>CM061269.1:10267500-15290000 GCA_030848825.1 Tadarida brasiliensis | reverse complement strand
AAAGCAGTTGTGCGGAGATAGTTATCTCAGGGTCTGTTTCTAGGAAACCCAAACTAAGACAGGTGATGACCCCCTCCTATTATATAACACTTTATCGTTTTCCTTATTATATTACTTTGTCTTTTGAGGCCTGCATTTCAATAGTGAGAAAAGTGAACCTTTAAAGGTTAAATAATTAACCTAAAATCATACAGCAATTCAAATACAGAGTCAGAACTTAATCTTGAATATTTCTCAGAATGTTAGAGGACACTGTTTGGAATGACTCACATTGAAGTCATAAGGAAATGCTTTGATTGTTGAGATTGGTTCCTTTTGTTTGGGAAAAATTGGCTTAATTTCAAATACCAATGAGAGAGATAAAAATCATTTTAGAGAAAGATAAGCTTATTTGTCTGTAATTTTTATAGACATAATATTCTCTGGAAGTTTTTAAAAATCTGACTTATTTGTTACTTATAGTGTTAATTTGAATAACCCCAAAATAAAAGAAAAATAAAGAATAAATGGATGGTCAAAGCAAAACAAAGAAATTATATCTCTCTTCTCAAGGAGGCTATAGAGAAAGACATTCATTGAGATTTTATCGTTCTATCAAATGCAATGGATACTTGAAATGCTACCGTGGTGATAGCATTTGAAAGCAAAACAATTGCACACTTTAACCTTTTATAAGCTTTTAAATAATAAACCTAAAAGACAGAGACATTGGTTAAATAAATGGAGTACTTGGTTGCAAAAAGAATGTTAAGATAGATGTTTTCTAAAATTTTGAGTATTGATGTAAAATGACTGCTTACAATTGAAAAACTTGCCAATTGCCCTTTGCAGGTTGGTTCCCTGAGGTATGCATGGGGAAGCAGAGGATCTCAATATTTGAGCATTTTCTGTTCTGCTAAGGATTCTGGGGCTCTTATAGAATCCTAAGTGGAAAAGGAATCCAGGCCACTTGGCCAATTGTTTAAACTCTAAATTAACCTGAAGAAAATATTCAATATAAATATATAACCTTAAAAAAAACTACACTTGTGACTCCGCTTCTAGCCACTAGAGTGAAACTGTACTGGACTAACCCTCCCACAGCAAAAATGGAAAAATGGACACAATGTATTAAAGAATGGTTTTCAGACAGCAGACAACCAAAAGTGCAGAATTCTGGTCTCTGAGAGAGGAGAAACTCAAAGTGAGCTAAATCATTGCTCTAGATTTTCTTCTTTTTTTTTTAACCTAAACTCACTTACCCAACTCCAGCATAGGAAAGGCGTATCCATTATGATGTAATATAATAGTCTTGTTGAGTTGAAAGGACTAACTCTGAGCCCTGGCCAGGGTGGCTCGGTTGTTTGGGCATTATCCTATGCACCAATAGGTTGCTGGTTTGATTCCAGTCAGGGCACATGCCTGGGTTTTTGGCTGATCCTTGTGGGGGCAGGGGGCATACAGGAGGAGGCTGGTCAGTGTTTTGCTCTCACATCAGTGTTTCTCTGTCTCTCTCTCCCCCTCTCCCTTAAAAAAAAAATATATATATGTGTGTGTGTGTGTGTGTGTATGTATGTATGTATATAAAAAGACTAAATATGAATTTGGGGAAGCTGAAGTGGCTGGAATTTGTGGGGCAAAATATCAAGGTGGAGAGTGCTCATACATTTGCATTAAAGTTCCTTCAAATCTGGCTAACTACCAAACTGCAAGTATAGGATTAGGATCTAGGGGCAAATAGCACTGATTGGTGGTAGCACAACTATTATGGGTTGAACAACTGGAGTTCATAAACATTTGGGAGGCAGTCAAGTTCTGGTCAGACAAAAAAAAACAAAAAAAAACACAAAAAAACGAGGGACCCTTTTGGAACACCTGGAGCATTCCATAAGGTACCCAGAACTACTAAAACTTTAGAATGGGCATAGACTACCCTGGAATGAAGGCTCCTTTAGTTAAACATGACTAAAAAAATTAAAGCCAAGCATAAGAGATCAAGGGCATTTAAAAGTAGAGTACATGGCACTTACAAAGTCAAATTTGTTAAAAGAATACAACAAAATCCAGCAAAAATCCATCTGCAGAAACATAATGAGACGTATTGGTGATGATACGATTAGCAATAAGGCCTTTAAAATAGGTACTAAAATATATTCAAGAACTTAAAGAAAAAAATAAATCCAATGAAAAGTGAAAACTATTTTTTAACTTAATTTTTAAAAGTTATAGTTTACATTTAATATTAGTTTGTATTAATTTCAGGTGTACAGCATTGTGGTTAGACAATCATATACTTTACAGTGTTTCCTCCGGTATTTTCAGTACTGACCAAGCACCATACACAATTACTACAATATTATTGAAAATATTTCCTATGCTATACTTTACACCCCCATGACTAATTTGTAACTGCCAATCTGTACTTCTCAATCTCTTCACCTTTCTCACCTAGTCCTCCAAATCCCCTCCTTTCTTGCAACCATCAGTCTTTTCTCTATATTTATGAGATTATTTCTTTTTTGTTTGTTCATTTATTTTGTTTCTTAAATTCCACATGTAAGTGAAATCATGTATTTGTCTTTCTCTGTCTGACTTATTTCACTTAACATAATACCCTGTAGGTCCATCCGTGCTGTCACAAATGGTAAGATTTTATTTTTTTATGGCTGAGTAATATTCCATTGTATATATGTACCAAGATATTTTATCCACGTGCCTTTCAGTGGGCATTTGGGTTGCTTCCATATCTTGGCTACAATAAAAAACACTTCAGTGAACATAGGAGCACATATATTCTTTAGAATTAGTGTTTTGGGGTTCTTAGGATATATACCCAGAAATGGAATTGCTGTGTCATAAGGCAGTTCCATTTTTAAATTTTTGAGGAACCTCCATACTGTTTTCCAGAGTGGCTGCACTAATCTGCATTTCCACCAAAAATGCGTGAGGATTCTCTTTTTTTCACATCCTTGCCAACACTTGTTATTTGTTGAGTTATTGATGATAGCTGTTCTGACAGATGTGAGATAATATCTCATTGTAGTTTTAATTTGCATTTCTCCGATGATTAGTGACATTGAGCTTCTTTTCATATGTCTATTGGCCATTTGTATGTGCCCTTTGGAGAATGGGTCCTCTGCCCATTTTTTAACTGGCTTGTGTTTGTGATTTTTTTTAGTGTTGAGTTGTATGAAGTGAAAACTATTTTTAAAAGACCAAGGGGTGCCTTGGCCAGTTTTTCTCAGTGGTTAGAACGCGGCCTGTGATCCAGAGAGGCCCGGGTTTTGTTCCCGCTAAGGGCACGTACCTCAGTTGCAGTTTGTCCCTGGCCCTGGTTGGGTCATGCGGGAGGCAGCCACTCGATGTGTCCCTTTCACGTCGATGTTTCTCTCTCTCTCTCTCTCCCTCCCACTCTATCTGAACAAAAATGGAAAAATGTCCTCAGGTAAGGATTAAAAAATAATAATAATAAAATAAAAGACCAAGGGATGCCCGGTCAGTGTGGCTCAGTGGTTGAGCATCGACCCATGCACCAAGAGGTCGCCAGTTCGATTCCCGGTCAGGGCATATGCCCAGGTTGTGGGCCAAATCCTCAGTGGGGGGCATGCAGGAGGTGGCCAGTCGATGTTCTCTCTCATCAGTGTTTCTATCTCTCCCTCTCCCTTCCTCTCTCTCTAAAAGCAATAAAAAAAAAAAGACCAAGGGAGGATCTTCTAGAGCAGCCGTTCTCGACCCCTTTGGGGGTCGAACGACCCTTTCACAGGGGTCGCCTAAGACATAACAGTAGCAAAATTACAGTTATGAAGTAGCAACGAAAATAATTTTATGGTTGGGGGTCGCCACAACATGAGGAACTGTATTAAACAGTTGTGGCATTAGGAAGGTTGAGAACCACTGTTCTAGAGAGTTGATACATATACCTGAAATATGAAAATTCACTCGATGAGCTTAACAGTAGGTTGGACATTGCAGAAGGAAAGATGAGTAAACAATTAAAACCACACCAAATATAAAGAGAAAAATGACTGAAATAAGTTAACAGACTCTTACTAACCTCCGGGAAAACACCATCAAGTTTAACAAAGGTATAATTGGAATGCCAGGAGAAGATGGGAGCAAAGGAAAAAAAATAGCCAAGAATATCCCAATGTAATGAAAAAATATAAAACCAGAGTAGACCAACAGACCTGAAGAAGGGGAAATGCAAAGAAAATTATACCAAATAACATAATTAAATTGCTGAACAATAATGATAAAAGTAAATTTCAAAATAGGACAGAAAGCTAAAGTCTTATGAGCTGAAAATGTCAGAAGGCAGAGCCTGAGATGAGTAAGATTCTCTAGAAGCAAGGAAACCACAGAGAGGGGGGGCATCTCTAATATAATATTTTTCCCAGACATGTGGCCAGCCATCTACCAATTCAGGTACAAGTGAGGATCCTAGAGACCCGGGGAAGAAAGTAGCAGTTGGAAGTCAGATGAATTTAGGTATATTATTTAGGCTTTCTGAATCTCAGTGTTCTCATTTGCAAACTGGGACAATTATACATGCTTTCTACATACATACATAACTGGCTGTAACATATTCAATAAAATAATGTATGTAAAATGCTCAGTGAATTGTGGACATTCTACAGCAAACCTCTTCATGTCATTGATCCTCAGATTTCCCATGAGCAGTGGAGAACTGCTAGTGGATATCAAAGTTAATTTCCAGCTGTTGCTCCACAATGACGATGTTGAGTAAATGAGCTTGGATAAGGGAAAAGGAAGGAAATGGGCAACTCAAGCATGAAAATGCAAAGGTTATTGACAAACTATACAAATAGAGTGTTCCCTAACACATATAATACCCAACTCATGATTTTCTTTGTAAATGTATCTACAATACAGAGATAGAGAATTATAAGTGATTCTTTTATCAAGAACTAGTTACTAAACACATCCTGTGTACCCTATAATATTCCAGGCACGGGGTGGGGGTGGGGCAGGGAGGGTGCTGCAACAGTCAGCACATTTGACAATGTTTCAGCAAACATAGAGATTTTGTGCTAGTGGTCGGATATAGGGGCTGCATATCAATATACCAAACACACACAAACCAGGTCATTAAAAAGTTCTGAGATATAATAAACGAGATACCGAGTTACAGCAAGATAGGAGATCTAAAATAGGTTGCGTGTCCAGTGAAGGCTTCTGTAAGGGGATGACATTTAGGCAGACACCTTTACAACCAGAGTTACCCATGTGAAGAATTGAATATTAGTAATCCTAGCTGCTGTAACAAATAAATGCTACAATTTCAGTGGTTTAATAAAATAGAAATTCTTCTGTCTCATGTGGTAGTCCAAACAGTCATTCTTGTTTAGCTTTCCTCTATGTGTCGATTTTGGGACCCACACTCCTTCTATCTTTTGTCTATACCACCCCTTTGGACCTCAGAACACTCTAATTCCAGAAGGCTGAAAGGAAAAGAAAAACAATATTTTTTCTTAAATTTCCTGGCCAAAGTGTGACACCTCACTCACTTCTGCTCACATTCGATTGAAACAACAATTGGCTAGTGAATAATTCTATTGGCTAGTAAGAATTAAATATGTTAATATTTATAACGTGGATTTGACAGTTCCTAGAACATAGGTATTATTAGATAAGAGTTTTGGGATAAGTGATAATCTCAGCAAAGAGCGTACTTTGCAAAAGCCATGATATGGAAACGTGATTGGTGATCTGAGGAGCAGGAAGAAGGCCGGTGTGGAATGATGGCATTGTGACCAAAGGAGAGTGTGGCCTAAGAAGAGCACAGAGAGGGAGGTCCGAGATCACTCAGGCAGGGTCTCTCAAACCAGGGGATGGGCTTCAGTCAAACTCCAGCAGCCTTGTATGATTTTCTCGTGTGTAGGATTTTTGTGTGTGAAAGATCACATTCCCATGGCAGAGGTACATGAGAACCAGGGCGAATTTTTAGAAGCATTTAATGAAATAAATTATATTTTCTAATCAACAGAAATGGAAACACAGGGAGTGGGCTAGGGTGGGCCCTCACATGAATCTGACTAGTTCCATCTCTGATACAAGCCATTTTTTGTGTTTTTTTTAAATATTTTTTCTTTATTGATTTTAGAGAGAGAGGAAGGGAGAGAGAGAGATAGAGAGATAGAAACATCAATGAGAGAGAACATCGATTGGCCGCCTCCTGCATGCCCCCCACTGGGGATCAGGCTCACAACCTGGGCATGTGCCCTGATCGGCAATCAAACCAGCGACCTCTTGGTGCATGGGTCAGTGCTCAACCACTGAGCCACACCAGCCGGGCTACAAGCCATTTTTTGGAAACCAATAATTCTTCAGATTTGATGATTACTTCCTTGGAGATTGTTCTTAATTATGAATAGTCATGAGATTTAAGACAATCTGATGAGTAGTCATGAGATTTAAGACAATAGCCTGAAGCCCTGCTTTGCCCTAATCTAACCCATCAATTCTCTATGAGCAAGTAAATGTATTTCCAGAGGAAGGGAGTCTCTTTTGCCTATTGGAAAAAAAATTACAATGTGTGTTTAGTTCAGAACAATGGAAAATAAATAAAAAATCAGTTTGGGTCTGGATTTATTGGTTTAATAATCACCCGAATGTTAGTTATGTCATTAGAAGTAACCCTTAACACTTATTAAGGTTATCACAATCCATGTCTTCAGAATTACAGTAGTACATGGTATTTAAAAAAAAAAAAATACTCTCCTAGAATTCTATTCCACACCTTGTCTTTTATCCTAAAACCTCCGACATCTCGTGTCCCGTTGTTACCCTCAGGTGATGATGATCTTGCTTCCTACTTCACAGAGAAAAATTAATTAGAACTTCCACAAACTCACATACTCATTCTCCTGATGTATCAGTGCCATTATCCATATACGTAGCTTTCCCTCCCATGACCTTGTATGAAGGGTCTCTGCTCCTGTCCAAGCCTGTTCTCACCAGTCCTCCCTGCTTGAGCAGGAAGTAAATCCATCCTTCTGGTGGCTCAGAGCATAGGCCTCAGAGCCGTTTTAATCCTATCTCATACCACACATGCCTTTTGTTGGCAACCTTCCAGACAGGTTGGCTCAGCCTTCAAAATATCCAAAATGCTACTATTATGATCCAAGTTATCATTATTTCTAGCCAGGATTATTGCAATCAGGTCCAAATTGGTCTTTTAGGTTTTCCTCTATTTCACCTATAACAGTGGCTGTCAACCAAGGGTAGTTCTTTCTTCCCCGGGAAGCAGTTGGCAATGTTTAGAGACATTTTGGTTGTTAAAACGGGCAGTCAGGGGGCTACAGGCATCTGGTGGGATGTTGCTAAATAGCCCACAATGCATAGGACAGGGTCCTACAACAAAGAGTTTTCTGGTCCAAAATATCAATGGTGCTGATATTGAATAATTCTGGCCTATAATCTGTTCTCCAGATAGCAGGCTGAGTGAGTGAGTGTGATCAGATCACTCTGCTGCTCAGATATTCTGGTGGCTCTTCAGTCCTTCTCCAAGTAAAAGCCCAACTTCTTTCTATCGGCCATACTACCCTCAAAGATACTGTGTTCCTGCTCTGTCAATGGCCACATCTCCGTTCTCTCTTATAGTCACACTGGTCACCTCACTGACCCTCGGGCACCCTGCTTTTTTCCTATCTCAGAGCCTTTGGATGCTGTTCCCTCTGGTGAACCATACCCTGGGCAGATACCCACAATGCCCAGTCCCTGCTCACTCACAGTTTGGGTGTATGTCATCATCTCAATTGAGCCGGCTTTCATAATGCCCATCAGTGTTGAGCCACTCTCCAGCATTCTCTGTTCTCCTTACAAACTTTTTTCCCCCCATAGTAATTGTTAGGGACTGAATTGCACCCCTTCCCCAAATTCATATATTGAAGTCCTAATCCCTGGTGTCTCAAAATGCAACTGTATTTGGAGAAAGTGTCTTTAAAGGGGTAAATAAGCTAAACGAGGTCATTAGGGTAGACCCTGATTCACAATTGGCATCCTTACAAGAAGAAATTAGGACACGGAGAGATACAGAAGGAAGACCGTGTAAAGATACAGGGAGAGCTCAGCCAGTGTGGCTCAGTGGATTGAGCATTGTCTCATGGACTGAGAGTTCCAGTTCGATTCCCTGTCAGGGCACATGCCCGGGTTGTGGGCTCCATCCCCAATAGGGGGCGTGCAGGAGGCAGCTGATGGATGTTTCTCTCTCACATCGATGTTTCTATCTCTCTCTCCCTTCCTCTCTCTCTCTAAAAAAATCAAAACATATTTTTAAAAAAGACACTGGCTCAGTGGTTAGAGCATCGGCCCTCAGTCCAGAGAGTCCTGGGTTCAGTTTCCGCCAAAGGCATGTGCCTCGGTTGTAGTTCGTCCCTGGCCCCGGTTGGGGTCATGCGGGTGGCAACCAGTCCATGTGTCTCTCTCACATCGATATTTCTCTCTCTCTTCTTCCTTCTCTCCCTCCCGCTCTGTCTGAAGATAAATGCAAAAATACCCTCAGGCGAGGATAAAATAAAATTAAAATTAAAAAAAAGAAAAAGACACAGGGAGAAGGCAGTCATCTACAAGCCAAGGAAAAAGGCCTCCGAAGAATCCAGCTCTGCTGATACTTTGATCTCAGATTTCTAAATGCCAGAATTACAAGAAAATACATTTCTATTATTTAAGCCTTCCATTCTGCAGTATTTTGTTACAGCCCTAGCAACCTACAAAGTATTACTTTCCAGTATACAATGCAATTTAATTGGTGTTATACCTATTGCTTAACTGTTATCGACCTATACACTTGATTGTAATCTCCATGAAGGCAAGGATGTTGTTTGTGTGTTTCATATGTGTGATCCTGGTCTATGTTTTCTGAGATGTATACTTTGCAGATATTGAAAGAATGACACAGGACACTGAAATGGCTTGCCCGAGGTGGTAAAGGTAGTGAGTGGATGGCGGAGGCAGGGCAAACTCCAGGTTTCCTGATCCAGATTCCTGGTGGCTCTCTTTCAAACCACACAGTTGCCTTGGGTTAGAGCGTGAAGAAATGCTAGATCCGAGCTGTCGCAACAGAAAATCTCACATTCCTCCCCATCCCCAGCCAGCAACCCACTTGACTCACAAATGAGCAATGAGGATGGATTTCCAAAACCATCCTACTGTTTAAGAAATGCACTTAACTTGTTTATGAAGAATAAAATATATGGACCTGCTCAGATTGCAGTACTTTTCACTGAGTGATAAGCCATAGAAAAGAAGAGGAACAATGTAACTTCTGGAGGAAAGCTACAGTGTAGAAAAGCAGAAGCAGCAAGTGAAAAATATTATGAATTGTAGGCAATATATGAGCTCCCTGGTTTTTTCTGTGCCTGCTATCATGGAAGACAAACCTTTAGCTATGAGTAAAAATATTCATTCCTTGTTTCTACCCAGGATAAAATTCCACTTTAACACATTAGCCCCTTTCTGTGCCATCCTGCCTGTGAGCGTGCCAAACCAACCAGCTTATATACAATTAACAGAGAAGTTTCCGATACAAGGAGAGCTTTGTTCTCAAGGGAGAATATCCCTGTGTTCTCATCTCTTACAATAGTTTCTTTTTAACCAGAATTGTCTGCCAAAAAAATAAAATAAATAAGCAAATGGGAAGAGGTGGGGAATGAAAACACTCTCTCTGATTGAAATCTATTTTCAACTCATGAAAAATATCTTAATTTTCACTTATATTCCATGCCCGTAGCTGAGGGCCATTAAAACTAATAAAACTAAATCATTTGTGACAGATCTTAGAAAACGGTTTCTGCAATCCACTGCACTCTCAAATGCTCATTAGAAATAGTGGGTTTCTTTTCAGCAGAGTGCTCATGGAATGCCTAAAACGTGTTCCCTCCAACTTTTGACAAGTCGAACTGGCAATGGAGTGTTTGAAGCAAAGGCCCGACATAAAAAAGATGTTGCGCAGCTATATCAAATATGACCGGAGCGGCGCATCAAAGCCGAGAGCGTCAGGATGCAAGGCAGCTGGAGGAGAAAGAGAGTCAACACATTTGTTTCTGCTTTCTGCATTTTCTGGCATCAGAATAAACAAGAAATTTGCATTACGTGTAGGCAGAACCTTCCGCTAGAGTTTTAGAAGTTCTGTCTCTTCCCTTAGGAGTCAAAGGCCCTTGGCCAAATGTCTTGTAAATCCTTGAACATATTGTTATATTCACCTGTAAAATGGCAACAATGACAGAACCATAGTAATATTAATGATAATGATTACCTGTGCCACCTACTTTTCATAAGTGTTAGAAAAGCAAAGGTATGGTAAGAGACTTTTAGAGTTTTTTTTTTTAATCCTCACCTGAGGATATTTGTTCCCCATTTATCTTCAGATAGAGTGGAAGGGAAGGAGGGAGGGAGGAAGGGGAGAGAGAGAGAGAGAGAGAGAGAGAGAGAGAGAGAGAGAGAGAGAGAGAGAGAGAGAGAAGAAAGAAAGAAAGAAAGAAAGAAAGAAAGAAAGAAAGAAAGAAAGAAAGAAAGAAAGAAAGAAAGAAAGAAAGATGTGAAAGAGACACATCGACCATTTGCCTCCCGCACGACCCCGACCAGGGCCAGGGACCAAACTGCAACTGAGGTATGTGCCCTTGACTGGAACTGAACTGGCGACTCTTTGGTCCACGGGCTGACGCTCTAACTGCTGAGCCAAACCAGCCAGGGCGAGATTCTAATTCTTAAAGAGACACTAATGTTTATTATCTGTAAAAATGATGGCTATCATTATTGAGCTCTTACTAGGTACAGAACATTTTCTTTTCATAATTTCTGTTTCCACATTGGGTCCTTACACAGGTAAAATTATCTCCATGTTACAGAATTGGGTACTAAGAGTCAGGAATTATTATATTAATGTTAACTGATATTTTAATAATAGCAAGATATTATTACCCCACTAGAGAAGCACTATGTGAAAAGCACAGAAAGAGAGGGTATGGTTGTAAGTTAATGACAAGGCCTGTACCAGTCAGAGCTCCATCAGAGAAGCAGAGTGAATAGTAAGGCATTTGTTTATAGGGATACAACTTGACACAATGGAGGGAGCAGCTTAAAAACTTTCTCAAGGCTGTTGTCTTCACATGTGATGCTGGATCTTAAAGTCTGCAAGGAAGGCAGTTAGGAAGGAAAGATGTGGTCAGGGAGAGTGAGGTCAAGCCGGAACCTGCCCACAGGAGCCAGAACAACAGACTCAGACTGGAACCCAAAAGCATGAGCGGGGACCTACGGGCACACGCTGAAACCTGTTGTCAGTTCTCACTGCCTCCAACCAGCACCAGCATCACGGCCCTAAGCGCTACAGACCCAGGGATCAGAGGAGCTGGAACAGTATCCAGGAGAAGGTGAAGCAGTTCCAGACCCACCTGCTGCCCCTGCCAGTGACACGAGCCAGTAGAGAATTGACAAGGGGTGTTAACTACAAAAGCACCTGCTGCAACCTTCTATCACAAAAATAAAGTGGCTGCTGCTTCTCTTCTGCCCTCCCGATCTTGTGAAGAAATGTCTCTTCTGGCCCACTCTAACTAGAAATACACAAAGAAGGAAGTTCTGGGAAATGGTTCTGCCTAGACAAGTTGACTCATTACAAAGCTACCCCAGTCCACTCTTTTCAAATGAGAAAATTTACAAAGTCGTGTTGCTTTCCATTGAATTGCCTTATATTACAGTAGGCAACTATTCTCTGTGCTAGCCTTTGCTAATCCTTTCCCCCAAATAGAACACAAAGACCCTCTTTGGGTGATGTTCATTGTTCTTCTAGCTGATTCACACTTTCCCTTTGATATCCTGTAACTTAAATTAGGAGATATAACACACTTATGTTACACACATAGAGATATACAGTCATGTCAACATCAAGATACAATATTCTTAGCTATTAGAGTCCTTATCTTTGTAACTGGTTATGTGATCATATCTGGTATAACTACTTTTTTCCACTCCCCGTTTCATATTTTCTCTGTCTTTAGGGAACATCTTAATTCATTGTGGTTCCTTGGCTAGTTGCGTGATTCAGACCTTCACGCCTCAGATGTCAGGGCCTGTGACAGTCCTACCTGAATTGAGTTGTTACAGATTTTGTTTGACTTTATTCACCAACCTGGGACTACTAACGGGCATGCATTCCAAGCATATTCCTTTTTACACCCACTATATGACAGCAAGTTGCTTTCCCCTTGATTGTCAGGGTTGATTGCCCCCCACACTATAGTTACCCCATTCTTTGCTTGTTGATTCACAGGCAGGAGGAGCTCAAAGGGGCCAGGTGGCAGTCTCAGTTTCCAGGTCGGTGGGATCATTGTTGGCAAAGTCAGTCTTGCTTTGTTTTTGTGTTTGTTATGCATCGTACCTGTTCTCGCGTCACACTTTGTTTTTCACTCCTTGAGGCCTGATGGAACGTTGAGCATTTACAGATCTAGAAGCAGAGAGAGGTGAGGGGGATAGTGCCTGACACGGCTCAGCAGTCCTTTGCAGACTGTTGCCGTCTCTCCAGGCGAGGCGGAGCGAATCTCATCCGGCAGGAGTGGGAGTGCTGCTTCCGTGGAAGGCTTCGCAGAACTTAGGGGTCCAAGATTCTCAGCTTTATTGGCGTATAACCGTGTCCCATCGCAAATTTCAGGCTCTGATTTCATCTCAGTTAATGTCCAACCTTTAATAATAGCGATCTCCAGGAGTTTGGGCACTGAGGTAGCATTGTAATTCTGCCCCTTGCAGGATTAGACTTTGGGTTTGGCTTGCAGAAAAACAGGCACTCTGGTCACAACGGATAATGCTTTCTCATAGGACAGACAGAGACAATTTCAGGTCTATTATGCAGACCTTCGCTGGTAAGTTAAAGTGTGTGTTCATCATTTTCTTCCCCCGTGTTTTCAGTACATTTAGAACCAACCATTCAAACCCATTAGATGCTTTATTTTGAATAAACGATTGTATGGAGCACTACTTAGTCACTCAGAGGCTTGTTTTCTGTAGGCGTTTGATTACAGGTGTCTGCAGGTGATAATTTGCACAACATTTTTGCCACTACACGGCACAGACTACTAGTGTCTTCTTAGCACTAGAAATGGGAGTGATTAGAACCTTTAAATCTAATCAGAACAAACCAGATAACCCAGAACAGCCCAGAAAACCCATCTTAAGATACCATGCCTCTAAAATCTCTCTCAGTGACAAATTATGTATTAGACAGGGTTCATTCAGGAAAGCTGAACTATAAGGATGCATTTGTTATCGGGATTTGACTTGGCCCAACGGTGGCACTCTTTCAATAGTCTCTATAAGGCTGTTGTCCTTGGAAGCTAAACATAGACATTAAGTGAGGAGAGCAAGGGTGAGCCTAGTATTTAGGAGATGGAACCCCCGGGTCAGTTTTCAGTGCCAACAACCATGATAAGAGGATGTCCTGCAGGAAATGCTAATGACCTTCATCACAGAGCTAAACACACACCTGGCCCTGGCCTGGGAGAAGCCAGAGGAGGATCCAGGAAAAGGTGGAATAGTCGCAGGCCTGACTGCTGCTTCTCACCCGCAAGGTGAACCAACTTGAGCTTCAGAAGTACCTGTGCAGACCTTTGTTGGAGCATAAACCCGAACGGCTGCTGTTCACTTCTACTCGCCACGTCTCGATGGGCAATGTCCCTAACCTGAGGTACATCCAAACCTGAGACGCAGAGGAAATGGAATTCTGGGAAAGTAGTTCAGCCTGGCCAAGGGGACACATTCAAAGTCACCACAAGCCCCGTTTTCTGGGTGACCCCCCCCCACATCTATATCTGGGGGAACTTCTACTTTTTTCAAATGTTCTCAGTGTTTTTGCTGTTAATAACCCACGGCCAGGAATAATTGTCATATCTACATTTTGGTGGGCATTGGTCCTAGGAAGTAGAGGCCTAATACATTAAGACTGAGAGGTTCATGAATAGATTAGGTGGAGAAATGTTAATTTGGGGCCTGAATTACGGGGCCTAAATAAAATAGCATATATTTACCCACAGCTATTTGGCATGAAATATGAACTCATAAAATATTACTTTCTCTCCATACTGCTAAAAATTGGTGCCCTGGCTCTTTCACTTTTAACTTCAGGAATTGTGTGAATTCATTGATCTTATTTACAACTTGATTTTCTTACCCTTGTTATGGGTCCCTGTTGACCTCTCTGGATTTATATAAAAAACAAAGCAGAATGATTCATTTGAAAGGACACTGTAAAATAAATAACACTTTGGAGAAGTGTGATAATTATCACATTGTACTTGTTTCAAAGTTAATTTGATGATCATTTGAAACCCACTTGTTTCCACTTGGGAAAGAGACACTTCAGTCTGTTGGGGGGACCCTGGAAGGATGCAGAAAGGTAGTGCTCACTTTCACCCGTGTCAGGAAAAGGGGAGCCCATGAAAAACCCACAGCAGCTTTGCTGCATGAGCTAGCAGATGGAAATTGATAACTAACAATCGTATTGTGTTGCTGTGGAAATCTGGTGTTGATTTTACTTTTAAGATGTCAGTGCAGGTGAAGTGGCCATTTGCTAGATGCACTAAAAGCACTGTTCTTTTTTTTAAAAAAAAATATTTTTATTGATTTTTTAGAGAGAGAGGAAGGGAGAGAGAGAGAGAAACATCGATGTGAGAGAGAAACATCAACTGGCTGCTTCCTGCACGCCCCCTACTGGAGATCGAGCCTGAAACCTGGGCATGTGCCCTGACCAGCAATCGAACTGGGACCTCTCGGTCCGTGGGACGACACTCAATCCACTGAACCACACTGGCTGGGAAGCACTGTTTCTTCTTGATGCACTGAGAGAACAGTGTTAAAGTTACATCAACATGGCCTGAAATATCTCTCTCTTCTGTGTAGTCGGCGAGAGGTTGAGACAGCGAATTTGATTATCAGCCCTGTCCATCCTATGAAAACCAGCACTTAAAGATAGACAGGTTTCTATCTGCACATCTGGTAGGCTGAGTAACTCAGGCAGGCAATCATGACATGACAGTGCATGGGAAGGAAAACCGTGTCCAAGATATATTATTAAAACAACAAACAAAACAGAACACGAAAACAGGGTGTTGAAGAATAATGCCTTATTCAATACCAAGTTAGCACTAGAGGAGATAAAAAACAGAGATGCGTTCTCCTTTCAAAAGGTTTACAATCTATATGGGAGATGGGTTGTATTCTCCAGGAAAAACAAAAACATAAATCAGAATTCCACGTTCTGGCTCAAGACTGTATGTGGTGGGTATATAATCCCGAATTCCCTAACTTTAAAATGGCAGTAATAAGCTCTACATCACACAGTTTTTGTGATTATATGAGATAATATATTTGACATTTGTACTTATAGGCCACTCACCACTTTATAAGACATTTTTGAAACGTTTAGTTCTGTGATTTCCAAGAGAAGTTGCTACACAAAAACACGCACACACACAGATCCTATTTTATGTCATGATATTGAATGTATTTGAAATCTTGAAATTACATTTACAGGACATTTCTATGTTCATCCAGAAGGAGAAGAGTACTTAACAAATGGTAAGACACATTTCATTGATTCGTTCCAAATAACCCTGTGAATCAGGCTTTGAGAAATTAGTCGTCCCATTTCACTGATGAAACAATGAATGTATGCCAAACCAGGGTGCTTGTTTCCAAGCCAAATCTCCCTCGCCTGGTGAATAGGTAACAGCAGAAACCTAGACAAGGTTTGTGTACGGAAAGCAATACATTCGTGGATGTTAGGAAAGTTTGGAAAGTGAGAATTCATCTAGCTTATTAATTCTTATGCAAAAGTAATGAGGACGCATTGATGCATTTAATGTGTGGTTTGGGTGTTGTTTTATTTTCATCCATCTTTAGTTGAAAGGATATTTAGAGAGATTTCTGAAAATGTATGCAAAGCCAGACACTAGGAGAGTTAGGAGTTCCAAATAGAAAAGAAATCCAATCACCATCTTCTCAACCTTTCATAGAAATTCGTGGTTCAGCAAAGTACCATCATGAGCATAAAGCATCAGGAAATCCTGTAGTGCCTCAGTGATCACAGAGCCTTGATCCACAAGCAGCCTGGCTCTAGAGAGAATAAATCATTCAAGGGAAGCTCAGTTACTTTGTCGATAGAATTAGAAGAATCATTGTCAGCGAAACAGTGTTGATGTCATAGATCTTGATTTGTAAGAAACCATGTCTGTTGGGAGAATTTTACATAAAAATTAATTTCAGTTGGGTTGAGTATAAGCCTTGTTAAGTAGGCAAAACACAGTGATGAGCCATCAATTATATGTGATAAAAAGGAAAAATAAAGAGAAATAAAAAGAATGGAGGGGATGGAAAGGAAGCGAGTGGGGGAGAAATAGAAAGGGAAAGAAAAAGAAAATCAGGACTACGTTAAAGAATGAGGGGATTTTTCAAAGGCAAAGGCGTTCTATATTCTGGTGCTGAAAGTCTTTTTACATGTTGCATCTGAAATGGAGTTCTGAAGATTCTAGGACTTAAAAACATACTTTTGAGCATTTATGTCAGAGAGCTAGAGACCTTCAGAGCTAGTTAGGACTAGATCTCAGATCTCAGACTGCAGTTGAGCGTATGACAGTACAAGTTAAGTGGACGAGTGTTCTTTAGGCCATCTTCAGAGAAACCGGCAAACACATGGCCAGTGGGGCTAAGAACAGATGTCGAGTCAGGACACCCCAATTCAAATAAAAGTTTTTTTACTTTTTAACTCTCTTCTCTTGAAGCGGTTGAATCCCCTTTGCTTCCCTTTGAACATTGGGCTGGCCTCAATGACTTGCTTCTAACAACTAGAGTACGTTGGAAGTGACACTGTGTAAATTCTGAGCCTAGGCCATAGATAATGTGATTTGTCTTCCATGCAACTCTGTCAGGAAACACACCTCTGATGTGGTGACTCCCGTGTAGGAGTATGGCCACCCTGAAGCTACCATGCCGGAGAGACCCCATAAAAAGAGAAAAAGATGCCCTAGGAGTCCCCTCTCTTCTGGTCCTCAGTGTGCTGATTCCTCCCAGCATAGCAGCCTGACCAATGAGTGAAGAAGCCTCAGAGATGGTTCCAGCCTCAGCCAACGTCTGACTCTTGCATGCAAAACCCAGGGTCAGAACCATTTAGCTGAGCCCAGAGAGTCACCAGTGTCAAGAGAGAATAACTGTTCTGGTAATACACCACTAAATTTGGAACGAGCCGCTGTGTCACAATAGATAACTAAGTGTGTGACTGAGGACACATTTCCTAAGCTTCAAATATTTTAATAGTAATACCCAACCCATGAATAGTTGTAGCATAATTTTAGATAATCTTAGAAGAGCTCCTACCTAATTGTTCTGAACATTTGTAGTTCATAAAAATATTAGTATGGACCATATTAATAACGGTAGTATTAAAGTAAAGGCGGTAGTATAGCAATAAATGTTACATTTAGAGGCTTAGAGAACGTTTCAGGTTATAATAGTCAAGGCTGGCCAGAGAAACAAAACAAGTGGGGGAGGGGAATGGATTGTGAGAAATTGGCTCCTGCAGTTGTGGAGGTTGGAAAGGTCCCCTGTCTTCTGTCTGCAGCCTGGGGACCAGGAAAGCCAGCGCTGTGATTCAGTCCACCTCTGAAGGCCTCCTCAGGCCAGGTTAATGGTGTAGATTCCAGTGAGAGGACACGAGAAGATGAGAGAGGTTCCAGCTCAGCAGTGAGGCAGGAAAAAATAAAATTCCTCCTTCCTCTACCTTTTGTTCTATCCAGGTCTTCAATGAAACGAATGATGCCCACCCACATTATAGAGGGCAATCGACTTGACTTGGAGTCTATCTATTCAAGTGCTAATCTCATCCTAAGACACCTGCACAGACATACTCGGAGGTAATGTTTAATTTGGGCACCCCATGGCTAGTCAAGCTGACACACAGACTTAACCATCACACCACACGGGTTACTGCACAGGGTAAGAAATACTTGTTAATAGACAAACCCAATCTGACACGCCTAAAACTATCTCCTCGCCGATGCTTCCAATTTGAATGAATATCTCACCTTCATTTTCCCGCAGAATGTTCTTTGTGCTTTGTCATAAGACTTACCACAATGTGCCTAGTTTGATCTGTGAGGGAAAGAAAATACAGGGTAAGATCCCGTAATGGTGATAATATGATCAGAGATTCAGACATGTCAAGCTATACTCTGTTGAACAACCCTTCATATAACAGAAGAGATAATGCAGAAGTAAATAAAAATTTGCACAATCAATGGCTTTATAGGTGCCTACAATCACTAACTAGTTATGCTCCAGGTCAAATAAGGGCCTCCTCAGTCAGAAAAATTCCAGGCTCTTTCATGCCTGTGGGAAAAGAAAACCTCTTAATCTATGTACGTAGCCTGTTCCTCGCCATGAAAGGGGCAGATGGAAGATGAGCAGTATGTCCAAGGGCCGACTGTACCAAAGGCCTGAACAGAAATGCAATAGAAGGAAAGCGGGATTCTTCATTGAAGAAAGAATAAACCTGCCTGAGAAGACAGAATACCCCAATATCTCTTCTGGACTCATCCTAAAAGGAAAAGCAATACCCATCCCTTAGGAGAGAGCCAAACGGGGGGTGCCAGGAGCAGGGCATGCAGAGGGAGGAGGAGGCAGAATGGGCACTCTTAGATAAGAGAACCAGGTGATTCTCTGAAGTAGGTCGAAGAGGCCTCTGCAGTTTGCTCTGGATGAAATCAACTCCGTTATCCTGCCCATGGTTTAATTGTCCAAGGGATCAGAAAGGGGGTTATTCCTTATGGAACTGTGCCCAATGGTGGTCCTCCCCGTTCGATGCAGCACACTCATCTGACGTGCCCCTCTCTGCATTTGCCATAGATACTAAGTGTGGAGGGGAAAAAATGGGTTCTTTCATTCCAGGCTCCAAATAATAAGTTATTCTTCTGCATCCCATAAAGTTTACTGCAGTTCCTAGACTTGGACCCAGGATGAATATAGCATAGTGCCAGAAACTGTATCTAGGGTACGTCATGTTTTTGTTTTGTTTGTACCTTTAAAAAAATTTTTTAAAAAACTTCATAAGGTCATAAACAAAGATCTTTTAGGCCAACCCTTACACTGGAGCTTCAAGATCTAACTGCTATATTCATAAGCTTCCCTCTCTTTCTTCAAAGAATGAATGGCTGCAGTTTGGTGTCTTGGTTTCGTTTTATCTTTTTTTTTTTTACACTCTGTGAACCACAGCACTAAATGCAGTGCCTCACTTAATATATGTTTTATAAATTGGTATGGAGTCCTCTTCTTCATTCCCCTAAGAGCTAAATTCACTTCCATCCCATTCAAATCATGTTTTTTTCCTCCTTTATATATATTTTATATGCATGAAATTAGAGACAAATAACTCTTAAATCTCTCTTCTAGGTAGAATCTGAAATTTCTTTAGCTTTAAAAATATATATGTATGACTGTTTTTGTCTTTTAAGTCACCCATACTCTTCTCTTAACTTCCTCCAGTGAGTCCCCATCTGTCTATGAATGCAGTAATAAAAACTACATATAGCCCTGGCCGGTTTGGCTCAGCGGTTAGAGTGTCAGCCTACAGACCAGAGAGTCCTGGGTTCGGTTCCTGCTAAGGGCACATACCTCGGTGGCAGTTTGTCCCCGGCCCCGGTTGGGGTCGTGTGGGTGGCAACTAGTCCATGTGTGTCTCTCACATGGATGTTTCTCTCTCTCTCTTCCTCCCTCTCTCCTTCCCGCTCTATCTGAAGATAAATGCAAAAATGTCCTCGGGTGAGGATAAAAAACAAAACAAAAACTACATATAATCATTTAATAATCTGACCGAGTTCAAACAAATGACCAGGGTCATATTTCCTTATGCTGGGATGCCATACTTCTTTTTGTGTATATTTTAGTGTTATTTAAACAGTTAAACTCTTTTTTTTTAATCAAAGGAATGTTACATTATATTAAGTTCCATTGTAACTTAACTCTCTAAAACAATAATGTGAGAACTATCAGTCTTTACAGTCCTCTCCAAAAAAGTAGTCAACCATACCTACTTCTTTGGAAGCTGAATGACTAGATTCTTATTCAAGAGCCCACACATAGTGCCCAAGATGCACTCTCCCTTTTGACAGAGTGTTTTAAAACAGGTCACTCTTCAGGAGTTCTTTTCTGGTCATTTTGCTCTAACCTTAGGACACTTGTGATTGAGGTCATATACCTTTGGAGAATATAAGTGCCGTAAATCGAGTCTAGACCAATTCCACATCATGACCTTGGAGGTAGATGTCTCCTACTTTCAAAAGAACATTGCAGAGGCTCAAATTTATTGAATTGGAATTAACCTATGCAGTTGTCATTCTTAAAATTAATGTCCATATCCAACAAGCTAGCACTTTGACAGAAACCAGAGAGACGCAGATGTAAGGTCTTTTGGGAGATCGATCACAGATGAGGATCAGTTTATATAGGACCTTTGAAAACTGTGAATACAATGACTTCAGGAAACATTTGTTTCAAGTCTGGCGTCTCTTCTTCTATGTTTCATTGCTTTTGAAACCCCTAGGGAATCCAGGGATGCCTCAAAAGGAATCTGACTACTTTTCATGGCCCTAGTTGTAATCTCTAGTTGGACATCTGGCTTCATGGCTTTTCTCTGATGGAGAAGTAATCTATCAGGGCCCCGGAGGGCATCAGGACATTCACCTGCAACCCCAACTTTGTATTTCCAGGGAATGAGGTCAGCCTCTCTCTGTGTGTATGTACACTATCCCTTCCGGAGCTCTTCGGTAACTCTGCGTCCCACTTCTGGATAAATTTGCCTAAACAGATTCTGCTTACAAAGGGCCTTCTTCCCATGAGCCTTCTCAAGCCTCTCTCCTCATCTTATCTTTTGGCATCCAGGCCTTACCTCTTTGTATTTTAAAGGCATTGGACAACGTTGTTTAGTGAATCTGCATAGGAAGAGTGGGGACTGATATATCTATCACTCAGACCAACACCCATATGCCACTGATGCAGGCTGTCATATAGCAGGGTTCCCAGGATAACACGTTTTCGTTTCTGCTGCTCTGCATATTTCCCTTGGGGCCAGCCACAAAGCTATGCTGTCTTTCGATACATGATAGACCTGGATTCTATTTTGGGTGCATAAAAATAAGAACTACTCTCCTGGGATTCGTTTATGTCATTACTGTGCCAAACTCTAAAAGGGAAATGGCACTTGATATCCATCCCTTACAGACATCAGGGGGATTTATTTTTCAGGGGCAAACACCCTAGCTGTGGGAAATGATTATATCTAGATACAAGTGCTGTTAAAGGGACATTTATCAATAGATTACCTACCAAAACTCTTGCCCAGGCTTCCTGTTCTCTCTCCAGAAATGTTTTAGTGGGGAGCGTGGTCTGGGAGTAACACTGTCTCTGTAGCTGCCATCTAGACGCTCTTTCTTCCTATCCGGGCCTGTGCGCCAGCCCCATGCCTGATCAGTTTTCACGGCCACTCCATTCAGTGGGTGATTTGTTTGGATAAAATGGAAAATTGAAATGGGACTGTTGCTGGCTACAACATCGTCCACTTTTCCTGTTTTGTCAAAATGCCATGGCTGCTCATTTTTTCATGGCCATGAGTTGAAATAAATTAAACTTCCCAGTGGCAAAACTTCTCTGAGATCAGATTGGAATGTATCGATTAGCTCTTTGAGGCCTGATGGATTGGAGGTTCTTGCTTTATAAACACATTTACAAACACGCCTTAAGAAACAGTTGCTTAGCACTAGGTAGATTGTGTTTATTTAAAACTGCAGGGAAGGGCATTCCTGCAATCCTTGATTTTCACCTACCAATGTTTTCATCCCAGATCAAGGGTGACAAGCACAGTTGCTTCTTTTAGTGACTTCTAAGACCAGCTCAAGGCTGGCTTGCCCCTTGATGTGTCAAGTGATACAAGCCAAGTCTCGGGAATGTCTTAGTTTTACAAAGAATGCTAGAATGTTAGATCTGGGAGGGGCTTAAGACATCAACATCTTCAGTGTATGAAACCAATTTCTCAAATGGTTTAATGTATTCAGTGTACAACATGGGTGTCTTTAGAGATAATTTTAGAGTTGGGAAGGATTTGGCAATTTACTATTCCATGGCTTAAACAATTCAAATAACTACTGTCTCCAAGTGTATAACGTGAGTGAGTGAAATGGGCAGAACTGAGTGGAAGACTCAGGGTACTTTAGTAGGACCGGCTACCTTAGTAGGGCAGCGTTTCCTCTACTCCAGGTGACTATTTTCATGGAAGAGTGTTGCTCAAAAGACTGATTTTTCTTTTTTAAGAACCCAGAAATATGGATATTATATGACCAATTCCTTTTAATTAAAAAAAAAAAGCTTTTAAAAAACAAAAACCCTTCCCAGGCAAACAAACCGCAATTATAAGCCAAATATAGTCCAAGAGCCACCAGAATATAATCTCTGATTTACTTACAATCATCTCACACTGGTGAGAGAAATGAGATTCAGAAACATGAATGCCACGAGGGGGTGGCATCAGTGACCTGGGAACACGGATTTCCACGACCCCAGTGGGCTGTTTCACATGCCACCCGGACACTGAGAACGTGTGGGAATTGCAGTCTCGGAGTGCGCGCTGTGGGCTGGGACAGAATTGTCAAATCCCAGGACTAGAACGTGATGGAACCCAGCTCCAAACGTGACTTTCAAGAGCCGAGAGCCCAGTGTTTGACTTGGCTTTTCCAAGGTCACACTGAGCGTGAGAAGAGAGAGACCGGTCTGGTGCTATTTATACTCTGTGCCTTTCCAGGAAACCAGGTTTTATGAGTTGTTGAGACTCTCCAAACTGTCCAAAGCCATGGTATTTAGAAGAATAACTGCAAAACCCTCAAAGTCCTCAGATATTAAGCCAGACATTTTCAAGCCAGTTCTACTTAGAGAGGCCCGGTGGTTGTAACAGAAATACACTTTATTATAATTAGTAAAACAAATCAAACAACTGATACACTTGGCTCAAACAAACTAGACTTGTTATTAAGCTGTTTCCCAGGATGTAGGCAGCTGTTGACAGCTGGTTCACTATGACAACAGTCCTAGGCTGGTGTCTCTGATAGCCGTGGTCCTTCCCTCATGGTCACTGATGGGCACTGTAGCTCCAGGTATCAGGACATTCCATTAGTAGAGGGTGATGCCTTCCTAGCTGTCCTTTCTCTTTTATCAGGAAAGCAAGCACTTTCCAAGGAAACCTAAGGACCGATGTTGATCCCTCTTAGGCCTTACCTGCCCACGTGTCCACCACTGGAGAAGCGTGTCGGCCTCTGTTAGAGTCTGGCATTGACATGGAGCTTGAGAAAAAGTGTGAGGTAAAGCAGACTGCAGTGTCTTTCTCGGGAAGGAACCCACAAATTTAGGGCACTTTACAGTCAGGTTTGAAATAGAGTTTTGGGGGTTCTCTCCGCATTCTGTAACCTGAGTGCTGCATTCCCGCAAGGGTGGCTGTGCAGCCTCCTGGTCCTTTGGTCTGCGTCCCCTCGTGCTCCCGTGTAACTACTCGCTAGATCAGCGTTGGCTCTGCCCTGCTGAGCTGCTTCCTCCCTTCATTGGCACGCGTCCCTGCTAACGGCTGGGCCCACAGAAGAGAGAGTTATGCAGCACATCGCCGGGGGAAAGGCGAGGCGATGCTGCTCAGATTCTATTAGAGTGGAAAACATGCTGGATAGCAAAGGGAAATTTATGTAATGTATTCCAGCATTGTTCGGGGAGAGCATCATGTTTTATGCAGGCAGAGGCGGGCGGAGCATTCGGTGTGTGAACTCCGCTACACGCGCTGAAACAAACAATAAAACAGTGAATGGGCCATGGGCAGAAAATAAACCCTGGTTTTTATGGGAAGCGCTCACAATCCCCATTCTGTACCAAGACTTCCCAGTCTATCTCAGAAAGAGAGCCTTTTAAAAAGCCTATAAGAAAGCTTTTCGATTGTTTACTTAGGTGGATTCTGAGTGAGTAAGTACTGTATTCAAGACCGTATTCAAGAATCAAGACTGTACGACTGGAGTGACCAGGGTAGCCTGGAATAAATAGATGGGGAGAAATGCAGAGAGAGTGGTATTGCATTCATCTCCCTTAGGAGGAAGTTCAGAGTGACTCAGACGAGGACTTCCTACTCAAAGTAGTTGGGATTGAGCCAGGGAAGCTAAAGGCAGGCAGGGAAATGTCATTCTTAGGAGGCTCAAGAAAGTTGTAAATATGTATTAACACCAGTAGCTGCCAGAGGAAAGGAATCTGAGGGGAGCTAGCAAAGCCAAGGACTTCTTCAGAGAGCCTTTCTAGAAGGTGCTGTACGTGCTGCTGGAATGACACAAGCTTTCAGAGTTTGCATCTTTCCTTGTTTACCTGTTGCTTTTCCTCACAGTGTGGTGTGTGTGAACTCCTCAAGGTAGAGTGCTTAGATTTTCAGAGGATGCATTAGGGCATTGCTAAGGTAGACATATTCCGATATTAAAATAAATTAAAACATATATAATGCATGTAGCATTACTTCTGTGCAAGAGTAATGAGAACGACTGGTCCTGCTCTGAATGTGCATCTCTGACTTTTGGGCCAACCAGTCCACCTGGAAATTCAATCAACTAGAAATCACAGGTGCCTGCATCCACCTGGATCTTAGAAGTATTATGTTTACAGCACTGATTAGAAATGCCTGACAAACTAATAATAGTGCTTAACGTGGCATATGTGGAATAACACAGATCAATTTTAAAATTGAATTGACTGCCTGACTGATAATACAAATAGAATCTTGTATATTATACTCATTAATTATTACTACAAAGGGAAACAAACAAGGAAACAAATGTTGGTAGCTCACTATGTCACTAACCCTCCTCTAAGTGGAGAAATATGTAACTCATTTGCTCCTCACAATGATCCGATAGGGCGGATCATATTTGTGTCTGTATATTATGGACGAGGAGAATGAGAAGAGGAGATTCTACATCTTGCTCAAGGTCACAGAGATTGTGAGTTCTGAAGTTGAGTTTAAATCCAGGCTTTGTGACTCCAGACCTCATGTCACTGGGCTCTGCCATGACCAATAAGGATTTCAGAATATTGCCTCGGGCTATTTCAAAAGACAAATGTAAAGGGTCTTAAGAAAATTAAAATTTCTGTATGTGTAACTTTTATATACCGTCTGACCTGTTCTAAACCCATCTCTTGTAACAGATAAATAGAAGTAAGGACACATGGGACCCACAGGCTCCGAGGTAGTTTTGAAGCAGTGTCAATAATAAGAACGGCTTCTGTCAACTGAGTGTCCCGTGTCTGCTCTGTACTAAACGTCTTTATTATATTTCATTTAATCCTCAGTATTTCACCTACTCTTCACCTGCATGATACACATAAGTAGAATAAGGGGCAGATAAAGTAAAATATTATCTAGAGTCACGTGGTGTATAATTGGTAGAGTATAAATTTAGTTCCTATTTACCTGATTCCACAGTCATTGAGTTTTGATCACTATGTACTAGGTACTGTGTTGACTGCTTTACCTGCATGGTTACACTGAACACTTTGAATCCCATTATGAAATAAGTATAATAATTCTTCATTTAACAGAGAAGCACCTTCAGATGTTAGGTCAAGGAAAAAGAAAAAAAATAAATTTTAGAAAAGCCAATAAATTCATTAAGCTGGTGGAGAAACGTGGATTTTCTGCTTAACGTTATTAACTATGCTTTTCTCCCTTTTCTAATTGGGAGATATTTCTGAATTTCTGTCGTGTATTAAATAATCATTAAAAAAACACTGATGTGCTTTCATTTGACTTTTTTTATTAAGAAAATTTTTTTTTTGGACTCTTAGCCCATGATTCCTTCCTAGCTTCTGTCCAAGAGAGGAAGTGTGACTAGTCTTATTAAAATGTCCAAGAATTTGAATGGCCAACAGTTATTAGTGGAGGGTTATACTGAACCTAGTCAAGTTCACACCCTTTTTTGTTTTTTGGTTAATCATCCCTGAGTGAAGCCTTCCTCTTTGGACCCATCTTGGGTAGGTTTACTCTTCTCTTGCCTGCAGCTGGTGTTACAGAACAGAAGGAGTTTGCTCACCCAGGGCTAACAGAGCCAAACACTAGATACTGAGAACATTGGCTATTTTATTGATGAATGGTGCCATCCCAGAGAACAGGAAGCTAATGTTCAAAAGCCCAAACTGCTCGATGGCATGTAGGCTACAGATTATGTAGGGCAAAGTCACCAGACACCGTGGGTCATGTTGGGAGCTGATCAGTCGGGGGTGAGATAAGGGGTCTTCGGTGTAACTCTGCAGTCTGTTCCGGTGTTCCTCTGTACAGTTCCATGGGAAAATAGGGCTCAGGAACTGAAACATAACTTAACGCTTAACGCAAGATGTTATCTTTAGCCAGTTAAAGGTCCTGACAGTGGGGACATGAGGCAGGTCCAGACACTGTCTTCTACTGCCTCAGGGGTTGCTGATTACTCAGGGGAAAGGGTAGGTCTCTGAGGGAGATATATATATATATATATATATATATATATATATATATATATATTTTTTTTTTTTTTTTCCCCCGTGGAACTGTACAGAGGAACACTGGAACAGACTGCAGAGTTACACAGAAGACCCCTTATCTCACCCCCGACTGATCAGCTCCCAACATGACCCACAGTGTCTGGTGACTTCGCCCTATATAATCTGTAACCTACATGCCATTGTAAATAAATAAATAAATAAATAAATAAATAAATAAATAAATAAATAAAATATAAATAAATAATATATATATATATATATATATATATATATATATATATATATATATATATATGGAGAGAGAGAGAGAGAGAGAGATGATTCCTCGAGCTAGGATTGCAAACTAAATTTAAGCAAAGTCATACAGACTCTTGGTTTTTACTTGTTAGGAAGTTAGACAAACCTGAGCTCTGGTAGAACTAAGAGTCTTAGTTCTTAGTTCTAAGAATGAGAGGAGGAGGATGTGAGGAAGATGCAGAAAGCCTCACTGAGGACTTAAGCCTAGGCTGCATTTTTGAAAGTATCTTTAGCCAGAGAACTCTTCAGTAGGGGTGGAGAGCGCTTACCCAGCTATTAACCAATGAGGCATTTTCATCCTCATTTTACTTTGTTTCTCAGTTCAGAATTCCTCTGAGAGGGGTACTTCTCATCATAGTGATACCAAATTTCCAACAATAATACTGAGCATTAAGGGGCTTTATTCCGTTGTCCATATGTTCAATGAGACTGTCGATAGTGTTTAATCTTACATCACAGGGTTTTGGTGAGGCAGCTCAAGAGAGGAGGCGAGGGCACCGAGCTTGCAACCTCTGACCTTGTTAAGGTGGAGTACTGTGAAGAAATGGAAATGTTTTTAAAGCTGTCTCCTTGTTTTGTTATCATTGTAAATCCCAATTAGTTGAAGTGTAGAACCTTCACAGGAGATGACCTGTCCCATAAGGGGAAGAATTGATTTTGCAATATACAAATGTATCAAATCAACATGTTGTGCACCTTAAACTTATACAGTGTTATGTCTCAACTATATCTCAATAAAGTGGGCCAAAAAATTCATCACCATCCTCCTCCTCCCTCCCCCGCAAAAAAGATTCTAGAAGCCCTCAGTGGAGTTGCTGCAAGACCAAGAAAGAGGTAGCTGAGTCCTGGATGTCAGGAACCTTGCCGCGTTATGTTAATGATCTGAAAAGGACTGATTTGTTTCTTGAAGGAACTTCTGAGCAGATGCAGAAGTCTTTGCTGGGGTGAATGGTAATCAGGAATTTCCTTCCTGGGGACAAGTGTGACTCACCAACATCTGTGAGGAAGGATTGGCTTATCTCCTCTCTCTGGCTCCTTCCCTCTATTTCTTTCAGTTTTTGCAAAAGAAGTACTTTGAGATGTACTTAAACTCCTCTTGACCAAACATTTCTTCTCCCTTCATCTGCCTGAAAATACTCTCAGAAATCTCCATAGTTCACACTTCACTGGAGAAGTGTTTGTGGCCCTTCTTAAAATGCAGACTCCCAAGTGGAACATTTATAAAACCATCATTATTCATTCACACCTTGGTGTGAATTAGCTCATCAGAGCCATTACCTAGCAACACTGGGATAGCCTGGTGATTTATCATCTGAGATGAAGGAGAACTTTGTATTGATTAATGGTAATGGCCTGGAGAATGGAAGAATGTGGCTAAGAGCATTGAACCCCTCAGAGAGCAAGGACAAAGCAAAGGAAAAGATTTTACAAGGGTGCTAAAGAACAAGGGCTCTGTGGCCAGTCTATTTGGATACACAGTTTGGTTTCATTATTTATCTTATGTGGTCACTAGATGCAATGAAGTTTTTGTTACTGCCATTGTGATGGTCATTAATGTTGTTAGTTTCATATTATGTGAGTAACCTGCAAATTAATATGATTCATTTCACATATTTAAGAAAGGGAAGTAAGCTTTTTGAATAGAGATTTCTCAGATGGCCAGGCACCAGGTACAACAGTATCAAGAAAAGATGGTCCGACTTAGATTCAGTGAGACCTCATATTCTGAATCTCAGTGTCTTCATGTGTTACTTGGAACTGGTCATTTCTACCCAAAATGGGTGGTTGTGAAGATTTAATGTTATAGTTTTTATGGAAATTTGTATGAAACTTGAAAAGACTATGTGTGCACCCTTAAATAATTTTCTAGAAAAAAATAAGAATACTAAAATATAATCTGTTGATATGTGTTTATGTTTTGAGGCTTAATTATTAATCAGATTTGAGTAAAATTATACAAACAGAAATACTTTACAATTCTTATTTTCATCCTTGATCATTTATAAGTTGGCAGGTAACATGAAACAGAATAGCTTAAAAGTCTATATAGCTGCCTTTTCTTTGTTCCTCTCATTGGTCCAGCTAATTGTTTTAGGATGAATCTACTAATCTCTGTTATCTTTTGTGTGTGTGATGTTCATGTTAGATGCTAGAGCTCCCTCTCACTATAAAAACTAAAAGATTTAGTCATCTCAAGTTTTGACTTTAGGAAATCTGAGATTGTTGGAAAGAGTCCCAAGTCATAGCTTCCTCTGGATTAAAAAAAAAACAACAAAAAAAGTTTTATTGATTTTTAGAGAGAGAGAAAAGGAGAGGGAGAGAGAAAGAGAAACACTTACGTGAGAGCTAAACATCAATAGGCAAGCCGCCTTCCTCGGGCTTCCCACTGGGAATGGAGCCGGCAGCCCAGGCAGGTGCCCAGGCTAGGAATTAAACCAGCAACCCTTCAGCGCACAGGGCGATGCCCAACCAACTGAGCCATACCTGCCAGGGCTCCTGTAGATGTTTTAAAGCATGATACTCCAGAAGCAAGAGTAGTTAGCAAACAGACAAAAAACTCTCCTTCTGTTAACTCTAGAAAGAAGAATGGCTGTGATTTACATGAATCTGGTCAAAAGTTTACACCTTTAAGGTGTGCTTGAGAAGTGCCGTCACTATCTTCTGTAGAGGACATTAACTTCGGTAGAATAACACTATTTGATTAATACATCTGCTTTGTTTTGACTTTTTCAAGGTTATCTTGAGGTTCTCCAGAGACTCTAGGACAGGGAGTCTAAACAAGTCAATTAATCAGGGGGGAGAGGAAATCACATTTATTTTTACTATCTTATCATTGAAATTTAGTATTACCTTGCTTTATCAATGTAGAAAACAAACTACTTTAGGAAATAGCAGCAATACTCCTTTACGTTAGTAGAATCACAGATGTTTTCATGCCATATTAACAGTTGTTGCAAATATTTTGAAATATTTATACATACGACTACAACAATTATGGTGGTTATTAGTTTCATGCTAGATCTTCTATTTAGTACATTAATAAAAGCAATATTTTACTATTATCACAATCTGATTTTTAAATATTTAGATAACTATTTCAATATAATTAACTCTCTTTGCAATTCTATGTCTTTATGGATATAAAAACATTATTATGAAAAGGTGTCCATGGGCTTCACCAAATGGCCAAAGGTGTTCATGGAATTATATATTATAAATATATAAATGTTATAAATATATAATGTAAATTTAATATATATATATAAAATATTTATAAAAATTTTTTTAAAACTCCTACCCTAGATAAAAGAGTCATGGACTGCAAAATACTTTCTTATTTTTTATTGTATTTCTTTTAAAATTTATTTTTATATTTATTGTTCATGTTATTACAGATGTCCCCCATTCCCACGCCTTTTGTCCCCCTCCACCCAGATCCCCACCCTCCTCTCCCTCTGGCCCTAAGAGCACTGTGTGTCCATGGGCTACACATGTCTGTTCTTTGGCTATTCTCTTCACCTTCTTTCATCCCATTCACCCCACCCACTTCCCCTCTGACATCTGTCAGTCTGTTCCATGTATCCATGACTCTGATTCTATTTTGTTTGTCAGGTTATTTTGTTCATTAGATTCCACATGTAAGTGAGACCATATGGTATTTGTCTTTCTCTGTCTGGCTTATTTTGCTTAGCATTATACTTTCCATGTTCACCCATGCTGTTGCAAGAGGTAAGAGTTCCTTCCTTTATACAGCCATGTAGTATTCCGTTGTGTAAATGTATCACAGCTTGTTTATGCACTCATCTACCGATAGGCACTTGGGCTGTTTCCAGGTCTTATCTGTTGTAAATAGTGCGGCTATGAACATAGGGGCATATATTCTTTCTGATTGGTGTTTCGGGATTCTTGGGATATATTCCCAGAAGTGGGATCACTGGGTCAAAAGGCAGTTCCATGTTTAATTTTTTTGAGGAAACTCCATACTGTTTCCACAATTTAAAATTGTGGGTGCACCACAGTTTACATGTCAGTTTGGCATCCTGGGCCTATAGATACATCTCCAGAATCCATAATTGCCACTTTTTCATTCATCAATCAGATTTCAGTTTAAAATTATGTTTTTTTCTGGGAAGTTTCTCCTTCTAGATTAGGTCTTCCAACATACTCAAAAAAAGCTATACTTCTTCTACATAGTACTTACTACAGCTGTTTTTATATATTTAATTGTGCATTTGTTTATTTTATTTTATTTTATAATTTCCTGCCAGACTAAGAAATCAGTGAAGGCAGGACCTTCTGATTTATTTATTGTTGGATTCTTGGTACCTGATCCAGTGCCTGTGATTTGTGATTTAATTTTTTTTTAAAAATCAATGAATGTGAATATCTATAATAGAAAATAAATAAAATCAATGAATGTGTGAATGAAGGGATTAGTGAACTCACCTGGCTCATGGATTCCTGGATATCTTTCCTTACATGCCTAATTGGAAGTCTAATTCTTGACATTTCAAGAATTTGAAATGTGCCTTGGAGCCCCTTCACTGTTACTTACTGGCCCACTTCGATATGCTTCCCCTGTTCAAAACCTGGAGGCACATCAGTTTGTCAGTGATCGACCCTGTGCTTGTGGCATCCCCGACATCAAAGGCCGATTTTCTCAAACCTGGCACTAGTGGTATTGAAGGCCAGATCATTCTGTGTCCTGGGGATCTGTCATGAGCTTTGCAGAATGTTTAGCAGCATCCCTGCCCTCTGTCTTCTCTGCAGTTGTGCCAACCCAAAATGTCTCCAGCCATTGCCCCGTGTCCCATGGGGATCAAAATTACCCCGGTCGAAAATCACTGCTGCAACAGGAGTTCTGGCTTGAAGCAGTGACAGGAAAACACACTTTATGGGGATGGAGCTGAGAGCTGCTGGTCAGGTGACAATGTTTCCTCTGGGGTGGATTTTTCTGGCTGGCTAAAGGGCCCTAGCCCTGGCCTTCTAACAGTTTTCAGTTGGGAGGAAGCTGCCGTTTGAAGGCCTGGTGTGTGCTCTAGGAAGTTTAGGTGAGTGCTATGCATAGTGTTCTAATTTCCTGAAATGCCTGTATTAAAAAAAATGTCTAAAGACCGGGATAATCCTTTCTCCAACCCCCATATTGACACTCTATTTGATATATCCCTTAAAAGGCTCAACAATCTCCCCAGGCTAGTAAGCTGCAGGAAATAGAAAAATAACCAAGAGACTTTTAAGCCTTTTCTTTTATATTATTTTTATTTTTTTGACTCAAACTACCTCTGTGTGAGTGTGAATACCTACATACAACAAAAAGGAAGTAACATTAGGAGACCAAAGGAAATTTCCATTTTCAGAAAGTATCACAATGTAAAAAAGGTTGAATTGCCATGGAAACAGCCTAGTCACATCCTATTGAATGGTTATTTTTTCAAGGGAGTCCTTGAGACATCTTTTGTTTCTTTACAACGGAGTGGAGATGGGTCATGTGTGTCAGAGAAGTAGGGGGTGTGCGATTTCCCATCACCGCCATGCAGGCAGTTGGCCTGGGCTGAAAAGGATGCATGCAGCTGCTTCTTCCTGGAGAAGCTTCACCCCAGAACAAGTTGAATAGGTGTTTTCCAGGAAAGAATGGCAAAAGGGTGGAAAAGTAAGGAGATTTTTTTTTTTTTTTAAATAGAAGACCTTTTGTTTCCTGTACATCATTGCCATCTTCATGTTGTATGTGAAGTGAGAACGTGAGAGAACCGGAAGACCTGAGAATGTCTCCACTCTGAGCTTTTAGCCCAGGCCTGCACACACATGCACTGTCTGTCTGTCTGGTGCCCACTTCCATGGCCATATCCGGGTCTAGGTCTGCATCACCTCTGTTTAGATCAGAGCCTTCCAACTTCGACTTCCTGCATCCAGAAGCACCATCTCAACTTTTTCTAACGAGGCCAGAAGGGTCTTTCAAAACCATAACTCTGATCACATCACTGCCCAGGTTAAGATCATATAGACTGCCTGCCCTCTGTCCTCAGGATAAGTCCACGGTCCCTAATGCAGCTGACAACCTAGCTTCTGCTGATCAGTTCAACTTCACCCTCATCTCTGTTCCCCTTATTCTCTAGTTTCCAGCAGGACTAAATCTCCTCCATTTTCTCAAACTCATCATTCTTTCTACAATCTCAGACTGAGAATAACTTATGCATTTCTCAGTCCTCTCCCCACACCTCTTCTCTGGTTAATTATGGTTCTTCCTTGATGTTCTGTGCTGCCACCAGTTCTAGGACAGACCTTCTCTAACCAATCCCATCCCTTTCCAGACACTCAGCTGTCCATGCACCAGACACAAAATTAAATGAGGAACTGTCTCTGCTCTCATAATCTCCAGGTACTTGTCCAATAGAATACGGAATTTATATGTATATGTGTTCATCTTCCACACTGAGAGTTCCTTCAAGATAGAACCACGTTTTATCCATCCTTTTTCTTCAGTTTCAAGCATCCAGATAGTAAATCGATTCTCAGTAATGATTGAAAGAATAAATGAGTAACTTAATGAATAAATATATGAGTAAGTGAATGAACATATGAATGACTAATTTCCAAACCTCCTATTCTGTCCATGGACACAGTCCTGTATTATTTCACCTCACAACTACTACAATAGTTATGTCCTCTATTCCTGCATTTAACATTCCCCTTTCTCAATCCCTCTTTTCCTGCTTTCCTTCTTCTCTTCCTTTCCAGTTTACACAGGAGGAAATAGATGTTTAGGGCCTTGAGTGACTTATTCATAATCACATAGGTATTAATTAAGTAGTGGGGTTTGTTGCAGAGCAGGGACGTCCTGGATCCAGTTTGTTGCTTCTTCCTGCAAGATGCCATTTACTTTTTCTCTCTAATTAGTGTTGTTCTGGAATACAATGCTTTTGTCTTCCTCTTTGTCTCAAGCCTTTAATTAAGACAGTTCTGACTCTCTGGTGGGTTATATAACATCCTGCCTCTCACTCCATCTCTTTGCTTTTCCCAGATTCCTTTTTTTTTCTTCTTTTAATTCAGAACATATTACTCTTTGGTTCTCCAAAAACAACTTAACATAATTGGAAATGAGCAGACCCAGGAACCAAGGAGCTCGAGTTCTGCCTCTCATTAGATGTGTAGACCACGTAACCTGTCTAATCCACACTACCCTCACCCAAAGAAGAGGATTAATGACATTGCTTCTTTGAGTCACTCAAAGGATTGAGATGGTTGCATTTTGTAAACTTTAGAGTTAGTTAAAGTTGGGAGTTATAGTACTTAGCATTATCCTGTTTCCCAAGGCCTCCTCTGTCTTCCTGGATAAGCCTAGCTCCTGCCAAGCCAGGAGATATCATTTCTTGGGCTGTACTATCCTTCTTATTTCTACTGTTTCCATCTCCCTTGGGTCTTGAACAGCACCAGGCAGATGAGTTCTGCAAACACAGCTCATTTTAGATTCAGCCAGAATGTTTTCTCTTGCCAGATAACTCCCAGCATGTCCATACTGCACAGTTCTCTGGATCTTGGATGTAGCAATTATGAATACACCAGAGCCACTGTGTAAAGATAAGGAAGCTGGCACCATTGATTACCTCCCTGGGTACCCCTGTAGTAACCCACACTGTGCGGAGCCCAAAGGCTGATTGATTGAAATGGGGGCTGCAGGTGGTCCATAGTTAGGCCTATTTTTTGGACATGATCATGATCCCAGGGAAGAGCAGTCTCTTAGGTTTAATCTCATTTGGCTATTCCAAGAGAAGAATAAGAGTTCTTGTACCCCCTCAATTCTTTCCCTTTGCCCCAGTGAAAGCTTAAGTAATCCTTACTAATAAAATGTCTTGAATGTGAATAGGACTTGCAAATTGAAGTTTCAGTATTAATACCCACTTTTCCCCCTCTCTTTGACTAAAAGAGAAAATAGGTTTTAGGGTATTAGAGGGGACTACATTATTGTTTCTGCCCTCCCTGCTCAGTTATGAGAACCGGTGCGTTCATACAGTGACTTAGTGAATATGCTGCAAATAAGCTAACAATGTCTGCACAGGTTGCCTTTAGAGGTACTTAGGTCTGTGTTTGCATCTCGACTGTGTGATTTTAGGCAAGCCAGCTGACCCTCCTAGCACTTTCTCCATAGCTATAAAATGGGGAAAATATCACATACGTCACAGGATTATTGCAAAGATTAAGCAGGGTACTTTATGAAATAACATTGCCTTATCAAAAGCTAATATTTAGTAAGCATGTAATAAATGGTAGTTTTGTTAGAAAGATATATTTCAAATAAATAATCTCAGCTGAACATGGTCATAATTCTTTGAAGTATGGAATATGATCCATTCCAGTTACAATGGAAAAAAGTATATAGATAAGTATACATTAATTTAGCCTTACACTTTAGATTTGGGAACTTAATTGTATGTATGTAGATTTATTTCACTAATCATGTGAAAAACAAAATAAAACTAAAATAAAAACCATTAAAATTAAAAATGCATCCTATTCGTTAATTATCTTAACAGTCCTTTAATTTGCTCATTGTGCAGATGATAAAGCAGTGTAAACATTGTGAAACAGCTTTCTGAAATAACTATTTGTGAAATTACTTCCCAAATAGTGGAGCCAAGACTGGAAGCTGAGTGATCTCATTCTGTCAGCAGGGGGCGAGCCCAGCATGATTGCGTCTAAACTTGGTGGTGAGGTATTTCAAATGCCCCGTTAACAAATACATTTGCTTTTGCTGTCTCTTATTTTTGTTCCTTTGGCTTAAGAAAATAATTGAACTAGATAAAATACCTGGATCGATTACCTGTTAGTCAACATCATCCTATCTATCATCCAAGTTTGAACCTTGGGAGTCACTATGATTTAGGTGTAAGTCTATTGGATTAGTTCTCAAAAGGCATGACTTCTGCTTCTTGTTCTTGTTCTGCATTTAGCTACTATATGATCCTGGGTCGGGGTGGTGAGGTCCTTTCTTTTTTCTTAGATGTTGTTTCTTTAGGTATAAAGTTAAGTCATGGGAGAAAACTCCCTAAGTCTATCTGGCTTATGCATTGTATGATCAGTGAACACATAGATATAACCACCAGTCATTTTATGGCCTAGAGTGAAGATCGAAGGTGTGCTTCCCTAATGAACATACATGGTGGGGCTAAAGTAGGTTTATAGCTGTTCGTATGGAAAATAATTAAAAGTAATAATCTAAGAATAAACTCTCTGTGGCATGTATTCACAACTGTAAACCTACTTTTGCCCTACTCTGTAGTTTGATGATGTTTGAATTAGATCATGAGGGATTGGACTGATAAAAATAAGGATGAAGACCATTTACTTAGTGCTTATGATGTAACTTGTGCTTCACATGTGCAATCCTGATTAGTCTTCTCAACATCCTACTCATAGATAATAATATTTAATTACATAGAAAGACAGTGTAAATACTAGATATTCCAAATAACCTAACCACGATCATTCAAGTAGTAGGTGGTATAGACAAGGTTAGAACCCAGGCTTCACTGTCACCACAAATCTCTTGCCTCTCTAAACCGGATTTCTGGGGACATGGACTTTTGCTTTATTCTGTCTTTAGCCAAATGAAAAGATAGAAATAGGTCATCGTAATCTTTCTTTTCTGAGACAAGGAAAGTTATTGGGCAGTGCCTGTAGAAAAAGCTGAGAGTAACACTTTGGGAATCTCACTGGTTATAATGAAAACTGTAGGAAGGGAGGTATTGATTGAAGACAGTGACCTAAATGTTCCATAGGAGTCAAGCATGGTTGGAGAACCTATTGAAAAAGTGGGGATGTTAAACTGGAGGAGAAACAACTAAGGAGAACTATGTCACTTCCTGCAGCTATCTGTAGTGTTGCCCCAGGGAGGAGGATGAGCAGATATTCAGTGTGGTGTGGAAACTGCCCTTGGACTAAGAGAGGTGATGTATCACAATGACTAAGAACAAACACAGAATGAGACAGACCAGAGCTCAGCACCCAGACTCTGACCACATGGAAACTTTCTCAAACTCTCCAAGCCTTCATTTCCTCATAAGCGAAATGGGGGTACGGCCATCACAGCCATTGTAGGAATTAAAGGACCAAACATACGGGAGACATGTAGTATGGCATCTGGTGTACAGTAAGAATTCAGTGTACTTCCTCTTCTGCCTGCGGTGTTTTTGCTTCATACCTACACGTCTTTTTCCCTTCTGCTCCCAACCCTCCTCTCTTTCCTCTCTTCTTTTGTTCTTCCCACTTCTCCTTGTATTTTTCCCTCTCCTCTTTGTTCTCCCTTCCTCATCCTCTCCTACAGTTCCTCCTCTTCTAGTGGGAAGCACATGTAACCCACAATGTGAGATAATGGCATGAGCAAGCACACGGTTGTTAGAAATTCTGGTAAATGGCAGAGTTCAAATTTGGAATAGGCTGCTTCAGCACACACCATCATTATCACGAAGATGACTCAGACTTAGTCAGTTAAAACCCATGTGTGGAGAATGATACAGACATCATATGTAGAGTGTTGACCAAAAAGAAAATAAACCCACATAGTTTAAGGAATAAAACAGTTGTTGAGTTTTACTACATGCTTAATGGAATTTTAGTTACTGACATATAATAAAGAAAAAGGAATCCATTCCCAACTCTAGAGAAGATCAAGAACACGTCAACGGCAAAGCCCAAGATTCAGCTCCAGGGACCTCACGTCTCCTTCCCTAAATGTTAATGACAATTTGTTAAGATTTCTGTATCCTTCCCCTATAACACACCCCCCATCGTATTTCCCTTACGGTAGCTGATTTAGGAGTAGCCACGAAAGTTTTGCCTCACAAGAGGGGAATAGTTTGAATTTAATGGGATATTTTCACACTGTTCATAAGCATACAAGCTGGAGCATGAGGGGATAGGACTTTGCTAGCTTGAAATGTGAAAGAGAAAAGTGACATGCAAAAATGGTTGGGTGGAACATATATTGGGCAGAAAGGCAAAGATGACCAGAGGTAAAGGTTGAGAAGTTTAGCAAGAGCCAAATAGTGAAGGGTCTTGATGTCAGTAAAAGGAATCATGTTTGTTGCCAAAGGAATTTTTTGCTAGAGAATGGCATGAGGATAGCATGGTATAGTGTAAAGGGCATGGGTCAGAGAGATCTTATTCATAGCCTATCTCTGACTTCACTAAACGTGAGGCCTGTAAAACATCTTTCAGGTCAGCTCTTACTGTGGTAGAAATTAGCAGACAGTTGAAAGCATGGGTCCTTGAGTCTGCTTGCCAGGGTCTGAAGCTTGACTATCATTTGCCAAGTATGTGACCAAGGAGAAGTTTGCTTCACATCTCTGAGTTTCAGTTTCTTCATCTCTCAAATGAGCATAGAGCTGAAAAAGAAATAGCCTGTAATACTCAGGATTAAATGAGGCAGGGAATGTGAACAGATGGGGTGCTTGGTAATGCTGGTTTAATTTCTCCTCCTATCAAAATCGATTCTTCTTTAGGGAAGAGGACTGATTGGAAGGAGGCAAAACTGAAGATGGCAACACTGGGTAGGAGAGATGGAAGCCCGGCTAAGACTGGGGCGGTGGGAATGCATACAGTGGAGAATAGATTTGATTTGCGAGGTGAATAGCCAGGACTTGCACCTGGTTTCATAGGCATTTTCGGGGAGGAAAGATTACTGAGACGTGCCAGAGACTTTACCCTGAATTACTGAAGTCCATAGTGTCTTAAAGGCAATGTAGTTGGGAAAAGGTAGGACCTTATAAACTTGTTTAACTATATGAAAGGAAAACTTTGGAAGGATAATTGTGTCACTCACGTAATCCAAGGAGAAGTTCAACAGCCAGGTCAGAGGAATAAGGCAGTTCCAAGATGAAGACAATGATGGACAGTCTCTTAGTTTAGTGCTGTACTCCAAGTATGACTCAATTCCCCAGGCTCCGTGGCCCATGTCTTATTTGAAATTGTTAAAAGAGACAGACTGATAGGCCGTCGGCCAGACAAGTATTTCTTTGAGGCAGGTATCCAGCCCTATGAGCTGTGGGAGGAATTCTCAGAGAAGAGAGAGGCATCTTCTAAAGGTGGTGATGCTATTAATTGTGAATAAGCAAATGGTGATGTAGGAGGAGAGAAATAGGAATGAAGCACCTTTTATTTCTAAAGTCCTACAAAACCACGAAGGTCCAGATTCAGTGCTTTACAGACGCCTTGGCTGCCACCGTTGAAACTTTCCTGATTACAAAGATCATGTTAATTAGGTCCTTGTTTACCCAAGGCATTTGCCTCATGAGGACATCTCAGCACTCATAGATGTGAGGCTGCCATGACATAGCAGGTGGGTCTTCAATTGCTCTTACCGAGAGAATCAAAGAGATCTGCTGTACCTCCAGCTCACGTCAGCATGCGTTGTGTTGTGCATAAGAACAATCAACACGTGTACTTGCTCTGAAACCAACGTGTGAGCTGTGGACATAACCCAGACATATGAAAGAGTTGGTGTAATTACCTGTACTTACTGGCATTTCAGAAGTTAAAGTCACCAGGATAAAATAATGTGGTTAGGAATCCTGTTGAGTTGTCCACCTTCTCATGGTTGGTTTCTAAGCAAACTGCTTCAACAGCTGCCCTTGCCCTTACCATGGATTGATTTGGAAAAGATATACAAGAATTACAGAGACAAGTAATTGCAAAGAGAAGAGGATCACAACCATTTACTTTTTCTGTTAGTCCCCTTAATGAATAGGCTTTCTGAAATGTGAGGTCATATTGGCCAAGGCAGAACTTCATCACAACCACAGCTGAGATGGGCAATGTTGCATAAATTAACCTTGACCAGTGAAACAGTGAGAGATCCTTACAAAGAAGGTCCTGTGCTTTGTCCTGAGCTCCTCATATAGGCACTTGGAACCCTAAAAAAACCACCGAGTGTTTTATCAGATAGTCAGAGCTCAAGTTCCAGCATTGCCATGAATGTGTTTGGTGATTATTTGCATGTTTCTGAACTTCACTATGTACATCTGTTAAATGCTAACAGACATAAAGAACTCTCACAGAGAGCTGATCTGAAGTATATATGAGATGATGCCTGCTGAGGTGTTTTTGAAACTATAAAATACGGCATAAATGCAAAGTATAATTATTAACTTTTATGCTAGAAGCTGTCGCTAAAATGGGTGTATCTGTTTTCCAGGTAAGCCCCACACTTTTCCACTCTTATTTCCAAATATCCCACCACCATCACTGTCTTTACATATCCAAAACCTTCAGCTTTGTATCTCTTTTTACTGTGATTGGCAGTGTATGAACACTTTGTTAGTGTTTTCTCATTTAATCTTCACAAAATTCTAAATAGTAGGTATTATCCCCATTATAAAGACAAAGGAACTGAGGCTCAGAGAGATTAAGTAATTTTTCTAAGACAGGTCGTAGATCTGGGAATCAAACCCAGGTCTATGTAAGACCAAAGGCTAGAATACTCATCAGAATTCCATACTTTTCCCTTGTTCAAACGCCACCCTTTCTTCCCATAAACTCCTCTTTGATGTTACAAACCCAAAGAAAATTTTTTCTTCCTTTGTGCCCTATTGAAATTTTGCTTCAGGCAATTATATGGATTCAGTTAATTTCTTATATACCTTCTATTGACAGAGCACTGTCTGAGAGCATTGACTACAAAGATTGTAGGAAAGGCACCACTGTATTAGTCATCACAGGCCGTGTTACACTGTAGCAACAAACACCCCTAAAATTCTCAGTGGCGCATCACAACCAAGAAGTTTCTTTCTTGTTCATGTTCCATATCCAACTGCATGTGGGTTGATGGGAAGCACACCGTAAACCATAGCAGAGAGAAATAAAAAGAAAGTGCTGATGATGACTCTTGATGGGATCTTGATTGTCAAGGCTTCCTGTTCCATCATGACCAAGAAAGTCATTTTGCCCAATTCTATTTCCTCCTCTGCTTGTCTTACAGTGAGAGTCCAGTTTTGTCTCCACTTTCAAAATCAGATCCATTTAACACCCTCCAGGAACCTATGACAGCATTGTGTCCAGCTTCAAGTACCAGAACGTCCGTAGCCTCAACAAATTTTCTCTCACACAAAAGAAGTCCAGAAGTTGATAGTCCTGGGCTCACAGAGGCATCGGGGACCTTTCGGCTTTTGACTCTACCACCTTTAGGTGTGTTTATAACCTAAAAATAACCACTAGAACTCTAACAGAATAGTCTGTTACAGAAGAAAAAAGGAAAATGGCCAAGGGTTAGGGCTTCTTTAACAATATTTTTGGGAGCCCTTTCTAATACTACCCACTTAAAGGTCATTGACCACCCTTAACCATATAAGGATAGAAAATGTAATTTTAATTTAAGCTCTTCATGCTCTCCCCTCACCTCCAAATTAGTTTACTACTAGTAAGGAAAAATGTAAGGATGAATTTGGGGTAGGTCACACATGGTCGTTCTTCATTCACTGAGTCTATGACTGTTTACTGACCACCTCCTAACGATGGCCACTGCCTGGGCTGCAGAGATGGCTGTGGCAGACATCACCTGTCCTTACCGTGAGCCAAAAGAGAATAGAGGGTCCAGTTTTAGGAAACATGTAGTATGCGACCAGAATATAAATACCAGAAGTGAAGTGCCAATAGAGTCAAAAGTCAGTGACCAAGCCACTGTGGGAAGACTGGTGAGCGAAGGAAAGAACAGAGCGTTGAATGGGTAATGAAGAGTGTTCCGCCAAATTTCATACACTTTCCCTAATCTAAAGTGCCCTATTCCAAATCCTACAGTGGTTTTCCAAAGAGTGAATTACAACGAGAAGTCTAATATTTTTCTTACCAACTGTGGTTTTGTAGAACATGGTTTATTGTTCCCAATTCTTCATTCTTTCTCTGTCATAGAATTACATGTGCACAGGCTTTTCCAAGTGAATTTTTAATGCGTCTCACCAGAGCAGAGAGAGTGTATTGCCTACTCCAGGGATGGGCTTGGCCATGGGACTTGGTTTGCCTATGGGATCTCAGCAGATATAATGTGAGCAGAGCCATTAAGTGTGTTTACATGGTTTGCCTTATCCTCTTACGCTTCCACCATCTGCCATAAGAAGAACATACCCTGGGTACCTATTGGTCACAGAATGAGCAAATGTGTTGAGCAGATGTGAACATATATATAGCCAAGAGCCAAGCCCTGTTAGTCAGAGCAGAATCTCAACCAACTGATAGAACTGAGAAATAAACTTGTAGGCCATTGAAATTTGTGGTTGTATATTACACAGGGTGTTACATTGACCTAGAATTCTCTTTTTTCATAGATCTTATTTTATGCCTGTCACTATCTTGTGTGTCATATTTATTTTAGAGATAAGAAACTGAGGTTAATATAAGTTATGTAGCTTACTTGAAGGCACAGAGCTGAACAGTTTAGGAAAGTCACATATACATTACTATCTGTTGGCCTCTAAGATGTCTTTCTACCTCTCCCGGAAATTCTGTCCATTTTTTCATGGGGTTGTTATGATAATCACATAAAATAATATACTGAAAATATCTTTGCCCAGCATAGGAAACCCACTCCAATTTTCCATCTATGAGTTTCAGGTGTGCTTAAGTCTATGCATGGTTTAGGGGTGTGGTTATAACTCAGTCCTGGCCAATCGGGATACTGGAAAACTCTGGTCAAAATGATCAGTTCAAGAATGGAAATATAGCTGAAGCCAGATCAATCAGAAACCTTAGATCATCCACAAGGAACCAGTTCTTTCTGAGACAGTGGGCACAAAGGCCCAGGTAGGCCTGAGGCTACCATGACCATCTTTGCCAGAACAGGAGGAAAGTCTTTTTGAGAAGGAAGCTGTATAGAAGAAACCGCAGCTGAGAGTCTACTCCCCAAAAAGACAGAAACAAACTAAGTTGCGATGACAACAGTTGAATCTCTCTCTCTCTCTCTTTTTTTAATCCTCACTCGAGGATGTTTTTCCATTTATCTTCAGATAGAGTGGAATGGGGGGGGCGGGGAGAGAGAGAGAGGAGGAGAGAGAGAGAAAGAAACAGCAATGTGAGAAAGACACATTGATTGGCTGCCTCCTGCACGACCCCAACCAGGGCTGGGGGCTGAACAGCAACCGGGGTACATGCTCTTGACTGGAATCAAACCTGCGACTCTGGTCCACAGGCCAATGCTCTAACCGCTGAGACAAACCGGCCAGGGCAGACAGTTGAATCTCTTGATCTATTCCTGTCTTGCTATAAGAGATATCAGTATTGTAGACTTACTATTTTTATAGGTTGCAGTTGAAAGAAACCATAAGGATACTATAAATTAAGGTATCATAAAAACATAGATTTACAAGTATATATTTTTCTTATTTTTGGCCACTGAAAGCAAATGTGGAAAAAATGATATATGCTATTAAGTGCATTACAATAGTCGAGGACCTTGCTTTTGAGTTAAGGAATACGTTCTTGGGGATCACATATTTTAGCTACTACCTACTACCACCTGCCTCTAAATATTCTTGGTTCCACAGTCAGGTTACTTATGGAGTTGATATTGCTGGAGTCTAATTAATCAGATATTCTTTGTAATTGTCCCCCAACTTTGTTTACCTTCTGAAGGCCAACAAAAGTTCTTTGAGGCAAAATTCATCTCCAGCACCCACTCCCCTCCCTATAACCCAACGGAAAATCCTGACTATCCTTGGTGTAGAACGTGTAAAGAGTGTAACTTTTTCTATAATATTGTAAACCTCTCCCTCCTGTGCCACTCAGTGATCTTCTCTCCAGCAAAGCAGAGGTGATTCTGTGCATGGGGAAAGCACAGGGACTCATTTCCCGTTTGAATTCCGCGTGTCGTGGAGCTGGTGACAGAGGATGGCCTGATGATGTGATGCCCGTCCCTTTCCGACTGGGAGCAACCTGCTCCCACTCGGCTCCTGCCTTTCCGAATCTGCTGTACTATGTGAAACCTCTTTACCCAGCTGCCACGCATTGCCAAGAAGCATGGGCCACGGTGGCGGAAGCAGGATGTGCTAATTACCAGAGAGAGGAATGCAGCATCCAGCGAACATTATTTACTGGAATTGTTTGGAACCACTGAGAAAATTGGGCTGCAGTACGTCTTCATAACAAGAGCGAGCAGGAGGGCCTGGAAGAGAAGCCAGGATCTGCACGATGGGAGGGAGAGTGGTAATTCCAAATGTATGAGAATTTATCCTCCAGTCACCGTGAGAAAATGAAAAGAGTGAGACGTGTAAGGAGTGGAGTTTGGTTCAGTACTTTTGGTTTATAACCCAAATCACATAGCTAGTAATTTGGGCAGCCAAGTTTCAAACTTAGGTTTGTCTGACCCCAGAACATATACACTTGGTAGCCGAGTCACATCCGTATGTCCATTAGTATTAACCATGCTTTTGGAATTAAAATAATTATTCAGAATTCTCTCTTTTTTTTTTTCCTCCAAATGAAAGCCATCTAGATATTTATGCTTAATTTTCATGTTCCTGATGGTACTCTCCAGGCTACAGCTCTCTACTTACTTACAAGGTATCTTTGAAATATAGCTTTATATGGCCAATGTTATGAAGGTGTGATGATGATGATGATGATGATGAAGAAGAAGAAGAAGAAAACCCATCCCTTCGTCATATATTAAATAAGCTACTGCTGTGAGCAGGTTCTGATGTCCCTGGGTGTTTTGAAACGGAGGTGAACGTAGTGGACAGAACTATCTGCCTACATGGAGCTTACATTCTAGAAAGACACAGACAATACAAACACATGTGAATATCTGTTATGGTGTGTTAGGATAGAATAAGTTCATGAAAGAATAAACACGGCCTGTTATCATGCTATAAGACAAATGCTTCTTTTATTACCTATCCTCAAGCAAATGGTAGGACTTGACTTGCTGCCCCTTGCGATTCAGGCTAGTGAATTGTTTGCAGATGTGATGTGTGTTGCATTCAGTCCAGCATTTTCTAGTGCCTGGGTGTGAACCCCCAGAGCTGCCTCCTTCATCTTGCACAGCATCCAACCAAGTTCAAGGTGATTATTGCCCTGTCATCTTGGGTCCCTGAGCGACTATATTCAACCTTGATGGACAAACAGAATGAGGGAGGAATACAACTTTTTCTTTTAATCCACTAATATTGTGTTTGTTTCCTTTTAATAACTTTCATGACCAAGGGTATCTCAACTGATGCATGTGATCTTAAAGACACTATAGAGCCCAGCCGGTGTGGCTCAGTGGTTGAGCATTGACCCATGCACCAAGAGGTCGCAGGTTCGATTCCCGGTCAGGGCACATGCCCAGGCTGTGGGCCCGATCCCCAGTGGGGAGCATGCAGAGATGGCCAATTGATGTTCTCTCTCATCAATGTTTCTATCTCTCTCTCCTTTTCCCCTCCTCTCTCTAAAATTAATTAAAAAAATATGACAGCATTTAATACCTACAACAATCCTGTGCGATATGCATTATTATCTACATTTTGTAAAACATTAAGCACATCATGCAGAACTCAGGCTATCTATTGCTGCATAACAAAGAATCCTAAAACCTAGTGACTTAAAACAAGTTATCTCTCAAGGCTCTCATATCTCATTATCTCATAGGTGACTTGGTGTCAGGTGGTAAGTTCTCCGTTGGGGGCTCCCAGTTGTTGACGGGGGCTGCAGTCATCTGTAGGCTTGACTTAGCTGAACATCCAAGGTGGCTCATGTGCGTGGCTGGAAACTGACACTGATTTGGGCTGGGACATCAGCAGGCATTGTCAGCTGAAAATCTTACCTGTGGTTTCTTCATGTGACTTGGGCTTTTCAAGCATGGCAAATGAGTTTTTTGAGGGAGTGTTCCAAGAGGCTTGAGTGGAAGATTTAGGTTCTGTTATAATCTATCCTTGGAAGTCCAGAAGGTCACTTCTACCGCATTCTATTAGTAAAGCAAATTACCAAGGCCAGGTCAGGTTCAAGGGGAGGGAAATTAGACACATGTCTTGGTACGGCATAACATGCCTCCATAAAGAGGGAAGTAATACATGGTGGTCATCTTTGGAGTCTTATGCATTATATCAATTTATGAGATAAAATCCCATTCCTGGGTGATTTTAAATTATATAGAGCTGAAAATACCTCCTAAATACCTCATTTAGCTTATGGAATATCCACTTGTGTGGGTGTAGATGAAAGCTGGACAGATTATAGTGTTTGATATATCGTGTGGAGATCAAGACAGACTATATTATGTGTGTAAGTAACCAGCCCCAAACCACTGGGACTTAACAAACTTACTTCTCATTCACGCTGCATGTACAAAATTGGTCTGAGGGGAATGTGCTTATGGTAGTTGCTCAGGCATTCAGGCTGATGGAGTTTCATCTCATTAGACTCTACCTCTAGAAGCATTTCCGGTGCCAGTGTAGCAGAAGAGGGAAGCATTGTACCCTGCATTCTGTATCTTTAAAGCTTCCACCTGGGGGTGATAGACATCGTTTTCTTACATCTCATTGTCCAAAGCAAGCCATGTGGCCCTGCCTATATTCCTGCCATGTGCCCAGAAGGAGTATCAGAACATTTCAGAGAGTCCTAACAGTTCTCTACCATGTCATATAATTTCCTATACATTGGGACCAGCTTGAATTTAAAGAGAACGGAGAAATTGGAAGCTACGTTTTTCTTCTGGGTTTCCCAACCTGTTAAAGGCTCATTTTTTCCCAAAGGTTGTTACCTTTGCTGAATGTAATTAATACATCCAGAGGCCAAATGATTGCATTCATATTTAATATCTTCTATAACTTTGTAGCATATATGAGGCTTTTGCATACCTATATTTTCTGAAATTGTTTTTGTTTCAATTTAGGTAGAGGAGTTACTATTTGCTCTGGTTTGTCAGTCAAAAAGCAAAGGATCAGAAAATAAAATAATTGGTAGAAGGTTGTATTTCACAATTCTTTGCCCTTCAAACTAGACACTTTTCTCTGTGGCAATGACTGTGTACTAGAGGTCCTAGTAAGGTTCAAGATACCTCCCAGGAAGCCCATGCAGTGCTCTGTGTGTAAGTGTATGTGTGTTCCTGCGTGGTTTATATTCATTACAGCAATGCTATATCGCCAACAATTAATAGGCAGATGGACATTTGAAATAGGAATGCTATTAACTTACCTGGTTCCTACAGGTGGAAACTATCTGCATTTCAAAAGGTTGATGTAGAGTTCAAGTAAGGACTTTCTGAGCTTCTGAGGCCTGTTTGTTTACAGGCTTCACACTCGGACTCTTTGCTGATTAATTTTTCCCATCTCTCACCCTGGGCTGTGAAAATTGAGGCTCCCTTCACAGGAACCAATGAACAAGAAATTTCGTGTTTTTAGTGCCAAGTCCATCATTTCTTGTGTGACTCACATCTCAGTGGGTGGCAGAACTTCCCAGTGGCCTGAAGAAGCTTCTGAAAACACTCAGACCATCGCCCACGGGTTTCAAATCACTAGCTTATTTCTATTAGGGAATCATTTTCTTTTTTAAATATTTATTTACACTTATCAGGGCCCTTTCAACTCAGTTTGCAAAATGGTGACTTGTATGTGCCGAAAACAGTACATCACGGCGTCCAGGTCACTTCGTTTCTACAGTCATTTGCTGAATACTCACTTCACGCAGTACAGCAACACAAGAAATAACAGGCCTACGGCACAGGCCATGTTAGTCTTGCACGCATGCAAGTAATCTAAATATCAGGAGACATAAATAAATATGGTACAGAGGAGTCAAAAAAAGTCTCATTTGAATCTTTCTTTTCCTGCTAATTCTAAGATCGAATTTCCTTCAGTTTCAGTGACTCCAGCTGTAAATAAACACGTGAAACCTATTAGATAGTTATTTGGAAGATTTCATAAAGTAATGCATGCGAAATAACACTTCAAATTAAGGGTAACACAGGTGAAAATGCACACATTCAGGGAAGTGCATGGCCTATTCAGGGAATACATTTTGAGTGTAATAAATTTTGAGCAGAAGAACATTGAAGGATCATGACTAGAGAGAAACTATGAAAACTATGATCTTTAATCTCAGGCTCATCCATTTGGACTCTATCCTGAAGTTAAAGGAAAGTCGACAGGAGGCTGAGAAAATATTAGAAAGAACATAATCAATAGTTCTGAAATTTTTTGTTTTGAAATAATTTAAGACAATAAGATTATGCAAAAAGAGTGCAAAGTTCCCATGCCCATCATTGACCTTCCTTCAATGGTGGCATTTTGTATAACTGTAGTACAGGGTCAAAACCAGGAAACTGAGATTGGTACATACTGTGAAATAAACCAGACCTCATTCAGGTCTCACTGGTGTTTACATGCACTCATTTTTTGGGGGGTGGGGTTGTATATTACTATGCAGTTTAATCGCATGCATAGATTGGTATAACCATCAAAATCAGGATACAGAACTGTTCTATCACTACAGGGGAACTTCATGAGACCTTTGAGATCTAACTATATCACCACGTGTATTGACAGTTCCTGTGGTTTATAGCTGAGCCATACTCCATTGTGTGAATGTACCACAGTTTGTTTATTCTTTCACTTACTGACAGGAAGACATCTGGGTTGATTCTAGTTTGGGATTATTACAAATAAAGCTACAGTTAACATTCATTTACAGAATTTTTGGGGTGGATGTAATCTTACTCTAGAAGGATAATGGGGGAAATGCTTAGAGTATTGAAGAATTCTGACTTCAGGAATAAGAGAAACAATCCACATGGTTTTACGTTAACTATTTCAGTAATGGGGCACTGAACTGGGGCAGCAGTAGTGGGGATGGAGAGGATGGGTTTGGGACAAGGCCCGGAAGAATGTAGCGTTCGCTGGTCTTAGAGATTCCTTAGATACGAGTGGTGGTAGTTTGGATAGGGTGTACACCAAGGTAGTTCTACACTTTCTAGTTGGGGGATTTGGTGGATGCTGATGATGCCATGAACTAAAAGACTGAAGGAAAAGTTTGTGTATATGGAGTAAGAAGTAAATTTCGGTAGTGTTGAATATGAGAGTGGAGGGCATCCTCTGGAAATGTCTAGCAGGCATTCGGGGGATTGGGTTAGTACTAAGCAGTGAGATCAGTGTCAACAATATAAATACATGAGTCATCAGCCTGGAGGAGATGGTTGCAGCCATGGTTCTAGAGGAATTTACTAGACAGAAGAGGCAAACGTTACAATGAGAAGGTATGGGAGCCCTGGCCGGTTTGGCTCTGTGGTTGGAGCATCTGCCAATGGACCAAAGAGTCGTAGGTTCAAGTCCCGTCAAGGGCCCGCACCTCGGTTACGGTTTGTCCTGGCCCTGGTTGGGGTCATGTGGGAGGCGACCAGTCGATGTATCTCTCTCACATCGATGTTTCTCTCTCTCTCTCCTCCTCTCTCCCTCCTACTCTATCTGAAAATAAGTGGAAAAATATCCTCGGGCGAGGATTAAAAATAATAATAATATTAAAAAAAAAGATATAGGATATGACTTTAGTGTGACTGTTTCTAGCCCAGATTACAGCAAGAATCTCAAGAGTTTATACACTTCAACCTTGAGGCTTTGTTCCGTGGAAATCCACAACTGTCTCCAAGGTTCCCTCAAATTCCCAAGGGCATATTTTCTCACGGTCACCTCTGGCACCGTGGGTGTGCGTGCACACGGGCTGTTTTCGTCTGACAGTGTTGTTAGTTCAGCCAGGACAGTCAAACTTTTTCTTGATTCTACCAACCGCACATCCCAAACAAAACAATGTAAAACAGACAAACAGAAAACATTGGCAACGGCAAAACTTTTGCACAAAATACTCAGCATTCATTTAAGAAATAATGATCCGTCTCTTCTGTAATGTCCAGGTAATTCCTTAGCTGTTTTGAGCAATAAACCCACCTTTAGTGTAATCAGATCGACTAAACAAAATTTAAAATTTCCCTCAGCACTTGAATTTTACAGTTGTTTTCTCTAATTTGATGTGTTTTTTTTTTACCAGGTTATTGGGATTTTAGGGTGCACCATGATTTTGGAGATCTGAGAACAGAATGATTTATATCAAATAGTACCTCATTATTAACTAAAGTTGTGATGTTTTGTAAAGCCGTCGCATTTTTAGGAATCTGTTTTCTTACCTTTGAGGTATTTGGGTTATCTAAATCATTTTCACTAAAAGGTAGTTGGAGGGTGAGAGAAGCTTTGTGATGGAAAAAAGTTGAAGAATCAGAATTACCCTAAAATGTTCATCATTCTTACCATAAATAGTCGTAATGCTTTCATTTGTTCATTAATTCACTCCAGAATCACTTACTGCATAACTACTATATTCTGAAACACAAACGTGATCGCGTAACTTTCCTGCACAAAATACTTTTATGACTGCCTGTTAAGCTCAGGATAAGGTGAAACTTTCTCGTCAAGACTTGTAGGGCCATTCTTGTTCTGGCCCATGGCGACCACACCAGCGGGCTGTAGGACCAGCTCACCATGCCATCTTCTACTTGTATCTCCTCCCTCCTGGAATACCCCTCCCTGCCTCCTGACCTTACCCATCAGGACCCTGCTTCGTCTTCCCTGTTTGCATGAAACATTCTTTAAAGGGGCCTTCTCTGTTTTCTGGGCTAACTTTTATTTTCTCTAGTATAGTGTTCATCACTCCTGTTCCACATTCTTGTCTGGTTCTAATGTGCACCCTTTGGATGGGACGCTTTTTGAGTATAGGGCCATACACACCATTCTTGTTCACCATCATATTTCTGCTACTTAGAACAAGGCTTGTAGGATAGGAATTCCTAATCCCTCTTTTGGAGATATGAGAAGTGTAGAAATGGAGGAGATATAGAGCCTTCCTTCAAGATATTCATAATCTGTGGAGTAACTTTTTAGAAGGAAATTTTTACTTATTCATTAAATTCTTAGCAGAGTCTCAGCTTAAATTTTTGGCTTCCCTTAGAATAATTTGGGTTTTCTCTCCCCCCCCCCCCCCCCCCCCGCCCTCTCTCTCTGTCTCTCTCTCTCTCAATTTTAGAGAGGAATGAAGGGAGAGAGAAGAGAGAGAGAGAGAGAGAGAGAGAGAGAGAGAGAGAGAGAGAGAGAGAGAGAGAGAGAGAAACATCAGTGTGAGAGAGACACATTGATCGGTTGCCGCCTCCTGTATGCACCCTGACCGGGGAGTCAAAGCTGCAACGCAGGCATGTGCCCTGACTGGGAATCGAACCTGTGACCTTCCGGTACACGGGATGACCCTCCAACCAACTGAGCCACACTGGCCAGAGCTGGGTATTTTCTTAATGGATGGATCCATGTAGCCACTAGGTCACTGGGAAGCTTGCTGTTTCATACTGCAAACCCCACAACCAAAATTAGCTCTGGATACAAAGGGGGAAGGTTGAATGCCTATGGCAGAGTCCTGCAATGACAGAGCCCAGATTTATGGTGCGATGTTTACAATGAAGAGATGTGACCTATTTTTATTTGATCTGCACCATCCAAAAAGAAAATTGAAATTATAATTAAAGCAGGGGAAATGATAACTTAAGCATTGATTTTCCCATAAACGTGCCAACCCTCAGAATAGTGGCTGGTCTCTATGTCCCAGACCCTGCAGTGTTACTTCAGATGAATTGAAACCTTCACTTCTGATAGTTGACTTACACGGGAATGTATAAATTTTATCCTGTATACCCCGATGACTTATCTCAATAGCTGAGATATCTCTCAGGGTTTGGATTAAAGGAGGAGACCTTTAGAAAAACCAGGAAGAGGTATCCCATTGGGATTAGCAGTTTTCTATTAAAGACCCTTTATAGATCTACCTCTGATAAACATTCAGCCCCATCACTATTTTAGATTCCCCTGGTCTCTTATGAAGATTAAACACAAAGGAATTACCATTTATCTGTAAAGGTAAAATTTACATCACCTATAACCCTTTCATAAATAGATATATCAACCACCACATTAATACAAAAGTGAATTCTGAAGGCAGAAGGCCATTATATTTGCTTACTGTCAGATATAAAGCTGCTGTTGCATTCATGCATGATTTTAATAAGGTTTGATAATATGCTATCAGCTGGTAGGAGCTATAGATTGAACTCTTATAGATTTTTGGCTTCAGCTTCTAAATAATCAATCATGTCAAGATATGAAAATCATTTCATTCCCTTCAATTGAAAAGAAGATGTGATTTAAAATGTCAGCCCTTGGATATATGAGCAGGATTCCTATAATCAATCATGTGAAATAAACCATCTTATTTAGTAGCTCTTTGAAAAAAGGGAAGGTTTGGGGGAAATTTTTTTTTTTTTGCATAATGTAGATGAAACTCACTTATCATATGCATATATATAACAAAGACAAACGTAAACCTGGGTTTTCTCATTTGCTTTTCCTTTCAGCTCAGTAACCTTAGCAAGGAATTGAATGGATTTGGAAGACCTCAAACCATAAGGCTTGAGAGGACAATATTGTCTATTGTATCTAGGTACCGCCCAGAATTAAGAACAGGATTCAGGTCACTTGATTTCTTTTAGAACCATTTATCTGGATTCAGTTCAGTTCCCTCACAGTCTGGCTAAGTCACATAGAACATGTCTCTAAACTTGAGCCTCAGTTTCCCTATCTGTTATCAGATTAATGGCATCTGTCCATACTCACATAGGGAATCATGCTAGAGAATGGATGTGAGAGTACTTTGCCTGTGAAAACTCTTTGACGTTCTCTACAAACCTAAGTGATTATGTTATGATCATGGCAAGACCCAAGAATGCTAAAAGGTACCAGACCGACTTCTTGGTCTCCATGCTCCAGATCCGTGGAGTATGTCCAGCTGGAATGAAATCACACTAAGAGCTGAGGACCTTGCCTGAGGAAATTGCCCTTACTCTCAATAAGTGAAACAGAACTATAGATTTTGCTAATGTACTGTGTGCCTCTAGGCAAGTCACTTAACCTCTCTGAACTGTAGTTTCCACGAAAGTAAAGTCGTTTGAAATATATGATCTCTCAGGTTTATTTCTAAGTCTAAAATTTGTTTTCGGAGATTTGATATTAACCCCCGTGGAAATGCAGATCATAGCTGAAACAGTTCCTTCCACACATGATAAACATTCACACCTTGAGCCAAATCTCAGCTTGCACAGAATTTGGAAACATCCAGTCATATTTTGGCAATAAGTCTATTATGAGAATAATGACAAGAAACACTATATGAGAGTGCTTTTTAACAAATAAAATTATTTTAGTTATGTTAGATTTAACAAAAATTAGTTGTATCACCCAAAGGCCCTTCGGAATAGAACCTTTTGTGGTTCCTGTTTACAGAGGCCTAACGGAGTGTGGTGGGATTGGAGCTGTTAGGGAGCCTATTTTAATGATTCATTGTAAGCACAAATAATTATTTTGTCAACCATAAAGAATTCCTGGATGCCTTTAATGTGCTTTTGAATATTTCAAAATAGTAAATTATCTTGGACTGTTTAATGTTTACACAATTGATTTCTCTATCTGTGAAAATAAAAGGACGCTCTTAAATTAAGGGAAAGTTGACTACTGTCCCTTTCTGGGTGCTCTTGTGCCAACATTCACAGATACTGTGTACAAAAAAGGTTGGTAAAAGGTTATTTTATTTCTCAGAAGTTGAAAGCAGCATGTGAAGGCACAAGCTAAGATAGCCAGTGTAGAAAATGTGTTTGACATTTGCTGAAACGTCCAGAATATTACACGTATGTATTTATATACAGTAGCTGACTGTCCCGGCCTCAGCAAATCAACCTTGAAGCTGTTTCTCCTATCTCACCCTGTGTGTGCAGAACAGTACGTGTGTGTTTTGCATATTTTCTCTCTCATTTTGACTGGTTGCCAAAAGTTACTCATATTTTATGGAGCACGGAGACTGGTATGATAAGCGTTCCTTGCTCCATCATTTCTCAGTACCACAGAGAGATGCGTTTCTCTTTTCCCTCTTGCTCAGTAATGATGCACAAAGCTGAGACTTTTAACTCTCTCTCGTTTTTTCCTCCTCTGTTTCTTAGGAATTCCTCGCATTACTTGACATGCATGGTTATATGATAAAGACTCACCAGGGCCGGTTTTATCCTGCTGGCATGCTTCGTAAGCAATCTTGGCTCATCAAGTGGCTGGAAAAGCAGTCTCTGTTATTTTTATAGAATGATGATTTTATCTTAAAAAGGTGGGTGGTGGTTGTTACGCCCTGAACATCCACTCATCCTCACAATGTTATTATTCTCCCTCACCTCCAGACAGTGGACTCCAAACATGACCCTTTCTCCATTCTGCCAAATCAATAGAAAATACTCTAGTGATTCACTGAGTCTGTGATGGAAGCAAGCTGAGGCTGGTGACCCCACTCCATCTCGCCTCTGTGTCTGGAGTTAGAATCAGTAGATTTGAGATCAGAAATCAGCCTCAGCAAAATGCATGGTGCGAGGTCAACTCACTGTTCGTGCTTTCCTTCCCGAAACACTTCTTCACTTGGCTTCCAGTTCACCATACTGCTTGTTGTTTCTGCCAGGTGACTCCTTCTCACTCCCCTCTGCTTGTTCCTCTTCATCTCTGACATCTGCTCGCTGGGACGCACCAGCTGTCAGCCTTTGCACTCCCACTTCTCCTCTCACTGTCATGGTGATCTCTTCCAGCCCCGTGGCTTTCAATCCCTCATGTACTTGGAAGATTGTTCACATTTCTATATTTAGCCTGAGACTCTCTTAAATTTCAGACTCATATATCTACCCAGAGTTGACATGTCCACCTATATATCCAAGCAACATTTGAAAATTCTCAAATCCAAAAGCAAAATCTGATTCCACACCGTATTTCCTATCATTATAAATCACAAATCTATCTTTTCAGTCCTTCAGTGCATATCCCATGGAATTGGTCTTGACTCTTGACTTTCTCTTTGAGCTCACATCGAATCCAGCATTAAACCCTGGCTTTCAATCATCAGGAAAGATGGAAATCCCAAACTCCTTTCACCACATTTGCCAAACCACCAGTATCACGTGCCTGCATTGTTACAAGAGTTCCCCAACTGGCCTCTGTACTTCTGCCCCCACCCCTGTCTTGTTTGAACTTAGGTGTCAGCCAACACACCATGCTGCCCCTCTGTTCAAAGCCCTTCAAGATATTTGCAGTTCATTTGAAGTAAAAGCCAAAGCCTTTCAATGACTTTCAAGACCATCAGGGACCTACACAATGGCCTTCCCCCACCACGTCTCTGAGCTTACCTCCTGGTGCACTCCTTCCGACTGGCTCTTTGCCAGCCACACCGGCCTCCTTATTCCTTGAAAGTGCCTGGCACAGTCTCCTCAGGGCTTTGCTGCTTCTGCTCCCTCTGCCTGCAATAGTGCCCAACAGAAAATAGTCCTTAAACACGTGCTGGATGGAGGAGAATGGAAGCGAGGCCAGCTCAGCCCCCGCCCCCCACCTTGTGTTATCATTCCTTCTCAACTGCCTATGCTCATTCCCACTCTGCTGAAACTTCTTTTCCATCCTGAAATATGCTAATGTGCTTTTCTCCTCCAGCCCTTTCCCTACACCACTCTGCATCCCTCAGCTCCTCTTTGGATTGGAAATGTTTCCGAGCCACCAGCAACAGAGAGCACAACAATGGCTTAAACAAATAGAGATTCATTTCTTCATCTGCAGCTATGTTTAAAAATGAATGTTTGCTCACACTGATTCAGTACCTCGGTAGTACACGGGCTGAGAAGGTTGGCTTGACGATTCTGCTGGCCCTCTGCTAATGGTCACAGCAGCTCTTGTCTTAGCCAACAGCATTCGGAGGCAGGGAGCAGCTTTCCACACAAGGCATGCAGATTCTTTGTATGTCCTTCCTCCAAACAGGTGGCATGCAGATTCTTTGTATGTCCTTCCTCCAAACAGGTGGCATGCAGATTCTTTGTATGTCCTTCCTCCAAACAGGTGGCATGCAGATTCTTTGTATGTCCTTCCTCCAAACAGATAGCAAGATAACTTTTTCAGAATGCCATCTTCCCCGCATGGTAGACTTACCTTGATATCTCCTAGATCCAACATCTCTGAACCAACAAAAAAGTAAAAGGAGGACGAATGACTTTTTGGTAGACAAAGAACAGTGTCAACCTTATCCTTTTCCCCTGACTAACTCCTACTCCTACTAGCTCTTAATTCAGATAGTATTTCATGCTGAAGGTCTTTTCTGACTCTCACAAGTCTGGGCTGAATGCCCTTCACTTCTTGGGTTCCACAGGCCTCTGAAGTTTTCTTACAACAGCACTTTTATGCTGCACTACAAATCAGTGTTCCCCGCAGGCCCCCTTAGCGCCCTGCCACACACACTCACAAACATAGTATAAGCTCCTGGTTAGAGAAGCCAGCATGAGAAATGTGTTCTCAGGGCAGAGGACACATTTGTCACTCCCATTCCCACTCCCAGCATCTGACACCTATCTATAGAAGGACTGAGTCATTCGTGAATTAATTTTTTTTAAATAAAGGGACTTTCTCTTAATGACCTTTAAAATCAATTTTGCATTAAGTCAATGTTTCCAGAATTATTTTAATCCTTTTCTTATGGATCTATAGCTTGAGCCAATATTTAAACTTTTATTTTCCCAAACCTCCTCTCCTCTTTTTGTAAGAGCTTGAAGTGTCATCTGTTACATAATTTAATGCATGTTACTTACATGCTTAGGTGTCCTTTGATCATTGTTTGGCACAATTAGGGAAATAAAGTAAGGCATAGAACTCTCAAGATGTAGATGAGAAAATAAAACTTTCATCGTTTCTCAAGTTATCCCAACAGACATATTCTGCCCCCATTATGGATGGACCAGAACTTTCCTTTGGACTAAAGGTGGGCAGGAGTGAAGGATATTGTCTCTACCTGCGCTCAAGGACACAGAGGTACTAGTGTTGGAGAAAGATGCCACATGGCCAGCCAACACACAGAGTGATTACTGCTGGAGCAGGTGGAAAGCCCTTCAGGACGGGGAAAGGGTACATATCTTGGCAACACCAGCTTGAGATCCACTTCCAGCTCTGTTTTCCAAGCCATGTAGTCACGGGCACATTGGTTCATCACCCCAAGCCTCAGTTTCTTCGTCTGGGCAGTGGGGATCACACTCGGTACCTCCAAGGTACTGTTATCAGCTTCAAATTAGTTACTGTGTGCGAAGTGATTAGGCCAGTGTTTGGCATTCTGTCTGTTCTCAATAAGTCCTGAAATTCATTATTGTCATTATTATAAATGAGGCACTATTACATCATAAATATGGAGTAATTGGCTATACAAAATTATGTGTTCAAGTAATTATAACAAATTACTTTAAAATCAATATTCGCTTCTTTTAATGGTTGGGGACAGTGTTCTATTTCTCCTACTTCTAAATACAGTCTATGCAAAGAGCCTGTCCACAACAGCAGGTCAAATCAACACAATTCTGTAACTGGGTCTCACTTCCTCTGGTTCCACATGATGTCATTTTCGCACTTGCCCTACCTCATGGCAGAGACACACACCAATTTTATTCCAGCCTCTTGTTTCTCATAGCTGTAACATTGATGTGAGGTTTCAGGAACTTTAAATCAAAGTACCTTTAAATATAGAGGGTGTCTTGGAGTTCAATTGGCACAATCCCTTTATTGCATAGATGAGAAAATGGACCCGCTGTGATGGCAGGTACAGACAGCTAAAGTTGAAACACAGGTCATTGGAATCCATACTTACTCCATATCTTCCGTTGCCTCAGACCAAATCGTTCAGGGGGCAGGGAGCAGAAGGGGGGTTAGTGCTTTATCTTAGAGCATGGCAGGATCAGGTCAGCTTTTGTTATTTTTGACTCCTGGTGGTAAAGATGATGTTGGATGGGCAATGGGAGATCTCAACTGTGCTTGTCCTCAGCGATTCTGCCCTCCCCTCCAGACAGGATCCATGCCTACACTGGTCATTTATAGAGGATGAGCCTGTCTTCCAAGGGTGATCATTAATAAACAATACATGTAATAAACTAGTCCATTTTTACTCTAAGCTAGAAGGTCTTAAGTATCATAAAGAAGAAAGAAAAACTCGGAGCAGAGCAAAGGGGATTAAGAAAGCAAGGGATGGGAGCATCACTGAATACAGTGCTCACGATGGGCAGGGGAGCACGGAGTAGGTTGGCGTGGTCCCCAGTCTCACAGGAATCCCAGTTAAACATCTTGTTTGGCATCTTTTCTTTCTCAAAAAAAGTGTTTGAACATGGGTGGTTATGCATGAATGCATGCGAATGTATGTGAACGCATAACTGCTGGCCAGAAGAAAAACCTTTAAGGCAATCTATTTACCTCCAGCCAGCACTCGCATACCTGCTATGGCAGCCCGTGCGATGAGCTCAGACCAAATATTAGGTGAGAGCAACTGGGAAGCTTGCGAGTCAGTGATTTGTTTACGCAGCTCTGATGAAGACTAATTACTTGTTAGCTAAAACATGGGCCCCTGTTTTAGAGAAGCACACATAAGAAAGGACTGGATGAGAATGTGGTACCTTTCTAGCATAAGAAAGCTGTCAAGAAACTAAACATGATGGTTAAAGGTCTAACCTTTTACATGTGGCCATATAAGGCTTTAATAAAGACAGACTTTCACTGAACGTCCTCTCCTCTCTCCTCTCTCTCTCTCTCTCTCACACACACACACACACACACACACACACACACACACACACACACACGCAACAGTTAATCAGATCTTTACACAGTACTGAGTTTGTTTCTAACTACCGTCTCCTATTATATTTATTTATTTTATTTAAAATTTTTTTCTTTATTGATTTTAGAGAGAGAGGAAGGGAGAGGGAGAGAGAGAGATAAAAACATCAGTGAGAGAGAACATCGATTGGCCGCCTCCTGCATGCCCCCCACTGGGGATTGGGCCCACAACCTGGGCATGTCCCCTGACCGGGAATCAGACTAGCGACCTCTTGGTGCATGGGTCGACGCTCAGCCACTGAGCCACACCGGCCGGGCTCCTGTTACATTTATTAATTCTTCATTTCCAGCACTAGGATAGACTGGTCTGTAGAGCTGCAGAAGGCCCAGATGAATTTGAATTTCTGATAAACAATGACTGTTTTTCGGGAAGAACATGCCTCAGATATCACATGGGGCACATTTATACTAAAAACCATTTGTTGTTTACTTGAAATTCAAATTACCCGAGGCACCCTGTATTACTATTTACGAAACCTGGCAACACTATGGGTCTTTTGTTGCCCAGAGAGAATTTTGGTGAGATGCTTTCCTCCCCCCACCCCTTTCTTTGTGCTTTCGACTGTGTGGTCATGCAGACCTGAGAAGCAGTGCTGTATAGTTGCTCAGGCTTCCGTCATTATTTATGCAATATTATTTTTGCATGCCTATTGTGTCAGGCAGAACACTGCATAAAAAGCTAAATATGTCTGATACAGTGGTAAGCTAACTGGATCCGAACCTTCCCCTCATTTCGCTTACAGTCTCATCAATAAATAGCTACCAATTAGGAAAACACCCTAAAGCGTGAGAGTGATCTGTGGATGGAGCACGTATTGCTGATGCATAAATTTGTCAATACACGGTGTAAGCCTATAATCACTGTGCTAACATCCCCTGTGTAGACGATGGAGGGAAAGTCTTTTAAAATAGTGATTTCCTAATACCGATTTTACATCAGTGCTGGACACATTGCACACCGTTTCTGAGCGCTTTATATTTGTCAAACACCTTGCTGGGCTCAGCATTTTATTTTAAACTCAAAGCAGCCCTAGGAGATAAATCCAATTATCATGGCCATGTTACTAATAAGGAAGGTGGGGCTGAGAAAGTGAAATAAATTGCCCAAATCCGTACAAAAAGGAGACGACATAACTGGGATTCCAGCAGAGGTCTGACTATTGAAAATAGCCCCTGTCCTCTGCTAATCGAGAATGACCTAGCAAACTTGCTAAATATGACACATCCCCAGAGTCCCTGAGTCAGTAAGTCTGGGATCAGGTGTGGAGAACACATTTGTAACAAGCTCCCTAGGTGCTTCTGATGGCAGTCAGATCTGGGTCCTGCTAATGTAGCCGATCATAACCTCATTTAGTCAAAACAACTTAGAGCGCCATTGTACAACCTCCCTTTGACAACTGTCAGTTCGTAAGGCCTCCGCTAGGGGAGGGTTCTGGTTATGAGGCGGTGGGAGTCCGGAGAGGAGCTAAATAGAGTCCCCAGCTCATAGGCTCCCTAGTTCTTTTTCCCAGACCAATTTTATTTTCCAGTTTGCGAAACCATTTCTCTGTTGGGCTGGCTCCATTGTCCCCGTCTCCCGAATATGCACCTCTGAGATTTCGCCCGTTTAGTCAGGTTATTGACAATTTAGCATTAAGCATCTGTTGTTTTCCAGACAAGGCTTTTCCATGGAACATGAGAAGGGAACTAGTTTAGAACACCTGGGCTTGGCCTGAAGGGTCCTTCACCTTGCAAGACAGACAGGCTACGGGCAGAGGGGCCCAGGAGAGGAGACTCCTGTGGCAGGTTCGGAGGGACTTCCAGCAGGAGCAGGTGAGAACTAGATGCAGGAGTGGGCGGGCGTAGTTGACCGTGAGGTTTCCGGTGAGGGGGTGCCAGTTCCAACAGTCTGATGAGAAGTAATGAAAGTGAACCAATACTATTATCTTTCTTTCCCTTCATTGTTTCCTTCCCCTCTTCTCTCCCTCCCTCCCTCTCTCCTTTTCTTCCTTCTCTCCCCCTCTTCTTTATTTTCTTTTTTTCCTTCATCAAAGAAATATTTGCCTGTTTAACTTTTTAAAATTTAACTAAAGCGTTCTTATATACAGACAAGTGCATACATCTTGATGAGTTTTCACCAAGACCACATACCCATGTAACCACCACTGATAAGAAAAGAGAATAGTCCGGCCAGTGTGGCTCAGTGGTTGAGCGTCGACCCATGCACCAAGAGGTCCCCGGTTCAATTCCTGGTCAGGGCACATGCCCAGGTTGTGGGCCCGGCCCCCAGTGGGGGGCATGCAGAAGGCGGCCCATCGATGTTCTCTGTCATCAATGTTTCTATCTCTCTCTCCCTCTCACTTCTTCTCTCTCTAAAAAATCAATAAAGGAAAAGAAAAAAAAAAAAAAAGAAAAGAAAAGAGAATAACATCAGCAAACTAAAATTCCACATTAACCCGAGTCCTGTTACGATCCTTACCCCCAAAGTTAACCATTCTTTCAATTTGTATGACCAGAAATGAGTTTTATCTGTGTTTGAACCTTAACTAGAAGGAATACTACTTTGCGTATTGCTAAACATATAGCTTAAGTATGAATACTTGTGGGATTTATTTGACTGTAGCAGTCATGTCTTCTTTTCTATTCCTGAACACTATTTTATTCTGCGACTATATCAGAATTTGTCAGTTCGACTGTTTGTGGGCATTTAGCTCATTTCCAATTAGGAGCTATTACAAATACTACCAGTGTCGTACTAATGGTGCTGGGACTAGTGCTAACAGCTATTACCAATAGAACTGCAGTGTGCATTCTCGCACTCCTTTGGGGCGAACAGTCCTGCGTATGTCTTGGGGTGTATAACCATGAAAAGAACTGTGAGGTCGTAGGATAAGTGTGTTCACTTATGGAAGATATTGTCAAGTAGTATATCAGAGTGGCTGGGTTTATCTGCAGCCCACCCGCAATAACTGAGTTATGGATACTCCCCAGGCTTTTTAAAATGTAGATATCCAGTGAACCCACCCAGCATCATTTACTGGAAGACTTGGGCAAAATGTCACCATCTGCTGTACTTAGTTGTATAAAAAATACACTGTGTAAGGGGCTGCATGGAAGCAAGAGAAAAAGTGAGGGTCTGCTGCTGTGCTCCCCAGGACTTAACAGAGCAGGGGGCGCACGGATGACTCATCATTAATGTGCTCCATTGAGAGCTTTGTTTTCTGTTTACTGAAGAACCTTGCTCTTTTTCTGTCCCTAAAGTATCTAAGCATTCGCTGTTTCTTTTTTGTTGTTTTTTTTTTCCCCACCTAATCTGGTAGGTCATTTCATAGATCCTGTCCTTTTACTTAATTGTTCCTGTGCTTGAATCCTGGCTGCTCAATCTTACACACTTTTAAAAGGAAAAAAAACACAATGCTCATCTCTGTATTTTTCAGCATGGAAAGTAGGCGAGATCCTAAGGGGGGAAAAATGGTAAAAGTATTGATTTTGCTTCTGACATTTGAAAGCCGTGAAGTATCTGGAACATTGAGGTGACGCCTCTGAGAGAGGATGCACTTCTGGGCTTCACATGCCCTGAACTTGACAGAACGCTTTTAGTGTGGCTGAGAGCACTGGGCACTTGCTGTTAAAGGACGGAGCTGCTTGGGGTTGGCGTTTTGACCCTGCCGCTTGGTCCATGTGACCTGCAGCCACCTCTCTCTGGGACTCAGTTTCCTCGTGTACAAAATGGGAAATGAGTCTTCCGTTGGTGCCTGCTTCTCAAAGTTAATTGATGATGAAATGAGCTATTCAACGTGTGCATCATGGACTGATTTTCAGTGGAAAGGAATTGTTAATACATCGAGGATTCTTTGATCCAGTAGTAGCCTCCTACCCACTAATTCTGCCATTACCATCAGGGCTGTCACTTCATGCTCAGGCATAGTGGGGAGCTCGGGGTTTACTTAATTCCCTGGGGAATGGCAATTAAACCATATTAAAGGCTGTCTTTTCAATAAACTGCTTCAGCGCCGGCCATCCCTGGATGTGACTGTTAGGATAACAGCCCTGTGTCGGCCACTAGATGGCGCCAGAATCCCTCTCTGCCTCTCCCTCCTCCTCATTGGAACACCTCCGGCTCCCTCCCACCCGTTCCGCGTTCGCATCTGCGCAGGCTCTGCTGGGGTTGTGATGAATTTGTTTGCTGGGAAAATCGTTTCTCCCTCAGGAATCTGTGGGACAGAAAATGCCTTGTGGCCTCAGCTATTGTGGAACTTTTTCTTTCCTTGGTCTTGCACTGATTTAGCTCCCATAGCTTTCCAATTCACCCAAGACTCCACTCTTCTTAAATTTAGAGGGGAAAAAAAAAATGAGGCCCATGGTTTATGGGAGTTTTCGTATCTCTGGGAGCCTTGTTCCTGGGGCCTAATCACACAGCACTTCTGTTTGTGTATACAATGCATGATGCACTCCAAGCTGTTCTAATGAAGACATTATCTGCCTGCCTCCTCCCCTCCCTAAGCACCGGAGAGGATGCTCCTTATTGTCACTGCCTCCTTTCCAGGTGGCCAGAGGAACTCTTCGCGGGATTTTCTCCCTGTGGGATCTGCAGTCATTAGTTAGCCCAGGTGACTGTCCTCGGAAGACCAAATTCATTCTCGGAGTCGCTCAGGGACGCCAGCTTTCCCTCCCACTGGTAACACAGGGTCTCTTGCTCCCTCTCATTCAACAACTACACAACACAGCACTTCACAGATGGCAGCGGGGTGGGGGGTGGGGATTTTCATATCCTCTAGTCCGGTGGCTCTCAGACTTTAGCAGCAGAATCACCTGGGAGGCTCCTGAAAACACAGGTTGCCGCACCCCACCCCTGAGGCTGTGCGTTTCTTCCAGATTCCCTGCTGATACTGATGCTGTGTTTGTCCTAAGGACCACTTTCTGGGAACCCCTGGTCTAGTCCAAGCCTGTTGTTTCACAGGTTTGGAAACTGAGGTTCAATGAAGTGAAATGATTGCTCAAGGTCGCAAAGCAAATTGAAGTGAGCCTGGACTAGAAATGCAGGGGACGTTTAAGCAAAACCTTTTTAAGTTTTCAAATTGGAGCTGGCTAGAAATGTCCTTTTCTACTCTTTCTGGAGAAAGGATTTGCTGAGCAAATTTACAGAGGAAATCAGATTGTAAGGGAAGTGTTTAATCTGTATTTAATCACTTAAAATAGAGTTCCGTTCTTTTTTAGTTTAAATTAAAGCATGAATGAGGAGGGACCCGTTTCTCAGTAGTAAAGGGACTGGCCTTTGGTGCTGCCACTGCAGCGATATTCCTTGTCATGGCTGGTGCACTTCAGCAGGATTTCAGGGAGGGTGGTTCCACTGAATGAAGTTCCTCCAACTATTCATCCCCAACCTCCACCACACCCTCCCTCCGTCTAAAACCAGGATCACTTCCAGCTAATAACATTAATAACATGGACCTGTTACATTTGTTAAGCTAGCCCAATGAAAATGGACTAATTTAAGCTTCACTTAAAGAGGTTTATTCTAATAATGTTTTCCTAGACCATGCTTCACCTAGCACTTGTAGTAAGGGGCATGGCTTTTAGGTATGTGTGTATATAAGGTTATAATAATAATAATGATAACAATAGCTATGGATTTATTTATGCTAATCCTATTTAGGACAACAGATATTGGTTTTGAGGTATTGCGGCAATAATATCAAGTTTCATTTTATATGCTACATTTTATATACTGTATGAAAAATGAGGGTCAATTAAAAAATAAGTATCAAATGAATAATAGGAGATCTGGTATGCAAATGTAGCCAAACTCATTCAAATGGTATTTGAATGAGAAGTTTGGTAATCACTGTGCCAGTGACTAAAATAATCCAGCCCCACAACTGGAATAAGTACCTTTTCATGTTTGCAAGTGTTCACGGGAAGGCTGATGATGGGTGATGATGGAAGCATCTTTATGGATTGGTTGGTTTCTAAGGCCCCAGCAGTCCTGGAAATCTTGATTGTCCTCATCATTCCATTAATCTGTCAAATCATGTCACCCTCCATGATTTTGGATATGTCTTCCCATTTTGAGGGTGGGAGGGGCTATCTTCTGTGGGCACAAATCTACCTTTTACTCAAAGATTAGTCCATGGCATATGAAACATGGCCTGGAATTCTCATTTCTTCTTGTCCTCCCTCTGTTCTGTAATCTTTTGGTTTCTGTGCTCTGTAACATTGGTAGTCTAATTGGTCCATTTATTCTGAATGCCTACAATATATGTGGTACTAGCCAGGGACTTGATGTTGCCGTTAGATGGGGTCACGCACCAGACAGGAAGGCAGACAGGCAGGCCAATGGGCTGAATTGCATGCCTTCAGAATTCACATAGTGAAATCCTACTTCCCAGTACTGAGAGCGTGAGTGCATTTGAAGATAGGGCTCCTGAAGAGGTGCAATGAAGCCATATGGTGGACTCTGATCCAGTAGGACTGGTGTTGTTAATAGAAGAGGGGACTAGGATGCGGATAACCTAGAGTTCAAGGGGCAAACACAAAGACACAGAGAGAAGGTGACCGTCTACAAAGCAAGGGGAGAGGCCTCAGGAAAAACAACGAAAACTTATGGACACCTTGATCTTACGCTTTCAGTTTCCAGAACTCTGAGAAAATGGATTTATGTTGTTATGGCAGCCCTATCAAACTATTACAGGCTTTAAGATATAAACGCTCAGCAAAGCAAATGGGTAAAAAATGTCCTTAGAAAGAAAGAGTGTCTGAGGGACTCTCTCAGGAACAAAGATGAGTTGATTGGGTACATATTAGGAAGAGAATTCCTAAAAGAGAAACATTGTTTGCCCATTGGTTGTTATTCTATATCAACGCACAATTAGGTGTAGAACATGTTTATTGAAGCAAGGTTTATAAAATAAAAGCTTAAAAGATAGTAAGAGTCTATCCATGGGGAATAAGGGGAAATACTATTTATTAAGGAGAGTTTATATTTATTAAGTCCCCTTAATCCCCATGGGAAAAGCTCAGGATACATTTCCTGTCTATTCTTTTTTTCAAAAAAAAAAAATATGTTTTTATTGATTTTAGAGAGAGGAAGGAAGAGGGAGAGAAACGTTGATGTGAGAGAGAAACATCAGTTGGCTGCCTCCTGCACGCCCCCTACTGAGGATCAAGCCTACAACCTGGGCATGTGCCCTAACCTGGTATTGAACGGGTGACCTTTTTTTTTTTTAATTTATCTTTTTTATTAAAAGTATTACAGATGTCCTCCTTTTTTTCCCTGTTGACACCCTCCTCCCTGCTCCCCCCCCGCACCGCCTTTACCACACTCTTGTCTGTGTCCATTGGTTATGCATAAAAGCATATAAATTCTTTGGTTCCCCATGCCCCTTCCCTCTGAGGTGTGTCATTCTGTTCCCTACTTCCATGTCTCTGGAACCAGCGACCTTCTGGTGCATGGGATGCTACTCAACCAACTGAGCCACGCCAGCCAGGGCTCCTGTCTATTCTTAAGTAGATGGCGTCTTGCACTCTGCATGGAAAAGTGCTAGCATTCCACCAGGTGAATTTGGTTATTCAAAATCAAACAGAAAACCCCCACAAATAACATTTACTAGGCATTTATAATGTAAAAATCACTATGATGATTGGAGTGATGCTTCGAAGTTGAAATAAGGGGATAATTGCCATTCGAAAGTGGTGTAATGAGGAAGGAAGACTGTACTAGGTCTGCTTGGCTAAAGCTTAGGGATGGGATAGTCCATTTTACTCCTTACTGTCAACTCTCTTGTACCCAGTATAATCCTTAGGATGTGGGAGGCTCTAAATTAATAGTTTTGAATGAATGAATGAATGAACAGTGAATGTGTGTATGTATGTCAGAAACCTGAATTATAAAATTAGAAGCCCTATGCTTCTGTTCTGGTTTTGCTATAATTTTTTGTAAGGCAGTAAGTAGGTTAATAGATATAAGATTGTCATCTGCCTGATAAAGAAATGATAAAAAAAATAACAATTCAGACAGTATAATGTTAAAGCAATAAATATGTAATGGTTAAAAGCATAGATAGAACCAGTTTCTAAATCTGGCTCTTCTAGGACCTACTCAGACTCTCTGAGATTCCATTCTCTCATTTGCAAAATGAGGTCAATCTGGTGTGTTTTTTTTAAGTGTATATTTTTCTGACTAGAAAAATAAACATCCTTACTGTTAATGATTTAAAAAAATACAGGGATATGTAAAAAAGATAATAAAATAGCTCTTTTTTCTCACCCAAGTAATAGCACTCATAAAAATTTTGATATATTTTCGTTTAGCCTTTTCTCATAAGCATCCATATAGATTATAAATCTGATGTCTTTCCACACTTTCAAATTTGTGCACTGTTTTGTTACTTTATATAGAGACTATTTTCTTATGCCATTAAATATTCCTTGTAGATACCATTTAAACGGCCCTATAACATTCCAGAGTATGTATTTATTATAACTTACTTAATCATTCTCTTAATTTTGGACATTGGGCTTGCTGCCAATTTTCAGCATCAAGGGTTATATTGCAATGAACCTCTTGGCACATGGAGTCATGGAAGGGAATTTATAAGTCAATAGTACCCACTAATTTTCAGGCCCCTGATATATATTGCTAAAATGTTCTGAATAAATGTTGAGCTGTTTATACTCCCACTCTATTTATTGGCTTTTGCTAGGTTGTGGGGCAGTAAAACCAACATCAGTGTCGCAGTGGGTTTGACCACCATGACTGTGTTTTTGCTCAGAGTATCCACTGGCTGTGGATCAGCTCCATTTCTTGTCTACTCATCTCCTTCGTTCTGGAATCTAGGCTGAAGCAGCAGCTCTACCTGGGATGTGCCGGTCTTGAACGGAGGGCAAAGAGCAGTGGTACAATCACGTGGTACCTCTCAGTACTGCTGCTCAGATCAAGTGCATGCCTCTTCTGCTCACACGCCATTGGCTGAAGCAAGTCACGTGCTCAAGCCCAGTATAACAAGATAGGAAAGATACTCCTCCTCAGAGCAGGGCATAGCCAGGGGTCCTGTGAAGATGAGAGAGAGGCAGCACGTATTTAGAACAAATAACAACGTAGAAACCCTGCAATAATTCTGATTTTCCCACAGCTTCACTGACACTGAGTATGACAACCTAAATATTTGAAACATGGAAGGGGAAGGTGGTAACATCTTATTTAAATGCAAGCATTTATTTACTTGTGAGACAATATTTTCATTGTTTGTGCCATTTGGGTTTGGTTTATTCAGGATTCTTGCCCTATTTTTCTATCATATTTTGTCCTTTGGAATGAAATATGTATATGTATATGTATATATATATATATATATATATATATATATATATATATATAATGTGTGTGTGTGTGTGTGTGTATTTTGTTTGTTTGTTTGTTTGTTTATTAAGAGTATCTAGACCTTACCCATCAAGGTTAGTGTGTTTTCTTTCTCTGATTTCCTCTTAACTTTGTTATTTTTGATAAATGGCATATTAAAATTCACATATAGTCACATTTATCATTTTTCTTTGCAATTTACTCCCTGGCTTTCTGTTTAAGCAGTTCTTCCCGTTCCTAAAATCAGATTTATTTGCACCTTTTCTTTCTTTTACAATGTTTTTCTTTAACCTTTTAATCCATCTAAGGTAATTTTGAAGTTAGAATACGAGGTAAGGATAAAACTTGACCTCACAATAGTGAACCAACATATTATTAACACCTTTCTGCATTTTTTTCTTGTTTAACTTCTTAATTAGAAGCAGAAATACAAAGCAGGAGAGCATACTGAATTGGGGTGGGCGGGAGCTGGGTCAGTGGACTTGAATTCTAGAAATAGCTTTATGACTTTAAGCAACTCAAGTAACTTTTCTGGTTCTCTATCACTTCATCTGTAAAATGAAGACTTTGGATCTCAAAGAACCCATTTATCCCTGAAACTCTTTGGCTCCTGTCCCGGTCTGACATATTCCTGATACATATACTGTCCCTGTTCAATCCTATGGCCATGGCAGAGATGGCCAGTGCAATGGGCCACTGTTCCTTGCTCAGTTAACATGGCCAAAGAATTCTTCCCACAGTAACAAGAAGTTGCTGAATTACCATACCAACTAAAGGGCACTTGCTAGTAATGCTTTAAGAACTCAGAATTGTGTATTGCTAATGCAAATGTCTATTCTTAGGTAATTCTGCCTATTCTATTTTTTCAAAAATGCCTCCTATCATGTACCCTAAGGTCTATTTTGATTCTATTAATATCTAATGTTTCAATTCAACTGTCATTGATCCCATACCAATGTTTATATGTATTTTAAAGATTTGCTTAGATCATTGTGTGAGATGCATATTGTCACACATATTTTCAATATTTGCAGCCTACTTGCCAATGGATTTTGCTGTAACAGATGACATTAATGTTCTCAATTATAACATTCGTTGGTTTGGGTTCAACTGAAAAAGAGTACAAAATTAAGAGTCACACTCTGTCAGAGTTGGAAAATACTCATATCATCTCTCCTAACCCAATGTCTTCATGAAATAGTCTATAGCTCAGAAATATCCGCTAGCTCTCATGGTCTTAGTGATGTAAAACAACCGAAAAGCAGCCAGGTTCTTGAAACCAAGTAACCAAACACTAATGGATGGGACTTTTAAAACCTTCTAGAGTAAACGTCTTCACTGGCATTGGGAGAGTACTTTTCAGCTCACTTCCTTAGTATCTGAAGTCTGAAGTTGTTGCTGCTGGGATTTTAGACAATATTTCAGCTTTGTGCCATGCTATACTTAGCAACACTACCATTCTTTAGCCTTTCCCCCATAGTTAGATATTTTAGTGGCAAGGCACTCTACAGTAGATGCCCCCTCTCCCAGTGACAGATATGTACCATCTATTTGATTTTGGAAAAAAGAAAAGAAAAACGATAACTACTAACGCCTTGATGCTACACGCCATTATTCAGTTCAGTCTGTACCCCTCAGAGATAATGGGCAGACTTGATATGCCCAGGGATTACGTAGAAAAAGTGGGAAAAGGTCCTTAAAAGCAATTTAATCATATTGATACTAATAATATTTTCTTTATTTCACTCGTCTCACCCTCTGATACAAAGACTGTACAACCTTAGTGTTAGCTTTAGAGGAGATACAGGGAATTATTGTAATGCCAGCACTTACACGCTTTTGTTGTCTCTCTTTCCTTCTAAGTTAGATTTAGATGCAGACGTTAAATGATTCCTACGGCAATGGGCTATGGACTGCGAGCTATATGTTAATAAAGATCCGGTTACCATCGGACTCTGTCATATTGTAAATTACCTTAAACAGTACATTCCCAACTCCTCTATGTGTGTTGCAGATAAGAACAAGCTATTCCAACACTTTTAGTTGATAGCTTTAAGGAAAATTAGCTGAAGATCCTGAAGGTTGGTAATGACCAAGTGGAAACCAGCATCCAGGTCTCTAGACTTCCAAACACAGTGCTTCCCGATATATTAAATCCCCTTTTCTATAGACTTAATCATAAATCCTTCCACGCGTATCAAGGCCTGGAGCCATGAGCATTCCCCTTTAGTTGACCAAGAGGAGGAATGAAACATTTCAATTGCTAGTATAAAAGGATATTGATATGGTTGAGATGGAGCATTAAAATCAAAATTATGTAAGGAATAAAAAGGCAGCATAACTTAGAAGCATTTGCTTTTACTGTGGTTTAAAAGAGTTAGCATTATTCCAGCCTTGTACACCATTCTGGGGGTGGGTTTGTGAATGGATTGGGCAATATATCAAAAACAGCATTAAAGACCAATGAGCGAAGTATGGCAAAGGCCACTGCAGAGTAAACGAATGGTCATCAACAGAGGCTGTGCTCAGGAAATACTGAATTATTTTCCCTGATATATGGTAAGGTAGGACATGAACAATTGCAGTGCTCAGTGTGTTGGGATCTGTTGTCATGCTCTGTTTTAATCCATTCATTTAGAAGTTTAAGGTTACGTCATCTACCCAACATCATAGAATGAGCTAAAGGAATAGTTATCTATTATGTAACAAATTACCCTAAAACATTGGCTTAAAACAACAGTAAACCTGTAATATCTATCACAATTTCTATGCAAGGGCAATCACAGGGAGAGTTAGTTGGGCATTTCTATCTCGAATCTCTCATGAGCTTCCAGTCAACATGGTGACTGGAACTAGTCATCTGAAATCTTGACTTGGGCTGAAAGATCTGTTTCCATGGTGACTCACTTATATGGCCAACAAGTTGGTGATGGTCTTTGGCAGGGGGCCTCAGTTTCATCCCATATAGTTCTTGTCATAGGTTGTTTAAACACCCCCTTGATATGGCAGCTGGCTTCCTTGAGGATGAGTGACCCAAAGGAGATTGAGGCACAATGTCTCTTAAGACCTCACCTCGGTTGTCACACACCATGATTTCTGCAATATCCCATTGCTTACAAGGTCAACCAACCATATTCCTTGGGGGAAGAAACTAGACAAGTGCACAGATATCAGGAAGTGAGGATCATTAGAGGCTGAAGAGCTTAGAAGAGCACTCAGCATATTATAATACTAATAAACTATTAGAATATCAATAATAATTAATATTATATTAATATTTATAGCATATCATAATTCTAAGGATTCATAATTTTCATTTTTTCCTGTTATTATCATTTAATCTTTGAGGTTAAAGAAAGGAGATAAAAGATTGGTAATAAAATGAGTATCTGGATTCTTTGATTGTGGTCTTTATAACCAGCCTATTATACATCTGTCCTTAAAATATTTAGAAAAAATTGATATGTGAGATGACAGTGCTTTATTTATATTTGTACATAAATAGGGGATGGATGAGTAAAATATACAGATGAATTTAACACACACTATAAAGTAACAAGAAGGATCATAACAAAAGTTCCAAAAAAATTCTATGGGCATTTGGGGGTTTGGAAAACTTTGTGGAATGGGAAGAGACTTTATGAAGGAAGGTCACTGTAGCAAATTATTTAAAGATAATTAGATTTTTAAGGAGTAGAGAAGAGGGAACAGCATGAGGAAAAACATGGTGATGAGAAGCCATAGATGATTCCTAGGATAGAGAGAAAAGCATGACTTCACTTGGCTCACTCGGATGAAGACCTGGAGGATAAAGTTTATTCTGCAGATCATGAGGGAGCATTGCAAGGGAAGAACGGGCTAACCGAGGCAAAATGTATCAAGTAGTCTTTACAACATGCACTAGAAGAGTAAGAAAACGGACTCAAGGAGATCAGTCACGGGGCAGTTGTACAGGGTACTTGAGACTCAATGAGAATCTAAAGGAGATGTTTCAGAGAGTAAGAACAACTGAATTTACATTGTGGGGCGCCTGTATAAGAGAGGGAAAAGGATTAACCAGACACTCTTGCTCCTGGGGCTAAGTGGGTCGAATTTAGCTAATACGGTCTCTGTTTTCTTTCTTCATTCATTAAAATTATTTTGTTAGTGACTACATTGTTTTAGTTGCTATGAAAATTCTGTGAAGTGAAGATGAAGAAAACTCAATGCATGCCCGATTTCTTTGTTTCTCTTAGGATAAAATATGCTCAAATGGTGTTTGGTAAGTGTTGTCTTTGATTCCTCTCCGCCGATTTGCTCTTAAACTTACTGCAGTGAGGCCTTGCCTCTGTTGTTGTATTAAAACTGCATGTGTCAAGGTCACCAATGACCTTCTCCATGTCACTGAAGCCAGTAGTCAGCTTCCAGGCTACTTGCTTTTTCATAGACGTTTACTCAGTTTTCCGCTTTTCTCCTTCCCGTCTCTTGACACTTGGCTTGCTTTATCCCTCTGCTGATTGGCCCCCTGCTACTACAACATAATTTCCCACTGACGACCACTACATATTTCCTTTTGCTCTTTCCCCTTCTCCCTGCCTGCTTCATGGTTAGAGTGAAGCCTGCGGGCTCAGTCCTTAACTTTCTCTTCTTTGTCGGCCCTGTTTTCTTGGCCATTTAATCAAAATACTATCTTGGTGCTGAAGACATCCAAATTTATATTTTGATGTTACACTTTTCTCTTGACTTCTCAGCTATGTATCTATCCATCTGCCCACTCAGTATGTCCACCGAGTTGAATTGATATTTTATTTATTTATTTATTTATTTATCCTCACCTGAGGACACCTTTGCATTTATCTTCAGATAGAGCAGGAGGTAGAAAGAGGGGAAGAGAGAGAGAGAAACATCGATGTGAGAGAGATACATCAACTGGTTGCCACCCACACGACCCCAACCGGGGTGGGGACAAACTGCAACCAAGGCACGTGCCCTTAGCGGGAACCGAACCCGGGACTCTCTGGTCCGCAGGCCAACGCTCCAACCACTGAGCCAAACTGTCCAGGGCTGAATTGATATTTTAAACCAAGAAATCCGATAGGGAACTAACCTTTCCCCTCAAAGCTGCTAACCCATAGGCATTCCCATTTAAACTGGTGGTGTGTCCTTCCTGGGACTCAGCCTTGCCTCTCCTGTCTCTGCCCACCACATTCAATAAATACATCACACATGGCATTGCTGCTATCATTACAGTGGGTCCAAAACCCATTCCACCATCCTGGTCTGCATCACCAAACCTCTCACCTGGATTGGTGCTCCAGCCTGGCCCACCTGCCGCTCCTTGACACTCCCAGTCAGTCTAATTCCACCAAAACATGAGAATGATTATTTTCAGATGTGAGTTATAATATGGCCCTTCATTATTAGAAGTGCTGCATGGGTTCCACACTTCACTCACTGCCAAAGCCTGTGACATATAATCACCTGCAAGGTCCTGTTCAGTTTTCCACCATCGTCACCATGTTATTGCTCGGAATAACACTGTATTACTTCGTCCTACTTGAGTCCTTCCTGTTTCTCTGTGGCTGTTTAGCTGTCTGGCAACACACCAGGGACAGTCATAACCTGGGGTCTTTGTACTTGTTCTCTTTTCCTGGAATTCTCTTTTTGCTACATTAGCAAGGATGATTCTGTCACCTCCTTAAGTCTAATTAAACATCACCTCCTCAAGGACACCTGTCCTGTGGTACGTATTGGAAATGGCAGAGGGTCTCCTTCACTGAAGCACTCTCTAGTGCCTTTACCTTTCTCTCCTGTTTCTTTACTGCCTGTGTTATATTACTGTGTGGCATACTGTGTATGTTTTACTCATTATGTTTATTGTCGGTCTCTCCACATTGGAAGGTACCTTTTATGAGGGTGGGGATCTCTGTCTTTTTGTTCCTGTAGGAATAGCGGGCAGAGAGTACATACTCAATCGGTAATGAATGAATTCACCACCCAGTGGAAGACAGATACATAAATGTAGCATGTACAGCTGTGACCAAGCACTACTATAAAAAGGAGGATGCTCTGTTCTTGGGTTAAAAATCTCCTTCAGAAAAAGGCTTATCTCAGTGCATTGTGAAAATGTCAATGTTGAGACCTTGATTGTCATATTTTAATAAGGTTGCAAAATCTCTGCTCTTTGTATCTATCCTGTAATGGAGTTTCTGTTGAAAAATAGAAGAAATGTTGAAGATTTTTCCTATTACATGAGAATGCACAACTTGAGGTCCAAATAATCCCACTTGAATTAAATCTTAATTAAACATACTGTGAACATAGATATTTCTCATACCCATCTGCCAAAATTTTACTAATTCATCAAGGCTCAGATCAGATGTAATATCCTTGCCCTGGCCAGTTTGGCTCAACAGTTAGAGCATCAGCCTACAGACCAAAGGGTCACAGGTTCAATTCTGGTCAAAGGCACCTACCTGGGTTGGGGGTTCCTACTTACCCCTCCCTAATCAGAAATATGTACTCCCTCCTACAAGTATTGGCTGACATAAATGTTTCCTTCTAAATTATAAACTCTTTGTGATTATAGACTATCTACCTGCCTATCTGTTTCCTACCATTCATAGCCAAGGTCCTGCACACAGTTGTAGGTAAGAGGTTACACTAAATTTCTCCTTAGAATCCTTCCAAACCTAATAATACATGGGTGTATCTTAATTGTCTTCATTGGTACATACAGTTTTGGTATACTTCCATGGAGCGTACAGAAACTGAACTTTTGAATTTGGTTTCATGGGCCCCTTTAACCAAGGAAAAGAAAGAGAAACATCGTTCAATACTTCTTATGTTTCAGGAAGCATGCCCAGGCTTTTTACATGTGTTAGCTCATGGAATGTTCAAAATAGCACCGTTGAGCAAGTATAATAATCTTTTTTTGTTTTGCACGTGAGAAAACAGAGTCTCCTGAATGTTAAATGACATTTTGAAGGTCACACATCCCATAAAGTGACAGAGCTAGAATTCTAACCCAGTTGTGTGTCATTTCACTAAATCACTACATACGGCAAAGGCAGTGAACAAACGAAAAGCGACGGCAAATTCGCAAGGTTGAGAAAACCGTAGGCTGCAATAAAACGGATATGATGAATGTCGCATCGGGGCGCTGTTTGTGGAACTAATTCCGCGGTACCATAAACAGTCGGTTCCTGGAAGAGTTCACGCTAAAGCTCGCAAGACACGGAGCTATTCTTGACTCCGTCTTGTGGAAAACACCGGTGTCATCAGCAGCATTAAAAGGGGTTGCAGGGCTAAGGCGCAATGATGGCTATATAATTAAGTCTGACACGTCAATGTAAGAAACGTCCAAATCTGTAAGAATGTTGATGAGTTTATTTGAGCCAAACTGATGACAATTGCCAGGAAGCAAAATCTCAATGGACGGAGAAAATGCTCTGGAGAAGGGCAGTTTTCACCTTATTTTATACATTCGAATCAAAGGAGAAGATGTAAGAGGGGGGTCACATGAAATCCACTGGTGATAGATTAGGAGAAAGAAAGTGGGGAAATCTCTGGGACTGGATCAAAAGTTAAAATAAATAGACACATACTTCTTTTACATGTGTGGGTATAGGATAATTAACAGTTAACACTGAACAGTAACAATGAGAGGTTCTGTAGTCTCGCCTCTGTGGGAGATTGTGCTCTGAGGGGTCTGGAAGAAGGAAATGACCCTGACATTCCAAAGGTATGTTATTGTAGATGCAAAAAGACAACAGATAGGCTCAGTGAGGGTAAAGATTGACCTTCGTCAAGGAAGATACCAGCCTAGGATACGACTACTCGCCATGACTCACTTTTACTGAGGAAGTGTTCATTTCAGACCATCCTGGGTGGTTACTTTAGGTCTCTGAGTCTGTAAGGCCGCCATGCAGGCCTCCCCTGAGCTTGTCAGGTTTAGGATGTGGTCCTTTTTTTTTTGTCCACAGACATCTTCACTGCAGATCATATCAGGTACTGCTGGCTCGATGAACCTCTAGGAAAAAAAAATGAATAAGTTAGAAACTGCCTAAAGGGAAAGTTATAAAGTTAAAATCCATAGAATCCAAAAGAAATCAGCTTAAGAATAAATTATGAGAATCCCCAAAGGTTTGTCAGCTACAGAGCAACCGAAAAACAGAGCTTCTGTGCATGAGGCTAAGAGGTGCAGCCGTGGGGGAAGCGGGGTAGAGAGGCAGGAAACCTTGCAGTGTCTGAGTGAGTTAATTAGTAGATGTATTATTTATTCAAGAAAAACACCCTAAATTTTAGTATGGAATATACTTTTAGGGCATTGAAGTTTGTGGTTCCAGCCTGACTTCCAAAGTTAGCAGAGTTCAGTGGGAGTCATAACTTAATTAAAATATGCCTCTATGTAATGAAACCTACATCAGAATCACAATGATGCCACCACAAAGCCACTCAAAGTTTTTTTGAAGGTCTGTAAATTGCAGATAGTCATTGCTTATTTAAACATTAGGCATACTGAATGAATATTTTCTTCGGAAATGTAATAGGAGCCGGTGGTGAAGACAAAATTATCAATACGTTTTAAATCGAAAGAAAGTGGAAATAAAGAAATCAAATAAATGCCAGAAGAGTATAAAATGAACATCGGACTGGGGTAAAGTCACACAGATCTTGACTCTCACTACTTGATTAATTTACTTAATGTTGAGAAGCTCATTTAAATTTGTTTCAGTTCTTTAATTTACGAAATGGAATGTACGAGTGTTGGTTTCTAGTTTGTGTTGCAGGTAAGATAAATGGGCAATAAATGGTCTATATTAAAACACTGTAAATAGTACAATATACCAGAGATTTTACCTAAGCTCTAATATTAATGAATAGATATTCATCACAGGGAAATAATCTTCTGTCTTAAAAGAACCAAACTTCGGAAAGACCTTGCTGAGCAAGGACTTCAATTCTTTGAATGAAGTTGATATGGAAAAGTTTAGGACACACACACACACACACACACACACACACACGAGACCAGTCAAAGGTTCTACTCCCTCAACATTTCCCAAGAAATGCAATGTAGTAAATACTCAGATATTTTCTGCACAGCATCGTCCTCCTGACCAAGAGTAGAAGTCTTTTCTCATGACTCTCTCTTATCCTTCAATAGATACTTTTTCTTTGATATTTGGGTGAGGACCACAGAAGGGAGCCACTTTCCTTGTGGCCAAGCCTCTGCAGCCTTTTAGAAAGGGGGAGCCATGCCCTGATCTCTTTCATTGCCTTCTCTCAATAAGAATTTTGGCTGAAGGTGACATCAAAACATGACTTTCTTAGCTCACGTACCAAGGGGCAAGTTTAAAAAGCAAATGATACCATCTCCAAACAAAAAGTCTGAAGGACAAGACTCAGCAGGTTTTGTATTTCTTTTCTTCCCTCAGTGCGGTCTTTTTTTCTTGGAGAAAGTTTTCATAGAATAAGGTCCAGTCAAGTACCTAGATAATTGTCACTATCTGCTAATGCCACCTGCATCCAGCGGGAAAGGCACACAGGGAAATGGTGATGTCCTAGGGTATCAGGTCCACTGAGGGCATTTATAGAGTCTCATAAAGAGAAGCACAGCACTGGGACCTACTATCCACTTCAGCTTCCATCTAGTCATTCATAAACAGGAGTGAGGAGAGTAGAAAACACATTGATAGTATCTGTCCTGGGAGGTAGATATCAGGAGATGATCCAATCCAGTTAGTCTGAAAGCAATTAGTTCTGATAATACCAGGGAAATGCTTAACAGGTCCGAGCGACTCGGAAATGCAACAGCAGATCGGATTCTGGAGAGATGAGGAGATGTGGCGGCTGGTGAATTTATGGTGTCGATGACTCTTCCCTGGAGGATGGCTGCTGAATTAGGTGAAAGCTTTCTGGGGAAGAGATGGACAGATCGTGGCAGGAAGTACAATAAAGACTCCCGAGACCGGTGTACCCTGACAGTTGGCAAAGTGAGTTTTATAAAGAGAGAACTGTATTTAGCTCCTGTGTAAGTCATTCTCATAGATTATATTTTCAGGTTAATAACACTGAAGGGGAGAAATAGAAATGGTTTTAGAATAATGATGTGACAGTTTTGAGATACTGAGGACGTTTTAGGTTTTCAAATTTTTGTTGCAAGTAACAAAGAAATGAAAGGAATGATGGACAAGTTGATAAGCTAAAATATGTCTGCAGGGTTGTCATTATAGGGAAGGGCCTAGAACATGTCAAAGAAGAGGAGAAAGAACACGGCTATATTTCTCCATAAGAAGAGAAAATGTAAAGGCAGCAAGTAGCAATATTAAAATATTATAAGACTTCATTTGAGACAAAGAGGGAGACTTGCCTGGAATTCAGCCTGTATTATGTGTTGGGTACCATGCTTCAGGCTTTAATTGCATTATCCCTTCCCTTCCTCAGAATATCCATTGGAGCATAAATTATGTTTCCTTGTTTTATAGGTGAAGGGGCGAGATTTCAGGATGTAAGTAAATAACAAGCGTAAAACTATAGGTCCCTTTTTCCCTTTAAATGCCTGAAGATCCCCAAAGTCCTTTACAAAATTAGTGAAGGTTCATTTCTCTTTAGTAAAATAGAAAATTTCCAAACTATCGCTATTAAGCAAGTCACAAGATCAGCGTGCACCATTTGCAGAAAGATATATTTCATATGTTGCAATGAATTGAATATATAGTGCTTAAAAATCTCCTAAAAATATGCTCAAAAATTGTACCAGCCTCCTATTTAAAAAAACGAAACCTTATTTTAAATAGTTTATTTACCATTTTAAAAAATGTCATAGCCTTAATTTTTTTTACATATTGTCATATATATATAGTTTATATATATGTGTATATATATATATATATATATATATATACACACATAGTTTCTGATTTTCATCCAGATATTCATATCCTAAATCAGATCAAATATATTTGTACATATTCAGAAAATACCAGGCACATAACCACATAAAAATTTGCATTCTGTCTTTCTCTCTCTATCTCTCTCTCTCTCTCTCTCTCTCTCTGTCTGTCTTCTAAGTTTATAGTATGAAAGGCACTTGGCAAATGGTCAATGAATTCCAATAAACATTGCTTTGTTAAAGAGTGTTCAGCCTTGAGCATCTCCTAAAGAAATACATATATGACCTTTGTTATAAACAGATGGCATCCATTTTACAAATGCATTAGCCATCTAAAAAATGCTGAAACAATTTGACTTCAGAGCTCCATCCCTGGGATTCCATCCTAAGGAAGTCACAGTGAACACAGAAAGCATCATGGAGCCAATTCAATAAAGAATGAAATAGTAATTTGTTTGTGACACGTTCTTTTGAAATATCAGTTACCCATTAAAATATTTATAATGATTTTATAGTAAAATGAAAAAAAATGCATGTACGTAAAATGGACGTTAAGCCAATAAATTAGGATAAAATTAGTATATATAGCATGATTTCAGCTACTTAAAATATATTCAAAAGAATTAGATATAAATTATCAAAATATGACCAACAGCCAGGATTTTGGATCAATAATGCAGGAGTTTTTTTCTCTGTTCTGTGTAATTTTGTGTCCTTCTCAAACATTTACCTATCTTTATAATGCATAAACCTCCAATTTGTTTTTAAATAAATTAAGCAATTTTTAAAATATTTAAGCACACAAAAGTACAAAATTTAACAAGAACAAGGGGTCTACTGTGAAGCTCAAGACTTTCTTCCCTTCTCTGAAGAGAGGCAATCAAACTGCTATTAACTGTTTTGAGTGTATAATTAATTCCTAAGGTATTCTATGGAAATGCATAATTTATTCAACTGTTCCCATCTTTGATCCACTGGTATTACAACCATGACTTCAAAGAATATCTTGAAATTCAGTAATTTAGAAGCATATGTCTGAGCATTGATTATTTTGTATTAAAATTTCCTGTCTCACCCATGTGGCTCACTGGTTGAGCGTCGACCCATGCACCCAGAGGTCGCTGGTTCAATTCCTGGTCAGGGCACATGCCCAGGCTGTGGGCCCAATCCCCAGTGGGGGGCATGCAGGAGGCAGCCAATCGATGTTCTCTCTTATGGATGTTTCTATCTCTCCTTCTCCCTTCCTCTCTCTCTAAAATCAATAAAGAAAAAAATATTTAAAAATAAATAAATAAAATTTTCTGATGTGATTCTCCCATCAGTGATTTAAGTTCTCCTATCTTTCATAAATTATCTTTAGTTATCTTTATTGATTGCTCCAGAAATAGAATTAGGGTCTCCCTGTTTTTATAGACCACTGACTTTCACAGTTCCTGGCTACCTCAAAGTAGATTTACTTTGTCTGAAGGGCTCAACTAGAGCCCGCGAGCTGAATCTCGGGGAAGCGCGTGTCAAGTCATCCCAAAGAAGCGCTTTCTATTAAAAGCAGTGATGACAGGGGACGTAGCTCTTTCCACTCTTATTCACCATGTCTAGTGACCACTCTCCCCATGAGGCATTGAGATCTTCCGCATTCAACTGTAATATTTCAGGAGAACACGAAATGACCCATCAACTGTGGTGAGGAAGAGATTATAAATGTTTGAATGGGATGACCTGAAATATTGTTAAGATTCCTTCCAAGTCCGACAACCTCTTTTGTCTGTGTTAGAACTTTGGATTAAGAATTTGGTTAACATCCTAATAACTTACTGAGGAGGGCTGGGAAAGTCACTTAGCTGTTAGTTTCCTACACTACCGAAAGAGTGGCCGGAATAGTCATGTCAGGATACTACACAGATTAATTAGCCGATGTTTGCTGTGTGATAAAGATTCTGCAATACCAGGTCTACCTAATAATACAGACTGCAGAAAGGCCCGGTGCACTGTTCCCATTTAGCCAGCACTTTGTAATGGTAAAATGGAGGGCACAGGGTGAAGTGGCTAAAAGAATAAAAGAATAAGAAGCGTGCACCCCACACAAATGCAAATGCTTGAAAACACACACACACAACAACTTAATTAACCTGTAGAGGCCTCTGCTACCTCATGGTCTCAAAGCCGATGAAGTAGACAGAATATTTAAAAGAGATGATCGTTTGTAATGAGAAAATGGTCTTCAGTTAACCATCATACCCCGGTTTGGGCTTTTCAAATGACCTTCTAATGTTGCACTTTTTAAAATAAACTTTATTTTTTAGAATGGTTTTAGATTTATAAAAGAATTGCAAAGTTAGTTCACAAAATTACCATATATCCCACAGCCAGTTTCCCCTGTTATTAACATTTTACATGAGTGTGGTACATTTGTTATAAATAAAGGATGGATATTTATACATTATCGTTAACTACTGTACATATTTTACTCAGATTTCCCTAGTTTTCTCCCCAATTTCCTTTTTCTGTTCCAGGATCCCATCAAGGGTACAGAATTACATTTAGACATCGTATCTCTTTCAGCTCCTCTTGGCTATGACAGTTTATATAATTTTTCTTCTTTTCAAAAACTGCTATGAACTGGAGTAAATATGTCCTTCCTCAAAATTTATATGTTAAAGCCCTAACACCCAATGTGATGGTATTTGGAGATGGGGCCTTTAGGAGGTAAGAAGATTTAGATGCGGTCAAGAGGGTGGGCCATCTTAATGGACTTAGTGCCCTTATGAGATACCAGGGCTGGGGATTTTCTCTTGCTGATGAGAATAAAACCACTTAGTTCTCATGTTAGGCAAGATGGTATATGTGATGGATTTGGGTAAGCGATGAAGTGCCATAGATATTCAAAGGACACTTGCCGCACACCTATATTATAGGTCATAGGCTGAGTATCCTCACTGGTAGTGACTTACACATGAAATAATGGGCAGGGAGCAAAGAAATAAGGGGAAATGTTACATACAAATGTGCGCGCACACACACACACACACACACACACACACACACACACCTGTGTACATCTTCTTAGTCATTTTCATTCACTAGGATTGTTTGTTTCCAACTTAAAAAATAACAGTATCTGGACTACTGTGCTCTATTCAAAGGAATCTTAATTTTTATGTTTTTTATATACGTCTAACTCTTCAGTGTTTATTTACCAAAATGTGGATGTCTCGGTAAGTACCTTCTACTGGGTTTCAGTTTTTTTATTTGCTTTTGCATTATTTTCCTCCCTGAAGGAGTCTTAACATTATTAATTTTAATCATCTAATTTTCAACAGTGTAATCATTTAATTGGTTCTGAAACTACTCTAATGGTAGACTAATTTAGATGAGCATATTGGCCAAAACTTTTATGCAAAAATAGAAATCAAAAAGCAGCCTATAACTATAGAACAGTGGATATGAGGGACATTGAGGATTTGTCGCTCAAGGTTTTCAGTTACATTAGGAAGCTGTTTAAAATGTGTACGTGTAAGAAAAGTGGAGACGCACTGCTGTTCACGTGGGATTGGTAGGCACCGCTTCTGGGTAAGCCCCTGAAAAAGCAAGGCATGTGCTCTGAAGGAGCTTACTCAGTATTAGAATAGTGTAACTGCGTAAGCAAATATAATTCTTATGAACTCAAAATGTTAAGTCTGATAAAATTGTTTTGCTTGGTTGGGCCTGAGTTTTAAAAGAAAGTTTCTTTTTTCTTTTCTTTTTTTTTGAATTTATTGGGGTGACATGGGTTAACAAAATTATATAGGTTCCAGGTATATAATTCTATAATACATCATCTGTATATTGTATTGTGTGTTTACCACCCCAAGCCACGTCTCCTTCCATCACTATTTATCCCCAGTGGGAGGGGGGAGGTTCATTTTTTAAAATCTCTATTACTGTGATTTTATATACCTTGCATGATTTTGCCTATTCATTTGTAAATAAAACCTTCTCACTACACTGAGAATCAAATTGGTCTTCCCATCCTGGTTCACAGGATCCTACACTGGCTGACCTCTGTCTTCCCCTCAACCATTATCTTCTACTGTTTCCTCTTATTCTCTACACATAAGCCATCCTGGCCTTCTTTCTGCCCCTCACACAGGTTGAGCTTACTCCCTCTCAACAAACCCTCTTCCTTCTGTGTGGGACATTCTGCTCCCATTTCTTCCCAAGGCTGGCTCCTTAGCATCATTTCAGGCCTCCTCTCAAATTCTCCAAAATGCCTTTGCTTAATGCTACACCTACTTAATGCCCAGCTGGTTTTTTATACCACTGCTCTTTTGTTTTCTTCACAGCACATATCATCATCTGGACTTATATAACTGGTGTGTTTATTTATATGCATCATTTTATTCAGCAAATATGCAAAAGTACCTGCTATGTACTGGACACCATCGGAGGCTCTATGCACATAACGGTGTACAAAGTAGGCAATTCCCCTGACTCTGTGACACCCCCATTACTGTGGGGTACAGTGGTCATATGTCATATGTCAGATGGGTGTGAGTACTACATAGACAAAACAAAGGGAGGGGAAAGGGAGGGCTTCGGGCATCACATGGTGGTGAGGGTCTGGGCATTTTCCTTCATAAGGTGACAGATGAGCAACTTGAAGGACTACTATACTTCGTAATGGGGTTCTGAACAGGAAAGATCCTGAAGCAGGAATGTACTTATTGTATTTGAGGAGTAACATCAGAGTCCAGGTGACTGGAGCGGACTGGACGAGGCATGGAGTGGTCCAAAGGTGATGACTAGGTAGAGGCCTCAGGCCACCGATTTCCCCGTCAAGGTGGAGGCACCGGCTCTCTGGGCATTTGAAGCCGTACACTTCTCTGAACGCCCCTGTCCTTCCCTTCTACAGAAGTTGGGGACAAGGAACTTTTTCGTATTACCCCAGAGAAGTGAGATCACAATAGGTCCAAAAGTGATGATCATAGTAAATTATCAGAGTTCAAGCACTGGAAGATTAATTGCTACAGCTAATCCATCAGGTCTAGTTCAGTGATTATTTAAATATGTTACAAGTGCTCTTTAGGTTTTCAAAAATGCACTGGACTATTTCTGCACAGAGTTTTTTCTTTCTTTCATATTAGCCTTCATTAGTTGCATTTAGTATCATAGAACTTTTGAATACTTTTAAAACTTAAGAGAGCATTTTAATAAGTACCATTTAATATTGTTAATGAAGGCTTCAATCACATAAACTAATCTCACTGTATGAAAACCACACACACACACACACACACACACACACACACACACAGTTGGCCCTCCATATCTATGCGTTTCTTATCTGTGGATTCAACCAATAGCAAATTGAAGATATTTTTTGGGGGGGTGGGGGGAAATCCTAGATAATTACAAAAAGCAAAACTTGAATTTGCTTGGTTATGAGTACTGTGCTGAGTCCACATGAATGACGTGAAATGAAGTGATGCGTAGGTGTATCCAGCAGTGGCCTAAATGCAAATATGGGTATAGGTTGTATGCAAATACCATGCCATAGTATATAAGGGACTTGAGCATCCAAGGATTCTGGTATCTTTGGGGATCCTGGAACCAATCCCCTGCAGATACAGAGAGACAACTCTATATGCTTATACAAATTAGCAGAGCTATATTCTTCAAGATATTCTGTCCCTGGCCATGTTCTTACTCTCACACTCGTTCTTGCTTTCCTTTTTAAAGTTAGTACCTGCCCTGGACACATGTGCTAGCCCTGTCAGTAGAGCACTGCATTTTGTATGGAAACTCAAAAAAGGATGATATTTGTGAATAATAATTTTCTATCATTCTAACACATAATTTCGAATAAAGAAATAACTCCAAAATGGTGTTCTATCTTCTTTTACCACAAATAAGGGGCTTAATCATAATTGTACGGATCTCATTAATCTATAAAGAGTAGTCATATGATTGCAATTGACCATTGTACCCGCCTTTTGTGAAAATCAAACCCTGTTTTAGTTTCTCAGTTTTACAGATAAGAAAACAGAATTGTCCATGATTACCTCACTAGTCAAATCAGTAGATTTCAACAGAAACTTCTGAATGCCAAAAGGGCTGTATATACCAAGTGATATTCCTACTCAATGATAATGTTTAAATGAACTTTGATTTCTGTTTTTTTGTCTCCTTTTTAGATGCCTATAGTTGTAGACTGAGGAAGTTATGAATGGGTTGTTCAGCAGATTTTTGTAATTTTTCTATAATACAGAACTGAACTGAAATCTATTCATCCTTCCTCCATTACTGATATTCCTATACCAGGTCACACTGTTTCTTTTCTTAGGCAAGCATACCAGACAGGTGTCCCAGGCCAATTTTAAAAGCCTTACTAGTGAGACATAAATAAACATCACAAAGGGTAACCCATCATCCTTCCAACTGATTTCTGCATTTTTGAAAACAAAGACAGAATTGCACGGAGGTATAAAGTAATGCATCTAAGAAAATGTGAACCTCAGCTTTATTCCCACCTTGGCCATTTTGTCCCCACAGAAAGCCGCTGTCTTTCCGTGTTTAATAATGTTGAGATCTGTGTCCACTTCACAGGGGCACTGGGCAGCCTATTAAATATAGGCCATGTGTTTGGGAACTGTCCTTGGAATGAAGAGATGGACGCAAAACAAGATTAACCTCTGTTGTGTGGCTTTTCTGAGTCTGATCAAATGCATAACCCATCTTTTTCAAAATGTTCATGGGAAAATCTACAATATATGCTAATGTTAATAAACTTTCCCTAGCTTTTATGATGCCTGTTAGGGCACGAGATATGTTAGTTGTATTGTCAAATGTATTTGAGAGACACATTTGGTTGTGCATAATATACATAAAAAAGAAATGTATTTTTTCCATTGAAGGAAATTCATTTTATCACACTGAATGATTTATACCATGACAGGGGAAAAGGAGGTGCAGACAGCATGAAATTGATTCAATTTACTTACTTAAAGCAGATACCACAATAACCTACTAACTCCACTATAGATAATAATTATAATTATAATTGAGGTTATTAAAACATAAAAGCTGTATATCTTTTTTAACAGCTAAAACCAATCCCCTAGGGATTGAGGAATAATCCCAGACAAATGTTGGTCCTCCTGTTAAACACTCTATTCATTCACTCATCCATTCACTCATTCATTCATTCATTCATTCATTCATTCATTCATTCATGCATGCATTCATTCTTTCATCCATATTCTTTCATCCAAATACCTACTATGTGCCAGACTCTATACCAGTATTTGGACATACAGCAACAAATGGAAATAGGTGCAGACCCCTCTCCTCACTGGGCGTGCATTTATAGTTATTAGCTTACCATAGTAACGTTCATTATTCTGCATAAAGAATGTCAGATGGTGGTGACTGACTTGGGGAAAAATAATGCCACGGATGGGTGGCAAATATGGGAAGAAGGTTTGGTTTTAAATAGTGTGATTGGGAAGGATGTGCTAAAAATATGAAATTAGAGGCCTAAGAAGGGAGAAAGAGGGTGCCCTGTGGATTCCTTGGGTAAGAGCATTTCTGGCAGAGGACGCTGAAGCCAAGTCAGGGGAGCGGGCTTAGCAGTATTTCATCCTGTGACCACAGTTGACTCAGTGGAGAAGACAGTAACAACAGATAAGGCAGGAGATGACAGGGCCAGACCTTACAGGATTCTTTAGGTCATCGCAAAGGTCTATTGAGTTTGGTAATAAGGAAGAGGTCAGTAATTTAGGGGGGACTGAGGAGATCATGGCGTCCTAGAAGCCAAGAGAAGAGAGAATTTCAAGGAGAATTTTAATAGTATTCTTTACTATCATTTATACTAAAAACAAGCATTGTTTATTACGTGTGATATTCACAAAGCTGGGACATTTATGTGAGTAGCTGTTGTGTTTGACTTCCTCTCCATGACCTCTGCTGCCACGAACCCAGTGCCCAAAACATAGAAACAACTCAATAAATATCTATTTTTTAAACAGAGGAATACATTGCATAGTTTAATGATCACAGCATATTTTTTTATTAGCCTTCCATTTTACAGATGAGGGAGAAAAGACCAAAGGAGGGTAATGGGCTGCCAGAGGCACCGTCAAGCTGAGTCCACAATCTTTCGGGTCTTGATAACAGAACTCAGATTTCCAGAGCAAATTCCTGAGATCTGGGATTTTGCTTCTCATCTTGAATATTAGAAAAAAAAAATCTGAGCCTTACCTGCTGCTCTTGGCTGGTTGTGAACACACCTCATGGTGCCAATTTTGCCTCCCCACTCTCAGATGTCACCAGCCACCCTGCGGAACTCTCTTCTTGCCAGCCACAGCCTAGCTTGGGCATCTAATGGCCAGGGTAAACAAACAAGAAATTATCACTTGGAGCAAACATCTGATTATCTCAGCAGCAATTGCTCTGAACACAGAACACAGGAAAGGGCAGCTGCCTGTTTCACTGCTTTCCTTGCAGGCTCTGATTGTTTTGGAATGAGGTGGCCTTGCCACCTGGCAATGAATCATAGGGCCAGGTGGTGCCAGGTGGCATGGACTGTGGGGAAGAAGTTGGAACATCTGTGACCCACCCATTCAGGCTCTGATGAGTCTCTTCAAATCTCTAGGGTGCCCTAATCTGGAAAAAAGAAAAGAAAAGAAAAGAAAGGAGGACCCTAGGGATCTGGTTTGGGATCCTGGGTCCACAGCTTATGTGCTGGTGATCTTAAGCAAGAGGTTATACCTCTCTGTTGATACTGTTGCGTCAGTGGTAAAATGTTAACAGGGCCTAACTCACAATGTTGCTGTGAGACTTAGTGAAAGGAGGTGGGGGAAAGAACCAGCTATGCCAGAGACCACAACATGGCTTACAATGTCCAGCTTACTGGAGTTCTTCACTGGGGTTTGGAGCAAAAGTATAGTCAATTAATAAAATATTATTTTGCATTGTGCTGCGAAAAGATAAACCGAGGCATATTAAACATGATAAGAGCTTATTGGAGCAAACATGGATTTGAATTGGACAGTGTCCAATGTAGCAGAAAGAAAGGAGCTCTGTGGAATGGTACAAAATGAAACACTTATAAGCACAAGGGGAAAAACAAGGAAGCAATAGTGGGCAGATACGCGTGTTGGTTAGTTCATAGTCACTTTCTTTCGGGAGATGGCAGGTGTCTTTCGGGGGAATGACCTAAAGGGCGCTGATCCAGTGGTTCCCAGTTGACTAGACTGACTTTCCATTTCTTGGGAGAGCCAAAACTAATTAACTTTCGGTTTGGTGGCGTGACACAAGTAACTCTATTTTGGGCCTGTGGTCTTACGGACACCATGACGGAGATATTTCTGTGCCCGAGGGCAGAATTTTGGTATTACCGGGTCCTCATGCTTTCTACCATTGTCCAGTGTTTCCTTAACTCTGTGAGAAAATTAACCTCTGTCTATTATTAATGTATGATTTATGTACAATATATGCTATTTGATGTGGTTATAGATCTTTTGGCTTCATACGGCAGGTGAGCCTTGAGACATCTTTAGCATCTTAGTTGTGGGTGAGTCTTACTTGTTAAGATTGATCCCATAGTCAACTATGGTTGAATATGTTTTGAAAATTGAATAGGATCAAGTGAGTGGTGGAGGTGCACTAGTTAACATTTTGTCTTGATTTACGAGAAAAACAAGGTGGGCATTTGATTACTAAGGGTCTTAGATACAGTTCTTTTCCGTGCCTCTGAGGATAGACAAGGCGCTGAGGGAGACAGAGAGGAAGACTAGGTAAGATGCTTCTAACGTTGTACAACCCCCTGGGGTTATACCTACAGGTTTTAGTGAAGGCAGCGCTGAGGCTCGTCCGAAGGGATGTCTGTGCAAATCAGAATAAAAAGGTACCTCTCACTCCATATGCTTCACTGCTACCTGCAGACAGGTGTGATGAGCGCACCATTTATGGATGCTGGGATGTGAGTCGTGGCTGTTAGACATGTGACAGCTCAGCTCACAGTCATGCGTTGTAGCTCTTGGACCCAGTCTTTTAATTTGGAAATGCGGTTACGTTTGGTGAGTACATGTTTGGAAGGAAGAGGAGCTTTCTGTGAGTAATGGTGTTCTCGTCCCTTTAGTCCCTAGCAACTTTCGTTGTGCTTTTGGTAATTCTGTTCTTCATGAGTTTCACCTGAATATAGTAAGAAAAATGAAGACTATTTTATGAAAATATATAATATGTGCCAGGCACTATGCCAATTATTTGTTATGTATTTTCTTATGTAGTTCTTACAAAAAACATTCTGAGGTAGCGGGCTTAATTATCCCCTTTCATAAAGGAAGAGACTGAGATGTTAAAACACGCTGGTATGTGGCAGATTGGTGTTTGTACGTGGACTTGTCTGACTCTAAAGGTAATGCTAGTGTGATGAGAATAGCATCATACACAAGTAAAAACAAACAGAAATACATTCTTTCAGGCTAGTGTCCGGTCCAGCTCTGTCAGCAAAGGCCATGGTGACCCTGCCATCGCTCCTGGAGGCTTTCTTCTCATCCATAGGAGAATGGGGGCATTTTAGGTCCTTGTTGTTCAAAAGGGGGTCAGCAGATAAGTAGAAGCAACAGCTCCTGGGGGGTTGTTAGAAATGCAGAGTCTCCCCTGTACCAACTTATTTAGAATCTGCACTTTTAACAGTACCCATAGTAATTGGTTTGCGTGTTAAAGTTTGAGAAGTCTTCATGTTGATCTTTGAGGTTTTCTTCAAATCAAATATTCTTCGAGCCTCGGGCAACCTTTGCCTGCAGTTCTTCAGTCACTAAGGCAGTGTGTTATCCTAGAAAGTGGGAACATCCTGGCCCATATCTGAGCTACCCAGTGTCACCGGAGGCACCTTGGGTGGTCCCTTCCCTTCCCTGGGAAACTTGAAAGTGGCCTGAGTCAGCAGCCAAATCGTATGTCCCACTGATAGGAAGCTACAGCCTGCCTTTCCGACTCCAAGTCAGAAGGTGGAGTTTAGAGGCACGTGTGTTCGCATTTTAGGAACACGCAAGCCCTTTGGAGTCACCACAAGTCACAGGACCCACCCTGCCCTCTCTCCCAGCCCTGCACTCGGTTGTTGTGTGGCAGCAACAAATTTGCTCTAATGTCCCTGCTCTCTGGCGATAGCTCAGGGTTGCTCTGATTAGCTTCATCCTAAGGGATGACAATTGGATGCATGAGCTATTTCTATTTTTATGATGCTGCTGCTCTGTGATTAGATTCCGGAAAGAGGGTGAGCCTGTGGTGAAGTCTGAGTAACCTCACCCCAGACCTTTGGAAAATAAAATGAAATTTAAAAATCATCAGTGCTTTGAGGCCATCTATTCTGGGTTTGGGCCACCCCTGCTTTTCAAATCCTATTTTAAACTTTCCTCTGTAGCTAGCAAGCTGTGACGAATATATCATTTCCTTCTCATTACTCACCCTCCTATGAATCCACCTGTATCCTCCAGACCCATATCTAGAGACCAAAGGTAAACTGAGACAACCGGTCCACCCATGGGGTGCTTCTCCCAGACTCCACCCTATGTGATACAGATGGAAATACTGGGACTAGGCAGAGGTGGAAATAAACAGGGAGGAGGAAGACAGAATGAAGATTATAGAGAGACAGAGATGGGCACTGAGGAAGGGAAAAAAAGAGATTAAGAGAGAGTGAAGATCCAGAAATGGAGGTAGCTGTTTGATAGGGGAAAGGTACGACGGGAATAATGAAGAGAAAGAAGAAGAAAGTAACATTCATAAGTAAAGGGATGACTTTACAAGAGTAAAGAAACTGAAATACAGTGAGATTAAAATGTATGAGAAAAAACAGTGAGAGAGAGAGAGAGAGAGAGATGTTTAAAAGGTAAGGTGTTCATATAATTGAGCATCCAAACTCTGTGAGTGAAAGTGGAAGAAATTAATGTTGATACTAAGACAATAGATGAAAACAGGACTGTCCTGGGAAAGTCGGGCTCTGTGATCAGGCTACCGAGTATCCCTTAACATCCTGATCAACCGAATCTCTACTTTCCGTGTCTCACTTGCTCTCAGTTGGGGTTCTGTATGGATCTGTTGCAAGACAGATGGACTGTAGGGTAGGGTGCACTGTACAGTGTAGGGCTTATGGAGGAGGAAGAGAAAAAAGGTGAGCTTGGGGCTGAGAGCTGTTTTCCAGGAAATAAAGCCCATAAGTCTGCTGGAGTTATTTGACAGAAAACCATTTTGTGGTCTCTACTATAGCCAGTTATTTCCACATGCTCTTTCATTATGTCTTAGAACAACATTGTGACTTAGGCATTATTATCAAAATTTCACCCCTGATGGGGGAAAAATATGAATGCCTGAGAAGGCACTCTTAGAATAAGCTAATGTAGGTCCCTTTCTGCAATGAATCTTGATTCTGCCACCAAACTGTGTCTCTAATACAAATGCATCTTTATTCCTAACGCCAGTCTCGTCACTCTTCCTGTGCACCGTGACTTCTGCTCGCCCGGCCTTTCTCTGCACCCTCCCCTCTCGCTCTGTACGTCTTAATGAAGAGCAGCCCCAACTGACCTCAGCTCTCTTCCCAGGAAACCCCACAGTGCCAGCAGAAACAAGCTGCTGAAAACTGCAACCTTTCATTAAGTTAATATAAATCAGTGCTTAATAATAATACTTAATTCTTACATATACAGGAAATAAAACCTAAGTCAAGTCATTGTTTAGAATGGGGGTGGGAGCTGGGGAGATTGAGCCAAAAAGAGAGAGAGAGAACTCATGGACATGGACAACAGTGTGGTGATTGTGGGGGTGGGGAGGTGAGTGGAGGTGGTAGAGGGTATAGGGGAGATAAAAGGTGATGGAAAAATTAAATTAAATTAGCCCGGCCAGTGTGGCTCAGTGGTTGAGCGTCGACCCATGCACCAAGAGGTCGCCGGTTCGATTCCCGGTCAGGGCACATGCCCAGGTTGTGGGCCCGATCCCCAGTGGGGGGCATGCAGCGGCGGCCAGTCGATGTTCTCTCTCATCGATGTTTCTGTCTCTATCTCCCTCTCCCTTCCTCTCTCGCTAAAAATCAATAAAGGAAAAAAACCTTTTTAATTAAATTTAAAAAACAAATTAAAATATTATTAAAAAATAAACAAAGCCGCTGTGAGGTAGTGGGTCATCTGATTCGTACTCTTAGCGGGGAGTGGCAGCCTTGGAGTCAATGTGGTCCAGCCCCGCGAACAACATAAAGGGCGGGTCCGACCCAGGACGGGGACCAGAGCCGTCTCGCTTTGATACCAGCTGTGCAAACTGAAATCCCGAAATGTGCGTGGTCTCTCCGGTCTCATCGTTAGCCTGGACCTCAGGTGTCTGACAGGCAGAGAGGATTTAGGAAATCCCTGCTTCCACTCATCCCCCATGAGAGCCCTCACTCATTAATTGGTCAGGACAGCCTCCCTGTCCAGGTGGTGTCTTCAGAACCTTTCCCCACAGTGCCTCAGGCAGCCACGGCCCACCCAGTAGTGACTGCACTCAATCTTCTTGTAGACTCGAGATGGCCTTGACATTTTTAAAAATTACTAAAGTTAATTATTCCTGAACGTCTCTTACACGTGACTCGTCTGTTCCTTCCCATCAGCAGGGTGAATATCTAGTCCACCTTTGGATCTCATGGCTCCTCAATCATTCTAAGGGTTTCCTAAGCCTTGCCTGCTTCCAGTCCTTCTCCCCACCCCATAATTATCACGGGAAAGTACACAAGAATAAGCAAATGGTACGACTTTAGATGATGTTCCTATCACGCAACTGTGGCACGCAGGAGAAGCAAACTTCTTTATTTCCCACAGAAGCAGTTAACATGTTCTTTAAACTGTATATAATCCAGCCCCTGCCTGCCCCGCCATCCTCATTTTACTTAACTACCTCTCTGCCCTCTAACCACACGCGCCATCTTTCAGGTCCTCAGTTACGAGCTGTGCGCTTAGCCCCAGGCTCCGCAGACACCTGTTCCCTCTGTGGACAGCGTCTCTTTCCTGCCATGTTGCCTGGCTTACTCCCAGTTATATTTCAGATGTCAGGTTCAATGTCACTTCCTTAGAGGAGTGTTTCCTGAGTTTCCAGCCTGAGATAAACATCCCTTCTGCATGCTTTTTTCCTCCCCTAGTTTAGATTTATCACAACAATAAAAAAATCATTGAATTTCAGATTTCAATATCTCTCTCACAATAAAATTAAAGTTCCATGGGAGCAATTGCTACATCTCTCTTGTTCACTATTATGTCTTTACCTATCAGCACATAGGAGGTTTTCAAGAAATATGTGTGAAATAAATAAATGAATGGATAAATTATAAAAGTAACATCAACGGTAATTAAATGACTGGTCCCAATCAAATGTGCTTACTAATGGCAGAGATTGGATGTTAAACAGTTTTTCTAATTCTGTGTCCAGCGTATATTTTTGAGGAGGCTTATATATCCAAAATACAACACTGTCTGAGTCTCAGTTCATTATTTGAAAGAAGGGAAGGGAGGGAAAAAAGGAAAAGAGGGATGGAAGGAAGGGAGGAAGGAGGAAGGAAAACTATAGAGACAGGCTTTTCTCTTGAGTTCTCTTTAAGGGTATCTTTAGTGCTTGACCCGAACAAGAAAACCTTTACTTGATAAGAAGTATATAGACTTGGAAGCAGGTGGAATAAGAAGTGTTTATAATCAACAATAATTTGCAGAGATTCTTAAATGGAAGGTACTTTGGTTTCTTAGCTGAAGGTATTCCTCTTGAAGTCGTCAATTGTAATAATAATAAAGGAAAACTATATAAGCTGACTTTTTATGTGTCAGGTACCATTCTAAGTATTTGACACGTTTTATTCTCACAACAGCTTAAATGTAAATACTGTTACTATCTATTTTACAGGTGGGAGAAGGTAAGGAACAGAGAAGTTATAATATGTGGTGAAATACTCCTTCACAGCTCTCCTGTACAAAAGTCAGTACTGCTCCTTGTTAGTGAAAATATAGAGAAAGAGCACTCTTATATACTGATGTGAGAGTATAATTTCAATACAATCTTTTTATAGGGCCATTTGGTGCTAGATGTCAAAAATGTAAATGTATATAACTTTCGCTCAATAAATATATTTCTGAAATCTGTCATGGAAGAATCTGCAAGATTGTGTATGACAGCAAACAGAATAACAATGCACTCTAAATGTATATCAGTTTTAAAATGGCTAAAGGTATACCCATTGTGTGAGATTCCTGTGGAAGTAATAACAAATTATCACAAAGGAAGTGACTTCAAACAACAGAAAGTTATTGCCTTTTAGTTCTGGAGACCAGAAGTCCAAAATCAAGGTATGGGCAAGGACATGCTCCCTCTGAAGTCGGTAGGGGAAGACCATTGCTGGCCTCTTCCAGCTTTTGGTGGTTGCCGGCTCTGCTTGGCTTACAGAAGCATTTCTGCCATCCCCACCTCTGATGTCCTCTCCGTGTCTGTCTCCTCTGTGTGTGTCTGTGTTCAAATTTCCCTGTTCTTATAAGGAAACCAGTCAGTGGATTAGAGCACACGGGAATCTAACGTGACCTTATCTTAACTAATTGCATCTGCAGAGTTAATTTATTTTCTCAATAAGGTCACATTCTAAGGTTTGGGGTAGACATTAATTTTGAGGGGATGCTAGTCAATGCTCTAAAATATTTTATTGTACAAGTGATGATATTAATTATTATAGGGAACATCTGTGCACTTCTTGTGTGTCAGATACTGTGCTACATCCTTCATGCAAATGATCTCAAATACTCTTCGCCATGTATTTATTATTGCTGTTGACTGATGAAGAAACTGAAGCTCACAGGGTCAGTTGTGCAAGATGACAGAGAAGTATGGAATCAAACCTGTATCACCCTGAATGCAGAACCCACACTCTCAATCGTGACATCATTTAACACCAACACAGTAGATTGCATTTTTAAATTAAGAAAGAAAGCTCTTTAAACTACCATATGTACAGTATGAAGCCACTTCTGCTTTTAAGACATATTTATGATCATAATTGCAACAGAAATATATTAAATTATAATGTAAATATAATAGTTGATACGTAGAAAAACATGGATGTCTATTTGTCAAGTGCCAATAATGAATATGAAATCAGGATGGGGTGATATCATACAAACATTGTCTATACCACTGATGATTGGAATTCTTTTATTTGCCAACAGCATATATTACTTTATAATTTCAAAAACATATACCTCTGAAACCAATATAATATTGTATGTCAACTGTAATAAAATAAAAAATATATATATTTTTAAAAAGAGTAAAAATAAAAAATATATCTAACATAAGGAAAGAAATTCAGATCTCTTAACTATGCTTTCTTGTCCTGACATTAAGGCCATTAAGTTCATTGGGGCAGAGATAGAATGTAGCTAATCTGTACTCACATGAGAGATTTTGTAGCCACAGTTTAATAGAAGACATTCCATCTTCTCATTGGATCCTCTATCAGGCATCTCCTTTCTATCTTTCCTTCAATTGCTCATTAATTAAACCAACATATTTGAGTATCTATTCTGTATCTGTTTTCATGCTTCTTCCAGATCTAATATCCCATGATTGTGTTTCTATGTATATTAAAAAGAAATCAGAGTAGATTGTTAATATACAACACTTAGATGAAAAGAGGGTAGGGAATTGGGAGAAGTTTATGGTGTTTATAAGAAAATAGAATGTGCTTAATTTAATATTTATGGAAATTTGGAGTTGTAAAAGAACTAAATGAAAGGTGGAAAAACTATTTAATACTTTTCTTTCTGTAGTGATTGTTGGTTTTTTTTTTTTTAATACTTTCAATGTTTAATCCCCCAAATATAATTTTCTTGTGGGTTTTATTCACTTTTGTGTTCCCAGAACTCAGCAAATTTCTTATTATGCAGTAAATACTCTACACAAACCAGTTAATTGCCTGAGTAAAAATCAGATAAATGTGAAATGTTGTCAAAAGCATAAGATGCTACACAGGAGGCTACAATCTATGGTGACGAGAGCCCTGGGCTTGTTATCAGCCTCCCTGGGTTCAAAAGCATCTATTCCTTCTATTAGTCACCTGACCCGCAGGGAGTCAGTTTCTCTGAGCTTTGCTTTGCCCATCAGTAATCAGTAGGTCTTAATAATTTGCCTAAATACTGTACCTAGTTACTTTCAGAATCAAGTGAGACAATAGATCCTGTGGGTTTTAAGAGTCTTTGAGTTTTCTATACATATTAGCAATTATCAATGTTCCAAATGCAAAAGAATGCATTCACCCATGACTCCCTGAGCTAGATTTCTGTAGCCAATGGTAGCACTTGCTTATAGTTTATCCATAGGGTCATATCTTGTCAGCCCAAGATGTTGAGTTTTTTGTTTTTTTCCAAAGGAAAAAGTCTATTTTACACGTTTTGAATTCATAGGAAATCGAACTCATAGAAAATTGCTGGGTATGTAGTTTTAAAAAGTCTGATATTTCTTAATGGAAATTAACTAATTTTTATTTGACTCATAATAACTTGAGTTATTAAAGTGGTATATGTTAGGTGTTTGATTAAATATGTTTATTTTAATACTTAATAGAAATCGAGTATATCTTATTTGACTTATAATAATGATTTGCATGACTAAAGTGATGTTTATTATTATTACTTTCATTGTATTAAAAATTAAAAAGTCACATAAGTAAAGGAAAGACAGAAGAAAGAAAATAAACACACAATACCACATTTTCATAGCATATCTTAACACTTTAGGGTATGGCTCTCATGATTCTTTTCTGGATTTTGGCACAGTGAGAGTCAGACTGGGCTCTCATCTACAAGGTGATTGAAACCTTGAACTCCTTATATAACACTTGTAAACTTGATTTTCTCATCTTCAAAATGGGGTGGAATAACAGTACCGACCTCATCAAGTGACCGGCGCTTAAGATAATCGTGGATGTGAATTGCTTAGTGACTGCCGGTTTTTCCCTGTATCTGAGCATCTTCGCAATTCAGTGAACATACATCCCCAGTGCGGTATTAAATGATTATAGAATATCCCAAGGAATTTTATATAAATGGATGTACAGGCAGTTCACGTTCCTCTTACCTTTACCACCTGCAGATTGCTGCCTGCTTGCTTTCTGCTGGGTGATTTCTCTGCTGGGTTTTACTTTGGAGCTTTGCTTGCACAGCTGCTGCTTCATGACGACTCCCCTCCAGTTCAGATGCCATTTCCCTCAATGCCTTCCTACAACATATCTATAAGGATAACAAACTCTGGGCCCAGAACGTATGCTCAGCAAGCAAGGTCTGTCTGCTGGCATGGCTCCTGGGCTGCCATCACCCGTGCTCTGTGGAGCTGGAGAAACAGACAACAGGGGGTCAATCTTTTATAGGCTCTATTCTTTTCAAATTACCCAGTGTTCCACTTGGGAAGGGAGTATAGGAGGTAAGAAATTCAGTATGCCAGTAGCAACTCTCAACCTTTAGGTCTTCCAGAATGGTGTGTTCCTGATAACTGGGGACAAAGTCCCTTGTTGTATGGACTTCGAGGAGACAATTCTATATACACTCCCAAGTACTGGTTAAGTCCCAAGAGGCTGTTATTCAAAAGAGTGGTTACCACTTAAGAAGATGGCATGTTCCAGTTCTAAAATTCGTGCACAAAATCTGTAGTTGGTATATCTGAATGTGATTCCTGACTTTGCAACTTACTAGCTAGTAATCTAGTGATCCTGGGAAAGTTCTTTACCCTCTCTCAGCCATAGTTCCTTCAAATAACAACATGGATCTAATAAGAATATTCATCCAACTTACTCTTGTTGTTTTGAGAAATAAGGATAGCATCAGATTTGTGATGTGATTATACATTAGTAAATGCTTACAATATGCCAGGTTCCGTAATCTTCTAGTAGCCACAGGTTGACTTTTTGGAGAACAGTTCACTTTCCAGAGTCAATGTAGTTTAGGTGGTTCACCAACCCACTTCTCAAGGGTTGAAGCCTAACCTAGTGACATGCCATCGGTGTATTCTTTCCCTTGTTGCTGCTGTGATTGAGGTCCACTGGACTGATTTTGGGTCAGCCTATCTCAGGACAGCTATTAAAACTCTTGAGGAAAGTGTGCTTTCTTGTTTCTGGAGTTGCTCTGACCAGTAGGGTATATGCCTATAGCTGTCATGATCACCATCTATAGGGACCCTACCTAGAAGGAAGCCAACCCAGAAAAAAACAGTGTTGAGAGAGAACATTGACTGAGTCTCTGATCCAAATAAATGACATAAATCAATATTTCCCTTTTGTTTTTAACCAGTGTGTGTTGAGTAGTCTATAACTTGTAATTAATTGAATCCAAACTAATAAAAGTATAACAATAGTTTTCTTTTTAAGATAAAGGAAATGAGTCTAAAAGCAATTAGGCTAATTACCCAATGTGTACAGTTAGAAAGTGTACAGTCACATCTAAGCAGTTTGGCAGAGTGCTGGGTTCAAGGCCAGTTCCAGTACTCATTAGCTGTAGGATCTCGGACACGTTGTCTACATTTTCTGAGTTGCAGGTTCCTTTTTTTTAATATGTTTTTTTTTTAAATTGATTTTTTTAAGAGACAGAGAAAGAGAGAGAGAGAAACATGGATGTGAGAGAGAATCATCAATCAGCTGCCTCCTGCACACCCTCTGCTTGGGATCAAGCCTGCAACCTGGGCATGTGCCCAGATTGGGAATTGAACCAGCGACCTCTTGGTGCGTGGGATGATGCTCAACCACTGAGCAACATAGGCCAGGGTGCAATTTCTTTATTTATACAAGTGAGGCTCATGGTCCTTACCATATACATAATATAAACTATTATACATATAAAATAGGATGATATATAATCATATACAATCAAATATATAAAGTATTAGTCATAATAATACTAATAGCTCATTGTTAATGAATAACACTAACAATTACATTATTATTATTATTATTATTATTATTATTATTATTATTTGGGATCCAAATCCATGTCTCTGATTTCTCCATGTGACTCTTTGATTAGGACAGTTGACACAAAGGGGGCTAAGGGATATATGTCACTGAATGGAATGAAGACTGAAGAGATCAAGCCTGAGTGGCCGGGCTCTCATTGCTATACCCCAGGCCCGAGGTCCTAGGAATCACAGCTAGATGGTGGCATGTGAGTAGGGTAAAGCAAGGCAAGAGACTTTCCAGGGATTTGAAGATAACTGGTTCACTGGCAGCCACTGGGAAACACTGCCATACATTTCCCTGTGCTTCAGCACCACTGGCCTGCCCACCCCCCAGGAGAGCTCATCTGCTCCCCACTTACATGAATTCCTCCGAGGGCAGAGTGGCAGCATGAAATGGTACAGACACCACCTTAAATCACTGGCCTCATGCCCAAGCCCAGCTGCTTGCCTATTTCAGAGGCAGCTTGGAGAACTGCATCACTGTCTCTGAGCAGCTTGGGGGACGATGGATGACACGATCTCAGTCAGGCAGCTGCTGGGACCTGTGTTTGTTTCTTCTCCATAGGAGTTGGGTTCTCCTGGTGATATCTCATTTCTTAAGAAAAGAAGAGACACTCTGACAGCAGTTCTATATAAAAGGAGGTAGGATCTGTGTAATGATCTCAAAGTGATCACCAACTCCTATACCAATTCCCCGGTCTAAAGCTGAAACCCACCTTTTATTATAATTAATACAATTAGTGGTTAGGAGTATAGGGTCTGTGGTCAGGCAGAGCGAAGTTTAAATGTCCTCTCTGCTTACTAACTCTGGTGATCATGAATGAATTTCTTGACCATCTGCACTTTAGTCCCCTGCTATCTAATTATCGAGACTTGTAGCAGTTCACTGTTGCCACAATGATTTTGCATAGAAGGCCAACGCAGAATTCAGTGGCTTAAACCACACTTTCTTATAATCACAGAGGTTTGGCTGATGAAGGTGGACGGAGCTGAGCTGGGGAGCATGTCTCCAGGCTGCAGCTTCAGAGGCAGCTCTGCTTCTCCCTGTTGGTTGTTGACTTGGGTGACTATGATCTTGTCTCATCTTCCTTGGATCAGCAGGTTACCTAGGACTCATTCTTCTTCTAGGGTGGCGGAGGCAAAATAGATCATGGGAAACATATGAAGTTTCTTCCAGCTGAGTTCGGAACTGAGACATTGTTAGAACCACTCTATGTCACTGGCCAAAGAAAGTCAGATGGTTGAGCCTTGAAGTTAGGGGTAGGGAGGGGGAATTAGCCTGGGATGAGGCTATGGCAAGAGAGGGGGTGTTGAGGAGGGGTAAAAAATTGGGCCAACCCACCTCAGGACTGTTGAGGCCATTGCATGCAATATGCATGTGAAGTATTGGGTACAGTACTTGGCAAATAATAAAACATGTAGTAGACGGCACCTAAATAATTTCTTGTCGATTTTGCTAATTTATAAACTCTATAATAAAAACTCTGTGCTGGTCCTTTGACTTCTTGCTCTCCAATGCATCCCTTACCCTCCTCTTGTTTTTTGTTCAGAATCACAGGGAACAACATTACAATATTTTCTAGGAGCCCTTGTTTTTTCACTCTCCTGGTAGATTAGCCATTGAGAAGAATGAATGGACAATTGGAAGGCAGAAGAAGGGGAAAATTCAGAGTGGTTCTCCCTCTCTCTCTCTGCCTTGAGTGGCTCCCACGGTGTCTTCCTATCCTCTGTGTCTCCAGTTCCCACTGGCCTGCTCCTACCAACATTCCAGCTCTGTTCTCTGGCAACTTTCCTCCCTCCCATGTACCTGCAGTCCAAAAGGTAATGGTGGCTTCCTGTTCTTGAAATCCTTAGGTTGACTCAGAGACTCCCTTATTTGGCATCTTAGCTTTTGTTTATTATATATCTGCTTGACCAAATGAATGAAATCCCATGTGTTTGTAAAGCTTGACATTATTTTCTGACCACACTCTGACTGTATTAGTCTTCCATTGCTGCATACAAAGCAGTCACAAACAGTCTTAAAACAATACCATAGGATATCGCACAGGTCAACAATCCAGATTGGCCTGGCTGGGTTCTCTGCCCCAGATATTACAAGACCAAAATCAAGGTCTGGAGTTCCTGGAAAAGAATCTACTTCCAAGGTCTTGCAGATTGCTGAAAGAATTCCTTTCCTTGAGGTTGTAGGACTGACATCCCCCTTTCCTTTCTGCCTGTCAGCCAGAGCCACTGTCTGCTCCGCAAGGCTGCCCACATTTATTTTACATGGTTCTTCTTTCATATTCAAAGCAGCAACCACAGACTGAGTTATTCTCACACTTTAAATCCATCCGTCTCCTCTTCTGCTACCCGGGAGAAAGGGCTGTGCTTTTAGGCATTCATATGATTACAATGGACCTACCCAGACAATCCAGGATAATCTCTCTGTTTTAAGGCCAACTGTGCTATATCATATAACATCATCATGGGAGTGATATGTGATCATAATGACAGGTTCCAGGGACTAGGGTAGGGCAATACGCCTTTGGGTGGCCATGGGAGAAGTTCACGCTATCACACTGACTAATACAAGAAGGGACCAAAGTTCCTAATTCCCAATAGTATTGCAGAGTATATGATTGCTGTGCTTGGCAAATGTTAGGTTCTAAGTATTGTGAATTATTAAATGGAGAGACAGATATTCCAAAGTATTGTTTAAGGCTTCCCAAGACTCATGAAATTCAGCATGTTATATACATTCTTTAATCTTGTCAGAGGCCCTGAAAGATTCTACCTGATATAACATTTGAAACTCACTTGAATCAGGCTGATAATTAAATTGTAAAATTAGATCTCAGAAGATCTCAGTGAGTTTGAAAAAGTGCTTTAAACAAATTTGAAAAGGATAAATGTAAAGTCCTGAATTTAGATTCCTAAAACATCTTTATACACAAGGAAATAAGACTCACCGGTAGCACATATGAAAAATTAGTTGTCAAGTTCAATGTGTATAAGAAGTGTAAAATAGCCTCTCTCAAAACTAAAACCATTTCGGGCTAAATTAAAGAAATACAATGTCAGGCTCCAGGTAGGATATAGCTCTGCCTTTCCTGCTGGTGAAACCACGCCAGGTTTCAGAGAGCACAATTTAAAGGGATTTAGATGAATAGAAGCAGATCAAGAGGAGAAAAATGATGATATGTGTAGTTTCCAAACCATGCCATATGGGCGAATTTAGACTGATATGATTAGGCTTGGGCCAAACAAGAAATATGAACATCACTGAGAGATAAATGGACTTGCATGGGTCAGTACAACAAAGAACTGCCCCAGAGCTGGGACAGGAGGAAATGGGGGGTGACTGATGGGTCCAAGTCTCTTTCAGGGGCGGTGAAAAACTGGACCCATGTAGGGGTGATGCCTGTACAACATTGTGAATGGACTTCATGCTACTGAGTTGTGTACTTTTAAGTGGCTTCAAAGTTTGTGATGTATATTTGACCACAATAAAACAGTTGAAATGATGAAAGGGTACACTCAATGGTGTGTGTATTTTCGCCACAATAATCTAAGGACATCAACAATGCTGCTGAGACCGCATTCCACTTCAGAATCATCTGGAAGAACTTGTTAAAATACACACTTGACACTCGAGATTCCTATTCAGAAAATCTAGAGTGATGCTTCATAATTACTGTATTTAACAGATATTATTATTATTTTTTCTTCATTGATTTTAGAGAGAGAAGGAGAGAGAGATAGAAACATCGATGAGAGAGAACATCAATTGGCTGCCTCCTGCATGCCCCCCACTGGGGATCGGGCCCACAACCTGGGCATGTGCCCTGACCAGGAATCGAACTGGCAACCTCTTGGTGCATGGGTCGACGCTCAACCACTCAGCCACACCGGCCGGGCTAACAGATATTTATTAAACACCCAGTGTGCCCTGGCACTCTGCTTCCACTGACCTGAAAAGTGGACCAGCTTTTGGGAACCACTAACCTCAAAGCTTGAGTTTTCTGTTAATGCAGGAATTCAAGCAGTGACACTGGCTATAAAATTCCAGATAAAAAGCGAGTGAGCCTAGAAGACTTATTATTTCTTGTCCAACTCTCAAAACTATTTGAATTGATAACATTACAAGAAATCAATCACAGGTTTATTATGTATCTTGACTCCAATAAGAAAGTGAAAATTTCTTCCATTTCTTCTTTGTGCAAATAATGATGCCCAAATTGATCTCAGATTTCAGGGGAAACAGACACGCTCATTTTCCAAATTCTCCATTTGTGATACTTCAGTGACTCACAAGAGGTGCTCAAGAATCAGTGTACCATAGAGATTTAGAGCGTGGGTTCAAATACCGGGTCTAGCTTTTACTACCGCTGTGAACTGGGATGGTTTTTTTTTGTTGTTTTTTTGTTTCCCTCTCCCTTTACCAAATCAGGTTCCCTGAGGAATAGACCCAGACTCTGTAGGATATTTGCTGGGAGTGCTTTTGAGAACAACATTGATGGGGGGATGAGGGGTGTCAGATTGCTAAAAAGGAGAAGTCCGGCTGCAATGCCTTCACAAGGGTCTCAGCTGATCCTTGATGACTTCTGGGACTGAAATGTCATATCAGTATTGTCCTGTCTTAAGGCTAGGGGCATAGGCCTTTATAGTCCATTCCAATCGCTGGATATAAGCTGACCCTGGGAAAAGAACATGACCTTGAGTGGAGCAGTTCTGTTGGTCAATGACACTTCCTGGAGAAGGACTCAGCTAAGAGCCCCTCCCAGCATCTGGGAGAATAGGGTTTCAGTCCTGAAGCTAGGATATGGCACGGTGGTGCCATAGCATCGACTGTAATCTCTAGGTCTCACATTTTTTCCAAGTTTAATCAAGGACAGCAACATCGACATCATCACGTACGTGATTGTGCTATGTAAGACAATGTGTACACAGTGCTTATGATAGTGTCTGCCTTATGGCAGTTGGGCAACAATGACGCATCCAGTGGGGAGAACTCTAAAAGGACCCTCATCTTTGCATAACCCCCTTCCCTTTATGTATGGGCAAAGCTTGTGAATATCATGAGACAACACTCCAGTCCTTGGTGAAAGGGAGGTTATCCTGGAGGTGCCTGACCTAATCAGACAAACCCTGTAAAAGCAGAGTTTTAGCTGGCTGGTTGTAGAAGAGCAGTCAGAGAGATGTGCTCGATTGGCCTTGAAGAAGGTACACATCCATCCTTTGAGCTTCATGTGGAAGGAGTACAGGGCAAAGACCTGAAACCAGCCTTTAGGAGTAGAGTGGTCCTCAGCTGACAAACAGGGATTCAGTCCTGTAGCTTCAAGGAAAGGAAATCTACCAGCACCAAGCCAGCTTGGAAACCCTAAATGACAACCATAAGAGTAGTTGACACCTTGAGTTCTGGTGATATCTGGAGTGAAGAATCTAACCTTTCATACCTGGACTTCTGATCTACTGACACTGTGAGGTCCTAAGTTTGCTTTGTTCAAAGCCACTAAGTTTGTAGTACTTCATAATACAGCAATCAAAAACCAATAAAACATATTATTATTATTTATTGACTTCACCTTAGACTCTCTAGCAACATTTTGCATTAAGGTTGAAGGTCATTCAAACCTTTTGAAGTATAGCTGATGAAGACAGTGGGGGAAGCATCAATGACTGAGCCCTAGTGAGTTATCATTAAGGAAGCCTCTTTTTTGCCCTGGCCGGTTTGGCTCAGCAGTTAGAGCGTTGGCCCGCCGACCAGAGAGTCCCGGGTTCAGTTCCCACTAAGGGCACGTACCTCGGTTGCAGTTTGTCTCTGGCCCCGGTTAGGGTCATGTGGGTGGCAGCCACTTGATGTGTCTCTCTCACATCAGTGTTTCTCTCTCTCTCTTCCTCCCTCTCTATCTGAAGATAAATGAAAAAAAAAAAAATGTCCTCGGGTGAGGATAAAAAAAAAAAAAGGATGCCTCTTTTGTCTCCTGTGAAATTTTACATTAAACTAGGCTAAGTACACACAGTAGTTGAGACAAGCTGTGACTTAAAACTCTGGTTTGCCAGAAAAGTTCCATTTATTCCCATGGTCCCAATAGAGTTAATAATTTCAATCCCTTTCAGCCCTAAGAGTATCCCAGGTGGGGTGATCAATTACATGATCATCTCACAACTATTTCACACAGTCTTGGCTTGAGCCACATTGAAAAGAACTCCCTTCTCTGTTTTTAACCAATCAGTTGATCAGTCAGTACTTAACTGGATATTCACCATGCCCTAATGAGGTAGCTATGGCAATGAAGGGTAGTGCCCTTCTCTTCCCACCCACTCTTCATGGAGTTTAGAGTCTAATAAGAAATATAGGCAATTGGCCATGATGATGCGCTATTGAAAATTTTGTCGTTGATAGAGATGGGGACTATGGGGCCACTGAAAAGTGCAGACGTTTGGACTTGGAGACTATGGAAGGCCTCACAGAAGAGTAAGTGTGTGGAGAACAGTGGGTCAGATAAAGAAAGAAGAGAGTCTTATCTTCCAAGTTACACTAATGCATTTGGACATGTTCCTAAAGTAAATGTTGAGGTGTTGAAGTGTTTGAAGCAGAGTAATTAAATGTTCTATTGTTTCTTTACATTTATGACTTTATGTTATACTTGCCAACTGACATGCCTCATACCCCTCTCTGTACATCAACACCTCCTTCTGCTTCTTAAGTGCTACCTTCTTGTGGTACTTTTATTTCCCGATAAATATGAATGAATCTTATCCAAGCCTTTAGTTAGACATAGTACATCTTAATTTTCTGTATCAGTTACCTGGATGCACTTCTTATTTTTTCTAGGTGAGATTTGGCAGTGAGCTCATTGAGAACAGTGATCATGACTAGAAGAAGATTTGTTCATGTAGTGAATTTCTAATTACTGTTTAAAAACTCACATGTTGCCCTAGCCAGTTTGGCTCAGCAGTTAGAGTGTCGGCTTGTGGACTGAAAGGTTACGGGTTCGATTCCTGTCAAGGGCACATACTTGTGTCGGAGGTTCCATCCCAGGCCCTGGTCGGGGTCATGCGGAAGGCAACCAATTGATATTTCTCTCTCACGTTGATGTCTCTCTCTCTCTCTCTTCCACTCTCTGTAAAAATCATTGGAAGAATATCCTCGGGTGAGGATTAACCAAAAAAATAAAAATAAATAAATAAATAATAATTCACGTGCCTGATTTTATCATATATGTATCAGGCATTTACCCTTTGTGCTGGGAACATGGAGGCTACAGAGTGGAACATAATACTCCGTCTCCTTAGGGGTTCATACTGCAGTGGGTGTCATAGACAAGACAAAGAAAAGCAAGAATAGGGGCATGAATATTTGTAATGTAGGTTTTATTATCAATCAGGTATTGGGAGACTAACAGCTCATTCCATAACTGCCAATGAAAAGACCGTTTGTTGCAGTCCCCAGAGGAGAAGGCATGCCACAGCATCAGGGCCACATGGGAAGGCGCCAGGGTTGGTCAGGAAGCAGAAGCAGCAGGAGGAGAATATGGGCAAAGCCTTTACTGTGGCTTCCATGGGAAAAGAACAGATGAGGCTGGGTAAACTGGTTTAGGATTGGTTAGTCTGAATATTTCAGCAGCCTCTGGGGTGTAGGGGCTGTCCTGAGTTGTCTGGTGTCTGAACGTGGGGTGATTATTGACTTGGAGTGTGAGAGTCAGAGGAGATGTGGGGTTGAGAATGAGGGGTGGGGTATGGGATTTGGATTGTTGAGTTTTCACACGAAAGGCACAAGCATAGATGAGTTTTTTGCTCTTGGAATTGGCCAGCCCTGAGAAGCAGTTTCTCCAAGGTCAGTAAGGCCCCAGATGTGAAAACAGAATAAAAAGTCGTGTTGAACACAATGGACAAGAAGCCACAGGCATGCAGAGAGACAGCTTTTAATTCTGGGTAGAACGAGTTTTTTATGAACCAAGTACAGAACCGGGACTTGATTTCAGGCATCATTATGTCACTGAAAAGCTATGGGGCCTTAACAAGTCATTTCATCTCTCTGAGTTTACATTTCCTGCATTAAAATGAGGGTGATTAGTCAATGTTTTTATGACTGCACCCCTCACGATCCAACAAAGGCCATTAGGGAGGACCTGGTATGGCCAGCCAAGAAGATTGAACCTTTAAGCTTTTACCCCAGGTTTAATCAGAACAGCAATGCCTTTATCCACAGTACATGCTGAAACAATGTTGCTAACTATGAGTGCATGCAGGCACCCCTGACCCAACATACAACCAAGTCTGAGAACAATTTGAGAAGGAAATAGCACTTTCTTTTCTCCTTCCAAGTTTTTCTTCCATTATTGCTTAGGAAAATATCCCGAGAATCTGGATGGTAAATGAGGGGATATTCTGGGCTGGAGCAGATGGTCCGAAGTAAGCAAAATCCTCTATGATGGCTGCAGTTTATCCAAGTGCGTCCTGTGAGTAAACCAATCACATGCTGCAATTTACCACACTGCAGAGAATGCTCAGTGCTTCTCTGTACATCTGTCTCTCATTACAGCTCCTCAGCCCTACCTTTTTGTGGCCTTCATACATTTCAGCCAGCAGTGCATCTCAGATTCCTCGTGCACTGCAGAGTTGTAACAGTCTGACCCAGCATGGACTAGACCCCAGGACTGGGTTGCTATGAGCCCACGGCCATGGCTCCCCCTGCCCCCCGCCCCCCGCAACATCTTTGAAACCTCTCCCCATCCTCCATTCCTATTTTTAGTGTTCTAGTTCATACCTCACTACCCCTCACCAGTTCTGTTTCAGCAGCCTACTGAAGGTCTGCCCACGTCCATTCTCTTTCTCCTCCAGATCATCTTGTACTTACTAATTACGGAATACTTTCTGTTTAATACTCTATTCCTGGCTCCCCATTTACATCACTGTAGGTTTGATGGGACTTCGCTGTTTCATGTGATGACTTCACTGGGCCTCATTAAACCTCACCAACTTTATGCATGAGCTACACTTCCACCCCTCTGTCTTTTTCTCATCAAGTATCAGTTAGCCTCCTTCTTGCAAGTCTTAAAAACGCGGACTTTCCCCATGAAACGCTTCCTCTCAGTCAAGATCAACGTACCCTGTAGAATTTAATTCGTATTCCAGTGACTTGTTTACACATCAGCTGGGCCTCTCTGGAAATGAGCGTTTCGTCCTTTTCTAAAACGTGTGTATGGTTTAGTTCAGAGTTGGGCTTGTCATGAAATTACATTAAACTTTAATAAAATTTGGGAATCACCGCAATGTCTCCATTTCAAGAGATATTATGCTATCTTTTTTATTCATTTCTCTATGACAATTTTTAACCAAGGTAACTAGAGTTCATTGGCTACAGAAAGGCTACCTTCTCCAAAATGCATCCTTTCGCTACCAACATATGGCAGGGGGACGAGTATTAATTCACTTTTCCCCTCTGTTACTTTCCCAATCCATTTCTCATTAGGCTTTTTATTATCAATAACTCTCTGAAACGGTACGGTCATCAATCATTCTCATGTTGCTACATCAGATGGTCACTTCTCTTCTTCTTATTGAAACTCTCAGAAACATTCAAATCAGCTGACTGCTTTCTCTTTTTTTAAACACTTTTTATTTCTCTCGGCTTCTTATGCAACACCCCCTCCTGGTTTTCATATTACCTCTCCAGCTTCTCTCTCTCTGTTACCTTTGTTGATCACTCTTTCTCAGATGGATTTCTAATTTTTGGTGTGGCCAAGGGATCAATTCTCTGATGTTTTCTTTGAACTCTTTCCCTAGGTTCACTTAGTACTCATCTCCCTGCCATATGTTGGTAGTGAAAGAATATATTTTGGAGAATTTCTAGACCTAGAACCCCGTAACCTTAATTACCATATGTTTGCAGATAACCACCATCTTTTTATCTCTGGTACTTCTCTGAACACCCCATTCATATATAAAAGCTCTTTCTAAATATCTTCCCTGAATATGAAAGACCATGAATTATCAAAAACAGAAAATCTGATGAACCTTGGCCTGCTTTACCACCTCTTACCCAAGTCATTCTCATTTCGGTGTGTGACCCTCTGACCCTAAAGTCTACAAGTCATCCTTGATTTTTTCTTCTTTGGATTTCATCACTCTATTAAGTTCTGTCAACTCATTACTCAAAATAGTATTCCAAATTCATTCACTTTTATTCATCTCCACTATTATTGCCCTAGCCCATCTTTATTTCTTGGGATTATTAAAATACTCTCACTTCTTACCCTCTTGTCCCATAAAAATGGATTTTCCACATGGAAGCCAGTCTGATTTTTAAAAATATACACCAGTGTATATAACTTACCTACCTAAAAATCTTCCAATTATCTCCACTGTAATCAGAATAAAATCTAAACTGTTCACTCACCATGATATGCAAGTAGATTTTAAGGCTCCTTAAAGATTATCTCCGATTATCTTTTCAATATCTTTTATCATTTTTGCATTCCTCACTGTGTTCCAGCCCCACTGTCTATACCTCCGATGTCCGATGTAATTGTAGTTTTATGGCCTGTGTGGTAACTCTTTTCCCTCATTAGGATACTTCCCCTCAGATATTTCATGGTTATTCTTTCCTGTCTTTTATGTCTCAATGGCATCCGCACCACCAAATCTTAAGTATATCATATCGTTATATTTATTTTCTTCTCAACACATCACTATCTTAAATTATTTACTTGATTATTGCTTCTTTCTCATTTCCCCTGGTTGGAGTATAAGCATTATGAAATCACAGACATTATGAGTCCCACTTTTGCTCCTCCTTAGGGGAGTGCCTGACTAAATGTGAGTATTCATTTATTATTTGTTGAGTAAGTAAATAGTTAAGGGCATAATTCATAGAATCTTAGAAAGCTAGAGTCAAGTCCTAGCTCTTTCATTCCCTACCATCACGACCCTGGGGAAATCACTTTGACTTTGTTTTCTTATCTATAAAATGAGAATTACATTTTTATTGTGATGGTTAAATGAGAGTGTGCTCTTGAAATCCTTAATATGGTACCCCGAATATAGAATATGCTCAATAATAAAAGCTTACTTTATTTTTATAATTACTACCATTGTTATGTTATAATTATTACCTAAGCACCTGACATAGTCATCATTATTTTCACTACTTTGGGTTAAGGCTTATATACTTGAAGATGAGAATATTACTTGCACAGGTGATAAAACCATTGTCAATCATCACCTCCTTATAATCTTCTTTCCAAAGACACTTTGGAAGAAGCCTAAGCGCCGAGGGGGTAAGGAGCTTAGCCCAGGCAGACCCAACTATTCCCCTTCATTCCAGGTCCTCAGCAAGTTCATGTTTTTCCTAGAGGAAAGGTCCTGTTTTCCCAAGTAATGTCAGATAGCTTACACCTGATCCACTAACCCCAAATGAGGTTCATGTTTGTTGCATCACTCAGTTAACGGTGGGTGCATTTTAAAGCACTCTAAAACTTAGTGTCTTAGAACAGCAACCACCCACTTAGCTCATGATTCTGTGGGTTGACAATTTGTGCTGGACTCATCTGGAGGATCCTTTGCTCTATTGTCCGGGTTCACTCATGAGTCTGTGGTCAGTGCTGGTTAGATACACATCTTTGTTTCCAGGACTTGACTGGTTGCCAGTTGGGCATGTCAGGGACACTTGGGTTTCATGCCTCTCATTCTCCTGCAGGTTGGCCTGGGATTATTGACATGCCGAGAGCAGGTTTTAAGAGTAACAAGAGCAGAAGCTATATATGTTTTTAAATCCTAGACTTCTAACTGGCATATCATTTCTTCCTCTGCATTCTGTTGGTCGAAACCAGTCACAAGGGCAGCCCAGATTCAAAGAATGGGAAACTCAACTTTCCTTCTTGATGGAACTTGATCCGAAGTATTGTGGCTATTTTTGCAACCAACTAAAATCAAATGGCCTGAGGACAGTATGATAGATGTTAGCAAATACAGCAATCAGCTCTGAGGAATCTGGGGCAATCAGCTACCTCCATTTCCCAAATAATGTTAGATCGCTCACACCCTGTCACTTCTTAGTGGAAGTCCTTCCATACAGCTTTGGAATACATGCCTTTCCCCCATTTACCTTTTGCTTTACTTGCTTGTTTTCTATTCTTTTTCTTTAACCCAGTGGCTACATTTCTAATCTTCTTTTGTACTTAACTCTTTTGTTCTATTAGAGATGTAAAAACTGTCCTATTTTATTATCCCATCCTTTATGATACTTTTACTTCCTGATTTATTCCTTCAGGACTCTCAATTAGACAGTCACTTATTAACCAATAATTAATTCATTTAACTATATTGTTAGCTATTGATTATTTACCATCTTGGTCAAATAGGCAATTTTGTTTTGGCTTTCAATTCCAAAGTGGGCAAAAGGATAGACTTTCATACAAAGTGACCAAGCCCTGGGAGGAGGAGGAGGAGTGGTGTGGGACAAGGGATGATGTTTTTAGCTTGGGAATTTAATGACACTGTCTTTCTATGTATATAGTTAACTCTATTTTCCAAGTCCCAGCAGTTGTGGTGATGGTGTTAAGACTTTGAAACTGTAATGGAATGTGTTACAAATAGCTTTGATCATCTTTCCAAAGAGCCCGAGGGAACATCCGATGCTCCCTATATGAACCACATGCTTACGTAGCTCCAGAGTGCCTAGTGAATTCAGTACCTGGGTACCCAAATTAGTCAAACTGATTATTGGGTATCCTATAGATCAAGTATCTAAACAATCAACAAAACAGATTGAGATTACTAGGGTTTGGGATGTGATATGAAGAGACCAGCTGAGCTAGGAGATGGTAGGTTGACAGGTTGGAAGTGTCTGGCTGGCTGCCTGAAGCAGATGGGGACCCCACTGGTGTATGGAATTCTTCCCAAAGGCAATAGTGCATGTAGTGGCTGTGGACAGAGGCCTCTTTTTCAATGATATAGTCAGTGTCAGCTGGCTGACTCTAACCAGCCAAAGCAACATTCCATGCAAGCACAAGCTGTACCCACAGAGGGTTCAGCAGAAGGGCTCCTAGGAAGTGGATTGTCATCTTTCCCATGAATATAACACACTTACAAAGCACTTTCACAGTCGGTGTCTCACTATAACGGAGCACTGTTTTGTTTTACCAACACATCGAAAATAGGAACACTGACGAGAGTTTACTGGTTTGCCTAAGGTCACTTACAGAATAGCTGAACTAGGTCTGACATCTAGATACCCTGAGTCTGAGATACTCTCTCCTGTGCAGAGATGAGAGAGGCTAGTTCTCGGTGTGACAGTAGTGGACAAATGGGGAATGCAACCCTTGATGTCCAACATGGAAATCCTAAGGAGAGGGTTTTCAGAGGAGACACTAAGACAATAGTCCATGGTCATTTGAAGTGAGGATTATATTAGATATAATCTCTTTCCAGAATGAGAGATTTTCCCACCTTGATGGTTATAAAAATCAAAAAGTGAGAAAGAACAAATTACAGCCAGCCATGTATATAATCTAAGCAAACTCGTCCAAATTGATGGGGAAAAAAAGTTATTCTTTCTGGTTGCCTGAAACATTTTTGTCCCATGAAACAGGATAAAGTCTCTTTGTCTGGTGGATTAAAGATAGCCAAAACTTCTTTGTCATGCTTTTCTTAGGAATCGGAGTTTATTCTCTCTTCCATTTTATCTGTGCTGGCCCTGTGACTACTTGCCATAAGAATGAGGTAGGAGTAATGTTATACCAATTATAGGCATACCCTTTAAGAGGGCAGAAAATGTTTATTTCTTCCCTCTTAGAACACTTTTTCTTGGCATGCTTTCTCTTGGAATCCAGCCGTTGTGATATGAGAAGCCCAAGCCACAGAGACTGGGCACGTGTTGCCATAACAGTCCAACCAAGCTCCTAGCCAGCTATACAGTTGACTCTTAAACAACACAGCTTTGAACTGCATGGGTCCACTTATATGTAGATTTTTTTTCAATACATTTACAATTGTCCTTCCGTATCACCGAATTTCGCATCTGAGGATTCAACCAATCACAAATCAAAATCTGTATTTTCAATCCATAGTTGGAAATCCGCAGATGCAGAGGGCCAACTGTGTGCATTGTTCTATACCATTTTATATAAGGGACTTCAGCATCATCAGATTTTGGTATCCACAGAGTGTCCTGGAACCAATCTCCCTCAGATACTGAGGCATGACTGTAGGTAAGTTTCTGGGAGTCAACAATTATACAACATTTTTGACTGCGTGAAGGTTGGTGCCTCTAACAGTTGTTCAAGGGTCAGCTGTATGTGGCATTGGCTTTGGAACTAAGTGGTAGGTAGAATGTCATAGCCCTTCAAGGCAGAGAGGAAGGACAGGACAGGGTAGAGTTTATATTTCAGCCTGAGAAAATGGTTACTCGTGCCACATAGTAACCATATAGTGGTGAAAGCTTGGCACACTGTCACCTAAGGTAACATCTGGAGTAGAACATATATCTAACAAATTTGTGGTTTTAGCTGAGAATATATCTAGGCAGAATTTTAAAGGGGCCCACTAATTCCTTTCAGCTGCACGTGATAATGTCCAGATAGATAGAGATAAATGATAAAAAAGGATTGTTCAGTTTTCAAGTAGAAGCTAAAGAAATATTTTTAATAGGACTTGCTGGGTTTGAAAAGAAGTGATTTTCTTCCCTGTCTCTTCCAGAAAAAGACTCCAAAAGCTTAAAAAAAAAATTGCCCTTAGAGCAAAGATCAGACCCAATGTGGTCTCAATGTCAAGTCTCAAGAGTTTCAGGAGCTGGGTGGAGGTGGGGAAGGTGTGGGAAGGAATGGGGGACATCTGTAAATAGTGTCAACAATAAAAAAAAAAAAAGAGAGTGCATCTGTTAAACTCTGTTAGGATCTTAAAAAGACTTAAAGCAATACCTCTCAGGCAAGCAATGAGAATTCTAATACATACTCTAAAGGGCATTTATCTTTGGCTATTTCTCCTAGAAATTAGGAGTTCTAAGAATCTTAATAATATTATTCTGACTCTCAGCCCAAGGTAAGAACGGACCAATCTCAAAGTAATTTTTGAGTCCAGATTCTTGGATAATGGGTTAATGTAGGCTTTGTCTTATGGAGTAAATTATAAAAATGATACACAGGAAACCCATACAATTTTTAAAGGGTTATATAAGCTTATAATTAAAGGAACAGAAACAGTTTAAAATGAAAATACATCTTTGTATCTCCAACTTCCTATGTGCAGGAGGAATGCTAAGGATGCTAATTCGATGCAATCATGGGGCATTTCTTGTACAAAAAGGGAAGTATGACTTCTAAGGCAGAGTCAATAGCCCAGAGAGTAGAGGCAAGAGCCATGGAGAGCCACTCTAACAAAATAATGTCAACATGCACTCAGCTTGATTTCAGAATTGCTATGAACCATCAATATGCCTCCTGTTTTCTAACTGATTTTTCTTGCATGGGACACAGTGTGGTCCAAGAGCCAGTGTTTAAATTCTCAAGAATGTTTCAAGCTAGTTGACAGCATGTTGATACATTAAAACTGGCCATGGTGGGAATATTTATACCAGAGAAATCAGCCAACACTACACATCAGCACTCCTCCTGTTATTGGCACAACACTAGATGGGAATGTGTGTTGTGGTTCTCCTGTCCCTGCCTCACCATTTTATGCTGAGGCACAGAAAATGGGACAGATTAGTCTCTTTAGTTCATTTTGTCTCACATTGAGAGAAAGTACATCCAGAAAACCTGGACCTCATTTACATGACAAGACCCTACTCTAGGAGTCCTGTGAAATTATAGAAAGAGACTTATGGAGGCCTAGGGGAAGAGGGAGTATATTTCGCAAGTGAAAGGAATATAAGTAATTTATAGAAGAAGGCAAAATATGGGTCTCTTAGTGATATCCACAGCTTCGTTGTCTCTCCCTACAAGAGCTGGAGTTTATTTCTCCCGTTGAATCTGGCTAACTGTGTGACTGCGCAACAGCTAGAACGGGGCAGAAGTGCTGCTGTGCCCTTTCATGTTCAACGTTTGAGACGACTGGTAACTTTGACTCCCTTTATTTTGGAACATGTGCCCAGGAAGCAGATTTCCCGACTTTATGTTCAGCTACCTCAATTTTTGATTAATGTATTAGCTTTGCATATCAAAGAAAGCTAATAAATCCTATGCCCCATACTAAAATTTTCAAAAATGTACCAGCAAAACATACACATAAATCACTATATAAGCACACACACACACACACAAGCATACTTGTACACATCCTATACAACTTTTCTGAATTATGACAGAGTGACGAAAGAGTCCTTTTTCAAACTAAAAAAGTTGAGGAAAATTTAGCCCTTCAGTAACTCAAAACTTAAATGGGGGGAAAAATCATAATTCAGAGTTGACAGCTGGCTGGAACTCCATGAGGGATTGTCTCCTACTAAGCCCCAAAATGGAAAAGAAGGGAAGAGAACTATAAATTGCAGGAGATCAGAAGAAATAGCTTCTGAATCGTGGTTGTTAACTCCGTCATGTGGTCGATGGCTCACATCTGTGTTCAAGCAGGCTTTCCCAGTTCCAAATCATCTTAATGTGTTAAGCAAAACTCACCGCCCCCATTGTGAATTTTCAGAGAACTCAGTTCAGATTTCCTTGAAGACATTGTTTCTTGACTCACCTAATCCTATTTGAAGTGCTTCTTATTTTAAACATCAATGATACATGCATACATGTAAACTTGACTTATTTTTTATAGTAATAAAAGGAATAATCGTGCTTATCAAACGATTACTATATGTCAAGGACCATTAACATGTATTAGTTAGCTTTACCAGAAGGCTTCACAGGCCTGGCTGAAGTCCTTGTTGCAAACACATTGCAGTTTGACTTCCCCTTCTTCCCTATCCTGTTCATTAAAAGTGTTATTAAATTTTCTTTACCTGTTTCCTCATCTGTTAAAACTATAGTATTTAGGGCAAGGTTACATGAATTAATATATGTAAAAGTATTCTTCACCGAGTGGATTCTCAGTAAATGATTATTGTCATAATCCCTATTGAAATTTCTTCTGATTATCTTCCAAAATTCTTTACATAAAGTATCTCATTTAATCCTGCCATAATCCTCTGAGGCAGAGATGAATAGTTTTGTGGCATAAATAACCAGCTGTCCAACCAAATATTTTCTCTTCTTGCACAGAGTATGTATTAGTTTCCTGCAGCTTTTGTAACAAATTACCACAAATTTGGTGACTTAAAACAATATAAATTTATTTTCTCAGATTTCTGGAGACCAGAAGTCTGAAAGCAGTTTTATCAGGGCCATGCTTGCTCTAGAGGCTCTAAGGAAACATCTGTTCCCTGCCCCTTTTAGCTTCTGGTGGCTTCTGATATTTGACCAGGTGATCAGGCTGTGCTGCAGGGTAGAGGGTAACGTGGGTGTGGCCAAGGTCAAAAGCACCACCCAGGGAAGAGACCAATTCATGGGTTGAGGTTGCTGAGAACTAAAAACAGACACACACCAGACACAAGAGGAGGGAGAGAGTGAGCACAGAAGATCCATCCTTTGCCATCTGTTGGTACTTCACGGATAGTGGATCCATTCTGCAGCCTACACACCTTGCTGCCACTGCAGTATAAGGACCTCCACCCTTTCCATGAAATAAATAAATCTGGGGGCATGCCTGAGGGCCACTGATGCCCATAGCTAAGCAGTCCTAGGAGAAGTGTGCATATGCCCTATGCAGAGGGAAAAGGATTGTACTGTACTGTCTCTGCTCTGAGCTCTTTGTATGCAGTGTGATTTGTGAGCTCGGCAAAGTGCCCTGTACTGAGCACACAGTTCTTGGGAACACAGGGGAGACATCAGGCTGCCCTTAGACCCTTCCGGCAGAGCTGGCGTTCTTTGACCTATGGCTTCATCACTCCAATCTCTTCCTTCTAATCACATCTTCCTCTTTTGTTCGTATCAAATCTTTGTACTATCTCTCTTTAGGGCCTAATGAATAACCTAGGATACTCTCCCCATGTTCAGATTCTTATTTTTTTGTAGCACCTGCAAAGACACTTTTTTTTTCTTTATATGAGGTAAAATTGATAGGTTCCAGAGATTAGGTTCTGATTTCTTTGGGTAGTTATTATTCAGTCTACTACAGAATAGAACCATCCCTGGGAAACAATGTTTCAGTCAAATTTGATACCCTCTGATCACCTTACACCTAAGTGTAATCATGGGACCGGTTATTTTTAATGGAATGTAAGCAAAAGTAAGGCTCTGCAGAAGGACAATCTCCTTCACGTTCTTTTCCCTGTTTGGCAGCTTGGTTGCAAATGATTATAAGGTCCTAGAGTGTGGTGGAGCCATGAGCTGTAGGGACCCTGGGTTACTGAATCACTATTTGGAAGAGAGGTGTCTAATGACCAGAAACAACACACTCGATGTGTTCTATAAATGAGAAAATAAAATTCTGTGCATTTGAGTCATTATCTATTTCTTCTTTTTTTAAATTATTTTTATTGAATTTATTTGGGTGACATTGGTTAATAAAATTTTATAGGTTTTAGGTGTACAATTCTATAATGCAGTGTGTTCACCACCCCAAGCCAAGTCTCCTTCCATCTCTTTTTATTCCCCCTATACCCTATTCTACCTCCCTTCATCCCCTTTTCCTCTGGTAATCACCATATTTTGTCAGTATATATGAGGCTTCAGGTTTTTTTGTGGGGTTTTTTTTGGGGTTATTTTTGCTTAATCTCTTCACTTTTTTTATTCAGCCCCTAAACCCCTCCCTTCTGACAGCTGTCAGTCTGTTCTCTGTATCTATGAGTCTGTTTCTATTCTGTTTATTTATTTTGTTCATTAGATTCCACATATGAATGAAATGACATGGTACTTGCCTTTTTCTGACTGGCAGTTGGTCCTATCCTAATGTTAGCTATGAAGGAACTGAACCCCAGAAAGGGAATAAAGAGCATTCTCATGACTACACAGTCAGTAGCTGGCAGTGCTGAGGTTTGACCCAGAGAAATCATGTTTGACCCTGCGGCTGTAACCACAGTCATATTCTTTGTTTTATCCATTATATCAGAAAATTTCCTTTTAATACTCGTTGTGAAAGAGTGTGTACTTATGGGTCTTAGGTCAAACCTTCTGTCCAGCAACCTCTCCACTGAATATCATGGGCAGATCACACCTAAGTTGTAAATCATGATAGATCTCACACACACACACACACACACACACACACACACACACACCACATACACACACACATCATCATCATCATCATCATCATCATCATCATCAGACCATGGGTTTTCTCCCATATGGCCAAAGAAATCATGCAAATTACATTATTGCCTTTGCAGCCAAGGCTGACCTTGGTTTGCCACTTGAGTTTTAATCCTACTCTCTGGCTGAACTCCCCACCAGCATCCTTGCTTGAGCATGTATCCCTGCTGTTGCTTCTCACTGACTCTGGACCTTGTCAGCCTGCCTTTCTTTCGCTTTTGGATGACCTTCTTGGACATGACTTCTGGCCCTGCTGACTTGCAGAATGTGCCAGTTCACTCTCTCTTATTCAAGTTTCAAGTCTGGTTCATTATGCTTAGCTTAGTCTGTTGGTTGTGGAAGGACTAAAACACATGTGTGGACAAAACCCTGCCTTTGAAATACTGAATTCAAGTGATGTGGGTCAATTTGGAGGAGAAACTGGGAATCTGGTGTCCAGTGTTAATTGAAATAGCCAATTCACACTATATCCCTTGGACAGGAACCAAGCACGAGCAGAAAGGAGGTAGATATTCAGATGATATGTCCTGAGAGATAACACCCAATTTGCACTGCTTATAATTAGGCTTTAGTGAGTTCACCTAATCAATGCATGCAGGATATCTTTCCCAAACTTTTACAGATGTTCCCTGCCAAGCAAGTCAAGGTGAGTGCTCTTTGCTATTGGAAAGGTGCTGCCCGTATCACAAGTTGGCAATGAAAACCTTTGTCCCCTGCTTATCCATAGTTTTTACAACCTTTGGGAAGTGTGGACATGTACATGCCACCAAGAAAAAAAACAGCAACAACAAAACACTTTCTCATATTAACTTCAAAACAAGGGCAATCGAAGTGGAGAATATAGAAATAAAAAAAGAGCCCAAACTCACAAAATAATCTCAACAATTTGTTCTCCAGTTGGTTCTTCAACTCTAGGAGTACTCCAGGCATTGATTTTTTAAAAAATTTATTTTAAAAGTAATATACTGACATCAATAAAGGTAGTTATTTTTATATTAAATGAAGATTATCCCACTATTCTAAGACAACAGCTATGTTCACTTTTATCTAAATTGATTCTCAGCCAATGCTATAAATGTAGCAGTCCTAAGAAAACTTCAGAGTTAAAAAATAGGTCATCCCTCATCCATAATCCCCTCATGCATAATCACTTGCCTATCATCCCCTTTAATTCACAGTCACACTCACCACGAGGTTGGTTCTCTATTTAATAGGAAGTACACAAGAGAGGACTACTAGCCATGAATCTAGTTAATGTCTTCCAAGCTTGGCTGTTTTTCAACTTGTTTTATGACCTTGGATAAATACCTTTCACTCTCCTTCCTTAGTGATTGCTAAGAATCCCTATAACGATAAAATAGTGAAACAAAGCAGCCAACATATACAAGCATGAATAAATCCTATGCTCTATCTATGACTGAAATATATTAATCAGTACATGATCGCACTTTGTAGAAGATCTGGAGTAACAATCAAGAGGATTCAAAACAGACCCAGAGAAAGAGAAATCTTTTCAACTCAAAATCTTCCGTGGTTAGCTACTGACAGTTATATAACCTCTACTCCCAGCTCTGGTCTTGTATTTGTTCCTTCGGATTTATATATGGACAAATCCCTTCCTGGGAGGTGATAGTCTCAACTTATCAACTCAGTACTGTACCTTGGAGCCTCCAGAACTCTACTTAGTTTGTATAGCTGCTCTTTGATGCTATTTAGACTAAAATTTATCTGTGGCTTTCCATTCCCATTTTGGTGCTCACAAAATAAAAGAGCACTATCTGGTGACTTACTGCAAGGAAAAACACCTACCCTTAGGGTCTTCTGGTGACAGGACCCTCAGACATTTTCCTGGCAGTTTATATATATGCTTAACCACTTGGCTGATAATACGAGGTGAAGGGCAGGGGAAGAGACAAGTCTGGTTTGACTTACCTGTGTTTGTTCAAAGGAGGGAGAGGAACTAATTTAATCTCCATAACCCATCCTGGATATTGGAGATGATTGCCCCACTTCTGTTCCTGGGATCAGACCAAACAGTGAACAAACATTGTTTAGAGCCCGTTTTTCATCAGGACTAAGTCACCAGGCTGATGGAATATTGCTTTTTGGAGATAAATTATGCTTTTAATTTTGCAAATGCATCTGGAGCTGCAAAGGCACACACATCTAGAAGTAAAATTAAGAGCAATGCTTCAGATTAGAAGCCTCCTAATTTGCATTCTGCTGAGCAGGACCAATGGGCAGGGAGTGGTCCAAGTCCCTCATTTCTGGTATTTAACATTCCATGTCTCAGGGACTATGCTGTAGTGTTTTATTTCCCAAAGCCTCAATAGAAACATATTTATTTGCCTTTAATTTAAAAATATATTCTAATCAATAGTGGAAAGAAATGCTGTTCAAGAGCTTTTTATTCTGCAAATGTGTGTTGGTGATAGGGAGCAGGGCTGTGGGGAGATTTCAGTGGCAGCAAATTCCTCCCAAACCGTGTACTTGATTTTCCTGGACGTTCACCAACAACAGAAACGAAAGTGTCAACTCTACATTTTTTGGCTTTATTTTTTGGTTGCTATTAAAAATAAACTAACCCATTTAAAATGGCAAAGAACTGTCTTAGTCTGATTGGAAACGGATAGAAGTCTATGCTCTTCCTGTCTGAGCCCCCCTAACTTACTCCTCTTTGAATGAAAGTCAGGATGAAAAGTCAAAATAACAGACATATCTATACACACTCATATGTTTATGCGTAAATTAAATATCTTAACACAGTTATACATACACATGCATACATGCACAACTATATATTCACAAATATAGGGATATGTACCCTATCCATATTCTTGTGGACCTCACACACATAGAAACTCTTAGGCATATATCTATTTATAGACATATATACTTATAAACCATAAAACATTGCACTCAAATGCCCAGATCAAGTCCAGAAAGCCCACTGATGGTAATTCTAAGCCCAACCTATTTATTCTTACTATAATATTAAGTACAAAACCCTCCCTCTCTCACTTGCTTGACCTCTGTTTCTTGTCCCTGAGATTGATATATGCCACTTGCTATTCATATTCAAGTGGGCATGTGACCGTAGTCAGGAATCTGTTTTTCATTAACAGGAGTGGTATGAAAACATCTCCAGATGCTTGGTGAAAGTCAGTTAGACACTGTCTAGTAAATCATAAGTCATTGCTGTGTTGAAGAATTCTTTCACAGGACAGCAGAGAGCTAATCTCTGTCTCTAGGTTTTTAATTGAATAAAACAAAAGATGATGGAACTCTTTCCAGATGTGTTCAACTCCTTTTTGATGATGATTAAACATGATCTCGATCCTTTGCGGGTTTGGCACCCTTTGATTCTCCCCTTGCTGGGATTGCATTAAGGGGATTTGTGAACATTCAAAGAATTGGATTTTATGGTGTTTTGAAGTAGAAGGGCTGTAGGAGAAGAAATTGGGAAGTTTATTCTTATTATAAAAACTGACCTATTCATTTCTATCACCCATCAAGTTCATTTACTCAATGAATGCTTATTAATGCCTATTCTCTGCTAGGCACTTCGCAGTAAGATCCTGGAGATATAATATAAGCACTATAGATTTTTCTTCTGCCCTCATATGGTATACAGTCTAAAGGAAGAAGAAAAATGAATGAAATAATCACAGACGTAAATGTAATTCTACAACCGGGATACGTGTATCGAAAGAACCTAAATCTAAAGGGATGTGACCAGTTTGAGGTTTTAAAATTACATTTCTTGAGGAAATGAATTAAAACTAAAATCTGAAGAATAAGTAGGGCATGAGGTGATCTGAAAATAGAGAACACAGATGCTTGTTCCTAAAGACTTACTTTGATTGGATATTGTATTTATTTTTATTTTATGCTTCCATCACATATCCCCCAATAGAATGTAAGCTCCATGTGAACAGAGACTTTGTTTTGTTTCCTGTTTACCCCCGGCAGAGTCTAGCCTAGTGTACACTGGGTATTTGATAATGTCTGTTGTGAGAATGAATTCTCGTCAATACTGGTAACAACCCAAAGACACTGATACTATTTTAATTTCTATCTCACCATTAAAAATGCTAAGGCCAGGAATGGATAAGTGATTCTCCCAAAGGCAATAGGATTACACCCAGGTCCATTACGCTTTTAATTACTCTGTTCTGTTTTTGAACTGATACTGGTATATTCATAGTGAGATAAAAAATGAAAATGACAGACATTCTCAGCAGCCGGGAATTGGTCAAGCAAAGTGTGTTGTAATGATATAAAATAGTATATAATATCATATAGTAACTAAATATATTCATGTTCTTTATTAATAAAACCCCAAATGAACATCACATATATGGACATGTTATAGAAAATAATATATCCTTCTAGAAATATTTATTAGTGTTACATGCATGGACCCTGCTAGTTATAATGGAGTATATAAAGGTTCATTGTGACATGAACCTTTTTTTCAGATATCTTATCATCTACTTATAACCACACTATAGGGTGTGGAATTAAATCTTTCCTCCATTACCTGCTAGTGACAGAACTTTGAGCAAGTTAATAAATTTCTCTGAGATTTAACTTTCTTATTCATTAAATATACGGGGACAGTACCTATCTCTGTAGAGTTTTATGAACTTTGGAGATAACATTTGTGAAGTATATGGTGTATGGTTAATGGTGATTTCTCAATGAATGCCTTTGACGATGATGATGACAATAATGATGACAATGGCGATAAAAGCAACACTGGTGATGAATTAGGGGGAAGGGACAGCCACAGATAGCAATAATAAGGTAAAGTGGGACTTTACGAGTGCCTTACAAGAAGCTTATATATTCGCAAGGGAAGTTCAAAAGACGATGTTATATGTTTATACATAATAACAAGGAAAATGTTATGCTAATTAAGAAATTGAGAGCATAAAATAATAAATGCATGCCCTGATTACAAATATGTAAAATCATACTAGTATGTAAAACAGGAATCTACAGTGAGTTGAAGTACATTCTGTATCTTTTCTATAGAGTAACTTCAATCCATAGTAACACACACACACTCACCCAGTGGTTTTTTCCTAGGTCAAGGAGGCCTTAATCACATTGACCTTGGCCCTAGAGCCAAGAACTCATTATCAGTGAAGGCTCCTTTCGGAACTATGACAAAGGATTCCATGGCTTTGGTCCAATTTCTAATGGACACCTGCCCCAATGACAAATACCCCCTTTAACATTGGTCATATCTGGATCCCTTGACTATTAGGTCATGACCAAGGCAAAGAGAATCAGTCAAACTCCCATCTTTTCTTACAAAGCCGAGATAGTCTTTGCAGGCCACAGGGTTCCACTTCTATCAGTTGGCCTCAGAACGTGTTCATGCCTTGAGGATAGATGGAACTCGTGGAAAAAGTTGCAGAAATTCCAGGATGGCAGAAAGAAATGATAGCAATGAGAAAAGTTTGGTGTGTTGGTTTAAAATACCTAAAATTGGTTGCAGCTCCTCTATCAGAAGATAGAGCCAACTTCCCAGCCCTTTGGATCTGGGCTGGCCTTGTGACTCACTTCCACTAATTTAAAGTTCTGCAGCTTATGCTTCAAGATACCTTCAATCACTGTGTTTTCACTTTTAGAAAGTTTCTCTGAGGCTTCCATGCAAGAAAGCTAGATTAATGTACTAGAGACTGAGAGGTCATAAGAAAGAGAACCAAGGAGCCCTAGCTGAGACCTTACACCAACTGCCAGCCATGCAAGTGTGACCACCTTGGACCTTCCAGCCCAACTGAATATGAGTCATGAGTAAACCAGGTGAAACCAGTTCAGCCAACCCGTTAGGTTGTGCGAAATACATCACTGTTGTTTTAAGTCACTAAGTCAAGCAGTAGTTTGTTTCACAGAACTAGATAAATGAATGATACATCTGGTCATGGGGATCAAGGGAATTCATAAGTGCCTTTCTGTTTTCCTCTCTACCAAGCAATATAGGTGAAAAGATGGGGGTTTGAGACATCTTTAAATATGATGTCATGAAGAGGAAATTACCAATGGTGATAGACCCCACAATTGAAACATGTTTGTCCTTTTAATAGCTACATGGGAAGATGGCCAACTCGTGCATCCCTCTGTATGCTGAGCTCAGTTCATCCTGTCTGCTTTCTTCCTCACCCATGTCTCCTCAGCTGTTCTTTCCCCCATTGACCACAGTGCTGCAGAGTGGCCCTCTATTTTACAGAGTAATTCACTCTCTCCTGCTCATACTTATTCATTTACCCATCCATTCATTCACACTCTCACTCATCGAATACTTATTGATGATTCACTTTATGCAAGGTAATATGATAGAAGTATAATGGTATATTAATTGAACTTCCATTTGACCCAGTGATCCCACTTCTAGGAATATATCCTAAGAAGCCTGAAACACCAGTCAGAAAGAGTATATGTACCCCTATGTTCATAGCAGCACTATTTACAATTGCTAAGATCTGGAAACAGCCCAAGTGTCCATCAATAGATGAGTGGATGAAAAAGCTGTGGTACATATACACAATGGAACACTATGCAGCTGTAAGAAAGAAAGATCTCTTATCCTTTGAGATGACATGGAGGGACCTGGAGAGTATTATGCTAAGTGAAATAAGCCAATCAGAGAAAGACAAATACCACATGATCTCACTTATTTATGGAATATAATAAACAAAAAAAGCTGATGAACAAAATAGACCCAGAGACATAGAAAAGAGTACGATTCAGACTGACAAACCTCAGAGGAAGAGATAAACTAAAGAACTTATATGCATGTATGCATAACCAATGGACATAGACAATAATGCTGGGGGGGGGGGATAGGAAGGAGGGTGTCTGGGGGAAAAAGGAGAAACATCTGTAACAAAAATTAATTAATTAAAACAGATAAATAAATAAAAAGATTAAAAAATATCTTGCCACAGTTACATATTCCAAATCCATCAATATGCCCAGAAGAAAAAAATAAATAAAAATACTGCCTATTTTAAAGTACTTATTCTACTAGAAAGAAAGATCTGGTGAATGGGTATAGCATGTGTATTTTAGTGTGTGTGTATATGTATGCATGCGTGATTACAAGCAGGTAAGAGCAGATGCAGAACATATAAATATCGTATGGATGCATTTATTCTTTGAGTGTACATGCATGTGTGCATGTTAACATGTTTGATGTAGAGAAGAGAAAAACATATGTTAGAAGGAGCTGATAAAAGCAAAATTATTTTTTGTTTAAAAAAATTTTTTTTCTTTATTGATTTTAGAGAGAGGAGGGGAGAGGGAGAGAGAGATAGAAACATCGATGAGAGAGAACATTGACTGGCCACCTCCTTCATGCCCCCCACTGGGCATCAGGCCCACAACCTGGGCATGTGCCCTGACCGGGAATCCATCTGGCGACCTCTTGGTGCATGGGTCAATGCTCAACCACTGAGCCACACAGCTGGGCACAAAATTGTTTTTTTCTCTACTGTTCCTAGTGAAGTGGGGACTACTCCTGTCTTAATTTAAGCATCCTTGCCTTGACATTCCCGACAGCACCAAAAATGGGAAGAGACAAGATGGTTCCCGAACTTCCTGCGTCTTCCAGCTCTCAGTATTTCTGTTTATTCATGTGTAAGCTTCACTCCTGGGCACTGGTAGCTCTAAAAGAAGACAGCAGCCATCCTTTAAATAAACAGATCAGTCCCATCAGTATCATCGTGAAATAATCAACATGAAAATATTGGTACAGAGGATGTGAATAAATAAGTATTTAACAAAACTGAGCATTGGTATTCTGTGCTTCCTGTGTAGAGGAAAAGTAAGATCAGGGCCTTGGTTACAGAAACTGACCTCTGAAAGGTCGTCAGCTGCACTAATTAAAGACCAGGGAATTTCACCGAGCCCACTGATGGCGTGGATTGCTGACAGAATACCCTTTCTAGGCTGTTAAATGAGCAGGACTTCAGTGAGCAGTCATCACCCTTTTGGAATGAATGACTGACTTGTCTCCCACACTGCACCCTTAGGAAGTCTTAATGGGCAACACGTTTTATTTTTGTAGATTTAGCAATCACGCAGGATAATGATGCACCAAACCTTCCCATTGTCTTACCACAGGGACACTACGTCTCAGTATGTTCAACAGTTCTGTTGCGGAGGTCCCAGCCTCGTCGTGAAATTCCAACTGCAAACAAACCCAGAAAACTATTATGTGATTTGTTATTTTACCCTCACAACAAACTTTCTAGATGCCTGAAATATTCTCAGAAACCTCCCACTATACTAATCAGCTTTGCTACAAATGATGTATAGTGCAGCATTTGAACACAGACCTGTAACAACACAGCATTTTCTATTTGCCACAGATACGCATATATAATTTTACTTCCCCTTTACAATAGCCACAACAGGTCATTATCGTTATTATCCCTGTTTCAAAGAGGATACATGGAGGCTGAGAGGTTGAAAGGACTCACAATGGCATGTAACAAGAATGTGAGAAAATATGCATTAAACCCAGGTCTGTCTTTTATACATTTATTCATTCACTAAATGTTTGCTCAGCACTGTCCATATACTAGGCCTTACTCTAGCCGCTTGGAATATAGCGTTGGAGAAAACAGACAAAAATCCCTTCCATGAGAATTGATTATTGAATTTTACAGCGCGGATATCGTTACTGATCTCGATAAAAATAAGTTTCTAGTGAGTGGCTGGAATACGTCAAGACAGAATGGGAGGAAAGGATTGGAGTCAGGTTTTAGGCAACAGCTTTAGGAAACTTTGTGGTAAAGGGAAGCAGAGACATAAGGCAGAAGATGGAAGGACTCGTGACGTTGAGAGATTTGTTTTTCTTCTTTAATCGTATTAACTCCGCATGTTGGTGCGGGGACAAGAATAACCTGGTAGAGAAGAGAAGTGACCGATACTGGAGAAAGGGACAGAATGATTGCTAGCACAATGTCTTTGAGAAGGTGAGAGAGGATGGAGGCTTGGACAAGGGGAGGATTGGCTTTAGACAGGAGCATAGGCAGTCAGAGAGACACTGGGGAACAATGTTGAGGTCTAAATATTAATTTAGCGGGGGGATCAGAGAATATGGACACGCAGTGCACAGGGAGGTGGGAGCCAATGAAAATTCCCCCCTAATTGCTGTCATTTTCTCAAGGAAATAGAATGCAGTATTGTTGTGTGAGACTAAGCAGGGATGTGGAGAGGGTGGAGGGTGGAGGAGGACAGGAAACAACGGGAGAGAAAGTCACATAAGAGAATCGGAGAGGACTGGATTGAACGTCGGCGATAAGACTCCGGGCAGCAGCAAGGCTGAACTCAAGTCTTCCTCTGCTTGTAGCCGCTGCACCTCGTCCAGTGCCCTTTTCCTCTCTCTTTTTCGTTGTCCTGTTTTGTAATCTCTTTTGGGCAGAAGAGAAATACAAAGTTGCGGCTACCTCCTTTGTCCAAACCTAGAAATGCTAGATCCCAATAGCAAATGAGCTATTTAATAGCATTATGACTTTGGGATTATTAAGCTTAAACCCCAGTATCCTTTTTTTATTTTTTTAACATGGTGGTAATTTTATACATGATAGTTGTGTAAAGTTCAAAAAACTCACTCTATGTCAAAAAGCTTTGTTTACGCACAAGTGCCACACTGACATCTTTTCCTCACGTTTTCATGTGAAGTCTGCATAATATTTTATGTTTTATAATATATACTTGCCTAGATTAATTTCTTAATATATTTCTGTCACTCCCATAATCGTGTGTGGACCAGGGCAGCGAATATTGTTCCCATTTTGTAGAGGAGGGGATGAAGGTTCAGATAGTTTGAGTAGTTCACCAAAGTCACCCAGCCCATTTTGGCTTCTATTAGAAACTCAAGGCAGCTGATTTACATGTTACGGTTCCTGGTCACAGAGCAAGAGCAGATATATTAAAATAAGAAGAAAGAAAATTGACATTCAGAACCTTACCGTTATTCCCCAGTGTTTCTATGGCAATTTAAGTCTAATGACTTTTGAAGATGCTAGAGTTCAGGGGCCTCTGCTTGAAGAACTGTCAGCAGCAGGAGCTAAAGATAGAGATTTTCAGGGCACTCTGAGGTCCCGCGCGGAGTGACAAAGAGAAAGAAAGCATTGCTCAAAGGGGAATCAACTCCAGGTTGCGAGTGTTTTCCTGAACCACCTAAGTAATTGCAGACAAGCAGGGGAAGATGTTGAGTCTTTCTTTAGAAGACGAGTTAGAGAAAAAGGGCTGAAATAATCGACACTTCTTCAAACCTCGAATCTCACATTTAGGGATGCACAACACATTTTAATTATCATCACTATTATATCACTCATCACCATGCTGCATTGTAATAAGAGGTAATAGGACATCTTGTCCCTTTCTGACATTAAACAGCTCAAGAACCATAAATAGGACAGTTGACATCGTTACTATAAATCCTGGGGTGTGTAAGTGTGTGGTATTGGGGAAAATGGTCGCCCAATCCTCTCACAGTGTTCCAAGATGAATTTACGTAATTGGACCTAAAAATGGTGTTTCACCATTAAATGCACTCATAGTTCTTGCCTCTGGCTCACCACCGTTCTTATCTCTTTTTCTGGGGAGGAAGGCTTGTTAGAGTTTATTCTATGGGTTTACTGGAGACACACAGTAGGGCTCATATTATTGGAAATGAGCTCATTAGTTTGTTAAAATACCCTTAGCTAATTATCTTTGGGTGAGAAAGGGATATAAGAGATTTTACATTTTCATGAGAAATATACAAATGGAAGTCAAACAACCTCATCTATAATACAGGACAGAGCAAATGTAGGTTTATAGTTGTTTGTATGGAAAGTAATACAATAATTCATAAATAATAATACAAGAATAGCCCTGGCCGGTTTGGCTCAGTGGTTAGAGCGTCGGCCGGCGGACCTGAGAGTCCCAGGTTCTGTTCCCGCTAAGGGCACGTACCTCGGTTGCAGTTTGTCCCCGACCCTGGTTGGGGTTGTGTGGGTGGCAACCAGTCGATGTGTCTCTCTCACATTGATGTTTCTCTCTCTCTCTCTCTTCCTCTCTCTCCCTCCCGCTCTATCTGAACAAAAAGTAGAAAAATGTCCTTGGGTGAGGATAAAAATAATAATAATAATAATAATAATAATAATAATAATAATAATACAAGAATAAACTGTTTCTCATACTCACAACTGTAAGCCTACTTTCGCCTCACCCTGTTTATATTTTAGAACACATGTTGAAAGAAGAAGGCCCAAATCAGCCGTTTAACAGAGACGTCAAATACAGTTCTCTAGGTAAAACATTGTGAACTTGTACTATCTTAATTCTTTTAGAAAATCACCCCCAAACAGCCATAATGGGAGATCTAAGGGGTAGAAATACTGCCTTTCCCTCACTTCTAAAAATAAAGTAGAAGATGAAGAAACCTTGGAAATTTTTATCACAGAAAAGAATAAGTGAAGCCACGGAGAGCTGAGAGCCCTGGAAAATTCTAGAGTCGATCCTATTAGTCCATAAAGACCATCCAAACAGACCCTTCTAATCTGTAAGATGGCAGAGACTCGTCACAGACATGGCATCTCGTGTTCTGCCTGTCACTGAGGGATTTCACCCTGGGTGCCGTCCTTGGTGTCTGTGCCAGAATGGTCCTTCCAGGAAAACTATTAATATCTCAGTAGGCTAGACTTCATCCTGAAGTTTCTCCTCTCTTAAAGGGGTCAGCATTCCCCAACGTACAGCATTTGGAACACGCAGTCTTATTCTTGCGCTCAGTCTCATTCCGTTTTCATAAAGCATGTAGAGTGATTCTTCTAAAAGTGTCGCTGAATCCGGCCATTCCCCGGCTTAATAAAATGTAACACCTTCCCATTGCCGGTAGGATAAAACCCAAACTCGGGGGCATGTTTAAAGGGCTCTGTTTGACTTGGCTCCTGTCTACTCTACCGACCTCATGGCTCATCTTCACTCCTACCCCAGACTGCTCCTTCTCCTGTTCTTCCATGTATTGCTTAGGGGACATACTAAGCCTCCTTCATGTTTTCCAAGTTACCGTACTTCCCGCCATCAGGCCAAGAGATACAGGCTCTTAAAGCTGTCGGGAGCACCCTCTCCAGGCTCGTAAAGTGCAACATCTCCTGGCTGTTCCTACTCCTCCTTCAGGGGTTATCTTAAATATCACTTCCCCTGAGAAGTCCTCAATTACACTTGCTCAACTCATGCACAAGCACTCAGGTGACCCAACCAAGGGCTTTCATAACTTCTCTCCCTACCTTGGCCTTCTCGCCCATCGCAGTATATGATTCTGTCATCTGTATTCAAGTGAGAAACCTAGGAGTCATGTTTGATATTTGCTTTTTCTTCACTATCCCATCCTATTTCCAGTGCAATCCTTTATCACGTTATCTTGCCTATATTTAAAAACATGTCCTGAATTCATCCACTTCTTTCCACTTCCACCATGGCCATTCAGCCCCAGAAATCATTCTCTCTCCAATGACCCATGCTTTGCCTCTTAGCTGAGACCCCTGTTCCTTTCCTAGACACCTCTAGTCCATGCTCCTTTGCTAGGGAAGACTATTTTAACACATGAATCAGATTCTATTACTCTCCCTGCTTAAAATATCTTAGTGCTTTCCCTTTAAACACTGAAGAAAGCCCAAATTCCTTATAAAATTTTCAACATATTATGTAAACTGGACTGTGATTACCTCCTGGCTCTCTGAACTAGTGTTGGGTAGGGCTAGCTACTTCTAATCACTTAGGAATACATTGAATTGTCACCTCCTCACTGAGGCCTTTGTGACCATTTCCCTCCATCTGTCTCCTCTTCATCTTCTATTCTTGCTCCTTTTTACTCCTTTAAAGCAGACATTTTTATCATTTTATTGTATTTATTTTTGTCTATCCACCAGAATGTAAGCTCCCTGAGGGCAGGCCTAGCTTATTGACCACGGTGTTCTGACAGTCTAGCCCGGAGCTGACGCAGAGTAAATGCTCAAGAAGTAGTCACTGAGTGAAGAAATGGCACATGTTACACACAATGATAACTACTTGTTTCATTGTTTTCTACCCACACGCTCCTTGGGGCAGAATCAGAGTGGAATCCACACTGCCTTGACACACTACCTCGCCGATTGTACGTTTTTACCATTTTATTGACTAACTCAATTTCTTATAAAACCAATCTTAACCATTTTTTTATCCACCAATTCAGATTGTATAATAGTTATCTGATAAATATTTTCAGATGATTGTATGAACATAGGTGGCTTTAAATCTCGGTGAGGATTAAAAAAGAAGAGCTTGGTGATTTCCAGAGGGAATGAGGGTGGGGGAGGTAGAAGAGGGTAAAGGGGGATAAATGGTGACGGAAGGAGACTTGACTTTGGGTGGTGAACACACAGTACAATATACAGATGACATATTATAGAGTTGTACCCCTGAAACATATATAATTTGATAACCCAACATCACTCCAATAAATTCAATAAAAATTAAAAAACATAAAAAAGAAGAAAGAGGGCACTGCTGAAAAATAGATTATGAGGTTATACCTTTTCTGTTTCCATCTCGGACACTCTTGGTGCAGATAGTCATAATTAAGGCAGTGTAGCTTGAAGTAACATAGTCCCCCAAACTTATTTGATCTCGCATTTCTTTTCACGCAAACTTTGAGTTATGAAAAAGATGCTTTGGAAAAGCTGAAGGGAACAAGCAATGTAGAATAAGAACATGGTCACTGAAATGGTATCTCTGCCAGTGACTTTGTCCGACTTTGGACAGGTTACTTCACCTGTCTTCACCTTATGATTCTCGTCTTTGAAATGAGCAAAACAGCGCCTTTCTTTCAGGCTCATCACGGCAACGTGATGGTGTGTGCGTCAGTTCCTGTAACATGGCAGGCCCTCCGTGGAGTCGTTTTCCTCTTAATGGTTCCCATCCAACCTTTTCCCATCTAAGATGTGATCATGACATTGCTTTGTGGCCATTTTCAGTGTTTTCTTTTGCTGCAGCCACGGAGGGGCTTTAACTCTGAGTTCCCCTGCTTGAGACACTTGTCCTCATTCTACGGAGTCAGGCGTCATTTAAGAGTTGATTGTGACCAGACACGTATTAGCAACTGTTCAGACACAATTCTTCAGTCTTCTGTGGAACTGCAGGTGACCAGAGAACCACTTTGTGACTTGGGGACTCATTCTTGGTGACAATGGGAAGGGAATGGCCATTTGCTATCTCATATACACACTTTGTGCTGGTGGGAAACAGTGGATCCTTCACAATATTTCTTTGTTCTTTATGGATATTTGTAGCATTCTTTCTTCAATGTTCTAAAACGGAGGCCACTTGGATGATGTTTTTCAACATAATAATAACTCACCTCCAAATGGCACTGTATACATTTTCTACTACAAAGCTACTTCCATTTATTTCAAATGACATTTATGAACCACCAATGAGGTGTCAGACCCTGGGATGGAGGAGAGATTTTGATGAGGAATCTGCTTTGAAATAAATAATAAAAAAGTATGTAGTCCCATATACAGTGATTCAGACTAGGCCCTGTTAGTCTCTGTAAGAGATTAGATGTATACTGTGACCTCCATTTTAAATCTAAGAAGACTGAGCTGCGGAGCAGTTAAGTAACGTATTCAAAGTGATTCATAATTTGTCTGTCCTCTATAATGATTTCAATTACCAAATCTCACTGACCCAGACTAATAGAAGAAAATTACCCTAAAGAAATAGAACATATAAACTTTCAGTTCTTAAGATAAGGTCTGAGGAGCTAATGCATAACATGGTGACTATAATTGATAACACTGAACTGTATAATTAAAATTTGCTAAGAGAAGAGAACTTAAATGTTCTTACCAAAAAAACTGTAAATATGTGAGATGATGGATGTGTTAACTCTCTGGGAAGAATCCTTTCACAATGTATATGCATATCAAAACATCATGTTGTACACTTTAAATATCTTACAACTTTATTTGTCAATCATACCTCATTAAAAGTAAGAAAAATGTTGCCCTGGCTGGTTTGGCTTAGCAGTTAGAGCATCAGCCCGCAGACCAATGAGTTGTGCGTTCGATTCCAGTCAAGGGCACGTACCTCGGTCCCTGGCCCTGGTCGGGTCGTGTGGGAGGCAGCCACTCGATGTGTCCCTTTCGCATCGATGTTTCTCTCTCTCTCTCTGTTCGTCTCTCTCCCTCACTCTATCTGAACAAAAATGGAGGAATGTCCTCGGGTAAAAAAAAAAGTAAGAAAACTATTAAAATAATAAAATCAAAGCAAGAGGGGTGCAGAGGTGGGAGTGGGGGATAAGATAAACCAAAGAACTTATATGCATATATGTGTAACCAATGGACATAGACTGCAAAGCTTGGGGTCGGGGGGGGCGGGGGTTGGATCGGGAGGAGGTTGTCCAGGGGGGAAAAGGAGAAATATCCATAACAAAAATAAATTAATTAATAAAACAAAATCAAAGCAACAGTTAATGACCTGGACCAGAGAGTCAGTCTGTCCTTGCCTCTCTTCATGGAAGAATAGAGTATCATGATGGGGAAGATCTTTGGACTCAGAATGATGGAGCCTTGTTTACTAGAGGGTGGGGTCACTGTGTGTCCAAAGTTGGCTGCTTTCTGGGGCCAAGACCTGTGTATTTGATGTTTAGGCACCATTTTCTATTTCCCTTTACTTACACACTCCAAGGTGCTCATCTCTTTGGGAGACTGCCAAGGATGGAAAAAATTATGCTTGGGGAGAAGAGGAGACCTTATTTTGGACTTGAAGCTACATGATATGCTATTGCTGTTACAGGAGAGTTCTGCATTGAGGATTTTGTCAACAGGCTAATAATTACATTGTAGTCCAACTTTCCATTTTCTACACACACACACACACACACACACACACACACACGCACACATCTATGCTTTAGGATTATTATGCAGAAAGGTTACGGGTTCAAAATCATATGTGCATGTTCTTAGATCCTCCAGTGAAATAACATTTGGTAGTATAGTCAACCTCATCTTACCTTCTAACATGGTCAGTTTTCTTATCTTCCTAGAAATGCCACACTCTGATGAGGCCAAACTACCCAATCTTCAATAACAAATAACAATAATAATAATAATAATAATTAATAATAATGCCAAACCACCTACTCTTCTAATAACAACAACACCAACAATAACAATTTATTTGTGTTTAGTGTGTTACACTCATGTTCAGTCATTCGGTTTTCAAAAGCTTGTTTAGATGAGGGATTTCTATTTCTGTCTTAGGAGTGAGAAATTGCTATAGAAATGTGTTAGCTGGGATTCTTTTCGTTGCAAAAGACAGAAGCTCAACTTGAACTAACTTAGGGAAAATGGAGGATTTATTGGAAGGATTTCACAGAATCAAACAAAAGTATGGGCACATAAACCACAAGGAAGAAATAGATAAATCTAGGTTTCAGAATCCACAAAGCTCAGGGACTTCCCTCCCACCAACACTCTCTCTCTCTACCTCTTGTCTCTGCTCCTTTCCGTATATTATATTTATTCTCTGTCATTGCAGAACAGCTATTTCAATATTGTAAAAACATAGATGCTGACAGCTCTCTAGTTTTACATCTTGTAACTCACATCACAAAAGGCAGGCATACCCTGTTTCCTTAATGCCATTTGAATATAAATTCCCTGGGAAGGACTCCGGTTAGCCCAGCTTGGGTCTGGTGTTCATCCACTGATCAATGTGGCCAATGGTCGAAGGGTGGAATAAAACTTTTAAGAGTATGGCAGTCTTTGTGCAAACATGTAGTCAGAGTGGAAAAAAGAAACAAACCCTAGAAGAAGGGGAGGGCAGCTAAGCAGATAAAGCAGTAGATACCTATTCTGTGGAGGCATGGATGGTTTGCCTCTAATACACATAGTAAGTGGTAGCTAAGGTTTTTCTTCCAAAGTAAGTATATTCTCTTCTACTTTATGCTGATTACTGTATTCCCACCCAAAGAATGCCCCCGCCATTTGACTAAAACAAGCTCTCCTGTTTGTCCTTTGCATGGTAAACTCATCCCAGGCCCAGGCCGTCATTCATTCTCATCCCCAGCTCCTACTCTTCTCCTAGGTCTCTGTTTATTACAAGATCCCATCCATGTAGACTCAGCCCATAAGGGGTCTCCCTCTGCTCCAATGTTCTACAGCAAGTATGTTTCACCCCTATCGTTTTCTTTTCATATTTTGATATTAGTTCAGATGCCTCAGTTTTGAGTTTTGTGGATGCACCTTTTATTTTTCACTTTCTTTCTGTAGTAAATTATAAACTTCTTGAATTCAGGAAACATATCCGAAATGCCCATATCCATAACAGGATTTTTAGTGTGAGTCCGATATTATAAGATTTGCAGAGTTAACAAAATTTAATTTAACAAGTATTCACTTATTATGAGCAAGTCCCTGTTCTAAGCACTGGATTAATTGCTTATTTTTTATTTATTTTTAGTTTTTACATAACCTACAGGGTGGGGCAAAAGCAGGTTTACAGTTGTTGATATGGAAAATAATACAATAATTGATAAATAATAATATAAGAATAAACTCTGTTTCGTGTACTCACAACTGTAAACCTGCTTTTAACCCACCCTGTAGATCAATAGAAGAGTAGGTGGTCAGTTATGATCTACGCATCTCTCCATAATACTCTTCCAACTCTGTTTTTTTTTTTTTAATCCTTACCCAAGGATATTTTTCCATTGATTTTCAGATAGAGAGGGAGGGAGAGAGGGAAGGGGGGAGGGAGAGAGAGAGAGAAACATCCATGTGAGAGAGACACATAGATTGGTTGCCTCCCACACGACTCCCACCAGGGCTGGGGACAGAACCGCAACCAAAGTATGTGCCCTTGACCGGAATCGAACCCGTGACTCTTTGGTCCATGGGCCGACACTCTAACCGCCGAGCCAAACCCACCGGGGCTCAGCTCTGTTTTTATTTCCCAGCTTGCATGCTGTGACCTAGTCGCACCAAAGTGCTTATTAGTTCATGAATAGGCAGTGCTTCTTGAAGCTTTCAAGTAACAGGCCTTGATTTTCCTCCATCCGAAATGCTTTTCATTTCTTCTGAAAATTAACATTAACTGGAAGCAACCGCCCAAAATCAGATCAGGGATCTTTCCCCTAGGAAGCTTCCCTGATCACCACTTCGGCACCTAGTAGACTCCCATTACGCTGTATATATATGTCTGTCTATCCCATCCCACCCTTTTACTATTACTAGTTGGAAAAGGGTGGCCTTGGAAACAAGGATTTATTTTCCCAGCATGTGTAAAAACCGGGTGAGGAAATAGCCTCCAGCTGCAGATACGCCCAGAATGCTCTCAGCTACCATCTCATAATTGAAAAGTGTCACTCTGAGGGGAAATGGCCATTCAAGGCAGAGGCTCTGACAGACTGGTGTTTGTCAAGCTACATCTCGCTATTTTTTAGACTAGTTCCTGCTGAACTTTTCCCCTTCCTTCTGATTGCCTCTCTGCTGCTTACCAGCACCATGGGGAATCAGCGTGGCTATTTTGTTATTGAAATATGTTGGCTGGGCTTTCTTCCTTTTTGCCTTCGCTATTTTGGGGGCAGAAAATATCATCATGAAGTAAACAACAAAGCATTTCATCCAATCAAAACATTTGCAAGATAGCAATGATTTGTTTTTAAGCACAGAGCTGCAGGTATTTTATTTTTTAATAACAACCTGTAATATCAGTTGTTGTTTTTCTGATTCTTATATGTTGATTGATAGCCCTGGTGATAGAGGTTATTATAACTATCTGGTTAAAATGGTTGAAGTAGGCTTGGAAGCCCAAATCTTTGTGACGTTAGTATTTCAAAGTCCAGGCATGCTATATCCATCTGTGCATACGCTTTTCAATTAGGAAAGACCCTTGCCAGGTTTGCTTGGAATCAACTTTGACTTTCCCTTTTCCTGCATCTTATTGTGAAATGTAATACTGGGTTCTAGGTTGCTCCTAACTAAAGCCAGCAGACCTGAATTCAGTCTGCTCCTTTACTTCGTAGGTGGATGACCCTGATTAAGTCCTGTAATATTCCTGATTTCTCATTCCTAACCTAGACCTATCTCACAGAGAAATCAACAGTATTTATTGCAGAGGATCCATGGTCCAAATTATCATATGAAATGATGAATATTCAAATGTTTAGTAAGACCATATTAAAGAGTTTGAAGCTGCTTTTGCTGGTTGTTTTTCATACGATTGTGAATGCTACTTACTCCAAGCTACTTCTGTTCAGGACCAGGAAGAGAACATCTAGCCAAGTGCTCATTCTAGTCTCAGTTCCCGTACTTCACATACTCTTTCTCATTGTTCCTCCATAACAAATGCCTCGCTAGAGCCAAACCAGTCTTCTTACCGAAAACTGAAAATCTCATGAATTCTTCTACCTCTACTTGTTCACAGCACTGTGTCTCCTGCTATGCCCTCATTTTATTATTTTACCTAAATCATACCAAGCCTGCACATCCAGGTAGACTGTGCCCATATTCATCATCTGTTATTTTCTCTCCTAGTCCCTCCTGATTATTCTTCCACGGCTCCAACTTAACCCTTTCCTAAACATTTGGAATATATTCAGGTGAACTTGTTCTTGTTCTTTTGTGTTGTTGCTTATCTTTGCATATGTCTATGGCTTACATCTTCAACCAAACAGAACTTTGTAAGCTGGGTCAGCATTAGTCATTCGATTATTTGTACATTATAGGCACCAAATGCTGCTGCTGCTGCTGCTGCTGCTGCTGCTGATGATGATGGTGAGGTCATGGTGGTGATGATGATGGTGAGGTCATGGTGGTGATGATGATGGTGAGGTCGTGGTGGTGATGATGATGGTGAGGTCGTGGTGGTGATGATGATGGTGAGGTCATGGTGGTGATGATGATGGTGAGGTCGTGGTGGTGATGATTTCAGTGACAATGCTGTTGCTAATAGTGATTATGATAGTGATTATAAAACCTGCCAACTCTAGATCATGGGTAATAATGGACCAATAATAAATCAGAGAAGCCTAGATTATAGTCACAGAAAGGATAGGTGGAAAATTTTTTAAGTTAATGTAGACAGAGAGAATGTGTGGAGAATTCAACAGTGCACTTCAGTTCAGAGTCACCCAGTGAGCTGTGATGTAAAGGAAACTGAACTATTGCAATATAAATAGCCAGAAGAGAGAAGTCAGAGGGACCAAGTAGAAGAGGGGCTGGGCACATAAATAAGCCTGCTTATTGAAGTGGCTCCCTACAGTGTATCTAGAATGAGAAGTTAGGTAAACTGAGATAGTGTCTCTTAGCGTCAAGGTGATCAGCATGGATTTGGGCATGAACAGAACTATGTCAGATCCTCATTTGGTTACTTAATGCCACTCAGCATGTGTTTCTTCTGTTTAATTGGGGTAATATGTCTCAGAATTGCTGTGCAGATTAAAGAATTGCTGTTTTAATAGTGCTTCTCACAGAGCTTGGCACATTGTAAATGTTCAGTTGTGGTAGACGAATAAAATAAGGCAGCAGGATTCGTTCCATATCACACATGGGTGGGTCTGAGGCTAGTCAGGAACCAGACAAGGCCAAGTTTACAAAGCAAAGATAGCCGTGACTCCAACGGGGATGCTCCAAGGGCGATGGGGTATCCAGCTGAATGAGGAAAATCATCCAGGTGTGTAGTCCAAATAGCAAGGTAAGTTTAAAGGGAATGCAAACATGTACCATGGACAATATATGTAAGAATGATATACTTCAGATTCACTAAGTAGGTCTTAGCGTCCATGTCAAATTCTGGCACTTACTTGCTGTGCCATCTTGAGAAAGCAGCTTTAGCCTCCCAGACCCACTTTGTCTCCGCCTATTGTACTGACGCTGAGAACTGGCAATTCATGATTGAGCAGGGGCCAGATGCCAAACTCATACGGGTAAGCACTGTATAGGCACTATTTTATTTCAACCCCCTAACAACTCCAGAGAAAGAAAACCTGATTATGTCCAATCCTCAGATAAGACCAGTGAGGGTTAGAGAAGGTGCTTCACTGCACGAGGGGCCACACAGCACGGAAGGTTGGAGCCTGGGTTTCAGTTTGGGACTAATGGACGCCAGATCTTGAGACCTTTGTTACATTTTACAGCAGAATCCAACTTTGTACGATTTATTTATTTATTTTTTATTTTTTGGTGTGAAAAGTGCCTGGTGACATTTCCAACAGAGTAGGTGTTTAGGGTGTTTTCTTTTTTTTGAGTAAGCTTAAAAATTGCATATTTAAGCAGAGAACCAGGAAATGTTGGCAAGTCTGTGTAGCAACTATGATATAAGTATTTTCTGTAGGTCAGATACTCTCTTTCCTCTATCCCAGGGTTTCTCCACAGAAACACCTTTGATATCAATTCTTTAGGGTGCAGGGACCAGGGACTGCCCTGTGTATTGTGGGTATTTAGTAGCACTTCTGACCTTTATTTACTCTACATGACAATAGTACCCACCCCCACCTCCATTTGTGACAATTAAAAAATGTCTGCTGACATTGCCAGATGTCTCCTAGGGGCAGCATTTCCCCAGGTTGAGGATGAATGTCCCTAATTTATAACTCCTTCTGGTATCAGAAGGGAATGCCGGGGGCGTAGGCTCCTCTCGAGGAAGAGGCTGGGCACTGCAGGGCGAGGGCTTCGTTGTCACAGTGAAAAGAGAGTGCCCAGTCCGTCAGGGAGTCGGCGCCGCTCTGGGGTTAGCGTGGCAGGGGGTGGCATGGAACCTGGTTAACCCAGTATGGGTCACATCCCAGCTCCATCACTGTCCAACTCTGTGAACTAGACCGAGTTTTTTAACCTCTCAAAGCCTCAACTTTTCACAACTGTAAAATAAGAATAGTGACAGAATTGATCTTAAAAAGCAATCCGTAAAATGGAGACCATGATGGAACTGACTTCATAAAGATACAATAATCTAATCTCCATACAACACAATGGTAAAGAGCGAATAAGCTGAAACAATGTAAACTGTTATTCTCAACAATGCCTGGCCTTATTCTGCAATCAGCTGTTATCTCCTCTCTGCCAACCTGGCTGCAAATGTGATGAGACAAGGCAGGAATCCCCCCTTATTCGTGGTTTCACCTTCTGCAGTCTCAGTTACCCATGATCAACCACGGTCCGAGAATATTAAATGGAAAATTCCAGATATAAACAATTCATAGGTTTTAAATTGCATGCTATTGTGAGTAGCATGGTGAAATCTCAGTGTCCAGCACCATCCTGCCTGGGACACGAATCATTTCTTTTCCTATCACCACGCTATCTGCTACCTGCCCATTAGTCACACAGTAGCTGTCTCCGTTACCAGATTGACTGTCATAGTATCATAGTGCTTGTGTTCAAGTCACCCTTATTTTACTTAATAATGGTCCCGAAACCCAAGAGTAGTGATGCTACCCATTCAGATATGCCAAAGGGAAGTCATAAAGTGCTTCCTTTAAGTAATATGTTAAGTACAGTACGATAAGATATTTTGAGAGAGAGAGACCACATTGGCATAACCTTTATTACAATAGATTATTAACTGTTCTGTTTTATTATTAATTATTATTGTTAATCTCTTACTGTGCTTAAAGTAAATTAAACTTTATCATAGGTATGTATGTATAGAAAAAATATATATATATGGTTAGGTATTATCCATGGTTTTAAGGCATCCACTGGGGGTCTTGGAATGTATCCCCCACAGATCAGGGGCAACTACTCTAAGCTCTTTTGAACAGGGGCCATGTCTAGACTGTTTACCTCGGAGTTCCCAACACCTAGGCAGTGCCCAGAACAGTAAATATTTGATTAATTAATAAATGGATTGAATAACAAAGAGGGAGTTCAAGCAATATTCTAAAAAGGCCTAAAGGCTGTCAGTATCACTAAACCTTGATTAGTTCAAGAACACTGGCTGTAATGCAGGTGATTGCCAGTGAGGGCAATGGGAGGAAAAGTAATACACATTCCAAGGAGCACGGAAAGATAGAATCCATACACTAGTGAGCTTTCAAAGCTGGCGAAAAGGTCATTTGAATTTGAAAGTTGATTTATCTGGCCTTCCTCTTACCTAAACACAACGCAGATCTTAATTGAAACCTACTCCTCCAGGAACAGAGGAATAATGAGCTGCTTGCTGAAATGTCACTCCCTTGAAAGAAAGCGAAGGTGGTCCCTTGGGGATAACGTTCTTCCCTGGGCAGAGTGGGCTCAGCTGTATCGAACCAGGACAGGAGAACTAACAAAATGTTGGGGGCAGAGACAGGACAGGAATGATTCCACTGGTGGGGATCTGAGCAGGCTTTCATAGGGATGGTGGCATCTGACTTGAGTGGACTTTCGCCAGGGTTGAGACAGGGATCCACACAGGTAGGAACAGAGAGACAACCTAGTGATTCCATTTCTATATTTATCACATACGCCTATTAGAGATCACCCTTCTGCCACTCACTTTCTACGTATACGGTGTTATTTTTATTTTACTTTATATTTAACCTCTTTTTAAGCTCCAGCTTTCTTATCTAACAGATGGAGAAAATAATACCATATCCTTTGTTAAGAGCATTGTAAGCATTACATGAGATAAATGCATGAAATCGTTTGGCGTGGTTCCTGGCCCCTGTTGTTATTGATGTTATTATTATACTTGTGTTTTCATCCCAGGGGACGAAGCAGCATAAACGGGGGGTATAAAGAGGCTATAAAATGGGAAAGTTAGAAGCCAGCTCTGTTTAGGAGAAAATGCAGAGAGAGGTTTGGATGGAAAAGGAGGTATGAATCAGATTGATGGTGACGTGAAATGTGGTCCTAAAGATCCGGGGCTTTAATGACAAGAGTGAGAAAATAGAGAGATATTTTTTTCTGTCAGTCAGAGGGCTTATTTAGGCATGGAGTGCCTTTTCAATCCCTGTAAATCAATTCCTATGGGTGACCTGGCCCGAATTCTCTGTCTGAGAAGGAAACTTTGCTCGTGGCAGGATTTATTCCCTAGCCAATCTTCTCCATTTTCCTGCCAACACGAGGGCCTCTTTCATTGTGTGATAGAGAGAACGCCACATGTAATTAGAGGGAATGAGCAGAGAGGAAGAGAAAAGGCAGTGAGCATGCCACTGTGCTGGCGGAAGTCTCCCAGGAACAGAAGGTGATGCGTTGTGACAGATGCCTTTGTTATGTTGTTTGTTAAACACTGTGTGGCTACATCCAAACATTTTCAAATATGCCCCTGCGTTCCCTGGGCATTCTGGCAGCAGGGACTGGAAACCAGTGGGGCTGGGAACAGGGAGTGGGGGAGGGGGAATGGAGGGCAAGGAGGGACTAGATGCAGCGAGATTCATGTTCAATGTCACCTTCACCTAAATGTACCACCCTCGCACAATCACTGCCTGTACTGGGGCCTGAGAGGCGTTGCTTAAGAGGTATATTCATTGTGTTCAATTAAATTCCAATCAAATGAACACGTGAGTGCCTAACTATGTTAGGCTATGGGGATAGAAATGGAATACAACACTTTGCCTACTCTCCAGGGATTCTCACTCCAGGGGAAGCTATTAGACAAACACATGCACACACACACACACACACACACGCACAGCACAGAAAGTAAGGTGCAAAGAGATTTTAAAAGAGCCAGAATTTACTCGTGATTGAAGGAAAGGAGTGGTATAGTTGCCACAGGCCACATTCTCTCATCAAAATCTAATTTTGAAAATTAAGAAATATTAAGGTGATATAGCCACAAATACAAATGTGATCAAGAGATCACTGTATACATTTTATGGTGGAATTTTGAAAACTTTGAGCAAAGGGAAGATTTTCTAGGAATCACTAAATTATTATAATTAACCTCAAGGAAATAGAAATTATGAATAAACCAAGTCCAATGAAAGATATAGAACATATGATTAAGTAGCTACCATTAAAATAGGCACCAGTAAAAATAGGTTCACAACTGAGTCTATCTAACCCTTGAAGAAAATTTCAATATTATTAAAATATGCTGCTCTGTAGAAAATACATCATCTCAGTTGACTTTATGAAGCCACTGGGGCTTTAAAGCCAAAACCTGGTCTAATGCTAATTAGGAAATTGTGGAATAAACACACACTTGTGCACACACACACACAATCCAGCAATAAAGCCAAACAGAGAATATCAGGTATATCCCTAGAATGTTATAGGTGGTTCAAACTACTGGTTAATTGGCCATGGCAACACATAAAACAATAAAAAATCATATGATTGTATCAATACATGCTGAAAAGATTCTTTTGATAAAAATTAGAAGCCTTACTAAGTAAAGGTAGCATAAACTAAAAGAACTTGGATTTTTGTAAAGGCTAGCTTCAAACCCTATAGTTAGTACATATGATTCTAAAGGGTAAGCATACAAAACCATTTAACTTTAAGTAATATATTAGGAAAAAATAACCAGTGTTATCGTTATTCACATTTTCTTAAATGTTCTGGCAAATTCAGTATAAAAAATAAGTCAAGATAATAGATTAAGATTAAGAGATTAGAGAAGGAAAAAAGAACTTAATAGAATCAATAAGAAGCTTGGGTAAGGTGGTTGTATACAAGGTAAACCATTCACAGGTCAATATAATTTCTCTCTATAATAAACACCAGAAAGGAGAAAATTTCCATTAACATCAGGTACGAAAATAATTTTTATTCAAAAATAATTTTCACCATAAAAATGACACTATCTACATAAAGCTGTAAAATCAAAATATTAATAATCAAAATTTAGAGTATTATTTTAACTAAATATTTTAATTTATATATTTTTAATTATGCAATTCCGCTTGGAAAAGCAACAGGGAGTTTGGGATAAAGTTACGTTATTTTTTTTTTCTATTCTTTTTTTTTATTAATTTATTTTTGTTACAGATGTTTCTCCTTTTTTCCCCATTGACACCCTCCTCCCCATCCCCCCCTAAAGTTACATTATTTTTAAGTTTGTGGAGAAGAAGAGAGGGCAAATGCAGAGTCAAGGGTTTGTACAAAGGAGGACCGGACGGGGGCAACGTGTGAAATGGGTCTCAGAACATACTCTCTAAAGCCAATGTCACTAAGACTCCACTATTACGTAGGAACAGAGATTGAATGTGAGCTCGAGGAAAGAAGGGATAATTTGTGGTTTGCTTCTATATTCCAAGCACATGGAAAAGTGCCCAAGAAATATTGGCTAAATTAGTGTGTAAAGTAGATCAGAAAATTTGTACAAAGAACCCAGAAATGGGTCCCATGTACGACTTATGAGAATTAAAAGGAAGTTGATTGGAATAAGATATGATATGCTGTGAATATAAATCCTAAGTGTACAGCCTGAGTCATTTTCATAAATGGGATTACTCATGGTAGAAATATATTTGCATGTGCATATATGATATATATACAATTATATCATCCTAGAAGTCCCACTTGTACACTATACCAAAATCTATCCCTTCCTTCTTCTCTCAAAATAAATTCTTGACACTAAAACCATAGATTTTTTTTCCCATAGGACATCTTCAGATGTCATTAATCTTTGATTTAAAAATGATAATAATGATAATAATAATACAATTTTAGCTACTTATTTTAAAGAGTCCGTAGGACATAGGCCAAATTATCATCATCTTCACAATAATAGCAAGTAGATTTGGGGTATATGCTATGAATTAAGTGCTTTATGTTCATTTTCTTATTTGAGTCACGAAAATGTATAATGGAGGCTTAGAGAGGGATGAAGTAGTCACCTGATACATCCAGCCAGAAGGCAGTAGGACCAGGATCCAAGGCTCTTTCGGTGAGATCATTCCATAACCTGATGTTTCTACACTACAAATTGTTATTAGGGTTAAATCAGATAATGCTTATAGTGTTTAACACACAGACTGCTCCAAAATATGTGCTTTATAAACATATAATTACAGTAGTAATCCTAAAGTCATTCTGTTGGTGACGGTGCCAGGTGAATGAATTAACCTCAGGTTTGTGGATGAGAGCAGCTGAGGCTCAGGGACGTACAGTTACCTGCTGAGTTTGCACAGCTATGGGGTCAAGTCAGACCTCAGCCATTTCTCTCCAAAGCCTGGACCCCTAATCCCTGTGCAGACCTGGGTTCACCCGCAGTGACAGCATGGCCTGAGGCCATCCGTCTCACCTCTCGGTTCCTGGCTGAATAATCAGTCCTTTGAGGAGCCCATGACCAACGCCTTGCTTATTTCAGGGGGAATGTATAAGAAAGGCAAAGGAGTTTTGAAATGAGAACGTCATGCTGCAGAAGAGAATTGCTTATGTTTCCCCTAGCAATCCACAAGGTGGCAGATACAACAGCCGGGTCACCCTTACCTCCAACAAACAGTCATTTCAGACTAAGACAACTCTGTGCTTTGACACACCCTTCCATAATGGTTTCACAGACTGCTTAATTTTCCTTTAAATGGGCTTTTATCTGCCTGGTGGATGGTTCCTGTTTCCTTATTTTCACAGCATGAATGATAAAAATGCAGAGCAAGCTATTATTATTATTATTATTTTTTGGAGGATAGATGTGGGTTGCATAACAGAGACAGAAAAATTGGGCATCTTCATGATTCCATTGTAAACAGTCACTGAAACAAAAGCAAGAATCTCTATCTACCAATGTGGGACTTCATGAGTCCCCACATGGAGAAAGGGGAAATGTCACTTCAGAAGATCCCGTCACATGTCACTGCTGTGTCTGCCAGGGGATTCTCCACTAACTGCCAGGCTCCTTGGCTCTTGTGTGCCATCAGGCCCCAGTTCACCCCAGACACCCCCTACGTGCTTCTCCATGTCTGTTTTTGTGCCTTTGCAATTCTGTGCCCTAAGTATCCCCCTTGATGTGTCTGACTTGACCTCTGTCCCTTGTATGCCCACTCCATTCATCAGGAACCACTTCAGAGGCCACAGTGTCCTCAAGACTTTCTCCATTTCTCTTGATTGAGAAATGATATTCCTCATTTGTTTCAACTGTACTTTTATTTTCATTCATGACAAAGTTTCGGTTTTTCATGGTAAAATCACCTCTTCCTGTTTTAAAACTACAATAATAAACTCGGCCCATTTAAAAATATGTGAGAAATATGCAAGTAGATTAAAAATGAAAGTTCTATTAATGCTATTCACATCCTACTAGCCTCTGCCAAAGTACCCTATTTTTATTTTTTTAGTTTATAGTTTTCCAAAATTTTTATATGCATTTAAATGTTCCACTTAGTCTGAAGGTACTTTGAAATGAAAACCTCTGTTCTGGCTGTGGATCTATTTTGGGGTAATAACAACAGCTATAAAGAAAAATAAAGCAAGGGAACGGGCTGAGTTGATAAGAACAGGCTCTACCTGGGGAGGCAACACCCACACCTAATGAAGAAGGAATGTTACTGGAAGTGAGTTATGGAAGTTCAGAGTACTAAAAGTTTTGGGTCTTAAGGAATTTTAAGAATGCCTCATGGGACAGTCGGCTCTTGAGACTAGCATTGCAGAAGGGCTCTGTTCACTGGATGCCCAGTGTGGGTCTCACAGACAGAAGTACGTGGTAAGCACAGATGCAGACCTGGAAATGAACAGAGTGGAGGGAGGATCACGAGAAGATTCTGGCCCATCTCATCTGCTGCCAAGCACTGACGACGCCATTCGGTGGTGCTGGCTGTTCTCTTAGTCCTTGGATTACCCCCTACTCTATGCCCAGAGCATTCATTCACCTCCTGGTGGTGAATTCCTGGCTCCATCTGCATTTTTGGAAAATCAATATCAATTTGTATGTCCTGCCAGTCTACTCCTGAAAATGACCAAAGCATACCACTTTCTTAACACACACACACACACACACACACACGTGTGTTCATATGCATATACACATATAAATGAAATGAATGCATAACTATGTACTTATTTCAACTTTCTTTTGATATTGATATTAATTCGAGTATAATATGCACTTAGGGCATTTTAATATTTTATTTATTTATTTATTTTTAGAGACAGAGAGGAAGGGAGAGAGAGAAGCATCAATGTGAGAGAGAAACATCGATTGGCTGCCTCCTGCACGTCCCTCATAGGGGATGGAGTCCACAACCGGGTCATGTGCCCTGACGGGGAAATGAATTGGGACCTCTCAGTCCTGGGATGATGCTCAATCCACTGAGCCACACTGGCTGGGCTAATTTTTTTTTTTTTTTTAATTTCTGGTAATAGCTACTGATTCCATTAAGGACATTGAGGAATTAACTCTCTAACAACACTCCCACATCCCTGCCCTCCTGAATAGACATATGTTTTCCCCATGCTCATTATTGCACATAGCTGCCTTACGATCTGGAGATATTTTATAGTGTTTGACTATGCAAATAGTGTTCACGGCTGTGACATAATATTTACTGTGGTGGGTTTCCTGTCTTTTCTGACTTTTTCCCCCCCGGAATGGATAATTGCTTTATTTTTAACATTTGCTTAGTTTTTGGACATTATTTCATTCTGAAATTTCCCAAACAGAACTAACCACAGACATTCATCTATTACAGTCAAACACCACAGTGTATGTGTGCTGAGAACAACCCCCTCTGTCGTCCTTCGACCTGCTCCGCTCTGGGCTTAGTTATTCTCTAGCAGGAATTCATAGAACCATCTGGGGATCTCTTTCCTGATAATGTTGAAATTGGCATATTCTCTTTGCTGAACTGAATCTTCTGTCCAAGGTCCTGTATCTTTTCTTTATTGGTTTATACTCTTACATTGCGGGAGCGTATCTTCTAGTATCTTCCCGCATGAGAGGTATGTTTTTACGATGTTGCCTTTCTAAAAATGTCTCTATTCTACCCTGATCCGTGATAATGGATTATCCGTATTTTAAAAATCTGTATTGCTGGAAATAATTTCCCCTCTGAATTTTGATAGAATTATTTCATAGTCTTCTTCTAACTTCTGTGCTGCCAATGGCCTTCGAAACATCATATATGGTGATGGCACTAGATTGGGCCGAAGAATGCTGGCTGTCCTCATGGAAGATGCTAGAGACTCTTCTTTCCCCTGGATCCTCAAAATTCCCTGGGATGTGTCTTGGCGTGGGTATTTTTTCATTTTTTCGAATGAGAACTTGACATCATCCTTCAATGTCAAATCTAATGTCCTTCGTTTCTTGAATCTTTTAGATAATTTCTTTTTTGTATCTCTTCTATATTCTGTCTTTCCATTCTTATTCGTTACATATTGGGCCTCCTAGATGTATCCTCTGATGATTATTCTCTTTTCTGTTTTCTATATCTGTTCTTTTGTTAAATTGTTTAGTGATTTCCTCACATTTGTTTTCCAACCCAGCTATTGTTTTGCGTTTTTATTTTAATTGGTTGTTAGAGAAGGGGAGAGAGAAACATCAATATGAGAATGAAATGTCCATCAGCTGCCTCCTGCACACCCCCCACCAGGGATCAAGCCTGAAACCAAGCATGTGTCCTGACAGGGAATCAAACCGACAACCCTTCAGTCCACAGGGGGACTCCCAGCCAACTGGGCAGCACTGGCAAGGGCCCAGATATTGTTTTTTTTTGTTTTGTTTTGTTTTTGTCTTTATTGACTTTAGAGAGAGAGGAAGTAAGAGGAAGAGAAATAGAATCATTGATGAGAGAGAACATTGATTGACTGCCTTCTGCATGCCCTACACTGGGGATCGGGCCCACAACCTGGGCATGTGCCCTGACTGGGAATTGATCTGGTGACCTCTTGGGGCATGGGTTGATCCTCAACCACTGAGCCACACTGGCCAGCCTGTAGGTTTTTTTTTTGTTTTGTTTTGTTTTGTTTTTAACATTTTACATTAAAAATACCTAAGACTTATTATATAGATTAGTAGAGCTAAAAAGGTTAAAATATTTTAAAATAAATGACAAATTTCATTTTACTTGAATTTAACACTCAGAAAAAACATTAAAGGAAACATAAAAAAAAAAGTATGAATATGGAAACATTTTTTCACCACAAGAGGATATTAGCATCTAAAATATCTCTGGAATTAAAGGAAAATAGTAAGAAGAAATCGTAAGTTCATAAAATCTTAAACACAAAACAAAAAAGCTGTATGTTTTATTGGGACCCATCTATTGACTCTCTTCTGGGAGGTAACTAGCCATCCCCTATCCTCTCTCTTTTTCCGTCTGTCTCCAGTCCTCCCTCTCTCATATGCTATTATTAGTAACATTTACAACATTTACATATTCTGGTCTGAAACCACAATTTTCACTGTTGTTTCATTTTAATTGTATATTGAATAGAAATCTGTGTTCACCCCTGATCCTGTTCCCATGGCTTCCTCATTTCAATTACTTTGTCCTCATTTATCATTTCGTTTGCCTGATTTCATTTTCGAGAAGGTTTTTGTTTTTCAAAATGTAATAATGTGTTTTATTTAACCCCTGCTATTCAAGAGGCTATCATTTCAACATGTAATCAATACAGAATCATTAATGAGATTTATTTTTCAGTCTGTTTTTCCTGCTAAGTCTTCAGAATCCGGTGTGTGTTTCATACTTAGCACGCATTTCAGTCGCACCATTTTCAAGAGCCGAGTAAATGCCCGTGTTAGAGGCTACGGTTTGGGAAGACACAGCTCTAGACTTTCCCTCTCCTTCATCTTCCTTGTGCATTTCCTGTTAAGTTGTGATTCTGCAGTTTATTTTAATTGTCGGGTTCTGTCCTAAAAGGGATCCCCAGAGTGTCCCCAGTTCCTTTACCTGCTTTTCCTATTTGTTTTCATTCTTTTTATTTTGAGATCATTGTAGATTCACTTGCAGTTGTAAGAAATAATGCAAAAGTTTTCCAAAGAAGAGGTTGAGTTTGTGCATACTTCAGGATCTACACATTTTGCTTTTATACTTGAAACGAAATTCCTTTTTAAGCATCAGGGACACCGTGTCACTCTTGTATTTAAAACCCTGCTATAGTTCCTCATGTCTCAGTGAAGTCCGATGTCCTTACAGGGGCCATCGAGCCAAAACCATTCTGACCATTAGACATCATTGTCTTTTCTTCACCTCCTCTACCTTTGGCTGATTCTGTTCTGGCCACAGTGGAGCCATTGCCATCCACTTGTAAGGCCTGAGACTGTCCCCGCCCTCGGACATTGTCTGTTATGAGATGTGCACGTAGCCCACCTCCAAGGTTTTACCCCAACAGTCCTTCCTCAATGAGGCTCATCCTCATCACCCGATTTATAATTAATTCCCACTCACCACCCGTGCAACGTTCCCAATTCCTTGTCATGGTGCTCACTTTAGTTTTTCTGGAAAAGCACCTTGCACTTTCGAATATGCTTTGTAGTTTACTTACTTGTTATTTTTGTTTGTTTACCCCCGTAGCCAGAATGAAATTCTGGCAATACGTTACTATCAACCGGGAGAATCACTTAACCTCTCTGTGCCTCGGTTTACCAAACTGTAAAATAATTGTTCTCATTTGTTGAGCGGCTACTATATCCAATATACTGCAATATTCCCTTTCAAATGATACTTAATTTGTCATTTAAGTATCATTACCTCCTTCGGGTAGATTGTCTACATCTAACATGAAATCATAGATTAGAAAAAGTTAGGTGACTTGCCCAAAGTCTCACAGCTAATAAGTAGGGTAGACTTGACAGGATTATAGGAGATAACCTAGTTAGCCACTTACCATTAAAAGCTCTCAGTAATTTTTTATTTAAAAATCATCTTCAATATTTTATTATGCCCATTTTAATAATTCCTGATACAATTATTCCCATTTTACAGACAAAGAAACTGAGCTTCCTAAAGCTGAAAAGACTTGGTTATAATATTGGTAATTAGTGAAACAGGATTTTACCTCAGGCTCCTCTGGCTTCAATGCCCGTGTTCTCTTGAGTCTTGTATAAGGCATTCAAAGTTTTCTGGGTGAAAGACAAGGAGAACTAATGTACAACTTTTCATTTTCTCCTGCTAAATATCAAATCTCTCCTCCAATGCTTCTTAACACATATAATTTTTCTGGATGTAATTCTATTGAATTTAGGCAGTGAGGAATCAACACCATTTTAATAAACTAGACATTGACATTTTTTGAATTGCTGTCTACTTTACTCCAGCTTACTAGGTAATCACCACTCTATCTCATAATGCTGTGAGGTTTCCAACTGGTATCAATCATTCCTCCCCTGTTCATTGTACTGTAAGCCTTCATCCGGGGGCCCTAACTGCCCAATAAAAGGTCATTTAATGGGTCCTTACTCTTTGAGCACCATCCAAAGCCTCCTCTTCAATCAGCTTCTCAGGGAGAGATCCAGGTAAGGGCGAAGAGGCAGGTCATTTCAGCTCTGTTTCCATGGAGATCTAAACACGAATATGATCTTCGCCCGCAACCTTGGACGTAATGACCCCTAATCACATTCTCTGCGCCCTTCAGGACTTCGTACCTCCTATGAAAATGTCCTGTGACCTGCTCTAGTGCCATGACTTTCAAAAAGGTAGGCTTCCTACCCCGAGCAGGCAGGGCCAGCCGGCAATGACTTCAGGGCAGAGATTCAGAACAGAAAGGGTCTTTGCAGGAACTCTACGACAGCAGTGGATAAAATACATCACTTGGCTCGTAGGTGCCAAATAGACACCATCGTCGGAGTGTTTCAGCGCCTAATTAACCCCGACTGCATTCGGTCTGACCTAGCACATTTCTAAACCCCACACAAAGATAACGTGGATAAAGAAAACTATATCCTAGAGAAACGTTTCCGAAGGAACAAAGAGGGCTGGGGTAATTAGAAAGAGGATGTACTGGAAGGTCAAAGTTAACGGTCTTCAAATATGTCAGATTTGAAGACATGAGGGAGAAAATTGAAGGTTGGACTGATGTCTGGAAGTATAATCACCAGGAGACAGCTATTGGCAGGCATTTCTCTTCGGGAGACTTGTGTGTTGTGGCTGTCACTCTCCCTGACTGTTGAGTTAAGATGAGATTTGGATAAGAGCACTGCCTTTTACTAACTGTGTGACTGTGCAGCGCTGGTTTTCCTGTGCTTGTATTTCCTTCTTTGCAAAGTAGGGCTAATGCGGTGTTCCTTCATCCAACGTTTATTGAAACTACTGCGTCTGTTGTATTTCATAGAGATACCGTGTGGATTCAGTGCACACATTCATAGAAAGCGCTTCGCTTAGGGCCTGCCTGGCACATGGCATATGTTCTAAAAGTGATGATTGCTGTTGTTATTATTACTCTTATCCGGTCCATTACCAAAAATAAATTCCTAAAAGTCAGAGACCTACAGAGGTTGTCCAAGAAGGTATTAAGCTCTCTGTCACTGGCCAAATCCTGGCAGAGACCGTGTGGGAATGAGGCTGGAGGCGGGGTGGTAGGGGAGTAGTAGACGTCTAAGCATTAGGAAGTTAGATGACAGGTTTTGACGACTCCTTCTGATTCAAAGGTGCCATCATCATGTGACGTGGAGACGTCTCTCACTTGACAATGGTCACAGTGGGTGCCTGCTACCTTTTTCTTGTTGTCAGTGAGTATGGAGTGGAACCATCAGTTGTCACCAAAGCAAACTGGTAGGAAAATCACAGGCCTCCTTTTTTTTTTTAATCCTCACCTGAGGATACTTTTCCATTTATCCTCAGATAAAGTGGGAGGAAGAGAGAGGAAGAGAAAGGGAGAGAGAGAGAAACATCGATGTGAGACGGACACATCGACTGGTTGCCTCCCGCACGACCCCGACCAGGGCCAGGGACGAACTGCAACCAAGGTATGTACCCTTGACCGGAATCGAACCCACGACTCATTGGTCCACGGGCCGACATGCTACAGCTGAGAAAACCGGCCAGGGCAACACAGGCTTCCTTTTGATGCCATTGCTAATCTTTTATCATCTGAGACCCCCAAATTCTACCCAGCTCAATTTTTCATTTATCTTTCTTACATAGGTCTACTATATCCCCATATTTGCCCTTAATTTACTTCCTTCATGGTTTTCTTTATTCTATAGACCCTCCAAAGCCTATATATATATATATATATATATATATATATATATATATATAGTGAATGTTGAAGCTTGAATGCTATCTTGTCTTCCCACAAGTCCCGTATAGAATGAGTTTCTTGCTCCTTCATGACCATGTTCATCATTCAGCGTGTAGTCAGCTCACCTTCACTCTGTGTCAGGCCCTGTGCAGGGCACCGAGACTGCAGACCTGAAGACAGCCGACCTCACGATGATGGTGGGGATCTGTCTCTAGTGGGAGAGGCAAATACATACAAGGTTGCACAGACAACCTACTTTTCCCACGTGGAATACCATGCAGCAGCACAAATGAACCGAAGCTATACCTGTCAACATCGCTACATCTCAGAGATCACACGAGTGGACATAGGAAGTGCAGGGTTAGCGCACCACGTCACCTTACCATGGATGTTTAAGTATAGGCAAAGGATGCTAGAAACCAGATTTGGGACAGCACTTACTTCAGGGTGGGGGATTAAAAATGAAAGAGAGGAATGGGATCAAGCAAAAGCATATGAGGCCTTCAACATGTTTAGGGAAATTTTATTTCTTACTTGGGAAGGTGAGTGTATGAAATATATGGATATGTATTTCTTAACATAAAATATTTCTACCCAAAGAGATCACAGGCTGTAAAAAGTGTGTTAAAGGACACTGCAATATTAAATCAAAATCAGGAGCACTTGCTTTGGAAGGTAGCATAAAACAGGATGGCCTTCTTGGTGTGTCTACGGAAATACCCTTCAGTAGGAATGAGCCAGGTGAAGTGTGGGAGTGAAAAGCAGAAAAAGAAAAGGCTCCGTTGAATTCATCTCTTGCTTATTAATCTCCTTGTTTGCATTTTTATATGAGCCTGCTTGGTGTGGCTCAGTGAATTGAGCATCGTCCCATGGACTGAGAGGTCCTGGTTCGATTCGTAGTCAGGGCACATGCCCGGGTTGTGGGCTCGATCCCCGATAGAGGGCATGCAGGAGGCAGCCAATCAATGTTTCTCTCTCACATCGATGTTACTATCTCTCTTGTCCTTTCTCTCTAAAAAATCACTAAAGACATTAAAATAATAAATAAAATAAAACTTAAATTTCCGAACTGAAACCTAGTTCATCTTTTCAAATAGGGAGCCCATTAAATTATTGAGTCTTATTTGCCTTGTTATTCACTAAAGCACTGAGCAAAATCATTGTTATGTTAAATTAAGCACTAATAAAAGTAGAGGTCTAGGAACAACCTAAGAGTCCATCAATGTATGAATAGATAAAAAAGATGTGGTTTAGATACACAGTGGAATACTACTCAGCCATGAAAAAGATGAAATCTTGCTACTTGTGATAACATGGATAGACCTTGAGGCTATTATGCTAAGTGAAATGTCAGATAAAGAAAGACAAATATCGAATGATTTCACTTACATGAGGAATATTAAAAACAAATAAACAACAACAACAAAAGTATAGAGGCACAGAACAGATTGGCAGCTACCAGAGGGGAAGGGAGTGGGAAGAGGGTGAAATAAGTGAAGAGAGTAAATTGTATGGTGATAGATGGGAACTAGGGCTTTGCTAGTAAGCATGCTGCAGTGTATATACGTGTCCAATCATAGTGTTGTATCCTGCAACTTAATTATATGAACCAATGTAAACACAATAAAAGAAAAGTAGAGGTCTAGGACCTCAGGTTGCTTGAGGATCACAAATATGCTAAATGCTGAATACATGTTTAATTTCTCTTTACATTTCATTAGCAACTAATTCAAGCTTTCAAAGTTTTAAAAGGAATCCTTGTTTGGCAATTCTTCAGCCTATCTGTGCCACCCAATTTCATCTGGTTTTCCCCAAAGTAATGAAAGGTATCTTTGGATCATGCCCTCTGTCTGTGTGAAGTAACTTTCTCATCCTTCACCCATCAAATTCACTCTCCTCTGTTAATTAAGACCTGCTGATATGCTTCTGCCTCTATGAAGTCTTTACTGACCAGTTCAGTACAAAGGTGGAGCTCCCTCCTAGAAGCTCCTTTCCAACTCCGTGGCATCTCTTGCCTTGAGCTTCCTAGATACGCACTGGTTTCCATAGTTCCTGGACCAGTGTAGAGAACTGATACGTTATATCCGTTTAATATGAATACATCACATCCATAGTAAAGGATGTTCCCTGCCTTCAAAAATGTACACCCATCAGAAGAAATATCAATGACACAGGTGCAACACGATATATTTTACTCTAATTCTAGATGTCACACAGCCTAATGCATCAGTTTTGGCACATAGCAGCTGCTCAAATGTGAAAGAATAAAACAAATAAATAAATTTTACGAAATTACCAACATATGAATTGCGTTTTTGGAGCCCATTGGAGATCTCAGCTTTGCAAGCACCCACCTTATACCCCAAGGGGTGGAGTCATTGATTGTTTGCATAGGATAGCTCTTTGACAAATGAACAAAAGTCTAAACGGGCGTCATTAGGAAGGATGGATATAAAGCGGCAACATGTCTGTGCTGAGCCATTGAAAGTGAAATGGGATAATTGCTGTGGTTACAATGAGGCTGATCAAGCTGAGAGAAACAAGTTTCAAATTGTTCCAATCAGTCCTAATCCAGCAGAGTTATTAACAGTGCTCTACCCTGGTGCGCCTGCATCTGCTAACTCGAGATAATGATTTATATCACAGTTTATGAAAGTTCCAATTTGTCCTAATTCAATAAGTGAAACGCAGCAAGGCAGGCAGGAGACATAGATTGTGCTCTGACTGGAATCCCCACGTCCTTCTCCTCTCCCCACTACACACGGGCCATGATGGCTAGATGTACATCTGCTTTCCAGATGCTTTCCTTTGTGGACCTAAGCTGAGGGAGACAGGCAGGTGGAGTGGAAATTCTCAATCACACCCTGCGTCTGAAAGATCCAGCAGGAAGGAATGCTGTGAACAAAACTGACGAGGTAGAATTATGCAATTAGATGTGTCTTGGAGGCCCCTGAATCTAGGAGTTCTTAATCTGGAAAACATGTCCCCTAGGTTAGAAAGTAGTGATCCCATGAATGCTGCAACAGTGTGTATTTGTGTGTGTGTGTGTGTGTGTGTGTGTGTGTGTATGCTGCATGTATGCAGTTTTCCCTGCTGGGTAGAAAATCCACAGCTTTTATTAGATTTCCATTTGTTCTTGGGTCTTAACAAAATTTTGAACCATGGGCTGGTCTAATCCACTATAAACATGAGGAAACAGAAAGTGGATGTTCATTTCCCTCAGTCATGGCTAGTGAGAAGAACTGGGAATAGATGACAGGAATTCACAAACCAGCCAGGAAGAAATTTACATGTTTGACCTCGGAACAAAATGTGACTTGAGCCAAGTGTGGTTTCTTGGACACTATCACCTCACCTAGTTGTCCTCTTTGTGGCGACACTGCCCCCCATTCTGGCAGCCATGCATCTCCTTCAGATCCACATGTACCCTCTGGAAAAGGTCTATTAATAGGCATAGAGACAACATGGTGCCGTGGAAAGAACCCAGACTAGCTCTAGTTTCTCATAGAGTTAACTAGAGAGTGACACCAAGTACATCTTTATTGAATGAATGAATGAATGAGTGAATGAGCTGAAAGTCATGAAACTTTGTGTACTTCGTTGATACTCACTGTGGCCATCTAAAGAGTGACAAGATTAGTCTTTATAATGTCTCAGATTCCTCTGCTTTACTATTTGATGATCATGACAGCCATTTACTTGTGACCTCATTCCCCACTATTAAAGGAAAGCTCTATCTCTTTCCAAGGGATTCTGTGGGGGACCTCTAACCAGGCCATATTCTAGGCTCTGAAGATATCAAGGTGAATTAAAAATGGATCCTTCCTTAAAGGATCTCACAGTCTATGAAAAAAGGTGAATATATTAGACAAAAGTCAAGAAGACAGCTTATAACTATTGAAGTCATGGATTAAACAGTGTTATGATGGTATTGGGGAAGAAGATAGGAGTAATTCTTAGGGCAACTGTGGAGTTGGGGGGAAAGCATTAATTCCGTCATGAGAGTAAATAAGTATGAATTTGCCAGACAGAGAAGTGAGAAGGATAAACCATAAAACTGAAATGGCTCGGCAAAGGCATGACACTCTGCATGATATATTTTTGGAATGGAGAATATAGTAGTATCAGCCTAGGATGGTGCCTGGTATTTCATGAGAGCTCAGTAAATATGTATTGAATTAACAAGGAAATAAAAGGCTAAATAATTTTAATTATTAACAGTGTTAGCTAACATTCATTGAACTAATCTCAGTGTCAGACTTCACACTAAACATTTTTCATGTGTTATGTCACTTAGTTTCCCCGAGCAGTCATAGGAGATAAGCACGGTTATGGTTCCCCTTTATGAGTTTATTAAAGCTCAGAGAGGCAGAGGAATTTGTTCAAAATCATAAAGCCCGTATCCGGGCCAGAGCTGGGTTATTGTATAGCTTAATGACTTTAAAGTTTGTGCACATAATGATCTTACTATAAAGTGTAGTTTGTATTGAAAAAGAAGAGTGGAATGAGGAAGACCTGCAAAGATACATTATGGACCTATTTTGAAGAAACTTAGATGCCACGCTATGGAATTTGAATTTTCCTCTGTTAGCAAAAATTTAAAAATGCCATCTAGAGTTTTCTAAACACAGGTAAATATCTAAGCTGTATTTTATAAGGACAGGTGGAGGGTTGTGAAACACAGACTGACATGTCAAGAATCTACATGGTACAGAACCGTTTGGGATATATAAATATATCGTTGTCTACATATTATTCCATAGCCTGCTTTTATTTTAGTAAACAGTACAGCATACACATAGTTCCAAACCAACGCAGCGACATCTGCTTCAATCATCATTCTGGGGGAATATAATTATGTTCTTTATTATAAACAATGTTAAATATAAAAAAGTATCGAAAACAAAGTTCTAACCCCATAGGCCCATCATATACTTTCCACAATTAAGTCATGGTTAACTTTTTTCATTTATATTCTCCACTCTTCACCTTATTTTGAAGCAAATTCTACTCCTGATAGTATATAATTAACTCAAGAAATATGTCTATATATGATTCTAAAAAGCAAGAACCTAATTTATAATATACACTATTACAATTGGTAAAAATAACTTTATAATATAATTCATTATCCATTTTGGTGTTTAAATATTTCTCTCGCAATCATTTTTAATGACTAGGCATGGCTACACCATATTTAATGTAACCAACTCATGTTAATGGATATTTATGGTGTTTCCAATGCTCCAGTACTCAAAAGTGACAACTCCGAAACATTATGGCTGCGAAAATTCACGTGTTCTTTAGCAACTCAACTCTGGCAGCTTATTGGTATTCTTGGGACATTTTAATATTGACTAATGGAAGCTTCACATTTGTCTCTGTCCTCACCTTCCCTTTACCCAATCTAGATTCCCAAAAGTAGGATTCCTAAAACTATAGCCGCGGACCAAGTCCCGCCTCGTTATTTTTGTGTGCCATTAAATGGGCAGCAGTGGTTTGAGTGTTTAAAAAAATTGACACAAATAAATCAAAAGGAGAATGGTATTTTGAGACAAGTGAAAATTACACAAAATTTACATTTCTGTGTTCACTAATAAAGGTTTATTGCAACACACACATTCATCCTTTCATGTATTGTTTAGGGCTGCTGTCTTGTTACAGTGTTTCAAATGAGTAGTAGTGACCTAATACAAGTACTTATGTGATACCCTTGATTTTTTTCTCTTGGTCCATAGAGCTTAAAATCTTTTTGTGAAGATGAGAAGCACCTAGAAAACTTTTTATTTATTTATTTATTTTTTAATATTTTTTTAATATTTTTTATTAATTTATTTTTGTTACAGATGTTTCTCCTTTTCCCCCCATTGACTCTCTCTTCCCCCTCCCTCCCTGCCCCGTCCCCAGTTTTGTTGTCCATGTCCATTGGTTATGCATACATGCATGCAAGTTCTGTGGTTCATTGCTCCCCTCCCCCACCCCCTCGTCTGGCAATTGTCAGTCTGTACCCTACTTCCATGTCTCTGGGACTACCCTGTTCCTCAGACTGTTATGTTCATTATATTCCAGAAATAAGTGAGATAATATGATATTTGTCTTTCTCTGCTTGGCTTGTTTCACTTAGGATAATAGTTTCCAGGTCCTCCCATGTCGTCTCAAAGGATAAGAGATCTTTCTTTCTTACAGCTGCATAGTACTCCATTGTGTATATGTACCACAGCTTTTTTATCCATTCGTCTACTGATGGACACTTGAGCTGTTTCCAGATCTTAGCTATTATAAATAGTGCTGCTATGAACATGGGGGTACATGTATTGTTTCTGATTGGTGTTTCAGGCTTCTTAGGGTATATTCCTAGGAGTGGGATCACTGGGTCAAATGGTAATTAAATTTTTAATTTTTTGAGTTAACACCATAGTGTTTTCCATAGTGGCTGCACCAGTCTGCATTCCCACCAGCAGTGTACTAGAGTCCCCTTTTCTCCACACCCTCGCCAACACTTGTTGTTTGATTATTTGTTGATGGCGGCCATTCTGACAGGTGTGAGGTGATACCTCATTGTTGTTTTAATTTGCATCTCTCTGATGATTAGTGACGTTGAACATTTCTTCATATGTCTCTTAGCCATTTGTATGTCCTGTTTGGAGAGGTGTCTATTTAGTTCCTCTGCCCATTTTTTAATTGGATTCTTTATCTTCCTTTTGTTGAGTAGTATGAGCACTCTATATATTTTGGAAATTAATCCCTTATCTGATGTGTCATTGGCAATTATGCTCTCCTATACAGCAGGCTGCCTTTCCGCTTTGATGGTTGTTTCTTTTGCTGTGCAGAAGCTTTTGAGTTTGATGTAGTCCCATGTGTTCATTTTTTTCCTTTGTTTCTGTTGCCTTAGGTGATATACTAGAAAACTTTTTAAACCACCCATATTTGGGACTGAAAGATTCTGATTCAGTAAGTCTGTGGTGTGGCCATGAGTTTGAATTTCTTATGAATTCCGTAATAGTTCTGATACCACTGGTCAAGGGGCCTCATTTTCTCCGATATAATAAAAAAAAATGAGCAGGGATTGCAGGCAAGGGAAGTGAAGAGATGGCACAGATCAACCCCCCACTGGATTCCCTTCACAGTGCCTCGTCTGAGGGTCTCAGCCTCACCCAGACCCATCCAGCAGTTGCAGCCTGATGCTGACACATACTTGACCTGTCATTGCTTCTTGGAGAAAATTAGGAAGACAACCTGACACAGGTGGATCACATTAACCAGGCAGATATTTATTCATTAGATGCATATCACACCTTTACTGAGAGTCTGAATCCTAAGCTTAAAATATAGATAATTATCCAGTCACAAAAATAACCACTCTGCATTGAGCCTTTAAACAGAACGAGGAAGGAGAGTCTGATGAACATTGAGGGTACAAGAGAAAGGGACTGAAAAAACAGTTAATAGGAAAGACTCTATTTTAGAAAAATGGAATGTCAATTTTCCAAAATAGAACGTTTTATTTACCATATTCACCACCGTTGCCTCCCCGATCCGAATCAGATGTGCTTTCCCTTCTGCATCGCTGTTCTGGGTGACACGGTCGCTTTTGCCTTGAGAATCAGTGTGGTGTGGGGAGAAAAGTGGGGGTTGTGGAGAGGGAGTGTGTGAATGTGGCCAGGTGATGGCGACACTGAGCTCAGGTGCGGGAGTGATCAGCGCGCTCCCGTTTGCTCAGGGATTCTCCCACGTGGGCACTGAAAGCCCCGCTGCTCCAGAACCTGCAGCCAGGGGGAGACGAGAGGGTCTGGGCACTGCGGTTGCCACCGCCGCTAAGAAACAACTCCGAAGCAGAAAAGCAAAGGGTCGTATTAGCTAGTTCGTAGGGTTGCTGTGAGTTAAACAACACAGCACCAACCACTGAGCGGGCAATTGTGAAAAACTGGTTTACTCCTCCCTCTGTCCTCAGTTACTCACACTGTAAATTATCCTCTTACTTGACCCCCCCCCCCCCTCCAAGTACAATCCACAACCCTCATACTCTAGTTTCTGTAGAGTTTTCCGTTTAGTTCCCACCACCCTTGGGTCCCATCTCTTCTACCTCAGTTCAGAGCATCATATCACTTTGGCTTAAGCCCTTGTCTAAGGCTTCTAGCTGGTTTTTCCACCTCCATTCTCTACTTCTGCAACCCATCTTAGAGAGAGGTCCTTCTGAATGGTCAGTCAAACTACATTGTTTAAGAGTTACACCTCCTTCTACCGACCTACCCGAAACCAAAGTCCTAATTGCTCCATAGGCCATGCAAAGCTGTCTGCAAGTCAGAGGTCACCTCCTTTAATGTCCTAAAATCTTGCTAGCAGCCTACACTTCAGTCTTAGTGGTATATTTGCTATTTCCCGAATAGCTCAGCATTTTAAAAAATGCACCTGTGTATGTGTGTGCATATTTCTAAATTTGCAGAGCTTTGGCTTACCAGCATTTTTTTTTAAAGACCAAAAAGATTGAGTAAATAAAGATTTACCTGTCTTCTCCAATCCTCCTTTATATTCTATCTTTGTTTGTTTTTCTTTGACCTTGCTTATTCAAGCCTGGTCCTATTTTACCTTCATCCTCAACCTTTGCTTAGCTTGCAAGGCTATATTGCTGCGTTAGCCAGTTACACAGCCACATTTACTTTTCTTTCTATCTTGTCTCTTCTAATCAGCTGCTCCACTAGCTGGTGGTTGGCACAAAGAAGTCGTGCTAAGTGCACATCTGTTCACATCTGGCACACAAAGGGCTCTGGGTCACATTTATACAGGCAGCACAGCTGACTTCACAGCAGTCTGGGGAGAGAGAAAACAAAGCTCTGTCCTAAAAGTTCTCTGTATTTGATGGACCACAGTAATTGGGGCATGTCCAGCTGGCATTCAGCTTGGCACAGGGAACAAAGAACGAGGCAGGTTAGGAGCAGGGAGCTGGCTGTTGCCAAGACTTTATCTCCTTTTGGTTCCTTCTGGACTTGAGCATAAGCTAGTGAGAGAAGATAGCCAATCTCATTGTCTTACAGTGTGCCCTCTCTCAGTTTGCCGAGACCGGTCAATGTCAGGCCACTGTTTCTAAGCAGCAACCCTAACTGTCCCCAGCTTGCAAGCCTTGACAGAAGCGGGCGATGTTTTTGCAAATAACAGGAATTTTGATTGGATTTCCTTACTCTGGCCCCAGGTCTGAAGTAACAGATTGGAGGATGGAAGCCAAGGTTCTGAAGCCTGTTGGGAAGGTCAGAGCCTTCCTCTTGTTTATTGGGGGCTGGCTGCAGGGACCAAGAGGCAAGGTGGCACTTTGGGAATTAGCCAGGAAAACAAAGGCTGGTGTAAATGGAATCCAAAATACGAGATTGTGTATTTTCGCTGTATGAGATTTTTTAATATAAAAATGGAAATGAAAGGTGTTTATAAATGCTTTCCGGGGACACATTGTTGAAAGGGTCAAATAAGCATTTATTGGGGGGCCTCAACTAGATATTTTCTAAGGCAGATTTTAATCTTGACAATACCACAGTTGACTTTGTTTTCTATCAATGTAAATACCTCTGGTGCCCACCCCAGTTCTAGTTCTTTCACTTGTATCCATAGTAGCACTTGCTGCCCCTCTCCTACCCCTCTGCTGTTTCTCCCAGACGGCCTTCTCTATAGACAGAGGCAGCTGAACTCCATAGGACATGACTTCAGCAATAACAGGCTGGACCTTTAACCTGGTCCTTGGACAGTTATAGTGTCTGACATTTCACCGTTAAGGAAGGCTTTTCTTTTTACTTGGAAAGTTTTGGTCCTTGAGTGCTCCTGTCGCTGGGTAGGCTTCAGACACCAAATCTGGTGATCTTTTTCACCATTTTATCCTCCCAACTACACCAAAAGATTGAGTACTTAATATCATTCAGAGACGATAAATCCAGACTAGATGGTCGATGACCTCAATGGATAAGGACGCCACACTCTGTCCTCTAGTTTTTTCAGATGTGATGACAGATGCTATTTGAACCATAGACGTGGAGGAAACAAATCAATGAAAGACATGACCTTTGTCCTCAAGGCCGACTTGAGGAGTTAGAATGTTTATGCACTAAAAACTAACCAATGATTTAAGTCGAAAGAGTGATATAAGTAAATGGTTATATAGAATTCCAGAGGAGAATGGGGAAAGGTCAGAAAATACTTCTAGCAAGAGGCAGAGTGTGAAGTAAGTCTTTGTCACATTTTAATAGTGAGAAGCTTCAGAGAGGATATTGTATACTCAGGAATTTACCAAGCAGAAGGTAAGGAGATCACCTACTTTATATGACACCCAAAACCCAAGCAATAGCAAAAAGACATAAGTGTGACTTTATCAAACTAAAAAGCTTCTACACAACAACGGTGAAACAACAGAATAAAAAGGCAACCTAAGAAATGGAACAAAATATTTGCAAGTCACATACCTTATAAAAGATTAATATCCAAATTATATAAGAAACACCTACAACTCAATAGCAAAATGAAAAAAAAAATTTACCAAAATAACTTGATTTAAAAGTGGCCAAAGGAATTGAATAGATATTTTCCAAAGAAGATATGCAAAGAGCCAACGGATATATGAAAAAGTCTTGAACATTACAAATCATCAGGGAGATGCAAATCAAAACAACAATGAGATTTTACCTCATTCCTGTAAAAATGGCTATTAAAAAAAAAAGCTACAAAACAAAACAAAAAAAGAGAAAAAAAGGTGCTGGGAAGACTATGAGAGAACCAGAACCCTGGTACAATATTCATAAAGATGTGAAATGGTGCAGCCATAATAGAAAACATTATGGAGATTCCTCAAAAAAATTAAAATTAAGACTGTCATGATCCAGCAACCCAACTTATGGGCATATATCCAAAAGAACTGAAATCAGCATCTCTAGGAGATATTAGCACTCCCATACTCATAGCATTATTCACAATAACCAAGAAATGGAAACCACCTAATGTCTACCAACAGATGAATGGGTGAAGAAAATTCGGTATATGCATACTGTGGAAGATTATTTAACCTCAAAAAATAAAGAAACCCTGCCATATGCGGCAACGTAGATGAACCTAGAAGACATCATACTATGTGAAATTAGCCATTCACAGAAGGACAAATGCTGTGTGATTCCATTTATTTAAAATTGATTTAAAATAATCAAACTCACAGAAACAGAGAATAGAATGGCAGTTGGCAGTGGCTAGGAGTGTGTGTGTGTGTGTGTGTGTGTGTGTGTGTGTGTGTATTGGGGGGTGGGGAGATGGATAGTTGTTCAATGGGTATGAGGTTTCAGTTACACAAAATGTAAAACTTCTAGTGATCTTTGTACAATATTATGCCTCTAGTTAACAATAATGTTTTGTGCACTTAAAAGTTTGTTAAGCCCGGCCATCAACCCATGCACCAAGAGGTCACCAGTTCAATTCCTGGTCAGGGCACATGCCCACGTTGTGGGCCAAATCCCAGTGGGGGGCATGCAGGAGGCGGTCAATTGATGTTCTCTTTCATCAATGTTTCTATCTCTCTCTCTCTCCCTTCCTCTCTCTCTAAAAATCAAGAAAAAAATGGAAAAAAAAAAAGTTTGTTAAGAGGGTAGATCTCATGTTAAGTGTTCTTACCACAATTAAAAATAAGTGAAGGGGTGGCGGAGTCCATGGAAGTTACATAGACCATCTCCCAGGACCAAACTGGAATTACAACTACAGTAAATACAAATCATTGGAAAAAACAACTGAAAAGCAGCTGGAGAGAACCCATATAATCAGGAACAGAAAGAAGACACCAAATTGACCCTGGTAGGGACTGTGGAGGCATGAGAGGGCAGTCTGAGAGCCCACAGACAGCAGCAGAGAGCAGTTTTAGCTGAGAGTGGTTCCAGCTGAAAGGGTGGATTTTGTTTTTTGTTTTTTTTTATCCTGACCCAAGGACATTTTTCCATTTTTTGTTCAGATAGAGTGGGAGGGAGAGAGAGAAACATTGATGTGAAAGGGACACATCGAGTGGCTGCCTCCCGCATGACCAACCAGGGCCGGGGACAAACTGCAACCGAGGTATGTGCCCCTAGCGGGAACCGAACCCGGGTCTCTCTGGACCGCAGGCCGACGCTCTAACCGCTGAGCCAAACCAGCCAGGGCAGAGGGTGGGGGTTTTAAAAAGCACCAAATCAGCTACAGCCACTGACCTTGGGCTCTGGCAGAGGGAGGGTGGACTAGACTGGAACTATGTGGAGAGAGTCTGGGGCTCCTGGCTCAGGAGAGAGCTGGAGGGAAGGACACTGAGAGTTCCCTCATAGGACAGTAGCCATCGTACTCAAAGAGCCCCTTCCCAGAGCCCTGGGGAGAAGCAATAGCGCCTCCCTCAGGAATTCAACACCACCAGGCCAGGTGTTGAATTGAGGCTCATTAACATCTAGAGTCTGACAGCAAGCAAGTGCCCCACCCGCTGGAAATCCTCTTACACCTGAGAAATTTTTCATTCAGCTGAGGGCTACAAATTGAGGCTTATCAAGTAACTGAGACTAATAGCCTCCAGACAAAAGCTAGAGGATAACTGAACCTTTCCTTGGCCTGAAAATCTACCCAGGAAAGTAAGACTTGACAGAGGTGTTTAATGTGGGTCCTCCCACACTCATCCAAACCCAGTAGAGGGAGTCACAACCAGTGGAACACCAACACCCACAGGAAAAATTTGGCAGGCTCCAAAACCCACTGAGACAGCCAAAATGGTGAAACAAAAACACAAATCCCAAATGAAAGAACAAGAGAATTCTACAGGAGAAGAAATAAATGAAATGGATTTAAGCAAGATAGCAGAAGTAGAGTACAGAATAATAATTATGAGGAAGCTCAATAGCATGAGTAAAGATATAGAAACATTGAAAACCAACCAATTGGAAATGAAGAATGACATAGCTGAAATAAAGAACACATTGGAAGGACTAACCAGCAGAATAAAGGAAGCCAAGGATTGGATCACTGAATGGGAAGACAGGGTAGAAAAAAATTGCCCAATTAGAAAACCAAAAAGAAAAAAACAATTAAAAAACAGGAAACAGCCCTGGCCGGTTTGGCTCAGTGGTTAGAGCATCTGCCTGCGGTCCAGAGAGACCCGGGTTTGGTTCCCGCTAAGGGCATGTACCTCGGTTGCAGTTTGTCCCCGGCCCTGGTTGGTTGTGCTGGTGGCAGCCACTCGATGTGGCCCTTTCACGTCGATGTTTCTCTCTCTCTCTCTTCCTCTCTCTCCCTCCTACTCTATCTGAGCAAAAAATGAAAAAATGTCCTCGGGTGAGGAAAAAAAAACAAAACAGGAAACAGCCTAAGAGAACTGTGGGACAATATGGAATGTAACAACATCTGCATCGTAGGAGTGCCAGAAGAAGAAGAAAATGAGCAAGGGTTAGAGAATATATTTGAAGAAATAGTGACAGAAAACTTCCCTAACTTGGTGAAGGAAAAAGGCATACAAGTTCAAGAAGCACAGAGAGCTCCAAGTAAGAGGAACCCAAAGAGGCCCACACCAAGACACATAATAATTAAAATACCAAAAATTAAAGACAAAGAGAGATTCCTAAAGGCAACAAGAGATAAGCAACAGGCTACTTACAATGGAACCCCCATAAGGATATCAGCTGACTTCTCAACAGAAACACTACAGGCCAGAACGGAATGGCATGAAGTAATCAAGGTCATGAAAAACAAGGATCTGAATCCAAGACTACTCTATCCAGCAAGGCTATTATTCAAGATAAAAAGTGAAATAAAGAGCTTCCCAGACAAAAAAACAAACAAACAAACAAACAAAAAGGCTAAGGGAATATATTAGCACCAAATCAGCACTCTAAAAAATGTTAAAAGGACTGCTGTAATAAGCAGAAGGAATAGGAAGAGAAGCATAACCATAATAAACAAAAAATGGCAAGACGTAAATACATATCAATAATAACCTTAGATGTAAATGGATTAAAGGTTCTGATCAAAAGACACAGAGTAACTGAATGGATAAGAAAATATGACTCATACATATGTTGTTTACAAGAGACCCATCTCACAATGGGCAAACACTAAAACAATTTCCCTTAAGAATAGGAACAAGACAAGGATGCCTGCTTTCGCCACTCTTATTTAACATAGTATTGGAAGTCTTAGCCACAGCAATCAGACATGAAGAAAAAAATAAAAGGGATCCAAATTGGAAAGGAGGGAGTGAGACTGTCATTATTCACACATGACATGATATTGTACATAGAAAACCCTAAAGACTCCATAAAAAATATACTAGATTTAATAAATGAATTTGGCAAAGTAGCAGGATACAAAATTAACATCAAGAAATCAACGGCATTCTTATACACCAATAATGAACTCACTGAAAGAGAAACTAAAAAACAATCCCATTTACCATTGAGGCAAAAAAAATTAAGATACCTAGGAATAAACTTAACTAAAGAAGTAAAGGACCTATTTGCAGAAAACTACAGGACATTGAAAAAAGAAATAGAGGAAGATATAAAAAAGTGGAAGCATATACCTTGTTCATGGATTGGAAAAATTAACATCATTAAAATGTCCATACAACCAAAGCAATCTATGGATTCAAGGCAATCCCCATCAAAATACCAACAACATATTTCATGGAATTATAACAAATACTCCAAAAGTTTATATGGAACCAAAAAAGACCCCAAATAGCCACAGCAATCTTGAAAAGAAGAACAAAGTAGGAGGGATCACAATACCGGATATCAAGTTATACTACAAAGCCATTGTAATCAAAACAGCCTGATACTGGCACAAGGACTGGCATATAGATCAATGGAACAGAACAGAGAATCCAGAAATTGACCCAAGAAATTATGCTCAATTAATATTTGACAAAGGTGGGAAGAGCATACAATGGAGTAAAGACAGCCTCTTTAATAAATAGTGTTGGGAAAATTGAACAGCTACATGCAAAAAAATGAAGCTATACCAACTTACACCATACACAAGAATAAACTCAAAATGGATGAAAGACTTAAATGTGACTCATGAATTCATAGAAATCCTAGAAGAAAATGTAGGCAACAAAATTTCCGACATCACACGCAGCTGAATTTTTACTGATACAATGCCTAAGGCAAGAGAAAAAAAGGAAAAAATAAATACATGGGACTACATTAAACTAAAAAGCTTCTGCACAGCAAAAGAAATAAACATCAAAATTGAAAGAGAACCCACTGTATGGGAGAGCATGATTGCCAGCCATACATCAGATAAGGGGTTAATTTCCAAAATATATAGAGTACTCATACAACTCAACAAAAAGAAAACAAAGAATCCAATTAAAAAATGGACAGAGGACCTAATAGACACTTCTTCAAACAGGACATACAAATGGCCAAGAGACATATGAAAAAATGCTCAACATCACTAACCATCAGAGAGATGCAAATTAAAACAACAATGAGGTATCACCTCACACCTGTCAGAATGGCTGCCATCAACAAATCATCACACAACAAGTGCTAGCGAGGCTGTGGAGAAAAGGGGATTCTAGCACACTGCTGGTGAGAATGCAGACTGATACAGCCACTATGGAAAGAAATATGGTGTTTCCTCAAAAAATTAAAAATTGATCTGCCATTTGACCCAGTGATCCCAGTTCTAGGAATATATATCCTAAGAAACCTGAAACATCAGTCAGAAAGAATATATGCACCCCTATGTTCGTAGTATCACTATTTACAATTGCCAAGATCTGGAATCAGACCAAGGGTCCATCAATAAATGAGTGGATAAAAAAGCTGTGGTACATGTACACAATGGAATACTAAGAAAGAAATGTCTCTTATCCTTTGAGATGACATGGACAGACCTGGAGAGTATTATGGTGAGTGAAATAAGCCAGTCAGAGAAAGGCAAATATCACATGATCTCACTTATTTGTGGAATAAAATGAACAAAATAAGCTGAGGAACAAAATAAACAGAGAAAATAGAAGTAGGTTACAGACTGACAAATCTCAGAGGAGGAGGGTGGGGGGGAGATAAACCACAGAACTTATATGCATATATGCATAACCAATGGACATAAACAACAATGCTGGGGGGTGGGGGGTGGGATTGGGAGGAGGGTGTCAATGGAGGAAAAGGAAACATCTTTAACCCAAGACATTATGCTCAATTAATATTTGACAAAGGTGGCAAGAGCATACAATGGAGCAAAGACAGCCTCTTTAATAAATGGTGTTGGGAAAATTGAACAGCAACATGCAAAAAAATAAAATTAGACCATCAACTTACACCATACACAAGAATAAACTCAAAATGGATAAAAGACTTAAATGTGACTCATGCATCCATAAAAATCCTGGAAGAAAATGTAGGCAACAAAATTTCGGACATCATACGCAGCAGAATCTTCACTGATACATCACCTAAGGCAACAGAAACAAAGGAAAAAATGAACGCATGGGACTACATCAAACTCAAAAGCTTCTGCACAGCAAAAGAAACAACCATCAAAACGGAAAGGGAACCCACTGTATGGCAGAGCATAATTGCCAATGATACATCAGATAAGGGGTTAATCTCCAAAATATATAGAGTGCTCATACAACTCAACAAAAGGAAGACAAAGAATCCAATTAAAAAATGGGCAGAGGAACTAAATAGACACCTCTCCAAACAGGACATACAAATGGCTAAGAGACATATGAAGAAATGCTCAACATCACTAATCATCAGAGAGATGCAAATTAAAACAACAATGAGGTATCACCTCACACCTGTCAGAACGGCCGCCATCAACAAGTCATCAAACAAGTGTTGGTGAGGGTGTGGAGAAAAGGGGACTCTAGTACACTGCTGGTGGGAATGCAGACTGGTGCAGCCACTATGGAAAACACTATGGTGTTACCTCAAAAAATTAAAAATTGAATTGCCATTTGACCCAGTGATCCCACTTCTAGGAATATACCCTAAGAAGCCTGAAACACCAATCAGAAACAATATATGTACCCCCATGTTCATAGCAGCACTATTTACAATAGCTAAGATCTGGAAACAGCCCAAGTGTCCATCAGTGGATGAATGGATGAAAAAGCTGTGGTACATATACACAATGGAGTACTATGCAGCTGTAAGAAAGAAAGATCTCTTATCCTTTGAGACGACATGGAGGGACCTCAAGAGTATTATCCTAAGCGAAACAAGCCAAGCAGAGAAAGACAAATATTACATGATCTCACTTATTTGTAGAATATAATGAACATAACAGTCTGAGGAACAGGGTTGACCCAGAGATGTGGAAGTAGGGTACAGACTGACAACCCTTAGAAGAGGGGGTGGGGGGGAGGGAAGAGATAAACCACAGAGCTTATACGCATGTATGTATAACTGATGGACATGGACAACAAAGCTGGGGAAGGGGTGGGGTGATGGGGAGGAGGGTGTCAGTGGGGAAACAAGGAGAAACATCTGTAACAAAAATAAATTAATTAAAAAAATAAAAATAAAAAATAAAAATAATAAAAATACTATAACCATAAAAAAACATCTTTAACAAAAATAAATTAATTTAAAAAAAGCTGTCGATGTTGTTATGAGAGTAGATCTTAGATGTTCTCATCACACACACAGAAAAATATAGCTATGTGAGGTTATTGATGTTAAGTAAACTTATTATGGAAATTGTTTTGCAACATATACATATAGCAAATCATTATGTTGCATACTTTGGACTAATACAATGCTATATGTCAATTACATCTCCATAAAACTGTCAGAAAAATGTCAATGAAATGGAAGTTGGAGGATATAGTTTCCAGGACCAACACGACTACTTTACTGTCTCTGAGAACTTGTGCCACTAAGCTTTTATTTATTTTTTAAATCTAAAAAATGGAAATAATGATGCAATGTATTTGCCAAATATTTTGGAGAGGCATCAAATAGAACGAAGTTAAGATATAAATACTGTAATACAAGTAAAGCAAATGTGAATTTAATCATTAAATATGTAATCTCTGGTATCAGATTGTTTTAGTTACTAAATTATTTTTAATTTTTATTTACTTTTTTTTTAATCCTCACCCGAGGACACTTTTGCATTCATCTTCAGATAGAGCGAGAGGGAGAGAGGGAGGAAGAGAGAGAGAGAAACATTGATTTGAGAGAGACACATCAACTGGCTGCCACCCACACGACCCCAACCGGGGCCGGGGACAAACTGCAACCAAGGTATGTGCCCTTAGCAGGAACCGAACCTGGGTCTCTCTAGACCATGGGCCAACGCTCTAACTGCTGAGCCAAACTGGCCAGGGCATAATTATTTTTTAATTGAAATATCTCTTGCGTAGAAAAATGCACAATGAACAATCTTACATGTACAAATAGGTGAATAAATATCTTCTATATATCAAGAAGAAAAACACAGAGAGCTCATTAGATAAATGGGGAAAAAAGATTTAAACAAACATTTAAAAAATAATGGATGTATCTAACCTCATTAATTATTACTGAAATATGTATTAAAACTATAAATTGATAAAACTACACAGGCACCAGCATAGCTAGACCAAAAAGGAATGCACACTATCAATATCAGCAAAGATGGAGAGAAATTGGATCTTGCAGCCATTGCTGATGAGGGTGTCCATGGTTAAATCTACCTTGAAAAACTGTTTAACAGTATTTGCTAAAGCTGGTCATGTGCACCCCGTGATCCAACAATTTCACTCCTAGAAAGTACATACATTTGTGCACTCCCAAAAGACACACGAAATATTACTTATAGCAGTAGAAATTTTTTAAACCTCAGTGCATCCATCAAAAATGTCCAACAGTAGAATGGATAAAGTGTGATATATCCATGCAGTGGGATATTATGTAGCAATGAGCACACTACTGCTAAATACAAAACAGATAAGAATTTCAGATAAGTACAATTAACACTGAGGAAAGAAGTGAGATATATATTATTGCTTACAGTATGGTAACCATTTATGTAAAGTTCAAAAACAGCTAAAATGAGTTGATGGTGATAGAAGTCAAGATAATGCTTACCTTTGGGCAGAGGAAGAAAGTGACCAAGAGAGGATATGAGAGACTTTCTGGGATGCTGGTTATGTTTAATTTTCTGATCTGGATGTTGATTACATATTGTATGAACTGGTTTACTTTGTGAAAACTCAAACTGGCTTTTAAATCTAAGCTCCAACTCCTATTAACCATGTTTACTTGGACATATTAACTGAGCCTCCGTTTTCTAAATCTCATATACATAAGGCATGGCATACTCTATCACTGCCAATGATATAGTAAGTGCTCAAGTAGTCGTTAGCTACATAATTAACCTATATTATTACCTATAAAGTGGGTTAATGAAAGCACTCAACTCTATAGGGTTTTTATGAAGAGTCCAAACACAGTTACTGGCACATAATAAATTCCCCAAAGTATTAAACTTTTATCATTAATGAAGCATGAGTTTGTACAATTGCTAGGGATCGCGCAGCACACATGAAGTGACGCCTGTCTGAGGTACTGGAAGGTACTACCTTTAGAGATACCGACTCTGGCATGAGCCAGCATTCTTACCCTGGCCCCTCTTCCTTTCAAGCTCACTTCCACCCTTGTGGAAGTGACCCAGGTGTGACCCAGGTGTGAAACATTTAATCCCCAGCCATAAGGGAGCTGTGAAAGCAGAGGGTATTAAATATTTATCAGGACCATCTGTTTTTGACCTTTATTCTTCTTACGAATTCTTTGCTGGCCAGCAGGGGAATGCAGAGGGTGTTGCCATGCACTTGTCCATACAACAGCATGCTAACTTTGGAGTCAGACAGAACTGGCTACATTCCCCGCCACAACCACTTACTTAATTAGGTTGGTCAAGTCATCAGAACTCTCTGAGCCTCATCTTGTTTGTCTGCAAAATGAGCGTAATAATCACAGTGCCTACTTCTTAGAGTTTTCAGAGAATTAAATGAGATGGCGTATTTAAATTATTGTACGGTTCCTGGCATGTATTTTCAGTAAGTGATAATTCCTATTTCCATTTCCTAGTATACTCAGTCATGACTATACTCTTTTTTCCTAAATTAAGATATAATTCACATACCACAAAGTTTGACATTTTAAAGTATGTAATTCAGTGTTTTTTAGTATATTCATAAGGTTGTGCAATAATCATTACTATCCAATTCCAGAACATTTTTATAACCCACCACTAAAAAAAAAAACAACAACAAAACACACCCTCATGCATATTCACAAACACTCTCCCATTCCTCCTCCCTTTAGCCTCTGATAACCATGAATCTACTTTCTGTATTTATAGATTTGCCTGTTCTTGACATTTCATGGAAACGAATTCATACACTACTGTGTGGCCTTTTGTGTCTGGCTTCTCTCACACAGCACAATGTTTTCAAGGTTCATCCACAGGTAGTCAATGCTCCATTCCTTGTTAACGGCTGAGTAATATTCCATTATATGGATAGATCACATTTTCCTTATTCCCAGCGATATTCTTAAGGAAAATTTAAAATTAGTTTAAGAGAATGGGTAAAATTGAAAATGTTTAAATTTATTTTGAAATGTTATTGAATTTAAGAGGGTGACATGATTTAATAAAGCTATATAGGTTTCAACTATACAATTCTATAATAATTAAAAAGCACAGATAACTGTTCCCTTACAAGTTCAGCTTCCTAAGGTGTAGGAGAGCATTAAACCTAACATTGAGAGATGTTGTTGCATATTACTTAAGGTCACAGACTCTGGAGCCAGATGCCTGTGTTGAAAAACAAGCTTCACCAGTTCTGATCGGCATGATTTTAGGCAAGTAATATAATTGTCTTCTGCTCAGTTACCTCATCTGTAAAACGGGAATGATAATACCTCTTACGTAGGTTTATTATGAAGACAATAGTAGACCTTCTCCTAGTCCAGGGTTGTGCTGGTGTTTCCTCATTTTCATCTTTCTGAGAAATAGTGGCCTATTCCTATTTTCTGGGAGTCATTCCCCTCTACATCATTGAAAGAGGACTCCCCCACTAACCTCAATCATCATGCTGTATTTACCACTGACCAGCACAGATGCATAAAATGCATCTGCTACTCTGTCAGCATAAAATGAAATCGTTTTTGTTTTGTTTTTTGATGATGATTGTATACCTAGGACCATGCTGACCAATTCGGATGGACTTGGATCTTAAATATTGATTAACTTGCCTTCATTGGCTCCATTTTGGCCTCAAACAATTAAAATAAATAAAGTTATCTTAAAGCTTTCCAGGAGGACACCATTTATTATATACAAATAAGATTGGGTAATGACCAAATATATCTGTATCTATATATCTATATCTACGTCTATGGCTACGTCTATGCCTACACCTACGCTTATGCCTACATCTACATTCTACATCTATATCTATATCTATCTATCCATGTACCTATTTTTCTGCTTCCACAGCCTAAATTGGAACCAGTCATCAAAATCTGCTGAAATCAATTGAAAATGTCATTATGCAGGAGTGCAAGAGGTGTGTAGAAGTCCTCGTACATAATTGATTCTAAAGTGGGTCCCATTCATCCCCTTCCTTTTCAGCAGCTTGTTCTATTGGTCCAGATCACCAGACTAGGAGTAGGTATCCTGAAGATCCATTGACTGCAATCAACCATAGAGGAAGCAGTCACCTGTTAAATTCAGATTTCTTGAATCTGCCAAGAGTCTGACACAATGACAAACAGCCACTATTTCTAGTAAAGGTTGGGAAAGCTCACTCATTCACTGTTAATTGCTTTGTGGAACCGAACCATAAAAATGGCAGCAACTCTGCCCACAGCAATACCCAATTATGGAGAGATGGCCACCCATCTTGATGACATTAAGGTCATGTCAGCCATTTCCAGAGTGTTGGCTAATTGGCCACTACCGGTTTTAGAATACAGCTTTTTGAGTAACCGAGGGTCTGTGGGAACTTCTTGGAAAAATCACTTACAAGGAGAATTTACTTTCTTCCTCACTCTTGTTGGAGTCCTATAGGGAGGGGAGGCACTAGGGTTCTTTCTTTTTACCTTCAGATACTTTATTTTCACCTGGCCTGTGCTCTTCCCAAGGAGAAGAAAGACCAATGTCTTGAATCAGATGTCAACTTACTGACTGGGCCGTACTGACTAGTGGGTGTGAAGGTTCATTGCCATGAAAATATGTCCAAATGCTCTTTCTGTCTCCATCTTCTCCCTCTTTCTGGCTCTCTTTCCTGTCTCTTTCTTTCTCTGTCTCTGTGTCTCTCTTTTCCCCACCTTGCAAGGCCTACAACTACACCGGTAAGATAAAAGACCTGAGATTGGATTTTGGAGGGCAAAATAGAGGACTGGTAAGCACTGGCCTAAAATAGTGCCCCATATGCTCAAGTCTTACCTGTTAGAAATGTGGCCAGAGATCCAGCTAAAAATAAAGCAGTATATTGTTGACCATTTGAAAATGTTTCATACATAGATATTTTCTTAAGAGCTTCATTATAAAGGATTTCTGTGGTATCAGAAAATATTGAATTATTTCCAAGTTCTTCAGCATCAAGCCATTACATGGCATCCCTACCAGCTCGTGTTCTCACTATTACCCTTATTTCTAAAACCAGCTTCTGGAGAAATGTCACTGGGACATTTTACAGTGAGAGATATTGTCATTTTCTTTGATATGGATTTAAAAAGTTTGTGCCAGAAGAAAATCTGAATGTAGTCCAAAAAAGGTTAAATGATAATACCGTGGAGAAAAAACACCAAGCACCTACTTTGTGCTAGTCATTGTTCTAGAAACCAGGATAATGGTAGTGGACAAAACTAATAATCTCTGCCTTCGCCGGGCTTACATTTTGGTGAGGTGGACAGATAAGTGACTGATAAGTGATTAAATAAGTAAATAGCAGGTTTGATGATAAGGGCCATGGAGAAGAGTTAAGTGGAGAAAGGGGCTAGGACATTTTGGGTTAAGGAGGGAATTGGATGTTTTGGATGAGATTTTAAGGGAAGGCCACCATCAGAAGATGCCTTTGCAATCAAGTCCTAAAGGAAGAAAAGGAGAGGCTCGTGACATCTGTGGCAGAGGCAATGGCAAAGGCGTTCAGGCAGGCGTGCTCCTGGCATGTCTGAGTAATTGCCGCTGATGTGGCCAGAATAGAGAAAAGCGGAGGATGGCGTTAGAGAGAAAACGGGGGAGGTTCGATTGCAAAGGGGAGCAGAGACACAATCTAGTTCAGATGTTTTTCATTCAACTTTGCTGAAGTCTCTCTCATGTACAACAAAATGCACCTATTTTAATTCACAATTCTGCGGGTTTTGACAAATGTGTGCATTCATGTGACCTCCAGCATAGTCGTGACATGAAACATTTCCATCATGCCCAAAATGTCTCTTGTGTCCACTCCCCCAATAACAACATATCTGGTCTGCTTTCTGTCGCAGTACTTTTACCTCTTCTGGAATGCATCCTTCAGTAGTTGGTCTTTCTGGCAGGCCCTTTTCACTTAGCCATAAAAAGCGATGAACACACAAGGTGGATGAGCGTCAGATGTGTCAAGTACTTTATGGGAAACTGTGCCAAAATGTGTGTACCCATTTATCTGTTGATGGACCGCTGGACTGTTTCTACTGGGGGGCTATTAGGAATAATAGTGCCATGAACATTTGCATAAAAGTTTGGTAGAGACATATATTTTCATTCTTCTCAGATAAAATCTGTGTGTTATGTGTGTGCTTAACTATATAGAAAACTGTCAAACTATTTTCCAGAATGGATGTAGCATGTTGAATTCCCACTAACAATGTATCAAAATTCCAGTTGGTCCACATCCTCTTGTCAATGCTTTATAATCTAGCCATCCTAGTGAGTGTCTGGTGTATCTCCTGTTTTAAATATACATTGCTATGATGACTCACAATGTTACAACTTTTCAGTTGTCTACTGGTATAGTTACATTTTTGGAGAGTGTGTTTTTAATGGGTTATCTTTTTTAAATATATGTATATATTTTCAGGGTATTAGTCATTCGTCACTGTGTGGACCACATTTTCATGAACTTAATGGTGTTTTTTGAGGAAGAGAAGTTTTTCATTTTGATGAAGTCCGATTTATCAATGTTTTTATGGTTTCTGCATTTTGTCTTCCCTATAAATAGTTTTACTAGTATAAGTTGGAAGGATTTTCATCTAAAAGTTAATAACATTAGTGATAATATTTAGGTCTATGATCCACTTTAAGTTTTTTGTTTTGTTTTATATGTGATATGAGGTAAGGGTTAATTTAAGAATTATTTTTTTCCATAGGAATATCCAGTAGTTTGAGCAGTATTTGTTGAAAATAATATACTTTAAATGCTTCAGCAATTTTCAGAAAATCACTCGAGCGTATATGTGTATGTCTCTGCCCTGTTCCAGTCTCTTTAGTGTGGTTATGAGAATGTCACCCACTTTTATGTAATTAAATTATAATTTAAATATAAATCTTAAAATCAGGTAGTGTTAAGTCATAATTTTTTTTATCATTTTCTATTATTTTAGCTTTGTCTTTAATTTCTAAGGTAAAAATTTAAATTAGTTTGTCAATTTCTACAAATAACACTGCTGAGATTTTAATCGAGATTACATGAAATTTACAGTTAAATTTGGGATTAGCATTTTAGCAGTATTTGATCTGGGCCCCAAGGCTAAGGCAACTAGATTCCATTTCATGTAGGCCCCTTGGTTAAGGCGACTAAAAGACTCCATTTTGTCACCAATAGACATTCCTCGATATTCTTCCAATAATAGGTTAATTACCCCTAGACGGAAAGGGATTTTGCCTAAGATTATAGTTGCCCCAGGAGTTGGGAGGCATTTGCAGTTTCCTGAGTATAGGTATTTGCAGGTATTTGCAAGTACTTGTGCCTTTGGTAAATAATGCTAATTTTGACTTCTGTAGTCTCTGTCACTCCCACTATTGTACTGGTTCCCTGAGGGGAGGGGGCAAAAGGAGGAGGGAGTTTCTGTCTTTAAAATGGGATGAGTAAGAAGAATCAGGGCTGTTGATCTGAGGGGAAACTATGCCCTCCGCAGCCCACCGGAAATAAAAGTGCTCCTTTACAATTCGGCTGTGCGTCTCTGGTTATCTCGTCGTCAGGTTATAACATATTGAGTCTTTCAACCCATTAACATTGTATATCTCTATTTAAATCTACTGCACATTCTCTCAGAAATGTTTTATAGTTCTTATTGTTTGGGTCTTATACATATTTAATTAAATGGATTCCAAATTATTTAAAATTGTACATGGTATTGCAAAACAGTTATTTTTCTCAATTTCAAAAGCAATTTTTTTTTACTAGTGTATAGAAATACTTCTAGTGTTAGATGCTGACTTTCTATCCCGCTGTTTGATAAAATCCCTTAACAGATCAAGTAGCTTTTAAAACATTTTTCTTCTTTTATTGCACGGGTTAAGACTGCTGACACAATGCTGAATAGAAATGGTATATATTATAAACCTCATAAAACATTATTATTTTTGCTTTAAAATTAGTTATATTTAAAATTAAGTTAATAAATACCATTTTTATTTAACATTTCTGTGCTTTCCACTCCTTTTTATAGTCCATTTTCCTAGCTGATCGCCTTCCTCTTCTGTCTTAGCAACTACCTTTAACTATTCTTGCAGAGAATCTTGGCTGGTGACAAATTTTCATAGCTTTTGCTGAAAGAAGCCTTTGTTTTTCATAAGATTTAGAATTCTAGGTTAATTCCTTCCCCCCCTCCCCCAGGACTTTAAAGATACCATTGTGATGTCTCTGGCTTCCATCATTTTGCAGACATTCTTATTTTTGTTCTTCTGTCAGTAATGTGTCTTTTTCCTTCGTTGTTCTTAAAAATGTTGTTCTTCATCACTGGTTTTCATCAGTGTGATTGTGACATGCCTTGCTATGGTTCTCTTTGTTTTTCCCCCCTGGATTTTTGTTTGTTTGTTTGTTTGAGATCTGTGGATTTGTTATTTTCACCAAATTTGAAAATAAATTATTTCTTGCATCGTTTTTGCCCTCCTTTCTCTTTCCTTCACCTTATTGAATTGTAACTGCCATGCTTGTTACTGTTCTGTGGAATACTGATGCTCCGTTTATTTTTTATTTTTCAAATTTTTGCTCCTTGTGCTTTGGTTTAGATAATTTCTCTTGCTCTGTCTTTGCATTCACTGGTTTATCTTCTGGTGTTAAGTCAAGTTGATGAATATTTTATATCAGGTAATGATTCTCTCTTTCTTATGTCTACATATTTTTTTTAATTCCTTGAGCAGATTTATAAAATTTGTACTAGCTAATTAAGAGTTCTTGTCTTCTAATTCCATCATTTCTTGTCATTCGGAGTCTTTGTTGTTGTTGCATATTTTGCCCCTGGTCATGTGTCAATTTTCTCTGCTTTTTTTTTTTTTTCATATCTAATATGTTCTGATTGCCTACCAAACATTGTGCATATTACATTGCTCAGGGCTGAATTCTGTTGTTTTCCTTAAAGAATGCTCAATGTAGTTTGATGCAGTAGTTAATTTATTTGTGGACCAACATGATAATTTTAAAGCAGTCATTATTCTAGAGCTACGTGTGACCTCCTTGGGGTCTTTACTGACTGGTCTTTGTGTGCACTGAATTTTCTCCATTCAGGCTGGTGGGGTATTAAATAGTTCCTAGTCTTGCATGAGAAGTTTTAAGCTTACAGCTCTCAGGTTCCTTTTATTTTTTTTGACAGTTGCTCTAGTCACATGACTTGATGGAATTTAATTCCATGCATATGCAGGTACTATTCAGCCAAGGCTCCAAGAGACTTCTAGACCGATTTTTGGAATTTTTGCTTTGTTTAGCTCTCTCCTCTCCATATTCTTTCCTCAGTCTCCCTGAATTCTGATCTCTGTCTCCTCAACTCAGTGGATTCACTAGATTTAGCTTGCATATCGTCCTGAAAACTTCCTCCAAACAGAAAGTCTGGATGATCACAGATCACACCTTATTGGTTTTTCTTCTCGGGTGTCATAATCTGTACTGCTTGTTTGTCCAATATTGGGGGGAAAAAGTGTTTCCTATATTGTGTCCAGTTTTCTGGTAGTTTAGAGCAAGAGGGGAAATCCTGGAGCAGTTATTCCCTCATAGGTCAAAGTAGGAATCTCTCAATCTAGTTCAGATTTTACCGCAGGGAAAGTCATTTGTACCCGCTAGGATTCAGCATCGACGTTTGTGGAGTATGATTGATGGCTTTAATGTTCCCATCCTGTCCTGACATGCTGTCTTTATAACTCCTTCCCATGGCTCAATGCACAAACAGAACAGAAATGCGATGAGCAATGTAGTCGAGTTACTATCAACTTGGTTGATTTTTCAAGTAGAAATATTCCACATTGTGTGTGTGTGTGTGTGTGTGTGTGTGTGTGTGTGTGTGTGTGGAGGGGTGTTGCTGCTAGAGAAGCAGGAGACCACAGGACAGTTAGTCCATGGATATGAGTAAGCAAGGTAGTGCTGAAGTTTATGACAATGTGGAGAGGAAAGCATTATAATCCCTGGGTATAAACTTAATGGCCTTCAAATGCTGGGTATGTTTGCCAAACCCATTCTGCTAAGATTTCCCAAAGGATTTTAAAGAAGTCTTGTAGACTGTGTTTTTGTTATGTGCTGTCCTTATCTGGAGAGCCAACATCCCTTCACATTACACATCAATACAACCACGACATGGACAAAAATGGTCAGAATATGGACCAAATGTGAAGAGTGTGAAGCCTCTCAGTTTTGCTCAAACCTAGCTCTTACGCAAGGCCAACCAGTTTGCTAACACTCAGTTTCTCCATCTGTGTGAAAGACAAGAAATTACTTTCCTTAACTAACTTCAAATTGTTTAATTTAAAAATGACAAGAATAAGTTATTCTTATAAGCTATAAAGGGATATGCAAAATACAATATTGGAAATATGGTAAATATAAATATATGGTGCTTTAAAATCTATATGTCTTATCTGTTAATAACCATTCTCTTTCTCCAAATGTGTATCTACAAACTCAGGGTACATGACCGTGTTTCCTGAAAAGGTCATATTGAGATGTTGAGTCTCAAATGTGACAATGTAAACAGAACACAAAAGTGTACATGTGTGTGCCTGTGTGTGTATATGTATTGCATGTGTGTGTGTATGTGTGTGTATTTCCTGAATCAGACTAGCTGAGCTGCCCATAAAAAAAAAAATCTTCATGAAAATCAGCAAATTCTCTAAAAATAGTAAAATTATTAGGTAAAAAAATAAGGTTGAAATATATTTACAGCTAATCTGAAAGCAGAGCTACTTGCTTAGAAAGAGATCTGTTCCCACAGATATATCCTGGGGAAATGAGTTGATGATTTTTAACCATCTTGATTTCCCATGTGTTTTGTAGGGAAAAAAATAAAGTGAAACTTTGAGTATCAGTATTCACGTATTAAGATTTGGCTTTTTCCCCCAATACACTGATATATTACAGTGAGGACAAGGGAGAACCCTTCCCCCAGGACCCTGTGTATGGACACTGGATGGTGAAGAGTGTGATCAGAACAGTGTGACAGGGAGAAGGTGATGCAGAGGTCAGGAGAACTGAGTTAGACGCCGATTCTGCCCTTGATCTTGTAACTGCGGTCAGGATAGCCCCTGCTTCTGGATTCGTTGCCTTGTCCGGAAATTAGAGGAGATGTTCTAGACGGTTCAAGCCCTGATCTTGCTTAAGATTCTGCTATACCCATGCCAGACCTTCCTAGGGGAGTCCTAGGAAAACATCCCCCCCAAATCTACCCAGGACACCTAACATTCTGAGATATTAGCTTTTTGCCTGGATTTAACACCGATGATGCAGACACCTTTGGAGTTTAAATACCCCAGGAATGCCCAAACAATACTACTTACACTTTAGCGTGAATGTGTTCATCAGACCCCTTTACTTTATAAGGAAGAGTACAGAATGACACGGATACTGTGTGACCTTCAGGTTATCAAACATTTGCAGTATTCTGCCTATAGACTCCCTCCATATCGACTGGATTTGCACTCCCAGAGCTGCTCTTCATTGACTCTCATGGAAGTTTTGAGTAGATACTCTCACTGGGGGAAATGTTGTTTGGATAGGAGGGGCCCCTGACAGAAGTATAGCTGTCAGGGAACAAGACAGAGAGACAGGGCAATTGTCAAGATGGGACAAAGTGAAGCTGCTTCTGGGATCAGTCAGTTAGGGCTTTGCAATGCTTGGGGCAGCACTAACTGAGAGTTATGAGGCTTTACGAAATGTTGAGGAAGAATCCATGTAACCTGGGTCCTGAGCAGTTATGTTCAGAGCTCAGTTACACATAATATTTCTTTGAATCTATTTTATACCCTTTTTTTTTTTTTTTTTACCATTGGACTGTGATTCTGATTCATAGGTCTAAACCATGGTAGATTATTTAAAAATATATCTGTTGAATGAAAAAGAACATAGCAGGCTTGCTGGTAGGCTAAAAGCTATCATCTCTAGGTATAGCCACCTCACCTAAGAAACATCCTGTTAGCTTTCATGTCTTGAATACTAAGGAGTTGTAACACCTAGTGTAGCTGAGTAACTGAAGGAAGTCAAGTTCTCTAGTGAAAAGCAGGTAAAAGGAAATAATTCTTTTTATTTCAAAATATATTCAATAGCTGACCATCTCACCTCACCTCTACTGGTGCCCCCCAGTCTATGGGCTGGGTATGGCAGTATATTGCAGTGGCCCCCTAAACAGTCTCTGTGGTCTTTTTACAGCAGCCAGAGTGATCTAATTCAAACAAAAAATCAGATTAGGTGACACCCTTCCCAAAGCCCTCCGATGGCTTCCCTTTCCACTCCAAGGAAAAGCTAACAGCCTGAAGCCAGGCGTAATCTGGCGGCCAGTTTCTCTGACCTCTGCAACTTCTCTCTACTGGTCCACTCTGTTCAAGCACAGGTCTGCCCTCCTTGCTGTCCCTCAAGCATACCAGACACATGTCATCACTTACACCTGGTCTTACCTCTACCTGGAATGTTCTCCCCCCAATTACCTCACGTTTCATTCATCTCCATGGGGTTTTAATTTGCCCCACTAAGGTTTTCTCTGGCTACCCATCTGGAATCGCCATGTTCCCAACACTCCTGATCCCTTTTCCTGCTTAATTTTTTCCTGTAGCACCCATTGCCTTCTAAAACATATATTTTACTCAGTTTTCTAAATCGTTGGTCTTCCCCCCAATGGACTGTACACTGCATAAGGACATGCATTTTTGTCGATTTTTATTCGGTAGAGGCCCTGATACTAGCAAAGTGTCCAGCCTATGAATGATACATGATGCGTATATATTGAATAAATAGATCAATGGAAGGATAAAAGGAAGAAGCAGAAGGAGGGAGAAAGGAGGGACAATGATCGCCTGGAAGCAGCATTTTGAATTACTCTAAGGGGAGTCAGCTTTGCCTGGGAACATAAATTGAAAGTCTCGCTGGGCCAGCGCCCTGCGAGGGCACCACCGGTGCCTCAAGTCAGAGGTTAAGTGACTGGCTGGAGCTGGTGATTTAGAGGGAGCTGGGCCTCCAGCCAGCAGCGTGCTCCTTGACCAGCACGCGTCCCCGCGGCCGCCCCACAGGTGCACTGTCTTAGGAATGAACAGTCTTCAGCCAGCTTCGGGGGTTCCCCCTGGATCCTGAGTTTGCATTTTAGAGGTAGAACGGTATCGAAATGTAGGGACAGAGGTGGATGAGTATAAAGTAACAGCTGAAGCGAAATCTTCTATGCACACCTTTAGCTTTGTGTTCCTCAGGCTCAAAGGGGCGGTGTTGCGCCCCCCACCCCCCAATTCATCAGCACGTTTACAGTGAGCTGGCAGGCAATTCAGCTATGACACAGTGTGCCCACGACTCGAAGGCACCGCGGGGGTACAGAGTCCGTTTGCGGCATGCTTCTTGGTCTTATTATTTCACTGATGAGGTAAAAGTTAAAAAAAAAAAAAGAAACACTTGGAAAATGCACGCCTTCATTTTTACAACGCCCCCGCAAAATATTCTAGCATATGATACACGTTTTCTCAAACCCACTTTTAGGATGGATACTGTTCTGGGGGGGAGCCGCACAAACTCTATTTTCATGTTCTCTAGAGAGGGAGTGGGGGAAGAAAGTGAAAATAAGGTATTTTTAGAACCATCAGTGATTAGTTCTGAAGGGGACCGGGGAGTCCCGCTCTCGTCCCACTAATGCGCCATTAGAAACATGTAACAACAACTCATGTGTCATCACACATTCTGTGACCAAATTGGGGTAGGAACCCAGATCATGAGGTTCTCAATTTGGAACCGTTTCCTTTTTTGTGTGCTATTTCCCTATACTAAGCTGCACTTACTGAAAAATTAAAATTCAATGTCGCATTCCAGTAAAATCGGAAGTGGCCCAGAGAAGCGCTAAGTGTCTTCTCAGTGTTATAAGGGTACACACCAAGCTAAAGAAGCCAGCCCGTGAAGAAGGTACGTGAGTCAAGAGAACATATCCAGGTTGTGGGAGTCCAGAAACTCTCCTTTTCGTATTAACCACATTGCCTCCGAACCTGGAATTTACAGTGATCACGACATCGCTATTTCATTAGGGGTAATTAGACTGAAACATCTCCGTGAAGGCTAGGCTGAGTGGGTTTGAAATCAGCTGGGAGCATCTGGTCCTTCCGAGAAGTCAAACTGCATCCCTGGCGTGTTGCCGACGGGGAAATGGAGTCCCCCAGTGTGACAGAACTGCGAAGGGGTGGGCATGGGTTTGAATCCCGATCTGTCTGGCTCCAGAGCTCAGCCCCTGTACAGAGGATACACTGCAGAGTCGGGAGACCTACATAGAAGGCAGGGAGGCTGGAATCACCAAAAACACCCTGCACCATTGGCTGAGGCCCTACTTTATAGAGGCTTCCATTGGCAGGCAGGTGACTGGAGTATCCAGCGTATACTAAGTTCTCAGTGGATGCTTGCAAATTGAATTATGGTATAATTATATAACTATCACCAGAATTGTTTCTAATAACATTATAATAATAAATTATAATATTAAAGAACTTTCACATCATCTCGGAATATTGTCTCTAGAACCTAATACGTTATTAATGTTATTTATTTGCATATTTGTCTCTCTTACTAAACTTGAAGACCGTTGTGGGGGACAGAAGGTCTTATTTCTCTCTTAATCTGGTACTTGTATATTTACTCGTGTAACAAACATTTAAGGGACCAATGAGTTCATTTCTCCCAGAGAGATTCGGGGCAAATATTAACGTTAGAAAACCGAGGCTCTGGGTAATTAGTTCATTTTCTGCCATCCCAGGAAGTGATGAAGCTGCCATTTGAATGAGAGTTTTTATTAATTAATTTAATCTTCTATTATTTATATTCCATATTCCAGAGTGCCTTTACATTACCTCTTGAATAGAAATGAGACCATTTCTCTCTCTTTTCCTTACCTGGCCATTCCAACTTCCAGTCACCTGGATAATTTCTAAAATATGCCTGGACACCGTATGGCATTTAATTCCTTCTCTGTCCCCTTTCCAGGTCTCCCAGGTCAAAGATTTCGCAAAGCCCCTATCAGTGTCCGATAAGTAAAATCTCATTGCTCATAACTGCCAGGCACAGTTCTGGAGTGAGATGCTAACTGTGGTGTCTCCTCTCCTTTATGACTCCAAATAAATACCTGTTCCTGTCTCCGCCTGGGAAAAAGCTTGGTTGGAAATGTAACTGCTTTGTTGCTCTCTATGTAATTAACTACCATTAAAAGCCACTAATTAGATCGTAAGTTTTAAATAAGTTGCCCTAATTACCTTTGGTACATGGTGCATTGAGTCGGGAGGGCAAGTCCTTCAGAGCCAAGAAAACTTGGCTCTGTCAGGAAGAAAATTAACGGGGCTATTGGATTTCTTTCTTTTTTCCCATTCATAAATGGGAAAATGAGAACTTAGGGAAAGGGGCGGATAGAGGTGTAGGGTAGGATTGTGGGTGAACTATGGGCACCCAGGCAAAACCAGCCAGGGAATAGCTCATGCTGTCTCTCTGAAAACTGCTCACTTGTGCACAAGATGGAATGATAAACTGTCTTAGGACAGATCCTGCCACAGGCTAAGGGCATATGAGGTATTGAATAAATGATTGGCTGGCTCGGCCAGTGTGGCTCACTGGTTCAGCATCGACCCATGCACCAAGAGGTCGCAGGTTCGATTCCCGGTCAGGGCACATGCCCAGGTTATGGGCTGGTTCCCCAGTTGGGGGCATGCAGGAGGCGGCCAATCGATGTTCTCTCTCGTTGATGTTTCTATCTCTCTCTCCCTCTCCCTTCCTCTCTCTTTAAAATCAATAAAGAAAAAATATTTAAAATAAATGATTGGCTGAATAAATGGGTAAATGGAAACAGAGAGAGACAACATGGCATGATACTTAAGAACCTCAGTTTGGAAGTAAAAACAATGTAGAGGTTTGCATTCTGCCTCTGATAATTATTAGCTTAGTTAGGGGAACTCTGATACTATGCCTTCTCATTTTTAGTAGGAGAGATAATGATTCCTACAACCCAAGTTGTGATGAATTAATAATGATAATCTTCATATACTGAGTTCTCAATATGTCTTAGCAGTGTTGATGATGATGATGATAAAGAGGATGATGTAAAATGTGCAGTTTACAAGCTTCCAATGAGCCCCATTACTGACACTTTTATGTGCTCCTTTATTATTATTTTTAATTTTTGTACCAACACATCATTAAGCCTCTCCTAACACAATCACAGTGTCAGCATTCATTCACAAGCAGAAACAATCTATTTCAGAACATGTGTTAGGCCCTTGGTTAATCCTGAAGTAATTCAAGAAGAAAATATAGTCCTTAGTCTAAGGAGCGCACCATCCAGGGAAGCTACAGGTGTTTAAAAATAACACCATTTGCTCCATAACAAAAGGCCTTTACAAAGTACATGGTGGAAGGCAGCCCGGGAGAACTTCACAGAACAGGTAACGTCAATGAGCCCTTTATTAAATCATTTCTATCTTAATCAAAATATTTAATATATGGCCACGGTCACAAGGAGCTATAACAACCGTAATGACAATAGTAAGAATAATAGCTAACATTCATTGAGCAAGTATTATTTGCCAGAATCTAAATGCTTTATGGATCTTAGTTGATTAATAATTGTAGCAAACAAATCTAAATGCTTTATGGATATTAGTTGATTAATAATTAATAATTAGCAAGCAGACAAGGAAACGGAGGTTCATAGTGATTTTATTATGTGCCCATGTTTGCATACGAAAGTTTGCAAATGGCAAAGCCACCATTCAAGCCTGAGAGTCTTACAAAACTGGAGTTTTTATACTCTGGATGATTACTGCCATGGGTAGTACCAGTAAGAATTGGGGTTTCTTTAATTTTTTATCTGAAAATTAGAAGAGTCGCGTGTCCCCCTGGGTATTTTCCCTCAGTTTATCTCTCCAGGCAGCAGCTTCTTAGACCCATGAAAGTCAGTGAGGGACTCGATGGCCTCCCAGGAGCCTTCCAATTGCACCGTTTCCTACTGGCTTTTTCCTACTGCTCTAAGCACTGTGTGTATGCCAAGGCTTCCCATGCAGTTAAAGTTTCTCTGAAGCCAAGACAAGTCTTACACCTTCAAAATCATCTGGCAAGAGGCAAATGGAAAAGGTGTCTCTGTCTTTGTCCATCATCTGGCTCTATCTATCTATATAGGGTGTCCCCCAAAATGTATACACACTTTGAATAATTGTAAAGCCAGTGTTTATTAAAATGCATTTCATTTTCAGCCTGGCCGGTGTGGTTCAGTGGTTGAGCATCGACCCATGCACCAAGAGGTCGCCAGTTTGATTCCTGGTCAGGGCACATGCCCAGGTTGTGGGCCAAATCCCCAGTGGGGGCATGCAGTAGGAACCATCGGAGTTCTCTGTCATCGATGTTTCTCTCTCTCTAAAATAAATAAAGAAAAAAAATTTTAAAAAATACATTTCATTTTCAAAATATAATAGTCTATACAGACATCCTGTATACTTTTTTGGGAATACCCTGTATATATGCATACACATATGTATGCTTATACAATGTAAATATAAGTGCAAAAAACACACATGTAACTACACATGCACATATACATATAAGGACGTATTCATATATAGTTTAGAAAAATTACATATACACACATTTGTAAATATGTATTAGAAAACTGTATCAACATCAATCACAGCTCCAACACATAAGGTTTTCCTTTCTAAACTCTCAAACTAAATACTGTCTTCCTCTGAGCATTCAGGATATCCTCTGCTAACTATGCAGACGTTTGTTTCATAAATGCCACGTGGTTGTTTTAAGTTTGCTCAGCATTGATAGGGGATCTGTTGAGCCCCAGTTTTTTTCCAAGATGTGTGTGCACTGCCCTTGGAGGTGTTCTCCGTCCACGTGGGTTTTGTATATTGCACATAGCAGAGCTGTAGTTGAGAGTTAGGTCCTAGGCCACTGGCCAGGATCAAACAGGTTGCATCTCCTTTGGCTGTACAGAGATAAAGGGGGTGTTCTGCTCTCCCCACTGCCTGGCACTCCAATATTCTAAACAAATGGGGAGCATTGAAAACTTAGCGGAGCTGCCCAGTGACCTTTCCACTGACATCTCGTGTGACAATGGCTGCCTCAGCTTGGGCCCCACGTGACTGTTCAGTTCAGGTATTCAGTAGGGACGAGGTAGGATGTCTGAGACGACATTTGCATTTCCTGTGGAACATGATGTAATTGCCTCAGATGGAATCAGATATCCATTCCCAGCCCTGGGGTATTTATGTAGTTGTGTAATTCTTTCCCCTTGAGGGTAAGCTAGACCTAGTTCCTGCTTCTAATAAATAGCCCAGTGGCAAGGTATCATAGTACACCTGGGCATTCCCAATTTGGCAGGTATTGGCTCTTCTCAAAGAAGATCCTAGGAAAGGCAAATGATTTTTCTAGCAGATTATTTTTAAAACCTAGTTATATATCTCATTTTTGTTCATCCATTTATTCAACAGATATGAAATGAGCTTATACTATGAGTAAGGCAATAAATTCAGTGATTTACAGACGGAAGGCACATTTCTACTTTCCTTTTAAATTTCATGCTGTTAGTATTTAAAAAATTTTTTTTCTTTATTAATTTTAGAGAGAGAGCAAGGGAGAGGGAGAGGGAGATAGAAACATTGATGAGAGAGAACATCGATTGGCCACCTCCTGCATGCTCCACACTGGGGATTTGGCCCACAACCTGGGCATGTGCCCTGACCGGGAATCGAACCGGTGACTTCCTGGTACATGGGTCGACACTCAGCCACTGAGCCACACCGGACGGGCCACGTTTCTACTTCCAATATAGAATTAGAATGCACTGCTGTAAGTTGTGATTGGTGTGCCCAGGTTTCCAGGATAGAAGGTTCAGGAAACTCAATCTGACCAAGTGTGGGGCATGGGCAAGAAAAGTTTTTTGGAAGCAATAAATACAAAGCTACTCATTCAATGACAAAAAAGAAAAAAAGAAAAAAGCTATTCAGACAGGGGAATAAAGAACTGTGGGGAAGAAAGAAGTTTCAGACAGTGAGAGAAGTGTGGGCAAAAGATGTTAGTTGATGGTTGCTTTTAAAAAAGATTGGCATAAACCAGTAAGAACATAGGAAACTGTGAAATAGAGTTCCAGCATCAGCCTTTGGGTACAAATCTCTATTAAATTCTTAGTGTTCTTCTCAAAACTATGAGTGGGCAGGAAATTAGCGTTCTCCTTGGGTTACTGTCATCCGATGAGAGGGGAGGAATTCTGAAGTGAGACAGAGGTTTTGGATCCCATTCTTTCCTTTTGGTTTGGGGTAAGCATTTAAAATTGCATAAAACTTTAACTATTAGGAGCTACAGATGACTTATAATAATACCATGCTAGAATAACTGAAAGGTTCTTTGTTGAAAAACTATCTTAAGACTGTTGTTCAAGAACCACACATTCCTGTCCAAAGATGACTCTGTTATTTCTGTCCAGCATAAGGCAGTAGTGTGTGGTTTCTGTTTCCCAATGTTTCCCGTCCCTTGGGGACTTGGAGCGAAACCACGGGGATATTTGCAACGGCCTATCTGTCTCTCTATTCTTTTCAACGTCTGAATGACAAGCCAAGCAGAGAAATTGAATTTTTCACTTCTCTAAACACTTTTGGCCCCTAGGAACACTGGAAAAGGTCAAGAATTTTGAAGCACATTCTTCCCCAGGCTACAAGATCAAAACTTCTTTTTTAAAAGGTTGTTTGCGGCCCAATGAGACAGTGAGCCGTGATGGAGAATACAAACAGCAGTTTGCATCCTGCGTGGCGGCCTGCGTTCCTCTCGGCAGGTTCACTCTGAAGACAGCGTCTCTGGAGAGATTTATTTCTCTCATCAGGGCAACTGCAGGAGGGAAAAAAGGGCTTAACATAAACTGGGAAGCGTGTGGGTGAAGACTTACTTTTCATAGTTCCCTACCCGTTTTTTTTTTATTTTTCCTGCATTATCTTCTTTTCCTTTTTCTTTTAGTTGCTTCCTTCCACCAGATCCTTTTTTTTTTCCTCTCTAAAATTTTGTAGCCAATCTCCTAATCATCTTTTTCGTTTTCCCTTGTTGACCCACATGACAGGCATCCTCTAAAACAGAACATCCCAGTGTCCTCACCTCCAGCATTCACGCCCCGTGTACTTCCCTCCCCCTGAGTGTATGCCGGGCCGAACACTCGCTTCCCATGTATAGGTTATGGTAAAAGATGGACACAGACAACAAAGCTGGGGACGGGGTGGGAGGGGACAGGGAGGAGGGAGTCAATGGTGGGAAAAAGGAGAAACATCTGTAACAAAAATAAATTAATAAAATAAAAAGAGAGAAAATGCAAGATGAAAGTAAAAAAATAAAAAGTTATGAATGTCACTTCTAACTTGAGATTATGACAAGAATATGACTTCTGTCTTGCTTGTCCTTGTCTCTCTCTGGGAGCCATCCCTGTGCCTATGAAGAGGCCCAGGCAGCAAGGAGCTGACGTCTCTAGCCTATAGCTGGACACCTGGGACCTTCCCACAGCCACATGAGTGAGCTTGGAAGAAGATCCTTCCCCACTTGAGTCCTGAGATGACGGATGCCTTCTGTGTGGACTGTGTTTGCAGCCCCACGAGAAACCTCGTGCCAGAGGACCTGACTCAGCCCACCTGCATTCCTGACCCACAGGATCTATAGGATACTGTTGATTATTTTAAGCCACTAAGCTTTGGAGTGATTTGTTCTAGAGCAATAATGGATAATTAACGCAACCTACATCCCTTCATGTTCCTCCTCTTCACTGACTCCTTTTATTGAACCTCTTTCTATTTTTGCTTCTTTATTTCTCTGTCTTAGTTCTTAAGTACACAGATTTCAAATGTGTATGTGACTTTGAAAACTATGGGAATCAGAATGCTTTACTCTCAGCAATCGTCAAACCAAGTCATGTATCTGCAAACATATCTGCATAACGGAAAGGTCAGCATCCCTGGCCTTGCTTTAATCGTGATCTTTGGTAAATCTTCATTTATTTCAGTACGCTATTTAACAGGTAGCTACTATCTTTAATACATTGTGTCTGCTGTCCTGTGGAAAACACAAGTGAATATGCATCCGGCCATCAAAAATATTGTCATTTGGAATAAAATAAATATGCGGGAAATAAAGCATGTCACAGAGGGATACTCTCAGGGGTCTTTGTGTGTTAAGAGGAGGAATGGTCATTTTCTAGTTGGAGGATCAGGAAAGGGAGCACTGTCCGCTGAGTGCTGAAAGAGAAGCTAGATTTGCATATGCTCATTCAAGCTTCTGTGACCTTCCCCCCACGGAGAGCCCATCTGTCTTACACAGCTCACAGGATCAACTCCTCCGTAACATACTGGAACCAATCTGAATTCTGCTTTCTCTGGGCCACCCTCCACAACCAGTCTAGGTAGTTGATCATTTACCTTTTCAGAGTTTCTCCAGCCCTCCCTAACCCTGTCGACTCCAGCGTTTCTCAAATCACTGCCTATTTGGCTCTTCCATTCCTCAAGGGAAAAAGTGGAGTTGGAGAGGAGAGAACAGTTTGCTATTTTCCAGGCTAAGGAGGAGGAGATCAGAACGGGGTAGGAAGACTTGCGATAATACAATGTTAGACCATCAGGAAGTTATTTGTTGCAAAACAAAAACAAAACAAAACAAGAAAGAAAAAAAGATGGTTTTTGAGAAAAAGTGGTTTCTGACCACAAACCGCCCCATCATATACTTCCAACCAAAGTGGTTTTCATTTCCCATTTTTTTCCTTCTTTGAGGACTTGGAGCAAAACTGTGGGGATATTTGAAATGTGTCATGGATTATTGTGCTTAGTCCTGAATCTTCACTGAACTTTGTAATATATATGTTTTTTTTAAAAAAAAAAAAATTATGGAGGAGACAATGAGGGCTTGGAGTTGTCCTCTCATTTTGTCTGGGAAATAAACATATTTCTAGAAATTAGAAATAAAGTACTTTCTTCATGCTGTTTTGGCTTTATTCTTCCAAATTGTATTTTTAATGAGAAACACAAGAGTTAAATAACTAAATCTGAGTCATGCCACTGCAAGGCATTACTTTTATTTTTATTTTTTTACGTAGGATGCCTAGTGATTTTTACTTTAATTTTAAAGCCTTTTTCCATATAACATTGTGTAGTTTAAGGTATACAACATGTTGGTTTGATACATTTACATATTGTAAAATACTTTTAAGTGCCCTCGGTCAAGCCCTTTCAAACATATCGCAGCTTTAAATATTTACTATGATAAATCTTTGGAAAGCTGAAACCTTAAAAATACTCATAAGGCTGACAGAGCAATTTCCATCCCTGAAAATTTATTATAAGAAATAATTTACATTAAGGGGATATGTCGGAAGCAGCTTACATGATCAACAATAGGATGACGGTATTGTACCTTGTGGTACCTCCACACAATAGATTCTCTCAGTGCCATTAAAATGGTAATTAGAAAGACTTAAACATGAATATGAAAATGTTTATTATGTGGTAGTAATAAAAGGAGGAGAATGCTAAATTATATGTAAACCATGATTATACTATTCAATTTATATTTGTTTATGGAAAAAAAAAACAAGAAAAGAATCATAGAAAATAAAATCGACCGCTGTGTTAGAAAAAAAAAAATACATACATAGTTTGTAACTGTGATGCACAGTTTTTCAAGTTTAAATTTTGGGTCTGATCATTTCTTGGGGGAGTGTGTCTTGTGCAATACAGAATGTTACAGTATCCCTGACTTCTACCCCCCCAAATGCCAGGATCACTTCCCCAGCTGTGCCAGCCAAATATGTCTCCGGGCACTGCCAATGTCCCTTGGTGGGGATGGGGGGGGGCAAAATCACCCCAGTGGAGAACCCTGGATATAATAAAATCTTTCATTATTTTGAAAATATCTTTAAAGAAATAGTATCAATAAATAAAAATGAGAATAGTCTTCACTCTTGACCTAGCGTTCTCCTCAGCAGCTTACCCAGAAAATAGTGAAATCAGCAATGTTCTGGTTCTAACAGACAAAGGAGGAAAGCACTAATGCGTGATGACCTGCTTGGGAATGTCAGCAAACCACACCATTCCTCTGAGTTTCTGCAAAACGAGGGAAGGAAATCAGTGTGTCTTATATAAGATTATCTTCCACTGACAGTGCAGAGTATTTTTATCCTGGTGGAAGTTGCCTCTGGGCTCTGAAACCTTCTGTCAGCGAGTAAAGAAAACTAATTGCAGTGAAATATCTTTTCAGGCAACCTGCCCATCACCTAATTCTATATGTAGGGGAAATGCACACTTTTAATTCTAAAGTTTAGAAGATGTTTCAACAGAACGCAAAGCCCATGGGAATGCTTTTTAGGGCCAGGGGAACTTCTACACAGTGTAGGAACTTTAGTTCAGTTCAGAAAAAATGGTACAATTTCAAGGCACTGTTAAGGAGTCCTCCATCACCTGGCTTGACCCCCTATTTTATATTCAGGGTAACCGGAGACCAGAGAAGTTAAGTCACTTGCCAGTTCAACACACCTAATTAGCTACACAGTATACTGTTCAGCTCCAGTCGGCCTGAAGTTTCTTATCCTTTAGGGAAACCGTGTCTTTAAAAGAACATTCCCCATCTCTGCAATGGTGAATCACGGAAAAAGAATTTATTCCTAATGATGATGTTTTCCACCGCGTTTCTTCAGATAGAATGTAAAATTCAAATAGTTCGTGCACAATCGTTTCTCGGGTGCTACGTGCCCAGTTCTGTGCCACACGGTGGTTTTGAAAGAATAAACACATTTCATATTTTTTCTGCTATTGTCAAAGCCCCGCCCATTCTGCCGCGCACCTGAGACACATTCAGTCAACAGGGCTGGGGAGCTAGAACAGAGTGAGCTTGGACCGGATTCCTGCGGCTCTCTGTCTGTACTCCTAGGAACTGTTCCTCTATTGCTCCCCTTCAGCTGGCCTTTCCACCTTCCCACATCATCCTGGATAACGTGTGTGTGTGTGTGTGTGTGTGAATGTAAATGCAGTGACCCTCTCACCAGAAGCATTTGCATGTAGGACGAAGGAAGCCCCAGCTGCTTATCTAAGCGTGTAACGAAGGACACCACCCCCAACTCTGTGCGACAGAGAAACGTGTGAACCTCACAATGTCTGAATACCAGAAATTCTTGAATATTATTGGGGTGTTCATTGGATAAAGATGTGATCGTGGGATTTTCATGGGTTTTTTTTGTTTGTTTGTTTTCTTACTTCCAGAGGTCATCTGCGTTGTGATAGCTGCTCCTAGAAAGCAGGCTTTAGAAGGTGTCTTGCCACTTGGGTCTTTCCATAATGCACCTGGGGTGACATAGCTAAAGTATCTGATTTGTTGGATAGCCAAGTACCTTCTCATTGGAAAGACATGATACCAGAGTGTAAGAACAAACAGGTGGCATCCATGGACTGTGGGCCTCTTTCTCTATACTGTGGTAATGGAAACTGTATGGGGCTGAGAATCAGGAAATTCAGATGTGAATTCTGGTTCCGTGACTCGGAGTTGTAAATACTCCCAGTTTCCTCATCTGTTTACTGGGAATGGGAACACTGTGTCCAGTATTCAATATGCAACGGGGAAGGTGCTGATTGTATGTTAACATGCAATGCTACTTAGGGATATGTAGCCATAAGAACATTGCATATCATCAGTATCAGATAATTTTTTTTTTCTTTATTGATTATTAGAGAGAGAGGAAGGGATAGGGAGGGAAATATCAATGAGAGAGAACATCGATTGGCCACCTTCTGCATGCCCCCCACTGGGGATTTAGCCCACAACCTGGGCATGTACACTGACCAGGAATCGAACCGGTGACCTCTTGGTGCGTGGGTCGATGCTCAACCACTGAGCTACTTGGGCCGGGTGTATTAGATAATTTTAATTATCTAATATGAGCATCCATTTTTTCCTTTAAGATAGATGCAACCAGGTAAAATACTTGTTTCGTCTGTGTGACGAGGATGCTGTGATGTCTGTATCCTAGGTGAATAGGCCTTTACTTTAATCAGGACTGACAAACTAGTTTTTAGGGCTGGGGAAATAACTGGATTTGAGAAAGGAAACAGTAAAAATAAATGAAGGAGCATCAGTAATGTCTTGGGTTGAATTTCTTAGAAGCAGAGCCGTAGTGGAGGATGATTGTACAAGTAACTCATTGTGGGAGCCCTCATAGGAAGAACCCATAAGGCAGTGGTCGAAGCAGGCAAGGGAATGGGATTCAGCTAAGCAAAGCTGTGCTTTCAGCTGGAGTCGAACTTGAACCTGATCCCAGGAGATCTGTGGGGTATGAACTGCATCACAGAGCTAAGTTCACCTTGTGGCAAGAGTGCAGGCTTTTATCCCAATATCTATCAATCAGCCCTTGTCTCCAGGCCATCCTTGGAGAAAGTATAACTTCCTAGGTTTCTGCAGGCAAACTGACTTCCTTTGGCTGAGGGAAGTAAATCGGTCAGTCACTGGCAGTCAATACTTATAGCAGCTTGGGAAGAGGTTTACCTGCCAGGTAATAGGGACCTGGGTTTGACATTTATTACATATAATAAAGTAGGCTTCCTAGGGGATACTAAATGACTTCAAACTAACTTGGACTCTTCAAAATGATATGTTTTTGAAGGCCAGGGAACTTCTCTGCTTTGCTCCCCGTTTCATCCTCAATACTTAGAAAATGATCCGGCTCATAGAATATGCTCAGCAGATGTGTGTTGAATAAATGAAGGGATTCCTGATCAATATTTTCCTCCTAGTCTAGCCTCGATGTTGTGGTGCACACTTCCCTGGTTTTTCTAAGGAGAGCAGTTCTCTCCTTTCTCCTCTCAAGCTTTATTATGGTTTCCAAAGTTTATCAGATAATCAAGGTGGTTCTATAAAGCATTCTTTTACTACTCCAGCCCACAGGAAGGTGTGTGTGTGTGTGTGTGTGTGAGCGAGAGAGAGAGAGAGAGAGAGAGAGAGAGAGAGCTAGAGAAAGAGATTGCAAGTGTACGTACGCTATTGCATGTATGCGGGTACGTACCTCCATGTGTCCTGGCCAGTTATGAACTCTAACTAAAAATGCCTGTCCTGGCTTTACAACCATCACCTAACCCACATTTTCTGAAGTCTCTCTGTAATAATGCATATATTACTCAGATTATCACTCAATACCCACTTCACCATCACCTGCACTTAATAAATAATAATATGAAGAAAGAGAGTAATAATAAATAGTATTTACTGAGTACTTACTATGTGCCAAGCACTATACGCAACACATGATATGCCTGTTTTGTCTGATGTGATGATAATCTCATAATGCAGGTACTTTTATTATCTATATTTTCTGGATGAAGGGATATAAGCTTAGCAAATTTAAGTAGCTTGCCCAAAGCCGCGCAGCTAGCAAGAGAAGAACTAGGATTTGGATATGATCAGATGCTACAACCTTGTCTGAGCCTCAAAGTTATAATATCTTACCACCTGGACTATTTCAACAGCTTGCAAACAAATCTCCCTTCTTCAATCCATTCTAGACACAGCAGCCAGGATGATCTTGACAATGCAGCAATCTGGTGACACCACTCCTCTGCTGAAAACTCCCTAGTGCATCTCCATTAATCTCACCATAAAGCCCTAAGCCTTTAGTAGAGTTTAATGAAACCCACCCTGATTCGCCTCTTGAATACAACTCCATCCGCATCCCTCGTCCTCCCTTACCTTGCCCAGATACTGAGCTGCCTTCAGATTCTTGGACACTCGCTCCCTCCCTTTTGACCACACTATGGGCTGAATGTGAAAGGTTCCCTTCTACTCCTGTTGTCCTCGGTTGAATAGATATCCTTCAAGAAATAGCTCTTGACCTCCCAAACCTGTAGCTGTCCTTCCTCGAAGCCCAGTGCCTGAGCTTATTCATTGTTTCATCTCTACAGCTAGAAAGGAGCTTGAAAGTAGCTGCCAGTGAAGACATTTGCCTTCAGATGGAAAGAAAGAATGAACAGTCCAATGATGTAAAAATACTCTCTCCCACCTACCCTCACGGTGAGCTCTGAGAAGAGTGACTATGCTTAATTCAACTCTCTTCCTCAATACCTAAGACACTGTCTCCTGCATATGGGTTCTTAGCAACTGTTTATTTATTCATTATTATTATTATTATTACTATTTTTACCTTGATTTCAGCCACAATCTTTACACTGTTCAGGAGGAAAGCTAATGTTTGATTTATGTCTCTTCATTCAGCCCAGAATATAAAATGATAGAGTTGTTGGGTTGGAGGTCATGAAATTAGGTTTCTTCTTCATGGACAAATTCCCACTATAGTTTACCTTGAGTGTAATTGTACAGCGTCTATTTGAACCTCTCCAACTCTGGAGAACTCACTACTACCTAGGAGAGGCTTCCCTGTCTTTAAAGAGTCATGAGTTTTAGCATATTTTTTCCTCATATTTAATCAATATTTCCCCCTATCATATGGAGCTTGTTGGACAGGAAACCCAGAAAGCCATTAGTCATTCAGTGGATGGCACGCTGGCTTTTTCCTTCTTTTACCAGCCGGGACTCTCCTCCCTGAAATTCTAACTGAGGGACCTTTGCAAAACCCTGAACTGGGGAGTGGAAAGGGGGCACGGAGAGAGTCTTAATGCCTGGCCTGACATTGTCCCTCAGAGCAATCATTGCCCAGTGTTCTTGGCTTTGGCCCAAACTGCCTATGTGACAGTCTATTCTCCCTGACTCAGCCTTCGGTGTCCAGATAAATGATTCCCTCTCAGTGCATTTTTTCTGCTCCAACTAAATAGGCCTTCTAACCATCACTGTATCTTTCAATTCCAGCTAACAGCTTGGACAGAAGTTTTTAAAAAATGTTACTAAGCAAGCAGGCTCGGCCTGTGAAGTCACGCGGAAGGCGCTGCGAATGCGTCCCCTATCGCTGGGCTCCCAGGGACGGCGCCTGCTCTGCTCTGCAGAGTCCATTCCACGCATTGTGCTCACTCCCCCCCCCTGACAGATTGTTTGCCGCTCTCTGCCATTCCTTGAATCTTAGCTACAACTTGTTAAGCAGTCACTGTTAGCCAGATACTGTGCTATGCTTTGCACGAATGATCTCCTTTCATTTTCGCCCAAAACCCTTTGAGACTGGTCCCATTAGCATTCTCATCTCACAGAGGGGAAAGTGAGGTACAAAGGATTTAAATGGCTTGCCCGAAAGCACATAGCAAGTAAGTGGAAGAGAAGGATTTGACCCCGGAAAAATGAATTTGGGGTCAAACAGCTGTCTTAACCCTACGTTCTGATGCTAGAGTGTCATGGATGGTATAAGCTGATTTTGACCTTTAATTTACTTTGCGACCTTTGACATATAACCTCAGCTCTCCGGGTCCCATTTTCTTCATAGTAAAAAACAAAAACAAAAACAAAAGATTAAAAACATGACTGAGTTTGAGTGTGTCTACAGTGAATTACATATAACAACTGTATTCTTTATTATAATCATATTAGGCAGGAAGAGAAAGAGATAGAATGTGAACATTCTCTGATTCTTTCCAGTGGAGATTGTGAGGGAATCACAAGGCCCCCTGATGCTACCTTTGTTATCCTTCTGTAATTAGAAAGCCAAGGAATAACTCAGAAAACTGGTTCTCACCTATCCGTAGGTCTCACCTACTTCAGCGGTGACATTTTTTTTTTTTTTCAGTTTAGACTCTTTCACACTCTGAATTTAGAAATAAAATGAGCACATTTCAAATTCAATGTATTTGGAAAATGAGAGAAAATGGAAAGAAAGCAAATAGTGCTAGTGTGCAAGTGGGTTATAACTCAAAGGGACAAGTCCCAAACCTGGCCCGGATGAGGACGCGTGGTCGTCGACCCAGCAGCCCTATCACTGTGTTTATTATTGTCCCCTGAAGCAGAGACACGCTGTCGGAACTCTAGTGTCCTCTTGGTCGTTGAGGATGGGGGCTCACTCTGCCAAAACCAGGCAGGGCCGAGTGTGAGCTGGAGGGAGCAGAGTCCCTGAGGACGGCCTGGACCTCCCAAGCCAGTCCCGGACGGCCCACCTTCTGTCCTCTTCTCCATGAGAGGATGAACTTTTGATCTGATTAAACAACTAAGCCCTGTTAGCTAACTTTTGCTTTTCATTTAGGCTGCTAAGTTGGCGAAGGAAAGGCATACAAAGGAGTATAAAACACAACTTTGAGTTTCCTAGTAGACAAAGTAAAAAGTGAACCATAGGACTATCAGAGGACAAATTCTGGATGAGAGGAGCCTGATCCAAACGAATACATCTTCTCTCTTAAATGAAAACGATTCACGAGGGATGACATGAGAGCTGCATAAGAAGAGCCCAGTGATCCGTGACACCCAAGCGTGGAATCCTCTGTCGCGATCACCGGAGACTTTCATACCTAAGTGCAATGACGACACGCTGGGTCACACAGGACAAGTCTTTGTTAGAAAAAGGGGTTGACTGCTCCAACACCTTTCATAATGATGCCCTTATGTATCCTGTATCTCAGGGGCCACCGTTTGACTCTCCTGTGACTGGCACAACCACAGACCATGGATGTTTTTTATTCCTTCCTGCCGCTTTGCCTGTTGATCCTCACTGAATTTCATTCTGGATTTCAGTTCATCAGATCTTCCCTTTTTGTAAAGTTTAGGAAAATGTCAAAGAAGTGAATGCCGAGTGGGGCAAAAGTAGGTTTACAGCTGTGAGTACACGATTTATTAATTGTTGTATTAATTTCCATCCAAATGAGTGTAAGCCTACTTTTGCCCCACCCTGTATATCTCTTTGGTGATCACACTAGAAGACAGAGGAGGGGTCGGTTCCATAGGTGGTCATACGCAATGCCTCCCATGAGGGGACACGGTGCTCCCTTTAAGTCCTGGAGAGCATTATGCTAAGTGAAATAAGCCAGTCAGAGAAAGACAAGTACCACGTGATCTCACTTATTTATGGAATATAATGAACAAAATAAGCTGTCGATCAAAATAGATCCAGAGACATGGAAGTAGGGAACAGACTGACCAACCTCAGAGGGAAGAGGGGTGGAAGGAGTGGGAAGAGATAAACCAAAGAACTTACATACATAACCAATGGGCGCAGACAACAGTGTGGGGAAGGCAGGAGGAGGGTGAGAGCGAGGAGGAGGGGGTCAATGGGGGTAAAAGAGGGGGACATCTCTAATTCATTCAACAATAAAGATTAAAACAAAAGAATAGGATGGGGAAAATTAAGATAGAATCATGCTTAGTGCCAGGACTCTGGAGTTAACAAGACCTATATTTAAATTCTGGTTTTCCTATTTATCACTTACTAACTAAAGAGTCTTGGTCATATTACTAAATTCTTTTGAGCCTCAGTTCTCCAACATTTTAAAGAAAGCCTGGCAGGTGTGGCTGAGTGGTTGAGCATTGACCCATGCACCAAGAGGTTGCCGGTTTGATTCCCCATCAGGACACATGCCCAGGTTGTGGGCCCGATCCCCAGTGGGGGGCATGCAGGAGGCGGCCAATTGATGTTCTCTCTCATCTATGTTTCTAGCTCTCTCTCTCTCTCTCTCTCTCTCTCTCTCTTTCTCTCTCCCCCTTCCTCTCTTTCTAAAAATCAATAAAGAAAAATAAAATAAAATAAAAATAAAGAAGGGATGAAAAAAATATTCTATATGAGAATTATTAGAATACCTGTTGATTGTTCCCAACAAAAACTTGTGTTTTTTTTTTTTAACAGAACACAATTTTAACATTCCTAGGTAACTAGTGCATGAGTTAGATTAAGCTTGCATTGAGTAATCTTTATGACCTGAGCCAAGGCCACTTTCTATAGACCTTATGACCTTCCATTTCTGTCCCCATTGTAAATGTTTATCCAATTGACTATTTCTCCACCCACCCCTTTCCATTAACCTTATGGATTACCTTTGATGTGCATTGTATCAAAAGCCTACTAGAAGTCCAAGTGAATTATATCGATGGTGACTGTCTGAATTTTTGAGAAAGCAATCAACTTTGTTAAGCACGAGCTCCCTTTGGACATCTATTGTTACAGGTCTGTGAAAACTAAGAGTGTGAGAGGAAGCAGACTGCTATTGTGAAAACACCTCTGGCCTGAGAATCCAAATTCCTGTATTCTAGTTTCAGTTCAATCCCAACCAGGGCTGTGACGTTGAGCTACCTGCTCAGAATGTCAGTGAGGCGAAACAATAGAATGAAGTGAGTAGACGTGCATGTTGTAAAATTACGAAGAACGTGAGCCACCGAGTAGATGCGAGACTTCAAGCAGGCTATTTAATTTGGCCAAACCTCAGGGTTTTCATCAGTAAAATGGGGATGATAATAGTAACTCTCTATATTACTTTTAGGGTACATACTAAATTTCTGTTTGAAGAAACTCCTAAAATACCAGGAAAAAAAAAAAAAAAAATATATATATATATATATATATATATATATATATTCCTCTCTGCATTACTTATTTAGTAGTTACTTCTTATGTATTGAATGGAGTCCTTCAAAAGATATTGAAGTCCTAACCCCAAGTACTATACCTATAAATGTGACCTTGGATGATTGGGTCTTTGCAGATAATCAAGTTAAGATGAAGTCCTTAGGTTAGGCCCTAAACCAATATGATTGGTGACATTATACAAAGGGGAAATTTGGGTACAGAGAGAGACATTCACAAAGAAAAGACGATGGTGTAAGGACACAGGGAGAATGCCATGTATAAGTCAAGGAAGGATATCAGAGACCAGAAGCTGGAAAAGGCAAGAAAAGATCCATCCCCTTCCTTGATTTCTGATGTGTAGTCTCCAAAACAAAACATGAGACAAAACTTTTCTGTTGTTTGAAGCCACCCAGTTTGTGGAACTTTGTTGCTAGACTAAGGAATGTACTGTGCTGAAGACTGCAATATACACTCTTCAATTTTCACTTTGAAAGTTGTTAACTTTAAGTTATGATATTACAAGTAAAATATAAGAAACCTGAAACGGTATGAATCTCTTTATGCTATACTTCTTATGTATATTATACAGGGTGGGGCAAAAGTAGGTTTATAGTTGTTCATATGGAAAATTATACAATAAATAATAAATAGCAGTAATACAAGAATAAATTCAGTTTGATGTACTTACAACTATAAACCTACTTTTGCCACACCCTGTATTTAGCACACATTATAAATCACTCATTACAGTGTTAGCTTTGCATTAAATAGGCATATCTATCATTCCCACCGCTGTTCCTTCCTCCTAAAGGTTCATATTTCCATCTGCTATTATTTCCTTGCAGCTTAAAGAACTTCCTTTGGGTTCCTTATAGTGCAGACTTGCCGGCATCAAACACTCTTAACCTTCCCCTGGCTTACTAATTCCTTGTTGCAGGTTTGTTTTCTACCGTTTTCTTGGATATAGAATTCTAGATTTCAGGGATCTCTTTTCTTTCAGTTCTTTAAAAGTGCTATTTCATTGTTTCCAATGAAATCATTGCATTTTTTCCAGAGAGCATTCAAATGGCTGCTCTTCTTTATGCTGTGTGTCCCCCCTTTTTTTTCTTTTTTTGGCTTTTGGTTATTTTTGGTTTTAATCACAATCACGATGTTATGTTTAGGCATGATTTTTTAAAATCTGCTTGGCATTCACATGACTTCTTAACTTTTAAATGTATGTCTTCAATTAACTCGAAAAATAAACCGTGATTTCTTCAGATTTCAGATACTTTTGCTACTCCAATTTCTCTTCTCCTTTTATGGGACTTCAATTATGTGTATGATGGACCATTAGAGATTCCCCAAGAGGACCCAGAGGTTCTGTCTATTTTCTTCATCATTTTTCCCCCACTTTAGGTGATTTCTATTGATCTTTTATTTTATTGACTCCTTCTTCTGCTATCTTAAATCTGTTCTTTTGCTTATCCATTTATTTTAAATTTTCTTTCAGATTTTGCCATTTTTAATTATACAGTTTCCACTTGGGACTTTTTATAGTTTCTATTTCTCTGTTGAAATGTTTTATTTTTTCGTTTGTTACAAAATTATTTTAGCGTATGCCCTTGAGCAGAGTTACAGTAGCTGCTCAAGGTTAGTCTCTGTTAATCGCCTTTTCCTTAATACAAGTCACATTTTCCTGTTTTTATTTATTTTAATTTTATATGACTGGTAACTTTAGATTGGATCCTAAACATTTTCAATAATATGTTGCGAAGACTGAATTATCTTAGATTTATTTAAAAGGTACTACTTGTTGTTATTGGTGTTTTTACGTTTTAGCAGACAATTGATTTGTCTGAACTCAAACTCCAGATTCTGTATTCCCAGTCTATATTTTTACCTTTAATTGGGGTGCTAGAATTCTGCTCAACACATTCATAGGTCAGCTAACTGCTTTGGAAGTTGTCCTACCCAGAATTTGTAGTTCCCCCTTCCTAGTTCTTTCATGCCTAGGGCTGGTCTCCACACTTTCCAACGCCAGGGTTGCTCCAAACTCTGTTCTATCGTTCTTCAAGCCAGTAAAGCTGTGGGCTTCTCTAGGAGTCTTAGTCTCCATGTGATGACACCGGGAACAACCTGTGAGCTAAAAGCCACAACAACGGGAAACTCACCTACTCATCGGTCGTTACTTTCCCCCAAGGTTCAATGCCCCTCTAATAGCGTCTGCTCGTTTCACTCGGCACTGCCTGTATGCAGTTGATTTTTATAATTTTTCTGGAGTTTATAGTTGTCACCTGTGGAAGGACTGGTCTACTACGAATGACACAGAGTTTATGAGACTCTAACTTCTGTCTTTTCCTGGTGGTTTAAATCAGATAAAGTTTATTTCTCTCTGACTTAATAGTGCAGAGACTTCCAGGTGGTTCTTATGAGGTTATTCAGAATCTAGACGGGTTTATTGGGTTTGCTTTTCTCAAAATATGAATTTAATCTCTGAATCCAAGGATCAAATCATTGTCATGCGGGGAGTCAGGGCAAACAGCTTCATTTTTAAGGAAGGGAGTTGGAAATTGTAGCAGTCACTTCCAATGGCATTCTATTAGTTCAAACTTCTTCACATGGCAACACTTAACTATAAATAAGTTTAGGAAATAAAATTTCTTGAAGGACAGTGAGCTAAACCATGGCGAGGAGAGGAAATCGAGTATTAACAGTCACTGAATGTATTCTGGGAGAAATTTGTATTCCATGCCACAACCCATGTATACTGTACACATCCACTTTCTGCCTATTGGAGAATTGTTTTAATCACATCCAGCCCAAAGTGTGGATCCTGTTATATCTATTTTGGTGACTTTTGGAAGTATAGGAAGTTATTATTAAGTACACAATATCTGCTATACCCTGTTCCTAATCCTTCACTTGTCCAGTATCCATTGGGAAGACAGGGTACTAGTCCTGGAATAAAAGCCAGATTCTGAAAATAAAAATGTTAACACAAACAAAAAAACAACAACAGCTATTATTCTGTAGCAAAAATGAAATAATACTTGTCAAGAATTGCAAATATGCTCTCCCCTGGCAGTAAAGTAACTTTTGAGGGGAGAGGGAACCCTGGTTTTGCTGTCTAGAAAGCACGAATTTGTCTAGTGTGCTTTATGGCCCATGGCTTTACTTGCTGGATAATACTTCCTTATTGATATCCCTTGTCTTCATACATGAAATAAAATGGGAGAGTATGTCCTTGGATGCTAGCGGTGTTGCCACTTTCTTCATCCTGGTGCAAACTGAGGACCTCAGAGTTTGATTGGGAAGTGAATAATTGTCTTTTGCGTGCCATCTTTGGCTTTTTTGGTAATAAAATACAAAGGTGGGGGCAACAACTATAATGTAGACATCTAATCCAAGGCACGCTTTATAGTGAGTTGTGTTCTTATATTTCCACAACCAAATACTAGATTCCCTCATTATGTAATGCCCATCTCCCTCAATTTAATGCACTGTTATCTCGAAGCCACGGAAACAGGGGAGTGTACAGAAATGTACAGGCATCACCTTTAATCTGACTTTTTGCTAATGGAAATGTTCTTAGTGACAACCTCATCTTAGGTTACTTAGGATACAGGTACAGTTCACCTTTCTGACAACAAGGTCTCCGAGTTTCTAGACCGTCAGTTCATATTGCAGATGGTAGATGCTGTAAGGGGGCCTTATTCAATCACTTGGAAGCCGTAAGAGCAGAGTTGAGGCTTTGCTCAAGATAAAAAGTCCTCCTGTGGATGGCAGCTTCAGCTCCTCCCCGAGGGTTTCAGCCTCCCCTTCCTGATAGCTCGGCCCTTCCAAATGGCGTGCCCTACAGATTGTTTTACTCTCCCAATTAGCCCACAATCCCGTAAGCTGCTCCCTTGCAATGAATCTCTTAATATAGAGTTTCATAACTTCCAGGACCTAATAAAAAACAGAAATTGTGGGGGCTCCTGTTCAAAAAGCATTAACAATTTCAACAAGGTCATTAGCAGAGCATTAAACCAAGCACCAGGCTCTTCTAAGCACAGTGAGACTTCACAATTTGTATACCCATGAAGCTGGCCACAAGGAATAAAAATGGGTGGTAAAGTGTCTGATAATATACTTTAAAAGAGCCATTTTGGAAAGGGGAAGGTAAGGGGTGGAATGGATTTGGAGTGGGGAGGCAGGACACTTATCCACCTCCAGCAATCCCTGTGGGAGAAAGAAGGGACTATACTCGAGGAGAAGAAATTGAACCAAGGATCAATTAGAAAATAAGATGAGATGAATATTCAAAAGGAACTTGAGGATGAAATGGACTCTGCTTATGAGGCACCATGAAGTCCAGGGGGATTATTGAAAAGATTCGGAGGTTGGAGAGGAATGAAAAATAGATGAGATCAGTGGTGCACAGAACATAGAATAGCCACGTGGTGATGGATTTGAGCTTGCTCCGATGCTGAGCAAACATGATTAAAAAAAGTGCAGAGGTTAGACCTTGAGGCCTTAAAAAAGGTAGGTGTTATGAGGAGGATGTGTGTTTCTCCCCACCCCAGTCCCCAGTGTTAAGTCATAAGGCTGGGGTCCTGACTTCATGGAATTAATGTCCTTATAAAAAGAGACACCAGAGCCCTCTCTCTCTCTCTCTCTCTCTCTCTCTCTCTCTCTCTCTCTGCCCTATCCCTGCCTCCCCCCACCCCCCCACACACATACATAACAAGGACATTGCAAGAAGGTGGTCATCTATAAGCCAGGAAGAAAGTGGTCACCAGAAACCAAATGGGCAATCACCTTGATGTTGTACTTCTGGCTTCCAGAACTGTAGAAAAATAAATTTCTGTGGGTTTAAGCTCTCTAGCCTGTGGCATTCTATTATGGAAGCCTGAGCAGACTTAGCTAGTAAGGAATCATTTTAAAGTCCATGTTATTTATCAGAGAACCTGGGAGAAATCTGCAGTCTTAAAGGTGAAGAGGGTGTGAAGACCTGGAGGATGGGTTGGGAGAGCTTCTTCAAACATGACTTTTTACAACAGCTCAGTGAACTGTGATGGTTTGGGGACGGACACCTGGGTATTGGATGCCGCCCACATTGGAGGTGTTGGTCAGCTTGGACGTGTAAGGAAGAGAAGATTTATGGGCTCTTCCATGCTCACTGTTGGCAGAGGATCTGCTTTCTTTGCTTTAGAGAGACTGTCTGTGCCTCTGGTTAGACATACTCTTGCACCCACGGGGCTACTGGAGATCTGTGATGTCTGGTTCTTTTGCATGGAGTTGTTATGCCAGCCAGGAGCAATGTCAAGGCAAAGATACAGGGTGGCCACTAGAAGAAGAGCCAGGTGATGCCCTGAAGGAATCCATTGCTTTGCTCAACAGAAAGATGCTTTGATTTGTTCCCAGTGGTCCCAATTGTACTTCTTGGGTGCAGCATAAATAGCCCCATCTCCCAGCCAGAGGCAGCATCATAGATACTGAAAGAGAGCCTTTGAGACCTCTTGAGATTTTCACTTTTCCAAGGTAGTTTCCTAATCCTCTGAGGGAGACATCTTTGAACTGGTATCATGTACCCTTGACATCTCACTAGAGACCTTTGATATCTGCTCTGCGCATACATGTAGCCACAAGGATAGTTTTCATACCAAATAGTCATAGTCACATCCCTCTCTCTAGAGCCTGTCAGTGGCTTCATTTGCCCTCTGAATGAGGTAGAGACTTACTTGACAGGCTCTGAATCCTACTTAACCTCTTCAGCCTCATTTTTGGACTTGAACCTGCCTGACCCATACTAAGCATGCCATGCTCAGACTTACTGCACATTTTGAAAATAATCTTGGACCTTTTCTCTCCTATTTCCTCTTCCAGTTCTAAGCTTTTGCACGTGTTTTTTGTCTCTAGAACATAGGTCCTTATACTCCCACCCACATCCAGATGCACACAGGGTATTTATTCAGCTACTATTTATCCTTTAGGTCTCAACTTACTTTAAGCAATATTTAAGTGCTTTTCTATGAACAACATGTAATATCACATGTATTTTAATTTCTTGCTCAACTGACCATCTCTACTAGTATACCATAAGCTCAATGAAGGCAGAATTCATGTCTTTATTGCGGATCATTTAACAGTTCAAAAAATTTAATACGGTGTTTGGTACAGGTGGTTAAGAAATAACTGAAGAAGGAAGGGAGGGATGGAGGAACGATGGAAGAAATGAAAATGAAATTCATAGTTTTACACTTTGAGTCAGACTAATAGGAAAGACTACTCTGTGACCTAGAAATCACACCATGTGTGGTGAATGGCCACTTGACAACAGCCCTAGGTTTAAGGCTGAAATTGTTTGGTTTCCTATGGATATTGTCGTCCATATCATTCTAAAGTCCTGGGATGGGGCCAGCAACCCCCCTTTTTTTTTTTTACCTTGTATGCCTGTTTTCATTTTTTTCTTGTTTCCTGGCTTAAGCATCTGAACCACTGGGCTAGTCCAATCTCATTAAGCTTATATTCCCTGGCAGAAGAAAAATGTGGCTACTGTTGTTTAGATGATTTTAAATTAATAATTTGCATATTTTCATTATGCTAATGGAGTCTTATGGAGACAGGCATGTTTCATAATATTTTTAATCCATTAAACTCCTAATCATTTAAAATGATATAGCCAGAAACCTAGAGAGGGAGGTCATGAGGTATGGTGGTGAGCTGCGGGTCACATCTGAGCGTCACCCTCAAGAGAGGATCATGGTCAGGTGACTTGACCTTGTTGAATCTCATGTTCCTGACTTTTGAATGGTGAAGATTATGCTGTACACTAAGTATGTAAAATAATTAAAACCAGTAAAAGCACAACACGCACATCATAATAGACAACCAATAAAGAAAGATATGGTGATGATGTTTGTATTAAGTTCTTCCTGTTTACTCTGTCTACAGCCAGAAGACATTGTAAATATAATCAACTGATCTAATCCAGTCAGCATTTGATGATTTTATGACTGAAATCTATGTGATGTAGGTTTCTTTTTCATCATTTTGCATTCTTTCCACCATTCCTAGTCTCATCCATCTATTAGGACCGAGTTCAAATCAGAGGTTCCCATAGATTCCTTTTAAAATCACCTTATCCAAGAGATTTTTACTTTCTTCTCTGCTTTCCTATATAGCTTTGAGTGTGTACCTCCCATTTTAACATTCTTTTACTGAGCATAATGTTTACCCACAAAGTCTGAACCCCATGCCTGCTGCTGGCATCTTAGTGTTGAAAATATTATTAAAATGTCAGTTGGCCTACTATTTGGGAAAAGGTCAGTTTTATTATTCTAATTTAATAAATGAGGCAAACTGAGTTCCAACAAAGTTAAGTCAGTGTGTCAAGGTGGTAGGGGAAAAAGGAAAGGAAATGGTCTCTGCGGACCTACTTTGTGGAGGGTGCCAGCAGCATACATAACAGTGACAGCCCATTTAGTTAGAACTTCTTATGTAGTAGACATTGCCCTACGGGACTTGCATTTAGGAAGCCTTGTGAAACTCATAGACCTGTCGTAAGAGGTACTCGCATGCAACATTTCCGTACAAGGAACCTGAGGCGTGGAGACAGTCCATAGCTTGCCTAGTGTCCTGCGGGTCAGAGGTGACATGAAACCTGGGCCTTGAGGCTGGAGAGCCTAGTTTTTAACCACCGTTCTATACTGCCTCATGAAAGTTTTCCTATTCTTCAAGAGGGGAAAGTTACTATACATGAGGATACCGAAAGCAGGAGAAGTCAAGAACTTTGTTTGAGGTCACACAACTACAAATTGTGAGAGTCCAGATACTGGCAGGGCTCTCGATCCCATTCAGGGCTTGTTCTAAAACACTATGCTTTTTGTTGTCGGTTTGTTTAGATTTGCATATCTTTATTTTTTAAATTTATCTTTATTGTTGAAAGTATTACAGATGTCACCCTTTTTTTCCCCCCAAAGACCCCTTCCTCCACTCTGTTTTTACTTAATGTAATGATGCTGGTGTCTTCCAACCATGTTGCCTACAAGGTAACAGCACAATAGATTTATGCACTTGAATGCTCAGGGACTTATTAGTTGATCCAGTCATTCCACTAACATGGAGCCCTGCCTACGCACCACTCTAGGCGCCTGGGAAATGCTAACCCAAACAGCCTTCTGCCTCTTTGGTACTTTCTGATTTACATCCTCAAAGAACTGATTGAACTCTGCTGAGACTCAGGTCCCTCAGCTGTAACACGGGGTAGCAGTGGTGGTCTGGTGCCTAATTAAAACAATATAGGGACATGACACCTGACACCTGACTCACATATGATCGGGGCCTACTAAGTGGTAGCTACTGGGACGATATGTGTGCTGTACCTAATTAACATCATAGGTGTTCTGAGACAGGACGAGCCGCATCTGGCTTGGAAAGTCGGGGCAGTGTTCACTCAGTGTGATGTATTAGATAAAACAGTTTCAGAGAGGCAAGGGAGATGTGGAAGGAAGTTTCCAAAAAGAAACCAGAATTCTGACAATGTGCTTCGGAGACAATTTCCCCCCAACCCACTAGAATCAAACATAGTGCACAATGGCTTTGAAAGCGAGTGAGACTGTTGCAACATTAGGGCGGTGGAGGTGTCTGAAATTGTCACACATAAGAATTCACAATGTATCTTACAATGAGGACACATCTCAGTTAACTTGAAGGGGACTATTTGGGAGCAAATTGACATTGGACCTAAAGGAATTAAGAGTCCTCCCCTACCCCCCAAATACACATGTCTCTCCTATCCAAATGCATGTGCATTTTTTAGGTTCTAATGTCACTTTTTCAAAGTCACTTGTGGCCGCCCTGGTTTTGTTGTCAGATGACTTAGTTCCAGTTGAGCTCCTCCGCTTACGTGGTTAAACAAATGAAAAGCAGAATTGTCACTTTTAAATAGAGTCCGCACATAATCACATTTTGAAATGGTGCTCCTCTGGCTGAGAAGCAGTTGTGTGCATTATAATATTGAATTTTAAATAATATATTACACAAAATAGCTTCCAATTTGATTTGGGAGGATATATTTTCATGAATTATTGAATATCTGATTATTGTAGAAAGCTTGAGCCATTATGCACTGGAACTGTCCTTCCCTCAGCTCTGTGATGTATGAACCTGGTTATCAATATTTAAAGTTACAGTGAGCTCAGTGTGAGCAGCGGAAAGCTGAGAACGGATTAATCAGCAGTGACGCGGGCAGAACCCCTTCCGCGCCCCCAACTAGACAGCAAGACGCAGAGGAACGTGTTCCAGGACGCTCCTGCGTGCATTTTGCATCCTGTTTCGGGGATCGGGAGTCTGTTTAATCTGAATCCCTGGATGATTCCATTCTTCTTGCCTGCAGCCGGAGATCTAAAACACTGATTTCCGGGGAGACCTATCAAATGGTTTATTAGACAAAAAGTCAGTATATTCCAAGGCATATATGAAGAGCATCTATCTCATTTGCCATACATTTGTATTTTCTAACTAACATTTTCATTTTTTAAAACATTTAAAAAAATATTTTTTCTTTATTGATTTTAGAGTGAGGAAAGGAGAGAGAGAGAGAGAGAGAGAGAGAGAGAGAGAGAGAGAGAAACATTGATGAGAGAGAACATCTATTGGCCACCTCCTGCATGCCCCCCACTGGGGATCAGGCCCACAACCTGCGCATGTGCCCTGACCAGGAATCGAACTGGTGACTCCTTGGTGCATGGGTCAACGCTCAACCACTGAGCCACACCGGCCAGGCAACATTTTCATTTTTAAAAGTAAATCAAAATATTTAGTTTTTAAATTATATATTTTTTATCTGTGCCCCAAACCCTGGCCTGTTTTCCTTATCTGACTTATTTCCCTTTAAGCCTTGACTTCAGAGAAGCTCAGGTATGTTGAAATAACTTTCTAGGCCCCAAATGGAGCTGTTCCTGTCTGGGTGCCAGGAGAGCAAACGAAAGCTTAGATACCTTTTTGTGTTCCTACAAATGCTCTGCTTGATAGAAATGATCTAATCCAGTTATCCGATCCCCAAACGCCAAGCCGTCTCCGGGCCTTCTCACTCCAAGCAGGGTTGATTCTGTGGCCCCAGCCAATCAGATGAGTTCCGCTGGTCTCTTATTCTTTATTCTCTATTCTTTATTCTATAAAAGCTTCTTGCCTTAGGCCCCATTTTGCCCTTCTCCACAGGAGACTGTCCACTGCATGAAGTGTTAAGTAATGTTCGTTTATTCAAAGAATGTTTCTTTAATCACTCTGTTAAGAGATATAAACATCGTTCTCGAGGACACTATTTTCTGGCCTCCTATATGATCTTTGCATATCTGCTTTTCATTTTTTTTTATGCATTTTGGATGCATGCATTGCTTCAGAAATAGTCCCCAGACCCGCCTCTTCCCAAGTCCGCTTTCTATCACTTTCAGCCCGTTCGTATTTCCTAAATAATGTGCTATTTCTAGTCCATTTAGTATCTGTCTTCAGAGCTCTTGGAAGCATCTTCCAATGGAAAGTTCACTTTTAAAATTTAATTGACATTTGATCGATATTTATGTCAATATTTAACTGATAAGTAATTGATAGTTTGCCTGGATTTAGCATACCCGTTGAACATTATTTCTCTTCAGGCATCTGAAGGCATTTTTTTGTTGTTTCCAGTAAGAACCCTGGTGCCATTCTGTTCCCGATTCTTTAAATGCAACTTCCTGGATTTTCCCCCCCATTTAGGAAGCTTTTAAGGTTTTTATTATTATACTGGGAATTTTGAAATTTTCTACTGATGTTCAAGGATCTGGAGCTTTAAAATGTGTTGTCTGCCCTGGCTAGTTTGGCTCAGCGGTTAGAGCATCAGCCTGTGGACCAGGGAGTCCCGGGTTCGGTTCCCGCTAAGGGCACTTACCTCTGTTGCAGTTTGTCCCCGGCCCCGGCTGGGGTCATGTGGGTGGCAGCTACTCAATGTGTCTCTCTCACATTGATGTTTCTCTCTCTCTTTTCCTCCCTCTCTCCCTCCCGCTCTATCTGAAGATAAATGCAAAAAAAAAAAAAAAAATGTGTTGTGCTGGGTAATGGTTTGGCTCTTTCAGTCTGGGTAGATATATTCTTTGTTTCCGGAAAATGTTCTTAAATGTATCTTTGATAATTTCGTCCCCTCCATTTCCTCTACGCTCTCCTTTCGGTCCCTGATAGTCAGATTTTGTTCCTCCTACTTGAAGTCTCAAATTTTCATCTGCTTTACCTCTTTTTGTCTTTTTCTCTTAGTTTCATTATTCTCCTTTTAGGTTTCCTCCAATGTATCTTCCATTTCTACTACTATCTATTTTTCTTTTTCAAATGTTTGCTATGTGTCGACCCATGCACCAAGAGGTCGCCGGTTTGATTCCCAGTCAGGACACATGCCCAGGTTGTGGGCCAAATCCCCAGTGGGGGGCATGCAGGAGGTGGCCAGTCGATGTCCTCTCTCATCAATGTGTGTGTGTCTCTCTCTCTCCCTCTCCCTTCCTCTCTCTCTAAAATCAATAAAGAAAAAAAAATTAAATGTTTGCTATGTATTTAATTTTCAATAGGGCTTTATTGTTTTGTGATTTATTTATAGCTTTACTATTTTTTCTTTATATATCCAATGATGTTGATTACAGTAATTATAGCATTGTGGTTTGGGAATTCCCTTCCCCCAAATCCTTTTGTTAGTTTTTGTCTCCTTTTGGATAGAAATTCTTCTTAAATTTCTGATGATACCTAAGTATTACTCATACTCAAATGGAGTGTTAAATGGATCTATCTGTTCCCGGTGAGACGTGTCCACTCCCGGGCTCACTTCAGGGTAATTGACCAGAGCTTGGAGATTGGCACTAAATGTCCTAATTTGTAAGTTGGATCCGTTTATTTTTAGGAACCCTCCAGTCTCCAGTTTGGGGAGTGCCTCTGGCTACTAACTCTCCGAAGCTGAGTTAGAGAAAAGGGGCTGTGGGGTGTCATGGTTAATTATGTAGATTTCCACTTAACCCAATTCTTTTCACATCTGTTCTCTGCTATTTCAGGTGTCAGAGTCCCATGCTTCTCTGGTTCAATTTAACTAGTAAACTGTATTTTTCCATCTACAGGGGTGAGGGTCGGTGGGTAGTCTCCTGGCTATATGTGATAGGAGGCAGAATTTGGGAATTAATTGTCTGTTTATTCATACTTTTCATCCAGTCTTTCTCATTTTAGCCAAAACTTCACTTCTGCCTTCTGAGAACTGCATGTCTCTAATTTCCGTGTCTTTTCCCAGTTCTACAGAACGGATCCACTTCTCTTGTTTCCTGTTGCCACCAAGCTTTGCCGACACTTAGACTTCAATTTCCTCTGCTTTTTCAGTTTAATTTTGTGTTTGTTTTAAGTCAGTTACTACTTCTCGAGCATTACGGCTATGAAAAATTGGCTGTCGTTGAGGGTGTATCACTTTGTAAACTCCCCTTTGCCGTAGGTTTAAAGGAAAACCAGAGATAAGTGCATTCATCTAACCTGCATTTTTTCACCAGATGCTCCTCAGAACATTTGTCCATATTGCTTTTGAAATCTGAAAATAACTAGCAATGCATGTGATTTGCTAAACTTCTTAGATCCCCCTAATCCTATACCCTCTTTTACAGAAGATAGAAGGGAGGTTCAGAAAAGTCAATGTGATAAAACACTAGCGAAGTGTCAAACTTTGGCCAAAGAAAGTGAAGTATCAGACTAGGATTAGAACTGTGCCTTTTTTCCAATGTCCATTTCTTGCAAAATTGAATTGGTTCCCTGGGATGCATTACTCTACTTCTGCATCACTGAAGTCAACATGTGACCATGATTTTCTTAAACATCAAAATTAGCCCAAGGTTTAAAATAATAGATCTAGGCCACTGAATGACACTTGCAAGTTTGCCTGAAAGAAATCATCTTTGAAGGACTCTTATGCATTTAGATATAATGTTCTGCACCCTGGACACTTGTCATAGATATTCAGTAAAAGTCTTTCTATATATTTCTATAATATTTAATTTAAAAAATAATTTAAAACATTATTTAATATCTAGTCCATTTTATATATTTGAGGTGAACAATAAATTTTGGTTTGTGCACATATAATCCATTTTTTAAAAATTTTTATCCTCACCAGAGGACATTTTTGCATTTATCTTCAGATTGAGTGGGGTGGGGGATGGGGGGGAAACATCGATGCAAGAGAGATACATCGACTGGTTGCCACCCACACGACCCCAAACGGGGCCGGGGACAAACTGCAACTGATGTACATGCCCTTAGCAGGAACCAAACCCGGGACTCTCTGGTCCACAGGCCGACGCTCTAACCGCTGAGCAAAACTGGACAGGGCACATATAATCCATTTTTAATAAACACTTTAGAAACACACTTTAAACAACTTTTCACATATTTTTAAAAATTTTATTCATTGTGTCACTCATTTCATCTTTTACCTGGCTATTATTTGGAGGTTCATTTTTCAAATTGTTTTCAATCATTGGTCTGTGTTTAAGTTTGACACTATTAATTTCTAGTTCTTAAGAATTGTCCTTAGGAACAGAAGTATGCAAATTTATTTTCTGTAATTTAGCTGATAAGTTTTCAATTTTCTTTATATAAGCTCTATTTATAGAAAAAGAACATATGTTGCCTAATATGTTCCCTATTAAGGAGTGTGTGTGTGTGTGTGTGTGTGTGTGTGTGTAGTCTCATTTGAAAAAGAAACAAACTACTTCTGTGGTTTTCAGCTGTTCTCTCATGCTATGAACCTGAAGAAATGGACATACTTCCCTTAATAACTGAGGTTGTGACACTAGCCACATCAACTTTTTAGACATGGCATTCAGTAAAAAGAAGAGAAATAAACTATAAAAATGTCAGAACTGAGGCAAAAGTCTATTTAATTTTTAAAAATACTCTTTTTTTAAAAAAATAATTGTGCTATTTCTAACCACCTCTTAAGAATAGCTTCTCTAAGTACCTTTTCCTAATGTAACTGTCACACGTGCTAATAATGAGCCAAGTCTGATAACTCTGTGTTCCTGGAATACCCTATATATTTTAGGCAGTTTTTGCTTTATGTATTATGATGATGTTTTATTTCATATTTCTAAGCTTGTCAGTTCTGGATATTATCACCAAGTGTCCCTGTTATCATCGTACAGTGACCTTCTGTATATTTTATCAATTTCGAGTGTATTTTTTCATCACCCGGACTTACATTTTGTAAGAATTTATTTGCCTCTATGTTTATCATTTCTGTGACTTTGAATCAGATGAATTTCTTGTTAGAAACTATTACTGAACTATTATTTTCTATTCAAATTATTCATGCCATTACATCTTTGATAAGTGAACTTAGATCAGCTTTGTACAATATTATATGTCATCCATCATCCTTTTCACTGAGTTAAAAATGCATTTGATTTTATCTATTATTTGCCTTTGGATGTATAGATTTTTGTTTGTTTTATATTCTAGAAAGATTTATAGAAGTTAAACACTTTATTTCAACATAATTTATCATTATCTGAAAATGGTCAATAAACATTCTTAATATCACATAAGCAAAATGATGACATATACCCATTAGTGACTTCTCAAAATATTTTATGCTTTTGCCTTTTCCAAATTGTATAACTTATTAGTATAATTTGTTTAGCATATAATTCCATATTTTCAAACAATTATTTAGTTAGAATTAAAAGAACTCCCATTTATTGTGTTTTCATTAATACTTCCTTTTTAGTCCATTATAGCTATGATTTTCTTTTCTTTCAAAATGCATAGTAATACCCAGCTGGTGTGGCTCAGTGGTTGAGCATCAACCCATGCACCAGGGGTCGCCGGTTCAATTCCTGGTCAGGACACATGCCCAGGTTGTGGGCCAAATCCCCAGTGGGGGGCATGCAGGAGGTGGTCAGTCGATGTTCTCTGTCATCGATGTTTCTATCTCTCTCCTCCCTTCCTCTCTATCTAAAATCAATAAAGAAAAAAAAATTTTTAAAACAAAAAACAGTATTTTTAGATAGGAATACATGAATGGTTCAACTTAAGAGAACATACTAATATAATAAACCATAAAAACGGGGAGAACAAGAAGGTGCATAGGCATGTATGAGTATGCCCAAAGACAGTTAATAAACTCAAACAGAACTTTCATTTTGAGTCACAGCTTTAAAAATAAGAATATAAGTGTTAGAAATATTTCAGAAAGCAATTCCTCGGTATTTTGTCAAATAAAAATGTACATATCCATTGTTCCATCAGTTAAACTTCTAGATTTTCCTCCTGATTCAATCATTTACATATGCAAATAAATGACATACACAAGGATGTTTACTGCATCATCCTTTGTAATAGTGAAAAAATGGAAATCTCTGCATACTGACTTAAAGGGAGGGATATGGTTAAATAAACTGCCATATGCTGCCATGGATTGCTACACAGCTACTGTAGAGTAATACACAGCAATTAAAGCTATGTGGATTGGTTTATACATAAATGGGAAGGTTAGAAAAAGTACATTTTCAGGAAAAATAAACCCTTTAAATTATGTTTGTTTGTTGTATATGCTTATATATACCACTGAATTTATACTAGGGGGATTTTGTGGAAGGAAAAAAGAGAAAGTAGGTGTTGAAGGAAAAGTTTCACCTTGTATTGTTTACCTTTTGTTATTGCTTGAATTTTTAACACAGAAGCACATTTATGTACCTCTTGGGAAGTAAGGAAGGAGAAGGGCAGAAATGAAAGAAGGAAGGGCAGGGGAGAAATAATTTGCTCTTACAATAATAAAGATGGTCACTCTAAAGCCAAATGTCATGAACATGATTACCGTCAGTGAAGAAATTCCATAGATATCCCTATTAAATACACAAATAAAATACCAACAGCCACTTATATTAATATTGTCATTTTAAATTTTGCACCTTCTCACAAATGCACATTAACATAGACAAGTTTAAGGGGGAAACGTGTGTGTATTTATGTATACAGGGTGGGGCAGAAGTAGGTTTACAGTTGTATCCAAACACAAAGTTTATTCTTTTTTTTTTTTTTTTTATCCTCACCCGAGGACATTTTTTCCTTTTTTTGTTCAGATAGAATGGGAGGGAGAGAGAGGAAGAGAGAGAGAGAGAGAGAAACATCGACGTGAAAGAGACACATCGAGTGGCTACCAGGGCTGGGGACAAATCGCAACCGAGGTACATGCCCTTAGCGGGAACCGAACCCGGGTCTCTCTGGATCGCAGGTCGACGCTCTAACCACTGAGCAAAACCGGCCAGGGCCAAAGTTTATTCTTGTAATACTGTTAATTATTGTATTATTTTCCATCTGAACAACTCTAACTTTGTGTTTGGATACAACTGTAAACCTACTTTTGCCCCATCCTGTGTATATTTAGAGAGAGAGCGGGAAGGAAGGAATGAAGGAGGGAGGGAGGGAGGAAGGAAGGAAGGAAGGAAGGAAGGAGGGAGGGAGGGAGGGAGGAAGGAAGGAAGGAAGGAAGGAAGGAAGGAAGGAAGGAAGGAAGGAAGGAAGGAAGGAAGGAAGGGAGAGATTTAAAAACATCAATCCCAGGTCAGCTTCCAAAAAGCAATTAAAGGTAATGAGGTGGATAACATCAACAATAGCAAGAATAACAACAATAAATGAAGATAGCTAAGATTTATAGCGGGTTCCTATGTGGCAGGTACTATCCAAAGTGTTTTCCATGTATTAACCCATTTCATATTCACAACATCCCTATGAGGAGTGTCCTGTTTTCAGAGGGGGGTTCCAAGGCACACAGGGGTAAGTAAATTGCTCAGGGACGTAAAGGTCGTTAGTGGCTGACCCATGATAAAAGCCAGATGGTCTGCTTCCAAGACACTGTACTTCTGAAAGCTAATCTAAACTGCCAAGAAGAATATTAGTATAATAACAATTATCATTTGGAAAACATACTTAAACATCCTTTCATAATAGCAATAAAATGTGAAATATTGAAGCATAAATTGAATGGGCAATGTGTAGTCATAAATAAATCTATAAAATCATATTAGAGAGAATTTAAAAGAAGATTTGATTTAACGGTTGGATAAACTAGGTTCTTAAATGGGAAGAGACAATATTGGAAAATTGTCTATTAACCTTGATTTTTAGATTAAATTTCACTTAAGTCAAAATCTAACCTGTCTTACCTTTGAAATTTAAATGATTTTGTATTTATTGGGAAATGGTAGTAGGTGAAAGATCCAGTATTTGATAAAATAGATTGGTAGGTTGTCACTTATGATTAGCTTAAACGATAAAAAGTTACTGAGCCCGGCCGGTGTGGCTCAGTGGTTGAGCATCGACCCATGCACCAAGAGGTCACCAGTTTGATTCCCAGTCAGGGCACATGCCCACGTTGTGGGCCAAATCCCCAGTTGGGGCATGTAGGAGGCCGCCAGTCGATGTTCTCTCTCATCCATGTTTCTCTCTCTCTCTCCCTCTCCCTTCCTCTCTCTCAAAAATCAATAAAAAAAAATTTAGAAAAAAAAAAAGGTATTGAATACTTTACATAATTGAAAAAGCCAGAAATAGATGGGCTCAGGTACAGTTTGGTCAAGGATTTAGCCTTTGCTTCTTTGTGGTTCTCCTGGCTTTGCCTCCTTCCTAGCGTCAGACTGGTTTTCTTCATGACTGCAAGGTGGGCGCCGTCAGCCACGAGGGCTTCATCCTTTCTTCTTCATTTCAAGGGACTAGACCAGACAAGTTTCTACAACTCTGAAGCAAATGATCCTGTTCTAGTTCTAACTAGGCCTTTTATGAACCGACATCATGGACAGGAGAACGCCACACATCAAGCTAGTTTGTGCTGGACCAGGGCTAAAGTCAACCATACTTCTTGTCTGGATGTTATGCCAGAGAAGAGTCTGGCTTCCCAACGGAAATGTTTCAGTGTGGTCGGAGCAGTAAGGTGGAAAGGATGCTGAGTAGGCAAGGAAACAGAAACAAGCGGGGTGTGTGTGTATATACTATAAAATATATATATAATATATACATATATATGTATATATATTCTAATATATAAACTTGTTTCTTTATTTAAAAAGTATACAAGTGAAAGATAAAATAATAAAATCACAACTTCTGTGTTAGTGTTTTAGGAATTCTTAATAAGTAAAATAATAATCATCTTTATATTATTTTAATCGTAAGCATTACTTGCTGAGGAATTACTGAAGTTCCAGGCTGCAGTATCATAGCAAGTATAGAAACACAGATCCAGTGAACTGACAGGATGGGGCTGACATAGAGAAAGACTTATATTAATAGAGGACCCAATAACAGTGAGTTATTTATCAAGATTTTCATGGCAAGCAAGGGAAAAACCCACAACGTTCTAAATTAGCTTAAACAATGCAGTGATTTAGTATTTCATGTAACTCAAAATCCAGAAGCATTAATACTCTAATTTTACAGACAGGGAAATGGAACACGGGAGAGTTTAAACAACTTACCTGCCATCCCATAGTGGTAGGTCGAAGATTTAAACCCAGATATAGATGCCTGCCTAGCCGTTCCTTTTACGTCCTCTATACGATTCCATTATCACTTTGTTTTCCACTTGGAAGAATTCACTTGAATTTCTATGATATATAACATCTGGTATAAAGATACGACACAAATTTAATTTTTTTAGAGGAGATAACAATAAGATTTAAAAAAAAATAAGCACCATCTTCCCACCTGATGAGATTCCTCTTGGGAAGGAAACTATCTTTGTTTGGAAATAAACTGAAGTACTACTCAGAGTGGGTCAGATTCATTTCTGGAATTTGTCAAGGCATTAGAGGTGGGGAAATTCACCTCTAAAACAATAAGAAGAAAAGTATACACACACATATATATAGGGGGACAAAGATGAGGAGAAGACTTGTTAGAAGAACAATTATTTTGGAGGCTGAGAAAAGGTAAAGGAAAGAACTGAGAACATACATACATGTGATAGGCCACGGCGATGAGGTCCTGCGTTTGGGGGGGCTATAAAGTGAATGAGGTTGGTTTCTGGAGACTTGGGGATTGTTTGTACTACTGTGATGCAGACCCTGTTTCTGCCTCCTGCCACAGCTTGAAATCTTCAGTCGTACGTTCCACATTCAGAAATGGCCTAGACGTATACACACACTTATAAAGTGAAAGAGAAGGGAATCCTGTCTATATTTTCGGCATGTTACGAAGGACTGAAGCACATTTGGAATGGGGGATTGACAGCCAGGGTTCCCAAAGTGGGGTGGAGGGAACCTTCTAAAACCGAGTAGAAGAAATACCCCAGCTTGATTGCATTCAGACATCCAAGCCCCTTGGAATGAGGGGCTCTTGCCCATTCTACCTGGAGTTTGAACATCAGAATGGCTTCCTACTGTTCCACTAATTTATGCCCATTTGCAAATGAAGAGCTAAGGAAACCAACACAGAGACTCACCTATAAACATGCTTCTCTTCCATTTGAGAAATGCTTATTGGGCCCCTGACATCCTACTAAACTCTGGGGATGTCAAATATAAGACTAGTTCCCTATCCTCAGGGAACTGACATTCTACAAGAGAATTTAACGATAACCATTGAGCAACTGTTACTACTTGCATTGTACTTGTGAGCTGTGGCAAAGAAGAGATGCAGCAGCTGAGATCACTCACTCCCCAGAGGGAACCCACACTGCTCTGTGTGGGGACAGTTTCTTGAGGAAACAACTTTGGCTGAGCCTGGACTACAGACCGGGAGGTAAAACAAGACTGAGTGAGTCGGGGATGGGCACACAATAGAGGGGGAGGGGCAAGCTTCAGAGGTTGTACAGGCCTGATTCTACCTTGCAGGCTCTTTAGTCGTTTTAGTCTCCATTAGAAGAGCATTGGAAGCTATTAAACTTTTTAAGTCCCTCAAAGGTGGGAGAAGAAGGGGTCCAGTGGTGTGCATGACATGAACATAGATGTAGAATCATTCAGGTTGATCACCTGTCTTCAGTTCTTTGCCTTGGGCCAGAAGCGACTCCTAAATTGTCCCCATAGGTGTCAGACAGCAAACTGGACCATTTTAAAATGTGGATCTAAACAGAAAGAAGTCAAAATGAACACTCAGATTTGGTCTGTGTTTTCCCATGCTTCGGAAGACTCTAAGAAAGGGACGGGAATAAGTGAGCTTCATCAGAGGAGAAAAGTGGAGGCCTTCCAGGAAGAGGACCACCTGAAGTCCCATCAACTGTCCTAAGTAACACACCTTGAAACTCTCCTCCTGCTGAGTGACTGCCATCGATACAACAGCACAAACACGCACACGACTCTTGTCCTCACCCACCACCATCCTCTGCACCCCGCCCTCCAAAACCCTCTGGTGCTGACTTAACACATTTGCTTTGAGGCATGCTTTTCTTTTCTCTCACTGATGATTGTAGCTGAGTTGGGGAAAGTAACACCCAGGCAATTGGGAGGCTTAATGACTTAGAAAAGTCTAGTGTGGGCTGAATTCTGTCTTAGTCAGTCCAGGCTACTATAACAGAATACCTCAGACTGTGTGGCTTACACAACAAACATTTATTTCTCATAGTTCTGGAGGCTGGGACTTCCAAGATTCAGTTGAGGACTCTCTAAGAGATAGACAGACAGAGACAGAGAGAGAGATAGGAGGGCTTCACCATGTAATCACCTCCCGGAGACCCGACCTCAAATCCCATCATGTTGAGGATGTATGCTTCATCATATGCATTTTTGTGTGTGTTTGTGTGTGTGTGTGTGCGGGGGGGGGGGGGGGGGGTGTTACACAAATATTTGGTCCATAGCAGATTGGATATGGGGAAGCATGGGGAAGCATCATAGTTTGCCTGGTTAATTGATTTGCTTTCTTTCCACCTGCCTTTTTCTTTAGTTCATTTTATTTTATTTTTTTGCCCAGGCTTCACTTTAGAGGAAGGATCGTATATTCCTTAAACAGAGTTAAATTCTTTATAATAACTGTGCCCCTGGGACAATACCTCAGGATTACATAAGCATCTATCCTCTTCCCATTCAAAGAAGCCAGGGGTTTCTGTAGTGGTGCCCAGATGTCTTACACTATCAGAGAACAGGCTTCCACAGTATTCATTCCCCACATGTGGGAGAGATACAGCACATCTGGATTTCTGACTTCGGGGTCTTTGATGTCATATCCATTTCTGTCACTTAAAACAAATTAAATATGTGGTTTCTCTTTTTCTTCCTTCCTTTTTTCTTTCTCCTCCCTTCCTTTTTCCTTCCTTCCTTCCTCCCTTCCTCCCTTCCTTCCTTCCTTCCTTCCTTCCTTCCTTCCTTCCTTCCTTCCTTCCTCCCTCCCTCCCTCCCTCCCTCCCTTCCTTCCTTCCTTCCTTCCTTCCTTCCTTCCTTCCTTCCTTCCTTCCTTCCTTCCTCCCTTCCTCCCTCCCTTCCTTCTTTCCTTCTCTTTCCCTCCCTTTCTCTTCCTTTACTTCTAATTATCTTCAAATTCTACATTTCCCTGTTCAATACCTAAGTAATAACAATGCAAGCCATAGCACAGTGACTCCAGAAAGTCCATATTGCTCCCAAAATATTTTAAATAACTCTAGGGCAGTGGAGGACAGGGCAGAATTCCAGAACCTTTGCAAGAGGTGGAATTTAAATGAACAGTAGACTGTGGAGGGGAAGACAGGAAGGTGGAAGTTCAGAGGTGCAAGAGATTGCGGTTCATTCCATCTTAACCAGCGCTTTCTTACATCTGAACAATGGACCATTGGCAACAACTGGGGAGAGAGGGGTGCTTGTTAAACACCCGGCTCCTCAGGCGCACCCCAAACACACTGAAGTAGAAATGTTATGAAGGTGGCTGCTGGGAGTTTCCTGTTTCATGAAGCTCCCCAGGTGATGCTTACGTGCGCGTCTGTTTGGAGACCAGTGACCAGAGTTCTCCAAATAAGCTGATTATAGCGAGCACCTGCACTGCTTATTAAATGTACACAGATTCCCTGACTCACGATCCAGACTCATGTGTCAGGAGTTGTGCCTTGGAGTCTGGATATTTGTCGAGTCCCCATGAGCCCCTGGAAGCTTGGGAAACAGTGTCCGACGCTGGGGTGGTGGTACGAGGGGAGAACGTGGTGATGAGGCCGGGTGGCTTGTCCCTTATCCTGGAGGCATGGGGAGCCAACTGGCTTGGCAGCAGGTTTGTGATCACGGCTGTTTTTAAGACTCCAACTCGGTGAACTCTTCTGAAAGAGGTTTCACCTGTTGGGTTCACATCACATCGCATGACAGGTGTGCATCCCGTTTTCCTACAGAAGGCGTCTGCTTCTCAGTGACCTCTCACACCTGTGTAGCGCAGACTCGGGCATCTTCACGCACACGGCCCTGCTGACCCTCGCTGCTCTCCGTGTAACAGGCCGTTGGGAAAGTCGAAGGTCAGAGCAATGAAAGGAATCTCCTAAACATACCAGCTGGTGAGTGTCACAGAAGGCCTTCCAATTTGACTCTTCTGTCTTTGGGTCTGTACTAAGATTCCTAAGTCTTTAACCTCAGTAAAAAGGAGAAGGGATCAACTTCTGTGCAGGAAAATTCCAAGGGTTCTTCCTGGTAGACACAGAGGCTTTCGTTGCGTCATCAGGACTTTGTCTCCAGGTTGTCCTTTTGGACAGACGGCTACGTCCCATCTTTCAGTTTTCTGATCGAGTGCTCTTCTCATTCACCCACCCGAATCTTTACCACTCCTTCTGCGAAGCACCCTCGTGACACTTCAATCCGGGTCTGGTCTCTGCTCCCCACACAAGGTTTTCACCAGGTTGTGAGGGGCTGTGTTGTGACTTTCCTTCATGGAACTAACAGTCTGTGTCCATTTGCTTGTTTGTGTTTTGATGGTCTGCTCTCCCACCTCATGGGCAACGTTCGCATTGTATTCTCCCTCATATCTCCGGAATTAGCAAACAGGAAGGACTCGTCAACTGAGTGAACAAAAAGTCACTGACCTCTCTAAGCTTCCATTTACTTAAATGTAAAATGAAACTGTCACCCCCTACCTGGAAAGATTGATGAGAGTGTGACACGGATAATGCATGTATGTGGTGGGTCTGGGACATTTCCCAGGACCTCTGGATGCTCCGTGTGTGATGGATCTCTGATCCCACAGGTGCCAAAGTGAGAGTTTCAGGCCTCCCATACATGTCAAGCTCACCTCCAGGGCACTCTGTGCTGGCTTCTTTGTGTGAGCTGGGAGAAGTGAAGAAGGTGGTGGACGAATTAAGTTCCTAGGAGCAGCAAGTATTAATTTAGCCGATAGCTGATGCTGGCTGTTTTGGATGGCAGTCTTCCAGCTGGTGAATGGAAAAAAACATGATGCTTGATGTTTAAAAATACCCTGAGACAGATTAATTGTCAGTTGCTGACAGATGGAGGGGCGTGGATGCCACTTTACACCCTGACCCTGCACTCAAAACAAAATAACGCACCGATTGATGCTCCCCCCCGACAGTGCTGTAGATGTTGCGATTGTATTAATGAGCATTTTTATAACACTTTAGAGTTTCGAAAGCGCTTTCACATAGATTCTCTCGTTTAAGCTTCACAATCCTTCAGAGGTTGGAGTGAGACTCATCTGAGCAAATAAATGGTTTTGCATTTGAATTAAAATCCTCTGTAATAAAGTAGGATGACCACAATTTCCCCATTAGTATTAATTTCAGAAAACTACTCTTTCCCAAGGGCACACAGCTCATTAGGATTAAAGCCAGTCCCCAATCAAAGGTGTGGGATTCCAGGGCCGGGATAACGAAGCTTCAGGCCTGCGGCAAGAGGTTGGCATGGGCCATTTCCCACCTGAGTCTCCACGGAGGGGTTGTATTAGTTAGCTCGGGCTGCTATAACAAAATACCACAGACTAAGTGGCTTAAGCCACAGAAATTTATTTTCTCACAGGTTTGGAGGCTGAACGTCAAGTTCAAGGTTAGGGCAGTTTGGTTTCCTCTGAGGCTTGCCTCCTGGGCTTGAGGATGGCCACCCTCCTCTCCCTCTTCACGTGGTCGCCACGCTGTGTGTTGTGGCCCTGGTGTCCTCTTGTGTGTCCAGTGTCCTCTTCTTTTAAGGACACCGATCAGATTGGATGAACGCCCTCCCTGAGGGCCTCATTTCAATTCAGTTGCCTCTTTAAAGACCCTCTCTCTGAATACACTCACATTCTAAGGAACTGAGAGTTGAAATTTCAACATATAAACTATGAGAGAATATAATTCAAACCGAAACAGAGGCTAATAATAAAGTAAGCGTGCAAAAAAAAAAAAATCATCATGTTCAAATGTAGCATTTATAAAGTAAATTTGAGAGGACAGAAGAGACACACCAAAAAGAGCCTAGGGAGGAGAGGGGTGTGTGAAGAGATGTCTTTATTGAGAGTCCTCAAAGTGCTGGGAGGCCCACTGTCTTCCAGACCCCACTGCTCGGGGAGAGATTAGGGGCAGGGGCAGAAAGGTTGGCCACTTCCTCCACTCTAAGCCTGGAGAGAGTAGGTTTCCTTGGGATAACTCAGAGAGCTTGACATGTGTGTCCCTGTCGTTGACAGACAGACACTATGACCTGACACGAGGCTCCTTCCCAGGATAAGTAGAAGGTGAGCTTTGAGAACAAAACATGAGACTACAGCTACAGTGAACTCAGCCCACAAAAAGAGATGATAAGGACAAGAATGCACATGTTTTCCATGGAGCAGATGGAGAAAGCTGAGACGGCTATGCCTTGGATCCTGTTCCGTGGGGCTACCTGGTAGGGTGGGAGAACCCCGCCTCCAGCTGAAGGTGAGAGCCTGGAGGGTGCGGAAGGAGTTCTGAGCATCACCTAGAGAGAGTGAGGGAGTCTTCTGAGTAATAGGAGGTGAAATGCTGGGTAGAGAAACAGAGAAGATGCCACCAGCCCAGACCTACTCTGCCTTCCTAATGTTGGCTTCCAGGTAGATCAGGTCGAAACACACACGGGGAGAGAAATCTGATGTTGAATCAAGTTCAGGGTTTGATTAAGATCTTGGATGCAGCCTTTGGTCCTTAGGGAAATGATCATCAAAATCACGAAGAGATACACTTCACATTCACTAGGATCTATAATTGAAAAAGAGAAACTAATGTTTCGGTGAGGGTGTGGAGAAATTGGAAACCTCATGCGTTGCTGGTGGGAATGTAAAATGGTGGAAAACACCGGCATTTTCTCAAAAAGTTAAACATAGAATTATCATATGACCCAGAAAGTCTAGCCCTAGATATATAACACAAAGAATTGAAAACAAGTGTTTAAAAAAAAAAAAGGTATACAAGAATGTTCATAGCAGGAGTAACTGCAGTAGCCAAAAGGTAGAAACAGCCTAAATATCTATGAACTAGTGAATGGATAGACAAAATGTGATACAGCCATACAATGGAATATTACTCAGCCATAAAAAGAATGAAGTTCTGATACATGCAAACACAAAGGAATCTCGAACACGTTGTGCTGAGTGAAATGAGCAAATACAAAAGGCTATCAGTGATTCCGTTGCTATAAGTGTCCGGAATTGGCCAATTCATAGAGACAGAAAGCATTGCCTGGGACTAAGAGGAGTGGAGAATGGGGACTCACTGTGGTTTCCTTTTGAGGTAATGATAATGTTCTGGAATTAGGGGTGATGGTTGCACAACATTGTAAGTGTCCTAAGGGCCACTTACTTGTACCCTTTAAAATGGTTAATATGGTTAACTTTATGTGTATTTGACTACAATTAAAAAAACACCCAAAAGATCTTGAATTCATGAGGCCAAATTCTAAATTGGCTTTCATATGCAGTATAAGATGACACTCAGAATATTATCTAAGTATTAACAGAAAAGGCATGAACCCATTGGAATCTTCTTTGAGAGCAGCTGATGACTATTTCCACTGAAGAACACTGCTAGAGAAACTGTTTGTTTCTAGTGCTTGAAATAGATATTTAGATAGATAGATAGATAGATAGATAGATAGATAGATAGATAGATAGATAATTTAGATAGATAGATAGATAGATAGATAGATAGATAGATAGATAGATAGATAGAAAGAAACATACATACATAGAAAGGTAAATTTAGATGCATCTTCAAACAAGGTGGGAAGTTGACATAGGCAGAAAGCTATGTAAGGATGACCTTCAATAAATATTTGATTGAATGAATGCATGAGGCACTTTTGATCTACATATAAAGCTAGCTCTAAGCATCCTTGAAACATTTATCTAACAATCAGAATGCCTATACCTGGCTGTATGTATGTCAGGAATTGTGACTCAGAGACCTAAGTTACCTTACTTATTATTATGTTGTTGTTGTTATCAAACTCTCCTACTCATTAGCTGTGTGACCTTGGATAAGTTATTGGACATCCAGAAACCACCGCTTCCCTGTCTTAAAAAGTAATAGAGGGGAATAGTACCTATGACATGTGTTGCATTGAGGACTGGACGCTTGCTACTATGGGTGTGGTCCATGGATGCGAAGCAGCAGTGTCCTTTGGAAGCTTATTAGAAATGCAAAACCTCAGTCCCATCCCGAGCCTGATGAGAACGTGCATTTTAACAAGCTCTCAGGAGATGCATGTGCCCATTAATGTGGGAGACACACTTGAGCCAATGGGACCATGTGTATTAGCTTGTTCACCACAGTGCCTGGCATATTTCAAAAAGCTCAGCAAAAGGTTGTTCATTTATCTAACAGATATGTATTGATCACCTACCAGGGGCCAAGAACTGTTCTAAGCATTGGGAATACTTCAGTAAATAAAACTGTCAAGGACCCTAAACTCATGGAGTATATATTCTAGGGTAGGAGACAGATAATAATCAGATAGGCAAATAAATATATAATTTAACAGCAAATATTGTGATTATTAATAGAGCCATTTAGAGTCACAGCCAGTTGAGTTCAATCCAATTAAATAAATATGTATTGAGTAAGTATCATGTGCATGGCACCTCACAGGTATCTGTAGGGGATTGAAAGAGGCCAGATCTCCTTCCTATTAGAACAGAGCTCTTTCCAAAGCACCATGCTGATTTCTTACTTAAATTGAGAAGTAAATATTTCATTAGGGTCAGAAACAATAGGAAATTACCATGTCATTTTATAAGCAATATTACTATAAGGACACCTCTGGGGTCTCTGCTAAAGAACCACAGGCCTACATTCCAGCTGTCAGTGTGCACACCAGGAGTATTGATTAAACATATTTTTTTTCCTTCACAATAGATGAGGATGGCAGAGGATTCCAAGCAGGAGGGAGCTAGACAAAATTAGCGAGTACGGTCTATTTCCTGAGGGTTAATGACTGGCAAGGAGAATTCATGGCCCAAGATCTTGCTCACACCACTAACCTCAGCTGACCACTAGCCCCTTTTGATTGAGTCCAAGGAAGCTAAGGATAGGAACCTATATTCCTACCGGAACCTATGCACCTGTAGGATCACACACATACACTGTAAGTGTGCAAACACAAGCACCTGCTTTAGACTAGATTGCTTAGGGCAGCTCCACAGTGGAAGAAATTGAAGAGAGCAGAGGTGATTGCTGGAGCACTGGCTTCAGCAAGTGACCCAGGTGTATGTGTTGATCTGGGAGATGGGACTCTCTGCATACTCTACCCTGGTGCCACAGCACAGGAGTCTCTGCTGCCTTTACTCCCTTTCGGATACTAGCGTACGACTTACTGTCTTTTTTACCCATTTTTCTGACTCAGTAGCATGTGACATTTTTTTCTGCTCTAGCCTTTTTCAACCAGGGCTCTGAAAGAGAATTAAGCCCCAATGCCCCCCCAAAAACCCTGTTATGTAATAAAATAACTTTTCCCCCGTGCATCACAAATGCCCTACTTATGTACCACCCCTGGGAGAGCTGGGTAAATCACCACTCTAGTCATCTTTGTGGTCTGTAGTTCCTACGAAGAGCCCAGGTTGAGGAAGACTGCATGGTCCTCAGTTCTCACCTCCAGCTTGTGCTTGTGGGGGCGCGCGCGCGCACACACACACACAAATTAAACAAAAACCAAAAAACTTTCCTTCCACTTTCTAACTTCTTCTAGCTGGACTAATAATCAAATTATGAGACAGATTAACAGGAGACCATGTCCAAAGTGTATTACTGATGTACATGTGGGGGTGCGATGAGTCCCGAAGACCCACTGGGCAGTTAAGGTTTATGTGCGTTTTAGACGAAGGAGAAGGGCGTCGGGAGTCTGGGATGTCAAAGGGAAAGTAGGCGATTCACAGGCAGATGACAGGTAGTAACCTAATTCCTGCTGGGCAACCCCGAAACAACGGGACACAGAAGGAAGTTCAACACACAGGCTTTGCTGGATTTCCTTCTGTCTGCCACATGTAACTCAGATATGCTAATGTGAATAGGGTAAGGTTCCTTTCCCGAAGCACGTCTTTCTACCGGAGTCCCTTTAAGCAGGAAGGGGTAGGGTCAAAGGTTCTTTCTGAATCCTTTGTTTCTTAATAACCAGCTTAAAAATCTATATTCCAAAAGGTATATTTTGGGGTGGCAAAACTTTGGCCCCCCTTTATGTTCCTGAGTACACATCTCATCCACTGCAGCGGACCTTGCTGGACAGCAAATGTAGGCTGAAGCAGGCCCACCCTTACCTGGCACCATGAGATGTCACTGAGCGTGAACCGTCCTTCTCCCCACCAAGGCTAGAGCACTTGGTCGAGCTACCTCCCCTCCAACTTGGTTTCCCTAGTTCCGTTCTTGGGGCTACGTGGACCAGGACGATCAGGTCTGTGTTGTTAAGAAGGTTTCAAGTCTCCTTCACAAAATCTTTAAAGTAAGACCCCTGTGTCTGCCTTCTACAAGCCCGAAATGATTTTCAGTCTAGCAATTTGATTCACAGGTATTTTAATTTGCTCCTCTTTTCCTCCTGCCTCCCGTTCAAAGTTCGACTTTCCTCACGGGACTGTTTCCTGTGGTTACAATGGAGGGAGCACTGGAGGGATGAGTCGTCAGGACAGGGAACATAGACCCCCATGTTTTACCCATCACAGCCAGGCTAACGTGGTGTAACCATTCCCACTCAGCCTCCGCAGGCCTATCCGTACTCTGTAGCCAGGTATGCAAAAGGCTGCAATCATCCCCCAAAGTTCCCCCATGCCTCCTTATTGTCAGCCACTCCCTCTCCCTCCAGCCCCAGGAAACAACTGATCTGGATTTTTTCCTTCACGTACTCACAGCTGTAAACCTACGTTGGCCCCACCCCGCGGGCAGCCCATTGTACTGAGCGCTTTTCCCTTAGCATCCTGCTCTGAAATCCATCCGAGTTGTTGCGTGTGTCCGCGGTTTCATCCTTTTTGCTCCTGAACAGTTTCATGATGCGGATCTAATAATTGTGTTTACCACTCATCAGTTGATGGAAAATCGAATTTTTCAGGTTTCTGGCTATTACCAAAAAAGCTACTAGAGCCAGGTTTTTATGTAAACCAGTGTTTTCATTTTTCTTGGCTAATCGAGGAATGGGTCATAGAGTGAGTGTGTGTTAACTTAATTTGTTTTTTCAAAGTGGCTGTACCATTTTACATTCTTATCCCCAGTTCCAGCACCTCTGCATCATTGCCAGCAGTCCGTCTCGTGTGTTATATAATCCCCATCCTCATAGGTGTGTGGTGCTGTCTTATTTAGGTTTTAATTTGTATTTCCCTGATGACTGATATATTAGACGTATTTCTGTTTTCTTATTAAGGACAGGAAATTCTGTTTGTTTGGCTCCTCTGTGTACCTAGAACAGTGTCTGTGCATAGTAAGTGCTCTATAAAATATTTGTTGAATGAGTGAATGAATGAATGACCTGTAATTCCCCCCACCTCAAGGAATTCACAGCCTCATCAAGGAGGTAGAACATGAGGTGTTCATAGATTAAATAAAGACTTCAGAGACAGAGCTGGTTAAAATCCAGGCTCTTTTCAAATGGTTATTTATAGGACTTTGACATAGTATCTTACTTAAACCTCTCAACCTCATTATCGTCTATATCTTTACACTGGAAAAAATAACTATTTTGATGTGTTGCCATGGAAGTTTGAGAAAATAAATATAAATTGTTTTATACTATGTAGATAGTGCATGATTAATAAACAGGAGCTTCTATGATTATTTTGTTAATAATAATAATAATAATTGCAAATGACCAAATCGTACATTGTTACACAAAAATGAAAGTGCAGTAGGACTTAAAGAAGAGATAGCTTTGTGTGCTGAAGTACTAAGAAAGACTTTCAGAGAATGTAAAATCCATGCCGAGATTCCTGGCAAAGCAAGAAGTAATAAGGTTCAGAGCCTGCTAAGTGCCCCGTGTTGAACTTTGTAACTCATTAAGCGCCCTCCATTCCTGGAGGATTCCGATTATTGCCATTTAGAGGATGAAGAAACTGAGCCTCGGAACATTTGGGCAGCTTGCCTAATGTTTCTTGGATTATATTTGGCTAAACCAGACCAAAGAGACGTTTAAGCTCTATTATCTGATCTCGTGGGTTTCCTGGATGTGTTAACTTTGGGGGCCAGGAAGTGAGGAAAGGGGACTGGGTCCAGCCTCCACCTTTTCTTTGAACATAGTAGATCTACTTTTATGTGTTTTATGATTTGGGCTCCCAGACACGTTTTCAGAGATACATCGCTTCTGATGTTTTATAACATGTGAAAAACCCGCCACCCAAAGTCAAATCATCTTCCGTCTATTTAATCGTATTAACCAATGTCACGCCAATAAATTTAATAAAAAATATACCAAAAGAGAGAAAACACTATTAAAAAATGTGGAAACCTTGAACTTCATTACCTTCTTTTGCTCCATGAGACAGAAGAAGAATATTTAATATATTGAAAATCTCTCTCCCTTCCCTTTACAGACAATGGGATTTCTAATGAACAGATTCATCTCTTTTCTTGGTGCTATTTCTATGTGCTGCATGGAATGAGTTTTGTATGTTTACTGTCCTTCTTTGAATGCAGTTGATTTTTCCCCCACAAGTATCCTATTCAAACCTCAAGGAGGCCCCAGGTCTCCTGTGGCAGGATGGGCTGTGCACTCCTTTGCCCCCTCCCCTCCCCTCTTCATCCCTTTTGTGATTTTATCAAAGCTAACATGGGCCCAGACAAGCATCTGGTTTGCCTTCCCTGGGCTTTGCATTTTCCTGTCAATGAAAGGCAGCCGGCAGGAGAAAGACCTTCTTCCCTCATCAAACTGCCTCATCTTCAGCATTCAGACTTAATAGCCACCCCCTCCACCTTTGGTAGCGCTTTTCTCAGAATGTTTGTGGCCATTATAATAGACTGCCACCAGAGAGTCTGAATGAGGAACTCATTAGTTTTGTGAGCCGGCATATGTCCAAAGAGAGTTTATGTCGAATCCCAACAATTTTCTTTTGTTTGTTCTTTATGTTGCATTCTCTTTGAGTGGGGTTGATTACACTGGAATCATTAACTCACACAGAACTGGAAATAACCCTCTAGGGTGTCATCCCAGCCCAGACCCCAGGGAGGAGCAGCATAATAGTTCCTCTCTATCTCCAAGGGCTCTGTTTCTAATTAATGATAGTATCAGAGCTGTTTCTAGAGATTCTTCTTTCTTCCCTTCCGGCATCAGCTTCTCAAGGAAAAGAAAAAAAAAGCTGCTTAAAACCTTCCTCATGAGTTTAAGTTTCTATTATTCCTGTGCAGCTTTCTACTACATTTTGGACTAGCTCATACTCGGTGAATTACCATCAGAGTCCAGGGTGCCACGCCTTTTTATTCACCTTGGCTCCGTGCAGTAGTTCCACGTTCAGAATATCACATTAAGAGTTTCTTATTTATTCTCAGATTCTTTTTCCTGAGAGTCGAGAACTTAAATTATAATGAAAAATATTCTTGGGCAAAAGCCATAGCAATAGCCTGACACATAGTAGGTACTCAGCAATTGGAAATATCTTATCTTTCTGTTGGAGCTCTAAGGTGTCATTATTCTGTTATTTGAATTGAATTAAGGGGTTCACTGTAGACATTAAAATGACCCAAATACAGTATGAAAAACATGTCAGGGTGACTCAGACACAAAACTCGAAGACTTGGATCCAGGAAGAGAAACTGGTTTGAACGGTGACTTGTGATCACAGTTTGGTACTAATTATGTCTATTCCTGTTTCTTCCACCGTTTCTACCAGTGATTCTGTGATAACCCTCCCCGACAGCATCCAAACGTTCACTCTTGACCACGCTCACTGCCAGCTTTGAATGCGCATCATTTTATTCGTTTCTCCCACAGCCCCACTAACGTCACTTTAAAATGTGGAAAATTGACCTTGGTTAGGTTAAGTGACCAAGAGCACAAGAAAAAAGTAAAGCCAGGATTTGAATCAGGATGGTGGAACGTTAGGGCCCTCGAATGTAGTTGGTGCGCCTCCTCCCACCCCACCACCCAGGGCTCTCCCTTCCCCGCCCCCAACGCCCCTCCCACTCTTGCCCTAAGGACCACTGACTGCCCACCATGCCAGGGTTTACATTTGAATGGGTGTGAGAGTGAAAAAGAAGATGGTAATTGAGAAATATCACAGGTTTTCAGGGAACAGAACTAGAAGTGTTAAGTGGTTATGTAAGATGTTTGAGGCAAGAACCTGGGAACTTGGATGCTAATTGTTATGGTCACTTACTATCTTCTAGTCACTACAGTCGTCCCTTGCCACTTGGTACTTCGACTTTGGCGGCTTCACTCTATTGCAGTTTTTTCAAATACATTCATTAAAAAGTCTATCGAGACAGTGAAAATGATAGAGCATGTGCTCGGTTGTCTGAGTCAATTATACATCCCTGTATTACAATTAAAATTAAAATTACTGTACGTATGGACTGTAGGCCTATGTATTCGAGCACCCCAGGAATCCTTCAACGCCAGGTGCAACCACTAGAGTCTGGAACAGATTAACCGCGATAAACGAGGGACGACTGTGTAACACATTACGGGTGTGGGATAAACGAGGGACGACTGTGTAACACATTACGGGTGTGGGATAAACGAGGGACGACTGTGTAACACATTACGGGTGTGGGAAGTGAGCAGAGCTTCACCCCTGTCCTCAAAAGTCTTGTAGGGAGTAAAATGCTGATAGTTCAGAAATATTTGTTATGACTCTGTACATGACAAATTGGGAGCCCACAGAGGCCCAACCAAATTGTAGAGATCATGGGAAAGTTTCCAGAGGAAATTAAAGTGGGCTGATTCCCTGAAGAATGAGTGTGAGGCAGGCAAGCTGAAGAGGACGAGGCATGTTAAGACATCAACCCAGAGCAAAGGAGCACTCTAGGTAATGTCTCTAGGCGTTTCTCCATGTTCGGTGTAAATGTGGTCATCTGTAAAATGAGGTCCAGAATGGAAACGTCTGATGTCCCTAAAGCAAAGTACACTCTAGCAAATTGTAGGTGTTCTGTAAATGTCACTGTCTCCTTCTTGTGATAACGACTAGTAAACTAGCCCTTGAGGGATGTGGACATTTTTTATAACTAACAGTAGATTGGGGAGGCTTATTCTGGTTCGTATTGCTGCATAATAAACTACCTTAAACACTGTGCTGTAAAATTATCAACCATTTTATTATGTCTATGGATTCTATTGGTCAAGAATTCAGCCAGATACTCATATAGACTGATACAGTAAATTGACTGTTGGTTAAAATAACTTATAGCATGGAAACAGGCAACTCAATGTCACATTCATTGTAAGCTTCTGTTTTGTCATCTGAAAAATAGGAATAAGAGGAGTTACCATCTTTACATGGTCATTTGAAGGGTTAAATGAGCAGTGAGCTAATTCTACAAATCGCTTAGTACAGTGCCTGACAAGTAGTAAGAGTCCAATGAATATTTCTTATTGCTATTTTAAAAAAAAAATCAGCCAGAATATAGCGGAAATAGCTGATCTTTGCTCTTTGAGGTTGGGGCTCTTCTCTGGGAAGACTTGAATGGTTGGTGACTAGAAGCACTTAGAGGCCTTTTTTTTTTTTTGTCTGTCTTGGACCTGGTCAGAGATGTCTTCACGTCCTATCTTAACCAGAGTTGTGGACCAGATGATGTGTATGGGGGCCTCACCATGTAACTTGAGCTATTCAGAACATGACAGTTGAATTCCAAAAGAGTGTGTTCCAAAATGGAGCACACAGGGCATGGGAGATGGAAAATATTTTGTTGTGCTTTTGTAAATTAAGTTCTGTTACAAAACTATCCCAGAGAAACGTTTTTCTTTTAAAATAAAGGCACAAAATCTGAATAGACTTAATCCCTTAGTTGTGTGTGTGTGTGTGTGTGTGTATTTTTTAAAGCGCACAGGATCTGACCACCATGCGAACTAGGATTTGCTGGAGAGCAGGAAATGAATTCATTCAAGCTCTATTAAAATAATGTCTATTAAAAGACTATATAGTGTATATAGACAACTTGGTCATAAATATGTGTGCTGTTTTTAAATAAACCAATTCCCAATAAAAAGCCTAACTAAATATGAAAAAAAAGAATGTCAGATACTAAAAACATGCATGAAATATTTACTATATTTTCTCACCCAGGAATTCTAAAACAAATGTGGCCTTATAGGAATATAGTTTGTCTCTTCAAAAGGAGTCACACATTCCAAATAGTATGACATCAGGGTAGAAAAAGAAAAAAATATTTATAAACAATAGAGTTTTACAACACTCCTCTCCCTCAAGATATTTCATTTTTCCTAGGAGGGCTTACTCTGTTTCAGAAAGCAAAATAATTTTTATCTACTTCTGTTGGCTTGTGCTGTTGCTTTGTCTTGGGAGACTAACTATACACTTAAGAATGTAGAGCCCATGACTGAAAACCATTTCAGTCAATGACTCTATGTGACCTTGAACCCATGGTATGACTTTGACATCGGCTTCCCCATCACTTAGCACAACTTGCATACAGCTAGAAGACACAGCCAGAAACGAGCAAAATGTCTTCCAAAGTGACAACACAGGGAGTTTAACAAAAATAATGTATGACGATCCTACATGCCTTCTCTCTCTGCCTAAACACTCCCTTGACCATAAGTCATGTCTACCTGGAAGATGCATTTTCTCTCTCAAGCAATCAGAATATACATATAATGATTTGTGCCCGCAATGCACAGCAGCTGGGAGAATTTGGCGCCAATACCTTTTTTTTTATTTGCTAATATCATTTGGCTTTCTCCTCAAATGAAATTTAAAATGGAACAGTTTGGCAATCCACATTAGCACCATCTAGCAATAGTCCCATGTTGGTTCCACTGCAGTTTGATAATTTACAGACTCATCGGGCTGAAAGGGACTTGGCTTCTCTAACTCAATGGTTCTTAATCCTGGCAGAGCATCAACATTTAATGGGAACGTTTAAAAAATACAGATTCCTGGGCATACAGCCCTACTGATCAGTGGGTTAGAACCTGCACAAGTGGGATCTAGAAATTGTAATCTTTTCAATGCTTCCCAAATGATTCTGATGATATGCTAGGATTTGAAATCACTGCTTTAATCTATATCTCATTTTTAGCTGAAAACCTGGGAATCGTTTTGTTTGATTTTTTTTTTTTTAACTTACGTTCATTCATTCATTCTTTCATCTGAGTAAAGAATATGCTGCCATAAACCCCTCCAATTCTTTGGTAATTTTCAGACCTTTCATGAGTGAGTGGCCAGGATGTGCTGGCATCAGTTTTAGAGACACAAGGTTAGAAGAGGTTCTTCAAAGCACCGGTTCTTCCAGGAGCTGACCATCAGTGACATTTCCCCGTCAGTCAATCCCTGACAGTGAGGTCACTCTCCCTGCCTTCTAAACTCTAATCTAGTTTTAAGTTTGGTGATTGCATTGGACTTTGGTGCTTCCCCGAAAGCAAGAATTTTATCAAACTTTGCAAATGTCCATCTCTCTTAACCTTATCACTTTTTTAACCCTGGCATCATAGATGAAAAGAAATGTATGAGATTGCAATATTTCCCAATTTTAAACTCTTGAAATCATCTTCAGTGATTCCTTATTTAATGAAGAAAGACCAGATGTCTTACCATGTTCCCGTGGCTCTGCATGGTCTTGTTCCTGCTGGCCTTGGTGACCACATTGCATCCCCTTTGCCTTCTTGTTCTGTGGCTTCAAAACCTCCATTCTGTTTTGTGAACATAAAGCTTCCTGCCTCTGAACTTTGATTTTTATTATTTAACTCTGCCTTGGATATTTTTCTCATACACACACACACACACACACACACACACACACATTTCACACATATATATACATATATATATACACATTTCACACACACACACACAAATTTCTGATATATTTCTTAGCTCAATCTTAAACGCAGATCTAGTTTAACTATCACCTCCTCAGAGAGGACCTCTCTGCCAATCTATTTTATTTATTCTTCACATCTTGTCACTCTCCAGTTTGTTACCTGATACACTTCATTTGCAGCAATAATCAGACACTATTATGCTTTGTTAATTCATGTATCCATTGTCTGTGGTCTATCATCTTATTAGAATATATGTTTCCTGAGGGCAGAGATGTTACTGCTCTTCCCTACTGCAGAATCCCTGTTTCAAAGCATTTGATACATATGTGTTAAGTGAGTAACCTGGTATTGTGGGTTTCCCTAGTGGTCAGGCTCTGCTGAAATCAGAAGCAGCTTCTTGTCCAATTTTTAGTGTTGTAAGAAACTCTACTTTCTTGGTACATCTGGTCAACTTAAGAGTTACAATCATAAGTAATCATAGTGGCTCATAACCTAATGTAATCATCTTACTAACTAACCTGAATCCTTCTTTCTTCATCATAAAGCCACATTATTTTTGTACTCACTTCAGGGGGAAAAAATCCAAGGGCACACTTTCAGTGTATTATGAATAGCTTACTATTAGTAAATACCACCCTTCGTTTTGAGCATCCAAGTCACCACAGCAATTGGATGAACCACCTAACGAAGATGTATTATCATTTCATTATTTGTACACAGAAAACATATATTTTTTATGAACTACCAAGTCTGGCTGCTTTTAGAAAGTTTTTAACCTTTTCATATTGAAGTTTATATGATTATAAACTTGAAGTATGATGTTGTGGAAAAAGCACTGGGTGAAGTCGTGTCTTGGAGTAATTACTTCACTCTGTGTGATCTTGGAAATGTCATGACATGTATACGAGCCTAAATTTCCTCCCCAATAAAATAGAAATAAAATTTAACTCACGGAGTTATATTGTGACATTCAACATCCAAATAAAATTCTGTATGTGGATATATTTTATAAGTACCAAAACTTTATTCAAATTTAAGAAAACATTATATGAGTGGTCTCTATTAGACATTCATGTGAAAGGACTTACCAAATGCCTAGTATGTGTAATTTTTGTGCTGAGTTCAAGAGGCACAATGAATAAAACAGGCATGGCCAGTGTCATCATGGAGCTTGTGGTCTAAGAAAGAGACAAATGTTAAATATTCCTGTAAATATATCATCATTACTTTTGATAAGCATTATGAAGAAATAATATATATATAGTTTTCAAAGAGACATAATATTGATTTATTAATCAATAAATAATAAGTTATAAAATTTGCATTGCTTAAGATAATCCTCTATTATGCCAACATTATTAAAGTTCTCATTCTCTAAGGAGATGAAGAGTAGATGGCATCTAAAAAAGGGCAGAGCAATGTGCACTGAATATAGTCTAATACGTTAGAATTGTTTCCAAGTCCTAATTAATTAATTCATGGAACACTAGAAAACCAAGGAATTGCTCTGGAGAAAATATATGTATCAACTTCCAGTTTCACCTGCGTACTAACTTTGGAATTTCATCCTTTTTAATTTCCATTCACCTCTTCTTTTTTTTTTTTTTTTTTTTTTTTAAATCCTCACCTGAGGGCCTGGTGGGTTTGGCTCAGCGGTTAAAGCATCAGCCCGTGGTCCGAAGAGGCCAGGGTTCGATTCCCGCTAAGGGCACGTACCTCGGTTGCAGTTTGTCCCCAGCCCTGGTTGGGTCGTGTGGGAGGTAGCCACTCGATGTGTCCCTTTCATGTCGCTGTTTCTCTCTCTCTCTCTTCCTCTCTCTCCCTTCCACTCTAGCTGAACAAAAAAATGGAAAAATGTCCTTAGATGAGGATGATAAAAAAAAATCCTCACCTGAGAATATTTTTCCATTTATCTTCAGATAGAGTGGGAGGGAGAGAGAGACACATCAGCTGGTTGCCTCCTGCATGACCCCAACCAGGACCAGGGACCAAGCCGCAACTGAGGTGCATGCCCTTGACCAGAATCAAACCCAAGACTCTTTGGTTCACGGGCCAACACTCTAGCTGCTGAGCCAAACTGACCAGGGCCATTCACCTCTTCTTCCTTAACAGAATCTATTTTCTGAAGAAGCTCATATTCATTTTCTTCTTCACTTATTTACCATTACCATAATGTTGGATAAGACATTGTAATATTTTTCTGATTCATGCCTTTGTTTTAGTATTTCCTTTTCCAATCTGAGTGGTGTCTCCTTTTAGTTAGTGTTTGGTCAATGTATATAAGTCATAAAAGCAGTTGAAAATTTGACTCTGTGATACTTGACAAAAAAACAAGAATGCCTACATATAATTAGAAGACAAATAATAAATAAAGAAATTGTTTAAAGCACATAATTCAGAGAAATAGCTGACTTTATTAATAGGCAAAGAGCTCTTGAAAATCAATGCGAGAAAGATAAATGACCTAATAGAAAAATGGGCAAAGAAGATGAACAGGCAGTTCACAGAAAGAATCACATGAATGGCCCATATACATGAAAAAGAGCACAATCTCACACATAATTAAGGAAAAGCCAATTAAAATTTTAATGAGATGCCATTTGTCACCTACCAGAATGGTATAGATCAGAGTTTAAATTACTACGTATTGACAATGGTTGAGAACACCAAATCTCACATTAACTATTGATGAGATGAAAAATTTGTTAGTATTCGGATAATGTTAAAAAATAGAGGTCAATTTGTTTTTATCAAAACTTAAAAAATGTATACCCTTTCACCTAGTAATTCTATTTGTTAGATTATACCTTATAAACATACATTTCCTTATTCATGAAAGTATGTTGCAGCATTGGTTATATATATATTTTTTAAATCTGTCAACAACATAAATATCCATTAACAGAAGTCTGGTTAACTTAATTTTCTACAGTAATGTGCCATGAGTTCTCTGAGAAAATGTCTAGCAAGTAGCATACCTTTCTCCTGCCTGAGTCAAGAATCAAGTGGTAATTAGGAAATAACATATGTGGAGACCAAAATATCTCCTTGAAAAAATAAGTTAGAGAATGAGGCTTGTACCTACAGGCAAATTGGCTTCCTAGACCACCCACTGTTTCCCTGGGCCATTACTGCTTCTGTAGGACACTTCCCAGTGCATCTCCCTAGGGCAGAACTCTCTACAGAGAAGAGGAAGCTGATACAAGCATGCGCAATTCATTCTTCTCAAGTTGACCAATCACATACCATTTTGGTAAAACAAAAACAGAAAACAACCACCTAAGCCCACAAAGCACACTTGAGTAATTAAAATTTTTATGGAAAGATGACCAACTATTATTAATTGGTTGCACCTGTAGTAAGCAACTAGCCTTGGAGCAACTATTATTATTCATTTTATACCTGCTGTATTCTTCAGATTGGTTTTTATCATGTGCATATGTTATTTATAATAATAATAATAATAAAATTAATGTAAACCATATGTCAATGCCTGACTGTTGCTACCGATTAAAAAAAGCAAATTCATCTTCACTCACTTGCTCCAAACCTCCTTACCAACCTTGTCTCCAGATAACACCTAGACACGAAGCCTGAATACCACCAAATATTTACATTACTCCTGCCAATGTTATTTGATCTGTTGACAAAACACTCCCTATCAACACTGCCTATCAAAAAATCTATCTGTCTAAGAAGTCACACTCCTATGATACTGTTGGACAAGAAGATTGATAGACCATTTCTCAAGAAGGACATAGCTGTATCTATGAATAACTTTAAAAATGCCTTTTAACCTGGCCATTACAATTTTAGGAATGTACCCTAAAGCAATCACCATAGATGTGAGTAAAGACTTAGTTTCTAGGCTGCTCATTGGAAAACTGGTTTTGTTCACAATGGCATTGGTAATACTAAATGCCCAGTCCTAGAAAAATGGTTAACTAAGGTATGAGACATCCCTACAGAGGAAAACTTACAGTCATTACAATGATAAAAAAGAATGTACTATGACCTAAAACGATGTTCACAACAGGTCCTTAAGTGGAAGTATCATAGGTACAAACATCATATAAAATACACATCTATTTTTCTTTATTTTTCTTTATTGATTTTAGAGAGAGAGGAAGAGAGAGGGAGAAAGAGAGAAACATCAGTGAGAAAGAACATTGATTGGCTGCCTCCTGCATGTCCCCCACTGGGGATTTGGCCCACAACCTGGGCATGTGCCTTGACCAGGAATCGAACTGGCAACCTCTTGGTGCGTGGGTCAACGCTCAACCACTGAGCCACACCGGCCGGGCTACACATCTATTTTTGTATATAAAATCTAAATAGGAAAATGTGTAGGATACACACTAAATTATACATTGCAGTTATCTTTGTATGATATTGATCTAGTTTTCATTTTTCTAGTCTAGCTATATTATTTCAGATTTTTCTAATAAACATATATTGCTCTTTTACTAAAGGGAATTAAGCATATTTTGGGTAAAAAAAAATCTATCTATCTATATATTTATTTATTTATGCCAAAAACAACAACAACACAAAAACAAATAGCAGAAGGGAAATAACCAATTTCAAGACCCAGCTAAGGAGTCATCTGTTACAGGAAGTCTTTCCATGTCTACTTGCTGTAATTATTTCTCCCTCCACAAGTATTTGGAGCTTCTCCTATGTGTCTGACTCCTGCCCTAGGCTGCAGACTCACTGATGGCAGGGACATGTCTTATATAACAGAGAAACCCCCATAGCTCCCAAGAGTGATGCAAGGAACATTTGTGTACAGTGACTGCTTGTTGACCTGAATGCAATGACCTGTATCAGGCTTGTGTGAAAAAGAAGACTAAAATTGTTGATGGCAAAACAAGAGATACAGGCCACGTTTGCTGCTGAAATAGCCCACTGAGGGGAAGAAAACAAAACAAAACAAAAACCTTTACTTTGAAGAGTTGTTCAGTTTCTGCTGAATGTGATTGCATGTGAATGGACACTTGGCTGGATATTTGAGGATGGCCAAACACGCTGGAGGAAGGCACCCAGAAAGGCTCTCTAGGCTTTGAAGCAGTGGCATGGCCCAGAAAAATCAGGTACCAATAAGGAAAGCTTCACTGTGAGGCAAGTTCTAAGTGCTCCATCAATCCAACCCTTGTACGAGCCTGAGGTTATTAATAAAGAGCCCAGCAATCTAATACCTACTCTTGTCTGTGCTTTTGGGGGGAATAAGTGCTTCAGGATGAGGCTTGGCAGTTTTGCGCCTCTCTAGGACTAGTTCAATTTCTCTCTCCCTCTTCTCCTACCTTCGGAAATCTTCAGCACCGATGCTTTATGTTCTGACTTGTAAATGAAGCCTGTTATTATCATTGAGATAGTGTTTTTATGGCATAAATAATGAGCTCAAACAGGGGAAGCGGCATTGAGTGGAATTACTGCCTGAGCTGAGATGGAAATAATCAATATGTCCTCACTTACAAATCTCATCTGCATGTCAACTCCATCCTGCTGGCTGTCTCCCTACAGATTCATTTCACAGGAGGCCCAATAAAACATGCGGGTGGCATTGATCTGTTTTATTCATAGCCAGAGATAGAAATGCATCATTTGAAATTAATAGGAGGACTTGTGTTTATAACCCAATTCGGAATGAGTAGCCTGCAATGCAGACCATTAAGAAAGGACTCTCACCCACCCAGAGGGAGAGATGACTCCAGGGGCCAGGGATCAGGGACCCTTGTGTGAAATCCTTTGTGATGTAATGCCTGTCATCACTCTTCACACTTCAGGATTTTGCAAGCTGAATTCTACATATACTCATTAGAACAGTTTCTTAAATCAACCGAAGAGGCTAGGATCTGTTTCCAGATATTTTCCCCAATTTTGTTTGCCCTTTTTTTTCTTTAATTCTGGGTAAAATGAATACTAAGATGTAATCTCATAGAAATGGAAAGGAAACTTAGAAATCATCTATTTCAATCTTGTTCCATATCGTTATGTATGTCCAACATCACAACGGTCAACCACTCTGAATATTTCAAGATGAGGGAAATTCACTACTTTATAACACAGCCCCATATGAAAAAAAACAAACAAACAAACAAAAAAACAGTTTAGAAAGCTTTGGTTTTTATGAAGTTATAATGTAAATCATCCCCTACATACCCACCCTCCAGAACTCAAATGTCCTCCTTGAGGAAAGGTTTCAGTGGTTCCTCTAGGCTAGATTAAATTCTGCTGTGATATACCTTGACCCTATCAAATATATTCCTTTATAGCTCATGCTGCATTTTTAACTGTTTTATTTTAAGATCATTATAAATTCATATGCAGTTATAAGAAATATTACAGTGAGGTCCTATGTACCTCGTACCAAATCCCCCCCCAAATAAGGAGGATATTGATATTGACACACTCCACCGATCTTACATCTATTTCCCCAGTTTTACGTATACACACGAGTGTGTTCAATTCCATGCAGCTTTACCACATAGGCAGGTTCATGCATCCACCACCAGGGTTGAGTTTCACAAGAGCCCATCACTACAAGAGTACCAGGTGCTGCCCTCTGGTAGTCACAGACACCTCCCTCTTCTCACACCTGAGCCTGAGGCATCCCTAACCCCTAGCAAACACTACTTTGTTCTCCATTTCTATCATTTTGTTCATTTCAAAATGCTATATAAATGAAATAATTATATGTAACCTTTTGAGATTGGCTTTTTCAACTCAGAACAATTCCCTTGACATTTAACCAAGTTTTAGCATATATATTTTATTCTTATTTATTGATAAGTACTGTTTCATGGTAGGAACATACCACGGTTTGCTTAACCATTCACCTCTATTGAATAACAACTGAAGGGTTTTTTCCCCACCATTTTTTACAAATAAGGCTTCTATGAACATTCATGTATGAACAAATGTTTCATTTCTTTAAAAAAAATGCATAAAAAGGCAATTGCTGGGTTCCATTCCTATTGCATTTTACCATTATACACTTGAGCTGTTTAAATCCACTTATAACTTTGTTAGTCTCTTGACTGTGGGCTTCATAAGAACAAAAAACTAAATCTTTTTTTTACCTCTGGCAACTAGCACAATGCCTGGCACTTAATTAAATAAATGCATATAAATATAGTGTATATTTTAGCATTCTTCTAATTAATGTAGGGAACTGATTTTGAGCCCATGCCTTTCAGTCCTACAAGCCCCAGTAGATTTATTGGTTTGCAACTTTTGTTACTAGAGCCTCTGAGTTTCCTGAGATTTTGCAGTGAAGAATTCAGAAGGTGGAAAGCTGGTCTGGATGACTCCTATGATGGTCTTCTTCCAAGTTGTTTATCTTCTCTCCATGGCTTCCCACTGAAATAATGTCTGTTGTTTCCTCTGACTCTAGAAGTTTACTTTGTAGAACTTAAAAAGGAAGAGGAAATAATAAATAAAAAGAAACATCAGCGATCCATTTTATATATATATATATATATATATATATATATATATATATATATGTTTTATATATATATGTTTTATATATATATGTTTTATATATATATATATGTTACATATATATGTTTTTATTGATTTTACAGAGAGAGGAAGGGGGAGAGAGAGAGAGAGAAACATCGGCAAGAGAGCAGAAACATCCATCAGCTGCCTCCTGCTGGCCCCTTACTGGGCATGGAGCCCACAACCAGGGCATGTGCCCTGACCGGGAATCAAACCGGGACCTCTCAGTCCATGGGACAATGCTCAATCCATTGAGCCACACCAGCCAGGCTCTTTTGTCATTTTGTATTACCTTGGTTGGGTAAATCCATATCCTAGAATCTCAGTTTCATGATAAAGTAAACAGTGGTAATAATTCCTAAAACATTCCTATGAAATAAGGCATGGAAAGGTAACTTTGCAATCATAAAGCACCGTGTAAATGTTTCTGTACATTTTGGCCAATTAGATACTGAAATCAGGGTCCTACAGCACTTCCATTTTAATTTAGTTCAACAGGCTCACAGTGGGCATCTACTACCTGCCAGGCACTGAGGATCATTGTTTGTGTGTGGTTAGGGGTGGAGGCTGGTCTGAAGGTAGATGTCCTGTACTCCGCTGTCACAATGGTAATAAATAGTTGTCATCCTGTAATGATAGACGGAAACAGAAATTGCAACAGAAAATCAGAGCGGTTTCTAAGACAACTCAGAAGAATGAGGGGAGATTTTGGGCATAAGGAAAGGCTCTTTGAAGAAAGCAATATTTGAGTGGGTCTTGAAAAGAGGTGCGATATAGACCATTAAATATGGAGGAAGTGTTCAAGAAAAGCACACGAGATGATCAAGGCATACACATTGAACAGGAATTAAGAGTCATTGAATTTAACAGAAGATTTTGATGAGTGGACAGAAGTCATTAGGCGATGTATGGAAGGGTAGGTAGGGGCCACGTTATGAAGGACCAATAAATTTAGATGGAAGATATTGGCTTTCGCCTGTTGTCAGAAAGAGCCACTGAAGAGTGTGAGCGAGGACGCTGTGTGAGGAGCTGTGCTGTGGACGGTGAAGATGGCAGCAGAAGGGTTGGAGGTTAGGGGCTGGGTGGACACGTGTTGGCCAAGGGGCGCAGAGGAGCATGAGTTCGCAAGATCAGAGGGAGCGCTGTACGCAGGGTAGAATTTTCAGGAGGAGGGAAGAGGGGTGAGGCAGGACAGTCAGCCAGGAGACTCCATGTAGTGTCCAACAGGTACAATTAGGTTACTGGTGAGGAGTATGAACTCCACAGACAGCTCTAACTCAGCTGAAATTCTCCTTCTCCCTCTCACTTGCTGTGTAACCAAAGGCAAGTGAGTGTCCTCAGCTGTAAACTGAGATCAGTGATGCAGACTCCAAAACAGATTCCTGTTTTTAAGATGAAATAAAATAAGTAATAATCATAGTCACCAGCACATAATAGCTCAATAGATAGACGTCAGCATCATTATTATTATTTATTTTTTATTATTATCCAGGAACTTGAGTTTTATCTTGTGTGCCAGGAAGGACAGGAAGGGTATTTGTTATACTTTAGAAAGATTATCTTACCAAAGATGTGGAGAGTAGATTTGAAGGAGGTAAGATTGACTACAAAAATACCAGTTAGGAAGCTGTTTTAATAACCCAGAAAGACATACTGGAAACCAGGACCAGAGGCAGGGTCTCATAGTAAAGCTCATGGATTGCTCATAGTAGCAGTCTAATTGCTTAGAAATGTATCCAGCACATAGAGAAGTCAAGAAAGAAAGAGAGAGAGAAAGAGAGAGAGAGAGAAGGGAAGGAAGGAAGGAAGGAAGAAAAAGAAAAAGGAAGGGAGGGAGGGAGGAAGGAAGGAAGGAAGGAAGGAAGGAAGGAAGGAAGGAAGGAAGGAAGGAAGGAAGGGAGGAAGAAAAAGAAAAAGGAAGGGAGGAAGGAAGGAAATAAGGAAGGAAGGAAGGAAGGAAGGAAGGAAGGAAGGAAGGAAGGAAGGAAGGAAGGAAGGAAGGAAGGAGCAAATCTGAAAAACTTCCAGAGAATAAACTTTTAAAATTGAAGTATAATAGGCACCCAGAACTGGTCACATACCATAAATATTTAGTTTCAAGAGTTTTCACAAACTGAACAAACCCACACAACCATCTCCCACATCCAGAAACAGAAAAGTATCTCTAACCCTCAGTCTCTCCCTTGGGTTCTCTCTGTCACTACCGTCCCACAAAGAGACCACTGTCCTAACTTAACAGCATACATTAGATGTGCTTTTCGTTAACTTCGTATAAATGGAGCATACAAATGCATACTCATTTGTGTCTCGTCTGTTTCTTTAGCTCAGTATTACGTTCATGAGATGGAGTCAAGCGTCTGTGTGGAACACTGGATCTTTCTTTCCCATTGCTGTATCATATTCTTTTGTTTAATGAACTAGAATTATTTTTTCTGGTGATGGTTACTTGAATAGTTTTCAATTTGGAGCTGCGATTGATAACATTTAGATGAGCATTCTAGGACTTGCCTTATGGTGAAGATATGGATGTATTTCTGTTGAGTGTGTATAAGAGTTCAGTTATTTGGTTACAGGTGAGGCATATATTCAGCATAGTAGGTACTGACAATGTCCTAAAGTCTCTGGTCTAATTCATACTCCCACCGGAAGTACACGAGTATTTTAATAGTTCCACATTGTTAAGTACATCTGACATAGTTTTTTGATTGTTTGTTTTTAATCATTATGTTACCTGTGATGCATTATGGTGTTAATTAGTATTTCTCTGATTACTAATGAATTTGATCAACTTTTCTTATTTACTGGCCATATAGATATCTTTTGCTTTAAAGTACCAATTCAAGTTTTTGTACATGATATACTGCCCGATCTGTCCTTTTTTCCTCTTACTTATTTGCAGGTATTCTTATGTAGCTGTAGGACACTCTAGGAAATCCTTTATTATGTGTGTGAATAAGAACGCCTTCTCCCACACTGGGACTGAGTTTGTACTTTTATATCGCTCACTTTTGGTGAATAGAAGTACTTGATTTTACTATATTTCAATCTATATTTTTTCTTTGATAGTTATTTTTATCTTTCTATTTAAAAAGTATTTGCCTCTTCCCAGGTTAAAAAAATGTTCTCCTATACAAATACTCTCACTAATATGTGGCATCTAATGAACATAATAAACGAACAAAATAGAACCAGAGGCATGGAGACGTGAAACAGACTGACAGATGTCAGAGTGGAGGGGGGTGGGGCCTGGATAAAGGAAGTGAAGGGATTAGCCAAAGAACATATATGCATAGACCATGGACACAGACAACAGCGTGGTGAAGGCCAGGGTCAGGGGTGGGTGCTGGGTGGAGGTGGGCAAAGGAGGTGAATGGGACATCTGCAATAGTGTGAACAACAAAAATGTTCTCCTATGAGTTCCTCAAAAATCTTTATTGTTTCCTCTTCACTTTTAGGTCAGTGATCTATGTGGAATTTAATTTTATGTAAGGTATGAGGTAGGGGTTGAAGAATTATTTTCCATGGTAGCCAGTTGATTCTCCATCCTTGATCGACAAGATCATATTTCCCCCTACACTGTGACGCCACCAATATAGTGAATTAGATCATTGCATTCTTGAAAGTATGTTCTCTTCTATTGGTCAATCATTTAAACATCATCATTAATTTGCATGTTTGAGGAAACAGAGTCTTTGGGAAGGGGCCTTGGTGACATTTGCTAGTTTCTAGAGGAAAGTCCTCAGTTTCCAACAAGCTCTAAGGCTTGGCTTTGAACACCATTACAGGCAGTTGCTGCTTCTGTTATTTTAACATCCTGGGAATGAGATGTATTTGAAAACTCCATGGCTGCCTTGTCATTGGCCAAATGTTGGAAAAGTATGCATCTTTGAATTTTTCTGAGAACACATAGGTTATGCTCATGTTTTTCATGCATCATTAGGCATCATGTGTTTGCTCTGATGCTTCTTGGAAATCAGAGCTTGGCCCGGTCACAGAGAGTCATGGTCAAGGCCATGGTTCTTTGGAGATGGAGGGCTCCAACCTCAGTGCTGCCCTGGTCCAGTGCGAGATAAGTAGCAGAGGCATCTAAGGGCTGGGTGCCCAATTTCCTCAGAGTAAAATCAAGCTAATAAAAAACTAGTTATAGTCCAGCCAGTGTGGCTCAGCGGTTGAGCATCGACCCATGCACCAGGAGGTCGCCGGTTCTATTTCCAGTCAGGGCACATGCCCAGGTTGTGGGCCCGATCCCCGGTGGGGGACATGCAGGAGGCGGTCAATCAATGTTTCTGTCTCTCTCTCCCTCTCCCTTCCTCTCTCTCTCAAATCAATAAGGAAAAAAAATATATATATATATAAAACAATTATATATGTGTGTGTGAGCATGTATAAAAATATACATACATATATCTCCAAGCTAATTAAAGAACTGATCAATAATTCCCTTAAATAATTATAAAAAAATTTTTAAAATGTGTAACAGCACATTGAAATGTTAAAAATGCCTTTGCATGGAGGTCTTACTCTGGTGTGCTGCTCCCTCGGTCATGTTTGTTCCCGGGTCTATAACGTCTTTAACTACAGGCGCTGCGCTGTTAAAGCGCAATGAAGACTGCGATGCCGAGAAATTGACGATGGCCTCCACTTCATCCATAAATTTCAAAGGATTTCATTCTACGTTTTCTGAGCACAGCCTCCCCCATATACAGATGCCTCCTGGCTTGAGGCTGCTCTCCTGTGGGTTGTACCACACTGGAAGACTGATTAAAATAATCATTTTTACATTTAAATCTTTTTCTTTTCTTCCTGTTTGTGGTATGTTTACTTCTCTCTCCCCAGAGTCAAGTTTTTTGAATTAGGAAAATGGAATTTTGCTAATGTATTAGCAGAGGAAAAAAGGCATGAGATTCCATATGGACACTTAGCCTCTGGTCTTTCCCCATCGCAATTCATCTTAATGCAGGAAGTCTCCATGTCCTGAAGCATTAGCATTCAAGGGAGGGGGGAGGAGGTAGTTTCTCTTTCCCTGTCTCTCTCTCAACTCTTCCTTTTTGCAATAGAGATTCAAAAGGAGTTACAAAAATAGTACAGAGAATCCCAAGAATCCTTCACCTGGCTGCCCCCAGTGGTGACGCCTTATAATAGAACTCAGTACTGTATCAGACCAGGAAACCACCACGGGTATGATCTTGTTAGCCAGAGTACAGACCTTGCTCAGTTTTCACCGTGTGTGTGTGTGTGTGGTGTATATGTAGTTGCACGTGGTTTAATCCCGTGTCTAGGGCACATGATCATCACTCTTATCACAAAGGAAATCCCTTGTGCCCACCATTGTGGTTGCCATGGAGGCGTGATAGCTCTCTTTTTCCTGCAGAGAGAAAGTTCACATTTCTTAGCCTGTTGGTCAAAGCCATTCAAAAGGAAGGGGTTACTTTGAATTGGCAGTACCTTATTCACGGGACCTGATTTACCTATAGGCAGAGCCACTATGAGGCCAAATATTAACGCCCAGGTGTTAATCTCCTCCTAAACATTCGCACAGCACTTCTGGGCATCCTGACCCTCTCCAGCCCTCACCATCTCCATGCAGGCAGTGTGTCAAAAATATTTCCTAAGAATCTTAAAAATTGGAACAAGTCTGCCACCTTCAATTTTCTTTTCTTTTTTATCCTCACCCAAGGATAGGTTTTTATTAATTTTGAGAGAGAGAGAGAGAGAGAAATATCGACTGGTTGCCTCCCATAAACACCCTGACTGGGGATCAAACCTCCAGACTCGATCTGTGCCCTGACCGGAAATCGAACCTGCCACCTTTCGGCGTGCAGAATGATGCTACAACCTATTGAGCCACAAGGCCAGGGCCACCTTCAGATTTCTTCATTTCACTTGTTACCTGCAGTTGGATAAGTAAGCTGGGCCGGTAGTCTCCTCACAGAGTTTATCTCAAATTCAACCTATTACAAAGCTTTGCAATGAACATTGTTTGATGCTTCCCCGAGTATTCATCAAAAATCACTCCGTAAAAATTTAGCTATTTCCCACATGTGTATTGCTTGTTCAGATGGGATCATGAGGAGGTTGGACCTTGTCTCCACCAAAGGAAAGACGAGGGGTGGGCTCACCAAACCCCATCTAAATTCTGATATGCAGCACGCTCCAGACACGGTGCGAGGCTCCGGAGACTTCACAGTGGACAAATAGCTACAGTGTCCACCTTCAGAGGCCCGCAGTGGAGTGGAGTGGTTCTCAAGGGCAGTATTCACATCTGATTATCTCAGTATAGCAGTGTCTATTCCAACCTATGCTACACAGTATGCATTCAGTATACTGGGTGGGACAAACGTAGGTACACAGTCCTTCGTATGGAAAATAATACAATGATTCATAAACAGTAATATAAGAATAAACTCTAGCCTGGCTGGTGTGGCTCAGTGGTTGAGCATCGACCCATGCACCAAGAGGTCGCCAGTTCGATTCCCAGTCAGGGCACATGCCCAGGTTGTGGGCCCGATCCCCAGTGGGGGGCATGCAGGAGGCAGCCGATCAATGTTCTCTCTCATCGATGTTTCTGTCTCCCTCTCTCTCCCCCTTCCTCTCTCTCTAAAAATTAATAAAAAGAAAAATACTTAAAAAAAGAAAAGAGAAAGAAGAAACCCTGTTTCGCGTCCTCACAACTGTAAACCTACTTTTGCCTCCACTGAGTCCATGGATTCACCAGCATGCGGCTGAGGGAAGAAACAAAGGCTAAATCGAGGTGGCATAACAAAAGATTTGCTTCTCTGTGTTCCCCCCTAAACTCCGTTGGGTGAGATTTGGAAATGAGTCGGGGTTTCGCAGGATGGAAACGCAAAGCCAAAGGCTGAAGTTTCTCAGCAGCTGTTCAAAGCCGCCTTCCAGCCCGCCGTTGGGGCTGCACCCAGCGCAGACACGGCCCTGCCCTCTTCCTCGCGGGCGTTTACAGTGCAAGCGACTCAAATGACATGCAAAAAGAAGCGCTGTTAAAAAATCAGTATCAGTCCGGCAGGTGTGGCTCAGTGGTTGAGCGTCGACCCATGCACCAAGAGGTCGCTGGTTCGATTCCTGGTCAGGGCACATGCCCAGGTTGTGGGCCTGATCCCCGGTGGGGGGCATGCAGGAGGTGGCCAGTCGATGTTCTGTTTCATTGATGTTTCTATCTCTCTCTCTCTCTCACTTCCTCTCTCTGTAAAATCAATAAAGGAAAAAAAATTTTTTTAAAAATCAGTTTTATCAATTAGCATACAAAAGTGGCGCGGCTGATGCTGTTTCTGGATAAGAGGTCCGGAGAGAGCCCAGCAGCCCAGAGGCGTGAACAATGCTAAACATCCCAGTTTATAGCCCCTTTGGGGTGCTTGAGCAAAGAAAATCAACTCCCTATTTGTGGTCCTAAAGCAAACCACTTCTATTTCCCTGTGAATTCATTTAGAAAACAGCATGATCTGGGGGAACACTCCATGGGTGTCGAGAGAACGCTGTCACCCCTCGCGCACTCCGCGGGTGGACCTACAGTGTTGACCCTGACAGAGTGGTCACTGTGGACAGGTCATCTGTTCCACGTTCAGGCTGAGTGCTCTATTTAAGCAAACGGGGTTTAGTGATCCTAAGAACAGTGCACACGTCGCGCAGCCTCCTATGTGGGTTCTTGCGTCCGAGGGCACTTGAGCAACTGACAGTGAAGATGCTATCATAACACTGCCTTTTGTGCTCATTTATTTATTTTGCATTCTACTGAGTCAAGAATGCTATCTGCTGTGTGTGATACTTGCGGATCCTCACGGTCACCACGCATTCTGTTCTTCTGGGCTTCCCCGGTGCATTTGGTACATTGGAGAGCCCCGAGCATGGGCTGTGAGGCCCTCTGAGAGCAGAACCCTGTGTCCGACACCAAACTCGTCTCTCACTATGCTCCTTCTACTCTTTGTATTTCCACCAGCTCCGATGACTTGGAATTTCCTCGATATGCCATTCCAAATTATGTCACCTGTCTTTGCTCACACCGCTTCCCTCTGCCTGGAATATCTTACCTCACCCGGTTCAACCAATAAACTTTCCATTTGCAAAACTCATTTTCTGTTATTGTTTTTACTGCTCCTATAGCATTGGCCCCTGCCCCTCTTCTGGCTGCCACATTCCCGTGGATAGATTTTTGGTGGTTGTATCTAGGTCATCTCTGTTGCATTTAAAAAATGTATCTCTGTGTTCTCATTACCTGCAATAATGCATACCTCACAGCAGGCAGCACTGAAAACAAATGGAATAGAGGAATGGGTGTTGCTAGGGAAGCCAGGAGTTTGAAACCCCCGTTAGCTATAAAACCTTGGGCGAGGAACATAAACGTGCCAAGCCTCAGTTTCCTCGTGTGGGGATCACTGAGGAGCAAATGAGTGAGACGTAAGGAGCTGGAACATATAGGTATTCAATACTTGTTAGTTCCCTTCCTTCTCCCTTCCCTGTGAATTGTGATGACTGAAGCAGAAACTGCATTAAGTAAAGCTAAGTGGTACTATTGACCAGGAGGAAATAGAAAGCAGTATCTGAGGGGTACTGAGCAGCATCCTGCGTGTGTGTGTGTGTGAGAGAGAGAGAGAGTGGTTGAAAGACAACCCACCTACACAATGGGAGAGAAAAGGCAGTGTCTTTTAGAAGAAGCACTTTTGGTATTGGTATGTCTTGTCTTCATTGTTGGAGGAGAAAATATCTAGATACTTAAATGAAAAGATGTCTTCTGGGGCTATCCAAATCAGTAGGCTGTGCCTTTTGAAAATAATGATACAGCTGTAGTTGGAGGTGTCTGCAAAGTCCATTCTGTTGTTGAGCACATCCCCCTCTCAAAGGCTCTGTCTGAGCAGCTAAATTTCAACAACGTGACTCACTGCTGTGGACTTACTGGATTGGACCGAGCCTAAGCCAAGTTCAGTCAGCATCCCTGACCCATTATTGGACCTGGGCTGAGACATTCAAGTCACTCTGTTCTGGGAGCTTGAAAAGAAGGAGACATAAACTCTGGAGTGCTAGAGTGGTCCTCTTTTCAAGCATGCTTAGGGGAGCAGAGAAGTCCACTCTGAATTTAACAGACCATTCCTTCATGGGATGCAAATAAGTATTACAAGAAAGAAAAAGGGGCTGGCAGTGATATGTGTGCTAAATTCTACTTTAAACAACATCGAGCTTACCCAGTTACCTGCCTAGAGGATTGCTCAAAGCCTATAAACTGGTCATGTGTTTTGGGATTTTCCCAAGATAGTTATACATAGTTACTTCCATCTTTTAGACTATGGCAAACGCATGGGGCTAATGACCCATGGAACATACTTGTGGATCCTGTGGGATGTAGATCCTGAAAAAAAAAAAGTGGGTTTTAACCCTGGTTCCAATAATGACTCTCTTTATGATCTTGAGTAAAGCATTTGACCTCCCTAAGCTTCTACACTTCATATGTAAATTCAAATCTACTAATGTTTGACATGAAAACCTTTGCTGTCTTCATCTGACTGAACGAATAGTCCTTACCCTTGTGTTTATTGGTCAGGGTACTGATAGTGGTACACTCCAGTGGTACACCAAGAGGTATTTAAGGAGAGCTGCAGGTAGGTACTATTACAATCAGCTTGGTAGGCTTAAGGGACACAAAGGAGGATTGAGAAAGTACCCCAGTACTGCAAGAGCAGGACATTATCAACACCCTTGGTTATGAAGAGACAAGGTAATTAAGCAGTTATAGAAACCTGCAGCAATTAGTTATTAGTAATAGCAGGGGCTACCTAGCAGGTGCAGTGGCATCTGTCAAGGAATGCAGGTAGGCGACAGTGATCTGGAGAAAAGAGACCTGAGGAATAAATACCCCAGCCTCATTTCCTCCTGCCCTCCGGATCTGTTGTCAGTACCTCCCATGGGCTAAACCCACCAGAAGCCATAAAGCAAAGGAGCTCATCCATAGTCAATAACAACCAGGCTCCTAGGGCACAGAGCAGGGTAGAAAGGGGTAGGGAATAGGTCTGTAGGTACAAATAGTTGGCAAGTTGGCCACCAAACAGGTCCCTAGATAAATCAAAAGAAAGGGAGTCAAGATGCTGACAACTCTTTGGAGAAATTGTGAAATCGTGTCACTGGAAATGACATCAAAGCAAGTCCCTTGGGTCTCTCCAAGTGTGTCCCATGTTGCTAAATGTCTGGGAAGGATTTTTCTTAATTTGGGGAAATCAAATATATAAAAGCAGACCCACTTTGAAGTCTCCCAGCAAGCAGCAAATCTGGAACTTGATAGATCTAGTTATTAAGAGTCAGTCCATCTGAGCAATCTGTGTGCCTGCCTTTCTTGCTGTGTGAGTAATTTTGCAAGAACTGCTGAATTTGCTTCTCTCCTTACAAAAGACTGTGGACAGAGTAAAGGATGTCTGTTGGTTGTCGATCACCCTTTAGGAAGAATCCCTGTCCCCTTCTTTCAACTACTCCCAACCTTTCCACTGGGGACATTTAGAAAAGAGAATAGAGAGGAAATTATCATTAACTAACTGTGGTGTTTGGGCTTCATGTTGATGCAGGCAGAAAATAATGCCTTTCTTCCCAACCCTGGTCTCACACCCTGAGGCACGCACTAGCTAGTCTTGGTTTGCTGTTGGGTTGAGAACTTCATCAGAGACAGCTCAGTGGCCTGTAGATGAAGACAGAGAAGGATGAGCTGAGGGGGAATCTCAAAGATTGACTGAAAAGGGAAAAGAAGAGGGAGAGACAGAGACAGACAGAGAGTTAAAAAGCCAGGGGAGGAAGAGGGAGGAACACAGACAAAAAAGAGGAGAAAACAAATATATAGCACAGTTCCCAAAAGCAACACTTAGTTTCTGGCTATTTGTTGCCAATGCAGTCCCAGGAACTAAGAATCCTTCTGCATTTCTCTTTCCATCTGAATTATTATTGAACTGTTGGGCACAATTAATTGTGAATTACACCCAACAAGCGCCTACCATCACCAGCACTGAAGAGAATGTTCACCATATGCCAGATCATAAATGTCTCTTTCCCACAGGAGCGGCTTACCTCCTCAGCAAGAATCCATTCATCCTATTCTTAATGATGCTTGCCCCCATTTTTTAAAGGGCATTATTTGAGGCAGAGAATGTAGAAAACTACTGCCGTAGTCTTGGAAAGACATATGAGAATTGCAAGCAACCTTGACCAATTTGAAAGACAAATTTGTTCTGATACAAAAACATTTAATAATAAGGAAAATTGCAGAGCATTTTGTACCAGTCGACCTACATAGCTCCCCAAACTCCATGCTGGATGAATCTAGCCATGTGCAAAACTCCAACAGAGAAAAATCTCAGAATCTAAATAAATATCGCAGCACTTAATGATGGGGAAGACAGAATTGGTACTATGAATGTAAACAGGCTACAGGTGTGTTACAAAGAAAGGCAAGGGGAAGCTAGTGCCCTTCAAGTTCAACAACTGATTTATATATTGTATTAAAGACTGTGTTTAATTTAGAGCTGAACAACTTACAGATGTTATTATAATTTTGAACAATTTAGAAGTTCTTTAGGAGAGATGAACCCCAAATAGAGCACTGAATGAATTGTTTTGGTCCAAAAATCAAAGATCCCCAACCCTGCTCATGCCTCTCATGTCACTGACTGTTTTCCTCTATCTCAAGTGACCTCCCAGATACAGTGCTGTCATCTGCTTAAGCTTGTGGCCTCAACCAGGCACATCCTTTTCTGCTGCCCTTGTTCAGACTCTAATGCCATCTAAAAACTCAAGTGGCAATCAATCTCAATAATTATATATAGAAAAGTAAGATGGAATCCTACCACCAGTTTAATTCAGTCATGGTTGACCTTGGAGCCTAAGGTAGGTAAGGCCAGAACTTGAACTAATGCGAAGAGAGTAGTATGAAGGGATGTAGAGAATTTGGGGACAGTAACTCCTGATAGCAACCTTTCTTTCAAATGTCAAGGAATGTGTTGTGCCAAACTCATTTGTCTCAACTGATGGAAGAATTTTAAAAGGCAAAACACTTGTCATAGGTAAATACAGAAAAGAATAAGGCTTATTGACCAACACTTCTACAAGTATCCCTAGGACGTGTGCATGAATCCTTGGCCAACTGTGTGTCTTTCTTTAATGACTGTGCTCTTTAGTCCTAGCCCTGATTCCTCTTGAACTATTCTATAATCAAAACTCTTCAGTCAGCCTGACCAGTGTGGTTCAGTGGATTGAGCGTCACCCCAAGGACTGCGAGGTCCTGGTTCAATTCCCAGTCAGGGCACATACCTGGGTTTCAGGCTTGATCCCCAGTGCAGGGCATGTGGGTGGGAGGCAGCTGATCGGTGGCTCTCTCACATCAATATTTCTATTTCTCTCTCTCTTCCTCCCTCTCTCTAAAATACACACACACACACACACACACACACACACACACGTTTTAAAGTCCTCAGTCGCTGTTACACTAGGCACAGTGCCTGATACCTTACATGTGCTCAATAAATGCTTGATTAATGAAGTCATATCTTCTACTAAAGACAAATATTTCAATGGAGAATAATTATGCCACTATTTATCCTTTCTCAGCATATTGTCATAGCGTTATTGCAAGGGTTAATTAAGCAAATGCTTGTAAAATTGCATATAACAATGACTATATGTTTCAAAGTATTTTATTTCAGGGATTCCTTTTCTATTCAATCCTTTCTAAATCTCCTCCTTTCAAGATCACGATTCCCTTTATAAGAGTTGACACTGTCCTTTGTTTTGAGTCAGTCACAGCTGATGCCTTTTCTATAATACGAGGATATTTGCCATAACTGGAACATTTCTTTGACAGAGAGACTGTGGTGGCCAAAGACTAATAAAAGCTAAGGTTTCCATGTTATAGACTGAATGTGCCCCCTCTGTTCATATGTTAAAGTCCTATGTCCAGTACTTCAGAAAGTGACTGGATTTGGATATAGGGTCTTTAAAGAGGCGAGTTAAAATGAAGTAATTAGGACGTGCACTAATCCAGTATGCCTGGTGTCCTTATAAAAGAGATGAAGCAGCACTATTTACAGTTACTAAGATCTGGAAACAGCCCAAGTGTCCATCAGTAGATGAGTGGATAAAAAAGTTGTGGTACATATATACAATGGAACACTATGCAGCTATAAGAAGGAAAGATCTCTTACCCTTTGAGAGGACATGGAGGGACCTGGAGAGTATTGTGCTAAGCGAAATAAGCTAATCAGAGAAAGACAAATACAACATGATCTCACTTATTTGTGGAATATAATGAACAAAATAATCTGATGAACAAAATAGACCCAGAGACATAGAAAGAGTACGATTCAGACTGACAAACCTCAGAGGAGGGGGCAGAGGGGAGGGATGAGATGAACCACAGAATTTATATGCACGTATGCATAACCAATGGACATAGACAACAAAGCTTGGGGTGGGGGGTATCGGGAGGAGGGTGTCTAGGGGGAGGGAAGGGGAAACATCTGTAACAAAAATAAATTAATAATAATAATAATAAAGAAATGAAGGCACAGACACATATGGAGGAGGGCCATGTGAAGACACAGGGAGAAGATGGCCATCATCTACAAGTCAAGGTGAGAGGCCTCAGAAGAAACCAACGTGGCTGACCTTGATCATGGACGTTTAACATTCGGAATCATGAGAAACTAAATTTCTGTTGTTTAAGCCACCCCATCTGTGGTCTTTTGTTATGGCGACCGAGAAAACTGAGATATCCCCCAACTCCTGGGATGTCCAAACAGAAAGAGACGGGAATCCTTGCTTCAAAGTGTGGCATTGCTACTAGGTTACTGAGTGACTTGAAGAAGAGTGTCTTAGGACTGGGAAGCTAGAACCCCAGACAGACTTTCAACTTGATTCCAGCTTCACCATTATCATTAGGAAAGTGGGTGCTCTCTGGGAAGTTCAGAATCTTCTTCTGTAAAGTGGAAATAAGCAACCTGCTTCATAGAGTTTATGTGAGAGTTCTTTGTAAAAATACATTTTAAATAAATTGTGTCATACTAAACACATAGTAAATATTGCTAAAGAGTAGCTAGTATTATTATTATTATTACAATAGTATTATTATCATTATATTATCTTTCCTTGCCACAGTTTTAATATTCATAAAACAGGATACTCCTACCTAACTAGCAGGGTCAGTGTGAAGAGCAAATGACTAATGTTGATGAAAGAATACTTCCAAGGTGTGCCAAGGGTGGCGGGGGGAGTGTTTTTTCACAAGTACAAGGGATCGCTGGCATAGCCTTTGCAGAAAATTTAAAGGCAATGATACAACTGAATACAATTTGGTTTACTTTTAAAATGTCCGTGATGAAATGCAGTTGGGGTATATCTCTCTCACCAACCTCCAGTGTGGTGTTGTAAACAAAAATGAACTCAATCAAAATGAGATTTAAAAATATTGTTAAAATTCTATGTTCTTCACATCTTCTGAACACTCCAGTAGGGAATCAACTGAGCACTTTACAAATTATGTTGTTCAATCTGTAGGTTTCTACTATGAAGTAGGTTGAAAATGGGAAAGTAAGGTGCCCAAGGTCACAGAGCACACAACAAGGCAGGCATACGAAACCAAAACGTTCAACTTCAACTGTGGAGCTGAACTGGTTTTGTAATAGTCTTCATCAAGATTTAGTGAAGAACTATCTCCTTCTCTCTCCCTTTCTGGACAATGTGCAAACAAGGGGGATGCATCTCACATGCTTAGCTGGACCCCATATGTAGCCTGCAAATCTCCAACCTGATTTAGATGCTGTCATTCTTGATGTGTCTTATTCACACTGGTCCACTGTCTGGATCTCACTCATTAGGTGACTTATGGACCATGTCAGGGTAATTTAGTGTCTTAATGCTCCTAGTCAAGGACCATCAAATGTCTTCTAAAGCCTCTTATGTCCTTTAGGAAGAAATAAGTAGAACTCAAGTGTTAGCGACTTTTGTAATCTTTAGATGAAAGCAAAAATGTGGTGGGCAAAGAAGCAACAGACCTGGGCCCTGGCTCTGCACATTATTAGCTGTGTGACTCTGCATTTTCCAGTTCCCTCACGTCCGTGTCACAATAGCTGTCACTCTGGCTTTTGACTTGTTTACAGATTTGTCTTTTTCTCTGGGTTGTGAGCTGTACAAAAATACAATACAATCATCTATAAAAATTGTTTGTTTATTTGAGATCCTTAGAATCTAGATTGGTGTGGGCCATTGATTGATAGTCTACAAACGTTTGATGAATGAATGCACTAATGCATGGAGTTAGATCCAGTTCTTTTAAGGCAAGAACATGAGTGGGCATATTGGGGCCTGAAGTTGCACACCAACCTGTGTGTGTGTGTGTGTGTGTGTGTTTGTGTGTGTGTGTGTGTGGAAAATCTTGGAGAACAGGCTCAGAATTCCACCTTATTTTAAGAACTCCTGACTAAAAGTCTGAATGTGATTCTGTATTTTGAAATAAGGAGAATGATATCATAAAGTAAAGGCAGACCCTGTGGGATTGAAATAAGTTTAACACAAAACAGTGTTTCAGAAGTGAAGAAGCAGGTCAAAATTTCTTCTAAGAAGGGATTCTCTAGAAGAGAAGTAGGTATATATTTTTTTTATTTTGCATTCCTGTGGCTTTCAAGACATACATCAGAGTCATGAATCTAAAAGGAATCCTAGAATTTATCTACTTTGGTTCTTCAATGTTCAGTTGAGGAAATAGTAGCTCAACGAGGAGAAGGGGCTTGTTCAAGATCGACCAGCTAGTTAAGCTCAAGTTTTCTGATTCCTTTCCCCCATACTGATTCTTTCCAGGACTTTCCCCCAAACAGTGGAACTGTTTATTTAATGAAATATATGACATATAAAACCCCAATATGAAAACTGAAATAGTGAAAATTTTCTCATCGAAGCAGGTTTTAGGGCCCTGAAACGGAAACATATTTCCTCAAGCCTGGGATCTGAAAGTCCTAGTTGGAAATCTAGAGGGTTAATCCATGCTAGCTTTTTTTTTTTTTTTAATTGATTTTTAAAGAGAGAGAAGAAAGAAAGAGAGAGAGAGAGAGAGAGAGAGAGAGAGAGAGAGAGAGAAGCAAAAAAGAAAGCTTTTTTTTTCTTGTTTAACTCAAGCATGATTTTTCAAATGATCTTCTCACCATCTTACCTGACCCTGCTAAACACTCTTCAACAAGCCCTCCTTGCCTTCAGAGTAAAGTCTCAGTTCCTTAGCATGGATTTCATAGCCCTTTCAGATCTGTCTCCTGCTGACTCCTTTAGCATCCTTCAACAGCCCTTTTGCTAGTTGAACCTTTTCTCATACCCCACACAGGTTCCTTCTTTACCTTTAAGACACCGGCTCTCTTCACCTCCAGGCCTGAATGTGTTCTGTTTCCTCTACTTGAACATGTGTTTCTGCTTTCCGACCTCCTTGTGTCCTCCAGTCTTAGATAAATGTCCCCTCCCTCAGCAGTCCTTCTCTGACACCAACAGAGCACGTCCGAGTTGCCTCCTCTGCACTCTGCCCATCCCATTGCTCAACACTCTAATGGGGGCTGGTTACCTCACTTCCTACCTTTCCTATGTAAGTTTTATGGGAGCAGACAATGTAGTAATCACCAGAGTGCCCCCCCAGGACCCTGAAGAGTCAACAAATATTTATATTTTAAAGAGTGAATCAATGAGTTCTTGAGTATGAAGCCTAAACAAAATGGAGGCACAGACATTCAGGATCAAGACCGGACACGTAGGCCTAGGAGGTAGCTGCAGACCATGATCTGAAAAACCAGGTGTTGGCAGCAGCCAGTTGAGGCCATCAGATCAAAAGAAGAAGTCACAAACAATTCAGACCAAGAAGTAACAATAGTTCTCCTTCTTCTTTAAATACGTTTTTATTGATTTTTTTAGAGAGAGAGGAAGGGAGAGAGAGAGAGAAACATTGATCGGCTGCCTCCTGCAAGCCCCCTACTGGGGATCGAGCCCTGACCAGGAATCTCACCAGGACCTCTCAGTCCATGGGATGAGGCTCAATCCACTGAGCCACACCAGCCGGGCAACAAAAGTTCTCTTTGAAAATGGGACCCTAGACCAAGGAGCCAGGGTACACAGTGAAGCTACGGGGACAAGAACTGCAAGGAGCATCCTCACCTAATATCTGGCTAATTCTACCATATTGCATCTTTGTTACCTGGAATTGCTTTTATTGGTTCATGCAAGGTAACCATTTTCCAGGGTGGCTTAAAGGCTCCTCTTGATACCTAATAATAACTTTTCTGTCTTTGGGCAGGGGCTGTGTGATAAAGATAAATCGAGAGCTATCTTGGTACAATCCATTTGGGCTCAACTGAACTCTGCCCGTGTGTGGTCTCCCTTTCTAAATGTAATTGCCTGGGAATGACTGAAAACAGTGTGCTGGCCCTGAAATGTAATAAAATGGAAGTGCCTCTTCTTCTTCCAGCAGTCTAATGGCCACCAAATTCAAATTGAAGGTTGCATTAAATTTGAAATACATTTTTGAGGGTCTCATCAATTTAACCTCAATTATTCATCACAATATTAAACTTGCCTCTGCACAATGGAGACACAAAAAGGAAAAGCTATGTATAATTGTATATAATATATGTTATTATATTATATTAATCATATTATATTATATACTCTTATGTCCCACTGAGATATATTTCCACAGAATGAAAATTTTACAGAAATGGTCTGATTAAATTTCCCCTTATGTATCGGGGATACAGTGAGAATTTCACTTTAGCAATCATGATATTTCACGTAATAATTTTCTTCCAGACTTTACACTCAATACTTTCATGACTCTGAACTACATACTTTCCCTGCTAATAGAAAGTGTGTCAAATGACTGATTTCCTTAGTATTGTGTCTTCAAAACCCTTAGTAGCTATTAATCCAAGCCTTTTTCCTTTTCATTTTAAAAACTCATGTTTCTCCAAGGAAAAGTCAATCCACTTAATCCTCATTGATTGCCATTTAGTGAGCAAGATGATGTTTTGTGAGAACTCTGGGTGTCTGTACAGCAGTTTGATCAATTTGTTATGCTTCTTGTCGTGCTAATCATATTTTGCACCTGAAAACCATGTTTCCCTTGAAGTCTCCTAACTTCATTTAATGCCAATGCCATGTCTAATTTGACAATGGGGAAACTGAGGCATGAGCTATTGACTCTCCTTGCTTAGTCGATGTTATTCACAGCTCTGTGCTACTGGAGTTCCTACACAACTAAAGCTCACTCTTTCCATTTAAAAGAAAAAGTGCCTTTAAAAAAAATCTTTTATAAACCCCATACTGTTTTTGTGACCTTGCAATACTTATTTAAAGTTCAAGATCCCTGAGCCTTGATTTCCTTTTCTGTAAAATGGGAGAAAGCATATTTAACACAGGGGTTTTCATAAAAATGTATTAAATTGATTTATGAGAGAAGTCCTTGTGTGGTGCCAGGAATATAATAAATGTTCAAGGAATGTGGCCTGACGGTGAGAATAAAAAAGGAGAAGGAGCCCTGGCCGGTTTGGTTCAGCGGTTAGAGCGTCGGCCTGCGGTACAGAGAGACCCGGGTTCGGTTCCCGCTAAGGGCATGTACCTCAGTTGCAGTTTGTCCCCGGCCCTGGTTGGTCGTGCGGGTAGCAGCCACTCGATGTTTCCCTTTCACGTCGATGTTTCTCTCTCTCTCCCCCTCCCACTCTGTCTGAGCAAAAAATGAAAAAAAAATGTCCTCAGGTGAGGATTAAAAAAAAAAAAGAAGGAGAAGGAGCAAAGACAGTGAAGACACACATACTCTAAGAACTTCCTAGTACAGGGCTCTCCAAGGGTAATACAGGTTCCAACTGAATCAGTGTTATCTGAAGTGTTTTTATACTTCTGATATAGATTCTTATGGCCAAATGAATCCACTTCCTGGAGCTGTGACCCAGCTATCTGCATTGTCACATTCTCGCTCACACCTGATGCCTATACATACTCAAATGATTAATGTTTAGACACCTGTAGGTGATGCTGTTACCTTTTCATTGAGGATTTTAAAAGTCCAGGAAGATACTAAGCAGAAGAATTTAATTGAATAGACAGGACGTGTTAGGGAGCTGGAACTGACTAGACGGTGAGGTATTCAGCTAAAGGAACAAGGGTATAAGCTGAAATTCTTCCTAGAGGGACCTTGAGAGGCAGTCCCAGGGGAGGGGAGACATGTAGCTTGGCCAGCACATGGGAGTGAGTAGGTTTCAGGATCTGCTGGGATGCCTGCTCCCAAATCCGTGGTCTTCTAATCAGTGATAGAGAAGAGTGTTCGTTCTGACACAATGTTGAATCATTCGTTTCCTTAGGAAAGGGAAGGATTTAAAGAGGTTGTAGCCCTCTTTTGGCTCTTTGGCTTGATTCAGCATAATCAGCCTTTCTGTTGTTCTGGCCTAATCTTATGCTTTATCCATTGTGTTTGGTTTCCTGCCATCTTTCCTGGACTGTGCTCCCAATTCATCACCTCTTAATAAGGACCTAAGGAAGAAATAGGTGTATGCTTTCTATACCAAGAACACATGTAGTTCTAGATAATTTGCTTCTGTCATGTATAAATGTAATTGGTTGACTAAATGAGTTACCCTTCTCTATTGGACTACCAGGAAACTGAGAACAATTCGTAGAACACCGTTAACAGATGCCTGGTGTATTAGGATCTAATATTCATCCCTATTTCTCACTCACCCAATTAGGCGTGCTATATTATAATGTTTTATATACCTTTGAATGCAACTTTAAGGGTTTGTTTTTTGCAATTATAGTGTATAACTAAAGGCTCAAATGGATAGGTAAATCCCCATCTTGTACATTAGTTTGTACAATTGGGCCCCTGTCTAGTTCCCAGTGTTAGTAAAGTACATAATTACTAAATCCCAATTTAGATAGACTTCTTTTGCTTTTATTTTAAGTAAAAGAGTAAATTTGCAGAACATGAGCAACAATCAGAGACTTTGTTATAAGGGTATTGGAACGGCTTATGTCAGGTCTATAGATGGACTCTGGGGAACACTAGAACCCAAGCATAGCTGTATGTTAAAATCACTCAGAGAGATTTACTAATCCCAATGCCCATGTCCTGTCTCCACAGATTGTGATTTTAATTAAATTAATTTAAATGATCATAAAAACATTTACTCAGTGCTTATCAAGGGCCAGGAGATGCACTAAACTAAGTTATGGAGAAGTTAAGACCGGACCAAAGATATTCAAAACGAAAATGGGGGTGCCAAGTTTTGATTGAGGCTGTCTGCTACCAAAGCTACAGTTATTAACTATAAGTTAGTGCTGCTAATAGCACTGGGGAAGAAATTGCTCCCCCTCAGAGATAGCTCCAGGAAACCCAACCGCATACCAGTGGTAAATGAGTTGCCCTGAACATCACAGTCTGCAATGCCCACGAGAGCCCAGGCTGTGGTTCTACAGCAGTATATTGGACCAGATCTTTGGTCCGGTCTCTAATAGCCAATTGATTTGCTCATTTTAAAACATCAAAAGTTGAGGAGATCAGAGGCTCCACATATTAGGGGCTTGATATATTTGAAAGCACCTGGGTTGCTTTCCTTCCCCTCTATAATCATTTTGGAGAATGAAGGCCCAGAGACTCACAAAAGCTCATTGTCATATCCAGAGCTAATGAATGAATGACCGAAAGAGTCTTAACTTTAGCAAAAAGGCTCCATGAGATAAAATGAGTTCTAGCTGATAAATTATTTTGAGTATAGCTTTGGCACTGAACGATAAAAATACATTTTGCCCACAGAGTAATACAAACAGGATTTTCCCCTTTGTTGTTTATGGAAACGTATCCCCAAACAGCGCCACGCGGTTAAGGCCCATTCCTGGAGGAGTGCACGTTCCACTCTGCCTCCGTGGCTTTGTTCTACTGCAGCAATGTGTTTAGGTGCTTCTTGCAATGTTGGGTAATTAAATGCTAATTTGTTGGTGTGCTCCTTCGTTTACTTTATAATTTTCTTATAAATATTTTCATTACTTTTGTTAATTATTAAAATTTGCCAAGCAGTTTCCAAAGAAGCATGCCTTTATTGGAGATAAACAAGAAATAACAAGTAATTATTATCGCGGTAGGATATAGAGATGCGCTCATTTTCAGTCGACCTCATTGTGTTTCTAAGATTTATCGGAAGAGCCCCTCATGTCTCTATGGTCTCAATCCCATGTCTCTGCTTATTTTTTAAAGTCTTGTTATGCATATATGAGGTTACCGCGAAGTTTTCCCATCAAATGCCCCTGCCTTTAACCAGAGGAGGACACTGTACCTTCTAATAGGGAATTGTGTATCTGTCACTACCTTGACTTAGGAAGCTTTTCTTGGTGTCTAATTGAAGTGCTTTTAATTTTCCCCCCAGCAATGAATGGCACATGAGTAATAGCTGTACTGGTCCCTTAAGATGAAATGGCATTTCAACAGTGGGCATTTCCCATCTTCTGAAGATTACTAAAGGTACAATGAAAAGTCTGTGGTGTCATCTGCATTGACTGTGTAGCTACAGCTGTGCTTTTTCACTGAGCATTTAACTAAGATCCGTTCCCGGATACCCACAATTAGCATATCCAAATAGCCCGATCTTCTCTCCAAACCATTTAACCTCATCATGCATATTGAACTGTACTAAAAGGTTCGCCGTATTCTTCTGCCTACATAAAACCTGTCTGCCAGATCTACATGGAGTCTCCGTGCTTTGATGATTATCGGTGCTTACAAAACCCTCTCATTTTTTTCTTTACTTCTTTGGCAGAAACTGCTTGTTTTCCACCCCGATCCATTATCTCTCTCTTTTTCATAGTTTAGTTCAAGTTGAGCCTGTGGCTGCCCAGCTAGAGGCTCCATTTTAGATCGACTCACAGCTGGTGTGGCCACAGAAACTAAATTATTGACAATGGCGTGTAGGCAAAAGTGACGCGTGTGACTCCTGTCTCACTTGGCTTACGAAGAACGCAGTTGACCTTGACTTCACTGCTACCTTTTCCTGTCAGCTGGAATGTGGATGAGCCCGTGACCTAGCTCCAAATGTGCAGACGAGGACAGCGATGACGAAGGAGCAGAAAGAGGCAGCGCACCTGGGTCCCTGTCGAACTTCATGGAAGAGTCACTCCCAGCCTGAAAGGCTTGTCTGACGTCACATCAGAGCGGCCACGTTCTTTTATTTTTTAAAACTTTAATTATATATATTTTTTCAATTACTGTTTATATTCAATATTATTTTGTATTAGTTCCAGGTGTACAGCATAGTGGTTAGGCAATCTTCTAATTTACAAAGGGTTCCCCCTGATGTGTATGGCACCCACATGGCACCACCCATAGTTATTACAATATTATTGACTAGAGTTCCTATGCTGTACTTTACATCCCCATGACTATTTGTAACTACCAAGCTGTACTTCTCAATCCCTTCACCTTTTCACCCAGACCCCAACCCACTTCCCCTCAGTCTGTCCTCTTTATCTATGAGTTTCTGTTTTGTTTTTAATTGAGTTTTTTTGAGAGAGAAACATCAACTTGTTGTTCCACTTATTTATGCATTTATTGGTTGTTTCTTGTTTGTGCCCTGACTGAGGTTCGAACCCACAACCTTGGCATAGCGAGAAGGTGCTCTAACCAAATAAGCTACCGGGCCAGGGATTGATTGTTTATATTGTTCTTTAGATTCCACCTATAAGTAAAATCGTACAAAATCTGTCTTTCTCTGACTAGTTCATCTGCCATTTTATTTGGGAGTCCCTTTCTTGTAGCAGCCAAACGTGTATCTTAAATTAGGCTCTCCTTCAAACCCGATAAAAACACAATATTGTTGCCTATTCAACGAACCTGATTCCCACACTAATGATCAGAGGAAGACATTTGTGGCTTATTATCTGTGTTATAGGAATTAGGACAATAAGGCTCATACATTTTAATTGATTTGCGGGCTGCTAGGTCATGTGGTAGATCTGGACCCTGCCGTACCCCTGACACAGAGGCCAAAGGTCCTGCTCATACGTGATACATTTCCGCTCCGTGCACGATGCCGTTAAAGCGACAGTGAGGTGTGGAAAGCAAAGTAAGAGTTTTCCGCTGCAGAGAAGACATTGACATTTATATAATTAGCTGTGGTGCTAAGCGGAAAGTGAGACAATTATAAGCAATGGAGATATATAATTACACGAGGTTTCAGCAGCAGAAGAGACTAGTAATTGGGGACATTTGGGTAAAGCTCTATGGAGAAGATGGACTTTGAACCAAGTCCCAAAGGATAGGACATGGTTGTGGAATGACAGTGGGGTGTGGAAATGTGTTTCAGGCAGAAGGGGAACTATAAGCAAAGGCAAAAAGGCAGTCTAATACGTGTAGATGTCCTTGGGTGTCCTTGGGCTTTGTAGACAGATGCGGTTTTAAATCCAGCCTGTGTTGGATACTGGCCATGGGACTTTAGGTAAGTTGTTTACCTTCTCTGAGTCTCTGTCTTTTCTTCTGTAAAATGGAGGCATTGAAATCTACCCAGAAATCTAAAAAGAAATCTACCTAGAAAATATCTGTGTTAATATGTCTTTGGTGAATTTGATAGAAAGCTTTATTATTATGCTTTTTGCCGATTATTATCACTTTGGCATGGATAAGCGACTTGAAGGCTTTCTTTCTCCAAGCTCTGTAAGAGTGACTGTTTGCCCATGTACTTACTCAGATCACCTGGACAGGTAACCTATGCACAGTATCTGCTAGGTAAGGATGCTACCATTTTTTTTCTTAAATAAGGATGTAAATTAATACAAATAAAGAAATACATTAGGTGAAATCTCATGCTCTACTTCCTATATCATCATTCTCGTTTTTGCATTTTCATATATAAATCCCCAAATAATTTTTTTTACTTATTCCTTAGAGAGGAAGGGAGGGAGGGAGGGAGAGAGAGAGAGAGAGAGAGAGAGAGAAACATTGCTGGATCAGTTGCCTCCCACAAGCACCCCGACCCACAATCTGGGTAAGTGCCCTGACTGGAAATAGAACTTGCCACCTTTTCCCGTAGAGGTCAATGCTCCAACCAACTGAACCACACCAGCCAGGGCCAAATAAGTTCTTATTTCATTCCCTTACATCTTTGCAGGGTCTGTGCTTGCATACACTTATCACAATTATTGTTATTGTTGTTATTCTTATTATATCTGTTCTTTGAGTAAACCCTAGAAAATGTTTTCCCCACCCCCATCCTGAGCATAACACTCCCAAGAGAAAAGAGATTACATCCTTCTCTCTGCAAGCTGGGTGTAAAGAGGACTCAGCAATCCTCTTGATTTGCACAGTCACTGTTGTAACCAGTATTTTTTTTCCAGCTGCTATTATCTTTTGTGTTACAGTTGGAATCCTTTTTAGAAGAGTGATCACCCAGGTAAAGCCTTTGTTTCCTGTAATACACGCGGTCAGGACTGATGTCACACGGTGGCCAGTTTTTGGTAGATCTGATAGCAGATGGCCGGGGTGCTTAAGCAGCCAGAGGGGATGTGGGCTAGTAGAGTCATTTGCAATTAACTGCAGGATCAGCAACAATCTGTGTGTGTGTGTGTGTGTGTGTGTGTGTGTGTGCGCGTGTGTGTGTTCATGTTGTCTTTTAGTATTACTGCAGTATTTCTAGAAAGTATATCTTTCCCAGCTAGCAGACTGAAGGAACTAGAGGAGGGTTATTTATTTTATTTTTCTTTGTTTCCTTCCCAGATTTCTCCTCCCATTATGGCTTTTAAATGAGTCAATGAAAACAAATGATGTCCAAATGCAATTTACTTGCATCTCTTGAGCTCTTCTTGGAAATACTCATAACCGTGGTTCTTAAAATATTTGATTCATGGATTTCATTGAGAAAAATAAGTGAGTTTCTAAACTACAGTGCGAACAATTTCAAGGTGCTCATTGATTCCCTTTCCTAAAAGGACCTAACCCTGTTGGTTGCCCTTGTCTGCCACTAGCGAGCTGTGTGACCTTAGCTTACTTCCTCATTTTCCATCTTTAAATTAAATATCGCATACTGGTAAAATGGAGAATTTGAACTAGAAGATTTCTAAGGCTTGTTTTAGAGCTGTTATTTTATGAAGCAAGATAAGATAAACTGTAAGTATATGGGGACCAGGCAGGTGGCAGATAAATGCACCGTGAATCCCAGAAGCTCAGGGAAATTAAATGACATGCCAGGTTAGACTAGAACCTGAGTATTTAAGCCTTTTCTTTTCTTTCTCAGTAATGGTAATCTAGGTAATGTCTTGTGCTTGAGAGGACAATGCTTGAATCTTTCTGCAGATTTTAGCGTGGTGTTCAAAAATTCCACAATGTCAGTCTCTCACATTCCATTTTTTTTCTTTATTGATTTTAGAGAGAGAAGAAGGGAGAGGGAGAGAAAGAGAGAAACATCAATGAGAGAGAACATCAATTGGCTGCCTCCTGCATGCCCCCCACTGAGGATTTGGCCCACAACATGGGCATGTGCCCTGACCGGGAATCGAACCTCTTGGTGCACGGGTCGACACTCAACCACTGAGCCACACCAGCCCGGCACATTCCATTTTTTGCATCTCCTTTCACCAGGATTGCCTCAGTGGCTCACATTCATGCCCCATTCCCAGAGCCCTTGTCTATGCCATTCACTTTGCCTGTGACATCTTACCTATCAAGCCCCAAGGGTGAATATTTATTCATTTCCTATATCCTTGGAGTCTGCAGATTTCCCACTCCCGTTGTTTTTTGCCTAGTTTGATCAACCAAGAAGACAGGGCTTGAGCTGGAGAGCTGGGCCAAACTTGTGACAGTGGGAAGTCTTACCAGGTCTAGAGTTGGTTCGGGCATTTGTATAGAGAATGATATAAGGAGAGTTAATGTGGCCAGAGTCTAGTTAAGAAGTTACAAGGCAAAGAAGGTATTTTGTGTGGAAAGTCAGGACTGATAAGGGCACAGACGGAATTCACTATTTTTAGTGATAATGACATTACAATTTCTTGAGTCTTTTAACAAACAAAATAGCTAGCTTAATATTTTACATAAATTAATAACTCTCTGAAGCCAGTGTGTGTATTTGTATCCAGGTCCTGCTATTGCTAACTGTGTGACCTTTGACAAGTTACTTAAACTTTCTGTGCCTCAGATTTCTTTTCTGGGGAAATGGGAATAATAAAAACATAATTCATAGGGTTGTAAACAAAAGAGGAAGTGTGATTGGAGCAACCCTTTTTTCAGGACTCCTTGATCTTCAAAAATGTTAAAATGCAGAAACATAGAAAGTGTTCAGTCCATTATCATCATCCCGTTATTATTATTATTACTCTGTCAATCTTATGAGATAAGAATAGTTACTAATGTTAAAAGATAAAGTGAGGTGAGGGTGAGCAGAGTTTGCCACCCCAAAATATGCCTTTTGGGGATATTGATTATTTTAAGCTGGTTATTTTTTTAAAAAATCAGAAGACCCAGGAAGAACATCTTTTGACCTTCCCCCTCACTGCCTAGAGAATACAGATAGGGGACCTGTTCCAGGAAGAGAGTTATCACCATAGAGAACTACAGTTTAGTATGAACTGGGTGTAATAGGCAGGGAGGAATCTCTCGAGGCTCCTTGGATCAAGCTCTTCTCTGTCCTATTGCTGTAGTGGGCCGAGCAAACGTTTAGCAAACATTTGCTTCTGCATCTCCACGTGAATTGCCTTCTTCCCCTCTGAAGTCCAAACAAGGCTACCCCTACCCCCAGCCCCAACCTTTCACCGTAGCTCCATCCGGCATAGATGTCCCCACTGCCACATTGGTCCTTGGGCCCCGGATTCCTATGGAACCCCCTATGTACAAATGTAATCAAATCTGGTTCTTTTTCTCCTGTGAATCTGCCGCATGTCAGTTGAATTCTTCGGCCAGCCAGAAGACCTGAGAGAGGAAAGAAGGGAAATGTTTTCCTCCCCCACGGAGACATAGTAAACATTTTAAGTGTTTATTTGAGCAAAAATCGATGGACTCGGGCAAGAGCAGACCGAAAGTGGTCAGGAGCACTACACCAACAGGCACTCCAAGAGAGGCTTTTAGAGAGAAACGGTGGAAACAAAGGAGTAAAGACACTATTGATTGGCGACAGCGTCAAGGCCTACCAGGCTGTTTGTAATTGGTAGTCCTTTGGTCTCAACTTTGTAGCCTTGGGGCATTTACAGGGTTAAATTTGGGTCTGCTCACCTAGGCCACAGGGCTGCAGAGCCAACTCCATCTAATGTCCCTGCTGTCTAACTTATTTAACTTTATCCACATTTACAAATAATAAACAACCCAACTTCTAATTACACTCGTTTCTTTTTGGTGAATAAAGGATGCATTTGAGCTTGGTGAAGAGGAACAGGTTTAGATACACAATTTTCTAGGAAAGTTAGAGGGTCTGTGCTGGAGATGTTTCCTGCTCTTTTCCCAGCAGACTACAAGGGGACAGGGGGCTGTACCGTAGCATCCTAGACAGTCAGACCGCATGACATGCCCACCAGGCCAGCTCTGGCCATGCTTCCCGGAGCGAGTCTGTGAGAGTCACTTCCTCTGGGCTTCAAACTGAAACCAACTTCCCACGTTGAAAGCTTGGAGCTCAACCGACCACTTAGCACCGAGGTTCTTTTCCCGCTGATCAATTCTGACCTTCTGTTTTGAAGTTTGAAAGCCTCAGAAGCCTTTTTGGACATCAAATAGCTCTTACCAAATGCCATTTGGGCAATTTAAATGCAAATGAACCGGCAGTATTTGGGTGGCTTCCAGGGAACTTGCTCTTGCTTTCCCAAACAAAAGAGGAAGCTGGCTGGAGCAACTCTTTGTCCTGGACGGTGCGGCAGCAGAGCGAAATTGCAGCGGGCACTTGCGAAAACAACATGAAAGATTTTGCTCAGCCTCCTGGAGTCAGGGGAAGAGACTCCAGGGCAGGACTGAGCTCAACTCCGCTGCACAAAAGACGGGAGCGGTCTCTTTGTTGTCGTCTATGTGGTTTTTAAGGACGGGAGTGAGTTTGTGGAAAATAACTGGAGGACGTTGTGGGGAGGTGGGTCAAGGAGCTCAGGCCCTCTGTGCTTGTGTTTGTCCCTTACTGAAGCAGGTCCCTGCCCTCACACAGAGGCTGGGCGATCCTGGGGCTGTCTCCCTGGGTAATTACATTTCAGAGCAATGACTCCTGGGTCCTTGAGGAGGACCTTCCAGGGTTGTGGAACAGCAGGAGGCGGGGAGAAGCTTTACATCCTGCAGGGGCACAGAAGGAATGAACAATTACAACTTTTTCAAAGAAAAGGGAGGTCAGGGAGAAACCTGTCGGATTTACTCCGACCGAAGAGAATGTTAAGGTTATCTTGGTCAGGAGTCTTTAAAAACCTTTAAAACGTTAATTCAACACAGTGGACACTTAGGCTTCGAACCTAGCCTGCTTCGGTTTCAAAATAAGTAGAAGTGAGTATTTTCATCCTGGAATAGGGTGCAATGAAGGCACAGAGCCAGAAAGAGACGAGTCTGCAGGAAGGGGGTAGAATCAGACTTCCCGTGTCGTCTTTGCTGTTGGTTTTGTGGGTGGCCTCGACGAATGACGTTTATGGTCCTGAGGCTCCGTTTTCTCATCTTCAAAATAAATCCGCGGACTTTCATGAATGCCTAAGGGACGATCTCATCGTTTATTTTCTATGATTATCTGACTCAGTGGAACTCTGGTGAGGAGAAGACACTTAATGAAGATAGCTGCATTTTTTTAGGGGTAAAACTCTTTCCTCTTGAACTCTCTTAAATGGACCTCATGAAAGAATATGAAAGGGAGGGACTGGTGTCTCCTGACCGGAAGAGGTTAAAGCTAACGGAGCCAAATTCCTCTAAGTACACACATTCGTTTATCGGGGAGTTTTGGTTTTTCGGTATTAGGGCCCAGACATTTAGTAACAGTGACAATGTGAATAGCGAATGCTCTTCTGGAATTTTTGGTGATCTGGGCTCCAAGGCTAAGGCAACTAGATTCCATTTTATGTAGGCCCCTTGGTTAAGGCGACTAAAAGACTCCATTTTGTCACCAATAGACATTCCTTGATATTCTTCCAATAATAGGTTAATTACCCCTAGACGTAAAGGAATTTTGCCTAAGATTATAGTTGCCCCAGAAGTTGGGAGGCATTTGCAGTTTCCTGAGTATAGGTATTTGCAGGTATTTGTAAATAATGCTAATTTTGACTTCGGTAGTCTCTGTCACTCCCACTATTGTACTGGTTCCCTGAGGGGAGGGGGCAAAAGGAGGAGGGAGTTTCTGTCTTTAAAATGGGATGAGTAAGAAGAATCTGGGCTGTTGATCGGAGGGGAAACTATGCCCTCCGCAGCCTGCCAGCGAAATAAAGTGCTCCTTTACAATTCAGCCGTGCATCTCAGGTTATCTCGCTGTCAGGTTATAACATTGGAAATGTTCCGGACACTACGTGTCTTACCTGTACAAGCTCGTTGACTCCTTCGCACAACCCCTTGTAATAGGTGCTGCTATCCTTAGTGTAAGATGAAGAAACCTCCTCAGTGTCTCCCCACCAGACAGGGGTGGCCCTGACATGAACCCCAGGTAGCCTGGCTGCGGGCAGCGTGGCAGAGACATATGCGACATCGGCTATAAGGACAGTTCCCAGGCCAGGAATCACTGAGCCAGAAGCCAATACGAGATGCCTGTGGACATGGGGAATGAGCTGTGCATTAATTTCAGCTGTGATGATGACTGAGGTCTAGCCTGAAGTTCCTCTGTCTTGGTGTTTTTAGTTCTCTTCCATTATCCCTAACCTTTCAGGAAAAGTGCCGTCGGCTTCCTCGGGGGCACTGGGTTAGAGGTGATGGGGGCTGGAGCTTTGGAGGCCAAGCGTATGTGTCCATTGGAGCTGAATCAGGAGGAAAGGGAATGCAGTTGAGAGAGGAGAGTGGGCCCCTGAAGAGGATGGCAGGAGGAGGGGCAGTCAGTGCGAACTACGGAACAGAGTGGAAAAAGGAAAAGTAGAGAAAAGGAGTTTTAATGGGAAGGTGAGAGACAAGCAACCCGTAGGATCATGGATGCACTTTGGCCACCACTACTCGGGAAATGCTTAGAATTAATTATAAGAAGAATCCTATTGCCTTAAATTATGGGATGTGGAGTCCACCCTGCTCCACCCCATAAGGAATGGGTGAGACTTCGGGGTGCCCTGGGTTTTGGAATATTTAGGCTCTAGGCAACACCCCCGTCCCTGTAACAGTATTCAAAAGTCACGTTTTTTAATCCACCCTGGTCTTCAAAGACCAGTCCAAATCTATTGCTCATCATAGATTTTCTCAGCTTTCTAGTCCACATTGATCTCTGCCTTCTTTGAATTCCAAGAAGCATTGAGAGGCTCAACCACCCAATCTAGGACTTGCCCGAATTTTGCACTGTAAACTAACTGCTTTGTGCAAAGGCAGTGCTTTCTCCCAGACTGAAACAGAGAATCTGCCTTGATCTCGTTTCTCTCTTACCAACTGTCCAGCACCAGACTGGACACAGGATGGGTGCATCAGCCGACTTCCTCTTTCAGTTGTCTCTCTAGCATCTTAACGGCATTCACAGAGCTTTACAAAAGGGTTACATAAACGGCTGTTGAATTAGATAGTTCCCACAATCTTATCCTCAATCCCATAAAGAATTTGAGGTACCTTTTTGCCTACATCTGCCAACTCCTTTATCTTTTTTTCTCTCTCTCTCTCTCCCCCCGCCCTCTCGCTGCAAAATAATTTATGACATCAAGGATGATTTTAACATAAAGAGCATGGCTATGGAATACATGTCCTGATGGCGGATCTGCCAGCATTTTGAAGTTGAGCACAAGGGAGACATCGAAACAGAGTCTTTTCTCTGCGCACACTGTGCTTTGGTTTTGCATAATGCATCACGCTTCAGGTGCCAAGCGCCAGACACAAGGAGAATTAATGGAATAACATCCGTAAAGGGCTTCAGACTCCTCAGAGGAAGATCCCCAGCCTCATTAAAGGTGATATTATTCCAGTTATAGAGTTTAGTTAAAAATAACAAAATAATATTTCCCTGCCTTTAGTGCTAATTTCTGCTGGCTTGGAAAGAGCAAGCTGTGCTCTGAAGGCACCGGCTCCGTCGCTCTTGGGGTTCATAGAACCGCACTTCGGAATGGCCCGCGCCAGGGTCCCCGTGCCTGAGAACTGTGCGGACATACAGCAGACGTTTTCTGAGTATTTCTGTGTGTACAGCTCTTGTCACTGCACTTCATTCCCTGTGAATATGTTTGTATTTCCTACTGAATTAGCACTGTCTTGGGGGTAGGGATCTTATCGTCTTATTCACTGATTAGTTCCCAGGGGCGAGCGCAATGCCTAGCACATAGTAGGTGTGTCATAAATAATGAATGAATGAATGCACATTTACCCAATAAAAATTAAAATGGAGAGATAGAGCCCTGGCCAGTTTGGCTCAGTAGTTAGAGCATCGGCCCGCGGACGAGAGAGTCCCGGGTTCAGTTTCTGCTATGGGCACGTGCCTTGGTTGCAATTTATCCCCAGCCCTGGCTGGGGTTGTGTGGGTGGCAACCAGTTGATGTGTCTCTCTCACGTCGATGTTTCTCTCTCTCTCTTCCTTCCTCTCTCCCTCCTGCTCTGTCTGAAGATAAATGCAAAAAAATGTCCTCGGGTGAAGATAAAAAAAAAAAAAAAAAAAGATGGAGAGATAGAGAGACTGAAGGAATCCAGAGAGAGCAACCGAATTCTACATCGTGATGTGATGATTCTCTGTATTTACAGGAAAGGTTTTTCAGAATGTTGAGATCTTCCACCTTCCACTCTCCGCAGTCTGAATTCACCACAATACACATATTTCGGTGGTGGGCACCAAAGACCATACCTTGACCTATGAAGCCCTTGATGATCTGGCTTCTGATTATTTCTTTGGTCTTATCTTCCGCCACTCTCCCCTCACAGGCTTCTTTTCTCCAGCTACTATGATCTCTTTGCACTTCTCAATCATACCAGTCACCCTCCTACCTCAGGACCTTTGTACTTGCCATGCCTTCTGTATGGAGCGTTCTTCCCAACATGTTCTTTCTCTTCATGGAGTCAGTTGAGCAGACTCCACAGAGAGACCTGCAGGGACCACCCTACCTAAAATACCATCCCTCTTCCCTCTCTCCCTCACAGAGGTCATTTATTATTTTTCACAGTACTTATTACCGCCCAACATTTATTACATATTTAGATATTCATTTTTAATGTGCTAATTCTACTGCTCCATGACAGCAAAGGCAGTTTTTGGGTCTATTGATCCTTCTCCATAACAGTACCTGCATATAGTAGGTATTTTGCCTAGTTGTTGAGTGGCTGGATGGGTAAATACATAAATGGATAAACTTTAACATGTCCTATAGATATAACACTGGACAAGGAGTCAAAATAACTTCTGGTTTTAGGTCGCTTTTCTGTCGTTTCTAATCTAGGTCTCAGTAACTGTATTTCAATCCTCTGAGTCCAAAGTCCGTCATTCAGGAAATACAGTTAATACTACCTACCATATCTAGGTCACAGGATTGTTTTAATACTAAAATAAGTATCTGTAAAATTAACAACAATAATAGCTAAAATGTATTGAGAACTTCATATGTGCCCAGCATTCTGTTCAGTGTTTGCCTGAATCTTCTCCTTCAATCTTTTCAAAAATTCTGTCATCTGCTTTAAGCTTCTCGTTGTAAAATAAGGATAAAATTCATCTTCATTTTATAAAATGAAAAAAGGTAAATAGAAGATAAATATAAACGTGCCTTACAAATGGCCAAACCCTTCACGAGTGATAGAGATTCTCATCAGCAAAGTTCTCTCCCGGATGTCAGTGGAGGGCCTCTGAGCTAGACTTTTATGTTGATGCTTCTGTTCATACTGGGCGTAGACACAAAATACACGGCGGGGCAAACGTAGGTTTACAGTTCACGTGGGAAAAAAATACAATAAACGATAATGCAAGAAGAAACCCTGTTTTTCACACTTGCAACTGTAAACCTGTTCTTGCCACCCTGTATATGCCTGACGCGAATGTGGTGGGCTGTTTAACACGGGCTCTCTGAGGGGAGAAAGGTTTTGCAGCGTCTGCCAAATTCCATGGTGTAAATGCTCCCACCACGCCGATTACATGCTGCCGGTTTGAAGCCACTGAACTCGTAGCTGGATATAGAGGAAGACAATCACCTCCCTTCGCCAGAAGGATGGCCCCATGCTTCACTGCCACCGTCCTCCAGTGGGTTGTTCCCCTACGGCCTCGGCCCCTCTCCTCTCTCCACCATGCAGCCCAGGGGTCTTTCTAAAAACAAACGGCACTATTTGCTTTGAATCCCTTCAGGGCTTGCCGCTCCTCTCATCCCCAAGTCAAGGATCCGATGCCTTGCCCTGGCTGGTTTGGCTCAGCGGTTAGAGCATCAGCCTGGGGACCAGAGAGTCCCGGGTTCAGTTCCTGCTAAGGGCATGTACCTCGGTTGCAGTTCGTCCCCGGCCCCGGTTGGGGTTGTGTGGGTGACAACCAGTTGATGTGTCTCTCTCACATCGATGTTTCTCTCTCTCTCTTCCTCCCTCTCTCCTTCCCGCTCTATCTGAAGACAAATGCAAAAACGTCCTCGGGTGAGGATAAAAAAACAAAACAAAAAAACATCTGATGCCTTAACGTGTCTTGTCTTACAAGATCCTGAGTTCACCTTGGCATCTTCTCTAGCTTTGCCTGTGGTTTCCAGGCAGAGTCCTCTGTTTCCACCACCCTTCTGGAAGCACCTAAAGTGCAGGGGCTTTTTCTGGCGTGCTCACAGGTGTTTTCTCGGTCCTGAGCACAGTGCCTCATGCTTCTTGGATGAGTCCATGAATTCGGGATGTTATCTTCTAAGTACAAAGTCTTCGGCCTGTTTAAACCATGTGACTGTGCGCTTGCCCAAAGCGTGCGCACATTTCCAACGTCAGGGGATTTAACTTGGCGGAGAGCGTCGTGGAAGTGGCTCTGTGCACGGCGCATTGTCATTCCCCTGCGTTTCCCCTGCTGGGAGCTGGCAGGCTGCTCCTCGGTGACAGGTGTGCTCGCTTTGGTTGAGTCACCACCACAAGGCGTACTATCAGTTTTACTAATGTTTGCTCTTTTACACTCTAACAGGTAGTGGGATTCAGCTAGTCAGTGGAAGTCAGGAGATTGACATCCACATAAATCTGCCTTGGGAGATGGCGTGCACACACAATTGCATTCACGGGGCAAGACACCTGACTACGGCACGCATGAGCGATGCACGCATGCACATGGGAACAAAGACAGGACTGGCTTATGTTTCCATGGGCGCACACACACTTTTGTTCTTGATCATTTGATTGCAAAATGTCACAGATACAAAGAATCGGGGTAGTTTTTTATTTTATTTACTGCTATATACCACCTTGCCAATCTGTGCTGGACTCAGCCCATCAGTCAATGGGAGATATTTTTCATATACAGATTCCTGGGTTCAGAACGTCAATATATATATTTTTAGGAAAACTAGGGTGGAGCCTCAGAATGTGCAGTTTTTAAAAGCTCCCAAAGTTCCACTGGTGTTTCTGATGGGTAGCTAGGCTTCAGAACCCGTTTGACCCCATGCATCCCTAACGTGGGCCGAGTGACAGTGTTTCCATCTCACACGCCAACTCGGCCAGTTGGAAGTGGTTGCCAGAAGCGCTGTGTTTGGAGAGAATCTGAAGAAGCAGTGTGAAAACTGCCATGGCTGGTTAGCGACGCCTTTGATGAGCGTGCATGGGGGTATAGCAGTATGCACGACGTGCAGCTGGTGACTCCAGTGCAGTCCAACCATATACTGTAAGTTAAATCCCTTTTACAGTGATTTAAATTGTGGCTTCTTAGTGTCCCCTGGGACATTCCCAGCAAAAAGAGGGTTGCAATGCTCTAAGGAAGAATATCCTGTCTTCCCATGGCTCTTTCTCATTCAAACTAAAGGTCTCTTTCTGAGGACACCATTCAGATAAAAATTTCATTTCTTAGGTCCAGGCAAAACAAGTCTGTGCCTTCCGCCCATTTAGCTATGGCATAGCTGTGGTCATAATACTCCAGTGCACATCGCTCTACTTCAGGACACACGGTCCCAGTCTGTTTATGAGGTCATCGAGCCCTTCCCAGTGGCGGTCATTCTCCTCTAGACACGCTTCAGTTGGATAGCTGTGTGTGTGCCGCCCAGAACTAGACATTGTTCTCCAGCTCTGGTCTCAGCATCTTTTTTAAGCAAAATAAGACGACCATCACTGTTAATTAATGATAATTAGATAATTATGATTTAAGTGTTGCAGCCTTTTTGGCAGGTATATTGTATTGCTGACTCAAATTTTGCTCACTCTTGACAAAATGTGTTTTATTTTTTCTGTGTTGTTTCCTGCCAGTCCTTTCTTACCTCTGCCCTAGGGTGTTGTGGTAGGAAAATATAGAGCCTATGTTTTTTATCTTTTAAAGTATCATCTTGTTGCGGTAGGTCATTCTGTATAACTCAAGAATATTCAGAATATTGATAAAGCTCTTGAAGTGTGGCCCAGCTGGTGTGGCTCAGTGATTGAGCATTGACCCATACACCAAGAGGTCACCAGTTCGATTTCTGGTCAGGGTACAGGCCCAGGTTGTGGGCCCAATCCCCAGTGGAGGGCATGCAGGAGGCAGCCAATTGATGTTCTCTCTCATTGATGTTTCTATCTCCCTCTCTCTCTCCCTTCTTCTCTCTCTAAATCAATAAAAAAAAAATTTTTTTAAATAAAACTCTCAAATTATGAAGTTCAGCAGATCTGAGTTTGAACCTTAACTTTGCTTCTAAGTAGTTTTATGACCAGGTCAAACTCCTTGAAATCTTTTTGTTTTAGTCTTTTAATTTTTTAAATCTGTAGCGTGGATGGGGGGTGCCTTCTAGGGTTATTGCGATACAATATTCCCAAGTGCTATCGTCTGGAATATTGTAAAGATTCAAGAAGTGGTGGTTATTATTTTCCTGTCATCCAATTTATTTGCTGATGTTCAAAGCTTCCTATTTAATGTCAAGTCAAGAAAATGTCTCATTTACACTTTATCAATCCAACAGTACGACCTAAATGTATTCATTGTTCACTTTTTGCCAGACACTCTGCTAGACATGGGGGGCGCATTGATGAATGGGATAGGTGAAGTTCTTACAGTCACAGGACTGCAGTCTGGTGGGGAAGAATATGATGAACTAAATATAACCAAGTGTGCTAAAGGCTAAGATAAAAGACACAGTGTTTCGTGAGAGACTTGTATATCTCCACCTAAGATTTGTTAAAACATACTGGAACGGGGTAGACACTTTCTCCTATCTCTGCCCTCCATATTTCCCCAAGTCTCAGATCTAGGAGGTTGATGTCTCTATCCATGTTCGAAAGACCAACCCAAAAACCCACTCTTGAGCAGATACTTGTGGATTGCATGGATTGCAAGCCCAGGAAGACAGATGTCTCCTTTTTTCTTCTTTGTATCTCTAGAACTGAGCACAGAGACTGGCACGTAGCAAGTCCTCCGTAAATATTTGTTGAATGAATAAATACATCCAGCTGTGTGTTCCGAGTTCATGAAAGCATGCAAATGGACATTCACTGACCCAAAGGTTATCCTCAAAGGACCACACTGACTGAAATACAAAAGGGATTAATCCTCAGCCTTGTTCTCCTTGACTGATCCATTTAGTTCTACTTCGATATTCTCTAGTCCCTTGTGAATAATAATTAAAGAGTGAACAGCTGAGATATAACCGTTTAACTTTTATAGTTTGGAGCAGTGTTCACTTTGGATTTTTAAAGTGAAATGAGAAAGTGTGTGTGTGTGTGTGCGCGCACGTGTGTGTGCGCGCGAGCATGTGCGCACTTCATCAGACTACCAGTTTCTCCATTTGGGCAATGGTGGCAGACGCCCTCTGCAGGTCTTACAGGCCATAACACCTTTTGGGCACAGGAGGCCCTCAGAAGGGAAGCTCAGCATAAAGGCTGTGCTGCCAGCTGAACTGTGGTGAGGTGCAGTGACAAGTAGTTTTGTTCATTACAATCTGATTCTCCATCTGTCTGGGGTGGTCCTTTATATCTCTCTGCACTGACTTTGCTGTCTCTGTCGAAGGGGTGAATAGATTAAATTCCTGGGCACAGGCAAATACACAGACTACCTTGTTTTTCTCTGGAGTTTAACACCTATGCTGCCCCAGAGACTAAAAAAGAATGAAGGGACTCAGAGCAGGACTGAAGCCCTATACACTTATTAAAGGAGCGCATCTATGAATATGTACTTATTCAAAAGCTGAAAGCTAATTATTAAATGAGCATTAGCCTGTATGGGGCATTAAGCACAGGTATTCAGGAGATAGCCACTGCCCTTATAATGTCTAAACACCTCAGGTGTGACTTGGTCCGGTTATATCTATGGGCAGGATGGTGGGGACATCAGCAGGCAAAGGACCTGAACTGGGGACTGGAGGCAGCTAATGTGGAAGGCAGTCCGTGAGGGAATAAACCCAGCTTCAGGGAGCAGTGGGAAGCAAATATATCCGGTTAACACAATATCTAAGCAGGTAAGTATACCAAACTCTTACGTCATCTTTGCAGTGTGTGTGTGTGTGTGTGTGTGTGTCTGTGTGTGTGTTCAACACGATGACGCCGTTCTCCAACCCCGGTTGTGTATCCTCTAATTCAACTCCAGTCTGACTTTATCGACTTGTAGATAACATCAGGCCTTGCAAATTGAAGGGTCAGTTTTGCAAGACCACTGCTCCCCCCACAACTTCCAACACCAATGGCAAGTCTAGGTTGTCACCTGTGCTTATGAATGATGGGTTATTTATCAGAGGTTCCTGTGACCCCTGCCTTGGTTTTGATTCATTTGCTAAAGTGAATCCCAGAACTCAGAGAAACATTTTATTCACTGGATTAATGCTTTTCTATAAAAGGATACAACTCAGGAAAAGCCAGATGAAAGAGATCGTGGGCAAGGGTGGAAAAAGGGGTTTGCAGTTTGCATTCCTCTCCAGGCATGCCACTCGCCCAGCACCCCCACAGTCACCAACCCAGCAGCCAGAGGCACCCCCAGTCCCTTTCTTTTGTTGTTTTTAAATATGTTTTATTGATTTTTTAGAGAGAGAGAAAGGGAGAGAGTTAGAAACATCAGTGTGAGAGAGAGAGACATCGATCGGCTGCCTCCTGCTCGCCCTTCACTGGGGATGGAGCCCAAAACCTGGGCATGTGCCCTGACCCGGAATCCAACCAGGATCTCTCAGTCCATGGTACAATGCTCAATCCACTGAGCCACACTGGCTGGGCTATTTTGGGTTTTTATGAAGGCTTTATTCCATAGGCCTGATTGATAAAATCATTGGCCATTGGCAATTGGTTCAACCTCCAGCTTCTCTCTTCCTTGAAAGTCAGCAAAGCAGGATTGAAATGTCAACTCTCCAATCACATAGTTGTTTTCCCTGGCAACCATGCCCCATCCTTAGGTGCTTTCCCAGACTCACCTCATTAACATAACTCAGGTGAAATATCAAGACACTTGTGTGGATCTTATCACTTAGGAAATTTTAAGGGCTTTAGTAGCTCAGTGCTGTGGACTCAGATCAAATATATACTTCTTATTGTAAATTATAATATCTCAGTCACCAAACACGACTGTGACTCTAGGTTGATCAGAGAAGACACTATGTGCTGATAGAGTACATAGAAAATGTGCCACTGAGAAGGAAAATCCATATAATCTAGAAGAGACCTAAACAGTTTTGGTGACATAAATTATAGAACCCACGAAGACCTGTAGTCTTGGGCATACCAGGCGGGAAATTGATATAAGTCAATTTGATGATTCAACAAGATTATTTTAAAAGAATGAGTGGTATTTAGAAAGAAAATTTTCTGCATAAATATCAAAGATAATTCAGTGTTGTCATGAGCTTATTATTTTTATTTATTTATTTGTCAATCTTCATCTTCGGATATTTTTCCACTGATTTTTAGTTAGAGTGGAAGGGAGGAAGGGAGTGAGAGAGAGAGGAACAGTTATGTGAGAGAGACACATCGATTGTCTCCCCCATGACCCCAGCCGGGGTCAGGGATTGAACCCGAATCCCAGGTATGTGCCCTTGACCAGGAATCCAACCCTCAACTGTTTGGTCCAGGGGCCAATGCTCTAACCAGTGAGCCAAACCAGCCAGGGCTCATGAGCTTATTTTTAACTTGAAAATTAAGTAGTACTTCTACAAACCTGACAAGTGTTTAATTATTAATAATTATTAAAACTCCTGATATGCACCATTATTTTTAATACACTATATACAAAGTTGATGTTTAAAGCACATTTAAGTATAATAATGTTAAGTTGTAAACCATTATTTTTGTTTGTTTGTTTCTTCATTTTTGTAGTTCTTGCTCTGGTGAAAGACTACTTTTTCATTTATAGCACCAATTTTCTTATTGGAAAAATTGAAGTTATCTAGCTCTTTTTCCAGCTATAAAAGCCCATAGAAGATTCATGGGAAGTCCCCAAAAGTTATCCCAAGGAATAAAAGTGAAACCCATTGAAATAAAAATGTTGGTCCTGTATGTCCACTCATAATAGGATGGTTCAATTTTTACATGTTTAAGATGTTAGATTACATATCAACTCTTACGAAAAATTTTAATACTTTTGGAAGTGTGTAAAACCTTGAACTTCAATGACCCTGTTCCTACTCTCTTTAAGATTACCACTTTTTTAAGAGCGAGAAATCTTCACATTCAAGTTTGCAAAGCATCATTTGACAGGTCACCTATTAAAAATCTTCACATGCAGTTAATGAGATAGAATGGGAGGGGCGAGAGTTCGTAAATAGACCAAGCCACAAACGATAGTTCTAGAATTTCTACAGAGGAATAGCTAACATTTATGTGGATTTTGCTACACGTCCCACAGTAATCACAGCACCTATGATAAACTCACGTAATCATTGCAACAGATATATAGTGAATATAATTATCATAGTAGATATTATTGTTTGTAAGAGAAGAAAGGCACAGAGAGATTGAATATCTTGCCTAAAGTCACATGGTTAATAAGGTGCAAAGTTAGTGATTTCAGCTCCTGCAGGCTGCCTACAGAAGCTGGGCCTTTAATCATTATGTGACCCTCCGTCAGGAGCAGGGAATTTGTCTGGTACCAGCAGCAGTATTAATCCTCATTCAGTGTCCTCCCTTGTGCACACCGTTTGCTTATTCATCCATGCATTTGGCGATTATTTATTGAAGACTTACTATGTGCTACACAACACCACTCAGATACATTTCTCCACTCCTTGATGTTTGCGTAAATGAATTTTATAAAACGATTTAAATTCAATGGAACATCGTCTCTCCCCGTTTTCTTTTCCTAAGCCAGATATGGAGTCTACCTCACTATGAACCCACATTTTCCATGACTTTACACATTGACAAACAAATGGGAGCCAGCTTTGGTGAAGCCCAGGTGTAGATTCCGACCCCAGGCCACTCTGCTGTAGTCTTCCCTTGGCTGCCACAGCCTCATCTGCTGAGGGCAGTGGCCTTGGAAACCATATAGACTCAATGAAAAGACGTATAAGCCTTTCAGTTTCTTGAGGGAAAAAAGAGTAATTTCTATTTGTAACAATAAAAGTGTATTTGGAGAATGGACACCTCAAAACGTGATTACTCAAACAACCTCTTTCTCAAAGTTAAATTCACAAAAGGGTAGTTTATATCCTCAGAGAAAGCAATTAATCCACCTTCTTCAGAATGGGTGTCCTTCTGGCTTTCACATTGGGGGCAATCTCATTTTATTATTATATTAAACCAATAAAAGCACTCCAAGCATTCTCTTGGCAGGGAGCAATAAAGAAAAAGGTGGCATCCTGTGTTAGATAAAATCTTTCATTCTACACAGCCAAAATGCCATGTATTTTGCAATGGTGAAATGTATTTGTGCATTTTACACATGTGATGTGAATCATTTTAAAAGCCGTAATCACAACACAGCAGATGCTATAAATTTTCAATCTGTTAGGCTTTGTTTTCTGGAGAATGAATTTGATTTGTGATACAAATGTTACACGGGTGATTGTGTTTAGCCATGGAGATTATAGGAAGTCTGGTATGCTAACCTCTGGGGTATTTTTTTTTACTATCTGATAATGTTTGCAGAAAATCCACTTCCTGGAGTATCACGCTTCACTGCAATGGGCTCATTCACCTGTCTTAAGCCCTTTTAGGAATTGCTTTCCAGCTTTGTGATATGTGTTAGGACCTATTGATCAGGAAACTGAATCCCCAGGAGGACACCAAACAATCAATCTTAGGCCTGAGCTATCTGCTTTCCTATCCATTGTTTCATTCCTAACAGTGGGCTCTTGGCTAATCCCTACATTGTTCCTCTTGTTCCAGCACCCGCTCTGGTGGCGAATCAGGTAATTCCTGCTACTCTTTTCACTCTGAGCTCAGAATCTTGACCTTGGCTCACATTGCGGTAATGGCCCCATACTTCCTCAAATCTCAATACAATTCTCCGTATGCGTGCTTGAAAGAGGTTCAGTGGCAAGAGTCCTTCAGAACGAATGGCTGTAACTGGATGTAGGTGAGTAGGGGTGCCTCCAGATGTTTGATTCCAGGCAGAACAAGCCCAAGATAGAAACTAAAAGCTGTGGGTAAATTTAGAATCCAGAATCTAGATGCTAGCCACAGTCTAGAGTGGGACCAAGAAGATACAAGTGAAAGGAATATGGGCCAAACCAGAACAGAAAGCACTGTAGCAAAATCCAGAAAACTGGAAAGTAAAATCATCCATTATAAAAATACTATCTCACATTGTCTCTGAAGAACTTTGCTGGAAGACTTAATGTAACACCAATAAACCTGTATCTCCTCTCCTCCATGTGTCATAGTTTTCACGCTAGGAAGATCTTAAAAGCACTAATTGATGTCTGACAATGAGTTCCATCTAATGGTAAGAACACATCTTTAAAAAGGGAAAGTAGAAAAAATATTTTTTTTTATGTAAGGTACACGTATTGTGAGCCATTAACATATTTCCCATCTGTATAGATTGTTAGAAAGTTTGAGAAAACATACTTGAATTTTATGTACCCACCTCCAAAATTTATGTTTAAGCTTGCATATTTTAATACCTTGCAATTTCATGTACTTATGATATTATGTCCTAAACATATTCCAGATTTCAAGGTAGATTTTATAATGCAATTCTTCAAGTCTGTATCACATTCCATTAATATTTTAGAAGTTAACAGTTCTCCATTTAGGAGCCATTTGTATCATATTTAAATTTCCTTTATTGTAAACAATGGCAAAATGAACATCTTTTAACAAATGCAGAGTGTAAAAATTGACTATTTTCTTTGTATACAGTACCCAAATCTATATTGCAAACAATCCATAGTAATGGTGTTATTTATTTATTTATTTATTTAAAATAAAGTAAATATTTATTTTTTCTCTGATGCAGAAGAGATCTGGAAGCAGGCAGGCAGTCTCTGGTTAGTATGGTAGCCCTCTGAATGGATTGGAAGTCCAACTCTCTGCTTCAGAATCTCTTGTGTGTGGTTCTGGTCCTTATGGAGCAAAATAGCCTCTGGGGATCTACCCATCACTTCTGTGTTCCAGGTAGTAAGAGGAATGAAGGGACAAAGAAGGATGCGCCTCCTCCTTTAAGAAGACTTTACAGAGTTCTCACATCACACTTCCATTTATATATCATTGGCCAAACTTAGTCACTCCCACCATTTACACCTAAATCTTTGTCAGGGCCCATATCCCATCAAGGCTGAGCTATCAGAATAGTTAACTCTGATGCCAGTCTCGTTCTGTTCTAATTTTTATCTTGTACTGCTGCATAGCAATGATTTTATGGCTTTGGATTCATTGTGCAAAATTGTTTCCCAAAGATATATAAAAATTTACACCAGTACCAGACTTGTGCAGGTACCAATTTCACTGTAACCTTTTTAGCAATAGCTATCTATACATGTATATAATTTAATTTAATAGGTGAAACACAGAGCATTCCACATTTAAATTTTACAACATAAGAGCTTTACAGCATTATGTGGTATTGGAGTTGAAAAGATTCTTAGAGATAATTTAGCCCAGTTCTCTTATTTTAAAGTTCAAGAAACAGTCCTAGAGAAATCCAGTGATATATTCAAGGTTATAGAGGACATTATTATTGGAGCAGAGAATTAAATCCAGGTTACCTAACTTGTTGTTCAGTGGTCCATTACATCACCACCAGTCTCTAGGGCTTTGCATGGGTTAAATCACTGTGCATACCAATCCAAGAGCAGTACTTACTAGATGTATTTTTTTATTATTGTTGTAAAATACATATCTGCATGTTTATGTATCTACACATCAATCAAAAACATACTGTCCTTTTAAAAATGAAGTTTAGATACTGTAGTGGATATTAATATCTTAAATTGCTTGTTTGTTTTGGCTATTCAGGAAATCTTTCTTCCTAATAGAACCCAAATATTCTCTATCAACATTTTCTCTTCACCTTGTACCTATTTTGAGTAAAAGGATGTGGTAGGCAGAATTCTAGATGGCCCCCTGGTGCTATTATCACAGTTATGTTACCTTATATGGCATTGGGACTTATGCTGATTCAATTAAGGCACAAACATATTGCCTTTAAAATGGAAGCTACCTAGGTGGGACTTATCTAATCACAGGATTCCATTAAAAGCTGCCTTCTGCTACTGTAATAAAAACCAATGTTCAGCTCCTGTCACCACAAAAGCCAAGCTTTGTGAGACAGGTGTTTGTGAAAAAGAAAAAAAAGGTTTATTCAAGTGCTGGTCACCTGAGAAGCTGGGAGACACTTGTTGCAAAGCCCATCACCCATCTCAGTGCAGGCAGAGATTTTTATAAGGAAGGAAAGGGAAAGAACAAAGAAATCAAGGGGAGGGGATTGAAAAGTTCTCTATGTGTAGACCAGTACAGTCTATTTCGATAAGGACCTTGAAACTGGTCAAATGATGGTCTGGTGTGTGTTATCCTGGTTTTCATCATCCTGGTTTTATGTCATCATGGTTCTATGGTTGGAAGTCAGCAATTATCCTAGAGCTGGGATGACTGAAGGTCAAAGTCTGTATTTTCTGAAGTTAGTTCCTAGGATTCTTATAAAACATGCTATTTACCTACAAGCTACATATTAGTCTGAGTCAGCATTTATGAAAACAATGTCAAAAGAATGGTGAGGTGGGTTACAATTCCCCATTGTTACAATACCTCTTCAGTTGGTCAGAGACTCAAAGAGATTGAAAGTGTGAGAGGATTGAATGCATCATCGCTGGCCTGAAAATGGAGAAGACATGTAAGCACTAGAGAGTGGTCTCTCAGACCTGAAAGCCAGCAAGACAATTGGTGACCTCAGTCATTCAACATTAATGAAAAGAAGTCTGCTAATAACCTGAATGAGCTCAGGAGCAGCTTCTTCTTTCAGAGACTCCAAATAAGAGCCCAGACTGGCAATAGCTTGATTTTAGCCTTGAAATACACTAAGTAGAAACCCAATGTGTTTGCTGAGACTTCTGACTTACAGAACTGGGTGCTGTCTTTTTTTTTTAAACCCTCACCTGAGGATATATTTCCATTGATTTTCAGATAAAGTGGGAGGGAGGGAGGGAGAGAGAGAAACATCAATGTGACAGAGACACATTGATTGGTTGCCTCCCCTGACTAGGGCCGGGATCAAACCACAATGGAGGTATGTGCCCTTGACAGAATCACACCTGCAGCTCTTTGGTCCTTGGGCCACTCCTCTAACTGCTGAGCCAGGGCATGAACTGGATGTTGTCTTAAGCCACTGAGTTGTAATAACTATTTAAACAGCAATGGACAATTAATACAGGGGATAATTCAGGATGATTGTATTCCTCTGCAGAAGCTCAAGAGGCTAGATACCCTTTCCCACATCCCAGTATACCTAGGAGTAGACATATGATTGAAACTCAACCAACCAGGCATTCCCTCTTAAGATTCTATATTTGAGCACATGACTTCAGTATGGTAGGAAGAGTCAGAAGCCAGAAATTATACATGCACAATTCTCATGAGACAAGTTCTGCTGCTAGACAACTGCTGTGTTCCTGCTGGCTAGCCATCTGCAGCAGACTTTGTTCCTGAATTCTAAACCTGTACCTCCAGATAGCCATGAGGATGGTAAATTCCTTGGTATACTTCCAACTATTTCTATTTTGCTTAGCTTATCAAGAGTTCTTTCCTGCTGCCTAGAAGAAATAAATCAATTAATAGAAATGCTAAATAAAATGTAAACCAATTATTTTCTAAATCTCTCAGTCACATTCAGCAACCAAACCAATTTCTTTCCAACCTCATTTGCGTAATGGCATATTTCATGGCTCCATAGTGCCAGCACAAATCTCTGTCAGCCCCATCTGCTTAGTTTCTACCCACTAATTTATTGGGCCAATATCTGATGGTGCAAGACCAGGAGAAATGAGTCAGGTAAAATGGTAATGTTGGGATTTTAGGGGTGGTGATTTAGTCAATATTTATCATTTTGTTCATTAGGTAGAGTCTGAGAAGAGTATCCCTCCTATTTTAAGGAACTGCCTCCCATCTTGATAATCTAGTTCTCCTTAAAGCTGTCAATTGCAGTACCTCTCTATATTAGTCTCACTGGAGGCATGTGACCAAGGCTGAACCAATCCTATACCTCAATTCTCTAGTCATAGGATTTGATTCAGAGATGGACACCTGACCTAAAAGGAACCAATCAGAATCATCCCCAAGGATTTTTCCAAGTAGAGCATTTTTAAACTGTATTTAATTTGCTTTGGAAAGATTACAAATGCCATTGTGTTTTAAATTTTGGTTTTTATATGTTCATTACTAGTATAAAACAAATGTTATTTATTTTTGTGTGTTGTTCTGTGGCTGTGCTGAACTCACTTATTAGTTCTAGAAGATTTTTGTAGATTCCTTGGGCTTTCCAACATAGACAACCATCTTCAAATAAGGACAGTTTTATTTCTTCCTTTTAAATATGTAGGCCTTTAATTTCATTTTCTTGCCTGATTGCAGTAGCTAGAATTTCCAGTAGCATGTTGAATAGGAGTGGTGAGTGTATCCTTGATCCCAATCTTAGAAGGAAAACCCTCAGTCTTTCATCGTCACAAATGGTATTAGCTGTAGAATATTTTGTAGATGCTCTTTATCAGGTTGAGGTAGTTCCCTTTTATTTCTAACTTGCTAAAATATTTTTTTTCTATATGAATAAGTGATGATATAAATTGATTTTTAAAACCTAGTTCTAGCTTTCTTGCTGGAGCTAGACCCTTTCCCTGAGTTACAGGAACATTCATCTCTACTGACTCATGTTCCTGGACTAGAAGCTAGACTACACTTCTGGTATCCATCACGCCTTCAAAAATCAATGGCTTGTTTGTCTTCCAGGACCTTGGGATACAAAAATGGATAAGACACGGGTCCTTTTTTCAAGGGACTGATATTTCAAGGAAATAAGGATGATATTACAGGGTATGATGTACATACATGGCATGAGAAAGTGTGCAGTAGTGGACACAGAAACTTCCCATGGCTCTGAAGGATTAGGATAGGCTTTTGGAGGCATTGACATGCACATCGAGTTTCAAACATAAGCGTGACATAGCCAGAAAAAAAGAAAAGGGTGAGAGGAAGATGACCAGAAGCAACGGAAGGAATTTTACAAACACAAAACTGGCTTCAAGTCTTGCAGAACTGAGACTCAGGTTTCAAAAGAGACATGTAAAGGTGTAGGTTGCAGCAAAAATAGGGCAAAGTAAAAATGAAGAAGTGCGTGATGGCAAAGGATATTCAATAATGAAATCTTGCTATTGTTGCAGTTAGAATTAAATAGTTCCTGGAGACCTTTAAAAAAGAAAGAGATACTGAATGCTTTAAGTCTATGCCAATACTGAAAGTAAAGAAAACAATGTGATAGTATTTTACACAGCTTAAAGCACTTTCATGGACATTACTAGACTGAAGATATCCAAAATTACTGAGCTCTATCCAGTCTTGACAGTTTCCCTCTCCAAATCCCCACCCTACCATAATCATGAAGTTATTCTCAAGGGAAACAAAAATGTCTTTAGGCAGTAGGTAAGCAACCTGAAAGATTACATTTAGCTAAGGTAAATGAGAGATGATATGTTCAACAAATTGTGTAACTCAACCTACCGGGAGCTATTTGGCCATTACTCCTTAGGTTATTGGAATTTATATCCTCAATGTAAATACAGGCATGTAAAAAAAAAAAAAAAAAAAAAAAAGATTTTTTGTTAAAACTCAATAATTACTGGCACTAAAGACAGAAAAGAATGAAGCCCACATTGCCAAACCTAATTTGGGTAATTCTACTGAAGAGAATCTTCAAAATAGCAAGTAAATATGAGACCATAGAAAGGCATTGTAATTTGGCTAATTTACTCCATTGATTGCTGTGTGACAGCCACTGTGCTGAGAACTGCAGGGAGTACAGGTGAGGCTGACCCTATGCACTTCCCGCAGGAAAGGTGCGGTGAGAAGTTGATATTATGTTTGAAATATCCAAGTACAATACTAGTTGAGAGAGAAAGACAGAGATGAAAAGGGTTTGATCAGGAAGTGAGGAGATGATGAAGGGCTATTTTATTGCTGAGCAAAGAAGCTTGGTTTAAGTGCATGGGTGGGGCGAATAATATGCTTAGAGAATTCAGTTTGACTAGAATGTAATGTTTAAGAGATGAGTAGGGAGAAAAATGTTTTAGTGCTATAATTGAAATACACATAGATTACTCTGACACTCTAGAGGACTTATCAGTATCCTGTCAATCAAACTTGTAAAGGCAGGTTGTTCTCCTGCCCTACTCCCGAGACAGGCAAGTCTTCAGTCTCTTGCCTTGGTTATTCCTTATGCAGATGTCTGCATGTCCAATTGATGACTGATAAAATTCTTTATTTTAAGTCTCATAATGCATGTGCTTTGAAAAATACGTGGTTTGTTTAATTTTCCTTGCAGCGCTAACCACCTCTATGAACTCTGGGGTCTTTGATTCAGGTGAGTCAACGTTCCAAAAACTTGAAGTGTCTCGTCTCACGTTCAAGGCTGTTTTCTGTTGTGTTGAGGTGATGTTTAACAGGCATCTTGGTGAGATGCCATTTATCAGTCCACACCTTGCTGCAGGACGTTTCATATGCATGCCAACCATTATGCAGTCATTTTCTGAGTGATTCACTCATTTCATGCTTTCTCCTTTGTTTACAATTAATTCATCTGCCTAGGTTTAAGTAATAACTCAATGTCATTTTTATATTTAAATGATAATTATGTCTTAGATTTGTTCAGAGGCAGTAGGGAGACTGAGATAAGTGAACCAATTCAATTTCCTCCCAGATACTTAAAAATATGTGACCCAAAGAGAGTTAAGTGTTCTGGGAGAAGGCTGAACAGAGGTATCCTGAGGCATTAAACTCTTTAAAAAAGTAAAAGCCACGAGGGAGCCAAAGCCATTTGGGAGTCAGTAGGGCTGATAAAGCATCTGTACAACTTCCAGTGCCTAAACTATGTTTCCTTGTTCCTAAGAAGCTTCACTTAGTGGTTATTTCCTCATTTTCATAAGTAATCTTTCCCATAAAACATTCTTCCTTGAAGTAAAATTAATACCAAAAGCTTGGCTAACACAATTAGGCCTCCTGTCACAAGGTAGGATGTGAACTTGCATCCTGGAGATGAGAGAATTCTGTCCCCCAGATGAGGCATTGGAGCAGGCTGGGTGGCAGGACATGTGTCCAGGGAGAGGGAATCGCTTATGCAAAAATGAAGGTGCCTCGGAAGGGAGAGTAGTTCAGGGTGTTTGGGCAGTGGAGAGGATTCACTGTTGGTGGGTGGTTTACGAGCTGGAAGGCCACAGAGCTCCGGGATCAGAGTGGATTTAATTCTTTGTAGCCAAAGGAGTCTGAGAAGAATAATAAGTAAGCAGAAGAGGCCAGAGGAAAGGGAGCAAAATACATACATACTTCTGAGAAGAGTAAGAATGACTTTGGGAAAGGGAAGAAACAGGATCTTTAATTCCAAAAGTCTGTCCTCACTGTACAGTATATCCTATCACTGGAGAACGGTGACTATGCTCCAGACTCCCCCACCTGCATTCCTACACCCCCCATGACATGCACACACACCTGTTACTTGTGCTACTTTGAATGAATGACTGTTTCTTTTCCCAGCAGCAGTACCGCCTCCCGAGTAAACCTGGACTGAATCCATATTAGCTCATTGAGGGTTACACATTGTGCTCAGATGTTTGGATTCTACTCTGCAAGCAGGCTTCTGAGTCAGTGCTCACTTTTATGTTTTTCAACATATGATGACGAAAAATTTTAAGCGTACAATGAAAGTGAAAGAATTTTAAGTAAACCCATATACCTACCACTTAGAGTGTACCATTGACATTTTATCATACCTGCTTTATCTAATATCTATCCATTCCCTTTACCCATCCATAAATCTTTTATTTTTTATTCAGTTTTTTTTAGCAAATTGTAGCTATCCATGTCATTCCTTCTAAATTCTTCAGCATGAATATCATTAGCTAGAGTTTGATATTTATTTACAGTTTTTATGTAAAATTTACATACAAGGAAATGCATATAATTTTATACATCTGTAATCTACAATCTTATCAAGATTAAAGTGTTGTGTGATCACCTGACGAAGTTCTCTCATGCCCCTTAAAACGCAATCCCTGTCCCCACCCTGCAGAAGCAACCAATGTCTTCATTATTTGTCACTCTACACTTGGTTGCCTTTTTTAGAATTTCATACAAATCAAGTCACACAGTGTATGCTCTTTTGTGTAAAGGTTGTTTTTTTTTTTTTTTTTTCACTCAGAAAGATAGTTTTGACATTCCTCCATGTTGTTGCATCAGAATTCATTCCATTTTAGTCTTCAGTGAATAGACTACAATTTATCCGTTCTCCTACTGATAGACATTTGAATGGGGGTGCTGGGAATAAAGCTCTTAGGAAAATTTTTGTAGAAGTCCTTTTGTGAACACATATTTTCATTTCTCATGGGTAAATACCTAGAAATGGAATTGCTGAGTCAGAAGGTAGATAGTGGAATAAGTTTATTTTTATAAGAAAATGCTAGATCTTTTTTTCCCCCCAAAGTGACTGCACCATTTACATTTCTACAAAAAACATCTTTGAGAACATCTTGCTCTACATCACCCACCTTCGGGGATGTCACTCTTTCTCATTTTAGCCAATTTAATGGGTGTATAATATTTCATTGTGTTTTTAACTTTCAGTCCCTGATTACTAATGATGTTGAGAACTTTCCCCTGTGCCTATTGGCCAATTGCATGTTTGCTTGGTAAACTATCTGTTTATAACTTGTGTCCATTTTTACTGGATTGTCTATTCATTGTTATAATGGGGTCTTGTGTACGGAAGTTTTACATTTTGATGAAGTCTATTTATCATTTTCTTTTTTAATTTCTTTCTGTGGCTTGTCTTACAAAAATCCTTTGCTCACTTGCAAATGCTGAAGCTACTCTCCGTGGTTCTCTGTAAAAACTTCATTGCATTTTTTGCTCCCATGTTTAGGTCTGAGATTCATGAGTTAAGTTTGGTGTATGGTGTAAAGGAGGAGTTGAGGGCTTTTTTGTTTGCTTTTTAATGAATAACTTATTATATTAGCACCATTTCTTGAAATGTGTGTGTATGTGTGTGTGTGTGAGTGTGTGTGTGTGTATTATATTCCTCTGCTGCTTTTGTTGAAAAGGTTTGGGTTTTCCATTTTTTTCTACTAACCCATTTGCTGATCCTAATTCTATACTATACTATCGTGAATATAACAGCATTATAGTAAGTTCTGAAATCTGGCAGTGTATGTCTTCCCACTTGATTCTTTTTCAAGATCGCTTTGTATATTTCCGGTCATGTGTACATGCATCATCATTTTAAAAGCAGCTTGTCAATGTCTACGAAAGAATCTGCTGGAAGTGTTTGAGGGGAACCGACATCTTAAAAACACCCTGTCTTCCAGTGTATGAACGTATTAGGGCTTCCCACTTGTCCAGGTGTTCTTTTATCCCCTTCAGCTGTGAGGTTCCAACATGTAGGTCTTACCTAACTCATTCAAATAGTCCTCATATTTCTTTAAATAATGCTATTATCCATATAATTGTTTTATTTTAATTTTAAATTTTTTGCTGCCAGCATGTAAAAATACAATTGATTTTTGGATTACTCTTTTATCCCGAAACCTGGCTAAATTCACTTATTAATTTTCATAGCGATTTTTCAATTACTTAGGACTATCTATGTAAATAATCATGTCATCTGTCAGTGCTCGTCTGATGCAAAGAAGCACCATCTTCCTCTACCCTCCACAGAAATGCATCCCTGGAAAGAGAAGAAAATAAAGACTGTGAGAACATGGGAAGAGCCCTGGCCGATGTGGCTCAGTTGGTTGAGCGTCATCCCAGGCGCTGAGAGGTCCTGGGTTTGATTACCGGTCAGGGCACATGCCCAGGTTGCAGACTCGGTCCCCAGCAGGGGGAAGGCAGGAGGCAACCAATGATGTTTCTCTCTCACATCCATATATCTCTGTCCCTCTCCCTTCCTCTCTCTCTGAAAAATCAATAGAAACATTTTTTTTTTTTAAGAATATGGGAAGAAATGCAATTTAGTATCATTGGATGGGTATTTAATTTTAGTTTTTTTCTCTCTTTGATTTAATTATGGATTGGATAATAGTAGAGAAAATCTAGAGTTAGATGGACAGAAATGCAATCATCTATTCCCACTTCATCTGAAGAATCAAACAGATTTCTTTTCCACATCTTACAATGTAATGAAGGGAGAAATAGCACCTTTCCAAGCTCCCTTTTTCCTCTCATTTCTGAACTCCTGACCGCCAGTCATGTTCCTAGACTTCCCTTTCCAGAGCAGAACTTCTGACTACATAATCTTATAGAATTGAATGAAATTTCTCCCTGAGAGGATAGATAACAAGAACAAGTGCCCCGTAGACATGGAACATGGGACAACTACCCATTAGGTGCTGAGGAGTTTCAAAGGGAAGACCTCAGAGGAGCGCATTTGGCAAGGGCCAGTCCCCTGGCCATATATGTTTGACGAGGCGCCACGACCTTTGTAGATTCAGATCCACTCAGGGACTGTGCCTGGGCTTGCCTGGCTCACAGACTCGGCGTTAAACGTGTTTCAGAGTTTACGAGATTCAGGAAGGCTGGTTCACACTAACGAAGCTCACAAGAGGCTGATGAATAAAGCCAGAGTAACAATGTACTGATTTACCCCCAGAAATATAAATCTAACATAGATTGAGTTTCACGTCAGCCTGGGCAGTACATTCTGTCCCTACAGATGGGATAAGTGGAAAGATAAATTAGCACCGGGTATGCCCGATCAGCACAGGATTGAAACAAAGAGTTTATATGACACAAATACTTAATTGCTTCAATTTAATAGACCCTGATGTATCCATCTCCACAATAGGCATACTCCACAACTAGAAACAGACAGATGATATTTTTAGCCTAGAGAATGTTCTTTTCTGGACAGGGCAAGTCTTATGATTGGTTGGAAAAACACTTCCAACCTATTTTTACATATCCTTTCCGTAGTTAGGTTTTTACCTTCCATTAAATTACTGAACTGATTCAGAACAATTCTTTTTTTTTTTTTTGGAAACTTAGTTGGCCTTTTCTTGCTCATACCTATCATGGGTTGATTTCACGGCCTATACATTAGTACGCAATTTGATCTGATTTCAAAGTTCTTATTTTCTTTGGAGTATACTGATTTGTGTCCAACTGAAAACAAGGCATGTTTGTTGGAATGTCCTGTAAATTCTTACTGAAACCAGATGATTGCGAGGGGTAGACATTGTGACTCTGTTTTCTTTTCATAGACATGAACACCGAGGCTCAGTATTTAGGTGATATTTCCACCATCAGTTGGCAAATACATCTTGAGCTTCTACCATGTGCCAGGCATGGCAAGAGATGGTAGAGTAATAAACCACCTATCCTGATTATCTGCCTTACAATAACATAGCCAGACAAACAATAGCATTGTGACATTTTAACATGTGACACATTTTGCAAACTCCATCGTGCTATGCCAGTGCTAGGGAGCTTTGTTCCATTGGAAGCTCATTTTATTTAATTACTTTAGTGAACTAGTGAATGAAGGAATGAAGGAAGATGCACTTTTTTAAGCCTTGCTTCTTTCTATAAATGAAGGAAAAGCAAAGATGAATAAGTATGTTAAAATATTTAGAGATTTCAAATGACCAGGGCCCCAGTTGTGGCAACATTTAATGAATCCCAGCGGTGTTTCTGGCATTGTGCAGAATACAGAGGAGACAGGACCCAGACTAAAAGATCTGCCCTCAATGTGGGACAAAGGCCATCAAGACAACAGAAGGAGAAGGCGATACCTTGTTCCAAGAGGAAGCAGCTGGAGCTGGTTTCTGAATGCTAAACAGTTTTGAGTTTCCCTTTGATTCAGGAAAGCCAGATCCTCACAACTCAAACGTTGAGATGTGTTCGGAACATCCACAAACCCCCAAACTGAGTTGGAGAGCTCCCGTGGAGAGGTTTCCTCGTGTTATTTTCTTCACTCCTCTCTTCTGCGTGGGTTAGGCCATGTAAGAGGAATGGCTTTCGTCTGATATTTTCTTCTCTGATCCGAGCACAATGCTGGAAGGGTCAAGGTCTTGCAACAAATAAAGGAGAAATGTAAGATAAACTGACTGGTAAGATGTTTCAGTTTAAAACAACATCAATAGGTTCCATTTAGTTGATTCTTATTATATACTAGATACTGTAATAAGCACTTAATAGAGTGTCTTATTTAAACATTAAGTCAACCTTGAGGGGGTGACATATAAACATCTACATCTTATAGGTCCAGAGAGGAAAAGGGACTCCCAAATCTAGTAATCCCTGAGCAAGAATGTACACACAGTCAGGGGCAGTTCTTAATGTTGACCGCTCCCGGGTTAACTCCTGTTTGCACTTGCATTAGCTATTTCAATTTTTGAAACTCAGGGTAATATAGGATTATTGGATTTGTGACTCTTCGCCCTGAGGGGCAAAGTTCGAAAACAGCACACCGGTCTATATTCTTGAAGTAGCTAGGGAAAGGATATCTGCTGGGTCAAATGAGTGCAGCTCAGAACCTAACACTTCTTCTGGTCCTTCTAAAAGAGCTCCTGACGTTGATTCACCTTTTAGGCTTTCAGGGCAACTAAAAGACCACGTTTTAGAAAAAATAGTCACTGGTATAAAAAAAAAAATCCAACGAGAACGTGTAAAGTGTGTGTTTCAAAAGGTGATTGCTATACGGTATATCACACCAAAAAAATTGCTAACATATATAATATGTATAAAATATAATATGTAGCAGATATGTACAAAGTTTCATTTAAATTCATTATGTGTAAATAAAGTATACTGAAGTTTATTTAGATTGTTTTGCTTTCATACGCAATTAAGAAAAAATAGCCGGTGACATGAGATAACTTCTGCGCAAAGGTCAACAATGTGTTAAACGCCGCCCCTTTCGGTGAGGGGCGTGCAGGCTGCATTTGCCACCAAAGCGTCCTTCCTAGCTCTGACCTAAATTTAATTGTCTCCCCCCCCCCCACGCATATTTCTTGGAAGATTTCTTTTGAGTCTATTAGATCATTAAACATTTAGTGTTGTTTTAGGAGTCAAAAAATGTATTTCTGCATTAGTTTCCCCTCTCCTTGCAGGCAAGAATAGTGTTTCAGTTTGTTCCTCCCACTGATACTGCATAAGACCTGTCTTCAAAACAATCTGGAATGAGCAGTCTTTGAGTTAGAGGTCATTTGAGAGCTACTGAACAAAGCGCTGGAGGCAGTCCCATCCACCAGGGGACCAGACAGGACCCACCCCGCCTGAGCCCCTCCTAATGAGCCCACCCACGGCAGACCTTACTGCATACCCAGCCACAGCCTGGTGACAGGTTCCAATCCAGCACAGTTGCAATTCCAGCTGTAATCTCATCAGCTGGGAGAAGGTCTTGACCTTCTGAATCCCGTCTGTAAAAACTGGAAGAGGTATTTGAAATTAGATGGGAAAAAAAAAAATTCTGGAGCTGAAGAATACAATAACAGAACTGAAAAACAAAAACAAAACCCAAAATGTGTGTGTGTGTGTGTGTGTGTGTGTGTGTGTGTGTGTGTAATCATCATGTTTACAACTTACAATTTTTAATTTATACAGTTATATGTCAAATATATCTCAATAAAGCTAGGGAAAAGAGTTGGAGTCATGGACTATACTACAGAGCTCGAATCCAGACCTTCAAAAGAGCCTTTAAAAACGAGACTTCCGTAGGCTGAAACAGAAAAACCCAGCTCAGTCCTCTGTTGGGAGTGCCCTTGTCTCCCTTCCAGTCCCGTCTGAATGAATGTACCTGACATCTATGTAAATCCAGCGGGTTTGTTTCCTAGTTTCCTAGAATCAGTTTTTGTTTCAGACCAGTGATTCTAGGGAATTAACATGCAAGAAACAGCACTGTAGGAGAAAATCAATTGACATAAAAATGTCACTCTACAAAATGGGCTGATTAAATAGAAAATGTCATTAATTCAGATTTTGTTAGAAGTCATTCTGTGCTACAGTAAAATTTACTTTCCCTTGCCACGAAGACATGATTTGGTAAGGAAAATAATGTAGTAATATATATTTTTAAAATCTGACAGCAAGATGTTCCCAATTATGTTTACCTGCAACAATCATAATGCCACTAGAAATTCATTCATATACTTTTATTGAATCATATTCCCTAAAAACTTTCAATAGACAGCGCCTTATTTATCTAGTTATTTATTTATACACAGGTTTCAAAAGGAATTTTAAGTGACTAACCATTTTTTTCAGCCCAACTAAATGGAATACTATATATTTGTAGAGTTCATTACTAAGAACATTCATTTGTGTCTCTCAATGAATTCACATAACTAAGTTATCTGAAGTAGGTAGGAGAAAGTTTATAGAGCCCATATGATAAGAGAAGAGATTGAGGCTCATATACCCTTTTTAAAATTTCTTTTCTTGCCCTGGCCAGTTTGGCTTAGCAATTAGAGTGTCAGCTGCAGACCAAAGAGTCTCGGGTTCGATTCCAGTCAAGGGCACGTACCTCGGCTGTGGTTCAGTCCCTGGCCCTGGTGGGGGTCTTGCGGGAGGCAACCAGTCAATGACACATCGATATTCTTCTCTCCTCCTCCCCCATCTATCTGAAGATAAATGGAAAAATATCCTTGGGTGAGGATTATTAAAAAAATTATTTTCTTTTTATTTTTTTTCAATTATAGCTCACATTCAATATTATTTTGTGTTAGTATCAGGCATACAGCATAGTGGTTAGACAATCATATACTTTACTAAGTGCTCCCCCTGATATTCCCAGTACCCAACTGGCACCGTCCATAGTTACTACAATATTATTGACTATGATGTACTTTACACCCCCATAACTATTTGTAACTACGAATCTGTACTTCTAAATCCCTTCACCTTTTCACCCAGCCTCCTAACTCCACTTCCCTCTGGCAACCATCAGTCTGTTCTCTGTGTCTATGCAGATGTTTCTGTTTTGTTTGTTCGTTTATATAGTTCTTTAGAGTCCAGTCCACACGTAAGTGAAATAATATGGTATTTGTCTTTCTCTGACTAACTTATTTCACTTAGCATAATACCCTCTTGGTCCATCCATGATGTCGCAAACAGTAAGATTTTGGGGGTATTTTTAGGCCGAGCAATATTCCATTGTCTATATATGCCACCGTTTTTTTTTTATCCATTTGTCTATTGATGGGCACTTAGGTTGCTTTCATATCATATCTTGGCTCTAGTAAATCACACTGCAATAAACACAGGAGTGCATCTATTCTTTAGAATTAGTGTTTTGTGTTTCTTCAGATATATTCACAAAAGTGGGATTGCTGGGTCAAATGACAGTTCCATTTTTAATTTTTTGAGGAAACGCCAAAGTGTTTTCCACAGTGGCTGCACCAATCTGCATTCCTACCAAAAGTGCACTAGGGCTCCCTTTTCTCCACATCCTGACCAACACTTGTTGATAATTGTTTTAATGATGATAGCCATTCTTAGAGGCGTTACATGGTATCTCATTGTGGTTTTAATTTGCATTTCCTTGATGATCAGTGATGTTGAGCATCTTTTCCTATGTCTGTTGGCCAACTGTATATCCTCTTTGGAAAAGTGTCTATTTGGGTCCTTTGCCCATTCTTAATTGGATTATTTGTTTCTTTCTTTTTGTCTTGAGTTGTATGAGTTCTTTATAAATTTTGGATATTAACCCTTTATCAGATGTATCATTGGAAAATATGTTCTCCCATTCAGTGGGTTGTCTTTTCATTCTGTTGATGGATTCTTTTCTTTCTTTAATGAAATTTATTGGGGTGACACGGTTCACAAAATCATAAAGTTTTCACTGATTGTTGATGGATTATTTTGCTGTGAAAAATTTTTAGTCTAATGTACTCCCATTGGTTTATTTTTTCTTTTGTTTCCTTTTCCCTTGGCGATGTATCAGAAAAAAATTTACAAAGAGAAATGTCCAAGATTTTATGGCCTACGTTTTCTTCTAGACATTTCATGGTTTCAAGTCTTACAGTTAATTGTTTTATCCATTTTGAGTTTATTCTTGTATATGGTGTAAGAAGGTGATCTGGTTTCATTTTTTTTAACATATCTGTCCAATTTTCCCAGCACCATTTATTAAATAGACTGTTTTTACCTTATTGTATGTTTCTGAGGCTCATTTTCTCTTGATGACTAGATGGTCAGTGGGAGATGCTGGGCAAGGGTGTCATGAGGCTCACAGTCATCTCCATTGTCCTGGCCACCTCCCCAAATTACTATATATGCTTGAAGGTGCATAAAGTTCTGCCCTCCAAACAAACAAAACAATAACCTGCATGTCTAATTCAGGTGCCTCACTACTCAGAGTAATTTCTTTGAAAGTTAAAACCCCAGCTCTTGGTGTGAGCGGCACTGAATCACAGCAATGGGGCAGGGATATCCATCTCAGGATGTTGAGACATGGGCATCCATGGAAGTTGACGCCCACATGTGGAAATGTCACAATCATCTGTCTCTTCAATTCCCTCTCACCCACTTACCCTGACATTGCTTCTGTCTAAGCTCTTCTTAACTACAAAGGGGGTGATTACAGTTGCCTACACCTGGACCCTCCCTGGACTCAGTGCAGTTAACCCTTCATATTGCTAATCCTTTTTATTCATAAATAGAAATTTAATCAAAGCACCTACCCCTGCTTAAATATCTCATTGCATTGTGTTTATAGAACATCATCAAACATCCTTAGCTTGGAATGTAAAATCCTTGAGAGTCTGGTCCCAAATAAACACCACTTCCTATGTTGTGCAGCTCTCCAGATTTCATGTACTTCTTTTTTTTTTTTTTTTTCAATACATGTAATTATTTTTATTCTTTTTTTAACCTGCTATGCCAATAATAATTCTTTTGTTGAACCATAAAATTCAAATACATTTTATTAAATGTTTAAACTACAATGAGAATTATTTTATTTTATTTACTGTTTTTTAATATATCTTTATTGTTGAAAGTATTACAGATGTCCCTCCTTTTGTTCCCATTGACATTCTTTTCCTCAATTCCCCTCATCCCCCATCCAACCTTCACTGCATTGTTGCCTGTGTTCATTGGTCATGCATATAAGCGTGTAAATTCTTTGGTTTATCTCTTCCTGAAACCCCACCCCCTTCCCTCTGAGGTTTGTCAGTCTGTTCCCTACTTCCATGGGCTTCTTTGTGGTGGGGATTTAGTTATTCTTAGGTCATTGCATATGCTGTCCTCATTCCAGACCTGTTCATGTTATGTTCCTTCTGAACCAGGAGTGGCGTGCATTCCCCTTATACCATTTTTTCAAGTGCAGAATTTCTTTGTAACCTTTAAGTTGCAGTTTAAATGGCATTTCCTTCTGGAAAACTTCACTGACTCTCAGGCAACATTATAAACTACTCATGGTGTTTACAGAACAAAAATATAGTCCCATCAATGAAGCATCATTCACCGTGTTTGCTGCAATCTGTTTACAGGTGTCTCTTATTAAGCAATTATGCATGAAGAAGACCGAGTTAAGAAAACAATCAGACATATATTCAAAATATATGTGTACAAGTTTTTCCGTTCTCTATATAAGTGAAAAAAAGTCAGTGATCTATCCAAAAATTGGATAGTGAATTAATAAAAAATCTTCCTTTTTAACCGTAACTTCATTCTGAAGATTCTAATCTAGTTTCATACCTTCTGACTTCATTTAAATGTTGGTGACTTTTTATGTATACCCCCAGCTTAGATCTTTCCTCTCAATTCAACTGCTCATTTGCGATCTCTCCTTGGAGGTGACACATATATCTCATACTTAACATGGTCAAAGTGAATTTCCGATATTCCCTCCCAAACCCATTTCTCGAACCCTCTTTCCTATTTCAGTTAATGACAACTCTGTTCTTCCAGTGGCTTTGGCCAAACACCTGGGCACCCTTGACACATCTCATTCTCTCACTCACTGTATCCGATCCATTGGCAAATCCTGTCGCTGAAACCTTCAAAATGCACGTCACTTGATCCTTTCTCACACTTCCAAGGTTCTCACACTCATCCAAGACGCTTCTCACCTAGATAACTGTCAATAGCTCTTAGAATGATTTTCCAAATTCTCCTCCTGCACCTTCTATCTGTTCTCAACACATTGAGACATCCTTTTTTTTTAATCCCAAGGATATTTTTCCATTTATCTTCAGATAGAGCGGGAGGGAGAGAGGGAGGAAGAGAGAGAGAGCGAGAGAGAGAGAAACATCAATGTGAGAGAGACACATCGACTGGTTGCCACCCGCATGACCCCAACTGGGGCCGGGGACGAACTGCAACCAAAGTACGTGCCCTTGGTCTGAATCAAACCCGGGACTCTTTGGTCTACTGGCTGACGCTCTGACCGCTGGGCCAAACTGGCGAGGGCCATCCTTTTAAAATCAAATCAGATCTTTCTCTTCTCTGCTCCAAACCTTCTGAAAACACCACCTGTCATTTATAGTAAAACCCAGAGGCCTTCTGATGGCCTACCAGGTCCATGTAATCTGACTATGGATCCCTTCTCTGGTACATCCCTCCCTTCTCCTCTCTGTTTGCTTGGCTCCAGACATGCTGACTCCCTCTGTGTTGCTGAAACATTTCCAGTGTGTTCTTGCACAGTCTTTGCAATTGACATTCCTCTGCAATTGACATTCCTCTGCCTGGACTGTTCTTTCCCAGATGTCTGCATGGCTCACTCCCTCACTCTTTATCTTAAGGCTTGACTCAAACTTACCTTCCAAGTGATGGCCGTCCTGCATCCCTGACCATGTTATCTAAATTTTCAGTCTTATCTAAATTATCTAAATTTTATCTAAATTATGATCAGTTTTTACCTGACTGTCTAACGTACTATAAAGTGTATTTTAAAAATCGTGTTCATTGTCTTTCTCTCCACTAAAATCAGTTTTCTAAATTCAGGGATTTTTTTGGGGTCTGATTTCTTTCTATGTTCCTAGCACTGAGAACAGTAAATAAATAAATAAATAAATAAATAAATAAATAAATAAATAAATAAACAAACAAACAAACAAACAAACAAACAAATAAATAAATGTCAAGAAGAAGAATGGAAGGGGGGGGAATGGAAGGAAGAGAAGTCCATTCATTATATTTTTGTTAGGAGGTCATTCATAAGAACGAGGCTGATCTACATTAATGATATGAAAATATTTCCAAAGTATATGAGGAGAAACCAGATTTCAGAACAGTATGCATATTAGTATTTCAGTTTTTAAAATAATTTTATATTACAGTATATATAGAAAGTGAGGGCAGAAAAAGGTGTATGTCAGTTAGTAGCGGTTGTCTCTGGAGGTGTTATGAAATGGCACTCAGGCACTTAGCATCTTTGTTTTGCATTTCTGTATAATTTGCATTTTAAAATATGTATGTATTAAAATTTTAAGAGTGAAAATTTGATATTCAATGATGGTGCAGATACATATTTTTTGCACATTGAAAGCTGTTTGTAATATACTCATCATGTGAAAGAACAGTTTGGAGAATAGTAATAATGTCCAATTTAGAAATCCAAACAGTCTGCAAATTAAATATATTATTTTCATATTTGTTGTCAAAACACATTTGGCCACAAAACCTAACCTGAGCTGACATGAGTTTATTTGTAGACTTCAGTAGCACACGATGTGAATATTCATAATTTCTGCTAATTGTACCCCTGAACCTGCTGTAGGTGATATGTCAAAAAGGAAATATTCTTCAAATTAACTTTCTAAAATCTAAACCAATTCTGAAACACACCCAACCCCCAAGGTTGTTTTTTTTTTACATAAGGCATTTTAGGTATATTTTATCTATCTTCACACCAAAACTAGCCTCTTTGGTCGGTATGATTATGACTAAGTTTTTTTTTCTCCTTTTGCTCAGTTGCATTTGTCCTTTTTTGCTTTCTACAACAAGCTTCTTGTGCAATGTCTTCAATAGACTTTCGTGTAATAAATAAAATATCATATATATTAAATTAAATTATGTCAAAACTTCAGGTAGGATCTTCAGGCATGAAAACAAATTTTTTTTGATAATGGAGAGAGCTGTTTCCTTAGCCAGGTGTGGCTTTGTCTGTTGCCCCTTGAAACTAAACATCCCTAAGATTTTGTGGACTCAGAGTCTCCAGGTAAGGGACAGTAACCTATTCAATTAAAATACAGAAATGGGTATATTTGAATGAGTCAGGGATATAGGGGAGGACAGATTCCAAGAATATTCTGGGACAGGTCTCACCCTAGGAATAGTTTCCATACTGCAGCCTTGATGGACGCACAGTCATGACTGGGTTTGTAACACCTCAGCGTGGGACAGTCGAGTTCCCCCATTCCAACATCTCAGGAGGGTCTTCACTAAAGATAAGAGGGTGTGCCCACATACTAATAGAAGAAGCACGCTCTTTTCCTGTTCAGCTATTTAAAGAAATGTTCAGCTGCAAGGTGTGTGATTTCTGCAGCTTATCTCCGTCAGCCCAGATAGAGCTTACTGCTGCTGCTCCCTCCCATTGCGTCCTCCACTGAATGGACCTGCAGCTGACTTTCATTTTGTGATACAAAATGTACAAGAAAAAGGGTGTGTGTGTGCTGGGAGGGTGGGGGGCACAGTCATTGTTTCCAGGAGCTGCTGATCACACTTGTATGGGGTAGGAACATCATTAATTGGGTTCTTGGCTCTAAATGCATTGTAAACAAATTTAGAAGACAATCAGGCCATGTTAAAGGAGTCCTGGGAAATCATTGTCACCAACTAAGTGACCTCAAAGTGCAATACGAATAATTCTTCGTGGGGATTAGAAACACACCAGCTCCATGTGAATGGCTTAGAGGTGGGACCAGCTAAAATGCAAGGGAGTTAGTCCCCAGAATAAATTCAGCGTGCAGTTGGGATGTTTGATTTCTACAGAATGGTCTCACATCTGTTTCTTGACACCCTTTCCAGCCATCAAGGCCTAGTTCAATAATTGTCTCCTCCTCGTAGCCTTCCCACTTCCCGCCAGTTGGAATTAATTTTGGCTTTCTCTCAACAACTGCTCTTTGTGTTTCCTGCATCTATTATGCTATTTATTGTAATTTCCCCACTGTTTGACTTTGAAATGATACTGTTTGTGTATGCAGCCTCCTAAACTTCAGTTATCTGAGCCTTTGTTTGAGATAGTTTGCCAAATCTGTGTACCATCCATATTTTATTTACTTAATATTCTCTTTATATTTACTATCAAAAACGTTTCTTCCTTAACCTCATCCTAGCTAATAGCACCTATGAAATTAAAATTGTTGTAATTATATACATGCATATATGAATACATATATATGAAAACTTATCAAAGTAAATATGTAGCTATTAAAAATTTTAAAGACTTTTTTTGTATCACCTCAATCATTTGGAATGTCATCAGTAGTCCATATACTACATATTAAATGCACACCAATCTTTGCAAAGCTCTGCCCTGTTTTACAGTGTGAGGTCCTTGGGTACGGAAACCATTTTTCCCACAATGCCATGTCCTTCAGAGCTTTGCCTGAATACTAGCTCCATGAAACATGGAATGCCAGGGTACCAAAATCTCAAGATAAATACTATTTTAATATTGTAATATCTTGATGTAATTTTAAAATATAAAATATTAAAAATCAAAATGAATGCCAAGATTCCACAGTGAGCAAAACATCAACCTTTTAAATAAAGATAGCATCAGTTATTTGTAAACAGAAACAATGATTCCTGGCTAGGGACTTGCTAGGGGGACAGTAGAAGGTAGCATATTAAGTGCCTAGTCTGTTTTCCTCTGGAGTTCATGCTTTCAACTGTTACAGTGCAGTCATGGGGATTTTATATTTATGTCTTCATGTTTTCCTAAGAAACCTTGATTAGAGGAACCCTTCAGGTCCCTCCCACAGCCAAAGGAGGAGGAGTTTGGATGGTTCACAAGCATTGCGTAATGCAATGGCCAGAGTACGTAGTAAATATGTATTAGTTCTCTTCAATATTTTAAAATCAGAGACTTGGTCCTTTTGTGACTGATCCCGGGCATCAATATTCCTACTAATTTTTATTCTTAAGCCATATCATTGGTCTAATCATAACAACGATATACCTTGTTATTTCTCCCTTGTACTACTGGAGAACAAATAAACACACTTAAAACAGTTTTCTGCTGCTTCCTCTTTTGCCCGTCCCTAATATTATCTCCATTATGCTGTGAGAGTGATCTTTAAAAAATATCTATCTCTCTATCTGACCATAGCTCTCTCCTGCTTGCTCTTTTTCAATGCTCCCCACTCTTACTAGAATAAAAAACAAAACCCTTGACGTGGCATAAGATGTCCTACACGATCCACCTCCTCACCTCATGCCACCTTTCTTTCCCTTCTTCCTTGGCTTCTAGCCATGCCTGTCTTTCTTAAGTCACTCTCCTTCCTGTCTCAGGGCCTTTGTACATGCTGTTCACTAACCTTCCCCTTGTTAATGTCTGTGTTGCTTCACATCCATTTAAACATCAGTTGCTCCAGGAAAACATTCTCGACACTCCTCCCAGGTAATATAATGAGTCCCTTTTTTTTATATGACTTCTTTGTTGAATGTGTTTTTCTTTTGCACTCTTACCTAAGTTAGAAATTATATATTGATGCGAGGGTGTGGACTTTGTCTGTTGGACCTGTTTTTATATCCCTGGACCTGAAATTGTTTAGAAGGCACTGAGTAACTTTAAGACACTGTGCTATGCCTCCATTTTAAATATTCTGGAAATTGAAATGAAAATTTGTTAAATCATCCACTTAAGGTCATTCAGCCATTAAATGCTGGGATGTTAAGTTGGTAACATTGTTAAAAAAAAAAAAAAAAAAGGGAGGTGGAGTTTCAAAGCAGGATAATTGAGAACTGAAAATGGGATGCAGTCAGGTGAGAGATCGTCATCAGGAACTCGCCACACCCTTCTTTCTTCCTACTGCAGACATTTTTACTCCATCCCATACTCTTTTCCACTAAGCACAGATTGGTTCCTCTCAACGCAGATTTCCAACAACTAGTTGAAACCTATTTACCAACCCTAGAAAATATTTGAACTAGAAGTGTTTTTAAAAAAATAATTAACAATGATGAATATTATACTATCTCTATGGCAGTGGTACCAGAAAGTGATGTTTTAGCTCTTTTCAGGTGTGTTTTGGATTCCTCTGGTTTTCTTGAAAGCCTCTGAAACCCGTATTATCTAGTGCACCCCTGAACATACAACCAAAATTGGCTAAGTAATTGAATAAGTTAAGTTAAGAGTGAGTGCGTGGTTGAATGAATGCATATAATGGGGTCATGTGGCAATAGTAGGAGTTTCACCTTTAATTTTGACATGAAGTCCAAAATGCCACATAGTGTCAGCATCTCTGTTCCTGGTTTATTCCATAGTCAGTTGAGGGTCTGACCACACTTGAAAGGCCGTATAAATTAGGACAGAAGATAGAACATTCCTGCCTCCTGTAGCTTCGTTGGACCTCTCTCCCAGGATTCTGTTCTAGGTCAGATTCCCTGAGTATTTTCAATGTCCTGGTGTTGACATCCAACATAAGGGGAATTAATTGTGATATATGGTTACCTGACTTTCCTGGCCTTCCCAGGCCCCTCTGGCTCTAGGCAAACTGAACTATCCAACCCTTGGACTTTGTTTCTATTCTATGAGGATTTGCCTCCTCCCATCAAATAGAAACACTTCTGATCCATAGCTGAGCTCTTGAAATCTTTTTGACAGCTTATCCTCTACTCTGGTTTAATCTGTCCCAGGTAGATCAAAAAGAATTGATATGTATTTTTTGATTGGGTGCCTGCCTTTTTTCTCTCCATTTCTTTACCTTTCAGCAGCTGAAGGGGATCCATCATGATAATTTCCCATTATTAGGTTTGAAGTGTTTTGAATGTGAAATGCCTTTTCACTTAGCAAGAATTGATGCCTATAACTTGTAATGTGTTAGCAGTTTGGTAGAGTGCTTGACAGCCCAAACTGCATTACAGGTAGCTAATCCCCATGGCTGAGCTCCATTAAAGACTAGATCGTATCTGTTAAAACAGCCATAGAGTGTGGGTCATTGTGCTGAAAGGCAGTCTAGCTGCTGGGAGAAAGATTATTATGTGACTCTATTCTATTTTAAACTTGGAGAATGTATGGTACATATACTAGTCATGATTGATTAAAGATACCAGAGGGATTTTATGACTCTCCTGGTATGTTCCAGGGTTATAATTCCCACCAGGAAGAAAAATGTTCCCAATGGTTTAAATGAGACCAATAGCAAATATTAAGCTATGAACAGTAACCTAGATCCTGTACATTTTTCACCATGACTTCTCCCATACTTCATACAGTTCTTTGGAAGAAATGAGAGTATGATGTCCTCTAATTCTTAATGCTTATTCAAAGTGCCTCTTGGGGGGAAAAAAAGAGTTTCTGGTCCAATATTGTGGCCCTAGAAAAATTTAGGTTATTAATTTTTTTATTTTATATACTAAGAAAGGTAAGTACACTTCAATTCATGCATCACCTCTAGTCAATAGATAGTGAGAATTTCGTGGCTCTTTACTGAGGTCTAAGAACTGTGGTCATGTGTTAGGTGCCATGACTCAACAGTGACTACCTTGGGCACAGGTGGGAGAATGGAGGCCAGTGTATCACATATTTGTCATCCCTGATATAGACAAACTCAAGCACAGTTTCGTAACCACAGTCTTTAGAGTAATGAAGAATATAGTCAAGTTTATGGCCCTTGCTGATTCATATCATCTACAGGAATATGCTAGAGACTGAATGTTTGTCCCCTTCAAATTCATACTTTGAGAGCATCCTTCTAGTTGCTAGGTAGGATGTGCCGATTCATGAATTGCTTAATAAAGCAAATTAGATCTTCAAAATAAAAATCTCAGGTAGAAACTAATTCCCAATGAGATGGTATAATGAGATGGAGCTTATGGGAGGTGATTAGGTCGTAAGGGTGTTACCCACATGAATGGAATTAGGACCCTTACCAAAGATACCCCATAGAGCACCCTTGCTCCTTCCACTATGAGGATACAGGGAAAAGATGACTGGGAAACAGGAAGCTGGCCTTCACTAGACATCAAATCTGCCAGAGCCTTGATCTCAGACTTCCCAGCTCCAGAGCTGTGAGAAATCTATGTTTATAGTTTAAGACAGCCAGTCCACCGTATTTTTGTTACAGCAGCACGAATAGACTGAAACAGAAGGTCAGTTACAATATCGGAAGTCTGGATTCTGTGACAGCACCCATTTTATTGTGCTAAATGTCGTTTTTAGTATGCAAAGCGTTATTAACAGAACCCCATAAAAGCAGCTCATTCAGCAATCGACATTTCATCGAGCAAGCATGTGTGAATTAACTCTGGAACTCCCTAGTGAAGAAGAGGTGTACTGCCAAGAGGCCTACCCTTAAAGAATATGCAAATCACGGCAAGACGCTGGATGCAGGTGTATGGTGGAGTTCAATAACCAGTCAAGTGGAGTTCAAGTGCAGACCGTGAGTTATCTATGGTTTTGTAACTTGCTTTATTATATGACCCACACAAAATGGCTTCTAAGTCAACTCAGAGTTCCTTCAGGTGGAAAGGATGTTTCTCAAGTTCTATAAAGTATACTTATCTCTTGCAAACCAGAGGTTGTACCTTAGAATTTATTTGACCGACATCCTCATTTATAGGGAAACTGTGTGGTCAGTGATCATTATATTTATCAAAAGGGCTCAGCTATGACAGCCTATGGGATATCTGGATTCCCAGCCTACGGCTGGTACTGGAAAATTATCAAGTTTTTATTAAATAGTTTTTTTTTAAAACCAAATATGTTTCATATTAAGGTTTCTCAGTTACTTAATAATCTCGCTGATTCAGTGATTTCTCCTTTTAGATAATATTGTGTAGCTAATAAAAGCAAAGAATTAGGATTAATAGAAATTTGGTACTTCTATTTATTAGCCAAGTAACTTTGAACTAATACTTGGTGCTTCTGTTATCCCACCTGTAAAATAGAGAAAATAATACCTAGTAGCTAAAGTATTGGTGAAGATTAAATGGAATAATAAATGTAAAACCAATGTAATGAACATATACTAAATGTCTTACCATCTCCGTGTGTGAACTTCTTGTCAATCACAGAAGAAATGTAAAACCTCATTATTTCATATTTCTTCTCTATGGAGCTTCAACTGCTGAAATGATTAAAACTGCAATTAAAATACAGATTAGGAAGTGATTGTAATGTATCTTTATGTCCATAAAGTTTAAAGAGTAGGTTGATATGGAAAGTCATTCATTTTCCACTCATTACTAACTAGCAAGTATTGAGTGACTACATTTTAAATAAAACTTAGGTATATTAGTTAGAAATTTTCTCAGAAAACCTTGCCTGTTAGCAATAGCTCAAGATAATTGTGGTCTTGATCTTAAATACCAACATGACTCAAATACTTATTTCTAAACCAACTTTCAGCCTTACGGTAATAACCAGATTCCTTTTTGAAGTGTATTATATTCAGAGTTTAGTTTGATGTGCTATTAGAACCTCATAGATTCTCATCTTCTGGCTAAAATCGCTCTAATAGGAGTATTTGGACTGGTGCCAGAGTCCCCCCACTTCTCAGTGGTATTTCTGTCATTCTCTCTCCCTAGCTTCCCTACACAAAGACGGACATGCCAGTAACGGAGGTCCTATCTGAGACCCCGCTTGTTTTCCAAGGGGAGAAACAACACAAGTGAACAGAACACAAATGCAACCAACTCACCTCATACGCAAATTATGCAATGAGGTTCCAAATGTGGGCAGAATTCTAAGGCCAGTCTTTCATATACTCAACTTACCGTCCTTGCCCTGGGGTTGCCACAAAGCGGCACATGGGAACCCTCCAAATGGAAAGGAAACAAACACATCTACTTGGGTATGGTAGGTATATATTAAGACAGTGTAATTATCACACTCATAGTTTTCACTGTTTTTTTCTTTTTCCTACTTGGATTAGTATTAGTTTTGTATTTCACAGATGCATAAAAATAGAACTATGACTTTTATTTCATCATTTGAGCACATGACCAAATACATTGTCAACATTTCTGGAGTAACTCCAACAGTTAGATAATTTTATCCCCTTTTTAGAATTTGATGTGATGGTACCTTTGCCCTGTGCTTACCTTCCAGCACTAGACTCATACTTACTACTTTCAGAGAGAGAGGCCACATCTTCCTTCTGTAACCTCTGTGTCCGGGTTCTAGGGACTTGCTTTGAAGCTGCTCTGTAGACAGACTGCTCTGAGGTCGAACCTCCAGATGTGAGCCCACATCTGGATTTCCAAGGAAGCCTCTGGGTTCTCCTAGGTTGTGCCCCATCTATTTTCTTGCCTGGATACCCTCCTGGGACTCCTTGATCTTAACATCTTTTCTCGATTACCCTCCTATCTCTTGTCACTGTCCAAGCTGGAGGTGGTTTTCATTTGCCATCTTAGACTTCCTTTCATCATTCCTGCCCGAATCAGCACTCCAGGGCAATCCGCCGTTGGAGGTTGATGCCCCAGACAGACAGTGTTGGCTAGCCGTTGTTATTAAAGAAGAGAAATAAAAAGTAATCCCTTTTCAACACCCCCCCCCCGCTTTTTCACTCCTTTCCCATTAATCACAAAGAGACTTAATTTTCACTTTCTTTGAAAAAAGAAACTAAACATCCTCACCCTTAAAGATTCTACTGGAAGTTAATTGGTACTAACCTGAATAACTAAAATGCATAGAGTGCTTCTCTTATGGCAAACACTATACTCAGTGCCTTTGGATCCTTATCTCCTTCGATACAATAACCTTAGGAGGTAAGTACTTCGGTATCAATATTTTTCAGAGTAAAATAAAACCTGGGGCTTAGAGACATCAGACCAGCTGCTGCAGAATCAGAACTGGAGTCCAGGACCGTTGACAGCCAAGCCTGGATGCCTACCCACCAGACCTCTCACCTCGTCACCGACTCAGGTGGAATCCACATTTAAACGCATGTTCGCATTAAGTCACTAGGCCACAGTGGTTTGCAGAGTAAGAAAATGAGCAAAGAAAGAGGGGAGCCCGGCTGGTGTGGCTCAGTGGTCGAGCGTCAACCCATGCACCAAGAGGTCGCCGGTTCAATTCCCGGTCAGGGCACATGCCCAGGTTGTGGGCCCGATCCCCAGTGGGGGGCATGCAGGAGGCCGCTAATCGATGTTCTCTCTCATCAATGTTTTTATCTCTCTTTCTCCCTTCCTCTCTCTCTCTCTCTCTCAAAAATCAATAAAGAAAAAATAAATAAAAAAAGAGGGGAGAAAAAAGATGTTTGTCCCCTGTAAGCTACAACTGGGCAACATCATTGATATGATGATTTTAATGCATTAGAACTTTTTGTCCCTTGTTGGCAGTTGCCAGATTTCAGGGTGGTTTCTTTGGTTTTGGTTTTTTTTTAAATAAACTTAGGAATTTACACGGCATCCTTCCTTTCCTGCCTGTGGTTTAACTAACAGATGTGCACATCTGGCATCTAACATTCTGTCTCATGTGGCCGCTTAGATCTGGACACTTAGCCGCAGTTTGGAAGGGAAGGTTGTAAGGATGCTCCTATGGGGAAGCTCATTTCTTGGACCATTCTGCTCCTGTTCTGCTCCTCGGCCCCTCTCATGTCTTTTGTCTTGGCTCGGACCTTGCTTTCAGGAGCTCCCTGACTGTACAGTGATGTACTTACAATTTCACGCCGCATTTGTCATCATGGTAACAACAATAACGAGAAACCCTACAAAGTGGAAACATTTGGTGAATCAGCCACCAGATTTGTGTCTTGCTGGTGCTGAGTCAAAGACATGGCCGCATGTTGGGTGATCTGTGCGGTGGACTGGTGTTCTTCCTAAGAGCCTTAGCGCTGACCTCCAGTTCCCAGCTCTCTCAGTCCCTCCTTCACGGCCCTGTTTTCTTCTTACCCTGGTTTGATAGTTACAGGGGACAAGAAATCTCTTTTCTACCACCTTTCTTTGCTCACTTTCTTATTCTGCAAAAACACGTCAAGGTCTGTTTTCAGTGGGTCATCCCCTGCTTCACAGAATGAACCTGGACTGAATGAATCACTGTCGAAGAAGTGGAGTTTACCATAGTGTTCTGTGTCGGTCAGACATGGAGATATTTCCACTTGCATTTGATTGCTGTAACTTAAGAGAGATTTACCTACGAAGTTTAGTCAGGCAGGACCTGAGATTGGGTGTCAGGATTCAACTAGCTAAGCCTGAAGGTTAGAGTCTGGTGTAGCCAATGTGAAGCATGGCAGCTATGGTTGGAGAGAGGAAATGGACCAGACAGGTTGTTCAAAATGTCAGGCTTAGGTAGGGAAGCCCGGTGCTCACAGCAGTACAGGGTGGCAAACAGAAACAGTGGAGAGCCAGGAGCTTGGCGATGAATGACTGTCTCTGCGTTGCTCGGTTAGCTTCATGATTTCAGGCCAACTTTGGGCCAGAGATTAGAAGGACAATAGACAATAAGGGCTTTTCTCTGCAAGCTTCCTTTACCTCCACAAAATTGGATGACTCACTGCTCCCAAATTCTGCAGTAGTTTTCCCTCCTGCTCTGCCTCTGTATCACCCTTTCTCCATAGAACTTCATTTGCAAATCCTACCATTCTTCAAAAACCAGCTAATGGGAAGTGTGCTCTCCAAACTCATCCTTTTACACAACACCCCAAATTACACAGGATATCTCCCCCTCCTGAACACCTATAATAGTCGGTCCCTCTTTCTCTTAATTGTTTTGCTTGCTTTATAGTTTGTGTTTGAATTGGTAATCTAGTTGGTGTGTGTGTGGGGGGGCAGTGCACCAACTACATCATAAACTGCGTGAGAGTGGGGATTATATTCAGTTCACTGTCATTCCAAGCACTAGCACAGTTCTACTTGATTTTATTTGTATGAGCACAGATGAGAACACACAGGTTTCTAGGAATGTTTGCAATGTACACTATCTGGTGCCAACTATGGGTGAGCAGGGTTTGTGTCAAATTTTCCTTTCTCTGGTGTCTAGTATGATGCTTTGAACGCAGTAGGTTCTTTGCCGATCTTTGCTAGATGCGCTCAAATTTATGAACTAAAGAGATTTCCCGGTGCATCTGAAGAGACCAGATAAGTTTCCTGCTTATGTAAATCAATGCAAAGAATTATGCAAATATAGCTAAAAGGATTCAGGGAAGATGGAACACTACTAATAGAAATGACTCACGGATGTCACTTTCTCCCCATTACTACTGTTTCCCAGAATCCCTCACACTGCACATGCCCAGTTGAAGCTCCACCGCTCTTTCCAGGAACAAATATGATGGGATGCTATGCTGCCTCTGGGCTCGCTAAGTCCCTCTTCCTAAATCCCCTCCATGACTATGACTGGAGGGGCCTGTGCAGCCCCTAGATGAGAACGTGAGAGCCAAGCATTGCTGACACTACTTCATTACGAAGATGCATGGGTTGGCTGCTGGCTAATGAGTGCCAGTGCTCGGAAGGATAAACTCAGCTCCTCCCTGATACAATTTAACATCATATTTCCCTCATTTGAGCCTGATTTAGTCGCTGGGGTATTTGGATGCCTCTTCTATGGTGCCGAGAGTTAATTAAACAGATGTTGCAGAGGGAATCATTAATTTTAGTGCTGCAGATGGGAGTGGAATGACTTTCTGAAGTTAATGCTTCAGCAAAACAATGGGCTTCTGTCATCAGTTGGTATAAACTGAGTAAATTAAGAGAACAAGTAGAATAGGGTAGGTCGCGCTGAAGAAATATCAATTACTCATTTTAGGAATTACACTTCTTTTTTGTCTTTGCATTCCCATAAGGGGAGGAAAGTGGATGTCTGCAGGGAAGGGTGAGGGGAGGAGGAGGAAAAAAACAGACCCTCCGAGTCTGAAGATTTAGCTCTGCAAAGACTTTTAACTTGGCCGGGAGTTTAATTTGTATGTAGGAATGAATGGTTTAGGAACGAATGGACTGAGCCAGACGAACCAGAGAAATGTGTGACAAGATATCTAGTTAGGAGAGCATGCCACTGGAAGACAGAGAAACATCCCTATCTGTTTCACTAAGAATTATTCATTAGTTCAGTAAATATTTATTGTTGAGAGGCACTTCAGGACTAGGAACATGGCAATGAACATGAAAGACAGAGTCCCTGTATTTGCAGAGCTCACAGGCATCCAGGAAAAATGTATAGGTGCCAACTCTTGATCCCAGACTAGTCCACATACAAATATATGCAAGTTTATCACGCACACATGTGGGGAAGAGAAGCGACATTCATTGAGCAGTCCCTGTGTGCCAGGAATGTGCTTTTCCGTAATATGCTGAGAAAATTTGATAAATATATGGGAACACGGAGACCCCAGAAAGTAGAATGTCTTCCCAAAGTCATACAAGTATTGAGAAAATTGCATGTTAAAGGTGGTTCAGAAATGAGTCTTGTCCTCAATAAGCTTTTTCAAAGAGAAAAACTATAGCATGCAAGCATATCTATCCATTATAGAAGATTTAAAGTGACTTGTTATGAATAAATAAAATGTAATGTAAATTGAAAGAAGAAGATGTGGGCACCCACAAAGAAAATCATAGAAGGAATCATGGGGGAGGTGTCATTTAAGGTGAGCCATGAAGGATGGGTTTTATTTCAACATGCCACGATGAGAAGAGGCCTTATGGAAGACATAGATTTCATTGAGAAGGTCATGACCAGGACAATTTCTTCCCATGTGACAGTCTGAGATCAGTCTAATTGGCTGGGGTAGTCAGAACAATGGCCCTGTAACCCTGTCTTCATCCTCAGAACGTGTGAATATGTTATACTGCATGGCAAGGGGAAATGACAATTACAGTTCAAATTAAGGTTGCCGATCAGCTGACCCTAAAGTAAAAAGATGATTCTGCATTACTCAGATGTACCCAACATGATCACAGGGGTCCTTGAATGGGGAAGAAGGGGTCAGAAGGGTCATAACCAGAGAGATGGCTGCATGAGAGAGACTTGAAGGACCATTGCAGGCTTTGAAGAAGGAAGGAGACCACAGCCCAAGAATGTGGGCAGCCTCCGGAGGCTGGGAAGGAAGAAAGTGGATTCTCCCCTAGAGCCTCCAGAAAAGGAATGCGGCCCTGCCAACATTTTGCATTTAATCCATGGAAACTCCTTTCAGACTTCTGACTGTCAGAACTACGAGATAATAAATGCATGTTGTTTGAGGCCATTGCGTTTGCGGTAACTTGTTATAGTAACAATAGGAAACTAATATGTTGCCAGAGGAGGCTTATTTTTTCTTTGGTTTGAATAATTTCTATCAGATAAAACCTAGATGTTTGTCTTTTCTGATTCAACGTTTTTTTTCCTCAATGAAATTACATATTGCATGGAGCAGACATTTATAGTCCATTAAATATTTTTTGTATCCTGATTGTGCATTCATTTTCCAAATATGTCCTTAGATCCTAAGAAAGATAAGGAGTAAAGCAGATGGAGGCCCTTTCCTCCTGAAGCTTACATAGTAAAATAAAGGGTCAACTTTAGAGTTGAAACAAGGTGAATGGGACTGTCATTTACTGCCCCAGGGATGTAGGAGTGAAAAACCAATTTGCCCAAGAATATTATTAGTTTAGTTTCATTTGTGTTGCATGTGAGATTCCAGGAAACTGTTGCCCGTGCAGGTTTGCAAGTCAAATATGAGAAATGGGCTAGAAAAACAAATCACCGTAGTCATCCAGCCTTCATTCCCATTGCATTTTCAGTACCAGCGGGGCACCAGAATGGTACCATGCATGGTACCTGATGACACTACAATTTTCTTAATGCAGTTGGCACAGGTTTCATCCCTGTGTATCTCGCAGATGATTCCTGGTTCTCTGAGCTGTATTGACCAGGATGGGCATCATGGGAACATGGTGATGAGAAGAGCCACGTGCCGTAGGAAATGATTACTCTGCCCCAGCTTAGCGTGGCACTGAGCACACCCGCTGTGCAGGGCCCATTCATGGGCCATGTTTCCCAGTGTGCTCACTGAGTGTGTGCTCATTGATCTCCAGGGGTTCTGTTCTCTTATGGCACTAACCCAGCTGGGTAAACTGGTTTAATTTGCTGCTGAGAGTCTTATGATATCCCCACCCTATTATTCTCAATCCACTCTCCATAGTAATTGGTTTCAGGAATATACCCCAACCCCAACCTAGATTAGGTTTTCTTTCTGCCTCAGATGGGTGCACAGCCTTCACTTACTATGTAATTTATCGACTTAAGGATGTCCAAACCTGTAGATAATTTTTATAGAAGTTTATTTGAGCCAAACTGAGGACAATGCCAGGAAGCAAGATCTCAAATGCTCCTGAGAATGGTAGGATTGCAGTTTCTGTTATACCTTTGGTGTGAGGGAGAGATCTTAAGGAAGACGGCATGAAGGTGGGAGAGACGGAAGTGGGGTTGGACTCCTGGATAGGTAGCAAGATCATTTTCTCTCTTGAGGATGGTTGCTCTCTGAGGGGGTCTGGAAAAGAGGCATTTCAAAGGTGTGTTAACCTAGATGCACAAGAATAATGGACAGGGCTCACTTAGGGCAAAGATAAAGCTGTTACTTGAGAGGTTTTATGCCTGAGGCGTGATTACTCACCGTGACCTATCAAATTAAGAATTTATGATCAGATTACCCTGTGAGATTACTTTCAGTTAGATTTATTACAGTGCCCTTTTCCACCCACAACTTACTGACAACTTTGTCCAAAACCACTCAGTATCCCTTAATGGCTCAGGAGTTGGACCATGGGCCTATCTAAACATCTCAAACATTCCTCTTGAACTATTTGGTCAAACTGGGCTAAGTTACAAAACCAGTCATATGCATGTGCACAGATACAGAATTATACATGTAAAGTCTAAAAATACTGGTAATCAAATAATTTAAGAACTCAAGTCTTGAAAAATGAAAATTGAGCCTGATGCATGATTATAATAATTTCTAACCAATTTTGTTTATGTGTATTTTCCTTTTTATATGGTAATTGCAGGATTAATTCACAGACAAGCTGCTACACATAAACTCAAATTGAGAAGAGAGCTTAGAGGAGTCAAGCTACACACAGCAAAAGATGCTAAAGTCCTTTAATTAATTAGTGTCACACCACAAAAACACTGTTGAGATGAGCTACAGAAAATCTCCTATTCCCTGAGGTGACTTCTAAAATATCAAATGTATTTTCTTACCGTGACTACTAAAGGACTTTTTCACCATCATGTCTTCCATTTCACTATTAGTCAAAACAAACAAACAAAATCTCAGAAATACGAGACACTAATTAAAGCCTATAATTTTCTTCTGGGAGTTACTGAGACCCTAAAAGGGCAAATAATTTGGCCAAGATTGCATAATAAGCAGCAACATTGAAACTAGAGCATCTAAATCCTCATACAGGCTCTTGTCTTTCTTCCAACAACATGGTAGACTAGGAGGTAGTCCAAGGGACCCTCCTGAAAAAAAGCTATATTATAGATAAGACAAAATTTGGATGCAAAGTTAGTTTTTTTAATATAGCAAATATTTCCACAAAACCTTGCCCCCCCAAAACATAGATAGTAGATAGATAGATAGATAGATAGATAGATAGATAGATAGATAGATGACAGATAGATAAGCTGGTAGAAGCTGGGAAAAATGGATAGTTGAGAGAAGAGGCAATTGCCTGAAGATAGGTCTCTAGAGAATTCTTGTATTAGGAGTAATCATCTTGGGCCAGTGGAGGGGTGAAAAGAAAATTCTGCATCTCCACATCAGCCACGGCCCTCAGTGGGAGAATACATGTCCCATATTTGAGGCACACAGAGGGTTGAGGCGTTACTGAGAGTTACTGAGAGTTACCAATTCCTACCTCCATCTGAACATCGTCTCAGCACAACCCTCAAGCAGTAACCTACTCCTGTGACGTTGGCGACAGGCTGTTCATGATACCCATCACTGTGGTCTCTTAGAGACATCTGGTAACAAGACACCAACCACAAGGGAGGACATTTCTAGGTCAGGATGAACATTGCCCAAGGGGAAAGTCAGACTATGGGAGAGAAGGTCTTTCTTACTGCACACCCAAGAATCACTGTCTTGTGAAGAGAATACAGCTAATGGTGATCATTCCTAATAATTACAGCAATCTGTGATAGTGCTTAGTTTCTGGAAGTTTCTGACGTGCTAATGAGGGCAGGGTTGCAGGTTTGATGGACAGAGTGGTGAGTTCATTCCAATCCTGCCCCAGTCCTGTCAGCGGCCATTACTGATCATAAGGGTCATCGTGTCAGAAGTGTTGCTGGCTCTAGGTGACCCATCACTCTTAGAGTAATGTTACCTAGCACTGGAGTTAGCAGGAAAGCGTTCAGCATCAATATCTCAATAGACTGAGAAAAATGCTTCCTAGAATGGTAGTTTGCAGATTCTTTTATGCATTTTGAATTAAGGAGAAAACGTAAGGAAGATGATATACATGAAGGTTGGAGCAAAAGTGGGGATTGTATTACAGAATCGTTAACAAGTTTATGCCCTCTGTTGAGGGAGTTACCCTTATTTGAAAGGTGTGTTAACCTAGATGCACAGATACAAGGGACAGGGCTTGCTTAAGACTAAGATACATCTTTTACTAAAGAAGTTGTATGCCTGGGGCATGACTACCCATCATGACCTGCCCATGTAGGTATTTGTGATCAAATGACCCTTAGAGGTTATCTTCCACAGAACCCCCTTTTTGGGTCCACAACATAGCTGGGTCCATTTGCTCCAACCTTGCCTGGTCAGTGTCCCAGTTTCTAACCCATAAGTTCCGAGAGGACACAGATGAAGTCTGTCTCATTCATTACTGCGTTCTATCCTTAGGTGAGAGCATGGCACAGAGAGGGCAATCCTTTGCTTCTGTACGAATGATTTTACTTACATCACAAACTATCTGCTGTGGTGTCAAGGAGGGAAGCCCGGCTTTGGAGCGACAAGGGCCGGGCTATGTTTGCAGACTTTCCCATCAGTGTTGTGGTTTGTAAATGGTACTTAACCTTTTAGGATCTCGTCCCCTCTTTCATTTATGAAATAGAATTTGGGAACATATTTCACCAGAGTGCTTTTAGAGTTTATGAACTGTAAAGTTCTCTGCAGATATTAGGTACTATTACAAGTTGAGCGCTCACAAAGCACTGAGTGCAGATAGATGGGGAAAGAAAGAAAGAGGAAATTGACAAGTCCTGAGTATCTACCAATAATATCCTAGGCACCTTTACTATGCTTCACTATTTAAGCAAGTAGCATTGTAAAATAAATGTTAATATCCCTAATTATCAGGAGGGAGACCCAGGGCTTAGGTAAAGAGTGCATTCTCCCTGGTTCTAAATGACTGATTTCCTTCTCTGCACCATATCCCACTGCCTCCCAGCACGTGTGAGTCAGAGAACAATGGTATGTCAAAGTGGAATTAATTGCTTAAGTGTATAGTACCTGATTTAACATTGCAGTTTGAAAAAATAGAAGAAGAATGATGCCAGAGAATGTTTTATGGGCAAAATGGGATTTTAACAACATTTTGAGAATAGGTAGGGTATTTTTTTTCCCCATGTGATTAAAAAGGGAAGGTTGGATTGTTAGCTAGCATGCATGAGGCCATCAGTCCCCACGAAGGAACAGAGGCAGAGTCTTGGATAAAGTCAGTCTATGAAAGTAAGGGAAATGGAGTTTGATTACTTTCCTTCAGCGAGGCTATGGACAGAAAGATTGAGTGCTTACGGCAGCAAGTGTGATTGTTTATCCAGGATTTCTGATCGTGACCATGGAGAGGCCGGAGCTAAGAGTGAGGGTCAGCACGTGTGAGTGAGGGAGCTGGTAGCCCCCTAGCTCACCACGGACTTCCTTCACCACTTCTGACACATCATGGAAATATTCCTGGGAGTGATGGAAGAGAAGCTGGCATGTGGATAGTGGATGAAAATGTTTACACAGAATCCTAGACAGTTTGGGAAACTCAGCAAATATTAATGTGTAACACTTTACATAATTTCTTGTTGCAGCTGCTGATATACTGAAACTCATGGACATTGCAATGACTGTAGCAGCTGATTGCCTGAGCCTCCTTTTTGCTCCTTAATTGATTTGCATTTTAGCAATTTTCAGTTCTGGTTCTATATCAGAATTACTTATAGATACTTAAAAAAAAAAAAAAACTATACAGATCAGGGTCTCATCCCCCGGGATTCTGACTTAATATATGTAGCAAGTCATGAATTCTGCACTTTGAAACTCTGCCTTGATGATTCTAATGCAGAGCCAGTGTTGACATCCACTGGCATAGGTAATCCAAACACCCTCACCTGTGTGGCTCATGGAATACTAGCAGATTTTAGAGTAGGAAGATGTTTCTAGATCCATGATTTTTATCTCTGGTTGTACATGATAGTTACATACATGTGGTTTTCAAGTATAGGTTCTTAGGCTTATATCCAGTTTGATATAGGAACATGGAGTGTATATATATATATTTTTATTTTTTAAATATGTTTTGATAGATTTTTTAGAGAGAAAGGAAGGGAGAGAGAGATAGAAACATCGATGTGAGAGAGATACATTGATCGGCTGCCTCCTGCATGGCCCCCACTGGGGATCAAGTCTGCAACCCAGGCATGTGCCCTGACCGGGAATGAAATTGGACCTCTCAGTCCATGGGACGATGCTCAATCCACTGAGCCACACCGGCCGGGCTGGAATATATATTTTTAAATAAACTTATGTTTTAAATAATTTTAGATTTACAAAAATGTTGTATGCACATTTTATGGAGTTCCTGTATACTCTGTCTCAGCTTCCCCTAATCTTAACATGCTACATAACCACGGTATATTTGAGAAAACTAGGAAATTACGACAGGCATATTGCTGTTAACAAAGCTATCAACTATATTATGACTACACCAGTTTTTCCAGTGATGTCCCCTTTATGTTCCAGGATTCAATCCGGGATACCATGGCGCATTTAGTACCTTCCATATTTTAATAAGTCAAAGGTAATTTTGATTTAGTCAGTCCTTACACCAATATTGGTAACTCCTAACCTAATCCCAGCTACTCAGTTCCTACATAACAAAGCACATTCAGAAAAGACTCATCTTGCCTCCACCGAGAAATGGCAAAGCTTATGACCCCTGTGTATCCCATCATCCCACACTGGATCACGGTCAGGCTCCAGATGATTTCAAGGAAGCAGTTGTGTAAGTGACACCAGCCATAAGAGGCTCAAACACCTACAAGAGCGTGAGGAGTCCCTTATCTCCTTGGGAATGGATTTGAGGAAAATTGCTTACCCTAGTACTTTTATTAATTTAGTGCATGAATTAATGATCTAAGATAAACTCGGTAGTCAAAGTCTTCACCACACAAACACAAGACGTGCTCTTTACTCAACATTGTCAAAAAGTATCATTCACTGACTTCTAGACACGATCAGTGGTATAGCCTTCCATGAAAAGCAACTGGTGTCAATGCCTGGGAAGCAATTATAAAGACAGAAATCCTAATTCTGAACGAATCCCTCAGAAGTGAATTTCCTTTCTCTGTAAAAAGCATCTTTATTTCAGTGATCTAAAAAAACAATGTATGGTACTGGAAAATGTAAACACGCGTGAGCGCACGCACACACACACACACAAGCATGCGCAAGTGCACACATGCACTCTAGTGCATATAGCCTGTCAACCCTGAAAAAAAGTCCATTTGAGGTCAAGTCCTCCTGCTCTCTGCTTATGGTGCTTTGAGTCCCTTCCTGGCATGGATTCACACTTGGATTGACACCTTCAGAGCTCAGCTGCTCTCACCCATTGCACCTCCGTAGAAACTTGTTTAATTTTCATTTTGGTGAGCTTCTAATATTCAGTTGTTCCGCATTACAATGAGTGTTTCCAGCTATTTTTAGATAGTAAATTCTGACCGTTGTCAAGCAAGGGTAATACAGTAAGGTAAAGAAGGAAATGAGAATGTTCTCAGAAGAAAACACATATAACCACATCCCACAAGGTTTATTTACCCAGGTTTTAGAGTTTTCAAAACAGTATCTCCTTATTTGAGTTTTATAGCTTACAAACAGGAGAGATTCTATGGATACTTCTGTTCTACCCATGCCTCTTCTTATGATGCCAGGTATCATAGACTTATTTGTGTTTTTAGGGTTGCCACTTGCCTTTTCTAGTGATAGTCTTTTTAAGAAGTGTTGAGCATCTATGCAAAGTAATGACCCAGGAAGATTTATTCATGGCATTTACAAAAACCCACTGACTATGAACTAGGTGGCAGTCATTGTACTGGGTCCTGATAATAAAGAGACTTGATATAACATTTTGGAAACCCTTGAGAAACATTTATAACACCAACAACATCTAGAACAATGTTTTCATCGTAAGAGGAGTTCTTTGGGGTGCTGGATTACACATCGAAAGTCACCTCTTTTCTTGACTTCTCCATCGACCCTTTACTCATGCAAACAAGAGGGTACTTTGTTGTAGGACTCAGAGCAGTGATAGTGCATGAGAACCAATATTCCTTTTGAACAGGTTAGTGGATATTAAGCCTGCGCCAGATCTAAGATTAGCTGGAGGACAGGGTTGTCAATATGCTATTATTTGTTGTGCTTGAAACATCTCCACTAATCCTTGCCTTGCTAAACTATTTTTCACCTTGACATTTAAGAAGTGTCTAATATCCTGATATTAATCACGAGGTAGTTAAAGTGTTTAGGGGAAAAATGGTAGATTAAAGACCATGTAACCCAGCTCATTGATTTTACAAATGGGGAAATTGAGACCCAGAGAAAGGAAATGGCTTATCCAAGATCACAAACTATTTGGTTGTGAGCTCAAACTAACAAAGCTCTCCTAACTCACAGTCCATTATCAACTTCTACTAACTACCCCACCCCCAACTTTAGGTTTATTGCTACTATATAGCTGTTTCCCACTAATAATGAAAAATGGCCTTATAAATTTTCTAGGTTTATAGTCTTGTAGTTCACCACAGAGTCTGTATTTTAATAAATTATCTCAGGTCATTCCAATGCACCTGCCCTGATACAGGGCCGCAGCCAATGATGGGAAATCACAACTCCAGTCTCCTTATCAGAGGCCAAAGTTGACGATTCCCCAAGGAACTTATTTTTACTATTATGAATGAATTACTGTATACCATAAATTCAATATGATTAGTGTGTCATTATCAGTACTCAAGAGAGCTTAGAGTATTTGCATAGATGCTCAACACTCCTTAAAAAGACTATCACTAGAAAAGGCAAGTGGCAACCCTAAAAACACAAGCTCGTGGAAATTAAGTCAGAAGGCATCTTATAAATATTTTAGTTCAATTCTTTCTTTGACATGTGTCTCAAAGAAACAAGACTTGTTCAACATCACATAGTGATATTGTCAGATGTTGTATTTGTCTGCTGGAGCTAACCATAACAAAATACCACAGAGTGGGTGGCTTAAACAACAGACATTTATTGTCTCACAGTCTGGAGGCTAGAAGTCCATGATCAAGATGCTGCTCAATTCTGTTTCTGGCAAGAGCTCTTTTCCTGGCTACGTTCTCACTTGGCATCCTTGGTGCATACACAGAGAAGGAGAGAGCTCTCTTGGATCAGGTTTCCATCATTATGACCTCGTTTAACCTTATTACTTCCTTAAAGGCCGTATCTCCAAATATAGGCACACTGGGGGTTAGGGCTTCAATATATGGATTTCAGGGGGACACAAACAGTCAGTTCATAACAAATGTAAAAACAGGTTTTCATATTGAGATGGAAAAATACAGCTTCTTTATATAGTGTATTTCACAGTGATGTCATCATTTCACTGTGGGATTAGGGTATTTTCTAAGTTTAAGCTACATCGGAAGATTCTTATAGTCTAAGGAGATAGGAATATGATAGAAAGGAGAGTTCCTGGCGGGAGGAGGACAGCATGTTGCTTATGCTGACTTGTACAAGCCTGTTGTTAGCACCTCGTCACAGCTCTGTGTTCAGATGATGTCACATCAATAGCTTGAAATCAGCCATGGAGGGATTATTTACAACACGGAAATTGGCAGATGGGAGAAGTCAGGGCTCACTCCATCCTACCCCCAACCCAGAGAGCCAGTTATTAAATATCTGCCAGCACACTGTTTAACAGATTTGGTCAATGATTTGGGGGTACATGTGGGGGTAACAGTTTACGACAGGGTCTTTGATCAAAGGATGGACATTTTGATGTTTATGGTGGAAATGTTATGGTTTAGCATGAAACAAATATGGTGCTGAGGGTTAGTGGTAAAAGCACTCGTTCTTGTTGCGTCTGAATTCTCCCGTCTATGAAATGGGACGAGTTGTCTACTCTTCAGATTAGTTCTGACGTTCTATATGCATAGACTTCTGAGAACATATCGCATTGTGATTAAGAAAACAAAGCTTCATAATTTGACAAAATTTAATATGGGAGCAAACCCAGTGATTTAATAGCAAAGTGACCCAGGGCGAGTCATTAGCTCCCATGTTTCTATCTGTAAAATAGTGTTAGTATATTACCCTCTGATAGAATTGTTGTGATGGGAAATAGATCATGGTAGATAACATGCTTAGCACACTTCCTAGCATGTAAGAAGTGAATAACTACTACTTTCATGACTGCTACTACTACTAATGGACTTCCTCATCTTGCCAGGTGCAAGGCAAGAGCTGGGAGACCTCTGAGGAGGGAAGCGACAGCTATTTCTGGTTCTGGGTAATCAATATTCTTTTTATTACAAAGCAACCAAACTCATGTTTCATGCCGCTAGGTTTGGCACCTTTCCTATGGCAACAAGCTTGAAGTTACAGAATCCAAACTTACAAGAGCTTATAACTGAGCAGAGAATTAACAGCAATTAAATAGGTTTCATTGTGAACACTTCAGTGGAAATCAGTCTCTCCAATTGATTTCTTCTGACAGCTGATTATGGTCTGGAGACTAAATGAGAATGAGACAAGGATGATTTTGGAAACCAGAGCAATATTTGAAAGTGGAAAAATATGAAACTGGGCATATTTAAAATGTGTTTAAGAAGATGAGATGCAAGACCCCTGCAGGTAAAAATCTATACATGACACATTTTAAATAGGAAGTGGATAGATCTTCAGGGATACATTTAGATGTGTGCAATATTGTGATGTATAAGAAATACATATTTTGTCATTCAGATGACCTAAATATAAATACTTTTCATATATATTTGGTCTTCATCTACAATTCCTGGCTCTTAGCTCCCAGAACTCTTGGAATTCCCTAAGTGTTGAAAATGAAATGTTGTATGTTGCTGTTAGGTGACTTTCGGAAAACAGCTAAGGATAGTGGGTGGTTGCCAATGAAACCAACCATGTGATTAGAGGATTAGAACGTTCAGTCCTACCCCCCACCCCAACCTCTGTGGAGATAAGAGGGGCTGGAGGTTGAATCAATGGCCAGTGGCCAATGCTTTAATCAAGCATGACTATGTGATGAAGCCTCCATCAAACCCCAAGAGGATAGGGTTTGGAGAGCTTTCGGGTTGGTGAACACATGAAGATGTGTGGAGAGCAACTCACCTGGAGCGGGCATGGAAGCTTCGGGCCCTTTCCCACATCTGCCTATGCATCTCTTCCATCTGGCTGTTCCTGTGTTATATCCTTTTACAGTAAACCAGTGGATCATGTTACTTACCAGTGATCATGCTACTTATTGTGTGAGCCATTCTAGCAAAGTAATCAAAACCAATGAAGTGGCTGTGGAACCTTTGATTTAGAGCCAATTAGTCAGAAGCACAGGTAACTTGGATTTGCACCTGTCATCTGAAGTGTGTATGTGTGTGTTTGTGTTGGGGACAGTCGGTAGGACTGAGACTTTAACATGTGGAATCTGATGGTATCTCTGGGTAGACAGTGTCAGAATTGAATTGAATTCTTAGGTACCCTGCTGGTCTAGAATTGTTTGTTGGTGTGGGGGAAGCCACCCCAGATAGACACGAACTATTTTATGCTTTTGGGCCATACGATATCTTGTGTTACTACTCAGCTCTATCATTATCGTGCAAAAGCCATCGTAGATAATAAAAAAATGGCCAGATTCCAGGAAAACTTTGTATACAAAGACAGGTGGTGGGCCAGACTTTGTTTTCAGGCTATAGTTTGCTGACTCTTGGATGAACACATACATGAATACACAAAACAACAGTATTAGTTAGTGGGGAGAGCTAAGTAAATAATTAATATAAGTAATGTAACTGACAGTAACTTGGTGGTATCTTCTTGGTTGTGAGGATTGAAGGATCTCTTGGAAATTTTAGCTGAAATTTTAATAAAATGAGAGAGACAGATGTGGAAGTCATAAAGAAGAGCATATGGGAAAATGCAGAGTCTAGAGGAGAAAGTCCTAGAACCCACTGAGGAAGAAAAGTGAAACAATTAAGGTTGGAAGAATAACAATGGATATATAATAAAGGAATTTATAAGCTAGGTTAATACATCGTAATTTTATTATAAATGAATTGAGAAATCATAGAAGGAGGTTAGATGAGAGAGGGACACAATTAATTTGCATTTAAAATATTACTTTGGTTGCCCAGCTGGTGTGGCTCAGTGGTTGAGCGTCAACCCATATACCAAGAGGTCACCGGTTCAATTCCTGGTCAGGGCACATGCCCAGGTTGTGGGCCAGATCCCCAGTGGGGGGCATGCAGGAGGCAGCCAGTCGATGTTCTCTTTTATCGATGTTTCTATTTCTTTCTCACTCTCCCTTCCTCTCTCTCTAAAATCAATAAAGAAAAAATATTTAAAAAAATAAAAATAAACAAAATAAAATATTACTTTGGGAGGTCCTAGGAAGATGGCAATAGTGGAATATTCTTTTATTCTGTCTTATTCACCATCTAAAACAAAGAAACTAGATAGAAAGACCAAAACAAAAACAAAAACAAAAAAACCCCACTGGATTATATTTACAACAAAACTAGGTAACAAGACATTCCCAGGAACACCGAACTATAAGCAAAGTTCCAGTGTCCAAAGGAGCAGCATAATATCAACACTTGTGTGGCAGAGAACAGAGGGAAGCAACAGAGAAGCAAACCCCCAAATAGTCAGTCAACAGGCATTCATTAGAAACTTTGCAGATCAATTTGCGAACAACAGCTGAAGCGGTTTTGGCCAGGTGAAGACCCCAAGGGGTCTATGACACAGGTTAGCAGAGTCTGGGTAGGTAATCCACACTGAACAGTTTGCTAGCATCACCTTCCCGACAGCACCCACACTGAGGAGACATTTCTGGGAATGGAATAATAACGGTGCAGGACTGTGATAATCAACAGATAATTTTCAGATAAAAGTTGGACAGGAGAACAAAGGCATGGGATCTCAGAAAGTAAGCCACCACATTTTTTGAACATTACATAATAACAACAGTTGAAAGAGCTTGTGAAAATTAGAAAAGCTACACTAAATCAAACTTCCACTTAAAAGTTTAGGAAAACTAATTTGACATTAAAATCAGCAACATAAAAGTTTTGAGGTTAAAAGAAAAAAAGCAATGATTTGATATATGTGAAGTCTTAACCAGAAGAACACAAAAATTAATAAACACGACAGACAGTGCTTTAGGAGAAATAGATAAAGGAGGAAAAAGAGAGAAATGGAGAAAAATAAAAAGAACTTGAGAAAATGCGATAGACGTTGTAGATAAGCAAAGATTTATTACACAATAATAAAGTCACTAAAGAGAAAAAACCCACAGGAACAGAATAAGTAATGAAAGTTGTAATTCAAGAAAACGTTCTTGAAACAAAAAGACTTAAAACTATATATTGAAAAACTATATTACATACTTGAGAATATTGACCCAGGAGGACCATGCGAAGACATATTGTTGGAAAATTACTAGACTTTAAAAAAGAAAAATCCTTGAGAAATCTAGACAAAGATATCATGACGTAATGGAAAGAAAAGTCACCTTCTGATTTTGAACAGCCAATGCTTTATGTGAGAAAAAAACTGAGTAGTATAGTTAATATTCAAAGATAGAAAAAGTGAGCTAAGAATTTCTATCAAGCAAAACTGACTCTCACATAGAAAGTGCAAACTGTTGTTAACATGCAAGAACAAGGAGATGTTCTGATGAGCTCTTCTTAAGGAATCTGCTAGAAAATGTACTTCTGACAACCAAAATAATTGGTAATGCGCTGACATAAAAACTAGTGTAGAGCATAAAGCATATAGTTACTTGTAGACTTAAAATTCCATGAGGTTTAGAGCAACGGAACACAGTGTGCTCAGACAGTGAGAGTACGATCAAAACTGGGTGGGGGGGATAAATAAGGGAACGAACACAACATTGTTTTTACTGCTCTTAGTGGTGGTGGTGAGGTGCATCGTTATTCTAAGAACATTGCACAGATAACGTGGGAAAAAGTGAATGAAAGTATCTGGACTATTTTAATTATACTATTCCACATATCCTTAAGGACCAGTATTTTTGCTGTGTAAGGGGAGTGATCCAGATGTTACATAAAAGAAACCAAGCTTTTAAAAGAAGCAAAACAAAAAACCCCTATAGTTCTAAATTTTAATTAGAAGTATCAGTAGGATACTTTGCCCCTATACCTATATCTCTATTTATCAATATCTTTATCTATATTGATACCTGTATCTGTTTTTCTTGAAGTTCTGTCCAAAGAAGAGGCGTTAACATTACTACTACCAAACCAGTAATCGTGAGCACAAAGAGTGGTCTTGAAATACCATGATTGTGGTCTTGAAATACACTTTTCTTACACAAATAAAATAGATAGCAAGCCTTCTTAAAGAAATGGCTACCAGGTCTAAGGCAGGACAGGCTCACTATGAGCTTCGGTCGTCTTGTCATTTCAGGTACAAGGAAGCAATCAGACACCACGAAAGTCATGTCTAAGAGGCTTATGAGTCTTTATAAGGAGGCTCTCAAAGCCAAAGATGAGACAATTGATCTTCAAAATGAATCACTGCAGTTGATTGAAATCTATCAAATGTGTTTAAATCCATGAGTTCCTGATGATATAGAAGAAAACAACAAGAACAATGATTGGTCATGTTTTGAGGTTGATAGGGAACCAATTCTTTATCTAAAAAACAAAAACAAAAAAAAAAACAACGTTGTAGTTAAGGGGAAACATTCAAATGTTCCTCTTACCTTTCTCTACAGTTTCTGCATAAAGTGTGCCACTGGCTAACGACACGGTACATGAGGGAAACATCTCTTTACCAAAGTTCACCAAGTATTAAGTATAGATGAAATAAAATGACTTGGATATCAGCATTTGGCAACTCCTAATGAATTAATGGAGCCAGGCGCTGAGCTGTAACAACTGAGAGCTTCTCAGAGAGAGACCAGCAGACGTGTGCCTCTGGATGAAAGCGAACAGCACCTCCTTTAGTTCTGCCAAAGGGATTGACCACCAGTTGACCTAGGGCTCTGGATCCAGCTGCCAGCCTGAAGGGGAAGGAGTGTGGGGACTTGTACCGAGAATGTGTAATTAACAAAAGCCAGACTTTGGGAACCTCTACCCGTCAAATTCCTTTATCTATCTATTCAATAGATAACATACAAGAAAAAGAAGGGCAAGGAGTGGTTGTGGTGGTTGTACATTAAAATAAATTTAATAAGCATACATTAAGATACAGGCAAGACTAATCAAGAAATCCTAGTGACAACATATTAAACAATAAAGCCACACAGCTAATGAAGGGATTTCTAGGAAAGTCAGAATAGCGGTTGCTTTGGGTTGAAGGAGGTGTTTGAGCTAGAAAGAGCCAGACACAGAAGAGGGGCTTCTGAAGTGGATGGCAGAGTTCTGTCTTGATGCTTGGCAATGGTTTCAAGTGTGTTTGCCTTATGACAATCCATCAACCTCTATATTTGTGTTGTGTTTCTTATCTCAGTTTTGTTTTACAGTGAAAAATACTTAAATATAACATGTGGTCTTCTGTAAAGAGATTGGCTTAAAGGGAACGAGGATACAAATTGAGTTAATAAAACCTAATAATAAATAATTAATAAAAATAATAAAAACCTATTATCCTCGGTTAAGAAGCAATTAAAGTAGTGCAGGCATGATGATGGAGTTTAGTAGGACTTCCTGGTGTACTGAAGGGAAAGGGAGACATCGTGGGGGCTACATTCTTCTTCCTTGTCACAGAAACCACTGAGGACATTTAAAAGGGTTGTGGAGACAGACATGCCCAGCAGAGTGTTCTAACGGAAAGCTAAACCTTTCTATCTGACTGATGCATCAACCTTGGCACGACTGGGGATTCTGCACATGTTAGTACAATAACTACCTTTTTTTTTTTCTAAATGAATAAGCCCAATCTGAGTTTTAAAAAAACCACAACCTTATCCTTATACTATTTACCCAATTTCACCCATGGGTACAGTTTTAGTAGGCTATTTGAGAGTCAGAATGGCTAACTTACCTTAAAACTTTTTCTGTATTACATGATTTGTTTTATACTAATACATAGTTGTTCAAATTGGGGGAAACCATTTCATTTTGGGGGGAAAAGGATTTTGAAAAGGTGTTGCCTACAGGTGTTCCGTAAACCCATTAATATAGCACTATCATTGCTTGGTAGCTCCCAGAGAAGTCTTATTTACCTGTGCTGCTGTGTGAGTACTTGATAAGTTGGATCCAAAATTAAATGCAAAAATTAAATGTAACTACTACAAAAACAATTAATATCTACAAATAAATGACATTGGTAACTTACACACCAAACTCACACTTGCCTTTTTCTCTGTGTGGGAAAATACATCTTTCCGATTACTACAGGAGCCAGAAAGGAGAGACTGTGTTAGGGGTTGGGGTGGGAGCTGAGACACAGGGACCTGGGAGTGGGGCAGGGTTGAGTCTGATGCCTGGCTGCAGTAATACTTGAGGCAAGTATTCCTAGCTGCGTAAACTTGAGGCAAGTCACTTAGCACTGCTCAACCTGAATTTCCACAGTTGTAAAGGGTGTGAAGCAAGAAGGATAGTTATGAGGGTTAAAAGAAAGACCTTTGAGTCTATGGCTCCATGCTTCTTTATCACATAAAAGTTGCTCAATAAATGTTCTGGTTTTTCTTCTTCTTTTTCCTTCTTTAAGGATGATTTTACTTGTGACCCTCTTCTACCCACTCTGAACCTAGCTGCCTTTCGCATGCTGTGAAGCTCTAATGTGTTCTATCCTGCTGAGAGCTGTTGATCTTGCATTGGTCACCGTTGACATCAGGGCTGACATTTCGCAGTCCATCTTCTGTAATGGCTACATTGATGCCAACGTCACCCAAGTGGCTTCCACAGTAATCCCTTTTCTCTACACAGTCACCTGCTGTCAGACGCCGCCTGTGCAGAAGTAACTGATCCCCAGTCCCATCAGGGCCCTAATTAAAAGTGCACCAAATTAAACTTGAATGCATGGAAAACAATTAGCTCTCTCCTTTGTCTCTCCATTCAAATCCATAATGTAGAGCAGCCAGGTGTCATGTTCAACAAATCTCCATCACTTGACGGCTAGAGAAAGGAATGGAGTTGGAACAGCTCCAGAATCCTCCCCTGGAGGCCTGTTCTGGCCTTCCCATCTTCGCAGTTACTCAATTTTCAAGATGCTTCTGTTTGAATCCCTTTTTCTCCATATCTCTTTCTGCTCCCATTTTGCTCTTTTTTCTTCCAAAAAAACCCAAACCTCCAAAAAGGTCTCTTTATCACCTCTTTCTTTTTCTGGAAGTTTGCAAAATGTTTTCAACAAACTGCCCAACATGCTTTTCTGGTGTCCCCCTCCCCCCCAGGACTAAAGGATCAAACGCGGACACCAGTCCACCCTGCTGTTATCCTGACATAACGACACAGCCCTGGGTCAACTGTGTCGTTAATTCTCCAAATAAGTGCATTAGTTATTCTACCTAGAATTCTTTCTTGCAACTGACTGACCCTCAACCTTTTGCTGTCCCAGTAACCAGGCCGCATCTCCCATCCTTACAGAGACACGGAATAAACTGCTCGATTCCACAGTCCCTTGTAGACCAGGGCCCTTACTCAGCCACCCCAGGCCCCTCCACCCCCAAGACCTAGAAAATGATCATTTCCCCTTAACTCCTGAGGGAAATGGTTAGGAATCCAAAATTAAATCAAAACATGCAAACACACCTAGTGTCTTTTCTGAAAAAGAAGTGAGGGGAGAAGAGATTTAAGAGATAGTAAAAAGAGAAGGCGTAGGCATCAGACATCAGCTTTGAATTCAAATCCAAGTTTAGCTACTTACCATCCATGGGAACCTTGGCATCTGATGTAACCTCTGTGTCTCAGTTTCTCCACTTACAAAATTATGATAATAACATGATATCCACACCATGTGGCTGTTTTGAGAGTTAGAGATGATTTATGTAATGTCAGCATGATGCCTGGAGTATATGGGAAACGCTGTCTTGGTCAATATGAAGGGCAGTCTGGCTACAACAACAAAAATCCATTTGTCTGGAAGCAAGACTGAGGGGAGGATATATTTCAAAATGTGGGCGAGTAAAATGTGCTGTTTCTCATGGTGACACTGTGAATATAATAATCTAATTTAATGACCATCTGGTTATATATGTTTGTGGGACAGTCACAGACCTGTTGGAGTAAATGAAAGCTCTCTTAGCCATATTTAGTCCATGGCAAGCACACAGCACAAATCCCAGCATTCCCCACATTGTCACCAAGGTAGACTCTGTCATTCGGTCCCAGGGCTCTTTCCCAGTGACTTGGAGCACATCCTCAGAATTCTTTTTAATTCTTCATTTGTGTAAATGATTATTACAGCCTTTAACCTACAAAGCCTCTAGCCCACAATACGTGGTAATAACAGACTCAGCTCTCTAGTTGTCAAGTTTTTCCGGTCAAAAATGATCATCCACAGGCACTCACCATGCATGCACCCTCCAGCTCAAATGAATGACAGTCGTGGTGAGCAGACAGCGCTGGTCAAATTTACGCAGCAGTGGTGGCAAACATTTGCGGTTGGCTGCACACATTCAGGTCCTAGCGTTTCTGTTGTCCCACTCAAAGGCACAAAAAGACTCAAGACAAGACAAAACAAGTCAGTAACAGTGACATCATCACTATTGTGATATAACACTGCCGCACCGAGTCTGTAAGAGCACCCACAGCGATTACACCATTCGCTTGGTCACCCCGTGGCTCTGTTTTGCTGTTGGAGGAGACCTGTTGACTGCCCTGCAGAATTTTCTTACAATCTCACGAGCCTAAGCACCCAAATGCTTACTCAGTGCCCAGTGTTGTTGTTTCTGCTAGTCTGAGGTTTTATTGAGCTGCTGACCTCTCACTGATGGAAAGAGGTCAGCATTACACCAACCTCTCAGCTCCGTGCTCCGTCAGACAAGCACCGTCTTCATGATATGTCTTTGCAGCTCTAGCCAGAGGAAATTGGACATCAACATCTGGTGATTCACCTGAGAGGGGCTTGCAGGATACCAGTGTGCTGTTGGCTACTGTGTTTCTAGGAAAACAAAGTTCCCACCTTAAATCATGAAGGGACTGGTTAAGAGGGACCATTGCTTCAGGGAGAGTCTTTGAGATCCATCAGACAAGAGCAAAGCCTCAAGGAAATCATTGGAAAAACTGGAGTCATATGGGATTGAGGGGAAATTCTCAGGCTCTTCTGTATTCTCTGGGGAAGAGGAAAGAATCGCTTCCAGAACAGCATTATCTAATTATAATCATCAAGAAAGATATTCCCAACAAATGAGAATAATACAAACAAAAATGGAATAATTCCCTGGATGATACAACACGGGGTGAGAGCCCTTCCTAGTCTTTGCCTTCTAGTTACTATTTACCCTTTCCTCTTACCCACATCGTAAGTTCCAATCCCTCTGATTCTTTCCTGTGGAAAGTTCTTCTTTCTTATTCTGTTAATATGGCACATACCTCCTGTCTTGGGTTTCTATCTCACAAGAGTTAGCAGTCAAAGAGTATAATACCCTTATTATTCCACCTAGGTTCACCCAGCCTTTGTTATCATTGGAATGTTCTTCATTGGAATGTTCTTCAAGGTCATTGTTATGGACTCTGTGTGCACTTGAGAGATACTACATAATAGATGTCTCCTTGATGGTGGCTGGTTGCCTTATTCTTGGCATTTTGAGAGTCTCTTCAGATATATATGTTTCTCAAGTGGTTACTATTTGGTAATTTTCCTGGCATTTCTATCCATTTTACTCCCTTTGTGCTCTCTCAGTCTCTTTTTTATTTACTAACTTATATTGGTTTTAATTTCCATTTTAAATTATTATCATGGAACCTTCTAATTTATTTAGCATTGTCAATGTAATCACAATTTCTCTACGGGGTGTGATATACTCGAACATTCAAAGGACCTGGGTTAGAAGTAAGAACCTCATTCTTGATTCCAAAGCTTAGTGATCACATATCTTTCTAAGGACTTGGGATCTCATCCCTGGTGTGAACTGGCTACCTGGATCTGTTTACATTAGTTGTTAACAGCCCTGGATTCCATTGTCTGCCTGTGTCTCTGTAACACACTCTTCACAGAATAAATACTTTACCTGCCAGGCTGGTGAGTTTTTATTATGTCTTCAGTTTTTTTCCCTTTTCCCATTGTCATGTACATTACTGGTACCAGAATCTCACCCCACCCTCTTGTACTTGTGGTCCCTTAAAGACCATACAGAAAAGACAAAACGACTCTGTTTGTCAGAATATTAGGTCATTTTATTCATGTCATTATGAAGCAAGACCCTACACAGCTTGCACTTGGTCCAAAAATACATTTTAACTACCCCTTATATACATAATAAAACTTCTCTGAATATAGCTCGCTCTCCCTGACCCCTTCCCTTACCACCATTACCAAAACAGCCCTCCTCTGAAGAAAACCACAGGGAAGATTACCAGGTGCTCTTAAAGAAGGTTTATCAATGCAATCTTGACTTTCTTTTTACCTTGGAGACCATAACCTTGGAGACCATAGTTTGGGAATGGAAAACTATTCCCAAATAGTTTTCCAGATTTGGGAATTGCTCAGCCTATGAGTACCTAGGATATCTTCTAGGTTTTCTCCTATGTGGGGCATCACTCTACCAGCCAACTATTACAGTTGCCTAAAACCCATGCCAACTGAGGGAAAGACGGAAGGAAATGTAGGATGTTAACCGAGTTCACTTGTTGCAAAATAAGAGGATGTAGGTCAAGGGGGGTGTAGGGGAACCTCATGCTGGAAACGAGAGTACAAGAAATATGAAGCAGAATTTTATTTGAATGTCATGTGCTTAAGCAGCATATTCTTAGTAACACTTTCAATCATGTAGGGAAGTTGACCTTAATAAGGTCAATTTGCAGCACCCCAAGTTGTCCACTGAATTCTGAGCCTAAGACTCTAGTGTGAGACCCTGACCTCTGCCTGGTTCCTAACTATGGGTGGCCTGATCCTAAATTTTACTTCCTTGGCTCTTGGCCCCGCAACCATTCTTCTCCCCTGGTACTTCCATTCTTTCCATCAAAATACCTACTGCTGTTTATCTGTATGTATCACTCTGACTCCAACTTTTGGAAACTCTGCGGTCTCTAAGACATGTCTTTTTCCAGTTTCGTTCTCCCAAGGCAGGATGTCCACTGAGTAACTGCCGCTCAGAGCTGTGTTTGTTTGGGTCCACCAAGAAGCAGGAGCCGAGAAGGGATAGATACACACGAGATTTATGGGGGAAGTCAGTGGGAGAAGGCAGAGCCTTCCGACTGCGGTAGAGATCTGACACCTGTGAGGGGAGAACAGGAAGGAAGGGTGGAGTGGGGGCAGTTTCAGATGGCAGCATAGTCCCAGGGAAGGTTCAGCCAGGCCAATAGGAAGACCTTGAGTGGAAGTCATCCACTGGATGGTTTCCTGGTTTCACTAGAGTGGGCCTTCCTGAACACCCATATTGTGTTCAGACACTGGCTGGGATCAGCCCGTGGAAAGCACGGTGAATCCATGAGTACACACCTGGGGATGTCAGTCAGCCATGCCTCCTGCAGTAGGAGATCTGAGAATTGCAGCTTCCTGTCTGCCACACCTGGTCAATGAATACTCGTGGAACTTAAGGCACATGAAGGAGGTATTTTTGGCCCAAAGTCTTATGACTTTTCCCATGTTACATTCAACCTTAAGCTGGCTCTTTTCTTATTTAAATCTTGACTCCAATATCAATTTTTCAGATGATCTCCTCTGACCACATCATTCCATGTTGCTCTAGCTCCTCAGCAACTCAAAATCACATTCCTGTTTTATTTTCCTCGTAGCCTGAATTGCTATCTGACATGATGCTATGTATCTGAGTACTTGCGTAGTATGTGTCCTCCCCAGCCCGTTAAAGCTGTAGTGTAGTCCGACTCGTTCACTACTCTATTGCCGATGACCGGAGACAGCACTCAACAGCAATGATTAGAAAGAACAGGATGCACAATAGCTCTTGTTGTTATTAAAGTTCTTTTTCTGTTGTTATTGTTCTACTTTTATCACCCATGGTGGATTCTCCTACGTTAGACCATCCAAAACACACTGACCTCCCAGGATGCCTCAGTGCATTATAGCCAATGCTATCATGTCTCTTTCTCTCACTAGTCTGTGAGCTCCTTGAGGGTAAAGGTCATGTTTCATGTTGCATGGAGAAGTGCATCAGGTATCCCACAGTACTGGTAAATGGAGGAAGAATGACGAGAAGATTCTCCATGCATGCAACTTCTTCAATATGCACCATCATTTATCTGTGTAGCGGTCTGTGGGTTATGGCAGTATAACATGTGTAGTATAACATGTGCATGTGAGCACACATGCAGCTATGGAGGAAACACAGCAGGGCAAGATGGGAGGTGGGCCTGAGAATGGGCAGCCAGAAGGACAACTGGGGGCCAAATCTGCAAGAGGCATTTTTTTTTTAATCCTCAGCTGAGGATATTTTTCCAATGATTTTTTGATAGAGTGGAAAGGAGGGAGGGACGGAGGGAGAGAGAGAGAGAGAGAGAGAAACACTGATGTGAGAGAGACATATAGGCTGGTTGCCTCCCACAGTACCCCAACCAGAGCCGGTGATTGAACCACGACTGAGGTATGTGCCCTTGACCAGAATCAACCCCGCAACAATTTGGTCCACAGGCCAATGCTCTAACCACTGAGCCAAACCGGCCAGGGCTGCAAGAGGCTTTTTTTTCTTTGCAGGAGGTGCATCCATGTGGTGATCAAATAGGAACTACACATTTGGAGAGGAAAGCTGGTGTTTGCCTTTGTACTAGAGACAGGCCCTGAGGCTGTTGCCTGCTCCTGGAGGCGGGGGCAGGGCTGACTGTCCCAGTAGCCTCTCTGGTGAGAGTAACTGCTTTGTTCAGTGATCAAAGGCCCCTTCCCGTCCACATTCCACACTTTGGTGCCATTTTTGTGGCCAAGGCCTGGAGAGAGGTGTGTCCCCCTTCTGTAAGCTGATGCTTTTTCCTAGCGGGGGTGGAGCTGTCAATGGGTGTTGAGCATTCATCCATCAGGTGTTGTTGTCGTTGTTTTTTACATTGTCCTCAGTTTTAAACCCCTGATTTAACAACTGTTGGATTTCAGTTTTTAGAAAAGAAATGTACTTAGGCTCTGTGTTGACAAGGTGGAAGGCAAGATGGTAAGAACATGATATTAGGGTTAAAGAAATCTGGGTTAGCCCAGCTGTGTGGCTCAGTGGTTGAGCATCGACCCGTGCACCAAAAGGTCTGGGTTCAATTCCCAGTCAGGGCACATGCCCAGGTTGTGGGCCCAATCCTCTCTGGGGGGCATGCAGGAAGCGGCCAATTGATGTTCTCTCTCACTGATATTTCTATCTCCCTCTCCCTCTCCCTTCCTCTCTCTCTAAACTCAATAAAGAAAAAAAAAAAAGAAATCTGGGTTAGAATTCTATCTCTACCATTTCTTAACTGTGCTATCTTAGGCTAGTTACTTAATCTTTTGCTATATCAATTTCCATACCCCTAGAGTTTGCATCACAATGCCTGTCTCATAAGGTTTCCTTGATGTATAATTAAGATATTATATGCTTTACAAACACAGTTTCCAGTCGGCAGCATGTTCAGCACGCAGTGATCCCCTGCACTGTCTCTGGAATGGCTTTCCCAGAACCTTTATAATCACCCGATAAAATGAGTGTACTGCTAGTGGAGGAGGAAGACACCTGTTCCTCCTGACCCCAGCCCTGGAACGTTTTATCACTGGAGAATAGACATGTAGCATTCTCTGTCCTAGTTGAGCTATTGCTTACGGAAACAGTTATGAAGCAAAGGAAGCCTTTCAATCTATTTATCAAAAGCCTTGCAAGCTTCAGCTTCAAGATAGGTGAATCAATTGGTCAGTATTGAGTGGGGAAAGTTAATCTGCATCCAGAGCATTTTACTGCACAAACAAGTTAAATAAAAAATCAAGTGCAGGCCAACTTACTCCACGGTGGTTGGAATTGAAGGAAGATGAACCATTCCCTCTCAACCTCTTCTAATCCTTTCTTACCTCTGCCTTAGAGAAGGAGCAGATTGCTGTGGGAGTGAGAGATTGGAGGGTCCTTGATACCGTTGTAATGAACCCAGTTATTAATAACTGGAAAGGAGCAAAGGGAAAGCCAAATATCATGGGCATGCCATTTGTGCAGCTTTGCCAGGAAGCTGAAGTTTAGACTCATGCCCAGTGAAGTCTGGATGAAAGAGGGAAGGTGCTTGCCTGTCGGTCACACCTAGGAACAGGACATTGGCCAGAGTAGGCATGGCCCCTGCAAGTGCAGGAAGATGTGAGATACTTAATACGTGAAACAAAGGAGTTCTCTCTCTTGCTTTCTTGGTTCATGCTCTTGTGCTCTGGTGCACTTGACTCCTGGCTTGCAGGGCCCTCGTGCTCCTGCATTGCCTACATGGCCCACAGCCATGTGGACCCCACACATAACGGACTAATGCACTGCAACTAGCTTAATGCTAAACTGGACCTGGCTGCAAAATGGAATGGGGACTTTGGACGCTGGCTTTGCTTCTAGCTCTACTGAATCTCCAGCTGCACATCTTCCAGGACTGGATTAAGGGAAATAGGACTCGAGAAACCCAGGGAGGTAACTCCATGAAAATAAAGCTTTCTACCACATCCCATCCTCCCATGGGGGCCTCTAGGAATGCTTATTCCAGTGGTACCCCAAGAACCCCACTTCCACTACCCTTGGAGAAAGACCATCCATGCATTTCTCCGATAACATCCTAACAAGGGACAAGCAAGCAGTGAGACTGATACTCATTAGTTTGGAGAATTGCGGGCTCTTGTGGGTATTACTACTCTTTTGGTGACTTGGCAGAACTTTTATCCAGAAGAAAGTTTGGGCCAATGGGTTTGTGTTGCAGGGAAACCATTGCATCCAGACCAATTGGCTTCTCTCTGCATGTACTGTTGTAAACTAGAGTTGAATCTTAGTGTTATCTCTCCTCACACCCTGCACACACACAGCCAATAATCCTTAGAGGGTCTAACTTAGCATATAGGTCACTTTTCTCCACTCTGATTGCCACCCCATTAGCCATATTCTCATGAACTCTTCCCCAGAAGACAAAGGGGCTCTTTAACTGTTCACTCTTTCTTAGTCCTACTCCCATCTCTGGTTCCTTCTATGCACTGAAGCTAAATCAGCCTTCAGCATGTCATGGTAGAAAGAATACACACTGTGGTGTCAGAGAGACTCCATTTCACACCTCCCCTTTGCTGTTTACTGACTTCAGACAGGTTACTCAACCATCTGGAAGGTGGCAGCAATTACAATACCTAACTCACAAAAATATCTGTGACCGATAAAAGCGGTGGTACACGTAAGGCATTGGTACAGTCCTTGGCACCTGATACACCTGCGATACGTGGAAGCTATTAAGAAACCATAAGAATTTATGAGAAAATGACTTTTTCTGATCATCTCGTTGTTCTTCTGAGACTCTAGTTTCCTCGTGAGCTGAAAACATTTCTGATTCTTTTGTGTTTGCCTACAGGCACGGAGAGCACAGCACTTAGACTAGCACTCATACACTTTTATCATAATTAAGGCAGAAATCCCAAGTTTACTATTTATCTTGTAGCTAACTATAAAGGGAGGAGGGATTGTTTCCAGATGGGGAAATGGTGTAAACAAAGATGAAGGAATGGAGATCGGGGAGGAAAACATAGTGAATATCTACTCTGTGCAAAATGGCCTCATACGTCCCACATGGTAATTTATGCAGGGAAGCAATGAGATGCACTGTGGGAAGAGGTTGCAGGCAGGGTCCTGGAGGCCCTAGAATGTGAGGTATGTCCATGAACACGCAGGTGCTGTTGAAGGTTTTTGAGCAGGGGTGTTGACAGAATGCACTCGGGCAAGAGAAACAGTGTCCACCCACTTAGGTCAAGGAAGGACAAGACACAGTGGTTTCAGCACTCAGAACAAATCACCCCATTCTGTTTCCCAAATTGTTCCTCTTCTATGAGGCATGATGAATGCTGACTTCAGACTCTTTCCTTTGGTTCTGCCAGCAGTTCAGTAGCTTAATCTTTTTCCAATCTCAGCTGTTGCCTAATAATCTGTTCCAGGCACAGAAATTTCATTAACTCCTCAATGATGTCCACAGGCTTTGACCATGGATTTCATCAGTTAAGCTGCTTTTATTTCAGCTACTCTACAAATTACCCTTTGCCTGGGAAAGAAAAGGGGGTGGGGGAGAGAGAGAGAGAGAGAAGAAAAAAGAATGGCTGAAGCCCTCCTGTATTTCTCAAACAACTTTCCTCTTCTTAGTGAAAATAGATATCCTGAGGAGAAATTGAATTGCAAAAGCAATGATTTGATTAAGCAGTGACCCCCGATTTTCTTACCAGTAGGTTAAGAGAGGGTCCCTGTCACAACCAGCATGATATGTGATTGTCTTCTCATCCTTAGAAAAGGATATAATACTTGGTAGTAATAGAACTGTGACTGGTGCTAGAAATTAGCAGGTGCATACTGGTTGCTGCTCCTTCTAAGTGGTGAGACGGGGGAGGTGGAGGGATAGGCCAGTGGGGAGGAAGGGAGGAGATTCCACTAAAGATCTCCTGCTTAAAACTCCTGCAGTGTTGCTGTGCACAGCTTAGTGAATGATGTATTGGGGTTTCGGGCCTCAGGGGAAAAGAAATCTTTGGACAGGAGTCATTCCTTATAACGTTTCCTCTGTGAAGCTTCTTTCACTTGCCGAGTGAGTAGCAACTTCTCCTATGTTCTTGAAACACATTGAACAATCTCCCCCTATTATACGTTATCAAAATGCATCACACCATTTAATTTACATATCTGCGTTTTCCTTCACTTTTGAGTTTTTTGAGGGCAAAGGTCAAGTTATGTGAGGCTAACACCAGTACCAGGGGATCAGAAACTCTCTCTCCAGGTATCAGCAGTAGCATAGCTACAGACAGAAGTTTCTAAGTGGTAACCAAGGAAACCAGAAAAATAGCAAGAGATAGAGCCAATTATGGATTAAATAGACTAATGCATGTAAAATGACTATTACTGGACCTGGGTGCTCGGTACCTGTTGGTGATATTTGTGGAACTGGGTTTTGGCTCCATCACTTCCATGAGCACTTTTGTACATACTGATTTCTGCTCTTCAGCAACATAGAAATTTAGCTAGGTACACAGAAGCTTCTGAGGAAGAGGTAGTGACTTAGGATGGAGTGGGTCCCCTTAAGGGTTGTTTGCATGTTTAGTTTGAGAATCTGGGTTGCAACTCTATCTCTCTCCAGGACCTGACTGCATATAATACACAGAAGAAGATAACAGGGTCAATGGCGCTAAGGGAAGATCATATGACGTCATCTCTCATTCTGGAGGATGCTTCCACAGATACATTTGGAAGAGGTTGGCTAGGGATGAGCTGACTTCAGCGTTGTTGACATGTTTTCAAATTATTTCTCAAAACTAATTTCTTGGATCAGGTTTATCCTGAAATGAAGTAGCAGCCTATGAACATTTTCAAATAGGTGGTTTTGTATTCGGTGTCTTACATGGAAATGGATGCCCGTTCTTTGGCTATATAGCACTCAAAACATTTTTCAAGTTTTGAAAGATAATTTTTACTTATCGATGGCAAAAATGTTTTATAATTTACATGGAAGTATCAGTTCAGAGAGATGTACTACTCCAGTAGGATTATGAATTGATGGGGTTCTGTCTTGGGCTTTAATTCTGTTTTCTTTGAAGTATGAAGTCAGTTTCCCATCTTCTATTTCTCCATATTCCTCCATGAAGTACATAGACTGGAATTCTTATTTCATCAACAGAAAGTCTGAGGACCAGAAATATCAGTCAACACCCTCAACGTAATGAATGAAATACCTGTGATGAAACCAAAATTCAAGGCTCTTGATAATAGTATTTGCTTGAGAATTACCATAGGCCCCACCAAATGCTTCAGAGATGTATTACTCCTCTCTCTTTTTAAAAATGTGTATTGAGGACTAATAATATATATTTAAGATGTATAACATGATGGTTTGATATGTATATACATTATAGAACGATTACCAAGATCAAGACAATTAACACATCCATTACTTCACATAGTTAACATTTGTTCAGTCTCTCTCTCTCTCTCTCTCTCTCTCTCTCTCTCTCTTTCTGTGTGTGTGTGTGTGTGTGTAGAATACTTAAGATCTACTCTCAGCAACTTTCAAGTGTACAGTCCCATACTATTAACTATAGTCACGAGGCTATACATTGTATTCTCAGAACATCTTATAATGGAAAATCTGTATCCTTTTACCTACATCCTCCGTGTCTCCTTCACCCAGGCTCTGGTCACCACCATTCTATTCTCTGGTTCTATAAAATCAGCTTTTTTTAAAAAAATAGGTTCTACATATAAATGACATCGTACAGTATTTGCCTTTTTCTCCTTATTTCACTCAGCATAATGCCCTCCATATTTATCCATGTTGTCACAAATGGCAGAATATCCTTATTTTTATGGCTGAATAATGTTCCACTGTGTGTGTGTGTGTGTGTGTGTGTGTGTGTGTGTGTGTGTGTGTGTGTATCACATTTTCTTTATCCATTCATCTGTTGAAGGACATTTAGGTGGTTTTCATATCTTAGCTATTGAGAATAATACTATAATGAACATGGGAGTGCTGATATCTCTTTGAAATACTAATTTCAATTCCTTCAGATATATACCAGCAGTGGAATTGCTGAGTCATATAGTAGTTCAATTTTTTAAATTTTGAGGAAACTGCAGACTGTTTTCCATAATGGCTGCATCATTTTACATTCCCACCAATGGTATATTAACGGTTTCCTTTTCTTCACATCCTGCCAACACTGGTCTTTTTTTTTTTTTTTTTTTTTAATAATAGCAGTTATAACAGGTATGAGGTGATATCCCATTGTGAGTTTGATTTGCATTTCCCTGGTAATTCATGATGTTGGGCACCATTTCATATACCTATTGGCTATTTGTATGTCTTTGAAAAAATCTATTCAGGTCCTTTGCCCATTTTTTAATTAGATCATTTCTTTTATGCTATTGAGTTTTGTTTTGTTTTGTTTTTTAGAGAGAGTGAGGAAGGGAGAGAGAGAAACATCAATCGGCTGCTTCCTGCATGCCCCCTACTGGGGATCAAACCGGCAACCCAAGCATGTGCCCTGACTGGGAATAGAACCTAGACCTCTCAGTCCATGGGACGACGCTCAATCCACTGAGCCACACCAGTCAGGCTATGCTATTGAGTTGTATGCATTCTTTTCTTTCTTTTATTGATTTTAGAGAGAAAGGAAGGGAGAGGGATAGAAACATTGATGAGAGAGAACATTGATTGGCCACCTCCTGCATGTACTCCACTGGGGATCAAGCCCACAACCAGGGCATGTGCCCTGACCAGGAATTGAACCAGCAATCTCTTGGTGCATGGGTCGAGGCTCAACCACTGAGCCACACTGGCTGGGCTAGTTGTAGGCATTCTTTATATATTTTAGATATTAACCCCTTATCAGATCTATGATTTGTGAATATTTTCTTACATTTTGTAGTTTGTGGTTTTCAATTTATTTATTCCTTTGCTATGCAGAAACTCTTTAGTTAGATGCAGTCCCACTTGTTTAGTTTGCTTTTGTTGCCTGTGCTTTGGGTATCTTATCTAAAAATCTTCCCTTTTTTAAAAAAAATTTTGTATCTTTTTTCCCATAAGGTTAGTCCATACCACCAACACTATTTCCGCTTGCCTCTGATCCTAGTTAGACTTTCTGCCAAACTCAACAGCCATAGATTTTTCAGACTTGAATTACTATCAATTCTGCTATTAGCTCTATTTTCTCCCAAGAGGGTAGCATATATTACAGGGGTGAAACTCTCCATTTTCATCTTCAGGCAGAATCCCCACCCCTTCCGCCTACTGAGGTAATGATCACCAAGTCACACTGCAGTTCCCCCCGACACTCGGTGTGAAATTGAAGAGGCATAATGCATAGAAAGTGTATAGTACTGAATGGGTTTTTTATGCAAGAGATAATTAACACTGGGATAGGTAATATTAGCCAGGCCAGTGGTCAAGTTCATATCTGAGCTTAAATTCTGTCAGCTGGATTCTTATTCTCTTTTCAGTACCTGAAACCGTGTATGTAATTTCCATCGTTTCTTCCTCTAGTACAGTGGTTCCTCAAAGTATGGTGATCAGACCACCAACATCTGAATCTCTCTAAAAGATTGTTTGAAATCCGATCTCTGACACTCACCCCTGTCCTGTTGAAGTTCTGTGATGGAGTGCAAGAATCTTCAATGCAGCAGCTCCCAGCTTATCCCGATGCACGCTATGATTTGAGAATCCTGTCCCAGGATTGTCCTCTGTTGGGATCTTACAAGATATTCCATCCCATGAGATTAGTGGGACTGTTTTCAGTTCTCTGGATCTCTGAAAAGTCTATCTGCCTTCATTTTATATTTTGTGGTCAGTCTAACTATCAGACATCTCCTTTACCCAGAGTAAGAACTTCCAAAGCAGACTCTTCTCGTGAAGTCTATTCTTTGTTTAAAATAGCATGTGTTACCTCCTGAACCAGACGCTGTTCCATGCCTGCCTGCCTCAATGTGCACAATTTCTTGCTGGCTGTGTCCATCCCCTCCTCTTCTCATCTGTGAATATATTTCCCCATTTACCTGAACAGCATCACCCATAGTTTGGGCGGGCGGTGATTATTTTTACTCCATTAGCACCTACACCTTTGGGGTGGGATCTGAACCCACCTTTGGCTTCTGAAATAAGCCTGAATAGCTTAAGTGGATTAATACATGCCATCTATCTGGCCACAGCTCAGGGTTGATAGCTGATCTCATCTTGTCAATGAGAAATAAAGAGGCTGACTTCAAAAACTAAACATATTTTTTGTGGAAGACTTGGAACACGTATGATTATTTTTTTCTATCAGTGGTTCGCAATACTGCCTGCACATTAAAATCACCTGAGCCTCTTAAACTATTATGTTCTAAAAATAGGTGGGTTAGTTCTCCCTTTCACTGTGGTTATGCTGCTATTCATTTGAAACTCAGTAAAGGGAGATTTATTTCTGTTTGTATCCTTTTTAAAATCTTTTTCCCCCATCCTTGTTAATATTGGTTTATTATTATTATTATTATTTGATACATTAAGGTGAAACTATACACAAAGCTATCCCTAAAGGATGCTGCTACACCCATGTTCCATTCACCAAACTCCCACTCAAGCCCGTTCGTCTCTAAATTCTTCTTCCTGATTCTCTGTGCACAGTTGAGCAGAAACTTGCATTTTCCCAGATGCTCTTCTTTCTTACACAATAGGTATCTTCCATACATACATTTTTTCTGCAGTTTGCTTTCTTTAAATGACACTATATCCTGGAAATCTCTTTATATCAGTCTGTAGAGATCTTCCTCTTCCCTTTTCAGCTGCACACTTTAGCCTTGTGCTTGGAGATTTACCAAAGGTTATTCAATTACTCTACTTTTTGCATCATTGCTGCCAATATTTTTAAAATTTCCAATGACACTTAAATGAATAAACTTGTATATACATAGTTTTGTATTTCTGGAGGATAAAAATCAGGATACATTTCTACATGTGTGATTACTGGGTTAAAAAGCAAATGCATTTTTATTAGATATTGCCAAATTCCCATCTGAAATGATTGTACTAATTTGCATTCTGGGTATGAGGGCATCAGTTTGCCCACAGCCTGACCAATAGAATGTGTTATCACACTTGATGTCAATCTGATAGGTAAGAATTTGCATACCTCCCATTATAGGTGAAGGTATCTTTGCACCGGTTTTTAATATATTTTTTTTCTCTATGTCAGTGATTCTACACTGACTGTGCATCAGAATTGCTCCGTGGGCATGCATTTCTACTAACTTAGGAGCTTTTTATTTTAAAAGCTTTGTAGGAGATTCTAATGCACAGACAACAGTGTAAACCATGGCTTTGGGTCATTCAGACTGAGGATATGGGTCTGCAATTGCAGCTGTCACTGTTGTTGTCACTGGGGGACCACTAGAAGAAGCCAACAGGTGAAGACGAAAATGCTGACCCACTGGAGTGCTCTACCTGTGAAGCTCATCCCATCTCTGTACTCTTCTTTTATATAATTCAGTGGCTTTTCCCCCAATATATTGGTTTTTATGCATGGTCAACAGTTTAATTTTCTTGCTTCAACAATGTTTTCCTGCCTGGGATGGTCTGTGCCTTCTCCACCCCACCCCACCCCCCATTTTCTTTTTATGATAGAGCTTACGTTGTTGAATACTTCCTTAAGACTTCAGTTTAGATATTGCCTCCTCTAGAAACCCTTCTCTGCTATCCTCAGCATCCTCTTCATCACCTGTTTAGGTTGTGTTCATTTCTTCTTTGCTCTCTAGCAACTTGTGCAAATAGTTATCATTGCATGGGGACCACATTGCTTTTTTTTTTTTTTCTTTATTAATTTTGGAGAGAGAGGAAGGTAGAGGGAAAGAGAGATAGAAACATTGATGAGAGAGCACATCGATCGGCCGTCTGCTGCATGACCCCCACTAGGGATAGGGCCCATAACCTGGGCATGTGCCCTGATCGGGAATCAAACCAGTGACCTCTGGGTGCATGGGTCGACACTCAACCACTCAACCACACCGGCCGGGCACCACATTTCTTTTTTTACTGCACTATGGTTCCGTGTATGCTTGGATTGTTTCTTATTCATCTACATAATGGGGGAAGGAGGGACACAAGCTGCCTTAAATTTGAATTTAAGAATAAGTTGACTTGAGAACAAGTCATAATCCCTCTTTGCGAAAATTACTATTTTGAAGAGGAAAAAACACTGCAATGGGTATGTTTAAATGTGTAATGCTTAAGGAAGCGACATGAGTTATGGTAGGCAGTAGTGATGGGTATTATTTATCAGAAAAAGTACAGAAGTTGCCATAGAAACATACCAGCAGGTGTGGTCTGGGTAAGAATTATCTAGTGATATATTTCCTGTGATAAACTGGGAAAGAAAATTCAGGAAAGTAATATTCAATATTTAGATTTTAGTCATATGTTATGATGTGATGGATCTCTACCACCATCCGAGTCCTGCCACACAGACCTTTTAGAAAAATCTCCACACACGGATCCCATCATACTGCTTCTTGGGGGTAATAAAGTACAATGCATCACATACAGCAAAAACAAGTCAGGGCAGAACAATGGGAGGAGCTGTGGCAGCTACAAGAAACATTGAAGTAAGTGTCAGTACATTTGGTGATGTTAGATGGTATACAGATTAATTCAGGAGAAGGAAAACCTCCTTTCCCCAAACCCATCAGTGATCTTGGAAAGAACCCTGGACACCCAAGAGAGAAGACATAGAGCCTTATTTTAAAAATCAAATTTATTGAGGTGTAATTTACATTTATTTAAATATACCCATTTTAAGTTTACAGCTGATGATTCTTAATAAATGGATACATCCATGTAACTACCACCACTCTCAAAGGATACTGTTTTCTTTAATTCAAAAGGTTCCCGTGTGCCTTTTCTTTGTCATTTACCCACCTTCCACCACTCTGGCTCCAACCAGCCACTGATCTGCTTTGTATCACTATAGATTAGATGTGGCTTTTTTGTTTAAATTTCTAAGAACCTGTCAGATTGTTTTCTAAGATTTTACATTCCCACCAACACGTATGAGAGTTCTAGTTGCTCCACAAATTTGTCAACACTTGCCATTGTCAGTCTTTTTAAATTTTAGTCATTTCTCTCCCTATATATGGATGCTGTTTATTTTTTGTTTGTTTGTTTTGTCAAGAGATACAGTTTATTTCCTACCCTTTTTCATCTTGGCTGGTGTTTTTATGGGCTTTGCCTAATAAAATGTAGCAGAAGTGATGTTCTGGGGCTTCTGAGGCCAAGACAAGAGGATTGAGAGCTTCCACTCCCTGACTCTATGAATTCATGTGCTGTGCTGTTAGAAGCCCAGCCCGAGTGGAAGTCATGTTAGGAAGAACTAAGACATTGGTTGATGACCTAGCAGTAGCCATTACTATATGAGTAAGCCATGCTACCCATTCCAGCCCTGCTAAGTCTCAGATGAGCAGACCCTCCTGACAGAACTGTCCAGCTGAATCCACTCAACCCACCATTGTGAGAGATAATAAAATCATGTCAGTTGCTTTTTTTTTTAGCTATTGAGTTTTGCAGTGGTTTGTTAAGTAGCAATAGAAAACCAAAATATTTGTATACCAAATTCCTAGCTTAAGGTAATAAATATTTGCTAAACTAATACATTCATCCAGTCAATATACACTCTTTGTATACCTAGCACTGTGATAAATATGGCAGCACTGTTATGTGTCTTTAGAAAAATAAGAGGAGATTGCTTCCTCAATTTGCAGGTGAGGATCACATTTAGTTACAACATTTAGGAATCTTTTGACTATAAATCATTGACCCTCATTTGGCGTCGATCAAGAGCCACTTTGTCCCAATCAGGCCTTGCTGGGAGCCTGGGATAATTTCCCAAGGCACCGAGTACCATGAATCGTCCACACCCCCTCCTCTAGGGCAGCCCTTGTAGTGCCTGGGAATCCGAAGAACACCCGCTGCTTGAATAACAGTGCAAACATGACCTACTTCAGTCACGTCAGCAGAGATTTTGTCTTGCAACAGTTCATTCTTTGAGTAAATGAGGTGCAATCTTGAATAGCCGTAGGATAGTAAATTGATCGCTGATGGAGCTCAGTCGAGCAGCCACCATCACCCACCACTGAGCCGAAATTTACAGCGGCTGTGACAGATTAAGTCCAAAGAGAGCGTAGCAATTGCAGCCGTCTTGATGCCCAGAGCACAAAATGCCCTTTTTACCTCTTTTGAGAATGAGAAAGACAAAATGAACCACCATAGTGCTCTCTGCCTGGACTATGTTTCTACCCTTCCTGTTTCCAGAGCCAGGGACTTGGGAGGCTCATTGATGATTTGAGCTGGATGAGACCTCATGCAGTCCAAACTCATCATTTACCAAACGAGGAAAAGAGGCCCCAGGAGGTTAAGTGATGCTCTGCTAATCATACAGGGAACTAGAAGCGAGGCTAAGACCACATGTCAGGTCACTAGAATCTTAACCATATGTTCTTGCCATTTCATCACCTTGTCTTTCGGCTTCCCTGGTACTTGGGACTCTTTCCCAGTGACTGCTTATGTTTTGGAAGAGATCTATTTCCTTCAGAGGCCAGGTCACAGAGACCACAGTATGTGCCAGGACTGTCTCCAAAACCTCATCCCCTTCCCTTCACTAGCAACCCCTCACTTATCTAACTGTATGTTTTATGCATTCAGAAAAGTTTCCTGGGTGACTGATCTATATAAAATCCTATACAGATATTTTGGGGGCTGCAAAAAAAAAAAAAATTCCAGAACACTATCTTCTGGGTTCAATACACATACTTGAGGGTGATAATTAATATTCAAATATCTACAGTAAAACTCAGTATGTGATAACTGCCCTGTATGCATGATAATTAATAGTTTAATTAAATATCCCAATGAAGTGAACCCTGATTGTTTCTGTAAAACAGTGGGAGTCATAAAACATTTGGGGAAATCCGACAAGGTGAACTTTGCCCAGGGCCTTGCCACTCAACCAGTTTCTCTGGAGCAGCAGCAGCAGCAACTGGGAGGTGGCCCCGCTGGCAGACTCTGCAGCTGCACCCCAGGCCTACTGAGTGAGAATCTACACGTGAAGAAGATCCTTGGGAGGTTTGCACCCCCGTTAACATTAAAAAAAATCTGAAACAGAAAAGAGAAGTGGTGGGAGGAGGACTTGGTTTTTGAATATTGTGATTAAGGAAGGCCCCACAGCAGAGGGCAGTAGATTGATGTTTATCAAGACACTTGAATCAGACAGAATTGGGTTAAAATGGAGCAACTTGGGCAAGGTATTTCAATGACTGGTTCATCACATGGACACAGTATCAGTGCCTACCTTCAAGGGTGCAAGACAATACTGGGTATGTGGAAGTTAGGTGGGCACTGGGAATGGAAGGTGAGCACGGGAATAAGGGCATTAGGAAAAAAACATCCCACAGCATTGTTGCAACTCAAAGATGGAGGGCTTAGGGTTGAATTTATCGTTAGCCAGGTGGTTGCCAGGAGTGGTGATGCCATTAGCAAAAACAAGGAAGCTGAGGGAAAAGAGGTTTCATAGAAGGGAAGATGATCATGATGATGATGGGAGGAGGAGGGGGAGGACGATGAGGACAGTGATGAGAGAATGATTATGATGATGATGATGATGGTGGTGGTGGTGATGATGAAGACACTTCTAGTCTAACCCTGTGGATTTTGACCCTTGAGTCTCACTTTAATTTGTCAATCTCTTGATTCCAGAGAATGTGCAAAATTGAATACATTGGAAGTGGAGGTAGATTCTTCCTCTCATTTTCATTCCTCTGCTGTGCTCCCCCGGGGCCCTTGAATATTTCTCCAAAATAGATACAGAGCGGCCCTTTAACTCCACTGGAAAATGGCTCCCTAAATGCAGTTCAGTCTTTCACACCACATAGCATTTTGCTTTATTCACATAGTCATGTAATGTAAAGGGTAATTCGAGGTTGATAAATTAGCGGCCAGGAAAGAGGCCTACAAGGAGCTTCAGTAGGCCATTTAGCATTTGGTGAGTTCTGTAAAGCTCTGGTCTCTTCCCGCACCCAAAGGTAGTAAATATCCCTCTCTGGATGGTACTTACAGAGAGTGCCTGTGCATTTTGATACTCTGTGAAGTGCATTCCTGTGAGCAACAGTCATTTTATGATCTAGATTAGAACTTCTGAACCACACTTCCCAAAAGACCTTTCAGTTCAATGGGGGAACTAGAGCCCAGAGAGGCATCACGACTTCCCAGGTCTCAGCTACTTACCTACGGTGAGCTCTTCAGGCCAGGTGATGAACTGTATTCCTCCCTTATTCTTGGTTTCGCCTTTCACAGTTTCAGTTACTCATGGCCAACTGTGGTTTGAGAATATTTAATGGAAAATTCTAGAAATAAACAAGTCATACATTTTGAAATCATGTGCTGAGAGTAGTGTGATGAAATCTTGCAACACCTCACTCTGTCCCACCCAGAATATGAATTATTCCTTCGTCCAGCATATTCACGGTGTAGACACTATCGCCTGTTAGTCACTTAGCAGCCATCTAGGTTGTCAGATCGATGGTCGAAGTATCACAGTGCTCCTGTTCACATAGCCCCTATTTTACTTAATAACAGCCCTAAAGCGCAAGAGTAGAGATGCTGGCATTTTGGGTTTGCAAAGATGGCTCCAGGATCCAGGATTACCTGAAGCATGTGATCCTCCTTCCGACATTGCTAGAAGGTCAATAGTGGCCTGATGCTCCATCACAATGCCGACCTCATTCATCTCACTTCGTCTCGTAATCTCACACCGTCACAAGAAGCAGAATGGTGAACACAACACAGTAAGTATTTGGAGAGAATGAGAGAGACCACATCTACATAAATTTCATCAGAGTGTATTATTCTAATGGTTCTCTTTTATTATGAGTTATTGTTGATCCCTTACTGTGCCTAAATGGTAAACTTTAACATAAGTCTATGTGTAAAGGAAAAAAACATAGGATACATAGGTTTCAGTACTATCAGTGATTTCAGGCATCTACTGGGGGTCTTGGAATGTATCCCCTGTGGATAAGGGGAGACTACTGCATTCCTTTTCTTCCTTCCTTCCATCATCCTTTGTTTCCACTCCATCCTCTGTGTCTGTATCTGTCTCTGTTTTTCTCTCTTTTCATGACTGCTGGTGAAGGTTACTGATGTTGAATAAATAGAACTAAAATCAAACTAAGTCTGGCTTACGAGGGAGCATGATTGAGGTGAGTTTTCTCTCTCCGCGACTACGATGTGGCAGTCTAACTGTGACCCTGTATAATACCGCTTCAGGTTCCGGAACCAAGATTCCTACCCAACGTTAGTTCAGTATCAATCTGTATATAGTATGATATATCTGGCCAAAAATATTCATAAAAAAAGAAAGATAATAAATCTGGTGTAAACATCATCTCAGGTGAAGACTGAGCTGATGGAGGTGAAGGTTATATGCTTTCAAGAGGGGCTGGGTATCAGGATGTTAAAGCTCCTTCTGACTCCAAGAGTTTACTACTCTGTGAAAGTTGCTTCACTAAATTTAGCAGCTTCAAGCTGGTAAGTGAAGGAGAAACGGAAGGCAAGGTGAGCTTTTTTTAAACTGGAAAATTGCATGTGGGAGCTCTGACTTCAGCGTCTTCATTCCTCCGGGAGGAATTGGTTCTTCCATCAGGGCTCACGAGGGGCCAGAGCTGTGTAGAAGGAAGTGGTTGCACCTGAGGCCCTGAGGGATAATTTACATGAAATCCACTTACCTTCTAGGTCCTATCCTAATGGGTCCTTTATTGAGTTTATTATCTTGTCGATAACACACAAAATCACTCTGCTACCAGTTTCCCCTTGTGATGGGCAAACAGTGATCCAGTGAGGATACTAGACAAGGAGGCAGTCCACCTGGCTGTATTTCTATCTCCACCAACACTTTTCTGACCACGAGCCACTTACACTGTCTTTGCCTCTACCGTGTCACTGTCCAATAGAATCATTCCCATCTATGGCATCTGTATAGAAATCCACAGCTTCAAACCACTTTATATCCCTTTTCTTTTCCATTAGTCTTAGAATTCCTCTATGAGGAGAGCAGGGTGATAGAGCTAATCCTTGAACCACACAGGGTTAGGGTGCCAAACCCCATGCAGTCAAAAATCTGCATATAACTTTTGACTTCCCCAAAACCTAACTACCAATAGCCTGCTGTTGACCAGAAGCCTCAATGATAACATGAACAGTCGAATAACATATTTTTGTATATGTATTACATGCTGTATTCCTACAAAAAGTAAGCTAGAGAAGAAAATGTTAAGACAATAAGGACGAGAAATATAGTTACAGTATTTATTGAAAAAAATCTGAGTATAAGTGGACCCATGCATTCAAGCCCGTGTTGTTTAAGAATCAACTGAAGATATATATATATATATATATATATATATATAAATTTATTTTTGTTACAGATGTTTCTCCTTTTTTCCCCATTGACACCCTCCTCCCCATCCCCCTACCCTGTCAACTGAAGATATATTTTTAAAACCATTTTACTGAGGAGGAACCCTACACAATGATAAGTTAAGTGATTGTTTAAGGTTACACCACAATAAATAATGAAGTTTGTCCTTGAACTCACAGTTTTTGAACTTGTCAAAAGATTATATATATATAAATATATAAATATATAAATATATATATATATATATATATTTTAGAAGGTAAAATTATTCCTCTCCTACAAAATGAAAACATTATTTATCTCATTAATAAGGGAACCAGTAAGATGTTACAACTGGTTCAAAGAAAAACTCAGACTTTCACACATTATAGTCAGATAAGATATGCCAAAATCAATTTACAGATGAATTTGTGAACTTCACTTTTGCAAAGGCTATTCATTATCCAGAGGGTGATAATAATCCACTCCGGGGATGTAATCTGCATTTCTATAAATTAAAAAAAAAATGTTTGCATCACTATCAGTTCTCTACATCTTTTAAAGGAACTGCAAAACTAAAAGGCAGAGATAACCCTCATGGCTGAGCATCTCACAGAATGTTTCACAGTATTTTCTTGAACTTGAGATGTAATGTTCACAGTGTAACACTGCGCCCTAAAGAAACTGCACACTCTTTTTCCTCTCCCTGACCTCGTAACTGGTCATCTCTGATACAAATACATATTAATAGTTTAGAGTCACTACCATTCAGGAATAGATACTAAAACATTTAGGTAATAATGACATTGTTAATAATAAAAAATAGTAACTAGCGTTTGTTGGACACCTACTGTGTACCAGTTGCTAATAGTATCTCGTAATAAGTGTGTTTGTTTTTATTGTCTCACTTCATCATCAAATCAATCTTATGTAAGCTACTATTATGCTCATATTTCATATACAAAACTAGTCATGGATATAGTAATTAATGTGCTAAAACTGTCTAGCTAATATTCAACAGGACAGGATCCTAGGTTTTAATTTTTTGTCGTATTCAGATTAGTTCATGGATAAACTCCTTAACTGCCCTGTCCTTAAAATGGCCATCCAAAAATGGGGTAATCACATAAAAATATAATATTACTAATGCTACAAGGAATTCAAGAACTTTAGGAAGAAAAATATTATATCAACATTAGGCTTGTCAGTAAGACTTGCCTGGGAATCTCAAAGTGACGTAAATGGCTTTCCTGGATGTCGCCCATTGGACTCCTGTGGAGATTGTTCCAGAGGAGAGGGTGGGGTTACAGATCCCTACTTGCAGCTGGAGGAGGGAGCAGTCTTTGAATGAAGTCCTGGCTTTCAGAACGGATCAAGTTAACACTTCTACCGAGTGACTTACACACTGGATTGAACCTATCCGAACCTCAGTTTCCTCATCTTAAAATGGATTCGTAACGTTACTGATCTCAGAAGGCATTATGGGTTGAATGAGATCACGTAGATAAAGCACTAAGCACTGTGCCTGGCACCCGGTTGTATTTAATACGTAGAAGTTGGTGCTGCTGCTCCCTGAATTCAAATCCAACAACCCCCTCTAATGTTATATTACATCTGAAGGTAATGATTGTGTCTCAAAGTGAATTTAAGTAATAGATATTTTAGAGTGCATGGTTATAAACCTTCCAGCCCCTACACTTTCTCTGAGGAGTCTCTTGCCTGCCCTCGGGGAACTGTGCCTTCCCAGCGAGGAGCGCTGGACTCGCTCCCCCGACTTCCTTTGCATCTGTGTGTGGGGCCGGCCGCTCGCCACCTCCGGTGTCAGAAAGTAGACAGGAGCAGGCGCAGGTCACTGGAACTGCAGCAGGGTGACTCCTAGCCTTTGGTTGGGGTGAGCAAGCTGAGACGACTACTTCCTTGATTTGGGAAAGATGACTTTTAAGTTACTTAAATCAAATCTCTCTCTTCCTAAAGTCTACCATGCACAAGGCATTATTAATTTAATCCAATTCACCCTTTCATTCTGCTTTGTTTGAGGTTTGTTATTGAACTCTGGGGGGGGGCACAGAAATGGAGGGACGGAGTCCCTCTTCCCCCGGGACTCACTGTGGAGGGGAAGCCGAGCGTTCACAAGGACCCCATCCTGCTAGATTTAGAGGGTTACCACTGGAAATCAAATCTAGAGGTTACAAACCAGTGGCCAGTAAGCCAGCTCGGTCCACAGATATGTGTATTTGATTTAAACTCCGTTGCAACCTTCTTAAGTTTAAAGTCAGAAATTAGGATTTTCCTAAATTGAATAAAAGCAATAAGAAATGCAGAATTACTGGTGCCTCCCTTGCACGGCCTTGATACCCTACCTAGCCTCTGTCCGCTACATGGGAGCAGTAATTACTCCTTCTAAAAGGGTCTAGGACTCTCTAGATCAGTGTACCCCGTTTCAATAGCTGATTTGTCATAACTGTCTGGTCCCTGTGTGCATTTGATCCTGTGACCCCTGAAATAGTGACCCTTGATGAGAGTATAATGTATCCAGGGGAAGACAGATTTATTTTAACAGGATAGTGAAGCTAGGAAAATAGTAAACTAAAATTTGAGCATCTACCGAGTTTCATCTACTTCACCTATAGTCCCTCAATTACTTCTTGCAAAAACTCTTAAGTAGGTGGCACTGTGACTCTTTTACAGGGGAAGAAAATGAGGCTCAAAGATTACTTAGAAATTATCTCATCGGCAGAGTCCTTAAGATGTCATTTCAACATGGCAGACAGAAAATGACCAAAGATTTTGTTTTTAAACTGTTATACTTATTTTGCAGTTTATATTAAACAGTATGTACGGAATAAGCTATGTGATGGTAGTAAGCAAACCCTACATAGCAATGGCTCAACAAATCGTGGTGGGTTCAGCCTCTGTCCAGGGCAGCTCCCTTATGAGAAGTGACCCGTGATCCCAGCAGATCCTGTCTTGTGGTTTCATCACTGCCACAAGAGGTTTCCACAATCACCTGTTCGAAGGACAAGAGAGGGCTCCAAGTTCCCGCAAGGGTTTTCACGGTCTCTGCCTAGGCATGGTGCTCCTGTTCACACGTCATTGCTCAAAATCAAGGAATGGCCCCGCCAAAAAGTAAAGAGGCTGACGGGTCTTCCCTGTGCCCAGGAAGGAGAGGAGGCTGCATGTAAATATCATATAAATGTCATGTAAACAAGCACTGTCACGATCATCTTTGGCGAGTTGAACAAACTCGTCGCACTTTTCTTACTGGCAAAAGAAAACTCTACTTTTCTCATGAGAGTTTAGTGGTTGTTTGAGGATGTTCATAGCTGTTTGAGGTGACGATTTAAAGTGACAATTAAATTCATCTGTTTGATTTGCTGTCTCCGATAAAGGCAGCGTGAGAAATCACATTGTGTTTGTTTGTTTGTTTGTTGTTTCTGAATCAGACAGGTGAGTGGTAGCCTTAGTTCAACTACTGATGATTATGTGACTTCCGACAAGTCTCTGAGGTCTCGTTAAAAAGCTAAGAGGGTTGAACACCATAATGTCGCTGTTTCTCTCTGCTCTCGATAGTCAGTATCTACCAATAGTTTCCTCCAGACCATCGTGAATGCTGTCAGCCAACACCGCACAGTCCTTGGATCCAGAAGTCACTCCATTCGGGGAAATCTAGAAAAATAGTTTCCCACTTGAAGATTCTGACACGCAGGTGCCCAGCACGACGCTAGATAAGGCAACGTGTTTGAGGAAGGGAGTGACCACCTGTGTTAGCTAGCTCAGACTGCCGTAACAAAACACCAGATCGAGAGGGCTCTGCAACAGATTATCTCCTCATAGTTCCGGAGGCTGTACGTCCCAGATCAAGGTGCTGGCAGGGCTGGTTTCTGGAAAAGCTGTTCCTGGCTTGCGGCTGGTCACGTTCTGTCCGTGTGCTCACAGGGCCTTTTCTGTGTGCGTGCGTGCCTGGTGCCTCTTCCTCTCCTTATAAGGATGCTAGTCCTATTGGATTAGGACTTATGATGTCGTTTCACATTTATATTCTCTCTGTAGGCCCTTCTTCAAATGCAGTCACAGTAAGGGTTAGAGCTTCAACATAGGAATTGGAGCACATTTAGTCTGTAACACCACCATAGCTGTCACGCCTTAGAAGCTGGGCTAGTAAAAAAAAAAAACCAAAAAAAAACCCTGAAAATAATTGTTTTTCTTCTTTTTAATATTTTTTATTTTTCAATTACAAGGTGACATACTATATTACATTAGTTTCAGGTGTACAGCATAGTGATTAGACATTTATATAACTTACAAAGTGATCACCCTGATAATTCTAGTACCCACCTGACACCATACATAGTTATTGCAATATTATTGACTAAATTCCCTATGCTGTACTTTACATCCCTATGACTGTTTTTATAACTGGTAATTTGTACATCTTAATCCCTTCCCCCTTTTCACCCATCCCCCCCATCAGGATTCTTTTTTTCCTAAAGGACACAGAGATTTTTCAATGAAAACAGCTCTATCCTGAGAGTAGTTTCTTATGAAATTCTTATCGCTGCTCCTGGTCTCTGCTTCTTATCTGTAAAATTAAGGCAGGAACTAAGCAATATACAGGCTTTATCTCTGATCTAATACAAAAGATTAATGATGAAAACAAAAGAACTGAGACCAAGTCTGGGATCAGAGAAAGTATGGAATGATTCATTGGAGATGCCTTCCCCAGGCACAGAAAATGACCAAGATTAGATACCCCAAAGTTATGTATTTGAAATTTTGGGACTAGGTAAACTTTAAGGAGACTCCCAACTCTAACATTTTCTCATTCTTCGAACAGTTGGGATCCCTCTCAGACGAGGGGTCCCTTAGACCCAGATCATCAGAGAGTCCATAGCATTTGTCTGGTTGTCAAGTCAAGACATAAAAGCAAACTGGAACTAAATAACGTGGTCTGCATATCCAGGGCGAGACATTTGTCAGGCCAAGCAGGAGACCTAGAGCTACAGAGTTAAGGGCTTAGAGCCCGACTAGAGAGCCTGGAGTATGTTCACCAAAAGGGGGCAGTAGAGGCCAGGTTCAGCAAAGTGGGTCAGAAGAGCAGAGCAGGACCCACAGCTGTGGCTCTCTGCTGTAGATGACAGTTACCGGGAGAGTGCAGGAGGTGGGAGCCTAATGCTTAAATGACAGGGCAGGAGTCGTTTTAGCCAAGGTGTACTTGTACCATGTGGAGAGAAAACCACGGCTTTTCGTTTGCTTTCAAATTGCTCCCCTCTCCATTTTGAACTTGCTGACCAGGACCAGCACTTTCACCCTAAGCAAGAATAGTAAATTGCATGTTTTTTGCTGACCTGAGAGGGTTGGAGCAGAACACCTGGCTATTTGCAGGCAACCCCCTGCCAGTGTTTATTTCTGCCTCTTGGTGGAAGGCTTGTTAGGGAGGACAATTAACTCATCACTACTATTAGCAGAATCTAATGACTGCCAGGTTTTTCTGGGAAATGGCAAATCTCTCACTGCCCTTCCCAGAAAGGACTTCCTCCTGCCAGGAGGCTGTTTAATCAGAACCACAATCGTGAATAAAGCGAAGGTGGTTGTATTAAGCAGTGTCTCTCCTGTAGGGAACCCAGTGATTACAGAGAAAAAACACAGAGCAAAGCCTGCCTGCATCTCCCTGAGATGTGGCGGCTGCCTTCTTCCCACAGTGACGACCTCTCTGTGATGCCAATCTTGATCCTGTTTCCATCCTCAAAGTGGTGGTGTATTCAGGCTGCAATGCATAATTATTTACTTATCTACATTTCCTTAGAATGAGCCTACATTTATTCCAGGCATTCGTAGGAAACACTGCCCAGCCCCTCATACGTCTCTCTGCAAGGCTTTTGAGCTGATTTCTCTTTTTCAATTCTTACCTTTTTCAATTCATTCACCACAAAAGTAGCCAGAGTGATTTTTTAAAGTAACGTATTTGTCAGATCATGATAATCAACTGTCTTAGAAATGTTCAGTGGTTTCTCACTGTGTTTACAATAAATTCTTAACTTTTCACCCACTCTTCAACCCCACCTCATGACACTGTCCCCCACTCTCATGTTGGTCCATCTGTCTTTTAAATCCTAGGAAATAGAAAACGTCTTCCCTTTTGTCAGTGCCTTTCACATCGTCTTTGTTTTATGTAGAATGTTCTTCTCTCCTCAATTAAGTTCTACTCATTCTTCAAATCTCAGCTTCAGTGTTTCTTCGTCACACATGTCTTTTCTGATCTTCATAAAGGTTGTACTAGTCAATCCAGCTGGTGTGGCTCAGTGGTTGAGCATTGACTCATGCACCAAGAGGTCGCTGGTTTAATTCCCGGTCAGGGCACATGCCCAGGTTGTGGGCCAGATCCCCAGTGGGGGGCATGCAGGAGGCAGCCAATCGATGTTCTCTCTCATCGATGTTTCTATCTCTCTCTCCTCACTTCCTCTCTCTCTAAAAATCAATAAAGGAAAAAAAAAAAAAAGGTTGTACTAGTCAGCCAGGGCTACCTAACAAAATACCACAGACCAGGTTCTTTCAACACTGGAAATGTGGTACAGAAGTTCAAGATCAAGGTGCAGAATGTTAAGGGGCGGTGCTTCCTGAGGCTTCTTCCTTCGTTTACAGATGGTTTCCTTCCTGAATGTCCTCGTATGGCCTTTTCTCTGTGTGTGACGCCTCTTCTTCTTCTTATAAGCGCACTGGTTGTAATGGATCAGGACCTCACCCTTATCACCTCATTTAACTTTACACAGTCACATTTGGGGTCAGAGCTTCAACATATAAAATTTGGGGACACAATTTAGTCTATAACAGAAGTGTTTCCTCATCTACATTCCCCAGGATATTATCCGTTACAGAACCCAGGTCATTCTTTTCATTTCACTTTTTTTTTTCTATTTTTAAATTTTTTATTATTTTAAAGTATATATTTAGTTGTCTGTTTGTCTGTTTATTATAAATTTCACTAGATAGATGAGCTGGACTCTTTTTTTTTTACCATTGGATCTCCAGCACCTAGAACACTGCCTAGTACCCAGCAGGCTCTCAAATATTGATAGAATGGAAAAGTAATCTGCCTGTTGACTCACAGGACAGGGACCGAGTCTGCCTGATCACCAACATCGAGCGCAGTGCTTACAGTGCTTACCCGTGTTCCTTGAACAAAAGGGCCATGCGCTATATACATCAAGCAGAGGGGCAGGAAGTAGCCACGGATCATTTCTAACATAGTGTATTGATCAGAGTTCAGTCCGGAGACAAAACTACATATGCAGTTTGAAAAGGGAACTCGATATAAATATTTCCTACTAAGTAGAGATTACTAAGAGAACTCTAAAGAGTACAGAAATAGCAGGCAGGGGCAGGTTTACAGGGCCCAGCTCCCACATCCGAAAGCAGGGCTGACAAAGGGTGGAACTGGAGCTGAAAGGAAATACTTTGCTGAAGGAATACTTAGCATTTAAGATGTGTGTACAGGACTATCTGGAGGCTACTTAGACATTGGATGGATTTTTAATTTCTCAATTTGGATTGGATTTCTAAATTAGAACTAGACTTTGATCATTATATCAATCTATAGGCTGAATACATATGATGATATCATGTATAAGGATATGGTATGGATTTTTAAAAAACCTATTTCAAAGTAACTTAATTGGGATTTCATTTTTCTACTTAAAAAGCATTCAAGATAGGGCTTGGGTCAGTTAATTTAATGGCTAAACAAACTTATAAGGGCTCACTCAGGTTTTTAACATCTTTGTACTTGGCATGTACAGCGTGTAAACTCATCTTTAAAATGTTCCCTGATGGACGCACGCGTTTGCAGTTTTGCCAATGGCTATATTCATTAACCACTTCCAAAGGCAGAGACGAGCTTGTCCTTCTCGTGTGTTTATGTTAAGAGCAATAAAAACACTTTTTTTTTTTCTCCAGAAGCTTCTCCAACAGACCTCTCCTTATGGTCTCCGAGGCCAGAACCCATCGTAAAGCCGTATTTAAACCAATGACTATCAAGGGTAATGGGTTAGACATTGGTTTAGACTCATCATGATTTAATTTCCACGGTCAAGATGAATAGAGCATTTACTGAACCACACACTTGGTGTATTTTCGGCATGTAAAAGTAAGGGAATGACTGTTAAATAGGAAACCAGTAATATCTCTGCAATGAAAGAAAATTTAAACATGGAACAGAACTTGATGAGGTTAATCATATCTGAAGGAAACATTTGGTAAGAAGGCACGGGTTTTGGACTATGGCAGGCTTAATTAGAGTATTTCAAATCATACCATTTAATGCAGTATAAGTTGTGATAGGGAAGACTGAAGCAGAAGACTGGAAATATCTATTAGGACTTGATTAGAGTGTCTTTGATGCCAAGCAGTTGTTTTGGGTGAATTAGAAAACTTTGAAAAATGGGTGTCCAACTTCATGGTATAAGTATTACACATGTTAATAGCCTACTTCCTCAATTCATGAGCACCTTAAGAACAGATATCATATTTTCTACTAAAATTACAATCTTTCAGAACCTTATAGAGGTCAGTATAGAAATCAATAATAAGTTAAAATAAAAACATCGAGAAAATAAAAGAAGAAAATCAAAATATCAAGAAAAAAAACATAATTTTACAACATTATAAAAACTTGTTCCTAAGAAAATGGAAGAATCTGTTTTCAAACAATTAAAAGAATATTTTAATCAATAAATCATCGTTTGATAAACATCCACTATCGTTTTTCCAAAACGTACCCCCTAGAATTTCACCTCCTCTGCGTAGTGATTTGAATTGTGCCCGCCCTTCACCTCCAATAAAAGAATGCGAACGTGATCTTATTTGAAAAAGGTATCTTTGCAGGTTTAATTAAGTCAAGGATCTTGGGATGAGATTGTGCTGGCCTGAAACTCAGTGACAAGTGTCTGTATAAAAGAAAGACAGAGAGTGATTTAAAACACGGAGATACAGGCAAAGGAGAAGGCCGCATGAGGAAGGGGGCAGAATGATGCATCTATAAGCCAAGGGATGCCAAGGTTGGCACACGGCCACCAGAAGCTGGTAAAGAGGCATGGGATGGAGTCTCCCTCTTAGCTTCCAGAGAAACCAACCCTGTGGACACCTCGACTTCAGACTTCTGGCCTCCAGAACTGTGAGAGAATAAATTCCCATTGCTTCAAGCCACGGACATTCTGTAATGTGTTGGGGCACCCCGAGGAAACAGATACAGATGTTTCATCATCAAAGGCAGATTCTCAGACAGCCACCACCCAGCCTGATCAACATGCTGGTAACTGGGAACTCCTGTCGTAGCTTCTTAATATTTTGGTGCTAACCACTATTTTTAAAGTCTGACAATAACTAGAGATACTTCACCTGGAAAAGCACATGCACGTATGCAATGCAGTCATCGTTTTATAGACAATGATGAGGTTAGGGACGTAACAAGCCCGACCCAAATCTTGATGAAGAGCACCGATCTGAAATCCCTCTTGTGCCCACCTTCAGTGATACATAATCTGAAACCAGAGAGGTGGGTGGTACTTAGGAGAAAGACTGGAGACCTAGCACTTGGCACTAAGGACACAGAGATATTGAGGTGTATAAGGACAATATTGGGAAGACTCTGAGCCACGTGCCGATGGCTGTGGACGTTGTCTTCTAGTTCCTGGAGACCCATCAACACTTTCACCCGGAGGAACCACAATAGGTACCCAGTATGCGAATAAACAATAGCAGTTACTTTTTGGGAAGTACAATCTGGCACCATGAACAGGATCTATTATCTTTCACATATAGTTGTCATCAGAACAATTTGTCCTAGGCTGGGACATCTATCCCACTAATGTTCCGGCATCGAAGATGTCCAGGGAGCAGACTTGGGGACATATGGAGCAGTACGAACTGCCGTCTTTCTCTGCAGCTCCAAATATACTATTATATATTTTCCAATTGTTTCTTCCAGATCAGAGTTAGTGTCTCCCATATGTGCCACTGCATATAACGACAACCTAACGAACGGGCTTCTGCAGCAAACATTATTAGATATAAAAATGGGGAAAAATGAAATGGAGTTGCTGGAAAAAAGAGGCCAGTCTCCCCGCCGCACCCCCCCCCACCACCACCCCAGCTGAATAAAAATAAGAGAGTGCATTTGGCTTAGGAAAGCAGGTGCCATGGAAAATTCCAGCAGGCTCTGTAGTGTGATGGAGATAATGAATCAGAGGAAAAAGCATGCATTTTGGAGAGACAGACTTTGGGCTCTGAAAGTTATGTATGGTGCAATGTTCGCCAAATGCTGCACTCTGTCTGGGCCCCGTTTTTTTATCTTTAAAATGGAGAGAATGCCCACCTCACAGGGTGCTCTGAGAATTAAATGATATAATACAAATGATTCTCTTGGCTTAGGTGGCTCAGAAAATATTGTCTTTTTCATCTATGTAGAGAAAGGAGATTGAAAACAACTTAGGAAACAACACATGACGTACAGTCTTTCTGTGTTTGGCTTGTCATTCTATAGAGTCACGCCTCTTTGTACTGAGGGGATTTCACATCATCTTAGGGCCCACGGTGTCTTCACTGATCACAATTACACCAAACTACAAGCCAGTGGAAGAGAACTGAAGTCCCTAAGGTCACTCATTTTCAATGAAAGATGAAGCTGTCATTTTCTATATCGGAGGGGTGATTCCCTTACCTGAAAGGGGGCAGAAGAGCTACCGTAGAGTGTCCTTCGAGGGCTAAAATGCTTGAATAATATTTAAGTTCATCACGAGATGTCCCCCCTCTTAGCTCTTAGAAATATGTGGTAGCTCATATCAACTCTACGAAAAAATTTTCAGGTCTCTCTACACATTTGGGGGTGATCTTCCCAGCTGTTAGATGAGCGATCCATTCCATGTTGAAGACTTACCTTGTGTTCCACTGGGTAAACGATTTCATTCTTAGAGTGACCTGGTGAAGGAGGGAAAATCGTTATCCTTAAATTTCAAATGAAGAAACTGAGGCTTGAAGACAAGAAGTGACTTTCTGAAGGTTTTATAGATAATAAGTCGGAGCTGGGGTTCGAGCCCAGAACTATTGTCGGGCTTAAAACCCTGCATTCTTAGGTCTATAGCCACTCTCTGTGACCCCTGAGGGCACAGTGTGCCTCACCTGTGTACTCTTGAATAGAGTGTCACCCCATAAGGCAGCGGTTCTCAACCTGTGGGTCGCGACCCCTTTGGGGGTCAAACGACCCTTTCACAGGGGTCACCTAAGACCATCGGAAAACATATTTCCGATGGCGATTCATAACAGTAGCAAAATTACAGTTATGGAGTAGCAACGAAAATAATTTTCTGGTTGGGGGTCACCACAACACGAGGAACTGTATTAAAGGGTCGCGGCATTAGGAAGGCTGAGAACCACTGCCGTAGGAGAGGCAGAGGACACCAAACTCAATAAATAGCCCCCTCCTACTATTTATTACTGTGCAGGGGTAGAAACAGTTGTAAGAGTAAGGATCAGAAGACGCGGGTTGAATAAGTGACTCACTCACTCCGAGGCTCTGTGAAATGAGGAAGGCAACAGTACACAGAGCTTTGGTGTCTTCATCTGTGAAACAGGGCTCGTGGCAGTGCCTACCGTATGGGCTGTCCTGAGCACCCTGTGCGATCGTTGCTGTACGAGTTTGGGAATGCTCAATAAATAAGTCCCCGCTGTTGTTACTACTGATTGTGAATCACACAGAGCCTTCTAAACCCACACAGCCTTGGGCTTTATGTCTTTGGTTGTGTTTCAAGACACGAGCAGCACTTGTGTTGTCTGGAAGTTTTCAGCAGGGAGAGGAGAACCATTAATTTAAGCCTGAAGAAATTGAGCTTGTAGCTTCTAGGAGCATAAATGCTGTCATCATCAGAGCTGACTCGATAACTTATTTTCAGAGTGGAGGAAGCCCTACCACGTGGGGACACGTGGATTCCTCAGTGGTGTTGATCACGGAGGGTTCTACGGGGGGGCAGAACAGTCACGTGGACTCAGAAAACTTTGACCCAGATTTCGTTTTCTGGTGTAATACAGTCGCCTGACCTTGGGCGAGCCTCCCCCTCTTTGAGCTCTGGTCTTTTCATGAGTGAAGCACAGACAGTAATACAAATTCCAAAGGGCTTCAGTAAGGCAAACTGAGAAGACAGTTAGGGCAGAGCATGGCACACATTAGTGACTTAAGTACATATGAGCATTCCGTCTTCAATCTTTTACTTGTGTTTAAGTAATGTGTGCCCCATTTCTGAAAAGTCAGACAGTAGACGCACAGGAAAATAAAATTGTCAACGTGAGCAGCACTTTCAAGACAATGTGATCCAAGCTGCCTTCGTAGCTTTCATGTATCCATGTTTGTTCATTCAATTATTTATTCAACAAACACGGGATGCCTGTTCTGTACAAAGTGTAGGGGAAGGGGAAGCCGGAGAAGGGAGCATTTGCCATCGTTTTCTCTACCTGTATTTCATTCTTTCCCAAGAGAAAGAAGCAGAAATCCTCCAGATTGCAAGAGACATATAGGACCATATTTACAGCTGGACAGAATTACTGTATGAAACGGGTGTCATGCCCACATCTTCTGCTGCCCTCCCAAATCCGTGCTGTTAGCGTAATTTAAAGGGATAGGATCTACGATGGGGCAGCTTAGACAGGAAGGTGCTCAGTTGTAGCAAGGTCAGGTAAGTGGGCTGGCCGTGGCTTAGGTTCCTATACCATGAAGGCAGTCATACCATGGTAAGGGTTCAAGATCCAGCAACTGACTTACGGGGAGGAGGAAGCCTGTGAGCTTCAACCTGGCTCCGCAGAAGCCCCCCGTTAAAGTAAAGGTAGCATGGACACTTGCTGAACATTTTATTTTTCTTATTCTCCTTTGATGTTCCATTTTGCATGTATAACTCTCTTGAGATGAAAACTAATTGGCAGAAAAAGTGTCAAGTATTTCTGTTTCCTCTCATCTAGTGGTTTATATAATTTTGGGGTGGGGGGGAACAGAGACTGTGTTACTCAGTAACTTAAGCCATGCATGCACATGGTCGTATAGACACTCACATGCAACTATGGGAGAAAACAGAAGCAACTGTCACCGAACAAGGAGCCCCAGTGAGCAATCTCAAGCATCACTGCTCTTAGGAGGCGCAGAGTCGGTCTCAAAGACTGGTGTGTAGCCAGAAACCCAAGAATCGGAAAGAAGAGAGCAAGAACCAGTGGGCCAGGGTCAGTGAGGATGTGGCAACAGGCCCTATGGGCCAGATGCCTGAATCAATGTGCAGGACAGAAGCAACATCTACCATCTTCGCCCTAATTCTGCTGCTTCCCATTTCAACCCCATAGTCCACTACCGAGAGATCCCTGTTTGGTTCAAACCTGTGCTATTTTTTAGTCGTATGGCACAGAGATGGAGAGGGGATCTTATTTTATGAGAGTTACAGTCATAAGAAAAGTTGTTTTTATATCCAACTAAAATCTCCTAGCTAAGGCGTCTGAGTGTATTCTAGGTCTGCCATCTGGATCTGTATGGAACAAGCTTCTTTTTCTATGTACCAGCCTTTGATTATTTAAGGTTGTCTTTCAAGTTTCCTTGGTCTTTTGACACCAACAGACTATCCAACGTGTTCAAATATATTTAATATGTCAAAATATTTTACTTTCTTTATCACTTGGGTTGCTTTTCTTTGGATATGCTTCTATTCAATTAGATGCCTTTAATTATTATTATTATTTTTTAATCCTCACCCGAGGATATTTTTCTATTTATCTTCAGATAGAGTGGGAGGGAGGAAGAGAGAGAAACATCGATGTGAGAGGGACACATCAACTGGTTGCCTCCCGCACGACCCTGACCAGGGCCGGGGACAGACCCCAACCAAGGTGTGCCCTTGACCGGAATCAAACCCACGACTAATTGGTCTGTGGGCCGACACTCTAACCACTGAGCCAAACTGACCAGGGCCAATTAGATGACTTTAAAGCCGGGCTCCAAGCACTGGTCCCAACATCCCAGATAGAATCTTGCCAGTATGGAAAACACGGCAATTATATAGGCCCCATTATCCTGACACTATATTTACATTAATGAGCTCAGGCTAGATACTTGGATGATGACCAGAGTGTGATCTTTCTTACCCAAACCAGAGTACTTTTCATCAAAGGCAACTGAAAATCTTCAGAAATGTTGGAGACCTTTCCTGAGACTGCGTAATTATATTTTTTAAATGCTTTCAATTTCCCATGACAAGTTTGGAGTGTCTAAAGATGGCAAAGTGAAGGAGATAAATAGATTATTGATCAGACAGGCTTGTAATTCCTTAGCGAATTGGATTTAGTTTCTTCATTGAGATCAGGTCAATGCCATAAATTTCCTAGAAAATCAATGCAACAGAGAGTGCTATGAGGGTGTGAGGCACGCTTGAAGACATCTCCCTGGCTGCTTCAGGGGTGGGAGCCTAACACCACTCCAAAAACAGAGCCTGGAAGGATTGGAAAATGACTGTCTGAGGGATTCAAACACTAGGTCTGCGAGTGAAGTGCCTGGGCAGAGTCAAGCCACACTCTTAGCTTGGCCACTGTCCTCTACGTGACCTTGGACAGATCACTTTACTTGGATTATCCCATATGCTACAATGACAAAGTTAGACCACACAGACAAAACTCTGTGCATTTTCCCCCATCGGTGTGGGGAAGAGAAGGACAACTACTAAGACAAACAGAATGCGGTGACCCGATCCAATGAACGTTTACTTCACATTGTCACAAACACTCACATGCTGGTTCTGCAATAGGTAGCTCTGTTCCAAGCAGTCCTTTGGGGACGCAGGTGCACTGGCTCTTCACATCTCGCCACTCTGCTATTACCTGGAGCCTCGCTGTACCTCACTTCCAGGCTGCCTTGACTAGCACAGAGCCTACAGAAGCTGAGATAAAGGCAAGGCCTGAAGGGTGGGCAGGAAGCACTGTAAAGCCCTTTGAAAATGCATCCTGGCTTCTGCAGTGAGCTCACGTACTGCCGTGTTTATTAAGAATCAGAAAACCTGAGAAAAATGAGATTGGCATATAAAAAAAAACCTCAGTTGTCTTGCCTGAAACTCCAACCCAATGCAAGCTAGTCAAAAGCCTTACAAAAGTGGGCCACCAGAAGGAAAATTGGAAATTTTGAGAGAAAAATGGTAGTGAGGGTGTTTGAACAGATGCACGGCAGATAACTACGTTTTGAAATGGTCTTTTCGGTGACTCCTTGTGGAGATGCTCCATTTGTTTTACCATATTTATCCACTTTATTTACTTTGCACGGAAAGAATGCATAACTGTTTAAAGACTTTGGCAAAACCTAAGCGTTGTTCTAAGCCTGACAGTCCCAAAAGGCACTGGAAGAGGACACAAAAGTAAGTTGAACTTGAGACTATGAGAAGGTGAGAAGAACATAGAGGGTTGCAGTGGGGAAGGGTGGAGACAGACCAAGAAACATCCAACTGGGTGACCTCGTAACTTCTCGGGGTGCCATGAAGTGTAATATCTAGAGTCTGTATTATTTACAGCGACACTAACTCCTTACAAAACACACGTCTGTGGATCAACATAATCCAAGTTCACTTCTTCCTCACATAATGGTCCGATGTGATGGTGCCTGGTCAGGGGGACTGCATTATTTTCCTATGCTGCCCGTTACCACAGATGTGATGTCTTAAAACAACACACATTTGTCAACTTACAGATCTGGAGGGCAAAATCTGAGATGAGTCGACAGGGCTGCATTCCTTCTAGGGAATCTAGGGGAGGTTCTGTTTGCTTGATGCTTATAGCTTCCAGAAGCTGTCTGCATGCCTTGGCTCACAGACCTGCATCCCACCCACTCCAATCTGTTTCTGTTGTCATTTCTCTTTCTCATACCATGACTCTCCTCCCTCCTCTAAGGACCCTTGTGATTGCCTCGGGCTCACTCAGATAATCCAGGATCATCTCTGCCTCTCAGGATCCTTAATCTAATCCCATCTGTGAACTTGCTTTGCCATGGAAGGTGAAATAGTCACAGGCTCCAGGGATTCGGTCACGCACATCTTTGAGGGCAGAGGAAAGAGATGCCAGTGTTCTGCCTACGACGGGCATCGTGGGGAAGGAAAAATTTGCCAACTTCAATTGCAGTTTCCTGAGGTAGCCCTGGGTATCAACATTCAGCTGGCTAATGGAGAAAAAGAGAAATAATTGCACCTGGGAGGATTTTGATGGCACTGGACTGACAAAAACATACAATATGTGCACTAACTAGTTTTACTCTCGTCTTTGTGGGTATATGGAAACTTGGAGTTGCATGCTTTGCCCACGTACTTAGCAGAGAGGAAAGTGTTGGCATTGCCACAGAAAAGAGCACAGAGAAGAGGGGGTGAGAGTGGGGAACGGAGAAGGAGAAATGTAGCAAATGGGACTCATAATAAGAGGAAAATGTGTTTGGACTGAAGGTTTTATTTCCCCGTATTTTCAAGGGTGGGTGAGATTTCCTTACAGTGACACCAGCAGGCTTTTGCTGCTTGTGGCCTCCCAAAATAGACCCTGAGTACCCTGGGGCCCATCTGCAGAGAGAACCGGTTAGTGACACATGACAGCTATTCCTTGAAATGTGTTCAGTGATCCACACAGCTCACAGCAGCTGTACAGTGGGGAGTACTGGCCTAAAAATGACTTTCTCCCTTACCTCTGAACCCGATCATCAGCTTGGGAAATTACCTTCGAACTCATGTTTTTTATACTCTCTTCTCTGGAACCATTATTTCAGTTATATCCCTAATGCCCAAAGCCTTGAACCTCCCTAGGGAGGGAGTTGTGCCTCCTGGAACCCGCTGATCATGCCTTATTCGATGAATGGATGATGATCATTATTCTCTTCTTCCCCAGCTCCTCAACTAACCCTGACCCTAACCCTAACCCTAACCCCAACCCCAACCCCAACCCCAACCCTAACCCTAACCCTAACCCCAACCCCAACCCCAACCCTAACCCTAACCCCAACCCCAACCCCAACCCCAACCCCAACCCCAACCCCAACCCTAACCCCAACCCCAACCCTAACCCTAACCCTAACCCTAACTCAACCAGTGTTTATAAATTTATTCAATATTAAGAACCACCTGGAAGTGTTTGTTCTCTGAATAGATGACCAGGTCTCTCTGACAAAAATTCTGACTCACTAGGTCTAAGTCAAGGGTTTATGTTTCTAACTAACAACACCAGGTTTATTCTAACCATCAGGCAATGTTTACAAAGTTACAAACACACTCTTAAAGGCAGGAAGGGTTGTTGCACCAGATGTCTGGATTTAAAGCCAGGGTCTGGAATTTACCAGCTAGATGCCATGTGTCAATTCCTTAATATTTGTGTATCTTAGTTGATAAACATGTAACTCTACCCAAATCCCATTCTCAAGTTATGCCTATTTGCACAAAAGACAATGATGATACATTTGTATCCAATTTTATACTACTGGGTGTGCTTTGAAATTTTGCAAAGAAAACATGATTCACCGTTGTCTGAAATAGTCAGGGTTTTCAATGACAGAGAAGAACAACGTAAAAATTGATCTAGAAGGAACATGGACTCCGAGTAGGCAGAACATTCTCCGTTGGAGCAGTAAGGCATTCCTCAAGATAAACTTGGAAGGGCTCAGATTGTCCAGCCGTTGCTGACCCTCAGGTCCTGCCCAGGCTTTGTTAGCAGTGGCTCTGTGGACAGTTGGAGCACAAGGGCAGACTGATATGGCCAACATTCTTTCAAATGTGAAAATAAGATTTAATGTAATCATATTCCAGTCCCTATCTTTTAAATTCCTTATATTTATTTTATCAAGTTTCACCATCCCGGAGAATCACCTTTCAAACCCGAGTTTGACCTCCAACAATTGTGGCTTCCAGCTCACAGCCCCCTTCCCCCCCCATACCCCCCCCCGCCCCCCGACCACCACACTCCGCCACGCGCCTCTGGCAGGTTACATGGCGCTGGCACATTTTCAAACACCGACTGTTGGAATGTCATGCTTTGGGATGACAACTGTAATAGCAAACAATTATACAGTCAGTGTCCAGTACGGTTCTGGACACTTTTCATAAATTAATCAATTCAATCTTCACAACAAATACTACTCTTAACTGTTATAAAATTGAGAAAACCGAGACACAGAAAGATATGGAGCCAGAAATCCTTACACTTCATGGCACTAATCAGAAAACATAATATTAAAATGAGAATAGCTAATGACCCCTTCCAATGATTCCAAAGTTGCATACATTTTAAAAGAAAAAAAAATTTTGATGACTGTAAACTAGAGATTAGAGTAATTTTAACCGAGATGATCAGGTAATGATTTCTCTTCTTTTTAATTTTTTTTTTCATTTACAGTTAGCATTTAATATTATTTTGCATTAGTTTCAGGTGTACGGCATCGTGGTTAAACATTTATGTAACTTTTGAAGTGATCCCCGGATAAGTCCAGTACGCCCCTGACACCATACATAGTTATTACAATATTATTGACTATATTCCCTGTGCTGTGCTTTATGTCTCCATAAGTATTCTGTAACTACCAACTTGTACCTCTTCATCCCTTCACCTTTTTCACCCAGCCCCCAACCCCCTCCCACCTGGTCATCATCAATTTGTTCTCTGGGTCTATGAGCTTGTTTCTCAACAGTGTCTTTTGGAGAGGAGGGTCTTTATTTAAACAGTGGCTTGGGACTTTCTGATCCTGTTTGGGAAAGGGCTCTAACTACATGCCATCTAACTGTTGAATCATTCCTGTACATGAGCTCAGAGCCGCCTTAGAGATCACCTAACCTCCTCCCTCCGTTTACAGAGGAGACAGCTGCCACCTACAGAGGACATGTGGCTGATAGGCTCATGTACCTGAGAGCCTGTGGGACTCCTGACACCCAATCCACCCCACACCCAGGTGATAACAAGTCACTGCTGTTTCAGTTCTCTCCCATCCACATAGCTCTGGGCAAAGAAAAGGATTAGAAGTACTGACAGTGCAGATGTGTTCATCCCACACATCCCCTCCTCATTTCCCCAAAGCTCTCTTCCAAAAACAAAGAAGGAGCAAGAAGACACTGCAAAAGGCAGACAAAAAACATGTCTGGTAAACAAACAAGAAAATACAGGTTGAAATGAAGAACATTTCAAACTTCAGTTTCTCTTCTTTCTTTGTTCCTTAAGACATTTCCTGTCCACACACAGTGGAAGTTCTAAAAGCACAGCAAGGTACGACTCTCAGAGCTAAGACATCGGTTTTTGAAAAACATTGCATTATTATAAGACCAGACCATGAAAGAACAAAATTGCCACAAAAATCATATATAAATATGTCATATTCACATGTCTTTCTATTTGGAGCCCAAAGTTGGAAGCAAGGAAAATTGTAGCAAAGAGATTGAACTGAATAGAGGTTCTGGGACCAATCACAGGACACATTTAAGACCGCATTTCCAGTCAAGTCTTGGGACCAGTAAACCAAATTTGCAAGAGTATTTCATTAATTTTATCTTACACCTTAATGGGGAGAACAATAGAGTAAGAGTTGAGAGACATCAGTAGTATTTATTTTTTTAAAGAAAGTTTCTTTATTTACCTTTCTCATTTCTCAGTCTCAACTATTCCCATTGATTCCATTCAATTTCGTACTAGAGTCTCAGCAACGTGATGGGGATATGACACAGGTGTTGTTCAGAATCCCAGCACCAATCACCACCCTGATTCCCGACACACGTGACACATTTCACAAATGTTATATCGAATTTATTAATACTATATTGAATTAATTTAATATTAAATTAGTTGAGAAATGACTGTTCAATTGTATTCTCTGTCTTTATCATCACTAACCTTGGTAGAAGTCATGATTACCTCTTACCTCCTTCATCATTCACTTCCAAAAAATCAAATCCTTCTAGTATATTGTTTAAATCAACCAAATTGCGCCAAAATCCTTCCAGTGGCTACCACTGCTCATATAATAATGTCTAAATGACTCAGTATGACATTTAGGGACCTTTGACATCTTTGTTTCATTGCCATTTATTGACGAATTTATTATAGCTCCTTCTCCTTGATTTTTCCTTAATGTTATAGCCACTCAATTACCATTTCCTTCTCAACATGCTATATATTTTTTCATGCCTATACATGCTATTTACGCTATATATGTTCCTATACATGCTGTATATTTTTACTCATGCATTATGTTTGCTATTTTTTCCCTGGAATGTCTTTCAAATCTACAACTTGGAAAAACCTGTTCCTTCTTTAAAATCTAGTTCAAACACTACTTACACTGATATTCCTTCTTCCTCCAAAGAAAAACTAATTTCTCTCTTCTCTGTGGGTCCATAGCACTTTCCACTAATTCTTACTGAGCATTTTCATATTTCATTCTTTTGTTAAATCATTCATTTTATCCTGCCGAGCTCTGAATTCCATGAGAGAATCATGCATCTTAACCACCTTTACCTCCCCCACTTAATATCTATCACAGAGTGTGATGCATACATGTTCAAATATACTACTAATTCCTTAAAGGTATACTTCAAACCCAATTGATAATAAGTCAGAATCTTTTAGAAACCACGTAACATAAAGAATTATCCAGGTTGAGTAGGGATATTGACAAACAAATGGGTGCATACCCCATCTAAAAGAGATAAATACATTCTTACCTGGGTGATGGTTACCCTATGGGTGTGTGGACCCAGTATTGCTGGGTCTTCAAGAAAACCCAGCCACTGAAGTTTTACTTGAAATATCTCAACTTCAAGAGCAATATACAGGCCCAGCCAGTGTGGCTCAGTGGTTGAGCATCGACCCATGCATCAAGAAGTTGCTGGTTCGATTCCCGGTCAGGGCACATGCCCAGGTTGTGGGCCAAACCCCCAGTGGGGGGCATGCAGGAGGCGGCCAGTCGATGTTCTCTCTCATCGATGTTTCTATCTCTCTCTCCCTCTCACTTCCTCTCTCTCTAAAAATAAATTTAAAAAGAGCAATATACAGGCCACAGTGGTGTGGGTTCATCTAGTGGACAACCAATTTGCAATCCAGGCTCAAATTTATTCAGAATTGATTTTGTCTTCCGTGTTGTTTATGTAATCGAGGAATGGAGCTTTTGAAATATGCTTCAGACACCTTAATGATCGGAATCCTCTCTTATAGCTATCTATACTCTATTTCGCACATGACCTGGTGTCTATTTGCCTGAGAAATTTTGTTCACAACATCCTCCATTTGGGGCTTTCCTTCCCCTTCCGCAACCTTTCTGTTATTCCTCAGCTTCTCCTTCTCCGTCAGCTTGTTTTTACCACACCCCTCAACGACTTGTAGGAAACTTGCCTTTATTTGTCCTTCTCTTCTGTAAAACAGGAATAGTAACATAATTTCTTACGGCTTCCAAAAAACAGAAACAGAAACGAGATGCAGAGCACCTCAGTGTCATGGCTTATGTTATGTAAGGATTGACTTTTTCCATCTTGTCTCCCTCATGCTTCTTTTCTCTCCTGTTCTAAATACACAGTAAGCCCTGGCCGGCTTGGCTCAGTGGTTAGAGTGTCGGCCCGCGGACCAGAGAGACCCTGGTTCGGTTCCCACTAGGGGCATGTACCTCGGTTGCAGTTTGTCCCCGGCCCCGGTTGGGGTTGTGTGGGTGGCGACCACTCGATGTGTCTCTCTCACATCGATATTTCTCTCTCTCTCTTCCTCCCTCTCTCCCTCCCGCTCTATCTGAAGATAAATGCAAAAATGTCCTCAGGTAAGGATAAAATAATAATAAATACACAGTATCTGCCCTGAGCCTCCCTCCATCAAGACCCTGAAATGGGTAAAATGAAGTGTAATCATTCAATTATCAACAAACAATTTTAGGATGTCAATTGTTCAGTTCCTCATCCTTTTCGATTATGGGCTTGGACCTTAATGAAGGCTGTTCCTGCCTCTCACTAGGGTGCATAGAGCAGATTCTCAGCATCAAGGCAGAGCTTCCGTGCACGTTGTGACTCACCTCGCAGTTTGTCTCTTCGCCAATATTCCTCCCTTTCCTTATCCCGCTGGAAGTACATGTTGGTTTAGGTCATGTCACTCAGTTGCTAACGTATGAGTATCTCTGTCAACAAAATGAAAAGGCAACCTCCAGAATGGGAGAAAATATTTGCAAGCCATACATGGGATAAGGGGTTAATATACAAAATATAAGGAACTCATACAACTCAATAATATTATTATTATTAATAATAATAATAATAATATGATTTTAAAATAGACAAAGGCCCTGACTAGGTATACCCAAAGAAAATATTCAAATGGCCAGTTGGTACATGTAAAGTTGCTCAGTGTCACTAAACATCAGGGAATGCCAATCAAAACCACAATGAGATATCAACTCGCACCCATTAGAATGGCTATTATCAGAAAGATAAGAGACTAACCAACTTCAGAGGAGGGGGGTGTGTGGAGAGATAAACCAAAGAATGTATGCATATAAGCATAACCAATGGACACAGACAACAATGCTGGGGGCAGGGGCGGGGTCGGGAGGAGGGCGTCAAGGGGGAAAAAGGAGAAACATCTGTAACAAAAATGAATAAATAAAAGAGATAAAAAGTGTTGGCAAGGTTGTGAAGAAAAAAGAAACCTGTTGGTGGAAATATTAACTTGTATAACCACTATGGAAAACAGGATGGTGCTTCCCCCCCCCCCCAAATAAGAAATAGGACTACCATCTAACCCAGCAATTCCACTTCTGGGTAATAAATCCAAAGGAAATTGCTATCTCAAAGAGATAACTGCACCCCCATGTTCATTGTCGCATTATTTACAATAATCAAGACATGGAAAAACCTAAGTGTCCATAGACAGATAAATGGATAAAGAAAATGTGACATATAAAATACAATACATAGAAATATAATGCAATATTATTCAGCCATGAAAAGGAAGGAAATCCTGCCATCTGCAACAACATGGATGTACCCTGAGGGCATTATGCTAAGTGAAATAAGACAGAGACAGACAAATACTGTGTGATCTCACTTATATGTGGAATTAAAAAAAAAAAAACTGAACACACAATATAGTACACAGATGATGTATTATAGAATTGTACACTTGAAACCTCTATAATTTTGTTAACCAATGTCACCCCAATAAATTCAATAAATTAAAAATATTATCTGTGCCCCCACCCCCCAAAAAAAACCTAAACTCAAAGAAATAGAGAGTAAATCAGTGGTTGCCTGGGTGGGCATGAGGGGTGGGAGGGTGCAAGAAATGGGCAAATGTTGGTCAAAGGGTAGAAACTTCCATTTATAAAGTGTTATATGCATAACCAATGGACATAGACAGCAGTACTGTGAAGGGGGACGGCAGTGGGGAGGAGGGTATCAATGGAGGAAAAAGGAGAAACATCTGTAACAAAAATAAATTAATACATTAATTTTTTTTTAAAGAAAAAAATGTATAATTCTGCCCTGGCCAGTTTGGCTCAGTGGTTAGAGAGTCAGCCCTTGGACTGAGGGGTCAAAGTTTTGATTCCCAGTCAAGGGCACATACCTGGGTTGCAGGTTTGATCCCCGGCCCCGGTCAGGATTGTGCAGGGGGCAACCAATCAATATGAGACACATCGATGTTGCTCCCTCTCTCTCCCTCCCTTCCACTCTATCTGAAAATCAGTGGAAAAATATACTTAGGTGAAGATTTAAAGAAATAAAAGTATAATTCTGTCATATACAATCTAGTGACCATAGTTAACAATATATTGTATCATATATTTGAAAGTTACTAAGATGTTAAAAGTTCACACACACACACACATACAATATAACTATTTGAGGTGATAACTTTGTTAACTAACCTTATTATGGTACTCATTTTACAATATATACATATAGAAAATAAGGCTTAAATTTACACAATGTTATATATCAATTATATTTTGATAGAAGTGAAAAAACTGACCAATTTTAGTGGGAAAAATTATCCTTGTAGTGGAGGCTGGACTCTCGCTTTTTCTTAATCAAACTTTCTTGAATACATTTTGACAATAACACAAGACAGGTAATTACATTTCCATAAATGAATGATAACATAAAGATGAAAAGCCACATAGAGCAAACAATCAAAGAATAAAAAGGGAGATGATTTGATTATCCTGGTGAAAATCTATTTTTATGAGAACTGTGAAGAGAAATATGGAAAATCAGACCCATAAACATAAACTCACTAATGCTGTTTTAGCTTCAAAATTCAAGGTTCATGTGCCGACTGGATGTTCATATGACATGAGAAATGTAGTCACATGTATGCTGTGTTAACATGGGCATGCTCTGGAGAAAACAGAACACAGAAGTTGTGACTTTCATTCTGAAGAAACTGTCAAGTTTAAACAAACAAAAACTGTAATGCCAAATAATTTGTTTATGTTATTTTTGTTAGTCACACAAGACATGATCCTCAAATGTGGCAAATAATTTCACAACATTAACTCATTCATTCATTCATTCATTCATTCATTCATTCATTCATTTTGGGTTTAGTAATTGGTCAGGCAAGAGAAGAGGTCATTCCAAGACATAAAATATGACAACCGTCAGAGAAAGGATAAATTGTGATAGGTTTTAAATAAGGTACAAAGACCACCTCACATTGCCAAGATCTTGATGTCACTCTGAAAGTCAAATTACTTCTCCTCCCTATCCTCTTTCTCTCACTCATTTGTTTGAAAAGGAAAAAGTTTCTCAGAAACTCAAGATGATGATCCAGATATACATGTGTTTTAATGCACCCCCCGCCCCCCAACCCCAACATACAGAAGAAAAATCTGAATCAAAAGCACTGCGGTAGGGAAGGCTGTTGTGGGAGAAATAAGTGATTAGAGCTCTGTCCTATTCCCTGAAAATTCTACTGTACAATATATTAGGATATGAATATCTATGTATGTAAATATCTATATCTACACACATACCATACCATATATATAAATGCAGATGCATTTATATATATCTGCATTTTTATATATCTATATATACGTATAGGCTAGAATGCCATGTGACCTGAAATTAACCACATGCTGTAGCTAGGCTTTAGTCTCCAAAGTTTTCAAAATGCGTTTTATAACATGTGGTATGGGAATATAACTTTGGGGCTGTATGTCATGAACCCATATGTATGTGAAAAAAAAAATACTGCTTTTCTTATTCTGTAGAAGTGGACCAAAAAAGAAAAAAAAAGAACAAAAACAACAACAAAAAACCCACCAACAACAACACTTTTTTTTTTTTTAATTCTACATTGCCATGATGTCTTCCTTTTCCCTTCTCTTCCAGAACATGCTTCTGATCGTGTTTAGTTCCTCTTCTCCCTCAGGACTGCTCTCAGAATAAGTAAATATACCTATGACTCAAACAGACAGACTAGCTATTGTGCTCTTGGGCTCTTGGGGAATTATGAGAGAAACACACGCTCAGGACAGGAGGCATTTGCATTTAGAACCTCCTCCGTCCCCTTTCCTTCTGTGCTCTCCGCTGTCTGGGCGAGGGGCACAGAGGGATTCAGCTCCAGACTGGAGTGTCTCTGTCCTGACAACTTGACAGTTTAATAATTTAAGCTGTTTCCATTCACCCAAAGCACATGAGCCCATATTATTATGATTTTTTCTGTTTCCATCTCCCTTCCTTTAAATCATTACCTACTATAAGCCTTGATGTCATATCAATGTCCAATGATGATGGGAGATTTTTTTTCAACTCTTGGACATTTGTCACTCTTTCTTATTTCTTTTAAATTTTTATTGAATTTATTGGGGTGACATTAGTTAATAACATTATACAGGTTTCAGGGGTCAGTTCTATAATACATCATCTGTATATTGTACTGTGTATTCACCACCCTATGTCAAGTCTCCTTCCATCACCATTTATCCCCCTTTACCCTCTTCATCCTCCCCTACCCCCTTTCCCTCTGGTAACCACCATGCTCTTGTCTGTGTCTATGAGTTATTTCATTTGTTTGCTTTTTGCATTGTCACTGTGGAGAATAATGAAGAACAGGGCAGGGTGCTTTTCTCGTGGACTGAATCAATATTAACTAAAGGGGATTCTAGTCAATCTGGAGGGACGTGAGACTGCATTCTACTCCTCGGAGTCCAGAAACACCTCTGAAACCTTGGAGAAATGACTAAACTTGTCCACACTTGCCTAGTTGAAAGTGATGGAAGACTGATAGTCTCAGAAAGTAGTCTGAGAAAGCCCTAAGAGAGGACATTATCTCTTATAATATATAGAAAACTAAGGAGTAATGGGGGGAGGGGGGGAGAATGCATTCTTAAATGGGTTATAAAGGTTTAAATCATGTGAGTTATAATCTCATCTTACTCCAATTACTTAAGTAAAACTTAAGGAACTACTTTCTTAGGCTAATTGTCTACAAAAACATTTCTGGGATATTTTCCAACCTCTATTTCATGCTGACAGGTACAGACACAACCCAACTGTCAATGGGCAACCTCCTTTGGTCACATTATTCAACTAGTGAAGGACAGTGAGGCTTTAGGGGACTGTCTGGGTTCAAAGAGGTTGGAAGGGAGGCCACACCAAAAATGTGGCCCGGGGTGGGTCTTACTCCTTAAGGTGAAAAGGAATGGCATGCATCATTATGTGTCTGAAACTAGCCCTTTAGCATCAACAGCTTAGTAAGGCAGACTGGGGAGTAAAGGAAAGGATCTCTCCCCATTCCGCTGAATTCCTCCTGTTTATAAGTCCCATCTGCCCCAATTTCCAAGTCCGAAAGTCCTTGCAGACTTTTCCCTCTCCCTCATTTTCCCATATCCAATCAACCACTCAGTTCAATTCAATCATCTTTAACCTGTGTGACCTCTATCTCACCTCTCTTCCAGTCCCGTTACCTTATCTGCACTGAAGATCATTAACGCATGCCCTCCCTTTATTATTAAGAAAGTCTCCTTTGTGGTTTTTCCACTGTCACTTTCCTATAACCTTCACAGGAAAGTGAGCTCAGGAAAAATTATTTAAGAAATCCATCAGAACAGTATAAGATATAGTTCCCAAGTTCCCATGTACGCTCGTGTTTTTCTATGACCTCAGCTATTTTCAGATGCAGATTCCTATGTCTGTCACTAAAAGTGTCCTGATTGCATGCTTAGAGTAGCCAGTGACCCAGACAATCCAGAGTATTCCCTAGTGGGTGTTGACCATTAAGAAGGAGCAAAGAGTCCGGCCGGTGTGGCTCAGTGGTTGAGCATCAACCCATGCACCAAGAGGTCGCCAATTCGATTCCCGGTCAGGGCACATGCCCAGGTTGTGGGCCCGATCCCCAGTGGGGGGCATGCAGGAGGCGGCCAGTCGATGTTTTTCTCATCATCGATGTTTCTATCTCTCTCTCCCTCTCACTTCCTCTCGCTCTAAAATCAATAAAGGAAAAAAATATTTAAAAGGGAAAAAGAAGGAGCAAAGACTTTAGAGGTGGTCCCTGCCTAGTTCTGGGAAGAGCCATGGATTTGTTTCATGGCGTGTGCATTGGCATTTCAGCTCTTTTACATGCTTAATTCCTTAGCATTTCACGTATTCATGCATAAAATGAGAACACGAGTACTTATGTTTCAGAATTACACGCGATAAGGGCTCGGCATATGGTCCTCTATTGGATGCTCCATAACTATGGGGGCTGGAAAATATATAATTTACAACTGATTGCTATTTTGAGGCATGGTCATCATTCCTAAGGGAAAAGCAGAATGTCAACCATTCTGCTGAGGCATTTTCTTCAGACTCCTAGCCATATTCCACCAATGTACAAATCAACCGAAGTTCTTGCGTAACTGGCTCAAGTCGCTTCTGCAATGTCCAGTTTGGAGTATGTATTTACTAACATCATCCTGGAATCCCAGGCTCTAGCCTAACTAACTGTAGTCTTGCAATCATATTTTTAAGAAAGAACTTTTCCCTGTTGGTTCTTCCTCTAAAAACCCCATTCCTCCTCATATCTATCTTCTGACTCCCTCATTCTTCTTTCTCCCCATATTGCTGGGAAATACTATACTTACGTTTTCTTTTTCATTCCTTCTTTCAATTTCCCTCTAGCCAATTATATTTATAGCTTCCAACCCTCCTATCATTTTCTCAATGATCTTCATAAAATCATAGACCTGGGAAAGGGTTTCAGATTATATAGATATAGATATAAATATAGGTATAGATAATTAGCTCCATTTTATAGTTGCAGAAACTGAAGCCTGAAAATTCAAAATACTTTTCCCAATAACATGTTGCTATTTCGGAGCAGGAATAGACCTAAAACTTAGGTATCCTAAATTCAATTCAGCAAATGCCCTTTTCTTTACATGCTGCTGCTTCTGAGTTCTGCAGATTACTTGTTACTTTATGGCTTCATCTTTTATCTAGTCTTAATCCCTCCGTAAATTCCATTTTCTTTTGTTCGCTCACAGCATATGAAATATATTAATCTTTTCATACTGCCTGACCTAGTTACCTTGGACCTCTTATGGTCATTATCTACCTGTGCTAAATGACCACAAGACTCCTTCAAAATCGAGGCTGATGTCTGGCTACGGGGCTTGTGATTACAGTGCACTCTGTCAAAGACATTAGTCGGATATTGACAGAAATACAAAAGAAATTGGTCTCTGTTTTCTCAACTTCAAAAATATCTTCAATGCAACCTACATTATTGTGACATTTCCTGCAGGTTTAGGGACTGCAAGATTGATGACATGGAGCAAAGAAGAGGGGCTCTCTGGACCTTTGGTTTTCTCAGTTGCTAGCATTATTTTGACAAACATTTTGTCATTATTGCTTAACAGAGGAGTCGGTCCTTGTTTTTATATATCGAAATTATTACCTTCCTTGAATAATAAAAATCAATAACGTCTCTTCTTGTGTGAGGCCTCCAGACAACCTAATCTCAACGAATAATTAAACATTTGAGTCCATTCCGGCACTCGCCTGTCATTCCCAGCTCTATGAAACTTAGCTGCCTGACCATCTTTGCCTGGGATGCTGTTATTATTTAAAAGAGAAAGAGCTTCTAATACGAGTTCTTGTGAAATTGAAACGATCAACTCTATTTGCTCTAAAGAGCAGATCTAGGCACGACTGGTATTTCCCAGGGAAGAGAAACTGGCTTGGGCAAGTCACCACCTGGCTTGACGCAGAGCCGAAACCTCAAACTGAACCACAGTTAAACTCATTTAAAAAACAAACAACAACAACAAAAACCCCTCAAACACTAGGAGAAGTTTCTAGAAAACAATAAAAGGGAAATTTGTTTAAGTTGGGAGTGTACAAAGGAGAAGAGGTAAGTGAAGACATGTGTGCGTATGATGGCAATGTCATTAACAAATACCAGGGTATGGACAGACTTCGAATGGCATCTGGGGAAACTTTGAATTAAATAAAATTAACGTTCAAAAAAACTTTCTCATTTTAGCCACTAACACCTTATTCTATCTGAAGACCTAAGTGACAGAGACTCTTGTGTACATTATTGAATTCTGGGAGACCCAATCTTTCCCATCTCAAAACTTCGCCATTGCTCTTAAAGACTAAACATCTAGGCCCTATTACATATGTAGCCTTGTCTCCTATTTGCTCTCTTCACTCCAGAAAAACCAGTCTTCTTTCCATTACTCAATGAGCCAAGCTGCCTTCTCCTCACCACGCAACCTCAGAGGATTTGGATAGGTGTTCACCTCCGCCCGGAAAGACTCTCTCTCCAAAACTTCCTCGATAACGTCCTTTATCTTCCATGTCTTAGAGCAACTGTGTCTTTTTCATGTCCCCACTTCACCCCCAGACTACTTATATGTACTCATGGCTGCCTGTAATTTTAACCAATGTACTTCCCACAGTTTAGAATTAGTTATATGCTTGTGCAATTACTTTTTGTTGTTGTTGGTAATCGTCACCCGAGGATATTTTTCCCATTGGTTATTAGAGAGAGTGGTAGGGAGGGAGGAAGAGAGAGAGCCAGAAACATCAATGTGGGAGAGACATATTGATTGGTTCCCTCCAGCATGCACCCCTACTGGGGCCAGGGATCGAGTCTACAACCTAGGTACCTGCACCTGCTGGGAATCAAACCTGGCAACCCTTTGGGGGGAGGGCTGATGCTCTAACCATTGAGCATGCCAGCCAGAGCTTGTGCAATTACTTTTAATGTCTGTCCCTCACCAGGCTGTATGCTTCATGAGGACAATGCTATGTTAGTTATGCTCAGTGTTATCACACAAAGACTATTAGATATTTTAAAATGTGTTGAGTGAAAGAATAAGTGGATTTCTTATTTTTTTGCATTTAGATAAACTAAAGAAGAAGCAAATGAGGAAGATAATTTGTTAAAAATGGGATTTTTTAAGAATTAAAATATTTCTGGTAAATATGTGCTATTCTAAATCTCCTTGAAACTTTAATTCCCATCAACAACTTTGTACCTAAACCAGCCCTGCTGTAGTCTCCAAATTGTGCCAACCATGACCAATGGCATGGCACAGGTAACTAGAGAGGCATAATCTTCACATGTCATTCAGAAGCCATTTCAAATTCCAAAGGGAGTATATATATATATAGTTTTATACAACCACTGGAAAGGGAGTGAAGGAAAGTATGGAAAATTAAAGAAAGTGTGATTATATAACATCTAGCAAGATATTTAGAATTCCTGTCTAATAGAAATACATAGTCAAAATAAACTTTGGAAACAATCTCTTCCACCCATCCACTTTCCACATCTCCGTCAAATTATAAGTTAAGACTTCCATTATGATGTGGTAAAAATAACACTGGACCCAGTAATTCAAAACAGACTCATTGAGTACTTGCTTCATGCCAAGCATTGTACTTGGCTCTGTAGACACATCAAGAAAAACAGTAGTCTGAACTGTAGATTAGGAGACCTATGTTCCTATTCCAGATGAGACAGTTTATTTCTCAAAGGTTCAGGTTCTTCATCTATAAAAAGTGAATGAATTGCTTTATACAATTCCTAAGATTACTTCTGGTTCTAGCATACTCTATCTACATCTATAACTTTAAGATTTATGATTCATTTACTCATTCAACTAACATTTTATTGAATTCCTACCATGCATATTATAAGAATTTTTAAGCACTATAAATAAACAGTACAAAAAATTCTTGTCTTCGTGAAATTTGCATTATATTAGGGAGGCCCATAATAAAAAAGATAAACTAGAGTATATAATATATTAGGAGGTAATAAATACAGAGAAAAATAAAGTAGAGAATACAAATGAAGAGTTTGTGGAGTAAGGAAACAATCTAAAATATGGTGGCCATGTTAATTACCAAAGAGAAGGTAAGATTTAAGGAAATAAGTCAAGGAAATGCATGTGACGTATCTAGGGGAAGAGTATTCAAAGCAAAGAGAACAAGTTCAAAGAATCAGGATACACATGTGCCTAAATGTCATGAACATCAAGGAGGACATTGTGACTGGTGAGGAAAACAGGTTGAGATCAGAGAGGTTTGAATCTCAGGTCACGTGGGTACTTACAGGCCATTGTGCTCTTAAGGACAAGGAAACTCAGTTGTTGGAAGGATTTGAGCAGGGGAGTGACATTATCTGAATTGCATTTTAAGAGGATTTGTCGAGAGTTTGTGTTCAGATGGGGGAAAGAATGGTAAGGGTAAAAAGTAGGAGAGTAGTTAGGAGACTGCCATAATAGTCCAGGTGAGAGAGAATGGTGACTTGGATCATAGTGGTAGCAGTGGGGGTAGTGAAAATTTGTAAAATTCTGGATATACTTCAGATGTAAGAGCAACAGGCTTAGCTACCAAATTGGAAATGGGGTTTGGAAAACAAGAGAAGAGTCAAAATGACTCTGAAATTTTGGTCTGAGAAAGTACGGATAAAATGATCATTGACTGAACTAGGAACGCCTCCAAGCAGCATAATTGTGTAGGTAGAAAAGGAGTAGATCAAGAGTTTAATTTGAGATTTTTATGTGTGTGATGACTATTAGAAAGTCAAGGGAAATGTTCAGTAGGCATTAGTATACATGAGTCTGATGTTCAGGAATAAATGGGAAACTTTGAGAGTCATGATGTATAGATATAGATGATCTACAAAGCCATGGAATGAGATTATCAAGGGAGTAAAGTCAATACCAATAAGAGGTTCAGTACTAAGCCTGGAAGCACATTGACGATAAGTAGTTGGTGAAATAAAGAGGAGCTAGCAAAAACAGAATGAGAAGGAGTAAGTAGTGAGTGAATGTAGAAGAATCCAGGAGAGTACAATGTTCTGGAAGAGAAGTGAAGAGAGTACATCAAGGAGGGGGAGTGATGGATCACCAGTGTCAAATCTTGCTGATAGTTCAAGCTGAGCAGGGTGCACAGTTTTGCTCCAGTCTCAATCATTTGATTGATCAATGTAGAGGTCAGGGTGACACCGAAAGACCAACAGAAGGGAAATGGGAAGGATAAAAGCTGTATTATTCTTTAAGGACTCCTGTGCTTAGAATAGATTCTCACAGACTTCAGACTTGCATCCAAGCATTCCCCAATGTTGGAGCAAATACTTGAAATATGGTAAAAAATAATATTCAATAACTCAGAGTTTACAATCTCAGCTTGGTGATTAAGAAATCATGTTAGGAGCTATAAGTGACTACTTCTTCCAAGGGTGAAATAAGACCACCTCTATAGTGTGATGACATACAATCTCTCTATACTTTTCTAGGTATTACCCACAAGGCACACTGACAAATAATTTGTAAAATGGTATGCCTATCTTTTTTTATGTATATTTTAAGAGATTAGATCATACTCTAAAATATACCTGGTTTCTCTTAATAACATAGTGTTTTTTTTTCCCTAACATTTATTGAGGCAATTGATATTTTCAACCTACCCACATCTTGGATGGCTTCCAAAGAATTAACCTAAAAGCTGCTTGCATATAATTTGAATAAAGCTCTGGAAACAATAGAGCCTTCTGTAAATTAGTGAACACTGGACTAATATATTTTTGTTTTATTATCTTCCCCAAAGTTTCATTTATACTTAAAATAGTTCTCTCTTCTTGGAGTATACTCTGTCTCATGAAGACTATTATTGATCGTTCATTGATTTCCTTCAGTGACATCTGTCCTATCCCAAATATTACCCCATGTACCATATATGTTTCCTGCTCTTCACTACCAATAGACATTCTCTTATTTCTCTGATTCCTCTACATTTACTCCTGTTTCAATGGACTTCTTGTCTTTTTCATTAGACACGTTAGGCTGTGGGCTTTCTGAAGATGGACTCAAATTCTGATTCCTCATCATAGTTCAACACTTGGCACAATATCAGTTGTGTATTAGTTTTCTTTTGGAGATCGATGCCTTCATAGTATGATACTGTCCTCAATAACATATAACTTTTGTCTCATCATCTGAGGCTTCTGGATTAAAATCTTGAGCCAGTTTCCTGTCTTATATCCTGTCATTAATTAATAATTATCTTTTACATTCCACTATTCCTCAAACTCCATTTTGTAAGATTGAAGATACTTAGTTCTCTCTCTCTCACCATTTAGATTGTATTTGAAAGAAACTTTTTTTTTCCATCAAAACAGCAATGCTTAACTTTGTAATCTTGAGATTAACTAATTCTACATTGCTATAGACTGAATGTTTATGCTTCTCAAATTCTATGTTGAAATCAAATCCCTAATGTGATGGTAATTTTAAGGCAAGGCCTTGGGGAACTGGTTAGGGTATGAGGGCAGAGTCCTCTTAATGTGGTTAGTGTCCTTATAAAAAAAAAAAAAGACCCTAGAAAGATCCCTTCCTCCCTGAGCCATATAACATTCCAGCAAACGGCAGCCAGCTGTGAACCAGGAAGCTGGTCCTCACCAGACACTGCATCTGTGGGCACCTTGACCTTGAACTTCCTGGCCTCAGATATTTTGCCTGTTTATTGTTTATTTCAAAGGCTTATCGAAGTGACTTGTACAGTGTCCCTTCCTTGATCCCGTTATAGGAGAATCTTCCCAATAATTTAATTGCTGAGTAACTAATAGAAGATATAAATTACCTGATTTAAATATGTAACTGACAATGGACAAAGATAATATAATATTATACTTATTAATTCTATTTTCTTAAAAACCTGGTATGTTTTATGAGACAACCATTTTCTATATACTCAGATAATGACACATGGTTTGTGTGGTACATATCCGACCAAGACTAAGAATAGGAGTCGATGCTTGACAGAGAGACCAGGATGAAAGGTTTAAGATTGGAATATTAGGCATGCTGAGGAGTCAGCAGACACAGACTTATCCCACTGAGAGGAAGCTGAAGGCAAATCTCAATGAGTATGGGGAATAAATAAACCTATTTTCAGAAAGTCTATGGCTTTTTTTCATCCAGGAGATTTGGATGGAAGTAGTTAACTAGTGTACCAAAGGATGGTGGAGTATGGTGATGAGGAATAAGGGGAATTAAAAAATAAAATCCAGTTTGAAAGACCTAGTTTAATACTAATATGAGTAATTGTAATTTACAAAAAAATCTAGATGCCCGGCCAGTGTGGCTCAGTGGTTGAGTGTTGACCCATGCAGCAAGAGGTCGCTGGTTCAATTCCCATTCAGGGCACATGCCCAGGCTGTGGGCCCGATCCCCAGTGGGGGGCATGCAGGAGGTGACCGATCGATGTTCTCTCTCATCGATGTTTCTATCTCTCTCTGCCTCTCCCTTCCTCTCTCTCTAAAATCAATAAAGGAAAAAAAACCAAACCAAACAAAAAACATCTAGAACACCAGGTACTTTATATGCAACATCTATTTTGAGTTTCTCTAAGGTAGAAATGATCAACCTCATTTTTCAAATAAGAAAACTTGTCTAGGCTCGGTTGCCCAAGGTCACAAAGCCAGCAAGTATTAGTATGCAATTCAGATGCAGGTGTGTTATTCCAATGCTCAACCACACCACTGCCTGGCATGTTGTACAAGCTGGGACTAAGGCACATAGGAGCAAAATGTAATTGAATTACTGAAATGTAAATATAAGATAGATATCCAATCAGAAAAACAAAGCAGAAACCTATTTACTAAAGCAAGATATATTAGAGCTAGATCTTAGTAAAACCAACTTCATGTTCAATCTTTCAAATGAATGAAGTAACTAACATTCCTGAACCCTTCACACAAGATTGGTCCCAGTCCTCTGCTCGTGGCCAAGCATGTATCTTTGAGAACCAAACCAGTCAACAGGGTACAGAGAAGCTGAAGGTGGCAGGAGCCAGACAAAGCATTATACGAAGTAATTGAACATGTACACATTAGTTTCATTGTTGTCTTAATCTTCTATCTCAAAACGCCCCTGCTAAACATCCAAATCCTGCAAAATAGCTATACTTTGGCTGCAAATGAAACAGCTAATTGCCTTATATTGGCTGATCTTGGAGCATATTTATTTAAAGATTTATGATCGCGATTCACAACAAAATTAAGAAGCCAGGATATTGAATTGTTTATATGTGGGGGTGGGCTGGTTGGGAGAAGGGGGGTGGTTTGGATAGTGAGTTCCGCCACATTTTAGTTCTTCTCACTGGCTCATCACAGAATCCATCCAAAAAAAGGTCACTGGTGATTGATAATTGCTACCAAGTTGTCTCACAGAAATTAGAAATCTTCTAATGAATAGAGTAGCTGAAGGACCTTGTAGTCGGGAAGAGTATCATGCTGGGTTCATTCTCAAGGCATCCTTCATTTGGTAGAATAGTTGTGTCCCAGCCAAGTGAATTAAATGTGATTTTTTCATTGCCTCCCTTTAAAAATTCAGTCTCCACGTGCCAATCCCTGAGGGCTTAATGGTTCGGGGTTCAGGTGGTAGCCAGCTTCATAGATTATCTGGTGATGGCTCCATGGTGGCAGTTCTTGGGAAGCAGCAGCATGTGGGAGAGCAGGGCCAAAGTGGGAATTCAGAGAGCTGGGGACTAGTTTGCCACCACTTAGCTGTGTGACCTGGGATATTTTCATTTCTCGGAGTCTCATTTCCCACTTGTGGGATGGGTCTGTGTACAACCACTGATCACTCTACTGTCCATATTTCAGGTTTCTGTGTCTTTCCACTTGGCTCTGAACTCCCACGTGAGCTGTGAATCACACAGCGCTCCATCCTATGTTCTGATCTTAATAAAAGGCTCTGGGTAAAATGAGTTTCATAAAAGCTGAGTTAAACGAAGCTGAACACATTTCTTTTTGTGTGTGGATGTTTTGAGGTCTGTAAGATACAAACAGGTGTAATGACTTACCCACAACTCAGGGGAAACACTTCTTCTTTTCTTTTTCTTCTAGAAAGCTGATTTTCCCAAGAACTTTCCCTTGTGCCTTCCATTCTCCGTTTGCTCGGACATGCAAATGCCCTGCTTCATGCTGGGAAGATCAGATTCACTGCCCCGAAGGTTGGAAATTGGGACTCAGCCAAATAAGGATTCCTTCTTGAATGGTGATGGTACGTGTTAGGAATCTATGGTCACCTCCAAGACAGAGCAGTCCAATTCGGCTCACTGGCTTCTGGAGGCAGAGAAGGTTGGCATGTATAAAGAAAAGCAGACATGAGAGGCTGTGCCCACCCCCCACCAAAGACAAAACTGTTCTGTCTGGAACACTGAGAGGCCCAGCAGCCCTGTTAGAACTTGAGTTCTCTGCCAAACCCTCTATCATACCCAAAATCCCCTTGGCCAGGGCTTGTTGGAATGCTTTTCTGTATTTTGAAAGCACTACTCAGATTTAGATGAAGATGATACAATCAACAAGCCTCTTTATGAACTACCTACAGGAGTAATGTTCTAAAGAGCTTGTATGCACAGGCGTAAGGCGTAAGATCATCTTTATCTAAAATGACTGAGGACGACACTACCACTAATAATAATGTACGTGAGCACACATACCCAGGACCCATCTTGCCAAGGATATTGATGTTTCCACTTTTTGCCTATGTATTCATGTGACTTAAAGATTTAAAAAGTGATATGCTTAAATGCTCCTGAGATACCAGATACCAGGCGTGGTACTAGACCCTGCATGAACATTATTTATTTTAAGCAATAAATTGACTCAGTGAGGTAGATATTCCTACCCTCATTGGGGGGCGGAGTGGGGGGGGGGCGGCGGGGAATGTTAAGAGAATTTACATGTTTGTAAAACGACAGAGGTGTATTCCTGGCCCAGGGGAGTCTGACCCCCAGGGCCTTTGCAGTGTTATTAAGCCGAATATTATTAATTTACAATGATACACATTCATGCCTTCCTTCCTCTCCTCTCTATGTTCTTTCTGAATTTTTTCCTCTCTATCCCTCTTTCTTAGGTCCCTTTCCCTTGATTCCCTCTTTCCATCGTCCTTCTTCTTCTCCTGTGTTTGCTCTGCTAGGATTGCGTATTTTACAGGCTTCCCCAGATAGCCCTAAATGTTATCTCCTCTGCTTTGGCAAAGTGTGTCTTTTTTGGTCTTCCTCCTCCTCTCATCCGTCCTTGTTCTGACTTTGTATTCTTTGCCACCTCTGCCCAGCCTCTGAGAGTATTTCTAAATTCCTGCCTTTGACCCAACACATTCTGGGGAAATGTACATTTCCCATAAGGCCCCCATTTAATTTTATCACTAGCACCACTAAAATAACTGCTCTCAATACATTCATCTAAGACTTTCACAGCCAGCAACTCCCCTTCCTTTGCTTTTTTAAACCTGTCAGGGAAAGGTGTTCAGAAATATTTCATTTGGTTGCTACTCAGAGCAGTGATTTTCCATCCCCACCATTTCAGGGACTGTGAGTCAGTGCTGAGAACGGACTTGTGATTTCTTCAGCCTTGTTCAGGCTGGGGGATGCACAGGGCTGTGTGCATGATTCTGTTCGCTAATAAAACATTCCCAGGGCTTGATGCGGGTACAGAGACGGTGCCTTAGCTGCGCACCAGCCCTTCAGCTCAGTTGTGTTTAACGGTCTCTGGGATCTTCCACCCGGTGGGAAAAAGAGCACCATCAGAAGCTTACCTTGCATTCTGAAGAACATGACAAGTGATTGAGAGCAGGGCTGCCAAGGGCCAAACCTCTGAACCTCTGAGCGGTCTCTGTCTAGTTCCGTGGGATCTCAGTCTGAAGACACCTCCTGGAGAGGGCTCTGCCTGCAGACAGCATCTAAAGGACTCAGCATACGTATCATTTTGGCGCTGTGATTCTTAGTTTATATTTGCGTAGTCATTATTTTGGAGGAATGTTAATTTCTCTTATGCGAAAAGAAGAAGAAAATAAGGAGAGAAGGAGGAGGAAGAGAAGGAGGAGGAGGGAGGAGGAGGGAAAGGGGGAAGAGGAGGCCCCTGTGGGCAAATACAGGGTAAGGCAAACGCAGGTTTACAGTTGTTCATATGGAAAATAATACACTGACAAATAATAATATAAGAATAAACTCGGTGTATACAGTCTTTTTTTTTAAATGATTTAAGCCTGTTTTAAATTTTTTTTCTTTATTGATTTTTAGAGAGAGAGAGGAAAAGAAAGGGAGAGAGAAACATTGATGAGAGAGAACATCGATTGGCCGCCTCCTGCATGCCCCCCACTGGGGATCGGGCCCACAACCTGGGCATGTGCCCTGACCAGGAATCAAACCGGGGACCTCTTGGTGTATGGGTCGAAGCTCAGCCACTGAGCCACACCAGCCAGGCGGTATTTACAGTCTTATTGGACACAAAAGCTTTTTGTTTCCCCTAGATTATCTCCTTAAACGAGAGTTTTCTAAAACATGCTTCAAGAAATTATACACTATTTCCCCCCTTTCAAAAACTACAGAAACATCTGCACTATTCATTTTTTAAATGATAGTTGACATACAATGTTATGTTAGTGTCAGGTGGACAGTGTAATGATTAGACGTTTATGTGCCTTATGAAGTGATCACCATGACAAGTCCAGTACCCATGTGACACCACACAGAGTTATTACAGTGTTATTGACTATATTCTCGATGTTGTACTTTACATCCCTGTGACTATTTCTATAACTGGCAGCTTGTAATTCTTAATTGCCTTCACCTTTATCTCCTGTCACCCCACCCCCCCTTACACTATTCATTTCAATTCAGTCATTCATATACGCATTTATAGAGTCATTCAAAATGTTAACTAGCCATCACTCTGATCTAGGAGCCAGAGACACAAAGATGATGATATAAGATCCCAGTTTCTAAGAAGTTCATGTTGTAGTTAGAAAACGTACATACGAATGGGTAGATCGTAAGACAGCAATAATAAAAAGACAAAATATACTAAAGGGACAATACATGTTCCCCTTTTGTTTAAAAATTCATGAGTGAGTCCCTTACTCATAAATGGGGATCATAGTACCTACTCCATACGATTGTTAGAAGATACAAGGGACTATACTAGAAGGTGGTATGATTCCCATAATCTAGTGATTTGTGTTTTGTAGATTTGGGGGCAAGGAGACCACTAAAAGAATGAGTGACTATTTCAGGAGAGAAGCACTGAAAATATGAACAAGGGAATTAACTGCAGGATCGGTGAGGGGTAACCCATGAGAGGGACAGGATGTGTGAGAAAAGACCTCGACTAAACATGCGAGTCCAGGGAAAGAGCTCAGCAGGTGTTTATTATGACAAGTGAGTTGCATAGTTTAAGTCACACCTAAATTGAAAGAGCTGATGAATTCTGGCCAATCAGAGGAGCCCATTCACCTTCCTACTCCTGGTATATTTCCCGTCCCTCAACTCCACCGTGTTTTACTGTGACTGATTTAATCTCCAAGCCCCACTTCGCACTACTCCTGCGGATGGACTGCCCGCTCTGGGCATTCTCTGGAGCCTGAACCCTAGCAACACGTGCCTCTGCCTCTACGTCGAACCGAGTCGGCGGGTCAGAGCTCTGCAGGACCCGCCACTGGATTCACAAAGGCTCCGGATCTGGCTGCACGTCCCACAAGACGAGGCTCTAACGTGTTGCTTTATGATGCTCTTTTGGAAACTCGGATTGTAGAGTACACTATATAAAACCAAATTCCCTTCTCTTGTAAAGTGCATTTTAAGAACCTTTATGTCTCAGAGAGAGGTTGGACTTGAATCAAACCCCAAAAATAACTCTGGCAACTTTCATGAAAAAAAGCAATACACATTTATTATATTTAATCTATTTTAACATAATTCGGGTACATTCGCTGCTCGTTCAGATGGATTTTTTTGTGTGTGTTGGTTTTCTTCTTTCGGATTTATTTATTTTTTTATACAATCTGGCAGCAGAATGAGCCAAAAGGGGGGAGGGGATGGAGAAGAGAACTTGGCTTCAAAAGTAATCAAACCTTTCAGGTTATTGTCCTGAATTTTATTATCTGAGATTCATTCCATACTGAGTGGCTGAATGGGAGTGCCAGAAATGGCTAGGCTTGTCCTTGAACTCTGCAGACAGGTGAAGGTATAGCCAGAGAATAGTAAAGTTCAAAATCCACTTCAGTGATCACAGTGAAATGGGTAGGATCGCCACCCTATCGTCCTGTTGGTTAAATGCTTTTCACATATTTTCACATATCTCGGTGAAGAAAAGTTTATATGTGAGGAAACTGAGGTCTGAAATTATAAATACTTTCCCCAACACTATGCATATGATAATTATGGAAACCAGGATTAGTTATTCATGTCTTTTAATCTCTTTAATTACTTGGGCCCTTGCCACCATGCCACATGACTTCCAACCCTTTCATTCATGCCTCTGTTCCTTTAAGAATTATTGTGTTCCTGTGACGTGCTGTGGTTTTGAAAGCCCGGTCCAATGGTGCCGGACTTGAAGTCTAGTTCTACAGATGAGGAAACTAAGGCTTAGAATAACTGAGTTGTTTTCTTTCACAAAATGCGTTTGTAGTAAAGCTGGGAATGGACCCCAGGTGTTTGGATAATAAATAAGAAAATAAAAAAGATGCCCATTAGTGAAAATTGCATAAATTGAATCCTACTTCCCACCAACTTCCATTATAATGATAGAAATGCTTTCTCTTCACTTCTGATTGATTTCCAATGGGCAGTGGCCCTGAACACTTTTAACTGCTTCTCATTCCTGAACAGACCTTCCTCCCAGCCAGATTATTCTCAGATGATCTTTAAACAAACTTATTTGCTAAAAGGAAATCAATACTGGGGAAAAAAAACATGGAATTGAATGAACACTTTCTGGTACAGGTCACATCCTAGTTTATTTTTTTATCAATTTGCATGCATAGATGAGAAAAACGTGATGCTTTTTTACATTTGGATTAATCTGTAGTTTTCCTGCATTACATATTTTTGTGGCAATTATGCTTATAGATATAAAGGAAATAATAGTACATAATTATATTTACACACAGATCCTCTATCGGAGCACAATTTAGAGAGAAGAATAGAGAAACAGAATAAAAAAAATTGGAAGAGACTTTAATCATTATGTCTAGTGATTAATTTTTAAAGAGCAATGCTTGTTTTAATAATTTGATTAATTATATACTTCAATAAAAAGGGTTTTGTTTTTTATTAAAAAAAAGTGTTCTAATGAAAACAACATGCTTTTGCTAGGAAAACCAAACATACATACAGGCTTGCAAAATACTGTATATGATATCAGAGTCCACAAGTCTCTGAAAAAGAATGCAATTCTTTAGGGCTTCACGGACCTCCCCGGTGAGAATAGACCCCTGCACTGCAGGCCTTGTGAGGCAGAGGCCCCGCCTACTGGGTTGAATATTGTGTTTGAAACAGCAGAATTGCGCCTGGCTCACCGTGGTGTTCCGTACGCTATTACTGAGTGAACCAATGGGCATTCCATTAGAAGTTGCAGTAGCTGTTATTTAATCCGGTGCTTTCTCATTCATATGTTATCCACCATATTCTTTCCTCTCATCAAACCTTACCCATATAATAAATATATGGAGAGATCAAAGTAGAACTGTCCTAGATGAAACTAGAGTGGCTCAAAGCCCAGGTTCTTGTTCATGTCCACTTGCTCCCAGCTGTAAACCCTGTGTGGTTTGGGGGGAATTCTTCATTTCACAGATGAAGAAGTAGAGGCATTAGTACATTAGTTAAGATCAGACAGCAAATACATTACAGATTCTGGTGGGCAGCCTTAATCTTAAATAATTGTTCTGATGGACTGTGCTGTAATCAAGCCTTCTGAAAGGCTGATAACGTTAAAGTGAAAATAGTTGGCACAACCAATGATCTAAGCAGACTTCTTCAAAATCCGAATGAAGGGACTGACAAATGTTTTGTGAAGTGAGATAAGCCAGATCTCTCAGTTTGATGTTCTTTCTGCTACATAGCACTGGAAGAAGATGAGAATTTGATTTAACAAGTCTACATTTATCAGCCTGATAATGTATTGCAGGCATTACTAAGTGCTGTGAAGTACAGCGATTAATATTTGTTTTTAAGGGATTTGTGATCTAGAAAGGAATACAGAAGAAAAACTAGTTGCAATGAAGCACGTTACATTATAAAATGATACATCTCTTTATCTCACATCCCTACTCATTGGCCAATGCTGTCGATTAGAGCTCAAAATCTGATCATTTCCTCTCTTCCTCCGCTGCTGCCTCTCTGGTCCAGGCTCTCATGACCTCTATAGACCAACCCATCCCACTGTTGACATTTGCCCTTGCTCTATCCTCTGCCTGATACGTCCCTTCCCCGATTTTTATGAAGCTCACTCCCTCACTTCAATCAGGTCTCTGCTCAAATTCTGCTTCCCTAATATGGCTTCGCAGACCTCCAAATCTAAACTTGCTGATCAGAACCCCCACCCTAGTCCATCTTCTGTGTGTGTGTGTGTGTGTGTGTGTGTGTGTGTGTGTAAGACTATTTTTTTGGAAAAGTTTTAGGTTCACAGCAAAATTAAAAGGAAAGTAAAGATTTCCCATATACCCCCTACCTCCTTACAGGTATAGCCTCCCCCATTATCAACATCCCCAGCAGAGTAGAACATCTGTTAGAATTGATGAACGTACATTGTCACACACCCAAAGCCCACAATTGACAGTACAGTTGACTTTTAGTGTTGTACTTTCTGTGGGTTTGTATGAATGTATACCTCTCAGCATCGCGTCACATAGAGTATTTTCACTCTCTACAAATCTTCTGTGCTTTGCCTATTCATTTCTTCTTCTCTGCCCCCACCTAACCCCTGGCAACCACTGATCTTTTTGCTGTTTCCATGATTTTGCCATTTCTTTTTTTTTTTTTTTATCCTCACTTGAGGACATTTTTTTTTTTTGCATTTATCTTCAGATAGAGCAGGAAGGAGAGAGGGAAGAAAAGAGAGAGAGAAACATTGACGTGAGAGAGACACGTCAAGTGGTCGCCACCCACACGACCCCAACCAGGGCCAGGGACAAACTGCAACCGAGGTACGTGCCCTTAGCAGGAACCGAACCTGGGACTCTCTGGTCCGCGGGCTGATGTTCCAACCGCTGAGCCAAACTGTCGAGGGCTGATTTTGCCATTTCTGAAATGTCATGTGCAGCAATGGGAATCGTAAACCATGTACCCATTTTAGATGGGCTTCTTTCACTTAGTAATATGTATTTACGATTCCTCCACGTCTTTTCATGGCTTGATGGCCCATTTCTGCTTAGTGCTGAATAATATTTTATTGTCTAGGTGTGCCACAGTTTATTTATCTAGTCATCTACTCAAGGAGATCTTGGTGGCTTCCAAGTTTTGACAACTATGAATAAAGCTGCCATGAACATCTGTGGGCAGGTGTTTGTGTGGACATAAATTCTGAGCTTCTTTGGGTACCAAGGAGCATGATTGCTAATGATTGCTGGACCATATGGGAAGAGAATATTTAGTTTTGTAAGGAACCTCCGAACTGCCTTCCACAGTGGCTGTGCCATTTTGCATTCCCTCCGGCACCGAGTGAGTTCCTGTGGCTCCACATTCTCGCCAGCGTTTGATGTTGTCAGTGTTCCTGATGTTAGCCCTTGTGACACGTGTGTAGTGATAGCTCATTGTCATTTTAATTTGCATTTCCTTGATGACATAGGAAGTGGAACATCTTTTCCTGTGTTCATTTGCCATCTGTATATCTTCTTTGGTTTGGTGTCTGCTAAGGTCTTTGTCCCATTTTTTAATAAGATTATTTTCTTGTGGTTCAGTTTTCATCATTCTTTGTATATTTTGGATAAAAGTCCTTTGTCATATATGCCGTTTGCAAATATTAATTTTTCCTAATCTGTGGCTTGTCTTTTTATTCTCCTTATTCTGTTTTATCTTTTTTAATTGTACATATGACTACCTGTCATTTCCTTAAATCTATATTTCTCCATTATCTTTGTCCCCAACAGGAATGTAAGCTCCTCGAGGGACTTTAATTTATCCATGCTGGCTGTATCCTCAGCGCAGTGTCATATATAACATGCATACATCCTCAATGCATATATAACACTCAAACATATTTAATGCACAAGTGAACGATTATGAATAAATGAAGTAATAAGTCAAAGTAGACCAAGTTTATGAGAGCTTGCAATTTCATAATGAGAGAGTGTATGAGGCGACACACACCCCTCAGAATAGTATTTGAAGCTTAATAAATCCTTTGTAGGCATATTTGTTGTCCCGGCTGCTGCCTTAGATTGTCCTATGTCAGATGAGCCTTCTCCTGGGCACATCATACACTGGTCCACCCTAGCTCTTCTATGACAAAAGAAGTATTGGCAATATATTCAAAATGGACAGCAGAGGACTTGCTCATACCAATCTATTCATGGGAAAGACATACATTTTGAAGTTTTAAAAACTGGAAGGGACTCCTGGCTTTGTCCCTGAACATCTGTAAGATCTGTAAAACTTCTGTGATGATGATCCCTACTTTGTAAGGGAGGCGATTGTCGCTCACAAGGAATTGATGCAAGTCATAAATATAAAAGTATCTGAAGCGCTGCAAATAGCTTTAGTGTTAGTATCGCTGATATACTTAAAGTGGTAGGGAGAATTCCCCCATAGGGTCACATTTCTCTGCTGCTAGACCCAAGAGCATTCAGCATCTTGTTCTTCGGTGTCAGGACCGATGGTCAGTGGCTTGGACAACTGGATTTCTACTTCTCCTCGGAGAAGCTCTTTCAAAGTCTAATTGACCTCATTGTAAGAACATTTTCTGTAATATTTAGACAACATTTTCATTTCTGTGTTTCATGCTCTAATTTCTATTTATACCTCCATGGGGGCAGCATTAACAATCTTTCTTCTTCTGCGTGTATGCCCTTCAAATATTTATGTTGTTAGTATGTCCCTCCTTAGTGATGCTCCATCTATGCAAACAGCATTTTGTTCTTTTCATCCTTTCTCATAAATCAATCCCTCCAGTCCTTTAATCATGCTCTCTGATGCTCTTTGAATCTCTTCCAGTTTTTTGACAGCTCTCTTGTGTTGAGCTGCCCAGAACTGTTTGCAGTATTCTAGGTGCTGTCTTATCAGCCTCTCACTGAGCTGCTTTCTCCCCTTGATGGTTCCTGACAGTGAGCCTCCCTGCCGGCAGTTCAAGGATGCTGTTGGGAACCTCCTGTCACCATCTCAACGTGTAATATCTTTCTCCACCATACACTACAGGCGTCTGTGGGGGTTTGTTACCATTCTAAGCAACCATTTCGTGATGGCTACTTTTCAGAAATGGAATGCAATAGTTGTGAACTTTGCCTTACTGAGATGAGTGTAAATCTTTAAGGCTGTCGACTGTTTGGGTGGGAGGTGATTACCACACAGACATGAAGAGCCCTTGCTCTGGGTTCAGGACGGCCTGGCATTACCTCTCTGCTGCATAATGTCTTTGCTGTCTGACCTTGACCAATTTAACAGTGTCTCAGCTGCTGCTCTCCGTCAAGTGAAAAAGGGTGTCTATGCGATCGCTCTGAGAAACAGGTGACATGATTCATAGAAGTGCTGAGATCACTGACTGACACTCAAACCCACATCAACTTTGTCATTAAAAAAAATTTAATTGAGGTGAGTTTAGAGAGCATGCACATATTTTGAGTGTAGAATTGGTTAAGTTTTGAAAGCGTATACCCCTGCATAACCAACACCCAAGTCAAGGTGTTTTATCCAATTACCTGTTGATGAATGTGGATTGATACTAGTGTTCCACTATTACGGATAATATTACTGTGAACATTCTCGTACAAGACTTATTTGTGGGCATATGTTTCCATTTCGTTACCACAGGGTGAGTCTGGACACCCAATGAGGCCATTGTGGGTAGACTTAGGCCGGGACTCCATTTATCACCTATCTGCCATAACCTGACTCTAACAGAGATATTTTAGACCCACTGGCATCAATGTCCACTCATAGCCTATACCCAACATCTCTAGAAACATCCGGATATTCTCTATTCCCCAATATACAGTTACTGTAGTATATGGTTATAGGAAATGGTAGCCTGTTACATTTTAATAATCAGATTATTAAGGGGAAAGAAACAATAAAATTTTGATATATAGCATTTGCCAATACCCGTGGTATAAAAAGTACCACTCATAGCTAATTAAAGCTTTCAATGTTATGTCACTGAACACAGAGTTAGCAAGAAACGTGCCCAGTTCGCTCTGGATGGTAGCTCAAGCCAGTTCCAGCACAGTGCTGTTTGTGTTTCTTTGAAGAAAAATTGGGAAAATATTTATTGCATGTATTTGTAGAGTGTTATAGGTGTCCTTACCAAGACGACCCTGTCTCCCCTTCCCTTGTTGGTCTCTGTATAAGTTAGAAACTGAACAAGTAACATGATTTTCTATTCCAGCACCTGACATAGCTTTCTGATGACTAGCTCTTAAAGATTTTGGGTTTATATAATCATCAAATATGCTGGTGAGGTTCCCATTTATATCAGCCCTAAGAAACATCGTGATTTTCTAGCCATTTCCACAAATCCATGGTGGTTAAGGCCTTTGGAATGTCAATTTGACCTTGCTTCCAAGTATGGTGAGCACACCTTGTATCTGGTGGTGCTGAAACTTGTTTTTCTCTCTCCTAAAATTCTATCACCTATTGAGAACTGTGGATCCTTGTTCCATGATAGCATCTCCTAATCAAGTCCGATCAACAGAGTACTGCCAACCACCACCACAACAAATCAATTTCTCACTCATGCTAACACACCACTCCCCTTAGCACATTCTTTCTTTCTTGAATGAATGAAATGTTTCCTGGGCTCACCTTGGGAAAACCTGGTACTTCACTTGGTAGCTTTTCTGTTCTCATCTCATGGGTCCTTGCTAGTAGGTTCACTTACATGGGCTTTCTGATTCCTTTCTCAATACTTCACTAAGGCAATTACAGCATAGTGACTTTATTTACCACAGCCTAGATCTCGGCTCAGTGATCTATCCTTGCAGTATATTAAGACTTGCTTCAAGTGGTTTTTCCATGATGTTCAATTTCAAGTCATGGGAAAGCGCCCTGTATCAATAAACTCAAACTCTCCCTTCCCCAGCCTTATATCCCACATTCAAGGTTCACTTCCATATTTTTACTCTTTAGATCCTCTCCATACATATTGGCCAGGTTTTGGTGCTTTATGTGTTGAACAAGCCATCTCCTCCCAGGTGCCCATTTGGACGATGCTAAGATATGACTGTGGTTACTGGAGAAGCAGGAATAAGAGACGATGGACAAAAATCTGGAGGAGGAGATTTATGCTAAGACATAGGTTTTAGGTGCTAGCTTTGCCTGGTCTCTAGGCATTGAGAGTCTGCTCTTCTTTAGCAAAGAGAATGAGGCTATTTTCTTCAATCTGGAGTGTGCAGGGTAATGTAAGGTGTGAGGGTAATATAAGGATGTCACTTTTTCAGAAGTATTTACTCAGATATCCCCTTTCCAAATCTTTGAGTTCCACTCCTTATCAGAATACTGGAGGACAAGCCTAAACGACCAAATGGGACTAAACATCCTGTCTCCTTTGGAGCTCCTTAGAGCAGCTGTCTGTGTAACACTGTGACTGATTTTCATGATGGTGTGCCCTCTGGCTGCTGCAGATGTATAAGTCATGTTAGCTCCCTTCCTGATTACTCTTCCCTTAAGAGAGTTTTGATTTTTGAGCAAAACATCAGACCAACTTCTGAGTTGATAACGAATCAGCCTCTTCTAGATTAGAAATACTGCCAAGGAGGTTTTCTAGCTTTCACAGGACACCTTGAGTTGATGGTGATTAAAATAAACCTACATTATTATTTCTTTTTCTTTCTTTATTTTAGAGAGAGGAAGGGACAGGGAGAGAGAGATAGAAACATCAATGAGAGAGAACATTGACTGGCTGCCTCCTGCATGCCCCCTACTGGGGATTGGGCCCACAATCTGGGCATGTGCCCTGACCGGGAATCGAACCGGCAACCTCTTAGAGCCTGGGTCGATGCTCAACTGCTGAGCCACACTGGTCAGGCAAAACCTACATTATTTTTTAATCGTCTAGCCCTCTAGGGAATTTACCAAAATATATCCAATTCCACCACCTTTGTAATTACCACTGTCCTCATATCTTTTAAGTGATGGAACTGTCGCATAAGCCAGCTCTTCTTCTTCCATCTGTATCAAATTTTAATTCATCATAGGTAAAAGTCTTAGTAACTGCAATGCTATACCATAACATGGGTTATTACCACCTTAAGAAACAGCAATGAGCCCCTTCTTTGTGTCTGACCAGCGATTGTTCCATTTCCTGAATACTGTCCGGAGGGCTGTTTTCAAGACCATGTCTATTCCCCAAAGCAGAGGCTGAGACAGAGACCTGGGAGCAAATAATTCATTTGGGAGACAATATCAGAAGTGCTGGCAGGAGGGAAGAGAGAAACAAAGTATCCATTAATGATTAAGTCATTCCTGTGGGCTACTGCAATCGTCTGAGGAACTTTGCAGAATGTGCCTGGAGTTGCTCCATCAGGAGATGGGAAAGCTGGGGTATTCATCTACCAACTTCCATCCCTCATTGGTTAAGGGTTGCCCCTGGAAACATAACTCCCAGATGTTTCCTGGATACTCTGGCTGCTGCCTGAGAAAAACCCTGTGGCTCTGGGTAAAGGCCGGCAAAAAGCAGAGAGGTGTAGGCACTCGAGGGAGACAGCTCTCAGCATCATGGAAATCATCCACTTCGGTCGCTGATGGACTCAGGTGGACCAAAGAGCTATCCCGTGGGTCATCAACAGCTCTCCGCAGTGAGGATTCAATGAGAAAATACATGTTAAATATCAGAAGAGTGTCTGTCACATAGTGAAAACTACTATCAGCATCATCAACATGGCTTTTACTATTATCTGTGTTATTACACTGTATCTCTTTTACTTAGGCTACACAGACTGAGGAGGAGAATCCACTCTGCCTTCCTCTCTGTGGCCATGAAAACGTTTAGCCCAAGTCTTGGTACAGAATCATTGATTAGTAAGCATCAATTTGAAAGACTGTTTTAAAGAAGGTGGAACGAGGCAAAGGAAACCAGTTTCTAGGACGATGATGAGTAAGCATATAGTTGAGAAGTATGTCAAATATGGTTGAGCAAAAATAAAAGCAGTGGGGGTGGGTTATAGTCCCATCCGGCTCCAGATCCTGGCCGGAACGCTTCCTCGCCAGGTGATTCGGGGGAGCTCCGAGCTGAAGCTCCCTTATCTGTCCAAAGAGGAGCCTAGTGTTGCCTTCACAGATTGTGAGGATTTTTGTACGCTTCCCTCCTTTACTTCTCCCTTTCAGGACTCTGACAAAAGCATCGTCCGCACTTTGGCACCAACCTCCTCAGAATCAGCCTCTTCAGAGCATGGGTCTTGGACTCAGGAAATCCGGGACTACGATGGCAGCCCTGCCACTTGTTAGCCATGTGGCTTTTCTCAACCTCGTTTTTCTCGGCTGTAAAAACAGAGCCATGCCAGCCCAGCCAGTGTGGCTGAGTGGTTGAGCGTCGACCCATGCACCAAGAGGTCACCAGTTCGATTCCCGGTCAGGACACCTGCCCAGGTTGTGGGCCCGATCCCCAGTGGGGGGCATGCAGGAGGCGGCCAATCGATGTTCTCTCTCATCGATGTTTCTGTCTCTCTCTCCCTCTCCCTTCGTATCTCTCTAAAATCAATAGAGAGAGAGAAAAAAAAAAAAAAAAAGCCATGTCAGATGTACCTGGGGTGGAGATTCGGTGAGAAGCAGTAGAGAGTGTTCCTCTTCGAACTTGGGACACCGTAAACACTCAGTAGCACTTGCTGCTGCTCTGCGTCTGTTGTCTCTCTGGGTGCACAATCGTTGCACAAACAGCGGCATGGCAGATCTGCCCAGCGACTTTGTTCCTCCGCTTCCCCCGGTAACTTGGGAAACGCCGCGGTCCTGTCACCGGTTCTACTCAGTTTGATTCTCTTTGTAGAGGTACTTCTGTCAGTCCGCAGGATGGCACTTGACAACAGCAACTTTGAGATCCCTGATAGTTGTCAACAGGCAAAGGCTGAGAGTTCGGAAAAGGAGAGAGGACTAGTAGAAGTGTATAAGTCAAGGAAAATAAGGAAGCTTTGTGTGTGGAAACGTTACGTGAGTGGAATTGATTTATAGCTGAGTTATTACGTGTCTCAGACTGTAGCCAATAAGGATTTAATGTCGCTTACAATCAAAGGTCCACGTGGAATAAGACTGTTGAAATAGAAATAGAACAGAGAAAGAAACATACCAAAATCCCTAGACTGATAGAATTAATAGAAGAGGCATTTTGCCTTGGTTATTTAGTGACCAAGAAAACTAGAAATCGATTAGGAGGAAGAGCAAGCTATTATCCAAAGAACCTCCAAATCAGTGGATCTTGGTCTGAAACCGAATTTTTCTCCTGGTTGGCAGCGAGTCTGGGGACATGGAACTGTGGGCTGCCAGCCTTGCTTTCCATTATGTAATGAGGTTGTTGGAGTTAGTCCTTTTAAGTATTTTCTTGATAACCCATGACTTCTCGTTCTTCAATAAAATATTACCCAAACCCCAATTTATCATATAAAAATGGAGCTGGCAGGTTGAAGAGGCCACAGTCTTCTTATCTCTCTTTTACACATTGTGGTGACCTCAAAGTCACAGCCAGAGACCCTCAGTTAGAAAAGACATTGGCCAATAAATCATCCCTCCACTCGTTGTGAAAAACAATATATGTATTTGCATACCATTGCAGAATAGATTCACAGTGTGTAATATATTTATTTATCTGATCAGAAAGCAATACAAGGTAACATAAAGCAACACAAGGCTACATAAAGCCCAACACGAACATCTTGGGCCCCACGCCAAGGGGTAAGGGTACAGCCGCAAAAGAGACAGACATGGTCCCCCTATTCCTGTCCCTCACAGTAAAGATAAAACATTGGCCGAGTAATTTAACACGTGGTAAGAGCTATAAAAAAGCTCCTGGACACTGTGGGCCAGGCACCAGACTACGTCGAATATAATTGGCTACCAAAGACATGATGAACAATTTTAACCAGAAGAAGTTTAAATTCAATGCTTGACATTTTTCTCCGTGAGACAAAGCACAGCACTTTGTCACTAAGGAACACTGGACCAGCGTTGTTCCTGAAAGTCCTCAGAATGAAAATCAATTCAGGTTAAAGCCTACCTTAATAAGTCAAGGTGTTTACTCCTGGGAGACAGGGGTCAAGTATGAAGACAAATTCCTGTCATAACAATCTTTGATCTCTCCAAACGCAGGCAGGCCTGTTGCCATCGGTGCAGCACTAATAAGCAGCACGGTGCCTGCACGTGGTACTGAGCGGCTTGTTTCTGTCTGTCTGTTCCCACGCTCGTTTTCCTCTAAACGAGTAAGAGAACTGATTTTCAAAATTTGCAACTTGTGAAAAGCAGCATCGATATAATAATAATAATAATAATAATAATAATAATAATAATAATAATAATAATGGCCCTGGCCTGTTTGGCTCAGTGGTTGGAATGTCAGCCTGCGGTCCAGAGAGACCCGGGTTCAGGCACGTACCTCGATTGCAGTTTGTCCCCGGCCCTGGTTGGTCATGCGGGTGGCAACCACTCGATGTGTCCCTTTCACGTCGATGTTTCTCTCTCTCTCTCTCTCTCCCTCTCTCTCACTCCCACCTTATCTGAACAAAAAATAGGGAAATGTCCTCGGGTGAGGATTAAAAAAATAAATAATAATAATAATAATAATAATGTGATGTGGGACTAGGAAAAGGAGGTAAGCACATTTACATAAATAAGTATGTAAAAAGCCCCAAATCCTCTATGTCAGAAAAGTAAGGAGGCAGCAATATGTGATTTCCAGTATCCAGCTCGTCCAAGCTGTGAGGAACCAGAAACAGAGGTATATGCAGAACTCAAGCGTCACTACACACACTGTGGTATGAGCACCTAAAACTATATTCTAATAAACTGACACAAATAATAAAAAAAGAAGAAAGAAGAGGGGGGACATGCAGTCATATACAGGTTGACGTGCAAGGGCACACGCAGTGCTAGGTGTGTGTACATTCAGGCTGAGCACGCGAAAGGAGTCTTACCTCCGTACGTGGCCCATTAATCCACAAACATTCATTTAGCACCTGCTCCGTGGCACACGCTCGTGAGCAGTGGGGGTTAGAATAGCAAGCAGCACCGTCACCCCGTTCTTGGCTGCTGCTGTCTGCTGGATGGAACCTTTATCAAGTGTCAGCAAGGGGACCTGGCATTTATCAGGGTGGGTACCGCACTCCACTCTGCTGACAGGGTAGATTCAATACATGTCATCCCCACTGTGCTGAGATGTTTTAATGGCTTGTTCTTTCTTTTCTTTCATCACCCAGAAGACGTTGCCTTTCTTTCCTCCTTAGTCCCCTTTACCCTCCCCCACCCCCCACTGTCCTTTCACATTCTGGTCTCTCCTTGGCTCTCAGATACCTAGGTCTGTGACTCTGAAGAAGTTACTGACTTGTTTCTGCCTAACCTTCCATACAAAGTCGCAATTGGCTAGATTATCTCTGAAGTCTTACCCAGCTCTTTTGAGCCAGAATTGTGGACTTTTTGCTACTGCTTTCAGTCTGATACAGCTAGCATCCCCCCAAAAAGCCGAGTCTGAGACAAGGGCTTTGAGGAGCTCGTTTATTTTGGATCATTGGATCCTGCAGTGTACGAGTGGAGGGTTTGAAAAATGAAACAGGAAAGCCACACGATTGAAGGACTAAGAAGCTGCAAAAATGGAGAAAGAGGGAAAGAAGCCAATCCAAAGGGTATTAAGCTGGTTACTGTTCTGGAAAACTGGAGCTCAGTCCTGTTGGTGATGATCCGAGGAACTGTATGAAATGGGCCTCTGAAATGTCTTAGAAAAAGGGAACATGTACCCCTAGCTCCTGCCCCATTGCTCCAAGGTTACCCCAGGACGCATTAACACCTTCACACACCCCAGTGCGTGCAGGCACCCGAGTGGCGGCTCAGGCTCCCACAGGGCACCCGTGTGAGGGGGCAGGTGAGCCTCGGGGAAGAGAAAGAAGAGATGCCAGTGTAGCTGAGATCGCATGCCGCTAGGCTACACCTGAGTACAGCTGGTTGCTATAGCAAAGACCAGAGGAAAACGATGGAGTAAGAGAAGACGAAAAGGGAAAACAAATAGGTGTCCAGTGCACCAGCCGCTGCATTCCTCAATGCTATCCAAGTGTCAACACCGAGAGATTTGAATCTATCAAATGAGCTTTAACAGGGCAACGCATATATGGGAACTAAGTCTGAAAGTTTTAATATCCACCATGTCCACAAATGCACAGGCTTATTGGGGTGGGCTCCATGGCCCATCCCTTCCCAATTCCCACGTGGGTGCCTTGTAATATTGGCAGTTATTGTTAAAGAACAGCCAGTTTGTCAGGCATCGCATGAGGCACTTTACATATAAGATTTCTCCTGAGAGTCAGGTTAATATGTTCCTGTTAGTATATATATCTCCCCATTTTACAGATGAGGACACTGAGGCTCAGGAAAGGAGATTGACTCCATTCACATAAATGATCAGGGGTTAAACTGAGACGCAGTCTGGATATGTCTCTAAAGCGCAGGCTGTTCCTGGTGGTTGAAAGGACCCCAGTGGGCACGCCGTGGGAGCAGGCCTATGCCTGGCTTTGCATTCCCGCGTGTTCTGAAGACCGGCCGGGATCTCCAGCTTGCCCGGCGTGAGCCTTGGTGTCCTGCTTAGTGACTTCTCAGAGAATCCAGCTGCCTGACGTCTCCTACCAGTTCAGATGTATTGGATACCAAAACCACCTCAGCTTAGAAACGGAAGCCTCGCTACTTTTGATTTCTTCTTTTTCTCCTTGGAGACCAACCCACAATGGAATCAGACTAAAGCCCAGACTGAACCTTCCCTGTTCCATGGTTTTTCTTTTGCATCTTTTCTTCCATCGTTTCTGCTTTCTCTTCACATTCTCTCTTGCTATTATCCATCATCCATTGGCAGAATAGGATAAGGCGCAGCGGAGAATAATAAGAATAGTGAAACTGGGAGATGTATTCAACAGGATTTAGAATGAACCCAAGAATCTGATATTTGAAGGGAAAAGGGAGTGCTCTGGCCTTTCTCTGGACCCATTCCCTTCCTCGTGTGCCTGTGTCTTCTCAACTCCTTGATAGTAGATCATTTCGTGCGTTGGAAAGCGAGCGTGCCTGTGAGGGCTCATTTGTACGGTGTAATTCTCTCCTCCTGGTCCTAGTTGGGAAAGAAGCAGTGAGGGCAAGGGAAGCTGGAGAACAGAAGCGAGTGGGGGTAGGGGAATGTCTTTTTTCATGGGGCACATATGAGAACAGAGGTAGAGGGAGCAAGCATCTTCTGCTCACTAGGTAGAGTGAGAAACAGACAAGGGGTTCTGATGACAATTGGGAAGGAAAGATGCTAATTAGAAAAAAATAATGATAATTGGAGAACAATTTCAACCAGCCCCCTATACCCTACCCCCTGCGATCTTGACCGCCTCTCATTGTCTTTTTACTTATTACGGTTGCTCAAGTAACTTTCTGTATCCTCTCCCCTCTTAGCTGTTATATCTTTTCTTCAACTGGAGTTATCCTAACAAATATATCTGGGCTATCTTTTTTGATGACATGAAATTCTCTGCCGCCCAAAATTCTTTCATTTCCCAGTAGATCCCATTGTTATAAAGTGTTTCCTTGTGTTGAGCGGAAAGCAGTTTCCCCCAAATTCACACTCATTGGTTTTCTTCCTGCCCTTTGGGACCAAATGAAACAAATATAATCTCTTCTTTATGTGCTTCCTCAGGAAGGGGAAGGAAGCCATCCGTCCTCTTCTCTATACTCCACGAAGTTTTGTTCCCTAAGCTAAATGTCCCAGTTCCTGCTATTATCCCTGTGCTGTGGTTTGGGACCATGTGGCTATGGCTGGACTGGTCACTTCCTTCTGGCTACACCACACCTTTTTCTCTCTCTCTCATCTCCAGATTTGGCTGGCCCAATATGTGATGATGTTACCTCCCTATCTCTAGGGTCTTATTTTCATTATTAAAGTCTAAATCTCTATGAACCCAAGGAAGTGTGTGTGTGTGTGTGTGTGTGTGTGTGTGTCTCAGAAAGACAGAAAACAAGGGGCCATGGAATTTGAACAAAAGATGTAAAGGAGAGAATCACTTCCATGTGACTCCAAAGTCAATTAGGTACAATCCTACATGGAGGTATTATGTTTGGCATCAGACACGGCCCTACAGGGGACAGGAATATGCTTCGACAGTTAGATGATTATGTTAATGCAAACTGGGATTTATTATTGTGTTTGTCTTATTCAGGACTGAATTTGATGTGATTGCTGCTGCTGCTTCGGTGCTCGGTAACGGAGGCTGAAATAGATTCCCTCAAAGATCCTTTGGGAACAGCCACTTGGGATTGACAGAGAGAGTCACTGGGTGTCACTGTTGAGTCATAGGAACACAGCTATCTCCTTGCTCAGAGAAGTCTGATTCCTTAACGAAACTGCAAGCTGGAGGTTTGGGGTGGCTGCCTGTTCCCTTATTGTTGGCATCTGTTTATTAGGGTCAAGGTAGATCATCCCTCTCCCCGTGTCCCCCCCATAAGTATCAGGTCAGATATGCCTCTGTCATTGTGGTCCTTAGCTGCCTCAGCTACTGCTGAATGAGCTGATCTGTCCTTGCTCTGCCTGGTAGTGCAAGATGGGAACTGCTTTTATGCGACGGCCATGCAGCAAGGGATCACCCCCACTAGCAGCCAAAGGAGGTTCCCCGTCACTGCCAGGGCCTGTGGGGCCTGACAGCTGTCTTCACAGCAGACAAGGACTTCCATTCCACAGTTCGTTTGTCCCAGATTCAGACACAGCGACTTCACTCTCAGTAAAGGATTTCGTTTTTTGACGGGAGTGATGATTTTGATAGAAATAAAGACAGGTGGAGTTGTAGGCACCTGGCATGTTCAAGAACAAGGCGAGAAAGTGACCAAGGAGAGAAAAGCCAAAGGTGAGAAGTCTGGGAGACCTAGCAGCCTTCTGTCCAAGAACTGACCATGGTACTGACCTGGCCTGATCCACACACGGGTCATGAATTTTGGCTGCCTCAATGACCGACTGTCCTTTGTAACATGGTTATAAAAATCCTTTGGCAGGTGTCCACAATCCTTTTAGGAGAAATTAATAAAAGTACAAGTGCTAAAGTCCCATATCCCGAGGACTTTTTCTGGATGTCTGAGGAAAGCCCCAGGCATCCATCTATTTATAAACTCCATGTTATTAAAACATAGTAACTCTAGACTACTCTATAGATTATATGCTTTCTAAAGACTGCGCATTACTTTTTTCCCCCCATTTTTGCTTCCCCTAGAATGCAATAGTAAGCTGTGTCTAAAGAGAGCTTTCTAAAAATATGACCATTCTGTTTCCCCTTCTTAAATCCCCCAATGGCTAATCACCACGTGTAAGTCAAGTCCAAACTCACTGTCCTATAATTTAGGTCCATCCTATTGGCCTCTGCTTTTTCCAGGTCAGTACACTTTCCATCCACACACTAATTATGCTGCCATACTTTATCCAGTGGTTCCCCACTTGGCTGCACATTGAAATCACCGGGGGAACTTTAGAAACACTGGTGCCTGGGTCCCACCCCCAGGAATTCTGTTTTAATTGGTGTGGGGAGGGACCCAGGCATCAACGGTTTTCAAAGCTCCCCAGGTGATTCTAACGAGACACAAAATTTGAGAGTCACTGTTCTGTGATATTCATCTTCCTAGAACACATTTATCTTTTCTTACCCTCCTTTGACCTACCCACAGCTATTCATCCTTCTTGGCTCAACCTACTCATCCCCTTGATGGAATCATCTCTGAATATACTCCCGGATAAATTAAAATTCTTTTCTCTGAGATTCCATAGCCCTTGTGCATACTATAGAATACTGGATTGGAAATATCGGTATGTCTTTTTTGTTTGTTTTGCTCTCTGACTGCACATCCATGCTGGGGAAGCACATGGAATGTACCCATCTTCACGTGTGCAGCACACAGCACAGAGACAGCCCCTGGACGTAGGCGCTCGGGAAGTATTTGTAGGACAGAACTACTTAGAGTGTGAATGAGTGAACAAATGCCTAATCAATGATAAGGATAGTGTCCAATCTTGATCAAGGATATACCACGATTATTGTCATATGCGACATGTTATATAGTTATCACTTCATTCCACACTTACAACAGCCCCACTAGAAAGAGTTACCTTCCTTTTTCAAATGAGGACGCTGAGGTATAGAGATGCTAAGTAGATGCCATGGCCGTGATGTGAAGTCTGGTCTGCCTGCCTCCATGTTCAGTTACTCTACTGACTGCCTCCAAGAATAGAAATGAGAAGTTGTTTAATTAGATCTTCTCATTGCAGCTTTTATTGGACTTTTTGCCAGGCACTGTATTAGCTCCTTAAATATTTCACCCTAGTTAACCTACACAATAACTTTATCAATATGTATTATGAGTGTCATTTCATTGATAAGAAAATCAAGTCTCGGAAAGAGGAAAAGCAATATAGGTAAGGCTTGTGGGACTATGGGAAATGCTGGGTGAACTCCTATGGCTCTCTGGCTGTCTGTTCAATATCCAGAACTATAGTTCACTATGTTACAGTAGCTTTATCATCAATGAAGAGGAAAGGAACAAGGGAGGGAGGGAGGAAGGGAAGGAGAGAGATTAAAAAAGAGAGAGATCAGATACATGCATGACTTTTTGGACTTGCTTCAATGAGGACAAATGCCTCAAAGGCAGCTTTCTTTGTTCTGTTCCCCAAACCTTCTGTTGGAAGAGAATGGTCAGTTATTCTGATCCTACCAAGGATATTTGAAACGTAACCCAATTTTTGTATGGATGCCCTTGTAAGTCCTTTCTCTAGAAATTTAACTCAGGGGATTTGGTCCATCTTTTTTTTTTTTTTCCTTTTTTAAAAGACGGGCGGGCACCTGAGGCCCATAGAGGAAGGACTTAGCAAAGGTCACATTGCTGAATTGTGGCCAGAACACAATGCTCCTTGCCACCAGCCCAGAGTCCGTATTCACAGGTTGACTCCGTGATTACAGGAGCTATTGTTAGACACGATGAATGTGTTAAAACTACGTGGAGTTCTTTAGTTGTAAAGTACTCTAAGTGCCAACGCAAGGTCTTTTTATTGCTCATTGTCACCATGTAACTAGACCGTTTGCTCTGTGGGGAGTTGGTAATAGGGTAGCTAGGAGCAAACCGAGGTAAGGTGCAGAATCCTTTCCCTCACTAATGGGAACAGATGGTCTGAAATGGGACACGGTACTGGCTGCACAGAAATGTGAACCAGCGACGCCCCGCAGAGGGAAGGCAACCTTCTTTGAGAAAGAGCAGAGGAGATATCCAGAACTTCAGTAGATGAGTCCTGAATGAAGACAGGTCAGGCGTTCTAGGACTGGGTCAAAGTTGTGGAAAGAACATCAGATTGAGAGTTGAGTTACTCTAGGGGCTACATCTTTAGGAGAGCTGACAACACCCTCTGTGCCTACGTTCTCCTACGTACAAAACGAGAGCTTTACTTGCTGATCTGCAAACACACTAAGTGCTTGCATACATTTGCTCGTGGCAGGTCCTCCAGCCTGTTCTCTTTCTTATTTCATTGACCACTAACATTTCCCTTACCATGAAGCCATAACAATGTTGTCTCTTTATAAAATTTTCACGGGTCTCCCAGTAGGAGGTTGCTTCCCCTCCTCTTCATCACAGTGTTTTCTGTAGACATTTGCTCTAGCTCCTACTTCAGCATGCTTTTGCTTGCAGTTAGCTGTCTGTACATCTACCTCCCTGACTAGGTGGTCAAGTTCCCCTGGGCAAGATATATTTTTGACTATTTCTATTTCTTTCAGCAGAACCACACAATTCACTCTGCCTAGAGTGAGTTCCTAGTCAACATCTGGTGAATTGAGTTCATTGTGAGCATGGATGCTACCTATTTTCCCAGAATCAGGTCTAAAACATGTGGGCATCCATATGTGAATTATTTGAGAAAATAGCTGGAAAACCATTTGGAAGTTTTACCATAGTATCACAAAGGACATGGAACCAGAAGTCTTAGATATGAGGCTCAGCTCAGGGACGTGTGGCATTAGGCAATCAATTCACTCCTCTGGGCCTCAACTTTCCCTGTAAACTGGGGATCCTAGTCCCTGCCCTGCATATTTCACAATACTATTGTGAAGATTGAATGAGATTGCATTTAAAAATACCTTGCAAATTGTATAGTTCTATAGACAGGTCAGGTTGAGTATTATTTTTATTAGTATTATAATTATTACTACAGCATAACTAAAGTCTTCTGTGCTCTAAATAATTATAATTCCTAACTTCATGGATTTTTTTTTTTTTTTTTTTTTTTTTTTTTTTAGCAAATGGTAAATGAGAGAGACTTGCATTATAAGAAAACTATCATAATCTCCTGATCTCTCTGGAAAGTTCCTGATGGAACAAGAACGCACGTCTGAAATCTCTAGGATGTTACCAGTGACAGACGAAAACATATATCAAAAACTTCAGGTGAGCTGTGGCTACTCAGGAGAGGTAGAATGGAACTGGGGTGGCAGAACATTTCTCTTAAGCTGATATTAGTCTTGGCTTCCACACAGCAATCTGAAAATTTTTTTTGATGTACTTGCTGATGGTCCTGTCTTCAAAGACACCTCTGTCATTTTAGTACCTTTGAATCCTACTCTGAGAAGTTGGGTGCCAGAGAATTGGTTCTGCAATGAAACATGAACCTTGCTTCTCTTTGAATATGACCTTGAGTAATTCATTTCTGTTATGTGAATCTGCTTTCTGGTCTGAGAAATGGGGATACAAACAAAGATGGTAGCTGCCATGTGCAGAATTACTGTTGCTGTGTCCCAACTCTGTGATGGTCACTGTGTATCTTGTTCACAGAGACAGAGGCCCAGGGAGCTTCAGTAACTTTTTTTTTTTTTTTTTTTTGCCTTTGTGGGATTTTCCTTTTATTTAAAAAAAATTTGAAATAACTCTATTAAGTACATTGGTATAAAGACAAATGTAATCTAGTCTGTGAGTCTGTGAATCAGCGGGGAGAGGGTGGAGCTAGGATTTGGACAATGGTTTATTGGAATCCAAGGCCAGCAATTTTCAACTACAAATTGTTAAAACTACTCATGTTAGTTACCGTTGCTATTGGTGATACATTCAGACTGCCTGGGTATTTAAAAGAGGACAGTTCCTCTGCTGTGACTCCGAAAGAGAAAGGAGATATTTCTGATGACATCCTAAGCAAGTTGGTGAAAGCCCCCCTCCCCATGTGCCTGTGTGGGAATTAGGGGGACGGAAGTTCCCCCATTGCGTTCATCAGGACACGAGACAACAGTCGTGGCGTCAGCCACTCTGCACACGACCGTTTTCATTCTTCATTTTTCTGTCCCAGTATATTTCCCAGGGCTCTAGGCGTTGCTTCTGATGCCCTCCCACCCCTCATCAAACACATACCCCCTCTTCTACCTTGCAGGATGCCAGGGACGCAGACAAAACAGAGTTGGTGTGAAGACAGGCCCGGGCACTTTGGTCATTATGGGCCCCACTTCTCATTAAAATGATATTTTAAAATATATATTTTATGACTACATTGGTCTAAAAGTGGATAAAATCCAGGCTGAATTCATTATTATAATACTTATGTTTTCTTCTGATTTTAAAATGAATCAAAAGTTGTTTTTTTTTTTTTTTTATGGTTCCCTAAAAGTATCATGGGTGGTAGGTCCCATGCCTATGGTGCCTACTGGAAAGGTTGACCGTGAATGGAGAACCTTGACCAAATGTCACAGGATGTGAATCCATTTTCAACAACTTTAAATGTGTGACCTTGAATGGAGGTAAAGAACTCGGCACCCCTCCCCCCACCCCGTTTCTTTCTCAGCAAACTAGAGAAGAATAATGTGTGACTTGGCTGGACCAAGAGGATAGAGGGGATGTAGAACAGATGTTGGAACACGGGCTAGGTCCTCGCCAATTCCTGGGTCCAGAGATTCCAGGTTCTTCCCACTGGCCAGCCTGGATCATGTGTCTACACAGCTGGCCAGGGGAGTGGAAAAAAAGTGATTGACTGTGCTCCTGGAACTGCATGAACTTCCCCAAAGGGGGGGGGGTCTTTCATGGTCAATCTAAAATAAACAAACAGAAAACAAAAAGTAATATCCATTAAAATAACGATCACCCTTTCTTAGGGTTGAGACTGAAAAGAGAAAAAGAGAAATCCACTCCCTCTCCCTTCCTAAGGCACCCAACTAGAAATTTCGCTCTGGATTTATATGAATTCATTTGGATAAAATCATTCAACCAGTCTCTAGTTCTTCTAATTATACTGGCCTTTTCCACGCGGACATAGGGAGAGACATTTGACAAATGCCTTGCTCGAGTCCACACACATCTTATCTACTAACTCTCTCTGGTCTAGTAAACTTAATATAGGAGAAAATGAGGTTAGTTTAACACAGTGGCAGCTCAAACATTTCTATATGGAAGGTAGCAATTAATTTGGGGGGGGGGAGCTGGGTGCTAGAGACTTCTCCTAAAGCTGTTTGTAGAGCAAGCATTCGATATTTCTTTATGTAAATAATAATTAGAGGTGATTGATGAAGATGATGAGAAAACTAAGGCCCTTTCAAGGCACCTCCAAGATGCTGCCCGCCCCCAGGAGTTTTGCTTAGGAAAACTGTGCTCAGCTCTTGGGATCGTTGCTTTCCCTCTAATAATTGCCAGCCCCAGCCCCAGAGAACTGAAGGTAACAGGATGGATAGGGCATCTCAGCTCTCTCAGCGACCTCCCAACCTTTCCATCAACTTACTGTTCCAGAACTGTGCTTGGGGTGGGTGTTCAAACCATCAGTTTGCATTTTGTCAAACCAATTTATTTCCATCTCATGAAAATAGGAAGGACATGTGTTTCTCTCTAATCTCCATTCCCTCTCTGGATCTCCCCCTGCATTTTCCCTGACTCGGCAAAGATCATGGTGGGTAGTTCGTGGATAATGGAGGCCTGCATAAATAGTATCAGTGATTTTATTTTTTATGGCACTATGGGGAAAGAGAAATATGTGAGTTTGGGTCTACACAATCAAGACCAAATCCAGGCTCCGCTACTAATTCACTGGGTCATTTCGAGCAAGAAAACTGCTCTCAGAGTTTGACCACCTGCAGGATGGCTTAGTAATAACTGACTTGCCTACCACACAGGAGTTTTTGTGAGACCCAACTGAGATTTTGTTTATGGATGCACCTTAAAGCCAGCAAAGTGTATCTTTCATACAAAGTAAGAAGTGATAATTATTGCTATCTTCATGGCACCAAATATCTGACTACTAACCAGATTTCCATTCTCTGCTCTTCAACAATTCATCGCCTGAACAACCCACTGACACCATCGTCCCTCCTGGGGAAGTATTTCAACGATTTCATTCAATGATCTTTATTTACATTTGATTGCAACTACCCTGGACAAAAGTTGATTGCTATGTATCCCTAAGATGCAATTTTCTTTCTTTCTTCTTCCTTTAAATCTATGTTATCTGAATGGATCTTGTAAATCAAAGAATTGTTTTATTTTGCACATTTATCCTTATAGAATAGCTGCCAGTATTAACTGCAATAATGGAATCCCATCATGGGAAAGAATGGCGTTTCTGGGATGGATACATAGTGGTGAGGAGGAGGTGGGAGGGAAATAAGAGAAGGAAGCATTTCAGATTGGTACAGTTCCATTGTCTGCATTTCCCTTTCATTGCTATATCAGAATGGAAGGCAAAAGAAGGTCCCATACAATTAAAGGGATACATGAAGGAGAAGTACCAAATTGAGCTTTTGTTGGGAATTGTTGAGGAGGAGGGAAAATCACCTTTCAAATCTGCAAATGCTTTCATAAATGTCCCTTAAAACATTTTCACTGACTTCCTTTACTTTTCTCCTTTTTAAAATGTAAACCCCATTTTAAAGTTATTTTTTAATATTATTCTGAAAAGTCATTCACAGCTTTATTCAACGAGAACACCCGGAAAACAGACAAATGAAAACACGTTCTTAGATTGACAAGATTTGGTAGTCATAAATGAAATCATGCAAAAGAAAGCGCTAAGTAAACTATAGCCTTTTATACATGCAAACGTTTTATCAGCCAAGTATTGATATGTTGAGGTTTTTATTTGTGTAATAAATGAAAGATTTGACACATAATAAACCCCAAATAAATATTAAATTTTCTCCCCTTTTGTTGACAAGTTACCTTCACTTGGGGCTCATTTATAGGGCAAGTTATAAGAGGAAAAAATATCTATTTGTTATTGCCAGCCTTTTTTATTGAATATATTTTGCATCAAGGTCGCAGTGATTGATGGTATCCTGGAAGTTGCCAGTCTTTCAGAATGGACTTGTAAACTTGCTAATCTCATTTTGTTTGGCAATAGGTATCAAAGGTCTTCAAATTTTTTTATTTCCCCTTTGACCCAATAAATTTACTTCTGGGAATATATCCTGAGGTAATAATCTTAAATTCAGAGAAAGTTTTATGTACTAAGATGTTTACCACAAACATCTTCACAATGAAAACTTGTAAACAAAATTTCTCTCCAACAGCAGAGGAATGATTAACTCCAGAGCAGTCCAGCAGTGTCCATGCTGTCTCAGGAACCCATGCATCACCAGCTCCTATTATGATGTTCCTGAACACCCAGTGCATACGGGTCAAGTTGAATAATTGTATAATGTAATCAATTTTAAAATTATGCTCAGTGAAATAAGGAAGCCACAGAAGGACAAACACTGGATGACTCCACTTATATGAAGTATTTAAAGTAGTCAAACTCATAAAAGCACAGAGTATAATGGTAGCTGCCAGGAATGGGGGAGAGGAGACTAGGGAGATGGTGTTCAATGGGTATAAAGTTTCAGTTACGCAAGATGAATAAGTTCTTCAGATCTGCCGTACAACCTACTGTCTATCGTTAACAATACCGTACTGTGCACTTAAAATGTTGTCAAGAGGATGGATGTCAGGTTAAGTGTTCTTTCCACAAAGAAGGGGCAGCTGCAATCTTTTGGACATGATGGATCTGTTTATTATCTTGATTGTGGTGATGGTTTCATGGGTGTATGTGTATGTTCAAACCCATCAAATTGTATACGCTAAACATGTGCAGTTTTTGTATATCAATTATACCTCAATAAGCTGTCAAAACATAAAAATAAAAGATGATTCTAAGAATTGCTCAATACTTTGAAAAAGAAAAAACCTTACAGGTATAATTTGTATTAGCACAATTATTTTATGAAGAAAAGATAAGTACAAAAGTAAATGTATTATAGGATCACATTATATTCTATTACATACTTGTAACTCTAGTATAATATCAAATCCTGGACATTGATAGTGGTGCTCTCCCCAGACCTTATTCAGCGGTCAGCAGCTTTATGCATTGCTCTGTGTGTGTGTAGTTCTGTGCAGTTTTATCACATTCATAGATTCATGTAATCACCACCATAATCAAGACACAGGATTGTTGTATCACTACAAAGGTCCCTCGGCCACTCTTTTATAGTCACACTCTTCCCCCATTTCTCCCCCTTCGTGTCTCTGACCCCTACCAGCCATGAATCTGTTATCCATCTCTAAAATTTTGTCATTTTGAGAATGTACATAAATCAGGGGAAGGCAAAAGTAGGTTTATGATTGTGGATACGGGAAACAGAGTTTATTCTTGTATTATTATTTATTAATTATTGTATTATTTTCCATAAAAAAAACTGTAAACCTACTTTGCCCCACCCTGTATAATAATATAATATGTATGTTCGTTATTTTTAAAGAAATTTTATCATATTATTTGCATTATTCTGTATCTCTGTATTGTTCTTTTTTTTTTTTCACCATTTAAAAATAAATAAACAAATCATAGACAGTCCTACAGGGAAACACACATTTGTAATTCTTTCTGTTCTGAATATATATATACTCATATCAAAAGAAAAAATACACAGATGCAAAATAATGTAAATGTGATTTTATTTGTTAAAAAATTAATATCACCATTCTTTAAATATCCTAGGTTTTTGGTTTCTTTTTCAATGATACCACTAAGAATATCCTCCAAGTCAATGCTGCACTAATCCACTTTTCATTGCTAAATGATATTCTAAAGTTTGGACATATTCTATAATATGGGGTGATCTCATGCTCTCTAAGGAATGGAATTTGCTTTGTTTCTGGTTTTAGACATTATCAACAATGTTGTAATAAGTACACTCTTTGTAATATATTATTACATATATGATATATAATAATATATATGTGTGTGTATGTGTGTATATATATATGTGTGTGTGTGTGTGTGTATATATATATATATATATATATATATATATATATATATATTAGTTTCCTGTTGCCACTGTAATAATTTGCCACCACCTTGGTGGCTTAGAAAACAAAATTATTTCTCTTACCATTCTGGAGATCAGAAGTCTTCAAATAGACTGGCATTTCCCTCTGAAGACTGTAGGAGAGAAGCAGTTCTTTTGTCATTTTTTCTTCTAGAAGCGACTCCATCCTTCCTCGGCTCATAGCCAGTTCCTCACATCACTCCACCTTCTTGCTTCCATCATCATGTCTCTTACTACCAACCCTGATCCTCCTGCCTTCTTCTTAAGATGACCCTCCCTGGTGAGTACCTTTGGCTCACACAGATAATCCAGGATAATCACCCCATTTGAAGACCCTTAATTTAATCACATCTGCAAAATTCCATATACTATGTAAGTAAGGTAGCAGAGTCACAGGTTCTAGGTTAGGAACCTGGACACCGTATAGGGAGGTGGGGGTGGATTATTTAACCGTGCACATAGATAGCTGTTCTTATTTAATTTTCAAAGGATGAATTTATTGGAGTAGAAATTTTGGGTTGTATAATGTAGTAGATTCTCTTTTTCTGCAGCAAATATTTGCTTTCTTTCTCACCACACCTTGGGTTTCAGTGCATTTTTCCACCTCACTGATTTTGGACTTGCTTTGCTCAAAGGAATGTGACTTTAAGGGGTAAATTCTGCATGCTTTCTCTAGTTTTTCTCTATATTATGAGGACAGACCCTCAATAATGGTTGTTTCTGGAGCCTGGTTCCCAAAACCAGAGAAAATTCCAAACAAATCTGGCAGGACTACAGGCCTAGAAAAATGTATTTGTTGTTGTAGGTAACTGTGATTGGAGCTTCTTTGTTATTGCAAAAAAGCTGACTAATGCATAGAGTATGAATAAATTCAATTTTAATAGATATTGCCAAGTTGCTCTGCAGTAGTTCAGTAGCAAGGCAAATTTCTACAAACAACCTATGAAAGAAAGTATTTTTATCCTGCATCTCCACTAGAAAAAGATAATCATTTGTTCGGTTTTGCCAACATGGTGGATATAAAGGTATATCTCATTATACCTGAAAATGTTATTTTCTTGATTACAGAGTATAAAAGTATCCCTTTATATTTTCAGTCACTATTTAAATTTTATATTTATGACTTTATATTATTTTAGGATTTTTTCTTTGAATTTTCAAGAATTAAAACAAGCTATGTCAAACCTTTTTTTCTGTAATTAGGTTGGTAATTTTATATCTCCCAAGTTTATTGGTTTAATGTTTGGCTACTTACTATAGTTATATCTATATATAGACATAATAATATATAATTATACTATAATTCATATATAGTATATATAAAATTGTGTATATAAATTAAAATATATATTCTGAATTTTCTACAAATGACTATGTTTCTTTTTATCTCCTCTCTTTCCTTTCTTGGTTATGAAGTTTACGCCTATGCTTAGAATATCTTGTGATACTTTTGTTCTACGTACTTAAACACTTGTTTTTGTATTTAAGGATCTAAGCCATCTGGAATTTATTTTTTCTATGATGTGAGACAGGTTCCAACTTAGTTTTCTTCCAGATGGGTAGCCAGTTGTGCCAGCTTTATTTAGTTTAATCATTCTTTCCCCCCACTTTTAAATGCTGCTTTGGCTACATTTTCAATTCTCATCTAAATATTGTGACCTCTTTTGGATTTAAAATGTATGCTTTCTGCTCTGCGATTTTCTAAGTTCTGGAGTTATAGCATGGAACAAGACAAAGTCCTCACTTTTCTGGAGTTTATAGTCTATTAGACTCAGAGGAAAGCAGAAAATAACCAACTAATTCAATCAATCAGTCCATCAGCCAATCAATGTTTAATAATAATAAAATAAAGCAGAGGATAGAGTGCAGATGCTCTTTTAATAGAGGGCCCAGAGATTTCTTCCTTTATAAAATAACATTTGAACAGAAACCTGAATGACGTTACAAAACATTCTATGTGTGTAGTATTAAATCGCTCCATGTAAAGGAATGCCATTCCTTTTGTCAAGTTTTATTGTGTAATTTTCAATAATATTGTGTAGGACTTTATGCATCCTGTCTCCTTAATGTTAAATTTATTTCTAAAATTTTACATTTTGTGGCCATTTTTATTATTTCTTTATTTCTCTTTAAATATTTTATTGCCCATACAACAGAGAAAATATATGTATTTTGTATATTTATTTTATATCTAGCCACCTATCACATTTTCTTATTATGTCTATATGTGTCTTCTCCCAGAAACACTGGGTTCTCTCTATATATAACATTGTTAAAAAAAAAAAAAAAAAGTTTTGAAATTTTCTCCTCAAATATTTAACAAAAATTATTTAATTTTCTTGCTTTTGGATATTTGCTAGAACATCTAAGACATTTTTAAAAATATGTTTCAATTGATATTTTAGAGAGAAAGGAAGGGAGGGAGAGATAGAAACATCGATGTGAGAGAAACATCAATCAGCTGCCTCCTGCATGCCCCCTACTGGGGATCAAGCCCACAACATGGGAATGTGCTCTGACCAGGAATCAAACTGGGACCTCTCCATCCACGGGACGATGCTCAATCCTCTGAGCCAAGCCGGCCAGGCTATCTAAGACATTTTTTAATATAATGCGATAGCATTTATTTCTTCCAACTTTCTGATATTTATTGTATTATATAGTCTCATTCAATTCTTATTTAACTATATTTCCTTAAGCATGGTTTTTTGATTTATTAAATGGCTGTTTATAATCTTTTGATAAAGTCAGCTACTTTCTGCTCTGCAATTTTCCCAATATGGTGATGTAGAGAGTTATGTTGATATGTTCAAATGAACCTTATACTCAAAGAATAAATCCTGTTTGGTAAGGGCTTCTCAAAATTTTCTTCTATTATTTTAACTTTTTCTCTCTATTCGTTTTTTTTTCTCTCCTTTTGAGATGTCTACTATTTGTGTATTAGCTCTTCTATATTTTTTTATCTTCACTTATGATTACATTCCCTCTCTCTCTCTCTCTCTCTCTCTCTCTCTCTCTCTCTCTCATTTACATTACTTCCTGGAAAAGTGACCCTTTACAGTATTAAATCTTTCCATCCAAAGGCATGTCTTTCTCTTTGGCTTATTTATTTTATATCTTTCAATAAGATTGCATAGGGTTTATAATTTTAAAAGATTATGAAGATTATAATTTTAAATATATAGAGATGTTTATTAATGATATTTTGTTGTTTAAATGGACTTTTTTCTCCTTCAACTCTCTAGTTTGTTCTTCCTACCTATCTGGAAGTCCCATGGAGTGTCTTATGTTCCTTTGACTACTCCCTGGGACTTTCAGTCAAGCTTCTAGAAAAACCTTCAGTATGGTAGTTTCTTGAGAGATGGGGCAGGGTAGCAATATTTGATGGATAGTTGCAGCTGGTAGTCCACGTCCTGATGAGACAGTAGGGCACCACCCTTCTATTCCCTGTTCTCTACTGTCTCCCTACTTCAACTCCTCCCTCCCATGTATGTCAGGAGACAGGGCAGAGTTACTGTAATCCATGTGAACCTTCTTTCTAAAGGTGCTCAAGTTTTGATGGGTCAACTTTTCACCAGGATTGCCCACTAATCTCTAGTCTTTCTTTTGACTTAAAGGGAAACCTCCTTTTCACATTCCATTGTGGCAGAAGCAGAGGCTTGACAACACTCTCAGATCCTGCATATCTGCTTGTCTCAGCTCTGCTCACCACAGTAGCAGGTTCAAGACACCATCTTTCCAGAATCCTCCCAGGGCTTAGTTCAGAGTTAATGAGGCATGATAGAAACTAGACTATTTCTAAACATAGAGTACCTGTGATCTCATCAAAGCCTAGTCATGAGACTTTGATCTAATTCATTATTCTTGAGTGTTCATATGTTTCTCATCATTATATTGTTATTTAAATTCTGAAGCATCTTTCTCTCTTTCCCAAGTTATGCATATCCTTATGGACATTTCCCAACCCATCATGTGAAAGAAAGAGGGGGAGATAAATAGATAGATAGATGGATAGATAGAGGTCTTCTTTGAGGAGGAATACAAAAGGTGAATTACTGTGTGTCATTAACAATGATCTCTTTTTGTTTCATTCTTTAAAATGTTTAAAACTTCTAAGGTTCCTGACATAAATTTTCATATTACTTGGTAGACATTATATAAAAATTATCATATTTAATCTCTACACTAACCCTTTGGAGAAGGCTCTGCTATTATCCACATCTTATAAATGAAAAAATTAAATATAGGACTATATATTACTCTTAGATTTCAGAATGAGTTCTAAAGGGCTATCTAATTTGTTGGAACTAGGAATTTGCACACTTAGAATCTAATTGTAGAGTATGTACTCTTACCATCCATGTAGCCATATAGGATAGATGTTTTCTTTCATATTGACTGGTCAGGAAACATGGAACATAGTCACTTGCTTGCTCAGGACCACTCAGCAAGTAAAAGGTGAAACAGACCAGAAATCATGTCTTCTAATTTTGAGTATGTGTTTATTTCCAGAATGAAATTAATATAACCTGTCCCATTGTTGAAACTGATCAGTATACAATCATATAGACCCATCTGAAGATATTATAATACCATTTAATTTAGCCATGGGTAAACCTAAGCGATTCATGTGTATGTTTCTTAGGCATTTTACAGTATAACCCACTTTTTTTTTTTTTTATTTTATTGTCACTGCTGCTGCTGCTATAGTTTAACCTAATTATGGCTACTGCCTTTTGATTTCATTTTGAAATTTTGTTCCATTTTTTTATATATAGATTTTAACAACTTAAAAAAATTTTTTTTTTCTTTATTGATTTTTAAGAAAAAGTAAATTCAGTGGCAAAGCTTTTGTAAAATGCCAGGTGATTGCTGCTATTGTAAAGAATATATTAACAGAAAAACAACTGGAATAATTTCCAAAGATTAAATCAAGTCAAGTTTCAGAAATATGAGCTCATTTGAGTTAATGAATATTTACTGAGGCCTTATGACATGCTGGGCACAATGCTAGGCACAGTGGGGGAGAAAGAGATTATAGGAGCAGCCTCTGCCTTCAGGGGGCTCTAATTCAATGGGAGAGACAGGCATGTACACAACTCTCTTAATATTAGCCAGGCTGTGGTAAGTGTTATAACAAAGGGACTGAGAAAGTGCAATAGGGATATAGAGAAAAGAGATATTAACTCCAACTGGGCAAACTTGAGCAAACAAATAAACTCCACAGCTGGTGCAATAAAATGTGATTTCAAGAGAAAAAAAAATACTTCAGTTTTAATTGCTTTCAGTGTTATTAGGCAAGTTGCCAGGAAATGTTTCCTTCAATATTAGGTTTAAGATATCACTTTAAGAAGGAAAGAATTTACCTTAATAGTTGGACTACTCATTCTGAGATTTTAAGAGTAAACGATCCTCCCTGAAATTTACCTGAGTGGTCAGCTGCAATCATCTGTTTGTTGTTCTATGGTGCAAACTCAGTTTCTCGACACAGAGAGCAACTTTCTAGAGGTCACATAGGGTAAATCACTGAGTAGTTAGCATTATGACACAAGTGACATGACTTCCAGTTGAGCTGGCTTCCTTTTTCACTGGGATACTCCTTTCTCTCTTATATACCTTCATACATATTTTTTTTAAAAAAATATCTCCAGAAGGCCTTTCTCATACAACAGCTTCCTGCACTATGAAGATCAAGTGGGGCTCTCTCTTCTGAAATCATGAAGAACCATAGGAAAATGCCATCCCTGGGAGTGACATCGGCACATGGACAAGAAAGGTGTCTCCAGTCATATCCCCCCTCAGTAATAACAGTCTGGCATCCATTTCAGGACAAAGTGCCTCTGTGGGTGCTGTGAGATCCAGCACCGTAAGCCAAGGGCCCCAGAAGTAGTCTCGCTGACCCATGGGTTGGACCTCAGCCTGTCTGTGAACCTTGCAGTGGCCTGAGAATGGGCTCCAATCTCTCTCAGCTGTGGTCCTGGAGCCCCTAGGGAACTCACTTAGCCAGTCACCCACTGATAGGAGAGTTATGGAATCTAGGTTTCCGGTGGAGAAGTTCCAGCACACAATTTGAGGGGGGAAAAAAAATACACACACACACACACACACACACACACACACACACAGGTTTGGTTGCATTGGAGAGGGTATGAGGAACAGTTTGAGTTGACTTGCTTTATGCTGCCCATGAGGCAATGCAGCTGAGTGTGGGGTGAGGTCCTCTCTGCCCATGATTTATCCTTCAGGGAAAGGGAGAGTGTGTAAGGGAGCATCTGGCTCCCCAGCTCTGTAGAACATTGTCAAAGAGGCCCATTTCTCTCTTGCCCCATCCAGGGAGATATGACAAACACCACAAAGAGGCAGGAAAAGTCTAGGAGAGTGGCAAGCAGGGCTCTGAAGGCATAAAAGGGACATGGATCCTATTAATGCATTGCGAACTCCCATCAAGAAGCCAGCCTGCATGTCACTGAGGATGCTTTACCCAAGGATTCCCCTAACTGGCCCAAGGGCATCTCAAGTGCTCCATTCACGTCATCCACACTGCCCCACCCCTGAGGCTGACTCTCTGTGTGTGATTCCAATAGCCGCGGGAGCTGAGCATTGGCAAACAGCTAGTGAGCCCATGCAAAAAGCCAGCCCTCATCTGCAAACCATGGAGAGACCACAAACTTCAACGTAAGCTCCAACTTTGGGATAACAAAAGGGAGGCTAAAATTTATATGGAACCACAAAAGTCCCTGAATAGCCAAAGCAATCCCGAGAAAGAAGGGCAAAGCTGGAGGCATCGCACTTCCTGATTTCAAACTGTATTACAAAGCTAAAGTAATCGAAACAGTTTGCTACTGGCATAGAAATAGACACAAAAACCGATGGCGCAGAATTGAGAGCCCACAAATAGACCCTCTCACATTTACAAGCAACTGATACTGACAAAGAAGCCAAAAACACTCAACAGAAAAAGGATAGTCTCTTCAATAAATGGTTTTGGGAAAACAGGACAACCATATGCAGTGGGTGAAAATGGAACCCTATCTTATACCACTCACAAAAGTTAACTCAAAATAGATTAAATTTCAGATTAAAACCTGAAACTGTAAAACTCCTAGAAGAAATCATAGGGTAAAATCTCCTTGACATTGGTTTTTGCAACAATTTTTTAAGAAATGACACCAAAATCACAAACAGTAATGAATTAATGGGCCTATATCAAACTAAAAAGCTTCTGCACAGCAAAAGAAGCAATCAACAAAGTGAAAAAAATCTACAAAAGGGGAGAAAATATTTGCAAGTTGCATATGATAAGGGTTTAATATCCAAAAAATGTAAGGATCTCATACAACTCAAGAGCAAAAACAAACCAAAAAACAATCCAGTTAAAAATGGGCAGAGTCATTGAATAAAAATGTTTTCGAAGAAGACATACAATGGCCAACAAGTACATGAAGAGATGCTCAGCATCACTAATCATCAGGGAAATGTCAATCAAAACTACAATGAAATATCATCTCACACCTGTTAGAATGGCTATTATCAAAAAGACAGGAGATAACTGTTGGCCAGGAAATAGGAACAAGGTAACCCTGGTGCATGGTTCGTGGAAATGTAAAACAGCATAGTCACTATGGAAAACAGTGTGGATGTTCCTCAAAAATTAAAACGTGAATTAACATATGATCTGGTAATCCCACTTCTGGGTATATATCCAAAGGGGATGGAATAAAGATCTCAAAGAGGTATCCATACTCCCATGTTTATTGTAGCATTATTCACAATAGCCAATGCATAGAAACAACCGGAGTGTCTGTCTACAGATGAATGGATAAATAAGGTGTGAGATAGATAGATAGGTAGACGTAGACATATGTGTATATAGACACAAATATACATACACACACAATGGAATATTATTCATCCATGAGAAAGAAGAAAATCCTGTCATCTGTGACAACATGTATTAATCTTGAGAGCATTACACTAAATGAAATAAGTCAAACAGAGAAAGATAAATACCATGTGAAAGAACTTTACATGCGAAATCTAAAAATGCCAATTTTATAAAAAACAGTGACTACAATGGTGGTTGTCAGAGGCTGGGGGCTGGGGAAAATGAGAAGACGTTGGTCAAAAGGAACAGACTTCCAACTGGAGGAGGAATAAATTCTGGGGAATCCAATGTAAAAACTATGATTATAGGCTATAATTCTATACTGTATACTTGAAAGTTGCTAAGAGGGTAATCTTAATGTTCTTCCCATAAAAAAATAAAAAAAAGATAATTATGTGAGATGATGGAGATGTTAACTAACCCTACTGTGATAATCATTTCACAAGATATGCCTGCATCAAATCATGCCTTTGCACACTTTAAGCTTATACAATATTACATGTCAGTTATGTCTCAATAGACCTGGGAAAATGCAGTGACTGTCCCTTCAGCACAGACCATAAGGCACTGTCTTTGGTGTACGTATTTCTACTCCAATGAGGTGTATTCTGTGATGGTTAAGCCGGGGTGCTGCAGACTCAGACAGCCTGAGTTCAAATTATAGGCACGCCACAAATTTTTGGCAAAATTACTTAAAATTCTCCATTTCTTCTCTGTAAGATGATGAGAATAATAGTGCCCATCTTATAGTCTGTTGTAAAGTTTGAGTGATCTGATAGATGCAAACCCTTCAGAACAGGATTCCGAGCACGTTTAAGCGCAGTGAGGATAGTCTGTCATTCATTCTGTGCTTTGCCTTTCCAAGCTTCAGAGGCAAATTGGTAGAAGACAGCAAAGACCATGTGTCTGGGGAGATAGAGGCCCCATTTGAACTTTAAGACCAACATGTAATAGTTTTGTCAACTGACTATTCACAGGAGACTAGTATCATTACCTTCTCCGTAAAAAAAATGAGGGAACTGAGTCTCAGAGAAGTTGCATAACTTCCATAAGACAGATAAGTGGATTCAGGTTTCTCTTCCCACCTCAGGTTTTCTGCTGCTGGATATACACACATATAATCTGCCTGATTACGTGTGTTACCAGATCATCAGAAAATTACTAATTCCGGATTTTCGCATTTTGGTCTAGTGATCTTTCACCATATTGCCTCTAGAAAGACAAGATTGGATTAAACAAACATTTTGATAGGTAAGATATGTAAGTTTATGGCTATCAGTTGCCTAATCCATGGCCTCATTTCTTGCTTCAATTCAGTCTCTACATTTTAGCCATACTGACTTTTTTTTCCCTTCTCCAATCTTTGAATGGGCCATGTCCTACCTTACCTCCCACATGCTTGTCTTCTGCCCACTCAGTCTGGCCCACTCTTTCCCACATACACAGAAATAAATGCTTTCTCCCTCTGTTTGCTCAACTGGTTCCTATGGCTTATTCTCCTCTTTAACATCAAATTCTCTAGGACACTTTCCCGGTCCTGACCACTCTCAGTCTGTCTTCTCACATTGCTGTTTCTCGCCACCACAGCCCTTTACCGAGCTGTAGTGTAGCTGGCTAAAATGTCTGCATCTTCTACTGAAGTATATATGAGCTCCTTAAGACTGAGGCTAAGTACATTGTATTTACTGTGTCAGTGCTATGCCTAACTTAGCTGACAGTGAGTTGTTCCTCAATGAATATTTGGTGAATGAAAGAGTGAGTGAGTGAATGATTGAATGAATGAATGAATCAATAATACATACTGATATTTATTAGACTTGAATAAAAACAGCTACACAAAATCATCATTTGCAACAACAAATAAAGCGGATTAAAAAAAGAGTTAAGGAATTATAATTTAAAGATTAAAAAAATAATAACTGGCATAGAGAAATCACTCTTCAAAAGACTAATCTTAAATCTAAACCCATTTGTAAATTACAACATTCATTTCACCCACACTTTGCTTACCTTGAACTGAAAAGACACCAAGAAACTATGATTAGAACAGAGCTTGCATCCAGAGATTTGTACATAATTCATAATTCATATAATGCAAGTTTGCATAATAAATAGTTTAAATACTGCAGCAACAGAGCTGGAGAGGAAATTAGGATTCTGAATGAAAAAGTTAATTATACCTCCAAGGATTTTTTTTTTTTTTTGCAATACATTAAAAACAAGCTTAGAAGAGGATAATTTAGGCTAAAAAGAGACGGAAATGCAGGAGGTTAGGGGAGTGGTGATAACTGACAAGTTATCTTATTAAGTGGGGGTAATTAGACTAAATTAATTTTTAAATTATAGTGGTGGATTCTATATCAACAATAGCGTAAATAATCTGCGGGGCTGATGATCTTGCAGCTGTGGCCATTTCTGTTAGATGGACTCTATTCTTACCATTATTGGCCATGTTCTCTGGTTCATTCATTCTATTCAGATAACCCTGGGGGTATGGTTTAAAACTGGAATCCCCACCCTTTTAGCTAGGCTGCCAAAGCAAACCAAAGAACAAGAAATCCTCATCAAAGGAACGAACGTGGCTTTTTATAGAGATGTCATAGGATATCCCTTCATCCCTTTGTATGTATTCATTCATCTATCCATCCAAGATATAGATACTGCTACTGCTACTACTACTACTGCTACTAAATAGTATTAATGAATATTATTGGAAGTTAATGTGGGCCTGGGTACTGTGCTGAGCTACTCACATGCACTATCTTATTTATTTTAAAAAATGTCTCTGTGAAATGTGAAATATGAATTCTAAGCCAAGGGTTCAGAGCAGTGAGGCAACTTGCCAGAGAACACACAATAAGATCTTTGCTCTGAGCCCTGGCAGGGTGGCACCTGAGCCACACTCAAAACGACTGCACTGTATCACGCGTTTGCCGGTGTCAAGAACAGACACTCTCACTTGGAGATTTTGTGATTTGGGAAGTAAACACAAGGGGTAAAAAATACCCACTGTTAAATGTAAACATCGGAGTGTGGTGAAAAAATAAAGAGGCAGAGGGTTCAGGCCTACAGCCAATTCATCACCGAAAGTTGGCAGCGATTACTTCAAAGTAGACTTCAGATCTGCCCACTTCTTGCCACCCCTTCTGCTTCCACTGTCATTGTAGCCATCAGCATTTCTCATTGAAGTATTTCATTGTCTTTGCCCTTGTCTCATATAGATCTATTTTCAACCTAGCAGCCAGAACATCACTCCTCTGTTCCATGGCTTCCCATCCCACCCAAAGTAAACCCAAGTTCCTAAAATAGTGTGCAAAGCCTTATACAACTAGGGCTGCAGCCTCACTTCCTTCACTTTATTTGCCACTGCTATTGCCTTCCCGTTCATCTCACTCCAATCACTTGGCTCCTTTTGTTCCTTAATATTTCCAACACCTACCCCCAGGCAATGGTCTCTGCTGAGCTCTTCTTTCTAGAATGTCCTTCTTGCCTATATTTGCATGACTCACTGTCTCTCCTCCTGAAGGCCTTTGATCAAATGTCACCTTCTCAGCAATACTTGCTCTGACCACTCTGTTAAAAATGGCAAGCACCCCTCCCCATCCAGGTAACCTCTCACCCCCTGTCCCTGCTTGATTTTTCTTCATTGCGTGAATCGTCTTCTGATATAATCGGTTATTTACTGTCAGCCTCTCTCAACTAGAGTACAGAGTGCTCCTGGGCAGAGGTTATGGTCTGTCTGACACCACTCTATCATCAGCATGGCAGACAGTGCAACATGATGAATATGTTGCACATTTGTTGAATAGACAAATGAATGAATAAATGAAAGGTGCAACTGGATGCTGGAAGATCAGCCAGGGGGTGGCCATCATTGAGTTACAGAGTTGAGTCAATAGAGCAGAACAGGCAGAGCTATTGGTGTAGAGGACAGGTCTGAAGAATAAAGAAGTAGAAAAGGAACTTGGAGCAGTCACATGGAGGAAGGAACTGCAGATTGCTGCTCTGTGATCCAAAGACCCACCTCACACTCGGATCTCACTGAGAGTCTTCTGGCGTGTCATGGAGACTGTAAGCTCACTCTCAGTTACTCTTAAAATCTATCCTTTTCCTCAAGCCTCTGCTTTCAATCCAGTCACTGCTTCTTATACTCAAAAAACTCAAACCAACCATCGTCTCTCAACACTACTGATTCCTTTTAAGCCAAATGCTTTAGCAGTGTCTTTATATTTATTATCTCAATGACTCATCCTAGAAATTTTGCATCATAAGCGTTGTATGACCATTATTCAAGTAGCAGAACCTCCTTGGAGGTAAGTGGTTTATCAGACTCATGCATGATTTTAGAGCAGGCCTGGGACTCGAGATGTCCATCCTCTGACCCCAAACCATGGTTCTTTTCCTACACCACGCTCCCCCTTCAGGGTTTTCTTGGTGGTCTTCTGTGTTCAGTGGCACCATCAGATCATTGCTTATGTACATCCGGCTATGATTTTGACACCTTACAATTCACAAGCCTCATCTAGCATTACTTCCCAAGAACACTTAATTTGCTATCTTAATTTTTGATAAAACAAGAGAGCTGGGGAAAGATAATTTGTTTTTAATCTTCTGAAGGTGCCATTTTGCTTGTCCCCCTCACCCCTCCTCTTCCTGTAAGTTACTAGCAGGATCATAGCTGCCAATACACTGAAACACCCAGGAGCCAATTACAGAGGATGAAACAGACACCTGACAGGCACAAGCATCTTTCTGGCCCTGATGGACAGCTGATCAGCAATTAAAGGGATGATTTATGGCTCCCAGGAAAGAGTAGCTACCTATCTCAAGAGCACAGGCATACCTCAACATGTGAAACACATCTTTCCAAGACCTTTGAATCAAACAAAAATTGTCCTGGACTTCCCCATTCTTCCTACATATCTCAGAGAATGTAAATGGCTTGCCCAAGGACACACAGATAATCAGGATTCTAGGTTCCCTGACCTGCTCAATTTTTCTTTCCCAAGCAGTGTGTTGCCTCTCTGCTTTAGAGGAAAAAAAATCAAAGTTGTTGGCCTTGTTTCCAGGGCTCTCAATGGTCTGAACATCTTCAGAGCCATCCTTTCCCTGCATCCCAGCTTAAAAGCCACTTCCTCCATGAAGCCTTCTCTCCAGTCTTAGTTAACTTCTCCCTTTTATTAGCTCTTACTGCATTGTAATAACTTATTACAGCAATGATCACAGTCCAGAGGGTTGTAAGTATGACACTCATTTTCTGATATCCTGACTCCTGGTGGAAAGAACCAAAGCCATACAAACAAGAGTATTAACCAGTAGGGACCAGAATCTAAGACTTTCTCTCTCTGACCAGTGTACTTTCTATTATCCAGATTCCCCAGGGGTCCTGATTCTGTAAGGATAAACTGAATGTGGGCCCAGGTAATAAGATTACCACTGGCAATAATTCACCCTGACTGGCCTAATAACATTGAACCAAAGGTAATCAGTAGAGTTAAATGAAAGTATAATCTCCCCTCATAAACTGTGACAAGTTCAATCCACCAAACCCCAGGAGGCATTTCTACCAGATTTGTCACTTGGAAGAGATTAAACAAACTACAACAACAACAAAAATGGCAATTATAATTTGGCTTGAGAGCAGGCTTTCAGGCTGGTTTTATTCCAGCCCTTATTGTGTTCTCCTTGGTGAAACCTTTCAACTCTTACATCTATTGGACCCTGCCTTCATCAGTGCCATCCAAGAGTAAGGACTTGATGAGCCTTCAGCCAGTGATTTTGCCCCATCTGAGCCAGGGAGGGCAGGGTAAACCCTAAACTAGCAAAGCTACAGGGTGTGGACTTCAAATTCTGCCCCAAGCCAGTGGGCTTAAAAATAACATTTCACAAAATCTGGAATCTTCTCTGAGTCCAAACATCCATAATTATTTCTTCTTCTTTACCATATAATAAACACTTAACCACCATATGCCTATAACACTGTGAATTTGATCCAAATTATTTAACACGTATGTCAGTGAGGTAGGCATTAACCATGGAGTGGTGAGTCTAACTGTGATCTAGGCTGTACATCCCTGGAATCTTGGTCACCAGAATTGGACATTAATCATGAACTCCAGCTGGCTTGGCTGAATCAGTGGCTTCTGTGTTCACTCTTAATGAACCTAGTTTTCCCTTGCTGAGCACTTCTAATACAAGGAGTCACAGCTAAGTCTCTATTCCATAGAGGTCAGACTATCCAGAATTTGGATTCTTCCATTCTCTCTGGCCAAGACTAAATGACCTCTTCAGAGATGAATGCCAGCTACAGCAGAGACCTATATTGCTGTGTTCACAATGGGAACACGATGATTTTGACACCCCCTCTTCCGCTTCCTATGCTCCCCTCCTCCCATAGCCCACATCATGGCCAGGCCATATCTTAGTTGCCTCTTTCAGTCTCTTTGCTATTATATATCATCATAGTATGCCCAGTACATGGGTTTGAAAACCTTGGATAGATCAGTTTACAATATTGCTTTGTTTTTGGTTGATGTTATTGGAACCTTCTTCTCCCTTGAGAATCTGGACTTGTTTGCGGGCTGGTGGATAGCATGGCTCTCCCTGAATATGACCAAGGCTCGCCAAAACCCAAAGGGAGAGAATTTGCAGAGTTAATCAGGAAAAGACATTTACCAAAGTGGTTTCAAGCATGGACTCTGGATTCAGATTACCAGGGTTCAAAACCAGTCCCTACCACTTACCACCTGCCTAACCTAGGTAGGTCACTTTATCACTATTAGCCCTAGAACTGCCATTGGGCAAATTCAAGGTTGCCGTGTTTCCTAGGGTTGTTACAAGAATGCATTGGGTTATAGCTTGTAAATACTTCATATGCTTGCCGGGCACATGTGAGACCTGCCACATCCTTACTGTGCATTGTAGGGGCAGATGTGAAAAGCCAGGGTCCAGGACCAGGGATCAGAAATCTAAAGATCTGAGAATGGGAAGCAGTGGACTGAACATGGGAACCCTTTCTTGCCCATGGTTGCATTCTCTGTGCAATGTTGTAGCCATCTTTGCATCTTCAAATTATATTTATTATATTTTTAAAAATAAGGAGAAATATTGCTCTTGAATAATCTGGAATACTGAGATAAGGAGAGGTCAAGGAAGAGAAGGATCTTTTGCTCATCACTCGCTTGCTCATTGCTTAGGGGGGATTGATTTCCTAAAATTAATATTTGCAGGGAAACAGCTTTCTTTATTAACATAATACTTGAAGCATACAAAGGGATGAAATAGATATGTAAGTTCAGAAGTACAATAATAAAAGAAATAATTGTTAACCTACTACCTTGGACAGCGTCTGCGGTATCATTGAGAACCTGAATGTGTCCCACTCAGATACGTTCCCCCTGCCTCCTCCCAGAGTCAACTTCTGTCTTGAATGGTATTCCCCATTTATCCAGTTTCACTCTGTGGTTTCAGTTACTCAGTCAACTTCAGTCTGTAAATCTTAAATGAAACATTTCAGAAATAAACAATTCATAAATTTTAAATTGTGTGTTGTTCTGAGTAGGATAATGAAATCTTGCAGAGTCCCGCTCCATCCCTCCCAGGACGTGATCATCCATGTCCCATGTATCTATGCTGCATACACTACCCGCCCGTTAGTCACTTAGCAGCCATTATCAGATAGACTAACACAGTGCTGTAACCTTTATCTGACTCAGTAATGACCTCAAACATACTCACCTAACTTTTTACAGTATATTGTTATAACTGTTCTGTTTTATCATTAGTTATTATTGCTAATGTCTGACTGTGCCTAATTTATAAATTAAAGTTTATCACAGATACGGATGCACAGGAAAAAAAAACATAATGTATATAGGGTAGAGTACTATCTGCAATTTCAAGCATCCACTGAGGGTCTTGGAACATATTGTATTTATGTTTGTCTTGTATTTAACAATACAGATTTACCACATATGTACAGCCCCCATACCTGTTATTTAGGTTATTTCTGAGCTGTTCAGAAACAGTATCATCGTGTAGCTAGTCTTCTACAGTTTGATGTTATTTTGGTTCAATATGTTATGTTTAAAATGTATGTATATCATTGAGCATGGCCATAATGAATTCGTTTTCACTACTATATACTATTCTACTGTGTGGCCGTGGCACCGTGGTCTTTAACAGCACAGAAGATTCTGTTTCTTCATCTCACCCACATTTTTGCAATGACACAAAATGCAGTCACACTTTTGGTTCCAGACCCCTCCGCCTCTAAACCAATGTGTGTCATTGACATCAGAATTCCTGAGTACAGATATGAGAAATCTATTAATATGTGCCCACCACAAAGCCTCAGTGGTTTCCATTCTGCTCCCAAGATAAAACCTTGGCTGATCCTGCCACCTTGACCCATCACAGCCCGAAAACAATGTTCCCTTCTAGCCTCATTGCCAACTATAAACTCTGCCATCCCACCTTCTCCACCCTACTCTTGTTTTGCCCGCACCCAACAAGAGTGTCACCGCTCCCAAGGGCCACCTGCTCTTCTCCTGTGCCTTTGCTCAGACACTTTTCTTTGCCAACAATGCCTCCTCTTGTCTTTGTTGGAACAGTGAAGGACTAGGAATCATTCAAGACCCCGCTTTAAAGTCACCTCTTCTGAGAAGCCTTCCTTGATCCCTGAAAAAAAGAAACGAATTATCCTGTACGCTGTACGTGCATTACAATGAGCAAATTGTTGGGTACCTACTCATTTCTGTCTTTTTCATAATAGTGAATAAGTATGTCACCTCTTGTGGCCAGGGAGCTCCATCAAATGAAGGACCATGTGCTTTCTATTGTGGTATCTTTCCACAGCCCCACTGCCCACCCCCAAAGAGGCCCCCATCTCAGCAGCCAGTTCAGAGCCTTGGACACAGGAAGGGCGCGGCCCCCTTTGCCAAGCTGACTGGAGCAAAGGGCACCGAAACGGCTTCCCAAGGGCTGTCTTTAGAAATCGCTACGATCTTTTCTGACGTCTGCATAGTAAATTGGATTTACCTTCTCAATTTTGCATTATTCTTATGTTATTGGGATTATGATGAATAATAAGATAATAACAGCAATTAGCCTCTGGATGACTAATGGTCCCTTAAATTGATTTTGAACAATCAATTTGAACATCTTCTCATGGCCAAATTAGAATAGGGCCGGCCGCGGAGTGTTTTATAAACATTCCTGAGAATGAAAATGGTGAAATCACGTCTGGCGAATACTGAGGTGGTGTGGGAACTCCCTAGGGTTTGGAAATGGGACTAAGAGGAAATGTAACCATTTAAGCTCTGCTTCTGAAAAGCTGCAGCCTAAAGGCTCAGTGGAGTTTGTTCCAAAAGTCTGTTTGTAAGTTGGTTATTTCAAACTCAGCACATAGCCCGGCTGGTGTGGCTCAGTGGTTGAGCATCAGCCTCTGCACCAAGAGGGCACTGGTTGGATTCCCAGCCAGGGCACATGCCCGGGTTGCAGGCTCGATCCTCAGGAGGGGCCGTGCAGGAGGCAGCTGATCAATGTCAATGCTTCTCTCATCAATGTTTCTCTCTCTCTCCCTCTCCCTTCCTCTCTTAAAAAATTTTAAAAAAACATTTAAAAAATAAAATAAAGTAAAACTTAGCACTTACCTTCAACATGGAACTAGTGTTGTGTATTGAGTTTGGGGTCCCCACCCACCCACCCACCAAAGCCTGTTGAACTGGCAGGGGACCTGAAGTATACTTGATCTTGGCCATAATTTATTAGAAAAAGTCACTGAGAAGAAATGTCTTCTTCACGGTTCAACATGGGCTCCTCATGGACAGCATCTCCCCACTACGATGGCATCTAGGACCCACACTGACTACTTCTCACCACAGAAGTGGGTCTCATCTAAACCCAGGCTCCTGCCAATGAAGCCTTTAGCTTCTGTCCAAGTTCCAGAAGACAGGGGAGGAAGGGAACGTGGTAGAAAAGAGGAAAGGGGAGATGCTAACATTTGGGTGCAGGGAGCTGTTATGGAGAGCCTGGCTTCCAGTCAGTAAAATCTCTAGGTTCCTCTTTGGGCTTCACCACTGTTGAGTTAGTTTTTACTCTTTTTCTGCAGATTTCTGCACATACAGTTATAGTTTCTGCCATTCTGGCTGGATTAATTTATTTTCCCAGTTAGGAGCCAATGCGGAGGTATCTAGCCTTTTGTTAGGAAGCAAAGGTAATTTATTACACATAGTTTTAATTCATTGCACAAAACATGGGAGTATGTTCTGTAGAAATATTAACAAATAGGCAGAGCATTGAGGAGCATATTAGTATGAGAGAAAGGCAAAAACATAAAAATCCACAATAACAAGTTCTGTACAAGGAAAGTTATGGAAGAACCTTGAGAAGTAATTAATTTTCTCAGATGCTGCTTGAAGAAGACCCCACAGAGAAAACATCATTTGATCTGGGTTATGGAGAGTGTCAAACCCAAATGTCCACTGAGGCGTCCTGATCCTTGTGTTAAAGAGAAGATGGGTGTTGGTCCCAAACGTAGTGCCCTTTGGAAAGCATAAACTCTCATGGCATTTCTGCAAGTTTCTGGACCAGGCCACTTTGTCCAAATGTTTGAGCTCATGGCTTTATGAGTCATCTCCGCATCTCATGCATGGTGCCCCATATCCGGAGACTGCTCTTTGCTGCACCAACCTGGCCATTTATCTTTGCCCTTTATTCACTCACTCATGCTCACATACACTCGCTCACACTCACATATACTCACTTTGATGTATAGAATATTTAAGTAAAAAATTGGGGGAGCTAAGGAGACTTTTACATCACAGTAATGCGGACCACCCCAAACTGAGCATTCGATGTTCTTGGTCATAAAAATCCCTTTGCTGCTCAGCTGAGGATTATTCATGGTGCTTCGTCCTACAGAGTGTGCCAGTCTCACACCAATTCTTCCCTTCCCCTTCACTTGTTTATACATCTACTCCAGGCCCCATTCCTCCCTGATGCCTTCGTGAACCTCCAAATCACACTTACTATATTTCCTAAGATGATTCTGCTCTTCCCAGTCCCTACTCTTGGAATCATCTCCATGCCCACCTTTGCATATCCAAATTCACTCAACGATATCTCCCCTGCTTAGAACACATCTATGAGTTACAGAGTAATTATTATGTCATTGGATATACTAGAGTAAAAGCTGTTCTAGTAAAAACGATGACTGAAAAATATGTTAAATATTAATTAATATGCTTTTTATCTACCTAGGAACTCATCAAATGTCTCCCCTTGGACCTTGGACCAGTCCTTTACCCAACATTTATTCCTAGGCATAAACCCACTCCTACTTTGGGTAACACTGTATTTTCAGAATACAGAGGCATAACCTGATTCAGACCTAACAGAAAAAGAAAAGATGCGTGCATGGATAATGGGTACACACACACACACACACACACACACACACACACACAGTCACCCAAGACTAAATCCGATCCTATTTGTAGATTGGGGCAAGAGGAGAGACGAGGAGCACTCAGGGATCATCATCAACCAGGTATTTCCCTGTTTGACCTGAGCATGGAGCACCTACCACCAGCGCAGAGAAGCCTGTGGACTAAAATCCATGCAAACTCTATTCCTGTAGTGAGCACCACATTCCACCTGCACTGAGGAGCTCTGGAAGAGGATTTGTAATTGCGATCAATAAATCTGACCGTGAGCACCTGACTGCTGCTAATGCCCTGACATTTTAACACCCCCACCATAATTATCCAGGATAGACACCTGTCTTTCAGCAGCAGGATGATTTACCAACCTCAGAAACAGAGACTGAGGCCCTGGACACCTAGCGTTGTGCTGGTGATGTGAAAAGAAAAAAGCCCCTGGCATCATCCCGTGACCTCCAGCTACCCTTCCCCCCTCCACACACAATTAAAGCTGACTCTAGATGAACCAAGCCAAAGTAGCCCATTGAGTTAGGACACTGGTGAAATATTTGAGTGTGGGGAGAGGGGGCATAGGAGAGGAGGGAGAAGCAGAGAGAAATCAGACAGATACTGGTAGTGTCTAGACTGATATTGGGAGTGTCATTCAGAAATGGATTTGTGAACCAGATGTCTAAAGCCGAAGATGAAGGGTGGGTGAAGATACAGCCTCTTGACTGGGTTGAGGACAGGAGATGGGGTTGGGCTGCTGATAATGAGGCCAGGATTGGGACTGTGGGACCCGTCAGCAGCAGTGGTAGAAAGGGGGAGAGCTGAAATACTCAAGGAGGAATGACCCTCCCTCCCCACTTCCCTTTCCTTTTGGCTTCCAGCATATTCAGCAACTTCATCAGGTATGCAATTATCTCACCGAATGTCACCTGGAAAATACGTATATTAACGGGTGGTTGAATGTCTGCAATGTGCCAGAATACGCTATGTGCTTTTGGGTACCTTCTCATATATCTCATGTGATCTTCACTTTGACCATAGGACATTGATATTTTATTCCCATTTTGCAGATTAAAAAAACAGATCAAAGATAAATTGATTTGTTTAAGGTCACAGAAGTAATAAATGTCAGAACCATAATTTAAACTCGGTCTTCTGATCCCAAGTTCATGATTCTTTCCACAGCAGCAATATATTCCTAAAATATTGGGTGTTAGAGATTATTTCATCAGAAATGATAGATATATTCTAAACGATATGCCAACTGTAATTGTCCGAGGGTGCCTGGAGTGTGCTGAGAAGAACGTGGACCTCACCGTAGGCTCAGTGGGGGGAGGACTGTGATTGATTCTTGATGTCTGCCAGAGCGGAGTTCTCTGCCCCCCATTTTTACAGAAGGAAAAATTGATTCTGGGAGATTGAAAAAGAATCGCCCAAGGGCACGCCATGTGGGGTTGGCAGAGACATAGTAAAATCTCCCCCTCTCCTGACTTCATACCTGGTGCTCTTGGCCCAGCCCTGGCCCGTCCCCTGGCGCTCCCACGGGCAACCTGCCAACTCATTTGTCCTCTCTGAATCTCTCTTTGACCTTGTTTTTCTGTCTCATATCAGATATGCACATCATCTGAGTGAAGTGCTTGGAAGAAGAATCCAATGTGAAATATTAGCTTGCCGTTGTCAATAGGAGTCCTCAGTCAAGGTTTCTGTTGAGGAATTGCTGAGAGGGACGTGTTGCCAGTGATTGATGGGCACCGCGTCCTGGTGTTGGAATGGAGTGTGAGCAAGTGCGGGGCAGTCAGGAAATCATCAGAGCCAACTCAGCATTTAGGAGCCGGCTGGTGCTAAATTTCCCTGAACAATTTTGATCTGATCGGCTCAAAGCACGATGGAATGGTTCATTGATGCAAGGAAAATGACTGAAGTACTGTGTTTAAATTTAGGAGAAATCACCTGGAGACCATCGTCATTCATGGAAACGGCATCCATTTCATATCGAGGAGAAAGTGCATATAGTAAAATGAAGTGGAAATTTGAAAAATCTACCCCTGGTAATTCAAACAGAAAACTATTGTGTAGTATCACCTAACTCATGAGTTGTGTGAACTGAAATGAGACAGTGTTCATAAATTATTCAGTTAGCGCCTGGCAAACAGTAATTGCTCAAAGAACAATAAACAATAATGTTTTTTAATGAGAAAAGATTGTAAGGGTGTGTGTGTGTGTGTGTGTGTGTGTGTGCGCGCTTGCACAGATACATGTATGAGTGTGTGTTGCTCTCTTTGAATCATCTATTTGACTAACTCAGTTATATTTGTGTTACAGATTTCTAATTCTCTCTATATTCATAAATGGAGAACAAACCCACTTTGAACTGGTATGTCACGTATTGCTTTCTTTTCACCAAACACAAGCATTTTATTAAATTTTCTAATGTTCATGAAATGTGAGTAATGAGCATTATTAGACTAGAGTTGCTGTTCATAAAACTGAGGCACAGAGAGGTTAAGTGATTAGCCCCAAGTCACACAGCTGTTGAATAGTTGGGCAGTGATGAGGTCCTGAGTCTTTTCACTCTCAATTCAGTGTTGTGAACTTTTTTTTTTAATATTAGGATTAAAATGTTTCTACTTCTCCCACCTTATCCCCCCTCTTCTCTATTCCTTGTATTTTTTCTCTTTCTTACTCGAATTCAAATCAGTAACTATGTATGGAATTTCTTTTATGTATCCACTTTCGATCACTAGACCATGAATATGAGGCTTTGTTGACATTAATGGCAAATGCTGGCAGTTGCTACTCCCAACCTTTTCTGTTGACAGATTTTCTTCAAATTAGCATGCCCCCTCCCATACCACGGGGGAGGATGACTATCTGACTGGAGGAATAAATCCAGAATACCCAGGGTGCTCCTGGCCGCGCCAGGAATGTGCTTAGTGGGGACCATGTGATCACGTTCTGGCCAATGAGGAGAGGTCTACTCAGGCCTTCTCAGAAAGGCTTCCTTTCCAAGAAGATGCTCACCTTCTTCGGTTAGATGTTGCAGTCTCTGGATGAGAAGGGACATTTGCAGTTGCCTTGTTCGCGGAGGGAAGACAGCCTCTGCCATCCCAGGTTGGAACCTCTGGGCTCCCTGGTTTGGGAAGCATTTTTCTCTCACAGGCTGCTTGAGGAATCTTCACTGAGAAAGTGTTCTACAGAAAGTCAGAAGTTCTTGTTATGATATAGCGTATGGTTCTGAGCACACGCTGCGGGCACAGACTCCAGCTGGAACATTGCCCCGCCCCTTGCTGGCTGTGCCTTGCTGGGCAGTTACTTAATTTCTCCGTGGTTGGGGTGCCTCCTTTCTCCTTCCCTGCTTTATCGTCCTGCCTGTGCACATCACCCTCTGACATACTATGCATTGCACTGTATATTCATATATATTTACTGTGCGCCTTCCCCTTCATTTTCAGAAGCTTCACCAAGGCAGGAATTTTTATGTGTTGTTAGCTTCCGGATTCACAGTCTGGCATATTGTAGAGGGTTAATGAATAGCTGCTTAACCAATCAATCAATTAATTAACTAATAAGACAGAGTGACAGTTATGTCATAGGATGGTTGTGATGATAGATTTGATAACATGTAAATAGTTCTGTACTGCCTGGCATATTATCATCAAAACAAAGACAACTGCTTCTCTAAGTATCAGCATGATTTCTGTAACTAGCTCTAATATAACCATCCACTGAAGGTCATCTGTCACATCAGCGACCCTCCGGAGATAATAAATGTCTGCTTTTTGAAGCTGCTACATTTGGATGTAATTTGTTACGTGGTGTTAAATGGCTAACAGACGCCCGATACCCCCTGCTTCCCGCATCGTTCTTTCCACCACGGCGCTGTCCTCATCATCCCCAGTTCTCAGTTACCTGAACCTTCATTTTCATTCCGCAAACATCGACGAGCGCCACCTGTGTGCAGCCGTGGTGTTAGATATCGGCAGGTCTGTCAGGACTTGTCAGGCTGAAGTGTCCAATTCCACACCCTTCAGGCTGCTCCCCTGGACTTCTGGGGTGCACTGGCCTCTTGGGTTTCCACAGCCCTCTCTTCTGAGTTCTGAGCAGCGTGGTGTTGAGCTTTAAGTGTTCCTTACTGCACTCCGGTTGTTTCAATCATCAGACGAGCAATAGGAGACGAAGCTTCTAATGTCCATGTATCCCTTCAAAAGTGTGGAATTTCCAAATGGATGTGAGTCACGTGTTCACATGAATCTGTGTGGTTATCGCCAAACTCATGTTTCTCTTGCTTCAAAACAATCCCACATGCCAATAATTACATATTTTTGAATGTTTACTTTGGGCTACACTTTCACACGTGTTATCTCCTTTAATGCATCATGGCCCACGATGGAAGACACTATGATGATAACCCTTTGAATGAAGGGAAAACAAGCTTAAATAACTTAACTAATGTAGGAATAGGTAAAACCAGAAATGGAAGCCGCGTGGTCAGATGCCAAAGTGTGTATGTTCAGCCTCATCCCATGGTGTCACCCCAGTCCCTGTGACAGAAATCATTAGCTGGGGAAAGAGGCGCAGCCTAGGCATGGGAACATTGAGAGTTTAATCCTGGCTTCTTCCTCTAGTACCTGAGTGCATTTGGCCCAATCACTTAATTCACTGAGTCTCAGTCGTCTCATTTTAAAAATGGGAAAACAGCCCAGCTGGTGTGGCTCAGTGGTTGAGCATCGACCCATGCACCAAGAGGTCACCGGTTGGATTCCTGGTCAGGGCACATGCCCAGGTTGTAGGCCCGATCCCCAGTGGGGGGCATGCAGGAGGCAGCCAATCAATGTTCTCTCTCATTGATGTTTCTATCTCTCTCTCCCTCTCCCTTCCTCTAAAGGAAAAATAAATAAATAAATAAATAAGTAAAATAAAATTAGCAAACTCATAAAACAGCCACAAAAAAATAAAAAGTAAATGAAATGGGAAAACATCTAACTTGTTTATTTCCCGGATAAGACATGCGAAAGAACACTGGAAACTTATCATCCATGACGTGAGAGTGAAGAATGTATGCATATGATCAAAAATCTGTTTTGTGCAATTTCCACGTGCTAGACGCTCTTGCCAGAACCGGGGACATGGGGCTAAGACACTGCCTGCCCTGGTGGGGCCCATCATCTGGTAGGCAGGAGGTACGCTCCAAACAAACAAATCGGAAATAACCATCACAGGGCTCGAAGTGATCTGTACCACAATCTAACAACAACAACAACACATCGACAACAACCACAACCTGCCACATGTGGGGAATCATCTTCCAGGTTTAAGAACATGTTTAAACGGCACACTCAAACGCCCCAGACGAGAGGGCGGGCACTGTGTTCCAGAATAGCAAGGCCGTCCCTGTGGCTGAGTTAGAGGGAGCCACGGGGAGAGACTGGGAGTACAGCAAGTTGGGGTGAAGACAGAGTCAGATCCTGTAAGTCACTGGAAGGTCTTTGATTTTCACTCTGAGCAAGTGATACGATATCCATGGGCGTGATAGTATCTCGCCTTTTGAAAGAAATTCTCTGGATCCTGTGACAAATGATGATGGCCCCTTGGGGTAGGGTGGGAAGAGTGCCTATGTGAGGGGTGGTCGGGTTCTGGGCTTCCCTTGAAGATAGAGTGAACAGGACTGGTTCACAGGTGAGGCATGGAGTACGCAGAAGAGGACTCGAGGATAGCCCTGGAACTGGGACGGAGAGGATGGAAGGATGGACTTTGTATTTACAGGTACGAGTAAGACTGTGGGGAGCAGGGCTGGTGGGGACAAGACTGGGAGATTGATTCTGATTGACATGCCCATTAGTCACCCAAGGGGAGATTCTTGGTAGAGTTGGATATGGGAACCTGGAGCTCAGGACAGATATCTTGACTGAAGATGTAAATTTGGAAGTCATTATTATAAAATGGCGTTTAAAACTGTGCCCTGGAGGGGATCGCCATGGCAGTGAGTTTAGACAGAGAAAAGAAGGAGCCTTGGGACATCAAATGTTTAGAAATGTGAAATAAAAAGCCCCACAAAAAGACACTAAGAGTGTTCAGTGATAGAGGAAGAAAAATAAACAGTATATACCATGAAATTAAGTGAAGAGAACATGTTTCAACAAGGAGGAAGTGATAACTAAGTAAAATGTTGCTATTGAGTCCATTAAGATGAAAGTTACAAATAGATTATGGGATTTGGCAAGAGGGAGGCCAAGGGAACCTTGGATAGACATTTAGTGTTATCATTATTATTGCCTTAATGAGTGGAAAGAATACTGAATTTGAAGACAGGGCACTTGGGTTCAGGTAAAACAAAAAAGAAAGAAAGGAGATAAAAAAACATGAGTGTTTCCCTTACAGGGTGATTACGATGATCAAATGACATAATGAAGCTAAACATACTCTGCAATGTGAAGAGAAACGCAAATGTCAACACACATCAAAGGCATGGGGCCTGTGAGTTCATTAAGTATCTTTACTTTTATGCTCTGAGAGACTGCTCAGCCACACATCAGCCCACGCCACACACACCACACACTCACACACAGACACACACACTCACACACAGACACACACACACGTGCGTGCGCGCACACATCTACACATCCACGCACAGTGTACAGATTCTCTCAATAATACTTGAGACTGAATGCATATCATGAACATCTAGAAGGTTTAGGAGTTAAGCCAGCCTGTTGCAGCTCTGCGGCTGCTGACATTACCAGATGGCATTAATTTAATTCCACTCAGTTATGCTTTTAAATTTGATTTGAGAAATGTGTCATAAAATGCTCTTGAGACGTGCAGCGCCGCATTCCTAAGCGGGCTGGGAGCCGGCGTGTGCCGTGGGAATCCCGGAGGGGACGGATTGGGATCCCTTTGAGCCTGTGGACTTTAGGGAGTTTGCTCTTTGCCGGGATCTGGGGACAGAGGTTTGCTGATCCCCGATGGCTCACGGTTGAGAGGAGATCAGAAGCAAAGCATCCGTCTCTAGGGAATCAAGGAAGGATATGCGAAGACTAAATGACAGCATTTGAAAAATTCTAGTTTTAACAAATACCAGGGAGAGTGTACAAGATGTTGCGTGTGTGTGACGCTGAGCTCATTTCGAAGCACTACAGCTCACTTCTTGTACTGGGTCATCAGGACAGCTTTCTCCTCCCTGCCTCCGTGTCTCTGTGCGGAAACTGAAGGTGGTAGGCTAGGTCAGTTGTCTTCAAAGAGAGACCAAGCTTCCTCAAAGCGCAAACGCAAGATCCACTGGTGTGAGGAAAGAACATTCTGGAACTTTTACTTTCATTTGTTTCTAATGCAGCTTTTAAAATTTGTGTGCCTTAGTCCAGCGGTGTGGCTCAGAGGTCTGAGTGTCATCCCATGGACTGAGAGGTCCCTGTTCGATACCGGGTCAGGGCACATGCCCGGGTTGCGGGCTCGGTCCCCAGTAGGGGGCTCTCTCACATCAATGTTTCTATCTCTCCCTCTCTCTCTAAAAAAATCAATAAAAACACATTTAATAAATAAATAAATAAAATGTGTGCGCCTTATGCTTTTGTAATGCATATAGCATAAATCCCAAGTAAATAAACAAGTCTACATTGTATGGGTATCCCCTTTCTATTTTTTTAGTTGATTAACTAACTGATTGATTTATGTATGCTGATAGAGGCATGTAATCAAAATAATCTAGAGAATTCTTCCCTGATTGATCCCTAAGAGCTTGTATAGCTCCCTTTTCTTTTTAAATGATTTTATGGTCCTGAAATGAGTTATTCTAATCATTGTGATTATCTTAACACAGTGAAATGGCAGTTTGACTATAAAAATTGACTGCTCAGCTTTTGGCTTTTGGTGATTGAAGAAAGAAAAAAATAATTCTTTTTACCTGGGACTTTATGAAAGCAGTAAGGGCTATCTCCATTTTCATATGTCTAGACTAGCCCAAGTGAAACCTCACAAGAACGCCCTGAGCGGCACTTTAAGTTGGTTCAGGAATGTCGCCTGCTGTCCTCGGTCTGCTGCTGATGTGCTGTGTCGGTTTAGACCAGTCACTGCCATCTCTGGGCCTCACAGTCTGCTCTGTGGACTTGGAAGTTTGGATATCTCCTGTTGCAGATTTTAGCTCAAAGCTGGCTTGCTCAGCCAGGTCTCCCTGACCCCTCCCTCTAAGGGATGCTTCTACCCTGCCTGCAGTAACTATCATATGTACCATTCTGCTGTCTCCATAGAACAATCACTATCTGCAATGGTCTGTTTATTCTTTTGTTGCTGTGTTTATTGTCTGTCTCCTCCAACGAGAAGGCGAGCTCCATGGAAACCACAGGGAGCAGAGGCAGATGTACCAGGAGGCGAATAAAGTGTAAGCTTCAGGACCTTCAGGGTTTGCGTTAGTGGTGTGAGCCCATGGTTATGTTATGTTTTTTTTTTCCCCAAAAAAATTTCAAAAGGAAAATATTCCATTACATAATCAGTCAAAAATCACTGTCTCTCTTTTCTCTGCCTCCCCCGACATTACACGTTGCGTCATGTCCAGTGGGTGTGGGCCCTTTTGCATCCAGGTAAAGGGACTTCTAATGGGGTATATGATTTGTGGGATTGGGGGAGTATTTTTTTTTTGTAGTTTGTCATCCCTTCCATCACTGCTTTAGTTATTGTTAGGACGGTTCCACAGATTAGTAGGGGGCAGTGCTGACATCCGAATGGGCATTTGTCTGCTCTAGGACCAGTGATCTTAGCATAGCATGTTATTGCCTTTTTGTATGGTAAACAGCATGGTAAACAGATTAGGATAGTAATTTGTTGTGATTTATTTTCTAGTTTTAAATAAAGATTTACTTCCATGTCCAACTTTTTATCCATTATTTCTGTATTCTTTAGTGATAAGTCAACAGGAGTCTGTCTCTAAAATTTAGAAGTATGACAACATGTCTTGAGCTCCTTGCCAGTGTCTGACGCTCATTCCAGACCTGCCTTCCTGGCTGCAAGGCACACTTGCCAGTCTCATCGCCCACTGCTACCCAGAGTGCTCACTGCACTGTGTCTGAACTACATTTCTTTAATCCTCGCTCGAGGACATTTTTGCATTTATCTTCAGATAGAGCACGAGGGAGAGAGGGAGGAAGAGAGAGAGAGAGAAACATCGATGTGAGAGAGACACATCGAGTGGTTGCCACCCACACGACCCCAACCGGGGCCGGGGACAAACTGCAACCGAGGTACGTGCCCTTAGTGGGAACCGAACCCAGGACTCTCCGGTCCGCGGGCCAACGCTCTAACCGCTGAGCCAAACCGGCCAGGGCTGAACTACATTTCTTGACCCTGTTAGACAGTGCCTTTGTCCATCTGTTTCATTGGGCTACAGTGCACGTCCTCATCGAGTTCTTGCTGATTTGACAGGAACTGCAGACATCAACGGAGTTAGCGTAAAAGTCGTAACACGTCAATTCAACACGGACCTTGACCGCAAACTGGTTAATGAGTATCATCAATTGCAAAGGATATCTAAGATACATCACTGCACCAGAAAACTTGAAATTCTCTGAAATCTTAATGCTCATAGATTAAAGAAATGTGATACTAGTTTTCCTAAAATGACATCAATGCTAAATATTTACATACTAATTTTCAATAATGAGTCCAGAAGCTGAATGGAACTTTTTCAATGTGTCGACTAAGAAAAAATAGTGCTGGAGAAAAAAATAACCTGAATTAAGTGTAGAAAATAATATAACATCATCATAAGAAAATAACAAAAATATACAGGTAAAATATAGACAGCATTATAGAGGCTTGGTATGCAGGTTTATAAAGAAAAATAATGTTGTTTATCTGGCTTATGTGAAATATATGTCAATATTTCAGCATGGTGAACAGATTAGGATAGTAATTTGTTGTGATTTATTTTCTAGTTTTAAATAAAGATTTACTTTCATGTCCAAGTTTTTACCCATTATTTCTGTACTCTTTTCTTAAGGGGGCCCCAAGATGTTGTAGGTGATCGGGTGTGCCCTGGCAGGGAACTCGTGTTTTTCCCTCAAGCCTGTATTCCCAGTTTTCAGAACCGGGAGAGAGTCAACACGTGTTTGGAAGAATCCCTTCCAAATTGCTCCAAGAATCCCTTTTCAACTTGCTATGTTGTTGCTCTTGAGAAACTCTGTGGTAGAAACTTTGACCTTTATTTCTTACAGGCCACTGAAAACTGCCCCAGGGATTCAGGCCCCTGGTGAGGATTACAGAATCCACTTTTCACAAGCACCCCAGGCCGTTCATAGGCCACCCTTTTCTTTTTCTTCTCAAGAAAATCCCCATCTTGGGATGTGCACCACACATGGTCTCTGCCATAGTCTCTAAGAACGAGTTGAGAATTCTTTGCAGTTAATTGTTATTCTCTCTCTCTCTCTCCATCTCCATCCTCCCGACAGCAGTGGAGTTCCATCTTTCTTGTTGCTTCCAATCTCAACCAGCACAGCATAAGGTTCCTGGCTCTGCGGGCCGACACACTAACCTTGGAATAATAAATGACCTGCAGCTGCAGAACGCCTCCAGAATGCCAAGTGACCACAGCTCCCTGCCTGTGGAATGTGGAATGGCCCCAGCATTAGCCAGGTGACCCACAGCTACACGCCACTGGAATGAAAAATAGATTCAGGCTCCTAGAATACCAAGTGCCTGCTCCAGGAAAAAGTTATGGCTAAGGAAGAAGGAATGGTGGTGACTGGCTTGGCTGCTATGAGACGACGATCTGTTAACACTAATAACACCTGAGTGAACCCGGGCAACCTCTTTGACTCACCTGCTGAAAAATCCCTGACCCTCCCCAAATCAGAGAAGCAGATCTCTTCCCATGGGTGGAATGTGCTCCCTCATTTTGTACTCCCTAGCCTATGCCTAAAAGGAAAAAGAAAAACAAACCAAAACCCAGAAATCTTGTTTCAAAATTCATTTTCCCAGTGCATGAATTAGAATTTACAAAGCTTTGGGATCCCTTTAGACAGCATCGGCATCTACAAAGTCCTATCTGGAGAAGCAATTCCCCAGAGAGGGTGCCCGGACTCTTACTGGAATTAGCCTGAGAAGGATAAAAGGTGTAAGGCTATTTGCATCAAGCATACTCGGTAACTGGGATTTTAATGATTCTCCCCCTTTTTTCTTTATTGTTCTCTCTCTCTCTCTCTCTCTCTCTCTCTCTCTCTCTCTCTCTCTCTCTCTGTAGTAGCATTCCTCACTGACTATCTCTTCTTTGCTCTCTCTTTTCCATTGCATTTCAATGTATTGGTTCTAAAAGGAGGATTTGTAAACCTAGTATTAAAACTCCAGGGCACTACATCTCAAAAATCTATACAACGATAAGAAGATAAGAGGCCAAACCCGCTGAAAGCTTCTGCCCTGGTGTCTGTGGAACCTGCAGGCGGGTCTACAGTACCCGTAAGCCAGAGTAATCTACCCAGCTCCCCTCCCCACCCCCCCCTGCCGAATGCAGGCAGATAAACCTAGCATTAAAATTCCCCGCACTTTGGCAAATTAGTACCCAGGAGGCTGCTGACTCAATCAGGGCTTGTTTTACTTACAGTGTGGTACTGAGAAAAGGCCATAAACTCCAGCCTGACAGGTCTGTAATGCTCATTTCAATATGCTTTCCCTGTGTGAGGCCTTGCTGATGGACTTTCATATTCCGCCAACAAAATATAGCAAACATATTAACGACGTGTGGTAAATTGCCATTGGATGTACTGGGTCCTTACGATGGAAATAGTTGTAGGTAAATGAGATTGTCTGGCTGCCTGGTACCACTTTGGGGGGCCAAGATGATGTGTTGTCCTGAAGGGATGAGGGCAGATTAAGAGGGGGCAAGTCAGCTATGGAGGGACGGGGATGGTCTTACCCAGGGCAGATGGGCATGGACAGCCCAAGACAATAGAGTGTCAGAGCTGTAGGAGACTACATAGTAATGCACTGATCTGATATACACTAAAATCAAGACCCAGAGACAGGATGCGAGGAGCCCGAAGGCACACAGCATGTATGTGGTTCCAGAATCACAACCCAGCGCTCTTCTGATGGGTGGATGGGTCCGTTTCTACATTTCTGAGAGCATCCTTACTTCATATAGATGCTTGTTTGTCTTGAAGCCAATTCCACAGAACCATTCCCAAAGAGAACCAAAAGAAAGATTTAGACAATTCCCCCAGGAATCTAGACAATCCCTGCTAATAGTTGGTAGGACGCTAGCCGCAACCCACATATCTGTCCGGCCGTACTTTGGGGGCCTCCAGCCTGACGATCGCCATGCCAACGTCTCAGGACATACAGTGAGGATGAGAAAGCATCCGCACCCAGTGGCTACCTGAAAGCTAATCCCCAAGTGGCAATGCAAAGGTCCAAGTTCTTCGAATTCAAAGGTCTGTAAGACCAGCCTTACAGAGGCTTCCCCCGCCCCGCCAATGCCAATCTAAATTTGCAAAGGAAGGGGCAGCATGAAATGGTACCTTCCTCTCTCAGCAAGGCACCCAGATAGAGAGTTAGGGGAGCTGACTTTGGTAAGAACTCTCACCCTTTGTCTCTTGCCCGGAACCCTGTCTGCAGGCTCTGGAGTGAGTGAGGGGTCCCAGTAGGTCTCATTGTACTCACCAGAAGCTAGAGAAGGAAAAGTAATTTTCCTACCCTTTGTGGTGAGTGTTTGTCTGAGACCCGCCCCCCTTTTCTCCAGAGCACCTGGTAAATAGATAAATTTATCTAAGATAGTCAAAAGTTCTCCCCTGTGGCCACTGTAATTCGAGATGGTCTTCAGCGTGGTTAACCTACTTCTTCAGCATTAACACAAAATTGTATTCACCTGAGGCTTCACCCCCCCCCCCCCCCCAGTTCAGGTGAAGTCGGATCCAGTCCATTTTCTAAGTTGGGCCCATTCTGACGCAGACCCGGTTCATCTTTTAAGCCGGACTCCGGCTGATTTCCGGACCCAGTTGACCCTGGCTGGTTTGTGAACATGGTCCGGAAAAAAGAAATGCTCAAGTCTGCCAAGCGGTGGAGCTGGGACCCTGGAGGGATGTGCCCCCACCTCCCCAGGCCGGGACAAAGCAGCGAGCTCTGGGACCCACAGGTACCTGCGCCTCCTTGTCCTTTGCTGTTGGGGCCATCGGGTCCCCCTTGGTTCCCTCTTTGATCACCAGGGCGGTTAAAACATAAACTGAGACGTATTTCACTTTTTAAGAGTTTATTTGAGCAGAATTCAATTTGATTCCAGCAGCATCCGATCTAGCAGATAGAAAGGCGCTCCGAGGAGCTGCAGGGAATGAAAGACTTACAGGCAGAAGGTGAGAGGGAGCAGGGTGTTCTACAACAGCTCCTCGAATAACGGCGTTGCGCTCAGTGTTGATGAGAAAAAAACATGGATTCCGAGTCGGGCCGCTGTCTGTGTGGAGCTGGCAGGTCTCCCATGTCTGCACTGCACGGGTTTTCGGGGGCTCTGGGTTCCTCCCTCGACCCAAAGCTGTGCACGTGGGGGGAACTGGTGTTTCCGCCTGGTCCCTGTCTGAGTGTGGGGGTGGGGTGAGTGGCCCTGCAAGGGACGAGGGACGGACACCCTCTCCAGGCTGAGTTTCCACCTGCAGCCCTGAGCTGCTGGGGTGGGCTCCAGCCCCCCATGACCCTGAATTGGAATAAGTGGATTGGAAAGCAAGGATCTTACTCGTTCTTATTAATCTTTCTGAAATGTGCGTATAGCTCACACGTATTTCAGTGTTTAATATGAGAAGTGTTTGGGGTGTCCATGTACAAGTGGGATGTTTCCGTGGCCAGAAATAGGCTGGAGGAAGCTCATTCTCGTTGATATCGGGTTGCCTATGGTGAATTAGTTGGTGGCACGCCGTTTCGCTGAACGTCGTGGTCTGCACGAGCCTATCGATGGCTGTAAGTGAGGACTTACTGCACGAGGCAAAAACGGGATTGGTTACTCAGAGCTCCTTTCCTTTAGGGGACCCAGGTGTCCAGCAGGCAGATTAGGATCCCACGCCTGGGAGAGCTGGAAGCCTCATTAGGTGAAGTCTCCGTTTGGTGACTTGGAGCCTAACATGAGTGACTCTATTTGGGGCCTGTTGTCCTGTTTTTAACACACACTTTCTTCCTTTTTTCCTCCCTTCCTCCTTCCCTTGGCTCCTTCCTTCGGCAAATATCTACTGACTATCAGGCAGTCAGCGAGCCCCAAGACTATAACAAAAACAGATGTGATTCCTCACCTGTTGTGCAATGCACTCAATTAATTGTAACACAGTGTGAAATACCCAGGGATGGGAAAGTAAAGGTTATTATGGAAGCCCAGAAGAGGGAGACAGAGCAGAGCCTGGAAGGAGGGGAGATGAGAGACAGCTTTCCCCCGGTCGTGACTTCCAAAGTGACAGGGGTGAGCGTGGGCATGGGGGAGGTTTCAGGAAGGAAGGGTTCGAGATGACATCGAAATTCAGCGTAGGGAACATCAGCTGTGTGCCATAAAATTAATTAAGATAAACGAGCTCAGAGAGGTAGAAGGGAGCTATGAGATGAAGCCATATGATGAAGCCATATTTTACGGGCAAAGACAATTGAGAGTCATTGTAGGGACACTGGCGTGGCCGGAGTTGTCTTGGGGGCAGAAATGACGTGTCTGCAGCAAATAGGAGGACCACTGACCATCACAACATTGGACTGATCTCGTGATCTTTTTAAAATAAATACATAAAACAGTGGAAAATGAAATAGCTTCAAAGATACTTTCTGAGAGTAAGTCGCAAACCTGAAAATTAATCATCTCAGTGGCAGCCAGAGAGAGTTGCGTATGTCCAGTGTGACAGTAGAAGGCAGATTTGGACAGAAATCTGAGGCTTTGCTGGCAGTGGTGGCACCGTGTCCATTTGGGATCCCTGACATTCCCTTCACCCCAATGCAGTGTTCTGCAGGGGTAGAACTTAGTGCTAGCCGTCTCTTCCTTCATACAGTTTTTACCTTAAAAAAAAAAAAAGGTAATTAATAAGAACTGGAGAGAAAGAAGTGTAAGTGATGCGGACCTTCTGCACAGCGAGTGTGGCTTAGAAACCTACCGAGACGAAGGGCACCCTGCTCATGTCTAAATTGTGAGTAATGTCAGTCTCTTCAGTAGCCAGAAAGGTGTGGATAGATGTGACATCTCAGGACAAAATGAAAGAACGGGATCATTAACTGAGCTAGAAGGTATTCACTACACCCCGAAATACTAAGAATGAGTGATCTGTGCTGCTGTTCTTTGAGAAGTATTTTGTAAATGTTACAGTTCTTCCAAAGTTCATCATTAGACTAGCCTCATTGGTTGGTATGAGATGAGAACTGAATTTAGCTCTAATATGTGACCAGGGCTAATTAAAGAGAGTTTTGGAGTCCGTGTTGGATTGGGAGGTGGGTAAAAAGGAACAAACGTAACTGTTGAGGGATGAGACAACAACGTCATAACAGGTGAGAGACGATTTCCAGAAATAACTCATAGAAAAGATCAGTTAGGAGCATATTTTATGGACACGGGTTTAGTGATGATCTATCAATCATTGCCTCAGTCATCTAACAAGTCAAATATATTTACTGACTCCCTGCTCTGTGCCTGATACATAATTTGGGGCATGAACATAAACCAGGTTCCCACTTTTATAGGATTTTCAACCTAGTGAGGAAGACACACGATAAAAGAATAAGTAATAAAGATTATAGTTGCAGAAGAAAGTATCGAAGAACAGGACATAGATGGAAAATGGAAGGAGGGGGGATTTGGCAGCCACGAGAATGTACTGCTGAGATTTCCAAATGGATGGCATTGCCACCTCTGATGTTCATCACTGCATTTGCACTGGGGCTACGCTTCCCAGGGGCCATTCCCAGTCAGTGATTGAGCTTGGCCGGGAGTCTAAGGTTTGGGAGATGTCTGGATCCTCTAGCATTCAACTTTGGCCCAAGGGCTTCCCTCTAGCCACACCAAACTTTCCTTCCAGTTGCAATGCACTCACGCTGCTTGGACCCAGCCCTCTTTGCTTTCCTGTCTCCATTCAGAGTCAGAATTGCATTAGTGTAATAGCTCTCCCAGCCTCTCCTGGGAGGATCCTTACCCACTTTCTCCTACAAGCATTTCCCCTGATAAATTTCTTGCATATTTCATTCTATCTTGGCATCTGCTCCTTAGGGGGCTCAGTCTAACACTGGGTCCTTTAATTGAGGTGGAGAGTAAAGTCTCTAAGAGGAAATAATAGCAACACACACATACGCACACTAAATGATGATAAGGATATTGTGTAAAGGTCTAGGGGGGGAAATATTCTGAGCACAGGGAAGAGCTAGTGCAAATGACTGGGGAGAACGTGCTCTGTGGCCGGAGAACAATGGGAGTCAGGGAAGGTGAGAGCAGATGAAAGTATCTCTAGGACGGATGGATGAACAGATGTAGCATCTTCTGCTACCTGGAAGCAAACTCCTGTCTGGAGTCAGGTGCCTGTTTTTATTGTATTTCACTTTAGAATTCTGCAATTTTAAGAATGACAAATCTGACCAGAGGAAAGAGAGGTGACTGACAGATCATAAGAATAACTGAATTTCAGAAGCTACGGTCAAGCCTGAGGTTGGGAGCTCCCGTTGGCAGTTGGAGGGAGTCCCAGAGTATTTTACAATCATTGGCTCTCCTGTGATTATCCTCATCACTCTGTTCATTAATTGAAAAGCAGAGTCTCACCTCTGGGGTTGCAGTGCTGGGGCTATGACCTCAGTTTAGCTGTCCCTCTCCATCTGCCTCAGTCTATCATTTAAGCAGACTTGGATTTAAGCCAGGAATTGGAGACTGGCACAGTCAGAATATACAGCTGTAATTTCAGGACTCCATGTACATCACAAGGCAGATAAATAAAGACAGGATCTGTCTCCTCCTCAACATGTTCAGTTTCTAATGACTAAGCATTGAATGCACATGCCGGAGGACCAGTCAGGGAAATGAAGTGCGGGGGTGGGGTGGGGGGAGTGGGGGCAGGGAATGTGTCTACAAATCTGTATTTGCATATACTCAGGTCTATATTTTTGCAGTGGGAAGACATCTTTCCACTTATTATATTCAAGACTTGATTTCCTCTTCTGTAAAATGAAGCAGTAATAATGCCAGACACACTTGTCTGGCAACAAAGTTATTGGGATGTCGGCTAGAGCTTAAATAAGAGATTAAATTGCAAATGCTTATCATCTCCCTTTCTCTAACTCCAGAACTCCAAAGGAAAAAAAATATCTTTCCCCATTCATTCCCTTACATATTTCCAGACTCTATGGTGAATTTTATCTTTGTCAGCCCTTCTTTTGGTATTAATCCTGGTATTACTTTCTGGTATTATGATGAAGTTGGATTGGAGGGAGCTGAAATGTACCTCGGACAGGGGTAAAATAGGGGAAGAAAAATGGGTAAGAAAGATAAGACCTCTGCAGGGTGGAAGAAAATATCTATCCCTTTTGATCTTCTCTCAAGTCCTTCAAATGATAGAATTACCTATTATTGCTACATTATATTTCTTTGAATGCCATGTTGGGTCAAGACTGTATCATGCAAATTCAAGTTTTATGAGTTACAAATAAAATTATAAAACAGATGGGAAATTATTTCAATATTAGAAGAATGAAAGCCATTGCTATCTTGGGGAGCTAGTATGTTCGGTGGTAAATTTAGACTGCGGATCAGATAACAAGTTCAACTTCTAGCCCGTCCACCTCATCTGGAGACTCGGCCACCATGAGGAGTTTCCAAGAGGAAACTTAATTACCAGTTTCCTCATACAGGAGAAAATAATGTAAAATTTGACTTGTTCCTAAGTTATAAAGATCAAAACTTAATATGTGGGTTGCTTTGAAACTAGAAATCATGGTGCTGATGTGAGCTGGAAGTGTAGACACATACATAAAACCCTTGCAACATTCTACTTCCTGATGCAGTTCTTAAAGAGTGTAATGAAGTTTGTTTTTTTTTTTCAATGCTAGTTTTGTTTATCTTCTTATCTTTGTTATATATTCAAAGCTACTTATGTTGTTGATAATAATGATCTTCATTTACACACACAACCCCTATGGCTACTATGCATATGTCCAAGGTCTTTTATTTCATAGTTGTGAAAGAAAACCGTAATCCAATTAAGAGAATGTTTGAAGAAATTCATGGAACAAAAACAGACGAACATGGGAAGTAATGGAAAAATGTGTTTCCCCAGGGCTTGAGCTACTCTGAGCACAAAGCATTAACGACTTGGATACCAGGTGCTATAGTTTGAATACTTGTGTCCTCTCAAAATCCATATGTTGAAATCCTAATGTCCAATGTGGTGGACGTTAGGAGATAGGGCCTTTGGGAGGTGATTAGGTCATAATGAGGTGATGAATTAGATTAGTGCTGTTGTGAAAGAAACCCCAGAGAGCTCCCTAGCTCCTCCCACTGTGTGAGGGCACAGTGAGAATTCTGTGACCATGAAGAGGGCACCCTGGTCTTAGACTTAACAGCCTTCAGAGCTATAAAAATAATAAACTGTTGTTGTTTATAAGCCATCCCACTCTGTGGCATTTTGTTAGAGCAGCCTGAACAGATTCAGAGACGAGGAGCCAAAATCTGATGCAGAACTTGGAAAGAAGGGCTCTGTCCTCTCATTCCGGTCCTTCGACACCTGTTCTCCACTCACCAGAGTAGCAGAACCAGCATTCTTTCTGCACCGTGAGGATGGGTAGGTTCAGGAGCAGGCTGAGACGCTGCCCTTGGCAGGGACACTGGTGCTCTTCTGGTGGACAATGGCAGCAGAAAGCAAGGCCTTCCTGGTGCAGGTGGTGGTAGAGACAACTCCAGAGTCTACACAGAACGCAAAGACCAAGAAGTTGATCTGTGGGGGTGAGTGCATCTCCTGGACTTCTCTGTGTGCACATGTGAGGCACCCCTTTGGGGACACATTTTGAGAGTGTGGTCTTCATCCTAATATTACTTGGGTGATATTTATCCATTCCACAGACTTTATGGCTACACTACAATATCATGTATATGAGGAATGGGGCATGTGAGAGACAGAAAGAGATAGAAGGAGGAAGGAAAGGAGGGAGGGGTGGACAGAGAGAGAGAGAATGGATGATGGAAATTCAAAGGACTAAGAAATAAAGGATGACCACAACAGCAAACACTCAGTGTTTACCATCAGGCACTGAGTGTGCGTATACACAAACAAATACACATATGGTCATGCATACATAATCATTTATTTTCCACAACACCCTGAAGTAAGTAAATTAGTGTCCACAGGTTATCTTCCCTCTGGAATACTAAGGCAAAGAGGTTAGGTAACTTGCCTACGGTCCTACAGCCAGTGAGTCAAGGAGCTGAGATACGCATCCCAGAAGTCTGTCTCTTAGGTTCAAACTAGAAATCATTCCCTTGTGCTGCCTGGGTTTAGAGAAGAGAGTTTTGTTATGTTTTTTTCAACCTGGATCTGAAAGGTGAGGAATGGAGTGACGAGGGGCTCATTGAGCAGAAGAAATACCATGAGCAGAAGTGTGGAGGTGAGTAGCCCAGTACATAGCCTAGAAATGTGGAAGACAGCAAGTGGTTGCTTGTAGACATCACAGGACACACGGTCTGAAAACGCAGGGTCCTTTTCCTCAACATGCCATCTAAGACTCAAGGGGTTACTCCAGTTGGCCATAGGGTAGTAGAAATTCCAATGATGAAAAACTCATCAGTCCCTACTTTAATTACAAATGATGATTTGGGGAGCCGCAGGGACTCACAGTAGAAAGGGTCGTCTATGAGAGCTGTTACTCTGACATTGTATCTTCCAGTATTTGAATCCCCCATGGCAGTGGTTCTGGGCAGAGTTGGAGGCCTAGACAGTGGGGGTGCCTTCCAGTGTCTGCGATTTCCTGGGCGATCGAAGTCTGTCTAGGATCACCTTTCTTCTGCCTGCAGGTGTGAGGATTCCCTGTAGTCATTTGTCCTTGATCAGAGGTTGGATCATCTTCTTCCTCATTCCCTAAGCACAGGGCACAGGACTCGGAGGCAATTTGATAACGTGTGAGTCGCCAAGGTTCCAAATGGCCCCTCTCTGTGGACTCCTTGTTTTCACACTTTCTGGGCTGGAAATGCCTCTCTTTTGCAAGAGCAGATGCCAAAGATTCAATTTTCTGCCAACTTAGTTAACAAGCACTTATTGATCACTTACTGAGTACAGAGTGCCAAATAAATTGTATCAGAAGATGCAAAAGAAATAGCAAGCATGGTACCTGCAGAAGAATAGACACTAATGGGAGCAGAAATCACTCTTGGAACAAAAGTAGGATGGTTATAATTTAATAAGATGCAAATATAAAATGATTTATTATATTTCATTATAGTGCTGTGCCATTTCTAATGATGGGGCCAAAGGGAATTGTGGTAACTAATGGTTTCTAAATGCTGCTCTGGGCATAGGAAACATCCAACACAGAACCACTGAAGACAGGGACATAATAGGACCTGTAGTGAAACCACTGTGGGCTTGATCACAGCAAACACACATGTACTTCTCTGCACGGTGGGGAGAGGAAATCATTCTCACATTATCCATGGAGCAGACTTTAATTTTAATGATGCCTGAGGCATATCTTCTAGGAGGATAATCACAGTTTTATTTTACAAATTCAGGTTTAGGGGCGTGTTTAGAAAAAGTCTAAAATGTGCAGTGGAGTTCCTGTGTAGAATGTTTATATGGAGCAACGGATATAAATGATCAGGGCAGCGTTGATCAAAGGCAGCTTATTGGAAAAAGTGTGTTTTGAGTTCCTTCTTATAAGTGGTATTAGGTGTACAATAACCCAGAGATGGGAGGGCATCCCAGGAAATATTCCATAAAATCTTGGATTCCCTACAGGCTGATTGGCTACAGGACAGGTTTAGAAGGTTTAAATATGGAGGCAATACAAATTACCTACAAAAGATGTGTATTTGTCATATGCAGGAAGACCTTGAATGTTTGATATTTCCTAATTAATCATATTTACAAATCTAAATAGTTATTCAGAAATGAACACTAGTCCCAAAGTAATTTAGGATGACAAAGTGAGACTTGTTTAATTAAATGATACAAAATTGTTCTGATCCATTTTTTATTTTTATTTTTTTCTTATATTGATTTTAGAGTGAGAGGAAGGGAAAGGGAGATAGAGATAGAAACATTGATGAGAGAAAACATCAATTGGCCACCTCCTGCATGCCCCCCACTGGGAATCAGGCTCACAACCTGGGCATGTGCCCTGACCGGGAATCGAATTGGCGACCTCTTGGTGCATGGGTCGACGCTCAACCACTGAGCCACAACGGTTGGCCTGTTCTGATCTCTTTTGAGAGAACAGGAGAGAGAGAGAGAGAGAGAGAGAGAGAGAGAGAGAGAGAGGCTGTTTTCAAATAATCACAAATAATTGCTATCATTTATGTTGAAACATGAATTAGACCTCCAAATTGAAGGAGAAACAAATGAGACAAAATGATGAGGGAGAGAAAAGAAAATGAAGAGAGAAACAGGGGAGAACTTTCTTAAAGAAGACATAAATGGAAGATAAGAGGAAAATGACCAAAAAATGGGGGGGTGGGGGTGAAATAGGGCAGAGATAAAATGACATGTTTAGAAATAAGCTTTGAGGAAGACCCTCATTCCAAGGAATTGTGAGCTAATCGAAGTTATCTCCTCTAGAGAACCCACATGTGGCATTTAGGAGGTGTTGGAGATGTTGGAAAATAACACAGATGCTATGAAATTGAGAGGCATGTCTAAATTATTCATACTCTTTTTCCTTTCAAATTTTTTAATCAAATAATCCATTCCTACCTCTGTGGGGAGAATGAGTCAGGGGCTGAGCGAGAGTTCAGGAGGTGGCACAGTCTGTTATTGGTGTTGCATCTCTGGAAAACTCAAGAGAACCAATGAAAAAGACTATTATAAACAATAATAGAATTTAGAAAAGTAGCAGGACATAAAATCAAGTGATAGGAATCAATAATCATGTCATAAACAAATCATTAGAAGTTTTAATGAAGGAGAAAACTCCATTTATAATAACAACAAAATAGACAAAAAATACCTAGGCATAAACTTAACAAATTTTATAAAACTTATATCTGGAAAGTTATTATACATACTTAAAAGATATAAAAGTAAACGTAAACAAATGTAAATTATACTATCAATGCAGCAGTATGGTAAAAATCTTGACAAGTGTTGAATGTGGGTGAAGAATATATCAAGATTCATTGCATGCTATTCTCCCTACTTTTTTGTATGTTTGCAAATTTTATAATAAACTAATATAAAGTAGTTTTAAAAGGAAGACTCTCTGCTAACAACGATCTTGTGAAGTCATCCAGGTCATGGGTTTATCACCTTCGCTCGCTGATGGCTCTGTGTTTTTTTTTGTTTGTTTGTTTTGGTGTTTTGAGTTGGAAGGGAATGGAAACCATGGCCAATCACTAAGAAGTCCCGGCGCTGTGAACTCGGTTATAATAAAAAGTTCAAATGAAAGCTGGGACACAAGAAAATTTCATTTTGTCACCTTTCTAGTCTGAGGGTCACTCTGTTCTTCCACAGATTAGTTTAGTGAAGTGTCTGCTGAAGAGTGCTCGGCACAGAGGCAGGGAGCGTGGGGATCTCCATTCTGTGCTCCGTCACGAGATGACTATAGAGACCTAGGCATCATCCTTGACTCCCCCTACCACCTCCAACTGTCCCTGGATCTATCCTACTCTCAACATATTTGAATTTGTTCAGTTATCTCCATTTTTGATATCTATGTCCTTGTTCACATCCTCATTACCACTCCCCTGGACCACTGCAAATGCTTTCAAAGTGGCCTTTCTACCTCCATTATCAGTTTCCATTTCCTATCTCAAACCCATCAACGCAGATCTTTCTGAAGCCAGGAGAATCTTTCAAAATACAAATCTGATCACACCATTCCTCTGCTTTGCTAACCACCCAATGGCTCTCCATTGCCCTGGTATATAAGCTTCAAGTACCTTATAATGGGCTTGCAGAACTCAGCCCCTGCTCAACTCTAATTGAGAATTTTTAACTCTAATAGCTTTTACCTCTGATCGCCTCCCCATCCTCTTGCAGTCTGTACTCAAGCCATGTTCAACTCATCTCATTTCCTTGAATACATAAGGCCTTGTTTTTCTTCGAGGCTTTGCACATTCTGTTTCCTCCTCTTGGGTCACACTCCTCCTTCTCCCTCTGCCCTTACCTAGGTCCTATTTATATCCCAAAGCTTCATCATTTCCTTCCCAAAGCTTCCCTTGCCCCAGAGCTGGGTTGTGTCCCTGTAATGTTTTCATATTTTGCCCAGTCACTTCTCTGTTCGTTTTGTCTTTACCTTTTCCACATGCTCCTGTCCATCAGTGAGTTTCGAAGCAACAGATGATGTGTGGCCAATTCGTCGTCATGTGTCAGAATTCAGCACAATGTCTAGCACAAAGTAAGAAATTAACACTCCTACATGGATTTAATACATTTCAACCAGCATTGCAAAAATCCTCTAATGTCTTATAGCTAAACAAGGATTTTGCATCTAGATTAACAGCTTATTTAGTTGATATCCCTTAAGAAAAGAACTGTCTAGAAATATATGTACCCCAAATGCTAACGATTATTGCAGCTGGCGGTGACTTCAAACACGCCCTGAATGTGGGAAAGCGTTATCAGATGAGTTAATGAGCAGTGGTTGATGGCACAGTTACAGCATCATGTTACCTGTGGGGGAGGGATGGAATACTTGCAAAACAATGCAGAAACAAGTTTCAGTGGACTCATTAATCTCATTATCGCAAGAGTCAATCGGAATGAATAAAAAAATGGGGACTTTGACTGGAGTCCCTGAGACCCAGGTTCACGCCCTTTGTTTGATATACAGAGTGAGGCAAAAGTAGGTCTGCAGTTATTCATATAGAAAGTAATACAGTAATTAATAAATAAGAATACAAGAATAAGCTGTGTTTCGTGTACTCACAACCATAAACCTACTTTTGCCCCACCCTGCATATCCCTTGAGACACCTTGGCCAGGTTTGAATTTGCACAGTCTCCGTTTGCTGCTATGTAAATAGGGATGAAAAGAACTTCCTCAAAGAATGAGAGATATATGCCTGTATCACCTAAAATAGCATGTGGCACGTAGAATTTTTAAAGTAAATAAATATTTTAAATGCAACTGGACTGAAGTGATGGAGCACAGCTTATTTTTTATTCAACACATTTTTATCAAGTATGTATTTTGTAAGAGGCACTTGACTAGACTGGAATACAAAAATAACTGTGTAATTCCACGCTCAGGAAGCACAGGCTGAAAAGAATGACAGAGATGGTGACCTGGCAGCCGGAGGTCCTGCGTGCCATCGGGGGCACGGTGTAGGAAGTGGGTGGGGAAACTGAATAGCTCAGCAATGGCAAAGATTGCTGGGGACATGAGGCTATGATGCCACCATGTGTTGCTGGCCGTGGCATAGATGGGGATGGGCATTCTGAGAACATTCTACTGTACCTGGTTAAGTGTTGGAATACTCATGTGTTGCAAGTTTTCTCTGGGGACATATTGACAAAGAATGTTCACATGTGGGGGTGAGTCAGAGGGTGTCCATGGCACAGTAGGTGGAAGAGTCTCTCCGTGCAGCAGTAGGCAGGTAAAAGCCGGGTGGGAGGGCCTGGAAAGCAGAAGAAACAGAATGAGAAACACAACGAGCTTTCATTTATATACATTAACATGTATGAACCACAAAATGACAACATACATACAAGAACTCATGAAAACAAAAGTGTCCCGATTAAACACGTTAGACTAGTTGCCTGTGATGCGGGGAAGGAAACGGGGATGCAAGGGAGTAACATAAATAAAACAGGAACAGGTCCTTGTAAGGACACGCCGTACAAATTTGTCATGAGCTGAGGAGGATGTATTAACCAACCCTATCCACGAAGGAAAAACGAGTGATAAAGCACATAATCTTTCTTCGGGTGAAGAGGAAGACGCCAGGGAACAGCACTCCTTCTTTTAACAAATATTTACTTTTGTACATAGCGTTCTTCGCTAAGAAGGAAACAGAGATCAAAATAATCCAAATCCTCGAGCCTAATGGAGCTTAGAACTTTTGACTAGGGAGGCAGACGGTATGGAGGTGCACACATTAATACGCACTGCGATTTCATGTGGCAGAAATACTATGAAAAAAGGTGAATCAAGGTCAGGAGTTAGGAGGCCAAGGAAGGTCTGTCTGAGAAAGTGACACCTGTGCAGAGATATACAAAGTCAGGGAGAGACTCGTTTGAAAATCCAGATGGGGGCAATAAAGGGGTTATGGTATCTATCCCCACGTGGACGAGGGGGTTGGGCAATGTTTGGACACCTGCTGGGTGTCCTGAAGTTCAACTCAATTCTGACACTGTCTATCCTGAAATAGCATCAGATCCCACAGTTGAAGGGGTTAGTCCTATAAGACTGACCCAGCCCATCAGACACCAGTCAAAGCCCAGGTTGTTATCTGCACTTTTGACAGACTGGCTATCAATTAAATGTTCCCACAACCCCCTCCTCAAGTCTTATTAATTTGCTAGAGTATCTCACCAAACTCAGAGACACATCGTTAGATTACCAGTTTATTGTAAAAGGATGCAACTCAGGAACAGCCAGATGGAAGAGATGCATGGGGCAAGACATGGGAAAGAGCTCAGAGCTGCCTTGCCCTATCCGTGCTTGCCACTCTCTCCCAATAGCCACATGTTCACCAATCTGGAAGCTTTCCAAACCCATCCTTTCAGGTCTTTACAGAGGCTTCGTGACATCAGCATGATTAAATAAACCATTGGCCATCGGGGATTGAATTAACCTCTAGTACCTCTCCCCTCCTTGGAGGTCACGGGGTGGGGCTGAAATTTAACTACATGGTTGACTCCAGTGGCAACCAGCCCCCATCCTTTGGTATTTTCCAAAAGTGTTGGTCCCTCTCAACACTTAGGAAATTCTAAGGGTTTTATGAGCTCTGTGCTAGAAACTGGGGCAACGAACAAATATCTATTTCTTATTGTAAATCACAATATCCCAGATAATCAATACAGGACAGCTAAGTCAATGATGGGTGAACAATGAGTGAGCTCATGGTCTTGAACAGAAGGTCAGCAAGGCTGAAGTGAAGGAACAAGAAGCATCTGGGAGGCGGGTGTCAAACAGAAGGATGAGTCAGACTGTGTGGGCTCTCAACAGAAGAGGTAAGGGGTTTACAGATTATTCTGAGTGTGATGAGAAGCTAGTCACAGCCTTGGAGCTGGACAGTGACATTGTTTGACTTTTTAAGAAAGTTCTCTCAGGCTACTGTTGGGGACACTTTGGTCAGGGTCAAGAGTAGAAACCGAAACATCGGGCAGGAAACTGTTTCAATTTTCCAGGCAGGAGATGACGGTACCTTGGGTTGGGTGTGATCAAGGCTTCAGTGGAATATTTACTTTTCCAGCAGACAAGCTTAGAAAAGGACATGTTCGGATGAGGAATATGATTAGAACTGACTCAGAAATGTGGACTTTCCAGGTGATTTAGGGTGTATGCTAAAGGAGGGAGAGGGAAAAAGACAGATGCAAGGAAGACCGAAGCCAGGTTACGAAGGGCTGGATCAACCCACTAAGGAGTTTGGATTCTTTTCTACAGAAAATGGACCACCAGGAGAATGGGCTATGTAACCTCAGCTTTTATAAGATAATTATGAGAGCTTTGCAAATGATGACTTAGAAGAGGCAGAAGACAAGAGGTGAGGGAAATTCAGACTAAAAGCATTACAGTTTGCAAGGATAAGAAAAGACATGTTCATGTAATGAAGTATCAAAGGTACTCAAGTGTTATGCTTAATGGATATGATAAATATGAACACCTACCACACTGGTTTCTTGTAATGTCAAATTCATTCATGAAAGGTGCTCAGAGGAGGATCTGACACATGGTAATCCCTCAACAAATAGTATTTACATATTGTAAGTAGTAATGGTATTATTTCTATATACTATTCTATGTTCTAGTACTATTTCTATGTACTTGGTCTACAGGAGATACACAGAATATGTAAATGTCCATCACTTGGTTGGGGCAGAAATTATGAAGGGGTCAGTGTCTCAAATAACTGAAACTCACAGCACACCTGCATGCTACCTTGGTAGTACAGGTGTGCGCAAGGTGCTTTGGGAGCATCCGGAGGGGAGACAGTAACTTAGAATAGAGCACACAGGATGTGTTTGAGTGGAGAGGAGGAGGATTTGAGAAGGCTGGATGAACATAAATGGGCAGGCACTTTGACAGAGTGAGATGTGGGATGGCCTAAAGGTGAAAACATGGACTTTGGAATCTATTGGCTGAGATTGAATCCTGGCTGCGCCATATCCAAGCTTTGGGGCAACTTCCTCCTTCTAAACCTCAGTCTCCTCGTCTTGAAAATTATATTGAAACTCTTATGTACCTCATGAGAAATCTTATGTATTTCATATTTGATTAAAAAAAAATTAAACGCAGGTGAAATGATTGGCATGGTACCTGGTACACCTTAAGAGAGAACCCAATCTTGCTATTATATTTTGCTCATTATGACGATTCAGCCAGCTCTTAGGCAGAACATCCCCGGCTTCTGCCCGTTGATTTTTGTCTCTCTTTGAATGCTGTCTTTCACCTGTGTGACGGGCAGATCTGGCCTGACATTTGCGTTTTGTTTCCTGGTTTTCCGATGTTTGCCTCAATATCAAGGATTTGATGTTCTTGAGCGTAGCTACCCCTTCTTGCCTTAGAGTGGCAGTTTGATGTGATTTGAAGACTTTCAGAATGGAAGATGCTCTATAGCATTGGTACAATATACAGCACTCATGTGGCAATGGATTGATGCCAATGTCCCAACCCACCATGAGTCAGAACACCCACTTCCTGTGTGGGGATGTTCAGAAATTCTATGTGCAGGTGTTTATGACTGACATGGAGAAATGGAGATTTGCTTTTAAGGTAACAAACATCAGCTTCCGTGGTCTTCCTTCCCCACCCCCTGTCTTCTCACATTAAAAAGAAGTCAGAGCACATCTCTGCCCAAAGAAACATTCACGTGCAACCATTAATGGGATGTTAGGAACTACGGTCAAAGAGGGCTGGAAGGAGCTTTAAAATATTTAGTTCAACTCGTACACATTGTTGGGCAGTGTAAGCGTAAATGAATCCTGAAGTGAACAGCTTGCTATCTTCTGAGGCCTCCCATCCTTTTTTGGACAGCTATGACTGCTAAAATATTCTTTTATTTTTATACTGATCTTCACATGTGTCTCCCTGTAGCTTATGGTTGTTTGGTGAAACCCTATGTTTTATTCTTTTATTTAAACCCCTCAAACATTGTAAAATACTGAGACATTGTCCTGAATTTGTCTGTCTTAGGTTTCTTGCTTGGCTTCACATATCACACCATCCTGCTCTTCTCCCCTGAAATTCTCATTCATTGTGTATTTGGGCACCAAACCGAGTGATTCTCAGGTGCCAGTCATTCACTTTCAGTTCCTCAGAGTAGATAAGGAAGTGAAGGCAGAGATCAGTTAAGTAACCCATGTGAGATCATACAACTGGTGAGAGTGTATATGGGATTCCAATCCAGGTCATTCCTGACCCCAGCATGTGCACTGCTGACAAATACACCCTACTGCTTTCTCATGCCCCTTTGATGGAAACTTCTTTAAAAAAAAAAAAATTTTTTTCTTTATTGATTTTAGAGAGAGAGGAAGGGAGAGGGAGAGAGATAGAGACATCGATGAGAGAGAACATTGATTAGCCACCTCCTGCATGCCCCCCACTGGGGATCGGGCCCACAACCTGGGCATGTGCCCTGACCGAGAATTGAACCAGCGACCTCTTGGTGCAGGAGTCGACACTCAGCCACTGAGCCACACGGGCTGGGCTTTGATTGAAACATCGTACGCAACATTAAAAGCAGAATTACTGTAACAGTAATAATTATTATTATGGCAAGTAATCACCAGGGTTTATTGAGAGCTAACTGACCTAGTACCTTGACTCTAAGTCTTTTCCATCTTTACAGAAACTTTGCGGTAGATACTGGTTTTAGAGATGAGGAAACCAAGGCACAAAAGGCTAACTTCCCCAAAGGTATGCAGCTGCTAAGTGGGAGAACTAAGATTCAAAACCTGAAAGTCTGTTTCTAGCGCCTGCCATTTGAAGCATTATACTGTAACCCCATATTCCCAAATCTTGATGTATTTTTTAAATGTTTCTTTATTGTTGAAAGTATTACAGGTGTCCGTCCTTTTTTGCCCTCATTAACCCCATCCTCTCTCCCCGACCCCCTGCCTTCACCACAATAGTGTCTGTGTCCAATGGTTATGTCTATATGCGGATCAATTATTTGGTTTATCATCTCACTTGTGCCTATTGAACTATCAATGATATGTGTGTGTGCACGCATGCACACTTTGCTTCATAAGAAAAAGACAGGCTGTTAAGCCCTATCTTCTCTGTACTGGAATTGTTCAGTGGGATTTTTTGCAGGCCAACCATTTATCCCTATTAAAGGCCCGATCTAGGGATTCAGTCCATTGACTCAGCCTGATGAGACTTGTTTCACTGATCATTCCATACCCACTTCCCAAGCTTTGTAGCAAATTCTGAAATAGCAAACACATCTTCTAGCCTTCCTCTAAGTCATTAACAAAATCTCTTGCAACAGACTGAATGTATACCTACAGAGGGGAGGGATCCTTAAACTACCAGGAGGATATTCATTCTTTGAGCATCTGACAGAGTTTTTTTCTTTTCTCTCCTTTGTCTTCTGTTTGTTTTCTATCTCTATTGTTGAAAGTATTACAGATGTCCCCCCTTTTACCCCATTGACAGATATTCTTTTAGCAACCACTGTGTGGCAGGCATCACAGTAGCCAAGGTAAATAAAACTTTCCGCGAAAACAAACTCTATTGCCTCATGGCATTTTCAGCTCCGAATGGGAGAAATGCATTAATCCAATAACAATACAAATTAATGATACGTATTCTGAAAGAGCTATTCGGGGTTAGTGGGTTGAAAACGGTTCCTCTGAAGAAGTGATGGTTGTACTGGGATTTAAACAATGTGCTGGACTAACTAGGTAAAAAGAGGGAAGAAACGCTGACCGGCCTTTTAACACAATTTCTTTGGCTATAGGTGACTTTCAACTGGCTGAGCCATTGTCTTTTTATTTATTTATTTATTTATTTATTTATTTATTTATTTATTTTGTCCTTTTTATTTTAGAGAGAGGAAGGGAGAGGGAGAGAGAAATAGAAACATTGATGAGATAGAACATCGATTGGCTGCCTCCAGCATGCCCCCCACTGGGGATCAGGCCCACAACCTGGGCATGTGCCCTGACCGGGAATCGAACCGGTGACCTCCTGGTGCATGAGTCGACGCTCAACCACTGAGCCACACCAGCCGGGCTGAGCCATTGTCTTATAGGATGTGAAATTGCAGAAGACAGAGCCTTAGAGTAAATGAATACAACATTCTAGTTCGCAGTTGTCCAAACTCAGTGCTGTGTGTGGTGCAGGGGTGTGTCATACATCAATAGTGCACTGTTTTTAAAAGTTACTGGAACAAAACAACTTGGAAAATCCTGTGTGACTCAACGTCAAAATAATGTCTTACCTGGAGAGCTTTTTGGGTCCTTTATAACATTTAAATATATTGTGAATCTTCAAGCGAGAGTTATTGAACATGGTGTTTCCTAAATTTATTTGAATAGTATTCTTTTTTCTGTGCCACAGCTCTTAATTTTTTTTTCCAGCTTCCAGGATTTAGTGTGGGAAACAATGATCTGCTTTAACCCAATCCCTCAAACTCAAATGCTTGAACTCTCTCTAAGACATTTCCATCAAATACTATTGAGTTCTTTCTTGAACATCCTCCATGAATGAGAACGATACCCAATGATTTGTGGGTTTCCCCCCAAATAAATGAAATACGTAAGACTCTGCCTAATTATCTTAGTTTTGTGAACTGTATCAGTTGCCTTGACTTAGTCTCATGTTACCCAGAAGCACAGAAACGGCCATTACCTTTGTGATTCTCGGGAGAAGAGCTGTGTATCCCTCAAGTGACCACTAGGTTGGCGCAGAACCGTTGGAGTGGGGATCACTCATATTTTATTTTTATAAGAAAGCCACTTGATGCTCTACGAGAACCCTTTTCTACACATCATTAATAAATAAAAAATAAAGAGCCTGCGGATGAATAAATGATGAAAGTACCTCCCTTGGTAATTTTTTTTAAGTTTCTGGAAATAACGTCCAGACTTCATCTGCAAACTTAATGCAGTTAGAAGAGCCATTGAGAATGTCATTATGTTGCATGTGTCTCCGTGGACGTGAAGAGACAGAAGGGAACCCTAGCCCTTGAAATATAGGGCGTCTTCGAATGTGCAGATCACTTATTCAAGGCAGATTATTTACAGTGTTTTTCCTTAATTGCTATAGATTGTGTAGTGTCAAAAAGGGGCAAAACGTAAAGATGAAAACTGCGGGAGAAGACGGTGGCATGCTGGAGTGGAGCTGGTCACGTTTCTATGTTCATATATCATCACTGTTCCCAGGATATGCCTCTGTTATTATTCATGTAGCACATTCCATTGTTCGCATGACTTTTTCACTACTAGCCTGAGAGGTTCTATTTATTTATTTATTTTGAGCTGAGGGCCAAGTCTGGTTTAACTTCGTATTCCTAATGCTTTGTATACCTTCTAATACAAAGGAAAGGTTCAAGAATTGTTTGTTAATTGTTTTTTATTGTAATGAGCATCGTATTCCAAGAATTGTACCTCTCAGAGACAGTAAAATTTCAGTCATGAAAACTTAACGAGGTGACCACCCCTCAGGGTGTCACAAGCTCAGCTGGTAGGTTTAAATCAGACTTTGTGTGGAAGTATTCACACCAACAAGATTGGTAGACATTACAAATGACCCCACCCTTCATCCACCCAGTAGGAAGCTGGTTGTTAACCGTTTACCAGCCCGACGCTTCCCGTGGCTGCTGCCTTTGCTCCCCAGCTCCCTTTCCCTTTCTTTTGCTCCTGCTGCCTTTGCTCCCCAGCTCTCGTTCCCTTTCTTTTGCTCTCCGATGCAAGCAGGTGGAGGATTTTGTGGGTTTAGATCTTAACTCTTTAACTTCAGTTGATTCTGTGTCTGATCTTAAAAAAAACATTCTCCCTGACACTTTACACACATCTCCCCCAACTTCTCCCTCCCCACCTCACCTCTTTCTTTTTAAACTTAGCAGAAGGAAGGCTCCTTCAGACAATGGTGTCGAGGGAAGGAAATCGCTTTTGGCAGGAGTCTCGTAAGTAAGGACCGTAGCATGGAACTGAGTTGAAAGCATGGATTTTACAACTGGAGTTGGAATCCTCGCTCCACCTCTTTACTCTGTGTTTTTGAAGGAGTTACTGAACCTCAGGAATCCTCTGTCCTGTAATCTGTAAAGGAGACAATAAAACCACTCACACACATTTGCTGTGACAATTGTATTGTTATTGGAGAAATGGATGGATAGCCTTTCTCTGTTGCTGGCGGGAGTGGGGTGCTTGGGGTACCACTGGAATAAGCATTTCCAGAGGCCCCCATGGGAGGATGAGATGTGGTAGAAAGCTTTATTTTCATGGAATTACATCCCTGGGTTTCTAAAGTTCCATTTTCCTACATCCAGTCCTGGAAGACGTGCAGCTGGGGATTCAGCAGAGCTAGAAGCAAGGTCAGAGTCCAGAGTTTCTGTTCCATGGAGTTGGGTCCAGCACAGCGTCAGGCTAGTTGCAGTCCATCAGACTGTTGTGTGGGGTCCACGTGGCCATGAGCCATGTGGGAAAATGCAGGGGAGTGCACCCCCTGCGACAAGAGAGCCAGGAGCCCAGCCTGCAAGAGAGAGGGAACTCCTTTGTTTAGGAGTTGAAGTATTTGAAATCTTCCTGTGCTTGCAGTGGCCACACCTACTGCAATAACCTGTTCCCAGGTGTGACTGACAGGCAGGTACATTCCCTATATCGTTCAGACTTTACTAGGTATGCATCTATTCTTTGACCTTCCCTTTGCTCCTTTCCATTTAGTCATAACTGGGTTATTACAACAGTATCAATATGAGATCATGTCTCTAAAATAATTTAACAGAGTACCCGGAACAGAAAAGTTAGACAATAAGCACAGCTAGCGTATTATGCTGTGCTTTTCTTTTAGGATTAGAACTGGATCTTTACTCTGTCAGCTGCACATCTGTGTGTAAATATGAATTGGAGACAAAGGACCTGGAATAGACACCAGGCTTTGCCACTCAAGGGCCGTATGATCTGGGCAGAACTCTCTGAATCTCAGTCTTCGCTCTTATGAAAGAGGATAATGATGTCTCACTTGCCTCCCTCACAGCACAACTGAGAGAATCAAATGACATAATAAATCTGAAAGAGTATTGAAAGCAAATATGAGAACATGTACCACGAGGTGGCTTAAAAATGCGTATCATTAATGAGCAATTCTGTTTTTAGGAATTTAACGGGAAAAAATTCTTAGAAAAAGAATCCATACAGAATATTCATCAAGCAGTTAATTACAGTGGTGTTATTGCTAAGAAAATAGAAAAGAAGCTAAATACTCAATGAGAGGGAGTTATTAAGTAGATTAAAATGCATTTATATGTGGAATGTCTGCAGATATAAAAGTCATTTTATAATAAACCTGAAAGAATGTATCCCACATTGTTTTTAAAGAAGTCATCACTACATGGTAGGATTCTTAGTGACTTTCCTTTTTTTTGCTTCTTTGTATATTCAAATTACTTTATGATTAATATATATCACTTGTATAATAATAATAATAGTGATAATAATAATGGTTACAAAACAATAAACAAAGTATGCCAATGTGTGAATAGAGTAGGTCATGAGTAAATGCTTTTATATTTTGTGCATTTTGAGCATACATTACTTTTATAATTTGGGAGAAGCACTAACATACATCAATGAACTATGAGGCGTCAACACTTAGATATTGTTGTCTATATTATTCAATGAGCAATAGTCACGATTCAGGAGAAGACACTTTTCTGATCGCCTCCAGAATAGCCGATATTCTAAAAAGATGCTCTAAAGGAATGACCCCTTGATCTTCAGAGTCTCACAGTTGTACATCTTGTAAGTTATCTGCTACATGTTAGTCTTTGTCTTTCTTTTTATATTAACTGGGGAGAAGGGAATAACAGTGAAAAACTGGACTTTCCAAGTCAAGTCAACTCATTTAATCTCAGAAAAGAAAAGAAAAATGTTCTTCCTTGGGGCACTGCTATTCTTATCCATTGAAGGTAATGCAAAGACAATGTGACATGCAGGTGGGGAAAGTTTTGGGGTTAGCAGAAGCATGGGTCTTATGAAAGGAAGCATTCCATACATGCTTCCCAAACAGGGTTGCATGAAGTAGACTGTCCTGTGCATATTTTACTCTAGCAAGGTTCTTAACACAGAGAGAGTAGGCCTCGGAATCTTTGTTTTTACAGAATGACCCTACCTCCCTAGCTGTAGTTATTGATCAAGGTGGAGATACATGTCCTGAGATGGCTTGTATGCAAGTCAGATTCTCAAAACATAGGTTCAACACATCTCAGAAATGTAGTCATAGTATTAGCAGTGTCCTAAGAGAAGATCCAGGAGCTACAGTTGCTGAGGTCCTGGGGTCGACTCTGACTCCTTACTCCAAAGGCTTGATTGTTCAATCTCTTCTTACACTTTAGGAACTACCCCATTTCCCTTGTAATAAATGAGCCCCCCCTTTTCCCTAACGAATAGGCAGAATCAGTTTCTGTTGCTTAAAACCAAAAGAATGTTGCCTAATGAAGCATGTGTCTATCAAAAAAGCCATTGGATGAAGAACATGAGATTCCTCAACTATGTCGTTGATAATGGACATAAATGTACTCTTCTCAAATCTGATTTTAGGGAAGAGTATAAATGAATAGAATGGACTTTTACTGGATCTTGAATTACTCTAAGTTGCCTGAGAGGAATTACTGTTATGGGGGCTATGTTATAAGAGAGGAACCAGCATGTGTTAAGTGTGAAGCATGGATTGAAATGGTCTTAAAAGACAGTGGGCAGATTTGGTGGCTAGTGAGAGGCACTGAAGTTCTGTGATTCTTGCTGAACAAATAGGGAAAACTGTTACATTCTGTGGGATGGTCCATAGATATCTTCTCAAAGAAGCCATACAGAGCTAAGCAATGCTTTTTAAAGTGTAAAAGAAATATTATTTAACGTTGTTATGTTTCCATGTCCTGCATAGGTGTTATTTCTGTGCCCACACAAATGTGTATGCTAGCGATCTCCATCCCTGATTTTTGAGTAGGCCATGACATCTTCAATTACCTCAAGATACACTGAACATTTATCCAAGATTCTTAAAACAGAATTAAATGTCATACCTGCTAATTATAAAAATAAATGTAGGTAAGAGCGGGTTTATGTCCTGGAATTAAACTGATGGCTTTTAAATGCTGCTTGTTCATGGAGGTTTAGAATTGCTGATTTGGGAACTGCAAGATAAGGCAAATATATCAAAAGATACAGGGAGAAAAAGCTGTGCTTGTGATGGGAAAAGATTGAGAGCTGGTGACAAAAGCTGTTGAGTTGAGAACACCTTGCCACTTATTATAGTTAAGATAACTTGCCTTGCCTTGGGCTCTTTATTTTAATGTAGATGTCTGAGAGTGAGTGGGTGATTGAGGGAAGTGGAGAAAGGTTATATGTCTTCGCAGGGCAAGATGGCAATTGAATGACTACCAAACCCATCCCCTGTGATGTTAATATATGCACTCATTGTTCCACCCTCTTTTCTAGTAACAGGTAAACAACATTTGTCACTTGCAATAGACTACTTTTCACTTCCAAACTGATGGTGAACCGACATTTGTATTTCAAGTACCAAAGCTCAGTCTGCAGAAGCAGGAGGCCCAGAAGAGATGTATGTGGTGGGTGGAAAGAGAGAACAGGACAAGTTTCGCATGTACAATTCGGCAGATCGTTCATAAGTCTGGCCTCCATGACAGGAGATGGCCTAATGCCTCATTAATTCCCACAGAGATGACGGTGATGTATCACCCCCTTTCAATCTGAAACTAAGTAATGCATTAAAAAAAAAACCTAATTTGCACATGTTTAATGCGTTCATTAAGCTATTAGTCTTTCAACAAGAGATTTAATAGCAAATTAACATTTCTTTTAAATAAAAAAAAAATCATTCCCCAAAAGTCTTCAGTGAATACAATTATTTTGTGTTTTGAGCACAATGGGCTACAGGAGAAAATACTTGGCACTCGTTTGGGGGTGGAAAAGACCATGTTGAATTCTTCTCATTTATTACACAATTAGTCACCCTGGGGCATTATTTCCCTGAATAACAAATATTTCTGGGGAATAAAAGGCCTCTTGGAAGTAGATGAGAGAAGGTCAAAAACAGAAAAGACTCCAAAAGGGCTAATTTTGTGAACTGGATCATGATAAACTGAAAAAAAAAAAAAAAATGACTTACCCTAAACATAGGTTTGAAAAAGAATGGAAATTGACTTTGCTTGGTCAACATTCAAATATCAATATTTACCTAACATTTATTTTGCTCCTGTTCTGTGTTATGCACTGGACTAGATGATACATAAAGCATAATATAAAGAAAAAATAACGTGTTATTTCTGTCATTGAGTGTTTGTTGAATATTTACTATGCGATGTGTGCCATGTTGAGCAAGATGAATAAATCACAGGCTCTTTTCTTGAGGGAAGTTACCAATGAATTTAAGAAATAAGCATGTAAGCAAGAAAATCATATTCAGTTTTTAAAAAATCTTTTATTGAATGTATTTGGGTGACATTGGTTAATAAAATTATATAGGTTTCAGGTGTACAATTCTATAATACATCACCCGTGTATTGTTTTGAGTGTTTGCCACCCTAAGTCAAGTCTCCTTCTATCACCATTTATCTCCCCTTTACCCTCTCCCACCTTCCCCCCAGCCCCCTTTCCCTCTGGTAATCACCATACTGTTGTCTTTGTCTACGAGTTTTTTATTTATTTTTTGCTTAATGCCTTTATCTTTTCCACCCAACCCTCCCCCCCCCCACCTTTCCTCTCTGACAGCTGTTAATCTGTTCTCTGTATCTGTGAGTCTGTTTCTGTTCTGTTTGTTTGTTTACCAGTGAAATCATATGGTACTTGTCTTTCTCTGATTGGCTTATTTCACTTGGCATAATACTTTCTAGGTCCATCCATGCAGTCATAAAGGGTAAGATTTCCTTCTTTTTTATGACTGAGTAGTATCCCATTGTCGAAATACACCACAGCATTCTTATCCACTCATCTACCGATGGGCACAAGAGAAAAACAATTAGTTATCTATAAAGGAGCTCCCACAAGACTGTCAGCTGAATTCTCAACAGAAATATTTTAGGTCAAAAGGAATTGTCATGAAATATTCAAAACGATGAAAAGAAAGGACCTACAACCAAGACCACTTTATCCTGCAAGGCTATCACTTAAAATTGAAGGAGAAATAAAGAACTTCCCAGACAAGAAAAAGCTAAAGGACTCTGTTACCACCAAACCAGTATTATAAGAAATGATAAAGGGTCTTCTTTAAGAAGAAGAAGAGGAAGAAAAAGAGAAATACAGTTCAAAGAATAAAATGACAATAAATACATACCTATCAGTAATCACTTTAAATGTAAATGGCTTTAATGCTCCAATCAAAGACATAGGGTAACTGAATGGATAAGAAAACAAGACCCATATACATGCTGTTTACAAGAAATACACCTCAGAACAAAAGATACACTGGGACTAAAAGTAAAGGGACATAAAAAGATATTTCATGCAAATGGAAATTTAAAAAAAGCTGGGGTAGCAATACTTATATCTGACAAAATAGACTTTAAAAGAAAGGCTATAGTAAGAGACAAAGAAGGACTCTACATAATGATAAAGGGAGCAATCCAACAATTGGATACAACCCTTGTAAATATTTATAGATCCAACATAGGAGCACCTAAATATAGAAAGCAAATCTTGATGGACATAAAGGGAGAGATCGACAGTAATACAGTCATAGTAGGAAATTTTAACACCTCATTGACTTCAATGGATAGATCTTCCAGACAGAAAATCAACAAGGAAACTGTGGCCTTAAATGACACTCTAGATCAGATGGATTTAATTGAAATTTTCAGAGCATTTCACCCTAAAGCAGCTGACAATACATTATTTCCAAATGCACATGGAACATTTGCTAGGCTAGACCACATGTTAGGACACAAAACAAGCCTTTATAAATTTAAGAAGATTACAGTCATATCAAGCGTCTTCTATGACCATAATGGTATGAAACTAGAAATCAATCACAAGAAAAAATCATATTTAGTTTTAAATCTTAAAACTAGAGGCATAGACAAAGTGCTTTGTGAGCGAAGATGAAAGGAGCTCTAAATCAAATGGGAGATTTAGAGAAAGCTCCATGGGTAAAGTGAAGGTTAGCCTGGAACGTTGAGATTGGCACACATTAGACATGCAGAAATGAGTAGAAAATGTACTCCCAATTGAGTGAGAGCACCAGAAAATGCACAAAGGAAAACATGTCACGCATAATGGGAAACATTTACGTTGGTTTTGGTTCTGTTTTAGTCAGTTTGTGCTTCTATAACAAAGCACATACCATATAACAGAATACCTTAGACTTGGTGGCTTAAACAAAAAATATTTATTTCTCAAAGTTCTAGAATTTGAAACGTTCAAGTTCAAGCCACTGGCAGATTCAGTCTCTAGTGAGAACCCTCTTCCTGGTTTCCAGAGAGCTGTCTTTTAGCTATACCCTCACATGGTGGAAAGAGCAAGAGTGCTCTCTTTTATAAGGGTGCTAGTCCCTTTCATGAAGGCTCTAACCTCATAACCGGTTGATGTTCCCCAAAACCCCACTTCCTAGTATTATTACATTGGGAGTTAGAATTCCAACATATGAATTTGGGGAGGGGACATAAACATTCAGTCCATAACCTCTACCCTACTGCACATTACCTATAGTCTTTCCTCCCGGAATTTTAAAGCATTTTATTATGTAAGTTGGAATTTAGTTCTTCTCTATGGAAGCAGAGAAGACATGAAGAACACATTCATTGATTAGTGTCCATAAAGAAATTTATATTGTAATCTGAAAATGAGCTCTACCAAGCAATATAGCTATTATGTTTCAATTGAGAGAGAAGGAAACCTTTTTTTCACTTTCAGTAGTTAATGATCTCAGGGCAAGACAAATTCTAATGTATACTATTATATAAATATGGATTATTATAGCAGCCTAAATAGATATAGCTCAATGACATTGCCTCATATTCTTCTATTCCCACCCTCATCAAAATTTCTATTTGTGTAATCCATGGCACATTATGTGCTTTCTTTAATTATAGACTATCATATTGCATGTATTTTCTCCCTTAAGTGTATGTCTTCAAAATGAACCCAATGAAATTTTCATTTTTCTTTAATGAATTATATTTAAAATGAAAATCTAGGGTAAAATTTGCTATACTAGTCAATCTATTAATAGCAGTGTGCATTATTCTTGTGTTGCCACATATATACTGCTTTGGTTCGAAGAAGATCCTTAAATTATTTCTGGGAAGAGACTCTATGTTGATTGACAACTGCACAATACTAGTTATTAATATTATTCCACGTCTGATGGATTTCTCCCACCATGATATATTTTGCAAGTTCCTGGGGTGAACTTTGATTTGTCACCTTGGGAACCAAAGAAAGAAGAAATAAATCTTGAGAAAGCTCAACATTCATCTTTTTGGAAAAGAGTAAAGAATCAAATGAGTAAATAACGTCAACATCAATATTTGATGTCTACATGCACACCCAAACTTGGAACATCTGTCTTCCTGCCACTAATGATTTTGTTCCAGATGTGATCCAAATATGTTTGCAAATGGGGAGCAGAGGGGTGAACACAATTTACTTTGCAAGCAGTTGGTGGTTACTATCACTATTTTTTTTGCTTCTTTTTAAAAATATATGGATTTCAAAAGTGATGTGACAGCCTTCACTGATCTGTTGAAACGACAGTGAAATAATCTAACATTGCCTTTGGCTTTGCTCTGCTGTGTGTGGTGAGCACACAACCTTCTTAAAAAGAGAGACAATGTGGTATAATGGTAACCATGTGGATTTTGGAGTCAGTCATGAATTTGAAGGCTAGTGGATCAACAGCTCCTTATGTAGTGATATGCACAAATCCCCCATTTACACCTCTGATTTCCTACAGGAACTTGAAAAAGTCATTGTTAATAAAGGTATAGTAGTAAGAAGAATTGAGTATCATGTAGTGTATATTAGGTGTTCTACTGAGTGATTTACATGAAATAACTCTTTCATAGTCTTTGTATCTGCCCTATAAATATTACCAGACAGTTTGTCTGCGGGCATCAAAGCCCAATAAGACATGAACAGGAGTTTGCAGCAAAAACAGTAAGGGTTTATTTTTAGGAAGCGGCCCATGCCTGGAGACAGGTGAGCTAATGTGCAAAGACCTGGCTTCCCCATGGCTTCCAGGGCATGGGTTATATAGGAGAAAAAATCATTAATCATGGTGACGAAAGGAGTTAGGGTTATGGTCAAGGTCATGGTCTCTACAGATCGTTGAGTGCTGGGGAGTAGCTGATCAGTGCATCTGGTCTTGATGTCAGCCATGGTGTTCCTTCATCTGGTTTTTCAGCTTTTCTGGGCTTGGAGCTGAAACACAACTGAAGCCTAGGTGTTATCTCTAGCTTGACTGAAACTTTGTCTCTGGGGTCAACAAACTGGAAGCTTTGTTTCCTAAGATTAATTGTGTCAGAACCTCATTGTCCTGAGGGCTTAGTGCTTAAGTGAGTGGACATGCAAGAGGAGAAGGAAGCAGGTGAGTCAGGGTGGTGGATGAGGCCAGTTTGAATCAGAATGAAAAAAAGGAGAAAAGTTCATATTAAAGAAATGAAGTTTCTCAGCGGTCACATACATGTGTGCTATTCATATTCCAATTTCAGATGTGAGAAACAGACATATTGTGATGAGCTGATTTGCCCAAAGACCCAGAGCTAGAGAGTGGAAAAAAAAAAAAAATCAGGTGATGCAATAGAAATTCAGAACCTCAACTCAAAGCAGCCACATTTTACTGTCTTTTCCTGGGCACCTTGTCAGACATTGCAAAATGCAGTGGACTAGTAGACAGCAACAATATGAATTACAGAAATGATCCTTGTTAGGGCTTACTTTGTGACTGCCACAGTCCTGGACACTTCATGGCTCTAATCTCCTAAATCCTCACTATAACTCTCTGAGGTGCTTAGGAAAGGGAGGGATTTTTATAGACAAAGGAGAGGAGACACAAGAAATGAAGCCTTTGGTCATATAATTACTAACGATGAGGACGAGCATTTGAATCCAGGCATTCTGACTAAAGATGTCACATAGTGTAAACTGTTAAGGTCTATCTGAAATACTTGTTGAATGAATGAATAAATTTCTCCTGTCCTACTACCAATTCTTCATTGTAAAATGATGGTGATTAATAATAGCTTCCAATTATTTAATGAAACAAATATAGATCACAGTTTTGTGAAGGGAGGTATCATTATCCTTCTCATTTTATGAGGATCCTAAGCTGGGAAAAGGTTTGGCAGCTTCACCAATTTTTTTTTTTTTTTTTTTTTGGTATGTGCCCCTAGCGGGAACCGTACCTGGGACTCTCTGGTCTGCAGGCCGACGCTCCAACCACTGAGCCAAACCGGCCAGGGCAGCTTCACCAAATTTAATTGTTTAGGAAAGCATGGAGCAGAGACCCCAAAATGGCCTTCTGAAACCAAAGGGTCTGCTCCCCACCTTCTCCATGCTGCCTCATCTAAGGTATGAAGGGTGTTATTGAAAAGTTCTAATTTATTGGACGTTTTGTGATTGAAGACTCATGCTCTAGACCATCTATTCCTTAATGTATTACAACTTGGAAATAAATATATCCAATTCAGTGTTAGCCAGTGGTAGGAGGTAGAGAGCTGAGTGACTGGGTTGTTTAAAAAATGTCTAAAAGCCATTTTCATCCCTGGCTGGGTAGCTCAGCTGGTCAGAGCATCGTCCCTTGCATCAAAAGTTTGCAGGTTCGATCCCTGGTCAGGGCACGTAGGGGAGGCAACTGATCTATATTTCTCTCTCACATTGATGTTTCTCTCTCTTCTTCTTTTTCTTCTTCTTCTCTCTTCCTTCCTCTCTCTCTAAAATAAATAAATAAATCCTCTGGTGAGCATAAAGATAGATAGATAGATAGATAGATAGATAGATAGATAGATAGATAGATAGATGATATATAGATAGATAGATAGATGATAGATAGATAGATAGATAGATAGATAGATAGATAGATAGATAGATATAAAAGCTAGTTGCAGCCTGCAACATAGAAAGTACAGCAAGAGATACTTGACACATTGAAATTCAAATGTGTCTATCTGGCAACAGACTGTCACTGGGTCCAGGGAAGCCCGAGTCTGGGTGAGCTGAGGAGTAATGAAGCTCTGCGTCTCATGTCATTGACGCTGGCATTTCAAGCACCACATTCATAACAGAAGTCACAAACTGCTGGGTCCCTCTCGTCTTCACTAAATTGAAATGGTTCCGCTGGGGAATATGGCAACAGGGATGAAAGAAAAATAATATTCCGTTTTCCACTGTACAAAGAGAAGGTGCTGACAATGTTTATTCAAAAGAGTAACATCTGCAAATGTTCCTGGACATGGTGACATTATGCCTAGCCATGCTTCAGTAAAGACATCCACCAACATATCAGAGGGTGGAGAAACGGTGCTATTATTATGGCCTTTTTTTTTTTTTTTTTAAACTATAAGCAATGAGGGAATTCTGGAATCCCACCTCACTTCCCTCTGTGTGGCAGTTTGGGCTTTTGCTTGCTATTAACAGAAACCTAGATGCAAATTAGCTTAGTTTAAAGAGAAACCTGTATAATTTTATTAACCAATGTCACCCCAATAAATTTAATTAAACAACTCATAGACACAGACAACAATTGAGGTGATTACCAGAGGAAAAGGAGGATGGGAGAAGTTAGAAGAGAGTAAGGGGGAGGGGTCAAATGTATGGTGACTAAAGGAAAATTGACGTTGGGTGGTGAACACACAATGCACTTGAAACCTATATATTCTAATTAACCAATGTCACCCCAGTAAATGTAGTACAATTAAAATAAAAGAAATTAGTAAACAAATAAGTACAAAACAATAATTAAAAGATTTAAAGGAGCTCACGATAAAGAGAATCCAGGGTTACTAAATTCAGATGCTGGACATAGGGGCACAATACATACAATGAGGGTCAATTATTTTCCTCCTAATTGCAACGTCTCTGAGATGTTTGTTGCCCCATATTTTCAGCATTGATTCCAGCATCTTCTGAGGCTCCTGCTATCTTCGTTCTTGTCTAACAGAGAAAAGAGTGGCTATGCTTTCCAGATGGCTTTAGTAAAATGTCCCAGAATGTATTCCCTTTGTCTCTGGCTGGCTGGGGCCACAGTGTCTATGCCTGCAAATATGTTGCCATTGTACTCCGAGTTGATTGTATTGCAGTTGACTTCCTTAAGGCACCTTTAGAGCTACAGATGAACTCAACTTCAATGGAACATACACATTCAGAGCAGAGGAAAGGTATCAGTTTCCAAATAAAATCTAGGATTTCTACAAAAGGAGAGTGAATGAATGCTGAATAATAAAAACAAGCTGTGTATCCAATGCATCTGTCCTTTTAATAGACCTCGAAGAAATACAGACTAGTTAACTTCTCATCAATCACAGACATAAAAAGAGCTTTTAGATATCAATTGAGAGATTGCACATTCGTGGTCCAAGGACTGAATTTATCCCAAAGATGTATTTTCTAAGACTTAAAAAGGTTCTTTGGTATTGTAATTTGAGTTCATATATAACATCTAGAATTTTTTTTTAAATCCACATTTTCAAATTTTCTCCTAAGCAATTGAAAGATGGAACACCTCTGAGCCAACATTCTGGCTTGGGGACAGTCAGCTGGAGGTGAGCAGTTGTCATGTCCTTCAATCAAAGACACAGTCTCTATTTCACCATAGTCCCAACTGTTCTGTATCGTCTCAACACTGAAGCCCAGTCTAAGGAATCAGAATTCACATATTGGCCCTGCTGATTCCCTTGAGACAGAGCTGTGTTTCTCTATGAAAAGGGAGGGGATAGAATGACTTGTTCGCGTGTCCCAACAACGCGAAAGCAGATGTGTTGTTTGAGGAAGTAAAGAATAGCCTTATAAGTTTAGTAAGCAAACACATGATGCACATACTTAAATTATGTTAAGAACAGTAGGCTTTTGCATGTGGAGCCCTGGATCGATTTCATTCATCATCATCTTACAGATGGTGAAACTGAGACTAAAGATGATAGAGGCTTGGGAAGATGCCATGAGAAGTAGTGAGGTTGTGATACTGGGTCCCCATCTTTTGCTTCCTATCCCCACCACACACACACACACACACACACACACACACACGATAATAGGGAAAATAGAGGGAAAAACTTTTCATCTATTTAAACTGTAAAAGTAATATAAATATTTATAAAAGAAAAAAAAATCTCACCCCAATCCCACCTCACTGAAACTGAGAACTTATTTCTGTTTTTCCAGTTAATACTCATTATTTTACCACAACTGTGCCTTACTTTGCTAAAACATCTTATAAGCATTCATTTTGTTATATATTATGTTCAGCCTTAGTAAGTACATAGATAATAACTTAATACAAATGTTCCATAATTTTAACCATTTGTCTCTTTTTGAATATTTCCAAATGTTTCTTGTTCTTTTATTCTGTTTTCTATTCCAATCTCTCTTCCAATCAAATGCCCAATGCTTCACAGCACCCTACCCCACCACACACACCCTTACCCCAAGCATTCAGAAAAACAGGGAATGTACAAGCTTGAGGAAGATTTCATGTGAGGGATGGGAGATCATAACCTAGTTTCAGAAATTGGTAAATTGAAAAGGAAAAGTCAAAGGAAGCATTTCAGATTGGTCGAGGGGTATGAAGGAATGGTGTTTAGCATTGGGAATAGTTGCCTGGCTGGGGGAATTCAAACACCTTAAGCCAGTCCCTTAGGTTCTCATAAAGGCCGGTGTAAAGGAAGCAATGGAGAGCAGGCACGCCCTGATCTAGGGCTCGGATGATTTGTCCAATAAGCTCACTCCCACTTTTTCTTTCTCTATGTCTTGACTCTTCTACCTTTTTGAATGGGTTCCATCTATGGAGCCTTGGAGAATGCAGCTGCCCAGCTTGATTTTCATTCTCCTGGTACCATGACCACCAAGCTAAGAGGTGGTGTTTCCAGGCAGAAACGTCCCAGACATGCAAGATTAGGTTTGGTTCATGTACCCATCCCCAGAATAATTATGGTGGTCAGAAAAGTATTCATCCATTAACTCACCCACTTGTTTGCTTGCTTAGTTGAGACTTGCGTCACGTGGTCACCATTGTGGTCTGAAAGCTCTCAGTCCATTGGCAGAGAAAAGAGAAAGGGACGAGCATGCTGGCATCTGGAAATGCTGGCAACCATGATGACTCGGAACTGAAGTGACAAGGATGAGTTCTCATTCGACGGGGCAGGTGAAGGCAGAGGGTCAGTAATGGATGGACCTTTAACAATAGGTATTGAGCCATTAATGTGTTCTGAACTCCACTGCATGAGTTGAAATGATATGCAAATGAGCTGACTGTCACCCTAGTCCAGAAAGAGCTCTTTGCTTTTGGAGGCAATGATAGGGGGAAGGCAAGTGCCACAAAATTGGGTTCTGAAGAGAAGGGTGTCCCCTCTGAATGCCAGGACACACAGTGAGAGAGGAACTCAGCTTGGGCTGAGGACAGTCAGAAAAGCTTTAAGGGGGAGAAGAGCCTTTGAAGGATAAATAAATGAGTGTCCAGTGGCACTGATGAGCTCAGTGTGTGGCAACCATGGGGAGGAGCCATACAGTGGGCATCGTGAGAAAAAGCAGGAAGTTTGGAAAAGTGAGTAGGACCCATTTCCTCAAATGTGAGACCCAGGACACTGAACTTGATTTGTTTTCATTATAAGACGCCTTCAAAAAATGTAGTCCCGATACTTTTGAATTTTTTAAAAATTGTGCGATGTTTGGAAGTTAGAATGAATCAGGATGCAGAAACATAAAGCCATTATATATTCATCAAGAGTACACATAAATAACCTCAAAAATATAAACGTCGGTTTAGCCATGGTAAAAATAAAGAATGAGAGAGAGAGAAGAGACATTTAGCAAAAGATTCATAAGGCCAGGTTTAGTGAAGGGTGTGGTCATACAAGCACCCTCAGGCACCTTTTATCTGAGTTTCATTTCCTATAGGAAAATAGAACCATAAAGATTAACATTATTATTATTTAATTTTTTTTCTTTATTGACTTAAGAGAGAGAGGAAGGGAGAGGGAGAGAGAGATAGAAACATCAATGAGAGAGAACATCGAATGGCCACCTCCTGCATGCCCCCCACTGGGGATTTGGCCCACAACCTGGGCATGTGCCCTGACTGGGAATCGAACCAGCAACTGCTTGGTGAATGGGTCGATGCTCAACCACTGAGCCCTACTGACCGGGCAAGATTAACCTTAAATGTATATATATTTAAATCAAGAATTTTAATTCTATGAGTTTATACTAAACAAATACTTGGTAGATCAATGGATACATATGTTCAACACAACATTCTCTGAAATGAGAAAAGCACACACACAAAAAGACAATATATCTAAAATTGAGTTCTCAATTTAAGAAATGATTTGAAAATCATTCCATGGGATGCCACACAATATTGGAAAACGATGTGGCAATGTGTGTATTTTGTATAAAGATGAATGTGGAATTTTAAACCTCAGATTTAAAGTTCGGAAGAGTACATGCCAAACTGTGAGCAGAGGCTGTTGGGGGCCCGAGGAGTGAGAAAATGAAATAATTTTTATTTTGCTTTGTACACAGTGGTGAGTTCTCAGTCTTTTTTGGCAAGAAGTCATTTTATTTACAATCAACAGAACACGAACGTATGAACTTAGCTAAAAGACAGTGCATTATTAAAGTATAAGTAAGCCAGGCAGAAACTGTCAACATGACACCTGACCAGAAAGAAGCAGTGAAAAGTAGGAAAAAGACCTGGCTGTCAAAGTCCAGCTGACACTGAAGCAGTTATCTACCGAATTTGAGCAGTGGAAACTTTGATTTAGACAGCTGAATTAAAAATTGCACTTGAAAAAATGTCTGATCTGTTTGGCAGATATCAACCTATTTTGTCATCATCATCATCATCATCATCATCATTATTATTATATAGAGGAAATAAAATAGAGATATTTGACTATGCAATAAGGCTAAGCTGAGTATCAAGAACACTGGAGATATCAAAATCTGAGTTTGCAAAATATGAATCAAGTCATTAGGATTCATATTGCAAATGGCACTTGCTATGTGTGAAAAGAGTCACCCTGGGGTTCTTATGAATAGCAAGTGTTTCTTTTTCCTTTTTTCCCTATTTTGGTGTCTGCAAATTCCTTCAATAGTTACGTGTTTCTAATGCAATTGAGAAGCAACTAAATATACAAACCTTTCACATACCAAAGCTTGTCATGACCACGGTTAGCTACATGAGGGGCTCATTTGTATTTCATCCTCCATAACACTGAGTTTGCATTTGGCTGTGACCTTGTGGTCTTGGGTCAGAGGGCACTGCTAACTCTGGTTGGGTTCATCAGTGAAAATGAAATGGAACATTGACATTTATATGGTGAAATTGATCAATACAGATGGAAACTCTGAACAAACAACCTTTAAAACTCATAAAGTCTTCGTTTTTTTCAATCCTTGAGGATATGTTTATTGATGTAGAGAGAGAGAGAGAGAAACATAGAAACATTGATGTGAGAGAGAAACATCGATTGGTTGTCTCCTATATACACCTGCACGGGGGTGGGGGGGGATGGAACCCACAAACTAGGTATGTGCCCTAACTAGGAATTGAGCCCGAAAGCTTTTGGTGTACAGGACCAACTGAGCCACCTGGCTAGAACAAGATCTCCTTTTGTGTAAGATTAGATGTACTTGGTAAAAGCATTTTCATAATGTACAGACTTTTAGAATTAGAAGAGCTGCCAGCACACATATCGTCCAGTATCTTCATGTTATATCTTTAAGGAATCACCCAAAAGAGTTAGAAAACTTGTCCCAGGCCACCTTTCCCATCTTTGGAACACGGAGCACTTAAGTCCAACTCCAAAGTCTTTTCCCCACCAAACAATGTGTTACTTCATTCATTTCTTAGGGTTACAACTTTACTTTGACATAAGTGAGGCAGGGTGTGTTTTCACTCAACTAGTTGCCACTAGTCACTACTAGCTACTCTAGCAAAGGGTTTATTAAATCTTTCCCATGCGCACTCACACATACCGAACAAAATAAACAAAATTTTCATCCTGAAAATCAAGTTCTCACTTTGATCTGGCTTCTTCTTTTCTTTATCTCTCTTATCTTTAAAGACCTCACCCATTTCCACACCTTGGACAATTATCTATTTCTATGTAGGTGATACTCAAATATTTGTCTCCATTTCCAGCATCTCTTCTTAAACTTCAGTAATGTGTTTCCAATGGTTTTATGCTCCTTTCCAGTTCTGGAGAAATACTGAAGCCAACACAGAGAAAAATCTAGGTGAGAGAAGGAAAGAAAGAGTACTAAAATATCTATTCTTCTGGACTTAGTTATACTTGAAGTAAGCAAAATTTGCCCAAGCCCGATCTGTACTTTGGTAACTGAATCAATACATTCTATTTTTAATCTTTAGTTAAAGTTGAGTTTCTGCTACTTACATGGCTGACTGTAATATAGTATTGTCTAATACATAACACAAAAAGAATTTGTGTCTATCTGTCAGATTCCAACTAGATATAGATCATAGGAGTGTTTATTATGCAAAGATGGTCACAGCGATACCTCCCATTGGGCATACACTTCTGCGATGTAACCTTTGACAGATTCCATGGAGAGGTGGAGCTCTCTCTTCATCCACTGGAATATGAGAGATTGTTTTAACAAGTAGAATATGGTGCAAATGAGGCAGTACCAGTTCCAAGCAGATAATTTAACTGTTTAGGAAGTTTCCGCTTTCTGCCTCTTAGAGGATGGTCACCATGTACCCTGAGACCACCTTGCTGGGAAGAGCCCAAGCCAATGTAGTCATACTATATTAGAATGCTGAGATGCCGTGTGGAGGAGACACGGAGAGAGATGGGGATGGGGGCGGGGAATGCCAAGTAGCACCGAGTTGCCAGACATGTGTGTTAGGAAACCACCCTCTCGCACGTGTACCTTCCGGTCTCAGTTGTCCCGGGGAGACCACACGGATCAGAGACAAGCAGCCCGCCCAAGCCCTTCCAAATTCCTGACCCAAACGTCTTGAGAACAGCCAAATGGCTGTTTTGTAGTACAAAAAGATAGACAGTCATTGTTAACAGAGACATAGATAACCAGGACACATAATGTGGACAAAATCGTGGAAGAAGGAACCTTTCATTTTAGTAAGAAACGTGACATCACATGAAAGGAATAAATAATGTTATAGGGATAAAAACAGGATGGGGTTGATTGGAGAGCACTCATAAAAAATGAAAGGGTATTGACTTTATCGTGCATAGAGCCAGGATCCCCGGGATGTCTGCATTGCGGAAGCGATGAGCAGAGCCTGGGCTGTGAGAGCTCAGTCCACTCTACAGGTGGACAGCATCTCTGGATTCCTGCTCTGCCGCGCACACTCTGCTGGCCTTAGGAAACTTGCTTTGCCTCTCTGTGTTTCAGTGTATTCATCCATAAAATAACAGTGTTATGAAGATTAAATGAGTGAATATCCACATAGCGCTAGCCAGTGACCGGCATTATCTACATGTTGACGACATATTTAAAAAGCGAATCATGCAGATACCTGTGGACGTGCAGGTAGGATTCATTCGCCTGTTTCCATTTTGTTTTGTTTGAGGGGCACAGTTAGGGGCAGTTTTTATTTTTTATTGTGGTAAAATATATGTACCATACAACGTACCATTTTAACCATTTTGTGTGTATAGTTGAACGGCAATAAGTGCGCTGGCACCCTTCTCAGTCATCCCACACCCATCTCAAGGACGTTTTCAGCGGTCCAACCTGAAACTGTACCTATTACACAGCTTCTCATTCTCCCCCACCCCACCCCAGTCCCCAGTAACCTCCCTTCTACCTTCTTTATGAATGTGGCTCTCTTAAGCACCTCCTAAGAGGAGCCATGCTACATTATTTGTCTTTTTGTGTCTGTCTGTCTTCACTTAGCATAATGTTGCAAGTTCCCTCCATGATGTGGCACGTTATCGGAATTTCATTCCTTTTCATGTCTGAATACTACCTGTGTCACCTTGTGTTCACCTGCTCGTTCAGTGAGGAACATGTGAATTGCTCCCACCGTTCAGCTAGTGTGAGCGATGCTGCCGGGCACATTGTTATCAAAACGTTTGTTTCAGTCCCTGCTTTCAGGTTCTTTGCTATACACACAAAGTGGGATCACTGGATAATAAGGTAATTCTATGTTTAATTTTTTGAGAAACTGCCTTCTTATCTTCCACAGTAGCTGCATCATTTTACATTTCTACCAGCAGTGCAAAAAGTTTCCAATTTCTTCTCCCCAACATCTTCACAGTACTTATTATTTCCTTTCTCTCTCTCTTCCTCCCTCCCTCTCTTCCTTCTTTCCTTCCTTCCTTCCTTCCTTCCTTCCTTCCTTCCTTCCTTCCTCCCTCCCTCCCTCCCTCCCTCCCTCCCTCCCTGCCTTCTGTCCTTCCGTCCTTCCTTCCTCCCTCTCTCCCTCCTCCCTCCCTCTCTCCTTCCCTCTCTCCTCTCCTTCCTTTCCAAACTAATGGCTGTAAAGTGAGCTTCAGTTCAGGCTTCTGGTAATATGTGATGACCAAGCTGAGATTTTACGAATGAGTAAAGCTTAGCTAGGACAGAACTAGAACTAGGGGAAGTCTGCAGGAATGTCCTGGCCAGAGCTTGCGACCTGTGAAAGGCACTGAGGCAGCAGAGAGCACTTTGTATAATTTTTAAAAAATATTTTTTCTTTATTGATTTTAGAGAGAGAGGAAGGGAGAGGGAGAGAGAGAGAAACATCAATGAGAGAGAACATCAATTGGCCGCCTCCTGCATGCCCCCCACTGGGGATCAGGCCCACAACCTGGGCATGTGCCCTGACTGGGAATCGAACCAGCGGCCTCTTGGTGCATGAGTCTATGCTCAACCACTGAGCCACACTGGCCGGGCTGTATAATTAACTTTAGAAGGTTTCTTATGGCTGGAGGGGGCAGGACGCAGAGTGGTGAGAGGTAGGCATTGATGTATTCATAAATGTAGACAATCCTGAAGAGCCTTGTTCTATGGGTTAATGAGTGCAAGTCTTAACCTCCAGTACCTCGGAATGTGACCTAATGTGGAAGTAGGTTTATTGCAGACGTTACTAGTTAAGAGTAAGTCCTACTGGAACAGGATGGGTTCCTAATCAAGTATGTTTGATATCCTCACAAGAAGACAACTACATGAAGGTAGAGAAACAGCAAGAATACCACCTGATGACAGGTGATCAGTGGGACCCATCGACAAGCCAAGGATCACCAAAGATTGCTGGGATGTCACCAGAAGCTAGGAAGAAACAGGGAGGATGCCCTGCGGGTTCCAGGGGGGGCCCGGCCACTCTGCAGATGTCTTGGTTTCAGTCATCTAGCCTCCAGACCTGTGAGAAAATAAATGTATGTTGTTCAGAACACTGTTGGTAGAACTTTGCTCTGGCAGCCCTGGGAAGTTACTACACCTTGTTACAAAGAAAGAGAGTTATTTTAAGAGAAATGATCCAGCAGGAAGGATTAGGAGAAGAGAGAAAAGCTGATTCAACTAGTCGAGAGGCTTCTGGGGTGATGTCTGTGGGGAGTCGAAGAGGGTAGATCCAGATAGATGAGCAGAATAGAGGTGAGCAAATACCAGGACCCAGTCAGGATTATAATAATGTAAAAAGGATGATGATGATGATGATGATGATGATGATGATGGTGAGGATGATAGAATAAGAACAAGTATTTCCTTAGGGCTCTTTGTCAAACACTAAATGCTTAATGGTGAATTGATTTCCCCCCAAAACCCACCTATAACGTAACTACTGTTTTTTCAATGTACTATTATTATAATGAATGTAAGTCTTGAGGAAGAGAATTACCCAAGGACACGTAGAGATTAAGTGTTCAAAGCAGGATTCCAGCCGAAGCTGGTTTTTTCTCTATTTTCTTTTCTGACTCGCAGAGCCTGTGGTCTGAGCTTCGTGGCTGTACTTGACTTACGTCAATCAGAAGGAACTGTGTGAGGATGAAAAGTGGGACAATGAAGATATTTATATGGAGCCCTGGCCAGTTTGGCTCAGCGGTTAGAGTGTCAGCCTGCAGACCAGTGTCATGGGTTCGATTCCTGGTCAAGGGCACGTACCTTGGTTGCAGGTTCAATCCCCAGCCCTGGTCAGGGTCATGCAAGAGGCAATCTCTCTCTCCCCCTCTCCCTCCCACTCAATCTAAAAGAAAATCAATGGAAAAATATCCTTGGGTGAGGATTAATTTTTAAAAAGATATTTATATGGAATGATAAAAAAAAAATGTTTAAAGCACAGACGAAGGATGAAGGACAAACAGAGGCTCTCGTTCACACCAACAGGGACGTTGACGTTGGGAGCAGGTGCAGGTCAGTAAAGGAGGAAACTGACTTTTTTGGTCAGGGACAGAAAATTGCATCGTGTCCCCAGCCCAGAAAGAGCCTGGCCACTCTCCCGAAGAGCGATCCCATCCCGTCCCAGCCCCTCCATGAGCATGAGCGGTGTACGCGGCACTCTCTCCCCGTGGTCCAGGAGCGTCCGGAAACAAACAGCACGCAGCCCTGCTGCCCCGACAAAGCCATCGCTTCTTTCATAACACGGCTCTCGGAAACCATCTCCCACCTGCTTCAGCGGCCGGGCTGCGCTGACCCTGACACCATGTAGCTTGCTTAGCTCTGCTCGGCAAAGGAGTGTGTGGGAGCCAAGGTGTCCACCTAAAAGGAAGGGGAAATGGAATTTGGAGGTGACTTTGGTGAGAGCTCCTTAGACTGCAGCAGGCAGGTATCATTGAAGACGGTGGGACCCACAGTTTATTTAATCATGTGTGCGTATGAGTGTCTGCAAGCATGGTGTCTTCAAACCCCGCCGAAGTGAAACACTGCTCCAACCGTGCAATAATGACAACATGTCCTAGATTGACACCTGCTGATTCGCATCACACAGCTGGTGGGGGGGGGGAGGGGCTAGCCTTGACTGAGCGCCCAGTGTATGCATGGCACCTTGTGATCTCCCTTGCTACACGTATGGGCACCAGTAGCTGCCGGTTCAAAAACTGTTGTGAAACAATCAACCCAAAGACCTCAGAGGTGTGCAAAGTCAACATGCATTCCTGCTTGTGCGTCTGCAGTCAGCTGGTCAGTTCTGCTGCTCTGAACTAGACTCGGGGGCTCCCTCAGGGGTCTGTGGTCAGCGGGCTGTTGGCTAGGCAACTCGGGAGGTCTTAGAGGTCTTTCCTGCCCGTCTGGAGTCTGGGCTTGGGTAACGGGGCGAATGCAGCTCAGTTCCCCTTGCCTCGTTCTTCAGGAGACTATCCCAGGCTCGTTCCCATAGGGAAGGCTGAGAGGTAAGAGAGGAAGTTAAATCACAGGAGCACATGTGGGAACCTCTGCTTGTGTAACATTTATTAACTCCCTGCCCCCACCCAAATTACAGGCTCAAGTCCAAAGTCAGAGCAGGAGGGGTTCAGATGCAGGAATGTCTTTAGCAGGGTCCACGGATGCTGTCAATCTACCTCTGCATCCTTGTCCACAATCCATCAGAGTTCATGAATTCTTATAAACTAGTTATGTGATTCCATACTGTGTATACTATACTATGTATACTATTACATATACTATGACTGTATTAATGTACATTCCCACCCACAAGGGTGTGCTTTTCTCTACACCCTTACCAGCACTTATCTTTTGCTTTTTTGATAATAGCTATTCTAACAGGTGTGAGGTGATACTGTGTTCTGATTTGCATTTCCCTGGTGCTTAGTGAGGCTGAGCACTTTTTCTTGTGTCTGTTAGCCATTTGTATGTCTTCCTTGGAAAGTGGCTGTGTCCACTTTGTAATCAGATTATTTGTCTTCTTCTTCTGGCTATTGTATCAGTACTTTATATATTATGGATATTAATCCCTCATCAGGTATATGATTTGCAAATATTCTCTCTTATTCCATAGGATGCCTTTTCACTCTGTTGAGTGTTTCTTTTGCTGAGCAGAAGCTTCTTACTTTCATGTAGTCCCACTTATTAATTTTTGTACTGTTGCTTATGCTTTGTTTTATTTATTTATTTTTTTGTTAATCTTCACCAGAGGATACTTTTTCATTGATTTTTTTTTAGATAGAGTGGAAGGGAGGGAGAGAGGGGGTAGAGAGAGAAGAAAGAGAGAGAAAGAGACATCTGTGTGAGAGAAACACATTGATTCGTTGTCTCCTGAATGACCCCTACCCAGGCCAGGGATTAAACCTGCAATTTAGGTATGTGTCCCTGACCTGGAACCGAACCTGAGACCCTTTGGTCCACAGGCCAATGCTTCAACTGCTGAGCCAAACCGGCCAGGGCTGTTGTTTGTGTTTGAATATAATATAGAAACCCAAGGGAAAATGAGGGATATGAGAGGAAGAAAGACAATTTGGAACTTAATTCCTAAGAAAGCTGGAATATTTTTCAACCAGCAAAAACTAGACTCAAATCTCAGTTTTTACCGATATTGTTACTGAGGTTTTATTATCGATTAGTGATCTTTGTGGCTCTCGGTTTCTTTCAGTTGATTGTTACACAGTATCAATAAGGCCATGTCAGTTCAGTATTTAGCATCAGTATTGGTCAATAAACGTTGGTTGCTCCAGCTCTGTACTAAGTGAGGGGCAGAGGGCACCCCGTCAGTGGTGGAGGCATCAAACCCAGATGTTCAGGCTCCTCAGGGGTAGCTGGAAGGCATTTGAATTACAAAACTAATCCACAGAGGTAAACTGCTGAGAAAGTGGAGTAAGCACATTGATAAATAGTTCTAAGTAAAAGCAATTTCAGCCCGAGACCCTTAGGCTGTCTTCTCTTTCTTTGGCGACTGTCAAACCCCAGAGATATGGCTTCTTACAGCAACAGACACAGCGACAAATTATGCTCTGGGTAAGGTAGAGTTTTCCTTAACTACACTTGAAGTCCAGGCGGGTCAACTTACTGTCACAATAAAGCACAGGGGATCTTGATAAATTTAAAGCAAAAGACAAATTAGGGTGTCGGTGTGTGTGTGTGCACAGGTGTGCACAAATGCATGCATATAGGTGTACACTCGCCTGAGTAAAGCAGATTTATTCTTGGAAGACAAATCCTGCCGTATCTTTCCCTTCTTGTATTTATGAAGTCAGCCAGGCACTTTTCCAATTCACTTCATTCTCCATTGCCCATTTATTCCATTTATTGAATCCTTGGGGGATCTCCAGAAAGCACCCACCAGTTGTGCCGATCATGCCTGGAGCTGCACAACTGTCTATTAAGAACTTGATAGCATAAGCTCCTTTCAGAGCCATTATGAAGTGGTTCTTTCTTCCCAATGGCTTCTGATGGCAAGTGGCTTGAAGAAACAGCTCAGAGAGGTATTAGACAATTGGTGAGAGTCAAATTGGAAACCCTAAAGGAAATGAAAGAAAGCAAAGCAAAACAAACAAACGAGAACTATTCCTAAGATAAAACTTTATGCTTTTTTTTGCATATAGTTTAACAATTTATCAAATCAATTAACCCAGTTTTATGTGTAGTGGTTCTTTGAATTTCATGGTGTTTCCCTCACACACATAAGCCAGACTTAAGGGCACAATAACCCTGAATCCATGTGGAACAGATTTTATTATACACATTTAATGAATTAAAACCATTGTCACTACATCTATCTGAATATGCAGACAGGAGTTTTTACTGACTTTCTTTCTAAACTTACTCCCACTATATATGACTCCCTTCCCACCAATACAACCTAAGAATTAAATAAGGATATCGAGTTTTAAGCACAGTCTTGGAAGTTACTTGAGTAGTTAATTTGAATAAGTCACCACAAGAAGTGGTTATGAATGGTTCTCAACTTAGGGTGTAAAAGCTCCCCTAAGTATATATGGAACTGTGTAGAGGTGTACATTTGTATACGAATACATAATATTAACAGGAGATTAGTTTCTGGAGGCTAGGTTTGTTAAATTCCCTGCCAGATTTGCCAAAATCTCACTTGTTGCGAGTCACTGGAGTAGATTATGAAAAAGGTGCTTTGGAATATTGGTATATGGTTCCGGGACAGAAGCACTCCCTCTCAATAACAGAGAAGGGTCATTTGGATGAAAAGGAGCTCAGAAGATAATGGTACAGGTCCGGCTGTCAAGTTGAAAGACAATACATACTCAGAGTACCTCCTTGCTAGAGATGTCAATTGTAGAGTTCACAGAGGTCAACCCCCACATACTAACGCTGGTTTGTCTTAATTAGCACAATCTGATTTTATTAAGACTGTTACTGGCAAATTTACTTTGGGTTTTGTTAGTTTGGTGGACACTGTGTGTGTGTGTGTGTGTGTAATGAAGTTAAAGATTAGAGGAATAGATGGGGGGGAGGTTTTCCAAATCTTTACAAATGAACCTATAGAAACATATCATAGACACCTTCTGTGACTATATGTCATGAAGGAGCAAAGTACTGTGGACTCCATGGTGGGAGGCAGTGAACTGAAAGAGTGACTTAGGCCTGTGAACATACATGAGAGGAGACAAGATGGACAAGGCAACGATGTTTGTTTGTTTGTTTTCCCTCTGTCATTCTCTCTGCAGCCTGCAGACTATTTCATAGTGGAATAATTCAAAGTGAAAGGACCCATGGGTAATGCAGCATCAGTCATCAAACATTCCTTAAGCCATTTGATCTCACTGGAGCGTCCGAATGCCATATCTGCCTTTTTGCAGACGAATTCCATGCATTCAATTGGATTTAAATCTTTCTCTCCATTCTGCTTTTCTCCTGTCCCTAGATACTGATAGGATTATCGAGCACTGGGCAAAGCACTCGCAGAAGTTTTAAAATAGGCCCTTTCCTAGTCTGCATCAGTGTCTCAAGTCAGAGCCTGATTATCCCCACACTCTGAATCCATATCCCTTTATTCATCAATGCCTAAGTCATTGTATACTGAGTTAAAGTGTTGTAGTTGTACAGCTTCTCCACAAAAGTATATGATTTTAAAAATACATATTAGTATTGACATTTATTGTAATTTTTAAATATATATCCCCAAAATATATATGATATAAGATATTACACATATTAGATGCTCAACAAATGCATTTGCTATAAATAAAATGTCTTTGAATGTACGCTTTATGTGACCAGGAAGTCTCACAAGCTCAGGAAATAACCTTAGATCTTCAGTAATGAAGGAAAGTTTGAACATTTACTACTCATAAATAAACATTTAGCCCAAATGATGGAAATTAAGTTTATATCTGTTTGCATTGACTAAATAAAACATGTCCAATTATGAAGGGGGAAAAAACCCACAATGCTAAAATTGTCACATACTTATTAATGTTATAAAATGATATATACTCTGCTTTAAATCTTTATATACATGTGTTTTTAGATTACACATTCCAGACTGGTTCATGTGGTTTGTAGAAATCATATTCTGTTTGGATTCTTGGACAAGCAATTAACGCTTTGCCATGCCATAAAAAATAAATAAATAAATAAAAATAAAAGCATTCAGCACCATGGACAGAGCAGAATACTAGCTCTTCTCAGAACTATGGATTTCTTGAATTATTACTCAAATGTCCAGACTTCCATCTGTCTCTTCATTGTGTGTGTGTGTGGGGGGGGGTATTACAAGACATCTTAAATTTTAACAGTATATTTTACAACGAATGGGCTAAAAGCAGACTGGGGGGCAGGGGGAACCTTAAGTACTTGAGGGATTCAAAATTTGACATCCCAGAAAGTGTGTGAAAACCTTCAGAGGCAAACATTGATATTATCAAGATGAACAAATTGGTGGGTATAGTAGTTATCAATGATAACAAATAAAAGATATTAGAGCAGGTACACAGACAATTGTCAGAGAACAGGGGGTTTTGTTAGTATGGTCATTATTTTCATTTTGTAGATGTTGAAATGAGGACTGACAGTGTTGTCACTGAAAAGCATCCAGGCATACTCAAGGAAGTGAAATCTGTATTGGGGGTGAAAAAAAGGAGTTTAAAGAATTTGGTCTAATAGATGGAAAAGAAATTCCCAATATCTCCTAATACAGAATAAAAATAATACTAGAATTGGGATCCGCTCTTCATCATTTTTGAAGAGACATGAAGTTTCAAACAACCCTACAGTGTTGTTTTCACAATATCTTAGAATTATAACTTTTAAAATGTCACAAATTAGCCCAGCCAGTGTGACTCAGTGATTGAGCATCAACCCATGCACCAAGAGGTCGCAGATTCGATTCCTGGTCAGGGCACATGCCCAGGTTGTGGGCCAGATCCCCAGTGAGGGGCATGCAGGAGGCGGCCAATCGATGTTCTCTCTCATCAATGTTTCCATCTCTCTCTCCCTCTCTCTTCTTCTCTCTCTCAAATCAATAAAGAAAAAAAAAATTTTTTAAATGTTATAGATTAGTCTGTGACCAACATGTGAAATTGATTATAAAAAGGTATAATTTTCCCCTAGGCTGTGCTTTGCTTATGGAGCAGACAGTATATTATTTTTAGACTTTATGTTCATGTCTTTATAAACCCTTTCATTTGGCAAATATTTATTCAATGCCTACTATGCTATAAGAATTTCAGTGGGTAGGAAGTTTGCAGGAGTAGCCAAGACACAGTGTGGATCCCATCGGACCTCCACTGCCAGGCAAGGACAGTCACATTGGTTAGGAGCAGGAAGGAGGTAAATAAATCCTGGTTTTCTTCTGTTTTTTGTTTATATGTATTATGTACAAAATACACATTTAATTTCTTTTCAGTGGGTTCTGTCAGTTCTATCTGCACACCTGAGTAGCCTTATGTCTGCAGAGGTAAAATTCCTACTCTCCATTAAAGCAGAATTTCTTCCTCTTGGAGCCTGGCTTGCTGCTGATAACAATATATTTATTATTGTTTATTTTATGTGTAATAGATGCTTATCTGCATTTATTTTAGTTATTATGTTAATAAATGACAATGGATTATTAGGAAAATATCAGTTGAGGCAGCAGGTCATTTTATTAAGGAATAAATACTGTACATTTAAAACATAATAGTTGTTTTTAAGTTTAGTGATTTCTTCCATATAGCTTATGTTTTTTATGAAGTCTAAATCCTTAAATTCAAAGTAATGTGTGGTTTTATAGCGTAATTTTAATAGTGATAATAACAAAGAATACAAAATATTACGAGACACAGTATCATGTGCTTTCTTTGGTTTATCTCATTAAATTTTTATTAATCATCCCAATTTGTGAGGCATATATTTTTTTCTACATGTTACAGATATGAAAGCTGAGACTTGGAAGGATTATATAATTTAGCCAAAGTCAAACTGTTGTTGTATATATAAATTTTTTCCTTTACTGATTTTAGAGAGAGAGGAAGGGAGAGGGAGAGAGAGATAGAAACAGCAATGAGAGAGAACATTGATTGGCCGCCTCCTGCATGCCCCCTCATTGGGGATTTGACCCAAAACCTGGGCATGTGCCCTGACCAGGAACTGAACTGGTGACCTCTTGATTCACGAGTTGACACTCAACCACTGAGCCACACTGGCCAGGCTGTTGTGTGTATTTTAAGACATTTCTGTCATACTTACTATTTGCCAAGAATTGTTTTTAATAATTTACAAAATTAAAATGAATTACTTTGTTAGGTTTGTTGTTATATTAATTTTATAGATGTGGAAATAGAAGTATCGTAAGGTTAAGTTACCTAAGATCACACATTTACAACGTGATAAAATCAAGTTTGGACAGTCTGACTTCCAAGTCCACACTCTTAAATAACACTCTAAGCCTTTTGGAAAGGTTGCTTTAACTCATCCCTTAAACTGTGCTTTATAACTATTTACTGCTTCCATTCATCTTTGCATATCCCTTTTAATGCCAGGGACTGTGAACCATCACTTTATCATTATGTGTAATCAATTTTTTGTGACATCAACTTATTTCTGTAGAGGTTTGGGAAGTCACTGCGTTGCTTTGAAAAGCACTTGGAATCTCAGCTCAGTTGTCGGGAAATCTCAAGAACAATCAATGCACTCCTGTTCTCATCACAGGCATCCTCACCCACCATCAAATCCAAGCCCTCGAACCGAACCTGCTCTTCCCCACTGCACACGTACACACACAGTTACATATGGGATGCACTTTTGTTTATAACAACCTGTGCTTTCTGCTTCCTGAAATTTCCCTTGGCTCTTACCTCTGTGCCGTTTGTATGCTCAATTCCATTATAAATGCTTCCTTTGTAACAGAAACCTCACAGAATGTTCCCTCACCTTTTTGTTGCTGAAACCAACTCTCACCCAACAACACTTCTCGGAAGCGTGTTTATTATTTCTCACCCTTTCGTCTCTGAGGTGAGGTCCCCATTCTCTAGCTCGTCTTTACTTCTATCGCAGACACTCCTTATGCTCTTTTAGACATAGATCTTCTCTGGGTCTCGCGTTCTCCAGCTTACACTGTACTGAGGTAAGGACCCCTTTTAGTATCTGATGTAAGTAACTGACTTGTTTCTCCCCAAATGTGCAAATGATTCTGGAACAATTTTGTGACTGAAAGTTGAATTTCTAGTTATAGATACCTAAGTCTCAGTATGGGCATGGACCCTTTGGCCAGAACTTCTGCTTTTGAAGCACCTTTATGACTCATTAACGACACAGATTGAACATGATCATTACACACCATTTAGGACATGGAATCTTGTCCTCCTCTGAACTCCATCCACCACCTTGCATCCAAGCCAGATCATTGTTCAACCACACTACACCTACCATTTCCCCATCTCCTTGATCATAGAGCCTTCAAAGTCACTCTGGTAAGAAACCCACATTAGAAAACACTATTATCCAACAAGATCAACATCAAATATTTATTGATCTCCAATTATATATGGGAGATACAATAATAGCATTTATTGATGTAATATGATAGATGCCATACTAAGCAGCTTCCATCTATTAACTCTTAATCCTCATGGTGATTTCTATTAATATTTATTTTCTTAAATAAAGTAAGCCAAGATTGTTAAATCACCTCTCCTATGCATTTGTATAGTTTATTTATTTGCCTATAAATTAGATGGAAGCTGGGACTTAAACCCAGAAAATTGTGGCTCTGGGGCCCATGTTGTGAACTATATCGCTTTTGGGTAAGCTTTGCTGTCTAATGAGAAATTCACATGAGTAGAGAACTCAATTATGCTAGATAAATAGACAATCTAATTGTCATTTGGTGTAGGTGTGGAGTGATATGCCTAACACAGAGCCTAAAATATGCAAGACAGCCATAAATATTAATTACCTTTCCACATTCTTCCGTGAAACTTTGCATAAGGACTATTCAGAAAATAAAGGAGCTAGCAGCAAGTACAGGGTGGGGCAAAAGGAGGTTTACAGTTGTTGGCATGGGAAATAATACAATAATGAATCAATAATGATACAAGAATATATTCTGTGTTTCACATACTCACCACTGTAAATCTATTTTTTCCCACTCTGTATTTAGACACTGAAAAGTAGATTTTAAGTGTTCAAAGGTTTTAGACGTACATATTTTAGATCTCGCAGTCTACGTGCAGAGATTTATACACACTCTATCATATCTGTACCAGAGTGGAATTTCTCTTCCATGCTCCACTTGTTGAGAACCTGAAACCCTGAGAATATTTCCTTTGACAAAATCCCACCAGCTCTTAAATCATCTATCCTCAAGGAAAATGAAAGAGACGGGACGCATTGGAGGCATGAAGGAGAAATATCATTTTGAGAGACAGAATCCCCAGGGAAATTGGGCTGTTCTGCTGAAATGAATTTATTGGCCCCTCGCGATCCGCCCCCCCCCCTGCTAACACCATGTATTGTTTACTCTGTTCTTTTATTCCTTGTCCCTGGGAGGAAATTTGCGATTGTGCTTGCCTTTTAAATGACTTCAAAACTTCTATTTACTACCCACTCTTAACTGTTCTATCTACTGCTGCCTGACTTGCCATCTCTAAGTACTACTTTATAGTGGCTTTTTTCCCCCAACAAAGACTCTCAAATATCCTGAATACTTCCAGAAAACAAAGCTCCTTAGCCTTGTGTTCAAAGTTCTGAAAATCAGAATACTCCCTATATTTTCAAACCCTTCCAATAGTACAGAATATAAATTCACCGTAGAAATAAAACTCATTCATTGGTGTCTATCTATCTTTGCGTTGTTTAATTAATCAAATTACCAACACTTAAAGACCTTTTTTCCCCCTCCTTATATTCTCTTTCTACACAGCCATACAATTTCCTGACCTGCTGAACTCTGATGGCTTACAAATTGACATCCCCAGCCGAGAACTATACTCTGAATCACAGATCCATCCACATCACTGCCTTATTCCCATGCTCACGTCCATGAGAGCCACTGTTTGGCCTAAGGCTGGTCACTTCAACTCTCTTTACTTTGGTTTCTGCATTTGTCAATGAGGAGACTGGACATGTCTCACACATAGGACTGTTGTGGAGATTCAAAGAGCCAAGGTCTGCAAAATGCTCAGAAGAGTGTCTGACACTCAATGGGTCTTATGCAGGTGTTGCTGTTATTAGTATTTTCATGCTCAATGTTCCAATCACACTGTATCTAACCTACAGAACTTGTCCCTTCCCTACAACATACACAAGCTTCTATTTCTCCTCCAATCTTCCCTGCTTACAACGCTTCCTATACCCAGGTGTTCTGGCTCTATCTTGGACGTTATCTTGATTTTCATTTCCCCTCATTTCTCACACTTAATTTGTTACAGACTCCCGTCTATCATAACTCAGAAACAAATCTCAAACGCATTTATTTCTCTTGTTCTGCTCTTCTGCCTCCACAGGAGCGTCACCCCCACCGCTGGCGTGGACTGCAGCGTGGGCTTGCAAACAGATCTCTCCGCTTCTCTTCTGAACACTTCTGTCCGGGAAGCAGCCAGACTGATCATTTCAAATACAGATTTAAATTTAGAAAATGCATCCATGGTTTCTCCTTGTTTCTAGGATAAAAATCCACACATTTTGTTGTGGCGTAGAGAATGTTCATAATTTGTCTCTCTGTCCTCCGACTTCCTTTGATACCATTTTCCCTGAATCTCGCTGGCTCCTACACTCATTAACCCTTCCTCTTTCCTTCCAACATGCAAAGCTCTATCCTCCATCTGAGATATTGCACATGATATTGCATTTGATTGGAAAGTGATTTTATACACTATATATATATATATATATATATATATATATATGCCCAATTTTTATAATGGCTCACAATTATGTGAGCTCACAAGGATGTTCAAACCACATTTAAAATGCCACCTCCTCATCGAGGATTTTATCTAATCGTTCTATTTAAAGTGGACTCTCTCTGTTATGTCTTATCATCTTACTTGTTTCCATAGCACACAGCTCAGTTGTAATGATCTTATTGATTTATGGTATACCCTTTAATATATGTCTTCCCCCCTTGATTGTGTTTCATTAGGGCCAGAGGCCTTTCTGTCTCATTCACGGCCACAACCCCATCATCTTGTCCTCAGTGAGGATTTACTGAGTGAATGAAAGAACCCTGTCATCTTTTCTTCGAACATCCTCTGTTACTCAACTGGTAAAACACTTGGCTACAATGTGTGAGGCATTAAAACTTTCCTCAATTTTAACTTGTTGCTCTTCCGGATTCTAAGCCTTCTGAGAGCATGGGCTCTTCATTTTTACCATCATATTACCATTAACAAACACATGGCCTGATAGATCATCATGCTTAGGAAATGATTAATCAGTGAGGGAATGGCCTATGCTTGGAATATAGCACATGGGATTATCCAATCAACTACTTAATCAACATCTATTAAGCCCACTCTATGTTAAGCCAAGTTGAAACCCTGGAGAAACAGAAATGCCTAAGAGGGGCATGGTTTCTGCCTATATCATGGAGCTGAGCATCTATGCCGAGGTCTCTGAAGTAATGACATGATACCCATTTGGAGCCGGATAATTATTCTTCTGTGGAGGGCCGTCTTGCTCATTGCAGGATGTTTGGCAGCATCCCTGGCCTCTGCCCACAAGATGCCTGTGATATGTCTCCCCCCGTCCCATTTTGACAACCAAAAGTATCCTTAGACATTGTCAAATGCCTCCTGGAGAGCAAAGTCACTTCTGGTTGATAACCAGTGGTTCAGGGAAAGAGACAGATGTCACTGCGTACGCAGATAGGCATGCAATTGTAAATGGTCATCGATGCAATGGAAAAAAGTGAAGGCTGAAATGTGAGAGTAGAGCGGGGAGGCTGATTTAAACTGGTGGGTGCAGATTGTCACTGGATTGAAGGTTACTGAGGATAAGATTACATTTAGGCTTTGGCCTGGAGGATGAGTAGGACAGGTAAAGGATTGGGAGAAGACGTTTTCAGGCAGAAGGAATAACATCTGTGGAGGCCCTGAAGCATGCCAAAGTCGGGTTTGTGCAGAAAACTGATGCGTAGTGACTGAGGTGCAAGGTAGCATGAAGGGAGCCGAGGAGTTAGGCAGAGGCGGGTTCGTGCAGGGTACTGTGATCCATTATGAATTTAGAATGGGATCGTAAGGTTAATGGGGGAAAGTTAGAGTTTCGAGCAGCAGGGATGGAATAGGGGAATCCAAAACAGAATTGGATTTCTATAACTCACCTTTTGGCTGCATAATGGAGAAGGAGGCTATTACAGAGATTATGGTGATAATGGTGGTTTAGTCTGGAGGGATGGTGTGAGACACACATAAAAGTAGATCGCTGATAACGTCGCCTTGCTGGTACGGGTGAAGAAGTGGGTGGATTCATACACTTTCCGGGGGAAATATCTTCTAATAAGATATTCTGTGTGGGGAATACCAAGGTGGTGTCTTCTGTAGGGTGGCCTGGACCATGTGCATTGACTTTCCTGCTTTGTCTCCGTCACACTCCGGCCAGCTCCTGAATCCATCTTAAGGCTTCTCTCTTGCAAACATCACAGATGGTCCCCACTCTTTCTCCCCTCTGGAGAGGCCACTCCTTTTGTCCCCCCGGGTGCGAGCATGTGTGTGCGGGCTCAGCATAGGGAGAGGGGAGCAAGTCAAGCAGAGTGAATCCTGGAGTCGAGGGACCTGAAGCACAAGTGATCACAGGGAAAATCGTGGGTTGTTTCCTCTAGCCTTGCACCTGCTTTGACGGTGCAGCTAATTAGCAATGGGAGCACAAGCTGGGCGCTTGGCAGGGAGCAATGATGCAGTGGGAGGTGAGGGAAGGCAGCCTTGCTGGGGAACTTGTCCCTGATTCCTAAATACTCCTGGTTATTACGGTGACGCCCATTTGTGATTTCATAGTTAAGGGTCAGTCAGTCGTTCTCATCCACACTCCTCGTTTTCACAGATTTCTAACCCAGTGAAAGAAATTCACTCCCACTCCAGACTCGGTGTGCAAGCCAAGTTTTCTTTCCAAACATTAAAAAAAAAACTCTGTCAGATTCACATTCACAAGGAAATAAAGACAGGTTACTGAATTAGTTCGACAAAAGATTATTTCTCATGTTGTGTTTGTTTGTAATCACAGACCACATCGTGTCTTACGTGAAACGGATAATAGTGAAAATTGCTGTGGCCCTCAGAGGATCACTACTGAGGTCCTAGAAAATACTTCCATTCATTTTTATATTTATCCAACTGTCATTTACTAGCCCAGGGCACTGGACTGGGAAGGAAGCAGACAGAAAAAAAGTAAGGCACAGTTATTGTTTTAGAGTAGCTTAAAATTTGGAAGGATACTCACATCATGGTAAAGTACAAACAAAAACAACAACAAAAACAAAATCCAAACACAGACATGTGCATTGTGAGAGTGACAGAGGAATGTCCCGCCACTTACAGGCATCCAAGAAGGAGGAAAAAGTAAAAACAAACAAAAAATCATTTCTGTTTCTATATTATTGAACCCGATGTAGTAAGAGTGAGGAAGGATTGGAATTTTCAGCCTGTTTTGATAAATAAACTTAACTGTTTTCTGACAGCTGTGAAGTAGATTCATGGGAGAGTGGAACTCACCTAGGGGGGAGTTCAGGTCTCCCTCCCTCACTCTCCCCAAGGAGCAGAGATCAGATGATCGGACTTTTCCCCCTTTCGTGGCCTGATGCCAGTCCCTGGAGAAGGGTAACACCACTTTAGTTGTTACTAATTATTTGAACTTGATTTATATCCAGGATCTTTCTGACATGCCACCAAGGGCAATATTGGGAAATTTTTTAGAAATTAAAATAAGGTTTTTACATTAATAGAAGGGGAATAGCCAAGAAGCCTGGTGAGGGTAGGAAGATATAATTAAAATACACTAAGAAGCCTGAAACACCTATCAGAAAGAATATATGTACCCCTATGTTCATAGCAGCACTATTTACAATAGCTAAGATCGGGAAACAGCCCAAGTGTCCATCAAAAGATGAGTGGATAAAAAAGCTGTGGTACATATACACAATGGAGTACTATGCAGCTGTAAGAAAGAAAGATCTCTTATCCTTTGGGATGACAGGGAGGGACCTGGAGAGTATTATCCTAAGTGAAACAAGCCAAGCAGAGAAAGACAAATATCACATGATCTCACTTATTTGTGGAATATAATGAACAAAACAAACTGATGAACAAAATAGACCCAGAGACATAGAAGTAGGGTACAGACTGACAATCCTCAGAAGAGAGGGATGGGGGGAGGAAAGAGATAAACCACAGAACCTAATGCATGTATGCATAACCAATGGACATAGACAGCAATGCTGGGGATGTGGCGGGGGGGGGCAGAGGGGGGCGGGAGGAGGGTATCAATGGGGGAAAAAGGAGAAACATCTATAACAAAAATAAATTAATAATAATAAAAAAAAGTCTATCAGGCAAATGTTGAGAACTGAGAAAACAGACCGCAGCTGGGTGGCTGTCCTTGAAGAAAGGAGCCTAGAGGCTGGGGCGAGGATTTCCATAAAGTCCTTGTCTGGAGCTTAGCATCTTTACTGGCTTCCTTCTTATGAGACCAGGATGTTGGCCACTCAGACACCAGCTTCTTCTTCTAGCTAGATATTCAGACTTCCCATGCCAATGCCTCCTTCAGTTACCATCCATTATCCTTACTACCCAGCAGCCCAGCAGGAAAACGTACCCAGTCCATGCTTTATTCTGCCACACTCGGTCTGTCTTGTAAAGATGTCTCCCTACGATGCCCCAAGATGGCAATAGATAAAAGGAAAGCCCTGGACATGAAGTGAGGAAGAGCTCCCACACTTGAACTTAGGGACAAGAAGCTGCATGGAGCCTGGCAGGGTAACTGAGACAGTGGGAAAGGTTAAATGATTGCAACTATTCGCATCGATCAAGCTCCTATGTGCGAGGCCCTATGTTCATCATTACCTGCATTATCTTATTGACTAGTGTTAATTTTTTTATTCTAACCATACACTTAAGAAAGCTGAGATACACAAAGAAGATATTTTCTCAAGGTCATATACCTCCTTAGTAGTAGAGATAATTCCAATGAACAGTTTGACTTCAACATCAATATTTTTTTTTCATTTTCTTGGCTGTAACTTACCTTTTCAGTATCATCATATTTTCTTTGTGAAGATGGGGGGAACGTATCCTGGTGCCTTGCTTCATAGTCTTTGTTATAAGGGCTTCTCTTTTTCTTTATTGTTTTCACAAAGTGTGCTCCTTAGGACACGTATTCAAAGGGATATTTATAGTAATTCTGTTTGAGGCTGGAGTAGGCGAAAAGGTATTGGTGATCAAAAAGCTGATAGCATGGCGGGGTAGGAATCCCGTTTCTGTAACTGCAGGACTCCTCAGCACATGTAAAATTCTCCAGTGAACAAAACATCTGTCGAAGAGGCAGAGGCTGAGAATTTAAAACGTGGCGTTAGCAAACATGTTTGAGTCCACAAAATTCACATTTTTCATCCCTTTGTATACCTATGACAGTTCTTTGCTGTGGAATACGTCTGGGGACAGACTGGCTGTGAGGATCAAGTCTACATTTATTAGCACAGCCAATAACCACTCCTTCTCAAACTTCAGCTACTGCCAGCCCCCCTCATGCAGTCCCTTCCTGCACACACATGCACACATGTCAACCCAGCCCTACTTCTCTCCAACACACACAGACGACCTCTGAGCTCCTTGAAGACACTGATCTGTTTGCCACACCCCGATGTTTTCACAGAATACACCCTTTTCCTTAGATTGTGTTTTCAACCTCCTATGACCACCGATGCAAGAAGTGTGTGTTCAACTGTCCATGACTCTCCTCAAATGCCATCTCCTCTTGAACCCATTCGAGAAAATTTTACAAAACTCCCTCAGCCCTTCCCTTTCCCCAGTGTGCATGTCTTGAGATCTTGGTAGCACAGCGATGAAGACCTTAACTCTTTGGTGGCGGGGGTGGGGGTGTTCTTGGTTCAGACTCTACATAAAATCTGGGAGGCAATTTCTACATAAAAAGGCAGTTGAGTTTTGGAAGTGCCAGGGATGCACGAGAAATCTAATTAGATCCTCATTTTCTTATTGTCATCAAACACAGGGCACTTGTTATAACCCTATATCCCGCCTAATACGATCATGGCTGACCTGTTCCTCAAATGTAATCCTATCCACGCAACCTCATCCCCAACCTAATGCTACACTAGACGCTATATCACCAAACCAACCCCAGCCTCATAACCCGTTGGCCCATTAATATACTACTAATCATTCCTTTATAAAACATAACCCACCCAAACAACCCTATAACCTTTCTAATGGATTCAGAACCAGCCAATTTCCCAACTTGATCTCATCTGCATAGTTTCCATCACCTCTTAATGAGCTCTAACTGGCCCTGCAAGTCTCAGCATTAACACAAGCTATTCCGTTCAATTTGTGGCCTTTCATTTGATTTTTTTAAACATCAAATACTGTATCTTTTTTTTTTTAAGTCCATTTTCCCCCCCAACTTATCCAATCTTCTTTTATCCTGCTTGAGAAAATTGGAATATTTCTTAACATTATAGTTCATTATCTTTTCCAAAAGAAGGTGAGAGGAGTTGTATCAAATGCATCTATTTTCAGGTTCTACCACAACATTTACATTCACCGTTGGAGTTCATGAAGGCTTCCTCATGTGTGGCGGAGGACAGGTCCTGCCTTAGCTATTTCAGTGGATGCTTATAAGACACTCACTGTAGGGTTGCACAGAGACCCATGCGCCTTTTCATACGGGGTTAAATGCAGCAGAGCTCAGAGCCTTCCATGGGAAATGTCCCTTCCGCGAAGTTACCCCAGCAAACCAGACAGAGCTAAGACAAGCAGAAAAAGCAGGGTACCTAGCAGGCAGATGGCAAGTCAGCATCCTTTCCGAAAATTCTATTTCCCTACAACGTATTACAATGACGGTTCTCCACTTACGAGCACGGGGATTGCCATGTGCTCCTTTGGTTCATTGATTCACGTGACAAACGTTTGCTGAGCGCCTACCTTATGTTGACAGGGCTGTGAAGGATTGGGCCAGAAAAGTCATTCTCACCTCAATCTGTAGCACATCTTTATTACTTGACCATGTTTTCTATCTTCTCTGGATTTGGCAGGGGTATATAGGCATATATGTAAATATTTGATTGTTTGATAATACACATACTGGCGTGTAGTAAGTTAACATATATAAAATTCAGCCACACAGCAAGTAAATGAACAGGGGCTGTGTGCGAACGAGCACACCCAACACTCTGAAAAGACGGTGTTATTATTGCTTGAGGAAAGTAATGCTGAGAGAGCTCAATATCATTGCTTAAGATCTCACAAGTGGCAGAGGCAGGATTTGAATCCAGGTCTCTCTGACTTAAAAGCCCAGGTTCTTTCTCTCATATCACACTACCTGTCCAGCAGAGTCACTGCAGAGACATTGGCCTCTCTATTCCAGATTCCTTATGGGTGAGGAGACAAAGGCCAGAGAAGAGAAATGGTTTGCCCCAGGCTTTGTGTATACAGCTGTACATAGTCTAGAGAAAGATGGTTTCTCTGGGGAACAAGACGGTTGCTCAGATCGGCTCTGTCCATGAGCACAGGAAGATACAATGAATACCCATTGCCCAACCCCAGTAAATAGCGCTCCTGGCATTGATTCACCTGGGACCAGGCCTCCAGGGGGAAGAACGCCTTGTTTATCATGCTGACCCAGCCACATTATGGTTACAGGTTTGGAGAACCACATATCAAAATTTGCATGTGTGCAAATGATCACACAATTCCTTCAGGCCTGCTGTGTCCCCTTAATAGGCCCATCTTTCAATTATGAAGTGACGATCAGTCAGTGTTCTATAATCTCATTATTTTTGCTATGTTGACAGTGGTAGATGGATTGTTTTCCGCTTCCTTTTGAAGCCAGGCCCATCAACATGAGAAGGTTCTTGAATTTATAGAGGGAAAAGAGGCATTTTAACTTCTTAAACCTAAGAATTGGAACATCATTGATATGTTCATGAGTAAGAATAAAAACATCCATATTTGAGAACCCACTCCCTTGAGCACATCTGATTAACCTAATTAATTATATCTTCCTATGCTCAAAAAATCACAGATCTTAAGTACTTCGATTTGAGGAGAATTTAGAAATCCAGCAGCTTATATTTCTCCTTATGCATTTTCCTGTTCAGACATATCCTTAACAGATCATCACATAAACTTGGCTTGATTAGCTCTCTCTATGGGGAACTCACTACCTCACAAGGCAGTAACTTGCTTCACCAACATTCATCAAAAGGTTATCTATTCTTAAATCTAAATTGAAAACCTCAATCTAGCATCAGTTAGTTTCTCTTTTGTGCCCACAGAAGAAATAAGTACAACCATTCTTCTCTCAAAAAGTACATAAAATATTTAAAAACTGTAACCATAACCTCATTGCCATTAAGGCAACCTTAATGATTGTTTTCTGTTTATTAAATGAACTGTACCTAGCCCTGGCCGGGTGGGTCAGTTGGTTGGAACATCATTCCATGCACCAAAGATTTGTGGGTTTGATTCCGGTCAGGGCAAATACCTAAATTGTGGTTCAGTCCCCTGGTCGGACACATACAGGAGGCAACCAATCGATGTCTCCCTATATATCTATCTATCATCTATCTATCTATCTATCTATCTATCTATCTATCTATCTATCTATCTATCTATCTATCTATCTATCTCTCCCTTCCTCTTTCTCTAAAATCAGTAACAACATATCCTTGGGTGAGGATTAAAAAAACAATGAACTATTATGGTATGGCTCAAAAGTCAAACAAATTGCCAGATTATCTTGTGCATGTGAATTAGCTTATGCATACGGATGGTCTAGACTAGCGAAGTAACTGCTCACTGACACCGCTATGCAACTGCACGCCGCCAGACCGTGCCCTGGTTGCTTGGAACAATGTATCATCGCTATTACTAGACTTAAACACTTGAGAATGAGTTATGGACATGATATCCCATCACCCTAAACATTTTATTATTGTTATTTTAAATTCTCACCCGAGGATATTTTTCTATTTATCTTCAGATAGAGTGGGAGGGAAAGAGAGGGAGAGAGAGAGAAACATCAACGTGAGAGAGACACATCAACTGGTTGCCTCCCGCACGACCCTGACCAGGGCTGGGGATGAACCGCAACTGAGGTACGTGCCCTTGGCTGGAATCAACCTGAGACTCATTGGTCCATGGGCTGATGCACTAACCACTGAGCCAAAGCGGCCAGGGCACCCTAAACATTTAAATTTATAAATCCTAAAAAAATAGACATTCTCCAACATAATTATAATACAATGTCCAAAATGAGGTGGTTTGTATTAATCTAATTTCATAAGCTACTTCCAAGTACCTTTAATTTCCATAAATGTCCTTTATAGCCAACGAGTCTAATCCATAATCAGGTGTCACATTTATTTGTCATATATTTTTAGAATCCTTCAATCAGGACCAGTTTCTCAGCTTTTCTCTGACACTTTTGAATATTACAGGCCAATTATTTTGTAGACTATCACTCAATTTGGATTTGTTTGATATTCCCTCCTGATCAGATTTAGATGACAGATTTTTGGCAAAAAATAGAAAAATGGAGATTCTATATTCTTCTCATTGTATTCTATCAAGTGGTACACAATTTCAGTAGTCCCACTACTGGGGTTGTTAGTTTATGTTGTATCTACAAATTTTCTCCACCGTAAAGTCACTTTTATAATTAAACATGTATGAGGAATTGTGACCAGGCAAATATTCTATTCCTTAGCAAACTTTCACCCACTAGTAGAGCATCCATCAGTGTTGGTTGGAGACATTAATTACTGGGGTTGCCAAGTGGTGACGCTCTATCAGCATCTTTCTCTCTCCCTTACTTGGCATGCTGGTATCAAGACGACTATTACGATGTTCCCATTTATTTATCTACTGATATCAGAATGGATGAGTGTGTGCCTATTTTATTTAATTGGGTGTACTTCATTATCACTGCCATTTAATTGGATGCCTAGCTTATTCAAAGGAGAGGTTCTCCTGTTAGGTCTCTGGACCCTTTTTGCCAGTCCACAGTGTTTTTCATATTTGCATTCTTCCTGGCACACCAAGCTGCGTCGGGGTCCTCTGGAACTTTAGTTTCCATAAATGGGAAGTCAGCCATCTCTCTTAGGGTACCTGGTTCCTTTTACTGGAGAGTATTTTTAGAGACCAAGTTCTGGATACTGGAAGCATTTATTGCTGTGGGATGTCACTGTTTCCAAGCCCTCCCGGTGGACAGACATAGGATATGTACACATATATAAACTACCTGTGCCATCAAGCACCTTCCCCAGACCCCCTCCTCACCCATGCAGGCTTCAGACCACCTATTAAGCATTTACCTCCAAGGGACACAAACCTCAATCCATCTCACCTAATGGCTTTTGTATTAAATGATTTACGAGGGAACGGCTGAAGAAAAATAGGAAGGAGGAAGGAGGAAGGGAGGAAGGAAGAAAGAAGGAAGGAAAGAAGGCAGAAAGAAAGGCTCTCTTATTCCAGTTTAATTTTACTAAAATTTCTTTATGAAACAGAGAACCTTGAAGAGCTCCTGACAAAATACAAGTAGGGCTGAGTCCCTCCATGTCCATCTGTTGAGCATGGCAGTTTTAAAGGAACTCCCGTTACAGTTCATATCAAAATCTTGCCTGCTGTTCAGTTTGTTTCATATCATGTGACTGAATTTCAGAAGAATAGATTTGATCTCTCTGTGAAGCTGACTCTGGTTGAACTTCCTCTTGGAAATCCTTCTGTTTGCCAATGCCACGGGTAAAACATGCGATCATAGACTGCACATGTCTGTGTGTGTGTTTCTCTAAGAAGTGAGCAAAATGATGCAATTATAACAATTTCCACTTTACTGTGAACAGTCCCCTTTCTAGCAACATGACCAGGTACTCTCAGCTTTATACGCAATATGCAATAGAACGTTAAAATGAATGTTTTGACTGAGGCGTATTCTAAAGTAAACTTTTAGACAAAGAAGCAAAGATTTCAAAATAGAGGATGGTACCTGTTTGACACCTTTCAGTCCTTCTCTCCTTATGAGTATAACACGGTCACCAGCTGGAGAATGCAGAGAGAATTTTGGAAGCAGCTCTGTGAACCCCTTAGTATAACATCCCTCCCCGGGTAGAGTTGGGGAGGGCTTTTCTGCTCACCTCACATCAAGACCCGGGACGTTTGGGAAACCATCTGAAGAGCTTACTGATGATCCCTCTTGTTATCTAATGTCTGAGTCATTCAGCGTGGGGCAAAAGTAGGTTACAGTTGTCCGTACAGAAAATAATACAATAAATGATCAAGAATACAAGAATAAACTCTGTGTTTTGCATACTTACAACTGTAAACCTACTTTTGCCCCACCGTGTATATGAGAAATACAAAAGTCAAAAGCCTGGGGGGAAAATGACCTATGTTCTCAAGAGTAGACAATTGTGATTTGGAAAACAACCATCTTCCCCATTTAGTAGAGCAAAGGATGTATGCCTTTACCCCAGGCTGGTTACCGGCCATGTAATGAAGGGTGCAGGCGTGGGTTGTCTGGGATGTCTGAGAGGTTTGCGTGCAGGGAGGGCCACGAAGACCCCAGTGGAGCTGAAGACTGCAGACCGAGAGATGCATCAGGACAGTCAGGTGAGAGACGCTCGGAATCGGGGGTGGTAGTTCCAGAAAACCCAAGGTGAACGTGGGCGGCATTTCGCTGCTGTCCTGCCCAGAAAACCCTGATCAGGTCTCCACCCCGTGCCAGTCGAAGAGGAACTTGCCCGCTTGCCCCCTTCCCTCTCCTCCTAACCCTTGCTCCAGTCATGGGTGTTTAGAATGGAAAACGGAGGAAGAGGAGCAGACACTCTCCACATACCCTTTTGCCCTAAAACAGGCTAAGAAGGGGGGAGGGGAGAAGTTTAACTTGATATCGAGTTCCAAGCTTTGAGGACTAGAGAGGGCAGGGCGTGTTCACCATCAAACTGAGGCAGTTTTGTAACGGAGTCAGCTGGGAATTGTTTCCCCGTGAGCAGAGTAGATGAGATGTCTGTCTGAGGGCAGGGAAGCAACCAATGTCCAGGAATTCACTGGGAGCTGCTCTGTGATGGCATCTCATAAGACGCGCTGATCAATGAAAGATTGTGTAAGCATTGTAGCTGTGTTCTCACAGAAACAACCCAACTTTATAGATGAGGCAAATGGTTTTCAGAAAGACAGGCAGCTCGTGTTCAAAGCCAGGCAGCTCTTGAGGCAGAATGAAGATGTACCTTTATGTTTAACTGGTATTTTTAGGTCCAAGCTCTTAACTACAGGGACCCTTGTGAATTTGTGACATCCACTGAGAGAGAAATATGATTTGATCACTTCTTCAGGTTTATAAAATTTTTTTTAAATTTATTGTTAATACTATTTCAGATGGTCCCCATTTCTCTCTCTTTGCCCCCCTCCACCCAGCCCCACCCTCCCAGGCCTTCACCCCATTATTGTCTGTGTCCATGGGCTATGCATAGATGCATATATGTTCTTTGGTTCATCTCTTCCAGTCCCTCCACCCCCTCCCCTTTGAGATCTGTCAGTCTGTTCCGTGCATCCATGCCTCTGGTTCTGTTTTGTTTGTCAGTTTATTTTTTCCATTCAAAAACTTTATCGAATTTTTGAATGAAGACTGGAGACAGAAATACCCCAGACCCAAGTCCTTTAGAAGCTCAGAAAGTCCTTTCTTCCTATAAGGAGGAAACAATAACAAAACCTACTTAATAAGGAGATATTCCACTACTTAGGAAACCTAAAACTACTTTATTAATATATATTTCAATTTTTAAATCTTGAAGTCTTCTGGAAAAAGGCGTTATTGAAATGCACATGCACACCAGTCAGTGAGTCAGGTCCGAGTATGAGAACAAACAACCGGAAGGCAACTGGGAAGTCATCCTCCACTCAGACCGGACTCAGGTCTGCAGTATTCTGTACTCTCTGATTTGTTTGTTTGTTTTGATTCCTCACCTGAGGATATGTGCTTTTAATTGATTTTAGAGAGGGAGAAAGGGAGAGAGAGAGAGAAACATCAATGTGAGAGAGAAACATTGAGTGGTTGCCTCCCATACGTGCCCCGACTGGGGATCAAACTTGCAACTTAGGTATGTGCCCTGCCTGGGAATTGAACCCACAACCCTTTGGTGTACGGGCAATGCTCCAACCCACTAAGCAACCCAGCCAGGGTTATCTTCTCTAATTTTTACCTCCACAGCTTCCTTCCTTCCTTCCTTCCTTCCTTCCTTCCTTCCTTCCTTCCTTCCTTCCTTCCTTCCTTCCTTCCTTCCTTCTTTCCTTTTTTGTTTCCTTGTCATGCAAATGTAAGACTATTTTGGAGAAAGACAGAGACAGGTCTATCACTCCCTTTGGAAAATGATGTAATAGTGATTATTCAATCAGATACTATTTGTTAAATACCTATGACTAGTATACGGGAAAAACCCTCTGCAGGTTGTTCCTACTTTCACAGCACAAGCCTTTCTAGATATTAAATGGTGCAAGGTAGTAAATGACATCATGTGTGTACCTGCTACACAGCAGTATTAGAAAAACAGAGCCCCCCATAAATGCATGTGCATCTATCTTTCTAGCATGTCCACGCCCCAATGCCTAGTTGAAATCTATTCTCCCAGAGGCCTTCTCTACTAAGTCCTGTCCACACGAATCAGTCTCTCCCTTGATAACCCTCTCATTCTCTTTAATTCAAATTTAGTTATTTTTTAAAAATAAGCTCCATTCTGTATTGTGTTATTTTAAAGATTCACAAACACTTATATAGAACCATTTTATTCAACTTCTCAATTTAACAATTTAGGACCTCGGGCCAAAGGAATTCAGAAACTTTCCCCAAATCATGCTATGTTAAAGACAAAACAGTTGCCCTAATCCATCATTAGTCTTTAATTATTTTACGGGAAAGCTTGGAAAAGCATAAAGTTATACTGCATTCTTTTATTGTCTTTATTCCCTAAGGCTAACTGCCGCGGTGGGTTCACCAAGTGGGCACCCAATACATCCCCGCTGTGTGAAATTTTACTTTTTCTACATGCACAAGGGGTATCCGAACATTCCTGTGCATGAGACTCACCCTGGGCCTTGTTAAAATATAAGGACGCTTGTCCCTACCCCCAGAGATCATGACTCTGCAGGTCTGAAATGGGGCCCAGGAATCTCGATTTCCTTCCACTGCTCCAAGTAAGTTGATCTTCATGGTCCAAGAAGTAGCTCTTAGGAACTCCTGTAAGGCCTATGTACTTTACTCTGGGATATTTCCAGGGAATTTTGCTTAGTATCATGTTTTGTTGTCTAACAGACCTTACAGCTAAAGAAAGAGAAAAGTTCTTCATGATGCTGTAACTAAGTCCTCACTCCCGCCATTTCCTTCCTACTGCCCCGGGTGGAAATGGGTAACAGCTGGTCTTTTAATAACCCTTGAAGATTATGATGAAGTTACTCATCCACCTTCTCTTCTCCTGGCTGAACAGCCCCAATGTCTCTAAGCTATCCTATAGGCCCTATTTCCCAGCCCATCCTCTCTCCCGTAGTTGCCTGGCTTCTGAAGTAAGACTAACAGCCCATTATTATGCTGTGTTACATGAGGTGTAGTAAAAGCCATTTAAACATTGTGAGAAGAAGCACCATACCAGTGGTAGAATTTGGGTTTGAGGGTAATGTTCTTGTGCGTCTGGTCTGCACACAGTTCTGTTGGAGTTTGAAGTCTCCGGGCAGATAGACAGGCAGTGCCGTGCCAGGGTGGTATTATAGCCAAGCAGGACCCCACAGAGCTGCAGGCCAGTACTGCTAATTGGGTATGTGACTTGGAGCAAGTCATTTTCTCTTCTTCTTGTTTATTTCCTTACAAGGCAACGTATATTTGACCTAACCTCCAACTGTTGTGAAGCTCCGATCAGTGCAGCAGAAGGAACTTTGGAAAGTATGAAGTTCAGTCTATACCTAGACTTCAGGGGTTGGAAACGCAGGAGGCTAGTTTGATGGAAAGTAATAGCAAATTGGTAGAGCGTCAGTAGCTTGGGGATAAAAATTGTAAGATTACTCAACAAAGTCCAGTCCCTGAGATGCAATTAGGACAAACCAGCAGGGAAATTCATGGCTAGTTGAACCAAACTTCAAATGGGAGTGCTCCTCCCCCAGCAAACTAACCAGTGATTTTCTTGGAAGGCCGGTGCTTCTATGAGCACTAATTCCTATGTCTGACCACTGTGGACGTGAGTTCTCAGCATGCTCTTCCTCATGGTGCCCCAGCTAGTCTATCCTCCCTGCTGTGATATCTCCATGGCAGCCCTACCAAAGCCATTCTGCTTTATACCATGATAGTCTAGACACACTTTCATGGCAGAGCAATATCAATTGTCAAAGATGAAATTGGATGTAGTACATCAGCTGTAGGAGAAAGACTGACAAATCAGCAGCATCACCAACCACCCAGGTCAATCAATGACTAAGTCATCACTCTAGCATTCCTGAGCATTGTTTGGCTGACTGGCCTTAGTACTAGGTAATGATGATGCAAGGCTCTATTCTAAATGATGGACTATATTATCTCATTAAATCATCATGTACTACTACTGTGAGTTAGAGATTCATAGTTGTCCCAGCTTACTGATGAAGAAACTGAAGTAGAAAGAGGAGAAAGAACTGACTGAATTCTGTAGGAACTGGAGCCCCAGAAGCAGACCACCGGCCATCCAAACCAATGCTCATAAACACCACACTATGCAGAGTTAACCTTAGAGACAGAACCACACCTTGCTGAGAAGAAATGATGACATTTCCATCCTGTTCCCAAAACCGCCGTTGGCCACTTTATTTCTATACACTGAAGTCCTAACTTACTGGTTTAGCGTCTAAGACCTTTAAAGGTCTGGATGAGAATTGTTCTCAGCTTCTTACCTCCAAGAACCTCTACCTCCGCACCCTATATTTAAAGACAAATTCAGCAGCTGCCTGTTGTCACTGGGCTCCACGCTTCCTCAGCTCCCCACTTTCGTATTCACTGTTGTCCCTGCCTATGACAGTCTTTACAAAATTAGCTCGGCCAAATCATAACCCTTTCTCCATAAACAATATCAGTGTTTACACTTCATTTCCTAATTCCTGATCCAAGCAAACAGATGTTAGTTTTGAACTCCAAGTTCATCTCAAAAGCTATCTTTTCAGTCTAAGAATTTTCTTCCAACATTGTGATAATATCATATCACTTAAAAATCAGTGATGTTGGGGGCATGTACATGCGCTAGAGACAATGTCACATGCTTTCCTAACCTTCACGTCAGTCCTATGGTGTTTCATTAAAATTTCCATTTTACAAGTAGGGAACTGAGATTTATATAGGTAACTCAAGGTCATACAACTGAATTTTACATTCTAAATGCAAAAACTGTCTTCTCAAAAACCACAGTATTCGACTTTATTAGTCTATAAAGTTCTTTTTTTTTTTTTCTTTATTGATTTTAGAGAGAAAGGAAGGGAGAGGGAGAGAGAGATAGAAACATCGATGAGAGAGAACATCGATTGGCTGCCTCCTGCATGCCCCTCATTCGGGATCAGGCCACAACCTGGGCATGTGTCCTGACCGGGAATTGAACCAGTGACCTTTTGGTGCATGGGTCGATGCTCAACCACTGAACCACACCAACTGGGCAGTCTGTAAAATTCTTGAAAACAGTGTTTGCATCTTGGTCATATCTGACTCCCAACACATTGCACATGGTGATTACCATGTATCATTGCATTCTTTTTTTTTTCTTTTCTTTTTTAAGTGTCTTTGCAAATTGATTTAAACTGGATTTTGTCTTAGAGCGTGGGCTTCCATAAAGTTGCACATTCTCTCCAAACCACACCACCTGAAACTTTCTTCGCCTTTATTCATCATTGATGTCTGCTTGTTATCCTAGTTACGTTACCCTTCTATTCAATCTTTGTTTTAAACTGGCTTTCATGTTCTTGCTGCTGAACTGACAATCCCTCATTTCAGCTGTTTGACAGATTGCACTCCCTGCCTGCCAGCATCAATATTTACTAATGGACCCTTTCTCTTACAAAAGCTGTTTGCAATGAGGAAAGATAATGAAGAAATTGCTTGACCCCAGACACACAGCTAGCAGTAACGACGACCCGTGTCACTGGGTCTCACTGCCATCTGTGCCTGAGCAAGGGGGGAGGGCAAGGAAAGGATGAGGGAGCTGAGCCAGTGGAGGAGAACTCCAAGGAGAGAGAAGGTTGACGATTCAGAAGCAGGAAGGGAACAACCTTTTGTAAACATACTTCTATGGCCCAGGCATTTTACATGCACGATTCCATTTAATTCTCAAAACAATGTCCTAAGATAACTGTGGCTGATCATTTTGATTTGGTCTTAAATGAAAAAACAGAAACTGAGAGTCAAAGAAGGTATGTCAAGGAAGAGAGCCAGAAAGTAAAAGAAACCACACATCATATTTGTCTAAGTCCCTGACACTTGAAATGATCCCAGAATGGATTTGAGTCGAGTCTTCGGCCACAGAATTGTGTGACACCTTGAATAAGTTGTATCTGTGTTTGTATGCACGCAACATGCTTGGTGAATTCTCAGCATCATTTTCCAGGTGTAAAATGACAATAATAAGAGGGGCAACTCTGAAGATTAAATGAGATGATAAACATTAATTTATTAGCCCAGTCTCAGACACAAAACAACTACCACACACATGAAAAGCATTATATTTTAGTCTTCTTCCTAGTGACACAATGAAATGATGGGTCCAACATTCAAATGTGACCTTGTTTCTTTCTGAATTCTTGCCACTTCTACTTCACAACTAAGCCAATGACTAAAAGGGAAAAGAAGGGGCAAGAACAAAGTATTGAATAGTTATCTTTGTCATTGTAATACACCTCCTTATATTTTGTGGGTGATGTAGAGAGAGGGGGATATAGAGAGAGCCCCCTCTGGCCAGATTTCTACTTTTAGAGCCTACCAAACTTAGCTATCTTTCTGGGTGGCATAATGCTAATTTACTGCCATGCTCAAGTTTATACTTTCATAGTGATGCCACAGTTTTGTATTAAAATTAACTCTTTATCAATACATAGGATATCTTCCCAGAAGTGACAGAATACAGCATATTTGAGTGAGAGAGAGAAAAAAAAGATCTTTATACTAATATGACTTCAGGTCCTCCTCAATTTTTATAGAGGAATATATGAATTCATATAACGTGTTTTTCTTCCTATGTTTAGTCCTTTGAAGATGAAAGAATGTAAGACACCTGAAAATACAGGGTGTGGCAAAAGTAGGTTTACAGTTGTTCACATGGAAAATTATACAATAATTGATAAACAATGTTACAAGAATAAACTGTGTTTTTCCTACTCATAATGGTAACCTACTTCTGCCCCACCCTGTATAATTCTAAATCTTAGAGATCTGGATTTTAGTTTTGATTCTGCCTTGTACTGCGTAAGCTTGATCAAATTGCTCAGCCTCTCTGTTGGTATTTCCAAAGCTGTTGAAATTGGGAAAATGAGCTCATATATTGTCAGCTGTGACAATGTGGATGAAATGTTCTGTGCAGCTCTAATTCACATAATCGATGTATATAAATTCTCTCTTTTTTCTGCTTGTTTATGAACATGACCAGATTTAGTAGTCAAACTTGGTCTTAGTTTGTAAAAGGTGAAAGTTGTGTGATCAGTATTTAATTACTAGGCATGTTCTTCTCCTTGATCCCTGGGAAATTTGTCAAAAGACCCAAATTCCCCTACAGACATGGACATGGGCACATGCTCATGAAATCAGGCCTGAACTTCCGTGGAATCACGCAGACCCTGAAACCCACCTGTGTGTGGACCCAGCTGACTAAGATTCAGCCTCTCTCCACCTTTCTAGTCCAGACACCCACCCTGAGCCTAGGGTGGGAGTTATTCCACAATAAGTACTCCGGCCTCTTTCCATGACATCAGCTTTATAAAGAGCTGGTACTTTGAGTCTTTGAGAGCGAGTGGGTGTGATTTGGCTGCGGAGCTGAAAGAGAGCACAGGAGATAGGAGAGCCTCGGTGGGCTGGTTGCGGTGGGTCGCAGCACAGGGGAAAGCTCTCTACATCACTCTGCTTATAACAGAGTTCTGTGACCTTGCTAGTCACCAACTGTGCCAAGTCCTGCCCCCAAGAACTGAGTGTGCTATCCTCGGTCCTTTTCCTGTCAGTGTCCCCTGAAATGCCACCTCCCCTTCCTCCCTCCATGTCATGTGCGTTCCTAGAGCACAGATACTCTGAACCTGGCCCCAGCCCTTTCTAAGACTGTTGAATTTCAGGATCTATGTCATGCCCTCTCTCCCACATGAGGTGGTTTCACAGATGAGGTGGCATCTCCAAGCTGCCATAGTGATTGGTGAAGAGTCATAGAGTCATTGGTGATAACGATGCTTTTTTTATTCTGGGCCTTTTCCTTACTACTTTCCAGGAATAATTTCCTCCCCTCTTGTGTCTTACTTCATGACTCCCATGACATGGCCTTTATTCCTTTATATACCTTCTTCTCCTACTCTGTGAGAGGCTCCTGGACCACAAGGACAGCCTTCTAACTCTGTATGCAAAGCACGATGCTGAGGGCCTGGAGTACAATTGCTACAAGATAAATGAATGAATACAGGAAAGGATGAAAAGCTATATGCATTAATAGATAATGTATGCAAATATGCTTTATTATACCATGCTTAGGTTACAGGAAAATCTTGGTGAATGTCCCTTCCACAGAGAGGTCTGCCTTGACCATATAATGTAGCCTGTACAGCAGGTTGTAATGATAGATATCATTATAGTCATTTGTTTAATATTTCTCTCTCTTATAAACCACATGAAGGGATTTCACTGCTGGAACAAGGACAGTCCTTGGAACAAACATCGGTCCTCAATAGACATGAATAGAACAAAGGAGTCAGTTATCTCTCTTTCCTTTCTTCCCTCTCTTCTCTTTTGTCCCTCTCTCTTCATCTTTTCTTTTGTGCTTCTTATGTTTCTTGCGTTTCCATATTTATTCACCTCTTTTTTCTTCACTCATTCTTTTCTTTTTCTTTTTTTTTTTTTATGCTTCCCTTCTTTCCTACAAAAATAATTACACTTGATGACTCTAATATTGGTGATGATGATGATAATGATGATCACATTGATAGTAATCATTTACTTGGAGTATTATTTGCCAGGCTCTGTTCTAAGCATTTTACCTAAATTAATGTACTTAATGGCCCCCCGAACCCGGAGAAGTAGGTGCTATTCTAATCCCCAGTTTGCAGAAGTAGGAACTGAGTCTTTGGAGGGGTTAACTTGCTAGCCCAGGTCATGGAGCCAGGAAGTGGCAGAGGTAACTGCAAACCAGGATCTGACTCCAGATGTCAGAGTCTTTAACCACTGGGATGACAATGCCTCCCAGAGGCCTCCAGGGCCTCAAGCAATATATTATAGGAATCTTTGGAGAGCTTCGGATTTAAAGACTGAAATAGGATCAGATGGTTTTCAAATTTTCTTCGTTCCACTTTCAACAGTTTCTTAGAAAATTCACTTCAAATTATCAATCCGAAAATGGATTTGACTGGATTAAAAGTCTGAACCACTCTGGCCATCCCTGCTGTCACAGACAACGTGATAAGCCTCCATAGCTCTTGATCTGGGGAATTATGGGAGAATCTTGAACCTGTCAGATTGCTTGACCAGGTCCTTGTCTTGTGGGTGACAGCAGCTCCATTTCTATTCCCACTTGCTTTTCTGTCTCAGAGCAGCCAATTCTTGAAGATCTACACAGAATGTTTACAACGGAAGCTTCCATTAAAATATTTACATTGTGAAGAAAAGTGGGCACAGGTTCAGAAAGAGGGCCCTAGGGGGGGGACAGAACACCTGAGTTCTAATCCTTCTTTAAGATCCCCAGCTATGTGACATGGAGAAAGTCACTCAGCATGTATAGACCTCCGATTTCCCACTTATTCTTTAGGTATTTATTTATTTATTTATTTATTTATTTATTTATTTATTTATTTTTAGGGAGAGAGGAAGGGAGAGGGAGAGATAGATAGAAACATCGATGAGAGAGAACATCGATTGGCCGCCTCCTGCCTTCCCCCTACATGCAGGGTTTTGGCCCACAACCTGGGCATGTGCCCTGACCAGGAATCAAACTGGCGACCTCTTGGTGCATGAGTCAGTGCTCAACCCCTGAGCCACACTGGCCAGGCTCCCAATTATTATCTAAAGGGATTCAGCTTTACATCTTTCAAGGTCCAATTGAACTATAAAATTCTTTGAAATTCATTTAAAAGAATACACAAAAAAGCAAAAAAAAAAAAAAAAGGATTACCAGTTTGGACAGTTTGACTCCAAGGTAGACAGCTGCAACTCTGAAACTTAAATCAGAGGTTATATGACACCATCTCCTCCTCATCTCCAAAGAATGTTCTTACTGAGTATTAGAATATGAAAAAGAGTAACGGGCTGGGGCTTATTCAGGGCAGCGAGACAAATGAAAGTCAGCTGTGAAGAAGGTGAGCCGGGCGCTGGGAGGTGGAGGAGGTCTGTAGAGAGTGGCATTTAGGTAAGAACAATAAAGAAGAAAGATCTGGGCCTGATGCGATCTGAGAGCTGGAGTCCGTCTTTATGTGGAGAGCGGTAGTGAGTGGAGCAGGACTTCCTGGAGTCTGAGGCTGGATGGGCTGTTGAGCCCGGCTTTTAGTTACAGACACCTCCTCTCAAAGTGACCCAAATGACAAGAGGGGGTTGATGACTCACACAGTGAAAGTCCAGAAGCTGAAAGCTCTTTTGGTGGGTTTGACGCAGTGGCTCGGAGAATTCTAAAAGCAAGCGGGTTCCTTCCATCTGTCCGCTCTCCTCCTTTCGTGGTGGTTTCAGCTTCCTTGTAAGGCTGGCTTCAAAATTGGTGAGCTGTGCCTCATACCACATGGCTCAGGAAGAACCAGAGGGCTGGTTTGGGGTAGCTCTGCCAGAAGATCAAGGGAACTGTTTCTCAAAAGTCCTTGGAAAATCTTCCACAACTCACAGACCCAACTTCAGTTCCACGCCCATTCCTAAATCAATGTCACTGTCCCTGGGCGTTGGAATGCCTCGGCCACCCCAACCAATCACTGTAGCAGTGACGCGATGCTTCCTTCTTGGGTTAGATCAATGATGAATAGCACAAAAGCCTGGGCACTTCATGTCCCCTACGCTCGTGGCTTCTCAGTAGTGGAGGAAAGTGGACACTGGGGGCAACCAACATGTCCACACTGTGAAACGGAAAACACTGAGAAGAGAGGGCAATGCATTTTATCTAGGAAATCAGTTCCAAATGGTTTGTGATGGTTGCTTGGAAAGATATGTCCAGAAGTCTTTCAAGACCTCCTGAGATCTGCTCTATTTGATTATAAATACCTGCTCTGGGCAGTGAAAGAGGCAGTCTACATCCCATGGCTTTACCATTTTCGATTTCGCGGGAAATCATACTGCAAAGAAGAAACAGGGGTTGCCCCATTTCTAGAGTCTCCTTCATTCAAAATCAGGAAGAGATGAAGGTATCACCAGGTAGCAGTCAGTCCTGTATCTTGTACCATGGACTCCGGCAACTCCTAAAAGTTATGTTTACTGAAGGGGCTTTTCCAATTCTAAACAGTTTTGCCTGTAGACACACTAGAATAAATGAAAATGAAATATATTTAACACAGCAAATGAAGTGAGACAGAACTAAATGTGATGCATAAAATCTTTATTACATCGAGGAAGTAATATTACAGAGCAAGCGCCTGTGAAGAGGGCCTATAGCCCGTGATCCACACAAGTCTCTCTCCTCGTCATTGGCACCTGCACATTGATACGATGTCGGAGTGTAGGCGGGGACATTGCCCACCCAGCCCTCTCGGCTTGGACCTAACCCCAAGGTGGGGTGACTCACGTAATAATAGGGACAGGCAGAAGTTGATCAATCATTGTGTTCAAAATGTTGGATTCAATGAACAGGTGCCTCGTACAAACTGAATACAAAATTTTCTATAAGGGAATCTAGAAGATGTAGACATAATCTCTACCGGCAGTAAACTTGCAGTCTACCTAGGATGTGGGTGGGGTGGGCTGTACCAATCAGAGCTAACCAGGAAAACAGAAACCTCTCTGAGAAGAAATGCAAGGCGGGGAATCTATTACCCAGCAGATGGAAAGTTTAGAAGCCAAAGAGGGACAGGGAGGCAACCCAAATTGAGCCACAACGGAAACCCACTACCATCCCTAAGCTTCTGAGGGAAAAAGGAAGAAGAACCCTGGGCCAGGATCACGTGGAACCACAGCAAATCTTTCTCAAGCGGACAGAGGAACATAAGAGGCCCGTCACTGATGTAGACACACCCAGCGTGGACGTGGAAGAGATGGGACTGAAGGGAGTAGTATCTTGCTCTCTCCCTTCTTCTCACCCTCCAGCCTCATTTCACTCTTTCTACTGTCTGACAACATGTGTGTATCAGTTCATCTGGGAGTCTGGCGTATGCAGCACACAAGGCCTGTCCCACAGAGGGGGACAAAATGGACCTCAGGGAAACAGGTCAGGGCCAGCATAGAGACGGGCATGATAGCTCTAATGTATTACCTAAGACAAGCCAAAGACTGTGCTAAATATTTTGCATCCTCTGTGTCATTTAATCTTCCCAACAGACCCATGAGGGAAATTCTATTACCATCCCCATTTTTTTTTTTTTTTTTTTTTAATGAGGAAACTGGCTTGGAGCAGTTAAGAACTTCCTCAAGTCATCCAGCTTATACGAGGCTGGACCAAGGCTCAAACTCATGTCTGTCTGTCAAGTCTGGGTTCTCTACCACCAGTTGATAGGACATCGACCACCACAGAGCAGGGGGTTAGATGTGCTATCGAATGTCTGTGCTCTTCAGGGCAGATGGCAAGAGGTCCCACTGGGAATATTTAAAAAATAATTATGGTCCAGCCGATGTGGCTCAGTGGTTGAGCGTCAACCCATGCACCAAGAGGTCGCCGGTTCGATTCCTGGTCAGGACACATGCCCAGGTTGTGGGCCCGATTCCCAGTGCGGGGCGTGCAGGAGGTGGCCAATCAATGTTCTCTCTCATCAATATTTCTACCTCTCTCTCCCTCTGCCTTCCTCTCTCTCTAAAAAAAATCAATAGAGGGAAAAAATCATGGAGGCTGGGGCACTGGAGTTATTTCTTCAACACTGAGAGCACAGAAAAGACATTGGTCGAGGGCAATGAGGTGGTCATGGGAGGAGCGAGCCACTTGCTTGAGGTACCAGTGCAGAAGGGAGGGACAGCATCGAAAGACAATGGTAGGAAAGGGAGGGCATTTTGAAGAAGGGGTGTATGTGCAAACTAGCTTAGCTGTTGTAGAGAATAACATCCAAACCCTGATTTGGAACCTGAGGTTAGAGGGCCTCTGATTTAGACTAGAGACCCCTTTTAGAAGAAAGAACTTAAATACACATCTTTTATAATCATTGCTCACACTTGCATAATTCATCAAACTCTTCTAGACCCGTGAATCCCAGCCAGCTGTCAGGATAGCTCGGGTTATTTTTGCTGACCATAGCGATGAAATGGAGGTTCAGGAAAGTACCCATGTGCCAACAACCGCGTGGTAAGGATTATGCCAGAGGGCGGGACTCGGACTCCTGCCACTTAGCTCCTAATTTGAGATCTCTTCTTGCATAATCGAGGCGAATTTCTGAAGAAATTATGTCGTTGGTTTTGAACTACAGCAACCACCTTCAGGTGACTGAAAGTGACCTGGAACCTTATTACTAGCACAGGAGAGAGATCCAGGGATCCTGGAGGCACAGGCGCATCAAGTGGGACTCATTTGGGGGAAACCACCTTAAGTGTCTCTGGGTCTGTTTTGTCTTCTCCCAGCCCTGAAGCTTCCTTGACTTTTCCAGTCCACTCAGAAAATGAAAGAGAAAAAATACCCACATTGTAGATAGAAGCTGGGCTTACATGTCTAGTCACTGAGAGATCCCTTCTCTCTCCCTTTCTATATTTCTCCCGCTCTCGGGAAGGATTCAGGATTGGGTCCATTGTGTTCAGTCCCATCAGCAGGGAGCAATAAAATGCACAGGTCATACTACGTAAGGTTGTGGGCAAGAGTCCCACTGGGGGAGAACAGAGGTTACAGGACAGCATTGCTTCAAAGGCATTTCCCGCAGCACAACTGGGTTGGTGTGAGAATGGCTGCACCGTGGATGAAGAAGAAGGCTCCAGGCAGGCACAGAAGAAAGCAGAGGCTCACTGCCCCATTTACTCCCCGAACAAAGCCGCACTTCCCCCAAGCAAGGCCCTTCAAGCCGAGTAGGCAGAGGGAGTGTTTTAGGTCTCTCTGTTATTTCACATTCTATCTGGAGACGGTTAATCCTCCAAATCTTCTTCTCAGGCCAGAGGGGGGCTACTGCTTGGAGACATTTAAGAAGACTCGTTGACAGGCTGTCATTTTGTTTGGAGGCTCAAGGGCCTGGCTCCCTGGGATACGGCACTCTCTAATAAGCTTAGGATCACCACCGTTTCACGAATAACGTTTTATAATAAAAATATCCCTTACGCGTGTATGGTTAACTAATGATTTTCATGGCCTTCATTTTGTTTAATTTTCGCAATAACTTTTTATGATAGGAAGGGGAGGACGGGCTATTTGTTTTCCCATTTTAACATGCGCAGCTACTGAGATGTGTCGAGGCTCTCAGCATCCCAAGGTAGTTTGGAACCATGTCTGTTAGGTGCCAGGTCTCTTTATTCCTAATGCGCTGTTCCTTCCTGTCATACCAGTTTTCATCTTACAACATCTCTCTTCTATTTCCTTCTTTTCTTAAATTGTGTTGACGGCTCCATCCTTCCCCCATGGCCTCTCAATACCTCTTTGAATGTCTGTTTCCTTCTAGGACTTAAAATCCTGTGTTATCGCCAAGTCTCTTCATTGATCACCATGTTCTTCCATTCATTGCTCCCTGTTTCCCTACCCCAGATACATGTGGGGGTATGGGGTCAGCATCACAACAGGCCATACTTTCCAAAATCTGAGAAGAAGCCCACCTGATGAAACCCCAATCCCTAGCTTAAGCCACCGGAATAAAATATACACCAAAGAGAGACGCCCTCCTCCCTGCTGACATTGGATTCCTTTCGGCTCCTTGTTAGAGTGTTGCAATAACCAGAGCTGTTATACACTCTGCTTTCTCTTTCCACATTATCTTTCATTTCGCCTCTCTATGAACATTTTCAGATTTAAGAAAATAACTCAGGTCTAAAGGAGTGGTACCCAGTGTTTTCCTTTTCAAAGTCGGATGGCTTGGCATTGGGGTGAGCCATTCCTACTGGCTGCCACATGAGCCTATTGCCATTTCCGACCTTCGGGAAGGCAGTTCTTTGCCACGGCCCTCTTTAGACTTGCATGCTTTTGGAATTTGCATGTCACGATCTGAGCAAGCAGGACAAGCGTGGTGGTAATTTTCCACGAAGATATGCTATTATCCACGTGGAGGATGCACAGAGCTGGAAGAAAGTCTCTGCAGACATCTCTATTAACCAGAGAAGAGCCGGAATTCTGAAGGCTGGGGCCAGGAGCAACTGCAGGGATCCTTGGCACTGTGTCGTCCAGGACACGGAGGCAAAGTGTCGCCGAGAGACTAGCAGGCGTCACACTGCAGAGGAGGGGTTTCAGCCTCCCAGGCCGGCAGGGTGTCGAGCCAAGCTCACCGTCTCCCTTTGGTTCACAGGCTGGCTGCCCCGTGGTGTTAAAATGGAGCATTTAGGAGGAATCAGTGACATCGTCTTTGGAAATTTCCTGCTGGGTTGTGCCCTCATCATACCAGGGTTAAAAGCATGGGGTGGATGTAAAGAGCATTTCCAAAGGGCAGGCTGGGGTGAGGCTGGTGACGCGGGGAGTGGAGAGAGGTGCAAAGAAACGGTTTTTGTGATGAGACTCTCATGGACAGCCAAGCTCACCCGGTGCGGGGAGTCCGTTTGATGTAGGTTTAATTACGGATATCCATTTAAGCTGGTGGTGGATTCGTGGGGTAGGCTGCTTCTCCTGGGAGGTGGTTCAACCTCTGTCTTCTGTTTTCCCCAGCAGGAAGCAGGAGGAAAGGGGGGTGTGGGGATGGGTGGGTGGGACTGAGCACAGCTGTGAGGTCTGCCAGGATGCGGATGGGTGAGCAGGACTTCCCCAGGCACCTGTCTAGGAGAGCTGGCCTGAATAAGGAGGGGCGCTGGACAGTGTGAGGGGCATTTTTCTGGAGTGAGGAGGCTGGGCAGGGAGCAGGTGATCCAAGAAGGCTGATCTCAACACAGAGCGAGCCAGGGATGGAACAACCTATTAAAATATTAACAATAAGCCAACAAACACTGATAGAGCCCGACTCTGCACCAGGCCCTGTCCCTGGCACTTGACCTCGAGGATCTCACTGAATTCTCACATTAGCCTCATCTATGAGAGTGAGAAGTGTGGCTAGTACTGTGTTTCCCCCGTGACAGATAAATGGGGCCGGGGAAGTGAATACATTGCCAAGGTCAGAAAACCAGTAAGAAGAGAAATAAGAGTGTGGCCCAAGTTCCAAAGACTGTGCTGGGGGACAGGAAGAGGCAATTTCAGCCATTTTTGTATAACAGAACCCGTTTGATTGTTAGAGCCAGGTCCCAAGTCCTCTCGGACTCCCGGAGCTGTGCTCGAACCACGGTGTCAGCGCTTCTTTCCCGCCCGGGAACCCGACAGGACCAGGTCCATAGCAGATCCTGGTGAGAGGAGTCGGACAACATGGTTAGGAAAGAGCAAAATGGCCTTGAGAAGCCAAGCAGGAGAGCTGAGAATTAGAAGCTCGTGGTGATGACAAAGAATTCACTCTAACAGGCTTGTTTTTCTATTTTCTCCCCCCAGCTGATCTGATGACAGTCTCGTTCCAACCAAATTCCCTTGTGCCGCGCGGCTCTGTTTTTCCATCTCATTTTCTCTCACCTATTTCATTTCCATCCCATTAAACACCGCCTCCTCTTCCTTCCTGACCACTCTATTTTCTGCCTGGCCTCGAGATGCTCCCCAAGCACCAGACTCTCTCGAACAGCTTGTCTTCTTCCTCTGCTGGGGGACTAATAGCTTTGCGCTGATCTACAAGTCTTCTGGGGGGAGGGGGGCTTCTACCCCACACAGGACCCAGGGAGGGGACCCAGCGTTGGTAGCATAAGAGGGAAGAAAGAAGGAAGACAGAAAAAAAAAACAAAAATAGGGAAGAAAGACCAGGGATGTAATAGGGAGATGCTAAAAAGAAAGCGAAATGAGAGGAAAAGAGGATGGGAGGAATGCAAAGAATAAAGAGAGAAAAGCTGTTAATTTGAGAAAGAAGGGAAGGGCTGCCTGACAAAAATTAAAAACCAGAATGAGAGGGAAACATAAGAAGAAACAAGTGATAAAGAGACGCAGGAAGGGAGAAAGCAAAAATAAAGAGGCGGATGAGAGAGAGGAAAACTACGGAGGAAACAGCAAAGGCAAGGGGCCCTGGCAGGCGTGAAACTAGCAGAGGCCAAGCGAAGTCATCAGGCAAGTGGGGAAAGCCGTGAGAGACAGGGCTCTCCAGCAGACAGAAATGCTGAGAGGGAAGGAAAACAAACCCAGCGGGAAGAAGATAGAAGGAAGCAAAGCAAGGTTGACAAAGATGCTCAGAGCAAATGAAAAGATTATTTTCTCACGCCTGCTTTCCCCCCCTTGCCTCGACAAACACACCGTTTCATTTAACAATACACGAAGACATTCATATAGCTAAAAAAATAAATAAATAAAAGTAACGCCATGGAGCTGTGTGCAGGGGATACTATTTGGTCAACAGAGTCTCCTGGGAGACCCCAAGGCTCCACTGCAGCTTTGGGAAATATGTAGTCATCATCATAATAGGTAACATCAACTGAAAATATACTGTGTACTTGCCCTGTGCTAGCACTGTGCCCGTGTGACTGCATGCATCTCCCGACAGCTCTGTGATGCAGTCACTATTACTGTCTTTGGTTCTGCGATGAGGACACGGTGCTTAGAGGAGTTGAAGAACTTGCCCAGGGTTGCACAGCGTTGCATGCCGGACAGCGTCAAACTCGGGCAGTGCAATTCCAAAGCCTAGGCACTTAACGCCAAAGTCCATAAAAGGAAGCCTGGCATTTAGAAGTAGGGCGTGCTGTGTTGACTGAACCCCTCCGTGCACCTGGCTCCATGCTGGTGAGCAGGGGCCAATCAGAGGTAAGTAAGGCATAACCTCGGCTCCCCAAAGGTGGTGGGGTAACAGAGGGCAGAAGGCAGGTAAAGGCACTGTTTGCAGTAGGCGGGAATGGTGCTTTCTCGGATGCAAGGACTAAATGTTTAGGGACAGGGATGCAAAATGGCCCTTCATGGGCAGGGTTGGAAGGGAGGGTAGGAGTTCTCAACAAATGTTTTCTGACAAAAGGTAATAAATGTTTCCAACTTCGTGTGTGACAGGTCTCTGTGACAACCTCTCCGCTCTGTGTTGGTGGCACCAAAGTAGCCACTGACAACGTGTAACTGAATAAACACGCGTGAAGGATGTTTGTTCCCAGAGGACCTGTGTCGATGAAATTTGAATCTCATATGATTTTCACGTGTCACAAAATATTGTCTTAAAAATGTCTATTTAATCATTTGAAAGGATAAAAAAACCCAAAAACATTCTGAGCTTGTGGGTGATAGAACTGATATAGCCTAAGGGCTATCATTGACCAACTGCTGCTCCAGGTAAAAATGAGGCAAACTATTCCCAGTACAGAGAAGCATGTACAAAATCAGGGTGGCCTGGAAGGACCTGAGCTTTGCTGAGCGTTGCCATTGTCTGCCCCAAGAGCCAGGGCAGCCCAGGGCGTGACAGAGGTTGGGGTAGAGATGTGTGTTGGGGCTGGATAATGAAGCAAGTAGAATTCCTCATGTTGGACCCTTGAAATAAGTGTTAAGCAGAATTTTACCGCATCCCAATTTAATTTTAGATATAAACAATAGGGGGTGTTGGAGTCTCTAGAGCAATATTTGAGGTATGGACTGAAAAAGTCCTCAACTCAAGCAAGGGCACAGATGCGGATGCAGGGACAGTTCTGAATGTTGTTTCAGAGGTTGAATGGATGGGCTTTGCAGGTTGAACAGGTGATCAAGAAACGAAGGAAGACTCCGAGATGCCTCGCAGGTCTCGGTTGGCAGCTGTGCTTACAATGGGAATCAAAAGAGTTCAGTGTAATAAGGATTCTGAGCTCTTGCATAGAACCAACAAAAAGTGTGTGTGTGTGTGTGTGTGTGTGTGTGTGTGTGTGTGTGTGTGTGTGTGTGTGTTTTCTGATTACAAGAGTAATATAGTTTATTCTAGTTAAGGTAAGTTGTTGTAAATACTGCAACATGTCAATCATGCATACATTTTCCGTGTCTATGAAGCACCCCTGTACACCACTTCAAATCTTACGGACTTCACCCCTTATTCCAGCCACAGCAGGTGTATCCTAGCCATACTTTGCCTCAAACACACTAGGTGCCTCTAGCTTTTTGCCCCAGGGTTGCTCTGACTACATATCGAGAAATACCTACATGAAATATTTTGCCTGGGAAGATGTACAACCCAGAAGCTAAAGTCAATGTCCAAAGGATTAGCTCTTCACCAGCAGGAGCTGGGAACAGATATGAGAATGCCTCTCCTCCTCTCCCACAGGCAGATAGTTCTGAGAAGAGTTCGTACTGGTGGGGTTGAGCACCAGCTGTCTGCAGCAGTGGTCAACTCAATAAGGCATCTTTGCAGTCCCTTTCCCCCCTCCTCTGACTCGTTTCACTGACCTCTCACTCTTGCTCCCTAGATCAACTCCCTAAGAATTACCTGTCTAAATGTTCTCCTCCTAGGAGAACCCAGGAAAAGGAAGTTGGTTACCAATAGGAGCTTATATTTTTCCCAGATAATCTGCCGATGTCTATGTTCCTGTTTATCAGACAGCTTCTAAGTGGTCATTTTGAGACACAGATGCTTTTCATTTTGTGGCTCTGACATCTTCTAGGACCCAGAGATCCCTCTGAAGGAAACGGTGGCTAGAAAAGTCACACCTGCTTCTTTAACTGTCTCAGGACTATGTGGCAAGCATTCCATCCTCTTTCATCCCGCAGGCAAGCATGGAGTCACATGACCCTATCCAGACCCATGGGAGCCTGGGACCTGTAGTTCCTGCTGGGTAGCCTTCTCTGAGCAAGCACTACGCTATAGAAGCAGAATGTGTATTTTGGTGATCAGCTAGCCATTTCTACATCAACGTTTGATTACTAAAATTTGAAAAATATTATACATGAGTATAAAAAATAAGTCACTATGACTCCACCATCCAGAGAGAGCCACTATTTCATTCTGAAGCATTTCTATGGACTTTTAAAAAATATAATTAATCATAGTTTAGAAATGTGTTATATATAGACTAACTTAAAATCCTACAGTAATTGCAGATTTTCATTCTGCTCAATGCACTTAATATTTTCTTCTATTATATAATATTATTAATTATATTACTCATTCATTTAGACATGAATTATACAAATTAATGTTATAATAGTACATAAAAATGTCCTCATTTGAAAAATATTCTTGAGATGTCAGGAAGGCTGAATTTGAGTTCACCGATCATGTACCAAGTGGAGAAAAATTTCAGTGGGCACAGGTGGAAGGTAAGACACGAACACAGATAAACATGTTCTGTTATGTTAAGAGTCCGCTCATGAATTGGTGGGCTGCAGAAACGAGGCCACCAAAGACTTTGTGTCCTAACTTTAGCTATGAGTTTTTTTTATTTTTCCTTTGAGAGCTTAGTGAAAAGAATGAAATACATTGTTGATGTTGGATGTTACAGAAATGGAACACCAATTTTAAATTAATAAAAATGTCAACTGTTATTGCTACCAGCACAAAGTCTATAATGTCGCTCCACAGAAAAGAGAAAAGGGAATGGGAGGCAAAGGGAATGTCCCCATTTGAACACAATGGTCTCATCTGAAATCAAACACTCAGGCAGTCATGGGATTTAGGAGAATGAGGGCTTGTCCCCCATGGGTTAGGAATGGGATACAGAGAAGCATATCTATAACTAGCAATAATCAAATAACTAAAGGTGAATAAACTATTTTGCTTGGTGCAATCATGTCTTCTTTCTTTTTACCCTCTTACTGTGCATGCAATTTAAACATTAGTGCTCCTCCCGCTGAATTGTATGTCAAATTCATGCAGAGCTAGATAACATCTTGGTGTGTGTGTGTGTGTGGAGGGGGGGAGTGTTATTCTATTTATCTCTAAGCTGCTATGCAACTAAATATTCCAATTCTTCATGCTGTAAACACATAGCCCCAAATAGCCATGCATGTTCCAAGGAAGAAGCTATGGAAGTATTGATGCCTGGCTTCCTGGAGGAAATAGAACCTACTCTACAGGGTTTCCAGGTCCAATTGTTTAATTACCCAAGAAACAATATGTGGCTAAGAACTTACTCCGGGGCCAAACTGACTAGACTGAATCTCCTGTGATATTTTCTAAGAAAGTGACCTTGGCAAATTCCCTTAACTTTCCCATATATTCTATATAAAACAGGGCTAGTAGCATGCAGTTATCATGGAGTTTCTGTGAGAAATTTATGCAATGAAGCATATAAAGCAACTGTATAGTATCTGGCCCATGGCAAGTGACCCCAACACGTTATCCAGTTTTTCCAAGCACTAAAGAAATGCTAGGTGGCATTTGTAAAATTGTCTTCAGTCCCCAAACACGTAGAAAGTCTAATGTTTACTTTAAAAATTTTGAAGACGCTGACAAATTTTCTGAAATGTACATAGAAAAATAAAACTTTCACAGAGACCTAAGGAAACTTTGCAAAATAAAAACAAAGAGGGAAGATTGTTTCAATCAGACTTGAAGACAAAATCATAGTAATAAAAGGAGATGGATTTAAATAGCAACCCAACAGACCAGTGAAGGAAAATAATTTAAAGATTCTTGATAGAGAGTATAAAGAGCTGAAAGCTGATCCATTTATATCTAGCAACTTAGTATATGATGAAGATGGTACTAAAAACCAACAGGAAAAGGACATATCATTTCGTAGATGGTGCTGGGAAAACTGGATCACTCCCTGGGGAAAAATAATGTTAAACCTCTGCCTTACATAGGCTAGATGGATCAAGGGCTTATATATAAAAGAAAAAAAGTATATGCAACCAATAATTCACAATCTCAGAGAATTATTATCTTGTGGTAGAGAGATTGTTGTTAAATATGACCCCAAATATATAAACTATAAGGTTTTGGGAAAAGCATGGAATTTTACATCAAAATTAAAGATTTTCATTCAAACATTAACTCTATATACAAAACTAACAAATTAACCTATTTTGGAATATTACATTTGCAGTGACAAAGTATGACAACATCCTTGCCCTGTTCTGATCTTAGGGGAAAGTGTGCAGTTTGTGATCATTTGGTATATTTTGAGCTGGTTTTTTTGTTTGTTTGTTTGTTTTCCCTGTAGATATTCTTTATCAAGTTGAAGACTCTGCCTTCTATTCTTAGTTTTCTGAAAGTATCCTGAAGGGATGTTGGAAATTGTCAAATGTTTTTCTGCATCTGGTGATAGGATCATGTGATCTGTCTTCTTTGGCTTGCTGATTGGTGGATAACATTGATTACTTTGGGGACCAACCTTGCCTACCTGGGATAAATCCCATTTAATGGTATTGCTTAATTCTTAATACACATTACTAGATTTGGTTTAGTAATATTTTATTGACAAATTTTTCATCTATGTTCATGAGCAATATTGGCCAGTAGTTTTTCTTTCTTGTCCTTATCTGTTCTTCTTTTTAAGGTAATGCTAACCACATAGAATGAATTAAGAAATGTTCTCTCTACTTCTATTTTCTGGAAGACGTTGTGGAGAATTAATATCATTGATTTTTTTAAATGTTTTGTAGAATTCACCTGTAAAACTAGCTTGGCCTGGTGATTTTGGGAGAAACTTACTAATTATTAATGCAAATTTTAATAGATGTAGTTATGTTCAGACTATTTTTTTCTTGTATGAATTTTGATATCGAGTCCTTTCATGGCTTTGTAAATTTCATCTAGGTTATCAAATTTGTAGGCATATTTTTTTATGTTTTTTCTTCATTATCCTCTTAATGTCCAAAGTATTGTTAGTGATGACCCAACTTACATTTCTGATCATTGTAATATGTGCCTTTTTTCCCCTCAGGGTAGTTAGCCTGGCTAGATGTTTATCAATTTTATTGATCTTTTCAAATAAACAGTTTTGGTTGCATTGATTTTCTCTATTGTTTTCAGATTCATAGATTTTTTTGCTCTGATTTATGTTAGTTACTTTATTCTGCTTGTTTCAGACTTAATTAGCTTTTACTTCTCTATTTTCCTGAGGTGGAAGATTATGTTTTTGATTTTAGATCTTTCTTCTTTTCTAAGGTTTATATTTTAACACTATATTTTTTTCTCTTAACACTGCTTTCATTGCATCCCACTCATTTTAATCAGTTGTATTTCAATATTTATTTAATTCAAAATGTTTTACAATTTCTCTTGTGACATCACCTTTGACCAATGTGCTATTTAGAAATATGCTGTTTAACCTAAAAATATTTGAAGATGCCACATTTATCTTTCAGATATTGATTTCTTGCTTAATTCCATTGTAGTTAGAGCTCATGCTTGGCATTATTTCTATTATTTTAATTTTGTGATGTATGTGTTATGGCCCAGAATGTGGTATCTTGGTGAATGTTCCTTGTGAGCTTGAGAAGAACATGTATTCTGCTGTTGTTAATGTAATATTCTATAAATATCAGTTAGATAAAGCTGATGAATTGTGCTATCCAGGTCAACTATATGCTTACTGATTTTCTATCTACTTGATCTACTAATTACTGAAAAAAGCAGTATTGACTTTTTCAATTATAATAGTGGACATATCTCTTACTCCTTTCAGTCCTTCAGTTTTTGCCGCATGAATTTTGAGCCTTATTTGTACTTGGCTCTATTGTTAGGTGTATACACACTTAGGTTGGTCATTTCTTCTTGGGCAATTGACCTCTTTATTATTATGTAATATCCTCTTTATTTGGGATAATTTTCCTAATTTTTTAAAATTCACAAATCTGTATTTTTTCAAATCTGATGATCAGAATGTTTTGAAATGTCCATATAAGTCTCTGGTATTCTACTCCTTGAGTCTGACTTCTGTTCCTTGTATCTATTGCCCTCCCTTCCCCTGCTGAACTCAAAATTCTCTCTCTGACTTTCCGCTGAAGAACTTGTGTCTCTATTTCTCTGGGGTAACCACAGCCAGCTGCCAGTTATGCTTCATTTCCTATAGACACTCAGCTGCTTGAGTACTTACCAGGAGCAGCTGTTAGACAATCTGGAGGGGAAACCGGTGATGTTTTATTTGGGGGAAGGACTGCTGATGGAGGGAGAAAGGAGAGGCATTGAAGGCATCCAGGGGCCTTGGGTGGAAGGTATCAAGGAGAATATCAGAGAGGAAAGAGACATGGCCAGAAGTCTGACTGCCTTGTTCCTCCACCCCTTGGGGTCAGGGCCTTCGCAGCCTGTCCAGGCCTATTGGCCCAGAGACAGTGAGGGTCAGTGGGTTTGCAGTAGACATCAGTCACTGGAGTCAGCCCTGTGAAAGCTACTTGCCTCCAGGAAGAGAAAAGCCACTTCCTGCTCACTTGGGCCACATTCTCACTCCCTGGATCCATCCCTCTTCTCACACTGAGAATGGCCCTTGGGTCCCAGAGGGGAGGTGGAAGCAGAAGAATGTAAAACTGTGAAAGCAATCCCTGAGGAGCTGCGGTGGGAGAGACAGCGTGCTTGGTTGTAAGCAGCACTGGGGCATCGGCAGACCTGCGTTTTGCCCCTGGACCCTTGGCTCAACCTTAGCGTAACCTTGGGCAAGTAACACAATATCTCTTGGGCTTTGTTTCTTCATCCTGTTGGGTTTGATTAAATGTGTTTTAGTAGGAAAAGTTAAAGAACCAAGACAAGAAAAGCCTGGATAATTAGTTAACCATAAACACCATATTAATCTGCAGCCTGATGTAACTCTGATGAAGGTAAGGTGATGTTAGACCTCTGAAGGAGAGAGATATCTCTTCTCTTTTGTTCTGCTCTGGTCAGATTGTTTGAAATACAAAGACTCATTCTGAAGCATGATTTTAAAGGGTATATCTGGGAAAGAATCTGGGGGAGTGAGTAAGAAAACTACAAATCAGGGAGATATGCAATCTGGAGCAAAGGAGACGGTGGGAGAAGATTCGATTTATTTTATTACAACAATGGTTAATACATGGCTGCAGCTTCGTAAATACTTGTTTTGTGCTAGGCACTGTCCTGGGAACTTCAAATGCACCATTTCATTTAATTCTCATAACTGGGTCTGAGGGGAGCTGTGTGTGTGTGTGTGTGTGCATGTGTGCACACGTGTGTGTATGTGTGTGCATGCATGCATGTCCCTGTAGTAAAACTGATGAAGCAGATGGAATGAGTTACATCACTATTTTTAACATCACACAGTTAAGAGGAGAGGGTGCCTTGGATTTCAACCAGGTCTGTCTGACCCAAATCCTAGCCCCTAACTCATAACAGCCACAGGGTGCGGCACAGTCTCCAAGACCTACATGGTGTTCAGGGGTGCTGTTTATATCAGCAGCAGAACCAGGACCTATGCGTGAAAGTCCTATGGTGACAGAATACCCCTGACTTAATGATGAACTTCTGAACAAATGAAGCTTCAGGTCGATTGGATGGGCTGCCTGAATACAGTTAGTGTCCTGTGGGTTGACTGAAGGCGCTGAGATAGAAGCAAGGCAAATATTTGCCTAGGGGTATCTTTATGATCATTCATGCGCTGTACGGAGTGGGCTAGGTCATCTCCAAGGTCCTTTCAACCCTAAGGGCTGATGATTCCGTGATTGCCAAGTTTGAGTGTGCTTTATCAGGGAATGTCTTAAGACTCCGTGAGGCATGCAGTATTTCTCTTGATTAAGATAGGTTGGTATCAACATCCCTCAAACTCTAAGAGAAACATAATAAATAAGTTAAAATAAGAGCCACCATTTATTGATCCCTTGCATAGTTTCAGGCACTAAGTGCTTTACATTCTTTAATCAGCACAACTTCTTGGGAAGTCTATTTTATAATTATTTTATAAAGGGGAGAGAGAACCTGAGTTTTCCATCAAGTTCATAAGTATAGTAGGTAGCAGAAGAGAAACGGGAACCCAAGCCTGTCCTCCACTCAAGCCTTGTTTCTTACCATTCTATTGTACCTCTTCCCTCCAAATGGTAAAATCTTCCCATTATTGAGGATAAATTTGAGGCCTAATTAAAAGGAATCTCTCCTGGAGTAATGATTTTCTAGGTGCCTTGTGCTCTCACTGAACCTAAAAACCTTCATTTAATACTCACAATGGTTCTCTTCAATAGTTATTACTCTTACTTTATACATACAAAACTGAGAAGCAAACAGACTGAAGACATTTCCCTCTGTCACTCTTGTGATAGCTGGCAGGACCAGAATTCCTTCATAAACTGAGATGTCTCTGCAGTGAACCGCTGTGACTTGGCACCTGGGGCTGGACAAGGCCACCGTTATGTTGCTAAATGACTTGCTTGACAAATGTGAACCTAGAATCCATGTTTCCAAACCTTTGTTAATTCTCTTTCTTTCCACACCAGCAATGTTGATCATAAAAAGCCAGTGGCTCTGCTTATGACTAGCACTTTAAATCTGATTTTCTCATTCATTCGTACTGTCTATATAAATGGAGTAAGTGTTTGCTATGTGGTATTATACAAGTTGCTAGCATAAAGCAGCTGGGGGCAAATCTAAGCAAAAGGAGAATCTGTGCCTGGGCTGTCATACAAGAATCGAGTCCAGAGAAGGTCCCTTCCCACCAACAGAGAAACTGATAGCAAATGATGGCTTTCTTCTGCTGGGTTCAGTTTCAGCTCTTGAACTCAGCAAAAGAAAACAAGGGAATGGAATGATTTCTGAAGCACGTTTTGAAAGGGGAGCAATATTTCTCTCTCTGGATGTTTTGAAGCATGGAAAACATTATTAGACAGATGGGGGAGACAGGGTTAACCCCCATGATCTGCTGCAGTCTTCTGCACATCGCAAAAGTTAAGTTTGCCTCGGGAACTGGAATAGAAATGCATAGTAAGCTCAGTGCTCCATTGAGCTGTCAATACAGGTGAGTGGCCAGAGACTGGGGAAGGAAAATAGCCATTTTTCCCTGCTACAATATTGAGGAAAATCTGAGGTTCAGGACACCTGGGTGATTTTTATATTCTAGCACAACGCTTCCTGAAAGGTGACTTTGTAGCCTGTTGTCCTCCCAATGTTCGTCCACATTACTTACGGTGATTGAAAAGGTTCTCAAATTATTACAGGGGGAACAGAAATCTAACACTTCAGGAAAAGTGAATTACATGATAGGAAAATGATTTTCATTTTCATTGTCTTCCAATTCCTCAGACTAAGTGAAGGAGAAACTCCCATTTCGAGTCAGGGCTAATAGATCTTTAACACTTAATTACATCCTCTTTTTTTTTTTTTATAATCCTCACCTGAGGATATGGTTCTTGATTTTAGAGAGAGAGGAAAGAAGAAAGAGAGAGAGGGAGAGATTGATATGAGAGTGAAACATCGATTGGTTGCCTCCCATATGTGCCCTGACTGGGAATCGAACCCACAGCCTCGGTATGTCATCTTCCTTTTTTAACAAAGAAAAAAAATAGGCCTGATACTGGGAGTCTTGGACCAGCAAGAATATCTACCTGGGATTCAATTAAATTCCATTGGATTTAATTTAAAAGATATAATCAATACTTAATATTTGCAGATTTCATTTTTGAGAATTTACTGACTTGCAAAAATTTCTTTGCAACCCCAACATCAATTTTTGCAGCGTTTTGAGGTGAACATAATACAGAGTGGGGGGAAAACGCTGAGTCACCCATTCATCTGTCACCCCACCCATCCGTAACCCCACTCATCCGTTCCCACCTGCGGTTGAACTCAGTGACACCCTTCTTGTTTCAGCTCTAATACCATAAACAAGTGTCCTTTACATGGTCTACTGAGTGCCGCATTTTTTGCATTTTTGTGGGGTTTTTCTTGTTACTGATTTTTCTGTGCAATAGGGCTCCTAAGCCCAGTACTGAAAGTGCCGTCTGGTGTTCCTAAGCGGAGCAGTGCGCCTGACGGAGGAAGTGTGTGTTAGATAAGCTTCATTCAGGCGAGGTGTAGCGTGGCTGGCTGTGAATCGCATGTGAGTGAATCAACCATCTATATAAAATCAGCAATATGTGTGAAGTCAACAGTATCTATTAAATAAGGTGTCTTAAAACAGAAAGACATTTTATTTTTATTTTCTCCATTATAATAGCCATCTTTATTTGTAAACATCCAGATATAAAATGTGTTCTTTTGGTCTTTCCTTTTTACAAAAACAAAAAGGCACATCAAAGCCTTCCAAAGCCTTCCCTGCTGTCATTCCCACAGACGGATGTCTGTCAGGCAGCCCTCCCCCACACCCAAAGACATGTTAAAAGGTTATGTATTGATAAAAGTGTGTGATTGAGGGTCTCGGGAGCCCAGCCCCGGATTTCCCACAGGTGCAGCGGTTCAGGTTCTGCCAGTTCTGAGGTTGTGGAGACTCCACAGAACACAACCCTGGTGAATAATGAGACTCGAATCTGCTTCTGTGTTAGGCAAGTGATTTGAACCTTCCATTTCTGATGGTACTAGTTAAAGTGTCCTTTAAAATAAATGTCAGTCAAAACACAAGTTTATCTGAATGAACCCCAGGCAACTGCACCTCAGTAGTGCAGGTTGTTGCTCTTATGGCCCACATTTGAAAGCAATCAGGGAAAGGCAGGTTTGGGGGGTCACTTCTCTGCTTTTTGAGTAGCCTGCCACAATTTTTAATCAATCATTGAGCCTCCGTGCCCTGTGTCTAAAGTGACAAACCTCAGAGGGAAGGGGGCTGGGGGTGGGGAGAGGTAACCCAAAGAACTTATATGTATGTATGTATGCATAACCAAGGGACACAGGCAACAGGGCGCTGGGGGAGGGGCGGGACGGTGGGGGAGGGGCAATGGGTGAAAAAGAGCGACATCTGTAATACTTTCAACAAACAGATACATTGAATAAATGAAGTGACTAGCCCTTCCCACACAGGGAGGTGCTTCAGAGGAATCACATGGAGGAACTCCTGGAAACCTACAAACAACCTTACCAATACGAGGGAGAAATTGCCACAATCATTGCTATTCTCTTGATGGCAAATTGTGAGAATCACCAGCTCCTCTGGGCCCCTCTGCGACTGCAGTTCCATCTGTCAGGGAAAAAAAAAAAAGCGTATTTGAGATGCTCCCCCCCCCACCTTCTTTACCCACTAATAATGAACAAATAATGACCTTTTTCCCCATGGTGGTGAATATTTTTCCTGTCAACTCTGATAGGCTCTTAATGCGGGCAGACAGATTATTTATGACCAGGGAAATTAAATATTATTTCATTTCTCCTAATACAATCTGTGGCGTCTCCCTGCTCCCAGTTCCTCCCCATTAAGGTTATTGTCTTTGCTGCTCCGATTGGCTGCGTGCTGGTGGCCGTCGCGGCGCTGGCAGAGCGCGCGGAGCTAATGGAGGTGGCAGAGATGCTGTAATTTGCGAGGCCGCCTTGGCCGCCTTGTCCGTCTCTTCTAAATGAAGACATTTGGTCCCTGCGAGTCAGAACCCATTCTAATGAGTCTCGAAGCATTTGGGCTAATGGAACAGGACAGCGATGGCCCTAATAGATTTCCTAAAGTGGGTGTTCTCACTCAGAATCACAGAATGTCAGAATCGGGAGGGTCGGCGAAGACCGTCTGTTTTGAGTCTAATTTCGCATATTGGGGAACTGAGGCGCAGAAAAGGGGCTCCTTTAAGGAACTCGCTGGTGGGAGGGCAGTTTTGTCAAGCCAAGCGCCATTCTGATGATCATTCTGGTTTTTGACGTACATCCTTTTCAGGGCTCCGTGCCTCTACTCAGTACTCGACACGATCCCACTTGCTAAGGTCCAGAGACAGGACTCTTTCCCAAACATGACATGTCTCCAGGGGTCTGGAACTTTGATTCATCTTCTCCCTCGGGCAATTTAGCTGGCAGTGCCCCGCAAGGGGTAGGCTGGGCTTTCGTTAGGTGTGTGTGTGTGGCAGGAATTTCTCTCTCTGCCCAGTCCGGCCTTCCACCCCTCCTTTCCATAGGTACTGATTCCCAATAGCAAACCCATCTCAGTGCCTGCTTCGGGAGAACTCAACCGATAGCAGTGAGGAGGTGAAATGTGGGGTGAGGTTCTTTCTTCCCTATTCTTCTGTGTATGTCACACCCATAATGTGCCCAAGCAGGTTCAAGTCCGGCGTGGAAAATGCAGTCCCTGCCAACTTAGAGATGCTAACCAGCTAGTAAAGATGGACAAGTAAAGCCAGGCCAGTGTGGCTCAGTGGTTGAGAATCGACATATGTGCCAAGAGGTCACCGGTTTGATTCCCAGTCAGGGCACATGCCCAGGTTGTGGGCCAAATCCCCAGTAGAGGGCATGCAGGAGGCGGCCAATTGATGTTCTCTGTCATCGATGTTTCTATCTCTCTCTCCCTCTCCCTTCCTCTCTCTCCAAAATTAATAAAGAAAAAAAAAAAAAAAAAGATGGACAAGTAGAGGCCATAATGCCCACACCACTACTTCATCCAGGCCACTGTCACCTCGACTAGACTTGTTCAGTGTGGACCTTGCCTGTATCCCACTTCCTACCTTCCTCCCATTTGTCCACCCAAGTAAACCCATATCTGATTATGTCACCTCTTGACTTCAGATCTCTCAGGGAAGCACCGCTGTAGTTCAAATAAAGCGCCATAGTCTTATTTATCTCCGACCTGTTTCCCCAGCATCGTTTCTTTCTAATCTGTTAGGCCTTCGTAACATTTACCTGGTTTGAGTTTCTCAAACCCTTATGTTCTTCCCATCTTGAAGGCTCCATACCTGCTTATTCCTTCACCCAGAACATTGTCCCTTTGTCTTCGCTGAGTTGCTGATACATGTCATCCATGACAACTTGTTTTATTTGTCATCTCCTCAAGGCCCTAGAGTTTTGTAGGTTCAATATTGCAAATCCTAGGACATGCTGGTCACATTGCTAGTCCTCATTAATTCGTGTGTTTATTCCACTTATTTGATGGTAGCAGTCAATAATGACCTTAAGCAAAGGATGGCCTTTGCTAATTTACATAAAGCTTCCAACTAGGCACGAGAAGTGGAGGGAGCTCTCACCTCCTCGGCCACCGATTTCCACCACTGGACACAATTCCTTCCCTTCACGGTATATATTGTCATTTTATTCATATAGTCATTTGCTGGTTTACTTTTCTTTGTCTACTCTATTAGATTATAAGCACCACGTGTGTAGAACTGTTTTTTTTTTCTTCACCCACAAGTATACTGCCTGCCTCAGATAGTGCCTGACATATAAAAAGTGCTCAGTAAATATTTGCTGGAAAGAAATGATTGTTGCATGAATCAGGGACAGTGAATGGGTGGCATTTGAGCTAAACTGTGAAGTGAGCATAGGATTTAAAAACGGCTCTGTGAAAAGGAGGCATTTCCGGTGATGGTGGGGAACAACTCCTTAACTGGAAAACGGGACACAAATCGCCTATGTAGAAGTCACGCGCTCACAGATGTAAAATGCTAACACATTGTCCATCACGGCAACACCCCAAAACATGTCTGTTAGCATCCTCCTTCTATGGCTAACGGATAGCAGAAACTGTACTCCCATCCATTCAAAAGTGCAGTGTTATATAAAAATATAAAATCACGTTTATAATTAGCTTGCATGCTTTGGAGAATTCTCTGGGGGAATTTGGATTTTATAACTTTTGAAGTCCCAGCCTTGCAATTTACATTGAGACAGTGGAAAAATAGACTTCACAGAAAATTAAGCACGCCACACAGCCTAGACTGCTGGGACAGTGGTTGAAACTACTACACATTTCTCTTCCTTAGGAATTTGCTCTCCCCACCATGGTCATGATCTACTGAGCAAAGTCCTCTGGAAGGTCAAGGGTATTCAGACCAAGTCTTCCTTACCAACCTCAGTGGCTCTCTTTAAACTGCGTATACCAAAGGAATAACGTTCAATGTCAAGTTTTCTGTTCTCCCCCTTTACATCTCCAGGGCTAGGAAGTCACTGGTACCTCAAAACACTTTTGTAACATTCCCCTGCTTTTAGAAGAAGAACATTACTGACTTCAACATATCCCAGCTCATGGTGAGTCCTCAAAGTTGATGTCACTTGCTATTTTCTTCCAAGTAGCTGATCACCCTTTCATGTCTCTCTTTTTTGTTTAGGTCAGTGTATTTTATTTTTTGTATTTAATATATTCTGTTAATAAATTGTGCTTTCCAAAAGGCAAAAACACAAAACAAAACCAAATGAGGTCTTAACAACTTCCCTCCTTCCACAAGAAAAGCACACGCTGCTGGCAAAGCTTCGGATTGATAAATGATTTGGGTATTAGAGAAAATGCAGGTGGCAGAATGAAAAACAAACAGAAATATAAAGTTATTAAAGCAGTTGCTCCTGTCATCATATTGTGTATTTTTACAGGAGTTTATTCTTAAATGTACAACAGGCTCCATGATTTAATATACATTTAAACACCATTGTTGTGGTTTTAAAGTGTTATTAGGAGTAGACAACTCATCCCGCCCCTCCTGTCCTTCATACTATTTTATGCTTGTGACAACACAGTTCTCAAAGCTTTGACTTTAATGGGTACTTTATTCTAGATACACCCAGATGATGCTTTAATTAGCTGTACCACTGCTTCCTGCTATGGGCATCCAAATTCCCTTCCCTGAATTCTAACAGAATTACTGCTGCCTTCAGCTCCAATTAGGTCAGGTAATCTATCACAAATTCCTCCTTTCTTCTTGGGGACCATTGCCTGGAACCCACTCCCTGGTACTAATCTCTGTATCGGTCATGGTTTTCGGTTGCAAACAAGAGAATGGATGCTTCGGTGATAAAAGCATTCATTGAAATAATATTATGTAGTTCGCAGACTCAACAGTAGTCAAATCATGGATCCTAAAATACGTAGACATCAAGAGAAGCTAGGCAGCAGGAAAATCGGCTGTGGGCTGCACACTCTGGAAGCTCAGAGCTGCAGCCAGTGGAGGCCCTTGGACGTTGCCATTTGCCACTGGACCCTTAACCACCCCTGCAGCTGTGCGTCACTGAATCAGTCCCTCAAGAGTCAAAGCCATGGGTGGGGCCATCTGGTTGCCTGGCCTAAGCCAAGTGCGTGTACCCACACTCTAGCTACCAGTAAAACTTACCCAGCAGGGGGTGGGCAAGGCTTCTCCCTATTTTTTTTTTTTTCCAAAATAAGAACAAGGTTTGAATATGGGAACATTAAATAATTGGCAAGTTTCAGTGGCAGAGTATAAGTAATAATTAGGTTTCAAATCTTGCCCACGTTTTAAGCCCTCCATCATAAGGAAACATGATAATTGAGTAAAGGGATAGGTTTTTATAAGAGATGAAGTAAATGAAGATAATAAGGCAACAATCCCACAAAATTTCATGCAATGATCTCTTACAATCCATCATAAACCACAGTCATAGCCTAGAGAACTTTTATTCATTCATTACAAAAGTACTTGTTAAAGGTCTATTATCTAAGCAATTCTGTGAATTCAGTCCCTATCCTCAGGAAATTTACCATATAGTTCATTGCCTTTGGTGACTTAATAGAATAAAGTAATTGACTGCCTTCAATTTTATATATATGAAATTGAAACTCACTATGTCTTTTTCTGTTATTGTGCTGGCAAGGAACATTTATTCACCCTGTACACTTAAATACAAGAGGAAAGACTATGAGCAAGAAAGGAAGGCAAAAAAAAAAAAAAAGTGATTGGAAGATTGGGATTGGGTGTCAAGGTAGGGATTTGGGTGCTAGACCATTGCGAGTCCTTCTGTAGATCCATGAATCGCAGCTCCAGCCTCCTGACGTGTTAAATGGGGTAACACTTGAATCTACTTGTCTTATCTCTTTGCCAAAATAAGGTAGGACAGTCTACCTGGACTTGGCTTAATTTTGATTCTTCATAATATAGAAACATACTTGTAAGGGCATCTAGTGACAGATACGGACTGACAACGTGTTTTGCAATCATTGTCTACTCTAAGCTATCTGATAACATCTAGGTATCACAGGAGCTTCGATCAATTTAAATGGTTTCATCTCTCTACCAAAATGTCTTTTTTTATTAAAAACTCAACCCTCACACTCATTCTCACTATCCATACACACATTTTTTTCACAGTTATGTGGTCAGTCAGTCAGTCACAAAGGGCTCTGTTGCAGTTAGATAAGTACTTGAAAGTTGGGAAGTTGTTCCTCCTATTTTATGATCTCTTCTATAGACAAGGAACAGTGAGTTCTGATTGGGGCTAATTTAGCTAAGGAAGATTCCAAATCCCCCATTCTTCACATTGCCAGATGAGGGAGATTTTTCTTCTCCTAGGGAACAAAATTGAGAAATGTTTCTGATTTCTCTGGACACTTCTTCTCTCATTATCAAGAGAGAAGTAAATTAACCCCCTGCTGGGTAGAATTGAGAGAAGGAATTCAGCATGATCATCTCAGGACCTCTGAGGATCTCTCATTCAGAGTGTCAGAAAATGGCCTTCTTTGGTCACTTGTGTCCTAAATTTATAGGAGATTGGGTGATAGAATAGACCCTGACCTTCCAAGGGGCTGGTGTACATTTGAGAGAATAAAGTTTCAGAAGATCCAGTGGTGGTTGCAGATGAGATTACCTAGTCTAATACAACTTTATTTCTAATAACAAGGACACTTTGATGTCTGTTTGATTCCTTTGTCTATTTCTTAATGTAGCCATACTCAGGAAGAGAATGGGATGTTACTTGTGGGATCCCTGGGAACTCCAACTTGTTCCTTCTGTGATAGCATGTTCATTGAGCAAGTCCTTGGTCCTTGTCTACATTCTAATAGCAACATTATCAGCACATGCTAAGCATACTTTCTAGAGACAGTTCTCATAGGGACATGGTAAGCAGTTCATATTCTTTTTAAAAATATATGCAATTAATTTTTTAAATGATACAGCACAAATCTTTCTGCTTTCTTCTTAATAAGTACACATTGCTCATTTCATCTCATTTTTTTCCTCTGAAGAGAGGAAACTAGCTTTAATTGTATGACAAATATCAATGAGCTCTTTTAGGAGAGACATAAAGGGGATTTAACTAAAATTCCCCCAGAACCCTATGTTTGGTGTTAAGGAGTAAATTAGTCATAGTAAAATACCTTCTGTGGTCTGGAGCCTGCAATCAAATGATACCTTGAAATGAGGCTTTCTTCCTGTGGCCATTAGACCATTCCCTAAAATGTATTTAGCCTGGAGATGGTAGATTACACACAATATGATGTCATTTTGCTATAGTGCTGTAGTTTTGTTCTCACTGCATATGCTATGCTTGGATAGTAAGAGAGGAATTGGTTTTTAGTGATGTTACTTAGGAAGATTGATGAATTTTTCTGTGCATGGGCAGACTAGTCCTTTAATCCCAGGTGGTTCTAACTAAGAGCCAAAACCACATAAAATGAACCTTATTCATTCATTCATTCATTCATTCATTCATTCATTCGTTTGTCTTCCATCCATTCATTCATTCAATAAAAAAAAAAAAATGACAGTCAACTGGTATCCAGCATTTTTCTAAGTACTAGAAATACACAAGTCAACAAAACAGACAGGAATCTTAAATTCTAGTGGGAGAGACTGGTAATAAACAAATTTAATAGGTAAGAGATATAGTATTTTAAAAGCCATAAGTTCTAGAGGGGAAAATTAATAAAATAAGAAAGAGATGTATAGATTATCAGAGGCAGAAAAGGAGGTTTAAAGTTTTAAAGTGGTCAGGCAAGACCATATTGAGAGTAAAGCATCTGCACAACGCCTCAGAAGGAAAGAAGGGAGCCGCATATGCATGTAGGATAGAGCGTTCCAGGAAGAGATGACCACAAGCTCAGAGGCTCAGTGAGGAGCACGTCTGGAGTTTTAAAGGAACAGTCAGAGGCTGCCATGATTGGAGTTAAGTGAGTAGAGAGTAGATTAGCAGGAAATAAAATCAGAGAACGAGAGGCCAGATTATGTGACTTTCGGGCCATTGTCTTTGGAATTGCAAAGACTGAAAGGAGAAGCCACTCTAGGACTCTGAGCTTCAACCGTGGCTCAGAAGGACAGTGAAATAATGCAAATGGGGTGCCTGGGACCAGGCTGCTTCCAGTGGCTGTGCAAACTCAGTCTAGATGTATCTAGGAAGAGTCAGGAAAAAAAAAAACACAACTCTCTGAAAAGAGTAAAATAGCATGTTTGGATGGGAATTTTGGTTTCTCATCAGTTTTGGTTTAGACAAGATAAATTAGAGATATCAAATATACAGGTGACTATAGAAAGCTTGGTTTCAGGTAAAAGGTAAAGGCTTTCAGTACCTATTTGAGAATATCCAGCCTATAGGTGGTATCAAAACTAAGATACTGAATATAGTCCCCAAATGAGTGAGTTTAGATAGAGAAGAGAAGAAAGCCATTGATATTGCCCTGGGGCACTGGAAGATTAAGAGGTCAAGGAGATAAGGAAGAATTTACAAATAAAACTGAGAAGAAAAAGGCCCTAGTATAAGAGAAAAACCAGAAGAGTATGTTCACCTGGAATTAAAATAAATAAGGGTGTTGGAGAAATCGAGTATGTCATGTAATGCTCATCGTACTGAGGTGAGACTGGCCATTGGCTTTAGAGATGTAAACATTGCTGTTGGCTTTGACAAGAGCAGTCTTGCTGGTGTTGCAGGTGAAAGCCTAATCAGGATGGTACCAGTGTAGATAAATTGGAGACCATGAAATTAGAGCTTCCTCTGGGCTCCTTCTCTTGAAAGCCTGATGTCTGAGTTATGGTAGACATAGGTGCTATTCCCCAGGGGTTCTGATGAAATCCCTCTTCGGGCACCCAAGAAGGCCACCTCTCCTCTCTGTCTTGAAATTAGGTATGGCCATTTGTCTTGCTTTGGCCAATGAACTGTCAGAAGTGGCAGGTATCAATTCTAAGCAGAAGCATTAAAATCTAGTGTGATTGTTTTTGTGACTGTTAGTCTCTTTCCTCTTTCTGCAGCTCCTAGCAATGTTTAATAGGAACTTTATTAGCTTTGGTCAAATATAAATGGATATTCTCCACAAATGTGTGACATTCTTATGGTATAAGCGATGAATGAGCTTTGTTGTTCCAGACCACTGGACTTTTGGGGTCATTGGTTACTGCAGCCTCATCTAGATTAATCTGACCAATAAAACAGCATGTGCCCCTGCTGTGTCTCTGTGTGTGCCTGCTGAGATCGTACCTATACTGACTGACTGACCACAACATGCTTGACACTTACAGGGAACTCACAGGCTCTCTGCAACATGAATAGTATTTGCTTACCTCATCAGTACTGACAAACTTGGAATGGTAATAATTAGCCCTCATTCTACCCTGGGCATGGGGCCCTCCTCTTTCTCTCAGGGAACTGGTGGGAGATGGCAATAAAGCATGCTTTAGTTTAGCACATCTGTGGGAAGGACAGGGTCTGTGCAGTCAGTATAAGAGTCCATTGGATTCGAAGGAAACGACCAGTTCTCACTTCACATTTGGAATTCGGAGATTAGTTTTATGCAGAAAAAATCATCCATAAATAATAAGTGTTCAGTAATTGTTAGCTACTATTGTTGGTGCAATTCTGATTCTAGTGTTGCCATTATTGTTGTTGCTTTGATTATTTTTATATCCAGATGGTCATGATGACATTGAATGTCAAAGCAAAATTTCATTTAGCACAGAAATTTATTTTCCACCATTCCCCGTATACCAGGGCATAAACGAAACCGAAAACCTGAATTCGTTCGACATTTGTTAGATGTCCGCTGCGCACTGGGCTTATACTCTGGGGACTAATATTGGCAAAGCCATGTTCAGGTGAATTCTTCCACTTCAGGTCCTTGGGGCATGAAGTCAATCATCTAGGAAAGGAAAGCTCTCCGTCAAGCCCATTTATCTTGAAGGGGGAACAGAACAGAAGCCCATATTTTCCCATGTCAGCACACTGATGGTGTTTTGTCCATAAGTTTATGGCCCCCTCGCCACAAATCTGCAAGTTGGGAAACTGGATTCAGTTGGAGTGGGTGATTGGTAAAGGCCGAAACATTACGAGACAGGGAGATATGGAGACAGAGACAGACAGAGAGAATGAGTTGAGAAAAAAGCAGAGGGAAATAAATAGCCGTGTTTTTAAAAGATGAGTTTATTTCCCATTGTTTCCTCGTTGTCTAAGTGAATGCGTGTCACTTAGAGTCCATTAGTTAAACAATGGCAATAATACAAGGGAATTATAGCCGGTGGAAACCCTGAAGAGTATGCCAAATGACTCAGCATTTATTCTTGTCTCTCTTTTTCTTCCATAAACTGCACCCAGACAGACCATTCAATTCCACAAGCCATCAAGGACTGTGAGATATTGCATCGTTATAATGCTATACATATAATTTATTCATCATGTCAATGAAATTGTGATAAATGCTGGACTTCCATGGATCATAGCGCATATTTCACCTCGAGCCTTTTAAAATAATTTTTATTTTTTAAATTTTCATTATAAATTCTATAAGCTGATCAGCCTCATGATCGTGAAAAAATTACTCCGTTCCCCAAATTTATGTGACATAGTAAAATCTGGGCAAGACTTAGTTCCCAGCCTCTGCCTCTCAGGCTTGTTTATCTATTGGGAGAAAAGGGGTAAATGGAACCAACATTTCCGGGGCCTCAGTTTATTCATCTCTAAATTGGAAATAGCAATCCTTCCCTATGAGGTGTCTAAAGGACACGTTCATTTAAAAAATAGAATATTTTGCTTTCAAAGTTAGTTTTCATTGGGTATAGGAGGCTGCCAAAAGTTTTATTCTTGGTATTTATTTATTTTTTAATAAGCACACAGTGAAGAACTAAATGCCACAATCCCTGCTCTCCGAGTTCTCAGTCCGCTGCGGGAGACTGCCCGAACAATCACGCTGGCACAATTCAGTGTCAGAAGCCCTGTAACAGAGATCAGAAAACTTGCTTTGAGAAAATCAGGCAAGGAGAACATACTTGGTCAGAGACTCTCCTAGAAGACTTCTCTGATGCTGTGGTTTGCTTACGGAATCCTGAAGGAACGTTCAGAAATGTCTGCAAAGGGAGTGGCTTGTTCAAAGTCGTGGATCACTGAAAGCGGTTGGCATGCCCATTGTGTTAATCACCGAGAGCTCCCGTAACATAGTATCACAAACTGGTGGCTCAAAACAACAGACATGTATTGTGTCATAGTTCTGGAAGCTGGAAGTGCCAAATGAAGGTGTTGTCAGGGACATGCTCCCTCCAAAAGCTCTAAGAGGATCCTTCCTCAGCTCTCCCAGCGTCTGGTAGCCACACACTTTCCTTGGCTTGTGGCAGCACAACCCCAATCTTCACCATCTCCACACAGCGGTCTTCTCTCTGTGTCTCTCTTCACATGGCTTTCTCCTCTCTCTGTGTGTCTGTGTACAAATTTTCCTCTAATAAGGATGCCCGTCCTATTGGATTAGGGCCAATGTGATGATCTCATCTTAACTTGATTATTTATAGCTACAATGACCCTATTTCTAAGCTCACATTCACAGGTACCAGAGATTAGGACTTCAACATACCCTGTGTTGGAGGAGGACTGAACCCATCACATTCATGGGAAGTTAAGTGTAGCACATAGGAATCAGGTTTGGAAGGGAGACCAGAAGCTGGAGCCCGATTATGAGAACACAGAATGCCGTGGGCATGTTTCAGCAGGAGACTGAATAAAGCAGCTTCCTCTTTTTTTTCTTTTTTTAATCCTCACCTGAGGATATTTTTCCATTTATCTTTAGACAGAGTGGGTGGGAGGGAGAGAGAGAGAGAAACGTCGACATGAGAGAGACACATCGATTGGTTGCCTCCAGCACGACCCCGACCAGGGCTGGGGACCAAACTGCAACTGAGGTATGTGCCCTTGACCGGAATCAAACCGGCAACTCTTTGGTCCCTGGGCCGATGCGCTAACTGCTGAGCCAAATCAGCCAGAGCAAGCAGCTTTCTCTTTGTAAAGATAACTTATGGCAATGAAAAAATGAACGAAGTGGGAAGTGGCAATCTCTTCCAGATAAATAGTAGGGAAGCAAAAGAGAGACCAGAGCTAGAGAAATTTCTTGTATGAGATGACAATTGATCCTATATGGGAAAATTAAGAGAGAGAGGAGTAGAGAATGACCCCAAGGTTCCTAGCTTTGGGCACTGGATAGCTGGTGAAGCTATTAGCCAAGATATGAACCATACATAGTAGAACTGATTAGGAACCAATAGGTGCAGAAAACAACTGGAAAGTTTAATTGAATGCATGTTAAGTTGATCTGGGGGGGGGGGAATGGAATTTAAGCAAAATTATGAGGAATACACACAATGAGTATATTTTGCTTTGGGTCAGTTCTCACACATTTCAAAATCTGCGAACAAGTTGTAATCTTGACTCTTTTAATAGTGAGGTAACAAGGATGACAAATTATATGAAGTGCATGAGTTTTCTATTTCTGAGCAATAAGTTACCACACATTTAGCAGCTTATAAACACATGTAATTATTATCTCACAGCTCCTGTTGGTCAGGAGTCCGGGTGACAGTGAGCTGGTTGTCAGTTCAGAGTTCACCGGGCTTGAGTCAGGGCTGTGATCTCTGAAGCTCACAACCCTCTTCCAGGTTTGTGGGTTGTTGGCAGAATCCGATTGCTTGTGGTTGTAGGACTGAGGCCCTCACCTGCCCATGACTCTGTGCCATGCAGCCCTCTCTGGAACGAGCACCTTGCTACTTCAAGGCCAGAAGAAGAGCATCTATGCTGCTTTGAACCTCTCTAACTTCTAGACCATCTTCTGGAACAGTCAACTGACTAGGTCAGGCCCACTCACAATTGTCTCCCTTTTGATTAACTTCAAGTCAAGTGTTTAGGGGCACCTATTGACCCAAAACCTTTTACCTTTGCTGGATAATGTCACCTACTCATGGGAGCGAAATCTCATCATAATCGCAAGTCCCACCACATGTGGGGAGGGAGAGGGTCGTACAGGGCGTGTACACCATGAGGTGGAAATCTTGAGAGCCAGCTTGGAATTCTGCCTCCCACACAAGGTAATAGCGAGTGCTGGTCGAACAAGGACTATACTTCATCTCTTCTGACTTCAATTTCAATATTATTTTCCAGTATGCTATTTCACCCTCAGTGATGCCATACATCTGATTCTCTTTGGGTGATGCCCTGTTTGCATAAGGCCACGATTCTGGACACAGCAACCATCTTCTGTGCTCTTGTACAAAATTTATGGACATTCCTAACGATGATGGCTAGGACACATGCTTACTACCAGAAATGAAGATTCATTTTGCATCAGCCAGAACAAACTAACGAAACACTGAAGTTGGCACATATTTTAGAAATGCTTCAGGAATGTACACTTTTCAGGCATTCCAGATTCCTCCCCATTAACAGTGAAAGTCAATCCCACAACTGTAGCAGTTAATAATAATGGTGATAATAATGACTCGTAATTTGCACTCATACATTTTTTTCAAGTCAGCCTCACAACAACCCTGTCATTTCTATTCAATAAACACTAATTTATCCTCAACTATTTATATTGTACTAGGCGCTGTGTGGACAAAAATCAGTAATTGGTAAACTACAATCTTTATCCTGACCTAGCTCAAAGTCCAGTTGGGAGAAATAGACAGGATGTGTTATTTCATTTAAAAAAGAAAAGTAGACTCTGTGAGGGGAATTACTGAGTAGGAACCTAGTTGATTAGATAGAAGAGATCGCTTGTTCTAACCTTATAACCAGCAGTCTTTTTACTGCCTCGTACCACTGTCTGTTTTAGTGACATAATATTCAAGTAATTCACATACATCTATTTATAGTTGAGAATAACACTTTAAGGTGAGGGTAAGCCATGGAAGGAGAGATAACACAGCCTATGACAACGTACTTGATTTCTTCATGGACAATACTTTCTCTAGGTCAGATGGTCAATGTATTGTGTAGCTGTCTTTGTTGTTTCAGACAGTCTGGAGCAATCTCTGGAAATGACACAAGAGTAACCTTCTCTCTAGGGGCGTGGATTGCATGGTTCCCAAAGGTCAGAAGAAATTTCCCAGGGAATCGCAGCTGAACAAAAGACAAGGTTATCTAATTGCTTTGCTGATTCAGAAGGGAAAAAGAAAAGAAAAAAGACACTCTGAAATCAGTGAACGAGAAGTGATTTTGAGGCCAGGACAATCAAAGTAAGACTCCAGATTCTTCAGGGAGGCCTCCCAAAGGATGGCAATACTTTACAAGCAGAAATAGCTAAATAGTTTTGAAAATTGCTTACCTAGTATTTAGAGGAGAAAACAATATTCAGAAATAAATGGAATAGCATTGTGCCTCAAACAATTGCATTGTTCTAGATAAGCTCCTTGGCATTCTTTATTTAGAACTCCTTTAAAAAATTCCCATTGAATCCCATTGTATTTTGAGATCTGATTTCTGATTGGCTCGGGCTCCCATCACCTGGGTGCTCCATCACAGTAAGCCGGAGAGGTTACAAAAGGCCAAAGTTCTTTATTCTGTATGCAGCATTAAAGAAAGGTACTTCTTTTTCTTTTTCATCAAGTTATTCAACTTCACTAATGATTAGGCAGAAGGAATAAATTGCCGGCTAATTAAATTTGCAGAATGTATTCAATAGTGAAGGTATATGAGGGTAAGATAATAATGTAACGGGTCTTAAAAGCTTTGCATTCTGTGCATGAGAGAGTCGAAGGGCACGCGTTAGTGTGTGCAGTTACAACTGGCGGAAAGGAGCAAAGGCAGAAGGGAGGCTGCTGGAGAAAAGCGGTCTTGGATAACAGTGAGAGGACATTTACAGAAGCAGGAGACAGACCCTAATAGCTGTGTGATACCAGCGAACAATTATTCCTGTCTCAGTTAGCTCCTGGATTTGTTAATAGACTTCCCATGTATATCATTCTGCAGAGGCACCCCCAAAACCTCATCCCCAAATGAGTTTTTTTATATTTGGCAGACCACCAGCCCCATTTTTTCTCTCCAGCCACAACATGGCTGCTGAGGTAGCCTTTATTCTCAAAATAGAATAAGCCTATTGGCAATGGCAAGTGGCCACCCGCCAGAACGTGTGCAAAGCCAGATGATAGATATGGCGTATATTTCTCAATTAGTAGTTCTGCTGATGGCAGTTAAGGTAAACTTATTTTTATAATAAAATGAATGCAGACACACTGCAGTATAAAGCAGAGAATTTGCATGGAGCTCTAACTCGAGACTTGAAAAAGATGTCTTCCTTACAGTGTACCAGCTCGACTTACATCTCCAGGTCTTCTAGGGTCACCTTCCTTGGTGTTACAGGGATTTAGGTGGAAAAAGTTAAGAAAGTCGATATATTCCAAATATGTGCATTGCATGATATGAAATATTTATTTTAAAGATGTATTAATGTATTAAATATTCATGGAGAGCCTATTCTGTACCACATATCTTTCTTGGAGAGGAGGGAAGTGCCAGGGTAGACGAAACAAGTCCCTACTTTCAGTAGCATGCATTCAAAGTCTATATTATATCTGCGAAATCCTTCACATGCAATAATTGGTCATAATCACATTAATGGATTATTCATTGGTATGCATTTATTAGTCTACTTTGCACACACTTATGAGGCATTTTCCATGTGCGAAGCACTGTGCTAGGCAGCAGAGCTATGAAAGTGAATACTGCAGACCTGGGCTCTGCCATGCTCTGCACAGTGTGGATTTTAACAAGGAAGACCATCAATCAAGCAATCAGTTCCAGTGCTATGTAGTCAGTTTTAAGCAAGTGCAGTAGAATTTGGGACAGGAGGATTTGGCAAGCGTGTTTCATTGGCCTTGGGATACATAGACGTCCTCTCAAAGGAAACATGTTGAAGCCTAAGCTGGACAGATGTGTAGGAGCTGGTCACATGGACAGAGTAGAAAACGGTGTTTCAGGTGGGGGGACAGCTTGAAAGAGGCTGAATGGGAACATAACTTATCCCAGTGCATGAAGACAACTCATAATGGCTAGAATTCACCGTGAGGAGCAGCACGTGAAAGGATGAGGCTTGGGCGTAGACCTACCATGGAGATCCTCACGGGCCATGCCAACGGACATGTGCGTTCGCCTAGAGGTGATGGAAAGATCATAAAGGGCTTTGAGCGAGGGCAAGACCTGACCGAGTGGTTTATGAATGATCGCTCTGGCTTCAGGGTGGAGAATGGATTGGAAAGGGGCAGAATGGAAGCAGGGAGACCATGAAGGAAGGCATGGCAAAACCCAGGTAAAAGAAGATGCTGGTCAGGTGGTGGTCATGAGGATAGAATACAGCGGTATCGAGGAGGGGAGTCTGTGGGATTTGTTGTTTGGTTGGAGATGGGTCAACGGCAACCTTGTTCTGAGGTTTGTCTGAAGTGGCTTGTGCGACGTCTTGCAGCCCACTAGTGGAAGAATGAAGACCTGAGTGGACCTGAGCCGAAGTGTGCACACCAATCTAGTATGCTGGTTTCTATTCCAAGTCCCTCCCCTTCATAACCCCTCCTCCCCCAGACCACGGAAGCCCACCTCTCCTCGGCGTCTGTAGTGATCTCTGTGTATCACCTTTAACTGATGAATGCCACATATCCTCCCCAGGTAATGACACGAGCCCCATGGGGCTCCTTCTCCCTGCTGAAGGAAGCCAACAGCCTATTTGCACATGAGCCCAGCTCCTCCCCTACCGACCATCACTGTCACAAGCTGACCACTCTGGCCGTGTTTCCAGCTACAAGCTAACTGACAGGAGGCACACATCTGCCGCTCACACAGCTCTAGGCAGGCACGGGGTGGAAAGTAGGTGTGCTGGGCCTGTCTGGCACCAACAGCTTCTGCGGCACCAGCATTTCTATCAGCCCACGTTCAGCCAGCCCTTGTGTCACTCAACAATAGTCCAGCCCCAGGGATCCAGTACCAGAGCAGCGCTCCAGGGGTGACTTCTAGGGAACCAACCAAGGTCCTGGGCTGCTGCAGAGAGAGGGGTTACCGGGTCCATGGGCAGCATCTGTCACACCTTCTTCTCTTGCCAGACAATTAGGATACGGTCCAGTTGGGTGACTTTATCCTGCCCCAGGAAGTGACAGCTAATACTGGGCTGGCAGAGGAGAGCGCTCCATGGTTCCTAATGACTGTCCAAGTCCACAGGAGCTGTCCAGTGCATCCAAGAAAAGTTGACTTTTGTTTATTCTTTCTTTGGGGAGAAGGGCAAATAGTAAAGCGTGGTGTGCTTTGAAATGCCAATGTAACTACACAGGCACTCACACAGACCTGTGCGTAGGGCGAAACACACTTTCACAGCACCTAGACACAAACTTACCTGTCCATGTATAAGCTAATCTACGCACAGACCACACAAACAGGCATATGGATGTATACAAAATATTCCTATGCTAAAATATGCATGATTATAAGTACACAGATGCAAACTTGCATTAGGATGCACACATGCAACACACACACATATAAACACATGCGTTTGCAGTCGATATAGTGCACACAGACATTGATATACAAAGGCACGTGTGCAGTGCATGCAGATGGAAGGACTCGTGTAAACACAGGCAAATACAGATACGAATGCATGTGAAAGGACACTGGTACAAATACATGCACCTGCACGCACACCCATTTCTCAGGGACACGTTTAAAGAGAAAGGGACAAAGGATGAAGAACATTTATGTATTGGAGTTTCTACTGTCATCATTCAAATCACTTTCAAGTGAGTAAAACAGAAGAGGGGGAAAAAATCAATTCTTGATAGGAGAGGTTCAAGGAGCTGTGAAATCAATTATATTTTATTTTCAAATATCATTCAGAGAAGTTTACACTCTTTCAGCAAAGTCTGGTCTCCCGGGGTGGGGGGTGGGACGCGAAGAACCAGCTGGGAACTGTAATGTGAAAGACACCGCCAAATTCAAGGCCAAGGCCTGTGCCGAGGGCAGAAAGGACACTTTCATCTTCTCTGGCAGGAGCAGGGGGCTGGGAGGGTTTCAAGTGCCCCGATTCAAATAATGGCCACAAGGGCGATCTGATGTGACACCGGTCACCTCATTGATTGCTAAGTTTGACTTGGTCAGTTCACATTAAAACATAAACGTATGTGAGATCTGGAAGGAGTCTTAAAGCTCCCTCGGATTTTTAAACACAAAGAGACAAAGGCTGGAAGAAGAGGCGTGTGACTTGCCCAGCACTGTCCGGGACGAGGGTCTGGGACGGAGCCCAGCCAGCTGGTTTCTCAGCCCTGAGCTTCCTGCCTCTCCCGTTAGACGCCTGCCTTCGGAATACCCTCCCTACTGAGCAGAATTTTGATATTTCAAAGACCTCGATAAGCAGGAGACTAATTGACTCATGTAGTATAGGGGTGTTTAATTACAGACACCACCCTGAGGGCTGGTGGCGGCCAGAGGTTTCCCGAGGGCCAGACCCAGGTGACATACGCAGCCCAGTCAGTTTTCCTCGTGAGCATCCTCCCTGCCTGTGGGGTCGCTTTTATTCCTGGTATATGCTCAAGTCCTGGCCAGGGCTGGGCTCTCGAACACGTATCAGGATGCTATGGAAAACAACAAGCAAACCCCAGTACACGCTGCAGTGCAGAAGTCCTAATAAGCAAATACGCTCAGCCGCAAGAAGCAATGGGGGAAGGGGGCAGACGGAGAGCACTGAGAAAGTCAGATGCTGCCATTCCCAGCGCCAGTTGTCCCGCTGAAAACAATCACAACGGAGAACAAAAGGGTAAAGCTGGGTTGCCAGGGGCGTTAAATTAGCAAATGTATCTGAAAACACGCAGTAAATGTAGTGGACAAATATAAGGTACGTGGCTGTCTGCACGCTTCACGAAGGAACACGTTATCCCAGCGGTTTTCTTCATGCTCTGACCCTTACTGCACATGTCCCTGCTGTCCCCTACATTGACCCTCAATTGTCCTTTAAAGACTGGCCAGGTGAGCTGACCTGAGCCGCCATCTCTCAGAACCATGTCCCCCGAGGGCCCTCAGACGTGATTTCTGGCATTTTGCACGGCGGTTCTGGAATACGAAGGAAAGTTACTGTGCACCACTGAACAGCAGGTTTTGTAATAGAATAATTTTACCAAAAGCTACAGAGAAAAGGTTTTCCTCTGATAGATTCACAAAACGCATGAGCATCTTCAAGGTTCTGAGCGGTGTTTGGGGAAACACACCTTGTCAATGTGGCAGATCCTGTTTCTAAATATTTCCTAAGTGTAATTTGTCTCGTGCGCTTCCTCCGGGCCCTCTCATTGTGATTGTTGCATAGCCATGAACCTGGAGAGGAATTCTCCACAGAATGCAATTTGGGGACACAGTCCTCTGCTCCAGTGCCCTCATTTTAGACAGGAACCATCTGACCAGAGAAATGAGTTGGCCAAGATCAGATAGTAAATTAATGATAGTTTTTCTCTTGATCGTTTTTTTTTGTTTGTTTGTTTCCTTACATGATAGTTTTTCTCTTCTCAGATCCATTTTGGACACAATTTAGTATCTGGTTTTATTCTGTGTTATTGTGTGTGTGTGTGTTTAAATTTGTTTATTTTTATTTTTCCAATTACAGTTGACAGTAAATATTATTTCATATTAGTTTCATGTATACAGCACCATGGAGTGTGTGTGTGTGTGTGTGTGTGTGTGTGTGTGTGTGTGTAATGAAATGGTATGTATAAAATCACTCAGCATAGCTTCTGGAAAATTTCAATCACTCAGTCGATGTTGAACCTAAATATGTGTATTTGTGTGGCTTTCCCAACTAGATCGTGTGTTCCCGGGATGGTCCGTGCCTGTACACCTCTGCATGCACACTTCGTAACCCCACGGCTCACACGGTCCTTCTAGACCCACTCGAGGCACTCAACAGCTGCTTTCTCACTTCCTGATTGAAAACCAGAGGCAGCCCTGGTTTTATGCCCATTGGAGGAAAGGAGAAAGCCTGACATTAAAGCAATAAAGTGAACTCTTTCCCCTACAGAGTTAGTCTAACGTTAATAAACGCTTCATGTTGCACTGTTGCCCTCTCCTCTTATTATGTGCCTGGATTTCATGCTCGATGTAAATGTCAGAACTCTTTACCTGTCTGCATTTTCATGGGATTTATTGCCGCTGAAGGAACACCTGCTGTGACTTCTGGCCAGGGCGCCCTTCCGTCTCCACCCCCGCCCCCATCGCTCAGTGACCACGGAGCTATGGAAACTGGGCAAGGAGCGCTGTGATTGTTGTCAGAAGCCAGGGTTGAAACCCATGTTTCCTGTTTTCCAATTCTGAGGCTTGGGGCAACTTGCTTTTACTCTCTGGACTTCCCTATAGAGAGCAGAAACGGTGGTTTTGAAGTATCCACTGTCCCATCCCATGACATCTAACTCTCCTTAATAGAACCATGATTTTGTTCAGATAGCTATCCATCCTCCTCGTGATCAGATGACTCGTGGGAGGAGATTCTTCCCCCGAACCAGGGATATATTCTGATTAATCGAAACCAGTAGTTTGTAAACCTCACAAGCAGCAAAGTCATCTGGATGGCTTGTTAAAATGCAAATTTCTGGGCTCCAACCCCAGAGAGTCTGGCCCCATGGGCGTGGGGAGGGACCCTGAAATCTGCATTTCTAAGGAGTTCCCAGGGGCGGCTGCCGCTGCTGGTCTGAGTCCCCCCCCTTTCAAACCACCCATCTAAGTCAGTTGGGTATTTCCATTCCCCAGTTGGTTGGGTTGTGGTATTTTAACTTGTTTTAACTCATTCCCCCCAAACAGAACCCAATACAGGCTTATAGGCTCAAGTAGTTTAGTGGGACATGATCCTAGGAACCAGTGTGAAGGAGCCATGGAGTGAGAAGGGGAAGCCACCAAGGGTGAATGAATGGGTCCGTCTCCTCTTGATCTGGGCTCCAAGGCTAAGGCAACTAGATTCCATTTTATGTAGGCCCCTTGGTTAAGGCGACTAAAAGACTCCATTTTGTCACCAATAGACATTCCTCGATATTCTTCTAATAATAGGTTAATTACCCCTAGATGGAAAGGAATTTTGCCTAAGATCATAGTTGCCCCAGGAGTTGGGAGGCATTTGCAGTTTCCTGAGTATAGGTATTTGCAGGTATTTGCAAGTACTTGTGCCAGTGGGTAAATAATGCTAATTTTGACTTCTGTAGTCTCTGTCACTCCCACTATTGTACTGGTCCCCTGAGGGGAGGGGGGCAAAAGGAGGAGGGAGTTTCTGTCTTTAAAATGGGACTAGCAAGGAGAATCATGGCTGTTGATCTGAGGGGAGACTATGCCCTCCGCAGCCCGCCGGAGAAATAAAGTGCTCCTTTACAATTCGGCTGTGCGCCTCTGGTTATCTCGCCGTCAGGTTATAACACTCTGAGGGCCACTAGGAGGCGTCGCTGTGCAGTCCTAATGCAGGACTCAAAATTTACCTCCTAGCGAATCAAGAAGCCAGGAGTTTAGTCCCCATCCTCACTTGTTTAAGGTTGCTACTTAGGACCTCACCTCTGGCATTTCAGCTCAGCCCACGCACAGGCTGAGCACACTCCAGAGGTGGGCATCAGGCTCAGAGATGCTGTTTTCTTAGGAAGAAATCAGGGCATATATGGGGTTTGCCCAATAAATTGCAGGTGATCTGGGCATGGGCTGAGGGCAGAAGGTGGGATACGCACAGTGTCCACTACTGATGAACACTTGATGCAGATCTGGCCAGTACACGTGAGGAGTATCTGCTGGGGGACCCTTGTCCAGGTTTCTTTATTCTAAGGAAAACTCTGGAAGAGAAGTATTTTTCTGAGGATGGTGTCATATCTGAATAGGACGTTGACTCCGCTCTATCCATGTGGTGAACAGGAGAAGTAGCCTTGGAATGAGGCCACTGCTGAGGGGAGCAGAGCGGGGAGGCTGAAGCGACCTGTGTCTTTGGTGAAATTGTTGAGATCCTGACATATCCTAGCTGTAGCCGCCCTGTCACTGGATGTATTGTGTGCGAGATAACAAATGGTGTCCTTGTTTAGCTGTCAGAATCAGGGTTTTCCATTAGCAGTCGCTGAAACAAGTACTATGCTGATTCCCTGAAACCCCAAAATTAAAATGGTGCTTAACACCCTTGCTACTCAAAGTGTGATCCGAGGTCTGGAAGCATCCTTTCAGGCCCCGCTCAGAGCTACTGGATCAGGACCTGTGTTCAGCCAGCCCCCAGGTAGACCGCGTCCATGCCGAGGCTCAGAAGCCCTGCCTTACGGAGCTCCTGTCCAGGAGGCACGCTGCACAAGTTGAATTTGATGGTTATTTTCTATTGATACCGCGGTGCCTCCTCGTCCTCTTATTCCTCATCCCCTATTTCAAAATAGGAGTATTTCAGCACATGGAAATGTATCCAAATGTGAAAGTCATTGCTGGTTAATTAGCCTGGACGGTAATTTTTTTACGTAGGAGTTAGTTTTCCTACATATTAATGAGCAGTTAGGATTCTCTTCTGAGAACAGACAACATCGTGAGCTGAGGGCGGTGGGGAATGAAAAGGTACACAAGGAAACACGGTTATTCGTTGGAATTACTTCATGGGTGTGTAGTTTACTAAGCCTGACTCCTGGCAATCTGAATGACAGTGAAGCAGCTAGCAGCAGGGGGACCCCCCTAAACCAATGAATCACGGACTGGAAAAGGAAAGAAAGAAACAAATAAAACTCCGAATCCAGCAAACGGCAAGATCTGTTATCATTTTAGAAGGGCCTGGAATGTGACATTAGCCTGGCATGTCCCAAAGCAACATCTCTTACACGTATTCCTCAGAATTTCACAGAGTGAAATAGTTATTACTTAAGGAATGGTTTTGTGGTCAAATGAACTTGGAAAATGTCGAGAAACAATGATAGAGGCTAGAAGTTTGTTTACTAGATTCTTTTCTACAATAGGTCAATATTCAAGAGGCTTTTTTTTTCTTCCTATTCCACAACTTTGCCAACATTCTCCTAAAGGTCCCTGTGTTTGCCCTCTTACCCCCACACATTACTGTCTCCACCGAACAGCAAGTGGGATATTTTCAAAATGCTAATGAGGTTGGGTCATTCTCTGGCTCAAAATGCATCAATGCACTTGATATCCACATTGATATTTTGTCCTTTAACGTTGCCCTTAAATCCCTTCTTGAGCTCTTATGTGTTCTTCCCAGGATCAAGGCTGACAGCCATCCCTAGTTCTTTCATTTTGTTGACCATGACAAGATATTTCTTATCTGAGCTTTCTTACATATTTGAATCTCATTTTCTGAGATAAGCCATATCTCACGCTGTTCCCATCTCTTAGAACACCCTATAAATTTCTTTCGGAGCAAGTTATAATTCATGGTAATATTTCTATTTGAGAAATTAGTTATTTAATGTTTGTCTCTCTCCCTAGAAATAAATATGTGAGAGACCTTATTTGCTACCCCATCCCTGATAAGATATTTCCCATATCTTGTCATGCTCAACAAAATGAGAGAACCAGGGATGGCTGTCAGCCTTGGTCCTGGAAGAACACATAAGAGCTCAAGAAGGGATTTATGGGCAATGTTAGAGGAAAAAATACAAATACAGTGTCTGGGGCAGAGGGCACAATTAGGAACCATTCATTTAATGACTGGGTAAACTGCACCCCTAACACCGCAATGCATGACGTTTTCCAGATGCACTGGAACACGGACACATTTTTTTAAGCCTAGAAGTAATATTCCGCAGACTGTACTTTGAGAAATGCTTTTCTGAAGTCAATTCCATTCCTCCTAAGTGTGAAAAGGGGAATATAAGTTATAACTACATTTCAAGCTCTGACTAGCTGTGTGACCATGGGCAGAATCATTTCAAGCTTGAGACTCACTTGTGGAACGATGAGGCCGGATGAGATCATCTCTGCGCTCCTGTGCGGCCCCCACCTGCTGAAGCTCTCATCGTGCAAAAAGAGTACCGCTTTCACCTTGGGCACGGCGTGAGCGCTCCCAGAGTTCAGGCAGACTGACCTCGGTTAACTCCAGGGTGTTTACAGCCTCGGAGGGTAGATCAGGAAAGGAAGTCGACGTCGCCTCTCTAGCTTTCCACGAGTCGTTTTGCAAAGTCTTCCTGGATGTCTCTGTAGAAAAGAGTGAGGAATGGGGCTTGATGGATGTAGGGTGGACTGGTTTTGTAACTGATTGAGAGCATGTATTTGTGGGGGGGTGTGTTGTATGTAATGTATGCTTGAGTGACCTTTCAGGGTTTTAGTGGATGGTAAAATTAAAATAATAACTAGACTGTCCGGCTGGTGTGGCTTAGTGGATTGAGCATCACCCCATGGACTGAGAGGTCCCAGTTATATTCCAGGTCAGGGCACATGCCCGGGTTTCGGGCTCCATCCCCAGTAGGGGGTGTGCAGGAGGTGGCCAATCGATGTGTCTCTCTCGCATCAATGTTTCTATCTCTCTCTCCCTTCCTCTCTCTATAAAAAATCAATAAAAACATTTAAAAAAATACTAGACTAATTGTGGTGGTCATTTTGCAATAGGTAAAAGTATTGAATCATTATGTTCAGTACACCTAAAATGAATGTGATATTATAGATCAACTATACCGCAATTTAAAAAATCAAAATAATTAAAAAAAAAAATGAAAGATGGCCACCCAACAAAACTGTTTGCTACAAACTGAAACTTTATAACTAGAAATCTAGCATATTAAAAGAGTCAGATGATAAATACCCCCTATTCTGATGGGGCTCAGGGTGCTATTTACAATATTTAAAAAGACAAATTAGAACATGATCACAGAAGAGTGAACAAGATAATGAGAGAGAATTGAAGGAGTTGAGATTTAGTTCAAACAAGAGACAACATAATTTTGGAGACCAGGATTTGGCCCCCCCGATGTAACTCCTCAGTACCTGAAATCTCTCACCCCTCAGCTCTTACAGTTCGTCCTCTGTGTTCTCATCACTTATATAAGGGCCGGGTTTGAATCAGTTTGATCGCCATCAACTACCCAGGAATTAGTTCCGAATTAGGAGTATGGAATCAATGAGTTGATGAATGAATAAATAAATTGTTATTCTCCTTAAATACATTTAGTGTTGTAAGGAACAACCATTTATATTTATTCTATGTAATCTAATTGATTCACAAGAGGACCAACTGCACGTGGAAAATTGTTCCATACGTTTCCCAATGTACCATGGGCTATTGGATAGATAGTGGGTTTCCTATAACTGGTGGCAAACAAGCCAAATTTGGAATTTTTGGAGAACCATTGGTCTGAAGCGACTGTTGATAGGACTCAAACCACATATTCTGTTTGGTCTGGGTGACATTTGTATCCCTTAAAACATAATTTTGATTCAGAGGTTTGTTACGCAAAGTTTGGTCTGATCCCAGAGCACAACAAGTTAATTCCTAAACATTGCCTGGCATTTTGTGTCTCTGGGCCTCTAGTTTAGCTATTCTGCCAATCCACAGCTCACCCCCATTTCGGTGAAAAGTCCAATCCACCTTCTATAACGCCCCTCACGTTTGGCTTTCACGGAAAACACTCCATGAACAAATCCACCAAAACTCGTCCCTTCCTCTTCCAGGTCTGTAGGATAGGCGTCCCTCCCTTCCACCATCACCAGCTTCTGCCTGGCATTGAAGAGTGAGCTGCCAGTCCGACACACCACCTGTGCAAGGCCGAGGAGACCTGCCCACACGCAGGGGACGCGGAGCGCTCTCAAAGGATTTCCCTTCCCTGCGCATTTCCGCGAAAACCGCCTAATAGAAATGGGAGGATGAGACCTGTTATTCAGATCTTTTAAATACACAGTTATCTTCCCTTGAACAGCAGAGCGCCTCCTGGTATGTGTAGGAACCAGTGGCAGACCCGTTTTTCTTTGCTGCACAATTGGAGAGCGAACTCTACCTACACTCGAGGTGCTGTTGAAACGGGGGTGAGAAACTGAAAGGCGTAGGGCATCTGAAGGGAAGAGGAAAGCAGAGTGAAAGTGATTGAGATGCGCATGGAGACGCTATGGGGAGAAATCGGGGCGATAACATCCGTCACTGTCACTTCGTTTTGATTGACAAGTTTGTTTACCAACATGCGGTTTCCTGTCTGGCAGTGAAAAGCTTTGCGAGGAATCGTGTTGTGATTCTTCCGTGTTACTCTTTGGACATCAAATACTTTTATCCGATAATATTTGGATGATTTCAGAGGAATGAGTAAATGAGAAGCATATGGATGAAATTCCCCTTGGAATGTGCTTTGTCTTTAGAAGACAGGGTTCAGGTTGCTGGAGGAAGCCTCTGCCAGGCACGTGCCCGATTTGGGGAACACTGGACACCGTCTGAGAATCGCTCTCACTGCGGGCTCACCTCCCCCATCCTCCCAACACTGGCTCTTTTTTTTTCTTTAACAGCGTTGGGTAGTATTGCCTCCTTTGCTCACAGCACTGGGCTTTGTGCCACGGAGAGCCAGATGGATTTCCTGCCCTTAGAAAACGACTATTTATTAAACATTAATAACAAAATGCCAGTCAGGGTTCTGAGCTCTTTGTAGGTATCACCGTCTTTCATATTCACATCTGAGAAAGGTACCATGATATTCTCATTCGCATCATTATGTTCTCATTTTCCCTCCTGGTATTCCCATTTTCCAGATGAGGAAACGAAGGCAGAGAGAGGTTAAGGCATCCATTCAACATGGAAGAGCCAGCAACTGGGTCAACCCGCCTGACTGCAGCATTCTTCCGCTCCTCTGCCTCTTACACCCCTACAAACCACTTCCTCTCAGCCCAGAGTTAACGCGCTGCCTTGTTTTACTCTTGAGGTTACACCATGAGGTGCATATCCTCCCAATAGTTTTATAGATGGTACAACTCAGGCTCAGAAGCAGTTTGAAAAAGGTATTACATACACAGGGCCTCGGATTTGAATTCAGGCTTCTTCTATGCTGTACCCCAGAGTACCCCTGAATTCACTGCGTCAGAGTTGCCTAGGGTGGAGTTGTTGGGGCCATGCTGCCCCCCCCAAAACACCCAGATTTCAGACCATCCTTGGAACCCATGAATCAGAGTCTCTGAGGCAGGACCTCAGGATCTTTGTTTTGAAAACGTGATCAGGTACTTTGTTGACTCACAAAACTGAATGCCATCAGAAACCTCTTGTGAGGAAGAGACACCCACGAGCCAGCGTTATCAGGGAACTGAAAAGGAGATAGAAGATGGACATGTATGGCGTGTGGATTCAGGAAAGAAGCAGCTGCAAAAACACAAATTGGAAAAGCAGGTGATTCTCTAACTAGTCTGTGTCTAGATTCATTCGCAGGCCTGTGGTCGACTGTCAATCCTGAAGGCCTCTCGGGGCCTGGGAACATGGAAAGCAGAGAGAGGTCAGTGTGGCAGGGCACAGAGAACAGGCCTCTGGAGTCCATTCCTGCCTCTCACTCTTACTTGTCCTTTGACTTCTGGTGAATTATGTATTCTTTCTGCATTTTAAATTCCCTGTCTGTAAGATACTTGCTTTGTTGATTTTTATGCAGTGTAAGTGACCTACACATCTAAAGCAGCTGACACACAGTAGGTCTTCAATAGGCATTCACTAACTAATTAATTTACTTTTGCCGATGTTTCATGACCAACGACGTTTTTGAGATAGAAGCGTTTGCCACACTGTTTCTACCCACGCCGGCAATGTCCGTATGTCAATTATTTCCTTTCCTTCAGACCATAAAACTGTCTCCTTAGGAAAGAATTTGCCTGTTAATGTGAAGTTCATTGCTAGTGGTAGGTGATGACTTATCATCCACTTGCTCTTTCATCAGAGAAAGATGAAGCCATGCAAGATTACACCAAAGGAATGAATGTCTAATGGGAATAAATTCAGAGACGATTCTAGATTGGTAATAGAACTATTTGGGGGCAAAAGTCCTTCAAGAATGTCATTTGAACTTCAAGTTCCATTACTTTCTCTATCTGTTCGAAATACCAGTTCAGATATCGTATCTTTTATTTACTTATCTGTTTTGGTGGAAACATAAAATTGCCGAGTTGCAGAGGACTTGGAGGTCGTTTATAACAACTCTCCCACGATGCCTCTCCGTGGAGGATAGACTGCAGTTTGTTCGTGGATGTCGCATACTACAGTTCACATTTGTTACTAAGCCCGATGAGATAAAAAGCCAGGCACCATTTTGCAGATGAGAAAAATAAGGGTCAGAGAGATGGGGGTGCTTGCCGAGGTCACTCAGGTCACTCAAGACCAGTCCTTGAACCCAAATGCCAGACTCCTTGTTTTTTTCTCTTCCTTCCCAAGACCATAGTACATCCTGGTTCCAGACAGGCGTAATATTACGGATGAATTCCTTTCTCTATCTCTTTCCATCTCTCTTTTTAGAAACTTTTAATTAGTCCCGGACTCGCTGCCATTATTAGTATTTGTTATTAAGTATTAAAAGCCATCCCTGTTTCCTTCTCCTCCCCTGTGCCTCTCCCCAGGCTTCCCACTCTGACGCTTCTGCTTTTAATTGTTATATTTTTTCACCAGTGATCAGTGGAGCTTCCCTAATGATCTCAACTCATTTGGAGGGTTTATAGCTGCAGCGCAGAACTCCAATAAAAGGGAAAGAGAAGCTTCGCTGGAATCCCCTGAGGGCTCTGCTTCTGCCTTGAACAAAATCCTTTGCAGCTCAGCCCCGCCTCCTCCCCAAGGCACTGCCCTGTGTGGAAAGACTCCGATTTCCTACTTGGGAAAGCTGTTCTCCTTCTCCACCCTCCCATCCCTGAGCCCTCCTCCTCCTCACTTCCCCAGAATATCCTGTGAGATCCCTGCACCCAGTAGTAAGCAGGCACGTGATACTATTTGTTGAAAGGTGCAATAAATAAGTGCATTAATAAAGGAAGAGCGGAGGATTATAAAGGAAGAATTATGGGCCACTTAGCTTTGCGAAAAAATATGCAAAGTTCTTATAGGAGTCAAGTGCTCACAACCATGAGAAAGTAGACAGGACCAGAACATTATTAAAAGACTCCCCGAGCCAGACACATCATGGGCTCATAACAGCTAACTTTACTCAGCATTTACTATGTGCCAGGCCTAAGCCCTGGACTTTACATGGATTCACTCTTTCAAGCCTCCCCACAGCCCTGTCATGGACTTGTTCTTATTATCCTCAGTTTGAAGCTGGGGAATTAAGCGAGTGAACCAAGATTCTAAGGGAGGTCATCTAGCTGCAGAGCGTGGGTCTCAAATCTCTACATCATAGTCCTACTGGGATCCTCGGACACACCTCCCAAGGACTAAGCTTAGTTACTATGCATTTAAACCTTTCAAAGATTGTGTTTATATATTTTCTAGTTTAATCATTATAAAAAAAAAGATATGAGAGAAAATAATACAATTGTTCATCTTTGATTTGGGGAGAACCCAGAACAAGAGGGGGGTTATGGTCCTTCCCCACACCCAGTGCCCTGTACGGAGAGATGCGGGACCAGGACTCAAGTTCACCAACAGTGAAAGGTGACAGACACGAAGTGACTTAGGGCTCGTTTGCCATTCCACCCCCGGCAGTGCTATGGGCTAACCATTTCACAAGGCTTAGGCTGTGTAGCTTTTCTGAACCCTGGCTTTTCTCATCTGCAGACTAAGGATGAGAATACCTGTCTCACAGGATTTGGCCAAGAGTGTTATTTTATCTTCTAGAATATGACAGACATAATGCATGTGGTTTTCCTTTGCAGGCTTATGAGAGATATTTTGTGACAAAGTGAGCCCCTCAAAGAATTTGGGCAGGGAGTTCCTGGTCACATAAATACGAGGTTGGACCTTCTTATCTCACTGCTCCATGTTGCTCAATTGCCAAGGAGAGAAATGGGGAAAACCATCAGGCATGCATATGCACGAATTAAAGACTTCCCTTTGCTAACTCAGGGCCATACTCACTCTCTTGTTCATGGATAGAAAACAAAATGAGGTACAGTGGTCAAGACCATGACCACAGTCATTCAAATCTTTCAGACTCCTAAAAGCTCTAAGTTGGGAAGGACACAGATGCATACAGGAGAAAAGAATCATCCATGATCACATAATTTAAGCAGAACTTGGACTAAAAGTCAGGTACTGGGAAAACAGCACTTGGCATGGTTTCTACATCTTGGAGACCCAAACAAGAATCTTCCAAGATCTATCTCCCTAGTGAAATGGTCATACCAGGAGCAAAGGCTGCTGAGGCTGTCTAGAAAGTCACACCAGCTGACAGTGATGGAGTCCTTCCGTTCCATGTCTTATTAATGAAGAACCTGTAATAAATCACAAAGAGGAAAGTCAAGGATTCTAATACTTAATTATTTGCCCAATGATTGAAAGTCTAATGTCATTTGCTTGTGCTTGTTTGTAAAGGCTCCCATATTTTCCAGCAAGGAAAGAATTTCAGAGTTCAGGGATTTAATCTAGATGAATTCACTAAGGTGCTTATTAATCTGCACACCCTCATAGCTGAATATTCAATCAGGTGTCAATGCCTCCCAATTCCGGACATGGAACCAGAAAACTGGGAAAACAATATTACGAAATGTGCCACTTCGATTCAAATTTAGTAGGATATTTATTGGCCATCGATTCTAATCTCAATAATAATTGGTTGTCTTTTGTAATGATATTTTACTTTATGTTGGAATTGGGTGCAGTGAGCTTGTAGTTCTCATGAACGAGGAAAAGGCCAAAGATGCGGTTTGGGCGTATGGCAGATTGGCGGCCTCCGAAGTCCCAGTCAGTACACATAATTTAGTATACTGACTTAAAATAAAAAAATATTAACTCTGTTTATTTTTAATGCACCTTAAAAAACATCAGAGAAAAAAAATCAGAGACCAGGGACTATATGAAAGTGTGAACACGAAGAGGTAAATGAGAGCGTCCAGACAGTGTTCTGCTAAGAGCATTCGTGAGTTCCCGGGGGCCTGAATCCAACGTTTTAAGGGAAAAAGGAAGCCAGGGGGCTCTAATGTGAGGACAGAAAGATTATCTACATTAAGCCAAAGCCCCAAAGGGCAGCATTATCGCTGGAGGAACTAGGAGGAAAAATGCCCATAGAGTTTCAAAAGCACAAGACATATATTGATGTCTGAACCTACTCATCCAAAGGTCGGAAATCAGAAGGGATGTCACCAAAATTAAAGTTTATCAATATGCTTCAGGGATATTTTTAATGGAGAGGTGAGTGTATTGATTAACTTTATATTTTATTCACTTAAATGTGTGTGTTAAAATTTGTTCGGTAACGGCTGAAAGAATGTATTACTTCCAAATGAGTAAAGGAGAAAATGAACTCATTTCAAAAGAAAGAAGGCAAAAATAAATAAAAGTAAAATGTAGAAAATTAAAATAGATAGAAAGCACACAATAAAAAAGATACAACTCCACCATCAGGAAGCATGGCTAATGTAAATAAGTCACTCTGCCTTTAAAAGATGAAAATGTATTTAAAAATCCACCTATAGTCTCTTTATCAGAGAAAATCTAAAACACAAATGTATTGACAGATTTAAAAATCACAATGGAAAAATGTATCAGGAAAATACAGCCTTAGAGATGGCAAGATGTTCAAATTTCAGAGAACCTAAAAAAAAATATATATATATATATATATATATATATATATCTTTAGAAGAGGAAAATAGGGTTATTCTGTAAACAAAACAGATTTACTTTGTTAAGAAAATATTACAATTTTAAACTTCAGGTCACTTAATAATACAGTTTCTAATTATGTAAAGCTAAAAAAATGATGGACCTGCAAAATAAAAATGACAAATTCACATCATAGTGAGAAAGTGTAATTTATTTCTCAGTAATTGATTGAGAATATAGATGACTCAAAAAACATAAATAATAAGCTTGGTTAGTGGAATACTGCCCCAACAATGATTTTCTGGACAATTTGAAATGATTGATCATTTCTAAATCAAAAAATTATTAATAGGTTTCACAGATTTAATATTATATCACTAAATTTTCTGACCAAAATGAAATTGCTATATGTCAATATATTAAAAAGATAACAAAAGAAAATGTAAATAAATGAATATGTATAGATGTGTACTCATGCACACACATACATCATTAAAAAAATCACATTTATACGTATATTCAGAAACTTAAATGACATTCTAAATTACCCATGGGTCATGTAAGAAATTATAATGAACAGTAAATAGTTTTTAATCCAAATAACTGTGAAAATCCTATCCAAAGTTTGTGTTGTAGCTAAAATAATACCCAAAAGAAGTTTATGGTTCTAAAATCTTTTTTTGTTTGTTTTTAAAATTTTTAAAAATTTTCTTTATTGATTTTTAGAGAGAGAGGAAGGGAGAGGGAGAGAGAGATAGAAACATTGATGAGAGACAACATCAACTGGCCACCTCCTGCATGCCCCCCACTGGGGATCGGGCCCACAACCTGGGCATGTGCCCTGACCAGGAATCGAACCAGAGACCTCTTGGTGCATGGGTCGACACTCACCTACTGAGCCACACCGCCTGGGTTATGGTTCTAAAATCTTTATATTAAAAAGCATAAGGGGCAAACGTTAATTTTTAAAAATCAGTAAAATAATGGCATGAAAAATCTGAAGAGATTTGGATTGATCAATAAAGACAAAGATATCTGCATATAAGTGTGTGTGAGAGAGAAAAGGAGAGGGGGAGAAAATGAGAGAGACAGAATGAGAAAAAAAAGGCATAGGGAGCAATGCTAAGAAAGGAAAGGAAACATAACTATAGTTTCAACAATGATTAATAGAAATAAGAGGCAATATGTATAATAAACAATATTTGAATAAATGGAAAAGCATGCCCATGAATTAAATCCTCAAAAAATTTGGCTTACTAAACCTAACTGAATAAAAGGTAGAAAATCTGAATGATTTTTAATAACATTAATGATATTGAATAATGTTTTAATCTATTCCCATAAAGCAACTGGTCCACTTGATTTTACAGGTGAATTGTATAAAATATGTAAGAGACCAGTGATTCCAATCTTACAAAAATGCCTCTCAGAGAATAAAATAAAGGGAAAGGGGTTCAATTCTCAACTTTTTTTTTCTTTTTTTTTTTAGAAGAATACAATTTTACTACCAAAACCACACAGAAAGAGTATATGATAGGAACATAACAGACCACCACCACTCAGGAACATGCAAAACTTCTAAATTAAATATTAGCAAACTGCATTCAACAATGAATAAAAAATGCATTGTGATTACTCTGAGATTATTCTAGGAATGATTAATATTAGAAAATCTTTAAATTTATTTTATCATTTTAACTGACAGGATAATAAATAAATCTCCATGGAAGCAGTAAAAGCTTTCCATAAAACTTGGCAATTGTTCATAATGAAAACTCTTACTGAACTGTGCCTAAAAGGCAACTTCCTCAACTGCATAAATGAGAGTTTTTAAAAATCTACCAGAGAAACAGAATAGAAAAAGACCTAAGTATACAAAGAAACCTTCTACATTACACCTTCTACATTACACACACACACACACACACACACACACACACACACAGGCAAAGGCAAAACAGATCAGTAAAATTAGAGTCTGTTTAAGAAGCAGTGCTGTAGTTTTCCACATGGGAAGAGGGAAATGAAAAGGTGTGCTCAATTCATCCTGCATCTTAAACGAAATCATTTTCAAGGTAATTTGAAGACTTAAGTATGATAACTACATCAATAAAACTTCTCAAAAAAATGGATAATATTTTTATGTCTTCAAGGTAGGGAAATGCTTCTTAAACAAAACCTACAAGAACAGAGCATAAATAAAATCATACATTTGACTTTTTAAATATTAGGGGCATTCTTCTTGGTAAAACCCTAGAAAGAGAGTGAAAAGACAAGCCACAAACAGGGAGAAGACATTTGTAACCACATAATGACAAAGGTTTACCTTGCAGAATGTGTAAATAGATTTAACAAATCAATAAGGAAAAGACTAACCACGAATTAAAAAGGGGAAGCAATGGGAAAGGCATGATCCTGCCTCTCAGTACAAAGGAAATCTAGCTGGTCCCTGACATTTGAAGAGATGCTCACTGTATCAGGAATACGTACACGCACAATGAACTGCCTTTCACACCCACCAGATTAACAAAATCTAAGAAGTCTATCAATATGGAATATTAGCAAATAGACAAAAACAAAAGAGTTCTCATTCACCACTAGTGGGTGTGTAAATTGGTCCTTCTGTTTGGAAAACAGTTTGGCCTTACCCAGTAAAATCAAACACATATACAGCCTAATATCAAGCAGTTCTACTAAAGCTATGAATAATGCAAGTGTCCAATTAACATACAATTTAGTACTGTAGAGTGGCTACTTGTGCTGGGGATAGAAATTTCAGCCAGGGGAAAAAACATAGAAGTCTTCAAGACAAACGGTAATTATTTCTTCAGCTATTTTGAGTATAAGGTGCTAATTTATTACATTTCTTGTACTGCACATATATATTTTACAGTCTTTCATACATAAGATATATTTTACACTATAAATTAAGTATATGTTTAAGAGAAAAAAAATGGTATGAAAGAGCAAAAGTGTATGAAAAAACAATATACAAGTGACATGATCCGACATATATTTTCCTAGGATCTCTCCAACCACTTTATTAAACACAGACTGACGAAAGGCAAGCAGGGAACAGAGAGGTCATTTGTTATCTCCAAGAGAGATGATACGGTGACTTGGGCACTGTTGGCAAGAGTGTAGGTGAGGAGAAGGGGATGGATTCTGGGTAATTTTGAAGACAGCACTCAACGGATTTGCTGTTCAACTTGGTGTGAGTTAGAAAGAGAAGGGTCAAGGACAACGCCATGTTTTTGATCTGAACACATCAAAGGACAAAATTAGTAGCACTTATTGCCCAGCGTTATGGAGATTCAGTGAGAAGATGTAGATAAAGGGCTTGATTTATACTTTGTTCCTTATTCCAAAACCCTTAAGATGGATGTGCATTTGTGCTGGTTTTTGAGTATAAAGGGAATAATACCACTAGTTTTGGTTTGTTTTTAAGACCTTTGTAAAAAAAAAAAAAAAAAAAAAAAGATGGACCAGCCAATAGAGTTTGATGACAGCTGCAGCTGAGGAAAGAGTTTGAGTTCAAGGTCCAGGTACATACTTGACTGTGGAATTGCGCTAGATGTTGACATGCTATCTCATTTAATCCTCACAAAGCTCCGTTTGTAGGTATTATAACCCCCACTTCCTAGGTTAGGAAAGTGAGATTTAAGAGGTTGCATGGCTTATCCAGTGTCACAGAAATCACCCAAACCTCTTCATCTCTCATGGCCCATTTGAAGAAACCCAGATTGATAGGTCTGAGAAGATACTTCTACTCTACTGTTTCCATCTAAGTGACTTCTTTGTCATTTTTATATCATAACAATGCTGAATCAACTATGTGGTTTTCCGAATTTTATGTCATCTCTGGTCTTTGACATATTCTAGTTCATCTCTATGGAATATCCTCTCTTTATGCCTCAGGAAAATTTTGGTACTCCTTCAAATTTCAGCTTAAGTAATATATTTTCCTGTTAGTTACTCTAATTCCCCCAAGTGGAATTAAGATCGTGTATACTGCCCAGCCAGTGTGGCTCGGTGGTTGAGCGTCGACCACACCAAGAGGTCGCTGGTTCTATTCTTGGTCAAGGCACATGCCCAGGTTGTGGGCCAAATCCCCAGTAGGAGGGCATGCAGGAGGCAGCCAACCAATGTTCTCTTTCTCTCTCATTGATGTTTCTATCTCTCCCTCTCCCTTCCTCTCTCTCAAAAAAAAAAGCAATAAAGAAAAAAAAAACTTTTTTACATACAAAAAGATTGTGTATACCTAATTTCTTGTTTCAATAATTCCCATTCTGCACTCTGAGGGAGTCCCTGTCTCCCAGATAAGGATGTGAGTTTGCTTCGAAGGGAGGAGTTTTGTCGTATTTGTCACTGAACTTCTAGGCCAACGAGTCAGGTTCAAACACATAGACTCACAGTGAGGGCATATTGATGTACAAATGTAATAACTACTGAAAATTCACATGGTATACATGACACTATATCAAACGCTTTCCTTGAACATGAGGCTGGGTAGAAAAACAAACAAATGTGGGACCTCATGTTGCCTGTCTCTGCCAGGTAGTCACTCTGAAATAGTTGAGTCTAGACTTCAAGACCTCTCTTGAAGGGACATTGCTCTCTCACGGGGACTAGGATGTAGTAGAACACATCAAGGGGAATGCTCTGATCCCCCACCCTCGCTGCGCTCAGTCCACTTGGAGATGTTCCCGCGGCTCGTGGGTGGCGTCTTGAGAAGCCCGATGCAGCCTGCTTGAGAACCCGCACGGTGCTGGGTGCTGAGGCAGCCCTGAAGCAGGCGCCTCGCTTTGTTATTCCATCCCAGCGTTGCATCTGACAGTAAATACCTTTGATATTTCAAAACCTACTCACTGAGGTGACAGATTTGCTAAGGGGAACTTCAGTGTAAAGAGCTACTGCCTTTTTTTCTTTGGACAAATGTACAGAGTATATTAGCTTTTCCTGCTCTAATTTATGGTGTAATAAAACCTGGTATGCCCCAGCCCTGATGGAAAAGTAGAGTGAAGGGCTCCTCTTGCTGGCTCTTGATAAATCCTACCAAGTTCTGACCATGAGCACAAGTGATGATGATATTTAAAGGAGCGGATTGGAAGAAAGGACACCATGTTCAGGCTGGTGAGAAATGAGAGAGACGACTCCCGAGATTTGATGCGAAGACCTGGCAGGCCCCATATGTCTCCAACCATGATTTATGCCTTCGGGATGTCACTTCATCATGTCTAATGTTTTGTTTGTCACACGCACATGCAAACCTGCAGGTGACAGAGGCCCTGGTCTGAGGCCTGAAGAAAAAGCAAGGGACATAGGTATGCATCTGATTCTGCCTCTGTATCCCCACTGAAAATTTGCATGCTGAAACTGCAGAATGGGATTCTCCAAGTTTGGGGTTTTAAGGAATGAAAATTAATATTGGGCAAGTTTGTCTGTGGGCCGTTGAACCAAGGACGCATTTGCAGGGATATGTTAAAGGAAGGCTCCTAGCACCTGTAAAAAAAGATCTTCCATAGAACCCAAAGCAGATTTCTTCATCATTGCCAACTGCAAATAATTTTAGATGCTTAATAAATACATTTTAATGAATTAGAAAATCATGTTAATTTAACAAAAAAAAAATAGCTAACATTTATGAAGCGGTGCTGCACTTATGAATGGCAAGCACTTCAGATTTAAGTACTTGGATGCACTCCAACTAATTAAGGTCATTTTATATCTTACCTTCATCAACCCTCAGCATAAGGTGATGTGATAGTGTTTAATACTTATTTTACAGAGAAGATAACTAAAACTCAGAGAGGTAAAATTATTTTCTAAAGGATACGCAATGGGTAAAAGGATGGACAATCAGATTACCCAGATTCCAAATCATTTTCAGTTATTTGACAACTTGTACTAATCCAGACATATTATCAAGAGGTTGAGCAGTTATCAAATACATTTAAAAAAATTTTAAGTTAACTTTATTGGTTTAAAAACAATTAATATGTGGTTATTTTAAGAAGCCAAAGCCACTTAAATATGAAGAGAAAGAAATTAACATCATCTGAAATCCACCATCCAGAGATAACCAGTTAATGTTTGAGCATTCCTTTAAACATTTCTCTTTGGCTTGATACAGAAATATGCACAAAATTTTATATAAATGAAATGATATCGAACATACTGTTCTAAAATCTGTTTTATTTTTCATTCAGCAATATGTCATGGGCATCTTTTCATGTCGATAAATATAGATTTGCATCATTTTTAATTGCAGCATAATTAGAAGTCACAATATTTTAGAGAGGAAAAACATGTCAGAGGCTGTCTACTCCAATCTCCTGTCCAGTGTAGAAAGACTCTATATAACTGCCCTGGCTGAAAATCATGCAGATTTTGCTGCATTTTGTCATTCAAAGATGAGAGTTCTAATGGTAAGGGAATTATGCCAAACATCCCCTCTCTGTGTCTTTCACATGCTAAAATATATGTCTATATTATGAAACTCAGCTATCACCCCTGCTTCTCCCCTTCTCAATCAAGCCTTCCCCAAGCTAAATATCCCTAAATCTATCTTTTGTCCTTATGAGTTAGAATTTCTAAACCATTACCAATCCGGATACCCTTCCCCAGATAACTTTAATAAATTAATGAACTGAACACAGTTCTTCATTTGTGGCATGACCATCGTTGAATAGAGTGAGCTTTTCCAGTCCAGTGATTTAGACACCGTCCTTCTCCCAATAAAGTCTAATACTGAATGTTTAGAGAGATGAACAAATGGATGAACAGTATGTAGAATGAAATTAGCACTATGGATGTGCGTGGACATTTTGTTTTATGAGGCCTTGAGAGAATGCATGAAAACTCATTTTTTTATCAATTGTTCAAACATGTAAAAGCGGTAAGGTGGAACAAAGAACATTTGACTATTCTTACTTATTAAAAATCAATGCTCTGAAGGAAAAACTGAAGATGCTATGGTAACCTCCATGGAATTTGACCAGAAGGCATTCAATACCACCTTACCCAACATTTTTATTATTTCACAGATTAGCTGTAGGCCCAAATGTTTGTTGATTCTTGCCCAATGGCATATGGCAAGAAAGAGGGAAGATTGTGTTTCCTGGAAAATATATGCAAAATAGTGCTACCAGCAAGTTAGTGTAACTATGGAAGCTTTCACTGAGCACGTGATCAGGAAGTTCATAGGAAGGAAGATGGATAAGCTTGAGTGACTGTGTTTCCAAGTCAGGGGCCAATTTTCCTTCTCAGAATTAATATGACAACTTGCTGTTGAGTTTTGTTATCTTCAAGACAGCTGAGAGTCTGGCTTGAGTAATTAAAATGCTAATTGGAAATTCAACATTCATCAGAGGAAATCGCAATGAGTCAATTTTCTTTTCTTTCTCTCTAAGTGTTTTCACTGGTAATGGCAGATGTTGAGGTTGTGAGTTTATTGTGTACCCTGGATGTAGCGAAATCTTCTATTCAAGCTGAATTTTTCTCCTGTATTTTTGTTGATTGTCTACTTAAATTAACCTTCCCTAATGAGACGGAGATTCGTTGGCTATGTCTGTAATTTACTGTCTGTGAAATTAGTTAGTCTGGATAATTCATCCCATGGGAGACAAGGGTGAGATCACAGAGTGAAGCACCAGGTAAGAAGAAGGGAGAACATAAAGAAAGGCTCCTCTGTCATCGCATCCACAGTTGGCACTGGGGAGGCATAGGAGAATGCATTTGATAAGCCCAGCCTCTAGGAAACCTGATTTATCACTGGCCCACCTCCATGCTCAGCATGTCCCATTGGGAGCTTAGCTGGGTGAGATCTGCTACTTAGATGGTGAAACCACCAGATGTCAGTGTTGGTGCACAGTAACTATAATAAAACTTCCTTCTTGGCCAAATCATATAAAGCCTAGCTTTGAGAAAGACCTACACAAGCAGTGACAAAATAGACTATTTGAATTGCTACTTTTGTTTTCTTTGCTGAATGGGAACTTACTCTAAAAGAACATCATTTTGAGACAATGGATTACCATATTTTATTCTAATGAATTCTAAATAGATATTCCTTGAGGTGTGAGAAGAAAGGGATAAAATTTGGTAAGTAAATGCATGTGTAAAATGCTACCTTTAATTGTATATCTGCTACAGGGATTCTTATAATTTATAGTATATTCACTTCTAGCAAGTCTTCAAGATAGGATAAAGGTATGCGTTGCTCTCAACATCAGTTGGCCATGTTATTAAAGAAAATAATTTCCTAATAATATTCTTCATAAGTACTGACTGATAGAATCTTCTTGTATTGCAAATGATGAGCTCAGAGTACAAAATGGTTATATAATCAACTGACAAGCTCAATACTGCCTTCAATTCAATGGCAGAGTTCTATCCAATTCCCCCACCTATGCTCTGGTGAAATATCTGTAAAACATTTAAAAAAAACAAAAAACATCTGAATGCAACATTCAAAAAGCGAAGCCCATAAATACAAATGGAAATTGGGTTAAAATGAATGTCTGGGGGTTACTGAAGGACTGACACTATGGTGGTCAACTTGGTTTTGTCAAACTTGAAACTTAGGAAGGAAATGTGTGAGCACTACCAGAAAATGCTGCAAGGTGAATTGACAACCCACAGATGCCTGGGGCAAAAGATTATGGTAGAGACATAGGATAAGCAGCTTAAGGCCTAGAAAGAAAGCTGGAGGATATTCTTTGGGAAATTAGGACATTTAATAACACCCATCTTTATCTATATGTAGAAAGCTGCATGCATACCCAAGGCAACATGCATGCTCAAAGACTTAGGAAGACCCTAAGATTTCACCTTCGCTACATCCTTAGGCTAAGGGAAAACCCTGTGCTAAGTTTTAGCCCCTCAGCAGAGTGAGACAGCAAAGACTGAGAAAGGTATTTGGTTTTGTTTAGTTATTGTATGTGCTTCTTTTTTTTTTAAGCTCCTGGCTTTCAAGGCAATTTCTGTGAAATTATTAGATGAACATGAACTAAAGGAACAGAAATTTCAATAACCACACATGACAAGGAATACAGTCTTTGCAAAAAATAGTTCACAAAACTCATTAAGTAATGAATTGCTGTAGCCTTTCATAATCAAAATGGAAAAGAAGAACAGAAAACTCAGGGGAAGTGTATCTTATTTTCATAGTAACTACATTAAATATTCAGTTTTCAAAACAAAAATTATAAGGTATTTAAAATAAAGTAACATATGACCCAATGAAAGGAACAAAATAAACTGACTGAGCTCATTGCTGAGGAAGCCCAGGCAAAGAAACAACTTTCATAAATATGCTCAAAGCTCTGAAGGGAAACATAGGCAAAGAACTAACAAAATAGAGAAAATTATGTATAACATATAGAACTATCAATAATGAAATATCAACCTACAGGGTACAGCCAAGGAAGTGCTCAGAGAAAAATGTATACCTATAAATGTTTATGTTCAAAAAGAGGAAATATCTCAAAATCAATAACCTAAATTTACACCTTGAGGAATTAGATTTTTAGAAAAGAGCCAACTAAACGCAAAGCTAGCAGAAGAAAATAATAAATATTAAAGCAAAGATAAGCAAAATAGAGAATAAAAAACAATAGAGACAATCAATAAAACCAAAATTTGGTTTTTGGAAGAAATCAACAAAATTGGCAAATTTTTAGCTAGACTGACAAAAGAAAAAAAAGAAAAGTAAATAACTAAAATCAGAATAAAGAATATTTCCAATCTTACATAAATGGAAAGAATTAGAAAATACTGTAAGCAACTGTGTGCCAACAAATCAGATACTCTAGATGAAATGGACAAATTCCTAGAAATATGCAAATTACCTAAATGTACTCAAGAAGAAATAGAAAATTTCAACAGACTTATGACAACTAAAGAGATTTAATCGATATTTAAAACCTCATAACAAAGAAAAGTTCAAGACCAGATGGTTTCAATGACAATTCTTCCAAACATTTAAATAGTTAATACCCACCCTTCACAAACCCTTTCAAAAGTAAAAAAAATAAATAAAAAGAGAAAACACTTCCTAACTCTATTATAACTCCAGAATTACTCTGATACCGAAGCTAAATAAAGATATCAAAGAAAGGTACAGACCAATATATCTTATTAATATAAATGCAAATTTCCCAACAAAATACTAGCAAACTGAATGCAATAGTTTATTAAAAGGATTATCCACCATGACCAAGTTGGATTTATTCCAGGAATGAAAAAGTGATTCAATGTAAGAAAATAAATCAAAGTAATACATCACATTAACAGAAAGAAGGAAAAATACTTTGATCAGTGTTCTATAATAAGATTCTAGATTGTTTTTCTCTCAAATATGATGTATAGAAATAAATTCAAGTGTCCAGGTGTTGTCTGAGGAGTCACAATAAAGCACGTATATAATTTTCTCATTCTGGATTACACACACGCACACACACACGCACACATGCTATACCTTTATCTATGTATCTATCTATATCTTCCCTTCCATTTATCCTATACACACACACACATATACATATATACATATACATATATGTGCCCATCATATAGATTAATATATATGTATACACACATATATATGATGTAGTATGTAATATGTAATATTTCATTAAAAGATCTAGGGGAGCTATGGTACTCAGGGTAAAATTTTTTGACTAATGGATAATAGATACAACATTTGAAGGATAATAAACCTTCAGTCAATGAAGGTGTTCATGTATCAATGTGACAATAATTGGTAAGAATACTAGAGAGAAGGAATTTACCATCCTGAACTCACTGAAACTGTAATGCCCTATAAGGTATTATTGGAGTTTCTGGAGCTATTTTCAATATTCAAGCACACACACCAGTAATGGAAATTCTTCATTTACTCAGCTTAAGAGTATACAGGTTAAACAAAGAGTTTGTTTGGGGATTTCCTGGACCAATAGATCTTCAAAGGTCATTCTTAATGGAGAGAGTAGTAGGTAATAGTTCTGTTAAGAAATTCAAGTGCCAGATTGCAAGTCAGACAAAAACAGTGACTACGAGTTTTTCAAATTCTGAGAGTTTATGATTCCAAGATACAGAATGTATTGGGATGTTTTAAAAAGTTTAAGCAAAAATTTATTTTATTTTTAATTTAATTTATTTGGGTGACATTGGTTAACAAAATTATACAAGTTCTGGTGTAAAATTCTACAACACATCATCCGTACACTGTACTGTGTGTTCACTACCCCAGTTCAAGTTTCTGTCCATCACCATTTATCTTCCATATACTGTCTCCTCCTCCCCTCACCTCTCCTTCCCCTAGGCAATCACCACACTGTTTTCTGTGTCTATGAGTTCTTTCTTTTGTTTTTCTCTTTTTTTTTTTTTTTCAATTCCTCCAACCCACCCACCCAGCTCCCCACCCCAAGCTGTCAGCCTGCTCTTTCTGAGTCTGTCTCTGTTTTGCTTGTTAGTTCATTTTGTTCATTAGATTCCACATATGAGTGAAATCATATGGTACCAGTCTTTCTTTGACTGGCTTATTTCACTTAACATAATGCTCTCCAGGTCCATCCATACTGTTGCAAAGGATAAGATTCCTTCTTTTTCATGACCAAGTAATATTCCATTGTGTAAATGTATCACAGTTTTTTAAACCCGAAACACTAATTCGAAAGAATATATTCACCCCCGTGTTCATTGCAGTGATATTTATAATAGCCAAAATTTGGAAGCAGCCCAAGTGTTTATCAGTAGATGAGTGAATATAAAAAAATAAACAAAATTGTATCAACATATTTGTGAGAGTCGTGCTTTATGTGAGACAAAGACCTAAAATATAGATGATGTTTTATTGGACCCAAACTACTTTTCTAATATATACATGAAAAATGCTGTTGACGATGACAAACACAATTAAACATGTATTCTTTCCCATATAGTATCATTAACATTTTGCTCATATAATCCAATTTTTATTTGAACTCTAAATATAGATTTCATTATTATTCTTTTTGTTAGAAATTAATAAAAGTTATAACTCTAGATATTTTTAAGTCATTTGACCAAGACTAGACAAGTTTTAGAGGAGAGATTTGAACCTGGACACTCTGCCCCAAAATGGGCATTCAAAAAATATTATGTTGCCAACATTTCAAAAACCTGTAAGATTTTTAGAGAAGAGATTTAGCAGTGTGAGCAGTCAGAGGACATGGGTAAAATTAAATGGCAGAAGTCATTATAAGCCATAAATACAACAATAATGTAACAGCAACAAATTAGTTTTATGTAATAGTCTAAAGCTTTCCATTGACTTTTACTTTCATTATCTTGATGAATTCTTACAACAATTATAAATAAGAACTTGTGATTATTCCCATTTCACACATGGGGAAACAGGTTAAGACAGAAAAAGTTACTATGAGTATTGATACTCTGTGGCAGAACCAAGACTTAAAGTCACGACTTTTTTTTTTTTTTTATTGTGCCACATTCTTTTCATAAATTCATAAGTATTATGAATATAATTTGATAAGATATAGTGCTTTCCTCTATCACTTTCTTCATCTCCACTGAACTCGCACCTGCATAAGGTTCGGCGATCTCATCTATAAAATGGCAGTAATAATTAAGAAGCATTAAATTCAGGGGGTTATTTTAATCAGTTGCATGATGTATAAATAACTCATTGTCATATATTGAGTATATAATAAGCATTTAATAAAGGTTAACTTTTAGTATCACCATTATTCTATTTTCAGAGATGAAATCGTAACTAAGCATCCAGGATTTAGGCAGTGACTGAGAAAATCTACTTTAGTGTTTCTTAGTCAAGGGTTGGGAAAAACACAACCAAATACAATGAAGATTGAATTGGTCTGGGGGTACACATTGTGATGGATACCAGCACGTAGAACCTACTTATTGAGTCAGAGGATCATGGAATTAGGGAATCAAGTACAACTTGGCATCAAAGACTCACAGATTCATAAACTATTAGGTTATACCTTCACTCAACAGCACTAAGAATCAACTTCTTAAATCACCATGTTCCTCCTGAATATATCTGGCGAAAAGAAAACCACCTTGTTTCTACTTTAATATTCCCTTGGCCAGGAATGCCTTGTCTCTTGGAGCTTCCAATTTCTGGATAGCTGTCAAGGCTAGAAAAGTCATGCACCCAATAATCTAAAACATGTCATCTTGAACCAACTCACCTTGACTATGGTTCAATCTCTTGGGATTGCATCTGAGAAGACAAATCCATTTTTGAATGATGAAAGAATGCATAGGGGTTGAATGCCTACTCTCTTTTAGCATACTTTTAACCTATTAATGTAAAATTAATGTCTTGCAGAATTATGTGTTTTCTACTTGTCTCTCCTTCATCACCACCCCCCAATTTTTTCTTCTCCTTTTCCTCCCTTGAGCAATTGGGTCCTTAATTAGCACGTGCAGTTGCAGGTTATTAGAAGATAAGGGAAGTTGGAAAATATCAAGTCACTCCTTTACATTGTTGGGATGCAGATACTGAAGTCTAGAGAGGTGAAGTGGCTGGTCCAAGGTCAAACGGCTAGCTCAGCATGAAGACACACAATCTAATGGGTGTAGATGAAAATATGGTAAATGCGGAGTCCTGTTTGTGTGTTTTTAACTTTGGTTTTACGGAATGGGACTACATTTAAAAATAGATGTCGTCTATATGTAGGAGGAACAGGAGGGGAGAAACCCTAAAGAACTCTCTACTTGGCGATATTCATTCCCAGGTAACGCAGGGATAATTTCTCGTCTGGTATCTGAAAAGTCATGCACGGCAGAGGTGCCTTTGCTTTCTCTTTCCTTGTTATTTTGTCCAGATAGTTCTCACTTTCCGTTCTGTATTCAGGACACAATGCCACCTTGTGCCTTTGAGAGGATCGAGCTAAAGAAGGCAGTGGAGCAGGGAGGCAGAGACAGACTCTGGAGCCGGTTAGCATGGTCTGTTCACAGGGGACCAGCAGGAGGATGTTGGGCAGGAAAGAAGTGGTTCTTTTTAAAAGGAGCAATACTTTTCAAAAATTCTATCAGCTAGATACCCAAGGAGCTTCACTCCAGGGGAAAGCGGAGAACTCACTTACGGAAGTCAATTCAACTTTATTACTATTCCCAGTGGAGGCAGGTAGAGATTTCTAATGAAAATCTTGGAGGCAGCGGCAGAAGTCACGAGAAGCAGGATCTTATCCTGCCTGTTGCACTGAAATATCTGAGAGACCTTGGGCAAGTTACCCGCCCTCCCTCTACGTCGTTTTCCTCTGCACATTAAAACAGACGATTTCAAATGCCACCGTCAATTTTAACATTCCCTGATTCTAGATTTCCTGAACATTAATGTATGTGGAAGAAAGCAACAAAAACAACTCTGAAGTGGTAGAATTTGATCTCTCAGTGTTACCGCAAACTTTTGGAAAGTATTCCAGATGTATTTGGGACATGCCAGTCTCCCAATTACCTGAGCGCTGAGATGCAGGCTGTTGCCTTTAGTCCCCGACTGACATTAATCATGTCAGCTCCCTTTTCTACAAGAATGACTGCTTTAATGGGAAACTCCAGCCACTGTCAACATGCCAGGAGGTGTGAAGAAGGAAGGGCAGATGAATGGGAGGGTGTTATTAAAAAGGAAATGATGGATGAGGAAATCAAGCTCCTGTATGATGAGAGGGGGATGGGATTGGCATGGAAGTTGGAGCATGGCTTGGAGTCGCCTGACCCACTGTCTCCGGGAAGTACTTAAAAATATTCAGCAGAAAACTGAGGCCCTTTTGTTCTACTTATCTCCACGCATACCACCCCATGCGGTGGAGGCTGTACGGTATAATGGTTAAGAGAGCTGCCTGGTTTCGAGTCTTGTCTTTGCTCTTCTCTAAGTGTATAACTCAGTTTCTTTCATGGGCGATAATAATCATGTCTATTCGATAGGATCATTGGGATGATTTAACAAGATAATGCTCGTAAAGTGATTAACATAAGGGCCTGCTAATATTAAGCGTTTATCAAGTTATTTGGCGCCGACCTTTAATTCTATATTATTTACAGGTTTCACTTACATCATCTGATTTAGTGCTCACAAAATTCTCCCATGTACAGTAAGAATTATTGCTATGCTGTACACGAGGAAACCACAGTTCAGTGGTATTTAGAGTCAGATAAGTTCTGAAGTTGGGACAAGAACGAAAGATTGTCTGTCTCTCAGGTCAGCAAATGAGATTACACATATACTGAGCGCCAACAATGTGCCAGGCGGTCTGTTTTGTGCTTCAGTATAGACTCTGCACACTCAAGGCAGCTCAATGACATTGTCTTGCTTATATGAAGGTAACTGAGGTTTAAAGAAAGCAAGTGATTTACCTAACAATGCACAGCTAGTAGGGAAAGAACCAGAGTTTGAATCAGACCCTGGGACACTCAGTTCAGCTTTCTTTCCATTTTAATCTGAATGTTCTCCTAATCATGTAATTAGTCTATTACATGGTGTTTGGTGACAATATAGAGAAATATAAAGGATACATTCGAAGATGAGCCTCTTATAGTTTCAATAATGCATCCAAATCACATAGCTAGTGTCTCCAACAGTGATTCTCAAAGGTAGTTTTCTACAGTATTATTTAAAGACCAAGAATTGGTTAAACGAGTTGGTCTATAAGATATCCTGGCAGACAAGACAGCATGAGGATAGGCTCATAGCATATATCATGAGCTTTGAAGACAGATACACAGACCTGTCTGTGACATTTACTACTTATGTGTCTTGGTAAAAAATTACCTTTTAAATTTCAATTTTCTCCTATGTGAAAGAAAAACAAGACTGCCTCCCAGAGTCATTGTGAGGATTAATCATGTAATTGGAGGTATCAGTGTTTACTCACTAAAGGCAGCTTTAACAAAGGAAAGTGTTTTCACATTGTGGATTTGAGCTTACTCAGAAACTCCTATGTGCATGTCCTCATGTCTTTATAGAGATGTTCCCTACGATGGTTATGATCAGTACTGAAATCAATAAGTACAAATCAATTCCATAAATATGTGTTGCTCTTCTATCCCAAGTAACATACTGGTTGGCATTGTCCTTACACTGTGGAGAAGTCCCCATGTACGTTTCACCTCAGACGGTGTCGCCACGAGTCTCAAGTAGAAAAGCCCAAAGCATATGGTATACATAAAGTTGAAATGTAGCTTTTATCCCTGTGTACTTTCAAAAGGTAAAATGTTAACCTTGGACACAAATTATCCCAGAGGATATATAATTTTGATGCAGCCTATGCATAAGCTAAATAACTTTTTAGATCTCTCTTAACATCAATTATCACCCTCAATTAATTTTTGTGGAGTATTCATTAAGTCATGGGAATATATGAATGTAAGTATAGAGGCAGAGGCCCATTGGTCATGCTGTCCGATAGAACTTTTGCTAATGATGGGACTGTTCTCTGTGCTGCTCCATACTGAATGCAGACTGTGTGAGTGACCAACCAAATTTTATCCTTTTTATTTCATTTTAAGTCAGTTACATTTAAATAGCTGCATGTGGCTTGTGGACAGTGCATTGAACAGCACAGGTAGCAAGAAGAGGACATTATTCTTAGAGTCAGGTGATTGGATTCTAGTCTTGACCTTACCACTGTGTATATTAATTTATACACAAAACACTCTTCTTGCAATGTCTGCTCTGCCTGGGGCTAAGTACCCCTATTCCTAGAATAAAAGGATTTCACTAGATCCAGGATTACACACCATGGCATTGAAGCCTCCAGGGCTGATACCTGTGTTCCTGGCAGACATCACTGAGCAACCACCATTAGTACCCTCCTCCATGGGATGCTCCGGCAAGCATTTCAGTAGACTCTAGTAATGTGCCAAAGAGCTTATATGCGTTTTCTGTACTGAACAGCCTGTATAGTCCCTTCTAATGCCAAATTATTGGGTTGAGTCTACATTTTCTTGCACCTTAAGAGGGGTAGAATCTCATGTAAAAAAAAAAAAATACGGTTGTTCTTCTTGAAATGGAGTTGAACATGATTATGATCCTATCATCTATGCATCTACTTAAGTAGTTCTGAACCTCTTTGTGCACCAAGGGGTGGAGGAACTGTGGACTCAAAATCAGAACAACCGAGTACTAGTCCCAAACCTTTAAATGATTTGCTGTTGAAAATCATTAGTCAGTCAAGACATGGGAACCACAGTTTCTGTATCTGTAAAATATGAAGAATTAAATGATCTATTGTATCAACTTCACTTGCAGTGAGTCAATGGCCTCAACGTACTTAACTAAGGGAAAATTTTATTAATATGCTGGTGGTGAAGTATGGCTACTTAGTATTTTTAAGTAGTATAGATGGTCTTTCACCAAAGAGTACAACAAACATTTATTTGGATTAATAGTATGGCTCTTTTACTTGCAGAAGGAGGTAGGGACAAGGAGGGTTATCTCTCACGGCTGTTTATGCAAACACACACCACTTGCTATTGTAGATTTTACATGAACACATATTGGCATGGGATTGTGAAATGTGATAGATGGAGGAGAACCTGGATGTCATCTGTTATAGGTTGGGTTTTTCCAGAAAGCAGACTCAGAGGTGGAAATTAGCATGGACAATGTTAATTAGAAAGTGCTCTGGGTATCAGCATCTGTGGATGAAAAGGAAAAGAGATAGGATTGGGATGAGGCAAAGGGAAAAGTCAACATGTGGTTCAGTCTCACTGGAACTCCTCAGCCAACCTTACGGGATATTCTGAAGACAGTATGATTCTCAGGTCTGTCCTGAGCAGAAGCCAGAGAGCAGGCTTTCTACTCCTATGAGTCAATCAGTCATTGGGTAGAGGCCTTTCCAGGAAGGAGTACACGTTTTAGAGAGGAAGCTTTCTTCAGCAGAAGCCATTCCCAAAGGTGGCTAGGAGCTGAGAGTTGTCTTCTATCCTCCAAAAGCTGAGAGATGAAGTCCTTTATTCCTGAAGGGGAGGGATCTGGATATTTCTTTGCAGCAACCATCAAATCATCCACTTGACCACTCTCGTTAAAGTACAAAATTGAAGGTTCAGCTATAAATGGCCACGTCTATCAACAAATGAATTCTTGAATATGCTAGGACTAGAATCCAAGTCTTCATGCTTCCAAATAAGTGGTTACCCATGTACCCATACTACTTAACTTCACTCTATGGAGTACTTGATGTCAGCCCCAATTCTAGTCCCAGGTGCTGAGTCTTCAGAGTTGGTTGTACATTTAGCATGGTTAATTAATCACAAACATACACAATTAGGTGGACCCAAATGACAAGACTGAGCTGACTGGCCCTGTCCCCAATGCCTGTCACTTCCTCTCCTCACCTCTTATGGACTCTGTGCTTCATTTTCTGCTAGCAGTTATTTCCCCAAATTTCTGTGGTCTGCAACCACCAAACTCCCTTACCCTATCCATTTCAGCAGCCCCAGTCTAAAATATCAATAATGAAAATTAGTCTCGCATGAAAAGGCCAGAATTCTCCTCTAGATGTTGTCTGATCCATGATGCTTGCCACTAGAAAAACATTTAGAGCATGTTTTTTAAACCTCAGCACTAGTTTGGGCTAGATAATACTTTTCAGAGTGGAACTGTTCTTTGCATTGTCGGATGTTTATCAGCATCCCTGGCCTCTATGAGCCAGGTGACACCACCACCTTCCTCTAGTTGGTACAATACAACATGTCTCCAGACATTGGTAAATGCACCCTGGTGGGCAAGATCGCCCCGTTTGAGACTCACTCCTACAGGAACCCTCAGACTTAATGTTTACTTTTGCGAGAAAAGACATCCCCCTCTCCTTTTCCAAAGCTCCGTATTCCATTCTCTTCCTTCTGCCTATTTCCCCCATATATTGTAAAGAAAGATTTAAGAGTACATTTTAGCTCTGGCTGGTTTGGCTCAGTGGTTAGAGTGTCGGCCTGCGGTAAATAGAGACCCTGGTTCGGTTCCCGCTAAGGGCATGTACCTCGGTTGCGGTTTGTCCCCGGCCCTGGTTGGTCGTGCGGGTGGCAGCCACTCGATGTGTCCCTTTCACGTCGATGTTTCTCTCTCTCTGTCTCTCCCTCTCTCTCCCTCCCACTCTATCTGAACAAAATATGAAAAAATGTCCTCAGGTGAGGATAAAAAAACAAAAAACAAAAAAAGGAATACATTTTAAATAAAATATTCTATATGCACTGAAAGTTCCCCTTTTCCATCTTCCCTTCTTCTCCTCTTCAGAGTTCAACCGTATCTTGAAAGTGTATGTATTCTTCTTGTACATGTTTTTATATCATATATATGTAAATCAATGCATAGTATGCTTTGTACATTTTTATAAATGCTCTTAAATAACGTATATCATATATATACACACACATATATATCACACTGAAAAATGCTTGTTTTCCATTCCACATTATATACTGAGTTCCCTTTTTTCTCATGATGCCTACAGATCTACTATATTCATTGGAAATACAAAATCTACTAATTCATTTCCCTCTTGATAAGTATTTAATTTGTTTTCCTTATTTCACCTTTACAAATGATGTGCAGTGAGCATTCTCACCTATGTGTCTTTCTGATGTAAACAAGATAACTTCTCTAAGGGATGACACCTAAAAATAGAACCGCTAGCCAGGAATGCATCTTCAACTTGACTATGTGACTACTTACCACGGCGACGGAACACATTCACAATCCATTCCGTAGTGAATTAAAATGACCATTCCCCTAAATGTTTGGCAACATATGTTAATGTTCAGTTAAATAAAAAGTGCCTGATTGATAACTGATTTTTTTTTTTCAATTGAGGCCTGACATGCATAGAGTATAGGCATACAGATTATTGATCATACTTGTACAGCTCAAGGATTCTTTGCCTTGATGTATGCCTATATAACCATCAGAGATCCAGATGGCATTTGGAATACCCAGCGAGGTTCCTTTGCGACCCTGTTTAGTCTGTTTGGTGTTTTATTGCTGCCATAACAAATTAAATCAAACTTAGTGACTGAAAAATACCAATTTATTACTTTATTGTTAGAAATTTAACACTGGTCTCACTAGACTAAGATCAAGGTATTGGCAGAATGTCATTATGATCTGGGGGGCTTAGTGGAGAATCTGCTCCCTTGCTTTTTCCAGATTCTTGAGGCTGCCATGTTCCTTGGGTCATGGCCTTCTTCTTCCATGCTTAAAGCCTGTGACATCTCATCTCGCTGATACTGTTTCCACTGTCACATCTCTTTCTCTGACTCTCTTCTGCCTCCCTCTTCCATTTATAAAAACTCCTGGACCCACCTAGATAAGCCATAGTAATTTCCCTATTTTAATGTCAGCTGATCAGGAACCTTAATTCCATCTGCAACTTTAATTGACCTTTGCCATGTACCTGACATATTCATAGGTTCTGGGATTAGTAAGTGAGTCTCATTGGTGAGTCAGTATTCTGACCATCACAGGAGTTAGCCACTATTTCGACTTCTAGGTTCATGAATTAGTTCTGCCTTTGATTTGGTTTTCTTTTAAGGCAAATGAAATCTACATTATGTGCTATTACTTTGTCTGCTTTAACTGAACATGTTTTGGGGTTTTATCTCTATTATCAACTGTTTGTTTTATTGCTCTATAATATTTCTTTATCTAAGTATATCACACTTCATTTATCCATTCTGTGGTCAAAGGGTATTTGTGCTGTTTAAAGAACTTGTCTTTTATAACTAAATCTATAAAGGTTTTTCGTACAACGTTCTGTGGACCATGCACTCGTTTCTATAGGGTGTATACCAAAGAGCGGGAGTCCTTAGGGATAAGGTAGATGTTTCTGTTTAACCTTAAGAAACTGCCATTTAATTTTCCAAAGTGGTTTTACCATTTTACTCTCACAATAGAAGAGAGTTCCAGTTATTCCTTATCATCCTAGCCCACACTTTATATAACCCATCTTTTTCAAAGTAGTAATTACACTTGATAAGAGGTATCTTTCTGGTTGTAAAGAGGTATCTCATTATGGTTCAATTTGCATTTTCCTGAAAGCTCATGATCGTAAGTGCCTTTTCATGTTTATTGCCGTTCGTCTCACTGCTTTTGTGTAGTGCTTGTTTGAGTCATTTGTTTATTTTTTAAATTGGATTTATAGTTTTATTTTTGATTTGTAGAAGTGTGTTGTAGAAACTAGATATAAATCTTTTGTCAGATATATGGATTGCAAATATTTAATTCTAGTCTATGATTTGTACTTTTACTTTCTTAATGATGTTGTTTGAGAAGCAGACATTTTTAATATTGAAAAAGACCTTTTTCTTCCTTTCTTATTTTATGGTCAATGCTTTTTCAGTTCTATTTAAGATATTTCTGTCTACCCAATTTTGATTTACAAACATATATATATATATATATATATATATATATATATATATATATATATATATATGTTGTGTGTGTGTGTGATATCTCTCTTACATCTTCTCCTAGAAGTGTGTGCCTTTCACATTTAGGCCTATGATATATCTCAAATTAATTTTTATGCATTATGTGAGGTAGAGGTCAAGGTTCATTGATTTCTCTATAGACACTCAATTGTTCATTTGCCACCTTTTGAAAATACCACATTGACCAAATTGCATTGCAGTGTGCCATGTATATTTTTTTTAATAAAATGACCATATACTTTTGGGCAAAATGATTGTTTATCGTATACTTCCCAAATAACGTAACTGACCAATTTATTACATCAATTGCACTCGTCTTTCTCTTGTGTTTGGGTCCTGTTTCTAATTCTGGAATGATGAATAATTCTAGTAAGATGTTTTTCCCATTAACGGTGTGCATTCAAACCCAATCATTTCATATTGAAGGCGATGGAAACCTGACTTTGGGCTCCTTTCTGTCAGTCTTATTTTAAAAACATTTTTTTCTTTATTGATTTTAGAGAGAGAGGAAGGGAGAAGGAGAGAGAGAGATAGAAACATCGATGAGCAAGAACATTGACTGGCCGCCTCCTGCATGCCCCCCACTGGGGATCAGGCCCACAACCTGGGCATGTGCCCTGACCAGGAATCAAACTGGTGACCCCTTGGTGCATGGGTCGACGCTCAACCACTGAGCCACACCGGCCGGGGTGTCAGTCTTTTTTAATACATTTTAGTGGATTTATTTTATACTTTCCCATTCTTATGGTATGAATTTCCTAATGATAAAAAAGTGACAAATACTAACATTTACTGAGTATTCCTGGTGTGCAAACACATGGTGTTCACAGTGAACCACGGTTGCCTCCAGCACAAGCTTATAACATAAATACGCATGAATACTTACTGGTCAAGGTCCCACTTTGTTGAAACATTCCGAGAGTCAGTTACCAATATGATCCACATTTTACAGGTAAATGATCGATCTCTGGAAGATAAAGTTACTTTCCTAAGATCACAGAGCATTAAATGATAGTAGGTTATATGTTTTAGGCAGTGCATTATTATGATTTTACCTTTGGAAGGGGACTTAAAGTCTATTTTCTTTAAAGATATGTTTTTATTGATTTTTTAGAGAGAGAGGAAGGGAGAAATAGAAACATCGATGTGAGAGAGAAACATCTATCGGCTGCCTCCTGCACACCCCCTACTGAGGATTGAGCCTGCAACTTGGGCTTGTGCCCTGATTGGGAATCAAACCGGGACCTCTCAGTCCATGGGACGATGTTCAATCCATTGAGCCACACTGGCCGGGCAAATGTCTATTTTCTTTAACTCACTTTGAGTCATTCACACCATCCCAGGTGAACAAAAGGTCTTTCAAAACTATACTTGAAAACCTGAGGGGCGTGTTGCTCGTCTTCCCAGCGAGAATGCATAAACTGGAAATGAAGGGCTTGATCTCGGGTCTAAGACAAGTAGGAATACCAGCCTTGTTACAATTAGGCCAGAGTCATTATGTAAGCTGCATAGCATCTCTGAATCTTAGTTTCATTATTGGTTTTAGTGAAAAAAATAATACCTATCTTACAGGGTTAATTTGAGGATCTAATGAGATAATGCTTGCCTCTTATTGAGCAGAGATCTTGGCATGTAGTAAATTCCAGCATATACTAGTATTATTGTTTTTACATCTTTGGACAGCTCTAACTTAAAACAATATATATGAATTAAAATGCATGGGCTTCTGTGCCTGTGGGACATTCAGAACACAGCACCATTCTTCCTTAAATTATTTAAAGCCTGCCACTTTCTCCCCTTGGGACTTCTTGTACCCAGGCTTAGCTTCCACTTTCTTCCACTTTACTTCAAGTGTTATACTTTTAAGATTATTAGTTACTTGTGTCAAATATTGAATGCTTTTTTTCTAGAATACCCTAAAAGTGAATAACACAGGATAGGTAACCAAAGAATGTTTGTTGAATGAATGAACCAAGTCCCCCTATCCTCTCGGTCATTACCATTTATCATATTGTTAAGGACACCATATCTTATTTATAGAATTATTTAATCTTTCATCATTATAGATAGATTATATAGAGAACATCTATCACTCCACTCTGTTAAAGATCGTGCAGTATTTTTTACATGTTCTAAATACATATATCAGGTAATCATCGCAACTTCTCAATTATATTAGATGTAGTTATTTTTTTCTTAAAAGAAACTAATGCTTAGACATAGCTCACTAGTTTAAGTGGGATCTGAACCCTGCTACACGTGCTATTTTATAGTTCAACTTCTTAAATACAGAACATTATTCCCTCTAAGATGAATTGCTAGTGAGAAAGTAATTCTAGTCATCTCTCTTCTGATTATAATAGAGAATTGTTCTGTTCCCTTGGCTAATTTCTCAGTTCTTTTCTAGTATTCCTTTTCTCTTCTCATTTCTCTCTCCTGATATGTCCCTCTACACTCTTGACAGGTTGTTATTAGAAACATTTCTGCATATTAACTTGAATTAACTTACCTCTCCCTCATAAACCAGTGTGTGAGTGGCAGGCCCTTCAATACACCTGGACACACGAGATGCCTCACATCTCCACCAGTATGTGGGTCTGTCATATCCTATCTCACTATAATTCCAGATCCTGCTTCTTCTTTCTCTAGAGGCTGAATATCAACTCAGCCAGCACATTCAGGACTATCTTTGCCCTACCTCTGAAAAAAAAAATCCTTGGCATCATCTCAAAGAGAACTCAAATGCATTATTACAATTTCTAGTTGTATAATGCTGGGATACATCTTCAAAGGAGGAGGACATCTGATGAGAAGCAGTGGCGTATGTTGGGAAGGGCACTGAGTCTGGACCTTGATAAAAAGGGCACTGAGACCTTGATACGAACCCAAGCTTAGCCTTTCTGTTCCTCCTGTTTCCCAGAACCCTGGTATTTCGGTAAACCAAACATTATGAATTGGACCTTAGATATGATACTTGATATGATTCTGGCTATATTTGAATATACCAGCTGTATCATTGTGAGGAACAATGAATCTGAATACAGGTATGATCTTTACTGATAATTAGGATTTTTCAAAAACGTGTTAGATATGATCATGGTATTCTGGTTTTGTACAAAAATGTTCTTTCTTTTAGAAATGTATTCTAAATGTTTAGGTATAAAATGGCATAATGCTATATTTATTATATTTGAACATTTAAGCAAAAATTAGATTAAATATGACATAATGTTAATGATCAAGTCTGGATGATGCTTATATGAATGCTGGTTGTACTTTCCTCTCTGGTTTGCTACAGGTAAGGTAAAAAACAAAATAAAATTTTAAACAATTTTTTACAAAGGTATCTTCTCTCTAGGATTCTTTACTACTAATTGTGAATGTCTTTTCAATGTTTAAGATGCTTGGGTGACCAATTTCTTTCAAAATTCAAAGCAACATAAATAATTCTAATTCCCATTATTATATGTCAGATAGGGTTTCTCTTTTTTTCTATTTCCTCTAGGAAGCTCAGAGGAATTATGCTTCATTTCAGTACTTTCCTTAGCCCACCGTTCTTCATGGAGACAAATATTGGGGTCATTCTGGGTTGTCTAAATTATTCTCTCCTCCAATGATTGTCTATTCTCTCTTCCAATGATACTGTTGTAATTCTCAGCAAAGAATTGTTCTTTTCTTGGTAGAGGGGAGTGCATCTTTAGATCCCAGTTGATGGTAATCAGCTCTGTTTCCTTCTTGGCTCTTGGTCAAGAACTTGGCAAGAATTGTCCAGATTTTCTGGGCATTCACGCTGTATTTACTGCCTCTCATATCTGTTTCCTTTAGAAATCTGATTTTCTTACACGTAGGTTTCTATTGTAAACTGCTCCAATTCTCTTTAGAAATGAGTGGCATAATGAAAGAATACATGAATGAATAGTTCAGTGAATCAATGAATTAGTGATTGAGTGATCAAGCCTAGGATTCTTCTATCTCTTGTTGGGTTCTACCAAAAAGTTATCACTCTTATATACAAAAGGCAGAATTTTGATCAGCATATATAACAGGTCCTTATAGATGAAAAAGCAATCACTATTCTAAATTAGCTTTATTTTATACCACATTTGCCAGTATGAGGCTCAGAAAGTCATTTCTCCCAGACAATTTAATACGACTGTCCTGGTTTTCTTTTTCATTACTTTTCTTGTGTTCCTGATGAAACATTTCCCTGGTTTCTGCTTCAGTAAGAGCTGTTTTCTCACCAGGGTTTCTGGGCTCCTCTGAAGGATGCATCACACACTTTTTTTCTCCCTGAAGGTGTTTAATGGCCATGAGAATGTGTAGGTCAGGCTGATGCTGGGCAGCACTTTCATTCCTAATCAATATTAGAGCCAGGAAGCTTCAGCCTTCACAGCCATTTGCTCCTCTGCACTGACCACCCTCTTCAAAGCCAGTGATCAGAAGCAGTGCCATTTTTCTGGAACATCCAAGATATTCATGAGTTGTGTTATTTTTAGTGTATTTGAAATGGCACCAGCGATGGGGCTATTGGCAGATGAATACACATTTTGATCTACTGTGAACGTCTCTGCAGCAGAAGTGATACATTTGCTTTTTGCATCTCTTCCCAAATAAAAACCTTCAGACAAGACATACGACAGATGGTGGTGGTCTGAGAATCACCTTGTGGAGTGCCAAGAGCAAACAGGATCTGGGGGTGTCACAAGGCAGACATGACTCTGCATAGCGAAGAGTAGAATATCTCACTAAGACTCCCTGATGTACACAGTTGAACCAAGATCATTCCATTAGGTGACTATGGTCCAAGATTCTACCCAGATGCTCCCAAAGGAGTTAGTGAAGAGCGGCAATGAAAAACTCTGATTTTGAAGTCAGACTTTTTGGATCTAAATCCTGATCTGGTCACTACTTTATAAAAGCAGCTGTCCCTCTTTGAGTCCCAGTTTCCTCGTGTATAAAAAAGGGAATAGTCATGCCTAATTGAGATAATGCATGAAAAATTCTTAGCCTAGTGTCCGATATGTGAATGTTAGAAGAACCTAATAAATAGTAATAACTAATAACTAATACTTATTAATAACTAAGTATATATTAATAATTAGTAATACATAATGAAGAGTAATAAGAGTAATAATAGTTCTGCCCGGCCGGTGTGGCTCAGTGGTTGAGTATTGACCCATGCACCAAGAGGTCACCGGTTCGATTCCCGGTCAGGGCACATGCCCAGGTTGTGAGCCCAATCCCCCGTGGGGGGCATGCAGGAGGCAGCCAATTGATGTTCTGTCTCAACGATGTTTCTATCTCTCTCTCTCCCTCTCCCTTCCTCTCTCTCTAAAATCAATAAAGGAGAAAAAAAATTTTTAAAGAGTAATAATAGTTCTAGTCATAGTAATATATTTATTGAGTCCCCTTTTGGTCATATTGAAGATATAAAAATTAATTGTACATCCACCTTATATTCATAGGACTACAGTTTTACTAGCGAGATAAAGCTTCTGCCTTCCAAGGTGGCTGAGGGTTCAACAAGATGATACATGTGGAACTCAGCACAGTGGCTGACGACTGTTCCTTTGACACATCACTAGGACACATGTGGGAAGATGTTAATTTCAAGAAGACATACCAATAATGTGGCTTGGGAAACCAGAGGGCAAGCAATGACTTCCCACTTAAAGGATTCAGGGGGTGAGCAGAATATGATAGGCCCAGTGGAGGACAGCATGGGGGAATAGACATCATATTTAAAGAAGCAGAATGTAGGGAGTTTGCGTTGCAGTGACCAGCAACAGGATTGTGTGAGAGGAATTTTCGTGACCAAGTTCGCTTCAAGGAAAGAGCCCCTCTAGGCTTAAGAACAGCTTTTTTCTATAGACGAAGAAATATTTCAAGTTCAAAAGAATTTTCCACTCTTTAATTGCTCATCCACGGCTCACAAGTTGAACAAGTGTATGGTCCCCATTTTCAGATGGAGAAGCTAAGACCTGTGACTGTGAAGGCTTTGCCCACGTTCGCCAGACTCAGAAGTGACTGAGACACACTTGGGTCCCAGTGCAGTGAGGTCCAGTGTGGTGCCGCACAAAGGGCTGCCTTCCTCAAGCATGCCAACTGGCAGTGCCAGCCAGCACCAATGCTAATCTCCCAGCGATGGCAGGATACCAGCACCTGATGGTATCTCCAAAATGAAATACTCGCTGGACCATGGGCTGTCTGTTTCAGGGCTGCCTGGAACCACAGGCAATGCAGAGAATGAAAACAGCAAATTGAAAACAAAGTCCATCGTTCTTCCTGGAGTTTGCAAAAGTCATCTACCCATGGGGAGTGAATAATATGTTTTCTACTGTGTGTTCGCAACGAGGAGCTGGAGCCCAGAGTGGCAGCTGCATTTCACTTTGAAATCAACTTTAATTTGAATTTGGGGCCAACTTGTATACTTTTCATGCTTCACGGTAACCTGTGGACACATGTCTATGTAATGATCGTTTGCATTATATCTTTATGGGAACCTTAGTTTCTCCCTTACTAACCATAAGGTGGAAGTACATGTTCCTTAAAGATGCTTCTTTCTGTGCTGGCTGCATTCAAAGTCTTCATCCTTAGAATACAGTTACATTTTATAACCCAGGATACTATTTTTTTTTAATGACTGAGTTAAGATCTTTTTGCCTTTTGAAAAATTGGTTGAAAACAGCATGTCATATACCAGGGAAATTCAAAATCCTTGACAGGTTTACTGCAAATATCTAAGGAGGGTGGAGGGTGAGACGGGGGAGCTTTGTTCTCATCCATCTCAATCAGGATGTCCTCATTGAGTTTCTGGCTTGCCTTGCCCTCTGCATTTGGGGTTTCTGGTCCATTGTGCATTGCTACAGACCAAAACTATTACAGCAGCCTTTATTTTTTTAATCCTCACCCGAGGATATTTTTCTATTTATCTTCAGATAGAGTGGGAGGGAGAGAGAGAGAAACATCGACATGAGAGGGACACATCAACTGGTTGCCTCCCACACAACCCCAACCAGGGCCAGGGGCAAACCACAACCGAGGAACGTGCCCTTGGTCTGAATCGAACCCATGACTCATTGGTCCGCGGGCCGATGCTCTAGCACTGAGCCAAACTGGCCAGGGCTACCGCAGCCTTTTTTCAAACTCTCCACCAAAGGCCGCTGGCCCAAGGTATATCTTTTCCCAACATCTCCATTTCTACTGCAGAAGACTTTAGTCACCTCTTATGTTACCCTCTTTTGAAGGTACGTGTCTTCAGGGCCTCACTTTCACCCCAAGAATTAGCCAGGCATATTTCTTAAAAAAAAAAAAAAGTCCCCTCCCCAAGAGAAACTCTGCAGAAAACTTTAAAGATTTCCCTTCGCTACAAATCCAGTTGGTATTTAACAAGAAGCATAGGCCCTGACAGCTGGTTGTTGCTCAGATAAAACTTTCCATGAACATTTTCCATGTCATTAAGTGTACTTCCACAACATCATTTTTAATGGCCGTGGAACATGGAAACATATGCATGCCCTATAATTTATTTAACGGGTCCTCGATTGCTGGACAATTAGGTTGGTTTTCAAAACTCATGCAATTTCAGGATTTCATCATTTTTTAAAACCGCTTGCTAATTTAATAGGAGGAGAAAAAAAATGCCACTTCAGTGTTTTATTTACATGGTTTTTATGGGTACTAGTAAATGTAAACACTTTTCACATTAATTGATCATTTCAATTTTATTCCCCCGTCTCATCAGACAAGCTTGTTGGCTCTGATTCCGAAATATGTACTCTCCCCACTTCTCTCCAGCTTCACAGCAGTCCCCCTAATCTGAACCCCTGTTCCACATGACTGCTGACATCACCCTCTAGTTGGACTACCTGCACCCACACCTGTCTTTGTGCCAAGACCAATTGTAATGCCCGCTCCTGCTAATACAGTCGGACTGCTCATTCCTCTGATAGCCCATCTCACAGCCTTCACAGCTCCTGGTGACCTGGCCCCTGCCGAGTGCTCTCATCTCAGACATTGTCTCGTATCGCTCCGCCCCGTCATTCACTGTCCTTCGGCCACACCAGCTGTCTTTCTGGGATTTTGCTTTTTGCTTTCATTCAAGCTCACTCCTTCTTCGTACTTGCTTTCTTCTCCATCTGGACCCCACCTCCTACCCCCACATCCACACCTACATGAGGCTGGCTCCCTCCTGTCCTTTGGAATCTCTGCTCAAGTACTGCCTTCTCTCAGAGAAACGTCTTTAACCACTGAAAATCAGCCCTTGCTGCCTCCTGGGAGCTGGAGCAGCATGGACAAAGATGCTACAACATACACGTTTCTTTATGGTTTCTTACTTTGGTGAGCAAAGGGGGAGGGGGGAGTAATGTAAGATTGGACTGGACAACTAGTCAGAAGGCCAGGTAATTATAGGGCATTATCAATCAGCTAAGTAGCTTCTATTTTATTCTTTAGGAGTCTAGGTAGGGTTTTTTTAGAGCTCTGTATCATTTTATTCAACCATAATTTATTCATTTATCAATCATTTATTTAAGGCCTACTATCTACCAGACATTGATAGATATTAGGGAAACAGAATTATCTTTGCCTTTAAGGGGCTTGCCGTTATAATTGAGAACCTAAATTGCTCAATATCCCCAGAGCACACGTAAAGTCCTGAACCATGTGTTCTCCCAATTCCCAGTGGACTGTGATCCATTAAGGAGACATCTCCTAAATGAAACAGTTAAGATACATCAGATTCTTATGCCCACAAGCCTCTTAACCTAAGGAGTTCTACTTCTTCCACATACTAATAACCTCCCTAGCCATCCCTTAGCTAGAGGCTATAAACGAACATGTGAAAGCCCCTGGCTTCAAACCTAGATAAAAATCCCACCCAAACATCCCAAAGATACACACTGCAAGTCTTCCTTACCCAAAGGCTTCTTCCACCTCCAGCCAGTGGTGGAAAGAGGTGAGGAATTAGTGAGGGGAGTGTTGTCAGATGTCATCTTTCCCCTTCTGATCGGAGAAGACACCTTGCACATCAATGAACATGCCATCTCATTGACTGTACTTCCACTCTGGTGTCCTCGAGATGGAAGGTGTCAGTTTTCATCTCGTTGATCCATCACTGCAGCATATCTGAGAGGAGATACAGGGTCTCTTCATGTTTCTTTCCCATCTCTTTTAATTATATTCAACAGAGAAAGACGAGACTTATCTCCCCATAAGCAAGAGGCTTTCACCATCATGAAATTGTTTGCTTGCTCTTCTGGTTTGGGGGCGAAGTTCAGTTCTGTCATTTTTGACCCATCAAGGTTAAAGACAATGTTCTTCTTTCTTTCTTTCTTTCTTTCTTTCTTTCTTTCTTTCTTTCTTTCTTTCTTTCTTTCTTTCTTTCTTTCTTTCTTTCTTTCTTTCTTTCTTTCTTTCTTTCTTTCTTTCTCCCTTCCTTCCTTCCTTCCTTCCTTCCTTCCTTCCTTCCTTCCTTCCTTCCTTCCTTCCTTCCTTCCTTTCTCTTCTTTTCAACAGATAGTGGAGTGATACAACTTAGAAAAATCTATACATAATGGCTCAGTAGCTGGCCACTGGCTACCTGGGATACCCCCAAAATTAATATATTTAGGAACCCCCAATTTTTAGTGAATACTCTGTTTGCTTAAACACATATTCTAGAGCAGTGTTCTTAATGTCCTTCTATGCCATGACCATCGTTGCCCTTCTAGTGAACCCTATGGAATTCTTTCACAGCAGACTAAAGATGGCCACACGTTTTGAAACTTCTTCCAACGAAGCAAGGGAAATAGTTTGCCTTCCCTCGACATTAGTTGTTTGTATGTAACTAACAGAAAAGAACAGAGGAGATGCTGCGGAATGCATGAAAAGAGTCAGAAGAAGCCCTGTTTCTTCTGCCTCAATCACTTGGAACACTCTCTCCTGAATGCTCCTTCTTGGGATGCTCTCGGCACTCAGCCTCTGTGATGTGAGAAGCCCATGTTACCAGGGGAGGTAGACGGGTCAATAGCCCCATCTGAGCTCCCAGCCATCAAGCCTGTTGACTGGCAGCTACAGACAGCAATGAGCTGAAACCACACGAGAGGTCACACACGACAACTGCTTACCTGGAGCCTTCTTAAACTCCTGATTCACAAAAATCACGAGAAAATACAATGGTTATTGTAACTTGCTAAATTTCCGTATGATTTGCTGTCCAGCAGTAGCTACCCAGAACACCCCTCCCCTTTTAAATGTGTGAAATAAACCTATAAAATTACAAAGAAAATGAATTACATGAAAATAGTTACAAAGTACTTGTAAAACAAATTTGATTTTAACTCATTAAATTCATTTATTCCTAAGTCATTAAATAGCAAAAGTTAGCAGTAGATCTAGACCTACTATAATTTTAAAATAGTGATGAGCAAGAAAAAAAAAAAGATAGTGCAAAATATTACTAATCCACAATTGCTTGTTGTTCAATTAAAGGACTTACAAAAGTTCCTTTAGATGTTAGTAAAAACAGATAAATATTTTTTTCTGCACAAACTTACTGAACCTTTGGGTCATCTGAAGCTAGATTAAGAAACTTTGCTCTAGATTTTCCTCCTTCGGGACTTTTAAATACTGTTATTTTTACCTGGCATATACTTTCTCCCATGAATGTTAAAAATTAATTCATCATTTCAGAACTGACTCCAACATTACCTCCTTAACCAAATCTTGGTTAATTCCATGCCACATTTGGAACCAACCTTCTCTCTGATCTCTCAAATGAGTGTTGATCATTTATGGCTATTTATGTGCAAACTATATGTTTCTTAATAAAGTCAGATTTCTTAAGGAAAAGGTAAATATCTTGTGCATATGTGTCTCAGAAACTACCAAATTCTCTCTCTCGCAGGAACTAGCACAAACATATTATGATTTATATGTTCACAATAAAGTTATACCAAATTAATCATGGTGAGTCCTAAAACTGGCTGATCAGCAGCATCACCTAGGGAATTTAAACAAGTAATGATTTCCATGTTTCGACCCAATCTACTGTATTACAATAACTAGAAATGGGCCCAGGAATTGGTATGTTAGCACACTCCCACTCCCCCAAGTAATTCCTAAAAAAAAAGTTTTTATTTATTTTTTTAGAGAGAGAGGAAGGGAGAGAGAGATAGAAACAGTGATTGTCTGCCTCTTGCACGCTCCCTGCTGGGGATCCAGCCTGCAACCCGGGCATGTGCCCTGACCGGGAATCGAACCGGCGACCTCTCAGTGCATGGGAGGATGCTTAATCCACTGAGCCATGCTGGCCAGGCCCCCCAAGTAATTCTTATGCATGCAGCCTGACACTTACTTGACTTTTAAAACCACTGGACAAAATAATTATAATAGTAATAATAATAGCAATGATAATCATATTAATGAATGGATCAAATTAGATCACTTCATCTGAGCATCAAAAGACCTTTAACATCTGCATTCAACTGACCTGTTCTACTTCATCCACACTAGCTGCCTGGACATATCTTAGGCAAATTCTGGCCATCTCTTCGCATTACTAATGTTGCTCATTAGGGTCACTTCCCAGCTCACAGTGGTCTTTCTGGTCTGTGAGAATCAGAGGCATCGCTGTCTTATCTGTGTTAGGTGATCCCGCGACTCTGGTCCCTGAAAATTGGTCCAGCTACCTGAATCAAGTGGACCAATCGGAGGTATTCCCTAGGAGAATATGACCTGGGAGGAAAGGAAAAGAGTCAGTTCTCTTCTGGTAGTGAGAGGAAGCATGGGAGGCCCCTGCTGGCCACGCTTCCTGCTGAGCAGAGGAAGGGAATGGGTATTGGGAAGGAAGCATAAGGCAGGCATACAGAGAGAACCGTTAACATGCCGGTGGGGATTCGGTTCCTGCTTGTCACTGCCGCAGAGGTCACCCACATTCTAAGCTTTCCCTCGTCCTGGGCATCACCCGTACCATTCTGATTAGTGCGCCCTTTCTGCCATAGCTCCTTCAGGCTGGGTTTGATCTCTGGGGCCCAAGAATGTCCTGATACTAAAATCATCCCTTTCCCCCCACCTCAGTTCAAAGCGGTAGCCCCTTAAAATAGCTGTCCTTCTCCTCCTCTTATGCCCAGTGGCCCAGTCTGTTCTGACGGCCCACGCCTATGGGAAAAGCCTTTCTGATCATCTGTGCCACACACCTCAGCAGACGTACCATCCCGTTCTGCATCTGGTACTGACTCGTTATTGTTTCTAATTCAACTAATGGTGTTTTTCAGGTGTTCTTCTTCATGCCTGGGAAGAACATCAGAGGTTACGATTTCAACCCCCTCGTTTGTATTGAAGGAGAAAACGATACTCAGAGAGAACTGACTTCCTGAAGATCATGTCATATTTCTCAAAGCAAGTTCTGTTTGGGCACAACAGCATCAACCCAGGGAAAGGTGTTCTTGGTGAAACCAGTTACAAAGAGGCGTATCTTGTACATCCTTTAGCCAAGGATCTTCTACATAAGCACCCTTTCTGTGCAATCCTGCAGAAAAAGGAAAGAGGTTTAAATGGGTTCAACCCCATTTTCTGGAAATTTAAGTATAGGAATCTTATTTCACCAAACACGATTTGCAGTTGAACTGGTGTTCCTTGGGATATTCATTGGTAACCTCTTTCTATTGGCTTTGTTTCCTTGTCTCAAACCTAACAATATGTCTAGGGGAAATTTTATCATTCCTTCCTGCCACAGCTAGATGATAAAACAATAACCTTTCTCCATTTTTTTTGAATTTAGATTTTAACTATTTCTCCTTCAAGTCTGTAATTTTTTAATTGAAATGTAACATATCAGTTTCAGGTATACAACGTGATTGGATATATGTATATATTATGAAATAATCACCACAATAAACCTCGTTAACATCCATCACCAGACACAGTTACCGTTTTTTTCTTATGGTGAGAACTTTTAAGATCTACTCTCTCAGCAACTTTGAAATATACAATATGGTATTGTTAGCTATAGCCACCATGCTGTGCATTACATCCGCAGGGTTTACTTATTTCATAGCTGGAAGTTAGTGCCTTTGGATCACCATCACCCATTTTGCACCCTCCTCCGGCCTCTGGCAACCACCGATCCGTATTGATGAGTTCCATGAGTTCGTTTTTGTTTCCTTTTCTTTTAGTGAGATCATACGGTCTTTGTGTTTCTCTGTCTGACTTATTTCACTTAACATCATGCCCTTAAGGTCTCTCTATGCTCTTGCAAATGGCAGGATTTCTTTCTTTTTTATGGATGAGTAATATTCTGTTGTATACAGGCCACATTTAACCTTCTGTTCTACAAAAAGCAAATTAGGATACCCAAACTGCACGCATAGCATAGCCACTCCACTCCACTCCGTAATCAAATTCTGAGGAACTGTGTCTGCCTCTCTCAGTTCCAGCAGTGAGAAGGGAACAAACCTTTGGCTTTTGGACTCAAAATTTGGCTGACGTCTTAGTGAGAGCAGAAGTCATGTACAGAATCTTAAAGCTGAAAGGGATGTTAGAAAGAACATGAGCATCCTTACCTTGCAGAAGGAGAGATTGAGGTCTAGGATAGAGAGGTGACTTTTCCAAGGTTGCATAGGGATTTTTGCTTCGAGGCAAGAATCAAGGCTGGGCCTTCTGTCCCCGGCTCCTGCATCCTTTTAACTAAATTCTCTTATATTCACCATTTGTTCAAGGTCTGCACATGAATGATTTGGGCTCTTCCTTTTTCTTTTCCCCTTCCCCGTCCTCTTTTCCCTCTTCCCTCTTCCCCTCCCCCTTGCTCCCTCCCCTCCTCTTCCTCCTCTTCTTTTCACCCTCTCCCTCCTTCTCCACCCCTTCTTCTCCTCCTCTTCCTACTGCCTTTCTGTCACAAAAAAAAACCATTAAATATGGAGCAAATTTCAAATTTCTCTGGTACTAAGAAGATCTCCAATTAAAAAGCAATGGGGTACTGGTTTTAAATATTTTCTGCTTCCCAGACCTCTCTGAGGTCTTATGATGCAACAGGCCTTCTAGCCCAGAAGACTGCCCATGCGCACTACCAGCAGGGCTCTGCACACATTTTAGGGGTTCAGTTAGTATACCCCGTTCTCAACCATACGGTATACACTAGTGCCTTTTTTCTCATGCATGCATATTACTTCAGGATCTTCTTAAAATGAACATCTAATTCAGTAGACCTGAGGGGTCCTGAGAGCTCTATCACTGACCGCAGGCGATGCCCGAATCCACACGCTACACTTCGAGTTGTAAGAGCCTCGACCAAGATCGCCAGTTGCCTTTGGCTTGACCTCTGTAGTTCACCCTCAATCTTCACGGACATCTACTCTCCCTCAAAATGAAAGGAATTTATAATAGTTACCCCAACCTTGTAAGATAAGAAGATGAAATGCATATGCATTTTTTTTAAAAATGAAGTTCACCTGCCCACCTAATCTTCATCCAAAACGGAATAGGGAGACAAGCATGGTCAAGGCAATTGCCTAAAATGGTAAATCTATGAAGTTTTAGACTCGCAAGTCATGAAATTTCAATAACACTGCACAGTGACATGGCTAGAAATCTCTCTCGCTCTTTCAAACACACACACGCACACGCATGCACACCACACATGACACAAAGACATGCATGCACACATATGTACAGTAACAGAGAAGCATCATCCAAAGCATCGATCAAAGCTTTGTACTGGTAAGGAAATAAAAGGAGACGTTTTGTGCCCCTGATTTTTCCTGATTTTTTTGTTTATGCTGATTGAAAATGTGGATTTGAGGAACTTGGTGCAGCCACAGATCTGATGTAGTTTCATTGACAAGTCACTTAACCTCACAGAGCCTCAGATTGTACTGTTAAATAATTGAGTTTTACTTACCGAGACAGAAACTTGAGAGCTTTCTTTCTTTATTTTTTCACAGTGCCTGTATATCCTGAGATAACAGATGACATGGGATCAATTGGAAAATACCATGACTCTCAGAGGGGTTTGAATCCTTGCTGATGCCCTCTCCTTCCCTCCTTTCCTCCTGTTTCTCCTGTCACAGGCCTTGGGGGCAGATGGGATCCGAGTCCCCTCAATGTCCTTGCTTTTACCTGTGGAGCCAGGAAGTCACCTCATACGCAGCAATAGTCCAGAATCACAAAGGATCCCACTCAAAGTCGGCAATCTGCACATTCTCGTTCTTCACATCAGGTTCCTCTCCAGGCTAGATGGGAAACCATCACAGGGTTTAAAAGGGACATCTTTGCTCTTCCCAGGACCTTCATTCACAATCTAGCTAGATTAATAAAGAGTGTTCCCAGGCCTCATCAGTTCGGGCTCCGTCCAAGAGAAACATGTGATCCTGGATGTGATGATGTTTACTTTCGAAATATCTGGAGAAGTTCGGTCTTGCTCAATGCATAAATCACTAAGGTGAATGAAACTACAATAAGGAAAGAAAGCGAACCTTATCTCAATGCCCATAAGAACATCACTCTTATCCATGAAAGTATGATCCTTAAGTATAATAACGACAGCCAATGTGTACTGACCAGCTCGGCCAGTTCACTGGGCTTGAAAGCACTTTGGCATTATTGTATGTAATGCTCCACGGTGGCCCACATGACAGGCACTAGTATGATTACCATTTTTAGACTAGAAAATTGAGAACTAGAGAGGATAAGAGCTCGTGAGTAAAGAAAACCAATTAAAGCTGTGAGGCTGCAAGTTCTGTGCGTGGAGCTTTGCACAGTCTGCCTCAACTATACTTAATCTTAATGCCCTCGCGTTTGAGTGCATACATAAAGGTATGTATTCAGTTATCTTATAATTCAGCTGATGCATGATTTGGCTCAGTCTGACTTTTGTTTGTGCAACATAGAGATGTTTTGCCAGAATGATCTTTATGAGCACTTACTGGGGAGTCAAGAAATTCAATCCAAGCATGATAGATTGTTTGCAAAAATACAATAGTCATTTATCTCCCTACCCCTTTGCCAGGTGATTTTGCAGCAATGTCTATTAAGAAGTGGACTCTGCCTGGCTGGTGTGGCTCAGTGGTTGTGCATCGACCCGTGCACCAAGAGGTAGCTGGTTCGATTCCTGGTCAGGGCACATGCCCGGGTTGTGGGCTCGATCCTCAGTGGAGAGCATGCAGGAGGCAGTCAATAGATGTTCTCTCTCATCGATGTTTCTATCTCTCTCTCCCTCTCTCTTCTTCTCTCTCTAAAATCAATAAAGAAAAAATATGTAAGAAGTGGACTCTGTTAGGTGCTCCTCTTGAATTCGGGCTAGATTTGCTACTTCCTGTGGGCAATTAAAATAGCAAAACTGTGATTGCTCCAGTTCTGGGCTGCTGCCTCCAGAGCCCTTGCACACATCCACTCTTCCTAGTCTGCCTCTGCCCTGCCAATGACCTGGGCTAGCCTGTGGGACAACAGTCATGTGTCCCAGTCACCCCTATAGCACTAGCCAACAGTCAGCCACTGTCAAACGTGTGCACAAGGCCTTAGACCTGTCTCTACCCAAGCTGAAAGCTGACCACGGGCACATGAGCAAGCCCAGCTGAGATCAACCAACCTTCTCTAGATCAACAGAACCACCGAATCCATCCACAGACCCACGAGCAATATTAAATGGTGTTGGTTGTTTTAAGCCATTAATTTTCTTACAGTGGCTTAAGATGCAACAATAAGTAAGTCAGCAAGAAAGCAATAGCAAAACCATCTTTTCTTCCTTATTGCCTATTTAGTTTTTTTTTTGCATCACTCATTTATTCAATAATTATCTGATAACTGACTACTCTGGCTCTGTGTTTGAAATAGGCCAAGAAAAAAAGTATTCATTTGAGGCTTTAAATAGGTTCTATTATAATGAAACATCTGCTTACTTTAGACTCGGCTAGAGAGAGCCGGACACAGTGGTGCTTTCTTTAGAATGAGGCTCCTTTGTCATCTGGCGTTAAGAAACACTTGCGGAGTGTATCAAGACTTCGCTGTTCAGATGACAACCCGGCTCACCAATTCAATACCTGAGCTTCCTCGTCTTCAGTCCAGCTGTAATTTGGTTCATTTTGCTGAGTGTCTCACACACTCCCCTGTGCCTATTTCTGTCCTCATAGAGTTAGATCAATACAGCAAACTTTTTTTTTTTCCATTTGACCTACTTTATTCCTTTCCAAGTCCTTAGTTCCTAATTCTCCATCTGACCTATCTTATTTCTACTCAAATGCCTCAGTTTACCCTTAGACCAAGTCCTAACGATGCATGGCACCCCCCTCTCACCACCTGCCAGGATACTTCCCTGCATCTTGATGGCATAAGACACTAAAAATGATGATGGGGAAGAACTTGGCAGATAGAAAAGAGCTGTAAATATACAAACTAACTCATAAATCAATATCAAGGATAAATTGTATTAAAGTACCATTTAATTCTTTGTGATCATCGATAAAGATATAGCCTAACCAGTGCGGCTTAGTGGATTAAGCGTCATCCCATGGACTGGGAGATCCTGGTTGGATTCCTGGTCAGGGAACGTGCCTGAGTTTCGGGTTTGATCCCCAGTAGGGGGCGTGGTGCAGGAGGCAGCCAATCGATGTTTCTCTCTCCCTTCCTCTCTTTCTTAAAAAAAATAAATAAATAAATAAAATTAAAAAATTAAGATATAAACTGTTTCTCCCAGAACCCTCTCTGTGGTCACCCTCCGAGCCCCTTCAGACTGTTGCCTACTCTCTGTTAGTCATTCTGTTTACCATCTTAATGATGGTCTGTTCAGGTTGAATCATCTCATTCCGGAAGCATTTTACTGAGGAGTATCATTTTGAGGGTGGGATAGAGACGAGGTTACTTTTCTTCCTTCAATCAGTTAGAAAACTTGTACATCAAACACATGTGCTAATGACGTTTAAACCTGGAGTGTCTTCCTGTTTCCCAATAATCAGCAAATCCTCCCCTCACTGGGGCGTGTGTGGTTTGTTCCTGCTGGAGTTAAAAAAGCAGCAGCCCACCCACTGACACCCGGCCTGCACCCTTCCTTCCCATTCTCACCCGTGTCCCTGTTCTCCCCAATGTCGTCTTCTTTGGTGCATAATTAGACTCTCACCCTCCAGGCCCCTTGGGCAAAGTGATGAGCTACTAAAAATACAGCCCTGCAGGAATACATTCAACTTCTATTTCTGTTATTTTTTTTACACCAATTCCGGACGAACAAAGCAGTTAAACAAAGGAGAGAAAGTGCTGTGATTGCGGACCCGGAACACAGTCGCATACTCTGCTCATGTTAATTACACAAAGTCATCGTTTAGCAGGAGCCCAAGGATACTGCGAAGGAAAAGCTTTCACAGATCTCGGTGCTTTTGATATCTTCCATTGAAAGCTTCTTCCATAACCCTGAACACGAATCTCTGCACTGTAATCCCTAAGACCCCCCCGTCTCGGGATGGCGTGTGACAGGCTCCGCCGCTTTCGTGGCGTGGGGAGGGCTGGACGTCACCCCGCTGTTCGCTAACGAGACCCAGTCCCATCGGGCCACGGACTGCCTCGTGCATGCAAGATGGGCCTTTGAAAAGCGGGTTAGGGGATGAAGGGGGCGAGGGGAGGGCTACACCGTGGACTCCCGTGTATACTCAGAGTTCTCGGTCTTAAGAAGTAGAAAAAGAAGCCAGAACGCATACGTGAGGAGAAAAAAACCCAAAAGTCTCACTTGTGTGAAAAATCTAAACCCGAATGTTTCTGTCCCTCACCCGTGTGCTTGATAGTTAGCAAGCACTATTTTAAAATCTGTTTGTAACAGTGACTAAATGATTCTTTTCCTTGGATAATATTAGGTGCTATTAAATGTACTGATACAGAAGCACAGACTAAATGACTTGTTTAATCTGCATGAAATGCAGTGACCAGCGCCCGCACACTGCAGTCAGTCCCCGGTGTCCGCCGGTTCCACATCCATGACTCACACAGAGATTAAAAATATTCCCCAAAAAGGTTATGTTGTTGCTGGCATGTACTATGTAGTTAGACCTATGATGGTGGTGTGTGTACTAAACATATACAGACATGTTTTTCTTGTTATTCCCTAAAAAATACAGTATGATGACTATTTACATAGCATCGACATCGTATTAGGTATTATAAGTAATCTAGAGATGATGAAAGTGTGCGGGAGGTTGTGTGCAGTATTTTTGCAAATGCGACATCATTTGGTATAAGAGACTTGAGCATCTGTGGATTTTGGTATCCACCGGAGTCCTGGAAGCAATCCCCTGTGGGTACGGAGGGACGACTGTATGTATGTCAGTCCCTGGGACGTTGGTGGTGTTCAATAAGCATTAGTTTAACGAATAAAGGGATAAATGAAGGCATGAGCAGGTGACTGATTTAATGAAGCAGTGTGTGAACACAGTTTTTGATAGGAACCTGAAAGCGGCTTAGATATTTGCCCAGGGGATGGAAGACAGATGATGCTTCCAAAATCAAGGCACTGAGAAACAGCATGGCTAGTTTAGAAATAGAAAATCTAAATGCCCTGCTAGAAACACTGAATAGTTAAACTCTAGAAAATGGAAAGCCATTAGATATTTTTACCCAGTGAAGAGAAATGATCATTTTGGAGAGACCACTGTGACCATAGAGAAAGAACTGAAGAAATGGTTGAAAGATAATAGCGAGGAAATAATTGATATTTATAAAATTTTAGTGGGATTGAATTCCACTGAATTGAACTGATATGAAACAGACTGTAGAAAAACATTACTTTGGAGGATATATGTTCAAATATTCTATTTGATTAACATGGCCACTTAGAGTTATTAAAACAACCTGTAGTATGGATCAGTTATTTCCTTGAATGTAGCACTGTGATATTGGTCATGTCAAGGAGCCTCGTTTGTTCTCATCTCTATAATGGGTCTAATGATTTCCATATGGTGCAACGGTGAACATGAAAGTGTCATAACACTTAGCAAAAATATTTGATAGGCCATGAAGTGATGATTCTCATTAATTATCAGTTTGATCACTATAACTAATACAAATACCAGTGTGGGTAATACAAGTCGAGGAACTACTAACCTTGGCACTGTTAGCCCAGAGTTCCGTGTTGGCAGCTGCTACAACATGGAGGTCATAGAGCATAAACTTTAAGTCTGAAAGAAATGAACCGCGATTGATTGACTATCCTCCATGCTAAACTATATGCAGCACATAGTGAGAGCTAAGTAAATGATCTCGACCAAGGTTGCTGATGTCTGAAGTCACCTCTAACTTCTTGCCCAAGGATTCCTCAACCTTTCGTTTTTTCCGTCCACTTTGGCCTATTCTCAGTTCCCACCCTGCCATGTTCCCACACACATGAAAAACAATGTAGAGACTCTAATAAGCATCTTTTTCATGCTGGATAAATGTCAAAAATAGGGACCTCGCGTAAAAGCATATAAATATATATTTTTAAATTGTGTGTGTACAGACATGCACACACACACACATATGACACAGTGTATGCTAACAGACAATTCCGTGCTACGAATTGTCGACTGAGCCTCTCATCAGATTTCATATCTCCCTGATAATTTCTCCGATCTGAAATGAAAGAATGCATTTCTGCCCACTCCCTGGCGCAGGCTGCTGAAGTCCATCCTCCACTCAGGCACACATTGATTAGGTTATATCAAACCTCTGCAATTCATTGACGTGGGTCTCTATGTATTAGTTCTTGCTTCTCAGGCTCTTTGACGTCCTTGCTGGCGCTTGGTCTCTGCTTATCTCTCTCTCGGTCACAAGAAAGATTGTATCTGTCCATAAGCCTGTCAAACGGATATTTGATGTGATTGAGATGGAGACTCGCTGAGCTCATTTCGTTATGATGACCTGTCTACTATGAGATTTGTGCTTTTTGTGGTTCTGAAACACCAATGTAATCCGATTTGTCAGTGAACGGAGTCTCTGGCCACGTCGGCAGGTCATTTTTGGTTCAGCAGAGGGGACACTGAAGTTCCCTCTGGGCAGGGATGGGTCCGCTGACACAGGAGACACCGAGGGAGGGAACAGGAGAAGGATCCATGGCCCTGTTCATCAGAAAGCTCTCCATTCCAAAGGAGAGACAGGCAATTACAGTGGAAGGCGAATGAACAATAATACCAGCATGAGTAAGTTTTCACAGAGTAGAAATTCACTCATTCATTCATCAAATGCTTTATGAGTGTCAATCAAAAGGTGGTGTTTCTTTCCCAGATGTGGGATCAAGAAAGGTTATGAAGTGACAGTCCCACCTGAGCAGTGTCTTGTAGGGTGACGAGAACATTACCAGCGGGACCCTGGGGGAGAAAACTGGCAGATAGCCACAGCTGTTCCTTTCCCTGTATCCAAGCATCTGTAAAATTAAACTCTGCATGTCTTCTCATGAAGAGGTCAAGTTGACTATTTTCCTAGTGTCCTATTTTTGCACACCCATGTTCATAGCAGCATTATTTATTTTTATTTTTTTATTATTTTTAAACTTTTTTTTTCTTCTTTATTGATTTTAGAGAGAGAGGAAGGGAGAGGGAGAGAGAGATAGAAACATCGATGAAAGAAAACATTGATTGGCCGCCTCCTACATGCCCCCTACTGGGGATTGGGCCCACAGCCTGGGCATGTCTCCTGACCGGGAATCGAACCAGTGACCTCTTGGTGCATGGGTTGACGCTCAACCACTGAGCTGCACCGGCCAGTCCATAGCAGCATTATTCACAGTAGTCAAAGGGTAGAAGCAACTCAGAGGCCCACTGGGGTAGGAATAAATACGCCAAATGTGGTGTAGACATGGAGTAAACATTATTGGGCTTTAAAATGAATTAAATTCTGGTACATGGCGACAGCACGGAGGGACCTTGAAACAAGCCACACACACAAGGGGAGATGCTTTGCGTTTCCAATTATGTGAGGTGCCTGGAGGATCAGATTCGTGGAGAAAGGATGTGGCCTTGTGGGGACCAGAGCCCGAGGGGAGGCACACTGGGGAGTCACTGCCGTAGGGATCGAGTTTCAGTTTGGGGAGCTGAAGGTCAACAGTGATGATGGGGAGACAGTCATGTCAGTGCCTTTAGTGCCCTGAACATACCCTCAGAAGTGGTTAAAATGGTAAATTTTATGTGTATTTTATCATAAGAAAAAAGCAAGCCAAAATAATAATAGTAATAATTAATAATAGTAATAAACCTGTTTAATAAGTCACTCCTACAAGATGAACTTATGAGGACCACATCTGACAGACACCACAATCCTCCAAGGTGGGTATATCATCCGTGGTCCAATCAGAACACCAGTTAGAAGCCACACCAGTTAAAAAGACAGAATTCAATATGAAAAGTTGTTCATCATATTACAGAGAACTGAAAAGGGAAAGTGGGGATAGAAAAATAAAATAGGATTGAAGTATCTCTCCTGGGGCAGGGGCAAAAGGAACTAGTTTAGAATTATAAAACCAAGGAGCCTAAGGTCTCTGCAGAGCTGAGATTCAGAGCCCCGAGAAGGGACCACCGAGGGGCAGGGCTGGAGTCTCTGAAAGGCCGAGAGCGCTGGGAAAACTGCAGCCTGAGAGCGAGTACATGCGGCCTAGTTACATCATAAAGACAGAACAGAACAGCAAGAATTATGTCTTTTCTTCCATCTCTTGTCTGGAGGGCTCCCTCCAGCACCCCTCCCCCGGACGGCAGAGAAAATAAACGTTTTGCACAGTATAGAATGGTAGGTTTGGAGCCGAGAGACAATGGCTTAATGAGAGCACCGTTTCTCTGTTTCTCCTGGTTTTATAGTGAGAAAGCTATGATTTGGAGAGACTGGGTGGCTTGCACAGGTCACACGAGAGCTGGTGGACGAGCCAGTCTGTGAACTCAGCTTTTCTTCAGTGGAAAGTATGTTTCCCACTGTACCATCATGTTTTCTTGGTGAATCTGTTCGTTTCTTTCGTTACTCAAAGAAAATGCGTTCTTCAACGTTTCCCCGGGGGCAAGCACTGTGCTTGGTGTCGGTAAAGCAAAGACTAAGAAAACACGGAGCAATCCCAATTTAGAGTCACATCAGGGGTGCAAGAAGTAGCCAGATGTTCCTGGCCACGTGGTGAGTGCTAGAATAGAGGTATACAGTGAGCTCCGGGGACACTGCAGCACTTACCTAGGACGGTGGATGCCAAGGAGTGCACCCTGAGTCAGTGACACTGGAGCTGTGTACTGTGGCAACTGAGAAAAAAATGGGCACATTTTTAGCAAGGAGGGTAGCCTGACGAATGTTCTTTAAGCAATCCCAGTTCCTGCACCCCTCAAAGATGAAGCCTATTAACTCAGCACAGTGCAGGCGCCTGTCTGTGAAGCTTCCCTGCAAGGCTGGATGCTTCTCTGCTTGCCACGAGCCCCGAGCCGGAGAGAGGCTGACCTTTCTACAGAAATCGACACGGATTGGAGGTCAGAGATTTGGTTTAAGTGGGCCACCTTTGAAGTCCTTAAGTTTCAACAGATAAAAGGAGGTGCTTACAGGCCTATCTTCTGGGCCCTGCCTTTGATTCTCAGACAAGAATGTAAGAAATAAGATCATTGTGTCAGAATATAAATTCTCATTTCCAGGAACTTCCAAAGAAACTGGTTTCTCCCTATATTTTAAGGCAAAGCAAGGAGACTTAACCTTTTCCTGTCCTCTGCTGATTTATAGGGTTGGTTGGAGGCCAGTCACTGATTCTCTCTGCCTTGCTTTCCCTCTCGTTCTTACTTCAGTGTGTTAAAACGAAGTACTATTTAGTCAGCAGTGACCGTGTAAGACTCTGATCCAAGAGTTTATACATATTAACACATTCAGTTCTCCAACAACTCACTAAGGAAGACACTAAGGCTCAGAAAAGACAAGCAACGTGGCCAAAGTCACACAGCTAAGAATATCCAGATCTAATACCAGTGCACAGGCCTAACTGGAGGGACAGACTGCCTCTCACAGAGGTGAGTTCCTTCCCTTACCCCAAAGTAAGCATAAGTAGAATAACTGGCCAAAATCACACTGGAAGAGTTTGCCACCAAAACAATACTATTTGAGAAATAAGGACGTTCAGACACAAATGTTTTCCATCAGCCTTTGCTTGTGCTTGCAATTCTGACTATTTTAAGGAATTCAATCACACACACGTTGGTCTGTTGTGTATGCAGCACTGTTCTTAGCATCAGAGATGTGAAAAAATTTCGTTAAATCCGGCCCCTGTTATCCTGGAGCTCACTGTCTGACTTAGCAGTTATTTTGACCCTCAGAGCAAGCCAGAAGGATGGATCCAGGACTTGAATCCCAGATCTGCCATAGGAAATAGACCCTTTTCTTAGACTGAAAGACAGGAGCTTGCTGAGAGAGGTAAAGGATCCTTAAAAATCCCCGTCTCCCTCCTCATGGGCTTCTTCCTTTTCTATCTCTGCATCCTGATCAAACAGGAGGTTAGGTCCAGGTGTGGCTTCCATTAGGGAGATGTTCTGCCTCTGGACAGGTGAAGATACTAGGTTGGAACCCATGCGGAGGATACGCAAGAGCATGTTTTATGGTCTATCTGGGAGAAGGAAGGGAAAAGAAAGAGGGCTCCTTGGTGTCTTTCTGGCATACCAACTATCCCAGCAGCAAGACATAAATGACGTGAGGCAGGAACTACTCCGCCAGCATTAAAGAATACAGATTGGCGGGTGTTCTCTGCGCCGCATCGCTCAAATCCCCACCCTCGGTGAGAAGCATGCTGGTGGGCCCCAGCTACAGACAATGCAGGGAAACCCCGAAATTCTTTTTGATCTCCGTTTTCCATATAAGAAGCCTGAGACCCAGCGAAACTGAGACGATTCAAAGATCACCCTGCTTTACAACACTCCCACGCAAAGGTCCATCCCATGGAACACCCGTTGACACAGAAAGTGCATTTATATAAGCATTAAAAAGTAATATCTGCGGAGTCCACACCAATCCATCTTTAAATCTTGCTTTTCATGGCATTATTATGGGAGCACGCTTTGCAAAGAGCTCTCTGTAGATGTTGCTACCCCGCACGGCGGCTTTGGAAAGGGGGCTGGGGAAGCTGTGAGTTTGTGCAAGGGCACATGTTAGCATGAGTTATAATATGTCAGGGGCCCTGTGTTAACGATCAGAAAACCCATTCAGCTCCTTTAAGGTTAATCAACTCAGCATTTGTGCCAGGTGTAATGTCTAATTAAAATGATGGACGGGCGGAGAATGCCTCCAGGCAGAGGGAGAAGATGGCACAAAGGGGGAGCACCCGTGCCATATTGGTTTGGAAAATCAATAAGAGGAGCTCATTTTATCCCACTGTTATCTGTGCATTTGCCATTCAGTGGCTCATTTGAAAAAGTGCCAACTGGCTGACGAGTAGGCTCAGCAGAGCTGCATTTCTCAGCACTGAAGGGTGCTCCCGTTGGAGGACGCTCAGCAGTGGCCCAGGAGGTCACCAGAGGGGACCAGAGAGAGGGAAGTGTGGCCAGGGGGGTCCAGGAAGCCATCCTGGGTTCCAGTTTGAATCGCCAAATCTGAGAGGTGGGAGGAAGCCAATGGAAAAAAATTTTTTTAAAAAGCCACCAGAAGAAGACTGGGGACATCTGACGTGGAGGCTCGGTCTGTCACTAAATAGTTTCTGGACCTTGGGGAAGGAGTCTCAGCCGTCAGTTTCATCATCTGAAAGTGCACATAGTCATAACATTAACTGCGCTGCAAACTACATAAGTTTGTTTGGAGCACTGGAAGAATTTTTTTGACTGTGAAAGTTTTGTAATATACAGATTTAAAATATAGATTTAACTATGTACCTGTGTCTATTTTTACAACTCTATATTTATATGTATTAATTTACTTAATAAATATTTATTAAGATGTTGCTATGTGCTGAGAACTATTCTAAGCACTGAGGAAGCAGCAGGAAACAGACACTGTGACTGTTCTGAAGAAGCTGAATGTCTAATGGTGGAGAAAGGATCTCAGAGATACTTGATTATGCTCTACTTTTGTTTCGTCAAATCTCTCCATCTCTTTTCTTAGGAAAACCAACTGGAAGATCAGACATAAAAAAATAAGTAGAGGATTAGTACATTTTAGCTAGGTGTTAATTTTTCATTTATTGAGATCAAATGTTGGTGGCCATCTTTGTCTTTCTTAGAATATAATTCATAAATAAGCCTTGGAAAATATGGAAGTGTTCATCATTCACCCTGATGGACTGAATGGACATGATTTTTTAGTTCAGTTCATAGCCAAAGTACTTTTGTGGCCCACCGATGAGTTGTGCACCATAATTTGAGAATGGCAGATTTAATGGGATGATATAGGCTTTCTGGAAAATGTTCCTTAATCTCATTTTAAATACTTCCTCATGCAAGATCATTAAGTCATGAGATTACCCATATCCCTGTAGGAGAAACATGGGGGCCTACAATTTCGTTCCCTTGTCTACAATTTATGAATACTTTCATTATGAGACTGTTGTCAGATACTATTTATCAATTGTTTTGCTACAGATGATGAGAGATGAAGCTAATCAGGAATATGACCTCCTTTTGCATGTGGGGTCCATGGAACAAAACTATTTAACTATCACATGGCAGACTGGTATGTGTTTATCTTGTAGTCTTGGATAAATGACCCCTGACCTCATAACAAAGAGGAAGTGACTTAAAAGTAGATCCTTACAAATGGATCAAAATAAATCACTATTATAGAGTCCATGGAAATTCATGGATCTCAGACTCTACATACTAGAGTGATATTTCGGTCCTCTTACCCTTAACTTAAACTTTGCTCAGGAGTCCATGACACTGTGGTTATTATATAAAGTTGGCAGCTATAATGAAGGAAAACAAAAAAGAAAAGTAGCTCATTCTGAGAAAGCATATTATTAGTCTTAAGTAGAAGAGAATAAAAAAGAAGTCTAGAGGAAATGGTACGGACACAGGTCAAAATTTGCGTTCTTAGGAAGAATAGATAAAACTACACAACAAAAGGTACCAAATTAATCTAAGATTTAAAAAATCTTTTCTGTGATAGGTTTATGTAGGAAAGGCAGAAGAACCCAACATGACTATACACTGAAGGAATGAGCAGTATGTAATCAAAGAATGTATAAGTGACGGGCTCCTTGTGTACCTTGCACCTTGCTGACTTTGAATATTGGGCTGTTGTTTTTTAACATGTATTGAAAAGCTGGTGTAAAAGTGATTCTAGGAAAAGTAACAGAATCAATTGTGATTTATAATTACGGAAGCTCTGGACATACTGGCTAGTGCCTATTGTGAAATGGGGGGGGGAGTTATTGCTGGTAAGAAACCCCTTTAAAAGTTGACTAAGAATTTCTTAAACATCTCATGGAATGCCTCCCTCTATCTGTGATGCTAAGACCCTTGTCCAGGAAAGCATATTATCTAGTTGAGTGTTAAGAAGTGAGAATTGTGTGGCCGGTGTGGCTCAGTGGTTGAGCATCAACCCATGCACCAAGAAGTCACCAATTTGATTCCTGGTCAGGGCACATGCCCAGGTTGTGGGACTGATCCCCCGTGGGGGGCATGCAGGAGGCAGTCAGTCGATGTTCTCTCTCATCAATGTCTCTCTCTTTCTCCCTCTCCCTTCCTCTCTCTCTAAATATCAATAAAGAAAAAAATATTTTTAAAAAGAAGTGAAAGGTATAAAAATAAATAGAGAAGGAAAAGAAGAAGAAAAAAAACACCAACGAGGAAGAGCCAATCATCACCACCATTACTATAGCAAATAAGAACGCTGGAACTAAGCAATAAGATTTATCAAGTGCCCACTAAGGGTCAGGCACCAAAAATTATTTTACCAGTGTTAGCCCAATTGATTCTCAAAACACCTTAATGATATGGGTGTTCTCCATTGTACAGATGAGGACTTGCTCTGCATCACATGTCTAGCACAGTCTCCATGGCAATGACTACCACAACACTGGGAAATATAAGTTGACAGCTAGAAGGCTTCCATGGCAGCCTAATCTGTTACCCTCTGAGCTTTCTGTGAGAAAAAATAACCCATTTAATCCACTATATTTTGAAATATCTTAGCTTTTGTATTATCGTAAATAATACAGTGGGTATTAGGACTGTGATTCTCAGACCTGATTCTGTAGGCACTTGAGAGGTCGTCACTCATCTCGAGTGGTCCATCTTAATTTTACAATAAAATTATCTTGTGTTCTTTAAAAAAAATTTTTTTTTTCTTTATTGATTTTAGAGAGAAAGGAAGGGAGAGGGAGAGATAGAAATATCGATGAGAGAGAACATTGATTGGCTGCCTCCTGCATGCCCCCCACTGGGGATCAGGCCCACCACCTGGGCATGTGCCCTGATGGGGAATTGAACTGGCGACCTCTTGGTGCATGGGTCGATGCTCAACCACTGAGCCACACTGTCCGGGCTATCTTGTGTCCTTAAATAAATATGTGGCACTACTTATTTCAAGAAAATGGAAGTGATGCAGACATATAAATATGTACTGTGCCCTATCACATAACACGACCTCTCAAACTTTCTGAGTAGTGGAATTGGTAAAGACATGATAAAAGATAAACTGAGGCCCAATCAGACATGAAGAATAAATCACAGGGCATCAACAGTAGAGTCGATGAAGCCAAACATCAAATTAGTGGTTTGGAATATAAGGAAGTAAAAAACACCCAAACAGAACAGAAAAAAGAATCCAAAAAACTGAGGATAGTGTAAGGAGCCTCTGGGACAATTTCAAATTTACCAACATTCACTTCATGAAACACTGGAAGGAGAATAGAGAGAGAGAGAGCAAGAAATTGAAAACCTATTTGAAACAATAATGACAGAAAACTTCCCTAACTTGGTGAAGGAAATAAACATGCAAGTCCTGGAAGCACAGAGAGTCTCAAACAAGATGAACCCCAAGAGCCTCACACCAAGACACATCATAATTAAAATGCCAAGTGTTAAAGACAAAGAGAAAATCTTAAAAGCAGCAAGAGAAAAACGGTTAGTTATCTATAAGGGAGCTCCCAAAACCTGTCAGCTGATTTCTCAACAGAAATTTTTCACGCCAGAAGGAATTGGAAAGAACTATTCAAAGTGATGAAAAGCAAGGACCTACAACCAAGATTACCCAGCAAAGCTATCATTTAGGATTGAAAGACAGATAAAGAGCTTCCCAGACAAGAAAAGCTAAAGGAGTTCATCCCCACCAAACCAGTATTATATGAAATGTTAAAGGATCTTATTTAAGAAGAAGAAAAAAAAAAAAAAGATTAAAAATATGAACAATAAAATGGCAATAAATACGTATCTACAGCAATTGAATCTGAAAATCAAAATAAATGAACAAGCAAAACAGAAACAGACTCATAGACACAGAGAACATTTTGACAGTTGCCAGATGGGAGGACGTTTGTGGGGATAGGTGGAAAAGGTGAAGGGATTAAGAAGTACAAATTGGTAGTTACAGAATAGTCATGGGGATGTAAAGTATAGCCTAGGGAATATAGTCAGTAATATTCTAATAACGATGTATGGTGTCAGATGGGTGTGAGATTTATCGAGATGATCACCTAGTAAATTAGATAATGTCTAATCACTGGGGTGTACACCTGAAACTAATATAATAATGTATGTTAGCTGTAATTGGAAAAAATTTAAAAATTATTTTAAAAAGGATAAACTGAGGCCCAAACCTCCAGAGTCACTGATATTCATGCTTCCAACTTTGCACAAATGGTTTAGAGGAGAGCATACTGGCACCTTGGCATCAAATAAACATAATTATTATTTTACCATATCACCCATAAACTATGTGACTTGGAGCCTTTGTAACACTACTTTAAGACACCTGTGTCTTTGTTATTAAATTGGTAGAAATAATGAGTGGCTGGGTGTGTCCCAGAGTTTCTGAAAGAATCGAATGGTGCAGAAAGTCTACGAAAGACATCTGTTAGTGGGAAACCTACTGAGCTCTCTGAGCCTGGCTCTGTTTGAGTGCCCTGGAAGAGTCTCAGAAAAGAATAAACAAGGAGAAGGTGCAGTCACTGCCTTCATTATTTTTTTTAGCAGCCATGATTAATAATAAAAACAATAAATTAGAAGGAGTCTGTAATAACTTGTGGATTTTGAGAGTGCAGAGAAAGCAATGATTAATGCTTAGAAGTATATCAGAGGTGGCTTCAGATACAATACATCATTTTGTTGTGGCCAAGGTTGAAGACTAAGGAGAAGCCTATTTGTAGATGTGTGAGTCACTCATGTCTAGAAGAAGAATAAAAGCAAGAGCGTGGACTCACACAGACTTAACAAAGCCTTCCCTTTGCTTGTGGAGATTTGATTATAGGTGGCATGATTATGGTATAACTATTGAAGCGTATGACATTTTACAAATTTGAGATTAGATTGAAATTAACGAGGTACCGCCTTTTCATTCTGGGGTCCTTGTGGCCCTGAGACCTACTAATAAGTTATCATGATGGGGTTCTCTGTACTCTTTCCAATTTGTTTGCAAAATTGGAGACACTATCATTGTTTCTGATTGTGCTAGATCTGAGGCAGAAGTCAGGGGCCGTGAACACAGAAACAGCATCCTTCCATCTCATTGTATTTTTTTTTTTTTTTTTTGGTTAATGCTTCAAAGCAAATGACATAAAAAATCCTCTTTAATGGTGATGAGCATATTTTTCCATTTGTAGATGATGACCACATGCATCGATAGCAAGACCATTTTTTATTTATGCTCAGCTGAGTCCTGCAAATAGAGAAATTGGCTAATTATCTACAAATTTTTGTTCTTTATCTCCATAGAATTTTAATGAACAGGAATCGCCACTTACTCATTCATATTTGTGAAGAGGGAGCAAACTCTCCCTTTGGTGATTTCTCTCCCTGGTGATAACTCTCGGATCTGATAATATTAGGAGAAATAAAATTCCGGCTGGAGAGCTTCCCATTCACCAGTCCTCTCCAATGCCTTGCAAAACCACAATCTTCTGAATCTGGTTTCTTGCCCTGAATTATGAGGATGAAGTAGAGATATTTTGGAAATTTTCCTTGTTGTGTTTTCTACATAGAACTGCCTTTCTGTGAAGACATGGCTTGGATTTAATTGGGTTGTACTCCACACACAGTAATCAAATCAAATCAAATCAACAAATACCCATTGAGGACAACTATTATAAGACAGTGAGCTTGACAAAATGCTCCTTTAGTAATTTCTGATCTGAATTCTACAGACCCTAGAAGCATTTGGCACAGGGGTGCAACTTCTCTGCTGCTAAATGTTCATCATCATTACCAGTAACAAGAGTTTATTATTGTACAAAATGTCTCCAGGAATCTGTCTACTTGTCCATTCTAACTGTTACCATCTTGGTGCGGGCCTTTAATTATCTGGCCCAGATAATGCAATTACTTCTGTCTGGTCTCCCTGCCTTCCTTAGTTCCCCTTCAATCGTTCCTCCCAATGGTGGCTGAAATATTTATTTTGAAGCATAGAACTTATTTTTGCCATTTTCTCCACCAAAAAATTATTCAGTGGTTTCCTTTTGGAACTGTAAATGAATGTACCACTCTCATTTAAAGAGCAAAGATTATTTTCTTTGGGCCACCCATGAAGGATTCCATTATTTTCACTGTAATACTACTCAACCAATAGTGCATTTGCATCTTACCACCAAATCAGACTTATTATATATGAAACACAAACAACGTAGTGAAACCAAAAGGAAAGACAAATGTTAATATGATCATTATTCCTTCTGAAATCATGCTATCAGTACAGGATTCGCCAATAGAAAGATGTGTTTGTGTGATGTTCTATTTTATCATACAGATCTTATGTTTTAGATTTTGATTGGATAGATCATCATTTGAGTCCTTATCATTATTGTTATGTGTTTTCCTTAAAATTTTTATATTATTTTTAATAATCAGTCATATTGAAAGACCAAATCAATATAAAAGGATTCTCCCAAAATTAAAAAATTAATTATGCTTAAGGAAAAAATATCTTATTTCCTTTTGCTAGCTCACTTCCTGCTAATTACATGCTGATATATATATAGAAGGGTTTCAATTATATATCCATTGAAAATGTGACCATCATTTTGACCAAACCCTTTTAGTTCAATGTGACTATACTACCTTGCATAGGATAATTCAATTTTACCTTGCATTGTTTTTCTTTTTTAAATATCAAAAGTTTGTGTTTTCTACGCATGACATATCATCATTCACCCCCAACTTTGCAAAACTAGGATGATAAAATATAGGAATGGAAACAGTGTGGTAGTGCTTGGTTATTAGATGATGGCAGAAATGACCCAAAATATAGTTATCACTGAATTGCACGCAGGGATTTTTTAAATGAATTCTCATGGATAACTCACATAACTTCATGAGTCAATAAAATCTAATTTCCTAGTAAAGTCCCAAATCTTTAACCAACTCACATTCTTGTCCCCTAAGCCTCCCTGTCTCTGCTCACGCTGGTTCCCTGTCTAGAATGTTCTGTCTCATCCCACATCCCCTTCAGCCTCTCAGAGTTGGATGCACATGCCCTCCTCTCTGCAAACACTCTGGACAAATTCATCACTCCTCCCACCATATTTTTCTGATTCTTTTATATTCACTGAAAAGATTGTCTTGTTTCTTGCATAGAGGCCTCTCTCTTTGCTTTCTCCCTGCCTCTGTACCAATTCCCCGCCTTTAAGAGAACTCAAGTTCCTTAAAGTTAAGGCACAGCAACCAGCACAATGCCCACCGGTAAGTCAGTAGTTAAATAAGTCAGTGCTTATTAATTAGAAAGAAATGGAATGAAATGAGATGAGATCTGATTGGATAAGATGAGATGAAAGAGCTATTAAGCCAATCCCATCTCAGAAGCTTTGAGTCGTCAAATGTTAAGACACCATTCTTGAGTTTGAGAGGTGGAGCATCTACGGAAAAGAAAAATGTATTAATAAGCAGAAACTCAAGGAAGTGTATAAAATTATGTAAATGAGTAGTATGGACCGTAAATAAAATAGGAATTCAGAGAAATGAGAAATTACATGGGTAGAGGTGGTAATAGATTTTTCCCCCCAAGAACAGATTATCTTAAAAAATGATCCAGGATGCCTCATTAAATGTGGAGTTACTTTCCTCATCTGGTGGCTTTTAAATGACTTAAAGACTTGAGGCCCTTTGTGAGCATCAAATTTAATTGCAGATCCATGACCCTATCCTAGACAGATCAGCTCCTATTATAACTCCTATTGTCTTTTTCTTTTTTTTTTTTTTTGTCATGGCACTTATTAGAAATATAATTAAATAATGGCTAGTACATTTATCCAGCTCCCCACGACAAAGAGACTCTAAGAGGACAGAGCCTACAATTCTGCCTTGCTCAAAACTCTATCCTCAGCATTTTACATAGTGCCTGCCATATAGTAGATAATAAATATCGCTTGAAGCTCAAAGCAGGGTTACTCTGGTTGAGACTGGAATGGGAGCCTTTCAGCCAATCACCCCTATTTTCTTCCCTCAGTGGCCCCTGGAATATCTTAGCATGATGTCTAATGTTCAATGGAGAAGTTAAAGACAAAAAAGGCCAATGATCTCAATTTTCTCATTCTTCACTGGCAAATTGGAGATGATAATGAGCAACCAGCAAAGTTGTTATGAGAATGAACTAAGGTAAGACAGCACATGTGAACACAGGTTTTGAAGTCTAAAAACTGCCATCAGTCCTTGCCATATACAGAAATGTAGAATACGGCCATCACCCAGACCCACCTTACAAAGCTGGACTAGAATCCTGGGTGTACTGGTCTGAGCCAAATGTAATTGCATTAAAAACATTAACGGCCTCTCCTGTGGACTCTGTTCAACATAACCAGCCAAGTCCAGATAGATCCAAAACAAATCACCCCCAAATCACCAAATACTAGTTAAATTTCTCTCTTTGAAGCCCTCCTCTCCACAACTCATAGCTCTCCCCAGTCCCTCTGCTCCTGAGTCTGGGTCCCACCCCTCACATCCTTATTTATAGGTCCTGGAGAGAACGTATGCATGTACCTGACCCTTTCGAGTTGGGAGCACAATTAGACATTGATTTAAAAACAGCTTCTTTTGAAATCTCCAAATTGTTAGTGTATGCTGTGGTTGGAATGGTGCTAAGTTGAAAGACAGAATCTTAGAAAGACAACATTTATTCTTAAAGGCTTCAGAATGACTATTCTAAAAGTGGCCCCCTCTCTGTCGCTTTTGTTTGAGTAAATGCTGCCATTAAACGACAGTCTGTACAGCCTGAGCTTTGAAATTCCCAGGTCCTGTGTTAGACAGACCTGGGTCCCTAATCTAGCTTCAACACTCCCTCTGTATGTTCTTATACAGTAACTCAACCCACTAAGGAGCAGGTTTCCTTGTGAGCCAAATGCAGGCATTAGCAGTACCCGCCTCCCAGAGTTTCCATGTGGATGAAATCAACGTGTCTCACCAGCAGCTGGTAGCAGCTTGCAGAGAATTTTGAGTGTGTTCCACTGCTATATGGCCAGGTGTCCGAAATTCCCAACCTGTGATTTTTTTTTATTATTATAATCTCATCCCTGCATTTCCTGGCCATGAACTGGATACCAGTGTGTGTGTGTGTGTGTGTGTGTGTGTGTGTGTGTGTGTGTTGGAATCACACACCTCTGTATTAGTAGCTGGACAGTTACCTACCATCTCCTTCTTCCAAACAGGGTAGCAAAATGATTGAGTCCAGCTTGTGGATCGGGATTGCATGCGTTTTCATTTCTGGCCCTGCTGCTTACTGTATATATCCTGTTGAGCAAATTAGAGAATCTCTCTGACCTCCTCTGTTCACTCCTGTCCAATGAGAACAACATCAATAGCTTCATCAGAAGGTTTTTAGTTAAGGGTTAAATGAGTTATTATATAGGGTGGGGCAAAAGTAGGTTTACAGTTGTGAAACAGAATTTATTCTTTTATTATTATTTATTATTATATTATTTGCCATATGAACAACTGGAAACCTACTTTTGCCTCACACTGTGTATAAGTACCAGAGAAGTCCCTAGGACATAGAATATGCTATCTGTATGAGATATTACTATTAATTATTTCATCAACCTTTTATTGTTTAGTAATATGTAGATTATGAAACATATCTGCTGTCAATATTTCTAAATATATCTTTAGTTCATTGATTACATATATCCTGTCATTTAATCTTTATCAACAATTAAATGTATTTTTCCTATTATACATTTGAGGGAACTAAGGTCCATAGGTATAATTAACCTGCCAAGATTCTATATAATTAGCCAGATCTGAGTAATTCTAAGCTTCACTCCAGTATTCCACTAAAGGGAAGACTGTATATTTACAGGTCACTTGAGGAATTTTTACACTCCTTTTCTCACACTTCTTCACTCATGGAGGGGGGAAAAAAGTATTCCTTAATGGTCCTCTATGTTTCTATACTTTTTTGCATTTATCATAGTCCCTGGTTCATAATAGGCTCTCAAGTGACAGACCTATGAAGGAAATACCACTAATTGAATACACTTTTCGGGATACCTGTGACATTCCAGGCTCAGTACTTAGATGTTTATAGTCTTTCTGTCATCCATTCTATAGGATGATTCTGCAAGATGGTGCAATTTTTGCATTTTAGCAAGTAAAAATTCAGACTATTTCCCCCCAGGCATCCCACATTCCAGCTGATATGAAGTGGAACTGGGATGTAATTGGCCTGGTGACCTAACACTTGACTCTGTATCTTATCCTGAAGATATGGACAATAGGTATCAATCCTGATATTGAAATTTTAGTCCACTTTGTCAAAGATTCGGGAGAATATGTAACACTCAACATACTAGCTAACAGGTTGGTGGTCAAGTTGAGTAGTGTCTCTCTCTCTCTCTCTCTCTCTCTCTCTCTCTCTCTCTCTGACTCCAGCTTGCCATGGACAAAATAGAAATAATTATGTGTCAATAACTGAAGTTTATTCTTGGCAAACAGCTGATGAGTATATTTCAGAGGTTCCTGTTTTTTGACCTTTACTGCCCTAGACAATGACAAAATCTTGTTGAAAGCTCTTTAAGCCGAAATTAATTTATGCTCGACAGTGATTAAAAGAGAAAGTGAGAAGGGGATGGAAATTAACAAATCCATCTTTATTGCTGAGATCCCATTATGATTATAAGGAGAGGAGAAAATCAACGTGGCGGGTGCCAGCTGCAATCTGGTAAGGAGTTTAAGCAGCCCCATCCCGCTTGGGAAATGTCCTTGGGTGGACAGATTTATCTGTCACCGAGTCTTTCAGAGACAGAGAGGGGCTTATTTATCAAGGACTGGGATGCTGAGATCCTTGGACTTGCTTTTGGAATAAGGGTTCCAGGGAGATTGCTATTAGAGGAACAGGCCAGGGAGTTTAAGAGATGAAGCCTCTTGAAAAGTGCATGCCACAGATGTTGTACTTCCATGCTCTGGGTTCCTGTTGGGCCAGTCTCCTTGCTATATGCCGTACACGTGTGATATACTTGTAACTGCAATTCATCATCTGCTTCCAGAGGGCTCTGAGGCCAAAAACCTTGTTTATCCAAAAAGCTCTTTGGACAGTGCATCCTCATGTGAGAGAGACCGAGCAAACATTGGAAAAGGCATTACCAGCGTCAGCCCCTTCAGTCTTCAAAATAACGTCTTGGAAGCACCTTCTCTTCACCACGCTTAGTAGCAGGCAGAGACAAAAAATGTTTCAGCAACACAAGATTTTAAGCTCTGATCTCCTCGAACCAACCAGCGTATAAGGCTCATTTTCCCTTAAAGTTAAAATCTGAATTCTCCCAAAGACAATCCTAGAAGAACACTATTTCAAAAGAAGTGACATGTGCTGAGAACTTTCTGTATGCCACACACTGGACACCTGATATCTCATTTAATACTGGCTTCCAGTTGATTTTCTCATCTGCAGAAAAAGAGACGATTCCTTGCCCTGTTCCACAGGTTAATCTGAGACTCAGAAAAGATTTATGCAAAAATGATTTGCAAATGTAAGCCATTATTATATAGTCCAGCCTCTACTAGTACATGAACCTTCTCCATAATTGGGCTTAATTTCTCTCACGATCATTTATATTTGAAAGGAATGAAACTGACAATGTTATATTGCCTCGTGTAAAACTATAGCTAAAGGGACAGATGTGTAAGCTATCACTCCTCTAATTGGCTTTAATTACCATTGGACACACACTAAAGAGGCAAAAATGTTTTATTTCAAAGCAGGTAAAAACAGCTGAATATCTGAAAGTGTTCATGATAAAGATAATAATAATAAAATGATTTTCTTTGATTCTTACCATAATGTCATGGAATTCATTATTGATAAAAGGGGGAAGTGGACAGCTTTCTCAGTCCTTGGGGGGGAAGTTGGTCACTGTGATCATGTACAAAATCATAGTGGTTACCTAGGAGGAAACTTTAGGGGATGCGGGTTGGGAGGATGACGTTCTAGAGTTTATCAATTTACCCAAATCATTGAAGGAGTCATTTTACCTCTCTGGACCTCAGTTGGGAAGTAATTCCTACTCCTATCCATTCCCCTTCCTTCAAAATACAAATCTTTTTTATTTTTTGACCCTCACCTGAGGATATGCTTATTGATTTTATTTTATTTAATTATTTAAATCCTCATCCAAGGATACTTTTCCCCATTTATCTTCAGATAGAGTGGGAGAGAGAGAGAGAGATTGACATTGACTTGAGAGAGGCACATCAGTTGGTTGCCTCCTGCACGACCCTGACCAGGGCTGGGGACCCAACGCTCTAGCTGAGCCAAACCGGCCAACAATGCTTATTGATTTTAGAGAGAGGGGAATAGAGAGAGAGAGAGAGAGAGAGAGAGAGAGAGAGAGAGAGAGAGGTGAAAGAGAACATCAATTGCCTGCATTCCATATGTGTCTTGACTAGGCATCGAACTCACAACCTAGGTATGTGCCCTGACCAGGAATCGAACCTGCAACCTTTCAGTGTATGGGATGATGCTCAAAAAGCTGAGCCACACCAGCCAGGGCCAAAATGCAGATCTTGAAATTGTAGTTCTCAGATATTCTTGGAATTCTTACTAAGAATGAGAGAGAGGGACAGAGAAGGAAAGAAACTTGGTCACTTGACCCAGAAGTCCATCTCCTCTAGAATGTCTTGTCAGGTTAGGGTAGGAAACAACACTATACCGGAAGAGACCCTCCATGTGGACTTGAACGCACAGTGACCCTCCCTACAGTGAGCATGGCCCCAGCAAGGTTTTGGACCCTGAATCAGACTAGAAATTGACAAGTTGAGATAAAGTGATCACAGGCTGAAGTTAGATGACTTAGGGAGAAGGAGTAAAATGTTCACTTCTCTGCAGGGTTATGATTATTTTCCATACTTGGTTAAACAGTTTCAATGGATCCACATTGACCAGAACTATATTCCTTATGCTGTTCTATAGAACATAAATTTTATAAGATGTCATATTTGTTACTGAAAATGGGTTTGCAAAGCCTGGAGTTAAACAGCTTACCAGATTTCTTTATTGCAGGGACTTCACAGAGACCTTGATATAACGGTATGCATTATGAGTCTCTAGAAGAGAATATAATATGCAGACTATTCAGACATATTTAACAACAACAAAAAAAAGTCATTTGGAGGAAGCATTTCTATGATGAATGTTATGGCAAATGCACTTTGGAAATGCTCATCAAAATATGAAGTCCCAAGCTAAGAATACTTCTTTCACTACCAGCTCCAATATTTCAAGGCCTGATTTTTGGTTCATGAACATTTTTGGTCGGTAGTCTCTCCCAGGGAGCTTATTGATAGTTGGAGAACTCAGGGGATCAAGCTCCTTTTCATCCAGTGGCTCTGGTATTGCAAAGATCTCCACTTCTAGCCGTATGGCTGGGAGAGAAAGACCATGGCCGAAAAGCACACAAGCCATCTCATGGGGAGCTCTGGAAGGGCAAACACCACTTCTTTCTATAATCCACTAGTCAGAACTCAGTCATGTTGTCCTATCCAGACACAAATTAGGCTGGGAGCCCGGCCAGTGTGGCTCAGTGGATTGAGCGTCATCCCATGGACTGAGAGATCTCGGTTCGATTCCCAGTCAGGGCACATCCGCTTTCTTTCCTTCCCTGTATCTGAGAAGGGACACCACCCATCCTAAAATGCTCCATTATGATGTTATTTCTTTCATTACGCTTTCTCTGGTCACCCTGTCATATTCCAAAAAAGCAGTCTTTTCTTCTTCCTTCATCACATTATTTATCTTTCTATTATATATTAGATACTGATTGGTATTTATTGGGGACTCCTGATTCTATTTGTACATAAGCTTGGGGGTGTGTGTCATGTTATTGAAGGAAGAACAGGGTCTTGAGAACAAGATAGACCTGAGTTTGAACCCAGACTTTTCGATTACTCGATGTATTACCTTGGGCAGGTGATACGGCCACTCCGCGGTGCTTCCTCACTGAAAAATTATGAATTTAAAATCTTTCTAAATAAGGTTGTCAGGAGGTTAAAACGACACAATGCACAAAGGCCCTTAACACAATCTACCTGCCACGTAAGGAGTCATCTGTGACTGTTGATTGTTACAGTTGCTCGCATTGCTGTCGTCGGCACTTGGAGCCAGACAGACCCGGTTTTCCGTTCTAACCCTGTCACTTATTAGCAGTCTGACTTCGGGAAAATTACTTTCTACGTCTGTGTCTCAGCTGTTTCATTTGTACAAACACAGATAGCTCTTCCTTTCTGAGTGAAAAGCAAGAAAATAATGCCTATCCCAATATGTCACAATGACTGGCACGTAATAGAGGTGCAAGGAATTAATGAATTTATTGCGAAACATCAGTGACCCTAAGACAGGCGTGAGAACACCGGTTCACTTACTGGTTCTATCCAGAGGGGGAAAGGACAGCCCCCTCCGTCCAGCTTGCTTCTGTGCATGAGGACCTGGAGCTAGGCAGTTCTTCATTAATGCCCGTCGAAGTCTTCAAAGCTATAACCTAAGCCCAGCTCTTCTCTTCTGATGTGAACTTGGTCACCTTCTTTCTTCTACTATCCTCTTAGGCGATTGAAGCCTGTTGAGCTAACCCCTCATCTTTCTCTTCGTCAGGCTGAAGTTCTTTCATCTCTCCTCCCAAGTTCTCTTTTCCAGTTCTTTAATCATTGCCTTCCATTGCTGAACTGCCCTTCCATTTCTGAACAGAGCAGAGGCACGAACACAGAAAGTTCTACAGTAATGTGTGAAATTGCAAGCACTTACACTCCAAACCAACTAACAAAGGACAGTGTTCACATACAGGGACATGTCACTCCACTGCCTACTACCAATGCACCTTCCCACCGTCATCTTCAGATTCAAAAGCAGGTGGCATTTTACAGGTATCCCTTCCTCTGTGCATAAAGCATACTTAGCCATTTACATACAGGTGTTGTACTCTGTCGATTCAACATTCAGTACCGACTGGATATGCCAGGAAGTGATCTACAGGCAAAGAGAATTCCGAATGAAGTTCTCTTTATGCGACTACAAAATAAATAAGTGAACAAGTAACATAATCATGCAATAGCTATAGATGTAGATATTAGAGAAAACTGTCTTGTATGGAAAAAAAAAGATAAGATAGCTGTTAGTCTCAGACAGAACATGGATCTCCCATTTACTAGCTGTGGGTATTGCATGAGGGAATCCTTTCTTTAAGATTCAGTTTTATCGTTGGTGGAGATGGATGCTAGCAACACGCCTTCAGGGTTTTATTGAAAATTAAATAGATGAAGACACGAAAAGCATCTAGCTCCGGGTCTGACACTTAGCGCTCATACAATCACTTTAGTTTCTTGTCTTTGCTTTGCTGGTACAAAGAAGAAATGTCAGTTACGGAAACCACAGTGGCAGAAACCCCTTTCCAAACAGAGTACTCTAATTTGAGTTTGTTATCAGACGTCCATTTGTAATATTTTTCTTCCTTTTCTTAAGGAGTGAATTTTTATTAGTCTCAAAGCAAATTGTGCGGGTCCCAAACTTTAATCCAAATACCTGTCTTTTAAAGTCTCCTCTTCGTTGCACGTTTGTTCCAGGCACCCCTCCCCTTTCCACTGTTCACAATGATCTGTCTCCTCTCTCTGCCTAAGTCCTTCATTTCCCCTGAGCAGTCTATTTCCACCATGCCCCCCATCTCCTTTCTTGTCCCCTGAGTCAGTTCTTTCTCCATAACCCAGAGGGATGTTGGAAGAAGTAGGCAACCGGGTTAGACTTGATGATAACATAGCGACTGTGGTCAGGACTGTGGGCTGTGGAGCAGAGACCTCTGGATTTCCATCCAGGTTCTCTCATTTATTAGCTAAATCACTCTGGTAAAGTTACTTAAACTTTCTAAGGCCCAGCTGTTTTTTTCCCAACAAAATCAGCATAGTAATAGTTCTTTCCTCATAAGGTTTTTATTAATATTAAATAAAATTGTGCATGGAAAGCATCCAACCATAATACAGTTTCAATAAACAGTATTTATTATTTCTTCTGTTATATATTTAATGCAGACACAGTTATTCTATTAAGTGCCAAGCATTGTGCTGGGCACCATTCAGGAGGGGATCCTAGTAAAGGCAGGGTCTCTGTCCCCAAAGAGTTAATAGCTTATTGGGGAAGACACACGCCGACCTAAGAACATAACAGTGATGGACACCGAAGAGCAAGACTTTCTGCCCGGGTGAATGTGTTAAATGAAAGATTCCAAATAAGCTTTTGTCCTAAAAAAAAAACAAAAAACTAATAGGATAGTTTGGGCCACCTGGAAAGGCACACTAGGAAGAATCTTGAGTCCAATGACAATGAGTAGGAAATAACAGGTCGTGACTGACTGACAGCGTCTGCCAAAGGCACAGGAGGAGAGATGGCCCGTCTTCGGTGCACAGAGTGTTTTAGGAGGCGTGTCGAAAGAAAGCGAGGCATGTATTTGTGAGTATTATGAGACCTTTATTGTACTTGTGTTACTCAGTATACAGCATGGATGTTGTTATCCTTATTACAACGGAAATTGAAGCTCAGAGAAGTGAGGGTTTCTGCCAAGAAAAGTGGCGTGGCAGAAATCTGAAGTCAAGATGCATTCACACTCTCCTCTCCCTCTGGTGCAACCCCACCTGCGGGAGGGAGGCTGCGTTGCCTCGGACAGCAGTGGTGTAGCAGAGACTGATGTGTGCTCCCCAGTCCCCTTCATTTCCCTGGGCCCGCAGGAAGCCTGCATTTTCTAGCTGTCATTGCAGTCAGACTCGGGCTATGTGACCGACTCTAGATAATGGCGTGGAGGGGGGAACACGTAAATCACTGCCAGTTACGGCCTCTGCAGCGTCCCATGAGATTCGTGGCTCATGCATTTCCTTTCATCTGGCCTCATGTGGAGGACCCGGTGGGGACCATCAAGGAGACCCTAAGGGGCAGTAGAACTAGAAGAGGTTAGGAGCTTGGGACTTTGTCATACCTCTGGGAGGAGAGCCGCCTTGGAGAAAAATCTAGTCTGTATTAGTCTGTGACAGGAGAGAATAAGTCTTCGTTGTGTCGTGACACGGGGGCTTTTGTGTTGTATTTTAGAATAGACAACATTATTTATCCTGACTGATAGAGAGTAGCAAACAATATTCAGTAGAATAAGGAGACGTCTCCAGGGCCAGGATGACATGCAGATGGACCTTCCAGGCAGAGGCACCTCTCCTGCAAAAGCAGGAGGTATGCAGAGGAGGCAGGAAAATTAAGCAGAACGTGGCTAAGACTGGCCTTCCGATTTTCCACGCTTGTGCTTTCCAGTTTGGCAGGGTGAGTTTAACAGGCATCCCGGTTATTCATTGCTGTATAACACCCACCTCAAAGCACAGTGGCTTCAAACACCAACCCGTTTATTAGGTCACGTGCTTTTGTGGGTCAGGAATTTGGTCCGGGCTCAGTGGGTTGAGTGGTTTGTTCCACGTGGTGTCAACAAAAGTTACTCGCTTGTATTCGGTCGGCAGATGGGCTGTTATGGAAGACCCAAGATGGCTTTATTTAAATTAGTATGTGGCATCAGCTGGGACTGTCAATTGAGGTCAGGATCCCAAGGTAAAGTGGATGCTGCCCTGCCTCCTAGAGGCCAGTCCTGGAATTGACATGGAATTACTACTTCCCTCTTTCTGTTGGTCCAGCAAGTCAGTAATGCTGTCAGACTTCACCTGTCCGTGGGATGAAAAGCAAATAACTGGTACCCATCTTTCGTGTGCCCCATCTGGGATGCGTGGAGTCAGGTCCTCCAAGGCGGGGGCCTGGCTGTGTGTCTCTGCTTCCCCTGCACGTACCACTCACCAGACTGCCTCGGGTTCAGTCTTCTTGCTGGTGGACTTACAATCGCACCCTAAGCACACATCAAAAGAGATGGAAAAGGGAACTAAATTTGACAGAATACCAACTCCTTCAAATGTCCAGCCTTAATATAGTCTCAAAATGACTCTATTTAGTGATATAGGTTTTACTTCTCTTTTTTATTACTGAAGACAACAACCCAGTTTCAGTGAGGAAACAAGTCCCTAAGGTCATGCAAGGTATTCCATTCCAAAAGCAGTATTCTTTCCATCACACAAGGCTTCCTTGCCCGTGTCTGGCTCAAACGTCCCCTGCTCCAATACAGACTCTGTGGTCGAGTTAAATACTCACCTTGACCCCTAGCCCACTGACTGCAGCTGGATCGAAGCCTTTACTTTCTCTGAGCCCATTCATCTTATCAGAACCGGAGGGGGGAGCCCTGTCTCCGCCTTCCCCAGCACAGATTATGAAGGATTGCTAATAAAAATGAACCCTAAACCCCTTGCAAATATAAATGCTAAATAACAATTACATGACAAATGAGGGCAATAATATTGCTTCACACGACATCGTTTAAGAGCCAAGGATGAAAGGCATTGTAAGAACTGCTCTTAACTCTGCATATCCAAGCCCCCATCTCTGCCCTCCTGTTTTAGCCTCTGTCTGAAATGCTTGATGAAGGCCCTTTTACCTTTTATTTTACTTTGCCTTGTTGTTTTTCTGCTTCAGGAAATAGATCACCATATCGCTGGGGACAGTTTGCCCTTTTGTTCCATCTGAACAAAGAGAGCAATGAAGGGTTACTTCAAAGATGAACCAACCAAAATCCAGTGGGGATCGAGTCATGAAGAAGCCCCACTTGGTTTTCAAGCAGGGATACAAAATTACACTGTAAATTATACAAGGCATGGGGGAAGGGTGAGAAGCAAGAGACGAACGCCAAGCCAAAAATGTTGGTCCCACGGCTGGTGTTGCAGGCTCCAACTAGGAGATTCATGGAAGGGGGTGAATTGGAGTGGAAGGGACTCTGCAGAACCTTCCATCTAACCCCCTACTTCCTGCTGGTGTTATTTCTGTGATGGCTCTTAAATAACCTCGTCTTAGAGTCCACCCCCTCAGCTTCCAGGTGGGTCAGCTCAGGGATGGTTCGATCAGGGTGGGATGTTGGTTCTTACGTTGACCTGAAATCTTACTCTTCCCTTATTTATCTATGGTTCGTGGTTCTTTTTTCAACGACGTCACAGAGCATATTTGCTCCCTTTGGGGAGTATTTAAGAACTGGGATTGAGTTAGTATAGGCTGACACCCACAACTTCAACAGTTCCTCAAATGATTTTCTCCTAATCCTCACCTGAGGATATGTTTCTATTGATTTGAGAGAGAGAGAGAGAGAAAGAGAGAGAGAGAGAGAAACATCAATGTGGGAGAGACCCATTGATCCATTGCCTCCCATATGAGCCCTGACTGGGGATCGAACCCACAACCTAGCTATGTGCCTTGACCTTCCAGAATCAAATCCCCAAACTTTTGATGTGTGGGACGCCACTCCAACCAACCGAGCCAGCTTCTCCTCAAATGATTTTCGAGGAGATTAATTCAGTCTCCTGGGAGCCTGTAAGAGGGCTGGAGGAAGTAAGCAGAGAAAATACAGGTGGAAAGAAATATGATTTTCTGAGCAAAGGTGATAAACACCTTGGAGAACAGCTATGAGGTTGGAGAACGGTTTCTAAGCAGCAGAAGCAGCCTGGGCAGACACAGGAGGGGAGAGAGAGGTGGGCAGGCTGAGGGACAGTGTGGGAAGGGCCTCCAAGATTGGTACCCAGATCAGGTAGGCTGAAGGTCGCTATGCCAGGGGACAGAAGGGGCCATTAGCACTGCTCTGCAGGAGGCAGAGGGCGGTGATTGCCTTAATTATGTGGGCGGAAACAGATTAGGAGCATAATAGAGAGGGCGGGGACAGGGTAGAATTGCAGCTCTGTAGAAGTTCAGGTGGAGGGGTGAGAGATGGCTGTAGGAGAAGGTTAGAGGAACGTGAAGGCAGGAGAGCTTTCTGTGAAGCTCGGAAATTAAATTCATTACTCAAAAGCACGTGTGTGTGTGTTCTGTGACAGTTTCCAGGGAAATCGTCCCCCTTCCACTCTCTGTACCTTCTTTATTGGAGGTAATTTAACTAGGTTTATGTGGATTTTTTTTTCATAGATATCCACACACCAATGTTGTTTTCTTTCACGACCTTAGTTAGCTGCTAGCCCTCATGGCTCCAAGGAGAATAAGCAGCATGCAGGAGAAAAGGCTTTTCCAGGGGTGGGATGGCAAATGTTTAACATCTGACTCGCCAGGGAAAATAAAAGGCAGACCTGAGCACGGCCGCTTTCTGTGGTGTGAATACTCTCGGTACAAGCTCCCAGCACAGCGAGGGGAAGACAGGGACAGGAGCTGATGCGGAGTCTCCCTGCATCACACTCTACAGAGAAAGACAGAAATAACGCCAAGGGCTTCGACGGCAGTGAAATGTAGAAAAAAGAAGTCAGTGTTGAGTTTTGAGGATGTGTTCGCGTTTAATACGATTGATTAAATTCACATTAAACTTTATATCGTTTCATTTTTACTAATAATTCTGTTTCACAACTGGCTTGCAAAATTCCTGAAAATGTGGGTTCTGCCGTGAGTTAGTTCAAGCCGACGGCGGCACCCGGCTGGATCCTCTTCTTCTGTGGGGAGCAGGGCTGTTGGCTCACTGCATTGGGGGGAAAATAGAGACAAAGTTGCAGGTAGAGGAGTCTAAAAAGAAGAATGGAGAGTGTGAATTTATTTTAACTTAATAGCATTACTATACACCTGTTTGTGTGTATACTCACTACAAAACCTTTCTATATAATTATAAAATAGGTACTCCAAGGGTTAGACCTTAATAACACTTAGCCAAGATAAAGCATCTCTTTGTATGTTTCATCTGTGTATCTGCTTTCAGAATCTGATGTGTATGTATATCTATGAATATGTATAATCTATGTATATGGCTTATATAGAAACATGCGTGTTGTATTATTTAATGCATAACTGTATTTTTATAAATGTTACTACACCACACATATTCTACATATCCTACATAAATAGACAATGTTTATTATGTTGAAAAATTGCATTGCCTTCCAGGAGAATATTCAGACTAGAAACTTCAGCATAATCAAGAAATACGCATCAATCGCATGCTTCCCACTAGGCACTATGGAAATGAGAGAAGACCTCAGGTCAGAAGAAACTTGTTCTTTCCTCAAAAAGCCTGCAGTGTATCAGCAGAAACAAAGTTTAAACTGCATAACATCAACAAGTATAGGATAAGTGCTGATGATGGTCATCATATACTGCGCCTGTCATTTGTGCCAGGAATGACATCGGGGACCCTCACAGGAAGCCTCCAGCTAGGAGCTCTAATTATTTGTATTTTAAGACAGGGGTCACTGGTTCTGAGAGAGTTCCATTAGCTCGCTTAGGGTTAAACATGCAGTCTGTGCCCAAAAGAGATGTCACCAGGGATCTGACTCCAGGGCCAGAGTAGATCCATTGCTTCCTCTGTAGGCTGAACTATGCCATGGACAGTGAGGGCTGCTGAAGCTCCAGAGGCGAGAAGCACTTTATGGGTGCCACGGAGGGTAGACACCTGGCAGCCTTCAAGCAGATTGGCAGAGGGATAGAATAAGGGTCCCCAGGAAGGGACTTTGGTGACCATTCACAATGGACGTTGCCTCTGCTAGTGTGACGTACTTAGCGGAATCTTGAGGCTTATGGAAAAGTTGAAGCCTGACTATGATGTGGGCCTCTTTGGGGAATACTTTGTGGTCATTTGGACAGAGAAGTTTTGATATAAAAAAAAAACAAAACAAAAACACTTGGGAACTTAAAATTTCTAATCAAATTAATCAGCCATATCAATAGGATTATATGAGTGTTTAGACTACTTAAGAGAATAGTAGTTTCAAGAACACAAGAAATTTAGCTGGACCCATGTTCATGATAACAATTTCTATGCTAATTGCAAATTATTCTTATCTAATCAGTGGAGTCTTAATGACCTCTCCTAGCAACAGTTGGTTAGCCTATGTAGAGATTATATATAAATTCAATAATAATTAAAGAGAGAATCATTTAAAATGTTCACTAATTTGGTGATTTTACTAAAATTATAAAGTGGTGTGTGAGAGAGAGAGAGTGAGACAAACACATCTTTCTACATATCTATAGATTTAGTTACAAAATGAAAATCAGTTTTTATATTTATCATTTAAATGAACTCAATTTCTCTACTTTCCTTTTTAACACTTTGATATGGAAGGTTTGTCCAAGTAGTGGGCAAATCCCCCATCTATAATGGCAGAACCAACATTGATTGTTACCTACTCTGTGCTGGGCTCTTCTAAGCACTTAACATAAATTAGCACATTTATTTCTCACAATTACTCCAAGAGGAAGGCATAATTATTATCCTCATTTTACCTGTGTGAAAACTGAGTCACAGAGATTAAGTGACTTGCCAAAAGTCACACAGTTGTTCACTGGTAAAACCATGTCATGTTTTTCCAAAGTTCATGTTTTTGTTGTGCTTGTTTTTATGAAGACAGAATCCCACCTTCTTCAGCTACGATATCATCACCACTGTAATAGTTGGTAACAAACATTTATTCTATTCCCTTGAATGCAAATCAACACTGACCATTGGACGTTGGAAAGTGGCCGCATCATTTAAATGTGTCTGCCTCCTAAAGCCTTGTGGCAATTCAGTGCCACCTTTTCTAAGAAAAGCACCCTGGATACCTGTCTGGACCTCTTGCTGTCATTCCCATACTTGTAAAGTCTTGCCATCAAACCTTTGCTCTCCATTTCCTTCGATTGCGGCCTCAGGCTTTTCTGGTCTCAACTATGAATATCCCTATTTACTCGTTTCATTGACTTTTATTTGCCCCTTTCAGATTTTAGCACCACGGGGCCCTTGCTAGTCTATGCCAGGCATTTCAGCATTTTCCAGCTCTTGCTGAAAATTCACCTTCCTTAACGCAGCTTTACCTGTTTCATTTGGGAATTATACATCAGATTGCATCATAAGCTTTTCATTCATTGACAAGTACATTTTTTTTAACAACATAAATTGAATTTCAACTGTGTGCCAGACAGAACGTAGAAGACCTAAGATACAGGGATTAAAAATAAAAATAGAACATGTCAAGCCTCAAGGAGTCTCCAGACTGACTGAACACTAGACTCACTGGGAGATTTTTGAAAATTCCTGATTCAATGTAGCACTCTACGCCAATTCAATCAGAAGCTCTTGGTAAGAGACCCAGGCAATGGTGTTGGGTTTTCGTTTTTCAACTTCCCAGGTGATTCCAAGTTAAAGAACCACTATATTAGAGGATACAAGTATATTAAAAAAAATAACTAATAACAGAAATGTACACAAGATACAGATGTTGCAGAGACAAATTAATAACACACTCTCCTTTTGAAGAGGGTCTCAGAAGGTTTCTTGGGTGAGGAGCTAAATCTGATTTAATGAGGAAGAAGGGGAGAACATAGCTAGAACCCCAAGTTTACCCATGTTACCTGAACATAAAGTAGGGAATGAAAAGTGTCAGGAGAAGGAAATGAAGAGATAGTCAAGGTGACAGTTTATGAATACCCATCTATGCCACTTTAAGGAGCTTGGACGTGAGTTCTGGATAATGGGTGTCCTTCAAATGACATCAAGCAAAAGAAAGATCCAATCATGCTTAGATAGATATGAGTTGGCACAGACGGTGGATGGAAAGAGGCCAGTGATGAAGGGGGAGAAGGGGAGAACAGTTAAGAAGTGTTGTATTCTAACAAGAGTTGAAAATGGCCAAGCTAAGGATAGTGGCAGTGAAGGCAAACATATAGTAATAATAGATTCAGCATTCGTTTTTAGAAGAAATTCTACATTTACTGGTGGATTGATAGTGGATTGGATGTGAGTGATAAGAGAGAAATAGGGAAATAAACAGAGAGAGGAGAGAGGGAGAGGGAGAAGGGAATGAGAATCACAGAGATTCTGTTTCTGGTCTATATTGGACTCGTTTACCAAGGTGGAAAGTTGCAGGGGTGGGGGGGGAGTTTGAGGAGAAAACTTATTCAGTTCAGTTTTATTCACCCTAAACTTGATATACCTATGAAAATGGAGGGGGACAGTGTGTATAAAGGAGAGTCACTGACTGTTAAATTGTACTAAGGAGAATGACAAAAAATATATCTGTTGGTTATGAACACGGAAGTTATTGGTGATGTTGACCACATATATTTTAGCACAAGGGTAACAGAAACCTAAATGGGGTGGTTTAAAGAATAAATAGAAGATGAGGAAGTTGAGCTAGCAAGGGAATAATGTTGGGTGGTGGTAGGATGAGACAGTAGCTTGAGGGGAACGTGAGGTCAAGAGAGGGTTACTTTTATCTAATGGGCAATGTTACACCATGTATGCTGATGGGAATGACTCAGCAGAGAGGGAGAGCTCAATGGTGCAGAGAGAGGAAAAAGGAAGTACGTATAGTGGGAAAACCCTGGAAAAGATGAGAGTTTCCAAGATCAAGAGCTTATATAGAGGCTTTTGATAGGAGAAGGTAGGGGCAGAAGCAGGTGGGCTGTGGATTTGTTAGTGAGCAATGGCAAGGTGTCTTTCTGATGTCTTCAATTTTCTCAACAAAGGGCTTTTCTATATGTCAACTCCACTGCCAGTCTCTCCTGTGATGTTATTGAGCAGTAAGCTCCTTGTCCAGAAAAGGGGACTTAGCCAGAACAACCACTTCCATTGCTGTCGCTATTGCTATCACCACTGGCTTTACAGCTGTTATTTATTACATCCTACTGTGTACCAGCAACTCCACCAACTTTTTGAGGTTTACTTTATTTTATCTTCACATCATACTTATGAGACACGTACTATTTCCCCACACTTTACAAATGAGGAAAATGAGACATATAGAGTTAGAAAGAGAAGGTCGCTTCAGAGGCTAAGGTTGCGAGCTGGGTATAGAATTGTGTCAAGTATTGCTGTAAAAACCAAACAGTTTTCATTGGGTTTTGTTTCTCCACAAGCTCCAATGCAGTCTACCACTGAGTGGGTTCTATGGGTGAATGAAAAGCGAGCAGATAAATGTTGCTCGATGCCAATTCGCAATGCCGATGGATCTGTCCCTTTATCCTTGTTCTTTGGTTATCTGCTGTGAGTGATACCTGTTTGACTGATGAGCCAAGGGGCTTGCACTTCTGCTGGGAACCTACGGGAACAGCGATGGGAAACAAGCTGGACTTGCCCTTTCTATCATCTGGGAGGAAAGCGGTAACTGAAGTTGTCCACAGCTCCTGAAAGCTTCACACCAAAGCTTATCAGCAAAAAACATTTTAGCAGTTGAATGAAGTTCAAATAGAGCAGCAAGCACAATTCTCCCTTTCTCTCTTTCTACCCATGCGCCTGACCAATACAGAGAGGAAGTGAGGCATGTAGGAAAAACCAAACCAAACCAATTTAATACCTGTTGAGCAAGTGTCCATTCTATTTCAGTCCTATATGATAAAATATTTGTGTTGGTTTTGTTTTGCATTTGAGTCTGCCAAGGTATATATTACTTTTTCCTTTTTTTCTGGGTGGAAAACTGGATGTCAATTCTGGAAGCTAGCCAGTGGCAGATAAGGATTGACATCTGGGACCTAAAGACTCTACTTTCTATCTCACTGCAGTTTTAGAAATCCAGTGCATACTTGCTCTCTTCCTCTTCATCGTCTGTATAATGGTGACATGCCAGTCCCCAGATCTTAACTCCAGAGTCTTTTTGGCCAAACTCTTGGAACTGAACACTAAAAATGGCTTTCTGGGAATGTGTTTAACTTCTTCCTTTCCCCGAGGAGCGCTTTGTCTGCCTTCCTTCCCATCTGCGCTGAGTTCTTCCCATATCCCTATTCAGAAGATTCCCATTTCCTGTCCCTCTCAGCCCCCTTCCTTGAACAGCAAAGCTGTCCATCTGCCAGGGCTTTTTGAGAACTCAGCTAACAAATCAATTGTTACGAGGAGTGGCCGTATTTTTCCCTGGACATGGTCTTGAGTTTAAAATTACCTTTTGTTTTATTTTATTTTCTTTTTTTTAAAACAGAACAATTTCTTTATTGGGTTTGCACGCTAGGCCAGGATCTTGGGCAGACATATAGAAACATAATAAAAAAAAGAAACCAGCCTATACTGAGTGGCTGCAATATCTTCAGTGTGATAGATCTGTAACCTTTTTTCATCACAGCACTGTAAAATAGACATTGCCATCCCCATTATAAAGAGGTAGAGATTGATTTTCAGAGAGATTCAGTAACTCGTTCAAAGTCACACACAACGAATAAATGAACTGGAATTCCAACAAAGTCTGGGTCACTCTAAAAGGGGTTCCCGCTACGTTACACGACCCTACCTTCTTCAGAAGACATAGAAAACATTTCTGCCTTCAAATAAATCAGGTGCTAGTAGTGAAATTAGTCTTATATGTGAATAACCATTATGCATGAATATAAACAATGGTCCGGGGTAATTGATAATTGTACAGGTATTGAAGTCAGAGGGGTCAGAACACTAATTCTGGCTCTTCTACCTTTTGGCATGTTCTAAAACATTTTCTGAGTGTCTTTGAGTCCTCATTTTTAGGTGGGGCTAAAATAAGTCTAATATATTTATTAGGTGCATTAAAGCAAAAAGTGCATATAAGATATTTAGCCCAGTTCTTTGCATGTTAAGCATTTAATAAATGGCAACTGGTCTGTTATTATTAATATTGAGGGTGCGGAAAGGGTGAATGTAAGGTGCTAGGGAAACCAGGAGACTAGGGCCTTTCTCTAGGGAATTACAGGGGAAAAGACTTCGCAAAGAGGGTCATGTTTGGATTAGATATGAAGAATGAAGGAAGGAGGTTTTCAGTGGGAAAAGCATGTCACGTAAAAGGTAGAGGGCTTGAAAAGTCACAATGGCTAAGTGGCACTGGAGGGTGGCCAACACACTAGGGCCTTAAACATCTTGCAGAAGTGTCTGGACCTCATTGTATGGACCACCGGAGGAAACCTTCGGAAATCTTTAATGAGGAAGTGATGCAAAGCTATTGGTTTTAACATCACTATGGCTACCGTGAGATGCATTTCGGAAGCCCCAAGAGTCTTCTTTCCTCGTTCTTCATTCCCTGTGCATAGTCACACCCCTGGGTCCTGGACATCTTCAGTCTATAAAATCTCATGTAAAGGGCAGAGGGGTGGGGTGGGGAGAGATATAGAGTGAAAGCAAAACAGCCAGAGAGGGAAATACCAGGTCCCAGGAGACCCCACGGAGATGTCCTCACTGTTCGAACATGGAGGAAATGAGAAAAACAAGGAGCACATTACAAACAAGGACATGTGTATGCATTTATTAACATTTCCAGCGTGGATTTAATTTTCGGTGTGCATCCCGCCTACACAGCGCCTGATGTGTTTCATCTAACCTCTCGTTAAGTTGCATGCAAGTCATCCTTATAACGTGTCCTCTGGGGGAATCTTCAAACAGCGTCTATAATCTCGCTTATAAATGGCTCTCTTTCAAAATGCTGTTTATATCCATTCTTTACCAGCTCCTCCGCTCCCCACCACACATGTGCGCGTGCACACACACACACACACACACACACACACACACACTGCTATTTGAACCCTTTGCCTTATTTTAGATCAAGAAATGGATTTCTAGCACCTTGATGGAGTTGAAGCAAAGTATGTGGGCTTTGGGACCAGGCACACCTGCCTCCCTTAGTTTCTGGCTCCACCGCTGACAAGACAGGTTATATTTCCTCCCTGAGACCGGAAGTCACCGTTAATACAATTTGGACAAGTGACGGAAAGAACCTCATTTTGTTGTTGCAGGCAAATGAGTTAGTGTCTCGAGCTTTCCGCGCACCAGTGGGCACATGTGGTTATTCTCCATCCTTTCTTCAGCGCACCTGTCATTTCTATCAGCGACCTCTAGACTGAGTTCAAACGCTGGTTCCGCCACTTATTAACTGCATTCCTTAAAGAGTCTGAGTTTTAGTTCTATCCTTTGAAAATGGTATCAATCTAGAAACAGTTAACTCACAATGTTCCATTCAGACAAAATAACACTAGCATACACACACACACACACACACACACACACACACACACACACATTATTATTGTCCTTGTTTCACAGATGGGAAGAGAGAGGTACAGACAGGTTAAATTATTCGACAGGGCCACACAGCTGATATGTGGTTGGGTTCACATTCAAACCCAGTCAGTGAGGTTCCAGACCCTATTTTAACCATCCTATCCCCTTGTTCCATAGAACAGCAGGACCACAAACATTGTACATGGTTCACTAGGCTTAGCTGATTTGTAACGTTGATTTCTTTTACCCTCTCCCTTCCTGGTCCAGAAAGCATATATGGCCTGCACATTTTGAGAAGAGCAAGGGGGAGGATCAATGTCAAATTAGTAAGACAACGCAAGGTGTGAATAAAGTGGGTATAATTATTATCACCAGAGAACTAACCATGAGCCCATTGCTCAGGACTTGGGATAAGGAAATAAGTAGTTCAACAACCACTTCTCCGCCCTCAAAGAACGTTAAATCTAGTCAAGAAGTGACACACATGCCATTCCCAGTGATACAAGCCATATTTATAAATAGATTTTAAGAGGTGTTAGAGATTTGTGAATAATGGTCTTTATTTCCATACGGCAGCAAGTGTATGATGATCACAGAACACTGTGAGAAGGGACCGTTTAAGCTCTACCAGAAAAATAAGCAGAATATATTCTGTAATATCCCCCATTTCCAGCCCACTCTCCTCTTGAAAATAAATTGAAAGTATTGGGAAAAGATAGTCTTAGGACAAATGTGCATTTATACTTGACACAAGCAGAAGAAATCACCTGCCGTATCTCTCGGGGATTATGCAAATAATAGTGCATAACTCGTTTACAAAGATGACGAAGAGCAAAATGGAGGTCAGGCTAATGACTCAAGCCTTAAATCAGTTCTCGAATAGAAGTATCTGCCCAAAGGGGTGATAGGTCATGTGCCGAATGACAAGTCTGATAGATTGTATCATTCCAGGCATTTTATGAGGATCAAGGAAGAAGAATGATGGTGTGGACCCTTGGACAATAGAAATCCAGCAATGGCATATCTTACAAGGATAGTTGTTGCCTCTGCTACTTGTCAAACTCGCTCATTCCAAACTCCAGCACCTGAAACAGTCAAGAGCCAAGGCATACACTCAAACAGACCTAAAGAAATTGTTGCTATCACAGGCAGACTGTTTTCTGTAGAGTTCTAGTGGCCCATGCCTGGACACAGAGTCCTCTGAGGGCAAAGGGGAAGAGGAGAGGCACGCAACCAAGTCCATCAGCAGATTTGGGGCAAGGAGGGGGATGCTGCCCTAGAACAAAGTCTCCCAATCTTCCTGTAATCCGTGTTCCTTTCTGGGTAAAATTAAAAATTGTATCATCTTCATTAATATCATTTCAAATTTCAAAGTAAAATAGTTCTACCGTCAGAAAAGAATTAAAGAAACTAAAATTTAACAGAGATTATAAGTAAGCCATAAAAGTGGCAATTGTATACAGTCTTTTTCAAATTACACTCAGTCTTTCTTGCTCTTTCTCACTTCCCCCCTCTCCCCTCCTCTTCCTTAACCTCCCCTGGGCAATGTCTCCTCTGCCTCTCCCTCCTGACAAATGAGAATTGACATGAGAGTTGATGATGAGGACTTTGTCAACTAGGATGGAAACAAAGCAAACAAAGCCAAAAATCAACAAAAGAACTTAGAAAACAGATCAGCCTGAGGCTAGTCATTGTAGGAATAAGTACTTTTCTACCAACTGTTGAGTCCTGAGATTTTTGCTGCATTACAGCAAGAGTAATCATCAGTGTTCATGACCATCGGGTCCTGAGATAAGGCACAATTTTGTCTAAAACACTTTGCTTAGGAAAGTATTGGCAGCCATAGTGCCAGGGGCTTGGCTAGACCTGGGGTCTCTGGAGTCCCAAATACTTCCCATGATCCCTTATCCACCTGGAAATTAGTGTTCATGTAGTTATGGTCTTGGATCTTAATTTCCTAATTTATATGTTGCTGTGCACATTTCCCCCCAGTTGGAGTGTGTGTGTGTCCTCATATTAAAACCCGAATTTTGGTGTTTGCATCCCAAGTCTACCCTTTTTGCTGGTTAAACTTCTGTTTAAGTCATTGAACTGCCCAAGACATAGTTACTTCATTTTTTTAAAAGGAGATATTTATAATAAAAACCTATAGCACAGATTACTGTGTAAATGAAAGAAATCAAGCTTGCCCTAAACAGTATCTTAACAGCCTAGCTGGTGTGGTCAGTGGACTGAGCATCGTCCCATGGACTGAGAGGTCCTGGTTCGATTCCCAGTCAGGGCACATGCCCTGCTTGTGGGCTCGATCCCCAGTAGGGGGTGTGCAGGAGGCATCCGATCGATGTTTCTCTCTGTCAAAAAAAAAAAAGTATCTTAACACAGATGAGTGGCAACAGAGCACTGTGGTCCAAAGCAACGGGCTAGAGTCAAACGCCTGGAAATCCTGCCATTGAGAAGCTGGGTAGCTTTGAGCAAGTGATTAACACTGCTTCCTTCCCATTTCCCTTGTCTGTGATCTAAGAATGACAAAGCCTACTTCGTGGAGTTGCTTTGAGGATTACAAAATATCTGCATTGGTGCCTCAGTCCTGCCTGCCATCACTGGTTAGGAATTATCAGTGCACAGGGGTGGGGCAAACGTAGGTTTACAGTTGTGAGTACACGAAACACAGGTTATTCTGGTATTATTATTTATTGATTATTGTACTATTTTCCATACAAACAACTGTAAACCTACTTTTGTCCCACCCCTGTATCAATGAAATGCAGAGAATAATATTACTAATGATAATGACAGTTGAATTTACCTTTCAACTCTTCTAGGACAAGGACTAGACCATTTTATTTTGTATCCACTAAGTGATATACAAAATTAATTAATTTCAGTAAAATCAGTACAGGATGCACAGGAGACTAAAACAAGCAGACACGTGATGGAAGCGGTGCATGGCTTTCTACCACAAGGATTTCAATGAAGGTGGAGAAACTGTGTAGCCCCTGCTTTGCACGGGCCTGAGATAATGCCTGTAGGTGCAGCTCAGACGATCTCTCCAGGCCGTGTGACTCAGGGGGCACATTGGGAACTCAGGATCCTTGGCAAAAACTACTTAAGAGACAGGGGGAAGGCAAAGAGCAAGAGAAGATCTTCCTAGACTTCTTTGCTCCAGGAATCTCCCAGTCTAAAATGAACCCAAATCCTTGGACAATTGGGTCCAGCCACCCTCTACATAGTAAAATAGCCAAAGACAATGGGAAACCCACATACTCCCAAGCATGAAATTATTATGCTATGAGTGAAGTTTGTTTTCCTAGGGGCGTGGGTCTTAGGTGAAACTGTGAATTTATGGTCTGTCTGTCTGTCTGAAAGAGCATTTCGGGGGAACTTTCCAGCATCCGTGACTTCAATTAGATTCTCAGATAAATCTGTGACCCAATATTTATGCAGGTCTGCTTCTGAAGAGAGCTGGTTCCCATGGATAGCAGTCTACCGTTAGGGCTCTAGGCACGCCTCCTTATCAGCAGGAAGCGTGGTCCAGAAATAAGGTATAACATACGCTCGTGATGAGTTGATTGTGATGGTATATCTTGTTCTTTGAAGAGGCTATGGCATCCTTATGAAATGTGACCAGTGTTGGTGAGAGATCGGCCGTCAGCGTATGCATGTTGACATTGCACGTGAAGGCAGAGTGCTGGACTGGACGTCCGAAGCTCAGGGTACCACACCGCCCTCCCCCTGCCCTGCATAGACTAATAGAGCTGACCTCCGCTGTGGCGAATCACAGAGCTGCATACGGCGAGGGGTCAGTGGAGTAAGACATTTGGGCTAGAGGTGGGGAGGGTGGCAGAGGCCCTCTGTTCTCTCCCTTTTAGCAACAGAAGCAGGCACCGGACAGCTGCTCACTTCAAACCTCTATCCTGGATTGGACCTGATTTTGCTCTTTTTTAGAAAGTAGGGTGTGGGTGGTGATTATTCTAGCAAGCTTCTTGGCTTAAAGGGCACTTTTTCCATGGGAGTGGGGTACGTGCTTACAAGAGAAATGGGGACAAATGAACATACCACCCCGGTTATCCTATTATAAGAGCTAACCTTTACTGAGCCCTTCCCACGAATGTACAGTATGTCATATTCCTGACTTTCAGTACATCACTGAATCCTCAGAAACGCTTTAGGTTATATTTTCAAGGTTTAAATAAAAGCTAGTCTAACATGCCGAGCTAGCAAATGGCAGAACCCAGAGTCAAACTCAAGAATAAGACCCAAGAGTCTGCTCTCTCAAACACAGTGTTTACTGGGTCCAAGTTTATATTTTAAGTAACTCTTTTAAAGAAATAAATGATAAAAGACGTACGCATTCATTTTAGAAAATGGGGGAAAATTCAGAAAACTGCGAATCACTCAGATACAATCGTAACAGAACATGGTTCCCATTCATAAAAGTAACACTGTTTGTTATTAACATAGATTTTCACACCTTTTTCATCGTTATTTCAGACACTAAGCATTTGAGCCACATAAAAATCGTGGCTTTCTTGCCGTGTCCATCGCTCAGCTTCGTGGGTTGTGACAGGACACATTCCCTCATTCTCCTCATCTCTCTGCTCAAACGCCCACCTTGCGGAAGGTCTCCCCGGGTTACCCTCTGGATGCTGTGAGACCAGGTGCTGTGGCTTCCACCTTATTTCCAGAACCTAGTAGTTCCTGGCGCATAGTAGGTACTCAATAATGTTTGCTGACTAAAGGCAGCATTGGATAAGACATTATGTTTCCCACTTAGACGTCAAGGAAAGTAAAATAATTGAGGTGAGAAGGCCAGCTTACGGCTGGTAAATAGAAAAATAGGGCATCATGCCCATTCTCCTCATTCTTAACCACAGGCTCTCTCCCACTTGGCTGGGTCCAGCCTCTAATGTGATTGGCTCTGTGCACAGGGCCAGCGCGTCTCTGCATAAAGCCACATCCGTGTAACACGCCCAGTAAGTGGATCGGAGCCCTGGTACTTAAGGGGAAAAATGTAGCGTTGAAAGAACGGCCTCCCATTTATCTTTTCAAGGGCTCCACTTTTGGAAATGCTAACGGGAAGAAAATAAATGACTCCAACGCAATTGCAGGAAGTACACACCTTCCCCTTGTTCCAAAGAGTGAACTCTGTTCCACTTAACCTACAGAATCCTGTGTGGGGATCTCGGCCCCAGCCCGGCTCTGTGACCTGGAGTGAGTTACAGGCCCTCCAGAACTCAGGAGTGCACGTCTGTTATGTGTATGAGTTGGAGCAGATGGTCTCTCAGCCCCTCTATGCTTTAACCTGTTGTGTTTTGAGCATGCTGGGTGCCTCCGCCCCCGACGAAGATGAAGAACATGTCTCTGGGGATGGGGAGGAAACACATCGGGTACAATTCATGTCAGATGAGCAGTAAGGCCGGCATCCTAACTTGCTTCTCAGTTAGGTGGAAGAGAAAGCATGCAAAAATAAAACCCTGATGCCAAGTTAAAAAATAAACCATTTCAAAGAACAAAATCTGTTACCTTCTCCCTCACCAAAGCAACCCTGGGCTTGAAAATAATGTGCACAAAACAAATATGTGAGAAAGTTCTTTCGCTGCCGCTTCTAGCACTTCTCCGATCTCTCTTCCCACTTTGCACTGACTGTCAAATGATCTATCAAGAGGTTAGTTTGTAATTAAACTCCGATCTAATTGCTGGAACAAGTTACTAATTGTGTTCTTAAATCCTTTTATTCTATACCCTAGAAACCAGTGCATCCCAGCCTTTAAATGCTAGTGGTTTGAGAGAATCACGTAAGTACAGCTTTTAGCAGAAATTTTGTTCATTTGAAGCTTTTACCCAGAGCATCAATCAAGAAAACGAAAAAACATGAAACCAATTGGTAAAGGGAATAATCCTCCCTTCACAGCAATAACAAAAAATAAATTTGAAGAAATGTTCTGCCTTCTCTCTTTCTGAATTATAGAGAGTGCCATGCTTAATGATTGGTTTATCTACTAAGACCTATTCAGAAATCTGTTCATTTTCAAATGGGGCTTCCTATCTTTAAAGGGTCAGTTGGGTGCTTTTGAGGTGTGGAGAATCTTTGGAAGCCTTTCAAATCCATTCGGTGAGTCATTCCATTTTGAAAAAAATAAAATGTAAGTGGGGCAATGTCCGTTCAATTTGAATTTGAGTTACGCAGAGTAAACAAAGCAACGCATCTGAAAGAGTAGTGAAGAACAAAACAAAAGAGACATTAGTACAGATGACTAAGTATTTGTTTGGTCTATTTAATGCCGGTGGAGGCTGGTGGTTCAAAACCTTTAAAATGCTTTTTCTATATTGGGAGAGTGTGGTGGGCATTCTTGGTTGTGTCTTAGCCTCTAACTTCCCCAAGAAGTCCTTGAGTTTTGGGGGACAGTGACCCCAACCTCAATCTCCATGGCTTCCATTTATTAGTTTAACCTTGCCCACCCCTAGGCTCCTGGCCACAGTAATGAGGTCACACTCCTCCTGGGATAGCTCATGACCCACCAATTCATGTCAATGAATGCAAATGAGACTCAGTGCCATATCTTCCTCTTCCTCAGCAGAGAAGTCCATGGTCTCTCTCCTGCTGTATTTAAATGTGGGCCCATGAAGCCCCAAGGAGCAAATGCCTATCTTTCCACCCAGAATCTTTTGAAATGCTTTCTAATTTTAGGAGATTTATTTTAGTGTTAGTCACGTTTGCTTACAACTGAAAATCTTGACTGATGAAGTATGAGGTGACTAAGACTTTGATTTCTTCTAAGAACTTGGACATAGGATGAAGCTAACACCACCATCCAAAAGAGAGAGGAGATATATCGATCTTGGTGACTTCCTCAAGTTGCTTGGTCAAATATCACCGAAAGTTATACTTCTAGCTTTTTCTTAGGCTATCGGAGTCATTACTTACCAATGAATAAGTAAACAGGAAGATAGAATGATAAACTGAAATAGTGGATTAATTTCCTAAGGCTGACATAATTAAGTACCACCAACAGGGGGTCTTCAGTCACAGACATTTATCGTCTTGCTGTTCAGGACTTGAGATGTCCTAGATCAAGGTGTCAGCAGGATTGACACCTTCTGAGGGTGGTTCCACGTCTCTCTCTGAGATCCTGGTGCTTTGCTGGTGATCCATTGCCAGCATTAGTGGTGGTCCCATTATAGGTGCATGACCAGTTTCTGCCTTCACCTTTACATGACATTCTCTTCTGTATCTTCACGTTTCTTCTCTGTGTGTCCATCTCCACGTCCAAACTTCTCCTTTTCATAAGGAGAACAGTCATAGTGAATTGGGGCCCACTCTAAAGACCTCATATTAACTAAACTAGTTATATCTGCAAAATCGCTATTTCCAAATAAGTTGACATTCTGACAATTCTGAGGCACTGGGGGTTCAGACTTGACCATCTTTTTTTTGTAGGGGGGGATGCAGTTCAACCCATAACACAGAGTATTTGATTAGGAATCGCTTTAGGGGTATCTTGGTTATGCAATGCATTTGAGGAGATAACATTTACTCAGAATTAACAGATAAAATGGAACCAAGAGACTAGATATGACTATTAAGGGAGGAAAATAATTATTCAGACAGAGGGAAAAGCTATTGCATTAGTACATGTCATGGTAACAAGCAAACAAACAAAAGACCAAAAAGCAATTATAGAAAAGGCTTGTATTGCTTATGTCCATTTGAGTTGTGTTTTCTACACTTTGGAAATTAAAGACTTAAACAAGTAGTATCCATTTGAATAATTTTCATTAGAATTTTACCTCCTAGCTGTAATTTACTTATAAAATCCCCAGTCCGTATTTTCTTTCTTGCACAGCGAGGTGACTTTTTACTCTTTGCTTTGATATTTGTTGGATATTGTGATTTTTGGTGTCCTTTCATGTTGAATTTCACTAATCTTTTCATTTCTGAAGTTGGGGATTATCTTAGTACCATTTTTCTCTCTGGTACCAACCACATGCCTGACAAATAGTGGGGTCTCAAGAAAAACTAGAAGAGCAACAGGAACTCCAATCTAGTTTAGGAGTGAGGTATGCCAGTCAACATTTAACAAGTGACTTTCCTTGGACCATAAAAAGCCCTAAATTTTAGCAGGTGCCAATTCCCAGTGTGTAAATACTGCCACTGTGGCTGACTTCAAGCTACGAACATGCCATCCCTGAACTGAGGAGTGCACATAATCACATCTCCTAAGCCAGTGCCAGCAGGCTCCAGCACACCGTGGACAGGGGAGCTGTTTCAGAAATCTATCTAGGGAAATGGTTCATGCTTGGCTATCAGACTAACTCAGGTTGTTGATTTGTTGCTAGCACTTAAAGCTGCAGTCTTCCGAAATTTATTTATCTCAATGAGTGTCAATGTCCTCTTCTGTAAAATAAGAGTAATAGTTGCTGCAGAGGATTCTCATGCAAATGAAAGTGGATTGTCACTGATGTAGCAACCATCAGAGTAAGGAGTATAGGAAACAACTAATGCACATTAGCTGTGTTTTTCATTCCGTTGTGGTTGATAGAGACGTTTTCTTGCCTTTTGAATTTGGTCACAAAAATGAAAATGAGTGTAGACGCTGTCATTGGTTATGGAATGTTATCTGATGGGAAACCAACTCTTCTTCCTTATGCTGAGTCTGGAAACCTTGTAAAAATGCAGGTTCCTGAATGGACATCAATGACTGGAATTGAGCTCATGATGTTTAGTCCAGAAATGGTTCCTGGCCACACAGAATATATGATATCAGCATTTGGGGAAAAAAATAGGGATTCTAAACCAACAGGTGATTGAGACAAAAAGTAGGGAAATCTTTGAGGACCTGGAGTCTCATCACTCACTGTCTTCAAAGACTGCTTTATGTATATATTCACTTTATTCTCCAAGAGGAGACTAGACAGTAAGACTCCACCTGTGCAGAGAGTTGCAAACCCAAGTGCCAAGTGTGGGGCAAACTAAAAGGAATAAGTGAAATAGGCTCTGTGTGTGTGTGTGTGTGTGTGTGTGTGTGTGTGTGTGTGTGTGAGAGAGAGAGAGAGAGAGAGAGATACAGAGAGACAGAGAGAGACAGAGAGACAGAGGAGGAAGAATGTAGCACATTAAATCAAAGAGTATGTCCAAAGGCAGTCACATTTAAAAATGTTTATGTTCATGCAAACTCAAAGAAAACACATTCCCCGTGGGATGGATTCTGCTCTGTGGGTCTCAGTTGGAGACCCTGACCTATGTTGAGAAGCAAGTCGAGCCTGCTCCTAGAATCCATGCCAGCTCCATTTAATGGAGATAAATACAATCAAGTTAACTTGCCTCTTTTCCCACTAGATTGGTTCATGTATATCTGGTTTTTATTTTTAGTATTTTTCTTTCATCCATAAGGAATATAAGCTCATTGAAAACAATCCAAACAAAACAGAAAGGCATATGGTGGAAAGGCATCAAGATCTCCCACTCAGAGAGGACATCTGAACATTTCGGTGAATATCCTTCTGTGTCTGTGCACACACATTCACATGTTCACATACATGTACACACGTGTGCACACATGCAGACACATACAATACTGTGTGAGTCTCCAAACTGAACTCATGCTGTTATGCTCCCTTCTAATGGATACCATGCCTTAGAATCCTGGTTCTACAATTGAGTCCATTTTGGCTCAAAATATGACATCAAGTCATTGTATTCAGGCATCAAAGCATCACATCTAGTCAGCATCTACCTTCAAATAAAACATTTCTTTTTTTGGCTTCACTTCTAACAGTTAGGGGAGAAAGAGGCGACCTTGTTTTAGAAACCAGGCAGCACTATTATTAGGATTTTATCAACCTTTACTTATCTCTGGATTTTTTTGCCCCTCTTCCCTCACGGTGTTTTATCTTCTCTCCGCTGATCTTTTTCTGTAGATGACCTTTTCTGTTATTTCTCATCTGTGGGTCCCATCAACCCTAACTTTGTATCTGCTAAAACTCAGGTAATTGCTTTTAGATGGGTATAATTAAGAAGCCATTAGTGTAAAGTTTCATTTCGGTTTACGCCTTGGTCTGCATTTGAGCAGAGAAATATGAAATTAAGGTATTAGCTCCTTTCAGGAGCATGAGTCACGAGCTAATACGTTCCAAGAGCAGTTTCTCAACTGTAGTGATTGTGCTTTTCTCTTTGAAAGTCTTCTCTTTGGAATGCTCCTAGAGGGGATATTTTTGAAGAGCGGGGAACAGGTCTATAGGGACAGACCTGGACTGGGCACCTGACTCCCGAAGTGTGAATGTGCATGTTGTCCCATGAGGGTCATAGGAGATCTTTAAAAAAGGTGCTAATATAGAAAAGTCCAACCCAGAAACCTCTGTTTCCTTTCATTGTTGTGTAAGTATCCTACCCTTCGGAGGGCAACAGTGAGAGACATGGTAAAGAACATCCATGACCTTACAGGAAGTCCCTGGCCTGCCCCGAAGGTGCCCACTTCTCCCTAGGAAGGGCCAGTCCTTGGCCACATTCGCATGGGGAGGGTGATAGCATTGCTTTTGTGTAAATTATGCAATCCAAATGTTTTAATCTTCACCTTAAAACTTGTTCTTTTTTGTTTTGTTTTATTTTGAAGGGTCAGCCATCATGACCCCCCTTTTTGTCTCCAACATGAGATGTATGAAGGCATTTGGTCCCCGCTGGGACTGGGTTGAGGTGTGAAGGCAGCCAGGCCAGGGCTTACCTGTACACTGACTTGAGACCAGTTCAGTAAAGTGCACACCTTAAAAAAACAGAACATTCATGACCTGAATGAAGAAGGAGTCCAAGTCAAGATGACCTAATGTGATTCGGGGTTAAACTCCTAGAACGCTAGCTCTCAAAGTGGCTGGCTGCATATCAGAGTTACCTGTTATATTAGTTTGCCTAACCAATGTCCACAAACTAGGTGTTTTAAAACAATGAAAATATATTTTCTCACACTTCTGAAGTCTAGAAGTTTCCATTCAAGGTGTTGTCAAGACCATGCTCCCTCTGAAAGCTCCAGGACAGAATGCGTCCTCGCCTCTGCTTATCTTCTGGTGACATGTGGCAATCCTGCATACGTATCTCTGTGCTTCCTCTCTTCCTACAAAGATACCAGTCATTGGTTTAGAGCACACCCTAATCCAAGATGGCCTCGTCTTAACATTTGCAAAGCAAAACATCTGCATCTTAACTTTCCTTCTGCAAAGACCTTATTTTCAAATAAGTTTGCATTCTGGGAATCCAGGGGGACATACATTTTTGGAGGATGCTATTCAACCTATCATACCTTAAAATATTTAAAAATTTTCAGAGCCCATGGTGCATCCCAGATAAATTCCATTAGAATTCTAGCAGAGTATATATTGGAATCACTTGGGGAGCTATAAAAGAAACAAATACTTGGGTTTTACCCCCAGTGATTCTGATCTACAAAACAGGAATTCTAGCAAGTATGATATTGGATTGTTAAAGTACATAAATGAGAACATGTAAAGTGTGCAGCAGAAGCTTAGCACATAATATATGCTAAATTTATTTTTTGATTGGTCTGGTTTGATGGATTTATAGAAATAAGGACATAATTTCACATATGTAAGGATATAATGTTTAATAAGCATTGACACCCTTCTTCCTCTGCCTTTTTGAGGGCAAATCTGATGATCTGCTTTATATTTCTAGGGTCAAGGTTTTGCCTAGCATCTGGTTTGCTATTACCATAACCCTTGCACATCCTGCTTTTCTAATAGACAAATGCTTATCATCTCTTCTGCATTTGAGCCTAATTGCCACTGTCCTCCCATGTCCTGTCCTTTAACAGGTCAGTTTGTAAGCTCTAATTTTCTCTAGTCTGCCAGTGTGATTAACTTAGTTTGCTTAAGTTTGAGGGATTTTGTAGCATACAGGTTCTTCAGTTCTAATTCTAGGACAGTCCCAGGGAATCCAGCATGGCTAGTCACCCTAAGCCTGACTCAATCAGTCATGGATAACAGAGCATGCCTAGTGGTGCCTCAAGTATGTTACACATATTAGAAATGCAAGAATAGCCTGGCCGGTGTGGCTCAGTGGATTGAGCATTGTCCCACGGACTGAGAGGTCCCGGTTCAATTCTTGGTCAGGGCACATGCCTGGGTTGCAGGTTCGATCCCCAGTGGGGGGTGTGCAGGAGGCAGCTGATTGATGTTTCTCTCTCACATCAATGTTTCTATCTTCCTTCCTCTCTCTTTAAAAAATCAATAAAACATATTTTAAAAAAAGAAAAGAAAAGCAAGGATCTTTAAGAGTAATCACAAATGTGTATAAAATAGGCCACTTGTCTTTCAGTCTATGTAAGAGCTATCAGAGAGCAAAATAACAAATGATGATGATGACGATGATGATGATGATACATATTGATCACTTACATTAATCCAGTTTCTGTGCTAAGGCTTTATATGTACTATCCATTTACTATTCACAATAAGCCTATAGGGTGAGTGGCACCATTATCCTCCTTTTTAAAATGAAGAAATTAGAGCAGCTTATGTGACTTCTGCAAGGTCTCACAGCTAGTGTGTACTTTGGCCCAAATGTAAGTTTGGCTTCAACAGTGCTGGTCTTATTCCTATGCCATACTGAATGGATGCACAGGGGATGGATAAACACAAGTTAGAGAAGGACAGAGGACCCGTGCCGCAGCTTGAGGTGATCCACAAGGCCGTTACAGACAGAGGGAGAATTGGACCAATGCTGATAGCTTGCAATGCACCATGACTTCCCTTAAGTGGTTCATTGATGGACAACATTAATTGAGCACCTAATATTATATGTGTATGTGTAGAGCACATACAGGAATATTGAAGCAGTGATAGTAGCCAGAATATTTGAGGCTGTTACTTTGTCCCTGGCACCACGCTAAGCACTTGATATAATATCACCTCATGGTATGGCTTCATGATATCCACCCAACAAGATACCGTAATTATCCCCATCACAGAAAATAAACTTAGTATCAAAGACATCAATGAACGTCATCCAGGATCTCACACCTGGTTTGTGACATATTCGGGATTCGTTCAAATCGAGGTCTCTTTGTTGGCTTATTTGTTTAATGATGGAGTCCATTTCTTAATCATCATGTTGTCTTGCTTCTCAAGGCGAGGAAGCATCAGAATATTTCAGTGGGTCATAAGTGAAGAACACAGAGAAAGTCCATGTGGCAGATGCTTCATACAAAACTTGGTTGATTTACCTGCTCAAGACTGGAGTGCTGGTGTACAAGCTGCAGCAGAAGGTAGATGGTGAAGGAGGCGTGCGGGGACCTTGCCAGCAAGGAGAGCTGGTGGCATGGACTCTTTCTCATCTTTGGGACACGGCTTGCTCTCAGGCTATAGGAAGCAATCCTGTGACAAAATTGGAAGTACAGTTAATCAGGACTTAATTGAACAGTTCCATCTCTGACTAAGGGGTGGGGTGATGGAGGATGGGGAGGGGAAGGAAAAAGCACATCACGTCCCTCCATTTAAGAGAGTGAAATGTGTCTTCTCATCCATAATGCAGCACCATAATGTTCTTGTATGAATTGAAAATGCCAGGCAATCAAAGGCCATATGTCTTCAGCTTAGATCCACAGAGTGTCCATGTATTTTTAATCAAGGCTGCATCTCTGAAGTATGTTTATGCTTTCTTGGCATAAAAGATGCTCCCTCAGATTAGCTCTGCACCCAGCTCCGGGCTGTTGTTACCTTTGGCCACACCAGAAGAAGCGAAGTTGGCAGATTCCCCATAACGCATTACTGTAAAGCGAATGCAAGCTGTACTTGAAGGATAGTGAACACAGAGCAATCCATTAAAGCTGAGGAAATGGACTTATGAGTCACTGCAGTCTTTGCTCCCTCGCAGATCTCTCTGCTTCTACTCTCTCCTTGCACCCGAAAATTCATTTTCCACACAGCACCCAGCGTGATCTGTTAAAAATGCAAATCCAATCTCTTCATTTCTCTACTTGAAAACCTCTAGTAGAGGCCTTTGAAAATAAGGACGAGACTCTTTGCTCTGGTCCACACAGCTCTGCATGATTTATTTTTCCATCCCCATTTCCTGTCATACCTCACTTCCCTACATTCCTGATACTCCAGTCACATTGTTCTCATTTTTGTTCCTAACCACTTAGTAGTCAACTCTTGAATGCATTCACTCAAAAAATGTTTGGGCACCAGATACGTACCAGGAACTCTCCTAAGTGTTGGGGATACACCTGTGAGCAAAATATAAATCTCCCCAACCTCTTGAAACTTACGTTCCAATCAGGGCACATAGACAACCAACAATAAAGAAGAGGAAAATGTAAAATACAGAGCGTTGAGGAAGTGACAATTCCTTTACAAAAAAAGAGAAAGCAGAGTGGTATAAATGGGGTCAGGATTAAGTGGCAAGAAGTGCTTGGTTGTGCTATTAAATGAGGTGGTGAGGAGAGCTGTCTCATGTGAGGGTATTTTCTCTTACTGCTCCCTCTCTCAGAACACCCTTCACCCAGATATTTACATGAGTTTCTCAGAACTCAAGTCTCAGCTCAAATGTCACTTGTCAGAGAGACCTTTCCTAATCCTCCAATGTGAAGTGGCCACTTGTAGTTACTCTGTCTCACCACCCTCTGTGGTAGCACTTAGAAATATTTGAGGCTACATTTTTCTTTTATGTATATACTTGGTTTTTGTCTGCAATACTCATGGACTGTAAGCTCCATGAGAATAAGGTCTTTATCACTTCAGTGTTGGGTCTCTTGTGTCCAGATCAATGTCTAGCATATAGTAGATACTCAACAAATACTTAAAGGAATGAAGAATGGATGAAAATATCAACACATTCATTAGACTATTGGGATAGGAGAGAGAAGGCATTGAGAAATCTTCGACAGATGTTACCATCTTCTTGGTTAGTAACAGGTCGTTTATTTAAGCAACACAATACACAAAATACAGAACAATTGAGGAAAATTGTATCAAAAGATTAATTGAAAAGATGAAATCTTCTTCTCATCCTTTATATACCTCGTGTGCCAGTTTCTCTCCATTCTCACCACCAGCACTCTGGTCCATGGGCCGTCATCTCTCCTTTCACTTTTTCACTCTTGCTGCCATTCAAAACATTTTTTCAAAGTCCTGGAAGGGTGAGTCTTTAAAAACATATATTTGATTATATTGTCCACTGCTTAAACCCTACAATTACTCCCTATTGACCACAGGATAGGGTCCAGAATCTTAAAGTGGCTCCCAGAGACTACAAGACCACTGTCTACTCCTCTAGTGTCATCTCTCCGTACTTCTCACCAGCTCTATATTCTCTCTGACTGATCTCCTTTCCATTGCTCAGGGCTGCTATCTTTCCTTTGGACAACTAGAAGATGGTTTCTCTGTTTGGAAGTATCTTCTCTGCTCTCTGTGTCTGGCTCAGTCATAGTTATCTTTCAGGTCTCTCCTTAGACTTCATATCCTCCAGCAAGGACTCTCTGATCCCTGTTTGGGCTGGGTTCTCTTTTCTGTGGTCTCATCCCACGTTGCAGTTGCCCATCACATTACATACCATCGTGTGAATTGCAATGGTTTGATTTCTGGCCTGTCTCTACCACTAGACAAAAGTGATAACAGGGCAAAAATAATTTACGTCTCCTTCATGCTTGTAGTTCAGGCATCTCATATCAGACCTGGCTTAGAGTCGTTTCTCAAAATGTATTTGTTGAATGATTGGATGAAATGTCTAGTCAGTTAAAATACCAAGACTTTTTTTGCAGACAGAACTTTGAGTATTATTTTTCATGCTAAAACTCTACTCATGGGTCTCACTATTCTGTGGCCACACTGCTGAAAGCCAAGAGGAGATATGGAGGAGGTTGAGGGTACACAGCTTATCTTTTGATACTGATGTCATAGAGTATAATTGGGTCCTTCTGCTCAACCTTTGGTGAGAGCCTCAGGAACCAAGGAACTGATCTACCAAGACAAGAATTCTGACTCATACTAGAAATATTGAGCATAGGGGCTTCTGCAGAGTAGGGGATTCTGATGTCTTGCTTATCACAGTGGAAAGTACCTTAAGATTAGTGGCTTTGCCCACATCTGAGACAAATTGAAGTGGTTATAGAAATAAAGGATGCACAAACTGAGTGAAGTCTTTGAAAGCGTGTCATCCAAAAATCTCATTTCACTGATGAAGAAAGCAAAAACTCCAGTGGTGTTTAAATAATGTCCTCTCTGCTCTTGGATTGAATTCTTGACTTTTCCTTGCAACCTACAGTTTCTTTCATCCTTTTAATTCCATTAAACTCAACATATGTTGATAGGTTTTAATATTTTTCTCTTAATCATGTGCCAGACGTTAAGAATAGCCCCCTCATGAGAAGGCCACATGTCAGTTCTGTGACGTGAATGTGAGTTCTCTTTCATGGTTCATTTTGCATTCCATGAGTGTGAGTGTTTTTTCATGGCTCATCCTGCATCCAGCTAAATTCAGAAACCTATTCCTCTCTAAAATTATTTGACTAATTCACTTGCACCAGAAGTTTGGTGAGCAACACATTTTTTTTTTAATATCATAGGAAAAGAAGGACAGAGAGGAGAATATATCTCTAAGCAAGCGATTTAGCAATCCTTCCATGTAAAGACATAACTTCTCCAAAACCCCTTGCCCTCTTGTCACTGGGGGTTTCCTTTCTTTTAATGCATAAAAAAAAAAATTCTAATTGACTTAGAGCTCTTCTCTCCAGTACATTTTCTCTAAGCATTTTGAATTCTTCTTTCCTTTATAAACACCATCATTCAGCTCTGAACTAGCTCCTCCTTCCAATAGTGCTTATCCAATGTCATCACAGATGTTCTGCTAAACAAAGGATCTTCCAATTAGCAGAACCGCCATCCATAGAAAATGTGTCCTGTGCACATCACTTCTGTATGCTTGACCAGCAATTCCTATGCAGCCAAATCATTATGAACCTGTGTTTTGAGCATCTGAAAATTCACTTATAAGATGGCCTGAAAGATTCTGACCTCATGGAATTGTGAGGATCACATAAAATAAGTATGAAAAAAAAAAACAAAAAACTCTGACATACCACCCAACACAGAATAGCCTAGTAGAAGCTCAGTGGATATTGGTTTCTTCACCCCGAAGTGACTGGACTTGGTGATTCATTTGTCCCCAGATTTATTACTGTGTTAGTGTTTAGGAGGCTTCTCAGCCTCTTCAAGCTCAACAGTATCCCTAAAATTTGCAGGAGAGCACAAGGTAGTCCAAAAAGTTGCAAATCAAAAAGGCTATCTTATTATTTGTTCATGATGGAGACATGACTATTCTGACATAATCCAGAAAGTGTGTGTGTTTTCGAGAGAATTTACAAGTACTGCACTCCTCTGTGAAAGACTGTGTTAAGTTCTAAAAGGCTGCTGTAACATTTTTTGTCCCTAGCCCGATTTGGCACCTGTTAGTGGCAAACAGAGGCACTTTGTGTTTTTACTTTGATGTAAAACTCTGTCCCTACCCAGACATGTCATGGATTGAGGGTCTTGAAGCAGAGAAGCTTCTCTATCTATAACCTAATTTAATTCCCATTCTTAGCAGAGCTGGTGAACAATCGTGTTCGTTGCAATAGCTCTCTGGGCTCAGCTGAGCAGGCACTGACTGGAGCTACTCGATGCCATCTGACTCTCAGGGATTAGGAACCTCTTAAACCTCCCAGTTCCAGCAATTCAGGAGAGGCAGGGTCTCCTGGGCTTCTGTCTTTGAAACTGATGACAAAGCACCCCTGTGGCGATACATGTATTTGGCTTCAACACAGATGGAACAGCATCTATTAAAAGAAACCACAAGACCCCATGCCTTTGGCCTAAATGTATGATTATTGAATTATTTTTTCAATCCCTGTGATTCTCAGTTGTACAAGGAAGATGCACTCTGGAAAGAACTGTGGAAATTACCGAGATGAGTAGCAATTGGCTAAATATTTATACCGCAAGTATCATTTCAGTTCATCTTCACAGTAATTTCACAAGGTAGACATTTAGTTTTGTTTTACAAAAGGCAAAATCGAGGCTCAGAAAGATGAAGGAACTTGCCTAAAGTGACGTTTCAAAAGCAGCTGTGTCTGGGGAGACAGACAAAACATGGTCGTCAGTAACATGGGTAAATGCGTTTCACACGTGTTTCCCTTGAATCTTCAGAGAAACCCTGACTGGTTTGTTTTCATTTCACAGATGAGTAAAACAGGTCCAGGGAAATGTGGTCCTCATTCAGGGAAATCGTACAAATGTTCTATGAGAAGGACACAGGTACTCTTGGATAATGGGGATCACCAAGGGTACAGAAATGGGTTTAGTAAGATGCCCTAAATATTCCATAAGGTCTGAAAAAAGAAGACTTTGAAGAAGAGAAAGGGGTATCAAAAGGAAAAACAGTTACATTAGCATGGACACTCATTCTGCTTCTAATTCCAATGGCAAACCTACATTTTCTGTAGAGTTATGTAAGAGAAAGCATTGTATTTGTGTTCAAAGGGCAAGCCTGAGGAAAAACTCAGGACACTGCCTGCATTCTAAGTGGCCCAACTGATGGAGGGAATGGGCCCTGTTCCAAATTGATTAGTTCTGCTACCTTCTCATTATTGTTCCGCCTGAAGTTTGGCATGCAAGCAAGGTCATTCCACGCACGGGTCTGCGTGACTTAACTAATTCTGCTACAAATTCCCTCCTCGCCACACCCCCACCCCCGCCACGGCATGCCACCTGCACTAAAGAAAATTAAAAATCAGCACATACATTTTACATGAGTTCCCGAGACCAGTGAGAAATTAATGTTATGTTGTTTTTTTGATCATGATACAGCTGTTTTTTAAGATGTTCGTCTAATTCAGTAATAGGAAACCTTCCTCCAAATTCCTCCGTGGAGCCTGTGCCTCCGGATGGGAAGAAGAAAGGCATGTAGACTCGGAAGAATATGTGTGATCAAGGTTTCTTCTTGCAGTTCACCTTACAGAGAAACGTCAGGGCCAGGGATCAGGTTGATGCCTCCCCCAAATGCAACCTTAATACTTTTCTATTCCCATACCTCCTCTCAGGGTGTTCCTTTAGCCTAAAAGTACGTCTCATACTGTCACCTTCAATCGCTTCCAGTTCTTCAAGGTTGACTGCAAATGTCTCAGCTTCCATGAAGTCATATCCTCATATCACATGATTGCTTTCATATCAGATCTTCAGTCGTTCTTAGGAAAGTCTGATCTCCTCCGACCCTGTTTCCCTACTGATAATGTGAGAATACTTATATCTATATTTAAGGGTAGATTTTAAAATTAGAGAGAATGTCTAAGAAACAGAGCCAAGTATTTGACAAATAATACTAAAAAAATAGTATTAATTTTGTTAATATCACTACTTACCAGGAAATGCAACGTCCGATATTCTTGAAATGAAATTCAAAACCCTTCACAGTCAAGTTCCAGTCTTGCTTTCTAGTCTCATATCCTGACACTCTCTCCAGAGTACCTCTGTTCCTACCCCTCCAAATTTCTGTATTCTATTGAACGAAACTCCCCACGGTGGAGGGAGAAGTATGCACCTTCATTACTGAGGGCCTCCAGGGTTGCTTTTCTTTTCACTTTGTCTCCTTCTGCACTAGAACTTACCCAAGATCTCATGGTTAGCAAATCACATAGAGAATAAGCAGCCATCAGAATTTAGGTCCAGTTTCCACGCCCACAAACAGTTCAGACAGGCTTCTAAAAGGTTCCCAGGCTCGACCAGTGTGTTCAGTGGTTGAGCATTGACCTGTGCACCAAGAGGTTGCTGGTTTGATTCCTGATCAGGGCACACGCTCAGGTTGTGGTCTTGATCCACAGTGGGGAGCATGCAGGAGGCTGCCAGTCGATGTTCTGTCTCATTGATGTTTCTATCTCTCTCTCCCTCTCTCTTCCTCTCTCTCTCAAATCAATAAAGAAAAAAAATTTTTTTAAATAAGTAATAAATAAATAAATAAAAGGTGCCCAGTAATTGTTAAGAAGTGATTTGCTTGGTTATGAGCATAAGCTTTGAATTTAGACAATCTTGGGTTTGAGTGTTAGTTGACTGGCTGCACCATTGCACACCTGTTCCTTCAGATCTCTTAGCTTAGGCAGTGATCTTTGTAAAAAGATAATAATACATATCTTAAAGCTAGTATTATACCTTATAATGTCCAAAATGTATATTCATAAGTTCATATTCAAAGTTATATTCATGGTATAACCTATGTATAATACATAACATATGTACACACACACATATATAATTTGATCTGCATTATAACTTTAAGATGCATGAGTATATTTTGGAGACAGAGGACGAGAGAGGGAGAGAGAGAGAAACATCGATGTGAGAGCGGAACATCCATCGCTGACTCCCGCACACCCACTACTGGGCGGGTATCAAGCCTCAACCCAGGTATGTGCCCTAACTAGGAATTGAACTCATGACCTTTGGGTGCCCAGGACGACACCCAACCAACAGAGCCACATGGGCCAGAGCATCATGTGTATATTATGACTATGTATGTGATGTTAATATATATATTAGTTCTAAGAACATAAGCCTTAATCTGACTCAAGGGAGAAATAGATCCAGGAATCAGCCAGTTTAAAATAAAATATTACATTTAAAGTTTTGAACAAAGTCTAATGAGAGGCTGAATGGACATGCCACCATCACTGCTATGTTCCCCCACCCTCTCCAGTCCCTGGAACAGCCTCAAGGTGGGAATGACAGCCTCGGGCAAAGTAGAAAGTGATCCATAGTCAATGCCCCATAGAATCACTGGGTGGGGAGGGAGGAACAGAGTGAATTCCTGGTAGTTATTAATTTGTAATAAATCACCTCTAAATAATTGAGACACATAGAGCAAGTCTGCTACCCAATGGTCAATGATTCACTTTTCATGAGAGTCTTAGAAAACGGGTTCTTTTTTTTGAGTTCATTTGAGCCAAGCTGACCATTGCCAGGGAAGCAAAATCTCAAAAGATGGAGAAAATGCTCCAGAGAATGGCCCTTTTGCACCTTATTTTATACATTAGAATCAAAGGAGAAGATATAAGGAGGTGACATGAAATCCACTGGTGGTAGATGAGGGAGGCTGGAGAAAGCAAGGGAGGTGGGTGTCTCTGGAACTGGATGAAAGTAAAACAAATAGACACATACTTCCTTTACATTGGTGGGTGTGGGATTGTTAAGAGTTAACAATTAACATGATAACAATAACAATGAGGACCTCTGTGGTCTCCTGCTCTGGTGGGAGATTGTGCCCTGAGGGGTCTGGAGAAAGATTCTTGCCAGAAGTCAGGAGTGTTATTGAGGTCCAGACTCCTCCACATGGGAAGCAGGGAGAGTTCAGGGATGCAGACTCCCTCTTAAAACCTAGCAAGGGCTGATGCTCAGTTAGCTACTGATTAAGCGGTCTCTGTTAGGGTTAGTTAATAGTTGCTATTGGTAAATTTTGACTGATCAACATTGAAATGTTATTAATAATACTAAATATATCGATATGATGTATACATAAATTTTGGTACATAAAGGCAGAAATAAATCTTGCAATGAAAGCCACCCCCACGAGGGCTTCTGTTTAGCAATGCACTTTCCCCATTCCCGCGACGGCCCAAGGTTTTTGCTGACCTGGCTTCAGTAAATTTTAATTTAGCAAAAAGCCCGGTTGAATAGATGCGTTCACAAGTCCCAGGCCATGCAACACTCAATCTGTTTAACAGAAATGTTTTTCTAGTTCCATATTTGTGCTTTCTGCTGGAACTAGATCTGTGTCTTTCTGTCTCAGTGGAGCAGAAATGGAAGGGGATGTCAGGAAGGGAGCCAGATCTGGAAGGGACAAGAGGCAAAGTGGCGGCTGGGAGATCACAGAGGCTGCAGCATTGGAAAGATACAGAGGAAGATGACAGATTATTTCATCAAAGAAAAAGGAGTACACAACATCACAGCAGGTTTCCACCTAAAAGCAATATGAATTGAAACTTTTTGATGGCCCCCTGAGATTGCTAAATAGTTTATTGTCTATATGGGCATATATATTCCATGCGCATGTGTACATTTTGATCAAGGGATAAATACCAGGGAGAAAAAAATCACTTAAAAAACCGTATATTGGGTGACTTCCGTAAAATGACCATTGTTCTAAAGACTTGGATTACCTCTCTCTCTCTCTCTCTCTCCTCTCTCTCTCTCCCCCCTAAGCCTTCACACATGTAGTTCTTCTCTCTGAATAAGATTATGTTCCCTGTCTTCACCTGACAAATTTCTATTCATGATCAGATTCTTCTTTGACCATACTTCATCAGGGAAGTTTTCCTGACTTCTAACCGTCCACCCAGCACCGCATCACTTCGTAGCCAGGCTGTGGGGCTCTAAGGCCAGATTCCCATAGGTTAAATTTTTACTCCACCATTTATTAGCCTTGTGACCCTGTTCAAGTTAATCCAGTTGTCTCGGAAGTAACAGTAGAAGCCAGAAATAATACGAATACCCCTGGGATTAGGTATTTGAGGATTAAATGAGGCCATTTATTTAACAAGCTGAGACCAGGGCTGACATTGAATGCATGTGAACCATTTTTATTCTTCTCAACCAGTCTTGTTTTCAAGCTGGAATAGGGAGGGACTATGAAAAGCGAAGGGTCCACACTAAGTTTGAATTTCATCTGGTAAGAAGTTGAGAGCTATTGAAAGTTTTAAAGAGAGGAGAGACAGCATCAGATTTGAATTTTAGATAGAAAAAAATAGATAGGATGAGATGCAAATAGAGAAAGAACTCTTTAAAGTCTGCTCAGTATGGCCAAGTAATTCATTTTTAAGCAATCACATTTGCTCGCCAGTTCCAAAAATTAAGAGTCCTTGTAATGCCACCAACATTTATGGAATGCTCACGAAGTGTGAATGCTTGGGGCTGAGGATTCAAGAAGCAGTTTGCATTGGGTTTACACTCATACAGACCTAGGTTCACCATCAAGTACTATGTCTTTCTCTCTGAACAAGGTTCTTAAATTATCTAAGCCTCAGTTTCTTCAAAATTAACAGGATTAAATGAGATACTGTATATACATCACCTTAAAATGCTTAGAATGTGGTTTGTGTTCTATTAATGAGACTTATCATTATTACTATTATTATCATTGATACTATTTTATAAGAATGCTAAATGACACCTTCTCCAATGCCAAGGTGCACACAGTCTGAATATAGAAAGCAGACATGTAGACATATAACTTATATTCCATTTGAGGTGCCATGCTATTAAAAATAGCAAACAGTTGTTGAGTATATACCATATGTCAGATATTATTCTCAGTGTTATACGTGTAAAATAGTATTTAATTCTTACAGAAACCCTATGAGACAATAAGATAGTGCTAGATGATATAGAAATGAGTCAACACAGGAGCACAAGTTAAATAATGTGCCCTAGGCTACACAGAGAGTGACGGGCAGAGTTGCATGTGAGCTGGGGTGGTCCAGGGCAGATGCTCTAAACCACCAGCTTACTGTGCTTCCCTGATAAATAAGGATGTGATGACTTTGAAATCATGGGAGGTTTTCAAGAAGATGTAACATCTGTGCTGGGCCCTGACAGATGAGCTACTCATTTTGTTTCCAGGAAAGCTTTGACTTAAACCACTTCAGAGAGAAGGCTATCCCCAATCTTATCCACAGTTAAAATGCGTCTTTCAAGAATCTGTTATATATGATAATGACCAGACATCACTGCTATAAAACCCTTCTATATACCAAATCTTTATGTTGGAATTAGGGCCAGAAGTGGGTACCACCCCTGCCAGCAGCGTGAGGGTGAATTCTAGCTCTCTGTGCAAGCTGAGGGATTTCCCTCAAGATTGTTGATCCTAGAAACAGTTTTCTGCTGATTCATAAATGGAGGGAGTGGAATAATTTAAGGGTGATATTAATCTCTCCTTCCATTTACCTGTAAGAATTTTCCTCATTGTTCTGCAAGGTCAACAAACAACAATGGCAACGGAGTTAATATTATTATTGAAAACAATGATGATTGTTAACATAAGTATAGCCGTTGACACTACTGATATCTCATAAATATCTTAAAGACATTTAAAGAGCTAAAACCTCGATGGGTATGTGGAATTGATCATGCCATTTTAAAGATGAGGACATCAAGACATTGGGTGATTTAATCGTGTATTCAGGTTCACGTAACTGCAAGTGTCACAGTCATAATCAGGGCCAGAAGAACCATTACTCAGGTCATAGCCATGTCTATAGACCTGTCTCAGCATCCTTATTTGGGATTGTGCCTTGTGATAGGATGTACAATTTAGCAATTTAATTTACCAAATCTCACTGCCCCCTGAGCCCAAGATTTGGGGTGAGAGTAAAGTGAAGTTTTCTAACTAGTGGCCAAATCCTACAGTCTCCCCTGAACAGAAATTGGTGCATTACAACAGAGTGGACAATAGGAATGTAAGCTTCTCTGTTGGGCAACCCTCTAAATCAAGTGTTTTTGACTGGTAAATTGAGAAAGAAAGAAAGAAAAAAAAAACAGAGAAGAAGACTCCTAATATTCTTTAGCAATGTAGGGTGTTGTATTTATTAGAGTTGGTCATTTGATATTTCTTCTTCTCCTTCTGAGAGCCACATCGTAGTATTGTGCTTCTTTGCTTCCACAAAGTTGAATGAGGTCATGGAATATGCTAATGGAATGTGAACAGAAGCATTCTGTATTTTCCTTGATGGAAGCTTGTACAAGGCTGACCATCCTTTATTATGGTATCTGACCATTTCTACAATGGCAGTGAAATCCTGTGCCCAGGTGGCATCTACATCCACTTGGGCCCTGGAAGACTACAATGAGTAGAGAGCCCCTGTTGATCCACATTGGACTCATGTTAAAGCTTTGAGATTTATTGGTTATCTTCCTCCTCCTCCTCCTCCTCCTGATCCTAATGTGACTTGGTATATGATTTTGTGCTTTTGAAAACATTTGGCCAGATACTACAAGAAGGAGATGAGTTTATGAAAGAACTGACTCTAAATAGAAGAAAATAGAGAGGGTCAAGGAGTTCAGGAACTTGAAAGATTAAGAGAGGAAACTGTTTTTCACCCCAATCTGTAAAAAGATATTGAGATAGTCATTGACTGTAACAAAGGCCAAAGAAAACTTTGACTTGCAGCTAGGATCACATGAAAGGAATGGCCATCACAACCACTGTTAAAATCTCTGAGTGGATTAAGGTGTTTCAGAGGAAAGGTATAATTAAGAGCTTGGTATCCAGTAAATGCATTCAATTGCACAAAATGGCTCAGGGGGGGAAAAAAAACTACAATCTTAGCTTGCCCACGGAAGCTTTGAAAGTTAAAGTTGTTGTAATTAAGGTGGCAGGGGGTGAAGTGAGAAGAGAGGCAAGCAAACAAAGACATAGCAAATCTAAGAAATATATCTAGAAGAGAACAGTGAGACATGACTGAATTCAAAGAGATATGAAGGCTATTACCATTTTAAGTGAGTGGCATTGCAAATAAATCACAAACAGTCTATGACTGTTTGAGATTTAAAATAACACTAGGGCTCTTAAACTCCTAAGCGGGAAAGAGGCTGAGAAAGATGCTTAGCTACCAAAATAGGGCACATTTTCAATGCCCACTTTTTGATATGGCCAAGAAAGTTGATGGAAATAGAAGAATCCCATTTCTATTAACGGGAAATGGACCATGAGAAGGCCATGGACCACAGAATGGGGCCCTACCCAGGGAATAGAAGGGGACACTAATCTGGGAACATCTTCCACTCCCACAGTGGACCTTGTCACATCTCTCCAGTAGGATTTCAGAGTTGTGGTAGAACAACTACTATGCCTCCTTCATTTATGATTGGAAGTGTTTATTATGGAAATTTTGTGTGTTCTATTTTATCTTGGCTGATAACATGTCTTTTGAGTTCAATGTTTGAGTTCAGATCTCTGAACTAAAAGGAACTACCTCTGGACTCACAGAGGCAACAGGAAGCCACTCAGGGATCTGGACTTCAAGTTGATCACTATGACTAGATGCGTTGTTGTGAGTTCTTGAGTGGAGTTCTTCAGCTATCTCTCTTAGTGGTGTTAGAATGAATAGGTTTTACAAGCAGGAAGAAGAAGAAGAAGAAAGAAATATTTGCCATTAGAGAAGCAGACTGTAGTAGTTTTATGTCTGTTAAAATATTCCAGATTTTCTCCCTGCTTGGCACATGCAAAATCGTACTTCCCTTCCTTTTCAAATTAGGCATTGTCATGTAACTCAATTTGACGACACACACACACACACACACACACACACACACAGAAAAATGTGAACAAATACGTTGTGTGTCATTTTGTGGTGGAAGCATTTATTTATAAGATACTGCAGTGTGGTAGTAATCCTGGAAGCATATGTAAGCATGTGCCTCCCATCCGTCAAGGACTCTAAATGACTATAATGAGCAGAGCATCCTTCTGACTTGAAATGGACATGTAGTGTAAGAAAGAAATAAACCTCTGTTATTTTCAGACTCTGAAACTTAGCAGTTGTTCATTGCTCAGTATAGCATACCTATCCTGGCTCGGTCATGGGCATGAGTTGTTATTGTTTTACTCTACATGTGGTTTTCTCACAACTGTAGAATGACCTTTACTTTAAGGTACAAGGTAGGGCTCTTCTATCATCTGAACTTCCATCCCAGGACTAGCAGCCATTCTGTGAGGTTATGGCCATTCCCATCATGAAGACTTACCTCCTCTTTGCCACGCTGGGTAACAGGCACTGCCCTTCCTCTTGAGTGATTTATAAGTAATAAAGAAAAGTCCAGAGACAAAAATTCAGCAGAATTGCATCCTATCTGTCTCCTCCATCTCCCATCTCTTTGACGAAGTGCACACAAATTCACATAATTACTTCCTCCTTATCCACTAAATGAGATAATGGGAACAGACCTGGCCATCCCACCATGGCGCTATCCCAGGTACCAGCAGCAGTTCGGTATGAACTTAGTCGTAAACTCAAACGTAGTCTAGATCTCTGGGATGAGGAGACATATATTATCATGCTCGTTGATATATATCCAAACCTGATCTGTTATCCTAAGTTTTCATAAGTAGAGAAATTAGCTCCTCCTCTCAAAATGAAGATGTTATGTGAAACAGCCAATAAAAAATTAGAATGATTTGATCAAAACAAGCTAAGATCCTTTTTGGTTTTAGCCTTAATATAAAGCTTCTTCAACAGCACGTCTTATTTTTTTTTTTTTGTCTCTCCGTCTGGCAGAGATAATGCACATTGTGGGTGGTTATTGTTTAATAATTCAGCTTATTGTTATTGAGGACCTGCTGTGAGCTTGGTGTTCTGCTGGGGATTCACAGGGAAGGCATCTGTAGGAGAATGACATTTAAGTGAGAGTTTATGAGTGAAGAAGTTAACCAAGTGTGGGGGAAAAGCACTCCAAGCAGAGATAGTAGCCCGTGCACAGCCTCTGATGTGCAAAAGGTCAACTCATTTGGGAACTTGAAATAAGGCCAGTGAGGATGATGTGGTAGGAACAAGTGGGAGATTGGTTGGGGTGAAGACACAGGCAGAGGCCAGTTCATCCTAGACCTTGTGAATGATGCCAAAACTTTTAACATTGTGTTAGAGGGCCAATGGAGAGCCATTACGCAGTTATTGATGATCTTACACTGCCCAACTTCCATTCTTTGAATCTTAGAAATCCAAAGACATCCTGCCCATCATTTAAGGATCTTTCCTATAGCAGATTGGAATCCCCATAAATTTGTTAAGTATCAGATTTACTGACGGTCGTGTACATGACATACCCTCCGCAAAAGAACTCAAGGCATAGATATACTCCTTAAGTTACAATGGATGAATGGATGGGACATACAATGAGTAAGAAAGTACAAAAAAAAAAAATCCTGTATTCGTGTATAACCCTTAAACAATACTTTTGCTTTCTCTAACAGAGAATTTATAAATTTACAAGTTAAAAAAAAATGTTTAACAAATTACCTGTGGGCATGAATGGGTGAAAGGCAGTGAGCTCCTTAGAGAATAATAGAAACAGGGTAGATGAGAAACCGTAAGGGACAGCCCTCCTGATTCTACTGACAAAATGTCTTTAAAAAGCCAAGAGCAGGAAGTAGAGTGAAATAGAACCGAAAGCTTGCTGCAGTTGCAGAATTTTAAGGGATTTATTTAATATTCTCTGGGCATAGCTTTAAAATATTCATGCATGTTGGACATAATTATGTCATTTTATTGTCCACTGCGTGTCAGGGAAATGTCATTTTTTTTTTTTTTCCACCGCAGCTTATATCACTTCTTCGGCAATTGGGAAATGCAAATGATTATAAACAGAGAAATCTTAAGTGGTAGAGAATTTGTTTCATGAATTTTATAGTGAAACTTTAAACTCTGAATGCTGTGGTCAGAGAATGATGATGGGCACATTTCTCTATGAAACCCAGAGTGATCCCTTTACAGCCCCCGCAGTTAAAGGAACATCGAGCTAATGATTGAAGGGGTCAGGAAATATCCTAGTGGAGACTGAATAGCAACTAAATTGCCATTTCCTCGTCTAGAAATGACTCTTGTTCTGTGTTGTTTTAGAAGACTCCATTAGTAGCAACCCATGGAAAATGCAAGGAAGTTGATTCTGTTCCAACTCCAGGGAGAACCTCCCGTGGAATCCAGGTTTTCAGGAGAAATTCTGAGCCTTGGTGTTAGTGGTAAGTTGGCAGAGGGATGCTGTGCAGGAGAGAAGACCAGCCACCCTCCAGGAGACAGTTTGGCTTTGTGGAAATTGCCTGAGATTTGATGCCAACCACATTAAGACTCAAATCTTAAAATTCCCAACTTGCTGGCTGGTTGGCCGGCTGGCTGGTACAGTTCACTTAACTTTTCTGAGCTTCATCCTTTCTCACCTGAAAATAGATAACCGAGTCAGAGTTGTAGTTAAAAATTAAATGGCATGCTATATGTAAAATCCCAAGCAGATAGCCATAAAAAAACAAGTATTTTATAAAATCTTCTAGGAAAATGAGGCTCATAGGCATGTAATGCAATTCCCATCGCATAGTAGGTACTCAACAAATGTTAAACTCCTCTATCTTTCCATCACTGGCCACAGATGGGCTCTAAGTTTTTAAAGCTCCCACTGTATTGTTGACTCTTCACATCTAGAAAATGCATTCAGGTGAGAAAGGTTTCCTTGCCTTTCTGGATTAACATGCAAACCCTGTTTTTGTTTTCTCAGCCCTGTCTGTGCTTATGTCTATAGGTAATGAGTATCTCTTAATGTCTTAGGTGTGTGTGTGTGTGTGTGTGTGTGTGTGTTTTACCCTCCTTTTGAAATTGCTGGTTTTTCTCAGAACTTCAAAAGAAGATGAAAATGCAACATTTTTCTTGAAACGTGTCCAAATTTAACTTAAAAAACCAAACCAGGATGTGAAATCCAAAAAGGGCTTTGAATTAGTCTGCCTAGTTTCTTTTCATTTGGTGGCAAGAGGGGCAGGTGCATTTTTATAGCATTGGTTTTATTTCCCTTTGGTACAAAGAAGTCTGACATCAGTTACAGGGCTACCTGTGGCTGCCAAATATGACACACAAAACCGAAAGCCACCTCACGTAGCGCTCAGCCTTGACAGGTCCCACAGGCGCGCACTTTCTGCAGCCTCTTTATCCCTTCCCTTTCTGCGTGTCACTTTCTTTACGAAGAAGTCGAAGTTGGATTTGGTACTAAAAACGGCAATGCTCTAATCAGGAAGACCAGAGCATAAACTCTGAGTTATGCCAGTCACCTCCAGTCACCCACCTTTTGGGAATGTAGGGAGTCCATAAGCAACGCAGCTTACTTTCCTCGGGGCGGAGAGGTGGAGAACAGAGTGCTTTCTTCTACTCTTGCCAAAGCAAACGCTTCTGCAGGGGCGGCTCGGAACTGTCCGGCTTGAGCTATAATACGCTAGATGTATTAGTCAGAATGGGCTAGGTTATGCCGCGTAACAAACAACGCTAATGGTAGAACAGAACAATCATAACAGTATACAGTAATAAAAGTTCTGTGGATGGCTTTGGGGCCGTTAGCAAGTCAAGTAAGTGTTACTTGAACACAAGCACTGTGATACCTCAACTGTTGCTCTGATAAGCAAGACCCCCACTAGGTGACTAAGGGGCAGGGGGCGTGTACAGTGTGGAGACGCTGGGCAAAGCGATGGTTCACACCTTCGGCCAAAAGGCACAGCGAAGCTCGAGATTTCATCAAGCTACTCAGAACAATACACAACTGAAAACTTAAGAACTGTTTATTTCTGGAGTTTTCCACCGAATATTTTCGGACCATCGTTGCTGTGCGTAGCCAACATCATGAAAGGCAAAACCACAGATAATAGGGGACCCCTGTATTTATATCACACCTTAGATTACATAAACAATAAAATATTCATAAAGAGGAAATATATCGTTCCTTTGGGCTAGAGGAGCTATTGCTAGGTCCTCAGGAGGGATTGGGAATGGGTGTGAGTTTCCTCCTCGGAGCCTGCTTTTCCGTAGATGAGAAATCATCTGATGTCTTGTCATTTGGCCCTTCCAAGTTACGCTTTGCTTTCGTTTCCTCCTAAAACAGTACTTGGTACTGATATTTTCCTTCTAATCTTCCATTAGAAGTTTTTTTTCCTCTTCATCCTATTAAAATATTACATAATTAGCATGACAGCATAAATGCCCCTACACAATACCTAATAGTAAAATTAACACGAATACCACCTCCTTGGATCTGCGCAATTACCTGTGTTTACACAAAGTGCCATCACAGAACTTGGCTCATTTTAACTTAACCGTAAGTCTGTGGGATACCTATAATTATCTGAATTTTACAAATGAGAAAATGACACCCAGAGATAGGACCTAAACCAGGGTTTACTGATTCCACGCCCAAGCGTCTTCCTTGTATGTTCTAGTGCAATTGCTAAAGAAATGGGCAGCAGGGATAATCAGCAGTACCCATCTGCATCCCAATGGTAAACTGACTGAAGTCATTCAATGTGTGTTTATCACTGATCCAAAGTGATTGACTGATGGGGGAATCACAGATTCCTTTGCTAAGGAGTACTGATAAAAATGCTGAGAGTAGAAATAATGTGTGCAGAGCAGAGCCAGGGATCATGGGACACTTCACATCAAGGCACAAGAGCTATCGGTGAGAAAGTAAGGTAGGTGGGTCAGGCACTAGGAAGGCACGGGTCCAAAGAGAAAATGGAGTTGAGGATGATAATATACCAGAAAGATGGTTGAAATTATAGAAATTTTCCTGAAGCCAGAGAGTGGGACAGGCAGGAAAAATGAAAGGTAAGATGGTAGAGAGTTTCTGGACTCAGACTGGGAAAGTCTTCTCCAATGTTGTCAAGGAATTGCAACAGCAAGCATAGAAAATGTAGAGAGGGTATCCTTGCTACCAGCTCTCTGCTCCATGCAGCTCATTCTAGCAGCACAGGGAGAATCTACCCGAGGAGACAATACCTGAAGTCACTTAATAGAAGCCTAACCTAGAGGAAGGGGAAAACTAAGAACTTATGCTGACTTTTTTTTTTTTTTTTAATCCTGAAGGGAAAAAATCAATCTCTTCTAAAGAGGGGCTCTGCTGGCTGGAACATTCTTTTACATGTGAAGCAAGCAGTCATTTTTCAAGATAACCATTATCTCATATACCAGGTATTAGTTTGAATAAAAAATGCCAAAATAGCCTGGCCAGTGTGGTTCAGTGGTTGAGCGTCGACCCATGGCACCAAGAAGTCGCTGGTTCGATTCCCGATCAGGGCACGTGCCCAGGTTGTGGGCCTGATCCCCAGTGGGGGGCATGCAGGAGGCAGCCAATCGATGTTCTCTCTCGTCGATGTTTCTATCTCTCTCTCCCTCTCCCTTCCTCTCTCTCTAAAAATCAATAAAGAAAAATAAATAAAAATAAAAAAGTCAAAAAAGAAAGAACATCCTCACAGGAAGTGTCCTCCTCGGAAGAACGCTTTTCCACCACATATCATAACACAGGTGAACAGACATCTACCGGAGAGGACTGTCTAGAATATCCTTCGCTTGCCTTCCCTCTACTCCGATGTTCCATTTTTCATCCTTTCCTGTTTTTCTCTTCTCCATCCTCCCCCAGCCCCCTCGCTCATCCTACCTCTGTCTGGACACAGAATGTTATGTCATTCCTCCCTTGCCTGGTGGCCACCCGAACAACAGCGTCACTTCTTTATAATAACACAGACGGGCATGTTAAAAGGAGAAGAATAAGGAGACTTCCGAGCAGTTCAAAATTGGTATCTCAACACCTGTGCATTAATGCCCGCACATTTTCTTCATAGGAAAGAAGGTCTTCAGATCCTACTTATTCTCATTTTGCTTTTAAGTAAATGGGATGTATTCATGTCTCCGTCCTTTATTGTGATGGGAGGTAAGTGGGGTCAGTGCATTTTGAGGACAATTTTAGGCAAAGACACAATGAAAGAAGTAACAGGGACGGCCTGGAAGAATAGAAGAAATGACAGAAACAAATAGAACCAGGGATCAACCGCAGAACTGAAAACACTCTGAATTTTTTATCGAGTTGACATGATTCAGTTTGCACATGCGTGTTCGTATGATGGACTGTCTCAGGAGGTAAGAGTTCAATTATGTGCAAATATGATGCAATTCATTTTCAAAAAGAAAATTAGTAAAATAACTTAGAGATGCTGCTAAAATGTCACGTTAAAATTTAAACACCATTTTGGCTCTTTTGATACTTAAATTTTAGGTATTTGGAGAAAAATTAATTTATAAGCGGGAGCACATTCTAGTCCTCAGACATGTTGAATGAAAGATCCTAACCTCCTTTCTTGAGTAGTCTAGAATTTTCAGTCTTTCTAAAATACACATTTTAATTTGTCATCAGAGAAACCATTTGTAACTGACAGAATAAGTAACAATGGATCCATTTTATAGGCGAAGAGACTGAGGATAAGAAAAATTGGCAAATGTGAAAACATTAAACACACGGGGGCTATCATCATCTAAAATTTTGCCCAAACTACTACTTACCTGTCAACAATTTAGTTTTACTTTTTCTATTTCTTTGTTTTCCTCCAAGAAAATCTCAAAAAAACAGGTAGGTTTTGGGGAATATGTTTCGAAGACTGTAATTAAATTATTAAATTTCTATACTTATATATGCAGAGAATTATTTTCAAAGACATGATTTTATTGTATTTATTGTCTGTGTTTCTGTAGTGTATCAAAGATTTGAGGGGAAAATAATTGTTTGCTAAATATAGAAACTCAATCATGGGTATTAAGTGTGCAAATACACGAGTGAGCAAGAGAAAACTTCTGGACGATAGTACCTCACAGCTTAGAGTTTTATGCCCTGGAGGACATTTGATAGTATCTGGAGACACTTTTTATTATCATACTGGGTGTGGGAAGGTGTGTTGGTACCACTTTACCTAGTGGTAAAGGCCAGGGATGATCCTAAATATCCTTCAGTACACTGGACAGCGCCCCAAAACAAAGAATTACTAGGTCCAAAATATCAATGGTGCCCAAGTTGAGAAATGCTGATTTAGAACAAGAGAGCAAATAATTACTACATAATGTGCATATACCCAGAATAGACCACTCTAATAACCTAAAGGAATAACCACATTTGGTTGGGCAGGCTCGAGACATTTTTATGGGGACAGTGTCTATGGATTGTCCAAAAGAATGGTTGCAAGTTAGGTGATGAGAGAAGAATCTACACTAAAAAGTTAGGATCTAAATCAGGGACCAATATTTCTCAAAATTGCTTTGCAGGGATTACTAGGGTACATGGCACCAGAGGGTATAAAGAGAGATATACTTCTCTCTCTCTCTCTCTCTCTCTCTCTCTCTCTCTCTCTCTCTCACACACACACACACACACACACACACACACACACACACACACCACGAATTTCTGTGGTCCAAACTTGAGCAAAACTAACTCAACCAAAGTCAAACAACACCCACTGCTGTAAGACTTCTTAGAGGGGATACAGTATTCAGCATTTCTAAAATATATTTAACCAAGTAAATATATTTTTTAGAAAGTTATTTCTTGTGACTAGTGCTACGTGGATCACAGCTTTAAAATAACACTGTTTTCGATAACAGGAGGTCATCTAAGGAGTTGAAGCGGGGAAAGTGGTCTGAGCACATTTTCGTTTGGGGAGGACTAAGTGGTCACGATGGGGAACCGCACTGGGGAGACAGGTGGGGTGGCAAAGAGGAGTGGGTGACAGGGACATCCGTTAGAAGATGATCGCAGCAGTTAATGAAAAATTAATGGAGCCCTGTATTCCGTTTGTGGCTTGGAAGATGATTTGCAAGGACTCAAATTTGTACGTAGCCTAACTAGACATGAAAGCTGTCATGCAGATGAGGGCAATCAGCATGCCTCATCACCTGCCCTTACTTTCTCCTTTAATTTATTTTGTTCACAGCAGAATGTCCATCCATTAGCAGAATCACAGCATAAAAGACATACTTCTCAAGTATGTGTGGGATTTCAACCTAAGACTCTACCAGGCACAATTCTCATCCACTAAGCATTGCAGTGGCATGTTATCCACAAAGTAGGGCACGATGTCTTTGGAAACTGCAGCCTTGCATATTTGTGCAATGCACCGTCTTCAGGGTTGAGGGCCCCCGAATGGCGGAAAGTTCAGCACCTCATGCATCACTGAACTCCTTGCTACAGGAAAAGAGCTCCAAAGTTACTGAATAGTCCACACTGAGCCATAAATTACAGGGTAGTTATTTCTTAGTTATTTAGCAGTTACAGTGCAATTAGTTCCACTTAATGTCAACTTTTGCCAATACGTCTTCCATTAGCCCGAAAATTATAGCTTGGTTCTGTAACAGCCGTAATGTTCCAGCCGCTTCCAGACTCCAGCTTGCATCTGGGAGGGAAGACGGGGAGGAAATTGCTAGGAAACCGAGTTGATTTGCATGTGGATGTATGTTCCTCATCCTCAATTCAGAAATCATCTGCTGACAAACTCACGGCCCCCCTTGTATCAGGGATTGAGCAAAGAGGTCAAATGAATACAATGCTCGCAGCTGGGAAGCGTGGCGTGGCTCACGGAAGATGGGAATAAACTTGTCTGTGATGAAATTCCAGGGTCTGATACGGTGAAGTGGCTGGCCACCCCCTGGGTGCAGAGAGAGCTTGGATTAGTTCAGGTTTGTTACTTTGTTCGGCGTTTACCAAAATACTATTTCATTTGCTAGACCACTCTCTCACTGAAGGTACAAGGGAACTACACAAAACACACCTTCCTTCTATGCTTTTAGCCCAGATATAGACAGTCCATGTATTTTTCACTTTATATGACAACATTTTAAAGAAACATGACTCGGTATTTGACATGTGTACCTGGTTCATCCATGCCATAAGTGATGTTTCACAAAGTAGTCTTTTCTAGGGGAATCTGTTGGCTTAGTCCTTCAGAATGGGGTCATTCATCCCAGCTGTAGCACCTATTACTATGCACTTACTGTTGGCGGGCATGATGCTAATCATTTTCTTTATTATTAGTTTCTCATTTCATCCTCAAAACCACCTTGTAGGGCTTGTAGGTCACCATAAATTCCCTGTTTACAGACAAGGACTCTAAGTACTAGAGAAGGGAGCGACTTACTCATGGAGTAATATCTGAATCCAGGTCTTATGAAATCCAAGACCCATACTATTTACAACAAGCTTTTTGCTAGTATTTATTCATGACCCACTGACTGTGAGCCAGGGACTAGGGCACTAGGGCGATGCTGGGACAGAAATGGGAGGGGGAGGAGGTCCCACAGCGAGCTGTTCGCTTGTGTATGTGTTGGTGAGCGGGCAGTGCAGCTCATGAACCGGCTGCAAGTGTTTGCCCAGAAGACATCTGTTTTAAACGGTGCCACCTTTGTTGTAAGCACGGGGGACTTGTGACACACAGGGTCAGCAGGAGCGTGACTTCCCTGCTCTGCTTTCCTCTGCTTGCATGTCTCTTGGGACCCTTTTGCTGTGAATTACAACTCACTGCTTACATTCGCTGCCTTCCACTTGTCTTCCAGGCTGGCTTTTCATCTCAACGCCCCCTTGCCTGGCGCGACGCCGGCAATTAGCAGCGAAGAACACGCAGTGACAATGAACCCAGGCTCTGTAAGACCATGAGCGCATTTCATGACTTCTGTACACCTTAGTTCCTGAATTGCAACACTGGGAATAATGTCATTGGCCAACTTCACAGAGGTTTTGTGAAGGTTAAGTTGATCCATACACGTAAAAGACTAGAACAGTGTAGGGCACAGGGTAAGTTCTCAATAAATGGCTAACAGTATCATTCATAATACAACGATTTTGATAGCAGTGGTATTAACCTACCCAGATATAAGAAGGAGAAGGGAAAGGGGGAAATGTTCCATGTCCTCCAGTTGCCAAAATAATTAGGATTAAGTTAAAACAATGAGAAATAAACCAGGCTCTAGAACATCGTGCACACTTGCAGCTCTCTTTGTCTGTGTAGTAAAATGTGTGCCTCAGTGGATTGTTTTCATACAAGAGTACATGCCCACCATCGGGGCAGCTCACAGAGGACACGAGCCCATCCCTGCACGTCTCCAGAGCTGTGGTGGTGTGGCCTCCCCAAATTCAGTCGGCAGATTTGCAGAGGGGTATAGGGATCAACATCCTTGGGCTCTCCACTGGATTTCATTTTCATTATTATTGATAACAGTGCCGCAACGGTGGTGGCCGTGTCACGTCCATTATCTCAGTGGCTCCAAAGACAGCCAATAGAATCAGTACGACGTGGATTATTTACTTTTTTTTTTTCCTCTTCACGTCCCCAGGTATCCAACTTGGTAGCTCCTATTTTTTGGACAATGAGTATTTGTCGAATAAATGGCAGTTAAGTATAAAATAAGGTCTGTGTTTAAGGGACATAGACAAAAATCAAGTGATCGTCAACCAGTTCTCAGGAGAGTGTTCCCCTAGAGAGGAAAGAAATGACGGGATGGCTACTATACTTTTGTAGCTCTTCCAAACACCGTATCAAAATGAACATGGCCACAAGGATTCTAATTGCACCTGTAGGTGGTATCTAAAGGAGTCCAGTTCATAGAAACAGAAAGTCAGTGGTGACTGCCAGGGGATGGAGGTAGGGGAAAAGGGGGTAATTGTTGTTTGAAAGGTATAGAGTTTCTGTTTTGCAAGATTAAAACAAAAAAAGTTCTGGACATCTGTTCCACAATAGTAACACTACCGAACTGTATACTCCAAAATATTTCAGATGGCAAATTTTATGCTATGCTTTTAAACACAATAAAAAAGCAAATGAAGTACATCCTTTTGAATAACTTAAAATACAAGGTTAAGTATAACCTTATTCAAAGTCAACTTTGCCAATCTGCAAATAAAAACAGATTAGTATTTTGATCGTTGTGTTTAAATTCCATGCACATAAGACGTCACAGCAGGGTCTCAGTGCGGCGCCAAGGTCTGAGTTCAGTGCTGAACACTTCGTGTAACACAGACAGCACTCGCCCAGGAATCCTCAGGGTCCAGTCCCCGTTCCGCACTTTCTCACTGTGTGAACTTGGGCTAGCCTCTCCCTCTGTATCTCAGCTTCACCGTCTTGAGATTGAGGGGCGATCCAGATGGGCTCTTTTGTCTCTTCCGTCTTTGACATGATCTGTGGTTCTGTGGCTCCCTCCTCAGAAACGTTTCGTTGGTTTGCTTGTTTTGTTTTGTTTACATGCTGTTTTCTTTCTCTTGCATTGAAACAACCCCCCTCTAGCCTTGCAGGTATCAACACCAAGAGAAGCAGCCAGAGACACCAGGAGCTTCTCTCCTTAAGCTAAGACTTTCATAAGACTGTTTTGGAGGGTAAGACGTATCTCTGGGACCAAGAAATAGACCTGCAAATAACCTGTTTCTGGGCCCCGTGTTATTCTGATGCCCTGTGTTCTTAGGCAAGTACTAGAGAAGTGGGGTAACCCTGAAGTCCAAGTCTGAAATCCTATCTCAGTTCTGCCCACAGTGTGACCGGAGGCGAGAAGCTCAACCTCTCCATGTCTCCTTTGTCTCGATATCAACACAGGGTCAATAATGGTACCTATAGCATAAGCTAATTTTTGAGTAAATGCATGTGTGGTGTTTAGAACAGTTTTAGCGTGTTTTGAGAGCTGCTTAAATATTATTATTGTACGTATCATTAATCAAAGTGCTACCTAGAAGATAACCAAGGTCTAGGGAGGTCATATGACATTTATGTCATCACAGAGCAAGTCCCTTCACACAAAAAATAATGCCAGGTGGATCAGTGAGGGTTTTACCAGACAAGAAAAAATGGTATGATTTGTGTGCATGCACACACACGTATATTGGAGGGATTTATTTTATGAAATTGACTTAGGCGATGGTCGAGGCTGGTTAACCAAGTCCCCAGTCTGCACTGTCGGCAGTCAGAAAGCGCAGATCACAAGCTGACTGAAACCCCAGTCACGAGCTGAAACTCCTAGTGCACAGGTCAAGGTCAGGAAGGAAGATTTAAGGAGAACAGAGAGCAATGGCAGATGCAGTGACTGTTTGAAGTATCAGTTTCTGGGAATGCTTATGACTCTAAAGGCTTTCCAACTGATTAAACCAGGCCCACCCTGGATAATCCCACCCCATTTTTAAAATATTTATTTAGTTTTAATTTTTCATTTACAGTTGACAATCAATATTATTTCCTATTTGTTTCAGGTATTCAGCATAATGGTTAGACAAATATATAATTTATGAAGTGATTCCCCCAATAATTCTAGTACCCACCTGGCACCAGCCTTTACCTGTTAAAATATTACTAACTCTGTTCCCTATGCTGTACTTTACATCCTCGTGACTATTTTGTAACTACCAATCTGTACTTCTTAATCCCTTCACCTTTTACCTCTGGCAACCCTTAGTCTGTTCTCTTTGTCCGTGAGTCTGTTTCTGTTTTGTTTGTTTATTTTGTTCTTTAGATTCCACATGTAAGTGAAATCATATGGTACTTGTCTTGCTTTGTCTGACTTATTAAGACTCCAGATCCACTCATGTTGTTGCAAGTGGTAAGATTTCATTCTTTTTTATGGTCGAGTAATATTCCATTGTATATATGTACCACTGCTCCTTTATCCACCTGAATGCACCTGATCTTGTCTGGTCTCAGATAATCTCCCTTTCGATGGACTGAAAGCCAGCTGAATTGGGACTTCAGTGACATCTGTGAAGTCTCTTCGCAGTAGCATCCCTGTGGGTGTTTGAGTGACTGGAAGAAGATCTGTACATGCTACAAAATCACCACAGCTGTTGTTCTGCCCTCCAGCTGTCCCGAGAGAATACTCCTTCAGCTCTCCCTAACCAAGAACATAGTTCTAAGGGCATCCCGAAGACCAGAGTTCAGGCTGGTCAAGTTGACACATCAAAAAGCATCACAATGGTACCACATATTGCATGCTATTAATACTTGGCCTTATATCAGAAAGATTTACCATACTGGGGCATACAAGCTCATTCTTTGTAGCAACTGCAAGATATTTCAAAGCATGGTGTATAATATGATTTCTGCTCCTGGTGGAACTTTAGGTTATTTCTGGTCATGTTTCTTACTTCCAACATACTTCAATGTTCACCTTGTATAAATGTCCTTTCTTACATGTGCCAATAGGTTCATAGAATACATTCCTAGGGCTAGGAATGTTGGGTCAGTCATCCATGCATTTTAAAGATGTGTCAAATATCACTAAATTTCTCTCTTCAGAGATGGTGCAGCAACAGCCTTCTACCCAGCATTAGGCATTTCTTATACCCCTGGTGGCCCTGCCTCCCTCTTGGCCTGGGCTCAGCTGGCTCAGCACTGCCCTATTCTTCCCCAGACACAGATGAGGTTTTCAAAGTGGGAGTGTTTCCATGAAATCTACATTTTTATCTTCTTGAATTCAACCCCTTTTACACAAGTGGTTAGAGCACACACTGAGTTTCGTCCTTTACGAATCTGGCATGCTAGCTCATATACGATCAACCACTGGAGAGTCACAGAAACACGGGCTGAAAGGACACCACGCAGAAGAGATAGTCTACAGGATGTGGCCTGCCCCGTAGTCTACACATTGTCCACACCAACGTGCGAATCTGCCTTTAGAATCTATAAGGCCACCTGTGTCCTTTTGGATCAATTCTTTATGTTTAAAATTCTCAAAGGCAATTGCATTTTGGAGGCTATGCTAATTAGAGATGCATTCCCCAGCTAACGATGGCTGTGGCTCAAACGGTGGATGTAAGTGCTCGCGAAGGTTTTGACCTTAGAAAGTAGAGAGCCTACCAAACATGTGACAGGAAGAAGGAAGTAGTTTGGTTTTTAGCTTGTACCTTTCACTTTTATTGAAAGACCTGCACCTAGATCTATTCTTAATTTAATAGTTTTACCTTTTCAGGATGAACTCAGGGCCCTACTAATGAAGTGACCTCTGTTCAGTGAGGAACAGGACAGGTTGTTAAAGACTTTAAAAAAAAAATACCTGTGCACTTTCAGGAGACAAAGGATGAGCTAGCTCAGATGTTTTGAGTTCAGAGATCTGCAGCTGTTTGAAAACCCAGGGAATTGAATGGGAATAAAATTGTCCACATCAAACAAAAGCTGTCCGTGGCTTTGTGCCCAGTCTGATTTTTGGAGTATCAAAAAAATCCTTTCCCTCCATGGACAAAATAACCCCATATAAATCAATAAAGCAAGAGGCAGAAGCAAAAAAGTTTGCTAGATTCAAGCAAGCAGACAGAGCCAGAGCTAGGGGGTCCCCTCGGGAAAGGGCATAGGGGAGAGTGAGGGAGGAATAGAGCTGGGGAGAGAAGACTGGTGCTGGTGAAGGGGACAGAGTGGGGCGGTGAAAACTGTGGGTGAAGACAGGAGTTAATGGAAGAGAGGGAGAGAGAAGAGAGAACAAAGAAAGGAAAGACTGATGTGATTGATAAAATGTAGGGGAAGGGGAGACAGAAAGAATTAACCCACCAAGCCATTCAATACATTTTTACTAAGTATCTCTTACAAAGGCACAACTCGGAGGTCTCCTTAAATTCTATGATCTAGGCACCTCACGTCCCTCACACTGGTCCTGGGTCCCAGAGACATAGTGATGAACAAAATGAGGCCCCTGCTCTGAGTGGAGAAGATAGAAGGAAGGTCAAACAGGCCATTATAAACCGGCGTGATATGAACTCTTGGAGGGGACAGGTAGGAGGTTATGGAACAGACAATGGGGACACTGAGCCTCATCCCAGATAAACTGAGAGTTGGAAGAGGGACTGGGGGCATGAAAAGGCAGGAAAGTAGGAGAAAGACGAACATGTTGTCACTGCTGTGGTTGACAATGCAGATCATATGATGGTGATCATTATATCAGCCAATGTTTATTCCTGAGGCAATGTATTTACTGTTCTCTCTCAAGAACTGGGTTCTTCACACATGTCCTCTCACGTCAGCAATGAGTTTTGCATAGCGCTTTTAACCAACCCCGTTTGAGAATGAGTAAATTGGGCATTTGAGGTTTAAGCACTTTCCTCAAGACCACAGGAGGTAAACCCACCTTAGATGCAGTTAGATGTCCATCTTGCCTCTGAGACTATGGTCTTTCCACCACACTAGGAGGCTGAAGAGAGGCAAGGGGGGAGGGCAGAGAGTCATGAATGAGATGAGACTATAAGAGAGGCTGTGGGGGTGAAGGAAAAACCAACAAAAACGAGACAGGAGGGAGACCCACAGAAGATGAGAGAGTGGAGAAGCGTGCGAGGGAGGAAAGAGGAAAAGGGAAGGACACAAGGTGAAGGATGAAGGTCGTCCTTGGAAGAGGAGGTTTCCTGGAAGAGCGTGAAGGCAGAGAATTCGTGAGCAGAGTGAGCTTGGGTGACATGGACAAACTGTAAGAAACTGCTTGTGGGCTGAAGGTCTGCAGGGTCTCCTATGGAAAAAATGGACAGAAAAGGGGGCAGTGAGAGAGGGAGGGAGAAGTGACACCATTGAGGGACTCCTGGAGTCCAGTGGCAGCCTCACAAAGCCCTAAAATCCCCCAGCCCTGGCCCCTCCAGAGCCCAGGATTCTCCGCTCCTGAAGGTCCCCACACCAGGGGAAGGAACTACACAGACAGAGATGGGAGCCAGGCATCGCTGCCACCGTCTCCCCGGACAACACCAATGCTCTGAGCGCACCATTGCCTTCCTGCAGTCATCTGGAAAGAACAGTGAGACGGGATTATGTATGTCACTCCGGGGAGGGAGGAAAAAAGGAAGGAAGGGGGGGGATGGTGTGGGGTGTGGAGAGGCAGCTAGAAATGCAGTAAGGAGAACCATTGCAGTTAGTCTTTTAGAACTTAAGTAATATTTCAAGACCAACTCGGATTTTATAGATGGGAAACTGAGGCCCACAAAGGACCGAAGTCCTGTCTAGATCACACAGCAAGTTGAGGCCCAAGTCCAGCTCTGCCCCAGGCTTCTGCTTGATGTAAAAACTCGGACACCCCATCTGTGATGAGGAGGGAAAGAAGAGACTCTGGGTGGGGGGATGCAGGCCTCTGGGTCATTAAACAAAGTCAGGGCCAGCCTTGCTCTTCTGCGAGCCCCAGTGGCCAGCACGTCCACCTGCAGGCAGGTCTCGATTCTGGGAGCTCAGGTTGGGATACGGCGGGTTTCAGCAGGTGCGGCTATTTCTGTCCTGCTCTTTATTTGCAGCCACGGGTTGCAGCCTTTCTGGCGGCGGGAAGGACCTGTGGAAAGATTTGTGACTGCGTTCCTTCCGTTCCCATCCAGTCCCCGCTTCTGCAAACCCTACCTCCAGCTCTGGCGTATTCCTGCAGATCAGGGGTGCGTCTCTACCCCGGAGGCTCTGGCTGAGACAACTGCTTCCTGGCTAGAATGAGTCACTCTGGCTCCTGTAGGAATCGGTAGGGAGGTTACCTCATATGGTCTCCCCGTGAAGGCACCCTGGAGATCCCTTCAGCTGACCCAGTAAGCTTCCTGGCAAAGAATAAGTGTTCAGTATATGTGTGCAGGGTCAGTGAGTGGATGGATGGATGGATGGATGGATGGATGGATGGATGGATGGACAGATGGATGGATAGATGGAAGAATGAATGAATGAATGAATGAATGAATGAATGAATGAATGATGAATGAATGAATGAATATTAAGCACTCCACCTCTCATAGCAAGTGAGTAGCAGTACTGGCTCAGGGGGTTAGGGACCATCTAACACAGATGTGTGATAACAAGCCTGAAGGCTGTATTTCATCTAGATCCTGGCTCCATCTATGCTAGGGAGGACAGAAGTAAATGAAGAGAGGCTAGGCATGAGGAGATTCCAGAGACAGGAAAGAACATGAGAGCATGAGTCCTTGGATCAACCCAAAGAGGTCAGTGTTGATGGGGTGAGTAGGGCGGGGTGGGGGGGATTGCAGACTGTGCTAAGGAAGGAAGCCTCATATAGACTACAAGTCAACTCTGTGAAACCGTCAAGCTGAACTTCTAAGATGGCCAAGAAGGGTATCAAGGACAAGAGGAATCAAGCTGGAGGATGAAAGAGAAGCAGAAAAGAAATTGTGGCAAAGGGAAGGAAATTCTGCCACCCTGAAGCTGCCCTTTTGGGATATTGATTTTAAGCTGTTTATTAAAAAACAAAAGACTCATAAAGAACCTTTGACACCGCTGCCCCTCTCTTTTCCTGCCCAAGAGATTCAGACAGAGTAACCTGCTCAGGTCGGAGATCTTACAATGCCTCCTTAGCCGAATCCGAGTTAAGTGTGGTAAAGAAGAGGGCAGGTGCCTGTTAGTTCAATACCCGTGTCCCTTGTTTCTGACCTGCCCATCAGGAATGTTCCTGCCATGTTTTTCTGTTCTTCCTCAGCTACCTGTAAATTCTCACTTCTTAAATCTAATAAAATCGAATACCCTGTTCCCCCCACTCTCTCCTTTGTCCACAAACATCTTCTATGCCCAGTATTGCCTCGCTGTCTTTGGAAACACCATGCCTGAGTGAATGTCCGGCGAGCATGTAGTAACTTTGATTCTCTCCTGACCATCTGTCTCTGTTAATGTGGTTATTAGCCCACCCATAAGAACTTGGAAGGTAGGAGAGAAAGCACAGATCTGTTTTAGCCCCCACAGTGGGTCCCTGCAGAGTCAACAACGCACATAGCGAGGGAGTGGTCAACGCCTGCTCGTGGCAAGAGTGAGACCATGTGTGGTAGGAAGCTATTTGAAAGAGCACTGCTTGGAAAGGGCGTCACTGTCAAGGGTGGGAAGGAAAGGGTGGTCCGCAGGCAGTGGGCTGGCCTGCTCTTCTGACCCAGCGGGAACCCAGACAGGTGATGCCTCTCCTGAGGTATCTCTGAGCGTGAGCAAGTGTTCACAGGTGAGCCGGGAGGACCTGTTATGGTCTCTCTGGCAAGAGGGATCTTCTTGCAAGTCGATCTGAATTCAGAGGAGCCTAAAGGTGATTCTAGAAGTTTGTTTTTTTGTTGTTGTTCTTTTCTGTTAGTGTGTTTTCTTAAAGTAACTGTGGAAGAATTAAATCAGTCCTGGAGATGGCAGAAGACCACTGTTTCATGGGAGGTAAGAGCTAGTGGTATAATGGGCATTAGATAAATATTCTCTGCTTTTTAGCTGTGAATTTGAGAAGTCCCTTCATGCCCTGAAACCTCCATTTCCTTATCTGTTAAATAATGATAGTGCTTTCAATGTTTTCTGAGGCCTTTCTTTATAGTGTATGTGTGTGTGTTTTTCTTTTTTCTTTTTTGGTAAATATTTACAGTATTCTTTCCTGATCAGGTAATCTCTGGGGATAGAAAAACCACTTCTCATGTAATTACTCTTACCTGGGTGAAGAAAGAGAGGCCCTTCAAGCAGGGAACCAGGAGTCTCTGGGAGGAACTTAATTTAGAAACATGTTGGTAATTGCTTGGAAATCAGTCAGACACGCAGGTCCTTGAGAACTAACCTCAACGTCGAGAAGATGCCGGGTGCTTTCCTATTTCAGTTCCCTGAAAGCCCCCTCCCTCATGTGCATGACGAAAATTTCTTCTGTACCCAAGGCCAGGCTGAGGGGACAGGACACAGTCACCCTCCGCACTGGGCTCCCAGCCAGCTGGAGCTTCCCCGGCGTCCCATTCCATCCTGAGCACCCTGCGGCTGGGGGCACTTCCATTGCTCTCCACGCTGTCTTTCTGCAAAGGCCTCCCCTCGGAAGGAGCAGTTCTGAAAGTCCAATATAGTCATTAGTGACGCACACATTTAATCTCCTCCCGGTCTCCCCCGTCTGTGGCTCCCTCCACACTCCCAGTCCACGGAGTTTTATGCCTGTATCAAGGAAATGTTTTCAGCTGTCTCTCTGCTATTTTCTTTCCCGTCTTACAAATCCTCAAAGAAATGCAGTGCGCGTGGATTTAGTGCGAGGCTGGCTCCAGAGAACACATTCTCTTCCTCCGAGAAGCCTCTGCACGCAGAGGAGCAAATGGCATCTTCCCGTTCTGCCAACGTGATTATTAAGCATGTCTAGCGCGCTCCCCTCTTTCACTGGAACAGCTACGAGCAGTTTAATTAGTTGGTTTTCACCCCCGAGTTGTAAAGATAGATGATTCAATTTATCCAACCTGAGATTAATTGCGCGTTTGAACCCAGGCGCTCTGACACAGGGCTCGGCGGGGCGGCAGTGCCCTTGGGTAACCTCTTGGGCCGGCATTTTTTAAGCGACGGTGACCCAAAGCAAATCATTTCCCGATCGCAGGGCCAACGTGAGAAAGAAATGCATTCCATGCTACCAGTAAATGTGCATTCTCAACAGCAGGGAAATGATAGTCCTCCCGAGGGGTTAGAACTGGTTCTTCGGGGCAGAAACCTCGAGCTCCGGACGCATGAAGCACGGATTTAGATGCTGTAGAGAAACCGTCGTAGAAATGCTTGTATGGTATACTCGTAGCCTTGAAGTTTTGGGGGGAGGCAATTAGAAAAAAAGCTTAAAAATTCTCTGGAGGGGTGGGGGTGCCAAAAGAGAAAAAGAAAAATGTCGAGACACCTGCAATAGGGAATAAGGCATGGCACTGCATTGAAACGGCGCTGGAACACGGGGCTGTGTTCCAGGCCTCATGCCCCCTTATCTTCACAGCCTGTTAAGGAAGGCATAGGTATGGTTTTTTCTCCTTTTTCTTGAAGTGCATCACTTCCTCATTGAATGTATAGGAGTCACGTTGGTTAATATCATTGTGTGTTTCAGGTGTACCGTTCTATAAGACATCGTCTGTATATTGCGTTGTGTGTTTACCACCCCAAGTCAAGTCTCCTTCCCTCACCATATCTGACCCCCTTTACCCTCCTGAGCCTCCTCATACCCAGTTTCTTTACTGAATAAGAAGACTTGGGATAGGGGAATATGTGCAAAATTCCTTTCCAGTGATAAAGTTCTATGCAAATGTAAGGTGCTGTTATCGGTAATTTTTTTTTTTTTTTTGAGAGAGAGAACTTTTTTATTGTTGACTCTTACAGATTTCTCCCGTTTTCAGCCCTTTGCCTCCCTCCGCCCGGCCCCCTGCCCAGCTTGGCCTTCACTACATTATTGTCTGTGTCCATGGGCTGTGCATATATACGTATATATTCTTTGGTTGATCTCTTCTCTTCCTCCTCACCCTCCTCCCTCTGAAATCTGTCAGTCTGTTCCATTTATCCAGGTCTCTGGTCCTATTTTGTTCGTCAGTTTATTTTGTTCTCTAGATTCCACATATAAGTGAGATCACATGATATTTGTCTTTTTCTGACTGGTTTATTTCACTTAGCATAATAATCTCCAGGTCCATCCATGCTGTTGCAGAGGGTAAGTGTTCCTTCTTTCTTACAGCTGCATAGTATTCCATTGTGTAAATGTACCACAGCTTTTTTATCCAATCATCTACTGATGGGCACTTGGGCTGTTTCCAGATCTTAGCTATTGTAAATAATGCTGCTATGAACATAGGGGTGCATGTATTCTTTCTGATGGGTGTTTCAGGATTCTTGGGATATATACCCAGAAGTGGTATCGCTGGGTCAAAAGGCAATTCCATTTTTAATTTTTTGAGGAACCTCCATACTGTTTTCCACAGTGGCTGCACCAGTCTGCATTCCCACCAACAGTGCACTAGGGTTCCCTTTTCTCCACACCCTCGCCAGCACTTGTCGTTTGTTGATTGGTTGATTTATTTTTTTAAAGTTTTTTTTTTTATTAATTTATTTTTGTTATAGATGTTTCTCCTTCCCCCCCTCCCAGACACCCACTTCCCTATCCGCCCCCCCCAGCATTGTTGTCTGTGTCCATTGGTTACACATACATGCATATAAGTTCTTTGGTTTATCTCATCCTTTCCCTGTCCCCCTCCTTATATGTAACATTTAGCAATGAGTGGAAAACAAACCACTCAAAAGCTGGTGGCTGAAAACAACCATTTATTTAGCTCACAATTCTGTAGGCCAGCAAATGAAGCGGCATTCACCTGAGCAGGACTGCTACTGGCTGGGCTCCCTCACAGCGACAGCAAGCTGCGGGTCACTTAGGCAGTTCTGCTTCTGCAGGCTGGCTGGGCATTGGCTGCTTGTCTCCCGGGATGTCTAGCACTGGTGTCTGTCACCCTCCAGCAGGTTGGACACTGATTGTCCTCACAGGCTATCAGCAGGGTTCCCAGAGACCCTGTGATGTGAGGAAGACCTCTTGAGGTCTACGCTCAGAATGAACACACTGTCTCCTCAATCATAGCTTATTTGTCAGAGCAAATCGCAAAGCCATGCCGGTTTCAAGCATTAGGGAAATCAGCTCCATCTCGTGATGGGATGGATGGGCTACAAAGTCACACTGCAGAGAGTGTGGACAAAAGGAATAAATTACAGCCCTTTTAAAAAGCCATCTTTCTCAACACACACATGACTAAGTAACGGTCAGTGACTTATCTACCTTGTGAGCAAAAGCATACCTTTCGGACTGTAAACAATGATGCCCATGTTATCACCACACCTTAGCTCTGGATTCTTAAAACCACGCATGGAATGTGTGAGTAAAAAAGTCCCCCTTCCGATCCAGCCGGTGTGGCTCATGGGTTGAGGGTCATCCCATGCACCAAGAGGTCGCCAGTTCGATTCCTGGTCCAAATCCCCAGTGAGGGGCATGCAGGAGGTGGCCAATTGATGTTCTCTCTCATCAATGTTTCTATCTCTCTCTCTCTCTAAAATCAATAAGGAAAAAAAAAAATTTTTTTAAATCTTTCACTTAAAAAAAAAAAAAAAGTACCTCTTCCATGCAGCCAGCATGGTGGCATGGCCCAGTGGTTGAGCATTGATCCATGCACCAGGAGGTCACTGGTTCAATTCCCAGTCAGGACACATGCCCAGGTTGTGGTCCAAATCCCCAGTGGGGGGCTTGCAGGGGGTGGCCAGTCAATGTTCTCTCTCATTGATGTTTCTATCTCTCTCTCCCTCTCCCTTCCTCTCTCTCTCTAAAAATCAATAAAGAAAAATTTTTTTTTCTTAATTCAGTAAAGGGGGAAAGAAAGTACCCCTTTGAAGTCTAGCTGGATTGCAGAGTTAAGTTTATAATTATGAAATAAAAACTAAACAATTCTCAAAAAAAAAAAAAAGCGTATACAGCGTCCTTTATTATAAGAATAGCGGCAGAACGAGCACTTGCTAAATGCTAAGCGAAATCAGTCACAGAGGACACATGCTGCCTGGAGCCACTTAGATGAGGTATCTGCCATCATCAAACGCACAGAAGCAGAGAATAGAGGGCTGGTTGCCAGGGGATGAGGGTGGGGAGGATGGGAGTTGTCCAATGAGTATAAAATTACGGTTATACAGGATAACTAAGCTCTAGAGACCGTCTGTACACATAGTTAACAATGTGGTGTTGTGTGCTTAAAAACTCAGTCGGATAGAGCTTGTGTGAAACGTTCTTATTACACACATAAAATCCAGGTGACAAGAGGAACGTTTTGGAGGTGACAGACACATTTATTACCTTGATGGTATAAGGGATATGTGTCTATGTCCAAACTTCTCAAAATGTATATATTAAGTTTGTGCAACTTTTGGTAAAGTTTATGCAACTTTTTGTAAACTTGGTGCAACATTAAGTATATGTCAATAAAGCTGAAAATTTTGAAGAAAGAATTGAAAGAGATACAGTCCCTTTCCAAAGCTCACTTGAAACAGCATCCATTTGAGAAAGGAAGCTTAAAAGACATATTAACTAGCCATTCAACTTAAGTCCCCAAGTTCCATTCAAGCATGAAGTGAGAGCCTCAGGAAGCTGAGTAAATGCCTGGACACCATTATATCAGCCTCACACAGGATTGCCTGCCCTGAGTTATGAGTTAACACCACACCCTCTACCTTTATGCAGGGCCAGTCTGTGATTCACCCAGGAGCTCAGCGTTTCTGTATCTTTAATGAAACTCTCATTGTGGATACAGTGTACCGAATGATGTCTGTTTTTCTTTAAGTGCTGTTGCACATGCTAAATTTCTTCTCCACTTAGGGTCCAGAGAGAATTTCCTCCATAGATGAATTTGTATGATTTCTATTCTTATGTAACCCAACATGTTTTTCTTTACAGCTTAGCTGCCAGAAAATAAACTAATTGTCCCTGTACTATAATCTTCTTAACTCAAGTGCCTGAAAGTGCCAATACATTTTTTTTTCCAAATGACTTTTCAAATAACCTTAAATGTTATTTCTCCTAATTGTTTTAACTGCTAAGTTACTTTAAGCCATTTCAGAAGTCAAAGGACATGTTTAAAATATCTTTTTTTTTTTAAGTGAACTAATGTCCTGAGGAGATGTTTGCATAATTATAAGTCTGGGTTTAAAAGGTTAGACCTTTAGATGCTATTTTTATCACCTTACATCCAAAGACATTTTTTTAAAATTTATCTTTATTGTTGAAAATATTACAGATGTCCCTCTTTTTTTCCCCTGTTGACACTCTCCTCCCTGCTCCCGCCCCCCTCCTGCCTTCCCCCACACCCTCTGTGTCCACTGGTTGTGCATATATGTATATCAGTTCTATGGTTGATCTCTTCCCGCACCCTCCCCCCTTCCCTCTGAGGTTTGTCAGTCTGTTCCCTACTTCCATGTCTCTGGCTCTATTTTTTCTTCCGTTAAGCTGCCTCCGCATGGATGAGGGTGCCTGTGTTTGGCCCTTTGGCACCAAGAACTTGACTTTCCGATTCTGTGGTTATCCACATCAAAGACAATGGCGATGGCCGGCTGCCGTGAATTATGAGGCATCGTGGATGTGGACGTGAGTGAGAAAGTCTTCTTCCTCTGTGGCTTCATCTTCTTTCTCGTCTGCAGCAGTATCCTTGTCACTGACTCGTGGTCCCACTCTGGAAACAGAATCTAGGAACCGTCCTCTAGAGTTGTTTCTGAAGCAGCATCCATGAGCGTTCTGGAAGTTCAGTGGCCAGCACACCTGTCCAGGGAGGTCCTCTCCACCCAGGTCATCTCCGCCTTGGCAGTTCAGTGAGAGCCCCAAGGCTCGCAAGTGTCATTCGAGCTATCCAATGCCATGCGTTGCCTTCAGCTCTACAACAACATTCGTCTGCTACGCCCTTGGGCTGAAAGAGTCACAGGGCACTTCCCTTTGTCACCTGCTGTCAACCTCCTCCCGTTGTGAGATATAGAAGCAGGGGAGTTGGTGATAATGGGAAGAACCAAGGACAGACCAAAGCACCCACTTCTTTCGAACCTTGCATGGCATAACTATCTTTAACACATTGTTTCACAATGAGAAGCTAACGGGAACCAAACTGCGATAGAGAAAGAAAGAGAATTCCTAAAAATAAATAAATAAATACCGTCATTTTACATGAAATAAAACGAGAGTCGGGTACCGATGACAAAGTCACAACAGGGGAATTGCGGAGGCTGTCAGGGAATATACTTGAGACCGTGGGAAGAGCCTGGTCGTCGGAGGCCTGGTTCCTATTTTTGGATAAGACTCTGCAGCTCTTTGAACCTCAGTTTCTTTTATCTGTAAACTCAAATTTCAGTGTAAGTTGGTCTCCAGGATCTTATACAAATAAAACACCCCAGGATCCTGTCCACACATCATTGGAGGCAAAGGGCACACACTGGATTCAAGTAACAGTTGAACTAGTTGCTCCGGAGTTGACCCTTTCTTTGCCATTTTTAATATGACATTTCGTATATGTTTCTGACTTCTGAAAGGGCCTGTGTAGCCCCCGTGTTTTTCTCACTCACAGTGATTGTGAAAGGGTACAGGGCGAGGAAGGGCTTGCCCCACAGATATTCCTCAGAGAGCCTGGCAGGGCTGCTTTAAAAAGACGTTTTCATAAAATCACCATTCATTTTGCGTGTAGATACAGCATTCAATGTATTTGTTTAAATTACAAATAGCAGCGAAGGATAGTGAAAGGTGTTTATTTATCAAAAAAAAAAAAAAAAAAAAAAAAAAAGCACGAACTTAAAAATAGAAACTGAGCACATATCAACACACGTCTCCAGCACCCACCCCTGGGCTGTTCTTCCGTGGTAGAAAATATGATTATTTTTTAACATTCTATCCTCAGCCTAACCAACGGAGGATTCTCAATACGTGTGGAACTAAATTGAATCCCTCTTATCTGTTTCCTAAATGAAAGCCTATTTGAAAAATAAGGCCACTGTGTTTATGTGAAACAGGGGATGAGACAGCAAGCAGAACAGATCCTTAATCCCGCGAAGTTCTTTATCTTGGATTTATTCTCTCAAATGCCTTTGTAGAGGAATGGATTTTTCTTTTTTTTTTTTTTTGGATAGCTATGAAGTTTTTAAAAGTACTGTGAAATCTTGAACAAGTAATAATTTTACACTGTACAGTTCATAAAAAAATCAGTTACGGAGAATTATGTAATAAATTAAATATGAAATGTCGTTGGAAGTAGCAGTGCTCAAGGTGTCAACTTTATGTGACATTAGAGTTCAGGCAGACAGGTATAATATTTATTGAATAAACTGCTTCTATTGAAAAGCTGAGAGGGGGACAGGTATTCAAGAGACATCATTGAAACTGTCAAAGAAATAATATTTTTTTGTCTTTTATGACTAATACTTTAGAACTGAGGTTGTTTAAAAAGAGAACCTATTGTTTACATAGGTAAAAAATGGTTGGATATTGGCATGTGTGCATGGTGACAAAGGTTCTCTCCTTGACCAAACTCCAATGAGGCTCTTTGGACTCTGTGTCAACTAGGTTCCATCCTTGAGCATGTCCTCCAAGAGCCCAGGTTTAGCAAGAATCCTGTCAAGTGCAGGTGGTTTTGCCAAACCCCCACCCTCAATGGTTGATCACCCTCCTCATCCTTCAGTATCTCCCAGATGGTGTCTCATCGCCCTGGCCCGCCCTCATCAAGAATCCTGTTAGATCAGTTTCGCAAGAATTATCTAAGTATTTTCCTTCCACTCACTCTCCACCTCCAATCTATGTCTTAGCTAGAAATTCCCACTTTTTCTTATATTTTGAACCAAGCCTTGCTCTATACTGAAGTCTCTTTTCTGCTATTACAATAATTCCTGATTAAAATCTGCTTTTACTGCTTCAACTACTGTACAGCTCAGGTTTTAACAATGTTTCAATCTAAAATTCTAAATAATGCTAGAAATGATGGAATTGCAAAGACAAGTATAGTTCTTACTATATTAACTTAGTGAAATTCTATTTTATTTGATAGAGAATGTAAGGATTCTAACCAAAAGATTAACAATGAAATTGGGTAAAAACATAAATTGATTAAAAATAAAGTCAGGAAATCTAAATAGTATATGGAAATTCAAGATCAGGGAAATTTTAAATTATGCAGACCCCGTGATCTAATAAGTTAGTAAAACTGGTTCAAAATATGAGTTTCCTTGCAGTCAAGACAAGGGAGAAAGGGGAGGGGGCGGGAGGTGAGTGTCGATGGGGGAAAAGGAGGGACATCTGTAATACGTTCAACAATAAAGAAAAAAATAAAATAAGAGTGACTTAGAAAAAAATAATATTGATTTTTCACATAAGTGAAAAACCTACAAAAAATAAAATGTGTGTTACTTAGGTCTGAGTCCACATGGGAATGAATGATTTGTTTAATTAATATATATTTTCAATAATTGGAAGCTAAATGAGATAAAGGTGTTTTTTCTTTATATTATTGTTATACAGTGGTGGTAATAGTGGTGGTGTTTTTAAATTTATTTTATTTTAATTTGCTAGTGAGCTACCAGAGAATGAGAATCCAAAGGGAGAATTTTGGAAAACAATTTGTGGAGAAAATGTCGTTAGAATTGCATTCACAAAAGTGTATAGGATAATGATATTGAACACATATAGTATTTACTATGTACCAGACATCATTCAATCTATCTCACATTTATTAACTCATTAATTCTTACAACAATCGTGTGAAGTCAGAAATATTATTTCACATTTCACAGATGAGGAAACTGAGGCATCTAACATTTAAATGATTTGCCTGAGGCAACACAGCTGGTAAGTGGCAGAACCAGGCTTCAAAGCTGACAGCTCAAAGCTCATACTTGCTTTTCTTTATTTTAAAATAATAATAATTATTGATTTTATTTTTCAGTTACAGTTGACATTCAATATTATTTTTATTAGTTTTAGTTGTACAACATCGTGGTTAGACAATCATGTACTTTACAATGTGTCGCCCTAGATATTTTCAGTACCCACCTGACACTGTACAGAGTTATTATAATAATTATTGATTATATACCCTATGCTGTACTTTACATCCCCATGACCATTTTGTAACTACCACTTTGTACTTTTTAATCCCTCCACCTTTTTCACCCCAACCCCTAACCCCCTCCCCTCTGGCAAACATCAGTCTGTTCTCTGTGTCTATGAGTCTGTTTTCATTTTGTTTGTTCATTCATTTTGTTTCTTAGATTCCACAAAGAATTGAAATCATATGGTATTTATCTTTCTCTGACTGACTTATTTCACTAATATCCTCTATGTCCATACATGTTGCCCCAATGTTAAAATTTTATTCTTTTTTTATGGTGGAGTAATATTTCATTGTATGTATATTTACCACCACTTTGTATCCATTTGTCTGTTAATGGGTTGCTTCCATATCTTCGCTATTTAAATAACTCTGCAATGAATATAGGGGAGCATATATTCTTATGAATGTGTTTTGGGTTTCTTTGGATATATTTCAGAAATGGAATCACTGGATCGCAAGGCAGTTCCATTTTTTAATGTTCCTGTAACCTCCTTTTTCCATGGTAGCTGCCCCAATCTGTATTCCCACCAACAGTGCACATGGGTTCCCTTTTCTCCACATCCTCACCAACACCTGATGTTTGTGGATTTATTGACAATAGCCATTCTGACAGGTGTGAGGTGACATCTCATGGTGGTTTTAATGTGACGATTAGTGATGTTGAGCATCTGTTCGTATTTTTATTGTCCTCTTTAAATAATCATCTATTCAGGTTCTCTGCCTATTTTTAATTGGATTGTTTGTTTTTGGTGTTGAGTTGTATGAGTTCTTTATAAATTTTGGATATTAGCTCCTTATATCATTGGCAAATATCTTCCTCTATACAGTAGGTTGTCTTTTTGTTTTGTTGAAGGTTTCATTTGCTGTGCAAAAACATTTTAGTATGATGTAGTCCCATTTGTTTTTTATTTTTTTGTTTTTCTTGCACGAGCAGATATATCAGAAAAAGTATTGCTAAGAGAAATGTCCGAGATATTACTACCTATGTTTTCTTCTAGGAGTTTTATGGTTTCGAGTTACATTTAAGTCTTAAATTCATTTAATTTATTCTTATATATGGTGTAAGAAGGTGATTTAGTTTTTGTAGTTTTTTTTGCATCTATCTGTCCAATTTTCCCAACGGCATTTATTAAATAGACTGTCTTTACCCCATTGCATGTTCTGACGTCCTTTGTCTAATATTAATTGACCATAAAACAGACAGATATGTCTGTTTTCAGGCTATTCAGGGTCTTTGTGGTTCCATGTAAATTTTTGGTTTATTTATTCTAGTTTTGTGATATATACCATTGGTATTTTGATAGGAATTGCATTGAATCTATAGATTGCTTTGGGTAGTATGGACATTTTAATTATGTTAATTATTTCTATCCATGAGCATGGTATATGTTTCCATTTATTTGTATTTTCTTCAATTTCTTTCTTCAGTATCTTATAATTTTTCAAGTACAGGTCTTTTAACTCCTTAGTTAAATTATTTCTAGGTCTTTAATTCTTTTGATGCAATTGTAAATGAGATTGTTTTCTCAGTTTCCCTTTCTGATAGTTCGTTATTGGTATATTAAAATGCAACCAATTTCTGAATATTAATTTTGTGTTCTTCTACTTTACTAAATTTACCTATCAGTTCTAGTAGTTTTTTGGTGGAATCTTTAGGGTTCTCTATATACAGTATCATGTCCTCTGCAAATAATGACAGTTTTACTTCTTTCTTTCCAATTTAGATGCCATTTATATCTTTTTATTGTCTGATTGCTGTGGCTAGGACTTCCAGTACTATGTTGAATAAGAGTGGTGAAATGGACATCCCTGTCTTGTTCCTGATCTTAAAAGAAACATGTTTAGTTTTTCCCTACTGAGTATGACGTTAGCTGTGGGTTTGTCATACATGACCTTTATTATGTTGAAGTATGTTCCTTCTATCCCCACTTTACTGAAAAATTTTATCATGAAAGGGTGCTGCATTTTGTCAAAAGCTATTTCTGCATCTATTGATATGATCACATGATTTTTATCCTTTATTTTGTTTATGTGGTATATCACATTAATAGATTTGCAGATATTGTACTAACCTTGCATCCCCAGAATAAATCCCCCTTGATCATGTTGTATGATCTTCTTAATGCATTGCTGAATTTGGTGTTTTGCTGAGGATTTTAACATCAATGTTCATCAGGGATTTTGGCCTACAATTTTCTTTCTTTGTAGTGTCTTTATCTGGTTTTGGAATTAGGACCATGCAGGCTTCCTAAAAGGAGTCAGAGCTCATAGTGTCAATGGCTACCCCATTCCGCCTCCCTTAGATCTACTGTCTTGCGGTAGACCTTTAGAAGACTTACAAAGTAACTCAACATGCACCCAGCTCCACCCACAACACGCACAAATGTAGGGAGTGAGTGGTTTGCGAGGTGGAAGAAGAGGCGCTCACACCCCATGGTGTTGCCAGAAAATGGGCACAGTGGAATGAGTGTAGACACGACTCTGCAGGTTGGGGACTGTGGTGGTGAAGACCATGGGTTGTGAAACCAGAAAGAACAGGGTTTGGATTTCTGCAATTTGCTATCAAGGAGACTTTTAGGACATCTTCTAATTCCTCTTCTTAGCCTCAGTGGTCTCCATCTTAAAGCAGAAACGATCATTTCTCTCCCACTGAGTTTGTGCAAGGATTACATGACAATGTTTAAAAAGTGTGTTTTAGTGTATCGTCTGGCACGGGGTCGCTCACAACAAAGGGTACCAGCGATGGTGGTGGTGATGATTAGATGCACAGCCGGAGGACAAGGTCTCAGGAGGCAATGACAGAGCGGAAAAAAGTGAGCCCACATCTCGACGTTAGGACAGCTTCCTTTTATAACCTGAGAAAAAAGAGTTAGCATAGCCCCCTCCAGGTTTAGCATTTCAGCTTTACAGCTGTCATCAAATGACAGGGCATTACAGCTGGAAGAGCCCAAGGTGTTTAACAAATTCAACTGCTCCACTCCACTCCAGAATTCATAGAAAATGAGGCTCAGAGATAAACAAGCTGTTCAAAGTTCTAGGGCCAGTCCATGGCCAACCTGGCCAGTGCCTCGCATGCCAGAGTTGTCCTTCACTGCCAAGGCTGCCCCCTGAGGCAACCATTCATTCATTGTTCATGATTAGGGGTTGTCTGTGCCAGGGACTAGAGATACAGAGATGAGTGTGATTTTCCCCTCATAGCTTAGCAATACATGTATATCCCTGAAGCAGACTGGGAAGAAACAGAAAGGACTGAACCAGAGCAGCTATAGAGATCTTCCCTAATTTTATAGGGATCATAGTAAAGGGCTGCCTAACCTTACATGGTATGAGACATGGTCAGAGATGGCTTCTAAATAGTTGATGGCTGAGCAGAGAAAGAAGGAGGTATCTAGGAGAAGAGGAGAAGGTCACTTTTTCCAGAAGGGGCTCCAAAAAGAAATAAAATGAGCTATCCCTACTTAGAAAGCATAGACCCCCACACTCAGGGAGGAAGTTGGACACACTCAATCACAAAGGATGGACCAGTTGCCTCTCAATACTATGTCTACTGCCTTGCTCCCAATCCTCTGCTCAAACAGGACTCCTATTAATTTTGTTTTCTAGATGAAGAACCCTTAGAACAGGGGAGTCAGATAATCTTCCCATGTTCTACAATGAATACCAGAAAGTGGATTCAAAACCCAGGCATCCTGGCTCCAGGTTCTGCATATAATTTTAACTACCTTAGGTAACACGCTGTATCCTTCTTGGAAATCAAATCCACTCAAAAGTGAATCTAACCCCAAATAGAAACACAATTCCAGAGAAAAGCATGCAAGAACTTTGGCAGATGAAACTAAAATGCATGAACATAAGATTATTTTAGCTTCTGTAGTCAGAATTTATTTGATAATTTTAACTGCAAGCTAATTCGTGACATGATCAGAAAATGAGCCAGGTCTTGATTTTTTTTTTTTTAACAGACTTTTTTTTTCTGACAAAATTGTATGATCAAATGAAATGAAATCCTTCACTTTGCGTTTAACTTTCCTATCATGATTAGGAGGAAGGTAATTTTTGTAAAAATATTTGAGAGATTCATCGTTTTTTATTCCCCCCCAAGGCTTCTCCTCGTCCTTTGATATTCAAATGTTTCCCTTTTGAAGTTTCTAAGCATCTTCCTTGTTGATTTTTCTCTTCTGCAGTTGTTAATTGGTCTAACTCAGCCTCATCCTCGGTTGCCAATGGCTCTGAAGGTGAGTCCTGGGAACCTGAGCATCACCCCTATCGGGCTCCAGGATGCTGTGCAGCTCTCACCCGGCTGCGGTTGCATTTTGCAGGCGATGAGCATGGCATTCTCATTACGAGGTGGGTGCTCCCACTAGTTTATAAAATCAGTGATCGCCTAAGCAATGGCACAAATCATTTTGACAAGATGGGAAGAAACAGGGTAAATACCTTGGTCGAGACTGGTTTTATTACCTCTAGTCTTTTAAAAAATGTTGCGTGTGTGTGTATGTGTGTGTAGTGAAGACTTTTTTTGGACAACCATAACTCTCCAAATTCAAGTAATGAGCACTCATATAAGAACGATCCCATATATCCCACAAATTCCCCAGGGTTCCAGAGCTGCCAGGGGGAAGCAAGAGACCCATCTGCTCAGTTTGAGAAGTAAGAACATCTTGGGGAAAGAAGCAGGAAAAAGATTTTATAAATAGAGTTGTATTTCATATGTACATTCGGCATATGGAATAAGCTCCCGCTAATATATTTCCCCAAGTTTATGGGTAGTACAGATTTCCCCCAGCACTTGGATGGCTCAGGACACGCTGTGAGCTGCCCAGAGACAATGGTTTTCTAGGGAGTTGAACTGCAGGCAAGCCCATACACATGGTTGATGTTCCCATTACCTGGAGTGGATAAAAGACCTCTGAAATTCGGCACCTCCCAGGCACCATTCTTCTCCCAGGGAAAAATAAATAATTAGTTCTGTCTCTTTAATCTGCAGCTTTCTTGTGGCACTGGGGAGCGGACATTTGCAAGGAGAAATATTGAACAACATCAGCTACCAACTGGTAAGTCTGGGTTTAGAGGGCATTGCAGGAGTCCGGTCAATTCCTCGTGGTCAATGAAAGAAGTCAGAGGAACCTGATCGTCTGTGCAAGGAGAGTAACAGGTGGAGATGTTCTTTCTCCCCGCTCTGCCCCTGCTTGTCGGCGGAGCTGGTTTGTGTGCAGAGACCTGGCATCTGCTGTGTCTGGGGTGAGGAGAAGTGCATATGGCTGAGTGCAGGAGAAGACTCAGAAGCTCTCAGCTTCTCAGAACCGAGAACTGAGTTCCAGAATCTTGTGTCTCAGGAGCTTCCTGGAGCCAAGAAGTAAAGGAACAAATATTGTCAGGGGACTGTTCTTTCGGTTTGAAGTTTAGCCTCGGGATCCATGAACCCCTTGATTCCCAGCACGTGACTCAACTCTGCTCAAGTCCACACATTTTTATTCAGCCTCTTGTTGCATGAGTCCCTATGAGAGTCACATGCCTGTGTACACACACACACACACACACACACACACACACACACACCAGCTACCATGTTCCATACATGTCGTATAATCCAGTTACTGCAGTAAGAGATGTGTATCCCTTAACTCCTTTCATGCTTGCACCAATTCTGGAAAGCGGGTCCTTTCATCTCCGTTCTATAGCAAGGACATTGAGGCTGAGAGGGCCAGGACACCTGTCTAAGGGCACAGAGCTAACCAGCTGTGAACAGCTAGAACTTGAAACCAGGTCTCCCTGACTCCAAAGGCTCTAATCTAAAGCTCGATCTCTTATGAAACATATGCGTGTGTGTGTATGTGTGTGATAATAGAAAATATGTGAAATTATACCATAATTGCTGTAAGAGAGGTGAACGCATCAGCCCCTCAGCTCCGTGGGAATGTACCGGTGTCAGGTTTCACTGAAGTCTCAGCACACGAATTCCCAGAATTAGAAGGGACAGCAGGTGGCGTTTAAATTACCCTGCACTCAAATATCTGCACTGGATAGGAATCAGAAGGATTATTCCAAGAACCTGTTTCAACTCAGATGTTATGATATTAGTTATTACATAATATCAGTTGCTGCTTCTCAGAGTGGTGTGTCTGTACCTCCAGGGGGCTGCCAAGGATCAAGTTTCCAGGATAGTAAATAATGCAAAGCCTATCTTAAAACAAAAAGGGACTTGTGTGGAACTTAATGCAAGGTGTATATGAAATGTTGCCATAACACAGGAAACGTAAAAAAAAAAAAAAAAGATGAGCAAGCACTCAGAGACCATGTCTCAGACATTCCACTGCCATTCCTAATCCACAGAAGTGTCTCCATATTTTGAGTTGAGATCTGCCTTCCCTTGCACCTTTCAGTGTTGAAATTCCTCTGTGGAAGTGGCCAATCCTTTTACTAAGCACACTTCTCAGAAGAAGCCACATCCTCTCTTGGTCCTGCCAAAACCCTGGAGCAGTTTTTATCTGTGCAGTCTAGTGGCTCGTCAGCTATACCCAGATCATTTGACCAGTCAGACCCATTTGGAACCCAGATCACACAGCTTTCCTGCCGCAAAACCAGTCTTCAGCCAGTTCTGCGACCCAAGGGAGACCCTTCTCTTCTCGGGCCCCTGTCTTCTCTCAGCAGCATGGAAGATGGGGATGGGCCATGTCTAAGGATGGCCGCTCTGGATCACGAGCAGAAGCTCAGCTGAGGCAATTGGAAACACTCAGCATTGCCCTTGGAGTGAGTTCCCTGCCGTGTTCCTTACTTTAAAGTAACATCTCTGGGCACCTCTAAAGTGAGCCAGGCCTCCCATTCCACAGTAACCCCTAAAGGCTAATATTTTGGCTGTTTGATTTCTCTGAGTGAATATCACGTGAGCAGCTGCATAAAAGCAGCATCCTAGGTAGGATGGGGTACTGCTTGCTCCAGTAAAGGATCAGAACAATGAGCGAGGGCTGCCTGTGCCATAACGGGTCATCGCTGATATCTTGGAGGGCACCACAGTGCCAGAAAAAAGTGTAGTAAGTGAGAGAAGCCCATGTCCCAGGGGTGTGATACTCTCCAGCATAGCTAAGTAGCTTATCCACACCAACCCGCCCTGGCAACATGCAAACACAAACTCTCCCTTGGCATTCAAGCCTCTTCATCAGCCAGCCCTGCTGCCCTTCCTGGTCCAGCTTCCTCCCTATTCTGAATGCTTCTCCCTGTTCCCTGAACATGTTTCATGCTTCTGTGCATCTGCAGAAGCTGTTTTCTCTGCTCCTCCCCCAACTTAGCAAATTCCCTATTCATCCTTCATGACCCAGATTAATTAAGCCTGAGCTTTGGAGACACACCAGGGCTGGGTTTGAATTCTTAGATTCTAATAGGTGTATGGCTTAGGTAAACTGCCTCTGAGTTTGTCAACTGAGTACAATAATAGTTATGGGATATAATTGCTGTGATTATCTCATTAAATACAATTTTAAAAAATTATTAGTAAAATGCTCATCCCATGCTTGACACTTGGTTAGTTTTGTTGCTATTCACAGCATTTTTCCTGGATTTGAAATAGTATCTGTCTCACTCCTAATTCCTTGTGCTTGATTATTATTCTATAATAACACTTTTATTAGTATAAACTGGGCATCTGCACTCTTCCTACGAGGGAGAGAATAGTAAATACTCTCGGCTTTGTGGGCCTCGGGCAGCTCCCTTTTGAAGCAGGATACCAGCAATTTACCCACCAAAAATGCATGGGGAGCGTTTGGAGTTCTCGATCAAATGCCAGATTTTATTATTTTGTAATGCCCAGCATCTAGTTCAGACGTCTTCAAACTAAGGCTCATGGGCCAAATCTGGCCCTCTACCTGTCTCTGAGAAGAAAATGTTACTTGAACACAGCCAGTCTTGTTGGCTTATGCATTATCTGTGGTTGCTTTTGCACGACCACAGCAGAGCTGAGTGATAACAGATACGCTATGACCCTCAAAGAGAAAAGCACTTATTATCTGGCCTGTCCAGAAAATGTTGCCTATCTGACTCAAGGCTTGGGACCTATTTGTTGAATGAATGAAGACTGACCAGAAATAGCCAGAACCAACGATCTGGCCTTAGCACCTTGCAAGCTTTCGCAAAAGCAGACGGACAGAAGCAGGGGTCAGAGATCAGAGAACGAGCAAGAGAGCTTGTTGACTAGAGAGCTGTGGGCCTCCGTCCTGGAGCTAAGACTAGTATGTTGTAACCCTACTAGATGTCGACAGCCATGCCCAGAGGAGAAACTGAGGCCCAGAGAGGGGACTAGTTCGCCCAAGGTCATATACCCAGTGTGCCCTGGGTTGGTATCAGGCTGAATGAAGTTCAGAGCCTTGTAAGAGATGTGTGCATCGGACAGACACATGGGCTAAAATGCTTGAATCACCCCCAAAATTGAATGGTCACAAAAGAGCTTCTAATACCTTGCCATGTTTATCTTTTGTCCATCAGCGTCTTCCTGGCTTATGGTTCAAGATGATCAGCTTAATGGTGTACTTTTTTTTTTTTTTTTTTTTTGTAATGACTACCCTTCGAATTTTAAAAATACATTAGAGCACTTCATAGATGAGCGGGTCCATGATGGATGAGGCATGGGATTCCCACTCAACCATGTAAGGCCAACATTATTCTCTACCCTGGTCCCCTCTTCTAAGACCCATCATATTAGAGTCAGATACTTGTGATTAGAGTAAGATACTTCTTTTTAGAATAATTCCATTTTGTTTATATAGCTCCTATTTAGCCCTCAGTATTACCAGGGGACTTTGGGGGTATCAACAAAGTTGTATTTGATCGTGGCTAGTTAATGAATTCATGTGGAACTACTTTTAATCAAAGATAAACTATTTTTCATTTTTGCAACACCCAGCTGCTACCCTGACTACCTCCTACATTATTTATGCATGTCTCTCATCGTCATAGTCAACCAGATACCACATTTCCTGAACATGCCCGAAGAATGTAAAAACTTAGCGGCTGAATTGAACTTGCAGGGGAAAAAGAAAATTTTGCATTTATACAGAAATTTCCACTGCGGGCACGTTGGTGTGTGTATCAATTTTAAACTTTGTTCTCTGAGGAAAATACAAACTATTTCTCTATAGTAAAATGTCCCCCTAAGATCAGAGAACTGACTACTGATCTTGGATATGTCTAGCGCAGTGTTCTCTAATCCCTCTTCCTGCCAGGGTATACCTTCCTGTAACACATTAGACTCCCTCTATGCACTCCAGCAGGTACTTTATCCTTGGAAAGGGCATCTCCAGGAATGGAGAATGCAACCTCCTGAAGGTCTCACACTCACCTGCTGTGAAGTCTGATTATATGACAACGTTACCTCAAGTCCATACACTCTAACTTTCCTCTGGTGTCCCTTTTCCTGACTTTGGAACCAGCTCAAGCAAGTCTCCTCCCTTTAGATATAAAATACCATCACAGGGTTGAAAATGACTGTCATCTCTCTCCCTGTAGTTTCTCTGCCTTCAAGTCCAATCTCTCCAATCCAAACACCCATGTCAGCTAGTTTGAAATCCTAGGCCACCTCCCATGGGCATAACTCCACTCACCACTGCTCACCAGAAAGGCTTAAGTATCTTACTTCACTTACCAGTTGTCATAGTTGGCAATAATTGAACTTGACTGCATGGGTAAAGGAGAAATACATATAGGCACATCTATTCTTCTGGTGAAATAATTTGTTCTAGCGTCTAAATTCTGGACTCTAGAATTAGAAAGACTTTGATAAGAGCATAGCTGTCTCTTTTTCATCTGCTCCCATATGTCTTCTATTTTTCATTTTTAAAAAGTATTTTAGGTTTTTTTTTATTGATTTTTTAGAGAGAGAGGAAGGGAGAGAGAGATGGAAACATTAATGTGAGAGAGAGAAATCAATGAGCTGGCTCCTGCATGCCCCCTACTGGGCATCGAGCCCACAACCTGGACATGTGCCCTGACTGGGAATCGAACCAGGACCTCTCAGTCCGTGGGACGACGCTCAATCCACTGAGCCACACCGGCTGGGCTATCTTCATTTTTATAAATGATAATAAAATTGTTATGCCTGAAAGAAATGGAATGACTTGCATGAGTTCATGCTGTGAAGAGACATATCCATGCAGCATTTAAAGCTAAGAAAATAATATTTAAGTAGAACCACTAGGTGCCAAGTGCTTTGAACATGTTTTCTCAACTGATCTTTACAGGAAGCTCCAAGCTTCCATTCCTATTTAACAGATGGTGTGACTGAGGTTAGGAGAAAGGAAGGCCTTACAGATGCTCAAAGGACGTGAGCGGGGATCTTAACGATTTTTCAAGACCACACTGCTTTTCAACTGAGAGTCCTATTTAAATCATAACCCTTGCAGTCTTAGGCCAACAATGCTGCTGCTTTGTGAGAAAAGTAATTATTCATCTTTTCCCATAATTATAAAATCTTAGAGCAGGAAAAGACCATATGGAGGTTGTCGAGTCCAACTTGATTGCTAAGAAGAAAAATATGCGCTAATATTGGGTTGCTGTGTGCTTTAACATCTAGCATTCTATATTTTTTGGTGAAGTTAATATCTTAAATTAAAAAGAATTCATCATCACACTCACCCGAACACGTAATGTCACCTTATGACATCATGGTCACCATAGCAACAGCTGTGCGTTAGCAGCATGCTGCCTCCGGTTAGGGATCACGGCGGCGAGTTAACAAGGTGTGACAGCTTCAGATGCTGATGTGAACAGAAAGGGAAGACGTGGGAAAGGTGGAACAGGTGCGCTGCTTTTCCTGCCAACATTCCTTAGACCTGAGATGAGGTGGGAGTGAACATGTGAATAATCCAGGAGGATCAGAAATAAACCTCCTCACCACCTAGCCAGTAAAGAGAAGACAGGGAGGGGGATAGAAGAGGTAGTAGAAGTCTTCTGCTGTCCTATTTCCAAATGGCAGAGTGTTGACATTTCTCCATCCTTCCCTGCCTTTTGCCCTTGAGCCGTGTGGCATATCAGAAAGAGCAGAGAATTAGATGATCCTGGGTGGAAAGTTTGGACTCTACCACTTATAAGCTTTTCACACTTGGGAAAATTCCCTAATCTTTTTTTTTTAATTTTTTTTTTCTTTATTGATATTAGAGAGAGAGAGAGGAAGGGAGAGGGAGAGAGAGATAGAAACATCGATGAGAGAGAACATCGACTGGCCGCCTCCTGCATGCCCCCCCCACTGGAGATTTGGCCCACAACCTGGGCATGTATCCTGATAGGAATCAAACCAGCAATCTCTAAGGGCATGGGTCGATGTTCAACCACTGAGCCACACCAGCCGGGCCCTAATCTTTTTTATTTTTAATTTATCTTTATTGTTGAAAGTATTAGAGATGTCCCGCCTTCTTTTCCCCATTGACCGCCCCCCTGCTCTCACCCCTCCCTTCACCACAAACCCTCTCCCGCTGAGGTTCATCAGTCTGCTCCCTGCTTCCTTGTCTCTGGATCTATTTTGTTCGTCAGTTTATTTTGTTCATTAGACTCCACATATAAATGAGATCGTGTGACATTTGTCTTTCTCTGACTGGCTTGTGTCACTTAGCACAATGCGCTCCAGGTCCCTCCGTGCCCTCTCGGAGGGTAAGAGAGCCTTCCTCTTTCGAATCTCAGTTATTGCCTCTGTAAAAGGGATGTGGAATTTGCATCCCGAGAGTGTCAAGAAGGTCAAAGGGTAATGTAGGGTACCTAACCTGGAAAGCCCTCAGTTTCCCCTTTTCTTTCTCAGTGGTTGAGATTTAGACTTACAAAGGATGGTAGGCAGTGGTGGGCCCATAGATGGCCATTGTATCAATTTCTACATGTTTGAACTATTCCAACATTGTTTAGTTTCTAAACAAAAAATGTGTAATTTGTTGAAATCCCACTTAGATAATGGGTATCAGTTCTAGATACATTTTCCTCTGTGAGCTTGGTCAAACACCTCGACTTACTTCTCTGAACTTCAAAACTGCATGAAGAGAAAAATAGATTTTTATTCCTTGCTACTTACATCACGCTCAAAAACATACCTTTTTGACAACCGTAGATTTATCCATCACTATAACTGCGACATCGAAATTGGATATTTATTTTTATTCTTCCTGTGTAATGAATGTCTTTCTAATTAGGTTTCCACAGGTTTTTGTTCTTTGCATTCCCAGCCTCTAGTACAGTACCTTACACACAGAAGGTGCACAATACACACATTTGTTGAATAAACCGATATATAGCAGATATCTTTATTTGGGATAGTACTCAACATGTCTGCAGAATGTTACTGAATACCTATATGAGTCTGCTCACTAAAAGAACCAAGTATGCCCTTATTTATGTCTGAGTTAGTTTGTATCTCTGTCCTTTAGACTTTTGTCCCTGAGTTTCTGTCTCAAGCTCAGTTAGTTTCTCTGGATGTCTCTCTTTATCTTTCCAAATATATATATGTCATTCTCTGCCTTTAGAAATCTCCCTCCCTCTCTCCCATACTGGGTCTCCCCATCTTCGTCATCTTGTCTTTAGAAGCTTTTCCATGGGACTCTCCTGCCAACCTAATTCCATGTGAGTTACATTCATTTGCAAAACCTTTCACCACATGAAGATTCTATTTAATTAGTCAAAGTTCAATTTTTTTTGTCCCTGACAGAGCATCATACATCACCAGATCCAGAGAGTCATTAGCTATGAGATAAATCAGGATGGAAGGAAGCAGAATAAAACTCTAGACCAGCGGTTCTCAACCTGTGGGTCGCAACCCCTTTGGGGTCGAACGACCCTTTCACAGGGGTCGCCTAAGACGTAACACTAGCAAAATTACAGTTAAGAAGTAGCAACAAAAATAATTTTATGGTTGGGGTCACCACAGCATGAGGAACTGCATTAAAGGGTCGCGGCATTGGGAAGGTTGAGAACCACTGCTCTAGACCATGATGAAACCCACCGTGTCTCAGGCTCAACTGTGCCTACCCTGCAGGACCCAGCCTTCTCGGGACCTCTGGGGCCATCCCTGCTTGTGAGGGGGACCGTGTGGGAGGCTGCTATTCACCAGGGCAGGAGCCCAGGGAAACAGGGTTGAGTACCTCCAGCTCTTAATATCCCACCTGGGGGCTCCTGCATGGGGGGATGTGAGATGAGTTTGACTGTGAGAGACTGTGTATCTGCCAGAGTGTCTTTCTCGTTAGGTGGAAGGTGACTGCTTCCACATTTGGGGCATAAAGAACAGAGCTTGTGTGCACAGGTCTGCCCTGCCCAGTAGACAACCTTTGGGGAATGCTGCCCCAAACGATGATACGATTAGGAATAAAACAGGGAAGCAGAATGTCTGTAAACCCCCACGAAGCATTTGGTCTTTATATAAATAACGTTAACTGGTTCCTCTCTCGGAGTTAATGCTCTCTGGGCCTCAGTGAATAAATTGGGAATTAGAATGGCCACTCTTCTTTTTTTTTTGCAGCTTTGTTGTGAGAGTAAAAGAATAAAATGAACATTGAGATGTTAAAATGACACTGTGTTTACTTTCTTTTTATTTAATTTGTGTTTTTTTTCTTTATTGATTTTAGAGAGAGAGGAAAAGAGAGGGAAAGAGAGATAGAAACATCGATGAGAGAGAACATCGATTGGCTGCCTCCTGCATGCCCCCCACTGGGGATCGGGCCCACAACATAGGCATGTGTCCTGACCAGGAATCGAACTGGAGACCTCTTGGTGCATGGGTCGATGCTCAAACACTGAGCTACACCGGCTGGGCTTGTTTACTTTCTTAAAATGCTCAAAAGTAGCATTTTATCGAATGTTGGGATTAAAACAACACATATGACCCTTCATCCCACACATTCTGTCCATCATGGGGATGTGACAGGAAGCTGTCATATGGCAAAGAGAACACTGGTCTTAGCACATCTGTACCCTTGATGACCGTGTGACCTCAATTGTGAGTTTCAACCACATCTGTAAAATGCAGGCAGTGGAAGTCACCTATCAGGGTGTTGCCACAAACAGAATAAGCTCATTAACATGCCTGCATTTTTTTTTTTTTTTTTTTGGTCTCAAAATATCATTAGCTAAGCACGGTCTTCTTGACCACCTCAATATTGTTATACAGTCGTCACACAATGGATGTGGTCTAGAACATTTTTCTCCCTCTTGGATTTTTGCATCAGTTTCTTTCTCTGGAATCCATCACTTAGGCAGCTCGTACTAGGCATCACAAGCTATATATAAAGTAGTTTGCATACGTTACCTTACGTACTCCTCTGAACTCTGTCAAAGAGAGGCATTATCTCTGTTACGCCAAGAGGAGGGGAAAGAGATCCATAGTTAGTTAGGAAGTGGGAGGCTCGGGATCCAAGGTCACCACTATTCGCTTCTGAAGCTGGAGCTTATCCTTCTTCATGCACAGTGTTTTCCCCATGGGCTTCCGCTGGGAGATGTAGGAATCTCTGAATCCCCCCTGGGATGTGAGATGGGTTTGATGCTCAGGAATAAGGAATGAGCAAGCCTAAGGAAGGTCAGATTGGATTTCCAAGCAGAAGCTGAGTGCTTTCTGGCCTTTTTCTTTCAAATGCAAACATTATGCATAGCCCAGCAGGTGGCCAGAGCCTGGCAACAGGTAAAAGGTAATAATAGTCACATTTTGCATCAGGACAGTGCCTTTTATCTAGAGGTGTCTGAGGACTCCACCGACATTAATTAAACTTCACAGCATCTTCGTTCCTTAAGGTCAGGACTGCACCAACTTTAAAGAGAGATAAACTGAGATAATAATGACTCTCAGAAAGGACAGGAATCTAGATGGGTCACTTGTCAGCATAGATTCTGAAGCAGATCATAGAGGCTCAGTCTCTAAGTCAACGGAAACAGTCATTAGATACTTATATTAGGAACGCACCTGCGGTGAAGTCAGCAGGCATGTTAGTGACCTGACCTTGGCAGTCTTTATGAAGGTGAATAGAGTTAGCCACTGTCCCTTGTCCTTCTCTGTGTACCCGGCAGTGAAACAAGAGGGCTGCTGATGACTGCCTGACTGAGAATAACTAATTTTCACAGCAATATGGTTCTTAAGGATAGTCTGCCCTCAGTTTCCTAAACTGTGCTTTCATGACTTGTGCTATGGGTGGGTGGGGCATGGGTGGCATAGGGTAGGGAGCTTTCAAAGAAATAGTTACCCCAGGGCCCACTACGGTCATTCCAATTTAGTAGATCTGTGACTCAGCCCCTCAGTGGGGACCCAAAGCCTTTGCACCGGAGTGGGTAAATAAATGGTCAGGAAGTAGGAAAGGAAGTTTCTGGACTCCTTGACATGGGAGCCCCACGTCAACTGTGGTATCCAAGTCCAATGGTGAAACCCTGGTCTGAGTTACAGTCAGACAGAGAGAACATACAGCTTTAGTCTCTCAGTGAAGGCTTGATGGGATTATGGCTGTTGGAATGTTTAGACAGGCTAATGCAAATAATTTATTCAGTAGCTGAGGAAACTGGGACACAGAGGGGTAGCTAATTTGTCCAGAATCATGGAGCAGAGCTAGGATTTGAAGCAAAGCAGAGTCTTTCCTCTTAAGCCCTGTTCATAGTATCTCAGATGACCCAGAGAAGCAAGAGCACGCTAATGATGGCATTCTCTGAAGTACTTAATACTACTGAGACCTTTGAGCATCTGATGAAAGGTATGAAAGCCTCTCCCAGAAAAGTTTGGCTGTTATTTTAAAAGGCAATAGACTTGTCTCTGTGGTTTTTGGGTGAAATTACAAAGACAGTGTGTTATGGTTAAATACAAAGAAAGGTGTTTTTTAAAAAATACGTTTTAACTGATTTTTTAAGGAGAGAGAGATAGAAACATTGATGTGAAAGAAACATCAATCGGCTGCCTCCTGTACTCCCCCTACTGGGGATTGAGTTCACAATCTGGGCATGTGCCCTGACCGGGAATCGAACTGGTACCTCTCAGACCATGGGACAATGCTCAATACACTGAGTCACACTGGCCAGACAAGGAAATATGTTTTTAATGGTCAGAGCTATCAGTTTTTGATAGGTAGATCTTCAAGGAGGTAGTGAGCTAACCATTGTAAAATGTGTTCAAGCAAACGCCGGGTGGCAAATTCACAGGGATGATGCAGATAGAATGTTTCTATAATAAATCAAATGCCTTTCTGGAAAATAAAAAATACAACTTAATATTCTCTAAAGGAGGACACCAAAATCCAGAGTCTCAACAGTGTAACATCCATAATGTCCAGCAAATAATAATAATAATAATAATAATAATGATGATGATGATGATGATGATAGTGCTAGTTGTGTAACAAAGCTGGAAAATGTGGCCCCAAATGAGCAAACTAGCCCTGAGATAACCCAGCTATTGAAATTAGCAAAAAAAAAAAAAAAGTGCTTGAAAACAGCTAGTAAAAATAAATCAAGGACTAAAGGTAATGTATGTTCATAATAAGTCAATCTCCATCAGACAAATAGAAACTAAGGAAGAACCAAATAGAAACTTTATGAACAAAAACATATGATATCTAAAATACAATTTCAGTGATTGGCTTAATAGCAGATTGGAGACAGCAGGAAAAGGGATCAGTGAACTTGAAGACATAATAATAGAAGCTGTCTAAAATAAAGCAGAGATAAAACAAAAAGACAAAAAAAAAAAAAAAGAAAGCTTCAGCGACTTGCAGGACAATAGCAAACACTACAACACCCATGTAACAGCAGTCCCAGAAAGAGAGGGGAGATAATCACACAGAAAAGCCATTGACAAAAGTATGGTTAAATTGTTTGAAATTTGGTTAGAAACAAAGTTACAGATACAAGAATCTAAGTGAGCGCTCAAAAGGATAAAAACAAAGAAAATAACATCCAAGAACATAATAGTCAAACAACCAAAAATGAAAAGAAAAAATTGAATGAAGCTGAAGAAAAAGACACATTAGATACAGTGAAACAGGGATGTAAATAGGAAATAATAGCTGATCAGAATCAATGAAGGACAGAAGACAATTAAATGACATCTTTAAAGTGCTGGGGGATGTGAGTGGAAAATTGTCAACCTAAAAGTTCGTATCCAGCAAAAAATATCCAGAGAAAATGAAAGCAAAATTCAAGAGTTTTTAGATTTTTAAAAATTGAGACTTTGTCTCCAGAAGACTGGAATGACAAGAAATGCTAAAGGAAATTGACAGAGCTAACAAAAGCAATAACAAACACCAGGAGTGGGAAGCAGAAAGATAAACATAAAAGACATTTTTTAAAATTTTTCTTAATATATTTTAAATGCACATGACTATTTAGAGCAAAAATTACAACACTGCATTTATATTGCACATAAGATAAATGACACCTTTAAAAATGGATGGTAAATAGAACTCGGCTGTTGCAAGGCTCTTTTACTTTTGGAAATAGTGACATTAAGTAGACTATAATAACTTACAGATGCATATTGGAATCCCTAAGGCAACTGTTTTAAGAGAAATAGTGAACAGGTAGAGCTGAAAAGCCAGTAGAGGAATTAAAATTAAATGCTAGAAAATATTTGATTAACCCCAATGAAGGCAGGAAAGGACAAATGGCAAAGTAATAAAAAAAAGTGTAGCCCTAAATCCAACTATATGAATAATAATATTAAATCTAAATGAACTCAGCGTTACAATTAAAAGGCTGAGATTGTCACACTAAATATAAAAGCAAGGCACAATGCAATTACGTGGTGTTTTAGACATGAAGCCACACATAGTTTGAAAGCGAAAAGATGGGGGAAATGCCAGGCAACCATTAGCATTAAGAAAGCTAAAGTGACTGTATTAATATCAGACAGAAAAAACAGACTTTGAGACAAGGTGTTTTTTTTTTTTTTTTTAATTTTAAAATTATTTCAGATGTACAGAAAAATTGTAAAATAACGAATCCCTATATGCTCTGCCCCAGATTTCCCAAATGTTAATATTTTACCACATTTCTCTCTATCATTCTCTCTCCATATCTCTCTTACTCTCTCTCCCTTTCTCTCTTTACCTGTGTTAACATCTGTGCACACGCATCCAAGCCTGCATCCATAATTCTCTTCTACATGTAAATATTTCATTATGTGTTTTTCCCCCAAACCGGGACAATCTCTCACATAAATACAAATACAATTCTCAAAACCAGGAAATTAACATTGTTACCATATTATTATCTAATCCAGAGGTCCCATTTAATTTTCCCAATTGTTCCACTAAGATGTTTTCTATAGCAAAATCATTTTATTCCTTGAGTTCAGAATTCAATTCAGGTGTAAATGTTACACTTCTTTGTGTCGTTTTGCTTACCCTTAATTGTGGAATGCTTACTGAGTCTCTGTCCTTCATGACCTCGAGGTTCTGGGAAAATCACAGGTCTTTTTGTAGAATGATCCTCAAATTGGGCCTATCTGGTGTTCCCTTGGGATCAAGCTCAGGCTGTGCGTTTTGGGCAGGAGAACCTTGGGGGTGATATTGTGTCCTTTTCTCTGCAAAATATTAGGGACAAAATGATGTCTATTTGTCCAACTTTCGTTCATTAACTTGGATCATTCGATTGCGGTGGTGTCTGACAGGTTTCTCCTATTAAGTTGATGTTTTTGTATTTGTCATTCATATGTATTTTATTAGGAGATTCTTTGAGACCGGGTAAATTGTATTTGAAAGTCTTGTCAAACTTGCACTTTCTCAGGTTAGCATCCATTGCTGATCCTTACCTGAAGCAATTATTAGCAAGGCAACTTCCAGTTGAAAGCAGGGAGTATAGGCAGAGATAAAGAGCAACAAGTAATACTGAAAAATGGTCAGCTTCTTAGGAAGACATAGTAGTCATGACGATGTACAGGCCCAGTTAGAGAGCTTCAAAATCCACGAAGCAAAACTGACTGAATTCAAGGGGAAAAGAAAGAAATCCACGATCACCTTGACAAATTTAAAATAGATGAAGCAAAACTGAGGGATTTAAAAATAAAAAAGAGATAGCCACCATCATAATTGAAGATATTAATTTTCCTCTTCAGTAATTGGTAGCTAACAACACTTTGTAAATCATATGATTGTCTAACCACTTTGTTGTACACCTGAAATGGATACAAAATAATATTAAAAGTAATGCGTAATTGAAAAAAAACATTAAAAAATAATTGGTAGATAATAAGAGAATCTGTAAGGACATAGCTTTGAGAACACTGTCCGCCACATTGATGTAAATGACGATTTATCACACTACACCCAGAAACTACAGTGTGCAAACTTTTCTAGTGCACCTTGAATGTTTGTCAAGATAGACCGTATGCTGTGCCATTAAATATGTCTCAATAAATTTTAAAAGACAGATATCTTACAGAGTATAGTCTCCAATCAAATGGAGTTGTATTAGAAATCAATAACTTTAAGCTATCTAGGAAAGTCCCAAATATATGTAAATTAAAATGCTACTGGAGTGCATTAGCCAAGAAGGTGGCCTTGTAGACAAGTAGCAAATATAGATTCCTCTGTGCGGTGCCCTTAGGGGTCTTGAGAGATAAACACTATTTCAATGCAATATTTCATTATTATTTGATATTTGCGTATTTCAACAGAGAAACTTAGAGGTAAAGAAAGGATGACAATTGTAATTAAATATGGAGGCAGATGTTTGGTCCCATGATTTGGCAAAGACTTATATTGATGAGGGAAGGAAAGCCCGAAACAGACCACACGCAGAGAGAGCCCCTGAACAGATGGAGGAAGGGAGACGGTGCATTTCCTCAGACCTGCTCCTGCTCTTCCCAGATTCCAGCTTTTAGAGACGTTGACATTATTCTGGCTTCAGGGAACTACAGAAATGAAGCCACAGCAGCAGAATGACCCAGCAGCACAGCACGTCCTGCGTAAATGCCACCGGGTCTTTATTAGAATGGGAACCGAATGCTTCCGAGCGGCTGACCTCAGGAGGCTATTCCTGCCAGCAGACTGTGAAATAAAATTGCATCTATATCTATACATACCTTTATATAGCTTATTTTCTTTTATCTTCAGTAACAATTTTTTTTTATTATGAAAACTCTTCTTTATGTAAGATGTGTGTGTGTGTGTGTGTGTGTGTGTGTGTGTATACAGGGTGGGACAAAAGTAGTTACAGTTGTTCATATGGAAAATAATACAATAGTTAATAAATAATAATACAAGAATAAACAGTTTCACAACTGCAGACCTACTTTTGCCTCACCTTGTATATATATACATATATTTTTTTTCTTTATTGATTTTAGAGAGAGAGGAAAGGAGAGGGAGAGAGAGATAGAGACATCAATGAGAGAGAACATCGATTGGCCACCTCCTGCATGCCCCCTACTGGGATTTGGGCCCACAACCTGGGCATGTGCCCTGACCAGGAATCGAACTGGCGACCTCTTGGTGCATGGGTCGACGCTCAGCCACTGAGCCACACCAGCCGGGCATATTTCTTTTGTTTTTGTTTTTTAAGTGAAAGTGAATTCAATGCTCAAAGCCAGGAAAGTTTTCCTTTTTTCATTACCCTTTTAGAATATTGCACTGTCCCTATTATTTGGGAAATAAATCAGGGCTTTAAAACGATTAGGAAAGTAAAGGGAGAAAAGTCACACCTGGTTTGTGTTTAGGTGATGAACTTCACACTTGAGAGGGAGAAGGGGCCCCTGAGACCGAGCTGTGCCAGTGAGGGATCGGTGTGCTAGCCAGGTGGGTGTCGAGAAGAGAGAGGTGGGAGTTGGGAGCATTCCAAATTAAGAAAAGCGAGTCAGTGGAGAAGTGACTCAAAAGGTCAAGCTGCTAAGAGTCCCTGCAGGGTGAGAACCAGAAATCACACGCTGCAGCCCACACAGGCCCACATGAAGGACCAGAATAATTGATGATATAAGAGCCAGGATCTGCGTAATTCGCAGGATCTTCAACCGCCCACAGACACGCAGCCCAACTGTCTCTGTGTAGCAAACATCATGGAGCTCCGGTGATGGTGGGAGGGCTTGGGGCTGGCAGGTGATAGGGTAGCTAAAGAGAGGGCTGCTATCGGCAGGGACCTGAAATAGGTCCCTATCCCGCCCGCTGTGTTTTGAAGATAAACAAGGAGCTGTGACCATATGAGAATCAAATGCCCCACTTTGTGTGAATACGTGTGCCTGTTTCTAATAGCAGAGCAAGAAGCTGAACTGGAGTTGATGGGTAGCTTCAAAGCTTACGTGGACATCCTCTTTCCTTAAATCTGACCTGGGGCAGCACACTCAAGCCTGCCTGGAGGAGATTCCTAGCTGGATCCCAGGGGAACCCTGGAGTGGCGTGTGCTTTCTGCCTCGGGAAGAGGTAAAGGGCATGTTAGAAAGATGCTATGAGATTTCTCCAAAACAGAGCAGGGAATAGTCAGGTTCTTAGGCTGGGATGTAGTGAACTGGGAAAATCACCTAAGCTCTCTGGACCTGCCTATTTTACGAGTGTTTAGATTTATTCACCTGGTGCTGAGCCTCCTTCTGGGAGCCTTGGGCACAAAGCTTAACAGCTGCTGGCCTTGAGGTGCCCACAAGTTAGTTGGGGAGGCCGAAAACCATATATACTGTGGCAGGCTGTGTTAGTTGCTAGGGCTGCCACAGACTGGGTGGCTATTTCCTCACAGTTCTGGAGGCTGAAAATTCAAGGTGTCAGCAGGGCTGGGTCCTTCTGATGCCTCTGTCCTCGGGTTGCTGATGGCCACCCTCGCCCTTTGTCACCACGGCCTTTCTCCTGGGCACACTCATCTGTCCTAATCTCCTCTTCTTATGAAGACATCAGTTGTATTGGATTAGGTCCATCCATATGACCTCATTTGACCTTAATTACCTCTTTTAACACCCTAGCTCTAAGTACAATTACGTTCGGAGGTACGGGGAGCTAGGACTGCACCACGTGAACTTGTGAAGGTGGACAAAATTCAGCCCGTAACACAGGCACTCTGTTGAATATAGTACACGAGAAAACATACTCCTTACTTTTGAGATGTTTTCAGGCTAGTGGGAGAGGCAAGGCCCCATCTAAATATAAATCAGGCAGGGACACAGAACTTTGGAAGCCTAAACTGATAAAATATATTCGCAAATAAATAGTAAACAGGCATTTGGAAACATTTCATGGCGGAGAGGGGAAGAAAACGAAGACTTGAATAAAAGGGAGCACGTCCTCCCTCCCTGTCACTAAAAACATCTGTCCTTATTAGGACTTTTGTCTTCCCACCCAGCAGGAGACCATCAACACAACACTGCAGGGGGTGAGGACCAGGAGCTGCAGTTCAAGTGGCCACATCCCATTTCATAAATGCAAACGCTCATTTGCTCGGAGGTGATCAAAGGTTGTTGTTGATTATTGCCATTCAGCTAAATGATTCTAATTTTTTCAACTATGCTCATGTGAGAGCTAGAAGGAGACTTAAAATTCTATGAAATTGAGGAGGAATGTGAATGGGATTTATGGAGAGCTGGGGGCCTCTGAAACAATACTCTACTTTGTAATTATGCATAAGATATTATGGATAGGGTCCATCGTTCTCATTATATAGAGATCATTCTTGGATGTCTTAATCCCAAAGATCAAAAGAAGGCTGAGACTTGAAAGGGTAGCAATGGAAGAGATAGAAGGTTCATCTAGAGTAAAGATGTGTCATTAGAATCCAAGGCTAAGATCATCCATACTCCATATTCCCAATTACTATGTATGGATGTGAACTTCATACTATCTATGTATGAAGTTGGAGGGTGAAGAAGGCTGATGGGGGGGAAAAACTTCATTCATTTGAAATAAGGTGTTGGAGGCCTCTATGAATACCTTAGAACACCAGACAGGTGAACAAGTGGGTCCTAGAGAAAATTAAGCCTGAAACATTGCTGGAAGCAAAAATGACAAAAGTGAAGCTGTCCTACTTTGAGCACATCATGAGAAAGCAGGGTTCTGTGGAAAAGACAATAATACTGGGAGAAATAGAAGGCAGCAGGAAAAGAGGAAGACCAAATATGAGATGGATTGGCTCCCCAGAAGAAGCCATAGGCAGGGGCCGAGCAGGGCTGCTGAGGACAGGACATTCCTGGCAACATTCATAGGGTTGCCAGGAATCAGAGCTGACTCAATGGCAGGTAACACATACAACAGTCATGTCACTGTTTTATAGAAAACCCTCCAGAGACCTCCTCCCATGGCACTTGGAATAAAATCCATTCTCCTCACGAGGCTCTACATGGTCTGACCTCTGCTTATTCTCTGACCTCATCTTCTACTACTCTCTCCCTAACTTCCTGAACCATAGCTACCCCAGGCTTCTTACTCCAAGAACGCCCCAAAGTGATTCTTGCTTCAGGAAATTTGCACCAGCTGTTTTCTCTGCCTGAACACCCTGCCTTAGATCTGTTGCTGGTCTGGGTCCTTCTGGTCATTCAGATCTTAAATGTTACCTTCTTGGCATCAAATGATTAACTTGATCAATCATTGTTTATCACCTTACCCTCATTATCTTGTTTTGTTTTCTTGGTCTACCCTATCACAATGTGAAATTATGTTCTCCACATCTTGGTTTACTTGCTTATGTTATCCCGCACAACTAGAATGTGAGCTCCATGAAACCAAGACCCACGTCCACTGAGGTCATCCAAGCATCTGGGATTGCGTCAGACAGGTGGCAGGTGATTGATACATATTTGATACATCCTCAAAGTGATCCGTGATTGATTACTCCACCTCCCGCTCTTTCAATGAACAAACAAGTAACCGACAGCTAACAAGTAAAGAAGTATAACTGAGAAACACCAATGGCATTGAATGTGTTCATTTTTTAAATGAAGGCTGGAGGAGTTCATTCATTTTAATGAGCCCTGTAAGGAATCATTCCAGACCAGGAACTCTTGTTTGGACGTTATCCAATTATCGATGTTCTTCCCAAAATGTGGCACCAGGGATACCTCATAACAGGTTGACTAGAAGAGGACAGGACAATCACCTTCCTTATCCTGAACCCCACATACCTCCTACTGTGCTTTGGATTCTCTTTCAAAATCTTCCTCGTGCCATCAGGCGGCTCGTTTCTTGCAGTTCCTTTGGAAGCAGTTGCCATATTTTCTGTTATTAGTTATTACCAATCCAAACAAACACTTTAGTTTTCCCAAACTCTGGAAGGAGATATTTTTTAAAAGGCCATCTTAATTATGCATAAGCAATGGAGAATCATAGAGGATTCATTAACATAATCAACAGAAGTCTGTTTCCAGCATCCACAAGCAAGGTGATATAAAAACAACCAATATTTGCTGCTCAGCAGCTGTGGGTTTCTTTTCCGACATCTCTTCCTGGCTTTCTTAGTCCAGGGACTTTATTCTCTGCCCATAATTTCACCTGAGAGGTAAGGGGGAGCTTTAAAGAGCAGAGGGTTCTTGATCTTTGCCTTGAGAAAGAAATAGAAATGAGACCAGGGATACTCCCAATAGAGTCTTAAAACAATAGAGATGATAAGATATGAAGAAGAGTGAAAATGTGAGAAGAGCATGGTCTTAGCACCAGAGAGACGTGAGATCTAATCCTAGCTCTGCCACTCGCTAGCTGTGTGACCTTGGACCATCAGTATAACCTCTCTGAGTCTGTTTCTTCCTCTGCCAGATGGCATTATCCCCTGCTTCACTGTGTTATGAAATAACTGCACATGCATGCATCTCCCAGCACATCCCCAGAAACCTTAGTTTCGTTATGCAAAATACAGTCTTTAGCACTGTCCCACACCTTTCCCCTTCTCCATCTCTTTGCCTTATCCTCACTTGAGAAGTTGACCTAACTTGATTCCTCCTGAGGCCTGAGGCCTGTATCTAGAAGCCAGCAGGCTCTGGGTGGTCACTGCCTGCCAGTTGGCAGGGAAGAATGGTGTGCCAGAAGTGGGGATTGAATTGTTGCCATTGGAGATAGTAACAGATACTTCCTGGTTGAGGCTGAGTTGGCTAACTCAGAGCTCTGTGGTTTGAGACAGAATCCCAATTATTTCCAGTTAAGAGATTAGAGTGACAGCTGCAACCCAACCACTCCTCACGGCTGCAGACCTGGCCTCATTCAGCGGAGAGCTTCAATCTGGACTTGAGATTTGTGAGCGCATCCTCAACACCCATCATATTTGGATTATTTAAATCTCTCTCTGAATCTGAGGTCCCATTCCTCTTAGTTTAACAGTGGTCCTGGGAGGAGACAAAGGCCAAGAGAAGAAGAAATGGGTTTAGATTCCAACTCTACCACTTGTGGGCTGTTTGACTTGGGACACCTGGGAACCTCTGTTTTCTCATCTGAAATGAGGATGCTAACTTGAGTCTTGCTGTGATGATGAAAGCGAGTGCCCAGTGTAAAGGGGCTTTGTGAACGGGGAAGGACCTCTTCATGGTGAAGTCAAGCCTGATATAACCAGTGAAAGGAGAACTAAGCTCAGAGCTAATTGATGCAAATATATTGTAAGGCTTAAACCAGTCATTGAACCTCTTAGAATATTTTCTTCTGGTCTTTCAAATTGAAGTAAAATTGATAGCAGGATGCTTGCCTCACAGGGTTTACAGTTTTATGAGTGTAATGTAGAGCCCTCTGTAAACTGTAAAGTGCTCTGTACACATGAGCAATTCTTATATTCTTAGAGCTTCTTTTTTCTTTTTCTTTTTTTTGTTTGGCACCAGTTGAGTCAGCTGAATGCTCTGAGCAAGAACAATCTGTTTTCTTTCCTTTTGGCAAAGAACACAAAAGACAGAGCAGCTCCGTAGAAACTGGGGCAGGAGAGAAAAGTTAACTCTCTCTTTCTTACACACACACACACACACACACACACACACACACCCCTCCCCCACAGGTTCCCACAAGTCCAGCATCCAAAATACCGCTGCAGAGCTTGGGGAGTGGCCTCATTTCCTCACCAGTTTCTGTATCTTTCGGCCGATGCTCACTGCTCATTGCCCAGATAGAGTGAAGATCTAAATTAAGAATGAGTCCCCAGCCCCAGCAGTCCTTGTCAGACTGCCTGCAGCCCTAGACTTGGATCCCCGGTGACTGGCTCTGCAGTTCCTCAGCCTCTCCTCAATCCCCAAGTCAATCAGTTTTCGTTATGTTAATTTTATGTCTGAAATCCACCAACTTCTCTTCAATTCCTCTGATACTACCCAGTTCAGGCCACCACGCCCTCCCCTCACTGCCCACCTCCCCCCCCCCCCCACTCCTAGAAAAGCCTCCTTCCCAGCCTCCTGAGCCCACTCCAACTCTCATTTAATATGTCCTTGCTCTGCAGCCAGAGGGACCTTTTTTAAAATTCAAAAGTCACTCCTCTGCTTACAACTCCTCAGGAGCTTGCTGCTCCTCTACAGTAAAAAACACGTCTTGGCACAGCACGGAGGACGCCACACGTTCAGGCTCTGCCATCTATCTGCTCAGCCTCTGCTGTACCCCCCTTTGCCCTCTGAGCACCCACAGGACTGACCCTCCGCTTCAGTCTATTCTCGGAAATTCTCAGCGAGCCCCTCCTCTGCTTGCTCCGTCCCACTTCCAGCTAATGAATCCTGTGCTCTCCCTGCGGGCGCCAGTTCACAGGGCCTTCCACCAGGAACATCTTCCACCAGGAGCGTGTTTCTCAGGATGGGTACTCTCCATGCTCAGGGCGCTTCCACTTTTCCTTTGCATTCCAGCTTGCCATTCGCTGTGTGTTTCTGCGATGACGGAATTAACGGCTCACAAGATTCTGAGCTCCGAGAGTGCAGGAACCATACGCTTGCTGACCATAGAGTCCTAGGTTTCCACACAGCACAGGGCGCAAAATATTTCTGAATGAATGAACATGCATCTGGGCGATGCATTGGCCTTTAACACTATTCTCCTTCCTTCTCTGCAAAATGGAGCTAAAATTACTTTTTCTATCCACTTTAAAAGATATAGGGAAGAGACAAATGAGATAAAACATCTAATAAGGGCTATGAAAATGAAGCGTCTTTTTTGAACATTTTTTTTAAAAAAAAGTTGTTTTCAGTCACAGTTTACATTCAATATTATGTTGTATTAGTTTCAGCTGTACGGTCTAGTGGTTAGACAATCATATACTTTACAAAGTGCTGCCCCTGATATTCCCGGTACCTAACTGGCACCATCCATAGTTATTACAAATATTATTGACTATGTTTTCTATGCTGCACTTTAGATCCCCATGACTATTTTGTAACTATCAGTCTGTACTTCTCAGACCCTTTATCTTTTTTACCCAGTCGCCCAACCCCTCTCCCCTCTGGCAACCATCCGTCTGTTCTCTGCATCTATGACTCTGTTTCTGTTTTGTTCATTTATATTGTTCTTTAGATTACAGTAACCAAGCTATGGAAACAACCCAAGTGCCCATTCAATAGACGTGTGGATAAAAATAACTGTGGTACATATATATAATACAATGAAATATTACTTGGCCATAAAAAAAGAACAAAATCTTACCATTTGTGACAGTATGGATAGACCTAGAGGGTATTATGCTAAATGAAATAAGTCAGTCAGAAAAAGACAAATACCATATGATTTCACTTATATGTGGAATCTAAAGAACCATATAAAAAAATAAAGCATCATCTTTTGAATTAGCACAGGCTGGCTGAGCAGCAGGGGCAGTAGAAGGCAGAGGTGGGAGGCATTGTTTGGGTTTGCATCCTAGCCGTGGTCCTTGGTTAAGTTCCTTGAACGTTTAAACTCAGTTTACTCATCTGCAAAATGGGATCATAACACCAAAATTACAGAATCATTGTGACTCTCAGGGATTATGTACATAACGCAGCTAGCAGAGCATGTAGGTACTCGGTAAGCTTTATTATTGCTATTAATATGATCATTGTAGATATTCAGAAAAGGCTAGTTTCCACTTTGCTCCATTTCCTGCTTCTTCTAAAGAGAATTCCCTGCAAAATTTTGTTGATAATGCCCTTTTTTTTCCTGAGCAATTATCTGCATTATGCATCTCAAATTCAATATCATAGTATGTGTGTGTATTGTCATTAACTAAGTAATCCATATTTGTAGCTCTTGCCTCTCCTTAAGGGCAAGGACTGTTGTATGTATTCATTTTATCACCAGTCAAACCCACCCCAGTGGAAAGTGCGCTGCAGGTATTTGGAGAATTGATTCAGGAGATCTGAGTACAGTTGACTCACTAATTCAGAATTCCCTAATTTGCATTTTGGAGTGAGTGGGTCAGCAGCTCAGGTGTGTCTGGGGAAAAGCTAAGCATATTCACGGATAAAGCCAGGGTGTTTATACTGAGGGGGACATATTGTTAGTTTCAAGTAAGAGGAGAATAATTCACAAAAGACCGCGTAGTTGCGTCCTAAACACATTCTGCTTGGAGGATGACAGGGTTCTCTGCAAAAACAAGCACAAAATGAAACACAATTAAATGGACTCTAATGCCAACATTTTGAAAAAGCAAGATGAGAGAGAAAGAGAGAAAGAGATGGAGACACACACACAGGCAGAGAATATAAAAAATAAATTTAATTTGGGAAATTTAATCAACACTCCATTTAATGTGAGCACGCTCCAGAGCACATCATAAAGAGATGTCTGAATCAGCTGTTCTCCCATCATGGTGTGAGCCTTGCCATGAAGTGTGTGCTTCTGGTGTTTAAAGAAACAAATACACACGATGACCCTCACACCAAGTCAGCCACTGAAGATAAGGAAGAATAATGCATTTTATGTATAACCTGTAGTAGAGCATAGTGGTTAAGAACACAGTTTCTGGAGCCAGGCTAATTAATTTCAACTCCCAGAATAACCATTTAATAACAATAGGACATTAGGCAAATGACTCAATCTCTCTGTGACAGTTTCCTCACCTATAAAATGGGGATGATGCCCTGGCCAGTTTGGCTCAGCGGTTGGAGCGTTGGCCTGTGGACCAGAGAGTCCCGGGTTCGGTTTCCGCTAGGGGCATGTACCAAAAACAAAACAAAACAAAAAAATAAATAAATAAAAATAAAATAAAATAAAATGGGGATGATAACTGGACTTCCGCATAAAATTGTTCTGAGGATTGAATGCCCTTTTATATAAAGTATTTGGCACAGAATAAGTATTATATATGTATGGTTGTATTTGAGGGATTTTCAGGGGTAATTGAGACCATACACAATTTTTACTTTCAGCACTGACTATGGAAACTAACCCCCAGGGAAGGTACAGCTTCATGAATCTATAAGGTAATCACAGCTCATTTTAGATTATTATTAGGGCAGGTCTTTCTTGGCCTAAGACAACAATTTGTTCACTCTATTCAAGTAACTGCCTCTGATTTTTTCTGTACACTCTTTAAATGGACAAAAGATATAGGTGTATTTAGTAAAATTCTACTCATTTTTTAATTGTCCTATAGACCTGACTTTTCATCAATCCCTACTTCCTGTCCACCTCCAGTGTCACTGGAAATAATAGTGAGGGTTTGCTTCACATTACTCAGCATAAACTCTAGTTGAAAATCACGATTCATTGGGTGGCTGAAAGTCTCTGTGCCAACCAGCTGCAGAGACCTATGGAGGAGGCAACTGAAAGAATATAGAGCATGAAAATTCAAAGCAAGGCCTCTGGATTTGGATACCCTGAGTTCAAATCCAAGATCTGTACCTAACTTGTGGCTTTGGATGTGGTAATTAATCTCTGACGATTCATTTACTTATCTGGAAAATTGGGGGGGGGGTGTTGATAGTAGCCTATGTTTCATGAGATTTATTGAGATAATAATGGATAGTGTCTACACAATATAGCTGACTCATAGATACTAATTATGAACACACATACACGTATGTGAAAATCCTAATTCTCTTCTATTCACGTAGATATTGTTGGCTGAGCTAAATAAAACTCAAGAGTTGGGAATTATTCCCTAGATAGTTTGGGAGACTCTTATCTTTCAGGAGACCCTCCCTTTAGAACACATCCCTCCTGCTCGCAAGGAACACTCAAAATGGGTATTTTCCAAAACTTTTTACACATCTAAACATCTTCTCTCCTCTAGAACTGTGGAAGTCCTTGGGTTAAGGCAGGTTAACTAAAACTTTGTTAAGAGCCTCTCTGAACATTGGTCTCTGTCAGCCATTCTTTTAGGAAAAGGTACTTACCTGTTAACCAAGAACCTAACAGATTCTAAGGTTGGTATCAGTGTGTTCACTGCCAAGAGAAATAAAGCAGTACATGCAGCTGGTCTCAGAGGCTCTGGCATGCTCCTTCGTGGTAGTCTTCATCTGTCCAAGTGTCACCCATCTCTTCAAACACAACTCAAAAGCACCTCCATGTCAAATTGTCCCTATCACCTCCAGCCCAACGGAGGACTTCCTCCTGTGAACTCTTCCTCTGTAGATCTATGTCCATCTTCCACGAATATCTCTCACACTGGACAAAAGTTATACCTGTACATTTCTTATCTTACCTGCAGGGAGGAAACAGGCCAGAGTTTTTAAAGGCGCATGAGTTCCTTTTAGATTTATGAATTTAAATCTCAACTTCTTTACATGTTTGCTGAATGATGTCGAAAAAGCTAGAGCTTAAGATTTTCGATGGAAGGTGGCTGGACTTGGACAGAGTTGACCAAAATGCATCTGATGAATGCTAAACGAAAGGGGACCTTGTACAAGTTCACAGGGTTTAGCTTCTCATCTCTCGACTTTGTCATTTACTCTGAGATCTAGACCACGTAAGTCACCTCTTTAAGCCTTGGTTTACTTATATGAAAGAATAACAATAATACCTTCCCCATAAGATTCTTTGAAGATTCACTTAGATCAGCAAACCCTTAAGAAAGTTCTATAAAATGTTAATCGGGAAGCATGTAAGTAGGTATTCTGGAAAAAGAAAACTAGTATGGTCAAATATGTTTAGGACTTGCTGGATTAAATAGAATTTAACAGATTTATTTAAGGTAGAACTTTATAAAACCCTCTATGTGCTAATGTACATTATGATCTTCAGAAAGGATATATAAGATTCAATGTCTCCCAAAACTATTGGTCATAGAATCTGTGGTAGTCAGAACTCTTGAATACAAGTAATGGAGCCCAACTCAAACTGGAGAGCGAGGGAGGGAGGGAGAAAGAGATGAAGAGAGAGACAGAGACAGAGATAGAGACAGGGACAGAAAGGGAGAGAGGGAGGGGGGGAGAGAGAGAGAGAGAGAGAGAACATGTGTTTGCTTTTTTAACTAAAATGTCTCTCTGGGAAGAACTATACTCAGAAAGTCAAATGCAGTCATCAAAACTGGGTCGTTGTTTATTCCTGGGTTCTGATTATTGTCTCATGTTTTTATCTGTGAGTAGAGAACTGAGTCCTTTATCCATCTCTGAATTAACCAGTGATGGTTATATTCAGATATATATGATGCTCTGATGAAATGTCCACCATCCCTGGAACTTCGGGTGAAGTCATTTCCATACTACCCACAATGATTAAGAGTAGGAAAGGAGTGATTTTGACCCATTATCAAAGTGGATACAAATAAGTTAGAGATGACATGATGTGTGCTACAGAATCATGCCCCTCTCCTTTTGGGTAAAAAAAGTCAGCTGAGAGAAAGTCACCACATTTTTTAGGAAATATGAATTCGATGGTTATGTAAAAGTCCTGGCCATAGTAGACCGTCATAAACGTTAGTCTCCTTTTCCTTTGTCACTCCCCCATGCTATTTTAGTGTCCGAATGAGCCAACCAAACCATGGAGACGATGCTGTTAATACCTAAAGATCAGTCCAAGTGTCAAGTCTTATAACCTAACTCAAACTTCCAAGCACTTGAGAAATTCTTTAACCTTGGTCATGAGATCAGTCCTATAGGAAGTCTGACTATATTCTACTGAGCATTCTTTAATTGAATGCACCAAAAATAGCTGTGTTTCCATATACCACACACCATACAGCCTATAAGAGTTATACATATTTATTAGTTTAAATGCCACAGGAAAGACTTTCACAACTTTTCCTCAATCCATTATGAAGAAATTTTCCCCCCAATCTCTCGGAAGACATGAATACTTCAAGGTGGCCTTGACCTTTTTCTTCTGTCTTCTCTTTCCTAACTGCTTCGGGCTCTCACTTTGCCTTTCTCACCCTCTTGGTCTTTACCTCTGATCCCTCTCGATTTGCCTCCTGCACTCCCCTTGGCCAGTCTCTCTGTGACATCAGGGCAGCCTCTGTTTCCTACCTTCTTTCTGATCTTCATCTATGCTTGCTTCCTCTTGGACCCTTTGAACTTCTTTTCTGCTTGAACTTCCTTCCTCACCTGAGGTCATGACATGGCATTGCATTCTTAAATATTGTCTTCCCCTATTGGGAGCCATACAACTTTTTATTTGCAGAAATCACATCCATATTCATAAGTTGCTAGGCATATTTTATAAATCAGAATTCACTGTGAAATACATTAACCCCTCCTGCTGTTTCATTGCCCGATGGGGGAGGTTGCAGTCTCTTGCAATTTTGTTCTGAGGAATAAAAGCAATGTTCGCCAAATGAGAGCACACTCAGCTCCTGCCAAAGGAAAGATACCAGTAAATCACACTCCTGCTAACCTGCTGGTGCTTTTGTCTCCCCAGCAGTTGCTCTGAGTGCAGGTAAACAATAATAATAATGAAACTGCACAAATACATTTTTCATCCGAAGATTTATCTCCTTATCCCAAAACACCATAGCTTCTGGAATGATTGTCAAGCATCTAACTCTGTTGTCCAAGAACCAAGAGGATCATTCATCCAACAAGGAACTGAAGTTCAATATTGGCTTTTAAAGTAAAAGAAAAGAAGAGATTAGAACTAGTGTTTATTGTACATCTTCATGTCTGTATGGTGTTAGATATTTGATCTTTTTGAGTCTCAAAATAGTGTTATTATATATCTACATCAATATCTATATATTTAAAGGTAGAGATATAGGTATATCTTAGTTAGCTCAGGCTGCTATAACAAAATACCATATACTAGGTAGCTTAAACAACAGAATCTTAATTTGCATAGTGTTGGAGGCTGGAAGTCTGAGATCAGGGTGCCAGCATGGTCGGGTTCCGGTGAGAGCCCTCTTCTTGGCATACAGGTGGCTGCCTTCTTCCTGTGTCCCTCATATGGGGGAGATTAAGTTCTAGTTTCTTCCTCTTCTTATAAAGACACCAATCCCATTTGGGGGGGCCCTACCTTTATGACCTCATCTAATTCTAATCACCTCCCAAAGGCCAACCTCCTAATATTATCATATTGGGAGTAAGGGCTTCAATGTATGAATTTTAGGGGAACACAGACATTCTGTCCATAACAATATATGATCCCAATTCTTACAGAAGGCAAACTACGGCTCTGACATAGCCCTGGATCACACAGTGAGTGAGGAGGGTGAGTTTTGAACCCTGATCTCTCTGTCTTCAACCCAAGAAACATTTCAAAGCTTGTTCTCAAAAAAATAAAAACGAATAAAATAAAATAATTCAAGCTCTTTGAGTCATAGGGAGCTCGCTTTCTCCCAAGGTATCTTGATGTTTTTGTAGTGTGGGGAGTAAAGCTTGGATTGAGAATTATGTTCACTTAGTTTTTAGACTTGTGTCTGCCTCCATTGAACAAGCTTCCCTCTCTGGGGCTCCTCATTTCCTAAATGAAGAAGTTAGCAGGTGCTCTGTGAGGTCTCTGTCCTGCATGGTTAAAGCTCTCTTTTGTGGATTGGTCACAACGTACCCTACTCAGCACTCATTTAAATCTCCCATTGGCAACAAACCAATTTTTAGATGATGAAAATGGGCTCAAAGTGTTAATCCAACTAGCAAGTAGAATGAATTGGAACCCAGGTCTGACCTGCCAGCATAAGAATATTCAAAGCTGTAGAGAATTTTTACAAGAGTTTATTTGAGCCAAACTGATGGCATGATGGGAAGTAAGATCTCAAATACTCCCATGAACAGTTTTGCAGTGTCTTTTATACATTTGGGATGAAGGAGCAATTGTAAGGAAGATAACAATACATGAGGGTGAGAAAGTAAGGTACTGAATAGTTAACAAGATTATGTGTTCCCATGAGGGTGATTATGTCTTTGAGGGGCCTGGAAAGGAGGTTTACTTCAAGCATTTCAAAGGGGTGTTAACCTAGATGCACAAGAACAAGGGACAAGGCTGACTTATAACCTTTTACTAAAGAAGTTATAGGCCTGAGGTGTGACTACCACCATGACCTACCCAGTTAGGAATTTATGGTAAGATCACCTCATGAGGTTACTTTTAGTCATTGAACTTGTACATCCCTCCTTTTTTATTCATAGACCTCAACCTTTGGCTTAATAACAATTCCAAATAACTGCTTAAATATTATTTCCAAAGGAATGCAAATGTCTATGAAAATGTAAACAATAGCTCCGGGTATGATCTTACAAATGAAGGTGACCAGGAAAATATCCCTCCATTGATCTGTCTGCTATAAACACAATCCTTCAAAAGAAAAGATATACATGGTCTATCTCCCAGGTCAAATCAAAGCTACTGCTAAGGTGGACCGATTCTGTGGTCCTTTCATCTAACACAGTTGAAGAATGAAGAGACAGGTTTATCTGCTTGGATTTGAACCTGTGGTCCCCAGGAATCTTGGGGCTATTCAGGTGTTCTGCTAATTGAGCCCTCCCACCGACTCTCTGCCTCACTGGCTGTATATCATCTTTGCTAGTTCTGCACATACATAAACTGTATACTTAAACTGCCATGATGCTATACACTCTTGTACAACCTTTCATCTTCCTATTTCAGGCTACTTTGCAAACAGTAATTAATTAGGCCTCATAACCCCCTGATGAGATTATTATATATAAACACAGTCTCTTGCACAGCCAAGGGACATTTGTCATCAGGAGTTGCACGTTTAAGTCACGCCCCCACCATGGACCTCAAGCTACGTCTACAAAGGCAAAAAGAAAGAAGAGATGAAAAAGGGTGACAATATGATTCAGATCACAAAACTCCTATTATTGAGCAGAAATAGAAATATTTTTCAGTGTACAAAATTCATTGGTAGCATGATGGTCACTTATGGAGCACCAGAGCTGGAGGGTAGAAGGTCTTCAGTGTGACGTGGACACTAGACTCCTGGCAGTGATGTCATCAGTGTGACCTTGGGCAAGCCAGTTAAACCCCCTAAGCCTCAGTCCTTCACCAGGAAATAGTGAACATAAGAGTTCCTATTGTATAGCCTTCAGAAGAGTCTTTCAATCAAGGAAGACCACAAATAAAGTATTTTAAGGCCTATGAAGTGTTTTATAAAGATTAATAATTGCATGTTACAATGATCTGAGCTCACGATGACCTGCAGGACATAAAAATAAGTAGCCCCCTTTACCACGCACCTATTGAGCACCCAGGGATCCCTGCAGAGCTGTTGGATGTAGAAGGTACAGAGAAGAATACAATTCATTTTCTGAAGGTTTTCTGCCTCCTTGGGTCTATGCCAGGATACTATGGAGACAGATTCTGAAATTTTTGTCAGCACTGGTTGCAATCCTGTAATCATTCTCTATTTTTTGCTTTTCATGGACAGTGCGAACACAATTACAATGTGAGATTGTTATGATCTGAATATTTGTGTACTACTCGCCTCCCCAGTTCATATGTTGAAATCCTAACCAGCAAAATTATGGTGTTAGAAGGTGGGGCCTTTGGACGTTGATTCGGTTCTGAGGGTGGAGCCTTCATGGATGGGATTAGTGCTCTTATAAAAGAGATCCCACAGAGCTCCCTTGCCCTGTCTGGCTGTAAGGATAAAATGAGAATTCTATGACCTGGAAGAGGGCCCTCACCCAACCAATTGCTGTTGTTTATAAGCTTCCTCAGTTTGTGGTATGTTGTTATAGAGGCCCAAATGGACCAAGACAGTGACAAAACTAACCCCTACGGCAAGACTATTTGCTTTTCTATGATATAGAATAAGATCCTACTAGCATATTACAGGAAAAGGAAGCAATATATATTCCAAATCTATTATTTGCAGTTGGAATATAAGCAGCTTTTCTTGTTTGATAACATACTACCTATATTGCTCACTTTGAATCTTTTTCATCAAGTTTATGATATTTTAAACCCTACATATATAGCATCGTGCCGAAATTTATTTTTACAACGGTCACAAATCGGAGGACTTCAATTTCTGAAAGCAGTTTTGTGATCAATTTAATATGTACAATGACCCTTCTTGTTATTCTTTAAGAGGAAAGAAACACTTTTCACAGAGAAATTTGTTGTGGAGTTATTTTGTGGAAATTTAAGGTCCTCGGTATTCATTGCCAATAAAATAATTAATGAAGAGATAATTTATTAATTTACAAATATTTATTGCACATGGCTGGTGGAAACACAACACAGCATGAGCATTTGAAAAAAAGTTTGGCAGTATTTTATAAAGATAAAAATATATGCCTACCACATGGCCCAAGTTTCCCCCAGTAGAAAAGAAAATGTCTCTTTACCTGAAAGAAATAAAAATATGCATTCACACACAAAGAAGACTTATACAGGAATGCTCATGCAGCTTTATTTAAAATAGTAAAAAACTGGAATAATACACAAAACCAGGTAAATAGATTGAACACAATGTGGTATATCCATAGTAAGTAATAATTAGCAATACAAAGAAACTACCAATACCTTCAGGTCATCAGTGTGATGGTTGATTTTATGTGTCAGCTTGACTAGGCCACAAAGTGCTCAGATATCTGATTAAAGATATCGCTAGGTATGTTTATGAGGGTGTTTCCTGGTGAGATTAGCATGTGAACTGGTGGACTGAGAGAAGTAGAGAGCCCTCCCCACTATGGGTGGGCCTCACCCAGTCTACTGAAGGCCTGGATAGAACAAAACAATGGAAGAAGATGGAATTCACTCTTTGCCTCATTACTTGAGCTGGGACATCAGCCTTCTCTTGCTCTCCATGTGCATGGTTTTCAGGCCTTCAGTCCCAGACCAGAATCTAGGTCATTGATTCTCTGGCCATCGGGCCTTTTAACTACACCGCCAGCTTTCCTGGGTCTCCAGCTTGTAGACACTAGATCATGGGACTTCTCAGCCTCCATAATTCTGTGAGCCAATATCTTATAAAAAATTTCAAATACATATGTATAATCTAATTTTCTGAAGAACCCTGAGCCAACACAAGAGTATACCGTGTATGATTTCACATGCATGAAGTTTTGGTCTAGATAAAGTAATCTATCAGTGGTCAAAGGAATGTATACATTTGTTAAAACTCAGTGATTTGCATACTTAAAATAGGCACATTTATCTTATTGTAAATTATGCCTCAGTCAAGTTGGTTTTAGAAGTGTACACAAAGAGTGTTATTCCATGAAAAGTTGTCAACAGCATTGGTTTCTTTCCTCACCGCCTAGCTAACTTATCACTAACTTATTCATTAGAAGAGATACATAAACAAAAGGCTCCCTCCAATGGGGAGTTTCTATGCATCGAATAACCCACTTGAAATTCTAAACAGATCAGACTCCACTTGGAAATGCTCAGTTTATTTTTAGAGATAAAGAATACACGGAGAGCACCTGTTCTGATTTTTCAAACCAAAGTTGTCCCCACCATGTGGCATTTCACATAATTTTTGGGACTCAACCAAACCTTTACAGGAGTATATGCGCACATTCGAAATACGTTTCTGAGAAAAGAATATAGATTGGTTCTACCTGTTAGTACCTGCTGTTCAGGTGTGCTTAACTTATGGGAAGATTAAAATATCTGGTTCTGAAGCTTCCCCCCAACAGAATGTCAGCCTTCATCATCCCTTTCCCATATGGTATCTGAAGCACAACATTCTCATTTCAATGTCTAGGATGCTGACTAAGCCTCAGCTCTGGGTAACAGATACGATTTTATGAGTCCTTACTCTGTACCAGGCACTATACTAATAACTACTTTATGACATTACCTAATTTACTTCTCAAAACAACAGGAGATGAGCTGACCTTATACCTTTTATGAATAAATGAAGTGACTAGGGAAAGGCCACACAGGTGACATGGTTATGCACACCTGGTTACTAATCCAAGGGGAACAGTGACAAGCATGTGTGTTAACCATGCACCGTCGCCTCCTTGATGACACCGTGTCTGCCGAAAGCTGGCTTATGACTTCTGGTTTTGGAGACAGCTAAGATAGTATGACTTCTACCCATGCACTAAGTCATATAATCTGAATAAAGGTGTACAGAACATAGGACCTCAGGTCCCTGACAAAAACATCATTTCTGTGATTCTCCCTCTGTTGTGTCCTCTGATTTGTGGTAGGCCAAGGCCAGGAGTCTTCATTTTAATAGCATTTATGCTTTTTTGTTAATATATCAAACCATATGATGATATAGGGTCAGCTTCATAGCTCATGGGGATCAGTTCGGAACAAATAGTTGGGCCTTGATCAGGTATGGGAAAGTCAGTCTCTACCTCCCCAGATCCTTTGTCCCGACTCATAGCGGAGGGACAACCCCCAAGGGATTCCAATCTCTCATTGCAGCAGAAGGGTGTTCAGTACCTGGATCCAGGGTAGATAAGAGGCTTGCTGAGTTGCCATCCAGGGCAAGGTACCCACAGCTCTGTGTCACCCAAAGATGCCACCAGGCACAGGCCCAACCCCAATCTCATGCAGGCCCCCACTGGGGATAGAGGATGATGATGGAACACGTTCTTTGCTCTGCCAGTGTGATCTGGTCGCCACCCTGCTGGAAGGCGGCAGTGGTAGTGAGATAGGAGTGGAGAGGTGGAATCTGGCCAAGGCCCAGGGCACCAAGAGTAGGGAACAGAATCCGTGAACACATCTCAGGGAGGCAGAACCACATGAGAGCAGTGGCTGTAAGCCCTCAGCACTTGTTCCGTTGTCCCATCAGAGTTTACATACAGAACGCAAATTTAGTCCGGTCGTTATGGCTCAATGGTTGAGTGTCAACCCATGCACCAAGAGGTCGCCCAGGTTGTGGGCCCAATCCCCAGTGGGGGGCATGCAGGAGGCGGCCAATTGATGTTCTCTCTCATCAATGTTTCTATCTCTGTCTCCTTCTCACTTCCTCTCTCTCTAAAAATCAAAAGAAAAAAATTAAAAAGCAACAACAAAAAAAACCTCCACAATTTTGGACATAAAATTATCAAGAATTTCAAGACAGCAACAATAGATCATTAAACCCCATACGTGGGACCTTCTGAGCAGCGGGCTCCATGTGGAGTGACCACATTGCCCACACACCCACGAAGCCATTCCTGGCCAAAGGCAGTGTATGTGATGGTTGGAGCATGGATTTTGGGATAAGACTGGCTAGATTCAAATCCCATCCCACTGTTTAGTAGCTATGTGACTCATGGACAGTTCCAAGCACGCTGTGCCTTCGTTGTCTTATCTCTAATAGAGTGTTATTATAAAAAATTCAAAGTATAGAATGAATTAAGCACTCAGGCTATACTACCTGGCACAGAGTAAAAGTTATATAAGTCTTAGCTATTTGCTTATTATTTATAAATATTGCCTACATAAATGTCCCAAAGCCCTTGTATGCACATCTCTAGGCAAATCTGTTTTACCACCCATTCGCTGATATGATTTATAACAAGTATGCTTATTTAGTAATCTCCTGCTGCGTGGTTTTTATTATTGAATAGATGGTTTCTAAACAATATTATAAAACAATTTGTAAAAAGGAAAAAAAATCTTTAAGTGCACATCCATACATAATTATTTCAATTTCTGCATATAAATTCCAGTACTTGCCAATATGCATACATATTTTTACAATGCTACAGTTGTACCGTATATATCATTTTATATTTTTTCACTTGACATTAAATGGTAAGCATTTGTTCATGATGCTTCATTGTCATAATTATTATTGTAATGGTTGCATAATACTCTATTATGTTGATACATCCTAATTTACTGTAAACGATTCCCCTATTGATGGACACTTAAGTTGTTCCATTTTTTGACAATTATGGCTAATGCTATAGTGATGAGCACTTTAGCTTTATTCTTTTGTTGAATTATTTTCTGGAGATTCATTTCCAGGAGGTAGATTGATGGGGGAAAGGGAATAAATATACATAGGGTTCTTTCTAAATATTGAGGCATTATTTCCCAAAAGAGGAGGAGGAGTCGGAGGAAGGAGAAGGAGGAGAAGGAGAAGAAGAGCAGGAACAAGAGGTATAATCTGCACAGACGCTGTGTTCAACTCTCAGCAGGTGTAATATCATTCCATTCTTTCTATAGCCCTGGGAATTATTCCCATTTTGCATGTGAAGGAACTGAGGTCCAAGGCCATATATTTAGTGAGTAGAAAAGCTGGGGAAGGAACTAGTCTAGTCTGATATTGAGGCCTGTTCATTAAACCAGGAGCTTAAACATTCCCCTCTGTTTCCTGCTGTTGATATGGCCAGGGATGTCTACATTTTCAAATACTTTCCATTCGGACTCTCCAAGTGCCCTTCGCACTCACTCATGGTAAAGGCTAGCTCCTTTGAAACGCTCTCCCATTCTTTGTAACATGAAAAAGTAATGTGATTATTTACCTTCAGACATGTATTCTGCCTTCTTGTCTTCCCTTCTCTCGTCTGTCACTCTCTCCCTTTCTCTTCTGCCTTCTCTTCTTTCTCCTTCTGTCGTCCTTCTCTTCCTCCTTGCCTTGTATTTAGTTTGTCTTCCACGTGCTAAGTTTCACTGGAAGTTGACGTGCAGTTTTTATTCTCCAGCAGTTGTGCCAAATGTTAATAAAATTTTCATCTACTTTGCATTTAAACTTTGTAACTTATTTTGAGTGCTGTTAAAATTTAATTGGTGAAATCGTATTCTTCTTTAAATACTAGGAGCTAATTAAGAAAGTTACAGAAGTCTTAACTATAATTTGCATCCATCTAGAAAAAAAAATTTTTTTTTTCAAAAGTACATTTTCATAATATATGGAATAAGCATTTTCGTGATCTATGAGAGACTCAGTCTAGGTATGTGAGCACTTCCTTCACATGCTTTTTAAGAACGATCATTGGAATGAAGTGAAGCACATTTTGTTTCACAGAGTTCATATATTGTCCTAAGCATTCTTAGTGTGACTTGATCTAGTCCTGTTGGTTTTTAATATAATTTCTATTACGAGAAGGGAATGTTTACATGGTTCTAGGCAAACATTTACTCTACTCTGTAACTTAAAAGTAACTGAGAAAAATGAGATATGGAATTAAATAAGTTTAAAAAAATAAAGAAGAAGCTTGGCTCATGCGGCTTAGTTAGTTGGGCTTTGTCCCATGCACGAAGAGGTCACTGGTTCAATTCCCAGCTGGGGCACATGCAGGGGTTGTAGGCTCAAACCCAGTAGGGGGCATGCAGGAGGCAGCCGTTCAGTGTTTCTCTCTCATTGATGTTTCTGTCTCTCTCTCTCTCCCTCTCCCTTCCTCTCTCTCTCTAAAATCAATTTTAAAAACATATTTTTTTTTTGAAAAAATAAAGAAGAAGAAGAAAGAAACAAGACCCAGCGAGGGACATTGAACAGGTTGCAGTGAGTCCTGGAAATGGAAGAATCATCTCACACCCAGCACATTCTATTACCGATGTGACAAGTGCACCAGGGATAGTCTCCAAACATTTGCTACGTGAACTATAGAACTAAGCCCAGGTGAGAAATAACTTTCTAGATTACAATGCCCATCTCTTGAGGCTTACACATCCCTCTGTCGTTCTCATTTCTTTCCCTTCTCACCTCTCTCCCCCTTAAGCCCCTTTCAATCTACAGAAAAATGAAACATTCAAATGCATTATTCAGTCTAGAAGAAAATGTCAGCTCTTTTTTTTTTTTCCCTCTCCCCATTTATTGTTTTCTCTGATTTTCCTCTGGTCACTGCTGCAGACCCAAGTCTCAGTGGTTTTTGCCGGTGATATTTTGAAATAGAAAAGTTGCAGGGATATGTTTTCCTAAGCACAGGGGAATTCAGCAGCTGAGAACTCAAAAATCAAAGGTTTCTAACAGTGCCCTTTGGCTGTGGTTGTCATGGGGTACCTAGGAGACAGGACACAGGCAAGAATAGATCAACCCAGTTAGGCTTTTCTAAGGCCTCAGGGGTCCTGACACCAAATTATCTTTAAAAAAAAAATCTTCAGAATAGTCAAAACCCAGGAGACCTTTAGGGAGCAGCAATAATATAAATTCCAGTGATTTTCTATCAAAATCGGGAGACGATGTCAAGTTTGTTTTTGTTGTGCTGAATGTCTCATTGTCTCTGTAGTATGTCCGTCTCACTTCTCTGTCATGCTCTGGTGTCTCCACACACGCAGCACCAAGTAAGCCCTTGCTGAGTGGACTGCCAGGGACCACTCATGGAAAGAAAGTCCAAGCAAAATGGCTATTGGGACCCTCACCTTTTCAAAGGGGATCCTACAACCCAGTAGGACTTCATGCAACGAATGGACCACTGGAGTGATACAATTGTGGAGGCTTTTGAAGGTCTGTTATGACATTTATTGCAGCATTGCTTACAAAGCAAAACCGAGACACAGAGGACAGCTTCTCAATGACTATCGGTGAAGAACTGAGTGGGTACATCCATTAAATGGAATACATGTTTAAAAAGATGAGTTCATGTCAGCAGACCCTGGAAGAGGCCCACAGAATAGTTTAAGGAGAAAAAAGCCTCCTCTGCATATAACATTAGGCTTACCCAATTGTTCATACACGAGCGTGCACCTGAAAGGCTGTGCTGGAGTAGTTCACATGTGCGAGTTCTTGCGGGTCAGGCGTCGGACTAATGTGCGTGATCTCATTTCATCCTCACCAGCAATCCTGAGAGAGAGGTCATGGCACCAGGTCCCAGTTTTTCACTTGAGAAAACTGAGACCCAGAGAAGTTGAGTCACTTTCCCAAAGTCACCCAGGTTGGAAGAGGTGGAGCTGGAACACCAACCCCAGCAGCAAGAAGCCAGAGAAGGCTGCTCATGGCGGGACGCTGCTCCCCAGCCTGTGGTGTGGCTGGGGTGACATCAGCGACCAGCTTCCACTTTCTGTTTTATAGACGTCCAGGTAGTGTGATTTCGTTTTACTTTAAGCAAATATTGTCTTATCATAACAATAACGTGTGTGTTAAAAAATTTAAAAAGCAAGATGCAAAATGAATTGAGGGTTATTATAAGTCATTATGAGCTAAGTCTTCTTCTGGAAATAAAAAGAAAATATTTACAATTTCAATGACCAGCCCTGGCTGGTTTGGCTCAGAGGTTGGAGCATTGGCCCGCGGACCAGAGAGTCCTGGGTTCGGTTCCCGCTAAGGGCACATACCTTGGTTGCAGTTTGTCCCCAGCCCCAGTTGGGGTCATGTGGGTGGCAACCAGTCAATGTGTCTCTCTCATATCCATGTTTCTCTCTCTCTCTCTTCCTCCCTCTCTCTCTCCTGCTCTATCTGAAGATAAATGCAAAGATGTCCTCGGGTGAGAATAAAAAAAAAAATGACCAGATGAGTGAGTGAAGAAGGGGAATGTTCAGGTGAAGGAGGAGGAGGGGGAGAGGGAGGGGAAGTGGTGCCTTCTTTTCTTTTTCTATGGCTATAGGGCTCCAGGGACGCTAAAGAGGGCGCTAAAAATAATAAGAGCAACATCAAAGCACTGCTTTGCACTACCAGACTACAGCCACCTTTCTCATAGTATTTATTTTTAAATCCCACAAAATCTCTTCTTTTCCCCTGCCTCCTCCCACATGCCCTTTGCCACTCCACGCGGCACGTCTCCGTGGCCTGTTCTGCGACATCTGCTATGATGAGTTAAATTCAAGGCAAACATTAGACGTTGAGTTACGTGTACAGTTCATCAATACAAGACTTAATTGCACAATTACTGGTTTCTGTTATTTTTCTAATTGAAGTAGGCAACCTTGTGTGTGATGCAGGACAGCATCGATCTGCTCTACAGCGTCGCCCGAAGGTAGAAGGAAAGGAATCCCCGCTAAAGTGCAGGCCAGGCAGAGGAAAGGGACTCCTACCGGGGTCCCCGCCATCTCAAGGGAGCCCTTCTGTGTGCTGAGCAGGTGGTCCAGGTGACTGCACGATCACTCACGGCACTGAGATGCCAAGGTGAAGGCCTGAGTTGCAGTGCGGAGTGGGCACTCTAGCCTTGGACTGTGCAGCGGAGAATGGGCCTGGCACCCCAGGGGACAAGGATCAGTGAAGCTAATTTAGTCGTTGATTCATCAGCACCTGACTTAACTTCCCTGAGCGCTCATGGATAAAATGGGACTTCATGAATGAAATGGGTCTCATGGCCCACCTTTCCAGAGCTGTCCTGAGTGTCAAGTTGGAGGAAACATACAAACATGTTGACACAACACTCCTGTCAAATGATAGGTTTAAAACACTCTTTATGCCCCCTCCTCTTTCGTTCTCTTTCTTTCTTTCTTTCTTTCTTTCTTTCTTTCTTTCTTTCTTTCTTTCTTTCTTTCTTTCTTTCTAGCTCTTATGCCTAAGCCTCCCCAGTGCTGTTTCCCCTGCCTACAGAGCTTTTCCCCTTTTGTTTTAAAGAAAAATATACCAAACCCGGCCGGTGTGGCTCAGTGGTTGAGTGTCGACCCATGCACCAAGAGCTTGCCAGTTCGATTCCCGGTCAGGGCACATGCCCAGGTTGTGAGCCTGATCCCCAGTGGGGGGCATGCAGGAGGAGGCCAAGCAATGTTCTTTCTCATCGATGTTTCTATCTCTCTCTCCTTCTCCCTTCGTCTCTCTCTAAAATCAATTTAAAAGAAAAGAAAAGAAAAGAAAAGAAAAGAAAAGAAAAGAAAAAAAAATATATCAATTCTCTTTTAAATCTGAAGCTTTCCTTGTCTAACACCGAGCAACCCTGACCAAGGGTCATACAATTGTATCGCCTCCCCGAGACCATGTTCCCCGCAGGCAAAGTGAGATGATCGGAGAGCATCATTTCTGAGTCTTTTTTAATACTAAAATCCCTTAATTCCACCTATTTTCATCTCTTTCCCCTCCTCCTTCTCCTCCTGCCTCTTTCTCCTTCTTTGCATCCCACTCTGCTGGTGAATAGAACTCAAACCGTAAATCAGAGTCAGGTGTCTACTTGCATGGCCAGCAGATAAGACTTCATTGTGCAAGAATCGGTTCCCCGTCTTCTGGTGGAATTAGTCAGTTCTGTGTCTTCCTCCTTCCTCCCTCTGGCTTCCCGTCTATTTTTAGACAGTCTAAAAAGTCTTAATATATCAATGACATTTATAACACATGTTAATATCTAAAGCATCAATGCTCTATTTGTAGACGCGACTGCTGGTGAGATGCTTTTGTTTTTCGGTGATTTTTTAAAACTCTAAATAGGATGAAACTAGGCACTCTTTTGGGAAAATTAAATAATAATGATGATGATAAAGTATTCTCTGCCCCAGTTTGTCCAACCATCAGCTGCAAATACTAGGTTTTACTCTTTTGCTGCACTTTTTATAAATTGTTCTTTCCGACTTCAGGGTGGCTATCTGTCTCCTGGAGTAGATGACAGCAGGCTCTTCGGGGAGAATGCATTAGGGAGGTAAGTGCAGATCCCTGGGGATGAATTTTATAATCTTTGTAGCTGCTCAGGTTCCTTAATGGGGTCCAGTTCCTTAGAATTCTGGCTGGTCAGTGCCGGGGTCTTTATATGAAACGGATGACCTCATCTCCGCCTCTCCACATTTTTGCCTACCTTTAAAGTTTATTTCACAGTTACACGAGTTAGGTGCTAAGTAAGATCATCTGTTTTGGGAACATGCAGACGTGGGCTAGGGTTGCTGCTCTGTCCCTTACCAGCTGTGTGATTTGGACAAGCCACTCAACCTCTCTGAGCTTCATCTGGGAAAAGCAGACAATCAAAGAGAGAGTATGAGGCTACAAGACAGTGTGCATTAAACATTTCCGATATATTAAAGGTTGAAAGGAGTATGGTTCAGACTGACAAACTTCAGAGGAGAGGGGTGGGGATGGGGGATGAGATAAACCAAATAACTTACATGCATGTATGTGTAACCAACGGACATAGACAACAATGCTTGGGGTGGTGGGGGGCGCAATAAGGAGGAGGGTATCTGGGGGCAAAAGGAGAAACATCTGTAACAAAAATAAATTAATTATAAAAAAGAGTAGTAGATTTCATTCATCTTCCTTATAATTATTTTTATCATTACTTCATTGGTGAAGAATTTCTGTTTGACTCTATAACTCCATGCTGACCTTCTATTCGTCTGACCTTCCACTGAGCTCTAACTAAACGTCATCTGCCACTTTCTGACAGCCCAACTTGACCATGTCTTCTCCCAGAACAACACCCCAACATGCACGTATAAAACCCACACTCTAGCCCTGGCCGGCTTTGCTCAGTGGTTAGAGCGTTGGCCCGTGGACCAGAGAGTCCCGGGTTCGGTTCCCGCTAAGGGCACGTTCCTCGGTTGCAGTTTGTCCCCGGCCCCGGTTGGGGTCGTGTGGGTGGCAACCACTGGACATGTCTCTCTCACATCGATGTTTCTCTCTCTCTCTTCCCCCCTCTCTCCCTCCCACTCTGTCTGAAGATAAATGCAAAAATGTCCTTGGGTGAGGATAATAAATAAATAAATAAATAAATCCCACACTCTAACCACACAGAATTGTACTTTCGCCTGCCCAGTGTGGCTCAGTGGTTGAGCATCGACCCATGAACTGAGAGGTCGCCAGTTCAATTCCTGGTCGGGGCACATGCCCAAGTTGTGGGCTGGGTCCCAGGTGGGGGATTTTGGGGGGCAGCCAGTCGATGTTCTCTCTCATTGATGTTTCTGTCTCTATCTCCCTCTCCCTTCCCCTCTCTCTCTAAAATCAATAAAAAAAAATTGTACTGTACACTCAAACATGCCAGAATTGTGCCAGCCTCCATGATCTATCTTGCTATTTCTTCTGCCTACCTACCTTCTTTCTCACCTTAGTCCATTTTCCAAACTCAGATTTCTCTCCTCTAGAAAGTCCTCCTTGTCTGCTCTGAGCCCAGTCTCTCTCTTTGTGGTCCCATATTAGCTCTGGCATAGCTTCTGCCAGAGTTACCAGTGTGCTGACTATGTTATCCCCCAGGACATGAGTTCATGGAGGAGCGACCGTCTATCTCATTTGCCTTTGTATCTCCAAGTCCTAGCACATAGCACAATAAATAGGTATTGATCAATGCATTTCTGATCCCTCCAGATAGATTTTTATTTCTTCTAGTTTGTGGATTATTACTTGGTTTTCTGGCCTCCACTCTCTCTAGCATAAGTCTTTAATCAACAGACACGCTCAAGTGTTTATACTCTGCTTGGACCTAACATAGATGATGAGGTCTGGTGATACATTATGTAGAAGAAGCAATTCTTCTTTCCATGCCAGTCATGACTGGGGCACTCGGCAAGGAAGGGAGAAGAGGCCACATTTCCCTGTGAGGCGAGATTGTCATGCCCTGTGCAGGATGCCATGCTTCTCATGTCCTTGCTCAGACAGTCAGTGGGCCACTCTGGGCAGGCAATTCTTCTCTCCGTGCTTTTCCTTCTGTTTCCTATGTGGAATTGCTGAACTGAGCCATGTGCTGCTTCTCAGACCTGGCTCATTGTTGCTCCTCGTCCATTTCCTTTCCTTATAGAAAGTAGAGAAACCCATAAGATCTCATGATGTGTATTGCAGGTGGGGTGGTTGTGCAATAGGAGAAGTACAAGGCTCTACTTAGACCTTACACCAAAGTCATGTGCACCAAGCCAATCTTTCCCTAGAGTGTTGCACGGCAGTATCAGGTGTGCGGGCAATTAATCAATCATGATTTTTCGTCCTGTTGCTTTACCATGACTTGTTTATCTAGGAACTCCTTGGGACCCGTGGAAGTAGAGGTGGTCACCGCAACAGAAATCAGGTATTCCAGGATTTCTGATCCTAACACCATAGGATAACGCCCACATTTTAACCTTGATTTAGAAGAAATACATCCAAGCCCTTATCTAGTTCACTTGCCAGTGTAGACATCCTTGAACACAAATAATTATATTATAGTGAGAAAATGATATAGCGTGCTAAGAAATATCAATGTGTATGCAACCAGCATTATTACATGAGAGATGTTGAGGAATATGGCTCACTCTCCCACGCTGCTACCTCCATAGACTAAACGATAATGTTCCGTGTTTGGAAATCCTACGGGATGTGAGCTATTATCCCCCATGGCTTTCAGGAGAGTTTATATGCTTTTGAAAGGAGACAATGTTTCAAACAGGCTCTCTGCTTTTGACACCCCTCCAAATTTCTACAAGTTCATAAAAACATGTTGGATGTTACTCATCTCCCTTCAAACATCCCAACTTTGGAAGCGGGAGCAAGTAAAATGATATAAAGTGAATGGGAAATTGTGAAATAGTCCAGGGTCAGGTACCTGTGGCAAAGATAAATCACACTGTGTACTTTAGCTGTTGCCATAATTGTGATCTAATAATGAACCACCCCAAATCTTAGGGGTTGACGACAACAGACATTTCTTTTCACACTCATGACTCTGCAGGTGGGTTGGGGCAGTGCAGCTTCATTCAGTCTGTAGATCCAGTGGGGGTGTGTCGAGGATTCACCTTTGACTTTGGTGTCTCTATCCTCTCCTTCCATTAGCATCTTCTGGGTCCTTATGTATTATGGAAAACCATGGGTGCAGGCCAATCTGTCCCAGCACATTGGTACCTCTGCTCAAATAACGTCTGTTGATATTTCATTGACCCAAACACATCACATGACCAAGCTTGTTTTCCATAGCATAGGACTACGTGTACAATAGAAGAGGACACTGTTCAGTTAAATGACAGAGCATGGATGTATAATGGGGAAGGAGGAACTGGAACCAACATCTGCTCTAGTACACACACATCCTGCTGTTACCCCCGTACACACGCGGCACGTACCATTCCCGTCATTGCCCTCTTCCCTTTTCATTCTCAACTGCCAGTCGATAGAAGGTGCCATCCCTGGAGTTGTTCATTGCTTTCTGAAATAGGAAATCTCTTTCTCTCTGTGTCGCTTTAAACAAATCATTTTTTCCCCTCACTGGAACGTACTTGACTCATCTGTAACATGAAGAAACTGGATTAGATGTTTTCAAACATTTCTTCAGCTCTGACATCCTATGCTTTCGGTGACTTTTATTCTTCAGAAGGCAGGGTGATACAATCATTAAATTAGGCTTCTAGGTCAGACTACCTGGGTTGGTAACTGGGCATCATACCTTGTGTAACTGTAGGCGGGCCATTTACCCTACTTGTCCTCAGTATCCCATCTGTAAAACAGGGACAATATTTTAGAAATGGTTATAGGCATGAAATGAATTAATGTGCATACGGTACCTAGATCGGCGCCTAGCATATAGCTCTCTAGGACTTAGCATATTTAAAGTTTAAATGATTAACCGCTGGTTGCTCCTTTTTATATTTCTCTTCTCTCCCTCTCTGTTTCTCTTTCCATCTTTCTCTGTATTTATCTATGCCTATGTCTATGTCTGTATCTATGTCTATGTCTATTCCTATGTCTATGCCTATGCCTATGTCTATGTCTCTGTCTATATTTATATCTATGTCTATGTCTGTGTCTATGTCTGTGTCTATGTCTGTGTCTATGTCTGTGTCTGTGTCTGTGTCTGTGTCTGTGTCTGTGTCTGTGTCTGTGTCTGTGTCTATGCCTCTGTCTCTGTCTCTGTCTCTATCTATATGTCTGTATCTGGTCAAACCCATGTGTACTTTTATGTTTTATTGACTCTGGAGGACACTTTGCTCTAAGATGAGGAAGAAACAATGACTGAGAAAAAAAGTAGACATCAGAACAAAAATGGGAATTTTCATCTGATCATCAGAATCTATCTATCCATGCATCATTCATTAAAAATATTTACTGAATATCTACTTACCAAAATCATGATCCAAGCTACAACAAAAAGACCCCAAAATATAATGGCTTAAACAAATTGAAATTTTATTTCCTTTTCATGTATCCATGTAGAATTAAACTGTCCAAGATGGATGGGGCACCTCCGCCGCCCTTAAAGTACGTCTTCACCTCTGGGTCTAATGTAACTCTGCGACTCTCATCCCCTTCCAGGCACTGGAGAAAGGGTCAGGGACAGTTTTGTATACAACCACTTCTTTTATGTGGCATACATTACTTCTACTCACATACGAATGACTGAAACTGAACCCCTTCGCCATACCAGGATGCAAAGGTAGGTATAAGATGGAGCCTATACTTTATTGGTCATTGGTGTGCTAAAATTCAGAATTCCTCTAATTAAATAAAAGGAGAGTAGATATGGGTGAGCAATGAATAATCTCTGCCTTAGGAACTAGACCAAACAGACAACATTGTACAAGACAGACCTGCCCCCCCCACCATGAATTCTTATGGTCCCGTTGGGAAATGGGCCGTGGACAATTCACCTGACTACATGCAGGGATCAATGAAGAAGCGAGGTCAATATTAAGACCAGAAGACTGGGTGGGGTGAACCAGGTAAAAGCTGTCGTCAGGGGCAGTAAAAGGCATTACTGCACAAATGTCTGGAAAGAATAAATAATGTGAGATAGTCCAGGAACTGAAAGACTTTCAGAATGAAGGCATGAGGACGAAGGGGAGGGTGAGCCTAGAAAAGCAAACAAAGACAGCAGGAAACAGCAGCTCATGCCATATCGCAATGTTTGGTTTTTATCCTAGGATAGATGTCCAACATCACAATATTTCAAACAAGGAAATGAGGGAAATCACAGGGACTCACAGAAAACTCAGGAAAGAGGTACTGGATGACCCAAAACGTTGCATAATCAAGGAGCATGCTTTAAAATGACATATGCATGATGTGTGTGCAGAGTGGGGGTAGAACTGGAACACGGCTAGCGTAGGGAGAATACACGCAGAAGTCCTGAGAGTTTAAATTCGGCTCTTTGAAGGCGAGTTGCCAGAGGCCCCGGATGCAGCTTACCAAAGCCCCGGGGCACCTGGCAGCACCTCACCTCTGGTTACTGCTGCTCCCCAACCTGGCCTCCTTGAAAGATTCGAGAAGGGGGAGGAGGCGAACGGGAGAAAAAAAAGGAGCCGCAAGTTTCTACCTTCCAAGGCCCTCAGCCTTTTGCAAAGTGAACTAATAGAGGGTCAGGGACTAGTGGAGACAGCTCCGCCCTTGCATCCTGCCCCGCGGAGGAAGGAGCAGTGACGCTGTAGAGGTGTCATTATGCTGTCTGGGTGACATCTTCAAAATCATCGCCCCAGAGGAGTTTAGATTGAAGAGGGGCGGTCACAGCCCGGGCAAACCCATCCTCCATGTGGCGTGAGCTGTGGGCGGTGGTGGCACTGGCCGCAAAGACAGCAGGGGGAGCAGCTCTTCAAGTCCCGGTGATTCCCGGGCGTTCCCGTCTTCTGCTGGGTTTAGGAGACACTTTGCGCGTGCCTCCAAAAACCGCCCAAAGAGCGTACTCATCCCTGTCTTTTACTATCCTTTTGCTACTGCTTAAAGAAGAGAAAAGTTGCTTAGTGATCGTGTGTGTGTGTGTGTGTGTGTGTGTGTGTGTGTGTGTGTGTGTGTGCGTGTGCGTGCAGAAGAGAAAAGGCAGGAGGCACATGAGTCCCTGGGCAGGCATCTGCCGTGGGCCCAGTGTGTTACATACTTCTCCTTCAGTCCTCAGGACACCTCTGGGAGCCACGGGTTCCTCATTAATCCTGTTTTGCATTTAAGGAAACTCTCAGATCAGGTGGCTGACATTCAGGGCAACATGAGAAGTGACCCAAGTTGACCAGGTCAGCCTCCTTCAACTACCTGCAAAGGAGCGGGCACACGTGGCTTGGGGAATGCCAGCCGGCGACCTACCACTCCTAGCGCCAGCTAAACACAAAGCCCGCGTCTGGGTCAGCTTCCCCCTCTCAGGCTCTACCCCGGCCGGAGCCTCCCCTCCCCTACCTCCGTTTCCACATCTGTGAAACGAGAGCAGCAATCATTTCCTCAAAGGGTCGTGTGAGAATGAAGTTAGTGAATACAGTAAAGCTTTCAAAATAAGGCCTGATGTGTATTAAGCTCTCAGTAAAGGTTACCCATCCATCTGTCATCATCACTGTCGCGGTTAGCATTAATGACTTTGATTTTTGTCCCAGTCTCGCACGAGCAAAACCACCCAGAGTCACCACAGGCTCTGCCATGTCTTCGGTGCCTTCCTGACCCACTAAGCAGGCACCTGGTCCTGTGGATTCGGCCTCATCCTATCTCCCATCTTGATAGCCTCCCCTTTGATAAGGGGGAGAACATCACAGCAAGGATTTTGTCGATATGGCAGCTATCTCCCAGGGCTTAAGCGGAAGGATCAATGCGTATGAGGCTCAGGGGGACACGATGGCCCTCAGACCCGAAAGATACAAACCTGGAAGGCTGATTAATAGGCAAGATAAGTGATCACTTCAGCCACCTAAAAAGGTCCCACTTCCCTGGTTTAACAGGCTCCGGGAGCAAAGCGGATTCTCTATCTACAGAGGTCTTTGCAGAATCTAAGCCAACGTCTGTTCTGCTAGCTTATCCGGCTTAGTGGAGAGCGATGGAGCTACTTGCGCTGGGCCTGTGGAAGCAGGAGCCATGTAGAGCATCTCTGAAAGGAGGGAGTACGATAATTACGACATGAAAGGCAGAAAGACCTTTGTTTTAAATACTGGCTGGGTGATTTGGAAGTATGTTACCTTCCTGAGACTCTTTCCCTCCTTGATAGTTAAAGATCATAATCTTTATCTCCTGGGGCTCTTATGAAGATGAAATATATGTCCTCAATCTGGCATAGAGGAGGGAATCAATAAATGGCAGCTATTATGATTACTATTGTGGGTGATAAAATGAGTAAGACGCAGCTGTTTTGTTCTGGTAAGAAAGTGAGAAGCGAATGGATATTTGTTGAATCATATTTAATGAATGATGATTACGTGTCCTATAGTATGAGTGCATATATGTGTGTGTGTGTTTATATATAACCAATGCTTATCGTTAGTAATTAATAGTTGTTAAAAGTAATGTTTGTCATTGGTAAGAGTTGTTAATCATATCCCAGCTTTGATAACAGTGTCCCATATTAGGATGATAAAATGAAATCCCAATAACAACTATGGAGTCCAAGCTCAGGAGAGCCTCCTGGTGGGTGAACACATCGAGGTGCTGGAAGGTAGCATGCTCTGTGCTCAGGACTCTTCCTGACCCCACCCTGTGTTCTCCTCACTTCGCTGTTCGTGAGTTGCACCCTTTCTAATAAAACTGTACTCATAAGTACGGTAAATCGTCACTGATGTTGTCGATAGGTTCTGCTGCTTTAAGAGAAATGACATACAAGGAAACCCACTTTACCCTACGTAGGCTAATTGACATAACAAGACTTAAGTTCCTCCGACATCTGAAGTTTTTTGAGGACCTGCTGTGTATAGCACTTTTCTAAGGTCTGCGTGTCATTATCTAAAAATAATAAACTGGGAGGGATCTTGGGAGCCCTGGAACTTGTAGCCAGTCAGTCAGAGATGTGAGTGGCCAGGGGACCCCAATAACTTGTGGCTGGCATCCAAAGTGAAGGCAGTCTTGTAGATCTTCAGGGGCATCTGCCAACTCCGGGGGGTTTAGTGCCGGAATGAAATTGTAGTACACCAATTAGTGCTCGACTCGTTAGGGCTGAAACAGGAACTTTGATCTCAGAGTAGTAAGCCACCTTTTAACAAGCTAAAGAAAAAAATTACATAATCATATCAATCTTTGTGCATTCCTTAAAAACTTTACAAAATTCAACATTCATGATAAACACTCTCAGAAGATGGGAACAGAGGACTTTCTCAGCTTAACAGGAAGTATTTGTTAAAAAAAACAAAACAAAACAAAACAGAAAACAAACAGCTATCACCAACTTTATACTTAATTGTGAAAGATAATGTTTTTGCCATAGATTTTTAACAAGGCAAGGATATCCACTCCCACCACTCTTATTTAACATAGTCCTGGAAGTTCCAGCCAGTGCAGTAGGGCAAGAAAACGTAATAAAAAGCACGCAAGTCAGAAAAGAATCAATAAAAATGTTTGCATTTGAAGATGGCATGATTATCCACACAGACAATCCCAAGAAACATTAAAGAATAAAAAACCTAGAACTAATAAGTTAGTTTAGCAAGGTGTTAGAGAATATAAGTATAAAAAATGTTATTTCTTTAAAAAAAAATTTTTTTCTTTATTGATTTTAGAGAGAGAGAAACATCAATGAGAGAGAACATTGACTGGACACCTCCTGCATGCCCCCCACTGGGGATTGGGCCCACAACCTGGGCATGTGCCCTGACTGGGAATTGAACTGGCAACCTCTTGGTGCGTGGGTCGAATGTTATTTCTTTATACCAGTGGTTCTCAACCTTCCCAATGCCGCAACCCTTTATACAGTTTCTCATGTTGTATGTGGGCGTATCTGCATGTGGGTGGACCTGCCTGGAGACGGATAGAGGAGCGGTGTCTCGGTTCCTAAGACCATCGGAAATATGTGTTTTCCGATGGTCTTAGGCAACCCCTGTGAAAGGTGAGTTCGACTCCCAAAGGGGTTGTGACCTACAGGTTGAGAACCGTTGCTTTATACGAACAATGAACATGTGGACACCAAAATTAATAATATAATACCATTTACAATGACTGAAAAAAGGATATAATTGAAAAAGGTGTAAATCTAACAAAACATGTATAGAACACTACACAATACAGAAGAAAGAAATCAAAGAAAAACTAAATAAACGGAGAGACTTATTCTCATGAATTGGAACACTCGACATAGTGAAAATATCAATTCTCTCAACTGATACAGTTTTAACTTAATTGTTATCAAAATCTCACCAAGATTATTGTGTCAATACAGACAAGATGATTCTAAACTTCTCTATTAAAATATTTTTTTTATTGATTATTTTTTAGAGAGAGGAAGGGAGAAAGAAATAGAAACATTGTTGAGAGAGAAACATCGATCAGGGCTGCCTCTGGCACGCCCCCTACTGGGGATCGAGCCCACAACCGAGGCATGTGCCCTGACTGGGAATCCAACAGGGACCTCTCAGTCCACGGGACAACGCTCAATCCACTGAGCCACACCAGCTTCGCTCTTCTAAACCTCTTTAAAAGAAGAATAGAGTGGTAGGAATGAGGCTACCTGATCGCCAGGCTGATTATAATAAGCTACATCAATTAAGACGGTGTGGTATTGGCACAGGGATCAATGGAACAGGATAGAGAACCCAGAAATAGAACTACACAGACATGCTCTAGTGACTTGCGGCAAAGTTGTTGCTTTAAGCCACTAAATTTATAGTAATTTGTTGCGGTAGAAATTGAAAAGTAACACTGGGTCCTCACTGATTATTAAGTGTGTGAGTCCTGAGACCAAATATTTAAGGAACACTCTCCTGTGATCTTGGACAAATATTTTACATTTTACTAACCTCAGTTTTTACATCTGTAAAATAAGGAAAACAATTTTCCCAAAATAATAGGGCAGTTTTGAGTATCCAATGAGACCATTCATTTAAAGTAGATAGCAAAATCCCTGGCATTCAGTTAGGGCCGATATGTGTTAGCTATTATTATTGGCAGAACTATAGTTGGTTAGATCAAAGTCACAGAGGAAAGAGGAAGGTAAAGAAAAGTACTAAAAATAAATAAACACCATACATAAAAGTCCTAAAAGGATCTTTTTCTTTAATGAACCAGATTTGACAGTAGTAAAAATACACTCTGTTGGATGACCCTTCTCCTGAATCACTTTATACTGTTCTGAAAACATTGGTCTCTTGAGTCAGGTTATCCCCAAAGTTTTATAAAATACTATAATTCTTGGGGGAAAAAAACAACAATAACAAAACTCACACTAGCTTTACTGATTTGAAATGCAATAGTTTTGCTTACATTTATACTATTATTTCATTTCTGCATATCTTGGCAAATTGCCTGAGTAAGAAAGTCCTGGCATTTTCACACATTATCTTGGTACTTAAGAGGACATTTTTCTGAGCCTGGTCTTCTCTTCATATGTCTTAGAAAGGATGAGCATGAAACAATCTCCCTTTTCTGAACCACTGGTTAAATCTACTGCCATCCTCTGTGGGTTGGGACACCTACATACTGAGAGCACATTCTTGTTTAGACACCAGGTGAACCTTACTATATCCAAAACAAACTAACACAGAATTAACATTTTTAGCCTTCCACTACATCTTTTAATCTCAAAGCCAAGGTTCATGAGACATTTCTGTTTCTTTATTCATGTGTCCGACCATTAAATACATCTTGCACAGGTAATATGAGCCAGACACTTTTCTGGTCCCTGGGAATACATTTCTTGCTTGTATAGGGATTATAGTCTAATATCACTCTAGGCTAGTACTTATCCATGCACCAGAAGTTCCATTAAATAGTCTGTATAGCACTTTGTACCACCTAGGTCCTGAGACGGTGCATGTTTTGTTGTTACCATGATGAAAAAAAGTAAATGAAGGAATTCTTGTCATTCAGGCTTTTGTTCTGAGATTCTTCCTTTGTAATTTGATCTAATCCGCTCCATCCCTCTCTTGGATTACTGTCTGTCATATCAACCTGTTTGTTTTTTATCTTCTTCAATATTCTCTATTGAAATCTGAAATTATGTTGTCCGTTTAATCCTCTACTTGCTTATCATCTGTCACCCCTAATTGATGACATTCCAAGAGGGCAGAGATGTTGGAGGACTTTTATCCCTTCAGTCTAGTGCCCAGATGTCTATCAATCATAGTCAGTACTTAAAACAAGTTTGAATGAGTGAATAAGGGAGTCGTTAGCTATGTAGTCTCACTCATAATGGCCTGGAACTGCCCTGTCTACGGTAGACGCCACACATAGTTATTAAGTACTTGACATGTGGCTAATTCTGAGTGGGATATGCTTTAAGCACAAAATCCACATTGGATCTCAGTCACCTCATCCCAGAAAAGTACAATATCGCGTTACTAACATTTACATTGACTCTGTGTTCAAGTCATCATGTTTTGAATGTATTGGGTTAAATGAAATATGTTAGTAAATATTTTACAAGTTAATTTCAGTTTTTAAAATCTTTTTAAATGTAGCTCCTGGAAGGTTTTACATTGTATGTGTAGTTCAACTTCGCAGCTTGTGTTGTGTTCCCCTTAGACAGCGCTGGTCTACCAGATAGCCCAACAAACCAGTTCCTAGAGATACATAGATGTGGGTTGGTTAAGTAATAGTGGGGCCCAGGCAGAAGCAGGACACGCTTGCAATAAAGTCAGATTCTGGCTCCAGGCAGCCTGGGGAGTGAACAGTCCAAATTAAAAGAGGCAGAGCCCGTATTTCCCGGGAGGTTTCTAATAGAAGCTAGATATCACCCCCACACTGAGAATTTGGGAAGATGTGGTCTAGGGTTACGGCTGCCGGAACCACATACCAGAGCCTCTCAAACCACATCCCTCCCCTTGATGTGTGACCTGAATGCCGTCAGGATGGGGGGCAGCTGTTAATGAATGGTGACAGCTTTATGGGCGCCGTGGTGCACAGGGAGACAGACAGGAGGGACTTTTAAAGGCCATTAAATCAATGCTTGATATTCGATGCTTCACTCCGACAGTCCCGGCTTCAGCTCGGCCGGTTCGGGGAGGCGTCTGTGTACGTGTGCTCAGAGCTTCTCTGGAATTAGAGCGGGAGGCTGTGGCAACCACCTGGTTCTGCTTTGCTTGGGGTGCATAGCTCGCAGAATTGCCCAGGTGGTGAGACTTGTCTTAGGTGGTTTTCCCAGCAGAGAGAGGCTGCTTTTTGTTCTGCGCTCCTGACCTCAATTTTGCCTTTGCTTCAAGTGTGTGAACATAAAGAAAGCCAAGATTGTTAGCCTTCATACAGCTCTGAGGTTTTTCTAGAACACTGCTTCTTAAACTGGTGTGTGCATAAAATTCACCCCCCGGGGAGTCGGCAGATAATGCAGGCATTCTGCTTCTGCCCGAGGTCTGGGCTCAGGGATCTGCATTTGTACTTGGTTCTGATGCTGATGGTCTGAGTGGTTCACACTGAGCTGGGATATGTAGCCCCCGGTCAAATGAGGAAATCCAAGTCTTCGTAAGGAAAATAACTTGTTCAGTTCTCCACTGAATCCTGACTTCTGATGATGTAGTCATGATGTTCTTAATGGATCATGGAGTTAAACCATGACCAGACTTTGGCAAAATTGTCAAGCAAAATCTTTGGGGGGCGGGGGGTACTTTATGATCTTCAGAGCATTCCCTGACTTGGATGTCAACCCCACCCCTACTCTACATTCAGCTGTCTGGCAAAATAGAGGATTTTTGTATGAACTTGCCTCCTTCAAAACTCACGAAATAGGATGTTAAATGGTGCTTCTAGGAAACTGAGTTCAAGGGTGAAATTAGATTTTGAAACTACTGGGCATGGTGTTTAAGTATAGCAGGGCTCATCAGGGCCTTTAATATGAATGTCATACAATGTGTTTGACCACAGAAATCTCACAGATCTCTAGATGGGAACCCAACAGGGACTCCAGAGTATTAAATGTTACAGTATTTTCATATCCATTAATTCCTGCAATGACAGCCACAGTCTGGTGCGGAAAAGGCTGTTATTAGGACCTTTCCCAGTAAAGGATGAGGAAACGAATGTGTGGGTGGTCAGGTGAATTACCCAGAAGCACAGACCTAGTAAGTGACAGACCCTTTCTCAAACCCAGGTCTTCAGCCACCAAATCTGGGGTCTGTCCCACTATTCCGTGAGTTGGGTTCATGGGAAATGAACTAAGGAGTCATTCTCAGGAAAGGGACACTTTCCATTCTGTACCTTTTCCCAAATGAGTCTGTACTTTTCTTTCTCAAGACCCAAGTGGAAGGCAGCAAACAGAGCCTGCCTGTTTTAACACCTCAGATGGAGGATCTATGAATACATTGTTTGGGCACCTGCTGGCTTGCAACCCTTCACAGCCGACTGGATCCGTGCTCTCTCTGTTGCTAATTAGTATTTAACTGAAAACAACAACAACAAAGGAATGGAAAATGCACGGTTGACTTTAATACTCACCCGCTGGTGACCATGTGGAATCAGAGAACAGAGGAAAATCAGGACTGACGCGGCCCTACTCAGTGACCAACATGAGCCCCAGGTCTTTCCTTCCCTGGCAGACTCCCTCATCTTCAAATGCAGTCCCACAAGAGCCAGATGTGACCAGGAAAGGAAGTCCTTTGGAACTTACCAACGAACAGCACCCAGAACCAACCACAAGCCTCCCAAAGCAGGTTGGTGAACACCAGCGACTCTGTGATCATATGTGATGACGGACGATCTCCTTTCCTAGTCTCTAACCATAGGAGCCCCCCCATTTGGGGCAGCCACACCACACAGTGCAGTCCCCAACCTTCTGTTTCTGCTGCGTGCCCCTGGCTGATGAACCTGAGTGGTGTGAACATCATAACTGGGCAGGCTCTCTAAACATAGATTCTTCTTTTATTTTTAATAGCTTTCCATTCTTTATCCTTGTATTTGCTTCAAGAGGGTTATGAGTCTCAGGCACAGTTTAATAAATAAGTCAAACAGATGACCTCCTTGAACATCTGTGTGAGCATGCACATGTACATGTGCATGTGTGCATTGTGTATGTGTGAGTGTGCATGCATGTGTGCCTGTGTGTGCATGTGCCTTTACTAAATGCATCGTGTATGTGTGTGCATCATGTATGTGTGAGTGTGCATGCACGTGTGCCTATGCATGTGTGTGTGTGCATCATGCAGCTGTGCATGCATGTGTATGTGTGTGCACATTGTGTGTGAGTGTGCACACACATGTGCCTGTGCATGCACGCGTGTGTGCACTGTGCGAGTGTGCATGCATGTGTATGTGTGTGTGCATTGTGTATGTGTGAGTGTGCACGCACGTGTGCCTGTGTATGCCTGTGCCCTCGCTAAGTGCATTGACAAGAAGGAAAGACATTCACTAGGTCCTGAGTGCCACATTGTAAACTCATGTTCTCTCTCTATAAACACATTTCTGCAAATGACAAATGCAATCATTAATTATTCAAGAGCACAGCTATCCTGGCATCCACCACTGTGAAAGCCCTTGCAGAAAACTGACAGGACTTGAAGCAGGACCCAGGGATGTTCCCGACACCCTTCACAATTGTATCTTTCATTTTTACGTCAAAGCAAACCACCCGGTGTCGGGAGTACATAGCAGTGGTTAATGGAACCATGGCTTGGATACCCCCTTGTGATGAAGAGCTCACTACCTCAGCAGAGTTCTCCCCTACCATTTAGGGTTGCAGTGTTTCCTTGTAGCAGCTTCTCTTGGTCCTCAGTGGCCCTACAGAGCTTCGAGGAGCCAATTCATCCCTTCTTCTACCACATGGCATTTGGTATCGTTTTCCAGGCCTCCGCAGGAAACAAAAAATTAGTTTTGCAAGGTAAACACACAAGACCCCTTTTCCTTTACAGTATTCAGAACTTATTGAGAAACAAGATTCAAAAAACACAGCAATGAAAATCAAACATCCCAGATGTGTTACTCATAAAAGCAGATTTGGAAGATCAATCATGTCTGCAGTCCTGCTACCTCACCCTTGAATCAACTCACCCACCCATCACGGGCAGCCCTGGACCCCTGCACACCCCTCCCCCATCTGGGCAGAGACTCTGTAAGCTGAGCGTTGGCAGATGGAGACACCAGGGTCCTGCAGACAGGCTGGCTCGGAAAGTGATAGCTTAGAAGGGCCTGAGATACACAAGCTCAGCTTCTTCTCCAGCAATCAAGTAAGTGAATACCCTTGCTCTGGGGAAGAGGGGGCGTGAAACCAGAGAGCAACAGAAAGTCTCTTTCCCCTCTTGGGCAGTGAAATAGGAATTTCCTTCCCTTCGTGGATACTTGACTTGCGGGGACGATCACCATTTCTGCCTCCCTTCCAGCAATTGATATCCCTTGTTCGGCTGTCCTCATTAACTCATAATCTTGGTTGACCTCCCTGAAAGTCATTTGTGGCTCAAATTTCCCTCTTCCTTATGTGCCTGAGAATAGATAAACTAGGATGTCTAGGCAGGGAAGAGTTCAGTGGGGGAAATGAGGTCCAGAGTGACTGAGTGCCTCCCTCTAGGTTACACACCTGGACCTCAAACCCAGGCCCCTCCCCATCTGGGGGTCCTGCTGCCATACAAGCTTCCCAGGTGAGGCCCATTAACAGCGCAGGCTATTGTTACAGTATCATCTGTCAAATGAAATAATGATTCTGAGGTCCTGGCAGCCTGAGCCCGATGAAAACTGGCAGCCCCAGGAGGAGAGAGCATTTGACTCGGCGCAGTCCCTTAATCCATCCTGCCTGCTCCCTCCCTCGCGGGGCATGGCGAGAATCCTGATGTGTCTCTATGACCTTAGCAGGCAAGCAGGTGTGGGCTGCAAGCTGAGAGCAGCCCACCAAGAAAGCAGAATGGCGGTTTCTGTTTCCTAAAGGAAGTTTTTGCTCCAAAGGGAGAAAACGAGAACGAAGAAATAAACAGGAGACACAAGGGTGCAGGGGCGAACAAAGGATCCATTGTGCGACTACACCCCGAGACTGAGAAGAAAGGGAGAGGTGGCCAGCCCTCAGGAACGGAATCCCGCGCCTTGCACACCCTTGGTAGCTGACATCCGCCGGAGCCTGGTTCAATTGGCCTGGTTTTGCAGCCAATCAGAAGTGTGGCACTAAACGTGATCTATTTTAAATGTATTGCCGTTGAATTATTTAATTCGAAATTTAGCTGGTGCCACAGGCACTGGAGCGGGAGCAAGAAGAATGAACCAAATTATTTCATTGGAAAACGGTTTAATTTTTAATTATGAGAGGGGGCACTTTGGGGGAGTGAGGTGATTGGTCCGTGAAAGCGCTGTCTCCTGGATTCACGTGGAGCTGCTGCAGGCACTTTGCTGTGTAATGATCTCGTCCTGGTGTCTGTCCACCGACTCTGAGAACTGACAGGGAGCAGAGGCACAATTAGAATGATAATAATAACAATGATAATTGCAACTCGTGTTTATATAGAGGAGATTTCCACTGACCTTTGTTTTACCGTAAGGTTATCTTGAAGGTGTTTTGTCTTTTTTGTATAAAAGGGTGACAAAACTCTTGGGGATAGAAGAAGAGAGACGTGTACTGGGAATGAGGAGCAAGGGACTCTATTTTTATTGTCGCGATGATAACTTGTCACCTTGAGCAAGTCACTTTACCTCTCTAGGCCTCAACTTCCTTAATATATAATAAGGCCATTTGGGTCTGGAGACCTCTCTGATCCCTTCCAACTTTAAAATGCGTCCCTCGTAGGTGATCCTAAACCAGATTCTATTTTCTATAGACAAGGTTTTTGGGGATTCCAAGTAAACATTGCATTCTACTAAGTATCATCCGAACATCGTATGACTCTTCACTGAGCACAGTTGCACCATTATCCATTGTGACCACTGGAGTCAGACAGACTTGGATCTGAACTTGTGATGCTGATTCTTAGCCTGACCGCACTTGACAGGCTAAATGATTTCTCTGAACCATATCTTCCCAAAATGGGGAGACTAGTAGTAATTGCTTCACATTTGTGGGGAGAAATGAAACGAGGCAATCCATGTAAAGTGCTTGAAAGTGCTGTGACGAAGTGGGAACTCAATCAATGTTAGCTCCCATTGTCCCCATCACCATCACCATTGTCACCACCGTCATCACCATCATCTCCATCATTACTGTCATCTCCATCATCACCATCACCATCAGAACGTGCTAGACTCTCAGCGACATTGCTGGTACGGACCCGAATAAGGTGTAGTTCCTGTCACCAAGGGACATTAATATTCTAAGGAAAATAGACACACACTATAAATGTCACTTAGGTTTGAACCAGAAGCTCTGAGACTACAGAAAGAGAAGGGGGAACAGAGACCCACAGGGATCACATGACTTGCCCAAGACCATCCAGTGTATTATCCATGGTGCTGGGACCGGAAGCCAGTGTTTCCTTCTCTGTATCATTTATTTCAAAGCCACCTTTATAAGGAGATATTTGAAGAAACGGAAGGAAATTAATATCCAGAGTCGAACCTCTGCACGCCATCCAGTGCCTCCTGTTTCCCCACACCTCAGGGCTGACTGAAGGGAGGGGATGATGGCTTTCTACTCAGAACTCAATTTGGAATCGATAAAAAATGGTGTAAAAAATGATCCATTTACGTCCATATGTGTATGTTCATGTGAATTCGTAAGCATAAATGTGCAGGAACGTGTGTCCCCAAGCACATGTATCCACATACAGAGGTCCACGTTCAGTCCCTATGCACACACACTGGTATATGCCGAGCACATGCCCACGTGCACATCCCTCTGTGGCCATGCGTATATTTATGCATAGGCATGCGTGTGTCCAAACACACATCCGCACAGATGGGTATTTTGACAACACTGTGAGCAGCTCCAGCAGCAAACACTGCGGAGGTTCCTATCACTGAATTCAGCGATTTTCACCAAACTCCGGATCTGGTTCAGGAGGAGCCGGGATCTCCCGCTGTACTGGGGTCTGAGCTCTTAATCATCTAAAGCCCATTTAAAAGTGCTTGAAACCATCAGTTTTCTGCCTCATCTGGGAAACCTGAAACAGGGTTTGAACCTCACTCCCAGTGAGACACAGAATGCTGAAGCGAGAACAGGACGTGACTGTGGTCCTCGGGCTTCGGGGCCGTCACAACGCCAAGAGCACGCTTCGGGTGCCGGTCACCCGTTCTCAGTCTGACGTGGTGTGGGGCAAGGCCCAGGGGTCTGCATTCAGCATGCCTCATCAGGGGTTTCGATGCTGCTGGTTCATGGAATACTTTCAAGAGCACTGAATTGGAGCGTACGTAAATCTCGTTTTTCAAAAGAGTGAATTTGGTCCCAAACTCGATGAAATGACTTTCCAAATGTCCACGGTTGTTAATGCAGGATGGGGTTTGGAACACAGATCCTGTGCCTGTTTCTCAACAAGGTGGTATGTGGAGTTATTATGTGGTCAGTGTGAATCTCTCAACTTCCAATAGGATTTCAAGTTTCCTAAAGTAACATTATTCCTCTCTTTTCTCTTCTCTTCTCTTCTCTTCTCTTCTCTTCTCTTCTCTTCTCTTCTCTTCTCTTCTCTTCTCTTCTCTTCTCTTCTCTCCTCTCCTCTCCTCTCCTCTCCTCTCCTCTCCTCTCCTCTCCTCTCCTCTCCTCTCCTCTCCTCTCCTCTCCTCTCCTCTCCTCTCCTCTCCTCTCCTCTCCTCCCCTCTCCTCTCCTCCCCTCCCCTCCCCTCCCCTCCCCTCTCCTCTCTCTCTCTTTCTCCAGTATTTGAATATGCATAATCAACCAAATGAAGAGAATAAAGAGTGGGTACACATATAAAAGATACCTTGGTAGAAAAGAAAATGACTGAATTGGGAAAAGAGTAAATATGTCCTGAGTCCCCATTTTTGTGACAAGTGCTGTGTTAGAGCTGTATACCATTTAGAACTGTGACCGCTTGCAAATAACGGAAAACCTGACTAGAGTGTCTAAAACTAATAGAAGATTAGAATTTTGTGTATTTTGTCTGTCGAATAAGCATCTAGAATGAGGGATGGTTTTGACACTTACCAATATCAAGATTGATGTCTGTGCAGTAATAGTTCTCTCTGTTGCTTCATGACACGGATCAGCTTATGGTCACAAGGTGGTTGCCACAGCTCCAGACATTGCACTTGAATTCAAAGCAAGAGGAAAGCTGAAGAAACTTACCAGCTTCATTTGTCCTGTTTGCTGAGGAACGAGAGCTTTCCCAGAAAATGTCAGCAGGCTTCGGCTTACACGTCGCTGGGGAGTATTTCGCTGGGAATTTGCTCTCAGAAATATGGCAGCAAAGACAAAGACAGGGTGGCTTTGGGATATTTTGCATCTTTATACTCATGTCATAATAGAGCAAGGAAGGAATCATCCACTCTGTGTACAAACAAAACAGTAGGCTCTTCTTTGCTGGTATTTTTAGACGGTGGTGGGAACGTCGTCTTTTCATTCAGCAGGCAGCATTCAAGTTGCCCTCACATACCAAGAACGGAGCTAGATGCTATACACATAAGGAAGAAATGTCACGTTTCAAGTCCCCATTTTATAGTCAAGGACACAGCCATGAGTATAATTTAATATAACATATGCTACAATGGAGACAAAGTGTCCTATTTATGCATATCATTTTCATATTCCTTAAAGTGTTTATTTGCTCTCTGTATGTCTTCTGAACTAAAACACAAAAAGTTCAATATGCCCGGCCGGTGTGGCTCAGTGGTTGAGCGTCGACCCATGCACCAAGAGGTCACTGGTTCGATTCCCGGTCAGGGCACATGCCCAGGTTGTGGGCCCGATCCCCAGTGGGGGGCGTGCAGGAGGTGGCCAATCGATGTTCTCTCTCATCAGTGTTTCTATCATGCTCTCCCTCTCCCTTCCTCTCTCTCTAAAATCAATAAAGAAAAAAATTTTTTTTAAGTTCAATATGATTAAAACTAGGGCCATCTTACTAAATTCATCTTGTATTACTTTCTCCATCATTCTGTGCACACATCCATGACAACCATTCTTTAATTCCTATAGTGGGCCAAGCGTATTCCTCCCCAGGGCCTTTGCATATGCTATTCCCTTCCACTAGAATATGTTTTAACCACCTCCTCAACACACTTCATCTATTAATACCTATTCATCATTCAGATCTCAGCTCTCATATGATATCTAGCCCTTCAGATGAGATCATATTTCTTTTTGTCACTCTTATAACACTCATAGTGCCTATCACATCTTGCTGTTATATAACTGTGTGACAATTTGATTGATATATATTTCTCACTCTTTACTTTAGACTCCATGAGGGAAGGGGCTATGTGTTTGGATAACCATTTTGTCTTTAGCCCCTAGCACATAGTAGGTACTAAATAAAAATCTATTAAATGAATGGATACCTGAATGGGTAGAATGAAGCCACAGGTTTTATTTAGGGGTGTCAGGCTACGTGAAGGATACACCATTTGAACTCGCCCTCTCTGACCCTCAGTTTTCCCATCTTTTAAATAGGTAGTAAATAGTGATTGCTAGGGCTTTCCCAGACTTATTTCTTACTGGGATCCACTCTTGAGCCCTGATTCCATGTCTCGTTTTCTGTTTGACCATGGGCAGTGCGCTTCACCCCCCTCAGCCCCCGTCTCCTTCCCTATCAAGCAAGTGCAGGTAATCTCTAAGGCCCCTTCCCAGCCAGAAGCACCAGTGGGTTTTGGAAACTCCAGAAGGAACATGGAAACCGCAGGATGTGCGCCGGAGGGGTTCTGCTGAGTTGTGGGTTTTGCAGGTGCATCTCAGCAGGTTCCCGGGAGCCATTCTTGAAGGGACTCAGTGTGTTACCTGGACTAATTTATAAAGGAAATGAGAAGGAAATGGACTTGTGATAATGAACACCATTAATTCATCACTTCAGACTTCACTGTTTGAACAGCAAGTATCAAGTGATTCAGTTGTCATTTGTGGATTGAATTCTGCTATTTTGCCCGTCGGAAATGACCAGCCAACACAACAGCCGACAGACGACGACATGACTACTAATTAGCATATATATTGTTTGTCCTGGTACAAATTTATGGCAAACAGCAATATTTTACACTCCAGTAAAGTTAATAAATGAAGCTTTGAGCTATAAAATTTTCATGTTCCTTTGTGCAAAGGTCAATTATAAATAGTTAAGCACATATTCATTCAAAAGCTTGAGGCCTTGCAGCCAGGAGAATGAAATATATTCTGGTCGATTTACACTCTGGCTGGACTTACCTTTTATTTTATAGCCTCGGTGACATCCCTCTTTGCTGGTCTGCATGGTCTGGGTTCCCAAAGAACTCCCTAGGCTGGAGGGACTGAATGAAATGAGTATGTAAATGTTCCCAGGTCTGCGGTTTGACACCCAGAATCTATTCAATAAATGTCAGTTTAAACTGAAAGAGACAGCCCACGTGAGAGGAGGGGAAATAGTGATTCAGAAAAACTCCTAAACCTCTTTGTCATGGAAGAAACACTGAACTAGAATTGGAATATATGGGTTCCAGCCCCTGTTCTGTTGAGAACTAGTTAAGAGAATCTGGGACTTAGTTTTCCCATCTGAAAAAAAATAAATAAATAAAGAGAACAGATTGTATCACTATTTCAGCTATGTGTTGCTGCATAATAAAATACATATCATAGCCCTGGCTGGTTTGGCTCAGCGGTCAGAGTGTCTGCCCGCGGACCAAAGAGAATTGGGTTCAATTCCAGCCAAGGGCACGTACCTCAGTTGCGATTCATCCTCGGCCCCAGTTGGGGTTGTGTGGGTGGCAAACAATTGATGCATCTCTCTCACATCGCTGCTTCTCTCTCTCTCTCTCTCTCTCTCTCTCTCTCTCTCTCTCTCTCTCTCTCTTCCTCCCTCCCTTCCTCCCAATCTATCTGAAGATAAATGGAAAAATATCCTCGGGTGAGGATTAAAAAAAAATACATAGTATAGTTTAAGGGTTTTTTTTTTTTAATGTAATTCATTATATTGTATATCATGATTTTGTGGATGAGGGAACCAGGCAGGGCTCAGCAGTAGATTCTTCTCTTTCATGAGGTGTCAAAGGACATCATTCAGTGGTGTTGAATTGGCAGATAGGCTGGTCTGGAGAGTGTAAGATGCCTTCTCTCCCCTGTCTGTGAGATGTGAGATGGCAGGAAGGCATTTTAGGGGACCAGCAGCAAAGCTGGGTTCTGCCGAGACTGTGGACTGGAGTGTCCACGTGTGGCTGCTCCAGTCTGGTCAGGACCACCAGACTTCATACCCCGCAGTTCAGGCTCCCAGAGAGTTTCTCAGGGGACAGGACCTAGGAGCTGCCAGTTTCTCAAGGCCTGAGCTCAGAAACTGGTACAGCTCCATTTCCAGCACACTTTATTGTATGATGCAGTCCCAGGGACCACCTGAGTTCAGGTAGAGGCAATGCAGACCTGCCGCTGGATGAGAGCGAGATCAAGATTTTCCGGCCATCTTATCTACCACTCTCTGTGCTTCCTGACTGTCCTTCAGTAAAAAGTGTGACATGGAAAAGGACTTGGTGGATCTTAAGTTTGGGAAATAGTGGGTCGGAGAGTTGAGCAATTATTTTGTAACTGCAAGACTCTTCAGTTTTGCTCATTTTCTCATTACTTGTTGAGTGTTTACTTTGATTTTTTTTTTTTTTTTGAGGGAGAGAGAAACATTGTTTTGTTGTTCCACTTGGTTATGCATTCATTGGTTGGTTCTTGCACGTGCCCTGACCAGGGATCGAACCTGCAACCTTGGAGTATCAGGACCACGCTCTAACCAACTGAGCTACTGAGCCAGGGCCTTGAGTGCTGGCCTGACCAGCTACAAGAATGTGGCAGCGATAAAATGAAACTTATATCATGGGGGTTTAGACAGTAATATAATAAATGAAGAATGTTAGGTCCTGGTATGTGTCATGAAAACAAGCTGCAATAATGGGGATGACAAGATTTACTCATTCTGATGGGGAAATCAGATCATTCAGGATGAGCTATGTCATCAGATAGCTGAAAACTGAGAATGGAAGCCACACAGAGGGTCCACCCAGCAGCAAGAGCAGGGTCCAAGGACCCCAGGGTGGGAGCCCTATTGGCCAGGATGTCTGGGAAGAGTGAAGGAGAACCTAAGTGGGTAGAGTTGAGATCAGAGAAGGAGCCAAGGCCTTGGGAGCCATGAGATTTTGGAATCTATTGAAAGTATAATGGAGAGCCACTGGAGGCTCGTGAGCAAAGGTGGATGTAGTCTCACTTTTAAAAGACCTCTCTCTCTCTGTATCTCTCTCTCTCTCTATTTCCCTCTTCCTGCCAACTCTGTAAAGAATAAACAGCAAGGGGCAAGCAAGCAGGAAAGCAGTTAGGAAGCCATTGCTACATTCCAGGCTGGACAGCGTAACCAGCGATGGAGGTGAAAGTGGAGAGAGGTCTAGGTTCGTGAGATGTTGCTGAGATACAGCTGACAGGATTAGCTGATGGATGGATTGTGGGACATGATAATAAAGAGTGAGACACGCCTCCTAGATTTGGGTCTATGCAGCCCTGGATCTGTGGGAAAAGAGCCTTAAATAAACAAGTGCATGTCCCGACTGGTGAGGTGAACACTTGCACACAGATCCTGAGAAGCAGAGTTCCCAGGGACACATTTAGGGAAATGCTGGACTAGACCTCTTGTCAAAGAAAAATGGCACCAGACAGAGTGAAACAGGAAGGGAAGACTTTATTCAAGACTGCTGCAATGGGGGAGAGGCTGAATTATACCCCCTGAAACAAAGGGCAGGAGGTTAAGAGCTGGGTGAGCTAGTGGAAATGTGCTAGAGGGTGGTTTGGGGTGGGGAGCCTTGGTCACAGGGGTGGGCCACCTGTGTTCGCTCACTGACACGGGTCTAAGTTAGGCTCCTGTCCTTCCCCAGAGATCAGAGATGGAGCACTAACTCCTTAGATGATCCTATTTAAATAATTTTTTTTCTTTATTGATTTTTAGAGAGAGAGGAAAGGAGAGGGAGAGAGACATAGAAACATCGATGAGAGAGAGCATCGATTGACTGCCTCCTGCATGCCCCCTACTGGGGATCAGGCCCACAACCTGGGCATGTGCCCTGACCAGGAATCGAACCGGCGACCTCTTGGTGCATGGGTCGACGCTCAACCACTGAGCCACACCGGCCGGGCAGATGATCCCATTTTAAAGTCATGGCTCCCAGGCCCTTGAGTTGTAAAACTTGTAAGAGTCTGGGAGAAGATTTACATCTCAAAGGGGCAGAGAAATAATTTAAGACTGTAAGTTTTCTAAAGTAAATTACTTAAGCAAAGGAAGGTCAGAGTCCTCCAGCCAGGAAGAAACCTGCCCCAGACTTAGTCAAGCTGAGGTCAATGTGAAGACAGCCCTGGCCACTCTCTCTTATCTGCTGTCCCCAGGTTTGGACACTTAGACACACTACCCAGAATCCTAGTAACTTGTGTCTGTTCTGCCACAGACCATCCGCGGGACCCTGGGCAATGATATTAAGTTATCTTTGCATCCACTTTCTAATTCTGCTTCAGATCCTTCACACGCTCAAGTCCTTCCCCTGGAAGGACCTTCTCCCAGTTACCCGCATGGCTGACTCCCTCATGGTCCTGTGCCTCTGGCGTCAGTCCAGCCCCCCTACCCCCCAGCCCTGCGTTTAAAGTAGCAGCTGTCCACCTGCTGCTCCCCTTCCCTCTGACCTACTGTGCTCGGTCATTCAGTTTGTATTTCTTATGTATGGTCTGTTGCCCCCTGCTGGAAGGGCAGCTTTATGGGCAGTGCAGCCCATCACAGACATAGCTGTGATAAGAAGAAATATTTTCTTAAAAAAAACACCCTAGAAATATAATATTAGAGGAATAGTTAAGAAAGCCGATACCTCTGCTCAGGGGAATGGTATGCAGCCACTTAACTTAGGCTTATGGAGAGAGTGTAATAAGTAAGGACAGCTGAGGTATGAGCAGGATAATGTAAGAGAATCTGAATACAAAATTACAAATAAATATTATGTTATGTAACAACATTCCAAATATAACTATGAATAGAAAAAATATGGGAAGGAAATATACTATGGCATTCATACTGATGAACTATAGGTGATATTCTATCTATTTAGTTTATCTATAATATATATTATATCTATATAGTACATATTATATCTATCTCTACATCTATACATCTATCTTTCTATCTATTTATCTATCTTTCTAGATGTCTCTCTACATACATATTTTATTATTGTCCTTAATTTCAATATTTAAAAAATTTAGCCCTGGCCAGTTTGGCTCAGCAGTTGGAGCGTTGGCCTGAGGACCAGAGAGTCCCGGGTTCAGTTCCCACTAGGGACATGTACCAAAAAAAAAAAAAAATTAAATAATGGTCAGGTTTGTTTTTAAAGTGAAAAAATGGAATCTTTTAAAAAGTAAAGACTCCTCTAACATTGTAACTGGTCCCCCATTTGGGATGGATTGATAGAGCTCAAACTGCCTATAACGGGGCAGGTCTTGATAAATACGAAGAGAACATCAAGAGCAGAGAAAGGTGGAGCCTGTGTTTTGGAAAACTCCCAGGGAATTGTTGAGGGGAGTGAAGAAATAAAAGCCCGTGCAGGAGACACTGGATGAGGCAAACGGCAGGGCAGTGTGGGGCAGTGGCATGCCCACAGAGCGCCTTGGGGACCCCCCTGCTGCAGAGAGGACCGGCAGGTGTTGCCGATGTTCACCCAGTAACTAGGCAACTACAGGATCTGTAAAGAAAGCACAATGCTGTGGGAAATGCAGGGACGTGTGCTAAGGGGACGGTGGTGGGGATTAGCAGCCTTGGGATTCGTGGAAACAGCCATGTGTCATCGGTGCGAGCTGCCACGTGGAGGGGACGAAAGTCTAGAGACAGCACGGAAGTGTGACGATGAACTGAGTGGTAAGCATAGATGGCGAACACCAGAGTGGATGATTTTGAACTCTGGCTAAGTCCAAGGGCAATGTTCTCCCATCTTGGTTGTTTCACTCTGTAATTTTGTTTGTTTGTTTCAAATATGTTTTTATTGATTTTTTTTAGAAAGAGAGAAGGGAGCCCTGGCCGGTTTGGCTCAGTGGTTAGAGCATCAGCCCACGGACCAGAGAGTCCCGGGTTCAGTTCCTGCTAAGGGCACATACCTCGGTTGCAGTTTGGCCCCGACCCCGGTTGGGGTCGTGTGAGTGGCAACCACTCGATGTGTCTCTCTTACATCAATGTTTCTCTCTCTCTCTCTTCCTCCCTCTCTCCCTCCTGCTCTACCTGAAGATAAATGCAAAAATGTCCTCAGGTGAGGATAAAAAAAAAGGTAGAGAAAAGGGAGAGAGAGAGAGAAACATCGATGTGAGAGAGAAACATGGATCGGCTGCCCCTGCACGCCCCCCACTGGGGACTGAACCCACAACCTGGGCATGTGCCCTGACAGGGAATGGAACCAGGACCTCTCAGTCCATGGGATGATGCTCAATCCACTGAGCCACACCGGCCGGGCCTCTGGTTTGTTTTTTAAATGCTGACATCAGTTTCTCTAGATAGCTCCTTGGACCAAAGGGAAGGCTTTGTTTATTGAATACCTACTAGGTGTCAGCCATTACCTACTGTGGTGTCTTTCCAGCCCGTCCAGGACCAACAGTGCAGACATTATTACTCTCATTTCAGAGATAGGTCAATTAAAACTTAAGAGCAGTGGCGCAATTTTGTTACAAGGTCGTGTTAGTAACTAGAATCGTTGTATAGTAGCCATGCCTGTCCAGCCACACGCACCATCCCCTTTGCGTTGCCAATCACATTACACATGCATCGACTTTTTCTACTTGAGCTGAGTCCTCAAAACCTGTTGCTCAGAGTTTGGGGTATTATGGATGATTGCGAAAGGAGCCACAGCCTTTAGAGTTGAATGTGTTGATTTTCCAGGCTGTTCACTGATGTGACAAGTTCACATGCTTCTCGGCATTCAATTTTCTAGCAAAATGGAAAATGCAATTACAGTATTCAACGAAATATTGTTGTGGGTTCAAAAATAATTAGGCATCTTATTAAGTTGCTATTTTACCAAGTGGAATGCAGCGACTCTCCAGGGCTTCAGCAGGGAAAAGCAAGGGCTGCTCAGAAAGGATGTGCACGCGTGTGCGTGTGTGCATGTGTGTGTGCGTGTGTGTGTGTGGTGCATCTCCAAGGGGTAATAGCTAATAACCCGAGTTCTTAGGACAAAGGGCTGCAAGGCAACTCCTTTATGGGACAGAACCCTTATTAAGAATTTAATGCTAAAGTTGACTGAAGCTAACGCTTTCCATTACAGTAGCTTTGGAATTTATTTCCCCGGGATCCATTTTCATTGCTTGACATTAAGGGAGTTGGCGGCAGGGAGAAAATCCAGAAGGTGAAACACACCAGTTTGGAAGGTACTTAGCCTGTCAGGAAGAATAAAAGATGCCTCCGTGAGAAACAGCAAAAAGGACTGAGCATTTACTGTGCACCTACTTGCCTCGGGCATCGGATAAGGATATTCTCCGCTTTACCCAGAGAGAAAGGCTGGGCTGTTCACTTCAGCGCAGGCTTGTCATTTGCTGAGCCTCTGCTCTGTGCTCAGCCCTGTGCAAAAGCATTTAGCGCCGTTTCTCCTTGACTGCCGTGACAGCCTGAATGGGCATTTAGCAGATAAGGATATATAAGCAGGAAGTGATTAATGCATTTCCTAAGTCACTTAGCTCCTAAGTAGGAGAGATGCTTTTGATTTCTAGAAATCATCTTCTTTGATCGTTGTTTTTAGTTGGTAGTTAAGAAAACTAAAACACAGATTCTAAAGAATAAGCTGGTCAGAGAAAGACAAATACCCTATGATCACACTAATATGTGGAATCCAATGAACAAAATAAACTGGCAAACAAAATGGACCTGAAAGCATAGATACAGGGAATAAACTGGTTGGTGCCCGAGGGGGCGGGGGTGGAGTGACTGGATAAAGAGGGGAGGGGATTAGCTAAAGAACACATACGCACACCACATGAACATGAATAGTAGTGTGGTGAAGACCAAGAAAGGGGAAAGTGGGGGGAAGTGGAGGTGGGCAAAGGGTAGGGAAAAGGGAGGCACATGCAATTATGTCAACATTGAACATTTTTAATTAAAAAAAAAATGTACCCTGAATCCAAAGGCTGATTTTCCTGGGACAGAAAGAGAGTTTGCTGCAGGATACGGAGCATTCGCTCTGAGACCTGCTCTGATCCTTCCTTCTTTATGTCCTAGCTCTGTGTTCTTAGGCAAGTTGATGAATCCTTCAGGGCCTCAATGTCTTCAGCTGTAAAACAGGGGGATTGCTTCCTTTGTCACCACCCCGTTGGTGAGGATTATATGAAGTATTTTATGGACAGCACCTGGCCAGCATCTGGCTAAAATACTCAATAGATGATGATTCTCAACTTTGGAAGGTTATCAAGATTATTTTTATGGTGCCCGGTTTCATCTTCATTTACTTTTTAGTCACAAAATATACCAGGCAAGTAAGGTTCTTTTGGCGGTATTTTTATTTTTTAAATCTGTGCAGTTCTTACTATATAAATATGCGATATGTCCACTGTAGAACATACAAAGAGAAAAGTGCAACACCTGTCATTGTTGTTGGAGAAATATTACATATACTGTTTTAGTTCAAAAGCCATGGTTCCCCAAATTCCCCAGAAGAGAATTTTGAATGCTTTGGAATCTTAGGCCTCTATGACCTTCAGGACAAGGAATCACCAAGGATGAACCCCAGAGAGATAAAGGTCAAGTTCAAGGATGGTTAACCCCTTGAACCCCTTGAAGTCCCTTGAAGCCCAAGGAACTGTCTCTCAAATTGAGAAATTTTCTACCCTCTCCTATCAAGAAGGCATTGCTGGTGAATCTACATTAATAATAATGATGATGATGATGATGATGATGATGTGTTTATCAAACCAGTTAGAAACTCCAATGGATTAAAAACTATGTTTTATAATTTTAAATCAAACCTTAAGCCTTCCACCCCCATCCACTCCAAGCAGAAGTCCCTGAATACTATTTTCCCTTTCATCTTTGTCCAGGTTGAAAATCAATGCATTTGGTTCACCTTGAATCTTGAGCTGCATATTTTTAGCAGCAGAAAAGCCTATGCTGCCAGCATCTCTGGGAAAAAGCAGATGACCCCACAGTATCCTCCAACCAAGGAGGAGGGCAGAGGGCTCAGAGGGGCAGAGCACCCGCAGCTCGGAGATTTACCAGCCTCTATTCTTAACCCAGGAGCATGCGGGCTGGTGCATGTGACTGAAGGACCATGGGCCAGGAGTTAGAATTTTCAAACAAGACCCTGATCAGAGGCCACCAGCTCCTTATCAATTGAGATCAGTGTGGGAAGGAGGTTCAGAGTGAGAAAAAGGGCTCTCGTGCATTATTTTCATTGTTGATACCAAACCATCTCTATTAAGGAATAGATGTACTAGGTAGTAGGAATGATAATAGTTAATGCTCAGAGACGCTTACTATGTGCCACCCACTGTTCTAAGTGTTTTACCTCTGTTGACACATTTTATTATCGTAACATTTCATAGGTGAGAAAAAACAAGGAACTGGTGAACTACCAGGTGCTGTGTCATTAATTACACTATAATTTGAAGGGAAGGGTGTTCTTAAAACCCTAATTTAGCAGATTGAAAAATTGAAGGTGACTTCCCCAGATCACACAGCTTGCGTGAGACATATTTGATAGACTCTGAGCCCACAAGGTAGAAATCTTTGCTAAATTAACCTGAAGGCATCCCAGAGGGGATGAGACTTGGTCCAGTTGGAAGGATGGAGTAAACCAGATTGGAGAGCACCTCTTGTTAAGGTTCAGGAAGACTAAGTTCTCCTGGGAACTCCCCTGAAGATTTCCTGATGGCCCACATTCTCTGTCCTGTTTATACACCCAGGGTTGTGTGATTATCATCTCTGCCTGGATTCACATAGCAAACTCCTCTTCATCCATCCAATCCTCAGATCAGGGGTCTCCACTCCAGGAGGCCATATTTTCCTCTGCCTCTCTTCTCTGGGGGAGATTTTCTCTCTTTCTCATTGGCCCCCATACTCTTTTCACTTACACTGCCCTTGAGATTCTTTGTGAGAAGTCCTGTCTCCCTCACTAAAATGAGAAAAGCAGAGCCTTGCCTTACTGATGTCCTCATCTCTGTTGCCTATAGTGACAGTCACATAGACAACACTCAGAGAAGGATCTATGAGCAGGGCAGTGTGGTAAATGCAGGGGACTTGGGCGTTGGACAGAGAGAAAGAAAGAGAGAGAGAAAGAGAGAGATGAAGAGAGCAACGTATGCAGTTTATCCATCTGTGTGGCCGCCCCACCAATTCATATGTTGAAATCCTAGCCTCCAGTGTGATGGCTTTAGGAAGGAGGGCCTTTGGGAGGTGATCAGGACTTGAGGGCTTGAGTAGGGTTAGTGCACTTAGACAGCAGGCCCAGCAGAGCTCCCTTGCAGCCTCCGCCATGTGAAGTTACAGCGATAAGTCAGCTGTTTAGAGTGCAGATTCTCACCAGACATCTAACCTCCTGGTGCCATGGTCTTGGGTTTCTCTGCCCCTACATTTGAGAAATAAATGCTTGTGGTGTATAAGCCGCCTGGTTTCTGGTATTTTTGTTAGAGCAGCCCAATGGATTAAGACAGTCATATATCCATGGACTCGTTCATCGGAAATCATAAGCTGTTCACTATATGCCATGGACTGTACTGGGTACTAAAATATAATCCTGAACAAGATCCGATCGCTGCCCTTACAATACTTGCGCCCTAGCCAAATCCCCAGTCATACTCAGTGAGCATAGCCCTGGGATTTTAGCTACAAATATAGAATTGAAGAAGCAATCTCTCCCGTGGTGGACACAGCCTGTCTTGCGAGATTCCCTCAGCGCTCCCTCTTTCCCCTGGTTCCTGGGGCACGGGCAGCAGGGACATTGCCTCTGGCCAGTCAGCAGCAGCAGCACCGTGGGGCAGGGGCAGGGAGGATTCCTCGGTGCTGTTTGCTCTCTCTCCAGAGGGAGTCTCTGACCTCAATTTCATTTCTGGTTTTTATTGACCCATTTCACGCCAGTCGAGTGAATTTTCAAGGCCCGTTAGGGACATATCGGCTACTCTTGTCCTTGTTAAATGGACATACTCGGTGCAGTCACGGATGGACACAGCCTCATCACTGGGAAGACGCGGTCTGACGTGCACCAAGTGGCTGGAGTGACCCAGACTGCGCCCAAGTCTTCATTGTGTTTGCAGAAACGGCTGCATCTCATGGCCAGGTCCTATGATCGGTTCCACCTTCTGGTCCTAGTTTGAACAGAAGGAGAGCAGACAGAGTGATTCTGCCCCTAAATTCAATTATACGCGCATCTCCTCTGCGAGACACCCCAGGCAAGGAGGACTTCAGAAGGGAATTGTATAGGACAGCACGATAGAATTGAAGTTGGAAAGAGAGCGAAAGTCACAGAGGAGGAGCAACAAGACCTCAGGGATTGAGAGTGCATTAAAACAGGGAAGATTCCCAGGACGAAAAAGCGGGAGATTGAAATTAACTCATGGGTGGATGCCTCAGTCAGGGTGGACCACGTTATGTTGTCATAACAAACACTCTAAAACATTATGACTTGAATCATCAAGCGTTTATTTCTCACTGAAGCTGGGTGTCTATTGGGAGTCAGAAGGCTTTTGTGGTCCTTATAGTCATTCCACAGTTCAGGGAAAGGAGCAGAGAGCCCGGCAGTCACTGCTGCTCATCACATCGAAGGGAAACTGAGTTCAGAAGGCTGTCACAGTCTGGCCGGTGTGGCTCAGTGGTTGAGCGTCAACCCATGCACCAAGAGGTTGCTGGTTCGATTCCCGGTCAGCGCACATGCCCAGGTTGTGGGCCTGATCCCCAGTGAGAAGCATGCAGGAGGGGGCCAATCGATAGTCTCTCTCATCGATGTTTCTATCTCTGTCTCCCTCTCACTTCCTCTCTCTCTAAAATCAGTAAAGGGAAAAAATTATATTAATAAAAAAAAAAAAAGAAGGCTGGCACACTAGTGTTTAAATGCTCTGAACTCACTAGTGGCACACATAGCTTTTGTCATCGTTGGATGACCTGGTCACATGGTCCCACTTCCCCACCAGGGGCCACACTGATGTGCTTAGGGGTCAGAGAGTGCAGGTGTCTACCCAGGGGACCCGGGAATAGATCCTCACAGGTGCCATGCCACTGTTGAGCTCCAAACACTCTGATTCAGAGTTGAGTCCCTTTTTTATTTTTATTGAATTTATTGAGGTGACATTGGTTAATAAAACCCTCTTCCATCTGCAGAAAAGAAAAAGAAAAAAAACTCTAGTCCTGGTAGGAATGAGACCACTGTTTCTCAGGATTGTGGAGGGAACGGGTGACAGAGCGCGGGAAGGAACAAGAACGTCAGAGAAGTAACCTTTAATGAGCTAATATTCTACTTTTTTGTTTTCTTTTCTGTTTTTCTGTCCAAATTTTAATCCTGGCTCCACCTTTCACTAACTCTGCGACTTGGACCAAGTCACTTCTCAGTCCATGCAACAGGCCTGCTGCTTTATAGAAATAGGGCAGACGGTATCACCAAACCCCCAGACTCTCCGCATACTTAATGCGTTATTGAATTAATTCATTGAGGTAAAGGGCTTCAGACGGTTCCTGACACACACTGAGTATTCCACGAGGTTCACCGTTTCTGTTCTTCTGAACAACTCCAGGGGGCAGGCAGTGAGTTACGTGTAATGAGCTGCAGGACAAGGCCTGGGAGGTCGAGAATGATCAGGACCACAAACATAGTCCACAGTGGAGCCAGGGGTCACCATCAGGCACTTTGTTTTGTTTTTTATGTTTTTATTGATTTTTTTTTTTAGAGAGAAGAAGGGAGAGAGAGATAGAAACATCAATGTGAGAGAGAAACATCAATCTTCTGCCTCCTGCACGCCCCCTACTGGGGATCGAGCCCGCAACCTGGGCATGTGCCCTGACCAGGAATGGAACCAAGACCTCTCAGTCCCTGGGACGACGCTCAATCTTTCACTGAGCCACACACTTTGATTCCACTGAAGTTTATATTTCCCATCAAAGCTACCATCTCCGTTGATCCCTCAGCAGCCTTGTGGGCTAGAAGCCCTAACAATTTTCCCATCACTAACCGTGCTGCTACTATTACTGACATTGCTCAACTTCCAGGAATCATTTATCAAGTCCCTGCCCCTGCTTTGCACACATCATCTCTAAGCCTCACAACACTTCCCTGGGGTGAGGCATGATTTTCCCTTTTATGCAACAAACTGAGGCTCGAAGAAGCTAAGTGTGTAGCTGTTTGCTGGGGCTGCCAGAGCAAAGGCCCGCACACGGGGTGGTCTAGACAACAGACATTTATTTTCTCATTTCTGGAGGCCGGAAGTCACCGCTCTCGGCTCGGTTGGTTTCTTCTGTGGCTCCCTCTTTGGCTTGTGGATGGCAGTCTTCTCCCTACATCTTCACACCGTCTTCCCTCTGGGGGTGTCTCTGTGTGTCTAATCTCCTCTTTATAGTAGGACACCAGTCATGCTGGAACTCATTGTACTCGAATTGTCCCTTTAAAGCTCATATCACCAAATACAGTCACATTCTGATGTGCTGGGGGTTAGGAGCTCAATATATGAATTTTGGGGGGATACAAGTCAGCCTGTAACAAGTGGTCTGCACCCAGGTGGAGCCCAGATTTAAATACAGGATGTTCTGAGTCTAAGCCCACATCATGCCTTTCCCTTCCAGCCATTAGCAGAGCTCGACTACATGCTCAGCAGGTGCCTGGTGTTTGTCTGCCCGTGTTAAAATAGAGTTCTCCGAGGAAGCACCGGCTCCCTCAGACAGACGAAGACACTGGGGTTCATGGTAGGGAGGAATTTCTCCCAGTTGGGTCGCTGTTGGTCACCTTGGAATGGGTTCGGTCTCCTGACTCTTGACTAGGAAGAAACTTTCTCTGTCTCCTGGCTGCTCCTTTGGAGATGAGTCAGCCCTGTTAAAATGATGCCACCAGTCCTGGCCAGTTTGGCTCAGCGGTTAGAGCGTCGGCCCGCGGACCAATGAGTCACGGGTTCGATTCCGGTCAAAGGCACGTATCTCAGTTGCAGTTCGTCCTCGGTCCTGGTCGGGTCATGTGACACAGAGGAAACAGTCGATGTGGCTCTATCATATTGATGTTTCTCTCTCTCCCTCCCACTCTATCTGATGATAAATAGAAAAATATCCTCAGGTGAGGAATAAAATAAATAAAATAAAATAAAATAAAATGATGCCACCATAGCCATCACAGCCCCAACGGTAGCATTTTAAAAGTTCCAGTTATGTACAAACACGAGGACAGGCACTGAACACACAGAAACCTAAGACACAACACCAGTTTTCTAAGAATTGGCAGCCTGGATGAAAAGGCAAGTAACAGGCAGTAAAATACAAATACCACTTGACGTTCGCTGAGAAGCGCCGTCAGTAAATCCTATGAAAACTCAGGGGAAGGTATCAGTACTTAGACTACGTTCAGAGAACACCGTTCTGCCAGGGTTGAAGGACCCATGTGGGGGTTGAGGTGGTCAGAATGCCAGCAACAGTGGAGACCAAGGTTCTCCAGACATGTTTGGGGGACAATTTCTGGTCATACTCTTGTTTCTATCTTGGTGGCTCACTGTTGTCGGCAAGGTCAAGTCCAAGATTCTTAGCTTGCATTTTGTACCTGAACCAGCTGATGCTGAAGCCTTCTGCACCATTTCCCCTTCGGGGAACCCTGGACTGCGACTCAGTCCCAACAAGCCTCTCATGTCCTGCTTCTGACCCTTCCCCTGTGGACAGGGACTGTGGCAGAGAGGGACGCGCGGGGCCTCGGGCAGGCAGGTCTGAACCCTGACTCTGCCACTTACGAACTAGTGGGACATTAACAAGTTATTTAATCTCTCACTTACTTTGCCCATAAAATAAGAAAAGTAATAACAACCTGGCAAGGGATCTGTGAAGATTTAATGAAATGAAATAGATAAAGCACCCGACGTACTGCCTACTCTATTACATATACTCAGGAAATGGTCGTTATCATTATAATAATGGCGCCTTTCTTGTGCCAGCGACTCTCTCCTACTGCCTGTTAACCTCAGTAATTCCCAGAGCTCTTTTTCATGTTTATACCTCAGCCTTCCATTGCTGCCTCGCAGCACTCGTGGAGAGAAGCATTGCAATGCGGTGGTGTTTGGAGGCTCGGTCCTGGAAGCAGCCTACTTCGCAGCTGTGTGACTTTGGGCAGGTTACGTGGCCTCTCTGGGTCTCAGTTTCCTTATGCATAAACTGGAGATTAGGGCATCATCTCTTTCACACAGAGAGTTTGAAGCTTGATCTAAGTTTGGTGCCTGGAATATAGTACGTGCTCAATAAATGGTAGTTGTTATCTCCACTTTAATGAGGAAGAAAGAAGGTATATCATTTGACCAAAGGTGAATAACCAGTGGGACAAGAACTTTTTTTTCTTTTCTTTTTTTTCCATCACCATTTATCCCCCCTATGCTTTCTTTGATTGAGCAAAAAGAGAAAGAACTCACAGGACAAGAACTTTTAGCATCAGAATTTTGAGATGGCTCCGCAGTCTGTGTTCTTAATCACCAGGCATTTGGCTTCTGGATGAATAAGAAACACTTCCAGCCCAGCCAGCCGGTGTGGCTCAGTGGGTTGAGAGTCCTCCCATGAACTGAGAAGTCCCGGTTCAATTCCCAGTCAGGGCACATGCCCAGGTTTCGGGCTCAATCCCTAGTAGGGGGCGTGCAGGAGGCAGCCAATTGATGTTTCTCTCTCACTTTGATGTTTCTATCTTTCTCTCCCTTCCTCTCTCTCTCTAAAAAGTAAATTATACACACACACACACACACACACACATATAAAACACTTCCACCTCCAAGTCCTTCCCCACTGTCATTATCTGAGACACACACTTGACAAAGCTGCAGGCCAGGCAACAGTCGGACGAGAGAGGACAAGCTGCCGCCCCCTTTCACTGACTTTATGAAGAAGTCTGCCTTGCTACCACCCCACCTCCTCCTACCCTCAGCACAGCCCAGCTTTGCGTATGAAAACAGAAGGCTCCGCGGTGAAGCGTCACGTGCCAGTCACATATTTAGGTGACAAACGATCAAGGTGAAACTCCAGGCCATGTGCAGATGACTGCCGATGTTTGCGCTCATTGCCACGGCCCCCGTTTGGACCGCTGTGGGAGACTGGGAAGTGGGCACATTCCATGATGTTAGGACTTGGTCCGTGCGTGTCTCTGGCACAGAGTGGGCATTCACAAAACATTGGCTGAAGGAGTGAATTCTCACACCTATCTACCCATTCTCTCTCTCTCTCTCTCGCTCTCTCTCTCTCTCTCTCTCTCTCTTTCTCCATCTCTGCATCTACCTACCTAACACAGCTCCTGCCTCATTTTACATAACAAACCCTCACATGGCAGAGACAGGGATGAAAACAACTACATACTGTACGTTGCTTCAAGAGCTGTGATAAGAGTGGGTGCTGAAGGCACCCCAAAAAGCTCTCATGATTATCAAAATGGTACACTGCTCCACCCAAAGTGCCTTCCCTGCCCACACTTATTTCTTCCACACCAGCAGAGAAAAGTCACAAAGACAACCAAAGCTTATATAATGCTATAGTTCTGCTCTTAGCGAGCAGCAACAATCATGAAAGGAACTTTAAATACAAATGGAACAATGAGTGGAAAAAATCAAGTTGCATTCTCCAGTATGAAAAAGTACTACTTTTTTTGGAAAAAAAGAAATGTGGTTCTCCTTGAAGACCAGAAAAGTAAACACTGCCCTTTCTTAATGGTCCAAATCCTAGATTTACTAATATTTTCCCTTGGCCGAAAGGTCTGACTTGGTATCAAAACAAACTTGACCTAATTTTTATTTTCTTTGTCAATTTTGTGCTTTTTGGTTCTTCTCATTCCTCACTCTCTTATTTGCTTTAAGTCTTTTGTTATTTGTTTTGGTTCAGCTAAGTTTAAAGATGCATCGATGTTTTTAATTAACTGTGTATGTGTGTGTGTGTGTGTGTACTTTTCCATATATGTCTAAGTAGAAAGCACAAGGCAAACATTACTTCATCTATACACCCATGCATTCTATCTTAAAAATAGCATATTAGGGGTTCCTGGATGTTTTTCTCACCTTCACTTTCCGTATCTTGGAAGTCACCAAATCTTGTTAATTCTATACCCTAAATTTCTCTCAGACTCATCCCGTTCTCAGACCAACATTAGTCACTGCTTAACTGCAAGCCCCATTGATGCATGGACCACTGCAATGGCGTGTTACATATCTGATCTCCCTTTGCTCTCCAGGAATGCCACCGATCCCCTACAATGCTGCCAGAGGGACTTTTCTGAAACCCAGGTCTGAGCATGCTCTCTGCGAACTCAGTGGTCTCCATTGTCAGAAGGTTAAGTCTGAGCTCCTTAGCATGACCCAAAGGACTGACCTACTATGATGTGACTTCTTATGTCTCCAACTTTGCCTCCAACCCAGACCAACTCAAAGGTAGAAGGGTAGCAACTCTCGACATTAATTTTGTTCACTGTCTGCAAAATGACCTAAGCATCCTTGTTCTTTGCACGTACTGTTTCCTTGCTGGAAGAGTCTCCCCAATTTTTGTATGCCTGTTGTCTTTTTATTCCCTAAATGCCAAAACTCAAAGATAATCTGTATCTTTGCAAAGAGCATTTATTTATTCCCATTTTTTTAAAACTTAAAGCCCTTTATGAGTGCTGCTATCTTTACATGGATTGTACTCAAATGTTACAACTTTCTTTTTTATTGTGAAGTAGTATACGCACCTTGTAAGGCCTTTTGAAAAAATAGATAAGCAGAAAAAATATTAAGATTATCAATAATTTGGTCCATGCAGTTGCCAATGTTGTCAACTCTAGTCTTTTCTCCAAATGTATGCAAGTATTTGTTTGGCAAAAATATAATCACAATGTCCATATTGTTTTGTAATCAGCTTTTTGAAATGGAAGGATATCTTGTAACAATTATCTCCCGCCTCTAAAATTATTTTGTAATATCAGTGTCAATGTTGAAAAGGATGTCCTTGGATGAATGAAACAATTTCCCATTGTTTGAACTGCAGTTATGTCCAAATGTTTCACATTACAAACAAGAAAGAAATTACTCTCTTTATAGCTAAATCTTTGAGTGTGATTATAATCACTTCTGTTTGACAAATTTTGACTGGAGGAATTTCTGGATCAATGAGGATGTACAAGTGTAAGCCTTTTGATATACATTTCTAAATTTTTTCCCAAAAAGATTCTATTAATCTGTACTCCCCAAAGCAAAGAAGGCCCGTTGCCTCACCAAGGTAATATAACATATGCTACTTAATAACAGTTGAATAAGCAGCAATGTGTACCTTGTTGGTTTAACATAATCCTCCTGTGAGTTATATTTTCCTCTGTATATTGAACTCATATACATATTTTTTTTCTTCTGTGATTTTCTTAATTGGGTCCTCTGGTTCACTTTCCACTGTGGTGCTTATCATTTTTTTTTTCATTGATTTTATATAACACCCTTTGTCTGTCATGTACGCCTCACAAAAATTTTATCTCTTTTAGCTGTCTGCCTTTGAATCTGAAAATGATTTATGATAAAATTCATTCAATCCCCATTGATTTGAAGTACTGCTAGTATTATATATTGATTCATATACAGGGTGGAGAGAAAGTAGGTTTTCAGTTGTGAGTACGTGAAACAGTTTATTCTTGTATGATTATTTATTAATTATTGTATTATTTTTTTTATCCTAACCCGAGGACATTTTTGCATTTAACTTCAGCTAGAGCAGGAGGAAGAGAGGGAGGAAGAGAGAGAGAGAAACATCAATGTGAGAGAGACACATCGAGTAGTTGCCACCCACATGATCGGGGACAAACTGCAACTGAAGTATGTGCCCTTAGTGGGAACCGAACCCAGGACTCTCTGGTCCATGGGCCGACGCTCTAACCACTGAGCCAAACTGGCCAGGGCTAATTATTGTATTATTTTCCATATGAACAACTATAAACCTACTTTTGCCCCACCCTGTACATACTCAGATCAGTTTATGAACATTTAAAAATAATTCATCGGCCAGTTCCTCTACCACTACTCTCTTTATAAATTATGTTGGTTCATATTATTATGATTATCATTAATATGAACAATAATGTTGTTATTTTAATAGCTACTATTTCCTGATCGTGGCCAACGTATAATAAATAGTTAAGCATACCATGCTTAATACTTTCACAGAATATGTCGGATTTACTTTTTCAAACAACTCTGTGAAATAGGTACAATTATTATATACATGTTTCTGCGAAGGAAACAGAGACACGTGTTATGTATTATCTGATCAAACTGAGATTGAAATGCAGGATGGCCCGACACCAAACCTACAAACTCAAATCCATGAAATATTTTCTCTTTGTTCATCTTCAGAGTTTGGTGCCTGTTCTCAGATGGTTTATTCTTGGAGACAAACATTAAAATAACTTATTAACTATCAAACCAGCCTTTGCATTGTTCTAGTAAACTTTTTATCGTGGTGTCAACACACAGGTACATGAAGCATCGCAAACAGATGTGTGGAACCTGCACCCAGACAAAGAGGTCCGTCAGCACGTCAGAAGCCCCAGAAGCCCCATCTTCCACTCGCGACTACTCCCCACAGGTGAACGTTTCTGACCTACACCATAAGTTAGTTCTACTTGGTTTTGACTTTTTAAAGAAACACGTATATTTACATTTAGATTTTTGAGTGTCTTTTCATGTGCCTTTTGGCTATTTGTTTATCTTCTATTACAAAATGTCCGTTAAAATTCTGTGTTTATTTTTATTTTTTTAATATTTTTTTAATTTATTTTCTTAGAGAGAGAGACAGAAACACGGATGTGAGAGACATTGATCGGATGCCTCCTGCACGCCCCCTACTGGGAATCAAGCGTGCAACCTGGGCATGTGCCCTGGCTGGGAATCAAACTGGGACCTCTCGGTCCATGGGACAATTCAGTCCATGGCTCAATCCACTGAGCCACACCAACCGGGCTATTTTTAAATTTTATTTGTCTTATTATGGACTTGAAGAGTCCTTTATATATTCTTGATACTAGTCCTTTGTCAGATTATATATATACATATATATACATTTATTTGTGTATGTATGTATGTATGTGTGTGTATGTATATATGTGTTTGCTGTTTTACAACCCTTTTTTTGTAAAAAAAAAAAAGGTTTTAATTCTAGCAATATCTAACTAGTTCATTTTTCCCATTATGGTAAATGCTTATTCCATAATCCTAAAGAACTTTTTAATATTTCTTCTAAAACTTTTATAGGCTTAGCTTTTATGTTTAGGTACATGTGATCCATTTTGATAACATAGTTTTGTGACTGTTGTGAGTTATTGGCCAAGGTTTATTTTTTTCTACAGAGATATATAGTTGTTCAAGCATCATTTATTGAAAATACTCTGTCTCCATTTGAATTACTTTAAAACCTTTCTATAAAATCAATTACACACATATACATATGGGTCTAGTTCTTAACCCTTTCCTCTGTTCCTTGATCTATAAATCTATTCTTTTTCTGAAAGTACTTGATTATTTGACGCTGTATATTAAGTCTTGAAATCAGGTAGTACAGAAGTTTGTAACTTTGTTCTTTGCTTTCAAAAACTGTTTTCACTATTCTAGGTCCTCTGTGTTTCCACATACATTTTAGAATCAGTTTGTTAATTTTGTTTTAAAAATGACTGCTAGGGATTTCTTTGGGATCACAGTGAATCTATGGATCATCGTTGAGTCCTATATTTGTGTAATACTTACTAAGGCCCCTCATCTTTTCTGCTTTGTGATCTCCAATTTTCAAATGGTCAGCTCTGAGAGACTTGGAAAACTCTGTTTAACGGGTTAAAGGCTTCTGCATTGCTTGCCATTCTGACCGCTACAGTTCAAGAATTCAGCACATGTCACCAGGAAAAGCCAACAATTTTTCTCACTTCTGTGAATTTTTCTTCTTATTAGAAACTTTGGCTTCCTAGGTGTTGGCTTCCAGGATAGTCAAAGCATTTTTTAATCCTCATATTCATTAGTTCACCAGGCCCCCTACCAGAGATCGAGCTCACAGCTAGGGCATGTGCCCTGACCAGGAATGGAACTGACAACCTTTTCGTGCACAGGATGTCACCCAACTAACTGAGCCACACTGGCAAGGAAAAATAGTCACATATTTTTTAAAGGAATCATGTGTGATGACTATGGAGATGCAGGGACTGATTCTCCTTCAAGAATACATGCTGATGGGAGCATAATTAACAGTTCCAGGTAATGTTCCCATGAACACTCTGGTCATTCTTCCCCCAGGCTGCTCATGGACAATGACTGAGCAAGCTGGAGATGTTAGTGCTGGCTTACCCTGGTTCGGTGTGGAATTACCCTTAGAGATAGCCTGGCTGAGATTTTCTCAGAAATGTACTGTGGGCTGAGGCCTTTCCTACCCAATCTATCTTTTGTTCTCTCTATTCACAGATATTGGACCTACATATAAGCTAAGGCTTTCTGCCTCCTCGAGTTCTTTCCTTATTAAATCTTCACAAACATTTCCTTAAAATAATCTCTCACATCTAAACCCATCTAGCTTTCTAATTCTTGGACTACTTAATTTTATAATGAAATTATATATATATATATTTATAATAAAATTAATATATATTATATATATTCACCATTTGCAGTATTCTGTATCCCTTCCTGTATATACAAGGCACTTTCAGATATTTTTTTCATCATGAAAGATTTCCTTTGGCATTCCCTTAAATTTATCAACAGCAATGAATTTGGTCAGTTTTTGTTTATCTGAAAATGTCTATCTGTTGTAGTTTTCTTCTTTCAATACTTTAAGTATTTAAATCCACTATTTTCTGGCTTTCATTGTTTCTAATAATAATTCAGCTATTAATTGTATAATTGTGTCTCTGCTTATAATGTGTGATTTTTATTTAGCTGTTTCATTTTCTTTCTATTATTTTTTTGTTTTCTGCAATTTTATGAAGATATGCTTGCATTTTTTTTAATCTGTATAATTCTTGGGGGTTATTGAATTAAGCTTCTTAAATATATAAATTAATGCTTTTTTTTCCAACAAATTTGGGAAAATTTTGACCATTATATCTTTTTTTTTTTTAATCCTCACCCGAGGACATTTTTGCATTTATCTTCAGATAGAACAGGAGGGAGAGAGGAAGGAAGAGAAAGAGAGAAACATCCATGTGAGAGAGACACATCGAGTGGTTGCCACCCACACGACTCCAACTGGGGCCGGGGACAAACTGCAACCGAGGTACGTGCCCTTAGCGGGAATCAAACCTGGGACTCTCTGGTCCACATGTCGATGCTCTAACCACTGAGCCAAACTGGCCAGGGTGACCCTTATATCTTTAAATATATTTTTGCCCCATTCTATTTTCTAGGAGTCAAATTGTTAGACTGATCAATGTTGACCATAGGTCTCTGAGGCTTTATATATATACTTTAAAATATTTCTTCTCTCTGTTATTTTGATTGAAAACTTTCTATTGATCTTTCTTCAAGTTCACCAATTTTTCTTCTTCCATCTCAAATTTATTGTTGAACCCACCTAGTAATTTTATCTCAGTTATACTTTCTGATCTATAATTGAAACTTTTTCATGATTTCTATTTCTCTGTCAACATTTTTTGTATTCACTCATTAATGCTGTATTTTCTTTTACTTTTTCAAACTTAGTTTTCTTTACATCTTTGAATACATGTACGTTAGTTGCTTTGATATCTTTGCCGGCTAAATCCAACAGCTAGACACACTCAGTTTCTACTGACCGGGTTTTACTCGTTTGTTTTCCTACAAATTGGTCATACTTTCTGGTTCTTCGCACATTTGGTAATTTTTTGGTTAAAACTGAATATTGCAGATCATACGTTATGGAGATTCTAGACTCCGCTGTGTTCTAATGAGCACTGTCAGTTCTAAGAGGCAGTTAACCTGGCTGTACTCACACTGAATTGTGTCTTCCCGTGGTATGCAGCAACTGATATCTTTGCTCAGTTTTTTTGGTGTTGAGCTGTGGCTTTTTTTTAGACATATCTTCTGGGTTGGCCAAAGTTTGGGGCAGACTTTGTACTTAGTTTTGGGGGCTCACCTTCTCTGTAATTCCCATGAGTTAAAGTTTCTCCCTTACTTTTCTGGTTTCTTTAACCTCTCATTCCTGCCCACGAACACCTTAAATCAAGAGCGCTTCCACTCTTCCGCCACGGGAATTCCTTGAAGGCTGCGAGAGCCTTGGGTCAGAAAACACCAACATCACGGTGCCTTTTTGGTGCAGTAACAGTCTGAAATATAAGCTCTTCTGCAGTTTTGACCAGCTCTTTTTTATTTTGCTGTGTCTTCAAAGGGTTGTTTTTATTCATTTTGTCTAGTTTTTATCATTATTATCCGCATAATAATGGACTGGTCCTCTTCATGTGGCCATTACTAGATGTCTGGTCCTGATTTAATAGGATTTGTCTCACGCCAGTTTCCATTTGTTTGTGTAGGCAAAATTATATGCTATGTTTCTCACATTTTGGAGTAAGTATAATGTTTATTACAAATCTGTAAAATAAATTTTAAAACATTCCTTTTTATGTACTGAAGAACTATCGAAATTATGTAGAAACGGTATTTCTTAAAGATTTTAAAACCTTTCCATCAAACACTCTGGGCTCTCTGGAGTGCCTCCGAATTACCTAGATGATTTTCACATTCCGTCCATGATCGCTGTGCATTCCAGATGCTCAGCATGCGCTGACCTCAACCTTGATTATTTACATTTACTTAGAAAAGAATTTTCTAGTTCTGTCAAGTTTATTAGCAAAAAGTTGCACATTGTATTCTTTCATCCACTTAAATAACTCCTCTCTATCCATTGTGATGAGATCTTTTTCTTTTCTGACATGGCCTACTTGAGTTTCCTCTTGTTTTCCATTGCATTCCAGTTGGCTGTTTCTATCACATCCCTGTTCTTTGCGCTCTGAACACCTCGAAGTCAGGAATTAGGCTCTGTGTCTAAAACATCCAGTCCAGTGCCTTTCTCGTGGTTGAGTTTTGTGAACCGTGTGCTCAAATAAACTGCAAAGTCGTTGGGTTGTGTATGGAGAAATGACCTATTAAGCTGATCCAAGAGTTTCATTTTACAAATGGTGAAACAGAGAGGCGAGTTGACTTGCCTAAAGTAACACAGGAAGTCTGTGTAAGCAGAGTCTTCTTTGGAACAAGCCATGCTCTCTTGCTAAAACAGATAGAATCGAAAACAGCCTTGATTACCACTTCTTCCACACGTGTATATTCAAGTAAAATATGTACTGATTCCAAAGCAATTTCAAGCTCTAAAATTTTGTAAACCTTCCAATTAATAGACTGCTTTGGAAAATCGTGTTTGGTTATTAATGACACCTAAATCCGGGGCCTCTTATTGTTAATGTCGTGTCATCCCAGGAACATGTCAATCTGTGATGAATGTGGCTAATTTAGTGATTCTTCACAATTTGTAGAGAATCACCCAGCCAGTTTTTGGCAAGAAGGTTTGTTTTATTAAACTTGGAATCCACCATCCAGGATAAATGATGTCTCTGTCTGTCCCATTTTAGGAATGTGTTCCAATGGAGGGAAATAAATAAGCTGCCTCCTTTTTCTCAGCCATATCTATTTGTTTTTATATGACAATAAACATAGCGTATTGGTGGAGGGATTAGGCTGTACATCAGGAGACCTGGGTTCTGTACAAAACTCTGCCATTAAGTTGCTGATGACTTATTTCCCTTCTAGAGACCATAGATTCCTTATCTTTAAATTGAAGCCTTTAAATAGGTGCACAGAGTCTGAGCGTACCTCAGACGTGCTTTAGAGGGCTCGATTTCGTGAAGAAGGCCAGAAAAGCTTTCAGAAGCCATATCTTTGTCTAACCCCAGCATATAAAGGGGAAGCCCTGTTTTTTTTTGAGAAACGTTTCCTTTAGATTCCGCCATTAATCCGGAGGTAAAAAAAAAACACCCTTATTGCGATAGCAGCCATTCTCCAAAAATTCCACAAGGCCAATCTAGGAAATATGTTTCAAATATTCAAATGGTGAGAGGAAGCATAGAAACAGGGCTTTATATAAGAGGGGGCGTTGGAGATCATCCCCGAGGAGTGAATAAGGTTTTCCCCTTCCGCGGTGAACCCATTCATTCCTCTAGGGCTGCACGTATTCGGTGTGTGATTATTGGGATACAGTGATGTACCAGGCACTAGGCTGGTCATTGAGGAAACAACAGTGAGCTCTATGGGGCTGATGATCTAGAGAGGGCACAGACATTCATGTAATAATCGCAGGCATGTGTCATGACAGATTGCTACAACCATTGCACAATGAGAAACCCACCGTGTGACCTGATATGATCCAGTGAGGGTGGGAAGAGTCTTCGGGGAGGGCTGCTAGGGGAGGCGGGCGTAGGTAGAGGAAAGGCCTTGAAGAAGGAGGGAGTGTGGCACCCTGTAGGAATGGAAACCAGGTCAGCGAGGCTGGTGCTGAGAGTGCGGAGGGGACATTGGAAGAGGATATTCTGGGTTTGAGAGAACAGGTGTGGAAATGCATGTAGCTTGTCCTGAGAATTACAGGTAATGGCATTTGGTACAGGCTTTCAGTTCCTGAGTAAGACAAGACGTTTCTGAGGGAAAAGTGGGTTGAGTCGGTATTACAGAGGTTTAGCGACAGGGTAAGTAATCTGGGTTTAGGCACCCTGTGCGGCAGAGTCTGAAAAGTTACAACCTTACAACACGCTTTTACAATCTTACATTCGTTGCCAGGTGAGAAGATTCAGATTAAACATTCAAACAAGGAGGAGAAGAAAAACACCCTTCGGTGTAAGAAACGGGCTCTCTGAGGGACGCAATGTGTGCAGACAGCTGGATGACTGTGGGCTCTGATGCCACCAACATCTTGTGGGGCCTTTTATGGGGTGAGTGGCAAAAATGTGTGAGGGATGGAAGCTCAGCCTCTCCCTTTTCATCACCGATGCCGTTTGTTGTTGCATTCTGCCTTTTTTCTTCCCCGAGGTGTCACCCAAGCAGTACAAAGTGACACGGGGAAAAATGAAAGCATCCCTTTTTCATAGTTGGGTTACAGTAACAGATGGTCATGTTCACTCAGCAAAGACAAATAGCTCCAGTGATAAACACAACAGGCTTGAGAGTACAGGCGGAAGAATCTGCCAGGACCCCATTCATAGCTGGCTCTGGAAAGAGAACAGTTTGCTCTTACAGGTGTTGGGAGGGGCACTTGAATACCTGCCCTGGAAGGAAATGTGAGCCCAACAGAGAGCCCAGGAGCCTGCTAGGAAGGGTTTCATCCCTCCATGGGAGGTAGGTGCCACGCATGCCCCTCAGCCTCTACATCCAATCTCTCACCAAGTCCTTCAAGTTTGACTCTTAAATCTCTCTCTCTGTCTGTCTCCTCTTCTACCCATTTATTCAGGCCTCTATTATCTCTTGTCTATGCTATTTCTTTTTTCTAAATTTTAATTCTCCCCACTGTTCATTATCTTTCGATTTCAATAATTAAATGCTCAAGACAGTATCTACCCCCCACCCTGACTCAAATGAGCACAAAATAAACTGTTAAACCTAAATGACATCTGTGCCCAAGTCTGTTCTGAATGCAATCCTTTCTTTCAGCTTTATTGAATTAGAACTGACAAATAAGATTGTAAGATAAAGTGTACATTGTGATGATTTGATATATGTATACACTGTGAAGGGATTCCCTGCCATCTAATTGGTTAGATAACACATCCATCACCTCACATACATATCTTATATTTTTTAGTGAGAACATTGAAGTTCTAGTCTCTTAGCAAGTTTAAATGACCCAACACAGTGTTATCAACTGCAGTCACCATGTTATACATTAGAGTCTCTGACCTTATTCATCTTAGAGCTGAAAATGTTTACCCTGTACCAACCTCTCCTTATCCTCCCCACCCTCCATCTCTTGGCAATCACTTTCTACTATTTTCATAACTTTGACTTTTTAAAAAAAGTTTCTCCATATAAGTGATACCATGAAGTATCTTTCTTTCTCTGTCTGGCTTATTTTGCTTAACACGATGTCTTCAAGGTCTATTCATGTTGTTGCAAGTAGCAGGATTTCTTCCTTTCTCGTGGTTGAATAATATTCCATATATTCTTTACATGTGAATAATAATATGTGAATAAAGTTCCATATTTTCTTTATCTAGTCATCTGTTGACAGGCACTTCGATTGTTTCTGTAGCTTGGATTTTGCAAATAATGATACTGCTGCAATGAATGTGGGAGTTAAGACATCTGTGATACCCTGTTTTCATTTCCTTTTGATATATACACAGGAGTGGGGTTGCTGGATCATGTCTCTATTATTTCAGTCACTTCCTAATACTCTTCTGTCCTTTGCAACTTCTTTCTTTCTTTCTAGGATCTGAGCTGCTAGCAAAGCCATCTTCCTGAAATGCACATGTGCCCATGTTACTCTCCCATTGGTATCTGTTCAATGACTGATGGCCTAGTTTCAGTTTTGTGAATGTTTTGAAGAATCCCATGCTTTCTCTTTCCACTTTGCACTTGCTGGAGTAGCTTTCTTTACTCCTCCTCACCCATCAAAGCCTTATTCAGCATTTCCTCCCTCTGAGGTCTGCTTTGAGCTTATTTTCAATAGCATTGAATAATTATCTACTCTTTTTTAGCATCCACAAATCTCTGTGATTTTGCCATTAGTAATCATTATAGGTTATATTTATTAGTGTGATAATCTCCCTATTACTTTGGGGCTTCCTGGAGAAGATGGAGATTCTTCAATAGTCATCATTTGTCCCCAGAGGCCATTATGAGCTCTCTGAACAGCAATACTAATGGCTAATGTTTACAGAAGGTTGCTGTGAGCCAGGAATTGTGCTAGGGCCCCCTTTCAATGGCACAGCAGTAGGAGCTTAATATAGTTTATATGATTCCACGTTGCTCATCAAATAGAATATGATCCATTTGCTGATTCACAAATAATGGCAACAATAAATTATGCCCTTAAAAGTACAGACTCAGCTAAGGACTTGAGATGGGAGGGACAATTAGGAGATGAATAAAGAAGTCATGTCTGCCATCAAGAGGTTTCGTCTAACTTAAGAAGCATTGATCAAATACCGTCTGCGTACCCAACCTTGTACTGAGCCATTAATCAGGCGTTTGCTCCAGTCGAGGTGATCCACCTTATTCAAAGTCAACTTTGCCAATCTGCAAATAAAAACAGATTAGTATTTTGATCGTTGTGTTTAAATTCCATGCACATAAGCCGTCACAGCAGGGTCTCAATGCGGCGCCAAGGTCTGAGTTCAGTGATGAACACTTAGTATAACACAGACAGCCCAGGAATCCTCAGGGTCCAGTCCCCGTTCCACACTTTCTCACTGTGTGAACTTGGGCTAGCCTCTCCCTCTGTATCTCAGCTTCACCGTCTTGAGATTGAGGGGCGATCCAGATGGGCCCTCTTGTCTCTTCCGTCTTTGACATGATCTGTGGTTCTGTGGCTCCCTCCTCAGAAACGTTTCATTGGTTTGCTTGTTTTGTTTTGTTTACATGCTGTTTTCTTTCTCTTGCATTGAAACAACCCCCCTCTAGCCTTGCAGGTATCAACACCAAGAGAAGCAGCCAGAGACACCAGGAGCTTCTCTCCTTAAGCTAAGACTTTCATAAGACTGTTTTGGAGGGTAAGACGTATCCCTGAGACCAAGAAATAGACCTGCAAATAACCTGTTTCTGGGCCCCGTGTTATTCTGATGCCCTGTGTTCTTAGGCAAGTACTAGAGAAGTTAGTGGGGTAACCCTGAAGTCCAAGTCTGAAATCCTATCTCAGTTCTGCCCACAGTGTGACCGGAGGCGAGAAGCTCAACCTCTCCATGTCTCCTTTGTCTCGATATCAACACAGGGTCAATAATGGTACCTATAGCATAAGCTAACTTTTGAGTAAATGCATGTGTTTAGAACAGTTTTGGTATATCGTGAATGAGCTCCTTAAATATTAGTATTGTACCTATCATTACTCAAAGTGCTACATTTAACATAGAAGATAACCAAGGCCCAGGGAGATGATAAGACATTTGTGTCATCACAGAGCAAGCCGCCTTCAAAAAAAAAAATAATAATAATGCAAATGGGAAAGAAGAATCACTGTCACAGCAGCTGATATTCTGTAACACTTTAGGTTAGCAGGTGTCATCACACAGGGCCACTTACTCTCACTTTGCAAGAGAAGAACCAGAGTTGGAGAGGTTAAGTGACTTGCCCAAGGTTGCACAAGTAATTCATAGTAAAACTGGGATATGAACCTGGATAATTTAATGCCAAAGCCTCTCCCTATTCCATTAAATTTACAGGGTTGAGAGTAAATATAAGCCCCACTCCACCCCAAACCCCCATGTGCTTCTGTGAATTCTTGGCACCTGAGTAAGTTCCATAACAAAAGTTTGGAAAATTTGGACATGAGAATGTTGCAAGGTCACTATATCTGTCAGTATGTCTGTTTGTCCACCTATCAATCATTTGTCTTCAGTGACCCCCAGCAGATGGGGCTGGGGGGTTGGGTGGAGGGATGTTAAGCCCTATTTGTTTGAACTTTGCAAAATATGCCTCCTCTCTCTCTCCATTGTCTGGCTATAGTCCGCCTCCTCAAGTGCTCCTTTGAACCCACTGGGAACCTTGAAGTTTCCTTTGAAACGCATACCCACACCCCCAGGCAGATGTGCAAGGACGTTGGCTCACTTAAAACCCTGCTCAAGACATTTAAGGATCCACGCTATCTCCCTATCAGCTGCTCTGAAACATGCATTATCCATCCGTCCTTGAAGCGGGTCCCCTGGGGCAGTGATTAAAACAGTCCTGTGTTGGATAAAACCGATGCAATTTTCCAAAAGTCATCATCACGACATTCCCCCCGCCCCAGCAGAGCACCTCGCCTCCCATTTCTGGGCTTTCTCATTTGTTTTCCTTCAGACAATCTTGAAGACACTTTTCCCAGTGACCTCTCCGCTAAGGGAAGGGAACAGTACCCTCTTATCCTGATATTATGCAGACACAATGACAAATTGGTCTATTTTTTATGCTTGACAGAAATGGTAAGGGTGGGAAACAGGAGAGATATTAACTCACAATATCTTTGACCACTGGCAGATAAAGTTTGGGAAAACTTGCTTTTTCTTTCTTTTTTTTCTTAAGTTTCCTGCCTTATGTCCCTTTTCTTGTGTTCTTCCTTCAATTAGTCCTGGAACATGACAACATTTCCAAAGTAGGCTGCAATCCTGGCAGATTGTGGAAGGCAATATGACCAAGAACAAATTCATCATTAGTCTCTTACAGAGGCTCCTCCTAACCTCTCTCCCCAGCCCATCTTTCTCAGTGACACAATCATTCTCCAAGTGATCCGCTGTTCCAGTGCTGGAGTCGTCGTTACTACACCCTCTCTTGCATTTGACATGCCATGAAATCCTATCAATTCTTCCTTAGAAATACGTTTTTCGTTCACCTCTCTTGGCATTTCTATTGTGTGACCCTAGTACAGGTCTGTGAGGGGGTGACTCTCCTGCACTTGTTTATACAATCTTTGCTATTTCAATCACACGTTCTTACCCTTCCTAACCACCTGCTGTTCTGCATTGCATTTTAATGAAAGTCAAGCAAGGTCGCATGGACTGTCCCAATTCACCTGTGTGGGTGTGGGTGTTGGTGTTTGTCTCTGAAAGGGACAGCCACTCAGGTGTCATTGTCTTCTGTGTTTCTCAAACCAGAAAGCTACCAAAAGAATGAGCTGTAGGGGGAAACATGATGATACTTTCTCTTCTGTGCTCTTGAACATGGCGGCCTGCAAGAGAATTCCACGAGGTGCATTGTAAGATGGAATGGGCCACTTAGGGAAAATGGAGACATCTGTCATAATGTCAACAATAGAAAGAAAGAAAGAAATAGATCAGGAGATGCAGAGGGAGAAACCAGGGGAGTGACCTGCTAAGTTACTCCTTCCTCTGGACTGCTTCTCTTTCTTATTCCCCGCACTGGGACTGCAGCCATCCTTCCACATGCTCGTCAACTCCACACGCTTGGAGGGACTGTGAACTCCTTCCAAAACAAGAATCTGGCCTTTTCTAATCAAGGCACCCACAGCCCCTAGCACAGTTCTCAGCGTTTCTTAATAGATGCTTAATATGTTTGAATTGAACTGAATTGTGAATTTGGGGTAGAGACTTAATAACAACGTTCACTTGGAAATATCACTTTTTTCTCTCCTGTGTTTATTTTCCTTTTGTTCTTGAATGATATTTTCAAGTTCTTCTTCTTCTTCTTCTTCTTCTTCTTCTTCTTCTTCTTCTTCTTCTTCTTCTTCTTCTTCTTCCTCCTCCTCCTCCTCCTCCTCCTCCTCCTCCTCCTCCTCCTCCTCCTCCTCCTCCTCCTCCTCCTCCTCCTCCTCCTCCTCCTCTTCTTCTTCTTCTTCTTCTTCTTCTTCTTCTTCTTCTTCTTCTTCTTCTTCCTCTTCTTCTCCTTCTCCTCCTCCTTCTCCTTCTTTCTTTAAATCCTAACTGGTCTTAGCTCCATTAATGAAATTAAAGAAAGGACTGCCTGTCTACTGGTAGACCACGGTGTTGAACTGAAAACATACATTGCTAGGACACTATTGCATTCCAAGCCAAAAAATCCATCAAAGAAGGTAAAACTAAAAAAGTAGGAGATCACTTATTTAGGGTTTTAGTTACTAGAATTATGTTTGCAAGTAAAAAAGAAAAACTGATGGAAACTGATATATACAAAAATAGTATTTATTATTTCACATCATAAAATATCCAGAACTGGGGTAGATTTGAGGCTGAATAGTTTCAAAGAACCTGAGTTATTTTCATTTCTCTTCTCTGCTTTCTTTGGAATATATGCCTGATCCTCACATTCATTCTTCTCAAGTCCACAAGCAGCAAATGGAGCATTGTGTTCCCTTATTTACATTAAGTGGGGAAAGCAGATTCCCAGTCTTCAAACATGTTCTTCCCTTTAGCCAATTTAGAAAGCATGCTGACCCCAAGATGAGTAATAGACAAACAGTATATGACAGCCATTGGCTTGTGTGGGTTTCATTGGATTCCTGAACCCATCTGTGGCAAATAGGAAAGAGTGACCATGATTGGCTTAGACCAAGGTTTCTCAACCATCACACTGTTGACATTTTAGGGACAGATAATTCTAGTCCTCAAATGCTATCCCGTGCATTGAAAGAGTAAAATCTCTGACTTGCTAGATGTCCGTAGTACTCCTCCCAGTTGGGACAAACAAAAATATCTCCACACATTGACATATGTCCCCTTGAAGAAAAAGGCACCCCCAAGTTGAGAACCACTGACTTAGACTAAGTCACTTGAGTATTTGAGAATCAACCTCAATGCCAGCCATAATCAATGACCCCTCTCTTCAAAAATTTTCTCCTTTAAGAAATACACCTTTGAAGTTGTAACTTTTATTTGAACATGTATGGTTTATACTTACAAGATCTTTATCATGGTATATCCAGATTATTGCACCATTTAATCTCTCAGATATTTGCTTCCTAAGGTCAGAAAGTTGCAATGACTGCATGTCACCTACCTGTCTCTCTGATTGTACCTCATGCTAACTATGCTACTCTCTAGCATGATACCTCTTTAGTATTCAAATTGGAAAGGTGCTACCTAAGGAGGGCAACTTGTTTCAGGGTAGTTGATGTCACTATGAGAGACACAGAAAGAAATGGAGGGGATGTGAACTGTGGGACCAAACAAAGTTCTTCATACTCATTAGAATAGTTACCATTTGCTCAGCTTCCATTCTGTGAGCAAGCCTTGTGTTGAAGGCTTAATGTCCATTGTCTTATTTAATCCACAACAATGCGTGTAATTTCTGAACTTGTATATTCATTTCACAAGACATTGAAGCCCAAAATATGTTTTACCCTTGCGTAAGGTCAGAACTGTTGCATTCATGCAACGAGTCTGACATAGAAACACTGTTCAAACCCAAACCTGCCACGACAAACACTTCCAATGTTTGCCGGTATCTATGTCACTCTCCTTTTATGAGCCCATCCTTGGAGCGTGAACCTCCTAGGATTCTGTCATTCATGAGAACAGGGGTACTGGACACAGGGAACAAGAGGAGACTGGTTGGGGGTTGCTCGGAAAGGAAAGGGAGGTTATTCAATGGAATCCTGAATCTGCCTTACATACTCGTCTTCACAAGGCTGCCTTCTGACTCGTGATAAATCCTGCTCCCTCAAGTCACTTTCTTCAGCCACAGCTGCACACAACACAGTAATCACCATCAGAGGGGTCATCTCCAAATTGCAAAGGACAACCCAGCAGAGGAAATTATAACAGATCACACATACCGCCTGTATACATCCGTCACGCAGACAGGTGCTGCCTGCAGAATTCTAACTCCATCCCCTGCACTTCTCCCCTGCCTTCCTTTCTTTCCTCTCCAATCCATTCCACTTAATTGGATTAATTTCCCCCTACACCACTTACCGGTTCACTTCTCTGCTACCAAAAATGAACAAACAAGCCAGTAAAAGAACTAGAATAAAAACAAACGAAGCCATGACTTCTCATGTCATTGTCACAAAGTCCCTGGCACAGCATGCCCATCCTTCTGTGTTCTGGTCGCAGTTGGATCTCACTGCCTTCCTTCAGGCCTGCCAGATCCCCCCACGCTGAGCCCCTGCATCCTTCCCATCGGGACTGTCCCCACTATCCTTGCACATGCTACTCCTTCCGCTTCGGATGCTCTCTGATGACTCTCTGCGTGTCCAGGTTGCTCTGTTTGGCCAATCTACGTTCTCCCCCAGCATTTCTCTAAAAGGCTAAAGTCATTGTACCCATTTGCCCAAAAAGGGGACCCACGTTGTAAGATACAAGATCCAATCACGCAGTTTGTAGGTTGTAGAACAGGGGACTGAGATCCACATCTTCTGATCTTCTAATTTTTCATCTGATACAGTAATAGTCATCATTTTCAGCACACAATTCAAGCATAAGTATGTCACGTTGACTCTTGAACAGCATGGGGGTTCAGAGTGCCAGCGGTGACCCCCTCCCATGGTATAACTTTTGACTCCCTCCAAACTTAGCAACTAATACCCTGCTGTTGATTGGAAGCCTCACCCATAACATAAACAGTCAATGGACACCTATTTTGTATGTTATATGTACTATCTGCTGTATTCTCACAATAAATTAAGCTAGAGAAAACAAAATGTTATGATGAACATAAAAAGGAAGAAAAATACATTTACAGTATTTATTGGGGAAAAAATGTGCGTATCCCTTGACCCCTGTTATCCAAGGTCAGCTGCAGAGTCAGAACTGCACCCAGCCCCCCTTTCTCGTAGCCACGTTGTTTCCAGACTTCAGCGGGTAATATCAGCGCCGTTCATGTAGGAACATTTGCGGCAAACCTTCTTCCTTCTCCCTTTGTCCTAAACTCAAAGGAACCATCTCCATGAGATTAATTCCAAAGCTCCCGTGGCATTCGAGTGGGCAATGCCATCTCCTGTTATCTCAATTGCGTATTTGGGAAACCCACCCTCACCTGTTTCACACGGCATGCCATTTGGTGTTTATGGCCATCGCATGAGAGTTAACAGCGTACGGGAGCTCACCCACTCGGAATACTAAGCTTATCCAGTCTCTCTTCCACCACCGACATGAGAAATAACGAATAAAAATGATTACAATAATAGAGGGCCATAGAAATGCCCAATGCAATAGCTATTCGTCATTCTAAAGTTTTCTTAGTGTCTCTTCTCCACTACCATCGTGTCCATGGGGGAGGGGCAAAGCAAGATATTAGTCATAAATAGAAATATTTCTTCAAGCTTTGTTTCCAATCCTTCCATTAAGGGCTGAGATTCCATTTTAGGGTCAACCTGAATGGGAGGCAAAGTTTCGGGGATAATTGAACTCGAAATTGTGTGACCTTTCCCGAGAGCTCTCTTTGTGTTTATGCATTTTTCTCCAACCGGCAATAATAGTAATATAAAAAGATACAAGAATAACACTTAACTAAATCAGATGCAGATGGCTGTTTTATCAAGCAGAGGCAATTTTTATCATTTTGAAAGCTTTTGTTTTTGTCAAGGAAAGAAAATGGGCCATGTTCCCTTGCTTTTTTTTTTTTTTTAAGAGAGGAAAAAGCATATGTTTTTTAATTTGAAATGGAGTACGAATGGTGTTATCTCCCGAGAATTGCGCTGCAGTGAATTGTGGAAAATGCATTTACTTGCAAGCTTTCTGGTAAATTCTTCTCTGACTTGGAGTTCGTGGCATATTATAAGCAGCCTACCTTTCTAAGAATACTGTACGCACCTCCCAAGAGTCAATTTCCTGTGTCTCTTTTACTAGATCATCTTATTTTCTTTGTTTATATTATCGATTTAGGGAAAGTCATTTGGTGAGTAGTGACTGTTCATTTAAATGAGGACGCGGTAATATGCGACGAGAAGCAGAGGGCTAGAATATCCCTGGGACAATAAAACAGTGCGTCTGCACTGCGATTTATGCTCGGCAGCATGCTCTTTGAACCGCTGTACCCCTGAGAGTGATGGGGACAGAGACTATCATCCCAGGGTTAGACATCAGAAGTCAAAGCGTGGGGAGTCTCCATGGCTTTCCCATGGCCCCTCCCCATGTGTGGCTGCCAAGAGAACAAGGACTGGGACCTTCTCCACTGGAGTCAGTGTTCACTCTCCTGCACAAGGTGCCTCTAGATGAAAAACCAACCAGTCCACTCAGAAGTATGTACGGAGCGCCGACTTTGTAGCGGGCACTGCAGTCAAAACAGTGACAGATGTGCCAGTGTCCTGGGTCCTGTCTCAGGACACAAGGTGTCTACCACTGAGTTAAACAGAAATGTGCAACCACTTGGTAAGGCATGAGTATGGGAACTGCGAGATCACTCCAGGTGGCTGACGTGGACGCCTCCCTGGGGAAGGCACAGGAAAGGAAGGAGGATATTAGCTAACATTTGTGGAGGGGTCACTGTGTTCCAGTCACTTGAGTTGTAACTTCTGTCACTCATTCAGTGAACATTTTCCAATGCTGACCCAAAGAAGGTGTCTGGGAAACGTGCAGGGGAGGAATTCTAGTTCTGGTAGTTGTTTTTTTTTTAATACTCACTCAAGGATATTTTTCCATTTATCTTCAGATAGAGTGAGGGAGGGAGAGAGAAAGAGAGAGGGAGAAACATCGATGTGAGAGAGACATATCAACTGGTTGCATCCCGCACGACCCTAACCAGGGCTGAGGACCAAACCGCAACCGAGGTACATGCCCTTGACTGGAATCGAACCCGCAACTCTTTGGTCCACGGGCCAACGTTCTAACCGCTGAGCCAAACTGGCCAGGGCTAGTTCTTGCACTTTTAACTAAGGACCAGGAGCATGTGATTTCACCGCTTGGGGCCTCATTTTATTCATCTGAAAAAAAAAAAATGTGTTTAGAATAATTACCCAATTTTAAAAGTTTCTGTAAATAGTGTGTAAAAGAAAAGAAAATATTGGCCAATAATAATGGCTCCATAATATTTTGGTGTTTTTTTTAATTAGTAGAGTTGTTATTTTTATTATTATTACTCTGTAGTAAAGGCTGGAGATACAGAATTGAATAAGAAAATGCCCCTAGTCTTAAGAAACTCCTAACAAGAAAGATTTTCATAACCATCTCTTCCTCCCTCTCTTCCACCCTCCCTCACTCCCTCCCACCCGCCTTTCCTTCCTTTTTTCCCAATCCTTCTTTCACTTGTTATTTCGTCTTTTCTTCCTTCCATCATTATTTATTGAGTGCCTCTCCCATTCCAGAAAAAGCACTAGGTTCCCAATTTTCAAGAATGTGTTAGGCACTGACCAAGCCCCGATGGAGATCTCAGTCTAGAGAGGGAAACAGCTCACAAAAGATGGTCACAATGAAGGCTTAGAAATGCTGAGATGGAGGGACACCCAGATGCCAGGGAAGCACAAGTAGAGGGAGATTAGAGAATGTTGTAGAAAGCTTCTCCAGAGATAGGAGAACTGTACTGAACCCTCAAATACATTGGGAAATGGCCAAAATATTGAGCACCTGCTATTTTACTGGGAGGCTGAGACTCAGAGCACCGTCATGCAATCCAGGGTCTTGTACTAACTACACGGCCAGGCTGGATTGCTCTGACTCCATATCCTCTGTCTAGTCTGAGTGTTATATGTTTTTGGCATTTCAGACGTCTGTTTCTCTAGCTGTAAAATCACAGTATTAATCTAATGTTTTCTAAGATGTAGTCTATCTTAAATGTTAAAAACTTTCATGGGCTCTATAGCATTTGCATAGAGGTCTTCCTGTGGGGGTCCCTTCACTGTTTGCATTCCTTCCTCGGGACTGCATTTTATCCCACGGCTTCACAGTTCACTGGAGATCCCAAATTTAGATAGTCACAAATTCTCTGAAGACTCATCTGTTACACTCAGTACAGCAACTTGGATAGCGAATAGACGTTTCCAATGCAACAGCTCCAAAATCAAACTCTTGGTTTTTCCTCCCTCGGAGTTCTGTCATCTCCTGATCAGTGAATGGTGCCCACACTCACCTGGTTGCTCAACTCTGAAGTCCTTGCTCCTCCTTTTTTCTCCCATCTAACAGCCAGTCCATCCGCTGTCCAAAATATCTTCTACTCTGAGGAATCAGTACTGATCAAGGCACCACACTTCTGTGACTCTTAAAACTCCTAGGTAAGAAGTTGATGGGGAACTGAATAAAGGAAGAGTCATAAAAGAAATAGCACCAGAATGCACTGATCAATCTTAATATCACTTAAACCGTGACAAGCAGACCAGGTACCCCCTGAGATATAACAGGGAGTCTCAGTCACCATCTGTGAACCTGAATGTATTCAACCCTCTGGATAGAACTTTCAGATCTTGGGAAAGACAGTGGATAGAGAGACATCTTGATGACACTCTGAATATGCCATCAAGTAAATACGGAATATGACACAGTCTACATGACCAAAGAGCCAACTTTTAAACAATGAAAATGATGTTAATTTTATAAGACATGGAAGAGTGTTTCTTTCTAAGTAATTTAAAAGCAGGCGAAACCAATCTGGGCTGTAAAGGATAGAAGGGTGGTGCCTTGACTAGGAAGAGGCATGTCGCTAAAAATTATCTAGCTCGCAATAATCAACAAGGTTATTATATGATATGGGTAAGGGAAATTTATTGAGCTGTAGTCTTAGGATTTGTATAAATTACGCCTGAAGTAAAAATATGTTGCCCTGGCCAGTTTGGCTCAGTGGTTGGAGCGTCGGCCCGCGGACCGGAGAGTCCCGGGTTCGGTTCCGCTAAGGGCACGTACCTCGGTTGCAGTTTGTCCCCGGACCCATGGGGTTGTGTGGGTGGCAACCAGTCGATGTGTCTCTTTCACATCAATGTTTCTCTCTCTCTCTTCCTCCCTCTCTCCCTCCCACTCTATCTGAAGATAAATGCAAAAATGTCCTCAGGTGAGGATAAAAATATATATATATATATGTTAATTAACTATATAAAGAGGGAGAGAAACTGTTATGGATTAAAGTACACTTGAGAGACAGATAAACCTCAATGGGTGAATTTTATTTGGATTCTAATGTGGGGAAAAACTGATGAAACACATCATCTGTATAATTTTATCAACCAGTATCACCCCCAATAAATTTAATTTAAAAATAAACATGATTATAAGAAATCATAAAAACAACTTGTAAAACACAAACATGTTCCATACAATGGGGAGATACTGAACCCAGATGTTAGATAACAATAAGAACCTCCAAATTCTATGTGTGATACTAGTAATATAGCAACAAAACAATGGTGAGGAGAGAGAGGGAGAAGCGGAAGAGGTAGTTCTGATCTGTTTGAGATACTTTCTGAATTAATTGATGGTAAACATGAAATAGTGGGTGGTATTTAGCTCATAGAACTCGAAGCCAAGGGTTGGCACAATGTGGCCCATGGAATGAATCCAGCTACCACCTGTTTTTGTAGTGTTGTTGGAACCCACCCATTTCCTCTTAATTTACATATCGTCTAGGGCTGCTTTTGTATCATGAGGGCAGAATTGAATCATTGTAACAGTTATTTCTGCCTTCAAGGCTGAAAATATTTACTATCTGGCCTGTAGTGAAAGAGGGGGAAAGGGTAAAGAAGGAAAGGGAAGGGAAGGGAAGGGAAGGGAAGGGAAGGGAAGGGAAGGGAAGGGAAGGGAAGGGAAGGGGGAAGGGAAGGGAAGGGAAGGGAAGGGAAGGGAAGGGAAGGGAAGGGAAGGGAAGGGAAGGGAAGGGAAGGGAAGGGAAGAGTGCAGCAGGAAAAAAGAGAATCATAGAATGTTGAGTAAGTAGGTAATGGTTACATACAAATTTATTTGTCTAATCTCTCTACTTGTATAAATATTTGAAGAGTTTCATCATCTTTTTTTTTTTTTTTTTTTGCATCTTCAATGCAAACACCTCCTACCACACCCATAATTGCCCCAGTGCAAACCATCATCACCACCTGCAATTCTTCAATGGCTTCTGACTGTTCTTCCATCATCCACTCTTGCTCTCCTGCCCTCTTTTTACTATACTTAAGAGTGATCCCTTGCGATGTAAACAGAATCATGTCAGTGTCTGTATGAAAGTCTCTAGTGGAGCCCCAAGTGTTTTTTTCTAAAAATTCCACACTTTAGTGTATAAATGACCATAAAGGTACTGGCATCCCCAAGTTCATGGCCTTCATTTATTTACTCTCGACAGCAGCCTTTTCTCGGTAAACTCCAAACCCATTCCAAATTCAGGGCCTTTTACATGCTGTCCAATTACCTGCAAACACTCTTGCCTGGCACTTTGATTGATTTCTTCCATCACACAGGACTTACCGGAGAAGCCTTCCACCTTATTAAAATAGCCATCGCCCTTAATTAATCAATATTCTCTATTATCTTACGCTCTTTGAGTGTTTTCAGTGTATGCATATTTACTTGTAGCTTTGTGGATAGTTTTCTCATCCACTAGAAAGTAAGCTATATATAAATGAAAACTAACCTCTCTTATTCTTTAATTTGTTTTCAGCCCTTAGAACAGAAGCATAGCAGAGTGATGGGGGGGGTGGGAAGAAAAGACTAAGCTGAGAAAATAACAGATTCATGCTAAGTAGACAGATATTTTAAAACAAGAATTCTAGAGACTCACGTGAAGTGCAGGCAGAGCACTGCTAGGCATGAGAAGCTCTGCAGAGTGGAAGTCTGAGAGAGGACAGACGTACCATTTTCAGCTCCCCAGATACTTATGGAACACTTACTGGGCAAAAGATGTGATACTAGCCACTGGGGGTATAGAAACATCTAATGCAAATTTCTTTGTATTGAGTCGAGTGCCGAGCATGGTGAGAATAATAATAGCTAACCTGCTAACCAGTGCTGATCGTTTCCTGTGTTCAGGCCCTATTCTAAGGACTCTCCATGTATTATCACTTGCTATTTCTTTCTCACGAGAACACTCTAAGTACTATTAGAATCTCCACTTTAAGAAAAGGAAATTGAGACACAAAGAAATAGAGTGACTCACCGAGAGCCGGTAGGCGAAATTCTTACAAACAGCGACTCATGTGAAAAAAAAATCCCCCAGTATTGCTGAAGTATTTGCCACATCCCTCTGTGGGACTGGAGGGTAGGAATGATCTATCAGGACATATCAGAGGAGGCGTCTCCGATGAGGAAGGTCGCATTTGGTCTGTGTCTGAAGGTCTACCTTCAGGCTGGGGTGATGGCCTCCCCAGGGTGACGAAGGCTGTGAGGAATACTACAGAGGAGTCAAAACACAGTTGAATGCTTAACTGCTTGAGCTCTAGGGTCTGATAGAGTTCAGAGTTCGAACCCCATTCTGAAATGTACCAGCTCTATGACCCTAAAATCAAGGTCATAGCCCTAATTTCGTATTCTATAAAAAGCCACTTTTTTCATTGGGTAGTGTTGGGAATGTCTGTGAACCTTGCGTTTGAAGCATAGCATATCACCAAAGAAATATAGTGTGATGTATGTCTGTAAAAAGTAATCTGAGACTGGTTCAATGAAAGCTATGGATGTGAGAAGTTCAGATTTAGTTCTCTGGACCAGAGGTGTTAAACTCACATAAAGGGGGACACGCACACTAGGCAGGAATTCTAGGTAGTTGTGGTTTTGAAGTGAATTCAATAGGGAACCTAAAAAATATTATTTTTATGATGATGATTAAACACAGGTCATAGCTAAAGAAAACAAAACCTTATTAAGAGTCCAAAGCAGTCCTCTGGCAATTACTTTGAGACCTCTGTAGAAACAGGGGTGATCTTTGGAAAAAACAATCACACTTCAATTTATTTTTGGAGAGATCATTCAAGCAACGGTAGGGAGAATGGACAGTGTTGGCTGGGACTTAAGTCAGAAGGTCATGTTGAAGGTTCTTGAAATCAAGTGAGCAGTGAACACCCGAACGAAGGAGTTACAGAGAATTTGAGGAAACAAGGGTGACTGGATGAGCACAGGGGTCAAGAGGAAAGAATGAAGCACACCCAAGACTGAATATTAGAAACTATGCACAGTGATTATAAGAAAAAATAACCCTGAATTTCTGAAAGTTCTAAAGTTGTCCAAAGTCACTCTCAGGGCAACTGGATTTGTTCCAGAAGACCCAGATGATGTTCAGGACCTAAGGTTGGTGGTGTCACTGACAAGAGTCTGAGAATGTGAAGACCTCTGTCCCAGGGTGATGTTGGTGGCTTTGCTGCAATGCATGGCATGTAGTTAAGGAGGCAGAAAAACAGGCATTAGAATGTCAACATTGAATATCAGAGACTGGCATTTAGAAAAGGTGATAGGGTAACCAATTAAGACTTCCTCCCATAGCACATAAGTTTCTTCTACCTCACAGCAGAAAAATCTGTCTTCGGAGCTTCATAAATGCGTGTCTTCCATGGAAACATTTATTGAAATAATTCTTCCCAATAGACTTCATTGAATGCCATGGTGCAAATGATTGTACTCTGGGCAGTGTGGGTGATGTTAAGATAAAAATCCAGGCTCTTAAACTACTTGTCTCTGGTTTTGCACTGTCCAATATAATAACCACTAGACACATGGGGCTGGTGAGTACTTGAAACGTGACTAATCCAAATTGAGATCTACTCTCAATGTGTAATACACTCCAGAATTTGAGATTTCAACTTAAAAAATGTGAAATACCCTATGAATATATTTTATATTTCTTAGATGTTGAAATAGTCATATTTTGGATATATTGAGTTAAAATATATTATTAAAATTAATTTCATCTGTTTCTTTTTACTTGTCTAATGTGGCTACTTGAAAAAACGTACAATTGGCTTTCATTTGTGGCTCATTACATTTCTATCGGATGGTGCTGTTGTGGATGGTGCTATCCAATTAGACTTCCTGCTGCCCCTAGTAAAACTGACATCTTAATGGCCTCACATCTTGCCCTGCGCTCATCTGTCAAAAATTCCTGAAACCCACCTGAAAGAACATTGCTTCAATTCATCCTTCTCTGACATCTCTAACTACATGTGATATTCTCTCTTGAACTTCTAGAGGAATATATTTTTATAATGTATTTCTCTTACCTTTCTCTTTATTTTTTCATCTATTTTACTAGAATATAAATTCTTTGAAGACAGGTGTCATATATATATATAACACATTTTTATGACCCATGGAGCCTAGCAGAGTGCTATATATATTCTTTTTTCCTTCTGAATTTCAAATAATTTAAGGATTCTATAATCGGTTGTGGAGTCATGATGCTTCGGGGATCCCATAAACTCTGATATATAAAAGGGAGATATTTATCCCCTTGCTTCTGCTTTTGTGATATGGTAGCTACTAACGTAGACTGTCAACAGCTTTGGACAGAGAAAAAATAGATGAAAAATGAGTTCTTAAGAATAGGGAAGCTTAAACTTGGAATAAAGGCCATAAAAGAGAAGTTAATAAGACATACATCCATGTGCAAGGCAGTGGAGAGAAAGAGAGAGAGAGATAGAGAGAGACAGACAGACAGACAGACAGACAGACAGAGGTTGGAAAATGCTGATCTGTTTCTCACGCTAGGGAATAGCACAAGTTCAGTTGGTCAGATTTTAGATGTCTTACTCAAAGTAGTCTAATTCCTGTAACCTACAAACCTCAACTTTCAATGGCTTAATGAAATGAAAGTGTGATTTCCCTTTACAATCCAACCCAATGTGGACAATGAAGGCATGCTCCGCTCTGAACAGTCATTCAGGAACCCGGACATCCACCATTTCCATCATTCTGTGTCTTCTCCCTCCTCTAGGTTAGGGGAGAATGCTCCATTCAGCTATTGCAAGAGGTAAAATAGAGTAACTGGGGTGTTTATTAATGAGCTAGTCCCAGAAGTATCCTAAGTAAGTTCCTTTTTCATCCCACTGAACCAAACTAGTCATATGGCCACACCTGACTTGGAAGGGCAGTGAGGAAATATGGCCTGGATGTAGGCTGAAGCAGCAGAGCAGATCATGTTGGTTCATGTTGGTGAATGCTGGCGTCTTCAGCACAATAGAGCACATGTAGGGTAGGCCTTTGGGTCATTTGTTCTTTCACACAGCCCTTCGATACAGGATTTCTCAACCTTGACACTGCTAAACTGTGGGGCTGGGCAGTTCTCTGTGTACAGGGCCATCCTGTGCACTGTAGACTGTGTGCTTGCATCCCTGGCCTCTACCTTCTAGAGGGCACCCCCTACCCCAGTCATGCCAATCAAACATGTCTCCAAATATTTCCGTGCTCTGCATGGGGAGGGGGACCTCTGGTTTAATTTAATATTCTTTTATTGAATATCTTCTGAACATCATGAAATATCTCCTCCTTGCTTAAGTGGTAAACTTATAGAATTCTTGATTCTATTTTTTTTCTTATTCTTTATATACAGCTATCCTTCAGACATCACACCAGGGAGAAAACCACAGACAACAGATCTTATCTCCATTTTCAGCCCAGGTATATGCCTGTACATAACATTTATCTCTACTTTCGTTTCCCTGGTTCCCTTGTCTCAAGATCAATAATTTGCCTCTGAATGGTCTTCTATTTTTAATCCCTGTTTAGTCATCTTATTCTAGAATATTGAGTTCACCTTCCCACAACACTTGAATCATCATGTTTAGTCCAAGATATGGTCATTTTCCTCTTTTGTAACAGGAAATAGAAATCGTGTGAGAGCTGAAAGTATCATACCCTAGGAACGTCAAGATATTGCCACTCATGCTGACGTCACCACATCCTGCATTGTTGGTAGACATCACTAACCAGTCATGGTACCCTTCCTTCCGGAACCCACAGCCCACCTCAGAATCTAGGCATCACTGCCAGTCACTATTGATTGAACAGCATTATAACAGAATATTAAACTTATTTGGTCTCCAAGCTCTGGTCTAAGTCCTTCATTTCAGAGCTAAGGAAACTGAGACCCAGGTGATGGAAAGAATTGCCCAGGCCACACAGAGTTTTAGCTCTTGTTTCTTCTTCTGCGCCTGTGGCATGAAGTAAAAAGTCTTGTCCAAGTCCTGTACGACTTTATCGGCTGTATAGCCTTGGAAAAGCTTGCAAAAAGCAGGAGCATTGCTGAGAAGGGTGGTTGGGGTGAACTTGAGTTGAACCAGAGCCTCTTTTCTTTGCTTTTTGAACAAACAAAGTATATTGAGCAGAGATTGCAGGGGTATAATTACCCCCGCCACTAGGATTTTTAAGAGATCAAAGAGAAAATAAGATTCTGAATGCTAACTAAATGTCTGAATTTAAAATTCAAGAAAAATAAGGAGCATGCACACGAGAATAGGGTTAACCACCGCGGCACGCGTGGAGGGTGAACGTGGCCGGTATATTTGAATGCTAGGATGGGAGATTCAGGGTTGGCTACCGTCTTTCTAGGAAAAAAAATAAAAAAAATCATCAGAGTCTGGTGGGAAATCAGAGGCTGTTTATGTTTTATCGTTTGTATACAATAAAATACATTGGGAAGAAAAATTGATCCTGGTTTATTTGCTCATCTGGTTTTATTCCTCTAGCTCCAGCTTTCCTGGCCGGGGCTCGTACAGCCTATGTTTATGTCAAAAGGGCTGATGCTCTCGTCTTGCCTTTCAAGAATTATAGGTCTCCCCAGGAAAATGGCTTTACAGAGGAATTTTATAAAGGTTTTAAAGATTTTATTATGAAGGATTCAGCCATTCCACCATGATTAGTTTTAAAAGGTGCTCTGTAGCCATTGCTAGAACAGCTATTGATCCCTTGACAAAGGGCAGACGGACGGATCCACCCACGTGAGCGTGGGACCTCGGCATCTTTTGAAGTGCTGTGATAATGTGGTGAAGTAAAAGGGTCATTTTCCTTGTTAGAGGGCCTCTTATCCCCACTAATGCTGACAGAATGAACTTTAGGCCCATGGACAATAGTCACCACAAATTTCACTCGGGTTTTAACAGTTACATCGGAGGCGGTAATGAACTTGACGTCGTGACACGAGGTTTGCTCAAGAGGTAATTGCCAAACCGGTTCAATAGACAACCTTCTAAATGGCTCTTGACTCAGCCATTTCTTCTCCATCATCCCTGCCTTCGCCACCATCTCCCCTGGCTACCACCATTGAAACAGCTTCCCGGTGGGTCTGTCTCCTGGTTGTGTGTGCCCCTGCTACAATTACTTAGTGCCTCTCCATCTTATGGGAATGAGTCCAGACAGGAGCATCTGCAGGGTAAGCCTGTGGCGATCTGGTTCTTCCACACTTTCCCTCTTTTCTTGCTCCCGCATGAACCTCATGAACCAGCCTCACAAACTGACGATCAGACCGTATCTCATTTGGTGGAATAAAATCCTTTACGGCATTGTCTCTCAAGGCAGCTGTCCAGTCTAATCTCCTGCCTGGAAGTTTTAGAGCCAGACAGATACGAGTTTTAATTTTTGTTTGTTCACTTAGGAAACGACCTTGAGAGAAGTCATTTAATCTCTGAAATCCTGTGTCCTAAAATGAGCATTATAATAAGAATAAACAGATGGAAGGGGCCAGACACAGTAGCTGGCGTATCATTGCGAGGCCATGGAAAGGTACGTTATTTCCCTGCGTTATGTAAGATACTGGTACAGTGGACATTGTGGCAGGCAGGCCGGCCAGGTTTTAACCTCTCAGTCTTCTCATCTGTAAAATAGGGATCATGCAATGGGCCCAGTTGTTAGGATGAAATGTGATAACAGACATAACATGTCTAGTCCAATGCCCCCCAAATGTTAGATATTATCATTATTATTATGCCCTCTAAACAATAAAATAGCACTAAAATCATTATTAAACTGTATTTCAACTACGCAATGTTAGTAGTGAGTTAGAGTTGAATTCGTGCATGTGGGTCCCTTATTCACTCACTTTATTTAAGGAGAATTCTTGTAAATCACACTGTGGTCCAGTTATGGTCCCTGGTGGCGGAAGTGCAGAGGTGAACGTTATACCTCTCATTCACAAGGAGATCCCGATTTACTGAAGGGTTTTCAAACAGGCAGACCATGAAATAGACATGTGGGAAACATCACATGTTCTGCACATATAAAAATGTGCAAACCAGTGGGACAGAGAAAGCTCCATGCAAATATTGGCAAGTTGAGCATGAGGGGGAGAGATGTCCCAGCAGGGGGTGCTTAGAGTAAGGGCATTCTGGAAACAGGCAACAGTTTGAACACAGCACAGGGATGGGAAAGGTCTGGAGAATGCTGGAGCCCAGGCATAGGGAAATGGGAGGCCACAGGGCTGGAAGAGTCCAGAGGCAAGGGATGGAAGCGTACACTGTAGGGGATGCAGAGCAGTGAAGACTTTTGAACAACAGAGCGGCATGGCGAGAAAAAGGCTTAGAAAAAAGGAATCCAAAAGAGAGTATAGGAGGAGGGCCCAGACGGAGATTTGGAGATCAGTTGGAGGCTGTTGTAATAATCCAGGTAGGTTAACAAGGAAACTAAGGTGCTTATAGTGGAGAGAAAAAGAAAAGTCCAGATGTGAGACAGACAGCAGCTGTTCTAAGGGAAAAAGCATGTAGCCGGTTATTACTATGTGGGGAACATTGTACTCTTTGCTAATTATTGCTGTGTTCTGGCTGATAAAGCCAGTAATAATTTTGATGTTGAAACAAGAAAAGTTTGTCTTATCAAAAGCAAATTTGATTAGCGAATAAGGTCAAGTGAATTTCCTGTGGTCACACTATAGGAGACGTTGGAACCAAGATGAAAATCTAGGTTGGTCTGTGGAAAACAGTATGGAGGCGCCTCAAACATTTTAAAATAGATCTACCATATGATTCAACAATTCCACTTATGAGTATCTATACAAAGGAAACAACAACAGAATTTCAATGAGGTGTATGCACACCCATATTTAGTGCAGCATTATTTACAACAGCCAAGATACCGAAACAGCCCAAATGCCCATCAACAGATGAATGGATTAAAAGAATGTGGTACATGTCCACAATGGATGTTACTCTTCAGCCTAGAAAGGAGGATAGCCTGCCATTTTCTACAACATGAACCTTGAGCATAGTATGCTAAATAAGTCAGAGAAAGACAAGAACTGTATGATATCACTTATAGGCGGAATCTAAAAAAGTCAAACTTGTAAAGTAAACAGAGAATAAGATGTTGGTTACCAGAGGATGAGGAGATGGGGGCATAAGATCGATAATGTTTAAGAGTAAAATGTTGTAACAAGTAGTAAATAAGCCACAGAAATCTAACACACAGTATCATGAGCATAGACAATCATATTGTGCTATAATTACATAACTTGGTAACTCTCGCCTCAGTGGAAATCATATCATAATATATAAATGCATGAAAGTAGCACACTACACACCTTAAATTTTGAAAATGTAACGTTCAATTTACCATATTACGAGAAAAGAATGTAGGTCAGTCTGGACCCAAAGGTTATACACTTCCCACACTGCCTGCTGGAAAGATGAGTGGGGTACTTGTCACTGCTGTGTGAGGTATGCAGCATGAGGTCTGCCAGAGTACAGGTTCGGGGAGGAGTATGACGGAAGCCAAATCCATGCAGATGCTGTCATGCAAAGCCTAGAGTCAGTACAATGGCCTTGGAGCCTCTGGGCAATGGGGATGCTTGGAGAATTCTGCGAGGTTAAGAAACATGAACATGGGAAAGAATGGAGGCAGGGAGACAGGTTGGGGTTGTTGCAAAGATTCAGGCAGATAATATATTAGCTTGAACTCAGGCTTGGCCATGGGATGGAATTGTACTTATTGATAGAGAAGATATTAGCAATGTAGGCTAAAGCGTAGAAGTAGGTTCCCCATAATACGAATCCCACTTTTTGTTTAGAAGATAAATTATATTAGTCTCTCTCTCTCTCTCTCTCTCTCTCTCTCTCTCTCTCTCTCTCTCGTTCTCTCCCTCTCTCCCTCCCTCTCTCTCCCTTACTCTGTAATGTCTTCATATGTAATCCTGGAGTGAGAAGACGGCTGTCATTTTTTTCCCCACTCTTTTTTATTATAGTTAATATAAGTATTTTCTGTGTCAGGAACTGTGCTAAGAGCTGTATAGTCATTTGCTTATTTAATCTTATAATAATTTTATGAGGTAGGTATTAATGTAATTATCACTATTACTATTACTATTATTACTATCCCCATCTTAATGTGAAATCGAGGTTTATGAAAGTAAACAAGTTGCCTAGAGAGTAGCTGCTTTGTTGAGGGGATGAGTACAGACCACGTGTCTTTTAGTGACAGGGCGAGAACCCCGACCAATGCCTGGCTGCCTCCATGGATGAATCCTGTAACCACTGGGTAGTGTTTTATCATTTGTCTGTTAGTTCCTTTTAGTCAAGATCAAATATATTTTATATATCTGTAAATTGATTCACACAGGCTATAAAACATCCTTTACAAATAATATGGTCATCTTACTCTCACTGTTCATAGAAATGAAAGGCCATTTTGTTTCCTTTAAAACATGTATTATATGATAAATGCATGCATATGGTCAACATTTAAATAGTTTAAATGGCAAAGTAATAAAAAACAAGTCTCCCTGAAAAGTCAGCCTCATAGCCACGCCTCAAAGAATTGTACTGCCAACTGCTATTTTGTGTGTGTGAATCTTTCCAAAAAAGCTGAAAGTATAAGCAAGCCTATATATGTAGCCTTTATGCGATTTGTTAAAAACGGGACAGATCATACTGTGTACTGTTTTGTACACTGATGGTGTTATTTTTCTCTAAGTGTGGATTAAAGTTCCTTCTATAATTGCACATAAGAAAATTCTTAATCTCTTGAATGGCTATAAAACATCCATTGTATGGATCTACCTTAATTAATTTGATTAGTCTTTTATGGACATTCAAAGACAATGGTTACATGCAAGACCAACAGTAACTCCAGGGTAAATTCTTGGAGGTTAAATTGCTGGATGAAATCATCTGTACATGTTTCGTTTTCATTAAGCTGGTCAGATTGGGTTTTAACACAGGCATTCATCTGCAGTGCATGGGAGTGCCTGTTTTCCTATGTATTTCTTAACCCTTTTTGACTTTTGGCCAAATGCTAAATAAAAATGGTATCTAGTTGTTATTTTAATTTTTTCCCTTAAATTATGAGAAATTTGGGGAATCTTTCTCTAGTATATGTTTACAAGCTATTTGTGTATATCTGTGCGTGAGTAAATTTTTCTGTGAACTGTCCTTTTATGTGCTTTCCACTTTCTCATTGAGCAATAGCTATTTTTTTCTTAGTGATTGACAAGAGTTCCTTACATATGAAGTGACTTTGTTATATTTCTTATGTGTTTCATATAAAACTTTCATGTTTTACTTTTTTATTTGGTTATAATTTTAAATATTTCAGGTAAGTATTTCTGTATGTATACCTAATAATCTATATTTGAGGAGTTTGTGGTTTTAGGTTAAATATAGTAAGGCCCTCCCACCTCAAAATTTCTTTTAATGATATCTTTTCTTTATGTTTACAGTTGCCTACTTTAGCTTAACTCTTTGCTGCATCTAAAATTTATTTTGGGGTGAAAAAATAAGATAAGGATTTAGTTTTTACTCCTCTGCTCACACCAAATGTCTACTCTGCTATCCAAAGAAAGTCTGTTCGATGAACCATCTCTTTTCTTCACATTTGAAACTGTATAATGATCTTTTTTTCAATGTACATTTGGGCCCATTTGGATAATTTATTATGTTCCATTAATTTGTTAGTTCATTCGTGTTACAGTAACACGTAGTTTTGTTACTATACCCTTGTAATGCATTTTACTATCCGATGGTCCTAGGCCCTTCTCATTTCTCTTCTTGTTCAAAATGATTCTGGCAATTTCCACATGCTTATTTTCCAGATGAATTTTGGAGTTATATATTCAAGTTTCAAAGTGAGATATTATATTCATGTAGGTGTTAGAATTGCATTGAATATTTAGATTAATATAATTGATTTTTAAAACCATTTACACCTTTTTATACCAGGTATGTCTATTCGTTTACTGAAGTCTGCTTCCACGGTTCTCAGTAGAGTTTAAAGGTTGTTTTTCATATAGGCCTGTACAAATCTTGTTAAGTTTATCGAGGCAATTAATTTTTATTATTACTCTTATAAATGAGGTGTGTTCTTACATTAAATTTCTACTAACAATTATGTGTTAAAGAATTTTTATTAACAATTTTAACCAATTACCTTATACATTATTTAAGTCTTTGCTCTGAGTGTTTAGTGATATATAATTATTTTATGTGCTGATGATAATTTCCACCTTCCTTTTTTTGTATATCTTATTTTCTTCTCTTCTCTAAATTCAGTGGCTAATACTTCCAGAACAATGTTAGATAGTAACACAGTATTTCCCTTGCCTTGTTCTTGATTTTAACAGAAATGTTTCTATTGTTACAAAATTAACAACTTCTGTTTGATGTAGGGTTAAGGAAGTATCCATCTACTTCATATTTTATTAAGCACCATAAAAATCGGGTATGGGTAAATTTAAACTTTTATCTCTTTTTCAGTATTTATTGAGATAACCACATATGGAGTCTCTTTTTCTTTGATTTATTAATATATTGAATAATATTAATGTAATACTTAATCTTGAATAGTTGTTTCCTTCCTAGGGAAAAAAAAATTCTACTTGGTTAAAATTTGTTATGTTTTAGTTCATGCAAAGAAAGATTTTATTTGCTAAGAATTTAGGGTTTTTATATCAATATTCAGAGATGGAATATATCTGCATTTTCCTATTTTGTCCTAATTATCTGGTTTTGGTATTGATATTGTCTTTTTCTAGTCACCTACCTCTCCGCTCAACACACAAATACACATGCACTTTTTTTAAGTCGATAGTTAATTAACAGTGTATTTTTTCCCATAAACAACCACCTTTCATTTTATTTATTAAGTCTACTCTGTTTCTGTTTTCAGAATCATTAATTTTGTTTTTCACTTACTAATTCTCACCTTTTGCCTTTCTCTTACTTTATATTTTATTTTCTAACCTTTTAAGTTGGATAATTAATTCGTTTGTTTTCATGTTTTTTATATAGTGGTGTGTCTACAGCTCTGTTCTCTGAGCATAATTGTAACTCTGTCACATCCATCAGGCCTGATCTCTGGCATTTTCATTATTGTTATTTTTCTAGATATGCGACAATTTTAGCTGTGTTGTACTTTTGTTCCGGGGCCATTCAAAGAAGAGGGTGGGATTGTTGGAATTTCCAGTCCTTGTAAACCGCTATGATTTTATTGTGATCAGAAATATAATCTTCTAATTTCTACTTTGGATCAGTTGTTGAGGTTCTAATAGTAAACAAATTCAAGCTGGAGATATGTAAATGTTCCACGGGCTCTTGTAAAGAATGGCTATTTGCTGTACACTGGTATAGAAGTAAAACTACCTGCCTCATTGGTAATATTATTTAGGCACTATCTCATCTATTTTTTTCTTCTTTTTGCTAGAAGAAAAGTGACTTTCTTAATCAGAGAGTTTAATTAAGAAGCCTCACCAACGTTATGTTAAAGTACTCATTTTGAAATTTTTAATGTAAATGTGGTGATATTAGGAACATAAATATCCATGGCAATGAGATCTCCATCACTGCATCATTAAAAAGTACCCTTTTTGTCTTATTTAGTTCTTTTTCCTCTGATGTGTGTGTGTGTGTGTGTGTGTGTGTGTGTGTGTGTGCGCGCGCGCGAGCGCGCACGCACTTGCAACTCAATTCCTGGTTTATTTTGAATAATATGTCTTTATTCAGTATTTTACTATCTTTCAAAGGCACTTGTTTTAACTGCTTCTAACTCCATGTTTTTTTCTGAATCAATATGATGGTCTTTTAAAATAATTTATGGGTTTTATCTCATTGTAATTAAATAATGTCTCAATTTTGGTTTTGTTCTATCGTGCGTGATCTTTTATGTTAATTTCTTATTTTCGTTCCCATTATATTTTCTGTTATTTGCTTTAGGATATGTGGCTCTTTTATTACTTTTGCATTTCTGATTTCCTTCTGAGAAGTTGGAAAGCTTTCTGACAATAAAATAATAACACCCGATCTGTTATATTTAGAGTTAGTAATCATATTTCTATATATGTTTTTCGCGATTTAACAAATATAACTAACATTTATAGAATCCTCCCACCACAGTGAAAATAAGAAAAATTAGCACGTGCATGCACACACCCAGACGTACACGCTCTTCCCTCCACCTGCCATGTTCCCATGTCCAGTTTTTGTTAGTTTCTTTGTCCCATGTACCCTCATGCTTTACAGCAGTTACATTCTGCATAGTAACCAAAATTCTCATAATTCTTTAACCTTAGTTCCACATTAAAATAAATTCAGTGCAAAAACTAAGAATAATAAAGTCAGTGCAAAAGAATGTGTTTCCATAGTTCCTCCTTTCTATGCATTTTATTTTGCTTCATTTCTTGGTCATCTGGATTTTATGACCGTGTCTTTTGTCAAGAAAGGCTCGTGGGTGACATTTCCTGCGTTCTCCCATGTATAAAAATGGCTTTCAGTTGCCTTTATGCTTGAACACCAATTTGGCGTGGTGTAAAATTCTTGCATCACCTGCCCTTCCCTTGGACCAGGGTGGACTTTGCTTATACACTTGGCCTCACTGTCCGGAGCCCGGAATGTTGCCCAGAGGAAAGCAGAAGCCAGTCTCTTCCCACGCTGCTCTCTTTAGGGGATTGCGAGTGTGTTGGAATGCCTTTAGAAGGCATTTCTTCAATTTAATATTTTTTTCTGTTATGGTATAAAAATATGGGTTTTTTTGGTCTAATTTTTCCTTTTTATCAGGAACATGAATCATCCATATTTTCCCCTCTTCTATATCTCACAGCTCTATTTTTCTTTCTAATCACTTTTACTCTTTTTGTTCCTCATGTCATGTTATATTATTTTTCCAAACCTGCCCCCCCCCAACTTTGTTTTTGGTGTTCAGTGAAGTCTTAACTCGATGTTTTTAAAATTTCTCGTGATGATTTAATTTTTATAATGGAATTCTAATTATTTGTTGATTCTCCTTTCATTATTGGCTGGGTCGTCTTCCTGGGTTCATTCCTCTGCTTAGCGATCCTTTTATTGGTTTCCCCAAGGATGTTTCCTGTGCTTCCCTGGAATCCCTACATGGTCGTGGTTGTCTAGGTGATGACGTAGATCTGGTTATCTTCATTTAGCTGATTGTGCCATGTGAAAAAATGTACGGGGACGATCAGCAGCAAGCCTGTGTTCCAAAGAGGTATGCAGGAGATGAATTCAGAGACCGCTGCACCGGGCACGGCTGCAGTTGCTAGGAAATGGGTCGGGTCAGAGTGTTCGCCAGCTGGGTGTTCAGACTGGCAGTGAGTGGGGATTTTATATCACACAGCTCCGTGCAATAGCTCATCCGGTCACCAGGAGTTAAATCATCTCTTCCGTAACATCATCACCTTACCGCTACCCCACCCCCTGCCTAGAGCAAATAATGTCGATGTCATCAGCTAAACTACTGTCTGGCTATTCCCATGGTGACCCCAGAATAACGGAAGCTTAAAAAGATACCTAACCACCGCACACTGATTAGAACGGCTGATATAAAAAGTTAGCAATACCAAATGCTGGTAAGAATACAAAACAGTGGGAACTCTTCTTTTTGTTTGTTTGTTTGCTGCGATCAATGCAAATGGTAGAGCCCCTTGGAAAGATAGTTTGGCTGTTTCTACAAAATCAAATAAATATAGTCTTACCATGCGGTCAAAGTCTTGTGCACCTAAGGTTTTTCTCAATTAATTTGAAAACTTACGTCCATCTAACACCTGCATGTGAACGTTTGTGGCAGCTGCATTATAAATGCCCCAAACTGGGAACTTTTCAGACATCCCTCAATAGGTGAATGGATTAACAAATTGTGATACAACCGTAAAATGGAGCAATTCAAGGAACAAGCTCCTTGAGGACGTGGATGAGGACAAGCCATTGACACGGATGAACTGTGAACATGTACTACTACGTGAAAAATCCAGGCTCACAAGGTGGCACACTGTATGATTTCAACTTTATACCATCCTGGTAAAGGTCAAACTGTAGAGACAATAAAAAGATAAGTAGTTTCCAGGGGGAGAATGGAAGAGGGAGCAGTAAATAGGGGATTTTTAGAAAGATGAGTCTCTTATACCGTAGTGGAGACTACATGACATTATGCATTAGTGAAACCCATGGAACTTCACAGACAAAGAGCAGACCTTAATATATGCAAATTAAAAAATAATTTAGAATCTTGGTCATTGGAGGAAGGAATGCACACTGTGACAAGAGAATTAAACTGTATTACAAATGCCTGAAACGGCCTCAGTGAAGGTGCTGGTGGGAGGGAAATGCTGACTTAATTTGGAAATGAGTGGAGTCCGTAGGACAAAAGACAAAGAAACCGCTCAGGAATGCCACTCGAGTAGATAACGCTGCTCCGTATGGGCGTGTGTTACACAGAACTCTGCATTGTGTACTTACACCTGCCAGAGGTAGGTGACCAGGAAGATGAAGATGCTATTAATCAGAAATTATATTAATAAAAAGAAAACTTTCAGAGGGATTATAGAACGCTGTATCTCATTTATTCTGCTCACCAGCTGCATATGTTGACCATTTGACAGAAAATTGAGGTTGAGCCTAGGCTGCTGCAGCTCAGTTGGTTGAGTGTCATCCCAGGTACCGAGAGGTCACAGGTTCGATTCCTGGTCAGGGCACATGTCCAGGTTGCAGGCTTCATCCCCGATCCCTGGTTGGGATGCGAGAGAGAGGCTGCCAATCTATGTTTCTCTCTGACATCAATGTCTCTCTCTCTCTCTCTCTAAAATCAATAAAAACACAATTTAAAAAAAAAATCGAGGTTTAACGAGATTAAGCACAAAGGTCAAGATCACACGTTTAATTAACAGCAGAATCAGCACTCAAAATTCAGAATGTCTGACCGCTAGTCCAGTGCTCTTTCTAGGTGATGGGTTTTGTTTTGTTTTTTTACCTCTGAGCCTGAAATTATGTGCCAGTCTGAAGTGGAGTTATCTGGTTAATCCAAACCCAAGTTAATCTCAAGAATCAAACAGTGAAATTTAAGAATGACCAGCAGAATGCTCTCTGGCTCTCAGGATGACAGGGCATCGTGGTGATCACGGCAGGGCCTTCCCGTTGGCTGACTGGGTTGGAATATGACCTCTCCTATGTATCAGTGTTGGGAACCTGGGCAACTTACTCGATATCCCTGAGTATTCATCAGTGATTATTTGGAGCAAGAAAAGTAAATTCTGTCTAGAAAATGCATGGAAAATTACCCAGCACAAGTACGATTTTGAATACAGCTGCAATAATTGTAATGATGACCTTCAGGAGTGGGCAGGGTTCTACTGGAGGTAGTTAGGGCTCGTTATGGCCTACGAGGAAGGCATCAAGTATCCCATGGCCTACTACGTTGTGTGTGAGCCGCCTCCACTTGTGACTGACCCCTATGAGCTCCTGGAAAACACACATAAAGGGCAGCGTCAACTTGTCCTCGTCACCTAACACAGTCCTGACCACAGGACAGATGATAGCTGACACTAAATAAGAAGTAGTCTTGGATCGCTTCGTACTCTAAACCGTGCTCGGGATTCAGGTGCCTCCAGCAGGGATGGCAAGGACGTAAATGGTGGCCTGGTGGTAAGCCAGCTTCTCTACCCATCAAGTCTTTCCATTCATAAATGCTGAATATGATTCAACTTCATTCTGCTGGGGCCCAGGGCGGGTCACCCCCAAACATGCGCACAATGGCATAGTCATCATTTTGAGTTAAATTTACTTGAAAAGCAACCTGTACTAGAAGGGCATGTCACCCCTCCTCTGTCTCCTTGAAGGCAGGAAATAAGTCTCCCTTGTGAAAGGTGCCCTCTTTGTTCCAGGGGGGGCTGAAAGAGACACCCCGATTGCCAGATGAAGGAATTCAGAGGCAAAGAGCCTGTATAAACAAACCTTATTTCTTTCTTACTAATTCACTACTCCAAGTCCTCCTCCTGTTTAGATTTCTTACTACCGAGCACCTAAACTTAAGTTTCTTTGTTTCTTCACAAATTCATTGTTTCTTTGTCTAGAAGGTATAAAAAGCTGCCTACTTTGATCATTTCTCTGAGGAACATTTATGATCTCCTATGTGCAGATATGAAATTGGTTCTTCTCCTGGTAATCTGGTCTTGTGTCCAGCCATCAGAACTCAAGGGGGGTAGAGGGTGGAGTTTCACCCTCCCCCCAAATTCCATATAAACTATTTGGGGGAAAACTATTAGAAAATATTAATGATTGTTTGGCACTTTTACATTGATAAAAATAAGAGTTCATTACAGAAGATACTTACAAATATGAAGTAGAGAATAAAAATCACCTTTACTACTACCAACCGTAAATAGTCTCCTTCATTTTAAGATGCTTGCATTGTATTTTTAATGCATACACATATATTTCTGTGTGGATACAATATATCTATAATATACTTAGCATTATGGAGGGGAGTGGTTTTGAGGAAACTTTTGAAAGACAAATAGGCTTACTGTTTCTCAACTCTCCAAATTAACAAACCAAAGGAAACAGTTGCCAAATAGGAAATTATTCTTTGAAGAACAAGTCTTTAGCTTTAAGGAACAAACACAGAGGAAATTCTTTATCTGCTGATGGCCCTTCTGGAACCCCTGAAGGTGTTGGGGAACACTACCTTTTAAATAGGTGAAACCTTCTCCTCCTCCTGTGGTCTTATTTCCATCATTAATTTAGTTAGAAAATCTTTTTACTTCTAGATAACACGAAGTTATGTTTGCATCCAGCTGGAATTAGTGGAGTCTGAATTAATGAGGTTTGCCTGTATTGAATTCAGCTTCCTTAAGCATGTGTTCCTCCTGATAAAATCACCTTGGATGCAAGAACAAAACAGTAAGAATTAAAATATGCACCAGCGGAGCGCCAGCCCTGTGCATGCCTTAAGAAATCAATGAGACACCATTAAGACTTTAAATCTCGTCCTGCAACCAGGAGGTGAGTGCATTGTGTTTCAGCTTGGATAAGCAATTCCGGGGCACAGGCTTGCCGTGGAAAGTGCCCTACAGGCATGAGGTCTATGGGGGTACAATTTGGGCTCTGTCAGCGAGAACCTTGCAGCAAAAGTTGATAAGGCAGGCCCAGCCCGAATCTGAATGGCACTTGAATTTGGTATAGATTGAGTACCGGGCTAGTGTTCAATGGAGCATTTGGTCTAAATCATTAGGATTGGTGAGGGATCTAGATACTGAAGACACTGGCCAAATCACGAGTGGATGTGGGAATAATTGGGGAGTGGAGCTAAAAGAGGCAAACGGAGGTTGAGAAGGCAGGAAAAGCAAGCTGTTTTTGCAATGCATCTGGGAGAGGATTGCCCCAGGAATGGATCCCTCCCTCATCTTGACCTTGACTTTCTCCTGCAAAGACTTCTATCCATTCTCCATACACCTATTTGCATTATTTGAAAGTATACCCCACTTTCTGAAACTGAGAGTAAATCCTTTGAGGCAAAAGTTTAGTGGTTGTATCTCCAGAGAATAGAATAACATCTGACACATGGCCAGTGCTTAATGGATGTACACTTAATAATGAAGGAAGGAATGAAACCGAGGCATAGGACCCCTATGTCTCAGGATAGTGATTTTAGTCTGTAAAAAGGAAGAGCGCTGAAATAAGGCTGGAAGTGGTTGACCTATATCTGGCTGCATTGTGCTAGGATGTGAAGCAATTTGAGCACAATTGAAGGTTTATGCTTATCTTAAGTATCAGGTATGGGCTTTGGGAAATCATCCTGGGTCTGAAGGGAGGGGAGTTAAAAAAAAAAGTGGTATGAATTAAGTTCAGTGAAGGTGACTTAGGGCTTGTTACATGTTAAACTTCTGTGGCACCTTACACCTTTAAGACCCTGAGACTTGGAAGTCAGCAATGGAAAGCATAGTGCTTGCCATGAGGTCAATGTAGAATGGTGTTGAAGGACACATCCTAGATACCAGCACCATGGGGATTCTAGTCCTGGTAGCGTCACTAACTTCCGGGCTCACGAGTTCCAAGCAGAAGGACATCCGTTAATTAGAAGCGTGCTCCAGGCCACTCTCCATCCCCTCATTTATTCCTCAGATTGCAGTGGAGTAAGTGTTCTCACTGCTGTGTTTGGAAGGGTGAGTGATGACATTTCCTCTCTGGGATCTGTGTGCTTGCATAGTACATTGGTCTTCTCCCCGGCATGCCAACCCTTGGGATGGAAGCTTTATCTTCAAGGAGAGAGGCCTGTGGTTGCCCAGTGCCATTCTGTGGTTGGGTGGGCATAGCCATAATTTTGGTGCACACCTAAACCATACCCTCCAATCCCTTCTTTATCAGCGTGACAGGTCATAATTAAATTTTCAACTGCTTAACTACTCCCATCTCCACTGGTTTAGAATGCAGGGGACCTTGGACCCCTAAACACATCATCAGGGAAGGTACTTGACCTCAGGGAGCCTAGGATTCCTCAACCCTGGAATGGATACGCCAATGCAGTGCTCTCTGCGGTGTGATGAGGAGTAAAGAAGGTGATGGGTGGAGAAATGGATCCATCCATTTCAGAGTTGCCCAAGACTACCCTGAGTCTCAATGATCTACTAAAAAACCCACAGGACTCAGAAGTTGTTATCCTCACTTTACAGTTTATTACCGCAAAATGACACATTAAAATCGGCAAAAGGAAAAGGTATGCAGGGTGAAGTTAAGAGAAACCACACGCAAGCTTCCAGGTGTCTGTTCCCTGTGTTGAGAAGACATCCTGAATTCTCCCAGCAATGATGTGTGACAGATGTATGAAGTGTTGCTACCCAGGGAAGCTCACCCAAACATTGGTGTCCAGGGATTTTATTGGGGTCAATTACATAGACATGCTGTGTTTATGTGACTGACCTCAGCTATTCTTACTCCATGTCCTCAGAGCAAAAACAGACATTCACTCTAAATCACATTTGTTAGCAGGAACTATATGGTCAAACTTGTACAGAATGGCCCAAGGCCCCAGGCCTACAGACACACTTTTATCAGGCAGAATGTTCAAAGGGCTTAGAGCTCATCCCCTAGGAGTTGGTCAAGAGCCAGTCCTGCAGACAGGCCTTTCTTGGAAATGGGCATGGTCTGAGCAACCCAGGTCTGCTAAGTTAATCCCTTCCTGCATAATGGTCAATTATAAGTACTGTAGTGTAGTCTGCCCATATCCACAGGAGAAATGTTTCCCAACCCCCAGTGGATGCCTGAAATTGCAGATAGTACTAAACCCTATATCTGCTATGTTTTTTCCTCTACAGACATACCAATGTAAAGTTTAATTTATAAATTAGGCACAGTAAGAGATTAACAACAATAACTAAGAATAAAATAGAACAATTATAACAATGTACTGTAATAAAAATTATGTGAATCTGGTCTCTTTCTCTCTGATAACCGATCAGATAGCTGAATGGCTACTAAGCGACAAAGAGATGAGTAGCGTGGACACGCTGGACAGAGGGATGATCCTCATCCCACACCGAATGCAGAGGAACAGCCCGAGACTTCATCACGCTACTCAGAATGGAGGGTGCACAATTTAAAACTCATGAGTGGCTTATTTCTAGAATTTTCCATTTCATATTTTCAGACCACTGTTGACCGCAGATAACTGAAACCATGGAAAGTGAAACCGCAGATAAGGGAGGACTAGCTACTGTACTCCTCTATAAGGTTCGGTTTTTTAACATGGAAAATTACTACAGAAACTGAGGTCCATGTTTCAACCAGAAGATGACTCTCCTAAAGGACATTGTGGAAGCTCCCTGCGTGGGGAGGATCCCCCACTTCTGTAGCAGATCCTTGAGACGTGAGCTCGGGTATTAGCCAGAGCTGGTGTGCATCCAGCTCATGCAAAGCCCCGGAGCCAAAGACGTTTTCTGAGACTCAGTTTCTGTTTCTTTCAAATGAGGATGGCTAGAATGCAGGTGAAGATGGTCATGCCTATCTTCCTTGCAGAGTCTTTTGGAGAATCAGAGATGAACCTACAGCTCAGTGCCCAACACATAAGTAATAAAATGATCCTGCTTCAGGAGGCACAGTTGGATGTCAGTCCATCCTAGGGAGGCCCACTGCTCCCTATGACTTTATCCTCTCATGCTGTGCTGGCATCAAAGCAAACCAAGGAAAGGCGGAAGTGAGGATGTCATCATGCCAGAACTTTGCTCTAGCAACTGTGAGAAGTGTGCTGTGCTCCACACACGAGCATCCCCTAATGCAACAGGAGTCCCGCTTTCTAGACTCAGGATGGTGTTTCCGCTCACTCTGCTTCCTATCAGATATCTGCAAAGCACATATTCAGACTTCAAATCATTTTGTGTTTTTAATCAGCTTATTAGAGGGTTCCATGTACAATCAAACCGTTCTGTGGCAGTCAAACCCAACTGCTGTGATGGGTTCCTTGCAACGTGACAGATTTAGGTCAGTGTCATCAACCAACATCCAGATTGTTGCTGTCAGCTTGATGATCATAGAAGATGGCAAATTCCCTTCGCAAGGGGACAGAAGGAGAGAGGATTTGTCATACTAGATCATTCTGCCCATCCATTGGCCTGGCCAGGGAGAATCCTGAACCAGATGCTCCTGGAGAAAGGATGCTAAAATCTACAGAGGCTTTGAGCAGAGCCCTGGAATGGAAGGGACATGTTTTGATTCCTGACTTGTGTTATGATCTAAATGTTCATGCCCCACCCCAATTCATTTCTTGATACCCTATAGCTCAATGTGATGATATTTAGAGTTGAGGCCTTTGGGGGGTAATTAGGCTTAGATGAAGTCATGAGATGGGGCTCCCAAAATCCCTAAAGAAGAAGAGTCTTGAGCTCTCACTGTCCTCCATGTGAGGACACACCAGGAAGATAGTCATCTTGGAACCAAGAAGAAGACCCTCACAAGGAACTGAATCTCTGGCACCTTGACTTAGATTTCTCAGCTTCCAGAACTGTGAGAAATAAATGCTTGTTATTTAAGCCATCCACCCACTCTAAGATATTTTGTTATAGAGGCCCCAGCTGACTAAGACACCTCATGTCTGCCAATGACTCAAGGTCACTGTGTGACTTTGGCTTGGTCTCTTTTACCACTCTGGGCCTCTGTCTGTGCATGGTCTGAAATAAAGAAAATAGCACATGGATAGCCCCCTTCTTCATTCAAGAGGTATTTACTGAGCATGCACCTGGTGCCAGGTGCTGTGTTAATACTAGGGATGCAACAGAGGTCAAGATAAATATGTCCCTTATGCTAATACTGGGACTTCATAGCTTCCCTGCCTACTTATGTACAGAGGATGTTCATTTATTCCACAGCATACAGATGTTATATTTCTTTGTTTAAGAAAATTATATATTTCTGAGTTGTTACCTACCTGATTAGCAAGATGATTTCCACATTCATTGATGAAATTCCCTTCAACCCTCTCTTGCACTGATCTTGCACACATATGGTCCCAACAAAAGGAGGGAGAGGCCTGGTCTCTGGTCTCTTCTGACCACCACCTTGCAACTATTACCTGACGATGCTGTGGAGGACTCCTGCATGCTTCTTCTACAGAGGGTCACACTGAGGTCACTCATAGGATACTCTCAAGCCTCTGAGTTTTCACAAGGTTACCTGGATACTTTTCTCAAAGACACACACCAGATCAGCTCTCCAAAGCACCTAGGACAGCAGTTGCTTCAAAGACCCCATTCCCTATGGGGAAGCAAGGGGGAGTCTAGTCTCTTTCTCGGGAAATCCAAACTACCATGTCACCCCCCAAAGAACCAGTCCTCTCTAGTGATTCGAGTACCTGTCTCTCCACAATGACTGCAGCCCAATTCTTTGATGGGCTACTGTGTGACTCTTCTAGGTCTGTAGAATCTAAGCTCCAGAGACGGGGTGGCTTAAACCACAGACATTGATTTTCTCAGTTCTGGAAGCTAGAAGTCCAAGATCAAGGAGTCAGCAGATTTTGTTTCTCTGGGAAACCTCTGCTTTGCCTGCAGTGGGCCACTGCTTGCTGTGTCCACACACGGTCGTTTCTCTGTGTACACACATTGCTGGTGTCTCTTTGCGTGTCCAAATGTCTTCTTATAAGACACCCAGTCAGATTGCATAAAGGCCCATCCTTTACAAACTTATTTTACCTTAATCTCCTCTTTCAAGATCGTTTTCCCAAAACAGTCACATTCTGAGGTACTAGGGGCTGGAACATCAACATATGAATTTTAGGGGACACAATGTAGCACCTAACAGCCATCATTACCATTGACTATTTACTACATGAGATGCCCTCCTCCTCTCCCTCCTCCTCCTCTACCTCCTCCCCCTCCCCCTTCCCCTTCTCCTCATCCTCCTCTCTCCTCCTCCCCCTCCTCCCCTTCTTCCCCTCCTCCCATCTTCCCCCCTCCTTCTCCATCTTTTCCTCCCCCTCCTCCCACTTCTCCCCTTCTCCCCATCCTCCTCCTCCATTCTGCTATCCTCCCTGCTGGGGTCTTCTGCAGCATAGCTCTGAGACCAAAGGGGCTGCTGGCCTTGCTCCAGGGTTGAGAAGAGCCCTCAGAGGACAAACGCTGCCCTTTGTGGGTGACACAGGTGAATGCACAGGGAAAACAGTCATGATGGCTCGTGAATGCTCGTTCACTTATGATGAGCCTGTATTCAAGAAGATAAGACGCAGTTAAATCAAATCTCAATCAGGATATTCTGCTTCATTAATGATAACAATTAATAACAGTAGCTTGCGTTTGCTAGTACCTGGTGCTTTATATGCATAATCTCTTTTAATCCTCCAGTTTTCGGAAGTCATTGTAAGGATCCAAACCAGTAATGTAAGCAGATAATGCACTTTCCAAGGAAGAGTGGAGAGGAATAAATATTTATTTTACTCCTGTGAAAGGAGCCACTCTAGGTATTTTCTCTGCATAAGTTTTTTTTTTTTTAATCTTCGTAACAGCCCCCATGAGGTGGGTGCTAATATCTTCACATAAGGATGATGAAACCAGACTCTGAGAGATGAACTGACTCGCCAGAGGTCACACAGCTGAGTCTGGGTGTAGGCCCCCGCTCACCATCAGGGGGAGTTGACTCCAGAGTCTATGCCCTTAATCACTATTCCAAAGAGGCGGTGGGCCGGATGGATCTCTTGCTTCATCCCTAGGCTGACCAGAGCTTCATGTGGGACAAATCCTTTGAAGTGGATCAGCTGCTGGGCTCGTAGTTGGTTCAGACACAGCTATGGGCACAGACAGGAGGAGCAAGCCCTGTGGCTGGGAGTCTTACAGCTGGCAGGCAGAAGGGAAGGCAGGGAATTGGATGACACCTGTGCTCAGATTCAAACGCAAAGCCTCCATTCTTCAGGGAACGAGGCAGAACACCAAGCCAGGAGAGACTAGACCGGGGACCCAAGTGCAGGGATCCCCGCACAGAGGGGGGTAGCAGAAGGGCTGACCGGGTACTAGTACATTTGATCACATGCTATGCTTTGAAATTCTGCAATGTCTGCCACTTGCTCTTAGGATGCAGTCCAGAATCCTCCTATGAGTTGCAAGTCCCTTCGTCATATGACTACATAATGCTCTTACCGTCTGCTCCTTCACATCCCCATCCCCGATTCTCTCTCCGCCTCTCTCCTCTCCTTTCTCCCCTCCAGCAGAACCGAACCATTGCACGAACTGTTCACTACACATGGAACAATGTCTCCTTCCTCCCTTTGTTCAATAATGACTTATCATTTAACACTTTTATTTTAATGTTTTAAAACTTTTTTCTTTATTGATTTTTAGAGAGAGATGAAGGGAGAGAGAGAGAGATAGAAACATTGATGAGAGAGAACATTGATTGGCCGCCTCCTGCATGCCCCCCACTGGGGATCGGGCCCACAACCTGGGCATGTGCCCTGACCGGGAATCGAACCGGCCACCTCTTGGTGCATGGGTCGACGCTCAACCGCTGAGCCACACTTGCTGGGCTTATGACTTTTATTAAACGTCAGATCTCCTGGTGGTTCCCATGACCTTACTCCATTCCGAACTAATCCATGTTAGGGGCCCACGCTGCACACACCCATGGTACCTTATACATCCCTCTCCTGAACACGTATCACACTTCAAAATGAATGCCTGTCTTCCCCCTTCAAATGGCAAACTCCAAAAAATATTTATTGAATGAATGAATGTAGAGTTGGACTCTCACACCTTCAATCAATACTAAGAACAATATTTTCTCCCGATCTGACTTTGAGATCAACTTGTGGGTAGTAATCAAGAGGCTGCAGCTGTTGGGAGAGGTGGCCCACATGAATTGGAAACCAGGCATGATGTCCTGCTGGCCTTAATTGCCACATCAACATTCAATGAAGCACACGCACCAAGTCCTTGGCATGGCAAATCGCTTTTAGCACATCAAGTTTCTGCAGGGTTTGAAAGAAATGAAAAACACTCTCCCTGTTTTTCCACTAATTTAGACGGAGCGTTTTCCTCTTTGTCTGCCTTCTGCTTAACCTACCCTCGCAGAAGCGACTCTCCTTCCAGGTGCTTCCCATTTGCAGGTATCCCTTGTGCTGCAGGTGGGGTTTTAAGTGAAAGTTTGGTCCTTTTCAGGACAGCAGTAGCAGCCTGTAATGCACCAGGGAGCGCTGAGCTCACTCTGCTTTTCCGGGCTGGGTTGCTAAGCAACATCCCTGCTTGCCTGGAAACGGGGTGAGGCTGTATCAGGCTTTGTGAGAGAGGATGCAGGGAACAGTGTCTGGGAGCTGCTTCCCCGTCATTCCTCCTCTGACAGACGCAGCCTTTCATTCCCCTTCTCCCCGATCCCACTTTTATCATTTAAAAACTCTATCTTCTTGGATTGCATCCTGCCCCTGTTTCGGGTTTTACATGGATGTGTTGTCATTAGTCGCCTGTGAACTTTTGGAAGACAGGGATTTGTCTAGCTCTTCCACGTAGTTCCTGTGCTGTGGATGACCCCAGAGGAGCCACATGTGCCATGGGGAACCCCAAGCCCCAGTCTTGAGCCAGCCTGGCCCCCGGGGAGAACGAATGCCATGTACTGAGCGCGTCCTGTGTAGCAGGGAGTCCTCGGCAGGCCCTCATCTGCTCGAACTCACGGGAAGGGTGGAAAGAGGGCAAAAGAAACACCCTCATGGCAGCCCGACGGAGTGGGAATTATTATCCTCCCCACGTGACAGGTGAAGAATCCGAGGGACACAGAGGTTAAGTAACTTTCCGAGGCCACGGAGCTTGTAAAGGGAACCGAGAACTGAACCTCTCCCAGACCGAGACCTCATGCTGCTAACACTCCATCTTAGCGCTCAGTTTCGTGTGAAGTCAGTCCATGGTGAAGCTGACCTGACGTGACCTGATATTTCTGGTGCTCCAGTGTCCTCACCCGTATGATGTCAATAGTGACTTTTTCTTAGGGATGTATGAGGATTGAGTTAGATACGTGGTAAGTACCGGAACGCACAGGGGCACAGGACACACTACCTGCCTTCTTTTCCCTTCCATAAAAGTGTGCTGAGTCCCCTTTCCTAAGACCTGGGCGGCCTTGCAAGGTTAGAAGGAGAGATGGGCATTTAGAGTCCCCTTTCCACAGACGTCGCTTGAGAAAATGCATGTGGAAGTGACGTTTTTGTGACTCTGTAAAATCCTTTCGTTACAATATAATTTATTCCTTCCGCCTCCTGTCTTTGTGCCACTGTAAGAGAAAGCAGATCGCTTTGCGTCTCTTGGGTGAGAATCTGGACTTGAGGACTCTGGAACTCCTGGGATAAGGGAGATGAAATAGTGTGAGAAGGTGGGGTGCATGCAGGATGCTGAGCAAGGAACAATGATGTCCTCACAGAGCCCCACCCACTGTTTATAGAAGTCACTCTCCCCCATCCCGTTCATTCTGAAGCCCCTGCAGCGGTCAGTCTACACTGGATGGGCCTGCGATGGGCTTTTAGGAGCCTTGGATCCGATTGGTTCCAGCTCCACCCGCTATGTTGAAAGGTGGGAATTGGCCAGCCTGGAAATCGAAGGCTTGCTTTGTGAGGCGGCAGTGAGGAACAGATTATGGTTTTCATCTTCTGCTTCCCACCTGCCCACTTCACTTCCTCTGGACTCCTCTTGCCCAGAAAAGAGTCAATACCACTTTGCCTAAAGAGCCCGTGGCCTACGTGGGGCCAGTGGGCTTCCCCGAGGGTCTGAGAAGGGGGTTTATACATGTATGCAGTGTATCTGGGTTCTGAACCTGATCCCGCTCTTGCAGATGGAAAGTCTGTCTTGGACTGCCCATTCCTCCCGGTCCCTGCCGAAGCTCTGTGCTTAACTCTGGATGCCCCGACTCTGGCTCATAGAGGAATTTAGAGGTTACATGTTAAGAATGGTGCCAGGTGACCTTAAGGTCTGGGTTATTCTGATGATAACTTTCGTAGACCACTTATTTGCCCTTATTGGGGGAAACTGTGTGGCATAGTTAGGAGACCTGATTTTGCAAACTTACAAATCAAAATTCCATCATTAGCTGTGTGGACCCAGGCAAGTTATTTCACCTGTCTTTTTTTTTTTTTTTTTTTTTTTGCTAATCCTCACCTGAGGATATTTTTCCATTGATTTTTAGATACACAGAGTGAAAGGGAGCGATGGAAGGAGGAAGAGAGAGAAACATCAGTGTGAGAGAGACACATCAATTGGTTGCCTCCCACATGACCCTGAGGGGGGCAGGGATTGACCTGCAACCCAGACTCATGCCCTTAACCAGGAAGTGAACACAAGACCCTTGGGTCCTAGGGCTGATGTTCTAACCACTGAGCAAAACCATCCAGGGCTATTTCATCTTTCTAAGACTCAGCGTCTCCCCGTGTAAAACTGAAGTGATAATTAGACCCACCCATTGGATTGCCTCGAAGTTAAATGAGTAACTCACATCAAGTTCTTACTGTAGTGTTTGGTCTGTAAAAAGAGGCCAATCGATTTTTAGCTATTATTATTAAGGTCATTAATTTGAATTTGTCTAAAGTATACTTTTATTTGTGCCATTTATTTAACAAACAGATAAGCTTTCAATATACTAGTCATTGTTCTAGGCTCTTTAAATGGATTTAATTCTCATAACAACCATATTAGACAGGACCTATTAGAACCTCATTTTTACAGGAGAAGAAATTGGAGCCCAGAGAGGTTAACTATCTTAGTCATTGCACAGCTGGAAAGTGAATGAGCTCCTGTCTCCAGGTCTGTGCTCTTAGCCAGAGCACTGTGCTGCCAGGATTTTTCACGTCAGGGATAATGTTGAATGTAATGGGTAAAGCACTCACCTAGGAACTGGGAAATCTGAGTTCTAATCCTGCTTCTGCAGGTACCTAGTAATTCAGAACGACCCAGCTCCTGGGTCTAGGTGTTAAACTCGGCATCATTTTGCACACTAACAAAATATTAGGTGATGTAATTGTTAATTTATAATTATGTGTTATATAATTAATACCATATAATTAACAATCCCTTGGCAGTGTTTATAATCATCCTCTAATTTATAAGAACATTACGGTTTCCTCACTCATGGAAGCCTGTGGCAGTCAGACCAATCTCCAATCCCTGGTTATGGCTTACAGAGCTCACTTAGGGAGACATAGTCATCCTGGTGACAGCAACATGAAAATTCGGACGTGCAGCTGGGACCCCCCTTCTTTCTCCTTACCATCAGCTCTGAAGCATCTTGTTAAGATTTTTCTCAAAGCCATTATCTTCTTCTGGTCAAAGACTCCATTTAGAAGTTGTATTGAAACTGTAAAAGAGGTTCCTCCTTCATTCGTAGGGAAATGTTGGCCCTTGGGTGGAGCCAATACACTTTGAGTGCTCACCTGCCAAGCTAGGAAGTTTGGGAGTAGAGGGCAGATGCTCAGCTCAGAGTGCAACTCAACTCGTGATGCATGAAGCTCATTTGCTTATTCCAAGCTACTGAATGGAGGCTTTTCTTGTACTAATTTAACACTGTTACAGACTGAATGTCTGTGTTCCCCCAAAACCCATATGTTGACACCCTAACCCCCAAGGTGAAAATAGCATTAGAAGAGGTGGATAAATGATTAGGTCATGAGGGTAGAGTCCTAATGAATGGGATTTGTGCCCTTATAGAAGACATCCAAGAGAGTTCTCTTGCCCCTTCTGCAATATGAGGACACAGTGGGGAGATGGGCCTCTGTGAACCAGGAAATGGATTCTCACCAGACACCAAATCTGCTGCCACCTTGATCTTGGACTTTCCAGCCTCCAGAAAGGTGAGAAATAAATGTTTGTTGCCAGCGGTGTTTTTGTTATAGTTCACTGAGTTGACTAAGACAGGCACTCTGTCCTTCAAACTCCATGCACCACTGTACCAGGTTCAGTGAACTGGGCTCTGTGACTCCTGGTGATGCAGTACTTATCAGTGCATTCCTGCCCACCCTTTAACCAAGAGCATTGCTTTCAGTTTAAAGACTTCTTTCTTTTTATTAGTACTTACAAAGAATATATCTATTTAATACATTTGGGATTTCATGTATGTTGATTTTTATTAAAGTGACCATAACAACCATCGAGATATTTATCCTTAGGTTAAAAACTGCCTTCCCTGAGGGCAGGATTCTACTGTATGAACTACATTAACTTGATATGTAATCAAGGCCAGAAAATGCTTGAGATAGTGAAAAGGGAACTCAATTCATGCTCTGTGTCCAAACTTGTAGAATAACTTTGATTATGACTCTGCATCTCTGAAGGTTGAAGATTGACAGATCTTTAATGACCCCTCTAGCCCGACAAGCCTGTGGTGCTGTGTCTACTCCCTTGTCCACTTTCCCTGGTAAATTGGCCATCTTTAAACCTAGCAGTGTATTTTGCCTTTAAGTCTGTTCTGACTGATACTAATAGTGCTACATCAACCTCCTTTTAGTTAATATTTGTCCAGTATGTCTTTATTCATCATTTTATTTTCCATCTGTTTTTTTCTTTTATTTTTTTAAATGTATAACTTCTAGTCTGACTACCCCTGTCTTTTTAATGATCAGTTTTGTCCAATTACATTTATTGTGATTATCGGTGTGGTGAGTATTATTATTATGTCTATGTGTCCAGCTATTTTAATATTTTTCTTATTTTCTGCTTTCATTTGCAAAACCCTCCCCTATTAATTTAAAAGTTAGACAAGCTATATTTATTATTTTAGAGGTTAATCACTTCTCACCCTTTGACGCTATGATCTCATCCCCTGATCGTTTATCACCATCTAGTGGATCCGTATTACTTTCTTTCCACAGAAAAGAGAATAGGAGAAAATGATTGTCATCAAGATAATTTTATCAGCATAGACAACCTAAGAAGATACTCCATATTTAAGATTATATTATTGTACTTGGATAACCCAAAGCCTCTTTCAATCTATTGTGTCCATTTCTTTTACTTCCCAATTTTTCTCCCACTTGGTGACATGTAGACTCTGTGCTACTATGATGTTAATCACCGAAGGGAGCCTTGCTGTTAGTGTGACCTCTTCTTGGCCTCCTGTTTGAAGGGAGCAGATATGCCAGGGTCCAGAATTTTCCAATGATTTTATCTGATAGCTAATTAATGGCCTTCTGTGGTTTCCATGGTAATGCCATGCTTTGCCGCCAGGCCTTATCCAAATGGGCATTCTGTTCACTCTTTTGCCTTAGCATCAGCATATTAATCAGACACCATAGGTCCTTGGTTGCTGTATCAAATTGGTAAGACACTAATTGAATTAAAATCGCACTTGAAGGATTCAGGCTTTTTTCCCTCCCAGCTTGGGGGGAACTCTGTTAGTTGAAAGGGCCAGAACCAAACAGGAGACGTTCAGAAATCCACAGAAATTTGTGTCCTTTTAGAGCAAAGTATTTTCCTTTCACCTTTGAATAAATATCTCGATGTCTGAATCTGTCTCTCTCCTTGAAAATTTCTCTATTTCCCTGACCTTTTCAATGTATTCTCTTTGTAATATGGAGTTAGTATTTTCAAGGTCAAGGGAAGAGGCCTTTCTCTCTCTCTCTCTCTCTCTCTCTCTCTCTCTCTCTCTCTCTCTCACACACACACACACACACACACACAGAGTTGGTGAAGCCTATGGGAAGAACTCAGGCTGAAGGCCCTAACTGAACTGTGATAAGCATTAGGTAGCACAGTGCAGATTAAAATTGCCTAACAATCTGTAAAGTGCTCTGCAAACAGAGGGATTATTAGATCATGAGTCTTTGGAAGGCAGAGATGAAAGGGAGGAGGAAGAGAGGCAGCTAAGGGATGCTCAGTCTTAAATCCATTCTTCAGCTCATAAAGATTATGGATGACTATTCCACTTCTGATATAGACTTGAAATCCTCACTCTCCTTGGTAGCTTGCCATTTAAAATGACACCTTTCTGTAGCTATTATTGCAACTGACCCTCACATGCCCCATGCATACTTACACCCTTGTGCTTTTGCATTCTCTGTTCCTTGGCCCTCTGCTCCTTGTGATTTGCCCAAGTCCAACTCATTTTCAACACTCAGAATGATCTTGCTCAAGGAATGCCTTTACCAACCCTATGAACAGAGTAGATCACATCCTCAGGGCTCCCCTCTGTGTGCCTGACCCCACAATAGCACTCATCATGATATACTGTGATTGATGTTTATGTTTTAAATTGGTGCATATGTCCGTCTTTTTCATTAGTCTGTGAGTGACACAAAGTCATGGACCATTTCCTTACAAATCTTCATATTTTGGACGTGCCCCATTCATGTACTAGGTGTTAAAAACATGTCTCATGGTTTACTGACCTGCAAAATCTTGTGCTTGGTGACTAGTTGGTATGTGACCACTGGGCTGAAGACTTTCCAACCTAAGTGAACACCGAATCCTCTCAGAATCTGAGGTCCAAAAAAGTATATTAATGTGAAGTGCATGTTCAGTGGTAAAACTGGTTTAAAAATATATGCTAATTCATACTAAAAAAAAAACTAGGACACCAAAGTTGAAATTTACCACTAGGAAAAAAAAATACCCCCTAGACACACAAATAAAGTAGATAATTCTTTACCTCGTATGCATGCCAGCACTCTCCTTCTTTCATCTTAAAAGGAGCTATTTTGGGAATGATGTTCTCTTTGAGTCACATTATCATAGACTCTGGTGACCTCTGAGATAGGTGTTTGTATTTTATCTAGGATAGCATTACTGTGAGAGAGAGATGCACATTCTTGAACCGGAACCAGTGAGTGGAAGTACCCAAAAGCTGGTCAAAGTACCGGAGGACAATCTAAGCATCTGTATTCTTTTGTAACACAACCTGGAATGAGCACTACTGCTCCCCATCAGTAAGAGGAATCGACAGAATGTGGAAGATACAACTAATTAGCTTCCTGTCCCTGACATGACCCAGTCAGCTGACAGTAGTCATCTCCCTAAGGTGGTCAAGGGGATATTTGCACTGAGCAGAAGTTTGGACCACAGGTGTTCTGCTGTTTCTTCCAGCCCTAAAGTGTGTGATCCTGTTTCTCTGCCAATACAGGAACGAAGATCTAGATGCTCAGAAGCACGTCCAGCAAGTACCACCTTAGCAAAAACACAAACACAGCGTTCCTGGAGACGGAGTGGCCTCCGCCCAAATCCTCCGCAGGTGCGCTTCGAAATCATTCTCCTGCTTGAGTCTCTCCTTCCAAATCGACTCCCAAGTCCCACACAAGGCTTCTCAGCTCTCACAGATGCCAAAGAAACGGCAGTGTTATTTTATGGATGCGTGTATTCTGAGTTGATCCAAAGAACAATTTTTAGATACTTCCTTGGGGAAGTCAGTTTGGCAGACCAATGCAAATTGTAAACCTACTCTGTTTTATTTTATTTAGGTTATTGATTTTTATTCAAATGAAAATTTAATATGTGAAGTATTTCTAGGAAATCGGACACCATTTCTTTTTGGAGAAACTAGGTGAAAAGAGTTTCTTGATTAAATGAAAAAAACAACAACAAAAAAAACAACAAAAACCACTCAAAACAACTGGAGACTGAAATCTACTCTGTCCCTTGGCAGTGTGCTTGGAGAAAACATGACGGTGGCAGCATGATTTAGGAGGGGACTGCCGAGGAACTCAAACCCTCCTCCAGGCAGTTAATTGTGTGTCACCAGGGGCATGCCTTGCTCTCTGAGTGTTTCCCAAACGAAATGGACAAGTTTGATGGCTGATATCTAAGGTGGTTACTGTTTTCACCCGTGGGATTATGGGAATGCCTCTCTCCCCAACCCCTTCCGTTGTCCAGCTTCCATAAGCTTCAGTTTATTCAGCATGAAAGAAGCTAGGCCAGCCCTGGCCGGTTTGGCTCAGCGGTCAAAGCGATTCCAGTCAAGGGCACCTACCTCAGTTGTGGTTCGAACCCGGCCCTGGTTGGAATCGGGCAGGAGGCAGCCAGTCCATGTACCTCTCTCACATCGATGTTTCTCCCTCTCCCTCTCTCTCCCCCTCCCTCCCACTCTATCTAAAAATAAATGGAAAAATATCCTCCGGTGACGATAAAAAAAACAAAGAAAAAAGGAAGCTCGGTGAGTCAGATAGCCCTGCCATTGCATCCCCACCCTTGTGTGAAAAGGAGTCCAAAGAACCACAAAGAATTGAGCATCAAGAGGGAAGAAATTGTAACCGAAGAAATATCTTCTTTATCTGTGTCCATTTCCTCCCACAAGGAAAAATGGCAGTGTCGGTTGTACATTACATACATCTCTCTTTCGGGTTTCATCTTAGCACCTGCACAGCAGAGACCTTCACAACTCATTGCATACGCTCTCCCCTCCTCCCCCTCCACACGGGCCCTGAGGCCCAGGCAGCCACTCCCTCCAAGCTCCTCAAAAGGCCGAGCCCCTTCTTCATGACAGAGTATAGTAATAGCAAACATGCCCCACGGTTTCATACAGTTGCTAGAACATTTTCAGTTTCCAACGAGTGAAGATGTCCCTCCTCCTCCTCTTTGAGTACGTGAATTACATTGTACAAATTTGTGTTTATTTCGCTTGGTTTCTGTCCTGTTACGTTTGTACAACAAAAGGGAAAGTCGGTGGCCGGCAGTCCCAGGTTAACAGAGCTTGGCCGTCATCTGGTCCGACTGTTTGAGGATCTCGGTGTTGTAGAGGTCCAAGGCGTGGTTCACCCTGATGATCTCGCTGTTGGTCAGTTTCAGGCGGTGCTTCAGCATACAAGAGAACAGGTCCAGCTGCGGCTTCCCCGGGGCCACAGGGGGCGCCAGGCGGTTGATTCGGTCCCGAATGTCCAACAGGAGGAGCATCACGGACGAGGAGGAGTAGAACTGGCCGCCCTGCGTGTAGGACTGGTTGACCTGCTGCACCGCGCTGCGGAGGAGGTCGGCGTTGAACCTCAGGCTGTAGCCGAACACCTGCACATCCGAGATCTTGATGTAGAACTGCCTCTTGCTGGGGTCGGACAGGTCCACGGGGCCCTGGCCGGTCTCATTGCGCATGACGGTGGCTAGGCGAGTCCGACTGCGCAGGTAGATGTGGACGGTCTCGAAAAACGTTTTCCACCGGTTGCCCAGCAGGAGCGTCCAGTTGTAGCACTGGCTGTTCTGGAGGCGGACCTTCTCCCAACGCGGGTAGCCAAACTCCCCGAAGGGCATGTTCCAGCCCTCCGAGTGGCTGCCGCTGAAGGGGTTCACATACACAAAGAACATGGGGTCCAGGCTGCTGTTCCGCATCTGGCAGATGCGCATGGACATGCCGATGACCATGTGGATGAAGTCCATGCGGTTCTTGTTGCTCTTGAGAGTGAGGGACATGCGCTTGCGCCACCGCGGGTCGAAGAAGGTGTCGAGGCGGATCTCGTTGCTGACGAAGGTGGTGTGGACGGAGAGGCGCGCGTCCATCTTCTGCAGCAGGTACTTGAGCTCCAGGTCCTGGAAGTCCAGGTCGGTCTCGAAGCTGATGAACTGCTCGCTGCGCTCCGAGTCCACGTTCTGCGGTTCGCAGCGGCCTCGGTACAGCTTGTAGCCCTTGTTGCAGGAGCCGCAGAGCGAGATGTTGGCCAGGCTGCACATGGCGCAGCTGTTGTTGCCCCCGATGACGCAGGGGATGGGGCGCTGGCACAGCGTGGTGCTCCCGTGGCACACGCAGCTCCTCTGGCTCTCCAGGAAGGTCCCCCAAAACCCGTTCTCATTGCAGTAGAGGAGCGACTGGACCCGTGCCAGCCACTGCTGAATTGTCCTGGGGGGCAGAAGGAAAGGAGAATGTTAAGCGCCATGGGAAGGCTGTGAGCGACCGTTATCCAACTGATAATGTACACGGAGCCACCAGAAGAATGGAAGGACTGGGAAGAACCGTGAGAATAGGAGGGGCTCTGAATGTAAGTTAGGAGAACGACGTTGTCAGTCCCTGTAATGCCACAGGCCACAGCTATAGGACGCTGTGCCTCCCCCCTGTATGTTCAGTGTCCTATCTGCGAAGTGAAGGGGTTGGAGTACACCTTCGTTGGGGTCTTTCTAACTCTACGATTGCCGTTCTACATTAGCCCCAGATAAGTTTGATTCGGGAAATTAAAGTGTCTAAACTCAAACACTCCTGCTGGATGACAACAGATTGTTAAAAAAAAAAAAAATCAGCAATAGAAAGTAACTTTAACCCGCATCAGATGTTTCAGCCCACCTCACAGATTCTTCTATGAGGTTATATAACATGCAACCACAACAAAAACAAGTTATATTTTCCATCATGCTTGAGATGGTGTAGTGCTTCCAGACTGACGACCTTACAGGATCCTGACAGTGGCTTTCCGAAACAGGTAAGAGATGTCATTACCCCTATTTGTCCAGAGCTCCTAACTCTCAACTCAGAGGAATTTCCATCACAACGTGTATCCCTAGGTCTCCCCCCCACTGCCCCTCAACACTTGTAGCCAAGTCTATCCCCAGATTCCAGCCACGGGAACATTCCAGATACTCCACCAGGTAAGAAGCAACAGAAGAATAGGTAAAAATATGTAAGGCAGTCGGCTCAGCGGTCTCTCCTCTTCCCTCGTTCTGTGCAGGTCGCCTCTGGGCTGTCTTCCACGCTACGAATGACCCCTCCACATTCACTCCCTTCTTCTCACCTGAGCCTCAAACACCTGAAAACAGCTTGGGACTTGAGGTCGCTCAGGACTGCTGAAAGCCCTGGTCCTGGACTCAGGACCCGAGGTGCTGCTGGGAGATTTCCCTCACCTCCCCAACCGCCCTCCCACCCGGGGCTGTGGTGAGGATTACATGCGTTTTTATGTGAAAGCTTAGCCCCAAACTTGGTAGGTATTAAGGGCTCGATAAAAGTTAGCTCTTGTTATTCCTGCAAAGGGACTGGCAGTTCCATTTTATAGACTTGGCAAGAGGAGCTCAGAGGTGAAATGATGGACTGAAGTCAGTGAATGAGCAGAGGTCTCCTGGCGCATAGCTAGGTAGGGCTTTTTTTTTTTTTTTTTTTTTTTTCCATTAAATGTCAAGGAAGAACCAAGAAAGCCCTTCTTTTTTTTGCTAATCCTTACTCTTACTTTTGTATTTTTCCATTGATTTTCGGATAGAGTGGAAGGGGGGAAGAGAGGGAGAGAGAGAGAGAAACATCAGTGTGAGAGAGACACATCAATTGGTTGTCTCACACATGACCCCAACATGGGCTGGGGATCAAACCTGCAACCCAGGCATGCCAGGAACCGAACTGGAGACCCTCTGGTCCAAGGGGCAACGCTCTAACCGCTGAGCCAAACCAGCCAGGACAAGAAAGCCCTTCTTAAGGCTGTTACGGGCTGTGGTGATGTTGACAGTCGTCTATTCAATCATTTCCATGGTTAAGCCACAATGGCCAAGCCCAGGAACCGTGGGGTTGGCAACAGAGCCGAACCTTGAAAGCATGTGTACTGGCCCAAGTAGAACCCAGGTCAAAGTTCAGTTCTGTAACCAGGAACAGGTCACTTCATGTCATCAAGCCTCCGTATCCATCTCTAAAATGAGAACACGAAGCCCACCTTATGGGGTGGGTGAGAGGATTGCGTGAATATATTTAAAGCCCGGAGCCCAGCACAGAGCGATTATTGAAGAGGTAATAATAATAAACACTCTCATCCCCGGGAATAAGCTGTCCCTTTGAAGGTATTGAGACACTCACGGGGATTTCACTATCTCTCTGGAGTTTGAGGAAACCCATTTTCTCCTATGGGACATTTGAAAATGGATACTGTTGAACAGGCTTCCTAGGATGCTTTACTTTGAATGAGTTGCTTATCAGCGGAGAGAAAATGGAGGAATAATTAGTGCGCTCCTTGAAATCGCTCTGCCTTTTAAATCCACAGAACCACCCAGGCCCTGGCAATCAGACCTCCCCCACAACATTCAGAACACTGGATCGAAGCACCCGGTTTTCCAGTCCGTTTCCCCTCCAGGCTCCAAGGCTTGGGGGGAGGGGGGCATCATCCTTCCCTGCGCCTCCAGCCCAGAGACGGACTCCACAGTAGTGCTTGCTGAGTGAACGAACAGAATTAATATTTCTTCTTGTTTTTCATTAAGGAAACCCACCTTCTCTGCTCCCCTGCAGTATTGGTTCTCCATCCCGTCCGCCCACACAGCTCAGCCCCCCACCCCGGCCTCCGCTGCGTGAGACCAATCCTATGGCAGCCTGGAGAACAGCAGCCCCAGGAGACGGAGCCCAGCCCCAGGAGACGGAGCTGGACTGGCAATGAGCTCCGTGGCTCCCGCCTCCCGGGCCAGAACATTGGCTGAATATTGGCTGTGAGTCATCTGATATTTTTTGTGAGCTGCGGGGACCCGCCACACGTCTCTGATTGCACGGTTCCATCTGACGAGAGCCTACTTTCAAAACGCCTCTTTCAAAGGGCCCACACTTGCCCCTGTCAGCCCCTCTCCAAGTGGTGGGACAGTACCCCATTTAGAGCTCCGCTGTTCCCATCTGCAAGGCATTCTATAACCCCGCAGAGCGCCCCCTTTCTCGTGTCTCATCATTGGGGTCCTTTGTCAGGGCCGCAGCCCCCACTCCTTGAATCAATGCCTCATTGTGGCTGAACTCTCAGGATCCTCGGAGGGGGAACTGCCAAGATGGAAGTTGCTGGGCTTGCTGCAACAAGCAAAGAGGCCAGTGGCACATTGGGATTCCAGGCCTGTCGAGCAGGAGGGACTGGGGACAGAGGCCCTCTGAGGCGCCTCGGCGAGCTGGCACCTGCATCTCCCGACCGCAGAATAATCATGAGGTTGTGGGCTGTATCAATGAAGGCATTAACGATGCAGCGAGAGGACTCAGGACGAGGCAGCGTGCGAGGAGGGCAGGGAGGGGGCAGGGAGGGGGCAGGGAGCAAGGCCCAGGGAGGGAGGAAAGCGAGAAGGGGGAGAGGTGGATCATCCTTCGAGGCAGGGTGATCCAAGCGGAGAAAGGGACGTGGTGTTGGAGCTGGTGGGGGAACTCAGGAGCAGATGAGCGGACAGGCAGCGCAGGGGCCCTGCAGAGGGAGGAGGTGATGGAAGGAAAGCAGCGTGGGCAGGGAAGAAACAGAACTGCAGACACATCTTCCATTGTCATAACTCAGACTCAGGGTCGGTGGACACGGGCTGGGCCAGGTGAGGACGAGCCATCCTTTCCTCAAGAGGCAGGGGGAGGGGGCCAGAGGGGAGCCATGTTACCATTGAGTCCTATTCCCAAGGTCAGTGAACTTCCCTTTGCTTTGTAATAACTCTGAGAAGAGCAAAACCAGAGATACAAGCTCCTTCCAGTTTTTTATGTGTTTGTTCTTAACAAGCAACTGCCAGCAATGAGGAGCCCACCTGAATCAGATCCATGTCCTATGCCTTCTCCATCCCCAGCCAGGGCTCTCGGTAGTAATTATTGATGTTCAGAAACCCTGCAATGCTCCACAGAAGGCAGCACCCTTGGCTGGCCCAGGCAGTCGGTGGCTCACAACTATTGAGCACTCCCTGTATACCAGGTATTGTACTGGTATGAAGACAACGAGGCCTGGAGAAGTGAAACACCAGGGCCTCTGACTCCAGCGTGGGTGCACATTCTGCGACGTACCACAGTGTAAAATGATCGCGATGGGGCCAGCAAGAAGAAATAAGCAGGCCACAAAAAGAGAAACAAATGGAAATAATGGAAACTACTGCAAGTTTGAGCATGTGAAGGGCCTATTATCACATCCCTTGCTTCCTCCGGGCCTGCCAGGATCCCTCTCCTCCATTCACAGATAATTGGAGCTCATGACAAGTGCATAGGAAGAGGCTGGGGACCAGGGGTAGGAGGGACTGTGATCTATAAATACCATTTCCCAGGCTAGCTGGTGACAGCCTGCCTCAACCCTGGCAACCGAGGACGGCTTAATAGGCCGGCGAGAGGGAGGGGTCTCACCAAGGGCTGACACAGCCCCACTGTGAGGCAGTCAGCTCGAGGGAGTGAGGACCAAGTTTTAAAATGCTTTTCTTGGTCCCTGGGGATCCAAAGCATCTTCCGTTTGCAGCCAAAGCTGAACTTGAATACAACTAAATCAGCATCTTTCTGTTGGATGGGATTTCATTCTGATGGGGGGCCGAGGAGAGGGCGAAGGAGGAAGGACGGGAGGGCAAGAAGAGGTGCTTTTCTTTCTAAAGCTGGTTGGTGGGCATGCAAAGAGGCTCAGAGGAAGCAGCCTGGACCACAGAAGGAGGAGACCTAGACGCAGCCTGGAAATGTTCAGCCCATCCCCCTCCTGTTCAGACCTGAGCACTGAGACCTGGACGCTTGGGTAGAGGGTCCTTGACTCTTGAGTGCTTTCAACATCATGGCAGTTACCCCTTTACCCTCCCACGAGGTGGGACTCCCTGGTGACGCCCACTTGACTGATGTGGCTTTGAAGGCCACGGTCACACAGCACACCAGAGCTCAGGATTTCTGGGTCCAATGCAGTGCTCCCTCAATTTGCCCGCCGGACTTCCCCTCCCCTCCAAAACCCAGACTGGAGGGGAAGCTAGGCTCCGGGCCATGGAGTCACCTCTGCTGCTGGCCCGCAGGCCCTGTCTGCGCCTCAGCCAGGATTTTCTGGCGACATGACAGGTCTCCCAGTGACACAGCGTGGAGTCGCCCGTCACTCGAGGACGGAGGCTGCGCCACCCAGAGCTTCCCATCGGCGCTTTCAAAGGCACACAGCTCCCTTCCAGAGCCACCTGGGTGGGGAGCCCAGGCTGGGATTCCTAATTCAAGCAAACTTCCTGCTGATTTTAATTGGAGGTTTTGCCTAAGACAGGAATGCAGTGTGGCCCAGTGGCATTTCAGGGAAGATCATACAAATTGGGTGCCAAGGAAGGGGGGAGAGACGGACCTAAACGAAAATAGAAAACTATGAGCCATAATTCCCATTTGCCTACCAGGAGTATTTACTTAAAAGTGGAGAGGAAATGAAAAATATATTGGAGTTCTGAATCATTCTGTTATTGATGCCCTGTGCTTCATCCTTGGCATTTCTCTAACATCATAATGGGTGTCTGAGTGATGCCGTGAGACCTTGCAAAATGTATGCTCTGCAGACCTTCCACTAGACTGGGAAGACAAACGGGTGTTTTAGGTTTCTGATGCTGCACTGTTGTTTGGCTGTGCTGTGTGGGTGTGTGTGCATGCGTGTGTGTGTTAAAGAATTGGTGCGAATAAGAGATGCACACATCAATAGTGCCAGAATGCTTGGGGCTCAACTGAAAGCAGCCTTGGCTTATGGGTGTGCTAGTATGAATTATAACCGGCTATCAGACCCACTCTGTGTTCCTCACTTTTCCCAGATAAATATTTAACTTTTTAATCATTCCCCTCTTGAGTTTCTATCATTGCCTTAATAACCTGCTGACCCTTCTTCTCAGTTCTTCACAGGATGTGAGAGCCTCACTGAACAGCTCATAGCAGTAAGGAAGGAGAGACCGAAAAAACGTCGCGGTCCCCTGCCGTGATGAAGGTGCTCTCTAGCCTGGTTTGGTGGAGACCACGGGTCTGGTCTGCAGGGCACAGAGGCAAAGGGTAGTGGGAGGGATGGGGAGAAGAACAAGTAAAAATCCAACAGGGGACTCTTTCGAATTAGGATCGGGAGCTTCACTGGGGAGGATTAGGAAACGATTTTTGCAGTTACACAGATCTGCCAGAGGCTGCGAGAAGGTGACAGGCGGCATCAGTTGCTTATTTAAATTCAGCGCTTTGCCATGGGGCATGGATGTGCTGGAGAGGCGTGAAGGAAGGAGCCAGTCTTTGGGGCTGGCAGCAAGGCTAAAGGCAGCGAGCTGCCCCAGGTGGACGGCAGCAAGAGCGGCGCGTTCTTCCCTGGCGGGACTCGGGCAGGAGAATAGGGCAAGAAAGTAAGGGGCTGACCCCGAAGTACACTAATGGTCTCCTAGATCCATGATCCGGGCGGTGAGGCGGGGTGAGCACAGGCAGGGGAGCCAAGTAAGGACATGCTGGACTCCGCCCGCCCTCGATCTGGCCTTGGATATTTGACCTTGGATAAGTCACTTCACCTCTTTGGTCCTCAGTTTTCTTAGCTATCAAACGGGGAAGGTAATGCCTACCCTACGCTTTGTCTTCAGAACTAGAATGAATTGTGCAAAGCTGCTGGGCGGTGGGCAGTGAAAGGGGTTATGTCTGGCCATCAACCATTATTGTTACCGAGGGTAAAGAAGACTTTATTTTATAAATGTCCCAGGTAAGAATATTCCTCTCCCTCGTGAGAAAGCCCAGTTGGTTATAGATTTCTATCCCGGCCTCCCTGGTTACTCACCCTGCACACCCCACTGTGTACAATGAATACCGTCACCGTGACGCTTGAAGAAAGAGCTGGAGACGCAGGCTCTGGAGTCCAAGAGACTGGGTATTGAATCATAGCTCTGCTGCTCCGCACTTAACCTTGAGCTAATTGCTCGTCCTTTCTAAGCTTCAGTTTCCTCAACTCCAGAGCAGAATGATAATGCAGTACCGGCTGGGTGGTTTTGAGGACCAGAGAAGATCATGGATGTAAAGTTTCTGACACAGAGAAGGAGCCCATGTCTCTCGTGAAAATGAGCTACTGCGGTCCTCTTGAGCTCACACAGAAAACAGCCCCTCTGAAACAGGTCATTGTAGATTCAAAAATCCAGGGAAGTAGTTCAATAAATGTCACTGGGTCAGTTGACTATTGATATGAAAACAGCAACAATAACAAAACCTCTCTAGACACGTAATCTCTTCTGTACCCCCAAATCGTTAACAGATGGATTACAGATCTAAATGTGACAAGTAAATAACAATAACAGTACCAACATGAGCAAAACAGCGTTCAGGAGAAAACAGAGGGAGCATCATTCTGATCATGGAGGAGGCAAAGATTTCTTAACAGGGCTCACCATGCAGGAAAAATAAACAGATTAATAAGGATATGTTAAGATTACCACATATCCATCAAAGATTCCATTCATAGAGTGAAAAGACAACCCTTAGACAGAGAAGGTATTTGCAATAGCTCTAGCCAAAGACTGCATTTCTTTCTTTTACATAAATAACTCCTGCACTGACTGGATGCCAGGGCTAGTCCGAGGCATTTTATGCCGACTGAGGTTTGCCACTCCTTTCTGGGTCTCTTTAAACCACAGTAGACGCCATCATCACAATTTATATTTATCTTGGGAAGGTTCTCACTGAATTATTTAATAAATATAATTTGTCCCAGAAAAACAGAAACTACAAGTCAGTAAGGAAAAGTCAGATAACCAAAAATAAGGGACATCGGTAAAGGATAGGAACAGGCACTTCATAAAAGAAGACATTCAAAAGGCCAAAAAGCACCTGCAACCCCACTCCGTGAGCCCTCGGGACAACGCCGATTAAAACCGCAACGTGACGCTATTGCCGCAGGATGGCTAAAATCAATGAGAACAAAAATAGAAAAGATGGGGAACACAGCATTGGCGAGGATGCTACTGGCAGGAGAGAAAATTGGTTCTGCAAATTTCGAGGAAAACTTCGGAAGTATCTACTAACGGATCTACAAAGCTGCACCTGTGAATACTCTTTGTCCCAGCAATTGCACTCCCAGCCCAACAAAAATGCGTATGGGGGGGTCACCCAAAGACCCGTGTAAGACGATCGCACTGTTTGTCATGGCCCCAAACTGGAGGCGATACACCTGACCATCAGCAAGACAACAGACTCCTACAAAGAAAATAGGATCTTCTTGAGAATAAACGAGCCCAAACTACACAGAATACCATGGAGGGATTGCACAGAAGAATGGAAAGGGGAAAGCAGCCAGACACAAAAGAGTCCACGCTGTAGAAACAGGCAGACCTGAGCGGTAGCAGGGGACGAGAGGACTTCCCTGGACTAGAAGGACTAGTGCCCAGAACCGGACACACGGTGTTTCCGCGGTGCTGATAATGCCCGACTTTAAAAACTCTGCGTGCTGCTGGTTACATGTGTGAATTCGTCTTGTGCAAACTTATGTTGCTGTTTTTTCACTTTCCATCTATCTGTAGTACTCCCCTAAAACATGCAAAAAATCATCCTTTAAGACAAGCAGGATACTACTACTAAGGCAGTGATCTTTACTTTTTTTTCCTATTTATTTTCAGGTAGAGAGAGAGGGAGAGATAAAGGGAGAGAGAGAAACATCGACTTGAGAGGGACACATCGACTGGTTGCCTCCTGCACGACCCCGACCAGGGCCGGGGACTAACTGCAACCCAGGTACGTGCCCTTGACTGGAATTGAACCTGCGACTCTTTGGTCCACCGGCTGACGCTCTAACCACTGAGCCACACTGGCCAGGGCGATCCTTATATTTTCACATCACGGTTAAACTCTATATTTGTATATCACTTTCAGACTTTCTGAAGCTCTTCTGTGTGGTCCTCTCACAACGTTTCTGTGTCACAGGACGAGTGGAGAGGGTAACCTGAATCTCAGTTAGATGATATGAAAAACCAGGCTCAGAGAGCAGGCGTGACTTCCTGAAGGTCACCGGCCACTTGTCACATCACTAGGACCCTAAGTCACCCGTGTGTGAGTTTGCTGGCCCGGTGGAGGGTGCGGTGGGAGGGCGGGGAGGTGGCTATGGAAAAGGAGATGAAGGAGATAGTCGCATAAATCGTATGAACCCAGGTCTATTTCTGACTCAGTGCTCCAAGCCTCCAGACTCTAGTCCAAACTGGAAGCCACTTCCGAGCTCCAGGGAAGGAAAAAAAAATGAACACTTAAAAACAACCAAAAGGATCTGGAGATGCTTATTTTCTTGCCGCGTGTCAGGGGGCAAGGCAATTGCCCTTCTTGTTACAGGTGCAGAATGACAAGCAGGGATGGGAACAGAGACAGGCCCGGTGCCCGGTGCTGCCTCGCAGCAGTCCCGCACATCAGTTGTGACACAGCTCAGCTGCGGGCATCTCCCTGCCCCTCATCCAGGCTGTACACCCTGGGGTGGCACGGGGTTCAGCCTCACTGACTGCCTTCTTTTTACCCCCATAAACAGAAAAGCAATGCCAAAGATATTCTTAGATAAAAGCTTCCTTGGCCCATGGTTGGGAGACCCTTGAAAGCTGTGACTGACAGCCAGCTGCCCCCAGCTAGCCTGGGGCTATTTGTGGGCTGGTACGTCTTCTTCAATAGGACGATTTAATACAACTTAAAATAGGTCTTTGTCACCAAATTGCCACCCTCCCTTCCCATCCCCCACCACCCCCCCAAAAAATCAGAATGTCAGGGACTATCAAAGTAACAATTTACTCTAGGGAAAACTGTCTGACTTTAGGATGGCAATTTCCAGAATACTGGAGCTGAATGATGCTTAGACAAAGCCTGCTCCAAGAGGGAAAGCCCAGAGAGGTTCTGTGACTTGCATGAGGTCACACAATAACACCTGGAAGCCCAGGACCAGAATCTTCCCCTTGGGGAAGGCCACCCCGTACATCGTCATCTTTCCCCAGGCTCTCCGAAAGGGACTGGCGGCATTTCACCGGGGTGACAGTGTACTGGCGAAAAGAAAATATTCACACTTCCCAAGAATTGCTGGACACTGGCTCTGGACAGATACTGATTCCAGGAGATACCAAATGTCACTGTGGTCCACCTGTCAGAACAGGTGTTTGGAGAGGTCAGGTGACCAGTGGAGTTTTAGCTCAGGCCCTCCTCTCGGTGGGCCCAGTGGTTATTTCCTGTAGTCTCTCCCTGGTTCCAGAATGCACACTCGGAATTACTCCGTCATTGGAATACTTCGCAACTGGCAGACTCACCTTCCTCCCCACTTCCAGTGTCTGCACTATGCATGTATCCCCCAGATAACACAGTGACACTGTGGACCATTCTCTCCCGCTAACCAGCTCCCGAGAAAATAAAACAGCAAAACACACACTTAGGGTGAAGCCCGTGGCAAGGGGCATAAACCTGAAGACAAATCCACTAAACAACCGTCTTGGTGGACAGCAGTCCTACAGGCCAACTTTATACTGCAAAACGCTTCCTCGCAGGTGTCTGCAGAGTGCGGCGCCCTCGGCACTAGAGTGTATGATAATGGAAAAGTAAGCGAAGGAAAAACCCACTGTGTGTGGCAGGTGGGCACAGATCCTGAGATGGGAGGTCTACAGTCCCTCCCCGTGACTCTGGGCGGATTCCATTGCTGCTTTGACCAACACAAAAGGTAGCCATGAGTCACACGGTTTATGGGCTCAGGTGTCGAGAAATTAGCAGTTTCTACCTCCTGTCTCTTGGAAAACTCCCTCTTGGAGCTCTGAGACCACTTATGAGCAATCTGACCACCTTGCTGGAGTGAGCACTTGGAAAGACCCTGGAGAAGGGACCTGCCCAGCTGAGCCCAGCCTTCCGCTGTCTCTGCGAAGGCACCAGACCTGTGAGTGACGCTGTCTCGGAACCTCCAGCCTAGCTGCCAGGTGAACGTCAATGAGTGCCCTCAGCCAGCTCCATGAGGAGTGGACTGTCCAGCCAACCCTGGCACAGAGTCCTTGCCCATACAACCTGAGCATAATAGGATGGTTGCTGCTTGAAACCTCTAAGTTTGGTCTGTTTGTTATACAGCCATAGATATTCCAACTACTGTAAACCATGAGCCCCAAAGAAAACTCAGGATGTTTCTTCCCCATCCCACTGCTACCAGGCTACGGTAACTGACTAGGCAGAATTCTAAGACTGACAAACCTCAGAGGAGGGGGCGGGGGGAGGGAAGAGATAAACCAAAGAACTTTTGCATATAAGCATAATCAATAGACATAGACAGCAATGCTGTCAATGGGGGAAAAAGGAGAAACACCTGTAACAAAAAATAAATTCATTAAAAAAATAAAAATTTCAATTATAACAAAGGAAAAAATAAATGAATGAAAATGGCTCCTCCTTCCCCTAGATTCCAGGCTTTAATCCCCAGGACCTGTGAATCTGATATCACTTCCAGGATTGTGTCCTCTTTTCTTTTTTTTATTTTTTATTTTTTTTAGAGAGAGAGGAAGGGAGAGAGAGATGGAAACATTGATGTGAGAGAGATACATCAATTGGCTGCTTCCTTCACGCCCCCCACTGGGGATGGAGCCTGAATCCCAGGCATGTGCCCTGACCGGGAATCAAACCGGGACCTCTCAGTCCATGGGACGATGCTCAGTCTGGCCGGGCGGATTGTGTCCCACAAGGCACAGTTGACCTAAAGAGAGGGAGACTGTCCAAGTGGATCTGATGTAATCAGAGGTGTCCCATTGAAAGCAGAGATGTCTCTGGCTGTTGCGGAAGGAGCACCCTGAGAGATCAAGCATGAGAAGGACTCCCTGCACCTTCGATTCTCTGACGATGGAGGTTACTAGAGCAGGGACTGAGAATGCCCCCTAGGCGCTAAGAGTGAAACTTGGCTCACAACCCGCAAGGAAGGGGTGACCTCAGTCCCACAGCCAAAAGAAATGAATTCACACAACAACTTGGATGAGCATGGAAGTGGGTTCTTCCCCGGAACCTCAATGCCTTGACTTGTGCCTGTGAGCCATCAGCGGAAGGTCCGGCTACACCAGCCCCAGACTCCTGACCCAGGGAAATTGTGAGATAGATCACGAATGTGTGTTTCTTTAAGCCTCTAAATCTCTGGTGATTTGTTCCACAGCAATACTAAACTAATACAGTTACTCTGGCCAAAACCCCACCCCACTCTATCTCACTCTTTAATGAAATGATAGAGACTGGCTAGATGATATTTTAGGTTCCCTGACGACCATGACACGCTGTGATTTTGTAATGTTAGGTTATTTAGCCCTCCTGGGCCTCAGATTCCTACGGGAAAGCATGGATGCAGGACCTGCCCAGGGCCAATTTTATCTTATCTACTAAATTTCAACCTCCCTGCGGACAGAGATGCCCTTGTCTTATTCCCCACCTCACCACCACCCCTCGTGGGATGTCTGGAACTTAGTAGCTGATCACTAAATCTTTGTTGACTGAAGCAGTGGACGGATGGATGAACGAAGATTCCATATACATGTCCCTGGGAATATTCTTTGACAAGAACAAAGGACCATGATCATGTAGGACAGCAGCAGAGGGCTAGTCCATGAGCCCGAGTCAATGGGGGGGACTAACCCTTGCTCTAGCTCCCTCACAGGTAATTACAAGGATCAGATAAGCTCATTGGTGTGAAAGCCCTTTGCAAACTTTAAAATAACCTGTGCATGAGGTATTTATCTTAGTAACGGTTTATTTTTTTTTTTTAAGGTTAGGAATGTCCCTAAGCCAAAGGGTGTAAATCTATCCCCTAATTACAGGAGAAAATGAGTCCCTTCCTGCTGTTCCTTTGGCTGGTTAGCAGTCACCCCACAGCTCAGCAGGAGTGGTACCTGCTGGGATACAAAGCCATTAGCATCTCTCTGCTGAAGCCCAGGTGAAGGATGAGGACCTCTAGTGACAGGCAGGGAAGTCACAGCCCGAGGTACCACACCAGATCTTCTGGGTCACTGCCTCTTAATCTGGTGTAAATCACTCTTTTCCACGGCTGTGTACTGAGGAACCTGGTCTATTGAAAAACTTCAAGAAGGCCTGGCCCCTGTGGCTCAGTGGTTGGGCCTCAACTCATGCACCGAGAGGTCACCGGTTGGATTCTCAGTCAGGACAAATGCCCAGTTTATGGGCTGATCCCCAGTGGGGAGCATGCAGGAGGCGGCCAGTCGATGTTCTCTCTCATCGATGTTTCTATCTCTCTCTTCCTCTCTGTCTCTAACATCAATAAAGAAAAATAAATAAAAACTTCAAAAAGAAGGGTTCTATGGCCAAATAAGTTTGAAATATATGCACATTGGACCCCTTCTATTTGTTTTTTAAATCCACATTTCCTAAACTTTTCAATCACAGTCACCACTTCCTTCCCACACCCCCTCACAATACCCTATACCACGCATTTGGGGGAACTCATTTTTGCTTGGTTCCTGCCAAGGACATGGATAGTGAGTGAGACCATATTTGTGGCAGTGAGGAGAGTCTTCTAATCCAAGTTAGTGTGGTCCCCAGACCAGCAGCATCATATCACTTAGGGCCAGGGCCTATCCCAGACCTACTGAATCAGAAGCCCTGGGCTGGGGCCCAGCAATCTGGGTTCCAAAGCCTTCCAGGGGACTGTGGCATCCACTCCAGTCTGAGAACCAGGCTGTAGCCCATAGATCCGTGGTAGAGATCCTTCAGCACAGGGAGGAAACACTGAATCCTTTTACACCCAGAGGACGAGGTTTCATGGATGCTCATGGCTACCAGGGAATACTTACTAAATGTATTCCTTCTATTTTTTCCCCCAATGGCTACTCAGCTCCCGGAGGATAATATGCAAATTCTACAATGAGGTATTCAATCCCTCCATAGATCATCTCAACATACCGATTAATCTTAATTCAACCACAGTAAGGACAATGACATTAAGAGCTAATATTTACTGACCACATATGCTAAGAACTCTCACTATATCTTGGGCAGTCCTCACAATAACTTGGTGGAGAAAGTCCTGTTATTGTCCTCATTTTATAGATGAGGACACGCAGGGCCAGAAGACAGTGAGAACACAGCTCACCGGGATTTCACCCCAGATTGTCTGGCTTCAAAGCCTATGGACTCCATCTTGATTTACAGGCTGTCTCTGATTTCTGATTTCCTGTTTCTGGATGAAATTAATCTCACATTCAATTTGTCCTAAGTACGTGTCGTTTCCTTAAATGGAAAGCCATTTTCTCCACCCCAAGTTCAAAGCATTATTGTCCCTCCACTCCCATCTCAAAGGTGCCCTCCCTTCGGTTCGTCAAACGCTGGGTCATTGGGTGCCAGGCACGTGACGGGTCACTTTGGGAGAGAGGGTACACCAGCAAGCAAGGAACAACAGAGTCCCTGTTGTCATGGAACTTGTGATCAAGGGGGGAAATCTGGGATTGGGTGGTGAACTTGCCAAGAGTTAGAGAAATGCCAAGCTGGGTGCATTAATGACACAATGTAGGACGGAGCAAACTGGGCCAATGAGCTGGGCAAACATCCCTAAGAAATGGGGGTTTGATATGAAATTTAAAGGGGGACTAGAGGAATCCAGGCAAAGAGGGAAGGGAGTCCTCCAGTCTTCGGGCAGAAACGTCGTTCTCTCTTTTTACCTTTGTTGCTATTCAAATTCTATGTTTATCCTGTGGAAAGCATAATCGAGTCTGTGTTACAGGGGCGTTGTCGGGATTAAATGAGTAAATATATGCATGCACTGAAAACTGTCTGGCACGTAATACATGGTCGATCTATGTTAACTTTCATTACAGCTTTTTTTTTTCTTACTATATGGCCTTGAGCAAGTTGCCCCAGTGATAGCGGCAAATTCCTAGGAATAAGAGCTGCTAACTCAGGGCAAGCTCACAACTGACCTCCATGTGAGGGACTTGCCACATGCCTGACACCTCCCTTCCATCAGGAAAAGGTGGTGTGTGACGACCACAGCACATTCCCTACTCGGGGCCGGTTGGTGGCGGTCCTACAAGGCCCGCATGCTTCTGCTCCCTCCGAGCGACAAGCACTTCCCAAGAGTCAGTTTCGTGTGTTCCCAAACCTGTTTACACCTGTTCTATTTGCTATTATTTTATCATGGAATTAAAAGCAAATACATCGATGAAATATGAGCTTTTTCTGTGGAAACTAATTTGAATTCTATGAAAAATTCTACAAAGACCAGTTGCTGAAAAAAACTCCTATCCATTTAAATGGGAGAGTAGCTGGGAAAGATGGGAAGGGTTTATAAAATTCTACAAACATTTAGATTGTTTCTTAAGCATCTTTACACTACTGCTCCACTTTGAAGAAATCAGAGTTGGAAATATTATACAATTATTGGTCAGGTGTATGCAAGGAAACCAATAAAAGGTCAAATAGAATACACACACACCTCCAGAAAGATATTAACCATATTTGGAAAGGCTGGCCCAAGAATATACATTTATATGTTTTAAGTTAAAGTACTATGTGTTTGTGTATATGTAGCATGTATACATTTTAAGGTTCCCTATTTTAGCATACTTTTTTTCAGTTAACTGACAAATTATTGGTCTCCAATTATTCTGGTAAGAAACCTCGTGCTTTGAGTTCTCACTATATGCTCAAAGTGGCCTAGCTGTTCTTCTATTGATTTTCAAAGCGTAGGCATTATTTTTATCTCCACCGTACCAGGTGGAAAGCTGGGGCTCAGACACCTGACTACAGCGCTAATGATGGCGGTCGCACGTCTTGGCCTGGCAGACTTCAGACTCTGAACTCTGAGACCCTGAAGTTCTGTGGCCTCACCGCTACATTGTTACATCTTGTTGGGCTCATGCTTGATCTTCTCTAGTGGAAACATCCATTTCTTGGATGAACGTGTCTTCATCAAACACCTAGGGTCTACTACTGCTGTGCTCTTGATTGCATTAACACGGTGTCTGTTCATTTCCTTATAGCTTATGAAGAGTGTTCACATACATCATATAATTGACTGGGGCATGCAACTCCGCGGGGCAGCCACTCTTATTATCCTGATCATACAGATGAGGAAACAGAGGCTCAGAGAGATGGGTTTAGAGCCTTTTGGAGGTCATGCATCTAATAAGTGGCAGAGCAGAAACTGTCAGTCTAATAAACGAAATCTGACTTTCATTCAATAAAATATAAGAAGTCACATCCGTCTGCCCCCCTGCATGTGTCTATGGAGATGACATCCAGAGGCAAATCAGTATAGGGTTCAGGGAAAGAACCACATCGGCGTGGACACTGAGGGGCGTCATAATGGAGATAACGATTATCTTGGTAGGCAGGAACTTTCCACAGACACCAATTAAACACTGCATGGAACAGGGAATGTGTTAAAAGCTGACATGGGTTCAGAAGCCATGGCCCCAGGAGCCCCCAAGAGATTTTCATCTCAACAATGCATAATTACATTGTGGCTGGCTAAGGCCTGGACTGCTGGGGCAAGGCCATGTGAATATGGGAAGTAAAAATAAACCAAAGACCGAGAGTCACTGGAAAATGCCAATAATTATACTGCCTGCCCTCGAGTTCAGGGTCTGTGAATCAGCTTTGCCTCATGATACTCTAACCTCTACCAGGTGATGGGATATGGAGAGGAAACATCAACTCACACTGAGATCAAGCACCTATTTGGTGCTAGGAATTTTTCTTCATTTCATTGAATCTAATAGACTCTAAGAAGTACCTATTTTTGCCCTCTTTCTTTTCTTTCTTTTTTTTTTCTTTTTTCAGGAGGGTATATTTCCCAAAGTAATAGAGTTAGCAAGAATTGCTTTCAGGATTTGCATCCCGGTCAGTAGAAAACCATCTCCTCTTGCAGTGTCCATTCTGCCTTGTTGTCTGGACCATCACAGTCAGAGGGCCTGACCTTCCATCATGGTCTGCGCACAGATTCCCCGAGTGACCTTGAGCAAGTCCTTGAACTCCCTTTGGCCTTAGTCTCTTCACTCGTGAATGAGGAACATGGTTGAAGCACATACTACACAGGTGGGAGATCTACAGATTGTCTATACGGCAACGGGGCGTAATTTTAAAAGATTGTGTCAGCGTACCTCTGGGACCCCATTCCAAGCAGAAAATCATTGATCTATGCATCCATTGAACACAGATTTCGAACAGCTCCCGTGTGCCAACGACCGTGCTGGCAGTGATGGAGATGTCTGATGGAGAACACGGGTACAGATGCCTGCCCGGAGCTGAGGGTCTCACAGGAGAGGCAGGCATTCACAAATAGAATCACAAAGGAACATGGTGAACTGAGATTTGGGAAGTCAGAATGCTAGGAAAGCATATCAAACAGGTCCCAACACCGCCTTTCGGCGCCAGGATCACAGCCTTTTGCGCTGAGATCCAAAGGACGCATAGAAGCTACTGCAGCTCAGGCACAAGGAAGGCTGACCCCAGGTGTGGGGGACAGCCTGGGTGGAGCGTGTGGAGAGGGAGGGAGCCGTGAGCACCCAGTGACCTGAAAGGAGACATACAGATGATGTATTCTAAAACTGTACCCTTGCAACTTGTATCATCTTATTAACCAATGTCACCCCAATCCGTTTAATTAAAAAGCAATACAAAGGAGATCAGTGGGGTGCAGCTGAGTGAGCCCAGAAAAGATGTGAGAGCGGCGTAAGTGGTAGGCAGGGCCAGATCACGGCAGCCTGTAGGTCATCCTAATTTTTCCTCTTTCTCCTAAGAGCGGAGATCCGTCACCTGAAGGTTTTGAGCAGGTGGTGACAAGCCAGAATCTGATCCTTAAGTAAAAATTCTGACTGCCTCCTGGAACACAGATCGGAAAGTGATTAGATTCGGAGAGAGCTAAAAGGGCATTGTGTTTTGGGGGAAGAAAGATCTGAGTTTGAACTCGACGCTACTCATTAAAATGGACTAATTAGCGTCATCTGAAAGCAAGACTGCTCAAAGATCCAATTACTGACCTTGTCCCAATATTGTGGAGTTGAACCGCTGTTCTCTCATTGTCTGTGGCATTTCTCCCAGAGTTCGGAAAGGACCTCAGAGAAACTGAGCCTGGTGTTTCCAAATTGTTTAAGAAAAACATAAAAGGAAGTGTCTCCTTATTTCCCCAAATGAGTTTTAATTCAGAGTTCCATAAAGGAAATGGGTAAAAGGTGGCACTGAAGGGGGGGGCAGTAGTTCACTACTCAACCGCCCCCCGCCCCCCACGGGGCACAGGGCATGGTTACACAGCCGGGGCTCTTGGGAGCACCTGGCACAGGCCATCACCATTTAGTCTGGCCCACACAGGGCAGAGTCAGGACTTGAACTCAGGCCCCCTGGTTCAAACCAGTGTCCTTTTCAGCATGCTCCGAGGCTTGAGGGACAAAGGCCCTGTTGCTTGTGTCTTTAAATGCCTTCCGCCAGGGCTGGGAGACCAGGTGATCAGTAAATATTTACGGAATTGCCCAGAAGTCAGCTAATTCAGCTTCGCCCATGCTGATTTGGGGCTTTGTCTTGCTCTCCTTTTCTTCCTCCTTCCTTCCCCCCTTTGCAATGAGAGGTGATTTCCACCATGACACAGTGTTTATCTAGACAGGTCATCCATCACCTTGGATCATCTTGCCTCGGACAGGTAGACAGCAACCTGCCTCTTATTTGCTGTATAGTCTTCAGCAAGCCACACAGCCTCTCTGTTCCTCTCTGCCCCCCTCATAAGATGGGGTGTGTTAGTGCTGCCCGAGTAGACAAGGTGGAAGCACGTTGAGTGGTGCCTACTGCGTGGTAAATGCCTTGGAAGTGTTAACTATCAAATGTTGCCTTGGCCCTAAACTCAGCCTCGTTCTCCTCCTGGTGAATTTGTTTTCAAGGTCATGCTGCTCGCATAACCCCCTTTCCTAGAGCATTCGGAGTTCACAAAGTGCTCCCAGATGCGCCATCTCAGGTGGGACAGACACAGACCCTGAGGCAGGAGGAAGAAATTATGATGCCCATTTTGCAGATGAGAAAACCAAGGCTCAGAACATCTCTCGGTGTCAATGATAGCAGTGACCAAAGTCAAAGTCTACCTCCCAATTTTTCCCCCTTCTGAACTGCACAATGTAAGGATCTCCTGGCAGCAAAACAATCCTCAGAAACCCTCCTTGTAGGTCCCCACCTTCCTGTGACCTGTCCAACCACAGTGTCATGGTCTGACGCTAGGGCCAGCTCCGGCATAGGCTGAAAGAAATCTATCACGGTACCCCTGGGATCCCCCCAAACCCTTATACATGAGGGGCACCCAATAAATATTTGGTTGGGTGCTGGGTCCTCCACTGGCAGGGGTGGTCTGGAAGCAGTCCTTGCTACCCTCATCGCAACAAACACTGAGCCTGGAGATGGACGGCTCTCACTTATCTTGGTGCTTCCAGAGCCCAACACAGAGCAAGCTTGAAGGAGGGGCTTGCTGCGTGGACCCGCACTGAACCGGCCTCTTCTCTCTGACCACGGGAGACGTGCCTGGTGTGTCTGCCTGGATTCCTGCCTGGGCTTCAGAACCGACTGATTTGGGTTCCACAGCTGGAGCCATGTCCTGACTCTCAGCATGCCACATCAGAGACTGCAGAAGGCTAATTCTGCCCCTCCCCCACGACGCCGCTGCACTACCCTGCCTGTGGCATCAACATGCACCCAAACCAGGGAACCCGACCAAGCACAGCTGCCTCTCCTCGTGCTGCTCACAGCCTGCACGGGGCTCCTGGCCACCAAGCCCACCCACGGAGTCAGCAAGGACATCCTAATCCCGCCACTCGCCTGCCCTGTGACCTCGGACAAGTTCATTACGTCTCTGACTCACCAGTGCCCTCCTCTATGCAACAAATCCAACAGCATCAACGTCACCGAGATCGCGTGAGGATTAGATGGAAAAAGATATGCCGTCATCATCAACACTCAGGCTTACTGAGCATTAAGGTGGGCTGTGCAATTTATAAGCAACGTAGCACTGCCTGGTAAAAATAACAGTAAGAAAGTAGCCAGTGTGTATTGGGTGTTTTCCACCTGCCAGACACTGGTCTAAGCACTTCATACGGGTTACAGCATTTAACCTCCAAAAGAGCCGTATGAGGTTGGCACTCAGTTTTCTCAGAAGGAGTTTACTACCCTCTCTGAGCCTTAGCTCCTCAGAGAAAACTAAGGATCCAAGACGGTAGTAAATGCCCCGGGATTCCAGTGTAAGCAGGTGGCAATGCTGGGATTTGAACCCAGGACGTCTGGCTCCAGAATCTTTATACTTAGCCAGCTCTATTGCACTAGCTGTTCAACAGCAATTGTTATTGTGTTGTATTTGCTATTATTATCATCATTGATCTTATTTGCCCTACATATAAGGTAGTCACTTCTAGCTCTACTTATATTCAGTTTATCCTGTGATACATAATCTCCGAAGAAGACTCCCTTGGTCCCAGTGACCCACACCCCCAGTAGTCACACCCTGGTAGGGCTTCTGGCCAACAGAACATGGTAGAAGTAATGTTCTCTGACTTCCAAAGCTAAGTTGTAAGAAGTCTTACAGCTTCCTTTTTGTCTCAGGATGCCGCCATGCTGGAAGAACTCAGGCCATGTGGAGAGAGCAGGTGTAGATACTCTGATTGGCAGCCCCACCTGAGCTCCCAGGTGACAGCCAGCATCAACGGCCAGTTCTGGGAATGAGCCACCTGGGACGTCGAGTTCAGCCAAGCCCCTAGATGACTCCAGCACCAACCAACATGAGAGACCCCCCGGCTGTGTCCAGTCAACCTACAGAACCGTGCAAGATGATAGTAAAGTGTTGTTTTGAGCCACTAATGTCTTGGGGGGAGCGGTTTAGCATCACTTGATAAGCAGAACACCTCTTTTGTCTTCTAGCCCAACATACAGGTCCTAGCACGCCTTGAAACAAAGTTCTAATGATCTATATTTGACTTCTCTCTAAAGTTTCGAGGTAAGTACCTCTTCCAAGGAACAATAAAATAATATGTATTGATCCTGGGCACATTATTTAACTCTGTGCCTCAGTTCCCCTATCTGCAAAATAAGGAAAGTAAGACGGTAAGAGTACGTCGTTCAAGGTTGCAGTAGGAGGAATTAGTTAATTCATACAAGATGCATAGAACAGCCCCTGACATTCAGAATACATATGCTGAGTGACGCCTCTCTCTCCCCTTTTTTCCTCTCTCTCCTACCCCCACCCTCTTAGTACCTCTTCTACTTTCTTGTAACGGAGTCAGGCACTTTACTAGGCTTTCTACATTTTGAAATCTTAATTCTCAGACTTAACCTGAAGGCAGGTGTTATTATGTCACATTGCAACATAATAACTTTCTGTGAGGTGAGGGACTCAGAGAAAGCCTCCTTGGCTGGGAAATGACTGAGCCTGGATTTGGACCCAGTCCATGTGTGACTACCGCTCTGCCCCTCTCCCACCCAGCCTCCACAGCGCCACCCCTGTGGGACCCCAGTGAAAATCCCTGTGACACACGTGGCCGTGGTGGCATCTGCTTGGTGGACTCGTCTCCACAGAGTCTGGCGCACAGACAGATTGCAGCCAGCAATCAGTGCATTTACAAATTCCAGCTTGCTCAGCTCAGGTGGCCCCAGATCCCCAGGGTTGTCACCTCTGTTTGACACTGCTCCGTGGCAGGGAGGTGTCCCGCCTGCCCCTGTGAGAAATGCTCATTAAAGCTTTAGATTCGGATGTCAGGAAGCTGTCCGCAGCCAGCAAGGAGGGTCAGGCTCCGAGGGACCAGCGTGGGCCGAGTTTCTGCGCCCCGCACCTCCCAGGACCGGCACTCAATACTTCTGAAATGAATGGAATTGCGAGGCTGGCCCAGGTGGCATTCCAGACATCCTCTCCGGGCCAGTGGAGCAGGGGTGCTATGATCGGGCAAGTTCTCTCATCACAGGAGGAGGAGGCAAGGCTGCGAGTTCCTTCCTTGAAAGCCCCAGTGGTGGCAGGACATCTCTGCTGTCTACACCCGAGAGCTTGTGCAGAAGAACGACTCATTCTCCAGAGCAGACGTCTGTGCTCAGAAGAATGAAGTGACTTGTTCAAGGTCACAGAGCCTGCTAATGTGACCTTGATTATTCCAGTGTTCCTTCCTGAGCCCCTGATTATTTCCCGTGTTCCTTCCACCTCCAATGTGGTCCCCCCTGCCCACCCCCAATGCCTGTCCAACTGCTCTCCTGGAGCCCCGAGTCTTCCCCAGACCTGGGTGCTCTGTGCCTGAGCAATCTTCTCACGTCTAGTAAATGTCTCCCGGTGTCTTTGGGCCTTCGGACCCTCCACCTCATTCTCTAAGGTGACAACCAGTAACACTGAAGACATATCTGCTTAAAGCCTGGTAACGGTTACCCTTTCCCACCAGGTCAGCTAGCACGGCCAGTCCTGGGGGTGCAGAGCTTCTTCACCCAGAGATCTTACCAAACGCCAGATGGTGTTTAGCTGAATGACGTCCCCCCACCATCAAACATTCAAGTCCTCACCCTGAGGACCTCAGAATGTGGCTCTTTTTAGAGACAGGGTCTTTAAAGATGCAATTACGTTAAAGTGAGGTCACCGAGGGGAGCCCTAACCCAGTAGGACTGGTGTCCTTAAAAGAAGAGGCGATGAGGACACACACACAGAGGGACAGCCCTGTGAACACACAGGGAGAAGATGGCCATCCACAAGCCAAAGAGAGGGCTCGGAAGAAGGCATCCCTGCCGACTCTGCCATCTCACACTCCCAGCCTCCGAGCTGTGGGGACATAAATAGCTGTTGTTGAAACCACTCAGTGTGGTCCTAGCATGTAACACATACATGGAGTTTGTCCTGATTGCCACCAGACCTCCTCACTCACTCCTCCCCTAAAAGACATCTGTCACAGCACTGCCCACTGGGTTCATTTCTGATCCTCTTGGTGTGCCCACTGCAGGTCACATGACAGACGCCGGACGGTAAATGGGACCTACTTCAGACGCTGGCTCATGGTGGCAGCCGGGGTGTCTGTTGCAGATGACAAGGATGCCATTTTGTGGCTGAATGACTGTCTTAGTCCCTGGTTCTGCAGCATTGCAACAAGTGAGCAACCGCCAGAGAGGTTCTACCTGGTTCACAGAATAATTATCACCAACTCAGTGCCAAGCAACCAGCTCAGAGTTGGAGGGAGTGGGGACAACCGGGATGGGCATGAACAAGTGCAGAAGAAGGAGGTTTCATAATGGGAAAAGAGAGGAGAAGTATGCTGACTGAGGAGGGCTTTTACAATTCATGGGACTTCAAATAAGGCACCTTCTGTGTTGGCTGGTGCAATCAGGGAAGACTTCATGAAAGAGGTGGCATTTGACCTGAGTTTAGGAAAATGAGAGTAAAACAGGTGCTTGGATGGGGGTGTTTGGGATGGAGGGAGACTGCTTAGACAAGCACAGTAATTTTTAAATCAAATGCCCAGAGAGCATGGTGATTAAGACATGGTATTTAGATTCACAAAGTTGGGGCATCTTGTCTCTTCCTCTTCCATCAGGGTTTCCAAACCTCAGCCCCGTGGACTTCTAATTGTTGCAGGGCCTGCCCTGTGCGATAGCACCCCACCCCTGCTAGGACAGTAAAAAATGTGACCAGACAGTGCTCACTGTGCCTTGGAACAAAATCACCGGCAGCTGAGAACCACTGACTTTTACGCCGTAGTCTGGGACCAATGACTCAGCTTCTCTGAGCGTAGGTTTTCTGGTCTGTATGATGGGGCAACAGTCATATATACTAGCCTGAGGCGGACACAGAATCTGATCAGTCAATGTGACTTAGCCTCAGTCTTTTTAAGGGGTCTCTCTCAAATGCTATTGAACGTGGAACCCCCCAACATGAGGTGCATTAAAGCACAGCAGCTTTGGCCGAAGCAGGGCAGAGAGGCCTCACGCCTGGGTTCTTGCCCTCCTGCGATGCCCTCATGGAAACCCTGGAGATACGGCCACAGAAAACCCCAGGGGCAGCTCACAAATGCCGGGGATGGTGTCTGAAGGCCTGGATTTGAATCCTGCCTCCTTCCCTGTGGGTCCCAGAGATGAGCCCTAAGTGCTGGGAAGGCAGAGCCCCCTCTGTCCTGCTCACCCCACCTTTGCCACCATTCATCAGAACACCTGGTGCCTCAGGGCAGGGCTGGGACTAGGGTGAGACAAGCAAGGCGTCTGGGCACTTAAGGAGGTGCTCACTCTCAGGTGAGGACCCTGCACCCACATGACCCAGAGAGGGAGCGCCCCCTTAAATTTTTCACGGCAGGGGCCTTGCTTGTTTCACTCTACTCGGCCCTGATCAAAGGCCCCCAGTGAACAGCTGACCCATGAATGAGGTAGCCAGTTTCTTCACCCTTAAGATAGGGATGCTAACATCTGCTTTTCCAAGTGGTTTGAAAATGAAAGAGATAATACATTTCAGGCAACCAGAATAATGTCCTGCAGCAGCCTGGGCTCTTGTTCGTTCCCTTCTTCAGAGGGATCAGACAGAACACACGGAGGCTGGCAGTTCAGGGCTTGGTCAGGAAACAGTGAGATAGCCATTGTTTCAGGGCAGCCTGAGCCATTCGGGGAGAAGCAGAGATGATCAGAAAACGCCGGCCTGGCTTGCCATCTCCAAGTGCGTCACCTGCACGGGGGCATTGCCCCTGCAGCAGCGGATGCCCGCTCGCACGGGGTCCCCGCCTGCAGAGGCCGGGGAGGCAGCACTTACCTCTCTCTAGGCAGCTGGTGGTTGGGGTTGTGGCGGCAGCGGACGCTGAGGCCGAAGAGCTTGCGGGCCGTGCGCTGGATCTTCTGCCGCTGGGCCTCCATGGAGCTCTGCAGGAGCTTGTAGCGGTTCTGCAGGTCCCAGTCGTTGCCCCAGTGCTGGTGGATGCTCCCGATGGTCAGGAAGTGGTTGCTGGGGAGACGCTTCATAAACGATTTAAACTCATCTGGCGGGAAACAAAGGCCGGGAGAGAAGGGCTGAGTGTCACAGCCCATCCAATGTTGCCCACCTACCAATAAAGCAGGCCTGCCCATAAAACAGACTCGCTGGCCCAGTGGGTGTGGCTCAGTGGACTGAGCATTGTCCCATGGGCTGAGAGGTCCCAGTTTGATTCCCGGTCAGGGCACATGCCCAGGTCGCAGGCTCAATCCCCGGTGTGGGGTGTGCAGGAGGCAGCCAATCAATGTTTCTCTTTCACATCTGTTTCTATCTCTCTCTCTCTTCCTCTCTCTCTAAAAAAAAAATCAATAAAAACATTTTTAAAAATACGGGCTTGCTGGAGGCCGCAGTACGTGGCACTAGCTTGCTCCGCTCCCAGGAGGGTGTGCAGAGACCACTGTGCCCTCTGTGAGCGTTCTTTGACTTTGCTGCCACAGGAGTGAACCTGATCCCGCTGAGGACAGGGCTTCCCCACTTCTGTCATCTGAATGCCAACTGGACTGCAATATTCGTGAGTCACTTGTGTTTATATTTACTCAGAAACGGTTAAACGCCTTTTTATCCAATTCTACATAGAAAACCACGACCGCATGCCTTCGTACAATGGGAGCTGTAAAATAGGGTGATGAAAACAGTGTTAATAAATTCTAGCCAGATACTGTTCCCTGCTCCCCGACCAAACCCCCGCACCTGCTCTCACTTGGAAATAGACAGGTAGCGCTCGGGAGACAGGTGCTAAAGGCACATTTGCACCCACTGAAACTTTCTCTTTGATGTGATCTTGACAGAGCTGAACGGGACCAACCTCCCCACCGTGGGAGCCAGTCTTACGGAAGTGACGTGTGCATGCCCTCTTAACGTCTGTCGTGTTGCATTTTGGAAAACTCCAGCTGGAGACATGGGGACAAACTCTTGAGTCTCCCGAGGGAAGGCGTCTGCCTCAATGCCGAGTTTCTGAGTGTCAGCATGGGCTACGACTTAGAAATTATCTGGGTCAGCTCTCTTGTTCTGCAGAGGGACAGGGACGCTGCATTGCAACGGGAGGACATGGCTTTCTGGAGCTGGGACAGCCCGCGAGCACCAAGAGGCAGGACCGAAACCAGAGCCGCTGTTTTCCGAGCTGACTCCTTCCAGCCCACCGCGGCCGTGCCCCCTCCACTACCGGGAAAATTCAAGGATCAAGAGGTTCATCGTTTTGCAGGTAAAATGGTTAGATTGCACATATGATAAATTACATATGTGTATGTATCTTGAGCCTAATATTTTCACTTTATGTGATAAAACCCACAAGGGAACTCACTTCAGGCACATTCGGCATTCATTTTATTTTTTTTTTAAAAGTGCTTGCACAGCTCTCAATAAGACCAGGCTCAGTCTTAAACACCTAAAACATATAAATGACTTTGTAGCAAACCTATGAGGTGGGTAATTTTAGTGCCCCCTTTTCTAGAAACTAGGGCACAGAGAAGTTAATTAACCCGCCAAGGTCACACAGCGAGTAATGGCAGAATTAGAACTTTCGCCTGGCTCCAAATCCCATGCTCTTCCTTAGTATGTGACACTTCCTCTCAACACAAAAAGAGGATCATGGGAAAAGCCCAGGCATCAAAGGTGCTGAAGACACACCTACAGGAAAGCGTCTCGGACTCCTCCAGAACTCAGGCTCCCCATTCCAGACAGACGCCGGGTGCCTGCAAACCGCATCTCCCCGCTGCAGCTGTGCGACCGTGATTCTCTCAGCGCTTCCGTTTCCCCAGCTGGCAAGCAGGTATGACAGCATCTAATTCAAATGCTGAGAGGGTGACACAGGGCTGTATCTGCCTAAATAGTTCCCAACACGCAGGAAGTACTCAGTAGATGGTAGCAGAAGACTGAGAGGATCACACAGGACCGCACTGATGGGTATACTCGGTGCACAGGCAGCAGGCAGGGCACCGGGCCAGGCTCTGCTGCTCGGGCCAGCCCAGCGCCTCTCGTGGGAGACCCGCAGTTCATCCTGCAGACGGCTCCATTGACCTCGAAGGAGGTAACAGTCCTTCCAATGAACCCACATTTGGGTCAGACAAGAAAACATCATTTAAAAGTTAAAAGGATTTACTTTCTTGACTAAAAGTGGAAGAGTTTCCTCCCCATGAGGACACGCAGGCCCCTATCTGTGTGTGGGAACTCGGTCCTGTTTGACCAGTGACACTCCGGAGCCATCAAAGAATCAATGGCTTTGGCTTTGGCTGGCTGTGAATCCCTCCCAATTACCTGGTGCCGAGTCATTAAGGTCACGAGCTCAAAATGAGAAGGACGAAAGTAAGCACGCCCAAGCCGCGTGGACGTGGGTGCATGGGTGGCTTTGACTTCACGGGGAAAACATTTCAAATGGATGAGCGCAGGATGTCTGGAGTGAACGCTCTTCTGGGGAGAATGCAGGGCACTCACAATGCCCATGGACTATTCAGCTGATTTTGCAGTATCTCAGCTTTCTGGGCCCCCTCCCCCACCCGCCCACCCACTCAGAGTCGTTTCTTTTCTTTGGGAATAAGGGTTATTAGTGCTTGTGCACATGGCTTACGTTCTCTGGTTTTGAGCAACAGGGAGAATCTCTTTGTGAAAGCATTTTATCAAATGCTACTTTTGTTGAAGGCCAAATAATCATCACAATACATTTCCATCCCGAACCTCTCTCTTTGATGCCTTCCCAGGATTTTAAGTGGACTAATGGGTGCAGGTTCATCAGGCGTCCACGGCTCCACTCGAGCTGCGTGACCCTTTGAGAGCATAATCGCCGGTGCGCTGTGCATGCTCAGAGCCGGCTGGGGACTCGAGTTCACGGAAACCAGTGGTTTTCCCATACAGCCCCGCAGAGCTCCCTTTTCTCTGCGGTTCACAGTGGCTCCAAGGTAGGATTCTGTGGGATCAAAGGGTTTCTTGGCTACACATTTATATAAATTCAAAAATTAAACCCATAAACATGTCCTCTCATTTATCAGATGAGGGAACTGAGGACTGGGGGGCAGAGCAGAATTAATAAGGTACAAAAGCTGCCGTGAGCCCTGGGTTTGGAACCAGGGATTCCATTCCCGACTCCGTCGCTGACGGTGTAACCCCGGGGAAGACGCTGGGTCTTGGCGCCCTCCCTGCGCTGCGACTCAGAAACAGCATTGCTTACTTTCATGCAGTTCTCGTAATAGGTTTAAGGAATATACAGTTGTTTTAAAAACAGTAATGCTCTCTATAGATGTCCCTTTATTTAACAGATATCTGAGCACATATTTATTATATGCCATGATTTGGCATCTCTTCATGGAAGTCTCGAGGCTTCCCAGACTCTTCATGTCCAAAATGAAACACACTGTTTTCTTTACAGGGTGTTGTAGCTCAGTGAATGTTACCGACATCCATCGAAGTGTTGGAAAAATATGCCTCAAAGACTTCTGGGATCTCATCTCACCCCTTCCTTCTCTTTTTTTTTTTAATTTTTTTTCTTTATTGATTTTAGAGAGAGAGGAAGGGAGATAGAGACAGAAACATCGATGAGAGAGAACATCGACTGGCCGCCTCCTGCATGCCCCTCACTGGGGATTTGGCCCACAACCTGGGCATGTGCCCTGACCAGGAATCGAACAGGCGACCTCTTGGTGCATGGGTCAACGCTCAACCACTGAGCCACACGGCCGGGCTCATCTCACCCCTCCTTTCTGAAGTCCTGCTAATTCTCCCTGCTAAATCCCTCAGCATCTCTGCACATTTCCCGTGTTTACTCCCGATACCACCGCCCTGGCCCACATCACAGGCCTCTCTCCCCTGGGCGCCTGGGGATGGCCTCGCATCAGCTGGCCTGCCCACCTCTGATCTCCGGCCCACAGTCAGACACGAGGGCTCGGCTCTTCCTCAGCGTGGCCTCCCTGACCCCTGACCACGCCAGCCTCCAGCTCTACATACTTTGCTCACAGCAGCTTCTCATTCTCCATGCAGATATGATTACTATGTCAGTCCTGGGGTGGTTGCATGACTGATGAATGCCTGGCTTTCTCATTACCTAGGGGCTGCACGAGGACCGAGACCCAGCTCTGCACCTCACCCACCTTACGGCCTTCGGTGACGGACTTTCCTCCCCTGAACCATGAAAAGCAGGAAACAGCTTAGTTACCCGAGCAGTGACTTCCAGCTTTGACAGCGTGTCAATTCTTCGAACATCTATATCAATATCTACATATATCTGCAGATACACACATGCATATTCACACAGCTACGTGTGTTTATGTAGAAAGACAGACACACACAGACTCAGGAATGAGTAGAAATACCTTTAACCCTCCGTTCTCCAGAGGCTTCCTCTGTGCTATGTGGCATGACTCCTGTCCTCTGGGTACCACAGACACAATACATCACAGGACCACAAACCAGATTACACTATTCATTATCCCACTCAGTGGAGATTTATTGAGTGCCTACCCCACGACAGCTACTAGACTTTGCCCTGGACTCCCCCAAGGGAAAAGGTGGGGTGGGGGTTAGTGAGCATTCCCTCCCGGAAGCCCTAATCCCAGTGAGACAGTGTCCCTTTCTGGACTTGGCAGCAGAACTAAGTTGGGGTCTCTACCTGAATTCTCCAGGTCCTTGTACGCCTCGGCCCAGGACTTGGCCATGCTGGCCAGCGTGTACTCCATGATCTGGATGTCGGTGGTGGGGCAGTTGCACTGTGGGAACTCCTCGGCGCACTGGCACCGGCACTGGCTGTCCTGGCACACGTACTCGCCCTCGCCGTTGCACATGATGTAGCTCAGGGCCGACTGGACGAACTTCTCCTGAAGATACGGAGGGAAGATGATCTGCAGACCTGGTGGAGAACAGCAAGAAGGGGAAACAGAAAGGTTCAGAGAGGTGTTTCATTAACAGCTTCCAGAGGTGACACGGAGGAATCTGAAGCTGCCAGCTGTCTCCCTGTGCGCTGAGACCAAAATCCCCGGGAGCCCGCCTAGGGCCAGCCAGACACGGCCTCCGGCTGCACTGCTTCCACACCAGCGTCTCCGGTCGCGACCCTGGCCATCGCTGAAATGCACACTCTGTTCTGTTCTGTTAGGATTGAGGTCTGGTATATATCTTCTCCATTCTGGGAGGAGAAAACCCTTGTTGAAAGCAGAAGGTGACTGTGGTTGTTGTTTTTCTTAGTTCCTTCATTTCTTGCCTATTTATGAAGCACAAGTCTGAGCTAACACTTGGTCTATAGAGATAAAAAAGACATGATCCCAGCCCTTGGGGAGTTTACAATCTGATCAGCAGGGATAGACAAGGACACACATCATCGTAACACAGCTCTGTAGACCTGAAGCAGAGACGGCCATGTGAGGCGATGGGCAGGCGAAGACTGCAAACAACCCCCCTGGAGGGCAGGGAAACCTCAGTCGAGGAGATGGTATTGGGGCTGGCTGCATCATGGACAGAGAACAGGAAGCACATTCTGGAGGGAGGAACAGGAACAGCAAGAACAAAGACGGAATGGCTCTGTGAAGGAAATGAATTTGGATGGGTGGGGTGCCTGCCGTCGGAGAACAGGTTTTAGCCAGGAGCAGACACCAGAGTGCAGAGAGCTTAATTAATATACTAAGGAATGTGAACGTCATTCTGTGGATAATGGGGGTAAGACTGATATATGAAGAGTGATAGAATTTCATAAGAAATAAAGTATCAGTGGAGAATACCAGAGAGAATTAATTTTATCTTTCTTGCTCTAAAAATGAAGAAGCCAGTCCGGCCGGTGTGGCTCAGTAGTTGAGCGTTGACCCACGCACCAAGAGGTCTCCAGTTCGATTCCTGGTCAGGGCACATGCCCAGGTTGTGGGCCCGACATGCAGGAGGCAGCCAATCGATGTTCTCTCTCATCGATGTTTCTATCTCTCTCTCCCTCTCCCTTCTTCTCTCTTAAATCAATAAAGGAAAGTAAATAAATAAAAATGAAGAAGCCAGGGCCCACCAAAGGGAAGTGACTAGCTGTGGTTGGTTATTGGAGAGCACTGTTGACCATCTCCCATGATCTTTTCTCGATACTTGGCTCATCCGTCCTAATCCTCAGAGCCAATGATGGAGAAGGGTTGATCTGGGCATGAGCACTGCTCCTGTAACCTTGAAAAATGTCAGCAGAGAAGTTATTGCCTATGGTGCCCAGATGGAGGGACACGTCTGGGCTAAATTAGTTCATTAACGTACCTTCACCTGGGACATTTCTCTCTACCTCATTTGGAGATGCTAACAGTTTTAGCCACCAAGGCATTTGAGCCTAATGGTGTTACTATCCACTGTGTAAAAGAGAACTGTTATTCGGGTTAAATTTTTCTTTTTTTTTTTTTTTTATCATTCATGCTTTTGTCATCCCTACCCTACTCATCAGGGATCTGCCGAATAAGCTCAGGCTTTCTCTCACTCTCTACTTCACAGTCCTTCACAGTCCTGCTTCTAGATTTTTATCTTTCCCTCTCTCGCCTTCAAATTATTTTTAAAGACATGAAGCTCCATCCTTTCAACTTGTCTTCAGGTGACATCTCAAAAAGACTGTTTGAGGGGGTGTTGTGGCAAGGAGCTTGTGCCTCCAGCGTGCCATATAGTAGGAAATCATAACGATGTCATTAAAAGCTGGGCATCTCTGGAGTCGGGTTCCTCTTCTCACTCCGAGTCATCTCAAGCAGGTCATCCCACCTCTCTCAGGCTCTACTTTCCTTTCTATAAAATGGGAATACTTTGGGTACCTATATCAGAAGGTCGTTGGGAGGACTCATTGAAAGAAATCCTGTGAAATGTCTTCAACAATTCCTGGCACAGAGCAAGCAAACAGTAAATGTGAATGATTCCTACTTTTGATGATGATGGTGATAATGTCACTCTTGTGATGAAAGTCTTTCAAAGTTTCAGCAGAACCTACAGAATAAATGAGCAATAGCTGTGGGTATTTGATCAGAAGAAGATGATGCTCGGAAGACAGTCTTTACATATTTGGAGGGATTTCACAAAAAGTAGGGTTTAGAAGTCTATGCCTACTGAACCGGCAATGGTGGGAGGGCTACTCAGGAAGGTGGATCATATGTGGATATGCATGACCAGTGTGCTAATTGATAGAGCTGTACAGCTTGAGCAATGGGCCTCTGAGAGCCTGGGTGAGGTCCACACCCATGAGCAAGGGGTCCATCTAAGTCTGAGTGACTGCTCGGAAGGGCTTACTGTACAGGGATATGATACAAACACCAAAAGGTGGGCAAAACACATCAAATCGAGCAGAAAAGTTCCTTCTAAGCCAAGTCTACAATTCTTTCTGAGTATGCATTATTGAGTCATTTTATCTGTATCACGATTTTCACTTCCAAAGCAAAATTTATTTTTAGCTGATCCCAATCCCCTATAGGCATCTGAGTGTATGGATTGGGGTTAAGTTTCTGTTGCTTAAAGGAACTCTATAGACTATACTCACAGCCTTATTTTTCTAGCTTGCTCATCATTTTCTTTCTCCCTTTTGTACGGGATAAAATATTCTATTCTTGGTCCCAGCCCAAAAGGAATTTGGGGAGCGCATTTTTAGAAAATTGCGTCAAATCGTTTCTCCGTTTGGCAGGGATACAAAAGGGCAACGTTACCTACCCCATTCCATGCAACCGAAAACAGATGAAGTTTGGGGTTGGGGGGTTTCTGGGAGCAGCTGAAACACAAAACTGGCTGCTCTTTAAAAATGGAAACTCGGAACACGTGAGCTGTCTCTGAGGCAGAATCTCCTGGGCAAATTTGAAAGAGAATAATGAAGACATAGCAATTAAAAAGCACTTTTCTGCAAAATGTCATTACTGTTTAAAGTTACATAACCATTTCCACCGCAGCGGAGGTTCACACAGCAGTCACCGCCACAGTCGTCTCCCGATGACCTGTGTCCGACAAAGGGGCCCATTGCTGACCTCCGAGATGGGCGCCTGGGTCCTGCAGGCTTCAATGGGAGTCGTAAATAATTTGGAGAGGGATTTGGCCTCCAGAACCACTGTGTGACAGATATACAGCTGCTGGCTGGGTTGGAATGTTCTGTCCCCACAGTTCCCACAGACACACACACACACACACACACACACACACACACACACAAAGAGGAAAACGGAGAAGATGGGAGAGAGAGAAAAAGGCCACCATTATTACCAAGCATATAAATGTTGCTTCACAAAACCCAGGAAGGCGAGAGTGGAGAGTTTCATTGGAACGCCCATTCACCCACACTGAACATATGCAATATTTTCCCCTCAATCTCATTATACTTTGGGGGGGGAAAAAAATCTTGTTATACTTGAAAATGGAGTGTTTCAGTGTTCTGCAGAGTGAGTGGGCAATGTAGAGGCAGGAACACCCACGCCTTCTCCTTCTCTGCTTTTCGCCCCATTTTCCTCGGTCCTTCCTCCCACCTCACGTTCTGCACACACATCTCGCAATAGTTTCTGTATTTTCCATACAGTCTGAGAGGAGTCTCAGTGGAATAGCTCTATTTCCCTGCCTCCCTCCTTCGGCTGATCTCCCAGTGTTCTCCATTCAGAGCACACCCGGCACCCTGCCCTTTCTCGGTCCCTCCACGCGCCAGTCGTACCATTCCTGCGGTCTCTGCACCTGTCCTTCCTGAGCCTAGAATATTCTTGCCCTGGATCTCTGCCTGGCTGCCTTGCCCTGCATTCCGACCACCCGCAGAAGACCACCCCTAAAAGAGTGAAAATGCCTCTTGTATTGTCTTCGCGGGATTCATTGCTCATTGAAGTCATTTTATTCATTTGTTTTTATGTTTATGTTTCCATCTCCCCTACTGGGGAGGGGGCTTTAGGGACAGGGCCTTGCCAGTCCGATGGAGACCCGAGGGCACATGAAGGCCAAGGCCAGGGCTCCATGAACTCATTTGTTGGATGAAAGAAACTGTCCTCTTTTTAGCCCAATGGAAAATCATGTTGCCCCATTAGAGGCAGAAGATGTTAGAACTGAAAAGTTAAGTGCCCTGCCCAAAGTTCCCCGACGCAAGCGACAGACTCCGGACGCAAACCCCGGAATTCCCACTGAGTTCTGAAACACGCGAGCCTTCCCACCTCTCCAGTGGGCAAGTGTGACAGCGATCAGATCCTGGCCCAGTGTTCACGGCACCTGCGGCACAGAGCGGCCTCTAAGCTCAGGCTTCTTGCCTGGGAAGTAAACATCTGAATAACCACTTCCCGGGGCGGTTAGGAGGAGTGCATGAGGGGAGAAAAGGTATCAGCGCCACTCAGACAGGAACCTGACTGTCACGGGTGGATGGTCACATGCTCCAAAATGCACATGTTGAAACCCTAACCCCCATGTTAGAGGATTAGGAGGTGGGGCCTTTGGGAGGTGATTCGGTCACGAGGGTGGGGCATCTATGATAGGATTAGTGCCCTTAGGAGAAGAGGAAGACACAGAAAGCTCTCTACCTCCCTGCCTCCTTCTGTTGCTCTTTCCTTCCTTCCTTCCCTCCTTCCTTCTTTCCTTCCTCCACCCTCCCTTCCTTCCCTCCTTCCATCTTTCCTCTTTTTCTGCTCTTCTTCTCTCTTTCCTTCCTTCCACACATATTGCTTAAGCCCTACTATGTGCCAGGCACCCTGCCACGGATAGCACGGTGAATAAGGCGGGCAACTCCTTGCCTTTGCAGACCTCACAGTGTAGGAAGGAGAGAGGAGCTGCTTGGCTGCAGGGCGGCCAGTGCTCTACCAGAAGCACAGGTTCCTTGGGAGACGAGAGGAAGCACACCTAACCCAGAAAGGAGTAGGGGTGGTCAGAGAGGCTCTCAGAGGAAGAGGCATTTCGGCCGAGACCTAATGGATTAACTCTGAAGGGAAGAATGACATGGAGCAGAGATTTGTCAGCTCATTAGAGGCACAGCATCACTCATAGCAACAGAAGTCAAGGATCCTTGTTCCTTACAGACAGGGAATGTATCTGAGATTCAGAGGGGGAGAAAAAGGAGGGCTCACTGTACTGTTGAGTTTCAACCATTGGGGGGGTGCTAAAGTAACAAGAACATTCAGGGAAACCCTACATTGGGTTCCTGGAGGCCTTCAATAACATTGTCAATACTATAATTGTCTAAAGCAAGTGACCGGTTTAGGTGACTATACTTCGAGATGTGTATGGGATGTGGGTAGAGTTTTTAAACACAAGCATGGCCTTGAGTGGATACAGGGCAGCCAACGTTTTCTATGCCGAGGGCTTACCATGAGCAAAAATCAGAGTGTGAATACCTTGGATCAATCTAAGTCTTGTTCAAGGCAAGGACCATATATCTTTCTGGGGAACATTTAACGTCTGGAAAAGAAGACCCAATCAACAAAAGCTAAGGGTGCCCCCAAGATCTGGAGATTATAGTCCAACCTTCCTCTCTGGCCATGATCCTGTTCTTTCACTGATAAGGAACTCTTATCCTCTTCCTCCTTCCTTCCACGAGTGGTACATGGGGAACTGTTCGAGGACATGCATCCTCCCTTCTAACGACACAGAGGGGCCACTTGGAGATTCAAAACCAAAGCACAAAATCCAACAATAATAGACGAAGAACTTGATCATTAAAACATAAAAAGTAGCATCATGTCTGGTCCATAGCAGCAGGCCATGTTTAATAAATATATTTTAAATATTGAGTGTCAGTGACCTGTTATGAAAATGAAAGAGAATAAGCCTGGAGACAATAATTAAGGAAGACTCTGTGACGTGTGCTGGATGCGGGTAGAGTTTTTAAACACAAGCATGGCCTTGAGGAGGTACAGGGCAGTCACCGCGTCGGGTGCTGAGGGCTCACCGTGAGCAAAAATCAGCGTGTGAATACCTTGGATCAGTCTAAGTCTTGTTCAAGGCGAGGGCCACATATCTTCCTGGTTTTATTGCTCAGCTTTGTTTTATTTGAGTATATATCCTAATTGCTTAACATAGTACTATTTTTGATGGATTTGCTCTTTTCCGACCCATTTCATTAAATATTAAATGCATGATCTCGAACAGTGCTAAGAGGAAGAGAGGAAATACAGGTTAGGTTCTATTTTGGTCGAATATAAATATTTTTCTAGCCTGTTCTTGCATCAGAATGTGGCCCCCTGTAGACACCTCTGAGCCCTACAGGAGTCCCAGCTGTTATCTTGTACTTGCTAAGTTCTGCTTGTCAAATTCTGTCTATTTCTGAAAAGCACGAGGTGGAGAGAACAACGAGGACCGCACCTTTTGCAAAAAGTCATCCTGATCCCCTTCCTCGTGAAAGCCCAGGGATTTCAGACTGGCAGACAGAGGACTTTATGGCTGCAGCAGCCATTCTGAACTCCAGCGTAATGGAGGCATGCAGGTCAATTACCCATCTGTTTGTATTTCTATTGCTGTGAATTACGGTATCCATCGCTGACAGCTCATTGGAGTGGAATGAAAATAAGACAATAATTCACCGGGTGAAACTGTGCAGAAAGGGCAAAAAGGCTATGATCTCATTCAGAAGTTCAGCCCTGTCGCCGTGACGGGTCACTTGCTTCGTGGGAAATAAAGAAAGGCAGCTACCTGGGGGAAGAGTGGGTGGGTTCTGGCTCCCCCTTCTGGAGCGAGGAACCTTTCCTGTTCCGACTTATCATCATCTATCCTGTGGACCCTTATGGAGAAGACGTGGAACCCTTGGATGAAAGATGCAGGTAAGTGAACTTCAGCATGTTGACACTAACACCGTTTTAACTCTCAGAAGTTCTGAGGTTCCATGAAACAGGTTGCTTTAGGGGGTAGAGAACGCCTTCCTCATCACTGAACGAGTACAAGCATAATTGGAAAGCTGACATAGTAAGAATGCTCTAAAGAACCCAAGGTCCAAATGGCGCGAGGTAGACTGGATTGTCATTATCTTGTACTCAGACCCCTCCCTGCAGCGTCCTCCCGTTGAAAACATCGAACGCCCCTGCCCGCTGAACTCAGGTGGGTTCACATGACATGTTCCGGCCAATGACACGGGGGTGGAAGTGACATGTACAACTTCCAAAATGAAGCCGTAAGAACCAACTCGTGGGTTCATCAGGTGGTCTTTCCCCATCCCCACAGGAACGGCAATGTTCCACACTGAGGCCACCAGACGAGCAGAGTCGCCGTGGACTGTGACCACGTTGTAGCATCGCTAAGAAGGGAGCGTTTCCCTTGGCCAACCACTAGATGCAGGGATTGTCTGGCCGCACCGCCTAACCTGGCCCACACTGACAGACACCGGAGCCGGAGAACTATGACCCACGGGCCAAATGAACCCGCCCCCTATGCGTGTACAGTAATCGCTTTGGAGCACAGCCACACAGATGTAACTTCCTACTGCTGCTTTCACATTGCAGGGAAAGAGCCGAGGACTAGCAACAGAGACTGAGTGTGGCCCACAGATCCTAAGACCATCTGGCTCCTTTGTGAAAACGTTGGCCAGCCCCTGGACTAATTGCTCATTAAGACTCTTTCAACCTGGATTGTCTAGGAGTCGACTCTGTGCTGTCCTTCACCCGTGGACTGAGCAACGATCAATGCGTGATCGCCATGCGCCAGGCACTCTTCCAGGCTCTGGAGAAAAGACCAGGAATGAGACACAAAGTCCTTGTTCCCACGGAACGTGCCTTCCAGGGAGGGAGACGCACCGTCGATGAATGAGCACAGGAAGAGGGACACCGACGAGGGCGTAGGGGCAGCGGGACCTCTGAACGACAATTTTAACTTTAAAAAGGAGAATATGGTCTAAGCTATGAAATCACCGAGGATAAACAGGCGAAGGTACTTTTAAAATTAAATTTCATAAAATGTCAACATGAAGATACCCTTTAAGCTTTCAAAAGAGGTTGATTCCATTGAAATACCAGCTCCCCCACGGAATTCATGATAAAAACCAAATTTGACGCCTACGAGACTGTGCTGCCCGATCCCTAGATCAGCAGAGGTCTCTAAATTCTTCCCTAACCCTAACCTTCCCCTGACACATCCAGCAACACCACGGCCTCTCTCCCGAGGGACAAGTTCTCTCCTGTTCACAGTTCGGTCCAGCTGTTACTAACGGCAGGACCTTGGGAAGTTAAGGCCAAGAGGCTTAACTGCTCTGATTCTCAGTTTCCTCACTGAAACTTCCATTGTCGGGCTGGTGTAAAAATCAAATGAACAACTTTAGATCTTGGTCGTGGTGGTGTCTTGATTTCGTGTTTGGATATGTTTGTCAAATTATAGCGCCCGTTCACCACAAAAGGCTACATTTTTCTGGATGCAAATGATACCTCAGGAACTGGAAAACAGAATCGATTCTGTAACACATGTTAGTCTTAGGACACGCCAGTTGTTCAACTAATATCATTTCCTGGTCTCGTCTGTTTTCTGTCGCTTTCCCTGAAGGCCTTTGGAAATCTCTGGCATCCCCCTGTTGGCACCCAAAAGCACTTTGCACATATCAAAAATGTTAATAAAACGCTGCTCGTATTGAACTACATGTGTTTATGTTCATGTTCCTCCTGGTCTGTGAGCTCCTTGAATGGAAAAGGCAACGTGTCGTTCATCTCCCGTCTCCCTGTCACCTGGCGCACACAGGGGCACCAGTAAATGTGTTGGAATGAAGGTGAAGGTAGACAGACGGTGCTCCAGACAGGACTGTGCTCCTCTGCTCTGTGCCAGCATGCCCCGCCTCCCTCGAGCCATCAATCATGAGCAGGACCTGCGCCACCTTTCCCAACATCACAGCTTGAAACCTGAAACTATTTTACCTTCAACTGAGTAGTGAAAGAGACAGGTGCTCAGGTGATACGAAAAGACCTGACCACTCATTTCAGCATGTATTTTGTTTGGGATCCATAGCTATAAACTATGATTCTCGAGGTCTACAACTATTTCTTTTTTAATATTTCTTTGCATTCTTCCCAAGGTACCAAGCACAGTGCTAGATCGTAGTAGGTATGCAAAAATAAAACCACTCATTCAGCAATGATTCAAAAAATCCTTTCCCTCATCACTTTATTAAGTCAAGTGTTATCCTAGATACCAGAAATATGGAAAATGAATGAGGCATGATTTCTGACCTCAAGAAGCAAGAGGCTAGGACAGGACCCAAATGGTATGTATAGTTCAGCATTTGCCAAGTTGTATGCCACAGAATCACAAATCTGCACAGGCACCCAGAATCAAATACGTTCAGGAAACGCTGTGTATTTAACCCACCTCTTGAGACTCATAATACACATGAACACATTTAAGGCTCTGAGAAGGCCTGCCGCAAGTACGTGTGGTTTGCGTCATTTAGTCCAGTGCTTCAGTATTATTGAGCTTTTGTTAAGTTCCCATGTGGTAATAAATAACCTCAAAATCGTAGTGACTTGTAGCCACAGAGGTTTGTTCATTGCTCATGGTTCCTGCTGGTGGGACTGTGGCCCTTCCCTAGAAGTCTTCTTCATTTCGGATCTGGGCTGAAGGAGGGGGCTTTCTTGGGTATATGCCATTCGTGTGACAGAAGGAAGAGAGCAGAAGCCAAGGCAATGTCTCCTAAAGTGTCTGCTAGATGAGGCATGCGTTTTGTCCTCTCACATTCCATTGGCCAAAGCAAATCACGTGGCCAAGTCCCATGTCAACTAGATGGGAAGTGTCCACCTCCACAGGACAGCACCGCCAGTCATATGGTAATTCCCTGGCGACCCTCCGAGAGGAAGTGAGCAATGCAGTCATGTAATCGACCACCAAATAAACTCATTTTTGTACCAACCCTTTTTGGAAATGTAATTACCGTATCATTCAGCAATCCCACGCTTAAGGTATATACCCAAAAGAACTGTCGCGAGTTATTCAAACAAAAACATGGACACACGTGTTCAGAGCAGCACTATTCACAGTAGTTAAGAGGCAGAGGTCACCTAAATGTCCACCCATCTATGAGTGGGTAAACAGAACTGCTACAACCATAACATGAAATTTAAGTTAGCCATGAAGATAGGAAGTACTGATACACGTCGCAACATAAATGAACCTTGAAAACATTTTGTTAGTAAAGAAGCCAGACCCACACACACACAAAACACATTTTGTATTATTTCCTTGACACGAAATATCCAGAATAAGAAAATCTGCACAGACAGAAAGCAGATTAATACTTGCCCGGGGCTGAACAGAGGGGGACTGAGGAACGACTACTGAATGGATACAGAATTTCCACTTGGGGTGGCGGAAAGGTCTGGAATTAAACAGCAATGATCGTTGCACGATGGTGTGAATATGAAGTGTGCATTTTAAAATGGCTAGACGAACTTGATGCTATGTATATTTACCACGATAAAAACTAAGATTCAAAACAAAACTGATTTAACAGTCCATATCAACTTAAATCAGAGTATACAAATTGAGTACCTACTAAGAGCGAAACACTGAACTAAGGAGAAGCAGATAATGAACAGATGAAAAAGGATACAGTTTCTTCTCTCTAATTAAGGGATCTTAATTAGAGTTTAGTAGCCAATAGGTACACATGTGTACATGAGACCAGCTAGAATGCACCTCGAAACTGCTCTGTTCACCGTGCCAAAGGACAGCTTCATTCTGACAGATCTGGGGGAGTGGGGACTAAAGATTGACTTAATGATCTTCAAAAATAAACTGGTACCATATCTATCAGCCAGTGAATTAACTTCCACGAGTGATTTGCTTCCATGTTCGCCATCTTGATGCCTGGATTCTGCACCATCACCAATCTCGACAAGGAACTGAATGGGACCTATTGTTACAGGAGATCCCATCCCCACCTTGGGCATGTACCATGCAGGCGTTCCCTGCGTACACTCCGCCACGAGCCTCCTGGAAGGCGGAGCCCGGATGACCACACACCAAGAGTTAAATGTGCTGATATCCCCTCTCTCAACATCAGCCTGGACCCCATCCGAATGCCCACCTCTTTGTGCCAGTCTAAGCCCTAGTCGCCAGATGATCCCAGATGCCCCCAGGTTAGAGGCAGCACTCTCTGCAGTCATGCCACCTGGAATGTTGCAAGGCCTCAGGAACTGTCTGTCATGAAGGCATTTGATCTCTTCGGGTCTGGATCCTTTGGCGAGTATGAGAATAGCTATGGAAACGGCACGCCTACCCACACACACAAGCCGGCAAGTCACCGTAGGGAAACCACAGGCTTTCTAAAGTAACGAGCAGAGCCTGCAAGCACAGAGAAGGGCTCTATGCCACTTGCTCTGATAAAGACCATGATTATGATTTCTGTGCCTCAGGTTGATAAATGATACAGTGCACAGTTTAAGAGCACCTGCTCCGAGTGGACCTGGGTTCAAATTCTTGCTCTGCCATCTACAACATAATTAAGTTCTGGGAGTCTCAATTTTCAGATCTGGAAAATGGATCTGTGTTGAGGTGTACATCAGACATTGACATTAAAAAATGAGTTCTAGCCCGGTCGGTGTGGCTCACTGGTTGAGTGTCACCCCTGCACCAAGACACCAAGAGGTCGCCAGTTTGATTCCCGGTCAGGACACATGCCCAGGTTGTGGGCCAAATCCCCAGTGGGGGGCATGCAGGAGGCAGCCAATCGATGTTCTCTCTCATCAGTGTTTCTATCTCTCTCCCTCTCCCTTCCTCTCTCTCTAAAATCAATAAAGAAAAAATATTTTTTCCAAAAATGAGCTCTATGAGAATTATCCAGTAAATCACAGTTATGATTTTTATTTTATATCAGCCCCCTTGATTTTGGGGTTGGTGCTTTCTACATATTTTCCTGTTAAATGTGGAATAATGGCTCCAAGGCAGAGGTGTTACGATTCCCATTTTACAGATCAGAAGTCCCAACAAAGCTCAGAGACTTAATTAATAGTCCAGCATCTTATCACTGTCAAATGTGCTCGCCTGGTCCTCCCCATTCCATTTGTTTTCTGGCCGAGTCTTAACTGACATTTCAATCCAGTTCTCAAGGGGAACTCCACTTTCCCTTCTGACGACACAGAGAACAGGCTGTTCCGAGCTCATAAAGGAAAGCCAGTACTTGGATGCCAGCAGCTGGGTGGAGGTCGGCAACCCCATTTGGCATGAGGTGTTGCTCTTTTATTCAACAGGCTTCATAGACAGAGCCACGGGAAGGCAGACACAAGGATTCCCATCAGTGCCTCCCAGGTTGCTGTTCATGGGATGAGAAGGACCTTAGTCATAAGCCAGTGACTGCGACCCTGAGCTGATCCTAAGAGAACTGATCCCAAGATGCACTGGCCACGATCACTTGGCAGCCCACCCTGGGATCAGAAGGCCACGTGAGGTGCAGGGGTGTGGGAGAGAAGGGGGCTTATGAAAAGGAGATCTGATCATGTCCTGTCCCTTCTTCCTCTGCCACAGTTGGGCTGGGGCACAGTACCATTGTACCCACATCTAGAATGTGTTGGGCTGACTCACAGCTTCCCCAGAGAAGTAAGGTGTCCTTAGGAGCCCAGGTGACTAAGAACCAAAAGCCAGGGGACCTTGGGAAAGAGATTTAACATTTCTGAGCCTCAGTTTTATCATCTGTGTAATGGGGAGAATGATCTCTATCCTCAGTTGATGGGAGGAACGCATTGGCTAGTGGGTATTATTAGCACATGCCTAAGAAGGAGCAGCAGCTCAAAAAAAGTGCTATTTCTTTACACTTCCACACTCTCTGTTCCTTTCTACCTCTTGCTGTGAGATGACTTTGAAAATAATCATCTGCACTCCATTTATTCGGCCTAGCTACTGAGGAACAAGATCACTGGTGCTGCTTCTCTCCCTGGGCCTCCTCCTACTGCCCCTCCATCTCCTCCCATCCTTTACTCTTCCTTCCCTCCCTCACTATCTCCCTCTTCCTCCCCTCCCCTCCTCCTAGTCTTCCTCCTTCAAGTGGCACTTCAGCACCAATCACGTACAAAAATCCAATCCAGCAAGCATGCGTTGAGCCCCTATGTCCATGGCGCTGTGCTGAATGATGAAAAGCAAAGCCGGCAAGGCACAATCCCGCCCTTAAAGAGAAGAGAGAAAACCAAGACGCAAATGAATATGTTGAAAGATGAGTTTTAAAAAAATCATACCACAAAAGAGGTCTTAAAAGAGGCTTTTCAGAAGAGGTGGTATTTGGAGGATTAGGGACATGGCCCCTGCCTGGAAGATGTAACACCCAAGCCACAGAAAAGGCACAGGTGCTCTGCAGAGCGCGATCCACGCAGGGTAGCACGGAGGCCGGCACACAGGAGGCCCTCAGGGAGTGGCTGTTAGGTTGGACTGGATCCATTATGACGTGGAATGAGAAGAGTAAGAGTTCAGAGAAAGCAGAGCTCGCTATGTTCTGGGCAAGTCACTCATTTAATTATGTATTCATTCATTCATAAAGAAATTTAACAAATATTCTGAGCACTGTTTATGTACCAGGTTCTATATGTTGTGCTAGAGATAGAGATGGTCCCTACCACCATGGAATTCGCAGTTCAGTGGGACAGTCAGATTGGTGATATGATAGAATGATTGCGTGCGTGCGTGCGTGCGTGTGTGTGTGTGTGTGTGTGTGTGTGTGTGAGACAAGTCCTAGGGAAAAAGGTGGGTAAGATGCCTAATAACCTGGGCAGAGAAGATAAGAGAAGCCTTCTTGGGAGAAATGGAAGTGCAGGAATTTCAGAGACTTTGTGCAAAGGTGCAAAGTGATATAAAATAAAAATGTAAAAAGATGCCAGCAGTGAAATGCAAGATATTCCTCAGGCCCAAAGTAAAGATATGGGTGTGTGCCGGATGGCGGAATGAGACAAAGACAAGAAATAGGTTAGGCAAGGTTTGGTGATGTGGCCTGCTGCCAAGTGAAGTCTAAACTTTATACCAAAACCTCTCCAGAGGCAATGAAGGGTTCTAAGCACGAAAGTGACAGTACGGGGCTGGATTTGAAGAAGACCACAGTTACGTCTGTGCCGAGGATGGAGAGCAGAAGGGATCAGCGTCAAGGAGGTTGGCTTGGCAATCACTGCAGTGGCCCCTGGCAGGGGGCATGGTGGGGAGGAGCTGAGCCAAGGCAGGGTGCAGAAGGAAGGATCCCTGACTGGGATGGACATTTGTGTGGAGTATTGAAAGATGAACTGAACTCGATAAAAGAGAGGACAGAGGTCACTTAGGGCATGAAGGGGTTCTGGGTGCACAGGTGATAGGAGATAGAGCTTCTCTGCAAGGAGCTGAGGTTTCCAGCAGACACAGAGGAAAAGAAGAAAAAAAAAGGGTGTTGTGGAGGACAATGTAGAAGGGAAGAAGCAAGAAGAAGAGGGAAAATGATATGAGATCAACAAGTGAAATGGACCGTTTGAAGGTGAATAATTAGAAGGAGGCTCTCAAAACACACCAGTCTCAGGTGGCCCTGTCTGGAGGTGCAGAGAGCGGGTGATGCCTCATGTAATCAGTCATTCACCCCATAGCCCCTCACTGCCTAACCTCCCATCTCTGAAAGATCTTTACCTTCTTCCTGTTCATCTTTCTCCTTGGGCAACAGAGAAGAGGCTAGTGACCTCACTTCTTTCTTCATTAAGAAAAATATCAGGTGCCATTGAATCTCAGATGCCATTCACTGAGAGACACATCAATGTTCTACGGACACTAAGAAAACACAGCCTGCCAATCAAACTAGGACCCAGCATCAGTTATCAGAAACATTCTAATTTCAGAGATGCAGCTTAAATCTATGAAAAGGATTCAAAAGAAAAGTGCAAGAAAATGCCCCCGTTACCACATGGGTGCACTGGAGCCCTGCGTGCTCCCATCCCCCCCTCACGGTGGATGAACTAGCAGGTGTTCTCAGCTAAGGCAAATAGCTCCATTCACACGCAAGACCCTGTTCACTCCTGCCTGCTCGACTTGGACCCTAAAATCACCCCCCTCACTTGCAGAAGCAAACTTTCCCTCTCTGAATAATAATTTCCATCAGCACATAAAAGTGTTGCTTCCCTATTAAAAAGGAAGAAAAACTCTCCTAGTCCACATGACTTTCTGCGACCGAGCTGTTGACTGCAGTGTTGCTCTGTAGAGTTTGCTCTATCCCCTGCCTTTCCATTTTCTCTAGACTGCATTCGACTCGGGCTTTCATCTCTATATCTCCATCAAAGCACCTTTTGTCAAGGTCACCAAAGGCCTGCCTGTGGCTAAATCCACGTCTGAGTTCTCACGCCACATCTTAATTCTCCCGTCAGCAGCATTTGACACAGTTGACCACGACCTCTGTTTGGAAAATTATACTTTCCGTGGCTTCCAGGATATGTACTCTCTTCCTACCTCCTTGGTCTCTTCTCAGCTTTCGTTTCTTGTTCCTCATTATCATCCCAGTATCCCACCCTTCGATGTTAAATTCTCCATGGCTCAAGAACTGGATTCTTTCTCTTCTCTAAATACACTTTCTTCCAAGGCAATCTATCCAATCTCACATCGTTAAATATTATCTCTATGCTAATTTATATCTCTGCTTCTTTCCTCCAACTTTCCAAATGCCCATTCAGCATACACATTTGTATATAGAATAGACGTCTCAGACTTAGGTAAAAACCCAATTAGGTTCACACCCAATTCCTCGTGTCCTATCAAAGTGTCCTCCTCCCACGGTCTTCACCATATCAGTGAGGCAATTCCAACATTGCATTTACTCAGGCAAAAGTTGGGGATCATCTTCTGCTCCTCTGCTTCTCCCACACATGTCTCAATTCACTACTGGATAATGTCACACTACTTCAAAACATACCCATAATTCCATCACTTCTCACAACCTTCTTGCCACGATCACGGTCCAGGCCACCATTGTCCCTCACCTTGATAAACACAATAGCCTCCTAACTGGGTTCCTTGTATGTATTCTTTCCCTCGAGAGTCTTCTCTTGTCAACAGTCACAGTGATTCATTTAAAATGTAAGTCAGGTCCCGTTATTCCACTGTCCGCATTTGCAATGGCTTCTCATGTCATCCTGAGTAATATCTAAAGGCTTTCCATGGTCTACAAATTTCTACAAGCCCTGTTCCCTGACTGTCTCTGATGTAAAGACAATATATTTCTTTGTTTACTTGTTTATTGTCTGTTCTCCCCACATGCAAAATAGAAGCTCCCAAATCACTGAGACATAGCTTATTCACTGCTGTCGAGCCAGCTCTTAAAACATTATCTGACATATAGTTGATGTTCCATAAATACTGCTAAATAAATGAGTGGATGTGCAGATGAAAACATTTCTGGATCATCCCTGTTTCAGCAAAATGTTCTCTCTGCATCAGTGAGCGACTGAGGCACAGCTCTGCTCTCTGTACACCTCACCAGATGGACAGTCGATTAAATGACGTGATGACGTCAGTAAAACGCTCAGTGGGCTTCTTGGAGAGAGAAGTATGAAAATAAGAAGAAATCATGCTATTAGCATTATTACTACTAGAGGCTGTTACTTCTTTGACTAATAGTCTCTGGCCATTTCTATGATCCCTTTTTTCTCATTTCTGGTCTTCTTCTCTGATCCTCTTCTTTCCTATCTCCTTGTGCCTTTGCCCTGTTTTGTGGATGTTTTATGAAACACCACAAGGAAAATGTCGTTAGAGTGTCATTCATTATCATCTATATCCACCAAAGTAAACCTCTGCAGACTCTCTCCTCCCAGTCTCATTCAGAGGAATTAGGAGAAGCTCTGAATCAGGCTTTTGGGGTTAAAATTCTGGCTCAATCACTTACTGGGTAACCCCTCTCAGCCCCGTTTCCTCACCTATAAAATGCAGATCGTATTTATGCCTTTCTCGTAGCAATGCTGTGAGGATTAAATCGTGTAATAAATACAATTATATAATACAAATAAGTCTAAGTTAAAATAAACATAAATATAGTAAAAAGAAATGAGTGCAGGCCCTGTCTCACAGGGCAGCGCTGACTCAATAGTATCTGTTGTGATTTCTGGCCCCTCTGGCCTCAGTCCCTGCAGCTCATCTTGTCCCTGCCGTACTCACGTTTTCTCTTTCCAGAGGATGTCAAGATGGAGCACATTCATAAATAAACGTTTACTAGCTGCAGATTATGTACACGGAAACGTACGCATATACATCATGTGTGTACAGGAATGTGTATTTTCACAAAGTGAACAACACCCAGGTCAAGAAACAGAACATTATCAATACTTCCAGAAACACCTCTGATCTCCCACCAGTCACTTCCCCACTCATCCTCCCCAAAGGTGGACTCTGAAACAATGTGCTCGTTTGTCCTGGTTTTGACCTCTATGGGGATGGAATCGGACTGCGTGTACTCGTTTATGTGTGGCTTCTTTTATCAATGTGATCTGCATGAGATTCTCCCATAGTGTTGCACGAAAGGGGATTTATTCTGTTCTCATTCCTGTGTCGTAGCCCATCAAGTGAATGTACGACAACTTATTTATCTATTTTCTTGTTGATGAGCCTTTGGGGCTACTTCTATTTGGAAATGTGGAATCAAGTGGCTGTGAGCATTCGTGTCTTTTGGTGAACACAGGGAGCATTTCTGTTCGCATATTCCCAGGGGTTGTGACTGCTGGGTCAGATGGCGAGGATATGCTGGGTTGTCGGTAAATACTGCAGGAGAGTTTTCCAAAGTTGTTGTACCCACTTCTACCCCCAGGCAATGTGTGCCAGGGCTCCGAACTGTCTCTCCTTGATATTGTCAGGGTTTTTCATTGGAGCCAGACTGATTGCTCAGGTATGCTATGGAATTGTGGTTTTCATTTACATTTTCCGAGGACGAGGAAAGTGAATTACCATTTCGAATGCTTATTTGCCACTTTGATATTCCTGTTTGTGAAGCGCCTGTTCATACCTTTTACCCATTTTCTTGTCTTACTGGATTGCCTGTCTTTTTCTTGTTGACTTTAGGAGTTATTTATATGTTTTGCACAAGAGTTCTCGGTCAGATACACGTATCACAGATATTTCTGTCCACTCGGTAGCGTGCATTTTCATGCTATGAATAGCAGCTTCTGATAAACAGAAATTTTTTATTTCAATGTAGTCCGATTTATCAACCTTTCTCTTATACTTAGCGCTTTTTGTATTCTGCTGAATAAATATCAGACTGCTGTAAAGTCATGAGATGGTCTTCTGTCTTATATTTTAGGAGCTTTTTCCTTTTACCTTCCAGCACCAGGACATTATTCTCCCTCGGATACCATTTTCCCCCTATGATTCCTCTATCTAGACAGACAGAATGAATTATTCCCTTTTCTGGGTCTCTATAATAGTATGCATTACTTTTATTATCTCTATTATATATTATGTTCAATCATATGTATTTTCCTGTCCATTCTCTCTATCTCTTCCCCACACTGCATTCACTCAATTATCAAATTCTTCATGGTCTTCTCACCAAATCCTGGTCATGACGCATTCTAAGTAATGCAAAAACTGGTCTCTTTTTCTCCACCCCAACTGCTACCTCACGTCTAACTCTGCGACATCTCCTCGAAAGTACTACCATAGCCTCTACCTGGTCACCAACCTGACACCCACCCTTCTCTAATGAATTGACCACACAAAAACCAGAGTAGTCTTCCAAAACATCAATCTCTTCATGCTACTTCCTTTGTAAAAACACGTCCATGGTGCTCAGCACTCTCAAATTAACGTTCAGCTCATTCACGCGCCGCAGAGGCCTTCCAGGACCTGAAGGGTTCCCTTGTCCTCACCGTTGATGTCTCAGCTTTCAGTCTCTTAACCACTCATCAATGGTGAGGACAAAGGAACCCTAGATTCCGTATTGAGGTCTTAAAGACCACTTACTTCAATCTCCCAACCCAACAGAATGATGATTAAATAATCTCTCTAACATTCCTACCAAAATGTCATTTACTTATAACTCAGAGTCACTACATACATCGGCAGGCCCTTCTAGGTTTGGCATAAATGTGCATTAGAAGATCTATTGTGTACTGAGTTTAAACTGAGATCTATTTTATCTCAGTGAAAAGCTGGGGTCCTTGCAGTTTCCTGTAAGTAGGTTTAGCTTGTTTCATCCATGTTAATGAATTTGACTATCTTTTCTGCAAGACAACCCTTTAGGGATATGCAGACAACACCCTTCGCTCCAAGTCAACCTTCTTCAGCTGTTCATCATAAGACACCCTCCTTCAGGAACTGTAGTTTCTTAATATCTCTCTTGAAGGGTGACATAGACTTGAATCAAATCTTCCAGGTGTGCTCTGGACAATCTAGAATAGGACAAAGCTGTCACCTCCTTTTTTGTGGATAATATACTTCTAATAATGTAACCAGTGGCAGACTTGGATCTGGGGGGATGAACACTTATAATTTTGTTGCTTACTGAGAAAAAATAATTCAAAATTAGATATGAGAGTGAATATTCAGAATGAGAAAAGATGAGGAAGACGTACAAGGTGAGGGAACCCTGGACCTCCAGTGTCATTAGCTTTGTGGTAAATCAGCCTCTAAATGCCCCTGCGATCTGAGTAACTTCCTAGTAACACCTTGTGAATCCCTCCTGAATGTATTCCAATGATAACTCACAGGTCTCTGCACCTCTAACTCACGCAGCAGGGTGATCAATGCAGACTGAGCCAAACCTCCTGGATTCAAACCCTGCTGGCACTTCAAGGTCACTGAGGCATCACAGGAGCTAACATCACTGGTACACCCAAGCCAGTTCTGACCTTCTCATTAGGCATTACCAAACCCATCTGTCTACTCTTTTCTCTACTACAAGAGGCAGGGTTATTCTTCGTGTATTTGAGGATATGTTTTGTTTTAATACTAAACCACTTTCTTGGCCTGTATTTCCCTGAGAATTTTCATTCATTGCTCCCTAGTGACATTTCCAAGCCCTCTCTGAACCGCTTTCCAATCATCTCCTATAACAACAGCATGAATCAAAGAGTTGCCAAGGAACTAGAATATAAAAGACCTATCAAGCTCTGCTTAGGTCCGCCTGCCAATCTCCACCCAACTTTCCTCCCACTGACATTCAGCATCACCTTCATCGTATACCTTTCTAGAAGGTCCCATTTTTAGTCTGCTCAAAGTTAAAGCATGTCATGTCCTTTTCTGACTGTAAAGTTAATGCATGATCACCGTAGGGAAGTCAGAGAAGGAGCTGGGAGCCCAAAAGAGATCGTCTGTAACCTGATCATCCAGAGGAAACCTCTTTTAACATCTCCGCATAGTGCCTTGCAATACTGTTGCTCCTTATTCTTCTACATTGTCATGCCATACATTCAATCAGAAGCCAGCCGTGTTTAAATTAACATTATATCCAATCATTGTCACATACACTTGCAAGTTCTTTATAAACCACATTTCAGTACCAGCCTGATATCATGTTGTATGGATGCTACATTAATTCACTTAGTATCCCTCAGGTGGAAAATTGAGATCTTTGCGTTGTTTTTCTATCATTGTAATGTATTGCTTATTAAAACATCACCATCTGTACTTAAAGGCTTGTCAGTTTCCCCTACAATATCCTCTCCACTTTAGGATGAATTAATAAGGGTACAATTATTATTTTAAAGGATATCTTATTCTAAGTTCATGAGTATATATGGAGCACCTAACATGATATGTAACAGACATGAAACAAATACAAATATTTACACATAGCAGCAAATTAATCCTTATGATTATTACATTCTCAGTAGCAACGCCGAAGAGATCTGTCTCTACACCCCAGGCAGCATGGACCGCTCTCATTTGTCAGCTCTGCTAAAAGCAAATACACGTACATACACATAACAAACACATATGTGTATGTGTGTATGAAAAACTGAAGACCACGAATGATCAACAAATAAGGAAAAGGAAGATTTCGTAGAACCAAACATCCTATAAATTGCCCTATAGCTCTTAGAATTCAAATAACACTTGCCAAAATACATTGAAAATCAAACACCATAATGTAGGAAATTCAGACAATAGGATATGAAACTATAATATACATTAAATCTGGAGCATCTATAAATAACATGGTTTAGATGTTTTCATCAAAATAATCAGATAAAGCTCACAACTCCATACTTGATATCTGAAAACTAATTAATAACCCTGAGTTTAATGTCCTATGCTAGAATTGTTGAAAGGACTTTATATCATGACTGTCTTCGTTTTCATCGGTTTCTCCGTCTTTCATCTTCTTCATTCTCCCTGCACATCATGCCTCCCCCAGGCTGCCTCCTCCTTCACTCTCTGGTCCCCCCATGGCCACCAGCACCTACCTTGAAGGTGAAGTTTGCTCTCGGTGCTTTGCAGAAGGACAGAACTCACAGAGTCCAGATTGTCATAGCTGTTACAGCCCAGAGGCCCAGTGCGTGTCTCTGTGACCTGGAGTGGACATCAAGGGTGACAGATGTGAGAGAGACAGCCTTGTATGGGACAGTCCCTGCAAAGTCAGCCCCCAGCAGAGCAAAGCCGGCAGAGAACATCTTCTCCCCAAGCCAATGGCTGCTTCCCAAGCACCTTGCCTGTGCCAAGGACCACGCCTGGATGTCACCAAGCCGATGACAAGATAGCAGGCCAATCAAGCAGCCAGACAGGAGCCAGAATGCCCAGGTTCCATCCGTGGTGCCACAAAGCCGCTTTAAGTATGCTATGAACTAGGAAGTGAAAGCAGTCCAGTACAGTCCATTTCAAAAGCATGGACTTTAGCATCAGAAGAATCGGTGTTAAATCCTGGCCGGCCCACTTATTTGCGCTGTGACCTAAGGAAGTCACTGAGCCTCTCTAACCTGAAGCTAGTAAATTCTTTCCAGGGAAGTTGTGAGACGAGACATGACCCATGGGTGTAAAAGCCTAACACATGGCGTATGTTCAAAAATGGGCATCTTCCTGCCAAAAGTCTCCAGAAATTGTACATATGCATTCTCATCAGGCAAGTACATTGAAATTATCCCCATTTCCCCCCAAAATTTTAAAAATCAGCAAGGAGCACAATCAATGCCACAGCGGAACAAAACATCCTGATTCTTTGGTGGTGTGTTTCCAACACTGTGTCTTTGAATAACTGAGGTGGTGGACGATAGGGGGCAGCTATTCCGGAAGATAACCATGGGCTAGGAATGGTTTAGTCTGAAAAGAGGCTTCTTCATCCCTTTAGCCTTCACTCCCCATCATTTAACACAGGCACCTGTGGAACTGTTTAGGGATTTGCACCCAATTACAAGGACACAGCACGGGCTGCTGTACGACTTGAGAAACAGCCCCAGGGACCCCCAGATGCCCGCTGTGCCTTTTTCCAGCTGTGGAGCCAGGCATCTGGAGCTTAATTTCCTAAGCCTCACCGTCCCCATCCATAAAATGTGACTAATATTCTCACCCACCTCAGTAGGTAAAGGGATCCTATTTTTGAAGTGGCTAGCACCTAGGAAACAGTACATAAATGAAGGGCCATTAGCTTTGGGGTCTTTAGCAAATAATTTATTCTTCTTTGAACAGAATAATAACTCAGTTATTAGAACATAGTTGTTATTGAATGGGAGACAAAACAACCAGTTCATTTTGCAAGACACCCAGGGAACGGGAGCCATAGGCCAAACCCCACCTGGACCAGCCATGCGTCGTGCACAAAGCTGGCGGTGAGCCCCTTTCTAGCCAGCTGGGTCTGCAGGGAATGTCAAGACATGTCCAGGAAAATCAAAATCCCAGACTGAGTGGAGAAGACAGTGCTCCCATAAGAACGGCTCCTTGAGTAGCCCCAGCGACTTCTCCGAGAAAGTCCTCGGAAGGAGGCCAGCTGCCTGTCCAGGATAGCGTGTGACAGGGCTTCGAGATCTCAATCCCGCGCCTGTCCGGTGGGGAGAGAACCGCTTGGTGATCATAAAACCAGGCCTTTGCTTCACTCCGACTGACGGCTTTGTAAAGATCCGTCTCTCTGTGCCCAGCTCCCTAACAACATAATCCCCCCAATATAGGCGATCTTCTTGGGTAAGTGGCTCTTTGTTTGTTGATCTGATTTATTTCTCTCCTCCCTACCTTCCTCTGCAGTAACTCTCTCCCGCCCACATCTTTCTCTTGCCTTAGTCAATTTCTGACTCTTCTGCCTGCATCTCCCCTGCGCTGCTCCCGGTTTTTTCCTAGGGATATCTTTGAAAGTCTTAATATAAGGCTAGGATCACACTTTATTCAGGGGGGAAAGAAATCAGACTGAAGATTGAGACATAAAAGGCAGGTATAATCTGGTTTAAAAAAAAAAAAAAACTGAGATGCAAAAATCCTGCATTGAAATCCTCAGAAGCACTGATTAATTACATCAAAAATGCCTTCCCTTATTTTCTTTATAAAGGTAATTCCTGAATTCATTCATTCCATTTGGAATGAAATCTGTGGTTTTTTTTTAAGTTCCTGTGCTGCAAGGCACTCAATTAAAAGTCTACAGCTGTTCTATTTAGTGTGGCTATTAAAATTAACATTAATTAAAATGAAATAAACTTACAAATTTAGTTCCTCAACAGCCACATTTCAAGAGCTCCATAACCCCAAATGACTGGTGGCTATTGTCTTGGCCAGCACAGACAGAGGGCACTTCCCCTGGCTTAGAAAAGTCTGCTGGCTGGCGGTGTGGTACATGAGCGGGACAGACTGCCTGTTTTTACAAATAAAGTTTTATTGGAACACAGCCACACCCATTTGTTTACATATTGTCTATGGTGACGTCTATATAACAGCAACAGGATTGAGTTGTAGCAGCAGAAACCATATGACCAGCAAAGCTTTCAATATTGATTATCTGGCCCTTTACAGAAAATAGTTGCTGACCCCGGTCCAGAGACTCGAGTTCTAGTCCTTGTGAAGGTACTGTCTACCTGTGAAACCCTGAGCAAACGTCTTTAACCCTCGGATCACAGTTCTTCCATCTGTGATATGGGGGTGAGGAATAAAACACAGGTGAAGAAATTACTGTCATTCAGTCGTCTGACTGCAGCTAGCTCTGGGACCTTGGGGGAATCGTGTACCCATTGTTTCTTCTCTTAGGAAGAGAGCCTGAAAATCATCCACACAAGAGAACTTTAAGAGTGAATGAGAAGCCTGGCCGTTTGCTTCAGCAGTTAGAGCATCGGCCCACGTACCAAAGAGTCACGGGTTCAATTCTGGTCAAGGGCACGTACCTCGGTTGCAGTTCGGTCCCCGGCCCTGGTCGGGGTCACGCAGGAGGCAACCAATCGATGTGTCTCTCTCACATCGATGTTTTTCTCTATCTATCTATCTAAATATAGATGGAAAAATATCCTCAGGTGAGGATTAAAAAAAAAGAGTGAATGAGAAGATTGTTGCTAATTATGCTGTGGCCATAGCCGGGGCTGCCCCGGTGAATCGTACCAGTGGTCACCAGAATGACAATGCTCATCCACTTGACATTGGTCAGAATCGTTGGCAGGGGGACTGTTAGGTCCATGGGGATGAAGCCAGGGCTTGGATCTGCCCCTCAACCCGCAGACTACCGGGGCTGCAGTGCGGGTGCCTTAGGGACCTGCCGCCCCAGTCCACCCCGAGCTGTACCTTGATTGCCCCGGTAGATATCTGGATCTCATGGAGCCTCCTCATGGTGCCGTCACGGTCGACGAAGTAGGAGGACGCAAGCTGGTGCAGAGCTTCAACACTCTGAGTGGCATTTCCTGACTTCCTGTCGAGGCGACTTTTGTCCATGTACATGGTCAGGGCCTCCTCCCCTGCGTGGAAGGAAAGGGAGCTCAGGCAGCCCATCCAGCTTGCAGTGGGAAGGACAGCTCCAGAGCGTGGAGGCGGAAAACACCCTCAGACCTCCCACGGCCTTTGCCCAAATTTCCTTCTGCCAATGAAAAGCAAAAGACAATGAAAGAAAATCGTCCAAGCTCCGTTAAGAGAAGGAAGCACCAAGCTCCGTTAAGAGAAGGATCACGGCCTAGATGGTGTGGTGCAGTGGTTAGAGCCTCGGCCCGCAATCCACAGGGTCTCGGGTTTGATTCCCAGTCGAGGGCACGTACCTGGGTTGCAGGTTCGATCCCTGGCCCCAGTCGGGGTTGTGCGGGAGGCAACCAATCGGTGTGTCTCTCTCACATGTATGCTCTCTCTCTCCCTCCCTTACTTCCTTCCAATCTACCTAAAAATCAATGGAGTCTGGCCGGAATAGCTCAGTAGTTGAGCATCGACCCATGCACCAAGAGGTCAGGACACATGCCCAGGTTGTGGGCCCGATCCCCAGTGGGGGGCATGCAGGAGGCGGCCAATTGATGTTCTCTTTCATCAATGTTTCTATCTCTCTCCTTCTCACTTCCTCTCTCTGTAAAAATCAATAAAGGAAAAAATTTTTTTTACATAAATAAATAAATAAATAAAAATCGATGGAAAAATAGCCCTGGGTGAGGATTAAAAGAAGAAGAAGAAGTTAATGAATACGTGTGAAGTCTCTGCGTCGGCGTCCAGGGCGCTGCAGCCATCGAAATCGTTTGGAGTAGTAGTGCAAACAGTGCCTGGACGTGAGGCAGCTGCATGAGCGAGGGACCCTCTCCCCACTCCAGCTTCTTCACGTGCAAAATCAGGGACACGAACGGCCCTTACCTCGGACAGGTGTCACGGGATTAAATCCATTAATTACATACAGTGCCTGGCTCCTGCCGGGCACACAGTAAGCATCATGAAAGGGTTAGCTGCCATTATTTGATCACGGTAAAATATCAGTTGGATGATACAATGGGATGGTCAGAGAACAAACACTATCAATACTTTTTGAGGACAAAAGCCTGATATCTAAGATAACTGGAATGTCTTCGTGATGCTGGAGGCTTTTTCAGTGGAAGAGAACAAACAATTGACTTTCAGAAGGAGAGTGGTTATTGCGGGCAGTGGGCACAGAGGTTAATTCCTCTGCCTCAGCTCCCTCCGTGACTGCTTCCAGAACACAGTTCCCCTGCCAGAGGTCTGCACGGCAGCCTCCTGTCTGTCTTTGCAGCGCTGTCTCTCCGTGGGTTCTACCCCGGCCATTCCTTCTGCCCCCATGATTTCTTCTTACCATTTCCTCCCAGGCTTTCCTCGGTCTCTTTTTTTTTCTACGTGGAATGCCATTCTGTCTCTGCCCTAAATGCCTGACTGCTGACATCCTAGCCAGCTTTCTGGGCCCAATTCACATGTCTCCTGCTCTTATTATCCCTCCTCTGTGCTGGCAAACTCCTAGACACCCTGCAGAACCCACTCAGGCATCACCTTCCTGTGAGCTTCCCCAAGCATACACTCACCCCAGGGGGATGTATGCCCCTTCTCTCTCCTTCTCTAGCTGGTCCATTCAGTTTCATTCAGCATGCACTGGTGTGTGTGCTGAGCACTTTGGCAGGCCCTGGGGTGACAAATGAATAAGACATCGTCCCCATTCTTGAGTCACTGAGTGACTACACACCTGCTGTCCAAAACGGGAGCCACCAGCCAAGTGTGACCCCTGAGCACCGATATGTGGCTGGTGCACACTGAGAAGCCCGTAGGTGTAAGCTACACAGCAGATGCCCCCACATGTAAAAAATGAAAATGAAATAGCTAGTTGATCGTTTATTCTATTGATTACATGTTGAAATGATCATATTTTGGATGATGTATTATGTGACATGAAATATATTTTTAAATTGATTCTCCCCTTTTTATTTTCTATCTCTTTAAAAAGTTGGTTGTGAGCAACCTTAAAATGGCAGGAGTGACTCACACCGTGACTCACGTTTTATTCCTACGGGACACCACGGGTCTAGGGAAACAGAGACACAGAGGGATCATTTCAATGAATCAGGTGAACAGCCAAGCACAGGGATGCACAGAGGGGAGGCAGCCAGAAGGAGGGCGCCTGCATCCCTGCTGCTAATGAGGGACACGGGGCTCAGCTGATCGGTCTCTCCTGCTGCCAACCTTGCCACTCTCTAGGTAGGCTGTTTTCTCTTGGAGGGGGTCTGCTTTTCTCCTGCTAACTTCTACTCATCCCTCAGGTGTCACCAAAGGCAACGCCTCCTCTGAGAAGTCCCCCTTGCATCCTCCACTCTTGGACGGATGAAGAACCCTGACCACGTGCTCCCAGGCTCTTATTTCTCTGATACATCACCTATCACGTATTGTGGTGACTGCCGTTTAATAGCTGTCTCCATCACTAGACGAGAAGCATATGAGAGTCTTTCATCATTTCCGTCACTACCTAGCATAATCTGGGTACATGTTCGGTGTTTAACAACTCATCACCCTATTTTGGGGTGAATGAATACATATGGAAATGATCCAACTCTGTAGTGTTTATTGATTGACATAACTGCCTCAATGACTAGACTGAACTCTCCCAGTAAGAAGATTCATCATCACCGAAACTAATCTCTGGGTTTCCTGTGCCTAGAACTGAGCGGAGTTCAGAATGAGACATTTGCGTTCTGCAGTTTCCCGTGAAGCCCTCACCGGTTTTCCTGGAGGACGTGATTTTGCATCCTGTGAACGCCATAGCAACCTGAATAGATTTGGCTTAAAAATGACTTTACATACATTTAGACTTTGAGCTCAGGGGTGGTGGGTGGTGGTCTGAGGGGACAAGGACTCTATCTGCTTCTCCTGGGTCAGATGAAGAGCAGATGCTCTGTTATCATTTGAAGATGAGTGAGTGAGCAGATGGATGGATGGGTGGACAGATGATTGACTGAGTCGATGAATAGATAGATGGGTGGAAAGGTAAGTGATTAAATAAATGAATAGCTAGAAGTTAGAGGCAAGAGGCAGAGGAAATCAACATTCCAAGTGTTCGCTCAGACTCTCTAAGGGGCCTGTGGAAGAGGTAGGTGAAATCAGCCCCGGTCCCTCTGGACTGAGAACTGGCAGCAGCAAACCTTAGATCAAGAGGGGTTAATGGGCTTCTCGCTACATTATTAAGACTTAATTTCTTGTTTATTAAGAGAATGTTCTGTTTGGAGTTGCCTTCCCATTAGGACGTCCCTGCAAATTGGCTCTTGGCCCCACAGAGGCCTTTGCTTGGTCTCTGTCCTCTGGGGGCTTTGCCTCTCTCTCTGCAGTACGACTTTCCAAGGGAACAAAGCAGACTCCGCCATGCAGGGATGGGGTGGAGGGGGAAGATGACCATCTGACGTTGGTGTCAGTAGGGGCTACTACTTCCAGATGGAGGGTGAGGGGTGTCTGAACTGGGGCAGCCCTCATCCTTTCCTTCTGAGTCCCTGGGACTTGACTCGCAGCCCTCCTCTAAGCCATGGGGAGATGGCCCAAAATGCAGGGTGGAAAATAAAGAACAGACACACAAGTACAAAAACATGAACCCTCATGCATGAAAAGATATTCCTATGCATGTGCAAGCTCACAGATACTCACGTATGTGGACATGGCATCCCTACGCATGAGTCCAGTGAGTGAGCGTGTGTGCGCTGTGTGTGTATGTCCACACGTAGGTGAACTGATATCCAGCACAGGTAGGTGTTTGTACACACCTGTCTATGCATGCTGCGAGCTTATCATGCACAGATACCCAGGCTCCACAGGGCTCCCTTTAGGCAAAAATATGATGTTCTGAGGGACAAAGGGGAACTGGTATTCCTGAGTGTCATCCTAGACCCCCCAAATTACCTGCACCACTCACGCCAAGCATGGTAGGAGTTTAATAGATTTCAGCAAAAATTGGAAGATCCCGTGGATATGTCTCGGTTGTCAGCCCTCCCACCGCCTCCACATCTTCTTCCTCACTCCCCTTCTTCCACTTCCCTCTCCCTCGGGGGCCATACACATGCATTTACTTGTCCCACGCGTGACAGTTCGCAGATCATCCTTGTTGTCTGAGTATGCCCTTAAAAACTCACCTGACACCTCAAACAGCTTATCAAAGCATTTCTCCTAAATAAACACAGTGTTCTCTGTAGGAAAAATTATAGCGAATACAATTTTCTGCACCTCCTTATATTTAGACAGGAAAACTCATATCCAGACAGAAAAATGGATTTCTCAATGTCTCCCATTCATCTAGTAAGTGGCAGAAATGGGCTTTAATCCTGAGTCCCCAAGTTCCTCAGCCCCACTCATTGACAACAACAACAATAATAATCATCATCATCATCATCATCGCAGCAACAATAATTAGTTAGGTACAAAACATCGCACTGAGCACTTTTGATGCACCATTTTATTTCATCCTCACACTATCAGTTATAGAAGTACTATAATTCTTTCTATCTATGCAAGGGGAAAGCAAGGCTTGGAGGACGAGTAACTCGCCAAGGTGACAAACCTGACGAGGAACAGGAGGCAGCATGGAAACCCAGGCAATGAAACCCTCTCGTTCACTACAAGTACCACCTCCCCTCTCTCCCTCTGCATGAGGCGGTCCTTGAGAAGTATCTGCCATGACTGAATGAATGAAATGATGATGTGAGAAAGACCTCACAGGGTTCCCGGCACATTGCGTTCAATCAACAGGCAACCTTTCCCCTCCCCCTGCCCACTCCTCCCCGTTGTGGGGACACCTAGGGCCCGCTGTCCGACACCAAAGCTCAGTCCAAAGCTTTGCATGTTTTAAAACGTTGGTCTGTAAAAACAGGAGAGGAACAAGGCTCTGTGAATAATTCACCACCTTGCCTTGGAAAATTAAAAATATATTTCACTGCCAAAGAGAGGTCTTTGTTATTTGGGTTTTCCAGAGACTCGGACAGAACACTGTCTCTCACGGAAGAACGGGATTGGTTGCAACAATTCATTTTTCAGGTAAAACGGGAAGGAGGAGAAGCTCAAAGGAAGGGGTACAGGCTAATGCGATACTCGATGTAGAAGTGATCTCACTGTCCCTTTACAAGAGAATAGAATTTATACTACTGGACCTAACATTCCAAGCCCAGCTTCACCTGACCTCCAACTAGCAGCGGGCGACCCACCCATGCTGGTTGGCTGTCTTGGGCAGTGAGTGGATGAATTAGTCGGTTCAAGACATAACTGATGTTGGGTCAAAAACTAGTACAGACTTTGTGGACTGAAAGCCCTAAATTAAAAAAATAAGGGTTAACTTTTCTGCTTTTGTTTAAATACATTGAATTACACACACGCACACATACAACTCAGCTTGGTTACTTACTTGGCCATAGCTCTCTGAATCTCAGCTCCTGTATCACATGCAGGTAATTTGACTTCCGTGCAGTGTTTGAGGACCAAAGGCAAAGTGCTTTGCCTACTGTGGGCAAATACTCAATAAGTAGTGGCTATCGTGGCAAGAATGAATGACTTTGCCAAACCAAGCCACAGTCCTCGCAGCATCATCTTCCTAATCTGATCTTCCTCAGCACTACACTGTGCGCTCAGCCCGGAAAGCTTCGCTCCCGGCTTCCCCCTGGCCAGCTCCTGGCCAGCTGAACAGCCCGCCCTCCCTGAGGTGTGTACGAACTACTCCAGCTCGTGGCGCTCCCCCTCCTCCGAAGGGGAACATCATCTAGTGTAATTGATTGCACCTCCGTCTACCCAGCCTGCCTCTGTCAATATACCCACCTGTTTAGCTGCCATAGCCCTATCCAGATGCCACTTAGCAGCTCTCTGAGTAGGTGGCATGGTGCCCAAAGGGGTTTTCTCAAACTTCAGCGAACCTGCTCGCTGTGGTGGAAGAAAACTGATGACTCAGGGATTGTAGCTTGTAATATAAAACGACGCATATGCAGCAAGACCCACGAGCAACTACATGCGCTCGTCTCCACCATTTCCCGCTTTTATTTCTTGCATTTCTTTGCTCCCTTTTATCCACCCCCTCCTCCCCTTCTCCTTACTCCCTTAAAGACTGATTGGACTTGGTGGGAGGGATGGGCAGGGCTGAGCAGGGTGGGGCAGTTAGTCCGCCTTCCTAGTAACCACTCCAAACCCACAGAAGATGTAAATGACACCCCCTTTGCAAAACGCTAACCTCAAGTTATCAGTCCCTCAAGCAGACTTAAATTAACAAAGGCCATTCTCTAAACAACATCCGAATTTTAATGATTTCCCCAGATTAGGCTATCTTCCAAAAGGAACTGATCCAATAACCGAATTGAGCTTCCCAACACACTGAGCTGATTCCAAGGTGAAGCCATGTGTCCGCAGAAGTGAGTGAACTGTCAAGCTAGACTGTCCCAGAGAACAGAATCAACCGCTCCGATATGATCACAAGAACCAAGACAATTTGGCTTATGTGGCAACATACGCTTTGGAGTGATGAGCCACCGCAGAGATGTTAATTCAGCTTTGATCCCAGGGCATCCCATCCCCCATCCCCACCCCCCTTCCCAGACCCAAAGGCATAACAAGGCGATATGGCCCAGTGGCTCCTGACCTACCTCCCAAGGTGGCAGAGATGAGGAGGTGGGTGCCGTACTTTTTGATGATGGTGTCAATGAACTGCTGGGTGGTGGGTCTCCTGCCAAGCAGGCGGACGCTCCTTTGAAACTCCGGCATGAGGGGCACTGGGTGACGGACCAGGTCTCTCCTCTCGATGGCTGTGTTCCTCACCTTCCAACGGGCAAACTCCCTGGGCAGGAGAGATGAGTGAGACTCTTCAACTTACCACCTCTCCCCCAAGCCAGAGCCTACCCAACCATCCAGGCACCCCTCGTATGTGACAGAGTGACTACAGTTATTTTTAATATCCGTCAAGTGATACTTAGAGCTGGAGCGCTCAGCCCTCTTCAGCCAGCAGATATTTACTGAATAGACGTCTCCTCACTGAGACTTTGGTGAACCGGACAGACACAGTCATTCGTCATGTTGCTTACATGATATCAAGGATACCAAAACTCACCACTGCCTCGGTGCTTATCCATCTCTCTAGTGAATGGTAACACAGAGACGCAATCTTCCTAGCTACATAGCACACGTTACATGATAGGATTCACAGGGATGCTCACTGGACAAATAAATCAACACATGAATGGATGAGAGGGAAGAAGGGAGGGGCCGGGGGCAGGCTATATAACAATGGACAAGATCTAAGGCACAAAACAAAGTGAGATCTGTTCTAAGACAATTACAAAATCAAATAATAAGCCCAGGGCTCAGTTGAATTCAAAAGTTTAGCATGAATTCATTGAGCAACCACAATGAGGAAGAAATTGAGCGGTGTTCTAAAGGTCGTGCGGGGCATTTCCATTCTTCCTCCGCTAACGGTGGAATGGATCAAGACCTAAGAGCACTGGGCTTGGGAGTCCGACTCTGGCTGTCACACTGCCCCTTGCAGTGTGATCATGGGCAGAGCCTGTCACCTCTCTGGGCCTCCCTTTCCTCGTCTATAAAATCCAACCAGTGTTATTTATTTCCTCTTGCAGAAGCACAGGTTCCATGAAACACAGGGTGTGAAAATGCCTCTGGAAACTGCCAGGCATTAATTCAGGGTGAAAGATAGTTTCATAACATTACTTCGGCACAATTCCCAGACATGTACATCATTAAAGGTTCATGGAGGATGGACAAGGAGCGTGCACACTGAATACCAGTAGGAATTTGAGGGGCCTTGGTCGGGTTCCTCTGGCATCAGCAATGCCCTCCGTTCTTACCGATGACAAAGTTCCCCAGGAACAACCAGCTCTCCAACCTGCCTGAGTTACAAGCGCCAGGTCCCTTGAGCAAAACAGACCAGCCAAAAGGAATGCAAGGTCAGCCTAGATAAATGATGGGAACCAGAGTTTAATAAAAAGGTCTCTCTCTCCCGCCATGAGATGGGAGAGACAAATGAAAGACAGGGCACAGAGCAAGGAGAAGCAGAACAGTGTGGGTGCCCACTGGGACATGCCCAGGTAATTCAGCGGCGGAGTCAGATCCCTGACGCAGAGGAGACTGGGTCTGGAGAAAATGTTCACATTAGAACACGTTTCTGAGCCTCAGAGCTTATGGTCTATGTCTGCTTAAGGAACCTCTGTCCATAATTCATAACGTAGTTCAAATTCTAAATAAAGTGAGCTCAGTACCTTACACACGGGTACTTATTAAGTCAATCCGCTGCATCCAACAAACCCTTGCAGGGCACAGAGGATGATATCCACGAGAGGGGGCTGGGCATGTCACAGTCCCATGGCCTTCAGGAGCTCAGTCTGGCGGGGAAGAGAAATCTCCAATTTATCGCATATCGAGGACGACAGGATACGGAAGAAGGAACCCAGACGTCGCTGGTCTCCAGGAGATGCTTCAGAGTGGAGGGCATAGCTGAACTACAGTTTTGAAGTTGGCATGGGACTTACATAAACGGAAATGCTACAACACACACAAACATACACACAACTCTGCACGTGGAGGAAAGGCCGGAGTGAGTGAGAGGGGATACATGATGCACTATCGGAAGAGCTGAAGAGGACAGGAGGTATGGGAAGAAGGGGGTGTGGACGGAGACAAGATGGGACAAGTGGGGCGACCAGCGATGGGGAGAGGGTAGCGGGCATGAGGGCCAGTTGAGGAGAATGTTATAGGAGTGGTAGGTGGATAGGTAGCTTGGACATGATTCCCGGTGATCCCAGCCCCCTGGTGTTCACACCCCCGTGTAGTCCCCTCCCCTCCCACTGAGTGTGGGCGCACGTGACCCAGTAATTTGTTTTGTTTCTAAATAACAGACTATGAAGGTGATAGAATATTACTTTCACGGTTAGGTTACACAATACGGCAGCTTCTCTCTCTCTCTCTCTCTCTCTCTCTCTCTCTCTCTCTCTCTTTCTCTCTCTCTCTCTCTCTCTCTCTCTCTCTCTCTCTCTCTCTCTCTGTGTCCCCACCTCCCACTGCCATTCTGTTAGATGCTCTAGGGAGAGATCCAATGGAGGGGAACCCAGGGAAGCCTCCAGCCAACAGCTTCTGAGGAGCTGGGACCTCACAAGGAGCTGAATTCAAACAGTAACCGTGTGTGAGCTGGAAGCAGACCCCCCACCGGGGCCCTGAAATGACAGCAGCCTGGACAGCGCACCCAGCAAAGCCAGTCTCCCGAGCCCCAGGAACTGGGACGTGGTACATACTGCTGTACTAAACCACTAAGTGGTGCAGTATTTGTAATGTGTTACTCGGTATTAGATGACCAATAACAGGCAACGAGGGCCCTGGCCAGGTGGCTCAGTTGGTTGGAGCATCACCCTGTGACCCAAAGGTGTGGGTTTCCTCCTGGGTAGGGGCATGTATGGGAAGCAACCGACTGATGTTTCTCTCTCACACTGATGCTTCTCTCTTTCTCTCTCTCTCTCTCTCAAATCACTAAAATAAAAATACATCTCTTTGGGTGAGGATTAAAAAAAAAAGCAATGGAAATCATCAGAAATTTCTGAGGAAAAAAGTCTTTCCTCATCAAATTATCCCTGAAATTTACTAGATTATATATACATTAGTTATGGAGTTGTAGATATGCATGTATTTCCTAGGCATACATAGTATAATCGATGACTACGCAGTTTTGTATGTGATATCATTGTATCACACACGTCCCCTTGTATATGTCATATAGCATAATGATATCACTATTTCACAGATGTATCACTTTTATTTATAACATGACTTTGGGTTACTGTTTTTTTCACGTGAGTATGTCTACACGCCTCAAGACTAACACACACAGAAGTTAAGCAACTTGTCAGAAGTCACAGCACTAGCTAGTGGCAGAGCTAAAGCAGGAAACTGACATCCTGAGTCGCAAATCACTCCTGTAGACACCGAGAGGAAGACATAAACGCCCCAGTCGAACCAGGACTGACACGAAGGAATACTGCCACCACCACCAAAGTGCAAGCCACGACTCGATTCCTCCTGTCGCTCTGCTAGCAGCCTCCACGCTGGCCCTGCTGATCAGCAGCTGCGCACCCAGGGCTGCGCACCCAGGGCCCGCCGTCTGTGTCGCTTCCTTCAAAAAACTAGGCAGGAAGCCGACGCCGGGTTTAGGTTCCTCCCTGGCAGGGAGGGTGAAGGCTGAGAGGGAGGACGCGCGGGGCCTGCGGGGCAGTGCCAGGCTCTCGGGCGGGGCTCGGGCCCTGGGGCGTGTCATTAGGACGCACCGGCTCCGTGCCAGGCGTGTTCAGCATCACCTGATCCTCGGGAATTCCATCTCCCTGGAAGAAAGGGGGTGTTTAGGAACGCTATTTAACTACGGGGTGCTATTTGCAATGGTCACTTTAGTCGCAGAGCAACCAGACAGGACGGTCCCTGACCCAGTCTGGAGGAGGGGATGGGGCGGGAGTAGAGATGCCAAAGAATTCTCCTGTACAAGGTCAGGTTCAGTCTTGAAGGGAATGTAGGCGTTGGGCAAGGATTGTGAAAGAATGTTTCAGGAAGAATGAGCTCTACCTGCAAAAATGGAGAGGGAGCAGACAAGACAGTTGGAGAGAGAGAGAGGGGTGTGTGTGTGTGTGTGTGTGTGTGTGTGTGTGTGTGTGCGTGCACGCGCACATGGGTGTATAAAATGATAAGAGGTAGGGACAGACAGGTTGTCAGGGACCTATGACAAAGGGCCTTGTGTGCCGAACTCTGTTATTAGATTTCCGTCTGTAAACTCTGTTCTTAATGGCGAACAATCCAGACTAAAACCTTCCAGAAGATGAGTTCACGTGACTCTGTGACACCATAGGGATGTTGGAGCAAAGACAGAACAGTCACAGGATTCTACAACTGTATACTCTTTACCAAAACGCACTCATGTGAAGGGGCTTTATAGGACCCAGAGCCATTCAGAAGTAGAATTAAACAGCATTAGCATAGAAACGATTGATCTGGGTTTTCAAAATCTGAGCCCCATTTTTCCACATCGAAGGATATAGCAGTGAACAGATGAAGGTCCTGCTATCCAGGAGCGTACACGCAGGTGAGAGTGGACAGACAATAAAGAGACAGATGTGTAACATGCCAGAGGGACACACATGTTATGAAGATGAATAAAGCAGAGGAAGAGGTCAGGATGTCCAGGGGTGGGGTGAAGGTGTGGTTTGATATACATGGTCAGAAAAAGCCTTTCTGATTAGATGGCTTTGGAGGAGAGACTTGGAGGAAATAAAGAAGAGACCTTGGAGCCACTCAGCAGGGGAGTGATCTAGGAAGAAGCAGCAGCAGGTGCCAAGGTCCTGAGGTTGAAATGCGTTCACTAGGTTTGAGGAGCATCAGGGAGGCAGATGTAGATGAGTAGAGGGGGTGAGATGAAAGAAACAATGATAAGGGGGGAAAAAACTCTAAATGTGGAGTCAAAAGATCTCAAAAGGCTATGTTAGATTTGGTAAAGGTTTTTTACTTTCAAATTCTAAGTAATATAGAAAGTCAAAAGAAGGTTTTGAACAATGACCCAATCTGACTTGTATTCTAAAAGAGGAGCAGGCAATCTCACTTTCTATAAAAGGCCATGTAGCAAATATTTTGGTTTTGCTACCCTAAACAATCTATACATAAGTGAGCATGGCTGTTTCCAATAAAACTTTATTTACAAAAGCAGAAGGCAGGCCAGATTTGGCCCAGAGGGCGTATGACCCCGGTTCTAAGAACATCACTGACACCTTTCATAGAAGTCATCAACTTCAACTCACTCAACTCACAGATGGGAAAACTGAATTCCAAAAATATTAAGTTATTTGCCCGAGATCACACAAAAATGACTGGCAGGGCTGGGACCAGAGCTTAGCTCAGGATTCCAAGTGATGTCCTTTCGAATGCAATGTGCCACCTTAAAGAAAATAAATGAGTAAGTAAAAAAATAAACGAGCATGAGAAAGCCTTGCTGGCCACGTTGTCTAACTGTTCTGCTGGCCCAGGAACAAGTCGTGTAAGTTCTCAGTGAACTGAGCACAACCTAGAACAGATCATTCCTTCTGAGCCCACGGAGCGAAGAATTCCCGTTGGAGGAGAAGGCAGAACTCACAGAGGCGCCGGATCCGTGGAATGCGCTTCTGCCCACTTCAGCATCCCAGCAGGACAGGCAAACCAATTAGACTGAGGTTGGAAAAGGATCCTGGATGGGAGGCATGGGGTGTCTGCAACAAGGCCCATCCCACTGAGGGAGTGGAAGACGGGGGCTGGTGATGACAGAGGCAGAGGATGGATGAAGACTGGAGCCAGGGTAGCAGAGTTGAAGATACGGATGGAGAGAAAATCGTTAACTCCAAGGCTTAGCATTGCCTTTACAGGAATGCTCGCTCACCCTCTTTACTAACCCTCTGCTCTCCACACACACACACACACACACACACACACACACACACTCAATGACACAGGGAGCACAAGGTAGCAGCGAAGGAGAAAGGACGGTAAGACACTCAGGAGAGCTGGCTCTGTGCCCTCAGGAGATCAGCTGATGTATTAGATGGACTTCAGCTCTGTATCTCTCAGCCTGGGCTCTGGAGGCAGGAACTGTGGGTTGGAACCTGACTCTGCCATGGATTAGCTACAAGATAGAAGACAAGTTTGCTAACAGTCTACAAAATGTGGATGTGTGGCTCAGTGGTTGAGCATCGACCCATGCACCAAGAGGTCGCCAGTTCGATTCCCGGTCAGGACACATGCCCAGGTTGTGGGCCCGATTCCCAGTGGAGGGCATGCAGGAGGCAGCCAATCAATGTTCTCTCTCATCGATGTTTCTATCTCTCTCGCTCTCTCCCTTCCCCTCTCTCTCTAAAAAAAAAAAAAAAAATCAATAAAGAAAAAAATTAAAATAAAATATGGACGTAATGCAGGGGAAGCTTACCTACTTTAGAGAGATGGGTTTACAATTATATTAATTCATGAAGCACAGTCAGGACCTAGGACATAATAAGCCCTCAGTACAATGTTAGCATTAAAGTTAGTATCAATATTATCATTGTTGCTATGCTTAGCTGAGAGGCTACATGGGAACTTGGGTGACAGCGGATGGATGGTGGGAGGGGAGAGGGGAGGGAACAATCAGGATCCTTTAAATGTCACCAGTAGGTAGACCTTTGGGGGTAGGTGAGATTTGAATCTTGTGATGTCTGTTGAAAGTACTGAGTCTGAATTTAAGAAATGGACCAATGGTTTGTAAACTCCCTCCAAGTCTACTTCCTCAAATGCTCCATGAAGCCAAACACATGCTGTTCCCCAAAGAGTGCTGAGTTAAATAAAATAATGGCTGGAAAATATCTTTGTAAATTGCAGCAGGGCACAAACCATTGTAAGCTGCTGTTGGGTTTTTTTGTGTGTGTTTGTTGTTTTGTTTTTTGCGTAGGGCACATTTACAAAGATGTTTCTATTGCTTAAATGTTTTCTTTTTCGGTTTCCTCTTGAAAACTGGGGGATGACCACTTCTACTCAGGGCTGTGCGGGGAGCAGCTCCAGGGTGAGAGCCGGAGAAATGTGAGTTTCCTCCACTCTTCCCTGCATAATTGAGGCTACGGATAATGAGTGACGAGTTGCTTTGCTCTTCTTTACGGAGCATGTTTTGCAGCTTGTTTTTTAAATTAAACCTGATCTCATAACAGAAATCATTGGAGGTGATTTTCAAAAACACATATTCCATATAGACTTAAAAGTAGAGGAAAATGAAAAAATTAAAGAGAAAGAGAGAAAATAAATTTCGGGTTAAGATTAGCATGCAAAATCAATTCTATAAAGTCCTGAACACGTGATAGAAACGCCTACAAATGCCTCTGAGCTTCCTTGCAGCCAACGGAAAAAAGGAATTCCATCCAAAAGAGCCGCGCAGTCAAGAAGATGACAGAGAAGTTGTTGTGCAAAGTTGCTGTACAAACACAGATGTCCTGGATGCTATGATAGGACACAAGAATCTCCCATGGTCTCAAATAAAGAAATGGATGTAATGGATGCTGGTCGGGGTTGTCTTCAACCATACCCCATTGTCTGATTGGCTCAATATAGCCTTATACATATGCCAAAGCACCATTCATAAAGCAATTCCATGAGAGTCAAATGTATTACAGTCTAAATATGTAGCTCTCCAGTGGTCTGACTTCATCCCAGGGTATATTTTAGAACAGTTTATAGACACTGTGCTCCCCATAAATGTTTATTGAAAGCATGACTGATTACGGTTATAGGATGTTTGCGTGTGTTTACTCCCGGGCAGCTTATCTCATTGGTTGTATTAACTAATCATTTGGAAGTGGAATCAAAACAAGCCTCTGGGTATCAAGTGCTGGGGGGTGGGGACTCTAGGACCACTCCTGTTAGTGTGAGCAGCAAATTATCCCCAGAGATGAAGGAGGGGAATGACAGAGGAGGCCAGTGAGGAAAGGGGGTGGGGAGGGAGGAAAGATAGATATTTCTCTTGTCTGCTGTTCCCAGTCTCTCCCCACATGACCCCTATCCAGCTCGGGGAAAGGGGAACCCAAGGGCAAATGCCAAGTGGAAGAGATGCATCGTAACAAGCAGGGTGCCCACCCGCAGCGCCTCTCCTTCCTTACCCCGTGCCCCGGACATGAGTGGGAGCCAAGTGGATCTCTGCGGCATTGTGACCCCAGGGTGATGACAAGAACAGGAGGAAACAAAACATCTCTGAAACATGCTTGTGAATAGTTTCATTTTAATTACAAGACATTGGCTTAACTTTAGAGGATAAAATAATCCTTGCCTACCCTATGTGTACAAGCCCTTCCATTTTCCAAAGTGTGCTCACTTCAGCAACAGCATTTCTTAAAAATGCATCTTTATTGTTGGAAGTATTACAGATGTTTACAGATGTGCCTCCTTTTTTCCCCCATTGACACCCTCCTCCCTGCCCCCCCTTCACCGCACTGTGTCTGTGTCCATTGGTTGTGCATATATGCATATCAGTCCTTTGGTTTATCTCTTCCCACCCCCCACCTCCTTCCCTCTGAGGTTTCTCAGTCTGTTCCTGCCTCTATGTATCTGGGTCTATTTTTTTTTCTTTATTGATATTAGAGAGAGAGAGAGGAAGGGAGAGGGAGAGACAGATAGAAACATCGATGAGAGAGAACATCGATTGGCTGCCTCCTGCATGCTCCCCACTGGGAATCAGGCCTACAACCTGGGCATGTGCCCTGACTGGGAATCGAACCAGCGACCTCTTGGTGCATGGGTCGACGCTCAACCACTGAGCCACACCGGCCGGGCTCTCTGGGTCTATTTTGAGTAACAGTATGTTCATGCTACACTGACTGCAAGACACAGCTCTGAAGGCTCCTGTGAAAATGAAGGTCAGGGAACCAATTTCAGAAAAGCCAATGGGATTCCTCCTGGAGCACCGTTACTGAGGGCAGGAGCCACTACGGGGTTGTGGGAACTCTTGCCAGGGAAAGCCGCCTAGCATGCACTGGCTTTCTTTTCCTGGAGCAGCTGGAGGTTCCTGAGATGCCCTCAGTCCCTGCCTTGCCATAGGAAATCCAAACCGTCGTATGGAAGGGCTTTGGAGTGATCATCCAAGGCCGTTTCAGCCATTTTGCAAATGAGGAAACTGAGGCCCAGAGAGAGAAAGGGACTTGCCCAAGGCCACAGCACCATCAGTGGTAAGAGGGGCTAGCATCTGGCTCCTGACCTCAGATCCAGCGTTCTCCCTCCCCATCCACAGTCCGATCCCATTATCTTGATTCTGCGGAGTCTGTAGTGCAGGTGGTCCTTCACAGAGCTCTGTCATCACAGACATCATCTTCCTGACATCAGAAGTGGAGGAAACTGAGGCCCAGGCCCATGAAGGCCATATGGCAAACCCACACCAGAGCTGGGGCAGAAACTCAGATTCCAGGCTTCTCTGCCTGGGCCCTTCCCTGCTCCTTCCTGCTCGCTCCTCCTCCTCTGCCCACTCCAGACACAAGTCACCAGCCAGCGGAGGGCAGGTGTTAACTCTCCCAAACCACCTTGCCAGGAGTCCCTCCTGTGCTCTGCAGGAGAACGATGATCGATATGATAGCAAAGAAAAGCAAACGCTCGCTTGTTCACTGAGCATCTGAAAAGGAGACACGCAACAGGTCCTTTCCCAAAGAACCAGCACTGTGGGAGGAGCTAAGACTACAGTCAGAAAGGCCTGACTTTGAATCCTAGCAGAAGGCCACTCATTTGCTGAGTGATCCTTTGCAGACTGCTCAGCCTCTCTGAGCTTTATCAGGGCTACAGGAATCCTAGCACTTACCTGGCAGGGTTGCTGGAAGGAGTAAGTCCAATGAATGCAATTAATCTGGCAGGAGTAGCTACTCAATAAATGCTAGCTATTTATCCGTTGGCAAGGCACTCTAAAAGGGGAGTTTGCAGCATAACACATAACTTTTAATGGATATTTTAACTAATCTTAATATGCCCGTGGGCTCCGGAGATTACACAGACTGCATATAAATAAAATATCTAAAATTCTGTTTACTCGATTCGTCTCTCTGCTTATTTTCGAGGCATCTATTGTGAAAGCATGACTCATAACTAAATATAGATTAATAAAAGTTTGGAGCAGCAATTATTTTCCAATTATCATAAACCCCATTCAACATTGCAATTATGTGAATTCTCTCTTTCAGATCACAAACTCTGAGTGCTCCAAGGGACCACGGAGAACATCTTCGTCCTACCTCCAGTCTTTAGATGGAAACACGGAGGCTCAGAGAGGGGAGGCGGTTCTCCCAGGGACACACAGTTCTCTGTGGCAGAGCTGGCTTGAAATTCCAGTTCATGCTCTGCTCACTTCCCTCCGCCTCAGTGCATCTTAGGAGAAAAACGAACCACTTCTTTCCCAAGAAGGAATACAACATTTAATTGCAAATTCTTGTTAAAATATGTTAGCGTTAGCCAGTGCACTGCCATCTCAGGGCCTCCCCGAAATCCACATTCCTACTTAGGTTCTTCTTTGTTTCCCTACGGAGAAAGCTCCCCTGTTCCAGCTCTAAACTAGTTAAGAAATAGTTTGTTGTTGTTTTTTTTCAACTCATTCAATCGACATTCACTGACCTTCAGGGCCTATGTCAAAATTGTGGGATCTATCCCGGCCAGTGTGGCTCAGTGGTTGAGCGTCGACCCATGCACTAAGAGGTCATCAGTTCGATTCCCAGTCAGGGCACATGCCCAGGTTGTAGGCCTGATCCCCAGTGGGGGGCATGCAAAAAGGCGGCCAATCGATGTTCTCTCTTATCAATGTCTCTATCTCTCTCCCTTTCCCTTCCTCTTTCTCTAAAATCAATGAAGAAAAATTCTTAAAAAAAAAAACATTGGGGCCTGGCCAGTGTGGCTCAGTGGTTGAGCGTTGACCCGTGCACCAAGAGGTTGCCAGTTCGATTCCCGGTCAGGACACATGCTCAGGTTGTGGGTCAAATCCCCAGTGGGGGGCATACAGGAGGCGGCCAATCGATGTCCTCTCTCATCAAAGTTTCTATCTCTGTCTTTCTCCCTTCATCTTTCTTTAAAATAAATTTTTAAAAAATTTTTTATAAATTGGGGATCTAAAGCCATCCATTACCTAAATGGATCAAAGTCCCCAAAAATGATTTAACTCGGGGGTCGTCGAACTGTAGCCCACAGACCTAATTTGTCCCACTGTCCGTTATGTAACTACATTTTTATTGGAACACAATCTCACGGGTTTGTTCATGTATCACCTTGAGATGCTTTCACACCACAAAGACGGAGTACAATAGTTGAGACCAAGACCACAGGGTCCACCAAGTCTAAAATAGTTACTATCCAGCCCTTTACAGAAACAGTTTGCTGACCCTAATTTATCCCATTGACCTCAGTCAAATAATGTATTTGAAGGGAATAATCAAGGATGCCAGATCAAAGATTTATAGATTGAACTACTCAAAAAGTAGATAAGTAAATTCTGTGTGTGTGTTTTTTTTCAACAAAAAGACTTTCTCGTCCTAAAAATACTTGAAAACTACTGGGCCAAAGCAAATTAGAAAACAAGGATAGTTTCCCACACAGCCTATTTGGAGCACCTTTGAGCCTAAAAAAAAAAAAAAGTTACTATGTAAAATATAAATGAGAAGGAACTGATTTTTAAGAAAAATGCCAGGATCATACCTGATTATGAAAATAAACATGTTTCAAGTGGAATTTATGATTTGATGATTAAACAAGGTAATTGATTTAATATATGCAATGATGAAAAAATACCATCTGGGGCGCCCAAGGCATTTTCAGAGGTCTTTGATTGCCCACACACCACAAGGAGAAGGAAGCACCCATTTCCCCTTACAATCCGCTGAGTTGTGATGCCATAAAAACAGGGCTCCGAGAGCTAGAAGTAGGATGACTGGGAGGCTCCCACAGAACGACAAAGCCCCACTCGATCAGGCAAGCTCTTCCTGACTGTCACAACAAGCAGAACACAGCAGGGTGCTCTGGGGAAGCAGGGAGACCCCTGTCTGAAGATACGGAAGTAGAGTCAAGTAACTGATTGCTAGAGATGCTTACAGGAGGAATTCGGAACCCACACGGTGGTGGGAAAGTGTTGCTGTTGCTGTATTTACTGACCAGGAGAACCAAGGAGTTTCAGGAAAGAGAAGCGTGTGTGGAACATCAGGAACTGTCTTCCGTTCCTCCTTGTCTTCCAAGGGCCCAGGTGACCTGGAAATGTTTCAGCAGGGACTAGTCATTGTCATCGCTGACTGGTATGTCCGTTTTACCTAGGCAGCACCAGGTGACAGGTGGCAGTTATGGGAGAGATTACCTACTTATCTGCATTTAGCTCTGGTTAGTTGGGTGACACTCCTAAACACGCTGAGAGATGTCAACCCCCTGGTCTGTTGCATGGCTCCCCTGAGAATCGAATTTTAATTCGATTCTTTCTTCTAAAGCACATAAAAATCGTTCCTCTCCATCAAATGGTTCTTCAGTTCCTCCTCTCTGGCGTCCTCACAAAAGACTAGCAAATTTCATTGTTCTTGGGCATAAGGGCATTTCAGTGGCCACATCCTATGAAAGCCACTGCCTGGCAACTACTCTTCCAGAAAGCACCTCTCATCTACAGATGCTTATCCACCTAACTCCATAGACTCAGTCATAAATAATACCTACTTTCTAACACTGGACATGCTTTGAATGTCCAGATCCATGCGCCTAAGCATCAATGTATACTGGTCCCTAATATGGGAGGTGGTTATAATCATCCCCACTTTACATATGAAGAAACTCAGGTTCGAAGACCCAGCCAGGTACAACTCTCTATTACGCTGTGGGCACACCAGATCTGACTTATGATGACTTTCAACCCAAGGTTCTATCTAGCAAGCTAATTGCCCCTATGAACCTCAAGTCCATGCATATATATGAGCCGTTCTTAAACAATTTTGTATTTCTTATTTACCTCTTGCGTTTTCGGCGAAGTGCTGCCAATATTTTGGCCTCCTTGAAGGCTGACATTGGGTCTAGAGGAACAAGCCTTGACCTTCAAGCAAAGGCGTCATAACTCCATCTACTTTACCACGATAAGCTGCACTACCTTAGACAAAAACTCTTTGTATTTCAGTTTTCCCATCTGTAAAATGGGCAGCGGGGCTGGCTTAGACGACCTCAAACATTTATTTAGATATGAAACATTTGATTCATCAATTCATTCTTTCAATTCGTACTTTTGTTTGTTTATTTTGGAACAGCTACCATGATTCTGTCTCTATTTTAGGTGCGAGGCAACAGAAGTAATCAATATAGATAAAGAACTTGTATTTTGCTGGGAAAACACAAGTAATCATATTCCAATAAATAATCTGCAAAATAGGTAAAGAAGATGTAAGTGGAACTTCTCTGGGGATGGTCACAGAACCCCGTCTCTCCTCTCAACACCCCATGTTTCTGGCGAAGGAGCCCAGTCAGGGTTGGATTCCAGCTGCACTTTGTGAAATGAGGCCCACAGGCCAGCTGCATCAGACTTTGGTGGAAATCATGTTAAAATACAGAAACAAGAGCTCACTCACACAGAAAGCCAGAGCCTCTGTCTCTGCCTTGTGAACCAGTCTCCGAGTGATGCTTCCACAGAGTAAAATTGAGAACCTCAGGACTGATGGGCCCCTGAGGTCTCCTCTGCCTCGGACAGTCTTCTCCTGCTTCCTTCCTAGTCAACTCCTCCCCTACCCACTGAGCCTCAGCCGGAAGTCACTGCTACGGGAAACTTTCCCCGACTCCCCCAGCAAGGTCAAGTCCCTCGAACCACTGAACGTACCTGGCAATTATGTTCCTGTGTGATGATTTCATTGCCATCCCCTCCACCGGACAGTAGCCTCCACGGGGCAGGGACTAGATCTATTTTTCTCAGCTCTCGTACATTCCTGGACCTTATAAAGTGCCCACTAAATAATTCTTAAATAACCCCAGGCAGGGCAAGTGAGTTTATGAGCAGATGTCTCCTTGCCAGCATTAAGAAACTCATGTTTTTAGACACCCCCCACAACCAGACTGTTTCCCTGCCAAGGCTCAGCCCCTGGAATCTGGCAAGATACCTTAAGACTCTGTTTCCAAATTGCCCGAGTCTTCAGAGATGCCCCGTTTCTATTTATGACTGCGCCCTGTTCCATGTAGACAAAGGTAGCAATTTAAGCCTCAGGAGTGAGAAGTTTTGGAATTAATCCTTAACACCCTAGTGCTTTCATTTCCCCCTTTTCCAATCAGTAACACATCTAATAAGTCCAAAGATCCGCAGGAAAGGATTCTTATGGGATTAAATAAAGCAAGGTTCTCAGCCAAGATACATGGAGAGGCAAACACCGCCCACCTGGTCCCCCACTTCCACCTTGACAACCCCACAATTTTCCTCAATATTCCAGCCAGAATCCTCTCCTCGGAGTAGGGCTTGGCTCATGACACCATCTCGACCTTGTTGGGAAGCCGTCAATGAATCCCTACTGTCGACACAATTCCTATTCAAGATTCCCCACGGCCAGAGTTGAACTTCAAATTCCCAGCTCCTTCCTCTATGACCACATCCTTACCCCAGTCCAACGGAACTGCTCTGTGGACCCGCCTCCACCTTTTCCTTACAATTTTATGGACTTTCAGAGACCAGCTACTACCTGAAATACAGCCCAAAGCACTCAGTTCTGAGTGCAATGCCTTCCATGACCTGTCCAGCTTCTTTGTGACACCTAGTCTCCCCCTGGCCCTGGCAGGTACAGAGCATGTTTTTATTGCTTTATTGAGCTCCATCAAGTGCACAAACCCACTCTGACCTCTGGGCTTTCCTACTTGAAAAAAACCCCTTCCTTCTGCTGGTTCATTCTTCCTTTGTACTTCTCCAATTAAAGTATGTATTTTACCCTGTACTAAAATTGCCTGTTTACGTCTTTCTGTTCCTGCTACATGATGCATTCTGCATGAGAGTAAGAAGGGTAGTTAGTTCAGGGCATTCTTAGCACCTGGCTGAAGGCCCGGCATCGAGTAGGTTCTGAAATACCTGGGAACAGAGTCACCATGTTGCTGTCATGCGCAGTTGGCTCCACGACTTCCCATGTATTCACTCATTCCACCAACTTTGGAGCACCTACTATGTTCAAGGTGGTCTTCTAAAGGAAGTAGATATAGCAGTGACAAGGACAAAGGGTTGCCCTTGGCAAGCTTAGATTCCAGTGGGAGAGCAGTCAATAAATAAACCAATGAATGTGCAATGAAATGCCAGACAATGCTAAGTCTCATGGAAAAATGAAGGTAGGAGGACAGAAAATTCACAGGGGTAAAGAGGGTTCGTTTTTACATGGGGGCAGTAGGAGTTTCTCCAATGAGGAGAAATATGACCGCAGACCTGAATGAGGTAAAGGGGATTTAGATCTGTTCCAGGCAATGGATGGAAAAAGCAACTTCAACATGTCCAATGCTGTGAGTAAACTCAGAGTATTTGAAAAATGACAAGAAGGTCAGTTTGGAGAGGTAGGGAGAGGTGGCTGGGGTGAACCATGAGGGGGACTTTGGATTTTGCATTAAGTGTAGTGAACGGCCACTGGAGGAGTCTGGGAAGGGTGACAGAATTTGAGTTCGGTTTCAGAAGATCACACTGGCTGCTCTGTGGAGAAGAGCTGAAGGTGGGGATAGGACACACGTGAAAGCCAGATGGCACCATGTGGCTACTGCAGTGGTCCAGACGAAAGTTGATGGTGGCCTGGATGAGGGTAGCAGGGTCAAGATGACAATAATGCTGCAGACATATTTTATAAGTAAAACCTGTAGGATTTGTTGGTGTGAGATGTGGGAGCCAGAGAAGAGTCTTGAATGCTTTGGGCCTGGGGTACAAAAACTGGGTCAAGAGTAATGCCAGCAAATGAAATTTAATGAAACATCGGTAGAGAAGCATGTTAGAAAGGAGAAACCAAGAATTCAGACTTTGCTATGACACAGTTAAGAAGGCTATTAAATACTTGGGTATATGGGTCTGGAGCTCAGGGGAGTGGTCAAAGCTGGGAATACGAATGTGAATCGTCAGGATAGATCCTATATGGCCCTGAGAACAAATAGAACAGATGAGATCATCAAAACATGGGTATATGTAGAGAAGAGGCCCAAGGACTGAGCCCGATGCTCCAATATCTAGAAATTGAAAAGAGGAGGATCCAGCAAAGACACTGAGAAGGTCATCCAAGACAGCAAGGAGGATCATGAAAGAGAAGTTGAGTAAAGAAAGTATTTCAATTAACATAAAACCGAAACTCTCTACCATGGCTTACACGAACTGACCTCTGTATACCACTTCATTTTCTACCATTTTTCTCCAATTAAGTGCACCCCAACCACAGTGGCCTTGTTCAATCCTCAAATAGGCTTGGACACCTTGGTTTTCAGTACCTTTGTAGCCTGCAGGGGGCGTGCTGGCCACAGATCTCTGCAATGCTGCCCCCTCATCATTCAAAGTTCCAAGTCACCAGCTCAGAGAGGCAATCTCTGACCACCCAAACTAAACTAATCCCCATCCTGTTATCCAGATTTTCTTTTACTTATGACAACTGCATCACTATCGGAAAGTATTTTAACCATTTGTTTACATTTTAGTATCCTTCTCCATATGCTCCCCAGGCCTCAGCCCTTCCCCCTACTGCAACATAAACTCCAGGAGGACAAAAACATGGTGTTATTCACTGGATGGTCCATTGCAGGAGCCTATGAACTGTGCGCCCAGCACTTAGTAGGTGTTCAATCAATATTTGTTGCGCACGTGAAAGAATTCACCCATCCAAACCCCACCCATCAAGACCAAACTAAAATCCTACTTTGTTTATGGAAGTTGCCACCTCCATCTCAAGGCAAAATATGAGAGACGATAACATGTGGCAGAAAGAGGGCAGGCCTGGAGATCAAGACAGAATGGGGTTCAAGTCCCAGTACTGCTTCTAATCAGCTGGGTGGCTCTGTACCAGTCATAGATTCTCTGGGCTTGTTTCCCGTACAGTGAAGACCATAAAGGTCCTTTCTCCACAGGTTTCCTGTCAGACAAAATGTACGTAGGGGGCTGGCCACAGAGCGGTGGTCATAAAGGGTATTATCTTCTCATCACTATCCTTCCCTCCTCTGCACTCCCCCAGGCAGGCACCTGAACCGCTCATGACCCTGGATTGCAATTCTTGGACATGTGGGGATTGACCCCATCAAACACTGTGAAATTATCAATACCAGTTCAACTCTGAGTGCAGTGACTTGCAATTTCCAAATTCCTTATAAACGCTTACAGAATGAATCACGCTCCCCTTCCTCAGGGGCATAAAGCATTTTTAGCCCGAGTTTCTTGCACTTTATTTTTACTAGTGTCTTATCTCCTTCAGTGCTTCCGGGGGACTGTGGGAATTTACCCACATAATTCCCTGCTGGTCACTCCTACTTCGTGGTTTCCTCCTATTCTTTTTTCTCCCCCCGCCCCTCTTCTGAAGCTAACATTTATACAATGCTTTCCAGCTTGCAAAGCACATTTCAAATACCTCCGTTTAATCCTCAAGCTGTCCTACGTATAGAGATTTTTGTTTATTCCATTTATAAAATGTAGAAACTGAAGTTCTATAGGCAACAGGACTCCAGGTACATGTGGCTTTGAATTCTCCGTTCTCCCCACTTTGCCACACCATTCATTCATTCGTTGAATTCTTCATGCATTCGTTCACTCATCCATTCACTCAGCAAATGTTGACTACAAACCAGACACTATTCTAAGCACCTGAGATATATCAATGAACACAGATGCAAACCTTCTTTTCCAAAAAGAAGCAACAGACAAAAAAAAAATCATAAATGTTTTAAGCAAAATAGGAAGTGACAAGTAGCATAGAAAAAGAAAAGTGGATCAGGGTAAGGGAGACTGGAGGGCTGGCAGAGGGGGTGTGATGTCTAACAGGATGGTCAGGGTCAGTGTGTTGCTGAGAAAGACCTGAAGGAGGTGGGGAGTGAGCTATGTCCACGGACACCTGGTGGAAGAACTTTCCAAGTGGAGGGGACCCCAGGAGTCCTGGTCACTGGGAGGCAGGAGAAAATGTCAGAGAGGAAACAGGTCTGACCCTGTAAGACCATCTTGACCACTGTGAGGACGTTGGTTTTTATTCTGAAAAGAATGGGGACCTGTTGCAGGGTGTTGAGCTAAATAAGTGACATACATGATCTAACGTGTGTTGAGAACAGAATGAAGAGCAGAAGCAGTGGAACTCTGTAGGAGGCTTCTGCCGTATCCAGGGCTGAGCACGGACCAGCGATGTAACAGGAGAGGAGGAGAAGCGTGGTCAGATCCTGGACTTGTATTTTTGAGGAGGTAAAAATAGAATTTCCTGATGGATTAGATGAGGGATGTGAGAGAACAAGGGAAATCGAGGAAGAGTAAAAAGGCTTTGGCTTGAGCAACTGGAAAGACGGACCTTCCATTAACTGAGACGGGCAAGCTATAGGAAGGACGGATTTGGCTGATCATAGGGAGGGGTGGTCAAAAGTATAGGCTTGGGCATGATGTATTTGAGATGTCTACCTGACATCTGGGTGAGATGTCCAGTGTACCGTTGGGTATACACATCTGGATTTGGGAGAGGTTCAAGCAAGAAGTATTATTGATCACACACACACACACACACACACACACACAGTCACTTTCAAAAATAATCTGAGTGAAGATTCTTTCAACCAAGCAAGATATGCCTCCTGTTCACTTGGGACTGCACCAGAGACAGCAGAGACAGTGTTGATGTGGCTGTTCCAGCCGGTGGCCAATCCGACCTGCCCAGCAAACTCTTTGCTGGGTGCTAGAAACATAAAGGTCAAAAAGCCCACTCCTCCTGCTCCAGGAACTGAATCCAGTGGCGAAAGCTAAACCCTAAGCTCTGCAACATCAGGGACCACCAGGACTGCTCTGTTTACTGCACCACGCCCAGAGCTCAGCCTCGGCATGAGTGTGTTTGGACACAGCACACCCTACATTGAGGAGAAGGATGGATGGGAATTCACACGGTGGAACAAGCACGTTCTGCTGAAGGCGGTGGAGATCGAGATGTTATGTTCAGTAGATATGGGCGCGCAGTGCTGGTGGATGAGCGAAGGGATGGACGGGTGGTTAGGTCACAGACACCCCAAAAATCACTTACAGTCTGGGAACTCAAGTGCCTCCTCTTCTGGGGCAGGACTGACTCATTCACTGTTTGGGAGCCCCTTCAGGGACACCCAGATGCCGGTAGCCTGCACACAGTAGGAGAGATGACGCCGTGGGAGAACTTGGAGGAGCCCCAGCCATAGAGGCTGGAAGCCTCAGGAGGTCACCCATGAAGTACTCAGGCCAAAACAGATCCACTGAATCTAATCAAGAGTCTAGACCTCACTTCCAGTTTACAGGAAATGCAGGGCCAGAGGGACACGTGGACACCGCAAGGCGACAATTAGACTCGTCCAGAATGGGAACACTATAAATATTGGATGGTTAAGTCAATGTCATTAAAAAAAATCATAAATAAAGGCTAGCATGGGCAATTATATACTGAAAAAGATTAGAGACCAAAAACAAAAACAAAAAACACCACAATGTGTGAACTTTGATCCCACAAAGGAAAAACAGCATTGAAAGACTCTTGGACAGTACTGTGGATATTTAGTGCATGGGTCGATGCTCAGCCACAGAGCCACACCAGCTGGGCTACTGTGGATATTTAAATAAATATATACTAGTTATTAGATTGCATTTTGGAACTACTGTTAATTTTCTAAGGGGTTTGACTGGTACAATTATTTTTATTATGAAATTTATGTATTTATTATTTATAAGAGGATGCATTATTTATATTAATACATGTGTTTATTATTTATGCATGCCTCATTTATAGAAGAAGTGTGCTGAAATATTGTAGGGGGGATGGCATGATGTCTGCATTTTCGTTATTTAGAGAGAGAGAATCAGGGAGACAGAGACAGAAAACAGATATAGCAAAATATTAATGATTCTCCAATCTAGATAAATAGTATATAGTTGTTGATTTTCCTTTCCTTTCCTTTTTTTTTTTTTTTTTACAATTTTTCAAAATGTTTGACTTCTGTGGAACTAGTTTAAACATATTTTTCAGAATAAAAAGTTATAAGTTACTTTTAAAGATAATTGTAGAGACCACACTTCAAAGCAACATCCTGTCGAGGGACTGACCCGGGTCATCCGTGTTGAAACGCGTGTGAGAATGGCCAGTGCTGAATTCAGAGGCGCAGATAAACCCATCACTTCTCAGTCGGCTGTGGAGATGCCTCAGGGACACCACCTGCGAGTCCTGACCAGCCAGCTCCAAGCAGAAGGAAAGCCAGCTCCCCAGGCACCGCGGGGCAGCCCAGCGGAGACACAGCCCCTGCCTGGGCTGAACTTGCTACTTCCAGACACCTTCTTTCCGCACCTCTCCCTGCTCTAGTGACAAACAGGCAAGACCAGCTTCCCTCGTGGCCGCCCGGGGCCCGGGCAGCCACGTCAGAAGCTCCCCCTGGAAGCTGTTCCTGCTCTAGCTCCCTCTTCTTGCTCCCTCTTCTTCCGTCAATAACCAGGGTAGTCTGCGTCTGTTACATGTACTCATACTTCTAAGTCCAAATGAAAGTGATCTGGGCTGAGGCTTGTTGTGGAGGTCCCCTGTGCTTGGAGGTCGTTGTCAGGTCGCAGAAGGTGGACCCTGGAGACGAGTGCACACGAGATTCCAGGTCCCCCACAGAGAGCAGGTGCTGAAATCACACCCGCAGCCGTGGTTTCGGGGGCGGCGAGCCCCGAGCACAGTTCTAGCAGCACCCGTTGTACCGGGAGGAGAAAGAAGCCGGGCACTCCAGAAATTCACACTCCACACAGGAAACTAAAACTCAGAAAGAGCTGGAAAACAGAATGAACCCAGGATCCTATTTCTGGTTCTATCATCAGAGTTCTGTGAACTTGGGCCAGTGGTTTCTCTTCTCTGGGCCTCAGTTTCCCCATCTATAAAACTGAAGGCTCGGATAATATTTCCCTGAAGTCCTTGTCAATATATATACTCTGATTCTCTGACACAATTAGAGAACAAATGAGTGTGAATCCTGGGAGATTCTGAATCTGAATCCAAAATGAGGCCAGAGAAGTTCAGATGGGTGAATGGAAGGGAAGGATTTGGCTGGGTCTGAGGGCTGGTGAGTGAGCAAAGAAAAGGGATAAAGAAATTTCAAGGGGGGTGGGGGACTTGTGAGCAAGGCACAGAGGCTGGACTGAGAGGGGCATGGGGGAGGGATGGGAAGGGGTGAACCAGGCATGCAAGGGTTGGCCCACTCTGTCCAGTGCGTCCTACAAGGCCAGGCCCGGCGCTGCCTGCTCCAGGGCCCTCCCAGACCTCCGATGTCCATGCTGCCTCTCCAGCCAGAATCGGTGCCTTACGATCACCTCCTTACTCCTCATTAGTCGATACCAACTATTGACCACCTACTCTGAACCATGGTTTTTTATTTATTTATTTATTTATTTATTTATTTATTTATTTATTTATTTTTCTTCATTGATTTTAGAGAGAGAGGAAGGGAGAGGGAGAGAGAGATAGAAACATCGATGAGAGAGAACATCGACTGGCCGCCTCCTGCATGTCCCCCACTGGGTATCAGGCCCACAACCTGGGCATGTGTCCTGACCGGGAATCGAACCAGCGACCTCTTGGTGCATGGGTCGACGCTCAACCATTGAGCCACACCACCCGGGCTTGAGCCATGTTTTTTAAAGAGGGTCTCACTCAACTGTTTCAGCCAAAAGGTTAGGGTGAAGATGCAAAAATTATCTGGCTCAGAGAGGTTATGTTACTTGTCCAAGGTCACCCCCTCAGACCAAATCTTTGCAGCTATCCAGTCTATCTGTCCACGGCTTATATTCTCCTTGGATGAAGAGCTTCCCTCCCAAGGACAAGCCACCTTCACCTGTACTTTCTCAGGGCCTACACGGAGTTGAAGCTGAGATGATCCTGGATGCCTAGGCCTAGAAACAGACCTCAGAAGGCTGGAAGCTAAAAGCAGAGCATGGATGTGATTGGCAGCTCACCCTTCTGCCCATCACGTTCCGTTTATCCTGAGTCATTCCCCAGACTGCCCAGCCGAGGACACCTCTGCCCTCCGCTCTCCCCCCACCCACCAGCTCTTTTCTCTAAATGGCAGGTGTTCCCCAGCCCAGAGAGATAGAGAGCACATCACAGGGAACGAGGGTGGAGGAGAAGCCAGCTTCCCTGATCTGGCCTTGAGTGACCCAGCCCCGGAAAGCAGGACACTGGGGGTATGTCAGGGAGAAGGGAACTCTAGTGGGGAAAACAAAATGAAGAGTAAACAGTTAGATGGCTCCACCACAGAAACTAAGAGCTGGGTTTGGTGGAGATTACAGAGGACCTTCAAGGGCCCATGTGCTTCTGCCAATGGAGAGAGCTGCATGGGCCTGGATTCATTTCACTGGATGGGACCCCAGCTGCCTCTGACTTGAGACAGACCGTGTGCCGAGCTGGAGGAAGACGTTTCTTATCTGGACAACCCTGAGAAAGTCCCTCTAACTTGCTGTGCCCAGGGCCTTTCTCTGGAAAATGGGAGCGGCAGCTGCAGCCCTGCCCACCTCGCAGGTCAGCCCCAGGGCACACAGGAGGGAATGCGCTAATCAAGGGCATAGCTGTGCCACACAGTGAGGAAACGGACCCAGACGGGGGAGTGAGTGTCAGAATCACAAAGCACCAAGGAGTGGGTGGCTCCAAGTCACAGAGAGTAAATTCAGTAGTCACCTTGGAAGATCTAAGTTATAGACAGATATAGACATAGCTAGATAGAGAAATGACATAGATATAGATATAAATACAGATACAGATATAGACACAGATACAGATATAGATATATAGATAGATATAGACATACTCTATGTATATATGTAGTATATATACAAAATGTATACATGTACTACGTATAAAATATATGTATAGAATATATACAAATATACACTGTGTGTACAGTATATATATATGTAGATTACATATATGTAGATTATATATATTATATGTACCGTATGAATAAAATATATTTGTAGTCTATATACTAACACACAGACACTGTGCTATGCATGTTACACAATTACAGTATTTAATGCTCTTCATAGCTGTGGGTTAGATCATGTCTCCATTTACATACATAAAAATGGAGGCTTAGGCATGAAAGTGACTTGCCCAAGGTCACGCATAAGTAAAACCAGGGCTGGGATTTGAACTCATATCTGACTCCAGACCTTGTGTACCTGAACTATTTCATTACTTGTGTCCTGACAATAGATGGTTGGAGTTCATAACGCATATCTTTAAAATTTTTCATTTTTTTCTTTTAATAAATGCTTTAGGCTTATAAAAAGTTCAAAGTCCAACTCCCAATGAGTAGGACTCCTTCCAATCAATGAGGAAACAGTGCAGTTTGTTAATATCAAATCGCCTCTACATTCCTTACGATTTTGTCCTACCTTAAGTGATGTATATACTCTTCACTCCCACCAGACTGTGAGCTTAACGCCTTCAGGGCTCTAACCACTTCTGTTTATCTCTGTCCCTGTTTAGCACTGTGCCCAGCACAGAGTAGCAGCTCATGAAATATGTGCTGAGCCCAGGAGGACCTCATAGGTAGATGATTCCAATGAGCTAAGAAGAGAGGTGGGGAGGTTTCGTGCACAGTCTTAATAGGATGACCCCTCCAAGGCTAATTCTGAAATGGACCCCCTGTTGGGCAGGTCCAGGGCACATACTGGAGGCTGCTGACCACGTCCAGCGATGCCATGAGCTCTTCTGCAACCTCATAAGCAGCAAGCCCCCGCCACACCTGCAGGGCGATCTCCACTCGTTTTTGCTGGATTCCTTAATCTCAAAGCAGGAGTCATGAGTCTCCGGGCACGTGCTATCTTGAAGAAGCACCCTCTCCCCGTGGCCCACATCCTTTGTGGCACAGACTTGAAGGTGTTTCCGATTGGACCCTGTTAGCGGGAAGGGTGTGAGGTAACTCTGGCTTCCCTAGAACAAGTCCTCCAAGAGTAGACCAGAGCTGTACCCGCTCTCCTGCCCGCCCCGTCTGGTCTCTCACTGACTTCTGCCCTTTGGTCTTTTTCTCCCTCACCGCTTCCCCTCTCCTCCAGTTCCCGTGCCTTTTCACTTCTTCTTTATCCCCTTCTCCTCTGTTGTATCTGCTCTTCTCCTCCTTGCTGCCTTCTCCTTTCCTTCTTTCATGTCACCTGCTCTTGGCAGCCAGACAGAAACCATCTTCACCGGAGCCTCGTTTTCCTGAAACACCTTAGCGGTCATCTTAACTGGGTACTTTCCTTAACCATCCAAAACAAGGTCCATGAGTTTCCATCAAATTACTTCCTAATGAAGGTCCATTGATGTTTAATTATTCGGCCATATGTGGATGCGATTCCTTTGTTTTAAAAAAGGTTTTAATTATAGACAACAGCCATTGCCATGGTGAAACCTTCCTGATTTTTGTTTACATTCACATGTGTATAAATATACCCTTAAAAATGTAAAGCATTGTTGTGTGTGTGTGTGTGTGTGTGTGTGTGTGTGTGTGTTACATATATGTGGGGAACACTGCCCTGTGAATTGTCCCGTAACTTGCTTTTTGTCCCAACAAAATCCTCTATAGAACTTTTTATGTCAATAAAAATAGTTGTGCTTGATCTTTTTAATTATTTCAGAGTGTTCTACACTATCAATAATCCGGGATGTATTTGTGCATTAACCTCCTGGTGGCTGTCTAGGCCATTTCTAATATCTTCACTATTATTCTCTAAATCATCCGGCAGCGGACACCCTGGCTGTGCCTCCCAGTGTATGGGGCGTGTATACTCTAGGGCATTGCTGGATCGGAGGACTTGCCCATTGTAAATGGTAGAAATACTGCCTAACTGCTCACCGAAACAGCTGCACAAACATATATATTTTTCTTCTTAATTTTCTCTATAATGATCTGCGGATGCACCACAGTGGGTTTAGCCACTCACCCGTTGAAGGACTTTTGCATTGTTTCCTGCCATTGGTTTTCTTTTCACACCCTTCCCTCCTCTCCCGATACAGTCACGTCTGCCATAGACCAGGGCGGTGAGACCTCCGCAAAGGAGGCCGAGGACGCCGGTCCAGGCACCGGCGTGCAGAAGGCAGTTCCCCTGGCTCGCAGAAGCTGATGGAGCGGCTCTCTTCCTAACGCCGTGTTTAGTGACAAGTTGGCAGCTTGATGGTGGGAATACGTCCCTCATGGAAATTGACAAACACTAATAATCAGAGCCGTGATGGGGCAGAAGGGTGCCCGTGGCTAACGGCCGTTAAGCATGCAGTACGAGCATGCACTGATTCCAGAAGACCTCGCACGACAGGACCAGAGAGAAACCCCGGCGCCTCTCCAGAGGTCGCGAAGGAGGGGTCCAGATGGACACAGATGAGTGATGCGTGCCGGGCGGTCAGGGTTAGGTGCCTTGCATCTTGAGTTTGGACTAAAAGGTTATAACTTTTCAGAAACAGAGAAGGGTTCCCAGGAATTTAAGCATACTAGGAATCTCTCAAGGCAGGAAGTGTGCAGCTATGGCAAGGACAGCCCACCCCACCTCCCACACCTCACTGACTCCTGGTTCCCTTGTTTGATATCCTTCAGAAGCGGGCACCAACCTCTGCGTCAAGACGTTTCATGGAAGCCGAGAGCAGAAGGGCGCTGGCCAGGGACTGGGCGGTGGGGAAAGGGGAAATGTTGGGTAGGAAGTTTCAGTTATTCAGGACGAGCACATTCTGTAGACCTAATGCATAGCCCAGTGACTATAGTTTATAACACTGTGTTATGTACTTGAAATTTGCTAAGAGAGTAATATTATTTGTTCTCACCGAAGAAACAATGGTGACCAGATGAGGCAACAGATATATTAATATCTTGACTGTGTAATCATTTCATAATGTAGACAGATATCAAAACACCCCATTGTATACCATCAATATCTATAAGTTTTAGTTGTGCATTTTATCTCAGTAAAGCTGGGGGTGGGGAGGGGAACTTTCCAGTAGCTGGCAACTCACGGCCTCCTCAGAATGACACCTCATCCATAATGACTCCAGCTGACCCTGTGTCCTTTGCCCATTGTCCCCCCCCCCCCGAGCTTGGGCCAGGGAGACAAAGCGTGTCCCTACTCCTCTGCCTCTCCGGGACCCTCTTCTGGATTTACAATGTGGGGTTTGTACTGGATGACATCTCGTGTCCCATCCAGGACTCCTGACCCCTGAGTCCGCACCCCGTCCTCCCGTGGCGCCCTGGCCCCCTCCCTGCCCCCTCCTGCAGCCCCGCTGCACAGAGGGCACAGGCTGTATTTAGAGCTTAATCTTCCTGAGCAGTGAACCATTCCCCAGCAGAGGCAGAGCTGCCTCCCTGACTGATTGTCGGCTGATTTTGTTTGGCACTTTTTTCCTGGCCTCATAGACAGCTTATTAGGAAACCATTTCCACGTTCCATAGCCGATATTTGCGACCCTGCTCCAAAGGGGAGCCTCACGCGAGGAGAGGGATGAGGGACTCCTTAAGCTAAGGGACGCGGAGTAAATAAGACAAACGCATTTACCTTGAACCTTTTTTTTTTTTTTTTCAATTTAAAGCATTTTTCTTTCAATGACTTTTTCTACTCATAATACCCCATAATAAGGAAGCAGATTTCCATTTTATTGATGAGAAAACTGAGGTTCATGCACATACCCTGATTTGATGGGGCTCAGAACAAATCAATAACAGAGCCCAGCTTAGAACTCCCCAATGTTCTTTTCAGAAGCGAGAATCAAAGCAATATAAATTCAGGCTGTTCGGGGAAAGTTTAGTCTGAATTCATGAAAAGGCTGGATAGTTTAATATTTGAAAGCAAAACCATCTAGTAGAGAGAGTAACTGAAAGACGTGTCCCATTTAAAGTCTTTGGTTGGTAAATTCCCAGTCCTTGAGAACTCAACTCAGCCATGGGACGGCCATGGGAACTCTGCCCTGGACCCTGGTGCTGGGAGGTGCCAACTGCATATATGATGTCCCTGACCCACCATGCTTCCTACCTGCCAGTCTCCCTTCAGAGATTTGAGCTCCTAGAGAGAAGGGGCCTTGTCTTATTTGCCAGTCATTGGCACCAAAAATAGTCCCCAGCAAGTCGCAGGTGCTCATTACATGTGTATCAGATGAAACCAGTGGGGGACCCTTCACAGGTAGCCAATGTCTCATGCACATCAATGGTGTAGAAAAAGGTGGGAATTAGTTCACCAAGTGCTGACCATTGATGGCTGCAAAAATAAACGGATGAGAATAAATGATAATTAACATATCAATTCCATATGTAAGAAAGAGATGCCTACAGAAATGCTTAAAATGTTGCTGGCATGAAATACCATCAATAGCACCTTGAAAACCGTGTTCATGCCAATGTATTATTGAGCAGTTTTCCTTCCAAAGAGAGAGTAAGAGAAAGCTCAAATCAGCTCAGATTCTGAATTAGTGGGGTCAAAATTAATGAGGTTTATAAGAATGTTCATATGCTTTGACCTAATAATCCTTCTCCTGGGAATCTATCCTAAGGAGATAATTCAAAAGGAAAAAGAAAAAAAAAAAACATGCTATGTGCGCACAGAGGATCATAACAGCCTCGGTTATAATTTTGAAAAGATGGCAATAAAATAAAATGTCCCACATAAGGACAACAGTAGATGATCTCAGGAGAGACTTTTCTGAGCCCTGGCAAGTGTCGAGAAAATTACTGTTAGAGCTATGGATATACAGTGATATGCAAAGAAAAAAGACACAGAGGTTTCCAGCAGTGACAACATGAGTAAAATATCTAGTATTTGAAAGTGCTGGTGAAATAAGACCAACTGAAATTTAGTAGTAATTATTTAGTAGGCCTAACTGAACTCAATGTATTGCCTAATCATTTCCCCTCTTCATCCTTTATTTCATTCATTGAACATCTACTGTGTATAAGGGAGCACTCAGTATACAAAGAGAAGGATATCATTCTTGTCCTCGAGAAAATCTGGGGTGAAGGACTGGCATCTACTGAGTGTCATACGAGGCAACGTTAAATAACTGCTCTTATCCTAAGCGAAACAAGCCAAGCAGAGAAAGACAAATATCACATGATCTCACTTATTTGTGGAATATAATGAACAGAACAGTCTGAGGAACAGGGTAGACCCAGAGACGTGGAAGGAGGGTACAGACTGACAACCCTTAGAAGGGTTGGGGGGGAGGTAGGAGATAAACCACAGAACTTATATGCATGTACGCATAACTGATGGACATGGACAACAAAGCTGGGGATGGGGTGGGGGGGATGGGGAGGAGGGTGTCAATGGGGGAAAAAGGAGAAACATCTGTAATAAAAATAAATTAATAAAACAAAATGAAAAAAATTCATATTTATGAATGCTTAGAAGTTCACAAAGGTATTCTAGAGATTCAGATGATTTAAAATGGTTAGTATCTGTTTATAAATCAATAAATAATATAATTTAAAAATAAAAAATAAATAACTGCTCTAATAATAGAGCAAGTGAGGTTGGGTTTAATTCTGAAAGCAGACTTCACAGAGGAGGAAGCCTTCAGCCAGCTCTTGAAGACTGCTTAGGATTTTTAGACGGAGGGCACAGTTGTCTAGGAAATGGGGACATACACAGAGCCACCAGCACAAGGGTGCAGGAAAGGGAGGTGATGGAGATAGCTGTGGTTTGGGGATAAATGGCGGAGGGACCTTGAGAGCCGAGCGCAGGAGCCCAGCCGGCCCTGCTAACACGGGTGCGGTGAGTATAGAAATGAGACAGGCTACGGATAGGTCAGGAATCACACACGGTTCCCATTGCTCACTGCCTTCATGCCTGGCCTGGCAGAGACAGTTCTCCTCATACGGGATATTTTATTCTGTTTTTAAGAGCTCTTCATTTGTCATTTGGGACAGAAAGTTGGAGCTGGTGGCAATCTGCAATCAATCAGCCTGCCTTTGCGGAAGAACTACCAGGAAAGCACTGTTCTTCCTCGGTGGGTCTTTTAGCATTGATGTAAGCATTCAAAAATCACTTATGCATTGTGTATGAGGAGAAAGGGAGCGAAGGAGGGAGGAAGGGAGAGATGGAAAGACAGAGAGAGAGCAAGAGGGAGGGGAGAGAGATAGTAAGGCTGAACAGGATTTTCTCCGGGCAAGTGGGAATAAATCAGCATTGTCAAGGAATAGGAAGACTGGGGCAAGGGAGGTTTTTGGAAAATAGTTAAAAACCACCTATCATTGTACTAATGTATTATATATTCTCATTCTTTTATTTATTTCACTTATGTTTGTATAAATCTAGCATCTATCCCTGGAGACACATAAAAAACTTTTTAGCAAAAATCAGGTCATGTGTATACGTGTCATATGCTTTATTCTATTTTATTTTATTTTAGAGAGAGAGGAAGGGAGAGGGAGAGAAAGAGAGAGGGAAACTTCAATGAAAGAGCAAAACATCGATCTGCTGCCTCCCGTAACTCCCCACCGGGGATCGAGCCCACAACCCAAGCATGTGCCCTGAACTGGGAATTGAACTGGCAATCTTTCGGAGCACAGGACGATGCCCATCCCGCTGAGCCACACTGGCCAGGGCACCACATGCTTTAGTTTTTACAAGACAATCTATCATGATTGTCTTCATTCTTTCCACTGGCTTTGCGGTATTATAAGGATGGACCCTAATTTATTTGAACAACCCTGACTGATAGATATTAAGACTGTTTCCATTTTTGTCCTTTGCTGGCCGGTACAAACAACAGTGCAGAACGTACCACTGTGAGTACAGATCTCTGTGCACGCTGCCTTTCTGGACGATGATTCCTGGAGTGGAATTACAGAGCCATAGGGGAGAGATGTATTGAATTCTCCAAACTACAGATGGGCCCCTCTCTCAGAAAGGTCTGAGAGTGTTGGCTTCTCGAAAGTGTTCCTCTAAGGGCTTGAACAGTTTTGACAAGGCTTTTCACCCCGTCTCACCCCACCCGTGTCCCTTGCCTGAGAATTACTACATATAGAAGAGAGGCCCCTGTTGCGGAGTGTGCTAAACTCAAGCACCGTGCTGAGATGGGGAATGGCTGAGCTCCACGGTGGGAAGACGCCAAGACGCTTGGGTCCAGCCCTGCTCTGCAGCTCAGCGGTGCTGAGACCCTGGCCATGCCCCTCTAGAAGGTCCAGCAGCACAGGGCTGAAGCTTTCTGGACCTCGGTTTTCCACCTGGGAGACAAGTAGCTCGGACTTGATGACTGAGGGTCTCTTCTGGCTCAGACATCCAGTGATCCCAGGAAAGGTGGAATGAATGAGAGAAAGGATAGAGAGAGGGAGGGAGGAACTTAAAAGAGAAGAGTAAGTGGGAGGAAGAAATAAAATGGGTAACAAACGAAAAACAGAGAAACCAAAGAACCCAAGCGGTGAAGAACAAGCCCATCTCCACTGTCATTGTTACAGCAAAGCCTTTGAAAAACTCGATATGTACCAACGCCAGGAGCTATAACCTGTGGAAGAAGAGAAAGGAATTCCAAAAGGGGAGCGAGGTTCTTTTCAAAACCCCCACATTTAATTTTGCCCAGAAATAACGTTTTTCATGTTGAGTGAGACCAAGGGGAGAGTAACAGCTGGTCACGGGGGAGAGAGCGAGGTGACAGATTGCCTCTCAGGGCCGAGTGTGTCCGTGTGACCCGCAGACACAGAGTGCTCTGCCCCTGGGAAGAAGGCAGGTTCTCTTCTCTTCAAGGCTGTATTAATCACAACTGCCCAAGTCATCAACCTCACTGACCACCCCTCCTTACATTCCTCTTAAACCTTGTTTAGGGACAGAAATTGATGCTTGGACCTGACCGAGGATGCGGAGCTATGGGGGAAAAGGAAGAGGAGTGGCTTTTTGAGGCCTCAATCTGCCCCTCACTGGTCCCATAACTGTAAGCAAAGTCGCTTTCCCTCTCTGGGCCTCCTCTGATGTTCTCTAAAATGAAGGGGTTAAAAGAAAACAGTGGTTATCAAAGTCCCTGGATGGACCAGCAGCAGCAGCAGCAGCACCTGGGAACTTGCTAGAAATGCAGGATTGCTGGCCCTGCCCAGACCTATGGGCTCTGAACTCTGTGAGTGGGGTCCAGCAGTCTGTTTCTGCAAGCCCTCCAAGTGATCGTGATGCAGGCTAAAGTTTGAGAATCACTGAACCAAAAGACTGCAGAAGTACCTGCTAATCCTCAAGCTTAGCCCTAAGGATTTTGGGGGGGAGGGGATGAAATTAAACAACCTTTTCCTAGTCTCGGGTCTTCCAGGCCAAGGGTGGCAGAGCTGAGGCTACCATTCCCCCTGCTTCCTCTGTATCTCACGGCCTTGCTGCTTAAAGCGTAGCCCCTGGGCCAACAGAATCCGTGCCAACTGGAAGCCTGCTAGAAATTCAGCATCCCAGGTCACACTCCAGACTGCTGATTCCAAACCTGCATTTTTAACAAGATGCGGAGCGGATGTGAATGCCCATCTACATTTGAGAAGCCTGCCACCAGGTCTCTTCTGCTTCTCTCCTTCCCTTCCCTTTCTTGATCCTTCGCTTGCTCGTTTTGCATCACTCTTTTTTTTTCTTTTAGCCACCCTTGGAAATGCCCGTGTTTTCCAAAGGGCCACTTAGACCCTCTGGGCTGAGCATCACGTTGAACAAACCGCACACTACCCAGCGACTTGAACATCAAATTGCATCTTCAGAACCGAGGGCTAAGAAAGCTGCACTTTTCTCTTCTGCCTGTGGGAGCAGTGTGGTACAGGCCAGAGTCCTGAACTGGGAATTCCAGTCTCAGCTCTGCCCCATCTCTGCCTTAGACCAAAATCATTTAACCTTCAGAGCCTCATTTCTACAATGGAGATACCAGGCCTTTTCTTTGGGTTGGTTGTGAGGGGGGGGGGGGGGGGAATGAGATAATGGGAATGAATGTAAAAGACCTTATTCAAATGCAAGAAACTGTAATAACTATTACCCAAGTAGCTCAGTGCCTCACCCTTTCCCGGGAAGGCTTTTCCCGGAGCAGATCTCAATTTCCTGCCCCTCACCACCTGCTGCTGAACGTGGGCACCGATTGCCACAGTCCTGAGCCAGTCCGGGGTGGGGGTGGGGGTGGGGGGGGTATTAGGAAAGCAAATGCCGGATTCCTTCACTCCCCCCTTCTCAATAAATGTGTTTATCGCTCTGTAAATTCCAACATACTAGTAGCTACTATATTACAGAGAGAAAAGGTTGTCGCCAAGAAAGATGTGTCATTCCACAGGAAATTTGGGTTTAATATGTACAAGGGAGCCGGCCCATGGCCATCTCTCTGGAAATGACAAAGTCCTCTAATGAAAAATAACACGACAATACCGGGCTCATTTCAGCAGATAAATATTTAATATAGATCAGCCAAGATTAATTGCCGACCGCAACGCGCGCGCCCACCCTCTGGCTGGAGAGGGAGAAGAACATCTTTACGTTAATTTACGACAGAGTTTTGAAAGGAGCAAAGCTTCGCTGGTCTCTGGTTCCTATGGCTTCCCATTGAGACAGGCACCAGGCAGTTCCCGGGGCATCAGCTCTGCCCGCCCTGGTTCCTGCTGCAGAGTCAAGTGGACAGGCCACTCCTTCGCATACTAATCAGCTCTTGCAGGCAGGAAAAAAAGTTCTAGAGACTCACTGAAATCAGGACATGAAACACACCAGCGAAGAGATCCTCTTGGTTCTCGGGGGTGCAGCAGAATGAATCTGCACATTCAAAATAGAACAGGGACCACAATGGGAATGAAGGAAGTGAGGAAAGGGCACGCATGGAGCAGCCACTGAGGAGTTTGACTTCAAGCACTCACCTACATTTCACCCTCACCAGTGGGCAGGTTCGATAGGAATGCCCCCATTTTATGGGCAGGGTAGTGCTGGAGCTCAGAGCAGTTAATTGATGTACTCCAGGTTCACGCGGCTTATAAGTGGTAGAGGCACAGTTTCAATTTAGATATTTCTTACTCCAGAGGCATCCTCCTAAACCTTAATCTAATTACTCGTGGGATTGCCAAAGTCTTGTACTTTGGGATTAATACCTTAGAGAGAATTTCAAATTCAGGCCTTTGGGCACTCAGACTCTTTATACCTTCTCCTATTTTCTTTCTTTCTTTCTTTCTTTCTTTCTTTCTTTCTTTCTTTCTTTCTTTCTTTCTTTCTTTCTTCCTTCCTTCCTTCCTTCCTTCCTTCCTTCCTTCCTTCCTTCCTTTCTTTCTTTCTTTCTTTCTTTCTTTCTTCCTTCCTTCCTTCCTTCCTTCCTTCCTTCCTTCCTTCCTTCCTTCCTTCCTCTTTCCCTCCCTCCCTCCCTCTCTTCCTTCCTTCCTTCTTTTCTTATTTTCCTTCTCTCTCTCCCCTTCATCTATCCATTCTCCATGTTTCCCCCTCTTCTGACTACCCATCAGGCTTTCTGTGCCCCCAAGGATTTCTGACCTCAGTAGTGATGTTTGTTATCATTCAGTAAGAAACACAACTTCCCAGAGGCTCCAGCCGGGCCCTTCTTCTGATTTTCAATGGTGGTATGCTGCTAACTCACTTTTTTTTTTTTTTTTTTTAGAAGTGGGATCCTGTTTGTACTAGAAAGAAGAACCAAATGGGTTCCAATAGAACCACAAACATGCCTGGGCAAAAAGCTAAGCAACTGGAAACAGAGTGATATTGATCACCCTCCAACAATTAGCAGCACCTTCAAAATCACTGCTGCCATCGTCTTCACCCTCTTTCATATGAACATCAGCACTGGAGCCAGCTGAAGATATTATCATTATTACCAATAAAGTTGCCATCACTAATCTTTGTCATCTCCAACATTACCAGTATCAGCAGCTTTTCCAACATAAACAATATATATATTCTCTACATAGCTGAGGGCATCCTGAATGTCACCACCATGATCATTTTTAACAAAGAGCATCCAATTGAATGCAAGCCTACTATGTACTGAAAATATAAAGAGTAAAGTATACAGCCTTTGCATATATGAAATTTTAATGTAGCTGGGTAGACAAGATAATTAACAATACCAGGTCTGATTTTAAATGTCAAAAGAGGGCTTTTTGGTATTTTGAAAGATCAGAGACAGTCAAGCATGCAGAAGAGGCCACACAAGAGGTCAGGGGGAACTCACTGAGTGGGCCTTTCTCACCTCGTGTCTGTCATTTATACATGCAGAATTTTGATCAAGTCATCTCATGACTCTTATCTCAGTTTATTCAATAGAAAATGAGAAGTACTAAATAGACTTTAAACCCTTTTCCAGGCCTAAAGAGTCTTCAAACACTTCAATTGCACTAACATGGTTGACTGCGTTCCCCCCCACACCCCCAAATAGCCAAATTGTCTGGTTGATTTCACCTTAACAAAATCAGAGGCAGAGAGAAATTTGAGATAGGAGAGGGAAAAACCCACCTAACAAATCTCCTCTGATTTATCTCTCCTCTCTGGGGACCCAATTTTGGATTATTCCAAGTTCTCTGTTTACAGGGCACAGAGCACTTTAGTTTTCAATAATTCACATGCAGTGCTTTAAGCTCTCCCTTTCGAGAGCGTTCATTCATAAGAGGGACCTGGTTCCAAGAAACAGTTCTTGAATAACGTCCTTCATATATCACTGCAAGATGAAATTTCCTCATTATCCCTGCTCAGAGATGGTTCCCATTTTTAACTTTTACTCCACATACTCTTCTGGGAGCAGATAGCTCTAGGTTTGAATCCTAGCTCTCCTCATTATTTTCTGTGTTCCTTGGGACAAGTTCATTAGCTTCTCTGAACCATAAACACCTCATCAGTAGAAATGTTATAGTCACATCTCGATGGTAGAGTAGTTATGATAATTCCATTGGTGACATATATCAGAACACTGAGCCTGCTACTCTGGTCTTGTTCCACGAAGATCACAGACACAGACATATAAATGAGGCAAAATAAATAACCTAGGGAATGAAAATCTCAGAGTCTTTCAGGGCCATGAAAGTCATGCTCAAGTGCATACGTACTTCCTATCATACTCTCGTAGTGGGCAAGTCTGAGCACCATCCACACTGAAGGGAACAGCTATAACACAGTTCCTGCCCATTGCACAAATGATGACAAAGGCTTCCCAGACTCATCAATTCAAAACAACATTAAAAGGATATGTGAATTTTTCAACATTCCTTTTAAAAACTCACTATGAGCCAAGCAAAAACACATCCCGTCTTGGGGCCAAGGCCTACGTATTACATTGCAGAATCAGAACAGACATGTGGGTGGTTGTTCAATGTCTGGTCTATTTGCATGCAAGGACTTCTTCCCACCACACTTCTTTCTTCTCCTCTCACCTGAAGAGACTCATTTAAGGAAAATAAATGACTTCAACCTCAAAGGAGCTTTCTATTAATAATCCACTGTGAATGATGTCGTCAGTATGTGACTCTGGGAGGCCAGATGTATGAGGCAACAGTCACCACTTGGTACTCTCTTTTTTTTTTTTTTTGGATAACTTCTGCATACCTCAGATATAAATTGGTGACCTGATGCATGAAAATATAATGCTAAATGCTTTAGAGAAAAAAATGGATAATTAGAACATGAACCTTGACCTCATCAATAAATTGCCTCCTGGGATGATGAGAGGAAGTGGAAAAGAATAGCAAAAATAATATACAGAAAGCAAGAGTGTCTTTCAGTATCCATTTAATTAAGCAACAACCAGTGAGTGCCTACTGTGTGTTATGTATCAGAGGCAAAACAAATGCTGGCAGTAATCGGCTTTGGAGGAGGAAAGCGTTGGATCTTAAATAGGATCAAGCCCATTTTTGTGGTGGGAAAAGGCTTCTTATTCAATTCTATAGCCTTAGGATAGTGCACAGTGTCTGGCACATAGTAGGTGCTCAATAAAATATTTGAATCAAATAAAAAGAAGTGAATGCACCAGAGTGGGTTGTCATTTAAACCAATTCTTAAAGTCTGCATACAGTTTTAAAAGGAGAAGAAGGAGAAAGAGCCATCAAACAGGATGACAAAAGGCACAGGGGCAGAACAGTGAGAATGAAATCCTGGGTGTGATAAGTAACCAGATACGGCATTGCCTTTGTAAAGAAATAAAATTGTAAGGAAAGAACTGGACGATAAAGCTAAAGTCTTTGGATTTTATATCTGTACATACTGGAAGCCACTGGAGATGCCAGAAAAGAGGGAAAGTACAGTTTGACCTTCATTTTAGGAAATCAGTGAAGTCTAGCTGTTCTGTGCAAGGCGGGGGATCTAATTAGAAGACTACTGTACCTATGGGGCTGAGAGAAACGGATGGCATGTATTAGGGCTAGGGAATCGAAATATAAGAGGGCAGAAAGGGGAAATCAGGAATAGTAGTGTTTGATGCCCCACTTGATATGTGGAAAGTAAGAAGAGACATTTTAAGATCTCCATTAATCTGGCTGCGAAAACTCCTTAAGGATATAATCTCACACGGAACCTCAATCACCACAGATAATGCCTGTAGAGTGCTGAGTGCCCCAACAGTTACTCGTTCTAAGTTCTCATCATCTCAGATACCTTGAAGCACCCACGCATTGGCCAATAACCTAGTGACATGGTCAGAAGACCACGGAGTTTTCCATCCGTGACTGATCACGTGACTTGCCACAATCCTTTCATCTTAAATGTTCTGAATTAGATGATTTCTCACAAACTCCATTAAATTACCTAGTCCAAGCCATTACCAACTCCTGCCTGAGGAATTCTGATAGCCTCTTTACTAGTCCAAGCTTTACACTCTATAGTTTTCCCTCCTGGGAGATTTACCTACAGTGACACTTACAAAAATAAATCAGGAAATTCTGGCAAAGGCATCAGTGGAAAGTCATCAAGCAAAATCTCCTACAGATAACAATTGGGAAAACCAGATAAGCTCTAAAATAAACACAACAACAACTCTGTAAAGATAATGTAAAGTACCCCAAAGCAGACAAAAGCCATAGGAAAGTTTATTCTTGAACAATTGAAACTGGAAAAGGTAAGAATTGCAAGTCTATGGCTTTCTGGCCTGAAGGTGCTCCCCAGCCCCAAGGCAACAAACAGTCTTGAAATCTGCAAGGGAGAACAGAATGGAAGAGCAGGAGAAAATTCTAAGGGAAAATCTTGGCAGCAACAACTGCAAAAGGTATGAGAACCAAAATCTGAGTTAAAAACTCTGTCCAAATCATTTGATGATGGCTAAAGGGCAAATGTGGAGGAGAGACCCTAGGGGACCTGGTGAAAGAAATGGTAGGAAACAGAAAAGAATCTCCCCGTTAGTCACAGAACTGCACAGGGAAAGATCTGTATATTTGCTGCAAATCATAAAAGGGAAGCAGCGACATTAGTGCCTGTACACCATAGCTGAGAAATTTTGCAGCAATAGGTTCAAGCAAGTTGACATCATACAAGAACGACAACAACAAATATTCAGAAAAATACAACATGATCCAAAGCTACTGCATCATGTTATTTACAATGTCTAGTTTTCCACCAAAAATTACTATACTTGCAAAGAAAAAAGAAAATGTAATCCATGAAAAGGGGGGGAGGGGAATCAGACAATAGAAACTAATTCCAAATAAACTCTGATGTTGGATTTACCTGACAAAGACTTCAAAGCACCAATCACAAATAGGATATATATTTATAAATATATATACACACATTTAAAAGATTAAAGGAAATAAGCCCTGGCCAGTTTGGCTCAGCAGTTAGAGCGTCGGCCTGCAGACCAGAGAGTCCCGGGTTCAGTTCCTGCTAAGGGCACGTACCTCGGTTGCAGTTTGTCCTGGGTCCCGGTTGGGGTCGTGTGGGTGGCAACCACTCGATGTGTCTCTCTCACATCGATGTTTCTCTCTCTCTCTTCCCCCCTCTCTCCCTCTCACTCTATCTGAAGATAAATGCAAAAGTGTCCTTGGGTGAGGATAAGAAATAAAAAAAAAAGATTAAAGGAAATAAGAAAACAATGAATAGACAGGAAAACATAACAGATACGTGGAAACTATATGTAAAGATGGAAATTCTAGAGATGAAAAGCCTAACAATTAACATTTAAAAGTTCATAACATAGACTTAACAGAATAACTGAGATGGCAGAAAAAAGCAAACTTGAATATAAATCATAAAAAATTATATAATCAAATGAACAAGAGAAAAAGACTGAAGAAAACAAACTGCACCTCAGAGACATGTCTGGAAAAAGTAGTCCAAGACACATGTGATCCAAAAGAGAAGAGAGAGAATAAGGAAGAAAAACATCTAATAAAGTAACAGCTGAAACCTCCCCCAACTTGGTTAAAAACAATAACTTACATGAAGAGGACAAAACTCGAGCAAGGCAGAAACACAGGTGTCAACCCCAAACCCTGCAGCTAGCACCATATTTAGTAGTGAAAGAATACACGCTTTCCCTTCCAAACCAGTAACAAGGCCCGGATTTACACTTCCAACACTGCCTTTTGACATTTTACCAGTGCAATAAGGCAAGACAAGGAAATAAAAGGCATACAAATTGGAAAGGAAGAAGTAAAACTCTTCATGGATGGTGTAGAAAGTCCTAAGGGGAAAAAAAGAATCCTAAGGGAAAAAAATCCTACAAATAGCTACCAGCAGTGCTTAGCAAAAATGATAAGGTTGGAGAATACAATACATAAAATTTAATTATATTTCTATATACTAGAAATGAAAATATTAAAAATTAAAATAAAAATTAGGATTTCATTTACAGTACCACTCAAAATAGGAATATGCTTTAATAAAGCATGTACAATACACAGGTAACTGTAACATATCACATGGTAAAATTAAATATCTAAATAAATGAAGCAATAAACATCATTTATGGATCAGGAGACTTGTGAAGATGCCAGCTTTCTCCAAATTTATAGAGGCAACAAAATCCCAATAAAATTTCCAACCAGTAATCAAGAAAGTATAGCATCGGTGTAAGGAATATAATACTGTCCACACATAAATGGCCAACTGATTTTCAGGAAAGGTGTGAATGCAATTAATGGGAAAATAAATGTCTTTTGAACAAATAGAATTGAATAAAAGGATATTCATACTGGGAAATAACATAAACATTGACCCTGACCTTATACCATACACAAAGTTAACTTGAAAGGACTCAGCCCGAGTACCGCCCATCTGCATGTAGCTGTCTGACACAGGAACGGAGATGTCGGGGGCAGACCTCAGCCATCTGACCAAGAGGGGCGGGCAGAGTGCTCTGGCTTTTCTGTTCTCAGTTCCTCGCAACCTACTGCAATGCACATGTGCTCAGTCCGGTGGGACCTGTGACTTCTTTATCTAGTTTTAACTAAGTCAACCCTCCTAGTGTGAACAAATAGCTTTGAAAGTTTCCTGCAAAGAAACTACCAGTTGAAGATCAGACCAATAACCAAAGCAAAAGAAAAGGGCAGCGCTGCTATTTCTCTTGTCCCTGGGGTCAGCACACCAGCATAGTATAAACTACAACATCGCGACCAAGCCATCATCTCTGCCAATTTCTCCCTCAAATTTAAAATAATCAAAAAGACCATTCTACGTTAGAGTTTACATCTATCCACAGTTGCTAATAATATACTGTTAAGCAATAAACTAAAATAATTTTAAGAAATTTTAGCTGTTTTTATTTATACCTTTATACTATGCAGCTGTAAAAAAAAAAAAAAAAAAAAAAAAAAAGAAGGCTGTTTTAACCTTTGAGACAGCATGGAGGGACCTGGAGAGTATTATGCTAAATGAAATAAGCCAGTCAGAGAAAGCGAAATATCACGTGATCTCACTTATATATAGAATCTAATGAACAAAATAAAGTGATGAACAAAATAGATCCAGAGACATGGAAACTGGGAACAGATGGATGAATCTTAGAGGGAACGGGGGAAGGGGGAGTGCAAAGAGATCAACCAAAGAACTTATATGCGTACATGCACGACCAGTGGGCACAGACAACAGAGTGATGAAGGCGGGTGGGAGGGGGAGCAGGGGTCAGTGGGGGCAGGGGTAAGGGGGACATCTGTAATACTTTCAACAATAAAAATACATTTAAAAGAATAAAACACAAAAATAAGTTAAAATGTCTATGTTTGTGCTTATATAATAATGAACATTTACATATTAGTACATGTGTATAACATGTAAATGAACACAAATATCTTACATGTTTATAATATATAAATGAACATCAATATATGATGGTATAGGTTTTTGTCTTAATATTTTTTCCTTTATTGATTTTAGAGAGAGAGGAAGGGAGAGGGAGAGAGAGATAGAAACATCGATGAGAGAGAACACCGATTGGCCGCCTCCTGCACGCCCCCCACTGGGGATCAGGCCCACAACCTGGGCATGTGCCCTGACCGGGAATCGAACCGGCAACCTCTTGCTGCATGGGTCAACGCTCAAACACTGAGCCACACCAGCTGGGCTAGGCTTTTTCTAATGATAAAAATACATTAGAGACCACTGATTTAGGAAATAGGTAATAAAAAAAATCAGATAAAAAAGAGAAAGCTGCAACAGGGAAAAGTACATGAACTGGAAACATACACCAGTTAAGAGAGAGAGTGGTGATTAATTAGACAGGAAAGCAGAGGAGATTAAGAACACAAATTCTGGAGTCTTGAACCATAGTCCCTTCACCAACTAACTGCATAATCTTGGCAAGCTACTCATTTTGTCAATTTATGACACGGGGCACTAGTCATAGGTCAGTGGAAGAATTAAGTGACAGTATACATGTAATGTGGTTAACATAGAGTCTGAAACATGATAAACACTCAAATATTAGCAATTACTATAAAATTATTATTATTTTAATTTTATTATCAGTATAATTAGTAGTAATGGGTAAGGATGAGGAATGATTCAAGAATACTGTCCAAGCTTTGGCTTGGACCCCTGACTGATGAGTTGCCACTATTTGAGAGACAGAACACAGGAAGAGAAGTGGATTGGGCCCTGGCCGGTTTGGCTCAGCGGTTGGAGCGTCGGCCTGCAGTCCAGAAAGACCCAGGTTCGGTTCCCGCTAAGGGCATGTATCTTGGTTGCAGTTTGTCCCTGGCCCCGGTTGGGTCGTGCGGGAGGCAGCCACTCCATGTGTCTCTCTCACATCAATGTTTCTCTCTCTCTTTTCCTCTCTCTTCCTCCCACTCCATCTGAAGATAAATGCAAAAATGTCCTTGGGTGAGGATTGAAAAAAGAGAGAGAGAGAGAAGTGGATTGGCAGAGAAGAGGGAAAATGAGGATTCTGAGATTTCATGAACAAGTCCAATGGAAATATCCATCTGGAAGTTGAGTAAAAGGACTTTAGGGTTTGGAGGAGAAATAAAAGCTGAACACAGATATTTGGGAGTTGTTGGAACGTAGGTACTCAAGGAAGACATGGGAGGTGTGAGTACCCAGGGAGAATGGAAGCAAGGGCAGCCTTCGGTTGATATCTGTTCTAAGAGAAGAGGCCCCCAGGGAAGACTTAGATAAAAATGTCAATAACACAGTAGGTGTGTCCCATAGATTGTTCCTCAGGCTCTCAGGAGCTCCACCTCCTACAACAGACTCCACCAGAAAATTAGAGAGTGGTGCCCTCTCCAGCCAGACAAATGACAGGGACATATCCTCTTCAGGGGTAATTATGCAACCTTGGGTTGTCAAGGACCTCGGGGCTCACTGAAGCCAATCTCCCACCTGCACTTAGGTTCTCTTTGTCAGACTATGCTAATTAGAATCGCTCTGGTGACAGGAGAGTGACGGCCCCCCTCAGTTCTATCAAGGTGCTCCCCCTGGTCTTATAGCAACTCTGACCATTAAAAAGTTCTTCTCACCTGGAAGTCTGCCTTCCGGTAACCACTGCCGTTCTCTCCCCGAGCTGGGCTCAGGCACTCTGATCCCAGCGCAGGCTCTGGGCATGTCAGTTCACAAGCTTCCCGCACATAATAGATACTGGTCTAATGTGGGGCTCCTGTCTCTGGTTCTCTTTGAAAGACAGGCTTCCAAGCTACTACTGAAAATCCAGTACCCACTGACAAGTGGATGAGGACGTTGAGACATCTGAATATGTCTTTCACCTGGCCTTGTCTCCCAGAAGTAGGTGGGTGGTACTCAGTAAAAGAATAAGATTCAAAAAAAAAAAAAAGAGAGAGAGAGAGAGAGAGAATCACAGCTTAGACTGAAACGGAACGGCACAATTGGTACAGCCGTGCATCTCCTGTCTACCGCCCCCCATCAGCAAGAGACAAAAGGATCTCTACCCTAGAGTGTGGTGAGTTGGTTGTTTTTAATGATACCACATCAATCTGCTAATTTTAAGAAAACAATCTTAGAAAAAATACTTTGTTCCCAGAGTCAGGGGGTGATACTCACTGTGAGTTAATTTTCTGAAATCCTGGAGAAGCCAAGGGACCCACAGAACCACACCAGGTGAGAACTGCACGCGCCTCATGCCTCCTCCTTTCAAACATCACCTCTGACCCCTATGCGCGTACAGGTGAGGCACCACGCGTGTGCAAAGCTCTCCTCCTCTCCCCCTTAGAAAACGTTGCAGTCAGCATGAATGATGGACCTAAACTGAGTACCAGTGATAAGAAGAGCTCTTGAAAAAAAGAAAAAAAGCAACTGTGGGAGAATTAAAATAAGTATTGAGATGTGTCAGAGGCCTGGATGCAAGTCACTGTTCCATCGCTTATCAGATAAATCACACTGGACAAGTCAGTTGCTCAAAGCGCTGGCTACCTCATCTTTAAAATGGGGCAATAGTACCTCCTTCACATGGAAAGTGCCTGCGAATGTTAACACATTACATGTGGAAGTATATCTGAATGGGAAGAAGAAGAGCAGGAAGAGGAAGAGTGGAAAGAGGAAAGAAAAGGAGGAGGAGAACACGAAGAAGGAGAAATGAGAACCGGGGCGGGGGGGGGGGGTATGAGAGAAAACACATTTACTCAGGTCACAAGGTGATTCAGTGTCGAGGACGGAGGCGGACCCAGGCTCCTGACCTCCCTTCACCTCCCCAGCACTCTGTAGAGCCACCGGTACAAGCACTTTGCCTGGCTGTGAATCAGTCCACCCCCCAGCTCTGTGACCGTGAGCAAAATGTTTCTGTGAGCTTGCATTTCCTAATCTGTACAATGGGATGAAGGGTAGTAGCTGTCACATAGGATTCTTGTGAGGATCAGATGACTTAATTAGCTGTTAGGTTATTCGGCTATTTATTCAGTATCACATAAAACTAGTTTATGAGTTGCACTCTGTGTGTGCTTTGTTTTACGTTTCAATGTTGTTCTTGGTTCTGGAGTGAATTCCGACTGGATTCTGTTTTGGAATTCCCCCCATTATCCTGCCCATTTCAGCTCAACTTGCAAGGTCAACAGTGGGCGAGTTCCACGGTTCCGCTTCCCGAACGCTCTGCCTTTGGAAACCCCTCTGCCCTTCTTAGTAAGCATAACAATCATCATTATTAATAACAATAATAGTTATTAATGACTATTAATAATAACTGTTTTTACTGTTGAAAAGCAGGCTGAGCTGAAGTGGTCAGAGAGGGAGAACTCTGTTGTCTCTAGGAAACAGTTCAATCCCCACGTCCCTTCCGCTGACAAGCCTCCCAGGCCCAGGTGCCCCCGGGCTTTCTTGGTAAATCAAAAGAATATTGAACTCATTATGTTTAAAGCACAAGTTACCCTTCCATCGGTCAATTTGTCTGGGTCAACCGTCCTCGTACACTTAGTCTGGACATCAAAAAATAGGACATCTAATGGTCATCTGCAATATTACAGCTGCTGTTCATTTTGTTATCCTGAAATGATATTCTGAAATCAGGCCATTCGAGTGCGGTCATTAGGTACCAAACACGATCTTCTGTTGCAGATTGAGTTCACTCACCTCCACCCCATCCTCTCCCTTCATTTCTTCCTTGTGTTTAATAACCGACTTCCAAGGTATTCTCTCATATTCATTCGAATGCTTTAGCACTTAATTTTCAGACTGTCTTAACCTCAAGTGCCTAATATCCAATACCTTCAGTCCCTCCGCCCCTAGACATACTCCATCTCCGTGATCTGCACCCCCAACCTCCTCCAGTCTCCTTCTTCCTCCCATGGTTACTCCTGGAATGTGTCATGTCCAAAGCCCCTCTAACTCGGACATGTTGTATTACAACATTCCAGTCTCTGACTTGTCCAGCACAACACCTGCTTTCTAACCTTCAAGACCTCTGGGCCCATGACATTCCCCTTCCCTTTATCCACTACCTACTGTCCTCGATCCAATGATCCATGTCTACGTTTACTTTCAGCCAATACTTTCAACTCCTTTACTCAAGTGCCCCTCCATCTCCTTGACGAACCCCTACCCTGTTTGAACCCGCATCCACTATCCATTCTCTCTCCTCAGAGTCCCCATTCTTTCAGAGACGAACACCCCAGCTGCACAGGCTACCACTGTCACAAACGGGTGGTCACCAACAGTATCAATGCCCTAATTGCTGCCTGGTGATCCTCTTACATTCCCTTAATCAGACCCCTCTACGACTCTGCGGATTATTTCTCAGTTTCTCCACATACCACCCACCATATCTGCACTCCCAGGACACTTTCCAGTGATTGGTTTCACATCCCACTTCACAAAATGAACAGAAGCCATCGGAAGTACCTTCAGATCCTCAGTAAAATCAATGATTTATCTGCACCCACACCTCTCTTCCTTCTTTCTTCCCATTTCAATGGAAAGGTGTCCCTCCTTTTACCCCATCTGTGCGCTCTTATCCTCCCCCTCCCTGCCTCTTGAGAAAGTGTTTCTTCAGTAATAACCCTACTCTTCCCCTCAGCATCCCGTCTCTCCCTCTCCTAATGTCTCCTCCCTCTTAGAAACCAAAGGAAAACAACAAAAAGCAACCCTCTTTATTTCCTTTCACAGCCATGATTCTTTAAAAATTCTTTCTTTAAAAATGTCTGGCTCTTGCTTCTCACGTCCTCTTCAGCCCACTGCAAACTGACTTCTGTCCCTAAGATTGCCTTTAAACAGCTCTTGCCAAGGTCAAGATTTTAGTATAAAAGACTATTTTCAGTTCTCATCTTATGTAATACGTGTATCGGAGACCATGGCTCTGATGATCTACACCTTCCTTCTTAAGCATTCATTTATTTTAGCTGCCATGGCACCAAAGGTCCCTGATGTTCCTCCTTCACCACTGGCCATTCCTCAACTCCCCAGGGCTTTTCTCTGCACATGCTAAATAGGTTCCCCAAGAGCGAGCACATCCCCAAGGGAGATAGATCTACAATTCCCACTGCTAACCTGATAGCTCTGAATACCATCATTTTTTTACCCAAGCTCTTTGTTGAGGGTCAGAACCATTTATAAAACAACTGCTTGCCAAGTCTTTATTTGGATGTTCCAGGTAGTTTAAATTCAACATTTCCAAAGCTGACTCATCTTCAAACATGCACAACCCCCAAAAGCCTCTTTGCCTTCCAGGGCTCCCTAGTACCACCACCTACCTAGCTGACCAAGTAAAAAATGCCCCCTCTTTTTCCTATTAATGTTGATCCAGTGATTCATCACTTAAAGAACAATCTTGCCAAGCCCCTCATTTCTTGGGTCTTCCCCTCCACCTTTCAACCTTCGTGCTCAAATACTGAGTCCTCCATCTCCTTCAAGTATCTCTAGTCATAGTTCATTTATGTGGCATTCTTGAAATGATGACATCATAGACATGAGGGACAAATTAGTGGCTGTGAGGGTTAGGGATGGTAGAGGTGTGACTATCAAGTTACGGAATGGCCAAAGGAGATCTTTGTGGTGACGGGACTGTCCTGTATCTTCACTGAGGTGGTGATTACATGAATCTACACGTGATAAAATGCCGTAGAACTGTGAACACACATGTATCCATATCAATCTTCTGGTTTTGACACCGTGCTACAGTTATGTAAGATGTGACCCTTGGGGTAAACTGGTAAAAAGGGTACATAAGATCTCTCTGTACTCTGTTTCTAACTTCTTGCCAATCTATAACTATTTCTAAATTAAAAAACTAATATTGTCCAGCCGGTGTGGCTCAGTGGTTGAGCGTCGACCCATGCACCAAGAGGCTGCCAGTTCGATTCCTGGTCAGGACACATGCCCAGGTTATGGGTCTGATCCCCAGTGGGGGGCATGCAGGAGAAGGCCAACCAATGTTCTCTCTCATTGATGTTTCTATCTCTCTCTCCCTCTCCCTTCCTCTCTCTCTCAAATCAATAAAGAAAAAATAATAATATTTTTTATTGACTTTTAGAGAGAGAGAGAAAGGGAGAGAGGGAGAGAGAGATAAACACAGATGTGAGAGTGAAATATCTACCAGCTGCCTCCCACATGCCCCCTACTGGGGACCAAGCCACAACCTGAGCATGTGCCCCGACCGGGAATTGAATCAGCAACACTTTGGTGCATGGGACAACACTCAACCCACTGAGCCACACCAGCCAGGGCCCAAAATAAAAAGTTTAAAAATATATCGCAAACCCCCATTGATGCTACTTTAGTCTGAGACACTCTGCCCTCGGGTCACTGCCACAGCATTCTGTGTCCCTGCCACAGTTGGCACCCTCGCCCAATTTCCCCCATCAATCCATTCCTCTCCTTTTTAGCAGGAGTGATCTTTCTAAGAGGATAACCTGAATAAGCTGTCTCTGGGCAAAAGCCTCGAAGGAGCTCCCTATTGTCCTCAGGCCCCGGGTCCTACGTTAGGTCTGAGACACTGCACGGGCACAGCGAGGTGTTGCAAAGGCTCAAGGGAAATGTGGGATCCTTGGCATTTATTGGGCATCGCGAACAATACTAACTCAAGGTACTTCCCAGCGTCAACAGTAAAACACACTACAGTCCTTCCAATAATGGCATACTTCTTGTGAAGCTGGGTTGTAGGCAGTTGGTACAATTACCAAGTACTGTGGAAAAATTACCGAGGGGCAGGAAACGAGGGTGGCAGTATCCCACTGCAAGACTGGAGAAGTAGGAACTGTGGTCATCTGTGAACGAAATAAAAACTTTGTGTTTCTCTAGATTTGCATGTATTATTTTTTAAATGGCCACTAAACTTCGTGGGACATAAACTTCATTACGTTGTTTGGACCTCACTACTTAATAAACAGAATTATTAGCATTTCTCTGGCCTGGGGGACCCATAACACAATCACTGAGACAGTAAGAGAGCATCCTGAAATGAGGAAGGACGGGAGCCACCAGCTGAGGATCGAGGTCGCAGTCTTTCATACAGCATACCTCGGGCTGCATCCCGACCTAGCTCCCTGACTGCTCCAGCCAGCAGCGAACGTTGTCTCTGCCTGTCGCTCATGTTTGTCCTTTTCTGAAAACACACAGGTGCGCGCGCGCGCACACATTCACACACACACACACACACACACACTCACACACACACACACACACACACACACACACACACACACTGCCTTCCTTTAACCGACTCCTACTATTCAGCTCTCAACTTTAAACAGGACAAACAAAACCTCTTCTCGAAAGCCTTCCTTAATCAAGGCCCACGTCAGTGTCCCCTCTCTGCTACGACCAGCAGTCCTCATGCGAGGCAGCCATCTGACTGCTTATCCCCCGCCCCTCCGGTCCCCCCTAGTCCTCCTCAAGGGCATCGATCAGGGACGCCTTGGTGTCCTCGGAGGCCAATACAGTCGCTGCACACGGTAGGGACTCAACACACATTCAGTGGATTAATGCACGGACAACCCCAACCGTTTAGCAGCGCCGAGACTTCCCTGTCGTTGGTATTCACATCCGTCCTCACCAACCACACTCCCCGTCAATGTGATATAAAGCCGGTGTCACGCCACAGTCACAGAGAGGTTGTCACAGGCGCTCGGAAGGAAGGCTGCATCTTGCTGCCTTCTCTGGACAGCGCACCTGTAATTTGGGCAACAGCAGAGTTACCCCCAGTATAGGAGCACCCCCAACCGGAAAGGCTGTGGAGGGGCCTGGCTGAAGAGCCATCCCCGAGGGGCCAAAGTCTCCCGAGCATTAGACATCAAAGGCACCCCGGCGGGCACCAGGCAGCTGGAACTGGGAGATGAGGTGTCGCAGCCTGCTCCCATCACCGGGGCTGATTGATAAATCAGACGCCTGCAAATCACCGACGTGCGCTGTTTACGTGAAGAGATGCATGCTGCCGACTTAAGGACACCTTGCCGGTGTGGAGGCCTTTGGATTCCTGCCCCTTGTGCCTCAGGCCATCAGAACCGTCCTCTGTCTGGTCCCCTTTCTCTATCTGCCTCCTAACAAGTGCCCTCTTAGCCTAAGCACAGAGCAATGCTGGCTCCACAGGGCACCTGAGCCACACAGCACACGGGTCCAGCTTCCCGCCTGCTGGAGTCTCCTACAAGCCACTGCCGAGTCCCCGTTGCTGAAAATCCAGGGGTTGGTGCTTCCGAGAGTTAAGTTAGCAGTCCTCCAGCCCTTGCTCCATGCTACATGCCATCATATGTAGTCTTCTCAGACCTTCACAACAATCTTGGAATGTCTCCCCACTGTGCAGATGAAGAAACTGAGGCCCAAAAAGTACCACGCTCAGGGTGGCATTCAGTGGGAAGTGGCAGCGCCAGGACTCAGACCAAGGTCGGCCAGAGTCTCAAGACCTGCTCTTCATCACTAAGCTGTGGCGACTGCTACGGGCTTCACAGGAGCTGGGCGGCTGACTGGCAGCTGAAACTTTCCATTTGCAGGGACGAGTCAGGTGCAGGTAAAGGGTGGACTACAAGGCCTTCCTCCAAGCCAGCCTGGGAATCCACTGCTAATGAGACCCAGTGATTCTTCCGTCCAGAAAGAAGGCCTTGAGAGATAAAGAAATTGCCTAGAGGCAGAAGCCTGGGCGTTCTGGTTCCTTTCATGCGAGATACAAAGGTATCCAGCCGCCGTAGAATGCTACATAAAATAATGCACCCTGCCACAGGGTGCCCAGAATGGAACTGGGGCAAGCACGCCTGGATGCAGCCCAGGGAGAGAGCTGCCTGACAGGTAGACCAAGCAGCTCTGTCGGTGGCACTGAGTGGTACTTGGGAGTTAATGAACTCCATCTTTATTGCCTTTGTCTGGGATCCAGCACTCGCCTCCTCTCCCTTAAATCACTGCCGCAGGCTTCTCAGCCTTGTCTCCCCCCGTCCAGGCATCCCGGGTACTGCAGCCAGAGTGTGTCTACACTAATGTCAGACCATGTGGGTCTCACGTTTCAAACCCTTTGTGGATTTCCTATGGCCCACCTCAGTCAGAGCCCAGGTTCTAATCTGCTGACCCTGAGCCCACGGCAAACTCGGGTACCAAATACGGGGCAGTGTCCTCTGAGCCAAAACCTGAGCCCAGCAGAGGCTCGAAGTCGGTGTTTTGCACACTGTACAGCCCACCCTATTAGTGGAGGCTGAAATCGATTTCGGTGGTGCACACCTGCATTTTTTTAAAATAAAGGAATCAGGAAGGAATAGATTAGGTTAGAATGGAATAGAATACGAAATCTCAAGGTTCATCCCAGGTCGTAAGGTTAAGATTGTTTTTCATGAATTTTTGTTTCACATATCTCTAGGTAGACTGAGTGCCAGTGTAAAATGTAGCATGAGTGAGGGTCAAGAAGTGGAAAACAAAACAAAACACTCTTCTGTATAACTGTACAGTAAGACCCTGACAATCAACTAGAGTTTGAAGGTTAGTTAAAATCACTTTGCCATTCCAAATTCTCCTGCCTCCTCGCCTTTGCAGATGCTACTGTTCTGCCCGGACTACTTTTGTCCCAACTGCCTGCTCATGAAATCTGAGTCTTCCTTGAAGACTGGGACCAGCGCTCGTTCCTCTAGGATGCCTTTCTAGAGAGGCCTTTTCCTCCCATCCTTCCCCATCTTCAGGATTCCAAGGCTAGAGGAAATCCCCTCCCCCACTCCACCCAGCACAAACACAGCATCCAGGGCATTGCCCAATCAGGGAATTTAGCAAGAGGCATTGTACTTAATTGCCTTTCAGGCAGTTTTCCTCAAGATACTTTAAGTCCCTTGAGGGCAGGGATCAAGGTTTTCCTCTTCTTAGTCCCAGGAAACAGGACAGAGTCTGGGTAGCAGGAGTCTGGAGCTCAGTAAACATTTTTCAAACTAAGAGTAAGCAACAGGTACTCCAGATCTCAGTAAGGGACAGGTACTCCAGATCTCAGTAAGGGACAGGTACTCCAGATCTGAGTAAGCGACAGGTACTCCAGATCTCAGTAAGCGACAGGTACTCCAGATCTCAGTAAGGGACAGGTTCTCCAGATCTGAGTAAGGGACAGGTACTCCAGATCAGACCCAGTCCCTCCAGATTTGGAACATAGTGTCCAAAGCCCCAAGGGCTTGTCTCCACTCTCCTCCTAATTCCCCAGTCACAATTTTGGCCAGATTTTGTGCCATTCAGTTGGTCCACGTGTGGGAGATGTGCAAGCCGGTCCATTTTCAGACATCGCTCCTAACTAAAGCTGGACAACCGCTCTGCGGATGAGGGTTTGCAGCCGCTCACGGAAGTCAGCTCGGTAATGGTGTGGGAGCAAAGAGGTAAAGCTGCAAAGGTACCGACTGGGTAGCAATAAAGCTGTCATTCTTGGAAGTGGAAGATCAGTTTTAAACAATCAACATGGAAGATTGTATTTGAATGGATCACAAATGGCCTGGGAGATGTTTGCTGGGTCACCCTCCCCATCCCACTCTATTCAGGGAGACCTTGATCAGAAATTTGGATTAAATGAGGGATAGGGTAGGGGGGAGCACAGGGTACTGGCTCTCACCAGCGATGCCAACCTATAAGTGGCATCTACAACTCCAAACATGGGGCATCGTTCCATTCTCATCTTATTTTTAGCCTAGTCGGCATCCTCTAAAAGGAATAAAAAGCATTTGTTAACGCTCTTGGTCCAAGCTTGTTTTTAATGACTCAGGCAATGTGTACCCGAAGCTATCTATGAAGGCGGAACTTCTTACTTCCGAGAAACCCACCAGCCCTCCCAGGGGAATGGAAACTGGTGCATCGGGACTGGAAAACTCGTTTCCCTTAAAGGTTCCCTCTCTGCAGCAGGAAGCAAAAACCAGCTCACCTTCCTCAATGCACCAACGGCCATCTGACTGAGGCCATGTCTCAAAACACGGAACACCTCTTCCCCTTTAATCCTGCAACCAGACTCTGGGAACCCGGCCACACGCTGGTGCCTCTATTTCAACCCTTCCAGCTCGAACTCATGAAGACCAAACTCAAAGACCATGTATTCTAATATCCTTCCCACCACCCCTTTTCCCTTTTGTCCAAAAATGCTTGTTGTAGAGAAAGGTTTCTCTGCCTCTACACTAATGACTTCGAAGCCACTGCTGCAGGGCTGGGGCACTGCGGGGAGGTTAGCGGGTCCCTGATCCCTGGCCTCCGCCCTCTAGATGCCACAACCAAAAATGTGCCCTTAGGAAGAGAAATTACCCTTGATGGACAATCAGTGCCCTAGGTCTATCCTAGACCCGTGAACTCCAAATACTGACAAAGGGCCCAGGCCTTGGTAGGTTTTAAAAGCTTTGCAGGTGATTCTAACCTGCCGCCACGTCTTTGCCCATTGAATCCTGGCCTTCCCTTACTCCCCGACTGTGACTCTGGCCTCTGTTGAAGTTCCTATCCCTACCCCACAGGGTGGAAGGCCAAACTTAGAAATAAGAAATAATAGTGCAAAAATTTAGGAAATGAAAAGGGAAAAGGAAAAAAAAAAAAAGATAAGGCTTTTACTTGAGATGGGAAACCAAAGCTACTAATTCCATTCCTTTTCATGATAAACCAGGACGTAGATCGAGTCCAAAGTGCTCAAAGCAAAAGCTCAACAGGTAGGGTGGCTTCCTAGGCGAGGTGCCAGCTTCCCACGTTGAAGAGATGTCCCTTTCAGAGTGCTTGGACATAGGCTGGCGTCCAAAGAAGCGACATTCGAGCTGCCAACGCCAGGGAGTGCCAGTGACTCCGTAAGCCTGCTCTCCAGAATCCCAATCGTTCCGAGAAAAAGAGCTGGCATGGTCACGGGGGTCCAGTCAAAGATGATTCAATATTCCAGGGGTGATCTGTTTCCCTAACCAATAGATTTCTGTCACTGGGGGAGCAACGCACATAGTTAACCCTGCAGGCTCTGGGACCTACTTGCCTGTGACGTAGCCTACCTGAGCGAGAATAGCTCCTTCCTTGGACAAGCATGTACACGGGGATGCTAACAATACCGAAGGCACAGGACTGCGACAAGGGCCAATCAGCTGGAATAACGTATACACTCTGTGGCCACGCTAAGCACTCGGTAGTCTTTCAATGTCAGCAATTAACTTATCATCATTATTGTTATTATTATTTATTTGACTATAGGATCAATTTTTTTTCCCCAGAAAGTATCTTTGAACATCACATTAAACTAGAGTTCCACATAATGTGCTTTAAGAAATGCTAATTTAGACTAGTCTTAGCCACACCCATAGAAACCTGACATTCGCACCACGTGATACCTAGAGTCTATCTGGAATCCAGAGGTTGGTGGTTTGCTTTCAAGTTCACCCACAAGCATCCTGAGTGGCGCAGCGGTGAACGTCTCTCTCACCACCACTTGTCTGTAAGCTCCTTGAAGGCAGAGACCTGTCTACCTTGGGCAGCATCATCTTCCCAGTGTACAGCACCTAGCCTACACTAGGTGCCTAGTATGTGCCTGAATGATTTCTGGATCCTTATCCACATCTCATTTATCTCAATAGAACCATCCACCCATCTCCAGCCCCATTCATTTAGTAGCTTTACCACAAAATCTGCTAAGATATTTTTATGAAACACATGAAGGAACCATCAGGAGAGCGGATTAAAATGGAGATTCATGCAACTCTGAAATAAATGCAAGAAAGTTAGGCAGTCAGATTTAGTTTACCAAGATTTGATTTACACTCAAGTTTTAGATACTTATTTAAGGCTCAGAGATAGGTGTTCCATAAGCCACAAAGCTTGCTCTGCAACCTACGGGGAAAACCACTGGATATGAAACCACCTCTTAGGCCACAGTGACCGCCGTTATCAGCATCTCTCCTCTGCCCTGACTCTCCAGAACCTACAGAGGGTACCACAAGACTCCTATTAAATCCACCTCTGAAATAATGGCTAAATTTGCAGCAACTACTAAGGATCTCAAAGTCAGGATAAATAAACAAAAAATAAATAAAACACAAAATGGTAATGGAAACACAGGGAACACCTTTGGACCAAACTGACTTTTAAATTAAGACGAGTGGGAAAGAAATAATTTCTAGCAATGCAATCAGCTCTCCTGCGTAGAGGGAAGAATGTGCATTCATGCAGCTCCTGCAAAATCCCAAGCTCAATATGCTTGATATCTAAGTTATTCCTCACCACAGCCACACATGCAATATTATCTTCATTTTGTAGTGAAAACCGAGTCTCAGAGAGGTTGTGACTTGTCCATGGTCAAAGGAAGTCTCCTGGCATTTGCTAATAAAACAAGTGACTAAGAAGCAGAGAGAGTCACGAACATAGAGTGTTAGGGACTCCCACGCTGTGGAGTCTCTAATTCCTGCTTTTGATTCCTAGCTGAGGAAGGTGATTCCTTCCACCCTGTGGGGTAGGGATAGGAACTTCATACTTCCCAGATGTATGGTATGACATGGACAATACACTTCGCCTCTTGGTGCCTTTATTTTCTCATTTGTAATAGGGACAACAATAGTATTTCCTGCCCTGGCTAGTATGACTCAGTCGGTTAGGCATCGTCCCATGCACCAAGAGGTTGCTGGTTCGATTCCTGGTCAGGGTACATGCCTGGGAAGTGGGCTCGATCCCCAAGTAGGGGACATGCACAGGGCAGCTGATCAATGTTTCTCTCTTCTCCCTTCCTCTCTCTCTAAAAATCAATACTTTATTCTTTAAAAAGGAAACTAAACAGTTTTTCCCTCCCAGAATGGCTATATTTAATGACTGATATATGCACCGGGCTTAACAGAAAGTTAAACATAAATGATTTTATTAGAATAGTGATTTAGAATCTTATTTTTAAAATTCCAGATATAAGAAAATTTCAGTTTTGCAAAGCATTCTCACACAAAGTTCTGTCATTTGGCCTAGTGGGTCAGACAGACATCATTATCCCTTTCTAGAGAGAAGAGAGTGTTTTCCGCCTCCATGAAATGACACGTGTTTGCTTATTGAATCTTTTTGTCCTCTCCCCTCCACGGTGGGTTTGTGGGGTGTGTGCTAGTGTGTGAGCTTCAGCGTTTTGTTTTGCTCATCTCTTCGTCTCCTATCAGCACAGCTTTCGGCGGATGATCTGCGTTAAGCGTTAAAGCAATGGACGTATGAATGACTGAGTGGTGCGTGAACGAATCTGCCCAGGACGACGAAGCTGCAAAGAGGCTCCAAACTAAACAAAACCTGAGTCTCCAGACTCCAAGTCCAGAGTCCTCTCTGCTACCCTATGTTCTGTTTTTAAATGACAATATTTCACAGAATCGTGACATTTCAGACAGGGGAAGGCCCTTGGAAACCACCTAAAGTAACACTCCATTTTACAGATGCGGAAACAGAGGCTCGGAAAAGGTTCATTGTTGGCTGAAATCGTGCATCAGGGAGGTGGGTGACCTGGGCCAGCCCCAGGTTCTCCGAGCTCAAGATCAATGGGGCTGCCAAGGCAGACTGGAGGGAGCCAGCAGAGGACTCGCTCAGCCTCCAGGTGTCAGCTCAGGATGGTGAGGGACAGAGCGTGTGCCTCGCGCACCCAAATCACTGCTTCTGCACAGATTACTGCTCGGCTCGTGCAGCAACATGAGAGGCTTCTGCTGGGATTCAATCTGAAAGGTTCTCATCGTTGCCCATGGCACCGGCTCCCCACCATGACTATGAGCTGAAACCAGGCTCTGCATGCATATGCATGAGGAGGGAGATGGCCTTAACCCACTTAGAGGCGAGGAGCCTTCCAGTGTCTTTCTGAAGCTTCCAGATCACTCAGGGTTCCAGCCTGGATTCAGGGTGGGGGGAATTGGCCAAAGCTTGAGGTCTAGGACATTTCAGCAAGGCTGGCTCTCTAGCATATGACAATATGGCACATTCTGGTAGTGAAGCCTGTCTTTCCTGATGCAAATGCCAAGTTTCCAGTGTGCCGCACCCACGTTAGCGCACAGGAAGTGCAGGAGAGCACACAGGAAGCCCAAGTCTCCAAGGTGCTGCACCCACGTTAGCGCACAGGAAGTGCAGGAGAGCACACAGGAAGCCCAAGTCTCCAAGGTGCTGCACCCACGTTAGCGCACAGTTTTCCAGTGTGCTGCACCCACGTTAGGGCACAGGAAGTACAGGAGAGCACACAGGAAGCCCAGGTTTCCAAGGTGCTGCATCCATGTTAGCACACAGGAAGCACAGGAAATCACTGGTGGACATGCATAGTGTTTCAGCAAAGCAGCACGCAATGGGGAGGAAGTGTTGATGCACAACCAGCCCGATGAGCACGTCCTAGTTGGCTTCTGCTCTGGTCCGAACCTGGTCTGCTGAGGCACATATGTCTCTGGCTGCCTATCTGCATGACCGTGTGCGGATTATGATAGAAGCCCCACCAAACCACTGCACGTAGTAGGTTCTGGATCCGTGTTTATGGCATTACTGTTGTCTCAGTTATGTCTACTTTCCTCTTTCTTCTTTGCAGCACTGTGCGTGTGCATGTGTGTGTGTATGTATGTGCACGTGCGCGCATGTTTAATTAATGTTAGTCTCTCCTCTGAGAGCAGGGACCATGTTTGTTTTACTCCTTATTGTATCACCTGCCCCAAAACAGCACTGGGCCTGTAGATGGTGCTTAGTAATTATTTGAGGATTAAATAAAGGAAGGAAGAAATAACTAGATGACCAGGGGCCCGACTTCTGGGTTGAACTCCATCATTTAATTAACCATGTGACCTTGATTAAACCTTACACTTCGTTTTAAAGCTTGAAAGGAGCTTAGACATTGGCATGTTGGCTGATTGCACACTTTGTTTAGCAGCAGAATGCAAAGAGAAGCGTATGAACAGCCAGCACCCAGAAGCAGAAGAAGCAAACCTCTCGCAGAAGGGCTGGGAAAGGCTGGGGATCCTGCCTGACCGCCTCCTGCTCGTTGCCTGTCTTCCCACACTCTGCTGGCTCCTCTGACTTCTTCCATCGCTCCTCAGGATTTCAAAGAGCAGCGATGGGAAACCACGGATCCGCATGACGCCTATCATTTGATGGGTCAGGAAAGTGGGATCCAGAAGAGGAGGGAACTTGCTTAATGTCACTAGACCACTGACTGGAGAGCAGGAATTAGCATCCAGATGTCCTGACCCCCAACCCCGTTAGCAACCTTTCACTTCTCAGCATCTCTGAAACTACCCCCAAAATGTCTACAAAGTGGTTGTGAGACAAAATGTTTGGAAGAGCCTTTCAGAGCTCTGACACACCCCACATTTGGACACCACGCTGGAGGGGCCATGCAGCAGAGTGGGTGACAGGAGGGCTGTGGGTCAGGTAGATCTGTGTTTGGACCCCAGTTCCACTCCTCACCAGATGGATGGGCTAGAGCAGCGATCTTCAACCGGTGTGCCATGGCACACTGGGGTGCCACAAGAATCTTTAAAACTTGCAATACCTGACTATTTAGTCAGGGCACTGACCTCTTTTCCCTTAGATGGTCAAATAAAAAAAAAATGACAATGGCCAACACAGCTGTCCAGTGTGAATGAATCAAAATGATACCTATTGTTTTGGTCAGATCGGCAAAACATATTTTTGGCGTGCTGCAGAATTCTAGTAATTAGTTCACATGTGCCCTGAGATGAAAAGGTTGAACATCTCTGGGCTAGAGCAATGAATTCAGCCTCCCCAAGTCCTGGATTTCCTACCTGCATAATGCCAAGGCATTGCTCTTCTCACAGAGGGTGCTGTGAGAATTGAATGACCTGCCCTCGTGACACATGGTGAGTGCCCAATAAAAGGTTGCAACTGTTGAACATTCCGTAGCTGTGGCTGGACTGAGGATACCCATTTAAGTCTAGATTATTTCAACAGCAATCACAAACATATTAATCATCTAACAAGTGTGGTAGCTCCTTTACGAACCTCCGTTATGATCATCACCATGTCATCTCATGACCACGTATATTCAGGCCAACTTATCCCTAGTGTCTGGCACAGGGTCAAGTATACAATAGTTGCTAAAAAAGAATTTGTAAACAATGAGGGGATACCTTCAGTTCTGGCATATTTATTTATGTAGATGGACTTGTCATCAGATTTTGTTTCCAATCCAGGCTCCACCTTTTCTCAGCTACATAACTTTATTCCAGTCAATCATCTCCTGACCTTTAAAATGGAAATCTGAGCCCTAGTTACCCCAACTTCGAAGTGTCCTCAGGAGGCTCAACTTGAAGAGAAAGCCACAGATAAAACCAAGAGGCTATTATTATCTGACAAATCGCAAACATCTGGGTCTTTACTACTCCTTCTCTTCCCCTAAATCCAACATCTCAAGCCGATGTCTTTTGAAACACCAGAGACTTCAGATATCGGAACATTCTGTTGAGTAACCAAGGCACCCATATTTAGTCTATGCATATTCCCTGAAATGGCCCTATTGTGTCAGAAACTATTTTAAGGATCCAAATTTGAAATTAAGTAGATAACGATTGTTCTTGGATGATTTGGAAATCATTCCCCTAAGGAATAATTTAGACTTTTGAATCACTAACTCTATTTTTGAGATTCTGATAGTCTTCTCTTTTGAAAGAAGAAATGCACCACATTCCTGCTCCTGGTGCTTTTTCTTCCCATGCACACCCCATATTCATTTTTCTTTGTTGCCCTTGCTCTTCATCATGCCCAGAGCACCTTCCCCAACACCTCTGATCATCCATAGCTCCTCAAGGTTCATGGAAAGTTCATCCATGAACTCTTGTATAAATGGAACCATTGCAAGACCTCAGTCACTAGTGGGCCAACTTGACAGTAGGATTTGAACATACAGCATAAAATCAGAAGCACTGGCAGCTGGTAGAGATTTCATGAATGACCCATTCTCAGCCCATAATGCTGCAAAATGTGCAAAGAAGACATGCCTGTTTTCATATCAAGTACATAGAAGATATAAGACCTGAAGCCATGCCTTCCCAGCGGCCGGCCAAGACTCCTTCCTTTGCCATGCTTCCTGGCTCAACTATCCTAACAGGCCCCCAAGTGTTAGGTTTTGTCCTTCTTCCTTGACCTTAAGACAAAAATTACACCTCTAGAGAGTTTTTGCATTCTCCAATTCATTTATATCCACAATATGTGTTACGTGCGTATGACACAAGGCAGCACAAAAGTCACTCTGGGCATCTAGAAATGAAATTTCTAATTGCAGATGGTTTAAAACTAACAAGGTATACGTGCAGAGAGCTGTGGAAATAGCAAAGAGAGGGTGACTAAGTGGAATGAGGAGACTGCAATGGTTTTAAAGAGAAAAGAACGTTGGGTAAGTCCTTCTTCAATGAGTAGGATTCCAAGAGGCCAAGAACCAGTTGAGATCTGCTCAGGAAAAGGTCGTTCACTGACTGTCATTTTTTATTTCCAAATGTGCGCATGTGTTTGGGCAGGTGACTAGATGCGTGCGCAAAGCGACACTACCGACGCCTGACGGGTGGGCTACAAGTATCGGACCCTTTACAAGGTGACTTGACACAAGTTATTTGGCCTCGCTGAAGCTGTCACCTCATCTACAAAGTGGAGAAAGAGACAGAACCTATCTCTGATGGTTTATAGGATTCAGTGAGATAGTATATACAAAGTACCAGTACTATGCCCGGCACACAGTAAGTACTCAAGAAATATTAGCTATTTGTTCTTCTCCTTGTCATTGCTAATCTCTTATGCAAAGTAAAAAAAAAAAAAAAAAAAAAAAAAAAGTGAAAAAGTGACCGACAATCTGCTGAAGGGCACGATCCCTTGGCCCAGATGCTCTCCCTTACAGCAAAGCCCATGCCTATAACCCCTCCCCCACCAAAGCCCTGTATGAATGAAAAGCAAGGGCCAGCGTAGCCCAGCTCTTACCTGTATATTTTATATCTGGTTGTAAATCCTTGCCGGTGTCTTTCCACAAAGGATAGGTAGCTCCTGGAGTGGTGGAAAGGCCCCCTGTCTGAAATGAGCCAATCAAATTCCTTGGAGACATGTTGGTCTGTCCCAGCTGGCTCCTGGTGGGAGGGCTGCACTGAGATGGGGCCCCATATAAACAGGAAGTAGAGGAGCTCAACAAACCTCCAGTTCATGCTTTTCTGCCGGCCTTTTTCCTCTCATTCTTGCTCCATTCTGTGGAGTCCTGTAGGGAAAAGGGAAGGAGGGTGGAGGAGGGAGGGAAGGAGAGAGAGAGAGAGAGAGAGAGGGAAAAGAGAAAAAGACAAAGGGGAAAGGTATTAACACATCTTCTTAATACTACCTTACATCAGTAGAGAGCTTTGAGGTTTACAAAGTCAGTCCAGTGTCTGGTTAAGAGCATGGCATCTAGGGAGATCCGGGCTCATGGTCCTATTTGCTGTTTACATACTGTATGAACATGTAAACTGCTTCATTTCTTAGGCATGCGGTTTCCTCATCTGCGGAACAAGGATGGGCTTAAGTGCCTATACCCTGGCACTTGGCACATCGAAGGTTTTCAAGGCAAGTGTGTGGACAGGATGTATGAAATGAATGAATAAATGCAGAAACAGTCTCAGGGGTGTGGAGACAGAACTCAAGTGTCCGCTCCACCGACTACCTTCACAAACAACCTGACTCTCATGGCAGGGACTCGGTAAATGAGACTTCCTTTCTCTCCTCCTCTCACACAGACACGTAGCTGCTGGATACCCACTTTGCCTTTCCATTGTCATGGGAATGCACTGTCTCGGGATGGATTATGAGCTGACTTTCTGGGTTGGTTACCTTGCAGGTGAAGAGTCGTGGTGCTCGTTAGAGTCACTTCTATGGTGCTCAGGGGGGTGTCTCCCTCACCCCAAGGAGACTTGACTTGAGAATTCACCTGCTGGTGATTCTGAGCCTCAAGGTTCCCTAATGTTCAAAAGAGAAACTAGCCCAGCCGGTGTGGCTCAGTGGCTGAGCATCGACCCATGCACCAAGAGGTCACCGGTTGGATTCCCGGTCAGAGCACATGCCCAGGTTGTGGGCCCAATCCCCAGTGGGGGGCATGCAGGAGGCGGCCAGTCGATGTTCTCTCATCATATTTCCATCTCTCTCTCTCTCTCCCTTCCTCTGTCTCTCTAATATATCAATAAAGGGGAAAAAAATTTTAAGAAGGTAAACTAAAAGCCAAGAAACTAGGTGGGGTGCAGCCAGCTCCTTCTGGGGGTGTGGTAGCATAGCACAGGGACACCATGTTGGAGAAGTATTCAACACAAAGAGGGAGCTCAGAAGAGGCTCCTTGTGGGGAGGAGAGGAGAGAGACTACAAGGCCACGCCTAGCCTTCGAAAATTTACTAATTTCGTTTTTATCATTTCACCAAAATTCTACTACTGCCCTGGAACTGTGCTGTCTGTGGCCCTCACCCAGCTTATTCCAGAAGAGCTCATCTGAGTCCATATTCAAGGCAGCTTTGAATCCAGGTGGCCTCAGTCACAAACAGCATGATTTCAGGCAAGCATTTAACCTCTCTGAGCCTCAGTTTCCTTGTCCGTAAAATGTGATTAACAATAGCACCTGGTGTGAAAATGCAATGACACCATTTAGGTAAAGTGGTCCACCCAGTGCCTAGCATTTAGCAGGTGCTCCGTGATGGTGAGGATGATGATGATGATGAATGTTGGTGCTGGTGATGCCCACTTATTCCCTGCTGGGACTCTCGTTGGTCAGATTGTCCCCACTGTCCAGCCAAGTCCTGTTTATCCTTCAGCAGCCAGCTGAGTCCGGTCCTCAAAGGTCATTTCCTTTTTCTGTTCTAGTTATCCTTTCTCTCCGCTCTAGTTGCTTACTTCATATGAGTGTATATTAGTGCTTATTATCTTTTATTATACATAATTGTTTCTGTGTCTTGCTCATTGGGCTGTAAGCCTTTTTGTTTGTTTGATTATTTGTTAATCCTCACCTAAGGCTATTTTTTCCATTTATTTTTACAGAGAGTGGGAGGGAGGGAGAGAGAGAGAGAAACATCAATGTGAGAGAGACACATCAATTGGTTGCCTCCTGCATGTACCCCAACCAGGGCCGGGGATTGAATCTGCAACCCAGGTACGTGCCCTTGACCGGAAATCGAACCCACGACCACTGAGCCACACTGGCCAGGGCTGGGCTGTGAGCCTTTATTTGGCAAGAACCTTTAAATAACTGTTTCGACACATGTCTACCCGTGTGACTTTGGCCAGTCATGTCCTCTCTCTAGATCTCAGAATTTTTTTTATACCGTTTAAAAATGTGGTAAGGACACAAACATTCTACCAAGTGCAAAATGATGTAAATATATGAATAATGTGGTATCTTATTTCTCTACTCTTCCAACTAAAAATAGGAAGAATATAAAGCACAAAACAAATCAATAGAAGGGATGGAAATGTCCCCCTCAATTGGATGTTTACCTCTGTTGCCCAATTGTGCCACTGCATTATGAGTAGCTGTGGAACCCTGCTCAGCCCACCAGCCCCAGCTGTCAGCGGCCAAGGAGCGATGCCCGTGGGCAGAGGAGTGGGTGCCAGAGGCGGAGGCCCGAAGCTCTGCTCAGAGCCTCAAAGCCCTGCATGTTGCGTGCAGCTGCCAAAACTGGCTGCCAGGCCCACGGGAGAGGCCAGCAGGGGGCGGAAGCGACTGTTCAGAGATCTCACCGGGGAGCCCACTGAAATCGCATGTCACCCACAGGAACCTTCCCGGTGGCTTCTGTTCTAAGTGGGAGTGGGCTGGGAGGCTGTGAGAGAATGCTTGGCTGTTAGACTGTTTGCAAGGAAACGTGACTCAGAATGTTGCAGCTTTCCAAAGTGGAATGAAGCTGTGCATGGAACAGCAGTGTGTGTGTGTGTGTGTGTGTGTGTGTGTGTGTGTGTGTGCCCGCGTGCCCAAGAGAGTGAGCCCTCGGCCAGCAGCCCTAGAATTAGCTGAAATTTGAAAGGTCTAATCCAGTGCTTCCCAAGTGGTGGCCATTTTGTCCCACAAGGGACATCTGTGACTGTCATGTTGTGGGGGTACTACTCACTCCGAGTGGGTAGAGGCTAGGGATGCTGCTAAACACCCTACAAACGCACAGGACAGCTCCCACAAACAAGAATACTGGACCCAAGTGGCAATGGTGCAAAAGTAAAACCCTGCTCTCACCCACCATTGTTATTTTTACAGAGTGTGACCTCTATCTTTCAGCTCCCGGTTTTCATTTTGACATGTCGTCTCAACAACACAGTGGGTGTGTATGGCCGTGTTTGAACCTTCTTTGTTGTTGGGGCCAAAGATAAAATCTACATTTGAGCAAGTATATATGAGTGCTTCCTGGAAGAAGTCAGAATATGTATCTGCGTTGACTTAGAAAATCACAAAAATAATAAAAATGAAAACAAAAGTTCCTATTCGGTGAATTTCAACAGACATGGATATTTTGTTGGGCAAGAACAAGAGCCAACGGATGTGCTACCTACATGTTGTCATGTTGTGATGGACACTGTGACCCCCATTCTGTAAATAAGCCCATATTAGCACCAATTGGACTAGAGACTCGGGATCACATAAAGGTCACTTGACTGGTATTTATTGAGCATCTACTGTGTGCTTGGATCCGTGTATGCTCTCTTGGTAGTAGTCAGAGCACCCAGGATAGAGTACATGTTAAGAAAGGTTTTCTCCATGAGGTGGCCACAGCTATTCCATGTCACAGATGAGCACCTTGGGACTTAAAGACATTGAATAACTTTGCCAAGCCCACAGCTCGGAAGGATTCGATTCAGGATTCTAACCCCTGGGTTTCTCATTACTAAGTCGGTATAATTTCAACTACATCCCCACCCTCATCCCACCCCAGATTAAGTCCTGCCCTCCACAGATTCAGTATATTTTGGGGAGTCGCACCCATCCGTGAGGAATTCTAATACGAGAAACATGCTGTCATAAATACTAGAACAAGAGGAAAACGTCCAGGGGAGGAATGGAGGCCAGGGATAATGTCTTCAACCCAGAGATCTGAAAAGGATCCCACAGAAGAGGTGGTGTTTGAGCAGGGCCTTAAACAGCATGTCAGGTTTTATTAAGCAGAGATAAGGGAAAGGAAATTCCAGCACAGCAAGTGGCCTCCCACAGGTCTAGGGGTCAGAGAGGGTAGAGAGATGACGTGTGCCCAGGGTAGGACACGGGGTAGCAGAGGTTTCAGTGAGAACAAGGGCCTCTGAGACATTTGATCACCCGCATACCTCTTTCCCTCTCTCATCCAGCAAGAACTGTGTATTTCATTCCGATGCTATATGCGAAGGACAAAGCATTAGGGATCTTCAATAAATTCATTCATTCATCCATTAACATATTTAGTTGGAAATTAAATGGTAAAGAGCGGAGCCAGGGCCCTCCAGGAACTAATTTGCTATTGGGTTGGGATGAATAAACAAATGAGAAGTATCTGTGATGGTGAGGAGTGCTCTGAAGGAGATCAAAGCTGGGAAGAGGGGGCTGAGAGTGAGGGTGCCCCTTTACACGCAGGTGTTCAGGAACAGCCGCTCTGATTAAGTGGAGTTTCAGCAGAGACCTGAAGGAAGTGCAGGCGTGAGTGGTGCAAATGCCTGGGGGAGAAGGTGTCAGTGGAAGGAAGGGAGAGGGAGAGGGTCAGCTCTGGTTTACTTCTGGAGATAGTCACAGTTCCAACTGCATTTCAGTCTCCCATGAGGAGCTTACAGTTTAGTTGCTGTGGAAGTCAGTTTGAGGAAAGAATCACGCATTAACTGAGCATCTACTATGTGCCAGGATTATGAAAAGTCCGTTTAGGGAAGGGATTGTGTATTAACTGAGCATTTACTATGTATCATGAACCACACTAGCTGCTTTACACATATGACCACCTCTCAACATCATGAGAGACTGTGATCTCCATTTTATACATGGGGGAGGGGAAACTGAGGTAAATGGACCAACATAACAGAGCTGGCAAATGACAGAGATAGAGCTGGAGAATGTGCCGTCCAACTTGGGAGCACTGACCCCGTATGGCTCTCAAGCACTTGAAACGTGCTTACTCCAAATCGAGGGGCGCTATAAGTTTAAAATACACAACCCCAGATTTCTAAGACATTGTAGGAGCAACAGAAAATAAACCATCTCACTAATATTTTATACTGGTTGCATGTGGAAACATTACTATTTTGGATGTATTGGATTAAATGAAATATATTATTAAAATTCATTTCACCGGTTTATTTTTCATTGCTTTAACGTGGCTGCTAAAACTTTAAAATTACAGATGTAGACGGTATTCTACTTTTATTGGACAGTGCGGGGCTAGAATGAGCCCTTTCTGCTCTACGACACTGCCTGAGAAGGTCACTCATCCATCTCCACGTTTTTATCAACACATCGAGGACCCGAGTCACTCTCCCCTGTGACAATGTGATCGAGCCACTGTGTTCTTGCTTCCTCCCTTCAAAATCGATGGACGAACAGACATGAAATACCTTACAAACAACAACTCCCACATTCCAGGGCCACACCTCCCAATCTGCACGTCCTAGAGACACGCCTGGATAGGTACGACCATGCATTTCAGAACTGTTGTTTTTCCATCATTCACACAGGGCACGTCCTGCCACTAGGGTTTAGAGCCTGTGAAAGAGAGGCTGGTTCTATTCCCAGGGCTGCCCTTGACCCCCAGAGACTTCCTATGAGTCCCAGGCCCTGCTGCGGGGTGCCCTGCCGGACGTGGGCAGCTGATGAGGGATGTAGAATGGAAAACACGTGGGGCCCTCGGCTGAGCCGTGCTATCGATAAGCCTGCAGAGTTTTTGAAGGCATCAGGCTCGTCCACATAGAGCACACTGACTGTTGCCATTGTGATTATTTACAGCCCAGACGCACGCAGGAGGGATGAGAGAGGAGGGCCTTCGCAGCTTTGTCACGCAGCTTCTCTGCTGGTTCCGTTTGCACTGCAGAGCCATGGCCCCCATTCTGGGCCCAAGGGGGAAGGGAATGCCTGTCCCCCGCCCTCGGGCAGGTTACCGGACCTGAGACCACCCACAGTGCCTGCCTCTCGAGCCTGTGTCAACCTGATGATCTCGTCCAGGCTTCAGCTTTGAAACCAGGGTCTCCAGATAAGACTTCTCACTCGAGAGAAAAACCTCCAGAGCTGGGCGACCATGAGTGTTCAGTCTCCTCATCCGTGAAATGTGGGCAATGACAAGAGGATGAGTCCCTCTTAGGGTTTGGAGAAACATTAAATAGGATTTTAAATACAACTGTTTTAGTCTTGGTTTTAGCTGAAATCCAAGACAATAGACACCATATTCTAAAGAGAGTTGGGTGACCACGATTTAGGATTTCCAAAGAAAATGAGCTTTCTGAGGTTCTCAACCTTTCCGTCACATGAAGGCATGAAGAGTTTGATCACGAATGGAGTTTGAGTGAGAACAGACAGCGTACTGTGACTCCTCCTACACATCCCCAAACAACTCATGGGCACCGTCAGGGTAGAAGCCCTTCACCTTGAGCTTCAACAAGACCATTCAGTGTTCCCAGGAGGTTGGAAGAACATGGCACATTGGTGTCTGACTCACACCGGAGAAATCTAAACAAAGAATTCTGCAGAGGAAAAGCTAAAGAGGGGCCGGAGGAAGCCTGGTGCAGAGGAGGGGTTGCCATTTGGGAAGTAACTGCTTAGCTCATGTGTAAAAGGGATGTGTCCCCCATAAATCAGAGGTGGACCACATGAAAGAGAAAGCCAGGAGACATTGCCCTAGATCCCGACCTGGAGGGAAGGGAATCTCAGCAAAAGGAAACTGAAATCATCTTGTAATTTACCAAGGACACAAGAATAACTGGTCAGGGAGAGACTGAAAAGATATCCATTTTCCTTCATCAAAGGAATCACAAGTAAGAGATCCCAGAGACAAAGAGAAGCTCCAGATACCCCCAAAACGCTGCATATGAAAACTGTTAGTCTGAACACCTGCCAAGCCTTTGCAGCATGGATACTAAGTTGATGAAAAAGTAGTCAAGGAAGAGTCCTACTACCTCCTTGCCTCACTATCTTGAGAAAACTCTGGGCCCTGAAGAAGTCAAGATCAAGGTAGCAAGATGGAAGAGATATGGCAAGTTCATAAACTGGGGAAAGACAGAAAAGTCTGGAGGAATAATGCAGTGTCCACTTTAAATACAATTTGATTTGTTATAATATACTGAACTGGACACATTAATTGCTGAACCAAGACTGAATATGAGAAATAGAGGTGAACAAAAAGATGTTGAATGTAACTTGAAAATATCATGGCCTTGTCTTAAGTTTCATCCAAATGTCAGGGACACCTGATCTAAGAATAAGTTTAAATGGTGGGAAACAAGAATCAAAGATTTTTTTTTTCTTTCTGATTGTACTCTGTGGATTCTATTTGGTCAAAGTAAAGATTTCATGTATTAAAACACAACTCAGTGTCCACCCAGTTCAATGTAAAACTCCAATGAACTTCAAATATAATTTATGAATCAGGGTACACAGAGCAGGAAAAAAAATCAGAACTTCTAGTGTATATGTTGATGACCTACTTTAAACACTTAGCCCAAATATCAGACCGTCACAAGTCACAAAAGACACTAGCATGAAGAAGGGGAGTCCCACACCTTGAAGAGTCTGGGCTTCGTCATTCCTTCCCTTTCAGTGTATCTTAATGCCTGATGCTGACCTGTGCCTAGGGATACGAAGTTTAGGGTTCTATTACCTGATTTTAACTAAACCAACTCTCCCAAAATGAGCGAGTCATTTAAAAAGAAATCGTGGATGACAATAATGAAAATAATTCAAACCCAAAACAAAAAATGGCGGAGAAACAGCCACACTACAGTGCTAAACCAAAATAATGATGATCTAATTAGATTTATCAAGAGTTGGCCAAAACAATTTAAGATGATCAAGAGGACTAATTAAAATATAGATTTACATATGCAATTATTAATGCTGATCCTTGCTCTAAGTGAACACTGAGCACTGGGGAATTGAGATATTAGCTAGTGAAGGTAATGTGTGTAAATAATTTATACGCATACATTCATAGAGAGGTATATAGTCAGAAATTTTTACTCAATATTATGTGTGTGACTGCAAAAATGTCTAGAAACCACAGTAATGAGTGTTCATTACGATTTGTATATTTTATATTGTTATTTTCAACCACATAGTCAACATCTCTAGGAAATCCCATAGGCTTGTCAAACTCAAATGATTCCAGACTAAAGCCATCATCACTTCTCAGACTTCCCCTTCTCCTTGTATTCTCCATTCAAGTGAACCACACAATGTCCTGAATCATGCCTATGTGAAGCCTGGACGTTTCCTAAATTCCTCCTCCACTCTACTAAACCATCTCCTCCTCTACAACTACAATGCTGCTGCCACTGCTGCCAATGCTGCCGCCACCACCACCACCATCAACACCATCATCACCACCACCATCACCATCAACACCATCATCACCACCACCATCACCATCAACACCATCATCACCACCACCACCACCATCACCATCAACACCATCACCACCATCAATACCATCAACACCATCAACACCAACACCACCACCACCACCACCACCACCATCACCATCAACACCATCATCACCACCACCACCATCACCATCAACACCATCATCACCACCACCACCACCACCATCACCATCACCATCAACACCATCATCACCACCACCATCACCATCAACACCATCATCATCACCACAACCACCATCACCATCAACACCATCATCACCATCAACACCATCAACACCATCACCACCACCACCACCATCACCATCAACACCATCATCACCACCACCACCATCAACATCAACACCATCAACACCATCACCACCACCACCACAACCACCACCACAACCACCATCACCATCAACACCATCATCACCACTACCACCACCACCACTACAACCACCACCACTACAACCACCACCACCACCACTATCACCATCACCACCACCACCACCACTACAACCACCACCACCACTACCACCATCACCACCACCACCACTACAACCACCACCACCACTACCACCATCACCACCACCACCACTACAACCACCACCACCACTACCACCATCACCACCACCACCACTACAACCACCACCACCACTACCACCATCACTACCACCACCACAACCCTCACCACAATTACCACCATCACCACCATCATCATCACCACCACCATCACCACCACCACCACCACCACCACCACTACTATCATCACCACTACCACCACTACAACTACCACCACCACTACCACCATCACCACCACCACCACCACTACAACCACCACCACCACTACCACCATCACTACCACCACCACCACAACCCTCACCACAATTACCACCATCACCACCATCATCATCACCACCACCATCACCACCACCACCACCACCACCACTACTACCATCACCACCACCACCACCACCACCACCACCACCATCACCACCACCACCAACACCACCAGCACCACAACCTTCACATCCTGTCAATTTCTTTTGTTTTCCTATTAACCCATGTCTTTTGACAACTTTGGCCTTCTCTTGTCTTCTGTAACCTAAGTGTAATCCTGAATTTTCTTCCCTCCCCCTTAGACACTTCACCTTAGAAACATCTCCTTTCTAAGCCCACTCCCTCCTGATATCTGTCATTCTAAACACAGCTCGCTCTCACTTGGACTACCACAATCATCTTCCTACTGGTTTTCCTGCTTCATGTATCTCCGCTACCTCCACCCTTAGCACCACTCTAAGGTGCCAGAGCAATTTTTTTCTAAATACAGACATGACCATGACAATCCCCTAATTAAACATACTCATCAGCACCCTATTGATTGCCCTACCTTTTAGTCTCATATTCCTCAATGTTTATGAGCTAGATACTTTGTATACTCATCTTTTCCTATTCTGTTCTTCCACTTCCTACTCTCAGTTGACCCTGTTCTCTCCACAACTGCACTGACTGAACACACTATAAACTTTATGCCTCATTGCTTTTGCTTCTACAGTTCCCTCTTCTTGCAATGTCCACCCCCTTTCCCAAGTTTACCACAGGCTGTTAATGTTTCACATTATATTTTAAGCGCATTAGTAAGGGTGGGTGAAAGACTACTGTGTACCTACTACATAATAGATACTGTGCTAGACTTTCTCATGGCCCGTGGCATTAAATCCATAGAACAATTCTATGAGCTAGACAGCATCATTTCTATCTTGCAGGTGATAAGACTGAGATTCTTCTTAAAAATCTGGTTATTTTCCCAATGTCACATTATTTAAAAATAGCAGAAATATACTTCAAACTAAGCCAATTTTAAGTAGGTTCTATGATTCAATGCTTTAATCCAATAAGCTAAGAAACCACATCATCCTTTGTTGTAGTTTTTTGTTTGTTTTGACAATCGTGAACAACCACAAATGAAATGTAAAGATATCAACAAAGAGAATGGCTGATAAGTCCAATTGAGGTGTAAAACTTCTGGAAATGCTGAATCTAGGGAGGCCATGGCAATTGGAAAGAAAACTGAAATATGTGGAATACTTATTTTTGTAATTTAGGGATGGTATCCTAAATACTATATATATGTGTGTGTGATTAACAATATGTCTATAAGTTGTGTTTAGCATCTTTTTCTTCATAAAGATTTCATTTGGAGCCACATTTAGAAATGTAAAGATCCAAATTCAGGGAAACTGCCTTTTAAGCTTTCCCTCAAAATTACCAGCAGTCTTTGCAGATCTTTCAAAAAGGAAAATGAAATTAACATTTTGGAATGTCTTTTCTGGGTCAGTTTGATAAAATTCAACAAATATTTGTTGAGTCCCTACTATTTTAATTAGTTCTCAGAGTCCACAGTAGGAGATGGACAAAGAAACAGGTAATTTAAATACAATGTAACAGGTCAAAGACAGAGTGTACCCAGTATTCTGTGGAGCATGGAATCCCAAGCTAGGGTCTCTGAGAAAGCTTCCTGGAGATGGCATCCTGGCCAGGACTTAGAAGAAAAAGAATTTTGTGAGGTGACAAAATGTGGACCCCACATTTCAGGTCAGGACAAAGCATGTGAAAAGAATGGAGTGTGGTGTGAATACAATACCTATAAATATTTCAAAGTTACTGCACTGAGAATTCTGAGGAAGGGAGTGACAGGAAATGATACGAAAGAGCTAAAAGGGGTAACTTGTTTTATAATTATATCTTTATGCATGACTGGTAGCTTCTTGAAGACATAGATTCTTCCCCCGTGTCTCCCCATGTATGCCCAGGAAGTTACACGAATCGTATGGCAGGCACTAAATCAATACTTACTGAATGAATGAAATGAACAAATCAAGAGCTAGGATTAGCCCTGCGGGATCACAGGGATCCTTTGGTGGATTTTAAGCAGGGGAGTTCTACGTTAGAGTTTCATTTTAGATGGATTACTCCAACTAAAGGGGTAGTGGATAAATTTAAGAGGGACAAGGAGGAAATCACAATAGTTTAGGCTAGATACGGCCTGAACAAGATAGCTTATATTTGACAGAAAGTGGAGGGAACAAAGAAAAAAATGGAGAGGCAAATTAGCAAGAGTTGAAGATTGGGTGGGTGGGGTGGTGAAAGCAAGATGTCGATGATGACTCCTAGATCTGGTTTGATGATTAGACTGATAATGGTGTCATTCACATTAATAAATAATAATTATAAAAAAGAAAAAAAGAATAGGTTTAGAGTGAATGATGACAAGTTCCCTATTGGGCCTGTTGAGTTTGGAGTGTCTGTTCAACATTTAAGTCAGAATTTCCAGTAGACTAAAGAATCCTTGACTCCAAATCAAAAGAGGGGCCAAACTAGAGGTAGAGATTTGTCAATCAATTTGAACTAGTGGTCATCAGAGCTCTGGAAGTGGAAGAGAACACCCAGTGAATACCGTGAGACAAGAGTAATGGAAATAAAGGTAGAGCGATGCTCATATGTAGGAAGGATTAAAAGGGAAAGGATCCCATGAAGTACAGTAAGAAAAGATTGTAAGAGGGGGAGGAGGAGGACCATGAGAGAATAACATCAACAAAGCCAGAGGAGCAGAAACATTTCAGAAGAGAAGTTTCTCAAGTTTCAAAAATCTACAGAATGATACAACATGATGAGGACTCAAAATGTCTCTTGCACTTAAGATTCCAGAGGTGGTTGGCAGGGTTGAAAGTTTAATGGGAACTGAAGTTTCATCGAAAGAGTTTAAGGCATGAATGGAACATGAATAAATGGAAGCATAGTGTATAGACTACTTGGCAAAGAAAGGTCCCTGAAAAGTAGTAGTCAGTGCTTCCTTTCCCTCCACCAGGGAAGGAAGCAAAGTGTCCATGGAGGATATTTTTCTTCATAGAAGGATGAGGATGATATTTATAAACTCAGAGAACAGATACAGAATTGAAGAAGAAAAAAAATATGAAAGGGAAAGAAAATTAGTACTGATTGAAAGAACAGCATGGGGTCTGGGATTGGGGTGGATTGCCAAACTCTGTACCAGCCATTGGGAAGTCAAAGAAAAATAAGAATGTGCCCGTGGATTTAGGGAGCCATAAGCTGGCAAAGGAGATAAATCCTTACCCCTCAAATTGCAAAACAATAAATTGAGTTTTATTGGAGACCTAAACAAAGTGTTGTTGGAACAAAGGAGGGGAAAAGTAACTCCAACAGAACCAGTTCAAGGAGATTTCTCAGGGACACTGAGATTTTACCTGGGTTCTAATGGTTCAGTAGTGATTTCCAGCTGAAGGGAGAAAAAAGGATTTCATAGAAGGCATTTCAGGTAGTGGGACCAGCCTGAGCAAAAGGCATCAAATCATGCAAACCCACCAATTATGTGCAAATCACTAAATTAAATGCTACATGGGACACAGAGATGAGTAAGAAAAGGATGCTCTCCCTACAGAGGCTTACTGAAGAGCCCGGAGTTAGAATGGAATGCCAAAGACGGGAACTGGCACTACACCGGTGCTCAAAATGTAATTGTTCAATAAATAAACAGTGTTCTGCTGAGTTAATGGCTCTAAATTCTTCCCTGTGGCTAATCTATTCTTAATATTCAGTGGAGCAAATAAATAAAACACTTACATTTCCATCTGAACCTAAACTTCAGCGTTTACTTGTCAAAAGCTCTGACCCTCGGCTTGATGTTTCTAACACATCACCAAAGAAAACAGCTGAAAGGTTCCTGGTGGATGCATTTGGAGAGAAGCTCCTTGAGCTCTGCTAGTTTCATGCAATGGGTTCATTCTTTCATGCAGTGCTTTCTAAACAAGGAGCTAAAGGGACTGCTACAACTGCTACTTGTCCGTGACAATCATGGAACCCAAGGTGGAAGGAAGGGGAGACACATCTGAGTATTTAAGCAGGTGCTGGGTGGGCAATCACAGTTTTAGAAAAACAAGGTCAGTTTGGAGACTGTAAATGCCCTCTCTCACCCTCACTGTCTCAAGGTACTCCTCATTCCATCCTTGCATTCCAGCAAGACTTCATGCTGCAAAGGGACCGAGCTCCTGTCTGATCTCAGAGCCACTTTTAACATATGTAGGGCAGAGATTTATACCTCTCATTCCTGAGATGAGAAAATGAACATTCAGTGAGGTAACATGGTGAATTATTTCAATAAAATACACATAATTCACTTAGTCCTCAAGACAAGCCTTTGAAGAAGGTGTGATTATTATTCCCACTTAATGAGAGAGGAAACGGGTCAAAAAAGGTTCAGTAATTTCCTCATGGTCTCACAGCTAGTGTTTTATTTTGTTTTGCTTTGTTTAAACCTTAATCCAGTATGAGTTTGGTTCTCTATTGCTACCATCACCAGAAGCCCTAACAGATAATAGCAATTTTATAACACATCTGCAAACCTACATAAAATTTGCTCAGCTAATGTTATTTCATTGACCATTCTGTGGTTCTTGTTTTGGGGTGCTCCCGTGGCCATGAGTGTTCCTTGGCAAATGTGTGCATGGTCAAATCTGTCTTCCCTATCACCACTGCCTCTTTCCAACACCCACAGACCTGAGAGCTGGCATTCTGCTACAGATGAACTCCGGCCCTATTAATGTGACAATCAACCAAAGAAAGACACAAGAGATTCAATATTTCCCTCCTTTTGGTTCTCTCTTGGAGTTCAAAAAAAGTAGTCCACAGACCACCTCAGTCAAAATCACTAGAGATGCTTAATAAATATTTAACCTTGGATCCTTTACGAGACCTACTGTATTACAATCTCCAGTAAGCCCTGGCTGGTTTGGCTCAGCGGTTAGAGCGTCGGCCTGCGGTCCAGAGAGACCCGGGTTCGGTTTCCGCTAAGGGCGCGTACCTCGGTTGCAGTTTGTCCCTGGCCCCTGGTGGGTCATGCGGGAGGCAGCCACTCGATGTGTCCCTTTCACGTCGATGTCTCTCTCTCTCTCTCTCTCTCTCTCTCTCTCTCTCTCTCTCTCTCTCTCTCTCTTTCTCTTCCTCTCTCTCCTTCCCCACTCTATCGGACCAAAAAGTGGAAAAATGTCCTCGGGTGAGGATAAAAAAAAATAAAAAAAAAACAATCTCCAGTAAGAAGGGTATAGGGATCTGCATTTTGCTCTGGGTGAATGTTATGTACACTAAAGTCACATCTTCCTGTGAGACCCGCTGTCCTGGCAGGGGGGGGACATGGGCAGGGACATCTGAGGCCATTGTCAGAAATGCCTCACAATTGTTGGAACGTCGAATATCACAAGCTAGAACCAAGGTCCTCCCCCTTGTCCTTCAAATCCCAAATAAAACATCACAGCACCGTCTGACTTCTAAGGGTTCAACCTGCTCCATCTGTGTGATTTTGAGAAAGCTTCCAGATTTGGAAATTCTGGATTAATAACTCCGGCCACCATTTTTTAGTCCTCACTACAGTAACGACCACGAAGAACACACGGATGAACATTTAGAGTAGGGCGGGAACTGTGTTAAGAACTTCACAAATATTATTTCAGTTGACTTTCACAGCCACCTGTGGGATAGGTGTGGTAGATTAATGGCCCCCAGTCGTCGCCCTTCCCTATGCTCGGGCACTTTGTCATGTCGGTTTCCAGCTCTCCTACTGAGGAGGTGAAGTCTAGTCCCCATCCCTCGCATTTAGGCTCATCGTCCTAACTCCCTTCGGTGATTAGAATGAGGCAGAAGTGATGGGGTGCCCGCCCTGAGCCTCAAGAGACCTCGTGTGTTTCTCCTTCACCTCCTGTGCTTCTGCTACTAACACAAGAAGGATGTGACTGATGTCTCAGGGGAGGATGGAAGACAAGACGTGTGGACAGACCGACCGGCTAGCATACCTCCGTCAGCCAAGCTCACAGCAGAGCCCCCAGCTGAGCCTGAACGCAAGAACAGCCCAGCCTCGATCCGTGAGGCTGGCTCAGCCCAGCAGGCCCCTCGCTGACCCACCGACGCATGAGCTGCGATCATCAATGCCAGCTGTTTAAAGCCACGGAACTGATACTGATGGGGGTGGGAGGGTAGCTAACAGACAACACTGTTACCATTTTATAGTAAGAAAACAGGGTCAGTGAAGTTCATAATGTGTTCCAAGTCACATCACGAGTAGTAAGAGTCAGAGCTGCGATTTGATTCTAGGTCTCTCCAAAGTCCTGGCTCTTAGCCACCACAATACACTGACAACTTCTGGGCTGGGGACACTGCTTCCCAAGCCAGGTATCTTTAAGCCAGTGCATCCCAAGCAGTCTCTACTTTTCAAATGCATTTTCTCCTTGAGACTTCCTCAGACATGCTGGCGGTGAGATCCCAGAACATGCAGTCTTAAAACACTCCCAGATGATTTCAGCGCGTTTGCGGGGACGACAGGCATATTGGGAATAGGAGGGGACAGCTGGTCCTAGCGTGGGTTCACTGAGGGTCTCTCCTCCAGGCTGTGAGTATACAGCGTAACCTAGGCACACAAAAGGAGGCTGCAGCTTTTAAACCAGAAAGGAACATAGTGTTTCTCTGGGCGCTTGAGGAAATAAGGAAAAAAATTGCATCTTTTGGATGAAAGGGCCCTTAATCTTCAAAACACCAACCATTTTTTCCATACCAAAGCCCCTTCAAGCCTAGGAAGTCTGCTGAGGCCTCGAGTCAGGCAAACAGCTTGTGTTTTGCAGATTAAGGAGCCTTTGACCCAAAGGATCCATTTTTGTGAAACTTCCAAGGAAACCACTGGTCTATTTCTGGCTGCTACACCCCCTGACTGCGGCGGCTTTAAATGCAGTCCCAGAGAAGGACAGCTTCCCTGCTGGGCCGGGGGCCTAGCACACAGTAGGCAGAGACATGAAGGAGAAAGCTCCTGAAAGAGATTCTTTGCTCCAAAATACCACACCTGCTTCCTTGCCGGGATGCCCCACATGCTCATTATAGAATAAACACAACTTTGAAAAAGTGTAAGTTCCCATTGGGGGAGGAGGCCTAGTAATGCCCGGCAGCAGGGACAGGTGCATGTGTAGCACCGTGGAACCTTCAGGAGCACATGACCCCATCTGACCCCCACGGCAACACTGTGCCACGTGCAGGATGAGGAAACTGAGTCCTCACTTCATAGACAAGGGATCCGAGGTCCAGAGAGCCGAAGTTTCAAGTCCGAGATTAGGCGGACATGTCTTCAGCTCCTTCCTACTCGGACCCCAGCTCCAGGGCAGAGATGAGGCCTGAAGCAGGGCTGTGGGTGGGGCGGAGGAGAGGAGGCCCTGAGGTGTGACTGTCACTGGACTAGGTGGAGTCTAAATTCGAGCCCCGTGCTAATCCCACTGCAGAAACAAGACGGAGTGACTGATAACCCACATCTCTGGGACTTGGTCTATGTGCTTATTGGAATCAGGATGGTGGGCTTGGGTGGTTTTTTTCCCAAATTTAACACTGTTTCAGGTCATGATTCTACACCGGTAAAATAAAGACGAAACTGACATATTACTAGAGAGAGAAGAAGAAAGAGAAGGAGGGAGAGAGGGAGAGAGAGAACCGTGCTCAGTCTTGGCTTGGCTCAGATGCAGGGAATTACGCCCGACGAGAGAGAGAGGCTGAGAAAGTGGATGGATTTGATTTGTCTAAGCCTTAGGAAAGCAAATATTACCGAGACGTTGGCTGACCGCCACTGACTCCCAAACAGAAAGTGGCTTCCAGATATACTGTGGGTGCCCAGCAGGGTCTGTTAGAGGGAGTGATGGGGTGGCTGTGTGCTGCTGGAGAGCGGGGAGAAAATGACAATGTCCTCCTGACAGCGACCCACAGAAAGAACCAGCCCCAGCGCAGGAGAGAAAGCACCAGCTTGGCCTCTCCCCAAAAGGCTCAGATCATTACCCCAAAACCCACAAGGGCCCAGTGATAATACGTGATGCAGTAAGAGTTAGTCAGTGAGAAAAGCACTGGTCTGGGAGTCCGGGGGCCTGCACTCCAGTCCCAGCTTGGTCTCTGATCACCATGTGATTTGGGTGAAGGCCCATCCTGTCCCCGGACCTCCACTCGTCCATGTAGGAAACAGTCAGAAGTTTCAAATGATCTCTAAGGGTCTTTCTGACCCAGGCATTCATTGACATTCTATGATCAAATACCAGTGACTTTCTATGGACCCCTATGTTCACAGCAGCACTCTTTATAATCGCTAAGATCTGGAAACAGCCCAAGTGTCCATCAATAGATGAGTGGATAAAAAAGCTGTGGTACATATACACAATGGAACACTATGCAGCTGTAAAAAAGAAAGATCTCTTATCCTTTGAGACAACATGTAGGGACCTGGAGAGTATCATGCTAAGCGAAATAAGCCAATCAGAGAAAGACAAATACCACGTGATCTCACTTATTTGTGGAATATAATGAATAAAACAAGCTGATGAACAAAATAGACCCAGAGACATAAGAAAGGAGTACCATTCAGACTGACACACCTCAGAGGAGGGGGGCGGGTGGGAGGGATGAGATAAACCAAAGCACTTATATGCATGCATGCGTAACCACTGGACATAGACAACAATGCTGCAGGGGAGGAGGCAGGATCGGGTGTCAATGGGGGAAAAGGAGAAACATCTGTGACAAAAATAAATTAATTAATTTAAAAAAAATACCAGTGACTTTCAGTCATTCAACAGGTACTGATCGGACACATTTCAAGTGCCAGGCAACGTGCAGTAACACATTCACAAACCTAAATCCGGCTTTCTGTGAGGTTACCGACACTCCCCTAAGGAGGGGAATGACCCCGAGGTGTCATCTGATCCAGCATGCTCTCTCCAGGTACGGAATCTTCACATTGCATGGTGTGATGTTCCTCTATTCCTCATAATCCACAGACAAGGCTTTCCTCAGGAACCACTGAGACCTCCTGCAGGCAGGCAGTTGAGGTCCCCCCCACCCCTGGCCTTGCCACTCCCCAGGGAGGCAGTTCTTCCTCCGGCTGAAACACGGGAAAAACGTCTCCCAGTCTGCACACTGACATGTCTCACTGGCATCACCATACACACGCCATAAAAAGGTTGAAAAGAAAACCCATTCGCAATGTCCTCCTAATACTCTGAATGATTCCAGGTGGACAGGTCCTCAAAGAGCATCCAGTCCAGCTGCTTCATTCTAGGACAAAGGAGACCAGGGCTGGCGCAACGTCCCACCACTAGCGAATGGTAGAAACCAAGAGCAACGACGGAGGCCCCCTGCCTCACCCTGCATGCTCTTTTCACTACTCCAACCATCCTCTCCGGTTCCTACAGGCACTGATTTTATCTTACTGTATTGTATGGCATTGTATGGTATTAGTAAGGTTTTGTTTTGCTTTAGCATAAGGATCATTTCCAGCGAAGTCAACTTCCCCAAATGCAGCAACTCATTACTGTGAGAGCAATCATACTGCAATGTGCAGTGTGCATGAGGGATGGGGAGATGTGGGGCCTGTGGGGAACACCCCGGAGAGGAGATGGAGAGGCTGGGCTGGGAGGGCGGGAGCGAAAGGCAGGAGAGAGCGCGCTGGGGAGAGGGAACGGGAATGCCGCAGTCAGGTGCAGAGTCGGAAACAAAGCAGTTGTATTGATTTGAGAGGCAGCTCTGAGGTCGCCGCTGCCAGCCCGGCTCTTCCTGGCAGGTCTGTGAAGGCACACGCCCACCCTCCGAGGTGCACAGCCATCCACTCTGTATGCAGGGGCTGAACTGACGGCGATCGGGACCAGGTGGGATGTGTTCCCTCGACAAGTTGAGAAAGAGAAGAGAGAGGGAGAGGAGATCTGAGAATGAAAGAGGATGGCTCCCTCTTCCCAGATGAATACACTATAAAAGAAACCGGGTGAAGGGGTCTGAAAGGACAGGTGCCTGATTCCATGGAAATGGGATGGGGCAGCTTTCTCTTTAAAAGGAGGACTACGAGGATTCGAGGAAAAGGGTCCAACCTCTTCCCCATCACCATGGCTCTATTCCTAAGCAGATTTCACCCTCCCTCATCGGAACCTCTGGACCAGCCTCCTAATTCATGTCCTGAAGTCAATCCTTCCCTTTTAAAGCCTTGCTGGAAATAGATGCTTAATAAATGTTTGATGAGCAAATAAACAGCCTCGGACATTGATTTCATCACGTCAATAATGATGAATTTTTAGTACATCACCACTTCTTCAGGAACCGTAAACTCAAAAGCCTTGTTGAGTCCCTGACATAACGCGAGGGACAAGGTACAGAGCTTAGGAAAGGCGTATGGTGGTAAGTGGCAGACGCATGACCCGTCTAGGACAGCAGACTGCTTCCATGTGGGAATGACATCCCTCGGCTGCCACTCGTCTGATTTCCAGGAGAAGCCAGAAGGGAACCCAGATTTCTATGTGAAATCTCTCCATTTTTAAGTATGAACAAATGATCTTTTCCCCTGACACATGAGGGTCAAATACAAGTGCCCACAGGTATACCTGTTTGTGATTCTGGTCTGACAGGATCAAGTCCAAATATCTTAATTAAACACCCAAGCATCACCCTAACTAGATCAAACCTAATTCCCTAACCTTATTTTCCCTTCCTATATAACAGTATAGATCCTGTAACCATGGTAAGTCCAATTTCCTAACACTCTTGGAAAGATATTACTGTTTTTGTAGGTGCAGAACATTTTCTCTACCTGTTTTGTACCACCTAAGCCCTGCCTCCTCCAGGAAGCCTTTCCTGACTGCATCGGCCCCTTCTCTAATCCTGTAGCTGGGAAAGGAGATGATCATTTTTTGTCCTTTAAAACATACACCATCATTTCATGGTTACTTAACAGGATCCCACAATGGAAAAGGTGTTTGACTGGGAAACTAGAGTACCTGGGTTCTAATCTTGGCTGTTCCCCCACCTTACTCTGTGGCCTTGGGCAGGTTAACTCCTCTCTCTGAGACTAAATTTCCACCACTTTTGAAATAAGAATATTGGCTTAAGGTAGCAGTTTCCAAAGTGGGCTCAGAAGTGGCCATGGCACAGGGAGGGGTGTTGGGGTACAGGGGAGACTCTCCAGGCCAATCATGAGAAACACCAACGTCTAAGGCTGTGCCTAGATTCTGGCACTCAGACTGTGGGCATATGTTTTTGCCTCTGCAATTAGACTGGGCTGTTCTTGAACTCAGCTGGGCTTCCCTGATCATGTATTCTGTGCCAGGCGCTGAGCTAAGTGCTCATCCTGTATTTGTGTATCTCTTGTCTCCTCTGAGCTCCTAACCATGGTCTGTGTACACAGTGAGAGACACGGGGAGGAAACGCCAATTGGGAAGTGGTTGTCCCTTCATGGCCACTCTCTGACCTCCTCATCTTGGACGTCACTTCCTAGAGTCCACTGTCCTCTTCCAAAATAAAAAAGACTGCCCTGGCTGGGTAGCTCAGTTGGTTGAAACATCATCCTGATACTCCAAAGTTGTGGGTTTGATCCCCGGTTGGGACACATGGGAATCAACCAGTGGGGTTGAGTGGAGCAACAAAGTCGATGTCTCTCTCTCTTTCTCTCTCTCTCTCTCTCTCTCTCTTTCTCTCTCTCTCTCTCTCTCTCTCTCTCTCTCTCTCTCTCTCTCTCTCTCTCTCTCTCCTGTCCTCTCTCTCTCTTTCTCTCTCTCTTTCTCTCTCTCTTTCTCTCTCTCTCTCTCTCTCTCTCCTGTCCTCTCTCTCTCAAATCAAAATGTAAAAAGTAAAATAAAAACAACTGAACTAGAAGGAATCTTTCAGCTCAAAATAGGAGAAGGAGAAGGAAAGAAAGGGAAGATAAAGAAAAGAGGGGAGGGGAGGGAGGGGAGGGAAAGGAAAGGAAGGGAAAGGAAGGGGAGGGAAGGGAAGGGGAGGGGAGGGAAGGAAAGGGAAGGGAAGGGAAAAGAAAGGGAGGGAAAGGAAGGGGAGGGAAGGGAAAGGAAGGGGAGGAAAGGGGAGGGGAGGGAAGGGAAGGGGAGGGGAGGGAAGGAAAGGGAAGGGAAGGGAAAAGAAAGGGAGGGAAAGGAAGGGGAGGGAAGGGAAGGGAAGGGAAGGGAAGGGAAGGGAAGGGAAGGAAGGGAAGGGAAGGGAAGGGAAGGGAAGGGAAGGGAAGGGAAGGGAAGGGGAGGGGAGGGGAGGGGAGGGGAGGGGAGGGGAGGGGAGGGAAGGGAAGGGGAGGGAAGGGAAAAGAAAGGAAGGGAAGGGAAGGGGAGGGAAGGGAAGGGAAGGGAAGGGAAAAGAAATTAGTCAGGAAATAAAAAATGAGATGCCAAATAAAGGTAGGGGGGTTGCTTTAGCTTCCTTTTTACTTGGATAGCAGCTTCTAGAAATCTTGTTTTCCTCTAGACCAGGAATAGAAAATATTTTCTTTAAAGGGCCAAATAATACATAATTTAGGTGTTATAGGCCATATTGTCCATGTTTCAATTACTCAACTCTGCCATTGTAGCACGAAAGCAGTCATAGACAATCAGAAAAAAAAAATGTGCATGGCTGTGTTCCAATAAAACTTTATTGGCAAAAACAGGTAGTGGGCCAGGTCTGGCCCCTCCTCAAGTGCCCTTGTGCTCCAGAAAGGATTCACCTCCCCAAGCCACCATCTCAGGAACAACCTCAGCTTTTCCATCCAGAAGGGGATCCAGGAGCAGTTCTCCTTCTCTAAGAGATGGCACTAAAGTGATTTTACTTATTTACTTCATATGCATACCCCACCTACGCCCCAGACACAGCTAGAATGATATTATGAAGTTAAATAAGATATAAATCAAAACAATAAAAAATAAAAATGGAACAAAGAATAGTTACAATGAGTGAAGGAAGAGATGCTACCAGGCCCCTGGGAAGAGCTAATTGATCTGGATTTAGTTTTGAGGTCCCAAGCAGCTGAAGTGAAGTGAAGTTAATTGGCCCCCAAGGGGCACAGATCCATGAGTAGGATCTCATTAGCCTCATCCTTCTAAGAGTCAACAAAGAAAGGCTGAGCTGAGAGGTGTGAGAATGTGCCCTACCCCCGGGGTGCAGGGACAGGTCCCCAACCCAAGAACTTCCTCTTCCCCTGGAACGCCTTCGACACATCCCAATAACAGAGAGAAAGCACAGGTTTTGAGACACCTGGACCCTGTAGGCCTCAGAGCTGAGGGACTTAATTGATACTCTCCATATCTGATGTGTCAAAGGAGGTGCTCACCGTTGCTTACTTCATTGAGTTGTTGAGGGAAATAAAATTCTACATGACAAATGCCAACCATTAATGGGAACAGGAATTAACTCTTGTTAATTCCTCCTACAGAATTGTTAGAAGCTTCATTAGACATGGGTTTTTAAATGGATATCAACCCTGATATTGTTTGTCTCGGGTGAACAAGGGAGAGAGGGTAGGTAAGAATCACAGAAAGGGCCATCGAGAATAGGGAGCTGGTGGGCATCAAGGACAATGATAGAAGAGTGAAAGGTTAGAGTGGGAGGATGGGACCTGGAAACGAACTCCAGCACCGGGCGTGCCATAGTCTCCAATCCCTGCCTCCCTCCTGGATGTCTCAAGGTAGCGACCGCATAGAGACAGCTCTCTTTTTCTTTCTTCCTTCCATAGCTCAGTCTAGACTCAGGCCTTCCACTTCACATGCAATCAAGCCCACTTCTCTCAAACTGGATCTCTAAGTATGTGAGGACGCTTAGCAAATGCTCCGAGTGGAAGAATACAAGGGCTGAGAAGATGCTACAGACCCCAGGTCCAGCCTTTCCTAAAAGCTGGGCTGTCTACACTGGCTGGAAGAGAGTGGCTGGGTGGAGATCTGATTTCGTAAGGTAACTCTAACTCACACATTAAAAAAAAAAAGCCCTTTTAGACTCTGTCTCCATCTTGATTAAGTCAAAGAGAAAGTTGCATTGCAGTGCTACTATATCTTTAGCTTCTCTCCAGCATTTTCAAGTATTCTTTTTCCACACAAAGAGCGCTGGCCTGACGATTAGACCCTTGGGCAGGGAAGCATATGGCTGAATGCAGAGGTGAGACTCTGAACTAGAATATCAGCGCACTGTTTTGTTTTAATCGTATGACTTGTGCAGTTATACCATCTATTTGGCCAATGATGTTTTTAAAAAAGAAAATGGCTGTGGTGATAGGGAGTTTCCTTTGTGAATGTATGCATGTCGATAAGACACGGATTAATTTAAGGGCAAACACTAATGGTGTAGATGAGACAGAAAGAGAGAAGTTAAGATGGTACCTGGAAAACTGACATTTCAGAAACATTCATCTAATTCCTTTGTTTGAAGGACAAGAAACAGAGACAAAGATAAAGATAATGGCCTGCATAAAATGTCGTGGAAGAACATGGGCTCCGAACCCCAAACCTGCCGACCACCACGAGCACCTTGGGAGTACGACATCACCCGTCCAGGCCCCCATGTGTGTATCCACAGGTGGGCCTCTCACCTGTGTTTGCATCATGGCCTAGAGCCAGACCCAGAGTTAATGTGTTTAGCACCTGGGAGACCTCTAGACATGAGACCAGTGAGACACCACCTGTGGGTGACAGGTGATTCATGAGAAAAACTAATTCAATGGTATTTGTGAAGGCCTGATATTACTTTCATTTCTATTCCTAAAACATAACTATTATTACAGCACTACCCCAAACTGCTGGAAAATCTGTGGACTGCATCAAGCAAACAATAGACTAGAGAGATTAAGCATCAAGCTTTGAACTGAGACATCCTAGTTCAAATCCTAGGCTTGCCATGAATTAACTATGTGACCTTGGCAAGTTGCTTTATTTCTCTTTGCCTCCGTTTACATATCTATAAAACAGAGATGAATACAATACAGTGGGCTGCTGCCCAGATCAAATCAATTAATGCACGTAAAGCAGTTAGCAGAGTGCCCGGATTACAGGAAGTGAGCACTAAACACTTCCTGTTACTACGGGCACAGTGTCAAGCTGAGCTTCCTCCCGGGCATTCGGCACAATGGGACTTTGCTGTGGTGCCTCGTCCAAGATGTGAGCCAGCAGGTGTGACGGGAAAAGGACCCTCAGCTATATAAAGTGCAGATGCAAACAGATTGCTCCGCACTGCCTCCGGGGAATGAGATATGGAGTCAGCGAAGGGTGAATTTTAGAAGAACATCCGATTAAAAACACATCAGGAAGAGAAAGCTGGCTATCTGGGTCACGTTCTTCAAGTCATAAACCCTGAACTTAGCAACCGCTCCTTCCCCCGCCCAGCACCATGCCGCCTCTCTTCCCCACTCCTCCACCCGCATTTCCCACATGCATTGCCTTTCCCTTGAACTTGACAGATCGGACTTTCAAAATGTTTCCTCCTCCTGCTCAGTGCCCTGTTTGAAAGCCGCCCCTGCCCCTCAAAGAACTTCTTAAACCTCGAAGCCCATCTTTCTACCTTTAAGACCTGCCTCTTCATTCTTTATCTCTATCTCTGTAGGGTAGCTCCTAATCGGGTCAGTGAATTCTCCCTGCTGGGTCCCTGAGAGGTCCCTGGGCAGATACTGCAATCTGAGACACTGTTTCCTGCCCAAGGTTGTGCTGTGTGGAGGGACTGGAATGACCCTCTCCTGCCTAGACTCCCTGGTTGCCCCTCAACCATCTACTCAGAGCTAATTATTCTTCCTCGAAGGTCTGGGGTGGTTCAGACCTCTGCGTTGTTCCCACACCCTGAAATGCTCTTCCCAGACCTGTCTTCCTAATGAACTCTCACTAAACTTAGGACCCAGCTTAGGCATTTCTCCAGCCTCTGCCTCATCTCAGAACCCAACCATGTAGGTGCTCTTCCTCCAGGCCTCTGACCATGTGTTGGGGAGACAGGACAGAGGGAGAGAAGCTAAGCGGAAGGGCATTGGAGTATATTTCCCACTCTGTTACTATTCTTTTGTTTCCTTGGGTAACTTACGTAACATCCCTGAATTCATTTTCTTATTGGTAAAATTTGGCTGATAATTGTATTCTGACTACTTCAGAAAAAGGCAGGGAAAATTATTTGAGACAGTACATACAAAATGTTCTGGTACTATGCCTCGCACATAGCAAATGCTTAATAAATATACATTATTATTACTATTGTTATTATTATTTGGAGTATATATATATATACACATATATATTCTAGCACTCTCATATTATCTGGTTAACATCCATCTTTCTCCAGAATTGTACAGTCCTTAAAAGTAAAAGTCATACTGCCTTGCTCACTTTTATCACCAGCACTTAGCACATAGTAGGTGTATAACATACATTTATCCATTGACTACATTTACCCATTGATTACATTTCTCCAGAGCAGGACATACCTACTTTATCAATTTAACCACAGCCTCTAGAACAAAGAGGAGTTTTTGCATGCAGGCTCGTTGCATGAATAAGTGAATGTGTGAGCACATAGATGGATTTCCAAGATGCTCTAATTAAAATACTTACCTGACCCAGTGCTGAGGTTTCGAATATACCCCCACTTCCCAGTTTCCAGCCACACATTCAGCCTCAAATACCACAGCCACCATCCAATTGAGCAAATGCCTTTATTTTGCTAAGAGGGGCACTCAATTAGATTATCCATTCAGCATCCTCTGTTCATGTCTAATTTTTTTTTAACTCCGCCCCTGCTGTGGCTTACCAAGATCCCCAGCAAATAACAAACAGAGCCTCAGACTTCCTGCCTCTGCCCCACACGGCCAGTCTCCTCTCATAGCCTTAATGTCCCAGCATTTATTTCTTCTCTGTACAAAAATAAACAAAAGGAATTGTTGACCAACTTCTGAAAATCAGCAAGAATCCATGCAACATCTTGGAGGCAGGTATTATCCAGATGGCAGCCTAATCTCTGGCAACAAACAAAATCCAGAGAGCCGGGAGCAGTCAAAACCTCTGTCGCATTGCATATTCACAAACACACATCTGATTCCACTCACGTCAAGCAGGGGCCCTTTCCAGACTGATCCCGTCTTAAGTATACTTGATAACAATTCCAGACCCTGAACAACATTCTAACAACTTGAGCTCCCTTCGTTCCACTGTCAATGTTAATGTCATCTTTTCATCAGCCCCCTCATGGTAAGAAGGGTCTTCATTAGGGTAGTACATTCCTGGGAGAATGGAAATTCTCATTCTGGGTGTCTCTACAAAACAAGAATATCCCCTCAAAGGCAATTGTTTCAATACCTTCCACACTAACAGAAAAGAATACTCTTACTAATTCTTCAAAGAACTTTCCAGAAAGAGGAAATAGGTGGCTCCACACTGCTCCATAGGCTACTTCAGCTTTTGGACCACCCACCTCACTGCCTTCTCTACAGGAATACCCCGCGCATCCTCTAAGGTCCCTCTTCACGGAGGCTTTTCAACTTCTCCATCCTACGCACACGAGCTTTCTCTAGAGTCCTACTGACTGTTCGTTCTGAATCTGAGGTTAGGTCATCTTCCAAGTTTACTCAACTCATAGGCTGTGAAGCAGGGACATGCACCTGGTCTTCTGATCCAAGTCAACCTGGGCTCCCAACTCCATTATTTCTGATAATGTGACTCTTCCTGATGAGAGTTACCATCTACTGAGCATTTCCTATGTCTCAGGCATAGCTCTAAAATCTTCACCTGGGTAAACTCATGTCATCTTCACAACAACTCTACAAGGCCTTTATTATACCCACTTTACAGATCAGGTAAGTGAGGTGGCACATTGTTAAGTACCCTGCCTGAAGTCATAGAGCTAGTTAGTGGGCTCACATCCAGGCAGTCTGGTTCCAGAACCTGAGCCCTTAACCACTAGCTTACTCAACTCTAAATTCTTGACTGTAAGCTTTTTATTTACTTACATTATTGCATATATTTCACTACACCAAGTAGCCCTGGACGTAACACATGTTTACCTGGAGATTCACTTACTCTATCACACATTTAACGATGACCTGCTATGGGCAAGACATTACCGAGGTATCACAAGAGAGGATAAAATACACAACATATGATAATAGTGTTCAGGAGTTGAATGTGGAATGAGGAACAGACTTATTCTCTGTGACTAAGCATCAACATCAGCCTTTCAAGCTCCACAGCGAGGTCAAATTTATAAAACCAATTTGGGGGGACCAATAGGAGGTTATCAATGTATTCTTGTTCTAGAAAAGGTCATTTAACGAAACAGAAATTTCAGTTACTATTACCAGCATTTTATAAGAGAACACACATTTTACTCAGCAACATAAAATAGGGAGGGCATAACCTCAAAATAAAAGATTGCTCCTCAAATTTAGACACAAATCTTAGACCAGCATTTAAGTGTCATCACTCTACAAGTCTTGACCAACGAAGAATAGCACCGAAAGGCATACACGAAGAAAAGTCCGATGGGCAGAGATGGTGGCAACAGACGGAGCTGGAACTGAGGGGTTCGGGTCCTGGCATTCACTAAGGGAGAAAGAGGCTGAAAATCTCAGACATTCCATACCACAGAGTATGTGATTCTGTGGCTCTTCCTTCAAAGATCGTTAAAAATGCTATAAAAATGTAATTACAGAAGGACAAAAAAATAAAGTTTATGGGTTGTTTTATGGCCCTTTCACTTTGGGGTACTGTCTCTGGAGGGTTGCCAAGGAAGGCAGCTTCCATTACATTTCCCAGTAATGTTAGGTATCTCCTAAGAAACCACCATAGTCACTATGAAGGATGTTAATTAACAGAAGCCTGAAGACCCAACTTCTTCCCAGATCCCATCTCCTGCCCTAGGTGCACCATGAAGTTAGCCACACAGTCTCTTCTCTTTGCCCCAAAGTGTCTCCCTGAAAAGGCTAGGCATTCTGCCTGAAATTTCACAATCAGAGTGACTTCTTTTTAGAGTTCTAATGGATGTTCTTGCCCTTGGAGTAACCGTAACTGTTACTTGCTCAGCCTCTCTGTCTTTCCCAGCTCCTTTCCAGAGCTAACCAGATATCCCTGAAATGCCCATTTGGATAGCCAAGAGAGTCATGGCAGAATTACAGGCAGACAGAACCGGGTTTGGGCTCAAACTGTGGAGCCCACTATCCATGCTGGCAAGTCAGATCAGCTCTTCTAACCTCAGTTCCCACATCAGTCAACATTGTACCTCTTCCACAGCATCCTGTGTCTGAGCCTCCCATGAAATGATTAATGCAAATCATGAACACAGTGTCTGCCACAAATATAGTTAAGTGTTTGGTAAAAGGGAGCTATCATTATGATTGGGTCTTTTGATGGTCTGAGACCAATTTCAATGTGTGTAGGGGAGGGCAGGGGGCTGGAGGGAGGTGGCCACACTAATCACAAGCAATGCTTGAACACCAGCTGGGTGTCCTACAATTCAACTCAATTTTGACACTATCTACCCAGAGACAGCGTCAGGTACCATAGGTTGAGGGCTCAGTCTTATAAGAAGGTCCCTCCCCCAACACTTCAGGTGTCATTTGCAAGCCCAGATTATCACCTGTGCTTCTGACTGACTGGATATAGATCGGAGGTTCCCAAGACTCCCTCCTTGGGTGTGATTAATTTGCTAGGGCAGCTCACAGAACTCGGGAAACCCGTGTACTCACTAGATCATTGGTTTATTATAAAAGGATATAACTCGGGAACAGCCAGATGGAAGAGATGCATAGAGTAAGGGATGGGGAAAGGGCACGGAGCCCTCTCCAGGTGCACCACCCTCCCAGCACCTCCATGTGTTCGCCAACCTGGAAGCTCCTGAACCTTGTCCTTTTGGGATTTTCATGGACGCTTCATTACACAGGCATGATTGATTAACTCATCCACTGGTGAATGATTCAACCTCCAGCCTCTTTCCCTTCCCCTGAGGTCAGTGGGGTGGAGCTGAAAGTTCCAACCCTCTTCATCCAAGGTTGGCTCCACTGGCAACCAGCACCCATCTATGTTTTCCCAAATTATCTCATTAATATAACAAAGGACACCTTTATCTCTCTCTTTAAGAAATTTTTTTTCTTTATTGATTTTAGAGAGAGAGGAAGGGAGAGGGAGAGAGAGATAGAAACATCGATGACAGAGAAAATCGATTGGCTGCCTCCTGCATGCCCCCCACTGGGGATCGGGCCCACAACCTGGGCATGTGCCCTGACCAAGAATCGAACTAGCGACCTCTTGGTGCATGGGTTGATGCTCAACCACTGAGCCACACCGGCCGGGCACCTTTATCTCTCTTATCACAAAATTCCAAGGGTTTTCAAAGCTCTGTGTCAGAAAGAAGGATGAAGACCAGATATACATTTCTCTATCAATCAATATCACATTGGGTTGCTTCCTTGCTTACCTCTATCAACGGCTCTCTCCCACCTCGAATGTCAACTCCTAGCTGTTGTCACTTTACCCCATTGCTACCCATGCCTCTTCCCAGCCTCTCTGCCTTTGCTTTCTGGATTCCCTGCAGATATTTTCAGCGTGTCCCCCCGTTACCTTTTCCCAAGCCAGTCCCTCTGCCAAGAATGCTCTCCTACCCTATCCCCATACCAAACCTAATAAACCCCTTATTCCTTAATATTCAGTGCAAGGTCATCTCTTGAACTGAATATTAAAGAATCCCCTGATCGGCCAGGAAGAGAAAGCTACAGCCTAGTCATGACTCTATGCCAACACATAGTATGCTGTCCTTCATGTGGGCTTCGGGAGGGTATGGACTTTGCCTTAATCGTACAGCATCACCAGCACCAAAGCAGGACCTGGTGCAGAGCATTCACCCAGCAAGGTCCAATAATTAAATAACTAAATGAAAGAATAACAAACAAAAGGAACCAGCAAAGGAACAGCAGGATTAGATACGTGCAGCATGAATGCGGCATTTCACAGTTCGCAGAGCATTTGGGTTTTAGTGAAACCATTTCATTCTCGCCACCTCCTGGGGCTTTCCCAGGAAATCCCGGCTCAGAGAGCTTGAGTGATTCGCCAGGTTCCAGCATGGCAAAGTAAGGACTTGAACTCAAGTCCTCCCACACCTAGTCCAATTCCCCTTCCATAACAAACACAGTCCTTATCAGGAACCAATAGTAGTTTATTAGAAAAACAATGTAGGATCTAGCTTAGAACAGGGGACAAACAAAAACAAGAAGAGAATGGATGGTTCCATTGCAAAGAAGAGTGAGAACCTAAATGTGGGGTGCCCAGCATACCCAGGGGAACACTGTGGCTCCAGCTGGGCACATGGGAGAACCTTCAGTGTGGGCAAATGATGATCCAAAAGCTACTGAAAATTAATTTTTCTAATTTCCTGATTTCACTGATGGCCAACCCTATTTCCTGCATTGTACTCCTTGCTACAACTGAAGTTTCTGCCCTTGGAGAGGAGCCGAGAGATTTCTGCAAATGTTTTCTCTTCAACAGATGGAGCAGAAACCGAGACGCATTACAAGGAAGATGGATCGGTGCGTCACTTTTGCAACAATAAAAATACAACAATGGTTAAAAGCAGTCGCAGTTAAATAGAACCGGGAACCCAGGGTTGGCCTAAATCTTTTTTTAATTAAAAGTGAAGGAGAATTTCAAAGTTCTATTTCAGCCCCTTGGAGTGTCAGTGCCGTGAATTCGGAATGTTTATGTGGCTTGGCTGGGTGTCAGACTGCCTGAGATTTACGTGGGTTCAGATGGTAGCCTGAGAAAACCCCAGCACAGGAAATTGCGAGGGGACATACAGGGGAGGGGAAGCACACGGGCAGAAAAATCTGGGTACAAATCCTCTGTCTCTCGGATGATCTCCCCCTACAACTCACTCCGGCCACACTCCCCTGGCCTCCAAGACCAACCACATAGATTTACTTTGCTAGATGATTATGGTTTCAGCTGGTGCATATATATTTACTATATACATATTCATGTATTTACACATCCATGCACAGAAAAAAATGCATGTGAAAAAAGAAATGCATGCATACCCATATGTCCATGAGCATGAGTGTGAACACACACACACACAAGACCTGCATGCACATACCTGCACACTCAAATCAAAAACATATAAACAAAAAAGTCTTTAATAGACCATTTCAAATACCAGCCCTGATCGCTTCAATTCTAAGAGCCTAAGTTGATGCATCTTCAAAATAGAAACTGTAATGCCTACAATAACTACTTCATAGTTGTAAAATCAAATATAGTAGCATCCATGAAAGCACTTACTTCATTGTCAGAAGCACAGTAGATGTTCAACAAAGGTCTGTCGAAGCCACATAATCATTTACATAGCTTACCTGTTCATGAGCACATTTATTTGCACATAAGGTTCTCTCTCCACTAAGAATCCATGAATACATTCAAATGCAATTGTGCACTCACGTGGAAAACACCCAGACTCACATATGCACACACACGTGTACACACACACAGTCTCCGTGGTATACAGCAAAGCGCTCGCTACGCACCCTACACACTTCTTTAAGCCAGGTCCTTCCTATACTTGTCAAACGATGCCATTCCATCTGAGGTCTTAAGAGAATGTGGAAGAAACAATTGCCACGCACAGAATGGGGGCCTGGTTAAAATTTAAAAGACGTCTTGGCAAAACAAGCCAGTACTTCAGAGGAAACATGAGCAAGGATGCAGACCCACAATAGTGCGCCGTGCGTATGCAAGAGGAACCCGGGGAAAACGACAGGAAGATGGCACCTGAAAAGCCCGCTGTGCTAACCACTACCAGACACCTCACAGAAGTCATCCAGAGCCATATATCACTACTGACCTCCTGGGGCTTACAGTTCAAAGAAAGGAGACCAATATTTAGGGGACTATCTTCTAAAATGATAGCATGGCTAAGAGTGGCTGGAATGAACAATTACAGCAGGGATGGTCCGTGAGCAAAGGCATTAATTCCTATTTTGCTTCAGATGTGTTTGTTTCAGATGTCAGTCAACTCAATGACCACCCCACCAAGAACTTTTACAAGTTCAGAAACTCCACCTGTCTCCACCATCAGTGCCCCCGGGGCCAATATATTCACCGTTGGTGTTATTAAGCATGACATTTTCCTTATGGCCACCTTTTTCCTCTGTAAAGATTGTCAAGAATGTTTGCATGTTTAATGCTATATTAGTATTTTCCATGAACTGGGCAGGAGGGTGAACTAGATAATCATAAAATGCCATTCTCTTCTAAAAGACTCTAATTTCATGATTCTATGCTTTTTATGATTTGGTGGTGCTAAGAGTTTATTTTTATATTCTGTGAGTATTACATGCTAGAAGTCTATGAGATTCTGACTCTGTGAGTTTTTATCATTCTAAGATTCTCTGATTCCAAGGTTTGATAGCTCTTAAAATTCTACAACTGTGATTCTCAGATGTCAATATTATAAGAATCTGACACTTGAGCTTATAATTCCAAGCCAACAACCCCTGGATGCAAATGTGTTTATCAGACTCTTCCCCATGAGACAGGCAGAATCTAAATCAGGGTCAAAGTATCTATACATGAATGGAGAAGACGGAGTAGTTGTGAAAAGAGATAAAAATGCCCAGTAAGAGCTCCTAAAACACATCTCAAAGGCTTTCCAAATACTTGCTTTAGCCCAACGTTCCTCCTGAACTCCATTCTATGGGCTAGAAATTGAGAAAGTCTATCACTACAATATAGGTGCCACAGAGGCTTAGCTGTTGCTTGCCATTTCATCTCCTAGCGCCAACACAAGGCCTGAACCTAGAAGGTACTCAACAATTGTGATAGAATGAGTCAGTTAGACTCATTGTAGCCCTCTTCCTCTTCTTTCTTTTCCATTGCCTCTTTCCAACCCTTCTCCACCTTTTTCCTCATTCCTTCTCCTTTTTCATTCCCCTCCCCTTTCTCCATCATCTCTTCATAGTACATAGAATGCCCATGTATAATAATTATACAGTCCTCAGTGGAATCCAATGATGTCTGGATTGTTATCCCCATTTTACAGATGAGGAGGCTGAAGCTAAGAAATAAAACAACTTACCAAAGATCACGCAATTAAAGTGATAGAAAATGCATCCAACCTAAATTGTCTGACCCCAAGCTCAGTACGCCTTCCTTCATCCCACAGCTGCCTTACTGTGCTCTTAATGATACAGATAACTTCACAAAAGATTAAGAAAACCAAGGCCCCGAGAGAAGGCCTACACTTCCTATTCCTGGATGTAAGTCTGAGTTCCTTTTGTCAACCAATACCAATTCTCCTTTCAGGGTTTCCAATCATGGTGGGCCTAACACACCCAAGTGTTCATTTCATTTTCTAGCTCTTTCTCCTCCTCTGAGAGTGCTGTACATGGCATGTGTTTATTTTTCAATTAAAGCAAATTAAACTTAATTTTGTTTTGAGAACATTTTTTTTTAAAGAATTTCACAGCCCAGGGTGAGATCATTGAGACCCTGCTGTTTTTGGAAGCACTATTTAGAGAGAGCAGGCCTAGATGTTGCATAACCTCGAAGGAAGTCATCCATAACCCCTCCCGCCCTCTACCTTGTCTCACCATTACAGCGTTTCTCCAATCCACCCACTCCCTTGTCACTGCCCAAGCCTAGAAGGACATCTTCTGTCATCCTAACCATTACCGTAACCTGCTAAAGGGCCACCAGACTCCTCCCCACCTCCTCCTCATCTTCCTTAATCCCCGATCTAATCAAGTCAAGCATTTTCTTAATAGCTACCAATAATTTTCTAAACACAGATTACTTAATATGAGTTCCAAGGCTTTATATGGTCCATCCCTAGAGTATTTCTCTAGCTCTACCCCTTCGTATACTCTCCAGTCTCATGGAACTATTTCCTGTCCCGCCCTACATGGATTGCCCTTCCTCCTCCTATCCAGCTGGCTAAGGCACATTGGTGGCTCACACAGACCTCTCTCTGCTCCCTTCCATGTTGTGGCTCCCATTTCAGCAGCAGCTACTCTGTATCATCGCCGGCTGCACATGTGTGTTCTATCAGACTGGTTCACTGATGCCCCAAATTCTGCTACCTGAAATGGTAATTATCCAAATAACATATGTTCATAAGAGAAATATTAGGAAATACAGGTAAATATAAAAGGCAGAATGAAATTTCCCCCTAACCTATCACCCAAAGATAATCACTCAAATATTAAGGTGCATCTTATAAAATAGCCATGCTATATATATTATTACATAGTATTTTGTACCTCATATATATTTTTCACTTAATAGTTCAACAAAAATATCTCTATATTGATACATGTCATGAGTGCCATTTACTGAGCACTTACTATATAGGAGGCATGTTGCTAAGTGCTTTGTACATGTGACATGCGTTCTCATAGCAACACTGTCAGGGTGTTGCTATTAGCACACTTTACAGACCATGTTCCCTATCTTCATGCCTCTCTCTAACTTATAAATGTGCTCCTCTACTACCACTTTTAATGACTTGTTGAATATTCTCAACACGTTCGTGCATAGGTGCTACGTCACCCAGTCTAGAGATGAGGAAGCCAAGGCTCAGCACAGTGACACCCTTTGTCCAAGTCCACACACTGAGTCAATGACGTGTCAAAGATCTGGACTCTTTCTGTCTGACCTGAGAGCGTGGTTGAAAGCCTGGATGCTCAAGTTTGGACGCCAGCTCTGCTGCTGGCTAGCTCTGCGACCTTGGCCGGACTACCTGATGTTCCTGTGCCAGTTTCCTCATCTATAAAATGAGGGTGACAGTAGCAACTCCTCAAAGAGATATTGTGGAGATTTAATGAGTTTATATGATCAGTGCTTTGAACAATGCCTGGCAGATCATCGACATTATATAAATGTTAACTATTATTACTTTTCATTATTATTACACTCTGTTGCATTAGATGAAATGTTGCCCATGACCCCAGGTATGTTCTCCAACTGGAAATGTCTTGTAGGAAAGAGATGACTACCAGGTTTGAGGTACTACCTTGCAAATGAGCTTGCTCGATCATTTTTCCCAATCCCCTGTCCCCCTATGGGGCAATGTGATACTAGCAATTAGGGGAGAGACTGAGAGTAGGAACAGGCTCAGAAAGATGTCAAATAGCTGAGGCAGATGTCTTTATTCTCTACATTACCATGGATCAGAAACCAGAAAAAGACATAGGTTTGTCAGTCATTGGAACTGAAAGTTATTTTTATCACAGTCCAGTTTAACTTTCTCTTATTTTTTTTTAGATAGAAGCTATTTTGTCTGTAAGATCCAACAGTCTCTGTGTTGGTTCTCATACCCTAGCCCTCTGCAGCCCATGGCATTGTAGCTCGATTGGTTTCCTCATCTGTAAGACCAGGGTATTCAGTAAGTGCACACGAGAGAGCGGCTGATGGACAACACAGCACGCTGCTCGCCCTTGTGTGAACTGTGTCCCCTCTTCCTCGCTGTTACCACTGATTTTACCAAGTGCTTGCATGTCTTAACATGCTCTCTCTTATTTACTCTTTACAGTCACACCCTGAAGTTGCTATTATTCTCCCCATTCTCCTGATGAGGACCTTGCGGCTCAGAGGTGACAGGATTTGCTCCAAGTCATACAGTAAGCGACAGCGTCAGATCTTCAACCCATATCATCGGACACCAGACATAACGTTCTTCCATTGAACTGCCCTCCTGCCATCCTCCCCTCTGAGGCATCTCCCCGCTCTTCGCAGCTTGGTGGCCTCCCCAAATCAAGGTTGATTATTGCTGCTGGGTCTATATTATCTTAGGTCAGGCCCATTGTTGCAAATCATCAACCATTCTGTCACACAGGCCCTGGCCTCCATCTCGGTCCTGTGTACATCTAAATGAGAAAGGTGTCTATCTTACACGGTTCAGGAGATGTTATAAATGGCGCCGCTGAAGGGAGGCTTCTTAAATCTCCTTAATAACCTGCATTCTCCTTTCTCTCCTTTATCTGTCAACACCATGAGTACCTTCCCCTCTTCCAGGGCTTTCTAGCTGCCAACTTCATAGCCTCTTAAAATAGTAATTTAACTTCACAGTGCCTCGGCAGGAAACCTTAGCTTTGTGTGTTTATTTGCACCTTTGAGCCGTGGAAGTTCAAGTGCTGCCAGGGCCAGGACTAGTAGTCATAGAGTCAGCCATGTTCTAATTCTGGGCCAGAGCTAAGACCTTATTTTTCTTGGGAATGGATCACTTAAGCCACCTCTGGTAACAGTAGCACTTTGAAAAGAAGCTCATGAAATAGCAAGGTGGAGGTGGCATAAATTGTGACAGCCAGATGTTGCAAGGGAAAAAAATATATATGTATATGTATACACAAACACACACACACATATATATATGATCTTTTTCTTTGTGCAAATATGTATGCACACATATACCACACATGCATAGGTATGTATAAAGAAGGGCATATTGAATGGGTTTGAGAGAAGGTAGGAAGGAGAACAATAGATATAGGGGAAAAGGTTCAAGGCCGAGTTCTTCTTCCCCATTAGTGGAACTTATGTGCAGATATGATCATAAGATCACCTACCGAGCCCTGACCGGTTTGGCTCAGCGGTTAGAGCGTCGGCCCTCGGACCAAAGAGTCCCGGGTTCGGTTCCCGCTAAGGGCGCGTACCTCGGTTGCCGTTTGTCCCCAGCCCCGGTTGAGGTCGTGTGGGTGGCAACCACTCAATGTGTCTCTCTCACATCAATGTTTCTCTCTCTCTTCTTCCCTCTCTCCCTCCCGCTCTATCTGAAGATAAATGCAAAAATGTCCTCAGGTGAGGATAAAAAAAAAAAAAGATCACCTACCGCAGGAATATGATCTGGGGGTGGGACTATGAGCTAAAAATACAAATGGGGAACATTTGGCCAAAAATATATATATTTAAAAACTCAAAATATTCAAGTTCACTAATGATAAAACTTTGAAAATAACAATGTGATGCCATAGAGCATTAACCGTTTTTTTGTTTGTTCTGGGTTTTTTGTTTGTTTTGTTTTGTTTTGATGCCAGCATTCAGTCTTGGCAAGAACACAGGGGGGAAAGGACTCTCTTGTGTGGCAGGGGTGGAGATCTGTATTGAAGGCGGCCTTTCATGAAATGCGATTTTCGTTCTTACATTTAAAAACAAACATTGCTTATTGAACATTTATTTTGTGCCAGACACTGTTCCAGGAGCTGTAAATATAGCCATGAGCAAAACTGACCTGTCCCCGCCTCCTTGGAGACGACAGTCTAGCGAGGAAGACAATAAGTAAATAAACAGGTAAACGTGCAGTAGTCAGATGACTGTCATAGAGATGACAGGTGACACGGCAGGAGACGACTTGCTGTTCTGTATAGGTGGGCAAGGGAGGTCCTCACTGAGAGGTTGACATGGGGCGCAGGTCTCCTGAGGACCTGTTACAGCACAAAGATCGCATGACCTGCTTGGCACACATACTTGGCCACTCCGAGGATGGTTTCATAATTGTGACATTTGGGCCATCTCTATATATTGTGGAAGAAGATTCTTCCAGAAGCCCCTCAGATTCTATCCTCTGCTCTGCCTAAATCTGTAACCCCCACTGCCGGGAACGGAAAGGAGAGGGCAGGAGACACTGGGGCTGGTCAGGTAACGGTTTCTGGAATCAATTGCAAGACTTCGCTGGAGCCTCAATGATGCTGTCCTGTTGATGTGCGTTCAGAATAAAAGTCTTTATGACCCCCATCAGCCTGCCCTTGCCTCCGCCGTCTCTGGCAACGGCATTTGATGAGAACCACTTCATCTCAAAGAGTCGTCTCTCTACGATTTGTCCCAGCAGAAAAACCCTATTACCAGCCCCTGCTGGGTAATCTATTTTTTAATCTTTCTCCTAGAGTCCTAAACATGCCAAAACACTGATTTGATTGTTCTGATGGCCCCTGTGCTTTGTGCAGATGTTTTGAAAGTGCCAGCCAAGGCTCCCTGTAGCTCCTCCCACTAGGATGTGCCTTTAAACTCAGAGCGCACCAAATCCCATGAGAAATGTAGCTTGTCCATTTGCATGTAAACTGAAACATACTTACTGAAGGCAGGGGTCTGCGTCACAGCTCTCAGAAGGCTTTTTCAGGTTTATCTTGGGGTTTCCGGGGTCTTTAGGAATTCCACAGCCCACCAGAGTTTCATCTACTTTTGTGGACTGCAAGTTCTTGCAATGGAGATGTGAGAATGGACCGCCTGGAAGTGTGGGTCCTCGAAAAAGCAATCATATCCTAGGTGTCTGCTCTTCCTCCACCAGAAGCAGCTTGTAATCTGTCCTTGGCTGTTCCACATTACACCCAAATCCCCTATTTCTCTCAGAGGTCCTCACTGGTTCCTTTGTAGGATTTCTGAAAGGCTAAATTATATTTCAGAAACCCTTCTGAGCCAGTATTAGGTTAACCCTTACAAAGGGTTCTAGCTGCTCCGATGGGTCATTTACTTGGAGTCCTGCTGCTCCAACTTGAGCAGTTTACACAAAAGTTATTGTATCTAGCTTTTGTTAATTGCCTTATGAATCTACCTCCTCACCCTTGGGGGGACACAGTCTCTTAGCTGTTCCCAAGATGGTCCCGACATCATTGTATGCAGCTCCGCACCCATGAGAAAAATCTCTGCAGATGGAGAACAGGGTTTGTTCAGAATGATATATTCTGCGTCCTCACCAGGCTCTCCATCCCTATGTGTGTCCTCCGCTGGAGAGCGGACAGGCTGGGTAATTACCAAACTTAACTTTCTCACACTCAGTCTATTTAGTCTATTCTCCTGAAGTCCACCTGCAATTTCTAAAAGATAGTTCCTTTGAGAGACAAAGATCCCCTTCACCCTCATATGAAAAAAAAAAAAAAAAAAGAAATTAATTTCAGTTTTCTTCAGTCTCATTATCTTTTTAATTGTCTTCTTTGCCCCCTCAGTAGCGAGGACTGTCTACGGATTTCTAAGCAGCCTTTTTAGGCTACTGGGTTCCAGAAGGACAGTGGTTGTCAAGCTTCTACTTAATCACTTTGATGTTGAGAGTTACAGGAGCAGTATATCTATCCCACTCAGCCACCCTGTTTTGAGCCACAGTCTGTGCCCTGAGCTATGACTTCCTTCAGATTTGCTCGTTTTTAGAAGACATCTAACCCTTATGGTGAAGCACGGCCATCATGTGTGTGTCTCTCTGCTTTTACAAGAATTTCGTCATGCGAAATCTCCAAAGAGCTTAGCAAACCCCTCCGGTGAGACAGGCCATCGTTCGGTCCTTCTCAATGTGCAGAAGGCACGCCCAGGAAGGGGGCGGATATGTTTGGAAGGCGGTCCCGATACACAGTGGTAGGAGTCAGGACTAGAATCAGGAGCCCTGAGCCCCTGTGCTCTTACGACATCAAGTGTAGAATGAACAGGGATGGAAAACGAAAAGAAAGAGTCTCTGATCTCAAGACCTGCAGTTTGGGCCACCCTCCTCCTCCTCACCGTCACCACCTTTGTATCTTCCTCTAATCTTCCACTTCCCCAAACTCACAGAACTTCTGACATGACAATCACCCGTCTACCATGAATGACAATTTACAAATTTGCAGATCTCCTCTATTAGATTGCCAGTACCTAGCAGGATTCATCACCATACCCCCTAAGTCATTTTGTTCAAGGCCTTTCCCAGACACGGTATGCAATAACTTTTGCTGATCCAAATAGCTTTCATCCTTTTTCACCAGACTTCATTTCAATTACCTTCTCCCCAGGTATTCATTCCCTTCCTCATTTTCTATCCATCTCCCCTCTTCCAGGTTCTCCCCCTCTTTTTAGAGTTGGGTATTTCCAGAGCATGCAGCACTCAGAGCAGGACTAGAGGTGAAGATTAGAATTTATCGGAATGACTGATAAAATATGGACATGATGAAAACCCATTGAGAGTACTTGCTGATGACTTTCTGTCAATCTCCAAACTCTCCTCAGCTAAGTACTCGGACTACCTGCTTCCCAAACAGGGAGAGTAGTCCAAGGGGGAGACGTCTTGATTTTTCATTCCCTCCTCCTGTATAAGGCCTTTGTGAGCTTGCCTCGGCTCACCTGTCTTATTTTTATCTCATGACATTCTCCTTCTTATTCAGCTCAACCACATTGCCCCTTAGATTTCCTAGGCTTGCCCCTCTTTAGTGACTTCTGTTCTTGACTCCACCTCTAATATCCTTTCCCCACATAATCACATAGCTGGTTCCTTCTATTTAGATCTCAGCTGCAGCCCGGCCAGTGTGGCTCAGTGGTTGACCGTCGACCCATGCACCAAGAGGTCGCCGGTTCGATTCCCCATCAGGGCACATGCCCAGGTTGTGGGCCCAATCGCCAGTGGGGGGCATGCAGGAGGCGGCCATTTGATGTTCTCTCTCATCAACATTTCTATCTCTCTCGCCCTCTCCCTTCCTCTCTCCCTAAAAATCAATAAAGAAAACAAAATTTAAAATAGATCTCAGCTGCAACATCACCCCCTCAGAGAAATTTTTTTCCTGACTACCCTATCGAAAGTTAGACCACCTACTGTCCTTTCTAGCCTATTACACCAAATTATTATTATTTGCATGGCATTTACTATTACATGAAATTATTTTGCTTACCTATTTTTGACTCAGTGATTGTCCATCTCTCCCCACTGAAGTAGGAGTTCCATGAAAATAGGACCAAGTTCATGAGACATTTCTAATATCTAGATCAGTGCTGTTCACTAACAGTAGTAGCGAGCCACATATGACTACTTAAATTATAATAAAATGAATAACAATAAGATTAAAAATGCAGTTCATTGGTAATACGGCCACATTTTAAGTGCTCAGCGGTTAAGGGCCATCATAATGGACAGTCCAGAGAACACATCCATTATCACAGAAAGTTCTGTTGGTCAGTATTGGGCTACAGCAACGATTGAAAGAGTGTGGGCACCCAATAAATATTTGTTGAATAAAAGAATGACTAAATGACCCTTTGTAATCTTCTCTCAATTTCAGGTCACCCTCCCCACTTTGGTGGCTTCCAAACCCTGCAAGTGAAATAAACTAGATAACGTCCATAAGACAACATGCAGCTTGGTGAGGGGCCCAAACAAACGTTACAGTGACAAGGCTGTGAAAATGGCCCCATGGAGTCTAAAAGAGAATACTGTGGTAACACGATCACGCTTCTATTATATCTGAAGAGCAGGTCATTGGGAGAGAATTATACTGGTGTTGTGTGATTTCAGAGACTTAGAAGGCATACTCAGGGTCAAGGTTCCAATAAAGCTCTTTCTATATAACATAGGCTGGTTTGTGTGGTAATGAGTTTCCTGTTGCTAAAGGTACTAAAAATGAGACTAAGTCAGGCCATGTGTTATGGACATAACAAAAAGGAATCTTGATTCTTGAGTGAGGAGAAAGGTTTGGTTATTGAGGAACCTGAAAACACAGATTCATTGACCCAATGACTCCCTGACTCCTTCATAATATCAATTTCCAAGAGTTAATAATAAGCCCCCTCGCTATTCCTAATATCCACTGAACAACCCAATCCTGTTTGCCATCCCCAGTGGTTCCCATTAAGTCAATGGTACGCTGGAGAGAGCAGAGATGCTGAAGCCAGGACTTCGGCTCGAATCTTATCTCTGTTGGTTATGTGACCTTCGGCCAGGGTCCTAGCCAGCATGAGTTTCACTGTCCTCTTCTGAAAAGGGGACTGTATCTGCCTCAATGGGTGAGAAGAAAGATGAAATGAGAACAAGACTGAAGGTCCTGGAGCACAGTAAGGTAATGCTCACTTCAAGTAGGGCATAATTTTACCTGTCTGGACCATCACTGATATCCCTATATTGTAGGTATAGTGGTGCAATTCTGAAGCCACGAATGCCATTGCTTTAAGTGAATATGAAACATTGAGAGAGAGAGAGAGAGAGAGAGAGAGAGAGAGAGAGAGATCGCAGTTTCTGTTGAGACTGGAAAACAGCAATAGCAAACATTTATAAAATAACTATTATGTGGCAGTCCTTGGGGATTAAAAAAAAAAATGCTCCTTAGAAGACCATATGGAAAAGGGCAAGCTAGACAGATACCCACAGAGCTATAAAACAAAGCAAACAGAGACACAGTTAAAATAGGGTTTCAGAGAAAATTATGTGAAAGAACAGGGGAGAAAGAGACTAATTCTAAAATAAGGTTTTGGGAAGACTTCTTGGAAGGGTCATTTGAGCTGGATGTTGAAATATGAATAGGATTTTTAACAGTAGCTGCTGAAGGTGGGAAATGGAGGAGAGAAGATAAAGGCATTCCTTGCAGAACAGTTAGAATGGAAAACAATGACTGGGATTACTTGGGGAATGATACTTGAAGGCTTGTCCTTTTCACATGACCTCCACCTTATCTTTAACGTGATTACCAGGGGTTCATTGGCCAATGTGTTACTCTTTGGAATTTAGCAAGTGTGATGCAGGAGGGAAGGGCAGGATGTGCCTAACCTTAGGGGCCTGTTCAGGTGCTATGTATTGGTGATTTTGTTTAAGGAATTGGGAGGCGACAAACTAGAGGATGCAAACCAGAGCATGTCTCTTCCCACCACGGAAGGCCCCGTGGGCAAAGACCTTTCCAGACAAATAGAGGACGTGGTGGTCAACAGCACAAACTCTTGCAAGCCCAGAGATGTTTTATTTGGACTGAGCAGGGGAGAGTGTTTTTAAGGTTCCCACCTGTACTGCTTCAAATAAATACGTGGCAGCCTCAGCTGGGCCATCTAAACTCCACAGGGGCCCAGTAGCTGGTTTGGAATCTCTGAGCTGTTTCTCCTTGGTTGAAATGGAGTCACAGCTCCCCCTTCTGGGAACTAGAGTGCCATCCAGCCCCGGAAAAGCCTGCGTGGAAAAGGCTCTATTGCAGATGGGCCTGAAACCCCCATGTTTTTTTCCTCAGTGCTTGCCTGCACCCCAAAACACGCAGCTAGGAGTCTGGGAGCTTCCTTCTGTAAGGGCCTGATTCTGACTTCTCAAAAGCCTGTCTTCCATAGGCCTTTCTATTTCTCCTTCCCTGTGACTCTGAGTCCCAGTCTTCCTGTGGGTGATGCCTTTAAATAGGGGAACACAGTTTGGTGCGGAGGCTGCAATTCCCTTTTGGGGAATACAGCAAGTAGGAAAGGTTTCTGGATCTGTGTGTGCACATGTCTGTACGAGTGCATGCACGCATGTGTGCCCGCACAGGCTCCTATGACTGTGAGACGTCTAACATGCATAAGGGCAGGATTCTCCTCAATATAAAGACATTCATTTGCCTGAAGTATTTGCCTCAGTGCTGGGTGTACACTTGGCTCTGTGGAAAGCAAACCATCCCTTCATACAGAGCTCAGGTACCATTCAGATGCTCAGTCACAGCCAGTACTGGATCTCTGCCTATGTGCAATTCTCTGAAGGCACTGGAGAAAGAATGTATGTTTGTGTGCACATGTGTGTGTGTATCTGTCTGTCTGTCTGTCTAGTGAGGAGAGTGATTGAGGCTTTAGACCCTTTTTTTCTGCGGTCACGTTTTCTGATGGAGCAGCTTTGAAATGCATCTCTGAAATGAGAAGTTTGATGAGGGAGGACAAGTGATGTCTTGGGTGGGAGCAGAGTGGCAGGATGGGGTGAGACGCAGTATGGAGTCCCTGGGCAGTGTGGCATTGATTTGGGTGTCAGTCATCACAGGTTTTAGCCTTGGGCATACCACCGACTCCCTAGAGAATGTTGGGGAATTCTCATCCCCTCTCTGGGTCGGAGTCCTGCCTGTCTGTTCATTAATATTCCTTCCAGATGTGGTTGTCTGTGGATTTAAGGAGAGGAAACATGAGCAGCTCCTTACATGGGGTCTCCTCCTCTGCCTTCACACCCCCACCCAAAATGAACTTAGGAGCTCTGCTCTGATGTGAGTTTCCCGAAGAAGATTCCTTGTGGCCCTGTGAAGGCTTCAGGTTCAGGTATCAGCCTCTGGCCAGGGAATGGTGTGTCTGCAAGTGCCTACAGGTACACGGCACCCACCCGCCAGGGCCGGTGCCTGCCAACACATGTTTGCTTTTCTCTCTCCCCAGAAGATACGTATATCCACACATATAAATAATTTTTAAGACAAGTATATTTCTACTTTGATTTTCCCAAAAGATCTTTTCAGTGGCCCCTTTCCAGCCAGACAAGAAGCGGTGCCCCAGCACCTCAGCCCTTGTCCTCCCCTAGCCTTGCTTCTGAGAGCCGAACGGCTGCCTCTTACCTTGGAAAAGTAACAGCTGCCGAATCTGGAAGCCATGAACAGCAGTAAAACTCAGCATTTTTGCTGAGTAGGGCAAGCCTTTAAGAGGCAGCCAGGAATCAAATCAATGGCTGGCCCCAGAGTTCCAGCCCAGCAGGACCTAGCCAGGGTGGCCAAGAGACTTACCTAGAGAGCCTCCTAGGAGGTGGCGGAAAGGGGAAAGAGGGACTTGGCCTGAACTGTCTTCCTTACTGAGAGTCTTTCTACCACCCTCATGTCCTTGGCATTATTTTGGAGCCAAGCAAGAGATGTGAGGTGCAAATAGACAGCAAGACAGCAGTTTAAATCAATTACCGCCATATCCTGCCATGAGTTCTCCACCCACAACCCATTCCCAAATTGTAGGTCTCCCTCAGTCCTGAAACACACACACACACACACACACACACACACACACACACACACACACACTGCCTCTCTGCCTTCTCCCAGTATCCTCCTAACTCTAGGGGAGCCAAGAAGAGGAACAGTTTAGGAAGAGATTCTCTTGGGGCTCCCCAAGCCTGTTTGAAATGGGGAAGGGAAGAAGGAATCTATCTTAGGGAAGTGGCCCATCCATCTCCTTCCATATTACCCAGTGCTTACCCCAAATGAAATTTGTAGGAATTTGAGATCCTGTGTAACTATGATAGATGAGAAAGTCCCTGAGGACTCTTTCTGCTTTTCCTTTAGGGGGAATCCATGCAAACTTGCCCAGATCCTCCCCCAAAGCACCAGAAGCAGAAGGTGCTGTTATGCTGTTACAATTACAAATGAAGAAGCAGAGTGACTCCATCCAGACTTGTCAAGCCCCAGATAAGGAGCCCACTGCTGACCTCTTCCCTTTCTCTGTCACCCACTACCCAGTGACTCCAAATTCCCGTCAGAATCCTGGAGTCTGCCTAGTGCGGAATTTAAAGCGACAGCATCTCATTGCTCAAGGTTTGACCATTTCTCTTTCATATGAAACGTGAGTCCAAGTGTAGCAGGTCTCCATCCTGTGGAGAATTTTCCTTCAAGGGTACCAATAATGGGCTAAATAAGGTGCCATCCTTATCCCCATCATCCTCCCCAAACCCCGAGCCCAGAGCCCCAAGAGGAAGTCCACAGCAGGTTTCCAGATGGCTACGTGATCCTATAGTAAGGATCCCATTTCGTGTAAGCTGGAGACCTAATTAAAAAGACACATACAAACACATACATACAAACATGCACACACACATCGCGCCTTAAGTAGGTTATAGGACATCTCTCTTCACCCCTCCCGTGTACGTACGCGCACACACACACACACACACACACACACACACACACACCACAAACACACGCAAACGACGCCGCACACGCAAACACACACTAGCACCACATCAAGTTCCCACCATGGTACACACGTCGGGAGCGCGCGGGGAGCACACATGCCACTTACTAAAACCCGCATTTAACCCTTAGCACCCCAGAATACAGCCCCCCCCCCTTCCCGGGAACCTGAGAGGACTTGGAGGCGGCAGGCTGCGAAGGAAGAGCGGAAAGGTGCTGGCAGGAAGGGGGGGCGGGGCGGGCGGGGGCGCCCCTAATGCGGCCCGGCCGTCTCCAAGGGCAGATGGGCTGCGGGGCGCTGCGCCCGGCGCCGCCTTACCTGGAGTCAATGTCCGTCTTTGGCGGAGAGCTGCGGGCGGACGCTTTTTATTCGGTTCGGTGGGAACTTGGGAGAGCCCTGCGTCCAGCTCGCATACCGGGAACGGCGCGGGGACTGCAGGCGTGAGGGTACCTGGCTCCTAGCAGCCTGGCTCATACTCAGCCGTAAAGTCCCCTTGGCTGGTCCCGAGGACAGGCATGAATCCGGGCTCCGGAAGGCGGTCACTATTCCCTCTGCCCCCAGCTCTCTCTAGCTCTGGCTCTCGCTCGCTCTCCCTCTCCCTCTCTCGTGCGTTCGTTCGCCTGCGCTTTCCTCCTCCCCCCGCGCCAGATCAGTTTGCAGCCGTGGGGACCCGGAGCGAGGCGGCCAGCGAATGGAGAGGGAAGTCCAAGTGCGCCGCGGTCTCAGGGCGGGGAGCAGAGGAGGCCGGGCTACGCGGGGGAGGGACTTACCCAGCGACTGGCGAAAATGAATGGGGGAGCGGCTGCCGGGGGCGGGAAGGGAGGATCCCAGAGCCCGGGTTTATTCTGAGTAGTGTTTTGTACATCTTTAGGCGGAGGAGGAGAAGGGGAGGAGAGAGGGGGGAGGTCTGTTTGGAGGGAGGGGTGGCCTGGGTGGGCTGAGGCTGAACCATTGGGCAATCGCGTAGGTCTGGGGATTTAGGGTGGTGTGTCCCCATGTGTGACCACCGAAAGGGACTGTGAAAACCCTGCATCGTGGTGTTCTTAAGCCCGTCTGTAGCTGTGTGCTTCGCGAGTAGCTGCGTGTTTCTGGGTATGCGGGTGCTTGTGTCTGTGTGTATCTATCTGAGTGTGATTTTGTCTGGGGAGTTGCCGTGTGGGTCCGTTTGTATCTCTGTGCCTCTCTGTGAGTATTTAAGGCTGTTTGTTTCTCTGTATATGTAGGCATGAGTCCACGTAACCTCCCAGAATTAAGCAAGTGCTTCTCTTTAGGTGGGCAGGACGTGGGAGTGAGAGAAGCTGAGGGGACGCAAAGTTCTCTCCATCAAACCAGAGGCAGGGAAGGGGCGAGGGTACTAAGGGGGCTAAGGCATTAATATAGCCAGAGCAAAAGATACAGAATTTAGCCTGAGATGCAGGCTGCAGTTGTTGACATGAGGCCTCTCCCTGAAGAAGAAAAGAAGGCTAGCACACAATCGGAATTCTCACACTGTGCATATTCAGTATGTTTGCTTACTCTGCTTCCTTTTTAAATTTAAACGAACTCAGCAATGAAGATTCCTAGCCCCTGGAGCTTAGGCAGTGGTAGGTAGCATCCGAGAAGCTACCAGATGGAGGGGCAGGGAGCAATGTGGAAAAAGTAAGGAGACATTTAAAGGAACCCGGATTCAGTAAAAGTGCAGGCTCTGGACTGGCAGGCGTCCTGTAGCTATGTGATCTTGGTCACACTACTTACCTCTTAAGCCTCGATTCCTCACCTGTATAATAAGAGAGTATTACTACCTATCTAACATTGTTGGTGTAAGATTTAAATGAGTTAATGTATGTACAAGTACTTAGAATACTCCCCGACACCTAGCAAGTGTTCAAAGCATGTTATCTGTAATTATGATTGCTACTGCTATTAATATTATTATTATGCAAAGGGTGATAGGAGAGGTGTGATAACTAAGGAGACCTAGAAGGATCTAGGGGCTAGTGAATTAATTAGAGGAAGGAACGTCTTGAAACAAAACAAAAGATAAATTTTGGGGTGAGGAATTGAGAACTTGAGAAAAATTATTACATTGACAGGGAGGGAGGGAAAATTGAGGAGACAGAGAACTAATCAGAATGAGCCTGGGTCTCAGCAGTGTAGGATTTGGGGCGGGGGGGGGGGGAGGAAGGGGCACAGGGAGAAGAGGGAAGAAGTAGCACCGCGGTTCAAAGCTCCTCTCTGCTTCTCCTTCGCTCTAATCCAAATCACGGGTAGTCAGCACCACGGACAGCTCTCCAGACACTGACCCAGGGTTTGATTTGATTTCTCTCTGCCAGGTGAAAACTTCTCCATTTTGTTTGGACAATTTTCTCCTTCCCTGGGCTTCTGGCCCAGCTTCAGATCATGGGCAGTGGTTTCTGAGATAGTCTTGACTTTAATTCCAACCACAAAGAGATGCACTTACCACACACACTGCTTCTCCCATCCAGGTTAACCTCTCCTGTTCCTTCCTCCCTCTCATTCTCCCCTTCCTTTGCTCTCTGCCTTTCTCTACCCCATCCCTTCCTTTATTCTTTCCTTCTCTTCTCTCTGTTTCTCCATCATCTCTTCTTGAGTGAGACTAGGCAACAGCTATCCTGCTGGGGGTGTAGTTTTTGAAATCAGTCTGAAACAACCTAGTTAGGCAGCTTCCAAGGAGGCCCAAGATACAGACTGATTTCTCTTAGCTCTTCTCTTTTAATCAATCTCCCAAGATGGGCTGTGATCCAGATGCCTTAGAAAGAGAGGATTTAACACTGTGGAACACCTTCCTATCTTCCTCTCCTCCACCTCACACAACCAATATTTCCCTCAGGAAACACAGAACACTTCCCAGTTCCAACTATTGTTAGAATAAAAGGGAAGAGGGAAAGACAGAATTTTTGAACTTTTACCATGCACCAGGCATTTCATTTGTAGCTTTCCTATATTATATTTTACAATTCTCAAAATGCTGTGAGGTATGAAATAGGTAATATCCCACTTTTACATCATAGGAAATTGGAGCTTGGGAAACTTGAGTAGCAGGCCAAGAGACAATTCCACACCCAAGTCTAAGTCCAAAATCTTTACTGTGGCCTCTGGAAATAGGGAAGAAGCATTGGAAGAAGCTTAGAATTTTAATGGGGCCACCACACTCAACCTTAAATATCAACTTAAATGGTTGAGACCATTACGTCTTCTGTGCCAATGGAGTATTTATCAGCTCTTGTCCCTGCCGGAGGAGATGAAAGCTTTGCATGGACAGATGTAAGACTTACCCGAGCCTTATGGCTTCTGAGTTTTGAATAAAACCCCAACCTTTCCAGGTCTTCATTCATTTGCATTTGGCTCTGTTTAGCTTCCCTGTTTCTATGAAGAAAGGCTAAGAGAGCCATTTTTAAAAGTCTCCAAAGACCCCTTGGTCATCAGAAAAGTTCTCAGTGGAAAGCATTCCTAATGACTTATGGAGAAAGCAATCGGAACCATATGGATAACATTTCTGCAGAAATACACATGGGTGGGAAAAGGTTTAGAGGCCAAAAATATATTTCTTTTTTTTTTTTTCTTCTTTGCCAAAGAAAGAACATTTAAGGCAGCTTGAGATATGTGAGAAATGTCTTGTTCTTTCTTTGGGGTGGGTGTTGGTGAGCAGCTGTTTGCTATTTCCACTGAATTTACCAAGGGCTTGCATGGGGAGAAGGTGCCAAAGAATTAGGGTAGACTTAAGAAAGAACTTCCTGTCTGTAGATCTTGGGTGATCTAGAATGGGACCTTTTGCCAAGGACATTTAATGAGACAATATGATGGTTCCTTTTTAGTTTTCTCATTATGATGATTTGAGAAGCATTGGATCATATTTGTAGAGTCATGGACCCTTTTGGGAACCTCACAATTTCTATAGACCCTTTCTCTTCTGAAAAAAATATACTTACAAAAATACCTACAAAATTTGCAGGTCATTTCATTTGCCAATCATATTCATGGATATGTATACCTTGACCCCAACTCCAGGACCTCTAGAGTAGATAACTTTTCTTGTCCCCAGCCTGACCTTGGATTTTACAGATTGCTTCATTATATTTGAACTTGAGAAATTGGTAAGTGGAAGCTAATAGGGAAATCAAAAAGCAGGTAAACAGCCTTTTTTTCTAGAAATAGACAAGAAATATAGATAAATGTTCAGTAACAAAAATGGAAGTTTTACTTTTCCCTCTGTAAATAGATAAGATTTAGCCCTATTTGTGCAGGACTCTGAGCCACCTGCCACTGCCTCAAAAGCTTAAGTTTACTACTTCTGTCAAATCTCAAAGGAGTTAAAATCCCTTAATCTTTTGTCCTTTGGGTTCAGAAAAGACTGAACAACTGCAAAAGAAAGCCCACATCTGTTAAGTGCCTACTGAATGTAAGGTGGTATAAAAGATTCAGAAATAAATATCTTCCCTGGTATCTGTCTTCTAGGAGTCTGAAATCCATTGCTGAGCCATGCTTATCCCTAGACAATCACAATGTACCACAGAATGCAGCTGGCATGGCAGGGACCATAGGAAATGCTACAGGAGCTAAGAGGGGGAAGAGTTTGCCTTTGTAAGAGATCAACATTTTGTACCTATCAAGAGCTATTTTTACTTTGTTTTAAAAGCAGTTGAATTAATAAGAACTAATATTTACTGAGTGATTACTATGTATGAGCAAGTTTCAAGCCTTCCATGTCTCTCTCGTCTGGGTTTTCATTGGCATGTCCTAATTGAATAAAAATGCTACATGCCATTTGGTTCTCTCTCTGTCTCTCTCTGTCTCTCTGTCTCTCTCTCTCTCGCTCTCCCCCCCCTTCCCTCCCCTCCCCCCTTTCACTGTCACCCTTTCCCAAACCTGCTGGGGCAATATGCTTAAAACACAACTCTTACCCATCATTCTACTTATCCAAAACCTGGAGGATTTTTTTACTGCATACCAAAGTGCCGAAGTCAAAACATTTCTGCCCAGAATTCAATGCCCTCCATCCTTTGGCTGGTGTTCTTTACTATATTACGTATACCTAGTTATCATCCCCATACCATCACTGTTAACAAAAATTCACTGCTCATTGCTTCCAGTTCCCAGTGTCCCTCTTTCTGTGCCCTAATTAGACCAGTCCCTCTAATTCCAAACCCTTTTCTCCCCAGTAACCTTTTGCTTCTGCGTGACCCAACCTGACCCCTCCTTAAATATTTAGTTCACATATGTCCTCTACTACTTCAGTGAGGATAAGACATATTTTAACATGAAGTATACCAGGCTTGATCTTTCTCCTTAATGTCTTGTCTCCCCTCTGAGCCAACCACACCGGCACTCTCCCAGTTGCCAGAATTTACAAAGTCCCTTTATGCCTCTAAACCTTTGTGCCAGCTGTTCCTTCCATCAGAAGCCACTTCCTCCCACTACTGTCCAAGTCCTGCCACCCTCTAAGGATCGCGTTCAATGTCACTTCCCTGATCTCCAGACCAAGGCAGTTCCCCTGATACCGGCTTCCTCACACCTGAGTGTCTCCTGCACAGCGTGTATCATCATTGTAATTAAACAGTGATTGTTTGTTTAATATGTGTTTCCTGAACTAGAACTAGAATTCAAAGACTTAAAGGTTATATTTATCATGAGACATTGGCACACAAAAATACGGTGAAAAGGTATTAACTGTGCCCAATGTCCCAGGAACTAGTCTCTATGATTCACAAATATTATTTCATTGAACCCCTCAAAGAGTCCTGTGATAGCAATACTATTATCTGGATTATAGCCCCCATTTTCAGATGAGAAAAACTGGGAGGTTAAATGCATTTCCCAATATTACGTACCAGATCCAAGATTCAAAACCAGGCCACCCTGCTGCAGAAGCCCAGCCCATAGTCACTGTGCTACCCCAGGCTTTTACCTGGGAGGAGCCGAGGATATATTTATTGAATAAACAGGAACTCTTCATAAGCCCTTCAATCTTTAAGGGTATTGATACCCTTCACTTTCTGCCTTTTCTGATGCCTTTTTGCATATGTGAACCAGCTACTGGTTGTATTCTCTCAGCAAGCACCCTGATATTCTAGAGCCAAGCCCTCACCTATGAATGCCTGGACTAGGAGTTGCATGCTTCCTGGTCTCCCAACAGGCTCCCTCAGTCATGAGAATGGATGCATGTGGACACGAGCATGTGTAGACTTGTTTCACGAGATACACCCAGCTTTCTCTCTCAACTCCCTCTCTCGGCCATGTTGCCAAAGTCCCAGCTTCCTTAGGCCTGAGCTTGCCCAGGCTGTCACCTTGTTGGCATACAATTTCTAAAAAGGGTTTTCTTTAAAAAGTGTCCAGAAAAATACTATCCTGTTGGCTTAGACTCAAGGGATAACCCTATTGCAAATTTCCATATTCTGTGTGAATTAATTATTCAGCAGATGAAGCCCTTTTGAAATCTCAGATATTTTCTCCCTTGTTTTACTTTGTTTTTTAGAACCTTACTTTTGGCAATGACTGAAAGATGAGGTGGGCACGGCAGGTGGCCTCACTTTACAGAAAAGGAAACAGGCTTGGGAACTTAGTATGACCTACGTGACCCCAGGTACTCACACTCGTCAAGGCTGGGGGACTGGTTCTCTCTTTATTTCTCTGTTAAACACTGTTTTAGTGGTTTATGATCAATCTGTTCCACTCACCTCCCTCTTTGTAATAAGCCTGCCTAACCCCAGTTCTCACTCTCTGCCACATTCCACTAGGGGGAGCCCTCCATAGGCTCTTGGCAGCAATCGACTGCCTTGCATCCATTTTCCTCTTGTGCTAACACCACCTTTATTTTCCTTTGGGAAACCAATCTTCTAAGTTTCTCAGCCCATGTGGTTCCACAGGTGCTGATTCTAGTCCCTGGCACTAGGGCATATAACCAAGACTGGCCAGTCAGGGTGTTCAACCCCAGTGGTCACTACGGTTGGTTTAGAGATTGGTACAATCAGCCAGCCCCAGAACATTTACTGGAACTGTTTATTAAAAGGTACTCATAAAAATAAAATGGTAATAATGGATATACTTAGCTGGTAAAATCCAAGCCTGGAGTTCTGGCAATTGCCTTTGACACTACAAAGAGGAAGCCAGACTGCGAATGAAGGCAACATGGAGGAAAGCTTAACCAGAAAATAGATCCAGAGATACCTAGAGTCATAGACAGATACTTGACCCTAGGAGCCAAAAACATTCCTTTCTGCTTAAGCCAGTTTGATTTGGGTTTTTGTCGCTCGCTACCAAAGGTATCCCGATAGCATTATCAATCAGGATGATTGAGTTTTAGGTACACAATGTTGAAGCACTTGATTTACAGAGACCAGAAGTAGAGAGATGAACTTGGAGCCAGGTGAACAGCCATCAATCAGATCTGTCTCCAGTAAGCACTGTGCTCCAGACAAATTAAGTCTATTTGTCCTTCTGGGACATGTGTTCTCAACTTATTTGGTAGGCAGAATTCTATAGTTGAGCCCAGTACCCTTGCCCTTGTATTATCTCTCTCCTTTGAGTGTGGGTAGAACCTGTGACTATGATGAGATATCACTCTCATGATTATGTTAAATTATATAGCAAGGAACAATGAGTGGTCTCTAGGTCCCTGACTGACAGCTAGCAGGAAAACAGGAACCTCGGTCCAACAACCAGAAGGAAATGGATTCTGCCTACAATGTCTGAGCTGAGAAGAAGACACCAAGCTCTAGGTGACAATCACAGCCATAGCTCACCCGTTGCTTTCAGTCTGATAAGACCCTGAGTGAAAAAGTCAGTCATTCCATGCCTGGACTTCTGACCTTCAGAAACTATGAGACAATAAATGTGGAGGTTTTTTTGTTTTTTTTTTAAGCCATTACATTTGTGGAAATTTGTTGTACACCAATTGAAAATTAATATAATCTATAAGTTAAGTGATTGTATCAAGTCGTTTCTACAGCCCTCCCTTTCAGTTCTGGCGTTGCATGATCAGGTGACAACACCTGCTGGTGCTGAGAATCTGTGGGTTCCTATAGGATATCTCTATGCCTGATAGCCTACCTCAGGTCCATTCATAAATCTCTCCCAGGCTAGAGAAGGAGAAATCCCTCCCACTCAGGTTCAAAGCTCTTTCATCCAGTGACTTCTTTTCTTGAAAAGCCTTGCCCTGGTGATTTCTAATTTTGAAGTTAATTCCATCTGGATACATGGGATTATTGGGGGTGGGGGATGTGAGAGTGGGTGCCTATTTGTACCCCAGCTTGCTCTCAGGAAGATGGTCTTCTGATCTGGTGACATCATTTTTTCTTGAGATGTGAATAAACACTAATTACTTTCAAGTCAGTGAGCATAGTGGATACGAGAAATAGACTTTGAAGTGAAATAGATTTGGGCCCAAACCTGGCATCACCAACCCCTAGGAAGACACCAAATAAGCCTTACCAGGAACTGTACACATGTGGCATCAATCCCTTCAAGCCTCAATGTCTTCATTTGGCAAATGGGGATCCAATAATTTATCCAGAATGTATTTACTGAGTCCCTTCTCTGACCCAGACATCTGGTCTATAGCAGTGAACAGACCATCCCCCTTGGGAGCATATAGTCTCATTAGGAAGTAACCCTTATCCGAACAAAGTTGTTGTAATGATTAAATGAGATTAGCACTGCCCAGTTGGTGTGGCTCAGTGGTTGAGCACTGACCACACCAGCCTGGTCAGGACACATGCCCAGGTTGTGGGCCTGATCCCCAGTGGGGGGCATGCAGGAGGTGGCCAATCGATGTTCTCTCTCATCGATGTTTCTATCTCTCTCCCTCTCTCTCTAAAATCAATAAAGAAAAAATATTTTTAAATAATGAATAAATAAATAAGTACTTAGCATGAAGCCTGACATGCAGTACCTAAATCAGTGGGATCCAGGCTTAGAGGTATTATACCTCCGACTAAGAATTACATAATTATTAATAACAGCATTTATTGAGCGCTTACTTTGGGCCGGGCATTTCTGTAATTGTTTTCCATGCGTTAACTCATGTAATCTTCACAAAAATCCCAATCAGTAGATGTTCTGATTATCATCCCTAAAGAGAAAAGAATTAGGAATTAAACTACAATTTAAATTCATACAGTTGAGCCCAGCCAGTGTGGCTCAATGGTTGAGCATCGACCCATGCACCAAGAGGTCACTGGTCCGATTCTCGGTCAGGGCACATGCCCAGGTTGTGAGCCCAATCCCCAGTGGGGGCATGCAGGAGGCGGCCAATCGATGTTCTCTCTCATCGATGTTTCTATCTCTCTCTCCCTCCCTCTTCCTCTCTCTCTAAAATCAATAAAGAAAAAAATATTAATAAATGTATTTAGTTGAACACATAATTCAATGCACTTAACCATGACCCTATGAGCCTATAATCTGATGCCTTTAAAGCAACAAGGATGGCACAGGGAGACAGGTTTGGTTTTGTTTACATCTTTCACTGTGAATGGTGAAACCCTCGCTCTGCCCCAATTGAATATCCCGTGAGTACCCCACACATGACAAACTCTGAGCCGGTAACCATCCCCGACTGGGTCAGACAACATGATATTGCTAGCATTGCTGTTTTTCTTTATTGTTTTCATTTGCCACATATCTCATGCCTATAATGTGCCAGCAAGTTTGCTAAGAGCTTCGCAAATATTCTGTAATTAAATTAATTGACTAAAATCAGCTTCAAAAAGGCCATAAGTCACAGGTATTCTCCACTTTCACAGATGAAGAGACTGAGGATCCGAGGAGTGAAATGATTTGCTGAAGAACCCACCACTAGCGGGAGCTGACGGTGGGCTTGAAATCCCCCCCAGTGACTCCGGGTTCTCAGCAGCTGTGCCCCTCTGTGCTCAGCCATGCCAGGTCCCACCTCTGCACACTGTGACACAGGACTGCGAGCCCCGCTTCCTGAGTCCACGGTGACATGAAACTGGCATCTAAACACATTGTCATTCGGCTTCCGCATCCCGAGAAGGTGTGATTGGCTTGTTATTTTTTGACACAAATATCCTCTTGTCAGTGTTTATAATTGACTTCCATTGCAATTAGCTGGAGTTTAGCTGGCTAATCTTTCTTTCGTTTCAAACCACCAGATATGCTTAGATTTTCAATACTTCTTGGTGTCTCCTCAGTGTTACCTCTTGTCTATGTCTTGCCTGGGGCAGCCGTTGCTGGGGGATCACCAGACCCTCTCCCAGAAAACCCCCAAACACTTCTTAGTACAGCCCTCCAGGCGACAGCTACCAATCAACAAGACTAGTCCCGAGAGGCGACACCGAGGTGTCCGCTCGGCATGTTCTCTGCCCGAGACAGGTGAAGGCCCTCTGTAGATGCGAGGGATAAAAGCATGCCTGTCTGATGGCGAGATCAAAAAGAATTATCTAAATTGTGGAATCAGGATATCTCTATCTTTCTATCCTGAAGGTCAAGCGCCGCAGACCTTTCATCCTTCTCCATGTTTTATCACAGATGTCAGCGCAAAAAAGTTGTTTACGGAGCCTGGGTCCCTACTGCTGCTTGGGTGACATACAGCATTTATGAAATCCAGACATATCTGTAGATAGCAAGCCCGATTTCATTGCTGGGTGGGCCCTGCAGGCTTTACTCGGGACAGGTAGCCCAAGGAACACATTAATGTCTGTTTGATTAAACAACAAGAGAGTAAACGAAGCCGTGGTTAATGGATTTAGTCACTGTTTTTCTCTTCCAGGACGGTGCCTGTGTTAGATCCGGCTGATAATAACACTGTTAAGCGATCACACCATGATACAACCAAGTCATTCACGTTCTCATGCTGATCATTTTGCAGGGTTGCTCCACACTCCAGGGGTCTGCAGCAACTTCAGACAGGCTTGGAGCAGGAGCACTTAATCAAACTCGCAGTATCAATCAGCATTCTCTCGCTTACAAATGACAAGAAACTCATATCAAACCAACTGCAGCGAAAAAAAAAAAAAAGAAATTTATAGTTTTGCGTAATTAAAAAAAAAAACAACAGACGTAGAACTTGCTTGAGTTTGCCTTCATGGCCTCAGGACCCATCCTGCCTGCCTCTCTCAGTTCTCTGTCCCTCTGGGTTGGCTCAGCCATCCAGCAGACGTCCTTTACAGGTAGCTGGAAGGTGAATGTGAACTGCTCTGAAGTCCCAACAAAAATCCCAGGACTATGTCTAAATGGCTGTGATAGGATTGTGTCCCCATCACTGAATCTCCATCACGGTCTTCTGTGCTCCATATCCCAAAGGTGACTCAGTATCACCTCAACCAGATGGATTAAGGGGGAAAGTGGCCCCTTGGAAGACAATGTGGGGGGTGCTGTCATCAGAAATATGGAGAAAAGGTCAGCCTACAAAGGTAACAAATGGCCACATCACAACCCATTTGACCTGAATCAGCTGGCCATCGGTCTCTCTTGGGAAAATACACGCACAAAGAATTTTACATTTTAAATAACTTTTTAGCATTTCACCTCAAAGCAACAGTGGATGCTCAGGCTATTCACCTTCACCAATAGTGCCGTCCCCCTCGAGCACCCCTCAGAACCAGTATCTGCGTCGTCAACATGCAGATCATGTTTGCCTGACATTCTTCTCAGGGTTCTTTCAAAATCCCAGAACACTTTAACAGAGAGATTCTTAAATACTGCCGAACTTTCCACATTGTACAATTCAATGATCACAGTTAGTTTTGAAATATTTTGATGATGTTATTAAACACTACCAAAAATAGTAAAAATTGATTTTATTCCTTTTTATAAATTTGCATGCCCAAACTCGCAAGCATCACAAAGAACAAGAGAGAATGCATGTGATTAGAAAGTGGAAGTTAGAAACGGTCGTTTTTTTGTTTTTTTTTTAATTGTCTCTTTTTCCTGTCTCCAGAGACTACAGGGCATAATTCAGGTATCCATGTATTGACAATATCAAAACAATTAGCAATAAGCTGCTTATGGCATTTCCCACTTTCCGAACTCCACCAGTAGCTTTAATATATTGGTTTCTTTAAAGCACACAGATGGCAATATCCAATCAATACATTGAGAGATCTAAGAAATTGGTATGTAAGAAAAACCCAAGAATTAAATTCAGAGGCCCATATTCTCCTGGTGGGTTTTCTACTCATTACATCGTGACCCTGTGATTAGCACAGACCCTGATGCCCAGGTCTCAGCGCTACAGCAACAGAGTTTCAGCTGACGAATTGTGCCTAAGGATGACAAAGTCTCCTTCCATCCTACCGCATCATCACCAACCTTCTAAAAGCTTCTTGTAAAAGCGCTCACAAAATCCCTAAGATCCCATAGAAATATTTAGGTTAATATATGAAATTAGCTATGTCATAATCAAACATGACAGAGAATAGTTCTGTGCAGTTATAAAGACTTCCACGTAGTGATAAAGAGAATAATCTTTGCAGCCAGACAAACTTGGGTTCGGATTTCACCTCTGCCATTAATTTAATCGGGCCAGATGGCTTCACCGCTCTGAGTCCATTTTTCTCATATGTAAAATTGTCCCAGTCATATTTAGTTTAGAGAACTGAGTAAAGATGGAAACCATTACTGCTCGGCAAAATGACTGACACACTTAGTTCTCAGTCCAGTGTGTGATGATATCAGATTGTGTGTTATCTCATTGTCAAAGGAATTAAGGTTCACAGAGTGGCCTACATCACATGGTTTGTAAAAGGTAGATTCAAGATGAAAACTCAGAACCTAGGGTCTCATCTGGCATACAGAATGCATTCATGAAATGTCAGCTGAGTGAATAAATGAAAAAAATCAACACACCTACATTCAACAACACCTAGTTCCGTCTTCTTTTCTTCTCTTTTTATTTTTTCTGCATACAAAGATTAGAAATTCTAACCCACGACGAGCAACCAGAATATGTTTTCTGCTTGGTACATTAACCTAGATAATGAACTAGTGAAAAAATGAAAAATATTCCCCTAGTATGTATAATGTTACCATTTCTTACCGTCTACAGTGAGGAAGGTAAAGCATATGAATGAGAAGAGGAACTTTTTTTTACATTCTGTTAACAGAGTGTATTTTTTCACTCTGTTAAAAAAAAAAAAAAAAAAAAAAAAGTAATTACCTGTAAGATGAAATGAACCTAGGAGCTGAAAAAACTCTGTCTAATTCCCCAAATCCTTGACAGGCTACCCAGGGTGGGCTAAGATATGTCCTACCTGCTCTGCAAATCTTTGAAGACAGCCAAAGGGTTCCCTGAACAAGGACCCTTCATTTCCCATTGGTATTTTATAGACAAGACTAGCAGGAAAGTACCTTGATCACTGAGCTAGAATCAGATCCTGTTTCTTGTTCCTCTTACTGTTTTCAGGAAATGAGCCTGGGAGCTGGGATGAGGCAGGGAGGTGTTTTTCCAGCCCGTTTTCAAGCTATGCAGCATGCATCATTTTCAAGTCAGAATAGTTATGCCTGTTCATCGCGAGCTCAAACCAGGTTGAATGTGCTCCTGGAGAGCTGTGTTGATATTCCACGGCTCTTCAGATCTCTAGTGGAATACGAACTGCATTTCTCCTCTGCAAACAAATACCCCTCTGAGTGGTGATCCGATTTGACTGTGCCCAGAAATCACTGTGCAAACATCCGTCTCCTGGGGAGTTGCCATGTACCTTCAGAAAGATCAGTGGGCCTTGACTGTCTCCTAAATTACCATAGGTATGGATCCCTCACCCAAGTCTCTGCAGAGACATAGGTGAGACCAGACCTCTCCCAGGATTTCTGTGCTTTTAGAAATCCAGAGGCATCTTTGCCAGACACTAACAGCTACAAAATTTCAGGATTAACAGATTCAGTTGGAACCGTCTGGCTCTAGGAGATCTTGGTCTAGACTTGAGAGCCGAGATGAAATATTATTTCATTGGTGGATTAGGGAATCTCTGTTTTATTTTTGTTTTTGATCGTTGTTGTGGTTGATGATCTTTTTGAACAACCATCCCCACTCTCATCCAATTTAAACTGCGTACTCCTCCAGCCAAATCCAGAACATGGTAGACCAAGCAAGGGTCTTACACACTGGGCACATCGGCATGCTTGCTGCGCAAACAGAATCCCTCAGAATCCAACAGCATTTTGACTCTTGAACACTGTTGGATAGGATGCAGGGCAATGGGGTCTAATCTGGTCTGACCTACTCTCTTCCCAGCAGCTTTGTGTATCTGAAGAACGAGGGCTGCCTTTAAAAGCATCCACGGGGCACTGAATCAAGGCTAAAGTGACCTTTAAAGGTCACATCTTGCACTCTGCGCCATCCCACTTTCAGTCTGACGTTTGACTCTCAGCTATCAGGGAAGATAGTTAAAATAATTAAAACTCCCAAAGTTGGAAATACGGAGTGCTCCCCAGGTCACTGAATGGTTGTTGCCACTGAAGACCACCCTTAGAAAAGCATCCAGTCCACAGAGAGGAGAAACACGGTCTCCTCTCGGACTGGTCCTTAGAAGAGGCAGTGGCTAGCCACGAGTGGTTATTGAGAAACTGAAGCATGGCTGGTCTGCACTGACATGTGCTGTTAGTGTAAAATATACACCATTTATTTAAAGGGTATGGAACCCTGGCCGGTTTAGCTCAGTGGTTAGAGTGTCAGCCTGCAGACTGAAGAGTCACAGGTTAGATTCCTGGTCAAGGGCACATACCGAGGTTGCAGGTTTGATCCCCGACCAGGGACAGGTGGGACGCAACCAGTTGATGTGTCTGTCTCACATCGATGTTTCTTTCTCTCTCTCTCTCTCTCTCTCTCTCTCTCTCTCTCTCTCTCTCTCTCCCTCCCTCCCTTCCACTCTATCTAAAAATCAATGGGAAAATATCTTCAGGTGAGGATTAACCAAAAAAAGGAGTATGGAAAAGGAATATAAAATGTCTGTAATATTTTTATTACATGTTCGGACAATGGCATTTTTGATATATGGAGTTTAATGAAATGTTATTAATTTCACCCAGTTCATTTCACTCTTTGCAATGTGGCCACTAGCTGTTCCAAAGGATTCTGGAAAAGGGAGTAGTCACTTCAGATGAAGGCAATAGAATGATCAGATCCTCGGAGGGAAGAGTGACTTAGTCATGGCCTTAGAGAATGGGTAGAAGGTTAATAATAAATGGTTAACTAAACGACTTCACATTTATTCTCACATTAATATCCAGAACAACTCTGTGGTGACATCAATAACTGCACTCCCATTTGAAACATCACCTAACTGAGGCCAGCAGAGTTGAGGTGTTATGCTAAAAATCTAGCCACCAGAGGAAAAGGTAGAACCGGGCGCATGAACGCAGGTATTTCTACTGTCAAACCCGAGCTCTCTCTCCTACACCAAACTGTACCTCTACATGTGTTTACTGTACCATGGCCAGTAGGCTGAAGGTTTTTTAGTTTTGAACTACAAACAGGATTTAATATTGTTATTTTATTTACTACAACCATTTCTGGCTCCTGAACTCTGCTTGGTGCTATACAAAAATAGTGTGCCCTTTGGGAAGAGAGTGCTGGGTCTGTGCACCTCCATGCCTGGATCTGTATTTATAAACCAGGCAGCGAAGGCGGGGATGGCAAGTTGGCGAAGTATAGCTCCAGGGGGAGTGGATTTCTGGCCGAGTTGATAATGGAAAATGGAGAATTTCATCTCCAGGTCAATGACTGAATCTAGTCCAGTCTTTCACTGTCTGCTCTATGTGATTACTTGGTAGATAGAAGCTGGGATTTGGGACATTCTCCAAAGAGTTCTCTATTCTCCAAATGCTCTCCCTCCCTCCTTCTAGCCCAATTCCATGCCATTCTTTTAGGCCTAATTTCTCCCAAAAATCTTCTCTTATTAATTGGAAATGAAAAGTTAATTCCCACTGACCTCACTTCCTCTCATACAAAATCGGAGAAAGAATTAAGAGCAAATGATATAGAAACACAAGATTAAATGTCATCTTGGTATATTCTAATACAGGTACTATTCTCATTATTGGAGAACATTCATTGAATAAAAGATCTTATGTGATTTGTTTTGGAAATGAAGGGTGTAATCATTTTATGAAGGATTTTTGAGTTAATGGTAATTACTAGACTGTTGGATAATGTTGTCCATATACATCAGGCATGAAGTATCACTCTTCAAAGGGTAGAACACAGTGGTACAAAGAAAAGTTAATTAGACTCAGAATGAGGACACTTACATTTAGATTGGACTCTTCTATTTACCTTACGTGTGATCTTAGGTGAGTCTCTTACTATCTAAGCCTCCGTTTCCTTGTGTATAAAATGTAAAGAATGAAATGTATGCCTTTTTGAGTTGTCATGTCCACTCAGTAAGTCAGTTACCCTGATTGCTCACGCCATGTTTTTTACTATTTTATGTGTGAGAGTAGTGGTTTCCAACGTGGGTAAGCATACATCTTAGAGATGCAAGAATATTCCATTATGAGTTTTGAGAGCAAATTGTTAAAATTATATTTCTGTTTATTTTTCTCATGCTCTGAGTTTATTCTTCTAACATATGTAGGTGATGATAAATATACTACATAGGTGTAGCAGTGTATATAACATTTATAAATAATTACATTACCTATATATAGAGAGTGGGTATTTGTGATATTTTTGCTGTTGGACTCCATTATTCAAAGTACTATAAATACCACTGTTCCTTTACATTTTTTCTAAGTCATGAAAGTTGAAGATGAGAAAAGTGAAGGTAACTGAACTAAATTAATTATAATGCAAAATTATGCCTTAGAAGATAAAATTTAAAATTAGTAAATCATATAGTTGTCATGTATCTTCCCCTTCTTCTCATAATTTAAAATATTGTTAAATGATACTTATATTTTTTCAACAGAACATGTTAGTAGTTTTGTGGATTCTAAAATATACATAGAAGTAAAAATGTATGAAAACAACAGCCTAAAGGTCAAAATAAGAGAAATGAAAGTATGCTATTTTAGGGTTTTTATACAATATGCAATTTGATATACTATTACTTGAAGATAGACTGCAATAAGTTAAAGATGTATAGCATATGCCCTAGAGCAACCAACCACTAAAATAAACAAAAGGAGGACTAACTGGTGAACAAACAGTAGAGAGGAAATAGAATCACAGAAAATGCTCAATTAATGAGAACAAAAGTTAGGAAAGTAAACAAGAAAAAGTAAACAAGGAACAGATGGTATAAATAGAAAGCAAATAAGCATAACAGTAGCTATAAACCCATTCATATCAATAATTAAATGAAATATAAATAATCAGACCCCAAAGAAAAAGCAAAATAGTCCAACTGCAGAGAAACAGCAAGATGTGGCTGTATGTTGCCTACAACCCCTTAAATATTAAGACAAAGATATGGTAAAAGTAAAAGAATAGAAAAAAGTATGCCACACTAACACAAAATAAAAATTAAAAAAAACTATAGTATCAATATTAATAATCAAATAAAATAGAACTAGAAAAGGAATATTAGCACAAGACAACAGCAGAATCCATATTCTTTCAAGTAAACATGTGGTATAGATAACATTCTAAGAACCCCCAAAATATAAATAAACAAAATGATTAAAAATTTACGGAGTACTGCCCTGCCTGGCTGGTGTGGCTCAGTGGTTGAGTGTCGACCCATGCACCAAGAGGTCACTGGTTCAATTCCCAGTCAGGGCACATGTCCATGTTGTGGGCCAAATCCCCAGTGGGGGGCATGTAGGAGGTAGCCAATCAATATCTTCTCTCATCAATGTTTCTATCTCTCTCTCCCTCTCCCTTCCTCTCTCTCTAAAATCAATAAAGGAAAAAAATTTTTTTTTTTAATTTATAGAGTACATTCTCTGATCAAAACAGAACTAAACTAGAAACTAGAAAACACAAATGTGCTTGGAAAAACCCTCAAATATTTGAAATTAAGCAACACACATCTGAGTAATCCATGAGTCCAAGAAGAAATCACAAAGGAAGTTAGAAAACATTTTGAGTTGAGAGTAGATAAAAAAACACAACATGACAAAATTGTGGCTTTCAGGTAAACCAGTGCTTAAACAGAAATTTAAAAGATGATATACTTGTCTTATAGCAGTCTCAAGTCAGTACTCTAACTTCTACATAAAAACTAGAAAAAGGAGAGCAAATGAAACCTAATGTAAGTAGAAAAAAAAGAATATTGAAAAAAAATAAGAAAGCAGGCAAATAATTGAGAAAATCAATGAAATAAAAATCCAATTTTTGGAAAAGGTCAAATGTTGGCAGACATTAGGCCTATTTTATAGGGATAGAGAAGGACACAAATGACCAATATCAGGAAGGAAAAAGGGGACATCACAATAGACTCTACAGTCGTTCCATGAATAATAAGAGAATATCACATCATAAGCAACTTTGTGACAAAAATTTTAACAACTAAGATGAAATGTATGAAGGGTTTGAAAGGCATTAATTATCAAGGCTCACTGACGAAGAAACAGATAACTGGAACACCATACCTATTAAAATAGAGTCATACTTAGAAACCTTCCCACAAAGAAAATTCCAGGCCCAGGTACTTCATCCAAATATTTAAGTAAGAAATAATACCAATTCTATACAAATACTTCAGATAAACATAGAAAGAGATAAGACTTCCCAATTTGTTTTATGAATCCAGCATTATCCTAATATCAAAACCATGAAAATACATTAAAGAAAAAGAAAAATATAGAACAATGTCTCTCATAAATATAGATAAAAATTATTTAATAAAAATTTAACAAAATGAATTGTGTGATATCTTAAAAGGATAAATCTTTATGTATAGGTTAAAAAATTTTTTTCAGGAATACAAAGTTGGTTTTACATTAGTAATATTGCGAAGCCCTTCTGACACTAACTACTCTCAGTGAGCAGACTTCACAAGAGCACAGTCCTCGAGACTGCCATGACTTCAGAAACTTGCCACAAATTGCAGGGTTCCCAGACTATCTGCACTTCTGACAAACTGGCTGCAAACTCAGGGGTTTTCACTCTCCCCTTGGGTTCAATAATTCACTAGAATGACACAGAACATAGTAAAGTGCTATACTTACAATTATAGGTTTATTTTAAAAGCTACAAATCAGGACCAGCCAAAAGAAGCAAACAATAGGATTGGATTTGGAAGGGTACTGAACATTGAGATCCCATGCCCTCCCTCTGTTAAATTAGGGCATGTCATTCTCCTGACACATCAATGTGTTTATGAATCAGGAAGTTCAACTGAATTTTGGTGTCCAGAGTTTTTATTATGTAGGCATATTTGATTGGATTATTGGGCATATGATTGAACTCAGTCTCCAACCACTGTCTCCTCCGCAGAGGTCAGGCCGATATAATCTGGTTCAAGCCTCTAATATAATGGTTGGTCTTTCCAACAAGGCCAGTCCTAAACTTTCTAGGCATCCATCATGAATCGCCTCATTAGTGTAAACTCAGTCACAATCCTAGGGACCCACCATGAATAACAATAAGACACTCCTATCAATTGAGAAATCACAAAGGTTTAGAAATTCCATCCCAAGAGCCAGGGACAAAGATCAGACAAATTCTTTATTATATAACAACATTCAAAAGTCTATCAATGTTATCTGCCATGTCAACAGACTAACAAGAAAGTCTATATGATTATTTTGATCAATACAGAACAAGTATTTGAAAAAAATCAATATTTGTTAATGATCAAAAGATACTTTCAGCAAATAAGGAAAAAAAATTCTCAATCTAATAAGGGGCATTTACAAAAATCTTATGGTATTAGCTTATTTAATGGTGAAAGACTGAATGTATTCCTCAAAAGGCCAGAAACAAGGCAAGTATGTTTGTTCTCGTTACTAGTAGTCATTATTGTACTGGAGATTTTATAGTATGCCATAAGACCAAAAAAAAAAAAAAAAAAAAAGATATTCAGATTTAAAAATAATAAGTAAGCTGTCTTTATTTATGTATTTGCTGATGATATGATTATCTAAATATTACCCCTCCAAATCTATTACAAAGCTCCTAGAACTAATAAGTGAGTGTAGCAAAATTTCATTATACAAGATCAATGTCCACATACAGTTTTTCTATATACCAGCAATTAACAATTAGAAAGTAAAAGTTTTAAAAAATATGATTTTAATGGCATCAAAAAGGATGAGCATTTTGAGATAAATTTAACAAAATATAGCAATATCTGTGTACTGAATATTTTAAAATGTTGCTAACTTTTTTAAAAGATGTGAATAAAGAGAGATGTGTATCATATTCATGAATCAGAACACTTGATAGCTTAAGCTGTAAATTCTCCCCAAACTAATCAATAGACACAGATAAGTCTCAATAAACATCCCAATAGGCACTTTTTGTAGAACTCAAAAAGTTGATTATAAAACATATATAAAATGCAAGCAACCTAGAACAACGAAAACAATTTTGAAAAAATAACAAAGTTGGAAGACAAACTACCTGATTGGAAGACTTATTATTATAAAGCCACAGAATTAAGACAGGGTTGTTTTGGCAAAAGGATAACATGTAAATCAATGGAATAGAACAAAATATCAGAAATGGATTCAAACATAATTGCTTAATTGATTTTTGACAAAGGCGCCAAGGAGTTTCAATGGAGAAAGGTGTTATTATCCTTTCAAACAAACGGTGCTGGCACAATCGGATATGCACCTATTAAAAAACGAACCTCAACCCTTACCTCACCAGTCACACAAATCAACTCAAAATAGATCATAAAATTAAATGTAAGAGCTCAAACCTAATTCTAAAAGACAATATATATGGAAATATTTGTGACCTTGGGTTAGGGAAAAATGAATGACTATAGGATACCAAAAGGAGAAACTATAGAGAATTTTCAAATAGAGCCTAACCAAAATTAAACTTCTTTGCTCCTCAAAAGATACTATAATATCGAAAATGAAAAGGACAATCACACACTGGGAAAATATGTGATAAGTATATATTTGATAAAGGACTTGTAACCAGCATATATAAAAAACCCATTCAACTCCATAACAAAAAGATAAATAACTAGATTTAAAAAAACAAAAACAAAAACAAAAAAAACAGCAATCACACACACAAAAAAAAAAACAAGGTAAAAAGAAATATCTGAACAGATACTTCACCAAAAAATAATATCCGCCTGGCAAAATAAGCAAGTTAAAGGTACTCAGCATCATTAGTCATTCGGTAAACACAAAGTGAAACCACAATGAGATACTTCTACATGTCCATTTAGAGTGACTGAAATTAAGAATGACAAAACAAGTTTTGCTCTCACACTGCTGCTGAAAATGAGAAATGATACCACCACTCTGGAATTTTGTACACAGTTAAAATTTAACTCTGCATTTCCATTCCCAGATATTTATCCAAAAGAAAGAAAAACAGATGTCCACGAAGACTTACACAGGGATGTTAAGAGCTTCATGACAACAGGAAAACCTGGAAAGGTACAAGTCCCTCCACTGGTGAGTGGATGCACAAATTGTTGTATAACCATAAAAATGGGTCAGGAACAAGCTAATGATACCCAACAACACAGATGAATCTCAAAAGCTTTATGCTATGTGAGGAAGCCAGACATGAAAGACTACACTGTTTGATTCCAGATGACTTTGAAATCAGCTCAGTGGTTTTAAAGGAACCGGGGGTGGGGAGCGCAGATTGACTACAAGGTCTCACAAGAGACTTACTGGAGGTGAATAAAATATTCTAATCTTGATTGTGGAAGTGGTTGCATGATTGTAGACATTTGTCAAAATTCACTGAACTGTGTACTTAAACTTGATGACTATTGTTGTATGTAAATTATACCTCAATAAAGCTGATTTTTAACAACAAACATATACATATTTACTAATTAGTCCCAGGAATTCTACAAATCACTGGAGATACAATGGGTGGCAAGTAAGACGTAGTTCCTGGTATCAGGGACTGCACACTCGAGCTGCCTTTTTCTTCCCTGCCTGTCCTAATCTTTCTGCAATTAATGTGTTTTCTTTTCATCACCAGAAGGAGCAAATATCTTTATAACTTCAAGAATCATAGTGTCCTTTGATCCTCTCTTCATGGAAGTTTGCTTCTCCGATTCTTTACTGTGCTTTTATAATCATCAGCATATGTTCGGTATACAGAATGTATCCCGTAGGTCAACCGTTGTCACCATGAAAAATAAGAAAAAATGAGAATCTGACTGCTTCCCAATATGTGTTAGAGCAAACACATGACATACTTCAAATTTCACACAAAATGCATCAATATTGGCCTTTTAAATAGCTACATTGTTTATATAAGTAAATACCCTATTTAAGTAATCTATACAAGTGAAAAAGAGGAGAAAAACAAACTGGTAGCTCAGGATGGAACTGCTATTATATGAGTATGCATGTTTTAATAATATAGTCATTATAAACTTCCTATAAAATCACAGGCTATTTCAGCTGGATTAAACCTTACCAATCATCTACTACAATATTCACATTTTACAGACTCATAATGACCACTGAGAAGAAAATGACCTTTTGAAGACCACACTGCTCATTATTAGAGGAGTCAGAAATAGAATCCACGTGTCTTGATGATTCGAAATCCAGATTACACAGATGGCTAGTACTTTGGAACTTATAATTTACCAAGTTTTTAAATGATATGGCATGTGTTCTACCTTTTACCACCACCAAGGCCATGTCCCTGACAGACATTATTAATCAATTGCTGCACTTTCTGGCTAAACTCTGACCCAGCTTCAGAATCCTTCCTGACAGTTGTCCCCACAGTTACTACCGATAGGTTGGAGTAAGCACTTGGGTTGAAACCCATGTGAGACACACACACACACACACACACACACACACACACACACACACACACAATGCCTTTTGTATGTATAGCAACCCTTCAATCTTCCCACACAGGTCTTTACTTTCCTGTCTGTGTCCCAGTCTGCAGCTGGAAAATGCAGATAATAACCTCCATTCTAGCTTTATTCGAAGATTGGATGAGACAGTAGATGTGAAAAAAATAATGGTAAATTTTCTCTATTTCCTGACCTCCATCTCCCTCTCTCCTCACAAAGTTTATGTCACTGTCGCATAATAGCAGCTCTTTTCTTCTAACAAAAATCAGCTTACATCTTGATTTGGAACTAAGGTATCCTGAAAGGGATTTATATTGAGTTCTTCAGTTCCCTTTCCGTTATACACAGTTAAAAGAAATTAATGGTAAATATGGGCCCTTAGTAAGATGCTCCCAGAGAATAATGTCAAGTACTGGAATGGAGAAGTTAGTGATTCTAAACCCTCCTTCCATATTCCCTTCCCATCTGACCAGCTGAGCACTGAGCGATTTTTCCAGCATGAGCTGGAGGAGACATGGGTATGGTTGCTGTTCTTTAAAGTCCTTTCCAGCATGAATGACAGATTTAGAAATTACTCTTGAGCCCTAAACACAGCATTTGCAGTTAAGTAAAGACCCCGGTGATTAACCCCAAACTCTCTCTTTTGCAAGGACTATGCATTGGAGAAGAGTTTCCTGAGGCCTCCACTCCACATTCAAGTTTCCGGCTAACAGTGCTCTCCGATGAAGAGGACTGAACACTACGCAGTTATACAAATCAACAACGACAACAAAGCACACAGTGAAGAGTTGCAGGGGAAACAATACAGGAAACACGATGGCATTTTTCAGATGGACAGAGCAGGCCCATTTGAAAAGATGCTCTTTGAGCCAGGACCTGGGAGATTTCAAGGAGCCAGCAGCAGAAGTACTGATAGATGAACAGGGCGAGAAGAGGTCCTGGGGCTAGAGGGAGCTTGCTCCAGACAAAAATCCCAATGGGGGTGGTGGTAGAGAGTGCAGGCAGCTAAGGTGGTAGGTTGGGCAGTGTGGGTGAGATAGCCATTGTTTGGAATTCTGTAAGTAGGTCTTTACCCAAGATGGTAGGCATTTGGGTTGCAGTTTTCTCCATTGTTACAGGCAGCCTTTGCAGAGTCTGTACGAGCAACATGGACTCCTCTGCCCTGGAGAGAAGGAACAGGAGAAGGGAGCTTTTAAAAAGATGCAAATGCTTGGTTTGTCTGCAACACTGCAGCGAGAATACAAGCTCCTCTCTTCCAGCACCGCTGGTTTAAACCCAACAGATCTGCGTGGGCTCCCGATAATCACATGGAAATGTAGACATAAATAAACACCATTTCCTTTCTCTTAACGAGGCCTGTGCTACCTTTAGCAGAAGGCTTGGCGTAGCTCGGAGACTAATTGTAGCTGCTTGGAGGACAGGGCATGTTGTGAGCGAATGAATGTGCTCCAAGATCCCTGTGTGTCTGACTTTTCATGTTGTCTAAATTTGTAACCTGTAAGACTGCATTTCCATAAGTTTTGAAATGCAATGTGTTCTGTGGCGCTCCGAACTCGATCAGGATGAAAAGAGCTTTAGAAAGTAAGATGTTATTATTGTATTTGCCTTCACAAGAGAAAACAGTCAAAGGAACACAAACAGAGAAGAAGAAGAAGAAGAAAGATGCTATATAGATTAGCACTCCCACACACCCTGCAACCTGGGGGAAAGAAAAGAGAAAGAGAACCAGAAAACCTAGTGTAAGAATAAACCTTATCAAAGACTGAACACTACAATCAGGCCTCTGTGTGGTGAAAATTTTACCTTTTGAACCCCCAAAAGAAAATTATACCCACTAGAGGAAGAAAAAGAGTTATTAACAAATCAGTTTTCTGATGCTTAAATAGCACACCTGCTAAAACGAGCCTTCTAAGTAAGCCTACAGCAGGGGTAATTAGTTCAGCATTTCAGCAATAACCTCATCTCCCTTCCCTTTAGCTTAAAAAAAAAAAAAAAAAAAAAAAGAATGGGCACAAACTATTAACACATCATACCAACTATGCAATAAAACAGGTATTTTAAAAGAATAAACTGGATAGGCTGGTCTTTACATCAAATGTAGGTGAATTTGGAATTTTCAGTAAGGATTTTGAGCGGAGCCCTGTTCAGGAAATTGGCAACCCTGAATTTCGGACCTGGCCCTGAGATTTACTAGTTGTGTGACCCTAGGCTGGCCATTTAACCCCTCTCAGCATCAGTTCTGCTATTTCTATAGTGGGGACAGTGATAGCTATCCAGCTTGTCTCATCAGTGGTCAGGATGAGCAAATAAACCATCACAGGTGCAAGTATGTCAAAGATGTTCAAGTTCAACATACATGTAATGACGATTTTAAAGGAAATAAATGTAAAAACAAGGTAAAATGCTAGATGTGTGCTCTCCAGTGTGGTAGCCGCTAGCTACGTGTGGTTACTGGGAGCTTGAAACATCGCCAGTGTGATGAGGAATTCAAATATTAATTTCATAAAACTTAAATTTAAACTCAAAAGCTGATACTCAACGATTGTTAATGAAACAATTTTAAGTATGTGTGGAAAACTCAAGTTTATGAATCTACTTTTCAACTGTATAAATCTTATGAAACTGAAATCTGGGTCAAGTTTTTGTGTGTGTGTGTGTGTTTTTAATAGTCTATACTTTTTTTTTCCTTCAATTTTTATTAATTTATTTTTGTTACAGATGTTTCTCCTTTTTCCCCCCGATGAAAATTTAGAGTTTGTATTGAGATATGCTTCAAGTATAAAATACACATTGGACTTTGAAAATTTGATGTGAAAGGGGGAAACTGTTTTATTAATAGTTTCATATTGATTACATATTGAAACGAGAATAGAATGGGTTAAATAAAATAGATTTCACCTGTTCTTTTTTAGTGTGGCTGCTATAAAATTTAAAAGGACCATATGATCTCACTTATATGTGGAATCTAATGAACAAAATAAACTGACAAACAAAATAGAACCAGAGGCCGGGATACATGGAACTGACTGACAGCTGTCAGAGGGGAGGGGCAAGGGAGCGGGGATGAAAGAAGGTGAAGGGCTTAGCATAGATGCATAGCCCAGGGACTCAGACAACAGTGCAGTGATGGCCCCAGGGAAGGGAGGCTGGGGGCTGGGTGGAGATGGGCAAAGGGGAGGGGGAGGGGGAAATGGGGACATCTCTAATAGTGTCAACAGTAAAAATAAAGTTAAAACAAGCAAACAAAAGGCCTGGGTGTCATGCTTTCATTTATACTGGACAGCGCCTGGCTAGTGTGTGAGGTGGGGTTCTGAGGCGGCACGGCAAAGTGCAAATGTTTGCACAGCTCCAAGGTGTGCAGTGTCCCTACTCCTGAAAGGACAGGACTGGGGAGAACGGAGCACTCGCCATACACTCAAGCAACCACGAAGGTACAGCTGGGATCTGAACCCATGACCTGAAAGGCCCTGTTTTCTTAGAACACCAGAGAGAGGCATGGAGCTTACCGTTGGCTGCTCAACTGAAGGAGAAAATCTGATCGAGTGTTGGTCCCGAGCCGGCAGGTCTGAGGACCAAGCCGCCATTGCCACCAACGCCCTGCCTGGGGACAGAGCCTGCCCCTAAGGGAGACTCGGTTTTCTCACTGTCTAACGAGGGTAGGGCCCTAGAGAAGGAATGTCTTAAAAGGGAACCATGTGGCTCTGGTTGGTTTGGCTCAGCGGTTAGAGCATCAGCCCGCAGACCAAAGAGTCACAAGTTCGATTCCTGTCAAGGGCATGTGCTCCGAATGCAGTTCGTCCCTGCCTGGCCCTGGTCAGGGTCCTGTGGGAGGCAGCCAATCGATGTCTCTCTCTCTCTCTCTCTCCCCCCCTCATTTTCTGTCTGAAGATAAGTGGAAAAATATCCTTGGGTGAGGATTTTTAAAAAAAGGGGGAGGGGACCATGTGTCACTCCTAGAGGCACAGTTGGTTTTAGGAGATGCTCAAAGACTCCCAGTGACATATAAACATTAACTATATTTTGATGACAGTAAAACAGCCATATACTTATTTTTATATGGAGAATAAATGTGATGTGCACACCATGCTTTTGTCAGAGATATTATTGTTTTCTTTCACACATAAATGCACGTAACTTTAGCCAGTGGAAAGACGTAGAGAAAACGAATCACTGTGTGCACAACGACAGCAACAAGAACTTGGGGGGACGCACACACCGCAATTTGGGGAGCTGTCTCAGGAGCTTTGCAAGGCCCCTTTGAATTCAGGCTATGGCTGTGCGTTGTTTGATTCTGAGGGACCGCGTCCCTGGACCGCAGTGGTGCCGGGAGGTAAGGTGGGAAGCTCAGAGAGCAGGTGGAGAGACCTGAACTCAGCCCCCTCGCCGCAGAGCAGGAGGTGTTCCTGGCTGCACTGGAGGAACTGGGAAGGGGTCACAGGCATTGCCCTTGGCTGGGCCCTGAAGGATGGGGAGAACGGAGACAGGGGTAGGGCATTTCAGAGGGATGCTTTCCCAGCTCTGACCCCCTGTGGGTGAGGAGCAAAGGTGCAGAGTCCAGTGAGCTCCAGGCACATCCCAAAGCATATGCTTGTTTAAAAGGAACAGGTAGCCGGCTCCTGTCTTCTGCTATGTAAATGGCATCCAGCATCCCTACTGCAGGCAAATTCAGATCCCGACACAATGAGCTCCAACTGTGCCCACTGGACACCTATTCACAACGAAATTTAAACAGTAATCACTGCCTCAGCATCCGCACCCCACTAGCGCGTCTTTGATGCGATTGTTATGCACTCTTCCAGGTCCTGAATATAAATCAATTTTCATGACAGCAGGGTACAGAGAAAAGAGCCCTAGGCAGGAGGCAGGAGCCCCAGGTTCTCTACTCTGCTCTCTTACCAATTAGTGAGGTGACCTTTCTCTCAACACACACTGGCCGGACACCCGGTATATGTCAGGGGCTGTGCTGAGCATTGGGGACCACGGTCAAGGGGAGGCCGGGCCTGCTCCTGTCTGGGCACTGCACTTACTTCCTGGTCCCGGGGACAGGCAACCATTGAATTACTACCAACTCACTGCCCTTCTCTGGCCCTGTCTTCCCTTCTCTGGCTCTAGAGAACTGTATTAGGTGATCGTAGGGTGGGTTCTTCCAATCTGTTTATTCATTCATCGGTACTTTTTTGGAGTTCCTGCCACGTGGCAGGCACTATTCTAAGCCCTGGGACCCATCGGTCCAAGGCGGTAGCCCCCCGCCGTGTGTGGCTTTGGTCCGCTGAAATGAAGGCACCCTAACCTGACCTGTGCAGGAAATTCAAGATGCACAGTGGATTTCAAAAACCAATGTGAAAAAGAGAATGCCAAGTATCTCCTTAACACTATTTCCTATTGACTGCATGTTGAAATGACATCTGGGATACATTTATTCAGATGAAATACATCGTGACGATCATCTTCACCTGTTCCTTTTTACTGTTTCCAAGTGGCTACTAGAAACTTCAAATTACAAATGTGGCTAGCCGATGCGACTCACACGATCTTTCAATTGGACAGAGGTGCTAGAGAGTTACAGCAGTAAACAAGCAAAAAGCGAAAGTTGGTCAAGGATGAAAGCCCATATAGCAAGGTGTGGGGGGCAGGGCGGGGAAGCCCCGGGATCACAATCCAACTGCTTGCTCTTACCAATTCCTACCGAATTCAGACCTGCCGAGAGTAAGAGCCATGCTTCATTCGTGCTGGTTTCTCTGGTCAGTTGAGAAACACCGAGGTCTTCTGTGGACGACACCGCGTCTGGGGGCCCTGAAGGTAGGCGGAGGCCGGACCTCGGACTCTCTTTCCTGCTCTGCCATGGCCTTGGCAGCCTTGGCGGAGTCACACCACCGCTGGGCCAAGGCCCCCCCGTCCGTACAATGAGCAGATTAAACACAAGAACTCTGCACCTTCCCAGGTGTGGCATTTCATGCAACTGGCCCCGCAAAGCCCAGGCGCAAGCTGTCCCATCGAGTGTCAGCCGCGAACAACCTTCTGATGTATTAGGAGCCACGAGACATTACAAACATTACAAACCCTCTCCTGCCTAGAAGGGTGTTTAGGGACCATTAGAATTAATGACAAGTCCTCTAAATACACTGCGTCAGCCTTTAACACAGGAACTCACCGAGGGGGGGAAGGGAGGCCCTCCAGCGAGGGCATGAGCGGCTGAGATTCACTCACACTCTGAAATTCCTTAGGAGACCACAGTTAAAGTGATCATTACAATCCTCCTTAGGGATCTCAGGAGGAAACAGGGAAATTCTTGCTCAGTCCGCAGAGACCCGCTTTGGGCAGGAGCTGGAACCGAAATAGAGATTTGGCAAATCAGGTGGCAGCGGGCGGGGCCTATCCCCGGGCCCAGGGAGCCTAGCAACCAGCAGCCTCAGCTTCCTGAAGGGCCCCAGGGTTTTGACATGATTTACAAATGAACTTCTGCATCAAGTCATCTCTGTGTATGTGTGTGTACACCATTGGGGCACCAATCCACTTGGCCTATGGCCTTGGCCCCCCACTGCCTCTCAGAGGTGGTGGTCCTGGAAGGATGTGTTTCGCCACCTCTCCGGGAGGAGCCCATAGGCCACAGTTTTCCTCCAGGATGGTAAAGGCATTCAAATGCAAACACCATGGAAGGAGAAGCCTGCTAGGCCAGTGGGAATGACATTCACACTGGGCTACAAAGGAGAGATTGATTAGTGATGAGGATCAATAAACCTGGTTGCTGTGTGACCTTAACTAAATATCTCTCTCTGAGCCTTGTTTTAATCACTTGCAAAGTAAGAATGGATTAAATCGAAATTCCCTTTTACCGTAGTGTTAATATTCCTTTCCTGTATTGAACCTTGGATACATATTAGAATTACCTGGAGTGAAGTACTTAAATCAGATACAATTAGGGTTAGGTCATCAGTTCCTCTATGATTTCAAAATTCGGAAACTCTGCTCAAGGTGAACCAACACTTTCTGATGACTAGTTGGCTATTATTCAGAGCTAGGAGGTCCTCCTAAGAAGGGGAACAGTGGAGACAGGTCTCAGGGTAGGAAGGTGCCCCACATATTAAAAGGACAATGAGCAAATAAACCAGGGGGTAGTCCAGAGCAATGCAGTCCAATAAAAATATGATGTGAGCCACAGATGCGACCTAAAATTTCCTGGTACCCACATTTAGAAAAGTAAAAACAGGTAGAATCAATCTTCATCATTATTTAAATCAATATATCCAAAACAGGTAGTCATGTAATTAATATAGGTAATTAAATTTTTTTGTAGCCACATTCAAAAAGTAAATGCAAGTGAGCTTCCTCTTAATGACATAATTTATTTAATCCAACATATCAAAATATCATTTCAACGTGCAAACAATGAAAAATGACTCATGATAATTTCACATTCCTTTCTCCATCGAAGAGGGTACAATCAATGTGCAGTTTCCAGCTCAGTTTGAACCAGTCACCTTTCTATTGCTCTGTGGTCACACATGGTGAGTGGCCCCCAAGTTAGTACAGATCTAGACCTTCTCACCCGGGTGTGGTCAGTGGACTACCCCTTGGGCATCACCTGAGAGCTCACTGGAAAAGCAGACTCTCCGGCTCCTCCCCAGACCTGTTGGATCAGAATCTGCATCCCTCAGGTGACTTGTTTATACATGAAAACATGAGAAAGTCCTGTCCTTTCCCAGAGCGACCACCAACTCTCACCTGTCTTAGCACAGGAACCTCTTAGTCCTCAACCCCTTGAAGATCTAGCCACTGCCTACTTTGCTGGACAATTTACTCTGTTTCCCCTCCAGGCACAATGAACCGCTCTCAGTGACTCAAGTCCCTGTACACTTTTGAGCATCTACACATGTTACTTCTAGGAAACTCTCCATCTCCCCTCCCTCCCTTCTCATGGCTGATTCCCAGCTTTGATGTCATTTTCTTAGGAAGACGTCCATAACCCATCCCCTCCTCACTCCCCAATTCTTCCAGCCCCTTGGATTTCTCTGTTCCTCCACTTTCTGTTATAATGTAGAAAGGCGTCTGTCTTTCCTGCTGGATGGGAAGCTCCCTGGTGACTGGGAGGGCATCAGTCCACTCACTGACCCCTCCCACACATCCAGCACAGGACTGGCGCATAGGTGAGCAGAAGGTGGGGGGTGGGTTTCAACATGTTTTTGTTGGAGGGGAGGGAGAGCAGAAGGAAGGTAGGTTCCTCCTCATATGAAACTGAAATCATATGGTCTGTTTTGAAAATTCTCACTATAACACTGAAAGGTTGGGCCAGAGCGTGAGGAAGGAAAGGGAACCAGCATGGATTAAAGGGTGCCGTGGCGTGTCCTTTACTGACCACAGCTGCTGGAGTCAGCCACACAGGGTCTGGACAGGTCATTTCACCTCTCCAAGCCCCAGCTCCCTCACTGTGAAGTACGGGTGATGACGCCGCCATCAGGCATCAACGTTCAGTGAAAGGATGCATCTGCCAAGCTTTGTAAACTGTAAAGCACTGTGAAAAGGAAGGGATTGCGTTGGGTTCTCTGACATTGCAACCCCTTTCCCGCTCCCCTCCAGGCCCTGAGTTTCATTTTCCACTTGAGTTTAGAAGTCAAATACTGCGCTGTGCTAATGGGGTATTGGATCTTTTCATTATGGCCCCACGGCTCGGAGTGCGCAGCTTTGCCGAGATAATAACGGATGTTAGACCTGGTCTCGCAGCTGCTTAATGCAGAAATGCTATGGGAACACACCTGGGGTGCGACTTCCAATGGCATCCGTGGTGAAGTCAGCCATGTCCCCAGCAGAGATAAAAGCATTAATATCCTATTTCACCCTCAGCCCACACTGGCATGATGTTGATTAAAATTATTTCTGAAGTTTGACTTCTTTTTTTTAGAGAAAATGTGTAAAGCTGTGTGGGAGAGAGAGAAAGACAGACAGAGAGAGAGGTTGTTCTAGGAGCTGGATTTGCTGCCTCTGCTTGAAGTCTGGTTTTAGATCTAGTTTCAGCGGCACATTTTCCCAGCCCCGTGGCTCGAACGGGGCCACAGGGAGGTTTTGTTCAGTGCGCTGGGCCTCCGCCACCCCAGCCCTCGTCTGTTCCTCTGCACTCGTCCGCATGCTCATGTGTGTGTGCCTCTTGTTTGAGCTGCGGAGTTGATGCGTCTCATGAGAAGAGGTACAGGAGGGTGTGAGTGGCCTGCTCCCTGCACAGGTACACGTGTACATGTGTGCATGTGTGTGTTGGGTTGGTACGGGGATAGGTGGAAGCTGCTAAGAGGACGTATGTGATGAGGAAGAGGTGAAGTATACTTTAGGTGGAAGGAGGTGTGTGCTCGCAAGGTGTATCTTTACATGAGAACCACAACCTAAGGATGTGGGCTCCTGTGTATAGAAGTATAGGTGCAACCACTGTGAGGGAGGTCTGTGGGACCATGGGTTGTTCACAAGATTGATGCAGGGGTGTGTGTGTCTACCAGTCCACAGATATTTACTGAGCATCAACTACAAATCGGTCAATGTGCATGTGGTCCGATGTAGGACATGAGGCTATGAATGAGGTTATGAATGTAATAGCCAAGTTCTCATCCATGTGAAGCCCACCGTCCGTGGATGTAGGGTTTCTCACCCATGGCCTTATTGACATTTTGGGCAGATAATCCTTTGTTGGGAGGGGCCTGTCCTGTACATTATAGGGCATGTGGCAATGTCTGTAACTAGAAATACCACCTACCACTTGTGACAACCCACACTGTTTCCAGATGTTGTCAAGTGTCCCTTGGGGGCTAAATCACCATGTTGACAACCACTGGCCTATGGAGAACGATAGAACGACAGGACATCAGTTTGATCTCTGTATCCTTAGCTCACAGTACATGCTCAAGAAATACTTTATTACTCTACTTCTACACACTCCTCTTAAAGTGCTTTTGGTGTCTTTAGGGGAGCCGACACCCAATAAACCTGCTAGGTTAGTCACCTGCTAAAATCATTAGAGAGACAATGGCATGAGTGAGGTTGGAGCAGAGGGAGGAGGAATGGTGTGTGTGTGTGTGTGTGTGTGTGTGTGTGTGTGTGTGTGTGTAGGGGGAGGATGTTCATCAGTAGTTGTCAACAGAGGCTTCCCAGGGAGGGCCTATTGACATTGGTCTCCTTTGATCTGTCCCCACCCACTAGAACTGGAAGGGTGTGGCCCAGTCCACCAGTCCTGGCTCTAGAGAGAGTAATTCAAATCTGGGGACTTTCTTCGGGGAGTCACAGTGGGAAGTCCAAGGACTGTTGGTTGTCCCAGCATCAAGCCAGCAGACAAGGCAGTAACGCAGCCCACTCAGCCTTCTGAATCCTTGCTCAAGTGCGCCTGTACTAGCCTAACAGGTCTGCTTCTCTGTCTGCCCCCAACTCACAACTCTGTCCTTCCAGTCTGAACTCTCCAAGAAGAAAGGTGGTAGATGCAGCTCCCCCTCCCGGGACAAGCTCTTTCAGGCTTCACTACCAGCCGATGAACTAGCTCTTCCGTGCCAGGTGATTATGCCTGATCCAGTCAGTATCTACCCCCAAACAGCAGGCCTCTGTGAGTGGGGCAGTTCTGACTAGAAGGGGAGGTTGGGCACAGGGCCGCAATAACCGGTGTGTTCCTCAGCACCTGGTGAACCTCAGAGGACAAGGCAGGTGGGGCGGCCTGGAGCCTGGAACAGTCCCGGTCACCGAGATGAGCAGACACTGAGCGCCCAAACCCACACTTCCAGGGCGTTCCTTCTAAGGACCAAACACCGCAGGCAGAGGCGGGAGTCACAGGCTATGGACTCAAGGCAGCGGGCTTTGCGTTCCCACTGTGAGGACGTCACCATCAAGGAGCACGTGACACTTGGTGTGTCTGTTATAAAATTCACCACGTTCTGACCCTCTCTGAGCATCCTGAAAGCCTGGATCATGTCCTACTCATTGTTACTTCCCAGGGCCAGGCATATGGTATCAAACACAGAATGAATGGTAAAAGGAGCTTATTAAACTGAATTAAATGCCTTAATATGCCCTGGCCAGTTTGGCTCAGCAGTTGTAGCGTCAGCCCGCGGACAGGAGAGTCCCAGGTTCGGTTCCCGCTAAGGGCACGTACCTCGGTTGCAGTTTGTCCCTGGCCCCGGTTGGGGTCATGTGGGTGGCGACCACTTGATGTGTCTCTCTCACATCGATGTTTCTCTCTCTCTCTCTTTCTCCCTCTCTCCCTCCCGCTCTATCTGAAGATAAATGCAAAAATGTCCTCTGGTGAGGAAAAAATAAATAAAAATTAAAATATAAATAAATGCCTTAATATCTTTAGGTCATCCTGCTCTCTCACCAGCTTGTGCCATCCTGTTTGTTTAGGTACCACCTTACTAACCTGGCATGGGGCCGGACAAAGAGTAGGTGTTTGATATGTTTTCACAAGTCACATCATGTACACAGGCCTCTCAGCCATTCCTAACACACACAGACCCCTGCTCCAGACACCGGCAGCATGAGCTCGGGAGTCCGTTCCCACGTGCAGATCCCAGTTCACCACTTGCTGGCCGTCTGACCTTGAGCGAGGTCCTCTTTGTACCCGAGTCTCATATTTCAGTTGGGCCTAGTGATGCTGACCTGATGGGGTTGTTGTGTGTATTCAGTGAGGTAATACATGTGAAGTGCTCAGAGCAGTACCTGGCATGGGATAGATGTACACTGAATCATGTTAGGCTTGTTTCCCCTCACATTCAAACACTCTACAAACAGCTCCAAATACACATTCACCAATCCAGTAATTATTTTCACCTCCTGCTTTGTTTATCTGGAATGGTTTCAATGCCTTTCTTTGTTCCAAAATTCTCAATCAATTGCTAGCTTCCTGAGCACAACCGAAGCCTGGGATGCGGTTCTCACAAGCTGACACAGCCCTCTTGCTCGTGAAGGTCCATCTGCGTAAAGGACTTGCGGTTTTCTTGTTTTTTTACAGCTTCTCCTGCATTGATTTTGTGTGGCCGCCGTGGACAGTCTTCCTTCCAGGGGTTCCCGACGCAACGTGAATTTGTGTATGTGGTTTGGGCACTAAACCCGGTTCGTGGCTACCTGTCCTGACCGTGGTGAGGTCTCCTAGGTCAGCCGCCCCGGGAATGATAATAGCACAGAGGAGGAAGAGAATGATGATGAGGAAGGAGAACACAACTGCATTCTTACCACGTTCCAGGTCCCCTGCTGACGGTTTGACAGGTATGACTATGACATACAGCCTCCCATGTGGTGCTCACCACACGATCATGATTTGGGAGGGTTTGGGCAGAGATGTGACCACGGAAGGAGATCTTTTGTTCTACTGATAGGGTCAGAGATGACTTCACCGGAGAGCAGGCCCTCCATGGACGCCTTGCAGGATGGTCCAGGCCTGTGATCATTCATTCATTCTATCTCTCATTGATTCAGCCAGTGTGTTCCAAGCAGTTACTTTGTGTGGGGCACTTGGTTAAGCACCGGGCATATCGAGATGGCCAGACTTGGTCCATGTGCCCGCATGCATAGTGTCATGGTGGGGAGGGGCACATAAGAGACGATTTAATACGATATTCACAACACAACGATGGCAGTCGTTGGTGCAACCTGAATCGTGCATGGAATGATGGAAACAGCACCTAAGTCTGTATGTGGGACTCCGAGAACGCTTCCTAGAGGAGGTCATATCGGAGCTAAAATAATAACGAAAACAAGCCACTGACTGAGCGCTTTCCATGTGCCAGGCATCAGAATGTACATACTTGATGTACATTACCCAATTGGATCCCCATAACGGCAGGCGAGGTCGGGAGCATTCGCTCTTTCATCCCTTTTGGAAACTGACAGAGAAAGAGAATAGCTTGCCAGGGTCGTGCACGTGGGGTGGGACGGAAGCCAGCCTTCAGTGTATCAAGTAGCCAGTATCAGGTTAACTTGATGCCAACCAAGCTCATGGCTTTTAGCTGTTCCCGGTATGGCCCGAATTTCTCTGAAATCCAAAGTAGAGGGAATTCTAGGAGAAGGAACTCACACATACAAAGGCAGATGGATGTAGAAGGGCCATCAGATTTGGGAACCCCTCCATCCATGTTGCTGGTGCAGCAGGCCCTGGGTGGGGATGAGCTCTGCGGACATGACCCAGGAGGTGAGGCACACCCACGAGGGCATTGTGTCCTATGATTGGGACGTTGAGTTTTGTGCCGCAGTCTACGGGCAGACAAGAAAGACTTTGAGCAAGACTGAGATAAAAGCCAGATCTGCCCTGGGAAAGATGGATTAGGGCAGAGGCTAGGGGCTTCGAATGCCAAGCTAAGGAGTGTTTGCAGTTCTGTGCAAAGGCATTGGCAAGAGTTAAAAGAAACCCTCTCTCGCCTTCTTCTCTCTGCCTGTCAATCTAACCCATTGAGATGGAAGGTTGTTGAGTTTATTTGATTTCAGGAAATGATATATTCTTTATGTGTGTTTTTTTTTTTTTTTCCTTTTCTCTCGCTATCTTCATTTTCCCCCTGGACTGCATATCATTGCGTGCAGTGGCCTGCACATTCTCAGTTTTCGCCAAGAAATGTACTTTCGGGGTTGTTGGGCCTGTAAAACATGAAATTAACCAGTGTCATATCTTTCGCGCCCTCCTCCCTGCTCACCCAGGAGCCCAAATTAAATTTCACACTGAACAATCCGAGCAGCTGACATGCCTCACAGACACCCGGCACACGGCTTTGATGGCTGAAAGGTGGACGTCTCTGTCACCAGGCTCCACGTCAACCCCGCCACCGCTCCCGTTTCAATGGCAAAATTCAGCTGATTTTGAACTTGGTCTCAAGCTGCTGTAAATCGCCCCTCTCCCCGCCCCCCTGGCCAACAGAATCGGACCCTGGGCACAGGACTGTTTGCACAGAGGTGAACCACTTACAAAGGAGCATCGGTGCAAGTGTGTGCAGCAGGGACTATCACACACATCTCACTGGATGGGAAACCACGGCTCTGAGGGGGAACCAAGGCCACAGGGGTCTTTGGCCACATGGCAAGTCCCTGCTATCATTTTGAATAAGAGGCATTTACGGGCAGCAAGGAAAAACCTAATAGAAGCCTGTCCCTCGGTCATTTCTCAAAGTAGAAATTGCCCCTTTTTTCTTTCAACCTCCCCCTTTATTTTTAATTTTTTTTTCTTTATTGATTTTAGAGAGAGAGGAAGGGAGAGGGAGAGAGAGATAGAAACATTGATGAGAGAGAACATCGACTGGCCGCCTCCTGCATGCCCCCCACTGGGGATCGGGCCCACAACCTGGGCATGTCCCCTGACCGGGAATCGAACTGGCGACCTCTTGGTGCATGGGTTGATGCTCAACCACTGAGCCACACCGGCCGGGCCCTCCCCCTTTATTTTGGACCAATCTTCTCTTCCAGTTCTATAAGAACCACATCATTGCTATTCCCACAGCCCTTGCAATATCTTTCTCTCTCACTGTGCCCAGGTCCAGCTCAGCGTGTTCCTGCTTACCTGACTCTACCAGCCTGCACTCCCCATCCATCATGCTTTCCTCCAGAACACCCGTCTATCCAAGACTTTCCATCTTCAACCTCAGCTAAAAGTGCCCATCCAGGACAATGGAGTTCTTTGTCCTACTCCTAATTAAGATGCCCCTACCTGTGGTCCTATCCGACTGGAGTTCTCATGGTGCACCTGTCATAGGCTGCCGTGTACTTCACCCTGTAACCGTGCTCCCTGAGGCCAGGGCCAGGCCCACTTCATGCTGGATCGTTAGGCAAGGCAATGTTGTGTGCAAGGTTGCACACACAGCAGCCGTCCGCGTGTGCTTTACTAAATCAGGTTTCATCCGTCGCATAAAAAAATGGGACTGTGCATCTTTCAGGGCTTCTGCTGGGTGAGAGTATCTAAACTGGCTTCAGAGATTACCCTGGTGATACAAGTTCATCTGTGGGTAAACCTAGAGAATGCGTCTGATGCGTGCCGATGAGTAATACTTCTTCCGGGGTCTGTTTACATTTTATGTTACCTAGCAAGTCAGTTGACAAACGTCGGGGGCAGGGAGGAGTTGGGGGAGAAAAGAGGGAAAAGGTAAGCTTTACTAGCTATGAAGAATAATCATGCTGAAAGCCATTTTTTAGTATATCTAGTCCAGAATTTAATGCCTTCTATATTCTCCCCCTAAGAAATCCTCTTTTAATTGTTTAAACTCTTCCTGGAGCGAGGGAGTCATTATCTTACAAGGTAGCCTCTCTTATAGTGGACTCTCATTGTGAGGCACATTTTCTTTTTTCTTTTTTTTAAATGTTTTTATTGATTTTTGAGAGAGAAAGGGAGAGAGATAGAAATATTGATGTGAGAGAGAAACATCAATCGGCTGCCTCCTGCGCACCCCCTACTGGGGATCGAGCCCACAACCCGGGCATGTGCCCTGACTGGGACTCCAACCAGGACCTCTCAGTCCATGGACCACGCTCAGTCCACTGAGCCACACCAGCCCGGGGAGACACATTTTCATTATCAAGCTTAAATTTGCATTTCTCCTTCCATGCCAGGGCCCTGCCCTGCCCTCTGAACAAACCTAGGTATTGCTTCCATGACCAACCCTTTCGAATATCTAAAGACAACTCTCACGCCTTCCTCATTTTTCACTTTCTTCACTCCACCCATTCTACAGGAGTTGACACTGAGTTTCAGAGACAGAAAAGGACTTGCCCAAGAGAACAGAAAGTTAGAGCCACAGCTAGCACCCTGATGACTTGCCCATGACACCAAGAGGAGAGAGTGCGATGGTTAGTTTTATGGGCCCACTTGCCTAGACTAAGTTCAGCAATTAAACACTGATGGAGGTGTTTCTATGGAGCTGTTTTGCAGATGTGGTTAACATGTCTAATCAGTTGACCTCAAAGGAGTGCATCCTCCATCATCCGGGTGGGCCTCATCTAATCAGTTAAAAGGCCTGAAGAAGAAGAAGAAATCCTATCAAGGGACTGTAGCTCCTGCTCCAGAAGATCTAGTCTGCAGGCCTGCCTACAGACAGACAGACAGACACACGCACACACATTTGGCCCTGCTTCTCTTCTGCTTCTGCTTTACTGGTCAGCTTGAACCCTGATTAATACAGGAGCTTCATGCTTTACCCCAAAGATGTGATTATTGGGGGTGGGGAGGATGCCAGACTCTAAGACAAGACTGAACGCGGAGACACCTATGGAGAGGGAGCCCCTGAGCTCTCTTCCTCTGGCCATGAGTCTAGGGCTGGCCATGGCAGCACTGCTGGGCGGTGGCCTTCCTGGAGCATAACAGAGCCCGTGCATTCATGAGCGGGCGGAGGTGGGGCAGCCAGGTCTCCTTCCTGTGCTCTGGGAAGAGGAGCGGACTCTGGCCCCTTCGCAAGCAGGCCCCTGGCTCTTCCTTCTGCCGCACCAGGCACCATGGGGAGAAGGAGCCGAGCAGACTGTGCTTCTCCCCGAGGCTAATGAGATCGATCAGATATGCAGGTGACACGGGTTAGGCCAGCACCTGCTCTTCTGAGGCCTGGGGCTCTCTGCTAACCTGGGAAGGAATTTGCTGCTCCAGCTTGCTCTGGAAAGGTTAGCTGAGAATTCCTTGCAGTGATGAAGACTTGGAATGCTTTGAAAACTGCCCCAGGAAACTGCTGAGTACACAGAGTTAGCTGGGTACGGGATGGGGGGGGGGTGGCGCTCATCTCCTGGGATCAGCTTCCTTGTGGCTGCCAGGCCATTGAGTGGTGTGATAATAACCATGCTGTGGGCTGAGCTGCCTGGGACCTCATCTGGGATTTCTTACTAGTTTTGTGACTTCTCTGAGACTCAGTTTCGTCATTTGCAAAACAGGCACAAAAACAGCACTTTCCTTATGGGTTCCATGAGGGTTATTTAGCACTTGTAAATACATGTGATAAGTGTAACACACATTTCCTGGCACATAATTGCTCAGTAAGTGTTTGCCATAGTTACTGCTATTCATTTCGTCCGTCCTTAAAACATTTAACCAAAGTTTGTCCTCGGTCGTGGCGGGAAGCTTGTCCTCAGCAGATAGGGGAGTGAGGAAGAGCAGAAGCCTTCTCATCACGCAAGCCGGGGTCTCTCCCTCTTTCTGACTTTGAACAAGTGATTTGCCTGCTGAGTTAACTCGCGTGAAAATGGGCATAAAAATACCCACAGGGTGATGCAACACAATGTGCAGGAGAATAGCCAGGGTCAGGCTGCCAGGGTCCGAGTCCCAGCTCTGTCCCTTGCTAGCAGGGTGGCCTCAGACAAGTTCTTTAATCTCTCCTTGCTGTAGTTTCCTCATTGATAAACTGGAGACAGCTAGAGCACCTACCGCCCAGGCCTCTTAGGGGGATTAAATGCATCAAATATGTAGAAAAGCTTGCAATGGCGCCTAGCACTTGTAAAAATCTGATAAATGACCATGATTCTCAGTGCTCTGAGTAAGGGTTCAATGAGACAGTGCTTTAAAAATATCTGTTACCTAGCAGGAGCACAATAAAATAACAGTGTTTGTAGTGGTTGCTAATGAGTATAGAATTAATAATAATAGCAACATCCTATTCTACTTTTGGAGGCCAAATACACTCTCTAGAAGGTAAGGTTCATCTTCAGGCCTTCTCTGATTTAATCCCTTTTAATGTTCTAGATTAATCTGGCTGAGTCTCAGTTCCATGGGACGTCTCTGTTAAAATGATGTCTCTCAGTAACTTCCACTTGCAGAATAAAATCCAACCTCTGGGCTTCTTGAACTTCCATGATTTAGCCTTTTTTTTTTTTATTCCTCACCTGAGATATTTTTACATTTATCTTCAGACAGAGTGGGAAAGGGAGAAAGAGAGAAACATCGATGTGAGAGAGACACATCAATTGGTTGCCACCCGCACAACCCCAACCAGGGCCGGGGACAAGCTGCAACTGAGGTACGTGCCCTTAGCTGGAATCAAACCCAGGACTCTCTGGTCCGCGAGCCGATGCTCTAACCACTGAGCCAGAGCCATGATTTAACCTTTAATGAGCGTCTCCAGCTCCACTTAGTCTCATGCCTCCACCGCACAGGGTGGGTGCCCCTCAGCACACAGCGAGGGGATGTGTGTCTCTTGACGGGCCCGAGACAGTGAACACTAGACCATCCAGTCCGAAATGGTGTCAGCCGGGACGGTGTGAGGATCGCATAACCATAACAGCACCCAGACACCAGCTGCCTGCCGTGTACCAGGCGCTTTGCTGAGGACTTCACACCTGGTCTTCCCTTTCAGTTTAATGCTCACAGTGGCCTGGGGAGGCAGGAGTTGTGAATCCCGTTTTAGAAGGGAAGTACCTGAGGCTCAGCCAGGTGACATGGTTTCCCCAAGGTGATACAGTTAGTCCCTGGCTGAGTGGCCCGAGGGCTTCCCTGTCTTACATCTCTGGCTCCTTCTTTATTTACAAAAATATTATGGAAGCATAACATGCACAGATAAGTAGAGATATCATAGATACATGGTTTGATGAATTCGTATAAACTGAATAGATCCGTGAACTAAAATCAAGAAAGAGAACAACGCTCTCTGACGCTCCTGCCTGCCTCCTGCTTCCCCGAGGGTAGCCACTATTGTGATCCCAGGTGCTCAGTGACATGAGTTATTTTGCTACTTTTGTACTTGATCAAAATGGAATCTTTTGTACCTGTATTCTTTCACTCAAGATCTACGTGTGACTCATCCACACCGTTGCCTACAACACTAGGTCATTCATTCTCATTGCTGCAAGCATTTCGTATCGAATCGCCTGCACTTCTGTGTTGGAGGGGCCTGGCCACGCGCATACCTTCAGCAGAGAGGAGTCTGTGAATCTGAATGAACAGCACAGCGCTTACGACTTGGAAAGACAGGGTCGGTGCTGGGCACGTCAGCAGGCAATACCTGCTAAAGGTAAAAGGAGGCGGGGTCAGCAGACCCCCTTCAAGTTCAATACCTGATCCGTGTATTATTGTAAAGACTCTGTCTAAATCCCAGCATGCAAGCTTACACACAAATTAAGAATTTGGACAAATGTCAGAGAATTTCTTTAGAAAGACAGGAACCCCCAATAGAGAATAGAGTAGACAGTTGCTTCCTAAGAGTCAAAAATCCCCAACCCTGTTCGCTCTTCTTGTCTCAGCGACTCTCTGACCTCCGTGACCTGGACGCTGCCTGTGTCCCTGACCTGTGCTGACCTCCCTGGACATGACACCATGCTCCGTCTAAACGTGTAGCCTCTGCCAGGTGTGTCCCGCTCAGCGGCCCTGCAACTTATTTGTCCCTTCCGCTGTTCTGGGTGGTGGTATACCTTCCCGTTTTCTGGATGTGCTGTCATGAGCACCCTGGTTCTTGGGGTTGCACTTCTGGTCTTAAACAGTTGCTTAACACTGAGTTAAACTAGGCGTGTGTGTTAGAGCTCTCGGGTGGCCAAGCTGCATGCAGGTTCCTCCAAACACGGAGAAAAATGATCCTGCCCAGCCCACGCAGGGATCATTGCTTTATTGTCTCTGACAAGGAGCAGTCTTGGGAGGGGGTTGAATCAGGTGACTAGTTACTGTCACAGGGCCCTCAGTGTCAGTGACACCAGGCAGAACGAGCCTGTTTTGGCAGGCATTCTCTAACATCTAGGGAGAGTCATGAATTGTCCCCCATTCAACAGGTTAATTTAGACCGCTATTCTAGGGGACCTTTCACAGCCGACTCATTCTGCAGGCTCGTCAGGATGCAGTCATAGTCAGTAATAACAGTGACACCTCATTTGCACAACATTTTATAAAGTAGAAAGCACTTAAAAAAAATTTTTTTTTCTTTGTTGATTTTAGAGAGAGAGGAAGGGAGAGGGAGAGAGAGATAGAAACACTGATGAGAGAGAACATCTATTGGCCGCCTCCTGCATGCCCCCCACTGGGGATTGGGCCCACAACCTGGGCATGTGCCCTGACCGGGATTCGAACCGGCGACCTCTTGGTGCGTGGGTCGACGCTCAACCACTGAGCCACACCAGCTGGGCTAGAAAGCACATTTTATGTGTGCTTCTGAATGCCATGGGCACGACCGTGTGTATTTCGTCAATAGCCCCTCTGCTGCATTTTACAGACAAGAGGACAGGTTCAGGGGTGTAGCTGTTGCCCAGGTAGCACGGATGGACCAGCCCCACATGTGGCTCTGTTGACCTTTAAAGACATCCTGCCTCTTGCCTAAAACAAGATATTTATTCGGGCGCCTACAGAATCCTTCTATAGATAAGGAGATTACCTGGTGATTCTTACCTTAAAGAAAAAAATAATGTGTTCAAGTAGTCTCCCTTGTGCTACATGGAAATGTGGGTCCTCCATCAGCTACAAATGAGTTCTCAACAGCTATTTGTGCGTGAGGATGGCCCTAGAGAGCCCTTTAATAGCAAGTTAAAGGGTGATCTAAACCCACAATGTGCAGTCCAGCGGAGCTGGGCTGGAGTACCTGACCACCCCTGCTTCCCCAAGCCCGTAACTTCTGGGTTCTAGTTCTAGAAGTCACACTCCTCCTCCTTTTCTGAGTCTCCGTCATTGATCAGCTTCGCTCCTAATTGTGCTCATGTTTCTGGTGAGTCTTGCCATGTCTCTGGTTTGCACTCTGCTTTGAGTCTTGCTATTCTCTGCCCTTCTGCCTATCCAAAGCCTGGGGAGGGTTTGAGGTTCTTGTATGTGAGGAAATACGGTTCTGCTTACTAAGATCCCCCAAGCCCCGTCTACACCCGTGGTGAAGTGGGTTACCCTGCTGTTTGGATGAGAGTAAAAGTCTGGTCCTTAAAGTCTTCCAGTGGGATGACTGTGTGGTCCCCTTCCAGTCTGGCACTAAAACACAGACAGGGAAAGAAAGTAACCGGCATAAACCACGAGATTATCTCTCTGACCAGTAACTTGATATCTGTATCAGAAATCATCAAACTTTTCCTGTAAAGAGCCAGATAGTGAATATTGCAGGCTTTTGGGTCATTTGGTGTTTTTACACTACAGTTCTGTCATTGCAGCATGAAAACAACCATACATAACATGTAAATAAATGAGCATGGCTGTATTCCAACAAACCTTAATTTACAGAAACAGGCAGTGGGCCTGATTTAGCCAATGAGCTATAATCTCTCGACCCCTGACCTATAGGACCCATTCCGGTTCCAGGATCCTAGCATCAATTTACTGCAATTTAGAATCTGCCCAAAATCAGTTATGACATCAGTTATCTGACGGCGGAGTCAAATGGCCATGTTAATTTCTCTTCATTTAACCCTCCCCCTGGATAGGTAGGCACGCTGGGTTGATGAAGCCTCAAAATCATTCTTCTATTTCAATTCTGAAGAGAAGAAATGCTAAAGGGTAAGGCAGAGGAAAGAGAAAGTTAAGATGTTTTTGGCTACAATAAAGGATCTTGACCTAACGAAGGCTTAACCCAGTGTGTTCATTATTCATACAGTTCAGCCAGAGTCAGTGGATCTCAGGGTTGACGGAGTGGCTCTAAGCTTGTCCTCAAGGGTATTGGACCCTTTGCATGCTTCTCCCCGCCCCGCACACCACCTTGGCTTCACATTCTCGGCTGGTCAGCTCACAGCTGCAAGATGGAGGTTGTACCTACAAACACCACATCATCACAGGTTTGTCCAAAGTAGGAAGGAAAGGGATTGAGCGAAGAACCTTCCCTGTACGTAGATTTCTTTTATGAGGAATAAAACTGTTTCCGAGGAGCCCCCCCTGAGGACTTTGTCTCACCTAACCCAGAATTAGATCACATTCTCATCCATAGCCAGTAACTAGCAAAGGGGAGTGGAATGGTTCCATGGCTTGGAAAAATGACGAGTCTAGATACAGAGAACAGGCTGATGGTTACCAGAGGAGAAGGGAGGTGGGGGGCTGGGTGGAAAAAGTGAAAGGATGAAGAAGTACAAGTTGGTAGTTACAAAATAGGAACAGAGAATATAGTCAATAATGTTTTAATAACCATGTCCAGCCGGTGTGGCTCAGTGGTTGAGTGTTGACCCATGTACCAGGAGGTCGCTAGTTCGATTCCTGGTCAGGGCACATGCCCAGGTTGTAGGCCCAATCCCCAGTGGGGGGCATGCAGGAGGCGGCCAGTCGATGTTCTCTCTCATCGATGTTTCTATCTCTTTCTCCCTCTCCCTTCCTCTCTAAAATCAATAAAGGAAATAATAATAATAATGTTTTAATAACCATGTATGGCATCAGAAATATCAGAGGAACTCTTTGTAAAGTACATGATTGTCTAACCACTATGCTGTACGCCCGAAATGAATACAAATAATATTCAATGTAGTCTGTAATTGAAAAATAAAAATTAAAAGAAAAAAAAAGACAAAATGGGCACTTTATTAAGTTAAATGGTGTGATTTCACATAAAAGATATAACAGCTCTGAAAACAAAAAGAAAGAAAAGTCATGATTCACCCTCTAGGGTGGGGTACAGTCTCTTCAATGAAACGGAATGGTATGTGCAAGAAAGCAGGGGGGCTAGGGGGACGGCTGGTGGGCAGAAAACCGAGCTCAGATCACACAGAATCCAGGGAAGACGCTAAAACCCTCTGTGAAGGTGGCGTCCTGCAGAGCCTGCTGGGTGAGGTGAGGGTGACCTGCTGTCTGGACTCCAGGCTCCGGCTGAGCCACGGTTTTCGGTCCCAGCGGCTCTCCAGCATTAGTGCTCCTAACAGTCACTGGGGACCCTCGTTAAAATGCAGCGTCCTGGTCCCTGCCCTAGGAATTCTGATTATATAGTGCTGGAGGGGCAGCAGGAATATATTCTCAACAAGTTCCCCTGGAGACTGGAGGGAGGCTGCCCACACGGTCACCATCACTCCGGGTTTTCAAGCCTGCGTGAGTGACGGACACACGGTAGAGCAGCTGTCCGCCCACACTTCCGGCTTATCTCACAGGCAGAGGTGGGGACATGTGAATCCTGGGAGCACAGTGCTTCCTCTTGTTGTGAGAAAGAAATCAGGGACTTTTCATCACATGACTATCAAGCCAAGTGCCTGCCTCAGATGTACCCCCTACTCCGTACATACAGAGCTGCAGGCCTAACATGCCGTCAGGGAATCCACGTGAGTGGGAAAATCCACGTGAGTGGGAAAATCCACGTGAGTGGGAATCCACGTGAGTGGGGAAATCCACGTGAGTGGGAAAATCCACGTGAGTGGGAATCCACGTGAGTGGGAAAATCCACGTGAGTGGGAATCCACGTGAGTGGGATTTTGTTTTTAAAAAATTTTTTCCTTTATTGATTTTAGAGAGAGAGGAAGTGAGAGGGAGAGAGAGATAGCATTGATTGGCTGCCTACTGCATGCCCCCCACTGGGGATTGGGCCCCTGGGCATGTGTCCTGACCGAGAATCGAACCCGTGACCTCTTGGTGCATGGGTCGACGCTCAACCACTGAGCCACACCGGCCGGACGAGTGGGATTTTGTACAGACATCATAGAATGAGGGCTCTGAGTGCGGAGAAACTCGGGGTTGATCCCTAATATTATCAATTCAGACAATAGCCTGAACTTGTTAGCCTCAGGGTCCACTTATAAGAAATGGAGGAAAATATTTTCCCTCTATCCTTTGATAGAGTGGTTGTTTAAAAAATAAGAAAAAATGATCAATGTAAAGCATATCTCATGGGGCGTAGGGTCTCTAAACGTCGCACTCATCACCTTCTCTGTCCTCGTCACATTTGTAGCAGTGGCGATGGTTTTAGTCATATTGATGCCTGGTTATCGTTATTAAGGTTGCCTTGCTCATTTTCTCATTTATAGATGTGAAACTGAGTCCCAGCTACGTGAAACAGTTCGCCAAGTTTACCAAATTAGTTGGCTGAGTTGGGTCTCGAACTCAGATTCATTTGTGATTCTCTAATCAAATTGTCTTAATAATCTACATACTAAATTCACAATGAACAAATGTGACCCAGTTTCCTGGCACAAGTTAAGAAAGCACCCCACTCTGGGGAAAGCTGTTTTAGTTTAACCCCCACTTCTCTCTCGCTCTCTCTCCCCCCCTCCCTCTCTCTCTCTCTCCTACCTGCCCTGGTCACTCTGCAGGAGGCCTACTGGGGTAATTAAAAAGGGAAGTCAAGGTGCTCATTGGTGGGACCAGACCAGTTGATGTGGCTCAGTCTGCTGGGAATTGACTGCAATCAATTTCTCCGAAGCCCTGTCCAAGGCTGCAGCTGCAAAGCCCTCCGTGAGCTGATCAGTGGCGGTCTTGAGAGCAGCGGGGAGAGAGGGGAGAGACAGAGGTGGCGGCAGCCGCAGGCAGGCCAGCCCAAGCCCAAGGTCAGCCTCTGTATCCTTTCGCCCTCTCCTCTCTCCACACAGCTCCCTGGCAGAAGTGTCACAAAAAGATGGGGCCGCTGGAAACACATGAGAAATGTTCCAGGAAGCTCTGGGGGAAGAAAGAAAACTCATTTGCTAGAGATAATAAAAATAATAATAATCTCATATTCATCATCATAACTCTAATGACTGTGGTGGTAATCACGCTAGGGCACCTGATTTTATCTGCTGCTCTCTGAACGTGAAACTACATCTCTATGTCCAAATGAAAGTCATTTAAGGGCCATTGTTTTGTGGCAAATAGAATTCATCACATTTAATAAAATGCTAATTGATGTGAAGGAAGGAAGCCTAGTCTTCTTGTTTTGTACACTTACTCCTTCGTTAAGGAAATAATTAAGTACTATGACGACATAGCATCTAGTATGTATTGCACCCTGCACGTAGTAGGTGCTAACTTCATTTATTTTATGTGCAAGATACTGTGTTACAGGCTGTGAATAAAAATTTAATGAATAAAATATGCCTCTTGCTTTCAAGAAATTTGTCTTCTAAAAGTAGCAAGTAAACAGACTACTTGTCCATTCGGGCTGCTATAAAAAAAAATACCAGAGACTGCATGGCTTATAAACAACAGAAATTGATTATTTCTCACAGCTCTGGAGGCCGGAAGTCTGAGATCAGGGTGCCAGCATGGTGGGGTGAGGGCCTCTTCCAGGTTGTAGACTGGTAAGTGTATCCTCACATGGTGGGAGGGGTGGGGGGCTCTGTGAGCTCCTTTTATAGGAGCGCTGATTCCATTCCCGAGGGCTTCACCCTCATGACCTCGTCACCTCTGAAAGACTCAACCTTCTAAGACCATCGCATTGGATTTTAGGAGCCCAATAAGAAATTTCGGGGGACATATTCTGACCATAGCACAGGGGATTATGATGATGAAGATATGAACTAAGCAGTTAAGTTGCCAGAAGACAACGGGTTAGTTCTGGTGGGGTCAGGGTAAAACGGAGGGAGGAGTAATTCGAGCTCCAATGTGAAAATTAGATCTAATTTCTCCAGGAAGAAAAAGCCATTCAAGGCAGAGAGAAAAGCATAAAGGAAAGAGTGTGTACAGCAGGTTGCTGGAGGCAAGAATCTACTGTCCTTCAAAGGTGCTTGAAGGAGGAGTTACCAAAAAAGGCTGGAGGGGTGGGCAAGAGCTTAGAGATGAAGGGTCCTTGTTTTGTGCAGAGACGTTTACACGTTTTCCTTTTCCATCCCTCAGCCAATGGGAACCACAAAAGGTTCTGAAAAGAAGAATGTCCAGTTCTCATCTGGAATCTGGGTCATTATAAATAGAAAAGAAGAGAGAGAACTGAAACAATTATGCAGAACAGATGAGAAGACAGAGGTCCAAAGAGGAGAAATACATTGCTCAGGTCAGGAGCCAACAGTAGATCTTGTACCCAAGAGTTTTGACTCAAACTTAGTATGCTTTTCAATACTTTAGAGTAGGAAGGCAGGTAAGAGAACTGGTTTTAGAATTAAATAGATGTCGTTTGAATTCTGGCTCTGCCACTTGTGGGCTAAAGGACCTTGGGTAGGTCAATTAACCTCCCCGAGGCTCAATTTCTTCATCTATAAAATGGGGACAAAATGCCTATCTATTGGGATAACACTGAATGTGATCATATATATACATGAGGACTTCAGCAGAGTTCTTAGCACGTGGTAAGATTTTGATAAATGTTAGATGTCATCATTATTAATATCAATGTCAAATACCCTCCCCCCATGTTTCCTTTCTGAACCTTTCTTCCATTTCTTTGGACATCTCTTTGAATTCTTTAGTATCTTGGATTAATTTTAGGCATGATGATGGACTATCAGAAAAGCTATTTTGGTTTGGAGGGACTTCCCCTCACCGTTTTGAACACACCACCCAGCTGAATACCATATATCACGTGAAGAATTGTTAAGGGAGATGAGAAAATTTGAAAGGGCATGTAAACTGTCTGCATGTATTTTGAAACCCATCCATTTTAAAATGGATAAGACTCCTTCTTGTTTGGCTTCAAAGGTAAAAGTTTTACCAGTCTGTGGAAGTTACAGAGATGTTTGTTTTGTTTTGAGAAAGAGGATTCTCCTGACGAAGGCAGTCCGTGAATAAAATGTGCTAAATCATATGGTAGCAAGTTCCCCATCACTGAAAGGGTTTGAGTTGAGATTGATGACTGCAAAGATATTTTAACTGGAGAATGAGTTAATTGATCTCCAGAGCCCTTTCGTTCAAACCATGAAGTCATCCACTAAGTGTAAATAAAGTAAGCCATTTATAAATGGGTTGGAGTTTCTAAAGGAGATGTTTGGTGTAGTAGGGTAGGCATACTTGAAGCCAGGAGCCAAATCCATTCTGTAGGTGTGTGTATGTTCTCCAGCACAGGGGCAGATCATATTCTTTCTAGTTCACCACAGTCCACACCATCCCCTATTGTCTTACCCTAACAAATTTTACCCACTTCCTTTAACTGCTTAACCATGTATGGGAAGAGCCCTAGACCAAAAGTCAGGGTTCTTGGTTCTGCTCCTGATTCTGCCAGCAATTTGCTCTGTTCCTTCTGGTGAACACCTTCCTCTGTCTCAGCCTCAGTGTCCTATCTGTAAAAGAAGGGCGTTGGGTTCAATACTTAATAGCCTTTTCTGCACTAGCCTTCTGAGATCTATTATCATAAGGAGAAAAACTCACTCTAAGGACCTTCCTTGGAAAAGCAGTGTCTTTCTCTGAGCTCCCCGGAGAGAAGTGGGCGTGTGTGTGTTGTCTTTTCTAAGAAATGCAATTTATAATCATTAACAAAAACTGATGAATCTGCCATCAGTCTTCTCGCCTTTTCCTGGATTCCCAAGTAATTCCGAATCATTCAAACGAGATGAAACTATCCTAATATTGCATTGTAGACTTTGTGCTCAAAATAGGTACCCCCCCCCCTTTTAACTGAACTGATTTAACTGACCAGCGTTCAAGTTGCTGATTGTATAGAGAGCGACAGCTACAAACATGAAGGACATGATAAGGAAAGAGGAGCATCTCAAAGACTAACAAAACGAAAAATAATAATAATAACGCCATCACTGCCTGGAAACATGTCGAACGGCCACTCTGAAGCTCACTGGGAGGTTCTTTCACTCCAGAAAGCAACTCCACTGTGACTAGAGTCCATTTGCTAATTGTGTGACACTGGGAACTCCTCCTGCTCCCTTACAGGAAAGTCCCTCTTATCTGTTGAGATCAGGCCCTGTAATTGTAGGTTAATGGAAAGTCAGAGAAAGCAGAGTGCACTGGGGTATGGAGGAGCCAGGAGGGGCTGGCTGGCTGTGGGCAGTAGTCACATCTTCAAAGGAAATGGAAAGCATTGGTTAATCCAGGGAATTGATTAGTTCAGAAGTCAAGGATGATCCTATTTAAACAATTAGAAAATACAGAAAAGCAAGAAGAAAGATAATTGTCTACATCCATTCAGAGACCGTTAGCGTTTTTATCGAAGTACTTCTAGACCTTTCTCTTCACAAACATTTTCAATATGTAATTCATATATAGGCTATATCCAAATATATTTTAGATGTAAGCAATATATAACATATGTAAAGAGGTCATACAAATAAGTCGTTTTATAACCCACATTTCACTTCATATGTATAAGCAGCCATTAAGAGTCATAAATATAAGTATATATCATTATTTTATTAGCAATTTTCTTTCCTCATTTCAAGCCCCCAGTTATTCACAAAATGCCATCTCTGACACACTTCTGTTTTCCAGATTTTCTGCAGTGAGCATGCATTAATTATGAGCATGCACTTAAAAATGTGCACAACAGAAAAACAAACCAAAAATGCAAACATACAGGTTAAGAAGCGGCATAATTAAAGGTTAGCAGTGTGGATTTGGGAATGAAACATACCTGGTTCCAAATTTTTGATCTGTCCCTATGAGCTCTGTGACTTTAGGCAAGTTACCTGACCTACCTGAGCTTCAGTTACACCATCGAATAATGGGGTGAAACAACAAAAACCGTAGAGGCTTGCTGCAAGGATTAAAGAAACCCATGTCTGTGCCGTGCTCGCATAGACTTGGCACACGATAAACAGCTAGCAAATGGTGAGTATCATCATCATCAATGCTTTATATGATTTGGAAAGGATAAATGTCAAAGTGGAAAATAAATGACCGAAACTTCCACTTTGTTTTGGAAGTTCCCAATACCGATATCCAAGAATGTCCCTTGATTCGTGATGATATCTGTAGGAATGTCCCATTCCATTTAGAGAAGGTTCCCTGTCCCAATTATAAATAGCTACGGCACTTCGAGCCCAGGGTGGTGAAGAACAATTTAGCATGATTTACAAGAATAATACATTCAGACAAATAATTGGTCCCACAATTTTGCTAAGGGGCTGTTGCTGCCCCTATATTGTTAACAACTTGACTGAGCTAATATTCACACAGTACACAATTTACCACACAGTACACAATTTACCCAACTGAAGTTCAAAACTCAGTGGTTTTTAGAATATTCACAATGTTGTGCAGACATCATCATGATCAATTTTAGAACACCTCCAAAAGAAACCCCATATCCATCAGCAGTCAATCCCCATTCGCCCCAGCCAACTTTTAGAGGAACTGCCAGAGTGTTTTCTAAACTGATGGTACCAGTCTACATTTCCACCAACAGCGTGTGAGTGTTCCAGTGTACCCACATTCTTTTCAGCCTTTGCTACCTGTCTCTTTTATTACAGCCATCCTAGGGTGTGGGCAGTGGTCTCTCATTGTATCTTTTATTTGCATTTATCTAATAGCTGATGATGTTGAGAATCTTTTCTTAAGCTTATTGGCCATTTGAAAATCTTCTTTGGAGAACTGTCTATTCAGACCTTTTGCACATTTCTAAATTGGGTTATTTATTTATTTTACCATTGAGTTGTAAGAGTTCTTTCTATATCCCAGTTACAAATCTCTTACCAAATTTATGATCTGTAAATATGTTCTCCATTCTGTGGGTTGTCTTTTCACATTCTTCATGATGTCCTTTCAAACATACTTGTTTTAAATTGTGATGAAGTCCAATTTATCTATTTATTTTTCTGTCACTTGAGCTTTTAATGCTTTATTTAAGAAACCATCGGCTAACCAAGGTCACAGAGATTTATGTTTTCTCCTAAAAGTTTTACAGTTTTAGCTCTTACATCTAGGTCTATGATCTATTTTGGTTAAGTTCTGTGCGTGGTGTAAAGAAGGCCCCAACTTCATCTCTTTCAATGTGCATATCCAGTTGTCCCAGCACCATTTGTTGAAAAAATTATTTTTCCTCACCAAATGGTCTTGGCATCTTTGTTGAAAATCAATTGACCATAAATGTGAATATTCTGGGCTCTCAATACTATTTTATTTATCTACATTTTTATTCTTATGCCAATACCATACTATCCTGTTTTATATTAAGTTTTGAAATCAGAAACTGAATTTTCCAGATTTGTTCTCCCCCATTCAAGAGTCTCTCCCCCTCCCAAGTACACTGAGTCCCTTGCATTTCCATATAAATTTTACGTTCAACTCATCAATTTCTGAAAAAATCAGAGAGGAAATAGGAAATCCAGACATCCATCTTAACAGTATTAAGTCTTCTGATCCATGAGCATGATGCCTTTCATCTTTGTATTTTCTTTAATGTCTTTAAACAATGTTTGTTCGCCCCCCCACACACAATGTAGGTTTTGAACCTCTTTACTAGCTTTATTTATATTTTATTTTCAAAGCTCTTATAAAGGGCATTGTTTTCTTAGTTTCTTTCTCTCCAATTAAAATATATATAAATATTTTATATATTTGTTATATCCCTTGGCCAAACCTCCAAAACAACAATGAACAGAAATGCTGCGAGCAGACACACGTTCCTGATCTTAAAGGGAAAGCTTTTCAGTCTTTCAACATTAAATATGCTGTGATCTGTGGGGTCCTTTGTAAGTGCCCTTTGCCCTGTATCAGATTGAGGAATTATTTCTAGTTTGTTGTGTTTTTATCATGAAAGAATATTGTATTTTTGTCAAATGCTCTTTCTGTGTCTATTGAAATTATCATGTGGTTGTTTTTTCTCCCTTAATTCTGTTAATAGGGTATATTGCTTTGGTTTATTCTCATATGTTAGACCAGTCTTGCATTTCTGTGGTGAATCCTACTTGGTCATGCTGAATAATCAGTTTTATATCATGCTGGACGCAGTTTGCTAGTATCTTTTAAAGGAATTTTGCATGTATATTCACAAGGAGTATTGGTAGTTTTGTTTTCTTGTGATATATTTGTCTGATGTGGGTATCAGAATAATACTGCCCTTATAGAATGAGTTGGGACATATTTCCTCCCCTTCTTGAGTCAGTTTTGGTAGCTTGTGTCTTTCTAGGAATTTGTTCATTTATTTTAGGTTATTAATTTGTGGCATACAGCTATTCATAGTATATCCTTATAGCCCTCTTTATTTCTGTAAGGTCCGTAGTAGTGTTCCTTTTTTCATCCCCAATTTTCAATTTTATTAATTTTTTTTTCAATCCTCACCCAAGGACATACTTAGAGATAGGAAGGGAGAAAGAGAGAGAGAGAGAGAGAGAGAGAGAGAGAGAGAGAGAGAGAGAGAGAGGTGAGAAACATCAATTGGCTGCCTTTCACACATGCCCCAACCAGGGATCGAACCCACAACCCAGGTATGTGCCCTGACTGGGAATCGAACCAGCAACCTCTTGGTGCACAGAACAGTGCTCAACCAACTGAGCTTCTTTGGCCAGGCCCAATTTTATTTATTCGAGTCTTTTCATTTTTTTTCTTGGCTAGTCTAAAGATTTGTCAATTTTGCTGAACTTTTTAAAGAACAAAGTTTGAGTTTCATTTTCTGTATTTTCTATTCTTTATGGGGTTTCTCTCTCTCTCTCTCTCTCTCTCTCTAATCTTTATTATCTCCTTCTTTCTGTTCACTATGGATTTAGTTTTCTTTTTCCAAGATGTTAAGGTATAAAGTTAGGTTACTTCTTGCCCCTACATTTTGATGGAGTTCAGGCTCAGAAATCACTGTCATAAATAGTAAGAACAATTATTTATTGTCTACTATGACAGATATTTGTATACATTATTGCTCAACTTCATAACAAACCTGAAGGTCAGGCATTCTTATCCTCATTTTACAAATCAAAAAACTGTGTTCTGAGGAACAAATTGAGTTGCCCAAGACTACATAGCAGAGCCAGTAATTATATCCAGTTCTATGTGGCTCAAAAATTTCATTTTAAATTGTTTATTGCCAATTTATAGAAATACAATTGATGCTGTTTCTACCCCACAAAGAGAAAGAAGAAAGCATGAAATTTGGGGTCATTATACCTGAGCTCATTTCCACTAAAAACATCAACATAAATCCTGCCTGAAACTCAATTTCCCCGATTCTTTGAAAAGTCAGTGACCTCTCATTCTCTGGATCTTAGCTTCAGCATCACTTCTGAGAGTTTCTCTGACCATTCTTTTGAAAAGAGGTCCATCTCATCAACCCATTTCTCAGAATTCTATGTGTTCCTTTTGTTTGTTTATTCCATTTGTTAATGTGCTGCCACTTACTCATTTATTTATGAGTTTTGTTTCCCTATCTTGTTTTTTGTCCCCGCCCCCCATTAAAATGCAAACTCCATGAGGTCATTGTCTTGTTCATTGTCTTTTCTCAGCTCTACTAAAGACCCTGGTTCATAAAATATGTTCAATAAATATTTGTGAATCGAATGAATTGGTAAGACAAGAGGTACCTAAAGTCTGCTCAGATACAAAGTTATGGAATTCTCTTGTAGCTGTTTTCGAGCGGCAAAAATTCACTTGAAGAAACTCAAGAAAAAGAAAAGTGAGAAACTCTCATAGAACTCAACCTCCAGGCCTCACAGGAACTAGAACCTTATTGAATATCTGCTTCCTTCCTCTCCCTCTCTCCCTCTCTCTCTCTCTGTCTCTCCTGCCTTCCTTCTGTCTCTGCTTCTGTCTCTCTCTGTCTCCCCCACCACTCCCACCCCCACTGGCCTCCCATCTCTGCTCCTGTCTATCATGTCTTCTAGTCTCTGTCCCAGGAGCAGCTTCTTCAGTTCAGCCATATCCATCACGGCTATTCCAAGGCAGTTGTGCTAGCACTTGAGATAACTGGCTCTTACAGCTCTAGTGCACACTGTTAACTGAGTCCCTTTTTCAAGTAGTGATTTCAAATTCTGGAGAGATACAGCCTGATTGGCCCAGTGGGTGAGTGGTGCTTCTCTGGGCCAATCAGTTAAGACCAACAGGTTGGGTTATATAGTACAAAGTGAGGTCCTTTGTTCTTGGGCTATAAACAACTGGGGTTGAGGAGATGATTGGCAGATCTATTCAAATTCAAAATTTTGTGTTTAAAATTCAAATTTAAGTGTATTTAAATTATCAATGTGAATGGCCAAAGTCACATGGAGAGTGTGTGAGACTAAACACCAGGTCTTCTCACTTCCAATGTACATAGTTATTTTGGGTAGAGATTCCAGATATCCTGTTCTGGGCCCACAAAGTAGAATCCCTTTGGTAAAGTCCCTTGTGTTTTCATGGGCTAGAAATCTGGCTAAAACCCACTTATGGGACATTCAGTCTAGAGAAGAGGGTCTCTTGACTCCTGCTGCTGAGGAAATTGCATTATTGGATTTTTAAATAAACAATTGGCCAGAATATGTAAGAGCCTTTCTCGCAGACCTTGACAGGTTTATTATATATTTTTTAAATTAAAAATCCTGGCCTGAGGCGAAATGAAAACGTCTTCAGATTTGCAATCAGTGCTCATGTTTCAGATCTGAAATGCACGTTGGAAACTGCAGTTTCGTGTGACCTGATCTTGGGACTCCATGCAGGGGATGGCTGACTTCTGTGAACTTAGGTGTTCTTGATGGGAGCTGTCCTGGATCATTACTAGGGGGCAAGAAAGACTCCCAATTAGCCCTGTGGGTCAAGGTCATTTTCCTCTTTCTTCTTTCTCACAGTTTGACAGCAATCAGTCAGTCAGACTACACCACAGGCCCTAGAAAACAAAAGGCCTCATGCAAGACCCAGAGCTGTGAATAAGGCCTTCGTACAGCTACCTGACCTCACTCAGATGAGATCACAGATGTGCACACACATTCCTAACAACGCAGGCCAAGAGCACTAAGGAATGTCAGCTTCTTCAGAAAACGCATGAATTAGGGGTCCAGTTTATATTTCTAAACACAATAAATTGTTAGAAAAAGAGGCTGTTAGCCCCCATTAACATAGCAGGCACATACAATGACACTGTGCTGGGAATGTTCACAAAACGGTTTGGATTTCACACACGTACCCCAAGAAGGCAATGCCTTGGGGCTTGAACTAACAAATGATTATCTTCCCATGTAAGAGGGTAAATCAAACTTAATTCGTGTCTTCACCTTGTTTACGTGTTTATTAATATTCCCCTGGATCCACAAGGATTAGTGCAGAATTCTGAAAAGTATTTTTTTTTTTTAATTTCCCTGGGAGAAATCCAGTTTTTATACCCAAGGTTAGGTCAGAATGCTAAAGCAGGGTGGAAATTTGGGAGGACCCTCTCCGCACACACCCCATCCGAAACCGCACTACAGTACGGGGTTGAGAAGCCAAACTCACGAAGGGCGCAGCTGACCTGAATCCTCCCAGCCGGTGACAAACGGAATTAATTCTTGCACTCTAGTCCTCTGACGCCACACCTCGTCCCCTTTCTTTGTCTCTGCCACCTCTCATTCCAGTCACTGCAACTCAACAAATCACACGTCTGCTCAGGGCCAGGCCCTGGGCTGGCACTGGGTTCCAACAGTGGCTCTGGCTGTCCAGGAGGCCACGGTCCAGTGAAGAAACACACCGAGAAGTACTCATGACCTCGGTGCAATGGCGACAGGGGAAATGGAAAGACTTATCAAAGAATTACTTCTCCGAAAGCTGCTGATCCCAAAGAGTATTTTTTTTCCAGGTATTTCCTTTCAAGATTTCAAGAAACACATCATTCTTATACTTTATAAGCCGCTGCAAGAGCAGAGAAGTTGAACAGCTCTTTCAGTCATGGTCTGAAACCAGCAGAACTCTGTCAAAAGCAGGATTCACAGACTTCAGAGGCGATGTTTCTGCCCTGGGGCCCAGCGCCCCTGCGCAGGAGTGGACCCCTGAACCAAGGTCAGCTGACCCAGTGGCTGGCCAGCAACCAATAGAGTTTCTCTCTTGAGCGGTGGGGAAATCGAGTCAGAGAGAGAATACGGGGCCATATTCGATGCCAGCACTAAGAGGACAGTGTATACGTTCAGGTGCACCTTCCAGCAGAGAAAGTTTTCTAAGAAAGAAAGGGTAGAGAGAAGGAGAGATCAGAGGCTCAAGAAGCCGAGGGAAGCCAAGCATCATGTAACTTTGAAGAGACAGAGAGCGTTTCCAGTAAGTTGCCTGCTCCGGTTCCCATGAGACCGCGCTGTGTCGGCTTCTGTTTCCATGGAGTCGCCTGTCGTGTCTTTTCAGACGCAGCCTCTCCACCACCCCACCAGATGCGCCCGCTTCCCCTGCGCTGCGCTTGTCCGTTCCAGTCTCTGCAATAAAGATAGCTTTGCTGGAACAAGAATGGCTTAAAACAAAGACACAGAATCATCATTATTTGCAAAAGATAATATTTTGATACCTAGAACACTCAAGAGAATCAACGAAAAACTATTAAAATTAATAAGGGAGCTCAGCGGAGAGACTGGTTACAGGGTAAATACACCGAAAGAATAGCGTTTTTCTTTACTGGCAATAACGACTTGGGAAATACGATTTTAAAATATCTTATTCACAACAACAACAACAAAAACGCCTGTAAATAGCTTTAGCAAGAAATATGTAAGATGCTTAAAACCACAAAACTTTACTGTGAAATGTAAAAAAAAAAAAAACCCAACACGACTGAATAGGAAGATAAACCGTGTCCTGGGCAGAAGGGTCAATAATGTAAAGAGATCAGTTTTTCCTAAATTAACTTATAGGTCTATCATATTTCCCAATCAGAATCTTGACAAGGTTTTTCGAAACTTAACAAGATATTGTGAAACACATCTACAATCATGATAGGTAAAAGGAGCTAGGTCATTTTTGAAAAATAAGATTTATTGGAAAGATTTATCCTCCTATATTATATAGTAAACATCATAAAAACGTTATGTCTCTGGTGGAGAAAGACATATCAATGGCCAAAACAAGTATTGAAAAATAAGATTGGGTTTACACACTCACACACATTAAAATGGTATCACAAATTTGTGAGAGAAAATTACTTTTAACACGTGGTCGTGGGGCCCTTTTACAAGGGGTTAAAAGTCTTGGGGTGCAGAGAAGCATTCACTAATCCTGTCTGCTTTAATGACTTACAGATTTACAAAATAATTGAATTAAATACTTAAAAAAATTTTTAAACATAAAGTAAAGTAATAGTGAGAATTAATCACATTGCGGGGCAAAGGGAAAGAGGATATTTTAACTTAAAAAGGGAAGCAATTACCCAGTAAAAAGAATGAAAATCAGATGTTATTATATAAAAATATAAAATAGTCTGTGCTTAAACATTAATGATAAAATTGAAATACTAGGGTGTAAACTGAAAAATAAAAAATTATACAAATGTAACAAAATAAGAGTTATCCTTAAAAAATAAAAATAAAAAATTGATACACTTTCAGATTCCAATTGATAACTGGCCATAAAATGTCCCAAGAGGCAATTTGGTGAAAAGGGAAATGCAAATATTAAGTAAACATATGTTTTAAACAGGCAACCTCACTAGCAATTAAATAAATGCAAATTAAAACAATGAACTATTATCCTCACCTCTCAGATTAGCAAAACCGAGGAACCAAATTCTCCTCTCAACAGAGACCTGTGAGATAAGCACCCTTCTCTGCTGCTGGGAGCATAAGTTTGTATCTTTTGAGAAAGCAATTCAAGCATGGTACCTAGAGTAAAATATATTGAAATATTTGAGAGCAGTAGTCCCATTTATAAGATCCAAAGAGACTAGTTTGCAACACAGACTAAAAATACACTGAGATATACATTGCAAAGATGTGTGTGTGTGTGTGTGTGTGTGTGTGCGCACGCGCATGTCTTCATAATGGCATAATTAGAAGCACAAATGTACAAAAAGAAAGAACTGATTAAAATTGCAGTACTTTCCATACAATGGAAATTAATGTAGGTATTGTAAATGAGACTTGGGCAGGATTTTTTTTTATTTAAAAATAGTCTTTATTAATATAACTTTTTCAAAAATAGAACACACCCCTCCATATAAGTTATGATCTCAGCTAAGTGAACACACACACACAGCAAAAGCCCTTCAAACGTGGAACCTCTGTTCAGCAATTTCATCTGGGAGACAGAATTAATAAGGATTTTCAAAAATTTAAAAGCCTTTTCTACAGTTTTTTGAATATATGTATAAAGGAATACATATTGCTTTTATAATCAGGAGCAAGAAAGGGGGAGAAACATGGGAAAAGTCATCTAACTACAATAAGTGCTTTGATACAGGGATCCTGGGTGTTGCTTTGAGACACACCAAATCTGTCCCAAGGAGCCAGGGAGGAAATATCCACCCCCCCCCCCCATCATCTTCAGATAGAGCATGAGGGAGGGAGGGAGGGAGGAAGAGAGAGAGAGAGAGAGAAACATTGATGTGAGAGAGACACATTGATTGGTTGCCACCCACACAACCCCAACCAGGGCCGGGGCCAAACCACAACCAAGGTCCGTGCCCTAGGCTGGAATCGAACCCAGGATTCTTTGGTCCACGGGCAGACGCTCTAGCCACTGAGCCAAACCGGCCAGGGCAAGGAGGAAATATTTCACCTGGACCTCACAGAAGTGGGCTCTGGGGGAAGGTCATGGCAGGGCCACCTTCCATAAGAGAAACACAAATTTAGAGTTAAACACTACTGTTAGAGATGCAAAGGTGGACGTTATCATCTGTTTAGGGGGGAAAGCATGAAAAAAAAAAACCTGGCAGCTAAAAGAAAAATGAGGAATTAAGCAGTAAACAATGAGATTTGGGGATAGATTTGGAGTATAGGAGAAACACAGCAAAAGAGAACTGGGAGGAAATAACTTTGAGCCTCAGTTGAGTCTCTCTTCAGCCCCCTAACCTATCCATTCACGTAACCCTCTCCATGGACTCATTCATTCCGCACTTTCAGCTCGTCTGACCTTTCTCCCATTTTGCCATATTCCTCACGCTCCACAAGCCACTTCAAAAGGACAGAAAGAGAACCATGGCCTGTTCAACTCCAGTGAACTCTGGGGCCACTGGTTTTCTCAGCAGGGGACTACTAAGTTTAGGGTCAAAATGTTGCTATGATTTCAAGATGATTGGCTGGTGCTTCTTTTGAAACCTTCCCCCCTGAAAAAGGAAGACAGTTCTATACGGAAAGCAATAGAACACTTCATCAGCCAATCAGATGCTGACTTAACACACCAGCGGTCTTTCCTATGCAAGACATTGTGCTAGATTGATGCAAGATACTTGAATGGATGAAGAACAAAGAATCCCTACTGCAATGAACTCATCACTTACCACTGGATCTCAAAGTTGGCTGCCCACTGTAATCACTGAGGGAGCTGTAAAAACACTGATGCTCAGATCACATCCCCAGAGATTCTAATTTAATTGGTCTGGGGTGTGGTCTGGCCTCAGGAGTTTTAAAAGCTCCCCAAGTGATTCTAATGGGCAGCCAAGTTTGGAAGACAAAATGCCTAATCATTAAACGGTTCTGATCATGTCACTTTCCTGGATCAAATCCTTAATGGCTTCCCTGTTTCATGTGGAAATAAGTTCAGACTCTGAGTTGGCATCCGTGGCCCTATGTAATCTAGTAACCACTAGAGTTCTCTGAGGGTCCCCAATAGAAGGTCTACTGCCTCTAGTCTGCTGACTCTGCTCCAGAAACAGAAAACAGGCAATTATCTGCCAATTTTAATTGTTTGCTACTGGCTACTTAGAGAAGTATGCTTAGAAAGTTCCTGAGACCATCACAGCACTCCAAAGGAAAAGGGGCCATGCTCCATTAGTAATGTCTGACATGGGTAGGGAACACACAAGGGCAGATCTGAGACTGACATTTGCTGTGCTGGCATTGGTCCTCCCCACTCCCACCAGCCCCACCCCCATCGGCCCCATCCTTGATCTGTCAAGTCCTCCAGACCATCCTTCAAAGCACATCATAGGGACCTCTCCTCCCTGAAACCTTCCTGCTGTCCTCCAAGTTCTCCCTACCTTGCCTCTCAGAGTTCACGAAGCTTCCTCCTGAATCTCCATTAGCACTGGGTTGTCACTTTCACTACGGAAACCAATTTCAGCTTTTGTGAACACGCCTCAAACACTACATGACTGATTATCAAACTTTAGCTTGCATGAGAATCATGTTGGAGCTCTGTTAAAACACACATCCAGAATTTCCAATTCAATAGGTCTTGGGTATGGCTTGCTAATTTGCATATCTAAACAGTTCCCATGTGAGGCTGGTGGCTACTAGGCTGGGTACCACATTTGGGAACCATTGTTCCAGAAGGCCGGTCTCAACTTTTCGCAATATCCTGAACATAGTAGTTGCTAATTTTTCATCAAATGAAACCATAGCCACCCAAGACAGATATGATAAGTGAGACATGATCGGTATAGACATACTGTGTAAGAAGTCACATTGATTTGGGAATGATAAAAAAAAAAAAAATTTAGATGCCAGATTATGTTTCAGACAGAAGGAGAGAAATCGGGATGATTCCTGGCGCAGTATCTGAAGCCAGGGTCACAGAGACAAGGGAGCATTTCAGAAAGACTCCCAGCTGGCAGTCTGGAGACATCCTTATCGTCTCCATCTGTCTCAAGCAAGCAGACCCTGAAGGAGGAAGGGAGCCTGCGCATGTGATCAAGGGTGACACGGAGGGTCCAAGGGGGGCAGAAGCAAGGGAGGAGGTCTTCAGGAAGAAGTTCGTCTTGCATCTCGGCAAATATGTCTCCATTGCCTTTCTTGAAAGCCACCCCAAGGCCGGTGGGGGATGTGGGGAGCTGATAGAAGATGAATGAGATGATTCTCTGGGAAGATTTCCCCGTCTCTCACCGGCTGGGTTTTAAAAGCCATTTCGGCAATTGTTCAGGGCTGTCAAATGTCTCCGTCAGATCGATAGGTTACTGTGGAATTTGCCCAGACTGTTGGCCAATCAAAATGTAAATTCCAGATAAATTTAATACATAAACCAACTTGTCTTCCTCAAGCCATTCTGAAAGTCATGAAAAGTAATTTGACTTTTCCTCATGACTGTCATACAGGAGACACATTTCTGCTGGTGTTAAGCATTTATGTGGCCTCGGGATTCATTGTGGGTCCCGAGATGGCAAGTGCAAGGCCTGCGTGCACTTACGGCAGCGTCACCCAGGTGCTTCAGGGGGGCCGGCAGGTTCAATCATGTGGGTGCCCTTTCTGGGAAAGATACAGATGGATATGAATATGTGTGGCATCTGTATGCACATGAGGGTGTGAGATTTGCTCATGGGATGTGTGATGAAAAAGTCATGACCTCCCTCTTTATGTCTCCCACGGGCCGTCTCATTTTCGAAAACACGCAACGTGTGTCTGGATGCGTGATTATGCGTATGCATGTTGCAACCTCTCTTCTCCAATGAGAACCATAAATCTTTACACCGAGAGAGAAGATTTATAGCCCAGCCAGGATGGCTCCAGGCCCCGTGGGAAAGTAAGCATTAGAGACATGTCCTAATTTTTCACATCGAAAAAAGTCATAATGGGAAAATCATGTAAGTAAGCGGTATAAAGCTTTAAACTCAGGAATGTCGAAAGTAGTGACTTTGCATGGAGTCATTCTTCCTGTGGTCATCAGACTGCAGAAGACTTCCATCCGTGTGACACGAGCTGAGAAAACACTCTCGCGTCCATTCTGCCATTTGATCCTCACAAGGCACACGAAATAGCCAGGTGGCCCTCCTTCCACCAGTGAAGACGCTGAGGCCCAGCTAGGTGAAGTGGCTCGGCCACAGCTGTACAGTAGGGGTGGAGCTAAGACTTGGGCCCAGGTGTGCAGAATATTCTCCATTGTGACCTCGGGTACTTTCCATCCTCCCCCACCCTACTCCGCCCTTTAATGTAATGCATTAGGTAGGCTTTGATACCAGTTTCCATGGCTGCTATAACACATCACCACAAACTTCGTAGCTAAAGACAACAAAAATGCATTCCCTTGCGGTTCTGCAATGGGTCTCAGTGGGTTAAAATCGAGGTGTCGGCAGGACTGTTCCTTTGGGAGGCTCTAGCGGAGAATCCATCTCCTTGCTTCTCCCAGCTTCCAGCTGCATTCTTTGGCTCCCTTCAAGGGCTTCCAGTCAGGCGGAGTCCTTCTCATGTGGCCATCTCTCTAGTCTTCTTCTGCCTCCCTCTTCCATTGTCACGGACCCTTCTGATGGCATTGGGTCCACCCAGATTCTGACACCGGGAGCATCTCCCAATCTGAAGGTCAGCTGATTAGCAACAGAAGCCCATGCACGACTTGAACTGCCTCTTGCCATGCAGCCTAACGTAGTCACAGATTCGAGGATTAGGACAGACAGCTTTGCAAACCACAGGTCTCCCGCTTTTGAGCTTCTCATGGGTTCAGCCGGTGCGGGGCACGGGCAGGGGATCAGGAAGGGAAGAGAGGTCGGTCCAGGTAGTGGTTTCCCGTTCTCTCCCCGCTGCGCTGCATCTCTGCAGGGCTGCGTCCATCTGCCGGGCCACAGCTGTTAGGCGGGCCTCCCCCATGCTAAGGCTGCCTCTGGTTCCCAGCCGCCTGGTCCAGCAGGCCTGGGGTGGCCACAGCTCCCCTTCGTTGTTATCTCCTTGCTGCTTTATGGCCCTTGGTGGTGCCCTTAACCTTCCCCACACCTTTGTCAGCAATCCTTCCATCACGCCATCTTCAATCACTCCTTTAAGTGCGGCATCTGTTGCTTGGCAGGACCCTGGCTGATGGATGAAGCGGGCACCTTCCAAGGTCTGCTCCTTCCCTACACCACGCCTGGCTAAATCACTGGGATGGCAACCAAGGCTGCGGAGTGGGGAAAGGCACGGTTCTGTATCAGAATGATTCCCTTCCCCTGCCCCCCACGTCGAGGGCATAAAATCGGGGCTCCACTGAGAGCAATCGCTACGAACATTCTCACTGTAATTAATGAAAGTGTTGTGGTTTCTTTTTCTAAAGCAGGAGAGAAAGTGCCCTCTGGTTCAAGGTGGCTCAACAAATAATGAGAAAAAGGTATTCATTCCTTAGGTCCAGTGGATGTTAACACTCAGAAACAGCCCGTCTTCGGCTCATCCCAGTCCTGACTGCCACCAGCTGGCTTCATGATGGGAAATACATGCTAAATACCCCGGAACACTACAGGCCCCACCTCCCGGGCTCCTGTTGACTTCTCTGTCTCATCTCCTACCACATCCTGCCCACCTCCCCCTTTCCACCTGCACCACCCTGGCCTCCTTTCCATTCCTCTCCCTGGAAAGACTGTTCTCACCCCAGGCCTTTGTTCTCACCGGCTCTCTCTTCCTAAAACCCTCTGTACTCAGAATCTTCAAATGGCTAGTTCTTCACGCTATGGGGGTCTTAGCTCAAATGCCACCTCTTCGAGGAATGCTTCCCTGACCGAGCTAAACAACAGCTCCACCCAGCACCCGTGTTTCTTCATAGCACTCTGCAGCATCTGAAACTACCTTTAAACGTGTACTTTCCTTCACTCCCCAATAGAATATATACTCCGAAAGATCAGTGGCCTGTGTGCGTTATCTGTTGCAACATTCCGGCCCCTAGAACGGTGATGGGTACACAGACAGAGTTGTTCCTTAATTCTTGAGTTTAATGACATTAGCTAAGACTTCTTCAGAATGTGTGTGCCAGGCACTGACCCACTGTCCTAGGTGCATTTACTCATTTTAATCCTCTACGGAAATATTATGAGGTTAATACTGTCATTATTCCCGCTTTACAGGAGAGAACGGAGGCTCCCAAGAACTGTGAGTTTGATCATTCCCAGTGACAGACGACAAAGTTGGTAAATAGCAGAGGAAGGTTTTGAACATGGGCAAGCGAGCGGCAGGGCGTCTGTGTTAATGACTGTACTCCACTCTCTGCCCCTTGTGCACAGAGGTGTTTCGGGCTTTTCATATATGTTTTCTTAACACACACTCTCCCACATCACCCTCTTTGCCCAGTTAAATGTGACCCCTTGCATACATTTCAACATCCATTCCAGACAGAATCCTTCTTTGCTATCTTCCTGTTTCAAATGATATCACTTCCATTAGAATATGTATCAAATCATGTCAGAAACATGAGCTAACTCTCTAACTGTGGGCTCTTTAAGGTAGAAACCCTCACTCATATCTCCAGGGTCCAGCACATATTAGGCACTCAGTAACTGCTATGTATGAGACAAGCTGCATTTTAGACACTTCATAATTACTGAATAAATAAAGAGACTTTATGACTTCTAAGCCATGTACGTTGGCCCAAAGGTTTGACCATGGAGTCCCAAAGTTCCAAAGAACACTGGCATCTGGAAACTCAACAAGGAGAAGATGACACAGGATGTGGCCGAGCTCCATCTCGGAGCCTGACCTGACACGAGTGTCCATGGAAAGTCAGGGGAAGAACATTTGTCCCGAGATAGTAGCTGCACCAGGACCACTTGACAGAGATGAAGGGCAGCGATCGGGGAGCACAGAAAGGGATTGAGACGTTGCTATGACCTTGGCAGCTCATCAGAGCTAAGTAAGCAACACACACCCAGAACTCCAGTCTGGCTTTCCTTCTTAAGTCTCTTACACATGTGCTTATTTCTCATCCCCCGGCACCGGCTTCTTCTGCTGGTCCCACCGGTGGGTGTACACACCCTCTCTGGATCACCTAACCAAATAGAGCAGTTTATCCTCCAGAGTTTTCAGAAAGAAAAGTGCAAGTGTTAGGGACTAATTAGGAGCCGTGAGTTCCATGAAACAGCCATTGGTTCTAAAGTGATGGTAATTCAGAAGCAACAGGGATGATGGACAAGGAACACTGAAAAGAAAAAGGGGAAAGTTGCTGGTGACCCTGTGATTCACACAGCTCCTCTGTTAGAGAGTGGGTTAATCAAAACAGTGGGTGGTAAAGGTGATGAGGACGAGTAAGAAGCCTACAGGAGTCAAAGCTGGAGGTGGTGCCAGGAAAAAGACGGATGAACTCAAACACAGGGTTTGCTCAAGAAGGTTTAGATTTTTATAACCCTGTAATCATCTGATTTAATAACAATAACTCTAATCCTAATGATAACAATAAGCAACAGATTTTATTGAAATTCCTGCAAGAAAAATAACTATGATTGTTAGCATGACACCAACTAGTCCTAGGAATGGGCTACCCTCACCGTTGATAAATGAGTGTTTGATAGAGGGAGGTTCCTTTGCCTTGTTTTTGCAGAGTGGGCTGAGGTTCCCATCCTGCATGGTTCTCGAATGGAAGCCTCTGTCCCATCCCACCACAGTCCTGTCTTTCTGCATCTTTGCCACTAAACATCTAAAGTCATGATGTGGATTATTCTCTAAACAGTTACCACGCATATTTCTCTCCTACCAAGACAATTATGAACTTGCAGAAAAGGAGAACTTCTCCCGCGTGCCTTTCAAGCCCAGCAATGACAGGGATGGGCACAGACCTGACCTTCAGTGAATGCAGGTTGAGCTGAATTAGAATAACCGTGGCCCAAAGGATTTGCAGAATGTTGACAGACGTACAGGGGTGTGAGGCAGGAGCTAAGGGGTGGCAGGTTTCCCTGGCCAAACCCTTTTGGGAAACACTGGGTTAAACAAAGTTTAAGGGGTTTCCTCCCTACAGGGCTCCTCCGTCCCTTTGATATGCAAATGTTATTAGGAACCTCTGAGAGGGGGCTTTGCTGGGCTGAATCTGCAAAACGTATTTGCTGTAGAAGCCTTTATTTTACAGAGAAACTTAAAAGATTAGTACTCCACTGAAAACACTTAGAAAACATGGAGTTTAATTAAATATAGATTTTTTTAAAAAAACCTTCAGGATTACTTTTTCCACTCCCCTCGGTGTCCTCATATAAAAAATAGGAATGATAATGCCACCTACCCCCAAAAGTTGTTATGAAGATTTCATAAATGAATATATTTAAAGGACTTAAAACAACAGATGCTCCCGATCACCATTTTATAGGTGCAAATATGAGTGGCTGAGAGGTTCGAAGCCAAGGCTGTGGAATCAGACCAAGATGAGTGGGTTCGCATGACCTTGGACAGGTGATGCGGTCTCCCTGATCTCCTCCTCCTCTTCCTTATCTGTGACATGGCACCGACAGAGCCAACTTCCTGGAGGTGTGGAGTGAAGGGGACAATGTGGGTACAGGGCATAGCCCAGACATTGGTACTCAGGGCCCATCCAGTAGGTGGTAGCTTGGTTATGAGATACATTCACTGAGAGTTACACTAGATGCAAATGCTATTCTATAAGTTGATACGTATTAACACATGGTCTTGATGAACAAGAGGTAGATGCATTTTCAGTCCCATTTTATACCATGAAAATCGAGGACCAAAGAGGTGAGACAACGGCCCCAGGGCACAGAGCTGAGGAGGGAGAGTCACGATCCGGACCCCATCAGGCTAACGCAGAGTTCGGTCTAACTGCGGCGCAGCCCTGGCTATCGGCTTCCACCCCTGCTCCCCATCCACGGTGCCTGGCGCTGGCTGAGCCTGGCACTTAGCTCCGGGCTTATGACTGCCAGCACACTCAAGACAGAATGCACCCTGCCAAGGGGCCCCGTAGACCCTCAGGGTTGAGGCTTTCCCCATGTCTGTTCAGCATGCGTCTTGTCGCAGGAGGAGAAAGCAGCAGCCAGGTAGTGGGGTTTAAAGAGGCCTGGTCTGCACCACTCAGTCCAGGCCTACCTGGCACGTAGAATCTCAAGTCGGAGGTCCTTCAAGCCCTCTCCCAAAGGGTCGAAGTATGCTCAGGGATCTGGGGACAGTGGCCCCCAGTTCTTGCCCAGAGAGACCCGAGGACCTGAGCATTCACAGGGTCAACCCAAGTTGGCTGCCGTCCTGGTACAAGCACGTGAGAAAGAGCAGACCACACCCAGCACCTCCTCCAGAGGAAGCCCGGAGTCCGACTCGGGCACTAGCAGAGGTTCCCGTCTGAGCAAACCCAGGCCTGGAGAAAGGCCGTTGGTCTTTGGTCACTGAGCCAGGAAGTCACAAAGCAGGGACTTGAACTTCCGAAACGTGTTCTTTCTCTACGTCTCCAAACACGCCCACCCAATAAAAAGGGTCAGAAGGAAGAACTGTGGGTGAACTTGAGACAGATGCGTCCGCAGGGAGCTCATCTGCGGATGTGAGGCAATAGGCCTTGGTTTAACTAACACCCGCGAGTTCAGAGAGGCCCGGGATAAGAAGCTGTTCCCACTACAGTGTTCTCTAGAGTTATAAGCGGAGACCAGGCCATCCATCTTTTTTCCTTCCAAGGCGTCACCTGATGGTAACTGGGGTTATGTCAGCATTTCCAGGAGCTGTATTTATGTAGTGCTTTTATCCAGCAAGGCCACGGCCGTGATCCCACAGCAGGGCCGGGTCAGGCAATTGAAGCATTACATCATCTCAATTGAGCTGTTTTGGAAAGAGGCGCCAGAAGAGAAGGGGAAAGGGGCCAGGATGGTGGGCAGGAAAAAAAAACCTCACACGTTAAACAGATAATATATGTTCCATTCTGGTTCAGGGGCCTCGCAGACATGATCTGAATCACCGTCACGAGAGCCCTGCAAAGCAGGCATTACAGACCGGTTGTGCAGACGAAGAAAGTGGTCAGGAGGGGGAAGGGGTCCCAGGATGCGGCGTATGTGTGATTTATGGCTGGATTCTGAATCCGCCCTGTCCGCTCCACTTCTCCCCGCCCCCGGGGCTGGTGCCTGGTCCACGTAACTCAGGCAAGTTCCTGCCCGGCTCCAAGCCTCCGATCCCTTATCCCCAAATACTAAGTCCTTCCCTACCTAGAGGTGGCAGGACGTGAGAACCAGAGATTGGGAAACATTTTGATCAATTAAATAATAAGTATGTAACATTTTTGTAAATAGAAAAAAAAAAAAAAAAAGAGCTATTCAAAAGAGGCAAAGTAGTGAATGGATATTTATTTGTCTTGTTTCTTCTTTTTAGTAGCTTTTAACATAGCCATAGATACATATATACAGGTACGGCAAAGTAGGGTTACAGCTGTGAGTACATGAAACAGTTTATTCTTGTATTATGATTGATTGATTATAGCACTGTTTTCCATATGAACAACTGTGAACCTACTTTGGCCCCACCCTGTATATGAGTTATATATGTATAGATGTGATATATGTGTATGGACATAGACACACACACACACACACACATGAACACACTGTATATAATTAACTGCACATATATAATTATTGCGGCCAATTCTTTCATAAAGTCATCCATAAAGCACTCAGCCTCGCACGCTTCCTTTTTCACTCTGTTGATCTCCTTATGTTTTCTTTTTTGGAAATAATAATGTCACTGTAATCATGCAACACTTTACCTTTAAAAGGTTCACTGACCATCCCTTTCAGCATTCTACTCTCTAACTGCATCCCTGGATGACTTCTCCTCACGGTTTTGTGGGAGAATGGAGACCACGTCGTGCCCTTTGCGAGTTTTCCCTTCCTGAATCAAAGCTGAGGTCCTTAAAGGCATCTTTCCTCGAGTGCGAGAAACACGGTCACCAGGGGCAGCCTGGATTCAAAGCCCGGCTCTGCCACTTTTCTGCTGTGTGACCCTGGGCACATCTCAGGCCCTCCTGGATGTAAAATGGGACAGTATCAGTGCTCACCTCTTAGGCGATAAACGCGTACATGCAGGATGTGTACAGCAAGTCCAGGAACATAGCAAGTGCTCAATGAAACATTAGTGTAGTTCTCTTATTCCAGCTCTGGGAACATAGGAGCAGCTATGGAAAAGTATCTAGGCCCACTGTTTGTTGGAACCTGCCTTCAGTGTGACTAAGACCGTGCATTTGGGCTGGTAAATCATTACTTCATTGAGGGATTGCACAAATAAACACAAATAAATGAATAATTACAAAGTCTTCATTAGCACTTTGAGAGAAAATTAGCCAGGTACTCTGATAAAAGAGAAGCATATTTTATATAGAAGTTTCTTTATATAAAATGTTCTTTAAGGAAGAAACATTTCTGGGGAGGCCTGAAGGATAAGGAGAGGGTCGCCAGGCTGAAGGTAAGAGGAGGGGCAGATTTCCAGGCCAAGGGGACAACGTCACACATGCCATGAAGAGCTGGGGACCCTTGAGAGGAAGCGCTGTGGCTGCACAGTGCTGAACAGGGGAGAGAAGGGAGAGAGAAAGACAGAAGATTCAGGTGGGGCTCTGTAGATCGTGATGAACAGTTCAAATTTTAGTCTGAGAAGTGGGGTGCTATCCAGGACTTTGCATAGATACATTTTGCGATCAGAATAGCATCTGCTATGAGACCAGAGTGATGGCCATGTGCCAGGAGCAGATATAAAAGCCAGTTGGTTGGTTACTGATGTAACCAGGGCTGGGGGTGCCGGTGGCTTAGCCCAGGCGGTGGTGATGGAGAGAGAGACAAGTGGGTGTTCCAAGGGGAATTTTGGAGGTGGAATCATTGCAACTTGAATGGCTTGGATAGGGGGGTTACTAGTGTCCCAGGGAACACACTTTGAGATTCAATGTATCAAAACATTTTCCATTAAGGCAAAGATAGAATCTAGTCATTGGATGGGATTCGGTAGGAGACCCATCCAGATTCAACATAAAGAAGAAACTCAATAATTAAAGTGATCCCAAAGTGAAATCATCTGTCTAAAGAGATTATTTGACTTTGTAAATGAGCAAAAAGGGTCTGAGCCAAGGCACGAGATTTGATGGGAATTCCCCTTGAGGACATGCTTCAACATTTTGGGAAAGAACATGTATCAGAATATTCATAGCTGACTCATCAACATAATAACTGATACCCAAGGACGGTTCACTGTGCCGGTTTCAAATGATTAACGTGGGTTAATTCATTTAACTCTCACAGCTACTCCATGGGCTAATACTGATATTATTCTCATTTTACAAATGAGATACGAAGTAACTCAGCCAAGGCCACACTGTGGGTAAGTGGGTAGAACGCAGGACTCAAACTCAGGCAATCTGGATGTGCTAGACCCAACCGAAATATTTCAACCCTGGGAAACAGTTCAGCCCACGATAACACGGCCATTCTGTACAAGAGTATCGCCGTATTAAACACAGTGATCACGAAAACAGCATAGTAAGAATGAAGAAGAATTAAAAATAGCTTTCATGGGTGTATACTCCAATTACCACTGTGTACACCACAATTACCACTGTGTACCAAGCACACGCGGGTATACAGAAAATGAAAGAGAAGGAATTGTTAGGGTGAAGGGAATATAGCTTTTTTTTTTCTGTTTTCTTTTCCAATTTTCCCCAGTGTGGCAATACTACATTTATTCAGAAAATAGAGTTGCAAGTCAAAACAGATTATACCACTTGCCCCAAAAAGAGCTGGAAGGAGATTGGACTTCTAAGAACTTTCCCAACATGGAAATTCTATGATACTATTAGAGGGGCTTTTTTTTTTTTAATGGGCAAACTGGGTATCCAATATGAGTATCTGGATGAAGACAAATCCGTCACAAATGAAATGAAAATCTCAAGTGAAAACTTTTATTTTGATTTAACAGTCAATAATCCAAACTAAACACCAGTCGATTAAGACAAATATGTTTTTGAGGCTTCACAACTCTATATTATTAGTCACACATCCCTGACAAAGTTGCTAAACTTCCATAAATATGTTTTTAATGATCGGATAATATTTATCTAACGCACTCTATCTCTCACATTAAGTTGAAATTAAATGCACCGTTTACTATGTCATATGCCTTCATGGCTTCAACAATCCTCTCTTTCCTTCTCTTTTGAGCTCTGACGACAATTTGCGATGCAGCTGTGTGACATCTGGTAGCTGAGAAACGCTGCTGAAGAGGTTTTCCATCTCAGAGTTTGATGGGTCCTGATATACCCTTTCTCATCAACTTTTCTAAGGAGAACGTGTTTGGGACATGTCCATGTGTCTCCCTTTTTCCCCACCTCTGAGCTGAAGAATGTTCCACAAGTCACTACACCTCACTGCAGAAGAAAATAAGAGACTACATCAAGGTCTCTCCTATTTTTTTTTTCCGGTTATTAGCAACTACATGACCCCAGAATGTCTGATTTAGGGTACATCGGCACTGTTTCTTAGGAGGGTCCATTCAGTTATGTCTTTTTTTGAAGACAGTTCCAATTCTAAGCTGATTCCATAAGAGCTCTTTGGGAAGAGGGGAGAAGCACTCCATTAATGTATATGTCAACAGTGAGACATATCCCAATTTTAGAAATGTTTTTAAAAATGACAACAACAAAAAAAGAATATATCTCAAAATTTAGAAGAGATGCTATCTGATGTGTCTAAATTGGCAAAATGTGGTTGTGTTAATTTTTCCATTTCCTTTAATTCTCAAAATAAGACCGTGAGTTACATCGTTCGATCTCTTTGTTACAAAGGTCAAGGGACTTGGTGGCAGAGGTGGGACTCTAAGCAGCTCTTCCCAAGCATGCCTTCCCATTACGGAGAGAGTCTCCCTTCCTCGCACTGGAACCTGTGGGCACATGGCAGGTCCAACAAGCTGAGTTCCTTCCCAAGCTTTGTCCCTATCAACAGCCGCTTGCATGGTTCCATAGTTACTACAGTGCCTGATATCTAAAGTTATTTCCAGTGTTAAAAGTTCCTGAATTACTGATATGAAAAATCTATTGGAATTTCACTGAATATTTGCCAACTGTTTAGTTCTTTATCACTGCTCTAGGAAAATAGAGGAATAACCATCACCAAGGAGCTAATCGTCCCTGTATGCTATGTTTCACCACTTAATATACATCATAACAGCTGATATTCATAGCAGGTGTGTGAATTATTTTACAGATGAGGAAATCAAGTTACAAAGAAAGAGGGTCACTTGCTCAAGATTCGGAATTCAGGTTCAGATTTTTCCCAATTCCAGAGCAGGTTTTTAAATGACTAAATTAGCCTGCTTTCCAGACAAAAATACTGGAGAAGGGTTTTCTCTTAAGGAATTGGAAAACTAGCTAGTGAGATAAGATTAAAACACATAGCCCTGGCTGGGTGGCTCAGTTTGTTGGAGTGTCGTCCCATACATCAAAAAGTTTGCAGGTTTGATTCCCGGTGAGGGCACATACCTAGGTTGCAGATTCAATTCCCAGTCGGGGCGTATATGGGAGGAAACTGATTGATGTTTCTCTCACACATTGATGTTTCTCCTTCTCTCTCTCTCTCTCTCTCTCTCTCTCTCTCTCTCTCTCTCTCTCTGTCTCAAAAAAAAAAAAAGTCAATGAAGACATATACTCAGGTGAGGATTAAAATAAAAGATTAAAACACATAAATGATCAGAGAAAAATGACACCTGGTGCATATTATTACCCCATTTTGCAGATGGATAAATAGAGCCAAAAGCTATAAATATCAGTGAGACAGAATTCAAACCCAGGGTTTGAAACTCGGGTCCCATTCTCTTTTGCTCTCCAGGGCATCTGCCATCCCATTTCCCTTCTGACAGGGAAGCTAGGTCCCAATGACATTCATTAACTGTCCCAATATGGAAGGTTGATCAAACTGATGCTATAACTGCACCCAGTGATTTATGCCTGAATTCCGAGGATGGGCTGTGACATCTCACAGGTTCTGTCTTTCAGATTCTCATATTTCCTCCATCCCCATCACTTCCTGCCTGGCATTCACTCACCCCTGATCATAAATATTGCCTGCCACTTTTACGATTATTGGTGATTAGATATGATGAATTCTGATACTAGTCAACCGTGGAGGAGATATTAAATACATTAGCTAATTTTCCCTTAATGCCTCATCCAATATGAATCAATATTGGTTTAATAATTAACATGTTTAAACATTTTTATGTATATTTCATGATGAGACAATCCATGTTTATTTTATGAGGATGAAATATTTAGCTCCCTGCCACCAACAGCAAAGCCACTCCAACTTGGAGATTTTCTTTAGCCTGCTCTGGGGCCATCTTTCCGTGTCCTGGGAGAGCTGGCTGGTTCTCTGGCTGGAACCTGGTACAGGATGCTGAGTTCATAATGAGTTTGCAGCACCTGGAAAGAGGAAGGGCTGAATGCTGAAGAGTGAGTCCTGAGAGGAGCCTGCCGGAATGGTGGTTCCAGCATCTCTCTCTCTGCTCGATCCCCTCCTCTTCAGGCTGGATACTGAGTGTTGACTCCAAGTAGGATTCAACTCTCTCACTTAAGGAGAGACTCATGAGGTGGGTTGGAAGCACGATTTAGAGCAATGATTCTCAACCAGAAGAGGTTTTGCCCACCCCTTCCCTCCAGGGAACATTTGCAATGTCTGGAGATATTTTTGGTTGCCACAGATGGAGGGTCTGTAACTAGCATCTATGGGTCAAGTCCAGGGATGCTGCTAAGTATCTTACAATACAGCAGACAGCTCCTCGCGACAAAGAGTCATCTAGTCCAAAATGTCAGCAGTGCCCAGATTGAGAAACCCTGGCTGATAGGCGGACAGCACTCGGCCTGCCGCCCAGCTCTGCCAAACGCAGTTACATAAAACTGCAAAGGTTCGGGCCCTTGCCTTCCACCTCTCTAAATTAGCGATAATAATCAGAAAGGGACCTAGTTGACAAAGTTTGGTAGAAATTAAGTGAGAGGACAAATATCACAAAATTCAGTGTTTGGTCCATAGGGACCGTCACAGGACACCCAACCGAAGCTGGGATTGTGGGGAGGGCTAGAAAACTCTCAACAAGAGGTGATCGAGGTCGATTACACAAAATACACACAGTTCTTGAAGCCACGGTATCCCATCTTGCAGTGTGACTTTGAAGTTCCCTCGTGTATTAGTTTGAGCCTAGGGCACTTCCAGTTATCCTTTCTTAGCAGCCTGCGGCCACGAAGTGGTCAAGCTGGCCTTCTGGAGAACGAAGGTGACTTACTCCAGCTGAGGCCTCTCAACCTGGCCCAGCATCGCAACCTACGCCCACCCCAAAGGACGACTGGCAGAATCATCTGTTGTTTGAAGCCACTGAATGTGGGCATCATGTGTTACTCAGCAGAGGCTACCTGACAGAGCGAGCTGGGGCTGAGTTCTGGAGGACCGGGAGGAGTGGACCCAGGGAAGAGGACAGAATGTGCAGAAAGATTCAAAGGGAAGAGGGAGGGCAGAATTCCTAACAGATGCTAAACAAAAGGCTAATTTCCTTTAAGAAGCCTTGATGATTTTCTCCTTGGAGGATGAATAGGTTCTTTATTTGTTTTCACATTTTTGTTTTTCTTTTCCTCCTTCTCATGCACTTTGTACCACCTGGAGCCGTGGTTAATGGGAGACCCTGTCCCGGACCCTATGTCCCCATGCTGTCTAATATAGCAGCCACTAGCCACATGGGGCTATTTACATTTGAATGAATTAATTAAAATTAAGTAAACATTTAACTCAATTCTGCAGTTACACTGGCCACATTTCAAGTGCTCACGAGCCATGTGGCAGCTCGGATACGGAGCACTGCTGTCATCAACTGAGGGTGCTCCTTAGAGAGCCTCCTCCTGGCTCTCTGGGAAGAGAGGTGAGGACTCTATGGAGCGAAGGAACAGGCTCATCTGAATGACCAAATAGACAGTTCTTATAAATCACAATATCACTCATGTTCCTTGGTTGGTGGCCCTTTCCACCATCTTCAAAGCCAACAATATCAGATGGATCCTCGTGTCCTACTCTTGGGTCTCCCTCTCCCACTTTTAAGGGCTCTCATGATTACACCGGACCCACCCAGATAATCCAAGATAATATTCTTAGTTAAGGTCAGCTGATCTGCAACTTGAATTCCATCTGCAAATTTAATTCCCCCTTGCCACGTGAAGTAACGTTGTTAATCGTATTAGTACTCATAGGGTGCAATTAGTTCCACTTTACAGACGAAAAATCTGAAACTAAGAAGAGGTTAAAAACCCTGTCTGAAGTCCAGCTCCTTGTGTAGGATCAGAATTTGAACTAAGTTGTGCAATTACAAAACCTGAGCTCTTAGCATCCAACCTCCGGCCATCAGTAAGTCTGTCTAAATAATCAGAAAATCTGTTCTCTCCGAGTAGTGAGAAATACAACCTCCTGATCTCCTGCTACGCATCAGGAAGTGTATCAGGGCCTTTGCATACGTTATCCAGTTAATCCACATGGCATTAATAATGATACATGTTGTTTATTGCACTCCTGCTCTGTGCCATGCATTTCATATATGTTAGCTCTGTTCCTTACAGCAGTCTTACAAAGTAGGCAACACTGTATCCATTCTTAGAGTTGAAGAAACCAAGGTAGAGGAAAGTTGAATAAACGACCTGAAGCCACTTTGTTATCCATCCACTTAATTTTTAAGCTTCCACTCTATGGCAGGCACTGTTCCAGGGGCTGGGAATACAACAAAGTAGCATGCTTTCATCCTCGCAGAAAAAGATAGATCGTGATCATATCAATCAATAAAAAAATCAATCAGGTGAAAGGTAATGAGGGCCATGGAAACAATATAAAGGAATTTAAAAATAGGGTGTGCGTGTAGAATGTGCTATTTTTATACGGGATGGCTAGCAAAGTCTTCACTGAGCAGAAGCATTGAGAGACCGGTCAATGAAGCCATCTGGGATAAGAGCATTCTGGGTGCAGGGAACATCACAAGCCAGAGTGCTAAGGAGAGAGTGAGTTTGGTGGGGTCAAGGAACAGCAGGAAGGCAAATCTGGCTGGGGCAGGTGAGAGAAGGGGAGAATATCTTATCCTGAGGATGTCCAGAGGGTCCAGATTGGCAGGGCAGTGGAGGTAATGGCAAGGACTTGTTACTCTGAGTAAGATGAGAAGGCATTAATCCAGAGGAAGGTTTTAAGTAGAGAAATGCAAAATATGGTTCATATTCTAAAAGAATTTGCGTGCTGTGGAAAAAAAAAAATAGACTGAATTGACCAAGGAGACCAATGAGGGGCTCATATTACTTTTCTAGAGAGATGGTAGTTAACAACAGAAGCTGTGAGATGTGTTCACATTTTGAATATTTTTTATAATTTTTTAAATATGTTTTTATTGATTTTTTAGAGAGAGAGGAAAGGAGAGAGAGACAGAATCATTGATGTGAGAGAGAAACATTGATGGGCGGGCTGCCTCCTGCACGCCCCCTAGTGGGGATCGAGTCCACAACCTGGGCCTGTGCCCTGACCAGGAATCTAACTGGGACCTCTTAGTCCATGGGACGATGCTCAGTCCACTGAGACACACCGGCTGGGCTTGAATATATTTTTAAGGAGAGTTAGCAGGATTTACTGCTGGATTGGAGGTAGAATGTGAGAAAGAAAAGAGTCAACAGTGAGCCCAGAGTTCTGGTCTGAAGAACTGGAAGAATAGAGCCGTCATTTACCATAAATGGGGGCATGTAGGTGGGTCTGGAGTCTAGGGAACTTTTTTTGAACCATGAGAGACACTGCTTCATGTTTTTATGTTAATTTGGTAAGATTATCCAGAGAGGGAGGAAAATGATTCCGAGAAGCCAGAACGATTTCTAGATTATCAGAGCTGTGACCTTGAGCAAAGTTTGGACTAAGGGGTGGGAGAGAAGCAAGGGTGGTATCTAAAGAAAGAACTGGACAGATCGCCCTTACATGAAAATACGTACAATTAATCTGTGGTAACAAGAGGGAAAGCCAAGCGCGCGGACACACCTTCCAGTAGGCTGGTTCTGGAAGCAGAGTGTCTAGATATTCATTGTTTTTCTAGTGAAATAGGTAGTGAAGTCCAAGCAAAGAGTGAGCAGTGGGGGAGAGGTGCTGGAGAGGTGAGGAAGACAAAGAGGAAGTAATCGTGACCAATGGATTAGGGAAATGTGGTCGAGTTCAGACCAGGTCCATTGAGTTCCAATGTCAGCCAACTTCTCATGCACCATACGGTGTAAAAATTACGCTGAAAGGTAACCATGTTTTATTCCCTCTTGAATAAACAAAATGGACATTTGAAGAGTTTATATGGCCCAAGACCACTCAGTTTGTTATGTTGCAAAAATCAGATTTCAAACGAAACCTTCAGACAATGAATTCACAACCCAGCGAACCCATTCACTGTAGAGAACGAAAGGGCCACGGACGACATCTCTGTGAAGGGTCAGTAAAGTCTTGGGTCCCCCTTCAACCCCCCTGGAACGATGGCAAATGTAAACTTATCTGTAGGTTCCCTGGGGATTTCTCGGCTGCATTTTGTCCTAATACCCCTTTTGCCTCCAGCTTTCTGTATTTCTCGGGTCAAGTTGAAGAAACAGATAGAAGACTAGCTTGGATCTGCCCCTGTGAGTCAGCGACACGTGGCAGGATATGTCTGCGTTGAGGGCTTTGAAAAAATGCTGAACTTCCCTGAAAGAGATGAAGTCAGGATAGAACATCTGCTTTTACTTTATTTATTTATTTATTTTTTTCTTGCTCAGGGTTCTACCCTCTCCTTTCCTTTCCTTTCTTCATCTTGTGAAATATGACTCAGAGCTAACTATGCCACTTCATGGAAACTTGGGGTACCAAGTAATTTTTATGAATTCAAGTCTTAGAATATCTTTCCAGGCTGACAGGGCCCTTGGAGACCACCGCGCGCAGTCTCACTGGGCTCGGATGAGGAGATGGAGACCCAGGGGAAGAAAGGGACAGCAAAGGCAAGATCAGAAATCCTGGCTCTTTCCGTCCCATCAAGGACTGAAGGAAAGTTCCGGAAGTTTGCGTATGCTTCTCCAAACTTCAGAGCGGGCCACAGAAAGTAAAACAGGGCTCACAGTTTTCCAGCCAGACTCCTCAGCCCTACAATGACATTTGCAAATAGCATCAGGGAAAACATTTTTTTCCCCCTTTGTTTTCGATGTCTGAAGTTTAAACTTTCTTTAAAGGTTGTATTCTAAAAAGGTTGAGTTCATGGTGAGTCAGTGACTCCAAAACAGCCTGCAGGCTATTTAAAACCAGCCCTGCCTTCACCGCAACAGGCAGTGGGAGAATGCTGGGGAGAAGGATGCCGGCCGTGTGGCTCAGTGGACTGAGCGTTGTCCCATGGACTGGGAGGTCCCGGTTCGATTCCCGGTCAGGGCACATGCCTGGGTTGCAGGCTCGATCCCAAGTGGGGGCGTGCAGGAGGCAGCTGATTGATGTGTCTCTCTCACATTGATGTTTCTATCTTTCTCTCCCTTCCTCTCTTTCTAAAAAAAAAAGAAAATAAAAATCAATAAAAACATATTTTTTAAAAAGAACGTGGGGAGAAGGAAAGTGGCCTCCAACCACTGAGACAACGTGAGGATCTCAGTCACAGCCTGCATTCACTGCCTGCCCGTCCTCCCTACACACTCAGCGGCATCTCGGCTTACTCCCTCCTCTCCTGCTGCAGGATCGTATTGTCGAAGATTCCCCCTCTGCTCCACGTCTTTGAACTTATCTCTTTACATCCCCTCTAGGACTTGATTCCATCTGGGGGACCCTCTACTTCCGAGATGCCTAACTCTCCTTCCTAACTCCTGTCTTCCTTCCAGTAACCACCTGTCACGTAGCAGTCGCCCCTGGAAGAGAGTTCTCCTTCCACTCTTCTCTCTCCAGCCCTGCAGAGTGGTTCTCTCTCCAACCTCTTGGAAGAGGTTCTCCACCTTGACTGCTACTACATTCTTATCTTCCATTAATCTCCCAACCCAATAATCTCAGGTCCCCTCTCCCAAAAGTTCATTCATGCAGCTCCTTCCAAAGGCACCAACAATGTCCCAGTTGCAAAACGTTTAGCTTCTTTTCTGATTTGATGTCTAATCCATCGGTACTGATAGCTTCCTCCTGAAAAGTTTCTTCCTAGGATTTTCCAGTTCCTACAATAGTTCTTCTTCCTTTTTTTTCTTTTTAAATCCTCACTTGAGGATATTTTTCCATTTATCTTCAGATAGAATATAAGGGGGAGGGAGAGACAGAGACAGAGAGAGAGAGAGAGAACATCGATGTGAGTCCCCAACTGAGGTACGTGCCCTTGACCGGAATCGAACCCGTGACTCTTTGGTCCACGGGCTGACACTCTAACCGCTGAGCCAAACCAGCCAGGGCAAGTTCTTCTTCCTTTATTGACTTTGCAAATACTGATGTTCCCCAGAGTACCCTTTGACCCCTCTTTCTTCTACTTACTTCTCCTCCTTTTCCTCCCTTTCCCCCTTTCCTTCTCTTTCCTTCCTCTCCCTCTAGTTTTCTTTCCCTACACTTCTCTTGCCATTCTATACCCTCTCCTGTGACAATAACACTCCAACTCAGGGCTTAACCTACCACTCAGAGTCAAACATTCTTAGCTTGACATTTTCTTCTGAGCCTTTTTCCGAGCACCAGACACATTTTTTATGACCGCCTATTAGCGATGTCCACTGTGCACCGAGATTTTTATCCACGCGAACCTGCTCTCCTAGGCCCTCAATGCCACTCCCACCACCAACCCCAGCACACCTAACTGTTTACCAAGTGTGGCTTTTGCTACATCCTAATTGTAGTCCAGCCTGGTGAAATTTCACGGAGCTGCCCGGCAGACCGCTGCCCAACATCTGGATTACAGGAGAGATGCCTGAGCTGGAGGTCCAGGTTGGGAATGACCCAAAAGCAAGGACAGCTGTGAGTCGATAATGTCACCTAGAAAGAGCTCACAACAGAAACTCAAAACCTAGCCCAGCCAGTGTGGCTCAGTGGCTGAGCGTCGACCCATGCACCAAGAGGTCACCGGTTGGATTCCCGGTCAGGGCACATGCCCAGGTTGTGGGCCCGATCCCCAGTGGGGGGCTTGCAGGAGGCAGCCAATCAACGTTCTCTCTCATCCATGTTTCTATCTCTCTCTCCCTCTCCCTTTCTCGCTCTCTAAAATCAATAAAGAAAAAAAATTAAAAAAAAAAAAAAAAAAGAAATTCAAAACCTAGAAGTCCATGTGTGGCCTCCCCAAATTATGTCCAAGGTCACATATGAGGTGTCTATGTACATTTGAAAGATGATTCATAGCTTTCATCAGGTTCTCAGAGGGATCTATGGGCCACAGAATTCTTCAAAATCTTTAGGGCAGAGAGAATTTCTTTTAATTATTGCAAAAAATACAGGGTGGAGCAAAAGTAGGCTTACCATTGTTCGTATGGAAAATAATATGATCAATAAATAGTAATACAAGCATAGACTGCGTTTCGCCCCGGCTTTGCCCCTAACAGACCATGTGTCGTCAGGGGCAATGATCTGAAGCTCCAGGCCCCCGTGGAAGCTTCCCGCCCGCCCGCATCTTCCCGCAGCTCTCCGCACACCTGGGACTCTGACGTGCACCACGGGCTCGGCGTGTGTCTGTCTTCACGGGGGTGAGCTCCAGGGGAGGAAGGTCTACGTGCTCCTGTTGTCCACAGACATAGTACACAGAGTCCTTCCCCCCGATTTCCTCAGACCTTCAGTTCTCTTCGGGGCGGCAGTGTCTCCACCTGTAACGTCAGAAATCCATTCTGCACAGTCCGTCTCTGCGGCACCAGCCGTGCAGTGTGGCGGTGGCCTTGGCCATTGTTAGGTCTTCAGAGCCTGCTGAGCCGAGCGCTGGTTCCTCCGCTGAAGCAGAGCAGACAGGCAATGGGGTATAATTATAATAAATTGTGACGTGTGTTACAATAAGGGGATTGGAAGGAGCTGGGAGCGGGGTGGGGGGCCAGCCACATCTGGGATGCAGGCGTCAACCCTCCTGGAAAGCTCTGGGCGAGCACGTTTGACCTCTCAGAGCAGGGTGGGCATTGCCCCCTCCAGGTAGCACTGGGGACTAATCACAGGGCTGTGCAGACTGGCCCTCCCTTGTCACTCCCTCCTAATCATTCCAGATGCCATTTCCCCTTTTCAATTTCAATTCAGGCCTCACAATTTATAAGAAATAAATTACCTGCCTCCGTAGTGTGTAATTTCCAGAACTAACTGTTCACCACAGCAAAGCAACCATGCCTGGCTCCCCAAGGAAGCATCATTCTCTCCCTGTTCCTTCCGGCCTCATTGTGTGCTTGGCCACAGGGCGCCCAGGAGAACGAGGACCAGAAACCAGCCCGCCTCGGGCCCTGCTCCCCAGCCGCACGCCTGCCATTGCAATGGCTTTTTTAAAAAATAAAGTTCCTTCATTTTTTTCTCCTTATGATTTCTCAGCTTTTCTTGCTTGGAATGGTACTCTTTCATTTTTATTTTATTTTACCTTATGTTATCTTATTTTATTTTGTTTATTAAATACAGGTCCTGAAATTACTTGTATTTCCAGCCTATGCCACATTAAACGTAGAAACTTCTCTACTTTCCTATGTCTATTTCCATATTGGTATGATCGTTTTAAAAACAAAACAAAACAAAAAACAATTTAGGATTTGGAATAAAAAAAAAAATCTAGCCTTTGAAACCAATTCTACACCATCCTAGCCAATTCACTGACCTGTCTGAGCCTTACTTCCCTCATCTGCTAAACGGAGACAGTAACAGTAATAGCACCTCCCTGTGTCACCTTTGTCGGTGATGTTTAGATCACAAATCGTGGGGCTGAGTGGTTTTGATAAATTCCGAAGTGCTCTATGGAAGTGCATACTCACTGTTTCACACTCATGGTGTGTCTCACATCCTCAGCTCTGCTGAGCGACCACCGTTCTTTATTCATCCTCCTTCCAGTTTAAAAATTTTAATCAACCCATTCAAAATCCATCTCTCCATGGGAGTGAAAATTTGCCTTCCCAAAGCAAATCAGGGATTCAAAGAAGCAATTTTGCTAACTGCTAATTCTCCATTCAACAAATGTACGTATCATGCCTGTACATGTCTAAGATACGGTCTTTGGCTTTATACAGTGCTGTCCCAACACTCTCTGTAACACCCCAAACCCTCTCGAGCGCCAGATGGTTGCGCTGGCTACCCTGCGTATGACCGACCAAGGCTGCTGAACTGCAGAGGCGGGTAACTGTGGAGCAAGGAGCTTTCATTTTTAGGAAATTATTCTTCATATTGAACTAATCTGTATCTTTCTGCAATTTCTATCTATTGTACAGTTCTAACATTTGGCATCTTCCCGCCTAAGTGTTCCATTGTTGGCTACCAGGTTACTTTTCCCAAAATTTCCCCTCTGCAGGTAAGAATCTGAAGTTCCTTCAGTCATTCTGGGTATTTGATTTTCTCTTCCTCTCCTTCTTGTGGCCACACTCTGCCTCATCATCCCCGAACCTACACTGAGGTTAGACTCAGGACTGCAGATATGGCTGGACCAAGGCTAAGTAGAACAGAGTTACCACTTACCTCCACTAAGCACGGAATTACTCTTAGTTTAGCCTGAAACAGCATTAAGATTTTTTGTTCCACTCAAAGCTCATTGTTGACTCACGCCACAATTAAATAAAAACACAACCTCAGATTTCCAGCCTATCTTTCTTCTAAACTGTATCTTCTTCCTCCTAGATAGAGTTGGGGTTTTGAATCCAAGCAAACACTTGCTATTGGTCCATATTTAATTTTCTCTATTTGGATTTGACCCAGTGTTCTCACTTACCCAGGAGTTGCTGAATCCCGATTATTATTCAGTGAATTGGCTGTTCCTCCAAACTTCATTCTACGGAAGGTTTTAGTCAATAAACTTTCCTTGTATTCCTGCTGATAGCTAATACGTTGCAAATTGAGATTAAGAATGAAGTTTATATATATAATATATATAATATCATTATAACCTGCTTTTTAAATCTTCAACAATTACTATAGTATACACAGATAAGACCTTGTAAAAGATGTAAGCGATACCACTTCTGGCACATAATAGGTGCTCAACAAATACCTATCACCTATCAATGAACAAAACAATCTGATTTTTCTTACAAATCAAAGAAAATACATAGGAAAAATAAGAGAATCTTCCAGACATAGGTTGATGATAAGTTGTAAAGACAAATTAAATTCTCAATGGAAGTCAAAGCCGGAAGGTGTCGCGGTATTCAAAATGAGATTGACCATTCTAAAACTGAGAGGGTACAGGAGGCACTTTCCCTGAAATATCTCTGGGCTCATGGCCAGTAGAGATGGTCTTCTGAGAACGCCTTGAGGAGCATGAAGGAGAACAGAAAGTAAAGCAGCCCCTTTCCACATGTGCATGATAAGATTAGCTGACCCACTGAGCCCTCACGGTGGGCCAGGCATTCTGCCATTCCATCAGCCCCCCGACAACCCACTGAGGTTGATTCGATGGTTGTGCTCATGGGATAAAACAGAGACCTGAATCGTATCTAGCTTACCTAAATTGCTGGAGGTCATGCACACAGTCAAAGTAGACAGAGAACCTTGACCTTGGTACTTTGCTGCTACCAGTGTCCACAAATCTCTTAGAAAGGTTCCTTCCTACACTCTTACACATTCTAGATCCTGGCAATACTTAACCCACAATACAAGGGGAATGTATTGTCAGATCAAGACTCAAAGTATCATTCCTTAAACACAAATAAAGGAACCCCTGTGGGTTTTGAGCTAGGTTAGATTCCTCTCCAAAGAGCCTGGTCTGGGTTTTCTTTATATTTAATGTTTCCAGTTCCCCTCATCTCATTGGTTTGGTCATACCTGCCAGTTCTGATATATTTTATCTGTAGCCTACACACTTATTGATGCTTTGATTGAAAAACTAAGTAGACAACATGAAGTTCACGGCCTGGGATCACCTTCCAGCTCCACATACATCCCGCTCATAGTCCACTTGGGGACCCCTGTACGAGCTCCCATCCCACTCTCTTCCCTGAGCCCGCCGCCCTCTCCTCTGGCTCTCCGACTCCACTGTGCAGGCCGGGGGCTGACTCTGCGCTGTAGTAAGGACACTGGGACCAGGAGGGATAGCAGTGAGACAAACAATGGGCTGGCTGGAAGTGGGCGATACTCAGACAGAGCCAGCACTGAGGACTTGACCGACACAGTCAACTCCCACACTCTACCCCCGAGCGGAGGGGAGAGTGAGGTTTCTAGGAGATGTCCCCGAAAGCCCCACAGACACCATATTCTTCATCGAGTATTTGCAAAGAGCCTACTCTGTGTGCGGACTCTGCTGGTGACCGAGGGTACGGCAGTGAGTTTATTGTCACCTGTGGACCAGTTGGTAGGATGACAGCCCAGATGCCACAATGTTAGTACCAACTTTGCTAATAACTCCCTTGGACAGACATCGCACCTCCTGGTGACTCGGTTTCCTCACCTACAAACTGGTGAAGGGACGCTGAACGACGCCGCAACCAGGGTCCCTTTCAAGCGCGGTGACTGAGTGATTCCCTGAAAACAGTCACTATCCCAGCTCCCTGGTGGGCGGCTGGTCTCAGGTTTGCCGTGTGGGGGAGGGGATGGGGAGACTTCCTGCCAGAAAAGTTCTTTCTCATTTTCATAATAGAATTATGTACTCCTCTCTGCAGGTCTTTAATCTTCCAGCATTTATCCCATCAGTTCTGTCTCTAGTGAGCCCTTATCCCAAGATGTTTGTCTATTAAATTAAGAGTTTTACAGAAGGGGAGAGCCATTTAAAGGCTGTAAATCACCAGGCAGTCTCTGAGCAGCTCTCTGCTCCGAGCCCCACCGCACCAGCCTCCGCCCAGCCTGCCGCAGCCACCTTCGCCTCCCCGGGGCCGGTGGGAGGCAGACAGCTCTGGAGTGTGGGGCCCGCCCAGACCTGCCTGCGTGCACACCTGCTCCCGTGCTGGGGCCAGCCTGACCTGGGGACAGGGGTGGGGACGTACGTGAATCCTTCATTAACCCTCAGGAGCACCAAAGGCAACTTGGCTCGCACCCTGCTTCTCCCCGGCCCCCACCTGGGCGCTTTGCCTGCACGCACGTCCCTGCTGAACACCGCAGCTTTGAGAACTGCGTCTCTTGATTATATTCAGGTCCCTGACTTGAGATTCTAACCAGAAAGGCAGGAACATAACACACTTCTGGAACCTGACCCATTAGGAGCCAGATGTTGTATGTGTCCCCTGCCACTCACAGTCTCACCGTTTACCTAGCTGTTGAATGACCAAGAGGCTGAGGCAAGACGGATCACCCAAATCGCTCAAGGTTGTATAACCCATTAGTAATGGAGCTGGAATTCTGAATCTGAAGCTCTTTGGTACCAAAGCTGGTGGTACACATTCCTTCCCGCCTAGGTGCTTTCCGAGTGACTGTCCCTGTCACACAGTGGACCGTGCTGGTGTCAGAATTGTAGCCAAAACAGTGAGGACTCCACTCCCTCCAGAGCATGCGGTCTACCCTGCGGGGCGGTCCACCCTCCAGGACCTTAGGGGCATCAGTGCAAGCTCCTCCCCATCCTTCTCAACTTGGTGATGGGAGTCCTGTCCCTGGACCTTGCCCCCTTCTAACTCTTGCTCTGGCCATCCTTCTGGCTCTCAAGAAATCACCACAGACTGCACCAGCCATGCCCACAGGGAGCCCCTGCTAATGCTCGTGGTGTTGATGATGTCATCGCCGGCTCTACAGCAGTAAGTCTGTCCTGCTGCTCTGGGTGGATCCCTCCCGAACTTCCTCTCTGTGCTTCCTCGTTCCTGGGGCGGTCTCCAGGTCCTGTCCCGACCTCCGCCTGCTTGCTCCATCCTGCTGCATGTCACCTTCCATGCCCACCCCCTTCCCAAGGTTCATCAGACTTCAAAGCAATCACACACAATGGGGAAAGACAGGAGGTGTGTTCTTCATTTATCTGTCTCGTTCCTTAAAAACCCACTGACCTCTGGCTGTCCCCTGAGACCTGCTTTCCTGCGTTCCACCTCGGCTGGCCTCCCTCTAAAGGCCCCACACCCCTGTGACCCTTCCCTTTCACTCATGAGATGCTATCACACATCAAAAATGATGTGATAGGATTCATTCGTAATATGTAGAATGGGGATCACACAGGGCTAGAAATCAGGCTTGATTTAAGCTCCAATTCTACAATTACCAGCTTTGAGTTATCAGTCATGTCCCACAAACTCTCAGGCACTCTTTCCTTCTCTCGTACACGGGAATCTCAGAGACTATGATGGCTTTACAATGTGTCGACTTGGCTAGTCTGAACTGCTTTTCCCAGAATTCCCTTTCTCGCATGTCTTCGGTCAAGATACACCACAAGAGAGACCCTTGGGCAGTTCTGGAGGGTGGAAAGGGAGCAGCCACCATTTCATAAGCTCACTGGCTTGAAGCACAGTGGACCTTCCCCCGAGTCCTCCTTCAGCTTCTGGCACTCCCGGGCCGGGTGCATGTTTACCTCTGTGACAAGGATGCCAGTGCATTTTGCAGAACACCCAAAGGCAGCTAAGAAATAGCATGGGTTTCAGCCCATTCTCATGGGGTTCCAGTTTATGCTTGTAAGTTAAACCTGCGCTTGACATCCCCAACTTTATATCTCTCCTCCGGACTTCCAGCCCTCCAGGCTCTGGGCTCCAGCAACAGGTGTGGGGAAAACACCTCACAGAGATGCTTCACTGGCTCTCATATTGAACAAGGTCAGGTACCTGTAACAGAGGTTTGTATGTATATGCATGCGTGATGTGCGCGTGTGTGTATGCGTGTGTGTGTGTGTGTGTGTGTGTGCACGCCCTGGAGTCTGCTTCTCTGGTGGAACCCTGATCAATATAAAGGACATCTAAAAAGTCACAAAATCTCAGGGGCATAGAAGAATAACTCTTTATTTAACTTATGGATCTGTGGGTCAGCTGGGGCAGTTCTTCCTCATGCAACATGTCTATCGGGCACCTGGGGTGACTTTGCTCCCCTTGTGTTTATCCTACAGCCCAGTGTGAGGGGACAGCAGCTACCTGGGGGAAACTCTGTTCTTGGACATGGCAGCAGCTCAACAGGACAGTTCCCAAGGGACAAGCACATTCTGAACCCAGGGTTGTATCATGTCTGTTAGCATCCCACTGGCCAAAGCAAATGGCCTGGCCAAACCCACTCTTAAGAGGCAGGGAAGTACAGTCACTTCTTGTGGGAGGGACAAAAGCACATGGTGTGGCTGCAACATGAAGAGCTGAGGCCACACTTAAAACATAGCGACTCAGAAAAGTGTCCGGAAACCTGCTCCCCCTGCTTACAAGACGTGGTTATGAGCAGAGCGCGCTGGCTTCCAGTTCCGACTCTGCTCCCAGCGAGCTGTGGGTTACTGGGAAAGTCCGTTCACAACGCTTTGTTTGGAAAATGCGACAGCAACCCTCATCCCTAGAGTCAGATCGGTTGAATTTGATCTTTCAATGACTCTGTGATTCCAAGAGGGGTTTGTTTTCCCTATTGTGTGCAGAATTTTCAAATTCTCTCATTTGAAAATACACATTAGAGTACAATTTTTAAATGATAAGGAAAAATGAAAGACTGCCTTCAACATCCTCACACCTAAGTCCGCATTCAGTTCTCCTCACAATGGAAATCACGTTGAAACGCTGCCTGTCTCTGTCCACACCTTTTCATGACTTGATTGGATGCAGATATTACACATATAAGCACGACCGTGTTCTTACTATGGTTTTCTCCTTGCCGCTGCTCTATCTCGGTTTGTTCATTTCGGTCTACAGAGATCTATTTCAGCCTTTTAAAATCCTTTTTATTCCTAAGTGTGAATCTACCCGTATATATTTAACATTTGCTCCTTTGTTCATCATTGCAATTCTTCCAGATACAGTCGCCCCCCCCCCCATCCATGGGGTATATGACCCAGGACCCCCTGAAACCATGAATAGTATTGAACCCTATACACTATGATTTTTCCCACACATACCTATGAGAAAGTTTATCAATTTACAGCAATAACTAAGAATAAAATAGAACAATTATAACAATATGCTGCAATAAAAGATTTGTAACTATCTTGTACTTCTTGGGATGACGAGATGATAAACTGCCTGGTTGATGAGAGAAGTGAGGTGGATGAGTAAGCATTGGGCTGCAGGGTGAGACCAGGGCGGAGATCTTCCGACCACCCGAACAAGCACCTCACGGCTTCCTGGGGCATATCTGCATTGAAGATCACTACTCTTGCACTTTGGGGGCACTTTTCAGTCAAATAAGGGTCCCTTGAACACAAGTACTGTGATATCAGGACAGTCGACCTGATAACCTAGAAGGTTACTAAGTGACTAACAGGTCAGGAGCACATCCAACGTGGAGATGCTGGGCAAAGGGATGATTCACATCCCGGGTGGGACGAAGCAGGGTGGAGCGGGAGGGAGCTGGACACTGCAACATTCCATCACGCTATGCAGAACGGCACGCGATTTAAAAGCTGTGAATTGTCTGTTTCTGGAATTTTGCATTTAATATTTTCAGACTGCAGTTGGTCGCTGTAACCATGGAAAGCAAGACTGCAGATAAGGGGAAGCGACTGGATGCCTTAACACACCAAGTGTTGAAGAGAAATCTTTGTACGTGCCTTCGCACAGTGCGAGAATACTTTCTGTGGGATGAGACACCTAAGAAATAGTCACGATTTTGAAACTTTGATAGATTACTGCCATATTGCCCTCCAAATAACGCCAGATCCAATTTATAAATTCACCAACATTATATGGAAATACCATTTCTCTAAATCTTTACCAACACAGAATATCAATTTTAACATTTTTTTCCTATTTAAATGACTTGCATGGTTGTCACAGGTCTGTTATGATGAGCGATGTCCATAGGCACAGGCAAAGGATACGAGTGCCTTTAACATTAATATAGAATATGAACTTAATCGCATGAGGACGAATTTGACTGGCATCAAGGCAGCAAGGAGACACGCAGTGATCTCACTGAAGGGGCAAGTTTTGTCAGCCTTGAAGCCTGCCCGAAGAAGCCGTTAGCAGAGGATACCATCCAAACATATTAAAAGTCCCACTGAGTCATCAAGAAGCTCCCTAGTGGCTGGCAGAATGATGCTCCCCCGAAGATGTCCATGTCCTAATTCCCAGAACCTGTGGATATGTTGCCTTACAAGACAAAAGAGAAATTGCAGCTGTGATTACATGTAAGGACTTGAGATGGGGAGAGATCCTGCATCACCCAGGTGGGTTCAATCTAATCCTAAGAATCCTCCCAGCTGTGAGCAGAGGGAGCTATGTGCACAGAGGAAGGCTCAGAGAGAGTCAGCATTGCTCGCTTTGAAGATGGCAGAAAGGGGCCATGAGCCAAGGAATGGATGAGGATGTGGATTCTTCCCTGGAGCTCCTAGGAAGTAGCACAGCCCTATCAATGTCTTGATTTTAGCCCAGTGAGATCCGTGTCAGACTTCTAACCTGCAGAACTGTAAGATAATACATTTGTTTTTTAAGCCTGTATGTTTGGGGTAATTTGTTATACTAGCAATAGAAAACTAATACAGCCATCCTCATTGTGTGCTGGGTCAGTGATTATTTCTTTTTGGTTTCTTCTTAATGACACATGAGCTACCCTCCTGCTTACCCACCAGGTACAAGAAACTGACAACAGCCCCAGAACATGTATCAGTATTTGCTGTAAGGATTAGGAAAAGGTCAATCTATACAATGTTTGCAGATATCCTCTGCCTAGCGGATACAGATGCAACATGAACGCTTACTTGACTTAATGAAAAGTAGTATCTCAATAGTGCTTCCTTTTCATTTCTTTAATTGTGAAGATGTTAAGTAGTTTTTCATATGTTAATTAACCATTTTTAATTGCTGGCTTATAGCTTTGACAAATTTCTCAAATATGCTGTTGGCCTTGTCAATGATTTGTTAAAAACTCTTTATATGTTCTGTATACAAACAGTTTGTCTGTAATGTCTGTTGCAAATATTTCTCCTAGTACTTCAAATTGATACACACACATAAAATATAGCTAAAGCAGTGCTCAGAGGAAGATTTATAGTTTTAAACATTTATATTAAAACAGTGCAAATGCTTAGAATCAATGATCTAAGTCTAACCTTAGAAACAGGAACAGAGAGCAATGTAAACTCAATGTAAACAGAGGAAAGGGAATGCGAAAGAACAGAAGGCAATGAAATACAAAAGTGAAGAAAATTAACAAAGCCAAAAGCTGGTTCTTTTAAAAGCAAACCAAAATTGATCAAATCTTAGCTAGAATGACTAAGAAACCACTACAAGAGTACAAATTACCAATGTGAAGAATGAAAAAGGAGTTATCATTACAGACCTTACAGACATTAAGAAGGTAATAAGAGAATGTTATATAAACTACTTAATACCAACAAGTTCAACAACTTGGAATAAATGTAAAAAGTTCCCAACTAACCCAAATTAATATGATGGAACATAGTCTATTATCAAGATTAAAATTTTATCTAAGACCTTATCACAATGAAACGCTTGGCTCAGAAGTCTTTATTTGGTGAATTCTACCAAATATTTAAGAAAAAAATAATACCAATATTACAAAATGTCTTTCAAATCACAGAGGAGCATGGAACACAATCCAATGCCTCTTATACCAAAATTCACAGAGACATTACAAAAAAAGGAAATAACAGACCAATTCCTTTCATGAGCATAGACACAAAAATCCATAATAAAGAATTAGTAAATCAAATACAATACCCAAAAGGGATAATTTATCACACTCATAAAGGGCTTATCCCAGGAATACAAGATTGACTTTACATTCACTGAACTGTTCACTTTACAATGATTGATTTAATGATATGTAAATTTTACCTCAATTTAAAAAAAAAATCAAATCATATAATTCACCATATTAACAGAAAAAAAGGGGGAAATGTTACAAGAATTTCAATAGGTATAGCAAACACATATTTTACAGAATCCAACACCAATTTATGATAAAATTTGTCAGCAAATAAGGTATGTAAGAAAATGTCCTCAATCTATATAAGGGCATCTATAAAACTTGGAGATAACATTATCCTCAATGGTATCGTACTGATCACTAAGATCAGAAACAAGACAAGGATTCTCACACTCACCCCTTCTGTTCATCATGGTAGTGGAAATCCTGACCATTTTCAATAATAACAACAAGATCTAAAAGGCATAAATATCAGAAAGGAAGGAGTAAATTGTTTATTTGAAAATGACAGAGACTTCCGGTCAAGATGGCGGGTAGGTAAACGCGGTACCGGCCCTCCCACAACCACATCAAAGTTACAACTAAACTACAGGACAACCATCACTCAGAACCGCCTGACATCGAGCTGAATGGAAGTCCTACAACTACGGAATTAACGAAGAAGCCGCATGGAGACTGGGAGGAGGGCGGAGGCGGATGGGCTGGTCCCACACCCACGCGTGGCGGATAAAAATTAGGAGGACACCTCGGCTGGGAAGGTCCTCCCTGAGGACTGAGGGGTCCCTGTCCCACACCAGGCGCCCAGCTCAGGGTTCCAGTGCCAGGAAGAGAGTCCTCATCACTTCTGGCTGAAAAACCAGCGGGAACTGAGGCTGAGGCGGCTGGAGCCCCGGCAGCTCCTCTTAAAGGGCCCGCGCACGGACTTACTCGGACTCGCTCCCTCCAGGCTCCAGCGTGAGGGAGGCAGCTTGAAAGGCGCCAGAGTCATACGGGGAAGAACTGAGCTGTTTGGCATTGGAGCAAGGGCTGGAGAGACAGCTTTCTCCTGGAGAGACGTGCTATCAGAGGCCTTTCTTCCTTTGGTGAGCCCTTCGCTGAGCCGGCAGACGCTGTCATATCTGGGACTCCAGCAACCTGGCTCACACTGTTGGCCCCGCCCTGGTGATTCCCTGAGGCCCCGCCCCACCCAACTTTCAGGCCCACCCAAGCTGTTGCCAGTTGCTTTACCATAGGATTGGCCTGTCTTGGATCCTGCTTCAGCTTTTCCTAAATTCGTTCAAACAAGCAGCATCTGGTCTCAGTTAGCCCCATACCTCTCGCTAAGTAATACATAGAAACAAACAGAGGGAGGCAGCCAAAATGAGGAGACAAAGAAACAAGTCCCAAGCAAAAGAACAGAATAAAACTCCAGGAAAAGAACTAAGTGAAATGGAGTTAAGCAACCTAACAGATGCTGAGTTCAAAACACTGCTTATAAGGATGCTCAATGGACTTAGTGAGAACCTCAGTGAACTTAGTGAGGGCTTCAAGAGCATAAAAAAGGACCAGTCAGAAATGCTGGATGCACAGTTAGAAATGAAGGAGGCACTAACTGAAATAAAGAATAATTTACACAGAATCAATAGTAGAGTAGGTAAAGCCAAGAAGCAAACCATGGATTTGGAATATAAGGAAGCAAAAAACGCCCAATCAGAACAGCAAAAAGAAAAAAGAATCCAAAAAAATGAGGATAGTGTAAGGAGCCTCTGGGACAACTTCAAGTGTGCCAACATTCGCATCTCGGGGGCTTGGGGGTGCCAGAAGGAGAAGAGAGAGAACAAGAAATCGAAAACCTATTTGAAACAATAATGGCAGAAAACTTCCCTAACTTGGTGAAGGAAACAGACATACAAGTCCAGGAAGCACAGAGAGTCCCAAACAAGATGAACCCCAAGAGGCCCACACCAAGACACATCATCATCAAAATGCAAAAGGTTCAAGACAAAGAGAGAATCTGAAAAGCAGCAAGAGAAAAGCAGTTAGTTACCTACAAGGGAGTTCCCATAAGACTTTCAGCTGATTTCTCAAAAGAAACTTTGCAGGCCAGAAGGGAGTGGCAAGAAATATTCAGAGTGATGAAAAGCAAGAACCTACAACCAAGATTACTCTATCCTGCAAAACTGTCATTTAGAATCGATGGCCATACAAAGAGTTTCCCAGACAAGGAAAAGCTAAAGGAGTTCATCACCACCAAACCATTATTATATGAAATGTTGAAGGGTCTTCTTGAAGAAAAAGATAAAAAAATATGAACAAACAAAATGGCAATAAGTACATATCTATGAACAGTTGAATCTACAAACAAAATGAACAAGCAGAACAGAAACATTCTCATAGATACAGAGAACTTTTATTGGTTACCAGATGGGTGGGGGCTGGGGGAATGGGTGAAAAAGGTGAAGGGATTAAGAAGTACAAATTGGTTGTTAGACTGACAAACCTCAAAGGGAAGGGGGATGGGGGTGGGAAGAAATAAACCAAAGATCTTACATGTATATATGCATAACCAATGGACACAGACAACAGTGTGGGGAAAGGCAGGAGGGGGGTGGGAATGGGGAGGAGGGGGTCAATGGGGAAAAAATAGGAACGTCTGTAATACATTCAACAATAAAGATAAGTTAAAATAAATAAAAAAAAGAAAATGACATGATTGTTTACAAAGACAGTCATAAGGAATCTAAAAAGTTATTATAAGATGTAATAAGTATATTTAGAAAGATTGTAGGACTCTAGGCTTTCTATAAAAATAAATTTCATTGGTACACATACAACTATGCAATTAGAAAATAAAATTCAAAAACCATTCCCTTTATAATAACATAAAAATGTAAAATATTAGGGAAATATTTTAAAAATACACGTATACTATCTCTATCCTGAACACTAAAACATACTGCTAAGAAAAAATATAGAAGCCCTAATTACCAAACCCTCTGGCACTGGCATTGGAATGAACAGGTCAATACAATTGAAGGTCCAAAAATAGACCCACATTTATATGGTCATCTTTTTTTTTTTTTTTTAACAAAGGCACCAGAGCAATCCAATAGTAAATAAAAAGTATTTTCCACAAATGGTGCTGAAGAAATTGAATATCCATATGGGAAAAAAAAAAAAATTGAATGTCAACACTTACCCAAAAGGTATCTGAGATGGATCACAGACCTAAACATAAAAGCTAAAACCATAAAACTTGTTAGAAATAAAGATTAATAAGTACATAACAAATATAAAATAAAGACATTGTCTTCATGATCAAGAATAAGCGAAGTTTTCTTAAACAGCTCATAGAATGCATAACCATTAAAGAAAAAAAGTTGTGACAAATAAGACCTCCTCAAAACTTAAAAACTCTGCTACACAAAAGATAGCATTAAAAAATGAATAGACAAGCCACAGACCATTAAAAAATTCATAAATACTCAAAAGGATTGTTATCTAGGGAAAATAAATAATTCTTATAACTCAACAATAAAAAGACAAATAATAAAGAGCTAGCAAAATATTTGTATATTCTTCACACACAAAATGCACAAATGACCAATGAGCAAATGATAAAGTGTTCAACATCATTAGTCATCTTGGAAATGCACACTAAAACCACAATGAAATGTAACCACACACCTACCAAAATGGCTAAAAGACTGATAGCATTAGATGTTAGCAAAGACATGGAGCAACCAGACTCTCTTACATTCTTGGTGGCACAAAGGCACAACTACTGTGGGGAAGAAATATTCTAAATTCAATTGTGATGGTTGCACAACTCTGACAGGTTCTGATAAAGATAAGTATATACCTACCGTATGATCCAACAAATCTAATATAGGAGAAAGAAAAGATGTCCATACAAAGACTTGTACATGAATGTCCATAGTGGTGTTATTCTTAATAGCCAAAAACCAGAACCCAACTAATGTCTATCAAGTGGTCACTAGATACCCAAAGTGATGTACATATCCATACAGTGGAATGCTATGCTGCCATGAAAAGAAATGAACTACTGATAACTCAAAACAATAGACTTAGTGAAAGAAACCTTACTTTTTAAATACAGACTGTTATCAAGTAATTTTATATGAAATTCTAGAACAGGCAAATATAATCTCTGGTGGAAAAGCACCCAAACAGTGGCTGCATCTGGGAAGAGGGTGAGTTAAGTGACTCACTGGGAAGGGGTATGAGGGAACTTCCTGGAATGATGAAAATCTTTGTATCGTGAGAGGGGTTTGGGTTACACAGGTAAGACATTGGCCTGATCTCAGTGTATACCTCAAGATCTGTTCATTGCTTTGTATGTCAATTTCAAAACAAAAGAGAAAACATGTAAATATATTTTTTAAGAGAGATCTTTTTTCTTAATATGTTTTTATTGATTTTTTAGAGAGGAAGGGAGAGAGAGATAGCAACCTCCATGTGAGAGAGAACATTGATCGGCTGCCTCCCACACGCCCCCTAGTGGGGGTTGAGCCCACAACCGGGGCATGTGCCCTGATTGGGAATCAAACCGGGACCTCTCAGTCCATGGATCAATGCTCAATCCACTGAGCCACATCGGCTGAGCAAAAAAAAGTATAAATATTGAATCCCGTTCATGATATGAAAGCCAAAGTCTTTAGAATGAATGTACAGATGCTTGCAGTTTCCTTTGAAATGAAAAAAAAAAAAATCAATTAAGGGATGGATACATATATTATAGAGCAAGTATAGTAAAATGTTAATGGTACTTTGGAAATAGTCTGGCAGTTCTTCAAAAGGTTAAACATAGAGTTACCATATGACCCAGCAATTCCACTCTTAAATCTATACCCAAGAGAAATGAAAACAGATGTCCACACCAAAAAGATGTATACGAATGTTCATAGCAGCATTATTCATAAGAGCCAAAAAGTGGAAACAACCCATATGGCCATCAGTTGATGAGGGGATAAATGACAGGTGGCACCCTCCCACAATGGAATATTATTTGATAATAAAAAGCAGTGAAGTAATGATACAGCTGCAGCATGGACGAACCTTAGCAAGATTCTGCTAAGTGCAAAAAGCTAGTCACCGATACTCACGTATTGTGTGATTCTATTTATATGAAATGTCTGGAATAGGCAAGTCTGTAGAGACAAAATACATTGGTTTCCTAGGGCTGGGATGGTGTGAAGGACATGGGATGTGGGAGTGGGCAGTGGCGTGACTGATAATGGGTGTGGTTTTTGCGAAGGAGTGATAAGTAAGAAAGGGCAGAAAGGAAAAGGAACATGGGGCCCTGTATTTCACTCTCCCGCTACCATCGTTAACATAAGCAATGGCCGGAAACAGGGAAGTAACATGGGTGATAAAGGATCCGATAGGGTTTCTTGGTGACTTATGATTCATAGAACACCATTGCCTTCCTCCTCCATCCAAAGCGAGTTCTGGTTCAAACGGGAAGTGTGGCTTCTGAAGGCTGCTGGTGCCCCTGCTTGATCAGTTGTAGATGTCATGCACTTACCTGCTTGCTTGGAGCCTTGCTGAACTTCCATGCATTGTGAGCCCTCCAAATCCTGTGCCCTTGGGGCATCCGAACCTCGTCTGCAAACAGGGTGGCGAGCAATGGTGGGCATGCATAGTGCACGTATCCCTTCTGTCCACACACACCCTCCATTTGTCCATCGCACTTCGTTTACAACACACAGATTCAAAGAGAAGCTTATTAAGAATGTCAGTATGTGGAAAGTGAGCTCGAAAAGACGTGTGGGGCTCTTCTGAGGGTGGAGCCCTGAGCGGCTGCACAGGCCACACGCCACGAAGGCAGCTCTGGCCACGCGACATCAGCCTCACTGTTGCTCTTAACCCTCATCGTTTGGTGAAGAGGGCATCTGCCAGTTTCCTCCATTGGGAACTAGGCATTTCTTCCTTGCCCACTCTAGTTGTTGGAAGCGAATCACTAACTCCAGCCCACACTTAAGAGGAGGGCAGTGCAACTCCATTTCCTGGAGAGACGCATCTCAAAAAAGTTATGGACACATGTTAAAACCCCCACAGCAGTTAATAAGTATTTTGGAGTTGCTAATGCTGTTTGAATCCCATAACTCAAGGGCCAATTTTGGTATCTCATGACCCACATCTCGTCTCCAGATCTGTGATCCCACGAGTCTGGCAGAAATGTAAAAGAAGGAGATAAATCTCCGTGCACTCTGAAGGCTGGTCTCTCACCAGGAAGAGACCCTAGGTCTTGGAACGGACCCAGACAATAAGTGACATGACTCTACCCCAGAACTGCACTGACCCACTTCCCTTTGGTAGGATGAGGGCAGCATGTGGTGCGACAAAGTTGTGTTCATAGCATCGTCTTCTCCAAGTGGATGACGGGGAGTAAGTCATCACCGGCCTGGGCGCAGGGAGCTCCGAGCCCCTCATCACCCTTGGCGAGCACAGCAGCTCCGCCCGCCCACAATCGCCCTCATTTGTCAGAGGCTGTCGGCACGAGAAGCTGAGTGCAGGCGAATTATTCCTACTACTTCCTGCTAATCTCAGGACTGCATTCGTCCAAGACTCTCAAGACTGTTCATCAACAGGAATGTGCTAACCTGAGAGTGGGTCACAGAGGGACAGCCTAGAGAGCTGGGCAGGCTGGTGACAGCTGCTGCCCTCTCTCTGAAGAGGGCTGGTGTCGATATCATGGTGCTTGGCGACGGGAGGAGGGATGAGACGGTCTTTTAAGGTCTCTTCCATTCTGGGAAGTCTATGAATATCGCCGCCAGCTGAGAGTGATTCTCCATGCTTTATTCATCATGAAAATGACGCAAATCCAGACAAGCAGCTCTCTCAAAGCTAGGTGGCCACGAAACCAGGCATCCAGACATGGCTCACTCTGAACACACGTGCTGAGGAAAGTCCTTTAAAGGGGGGGGGGGGCGTCATTTCGGGTATATATGGAACAAAAACCATAGTGTACTTGGTACTACATGGGAATAGACTAATAGGTTTTAAGTTCCACAGCAGTGAGCTGTGGCTGCCTGGAAGAGCTGTTGTGATTCTGGTTTGTACTAATAGAAGTAACATGTGTTGTCGGAGGAAGGATACTTCCTATCTATTCCGGGCCGACCAGACCTTACCTGAGCCACACTGTTGCGTTCTTGTTACACCTGGGAGGTTAGGAGAAACTTCCTAACCTCAGAGGAAGGGACTGCAGACAGTGAAGGGTCTCCGAATCAAGCAAATGAAAGAACCAGGCATGTGAAGCCTGAAGAATGGAACTCATGGACTTGTGACTGTTATCACCAGGCAGGATGGAATGGAATGTGAGAGACATTTCAAAACGCCAAGAACACGTTCTAGTAAGTAGTGACAGGGATTTTTGTTGTGGTACCTGTAAGATCTCTCTAGCATCGAGAGCTGTGCAATGATGGAATGAATAGTGGATCCTATTACACTCATTAGAGGGGCCTGCGATCATGTATCTCAAGGATGCCGAAAGTGGATTTAGGCAACAGGTGATCTATTCTGACTGGAAAGACTCAATAGTGTACAAGAACCAGTTTTGTCCCTATGAATCTCTAAACTTAAGACAGTTCCAATTAAGATCTTAAGATTGTTTTATTTTAAGAGTTTTCAAATATATAGCAGAGTTGAAATAACTTCGTATACCTGCCGCCTGCATTTTATCCTTAACCAATTTTATGATAGCATTGTTGAGATATAATTCACATACCATGCAATGCATCTATTTCAAGTATACAATTCAGTGCTTTCTAGTCCATTCACAGAGTTCTGCAACCATCCCAATGGATTGTAGAATATTTTTATCACTCCTTCGCAAAAACCACACCCATTATCAGTCACGCCACTGCCCACTCCCACATCCCACGTCCTTCACACCATCAGAAGGTGAACATGCGCATGTCAAGAAGTGAAATAAAAACAGTTCGTTTCAGGCAGCTTCTCTGCTCTTTCGGTAAGAGCACTTTCGGTAAGAACAACACGCGTGCGCAACTTCAACATACGAATTGTGCCATCGTGATGATTCTGTGTACAAGTTAAGTGTTCTTATATTTGTAGTTAAAACTGTCATTGCACAGCCTGGCTGGTGTGGCTCAGTGGTTGAGCACTGACCCATGCACCAAGAGGTCGCCAGTTCAATTCCTGGTCAGGACACATGCCCAGGTTGTGGGCCCGATCCTCAGTGGGGGGTGTGCAGGAGGCGGCCAGTCGATGTTCTCTCTCATCGATGTTTCTATCTCTCTCTCCCTCTCCCTTCCTCTTTCTTTAAAATCAATAAAGAAAAAAATGTTTTTAAAAACTGTCACTGCACAATATAAACATGAACAATAACATTCATGCCCATCAGGTAAAATGCTATTCTTTCTTTATTTAGAGTGACATTACATAAACAGCAAATAAAACACAATGCAAGGAGTCAGAGGGAAGTTGTAAAGAAAAAGGAAAAGTTTTATATTTTATATGTTTTTTCTGCTTTTTGAACACAAAGCTTCACTTTTTCATTTCACACTGAGTCCTGAAAATTATGTAGCCAGCCATGCACGTATGATAGGATGTGAACACTTCTAATGTTCTTCCCCGAATCCCCAAGGGTCGTCTAATCCCAAGTCAGAGACGCAAACTCAGATTCAGGGACATTCTCAGAACACCCGAACAGTGTTTTTCAAATGTGTCCATGTCATGAAAGGGAAGAAAAGACCAAGACACTGTCACGGAAGGGAGGAGATGAAGACCTGACGACCTGACGCAGCACCACATCCTGGGCCAGGTGCCGGAACAGGAAAGGTCATGCGTGGGAAACCTTGAGAGTTCAGTTAAGTGCACTCAAATTAGTTTTTTGTTTTGTTTGTTTGTTTTTATCCTCATCCGAGGACATTTTTCCATTTTTTGTTCAGATAGAGTGGGAGGGAGAGAGAGGAAGAGAGAGAGAGAGACATCGACGTGAAAGGGACACATCGAGTGGCTGCCTCCCGCACGCCCCAACCAGGGGCCGGGGACAAACTGCAACCGAGGTACGTGCCCTTAGCGGGAACCGAACCCGGGTCTCTCTGGACCGCAGGCTGATGCTCTAACCGCTGAGCCAAACTGGCCAGGGCATCAAATTAGTTTTGATAAATGCATCATCGGTATACTAGATGGTAACACTAGAGGAAGAAACCCGATGGCAGGTATATGCGGACTCTATGTACTACGTTTGTAACTCTTCTGTAATTCTGAATTGTTTCAAAATAATTTCCTTAGGAAAAAAAAAAAAAGCACTGATGCAGGGTCTACTATGTGCAGAGCACCCCTGAAGGTGTGTTCACATATATTTTCTTCTTTAATCCTCCTATAGCACTATGATGTGTACGTGTGTGAGTGTGTGTGTGTGTGTGTGTGTTTTCCATTTTACAATAAGGAAATTGAACCTCAAAGTGCCAAAGTGGTCACCTAAGATCACAAATATCTAAAGTGGTGAAGCCAGGATCAAACCCGGTTTAGTAGCATTTTTTTCTCTAAACATCACTATTCCTCATTGTCTCCCAGATAGCACCCACCCCCTGAGCCTTGTGAACCAAGATCTCCCTTATCCTCCTGTAGGTCCAGGCTTACTGCACTTTCCACTGTGTGGCTGCACACGTGTAACTTCCCACCAGATTCCGCCCCTTCCTGATCCTAGGCACAGACTGCGTTTCCCACTTTATGTCCAGATTCACGCTGCAGCCACTGCCTGCTCCCCCTCCCTCCCCACCGGAAGTAGCCACAAATCCCATCTCCCTCGATACCTGTGACCACCCCCCCCAACTGCTTCCTTCTCCTTGAAACCTTCCCTTATCTTTCTTCTGGAATAGCCTCTCTCCCTCTCCTCAAATTCACAGCATTGTGTGAAATCCTATCTGATGAATAATTAAAAGTAGCAACAATAACCCACAACATCAGTAAACATGTCCCGTGCCAGGCGCTGCCCTGAGCATGCTCTGTCTCGTTGAACCTCACACACGGCGGTCCTCTAAGGTAGAGGCCTTTGTTCTACCCATTCCACAGACTGAAAACCCTGGGACTTGAAGAGCCTAACTAAGTACATCACCCAAGGTCACAAAGCTACCACTACTAACACCATAAAAATCATATAATTTCTGAATAAAGCGTTTCTTAAAGGCCAACTAACTCAACCAGTTACCCAATGCTGGAGCTTTCTTGAGCATGTGAGGAATCTAGATCCCGAGAGAATAAAATGGCTTGTGACAAAATAGGTCACTGGAACAAATGGGTTCGATAGAAGCCAGCAATCCTAACACAGGGCTATCTCCACATGCCCGGTGCAAATGCGCACATTTTTGTCTGATGAATATCCTTGGCCCATCAGGAACACTGGTAGAACATCAAGGCAACTCAAGGATGGAGAAGCCTTCCCACAACTCTCGGGAGAATCCATGAAATGTCTGTGCTTTGGAGCATATGACCTGTGGATGGAAGTCGTCCTCAATCTGTAGTTCCCAGACCAGCAGAATCAGCATCTTCTATAAAATAATCTTATTTGAAATGAAAATCATTGGATTTGAAATGAAAATTATTGGTTTGAAATGAAAATTATAAATGCAGGACCAAGTAAATTAGGAGCTCTGGGGATGGGGACCAGGATTCTGGTTACTGAGCCTTCCTTAATTATGCTGCTTGTTAAAGTTTGAGAATGATGGTACTAGGGCAAATTCTAAGGCACAGATAGAGATGTATGTTACCACCATGGCCAATTCCGTGAGCTTTCTGGGCCGCCATGTGTGGTTGAGTTGTTTGTTTCATGAAGCTCCTGGTTTTCTGTTTTCTGAAAACTCATTTGTCTATTAGCATCTGAATCAGGAAGAACAGGTGAAGAGGAAAGCTTCCAGCTGGAGCAAGGTCAGCCTCTTGGCTTATCTGCCTCAAATTTATTCTTTTCCCCTCTCTTGGGTGAGAGTTGTCATATGGACCCTCCATACAAAAAGGTTAATGCAAAAAATGTCAGATTCTTTTTATGAACACGAGACAGCTTTCTTCAGGCTCTTGTTAATGCAGCTGTGCCTTGATTTTCTGACCCCAACATGGTAGATTGAATTGTGTTTGCAAACTCTTTATTCCTCTATAAAATGATTCCATCCACACACTTTGCTTTGTAGTGCCTCCCTGTGTTGGTGGAATATAATTCCCTGTCCCACTGATGCTGACCTTGGCATAGTGACCTGGTTTATACCAGTGGAATGTAAGCAGCTGTGAAATGAGCAGAGGCTTTAAACTTGCTAACGTTGCATGGTCCTATGGATCACCTTAACCCATTGTAAGAAGAGCAAGCCCAGGTAACCAAAGAGGAGGATGGAGCCTGTGGATCAGACTTGAATTCCTTTGCCTAGTGCCAAGCCCAGGTGACACCAGCTGAACCACAGCCAACGCAAAGGTTCCTGAGTAAGAAAACAAATGTTTGTTGTAAGGCACTAAGATTTGATGTGTGTTACCAGCAATAACTAACGCACCGAGACTATCTCAGAGCCTACCAAAAAATCTGTATCCAACCCTCACAAGAAAAGAGTAAACATAAGCATCCCAAGTCCCTCCATGAAGATGTCTTAGAAGATGAGCATAATGATAACAAGAGAGAATTATGCCTCTGCTTAGGATGCAGGAGTTCAAGACCTATTGCTCCCACAAATAAAACTATCAGAAAATATCATATACCTTTTAAAGACACTGGAGGACTCTAAACACTAAGAAGTCTAAAATAATTAAATTTCAGGGAGAGCTGAGCTTTTCCTACATGAGCCAAGAATACTGGCTTCTTTTCTCTCTGGCAGTATCCACCATGTTCAAACAAGAAAGGCTAGAAAGTTAAGCCTGCCATAAGCATAGGGTCTTATAAGGGGTAATGATGAGTCAATGAAGACTTTCATTGTCATATGATCTTGTATGATGAATTTAAATTTATGGGACTCCACACCCCAAAACAGCACTCCTGGCCACTAATTCTTCCCCCTAGGATTTCAGCTGAGTGCATGGTGTGATTGCGAGGGTTGGGGCTGGACTGGAAAAAGGACAATTTCCCATGATGTAATGGTCCTCAGAGCTCAAAGTTCTACTGGAGAAAAGGGCCAGTAATACACACAGGATACATCTTGATGTTGGATATTTGAAACTAAAGGTGAACTGAAACTAAATAAAGCTGCAATTCAGAGGTGACCTAACCCAACTCATGACTGAATCTAATTGAAGTCATCAGCCCCTTATTCTAGCTTCCTCACCGACGAATTTGTCCCTCTGGGGTAGAAGAATATTTACTCCAGTTTCTATGGTTGTTTGAAACACAATATCTGGCATACAATAAACTGTCAAAGTCTGTAAAGAAACAGGCAACTGCTACCCATAAGCAAGAAGAAACATAGACAATAAATACAGATCCACAAATGACTCACAGATGACCCACAGGTTTTGGAATTAACAGCTGATGACTTTTAAATATTATAATTGTGCAGTAAACTAATTTAGAAGAATTAAAAGATAGATAAAAATGAAAAAAAAATGTAATAGAGAAAGAGAATTTGTAAAATAGTTCAAAATAGACACTCTAAAACTGAAAAGTACATTATCTGAAAGAAATAATTAATTGGATAGGCATAACATCAGACCTGACACAGCTGAATAAAATAACAGTGAATTAAAAGACAAATCAATAGAAATGATACAGCCTGAAGCATATGGCAGCTCCTTCATAAGGCCAATGATGTCTGGTTCATTATGAAGTTAAGTTTTGCCCAGTAGGAATACTCTTCATTAGTTAAGCAAATCTCCAGGAAAGAAAATTGAAGGGATTGGTAAATCCATAAGAAGAAAAGAATGAAGGTTGTTTAGAGATGAAAAGTAAAGAGATTGTCTAAGGATTGGAGAGAAGGTCCCTGGGACCCCCTTGGAATATTCGTTTAATCTGTGCAAGAGACAGAGCGTTCAAATTTCATTTGCAGGTCTACAACAAATGCTTCGAGTGTGTTGTTTCTGCGACCATGAAGCTGTGGTCCTGCCACAACAGCCCAATTTTCTGTCTCTGAATTATCAATCATCACTCGATTTCTGCCATGTATAGCCCAGTGCAATGATGCCATCCCCTGAGGTTGCCATGAGACCAGAAATGTGTGTCCTGGACCACTTTCCTCCTCCAGGTCCTAATGATTGTGACCCCTCTGTCCTAGTTCATTCCACCCTTACCCCACCTACCAATCTCCTCCTGCTTTAGATGTACCTGTTAGAAGTTAGTTAAAATCAAACATTAACTGAACACCACCAGTGTGCAAGCCACTATGCTACTTGTAATAAATAGATACAGCAAATAGGTGTCTGTTTGCAAGACAACTCTGATTAAACAAGAGAGGCAGTGTAGGGAGCTTTGTTAGGAAGCATTCTGAGGCCTTTTCCAAGCAGTATGGCAAGAAATGCTGTGATTGATTATCAATGTCTGCCTGGAGCAAGGAATGAGGGAGAGGCAGCACATTCCATACCTGACAAACTGGCCGTAAGGGATGTAAATATGTACTAAGGGAGCCCCTGTCCCAAAGAGTCTCTCAATCTATTGGAAAGACAGATACATATATAAGTTGCTAAAGCACAAAACACACAAGCCAAGAGTGAAACATTAACAAATTCATGACAGTATTTGTGGGAGGGAAATTTATCTTAACAATAAGGATTGAGAAAATCTTGGGGGGTTGGGGGGGGAGAGGAATCTGAGCTCTGCTTTAAATGGAGTTAAACCATTTGTGAGTCCAAGTCAACACTGCAACTGCAAGTGGCTTTTGGCCACTTAATTTTGTGTTACTTCTTTTTTCTTTTCAAGCCCAGCATTTCATTTTGGTCTTTGAGTTGGGTGCCTGGAGTTTGATGCCTGGTCTTATTAGCATTGGGGAAGCCAATGTCAAGCATGATCTCCAGACTCCTTCCCGAATTCCTTTAAGGCAACATTTCATGGCCTCCAGCTCATGCTACGCATAATCCCACTCCCAACCCATCCGTGAGCACGTCCAGGGCCTGGGGTCCATGTGCAGGCTCCATGGACAGAGGAGGACTTGCTTTTTTAAAAAAATTTTTTCTTTATTAATTTTAGAAAGAGACAAAGGGAGAAGGAGAGAGAGATAGAAACATCAATGAGAGAGAACATCTATTAGCTGCCTCCTGCATGACCCCCACTGGGGATTTGGCCCACAACCTGGGCATGCGCCCTGACCAGGAATCGAACCAGCGAACTCTTGGTGCATGGGTCGACGCTCAACCACTGAGCCACACAGGCCGGGCAGAGGAGGATTTCCATTGGCTCACATTATACCCACTGTCATACCCACAAGTGTCAGTTGCCTCCCTTGAAACATTAATTTACTCCCCTCCCCCACAAATGGCACAAATGACTTGGAAATAAAGTGGCATTTATCAATTTAATGTGTCTTTTTTTTTTTTTTTGCATCAGGACTATCTGTCTGGTGAGATTCAGATATGGGAGTCAACCCAAGTTAGGTTTTCCATTGTTGAGTAGAAAGAGAGAGATGGCTGGATCCACTCAGGAGGGAGCCCTGGATTCAGACACCTGCAAAGGTAAGCAAGGGACTGACCACAGTACAAAGGAAGGACACAGGAGAGGGCCATACATGAGCACAGCGTTTTCTACACAGTAACCTTGCCCACTAGCAAAAAAGACTGCAGTGAATGTCCTGGGCAGAACTAGGAAGGAGTGAGCAGATGGGCAGAGGCAGAGGAAAAGGAGACAGTTCTCTTCAAACCAGTCCGTTTTAAAGCTTCTCCCCAGACTCGTGAGATCCAACTTAAGAACCTGGCATCTCAGGGCTAAACTCAACAGTTGTCTTCTTTTTGAACGCAAAGAACAGCCACCACCAGATCAAAGCACTATATGAATTATTCGAAAATAATAATTTTGACTAATTATAAATGTATTTGGAGTTCAGAGGCGAAAGGTAAATGTGATCTGAAGAGAGGAGGCAAACCTCCTGAATGAGGCTGGATTTGAACTGACCTTGAAAGACGGGAGGAGATATTAGGAAAGACAGTCATAAGCTTTAGAAAAGTAGGGAGTAAGATGTGAATAGGTGCATACATTCAACAACATATAAATCACAAGAGATACATTTCAGGAAGGGTAAGACCATAAGCAAGGAGCAGAAATGGAATTCAACATGACTTGCTTGGGGATGAGAAAGATCATTTTGATTTGACTGGTCAGCAGGGAACATTGGGAGATGTTTGGATGGGTGGGAGGGAGTCAAATTTTGGAGGGTCTTCAAATCGGTGAAGTTTGGACTTAGGTCAGAAGCCAACATTAAGATGTATTGATAGGCCACAGGGAACAGAGGAGTGGAAATATGTGTGCAGGATTTGAAGAAGGTAATTCTTATAGCTCATGAAAGACGAATTGGCTTTGGGGGGCTGGCTTGGAGACTGTTGCAGAACTCCAGCCAGAGGTATGGAAGACCTACAACATATGGTGAGATGCTCAAAAATAGCCACGAACTGAATGGATGAAGCCTAGATTGGGGGAAATGGTGGCAGGAATGGAGATAAAATGTCAACTCGGAGAGACAATTCAGATGAACAGATGTCAAGTCTCAACGACAAACTGGATACACAGGTGATGATTTGAAAAAAAGAGTTCTCTAGATACGCACGTCTACCGCAAATGGCTTCCTGTGTCATTTTCTCAGGGAAAATAATACACAATTCCTCTTTGGAATTAGATTTCACTTGAGGTCAAATTCAGGCAGCAGGGACGCAAAAACTTTCTAATGCGTGCTTTTGCTCCAGCCAATGTCAGGGACGCCAGCAAGACCCACGACCAAGTCGTTGAAGGCGGTTCTCACCCACTTTGGCAGACTCCATCGGCTCAGAATTTCTCTAAGAATCCACCAAATCTGAATCGTGTGAGAAGGAACTGACCTTTCCCGAGGGCCACCCTGGGATTTCTATGGATTGAAACCTCACGTCAACCCTGTTGCCATTGGCACACAACTCTTGCCACCAAATGACAAAGAAAGAGTCGCAGGAAGACAGCGAGCCTTAGGCACAGTTTCCAGTCTGCCTCTCTCCAAACACACCCTTCCGGCTCCGCCTCGCAGGGACTGTGCTCCCAAACCCAAGGACACTTTTCTTCTTCGAGTCAAAGCGACAGGTTGTAAATAACTCTCTCTTTCCAAGTGCCCAGGCCCAAAACAGTCTTTATAAGTTTAAAAAACAAAATGAAAAAAAAAGTCATAAGACCAGAAAGTTCCTTGAAGAGACAAGACTCCTCTCTCAAGTGTGACTTGATTGAAGATCAAGTCTGAAGAAGAGCTTTTGTTAGGCTTGTGCACAGCTTGTCCCCCAGGCTCCGAGGCGCCTGTATCGCGTCTTCTCTGTGAAGCCTGTTCGGACTCTTGCCTTGACGGACCCTGCGGGATTCCACGTGCAGACCCAGCTGGGTTCAGGGGACTCTGTCTTACACCCCTCCGGAGGCATCAGCTGTTGACCTGCAGCACCTGAAAGAGACAGACTCGGCGATGGTTTGAATCGCAGCAAGGCCACGTTGGGTGTCTCCATAATTCCCAGGTCAGCTGCTTATTTCCACTTCCAAAGCCTCCTGAGATGTAGCTCCTACGACCCGAGGGAGGAAGCAGGCAAACACACAGAGAGGCTGGGGAAAGGCATCCCTGGCAGGAGCCGGGACCCGAGTACGAAAGCATATCCAATCGTCCCCCGGACGGCGCTGCCATCAGAACGCGTGTGTCCGTTTCAGCGGGCCAGCGAACACAGTGGCTGGGCGGGGGACACGAGGGGCAACCCCTAAGTGTAGGATGGAAAGGAGATAGGAACACCTTTGCTGGTGAATGTATGTGATGGGGGAGAGGCGTAAGCAGGGTCTGGGGAAAGAGTCGGGGTTTCATTCATCCATGTACTTTCACTGACTCCTTTCTGTGTCAGATAAGGTGCTGGTCAGTGGGACGAAGCACAGTGTTCAGAATCCATGTCAGAGGCTGGCACTGATCACGTGATCACACAATGAATACACTACAGACTGTTTAATGGGGGAAAACAGCCCGTGGAGTTTGAGCATTTATAACAGGAGCGCGGAGCTAGTCTGTGGTGGAGCATCGCAGGAGCAGAGGCTGACGCGGAGGTCCCGAGAGGAAGCAGTCCAGGTGCTCTGAGCCCGGTGCGTGAACCGAGGCCAGTGTGGCTGGGGACAGAGGGGCATGGCCCAGGAAGGAAGCGGGGGGCGAGTCAACCTTGGCAGGACGCTGGGCGCGACACCGAGCATTTTGATGACTGATGCTCGCTGATTTGGGGGCACCACTGATTGGGTTTGAATGGACAAGTGGAACGGCCCGATTTGCAGTTTTTAAAGATGATCCTGGCCCTACGTAAATAACTAGAATGCTGAGAGCTCACAAGGTAACTGGTTCCTCGTAAGATCTGCTGAAGTTAACATGTCACCCTGGGGACGAGTGCGGATGGACATAGGAAAGGAGCCAGTCTTCGCTCAGTATCTTTCATATTGCAGATACTGTGACAAGAGTTTAGCGATTTTCATTTCATTTCTTCTCCCTCAAATCGTTGGGAAGTAGATGGTAGTTCTGCCTTTTGACAGACGAGGGACTATGTACTTTAGAGAAAAACCATCTTGCCCTGGCCGGTTTGGCTCAGCGGTTAGAGCGTCGGCCTGCGGACCAAAGACCTGCGGGTTCGATTCCTGCCAAGGACACATACCTTGGTTGCAGTTCAGTCCTGGCCCTGATCGGGGTCGTGTGGGAGGCAACCAATCGATGTGTCTCTCTCACGTTGATGTTTCTCTCTCTCTCTCTTCCTTCCACCCTATCTGAAGATAAATAGAAAAATATCCTCGGGTGAGGATTTTAAAAAAAATAGAAGGAAAAAAAAACATCTATCCTTCCATCCATCCATCCATTAGCTTATTTATCCACTCACCCAGTGTTTTTTTTTTTTATTTTTTTAATCCTCACCCGAGGACATTTTTTTTCATTTTTTGTTCAGACAGAGTAGGAGGGAGAGAGAGAGGAAGAGAGAGAGAAACATCGACGTGAAAGGGCCACATCGAGTGGCTGCCACCCGCACGACCAACCAGGGCCGGGGACAAACTGCAACCGAGGTACATGCCCTTAGCGGGAACCGAACCCGGGTCTCTCCGGACCGCAGGCCGACGCTCTAACCGCTGAGCCAAACCGGCCAGGGCCCACTCACCCAGTGTTTTATGGAGCAGCTACAACCTAGCTGGGCCCTGGAATACACTGGTGAACATGACACGGTCCCCACGCTCACAGAGCTCACCGTCTAAGGGACATACGGATGAGTCAGTGGGTGACTGCAGCTGAGCGGAGGAAGGCTGTGACATGGGGAAGCCCACAGTGGTTGGAAGAGCACAGGCAGGGCACCCGTCCTTGCCATGGCAGGTCAGAGTCTTGTCGAAGGTCTCGCCACCCGTGTGTGTCAGAGCCCAATTTCAAACCTATGCAAGTGTGCTTAACCTGAAACCCACATGCTTTTCATAAATATAGGGTATCCCCCCAAAATGTATACACACTTAACAGCTGGTAGCTCAATGGATGTTTCTTTCTTTACTGATTTAACCCATTGGAATTTATAATTATTCAAAGTGTGTATACATTTTTGGGGGACACCCTGTATAATGCAAGCAGTTCCCTTGGATTCTTGGTAAACTTTCTGAAAACACAGGACACATGTTTACTAAATCCCACGGGCAGTTTAGCTGTGAAGCACTGGATAAGCGAGCTCAACCAAGGCTGGCAGGCCGCAGCACCCGCCCCCACGCTGCCCGACTGGGCTGCAGCCAGGCCTCGCTGGAAGCACCTGCCCAGGACGGGCTGTGCATTTCATAAGCTCTGCCACAGCAGAGGGGCACTTGGCACCTCAGCCAATGGAAATGGCCCCTCAGGCCAAACATAAATGAAGTGCACAGGCTGCCAGCATTCTGGGGCATGAGAGAAAGAGATCTGGGTTGAGGAAGGATGAGCTATTCATTACCAGCTCAGCTCGGCCTGAGAGTGGGGAGAAGTGCTTCTTCCAAAATTACTTGTCTCAGGGAACAGGAGAGCGCTGTCACCCATTCTGTTCCATCTCACAGGCCCGCACGCACTCACACACATTCACACAGTCACATTCACTCACACACAGACACCAACTCACACTCACAAACTCACACTCACACATTCACTCGCACACACACACACTCACAGTCATACATTCACAAATGCACACGCACTCACAAATGCACACTCACATACTCACACACTTATATACATACACTCAAACATGCACACTCTCACACACGTAAATTCAGTCACACACACATTCACACGCACATACACTCACACTCACATACCTGTTTTAACAAGCACTAATCAGATGCCAAGGATGTCATGTAGTGTTTGTCTGCATTATCTTATTTCATTTCATTCCTATAATTATCTCTTATGATTATTTCTTACTTATTACATATTCCTTATCAATAGACCAACATTCCAGAGCCCCCCCTTCATCCTCCATTTGATTTTCTAGACTACTTTCTTTCTTTTAAGCAAATTTATTTTTTAAAAATCAAGTTACTTAGAAAAGATACTACGTTGCATCCATTTCTTTTTCTCCACTGGGACCCCAGGAAGGGAGCTGACCTTTATGATGTGGGCCTTTGAGAGGGACTATGCTGCATCGTCCCAGACCTCAGGAAGAGGGAAGTAGCCTATGTGACAGGGGCAGGGGTGGAGAAAGTTCACAGGAGTGAAAGAGACCGAGCCAGTGGCTGCTCCTACCTAGAGAGGAGATGCCGCTGGGTGGCAGACCCGGCCTGGCAGGCACCCTGGGAGGGGAAACGAGAGCGGGCTGCCACGTCTGTGCTCAGTGAAGAAGGCTACTATGCAAGAAGACTACTGTTCCTCAGAGCCCTGTGGAATGGCTGTGCCTTGGAGAGAGGAGGCCAGGACCAACACCTGTAGCCAAAGGACCAACCATATAGGAGATAATGCACCCACTGCAACAAACTGAGGACCTGGTCCCTCCCCTGATTTCCAAAATTTACTCCACCCTCAGGGCATAGAGAGGCCTTACTGGAAGGAAGCTTGCATATTCTATAACCATCTCCAAAGACACTGCTCATTAACCCACAAAATAGGTACATCCCCTTATATACATGTAAACTCAGCATTATACACAGTGCTTCCATCATTTACTCTGTTTTGCATTAACTGATTTTTAGGGCCTCCATGTGCATGCATGTATGTGCATGTGTGCATGCTTGTGTGTGTGTATGCATCTACATGTGGGCACTCGTGCAGAGGCAGGGGTGCTGGGGGTGGGGGGCATCTGAATGATTCTCTTAGAGCTGCACATGAAAGTAATGAACTTCTCAAATTAACATTATTGAGTGGCATAGAATGAAGGAGAGAGGGAGAGAGGGAGCCAGCCAGCAAGCAAAGCCTTCTTGACTAAGGGCCAGGATGTCTTCCACCACAGGAAACAGCAAGTCCAGGCTCAGAGCTCGGGCAGCTTGGGCAGCTGCCTGCCTGGCATGGTGGAAACCTCCCGTCCATCTCCAAGCCTCCCCTCAGTAATCCTTCAGCACACTGGGTCTCCGCCCATATGTCACTCTTTGGGTCTTGGCAAAGTCCTCATTTTCCAGCAGGGATCGGGGAGACATTTACATATGAACTCTATCAGTATATTGAATCATTTGCAACCATGGCCTAGAGATAAGATCGAATTAAGTTTGCATTACTATCTGGTGATTTTTGGCAACATCTTGTATCTCTTTTTTCTTTTATCTTCTCATGTATCAAATGGGTTTTTGTTGTTGCTGTTGATGGTGGTGGTGGTGATAAATATTTGTGGTTGTTGTGGTTTAACTACAGTATGGTGGGGGGAATTAAATGAAGAGATGCAAGTGAAGGGAATTGCTCAGTCAGTGCTAACCTCCTCATCACCACTATCATCATCATCATCATCATCACCATCATCACCACCATCATCATCATCATCTTCACCGTCACCACCATCATCACCATCGTCATCACCATCATCATTATCATCACCATCACCATCATCTTCATCACCACCACCATCACCACCACCATCGTCATCACCATCATCATCATTACCACCACCATCATCACTATCATCACCACCATTATCTTCATCACTGCCACCATCATCATCACCATTGTCATCACCACCATCATCATCATCATCATCACCATCATCATCATTACCACCACCATCATCATCACCATTGTCATCACCACCATCATCCTCACCATCATCATCACCATCACCATCATCATCATTATCTTCACCGTCACCACCATCACCATCGTCATCACCATCATCTTCATCACTGCCACCATCATCATCACCATTGTCATCACCACCATCATCACCATCATCATCATCATTATCATCATCACCAGCCATTCATATCTGGTGCAGGATGTGGCTTCAGATTGACCAGCTTTATAATTGAGCATCATTAAACGAGCAACAGCAGGGACATGTTTTGATGTGGGAGAGTGAGTAAGGAACTGCCAGGGAAGAGGAGGTTTTGTCAAGAAAAGCAGAACTGCATAGGGTCCTGAGCTGATGGTCCTGCGGGGGTGCGCCCTCACATGTGTGTGGATGTGGGGGTGGCTGGCTTATGATAGCAGCAGCTCCTTTAGCCCCTTCAAGCTTGATGGGAGGAGGGCTATTGCAGAGAGCAGTCAAACATCCACTGTCACCAGAACTGTCCCTTTCTAGGTCCCTGCCAGAGTCCTGCAGTCTTGCAGTGTGAGAGCTCAAACAGACCTCAGACATCTGCAATACCAAACTTTTCATGGTGCAGAGGGAGCAATGCAGCTCAGAGAGGAAGAAAGATTACCCAAGGTCACACAGCAGGTTGGCTCTGAAGTTGGGACTGATACTCATGTCACTGGACTCCCATTCCAGAATATCTTCCGATGCCTACAATATCTCAATTCAAGTTCCAGCACTAGCGTGTGACAGAGGTATTTATCACACAGCTCCCTTGCAGCTTATCTCAGTCCTTACTCTGCCCCTAGCTAACTGTGGCCCTTGGGGCCCCCATTCCCCTCCTGAATTTGTAAATTGGGTGGCTGATCTGGTTGATTTCTAAGGTTCCTTGAGCTTTGATTATCTGTGCTTCCTGGCTCACGAGTCATGGAGGCTGTCAGATGTCCGAGTGGGAGGAGGACACAACATGACAGGTGGCATTCCTGACTCTTGGTGGGGGGGGGGTGACTTGGCATAGCTTCCTCCCCTGATGATGACGGGGAGGGTGGGAGCTGGCAGGAGGATCCACCCACTTTGGACAAAAGCTATGATTCACTCAGTGGCAGAAGGAAAGGAGGGAGGCATGTCAGCCAGCAGCATGGGAATCTGCAAGAGATACGCCAGTGATCTTCTGAGCCCTAGGCCCACACGCACCCTAGGCCTGGGGCTGACTCAGGCAAACCCAAAAGCCCGAATTCACGACTCTCTCGCTTAGATTCAAGGAGGCAACTATTTTTGTGACAAAGATATTTCAAGATTATGCAGCCAGTTTTAGTGACTCAGTTCTTCATGGCACAGCCAGAGGGGTCTTTCTAAAATAAAAATTGGGTCATGGCGTTTTCTTGCTTAAAACCTTTTAGGGACTTCCACAATCCTTGCCGTGGCCTCTCGAGTTGTTAGATGTGGCCTTTGCTGCCACTCTGGCTGACTCCCAGCTCTCACCCCCTCCACCACTGCCTTACTCCGTTCCCACTGGCCCTCCCTTTTCCCAAAGAACCCTAGCTCATTCCCTCCTCTCTGCTTTGCATATGCTGTTCCTGCCTCAGGAATGCTGTTCCCTCCACTCCTCTACCATCATCCCTAACCCTTCTTTAGGTCTCTGATTGAATGTTAATGTAGCAGAACGCCTCTTGTTACCCATCCCCAATCTAAACTGTGATCTCTTCTGATATTCTTGGTCATGATAACATCACCTTTCCCCCCTCAGCACTTACCTCAATTTGTAGTTACATGTTTGTTTGGGATTTATGTTGTTCTCTCTCCCTCCCACTATTCCCAAGCCCCATGAGACCAAGAATCACATTTATCCTTTTTGTCTTTGACATGCTGGTCCCTAGCACAGGGCCTGGCAAACTGTGAACACACAGTAAAATTTTTTTCTTTGTTTTATAAAAAGGAATGTGTATGAGACTCACATTAAGAATAACTGTCCTACGTTCTGGCGAAGACCATGTCCGGTGACAGCTGCAGCCAGACCTCAAGCCGGGCCATCGCCACCACTCACCGGGTGGTCCTCAGCGACGTCATGCAGCTACCCCCCGGGGACTACAGCACCGCCCCAGGAGGTACCAGGATCATCTATGACCGGAAGTTCCTGATTGAGTGTCGGAATTCACCTGTGACCAAAACATCCCCCAAGGACCTGCCAGCCATTCCGGGGGTCACTAGTCCTATAATCGATGAGCCCCCCACAGAAGCCCGCCAAAACCACCTGCAAAACAGCCTTGAAGATAAGCCAGCAGGCGGTGACGAGTCATGGTTTGAGACGGACATTTAAAGGACCAGCCATCAGATCAAGTAGTGCCTCTGGGCCCCTCCGGCCCTTCTCCAGAGAGAGTCACACCCGCCAGTGTCATCCTGGGCAGGCACTGGGTGTGGGGCGACCACCCCAGTCCTCTGCTCCCTGAGCCAGGGCACCTGCGCCCCTTCCTCTCAGTGAACACAGCAGACACCTTTGCGTGCCTCCATCCATGCACGAGCGGGCACCCCAAGGGGAGTGACTCTCAAGAGCACACACCCTGCAGCCGGGGGCCAGGACATGGGCTTGGAGCAGCCCTTCTGAATGATCATCCAGCTCTCCCTCTAAGGACATACCACCCCTTCTCAGGTTGGTGTGCTTGGGGAAGCCCCTGCCCCTTCCCTAAGAGAGGAAATAAAAGCCACCTTCACCCTAGGGCCAAAAAAAAAAAAAAAAGAAGAATTGTCCTGAAGTGTGAAATGCCCACAGCTCCTTCCCAGGTTTCCTCAGGGACATGTGCAATTACACAGATCACCGCTCGCGTGGCTCCTCCTGGGGGAGAGCACTTTTAGAGCCACGAACGTCAAGGCTGGACAGAGCTGCAGAAGGAACAGCTCAGCCAGTGGTGGCAAATCCTGTCTTAGTAGTGGAAGTAGTTTCCTGGCCAAAGCTCTCTCCAAACCCCAATATATAAACCACATGAAAGCAAAGTCTCTAACTAAAGTGGGGCCTGGGGGGCACAGGGGAAGAGATTCTTAGATTACTGTCCACTGATGGCGTCCCTAGGGTGGAGTACTGAGGGAGGTCCACCCTGGGTGGAGGCAATAAGGGGGTGCCTTGTCTACAGAGAATTGGAAAAACAGTAATACAAACAATAAACATAAAACAATAAGATCAGCTAAAATGTGATCGGCTTTTTATTAGGCAACCCTTGATAAGGTCAGTGATAAAAAGTTCGGTGCCAAAATAGCGGCCCCCACTCCTTGGATGCTGAAGATCCCCATGGCCTTCCTCTATGGAATTTCTATCCAAAGCCCTCATCAAGGAAAGAAATGACTTGGTCAAACAGCAAAGCTTCCATGCCGGGCAAATTCAGAATGAGGGCATCCAAATGGAATGAAGTCAACCTAAGCACGAGTTCAAGTGGCTTTCATGTTACCCTGTGGCCTGCCCACGACAGAGGCTTGCGCCTTACAGGATTGGGTAGAGGTCAAAGGCACAGACTGTAGCCAAACGCTGTGGATTCAGATCCCAATCACGTCCTTTACTAGTGTGTTGAACTTGGGTACTTGATCTCTTTGAGCTCAAGTTCTCATCTAGAAAATGGGGATACTTGATGACCTATGGCAAAGCACTGCTTTGAGGATTAGAAAAGACAGTCCATGCTAGTTCTTTGGCAAGGGAGTCAGCACGAGTAAATGTAAGTTTAAGTTACTGCTTGGGATCCACACGTCTGGGGTCGTCTTTGTCTTGATGCCTCATTGATGGTTGCTGATGAAAACCATGTGGTCTCAAGGATGTCCTTGATGCCAGCTTTGCAGGGGCACCTTTCTCCATCTGGGGATGCAGCTTGGCAGGGGCTGAATGTGCAAAGCAGCGGCCAGGAGGACCTGCTGAAACCCCCAAAAGGAACCATCAGAAGCTTTACCTTCCTGCCTGGTCTTGACAACATAACAGATGAACGGGGTGAGAGGGACGGGGGCGACTGCTGCTCTCCGCACAGGACCAAAAGCTGAATTTGTTCCTTTAATTATGGAAAGGAAGTTTTCTTCTTAGACCCTGGGAAATACTGCTATTTCTGTTCCCATAATCCTGACAGGACTCATGAGCTTCCATAGACTCAAATAATCTCCTCTTCTGAGTCTGGGTAAGTCACTTTTCATATGGCATCTCATTTAGTTCCTGCGATAATCTTGCAAGGTATTTCCATTTGTCGGGCTGGAACACTGAAGCTCAAGAAGTAAAGCAATGTGTCCAAGGTCACACATCTTACAAGGAGCAGAGCAAGTATTGGACCCAGGCCCACGAGAATCCGAAATCCTTTCTACTCTCTCACTCTTTTCATGTTTTATTTCTCAAGCATTCATTCATTCATTGTTATGCCAGCCTTGGAAATCAGGGGTTATTTGCCCATTTTAGGGGGGTAACAGAGCTTTAGAGAGACAACAATGATTGCACGTTGTCACACAACAGTTCCGAGGGCACAGCTATGCATCTAAAAGGTGCAGACTTCGGGGATCTCACACCAGTGTGCATGGGAGGACCTCACGTCCTCCACAGATCCCTCGTACCTTTGCTGAGAGAAATGCAGAAAGGAGCAGGGATGGCACATCATTTTTCTAATGCTGTGCGGTAAACAATTTCTCAGTCCTTCATCTGTAGCACTTTGAAGAATCTCCCTAAATGAGCCCTGCTTCAAGACTTTCAGAAACAAAAGCTTTGTTCTGGATCCCTACAGCATCAGCTCTCTGGGGGAGTGGAATTTTCCGTTTACTGAGAGAAACTGACTTCTGAGTGACAACATCCTCCCACCCAGAACCTGGATCAGGACCAGGCTTTAGGTTCCAGGAACTGCCATGAAATTCCTGAGCCCGCGTCCCACGAGGCTGGACCGTCACGTCTGGGGTGGGCAGGTGTCCGCGCTGAAGCCCGTCTCTGGGAGCTGAAGGGCACACTCCACTCTGGTAGGAGCCCACAGAGAAACCCACTCCACCCGGCAACCCTGCAGAGACGTTCTGTCCCGAGAGCGTATGCTCATGGGATGACTCCTGCTGACTCAAAGCAGTGCAGGAGGCAACACAGGACTGAGGGGGGCGGCCCCTGGGGACAGTCCAGGCCAGCCTCCCTAGTTTCCTGGTAAGGAAACTGAGGCCCGTGGGGAGCAGTAATTTATCCAAGGCCACCCAGTGAGTCACAATAAACAGGAGTTACAGCGTTTGCTCACTCTGAACAGGGCCTAAGGAACCCTGAAGGGTGGGGGTGGCCAAAATCCACCGAAGAGGTGTAGACACGTTTCGGAGAGTGGTTCCATCAGTGCTCTAGAAAAATGCTGGCAGCCCAGTCGGTGTGGCTCAGTGGTTGAGCATTGACCCATGCACCAAGAAGTCGCTGGTTCGATTCCCGGTCAGGGCACATGCCCAGGTTGTGGCCCCAATCCCCAGTGGGGGGCACGCGGGAGGCGGCCAATTGATGTTCTCTCTCATCGATGTTTCTATCTCTTTCTCCCTTCCCCTCTCTCTAATCAATAAAGAAAAAAAAATTTTTAATAAAGAAAAATGCTGGCAGATTCTGGGCCGGGCGACATGATCACATCCTGTCTCCTGCTCCTTCCCCATCCTTTGGACTCTGACTACAGGGGGTGAAACCTGGGCAGCATCTCAGCAGAGCCTCTCGTGCAGACACGATATTTACAAAGATGCTGCTGAAGGTCAGGGAGGTGAAGGACTGCACTGTGGTCCCAGAGCTGAGGGAAGCTCCCTGGACTGTCACATGTGCAGCTGTGTCAGGAGAAAGTTGGCTCAGCTCCCACAATCACTTGCACTCACCACCTGGCCATTGTAGTCAGTTATTCATTCATTGAACACACAGAGGGTGTCCACATGTGCCGCGCACTGTCCTGGGTGCAAGGATATAGTAGCAAATTAGACACCATGCCCTCATTTACAGACTCTTCTCAAATGTCACCGCCTCAGGGAAGCCTTCTCAGGTTACCCCAGACAGAAATGGTCCATCTTCCCATAATTTCTACAGCATACAAAACCAAGGAACTCAGTAATCCTTAACAAAGGTTTCTTGAATTATTTAATTAGCTCAGTCAGTCATCCACAAACACTTATTTAACATTTTCTATGTACAAGGTCCTATGTTGGTGTTTATCACATACCAATGAGTTTTACGGTTTTTCAGGCTGTATTATCTTCTCAAATGCAATACAAACTCATTGACAATGATAGGGACTCTATGTCACCTGTCCATGTATAGTAGACATGAAGCTTATTGGAGGTAAAATAGTTACTTGGTACATGTTATCAGAAGGAGGAAGAGAGAATGACTACTAATTAAAACTCCCTGAAGCTTCATAGTTAAAGATATAATCTTGCCACTATTTCAAGATTAGGAAACTGTAAGTGTCCTAGGGAGGTCATAGTCAGGTCCAGGATTAAAGTCAAGGACTTCTGAATACAGGTCTGGGTAATATAGAGGCTGTTAGGGTAAATTTAGGAATAAGAGTTCTCCAAGGGTCATCACCTAGCCAGCTCCATGGCAACCTTACCTTCATCCACCAGGGCCCTTGGAAACTCATTCCAGAGCTAAAGAAACTTCATTTCCAGAAAGTCCCTCTTCGTGGTCACCAGAATCTCTTCATCCTTCTGTGAATCATTTTTGACCTCCATGGAAATGGGGTTAAATGATCTTAGAGCTTTTGTCCAATGTGATAGTTAAGAGTACATGCTTGATGTCAAAGTGAACATGATTCTGGTCCTTAACTTTCTGAACTTCTGTGCCCTTCTCTGTAAATCGATTGATGATAGTCCCAACTCCTGGACTGCTGTAAAGATTCAATGAGATTGCCCTGGCCAGTTTGGCTCAGCGGTTAGAGCGTCGGCCTGCGGTCTGGAGAGACCCGGGTTCGGTTCCCGCTAAGGGCACGTACCTCGGTTGCAGTTTGTCCCCGGCCCTGGTTGGTCATGCGGGAGGCAGCCACTCGATGTGTCCCTTTCATATCGATGTTTCTCTCTCTCTCTTCCTCTCTCTCCCTCCCACTCTGTCTGAACAAAAAATGGAAAAATGTCCTCGGGCGAGGATAAAAAAAAAAAAAAAAGATTCAGTGAGATCATCTATGCAAGGTTCCTACCCCAAGTCTAAGCACATGGTGAGTCCTCAATAAATGTTAGCTTCTGTAGTTGTTTGCTTTCAATAAAGATCATCAGTCATTCAGCAAACCTCTTGCAAACCTGACATGTATGTACAGAAGTTGTGTTCATCGAGGGCAGAATCTTCAAACATAGCACAAATGGAACACCCATGTTAAAGCACACAGTGAAGAGAGCTTAACTGTGACTTGGGTTTGAAGAGGGGGTAGCATTTGAGCCAAGTCCTGAAGGATGAGCAATGAAGAGGAGGAGAAGGTCGAGGAAACCGCACGATCAAAAGGCTGGACGATTTAAGGAATGCCACGTGTTCTGATGCAGTCGGAACGTAGGGAGAGTAGATGAATACAAAGGGAAGTAGGGCTGGAAGACCTAGACCCATCTACTTACAGGGTGTTTCAATACCAGGAAGAGTAATTTGAACTTAGTTGCTTCAATGTCAGGGAGCCACTGAGAAGTTTGGAGGATGAAGGTGGCAAGGTCTGACCCAAGACTGGATGGAGAGTTCAAAGTCAGATGCACAGGGATGGTGGAAAGAGATGTTGGCACCAGGAGGAGCAGTGAGAGTGCTGTGGTAGTTCAGACGAGAGGTAATGGCCTCTGCATCCCAGGGGACACCACCATCCCTGGGCACAGCCCAATGGACCTGCATCAGCTGGCCCCTGCCTACCCTTATCACCTCCTTTCCTATTACTCTAGCCCTTAATCACTGTACTCCAGACGGACTGACCTGCACCTGGCCCTGGAAGGTCACAGGCATAGCTAAATCTCAGGGTCTTTACACTTGCTTTCCCCTCTGCCTGTAATAATCATCCCCCAAACATCCACATGGCTGGGTCCTTTCCAGATGTCACCAACCTATTTTATTTTATTTATTTATTTATTTTTAATTGTTTTTCTTTCTTGATTTTAGAAAGAGAGGAAGAGAGAGGGCTAGAAACATCAACGAGAGAGAACATTGATTGGCCACCTCCTGCAAGCCCCCCACTGGGGATCAGGCCCACAACCTGGGCATGTGTCCTGACCAGGAATGGAACCGGCGACCTCTTGGTGCGTGGGTTGACGCTCAACCACTGAGCCACACCAGCCGGGCAACCAACCTATTTTAAATGGCCCCCAGTCATTCTGTAATCTCCTCATCCTGGTTTATTTTTACTCACAAAACTTACACTACCTGTCGTTATGGCATATCCTTACTTGCTTATACCCTTATTATTTGTTTTCTTGAGACCAGGGAACGTCTCTTTCTCATTATTGCCTATACTTAGTGCATACTCACCACACTATAGGCACTTGGTAAATACTTGTTGAATGAATAGTCTTTCTTTATCTCTAAATCACAGTAGTTTCTCACCAACAAAGGCATTTTGTGGGGAGACCAAAAAAAAAGGAAATTGTTCTTGTCTTTGAGGATCTTACAAAATGTGTGAAAAATGTTTGAACTCTGAGAGCTCATGGCACAGAGAAAGAGTTTCAGTGTAGTGGAAAGAATCACTTGAAGGCAGAGATTCTTGGGGCAAAAGGGAGAATTGGGAATAAAAACTGGAGGACAGAGACCTCATCAAGCCAGCAAGGACCTAGCACAGGACCCCCCATAGAAGTCTCTCAGTAAACGCTGGATGAGTTACCGAGGGAATGGCATGTTTAGCTGGGTTCCTTCCAACATGCCCATGCCTATTTTAAGTTGCAAGAGGGAACACAGAGGAAGATAGTGGCCCAGAGGCCAGAACAGAGCTGGGAGCCATGAGGGAGGAGTGAGCGAGAACACGCTTTTATTTATGAAGCCCCACAAAGACCATTTTCCTCTCGCGACGAGGAGCGCTCCTATTATGTGGTGTTACAAATGCTGCAACAACAATACCTTGTATTTATGGAGTGGCTGCCTCTGAGGGGCTCAGACCATTTCACAGACATGATCTCATTCATGCTGTCTCAGGTCTTATATTCAATTACAGAATGGTTCATTGTTCCAAACGATGCAAACTATTTCTTTTAGATGCACTCCTAGAATTATCCATTCTCCTGTTACAGGTTCAGAGATTTACAAATCACAAACAAATGGCTCCAGCACTGCTCCAGCAGGGAAGGCGGTGGGCGGAAATGGGAATCTTCCGAATTTATAATTTATGAACTCTTCAAATACTAGGAAGTCACTCTTTGTATACATGTCTTCAAAACCGGGGAAAACAGGCTATGACTTAGTGGCAGCCACATCATGTAATAATACAAAGAGGAAAAAAGAATATTAATCCTTCGTAATGTTAGCGAGGACTATAAAAATAGGAGTTAACCACTGTGGCTAAAAGGAGGATAATTATACCGTAATAAGTGTAAAAGCAGGTGGTGAAATGGAGATATTCCCAAGCGAAGGGTCACAAGAAGTGGGTTCTTCTCTTGCTCTGCTATGAATTACTGTGGCCTTAAACTCCTGATTTCTCTGGGCCTTTGGTTGCCTTATCTGACAGTGGAGATGACTGGATTAGATGCTCTTCAATCCTTTCTATCAGTAAGATTTCACCTGTCTGTGTGGTTCTGCTACCCCCACCGCCCCCACCACTATTGCTGCCTAATGTGCAACCTGGAACGTAATGGATACCCACCGTGTGTTCAGTAGATGGCTTTGTCTGGATTTCAGTAGTTTGCATACTAGGTTTGATTAATACACATTTGGTGAGTGCCCATTATGTTCCAGGCACAAAGATGGTGCTGGGGCATCAACGTTTATGGCAAAGATCAACACTGACATATATGTATGCTGAGAGCAGATCTGAAATGATTACCTTTGGGTCAGTAGAGGCTTCCTGGAGGAGACGACAGAAGCTGAGATGTCAATAGTTCACCAGATGGCTAGGAAAGGAAATGATAGGAAAGGGAAAGGCATGCCAGTCAGAGGGAAGAGCATGTACAAGGCCCAGAGGTGCAAAGGAGCTTGGGGAGATGTGAATAGTGTGAGAATGAATCAGGAGGAAGCCAGACTGAAGAAGTGGGCGAGTCACATGATTACTTTTGTAGGCCACTGTGCCATGGAAGGGTTCCTAACAGGAGAGGGTCGTATCTGATTTTCAAAAGAAACGTTAGAAGTTACTTTACCACATACGTCACTCCAAGGAGAGCATGGGCTGGATGTCCTTCTTATTTCACAAATGGAGAAATTGAGATTTAGATAGGATAAGGCAGAACCAAATAAAAAGAGCAGAAGATTATATCTATAACAGAATGTTATGCAGCAATAAAAAATGAAATCTTGCTATTTGCAACAACATGTATGCATCTAGAGGATATTATTCTAAGTGAAATAAGTCAGAGAAAGACAAATAACAAAATACCATATGGTTTCACTTATATGTGAAATCTGAAAAAAGAAAACAACCCAACAACAACAAAACTTCAAAGGAACAAGCAAAACAAAACAAAGAAACAGACTTACAGAAACAGAGACCAAAGGAATGGTTACCATAAGGGACAGGGTGGGGTGATGGATGAAAAGGAGAAGGAGAATAGAGTTAATGATGTTGTGAAAAGTTTGCATGGTGACAGATGGTTACTAGAATCAGTGGACTGATCACATTGTTTCATGATCCTATAAAACAATGGGGAAAAATAGCAGATCCAAAAATAGACTCTTTCAATAAACGTCTTCAAAGTCTACCCTCTTTTACCTATATAATTTAACCTAATCTTCCTCTCCTGCACAGAAACCTTGTCCCAGCAGATAAGTCACCTGCTTGTTCTCTGAGCACACAGTGACAACTCCCTTTCCGACTCTTGGCTCCATGCTGTTCCCTCAATCTGGGGTATGCTACCCCTGTCCTTCCAGTCCAAATACCACAAATACTTCAAGATTCAACTCAAGCTCCATCTACTCGGGGAAACTTTCCTTAGCCTTTCAGAAGGACTACAGTATCTATGGTGAGTACTCCCTATACTGACAGTCTTCACTTACTCATCCCATTCAACTACCCAAGATGGTACACAGCTCCCTGTGCCTTCCTACATCATGCTAGGCAATGGTAATACAATGGTGAGCAAAAGACAGTCTTTACCCTCATGTAGCTTAAATCTAGTTTGATGAGGCAGGTAGCGATGACTAGCCATGGATTTGCACCCTTAGGTGTGTTTTGAAGGAAGAGAGAGTACAGTGAGAATAGGTAAGAAGAGAAGCACCCCAGTAACTCGGGGAAGGTTGCCATGAGGAAATGATGTTCAAGCTGGGATCTCAAGGATTAGGTGGCGAGCAGGTGTTAACTAGGTAAAGAGAATGGGAGAGGAGGAGAGAAACCAAGGCCGGGGCTGAGGGAACACCCTGCACAAGCCCATGGTGGGAGACAGCATGATGTATTGAGGGACAGAAAGGAGGCAGTGGTCATCAGCCAGGACACAAAGGGGCAAGCAACAGAAACTGACTCTAGTGAAATGTAAGCCCAATGGAAAAATGATCGAAAAGATATTAAGACATTCACAGCTTCACCAGGAAGGTCTAGGAAGCAAAACAACTCCACACAACCATAACCCAAAACAAACATGGCACATAAGCGATCTGGTACTGATACTGGGCTCTACAGCTGGCATCATCCACACCTCCAGGACAGGGCTTCGAGCACTGCCCCTGACACCTGCATCATCTGTGCCCTGGAAGCAGGCACATGTTGCTGCTGCCACCATGATCAATATTGTTCCCAGTCCCTTTTCCACCCCTATCACCACCTCCAGTTAGGCGCCTCTGATTGGCTGACCATGCTCCCATACCTCGTGAAGCTGGGAAGGTTTACATCTGGCTTTCTCGGGTTCTGTAGCAGGATGTAGACTGCTTCTCATCACGATGTAAAAGGTGGACAACTCCCCGAACAGAAGATTCAGGTATTGGGCACACAACAGCACTACTGGAGGCCGAGCGTGCCCATAACATTCTCTAATTGTTTTCGTGGTGTTCATCTCATCTGCCAAACTGTATTGGATTTCCTTTGGGGAAGTGGCTGTGCTTTGTCCCTCATAAGCTCAGCCATGACTGACGGTCCTGGCCACATACTCCCTGCTCAATAAATTCTTGTTGACTTCAGTTTAGTTCATTCTGCAAAGGTCGTTTCATTTGGCCTTAGCTGGAAGATGGTTTTCAAATGTAAAATATGAATAACTTGGCCCTGGAGTGAGTAACATCTGCAGATAATTATGTCATCTGGCCATGCAGAACCTCTGGGCAAGGGGAAGCTTTCTGCAATGAGAGCAAATATAGAATGGAAACTGCTATCTGACGTCCCCATCACTTCTCAGGGGGTTATTCCCTCTAGGGCCGTAGAGAAGCTCATGTCTTGAAAATGCATCTGGGCAATCCACTATTAGGCAGCGGTTACTTAGGGGAAAGGAGCTCCTTAAAAAAGAACAGTCTACATAATCAGGTGCAATGCCCTGCAGCAAGGAGCTTCCGTTCCCATTTTCTCTTACAGAGCTTTGGTGGAAGGAGGGCTGGATTAGGAACCAGAACACCCGAGTCCAAGACCAGGCTCTGGGCTTTTCAGACATGAGGTCTCGGTCTAATCCCATTATTTCCTGGACCCTCAGATTCCCCGTCAATAAAATGATTTATTAGGGTACAAACTGTGACAGGTATCTTTCTGGTTTTTTGGCATCCTTCTATCTTTTTCTGGAAACTGTTCATACCTCTTCTAGAACGATGATTCTCAACTTTGAGCATACATCCAAGTCCCGTGGAGGGCTTGTGAAAACAGACTCCAATTGCTCTTTCCAGAATTTCTGATTTCATATGTCTGGGATAGTGCTTGGGAATTTGTATTTCTAGGGATTTGCCAGGGGATGCTCATGTTACGAGCCCAGGGACAACACTTTAATGAATACCAGGCGCTCTGCTTAGCAACTTATATGCATTATCTAATTTAATCCTCACAGTGACCCTTGGAGACAAATAATATCTGCTCATAGATGAAGATACCGAACTGCGGAGATTTTAAGTAACTTGCCCAAGGTTGCTCACCCAGTAAAAGGCACTGAGAAAACGAAGACAAAGAAGAAAATAGTCAATCCAATTGGCTGGACACCGGAAGTCATGTTCTGCCATCTTTGTGAGACCGGAAGTCATGACCTTCCATTTCAATTCAGAGACCACATCGTCTTGAGGATATGAGGATGGTCCTTGGTGTAAACAAAGGAGTAAACATAAAAGGGATGGAACCCCTTAAGAAACAAGAATACTTAAGAGCCGCCCAGCCACTGTAGCTCAGTGGATTGAGCATTGTCCCATGAACTGAGAGGTCCTGGTTCGATTCCCTGCCAGGGCACATGCCCGGGTTGCAGGCTCGATCCCCAGTGGGGAGGAGGCGGCTGATCGATATTCTCTCTCACATCAATGTTTCTATCTCTCTCTCTCTAAAAAAAAAAAATCAATAAAAATATTTTTTTAAAAAGAATACTTAAGACCCAATGTGGCCTGGGCTCAGAGGACTGAGAAGCTCCAGCTGACTTCAAACCGGGAGAGCGGTGCAAGGCTCCTGGCACTGTCTGAGGGTCTGGAAGTAACTGCCTCTGTCTCTGTGACCAAATGACGATCTTCGCCTGCCTTGAACCCTGGCAGCACCTGCTTTAGGGACCCCAGACAAAGGCACCTGCTGGCAGCCTGCCGACTCCGTTCCTGCCCTGACATCAGCAAACTCTTAAACTGTCCATTTGTCCCAACACATTTTGTGACATTGACAGCTGCCCGATTCTGTTGCCTGCCCAACTTATCTAATCAGAACCCCCCGCAAGCCTGCCTCTCAGAAGCTGTTTCCACATCAGAATTTTGCAGGTACTCCCACGACACCCCCAATAAATATTTTATTGATTGCCAATTTTTGTCTCAAAAATATATACACAGATGGTTTCATTATATAAACAGATTGATTTTTTAAAAAAAATCTGCACAGCTTCCAGGTCTTTCCAGCATGCCCTGTGGCTCCTTCGCACATCACCTCCACGGTGCCACTCTCCGGTTTCCTTTCATGTGTATTTGTTCCAGGCACAACAGCAGCCCGGTGTCCTCTTGCGTATACAAGGAGGTGCTGGGATTTGATCTGGTGTCGTCTGATCAAGTCCTTCTTTACTGCCTGCGTGAACTTTTTCACCGACTTCCAAACCTGAATGCCCACCTCCAAGCTGACTCCACACACCTACGCCATGCTCCTGCCGGCTGCCCCGGTTCCAAACGCAAAGATTCCACTCACCCATCAGCTAAAATCCTGCTACTGATTCAACCACTGCGTGTGCGTGTGTGTGTGCAAGTCTGCACACGCCGCCTCCGCGCAGCTACTAAACACGCAGCCTCTGTGCCCCGTCTGTGGCCCGTCCCGGCCAGATTCCTGTTGCCCGATTCAGCCTGCACCTCTGCTAAGAACTGTTTCCTGACACGGTGACAACCATCTCCTGCACCTTTCCTCATCCAAACATTCCGTCCTTCGAGTTCCCACCGGAAACCTCCCTCCTTCATGACATGTCCTCAGATCCCCTCAGCTGGAGAGAATGTCCACCTCCTCGGGACATCCACGGCCCTTTTATTGCTCTCTCTCACAGCCCTGCCTCCATTATCGTTATTTATAGATAGAGATCTCATGTCCCCCACTAGTCCATAAATCTCTGAATGCACAGTCCCTGTGTCATTCATCAACATGTTCCACACCAGACCTGGCTCAGTACCTTGCACATATTAGAAACTCACACATCAATAAACCTATGTGGCTCTGGAATGGGCCCTTATTCCAAAATGTCCCTCTCATAGCTTGTCATGTTGATGCAAATCCCAAGGTGTAAGATGAGGTGCCCTAGGCTGCCACTCAGTGCCCACAGTAGGGCTATCTCATTAGATCACACGTAACACCAATGTCTCCAGCGATGTGGTCAGTGGTCAAGTGGCCCTGCAGTAACTAGGGACCCAGTCAGAAGAAGCCCCATCCTAAGCATGATTGCTTTCAAATGTGTTATCTTTTAAAATCCATGTGCATTTTGAATTATATTCCCTAAAACGCCAAATTTTCACTTAATCCAACTATCTCCTCCCAATGGTTAAATAAAATTAAGCTCCAGGCGTCCATGCCAGGTATATCCTGCGGCTCTGAGTACCCTCGGCTCCTCATCAGATAATGTTACCCCTAACTGCAAGGCGCAGCATGAAAAGATCTGAGTCATGAGTATATTCCTGTGAATCAAAAGTCCACTCTTTCCTAGCTGAGGGCGACGGGAAGACAATACGAGACATGGGAGACTTCACAGGGGCCAGCTAGCATTGTGTTTCCTTGAAGAACAATGTCAGACAGATCTGGGGGAGACAGGCAGGAAGAATGTCCTTGGCATACGAGACTGGTCAAGGTGCCCTGAGACTGGCGGTGAGGGAGGGAGCCTGATCTGGTCAACAATTTTCCAAATGATGGTCCTGCTGTGGCCTGTCCTCTGGCCATTGGATTTGGAGGCGTGAGGGAGACAGGTCCTCGGTTCGTTTTGTTATTGGCAGCTGAGCTCGCTTATCCAGAGCCTGGGGGCTGTCAGCACAAGATTGTTAATGAACATGTTTCCTGTAGATAATTATAGAAAAGGGAATATTGAAAGCACTTAAAACATTTCATTCTTTTTAATTCATTAATTATATTGCAATTATCCCATGCTCAGGAGCTGCGCAGGAGGCTGGATTCCAGCTACTCCTGAGAGACTCCAAGGGCAGAAACGAGGGCTGAGGGCTTGAGGAGGGAGAGCCTGAAGAGAAAAGCTCAGAAAAGGTTAACTGTGCAGCTACAAGAAGCTAATTGGGAACCTCTTAAACAAAATCCAGGTTAATAAGAGTGGAAAAGAACAACACATCTCTTTTATAACGATTATTAGGATGATTATCATTGTTTCCCCATCTACATTAAAATTACTTGCACTCTCAGAGAACTGTCCTAGCAATCTGACCCCTCCTGACAACACCTGGCCTTGAAGTTAAATCAGAAAATGCACAGACTTTTAGAGATGGGGTAAGTCTATGGGTGGCTGTGGAATGATGGGGAAACAGGTCTAAATACTGCTTCTTAGACTTGTCATTTTCTTCTCTCCCCAAATGCTTATATAGTATTATTCATAACCGAGAGGTGAAAGTCCATTGGATGAACAGTTGCATCCTGGACCCCTACCATGTGCCAGGTGCATGAGAACGACAGTGGTACAGATGAGGTCTCCGCCCTCATAAACCTTACATTCTGTGAAAAACATGGTCCCTTGAATAGGCAATCATGGCACAGAGGAGCAGTCTGTGCAAAGACCATGGAGTGCTAGGGGCTCCTCCTATTCTGGCCAGGGTAGCGAGAAGTCTTCCTACGCGTTCTCTCGCTCTCCCCAGCACACGTGCACACTCATAGTATTGCCCCATGTACCAATGCTTTCAGACTTCATCTTCCTGGTTTTCGGGAATTCCAGATTGTTTCCTTCCCCAGAAATTTGCCGAAAGGGGAGCAAGTTGCCCTCACATATAATTGGAGCTACAGCCCAAAGGACTGCGATTGGCTAGCGTGATGCCCTGATCTTCCACCCTTCACCCCTGTCCTCTGCAATCGATAGCTTCCTTTTTGTCTCAGTGACCATGCCCCTGCCAACCTTCTCTAGAGTGCTAACCTCCATGGCATCCATGCGTGATGTGACCCCTTGACAGAAATGTCCAGTGTGAAAGGTCCGAGTCATGAATACATGTCTGTGAATTAATGCTTCTGCTCTGTTCTAGTTGAGGGCCAAGGGAAGACCCTGTGAAACATGGGACTTAATAGGGGTCAACTAGCATTGGTGTTCCTGCAGGGACAGTGCAAACTGGATCAGGCAGGGTGCAGCATCCTTGGCATCAGAAACTCGCCAAGTTGTCCTGGGCCTGCAGGTACGTTTCTCCCTGTCTCTCTCACGTGAATTAGCTCATGTCACTGACCATGTGGACTGCAGATGAGTCAACCTCGTTGTCCCAGTCCAAGTCCCAAATGTGTATAAATTCCAGCCAATATGTCAACAGAAACAACACGTAGGTGACTCGTAAATGACCAGACACATGGTGAAATGTAGCTGAGAACAAAGGGACTTCCCAGCTGAGTCCAGTACAAATTGATAACCTGCAGGATCAGGAGCTAAGTAAATGGCTATTGTTTTAAGACATTATCTTTTTGGGTAGTTTGTACGCAGTAATAGCTAACTAATACTTAACTATATTACAGATCAGGTTAATTCAACCAAAGGTTTTTGAATACCTACTATGTTCCTGGTCACTGAAGGCATGATAATGAATAAGACACCATTTCTGTTCATGCAAACTTCTAGTCTGATGCCTCTTGAGAGTAATTATGCAATTGAAAAACTGAGAGATTTTTGCCTTTTGTCTATGGATCACTAGAGTATGTTTAGGCCTCAGGGTCATCTGTGGACTCCTCGAAAAAGTATTAAAATTTCACACGTATGTGCTTATGTACATTTTTTAAAAGAGAAGGCCTTTGGTTTTCCATCATATTCTGAAGGAGATAAGTGACCCAGAAGCTGTTGAGAACCATTTGATGATAATGCAATCTAAACCTGTTCACACAGCCCAACGCTCGCAGAGCAGTCCACTCTATTTAGAGATCCCTTTCACTGCTGACTCATCCGATCAGAAGGGTGCCTTCAGAGTGATATGCTGCCAGAGGCCACTGGGGTTGACGTGTGGGGCGATCAGATGCTATGGCTATCTTTTAAAAAGCTCCCAACAGATAATGTTATCACCTCCTTGTCATGCAGAGCAGAGCCTCTGTATGATCCAAAGCATGTTTTCTTTAAAAAATGATGAGCTTATCTATCTCTTCCTTTTGCTCACACCCACTATAGGGCTGGTAAATCTTTCTCCCGGGGCAAGCATACAGGTCTATCATTCCCTATAGCCTCACTCTTCTGGCAACAAAGGCCTCTCATTTTAGCCAACAATGTAGGATAACTACCTTGCAAGGTTCTTTGAGGATTTCATTGTGACTCAGTGGATTGAGCATCGTCCCATGCACCAAGAGGTCACCAGTTCCATTCCGGGTCAGAGATCGATCCCCAGTAGGGGGCAGTGTTTCTATCTCTCTCTCCTCCCTTCCCCCCTCTCTCTCTCTCTAAAAATAAATAAATAAATAAATAAATAAATAAATAAATAAATAAATAAATAAATAACATATTTAAAAAAAAAGAACCATACCAAACCCTATTATAACATCTGATGTTTGGGGAGACAGAGTGAGAGGCAGACTAATTATCCCTTTCTGTAAATTATTGAGGTTTTCTTCATTTTTAAGCTAGATAACCAGAAAAAGGTTGTGCGTGCAGGGGTGGGGGAGCAGGGTAAAGGAAAGAAGTGCCTTAATAACTAGGAGAACCATATCCTATTCCCAGCTCTTCTATAATATTATGTATTAGCCTCTTTGAGCAAAGCTAACAACTCTGAGTCTAGGTTTTGTCACTTGTAAAACTGGAATTATAATCCATGTCCTACCACGATCACAAAGGTAGGCTGTACAGCGCAAGCAAAGACTATGTGTGAAAGTGCTTTCCGGATTGTAAATTCAGAAAATTGTGAATTTCTATCAAACCTAAGGTTGATCTCCTCTGTTTTTGTTTGTTTTTTATATATTTTTTATTGATTTTTTTAGAGAGAAAAGAAGGGAGAGAGAGAGAAACATCCACGTGAGAGAGATACATCCATTGGCTGCCTCCTGCGCGCCCTTCTGGGGATCGAGCCCACAACCCGGGCATGTGCCCTGACCAGGAATCGAACCGGGACCTCTCAGTCCATGGGATGATGCTCAGTCCACTGAGCCACACCGGCTAAGCATCCTCTGTTTTGTGTTTCTGTGACTCCCTTAGAGTCTTATGTCTGGTCACATGTAATTCGAACAAACTGTCGCCTATGGAGTGAATGATGTCATATATCATTAACAATATCAGATGGACAACATCACTCCCCAAATCAGCCCCTCCAGGAAGCTTTGCCTGACTCTCACTGGATGGCTGGAGAGTGTTGAACCCCGACAGTCCCTCTGCTCTCCCTGACTGTCATGTTAAAATCACCGGTCTACATCAAGAGATGGTATAATTCAGTGGTTAAGGGCATGAATTGGGGAATAAGCCTGCCTGGGGTTGCATCCTGTAACAACCACTTACCAGCTATATAAACTTGTCCACGCTGTTTAACCTCCCTGTGCCTCAGTTTCATCTCCCAGGTAGTTGGGAAGATCAGAGTATCTATATGTCACATGGCTTGCGGAGGGTGAAAGGAGTTAAATATGTAAAGGGTTTATAACAATTCCCAGCACTTAGTGGAATATAAAAAGAACTCAAAAATGTTAGCTATTATTAGCTCTTTTCGGTGCCAACTTGGGAGCACCTTTGGTGGTAGTTAGGGTTGCATTTGCCTGTCGATTTTCATATCTTCAGTGCCTGCTACTTGATGAGTGCTCAACAAACATGAAAACATGCATGCACAGCATGAACGAACGAACGAACGAATGAATGAATGAATGAATGAATGAATGAATGAGTGAATGAATGATGGTTCTGAAGGCAGTACACATGAATCCTGGTCTAAGCTCAATCCCTAACTCCATCTGATACCTCTGAAACACATTATTTACTTCTCTGACCCTCAATTTCCTCATCTATTAAAGGCAAGCAGTAGACCAGATAAACACTAATGACCACTTCAACTCCAGAGGTTTATAAAAGGAGATTATGAGGTGAGAAGATGAGTTAGTTTCCCCCAGAGTCTACTGGTGGGCTGGACAATTTACACAGAACACCTGTGACATCTTCCCAGTGTACTACCAGGTAAACAAGGGTATCTTCATTTTATAAATATAGAAGCTGATGAGACTCAGAGAGGTTCAGTAACTTTCCCAAGACCACACAGCTGGTGATTTGTGAAGCAAGGACTCAGCCCAGTTCTGACTGAAGTCAAAGGTCAGTCCTGTCCACTGTCTTACTGAAATCCACGATAGAAAACTGGAGCATGGTGTGCCGGAACTCATGTGACACCTTCCCTATTAAAGGGAAGCAGAGGCGGGGAGCAGGGGGCAGGACAGGTATACTTAGAACAGGTGTGGAGAGAGCTGTCATTTGACATACACATTTAGACACATCAGCATCTGTGTTGGGATCCAGATGGGGTGAAATTAAGCAGGGAAGACAGTAGCAGCTATACCATTAGCCTTGAGCTAATTGCTATTTTGGTGTCCTTATGGAAGGAAACAGCCACTGTACATACTCACGCAGCAAATGGAATTCATAACAATTTCTTTGAGTTGGGAATCACTCGTCCCCTCCTCCCTGAAGCTAATCCAATGTCTATATTTAACCCAGTGGGCTGGGTGGCATTACATGTGCATGATTATTTATAGATACCCTCAAGCTCTATCTGCTGGATAGCCACAGGGGTTTTGCCAAGGCAGGGGTGGGGGAAGGGATAGCTCCAGATGGGGGACTGCCTGTGAATCCATGTCTGGGCCTTTGTTGGATAAGGATGTCTGGGAGCTCAAGTGTGCATGAGAGCTCAGTGTCTCTGCTTAGTATTTTTATTCCTAATTCCCAACCTGAGAGGACTTATTTGAACAGGGGGGTGGCTAGATCATCTCACAGTTGGAAGGGAATTTAGAGTCATGAGCCCAGAGTCCAATCTGATATTTGAATTTTCTCTGCAGTATTTTCATTCAACAAATTCTCATTTATTGCTACCCGAACCTTCTCATTCATCGATTCAGCAGACAGAGACTGGGGACCTACACTGGGATCAGCGCTCGGACTGCACACAGGGGTGGACCATGCCTTCAAGTAGTTATGTCGAGCTGGGAGGATGACAGGTAGGTGGAGATTTACAAGACAACTGCCATAATGGAATCACAGAACACAGTGTGACTTCTTGGAACAAGGTGTCTGGCATGGATAAGGGTTTAAAACACGGTGGCCATCGTTATTCCCATCTTACTGATGTGCTTGGAAAAAGCTTCACAGATGATTCCTGAATATTAAGTTCTATGTCTCCGGGCAGAAGAGAGTGTGGAAGAAAATAGAGCATTTTCAGGAAACGGTGAGAAAACCAGAGGGTCTGAACTATATCCTTCATGTGGAGGAATGGGTTGGGATGAGGCTGGAGTGGTAGATGGGGCTCCTGTGCAAAGGGCCTTGAAGGTCATACTAAATAAGAAGAAATTGGCCACAACGATTTGATAAGTAAAGGAGTACTCAACTTTTTTGACTTAAAAATCTGAAAAAAATATCTGTATCAGTTTATACTATTCAAATTTTAGGATTTCTTGGGAATGATGGTAGCAGTCCGAGTCATGACTCCCTCTGAGCCTCAGGTTTTAGGTCTGTAATGGGATCGGGATGCACTTTCCTCGAGGAACGCACAGTCCAGAGAGGATCAGACTATTACTATGGGTATAATGTAAGGCAGCTCATAATTAGCTCTATAAGATGCCATAAGGGCCTTACTTTCCTAGCATATTGGTTAACTACTCTAATTATGAATGCTGGTATTAATAGCTACTCTTTATTGATCACTTACCATATGAAAGCTACTTGTCTATAATACTTCACTAAGTTTTCACCTTATCTAATGTTAGCAACAAACCTATGAAGGAGGTATAATTAGATCCATTTTACAAATTAACTAAAGCTTATAAAAACTAGTTCACTCGTCCAAAGCTGCACAGCTAGTAGAGAGGAGCAAGAAGTCAAACCCAGGTGGTTCTGATTGCAAAGCTTAGAACCTGTCACATGCTACTGCACACCTTGGCGGGGTCCAGTGTTTCTCTGCGGACTGGGAAGGTTCGGAGGGGTGGTGGGTGCTGTTCACCTGTCTTCGTGTGGTCTCAGGTCTAGAAGTTCTTCACTGCTCCTGGAGCCTACAGTCCAGACCATCTAGACACTCAACCTCGTGTGTTGTCCCAGTTACTCCTTATTTACGTTGCTTGGGAATTGTGGCCATGAATTCATATATTTGCTAATATATCATTATTTACATGGTCACAGTCGAATATATACATAATCTATTAACCTGATGTCAAGGTTTATTTTAATGAAATAAAGTTGGAATACTTTTTAAATTATCTTAAAGTCACAAATGCACAACACACCCATCTCTGGTATCAACTCACTGTTTCATACAATTAACATCAGAGGCTGTATATATTTTATTAGAACCCCATCTCCAACTGGCTGTGCAATCTTAGACAAACCATCAATTTCAGTAAAAACAGTAGGTTGGACTATTTTATTTTTAAGTTTCCTTGTATTTTAGTTATTCTACCTTCTGCTCCTGGGTTAGGTGCCACGAAGCACAGAAACCCGAGGGAAGAACAACCAACCTTACTTCTAAGGAATGGACGATCTACTGCCACAGACAAGATCTACCTGAGCTAAAACGTCAAGCAAACAATGTCACAGTGAAGCACAAGTTAATCTCCCAAAACAAGCGGCTGGGCAGTAAGTGCTGGCGCTGTGGAGGAAAGATGTCGTTTGGCTGGGTGGGTGGCTCAGAAAGTGGTCAGAGGAGAAGCAGAACCATCAGACGGATGAGAAACCTGACCAACTCCACGCCTCTCCCGGATGGACCTTGGAGATTAATCAACACGCACGCTTGGTGTTATATCTTCACATACACTGACCGCCTCTGCATTTGTAGCTGCCACACCGATGCCTGGGGAGATGCATAACCACACTGACCAAGAAGTCAGGGGATGAACTCGAGTCCCAGCACCACCACGCACTGTGTAGCCGTGAGCAAGTTCTAGAATTTCTGGGTCAAAGTTTCTTCACCTATGACCTGAAGGCATCAAAGCAGAAGAGCCTCCAATTTCCTTGCAGCTAACTGTCCTAATTACATAATTCTGAATTTAAAAAAAGCAAAGATGCATGGGAGACAAATTCAGAGCCTCTGCTAGCGGTCCCTCGGCAGTGTCAAAGCTTTCTTTGCGGCACACACTGTCCTCTTTCTGGAAACAAATAAAAATAAATTTACAATGCTTCCTGAAATATGTCCTAAATGCTCATTAGGTTCCAGTGACAACATTATAAATGAATATCCAGTGACAGTCTTGTCACCTATTAATAGTGTACAATTTTCGACAGGTGGAATTCTGGGATTTATGCAAATGAAAGATTGGATTCTCTGTTATACTTTCTTGGTAAACTTCCAACTTGCTGACTTAATAGCTACGGTGTGCTGGAGCAAATAAAGAAGCCACTCACATATATTATAAAGGAGATAATGTATTATTATTCCAGAAGTAGGCTTGTTGCACTGATTTGCATATAATGTTTAATTTTTACCAAATGTTTCATTTTAATACATGCAAAAATGATCAAAAACTATCAAAATATGCTAATGAACTTTTTATTGCAAATACGTGTTGCCCTTGATTCGGGGGGTTTATTATAAAAACATTTGAAATTCTCAATGGTAAAGTGATTCTTTTAGTAAAAATAATATTGAAGATAGTCACACAGTTTTGAATGGGAAAGGACTTGAGAGATCATCTCGTGAAAAATCCTTATTTGATAAAGGTGGTCCCCGGGGCTCAGAGAGCTGGAGCATTTGTCCTCGGGTCACACAGCTCACCAGGGGCGGAGACCAGGAGAGAGCCCAGGGCTCCTGCTGTCCGGTTTAATGTATTCTTTACTGGGTGACATTACCTCAAACTAATAGGCTTAATGTTTGTATTTCAAGTGTTTAGAACTGTATCAGTTCATCCTTATAATTTATTTAAACTTCTATGGAGACTAAAATACAGGGTCAAGGCGAGGAGACAGAGAAAGTCTTCCAAACATATAGGCAAAGGTAAAATGCAAAACTCTTCCTAAAAAGCACTTCCTAAACCACGGCCATTCCGCTACCCTCTCCACCATCTTCACTATTCACAGACCACTTAGACTATTATTTGACTTCACTTGTTTTTCTTAAATCAACATTTTAGCTAAGGAATGCATGTTACAGGGGGGGCTTTAAAATAGCACAGTAAATGGAAAGCCAGAAGTATGTGTTCTAAATAGAGGACAATGAAAAAAAAAAATCACAGCAAAAACAACAACAAAAATAATTAATAATAATGAAAACATATCACAGCTAATTACATCCTAACAGGATATTGTTACTAATCAGAGGCTCTGTGCCTGGAGCCCGCTCTTACTTCGTGATAAATAAAGAATGGAAGTGGGGAGATTAGCAAGTGTTAGAAGGTGTTAAAGACATTAGCACCCAAGGAAGATTTTCCCCCCTTGACATTTAAAGATAATTGAACAGGAAACGACATTCTCACAATATGATTCCGTGTTTTCTGTGTCCTGTTCCATCTAAATCACCTCTTGGACCATCAACAGTGCAGTTCTCACACTTCGGGAACGGCTGGGCTGGAATGAAATTCTGTTATTTAGGTCTCTGACACTTCTGTTTCTGACCAAGGAAACTGAAAGAAATCTCAGCGAGGATCCGAGCCACACAACGCAGTAGCAAAGGTACAGACGCGGGATCCAGCAGCCGGCATGTACCCTCTTCTTGCCACTTAGTAACTGTAAGAAAAGTAAATTAACTGCTCCGCAACTCAGTTTCCCTGTCTGGGAAGTGGTGATAATAATAGAACTGGTCTCCAAAGGTTGTTGGAAAGTTATCTAAGAAAACATGCCATAAAAATCAAAAACAGACACTGAGCACATAGTAAGTGGCAAGCTTCATGTACATGATATTCTGAATCCTTGCAACAGCCTATAAAAATAAATAGTATTCCTCTCACTTTGCACTTCAGAAAACTGAAGTACAGGAAGGCTAACGATTCCCCAAAGCCAGTAAGGGGCCAAAAAGGATTTCAAGCCCGGGCTTTCTTGTCCAGGTCACATCTTCTTAGCAATATGCTTTAGTCTCGCAGATGTGATGGATAGGGGGAAAGAGGCTGTCTCAGATGGATGGGACACTGAGCAAAAACTCCGTATGTAAGCCCTGTAGAGGCAGCAGCGAATTATTGAGCTGATAATTGTATTAGCTAGCTACTGCTACAAACATGCTGTGTAACAAACCACCCAAATTCCAATCTTCTAACAAGCTTTTATATTTTTTGTACTCAGACTCCAGATGTTGTTTGATGCCAGTCTCGTCCACAGGTGCCTACATTCTCCCTAAATGAGCAGCTACTTGGGCCTGATCGTCTCATGATGGCTCACAGAAGCTGGAGAAGAATCCAAACGGCACAGGCACACTTAAAACCTTTGATTGATTGTGCTACACCCCTCCCTCCTCAGTACCTCCGCCACAGCAAGGCACACGGAAATGCACAGTGGAACAGGAAAGCATCCTCTACCCCAGGGGAAAGGGAGAGGAATGGCTGTTAGCTGGGGAGTGATGAGAATGAGCCCTGAGAAGGCCAATTAGGGTCTGAGTATGGGGCACCCAGTATCTCACAGTGTGAGTGTGATTCTGTAAGCTACGTGGAGTCGCTGAGGTGTTGTGTTTTTTTTAATTTTTATTAATTTATTGGGGCGACATTTGTTCTCAAAACCATATAGATTGCAAGTGTACAACTCAATAAAACATCATCTGCACACGGCATCATATGCCCATTGCCCCCAAAGTCTCTTTCCACCCCATTTCCCCCCTCTGCCCACCTCCAACCGCCTTCCCCTCAGACTGCAGCCACGTTGCTATCTGTGTCTGTGTTACATATATGTTTTAGGCTAATCCCGTCACCTTCTTTCATCCAGTTCCCCCAGCCTCCTCCCCTCTGTCAGCTGTCAGTCTGTTCCACATATCCATGTCTCTGTTTCTATTTTGTTCATTGGTTTATTTTGTTCATTAGATTCCACATATAAGCAAGATCATATGGTATTTGTCTTTCTCTGACTGGCTTATTTCTCTTAGCATAATAATCTCTAGGTCCATCCATGATGTTGCAAAAGGTAAAATTTCCTTCTTTTTTTTTTTAACAGCTGCATAGTATTTCACTGTGTAAATGTACCACAGCTTTTTTATCCACTCATCTACTGATGGGCACTTGGGCTGTTTCCAGATGTTGGCTATTGTAAACAGCGCTGCTATGAACATAGGGGTCCATGTATTCTTTCAAGTGAGTGTTTTGTTGGGATTCGTAGGATATATTCCCAGAAGTGGGATCACTGGGTCAAAAAGCAGTTCTATTTTTAATTTTTTGAGGAAGCTCCATACTGCTTTCCGTGGTGGCTGCCCCAGTCTGTACTCCCACCAACAATGCAGGAGAGTCCCCTTGTCTCCACAGCCTCACCAGTATTTGGTGTTTGATGATTTGTTGATGGCAGCCATTCTGGCAGGTGTGAGGTGATATCTCATTGCAGTTTTAATTTGCATCTCTCTGAAGATTAGTGCACTGAACATTTTTTTCATATGTCTATTGGCCATCTTTATGTCCTCTTTGGAGAAGTGTCTGTTCAACACCAAGAAGACAATCCAATTAAAAAATGAGCAAAGGACCTGAATAGACACTTCTCCAAAGGGGAGGCACTGAGGTTTTCCATGGGAAGCCCGACTCTCCCCATTGCCTCCCACCTCCTTAGAGCTCCTCTGTTAACCAGTTCACCGTATGTCGTTAGTGGGCGGTCACTGTTACCCAATGCTCCCGCCCTGGCTAGAGAGCCCTGCAACCCAGCATCTTCACTGGAAATATTCAACAAAGGTGGAGAGGTCAAACACTTAACAGGTTTTAGGGAATACATAATAAGAGAGACACTTCTTGAATCCCACGGGCCAGATGACTGGGGCTCTGCCTTGTCTGTGCAGCTGGGCCGAAGGTAGAAAAAGAACTAACTGAGCAGTCTTATCCTAGCCATGCCTGCCGACCTCCCTTCCAAAGATCCGTTCTTCTCTGTCGCTGAAGCAGCACCCTTTCACCCGCTATCCCCTTCTCACAACACTTACCCTGACCTGACATTGTGCCATAAACTGGTTTGCTGTGTGGTTTCCCGCCCTCACTAGAACGTGAGTTCCAGGAGGCTGAGCACCTCTCTTCCCTTCGCTGGACCTTCAGCATCCAGAAGAACGACGGGTCCACGAAGAGCTCAGGGAATGCGTGCTGCACAGCTGCATGGACGCCTTTCTGCTCACGGTCTCCGCTCATCCTCAGACTTCCAAGATCCCCATCGCTTAACACCAGCAGATGTTGCTGTCCTCAGCCCTACTCCTGTCCTAACAAGCCCAGATCTCCCAGTGACAGCTGTGACCTGCTATCACTCCTGATCTGTATCAGCTGGGGCTCTTGACTGCAGATAGAAATAAAAAACAACTTTTTAAAAGCTTCCAGAGATGTGTTGGGAGGATACGGGTGGCTCACAGCACCGATGGGAAGGCTGTAGCGCCACGCTCAGGTAGGACCCAAAGAGGGAGCGAGCACAGCTAAGCTCCTGGCATTCGAATGAACTGCTTCGACTGTCCTGCCCCGACCCGCCAACCCCTTCTACTCGTGTCCGGCCACCGGACTCCCAACACACTGAAGCCTCACAGATGACTTCTAACCAACGCAAACCTTTAGCTTACCCTCCGAGCCTCCAGTCCTCCTCGCTAAAGGAATAACGGCAGCTGTTTTAAAGAAAGGGGTAGCTCCTAGCTTGGCAAGATCTACAAGACATACTGTTAAGTGAAAACGTGAGGAACAGAATGGTGTGTGAGCCCTTTAGGTAAGGCTGATGCATGCACCCACACATACCTCCCTGGAGGCTGCAAACCATCACGGTTGCAGTGGCTCCTGCAGGTAAGAGAACGCTGACCGGGAAACGGGGAGAGGGGACGCCCCTTCCACTGGACATGGCTGTTCAGATCCTTTGAATTTTGCACCAGGTGTATACATTACCTAATAAAAAAGATGAATGCAAAGTAATTTTTAAAAATAAAAATAAATAGGCCCTGGCCGGTTTGGCTCAGCGGTTAGAGCGTCAGCCCCGCGGACCGGATAGTCCCGGATTCAGTTCCCACTAAGGGCACGTACCTCGGTTGCAGTTTGTCCCTGGCCCCGGAGGGGTCATGTGGGTGGCAGCCAGTCGATGTGTCTCTCTCACATTGATGTTTCTCTCTCTCTCTTCCTCCCTCTCTCCCTCCCGCTCTATCTGAAGATAAATGCAAAAATGTCCTTGGGTGAGGATAAAATAAATAAATAAATAAATAAATAAATAAATAAATAAATAAATAAATAAATAAATAAATAAAATAAAATAAAAATAAATAGAATAAAAATATCAGTATTCTGGGACTCTCCTTTTGCACCTGTTATGGTGTGTCCCCTTCCCCGTCATGCAGAGCTTCTGGAGTAGACACACAGCACCTGGGGTAGGCCTTACCCATGGCCCAGGCATTCACCCCTTCCTGTAGGCATAACCCTTGCCAAGTGATTTTCCTTCCCTCCACGGAAGGCAGAGTCCATTTACCGCCCTTTAAACTTAGGCTGAACCCCATGAGTTGCTTTAGGCCACTGAACAGGTGGAAATGACAGAGTGTGAGCTCCGAGTCTAGGCTTCAAAAGTCATCGCGTGCTTCCAGTTGCTCTCTTGCACCTCCGCCATCTCCACGAGAAGAACATCTCTGGCTCCCCTGCTGGTCCAAGGAGGACAAGAAGCTCGTGGAGCAGACCTCGTCCAATTTGCAGCTTAGAGCCGCCTAGCTGGGCCCAGCTCAGATCAGCCGAGCTCCGTGATAAATACATGCTCAGCGCAGGGCCTCTGAGATTTGTGGTTGCTTGTTACGCAGCAATAGGTGACTGATACTGCAAAAGTGAGAAATGTCTGATATAGTCACTGCCTTTGAGAGTGCATGGCCTAGGCGACCTCCTGCCCTCTCTCAAAGGAAGAAAAACCACTGGCGCCTGGTCAACCTCTCTAATGTGTCACGCAGAGAGCTAAAGTCTCAGCCTCCATTCCTGCTTTTGATGCTATCACAGCGGCACTAATATATCCCTTTTATGAGAGAGAAAATAGAGGCTCACACAGGTAAACAACCTTCCCAAGTTTATGCAAATGGTAAATGGCAGGGTCTGGATTTTAAACTGCATTTGACATCCATCTTCCATACACACACACACACAAATGCCATTCTTTTAGCAGACACAGTCTAATTCATACCTCTTCCCGGAAGGCCCTGTGCCTCTCTAACCAATCCACGTGGGTTGGTTGATCCACGAGAACAACCTTAGGACCCAGTCAGAAATGGAGCTGCCAGGAAGTGTCACGGGCCAAACAGAGTTTTTACATCCATCTCCAGAGAGTCACTCCCGAGGGAAGCCAAGATTCTCTTCTGCAGAGAGGGGCCCTGGGCAGTATGCAAACTTCTGAGCTCATGGCAGCCTCAGCTAATAAATCATTTGCGAGACAACAGCCAGCGGTATCAAGTTACTCCAGGGCCAATTTTGCCATTTCTGGATAAAAAATCGCGCTCTGCACTGCAGGCTGAACAATTTACTGCTTTAAAGTGCTCAGGCTTCTTGTGTCACCCTGTCTTCCCAAAGCCCTATGGCAGCCTTCCACCTGGGAAGGCAACAGGACCCGCACGCACCTGTCAGGAGCTGGTCCTGCACCTGCCGCTTTAGATGATGAGGAAGAAGCACCGCCTGCCTGCAGGGCAGCTGGAAACGCCGCCGACTCTTCCAGTCATGGTCTCATCCTCTCCTTCCGTCAGCCCAGTGAGGTCGGTTTTATCACCCCTGTGTTTCCAAGGAGGAGACTGAGGTTCTCGAGCACCGGAGATTGGCTCCAGGTTCTGCAGCTGACGACCAGCAGACCTGGATTTGAAGTCGCGGCTCCTGAAACCGGTTCGTGCGGACGGCCGCGTGGCGTCCCAGGGCCCGGGCTGCATCGTAATGAGGCCGTCCTTTGGAGAAAAGCTCTGCCCTTTCCTAGTGACACTCCATAAAAACACAAACGGTCTGCAAAGCATTTGATGGAGCGCTCTCTGCACGGCGGTATACAGGAGTCGGTCATGGAATAACGTGGGAGGAACAGACCCTAGACGCATGTCTGGCCCTGTTGCTTCATTTTATATCTGGAAGAACCGAGGTCCCAAGGCCATGTGGGTAAGTCAGTACTAGAAACCCAAACTTGTGTTTTCACATCATGAAAGCAGCTCACTCTCCTCTCCACAACAGCCATCTGACTCAAAGAGCCCGGGTGGACGGACCTGGGAGGACAGAGCCCGGGTGGGGGTGGTCACTGGCGGGAGGGGGGCCTGTTCCTACTCAGTGGAGGGAACTTAAGATGTGAGCTGATGGAACCCTGGAGGCACCTCTGATGCTAAACCCAGTGTGCATGAAAACTCAGGAGGGAGCTGCCGGAGCACCGCATGTAAATGCGGCTGACTTCTGACCTGCTCCTGCAGCTCCCAGGGTTGGTCCGTGCTCCGTGGACGGAAGCCTCAGGCCAGACGGCACAGCCGTTCAGTGAGAGCAGGGCAGGGCATCGAGATCAGAGGCAAGACAGCGCCAGACCGGTCCAGCTAGGTGGGCATGCACGCTGGGCCCGCAGAAGCAGGCACGTCGCTGTCGAGTGATTAATCCTTGTCTCCATTACTCTAAATGAGCTGAACAAATCCCTCACTGGGCATGTCACACTGATGTTCTGCATGCAAATTGCTCCTAATGAGCAGGGCACAGGGCTGGTCCCCTGGTTTGTAAATCCATTCATTTCACAACACATTGTCTCAGTCACATATTTCCGTGACACAATCCGTTGGCCGATGAGCTGTTTAGATGAAACACTGACACACTGACCATTCGGAACTGTTTCAGGACTGTGCTGCCTCGCTCACAGGGAGGTACCGTGTACACAGAGGACTCGGGATGGATACCTGGGCTCCTGTCCCGACTTGGACAAGGCCCCCCTCTTGAAGTTTCAATGCACAAATGTGTTTGGGCTAGACTGCTGTTTCCAAAGTGTTTGCTAACATAGTCATGGTTTGCAAAACACACTTTAAAAGGATTCCGTGATAAAAAATTGTGTGTTTGACAATTATTGGCAAAATATTAGGGAAATGTGGGATTGAGAAGTTTAACAAGGTTGGTTTGTTTGTTTTCACCATGGGACGGCTCAGAACCATTAATATGTTAACTTGCGTTTGGAGTACTTGATCAAACAAGCATTTTTTTTTTTTTTTAAATAAAGGGTTTTGTTTATTAAATCTTCCTGGAACTGCTGGGCCAGATGATGATGGAGATCTCTCTGAACTGCCTATAAGCACAAGGGATCAGCGGGAATGACAGAGAGGGGAAGAGCTGCATGGGTCTGATTTCAAGGACATTTAGCGGGCATCTGCTCTAAGCCAGGCATTGCTCTCCCAGTGTCTCCTTCACTTCTCCTGAACTCAAAGAAGACACAATTGGAAAAGAAAGGAGAGTCAAACCACCTAATTGACTTTATTGTATTATTAGATTTTATTGTATTTTGTATGTATTGTGTTTGTTCTCAGCGTTGGCAGCCGATTGTATTGAAACTCACGATCCCTGAGCCTCTTCCCTGCATCCCTGTTATCTGGTGTCCAGCCTCTGCTAAACTACCTCCAGGGACGTGGAACTCTACCTTCCAAAACTGTCCCCTCCCACTTTGGGCAGCATTTCCTTAGAGAATGCCAGAAGGTCCTCCCCATGTTTCTAAATAGGCCGAGTGTGATCAGGGAAGTCCATTCCTCTTCCTGGGCCTCGGTGTCCTCGTTTCACAGGGGATCACAGTTCTGATCCTATTTAGCTCTTCCTCTTCCTCTGACTCCCACTGATCCCTTACAGCTACAGCTACCTAACTCACCTCTAAGTGCCCTTCTGGCCTTTGCCTTCGTGCATTCCAAATGTGGACCAGTCCTATATCAAGTCCCCATGTAGGAAATATTAAGAAGACTATCCACCTAGATCCCTTAGGCCTGAGCAAAGACTAACGCGCCTGAGAGAAACCGGAACGTCTTGTGGCAATAGAGACGCTGAAGGAAGAACAAGAACCCTGCAGTCTGGGCCCTTCTCTCACCTATCAACTGTGTGATTGCCGCAGACTGCCCTGGCCTGGATGCTTGCGTGCTCCCCAATCCATATGTTGAAATCCTAACCTCCAGTGTGAAGATATTGGGAGGTGGGGCCTTTGGGAGAAAATTAGGTCCTGAGGGTGGAGCCCTGAGGAACGAGATTAGTGCCCTTAGAAAAGACACCCTAGAGAACTCTCTTGCCCTTCTTCCATCCTGTGAGGGCACAAGGAGAAGGCAGAGGTCTGCAGCCAGGAGGTGGTCCTCAGCAGACTCTGCATCTCGGACTGCCAGCCTCCAGAACGGTGAGAATCACATTCCACCCGATCGAGGGTACCCTGTTATAACAGCTCCCAATGACTAAAGATGCAAGTTATCTCCCTCTCTGAGCATCATGCCCTGTGACCACAAATGTCCCTCCCAGCTGCAACATTCTAGATGCCACCAACAGGTATCCAGAACTTGTTCTTGAAGGAGTTGGGTAAATAAGAAAGAAATGCTTTTATAAGCAGAAGAAATACCAGAAGTCTTAGGAACTGTCACATCATCAAATCTTTATGATGGACAGTAGAAAAGCCTATTCTGAGATATAATGAAGAGTAATATCTAATAACCACTAATAATGATTTATTCGGTGATTACCATGTATCATTTACATGCCATTATTCAACCGATATTTTTAAGCACTTACTCTGTGACAGACACCGTGCTAAGTTCCGTGGATATAGCAATGAATAAGACAGAAACAATTTCTGTTCTCATAGAACGTGTGTGTGTGTGTGTGTGTGTGTGTGTGTGTGGAATAGACATGAATCAATTGAATAAATAAGCAAGACAACTTGAAACAAGACATGGGTGAGCAAATAGACTCGATTGCTATAATAGCAAACCCAAATCACATTAGGTTAATATAAGATACAAAGTTTGTTTTAAATCATGTAACAGCCCAGACATAAGGAATCCAGGGCTGGCATGATGATTCCACAGGTCAGAAGAACTGGTTCCTTCCTTCTTGTTTCTGTCATCTTGAGGGCACTTTCCCTGTCTACTTGGTTAAAGATAGCCTCCTCATTTCAACCTTCTAGCCAGTAGGAAAGAAAGAAAGCCTCAGAAGTGGCAAATCCCACTTCTGCTCTTATCCCATTGGCCAGGGCTGTCACATGATGATACCACCTGCCAGGAAGCTTGGAAAATGTAGTCTTTATTCTGTGAGACCATTCTTTCATTTAAAATGGAGAGTTCTATTACTATAGAAGAAAGGGAGAGTAGACATTGAGGAATAACTAACAATCATTTTTGTAGCTAATGATAAATAATACAAAGGGTATATCAGTCAGATTAGGCTAGGTTGTGCTGCAGTAACAAACACCCACCCCCCAATCTTAGTGGCTTCAGATTTATTGTTGCTTATGCTGCATCATGGGTCTGGAAGATAGGGATTCTCTTCTCATCATCAGATAGGGACTCATCTTGACTACTGCCAGTTACCATGCACAAGGGAAAAGAGACCTCTGGAAGGTCTTGAGTTGGCAATGAAATGCTCTCAATAACGAATGTTATCTTTGCTCACAACTCATTGGCCAGAAGTAGGCACATGGTCCCATCTAATAAGGAGCCAAGCGTCATCCTATCCAGACCATAGATGGAGGTAGAACTGAGAACATTTGCTAAATAAAGCCACTCACTACTCTGAAGGGTAATGGGCAGAGCGGCTTGGAAAGGGGGAGGTTCTACTTTAAACATCAGGGCCATGGAAAGCCTTTCTGAGCAGTGACTGGAGCCGAGACCTGAGTGATGAGAAACAGGTCATAAGCATGTGAAAAGATGTGGGAAGAGCACTTTTTTATTAAAAAAAAACAACTCACTCTGGTTGCTATGTAGAAGGGATAAAAGGAGAAGCAAGGAGATCAATGACAGTGATTATCACCTTAAAGCAACCTAATAGGTAAGCATTATTACCATCCCAGTTTCAGAGATGAATGGAGGCTCAGAGGAGTGGACTGATTTACCCCCAATCACACAGCCAGTAAGCGGCAGGACTAGAATTTGAAGGCAGGCAGTGTGACTGAAGGGAAGCCTTTAACCACTGAGTTATAATGCCCATCCCAGACCTTGAGAAGACCCTCTAGTGGACAACAGGTCTGGGATTGTGATTGGAGTGTCACATAAATGAGGGAGGGTGTACAAGGTGTCAGAGAGCCCCCCAGAGGGCTACATAACTCCCTGGGTTGTCAAGAGACTTCCCCCAAACAAGGATCTCTTGGGAGCCCTGGCCGGTTTGGCTCAGCGGTTAGAGCGTCGGCCTGCGGTCCAGAGAGACCCGGGTTCGGTTCCCGCTAAGGGCATGTATTTCGGTTGCAGTTTGTCCCCGGCCCTGGTTGGTTGTGCGGGTGGCAGCCACTCGATGTGGCCCTTTCACATCAATGTTTCTCTCTCTCTCTCTTCCTCTCTCTCCCTCCTACTCTATCTGAACAAAAAATGAAAAAGTGTCCTCGGGTGAGGATAAAAAAAAAAAAAAAAGGATCTCGTGGGAGTCGATGCTTGTTAAGTGGAGCGGGAGTGGGGGACCCACCGTTCCTGGCAGAGATAACTGTGTGCAAAGTCACAAGTTCAAAATGTGGCCGGAGAGGGGGCACAGGGGAGGAGCCCGAAAGGCTGGATGGGGCCGGTTTCGCCCACCAACAATAATGAAGAAAACTCATCAATTATTCACACTTCTTTCTGATTACACTCCCCATGACAAAGTACTCTCATTTTACCAGAGCAGAGCCAGCTTTCCAAGAACTTCTGGAGATCCTCAGAGGGGAGAAAGTAACACAGACCCGCTGGGGCAAAGAAGCCAGCAGCCTTGAGCTGCGGTGGAATTCCGCCCAGCCCGGGGGTGCGGTGGGGGGACCCCGGAGTGAAACATGGGGTCTGTGAGCCCCCTGTGCTTCCTGTAATGCAGACCCCGGTGGCTGGCTTTTCCTTTTGTAAAGTGAGTGTCCCTTAAGCTCCAATTCCTAGGCATCGCCTCAAGCCGGCCCGGACCAGACAGAGGCGGTCCAGCCTCCCCACGACGCCCCTCCTTTGCTTTACAGATTTTCCATGAATTCAGTAACTGACCATTTGGGCCACTACTTAATTCTGTTCACACACTTTAAATTCCCACTTTTTATGTTTTAAATTCACCAATAAAGAGTCCACGGAATTCTAGTCCCTCGCCCTCAACCCAATAAAAGCAGAACCCCAAGCCCACACACATGCCTCTCTCTGTTTGTCTGTCTAATCTCTCTGTCTCTCTGTCTTTCTCTGTCTCTCTCTTGGTCTCTCTCTCTCTGTATCTGTGGTCTGTCTGTCCATCTGTCTCTCCCTCCCTCCCCCCTTCCTACAGTCCCGCGGTGTTGCACCAGGTGCGCAGCCGTGTAATTTCCAGAACGTGTAAGTAGGTAATAAACCTCCGTTGTTTTTCAACGCTTTCTGATGGTTAGTGCTGAGGGCATCCCGCAATCATAAGAACCACAAGAACTGGTCCAGCTGCAACAAGGGCTGCACCGGCTCGTGTGGTGGGGCTGGGAGAAAGCAGTTCACGAGCCTGCCTACTTTGGTCACTGGGCAAGAGCCTGGAGGGAGCATCTCTGACTCCGGGCAGATGCCACCAGCACAGGAATTTGGCAGAACATGGGCAGAGAACTCCAACAGGCTTACCTTGGCCTCCAAGGTTCTAAAGGAAATTGGGTCCAGCTCCCCACCTGACTTCATTTCCCCCCACTTTCCTCCGCTGTTAGGGCATTGCAGACTTGCTGGCCTTCTAGTGACTCCCTGACACACGCCACGTGTCCCCATCTCAATACCTTTGCCCTTGACTCCCTGGGACACTGTCTCCCAGATGCCACAGTTCTCATTCCTCCGCACACAGGACTCTGCTCACACCCTCTCACTCTGAGAGGCCCCCCCGGAGGCAGATGTAAACTAACACCTTTGATGTTTCTGCTTTGTCTTCATAACAGTTACCGCCGCTAATATTACTGCGCGCTTTCATTTGCTTTTGTGTGTTTGTCTCCCCATAGAATGTGATCTCCATAAAGACATTGTCTACCTTTTCCTCCTCTGTATCCCCAGAATTCAGAACAGTATCACACCAACCGTGCTCATGAAATATTCATGAATGAATGATGATACGAGTCAAGTGGCAGAAGCATGTATAAAGCTGGGACTTGATCACAAGGGAACATAAAAACTACCCAGTTCCTGGAACTGGGGTAAATATGAAAACTGGAATTAATAAAAACTACCCAGTTCCTGGAACTGGGGTAGATATGGAAACTGGAATTAAGCCAGAGTAAAGGAATGCCACTTAATGGCTGTCCTGAGGCTTCTGCCGTGCATTTTACGCAAAGCTCAGGGTAGGGCCAAGTCCTGAGTGGGCCCTACTGTCCCCCGGGTTGCAGATGTGCGTGTCCAACGTAGGTGATCGTGATTCTCATTTGTGGATCTCCTTGAGTCCAATCCACTTTCTTGTGAAACCTTTGGGGGTGGGGTGTGAGGACCCACCCTGGTTCCCAAGTCTATCTCCAATGTCCCATCCATCTACTCCTAAACGTCCCTCACTTCTGCCTCTGTTTCCGGAGCCTGGTGGGAAGAGACGACTGTGATCATAAACACGAGAGAAGCCTGGAGCCAGGGTAGCTGGCAGCGTCCCTCGGTGTGTCATTTTGCCCTGCCTGCGGTTTGCTAAGTGCCTGTCGGCCAGTTCGAGCTCCCGTGGCAGGGCCAATTATCTCCACATCACAGCAACAAGCGTCCCGACCACATCTCTGACAAGCGCCACGGCTCATTAGGAAGATTACACACTCCAGAGGCTGCCCCACTGGTGTCTCCAAGTCTATGCAACGGACCAGAGCCACCCGCACTTTCTGAGGCCCCACCCGCCCCACCCCACCCCACCCCACCAAGGACTGATGATGCGAACACTGATTTCAGTTGTAAAGTCACCAGCCCGCGATGTGTCTGGTAGGGCTCTGGCTTTGGGGAGCAGGGTTAGGGGGTCTGGTCCTTCCTCTCTGCCTTTGATTTACTGCATGACCTAAAATGACTGAGACCTCCAGGCTGGCTCAGTTTCTCCTCTGTAACACGAGGCCAAGGGTGCCGGCCTTACTTCCTCCATTGTTGTGAAGGTTATTTGGGAAACTTTGTTGATTCTGTAGAACACTGGTTATCATCTGTGACTCTTTTGGGGGTCATGAGAGGTCAATGGGCTACTATTTGCCTTTACTTAGGAATCCAGACTAATATTATTACATAACGTTTTCTCATAAGAATAATGCCTTCTCATTATAAAGATTTGCAGATTTCAATTCCTGGGTAGAGCAATTTATACCAGTCTTTAAAAATAACATTGGCCACTGATCCAACTTCCCTCCTTCAAACCACATTTCTCTGCAGCATCCACACAAGTAGAGTCTGGGCGCTGGCAGGACAAGGTCATCATACCAAGGTGTGGCCATTAGATACGCTCTCTCCCCGTTGCCACACATGCATTTTAATAGATTTTTAAACATTACCCAAGGAATAATGCTATTAATGGTAGACTTTCAGGCACAATGATCTTGTGATTGGGAATTCGGGGAGGGTAGTCAGCTGCAAGTAGCCTATCTTTATTCCTCAAAGTAAATGCAATTTCATAGAGAGAAACCCCAAAGAACCTTCCTGCCTTTCTTTCCGCCTCTAGGCTCTCAGTCTTCGGGCTTCTCTTTCTTCACACACCCGCCCCAGCCAAGACAGGAAACCCCGTGGAAGCCAAACCCAGGGCAGAGAGGACAAGCTTGGTTATGTAGTAGCAAGTACAGCGGTTATAAAAAGTGGATAGCCAATTATTTCTCCAAATCCTCTTCACTTGCTGATTTCTATTAACTCCTCGCCTGTTTTTCAGAGTCAGCCTCAGACCCCCCCAGCTCTGGAAATATGGCACCGTGGGACAGATGCTACTCTGACGTTAGATGAGCCGGCTTTGAGGCCTGGCTCTGCTCCTTTCTTGACCTTGTCAAAGTCACTGACCCTCTATTAACCCGCCCCCTCCGCTGAGTTTCAATTCTCTCACTGTACAATGAGCAGGGTCAGGGAGGTGATATCCAAATCTCTTCCAGCACCATGATTCAATACGTTCTCGATTGATTTCATTTCAATTAATCTCAGTTCAATCCAATTTGCTATATTTCAATTCAATTATTTCCATTTAGTTTGGTAATTCTATTTCATTCAGTTCAAGTCAATTCAAATAAACTAAATTCCACTGACTCCAATTGGATCCATGATTTCCCGGTGTCCCAAGCAATTTCTAGGGCTTGAGAATCTAGGACTGAGCGGGGGTGAATGAAGGGCGGAGAGGAACGCCTTCGTGGTCCCGTCCTGGTCTGAAGGAAGCTGCCACCGGAATGCCTCGGGTCTTTGGAGAAGAAAGCGGGAAGCACGGGAAAGAATGTAGCGTTAGGGGTGCAATGTGGCCCTTGTGGCGATGCGCCCCTTCACCCATAATGGGCAATGAATACACACTTCTTCAGTGAATGAATGTAAATGGGAGTGGACGAAAAGCCCTCCCACCCTTTCTCCAAATCTGGCTTTCTCTGTGACCTTGGCCAAGTCATTTCACCTCCTATTATTCTCAGGAGAGAACCGCAGGCGCTGCCCTGGGCTACCCATCTCTCAACCCGTGTGCGGGATCCTGGGAGTCTGGCTCTCTCCTGGCCCAGCCCAGAGTGCTCCTCTGAGGAGCAGAGCTGGAGAACAATGTTCCATGATTGGCTCGCGCAGCGTCCCCGGGGGCAGAACAGCAGGGGAGCAGGGGGCGCCCTGATTGCTGGGCCGTGATGAGCTGAGAGGGATTGATTAGCTCCAGCTCCTTAAGTTGAGTGGTTCCCAAATTCCCCCAGTGTGCACGTCCCTCCCCTCGGCTCTTGTCCCCAGAGCTGCGCGTTCCGCTTCCAGCCTCAGCCACCCTCCTCCATCTGAGGTTCTTTGTTTTCCCTTAAACTCCTCGGAAGGTAAGAAGCTAAAAAGGAAAGACAGATCTAGTCCTTACTCTGTGCCCACTGGAGTTCTCCGATCTTCACTAAATTCTCCTGATGACCCCTATGAATGGTGTTCCTACCATCTCGTTTATGGATGACACAACCAAGGCTCAGACAGGGAGGTCACTGCCCAAAGCCACACAGCCAGTCCCTGCCAGGACCTTCGAATCTAGCAGAGATGCTGGTGAGTAACAGGGCAGCAGGTGAGCCGTGCGCGCCAGCTCCCTCCCTGTTGCCCTCATCTCTGGCGCACCCTGTGAGACCTCCACCCTCTGTCTCCATGGCCTTCAAATGCTGGTCAGCCCGCCGTCCTCTGTTGCCTCCCAAACCAGAGCCAGATCAGCCCCGGAAGCAGGGTCCAGTTCTGAACCTTGGTCCATCCTGCTGGGGTTGAGGCCATGCCCCGTTTGGTCAAGAGTTAGGCCATCTCCCAGGTTTAATGTGCTGAGAGTCAAGCAAGCAAGGGCCTGGGTCAAACTGAGCAGAAGGTGGTGTCAGTAGTCAGGCTGCTTTCTCCAGAACCCCCAGGATCCTTACACCCCCAGGCACCAGGAGTGAGCAGTCATTACCTTTCTCCCACCGGAATGCACCAAGCCAGAGCCTCTCCCCTCAAGACCCTTATATCTCTGCAACAGAGGATGGGGCTAATGGGTTGACCAGATAACCCTATCTATCCTAGAGCCTCTGACGCTGTCATTTCTCCTTGGTAACTGGTTTCTTTAAGCATGTTCAATGGAAGACACTTAAGGAGGAAGGAAGGAGGAAAACAACCAGTGTTGATAGGCACCTTCTCTGGGGGTTTTCAAACTTGAGTGTGCGATGACTTTAGCAAAGGCTGATCTGAGGACTCACTTCCAGAGATCCCCGTTCATTCATTCATCCATTCCTACTCACCGAGCACAGTTCCAGAGGCTGCAGGCACAAGAGCAGAGTTGCTGCCCTTAAGGAGTGGACAGGGCAAAGGGAGGGAACGAGCAATTAAAGGAGTGTCATCTGTTAGCTGGGCAACGCTGTAGGGACACATGGGGCCTAATAAGGGGTGAAGGGACCTCAAGAGGAGTGGATCTAGGCTCCGTGTTGCAAACAGGACATGGGGAGATTCTAACGCAGCAGTCCCGCTCACTCTGCCGAACACTGGCTCACTCTAGGTCAAATCTCTGCGTGCAGATTTCATTACGACTCACACCCTGTAAGCTGGTTAATTGTTGTTACTGCTATGCATTGAACAGATGGGGAAACTGAGGCCCAGAGGAAAGAACGTGCCAGTTATCACAGCTAATAAGAAGCAGAGTCTGAATTCAGAGCCTGCTTTTCCTGGCACAATGGGTTAAGTGATGCACACAGCGTGGCCTCTTCGGAGGAGTGTCGTCCTCATCATCCCTGATGTTGTCCAATCTTCCCTGTCTGCAAAGCACATCCTCACCCTTTGTGTCAGTGCTTCTCAACCTTCCTAATGCCGCGACCCTTTCATACAGTTCCTCATGTTGTGGTGACCCCCAACCATAAAATTATTTTTGTTGCTACTTCGTAACTGTAATTTTGCTATTGTTATGAATTGCCATTGGAAATATGTGTTTTCTGATGGTCTTAGGTGACCCCTGTGAAGGGGTTATTTGACCCCCAAAGGGGTCGCGACCCACAGGTTGAGAACCACTGCTTTGCCTCCTCTGAGGTTCACACCACTGAGGAAGAGGGCGTGGCCTCTGCTCCTCCCCGCCCTCCAGTCACATGTTCCCTGCAGACTTTCACTGCAGACTCGGGCAAACCCCTCACCAAGTCTGTCCAGATTAGGGACATCTGTCCAGAAATGGATAAGGCCTTGCTGACATACTCAGGGAGACCCTTGCGTACCCAGGTGCCCAAATGAAGTTCTGGGCTTTCTCTCCCCACCCTGTATTACTCAGTCTGTACAACTGGCTGTTGGTCTTGGTTCCCTGAACCCCAGCCTACTTCGTGTACTTCCCCGTTGGCTCAACCCTTCCCGAGCTCAGTTCTGTCTAAAGAGCTTCTCCAGCCCTGGCTGGTTTGGCTCAGTGGTTAGAAAGTCGGCCCTCAGACTAATGAGTTGCGGGTTTGATTCCGGCCAAGGGCACGTACCTCGGTTGTGGTTCGTCCCTGGCCCTGGGTTGTGTGGGAGGCAACCAATCGATGTGGCTCTATCACATCGATGTCTCCCTCTCTCTCTCTCTTTCCCTCCCTCCCTCGCTCCCACTCTATCTGATGATAAATGGAAAAATATCCTCGAGTGAGGAATAAAAAAAATATAAAATAAAGAGCTTCTCTAAGCAGGCAGACGCTGTCTGATGATGATGGCCACCGCCGCAATAACAATAGAAAGAATAATAAACACTTTACACAGTGGCTGCCACAGAGTCAGCACTCAATAATTATTTGTTTAATGAGGGGTTGAATGGATAAATAATTATATAAATAGTCCCCCCTCATTCATGCTTTCAGTTACCTGTGGTCCACTGCAGTCAAAAAACATTAAATGGAAAAACTCCATACATAAAAAACTCCTAAGTTTTAAACGGTGTGCCACTCTGAGCAGCGTGATGGATCTCTGCCCCGTCCCGCCTGGGAGTGAGTCCTCCCCTCGTCCGGCTTCTCCAGGCTGCATGCGCTCCCCACATCGGTCCCTTAGTAGCCCTCGCGGTTAGCGGATCGGATGGCAGTATCGCAGCGTCTGTGCTCAGGTCGCCCGTGTTTTACTTCGCAGTGGCCCCAGAGTGCAAGACCAGTGACGCTGGCAGCTCCCTGTGCCAGAGGGAGGCTGCAGGGTGCCGTCCGTGAAAGGTGACAGCCCCGCACTACCTGGGGTCCCGGGCGTCCGCTGGGGGCCTCGGGGGCAACTGCAACTAACATTTCGTACGTCTTTGCCATGTTCCAGGTGCCACGTTCAGCACTTCTTCGTTTAATTCTCACAAGGGCCCTATGCGAGAGGTACGGTTTTGATGAACCTATTTTACATACGAGTGAATTGAAACTTAGAAAGGTCAAGTGATTTGCTCAGGTTCGCAAAGCTAGGAAACAATCAAACCTGCACAGGCACTGTGTCTGTCTGGCTCCAAAGCCACGTTCCCAACCAGATCCCTCCATGGGAGGCACGGTCCCACGATCACAGTGCAGTCCTGACAAGCGTCGCCCGTCCCCTCTGCCTGGAAACCTGTGCAGTGCTACAGGACCCGGGACAGGCCAGACCAGGTGGGCTCGAGCACCAGCCCTGGCTCAGGTCAAGACTCAGCTGTCTCCGCCGCGTGGGCCCCTACACTTTGGACTCTTGGAAAGAGCATTTCTAGGCCCACCATAGAGCTAACGAGCTCTTTGGCTCTCCCCCCATCAGCTTCTTCAGTCAACTCATCAACCTCACCCGATGCCCCGGCACAGCTGCCCGCTGAGCGCTGGGTGGTGGTTTTACACCGTGGTGCAGATGTCTTTAAAGCTCCATCCGTGGAGAGGTCCGCCTCTGTCTCTACCCCTTGAATATGAGTAGGTTTATGACCACTTTGACCAGGAGAGTAGGACGCAGCATCGCCTGTGACTTCTGACCCTGGATCACAAAGGACCCAGAGCTTCTGCTTCTTACTGAAACGTTCATGCTTGGAGCCCCCGAGCCAACCTGTACAAAAGCTCAGATACCCACAGGCCACCACGCTACGAGGAAGCCCATCGACAGGGAGATGGAAATGGAAGCACTTTGGTCAAAGCCCAGCCTTCGATCATGCCAGCCCAGGTGCCAGACAGAAGCCTCTGGACTTCCTGACCCTTCCCAGCGGAGGCCCCAGACGAGGCCCTGCGCCCTGTCCTCACTGTGTCCTGCCCAACCTCCTCCTCCACAGAACCCACAGCACGATAAAATGGCTGTTGTTTTATGTTACTAAGTGTGGGGTGGCACGTTCCCTAGCAACAGATAGCTGGAACACCGTCTCCGTGGTCCCGCCCGGTCACGCAGCCACTGGTCAAGTGTGCCGTCTCTGGAGTCACAGAGAACTGAGTTTGCGGTCTAGGTTATGCCACTTTCAAGACTAGGCAAGTTATTTCATTTCTTTAAGCTTTCCTTTCTTTGTCTGTAAAACAGTAATAATGATAGTATTTCAATCCCAGGACTATTAGGCGGATTAAGTGAGACGCATGAGAAAGCTTCTTAGACAGTACCTAGTATGCAGTAAGCACTCAGTAAGTACTAGCTTTGACTGTTATTATCGAGGGTCTTAGTAAGTGCAGTTATTATGTTACTACTTTATGGATGAGGGAACCGAAGCTCTGAGGAGTAAAATGACTTCCCCAAGGTCGCATGACCAATCAGACTTCCTAACTCCACATCCAGAGTTTTAGAGCCTGGCACCATGGACACGGCCACCTCTGGGGGAGGCCAAACAGTTCCCGAGGGGCCTGGGGGGTGAGGACAGCATCACTGACCTTTGTAGCCATTAGAAGAGCTCCGAGCCCCTGGGTCCCCACTTTCACAGAGTCCCAAGCACCAAATTAGAGGGACATCTTCCAAACACACTCCCAAATCAGCTTCTTTTTAAAGCAAAGCTAAAAAAAGATGTGATCCTCTAAATGCCATCCCTCCCATGCTGGTAAGCAGCTTATTTAGCCCAGTGTGTGGCCACCTTAAGAGCCGGAGGAGAGAGCCCACCGCTGGGAGTGCTCTCTGGGAGCGCTGGGGGGCGAGTGCGTGAGTCACTGGGCCGCTGGGGAGGGACAGGAGGGGAGGGCAGGGGACCAGCTCAGGCGGCTGTGCAGGGACCGGAAGCCCGGGGTGGGAGGGGGAGGTGAGGAGGGGAGAGGCTAGGGCTGGGCGTGTATTTTCCTGGGCATAGACACTGGAGCCTTAGAATGCGAGCGCTGGAAGGAGGCAAAGTGTTTCCTCATTTTACAGGTGAGAACACTGAGGCATTGCTGGAGTGGGGGTAGGGGAGGCTTCTGAAACTAAAACAGACTGTACCCAGATTCCTCAGCAGCCCAGCCACACGGTTCCTGGGTCTCAAGTATAGCTGGCATCTCTTTACACAGAGGACAAAACAGCTTCAGAAGAGGAAGCATCTCACTGAGATCTACACAAGTTGGCCAGAAAGTCAAACTCAGAGTCTGGACTCCAGATTCTGGGTTTTTTCTCCTTGGGCCCCACACACCTTCCCATCCCCATAAACCCAGAGCAAGAGATGAGCCCACTCTTTACTGCCCAGAAATTCATAGGGCACCATGAGTCTTTCCTCTGCAATACCAGGGCATGTGTCCGTTATCAGAGCTAGGGACAGGAATGTCTGTTCAGACTGGGAAAAGCAGAAAGAAAGTGTGAAAATTTTTAAAAAAAGATAATTTTTCACATTGGAGAGGATCACCTTCCATAGAAGGAAAAAACCAAGGCCTCAAAGGGAAGTAATTTTTTTTTCTAGGTAGTGGAAGATATCAAATTGTGTAAAGAAAGGGGCAAGGGTTCCAGATACCAAAAGACCCCGAGTCTCCTCCCAAGCTAGGTCTTCTCCAGCCAGCGTCCTCAGGCAGAGAACGGAACTTCCCTGAGCCCCTATCCTCCTGCGTAAGACAGAAGTACACATGCACTCTTCCTGTGGTTGCCTTGAGGATTAAATATAAAACAGCTAGCATGTAGGGCGCCTTCCATAACTTTTCTTCCTAGAATGAAGACGCAAAACTCAGAACAGTGCTCCTTAGTCCCAGAGTCCACGAGAAGATGAGATGTCTAGGTGGACAGCATGTAGCAGCGGTGCCCGGTCCTGTTTCTCGTGGCTTGCAGAGGACCCAACTGCAGCAACCCCAGCTCACACCACCACCACCCTGGCTTTGGGAATGTCCTCAGTACCCAGAGGCGGGACCCTGCTGGTCAGGTCATGCCCAAGCCAACGACAATTGGCCCAGAGGTAAGTCCTGCAGATAAACCAGCCAATCAAAGCATTCCCCAGGGTTTCCACCTGAATGAAAGGAAGAGATTCAGTCTCCGATAGGAGTCATGGGACATGAGTGATGAGAAGCCCAGGTGGCCATGTCCTGTGCCCTCATGGAGGAAGCCAGCAGTAGAGAATGCAAGTGACAAGTGGAACCGAGAGGCACAGAGGAGCTGCCATTCTGGTTGTGTGGAGTCCCTGGTTCCAGGTGTCCTTGTGATCCAAATATACCTTCCCAAGGCTTGCAAGATGCCCCCGTGTCCTTCTAGTGAGTAAATCTCTTCTTGCTTAAGGTAGCTTCTTGCCTAAGGACTTCTCTGCACTGGGTTCAACTGGGTGACCTTAAGCCTCCCCATCCCTTAACCAACTGCAGTTCGTGGCTGTGGACTGAAATGCCTACTGCGCTCTTATCCTGAGACCCAGGACAACTGCCCAGAGATAAGACTGTGGCCTCGTCGCCACCTCCCTCTCATTTACTCCCACTCCTACACTTAAGAGCATAAATAATATATTTTTTTCCTTATAATGAAATAGCGTTTCAAGTGTTATAGTGCCTTTGGGCATACAGAAATGTCAAGATCTCTACCTGGAGATGTTATCCTTTTTGCTGTTTTTATAGAAGCTGGTATCCCAAGCCCTCCTGGCCCTTCTTGAGGGAGTCTAACCCTAAACCTGCCCCACCTCCATGCCCAGGTCAATCACGCCTTGGAGCAAGAGTGTGAAATTCCAGCGGCCCCTTGCCTGGGAGCCTGCAGCCCTTCCCTGAAGCAGGTCGCAGGGCCCAGCTGTCAGTGTCGTCCCGAAAGGCCCCTCGGCTCCTGTGGGGGCCATTGGAGTCACCGGAGCAGTTTTCAGCGCCAACAATGAGCCGGGTCTGGGGAGATATACTGGGAAGGAAACCACAAAATGCAAAATCCATGACCCTTTGCCCCCAGGGAGTCACCATCTGGCTAGGACGGAGGCCACTGACATAAACAGTGGCAACCTGCTAGGAGATGCGTTGCCATCCAGGTAGGCACTAGGCTACCCACGGAAAGGGAGCGGTCCACGGCCTCCAGAAGCTCAGAGTGGGTTTGCCGGAGGACAGCAGAGCTCGGTCTGGACCCGCTCAGCTACTTCCCGGCCCTGTAACTGTGAGCAAGCGAACTGATCTCTGGCCCGTCGGTTTCCTCCTCTGTGAAACACTCGCTCGCAGGCTTGCTGCAGGGCTGAGCTGCGATGACCCTGGTGAAGCGCTCAGAACGGCGCCGGGCCCTGGTGAGTATCGGTACGCATCTGCCGCAGCTCCATGGAAAGGTTAATCCGAGTACGCCAGAGAGGCAGGCAAGGAGGACATCATAGCCCGAGGGAATGACACAGAGATGCGTCAAAGCACGTTATGCTTGGAGTCAGGTGACTTAGCCCAGGTGGCTGGAGAGTCCGGTGTGTGGGGGTGTTGGGAGCTGACCCTCCAGAGTAGGTGTCACCACACGTTTTCAGTGAAGGATCAGATCAAATATTTTAGGTAAGCCACCATTGTCACCAATGTTTTACATTTAAAAATGTAACCCCATTCTGTGTTCATGGTGCACGCGGGCCGTGGGCTGTCGTTTGCCAACCCCTGATCCAGGAGGAGGCTAGGGCTGTGCTGGGAAGGCTGTCCTCGGCCTCAAGGAGGCGGGGCTTGTCCAGGCAGGGGAGAGAAAAAGGGTCGAAAGGGGAGAATTCAGTATCAGCTCTGCATGTGACAAAGCAAGGAAGACCATGGATTGAGGGAGAAGAGGGAGGGGGACGTTTAAGTTGACAGTCCAATTAGAAAATTACTATAATTGCAATGAAAGTGATATTTGTGCAGGGACCGTAGTGATGAAGATGCTGAGAGATATTTAGGGGCAAAGTGAACATAATCGGTTGTCTAGATTGAGGCGGTGAGGGGGAAAGAGAGGCAGAACACTCAATGTATCTGCTTATCCAATGACAGATGGACCTCTCCTTAGAATGGAAGTGAGTGCCCCATCCCCAGAAGCATTCAAACAGAGTAGACATTCCTGCCTGACAGGTGTTCTGTGGACAGCAGTGGATGGAGATAGGGACAGATAAAGTCTCTCCTAGCTCTGAGGGTCCATGACCCTCTGGTTCTATGCTTGTCTTTATCAATCTAACAGGAGCCGCCGGTTTGTTTAGTCAATGAGATATAGACCAACTTTACCCCTCAATACAAATCACCCTGGTTTTGCAGAAAGCTGTCTGTTTTCTAAAGTGCTCACATCCGTTATCTCCCTGAGGGACCTGGAAAAGGACTCGGAAACCTGAAAAATGCTGGACAAATGTGGGATTGTGTTATTATTATCATTATTCTTTTTAAAAAGAAGCTTCAATTGAATGTGAGGGTTCTCTATTCTATTTCAAACTAAGTGAAGTTACTCTGACTTGGCGCCAGTGAATTATTCATTTCTATACCCCTCTCATCTCTTGGACAATGATTGGCACATTGTCATATATATTTTTTTCTTTTTTTTCTTTTTTGGGGGGATTTTTTTGCTGTCATATATTTTTTTAAAAAGTGTCAAATCCTAGTAACGCATCAAGAGTCAGCTCGGAAAGCATTTAATCCGTACAGCCTGTCCCCACCACTGAGGAGAAGGCTCCCCCAGCCCACTGCTCCCCACTGCAATGATAATAGTCTCATTCTTAATCATAATGATCGCCACTTACCAGCATTCCTGTGTGACAGGCACTGGTCAGAGCTCTTTGAAGACATTCTCAATTAAAGTTTTCAAGAACCTAATGATAGATCCCACTGTGGTGCCCATTTTACAGATGAAAAAGTCAAGGCTCAGAGAGGCACAGCCACTTGTTCAAAGTCATAAAGGTTAGCATTGCACTTTCAACAGTCTAGTTTTTTTTTAATCCCCCTTCCCAGAGAACACAGGAAGGCATTTTGTACATATTTATTCTGGGAGAGGCTGGGGCTGCTCAGTGTGCCAGGACTGGTAATGAGGGCCTTTGTCATAACTGCCTCTCCATCTCAGGGTCACTCTGGGAAACAGAGGCCTCTTGGTCCGGTAGGCTCTGAGGCAGAAACCACAGCTTCTGAGTCCCCAGTTCCAGCCGCCAATGCAGCTACCAGCCAGCAGAGGGCAGCTGCGGGAAGCTGTCCAAGGGTAGCCTCCACTCCCATTAGAGCTAATTAAGCCCTGCGAGGCAAGAGGCAAGTACATTTCTTTGTGATTGAAGCAAACAGATCTACTCCTGGGCTGAGCAAAGGAGGATCAGAGAGGAGGGACATTTATCGGCTTCCAAGAAGCCAGCTGGATGGTGCCGTGGTGGCTGCCTGCAATGGAACACTGGCCTGTGGGAACCAGACGCCGGGGCATCCCGCGAGTCCCTCCTCCCTGAGCCAGGAAACACAACAGAAAGAGTTTGGCCAAGGGCTAGAGACACTGTGAAGCCGGCAGAGGAGTGGCTGGAGCCATCAGGACAGGGGCAGCCTGTTTGCAGCAGAAAAAACAATCGGACACCCCAAGAGATGCACTGGACGCCCACAAAGCGTGGGCTCACAAAACAAGGTGAAACACACAAGTATTTGGGGTGACCCACAGTGGCTGCCTGACTTTCGAGGTTAAACCTGGACATTTCAGGCAGACATGCTGGTTGGATACTTGCTCACTCACAAGCATGCACGTGGATGACGCTCAGGTGCGCATGTGCACACACACGCACACACACACGCAAGTGTCCACTAATGCCACTGCCTTTGGAGGGAAGAGTCTGCTCTGTTTGACTTCAGAAGGCCTGAATTCCAGTACAGACCAGCGTTGCCACAAATCTGTGCAGCCTGGAGCGAGTTAGCAGACCGTTCTGTACCCAGTTTCCTCACTTGTGGAATGGTCTGCAGCCTAGTTTCTTAAAATCAGGCAGGTGCTCACTCAGAAGTTGGGAAACCAAATCAAGCTCCCCCAAGGAAGCCTCGGACTGCTCCCTTCAAGTCTGCAACCTTAGAGCAAGCACGAGCTAGGTGGCCCAGTCCATGTCCCTGTCCCCAAACCAATGTCCCCAGATTGCTCTTCTCTGTCTAACCACATGGGAATCTCTAAGTCAGTGTGTCTGATTTTCTCCCTATCAGCATAATCACACGGAACAGGCGATTTCTTTTTCTGTCCTCCTTTCCCACTTAACTTTAGTACAGAGCATACGCATAGCATAAACATCTTTTCAAATGGCCACAGAATGTCTCCTTATATGGCTATCTGGACCCCTCTAGATCGTTATTTTTTGCTACTATAAATAATACTCAGGAGAGAAAAAAAAAAAACTTCATGCATAGATCTTTTCTCTATTTTTTGGAATCTTTCTTTAGGGGGGGAAAAAAAACCCTCAGAAATCAAATTACTAAAATTAAGCCATATTTTAAGACTCTCTGCACACTGCCAAATTGTTTTCCAAAGTGGTTGCCCTAGTTTACGTGGGGACCAGCAATGCACGCGTCTCTGTATCATCCCGTTCCCCAAAGCACTGGCCATCCTCTTGTTTTCTGTTTAAACTTCGTTAATTCAACAGGCGAAAAATGTTATCTCATGGTTTTAATAAGCACGTCTTTGATTATTAGAGAGAATGACTCTGTGTCTCTGCTGTTTGTGAACCGATTGTATGTATTCCCTCTTTCAAGAACGGTCTCCCTGTGCCCTCTGCTCACTCATCTGCTGGGTTCTTAGTGAATTTAATTGATTTGCATGTGCTCTTCACATAATAAAGATAGTAATCCTTTGTCATATTTGCTGTGGGCATTTTTCTAGTTTGCTTTATGTCTTTTCCTTTGTGGTTTCTTCTATCATTTCTAAGCTTATCCGGCCATGCCACCCCCATCCTCCAGAGACTTGATAAATATTAATTTCTAATGCCTGATTTTTCTTTATCCTGGTATGGTTTGATTCTGTGAGCTCAAGTTTCCAGAAGACCTCAAATCTATGGTTCTGTGCTTCCAAGAAGAGCGTTTCCGGCACTGGGTTCTCTTTCAAGGCATAGGCTCCCTGGTATCTTCCACAGTCCCTCTTTTCCCTTCTCTGCTCTGCAGATTATCAGCTCCATGAGGGCAGGGGCTAGGTCTCATTCCCCCTGAATCCTGGGAGCCCAGGCTCGGGTTCTGGCCCACAGAGCGAATGGTCAGAGTGCGAGCGTGCCTGGGACAGCAGCGAGGGGATGACCGGAAGAAAGGACAGCAACAGCCGGATTGAAACTGTAGAAGAACACGGCACGGAGGGAGGCCAGCATGCCGAGAGCACAGGGCGTGCGTGGCCGTGACAGGAATTGTGGACAGAAGTGCAAGTGGACCCGACTGGGGAAGGGCTCTGCATGTCAGTTTGGGGATTTCATCCACAAACTTTCCATTCTCCACAGGGCAGCCAGAGGACCTCTGTACAGGTAAATCCGATCATATCATTTCCCTGCTTTGCACCCTGCAAAGGCTTCCTTTTGCGCTAGGATACAGTTATGGGTCTTGTAATGTAGTAAGTCTACAGGGTCCTGCCATCTTCATGTATCCCCCTCCCGCCATTCTCCCCTTGCTCACCATGCCAGCCCCCACCCATTGTCAAGGTCGAGCCCATCCCACCATCAGGTCTCTGTGATTGCTGTTTCCTCATCCTGTTAACCTCTCGCCCCAGCACGATGACTGCTTCCTTCCAAATACCCAGTGTTGTCCAGGCCCTATCATCCTGTCACAGCCCTGGTTTCATCATGAAATGTACCACTATTTAAAATGATCTTATCACCCGGCCGGTGTGGCCGTGGATTGAGCATGGTCCCATGGACTGAGAGGTCCCGGTTCGATTCCCAGTCAGGGCACATGCCTGGGTTTTGGGCTGGATCCCCAGTAGGGGGCGTGCAGGAGGCAGCCGATCGATGTTTCTCCCTCACATCAATATTACTCTCTCTCTCTCCCTCCTCTCCCCCTAAAAAAATCAATAAAAACATATATATATATATTTTTTTAAAAATAATCTTCTCTATTTGTCTTCTTGCTTGTTTTCTGTCTCCTCTTCTTGAGTGTAAACTTCAGGAGGACAGAGGCCTTGCTTGCCCGCTCCCCCTCTGCGGTCCCCTCACCTGGAGCAGCGCCTGGCCCGCACAGCAGGTGATGGCTAGGTTTTGCCTGACTGTTTTAAAGGAAGTAAATTCACAGGCAGTTGGAACCATGGGGGTGGGGTGCAGGGGAGAGGGGTGAGCAGGGTCCGATGTGTGTTCCAGAGGAACAATTCTGCCAGCACGGTGGAGGATGGTTTGGAACCGGAGAAACCAGGGGCAAGGAGATGGACAGCTGTTACACGGAAATGACTGGTATCAGGAGCTCTGCGAGGGCGATTTGATTCCGGAAGAGGGAAGAGTGTTGTGCAGTTGGTATCGGAAAGGAAGGAAAAAAGCAGGGAGAATGGGCGATCTGCAGACACGCAGACAGACAGACAAATAGCCATAACCATGAATACATGTAACTTCCAGTGGCTCTCACGCGGCCTCGTAACAGTCTCGCCATCACCGTTCAAAGCTACCACGGCACCAGCTATCCTCTTCACTTCACAGACGGGGAAACTGAGGCGCAGGGAAGTGGACTCGGGACACACAGCTGTGGGCAGTGGAGGCGACCGAACTGAGGTCCTGACACTCGGCCCTGGGCTCATCCACGTGCTCTCCAGGACAGTGTGGTTGCTGGAATCGTGCCTTAGGGCTAATGAGCCAGAATCAGACCCTTCCCTGGCCTTGGGCCTGGAGAGAAGGACAGTGTCTTCCTTCCTTAAGAGAGTTAAGACATCACAAGTCAGGGAGGAGGCCATTTGTCGCCACATTAGCAGTGAATGTCATTTGCTCCAGTGATATCTCCATATCTGACTTTCCCCCCTTCCCCTGTGGCTGAAATTACAACAAAATGGAGCAGGGACCAAGGGAAGGAAGAGATAAACAAGGCTGAGAGGGAGACGGGAGTGAGGGAGTGACGCCTCCGTTCAAGCAGGCAGACAGGCTGAGAGCCCAGATCTCCTTATCCCCTCTAGACTGGAGCCTGCTCCATCTTTATGGAGGCAGCAATTACAGGGCTCAGCAAGGAGCCAGCGACGGGCCCTGGTAAAGAGGTCTCTGGATGCCTGAGCAGCAGTGGAGAGAAGAGCCTGGACTGTCCGGGATGCCATAGCTCTCACCCCCGCCCCCCCCTGGCATGCCCAGAGCTTGCCTAGTGCTCCATTGCCATCTGCTTCCTGGACTGTAGATGGGTCACACTAACCCTTTTAATTCAGAGCTTGTCCTGTTTCTTTATGGGGAGGAGGAAGTGGAAGGCAAGGGGGTTTCTAGGCCTGCACCTGCCCTTGCGTCTGGGGAACAAGGCTTGAGGTGGGGGCACAGCACAGAGAAGGGTTCCCATCTGGATGGTTCCCTAAGGTGAAAGATCATCACCTTCCATCTTTTTGGGTCTTTCCAGTAATTTGCATTCAAATACAAATGGAGGGGCCATCTGACAAGCCTTATCCCTGCATGCTGACAGTGTTCCAAGAATAACTTGACTATGCAGAGGCCGTGTTTACAGGGGAGGACGCTGAGTTTGAGGGCATGAGGTCCCATAGCTGACCCTCCCAGAGGACACCCAGCAGGGAATGGGTCCTGACAGGAGCAAGCTGTCAACTGATTTTTCTCTCCCTACTTCCTCGCTTCCTCCCTTCTCTCCACTCCACCCTCCTTCCATTTTTTCACTCACTTGTTCCTTCCTCTCTCTCTTTTTCTTCCCTTTCCCTGAATCCAATCCATTTCTTCAGATCTTTTTCTTGTGTTAAAAAAATAAGTTCTGCCCTGACCATTCATGCTTACAAATTGTTATAAAACAAACTAAATGGTTTCCTTTGGGCGATATTTGCTCACAGGTAAACAGAGACATCGCTTTAAGGTAAGGAGCGCGCGCGCGCGCGCGCGTGTCTGTGTCTGTGTGTGTGTGTGTGTGTGTGTGTGTGTGTCTGCCTGTCTGTCTGTCTGATGTCTCCTGGGAGAAAGGGACAAGGAAAGGGCAGAGAGCACAAGTCAAATTCATTCGTTCGTTCATTCATTCATTCACTCAAGAAATATTTGTTGTGAGCTCACTGTAAGCCAGGTGCAGAGCTGGCTGGCCTCATGGAGTGCCCAGCCTGGTACGGAAGTGGTAGCTACCAGGACACGGTAAGTGACTGTGATCAGTCCTCTGGTGGGGGTCATATAAGAAGTGCCAATGAAGGACACGCAGCAGAAGCAGTAGCCTTGGAGTCACTTCTCAGAATAACTGAAGCAGCTGAGGCCAAAGAGGGTGTATGTAAAGCGTGTCTAAGGAGAGAAGAGGATGGTGAAGTTCCAGAGGCCCTGCCGGCCAGCAGCAGATGGGGGAGGGAGTTGAGGGCCCAGGCAGAGGCAAGAGCTAAGAGTTGGGACAGTAAGTAAGAGGCAGGGATCGGATGTAACCTTGTATGTCTATGTGTGTTTGTCCTTTTTAGTTGGAAAATAAGTATTTAGCTATTCAGGATCATGGGTATGCGCCTTTCTCTGGCTCTCCTAGAAGACCCTGGGAAGCAGATCTGGTTGTGTTGAGTATAATAAGTGTCGAAAATGCAGAGCTGAGAAGCAGGGAACAAGAGAGACGGCTAACCTCTGAGAAAGGGATGTTGTAAAAAATAGGTTTTATCACTGTTCATGTATGGTGAGGCTAACAGATCAGGAAATGATCGCCGTGGAAGAGATCGTTTGTTAGACACACACATCCCAAGAGGAGAGGGCAGAGCCTGCCATGGGAGCTACAGGGGAAGCATCAGGGCCAGTAAGGAGACAGAGGGGTGGGGGTGGGGGGAGATACGGACTAAGTGCCTTTACCATAGTTTCCATGGAAAGCAATGGGCAAGGCAGAGTGAACAGGCGCAGGATTGGCTGGTGCAGGTAGTGTCAGTGGGCTCTGAGGCATAGGGGCTGGCCCTAGCCATCTGGAACCTGGCTCGGGGGTGATTAGGCAGGAAAACAGTGGTCCAGAGTGTCGGAACCAATCATAGAGGTGATGGAGGTGTGAGCACTGAGTTCGCTGGTTTACAGGCCGGCTCTTCACTATCTCTAAAATGTGATGGAAGGCAGTCCCTCTAGAGTCAGCAAGACCCTGAAATGTCAAAGCATGAGAAATACAGAAAGTAAAAGAGGCGTGATCAATACAGACGTCAAGCTCCTAAGGGTGAGAGCCAAGGGGGTTGGGGTGGGTAGGAAGAAACAAAGGTGCAGATACAGACACGTAGCTGTGTTTGTGAGTGTGAATGTGTGTATTTGTGTTTCAAGGAAAGAAGCAGAAAGAGAAACACAGAGTCGGGGAGATGGCACAAGCAATGGAGCATCAGGACAGGTAAAGAAGATACTTGGGAAGCTCTACTCCCTGATGGACATGCAGACCAGACCCTTCCTTAATGAATGCTCTGGGCATAAATGAATGTTGATGAATGCTCTGGGCATTGGATTTGAGGAGGGGATGGTATTATAATATATGAGACTGACCTAAGATAGCCCTTTAATGTTTAGCTTTTATGTCCCTATTCTAGTCTAGTGCAATGGTTTTCAAATTTTTATGAGCCATGGAACCTTTGCTCCAATTGAGATCTTATGTAAAAGTCCAGTACATTAAAAGGACAGGAGCAATGGTACTCGGGCTGAAGATGGGGTCTTCAGGCACTACCCCCAGCTCCTCTTAGCCCCCACTGTAGCCGCTAGGGCCCCTTTATCTATAGTACAAAGCTTCCCTGAGCATAGTTTGAAAACCTCTGCTCCGGGGTAGTGATGATCATATGGACAGGAGCCAAACCTGGGGGCAGGTTGGAGATGACACGCAGATCTAACAGGTGGTCTCTTTCTGGGGGTGGGGGCAGTTGAAAGTGGTCCCACTCTGGAGAGAACCCACAGACCTGCATTTGGCCTACAGGAAAGAGGTTAAGAGAATGAGTTTGCTCAATGTAAATCTAAGTTTGAAACTCACCTCTGACCCTTGGACAAATCACAGGAATCTTCCGGGCCTCAGTTTCTTAATCTATACAATAGGAGGTAGAACATGTACCCTAAAGCACGATAATCAGGATTATACCAGAAAATGTACTTACTAGAGTGTTTAATTAGTAGTAAGTGTTCCGTGCGTGTAGACTGTTATGATCAGCCTCATTAGTATTATTCCCCAAAGAACTAAGCAATTCATGCTGGTTCATCCTCAATAAGACCTTTCTAGCTTTCAGAGCTGTACAAAAATAGAATGAGCTATCCGACAGTGCGAGCTGCCCAGTTTGGGGGACATTTAAGGAGGAGTTCTAGGCTACAGCACAGGGATATGGCCAAGTGGATAAACTAATTAAATGAGGGGTGAGACTACACGATTTTCCTAGATCCATCCCAGTCTTGAGAATCTAAGTCTTGAGATCTCCTGACTGTAAGATTTTATGATATTAATATTCCATCAATTCCAGTTTTGATAGGCTAGCGCTGCTTTGGGTACAGACTCAGATCCTTGCTGGGGGGTGGAAGGTGGAAAGAGGGAGAAGGCTGGTGGGGTTGGGGGTCACTCCAGAAGCCTGTCAGTCCAGCCCTCCACAGGCTGTTGGCTCTCAAATCACTCAGGTGGATGAGACTTCCTGAAATAGTACCAGGTCACAGACAATTGCTGCTTCCCAATGCAATTAGAACCTAGTTTGGGGAAGCATGTTTTTCTGAAAAGGTTCATTAGCCAAATGCGCCCCCCAATTCTGCAGTTCAAGAAAGACGGATGGGCCCAATATGTAAGCACTTGGCTGATGCCCTGGGAGAAAAGAAAGATGCATTAAACTAGATGGGAACACAAATCACTTTCCACCTTCGGAGCAGCAAGTCACTGGCAACCCCACCCATGACTAGTACACTTCACCCGGCACATGGAGGCCTCCAGGAAGTCACTGGGAAAGCTGCCATCCCTCCCTGCTGTAATCCTAACATTTGATAGGGGCTTAGAGGTCTTGGTTCGAGCAAGCAATCTCTGACCTTAGGAAGGAGTCCCCTCTACATAGACCCTGACCACTGGGCTTGAGCACAGAGAGGGGTAAGGGACCCCCTCCTGCCCCAGAAAACCCATGTTCTTCTGATCAGAGAAAGTGTCTCCAGAGACATACCATCCAGACCTATACATTCACCTCCTAGTGAAGTTTGCCTTGTGGAGTCAAAAAGCAAAACTTTTGGTATTTGCTCTTTAGATAGTTTGATGTTGTCTTCCGGCTTTTCTTCTCAAGGGAAAATAGCCTGAACACCTTCCAATGCATCTGACTGTACTTGGCAGCCACACACGCACCCTCTTGGCCGTCTGCTCCACCGCTCGCCACTGAACACGTTCCTTTCGGTCTGTAAGTCTCCTGAAGTATCTGGTACCCCAAACAGGGCACCTGGCAATTACAGAGCACAGGTAGCGTCGGTCCTCCTTCATTCTGGACACTATAGAATACCTCAAATACTAGATACTATTTGCTGAGTGTTACTAGGTGCCAGGCAATATGTTAAGTGTTTTAACCCTGAAAGGAAGGTGCTCTTCCCACGTTACAGATGAGGAAGACAGGACATGGAATAGTTAAGTAAATTTCTCAAGACGACGTGATGGTCTGTAGTTAAAGTCGGGATTTGGATCTGGGACTCTGACTTTTTACCACCATTCTGTCTGTCACTGCCTAAGATCAGTTGTCATTTTATGTTTATAATAACTGCTTTATATTTTACACAAAGTGTTTTTTATTTGTGGCAAGAACATTGAACATGAGATCTGCCCTTTCAACAAATTTTGACATATACAATACAGTACTGTTGACTGTAAGTACGATGTCGCATAACAGATCTTTAGTTATCTTGCTTAACTGAAACTTGATGCCTATTGATTAGAAGCTCCTCATATCTCCCTCTCCCCAGGCCCCGGCAACCACCATTCCACTCTCTAATTCTATGAATTTGACTATTTTAGATGCCTTGTATGAGTGGAATCGTGTAGTATTGGTCTTTCTATTACTGGCTTATTTCACTCAGTATAATGTCCTCCAGTTTCATCCCTATTGTAGCATAATGCAGAATTTCCTTCTTTTTAGAGACTGGATAATATTTCAATGTCTGTATACACCACATTTTCCTTAACCATTCACCTGTTGATGGACACGTAGATTGCTGCCACCTCTTGGTTTTGTCAACAGTGCTGCAATAAACACCGGAGTGCTAGTATCTCTACAGCATCTCGATTTCAGTTCTTTTGGGTAAATATCCAGAAGTGAAATTGTTGGATCGTGTGGTAGGTAATGATTAAGGAAATGGAAATCAAAACCAAAGTGAGATATCACCTCACACCTGTCGGGATGCTATTATCAAAATAAATAAATAAATAAAGGTTTGCGAGGATGTGAAGGAAAGGGAACTCGTGCACTGTTGGTGGGGATGCAACATGGTGCAGCTGCTATGGAAAACATTACAGACGTCCCTCAAATCACTAAAAATGTAACTACCATATAGATACAAAGTGTTTTCACATGAACAGCACTTTATTCTCAGAAAGATGCCGTATTTCTAGTTCTCTAAACCCCCATGTCTATTCCATAGGAAATGTTCACAGGTCAATCTCCAATCCAACACTACATTTTTAATTTTGCAAAATGCAAATAAAGTGCAGGTTTTATGCATCCCTTAAATTTCACTTTGGTTGTTTCTACTGATTACTCCACCCGTGGAGATAATTTTGAGTCTTTATGTTGTCATTCGGTGTGTCTGCAACACCTATACACCTGATCAATATTCCTTCCATGTCTTCATCTCAATCATGCATACATGACTTTACAAGCACCAAGCCAAGAAGAAAATCTGTAACTTAACGTGGTAGGTTACCCTGGTAATTCAACTACTGACTAATCCACCTGGTTATCATCTATCTAGTCCCATGGTTTGCAAACCAAGATGATCTTCAGAATAAACTGGAGATCACTGTGATCACCAGATCCCACTCAGAACGACCTCAATCTAAATCTGAGGATGGGTCTCAGAAATACGCATGTTGGTATAACTCTCCCTCGCCTCCACCCAGAGATTATAGTCATCTCTCAGGTTTATTTACCATTGATCTAGTCCATGTTCTAATTTGTCCAGAAGGGTATTAGGAGAAACCAAGTCCTTTGTTGAAATGGAGACATGTTATACTTGGGATTCTTCAATCTAATATACCCATAATAAGAGAAAATTAGGTTACTTTAATATATAACTTAATCTTGGTAAAAATTCAAATTATTTTCTCACATTTGATGGGGTTCAGGCTTAATTTTTTAGATCCACCAATGGGAAGTATGTTTAATTGAAATCAGTGATTAGTTCATGATTCTCTAGAACTACACCTAATTTTATCAAAGAAAATACAGAAATCTGAAGCAGCAAAGTGACTTTCCCAAGGCCGTGCAATGAGTCAGCGGTGAAATCTAAACTAGACTCCAAATCGCCTGATTGAGCTCATTTCTCTGTCCAAAACATCATTCTGCATCTTAAATTTATACTTGGCTTTGAAATTCATTGTGGTTTTGTTTGATTTACTACATATCAGATGGCCTTCCTTATTCAATTTTGCTTTTGCTGATGTAAAAATGAATTTGCTTTCACTGAGAACATGCCGACTAATGACAGAATGAAAGGGAGGGAAAAGAATGGAAGTATCTCAGCCTTTTCCCAAAGGATATAAACTCAAATTCAAATTTAAATATTCTGGAAGAAAATCCACAGAGATAATGTTAATTTCAAAAACTGAGAGGATAGTGGAAAGCATTCTGGATCGAAGATCTTGCTTGGTGATTAGATAAATTGATAAACTTTGCACAAGAATCCAGATTGTGGGATCTTATGAATCTCACTTTGCCATGGAAAAGTGCATTTCTAACGAGATAAAAGATGATTTTATTCAATTCTTTCATGTACATACAAAACTTAAAGTAATTATTCTACGGCATATTAGAAACAAATAAAGCAGAAGTCACAAGGCCACAGCGTTAAAACTAAAGCCCGCCTACACTGTGGAAAGAAAAGTTTCAATATAAAATCAGAAAATATTGAAAAAATAAAGAAGACATTTTATCTGTTCATCACTATTACAATGATTATAGTCACAATAAATAGTCATTGATTTCCTGTTCAGTATCAGACACTAAGCTAAACTTTTTTGTTTTTTTAATTGTTGACACTATTACAGATGTCCTCCATCTCCACTCCTCCCTGCCCACCTCCACCCAGCTCCTGCCACCCTTCCCCTGGCCTCCACCACTCTGTCGTCTGTGTCCATGGGCTATGCATATGTGTTCTTTGGATGAGCCTTTCATCTTCTTTCATCCAGTCCCCCTCCCCACTCCCCTCTGACCTCTGTCAGTCTGTTCCATGTATCCAAGCCTCTGGTTCTCTTTTGTTCGTCAGTTTATTTTGTTCTTTAGATTCCACATATAAGCGACATCATATGGTACTTGTCTCTCTCTGACTGGCTTATTTCACTTGGCATCATAATCTCCAGGTCCATCCATGCTGTTGCAAAGAGTAAGAGATCTTTCTTTTCTACAGCTGCATAGTATTCCATTGTGTACATATACCACTGCTTTTTTATCCACTCGTCTACTGATGGGCCCTTGGGCTCATCATCTGTTCCCAGATCTTAGCTATTGTAAATAGTATGTAAATATATGAACATAGGGGTTCATATATTCTTTCTGATTGGTGTTTCAGGCTTCTTAGGATATATTCCCAGAAGTGGGATTGCTGGGTCAAAGGCAGTTCCATTTTAAATTTTTTTTTTTTTTTTTTAGAGTTCCAGTAACTCCTTTATTATTTTTTTTCCCTTTATTGATTTTTAGAGAGAGAGGAAGTGAGAGAGAAAGAGAGAGAGAGAGAAACATTGATGAGAGAGAACATCGACTGGCTGCCTCCTGCATACCCCTCACTGGGGATTGGGCCCACAACCTGGGCACGTGTCCTGACCGGGAATTGAACTGGCGACCTCTTGGTGCGTGGGTCGATGCTCAGCCACTGAGCCACACCGGCCAGACCCATTTTTAACTTTTTGAGGAAACTCCATACTGTTTTCCACAGTGGCTGCACCAGTCTCCACTCCCATCAACAGTGCATGAGGGTTCCCTTTTCTCCACATCCTCACCAGCACTTGTTGTTTGTTGATTTATTGATGGTAGCCATTCTGGAAGTGTGAGGTAAACTCTTTCCATACATTCTCTTATTTAGTCTTTACACCACACCTGGGATGGGTTCCATCTTACACCAGGGGGAAAAGTCCTCAAACTTCCACTCGGTCTTTGTGGGTCAGTGAACTGAGCATCGCCGCAGGGACAGAGAGGTCCCAGTTTGATTCCTGGCCAGGGCACAGGCCTGGGTTATGGGCTCAGTCCCCAGTAGGGAGTGGGCAGGAGGCAGGGGATTAGTGAATGTTTCTCATCAATGTTCCTATCTGTCTTTCCTTTCCTCTCTCTCTAAAAAATCAATAAAAACATATTTCAAAAAAAAGAAAGAAAAATTCCTCAAACTTTAAATGTTGTATTGCACTATGGTATAAAACTACACTTATTTTGACTTGAAACCCAACTTAAAAACATATTAAAGGAACAACCAAGTTGAATATCCAAAAATAACAAAGACTTAAAATGTCTGTCTATTCTTGTGATCTAAATTTAGGATTGTAATACCCAGTGGTCTGGAGCTAGTATACTTGTGCCTCTATTTTTTCATCTCTAAAATTATCTAAAGAGATCATGGATGGAAAATTATTATTTTGTTAAGTGCACAGTTAAAATATATTAGTAAGACACAACCAAATACAACATTTCACTCTATGGCACTACAATTAGCTTGAACGACTCTACTCCCCCCAAAAGTCACCCTCACACCGAATTTTGGCATTCTGTATACACAACTGTGAAATTATTCAAAAAGTATTAATTGTATCAGCACATCTTGGGGGCATAATTACACTTCGTTTTGGCCAGCTGGAAAAAAAACCAGTCTTTTTGGCACATTCTTTTCTATTACTGGTCTCCAGGACCCATTGCAGGGAGGAGACGGCGGACATTTATTCTATACCTGCTAAGTTTTAAAACACACTCCAGGTATTAACATCTTTCACCCTGATCACAACCTACAAAAAAGAGCAGCACTCTCCCCGTTTGAAAGGAGGAGAAGGTAAGTGCGGTTCAAAAAGGCCAGATGACTTCACCAAGGGCATACAACTGGTGAGTAGCAACGTCAGGATTTAAATCCCATGGTTCAGGCTCATTTGTCTGCTGCAAGCTGCCTCCCACAGGTGAGACGGAAGCACAGAAAAAACACGCTGTGCATTCAAGACCACACAGCAAGTCCATGGGGGTTGGCGGCGAAAAGCCAAATCTGAATCCTCCTGGGCTGGGGACTCTGCCACATTGATATTTCTTTTTCAAAGGCGGCCTAGATGAGTTTTAATTGCAATGATGAATTCCTGAGCACATTGCTTCTTGAAATACAAATACTATAGGAGAGAGTGTCAATAACACAGTCCCTTTCTAGACCTTTGCAGAAAGTGAGCGTGTTGGCCTACCTCTGGGAACATCTATATGGGAACGAGGAGTATGGTATTCCCTGTATGGATCCCTAGGGAACTAATTTATGTAGGGGCTGGGAAAACGCCCAGAAGGTCTGCAGATTAATCAGGAGCATCCAAGTAGACAGAGTCCTTGTGACTAAAGCGAACAGTCTGCCCTCTGTGCTCCTTCCTCCCTGCTCTTTCCCTCAAGACAGGATGAGTGGCACAGAGAATAGACCGTGGAGACGAGCCCAGACGCAGACATAAAGGAGAGAGTGCTCTCCCAAGCAGACCCAGGCAGTCCATTTTCATCATACTAGTTTGTTCGCCTCTGTCCCCACTGCTTCCGCCTGCTCCTTGTCCCTGTCACTCCTTGCACTGACTGCCTTCCTGGCCTCCCTGCCTTCGTCACAATCCCTCCAAAAGTTCTCTAACCGGACCAGCAGCCACAATCTCTCTCTAAGACTCAAATCAGAATCTGTCCCTCTCTTGCTCAAAACCTTCCTCCTCCCCTTGGCCCGCAGGGTAACTGCAGCACAGCCCCGCAGACCCCGCTCGATCTGCTCCTGACTACCTCCCGAAGGTCGGCTCCCCTCATCAGGGCTGCGGCCAGGGAGAGGCAGGTCTCACATTAAAGGGGCTGCCGGAATACTTCGTAATCAACATCAGGAATACTATAATTCAATCGTTTTTAAAAATTACGATGAATGCAAATGAATCCACGATGAACAAAATATCAAAAGTTTAAATCAAAAGTGCTGTGCCAAGCCATCCTGGAGCCTGAGGCAAAGGGGAAAAATCAGTAATACTGATTTTGGTTTTATTTAAACTTTCAAGATTTTGTTCATCATGGATTTTTTTTTTTTTGCATTGATCTTTATTTTCTTAAACATTAATATTAAACATCCATCCCAGCCCTGACTGTGAGAGCTAAAAGGTGACAGTATCAGATTACAAAAGACCTAGAAGAGCCTGCAAAAAGGGGCTATTGTACATTTGGGGGGGTCAAGAGAAAGAGTTAGAATTTGGAGGAGGAGAATGGGATAATTCAACTGGTGAGATCATTTTGGAAACAAAGACTGGACCTTCAGAGGCCGGCAGCAGGGAGGATCACTATCTGGCCTTTGGCACAGTCTCCCTCCTGTTATGCGAGTATAAGAGTGTGAGTTATAGACCATCGACCCTCCTTGCCCATGTGAGGGAGAGTGAAGTGACGGGTGAGGAGAAAGCAGACACCAGAGCTGAAGTGGAACCAAGGTCTTCTGAACTTTCATGCAATTATTGACTTAGTTATCCATTCAACCATAAAGAGTAGGTGCAGAGAAGTAGGGAGGCCAGGTAGAGAACGCAGGATGTCCAGTTCCATTCGAATTTCAGGGACGTGTAGATCATGTTTAGCATGAGTGTGTCCTAAATATTACATGCAACATACTTAAACGAAGACCAAAAAATGTTGTTTATCTGAAACTCAAATTTAACTGAGCGTTCTGTATTTTTATTTACAAACTCTGATAACCCTTTTAAAAAAGTGATCACGTACCAAACACTACGCTAGGAGCTGAGCACACATAAAATAAAATACTCCCGATCACAGCCCGTGTGGAACCTAATGACTGAGGCAGGCATGAAGAGAGGCACTGCACAGATTACCCCAAAGAGTGTGCTGTGATCATTTCTCATGCAGGAAGAGTCCAGAGTTCAATCCTGGGACCTCACCTGGTCCAGGGCACTAGTGAAATCTTTCCTAGGAAAGGTGTACTGAGCTGAGACCTGAGGGTTAGGGAGGATTTAAGCAGATCAATCAAAAGGAAGGAGAACTTTTTTGGCAGAAGCATCGATATGTGTGAAATGATCCTGGAGTAGGAGGGATTACGCTGCAGGAGAAACAGAGAGAGAGCAGGGCTGCTGGACTTCGGAGAGGGAGGTCAAGAGTGACAAGAGGCTGGCCAAGAGGGCAGGGGCCAGCAGGGCAAGCTCAGAATGCCTGGCTTTGTTCTAGACAAATGCAGAGTCACTGAGGGCTTTCTAAAGGGGTCCCTGCCTGTGGGTGGAGAGCTCAAGCCCCAGGAGGACCTTGTTCGGGACCTCTGCAGAATGCAGGTGAGAGAGGATGGTGACCTGGGCCAGGGTGCTGGCCAATGGTTAGGGAGAGAGAGGATTGTAATGCGGTGTCCTTTCCGTTACCTTAAAGGAAAGGGCAGATGCAAGAGACAGTGTAAAAGTAACATTGACGGGACTTGTTTAGTAAGTGCCTCTTGATTGATTGAATAGAAATTAATGCTGGGCGCCTTCTGTGGAGAGGGGAAAAAAGCATACATGTTATGCAACTGTTTAAAAATTGCTCTTTTATGTTCTCTTAGCTCTTTTAATGTCATCAAATGTCGCCTCTTCTGATTGTTGCATGTAACACGGCATGTAATTAATCATGCAGGTAGCAGGATGTGTAATTAAGCATATATGCATGGTGACTTGTAATTAAGCACACATTTACTGGGATGTGAGCGTTGCTGGATGCTTCCTGGTGTGTGTAATTATGCATGTGTCAGATGACATGAAATCACAACTCATTCTGTGAACAGACTAAGGTCTCAACTCCTATCTCGACCTGTTAATTGGTATTAATCTGCCTCTTTTAGAAAAACATCTTTGGTAATTGAACCTGCTCTGCTCTGAAGCATGAGGTATGGGAGCATCCATGGGTACCAAAAAGGAAGCTCTGTTTCCAGTCAATATACATGCACTTGACATCTATCTATCATCTATCTATCATCTATCTATCACCTATCTATCATCTATCTATCTATCCAATCCAAAAGAGAATATTGGGTAAATTTCCAAACAACACCCTATGAATAATAAAAATTTTTTAGAGAGTCAACAGGATATAGGTTCCCCACTGGTCCCTCCTGTGAGAGAGGCAGCCTGGTGTGGTAAAAGAGTATATTCTGTAGTCTTCAGAGATCTTCAGACAGATCTTAAGGTACCTGGTCCACCAACGGAGCCCAACTTGTCTGCCTACAAGTAGTTTACGAAGTCAGACTGACAGAATTCCAGTTCTACACTGAGATTTATGAACTTCATTAGACAAATTACTGAAGGCTCGTTTTTCTCACTTATAAAAGAGAAGAATAATCATAGCACTAGCAGGTTGCTCAAAGTTGTTATGAGGATCTAAGAAGATTTCATAAAAAGCCTTTGCATAAGGTAAGATTCAACACTTGTTAACTATGTAGACTTTACATACCTCTTTTTGTTCAGCCTGTACCATAATTCCACCACAAAGATACTGCCTGGCCGGTGTGGCTCAGTGGATTGAGCATCATCCCATGGACTGAGAGGTCCCGGTTCAATTCCCAGTCAGGGCACATGCCTGGGTGGTGGGCTCCATCCCCAGTGGGGGGAGTGCAGGAGGCAGCTGATCGATGTTTCTCTCTCACATCGATGTTTCTATCGCTCTCTCTAAAAAATCAATAAAAACATATTTTAAAAAAATATTACTAATCCATGTTATAGATGAGGATGCTGAGGTCTAGAGAGGTTAATGGGTCACACAGCTATTAGGAGATGGAGAAGGAGTTCCAACTCAAGTCTCTCTTACTCTAGAACCTATGAAAGCCACACGTCATGCTCCTCATTTTGTTTACCATGAAACTCGGCTTTAGCATAAACATCATATCACAGAGGGTTGCAGGTGCACATATAACTTCCTAGCCTGGTACACAGGGCCCATCAGGGAAAGTAGAACACAAAGGTGAACAGTAGAATAGAAGATTAGGAACCAAAGAAACCTGAATCAGAGCTCTAGATCTATTACTTATTACTGGTATGAGCTTAGCAGGTTATTCCCCCTCTTTGGGCTTCAGTTTCTTCATCTTTAATATGGGGGCTATGAACACCTCACTAATAGTGTTACTGAGATGATGAAATGTAAATTTATCTATAACAGTAAGCACAGAACCTGGCATATTGCAGGGCCCCAATAGGAGCTGCCATTATAAATTTTTTCTCATCCATTTTCCTTTTCTTCTTCATTTTTCTAGTCCCTCCGCATCTAACACCATTACATGGCACAAAGCAAGAACTCAATAAGTGTGTGTTGAATTGAGCTGAGCTAGTTTTTACTCAAAGCCATCAGATATGTTGGTGGAGTTTCGTAGTTCGAGACTCCTTGAGTAATGGACTGGGATTCTTCTAGACCGAGAAGGTGTATGGCTGATGCATCAACCTGTCGGGCCGGAGATGGACAGAAGAGGAGAAGACCCAGCATCCCGGATCCCCCAGCACCAACCTGCCTCCCTCTTCCCAGCCTCAGATTCCACTCACTACGAAGCCGCCGGCGCCACACAAACACTCCCTGTCTATCGTGCTCGGTTATCATGTCTGTAGCAAGACACAGGGTGTCAGAGTGACAGAGGGCTGTCATGAGGCAGAAATGTTTTCTGTCTGCTCAGAAGAAAGGTTTTGCTGGAAGTGGGGAGGGGAGGAACACAGGCGCCTGATGGGGCTTGGCAGCTGATTTCATTTCTTTGTCAGAAATGATCTTTCCTTCTGTGCTAAGGCTGGAGGAGCACAGGGAGCTGGGGAAGGGAAGGAAGCTACCCAGATGCCACCACCAGGCCCACTGAGAGATGAGAACAGGAGGCAATGGGAAGCAGACTTGCTCCAGCCAAGGTCCCCCTTGGCCATTAACTCAGAAGATCATGACTTTCCTGATGTACCCTTGTCAATGGCCCTGACCCACTGGCCAGAAAGCTGACAAAGCAAGTTCTACCTCTGATTACAGTAAACACCTGGAACTTTCCTCTTCTCATGACTCATCAGCCACCATTTTATTCCAAGTCGTGTCCTCTGACTGGCACTTAATGTCTTAGCTTGATTCCCCTAGCGGTGACACCTGACACTGGCCGGCTAAGAACTCTGTCTGGGACCCACTGCTCTGGCCCGCTCCGCGCCCAGACACTGTAACTCGGATGCTCCACTGCCCATGTCCAGTACTTCAGCCTGGAGGGGATCATCCCCAGATAGCTCCTTCTGAAAAGATGAATACCCGAGCTTGTGCTCACTCTCCACTAAGGATGAATGAGCAGGCAGCCCTCTTTGTCCAAGAGCCTTTTTGGGTAAGTGGACTCATTCTGCAGGCCCTACCATTTAGATTCACGGTGTCAGAGATACCAGGTTACGACCATAAACCCAGTATCCCAGCACCGCTTATCAAAGCAGCTTGGCATTTGCAGAAAGCCACACAGGCCAAGATGTTCAGGCATAAAGTGTGTACGTTGTTGCCTCATTTCTCCATTTTCCTCGTGAGCAGTTTCCTCTTCAGAGTCCCAGAGAGATCAGCGATGAGACACCAAACCCTGACCCCAAGCATACCGTAGATGCACCAACAGCTCCGGTCCCGGAGCAATGCAGACGGGCACACGCTGTCTGTGCCTTTACCTACCAGTGTCTTCCTTCCAGCTGCCATCTTAGTGACGTGTGCAGATAACCACGTTACCAAAGACAGAGATTTACATATGCAATTTATGGAAAGGTCAGGGTTCACAAAGATAACATTTGGAAAGCCTTTCAGATTCCAGGAATGTCAAAAGAGTTTATTCAACGAGTATTAATTTTCTATCAGGGGCCAGAAACTACATTAAGTACTAGGATTTCTCATGAACCACACACAGCCCCTGCCCCAAGAATCCTCCAGTCTAAAGGGCAAAAGGGCAAATAAACAGACTCTGATACACCATCAATGCCATGTCAGGGCAAACACAGGGCACGGAGGAGGGTGTTCTGACCCCTGGAGGACAAGAGGAAGGTGAGTCCGGGAGGCAGACAGGCATCCAGGGAGAAGGGGTAGCATGCACAAAGGCAGGGGTTGACACTGAACCTGGCATGGGTTTTAAGCAGTGGGCTGGAACAGAGTCAGTGGTGACTGCGGTGCCCAGAGGACCAGCAGACTGCCCACCTTGGCTCTGCTCCTCACCTGCCGGGGACGGTGCATACCTTTGCTACTTCCTCCGAGCCTCGGTGTCCTCATCTGTACAATGGGATCCTAACAGTCCCCATCTCCTACGGCTGATGTAAGGACTACACGAGTTATTGCGCAGACGGTGTTAGAACCCTCCTGGCACACAGTGGGTGCTGGACTCCATGGGCAGAAAAGAGGGGCCTGGTTACAAGCCTGCTGAGACAGAGGTTGGCACAACTCGGATCCGGAGAGGTGCTGTTAGTTGCTAAGAAATAAGGCCTGGATTCTGACCACAAAGAGCCAGTGACCCAGACGGGGAAAGGCAGCTGGAGATGAGTGAGGGACAGCTGCAGCATGGAGAGAGGGTGCTGATGGGAGGCTCAGAGGGAAGGAGGAAGGAAAGAGGAAGGCTCCTCAGTTCGAAGAGGAGGGGCGGGATCCTGCCGGAGCTGGCCCCACTGCAATGGGGAGCGGGCTTCTTGGTGGGGGATGACCTTGATGGGAGGGAAGCTGCCCTCGGGCACACGGTGCGGACAGACGTGTCTCTGGAACAAACGCACGTTCCAGCCCAGAGGTTCCAGAAGCCCAGGCCGTGAAAGGGGAAAGCCCTGAGCCTTCCGCGTCAGGAATCATGGTTCGGCCACCCCCGGCTCTGCCGGTGCACTGCGCACTCCATCCGCTCCCTCACCGGATCCCCCTCGTACCCCGAAAGGTAGCTGCCCAAATCCCCTTCTACAGAGAGGGCTCTGCGAGGTCCACCGCTCTGCCCACGCTTACGGAGAGAGTTGAGCTGTGAAACCGATGTCCCGCTGACTTTGGTGCCTGCGTGCTTAACCGTTAATTTCAGATATTCAAACTTCAGGGAAGATGCTTCCCCAAGATTACCTTCTGAAGACAAGGGAGTGGATGCTCCAAAAGAGAGCCCAGGAGAGTCCATAAAACCGAAAGTCCCTTTAAAGCCGAGGCCCAGTCAAGCAAGGCCACACGATGAAGCCTTCCTTAGCGCACTGGTGTGTGTGCATGAATGCGTGCACATGTGTGGGTGTGTGTTCACACGCATTGTTACCAAGACTGCGTCCCTTTTGCTGTTGGTCGATTTTATGTGATAAACATACATAGATTGAGGAGAGATTGGTGGACAAACAGACTCGGCTATACGGGGGGACAGATGGAGGGGGTGGTGAATAAATCCATCCCAACTGCCCAGGTGGTTGACTCTAATGAGACAGCTCTGGTGGAATGATGCAGTGCCTGAGAGATGGGGTGTAATATGGCTAAATGCTTTTACAGTTCGCCATTAAAGTAAGTGGATGGAAATTCATAAAATATTGATAGCATTTGAAATGTGTTCATTCATAGCTCTGCCTAGAATCTCAAGTGGTGGCAGGGTGACTGACCCAGGCAAAGATGGCATGCCCCAACCAGCACAGCCCCTCAATGCCCAAGAATCTGGGGTGTTATCTGGCCGACAGAGCCTACAATGGGAGCACCGTGAGGAGGCAAGGGGGAAGCAGGAAAGCGAGGACTCCATCTTTTCCAGTTCCTATGCCCAGCCAGAGAGCGTAGACAAAGGGAGTGTGCCCACCACGGCATAAGAAAGGCCCTCACCCAAAACTGTAAAGCCAGCTGAGCAAAAGCAACAGGTCTCCAAATAGTAAGAACGAGGGTTTGAGCCCTGGCCAGTGTGGCTCAGTTGGTTGGAGTAGCATCCCATGCACTGGAAGGTGGCAGGTTTGATTCCTGGTCAGGGCACCTACCTAGGTTGAGGGTCTGATCCTCGGGGGGACATGCACAGGAGGCAACCCACTGATGTATCTCACATTGATGTTTCTCTCTCTCTCTCTCTCTCTCTCTCTCTCTCTCTCTCTCTCTCTCTCTCCCTCCTTTCCTCCCTCTCTAAAATCAATACAAAGTTTTAAAAAGAATGAGGGTTTGATCCCATTCCCCCGACCCTGGCTACAGCTGGTTGTCCCAGAAGTGAGTAGCTGGCCAAATGAGGCCAATCAGAGATTTTTCCTAGAAAATCTTACTTGGAGCCAGTCTGTCTCCTGGTAAAGCTGAGGTGCCTGGCTACAGACCACTTGCAACTCTGCTGCCCATGACAGGGCAACACATTCCAGGAGAACCAAACCCACCCGAAGAGAAAAGCAAAAACAACAGTGGAAATGCTCTGTGAGGTTCAAACCCTTGTTTTTGCACCCTGTGGGAGCCCATGAAACACTGCTTTAGTTGCCAAAAAAAAAGTCCTTGATCTTACCTAAGCCAATTTGACTTCTGAAAACTGTCACCTTCAAACCCATTTTACTTTATATCCTCTGTATGTTATGTCATCATTAATAATCATATGTCACGCGCATTGATCATTGTTTCACGCACTGATGACTTTGCTACATTTCTTGATGCGTTTTCTCACTGACTCCTCAGAGTAATCCTAGGAAGTCGCTATTACGGTCATTCCCATTTTACAGATGAGGAAACTGAGACTCTGAGAAGAGACACCACGGACTTCATATATGTATTAAAGGGCAGAACCAGAGGTTAAATAAGGATGCGTTTGATGCCAACAATTTCTTAGCAAGTATAATCTACTTTCTCCCTAAAATCAGGACTGACCATCCCCGAGTGGCATTCAACTATGATCTGGCTCTTGCCGGCAGTCACTCCAGGTTCCATGCACTCTCACTCCCAAACACACGGACACTGTCTCCTCTACTGTCCTTGTCCTGTCGGGGACTCATCACCGCAGCTGGACCGGGGCCTCCTAACTGTCCTCACAGATCCCAGTGTTTGTCAAAGAAAACCTGTCCTTCACTTTGTAAGTGTCCTTTTTCTTTCTTTTTGTCAAATGCTACTTTGATCGTACTCTTCCTTTGCTGGAAATTCTTCAGTGAAAACACATTTGATAACAGACCAAGGTCAAAGCTTTTTGTAAGACACTCAGTATTTTGCAGTCTGACCCCAACCCGCCTCTCAAGACGAATTCCCAGAGAGTCTGGAAGACACGTCCTCACCTCCGTCCACGCTGAAAGGAGCTCTCCTTTCTAACGTGCATTGGTCTTCCTGCTCTTCCTGCCTTGATCTCCATCTCTGGCTGAGCTGATTCCCCCCCCTCCCCGATTGCAGTTTCTGAGGGGGGCGGGGCTAGAGCAGACATCCCGGTATCCTGATTCCCACTATCTACTACCTGTAATTGTTCACATCATATTTTTTCCCACCAGTTCACTAAGAGCATTGAGGTGTCTGATTTCTAAAATCCTGTGCTTTGCACTTTGGGGGTGAAGTCATTAAAGATCTCTGTTAACATATATGACCTGGGAGGACAAGTATTATCATTTGTTTAACCTGCAAGGTCCTTCTTGTTTTTTTAAATTGTATTAAATGTATTGGAATGCCCGGCCAGTGTGGCTCAGTGGTTGAGCGTCGACCCATGCACCAAGAGATCGCCGGTTCGATTCCAGGTCAGGGCACATGCCCAGTCTGTAGGCCCAATCCCCAGTGGGGGGCATGCAGGAGGCAGCCAATCAATGTTCTCTCTCATAGATGTTTCTATCTCTCTCTCCCTCTCCCTTCCTCTCTCTCTAAAACCAATAAAGGAAGAATATTTTTTAAAAATGTATTGGGGTGCCCTGGCCGGTTTGCTCAGTGGTTAGAGCATCAGCCCGCAGACCAGAGTCCTGGGTTCAGTTCCCGCTAAGGGCATGTACCTCAGTTGCAGTTTGTCCCCGGCCCTGGTTGGGGTCGTGTGGGTGGCAACCAGTCAGTGCGTCTCTCTCACATCGATGTTTGTCTCTCTCTCTTTTCCTCCCTCTCTCCCTACCGCTCTATCTGAAGATAAATGCAAAAAAAAAAAATCCTCAGGTGAGGACAAAAAAAAATGTATTGGGGTGACATTGGTTACTAAGATTATGTAAGTTTCAAGTGTACAATTCTACGCTATATCATCTGTGTATTGCATTGTGTCTCAATTCCTTCTATTTGACCACTTTTATCCTCTTCTGCCTTCCTCCCCTTCCCCTTCTCTGACCACCAATACCGTTGTCGGTGCCTACGAGTTTTTTGTTTGACTTATTTGTTCGTTTGTTGCTTTCTGTGTTATATCCCACATACGAGTGAAGTCAGATGGTTCTGAGATCATCTTTGTCATATATTGGTACCTTTAAAGACTTTTGGATGATGTGACATAGGATATAGGCATTTTAATACATAGAAGAGGCATGTCTGGTGTCTTCAGCAATTCCCAGAAATACAGGCGTTTGTAAAGGGCCCTAGAAAGGGCCCAGGACAGTCTATGTGAAGGTCACAATGAGCTCGTTTGGAGGGGGAGCAAAGGGCTTATGGGCCTCTTTGTGTTTCGGCCACTCGCTCCGCACACGAGATAAATCCCAGCTCAAATTGTCTTAAAGGACTTTCTATCCAGTTTAAAACTCCGCTTCCCATGTATGTGAAAGCCGCTAACCCATTCTCTGCTACAGCTCGCGTGGATGGAGCGCTCACCGTGCCCGCCTCCCACGGGGCAGCGGCCAGGGACAGCTCTGAGCAGCTCCCGTGAGTCCCCAGATACGCTGAGCCAAAACTGACGTCCCAGCAACTCCCACCGCTGGTCTCGCTCTGCCTCTGAGATCCCCGGAGTGAGCTCAGTCTTTCTGCCAAGCTGCTATAATTTTTCTGAAAAGGACATTTGAACATGACTCCTGAACCATTACGTTTGAACCATGGGCCTTTCTCATTCTTTGTGGGCACGCTCACCATCCGTTTCTCTCGCCCAGGAACTAATTCTCCAATAAGGAGGCCTTTCTTGGACTGATGGCCATTAAGGGGAAGTAAATGTGCTGACAATATAAGATCATGGGCAGGATATTTTCTGGGAAGCGGTGGCCTCCTGGAGGTCAATGCCGGAATATTTCAGTTTCTGAAGATTAAATTGGGTTTTACTAATGGCTTGAATTTCCGGTGGATAGAGACAAAGGAAACTAATGCAAGGAAAAGGGATTTCAATCAAAAACTTGATAGGCTCGCACACCAGATTTAGCCCCAGATGGCGAGCCGTACCCAGGTGTCCTGCGGTTGATATCATCATCAGGCCCCCAGCTGAATTAGCCAGGAGATGTTTTTGAATCTAATGCCAGTGTAATTAGATGCTATTTCATTTTGAAGGACTGTTTGCTTGGAAGGCTCTCACATAGCAAAAACTCTCTGAGTTTGCCCTTAAACGGTGCCACTCTACCAATGTGATCTCGAGCAGGTCACTGGTCCTCTTTGAGCCTCAGTTTCCTCATTTACAAAATCGCAATAACATCGTCCTGCATACCTGGTACGGTCCCTGCTGCGTGGACACCCTTCCAGTTCTTCTTCGCTTGGTCAAACCCTAGTTCACCCTTCCAAATGTGTCTGAGACATCACTTCCTTGGAAGGGACTCCCCAGATTTCCTGAGCCCCCCAGTAGGTCTCCACCCAGGTTCCCTGATGGCTTGTTGTGTTTACCTTTTCATAGAACTCCTGGTACCTGGGATTATGTGCTTAATTCTAAATTCCCTTCAGGACTATAAGGTTTCCAAAAGGAAAAGTCCCCATCTCCTGTTCTGAACATGCCTTTCTCAGTGTCCCATACCTAGTGAATGACAAAGAAATATTTTTTAAAAGAATGAATAAGCCCTGGCCAGGTGGCTCAGTTGGTTGGAGCGACGTCCTGTACACCAAAAGGCGGTGGGTTCGATTCCCAGTCAGGACACACACCCAGGTTGCGAGTTTGATCCCCAGGCGGGGTGCATGTAGGAGGCAGTCAATGAATGTTTCTCACGTCGATATTTCTCTCTCTCTCTCAAATCAATTTAAAAAAAGTGAATAAGCTTTAAAACTGATAAAAGTACCAAAATCAAATATAAGGGAACATGATTTTTATCTATAAACACACATTTGAGCAGAAGGGATGATTTTCAGTGAAACTCTTTACAATAAGAAAAATTACCAGTAGACTGTGACAGAATAAGGACAGCCCCCAGGCATCTCACTCTCCAGTCAAGTCAGACTATTAAAGCCAGAGGTCTCAATGGTGGCATTTAAGGAGTCCCTCTAATTTTTGTTTGTTTGTTTGTTAATCCTCAACCGAGGATATTTTCACTTAGAGTAGAAGGGTGGGAGGGAAAGAGAGAGAGAAACATTGATGTGAGAGAGACACATCAGTTGGTTGCCTCCTGCACGACCCCGACCAGGGCTGGGGACGAACCACAACAGAGGTACATGCCCTCGACTGGAATCGAACCCGATACTCTTTGGTCTGAGGGCTGACACTCTAACCCATGAGCCAAACCGGCCAGGGCTAGGCCAGCCTTTCAAGGGCACCCAAGACAAGAGACCTAGGGTTTTTCCCCACTGATCCCCAGGTAATACCACATAAACCATTGGCCACTGACTATTTATTGAAGTGAAATTCACATATAAAATTAACCATTTGAAAGTGTACAGTTCAGTAGTATTTATAGAGTTCACAATGCTGTGCAACAAGCAGCTCTCTTTAGTTTTAAAAACTTCATATTCCACACACACAAAAACCATTACCCAGTAAGTAATCATGCCCTATTTCCTTCTCCCCATCACTCCATTACCTCTCATCTGCTTTCTGTCGTTATGGATTTTCCTAGTATGGATGTATTATATTAGAAAATCATATAATAGGTGAGCTTTTGCATCTGGCTTCTTTTACTCAGCTAATTTTTTCCCAAGGTTCATCCACATTGTAGCAGGTATCAGTACTTTGTTCCTTTTTATGGCTGAGTAATATTCCATTGTATGGATGCACCACATTTGTTCATTCATTCATCTGCCAGTGGGAATTTGAGTTGTCTCTGCCTTTTGGCTATTGTGCTAATGTTGCTATAAACAGTCATGTGCAAGTTTATGTGTAGATATATGTGTTTATTTCTTGTTGCCTATTTTCTGAAGAATGGAATCATCAGGTCATTTAGCAATTCTGTGTTTGACTTTTGGAGAAATTGCCAAACAGTTTTCTACAGCACATCCCTACCACCAATTTTTATGTGGCTGTCTTTGCCTAGATCCTGTTCTGTTTGCCTCTGTGGCCTGTTCATCGGCTTGCATCTCATAGGTGTAACAATCAATGGAATGTTTATAACCTCAATAAAAGCCACTAAAGCAAAAATAATCTTTGTGGAGAAAGTAAGTGTAAAGTTTGATGTGTTGGGTGAAAGGTGGGCATGAAGACATAAGTGGAAGGGCGATGCTGGTCATGCAGGGAGATGAATTTGGAGCTCTCGAGATAACAGGAAGGAAAGGAGGAAGAACAGCAGAAAGAAGGGAGGAGAGGGGGAGTTTAAAAAATGGCAGACAGCTGCTGCTGTGACTTCTCCCAACCCTGGATGCGCAGAGTTCTCCTGTAAAATACAGTGTACTTTTAAATACTAAGAATAGATCGTTTTCATCGTGATGGTAGTGGTGGTTGCTCATTTTAAGGAAGGGGTTAAAATTTGCAATGGGCGTGGAGTAATGTGAGACAGAAGCAGATTCCATTGAGTTTCCAAAAAGTAGACAAAGGTAAACATCCTCCCCTATGCCACACCCACTGACTCTGACCTTGAATTAGCAGAAATCTCAGGGAGGACTTCAGCCTTATTCAAAACATGGAATTTCTCTAGATCACAAGAGGCAAGGAGTCTTCAAGGGGGTCTCTGGGGTTATGGAAGTATAGTCAATACGCACGGGACAATGGTCAGATTGCTAGGCAGATAAGTATCAATGCTCGTCGCGAATCATGGAATCAATCTGCACATCCCAGCACCTGATTACAAAACAATCAGCAAGCTACGCACAAACACTCCTTTGAATTGAGCGACATACAGAACCTTTGCAGGATGGGCACGTGTGCTAAGAGGCTCCCTCGGAGAGCTCACAGCCTGGTAAAGAATACAGTCGTCCCTCGCCACTTCATGCTTTGACTTTCGCGGCTTCACTCTATCATGGTTTTTTCAAATGTATTCATTAAAAAGTTGATCAAGAAAGTGAAAATGATACAGCACGCGCTCAGTTGTCTGAGTCAATTTTACACCCCTGTATTACAATTACAATGAAAATTACTGTACGTATGGACTGTAGGCCTATGTATTTGAGCACCCCAGGAATCCTTCAACGCCAGGTGCAACTGCTAGAGTCTGGAACGGATTAACCGCGATAAACGAGGGACGACTGTTGAGGACTCAAGCAGAAATCACTGCACTACAAAGTGGGATGTCCTAAGTGTCATGTGAATAGAACATTGGATGCAGTCCACCTGAGGAGTACAAATAAATTGCTAAAGGAATTCTGAGGAAAGAGAGGCAATGGGATGGGGAAGAAGGAAAGGGAAGGAGGAAGGGAAAGGGGAAGGGAGGAGAAGGGTATAGGGAAAGGAAGAGGAAGGAAAGGGAAGGGGAAGGGAAGACAAGACAAGCAAGGGAAGGGGGAGGAAAGGAATAAGAGGTAGAACATGAGATCTATAGTGATTAGGAAAAACCTTAAAGAGGCAATAGAAGGAAGCATAATATAGGTATAGATGCTAATAGGGTTTGGAGCCAGGGGATCATAAACTCAAATACCAGCTTTTCCACTCATTAATCTTCTATGTCTTTGGATAATCTATATTATCCCTCAAAGCCTCAGTTTTCTTATAAGTAAAATGGGAATATTACCTATCTTGCCATTATGAATAATTTGGACAATGCATGGAAATATTAGCACATACCAAAGAAGTATCTTTTAATATTTCCTATTTCATTGAGTACAATCAACAAGTGTAAGATGTTAAAATTTGTTAAATGACTTTTCATCTATAGAGAACTCATATGGCTTTTTTCTATGTAGTTCTATTAATATAGTGGATAGTATTAATAGATTTCTTAATTTTGAACCACCCTTGCATTCTTGGAATAAAACCCACTTGGTGGTGACACGTCTTTTTAATATGCTAATGTTAATATTTTTGCATTGATATTCATAAGTAATACCGATTCATACTCTTATTTTTTGGTGCAATCTTTGCTAACTTTTGAAACAAGCATTGTGCTCATCTTATCAAATGAATATGGAAGAGTCCTTTATGTTTTTATACTTTGCAAATTTAAATAGCATTGGCATAATCTGATTTTAAAGATTTGGTAGAATTCAAATGTGAAACCACCTGTCCTAGTGATATTGTATAAGAAACTGTGTAACTACTTTAAGTGTTCTAAGACAAATGGTCTGTTTGGACTTTCTAAATTTTAGTAAGTTGTAGGTTTTTTTTAAGTATCAATTTCATCTGATTTTCCAATTTATTCCATAAAATCATGCAAAGTAGTACCTTGGGAATTTTTTCTTTTTTCAGTAGTTATTTCCCCCTTGTTAGTTATAATTTTATATATCTACATTTTCACCCATCAATTTCTTGATTAGTTTTGCTCGTGGGTTATTTTACTGATTTTTTTTTTCAAAGTAACAACTTTTGGATGTTTTTTATTTCATTGACTCCTACTCCTATTTCAATCTTTATCAATTCCTTCCTATTGCTTTCTTTTAGTTTACTTTGTTCTAGTTTTTCTAGCAGAGTTAGGTATTTTATTCCTTTCTTTTTATCTTTTTAATTGTATTGATATTGGTATTTCCTGCTATAATTTCTTTTCTGACAAAAGCTTTAATTTTATTCCATAGATTTTGTATAACATTTTAATTATTATTCTTTTCAAATTATTTTATGATTCTGTTTTTCTTTCCCCAAAGTTATTTTAGTAACCATTTTTAAAATTTTCTTGGTAGAGAAAACTTTTAAAACGTTTAAATAGTTTCTACTTTCCTTGAATATCATCCTACGTTTTTTTACTTATCTTATTTGGAATTTACTTATGGGGCAGATGTGTTTGTGTCTCTGTGTGTTTCCTAAAATATGGACAATTGCATGAATATATTATGCACTCTTGAAAATAATTCATATTATGAATTAGTAAGACTCAAATTTCTATTTTATTGATTGTGTTGTTTAGGTCTTCTAAATTCTGTCAACTTTGTCCACTTCTTGGATTGAATTGAACTACGTTAGATACTGCTATGAGTTTCTATCCTTTCTTGTAACTCCTGTAGTTTCTTTTATATTTTTGCTGTGGTTTTGAATGCATAAATATTAATTATGGTTCCATCTTTATTGTGTTTTACAAAATTTGACATTAAAAATATATTTATTTATCTCTCTTAAACAGCACTGTTGTACATTTGGAGTGACCAACAACCCAGTTTGCCCGGGGACTTCCCAGGGTGTCAGACTTTCAGTGCTGAAACCAGAATAGTCCCAGGAAAGCTGGGCAAGTCGACCATCCCATGTCAATTCTACCTTTTCTGATATAAAGATTGTGAACTAGATTTATTTTATTTCATTTATTTATTTATTTATCTGGTAACAGCTTTACTGAAATATAATTGATATACTAGACATCTTACCCATTTAAAGTGTAGAATCCAATAGTTTTTAGTATATTCACATAAACGTGCACCCATCAGTGCAATGAGTTACCCATTCAATGGAATATTACTTGGCAATCAAAAGAAGTGAAGATGATACATGTTAATAACATAGATGAGTCTTGAAAGGATTGCGCTGAGTGAAAGAGGACAGTCACCACAGAGCACGTATTGCATGATTCCACTGACATATATAGGACGGACAGACCCACAGAGGCCAAGAGTAAATTAGTTGTCCAGGACTAGGGGGTGAAGGAAGTGGGGGTTGGCTGCTGTGAGTATGGATTTCTTTTGGTGGTCAATAAAAATGTCCTCTGATTTATTTTTTATTTTCATTTGCCTGGTCTATATCCTCCCATCCTTTTATTTTATTTTAACCTGTCTACATCTCCCCCTTTCAGGGTCTATGTCTCTTATTTATAGCAGAATACAGAGTTTGCTTTTTAATAAAAATATAAACTTTTTAAAATAGGTGAATTAAGCCCATGATATTTATTGATATATTATATTTGCCCTCTGATCTGTCATCTTGCTTTACATTATATTAATATTTATAAGTAGTCTATCTTTTATACAACTGGTCTTTTATAAGTTGGTCTATTTTATCTATGTCTGTCTTTTTAAGTTTTTTTGAGGTGAGGAAACTTAGGAAAGTTTGTACATTTGTTCAGAGTGCCCCTTTATGTTAATGCCAGTGTATAAGACCTGTAGTATCCTTCTCTGGCAATTCACTACTGGGTTACCACGATGACTAATACTGACATTTCCTGGTAATCTCTTATTCACCACCTTCCACCCAAGGACTTGATTGAAAACAATTTTCTTTTATTCCCAGGTGATAACTATAAAGCAATCATAAACTTAATCCACATTTCATACGCTCTCCCCCTTTTTAAAAGGAGATACACCGCTCCTCTCATTTCAGAGCGTGGAGCTGTTAGAGCCTACGTTCACCGTTAGAGCCATCGTTTATACTTCGTTCTACAGGTGGCCCATATTTAATGCTCACCACCAGGCCTCTGTCAACGTCTCTCCTGTCATTTTAATTCACTGGTATTTTACTCAGGAAAGGCTCCTGGGGACAGTATTTCCTGAGATCTTGCTGGCTGATAACAGTCTGTCTGCGGTCTTCATACCTGAAAGTAAGTTTGGCTGGGTTTATAATACATGGCTCATGTTTGTCTTTCCTTGGGTATCTTAAATATGTCACCCCATTGTCTCCTGATACAAAGTGTTGCTGTCAAAGACCTCATGACCGTCAGGTTTCCCTTCCCCTTAAGTGACTTAGTCTTCTGCCTGGGAGCCCACCGTATTTTTTAGAATGTTTCAGTATTGGGTATTCTGGGTCATTTTTCTTGGGTACATGATGTTCCTGTTCAGTATGTGGTGTCAAATATATATTTTTTTATTCTATAAAAGTGGTTTTAGACTGTTTTTTTTTAAATTATTTCTGTCCCATTGCTTTGGTTTTCTTTCCTTTTCTTTTTAATCCTCACCCAAGGATATCTTCCACTGGTTTTAGAGGGAGAGGAAGGAGGGGAGGGCAGAGAGAGAGAGAAACATCAGTGTGAGAGAGAAACATCACCTGGCTGCCTCCCACATGCACCCCAACCAGGACTGAACCCGCAACCTAGGTATGTGCCCTGACCGAGAATTGAACCCTCAACCGTTTGGTGACAGGATGATGTTCCAACCAACTGAGCCACACAGCCAGGCCATTTTTTTCCTTATTGTTGACACTGTTACAGAGTCCCCCGTCCTTCCCCCATCCCATCATTTGTTTTGATGTTTAAAATTTTACTTTTTTTTTTTTCACTTTTAACTTTTAAGGCATTATCTGCCATTTTTGCTGTTTTCTTTCACTCTTGTATTCCTCCTAATTTAGTCTTTATTTCTGAAATGAGTTTTTCTTTGATTTATAATTCTTTCTAACTTCACCACTAAACCTTTCTTTCACAGATTTATGTTTTTCTTTTATTTCCACATCATTATCGTAATCTCTTCTACATCTTGACATTTTAGGCCACAGTGACCATCTGTTGTGCAGATATCTGCCAGGAGAGGTATAATTATGCTCCTCACTTTCCATTTCCCTTATTAATAAATCTGTACGGAGCTCAAACTTGACCCTTTTTTGTTACCCATTCTTTTGCGCAATTCGTTTTCCTGAACCTCGAGGAGGAATGAGCGGGTCAAGACTGCCTTTCTATCTGCACGGCTCTAGAGCAGTCCTTTGTGACTTCATAATATGACCGGTACTTCCTTCGGTGTCCTTGCCTCTCTCCCACTTTTACCTGATCTTCTCTTTCTCTTGCCCTCTCATCTCTGTCCAGCTTGATCTGGCTTTGTGTCCAGCACTTTTTCATCCAGGTGGACTCTGTCCTAGAACGGAGCTTAACGAGACCCTTCTAAGTGCTCAATCAGCTCAAGCCGGGGACTTCTGCACTCTAGTGTCAAGCTCTGCCCCCAACCCTTCCACCTGCTTTCTACTGAATCCCTGATGGAGATTTGGCTTCCGTCCTGCTTTTGGGGTCACCAGAAAATCGCCTGTATCCTTCGTCTCCACCTTTGCAGGTTCTGATAGGACACAGATCTCAGTGTGATGGTGTGCTGTCCACATCTGCTCAGAATTCAACGTTTGAAGGAACCTTGAAAACTTCATGTTTGATGGTTTTTTTCAATAGGTGTCGGTGGGTTTTTGGTTTTGCTATCCCAGCTCTGTTTTTACGGGGGATTTAGGAAAACGCCTAAACCGCTCCATCCGTGTCATCTCCCGGGACTGGCTGCGTTGCGTTTTGCAGTGAACTTCAAAGGACTCATTCACAGTGACATCCAACATGTACAATTGCCACTGCCCCATGAATAATCACCGGATCTGTGCTAAAGGTCTTTGCCTCATTTGTTACGGATTCCGTCACATGACCTCTATAAACCTCTATAAATATGCACAACTGATGTTATTTGAGGTTATTTTACACAAATGTGTTCTACTCAAACACTAATTCATTATTCAAAATAAACCAGGAAGAGAATCTGTGGAAAGACAAAGAGATAAGTAGACTTCCTCCTTGGGGAAGCATCCCTTGGAGGGAACAGTTTCACCCGTGGGCCGTGTCATCATGGGGCAAGAGGCTGGGAAGTCGGAATGAAGCTGTGACCTAGGGACACAAAGTGTCAGTCCACATGAGAGTCGAATGGGCTCTACTGACAACCACCAACCAGTTCTGTAGCTTCTCAGAGAAGTGAAAGGTCAATGAGAACTTGGTATCCAAGACATCCTTCGTGAGGGAGGAAGGATCTGAAGGGTCAGTAACACACATATCTGGGTCGACAGGCACACAGCGCGTATGTGACGGCAGCGGATGGAGGCGGATTCATGGCGTTGGGGTCCTCTGAGAGCACCGTTCTCCTACGTCACCTCCTGCTGGCTGCTGAGTGCCGGGCTCCTGTCCGAGTTGGAGCTCCAGGATCAAAAGCAGTATTTCCCACCTCTTCTGTTTACCCACCTAAACATACCGCTCAACAAAACGCTACAGAAACGCTGGAATGCAGCAGAAATGCAGGTTCTGTGAGCTGTAGGCAGAGGTCTCTCTGTTGCCTTCTAATACTATGTCTCTGGCTCCTTTTCCTGGCATTGTGGACGTGATCTCACACCTCTAGGGTCCATCCAGATAAGCTGTCAAAGGCCGGGGCTCTGATGATCTAGCAACATGTACCTATAACCCAACTACAACCCGCCTCCTCAGGTCCAGCCTCTGCAGTTCACACACATGCGCGCGCGCGCACACACACACACACACACACACACACGCATACACATGCTTTATTGATTATGGGGAGACAGAGATGAGCCGTCATATTGAATCATCCCTCAGTCTCTTTAATCATCTCTCTCTCCCCAGCGATTTTCCCAGGAATCCTTGGCGCATCACCCCCACCACCATCAGCACCACCGCCTTTCTGTCCAGTCTCTCTCCCAGGACCTTCGTGGGTTGCCTTCCCCTCCCCCACGGGTCTCACCATTCCTTTCCTTTTGAGAATACAGTCAGCCCTCCCTCAGCCTGGCTTCTCCATTTTGTGTCCTCACCCAACATTTCCAATCAGCAACAATTAAAGGCTCTCAGCTGGAACCCTCCTTCTCATAAACGGCAGAGAGGAAGGGGGAGTTGTCAGCATCACGAAAAGATGGTGCCGACCTGGCGGGTCCAGGGTTCCCTCTGTGGCCGAGTTTCCAAGCTCCTGTAGAACTAAGAGTTTGCTTCTAGCCGCTTGCTACCCCTCCCCCACTAGCCAGTCAGAACACGTGGCACACTACACTGTCCAGTTGTTACTGGACTGAAGGCAAGGGTACAGCGCACTGTCAACCGCGGCCATGGCAACCGTGATGTCGTGGCCGGATGGGCATGGGAACACGGGGTGCCAGGAGACACGACAGATCAGAAATGTCACAGTAACTTATTTGGGACTCAACCCTGAGATTCAGAGCCACTTTCCTGGGGGCAAGGCCCACTGCCTCGTATAAAGAACAGGCTGTGTGTGCCGCAGTGGATCGGAACCAAAGTGTGTGTATGTGAGAGACAGAGAGAGAGAGAGAATGTGCTGGTGGGGCAGGGCAGTGCGGGTGGACAAGTGACGCCGGCATCGCTGACCTCCTACGAAGCACTGCACAGGACGGTGCTGGGGGCCTGACCACGAGGGGCCTTCATAAAGACACACCCAGCCACGTCTGTCATGAAACCCTCCACCAATCCATAGTATCCCCTTGAGCAGATGCCTGAAATGAGGCTCTGAGAACCTGGACAACCTGCCCACGCTTGTACAATACATAAGATCTGTGTGACTCCGGGGGTCAGGCTCTGTCCCCTTTCAGCGCTGCTCCAGAGCGCCTCTCCCTCAACCCGGCAGCTCTGCTTTTTAGTAAGGGGACCGGCTGGAGGGAGAAGAGGGGGCAGACATTGACAGAGGCTCCCAGCACATCCCTACCTGACCCGTGGCCCGCCATGCTCCTTTCCCAGGGCCCACAGACCCAGGGCCGGCCACAGGCTCAGCCCCGCCAGCGGGAGGCGGCGAGCGAGAGGCCAGCAGGTACTGTCCCTCTGGCCAGCCTCTGCTGCCTAATCTGCTGTCCTTCTAATGCTGGGATCAGACGCTCCCTTCTCCCCCACCAGCCTCGCCTGGAGGATAGCAGCACAGCTGGAAAAATAGATAGGTCTTTCTAACCCTCTCATGCGTGCTCTGTGGGGCCAGGTAGCTCTATAAATATGGTAATGGCTTCTCTAGCATGCTCGGACTGGAAATGAGACTGAGGCTGTTCCCACTGATAACTGCTGTGGAAGCCTTTCTGGAGGGGGCTGTGCCTCTGAGCTTCAGGGTCAAATTAACCCCCCGCCTCGAATAGATCCCCTCTCTTCCTCCTCCCCCCTCCCTACTAATCGCCTGTACCCACCTGTTCCCTGATTGCACTGATGACATCCACCGAGGGAAGGAGGCAAGCAGCAGCTCGTGTTTAGTCTATTACCAGGAGGCCCAGACTTGTGATAAAAAAAAAAAATACACCGGCAACAACACAGCTACATTGATGTGTACAATGGGGAACCAGCTTGACACTTCCCTGCCGAGAAAAAGACAGCTACAATAAAAGCCAAACGCCTGCTCAGCCGAAACAACCTTGCGCTCAAAGATGCTCTGACTGTTCCCAACCTGTCCCTAGCTCTTCCTTCACGGACGAGAGCAGACAGTGATCCCTGCCTCCCCCCACACCCCCAGGATGCCCTGGAAATATAGTCTATGGAAAATGGTGACGGGGAGTCGAGAGTGACCTCAGATGAAGCTCTTAACATGACTTTAGATCCTTCCATTTCTGTCACACGAAGATAATAATGCTTTGTTTCAGGTGGTTAGATGATTTTGAAATCTTAGGGGATGCTCCACTCTCTCCATCCCCACCCTGGTCCTCCTGTTAACAGGACCTTCCCCTTTTCCAGGCAGCGACCAGGCCACCGGGCACTGACTCAGCAAAGGGGGAGTGATGCTGAAGAGCAGAGGCTTTCTGAGCGTCCAAAGTCCAGGACGGATGGGGGATTACATGCTGGGCTTCTCAGCCACTCTTTGGGGCCACGGATCCCTTTGGCATCCCACTGACGCCCCTAGACACCGTCTCAGAGTCATGTTGCTACCTGCATAAACCACACTGCAAAATAAGTTCATGAGATAAAATCGTGACTCTGTACAAGTATAAGACAAACGCGTTTCAAGGCGTTTATTTAACTCAATGAATGAAGAAATCAGGACTATGTTACAAACGCGTCCAAGGGGGAGTTTAAAGAGCAGAAGCACAGAGGCCGTTGGAAATGCTGAAATGGATGTGTTCACATGGGTAACACTTGCCTGCTCCCGGGAAGGCCTGGAAGTGGGGTCAGGGAGGCAGCAGGACTTAATTGTATCTCCATGGGACAAACTTCACTTCTGCGGACAAGAGTTATTTCCGTTGCTCTCGGTTTTCCTCAACTTTCAGAGTTGTAAAATAGCTCAAAGGGGAAAGCTAGACAATCAGATAACCAGAGGGTGTGCTGGAGGTTGTCCAACATTCCATAGGAAACCAGTCATCATTTTGGGCCATTTCAAAGCTTTTAAAAATAATTTTTCCTGACAAATAAAATAGATACAAACGCAGAGAAAGCCAATTATATGGAAATGTACTCATTAAAATAGTTTAAAATTTTGTGATACAGTAATATATGTGCTTCTTTATTAGAGACTGATTAACGATATAGTAATAACTACTATACTTTCGAAGGAATCATGGGCATCAACAATATTTCAGGATATTTGCAATGAGTATAAAGTGATATAAAATTATCTATTTCTTCCATATGTGACAAAGCCACGAATATTGTTCAAATCAACGTGATTTGTTGGGTGACATTCATAAAGAAAGTTGGAAGTTAGTAAAAATAAAGGTGCATTTTTTTTCCCCCAAGTTCATGGACCTTTAAAATTCTATCAGATATTTTCAAAATCTCTGAATGAGATAAAAAAAAAAAATCTTCCTCATTTCTAATGTTGAGATAAAAAATGATGACTCAATTGGAGGAAGAGCCCTACAGGTGGTTCAGTTGGTTGGAGCGTTGTCCTGTACACCAACAGGTTGGGGTTTGGTTCCCGGTTGGGGCACGTGCGGGAGGCAACCAATGGATGTTTCTCTCCCTCCCTTCCTCTCTCTCTAAAAAAAATCAGTGAAAACATCATCAGGTAAGGATTTAAAAAAATTGGAGGAAGAGGAAAGATGGAAGTAATACAAATTAAAGGAGTTAGACACTATTGATGTATCTGAGGAAGTGACTCCCAGAGTAACCAAGAAATGAGAGAAGCCCAACATTGATTTGGGGACTCTGAGACTAGAGAACAAACATGCTCCTATTTCTTGGATTGAAGCTTAGAAGGTTACAAGACCCCCGAGTCTGGACAGAGAGGCCTGAGTCTCCTAGAGTTACCCAAAAAGTCAAGACAGTGTTTCCTGGGAGGTGGCACTGATGCGGTGTGATGGGGTGGCTGACTCAAAGAGCTCTGCAAACTCATGCCAGGGGCCAAAACACCCCCCCAGAAAGGTGGATCCTGACAAATCCCACACACAGCGTGCTTATACCCTAGGCATGTCCTCCAGACCTAGGAACAAGGTTGCATCTCATTTATTCCACCTGAAAAAAATCTCCCAAGTCTAACTCTTTCTCTCCATCCCATGGCCAATTCACTAACTCCACCCCCTTACCCGGATTCAAAGCCCTTCGTCCTAGGGCCCCACCGGATTTCCTCATCTCATCTCTTCCCGAGGTACCCCAGCACTCCCCGGCTGCTGCCGGAACCTCTCTGCTCCGACACTCCCACAGGGTGACCCCTGCTTGTTCTCTGGAATGTCTCTCCAACTTCTTACCAACCTTTCAAACTCTTCCCCGCGGTCTTGCTCTAGCCAGCAATGCTCTCTGTTCCCCAGCTTCCTTCCCCACCTAGTAAATGCTATGTATCCATCATGACCACACTCCTCCAGCGTACACGACTCTTCCGTGAAGTCTCCCAGAGCCCCTTTCGCAGGGTATTTGTGATATCCTGACCTAGAACACCACAGGTGTATTTGGCACAGAGCTCCTAACACCCTTGGAATCTTCTAAGTGACCCGAGCAATCAAGGTGCCTTTTGCTTTGCTAATAAAGTTACTTTAGAGAAGCCCCTAAGGATAGGGGCTGATTGCCACTGGAGCCAACCCAGTGACTAGGCAGCGGTTCTCAACCTGTGGGCCATGACCCCTTTGGGGGTCGAACGACCCTTTCACAGGGGTCGCCTATGGAACCGAGACACCGCTCCTCTAACCCTCTCCAGGCGGGTCCGCCCACATGCAGATACACCCACATACAACATGAGGAACTGTATTAAAGGGTCGTGGCATTAGGAAGGTTGAGAACCACTGGCAGAGGATCAGAACTTTCAGTCCTGTCTCAAGATTTCCAGGAAACTACCGGCTGGGATGAGGTTGCAGAAGGAGCATGGTCCGACCAAGACCTTGATTTCAAAGTCCAGCCACCAAAACTGGGAGAGGAGAAAGGTCTGTTGTTCCCAGCCATGCAGCTGGTGGCACTGGGTAGTGGCAGTCCTAGCAAACTAACACAGAGGCTCCTAGAAGTGACATTGGAAATGCATTCTGTTTTACAGCCAGAAATGCGAGACTTATTTGCCCAACACATGCGGACCAGAAGGAATTGTTTCTTTCCTCATTTTTTCTAGTATTTACAAGTCTGCATATCTCATCCAAGTTCCCTTATGAAATAGAAAGAGCTATGTACCTCCATGAGCTAGAGTTCACGCGAGGCTGCTCCTTCAGTACAGTACGAGTCTCAGGTCACCCTATTTCCCAGCTCTCTGAGACCTGGCCCTCTTTACTCTTCACATCCCCTGCCTGGCATCTATCGGGGAATAAATGCATGCATGGGGTCTAAGATTTTAGCCAAAAGAGAGTTCAGACAAGAAGCTTCGGCAGATCTCCCCTGGAGCCCGACTGAGTGGCACTGATTGTCTGTCACCTGTCCCCCGAGCCCTGGCCACCTGCCCGTGTCAGTATCAGTGGCGGATGAAACCTCTCTCACTATCTTTAATTAAATCACCACTCTTCAGACATCCCCTTGGTCTGCGACTTATTACCATACCCTGGACCTCTTACCCTTGCTGCTGAATTCCAATGTGATGGATCCCAGGTCCCTCACGAATTCCACAATTTGCTCTTTAAGTGGAAACGCTTACATTTTGATTGCCTATATGTTTCTATCATTTTCCACCCAGAAGGATGTCAGGGCCCTGTACAGCACTCAGTAAAGTAAACCAGTCTAGACCGCCCTCCTCCACCAAGACAAAGCTCAGGCCAACCCAATGCATCCAAGAAACCGTCCAGGGCAGTAGAGTGTAAATATCCAGGACCATGCGAATATCCCCATTCACCACGGAGACCAAGGCAGAAAGACCTGGGTCTGAATTTCAGCTTCACTACTTATTAGCTGTTTGGGAAAATTGCCTGACCTCTCTAAATCTCATTTGTAGAATGGACATAAAAATAGTCTGTGGGGGAAGGTAGTAAAGGGTCAAGGGGTCAAATATATGGTGACAGAGGAGACTTGACTGGGGTGGTAAACACACAATGCAATGTAGAGATGATGGATTACAGAATTGTACATTTGAAACCTACATAATGTTATTAACTAATGTCACCCCAATAAATTTAATTTAAAAAATATTCTGTCACACGCTGTTCTCAAGATGATTAAATAAGATAAGCATATACAAAGCGCTCAGCACAGTGCCTGACATGTAATAAGCACAATACCTGGCATGTAATAAGCAGAATATCTGGCATGGAATCAGCACACTTTAAATTTAAACTTGGCTGTTGCTGTTCCAATAGTTGTTACTGTTATCAGTTTCATGGCTGTTTTATTGTTGCTGTTGTTATTATAGCAGACTACTCCACTATAATGCTACAAACAGAGTCAAACTATTCAATTGCATAATATGTAGGATAACATCATTATAAAATCTGAGAAGAAACAGAATAAAGCTACTGTGCAGAAGGGTAACCTTACCCATCACGTTATATCTGAATTCATGTCATCATGACATGTGTGGTTTCTCTGCTGCGCATTTACCTTGCAGAAACACCAGACCCGTTTGGTACAGTTGGAGTCACAAGGCAGATCCAGCATTACAGAAGAGGCCTCCCTGGTCATTTAGAGAAGCCCAGAGCTGTGCACAGAGCTATGAGCAATGACTTGAGTCAATGATCATGAAGAAGGATCACACTGGAGGGAGCATACAAGGCATCGTGAGAGACAAACTTCATTTGGGATGGCACCTCAGGCTGATGGAGATACAAGGGATAGGACCTCTGAATAATAATAATCGAGGTGACAGACAGCCCTCCTTCTGGGAAGGTGGGTAGCCTAAGTTCTCATTACATGGGAAAGCAAACAAACAAGGTTGTGGTTTTTTTCTATCCCTTTCTTCTAGAGTTACAACTTTCCACTAGAGGCCTGCAATTTATCTATGCAAAATATGAGGCCATGTTAATACCATGAAGAGTCTTAAATACAAACAGACCAATACAAATGCACAGTCCAGTCATCCATCTTGCGTTGCTATAACCCATGCAATCTCCCTAAGGACCAACCTGCTTCAAGTCACTCCTCTGACCAACAAGCGTCAGGGTTCCCTGTCACTGAAAGAGCAATGTCTGACTTCCTAGGATGCCTGTGCGCTGCCCAGATGTGGGGAAGACAAGTGCATGGGAAAATGAGGCAGTAGCCAACAGAACCGAAATGTTGCGTTTCCTGTGTCGGTGAAAAACTGTCCGCTGTCCAACCAGTCACCACGGTCAACAACATGGGCGTTGTCCTTGATTCGCCTCTTTTCTTCTCCTAACATGCCCATTCCATCAAATCACCAATCACTCCCTGAGCCCTTATCACTGTGATTCCTGAATAGCTCTCGAACATGTCCCCTGTTTCCATCCTCTCTATTACTATCATTGTCCAGGCTGAACTATAGCCTGAGCACCATTTGGATGCCAGGCCTGTCCCATTTCTCCCCTAAATCTATCCTTCATATTCATTTCAAGGTACGGAAAACTCTGATGTGTGTGGGGGGAAAGAGAGTGGTGGGGTGGGGTTGGGGAGGAAGGTGGTGGCCATGAGAAAGAAGGCTTGGCCAGAGAAGAGGCAAATAGTAACAGGTAACTTTTGACTGAGTGATTACTATGTCACTCAGTAATGATACATACATTACTATGTATCAGGTGCTATGCTAAATGCTTTCCGTTCATATTGTCTCCCTTAGTTCTCCACAAGTCCCATGACGCAGGAAGGTGAGGCTTGGAGGGTGTGGTAAATGGAAGATGCCTATGCAATCCTTGCGGCTCCTCCCACTGAGAAACGGAGTCCAGCCCCCCCTCCTTTCCCTAGGCTGTCTTAAACACGTGTTCAGGCAGGAGGATGCGGCAGAAATGGTGTTCTGGGACTTCTGAGGCTGGATCGTAGGAAAGCTTTCTTAGAGTACCTTATCTCTAAAAACCTTGAGACACTGTAAAAAGTCCAACAACCCTGAAAGTGTTATTCTGTGAGAAGCCCAAGCCACGGGGAAGGTCCTGGACCACGGGCTGCGTCGTGAAGATAGACGCGGGCCAAGGAGCAGGAAGCCTCAGGCAGGTGGGTGAAGCCGCCGCCTTAGAAGGGCGTCCTGCCGCTGATACCACGCGGATCCGAGACGAACTAACCGCCCAGCGAAGCCCCGGATGCCTGAACTAGACCGTGCTCAAAATAAAATGCTTACTGCAAACCACGACATTTTGAGATGTTTTTAAATGCCCAAACAGATACCCTGAACAGAGCTATTAGCTCACTTGATCCAAGTCACATAGAAGATGCTGGAGGCGAGTCTCAGATCAGCGGTGAGATCCCAGAGTCCGCCCTCTCCAGGGGCCGTGCCGGGTCCTTGGGGGGAGGTGGCTAGTAGAGCTGGCAAAGTCAAAGGCCCAGAGTGAGGAAGGGAGACGGGAAGAAGACCAGCACTGACCAAGGGGTTTCTGTGTACAGTCATTATGCTAGAAATACTTTCTCTAATTTGATTCCTAAAAAAGAAAAAAATCATTTAAAGTAGGCATTATTTATTACCTCCATTTAATTAAAAGACAGAGAGAGAGAGAGAAAACATGTTTCAGAATAACTTGCCGAAGTCCAACATCCAGGAAGTCACAGAGGCGGGTCAGGGCCCAAAGCCATTGCGATCACTGTCCTGGGTGACCTGCCACCTGAGTGCATTTCGGGAGCAGGTCCCAGCACTGGATGCCCCAGAAGGAAGACATTCGTGCCCACAAAGGCAGGTTTCAGGTAGGCATTGAGCATGCTAAGGTTAAGAGTGATTTATTCCACTTCTACATCAAAAGACAAAACTTTTAATTAAAAGAAGAGAGGGAAAACTGCCGGAGACGGAGCAGGGAGCCCACACCGTCTGACAGTTTCAATTTTCACTTGCGGCGTGGTTTCACGGATTGATGTCCTCCTCTGGCGGGCTGACGAGAACCACTGGCTTCCATAAATCATCTTCCGAAGTCACAGGCGACTGCCGCTTAACCCTGGCTTTGACGGTGGCTTCGGCGGCTACAGCGGCACCAGCCGCGTTTCAATGATCACTACCGGTCGTGTTAGAATCTCAGCAACACGCTTGTACCTGTAACCCCATTTCACTCCCACAGCACCCTGTGGGGTACAGACTATTAGCGTTTCTAATCTAAAGATGACTGAATAGTCTTGGCAAATCAGCCGGAATTGCTCCAGATCATAAGGAAGCTGCGTCGAGGGTGGAATTTCTCTATCTAATGTTTGAGCCCACACACTATATCACAGACTCACATCTTTGCTGGCGGAGGCACAAGGCTCCACACTTTCCACTTTGCTACGCTTTTTTTTTTTTTATCCTCACCCGAGGACATCTTTGCATTTCTCCTCAGATAGAGCAGGAGGGAGAGAGGGAGGAAGAGAGAGAGAGAAACATCGATGTGAGAGATACACATCGAGTGGCTGCCATCCACACGAACCCAACCGGGGCCGGGGACAAACTGCAACCAAGGTACGTGCCCTTAGCGGGAACTGAACCCGGGACTCGGTAGTCCGCGGGCCGGCGCTCTAACCACTGAGCAAAACCGTCCAGGGCCACTTTGCTACCCCCTTTTAAAAAACATTTGGAGACACAAAACAATCCTATAAGCTATGTGCATGAATATATTACCCCTACTTTCTAAAGACCGAAAAGAGATGAACTCAGAACCAGCCAGCCCATCAAACGATTGGAATAACAGCTAATGTGTATAGAGTACTCAGTGGGAGCTAGGAATTGTCTAACTACTTTAAATGTATTACTCAATTTTCCCAATAGAGCATAATAATAATAGTAAGTCCTATTATTATCCCCATTGTAGAGATGCTGAAATTGACACGGAAGATTGATGGCCCCAAAGTCACATAACTACTCAATAGGAGCTCAGAAATAAGACTCCGTCCTCCGCCTCCCAGTCTGCAGTGCTTTCCGCTGCACCCGCCGCATCCGTGTCCTGGGCTCCCAAACGGAATGATGCCGATGGGCCTCGAACACCTACACTGAAGCACAGGGACAGTGGATACCTTAACTAAGGAGGGAGCGTGTTGGGGGCAGGACTCAAGTGCACAAGTCAATGAAGCGCCCACTTTTAGGGACAGCGCTCGCATGACCCTGACGATGAGAGGAAACACCTTAAATTCTGACCCCCAGGGTGCACGGCCCCCAGGCTAAAGGTCGTCCCGGCTTTGGAGCACTTTAGTGTTGGGCTTGTGAGAGCCATGGAAGCTGTCCTGTGGGGGCTGTGATGGGAGACATCAGTAAAGATGTCAATTTATCACCATAGCCCCCAGAGCACGCGCACCACTATGCGGCAATCTGGGGGGGTACCTTTCCTCTGGACATTAACACTTATTCACTGAGTGTCTCTAATTGCCCCGGCACCGCTGATAGAAAGAGAAACCTGGTCCTTCCTCTGGAAGTGAAAGGTAGAGAAGTCCTCTCCAGAGACACACACTGACCACCACGCGAGCACTGGGTGTGCGTGCAAGGTGCCTGGGTGTGGAGAAGAGCCCAGCGGCGCCCTGAGTGTGGGGAGGGGGAGGGCACTCTGAGCTGGGACCTGTACTATGTCAGGGTTCTCTGATTGCAAACATCGGGAAACAGTTCTAGCTAACTCAGGAAGAGAACAACAACAACAAACAAACCAACAAAAATTACTGGAAGGATACAGGATTGATCCCTGGTCTTGCAAAGAGGGAAATGGGCCATTCCAGGAAGGGGGGAGGAGGAACAAACGGACCATCTCATCAGAACCCCCCAGAGACAGCATGGCTCCAGCCAGTACCCAGCCAGTGCCACTCTGCACAGGATTCAGATTTTCAGGGATCGTCTCAACGGCCTAGTAGGTCAGGAGTCCACCCTCTGGCCAGAGGAGGGCACGTACAATGGACAGGGTCAGCTTCGAAAAGGGAAAACAGGTGCCCTTGTTCCCTGTTGATGAGAAGAGACGCTGAGCAGGCGAAACTGGCAGCTGTTCACTTGGAAAAAAGAAAAGGAAGAAATACAGAAAAGCAGCGACATTCGTTTCCTGGGGCTGCTGACACTAAGTGCCACAAACCAGGTGGCTTAAAACAACAGCAGAGATTTATTCTCTCACAGGTCTGGAGGCCAGAAGCTTGAAATCAAGCTGTCAGCAGGGCCATGCTCCCTCCAGAGGCTCCGGGGAAGAACCTTCTCTGAGTCACCCAGCTCCTGGTGGGTGCCAGCAATGCTTCGTGTCTTTAGCATGTAGCCACATCACTCCAGTCACTCTGCCGCCGCCATCGCACGACTTCCTTCCTGTCAGTGTGCCTGCTCCCCTCTCTCTCCTTCTAAGGACACTGGCCCTTTGCCTTAAGGGTTCACCCTAGCCCAGTATGACCTCATCTTCACTTGATTACATCTGCAAAGACCCTCCTTCCAAATAAGGCCACATTCATCAATACTAGGGGTTAGGATTTCAATGTACCTCTCTGAGGGCCACAGTCAACCCACAGCAGCAATCAAGGGGACACAGGACTGTCAGAACTTGAGACGCACTGAAAGATGCTACCTCCTCAGGAAACCATGAGGTGCGTGTGGCCAGAGACAGGGATGATGGGATGACTGGGAGATGAGGCAGCTAGAGAGCAGATCACAGGGCATCTCTGCTGGCCGGCGAGGGGAATCAGACTTCAGAGAGCCCATTTTTTCATCCAGGAGTGGCACACTTCATTCTGTGTTTGAAATGACCCTCTGCTGCTCTGTGGAGACAGACGAGGGAACTCTGCAGAAACAGGGAGAGAGCCCAGAGGCCCAGAAGCCAGGTGAGCAACGATGTGGGCTGACCAAGGAGTGGGCTAGAGGCACAGCTCTTCCCCTTTGCCCTCAGAGTGGCTTCTGAGAGCACCCTCACGTGGCAATGAGGACATGGCAGGAGCAGATCTCTCTCCTGCAGGACCTCAAGGACCTCCACTGAGTCCTACTGCTCCTCTCCTCTGCCTCCTCTTCTTTAAACGTCCTTTACAACTCTCCACCTGTCCCCATTAATATGCATCCCTCTTCCGTCTCCTCACTGTTAACTTGATTTTCCAGACTAACCCTCTTGTGTCTGCTCACATTAACCTTAAGAGTAACGTGGATGGTTCTTCCTCTAATCTAATCCTTCTGGCCATTCATTCAGCCTCTTCCTCGCAGTGGCTCCACTCAGCACATCTTTTTGAAATGTACTTGGGAAAAGTGGATGTCATAAAGCAAGAAGAGCAAAGAGAAGAGAACCTGGGAGGTAAACATCCAATTAGCTTTCCTTTGGTTCATCCAGATGGGTGTCTGAGTTCAAGTCTAGATTCAGTCGTCAGCGCCCCAAGGCTGCAGAGTAGGTGAAGCTCAGACGTATGCAGAGACGTTGCAAGTACTACAGGGTCTTCCCTCAAATCAGAGAACTGCAAAGGGGGACTCAGCATTTAGGGAAAGCATTCTTGGTTTTCCATGAGCAGACACGGGGGCTTGGAGAGACTCAACAGTGAGACTCGGGTAACTGAGAGCCCACTGCCAAGCCTGGAGCACTAGTCATGTTTCCTGGGAGCCTTTCGGGACCAGGTGCGTCCGTCTCGGCACTCGGTGATCCAGACACTGCGCTTCTTTCAGTCCCTAGAGCACACCCTGCTCTCTCTCAGTTCCACCTCTCCTACCCCAATCAGCCTTAGTCCTTCAGATCTCAGCTTGGAGGTAACACCCTCCAGGAAGTCCTCCTGGATTCACCAGGCAGGAGGAGGCCTCCCTCCCCTAGTTCCTCCCGTAAACACTCTTGGTTTGACCAGTCCTGGCCTTCACCCTTCTCGACCTGAGAGAGATACTCATACCAGCCTTGCCATGGATCTTTGAGCCAAAACTGGACACAACCAGCTTTGGTGACTCCTCCCCTTTCTGGCTCTCAGGTTTTCCATCTCTAACATGAGTGGTTGGGCTAGAATATTTTCTGAAGTGTCCAGGATGTCATATAAGGAGGAAAAGATTCTAACTTGGAAAACACTGGGTTGAAGAAAGTAAATCTAATTTCTGTGTTGTAAAACGAAATGAGCCAGTCAGAGGAAGACAAGTACCACAGGATCTCACTTATTTATGGAATATCATGAACAAAATAAGCTGTTGATCAAAATAGATCCAGAGACATGGAAGTAGGGAACAGACTGACAAACCTCAGAGGGAAGGGGCGTGGGAGGGGTGGGAAGAGATAAACCAAAGAACTTACATGCATCTATGCACAACCAGTGGACACAGACAACAGTGTGGGGAAAGCAGGAGGGGGTGGGAGCAGGGAGGAAGCGCTCAATGGGGGAAAAGGGGAAACATCTGTAATACTTTCAACAATAAAGATTCAAAAACAAAAAAACAAAACACTTCCCCAAACCCTGACCTTGTTTCTCCCCACTTTACACAGAATGTGCACTTCCTGTTGCTCACTGTACGCCAAGCTCCGTTCACCGCTCTAAGTGCTTCCTAACTCACGCCATGACCCTGACACACTGAAGGAGTTATGCTGTAATTTTGTAGATGAGGATACCGAGGCATAGAGAGCTTAAGACATGTCCCAAAGTCACCCGGCTGGGAAGCAGGCGAGGCAGCACTCAATGCAGGCAGGCTGGGTCCCTGTCGGTGCCCTAACCACTGGGCTGCGCTGAGACGTTCACAGAATCAGTGCTCTGCAGGGCACACAGAGAGGGGAGACGTCTTCTGAATCACTGAAGCCCTACAAGATTCCAAACACTGTCCGAGGAACTGCTGTATTACCCTTCTTATAGGCGTCACCCACCCGTGGCACTGACCCCCACAGCCTACTGCTCCTCCCCCGGCACTGGGACCCCGGGCCACCAAAAGCTGCAGGAGCAAAGCAGGAATCGGTGGTGGAATCAGTCAGACCTTGCTCTACCCACTGCCCAGCCCCCTACCCCCAGGCCGCTGAGGTCCCAGCATGCCTCCCACGTGGGCACGCCACCTGGGTGAGGATGCAGAGGTGTGGCGGATGGCTCAGCGAGGAGAAGAAGGTATCTGCTCTCTGCCTCTGACATTTCCGTCCTCAGCCTGAGAACAGAAGACAGAGACCACCAGCCCCAGCAGGACGCCGACCAGCCCAGGAAAATGCCTACAGACAATCCACACAGGCTTCCGGGAGCCGTATTCCTGTGCCTACCCCTCAGAGTCTGCCTCTGAATCTCCGCTCAGCTGCTACTGCTGTGTCACCGGTCCCCAGACAAGGAATTGAGTGATCTCAGGAAGTAAAAGCCTCTGAAGCTTCAAGGATCTTGGGGATTATTTCCCTCTGTCCCATCACGTACACAACGGGAGACCGGGGCACGCAGGGTGGAAAGGGATCAGGGACGTTCTGAGTCGGTGGCAGAGTCAGGATCACAACTGGAATTTGCTGACTCTCCATCCAGTGTTCTTTCCGATAGTACAGTGGTTCCTTAGAGGGCTGTGTAGGGAACTGAGAACAATTGGTCCGACTGTCTCGTTTTACAGATGGGAAACCGAGGTCCAGAGAGAAGAAGACTTGCCCCAATCGTGACACGTGACCTTGCCTTGTGATTTCTGTTCACTTACTTCCCTCCTGAGCCTGAGTGCCACAAACAGTCCTTGCTGGATTCATCCTCACGCCCAGGAAATGACCGGCACAGTGCAAGTGCACAACCACTGACAGTCCCATGGATGGTGGCTCTAAGGACCAATGAATAGACACACAGCTAAGGGAATAAACAGATGAATGAATAAATAAATAAATGCATCTCTCTTAAGGTTTTGGTCCCAGTTGGGAAGAAACCCCTAGGGAAGTAACACTCAAAGTGGTCTTCACTGATCAGAGTACAACCAGTTTCAAATGTTTTCCGAGGCCTGTGATGTGATGACCAGAACAAGCAGCGAGCATCGCCTGGAGGGTTCCAGTAGGAGGGAAGCTTCGATCTGGCAGGGTGGGACTGCTCCTCGGGTGCCACGCTTCCTTTTCTCTCCAGGTCATGCAGTCTCCTCAGATCATTCTCTCCGTAATCCTGAAGACAGCCAGTGTGGTCGGTATGCCTCGTCCACTTCACAGATAAGAAGATGAAGGTCAGAGATATAAAAGAATTCGCCCCTGGCCACTCGGATCCCAGGGCAGAGTCGGGCTTGGAATCCAGCTTCCTGCTTCGCCTTGCTGTGGGCAACTGTGCTGAGGGTACCTCGTGCACCATTAAACCAAGAACAGCTTGTGCTTTTCCCAGAAAGGGATCTGAAAGCAGCTGGTGTCACCGTGCTGGGACCCTGCGGGCTCGGGAAGGAGTAAACGATAGCTCCAAGGACCGAGCTCATTTCTCACTCTGTCTCATTAGGAGTGGCCATCAGCGCCTGCAGCAGGGAGCCTGCCCGTCATCCACTCACACCTCCCGCTCGCAGGTGACAGCCCCACCGGCAGCTCCATCCCACGACCGATGCCAATTTCTCGGAGACGGATGGTGGGGCTTTTTCTAAGACACTGAGATCTGCTGTTTGTTCAACCAATGTTTGTTCAGTTCCCTGCTGTGCGTCCCTGTACTGCTGGGGCTTTGGGGAAGAAGAGAACGAACAGTCCTAGTGTGTGCTAAGCATGAGTCTAGATCGCTTATATGCATGAGCTTCCTTATTATTATCACTTGTTGCTGCTGCTGTTATTATTTAAGGCTACTTTTTATTGAGCACTGATGCTGTTGCAGAATTTTACCAGGCATTTCACACTTCTGATGATGATGATGATGAGGATGATGATGATGATGTAGGGTTGAATAGTGCCCTCCCACAAAAAGTTCATGCCCAGCCAGAATCTCAGAATGTGATCCGATTTGGAAATGGGGTCTTTGTAGATATAACCAAGTTAAGATGAGGTCCTACAGGATTAAAGTGAGACCAAACCCAAGTATGGGCGTGCCTTTCATGGGGAGGGAAATGGGGACACATACACAGAGAAGAAAAGGCCACATGAACACAGAGGCACAAGGGAGGAGTGAGGACAGAGGCCGAGATGGAAGCGCTCCATCTACACTCCGAAGAGCACCAAGGACTGTCGGTCACCACCCGGAGCTGGGAGGAGGCAGGGAGGGAGCCTCCTGCGACGCCTTCGAAGGGAGCACGGCCCTGCTGACAACTTGACTTGGAGTGTCTAGCCTCCGGAACCGTGAGGGGGTTCGTTCTGTTGTTTTAATTTGTTTTGGCAGCCCTAGGAAATGAATGCGATGATTTAGTTATCCTTTCTCGAATACTTCCTATGGACAGCACTAATGAGAATGTCACATGGATTATCTCGTGGAATCCTCATATTAAATCTGAAAGGTGGTTATTCCAGCCCTCTTTTGTGGATGAGGGAACCACACACGCAGAGAAGCGCGTTGACGGGCCGAAGGCTCGCGCACGACTGAGTTTTCTTCACCGAACAGTGGAAACAGTGTTCAGGTCGAACAAGCTCTTCCACCCGGAGCTCAGGGTGGTCCTCTGGCAGCCCCAGCCCACCTTGCCAAAGGGCACTCTCAGCTCAGCTCTTCGGGAAGTAGCAGAGATCACAGCGTAGGGCACACACCCCACCGGTCTCAGCACCGCAGCAAGGGGAACTGACACAAATACTCCATGCCTCCAAACCTCCATTCCCTCATCCACAAGACGGGACCCCATCGTCTAGCTCACAGAATTACTGTGACGCTGAGTGTGGTAACAAGGCGTTCATGGCACATAACGCCACACACAGCAGTCACTATTACTTATATGCATATTCAACCCAAAACGGATATGTTCTTATTTGCATTGCCTTTGTGAGTCCCAATGTTTCCCGTTGACACCTACTGTTTCATTTCCTAGAATGCCTTTGCCCCTCGCCTCTGCATGTGACAGCCACACATATCATCCAAGGCCAAGCTGAAAAGCCTCCTCCTCTAGGGAGCCTTCCTAGATCTCTCAGCTAGAAATGGCCTCCCCACCCCCATCCCCCGGACTAGGCAGGGCCATGTACAAACCCCTCCCTTCAAGGGCAACTTGAACGTCCTGTCTGTGTTCCTTACTTAATTTTGGATGACAGACGGGGGACTCTCTTTTCTTTATTTTTTAACTAAAATTTCTTAAGACCCTCAATTTCCCAGCAGCATGTGGGAGTCCCATATCTCAAATCTGGGGGACCTAACCCAGCCCTACATCCATGTATGTATCTCTAGTTCTTTCTCCTTGTCAGCTGAGGCTTATCGTTGTTTTTCTCAAGGCTTTGTTTGCGATCTGCTCTCCTCCAAACCAGAGTCACCCCAGACTGCACAGCACCCCCCCCTCCTCCTGGTACCTCTCCCTGAAGCCTTCCTGCCCGCTCTCAGCACTCGGTCTTCACATCCACCAGACGCATCAAATATTCCTCTAAATGATTTCGGTTGCATCTAAGAGGACATCTATCAGCCACTGAGAGTCATTTCCCAGTTGATCGCAACTTCGTATGTTCTGAGCGCCACTGCAAGGGTTTTGCACGGATTAACCAGCTCAGTCTTCACGGTAGCCATACATCTGTTATTGCCCGTTTTCACAGTGGAAGAAACTAAATTCCCTGCCCAGCATCACACAGCTCACGGGCCGCAGAGCCAGGCTTCTAACCCAGATTGAACTACCGTGCTGTACTCCTAAACAGCATAGATTTTTCCTCTTATACACTTGTTCTCTATGTCCATCACGTATCTCTCCCCCGAATTCCTAAGAGGTGGCCAGGCTGATGACCCCTCACACCGCCGAGAAGCGTGGCTAACACCTGTCCGCCGGACCATCCAGCAGTGGAATGATTCCACACGAAGCACCTGTCCTCCGTGGATCGCGAATGGCCGTGCCTGCCACACGTATGGCTTGTGAGAATGCACTGAGATGATGCAACCAGGCAAAGAGCAAGGGGTGCCCCTGAAGCTGCCGGAACACAGGCCTGCCCTCGAGGAACATCTCTAGAAGGCGACACGCTGTTTGGAAGGAAAAGTTCACGACAAGATATGACTGAAAGCTTCCTTAAAATTAGGCGGAAATTTGATTACAGTGATGGTTGCAAAGCTCTGCACATGTACCAAAAATCATTCAGTTGTACACTGGAAACGAGTGACTTCTACGGCATGTAAACCACATCTCGGCAGGCCGTCGAGAACAAGAGGATGGACAGGCTAACGGGAGACGGTGGCACTGAAGTTGCCATGAGCTGGGCCACTGTCTCCGCGGGAGCCTCTAGGTAAAAGCCTGGAGCCCACGAGATTTGCAAGGGTCCACGAGCCCTGGGGAAGTGGGGGAGGAAACAGCAGGTTCCAGGTACACACACGTGCAACCTGTATGAGCAAAATCAATGCACACAAACGCAGCCTGTATAAACAGAATCAGTTGTCTAATTAAACGTCTCTACAATGTAACACTGTTATCAACTATGTCAACTATGTTTCCAGCTTGACGACTTTAAGGAAATACATTGAATGTGGAGTATGAAGGTTTCACAGAGTTCCCCAAAGTAAGAGTGTCCAAGGTCTACAACACGCAGAATGACCCGAGTTATAATAACACAGTCCTATCCAAGGGTACCACAGATTTCTTGAGCGTAGCGTGGAGGTCGGCAAACTTTTCCTGAAAAAGTTCAGACTGTACAGCCCTGGCCGGTTTGGCTCAGCGGTTAGAGCGTTGGCCCTCGGACCAGAGAGCGCGGATTCAATTCCGGTCAAGGGCACATACCTTGGTTGCAGTTCGGTCTCTGGCCCTGGTCGGGATCCTTCGGGAAGCAACTAATCAGTGTATCTCTCTCACATCGATGTTTCTCGCCCTCTCGCCCTCTCTCCCTCCTCCCTCTCTCCCGCCCTCCCTCCCACTCTATATGAAGATAAATGGAAAAATATCCTCGGGTGAGGATTAAAAGATAAATAAAAAAGCTCAGACTGTACATATTTTAGGCTTCGTGGGCTATCTGGTCTTTATTGCAACTCCTCAGCTCTGTATTCCACCCAGCCCCAGACACTGGGTCAGTGGAAGGGCGTGGCTACGTCCCAGTGAGACTGCACGGAGACAGCCAGCGGCCCACCTGGCCTGCAGGGTGTAGTCTGCTGACCACTCTTGGCGGCAGGAACCTGGGCTGGTGTCGGAACACTGTGCCAGAGTCTCCTGGCTCCACACTAACACATCCTGTGAATCTAGCCAAGTCTCTTCTTTGGACTTGGTTTTCTCATCAGGAGGTAAGGGGAGGAGTTTACTTCGAAAGAGTGCATCTCCTTCAGCTATTGGGAGACCACAAACCACCAGGTTTCAGAAGGAGCAAGAAGCGGGTCGCTGCGGGGCTGGCTACCCCTCCTTCTTCTCCACACATGAAGAACAACCTGACTTTCTCTTTTGCTCCCTCTCTCACCTCTCCCAGCCCCCGAGCTTCCTCTGTCGTCTCGTCTTGAGCATCACCCCCGAGGGCTGCCCCAGTCACCGTGTCCGCAAGACTTTCCAGCACCAGGCTTTCTGCAAGAGTCACCACCCACTGGCTCACTCCCTGAGTTTCTCATGAGTAAAATCCGAAGGAGAGAACCCGATGGGCCTACCTTGTCCCGAGTCAGCACGAACCGCGGGTCTCTGTGGCACACAGAACGTGCTGCCTTCCATTCAAGGGTCCGCATCGCTTAATCCAATCACCTGCCGTCTGGAGTTGGGGAGAGAACAAGGGCACAGGTTAAGTCCAAGACATGGATGTTTAGAAGATCATCATTAACTCTCCCTGGGTTGTATTCTCCATATGCCCAGAGGCCCTAAGGCTGAGCATAAAAGATACGGGCTTTATCAAGATGAAGGGATGCTATATCATCCAGTGGGGTTTTCCCTCAGTCACACAGGCTCCCTAAGCTTGAGTTTCTTCATCAATACATTGAGGATAGGAAGTGTTTTGTTCAGCGAGTATGCTGAAAAGGAGAAACACAGTGGATACTTACTACATAGCTGCTTCTCTTACTATTAGGAGGGAATGCTGTCTAGCCTACCTATTTGGGTACTGTCATTACTATTTGAAGTAATTTAGATAAACATTTATTGAGTGTTGACTATGTACACGAGTGCCATCCTTCACGAAATGTCTCTGAGAAGACTAGCCTGGGCACATGTCTGAGTCCTGCTGCTGGTGTCATGGTCATCGCCCTGTGTCTGGCGATCGGCTCCAGACAGCTGGGCCGACACCGCACAGAACAATCCGACTTCGGAATTCTTGGCAGGCAGGCAGGCAGAGCCCGAGCCCCGCAAGGAAGGTAATACAGCTCTAAATAGATATCCAGGGACATTTTTTCTATATTAAACTATTGATTTTTCATAAACTAAGAGTACAAAAGGCCAGTGAAAACAATTGATTCCCAGAGCAGGACGCCAAAAAAATGAGACAGCGCTCTGTCCCTTGTTGGCCACTCGTGAAGTGACTTCATTTTAGAGAAAAGATAAAACTCCTTTATTTCTAGGAAGTAAATGGAAGGAAGGAGGGAAGGAAGGAAGGCAGGCAGGCAGGCAGGGAGGAAGAGAGGGAGGGAGGGAGGGAGGAGAGAGGGAGGGAGGAGAGAGTATGAGAAAAGGCACTCACTGCAAATCAGAAGACAGGAAACCTAAGTTTCAGCCTATCTCAGCCACTGAGTGAAGTCCTCCCTTCCTTTCAGAGATGGAGAGGTAGAACTTGCTCTCTCTGTCTGGACATCCTGTGACTCCGTTCAGGGAGGGCGGCAGGAAGGAGAGAAAGGATGAACGATGGAAGAGAAGGCCTGAGAGAACTCACAGCGGACCAATGAGGAAAAGAACTGGTTGGACTCGCAACTTTCGCTTCACCTGGATCCCCACTGTGATGCCAGAGAATGTTCTCAAGAACCTCGGCGCCCCGCCAGCAGGGAACCCTTGCAGGGGGCGCTGAGGCTTGTCCGGTTGGGGGAGGAAGCCCTATTTGATGAAAATAAACCAAAGTATGAATGAAAAATTCTGAACCTTGGGAGGGCTGTGCAAGTGAGGAGCTCGGACGTACAAGCTCATTCGCTTCAGGGCGAGTCCTGCTCCACCCTGCACTTGTGCCTTGGGTGGAGGAAGTGGGGGAGACCATTCAGGGACAGCTGTGGTCCATTTCTCCCCAAGACCTGCACCCTCTCCTCTGTCTGTAGATTGGGATCTAATGACACTGACTGAGCATCCGTTTGGTGCTGTGCACACATCAGCTCATGAAGACCTCTACCTGGGAGTGGAGATCAGGGCTTCCACTTTATGGAGATGTTGGAGGCAAGTCGCTCCTCTGAGAACCGAGCGGAGCATGATTTAGAGATGAGGACAAGCTCACTTTTCTACCGCTAAGACATTTTGTTCAATGGGGTCCCATTAATTGGTCATTAGTTTTGTGCCAGGAACTGGGATGAGGTTTATAGACATTTTGTCATTTACTACTCATGACAGTCCCATTTACATTCCATAAGATTCATTTTTAGAGTTCTGACAAACATATTAATTTATATAAATGCCACAAGCATCAAGATATAGATATTTCCATAACCCTTAGAAGACTCCCCATCCCCCTCTGTATTCAATTCCCTCCCCGGACCCCTGGTACCAGGCAACCACTGATCTGATTTCTGTTTCCATAGTGTTGCCTTCCCCAGAATCTCATATAAATGGGATCATACAGTATGTAATCTTTTGCTTCTCACTTCTTTCACTTAGTCTCATGCTTCTGAGATTCATTCATGTTGCCTATACTAGCAGTTTGCTCTTTTTCATGGCTGAGTAATAGTCCACTGTGCGGATGTATCATCATTTGTTTATCCATCACTGTGATGGACACTTCAGTTTTTCCCGTTTTGGGTGATTATGAATAAAGTTACTGTTATCATCCTCATGCATGTCTTTGTGTAGACATATGCTTTTATTTCTCTTGGATAAATACCTAGAAGTGGAAATTGCAGAGCTGCGTGGTGCTGTGAACGGAACTGTGTCTCTCCATTACTCCTATGTTGAAGCCTCAATGCCCAGTTCCTCACAAGGCAACTGCTTCTGGAGACAAGGCCTTCAAAGACGTGATTAATTAAAATGAGGCTGTTAGAGCACACACTAATCTAGTTCTACTGGTGTCCTCATGAGAAAGCCTGGACAGACATAGGGACATCAGGGACGTGCACACACAGAAGAAAGGCCATGCAAGGACATGGCAAGATGACTGGTTTGCAAGCCCAGAACAGAGGCCTCGGGAGAACGCGAATGTGCTGACACTGTGACCTTAGACTTCAAGTTCCCAGAACTGTGAGAAAATAAATGTCTAGTGTTTAAGCCACCAGTCTGTGATATTTATGGCAGTCCTAGAAAACAAATGCACATGAAAAGTACACGTCTGACTTTATAAAAAACTGCCAAGATGTTTTCCAAAGTGGCTGAACCATTATACATTCTCATAACCAATGTGCGACTCTCGGTTTCCCTACTTCCAAGCCTGCTGGTGTTAGTTTTTTTCTCCCATTTTAATAGTTGCAGAGCGACATCTAATTGTGGTTTTAATTTGTATCCCTTTAAAGCTCATGACGTTGAGCTTCTTTTCAGTGTTGTTTTTTTTGTTAGTTTGTTTTTTATTTATTTATTTTTGGTTGTTATTTACCATATCTCTTCTTTGGTGAAATGTTTGTTTGAATTTTTTGTCAATTTTTTAATTAGTTTATTTTCTCATTAGAGACTTTTGTGAGTTCTTTATATACTCTAGATACAAGCTCTTTATCAGATATTTCTTTGGCCCCTGTCTGTGACTTGTCTTTTCATTTATTTAAATGGGGACTTTTGGAGAGCAATAGTTTCCAAAAAGTCCAACTTATGATTTATTTTTCTTTTATGACTTGTGCCTTGTGTGTTCCATCTAAGAAACCTTTAGAGCACCACAGGGGTCCTGCTCTGCTCCTCCGTGCCCTAGTTTTCACAGGGGCAATCCCTCCTTGTTGAGGGCATGTAGCTTTCAGCTCCATGGGGTAGGGGGAGGTGAGTCTGTATCACTCAGGGATGAAGGAATAGAAGTCCCCTTGGCTAATGGACCGAAAGCCATGTTCTCTTCCAACACCATCATAAGATGGCAATACCCCGATGGCCTGTGCCAATGTCACTTGGCTCTGGGGCCAGGCACGGAAGAGAGAGACGCCAGGTGCCGAACTCCCACATCGACCAACATCAGACAGAGCTGCGCACGGTCGGCAGGATGGAACAGAATTTAATCTGGGAGGTGCAGAGTCTGGAGAAGTGCGGTGAGAGATGAGGCAGGGGCCAGCGCAGAAAAGCTCTGGACACAACACGACACAGACAAGCCACCGAAGGGCCTTGAAGAGAACCTGATCTGACTCGTATTTTAGAAAGATCGTTCTGGCTCCAGAGTACAGAATGACTCGAAAGGCAGCAAGACCAGCGGGAGGGAGACCCATTAGGAACTGTTGGAATAATCCTGACAAGAGAGGGATTGACAGCTGAGCGTGTGGGGGTGGCAACGGGAGTGGAAACAGGGAACTGGTTATCTTGAAGTCTCTCTATTATTTGGGCATTCTCTCCGTGTTCATAAACTCTGTGTCCTTAACAAAACAAGAAAACGCAGATCGCTACTGCTATTGTCAAACCATCCTGGATCCCACAATAGCCAATTACACTCCAAAGTCACAGTGCCAAAGGGACAATATAAAAACGCTGGTATTTACATAGCCCGTCTCGCAGAAGGCGCATGGCTACCCATCAACACACAGCCCATTTCCAGTCTCCACGCGCTCACGAGACAAAGTTTCCCTCCCCACTCTGAAGAGTTGCAAGTTGAGCAGAAACTGCAGGATGTGTAATAGTTGATGCAGCATTGTTTCTAACAGCACCGAGAACTTCCCGTGTGCCAAGCACGTAATTCTCAGAGCCACCCTGGGAAGGCAGATGTGACCCCCCCAACCCAGAGGCTAAGAAACCCGAGTGCGGAGGTGGAGCGACTTTTCAAGGCGGCACAGCTAGGGAACAGGAACAGAGTGGGATCTGAACCCCATGCCCCTTCGGGTTCCCTGACATTTTATTCCTGGCCATGGAAAACATGATGCTTCCCATCAGTATGTCACACTCACACGGACAAAAGTAATAGCTTTCGGAGACACAGAACTGACATAACTTAAGGGGATTAGCGTTCTTCCGTCTTGGTGCTGGGAATTTCCCAAACGTCTTCATTAGCATTCTCCTTGGGGAAATATTGACATTTTTGTCTGATAAAGAAAATGAGATGGGTATAAAGAAATGGTGCCTTGTCTGAAAGCCACCAAGAATCAATCCATAAAACGTTAAGACAATTAAGAGAAATGAATTGAGGCTGGAAATTGTGTCTTAAGTGAACAACACCAACCTGTAGACATAACAAGGGAGAGAGTGGTTTCTGACATCAGTGGCTTTTAAATAGGTGACGTGTGATGACTCTTTTAAAATAGGAGGGGCCACAGAGACTGTGGCCCACAAAATGCACAAAATATAAAATTTAGTATATAATTTCAAATGTTTTAAAGAAGTCCCCCTCCCATGACTCCTATCTACCTAGATCCCAAAGTATTATGCCAACATAAATGTTAGTATTTAGTTTACGTTGCTTTTTACTGAAACTCCACCAGGCCAAGAATCAGAAAATCTAGGCTCCCGTCTGTTCCGCCCGGTCACCCACTGAATCGCACTGACACAAACTCAGAGACTTAGAACACTAGAACTGTTTCCTGAGTGCTGCGGGTCAGCCGGGCAATGGCCATTCTGGGCTGAACGCCAGGGCTCCCGCCCTCTTTCTGGAACCGGTGGGCTAGCCTGGGCATACGCTTCTGATAATGACAGAAATTCAAGAGAGCAAGTGGGAGCACATGAGACCCCTTGATGCTCACTCACACACAGGACCAGCACACTGACATGTCTGCCGTGTCCTTTGGGCCAAAGCAAGTCCCATAGCCAAAGCCAAGGTGAAGGAGTGGGGGAATGGGCCGTGTCAGTTTTCCATGCTTTGCAACAAATTGCCATAAACCGCAGTTTAAAAGAACAAGCCATCTCATTGTCTCTGTGGTCCACGTGTCTGGGCAAGGTTTAGCCACATTCTCTGAAAGGCTGTAATTAAGGCCAAGGTTCAGCTCTCATCTGGGGGCTCGAATAGCAATGCATCGACTTCCAAGCTCACTCAGGTCATTAGGCAAATCTATTTATTTTTTTAAATTTTTTAAAATATGTTTTTATTGATTTTTTAGAGAGAGAGGGAGGGAGAGAAAGACAGAGACATCAATGTGAGAGAGAAACATTGATCAGCTGCTTCCTGCCACACGCTCTACTGGGGATCAAGCCCACAACCCGGTCTTGTTCCCTGACCAGGGATCAAACCAGGACCTCTCAGTCCTTGGGACAACTCTCAACCACTGAGCCACCCTAGCTGGGCGGCAAAATCTATTTATTAGTGGCTGTAAGTGCAGGAACTTCAGTGTTGCTCAGCTCCCAGATGCTGCCCACAGTCCCTTGCCGAGTGGACACCTCCAACAGGTTGCACACCTCCTTCCCGGCAGCTCGCTGCTTCGATGCCAGTGATGGGGACATCTGCACCAGGCGGGTCTACGGAACGTCATAAACTCACGTGACACGTTCCTCACCATGGCCATAATCTATTGCTCAGAATCACGCCACAGGTCCTGCCCACAATCCGCTGGAGGGAATTGCACAGAAGTGTGAAGACTAGGAGGTGGGATCGTGGGGGCACCTTCCAGCCTGCCTGCCACCACCCCTTAGAGGGAGATTCCAGGCCAGCAGTCGGTGCCCCATCGTGTCAGAGAGCAGCAGGACGCAGTGGAGAGGAGGCAGACAGCAGGGCCAGGACGGCCGCTCTGTGGGAGTGAGATTTGGGCAGGGAGGTGAACAGAGGAAGAAACCGGCGGTGCAGAAATACTTGGGAATTCCTAGAGTTTGGGAGCTGTGAAAACGTACAAGAATTGAGAGCAGGAAATATGCTTTTAAATGGACTGTCGTTCAGTCTACTCCCCAACGACAGCCCGGACACCAGGTCTTCTAATCTTCCAATTAAATGGACTGCTCGAACTGCCCCGCCAGAAACCCATCGTCCAGACAAAGGGCGCTCAGTGGCTAATGAGGTGAGGAGGAGATCCTGAGGGACGCCAGGCGTTTATCCCGATGGGACGTCCCTCTGCCTGGGATGTGCCCGGGAGCGGGGGAGAGGCGGAAAGACGCAGGGCGGCGGCCTCCAGAGAGACAGGGGCCCAGAGAGCTCGGCGGGTCGTGGCCCTGAAGGAGAGGCTTTGCTCCGCCTGCGGTGGGGACCCGGGTGGAAGCCGAGGCCCCAGGTTAATTTGACCAAGCTGGAGAATCTGATGACTGCCACACCAAAGCAGCAATTCTGTGAAACAGCCAGAGCGCTCAGACACCAACGATGCCCTGTAAGCCCTATGACACTCCGCACAGCAGATTCTTCGTGTGCGACGGGAGGACTGAGCTGGAGTCTGGGCGTGAGCAGGTGGGTGCCACGAGTCTTCTGTGAAACAGCAGGAATGAATGGTTTTCATATTTCTAGCAAATGTGTCTTGTGCTTAGTTATCCTCCATTTAAAACACTATTAAGGTTTTAAAAAAAAAAAAGATCAAATAGCTATCGATTTGGGGCCTCTAGGAGACGGTTCCAAAAGTCCTTTGCAGCTCCAAGGGAAGTGCTTTGTCCCAGCCCTTGGTATAGTGTAAGATTTCAATAAAACAATTGCAATTATCATCCTCAATTACTTTATTATTTTCTTCAAGATATTCATTGCAACACACTTGGAGAGGCAGTACATTAAAATGTCATCAGCCATTAATTTTACAGCCAATTTAGTGAATCTCTATCAAGAATCCAAGGAAGATATCACACCCTAACTCTTACATGGTAGGTGCCCTGATCGTGTATTTGTGAATGAGTAAGCAAGAACCAGCTACATGTCAGTCCCAAACATTGGCTAGTGCCAAATACCAATTGATGGTGTGTGTATAGAAATGTACAATATCCTAAGCACAGTGCTACTGATGATCTCACATTCCCCCCACACTGGCCCCAGAGGTAGGCAGGAGAGACATTTAGTCCATTTTGCAGGTAGAGCGCCTGGGGGTTAGACAGGTTAGGATATACCCAACATCCCAAACTAAGTTGTAGACTCAGGAATAATATACACATCATGCCTTCCGATATAACTCCTGTGTCCCACCCACAGGACCACATAGGACGTGTTGAGAAATGCCAGTCCCCAGACCCTGTTCTGAATACTCACTAACCAGTAGGATGGAAACGTGTCCCTGGCAGTTAGAGTTTTTAAAAGTCCCCAAAGGGAATCTGATGGGGAAACTATGACATTAAACTTGCACTCTGCCAGGGCCGGGACCTCTGTCTTGCTCACTGGGGTGCAATGTCTGGCACGACCAACGAATACATTTCCATGAGGTGAAGGCAAGCATGTGGGTGCTCGCATGAGCCCAACACTTCAGCGTTCTCTGGGAAGTCGGAAATTTATGAAGGGCAGCGGGCTCTGGGGAACGGTGCAGACACTGTAAAGACACAGCGAGAATCACTCCGTTCAAATTCAAATTCAGCATTCTTCCGTGCACTTAGTATGTAACAGAGACAGCCCTAGGCAATGGGGATAAAAGGTGAATGAAGGCAGCCCTTCCCTCAAGGTGCCACCAGCCTAGCAGGGAACTACATCGTGTGCACTGACACCTAGAATACAAGGCAAGTAACACTGATAACAGGAAGTGCCCCCTTACAGATACAATCTTATTGCAAAGTGCAGGAGGAGAGATCACGAGCTGTAGAGTCACAGGGAAGGAGGAGGCGTCCCCCACCTCCCTCAGGTCTGCTTTGCTCAGCTGCCCTCTCTGGAGCCAATGGCTACTTGCCGATGCAGGAAGCAGGAGCGCTGGGCCTCGTTCAGAGAAGCCGGTGGCCAAACACCAGGTGTTAGGGCAACGCTTGCTTCCAGGAGGGGAAACTGAGGCAAAGAATTTACAGTAGGCCGGGGCTTTTTTCTAAAGTTCTAGTCCAGGAGGAAGAACTTCTCATGAATCTGTGATTCTTCAATGCACCGTACAGATCCTCTGACAAAACAGCCAATTTAGTGAATCCCCATCAAATTCAGAATAAATTCGAATTCCTTTTCAGAAACTGTCAAGTCTTATATGCCATCACCTTCCGCTCCCTCTGACTCATCTACACCACCATCCCTATTCCCTTTCCTGGATTTTTTTATAGATCCCTAAAACTCAGCAAAAACTTTTCTTCATCCTTAGTGATCACGTGCGACTCAAACTCCTTCTTAGCCTCTTAATTCCAGTTAGTATCCCCCTCTTCTCACCTCCAGTGCTCTTTGCTCTGCTGCCTGGCAGGTCACAAAGTGGACATCAAACACCTGAGGACAACTGCCGGTGGCTCCTGGTGTCCAGGATGAAGTAAGGGCTGGCTCTCTCCCCAGCTCTACTTGCCCCCTCATCTCCAATATACACTTTAAAATTGTTTTTCCTTTATTGATTTTAGAGAAAGAGGAAGGGAGAGGGAGAGAGAGAAAGAAATATCGATGAGAGAGAACATCGACTGGCCGCCTCCTGCATGCCCCCTACTTGGGATCGGGCCCACAACCTGGGCATGTGCCCGGACCGGGAGTCGAACCGGCGACTTCTTGGTGCATGGGTCGATGCTCAACCACTGAGCCACCCCAGGTGGGCTGCAATGTATACATTAGATTCTTAACTTCCAATGCAGGCTGGATTCTAACTATCAGTCTCTGAGGGTGAATGTTCAGGCAGTGTTGATAGGTTAGTGTGCAGGAGAATCATGAAATGAAGACCACCGTGGAAACGTGGCAGATGGGAGGCAGAGGGTGCCACCGGCCACGTTGATTTTATCACAGCACAACGAAGAAGAACACCGGCACAATGCACTTGGAGGCTGATACATTCACAGGCACATCTGCAAAGCTGTGTTTTCCGTCCCCAAGGTTAGCAACAGTCTCCATCGGGCCATGGTCAGCTCTCAGAGCTCGTCTTACTGCAAAACTCGGCAGAAATTGGTCCCGCAGTTCCCCTCTCGCTTCTTTAGGCACCTTCCGCCCCTGAGGTCCAGGACTCCCCTGGTTTTCCTCCCACCTCCCTGGCCATTCCCACTCAGTCTTCATGGCTGGCTTCTCTTCCTCCTACTGACATCTAAGGGTTGCATTCACCCACCTTTCAAAACTTTCCCCCTGCTCTTATGATGAAAACCCTCCAATGGTTTTCCATCAAATTCGGAATAAACTCAATTACTTATCATAAACTGTAAAGTCTTATACGCTATCACATTGCGCTCCCTCTCAGACTAATCTGCAGCAACCCCCACAGCTCAGTCTGCTCCAGACTCACTGGACATCTGTAGGAATCATCTGTTGCTACATGACAAATTACCCCAAAATGTAGAGGCTTAAAGCAACAGTAAAGACGTAGTATCTCACCGTTTCTGTGGGTCAGAAGCTCGGGAGCAGGTTAGCTGAACTGTTCTGCTTTCGGGTGTCATGAGGTTGCAATCATTATGTCTGCCGAGGCTGATGTCATCGGAAGGCTCGACCGGGGCTAGGAATCCACGGGCAAGGTGGCTCACCTGCACGGCTAGCACGACGGCAGGGGACCGCAGTTCTCCTCCACATAAGCCACTCTCCAGTGCCCTTGTGTGCCCATGACAGAGCAGATGACTGCCCCAGGGACCCAGGCAGAGCTGCCAACGTCCTTTATAACCTAGTCAGCCATCACAGCATCACCTCTGACATGCTCTGTGGGTCACACAGACCAGTTCTGAATCAATGCGGGAGGAGACTACACAAGAGAAGAAATACCCTGAGCAAAGATCATCGGGGCCTTCTTGGAGGCTGGTTACATCACCATCTTGCTGTCGTACAAACCTACAGAGCTAACGGCCACCTTAGGGCTTTGCACTTGTAGCTTGCTCCTTCTGAATGCAATCTTTCCCCTAGAAACATATTTCCTTAGACTTGTGGAAAGTGTAGTCCCTTCCTGTATGCAATTAACTACTCTGTGTTACTTCTTCCAACCAGACTTCCCTGACCACCTTATCTAAAATACACCTCTGTCACCATCCCGCCACTACTTTATTCTCCTTCCTAATACTTATTACCATGCTCCGCAAAGGCAGGGTCGTTGTCCAGCCTTGAGTGTATATAACAGTGTCTGGCACAAAGTAGATGCTCTGTAAATCTTCACTGAGCGAATGAGCACGTGAAGAGTGCAATCCCACGACTTGGGACATGAATGAAACCCAGATGTATTATGGAGTACAGAGAAGTGAATTCATTCGTTCCAGAAACTACTGTTGAGCCTTATGAATCAGTTTCTGAGTATTCAAAGGGGCCTAAGAGAGAAGTTCTGGCCCTCAGGAGCTTCTGGTCAACCCCCAAGCAAACTTCTTACCATGTTTGATTACCTGTTACGCTCAACACAGTCTCCTAAGGGAATCACCCATATTGTAGCCAAATAGTGTGAGCATTCGACCAGGCAGTCCTGTTTTCCGAACTACAGCTGACTGGATCAGAGCCGGGCCCCTCACTCAGGGGCCGCCCACCATTCCCTACCCTGGAGATCTGTGGTTCAAGTGGCCAGCACGCAAGATTAACTGAGCTAATCAGATACTCGTGGGAGCTTGGATGAAGAGACAGAATAAAATTATAACTACACAGGGCCACGGAGCCCAGAGACCCTGAGGCCGAGCTGAGAGATTTAGGAACCGTGGCCAGCCAAAGGTCTGTGCAAGCTGAACTTCTGGGACACAGACGTGGGAGTTAGCGGAGGGGTGTGGAAGGCAGAGAGGAGGCAAGAGCAGAGGACCTGTGCGACGGAGAGAAAGAAGAAAGAGTGTGGGACAGACAGAGAGAAGAAGACAGTCCGATGGAGCTACACGCAAGCAGACAGATCAGAGAGACCCACACAGACGGACCCGTCCCCCCACCACCGGAGCCGCCCTCCCTCTGCCCGGTGGGCCGGCTCGGCCGAGGTTCTGGGCATGTCAAACCTCTCAATCAATCAAAATGTTTGCCAACCTTTTCTTCTTGAGCTGAATTGAGTTATTCTCTCTTATTCAAAACTAAAATCACCCCAACTAAAGTATACAGTTTCCACGAAGGTCTCTGTATACACATTCCTCCATGTATGAAGTAAAGCTCTCGGCACATCCGTGGTGGGTAACTGCTTTCCTGCGTTCCTAGGATACCGGGGATGGGCGTCCTGGGAAACAGCCACCTCTTTAAGTGCCCCCCACCCCACAGAACATGTGTGGACAGAACAAGCTCAGGGGTGCAGGGGCCCTCTCCCCCTAGACAGTGTCTTCAAGGCAGCCCGACTTGGTCCTCCCTGAATTCAACACGTCATACACAGAGTCTGGCCCATGGTACACGCTGTGCGTATTCAGAAATGACTGAACAGATGTCTCATGAAGAACCCTCAGCCTCAGCATATTTTTCACTTCGTTGTTGTTGCTGCTACTGGTAATAATAATCATAATCATAATAACAGGGGTGCCGGGCTGTGTACTGTGTGTTGTGTGCTTATTATCTCTCCTAACACCATTAGTTCTTTGCGTGGCTCTTTGGTGACCAAGAGATTTGGGGGCCCGAATTATACTATGATATTACTCTCTTCTTTGCAATGACAAAAATCTTCCCGTTTCCAAGGGTAAGACATACAAGCATTCAGACTCGTTCTTCTTCCAGGACCAGTCAGCCTTTGAGGCTTAGACATGAAGAAGTTAGAATGTCCTAGTTCAGGGGAATGCGAAGGTTAGAGGGAGAAAGAGAGACTATCTTTAGTAAGATGATACAATATTCTATCTAGGACTTTATTATCACTTAATCATGTTGTTGCAGAAAGCAACAATTGAGTTTTTTTAAAAAATACATGTTTCTACTGATTTTTTTAGATAGAGAGAAAGGGAGAGAGAGGTAGAAACATCAATGTGAGAGAGATACATCGATTGGCTGCCTCCTGCACGCCCCCTACTGGGGATCGAGCCCGCAACCTGGGCATGTGCCCTGACTGGAACTCAAACTGGAACCTCTCAGTCCACGGGAGGACGCTCAATCTACTGAGCCACACCAGCTGGGCAACAATTAAGTTCTAAGTAAGGGAGGTGATATCGGGTTATGCAGGGTTTCTCAAACCCTCACTCAGGATCGCCTGAGAACTTCGTAGAAAACATGCGGGCCTGGATCAACTGGAGCTGAGCACAGCGTACCCTATGAGCCAGCAGTCCCGCTCCTGGGGAGACACTCGACAGAAAGGCATGCACCTGGGCTAACCCAAAGACTGATGCAAGAATGTCAGCAGCAGCATCGCTTGCAACATCCAAGAACTCAGACGTGCACCTCAGCAGCAGACTGGCTAGACGCGCTGTGGGATATGCACCCAACGCGACACTCGGCGAGAGTGGACACAACATCACTGTCCTCCGCAACATCGACGGACCTTACAGACGAAATGTGACGCTAGCCACAGAAGTCTGTCAACTAGACAAGTCCATTTATGTCAAGTTCAGAAGCAGGAAAAATGAATCCCTGCTGTTTAAAGTAAAAACGGCAATTACTCTTGGGCGGAACACGGTGGAAGTGACGAGAAAGGGCCGCCACGGAGCTCTGGGGGACCGATTTGTTCTGGATGCACGTCAGGTTGTTTACTTTGTGCAAGTACGCTGTGCTACACTCCACGGCTCACCTTCCTGTGTGTCTGCTGTAATGTATTGAAATGTTTACCTAAACCAGTGCATGCTTATTCCTCATCTTCAAAGATCATCAGGAGTTACGGGGTAGGTGGGGCCCCATTTTAACTAGTTTAAAAAGCTTCTCAGGTGATTTTAATGTGGGGCCACTTTGAAAACGAGTAAAGCCTTGGTCAGACAGGGCTTGCTGTGACTGTGACTGTGAGCCCACCCATGTCTCTGAGACCCAGTTTCCTCACTGTAGAGAGGGAATATGGTGCAAATTTACACATGAGCTAAATGAGATACTACAGATGCAATGCTTCGCATACTGAATGCAGTGAATGTTCACTATTATAATATAATTTCATCCAAGACTGACAAGCAAGTATTTATAGGATCTGACCCAGATCTGCTAGATTCCAAAGCCCATATTTTTATGTTTGTATCTGTATTGTGTTCTGTCTCGAGGACACCGAGCCAGTCCTTTCAAGGGACAATGACCCTGAGAGCAAAGAAGAGAGGCCCTGTTCCTTAATCACTGGGTGTTGATTAGGTTTGATTGCGTGTTCCATGGTTATTATTGATCTGGGGAATGATTGATGGTCACTGGTTGTCACTGTCTCATCTTTGTTATAATTGCATGAAATATTTGTCGGGGTTGAGCACCTCTTACTCAGATGCATTAACAATAATTTCCCCAAATGTGTTCCCTTGAAAGAGATTGAATTATTTCCAAAGGCCCTGTGCATCTCCTTCTTAGTGCAGGAAAAAGTGCATCCATAAATTACTCAATTGACACAGATGGGAACCTGAATGGCAGAGCAGTCGGCTGCAAATTCTTCTTCCCAGACACGTCCTGTCTGCTGGCGGGACTGGCAGAGGCTCCGGGGGTGCCACCCTGGTCACGTACCAGCATGACGGGTGGTTCCTCTCAGAGGAGGAAGTGGACAGGCCGCTAATCCATGTCACGGCTGTGGAGTCTGACAGCAGTGACTACGGCAACTTGAAATTAATGTCCCTGCTGTGGTAGCTCGCTGCTGCGTTGCCTGTCTCTCCACGGCCGGGACAAGCAGTGAATGGATTCAGAGCAGGAAGAGCCCCTGCTAATGCTAATAGGAAAGTGGACCCGCATTCTCCCCGCACTGCTTCCCGGCTGCGCCGTGTCTTCTCTCCGACCCTCAGTCTCCTCACCTTTAAGATGGGTACGCACTCAGCGTCATGTCAGAAAAGTCCCTGCCTGCCGTGTAAGAAAAGCTCCCCTCTGTAGAGTCAGATGCAACTAGATCACTAGAGCCAGGGTATTTTTTTTTTTTTAAAGAATTAGGTCTCTGGCATAAACAGCTTAGTTTTCCCAAAGAGCCGTTATTCCCCCAAATATATTTTACTTCCCTCAACTAAAGGAACTCTCCTCAAAAGATTATTTTTATTTCTGTTGTTTCATCCAGTGACCAAAAACCAAGTCAATGAATACATGAACTAGAATAACTAACCAGAGGACACATTTTCTATTTTTCTTCTTAAAGAGTCAATAAATCAATTATGCTGATTTTAATAAAAGTCAACTTGAATTTTTTTAAAAGTCTAATAAGGAATGTTTTTTCTAGTTACCTTAAAAAGTACATTTAGATCAGACTAAAACTTGAATATCAAGGGCTAAGCAAAAATTACATCTTCTACTGGCAAAGATGGTATCAAGAAAGAAAAGTCAAGTGTTAGGCTAAAGCTTGCATTTCTAATTATTTGTATAAATTGTAAACTATCGGAGTAATTATTAAGTTAAACATTGAGCAAATTACTTGGTGATTATTACCTAGCATAATCTATCAGAAGATTCTGTAGGGCACAGATTATTATACCTACTTTATAGATAGAGAAATTAGGAGGATCAAAAATGTTAAATAAACCTCTAAAATTCACACAGTCAGTTGTAAGGGTAGAAATTCAAACCCAGGCCTGCCTGACACCGAAGTCAGCTTCTCTAACGTAGGCTGAGCCGAGGCCTTTAGCATGCTTTGTCAGCAGCGCTCACTAGGGACTAAAGGAAAATAACAACTGGTAAAAGATCTTTGCATTTTAATGTCATAAGCAAGAATAAATTCCACATGAATTGATTTCTTGAATGAGCTCAAGACCCTAACAGCAATTTCAAACACTAGGCTCTTGTTAGAGGTGTGTGCCAGGGTGGAAAGTTTAAATAAATCCATCGATTTATTGAGCAAAAATGCGTTAATCACCTACTATGTGTCAGGATCTGTACTAGCACTGGGGGTAAAATAGCGACCCTCACACCCAGACCAAGCCCCCTACTTACACTCATGGCAGGGGGAAGTGGGCAAGACGGAAATTCATTCAAGAATAGTATAAGAGCATAATTCCAAACGTTACCAGACACTATGAAGGAAGAAAATGGGATACATCTGACTTAGTTTCCCCGTGTGGGTCTAGGGGGAGGGGGTGTATCAAGAAAAGTTTCCCCCGAGGATACGAGAGGAAGTGACATTGTAGCTGAAATGTACTGTGGAGGTCAGATTTACCTAGACAAGGATGGGGTAAGGCATCCCGGGCAGAGGTCAGTGTCTGCAGAGATCCTGAGCCTTGTGCACATGGGAAACATCATGTCTCTGTGATGAAACAAGGCCAGCACAGCTGAGGGTCAGAAAGGCGGGAACATGGCCTGGATTTTCAGAGATGGCCACACAGTATCTCCCATCGCTCACGCCCTTCTCTAATGATACTGCCCCTCCCCCATTCCGTACCACGATGTTCTTCACCCCCTGGAATCTGAGCGAGCCTGTGATTGATCGGGCCAATGGAATAGGGCAGCTCTGACAAAGTTTGGGTGTAACTTCGCTGCTTACCCCTTGGAAGCAGGCTTCATGGAGAAGTGTGGCCACACTGAGCACATCACGTGCCGGGGCCCTGCAGGAGGAGACACTGAGCGGAGCAGAAGCCAGAGCAACCGTGGTGCCAGGTGTGCCCCACCCAGACCCAGGCACACCACGTCGGCAGTGCAGCCTCCAGACCCAGCTCCCAGATGATGCCACGTGGACCAGAGACGACGCAGCTGAGCCCTTCCTAAATCCTCAACTCCAAATGATGAGGAAAGTAAAGTGTGCATTTTAAGCCATGAAGCTGGGGGACAACCGGTTTTGAAGCAATAGATAACCAGAACATGCACATGGGAACACACGGACACAACCTCAGTGAGAAAAGACAGAGGCTTTCTCCAGGACTCGCTCCAGCCAGGGAAGCAGTCACCACGGCTGGTTCCACAGGGACGCAAAGGCAGGCAGGGCAGTGGGAAAGGCTCCTGGTGGAACCACCGGAAGGCTTCAGGTGTGCTGTGACAGGTGTGCTGTGAGCGGAGGTCATCGGCACGGGAAGCTGGGGATGGGCATCCTCTGTGATTGGTTTGGGGACCGTAGTTGGATTTCTCCGGTAGGTCTTGACTCGGTGTCGGGTGAAAACTAAGGAAGCTGGCAGTGACCGATCAGGTGCTGACCACCTGAAGCCAGTTGCTCGAGAGCTGCCTTGGCCTCCTAAAGAGTGACCGTCATTACCTGGTCTGGCCATTGTCCACTTATACACTCAGTGTCTCAGGCAGCATGATACAAGACAGGCTGCAGGAGAGGAAAGGAGCAAGTCTCATTAAGGACCCGGCTCCAGCCCTGGCCGGCGTGGCTCAGCTGGTCGAGTGCCATCCCTGTGCACCTGAAGGCTGATGGTACAATTCCCGGTCAGAGCACATGCCTGGGTTTCGGGCTCAGTCCCCGCTAGGGACTATGCAGGAGGCAGCGGATCCATGTTTCGCTCTCACATGGATGTTTCTCTCTCCCTCTCCCTTTCTCTCTAAAAAAAAAAAAAAAAAATCAATTAAAAATCTTAAAAAAAAAAAAGAATTTTGTTTCAATATGCCAATTGGAGTTGATCTTGTGCTTGGCATACAGACACATATATGCAAGAGAGGTGAAGTCAAAGCCAGCACATTGAACATGGTGTCCAGAAACGATGATGACCCATAACTGAAAACAAACTAGCACGTCGAAGGGACTGGGGAGGCTGAACAAGAAGGGCTGATATGCCCTTATCAATGGATTTTGGAGCCAAGCAGGAGAATCCAGAAGCAGAGAATAATCCAAGGCCTAAGTAAACACCAGCAAAGAAGGGCTTCAGGCCCCAGACTTGAAACCGTTAACTTATTAATTCAGCACATGCTAACTGATCACCTTTGACAGACCAGGAACTGCTCTGGTGCTGGAGATACAAAGGTGAACAGAACACCAAGCCCCTCCTTTCACGAAGTCCACCATCTCCTGCCAAGGAGACAGATGACATATATGTAACAAGTAAACTACGAAGACAGTAAAGCGCGGTCTGGAAAGACAGTGACTAGAAGGTGGGGTGACGGCGTGGGTTCATTGGAAAGGGCAGCCCAAGAAGGCCTCCCAAGGAGGCGGCACTGAATGGTGAGAAAGGCTAATGATACTATGACCTAGGAAAAGAGGGCATCAGGCAGGCAAAATAGCCATGCAAAAGTCCTGAGGCGGAAGGACCTGAGTCTCTGCAAGGGCTTGGAAAAGAAGCTGTGGCACCCTGAGCATTGCCAGCCAGCAGTCAAGGCAGGCAAAATGAGGTTAGGCCAGGGCCAGATCCTGCTGAGGAGTCTGGGTTTTATTTCAGTACTATGTAAAGCCATCGCAGAGCTTGGGATGGGAGTGGGGAGACTGATTAGATCTCATTGATACTTTTGAAAGCTCACTGCCCTGGTCTTTAAAGAAGAACCTTTAGTACATGCTAGAGTCGATGGGAAGTTCAGAGAAGACTCGATTCTGACAGGGGAACAAGACGGGTGTAGTCCTGGAGGGATGTTGTCAAGGCGAAGGGAGATGATGGCCTAGTTTCCAGACACGGGACATAAGTGTCAGGGAGAATGCAAAGACCCAGGCACCAAAACCACAGACTCATACCAGAGTTCCTCGCAATGATGCCATGGAAGCCACAGCTACCCTTCATTAAATATAAACTACGTGCCAGGCAACTAAACACGCTGTCTTGTTGGATCTTCACAACGACTTATTTTATTTATTTTTACATTTTATCTTCAGATAGAGTGGGAGGGAGGGAGGGAGAGAGAGAAAAATCAATGTGAGAGAGACACATCGATTAGTTGCCACCCGCACGAACCCAACCAAGGCCGAGGACAAACTGCAACCGAGGTAGGTGCCCTTGGCCGGAATCAAACCCTGGACTCTTTGGTCCGCAGGCCGACGCTCTAACTACTGAAACAAACCAGCCAGGGCTTCACAACCACTTTAGAGCTTACTGCTATTATCCCCATTTTACAGACGAGTAAACCGAAGCTCAGAGAGTTAAAGGGACCTGTTCAAGTATACACACCTTCTCTAGATTCAGACACAAGAACCACTGCATATACTGCTTCCCCAAGCAAAGCACACTTGATGTTTAATCTCCTGAATATTGAAAGCATCTCCTTAAAGGCTCTGCCCTCAAATCTGGGCAAGGATGGAGATGCTGCTCCGAAGACCCAGCTAGGAAGAAAGAGGAAGAGGATGCATGTGGTGGCCAAGACTGGGCAGGGTCCAGCTCTCAGGCTCCTGTCTAACTTGAAATCATCACCAGCAATGCAGGAAAACCCAGATTTGGAAACGAGTGAATTTCTCAGCTGCAGCCATTGCCTGTCGGTCGCCCCCGCGTGCGCACATGCATACAGATACACACACAGCCCTCTGCACATGCCCGGAGATAGGTACAGCACGTGTACACTCTTTTCAGTTTCGCAGAAGCAGCAGATGGATAATTGCAGCCCCTAAATGCCTAATCTGCTCTCCGGGACATGGGCAGATTTCTGAGCCAACAAACTTAATTGAACTTTCTATTCCAGCTGGAAAAGGTTACAGAGTTGCTGCGCACACAGCACAGGCAGAATGAAAAGGTCAGAGGCTCAGTCCTCCTTGTAATGGATTGACCAAAGGCATATTGTTCTGTTTTCTTTCTCTTTTTTTCCCCTTCTCTCTATTTTTTTAATCTTTCTCACAACCGCTTGATTGTAAAACTTAATTAGCCCAATCAAGGCTCCCTCCCCCGACATTTCAAGATGTACGTATTATGCTGATACTGCCCATGGTCTCAGAAAGGTTGTGAGACCGTGGGCAGTATGAGAGAAGGAGCAGGATTTTGTTTAAAGCTAAGTGACAGGGCTTTTTAAAGCTCCCTAGGTGCATAGTCAAAGACCCTCTATAAACATGCATCTCAGCCCAGCCAGTGTGGCTCAGTGCTTGAGCACTGACCCATGCACCAAGAGGTTGCTGGTTCGATTCCCAGTCAGGGCACACGCCCAGGTTGTGGGCCCAATCCCCAGTGGGGGGCATGTAGGAGGCGGCCAATCAATGTTCTCTCTCATCAATGTTTCTATCTCTCTCTCCTTCTCCTTTCCTTTCTCTCTAAAAATCAATAAAGAAAAAAAAATTTTTTTTTGATGCATCTCAAACTTTGGCCTGTGTAAGAATTACCTTGAAAGCTTTTAGAAACACAGATTCCTAGGCCCATGCCCTGGAGATTCGGAGGCAGCGGCTGCGGATGCTGATGGTCCCGGGACAAGACTTCCAGCCCTCCTGCTCTACAGTTCTGTCCCAACTGAACCTCTGACCTTTCTCGTAAGTCAGTGCATCAGTCAAGACACTGTCTCCTGAAACGGAGAAGATGGAAGGAAAGGGAACCTTGCTCAAATTCGTGCTGGTGAGACTGCTCAGAAGGATGGTGCAGTTCTGAGTGTGGCGTCTCGAGAAGCCCTTGGGAGGCTGGAGTCCACTCAGTTACGCCACCTGAAGGCTTCTGGTGACCCTGAAGCTGGACCTCGGCAGTGGGTAGAAGCGGAATGTGCTGGGGGCGGACGATGACCCCTGCAAAGAACTAAGGAATTGTTTTCAGCTGAATAGTAAAGGATTTTTGAGAACATGATTGCTGTCATCAAGTAGCTGAAAGGCTGTCATGCAGAAGAGGGATTAAGCTTTGTCACTGCAGCTCCAAAGTCAGAACCAGAAGTTCTGAGAAAGGGAACAATTTTGACTCTATGTAAGGTAGCAGTATGTAAGGAAGTAGTTTCTTTTATTTTAATACTCACCCAAGGATATATATATATTTAATTATTTTAGAGAGAGCGGAAGTGAAAGGGACAGAGAGGGAAATATCGATGAAAGAGAAAAATCGATCTGTTGCCTCCCATACACGACCGGAGATCGAACCTGCAACCCAAATATGTGCCCTGACCAGGAATCGAATGGGCAACCTTTCGGCACACAGGACCACCAGCTCCAAAGGAGCCACATCGGCCAGGGCAAGGAAGTAGCTTCTAATAATTAAAATGGGAGTTAGCTGTGGCCTGAGGGAGTTCGTTCCCTGTCATTAAGTAGTGTCCAATCAGAGACTGGAGAATGCTTACTGGGACGGTAGTAAAGCAGATTAAAGCATTCCAGAGAATGTTGGATGAGGTCGTCAATTTCTCCCACAGCATCCTACACACAATTAGCGTTCAATAAATGTCAAAATAATATATTTCTAGATTTCCTGGTCTTACTTCCCATAGGATTCCTCAAATGAGTCCCTCATGATCTTGTACTTGGCTTCTGATATGGCCTCGCTTCCAGTTCCCCCTGCCATCCTTTATATGGCCGCCAGAGAATCTACTTAAAGGGCAAATATGTCATCCTGTGGTTAACTCCATCTTCTGCTTAACACACGTAACCGTTCCAGTTGTCTATACAATAACCGTCACTCGCTATGACCTCGACACCACGAACCTTGCAGGTCTCAATTCCTGCCTCTTCTTTCTTCCCCGCAAAGGGCTGCCTTGCATTTCCTCGTATACAATAGTTTATTACACGTACGGCTGAACACGTGTTGTTTACCTGGCCTTTCTTTACCTTTATTCTCCACCCAGCTAACCTACCTACCTCTCGAGACCTAGTCAGGGATTATCTCTTCCAGCAGCAAATTTCGACCAGTGTGCCACAAGAATTTTTAAAACGTGCAAGACCTCACAATTTACTCAGGGGCACTGACCTCTTTTCCCTTAGATTGCCAAATAAAAAATTGACAACAGCCAACACAATAATAGCCATTCAGTGTGAACGAATCAAAATAATACCCATTTTTTGGTCAGATCGGTATAAAATATATTTTTTGGGGTGCCACAGAATTTTAGTAATGAGTTTGTGTGCGCCATGAGATGAGAAAGGTTGAAAATCACTGTCTCAGAGGGAGCCCACTGATATCTCAGGTTAGGATCAGAAAGAAAAAGCACAGAATCCGTTACTCACAGAGGAGTGAATTTTCCTTGATATCTTCATATTAAGATGGAAGGTGTCAACCTATAGTCACTGGTGCCAAGTCGATGCCAACAAGAATCCCCAACGTGGGGTGCAGTGAAGAAGGAAACTTTCTTCAGTGCAAAAGAGCTCTATGGTGACACAGCCTGGCTGAGGAAACAACAGGCTGTAAGGCAGCCTGGGCCCACACAGCGCTAGGGTCAGGCCCCTCGCCCGCTAGGCAGCTCTGCTCTGCTCCACGCGGACCTAGTCCCACTTGGGCCAGGAAAACAGCCCTCAGTCTTCAGCGGAAAGGCAACGTGTGCTACCCAAGCCAGCTGGAAGCGTTCTTATATACACAGAAGCCCCTGCCCCTGGTCCCTGATTGGTCCATCCTCATGCAAATGAAGACTCCAAATCCTCACAGTTTGATTGGTCCAAAGCACTGTCCTAATTGGTCAGAATAGAGCCACTCTGGTTGGTCAGAGCTGCGCAGCTCCAGTTGGATGGGGAAGGCCTCAGTCCTATTGGTTGAAATGGATTCAGGAACTCCTTTATAGGGGCGGGCTCAGCCAGAGAAACCACGCAGGCGGGCAGTCTAACGCACAGCCCCCTTGAGCTGCAGTTTGCGTGCGAGGCCCCTGAGTGCAATGGCTGCTAAGCTCTTTTTTATTTTTGGCTGTGTTTTGTTTTTTAATTTGAGCCCAGTTAGCCAACCAGCAGGAGCCCCTCTTAGGAGGTATCTTCTTTTTCAGGGTCCACAAAGGTGACGTTGTTCTCAACTATGGAATGAGGTGCTATATTCCCAAGAACATACAAGGTTTAACATAACCTCAGGATGGGGTTATGTTAAAAAACAAACAAACAAAAAACAAGTGTCCCTTGTTAAAGAGGCTGTACATGGAAATGCCTGTGGGAGGCAGGCAGGCACTCGAAGGGGAACCTAGAAGAAGCCGACCTGATACCTCTGGTTAGGCCATGCCGAGCCTGCGGGGACCAGGGAAGGGGTGGCCATCCCGAGGCTGCCTGTTCTGCCCTCCACCTTACTGTGACTATATGTATAGGACCTGAGCCCAGTGTCTCTAGGTCTTACTTTTCGAGAGAATACAAAGATTTTATAAGAAATCTCAGGATTTTAAAATATTTTAAAAGGGTTTCCTTTTCGCCCTGGCCGGTTTGGCTCAGGTTAGAGCGTCGGCCTGCGGTCCAGAGAGACCCGGGTTCGGTTCCCGCTAAGGGCATGTACTTCAGTTGCGTTTGTCCCCGGCCCTGGTTGGTCGTGCGGGTGGCAGCCACTCGATGTGTCACTTTCACATCAATGTTTCTCTCTCTCTCTCTTCCTCTCTCTCCCTCCCACTCTATCTGAACAAAAAATGAAAAAATGTCCTTGGGTGAGGATTAAAATAAATAAATAAAAAAAATAAAAGGGTTTCCTTTTCAACACAGTCTGGCACAAATGCAGTATCTGCAGGGAAGACAGGGCTTGTAGATTGCTACGTTGCAACTTTCAAAATCCTTTCTGTGCCGGCGTTTTAGCCTGCCTCCCGTTCACCTGGCCGCCTGCCGTTCACCTGGCCGCCTCCCGTGCACCTGGCCGCCTCCCGTGCACCTGGCCGCCTCCCGTGCACCTGGCCGCCTCCCGTGCACCTGGCCGCCTGCCGTTCACCTGGCCACCCCCACAGGCACTAGAACAAGTGAGACGAGGCCGCTCATCGCGATGCCCAGAGGATGTGAGCGGAACAGAAATGCACCAATTAGGATGTACGATCACAAGTTTCGTTGTTTTCAGCTCCTCTCGAATCCCATAAAATGGAACATATCCTTTCATTTCCCCATACCTCAGTTTCCTCCCCCGTCAGGCGGGAATCTTAACTGCTATTCCATGTACCTGCAAGAGGGTTTGTGAAACCTGAGTGAAATGATGAGCGTGAAATTGCCTTGAAAAGAACATCACACCGGCGGACGGAAGGCCGCGAAACCCAGTTTCCCCGGGCAGAGCATCTGCGCCAGCCTCGCTGTGCTTCCTCGGGGTACAAATGAGTGTTGCTTTCCAGCAAGTTTCTTCTGTTTCCCATACGCACTGTGGTTCCAGACAGGTTGGTTCACTGGGTAAAGTTCAAGATTGATTGATAATTGGTTTCTCGATCCAAAGAGCAGCTGAAAGGACACATGTGCCTCTCCTTCCCACACTGATTATTGAACCCGGGCTGAATATGTTACATGTCCTCCTACACAGAGCTCGCCAGACAGCAGGGATGCTTGTCAACTGGTTTTGTTTTGTTTTTTCTTACATTGGAAAAATAAAATAAAGACAGAGACGAAAGTGTATCAGTGCGAGCAGGTTGCTTGTGCCGGGGTAATGGGAACTCAGTTAACCCTCTGTGCCACGGTGAAATGAAAGACTGAAATTAAGCCTTCCCAGAAGGGAAGAAGCTTGCCAGCAATTCCAGTACTAATTACAAGCATGTTAAATCAGTATAGCAGAGTGGGTAAAAGCATGGGCTTTGGAGTAACTCTCAGTCTGGGATTAACTCTTATTCTCTTTATAGGACCATATAGTTGACTGATTGCAAAAAAAAAAAAAAAAGGCTGTGATTCTTCATTTCTCTCTATATTCGTGCGCTCTGCAATGGGACTTTGGGGCCTCTCTTAGTAAGAAGAGTCTGTTTCCACACTCCTTGAATCGGGGCTGTCCTTGTGACTGGACTGACCAACAGTCACAATGTGGACGGAGCGACGTTGCCAATTCCAAGGCGAGGCCTCAAGAGACCTTGAAGCAAATTCTCCTCCTCTTCCTTCTCCTTCTCCTTCTTTTCCTTCTTCTTCCTCCTCTTCTCCCTCTTGTTCAAGTACAGGTCCTGCTACTGTCATCAGGGCAATCCTAGGACATCCTGCTAGAAGGTGAGAGGTATGTAGTCCAGTCACCCGTCACCCCAGCTGACAGCCAGGCAGTGCCGGACACGTGAGCGGGGCCATCCTTGACCACTCAGCCCTGGGCTGACCCACGAGATGTATGATTGAGCTCAGTCACGATGAGCCAACCAAGCCTTGCTCAGATCAGTAGAACCACCCAACTGACCTATAAATATATGAGAAATTCTTCTTGTTGAACTTACTGAGCTCTGGGAGGTGGTTTTGCATAGAGCAATATTTAACCAATACAGACCCTTGGGCCAATGAAAGATCTTTCTGAGCTTGATTCCTTAGTCCCCCGTGTGCAAAATGGGACTAATAATCTTAGCACCACACTGACCTGTAGTGAGTGTGCCAGTAACGACTGCTTTTACAAAAGTAATTCAGCTTAGCAAGATCTACTGAAGTTGTATTCCTTTAAAAGCACCCGTGATTCTAGTGTGTCACGCCTTCTGAATGGCCCTCCTCCACGTACTCACACCCAACACCCAACAAATGAAGCTTCACCGTAGACTCAAGGCTTCACCCCACACCTCGTCATTACCGTGCTTAAATAAACTCTAGCATCATCGGAAAGTGGCTGATAAAAGTTACAATCCCCATTGCCCGGAGAGAAAATGGGACACAATGAAGCACACCATTGTTCTCACTGCAGAACCAGGATAAACCCTGTACTGCGCCCAATTTGATAATTGGTGATTTGAGAAACTGAATCCTTTCCATCCCCTGCAAAGGAAAAGGCTCAGCCAGAAATAAGACCTTGTAACCGGGCTCCGATGTATACTTACCTGGAAATGTTCAGAGAGACCTGAGCACACAACCACTTCCACCACCATCTCAGCCACAAAACGCCACTCTCCTCGCGTCCCTGCTCTGTGTGCCCTGCCGCATGGCATTCAAGTCCACAGACACCAGAAAGGAACAGTTCTCTGCTCCCTCTCTGCCTCTCCTTCCAGCTCTTACCTGACCTTCGGAGCCCAAATTCCAATGTCTTCACTTTCAACCAAGTCAGCTTCGAGCACAGCATGACAGGCTCCCCCTCTCTCCTTCAGGGCGAATGACCCCCCAGTAATGCTCCTGTTTTCATCACATACCACCGACCTCACGTGCCCACAGAGGAGTGCTGCATCCCGTCCCGGGCCTTTGGTGGACACAGCCACAGAGCTCCTGAATCCAGAAGCAGCCTCTGTCCACAACAGCCACGAGGACAATGAGGCGATGACCACACCTACATAGAGCACTCACTACGTGGGAGACTCTCAAGGCTTCTTGTAGATGAACCCGGTCAGTCCTCCCAACGCTCTTGTGAGGTGAGTGTTCTCATGATCCTAATTTTGCAGAAGAGGAACCTTATGCACAGCAAGATTGAGTAAGTTGCTTAAGGCCACATGGTAAATAAACTAAAAAACTTGAGGACTTAGGCAATTTAGCTACAGAATCTGTGCTCTTAATCACTATGCTATTCTAGGGGAACATTCCAGAAAACCACTTATCGGCTGTTGCAGTTGGCAGAACAGATGAAAGGGAAGACGCCTAGTTTCTCTGATTATGGAACATGGTTGCTGAAAGGCACTTTGAGGGGTACCTCCTCTATCCCCATTTTGACAGGTTTAGGAACTGAGGTCAAGAGGGCTGAAGTGGTCTAAGCTCAACATATTTTCAAAGTATGGTTAATGGGAAATAGAGTCATGCTGGTGACCTTTGAATCATGCTATTGGCCATGACCTTCATCATAGTTACCATTTATTCAATGCTCATTACAGGGTAGATACTCTATTAAATGCTTTTTTCTAATTTCATTCATGCATTTTCAATTCATCTCTTTTTTTTTCCATGCATTTTCTCATTTAATTCACAGACAATTCAGATGAGAAAACTGAGGCTCAGAGGGGTTAAGGAATGGGCCAAGGTCACATAGCTGAAGAGGGGAGGAGCTGACTCCAAACCTCCTGGGTTTGACGACCATGCAACACTGGATGATAAGGTCATGCTCTCACTGAAATCGTGGTGCTGTTTCTGATGGAGAGGAAACCAGAGGTTTGCTGTTACTTTATAAATTCTTCCATCACTGCCTATACCCTGTGAAGTCTGAGGCTTCACCCCACTGAACCTCCCAGAATGGAATAGAATGCAATTCTGAACCTTGAAGAATCAAATGTCATGTGAAGGAAACATTCGGAGAGATGTATCAATTGCAGATCTCAGAAATACCTGCCTGGAATTGGAGAGGAGAATTTCAAGGCACTCTAGAAATTTGGAATAGACTCTGAGCTGAAATAAAACTCTGTATGCCTTTTAAATTCATAGGCTGAAATCAATGGACAGAAATACTTTTGGAAAATTAAAGTGTAATCCCTTGAGGTCAAGAGCCTTATTATGAAATCCTCTTCTTGCCCTCCAGGCAGACCAGAGGCACACTGTAGGCTCACTAGGACTTTCACTTCAGGAATCCAAGGGCTTTAATGACACCTAAGACAGGAGCCTCATTCCATAGGTGTGGGGATGAGGCTAGGCAAGATGAAGTGACATTCCCAATGCCACACTCAGTGCACACTGCGTATAAGGCACAACCACCTGAAGTGAAGGGAAAATAAAAGGGGAAACAGAGTCAGTATTTCCAGTCATAATACTCGGGTCCAGGTGTGGTCTTGAAAACATCAGAGGTCATCCAGTCCAGCTCCCCAGCTGACGCTTCATCCTTAGTCATCTTTTCAGCTGCAGGTACTCAAACTCTAGGAAAACATTAGGAGTCGGGGATTATAAGTGACTTTAGGTGAAAAGAAATAATGCATAGCAAAACCTCTCAAAAGCATTGTTTTTCTCTCAACTATGACTTTCAATTCCACTTTTGGAAGCAATCAATATATACCCCCTGCAGGTGATTCAAAGCTTTTTCTTCTAATAAGCCTAGTTTTGAAGTTTAAGTTTTTTTTTCACAAAGATGGTTCAGTGTCTCTCACCTAATATTCTTCCCTTAGCCAGAGGCCATTATTCTTTTTTTTTAATTCTCATCGAAGATATGTTTGTTTGTTTTTATTATTGATTTGAGAGAGAGAGAAAGAGAGAAACATCGATCAGTTGCCTCCAGTATGCGTTTTGACCAGGGATGGAACACGCAACCTAGGTATGTGCCCTGACTGGGAATCAAACCTGCAACCTTTTGATGTGTGGGATGATGCTCCAACGAACTGAGCCATCCGGCCAGGGCCAGAGGTCATTACTCTTGAGGGAAGGGAAGATTACCAGGGAGGAGTTCATTCCAGATGCCACAGACCACTGAGGCCTTGGCTTCTAGCACAACCTGCGAATTTCCAGACTAAGAACTGCTCAGGGGGCACTGAGCCATGACCACCAGGTGTCTTCAGAATCAATGGACCATAGCCACCTAGCGTTCGAAGGGGCCTCGAAGATCATTTCTTTCTGGCCTCTCCTTTAGCAGATAGAGAGACAGAGTGTTAAGTGACTTGCCCAAGGTCACACAGCTGATGAATGGCAGAGCTGGACCTAGTCCCCAGTTCACCAGGCTCCTGGTCCCCTTGTCTGTCCACTGCCTCGTGCCGCCTCCTCAGGCTGCTCAGTGTCACCAGCACAGCTGCAGCAGCTGCTTCTCGCAGTAGCCCCGCCCTGGAAACAGACGGGGCACCTTTCTTCCTTGTGCCTCGTAGTTCTCCTCCTCATTCCCTTCCATCTAATGAACGGGGTGCTTCTGGTCCGACTGCACCTGCTAAGCAAAGGATAGCTCCTGACTGCCCTCTAAAACAGGTTGCTTGTACCTGATTGGGCCTTTTGTCGAATGCACCGAGCAGCTCTGTCCTATTTATGGACAATTTTAGCAAACTATCAAACCATGACTCTCAGATAAATATAAAACAAACATGTGCCAAATACTTTATTTAACTCATGAATTAATGAGAGAACCAGTAAGGTGCTACAACCCATTCAGAGGACAATTTAAAGAACCCACACAGACAACCAGAAAGGCTGCCATTGGTGAAAAACAGATGCAAAACAGGTTAATATCCACAGGACAATGATCAATCCATCTCCACTGGACACGACTTATTTGGATAATAATCATTTGCAGTATTATCAGTTTTCTTTAAACTACAGAATGGTAAAATAGCTCAGATAACGGAAGGTAGATATAACCCAGAAGGGTGGGCCAGACAGGATCCCCAATCATCTTTTTTTTTTTTTGCTCATTTCGAAATCTTTTACAATTTTTCTGACAGCCCCAAGTGCTAATCACTATTCCCTTGATGACAGTATCTCCGAATCTCTCCAGGCAGGAAACAAGTGTGTCACCGTCGCTGTTACACACTCTCTCCGCTCCTGATTGGTGCACCATCCTCTCCCTCCAATCCCATTCCGTGGCCAGATCTCACCAGTCTTCCGTGTTGAATCTCTCAGCAGGCTGTCAAGACTGTAAAGGGCCTGAATGGCTAGATTCAAGGCTTCGTTTTGGCTTTCTCATTGCATCACCTTTGAGAAGTCACTTGGCCTCTCTCAGCCTCAGATTCCTCACCTGTACGATGGTGACGATGGTCTCTGATTCACAGGGCTTTTGTCTCCAAGATTCAAATGGAGCTATGGGTGTTGGAGCATGTTTTCTTGATCGGGTTTGTGAGGGACATACGCTACGGGTGCACGTAGGTTGATTAGAAGGATGGTTTATTGAAAGGCATATAAGAGTATATGTGAATATTCAATAAAAAGAAAAAATACCAGCAGGACAGTCACCTGGACTGAGTCCTCCTAATCACCATCATTTAGGAAGGCTCTAATAATAAGGATGCTCATTGTTTAGCACTGAACTATGTACCGAGTATTTTTATTTGTATTGTTCTTTGATCTTTGCTATTACCTTTTGACATAGATATAAAATCATCTCCACTTCATCAATGAGGAAACTGGAGTGCAGACAGAGTAACTCTCCCAAAGTCTCAGAGTTAACGAATGCTCGTTCCAACAGTCAAACACAGCCCTCTTGGCAGAAAGGTGAACGCCCTTAACCACCAAGCAGCACAGGCTTGCTGGAAAGAGGTTGAAAATCACTGGGAATGGTAACTTGCTTGCCAAGTTCCTCTGTCTGTGGTAAACCCTCTATTTACGCTTCTCCCAAGCATTACGTTAGATTGTTTTGCAGTATTCAATATAAAGCATCCACATTGGACATAGTTTGGGCCATTTACCTGAAAGCAAAGACTTCACTTTGTCCAGTTTTACCCCCCTAAGCATAGGCTACCAGGCCATCCATCTATTCAAGGACTTCAGTGGAGGCATTAAGAACACAGACTCTGGGATCTGGCTGAGCTTGCGTCCCTGTCCCATACCCCAACCTTCTATTCAGTGTGAGTTTGGGGGCAATTTACTTAACCTTTAAGTGTCACTTTGCTATTCTGCAAAATGGAGAAATAATAATGCCTACTCCATTCAGTGATTCTGAGGAGTAAGTGAACTAATTCACATAAGCAATTGGCTCATCACTGCAAAATAACAAATACTCAATAATTGTTAGCCACCATTAACACGAATTTTTCTATTACTATTAACAGAGAGTAGCACACAAAGCATCACAACTAAGGCAAAAACCAACTGGGTACAGCCATTTGCCCCCAATGATTGCTGTGTAGAAATAAGGCATTGGGTCTTGATACCCAATCAGACGTCCTTTCTTTATCAGTCATGGAATGTCACGCATATTAATAGTGTCTCATTTTTATGACCTTAAAACAACTTGTATTTTAAAGATCTTTGAGGTTTCAAGGGGCAAAAGCCAACCTCTCAAACTAGCATAAGTAAAATAATGAAAAGCGTTGAAAAGCTTTATCCAGGAACAAGAAGTATATCTGGTTCCCCAAAGATCATGGCCAGAAACTAGGGCACATATTTTCTCTCTCCTTCTCTTCTAGGCCACATGGATTCTCATGTCTTTCTCTTCCTGCCTGTTTGCTTCATTCTGCTCTCCCTGCGCCCATCTTCCTTGGGCAGCTCTTCATCTGTGCCACACTCATTGTGACCTCATCACACAGGGGCAGTCTGAACACTTCAGCCAATAGGACCTGCCAATTCTTAGCTCATTGACCCAGTCTGTACCCCAGTTGCAAATTTCCAGTGGAAAGGATCAGAATGGCACAGCCTACCCTCTGGGTTGGTCGCCAGTGGCATTCCAAACCTGTCCAATGAGCTTTGGACATAGACAGTCAGGTCAATATTCGCCAGGCAGAGGGACCACTCCTCCAAAAGAGAAGAAAGTCTCAGGTACCGAGTGGGACCCACTACCATACATTTCCACATGTCCCCTTAGACACAGTTGGTTAGAGTCTTTAAATCACCATAAAGGAAATGATTTTCAGGCAGAAAACAAAGGGTGGAATCCTGACAAGCTGGGGAGAGTCTCACTGTAATTCATTAATGCTCCAATTATTTACAGCATGTCTATTTCAGAGCCCAGGGAGATTTTTCCAGACAAATGATTGTGTTCCTCCTTCCAAGAAACAGAATTTACATGTGCTGCTGTTAACAGCTCTGTGGTTGAGATGTGGCACCCAGACACTGCCCTGGGTGTTTTGGGGTGACTTAGTGAAGCTAAGGATTTGACTCTGTCTTGACTGTACTCTCTGCCATCATGTGAACCAGCGAGGAATCTTGGCTTAATAGTATTTGACTGGAGGGTGGACACGAGGGAGATGGTAATATAAATATCTAGGGGCATTACTATTAATGCCATCCATTCAGAGGCACAGAAATAAATGTGTTGTGACTGTCCTCCCAGAGCCTACATATTCAAGGAAAGTATTCTGCACAGACTCATTAGAGGGCCTTTATTCTGCTTGTGCAAAGATGATTCGAAGGACTGGTGCTATATGCTGATTTTAAAAGGGTCAGCAGAGGTTTAAAACATAATTTAAGAGAGAATTTAAGGTTCGGAGTTTTTTTAATAAGGGCTGCACGGGAGAGTTAGGTGGTGGGGAAAGCACTGAGCTGGTTGGCAGAGACCTGTGTTCAAGTCTCGGCTCTGATACTTCTTAGCTGTGGGGCATGAGAAAGTCTCTTCTCTAAGCCTGAGCGGTAGCCTGCGTGAAATGGGGCAGTGCTTTTGTCCTGGATGGTTGTGAGGAACAAAGCCAACAGGTAAACAGGTTTTAACCGAATATGAAAGTTTTCTATAAATATGAAAAGTTTTAGATCCATCATCTCATTTTACTTTTGGAGAAAGTGATGACCTGGGGATGTCCAATAACTTAGAAAATGTCACATAACTAGTTGGTGTCATCTGTTTCTATAATTCACCTCTCTTAGGTCTCAAGTCAAAGCCAACAAAATGCTACCTTCAAGACCCTAACGGGTTACCTGATCCTACTCATGGTAGACCAGAATTGTGTTCATGGGTTGGAAAGCAAACACTGTCTCAAGTGTTACTTTTCACTAGCTGAGCTCATGGTAGGACAACAATTTAATCTGTATAGACATCAGTTTTCTCACCTGAAAAATGGGTACGATAAGGGTGCTCATAGAGTTGCTATGAGCTAAAGTATGTAAATAGTTAAATACAGTGTTTGGAATACAATAAATGCTAAATAAACATTACGTATTATGATAGAGGGAGACAAGAAGGAAGCGGAGATTTGGAGAAGAAAAAGGAGCTTTTTTTTTATAGCTTTAAAGTATAGGCAAACAGCCCAGCCAGTGTGGCTCAGTGGTTGAGCCTCGACCCATGCACCAAGAGGTCGCCGGTTCGATTCCCAGTCAGGGCACAGGCCCAGGTCATGGGCCAGATCCCCAGTGGGGGCCATGCAGGAGGCGGCCAGTCGATGTTCTCTTTCATCGATGTTTCTCTCTTTCTCTCCCTTTCCTTTCCTCTCTCTCTAAAATCAATAAAGAAAAATTAAAAAAAAATTTTAAAGTCTAGGCAAACAATTTTTTTTTTCTGGGGAACAGAGGAAGGTCAGGGTGCCACATCTCTCCAAGCTGAGTCTGTTGATGTAAAGACAGCATTGAAGGATTACGGCATCTATGTCCTTGAGCACAAGTCAACCCAGAAGCAAGTATGGAAGAGGTCAGGTCATGGGCTGGTCCTTCTCAGAAACACTCTGCTCCCCACAGAGTTATCATAAAAGCTCCTTCACCTGCTCTTCAAGAATGAAAAATGACTGGAATTTTAACTCCGCAGCATCACCCATGTCACACTCATAGACACTTACGCTATGCTACAATCACAATAGACGTCTCCCATTCTCTCATCCTTCCCTGTACCTCGCTAAATCCAAATTTGGGTCAGATTAGCTCTCAACCTGGAATCCCAATGTTTTCTGCCTATGAAGATCTTATTGGTCCCCCAAGGTTCAGTCCAAATGTCACTCCATCATTAAAATCTTCCTTAATCAAGGTAAGCGATGTCTTGCCTTGTTCCTTTATTTAGAATGTCTCCTTCCACACGCCTGCCCTTCCCTACTGTGCTGTGAGATCCTTTAAGATGGAACCAACGTCAGCTTCATGTCTGAATAAGCAGAAATGCTTAGTGGAAGGTCTTATATAGGTGTTAAATATTGGTTACATTGAAGCAACATTTTCTGTTGAGCTTCTCGAAAAAGTGTGAGTTGTAGGGAAGGTACTCATGTATAATTTGGGTTCTGCCCATCTTCAGACAGTGTCGCTTGGAAGAAACAGAGTTCCAAACTAGTTGCTCAAGACTAGTACTTTTCTAGTAACTAAGTTAGCTACTACTCGTTAAGCTCATACCCTATACCGGTATTGTTCCAAATTAGGTGTCTAACATCTCTCAGATGTGAACGCTCACAGAAATTCAATGAGGTTGTTTCCACTATTACCCCATGTTACGGATGAATAAACTGAGACCTGGAGAGGCTGAACGACTTGTCTGACATCCCACAGCTGATATATGATGGATTCTGGATTTGCCCCCAGAAGTCACACTTTGTACCCCTATGAATACTCCTTCAGAGCCAGAGCAGCCCTCGCCCCACCTCAAATGTCTTAGAGGGATTTGGGACCAAGAACCCTTCCTCTTGGGTAGCCATCCACCCTGGCTCGCTTTCCAAGCTCTGTTCCCACTGCCCTGCAATCCCACGTGAGATCAGCCAGGAACTGCAGGGACCAGCCGGGGCGACAACAGTAACGGTGACGCCGCGGTGAAATTTCCCTATTTTGTCCTCGGGGCAGAACATTAAGACGGGCTGCGGGGACAGTAAAACAGTTTCCACCGCCCGTTTTCTCTCTCTCTGTAATGTTGCCAGAGACTTAAATACGATTGAGTTAATCTTTGAAGAAAACAGAAAATACTGTAACAATAAAGGCCGTAACATGGTTACAAATGAGAGCTACTGCTCCCTTCTGCATTCTCAGATAATTCTGCGGAGCTTCATTACCAGAGCATAATTGTGTTAGAGAACTCTAAATCACCCCGCTACACTTAACTGGCAATAACATTAAGATAGCGCAGATATTCATTTTAATTAAAACATAGCCTCCAACTATTTCCCTGCTACAACAGCAAAACTTTCTCTTTTGCTCCCCCACCCAGAAACTTCCATTTGTTAGCACGTCTGTGGCCAGCAGTGGAGAGGAGATTGCAACACAATTAGGGAACCCCACCTTGTAAGCCAGGAACGCCTACAGCTTTGCTCAGGAAAATGAATACCAGGGAAGCGGGTTCGGGTTTTCATCTTCTGCTCTCATGTGAAGCACTGACGTGGTTATTGCAGGGAGAATGGGGTTCCCAGATGATCAGTTCGAGAGTTATGCGGATTTGAATTGAGATGCAGTTACTCAGACATTAACGAAAACCTGAGTAGCCCAGCAGTCTTCAAGAGTTTCCCATCGCCCGCAGCACAAACATCCATCCGTTTAACAAGTACTTAGTGAACATCTATTCTGTGTTGCATGCTGGGGATACACGCATAACAGGGCTGGGCTCCTTCCCTCGAATACATGGCAATGCAGCGAGGGAAACTGACATGAAAACAAGAGATTGCACAGAATCCTCCATGGGAGATGCGGCCCAACATCCCTCTTTCCTCAGAATGAGAAATTTGAGGGGATCTTGGAGTGTATGAAGGAGTTTTCCAAACAGACGAGGGAATGGCAAAAGCAGAAGGGTGATCTGTTTGAAAACAAAGTTGCATGTCCCCACCTGGATGGTTTTGCTCAATGGTTAGAGCGTGGGCCCGTGGACTTTAGAGTCCTGGGTTCGATTCCCAGTCAAGGGCATGTACCTAGGTTGCAGGTTCAATCCCCAGCCCGGGGTCGAGCAGGAGGCAACCAATCGATGTGTCTCTCTCACATCAATGTTTCTATCTCTCCCCACTCTATCTAAAAATCAATGGAAAAATATCCTCAGATGAGGATTTAAAAATAATAATAATAATAATTTTTTTTTTAAAGTTGCATGCCCCTATGTTCATAGCAGCACTATTTATAATAGCTAAGATCTGGAAACAGCCCAAGTGCCCATCAGTAGATGAGTGGATAAAAAAGCTGTGGTACATTTACACAATGGAGTACTATGCAGTTGTAAGAGAGATCTCTTACCTTTTGAGATAGCATGGAGGGGCCTGGAGAGTATTATGCTAAGTGAAATAAGCCATTCAGAGAAAGACAAGTACCACATGATCTCACTTATTTGTGGAACATAATGAACAAAATAAGCTGTCGACTAAAAGAGATCCAGAGACGTAGAAGTAGGGAACAGACTGACAAACCTCAGAAAGGTGTTGGGGTGGGGGGAGATAAACCAAAGAATGCATATGCATATAAGCATAACCAATGGACACAGACAACAGTGTGGGGAAGGCAGGAGGGGCTGGGAGTGGGGAGGAGGGAGTCAATGGGGGGGAAGGGGGACATCTGTAATACTTTCAACAATAAAGATGAAAAAAAAAAAGAAAGCGAAGTTGCATGAAATCGGCTAGACTCTTCGGGAAATCCTCAGTGATCCAGCATGGCTAGACTGTGATGTGCAGAGTTAAGGGGACATGATGTTGGGGAAAGCCAAGATGTGAAAAGTCTTAGGTGCACAGCAAGGAGTGTGGGCTTCAGCTACAGGTGAAGACGAATTTTGGAGAGTTCAATCGGGAAGGACGGGGGCAGATAAGCACTGATAGCACAGACTTCACTGCCTTGCATTCAAGGCTTCAAACGACCTCTCTATCTGCAGGGAAATATGGACAAAATACCACCAGCGACAATGCTGAGAACATTTCTGAATGTGCACTGTGTCTAATGATTTGCATAAAGTCTCTAAATGAATCCTTACATGTTTAAGGATTAACAGTCTCCACTTTGCATACGAGAAAACTCAGGCCCAGAGCAAGTGAGTAAGTCGTCCACCAAGATCACCCAGACAGAACTGGGATTCCCGCTCAGGCCTGTCTGCTTCCCAGTCCCCGTTCAGAATCACAATCCCCGGGCAGAATTTTCAAAGTCACTCTACTCGGCATTCTGCCTCTACATCTCCTCATAAAAGAGGGTTCTGTCTGTTGCTTTCTAAACAAGAGTCAGGCCAGGTGTCGCTGTTCTTGCCCATGTCCCTTGAACTCCCTCGATCTGTCTTCCCTCTCCGCTATGCATGTCTCGAGGTCCAACTTCAAGACTGGGCTCACGGCAGCTCCCGGACCAGGAGCACTCGCTCTCAGTGATCACTTCTGTGGCACGGCCTTCTCTGTTCTAGGTGCTGGGGTTCCAGAGATGCACAGAGCAGAGACGGTCCCTTTTCTAAGGGCGTTTACCTTCTGGGTTAGCTGAGGAGTCAGAGCTGCTGTGGAACACAGGCAATGTGACTCTGTGCTGCACCGTCCGCGGAAAAGCTGCTGGCCATATGTGGCTACCGAGCACCTGACACGGGGCTAGTCCAGACCGGTATGTGCTGTCACTCTAAAATCACACAAAATTTCACCCTGGCCGGTTTGGCTCAGCGGTTAGAGCGTCGGTCTGTGGTCCAGAGAGACCCGGGTTCGGTTCCCGCTAAGGGCACATATCTCGGTTGCAGTTTGTCCCCGGCCCCGGTTGGGGTTGTGTGGATGGCAGCCAGTCGGTGTGTCTCTCTCACATTGATGTTTCTCTCTCTCTCTTCCTCCCTCTCTCCCTCTCACTCTGTCTGAAGATGAATGCAAAAGTGTCCTCGGGTGAGGATAAAAAAAAAATAAGCCCTGGCCGGTTTGGCTCAGCGGTTAGAGCGTCGGCCTACGGTCCAGAGAGACCTGGGTTCAGTTCCCGCTAAGGGCGCGTACCTCGGTTGCAGTTTGTCCCCGGCCCTGGTTGGGTCGTGCGGGAGGCAGCCACTCGATGTGTCCCTTTCACGTCGATGTTTCTCTCTCTCTCTCTCTTCCTCTCTCTCCCTCCCACTCTATCTGAACAAAGGATGGAAAAATGTCCTCGGGTGAGGATTAAAAAAAATAATAATAAAAAAAATAAAAATAAATAAAAAAATAAAACAAAATCACACAAAATTTCAAAGAAAATTAAAAAATGTGAACTATCTTCTTGCTATATGTATATGCTGATTGTAAAATCTATTATTAAAAAGAATTTTACCCATTTCTTTTTAGTTGTGTTGATGTGGGTAATGGGACATTTAAATTTGCAGGAGGCTTGGATTATATTTCTATCGGACAGCGCTGCTCTGCCCTGTACTTCTCACCATTGTGCTACATTACCTCCTTAATAAGAAGATAAATAAGGAAGATAATTGAGGAGAGTGAAGGGAACGGTGGTATTAATAACGCAGTGATGTCATAGGACGTGTCGATAAGTGGGTGGGTGTGGGCTGTCAGTGGATGTGGTGGGTAGGAAGTTCTGTCTGAAAATGTCATATCTGAGCATAAATCTGGAAGACAGCCACGTGAGGGACTGGAGGGCGTGCAAGTGATTCAGAGAGCTTACTGCTTATCCCACCAACTTGACAGTTAGCATCGATTTAAAAAATATTTTTGTTTATAATTCTCTCTTTTTAACTTAACAGAAGAACACTGAGTTTAATCAGGATAGTCGGGGGATGTAAAGTATATAGGGAATGCAGTGGGTAATATTCTAAAAACTACGTATGGTGTCAGATGGGGGCGAGGTTTATGGGGATGATCACTTAGTAAGCTATGCAATGTCTACCCACTGGGGTGTACACCTGAAACTAATATAATAATGTATGTCAACTGCAATTGAAAATAAAAAATAATAATGATAAAATAAAAAATACATGACTTTAAAAAAATCACTCTGGGGTTTTTTGTGGTTTGTTTGTTTGTTTATTATTTAATCTTAGACATTCACTTAGCATCTGTGGACCTCATTGGCATTCATAAAATTGAAAAAAATTCTCCCTAATATATCGTAACATTTATAGGAGATACAGTCTGAAGAGTATCTACTGCAATGCAAACATTTACTTTACCTCCCTTTCTTTTGCACTATACAGAACTATACAGAACAGGAAATGTCACTGTCCTATATCTCTCCAGCCCCCTCGGACCCTGTCTTTGAGCCTTGCACACGGTGGATGGGCCATGAGAGAGGTGAGTCAACACTCTTTTTCAAGGAGCCCAAAGAAGTGGAACACGCATACTTACAGGACCAGAGACTCCTGGGATGTTTCCGAGCCAACCTTTACACTGGGCACTGTCTCCAGACAGTTTCTGCTACCAGAGTCCTTCTACTTCTTAATCCCAGTTCTGAAGAGGTTGTCCCATCACCCTTTCAGTTACATTTGTGAAGCTCTGGCCGGGTGACAAGCACTTCCACACCCATTTGATCTTCACGACTGCACTGCAAAGTTAGACAAGCGGGAATCAATGGAAAACTGACACAAGAGACAAAGTGGCCTGTCCAGATCGGACCGCTAATAAACGGCTCATCCTCCAAGCCTGGGCCCAGGGCGCTTTTCAATTCACCTTGATCCCGCGAAGTAAGAGTTCTTTATTAAGACGTTGTAATAACCCATCAGAGGAAGACAACTATCACATGATCTCACTTAATTGTGGAATATCATGAACAAAATAAGCTGATGAACCAAACAGACCCAGAGACATGGAAGTAGGAAACAGACTGACCAACCTCAGAAGGAGGGGTGGGAGGAGGGCGGGAAGAGATAAACCAAAGAACGTATATGCATATGTGCATAACCAATGGACACAGACCACGATGCTGTGAAGATGGGGAGGGGGGCGGGAGTGGGGAGGAGGGTGTCAATGGGGGGAAAAGGAGGAACATCTGTAACCAACATAAATAAATAATGAAATAAACACCCTCCATGATCCTTGTGCACTAAAAAAAAAAAATTAATTAAAAACTAAAAATAAAAAACATGGACCGTTTGAAAAAGAAAGTGTTGCATTTTGAGAGCTTTTTGATACTTTCCCTGTAGCTTCAACGCTGCTCCCTACACCAGCTTCCCTATGTCTGGGTACGTGCTTGTGGGTGTCTACCTGTCATACAACACTCAGAAGTGTGATAAATGCTTGGACACATTGATCTCCATGGGCAGCTCAGGGTCTGTTTGTTTTCTCCTCTCCTGATTGCTTTGCTAAGTCCAAGTTCTAAAGTGTTGATAGGTTTTGAAACTCTTCCACTTGCAAGCAAGGTACTTGCCATTTTCCCAGAGCCAGACTCCGAACAGTGTGAGATGAGAATAGACAAGGTTACGATGCCTCCAGGCTTCCAACTAGAGATTTCAAATATTTCTAATTTCTTCAATTTAGCTTCATTTAAATTTTACTGAGAGGTAATTGCACTGAATTAATATAGTTACAATTATGCTGAAATCAATCCATTAACATCTTAAAAATTCTTATTAATCTGGCAGCAATGTTATGGATAAAAACAGAAATACATCCTCTATTTGGAGAGTAGATTCACATAATAAGAATGCTGGAATTAATTTCTCCAGGACATGAATTCCTTGAGACAAGAGACTGTGACTTATATTTCTGTTTTCTGCTTTTAAAGTGCTGCTTTGAGTACAAAATAATATTTGCGTGTAAAAGTACCTGCAACCCCTTGTTCCTGTTTCATCAAAGGAACCTGATTAAAAGTCCAAATCAGAGCCTTTTCTGCAGTTACACGTTTGCCTTTTAATGTCTCTCTTTCTCTTCCATGGGTAGAACTGAGCAAAAGAATGTGTCATCCTTCTTTTCAACTTTCTGCCTAGCACAGTTCTTGGAATTCAGTAAACATACTCGATAAACTGCTGATAATTGTGGTGGTGACCACAGCATGACAAGGACGATGATGATACCAAACCACCAGCCATCGTGTCTGTGCCTTTAATACAGTAAATGGCTTAAAATGGTGTGGGCCACGTGGAACTCGGAATGCACTTGAAATTTATTCTGAAGGTGCCCAAAGTACAGTCTAAACATTGATTCTTTAAACATCAAATATGCCATTTATCTGCATCTCTGTCTGATAAGCATTGTCCATCAACACTCGGCCATTCCGTGATTATTTACAAAGTAGCTACTGTCTGTCTGCTGGTGTGAATTAGTGATGAAAAGAGACGTAAACCGTGAAGTCACGGAGCTTACAATGTAGTGACAGAGGGAGACAATGAGGACATAAATACGTGCTGAATTAAAATCAACATTTATAAGTACTATGCTGAAAATGGACAAGGCTTATGAAGGAGAATAACATAAGAGTTCACCTTTGCTAGGTGAACCCCCTAATTTATCTGGGGACGCAACCCTCTTATTGTGGTCCTGGGCAGGAGAGGAAGGGCACAGGGTAATGCTGGATAAGTCAGTAGGGACCAGATTATGTAGAGTCGTAGGCTTGGAAGGTGCTGAGCTTTATTTAAGTGTGAAGGAAAGCCACAGAGCATTTAAACAGAAGACTGATTTCACATGTACCTAAAGCTTTCCCCTGGCTCTTCTCTAAGCGTAGGAAAGGGTCGTCCAGGAGAGCAGAGGGAGGCCTGGGCCAAGGTGGAGGAGAAACGATAGGCAGACGTCCATGCATATGAAACGCTTTTCATACAAGGAAGTGATAGAAAACTTGCTAAGCATTTGGATGTTAAAGAGAGAGCAAAGACACCTGGCCGGTGTGGCTCAGTGGTTGAGTGTCGACCCATGCACCAAGAGGTCGCCGGTTCGATTCCCAGTCACGGCACATGCCCAGGTTGCGGCCCGATCCCCAGTGGGAGGGCATGTAGGAGGCGGACAATCGATGTTCTCGCTCATTGATGTTTCTATCTCTCTCTCCCTCTCCCTTTTTCTCTCTCTAAAATCAATAAAGAAAAAAATTTTTTTTTAAAGAGAGCAAAGACTTAAGTATAACTTTAAGGTTTTTGGTTGAGCAACTGAATGATGGTAGCGCCATTTAAAGAAGTGGAAGGACAGAGAAAGAAGAATCTTTAAAGTTTTGGGCATGTTAAAAGGAGATGTCAGGTAGACAGACATACAGACCTGGAGTTCAAGGAGTAATGTGTGCTGGAGACTCTCATTTAGGAGTTCTCAGCACATATATGACATTTAAAGCAATGAAAATGGATAGATTTTCTAAGGAAACTATACGGAGAAATGAGCACTCCAGCACTCAGAGATCAGGTAGAGGAAGAAAGCTACACAAGTAAAAGCAACTAGAGGGAGAGAAAAATTATTAAGAGTGGTTTGAGAAGAAAGGAGTGAATAGCTTTGATTAAAACTACTGAGATTGAATACGATGTGGGCAGAGAGTGGTCATTGGACTGGACACAACCGCGATTATCGTTGTCCTTGGAAGAGCAGTTTCGGTGGACAGTGGGGGGATGCAGGCTGGGGTGCGTGGAGCAGGGTTTGGGGCTTGCAGCCCTGGAGCTGTCAAGGGCAGACACCTGTTCTCTGAAGTCGGCTGTGAGAAGATGACATCAAGGGAGGTGGTCACTTGTGAGCACCGTGGAATCCAGGAGAAAGTTGAGAAAGGGGGATGGCGGAATACATTTGCATAGGAGGAAATGGGTCCCTAGAGGAGAGGCTGGTGAAGCAGGATCTAGGTGGATGGAGGGGTGGAAGGAACTGAGGAAGTGAGAAGAGATCAAATCAGAGAGAGAATGCGTGGAAAATTAGCCTCTGATGTGACAAAAGAAAAGCTTCCTAAAATGCAACAGGAAGGATGGAGAAGATTAGAACATGCAGAGATGGGTGCAGAGATTTGGGGGATGACTCCCCTTTACTGATAACGTATTAGTGCAACTTCAATGAACTAGGGGTGACTCCCCAAGAATGCAAGATATGAAGGATATTATCACCATGTCTGCAGAAGTAAGCTGACTAGGGAAACACAGAAAGATTGTGGCCCCGGGCTCGGAGCACACGTGAAGTCTGACGCCATGGTTGTCCCAGGATGTGTTCAGATGTCTGTGTGCAGGAACTGGGAGGTATTTAAGATCCATTTCATCTAGATATCAGATAACGTGAGGAAGGGAGGAACAAATGAACGGAGGCACTGAGAGCTTCTAGGATATGGTGGTTATGGTGATGGCCTGCAGGATCCCTGTTGAATAAGGTCGGGAGCAAGGGTGGGAGGTGAGAGTGTTCAACGGTGGGGCCGATGGACTAAAAGACATGCAGATTCACGGGTGTCCGTTTGTACTGAAGAGCGTGAAGATGACGTAGCTCTCAGGTGTGGCTATGAGAACAGGTGGCTGGGTGGAGTGGAAGGCAAGCTCATGGGAAGTGTTAAAGTCAAGGAACTGAGAGATCTGAGTGCTGGATGAGTCCGCCGTATGGGATTTTGACATTTCCAGGAACGAGGGTCGGCAATGGCAGACAGACTAGCACAGGGAGCTACACTGGAGAGTGAGCAGTGTTGGTAGACAACCACGATCAGGAAGCAGGACGTGTATTTCAAAGAACATAAACTTTTGCAAAAGGCAGGGAAGAAGCAATGGATGGAAGGAATCCAGTTACTCCAACCAGTCGTCTGGAGCTACGTGGCATGTGAGGAAATTGCCCCCTCGGTAAGGCTGTGGAGCAAACATCACCCTCGGGGCACAGACGTATTTCATGTAAGGCAAGAGGGTGAAAGGAACGTTCCAGAGAAACCATGGGTCTAGGGGAGGTGTCGAGCCATAGGTGAGCTGTACTGGATGGCCCAGCGGAGGAATCTGGGGAGTGGTTTCAGGGGTGAGGGGATTAGATCAGCTTAAGACACAGAACGAATGAAGAGTTCCTGGCACATAATAAAGATCCCGTACATGACAGCTATTGTTGCTATTTAATGAGCATGAGATTCGGAGGTAATGGATTACCAGGCAGGCTTGAATTCTGGCAGTCATGGCCAGACCGTGAGTAATGGGACTCCATAAAGCACCCACTTTGAATCTATTAACTCCATTTCTCTAGGTGAAAACAGATAAGAAAGTGAGATTATACTATAAAAGAGTAATTACCTTCCCACATAAAGCATGGACAAAATTCGCTGTGCTTCTAATTCCCAGAAACAAAGCGTGCCACACTGCAAACCAGTGTTGTTACACATCTGTCCTAACGTTGGGATCGGCTACCAGTGGGTTGATTTTTGAAGCTTCTTAGGATAGTATTCATTATCTCAATATTTCGAGGTCTTCGGAGCAGTTACTTTGTCTCTCTGAGCCTCGGTTTCTCTGTGCGTAAAAGGAAAATACTACCTGTCTACATCACAAGATTGTTATGAGAGACAGGAAACAAGGCCTAAAAAAAAACAAGAAATAAAGGATAATTGAATGTGGTCGTCAATTTCCCCCATATTCGGAGAATTGCCTTGAAAGGGAGGCCTACCTCGGTAACGTCATCTGTAGATCCCGTACCCACATCTGTGTTTCCCGCAGCAGCTGGCAGCGAGCTAAATGTCAGCTCCTCTCCATTCCACTGGCATGTGAGGCAGGACAGACACCACGGGACCCCGCCATCCAAGAGCCCCTCTGAGAATCGGTCCCTTCCCCCAGTCCCTGCGGAGGGCTCCTGGCGCCAATCCTGCCTCACGTGACTCCACCGCTCAGGAACGGAATGTTTCAGACGAGCTGGTAAACCTTTTAGAACAAAGAGGCACTGTGCTGAGATCCCCCACGGAAGCTACAAAGGTGAAATCCAACGGGGGCTTCACGACGGAGTGACCCAGACTGAAAAGCCACCGGAAATCGGGGCAGCCGCTCTCCCCGAGGTCTCAGCTTGGGATAGCTTCCTTTTCCTCTTTCTTTATGGGCTGCTTGTATCTTCATGGTTTGTCCAGGACCCAGGCGCAGCCATTCCAGGCCCAACTTAAGACTGTCCATTTGTTATTGTACGCTCACGGAGGTACACCGTTCCAGAGACAGAAACATTGCAAATAAGACATACAATCCTAATAGGCTTCCAAAATCAACACATTTGCAAATGCTAATACAAATGTGCAATGAGATAAAAATTGGCATTTCAGTGTTTAATGCTTTATTCCATGGGAATGCTTTGCACCCTAATAGTTCAGAGCACTACAGGGAGGTGGTTAAGAGTGGTTAGGCCCCCACTGCCAACTGCTGAGGTTCTAATCCTAGGACCAACGTTCAGTCATAACTTGACATGGGGTCAGTTGATAATGCCTCAGTTTCCATATTTATAATGTGGGTAAATAATGGTACCTACCTCATAGAGATATTGTAAGAATTGCGTATATTAACGACAGCTAAAAGCACTTAGTTCAGTGGCTGGCACATTTAGTGCTCTAATGCATGCTAATAATAATTGTTATTCTTTGATAGCTCTCCCCATCCTTTCCCAGAAAGGCCCAATAGCTCATTTAAAATCCCCCCATCACAAGATATTGGAGCAGAGTTTATAAGCTAAATACTGAAGGCAGAAAGGTAGATGACAAAGTAGACTAGTAGAAAACTGCCCAAAGAACCCGGCCCGTGTGGCTCAGTGGTTGAGCATAGACCCATGCACCAAGAGGTCACCGGTTCGATTCCCAGTCAGGGCACATGCCCAGGTTATGGGCCAAATCCCCAGTGGGGGGCATGCAGGAGGCGGCCAATCAATGTTCTCTCTCATTGATGTTTCTATCTCTCTCTCCCTCTCCCTTCCTCTCTCTCTAAAATCAATCAAGAAAAAAAAATTTTTTTTAAAGAAAATTGCCCAAAGAAAATTATTCCATGATCCCAGATAATCAGACAAGGAGTGGACAGTTGTCCCATGTGAGACCTGGGATATGTTGTCTTTCCTAGGAATGGTGGCTGAAAGACTCCAGCGAGTCTTACCTGGGATTGAAATAGTAGCATTTGCTTGGACCAATCATTTCAACACCCTGAGCCCCAACCATAAAATGAAGAGATGGAACGAGATTGTTCTCAGTGATCACTCTGACACTCTGTAGTCCCACACCGAGCGCTCTGTCGCGCCATGACACAGCATGGAAATTGCCAGAGCGGGTAAGCGAAACCTCGACATGAACGGAGCCAAGAGCTGGCGATTACACAATGGGAAATGTCGAGAAAATAACCTTATGGAGTGGAAAGTATTGGATTGTCTGATTATGACTTACTCTCCAATATGAAGATATAACCATGCTTGGCTGCTCATGGGTGAAAATGTGGTAATGTGTTAAAATGCTAATGAAATTGGAATCCTGTAATAGATGGTTGGAACAGTTTAGGTTACCAAGACATGGGAAGCTAGAGAGCTGAGCTTGTAAATCCTGATGATAAGGCCAAAGTCTTTAGAACAGTCAAGGCCTTTTACAGTCTGATTCCAACGTGTCTTGTCAGGCTCATCTCTCCCCACACACCCTCGTGTACCCTGTGTTCAATCCATGAGCCAGCTGACCTTCTCCAAACACAGCAGGCTCTCCTGTGTCGTGTGCACACACGTTCTGTTGCTCCCACCTCCATAGCTCACGTCTCTCCAGCCCCTGTTACCATCTATTTCCAGATCAATGTCACTCACCTCGTAGGACTACTCAGAGGATGTCTTGACTGCTCAGCCTGCCCCCAGGCTTCGTTCACGCTAATCCATTGTCCTTACACCTGCCAGGGCATTTTTCAGAATCATATAACCAATTGTGTCTCTCTTGCTTACAATTCATTATTTTATTGTTTTTAGACAAAATCCAAGTCTTCCATAGGGCTTGTGAGACCTTTCGCGCTCTACCTGCAGCTGTGGCTCCGGCTCATTCTGCATCACCTGCTTCCCTTCACGGCAACTTCCCTTCACTTTCCCAGACGAAAGGCATCCTCCCCCACCCCTGGCCCTCCTCATGCCGATCCCTCTACCTGCAGCCTCACTGTCTCATCACCCCTCGTCTGACTCACTTCTGCAGAGGGAAGCCCTCACTCATTGCCACGGCCACATGAAGTCCCCTGGCTGTGTGCCCTCGTGGCTCTTGTGCTCTTCCTACTGCAATACTTCCACAATGTTACAACTGTCTATTGAAAGAATTCATGCTATTTCTGTCCCTTACGTGCCTCGTGATCTCCTTCCTCAAGGAACTTTTTTACTTGCTGTCAAAGCCCAGCTCAAATGTTTCCACCTTGGGACAAGCCTTCCTGATTCCACCAGGCCATTCCGCATTCCTTCTTCTGTGAGCTTATGGAAATCCACGCCTAGCTCTGTTTGCTGCAACGCATCTTAGTGCTGGACATTAGAACGTGCTGCAGAGAACTCCTCACAGTGGACCACACAAAGATACACTACTTTGTGGTGATGAAGAGAATGATAGAAACCCTCAGACTCTGAAATAATTTGGTGTTGAAATAAATGCCAAGACCTGGCTCCAGGGTAGTACAGAATGGGACCACGTATTTTATGTACACACACACACACACACACACACACACACACACACACACACACCCTTCTGAGATTCCAGATGGTCACTCTTGAAGATGACCATTCAGTCCTCTAAAATTTATGTGAGTATTTGAACTATCCTTTTTCTTGCCAAGTAGCAGTATTTTCACCCCTTCCATATTTAAAGCTCTCAGTAAGATATGGCCAAGAGCATAAATGTTAATTCTCTTTCTTTCATAGCACGTAATGATCTTCCTGTTGTAATATTAATCAATAACTAATTTCATAGTTGGACAACTGTTTTTAATGACCTAGCACGTCAGAGGTATTGTCACACCAGTCCTCAGATCATTCTCTGAAGGACCTATCACCAAAAGGGCAAATCCATTTACTTGTCATAAAGCAGGAGCCAAAAGCCTCATTATACTAATTAAGAAAAGGTGCATTTGGGTCTTTGTTGGTTGAGAACTAAAAGGTCTCACATGGGACCTGAAAGGGGCATCAGATGTAGTCGTCCAGGCAAAGACATTTTGAATAATACTTAAAGGGCCCCAGACATGTTAATTGTGAAACTGTGGGCTCTTGAGTGTCTGCTTAAGTTTAGTTATATCTTAGAGGAATGCATCTACTCAGTCTTGATGAAACAGGCAGAAACAGGAGATTTTCCAGGCCTCTTCTTCCCATGAGTCTATTTGTCTCCAAGAACCCTGTCTTCCTCGTGGTGTCTTTCTCATGGAGTATCTTGGGTCTCTGAAGAGCTGAATCAACAACTACTTTGTCTTTAATTAGTTTGCAAAGAATGGATGGAATGAATTGCATGGTGAATAATTTTTATATACTTTACTAATGCTGACATCCTTGATATAAAAGATTTAACCATCTGATGCTTAGACTAAAATGAAGCAAAAAAATGTATCAATTATCTATTATGTTCAGGTGTCATCCTTTAACATACACCAAAATTCTCAAAATATTTTTAATCTTTATTTTATTAATGAGAAAACCCAAACCTTCCAAGGTTAAAGTGAGCTGGGATTGAGACCTGAATCTTCTAGAATCACTCCTCTCTCTGCTACACCATAGCAACCTGCCATTTTTCTCAACATGCTACCTGCCTATGTCGTAATAGACTATATGTAGTGTCAAAATTTACGATAGAGACTTTATCCAAGACAGGAACTGGGAGGGTCTCTGGAACTCAGTGATAAAAGCCCTACAGGAAGAACTCTATGGTTACAGTAGAGCACTACCATTACAATAGCCCCTCCCCTTAGCTTGCTCCTTCTTCTTGCTCTCTTCTCCTTGGACTGGGCTCTCCATGGCTGCCCATACCTGACTGCAGTTCTTTCTTTTTCCCTGAACAAATTCCTTTAGCTGATGGAATAATTAGCTGACTTTTGTTTACAGTTGACAATAGAGATAGAGATAAAGATAGAGATAGATATATAGATACATAAACCTCTAACCTCATTATTACAAGTAATTACCTTAGAGTCATCCTGGTTTCCAGATCCATATAGTGGATAGATATAAAGACCTTCCAACACAAAATTCTTTTTTTTTAAATTTTTTTTCTCTATTGATTTTTTAGAGAGAGAGGGACGGAGAGGGAGAGGTAGAAACATCGATGAGAGAGAACATTGATTGGCCGCCTTCTGCATGCCCCTCACTGGGGATCAGGCCCACAACCTGGGCATGTGCCCTGACCAGGAATCGACCTGGTGACCTCTTGGTGCATGGGTCGATGCTCAACCAGTGAGCCATACCGGCCCGGACCAACACAAAATTCTAATCTTGTCATTCTTCTGAGAAAACGCCATTCAAAACAGCTCCGACTCTCTTCAACATGCATTCTGTACACAAATTAAAGCCATCATTATGAACTTTTTAACATGTCTTACACTTTCCAAACGTCATGCATGAGCTCATGCCCCCCATCTTAGAATGCCCTTTTCACCAGTTGTCACTAACTGAAAACCCTTGTACTCTTCTAAATCCATTCAAAATGCTTCTACCTCTTTGAAGTCCTTCCTTAATGTCATTGCCCACACTCAGAAAATCTGAGACTCCTCCTCGCCTTCTCTGAATCACACCAGTGCATTATATACATTTATAATGTGACTCTTAGCTCCTCCTACCTTGAATTATGTGTGTACCTGGCTACTTTTCCTACTCAACTTCTCTACAAGTCCAATCTCTAACTTTCCCATCTGTGTACTGTCAGGTCCCTTGATTGTCTTCCCTTTGCTCCATCATTGACTCAACAAGTGATTCCGCCCACCTGAAGCTCCAGGGAAGTGTGGCATTCCCATGCCCCTTAGCCAACCCTGCAAAGCAAACAGATTAGCCAGACTCCACAGGGAGGGCTGGGCTTGCTTAGCAATGTCCCTTCAACAGCTCTGCATTTAGCTCTGCATGGGAGAGGACGCATTGCCAACCTGAAAATGAGATACTTGGATCAGTCAATGTTAGCCAAGGGCTATGATGTTGAAAATATTGTTTGTGAAAGAAACACTTCCCTGTAAGAGAACTAAAAACTCCTAGATTCTGAGAGGGATACCAATGCTCTGTCTCTGCAGATTTCATTGTTTTCCAAAATCAGACCTGGCTTAGTAGCTGTTAGGACACTCCCAATAAGCACATTCCCCCACCCCACCCACCCCCACACACCACCATTTCAGTCTATTAATGAGCTCACGAACGACTGACAGATTTTCTTCCCCTCCTTCCATCCTTCCATCCTCCCTCCCTCCCTCCCTTCCTTCCTTCCTTCCTTCCTTTATTCCCTTACTATACATTATTCTGTGTTAGATTGGGGTGAGGCTCGGGTGCTATGAAAGCAGTGTTAAACTGGTATTATGCCCAGGGAACTTAGGAACCTTTAATACTGTGATAAATCCCTCATCACAGAGTGCTGACAAAATGTGAAGCAAAGTCACACTATTGTTAGCTCTGGCTTTAGCCCAAAACCCTGGTGTTGAAAACTGTAGTAAGCTGGGGCCAATCATTTCTTTTTCCTAATCTTGTTAGTCCAAAATAGTTTTAGATCAAAGCAGACCATGGGTCTTGCTGTCTACTTCATGACCTGCAAAGGCTGAAGCCAATCCCTGAATCTTACCACTAAGAGGTAAAGAAAAGCTGACCCAACCTACTTTTGCCATGACCAGGGAAATGGACTGTAGGAAGGGAGAAAAGAAATCATGAGCTACAACCATAATTACTCTTTTTTTTTTTTTAAATCACAGTGGGGAAAATTGCCCCACTCAAAACAAAACAAAACAAAAATCTGGAACAGCTCAAATGGGTTAATTTACATATGACCAGTAAGTCCAGGGTTCCTCCTTGGGGATGGAGGAGAATGCTTTCATCTTGATTCATTAGGGAAAGCCCTTAAGTTCTTCCTAGAAATCAATAGACCTGCTCCATGCCAGGCGCCATACTAGGCTCTGGAGACATAAAGATAAACAAGACCCAAGGTCTCCGTCCTGAAAGAATTCTCCATCTAATGGGTAAGGCAGACGAGTAAATAATTCCAAATCTATATGATGAGAAACAATGAAGACAGAGCTGATATTGAGCTGGTGGGCACTGGTATAACCACGCAGGTTAATAAAATATTGAAATGCTCTGAACCCTTTTGTAAACACCTGTTTTCTTGAGACCCTGAGTTACCACTAGCCTCATTCTCACTGCCCTTACCAGCCCCAGGGCTCTCTATGCCCCTCAGACTACATGGACCAGAAGTGGGCCCCCAGGACACTATTCTAGCTCAAGACTTGGTGAGCACTCTGATTGGTCAATGCTTGAGATAACTCTAGAATGGAGGTACAGTATGTGCAATGAGCTACAGTAGGATAGCGGAGAGAAGATTCCCTCCGGCTGGAGAGGTGTGAGACTTACAAAATATGCATGGCTTCACAGAGGAGGGGGCACTTTAAAAAGACCAAAGGGGTCGTTCTTTCTAGGCAAAACATAAACCATGTGTCAAGGCAAAGAAAATAATCCCATGTAATGGAACAGAATTAACTCAATGGTTCTTGAATGCAAAATAATCCTAAAGAGCTGCAAAAACGGGAGAATGGTACCAGGAGATGATTCTGGAAATTAAGTCAAGGGTCCTGTATGCCCCCACTTGTGGGTGAAAGGAAGTTTGAAAGAGGTTTTGACATGGCAATTGCTCTTATCGGTAGGCAAATAAGGGGACGAGCATAGGCCCTGTTTCATGTTTTCTTCATTCCAGGGTTCTCTTTTTGGTGGGTCCATGAAGAGAAGATAATAGGTTAGTTCTATCTGATATGACTGCAAAAAAAAAAAAAAAAAAAAAAATCAGAACTCTTTACCCAAATCCTTCTCATTATCTGCTAGGAAACCTCCTTTCTTCACATTCTAGTTATTGGAGAAATAAAGTCAATGCATGTATTAAAGATTATGACAGTTGTGATTTCTTTTATTAAATCAAAGCTTTGGTCTCAGGCAAATTTCTGCAGGTCCTATAATACATGATTTGGACCATGGTTCTCCGTTCATCCTTACAGTCTCATACACCCTGGGCAGTACACACTGGGAACTCAGCTGTTCCTCTGGCCTGCCCTCCCGGCACCTCAACAGAGCGGAGCTCAGTGTTCTCCAAGTTTATGAATCGTTATTCTCTAGCAGTCTTCATATTTCTGAAACAAAGTGTGATTCTCCCTCAATATGTGATGCCCTCCTTCCCTTTGGCTGTTTTAATCACTATTCTCTAAAATAAATCCATCTACTATCACTTCAAGAAGCAGAAGCCACAACTCCAGAAACAGACCAGTCCCCTGTGCAAAGGCCAACTTCACGGTCTCTGTCTCATGACCAACACTTTCCCAGCTCATATCCAGTTGTACTGAGTACCTGCTGTGCGTCAGGCACCGTGAGATCCATGCTGAAGTTCCAAACGAGGATACAGGCCCCGCCCTCACTCTCTGAGGTCTCTGCACACGAAAGGTACAAACAGGTGACGCTTTTCCAGGAACAAGAGGTCTTTCACCAGGGATATTAACTTACACCGAAGTCTCAGAGACAGAGTGTTTCCCAAAGTACGGCTGGCGGACTACTGGCTCTACATAGCGCCAACAGGTTGATACAGAAGCAAAAGGTTTCCCTGATCGATTGCATCTGAAAATCACTGGGTAAACAAGACGCTTTCCTGTAAGATTTCTCATTAGCCTTTATGAAGCACATGTCCACTGTGACTATGGGACAAATCCAATCAACCGGAAAACCCTCTGCTGCAGATCATCTCAAGGAGGACGAGGTGCTCTCAAGGGTACACTTGGGACAATGCTGACCAGCCTTACCCTGGGTGAGGCGAGAACCCACCACCTCAAGAGCATCTCTTGCAGTGTGCTTCCTCGAATTTTCATTTTCTTATTTTTACGTACCCAAGAGCTCATCTGTTTTCGTGTGCCAACCCTCCCATCTCATGAGACTTTTGTGCAATGGCAAAATCTTGGCATTTCACTAGCTCAGAAGGCTTGGTGGCATCGTGGCTGGGGATTCTACTGTGAAGTATATGATTTCTAGGTTGTTGAACAAGCTCAATCCCAGCAAACATCTCTTCTTAAAAATAAAAATAAAAAAAGAAGGATGCATGCGTGTTTGTGTGTGGGTGTGTGTACGTGTTCTGGTGGATGCTTTCCTTCACTTCTCAAGCTAGAAAAGTTCCTATTTATTCCTACCACTTGTTTCTTCTTTCTAAAGTATGACAAATTATACCTGCTAAATTGTTTTGCTCTTAGAGAAGCAAAGGAAACATGTTTTTGTGATAATGGAATCTGTAATTCTTTGCTAAATTCTCAGTCTTGATAAAATTCCACCTTATCAGAATGAAGGTACAGTAAGTTACATAAATCAACATTTGGCAAATGATATTCTATGCTGACATTTCTGTCCAGGGGCTGGCATTTTATTTGGGTGATAGACATCTGCTGAATTTATTAAAAGCAGTTGACTTGTCTTAAGGGGTCAGCTACGACGGCTGAATCCCTTTCCTCTCAAGAAAAAATTTAGCAGCTCCTTGATGTGCTGTAGGTCTTTTCTTGCAGGTAATAGTTTAAAAGTGGAGTACAGTCCATGTAGTCACAAGTATTTATTGAGCACCTACTATGTGTCCAACATCATGCTAGATGTTCGGGGTACAGTGGTATTCAAAACAATGCTTAGATATCTGTGTGATGAGACGAATAATTTTGCTGAAATATGCCTGATGAGCATGCAGGAGCTTGAGGAGTTACACAAATTCGGCTGAATAGAAAGAAGCTCCCACTGAGCCCCCTCCATTCTCTCCCTCCCCACCACCACCCCTAAGCAAAGCACACTACGTTAAAACCTCAGCTCCTATTTTTGTGGAACCAGAGGAGCTCATGGAAACACATGGGTCTGTGTGATGAATGTCTTCTTGATCGACTGCAGAACAGAGAAGAACAAAGGGTTGACTGGGATTCCAAACCCCACCAACAGGAACAGGTCCCTGGAATGTGAGGAGCATGGAGAAGCAGCCCTCATGACCCAGGAGGCTTCTGTCAGTTCTGCAAGGCACAATACTACTATTGCCACTTGATTATTTTAAAGGATTGAAGGAACTGACATGGGAGAAGGGAGGGGATAAGAAGATCTATTTTAACAAGGAATGGGCTTCTTTCTTTGTAACATAGATCAGAGGTTGTTTGCCTTAGACTGCATTAGAATGACCTGGAGGGCTTGTTAAAACACAGTCGAGTTTCTGATTCAGTAGGTTTGGGTTGGGACCCCCAAATCTGCATTTTAAATAACATCTCAGGTGCTGTTGATGCTGCTGGTCCAAGGACCACTCTTCTCCACTGATGGGGAAGCTCCCATCACTTAAGTTGTTCAAAATGAAGGACAACGAGTAAGTGGAAATATTTAGGGCACCGATTTAAGGATGGGGGTGGGGGTGAATGAGTTGGCTAGATTGAACAGAACTGATATTTTTGAGAACTTACTAATAGAGCCAGGAGCTTGCCAGGAGCTTGAGAATTTATTAATAGTATCATTGTCACATTTAACCCCACCACAAATTGTCAAGGTGAAGATCAACTCGTTAACCAAGGAACCAAAAAGAGCTGTTAAGTATCATATGCTCACTATCCATTTGCGTGAGGATGGATTTTATTTTTAACACAGGTAGGTAGTAAATGCTTCTTGAGATTCAACTCTTAAGTAACTGGAAGAGGTAGCTCTCCTCTCTTAAAAGACGAGAATAATAAAAGTCACCACTTACAACTTTGCTAAGTAAGAACGGGAGCTGATAGATTTGATGTTTTTCTACAGAGTCCTACTCAGAGTGGATGCCACGATCACTACACCTAAGTCTTCATCCCTGTTTGAGTGTTTGCATTCCCTTTAGACTGGAAGCTTCACGAACACGATCAATCTTCATTTCCACCTACTGCATCTCCTACGCTGAACACAGGGATTTGCGTGTTGCAGGTGCTCAATGAAACTTGCTGAATACATTGACCCACCATGTATGGAAAACTGAGCAAATGTCCACATGTGATTAAAGTAGCCTAAAGGTCCCCTTTCCAAACAATGCACCTTTAAGTTTGAGGACGCTGGTTAAAAAAACCGAGCATGGTACTTGGAAGGGATTGTGCCACTTAACAGACATCTTTATACCAATTACTCCAAAATCAGATGGTTCAGGAGGGCTCTTCTTTCTTAAGAATGAAGGCAGAGGGACAAGTCCCTGGGTAGACAATGCCAGGGGATGGGGCTGTGGAGCTGGTTGGGGCGGGGAAGGACAACTTGAGTGCTCAGAGCAGCCTGGGTGGGAGAAGAGGGAAGAAGAAGGCTGTGAAGTCAAACTTCCTCCCTGGAGGACTGCCTCTGCTGGGGGGGATCCAAGATAACGTTCTTTACACTGTTTTACCTTTTGAGTGCTTCATTCTTAGAATCATTGAACTATGGACCTGAGGGACTTTAAATTCCTCTGATTCATGCTTAAATACCTTTACCAAACTCCTATCAATTACTGTGATTCTCTTGAACAGACCCTCCCTGAACAAATGCAAAGGCCAGGGCTCCAACCCATCAAGGGACAACCCATTCAGTTATGCTAGTGATTATTAACACTCGTAGGAGAGGCTACCATTTCTTGGGAATTCTGCCTCAGCTATGGCGTAAACTGTGATCTAGATACTCTTTTAATCCTGACAACCACCCTGTGGGTATGATGATCCCAATCTACAGATCAGCAAACTGAGGACCAGAGTTTGGTTGACACAGGTGCTCTGGAATCAGAGTGCTTAGTCCAAATCCCAGCTCTGCCTCTGATAAGCCCTTGAACCTGGATGAGTCATGGAAATGCCAAGCATCTGTTTGATCATCTGTAAAATGGAGATAGCAATCATCTCACTGTGAAGATTCCATGAGATAATATAGGTGGAGACATTACCAGAGTGCCCAGCATATAGTAAGCCCCCGGTCCTCAGGTCAGGGAATGTCAATAGCATAATACAGGTCACCACATAATACAGGTCACCAAATCACTACATGCTAAAACTAGGTCTCAAACCCAGCATCTCCATGCCCCAAATGCCCACACTGCCCTGTCCCCCTTTCTCAATGCACATCTCACAGTACTGTTCTTATACACTCAACAGAGGACTCTGTCCAGATCTCTTCTTCCCACATACTCCAGAAAGGTTTGACTAAAAACCAAAAACTAAACAACATTTGAGAAAGGAGGTAATGGAAAAATTGAGTCCCATAACCCTCAAGTTGGAATGATGAATTCAGACCCATCCTGGTTCTTACAGGGACCCAAAGGATTTCCCTCAAGAGAAATCCCATTTCCTGGGAGAGTCGATGTTTTACTTTCATGGATGATCCCTCTCCCCCTCCAAAAAAAAGCTCCCCCTCCATCTTTGGACTCTGCCCTTAAATGCCATAAAAAGAGCATGTGCGTAGACCATAAACCTCACTTAAAAAGGAGGCTCACTCCCTGCCTTTCCCAGAGACCACCAGGGATTGCACCTCTGCTGTCTGTCTATCCCCAAAGTCCCCTTGGGAGAAGACAATCTGCCTTTGGGGAAGACTCCACAGGTGGCTAGAACAACGTGGCAGGAAAGGACAGCTAGGGCAAGAAGTAAAATGGCTTTGTGAAAGACAGGCCCGTCTTCTGGGGACAGGACAGAGAGGAAAAAATACAGGCTGCAGACTTAATTACCAGACTGTGCCTGGAGAGGAAAATACATATTGTCTGATACGGGCTCCCAAGCTGATAAATATTTAATGGACAAATAATGAATCTCGGCATAAATATTTAATGGAGCAACATCAAGGTACACAAGGGTGGGATGTGCTGAGGGAAGGAGGCTCTAGGTAGTAAGGCAATGGAGTAGAGATAGCAAGACAAGAGGAGAAGACATAGATCCAAAAAGTAGTGGTCTCGCTGAGGGGAAGCTGGGTCTCCGTAGAAACCAGGTTGGTTGCTTATATAAGAGAAGAGATGAGCTGCTTTGCAAAATGTAAACCACGGTGGAAATGATGGCAGGTGGTATTTTTTACGATCACTTTCAATATTTATTTGAAAGACAGCATTAGACTATGTACCTGGAAGATGGTAACCAATGAGGGAGTCAGGACAAGCAAAACAGAAGCCTTGGTGGGATGAAATGAGCATTCCCTTGGGAGCTGGCGATTGTTTTCACATGTGTGTGGATTTGGGAAGGTGAAGCTTATTCAGAAAGAGAAGAAGCAGATGGTGCAGCTCTTGGGAAGCTCTAAGAACAGTTTCTATTTATCTTGAACCTATTATGTGGTCAAGATTACGTGAGTGCTAAGACCACAACATGAATAAGGATAGATGTGGCCGGGTAATTATAGAGCTCACCATTGCCCAGTAGAGACTGAAACTCAGGAACTACCACGTCGTGTAATCAGTGCCAGGGCAAGGCAAACAGCTACGGGAGCACAGGGTTAAATCAGGGTTAAATCAGGGAAGACTTCCTGAAGGAGGCAGCTTCCAGGTCACACCCTGATGGTAATTTGCTGACACTGTGATCACCTGTTTACTTGTCTATCTGGCTCTTCCCAGTCATTGAACAGTCCCATGAAGAGAGAGACCCAGGGGCATCAAAGAGGAATCCATACAGCAACAACTAAAAAAAGGTCTTGAATGCCAAATTTTTTACTTGAATTAATAAATGGTAATTAAAGCCAACATACGTGCGTTAACAGGAGATGCTGTGTGCCTACGTGAGTGTTTCTAGCCCTTGGAAAAGTATGTCCTCACAGTTGTGCAGGTAGAAAGTAGAGCAGAGAATGCCTCTTCCTGAAGTTCCTTAAAGAACTTTAAAACAGGAGCCAAAAATAGACTTAAGCCCCCCTTGCTCCCTGTTTCTTTCCACCATCTGTCAGCCCCACTCCCCTGGGGAGAAGCTCCAGCTGACAGCAGCAGAGTGAGGGAACAGGGGTGTGGGTGGGGAACTTTTCTTTTTTCTGCCAGGCTGAGTTATTAATTAGCTTCCCGGAAGGCAGAGGAACAATGAGCTCTAGTCTTTTCACTTGATGAACGTTGTACCAGAGAGGTCTAGTGGGTCACCCAAGGTTCTCCAGCCCCTTCCTTCATAGAGGCAGAGCCAGATTCCTGGACTTCTCTGCACCCATTCTAACCATCCCACTCTGAAGTATCCAAGCCTCCTCTCTTAAGGGGATGGGGTGCTGGGTGTTTTGGAGAGGTGAACCAGGGGAGATCTTTGTGGTGGGTGTTCTCAGCTGCTCAGTAAGCCAAGTATTTCCGAACCTCCTTCCCAGGAACGAGCCACAGTCCTCCCAGAAACTCAGCAACAGATGCTGTTTACTTCGAGCAGCACGATCCTTCCAACCCCTGATGCATAATAGGCAACCCAGCCTTTCATCTCCCGGCCCTAGGACCCCAGGGAGGCAGGCAGACAGATGGATGCTCTGTCTCACTCTCTGGAGGCCTGTTCTCATCTCTCTAATTTCTTCCACCCAACCTCCAGCTTAACCTAGAACATGAGGAGACCGGGTGGGGATCAGTCTCAGGCGCACCCAGAACTTTCTTCTCTCCGGTCCCCTCTTATCCCCCCCAGAGGACAACAAGCATCACCATCAGGAGCTGCATCTGAGTTCCTTCCTCTTCCTCTGCGAGGTGAGGACGTGGAGCTCCAAGTTTCCCCTTCGGTGTTGTTTGGCTTCTCCCAACCTGACACTCGTCAACGGCTCATCCGAAGACAATGCTCCCAAGACTTATCCATCCTGGGTAAGGTTCAAACATTCTCCTGGTGGAGCAGAACCTGAGGAGGACCCTGTGCGTCACGGCACAGCCCTTCCTACTGCAGGAATACTCAACACCTGTCTATTGAGCACCTTGTGTGGCCACTGCACCGAGTGCTGGGACGGCTAGGAACCCCTCTCCCTCATGGGACTTAGTCTAGGAGGGGAAGAGATGCAGCCAATGAAGCAACTATAGATAATAAATAAACAGAATGCAAATGAAACCCCAAGAGACAACGTGATGCCCTCAGTGTCCTAGAGTAACGCTGTAGCAAAGCCAGGACTCAGACCTGCTGTCTGCAACAACTGCCCCACACAGAAAGCACATCTGTGATGACCTAGGCTAATGCCTGAGGGAAGACGTCCACATCACCCCAGGACTCCTCCGAGTTCAGCCCTCTCTCCTGCAGGGGTGCCCCGTGGAAAAGTTCAGAATCCCCTTTCCGGCCTGCTACTTAGTTCATGATGAACCCTCAGGTGCTCCTTATTCCTCTCCTGCTGCTTCTCAGGGTGGGGGCAGGGCCCCAGAGGGTCTGCCTGATGGCAGGCCCGAGGTTCATCTGTTGACTCTCAGCAGTCAAGAGCTACAAGGGACCTTACTCTTTTGGAGCGCCGCCTCTTCTTCTTTGAACAGTTTCCACCAGAAGTCATAATCAAAACACCAGTGTGTACATGTAACCAAAGATGAGCTGCCCTGACTTAGTTCAGGAGTGAGAACTTCAAGGGTCATGAGGACCCAGCCCCCTTTCCCTGGAGCAACTCTCTTGAAGGGACTTCAGGACCTGAGGATCGCGGTCTGCAGATTGACAGTCTCATCTAACCTCTTACTTTGCCTGGGCAGCTGCGCCGTGCGCCTGGGTATAGCGTCTCGCAAATGGGTCTAGGTCCATCTGTGAAATGGGGATGGATATATGTATACCCATTCCACAGGATGAGAGTGCGAACGCTGTCCAGGGACCAGACTTTGAGAAGGACCGCTTACATTAAGGCAGAACCCCTTCCTTTTACACGAGGGCCTGAGGAGGTCCTGCCTACCAAAGCACCCTGCAAACTGCTGTGCGCATCTGTGGCCTCCAAGTTCCAGTTCCACCACTCTGTCGCCCTGTGAATGCATCTCTGCGGGTCAGTTTCTCCATCTGTAAAATGGGTAACAGTGGTACCTATCTCATAGTGTTATTGTGAGGTTTGAGTGAGATAGCGCCTATAGTATGTTTCATCTAATTGCATGAACTGTAGGAAATGCTTAAAAAAAAATGCTTGTTTTCAGCCTCATCTTCTCCATCATCAACATCACCATCATCATTCTCATTTAAACTGTTTTTTATTTTGAGAAAACTTACCTAGCTTCCCCCCTTCCCCCTGGACATGAACCCGGAATGCTGCAGCACCAGAAAGAGATAGAAGCCATCTGCGACTACAAGGGGACATTTAATCTGTGACTGAGGTCAACACAAAATAAGCCTAGCTGAGAGATGAAGAGAGATTCTGATGGTACTCCTTGGGCACCTATAACCAACCAGACGAGGAAATGTTGATGTTCTGGACTTTTCGATTAGAGAGCCCCCCGATATTTTGTTCGTTTTAACACCCACACATGCACACGTCCACACACACACTCAAATGTGAGCCGGGTGAGAGGCCCAGGTGGGGGCAGTACCTTGCCTGCGCCCCTGGCTGCTGGGGAGTCCCACAGCCTGCCCGCCAGGGCCCTGCCTTCTCCGCCTCAGCATCCCCCAGCAACCTTGCTTACCTCGGTCCCACTCAGAGAAGCCAGGGGCTGCCTGTCCTCCCAACCCAAAGCACGCAAACACGTCCATGGGACTGTGCCTTGGAGAGGGAAACAGTCCACTTACTGACCTAATGAGCCAGTTTCCATCCCGTCCCTGCCACAAAGCACGCGTGGCCCGCACTCCGGGCCCTGCTCCCACGAGGAGGCAGCGGGCAGACCAGAGCCCTGCTGGGCAGTTCAAACCCACTTACCGCACAGGCTGGGGAGTGCAATGACTGATACCATGTAATTAGGCCTTAATTATTTATCATTTTTGGTTAATTACTGCCACTTGCAAGCTAACAGGTTGTAAAACTCTTGGGCTGTGTTTATTAAATGTTAGGCGATCATTAGCAAGGAAGTGCCATCTTCCCGTGTTAATGAAATATCCGTAAAAATCCATGACCGCCAGCAATACAGGATTTGTGGCCGCTTGGGAGACAGTTACATGGATTTATGACTAATTATATATTTTTGGAGTCAGTATTTCCTCGTTTGAGAAGAAGACTTGAATAAAGGCTGCAGTGTCTCTGTGGGATCTCCCATCATTCCTCTGGTGCACAGGGGACGTGAACGGGGGTGGAGAATGCGGGGGGGGGGACCCAGAGAAGGAGCAGTGAAGGGCAACTCACATCTCAAAATGCTCACCTCTCTGCAGGGTCACAGAGTCCAAACGTCTTCCACTGGAAAGCCGCTCCTTGGACTGTAACGTTACCCAACTATGCAGATGCCCCTCCGAAAGTAAATGTCCCTGGGAGAAGTTCTTTATTATTAAATGGAAACTGTGGCTTTGCATAGCCCTTATGAAAAAGAACTGGTTTTCACACAAAATGAATTCGACGTGAGTCCACAGACAAACGCAGTGGGCACGAGGCCACAGTAATGAAGGCAGAAGGACCAGAACAAAGGAGGTGAAGCCACAGCCACGCCTCCGCTGCAGGTACCGTCCGCCTGGAAACCACATTTCCAAAGCAGCCTTGAAGTGCCAGATTGAGTTCCTAACAGGTGAACTGGATGAGAGGACAAAACCCACTTCACAGGAAGAGCCTTTGAAGGAATCGAGCACGTTTAGCCCGGAAAAGCAAAGGCTGCTGGACAGTTGTCTTCAAATTACTTAAAAGGTCCCATGTGGTTTGGAAACAAAACTTATTCTGTGTCCCCAGAAGGCAGATCCAATGGATAAATGCTACTGAGAGGAAAGCCTCCGCTTTAAAATGTTTGAGAGCTGAGAGCTGTGCACCCTGGAATGGGCTGACTCCAAAGGTAACGAGTTCACCTTCTTAAGGGTATATAAGCAGGACCTTGATTATCACCTAAGGTGATCGTCATTTAAAGATACTATGGAGGATTCTTTCACTAGATGGATGGCTGAGCGAAAAAGTTTCAAAGGTTGTAGGTTCTATGAATGTGAAGTCATTAATGCTTTAATATCAACGATTGGATTCCACGCCTTTCCCTGGCACTAGGAGCTGGGGCAGTAAGAGTCCCCTGGGGACCAGAGGTTGGGGTAAAGGAATACTGAAAGATGAAAACAGGTCCAGAGAGTGGTAGCGTAGGTAGCTAAAGCTCATGCGATTTGGGGCAAGTTCTTTTTATCAGGAGGAAATGAAGTTGTTATCTCCTGACTGCTCAATGGCCAGAGTCTGGTGTGAGATGTTATCAATGCTGAAGGAAGAGGAGAAGCCGCTTCAGTCCCAGGTTTCTGAACTCACTCTGGACCTTCCGTTGTACTGTCCTAGCCCTCAGTTTGTCCATCTGCAAACAGGAGCCTGAGCTTCGTGTTCTCGGGACCCTTCTATATCTTCCATGAAATGGTTCTGGTTCTAATGTGGAAGTGATTCCCCGCTCTAAGCTCCCATCCCCCCCCCCCCCGACCTACCTGCTTCTCCACCTAGGAAGCTAGAAAATGATGCCTGTCTCTTAGCTGCCTCACTAAGATGCCATCAGGACTAATGAGGCCATTTGTCGCTCCTCCGAGCTCAGTGTTGAATGTTCAATCACCATCGAGAGGTACTTGTACACAGACGTTTCAGGTATGTAATATAATATTATGAGTATAGAAAAGCATAAAAAGATTTGTAATTAAGATAAAGAATCAATCAACCTACCCTTTCTCTTTTATCATCTCAGCCCAAGCAGATGACAAGTGGCTGCATTCAAGGTCATAGAGTATATATTTGTGGATTTATATGTTTAACATGAAATAAAGCCCTCACCTGAGACAAAAAGGTGCTGCCATCGGTCATTGATTTGGTCAAGGGGCAGGGACTTAACACAGGGCTGGCATCGTAGGCACAGAGAGTGGAGGTGGGTGTGGTCTCCCTCTTCCAAGACCTTCCAGGCTAGTGGGAAGGGTTGGGATCGGGCAAAAGGAGCTTTATATACCCACAGAGGCTGGCCACTTAACTCTCGGGCCCCCTGCCTAACTCAGTGACTGGCACACAGTAGGCGTTCACAAATTTGTTTCATGACTAAATCCTTGAACAGAAGTTTTCTGGGCCTGTGAAAGCCTCACTGTTAAAGCACCAGCGGAGTTCGGAGGAGGAAAATATCCCCGCCACATGAGAAACTCAGAGAACGCTGCATGGAGAAGGGGGACTCATGGAGCCTGGAAGGAAGAGAAGGTGGAACATTCCTGTCGGTGGTTCAGCAAGGCGAGGTCACAGAGGCAGGGGAGTGTGGGTCAAGGGCACAGAACTCATTCTGATAGCCCGTCCCCTCTTCTCTTGCCTACTGACCCGGGCTAAGCTGACTCCTAATTGATATCTCTGCCTTCACTTTCCCCCGAGGTGATCTCTCCTACCCACCATGGCTGGCCTTACCCTCCTAAAGCACAGGGTAGGTCGTGGCACTGCCCTTGCCAGCAGCATACACTGACTTCCCACCATCAGCTCAATCAAGTTCAAGCCCCCAGGCCAGCAACCTCTCCTTTGTGATCTGGCTGCAGAGTTTCTGAATGAACCAGCCCCTGCTAGACAGACTTCCCTGCACTCCATTGGGGGTAATCCATTGTTGCTTCCATGCCTCAGCTTGTGCTCTTCTTTATGTATGAAAACCCTTCACTTAATACCTTGAGGTCCAAATTTTATCCACACCTCAAGGTCCAACTCTGGTACCACCTCTTCATGAAACCCACACTGAACTCCTGTGGCAGTCATCTGGGAACTCCTGTCCCTACGCCTGCATCACTTCTAGCTCCTGCTTCCCTTTCCATCCAGTGAGATGGGGACATGTTTTGTCTCTCCCACTAGACAAAATAAAATTGCCTGGAAGACAGCTTCCCCCAAACGTATCCCAGAACTGGACCAGAGCAGGTGCTCGATGTGAATGTAGTAGATCACTCAGGTCTCTGCCCAGTACTCCGAGAGTTCCCAGGGCCTATGTGTGTGCCATCCATTCCCCGGGGGCTACGTGTGTGCCATCCATTCCCCGGGGGCTACATGTGTGCCTTCCATTCCCCCGGGGCTATGTGTGTGCCTTCCATTCCCCGGGGGCTACGTGTGTGCCATCCATTCCCCAGGGGCTACGTGTGTGCCATCCATTCCCCGGGGGCTACATGTGTACCTTCCATTCCCCAGGGGCTACGTGTGTGCCATCCATTCCCCGGGGGCTACGTGTGTGCCTTCCATTTCCCGGGGGCTACGTGTGTGCCATCCATTCCCCGGGGGCTATGTGTGTGCCATCCATTCTTCCCAGGCCAAGGCTCACGGATGCAAAGGCAGAGACAGCCAATTGGGCGAGCCCGCTAGATTCCCGCTGTGGGAATCAGAATGTAGAAATGGAGAGATGGAGACAGGTGGAGTGAGCCTTCTCATGGCCAGCTCCAAGGAAGGTCACAGATATCTAATTGCTCAAGTCCTTGGAACCGCCCTGTTTTCTTTGTGGGTTTTGTTTGGTTGGGTTTTGCTAATTCTTACATCTATCATTATCTTGGTTTGCTAGGGCTGCCATAACAAAGAACCACAAATTGGATGATGTTAACAACAGACACGTATTGTCTCACAGTTCAAGAGGCTAGGTGTCCAAAATCATGGAGGCAATAAGGTGGATTCCTTCAAGGGCTGTGACGGGAGGATGTCTTCCAGGCCTCTCTCCTCGGCTTGTGGATGGCCATCCTTTCCCTGTGTATTTTTGTATTGTACTTTCTCTCTGTGTGTGTCTGTCTCTGTGTCTAAGGGTCTCCTTTGGATAAGGACATCAGTCATATTGGGTTAGGGGCCCGCCAGACTACAGTAGGACCTCACCTTAGCTTAACTAGCAACAACTGCAATGATCCTATTCCAAAGAAGGTCACATTCTGAGGTCCTTGTGGTCAATAATTCAATGTATGAATTTGGGGGGGGGGCACAATTCAAACCCAGAACAATCTTTGAAGCTCTTGTAGACAAAGTTATTTCGGTAGTATTGAAATACCTCTTTTGTTTTCTTAAAATATTCAGAAGTGAGTTGCTTATAACCAAAGAATTTTGACAGATTGAGTGAGTGAGTGAGTGAGTGAGTGAGTGAGTGAGTGAGTGAGTGAGTGACAGAGTGAGTGAGCGAGCGAGTAAATAAATGAATGGATAGGTGAGCTCATAAAAAAATAAATAAATAGCCCTGGCCGGTTTGGCTCAGCAGTTAGGGCGTCGGCCCGTGGACTAGAGAGACCCGGGTTCAGTTCCCACTAAGGGCACGTACCTCGGTTTCAGTTTGTCCCCAGCCCTGGTTGGGGTTGTGTGGGTGGCAACCAGTCAATGTGTCTCTCTCACATCGATATTTCTCTCTCTCTCTTCCTTCCTCTCTCCCTCCTGCTCTATCTGAAGATAAATGCAGGAATGTCCTCGGGTGAGGATAAAAAAATAAAAAGAAGAAAATAAATAAATAGATGGGCGGATTGATGGGTGGGTGGTGGGTGAGTGAGAGAGTCAACACAGCCACAGCCTGGCTTCTCACCCCATCCATCCTGTCTTTTCTTCATATCCCTCTTGAAGTAGGAGTTCAGTACCATGGGGCAGGGCTGGGCAAGCAAAGGGTACACCAGAGCCCCATCCTCATCGCCCTCCTTGTGTAAGCTGCCAACCAGAAAATATTTCACTAGCCAGTAACAAGGAAGATGAGACACGGTCTCCTTTGCTGAGCCTACACTGCTCCAGGGAATGAGACAGAACATGAATTACTCAGGAGAAAAGTCACATTTTAGTCAGCCAGGGAACATGATGAGGGTGGGGGTCAGAGGGGTAAATATGGATGTGAGCTTTCCATGGTCTCTACTGGGAAAGAAAAGGCTACCCCTCCGCTAATTTTAACAAATGCCACCGAGTAGTGAGTTTCCCCAGAGGCCTGTGTCTGTCCTCTCTTCCCAGCATATTAATTGGAAACTGGAATCATTGTTGGAGGAAAGTAGAGTCTTCACCTCCACTGCTTGGCCCATGAATGCAGAACCTGGTAATTTAGAGGAAAGAAGGAGACAACCTCACCTGCTTCCCATCTCTTCCGGCATCACTCTCAGCCATCACAGCAAAGAGCGGCGTGTGTCCCCCATGGTACGTAGCAGGACCCTATATGTGGGGACACACTAAACACCGGTTCCACAGCCCCAGGCACAGGGACCCCCTCTGCACCCCACTGTCACTCCGCTGCAGAGACACGTTTTGCAGAGGCAGAAACAGGATACATTTGCTTGACAATATGTCCTCTCTCATTTACCTTTGGCACCAAGATAAGTGCTTATTTTCATCCTCTCCTTCCTGTTTTATTCCTTCTGTTACTATCTGCTCTCTCTCCCTCTTTTACGGAGACCCTGATAACGCTGATCCGCTGTCCACTCTGCATGGAGAAGCAACTGTGGCGTGGCTTCTCAGTCAATGCAACCTAGTGAATATCATTTTCATTAAACAGATCGGGAACCTGGGCAGAAACAGACTTTCCTGATCACTTTAGCTATAATATCCTTCCAGGTACTCCCATGACACACTCCTCCTTCCTGAGATATTGCTGCCTGATAGTATCTGGTGTATTTATTTGCATATTAATTATCAGGATTATTAACAGAAGGAAAATTCTGCGAGGGCAGGGACCACGCCTGTCTCCTTCACTGCGGAATCTCTGTCACCTAGAACCCGGTACAGAGCAGGTACCCTATGCAGAGAGACGGCTGTGGGATCTGATGATTGCAGAAGGCCTCGCTGCAGATGTAGAATCTGTTCTCTTTGGGCTGTGAAGGAAGGGCAGGGTCAGAATAAGCATTCTGAGCAGAGCAAACAGCTTGAGCAAAGAGGTAGAGGCAAGAACCACGATGCTTTCCTTCACTCATGTTACCGCTTTCAGAAAACATACATGACACCTTCAGTATATGTACATGGATTTTTTTTTTCTAAAATACTGAGTTATAGTTTGGTACATGGAGCCCCTGAATAGCTCAGGATAGTTTGGAGAATGAATCTGGCTCCTTTGAACGATATCTAGAAAATTGGAAGGCAGAGTGCATGAGACACAACTCAAGACAGCTGATTCCAACCCTAGCTTGGCCATACGTTGCCTGCAGCAAGACTGGGAAAGGTAGGGTTTGAGGGGCACAACCCTCATTGTTCATACAGACTAGTGCAACCACCTCTGAAGGGTGTTTGTGCCTCCATTCTTGCCTCCATTCCACTGAATCCCCCCATTTTCCAGCAGCAAACAGGCTGGTGTTTTTAAGAGCTGAATCTGGTCATGTCACTCCCTCTCTTCTCAAATCCTTCCAATGGTACCCACTCACCCTAGAGTAAAAGCCAAAGTCCCCATTCTGGCCTTCAAGACCCTGCATGATCTGGGCTCTACCATACTGACCTTGCTGTTCTTACATGTCAAGCACATTCCCACCTCAGGACCTTTGTACCTGCTGACTGATAGCTTAGCCTGGACAGCTTTTCACCAGGTATATGCAAAAGTCCAAAAGTCACCTCTGCAGAGAGCCGATCTCTTATCACCCTACGTAAAATAGCACCATCTAGCACAGTGTCCCAATCACCATGCTTTGCGGATTCCCTTGTACTGACGTGTCTGATGTTATGTATTTTCCCTTGTTTATCTATTTATTGTCTAACCCTTTAGGAAAATGCATGCTCCATGGGGACAGTTCTGTTCGGTTTACTTCCATTTAGAACAATCCCTGAAACAAAGCGGATACTCAATAAATAGGATATTCAAATAAATAGTTGAATGAAGGAATAAAGCCAAACGCTTTTAGCTTGCAGTCTTAGGATAAATGTGTAGCCTCGTTTGACCAATACTTCACAGCTAGTTGACGAGTGAGCCAGGACAAGGACTTGGTTAGGTGCCCTGCTTCCAAATTAGGTCTTTTTATTATGACCCTAAGTGATCTGGTATGTCTCTTCTTATGAATCTATCAAATGGGTATAATATCTCTAGCCTACCTTCCCTGAGGAGCTATGTCACATGGATAATGAGAACGTTCCTTATAAAGCAGACACATGCAAGCGGTTGTGTGAGAATTTAAAGAGGCAGTTATGGGGATAGTTTGAATCGATTAGCAGGAGGACGGCATCCAGCTCCTCGGGGAAAGTGATCACCACCCAAGGCAACTGAGCTCCTGGGACCGTGCCGCATCTACGGAGGGACTGCTGATCGAACAGCTAACTAGGGCACTGATCGTGGAAACCAGAATAAATCCAATTTGAATGAGACATAGAGCACATTTTGGGAAACATCGCAAAAATAGTTTTCAAGTGGGATGGTGACCAGCTGTTCCCCTCTCTGCTTAGGAATGGGGGAACTACCGTGGGGATTGAGGTACTAGGTGTAGGAGAGATTATACTGGTTCTAGGGAGCTGTGGTTCACAAGGGGCAGAGAAGGGGGAGCATGGACTAAGCACAAGAGTCACCCTCTAGTTGCCTTTCTAAAGAGAATCTGGCCATGGTATCCCTGGGCTCACCACCCTCCACTGGCTCCTCGCTACTCTTGGTATGAATTCAAAACTAATTAGCTTGACATTTAAGACCCTTTATCCCTTTATTAACTGGCTCCTAGCATCCTCTTCAGCCTCATTTCTTGCTATGTCTTGAACTGTCCAGTATCACAGATCTCCTCATATTTTACACACACACACACACACACACACCCCTCACTGCCTGTACTTCTGTACTTCCTGCTTCACAGAGAAACACTTACCTCCTCTTAACCTGATTAACCTCTTACCCTTTAACTTAGCTCTGCCTTTATTTCCTAGCAAGACTTCCCCGTAAATATGGATTCCCACACACAAGAAGGAGCTGTTCATTGCATCAGGCCTCAGGGTCAAGGGCAGCCTCCGGGTGACGAGTCAGAAATCTAGGCTGTTACTTCAGAGATTGATCTCTTTCCCCAAATCTTCTATGTCCATTCAAGCGCTGGGAAAACTGATGCTAATGGTGGAGGTACAACCAGGGGGGCAGAACACAACACCCAAATGCCACAGCAGTATCTGAAGCCAGGAGGAAGTGGAGGGACTCATCCTGTATGTCAGAACTTTGTGAGAGGAGGACACTCAGAATACAAGTAGGCAGCTGGGGGTAGAAGGTCCATGCAGGAGAGCACAAGGTCAAGGCACGTACACTAATATTCAGGGGAAATCATTCCATTCCCTGGGTGGAGAAAGATTACATAAAAGGTACCCATGACCTCATATGGAGACCTGGGTTACAGAAATAAAAACATTGTGGATCAGTGCATAAACTGTTACAGGAACCAGGGCTCTGCTATAGACTTCCATTCAAGTACACGATGTTGCTGTTCGTGGTGCTGAATCCTCGCTCTGAGCTAGAATGCATCTCACTCTCCATTCACCACCCCATCCCTGAGAAGTTGCCAGGTACATACTAGCCCTCCATTCATTAAGGCTCCATTTTAGCAATTATAGCAACGAATTATATTGCTCTGTTTACATTCTGTCTTTCTCACTAGATGTGAACTCTCCGAAGCAGGGGATATGACTTAACCATATTTGTTTTGCTAGAATCGCACTAAAACCAACCATCCATTTCATAAATAAATAGTTTAAGCATCTTCTATTTACAGGTATAGTACTCAGTTCTAAGAATGCCAGGGGGAAAAACAAAATATGAGAGCTAGCCTCAGGACTCTTACTATCGAATGGGAGAAAAAGGCAAGTAAACAGAAAGTATAATACCACATGGTTAAGTATTATGATAAAGCAAAGTACCTGGGACCAGAGGAACATAGAGGAGGAGCCACAACACGATCTTTAGACTGAGGAAAGGCTTTTAGAGGATTTGTCATGTAAAATGAAACAGAAGCATTGGAATTAGCCATAGGAATAGTAAGACTGGGAAAAGGTAGGTGGGGACAAATGTTAGGAATGGGGAATGTCAGGTGCATTGGCTCAGGCAAGAGAACATGGGAGCAGAGACAAGTCCAGGGTGGATTACAAAAAGCCAATGTATTTGTGATTGGACAGGTGGCAAGACACGTTCATTTTATTCTGTAGGCAGTTAAAAGACACCAAATAGATATTTGAAAGGGAATGCATAAGTAAACTAGATTTTTAATAATTACATGGTATGTGTTCAATTCTTATTTATTGAATGTCAGAATAAATACATGAACAAATGAGATTCCTGAAATATTTTTCCCCAATAAGACATGTGTGATGTTATTATCTACTTGCCGGGATGGGAAGAAAAGTGGAGGGTGGACAGAGCAGCATAAGTTCTGGAAGATGAACGTGACTGGGCTATGTTTGGGGGACTTAGCTGCTGCTTGGGGTAGAGGCCAGAGGATAAATCAAAGGGCCTCACATGCTCCCTTACAATTCAACCATTAGGCTACAGTACATCAAGTGTAGAACACACAAAGATGGTGGGAAATGAGATGTAAATCCACTTCAGGACAGTTCAGTTTGGGTCGACCAGAAGTTCAAGACAACTTGGTGATCCATATTGAATTATCCAGTGGAAATTAGAAAGGTCTTGAACCTATTCTAAACCTCAAAGGTAGTGACCCTATGGAAAACATATATTCCTTTAGAATCAGTTTTTGGAGTCCTGGGATGTCAAATCATACAGAATTCAATTTCGACATTTCCTGAACCCCTCAAATATTCAAGGTTCCATATTTGGTACATGGACGAGCGAGAAAAATTAGACAGGAGTTACTCTATGCAAGGAGTCTGCAATCCCGTAATGGGGGACTTTTAAGAAACGCAATTATATAGCTGCAAGTCCGTGTTGAAAAGAGTGAGAGGAAAAATAATAACAGGAAATTACTTTCTATTAGAGGAAATGAGAATGTTTTACAGTGAGGACATGACATTTTCCTGGGTCTTTCATGTAGGATTTTGATACTCTGAAATGGAGAGGTCACGGGAGGGCATTCTAGGTTGAAGAAATCGGGTTTGCAATGGCTCAGTGCTGAGAACTCAAAGGGCACGTGTTGGTGGGAAGGAGTGCTTCCACTGAGCGGAAGGAGGGAGAGTGGACGGTAAAGGCAAATGAGGTTGCGAGGAAGGTTTGCAGGTTCTGGCAGCTCATGCTTGGTCGTTGAGACTTTGTTCTCTGGATGGTGGTGGGAGCCCCTTGCTGAGTCTGAGTATGAGACCAGCATGGCCAGAGGATGGCAGTGAACATAGCCCTGTCCTCCTCCGTGCAAGTTCAATATGCATGATTCTGAGAAAGGAGGTGTTTGGACCCTCTGGTTTCATTCTATTTCAAGGAGAGAGCCAAGGTGTAGTGGGGTGGGGACGGCCATCCACTCCCTGTTCTTCATCCAGGCAGCCCTGGGGCCCCATGGAGCCTCACTTCATGACAGAGGGGCTCCAGCACCAACTGAGCTGGCCTCTCCTAATGGGTCTGGCTGCACCTGGCGGCAGCCCATCGAGCAAATTAAAGAGCAGCGGGCGGAGTGGAGATGGAGGAGGCAAGGGAAGCAAAGGCCCCGAGGGAGGTGTCCCGCCGAGTTCCTGATGTGGTGAGTTTCCTGTGAAATGAGAAGAAAAGGGAAGGAGAAGAGGACTCTCCATGCACCTGCATCCTTCAGTCCCCATTCGGGAGCGGCACACACATTATGGGCGGAACCACCAAGCCTTGATTGGGCTAGAGTGGCCCAAGCATTCGTCTGGGAACAGTGTTCTCCAGAATGGGGAGCCAGGCCAGGTGCCGTTTATCACACTCACGTCTCTGGCTCCACTTCTTCCTCCAAAGACCAAGGGGAACACAGTGATCCTCTTCTCTGGGAATGATTCAGATTGGCCACCATGGCCTACACAGAGACAGTCTCTCTGAGGCCTCAAGATGGGGTGCAAATGCAGGGAGCCAGGTAGTCGCATCCTTTAAGGCAGTGCGCCCCCAATCCTGCTAACACCCCACTGCATTTCAACTAACGGCTTTATTTTGACCACCTGTTTACATGGCCAGGGACCCAGCCAGATGTCATCACATGCTTTTTTTCTCACACAGAGAAAAAGATATAATGAAGGCTTGGTCAAGCAAGAAGAAATGTTTAAAAACATTTTTTTTTAAATCTCAGTGAATTCCAAGCTGAGCTCAAATAGCATAAATTGTTCATATTGTTCCAATAAAATTTCATTTCTACAATAGTCACAGAAATAGGCATCGAGTAGACTGAAAACAATTTTACATGCTAGTAGGCCTCGTAGTGGGAGTGTTGGGGTCTGTGTGTCTTTGTATTTGGTGCAGAACACGGGCCTCCTTCTAATTACAGAGGACACGAGTCTACACTCCTTTGTTCTAAAGATGCCAAGAGCTGCTGATTTAACTGGAATAAGGAAAGGTCAATAGGTGATAATGTTTTCCAACATGTGATGATATTTTTCCAGCTACAGAATACAGAGTAAGTGATACATACCAATAGCTTCCCATTTTTTTACCTCTCCTATAAAAATCTCTAACCTAGCCCTGAGCAGCTGAACTCCATGTCTCTATGGATTCCATCGGGCCTCAACCCATATCAGAGTTTCTTATTCATGGAAGTGAAGTGAGGCAGGGGCCTTGAACGTCCTCAAATGGGACCCCTTTACTGTGTTTAAGAAAAATCTGGGATCTTACAAAATACATATTCCTAGGGGGTGGGGAAAGTTGAAAAGGATAAAGGGGGGATAAATGGCGATGGAAGGAGACTTGAGTTTGGGTGGAGAACACCCAATACAATATACAGATGATGTATTATAGAATTGTATACCTGAAACCTATATAATTTTATTAAGCTATGTCATCCCAATAAATTCAATAAAAAACTGTAAATGGTACACATTCCTGGGACCCAGCTCCAGAAGTTATAAGGGCCAGCTGGTAGCAGAGTCACCCAGGACCCCTGACCCCCAGTCCACCGCTCTTCCAGCTACATCCTGCTGCCCAGACCTGGCCACCCTGCAGCTCTGGTCCTGGGGTTGCATCCCAACGTCTCTCCCCTCCTTTTCCGCCTCATTGTCCTAAGCATGCCAGCTCCAACAGTAACACTGGCTCCCAGAAATCAAGCCGGGGAATAACCTGCCTATTTCTTGCCGAGAAGTAATAATCATGGCCCTGGAAGGATGCAATCTGCATACATTATTGCAAGTTATGCCAACAGAATGTCAACATTTGTGTCAGGAGGAAGCTCGAGCAGCAATTACGCCAGGCCCTGGCCTGGCATTCAGAGACAGAGTTGGCGCTGCTGATTGTAGGGGAGGCGAACTGGCGGGTGGTGGGTGGCAGGTTACAGGGAAGGAAGGCAGATGGGGAGCCACAACCTTGAAGGTCAGTGTATGGTGGGGATAGAAATGAACTTGGAGCATGTGTCATGGGAACGGAGGTGATGGAATGTTCTCTACAGAGACAGCACGGAGGCCAGTCATAGGCACATTCCTCCTTGGCACCGGGTTTGCCTCCACTTTCCCTTGGACACAAAGGGCATTTAAGACTGTAATTTATCCTTTGTAGGGAGGGAGGGAGGGAAAAGTGATACATCCCAGCAGTTCATGCATCCATCTGTTTCCTGAGCACCTACACACACCTACTCACACCTACACGCACCTGGTCTGGAGATTCAGAAGGGAAATAGTCTCAGTTCCTGCTCGTAGTCAAGTGGAAAGACAGACCCATAAACAGACCATTCCAACACAACACGCTAAGCATGAAAGCAGATTTACAAAATGCTCTGAGACAATGGTGAAAACAAGGAATTGGGAGTAGGGAGGAAAGAAGGGATACATTTCATGAAAGAATTAGAATCCGAGGCACCTGAAAGAATGAATGAGTGGACGTTTACCAGTGGCAGAATTCGCAGTTGGTTTAGACGGTAAATAAAATGGAAACTCCACCCCTTCTGGTAACCAATACGAAGTAAATGTGAGCAGGGGCACTCAGACATGAAAATACAGAAATACGCATGTAGAGACTGGGCGTAGTTGTACTTCTGCCCGTGCCACATCGGAAAGGTAGAGGAGCTTGCTCAGGAACTTCCACGTGATATAGATATTTTACAGGCAATATCTCACTCGATGTCCAGATAATTTTGTCGAAAGACATTTTACAGTTGAAGAAACTGTCTAGAAGATGTTACAAATTCTGCCCAAAGTCACATAGCTGGAAAACACCCAAGTCAAGAGCAAGTGTTCTAGATCCTAAAGGTTATGCTCTTCCCACTATCCCAAGTCACCCACTAGACAGGCACCTGAACACCAAAGCTTTGTTTTCTTATCTGTAAACGAGACGATTGGATCAGTTCAAGTTTTTCACTTTTCTCCTGGAGCACCACTAACATGAAAGCTACTCCTGGCGTGCTGGGGCAGGGGTCAGCGAACGCAGGGGCCTGCCACAGATTCTTCCTTGAAGTCTCTCATTTAATTTGTACTAATAATTCTTGAGAACCTTGCGGTATTCTCTATACTATATCCTTATTTGAATATGCATGTTTCAAATTGCATATAAGTTAAATTACTTATTTTTTTTCCTCCCAAAGCACTGAGTAAAACTAACGTCAGGAAATGGTGGCCAGGATCTCTGAAAGCAGAGGAGGGGCACCAGCGGGACCACTTCACTTAGCACTCCAGTTACAGGGAGCCTCGGATGTTCTGTGAAGTAGTGGTCATCCGTGCAGGGGGTGAGGTGAGACCACATCGCAAGAGCAGCTCCTAAAGCAAATTCACCAATTCCTAGAGCTACCCGCAGCAGAGGGTGGGAGACCAGAATGGCCTTAAGGGGAAGGGATGGGGAGGAGGGTGTCAATGAGGGAAAAAGGAGAAACATCTGTAACAAAAATAAATTATATAAATAAATAAATAAATAAATAAATAAATAAATAAATAAATAAATAAAGCAAAACCCTCCCTGGCTGGTTTGGCTCAGCGGTTAGAGTGCCAGCCTGTGGACCAAAGAGTCGCAGGTTCAATTCCAGTCAATGGCATGTACCTGGGTTGTGGTTCGGTCCCCGGACCTGGTTGGGGTCATGCAGGAGGCAATCAATTGATGTGTCTCTCTTACATTGATGTTTCTCTCTCTCTCTCCCCCTCCCACTCTATCTGAGGATAAATGGACAAATATCCTCGGGTGAGAATTAAAGAAAAAAAAAATGACAAAACCTTCCCTGGTCTCCCTGAAGCTCCCAGGAAACCAGGCCCTGGCCATTGCCCTGGGGTGTGGATTCCTGCTGGGAATGACCCCACCGCTGCCAGAGGAGTCCTGCCCCCGACGACCTTAAAGGGTCCTTGCGTGATTTGCTTCCCCATCGCTGTGGAGGTCTTTCACTCTTCCAGACCCCTGAGCTGAGACAATCGTCCTTCTGGGGAAACAGTTCCATTTACACTCTCCAGGATGCGGAGCCATGAGAAGGACGACGAGACGATGTGTGGTTCCACTACTGACTCCGTGACCTTGACTCTCAGAGTTTCCGCGTCTTCCCTGTACAAGAAAGGACCCAACCCGCATGGTCACGAAAGCTGTCGTCCAGTATGGAGATCATCAGACTTTAAATCTGCCAACCAAGCTGAGATCCTATGCTGGGGGAGTGGACCTGGACGGGATGTTGGGACACTGAGGGGGCTGAGACCATTGCACACGGACGGTCACTCGTATCAAAGCCTACTTCCCTCTGGAGCCACGGCTCGGAGTTGGAACTGGAGGTCGCTGCCATACCTGTCCCAGATCCCGGGCCACGCAAAGTTTAAGGGAGAGAATAAACAGTGGGACTCAAGGGGGCCACAGGACGGACAATCACATCCTCAAACCCAGTGGGAGAAAGAAGAAAGAAGAAAGAGGCTTAATTAATGACCCATCAGCCCTGGATGAGCAGAGGAGACACCAGGGCAGCAGCAGCCTCCAGGCGGTGACACCCGCACACGGGCAGTGTCCAGCAGGGGCTGACCAGGCGGTGGGCGCCTGTGATACAGCACACCCACTACCTCGGCTGATACATCTTCGTTCGTTTCTGTCCCCTGGACTCGGGTACTTTTCTCCCCAGGACACGTGTCCAATTCCTTCAAAGGGAGCGGCGAGTGGCAGAAAAAGGCTTTATCGTGATCAGCAACGGACTCAGGTGGGGTCAGAATGTTGACTTAGAAAATTACTATTTTCCAAGAGTCTGAATAAATCCAATACCAGACCCGGGCCTTTCAGGTTTAGAGAATTTAATTTAGAGCAATTGATTTATCCATTGTGGACAGGTGGACTCTACAAAGTATTTTTTGAACTGGACTTACAACATGTTTTTCTCCCCTAACATGGTTTTTTAAAAAAAAATGCCACGGTTGCTGACAAACTACCCGGTTCTTTGCAGGATCCCTTCCTATGAGACAGTGCTCCTGTCAAGAGATAAATGGATAGATGATGGTGTCATGGATAAAGAAAGGGAGGGGACAGCTATCACCAGCCACCCCCTGGAGGGAGCAGGTTTGGTGGAGAAAGTGGGCTTTGACTGCTCACATGTCTTCTTTAAATCTCAGCCAGTGCCAACGGAAAGAGAAGAGAAATTAAAAGTCCAGGATAAATTCAAGTTCCTCATTGATTTTTGTTTTAATTAGACAGAGAAACATAAGAATATAGTTAGGATTGAAAGCATGGGAGTGGATTGCAGCTAAAAAGTCATATTGTCCTGCCCTGGCCGGTTTGGCTCAGCGGTTGGAGCGTCGGCCTGCGGACCAGAGTCCCAGGTTCAGTTCCCGCTAAGGGCACGCACCAAAAAAAAAAAAGTCATATTGTCCTTAGCAAAGTAAAGGATGGAGAATATTCCAGAGAAAGGAGTTTGGTGGCTATGGAGGGACAGGTAATTAGACATGGAGAGCAAGCAGTCAGCAGACGTTCTCTGTGAAGGTCCAGAGGATAAACAGCTCGGGCTCCCCCGGTCTCCCCCCGTCAGCTCCGACACTGGAGTAGAGAAAGCAGCCACAGCCGGTGCATACGTAAATGGGCGTGTCTGTGTTGCAATAAAACTTCAGTTAAAAAAACCAAACCAAACAAAAGAACAGCTGGCAGTCAGATTTTGTCCACAGGCTATAGTTCGCTGACCCCTGATCTAAAGTGAAGTGTGATGATACCATCGTTTCCTCCTACCACAATGGGTGTTCCATCATGTTTAAACAGCTAATAAATAGCTCTCTGGGGGAAAATCCCCCGCACAAGCAGCACCAGGAATTTAAGACGGGAGCTAACAGTCACAACCATTCATTTACGCTGTGCCAGACACGGCACGGGCACTTTGCACGTATTAGTTCTCTCATTTGCCACCGTTTGAGTAAGGACTGGATTTCCACCATCACTCACTGGAGTCTGGATGCCCTTGGCTTCTGGTAAGCAAGCAGCCTCCGCCCTGCCCCTAGGTCAAGAGTGGCCATGTGACTTGCTCTACCTCATGAGACGTGAGCATGTATGACAGATGTCATTCCTGGAAGGAAACTTTTTATCAGAGTGCCCAATTCTTAGAGTCAGTGGGCATGGAGGCAGTCTGGAACTCCGAGCCGGCCAGGAAGGGTCCACTCTGGAGGGCTGTACAAAGTCTGCTGCGGGCTTCGCATGAGAAACATTAATTGTGTTGTATTAAACCACTGGGATTCTGAGTCCTTGTTGTTACTGCGGCATTGCTTAGCCTGACCTCACTGTTAAGGAAACAGACTCAGCAGGGAATGAGTCGCTCACTAAGCACATGTAAGAGAAGTGGCCAGTGTAGGAGCCAACCCAGACCTCTCTGACTCTAAAATCGGCTTCCGTCTCCACGGTGAAATCTAAAACAAAGAAATGTGTCTTCTCCCAGAGGAAAGCAGCCACAGTAATCTTTTTTGAACCGTAATGTACATTTCCTCTGATGGAGAACCCGAATCCCCGCCTTGTTCTCCAGGGCTCTGCATCATTTTCCGCTGCAGACCTTCCCACCTTCCTTCCTCTTGTCCCCTCTGCGTCTCTTGCTGTGCCCCGGCCACCCTGGGCTTGTTTCAGCTCCTTGAACTTTCCAGATCCTCTTTCTTCGGGACTTCCCATTCAGTTCCCTAAGTCTGGGGTGCTTGTACCTCCAGCTGGCCAGGCTGGCTCCTCTTATCCTTTCGGGTCAACTTAATGGTCCTCCTTCAGAATCATCTTCTGTAACCACATTCAACAGCCCCCACCCCCGACACCACTATTCTCTGTCACTGAATCCTCCCTCACTCCTTCTCAGTCTTTACTTCAACTTGGATTTGAACACGTGCTTGGTTACTCGTTCTTGCCTGTCTTTCTCGGGAGGTTCAGAACTCCGCCACATTCCTGTAGCTCGACAGCAAACGCGCACAGTGCCTAGCGCACGGCAGGCCTGTGACTCTCTCCACTGCTAGGCTGAGTGAAGGTCAGCATCAAGTTTAATAATGATCTCAGATACAGACTCAGAGAGCCAGCTTTGCCGTTCGCTAGCTACGTGATTCTGAACAAATAGGTTTATTTCAAGCTGTAGAGATCCACTGGCAAGAGAATGCAAATTACTTCTCCGGTGACTTAGAAATGACCATGGACTGGCCTCCAGGCCTGGAATCAAGTAATGGGGCGCCACTTAAAAAATCAAGCATGCTGGATATAAGCCAGTATTACTCTAAAGAGAATAAATAATTAAAGTATCACTTCTGTAATAAATAACATCACATCTGTATTCATTCAATATCTATTAAAGGCATCACTAACCATTTATTGATTTAAAAGAAAAAAAAAAAAAGACCATACTAATTGAGTAAAACGTTAGAGCAAAGGAAGCAGCGAGCCAGACAGGGAAGCCATGTCTGACACTTTCTCCAGGTACGACCAGGGAAAAGAGGCGAGACACCTCTGAATCTGGGTGTGTGTATGTGCACATTCATACGTGTTTAATCTATAAAAATGGGGATCATATCTACCCATATGATCAGGTTACGAAGAGTTAGTAACAGTGAAAATGCTAGGGAGTTGGTAAAGTTCTTGAGAGAGGCACTATGATTCGGTGGATTGCTCATGGGTTTTGCAATACCTGAGGTGGAAAAGTCAACTACACCACTCTCTGGCTGTGTGATTAAATTATTTAACCTTTCTGAGCCTCCTTTTCCTATGAAAGGCAGACCGTAGGCACCACCTCGCCTGGCTCTCCTAGAGTTGAAGATCATGGGTGGGAGAGACACGGCAATGACAGCACGCTTGACACTGGTTGTCGCTGTCATGGCAGGCGTGCGTTACACAAGGGCAGCTGAACCACGTGGTAGTGGGGAGCTGCAGGCTGTGGATTTGTCGGGCCCTGGAAGGAGCCCAGCTTCTAGAGTTTTTGAACACTGGGCTGATCCTTCCTTGCTCCCAGAATCTGAGATGTTCCAGTGCGACAGGGACAAATGCTGCTTCCAGGCCCCTGCTCCAAGTCTCCAGGGAAGCCACAGCAAGCGGCGTGGGGACGGGACAGCCTCTTCCGGAGGCCTGAGGCATGCTGTGTAAATAGGGAGGTTTAATCACTGTCAGTAGCTCAGCCTCTGGCTCCTTAACAAGAGTGGTCACCACCTGACTCTCTGAGGCAACTGCCTCCGAATCTGGCCATCAGGTGCCTTGGAAAAAAAGGAGGGGAGGGGAAGGATGGAGGGAATTGCGTTGATCAGAGTGTGGCCAAGTGGGCAGGGGAGCAAAAGAGCTGCCTCCAGCTGGGGTCACCACAACAGTGGCAAGTCAAAGCCCACCATCCAGTCCTTGTTGAGTGTGCCTGATGGTTGGGGACACCTGATGGTTGATAAGACGTCTGGATGATGGCAGCACACTTTTCCTGCTGCAGGAGATGGCCAGACTCAAGCAGTTAAGGGCTTTGGATTCAGACTTGAGTCCTAGCGGTGTGTCCTTGAGCACGTGCCACCGCCTCTCTGAGCGTTTTCCACTGCCCGGGAGTGACAGGACAATTCGTGAGAACGTGAATGTGAGGCACTCAGCACAGCGCCTGGCCTCCAGCAGTGACCTTGCGCGTCCCTTTGTCTAGCCTTCACAGCAGCCTGCAAGAGGGGGCTATCGTCCCGTTTCACAGACTGCAAAGCAGGCTCAGAGATGCCTGTAAGTCCCTTGACCATGGCTTGGGCCGGGTCCCGATCTTCATGAGCATGTTCCAGGTGAGGAGCTGGGAGGCCTAGGACTGAGAGCAGTGACCACAACAGAGACATCGACAGTAATGCTAGTTATAATCACCACGCTCAGAGCCCTCTCTGCACCAGCCTCTGTTATAGGTGCCACACAGAGCTGCACCATCTACTCTTCCCCACCACCCTATGGGAACTAAGAACTGGAGAGCTTAAGTGAGCGCCTCTCAAACTGTAATGTGCACGTGGGTCCCTGGAGATCTTCGTAACACACAGTCGGTCTGGGCAGGACCTGAGGTTCAGACTTTCCAATCAACTCCCAGGTGATGCTGATGCTGCTGGTCTCAGGACCACATTTTGAGTAACAATGGCTTAGGTGACTTACCCAAACTCACCCACTTACCAAGGAGCAGACAAGATTTGAACCCAGGCCTCCCTGACTCCAGATTTCAGTTCTTTCCTCTACCCTAATAATACTGGTAGATTTTTTTTTCTTTATTGATTTTAGAGAGAGAGGGAGAGAGAGATAGAAACATCGATGAGAGAGAACATCAACTGGCTGCCTCTTGCATGCCCCCCACTGGGGATCGGGCCCACAACCTGGGCATGTGCCCTGACCGGGAATCGAACTGGTGACCTCTTGGTGCATGGGTCAATGCTCAACCACTGACCACACCGGCCGGGCAATAGTGGTAGATTTTAGAAAAAGTGGTCATGCAGAAGGCCCTTGAGAGACTACTCAAGAAGGAACCCCCCCAACCAAGATTGCTTTAGTGGATAGAAAAGGCTCATTTGTAACGAAGAGCATCCATTTACCTTCTAATTATATACTCAGTTTCTTAAAAGCTATTGGTTATGTAAGTAGGTGAACTGCCTCCCTCGCTGCCATCTCTGCACATCTGCTTAGAAAATCCTTTGACTCCTAGAGAGTGTAAAGAAATTACAAACCCTGAGTTACCGGAATGAAAACATGGGTCTTTTGTCACACCCCCTGAAGGCTTGCTGCAACACTGGTGTTGGATCCCCGTCCAAGTCCAGGGCTGTGTGTGAGACCCAAAGGCAGAACTGGATACCTGATAAATGCACGGGACCCCTTTCTTTGTCAAAATCACGGTGGCCTTCACACAGAGACCAAACCTCACTCGGCCTTAAGCTCTTGTCATTGTGTACCGAGCAGATATGCTGCTTCAGAACCGAGTTAGTCTTCAAGCAAGAGAATATTAAACCAAGAAGGGGCTTTAAAAAGATGTCATCTACAAGATGTATATGGTATGGCCCAGAGCAAACACTGAGAAAATTGGGGGGAAAAATATCTAGCAAAAAATATTTTAAAAATCAAAATGGTACCCTAGAAAATATTCACTTAGTAAAAGTGAATAGCAAACTGTGAAAGAGGCAGAGGAACAGAAAAGCATGAGACATGTCGGGAGTGGATTTGACCACGGCAGTTCTTGTGTGGCTGCTCTTGCAGTGACCAGGCTGAAAACACTCTGTTTTGTTTCAGTTTTTCAAAGAAAGTCTTAGTACGTACTCAAGTCCTACTGGGATAGCATGTGTCGTACTTAATGATGAAACTTTATAAGAATTATCCTTAAAGTTAGGCGCACCCCTAACAGTCAACATTATCCTAAAAGATATTAACCAATGCAATAAGATGAGAAAAATAAATGAGTCAAATGTTGGAAAGGCAGAGACCAAATAATAACAGAAAGGCAAGGTGGCCAAGCGGTAGGGACAATGGGTGATGAGGCTGCCCTTGGATTTAAATCTCGGCTCGCCCACTTACTGTCTGAAAAACTCTGGGCAGTTCCTTATCCTCTACGCCTTAATTACTCCACCTATATAATTAAGATTTTGATGATAATAATAGGACCCACTCATAAAATTAAGTGTGCAAATGAAATGAGTTAATATCCCTAAAATGCTTAAAACATGCAAGTTCTGCATAAGTGCTTGCTGTTAATCAGACAATATGATTATGTTCATAATTCACATGAAAAATCCAGGAGACTCAACAGCCTCATCTCCAGAACCAATAACAAGGGAGCCCAGCAAGGTTGCCTGAGGCAACATCAGCACAAAGGGATCCTTTGTATTTCTTTACACTTGCAATAATCCATGAGATCACATAACAGAAAGAACAAAAGAAGAGACCTTGGTCTGTCCGTGATGGAAAGATGCTGCAGGAATCTGAGCAGGAGTCAGAGACTGAGTTAAACCTGGAAGTGAGGACTCCGAAAAAACAGTGGTCCGAAGCTGGGCACTCCGTGTTGGCACAGCAGAGATCGAAAAGGGAGGGCCAGGTTGTCTCAGGCTGCGTTGCACTTCTGAGGCTTTTTAGAGGCCAATGAAACTCATAAGGCCAGTGAGCATGTCGATGACTGAGAACTGTCCTCACCGTGCCCAGGGCAGGAATCCTAAAAGGAAATGTACATGTCTTAAGTCACTGCTTTTCACTATCCCCAAACCTCACCCTATCCAGCCTGCCATGCCCCATGTCCTCCGTCTTTCCCGTGGTTCTTTCTCTCTGAAGAGAATATCTTGTCCCTTTCACCATCCAACAAACTCCTTATCCTTCAAGATCTATCTCAAATGGCATCTCCTTGGCAAATCCTTCCCGGGCTCCCCCATGGAAAGTAAAAAATGCCCTGCCTTGCTCTGTTCATATTACCTTTGTATTTGGCTTAAAAAGGAATTAGAGACTGAAAAACCTGAACAGACATTCCTATTCAGCAACTAATTGCTCAATTTACTCCCCGACTTTCTCTCTTCAGATTAAACCAGAGAGATCCAGAACGCATCTCCTATTTCTTCCAGAGCACGCGTAAGTATTTGGAGGATTCTCCCCTGAACTTCTGCAACCAACTCCCAGATGAGGATTTGCAGAATGTTCCTAGCTTCGTGGGAACACAAGGGAAAAGGTCTTCAGAGAGGAACTGAGGTAAACACAGAAATAGAGACACAATGTTGTCTTAAATCCTGTTTCCCTAGGAATTTGGACTCAGAGCAGATGTTTGCAAAGCAATGTTCCACTGACAGCAGGAAAATGATGAACTATTCCTGGGCAACCCAAGGAAGATATGAGATGCCGCAGGATGTGCTCAGCTTATTCTGATGCTGCAGACACTTGGGCCATGTTTAGCAAATCCAAAATAAAAACTGCTTTGGCTTCAATAGAAGGAGAGCTGAAAACGGTGCAAGATGATGCTTTCAGCACCAAAAGCTGGTATCTCCTTGTCCTTTGAGGTAACCGACTGATCTACAAAGATACAGACCCCAAGATGCTGCTATTCAAAACATCTCTCTTCTTTCTTCATTCAGTCATTCAAAAAAACATCTAACAAGACTAGAACATCATGTGAGTTGACGGGGATGAAGCACTTGATGTCGCTTAGCTTACAGTTCAGTGGTAGGGTCAGAAACAAACTAGTGATCTCAAAGTAACTATAGAATTACTATTATGATCAGTGATGAAAGAGAGGTACAGGGGACAATAGAGTGTATAACTAATGAATTAACCTAGTTCATAGATGGCTGGAGAGTATACATGGACAGCCTCCCTGAAAATGATATGGAACCTGAAATTAAAGCATGAGTAGATTCTTGCAAGTCAAGAGTGGCGTCAAGTGCACTGTAGGCCATCACAGCAGCATGTAGGAAAGCTCTCAGGGAATTACAGTAGACAACATATGGGAGCCAACTAAGTGTCCATTAACAGATGAATGGCTAAAGATATGGCATATATATACAGTGGAATATTACTCAGCCATCAATAAGAATGAAATCTTGCCATTTGCAATAACATGGATGGCCCTAGAGGGCATTCTCCTAAGTGAAATGAGTCACAGAGAAAAACAAATACCATATGATTTCACTTATATGTGGAATCTAAAAACCAAAACAAATAAACATCCAAAACAAAAACAGCAACAGACTTATAGATATGGAAACAATCTGGGGTTGAAAGGCGGGTGAAACAGGCAAAGAGAATTAAGAGGTACAAACTTCCAGTTATAAAATAAATTAAATCATGGGGATGCAATATATGGCATAGGGAATATAGTCAATAACACTGTAATGACTAAATATGGGTCAGATGGTAACTATTGTGGTGATCCTTTTGTAATGTATATAAGTATCACATCATGACCATGTACACCTAAAACTAATAGGATAGTGTCTGCCGATTGCTCATCTTGGGGAACCCCTCCCTACTGAAGCCCCCAAAACTACTCTTTCTCACACATATATCTGAACTTTATCCCCTTATATGGCACGTGTTTTTTCTCTTTTTCCCCACAACCCAATTCTTTAAAGTATTCTATGTTACACTGTGTTATTTTTTCAGTGTAATAATCTTGCCTTTTTATAAGATGTGAGATTTCCTTCAGAATAGGAACCAACAACTCTTTAAGATAGAAAACAACCTAGCAATCATTTAGCCCAAATATCCATGAAATTTAAAAATGACCCTGAAACATTTGTGAGAGAGGAGATGATGTGTTCTCGGCTTGAACACTTCTCAGTGATGGGACACTTCCTACCTCTGCCGTCTCTGAATGAAACTCTCCCCTTAGGGCTCCGCTCCGGCCATATTACATCATACAAGCTTCCCCACAGTGCCATCCTCATCCTTTCTTCCCGTGGAAGATGAAGACACCCACTTTCGAGCCACTCGAATTCCTTCTCCACATTGCCAGGAGTATGGGATTTCCTACGCTCAGTTCTGATAAACCCCTTTATGATGGGTGGGTATTATGCCAACTTAACTGGCACTACATTTCCCAGAATTCCCTTCACTGGATGCCTCAGAACCAATGTGGGCCGGAGGACATATTTCTAATGACTTGGAAGGCAAAACGGAAGAAGTATTCATATTCTTTTTTTACGTTTGGAGGATCATTACAAGACCCAAGGTGCTCTTGCGGCTTTCGATGGTTAATTTTATGTCAGTTTGACCGGGCTATGCAGTGCCCAGACATCTGGTCAGACATTATTCTGTGAGGATGCTTCGGGAGGAGGTGAACATTTGAATCAGCAGACTGAGTCAAGCAGATTACCCTTCCCAGGGTGGATGGGCTTCATCCAGGCAGCTGAAGACTTCACAGAACAAAAAGGCTGACCCTTCCCTGTGTAAGAGGGAATTCTTCCTGCCAGGTGGCCTTCAAGCTGGGACATCAGGTCTTTCCTGCTTCCAGGCTCAAACTGAAACACCGCTGGCTCTTCCTGAGTCTCCAGTGTGCTGGCTTGCAGACTGGACCTCTGTCACTGGCTCTCCTGGGTCTCCAGCTTGCGGACTGCAGATCTTGGGACCTGTCAGCCTCCAGAACCCCATGAACCAATTGCATGTCACTATATTCTGCTGGCTGTTTTTCTGGAGAACCCTAATACACAGCTCCTGCATGCTGTACTTATCTGCGGGTTCACCTGGGTGGTGTGAGGTTGCAGCCAGGCCACAGGCTCCTCCAGCGTTCATGAATCTCCTCCTTTAACTTCTCCCATTCCTGGGACAGGTGTGTGCATGGCTGGGACAAAGAATGCCAGCCTCCATCAAAGTTGAAGGCTCGAGGCAGTGAGAGACCAACACGTCTCCAGTCTCCCCTCAAGGATTCCCACTCATGCTCAGAGGTTCAGTGTGTTCTCCCTTCTTCCTTGTTATGTTCATCTTCACTTCCCAGCCACCTGCCCCGCTGACCTCAGCCTCCATCAGCAGACACAGAAGCAAGAACCTCACATGGACTATTTAACCAGCTACCAAGATCACATAAGGCCCTGTCCCTGTAATGAACATTCTGCTTCTCTGATCAAACCTTGATTGATAGACCCTGCAATAGTTTCCCTCAGCGCATCCAGGCCAATGTCCTATGTGCTCTGGAGAAGGGCCTGTGTGTTATGACCCCCTTACCCTCTTCCATCATGTTACACTCTCTACCCTCACTCTGCTCTGTAGCCACATGGCCTTTGATTTTCCTGTTGCTAAATATATATGCCTCGGTGGCCCCCATGTCTCCATATATGCTGTTCTTTCTGCCTGACATATTCTTTACATTGTCAACTTCTGTGGCATTATGGTCTTTTTAAAAATATGTTTTCATTGATATTTTAGAAAGAAAGGAAGGGAGAGAGATAGAAACCTCGATGTGAGAAACATCGATTGGCTGCCTCCTGCACACCCCCAACTGGGGAGCAAGCCCGCAACCCAGGCATGTGTCCTGACCAGGAATCGAACCAGGACCTCTCAGTCCCTAGGACTGCGCTCAACCTACTGAGCCACGCTGGCTGGGTGCATTCAGGTCTTAACATAAACATCACTTCCCAGAGAAGTCTCTAAAGAATCTATAGAATTATAAAATTGCATCTTATAGAACCCTATAGCATACCTCCTTACAACGGTAATGATTTAGGTACACATTTACATAATTTTAAATAGTCATCTCCCCAAACAGCCATGTCCATTCTTTCTTACTACAGCTCCTCATGGCATCCGAAATGCTCAGTGCCCAGCACTTCTGAAACAACTGCGGCTGGCTGTGCCCCATGCAGCTTCTCCTTTCCTAGATAAACCAAATACACCTCCTTCAACTGTCCATAGTGGGTTCAGCTTACCCTTCTTTCTCCATCATGAACACATCATGGACTTACTGATTATATTTCATAGTTAACAATTTCATGATGAGAATCAGATCTGTTATTTCCCAATTAACTTGGTTGCCCAATCAGTCAAATTGCTGAAGTTTTGATTGGAAAAAAATATTTTGGCAATTTACTCAGTCTAAACTCATAAGTTCCTTGGCAACTCTGCCCAGTACATCCTAATTATGTGATGACCCTGAAGAGCAACTATGCCGACTTCGTCAGGAATGTTATGGGAATAATATTACTGCATTGTCTATTTTTCTAGTGATTCAAAAAATGTGTTTTATGGTGGAACATGCAAGAAATATGATTAGGGCTCCATTTGAAACTATTTTAATAGTTTATGACTATTCATAAAAATTGTATTTCTTCTATTTTACTTTTTAATTGTGATCTGCAGTAGAATGCCTAAATTCCACATAGTTTAATATTTGTTTTTACTTTGAGTGTGCTACTGGGAGAGGTAGACGACTAGACAGTTTATGGTTTCAGATATTTTGAAAGAAGAAAAAATTATATAACCTTTTCAATGTGTCTCCCATTTTCTGTTTTGCCCACACCTCAATTTCTTATACTCATGTTTCAAGGGATTTCTTTAAAAAAAAAAAAAATGCTTTCTGCACATTAACCATTGAGGAGTTAGAAAATAACTTCCAGATGGGAAATATATATGAAAAATCTCCTCTCAGTGAAAAATAAATCCCCCAAATAGAGGCATGTGATGAAACACCTAATTCACTCCAACTATACTGGTCATATTGCTGCAACATTATAATGCCAGATGACTCTTTCAGCACCATGGACAACAGCTGGCCTTCCATCAGGAACGCCTAAAATGAACACAATGTAATCCTTTTCCAACAGAAATTTGGCTAGTGTTTGAAGTCCATTGCATGTCATATTCCTCATATCTATGCTTAGCAATTAGTGATTTTTTAAATAAGAAGTTGTAAAAGTATGTTATTATGTTTATGCTCCAGAATTCTGGATTGCTACATGACACCACTGAACACTGGAATAGCTCCTTCAACAGTCATCCAACTGCAACATCAAAAATCATTTTCCCAGTCTTCAAATTTTGTGACCTCTGAAATTTTGGCACTAACAATTATGTCCCTTATAGGGGAATTTTTTTCCCTTTAGCTTCCCCCACCCCCCACAGCCATAATATACCATTATTAGCCTGCAGCCTCTTCCCCGTCGGTAACCTCTTTGTATTTATTTCATTTCCTAAATGCATTTGTCTTCCCCAAAGTAAGTCATTTTCATTATTTTCCTCACTCAGAGCACTCTTTTCTTTGGAAATCTCTTCCAGTCCCACAGTTTTCATCATTACCCCTGCACTGATGACTCTGACTTCTCCTTTTCTACCTCTGACCACCCTTCCAAGCGCATTGCTGCATTTCCAACAATGCACTGGGTCTTCTCACCTGGGTGTGGCTGATAAGTTAATATTTATCTCTAAAATGAAACTTATATTCCCTCCAAAACCTGCATATCTTTATCTGTTTCCCGTTTATGGTTTCTTCCCTGTGTTTTCCTCATTTAATAAACTCATGTTAGTGCCTAAAAGTTATTCTTTACTCACGTTTGTTACATCTAAACAAGTGTCAAGTTATTTCACATGATAAGGCTGCCCATGCTAACCAAAACGATTCACTACTAACCTGGATTTCAGCCCCCAATGGGGAGAGCAAACATGAGTCCTCTTTTCCACATTTTATTGTTCACTGGGGGTTGTGTCTGGTTCCAAGGTCAGGGAACATCTCTGTGTCTCAGAAGAAAGTCCATATGCCCATTTCAATGCTGCTACCCTATTTCAGGGCTCAGTTCTTCTTGCCTCTCTCTCTCTCTGTTTTTTGTTTGTTTGTTTTTTGTAATCTTCCCTCAAGGATATTTTTCCATTGATTTTTAGATAGAATGGAAGGGAGGGAGGGAGAGAGAGAGAAACATCGATGTGAAAGAGACACATCGATTGGTTGCCTCCCACACAACCCCGACCGGGCTGGGAATTGAACCTGCAACCCAGGTATGCCCTTGCCTGGGAATCAAACCTGCAGCCCTTCGTTCCACAGGCCAGCACTCTAATGCTGAGCCCAAACAGCCAGGGCCCTCTTGCCTGTCTCTTGCAGTAAGTCAGTGTAGTCGAAGGAACTCAAGCCAAGAAATCCCACGTGAAAAACGTCAGTTTTCACATCGCCTCTCATCCTACATACCTCTGTGTAAATTCTGACAGTGTCCAAGATGCCCCAGGTATGGAAATGGGGATGAGAATAAAATCATCACAGATTTGTCATGAGAATGAAAGGAGATGGCCTAGCAGAGTGATTAGCCAAGCTCCTAGCACGTAGGACTGCCACAAATGTGTTTCCTTCCCTTCCCCATCCCAACCTGGATCTCTGTTTCCAGTCTTTCCATCCCAATCCATACCAAGCAGTACTGCCAAATGGATCTTTTCAAACTCCCTTCCAATCATTCCATTATGGTCCCACTGACTACAAAACAACATTCGAAGTCCTTAACCCAGCATTCAAAGCTTTCAATTAACTGGCCCCAATATACACTTCCAATTTCATTTTCCATTCTGCTTCACTGAAACTACAAAGAATTCTGCCCTACACCTTGCATTTCCTAACATCAGGCCTGTTCATGCTGTTTTTATTTGTTTGTTTTCTTAAAACCAGAAATGCCCTTTACGTGTCCAAATCCACGTTTTAAGTCCCAGCTCAAAATCCACCTCCTTCATTATTATAACCTGGATTCCTTAGCTAAATAAGACTTCCTTTCATTCGAAATTTCTGCAGTGATTTAAATATGCTTCTCCCATGCCATTGAATCTGTTTTACTTTATTGACCTCATATTTATGATAGTTATTTCATATTCCCTACAGGCCTGTATGGTCTTTAAATACAGGAAGCACGTGATAACCATCTCTGCATCACCCACGGCACCTAACAGAACGCCTTTTGCATTACAAGTGCTCAATAAATATTTGATCTAACATAAATATTGTGTCAATCATCTCTATCTCTATTCATACCATCTCATTAGTGAGAAACCCTTGCAATTGCAATCAAGAAACGACGAAGCATTTGCGTGCGACATCAGCCATCCTATGAAGACCCATATTCGTTAGAGGAGGTCTAATAACCTGAGGAATAAACTCTCAGCTGCTGCCCTTCTCAAGTCAGGATGGCTCTGGCTCGGATTGGTCATGTAGATATATAAGACCGTCCTTCTGCTTCTTCTCCTCCCAGTTAATGGAATTAGACTTCTGTTAAATAGACATGTTCCCCAACCTGAAGCCAGATTACAAACCCAGTGGACAATAACAATGTGGGAAAGGGGAAGCATGTTCGCTTTCCCCTATGGGGAATGAAATGTACGTGAGGAATGAATTGCTTTGGTTAGCATGGGAAGTCTTATTACTGCCTTTATTTTTGAAATGTCATTGGCCACAGCAGAAGCAAAAAAAACTCTAGGGACAAAGTATCGAGTTATTAAACTCATCATCCCAACTCTCTTAATAATCTTTCCTTCTCCATTTCTGTTCTGTTGTTATAAGGATGGTGACACTATTTTGTGGGGAAGAAGGCTGCATTGTGCAAGGAGCCTGGCTAAGTTTGATTTATGAAATCTTGGTAAAAGAACTTCTCTTGAGACGAACTTGGACTGGGTCCCAGTCTGCCTCTATAGTGTGAGGGATATTCTGTAAACAATACAGTCCCACAGGATTACATTTGGTCCATATTTTGCAAGTAATCCCATGATTTCCAAAGGTCCTAGGCACAGGGAAGAGGGCCCTAGTTGCTGTATCAGAAGATATTAAGAAAGGTGGATGTAACCATCAAGTATGTGCGGGCAATGTTTGCAGTTGGAGGAGGAGGAAGAAGAGGACCAGGAGAAGGTGAGCATTGCCTCCCCTTGGGATAAAGGCTTAGCCTGTCTTCTCTACTTTCCTGCTCTGTACAGACAACAAAGACTGAGAGGCAGGGCCTCCTGGCAGGTGGCCGACAGCATGGTAAAGCCAGAAGCACGTGAGAAGTTCTGAGATACTTGTGGAGACATTTCCAGCTAGACAGTCCATGGGTCCTAAAGATCTCTGGACAGTCCTCTTCTTCTTTGAGCTGCCTTATTTGGTCCAGGAAATACCTTCTGTTTAGGACATGCATTTCACGCAGGGACAGGCAGAGACAATGGTTAGAGGAGACAGGGACCTGCATGCTGGGCTTTCTGGGGCCAAAGATTGGGAGAAGCCTGCCTTTAGGCTCTTCCTAGGTGGCCCAGACCTGTCCCCAGAAAGAAAGCCAGAATTCAAAGCAGATTCTCCAACAAAGACTATTAAATGTTTTGTTTTTCAGTATAGCCTAAAAGTTAAAAGGTAGCCTACTACGGTTTGAATCTTGAATCTGCCACCAGTTAGCTGTGTGGCCTTAGTAAGGTCATTGAACCTCTCTGTGCTTCAGTTTCTTTAGCTGTAACATGGAAGTAACAAAAGCAGCCTACTTCTGTGAGTCGTTGTGAGAACTGGCATTTGGTTGGAGTTCGGCAGGACCAGGGTGCAAAACAACCCTCCAGCGGAAATTCCTCCTACACTTCAATTATCCTTACTACATTTTGGGTGAGGATGACTTTCCATAGGTTTATTAAGTCGGGATTTATTAACAAATTGTTAGACTCGAGAGACATGCGGAAGTTCTCTCCCTGATAATCAACACCAATTAAACGATGGTCTTTGAACACAGAAGCACAAACGGGATCCCTGATGCATAAATTGGTACAGTCCATCCATTCTGTGGACACATGGGCTTTCGTTGCCATCTATTTCTTGGAAGGTGTCGCATAATGAAACCATTTTACTGGCCTAGACATTATTTTGACTTGCATCACAGTATTTGAAAAGCATCACTTAAAAAACAAATTGTGTTGTATGCGAGAAAACTACCTCTACCCGACATAAAAATAGCTGAGGGGTGCACAGTTGATCCAAGGGTGTGGTCAGTTATCTACTCGGTTTGGCTTTGGAGGTTCCTAAATTCACCATTCCTTAATTATCATGATAATTAGGCCAGTCTCTGGATTTAGGCTAAATGGCATGGGTAATGGTGACGGAGCCTTTTCCTGAGGGCAGATTTACACTCTCATATTGGCAGGATCAACTATTTGCTTTGTGATTGTGGAAACATTTGGAGAGAAACATTAATTTTCCATCCATTAACTTTGGTGGATATAAACACCCCAGAGGGAAAAATGTGTGAAGCCGCTTAACAACCTTTTGGCTGTTAGGCAGGTAAAAATGTTTTGAAAACATTTTTCTTTGCAAAGGAAAAAAATAGAAAAGGAAAAGCAACTATTCGATCAGGGAATAGTCCATCTTTTAGAGGCTTCTGTAAATGCTTGTACCACCTCAAAACACAGCTCTTCTCTGTAGACATGACCCATCTGATTTACTCACTACCTGGGTATAAATTAACCCGACAGTCCAACTACTAACAGGACTGTTCCTTTTAATTGTATATATTATATTCTCTATAAGCCAGATACATTATGTTAATAATGACCAAGCAAAGAAGAAAATTGTGGGTTGAGAAGAGGGAAGGAAAATAAGTGAGTGAGTTAATAAAAGTGATTTCATTTTTGCATCGCAAACTTTAGAATAGCTACAGCGAAGTCCAAATCACTAGGGTCTTAGAACTGAATTCCTGTATATTGAGAAGAAGCTACGGTTGGAGGAGATGGGTGATGGAGGGAGATCAAAAGATCTCTGTGTTCTGGGATGGAACTGACCAAGGTGGACATAAAGCGGTATGACCCTGAACCCTGAACACCCGTTTGTTCCGCCTACAGATAAATAGAGCATCGTCAATCAATTAGTGTATACTAAGCCCCATACTGGACATGAAGGATACTTAGCTGAGGAAGACAGATGTGGCCCCTGTTCTCCTACAGCTTAAAGTTTAGTGGAGGACATGGAAATTAAATAACTAAACACACAATAAAATAATAACAATCATGAGGAGTGCTATAGAGAAGGACCTATATGATAACATGGACCTGGGTAGTGTGGCATGCAGATTGGAAATGCTATCCTGAAGAAGAGATGTGTAATTTGAGGTTGAGGGGGTTCTTAAGTGTGACTAAGTGTGTGGATGCATGTGTGGGGTTGGGAGTAGAGAGGGGGGTGAAAAGAAAACAATCTTACAGCTCCATGGAAAGGGAGATCCATGCAAAGGCCCTGGGGCAGAAAGGAATGTGATATATGGAAAATCCAGGAGGTGAAGAAAGAAAGTGAAGGGAAGTGAGTGGGATGAGAAGGGTCTGAGAAGGAGGTGAACCCAGGAATGCAAGGCCCTGTAGATCAGTCAGGATAAATATTTGGGATTTGGAGACTTTGGGGGATTTAAGCAGGAGACACAATCGTATTTGAGTTTTGAGAAGAATTCTCTGGTTACAGTGCAGACAATAAATCGGAGGGAGCAATAGCCGGTGTGAGAAAGCCCTTAGGAGGCTGTGGCCTGGTTCTGGAGAGAGGTGATGTTACATAGAAAGGAACATGGCAATGAGGATGGAATCAGGTACAAAGATGGGGGGATATTAAGAGGGATTTGGGACCTGGTGCCAGTGAAGGGGTGGAAAAGCCCCACTTAAAGTAGGTTTTCTTTGAAAACAGAAATTATTACTGACTTCTATCCAAGCTTTTCCTTACAGGCAAGTTGTTCCACACACCTGCCTCCACAACATATCAGGGAGTAATCAATGCTCAACCCACTGAATAACAACTCACTTTCCATTTTCTTCTGCTTTTCTTGGTTTGTACAAAATTAAAAGTCAACTCCCTATTATCAGGAATGTCCAGGAAATACAGAGCTCTGCTTAACTGAGAAGTACACAGCATGCCCTAAGACGCTGACTGGTTTTCAGAGACGTGGTACACAACACGTGAGAGAGAAAACGTGTGACACAGCAGCAGGAGGCAGAGGGACGGGGCTCTGTCGGCAGCCGGTCGCAGTGGGCAAGTCACCAGACTCTCAGGTAAGAGAGAAGTTGAGGATATGGATTTGCAGAGTCAAATGATCATAGGTTTTGTTTGTTCATGTGTTGTTATTGGTTTTATATCCCACATATAAATGAAATCACACGGTTCTTGTCCTTTTCCATCTGACTTATTTCACTTAGCGTAATACTCTCAAGATCCATCCACGTTGGTGAAAATAGCAATATTTTGTCTTTGCTTTATGGCTGAGTGGAAGTCCATCAGGAAAGGGCTATGGGAGAGGATGAATGAGATACAGGGGGTCAAATATATGGTGAGAGAAGGAGACCAGATTTCAGGTGGCAAACACACAATAGAATATACAAATGCCATATTATAAAGCTGTACACCTGAAATTCATATTATGTTATTAACCAATATGGTCCCAATAAATTTAATTTCTTAAAAATTATGGTGGGTATGAAACCCTGCTCTAATTTTTTAAGTGTGTGAGCCTGAGCCTGTTCCTTATGCTTTGAGACCCAGTCATCTCATCTGTGAAATGAAGACATAAATGCCCACTCACACGGTCATCACAGCCGTGAGATGAAATCGCACGTCAAGTGCTGAACAACTCACCTCCACCAGTTATTTTTCTATGAGTTTTGTTTTCTCATCGGTATGCTGAAAAAAGTAATACTTTTCCAACTTCAAGGACTTGTAAAGGTCCCCAAAGTGAATGCAGGAGAAATGTTTATAATCTTCAAAGAAAGTATGTATGATCCATTCTTATCAGTATTGTGATGCTGTTATTCGATAGATAAATACTAAGGTTGAGCCTCCTCGACTTTTTTTTAGCAAATAAACGCATCCAGAACTGTGTGCTTCCTGTAGTCTATTACCGCAGCCCAGCGTGCGGTGGGCGTGGCTGCAAAGCTGTGTGGAATTGAGTTCTTTCCACACTGACCCCAGGGCAAATCATGCCATCTATTTTCTCCAGGTAAATCCAGGTTATCAGCTCATTGACTTGTAACCTTTTTTTTTTTTTAATTTATTTTTCATTCTTATATAAAAGCAGAATGTAGGCAGGAAAAATGCAATCTTGCTAGGTAATAAAGGGTGTAGGTTACGGAATACAGGTGAACTAGCATTCACTGTCTTATCCATCTGCAGTTACTACGTTCTACAAAACAGGTCTACTTACTATTCACCTCTCGGTATGGACGTGTCTAACTTATGGCTCAGTCTACTCGGAGACTGGTGGAAAGGCCTTTCTTGACAATTAGGAGGAGTCGGGGGTCACCATGTGGATAGATTTGAAAGGCACTAACCATGTCCCCAATTATCCCTCCCGTAGCTATCCAGTACCTGAAATTTAATTATTAAAATCAATTCATTTGGGCCTTGACAGGATGTCAGTGATAGAAGCAATACAATGCAAGAGCTGGAAGTACCCGAGGGATCATTTGATCCAACGTCCTTACTTTGTAGGTGAGCACACTGAGGAAGGCCTTCCCTCCCTCCAAGGTCGAACGCTAAACTGGGGACCCAGCCCAGTCTCAACATCCGGGCTCTTGGCATCCAGTCTGGCAAGATTCCTCCTGACCTAGCAACTTTCCTGATGCTCAGAGGTCCCCAGAACCCAAGAGAAGCTCTGTCTGCCTCCATCCTGATTCTCTGACTATTTTTGGTGCCCCAACTGCCCTCAGGATGAAGTAGAGATGCTGATGCTTTCTGTTTCTTTAAAAGAGAGAGCCCAACTTGCTGAAACATAAAAATTAAAAAACCAGAAACGTAACAGCTATTATAAAGAAGGCTATCTGGCAGAAAATGCATTCCCTCGAAGAGGAAATGGGATTAAACAAGTGATGAGGCAAAGGCATGAATCAGCAGTGAGTGTTTTTGAACTGAGAAGTGGATTGTCTGTGCTCTGCAGAATGAAATGGCAGGTAAACTGTTGTCGGACATAGCAACACATTTCCTCTGCAAGTGCAGAAATGTCATCTTGCCTGAGCGTCTAAGAGGAAGTGGAGAAACACAGAGACGGTCAGTAACTGAGCGGGGCGGGGCTGTGGTACCCAGTAACAAGGGCTAAGATGTTGAGCACTCTGTATACAGGACCTTTCATCCTTGCAACACAATAACTCTATGATGTCCACATCCTTATGATCCCCATTTCACAGGTGAGAAAACTAAGGCCCAGAATTTTAACCAAAGTCACAAAGCTAATGGGTGTCAGGAGAGGATTTGCAACAGGAGGTCAGATTTCCAAAACCGGAGTAATTTCAACAGCTTTCAAATCAAGGCATACATCCTCTGGTCTTTTAACTTTAAGGCCAGTTTTAACAGACCTTTCCATTCTTGGCTAAGCCTCAAAAATTCTGTGTCTCAGATTCTTCATTTCTTAAATGGGCATTGTAAAGATAAGAACGAGGCCATGAGTGTGAAAATGGTTACAGGTACATGGAGTGTGCCTATAACCAGGACCTTTAATAATCACTGTTATCATTCTGCAATATTTGTGGACACACCTCACCGAGAAAAGGATTGACATAGAAAATCATGCTTGTGGCCCTGGCTGGTTTGGCTCAGCAGATGGACTGTCGGCTCTTGGACCAAAGAGTCACTGGTTTGATTCCGGTCAAGGGCACGTACCTGGGTTGCAGTTCAGTCCCTGGCCCTGGTCGGGATCATGCGGGAGGCAACCAATCAATGTGTCTCTCTCACACGGATGTTTCTCTCTCTTTCTCTCTCTCTCCTTCTCTCTTTCTCTCTCGCTCTCTCTCCCCCACTCTATCTGAAAATAAATGGAAAAAGTATCCTTGGGTGAGGATTTAAAAAAAAAAAAAGGAAAATCATGCTTGTGTGTACATTCTGAGGATAAACTAGAAAATCCCTTGAAAGGCTTTCTATAACAGTCATTAAGTAATACAAGTAATGGCTTCTCAAAGAAGAGAAGTTGCATTTAAGTAATATTAAATAAATTTTAAAAATTTAACTCCCAGGGAAAAGATCCAATTTATAACTGAGATATAACCGCATTAAGGAGAGGAATTTTTGTTTTCCTTGGTGATAGAGACTGACTAGCAGGGTTCCCATGGGAGGGTTATGCCAGAGAAAGAGCCCAGGGCCAGAGGGCCCCTTGGCTCTGCTCCTACCCACTGTGTGACTTGGAGCAAATCACTTTGCCTCTCTGACTCTCACTCCTTTCATCTTTCAGTGGGTTAAATGCTTGCTCAGTTCTGTGCCAGCCAAAGCTCCAAAACGTACTAGCTCATTGTGCTGACCTCTACTTAACCTGACAAGGTAGCAGGCTGGCGGCCCCATTCATTTAGCACATACCTGTTTGTCACCATTGCAGAAAAGGCACCACGCCAAGCTCTGAAGGGGTCCCCGAGATGAAGGAGGGGGGTTCACACGTGCAGATGGCTGGTGCAGAAAGACTGTGAAGCTCCCCAAGAGAGCCATTGACTTGGAAAAGTTTCCTGTCTGGGGTCATTTTCAGTAAAAATATAAAAGAACAAATTCATCTTACCCCTTACGATTTTCTTTCTTCCCAAAGAATTGAAAGGCAAGCCCGAGGAGCAGCATTTGCAGGGGCCAGCTGTCAGGCAAGGAAGAAAGAAGTGTCTCTCGCCTGTTCCAACCTGCCGAGAGCTTTGCTGTCTTCCCAGCAGGTACAAGGGGAGGCGGGCAGGTGAGTGGAGCACAGCTGGACCCCCTTGCTCCAAAAAATCATTACTCTTTCTGTGAGTCTGCTACTGTTTTGTTTGTTAGTTTATTTTGTTCACTTGATTCCACATGTGAGTGAAATCGTATGGTACTTGTGTTTCTCCGACTGGCTTATTCCACTTCGCAGAGGTAGAGAACAGACTGACAGCTGTCAGAGAGGAGAAGGGTTGCGGGGCTGGGTGAAACGGTGAAGAGATAAAGAAAAAAAAATCACAGACAACACTATGGTGATTATCAGAGGGAAAGGGGGTGGGGAGTTAGAAGAGTGTATAAGGGGATCAATGATGATGGAAGGAGACTTGACGTGGGGTGGTGAACACACAATATAATGCACAGATGATGTATTATAGAATTGTACGTCTGAAATCTATATAGTTTTATTAACCAATGTCACCTCAATTCAATAAAAAAGGGAAAGAAATCATTACTGGAGTCAAGGTGGAGCAGACAAGCTCGGACCTGGGTATAGCAAGCAGGAGTCAATCTGGGACAAGTCCAGGGCCCCTCCCCCAGTTTTCCTTTCTCCTTCTCAACTCCCCCCCTTAATTCCCTGCTCTGCGGCCTTCTTGCCCACTGTGTTTTCTTCTCCCTTTTCCTGCTTCCCTCTCTTTCTCTTTTCTGTTTTCTGCCTCCCTCCACCCCTCCCCCTGCCTCCTTCTCTCTCTCCCTCTCCCTCTCCCTGAACTTTTCATCCCCATTCTTCTCCTTTTTCATTTCTCATACCTCGGCCCCCTCATTCTCTCTTTGCCACTGTCTTCTTTCTTCTCTCCATCCTTTAAATGACTGCTGCTATCTGTTACACTACTGCATTTCTTCAGCGACGCTTAACCTGAGCTGCTTACCACGAACGCCGATCAGTGAGTCAACATGGTAACTTGTTAGAAAGCATTTCCTTTAGTACTGATACTTTAACCAGCAGCCTTTGTATTCCCCGAGAGGTTTCCATTCCCAAGAACTCACAGTGTGGGAGACTCTTCATTCCCCTTCACTGACAAACATCCTCTCTCGCCCTTGGGGGTGCATAGGACTCTTAGTGACTGCAGACACTCCCTGGGATGTGGCCACAAGACACTCCTGAGGCAGGAGGGAAGATCAGGCGTTTCCCAGTCAGGAATATTAACCTGGTCTACAATTACTACTTGAATTGTGGGCCATGGCCTGCAAATGCATCTGTGAGTTTGCTATTTTGTTTCTGGGAAATCAGTTTGGGGGCATTTTTCTCTCCAGAATCGCCAACAGAAAAGGAAAGCGATGATCCAGAGATCTGATGTGACAGCGTCTACTCACTGATACACTCTGGGTTAGACATTGATGGGTAAGCCTCCTACAGATCCTCCTGTCTAACCCTCACAGTTATCCCATGAATAGATATCCTTACTATTCCCATTTTACAGATGAGAGAGCTAAGAGCTGAGGAGGTTGGACACTTGCCCTGGTCAAGCAGCTGGGAGATGACAGAACAAAAAGATGCCACTCCTGCAGGTGGGACCAAGCACACCTGGCGCAGTGTTTCAACGGACTCCATGGCCCTTCCGGTGACTCTTATACCCCAGGGTCTATACGACTTAACTGATCTTCTCATGTGCAGCCAATTAGCCTTTCTAGGATTCAGTTTTTCAACTGACAACATAGAGTGAAGGTTGCTTACCTTATCCCACAATAATATGGTGTGTCAGCTGTCAACACGTGGCCTGTAATGGCTAGAAGCTCCTTCCTTTGGCCACAGAAGACCCACAAGTGGATTCGGACATACAGACCTTAGGTGACTAGGCCATCAACTGAAGAACTCTCGGAAGTAACCACAACCCAACAATGTTGGCCTGGAGACTGAATCTTTTTCTTTTCACTATTGCGCTTGCGTGCCTGCCTGTGTGTGTGTGTGTGTGTGTGTGTGTGTGTGTGTGTGTGTTTGCACATGCCCACAGACAGAGGCAGGGAGGGGAGGGTGGGAGAGAAAATACACAGAGCATAAGCATCCAGATGTCCAGTTTTAAAAATGGCTATCATTTACTGAATGACTTGTACTGAGAATCCTGCTAGGAATCTTTTTTTTTTATCCTCACCTGAGGACATTTTTCCATTTTTGTTCAGATAGAGTGGGAGGGAGAGAGAATAACAGAGAAAAGAGAGAAACATCAACATGAAAGGGACACATCAAGTGGCTGCCTCCCGCACAACCCCAACCAGGGCCGGGGACGAACCGCAACTGAGGTGCATGCCCTTGACCGGAATCGAACCTGCAACTCATTGGTCTGCGAGCCAACGCTCTAACCGCTGAGCCAAACCGGCCAGGGCCCTGCTAGAAATATTTAAATCCCTTATCACCTTTTATCATTATGATGACCCTGCCAAGGAAGCATTACTCTCCCCATTTTACGAGTGGTAAAATGGAGCCTCAGAGAGGTTTTCTAAGGAACTCTCTGCCCCGCTAAGCTATCTTCTTTCCTGACCCAGAGGCCGCCGCCAGGGAGGTGCTTCCTCAGGCTGGGAGAGGACCCGGTATCGCTCTCTGTGCTGGTCCTTACTGCAGGCTAGAATCTTGGGATTCAGGGAGGTTAACTTGGTTGCTGAAGGTCACATGACAAGCCAGGGCCAGTTCACCGCCACATACACAATCCTATTTCGATTTTCAGGGATTGAAGAGGAAATACAGAGATTGAAAACAAGCCTTGGTCATTTTTAATTTATCATCTTTGTCTGAGAATTTCTACTTAACACTGATAGAGCATTTTTTCCCCCTGCATCTAGAATTACAAACCAAGATCAGGGGAATGGGAGAAGATCTGCTAAAAACAAGGTCCTTGCTTATTTATGGTAATTAAAAACAGTAAATATCCTCGCCCACAATGCTAAAAATCTCAAATAGCCCGTGGGTCAATACTGTTTCCCTGATTAGGATGGTAATAAATCTTTATTCCTTTTGAGTCCAACTAAGGAAGGGGTTTTTATTCATGAATTCCATGACCTGGTAACTGCGACATTTTCTAAGCACACGCCTGGGATGAAGAGCTTCTCCACCGAGTGCGTTTCTGTGCCCTCTTCTGACCTGCTCCCCAGCAGAGCTTCTGTCCTTGCACAGCTTTTTATTAAGGTGACAGCAGTTTCCCTCCAAATGTGCCCAATGCAAAGGGTGTGGCGGTCATTCTTCCCCCTCACCATCCCGGCTTTCCAGCGCCTTCTTATTCTGGCAGAAAACAGGACTTCACTCTGCGCCTTCGAGCTCTTCTTCCTCAAAGACTGTCACCTGACATGAGGGACACTGCTCTGACCAGTGATTTCCCACCGGTGAGCCATGGCAGCTGGGATGCACAGGAACCTTTCAAACATGCAACACCTGACTATTCGGTCAGGGGCACTGACCTCTTTTCCCTTGGATTGTCAAATTAAAAAATGACAACAGCCAACACAATAGCCATCCGATCTGAATGAATCAAAATTATACCTTTTTTTTTTTTTTTGGTCAGGTCAAGAGAATTCTAGTAATTAGTTGATGTGTACCACGAGACAACAAAGGTTAGAAATTGCTGCTCTGACCCATTACGATTTTCTTTTAATCTTCTGAATCCAGTTAATCGTGATTATTATATTTATGAAAATGGGTGTTTTCCCAGCTTCGGATCTAGTATTGGTTCTGTGTTTATCTGTGATCAACGTGGACTGCCTCTGGCCCCTTTGTAAGTGGGCACACTGAGTAGGACGTTCTCACAACGCAGAGGAAGGCAGAGCTCCGTGTCCAGCCCTTCCCCTTGGGGGCTCATTTGAGGGATGCTGTGTGACCTGTGGGGAAGTCATTTCATTCTCTGGGCCTCAATGTCTAATTTCTCCAAACAAATGGGTTTTCTGAAGTCCACTATTTTTTCCAAATTCCTTTAACCCTGTGAACTCCGTATCAACTCCTGCTTGGGTAAATCATCGCTGGGGGAGAGTGGACAAGGGAGAAGTAGCAGCTTCTCACAAGTTGGGCTGCTCTGATGAACCCACTTCCCTCCCTTTGGCGAGAAGCAGGGCTCTGCCTCTGCCTCCTTAGAGTTGGTTTTATATACAAAGCTTATGCTAAGTTCAAGCTGCCTCACAAACACCACTCTTGTTGGGGTGACTCGTGGTTGACTTTAACATTTAGCTAACACAGCACAATGTGTATCAAGGCTAGCATAGAGATAAACACATGAATGTTCATAAGACACACTCAAAAACAGCAACATTCTAAAAGGTTTCTGGTCCAATTTACTCCTATGCAACAACGCACATTTTATTTTCTATGGAGAAAAAAAAAACCACACCTCAGAGAATAGGTTTGCTGAATAAGATAGACCCTTTTCATGCTTATTTATTGAATCACAGGTAAGCTGTGAGATGCTTTATGCTAAGGAGGGCTCAGGGTAAATAGTGGGGAATGTCAAGAGTAACTGCATATCTGTGAATAACAGTATAGAAAAATTGCTGGCTCAAATGAAGACTATATAGCAAACCTCATTGCTTGTATATCACTATATTCCCAATTCATTATTCCGTACCACACTTGTAAATTTGTACCACTTTGCATTATTTTTCTTTGGAAACCTAGGCTGGCTGAGAAGGGGAAACAAGTGCATTGAATTTGGAATTCAGGAACAATGGCAGTTCTTAACAATGGAGAGAATGCCAGTTTGGAACTCAGAGGCAACGCAAAGCCCCTGCTCTGGTTCAATGGAGGGATTGAACCTGGACCAGAGAAGTCAGTGGCTGACATTCACATGGGATCACAGTGCCTGTGGGCAGTGATGGGACTCAGCAACTGTACGTAGATAGATCTTGGCCACAGATCTGACTGCCCAAAGTAAAATCACAGTCCTTCTATTTAGGAAAGAGGGGCCAAAAGAAACAGGTGATGGAGGAAGAAATGGAAGAAGTGAACACAATGGCACAAGCTCACATCACCCTGCTTTTGGTTCTAAAATCCCATCCTGACAGGGAGGGCCCCTAATTCATCATCTGGCCTCTATTCTAAAAGGTCAAGAAAGGCATTCATGGACACACACACACACACACACACACACACACACATCATATATCAACAAGCTAAAGAAGAAATATCATATAATCAGATGGAGAAAAACATTTCACAAAATCCAACACCCATTCATGATAAAAAGCTCTCCGGAAACTAAGAATAGAGGGGAATGTTCCCAAGTTGAGAAAGAACATCTACAAAAACTTGCAGCAAATATTGTACTTAATGATAAAACACTGAATGCCTTCTCCCGGAAACAAGGAAACGTTGTCCACATTCACCATCCTTATTCAAAATAACACTGAAAGTTCTAGCCAATGCTATAAGGCAAGAAAAAAAAAATCAAAGGCAAACAGATTGGAAAGGGATAGATAAAACTGTCCCAATTTGCAAATAGCATGATGGTCTACATAGAAAATCTCAAGGAATCTACAAAATACTAGAAGAAAAAGAAATGAATTCAGTACAATTACAGGAAACAAGATCAACACACAAAATTCGTTCCAATTTCTATATACTAATAATGAACATGTGGAAACAAATAAAAAACAATACTATTTACAGTTGCTCCAAAGAAAATGAAATGATTAGGTATAAAGGTAATAAAACATGTACATAATCTGTATACTGAAAATTATAAAATGCTGTTAAAAGAAATCAAAGAAGACCTAAATGAACAAAAAGACATACTGTTGTGTGAAAGACTCCCTGAAGAGGATGAAATCACAAGGTACAGAATGGGAGAAAATATCTGTAAGCCACACATCCACCAAACGACTTGTATCTAGAATATATAAGGAACTCTTAAAATACAACAATTAAAACAATACAAAACAATTCAATTAGAAAATAGGCAAAAGACATAGAGATTTCACTAAAGAGTGAAAATAAACACATGAAAAAATGCCCCCCAAAAATTTAATTATTAAGGAAATGCAAATTAAAACCACGATGAGATATCCCTACACACATAGAATGGCTAAAATAAAAAATAGTTAGAACACTAAATGCTGACAAGGATGTGGGGAAACTAGATCACTTGTGCCTTGCTGGGGAGAAAGACAGGTGCACAGCCACTCTGGAAATGAGAATGGCATTTTTCTATAAAGTTGATCATTCACAAACCAAACAACCCAGCAAGTGAACATTTATCTCAGAGAAATGAAAACTTAAGTCTACACAAAAGCCTATACATAAATGTTCAAGCAGCTTTATTCATAATATTATACATTCATAATAGTCCAAACCTAGAAACAACCCAAATGTCCTTCAATAGATGAATGATTAAGAAAACTCTGGTATAGCCAAACAATGGAATACTATACAGCAATAAAAAGGAACAAACTCTCTCTTTTTTAAAAATCCTCACCCAAGGATATTTTTCCACTGATTTTTTAAGATAGAGTAGAAGGGAGGGAGGAAGAGAGAAAGAGAGAAATATTGATGTGAGAGAGACACATCAATTGATTGCCTCCCACATGACCCTGACAGAGACCGGGAATCGAACCTGCAACCAAGGCATATGCCCTTGACCAGGAATCAAACCTCAGACCCTTTGGTCCAAGGGCCCACGCTCTAACCACTGAGCCAAACCAGTCAGGGCAAGGAACAAACTCTTGGTTCACACAACAGCTTGGACAGATCTCAAGGGAATTCTAATGTGTAAAAGTAGCCAACCTCTCAAGATTACATACTGCCTGATTCTATTTACAAACACAAACTGACAAAATTATAACAATGGAGAGTAGATTAAGGATTGCCAAGAATTAGGGAGAGAGGTGGGAATGAGGGAGAAATGGTGGGACAAAGGGACAGAGGTGGGTTTTTGAAAGAGTTTTCATCGGGGATTGGTATGATCCACCAGTGGCATCAGGATTGGTAAGATCCACCGGTGGCATCAGGATTGGTATGATCCACCGGTGGCGTCAGGATTTGAGCTTTAGGGACCATGGAGCATGGCGGCCTATAGGATAACAGATGGCTTCATGGAGAGTGAAGGAAGGTCATGTAACCAGATAGTATGAACTTCATAGGTTGGAGAAGGTGCTTTAGAGCAAAAGAGAATCCCAAGCCTGCCTCCCATCTTACAAGAGGCAGACCATGTCAGATCAATAAGCACAGTGTTTCCCAAATGACTGTTATCCTTACACAACCATCAAGGTATTTCTCCTATCTAGATTCTACCTCTACTATTATATATTCTGTGTCTTTGTTCAAATTGACTCAGGTCTGAGATAATAAATATTTGCATAAAGTAAGAATTCTGCCTGTGTACTACCTAAAGCCATCTGGCGCCCCATCAGTCATACATAGAACACACTTTGTAAAAAATAAAAATAAAAAGAGAGAGAGAGAGCTCACAGAGCATTCTGAGCAGAAGGATCTGCCCGAGCTAGAGCGCAAAAGCATGAGAGAGCATGATGTATTTCGAGCCAAGAGAGACTGGAAGGGGAGGGTACTTGCAGGAGGGGAGGGTGGGAGATAAAGTGGGTGACGGGGCTGAAGAAGGAAGGTGGGGGTGATGGTGAAGGAAGGGATTGGAATAATCGAAGTCCACTCCATCCCTTGTGTTACCTCAGGCAGAAAGATTGGGCAAGTGTCCTGGGGACTGCAGTCTCATTCTCTCCCTCAGCTGCAGAAGTGTGGGCAGTCATGTGTAGCTGTGCTAACACTACATGAGTAAATCCAATCCCCCAGTCCCTTCAGGCTGCACACCTCGCCTCCTCCACCGCTTTCATAAGCTCATTTGCATCCAGGCAGGTTGTGTAAACAAGGCTGTTAGGGGACTATAAATAACCACAGCCTGGATTGTGGTTCAATAGTCTGGTCTCGGGAAATCACAATTGCCACTTATCTCCCATGCCAAGGTGAAGCCTCTTAACTGCTCACAGGATTCTCACCCTCTGCCTCCCAAGATGTGGGTGCTGATCTGTAGCTGGGCGGCTTCCTTCTGCCCTGCTCCTCCTCCACTCCTGCCTCCAAGACCAGATGCTAGCTCCCCGAGTTGTCAAACAGAACCACGCTCTGTTCTCACTTTGCCTGGGAGGGCTGGGCAGGTGGAAAAATCCTATGCTCTCTTAAGTGAGATTCCCCATTTATACCTTGACCTTCCCAAGGTCATGAACTAAATCTTATTCCATCACGTGGCCCCCAGTGGCTGACTTAGTCCCTGGTTCATGTAGTTGGAGGTGAGCATCAGAGTTGTTCAGAGTCTATCCAACCATGAGCCTGAGCTCCACTGCTGTGTGACCTTGGGGAAGTTAATTCAACTTTCTGAGCAGATCATTACACCTACCTCTTAAGATTATTGGGAGAAGGAAATCTAATGGTATATGCTAAATGGATAGCGTGTTTCTGGAATATAGTAAGTGCTAAATAAATTATAACTATTTTTAGTACTGTCGTGATGATGGTGATGATGATGGTGATGACATCGTGTACTCAATGAATTGATTCAAAGTGTTGATATCTAACGCCATGTCCCTGTAGACCCATTTATACAATTGGTTTCAAAATGATAAGGGGAAAAAGGGCACAGAAGAATGGAAGGGCATCTTCATTTTAGTGGTATGGCCTAAAATTAGAACATTCAGATCCTAACACAACTACTTTCAAGTTGCAAGACTTCTATTAAGTTCTCTAAATGGTAGATCCATCACTCAGATATCTGGAATCCCAATAAGTTGCCTCTTGAGGTTAATTTGAAGACCAAGTTAGATGATTCTAAAATCTCTGCATTGAGAGTTAAGTCTTTGAAGACTTCAATGGTAGCACACATGTAGGAAACTCTGTCTGGATATGAAAAGTGTAGGAAGCACCATGCAGATTAAAACTTCACTGTGCCCCAAGGAAGCTGTAACCACTCACTCGCTTTGTTGATGTCCGTAGAGTTCCCTTCACAGTCAGCTCTGGATCCTGGCCTCTGCTCATCTCACTCCTCATCTCCCTCACCACACACCAGTCACTTGGCCTTCTTTCTGCTCTTTGAACATTTCCAGTTCACTCTACCCCAGGGCCTTTGCACTTGCTCTTCTTTCCCTGTTGAGAACATCTTCCCCCAGATCATGGCATTCTGGCTCCTTTGTACCATTTAGAGCCTGATCCAATCATCACCTCCTTGAACATCTTCCTCTGATGTCCATCAACAAATGACTATCTAGCCATTTTCTGTCACCTGGTCCTTTTTAATTTGCTGCATGACACTTATCAGAACCTGTTGTGTTTATCCATTTGGTTACTTGTTTTAATCTGTCTGTCCCACTGAAAGTTAAGCTTCATGAGGATAGAAACTTTATTTGCTCATTCACTTTCTGTCTTAGTGCCTAGAACATACTAGGTTGCTCCAAACACGGGTGTTGAATAGACTGAGCTGGGCAGGAGGGTTTCCCTGGAAAACGTGCCATCGAGAGGAGGTCCTAAGATGTACTCCAATTAGAGACACGATGCCACACAGAGGAAAACGGGTGCGATCACATTTGTCTGAGCTTCATTGGCACGTGGAACTTCTATAGTCATAGTCTTTTTGCATTTGAAGGAGGGGGCCCAAGAGGGAAAAGGACAGAGAACAAAGGACCGGGCCAGGACTAGTCATTCATTACCAGTGGTGCTACCCACATGCACCAGGACGCCAACGGAGGAGGGAAGGGAGACGATGGAAATGGAAACGGGCTCTTGTGAACAGTACTGTTAGCTATGTCACAAGCATGCAGTCAGACTCCTCCAATGTGGGGCCATCACTTACTGGACATTTGTTCTGCGGCAGCTGCTATGCTAAGCTCATTTTTACTCATTATCTCATTTAATGCTCACAACAGCCCTGTGATGTAGGTGGTATCATCACTGTCATCATCACCACCACCATCTTCATCATCATCATCATCATCATCATCATCATCATCTCTATTATTCTAGTAAAAAAAAAAGTGAGTCCCTCACTTCTAAAACCCATTCTATTAACAACCAGTCCACACTTCTCCTTCTGCCTGCTGAGCCCTTCTACTGTAACCCGTAACTCAATGATGCTGTACCCCTGCTTTGAACACAGATTTTTAAGCACAGAAGAACAAAAACAAAAAATGCCTCAAACAAATCTGTTTGAGGAGAAAGCAGCAGGAGGAGGAATTAACAGTATTTACTTCAAGATGTCTTATGTAAAGGTCTAGTAAAACAAATTCCTCATTGAATCACTTGCCATGACAAAACCTCATTTGTTCAGGTAAGGTGGAGGATATTGTATACCATATTTCCCTTTTCCCCCTAGCTACCAGGGAACTCAGAATTAAATTCCACATCTGATCATAGAAACTGCATTCACTCATTCATTTGTTCAATAACCACTAAAAGAGAAGCAGCAACTAAGCCTAGATGGCTAGAAGTAGATATACAGCATGAACAATCTGTTAAGCACTCTGTTGGCAAAGCAGGTCAACTGAAAGGCCTCCTCTGCTTGTTTTAATTTAAATCTACCTTTACATTTGTTTTGCCTGTTCTCTACTTCTTAAATTTGTCCCTAAAATACTTCGGAGAGGTTGGTAGGACATCCACCCTAAATGAACAAAGTCATAATAATATGTTGCAATAACATAGAAGTAAAAATCGGTTGGCCTCCTAAGTCCTAGCGTGAAAGAAGCACATGTGTAGCATCCCATATATGTGATTTCAGTCTTTAACATCCATGGCCATTTCTTAACAGTGGTCTTGTAAGTCAGAGAAGCCCGGGAACTCACAATTCTTCAGAGATGGGGCCAATTCATATTTCTTAGTAAAGTGAGGTTATTATGTAAAGACCAAGCAATCATGAAAAGTGTATTTGTTCTGCCCGGCCGGTGTGGCTCAGTGGTTGAGCGTCAACCCATGCACCAAGAGGTCACTGGTTCGATTCCCGGTCAGGGCACATGCCCAGGTTGTGGGCCCAATCCCCAGTGGGGGCCATGCAGGAGGCAGCCAATCGATGTTTCTATCTCTCTCTCCCTCTCCCGTCTTCTCTCTCCAAAATCAATAAAGAAAAAAAACAAAAAAAACAAAAGTGTATTTGTTGAGACACAGTGTGTGGCTGGGAATGTGGGAATGTGTGCTTCATCACTAAGCAACGACAGACAGCTCTTTCCCTATCAATCCGTTGCCGCCTCCTGCCAGTTCCGCCCTGAGATAGCTCTCCAGTCCTCCTTCATCACCACACCTTCGCTGCAGCCTTGGGAGCACCTGCGGCGGCTTTCTGGGCCTGGTCACCACAGCTCCCACGCCACCCTCCGCCACTCCAGTCTCTTGCATGCCATTTCCTTGCTCAAACAACCTCTTTGGTTCCATTTTTCCAAGAATGAACCCAGATGTCTTAGCTTAGCATTCAAAATCCTTCACCACCATGTTACCCCAATCTTAACAGATACCCCACCCGTCAACTCACCCACATGGTCCTGTTTCTCAGGTCCAGTAGAGAGGAAGAGATGGCTGGGATCCCAAGCTCAACATCTCTGAGCGCTGCCTAATGGGACTGCAGAATCCAGAGAGAGCACAGTAGGCTGAGGGTTCAGGCCGCAGAGTCCAACAGTTCCGCTTCCCTCCGGGTGGGTGAGCCCCAGACTGCCTCACTCTCAACGCCTAACTTTTCCTCCACAAAACGGGCATAATGAGGAATCTAACTCCCAGGATGGTACGGCGAGGATTCAGCTGGAAAGTGCACACAGAGTGCTTAGCACGATGCCTGCCGTTCGCTGAGAGCTCAGTATGTGTCAGCTCTGATTACCCTTCCCTACCAGATCTGCTCCCAGATCCCATATGGACTCCTGGTTCTGGTGAGCTGTGCCCAACTTGATGTAAAGCATTGATGATTTCTAGTCTACTCTGGGCCCAGATGTTAACTCGAAGCAGACTCAAGTCCATCCTCGATCCCCTTCCCAGGCCCACACCCTAATCCTGTCCCTTGACATCCTACCATTCTGACGGCAGTAGGAGGAATGGAAAGCTACACCCCTCCCCCCAAATCACACCCAGGAGGTAAAGGAGGAGAAGGCTGGTTCCTGAGCAGCAGAGCCCCTAGAACAAAGGTGCCTCTGTCAGAGGACAGTCCAAGTCGGACTTCCCACATCAGCAACATGAACCAAAAGAGGATGAATCCGAAAATCAAATATCCTGTCAGGAGCCAGGAATTTACCTGTTGGCCCCGAAGAGTGCTTCACATTTTGTGTGTGCCTTTATCCTTACCCACATCTGAGCTGTTCTTCTTCCTGGGTAGAAAACGGCTCGATTCTCCCCACCCCAGCCCCACCCCCCCCCCACACGAAATATACACAGTTTAGAGCCTGCCACTAACATGCACACCATTCCAGCCTTCGCTGGGGATTCTCGTTCACCTTGAGATGCCCCACCTCCTTTCATTCATTCACTTCACAGGTGATCACTGAGCACGCTGCCGGGTGCAAGGCTGCGAGAGATGTGGAGATTCGGCGCTACACAAAACAGACCCAGTCATCTCACAGAGGGCACAAAACAGCTCAGAAAGGTCAACAGACACGTAAACAACACAGAAGTAAAAAGTACGCTATCTGCTATACATGGAATGGTCAACATGTCATGAGAAAAACCACGTGGGGTGGGGTGATCGGGAACGCCTCCCTGAGCAGTAACATTCGAGCTGAGACTTCAAGGCGAGTAGACCTAGGCAGGTGAGAGGTGCAGGCAAGGGCTGCAAGCAGAAGAAACAGCACGTGCAACGACCCCGAGGACCGAGCCCGCGCAAAGGCCACTGAGGCTGCGAACGGGCGGGCAGAGGGCGTGGTGGCATAAAAAGACATGGAGGGGGCAGGCAGGGAGAGGTTTCCTATTCTGCTTCAAAAAGCTATTTGAATGTCACTTCCTCCGTGAAGCTTTCCCAGGCTACCAACCCCTAAGAACTGCTTCACCGTCTTCTGTGGGCCATGCCCTCTGTATCTGCTTTCTGGAGTGCGTGGGCAACGTGCCTGTTTATCACCAGGTTCCCAGAGCACAGGAAACTTACGGCGAGGAGCTCATCTTCTTCATCTCTCTCCTCCACTCTCTCCTGCCCCACAGCCAGGCCTCTTCGGTAGATGTCTGCTGCATTTCTGTCTGAGATAAAATGTCCAAGTTCAGGCTACTCAGCACATAGAGAGATTTTGAACGTGGCGTGTAGATCAGAGTTTCGCCACTCTTGCAGGGTGAGATGTGTGCCATGTTTCCTTGGCATTGCCCGGGACTATTTTTCTGTTTTCTTTCCAGCTGTGTTGCCTAATTAACTTCCTATTAACATTTCTCAATCTGAGCAGCTACTAATAACCATCATACCACAAGTAACTTGATTCAAAGCTGGTCATCTCCCAGGAGAGAGCCATTGAGTGCACTGGAGTTTGATAAATAATGAATGACTACAGGGCACTGAGAAGCTTGTAATTTAAAAACAAAATATGGGCCATAAGATAGATGGAATCACCTTGGATCATCAGCCCTGGGTGTCCTTCTGCACAACAGTTCTTGGGAATATTAAAATCATTTTCTTCAGTCTTGAGCCTGGAGGACAGCTATGGTGTGGCAACTTGTATCCAATACTGGAAAATCCCCCCAGGCGGCCACTGGCCTTGTCTGAATACTTCCAATGGCTGTGTGACAAAGTCGATGGAGAAGATACATTTTCATTCTGAAAGGTCAAGGGTCAGAATGTGGAATGAGGCACTATTTCCCCACTGTCTTCTGAAATAATGGTGTCGCATGTGATATAAATGGATGCTTCACACTAAAAAATGATCTAAAATAATGGGAAAATTCTAATTCAAACAAAAAAAATTAAAATTTTTTCCTGTAAGGCTTTTAAGTCTTTAATATTCTAATATGCATTGTGAATCACATAGATGGTGATACAGTATTTAATGTTTCCCTATTCTATTTGAACCACAGATTATTTTTTTAACATGTATCTACTACAATGACTTATAATAATGGCTGAAGTATTTTAGTCCCTAAAGTAACCACATAAAATGGTAACATCCTGGACTTTGGTTTAGAAGACCTGGGGTCAAGACCCTGATGAGTCCTTTAAATTATATGTCCTTAAGCTTGTCACTTAACCTTGAAGGCTCAATTTCCTTACCTACAAAGGAAAGTGAAATCATCAGTTCCAATTTCCCTGGCTTAATGGGATTAAATATGTTAATAGAAATTAACGGCCTTTTAAGAAGTGTAAGCACCATATAATTTTTGTTTTTATTATTAATAAAGTTCAACATAAAGCCTAAGTATCCAGAGAAGGTAACAGCAAGCTTGCCAGAGTAGGGAGGTTTAAGGAAGAACCGAGAAATCACAAGGCAGGGTTAGAGCCATGGGCACACAGACTCGTGTGTGCTTCTTATGTCAGAACCATGATGAGCTCCTACTGGGACTACAGCTCTCCTGGTCATCTGACTCCCTCTCTGGAGTTCTGTCTTATGGCAGCCCGTACCTACCTACTTGGTTAACGCTTCTGGCCTTAACAGGAGCTGAGATTTCTCCAACAAGGATCTACCATGGCGTATGTGGAAGGTCAAGTCTATCTAAAGAACACAAAGTTTACACAGCCCATCAGGAACCTTTAATTAAGGATCTGATTGAGTTTTCTGGACCAGGTAGTTGAACCTCTAGCCATATATATCGCTAGTATATCTGCTTTCCTTGACGTCTTTGGTATGTGGATTGCAAGAAAAATTGCTCATTCTTTGGTCTTGTCTTAAATGTTCAGATTCTTCACTCCATCCCTCTTTCTCACTCAGAAAATGTTACTCTTCCACCTTCATCGTGACCACATGGACACCTGAACTGCTGCCTGTCCTTCTATCTCAACACTCCCATCTTTGGTTAACCAGCCAGAACGATGGCAGTATCTCTCTGTTCCTAAATCCAACTAGGTTACCTAAGCAGTAACTCTTGTCCTGACATGAATCCTTTGAAAAACCATCAGGAAGACGTCTGGAATATACATAGGATTTCAGTGTAAGTTTGGATGTGTGTGATTTCCACTTTCCCTGAAACAGCAGGATTACTGATACACTAGTTCAAGTACGTTGAGTAGGTCCTCTCAAACATATAAAGAAATTCCTGCTATGTGCTCCTTATGGAAAGCACTAAAAGGCACGATATGGAAATTATTTACCAAATCTACGTGATTTTGGAGCTAGGAGCTCTACAAACTACATTTCCTGAACTCCTCTGTCAGTTTTCTGGCTTCCGGCTAGGATCTGGAAGGAGAGGAGAAGAAATAAGGAAGAGGAAAGGGTCAAAGTCATCTCAGTGGTGGTTTCCTCCAGCATCAAGCTTCCTTCTTCACTCCCAGGGCATTCTTATCACGCCTCTTCAAACGCTGCATGGCACGGCCCTTTTCAGAGGTCTGATCACCAGCACTATTGGGCTCCTCCTAAGAGCCCAAGATTCTGACGACTCTAACCTCTCCTTTGGCTCCCCATCCCTAAGAGTAGCTTCTTTCAGCATCGACGGCGTCTGAAGTATTCCCCAAGTTTCCTTTCTTTCCTCTTTCAGCTCTCTAAAACCGGGATCACTAATACCCCCATGTTAATCCCCCTTGTTGAACTACTTGGTGTGCTTTCCTCTTTCCTGACTGGATCTTGACTGACAGAATGTATGGAATTATCTTCCCTTTCAAACCATAAGGCCAATATCTGAGGCTATAGGGTTGCACACCTAGATCCTAAGTATTTTTCAAACATTTTTGTAAATATGATCACTATTATGGACTTTCTTCCCATATTTTCATGAAATTTTGAATATACTGTGATAGCAAAGGGTTCATGGATCCCCTAAAGTGTCCCCCACAATTTCCAGATTAACACTATCTATAGAGATACAGATGAAGATTTCCAGAAGGTCATAAAAATGTTAATTACTCTTATTTGTCAATGTAACATTTATTTAGGCACATACCAAAGTTTCCCTATTTGGAAGACAATCTAAGGACCTTTACAAATGAGTCACAGCAGTAATTTCATACACTGGTGGGTCACTTTGCAGTATCTTATTTGATTCCCATGACAATTAGATAAGTCAGTCACAGAAAATGTTAGTTTATTTTAGTTTATAAAATTCCACCAAAGAAATGGTATGTGGTCCAGCTGGTGTGGCTCAGTGATTGAGGGTTGACCCATGCACCAAGAGGTCACCAGTTCGATTCCCGGTCAGGGCACATGCCCAGGTTGTGGGCCAGATCCCCAGTGGGGAGCATGCAGGAGGCGGCCAGTCGATGTTCTCTCTCATCGATGTTTCTATCTCTCTCTCCCTCTCACTTCCTCTCTCTCTAAAATCAATAAAGGAAAACAAATTATTTTTTTAAAGAAATGGTATGTAAACTACCCATACTCATGAAACAAGAGACAGCTGAGCCAGTATTAGAATTTAAAACAAATGGAACCCCGCCCAGAGGTTCTTTCTCTTTCATCCTGGGTGCGGGGGAGGGGGGAAGACACAATAGTTGAGGAAAAGGTAAGAGACCTGCAACTCTAGAAAACTGTATTACCAATAAATAAAGTAAAACTCTGTTACATATTTCCAATATAAAGATATTCTTATTTTATATACTGTATTCTAGTGTCTATGAAAGGTATTAAAGAGAATGGTCAGCAACCCTTCTAGAGCTAGGCCTAAACCAAGCACAACCTAAGAAGACCTGAACTCAGAAAAAAATATGTAGATTTTCTGAAAAAAAGAATTTATTGGGCAATTTTTTTTTTTTTTTTTTTTTTGAGCATAGACTTTGGAATAAAATAGATCTGATTCAAATCAAGGTGTTGCCTTTTATCAGCTGTGTGGCCTCAAACAAATGATTCAATATTTTTATCTTCAATTTTCTAGTCTGTAAAATAGATGATTAATAATGGTTTATGGTAATTAATCTTCAGATGAAAAAAGGGATGAAAACAATGAGCAAGTGCCTGGGATGCAGTAGTTTCTCAAAGCCTGTCCCTCCGCCCTTGCTCTATCCTTTCTAAGTCATTGCAGTGATAATTCTGGGGTATTCCGTATACCCTAGCTTTAATCGTCTCTGCAGCTCCAGACTACACCCTGTTGTTTCTGTATCAGAGCAGATGAGCAATTCCCTCGTGTGGTAGTCATTATAATGCAGGCTGTAATCTTCATATTGTAGACACTTTCTTCCTTTGTTCTGCTGATAACACGGAAGCCTTTTCCAGGAGAGCGGCTACCGCCACTCAATTCAATATGGACACAGTTCCTAGGCCTTTCCAGTTCCTTGATAAGACTCTTACTCTGCTGTTTGTTTCCACCCGCTCTACGAGGACCTCCGAGGGGCCTTCCTTAATGCAATTCCTGCAGATGTGTTCTGTGAGGGCTCTTCCAAGCACTTCACAAATAACAAAGGACTGGGTGAAAACTCAGCTTTTCTAGGTCATTAAACATTGCTTAACTATTTTTTAAATGTTTTGGCATCAATAAAAAATATCAAATGCTTTTGGGCCAAGTACTGGCTGCATTAATATTTTACACCCTGAATGTTTTCAGGGATTCGTTTATTCTAAAGTCATCTGTCAACTTTTCTCTAAGAGCTTGTTGATGTCCTGCCAGCTCCCACAAGCATTCTGTGAAAATTTATGAATTTCTTCACCCATTCTCACCTATTTCTAGCTTCAGACACTATCGATGACCCCAGGAGCTGAATGGTCCAGACTCAGGAATAAAGAGACTCCTGCAGCGGGACTAGCTAAATGGCAAAATTGCTGCGAATATTGTTGAGATCATTATAAATGCAAAGTTGTGAATTGTGTGTGATTTTCCAGGATGACTGGATGGACTGTTTCCCTGATAAGATTGCTATCTTTATGTAGGGATGTGCTTTTTAATACTAACAAAGCTTTGGATCCTAGCCCAGAAGACGCTATTTATTTATTTTTTTAATGAAGTTTTATTAATTTTTATGTTTTGATCTTTTGGAGAGAGAGAGAGAGAGAGAGAGAGAGAGAGAGAGAGAGAGAGAGAGATATCAACTTGTTGTTCCACTTAATGCATTCATTGGTTGATTCTTGTATGTGCCCTGACTGGGGATCAAACCCACAACCTTGGCATATCAGGATAACACTCTAACCAACTGAGCTACCAGGCCAGGGTTCAGAAGACCCTACTTCTTAGAGCTCCCTTGAACAAGCAAGTCTGCAAAGATAGACCCATGGGTTCTGGCCAACGTACTAATTTCAAGGGTCTCTACGAGGAAGGCTTCTTTGTTCATTTGTCCTCTACCACGTGTGGGCTGTCTGCGCGTAGGCTAGTTTGGGGCTCGTGTATCAGATGTAAGGGCTGCTAAGAAGACCCTGTCCAAGCAAACGTGGCCAATCACATGTGGACTATTTCTCAGTCATCTTGTTCATTCTCTTGTATTCTTCCCTTAGAGAACAATATCTTTACACACATGTGGACACACACACACCTTTCCTGGGGGCCTCACTAAGCCGGCACCCAACTCTCAACGTCTCTCAAATGCCTTAACCCACTAAGAAAACTGATCAAGATTTAACACTAATTTTAGAAATTTCAGAATAAGAAAACACCTTTGAAGAGGTCAATGTCCTTCCTTAAATTATACAATGCGGAAGCCACATAAGGAGCAGACAAGCTGGATTCTAATTTCAGCTCCATTATTTGTTAGCTGTGTGACCTTAAGCAAGGCACAGTACGTCACTGAACAGTGGGATATTCATGAGGAAGGTGAGAAAATAATTTCTGAGCCAAATGATATGGTGAATCTGAATCTTTGGGAAGGCTTTGAAATTTACAAAGTAAACTAGATTAGTAATAATCTTGTGATGACCCAGGTCAGGCAGATCATCGCAGCCTCCTTTTACAGATTGAAGAAGTCCAAGGACACAAAGAAACACTTACTCTTCTAAGATTCAGAACGAGCAAGAAACAGAAATGAGACATGGAACCACACACCCTAAGTCCCTTTTGGAGATCTCTGCATTGTAATAAGCAGCCTTTCTCCAACAAAACAAATGATCTGCAATGTGACTTTCCTGTTTTTGTTACTTGTTTTATTGTGACAAGAACATTTGAGATTTACTGTTGATGAAATTTTTAAAAAATATTTTATTCTTTATTGATTTTAGAGAGAGAAGAAGGGAGAGGGAGAGACAGAAACATTGATGAGAGAGAACATTGATAGGCCACCTCCTGCATGTCCCCCACTGGGGATCAAGCCCACAATCTGAGCATGTGCCCAGACCGGGAATCGAACCAGCGACCTCTTGGTGCATGGGTCGACGCTCAACCACTGAGCCACACCGGCCAGGCTGTTGACGAAATTTGAAGGGTTTGAAGGGTACAATACAGTACTGATAACCACATGCATAGGGCTGCACAACAGGTCTCTGAAACTCACTCATCTTGTGCAACTGAAACTTTATACACATTAAAAGGTTGCAAGTTCTCCCATTTCTCCTCACCCCAGCCCTGGCAACCACCATTCTTTCTGTTTCCATAAGTGGGACCATTTTAGATAACTCATGTGAGTGAAATCACACAGCATTTGTCCTTCTGTGTTTGCCTTATTTCACTCAGCATAATGTCCTCAGGGTTCATCCATCTACTCACATGTGGTTGCATTTCCTTCTATAATTTTCAACCAACTCTTTGATTTTTTAAAAATTTATCTTTATTGTTGAAAGTATTACGTATGTCCTCCTTTTTCCCCCCATTGACACTCTTCTCCCTGCTTTCATGCCCCCCCCACCCACCCTCGCCCCGCATATGCATATATGCATATAAGATCTTTGGTTTATCTCTTCCAATGCCCCTCACCACCCCCCTTCCCTCTGAGGTTTGTCAGTCTGTTCCCTACTTCCATATCTCTGGATCTCTTTTGATCATCAGCTTATTTTGTTCTTTATATTCCACAAATAAGTGAGATCATGTGATACTTGTCTTTCTCTGACTGGCTTATTTCACTTTGCATAATACTCGCCAGATCTCTCCATGCCATCTCAAATGGTAAGAGATCTTTCTTTTATATAGCTGCATAGTACTCCATTGTGTAAATGTACCACAGGATTTTTATCCACTCATCTACTGATGGACACTTGGGCTGTTTCCAGAACTTAGCTATTGTAAATAACGCTATTATGAACATAGGGGTACATATATTCTTTCTGATTGGTGTTTCAGACTTCTTAGGATATATTCCAAGAAGTGGGATCACTGGGTCAAATGGCAGTTCCATTTTTAATTTTTTGAGGAAACACCATATTGTTTTCCATAGTGGCTGCACCAGTCTGCATTCCCACCAGCAGTGTACTAGAGTCCCCTTTTCTCCACACCCTCGCCAGCATTTGCTGTTTGACAATTTGTTAATGGGAGCCATTCTGGAAGGTGTGAGGTGATACCTCATAGTCATTTTAATTTGCATCACTCTGATGATTAGTGACATTGAGCATTTTTTCATATATCTCTTGGCCATTTGTATGCCCTCTTTGGAGAAGTGTCTAGTCAGGTCCTCTGCCCATTTTGTAATTGGGTTTTTGTTTTCCTTTTGTTCAGTTGTATAAGTACATTATATATTTTGGAAATTAACCCCTTATCTGATGCATCATTGGCAAATATGTTCTCCTATACAGTAGGTTCACTTTTCATTTAGACGCTGGTTTCTTTTGCTATGCAGAAGCTTTGTAGATGTAGTCCCATTTATTAAATTCTTCCTTTGTTTCTCTTGCCCTAGGCGATATATTGGTGAAAATTTTGCTACATGTGATGTCTACATTGCTGCCTAGATTTTCTTCTAGAATTTTTATGGTTTCACAGATGACATTTAAGTCTTTTATCCATTTTGAGTTTATTTTTGCATATGGTGTAAGTTGGTGGTCTAGTTTCATTTTTTTGCATGTATCTGTCCAATTTTCCCAACACTATTGAAGAGACTGTCTTTACTCCATTGTATGCTCTTGCCTCCTTTGTCAAATATTAATTTAGCATAATGTCTTGGGTTCTCTGTTCTGTTCCATTGATCTATATGCCTGTTCTTGTGCCAGTACCAGGCTGACTTTGTAGTATAACCTGATATCCAGTATTGTGATCTCTCTAACTTTGTTCTTCTTTTTCAAGATTGCTGTGGCTATTTGGGGTCTTTTTTGGTTCCATATAGACTTTTAGAGTTTTTGTTCTAGATCTGTGAGATATGTCATTGGCATTTTAATAGGGATTGCATTGAATCTATAGATTGCTTTGGGCAGTATGGATATCTTAATGATGTTGATTCTTCCAATCCATGAATATGGTATATGCTTCCATTTTTTTATATCTTCCTTTATTTGTTTTTTCAATGCCATGTAGTTTCCTGAGAACAAGTCTTTTATCTCCTTGGTTAAGTTTCCTAGATATCTTAATTTTTTTTTTTTTCTTACAATGGTAAATGGGATTGTTTTTTAGTTTCTCTTTCTGAGTGTTCATCATTAGTGTATAAAAATGCTATCAATTTCTGGATATTAATTTTGTATCCTGCTACTTTGCTGAATTCATATATTGTCTAGTTTTTTGTTGTTGTTGTTTTGGTGGAGTCTTTAGAGTTTTCTATGTACAACATCAAGTTATCTGTGAATAATGAGTTTTACTTCCTCCTTTCCAATTTGGATGCCTTTTATTTTTCCTTCTTGTCTGATCACTGTGGCTAAGACTTCCAGTACTTCTAGAACTATTCAACAATAAGAGTGCCAAAAAAGGACATCACTATCTTGTTCCTGTTTTTAAGGGAAATTCTTTTAGTTTTTCCCATTGAGTATGATGCTGACTATAGGTTTGTCATATATGGCCTTTATTATGTTGAGGTATGATCCCTCCATTCCCACACTGCTGAGAGTGTTTATCAAAATTGGTACTGGATTTGTCAAATGCTTTTTAAGTATCTATTGATATAGTCATATGATTTTTATCTTTCATTTTGTTTGTGTGGTATATCACATTTATTGATATGTGAATATTGTAGCAGCCCTGCATTCCTGGGAAAAAATCCCACCCAGTTGTGGTGAATAATTTTAACATACTGCTAGATCAGATTTGCTATAATTTTGTTGAGGATTTTGGCATCTATGTTCATCAGGGATATTGGCCTGTAATGTTCTTTCTTTGTAGTGTCTTTATCTGGTTTTGTAATTAGAATTATGCTGGCCTCATAAAAAGAGCTTGAAGACTTCCTGCCTCTTGAATTTTTTGGAATAGCTTGAGAACAGGCGTTAGTTCTTCTTTGAATGTTTGGTAAAACTCCCCTGTGAAGTTATCCAGACCAGGACTTTTGTTTGCTGGGAGTTTATTGACTACTGCTTCAATTTCCTTAATTGTTATTGGTATGTTTAGGTTTTCTGACTCTTCCTGAGTTTTGGAAGCTTGTATGATTCTAGGGATTTTTCCATTTCACCAAGTTGTCCAATTTGTTGGCATATAACTGTTCATTGTATTTTCTTACAATCCTTTGTATTTGTGTGGTGTCAGTTGTTACTTCACCTCTTTTGCTTCTGATTTTATTTATTTGGGTTCTCTCTCTTTGTTTCTTAGTAAGTCTGGCTAAAAGTTCATAAATGTTGTTAATCTTTTCAAAGAATCAGTTCTTGGTTTAATTGATCTTTTGTATTTTTGTTTTGTTTTTTTTAGTCTCTGTCATTTATTTCTGCTCCGATCTTTACTATTTCTTTCCTTCTGCTTGCTTTGGGTATTTCTTTTTGTTCTCTCTCTAATTCTTGAAGTTGTAGGGTTAGATGATTTGTGAGAATTTTTTTCTTATTTATTGAGGTATGCCTGTATTGCTATGACATTCCCTCTCAGGACTGCTTTTGCTGTGTCCCACAGATTTTGTGTTATTGTGTGTTCATTTTCATGTTTTCAGGAAGTTTTTGATTTCTTCCTTGATCTCATTGGTAACCCATTTATTGTTTGATGGCATGTTATTTAGCCTCCATGTATTTGAATGTTTTTGAGTGTTTTTATTGTAATTAATTTCTAGTTTCATGCCATTATTATCCAAAAAGATGTTTGATATGATTTCAATCTTCTTGAACTTGTAAAGACTTAGTTTGTGTCTTAACATGTGGTTTATCTTTTAGAATATCCTCTGTGCACTGGAGAAGAATGTATATTGTGCAGCTTTGGGATGAAATGTTCTGTAAATATCAATTACATCTATCTGATCTAATGTGTCATTTAGGGCCTCTGTTTCCTTGTTGATTTTTGTCTAGAACATCTATCCAGTGATGTCAGTGGGGTGTTAAAGTCCCCTACTATAATTGTAATGCTGTCAATCTCTCCCTTAAAAGTCCTCCAGCATATAAATATAATTATATGTTTTCAAATATATTTTGATGCTCCTGTATTGGGTGCACATATGTTTACCAGGGTTATATCCCTTTGTTGGACCCATCCTTTTAATACTATGCAGTGTCCTTCTTTGTCTCCTGTTATGGCCTTCATTTTGGAGTCTATTTCATCAGATATGACTATTGCTACCCCAGCTTTTATTTTCATTTCCATTTGCATGGAAAATTTTTTTCCATCCCTTCACTTTCATCCTGCAAGTCTTTTGTTCTGAGGTGGGTCTCTTGTAGACAGCATATATATGGGTCATGTTTTCTTATCTAATCATCTATCCTATGTCTTTTTATTGGAACATTTAAGCCATTTACATTTAAGGTCATTATTGATAGGTACATATTTGTTGCCATTTTTATTCTTTATGCCTGTGTTCACATCTCTCTCCTCTTTTTCTTATAAGAATCCCTTTAGCACTTCTTGCAACACTGGTTTGGTGATAAGAAACTCCTTTAGCCTTTTTTTTTTTTTTTTTTTGGTCTGCCAAGCTCATTATTTCACCTTCAATTTTGAATGATAGCCTTGCTGGATATAGTAGTATTGGATTCACTCCCTTGCTTTTAATTACTTTGTATACTTCATGCCACTTCCTTCTGGCCTGAGGTGTTTCTATTGAGAAATCAGTTGACATTCTAATGGGAGGTCCCTGTAGGTAGCTTTCTATCTCTCTCTTGTTGCCTTTAAGATTCTTTCTTTGTCTTTAACATGTGCCACTTTAATCAGGATGTGTCTAGGTGTGGGTCTTTGGGGGTTCATCTTTATTGGGATTCTCTCTGCTTCCTGGACTTGTGTGACTTTTTCCTTCACCAAGTTAGGGAAGTTCTCTGTCATTATTTCTTCAAAAAAGTTCTCTATTCCTTTCTTCAATTATTCTCCTTCTGGTACCCCTATGAGGCTAATGTTGTTGTTCCATGTTTTCCAAAAGGTCCCTTAAACTTTCCTCCTGCTTTTTAATGTTTTTTCCATTTGCTGTTCTAATTGGGTGTGTTTTTTTTTCCTACCTTTTCTTCTAACTCACTTCTTCTAATCTACGATAGAATCCTTCCAGGGTATTCTTTATTTCAGCTATGTCATTCTTCATTTCCACTTAATTTTTATTCATAGCTTCTACCTCTTTTGTCATGCTGATGTAGTTCTCACTGAGTTCTTTATAATTCTCATTAAGTTGCTTATAATTCTAAGTTGTTCAAGCACTCTTAAAACCATTACTTTGAATTCTTTATCTGACAAACTACTTGCCTCCATTTCATTTAGTTCTTTTTCTGGTGATTACTCCTTTTCTTTCATTTCGGGGTTGTTTCTGCATCTCTCCATTTTAGCAGTCTGATAGTTCGGGGCCAGGTGAGGTGCACTGGGTTGGGTAGGCAGGTTGGTGCATCCAGGGGAGTTGGGTCAGGGCAGGGCTAGATCTCAGATCCAGTCCTGTTGTCTGGGGGTGCTAGCAGCTCTCAGTGCCAGTGGCAGGAGGGGCTGGCAGCTCTTGGCTATGTTAGGCCCTGTGGGATCAGAAGCTGTGGGCTGGTATGGGACCATCAGGGCTGGTGCCTCTCATCTGCTGTGGGTCTGGGAGGACTGATGGCTGGCAACTCATGTCAGTATATTGTCGGAGGGACTGTTGGGTATACGGGTAGGCAGATGCACTGCTGGGGTACGCTGGTCAGGCAGGGGTGGGACTGTGGTGCACAGGTTAGGTGGAGACTTAGCCAGGGTGCAGGGATCCTGCAGGAGGCGTGGTTGGGTTGCACAGGTCCCATGTAGGGCAGGGCTGGCATTCCTAGGTCCCACAGGGAGTGGAGCTGGTATGCCCAGGTCCTGTGGGGGCAGGGCTGGTGTGCACAGCTCCCACAGGGGCAGGGCTGCTGCTATGTGCTTCCCCAATGGCGGCAGTGCTGCTGCCATGCATGGGCCAGCAGGGGCATAGCGGAGGCTGCTGTTCTGGCGGAGCCGACCCATGGCCTTGAGGCGCTGGGCCCTAGCTGCTTCCTGCTGCCTCTTCCTAAGGAGGACCCAGTGGACCTTCCAAAACGGTGATGCTTTCCAGCCCCAAACAAGGAGAAGCACCTTGCCAAGCAGCACACAGAGGCAAGCAGCCGCTCCCCTATCTGTAGCACTGGGCCTGTCTGCCCGAAGTTCCTACACTGCCGTGAAGATGCTTGCCCACACTCAGACCCACTCACACTCTCTCACACACTCACACACTCATCCTCACTCCGATCTTGCCCGCCGCCATTTTCATGTTTTGCTTATTTTTTCCTAGTTTTCTGTTCTCTATTTCATGTATTTCTGTTCTACTTTTTATTATTTCCTTCCTTCTGCAACCTTGGGATCAATTTGTTATTCTTTTTCTAGTGCTTTGAAATGAAAGTTAGGTTGTTTATTTGAGCTCCTTTTTCATTTTTAATGTAGGCATTTATTGCTATAAACTCCCCCTCAATACTGCGTTTGCTTTATCCCACAGCTTTTGGTGTGTTGTGTTTTCATTCTGTTTGTCTCAAGATGTTTTCTAATTTCCCTTTTGAATTCTTTGACTCAATGGTTCTTCATGAGTATGTTAATTTCCACATGGTTGTGGATTTTCCAGTTTTCCTTCTGTTATTAATTCTAATTTCATCCCATCGTGGTCAAAAGATTTCGATATTCTTAAATTTGCTAAGACTCATTTTATAACTTAACCTGTAATCTATCCTGAAAAATGTTCCACGTGAACTTGAGAAGAATGTATATTCCGTTGCTGTTGTGAGTAATGTGATGTACATGTCTCATAGGTCCACTCAGTCCATATTCAAGTCCACTGTTTCCTTATTACTTTTCTCTCGATGTTCAATCCATTATTAAAAGTGGGCTATTAATGCCTCCGAGTATCATTGTGTTGTTGTCTGTGTCTCCTTTCAATTCTGTCAATGTTCGCTTTATATATTTAGGAGCTCTGATATTGGATGCATATATATTTATAATCGTTACATATTCCGGGTTAATTGACCTTTTTATCATTATATAATGTTCCCTTTTTTTTCTCTTGTGAAGTTAGCTTATTAGCTTGAAATAGGCTATTATAATCATAACATATTTTATGTAAGTGCCATGGTAACCACAAAGAAAATATCTGTAGAAGCTACACAAAAGAAAAAGAGAAAAGAATCAAAACACCTCTATTAAAAAAAAAATCAATGAATACAGCAAGAGAGAAAAGAAGACAAAATAACTGCAAGGCAGATAGAAAACAATTAACAAAATGGCAATAGTAAGTCCTTTCCTATCAATAATTACTTTAAATGTAAATGGATTAAACTCCCCAGTCAAAAAATATAGAGTGGCTGAATGGATTAGAGAGGAAAAAAAGATTCAGCTAAACGCTGTTTATAAGAGACTTTTCAATGCTGTTTAAAAGAGAGTTAAGGAGAGGCATAGGCTGAAAGTATAAGGAAAGGCACAGGCTGAAAGTAAAAGAATGGGAAAAGATATTTCATGTAAATGGGAACAAAAAGAGAGCAGAAGTCGCTACACTTACATGAGACAAAATAAACTTTAAGTCAAAAACTGTCAGGGCTGCCTGCTGATGCCTTCCTTGCAAGATTCACAGTCTGCTAAGAGGTACAAAGTAACTCAGTTGTTTCAGGTAAACAATAGCTTTGGGAAATTTTTATTTACCTTATTCATCTCCATGTGGCTACAAAGTAAGTTTCTGCTCATGCAGGTTTACTCCCTAAGCAGGATTTGGGGGCAGAAGCAACTGGAGTTTTGGCAGCCAGAGGCTCAGGGATGAACTGCAACAAAGGGATGTGGGGAGACCTACAGACACCGTGGAAAGTGTAATAAACCGCATTCATGGGTTGAGGCTTAAGGACAAGGAACGGGCTAAGGATAATTTCTGCTCACATTACTGTACAGTAGAAATAAAAACAAAAGGTTTAAAGGTTTCAGTCCACAAATTCATAACATCAAAATAGTCCCATCAAAGTGTCTTATTCTCATTTTTGATCCTCCTCTCCAGTATGTGGGGTTTTATAAACCTCAACACATCTTCCCTCTCCACCAGTCCCCTCCCATACCCTTCCACTTCCCCAGGACTACCCCACACTCTCTGGAACCTGCAGACATGGCCTAGGCATTCCCTGCTGCTGCTCCCTTTATTTTTGCCAGAATGCATTGCAAAATCCATCTCCTTTACCTCTGTTCTCCTCATCCCCTGATCTCGTTGCCCTTTCCCACGTATCCTCATTAATTCTGATATGGAGAAAGCTACACAATATTTATGCTTAAAAAAATCAGTGCCACCTATGCACAGAGAAGGCAGTCAACTGGTACTGAGTTAAAACAAAACTGAAACGAATTGCATGATGCCCTCTCCAGGAAAACACCTCTGCTGCTGGAACATCAGCCTGGGTCTCTCCTGGAGTCCGGAGTCCTTTTCACACCAAAACCACATGCAAACGCACGCCACGTACTCCACCAGGAGAACGCAAGCTGTGCGTGAGTGTGCGAGGGAGAGTTTATTTCCACAGCCAGCAGAACATCAAAATGACTTCAGAGCCCCACGTAGCAGGAGCTTTAGCTGCAAGAGAAAGAACAGGCAAGCAGGGGTGTGAGTGGCAGGAGGAAACAACAGATCCAGAAAAGAGAGAGAACGCGTGAAAGAAGGGACCCCGGGTGGTGCAGGAGAATGGAAGGAGGCAGACACAGCCGGGCTCCCTGCGTTGCCACGTCTGAGCAAGCCGCAGAGGCTGCAGAGGAAAGAAGCCAGCTCCGACTCATAAATCAAAACCGTAACTTGGAGAGCGCCTGTTCAAAGTGGTTCATGTAAATTTCTTTAAATGCTGATGAGACTGTTCCCTTAAAATGGGAAGTCTGGGGAGGAAGAAATTTAGTGCTGGCACCAGTGCCACCTGACCCATCAATGGTGGAGAGGCCGGTAGGGGTGTCGGAAACACAGGAAGTACTTGTCACTCGGGCTGTCCTCCCAGATGAACCTGGGTCCACACTGCAGCTGCGTGATCTTGGGCGCATTACTGCCCCCCCCTTTCCCTATCTGGCCAAGTGCCCCTAAAACAAAGATAAAATGTCTTCCTTGAGGGATTGATGCCAGAATTAAATGAGATCGTGCAGAAAATAAACACTCAATAAAAATAAGGCAAAACTTAAAACAATTTGGGAAAGCATCTCAGAGCCTTCTGCAGAGATGAAGAGGAAGCAGTATAATACTAATGCTAATCTCTATCCATGGAGCTTTATGGGGCTCAGAGAGCCCTTTGATAGCTAGTGCTGACAGCACAGGGATCACTGTTGATGTGGTGACTGTTAGCAAAGGGTGCCAAGTCGGACTCCACCTGAGCTCGACACTGCACCCGAGACCTGCCAGCCATGAGGCCGTGAGCATCTCACCTATTCAGCTCCTTGTCCGCGAAGTGTGGACAACAATTCCCACCTCATGAGACTGTTGAGGGCATCAGCTGAATTAACACTTACTTGCTTAGAACAGCGCATGGAATATACTAAGAGCTCATAAATACTAACTCATTATCTCTCTCATTTTATACAACAACAAAAACAACCCTGAGTCCCAGAGAGACTTTGGTACTTGTCCAAGGATTCCCGGGGAAGAAGAGGGGATCTGGGCTCCATTGCAGGACATTGGATTCCAAGCTCAGGGGCCTTTTGCCTGCACAAGGTCTCCCTGGACTCCCCACTGATTCGGTTGTTGACTGGACACACACCCGAAGGGCCGAGAGTTGCATCAAGGTAACTGCAAGGAAGATAAGTGGAGGAAACCCTCTGAGGAATCCACAAAGCAGAAAAGGAGCCACTGGAGGCATGAAGTGAGAAATGGTGAAGAGAGCGAGCTTTCACCCAGGCTGTGCCCTCTGCCTGGAACCTTCCCCAGCTTCTTCTCTTCGCTCTTCACCTGTCTAAGTATTAAGAATCACCGAGATGTATCAGTTAGAGTCGCCAAAGAAAAAGAACCAACAGGGGATTATGTGTGTGTGTGCTATCTATCTATCTGTCTGTCTGTCTGTCTGTCTGTCTATCTATCTATCTATCTGTCTGTCTATCATCTATCATTTATTTTTCATGGAATTGGCTCATGCAATTGTGGGACTGGCAAGACTTAAATCCACATGGCAGACTGACGAACTGGAAACTCAGGCAGGAGTCGATGCTGTAATCTTGAAGCAGAATTTCTTCCTCTCTGGGAAATCTCAATTTTTGCACTTAAGGCCTTCAACCGATTGGATGCGGCCCCACAAGGTTTATCTCCTTTATTTAAACTCAATTGATAGATGTTAAACAGACCTACAAAATACCCTCACAGCAACGCCTTGATTATTGTTTGGTTAAGTAACTGGTTACCAGAGCCTAGCGAAATTGACACTTTAAACTAACTAACCATCACGAACGTCAACTCAGATGTATCCTCCCTAAGCACGCCTACCCTGGCCCCTCAAACTAGGTCAAGGCCTCCTACAGTACTGTGATGGTAGCCTGTCGATCTCCTTCAAGATGTGCACTAAAATAATTACAATTTACATAATTATTGGCTTAAGGTATGAGCACCATGATGGCAGGGACTGTTTCTGCCCCCAGGACGCGTGGAGCCGAGGCGGTGCCTGGCTCCCAGAGAAGATTCGCATTTGGCTGAATGCACCCAAAGTTCACCTTTTTGGACAAATGTCGTCTAGGCATGACGGTGGCAGCCCAGCAGCGAACACATGGGACACTGTCAGTCTAAAACCTTTTTTTTTTATTATTGCTTTACGCTGCTCATCCATTTCTAGAACTTTTGTAGAGCAGACAGGAGAAATCTTGTTTTCTTTGGAGAAATATGGACACCTGTTTTGTCCCGGCATGGGTGGGAAGCTTGGCCTTTAGGGATTATCAGAGCGTGATAAGAGGGGTGGTACCACAGTCTGGAGAGAGCTGTTCAGAGCAGGTTTTCCCTTCCCTTCTTCCTCTGCACTCAGATAACTCCTCTTGACGTGTTCATTGCCTGGTCGGTGCCTTTGTTCTTGAGCGTCTGCAGATCCTCCGTTCAGAGCAAGTGTCCTCGTTATGGGTGGGCGGGGCCTGCGGCAGGGTTCACTGCACGTCTGGAGGACTGGCACCCTGGCTTCCTGCGGGAACGGCTGAACGGTGAGTCCAGTGTGTAGGGTGATGTGTCTCCATTCTTCAGAGAGAATTTGGAGACGCGGTGGCACCGGTGAGGTGACGAGAAAGAAGGGCATCGAGGGAGAGTCAGTCAATTGAAAGCGAACATGGGGGAAGTAACAGTTACTGAAAACGTCGTCACATTGTAAGTTACCTGTTAGCTTGGAGGACGGTGGGACAGGGGCCATCTTTATTTGGAAAAATCTTTTAATAAAGGCTTAGAATGGAAGGTGGGATGTCAGACTTGAATGTCAGCGGGTGCCAGAACATCTGAGGAAAAGATCCATTGCTCTTTATAACAGAATACTCTGGGGTTTCACTGACAAGCTAGCAGAGGAAGGACATAGACATGTATTCACGATGGGAGTCTGGGAGCTGCGGATGTGGCTGTTCCCCATCCCCCAAAACACACACACACACACACACTCGCTCCCTTCAAGGCATTAGTACTGTCTACCTAATTCACAAGTACCTGAAGGGAGAACTAGTTGTGATTACTGGAAAAACTGAAGAAGAGACGCAGTCTTGGGTCAGGGGAGACTTGATGGCAGAGATTCTCAAAAGCACAGGATCTCGTGTCCAGGTGGTGTGAGGGATGGGAACGCTCAGGGAATTCCTGCTATCTTGGGAAAGGCTCTGGGTATCCAGAGGGTGCAGAATGAGCAGGGTTCCAACCGGCTTCCCCTGAATCTCAGAGCTGATGACAACTAGCTAATAGACAGGATAATGCATTTATCTCATTTAACCACCATAACCACTCCAGGCAGTAAGTCTCATCCCCATAGTACTGACAACTCAAGAAAAGCGTGCAGGGAGGTCAACTCACACAGCTAGTCAGTGACAAACCCAGGGCTAAACCAGGCTGCCTGAGCACCAATTCCATCAAACAGATAACGTGTGCACCATGAGCTGTTCTAAGTGCTATTCATGCATTAACTCATTTAGTCTCTCTTTTCTATATAGGAACTGGGATTATGCAGCCTTACCAGGGTCATGCAGCTAATAATAAAGACAGAGTTCAAAGGCATGTGGTCTCTGCCAGTGAGCACGTCCTACCATGTTCTCAAGCCTCCAAATAAGCATTCTTTCCAGTATGAAACAACACCTCATTTTCCCTCTGACTTAGCTGCTATCTCCCTGCAGCCAGTTATCAGTTTATATCTCCCTGCTGCTGGCTGCTCCATATATTATTATACTTTCGTATCTCACATCTCCGTGCGCTCAGTGATGATATGCACCCAGTTTATGAGAGGCCAGGCCAATGACTTGTGCTTTGTATTTCAAAAATATTTGCATTAGGCATTCCCAAACCCCAACTACAGGGAAATAAATTAGCAACTAAAAACACCTTGGGTGTCAGGTCAATAGCTTCTGAAAGATACTACACAGAACTGTTTGAAGCTCTTATTAGAAACTCAGCCAACCATTCACTCACTGATTTATTCATTCAACAAACTTTTATTGAACTTCTGCTACAACAGCAGGAGGTGAGTGAGAGGCAGAAATGACAGAAACACCCAGCTTTGTCTGTACAGAGTTCACATTCTCCCGGGAAGGCAGAAACCTATTTACAGTGGAGAATTTTATAAGAGAACTCCTAAGGGAAGCAGGCTGTCTTGATAGGTGGTGAGATCCCTGTCAGTGGAACTAATCAAGGAGCCTAGCTGACTCCTCATTAAGGATGATACAGATGGAATTCAAACATCAGAGGTCTATCTGGACCAGACTAACACTAAGTTCCCTAGAAGTACTGGGATTCTGTGAAAACAAAACAGAACCAGTTAAATGCAGTAATAACAGGATCTGTCAGACATACTGGAACACACATCATGGAAGAATTAATTCCAACTAGTGAAAACAGGAAAGGTTTGTAGGTTGTTGGGGTCAGCGAACAAAGGGTTGGTTAATTTAAAGCCAACATACCCGTAGCTGTCAAGGCCCTTTGGCTTCCCAAGTTATTTAACCTTTCTGAGCTTTAGTCTCCTAATCTCCAAGACAGGGTTAATTATGCCTGCCCTGTCCATTTCTCCTGGCTGCCGCGAGGAACTCATGAGATAAGGTATAAAGTAGTTTGTAAACTAAAAAGCGATATGCAAATATAGTGTCAAACTAGAAGCGGTGCAAAGGGACCAAATATTAACGGTGAAATTTCAAGCATCAATAGGCAGAATGCGTCTTTTAGTGGAGAACATTCCTTGGAATCTAAAACCATATCACCTAACACTAATCACAGCACATCCTCCTTGAGTGAACTGAGATTCTGGACCACTGTGACCTTGGAGGGCTGGGGCAAGGTCATTCAGTTCCTTTGTTCAGTTACCCTGGCAGCATAAATGGTTGGTAACGGTTGTTCTTTCCAAAACCTATTTGTTACACTGCCATATGAAAATATATATATATATTTCCCTGTTCATTGAAATCAAATAGCAAGACCCCCCTCCCCCATTGCTTTGACTTTCTGTGTCACCTGAGGCACACCCAGGGGAAAGAGCAGATGTGGAAAATAGATGTATTCTGATATATGCCAAGATACACTAAGGATAAGACAGACATGAAATCCTAAGTACCAGGGACACCTACTGACATTTCTGAGTTCAGTTCAGCCAGTGTCCACTGAGCACTTACTATGGACCAGCACCCACGGCGGCAATGCTTGGGGACACCAAGATGAATAGGACATGGCTTCTGCTCTCAAGGAGCCCACATATTGATGAACACTCTTCGAAAGTGACCAAGAGAACGGACTAGATTCAATGCGCTGTAAATCAAGACAAGTACCCCAGTCCTAGAGCTGAGGCTGATTTGCTAGTTGACCTCTGTTAAGACATCCTACTGCTTTGTGTCCATCCTTTGTCAGCACCAAATGAAAACCCATAAAACATTGTTTTAAAACCTGTTGGAAATGCTGGCCTCCTACCAACCCGCTGCTGCAAAGTCCTAATAAAAAATGAAAGAAAAACAACATTCAACCTCTCAGATGAGTCACTTATACACTAATTATACAGCAACTTGATTCTGCAACTTAGAGTAAAAAGGCAACACTTGAATACATTATATTATTTTATCCAAATCAACAAATTCCTTCTTTCTGACCTTGCTTGGATTTGGAATCATTGTCTTGCTGAAAATACAGAATGGAGAGATTCAGAGATTCATGACTAATGTGTTTCTGGTGGAATTTTTATTTTATTTACAATGAGAAAACAGGATACTGTTGTCAATGTAAGTCTACCTTATGTCAGCTCCTTGTATTTCCAGCAGCTGGTTGTTTTGTTCTCTCTCTCTCTCTCTCTCTCTCTCTCTCTCTCTCTCTCTCTCACACACACACACACACACACACACACACATTCTAACACGACTGAAAGGTTCCAATAGGCTGGTGACTGATTGGTTTAGGGCAAGGGGAAGTGAGCTGTCAGCAGAAACCCACCTGCAGATTTCCTATTTGTTGCAACTCTTTATTAATACTAACGCTTTCCATATCCTAACAGAACCCACCACACAACTGGCAACATCCCAGCCCTAGTCATTGTACCCATACTAGCACAAGCCAGTCAGGGGAACCCTATTCCCATTGCTTATAATTAGTTAAGCAATGTGCACGTGACTAACACATCACTGTTACATGAGAAGAATGCTCTAGACAAAGATATCTTATTCCCAGGAAGGAAAGAGCAAAGATGGCACCTTTATGCCTCTGGATGTGTTAAGTCTGCAAGTAACACCTGGAACATCTACAGCATTTTATTAACACGGAGAATGAAGCCAACATATGGAGCCAAGAGCACCACAGAGAAGTGGTCCAGGAGCACCTGCAACCCATTCTACTTTTGGACTTCTGGTTCTGTGAGATGTGTCCTTTGGCCTCAAGCCATCTTTATTTGTACTCTCCGTCACTTGCAACCCAAATCTTCCTAACCAATATACTATTATATACTCATGTGAGTTTGTTCTTCACTTTTCAACTCTATTAATAGCAGCACAGGTAGAGAAACAGCCCACTAGTCTCAGCAGAGCCTACCAAGGGCCCACACAAGGGGATTATTTGAGATGTTTGATTGTACTATATCCTGCTGGTGGTAGTGTTTATAAGAACCTATGCATGTGTTAACACTCATAGAACTATATACCCAGAAAGAAAACAAAGATTACCACTGCATTTAAAAACAAAAAGACCCCACGAAGGTGGAACATGGATTCAAACCCACCTTTGCCTGACCCCAACGCCACAGTGCTTCTAAAAGTGCTGATCAAGCCCAGTATAAATGGCTCCATCCTTACAGTCAGGGGGCTGAAGTTTCAATCCCAGCTCTGCCACTTAATAGCTACATGACCTTATGAATATTGCTGCACCCAACTCAGTTTCGGGGAGATGGGGAGCAAATAAGAAAATGATTTGGAATGCATTTTTTCAAAATGTAGCGAAAAGCACAAACATTCACCATCATTATTATGTGAAAATACTTACTCTTCCAATAGTACTCAAGCTGAAATCCCATCACTCTTCTGGGTTAAGTAACCCAAGGCTATCAACACATAGTAGGACTGTTGTCACCCTTTTCCAACCTGCACCCAGGGGGCACCCGATCATTCATGGCACTCTTTCCCTAGGGTCCTTATTTGTGGCTGGCATCCCACTCAACCCTCTGCTCTTGAGAAGTCTGGGTTAAAACCTCTTAACAACTGTTGAGTTATACTTTCAGTATCGTCCAGTCTGGTCCACCATCTTCCCTCAACAAGCCTCCTTTTATTTCTCTTTGGTAACAGAAACCCAAGTTTTTAGTTTGGATCACTGACACTCAGAAATAAAAGCTTACGTTTGTTAGACTCCCTTGCAGCTAGCTATCGCCATGCTCCAGTTCTATCCGATGATATGTGAGTGTCACGTAGAACTTCCAGAGAGGCTGCTGAAGGAAAACTGATTCATCTCCCAGGCTGTGCTTTCCACCCTTCTGACTCCCTAGTTTCTATAACTTGCATTACAAATGTAATGGTTGAAGACCTAGACACCATATATAACCATGAAGTTGCCTGAGGATGAAATTAACACCCTAGGATGGTAACGTGGAAGGATGGAAGCCTGTATCTTTGCTCACACCTTGGAGCCATTACACCAGTTTTGAAAACCATCTACCCCCAGACTTCTTCTACATGAAAGACAATAAATAATTAATTTAAACCACTACTTTTTGAATCTCTGCAACTCATAGCTAAACCGAGATCTTAACTCATACATTATCTAACTCAGCCTGTTTCCCTTGGGGAACATGTAAATGGAGATATGTAAAGGGGAAGCATATTCTGGTATCCACGCTGAAGCCCTCAAGACACAGAATACTCTTCTAAGATATTTGAAGATGGTGTGGGCATAACTGTTTATAGCATAAGCCTGATAATATTTAGCCACCTTAGCATTCCACTCAATAGTATCTAAATGGTAGAAGATAAAAAATGTCTATAGATAGCTACATATATTGATACGCATTTATCATAATATCACTCTTTATTAGGTGCCTATCATGTTCCAGTCATTTTGTATTAAATATCTTGAGTTATTACAAGATATATATCATCACCCCTATTCTGTAGGCAGTAACACTGAGGCTCAGTGCGGTAATGTAAATGGCCCAGTTTCAAATAGATAGGAAGGGACGGATCCAGAATCCCAAGCAAGTCTGTCCTATGGCCCTTTCCCTGACAACACGGAAACTGAGTTAAATGCAACCTTGGTTGGACAGCTAGCAAACATCCCAACAAGTGTTGAAAGAATACACAACACAGAGTAGTGCTGGATACAATTAGTAGGTAGAGATTTCTTGGAACAACTTTGCATACTTGATGATTTTTTAAGCACTAGATTTGAAGAGCATAAAACGCATGAGTCATGGCTTTTAGGGAGCAGATGGTCAGCAGTCTGTGTTATTTCACTGACAAAGTTTTGAGGAGACTGAAGATAACAATAAAACTTGGCCCCATGAGGTTTGTCGTCTTCAGTCCCTAACTCCTCATAACTGTGCGTCAGCTTCTTTCCGCCAAGATCACACCCTGATGGTCATTCATTCAAAACCTCCTTTTCAGCCCTGGCCAGTGTGGTTCAGTGGTTAGAGTGTCAGCCTGTGGACCCAAGGGTCACAGGTTTGATTCCTGGTCAAGGGCACATACCTGGGTTGCAGGTTGATCCTTGGCCATCTCTCTCTCTCTCTCCCCTCCCGCCCCCACCCTTCCCTCCTTCCCTCCCTTCTTCTCTAAAATAAATCAATGGAAAGAATATTCTCGTGTGAGGACTAATAAAAAATTTTTTTGACTGCCTTTTCATTAGGCTGATGTTATGAAAGGCATTCCAGGTGATTTTGGATCCTCTAACATTCCATGGATTTCTTACAGCCTGTATCTTGAACCTTTTCATCAGAACTGTAGGAGAAACATTAAGGCCATTCTCAGGATTGCTGGCTCTGAGTTTTGAAGATCATTAATTACGCAGTAAGGGTTGGAATGATGTTACAGATCATAATGAATGCTGGCATTAATTCTGTATTCACTTTGGTCCAGATATGTTGCACAGGGTGACTCATTTAACCCTCAGTCAACACCATAAGCTAAAGGACACTGTTGTCACCCATTGGCAAATGGGGAAAGCAAGATGTAGAGGGGCTGAGTGACTTGCCACAGAAGGGGAAAGTGGTAGATCAGGAATTTGTGCCCAAGGAGTGACCCTTGAAAGAAATCTTAAAAGCTGAATAGGTGTAATTATTTAAGGCTGGCTAAAAGCTGTACAAATCACCCTCAAATCTCATTGGCTTACTATAGCAAAGATTTACCATTCACTCCCCTTAAAGTTCACTGATGGCTGACCAGGGTCTGGGCTCCATATAGCTATTCAAGAACCCAAGCCTCTTCCCATTGAATGACTCTACCATCTTCCAATACCTTAGATGTCTCCTTTATATTATCTGCATTCTGTGCAGGGACAAGGGAAAAGAGAAATTTAGTGAAGGTTTGTACAGAAGGCTTTAGGGACCTGGCATGTTTATAGCAAACTTACTTGTAGTTACATTCTATTGGCTGGAATGCAATCACATGACCCCATCTAAAGGCAGAGGAGGCTGGGAAATGTAGTCTTTCAGGGGTGAAATGAAAAGGGTATGGTGAACCATCACATTTTCTCGATCACAGTATTTGATATTGGTGTGAAGGTGGAAAAGGGAGAGAATAAAGAAATGCCAAGTAAAGGGAGAAACTGGAGCAAAAGCATAGTGGTTTGAAAAACAAAAACTAGTCAAATTTAGGGAAACAACAAATAATTTGATATAGGAGAAGACCAAGTTGGTGGTATGAGTGATGTGTTGAGAGGCCAGATAATTCAGGGACTTGGAACATATACTAAGGAGTTTGGACTTTATTATATAGCTTGAGGGGAGCTATTGGAGGATTTTTAACCGGTGGAAAATATGATCATATTTGAAATTTAGAAAGATCATTCTGTGAACAGCACCGTTGGTGATCGGAGACAGCAAGAGGCTAAGGGTTCAGCTAGGGTAGCACTGAATCATAAATATAAGATGTCACAATATGTCTGCAATGAGGTCAAAAAAGAAGACAGATTGCCCTGGCCAGTTTGGCTCAGCGGTTAAAGTGTTGGCTTGCCCAAAGAGTCGCAGGTTTGATTCCGGTCAAGGGCATGTACTTCAGCTGCGGTTCGTCCCCGGCCCTGGTCGGGGTTGTGCAGGAGGCAACCAATTGATGTGTCTCTCTCACATCAATGTTTCTCTTTCTCTCTCTCCCTTTCTCTCCCTCTCTCCCACTCTATCTGAAGACAAATCGAAAAATATCTTGGGTGAGGATTTAAAAAAAAAGAAGAAGACAGATCATATCAATTAGATTAATGAGGTATAAATGCAAAATTATAAGAGTTGACAAGTGCTCACATTCTCCTTATTACCCAATTCAGCTTTGCAACAAAGGCAATTATTATTTCCATTTTATAGATGAAGAAACTGGTCTCAGGGTAGTTGAAGGACTTGCCAAGGTCACACAATTACTTAATGTCAGAGCCAGGAGCTCATCCATGTCCAACTCTACAACTCAGGTCTTTCCTAACATCTACTGACCTCAATCACGCTGTCCCTACAAGGGTCATGTGTATGAACGCTTATTCTTACCCTCTCTACAGCTTCCATTTTCCAGGAGAAAATATTGCACATTCCTCTGATGGAGCCTTAGATCACCTACCCTAGGTTTCTCCAGCCTTCTGGTCACACTTGTCTCGATGCATTTCCAACAACCCGTCCCACCTGGGTTAAGGAGTCCCTCCCTGAAACCGGTACTGTAGTCGTGAGGTAAGTACCAAGGCAGCCAATCCTCCACTGCTTTTCCAACTCATCAGATACACATAAAACTCAAATAGTTCAAGGACTTTCTCAAGTCTTTTCATCATTTTCTTTATTCTACTGAGCAAAGTTGCAAGCGACCTCACTTATAAAACCTTAGTTGTTTCGAAATATTGCTGATTCTTTGCTTGAATTGCCCAGACCCCACCCACCCCTCTGTAGATAGCTTTACAGTTGGATAAATGGACTCTTCTACCCACGGAACCTAAAATTTTTTTTTATATTGTGCTTTGTATACTGACTGGTAAATTCATTACACAAACAAATGGTAACAGGCCCTTACAAATGGTTTTGAAGAGGAACAGTATCTATGACTTAAATCCCAGCTCACGAAATCGCCAACATTCAAAACCTACCTCTTCTTGTTTGCCCATTATCAATAAATGGAATCTATTAATTCTCACCCGGTTGTCAGGCCACATAATTGGGACTCATATTTAATTCATCTCTCACATTTAATTAATCATCAGATTGATTCAACTTCCTCAAGAAAATACCTCAAAGCCCAACAGTTCTTTATTCTCACCGTCACTATCCTAGCCCATGACACACTCACGGCGGCCAGCTCCTAATTAGGCTCCTTGCGTGTTGTCCTGCCTTCACCTCTCCTCCCCTCTGCAGCCAGAATGCAGATCCGGCCGATCTGTTCTCATCATACACCTGCCTGACTCTCCAGTCCCCCCACCCCAGGGCCCGCAAACACACTCGGGCAATTCACTCTATTACCTGCCCAGGGCTTAGGGCTCCAGCCCCTCCTTCCCGCCCCCTCCCTCACTTGCTCTCCTCCAGCCACACAGAACACCTTTCCGTTCCCCAAATGTAGCTTGTTTTTTCTCACATCCAGCTTTTCACCTGCTGTTCCTTCTGTCTGCAACACTTCCACTTACCATTTTTTTTCTTGCTAACTCCTATTTATTCTCCAGATCTCAGTTTAGCTCTCGTTTCCTCCACCAATCCTGCCCTGACGTCCAAGACTGTGAATGCCAGTGCTTCTCCTTCTTTATTTATTTCACTAATTGCCATATTATTCCCAGCACCCAGTATCGTTTTCTGACACTATGTTGTCCCACCAGAAATATATATATATATTTTGGATGGCTTCAATGACTTAAAAACAAAAAACCAGACAAATCTCTCCTTTGAAAGGAAGGAGACACAGCCAAGAAAGACCCTGTCTGTCCTTAGGATGGATGTGTTGTGTTGATGGTAAAGATCTCCAAGGTACGACATGGCTGTCAAGTTCAAAACCAACCTGGAAAAGAGCAGAAGACTGTGGGATCCAGAGGCCGACAAATGAGATAAAGGAGGTTAGCTTGGGCTCACATTCTCTGACAAGGTGGCTTCAGTCCTGTCCCATGTAGCAGGGACAGTGGAGACCAGGCTTTAAACTGTCTAGTTTCAAAGAGCTTTCTCTCTCTCCCCTCTGTTCCTTCCTTCCTTTTCTCCCCCTCTCTCTTTCTTTCACTCATCTAGTCTTAAAATGATGCTGAGTACAAACCATGTCCCAGACACCATGCTAGGAACACTGAATTCTAAAAGAATTCCCAGAGAATATATGCATTTAAACTACATAATTTACAAAGAAAATGAAGTAAGAGTCACAATGGAGATATGTGTACAAAAACTCTCCCTAACGCACCCTGGGAGCGCCCGCTGGGGCACCCAGGGCCAACTGTCGTTCTTGCCCTCATCCCACCCATGTCCAAGATGCCCTTCCTCGGGGACCTGAAGACATTGGAACACGGTTTTCAACGTAAGCGTGGCCGTGGGGAAGAGACAGGCAATGTGACTCGTTCAACTACCTGTCCCTGTGTCACTTTAGTTCTCTGTTCAGCGTGTCTCAGATGTTCTCATCTGAAAGAGACAAACCGCCACTCGCAAACCAGAATATTAGGGTTGGAAGAGTTCTCGGAGAGCATCTAATCCGGTCTCTGCCAGAATGCTCCACAAAACATCTGAAGGACATGAATGGGCTGTTCTCAGAACCAGAGTCCTGACATCGTACACATTTTGGGAGCAACCGCTTAACGTTGAACAGATCTCTTTAGTTCAGGCCTTTTCGGAGCCTTTGACGTACTGGAGTGTGCTGTGCATCTCTCATAGGTGGTATGGTTCACCTCTTTCTCTGGGATACGAAGCCACAGAGCCCTTTCATCTAGAAGTATCTCATGGACCACTGTTGGGTAGAACCCACTGGCTCTAGTCTAACCCAGTCCTCAAAAGGAAAAGGGGATCAGAGCAAAGGAGGGACTTGCCCAACGCCACCCAGTTACTGCACGGCTAAGTCAGAACTAGACTAATGTCCTGGCTCTACTGGCAGGTGCAGTTCCCCTTAATTATGAAGAAGGCTCCCTCCCAAGGCTCCTGGCTGCTGGGAGGCCCTAATGACATGTAAGAGTGTGGGATTAGCCAAGTCTCAGCTGTTAGGAATGTGTGCGGATCTCTCTGCTATTAAAAAGCTCCCGGTGAAAGATGTTTCTGTAACCGAATGCTGTCAGAACCTGTAATCCAATCAGCATGGGTTCCGTGGCCATCGTGTGCACACGCCTGCTCAGGCGGATGAGTGAGTGCCAAGCTCCACCCTCCAGAGGCTGGACCCTCGGACAGACACTGCCCGGGAAATGCCAGCTTTCAGTGTGTTGTGTTCTGCCATGTACTGACACTCTCCAGTCTTCAGATTCTCAGCCAGCACTTCTACTTGACTTTCTCAAAGGGTTTCACTAATAAGTCATCAAACACTTGCAAAAACAGAACCTACACAGATGCTAAACAGAATCTCTGTGATCCGCTGGTTGATATGGAATTGGAAGTGCGGTGCAACCCTTTTTAGCCCAGGAAACGCATTCTGAACCAGCGCACCTCGTAACTGGCAGAAGAGAAGGCCTGTGCATTAAAAGGCAGCACTGGAAACCTCATCAGATATTCTCTCAACCGACTCACCACCCTTGTGGTGCTATCCACCTTCATTAGTGGTTTATTCTGCAGTCTCTTTTAAAGCGATATTTACATTCATTTACAATACTAACAAAATTCTATTAAAAAGGAAAGAACTTTCATAACTTTATTATTTTCTTCCTAGGTACTGTCCCTAGGTTTTCAATCTACTAATAAGGGATCTTTTGTTTTATTTCATGTCTGAGAGAGGGACTGTGAAGTCCCTTGGAGGCCATTTCCTGCTGGGTTGTTAAACGCAGTGGGAACACCGGCCTTGGAGGGTGTATGCTGTAATTAATTGGCTGTAAGGGCCAGGACGCTGAACTTTCTCAGGCTCCTTTTATCCTGAGTGTCTTGCAAGTTTCTAATCATTCTCTAGTTTGGCTCTGACTTCAGAACAGCAATAAGGACTCAGCTATGAGAAAGCGAAAATGCTAGCTCATGCCCACCTCCCAGCTTTGAGGACCTCATATTCCGTCTCCCCAGACATGGTCGCTGCAGCTCTCCCCATCTCTGACCTGACGGATCACCTGTTTCTCAGGGCCACCTCTGACCATCCAGAGCTGAGCCGTGGTCTATGTGAGATGGAAGAAAACACAGCGATCATCACAATCCCCTTCATTTGACATGCGAGGAAACTGAGGCCCAGAGAGAGCAAGTAATGTAGTCAAGATCACACAGAAAAACCATGGCTGGGGCAGGGCTGAAATCCAAATGTTCTCGCTTTTGACCCGATACTGTTTCCTTTTTCCCACTATGTGAAACCTGGACGTTCTCTCAAGAGTAGCCATCAGCCCAGGTAACACATCTTAGCCAGAGTGAGTACCAACTCTGCCTACTGATCCATGCCCGGAGTGATCCGTTTCCTGAAGTTCTTCCTGCTCCTTCGAAGATTTTTTTCAATTTGTAATTAACACAGGCAATGAATTACATATGGCCTCCGTGTTTACCTCTCTGCGTGAGCTCCACAGCAGCTGCATTGCTTATCAGTTCAATATGCTGAAGACAGCTGCTAGTTCTGTGAGTAAATCAGCCTGTCCCATCTCTACCCGTTATTCCTACAAGCAACCCTTCCAATAGCAAGTTAGCTGTGCCCCTGCCAGTGAACTGCCATGTGGTAAATGGTGAAATTAGAGAATTTAAGAGAGTTTCTTTTATATAAGCTGTGTATGCCCCTTAAATATATGAAAATATTCTTTTTCAAATATATCAAACGATACATTGCTTTATTTATCCCATTAAGATCTCATAGCAGCGTCCTTATTGCATGCTGAGTACAAGGTATGTGAAGATAAACAGCACTGACTCTGACCTTGAGTGGCTCCTATCCTGATAAGCAAAACCAACCTCTGAGCATATACTCACAGCCACATAATAAATGGCATTAGATGCATGACAGAGAGAAGGTCCAATCCTGCTTGAGAAATCGGAAAACGCTTCCCATGGAAGGTGACCATTCAGACAAATCCAGTGGACATTAACAGACAGGGCCCCATGAGAAAATCCAGTTTGGCTCTCCAACCTCAAAACAATTAGAAAACACGCTCCCATTTTGCAGATGAGAAGCAGGAAACTCAAGAAGACCGTGCAACTTGGACAAGGTCACCTTGCTAGTGATGTAATTTTTTCTAAAGTTCTCAAATTCTCCTGCTCCTCCTCAGTCAAGAGGCAGCACCTTCTCAACACGCCAATAAGGCAAAAACAAACAAACAAAAAAACACTGTAGAAAGCCTCCAGGACCCATGATTTATTGACATCATAAGTAACCCTTGCTCAGTAAAAGAATCCACCTCCCCACTCAACTGAGTTCCCATCGGCAACCAGAAATTGTCGCAATCTAATGCATTTATATGTTTTGGTTTTGTTAATTTATTTCAGGCACCTCATTTTCCTGGAACAAGTGCTGTTATTTATGACACAGCAGCAAACACTTTACATTTATAGAGGTTATGAATTTTAGAAATGGTTTTAGTGGCAATTTAATCTGTCCTAACTATGAGGCATTTTACAATGACAATTAAATTATTATTAAAAAATAAACCTCCAATGACATCCTTATCACTTATCAACATATCAAAAGTTTCACAGAGTTGCATTCTGGGTGGGTCGTAAATATCCCAATGTAGGCGTAGTGAATCCTTGCAATAAACTCAAGTGAACTTAATTAACTCCTACAGTATATTTAAAAGAAAATTCTTCACACATTTTGATGTCGGGGAATGAAACATTATTTGAAAAGTGGGTTTATTACTTTCCATGGTGCACACTGATATTTAATATTTAAAGACTCTTAAATTTGATGTACTGTGCCGATAGCTGAAGGGTTTAGTCCCGCAGTGTGGGAGGGTGAGATGGTGAATTTCTCTCTCCATCTCATAGAGGGAGGTTTTAATTGTACTGGCCAAGCCCCCCGTACACTGATCTATTAAAATCTATGCTCAGAGAAGGATCAAGGATGTTAATGTATCCTTTATCAGATTAATTTTAATGCAGGCTTGCTGAATAGCTAATTCCCAAGCTATGTTCTCAACTGTTGCAAAACAACTCCAAATTAGCCAGGGTGCTGCATCGATGCCAGCAGATAGCATGGCAGCAAAGAATCATTTACTACAAATTAAAAATGAGGGGTTTTATTTTTTTTTTCTCCACAGAGAATCTAATAGAGAAAAAGAAAAAGCCCCTCTTAATCCACTTCCTGATCTGAATTTATAAGGCCAAAATAAAATTACTTTGTTCCAATGCACGTTTTGATCATCACCTCGGACAGCAATAGGGGTGTCCATTTCAAGATATTAGACTTGGCATTTGACTTAAATGTAGTGTTCTCTTTTACGCCCAAGTTTCTATGCACTCAAGTGGCAACAGGCAAACATGGAGAGCAGATGGTGCTCCCTTGAAAGACAGAGATAGGTACAGTTTCATCAAAATAATGGAAGGCAACCATACAACAGGGTTTGCCTGTGCTAATCACTGTAGCCAACATACTCAAACTCACTGCAAAAAAAAAAAAGAAAAGAAAAGAAAAGAAAAGAAATGTGGAAGTGGTCATTCTTACAATCTTCCCAGGACCAGAGAACACATTACAGGATGTAGCTCACCCCTTGCCTGAATGATTTACTCAAAGTTTCCTTTAATGACTCCCAAGTATCCTTCACTTAGGTTCTTAGGTAACATTGTGTACATGGCTGTGTACTATTTCTGTATACACTAAGTCCTCACTGAACACCACTGAGAAGTTCTGCAACTGTAAGTGAAATGATGTATAACAAAACCAATTGTACCATAGGCTGATGATATACACAAGAGTTAAGTTCCTACAGAATCGCATCGAAGTTATAACAAAATAAAGTTGGATGAAACAACATTATTCCAAAGCCTGCTGTATTTGTGTGCCCGTTGTACTGTGCACCTCTTTTTACAATTATAACTTTGTAAGACTGTGCTTTCAGGGATCATTTCTACAGTTTGTTACAATTATAACTTTGTAACAAAGTCTGTCATAAGGCATTTTTTAGGTTTTGTTTGCTATTATAATCTGCTTTCAACAATAACCCAACAAATATAAATCCGTTTCTTCATTTGCAAAATAAGAGAGTTAAACTGGCTAATGCATAGTTTCTAGCTCTAGCTTTAAAGAGGATAAATACTACAGGGCTCCGAGTTTCAACCACTGTCCTTTGCAAAAACTACTTGATGAGCACCTACCATGTGTCAGGCCCTACACTAGCACTGGATACAAATTGTGAACAATGTAGCCAAAGGTGATGTTCTCACAGACTAGGCTTTATTTCATTAGTATTTGCTACTGTTACGAAAGTGGTACTACCATTTATTTGTACTAAAATGGATCATTTAACACTCTTTAATTTCTGCTTCTGCGAGGTAGCAACCAAGGCAAAGTTCCCTTCCCGGTATTCCATCTGTATGCCTTTAAATTCTAGCATGATGTATTTCTTAATAAATGTTTCCAACTCCACTACCAAATAAAAAGGCATCCCTGGCTCCCCTTGACTAAGTAGCGGGGTGCTTTGTAAGGGAGAGGGGAAGAACACCTGGCAGATGTGGGCCAGAACAAGACTCCAATATTGAGCTTATGATTCTCCCTCCCCTATTCCCAAGTCCATTTTACTTTCCCAGATCTGAAACATTTTTTGAACCATGTTATATTCTTGTAGTTTTAAGGGCCAGATATATTCCCTTAATTATACCCATCCTCAGAAATTCTATTCTGGGGCCATAACTGCCCAATTCTGTGTGAAGATATGCATTCACATTTAAATGCAACCAGAGACTCTGCAAACAAAAATGACTAAATGAAAGAAATTTAAAGATTTACCAGAAAGTGCTTAGGAGGGGAATTTGGCTCCTGGCCTCTGGTTTAGACTAGTTTGTTTTAGACCCATAATCCTATGGAGAACAACTAGAACATGATATCAGTTAGATCAATTACAATAACAATGACCACTGCGAAGACATCTGAGAACTACCAAGACTTGGAAGGCTGAAGTTCCACAGAGAAGGAAAATCCAGAAAGGTGAATCTAACATTTGGTGCTGCTTTACTCCTAGAGGAACCTGATGCTTCTATAGGGGTCTCTGAAGCTCACCATAAAGTGGCAGTTTGGAGGCCAAGAAGCTGCACAAGTATTCCTATGGGGCAGGAGCAATTAAAACTGGGAGCACAGGGCCTGCCAAGGAGGAGCTTTCTCTTGGGATTTTTCCCAAAGTAAGCGTAAACAAGAACTAAAGAAGCCCTTAAAGGCAATAATATTACTCTGTATGAAACCACGATGGTGGATACATGTCGTTATACATTTGTCCAAACCTATTAAATATACAGCACCAAGCGTAAATCCTAAAGTAGTCTATGGTCTTCGGTGGACAATGTTTTGTCAATATAGTGTCATCAGTTGTAGCAAATGTACCACTCTGGTGGGGGATACTGACAATGGAGGAATCTATGTATGTGTAGTGGAGTCAGGGGATATGGGAAATCTCTGCACTTTACTCTCAATTTTATTATGAACCTAACACTGCTCTAAAAATGTCCACAAAACACACACACACACACACACACATCTGTTTAAAAAAACTAAAACCCAACTTCAAATTAGCTCAATCTCTGCTTTACTTTTTAACTCTTTCCCTAATCTGTCTTTCAGAAGCAAATGCAAATGATCTCCAGAGGATCAATATGTTTCAGAAATTTGATGCCAGGATGGATAATTCCAGCAGAGGATTAGAAGCCATAAAAGGGAATCAAATAAGAATTCCAGGATAGAAAAACACAATAACTGAAGTTAGAACACATTAGATGAGCTATCAGAAGATTAGGTAGAACACAAAAGAGAACAATTAAACTGGAAGATAAGACAAAAGAAAATATCTAGCCTAAGGCACAAAGAGACAAAACAAAAGAAAAGAAAGTAGACATCCTGAAAAGGTCTGACAAATGACATACATTTGGAGTACCAGAAGAGAGGAAAGAGAGTAGACAGAAATAGTATTTGAAGAAATAATGACCAAGAGCTATTCAAACTGATGAAGGACGTCAAGCCACAGATTCTAGAAGCACATACCATCAGCATAACCACAAAGAAAACCACATGCAAACAAGTAATCCAAAGAAAAAAAATTTTTTTAAGATAAAAGCAGCCAGCCCTGGCCAGTTTGGCTCAGCAGTTAGAGCGTTGGCCCACGGACTGGAGAGTCCTGGGTTCGGTTCCCACTAAGGGTACATACCTTGGTTGCAGTCTGTCCCTCCCCCCCACCCCACCCCCCGCCATTGGGGTTGTGTGGGTGACAACCACGCATTGTGTCTCTCTCACATCGATGTTTCTCTCTCTCTCTTCCTCCCTCTCTCCCGCCCACTCTATTTGAAGATAAATACAAAAATGTCCTCAGGTGAGGATTAAAAAAAAAAGATAAAAGCAGTCAGAGGGAAATAATGCACATTATCTTCAAAGGAGTATCAATAAGAATTACAGCTGACTTCTGAGCAGAAGTCATTGAAACCAGAAGAAAATGGAATATCTTCACAGACTAAAAGAAAATAATTCTCAATCTAAAATTCTATATCCAGTGGGGGAAAAATGAAAGCAAAATAAAGACAAATGCAGAGACAAACAAAACTTAAATAATGTGTCAACAGTAGATCCTCACTATAGCAAATACTAAAAGATATACTTCAGGCTGAAAGAAAAGTATATCGATTAACCTTTGCAAGCATATGTGGGGTAAGTCTATATAGATACTGATTGAACAAAACAATAACAACAATCATAATTTTTTTTAGGCTCAAGAGTTATATAATGAGAACACACAATGAAATAGCACAAAGGAGTGATGTAAAGGAAGATAAAGTGTTATGAGGTCCCTGAACTTGCCAGGATATGAAAAGGTAAAAAAAATTACATACTATTCTTTAATTAAACTGCTAATAATAGAGTTTACTATAAACTCTAGAGTAACACCAAAAATATAGGAAAATAATTAGCAGGAAAAGTGAAATAATGTAAGAACATGGTTAGAATCATTTTGTTTTCCTGGAAAGGTCATTGGCTCTAAAGTTTTGATTGTTAAATTCCTCCTAGCTTCATAATACAGAGACTTTGAAATGAGCCCCTTTGGATGTCCCAGACTGCCTTTGTCATCATGCTGACTCCATTCCAGTCTACAGAAGGTGTGTGGTGAGCACTGGAGTTGAAGATAGAAAGCCTGAGTTTGAAATTCAGAGGAGACATTGATCTCAATATTCGGGACCATCATCCTTACCATACCTGCTGTACCTGTAAATTGGGCACGATGAACATTTTCTCAGTTTTCTTTTGGCAGGCTTAAAGGAGAGAAGAGGTGTGACACTCTTTCTGAGGTGTTACACAAATGCTCACAGTTCAAGGGATAAATACTTCTTTCCAATAGGCAATACTGTTAGGGTATCAAATATATTAGGGAAAATTAAAGTCAGTAGCATGCTATTTGTATTAGTCAGAATCAGCTAAACTAAGCTGAAGTAAGTACTAAATCCTGGAATCTCGATGGTTTCGTACCACAAATGTCCATTTCTTGTTCAGCCACAGCGTCTAGAGGTTGGGTAGCCTCCGGTGGCTCTCCTCCAGCAGTGACTTGGGAATTTCCACCCAGGAGAGCTCCCATCTTCAACATAGGACCTCACAGTCACCAACAGAAGGAAGAGAGAGAAAGGAAAATTGCACAGATGATTTTAGAATCTAGACTGGAAGCTGAGTACAATCACTGCGACCCCACATCCTATTGGCCAAAACCAAACCATATGATCCCAAATTAACTTCAAGGGAGGATGGGAAATGTCTTCCCTGTATCCAAGAAGGGGTGGGATTGCTGAGTATGAAGCCTGTCTCTGCCAAATCATTGATGTCCAAACTGTGTCCACTGCAATATACTCAAAATTCGAGAAGTGATGACTTTCCCATTATACCTTTGTTTGTATAAAGGGTAAACTATTTTTTGAGCTCTTCCCATGGACTTTTTAATACAGTCCATTAAACAACATATGATTAAAAACAAAAACAAAAAAACAAAAACAAAACATTAGACCAGTAGGCCATCCTATGAAAGAATAATTTGTTTAGACAAAACAGAAACTACAATGCAAGAAACAGGTGAGACAGAAATAAAACCCTCCCTCCTCAAGACGTCTTATAACAAGAGAATCCCAGTGCAGATCAGTTACTTAGGGAGAAAAAAACTCTCCAGCGACTCATATAGTCAGAACTGATAGATAGCTGTGCTCTTGTGTGTCCTGATACTCTCCCAAATATATCTTTATGATGGGACTCAGGCCAGGAGACTCAGAACTTGGAACAGTTTTACAAAAATGAGAACACCCAGGCATTGAACTTGGATTCTAGTTAGAGCTCTGGCAGCAACTCCTGCTGTAGCTCCAGCAAACTGACTGATCTATCTGATTATTAGAAGACTGGATTGATTCAAATGTCCCAAAGTGGGATAAACAGGTATTCTGTTAAATAAAAAAAATAAAAAAAGATGTTGTGCCCAGCCAGTGTGGCTCAGACATCCCACACACTAGGAGGTCACAGTTCGATTCCCGGTCAGGGCACATGCCTGGGTTTCGGGCTCAATCCCCAGTAGGGGGTTGTGCAGGAGGAAGCCTATGTTTCTATCTCTCTCTCCCTCTCTGAAATTAAAGAACAAAAACAAAAGATGTTATTTCTATAGTCAATTGGAAACTCTGTGGATCCAATTTACTCCTGCTTCCTTCTCCCGATGCACTTTGCACGTGATGCTTCCATAGCCCATGTCACGTTATACTTAGGAGATGCTTATTGTCATTTTTTATAATAAAAGCCTTACCACTGATCAAGCAGTGACAGTGTGTCCTTTTTGTTTTTGTTGCTGTTTTTACTGTTTTTCCTCAGTGTGTCTCATGCATACGTGCTGGGAGGGGAACAGAGGTGGGGATTTAGTACATAGCATTCCCCAAACTTACCTGACCAGGTTCTACTTTATAGCATAGGAGATGCTGGGATTTATGGGCCCTAATGCCCTTCATGTATCTAACAGTTAGTGATCCATGAGTATGATGTATCCCTCAGTAGCCAGATGACCCCAAGACATTCCAGAGCTTCCAAGTCCTGCGGGAAATCTGCAAAAGCTACTGTTACTGAAGTTGTTCAATGAGAATTTGTAATTGGAGGTCCCTAAGGATCCATGCTAGCGTAAACTTCTATGAATTTATGAATCTATTCCTTTTGGTGATGGGAAGACACTGTGTATTTTCAAGTCTGCATTTACAAACCTTATCCTGCAAGCCTAGACATCGAACGGAGCCCTGGAAAATACAGAGGAAAATTTAAAAGTGAAAAAAAGAAAACACGTCCTTTAAAAGATATTCCAGAACAAGGCAGAAGTGTTGCTTCTATGATAGAAAGATTCATTTTCTATCCATGCATTTGCCATCAGTGTTTCCTTCTGAAACAAGGCTCAGATAAAATCACTTCCTCTTCCTAATAAAAATAGTTAAGTGTCACTCACATGATCTCCCACAAGAGTATAAACCTACGGTCATGGATTCCTCCATAACCCAATCCTTGCCATTCTGGTCATCTCATCACGAGTCTATCCATCCCCACGCCCACATTCCTACCATCTCAACCACCAAGTATCTTATGACATACCCATGTCCATACATCCATCATCACCTCCACCACTAGATACCCTCTGCCAACACCCAAACCAGATTGCTACCCTTTCCCCAAAGACAGCAAACAGGTCCACCCTACTGTGATTTAGGACAATGGGTTTTGTCCCCTGCAATTTTTTCATGTTTCTCTGCCTACAAAAATTGATATGCACCTGTCAAAGTTCAACTGCCATGCCTCAGAGAAGACTTTCCTAATTCCTTACTACAAAAAGTGAATCCAATGAACTCCTGCTTCCTTCTCCCAATGCATATTGTCATTTTTTATACTAACAGGCTTACCACTGACCAAGCAGTTACAGCATGTGATTTCTGTGTATGATCTTGGTTAATATTCATATTAGTCTTAATGAGGTTGATCCTATTTCTAACTTTGTTTTACAGATGAGGAAACGAATGGTCATAGAGGTTGAGTAACTTTATTACAATCACACAGGTAATAGAAATTAGAGCTCGGATTTCAACGAGGTCTGTAAGGCTCCACAGTCTTAGAGACAGCAGAGTCAGATCCCAGCTCTGCCATTGAACTAGTTATCTGGGGCTGACCAGCTAACCTCACAGAACTTCAGTCTCCTTGTCTGAAAATCTGGATAACCCTGCCTTGTTCTGCACCGGGGTATTGTGATCATAAAATGAAATAATGAAACCGAAAGAGCTTTGCAAATGCTTAAGTACTATGCAAATGCAAGCTAATTAATTAATGAACTCATTAACATGTTCTCCTGCTGGGCTGCAGTTAGGGCCAAATTATAAATAATCCTCATCTTGCTGGGAATTTAACCAAGACATTTAGGGTGGTGGGAGGGAGAAAGAAGGCTGTGGACCCAAAGTCTGAAACTCTGCACACACTAATGAAGGCAGTTTCACTCAGAATCATTTCCGTTGCCAGCCGCAGAGTTATTTTTTCCCAACAAAATGTAAAGGGTGGAAGATTCAGGAGGGGTGAGCCGTCCCTCTAATATGCTCATTAATAGCAGGCCCAGCCTGTCATCCCTGTGCCCTAAATCCAAAGATGTTGTGAAGTGGGAAGGCCCTGCAGTCTAGGTCGTTATTGCTTATTTATGTTTAGCAAACTTGTTTACGACGTGCCAGGGACTGCTCTACGTGCTTTAGAAGCATTAGCTAGTTTAATTTTTGTAAAACCTCTCTGCGTAGTTACTGCTCCTGTCCCCATCTTACAGATGGGGAAACCAAGGGACACAGAGGTTAAGTAAATTGCCCAGGGCCATGCAACCAGGAAGTGGTGAAGCCAGGACTTCAACCCAGACCATCTGGTTTCAGAGGCCAAGCTCTTGACCCCATGTCACAGTCCTCATTACCTGTGGCCCCAACTGCTCTGGCAATTCATCCCCAAAGGCGCCCAGGAGTCTTTGACCTGGGGAAGCTGGTGGACAGCAGCAGCCCCTATTTACTGAACCCTCATTATATGCTGGCTACTGTCTAAAAAATAGCATGCACGCATCATAATATCATTGACTATATTCCCCTTCACCTGTTTTACCCATCCCCCCATCTTAGTGTGTTGATCCCATTGTAAGGTATAAAAATGACATATCACTACATTGTACACCTGAAACTAATATAATATTGTATACCAACTCCACTTAATTATAAATATAAGTAAATGAATAAAAAGAATGCACGATCCCACTACATTTTCAAGGGTGTGTGTGGGAGAGGGAAGCAGACCCGCAAGTCCTGTCTCCCTCTGTCCGCCGGCTGCAGGGGGCTGCACTCTGCTCCCCGCGGCGGGCGCCCCGAGGCTGTGCAGGGCTGCGCAGGGCTGTGTGCTGCTGAGCAGAGGAATCTGGGTTAGGGGGCCCGCTGCTGCGCTGCGGCCTCGTCACATTCTCAAAGGCTTTAAAGGAATGAAGGCAATATTCTGATCGCAATCTTTCTGACTCAGGTGTCTCCTAGTGGGTTCTGAACTCAAGCAAGAGAAAGAGGAATGTTGCATACTAATCAGGTCAAACGCCAACAGAGGCGAACACCGGGCTCAGACAGGTCCCTTGCCCAAGGTCTGTCTCAGAGGTGGGACGTGGAGCCGGGGCTCCAACCTGCAGCTGTGATGCTCTGGTATTTCCTAACCATTCTAAAACAGGATACATTTAAAATACAGGGCGGGGAGGGGGGAGGTTTACAGTTGTTCGTATGGAAAATAATACAAGAATTGATCAATAGTAATACAAGAATAAACTCTGTTTCACATACAACTGCGAACCTACTTGTTTGCCCCACCTGTATAGATCGTCAGGAAAGAGCAAAGGTCAGACTCTGGCTTATTATAATACTAATGTTTTTACAATAACACAGTAGCTTCATTTAATTTGATTTGCTATGACTTCAGGAGAAGGAAAGAACTTGCTTTCCACACACCAGAAGAAGAGATCTGGCCAAAATCCGACATAGAAGAGAACCAAAATCTGGATCTGAATATGAATTTGTCTGATTCTCAAGTCAATGCTTCTTTACTACGTGTGCCACGATTTCCCATGTCTTCTGGAATGTATAAACAATGTTGCCATGAAAATAACCAAAAAAAAAAAAACAAAGCCATCCACACTCCTATAATCCTATTACCCTAATAAAGTAACCACACTCATCTGTCCACAATTCCCCGTCAATCCTGTGCGTAGACGGCTGTGGAGTTTATGTAATTATAGCCCTAGAGTTTCCCTAAAAGTCTATGTCACAGTCAGAACTAAAATGTCAATAACTGCATGAAGTGATCATTCTAATATAATTTGCTAAAACATCTTCTTTGTGCTGTAAGCGGATCTCCACCATCGCACTCTAATAAACAACAGGCCGACGGATCCCTTCCAATAACCAGCTTGGACTCCTGGGCGCTGGTTCCCTGAGCACCAGTCGCGGCGCCGGGTGTTCAGGTTAGACGGCTTCAACGTGGACGAAGTGGAAATGGAAGTGACAGGAGCATTCCGCGTCTCCCCAAAGCCTCATCCCCCCACACCCAGCTCACCAGACCAGATGCGGAGAGCGCAAGGGAAGCCAGCCAAGCCCACGATTAGACCAGTCAAACATGTTTAAATAAAAAAAGGAGTTTAGAATATTTAACAGGATCAAAGAGGGAAGATTACAGAGATCTGGAGCCTTTGATAAATATTAAACTTGCATCCCCACTCCACTCCTGGCGGTGCACCGAGCGTGGAGGAGAATCAGACAGGGAGGGAATTCGAAAGTCAGGGGCCTTTACCTCTGCAGCAGCGTCTTCCGACAGGTAATGAAGAATCGTCTATTGTGTCTATTGTCTTTACTTGATAGGGGAAGAAAAGTAGAGTTACTTCTAAAAATGAAAACGACCACCCTGGCTGGTTTGACTCAGCGGTTAGAGTGTCAACCCTCAGACCAAAGAGTGGCGCCAAAGAGTGGCAGGTGCGATTCCGGTCAAGGGCACGGACCTCGGTTGTAGTTCAGTCCCTGGCCCTGTTTGGGGTTACACGGAAGGCAACCAGTCGATGTGTCTCTCTCACATCAATGTTTCTCTCTCTCCCTCCCTCCCTCCCTCCCACTTTATCTGAAGATAAATGGGAAAATATCCTCGGGTGAAGACAAAAAAAAAATGGCCCTGGCTGGTTTGCTCAGTGGTTAGAGCATCGGCCCACGGACCAGAGAGACCTGGGTTCGGTTCTCGCTAAGGGCACATACCTTGGTTGCAGTGTGTCCCCGGCCCCGGTTGGGGTCGTGTGGGTGGCAGCCAGTCGATGTGTCTCTCTCACATCGAAGTTTCTCTCTCTCTCACCCCCTTCTCCCTCCTGCTCTATCTGAAGATAAATGCAAAAATGTCCTCGGGTGAGGATAAAAAAAAATTTAAAAAAAATGAAAATCACCAAATCTAAGAGTTGTCCAGAAGATAGAGTTGTAAGATGTCGGATAAGGAAGAAAATTTGTTAACCCGGCCTACTCCCTGCACTAAAAAGACAGGCATCTGAGGCCCACGAAGGGGTGCAGACTGGCCTCTAGGCACCAGGCAGAGCTCAGCCTCGCGGCTCCTGTCCAGTGTTCCTTCCGATGAGCTATGCTGCTTTTGCTCAAAGTGAAATGGAGCCGAGCAGACAGCCCCCACCAGGAGACTGGAGGCCTCCCAACTTCTCGTAGGTTAGGCAGTGGTTACATCAGACAAAGTCATTTCCAATGCAAGCATCCTGGACATCTCCAAGAAGCCTTCCCCAGGAAACGGGCCTGCTTCTTTCCCTGGGACAGCAGGCTGCTTGGCTGCTTGCTCGCTCCCTGAACTGCCCCTCGTCCAGGAGCCTCGACTGGCTAAGGTGGGTCCTGATGCCCTGCAGACAGCGCTTCCCATCAGGACACGCGGGCATTGTCCTCTGTTCTTTCTGTCTGGGCTACTATCCAGTCTGACTGACCAATGGCCAAGCTGTAAGAGTCGTTAAATATTTCAAATGTCACCCCTGGCATTTGCCAATGCTTTTCTATCGAGTACCAGATTTGCAAGGTTGTCATAAGAGGGAAAGTAAGCTTGCAGACTGTATGAATAAGCCTCTGAGAAGTTCTTACAGGAAAATTCTGTTGAACTGTGTTTAACTCCCTGTTCCCAAACTTATTAGACTATACAGCAGCGGTTCTCAACCTGTGGGTCACGACCCCTTTGGGGGTTGAACGACCCTTTAACAGGGGTCGCCTAAGACCATCGGAAAACACATATTTCCGATGGTGATTCATAGCAGTAGCAAAATTACAGTTATGAAGTAGCAACGAAAATAATTTTATGGTTGGGGGTCACCACAACATGAGGAACTGTATTAAAGGGTCGCGGCATTAGGAAGGTTGAGAACCACTGCCCTACAGGAACAATGCCGTCCCCTTTCACCAACATTTTTCAGTTTTAAGAAATACTACCACCCTGGTGAGTTTGGCTCAGTGGTAGAATGTCAGCCGAGGACTGAAGGGTTGTGGGTTCGATTCCCTGTCAAGGGCACGTACCTAGTTTGCAGGTTCAATCCTCAGCCCTGGTTGGGGTCGTGCGGGAGGCAACCAATTGATGTGTCTCTCTCACATCGATGTTTCTCTCTCTCTCCCTCGCTCCCCACCTCCCTTCTACCCTACCTAAAAATCAATGGAAACATATCCTTGGGTGAGGATTAACAAAAAAATTTTTTGAAGTAAATACTTACCACCATACCTTTGTATAAAACTAGTGTTCTGAGAAACACAGCCCTGGCAAGAAAAGGGATTTCTGCTACCCAGTGGCACCTGTGTCTGAAAGTCCTCTCTTCCCGCAGAAGATGCTGATGAAGACCAGTTGGGGAAGAGAAGGTACTGAAAAGCAGTAAAGAGACTGACTTATAGTGAAATCCTGTTTCCTCCACTTGCCCTTGAAAAACATTCCTTAAATTGTCATGTGCTCGGTTTCTTCACCTGTTGAGACAGGTTTAGACTTCTCTCCTTGGCAGGATAGCTGTGAGGATCCTAGAGACAGATGTCAGGTAACGGTCAGGGGGTCAGGCAGACGGTGAACAGTACCAGTTATCCCCCAGCCCTGGGCTCATCCAGCCCGAGCCCTGTAGAGGGCGCCCTTGAGGCACCTGCTCCCCTGGGTCAGTCTCGTGGACAGATAGGGTAGGGCTGGAAAAGGCAGCCACCATAAAGACAGGGCTCAACCTAGGCTGGAGGGAAGTGGTAAAGCTGGAGTGATTTGAAGACAGTTCATAAAACTGATGTGATTAACTAAGCCCTGCAAGAACCTTCTTCACCTTAAAAAAATAACTGCCACTGTATGTAAACTATACTTTAATAATATAACTGCCTTCTGCAGAAATGTGGCTGCTGGGGACCAGGGAGAGGGAGGAGGAGGAGTCAGTGTTTAATAGGTACGGTGTGCCCGGGCGGTGTGGCTCAGTGGTTGAGCATTGACCCATGCACCAAGAGGTCGCCGGTTCGATTCCCGGTCAGGGCACATGCCCACGTTGTGGGCCTGATCCCCAGTGGGGGGCATCCAGGAGGCAGCCAATCGATGTTCTCTCTCATCGATGTTTCTATCTCTCTCTCCCTCTCCCTTCCTCTCTCTCTAAAATCAATAAAGAAAAAAATATTTTAAAAAAATAGGTATGGCATTTCAGTTCAAGAAGATGAAAGCATTCTGGAGATGGATGATGCGTTGGTTACATAATGGGAATATACTTAATGCTACTGAACTATATACTTAAAATGGTTGAGATGGTAAATTTTGTTATGTATACTACACCACAATTGTTTTAAATTTAATTAACTGCTGCCTTCCCATCCAAGGGGCAAACTAGCTCCCCATCCCCGACTCCACTCTGGACAAAATCACATCCTGGGTTGAGAGCGCACCCGAAGCTTAGGTGTCCCATTTCTGGTTCCTTCTAGGCTTTCTCTTCTTTCCAGCCAAGCCTCCAGATGGTATCGCAGTAGCTCAGCTGAACACCTTCCGCCGCAGTCTTTCCCCCCATCTCCCCCAGTTCACTTAAAAATAAATTGTCTTTTTTTGTAATTCCAGACAGAACACGAAGCGCGCTCTCTCTTACGCTGCCACTGACTTCTCAGTACACACTTATGCAGGCAATGCCTTCAGACTCACCGGCTTGAGAACTTTCAAACATGAAGTTCTGAATCAGGTGACAGCTTTCCCATCAAGAACAGTTCTCCCCCGTACCTAAGTAAAAGCTTAACTTATTTAAAAAAAAAAAAAGAAAAAAGTATTACCCGGGTTATAAACGATGTCAAGGTACTAAAGTAAGTGAATATAAAACCCTCCCAAATAAAACATGCCCCCCAAAATCGAGAGTTTCTCTAAAACAGCGGATAGCTTATTTGTTTCTACTGCCCAGTTTTGCATGTGCTGTTTGGAAACATGTCCAGGTGGCCCCAATATATGCACGGCCCCTCCCCATCTACCTATTAATAAGATTGCACCGTGTAAAACAAGCTAGACAATTACTGTGCCCTAGTTGTCTGTGGTTAAGACTTAATTGGACGGCTGTGTTCAATTCTGAGCATCATGTTTCCAGAAAGAAAAAAAGAAGTGATAAATTGGATGTAGTTCAAAGGAAAGCAAGACAACGGATGAAAGCGGCTGGGAAAATAAGACTCAGTTGGGAATGTTAAGGTAATTCTGCACGTTTGCAGCTCAGTGACAAGATGGCTGAGATAATGGAAAGCATCTGAGGAGTCAATTCAGGCTTGGTCCCCGAGGGCATCACCAGCAGGAGGGAGAGGAGAAGGGCGTGAGTCTGTTTTAGCTCTGTCTCTGCAGCTCAGGAGCAAGGGGTCTGGGGCGTAGTAGGTGTTCAGTAAAAACGTTCTTGCTGAATGCCCCCTAGAGAAAAACACTGAAATGAGATTGCTAAACCGGCTCATGCTGACGCTTACAAATCTCTTTTTCTAGGAAGGGTTGAATTGTTGCGTTTGATCCCCAGCAAGAATAATTTAGGGAAGGTAAAATCAATTTTCTCATTAGGCCAGTTGTGGATTAAATAACTTACCCCAAGGCTCCTGTCAACCCTGCTAACTCATAATTCTCTGTACTTTTAGCCACATTCATTGTGTCACTCAAAAATTTACAACTCCCCGTGGCTCCCAAGGTAAAGTTCAAGATCTGGAGGTACACTGGTATCCACATTCTAGCCCAAACGTGCCTTTCTGATCTAGTTACCGCTTCTTCCCTCTCCCAGGCCACCTACTGATAGACTTGTCTGCACAAGGTACTGCCCCACCATTTTTTCAGCATGCAGTAGCTCAGACAAACCCCCTTTAAATCTCAGTGCCACCACTTAATATCTATGTGACCTTGAGCTCACTGGTTGCCCTCTCTGAGTCTTCTTCCATCATATGAAAGTGGGGACAGTAATAGCTCCTGTGAGTCTTCAGTAAGGTCATGCACGTCAAGTATTCAGCCCTGCGTTGGACACATGACAGTCCTCCCTTTCCTTCCTGTCTTTGACAGTGCTGTGTTCCTTTCCTGGAATGCTCTTCAGCTTGCTTTTTGCCAACTTGCCAAAGTCTGCCGTTCACTGAAGCCCAACTCAAATCTAACCATATTCACAAAGTTTTTCCCGAATGTCCAAGTCTAGGATTTTGCCCGAGTTCCGTGAGCGTTCAGCACACTCATTCTCTGGACAGGTTCACTGGAGACCAGATCATATTCCCCCACTGAAACATCTGCTGCCCTCTCTTTCACCCCTCCCTTGGGCTCAGCTCCCTGCACAATGGAAAGAGGCATACTATCAAGTCCCAACCCTCAAGAGGAAGGAGGAAAGAGTGTTTATATGTATTTAAAGAGCACTACCACGGATCAGCTACTCTACTAAGCACTTTCATGTACCGTCTTCCTATTAATCAGAAATCTAACAGCAGAACCTGAACCATGGCTGCACGTTAGAATCACTAAGAGACGATGTTAAATATAGGCATTCCTCTCACCCTAGCCCAGACCATTTACACAGAATTTCTGGTGGTGAGACCTCAGTAGTTTATATAAACTCTCCAGGGAATGATTACAAGCACCCAAAGGTGAGAATCTCTGGCTTACAATTTAATTATGGAAAACACACACACACACACATGCACACACACACACATAAATACATCCTCAATAATTTATTCTGGTGATACTAAGCAATCTTACAACATTCACCTACCACACTCTCATCTATTTTTTCACTCATTCATTCACCCAACACACATTTTGGTGCCTTATACGCACAAACAAAACACTGTTTGCCAGGCGCTGAGAAAGACACAAAGATAACTCGGACGCAGTTTCTGACCCTTAAGGAGCTTATATATTAGTAGGAGAGAGCAATTTTATATACTAATCCTTGACACAAGTAGAGAGTGACAAATGCCCCCCAAAGATGCCACGTTCTATGAAGTATTGACCACCGGGCTCGTGGTAGGCATCACAGAAAGGCATTCGCATGGGAAGGATTTCAACATGTGGAAAAGAAGTGATGGTGGAAAGAACTGCCCGAGTAAAGGCAAGGAGGGAGGAAAGCACGGGAATCACAAGGCATGGTGGGGCTGCAAAGCTGGCCTAGGTGCCCATCCTACACCTATGCAGAGGCTGGAACATTCTGTACTCCCGGCTACCAGCTTCCCCATGAAACCCAAGCTTATAGAGCAGGCTCAGAACTTAAGCACTCTGCTGTCTTATCTTCCCAGGGCCAATCTTTCTCAGGGAGGCCCTCTGGGAGTCTTTCTCTTCCATCTGAACATCCCCACGGCCTCAGTCCCTGACCAGCGGAGCCACTTACTAGCTGTTACACCCAGCAGGTGGAAAAAGACGTGGTATCCCTGGGGCGCTGACAATTTGAAAACTCTCGGCAGGAACCTGGTAAGAATGGGTTCGAGCGAGGCTAGGAAAGGCATGAAGGAGCCATACTTTTGAAGATGCACCGGTCATCTTGAGGAGTTAATGCGGCGTCTAAAAGCAGGACACTTTCCAGGTGGCCAAGAGTAATGGCATGTGCTGGAAGTTTGGATTCCAGCCCCAAACCCTGACCTCTGGTGAACGTTTCCCCAGAGAGGCTCCGTTTCCGGTCATTGAAGTGAAGGACATGGATTAGATAATTCATCATTTTTATTATAAAAGGTATCGCTTCCTAAGGATTTGCAGACAAACACTGTGTTGTTTAACCCTCACAACAATCAGATGACAAAAGCAGTGGTATGATGTCCATTTTCCAGATGAGAACACTGAGGCTAACAGAGCAGCTCTGGTTCTGTAATTGGAACCCGTACTAACACGGTGATTTTCAAACTGCAGGATGTAGAAATAATTTAGAGAGTTATAATCAGCACTCTTTTAAAAAAAATGGAAATGAATAAATCAGAATGGATGAGAATAGGAAAATAAGAGTGAATTTCACACAATAAGGGTATTGTTCTGTGAAACTTTTATTTGTTATACATATATGGGCACGTGCTATATGTACTATATATTTCAATTATATGCATAGATGCATGTACACTTACGCTTAGTCACTGGGTCATTAAAAAGAAGAAACGTGTTCATCTTTCTGAAAGCTGTGGTTAAGCCATTGAAACCACTGCCGTAAACCACGGGGCGTACTCTTCCCTGGATGACTTTTAGAGAATGAACTTTCTCCACCTTTCAGCACAGTGGTTTGTAAATCTGAAACTTGGAAGGACGCACATAGCTGTGATTATCTGATGCAGAGAATGCCCATGCAGGCAATTCCCGAGGAGCGCGCCAAGAGCGGGACCTCACAAACCTGGGTTACCTCCCTCTCATTCGGTCGGAGCTGAGACCCCGTCCGGGAGTCCAAGAAGGCCTGCGTCTCGTGGTGAAGCCGCAGCACAGAGGTGACACTGCTGAAATCCTGCAGAAAGAGCTGGGTCCTCTGGGATTCCCAATCCAGCTGGAAAACTGAACTGCCATCTGGTAAATCACAAGACGATTTTTGTTCTTGCCAGACGCACCCTATCAGTATAGAAGATACCGACAGACTTCAACACACAAACAGGTTCTGTTGCCCAAAGTTCCTTTCTAACTCAGATGTTCAGAGTTCGGAACGCATCACCCCATAGAAACAAGGATATAAATGGAGGTTAGTTTTTCATGTTTTTAAACTCAGAGGGTGTGTGACACACTGTATTTTGCATCATGAACTGGGTAAGAACTGGGTGAGGGCCCGCTTGCTAGCTGCGGGAACTTACACATAAATTCCTTATGCTTCCTGCATCCTGGGGGCGGGGGTCACCAAGAATGACTTTTTTTGGAGTGTTGGGGGTCATTGTGAGGGGATATGTGTACACACAGAGGGTCTGGTACATGTCGATGTGGCTATTATTATTATAATAGGCGGGAGAGGAAACACACATGACCTTGACCTCGGCACCTGAGCACCCACAGCCTCCGTTTTCATCTTTGCAGAAAGACAGTATTTCCCTCCCGGGGTCGTTATAAACATGAATGAAAGCGTGTACAGAATGTACTTAATACAAAGTCTAACACAGCATGAGCGTTTAATAAACAGGGGTCGTTGCTTGCTGACTTGAATCAACCCTTATTAATACTCCTATATACCAGGAAAATTAAAATTAACAAGTGTTTAGCAGCTGCCTGGCTCATCTTCAATCCCTCGCTTGGTTACATGTGACATGAACAAGAGGTAGATGCCAAGATCCCTTGTGCGAAGAGTGCGGTGTGGAGATGTTGCTAAGGTCGGCATCCCAGTGAAATCAGAGAACATCTCAGAGATGATGAAGAAGCTGGAGAATGAGAGGGTTGGGCAGGTTTATGGCTGACAGTGTAGCCCACTGGTCCAGCTGAACTGCATCCCTGCTGGCAAGATGGTGATGCACAGGAGAAAATGATGGTGATCACGGTTAACCTTCAGCCAGCATTACTAGTCTCCAGGGCAAACCTCGGGCCGGATGCTCTGCAGAGCAACTGCCCATGAGCCAGTGGCTGAACTCTGCGGGGGAGAAAGAGACTGGGTGCCACAATAATAAAGTTCCCTGTAAGGTCTCAAGTTTCACACATTCTTTACAATACTCAAGATGATGTCTCCGGGGAAGGTGAAAAGAATTATAATTACATCTGTGAAAAAGGCTTGAGAAGGAAAAAAAAAAAAAAAGTCCTACCATATGGTGTGTGGCAAATGTTTTGGAACTGAATAAATAACGTGGTGGGTGTCCTCCCCCCATTCCTGTTTGGATGTCTACGTCATACGGGCTCACTGGGGAACATGGATCTGTTTTTCTTTCGGAACAGAAATGCACCGGGCAATTTAACTTTATGACTATTAATAATATGGGTCTCTTTCTGCAAGCAAAGATATTCACAGACTTATCATCAGACTTTGTGATTGGGGTGTAAACCGATCGTCCACAGGAGGCAAGGAGGCATTTCCATCCAGCCATCCCTCCACGGGAGTGCATGAAACAGAAAAGGGCTTAAGAGTATAATGTTCAGGATTCCAGAGGGAAGAGCGACAGGGCGGTGACTAGTTCCAATGGACACCCCATCCTCCAGCAAAGGGTTTTTAAAAGCCCAGAGACGGGCATTAATAGGTATTAACCACCAAATGGGTTCCAGACTTTGTCCGAATGGGATACGGTCATGTGTTCCTGTCAACTCTGAGCTGTTGATATCACCATGCTCAGTTATCAGATGAGGAAGCAGTGGTCAGAGAAATGAAGGGACCTACCTGCTCCTGCTTGCACATAGTAGGCTGTCAATAATTAAATTATTGACAGAATTAAATATATCAATTCCATCCTCGTTGTGTGTCTGAGGTCTGTACCTTCATGAAACTTACAATCTATCTGCCATCTGAATGTCAGACATACTCCAGAATAATGAGTGTATCTTACCCATCTCTGATCTCCAGAAATAGGATGATGTTTAGTCCGTGGCACAGGCTCAGTAAATTCTTGTCAAATGAATTAATCTACTCAACAAATCCCCTACAATCAACCCATATTGGGCTTCCTGATCATCCTTGAGAACGTCCATGCTTCCTGAGGCAATGACAGACTCAGCAAGATCAGTGCCAAGCCAAGACAACTAGCTTGAGGACCTGCGACCCTTACTCTGCCATACTATCTTGTCTCTTCTGCATATTTTCTCTGACCTACTCTGCCCAACATCTTATCTTATCTATTTCGACTTATCTTATCACCTATCTTATCATCTTACTTCCTCAAATGTACATTCATTCTTCTTAATTAGACTTTATTCCTATGGCACTTAGAGCAAAGACATTTGCTCAAGAGGTTCCCTCTTCTGAGAGCACACTTATCTACCTTTACCTTGCAAAATAACTCACTCGATCATCTTTTAAGACTCATGATGTCACCTAGATTTAGAGTGGTTACCAATTCCCAATACATATATACAAATATCATTATGCTATACACCTGAAAGTAATATAATATGCCAATTATCTCTCACTCAAAAAAAATTTTTTAACACTCAAGTCACCTACTCTAAGAAGTCCACCTGGATTACCAGGCCTCTAAGGTAGGGCTTTGCACTTTTAGATTTATTTAACTTTTATAAATCCACAGTCAACAAGGACCAAATCCTAAAGGCTACCTGTGTGTCTCTCAACCACCCTACAGCCCCACCATGAATTCATGGCGTGCAAATGTCCTGTCCTTTCAGCTCAGTGACTGAGCCTCTAATATAGATCCCAGAGCATCAGTAGGCCCATCAGATAATTTAGGAACTGAACTAAACTGAGGGAAGAGCATGGCTCTTAACATCACGGTCCTCTCAACACCCAGCAAGGGTGTGACACATTCCTCAGACATGAGCTGACTCGGGGACATGTCCCTTCCTGGCTGTGCTCTGAGATCCCTGTCGCCCAACTCTAGACTGTTCTGCTGGATTCCCATTTTCCAACCGAAGTCAAAACGGCAGAAGGACATCTAAGTGAGGCCACGTCCGCCCCCAGAGCTGCAGCGTACGAGAGGCGATGTGGCCCTTGGAGGTGCACCGGCATCGCGAGCGGACAGCCAAGGCCCCACCCCACCCCCAGAAATGTTCTGTTTGGTCTTCCCATGGTTAAAAATAACTGTTGTATTCCATGGCCTGCACTTAAAACTGGGAATTTTTCACATAAAATTCCAGATTTCTATTTTCTCTTGAAATCAGAAGACGGAGCAACACTTGGCCAGAGTTCTCGCCCATATGTTTCCAGTCTGGTCCCGCATGCATTTGCGTTTATCACCCTATATAAATAACTGTATTTTTTATTATTATTAATTTACACTTTCTGCATTAAGGGAGCAAGTCATTTGCTGAAACGGTGCTTGTTTTTCCCGGAGAACTCCCCGAGGTCGTTGACTTTGCAGCCCTTTGTGTGCCTCTGAGGCAGGAAATTCTGAGCGCAGGAGGGAGAAGGTTCCAAGAGATGTTTTCCAGTTTCTCCCAGTCTTCCTTCTGAAAGCCTCAGACAACGTGGCAACTGCCCTGACATTTCTCTGGTAAAGCTCTTCACTTCCCTTCTGTCGGGGAGTCGGCTCCAGATCGAAGAATGCGCTTACGTGTCTCCGATTAGGGGGCTGAGGCCAGATCGTGGGGTTCTGAACTCAGCTCTCCCTCCTAACTTCCCAGGAGTGAGGGGGCAAGTCCATTACCCTTCGGGATTCATCTGGAGAAAGGAAGCCACGACACAGGGCCTGGATTTTATTCCAAGCGTGACGGGAAGCTATGTTAAGCACACGGATACATGAGCAGGTTGAGGGTTGAAAGATTCCCCCGGCTGCTGCATGGAGAGTCGATTCTGGGGGCAGGGGTGGCACAGAGCCGGAGCAGAGAGACCAGGCATCGCCTGATCCGGGCAAGAGAAGGTGGTGGTGTACCAGTTATTACCAGTGCTGCGGTAACCAAGTACTACAAACTTAGCGGCTTACAACAAGACAAATTTACATCTTATAGCTCTTGTTATCAGAAGTCCAATAAGGGTCTTACTGGCTAAAAGCCAGGTGTCGGTCAGGCTGCCCTCCTTCTGCAGGCTCTAGTGGGAATCCATTTCCTTCCCTTTTCCAGCTTCAAGAGGTCAGTCCAGTCCTTGGCCTTGACCCCATCCTCCACTGTCAAAGCCAGAAGTGCAACATCTTATCTCTCTCCTGCCTCCCTCTCATAAGAACGTGTAATTACATGGAGCCTAATGGAGAATCCAGAGTAAGCTCCCATCTCAAGATCTTTAACTTAATCACAGCCACAAAGATCCTTTTGCCACAAAGTAACATAGTCATACATTCCACAGACCACTCTGCAGGGGAGGGCGATTATTCTGCCCACCCCAGAACAGAAACAATAAAGATGGAAAGGATGGAATGTGTATGTGTTGTAAAGGTAAAGCTTCTGTGCGCTGTAGATTCCAGGCACTTTTCCAGTCTCTTCCACGAGTTCCAAGCATTTCTTACATTACAGCCCCCTCATGACAAATAACCCTCTTTTAAAAAGTGAGAGAAGCAGTCATTCAATGGCAAGCAAACAGGGCAAAAGTGGAATTTTGTACACACACACACACACACACACACACACACGAATGCTTGGATTTTCTCCCTGGTTCCAACACTGATTATCTGTTCTCTTGGATATGTCATTCATCCTCCCTTGAGCCTCACCTTGCGGCCTCTCATCGGTGTCCACAATGTCTGTCCTGTAATTCATGGGGTTCTCTGTAGACAAATAAATTATAACATGAAAGAGCCTGGTACAGAGCATAGGACTAGATGAAGCTAAGAATTAACTGGTGAAGCTGCATTATCTCTGAGTTTGAAATTTAAATCATTCCTGTTTTCTGCTCAATCCAGCCGCCCTGTCCTGGTTCTTCCCTGCAGAAAGTCCCAAGTCACGTGGGTTTAACACTGCTGCCAGCCGGGAAGGGGGCGGGAGGGCAGGGCCACAGGCCACATTGCCCTGGGAGGCCAAGTGGATTCCTTCATTTCATAAAGAAAATCCTTGAGAGGGTGAGAAGAGCTGCCGGCTTTCTGTGTTGCAGACCAGGGTGCTCCAAGGGCCACCAAGCTCATGTTTTCTCTCCGCATCTGCTCAATGTACCAGGCCCTGGGCTGAGTGCCTTACAGACGTGATCTCACGTAGTTCCCACATCAACAACATGGGGTTGCCCCGCTGCGATTCCCATCCACAGAGGACACCGAGCCTTAGAGACGGTTAGCTACTTACCTGAGATGATTCACTAGTACACGATAGAGCAGGTAGGTCTGATTTTAAAGCTCTTGCTTTGAATTGCTCTGCAATACTCCTCTGCCAATGGCTGTGTCTTAGATATAAGTGTGAGAAGATAGACAGGGAGGTAGGTAAGTAGACAGATGATAGATAGATAGATAGATAGATAGATAGATAGATAGATAGATAGACAGACTGACAGACATTTTCAAGCTAGCTACCCCATGATCAACATCAGAGTCTTTTCAGGGTAGGCCCTCTTGCACTCATTTTTAATAAATAAAAATTAGCCCATGCCTATGTACAATACTCCTATTTTCATTATTTAATTTGGTCTCTAGTTAAAGATATTATGCCCATTTCACAGATATAGAAACTGAGGCTCAGAAGGATTGAATGCCTTGCCTGAGGCTGCACCACCTGTAAAGGGATTCTGGATCTCGAGAGCAGGTCTTCTGAATCCAAGTCCATGCACGTTTTGTAAGAAACATCGAGATTGTCTAGGGCCTCTTCCTTATTCCACTCTGAGGAACCCGAGGCCCAGATGGGAAGTGACTAGTTCAAAGACACACAGCGCCCAAAAGGAGAGACCTGAGCCTCAGACAGGTTTGTGCTCACACCTCACCTTTCCCCCTTACTTGCTACTTGGCCTTGCGAGGCTTTCTTCAATTCCTCCATCGAAGGGTATGGTTTGCTTGTCTGCCAAGTGGGGATGATGATTATGACCTTAGATTTCTGTGCAAGTTTAACTCAGGATGAAAAGTTCTGTCATGTAGCACATGGTAGCGCTTAGTGACCCTAGAGTCCAGGACTCGTCTCCCGGCCTGATGTGTTTCAGCAGGACACTCAGGTCTCTTTGCAGTTTTCGGTCATATCCGCACACACCCTGACATAAGGTAATGCAATGTGTTCTCTGAGCCTAAGCTGCATGATTCCTGATGCAGATTAAACACACTAACCATAGTCTCTTCACACACCTTAGCCAATTTCTTCTTCTTTTAACAGGCAGGGCGAGGGTCACCCTCTGCAAACCCAAGTCTAATAATACCATCATTCAAGTTAGGGTAGATTCTGTAGTTACAGGTTTTATTGATACAGTAAAAGTCCTAGTTCAGTCATTTCGTGTGCTGAAGGAAACTGGTTATATTTGATATGCCCATGATACAGGGAAATGTTAATGTCTTTTTTGATAAAGTTTTCAGGGGGGAAAAAAAAACCCTCGTGTTTGAATGTTTTATTATCCATATTAAGCTCTTTAAACTGCCCAGCAGTTCTTGTTTCATTTAAGAAATCTTAAATTTGAGACATAAACTTCCTGACAGCGTGGGTCCCTTTAAAGGTGATAGATGCCCTGACAGCAGAGAAATAAGGCCAGTCGAGTGTTCTAACCACGGGATGGTAAAAGTCATGGTCAGGTTAGAGGAATCAATTAGAGTGAGAACGAGGCTGTGTAAATTTCAGGACTCAAATGGCAAAATATGAAGACAGGGCTGAATTTAAAGCCTTGGCTGATGTGACTGTATTTCACTTCCTGATTGGCAAGACAACCCTAAATGGGGTATTAAATTGGGTTAAAAAAGCCGTTCTCTTCCTATTTAAAATAATACAAGGGGGAAAGAAATAGATCCAAGGAAGGGCAACAACAAATTTGACAATTTATATGGGTATTTAAGAAAAGACAGAGAGCCTGGAGGGGGGGAAAAAAAAAAAAATATATATATATATATATATATATATATATATATATATATATCTGAAGTCAGAACTCGGGAAGGGGAGACTCTGAGTCTCAGGCCCCACCAGCTGAGAGGCTGTATGTACAGCAGGCGTGACTGCCTGGCTGGGTCCCACCCGGCCTGGTGCAGTCAGCTCTGTGATGAGCTGCGAGTCTGTGCTGTGCGTTATATCAGCTGAAGATATGATGTTTATAAGCAAACAACAGCTTTGAAATCTTAAAATAGACACCAGAAGTGTGTCCCTGGTTCCCAGCTTGTCTGACAGCGGAGCTAACAGAGAAGGGGAGCGCGCTGCGGAAGGGAGCAGCCTGCGGAAGCCCCCGCCTGCCGGTCCCAGCTCGGAAACGTCCCCGCAGGCAGTAAACCTCGCTGAGGCTCAGTTTTGTCGTCTGTAAAATGGGGAGAGGGTACAAACTGGGCCCAATTTGCAGAGTTGTTCTTAGGATTCAATTATATCAGTTACTTAAGGTATTTAGCACACCACCTGCTTCGTGGTAAGCACCCCATAACTATTGATCGTTACCACATTATAATTCAGTACAGGAAAGAATGGGCGCCTGTGAAGAGAAGGAAAGGTACTGAAATGGTTTTGTCTCCAAACTTTACTCTTTCCTGACTACGCCCACCATTTCTTCCATCCGCACTGTCTCCTCCAGGGCCAGCTTCACCTCTCTCCTGGTCTTATCCCACCTCTGATCATGCCTACAGTAATGACCATACCAAACCGAGAGAGATGTCAGTGTAGCAGCGAGACTGCTGGAATAGGAGGCGGAGGCCTGTGTCCAGTCCTGTTACTGCAGCAACTGTGAGGGCACCAGGAAGTTACTGTGCCTCCTGGAGCGTCAGCCTCGTCATCTAGAAGGCGGTAGGATTAACTCTGTCCTGTCTACCCTGCAAGCCCATGGCGGGGAGCAACCAACTTGAGTGGATAAGAAGGGCCCCTTGATGGCAGTACACTGTCAAGGTGATTGGTAACGTGACGACGACGGCAGGACCCTACCTTGATCAGAGCTCCCACTCAGACACACCCGTCAGTCCTCATGGTTCGAACCTCGCCCTCCCTCTGCACACTCCCCATTCCGTACTTTGAGAAGAGAGAAAAAGGGAAAAGGGGAAGACAGACTGTGCCTCAGAACAGTGGAGGGGCGAAGCCAGAATAAGTGATGGCGTGCATGCCGTGCTCCCCCTCCCCAGGGTAGACATCACCAAACCGAAACTCTCTCACTAAGCCTGGACAGGGCTTCAGGATCCTTCTTAACACAGTGCTCAAACTAATCACTGCCCTTTATGCCTACTACCCCTCCCCACTGCCATCAAATGACAGACCCCCTGTAGAGATATAAAAAATGAAAATAAAGGGGATAAAATTCTGAACTCGGAGTCAGACTTGGATTCTAGTCCCCACCGTGGCCTTTACTAGCTGGAGAATAGCTCTCCGTCCCCACCTGCTCATGGCTAAGTGGCCATTGGAAGGTCTGCTTCACGGGGGGCTGCGATGCTCCCACCAGTAAACGCCCGCCCAACCGTAAACACACAATCACTATCAGCCTCTATCGTTAATAACGTGCTTCCCCTAGTTGGTGGTCTCTACAAGTTTCTCCCCACCTCCTTCCAAAAAACAAACGAATAAGCAAAAAACTCTCAGGATCATGTAGAAAATGATGGGTTTTAAAGAGAGACAGCCCTAGGACTGAATACCATCACTGCCATTACGAGTTGTGTGATCTTCAGCAAGTCGTCCCAACCCTCGCAGCCTCAGTTTCCTCATTTATAAACGGAGGAAAGCCTTTCAGGACACGGGAAGGATGAAGTGGAATCATATACATAATGTGCTTGGCCCCCAGTGGGCTCTCATCAACGTTCAAATATTAGTTGGGGAAAAAATGATTATCAGCATAATAGGATCAACTCAAACCCACCGGAAACATTAGAGGAAACATTTTTCTGAGAAGGTTAAAATGAGATCAAATGTCGGAGGCGGATTAAACCTTCTCTCTCTTGCTCTCTCTCTTTCTCCTCACGTCAGACCTGTTTCCACAGGATTTCATCTGCATGATGCAGTTTGGTGATCTTGAATAGACGGTGCCTGTGCACAGGAGCGCTCTCCGGAGGACAAAGGACTCAAGGTTATTTACATGCCGTTTTTAAGCACATCTCCCCTGATGTCTCAGCAGCTTAGCTCTCCCACAGAACCCCACCTTCCAGTCACCCATGCTCTCCTCTCCATCTGAATATGATATGCTCTGTGACTGGAAGGTTCTGGGAACCAAAGGGAATGCTGTACGCTCCACACCCATTTTTGGAGATTTCCAAAGCTCATCCACCTAACAAAGGCACTGAGAAGTCCTGCCATTTAAAACATATATATGTTTAACACAGTATTGCTCCAATGTATACGAAAAACTTTTAAGTCAATGCCTTTTTAACATTTCACATAATGACTATTTGAACAATGCTATTGTGTTGAATCCCCCCCCCCCAAAATGGCCAGTGGAGAATTAAAATCTAAATATTCACTATGATTATAGGCAGTACTGACAGAAGGCCCAAAATACAGAGTTAACCAGAGACTGTAGTATGTCCTCTTGTGGGGTGAATCATGTCCCTGAAAAGATATCTGTAAGTCCTACCCCTGGTTCCTGTGAATGTGACTTTATTTGGAAATAGGGTCAAGTTAAAATGAACTCAAACTAGATTAGGGAGGACCCTCAATCCAATAATTTCAATGTCCTTATAAGGAGAGAGAAAGGTGGAGACACACAGGGCAGACACAGGGAAGAAGGCTATGGGAAAATGGAAGCGGAGTTTAGATCTCTGTGGTCACAAGCCAAGGACACCAAGGACTGCCGGCCACCACCAGACGCTGTAAGAGGCAAGGCAGAATCCTACCCTAGAGGCTTCAGAAGGACCCTGGGACACTGCCAATGACTTGATTTCAGACTTCTGGTCTCCAGAGCTGTGAGAGAATAAATCCTGTTGTTTTAAGCCAGCTAGTTGGTGGAACTTTGTTACAGCTGTCCTAGGAATCTAAGACACTACTCGGCTACCAAAATTTCCTCCTACACTACTGGTTTCTCCTTCGGTCGCCTTTCCTGACTGTTGAACGTCGGAGTGCCCCAGGTGGAAGACCCTGAGCCCTTTCTTAACTCTACTGTAGCATAGTTGCTACATAATGATCAGATCCAGAACTTTAGCATGAAAATCATCTATGTGCTGATGAATCTCACTGCACATTTAAGATGTACTTATGATACCCCAAATGGAACCCTTGATCCCATCCTAAACAAACATCCTCTTGCTCAGAAGTAAGCAATCTGTTCCCCCCAATTCCTCAGGTCATTTCCTCCGCACCTACCACCAATCCACGGGCAAATGCCACTGAATCTGCCTTGAAAGCCACCCAGAAGGTAGCCACGTTCACCACCTCCTTGCTCCCACACCGGTGGGTCGCCACCACCTTGCCTACATGAATGGATTACACACAGTAGTATTCCCAGTATCTCTGCTTCTATTCTCAGCCTTATTGTCCATGCTTAACACAGGAACCAGAGTCATCACATTAAATAATAAATCTAACCATGCCTTTCCCATGTCACGGACCCTCCAAAGGCTTCACATTCCTATAGAACAAAGTCCTAAGTCCTCACCGTGGCCCCAAGTCCAGCCCTTGTCACTCACACCTCGTTTCTTCCCACTACTCCCCTCGCTCAGCTCCAGCCACAGACATTGAGGTTTCCAATGAACAACTAACTAACTGGTTATGCACTTGAGGACTTCATTTGCTGTGGCCTCAGCCTGGATCACTGTTCTCCTGAAACCTACATGAATATTCCCTTGATTCAATCAAGTTTCTCAAAAAAGCACCTTTTCCTTACTGCCCAGCTGACAATGTAACCCTGCCATCATGCTCTACTCCCATGCCCTGATTTACTACTGGACATCACGTGTGTGTGAGGGTGTGTGAGGGGTGTGTGTGTGTGTGTGTGTGTGTGTGTATGTGCGTGTGTGTGTACACAATCCTCATTAGGACGTGCACAGCAGGAGTGCAGAAGAAGACTCAGCCATTTTATTCCCTGCTGTGTCCTCAGTGCCCAGGAGAACACTTGGTACATAGTAGATGCTCAAAAATGTATTGAGTTATTAATTAATTCTTTCCAGAAGAATGGGAGGAGGTGCAGAGGAAAAATAATATAATTTACTACTCTCGAAAAATAGCTGAAATTTTTTTAAAGAAAGAGCTCTCACTAAAAGCTGAAGACAAGGCAGCTTCTACGACAATAATTTTCTGGCAAAAAGAAACGAAGTCTTGAGATCTCTCTCTCAGTTTGCAGGGAAAAAGATACGTTCTAAAACCATTCCCTATATACATCATCTAAATCTTCTTTCTCACGTTTTTCACCTCTAAAATGTGGATACATTTTTTTTAAGTCCATAGGACAATGTTTCTAAACTGGTGTCCAAGTATCACATACTTTGAGGAACTTTAAAACCCTTATTTTTCATAGTCCTTCAAAGCAGATTTTCACACGAAACCCTGACAAACACCTTGAAATGATAAAAATCTTAATTGCAAGCATGGTCCAAGGTAGCGACATTTCAGACGCTCTTATTCAAACCTCCCATATTCCTAGGAGGAAGATACTATATTGTGAACCCCATTTTCTAGGTGGGGAAACCAAGGCTGGGAGAGATTAAGTAACTTTCTCAAGAGCTTATGGCTAATAAGCAGAAAGTGGGAATTCCGACCCAGACTTTTTGATTTCACAGCCTACTCTCTTGACCAAAATTCTTTCTTGCCTGACCCTGACTAGCAAGGCAAGGTCACATAATCAATATTACATATCATTACATCCATTTTATAGAACAATAAACCTCAGACTCACAGAAGGGAAAGGGGTCATTCAGGGTCACAGAGCAAAAGCCAGCCCTCACCCAGATCTCCTGACCCTAGTTCAAGAACTTTTGAGCAATGAAAGTCACCCAACAATGGAACAGCATCCATGATGGGGACATCATCCAGTGAAGAAGACATCTGAGCACCAGATGGGGACAAGGGTTATGTGCACATCAGAGCAGAGGCACGGAGAAGGAAAATGACCTGCCCAAGGTCACACAGAGTGCAAGCTCTTGAACTCGCCTCCTGAGGCCAACTTTTTCTCTGTCACCTAGACGCCTTCAATCTATGATAGAAGCCAGCAAGCAGGTCACATGTACATAATGCCTAGAACGACTATAAATGTGAAAATAACGTGTGTGCGCTTATGTATATCTACGAATGCAGTGAAGGGGAGGGAACGGCTTTTGCGGCTTTTTTATTTTATTTTATTTGGTGGCTATTTTGGTAACATCTTTTGGAGATTAAGTCCAATTAGGAAACAGATGGCACCGAAATACTGTCAAACACACAGGACAGGCAGCCAATGACTGACCTGGTTCCGTCAATAATTAACATGTGTGTTACACCTGACCGCCGGAGAGGGTGGAGACTCATTTGGGGTTGTTTCTGAGCACTGGCAAAGAGTCAAGTCAAAAGAACATCACAGCCCAGTTGCTGCCTCGGAGCCTCGTCCGCGCCCAGCCCTAGGAAGGCATTTGGGAAACAGAACCAAGAAGGAAGTGACAAGAAAAGAAGTCCTCTGAACATGCCAGGATCGTGAGGCTGAGCTTGGAAAACAGACTTTCATTTCTATGGCTCTGATCCCGCTTTTCCTCCTTTCAAGACAGTTTGAAGGCTCCCCATTGTCCCAGACTCAGGCTCCTCATTCTAAATACCCCATCAGACTCACCGAGCTTCATACTTCCAGCTACCCCGCCCTTGACCAAAGGACCAAACCATCACATCCTCATAGTTAGGAGAACGGGTTGTGAGGAAAGATGTGTTCAAGCGCTGGGCTTTGTCACCTGGCTCAGTTTTACCGTCTGTAAAAAGGGGACAATAACAACTCAAAAACGTCTCCAGTGCTTCCCAGGGCCCAGTTTTGCGCCAGGCACTTTCCACGCACGGCATCATTGGCTGCGCACAACACCTCTACGCTGTCTCCATCTCAGAGATGGGGAAACAGGGTTCAGAGAGAGGAAGCAACTTGCCAGTCTCTGTTCAGATGAGGTCTGCCTGTGTGCAATACCAAACCTCAGTGACAGCGACTTAAATTCAAAAGCAGCTCAGTTCTTGCTCGCTAGCTGGTCCTCCAACACCTTCAACACACTGATTTCCACCCCACACTCCAAGATGCTAATTCGGCGTCCGCCATGAGGTGCACGCTCCAAGCGCCAGAATGAAGCCAAGGAGGAGGAAGAGCGAGCCCCCTCACCGGAGGGCGAGTTTCAGAAGGCTGGCAACTGCCTCAGCTCACTGCCCATCGGCCAAAACGTGGTCGCACAGTCACACCTAACTAACGTCACAGGATGCTGGGAAACGCAGTCGTCACTCTGGCGAAGGCCCGTGTCCAGCTGTGGGAGCGGCCTCCAAGACGATGTCCACTGATCCTCACTCCTGATCCGATGGCCGTGCAGTCCTCTCCTGCACTGAACCAGGGTCGGTCTGTGCGCCAATGGACCACAATAGAAGTAGCAGTGTGTGGCTTCCAACCTAGGGCACCAAAGGCATTGCAGCATCTGCCTTGTTCTCTTAGATCACTTACTTCGGGGAAAGCCCACCGCCATGCCGTGAAGACTCTCCAACCCCCCTGTGGAAATGTCCCTGTTGGAGAAACTAATCTTCAACTTGTCGGCCCTGTGAGTGGGCCAGCATGGCGGTGTCGGGCCTGCAGAGAGTCAGCCTTCGGGTGACTGCCGCTCTCATGGATATGGGAGACCTTGATCTAGAAACACACAGCCAAGCTGCTCCAGATTCCTGATGCACAGAAACCATGGAAACTAACTAGTAATTGTTAATGCTATAAGCTACTGAGTTTTGGGGTGACTCCTTACCCAGTGACAAATGATTCGCTAGCGAGCACTTGGAGCTCTGTGACGGAGGAGAAAGGGAAGAACAACTGACCATCTCTGCCCCACTGCACACACACTGAAATGCAAGCAGGGCAGAACCCAAACCCACACCACCTGACTTAGGAGCCAACACGCCTCACCTAACGCCTTAGGCATCCAACACTCTGGTATCTGATGCCCTTCTCTGCAGTCCTGTAGCATAGATTGTTCTTAGCAAAGAATTTAATTTTTAATTGCAGGTTGCCTTGTCCTTTCTATGGAATCTTCAGGCATGGAAATGTTTTCTCTCTCCCCTTTCTTAAAGATAGTACTGTATAGCTTCTCTCTCTCTCTCTTTCTTCTTTCTTTCCTTCCTTACCTCCCTTTCTTCTTCCTTCCTTCCTCCCTCCCTCCCTCCCTCCCTTCCTTCCTTATCTCCTTCCTTCCTTCCTCCCTCCCTCCCTCTCTTCCTTCCTCCCTTCCTCCCTCCTGTCTTCTTTTCTTCATTCACTTACCAGCTTGGATGAGGTAATTATCCCCTCAATGTCTCTATTTCTTACCTGTGAAATGGAAACAAGGACCCTCATGGGATTGTTGGATGAATTAATAAAATATGTGATCTATGTAATACACAAGTACTGCGTCTGAAACATTAAGTGCTCGATAAATGGCAGCTGTTGCAATTATCGTGACCATGAGCCCCTCCTGTGAACCCTAGTGGAAGAGCGACCACAGATCTGTGTGTTGAACTAGAGCTGACACCAACGCTCTCATGCTCACAATTGCATTCGCTGCTCCCTGTGAGCCCAGAAGGGAAGGTTATCACGTGTTTACAGATGAAGAAGCAGACTCAGAACAGTGAAGTGATGAGTCCAGGATCACACAGCAAGCTGATGATGGAACCTGAACTACAACTCACCTTCCAACTCTAATCATGGGTTTCCGTTCTCCTATGTGAACATTCTCTTCAACATCGTAACCTGGGTCCAGGATCACATGGACCAGAATCTCTTTCCTTCTGGGTCCCTTTCCCTCTGAAACAGTTTCCCCAGCCCTCGGGGTGAATAGAGATGTCAAATGAAGCCACTGCCTTTGGGAGGGACATGGAGCCTTGGGGGTGGCTGGAGCTTCTGACAAGCTGCCACCTTCCATATGGCCCCTTCTCTCCTACATGGACATCTATCCAGAGCTCACAGACCTGTCCCAAGTCTGAAAGCCCACTCACTCCCTGGGTGGGGCAAGGACAGTATGGAAGGATAACAACAATAACATCAGTGGCACCCTGCTCTGCCTCCTGGTCTTCCCTTTTAAAATTGCTTATTGCAGTCAAAGCTCAACCAACCAGGCACTATTTTCTAAAATGCGTGAACTCCAAGGGGACCATGGAGGATACTAAAAAGTATATAGCTTAAGCCCTGGCCGGTTTGGCTCAGCAGTTAGAGTGTTGGCCCACAGACCAATGAGTCATGGGTTTGATTCCAGTCAAGGACATGTACCTTGGTTGTGGTTTGTCCCCAGCCTTGGTCGGGTCATGTGGGAGGCAACCAGTCAATGTGGCTCTATCACATCAATGTTTCTCTCTGTCTCTCTCTCTCCCTCCCTCCTACTCTATCTGATAATAAGTAGAAAAATATCCTCAGGTGAGGAATTTTTTAAAAAAGCATACAGCTTAAAAGAATCTAAATAGTATAAAGAACTTTCTAACCATCAGAGCAATTTCGAAAGGAATGGCCTGCAGGAAGCATTATTCACCATGGATATATACCAAGAGGTTCTCAAAACCTAACTGTGTTGTTGAGTTACCTGTTTGGATTATTAAAAATACACACTCTCAGGCCCTGCCACAGACTGACTGAATCAGAGACTTTAACCACAGGGCATGTGAATCTGTACCTTTCACTGTCCCAGGTGATTTTGATGAATAGCCAAGTTTGAGAATCATGAACCTAACTGCCAAGAATTCAAGTATCAAATTGAGACGGAGCCAGACTAGTGTTTTTTAAACCCAACGCCTCCTTCGATGTCCTATGGGACTGCTGCACGATGGTGGTGAGGACTGGGGGCGGAGGAAGGGCATGCTGATGGAAGGAAAGTGGAGCGTCTGGACCTCACCTCCCAGTTTTAATCAGAGCACCCCACTTTTACCGCTTTAGTTCATTTATGCTTCCATGCAAGATGCATTTACACAAAGGATGCTCTAGCTTCAAAAGCGTGAAAGCAGCTGAACTGGATGACCTTTAGTTTATTTCATCAATAGACAGCTACCGAGTGTCTGCTACATGGCAGCCTCTGTGCCAACTCCAAGCCGAGCCAGACACAGTCGCTCCTCCCCGGGAGCTCACAGTGAGAGGGAAGAGAGTGAGTCATTCGCAGGTACCAAGGTGACTTCACTCGCAGAGGAGTGAGAGCACAGGATCAGCTGTATCCTGAAGGCTGTGTAAGAACTCGCTAGTTGCAGAGAAAAAGGAGAAAGTGAAGGCAACAGCAAGTGCAAAGGTATGGAGGTCTGAAGGAATGCAGATGGTTCAAGAACATCTTGAGTGTGGTTCAAGCTTAGGAGGCACGGGGATGGTGGGCAATGAGGCTACAAGGCGGCAGAGTCTTTGAGCAAGACAACTTCCTTATCACCAAAGTGTGGAGGCGGGGATAAATGACCTGGAGAATCAGTCTTTGGATTTGCAGGGACTGCCTAGTGATCCTCTCCCTGCAGGAGATGCTTGGCAATGTCTAGACATTTTCAGTTGCCACGCTGTGGGAAGGAGGTGGTGCTACTAGTATCCAAGGTGTAGAGTTCAGGGATGTCACTCAACATCTTACGATACACAAAACAGCCCTCGTAATAAAGAATTACCTGGCTCAAGATGTCAGCAGTGCTGAGCTTCAGAAACATGCCCTAGAGCTATCTGAAAAAGTCCAACCTTTTCTGACCACGGCATCCAAGGTCACTGGTGCAGGATTCAGAGGGGTGGAGGGGATGGCCACTAAAACAAGGAATTGTGTAGAGATTCAGGGACAATGCTGCTCTTTCACCACCATGGTGGGTCAAAGGTCAAACAAGAAGGGGTCTTGAGGATCACATACTGAAATCCAAGTGGATAACCTAGGGCTGAAAAGGGACTATGATTCGATTAGTAGGAAGGACCCAGATTTCCTGGATTCCAAAGCTAGAAGTCTTCAAATCTCGGAGCTCTACAGCCTAAATGGTCCTGCCTGGGCCTCCCAAGGACTGTGTCTCCCTTTTGCAGTCAGACTGCCAGAGTGGCTCCGTCTGTGCTACACAAATCACTGTGAACTCTTCGCTTCCACTGCCACCAGGGGCTTGGTGAACAACGTCTCTGCCTTTACTCTCCAGAAGAGCTGTAAGAAGACACCAGAAGACTCACTCGTCATATTCCACCCATTTCTCATTTTCTTCCTTAGTGCATTGTGTCCAAATGGCTCCATAATCTGTATCTTGGGGATGCAGGTTCATTCCTCATAATGTCATGGCCAGCAGATACACAGACTCAACCCCAGATGAGAAACTGAGCAGCTTGAATGAGAGCCTCATAGCATCTTCAAGTTGAAAGGACTAGATAAGCCTCCCTGCCCAGTCAGCACCCATCGCGTGAAGAAATTCCTCCAAGTGCCTCAGAGCTATGTGTTGTAGGCTGGACTTTACCCCTCTGAGCCTTAGTTTCATCTGTAAAGAGAAGTTGATTAGGGTCCCTGCCTCATGAGGTTTTTGAGATAGTGCCCATAAAGTGCACAAGGCATGGATGGCAATGGGAGATGCCAAGTAGGTGGGGGCTGTGATGATGTCTGAAAAGACAGCCGCCCTGCTGGGACTAGCAGGTGCCACCACAGGAGGTAACATCTAGAGATCCCTTACTCCTGCAAAGTCCAACCTTCCTCTCACCGTACAGAGTCCATCTGCTAAAGCAGCCTCAGCCAGGAGAGGAGAAAGTTCTTTCTGAACTCTGCCTAATGGGCCCATTGCTATCCTGGAAATAAGTAGTAACTTGGATTCTTAAGGTGAAAGAAGCTCTGGAGTTATTAATGTGAGCCTATGTTCAACGAAATAAGCAAGCTCTACTTGAACCTATTACATGTTTATTACACATGACATACACTGCCACCACTCGGACACGGTCATTCTAGGCCACAGCACAGTGGCCTACGCAGACTGGGTCATGTCCGACCTTCTGCCCTGACTCAGCTTCCGTCCCACAAAGGAATACAGGAAGGTGGGCCTGATCCTGGTGTATTCCATGTCAGCCTCCTCAGGTTCTCCCAGGGCTGATTTCCAAAACAATTTACCCACTGGACGGCCATCAGCTTTATAGCCCTTCTCTCCTCCTGATCCCCAATTCATCCCTTCTAGGTATCACCCACAGTCACACAAATTAATAGCACTCATATTTAACATGCTTTCATCTGGTCCCCAAAGAAGTGTAACAAAGAAAACCCTTCCAGCCTATTCTTCTCAAATTCCAAACTTATTTCATTAACAAGTCAATTCATTAAGCATTAGCCACAGATGTACCAAGACCCCTTGGCAGACATTAGGATACGAAGTGAGCACGCAGACAAAGCCGCTTCCCTCGGGGTGCTTGTTACGACTACATCCAGGAGGGAAGTGCAGAAAACAGGCACCCCCAAGAGACTGGGAGGAGCGCAAGTCTTGTGATAGTCATGAGGGTAACACTTCACAAAGTAGACTCTTAAACTGACATGATAAGAATGAGCAGGGATTAGGCAGGTGCATCAGAGAAAGAGGGCAAGGCAGAGGGAACAGCACAGGTAAAGTCATGGAGTAAAGAGTGACTGTGGCAAGTGAAAGGAATTAGAGGAAGCTCAGGCTCCCTGGAGTGGAGGAAGAGAGATGGGAGGTGTGAGAGAGATGAGGCCAGAGAAGTAAACAAGGACTAGATCATGAAAGGTCTCATAACTGACCATTTTAGAGAATGGGGGTTTTTCAACTGAGTAAGAAACCACATATTAGTATGCATAGAGTAGCCATCAATTTAATGTGTATTTGTGTAATGCTTTCTATGTGTTCAAGCCTCCCCTAGGCAGCGGGGACAAAGGAGAAGGGGAAAGCATAAGACATGACCATTGATTTCTCTGTGGCCAGGACAAAGATATTCTTTAAGCCGGGCTTCAAAACATGGGACAATTTCAGGACCCTGGACAGCAGGAGACAAATCTTGTTTTGTTTGGAAAGTCAGCATAATGCTTCCCACAGAGTAGGTCCCAGTAAGCAATGGATGAATGAAAGCAGAAGGTGTGGCCATCTGACACAGGTACTAACATGTGACAAAGGCACATGTTTACAAAAAAAAAGAGAGAAGTGAGAAGACTAAGGCAGAGAATCAGTGGTCAAAAAATCTTCCATGAGGAGACAAGACTGAAAGGATGGGCAGGAGGAAGGGAAGGGGGCAGCATTGCAGACAGTGGGAATTGCATGTGCAAAGGTGCAGGGCCGAGAAAGGTCATGGGTGGAGCTGGGTCAGAGACTGACCGGGCAGGAATGGAGGGATTTTCCTTGGGAGCTGGTGGGGGGTGGGGGTGGGGGGGATAGGTGGGTAGACAAGGTGGGTCTTTGGTACAGGATTCCTGAAAGACAGAATGAGGACTTGTGGTTGATGCACAAAACACTGGGAGTCTGCAGATTCTAGACAAGGGGGAATCCCGAGGAACACTGTGTTTAGGAGGCGGTAGGTGAGAGGTTGGGAATACAGAGAGAAGGAAACAGAGGAACCGGCAAGAAGTGACTGTTGTCATTGAGGTGAAATGTCAAGGGAACCAAGAATAGGTCAAAATGGGTGGGACTTAGGTACTGAGAAGGGGCAGGAAACTCACTGAAAAGCCACTAAAGACCAGATCAAAGAGTCCTAGTGTGTCACAGTTCCCACTTCAGCCCTCAAACCTCAGGGAGGGCTAGCATCCAGCTGGATCATTCAGGTTTCAGGACAATGAATGGGCCACATTCGCCAGTGGGTGGGGTAACTCTACACTAAAAAGGTCCAGACAAGGGGTCTGCAAATTATAGTGAACAGTCCAAGTCCAGCCCTCTAAAGACAGTTTTCATATTTTTGAATAGTTGGGGGGGGGGGATAAAAAGAATAATATATTGTGACACATGAAATTTAAATTTCAGAACCCATGAAGTCTTATGAGATCACAGCCACACCCATTAGATTAGCTGTGGTCTGGTGGCTTTACAGTTATGTAGCCCCCCACCCAGCCTGAAATATGTGCCCTGATCCGTTACAGAAAACTTTGCTTACCCTCCTCTAGACCTTTCTCTCTGGCGCTCAGGGCCCCCTCTTCATTTGTTTCCCCTCCCTGCTATGGCCAGGCCCAGGCACACAAACATCCTGGGCTAAGAGGGAGCTACCAGGATTCCAATGATTTTACTTTCTCATGTACCCTTATTGACTGACCTACACTGTACCCAGACCCCTTGTGGGGGAGTGGGTCTGGTCTGGCACGGAGATTCGAAGTGTCTAGGTTTCCCATGCTCTTGGTCCAAGCCTCCCCACAAACTACAACAAAGAGCTTTAAGCAAGGGGGTGGCCAGATGAGCTTTGTGCTCGAGGACTGAGGACTGAGGATGCCCTCATTGTCGCCCAGCTTAAGAGTGACTTGGGAGGGATGACAGAGTGGCCTGGGGCCGACTGGGGGCAGAGGCTCTTCTCCACAAAGAACGTGAATGCACGAATGGGTCCGATTGCTCCTAGGATTCTGGACTGAGAGAGTTAACACATGGGCAGAGGCGAGGACCATCCTGGTCAGCGTAGCCGGAGAGGCCCGATGCCAAATCAATTTTCACAGCAGCCCACCTCCATCGGAATGAAAAATCTTTTCTTAACACTCTTATTAAACCCTAATCTTAATCATATTCATCATTATTAAGCCTTGAAATTGTCTGGAATATTTAAATAGGGCCAAACTAAAAGTCAGACGAAGGGATTTAAAGGGACAGCTCGAATTCTCCTCAAGAAGCCCACCCAATAATCGCTGGAGATTCAGCCCCCAATAGAGACCAAGGCTTTAGAGGGAGAGATTTTCAACAACGGCACCTGGAGGGGCTGCCAATTACATTCAGCCTGGGTAATATTAGTCTTCCTTTCAAAGACTCCACAAAAACTTATCAAGGAAAGGAAGAGGCATAAAGAAGATGAATTAAGGGCTTAAATGTCCCCAGTACCTGGAGGGACATTAAAAGAGAACAGTTCCGTGGGCCTCCCTCTGGCCTCCCTCCTTTTAGGCCCCAAAACAATGCCCATTAAATAACTCCATCGCTTTGGTCTCTGTTGCTGAGGAGCTCATTTCCAGCGGACCCCGAGAGGTCAGATGACCTGGCCCAGCTGTTATCTCCAGATACACGGCAGGAAGCCAACAGGGCCTTTAGAACTATGTTCCAAGGAAGAAATAATGGCCCTTTCATACTTCTTCCTAAATAAGAAATTTAATTTGAGAAGTTGGTCTCTCACTTTCGCTGCCCTCCCCTCTTACAGAGTAGGAGTGAGTGTGAGCTCATCGGGACTGTTTCTGCACCCCGGCCCTGTCCGATGCGCAGTCTATACATCGGCCCACTACTCCCCGCAGGAACCCCAAGACGTGGGTCTCACCATCTCCATTTCACAGATGAGGCATTCCGCAGAGAGGAAAGTACCTTAACCACAGTCACCCCGCCTTGAACTCAGGCCCCTGACTGTGCGCACAGCCCGTGTCCTTTCCTTCTCGGCCCCTCTGGCTTGTCCCTACCCCCACCGCCCGTGGGCACGAGGGTGACAGGAGGGGCGATGGATTCGGTGCAGGAGAAGGAGTCTTTAACAAGGGACATTGTTATTTTATCATTATTATTAGGTTTGAATCCTGACTGTTAGAAAAACCTATTTAACCTTTACTCTGGCTCATGCATACATTAGGTGGGGGAACCTATGTGCCGTCCTAAAAACGTGGGACATTAAAACCTGCTGACATAAAATCAAACCACCCAGCCATAACAGGTGTCGCTTTTATGTGATTATCTTGCCAATATCTTCGTGTTGCTAAACTCAATCAGACTACAATCTTCCCCACGTGCCCTGAATTTAATGGGAACCACGAATGGGTGTGACTCCTTATAGATCTTCCTGTAATAGAAACATGGCCTCTTCTGCCCTGGCCAATTCAAACGAAGCCACTGGGCTGTCATTTGTTGGGTTGCTTCAAGAATATTGAACAGTGGCCCTGCTAGAAACGACAAAGATGTTAACTGGCATTCAAGGCCTTTCTAAAATATCTGGCACCAACATAACTTTCCAGAACGTTCTTCCTCTGCTCCTGTGAATAATCTTTCAGAGAATCCAAGACTATCAGAAACGACAGAGATTTCTGAGACCATCTACTCCACCCTTGCAAGTAGAACTGGAATCGCATGTGAACTCTGACTGGCATCTTGGAGCACGGGGCTGAGAAGGATTCTGGGGCCAGTTCCAGGCTCGCTGAGAAAAGAATGCCGTGATTGACCCACAGCTGCCATGCTCTTGGTTGATGGAGGGGGAGAGACCAGCAAACTCACACGATGCATAAGCAACAGAGTCCAGACCAGAATGCATTCCTCCTGACTCCTAGCCCTGAGTTCTTTTCCGAGTGGAGGAACTCTAATGAAAGAGGGTAAGGCACATTGGCAGGATCAAGGAGCCAATGGTATGAAGAAGGCAGAAAGCAACTCCCACTCCCATGATAAAAAAGAAAACGCCTCTAAACTCCCAAAGATCCTTAATCAAATATCCTTAGTCCATTTTAGGAAGTTATTATCTCTTCACTCTTCTTTCCCAATTTCTGTCTCCTTCCTTACACCAGGCTGCAATATTGTTCTACTGATCCCAAATCTCCCACAAACAAGTTTACCTACAATTACGGAACTCTGGGGTCTTTTCATGACTTTGAGTCTTTATCAGTCAGAGTCTGACATCCTTCCTCTGACTCTGTCCACTGGGAATCATTGATCACTGACATTGCCCCCAGCCAGAGTTCAAGGGAGAGTGAGACAGAACAGAGAGGCAACAACTGAAATCATTAGTCCCTCCATGCACACACATCCATCCTCCTCTCAACCTCTGCAAACCTTCCCTGAATCCCCCTCACCTCCACGACAACGCCCCCAGGTCTTCACATGACCCCTGGCACCTGTTATAGTCTTCCCAGCCAGCCTGTCCAGCCTCATCCTGTCCCAATCCCTCTCAGGCATACAAAGCCTAGAGTGGGAAGGGCAAGGGGCACTGAGGCGCTGGTCCCAGCCCATCCCCACATTACTAATGGGTCTTTAGTAACGGGCACCTTTCCTTCTTTGCCCACACACTATTTCAGAAGGTGCTGAGTGTGACTGGCAATGGCTGTCCTGCATGTGCTGGTGTGTGGCATGAGGACAGGAGGCTGCCTTGGTTAGAATGCCTGCTGTACTCATGGTATTGCCACTATGTGGTGAACACAGCCTGCAGACAACTGCTTTGGCGGCTTGGATCATACTCCTAGTTCCCGACACGCCATGTCCACCTCGTGACCCGAACTTAACCTTCAAACCCTGGCTCCAGAGTCACCACCTTTAAGAAGCTGTCCCCAACTCACTAGACTGAATGAATCCCAGAGGAAAATGCATCGATCGTTACTCCAGACGTATAGCAGGGAGGTTAAGGGCACAGATATCTCTTCGCTGCTACTCACCAGCTGTGTGATCTTGGGCAAGAAACTCAGCCTCTCTGTGTCTCCATTTCTTCACCTGCAAAGCTGAAATACCACCTACCTCACAGGATTGTCGTAAAGACAAACAGAGCTCATGTGCTCAAAGTGTAGAATGTAGAGCAGGGCCCAGACTGAGGGCTCAGCAAGTGTTACCATCCCAGCACTTGAAATGTTGTAGTTTAATAACACAGTATCTACCTGTCTTCTACACTGAATTGCAAGTTTCTTGAGCGCTGGGATTTGATTTTAGTCATCTTTGAACTCCCTGCCCACCTAATGCAGCGTTAGTTCCATAGGTGCTCATGAATATTTAATAGATGACTAAATGAATGAATAAATCTGTTTGAAGCCTTCGAAGTCAGAAGGGAGAGTCAGTTTCCAGCGATCTCTACTGCTGGTGGCTTATCCTCCAGTTCAGGAGGACTCGAGTGAAGTGTTCCATGGATGTCACTCTGAGTCGGAAGAAACACTGTATCACAGTGACATCCAGACTCATATTTACCTTGCACTACTCTTAATAACCTCTCACTAATGCAAAAAATTAAAATTCCTTCCTCTCTTGATGCGATCTCTAGTGGCAAACACTGATGGGTTTTCTCCCCTTCTCCTTGAGTTTCTAATGAAGCAGAAGCCCACATGACTGTTTTATGTGCCTATCTGTCTACACTAATGGTGTAAGCAGAGACAGGCGCACCTCTCCGAAGAGTGTTTTCTTGGGAACTGGCGCAGAACAGCACAGGTAAGGCACACCCACATGGTATTGACTTTTTCTAATGATGATGGAGATTAAGAGTAGACATCACTACCTTCTTCAAACACACAGGTTCATCTTTGGATTGCATGTGCTGTTTATCAGCAGTACTTCTAGTGAGACCTTTGTTCATTCATTCATTCACTCAACAAATAGGTACGGAAAATGTACCGTGTGGCCGGAACCACCATGTCACACAATTTCAGGGCTACTGTTCTCATCAGTCTGTGGAATGGTTGGGCACCACCTGGGGACCGAACCTCCAGACACGGCAGCCCTACGAGGGGCAGAGCTGCACGTGCAGAAGTGAGCATGATGCTCCTTCTCTCAAGAAGCTCGAAGTCAGGTAGGATAGAAACACTTGGAAGCCATGAATTGCCAGTCCTGCAGCAGGAGGACAAGAGCTCAGTCAAGGCAGACGGGCATTCCAAAGGCACAGCTGTCTCTGCGAGGGTCAGGGAAGACTTCTTGAAGGTAGGGAGGTCTGAGTTTAGTTTTGAAAGCTGCACAGGAGTTCATTACACAGATGTGAACAGGACAGCTGGAGAGTGAAGGTTGCACTGTTCCAAGAGGAGAAAAGAACACAGACAAAGATACTCAGACGTGAAAAAAGCACGGGCTTTTATGGTACAATGAGGCACTGATGCGTTATCAGAGTGTTCCTTCTGAAGGTGTGTGGGGTGGGGAATGAGACGGAGAGGGAGGCAGGTGTCAGGTCATGAAGGACCTTGAAAGTCGTGGTAAGAAACTAAGCCATTACAGTGGCTGATACGGAGTCATGATGAAGGGGAGGTGGAAATGAGCCCTGTCACACTTAGATGGGATGACTAGGATCTCTTGTGAGTATGTGTCTATTTTCAAACTATTCTGCACTGGTTATCTCATTCCAGCCCTGCTGTGGCTTAGGAGTAGACTGGACATGACCCAGTTTCCTGGAGTGGGATGAGAGTAGACCCTAAAATGAACCCGGATTCAACCCCTGGTATCACGCAGGTACAGGGGACCCAGTATTGCCTGTCTAGTCTGGCAGATGGCCATGACATCCCATTGGCAGACTGGCAAATAGATGGCAACTCAAATCAACCTGCAGTTTCTCATATGTGACCGCGGGTAACTCCGCACGCACGCAGCACACAGGCCTGGGAAACGCAGCCTGGCACAACTCAGTCTCGGCAAGCGGTTAGCGTCACGGGGCCCTTTTGCTACTTATTATGTTCCAAAATAGTCCTCGTTACCCTCCTTTTCAAAACCTTCCTTGCCATTTATTCCCATTACCTTTGCTCTTCTATCTTCCCAGACAGATAATAAGTATCTTCACAGCAAGGGCCATGATCACTGTACTGCCCTCATGTCCCAGTTGCCTGACACATGGTGACTGCTCATTAGACATTTGACTAATGACTGAACGGTGGCCCCCAAAGACAACCACATCCGAATCCCAGAACCAGTGACTGTGTAACCCGACAGGCTTATCCACGTAAACCCAATGTGATCACCACGGCCCTCGTGAGAGGGAGGCAGGAGAATAAGAACGAGAGAAGAAAGTGGGGCAGTGGAAATAGAGTCAGTTTGGTACTCTCTGAAGATGGAGGAGGGGCCATGAGCTAAAGCACGCAGGTGGCCTCTGGAGACTCGAGAGCCTGGGAGGCAGATGCTCCCTGAGAGCCTCCAGAAGGGGCACAGCTCTACCACGTCCCCATCTCTGCCCCAAAGACCCATTTCAGACGTCTGGCCTCCAGAACTGTAAACGAACAAACTTCTGTGGTGTTTAGCCAGACAGCTCGTGAGGACTGGTTACGGTAGCCATAGGAAACAAATGCAGCAGTGGATGGCTAAGGGCTATTCCGAGTTTGGTGACAGGGAGATCGTAGGAACAGTGGGATTTAGAAGCAGGTTCCAGCCCTGGCCAGTTTGGCTCAGTGGTTAGAGCGTCGGCCTGCGGTCCAGAGAGACCCGGGTTCAGTTTCCGCTAAGGGCGCGTACCTCGGTTGCAGTTTGTCCCCGGCCCTGGTTGGGTCATGCGGGAGGCAGCCACTCGATGTGTCCCTTTCACATCGATGTTTCCCTCTCTCTCTCTCTCTTCCTCTCTCCCCCTCCCACTCTATCTGAACAAAAAATGGCGGGTGAGGATAAAAAAAAAAAAATTAAAAACAAAAAAATAGAACCAGGTTCCAGACCTAGAGGAACATGAACAGTAATAGAAAAGTTAATCTGCACAGTTTGGAGGGTCCTTTCCCACGCATCCCTCGGGGAATGCCGAGCCTGAAGAGGTCTGCCGTGCACAGGGAGAGGAGCGGTCGCACAGCACACCGCACCTGCTGAAACAACACTCGCGGGGGGAAGTGCCACAGGGTCAGAAGCAGCCACAGACGCACAGCCTCCCACTTGAAACGACACTGAAGGACAGCACACAGCTGTCTGCAGGGCCAGACATCACACTCAGAGGCGAGACCTCAAACTGTTTTGTTTTGCATTTTAAGAACGTTTAAATTGGGATCTGTCCTCTTCACAGGTTTTTAAGTGCACAACACAGTATTGCTTTCCACAGGCACAATGTTATACAGCAGGTCTCCAGAACGTATTCATCTGGCATAACTGAAATCGTCCCCACTGATCAGCAGCTCCCCATTCTTCCTGCCCCCAGCCCCAGGCTTCTGTGAGTTTGACTAGTTTAGACACCTCGTACAAGTGAAGGCATGTGGTATTTGTACTATAGCTTATTTCACTTAGCACAATGCCTGAAAGAGTCATCATTCATGGGGTCGCATACAGCAAAAGCTCCTTCTTAAGGCTGAATACTATTCTGCTGTATGTACAAGCCACATTTTTTAATCTGTTCACATTTACATTGTTTCCATATCTTGGCTATTGTGATTAGTGTCACAATGAACATGAGAATGCTGATCTCTCTTTGACTTCCATTACTTTGGATAAGTAGCCAGCAGTGGGATTGCAGGATCATAAGGTAGCTCTATTTTTACTCTTTGAGGAGCTACCATACTGTTTTCCACAGTGGCTGCACCATTTCGCATTCCCACCAACAGTACACACAGGTTCCGATTTCTCCACATCCTCCTCAATGCTTACTGTCTTCTGGTTTGGTTTTTGTTTTGTTTTTTGGTAGCCATCCTATCTGGTGTGAGGTGATATCTCACTGTGGTTCTGATTTGCATTTCCCTGATGGGTCTTGCAGTTCTGTGATTAGGGAAGCCCAGTCCGGCTGCTGGTGTCCACGGGCTGGGACGCACCAGCTAGTTCTGCATTTGTGGCTGGAGGGAGCACCAGTTCCTCCCGTCTTATGATTGGGAGTCCTTTGTGGTTGACCTGAATTTATTGATTAGGCACTGAGCTATAATCAGTTTCCAAGGAACTGAGCCAACGCCTTTTCTGAGAGGCCAGCCTATCAGGGATCCATCCTGGACAATTGCACTCTCAACTAAGAAGGCTGGTGCTGCGGGATCTCCCACTACAATGTTACTTAAGGTGCATCTGGAGACAAGAAATGTCACCATCTCCCAAGGTGCTTGCAAAACAAATCCACATTCCAGGGCTGCACTTCAGTCCTACGAAATAAGAATTGCTGGGAATGCTGCCTAGGAATATGCATTTTTAATCACACACACACACACACACACACACACACACACACACACACCCCAGTACTTTCATGTGCACTAATTTGAAAACTGCCTATCATTCCAAATTAGAATTGTACAATGAGGAAACTGAGGCTCATGGAAAGGAAAGACCTTTCAAAGATCACAGAAAGTCAGTGACAGAAGATTTAGTCCCTGACCTCATGAACCCAACAGTATAATTTAGGAAGCCCAGCCATATTCATATGAAAAGTAAAGAGTGACGAACTTGTGGCGTGCCAACAGTTCCCCGAGAATGCCGACATTCACCATTACATGCAATCATCACAGCACAATTTTTTTCTGATGACACAATGAGATGAAGCAATGACAGGCGGTCTGATTTTGAACCCAGGGTTCCTTTATTCAGAGAGAAGATCTAAGAGAAAACATTCCGTAGAAAGCAAGTCATCGTGATATGAGCTCCTAGCGTAGTGGCGGGAAGGTGCCGGGAGCTGTCCAGGGAGGGAGGCGTTTACTTAGAGAAGGCGTCTTAGCCAAGAAGAATTTTTGCACCAGGTCTTGAAAGAAGTTTTAAGTTCACTAAAAGGAGTCATAGATTTCAGGGTCTCTCCCATAATGAATCCTAAAAAGAGTGACACTATGGTATTGAAAACATGATTGTGCTGTTTCCGGGGGGGAAATTAACGGTCCGATCCTAAAGAGGATGGACGTTGGTGATTCTGACTTATGGGCACACCGCAGAGCTTTCCTAATCAGCGTTCCTTAGTGCAGCTCAGGGTGACGGCTGCAGGCTGAAAATAGTCCACTCCAAACTCTGATTGCAGAGTGTTTCGAGAGGGAAAACGTGGGTGACAGACTAATAAAACCCAGGAACAGCTTGTATTGGTGTTTTCCCACAGTGTCTTCCACCCCACACGTCCCGACAACCACTGCGATACCCCCGGGGGCTCCAGCTCCGTCACCCTCTCCAACCAGATCTTTCCATGGTGTGTGTTGAGCACCTACTAGCTGCCAGCCCTTGTGGCTGCTACAAACATCATCTCCCTTAATTCTCACCTTAACCCGTGAGGAAGGTTTAGATGAGGAAAACCTGGGATACAAGCTAAGGATCGAAAGGAACAGATTCAGTCTACATACCTAGGTGCCTACCATGTGCTTTTCCATACTCAAGTGCTTCCACCCTCACAAAAAGTCCCATGCATTAAGTAGATGCCATTAAATTCCAGTTTATACCACGTGGCTCAGATGTGATAGATCTGTATTTGAACCAGATCTATTTGATTAAAAAAGTGATTTTTTTTCCCCACCATCACATGCTGCCTTTAATAGATTTCCTAATCTTGGAGGAGGAGAAAAGTTCATGGTCAATAATTAAATCTGCCATGTGATCATTATAACAGAAGATGACAAGCTGTAACAGAGGTATCTACAAAGTGGTGTAGCTGCTCAGGAGAAAGGTTCTGCTGCAATCTCTGCCACGGGGCCTTTGCACATGCTGTCCCCTAGGAGCACAAAGTTCCCCTCTGACAGCCCTTTCCTGACCACACCAGCTATGCTGCTTGTGTGTTTTTCTCTATTGCTGTGCCCTGTATAGTGTTTTTTTTTTTTTTCAACAGCAAGCGCTATTTGCAAGTTATAGTCACTAATTACCTTCCTTGCTTATTGTCTTTCTGCTGCAACTGCATGAAAACTGCACAGGGACAGGAATGTATCTGTCCTAGTCACTACCGTCTCCTCAGTGCTGGCACCAGTCATGTCTGATGACTGCTGAATGAAGGAAGGAATAAATGAGTGAGTCCATGGATGAATGAATAGCTGCTGACCATCCTCAGGACACTGCGCATCATCTCCCTTTCAAAGTGAATAAACAGAAACTGCCAAGATCGTGATAGCATCAGAGAGGGCGGGGGAGAGTCAACGCAGTTGTTCTGGATCTAACTCCAGCGCACATCTCACTAAATCAAACCACACCAACTTGAATTTGCAGACTCTGAAGCCTGTGGGTTCACAGATGACTGACAGTGAGCCTGGAGAAAGGAAAGGTGAGGGGACCAAAATGTACAGAAAGAGGGGCTGAGACTTCCCACTGATGGGTGGGTCTGACTCCATAAACAGAGGCTCATTATAATAAATCAGAATGTTAACCGACACTTATTGTCTGCTTACAGCTTTACCTGTGTAACAGGAGGGGAAATGTTACTCTCCCAGATTCTGGAGATGCAAGAAGCTGCATTTGGAAAAACTCTTCAGACACAAATCAAAGCTGTCTGCTGCACTGGTGTGCATCAGACCGAGGGGGAAGGGAAGGAGAGGGCAGGTGAGGAGAAGGCACCCACAGGTGGTGGGAGCCCAGATTCTGTGATGCGATCCCTCCCCTGGACTTCCAAGCCGCTGGTGACATATACCGACCCCACAGCACGCTTAATGCATGTGAGTATCTCACGGGGTCCTGTGAAGAAGCAAACAACAGAAACACAGAGCCCAGGAATCAGAGAGGTCAGGGCAAGTAAGTCTACTTTTGGAACTAAGGCAAAAAGCAAGCCTCACTGTATGAAAGCAAGTATACTTGTCTGCAGTGTGATGGGCTCGGAGATGCCCTGCCAGGATCTCCCTGCGGGAAGGGTGTGTACTGGGGCAGCCTGCAGCAGTCAGCCCTCGGGAATTGCCCTTCTGCCTGCCTCCTTGTCTGAGCCCATGCCTGCCCAGGCCATCCCCATCCAGTGACTGACAGAGTACGGCATATAAAGGCCAAGCCACATGGGCCGCAGCAGGACATCTCTGAGAGCTCCTTTAGCTGCAGAGCTCGCCGTGGGGTTAGCTGAGGTTGTCACTGGGGCTGCTTCACGGCTCAGCTTCCCTCTCTGGCCAGTCCTGCTTCTGCCTCGGCGTTGTGCGGTGCTGCTGACCCAAGAGCACTTTCCAATAAACATCCTGCATGCTACACTCCGTCTCCGAATCTGCTTCCTGACCTGTGGCACCGGGAAGACCTTTAGACTTCCACCAGCTGGGAGATGGGTGGTGAGACTTTAGACAAATTATACTCACACCTCTCAATGTTTGTAACTCCGAAGTAGACATTATGGCCCCGTTTTGCAGGTGGGGAAACTGAGACTTTGACTGCTGTGTAATTCACCTGCCGTGACCATGTGGTAAACATGAGGCCGTGATTCCACGTCCGACCAGCCCGCGTGCTGACCACCCACCAACAATAACGAGAGTCCTTCTGCGTTCTCTTCCCTCCAACCCGGCCTCACAGCTTCCCCTCCTCTCCTTCCCACCGCACAGGATTTTTTTTTGTTTTGCTTTGTTGTTTTTCTTCCCATTTTCTATGGCTCTCATTACATCCTGCCTCCCATCACGAATATTTATTCGCAGTCTGTGTCCTGTAATGAACCATGTTCTTTCTGAGGATAAGAGCTGTGTGTGATTCATCTCTCTCTGCCTACAGATGAAAAAAAAAACAAAACCTAAGTAAATGTGAACTGAATTAAAGTTATTCTACATTGATTTATCTCTAATTATGGAATGAAAGCCTTTGTTCTAATATAAAAGCATCGAGGGTGTAGGCAGTTATTTGCGTGGGGGAAGGGTTACGGGCTACCCCGCTGACACCTCTGGAGTCAGCCCCACCCCGCCCTCCCCGCGGCTGTCCCCATGGAAAAGCCAAGGGGGTGATGATGGAATTGCAGGCTGAAGGGCAATTTCTAGGCCTCAGAAAATTAAGACCCAAAGGGGGTAAAAAACACACACACACAAAGAGACAAAAGCAAATATTAGTTAGGAATTTGACAACAAAAATTTGAATTAAGAAATTAAATGGAGGAGAAGAAATGAACTGGTGTGGGAGGTCCTACCGACAGATTCCAGACCTGTAAAACGCCACCTCGCGCTCTGGTTCCTCTGCAGACGAGTCCAAGTGGAGATGTATTTCTGGCACAAACGGCTCTGTCCTAGGGTTCTTGATTATAATTATAATAATGGGTTTCTGAAAGCCTGCAAGTAGTTCTGGGAATGATAATAAGGGTTGAGAAAAGACATGTTGTTTATGTGGTGAGTGTTTGTGGAATGTTAAATGAGGGTGGGAAGAAAACCTCATGCCACACTTTCCACAAACTCCAAAATATACAAGTACACCCAGGCAGCCCATCACTGCCTCCCTGGGCTCCAGGCACACACACCATCCCTTCCACCGCCCCGCGAATCGAGGACCATGGCAGAGTAGGGAAAGCGAGCACCCTTCCTGTTTTCCTTGTCGAGTTGCTCACCTCTTAGGAAAGCTCCTAGCTTTCTCGTCGGAAAGAGGAGCAGCCTCGGTCTCAGAGATGCGGGTCCTTCCCTCACCCACTGTTAGTCCTGGCAGGACAGTCAGTCCTGAGCCACAGCGCAGACCTCACAACCTTGGTGTGGACAGTTCGCATGGCAACCAAACTGCTTTCTCTTCCTTTGGAAGCTCCTTGAGAACATGGAACCTATCTGACCCATTGCTGGTAGTGTTGTTTAATTGTGGGAAAACACACATAACATAAAATTTAATATGTGAACCACTTTCAAGCGCACAGTTCAATGCCATTAAGTACATTCACAACGTTCAGCAACCATCACCGTCGTCTAATGCCAGAACTTTTTCATCAGCCCCGAAAGAAAACCCATACCCAGCCCGCAGTCACTCTCCGAGTCTCCTCCCCCGTGGCCCCCGGCAGACCCACTGTTTTAAACTGTTACAGTGTCTACTCCAGTCTTGTACATAGGAGGTCCTGATTAATGTTTAAAATCTATTACTTGCCCATTTAATTCATCATTGATATCTTCTCTGCCTACTTCAATGACTATTACTCTAAGATGCTTATTGCGAATTAGTTCACGTGACAGTGAGGATCACAGTAACTGCCATTTACTGTTCAGTGTATGGATACTATTTCATGTGAGTGAAATCACACAGTATTTGCCCTTCTGTGTCTGGCTTCTTTCACTGAGCATGATTTCAAGGGTCACACGTTGTAGCATGTGTCAGGACCTCATTCCTATGTATGACTGAGTAGTCACGTATGTATGCATCCCGTTCCTTTAGACAGTCGTCCACTGATGGGCATTTGGACTCTCCCTCTTCTGGCTATTATGAATGATGCTGCCATGGGCATCCATGTACAGGTTCTGTGTGGACAGATGTTTTTATTTCTTTTGAGTATATATGGAGGTGTGGAATTGCTGGGTCATCTGGTAGTTCCGTGCATAGTTTTTTGAAAAGCCACCAACTGGTTCCCACGGTGGCTACACCATCTTGCATCCCCGCCAGTGGGGTTCAATGGTTCTGACTTCGCCACATCCTCACCAACACATCCTCCCTGGGGTGTGTCTGTCACAGCCACCCCAGTAGATGAGAAATGACATCTCACTGTGGTTTTGATTTGCATGTTACTAATGACTGACGATGTTGAACATCTTTCCATGTGCCTATTGGTCACTTGTATATCTTTGAAGAAATGTCTATTCAAGTCCTGTGCCATTTAGAAATGTTTTTGTCCTTTTGCTGTTGAGTTTCAGGAGTCCTTTATACAGGGGTGGGCAAAAGGAGACTTACAGCTGTGAGTACATGAAACACACAGTTTATTTTGTATTATTATTTATTAATTACTGTATTATTTTTCCCTACGAACTATAAACCTACTTTTGCCCACTCTTGCATTTTCTGAACATTAGACCCTAATCAATGATATGATTTGCAAATATTTTCTCCCATCCCTTTGTAAAAAAATAAGGGCAGCTAGCTGATCCAGTCTTATCTGGAGCCCACAAAACCATTTCACTTACTCTGCCTCGTTTCAGCTCTGTGACCACGGGGGCGGGTAGTCTGCCCCAAGTCCACAGCTGAGAAATCGAGGCTCACAGAGGTGAAGTGACTCAGTCAAGATCGCTCAGCTGGAAAGAGACTGGGGAACCCACGTGCTTCTCCGTCGACTGCGTCGGCGTTCCCCTGGTGATCCGTGGATGGCTCCGGGTCACTGGGAACAGCCTCACCCCGCACTCTGGTGCCCACTTTAAGGAACCCTCGAGTGCCTTGCCTCTGGAGGCTCTGACTGGAGGAAGCAGAGCATGGTCCTGGGGCGCAAGGTGCCAGCTCCCTCCTTCCCACGGGCACCTTTCTGTCGCTCCCTCTCAATCCCTGTGTCATCTAACCCTGCTCCTCGGAGGGGCTGTATTTTACTTAGCAGCCTCCTCCCTCACTCGCAGCGTTTCTGTCCGTTAGTAGCACGAAGCTGCGAACGCTGCAGCCACAGGCCTTACGTGCTGAGATCACCCAACTCGGCGCCGCTGTCTGAGGACGGAGCAGCCGCTCGTGGTTCATGACCCGGCCACACTTCCTCAGCATGCTCCATGCTAGGCGATGCACAGGAGTCAACACACATCGGCAGATTACACCACCACTACTGAACTCCTGACAGACGCAGGCACCGTGCTGAGCGCTTTCCACTCGGTATCTCCTTTAACCTCCTTTTGGCCTGTGCCATCACCCCGGGTGACTGTCGGTGTCCCCACGGAGGGCGGGAGGCGGGCTCTGCAGGGAATGCGCAGTGAGCACTCGTTGTGAGGACACACAGCAGGCCCTTGAGTAACGTCCTTCCGCTCAACGCCATCTCTGTACACCGTCGATGAGATGCCTTGGGAACGTCACTCTTATTTTTACCCCTTAGCCTGTGATGGAATTGGTGTAATTATACATCCGTTTGCTTCAATTCCCAGAACCTATCAGTGACGTTCAGCGAGGACTCACTGTATTCCACGGCAGCTGACGTTCGGTAAACACCTACTACATCCCAGGATTTTTTAAACAGCTCACAGGCAGCCCCCTAGGCCTTGCGATGAGCATTACTATTTGGGTTTTCCAGAAGAAACCGGGCTCTGAGGGCTTTCATAACCAGGGCTTCCCCAGCTAGGGAGTAAAAAAGCCAAATACTCCCCACGTTCTCCAGCTCTGAAAGCACAGTTCTTTCCAGTACACCATGAATGAATGAACTTTTTAAAAAGGGTAGAGTCTAGTGTGCAACCTCAAAGCACTCCCCTCTAGTTAGTAAATGGGACTCACACTCCTGGAGAGAGTAAGTGAGTCTATAGTGATCAGCAGACACGTCTGCTGCCGGGGGTCACAGGAAGGAAAGTGAGCCTGGTGGGCGGAAAAGTGTGTGGAGAGAGTGGAGACCTGACCCAGGTCTCAAAGGCCTGGTAGGACTGAAACGGGGAGCTGGGCGGGGGGAAGTGCCCGAGTAGAGACACTGGAAAGCAGCCTAACAGAAGCTGGGGTGGTGCCCCTGGGGATGAGACTGCAGGGGGCCCTGAACGCCGGTCGTCAGAAAGGCGACACTCAGGTTCCTGAGCTAAGGAGAGTCACGGTGAAAAGCACGTCTGAGAAGATGAATCTATATACAGAACGCAGGAGGACTCTGCAGAGGGGAACCCCAGCACTTGCCATGGGCTTGACACACACTGGGCACTTCGTCGATGTGTGACTGGATGAATCGATAGGCAAATAAACAAATGGATGAGGGGAATGACAGACTCCAGGGTACCACACAGGCTGCTAGCAGCTGTGAGGCCTGAGCTGAGTGACGAGCGACACAGGGAAAGATCTGGCAGGACTTAGCACACCGGACGAAATGGGTAGTGAAAAGAAGACCCTAGCAAGGCCTTCCTCCTTTCTCTTCACCCATCTGCCCCCCCCCCCCCGCCAGGGAATCTGCATGAGTTCAGGTTTCTCTGGCAGGCAGTGAGAACCAGGGCAAGAAGCATGAAGGTCGTCTCTCATGAAGCACCGTGTTGATTAACAAAGAGGCTACATGCCAATGACACATTTTGTTGTCACTTTCCTGCCACAGACAGAAATCACGCAGGATGTCTAGGTGTGAATTCCAGAAGGGTGTTATGGAACAATAATCCCATCAACAGCAACTAAAGTAAGATGTGAGAGTTACCCGGCTCCCAACAGTGGGAGCAGAGCAGCAGCCCCCCAATGAACACTTTGTTGACTCATTTGCATCAAGAATCCTGCAGAACACGACCTCGGAGAGCAGAGCTGAAGCTTCCTCTCTCTTGCCTTTGGCTTTTTAATGGTGCAAAAATTTGATAATTCAGCAACTATCACGGATACAAAATCTGATACTGGTTTTCTAAGTGATTATAGGTCAGTTTTTACCCTCTGGGCATCTGACTCACAGGTCAAACAAGATAATGTTTAAAAATACCCAGCATGCGTGCGCGCGCGCACACACACACACACACGGGACACCCCGAATTGCACGCTGTTCAGACTAGTTTCCCTTGCCCCTAACATGCAGATCAACTCCTGTTCTTCTCAGCTCCCACCTCCCATCCGCAGAACTGAGATGCTGCCCCTGAAACCTAATCCAGAGACTGGGAAGCTGCCACCTGCTGATCGATTTCCCCGATGCTGCCTACCTACATGATTCATCTGAACATCATCCTTCCCCCTCCATCCTTCCATCCTTCCCGTGCATAGATGTAGTGTCCTCCAAGTGCTACCACTGCACCAGGCCTAGTGCAGCGCAGTTACAAGACGGGCAGGGCACATGGCTGCCCTCTGTGAGGCCTCCCGCAGTCCCCCTTGCCTGCTGTCAACCGTGCTGTGTCTGAGGCCTGCTCTTCCTCCAGTGCCTGTAGCCGACTCTGTCTCAGACTAGAATGAGAGAGTGGGAAGAGCACAGACCACGAGAGCACTGTGACTCTGAGCATGCTGTTTCCCTTCACTAGGTCTCAGTCTCTTCCTTGTTCAACAGGGACAAACATACCAAACATCTCAGTTACTGGCTGTGGGGAGGAGGAAGGAGCACCTGGTACCGCATAGGTACTCAACAATCAGTTCCTATCAACATCAACATCGTCGCCTACAAAGTCAGAATACTTGCAGCTTCCTCTTAGTAAGATCTCAAAATGCCAACAGCTGCCTACTGTTCTTAGTATAATAATCAGCATCCTCGCTGTGGTCTGCGAGGCCGCCTGCCTCTGCAGCGCCAGCTCCTGCCCACTTCCCCTCGTTTCGGCAGCCCTGCCTGTCACAGTGCCCTGTTTTCCAGCATGTCAGATGCATCGTCATGAATGCTGCTCACCAAGTATCTGCGGTCCTCTGTCTTCACAGCAGCTCGCAAAGTTCCCGGTCAGCCTAGATTCCCGAATGGGAGTGACCTGAAACAGAACACTTGCTAACTAGTGATGGACATGAAGTACAAACAGGAAATAAATCTTCATTAAGTTAATCTTCTAATATCTGGGAGCTCTTTGTCACTGCAGCAAGCGCTACCCTAATCGGACTAATACACTAACCATCCTCCTCCAGCCACGGGGTCTTTACTCAAGCCGGTCCCTCCGCCTGGAAGTCTGTCCCCTCTCCACTTAAATAACAACTTCAGATCTCAAAACTCAAGCGTTTCTTCTTCAGGGAAGTGTTCCCTAATTATGTCATTCTCCCCTATCAGAGGCTCTCATGTTATCAAGTATCTCTTCTTTACAGCTCTTCTCAAAGTGGCAATTTTACCTCTATTTTTGATGGTTTTATTAATTTTCATCTCTCCCACCAGACTGCAAATTCTACCGGAACAGGGTCCAGGGCTGATCATCTTATCCTTAGTACATACCACAGTGCCTGGCCCATTGCAGGCCCTAAATAAATATTTGTTGAATAATTGACTGGAAGGAAAGAAGGAAGCAAGGGAGGGAGAGAGGGAGGGAGGGAGGGAGGGAGGGAGGGAGGGAGGGAGGGTAAATGCCTGGGACAAATGCTCTTTGGCCTTAGTTTCTAAGCTGGCCCCTTCTACAGTTAGGTTGACTACAACATGAGTTAATGATGCAGAAGGAATCAGGACACTGTCTCTTTCGTGTCATTTACCCTTAAAAAATGCAGAGAAGTTGAGAGAGCCCAGGCTGTGGTCAGGGTCTATGACCTACACAAGCCAGCCAACCTCTGCAGCCCCCCTGTGCCCCGGAGGAGCAATGACAGAACCTAGCACCCACATATCCACCACTAGAGAAGGCTCAGGCCCCGGGTACCTCAGTGTCCCCAAGTGCTGCTGCCTGGCATCAACGTGCTCTCCCTTGTTAACACAGTGGTCTTCACCTCCCCATACATCAGATTTACAGAACACAGTGCATTTCCGAGGCCTGAGGACACCTCTCGGGACTCACAGTTCAACGGAGCTCATTATGGAAATCAGCTCAATGCTGAGGAGCAAGATAAGTGCAAACTGTTTACCAACCCCTTCCGCCAGAGACACGCAGACGGCACTAGTGGGAGCTCATTGGTGGCCTCTCTTGGTCACTCAACCCTCTTTATCTGCTGCTGTGACTAATCCGCGGGCAGAGAGGTGCACATTTGCATGAAAGAGCTCTCCAGGGGCTCCAGGTGCTTGCTGAAGGGGGACAGAGGCGGGTAAAGGGGGAACAAGGCCTGGGCCTGGGAGCCAGCCAGGCCCAATCCACCCTAACCATCCAAGCAGCAGCCACTTCCTGCCCTCCAGGACAGTACATCCTCTGACCAGCCAAGATTGTAAAGACCAGCAAAGATAACAGTGACATTCAAACTGACAGCCCACTGGGAAGAAAGCCCTTTGCAATTTACAGGGTACTTCCACGTTCATTAACTAGGTTGAGCCTCACAATATTTTACCAGGCAGGTGTACTGCTACTACCTCCATTCCTGAGCTGAGGAAACAGGCTCAGGGAGGGAAGCAGCTGGCTCGGATCATAAGTGGGGAATTCTATTTTTCTCTGCACAAATAAAATGCATGTTCCCCTTCACCAAAGCTCCTTAAATGCCCTGGCTGGTTTGGCTCAGCAGTTAGAGTGTCAGCCCGAGGACCAATGAGATGTGGGTTCGATTCCGGTCAAGGGCACATACCTCGGTTGTGGTTCGTCCCCGGCCCTGGTCGGGGTCGTGTGGGAAGCAACCAGTCAATGTGTCTCTCTCACATCCATGTTTCTCTCTCTCTCTCTCTCTCTCTCCCTCTCTCTCCCACTCTATCTGAAGATAAATGGAAAAATATCCTCTGGTGAGGATTTTTTTTAAAAAGCTCCTTAAATGGAGATTATTAGAATTCCATTAATGTGGTTCAGGGTATCCTTGGACTTCTTGAAATTGTGTACAAATTTTGTATATGTTCACGTATGGGTATTTTTTTTTTCTGGGCAGTAAATTCAACATATTTACAACCCAGTTGTTAAATGTTAAGATGTTAAAAACCACTAAGGAGCTTTAGCCCCCTGAGGGCATGGGGAATTTACCTGGTGGTCCATGGAGGTCCATAACTGGACATCTTTGTCCATCCACCCATTTTTCCCAAAAAAGAAAGGTATAAGTTGAGTGAGATTTGGTCTCCAAACTCCACGTTTTCTGATTCCTCACCATTTCCCTCCAATGGCGACCAGAGTAATGCCCACCTGGTAGCCCAGTCCCCCGTGGCCAGGCTGTTCCTGCTCTGGTCACAGCCACAAGGCCCTCCGCACCACCGAAAACCACGGAGTCCACCGTGACCAGCTACCAGACCCCAGAGGTCCAGGTCTCCCCTGTGCAGGGCAGGGCTGGGGGGAGGCGAGAGGTGAGCCGTGTAAGTCCAGGGTCTGATTCTGCCTTCAACAATCTGGATATTTTGGGCATCGATTTTGACTTTTTAAGAAAACATTGAATTAAATATTATCTATCATAATTACTGAGTTTTTTTGGTGCCCCCTTAAGGTGTGCTCCTGAGTGGGGCTTCACCTGCCTCACTGCAGAGTCCAGGGAATGTCGCATCCTCCCAGGGACCAGCCTTGGTCCAGACGCAGGTCCACCATGCTCACGGGCTCATGTGTGTCACTCGGAGGACCTCAGAGAACCCCTAGCTCCACCCTACTGAAACGTCAAAGCACAGTGTGTAGGTTAAAGTGCGCAGGTCCCTGGTAAGACCAACAGAGGTGTGGATCCTGGCTCTCCTCTGAGTCCTGGAGGGAAGTCCCTTCACTTCCCTGAGTGTCTGTCTTCTTCTCTGTGAGACGAGGATAACACTGGCATCCACTGTGGGCCAATCTTGATTTCCAGACCATGAAAATAATCCAGGCAGCAATCCAGGCTGAACATGAACCAGGCACGTCTGAAGGTCCCCGCTGCTCTGCCTGAATCTGGGTACGAAGCTGAACCACGAGGGTGCATCAGGGCCTCTCACAAGAAGACCCAAAGCCTCCGTCGACCTGTGTGCTCTGGCTTTGGAGACAGGCAGCCCCGGGTTTGCATCTTGGCACCCCCACTTACTTCAGACTGTGGACAAGTACTTGGACCTCTCTGAGCTTTGGGGGCTGTGTTTATAAATTAAAATAGTAACGTCTAGCGGATGAAACTGTGGTGAGAATGAAGCATGTCTGAAGCACAAGGCCTGGCTGCGTGTCTGCTCGGGCTGCTCCAACAAGACGCTGCAGCCTGGGTGCTTTAACCTGGAAACTTCTCTCGGCTCTGGATGCCGGGTCAGGGTGCCAGCATGGTCGCCATGGTCACGCCCTGAGGACTCTTCCTGGCTTGCAGATGGCCGCCTTCTCCCTGCACCCTCACATGGCATGGAGACAGTGAGCTCTCTGGTGTCCTTTCTTACAAGGACACTACTATCCAATCAGGGCCCTACTCTCATGACCTCCTTTAACCTTGATTACTTCCTTAGAGGCCCCACCTCCAAATACAACCACACCAGGGGCAGGGCTTCGACACAGGGATTTTGGTGGGACACAAACCTTCAGTCCATAATAACAATGACATATGGCTACTGTGCAAGTATATTCAATACATATACAGATAAAAATAAACGGTACTAAAGGGGAAGAAACGGAGCCAGGAGAAAGGCAGGCCAGGAACACACAGCCTGCTGGCAGCAGGGCTGAAACCTGAACCCAGGTCCCAAGGCTGAGTCCAGTGGACTTATTCCCCGAAGCGACTCCCCTACATCCCACAAGTTAACCCCGAGACAGGAAGTATTTGAGCAGCAGCAAACCTAGAGCCCAATTCCTGAATGTGATGGTACCAGGTCACTCCAGGGAACCTCAGCTCCAGACCTGGCTGTCTCGCCCCTTTTCCCATCAGACGAGCCCCAGCCACGCGGAGGCTGCTTCCCGGCCTGGAGGAAGCACCCACCGCGGCCGCACCGGGAGGCTGGCTGCCGGCTGTCTGCGAGCGTGAGCGGGCTCTGTCTGACCCGACGCTGGTTATAAACTGCCTCTTACCAGGGCCTCTGCAGCAGACGGCCGCATTTCCCAGAATAATCTCGCTCATTACGATGCCGGCAGACTTTTCAAGCCAGCTCATTTTTCTTCCCTTTGTCTCAAATTCCAATACCCTGCCCTTTTCATGAGATTTCCAAGAGAGCAGTTCACAGCGCCCATTTTGTGGGGAGAGAGGGGGGTGAAAATGTCCCCAGAGGGTGAGCTGTATCGCAGCCTTAGTTTAAAAAAAGAAGAAGGAGGAAAAAAAAAAGATGAAGGAAAGAGCTTTGTCTGCTAAATCTCCCCATTTTGGAATCAAATGTTATTTAAAATTCAGGACAAATTCTCGGCTCTTTTGCTGACAAATTCCACACCAGCACGGAGGAGGCAAGAGGGAGATGAGAGCCGCAATGTGTGAGGTGCCTAAGCATTCGTCATTAACCAGCCATTAAGTGAGCACCTACTGGGTGCTGGATCCTGAGCTAGGTGCCAGGGACACCACGGCAAACAAAACAGCTACTGTGTCTCCCCTGGAGCTTCAGGTCTAGAGAAGGAGACAGACATGACCCAATAACCACCCGCGTTTACAGTCATAACCTGAAGCACCTGCTCCAGAGGAGAAGTCTGTGGAAAGCATGTAATTAGGACCTGACCCAGTCGGGGGTCAGGGGACACTCTGCAAAGATGTGACATTAACTCCGGGACCGGAAGGATGATGAGTAGCGGTCAGCCAGGTGAGGAGGGGAGAAAAGTCTTCCAGGAGGAAGGAATAGAAGGAGCAAAGCATTGGGGCCAGAGGAAGCGCCATTGTTCCTGGATCCCCGGAGAGTGACAAGGAAGGGAGGACAAGCCTGGTGATCAGGTGGGGTGATGTCATGCAGGTCATGCAGGGTCCCGCAGCCCACGGAAGGCTCTGGGTCTGTACCCTCTGAACAAGAGGGTGCTAACGTAGGGTTTTAAGGAGAAGAGTGTCATGCGTAGGGAATAGACTGGATCAATGCAGGCAGGAAAGAGGGAGCCAGACAAGAGAAGATGACATCTTGGGCCCCAGTAGAGGTGGTGGTGACAAAAGAGAAAAGTAATCGATTCTAGGGAATATCCTTGATGACATCATCAGTACAACTGCACACATGGACAGAAATCCGTCCCCTCCCTGTGTCCCCTGCCACAGGGATGCTGGGCTTGGCCAAGAGACTTTCTGTGGCCAATGGGACAACAGCAAACATGATGCAAACAGAGACTTGAACAGCATCTGCACACCGGGAACTGCTCTTTCTTGCAGCTTTTGGGACCATGTGATCCCCAGCCTAGCATGCTGGAGGATGAGAGATCTATGAAGCAGCCGCCCCGAATCCCCAGCCAACATCCTACAAATTGCCAGACATGTGTGAGGCCATCCTGGACCGTTCAGCGGCCGGCCCACCGACCAGCTCATCGCAGATGCATAAACAAGTCCAGCAGAGGCCAGCCTGAATGTGCCTACACCAGGACTCCCAGCCAACCCAGCAAATCGTAAGCTAAATAAATGGTTGTCATTTTAAGTCATTATATTTTGGAGGTGGTCTGGCTAACTGATCTATGAACATTTATGTCTGTTTTCTCTCAACAGACCATAAGTTAATGGGGAGTAGGGCCTTCTCCGTCCTGTTTACCAACACTATGTCCCTAGGCAAAGAGCCGGCGTTCAATGAGTGTGTACTGAATAACGGAGTGAACAACTGAATGAATGGCTAGTCTCTATTGGGTTTCCCCTGGGAAAGACTTTCTGCACCAGCCCCAGGTCTTCTCTCCCCTCCCCATCAGCAGCTGAGATGCAGACTCTTCCGGGTGGAAACCTTTACAGCTGGCTCCCGTGTGCCAGGCTGGCATAACATGAAACACTGAGGCCAAAGGGGAAGGCAGATTCGTTCTCTACCTCAAACGTGTTCCCTGTCTGGTCAGTGAGATGGACACAGATACACGCAACAGCCTCTCCTGCTTACTGTGCACCTACTACGTTCCCAGCACTCTGCACAATGTTTCCGTTTATCCTTGTAACCACCACAGGAGGAAGGTATTTATGTGGATGAGAAAACTGAGGCATGGAGCAGTTAAATCACTTGCCCAAGGGGACAGAGCCAGACTCAGACCCAGCTTACCCACCCCTCGCCGGGTGATGTCCGTACAACAGAGCTGTGCAGAGGAGGTGTCCGTCCTGCCTGGGCTGGGAGGCGGGAGCAGCGTGTGTCGGAAAAGGGTTGCTGGCATGTGAATTCTACAAGGAAGAACAAACCAGAACAACATTCCAGGCTGAGCGTAGAGGGAACTGAGGCGGGGGCATGGAAGTGCATGGTCCGCCAGGGGAACCAGAAGCAGCAACAGTGGCCAGAAAGAAGAGGGTGTGAGGGGTAATCATGAGGCCAGCCCGGGAGGCGGGAAGGGAGCCAATGAAGGCTGCAAGGAGAGGCCACCCGTGTCCACTGAGGCCAGCTCTCAGCCAGTCCCAATAGAGCGGTATCACTCTAGATGAAGTTAGGACCTGGCTTCTGATCCCAGCTTTGATTCCCAGCTGCATGGTTTGGGGGAATTAGATCACTTGCCCACTCTGGGCCTCAGTTTCCCCCTCCATAAACTGAAAGTGCAAAGCAAGATCAAAGGAATGTCTACACACTAAGTACCTACTGTACACTAGAAGAAAGATAGCTCATGGATTTAGTGTGGGGACTGAATAGGTTCATGCGCAGAAAGTGACTGGCATAGTTCCTGGAGCATAGTAAGTGCTCAATAACACTAGTCACGACTATTGCTGATGTCATTTCAGCTACTGGTCAGAGCAACCCCACAGGTGACAGTCAACAGCAATGGCTCTAAAAACACCGCCTGGATGAAATCTCAGCTCTGCCACTCTTTTGCTGTGAGGCTTTCAGCAGGTTCCTTAACCACTCTGGGCCTCTGTTTCTTCCTCTATAAACTGGGGACTTGAATGGCATCTACCTCACTGGGTTGTTGTATGAATTAAGAGAGATCATTTTTATAAAATGTTTAACACTTAGAACTAAGCACCTACTAACAAATGTCAGGTATTGTTAGACATCCCATTTTGCAGACAGCAGTGTTGAGGCTCAGAGAGGGGAAGAAACTCCTCCAGGTAACACATCTAACTGATGGTACGGCTGGGATTTCACCTAGGAGAAGTCTGTTCCTGTCCTGTGCTCCTCACATGCTCCGGATGTCTCTGAAACAACCGCCGACAACCAGAATCCTGCTCAGAGCATTACTGCTCCTGACCAAAGTCTTTGTAAAACTCTGGAATAAACAATGACTTCTCCGGAAAGACTTTTAAACCCCTAGAGAGGTCAGAATTAACGTGTGTTCCTGATGTCCAAGCATACCCCATTTCCCGGTCAGTTTTATGAGGGGAAGCTCTAAACGTCTATGAAAGGTGGGAAGTGGTAACAACAAGGTATTAACTGTTGTGGGGGAGTGACGGCCGCACATCCTCTCTGGAATGAGGCAAGGTGTAAATAACGCAATACCTAGGGTGGGTGCAGCTGGGAGAGCTCTGCGCCGGGAGGGAGAGCACTGGTCCCCACCCCAACTCCATCGCCAACCTGCTGTGTGGCCCGACCCTCTCTGCATCCGCATTTCCCTATCAGCACTGCGACCCATAAAGTATGATCCTAACTGGGACACCTGAGAGTGAAGAAGCATGATGTTAGTAAATACACCAGGACCACAGATGTAAACTTTGTTCTGGGAACCCTGAGACAAGCACACCCTACCACCAAATGCTGAGACCGCACCGTCATTTCTAAGACTCTTTCCCACTGTGATGTTTTATGACATCTGTCGCTGAGAACTGGTCCTGTTCAGGCACTGGAGAGGCACTGAGCGCCGGGACCCCACGGGAGGACCTATTCAACAGAATGCAGTGGATCGAGGAGAGAGCTGGGCTGCATCCATTTTGGGGGAACCGAAAGAACCAGGATAAATAAGAGTCACTGTATGGTAGCTGCCCCCATCTCCACGGTGCTCTCGTGAGCTGACCATGAGACGCACCCTGCCATCTCTCCCCATCCCTCAGGCAAAACAGGAACTCACTGCCTTGCCCTCACACTGTCCCAGGTCTGAAGTGTCCCAACATAGCCAACCTCGTCATCCTTGATGCCATGGGTCTTCCAGACTTTTCTTGGACCACTGGTCTCCCAGACGTGACATGGGTCCTAACCCTGGGCTACCCAGATTGACAGACTGCACGGGCCAAGTTGGTGGGATGACTCAGCTGTCTGCTTGGCTGATCTCAGGATCTGGTTGCAGGACAAAATCCTGGGAAGATCCATTTCCACACACAGCTCCCATCTATCTGACTTGAAAGTGAGCTGCTCACGGAGAAGCCCATGGTTCTACCTGGCGACCAATGAGCAGAACGGTCCGGAGCGTGGTCACCTAGCAGGCTCTTCTTGAGGAGGCTGCTCCCCCTCGACTCTGGTGCAAGGAGCCCTTCTGCTTGGCACTAACTCGGAAGAAGGAAGAGCTCTCAACCAGAAACACTTCATCTCTTGCTAGGCTCCTGCTCTGGAAGTTGATGGAATCATTCTTTAATACAGCTGCCTTTCTAGCCCGCATCAGAGATGACTGAAGGCAGTGGGAAATATTCCTATGAGAAATGTGGGTTTTCAGTCAAGCAAACAGAAATCTGAAGGGTGATTTGATTAGAGTAGCGGCGTGGCTGGCGAAAGGAGCAATGAATCCCCAGACTCCGCGCGGCGCTGGGGGCGGCAGGCGGCTCTGTGAGCCTGTCCCCTAATCCATCTCACCACTACTGGATGTCTCAATGGGATAATGGGCACCAAGTGCTCCGAAACTCCAAAGCGCCGGCTCACATGTAAATGATGATATCTTTTAGGATGTGAAGTGTTTTTAAAGAGAAGGTTGCTGCTGATCAATTATTCTCTTCGCTCATACAGGACTGACAGGGCTCCTGAAGACCACATTTCGCATGCGTTGATGGTTTTAGATTGCATTGCTTTAGGATGGGGAACACTCCTACAGCAACTCTGCCTCCCTCGAAAGGAGGGCTGGTTCCTGGGGGTCAGGGGCTGCCAAAGGCTCAAACCTCAACTGGGGGGGTCCAACGTAGAAGAGGTGGAGTGTGGGAGTAGGAGTCAAGGTCATTACAGAAAATGGGGTTCAGAGCATAGAGCTGCTAGTCAACAGTCCTTACAGCGTGGAGACATTTGAGGGGTGAGGGGCTGTTTGTTTTTGTCTTTTACTCACTTTCCTTGACTGAAAAAGGGAGTGATGGTTAACTCTTTTCCCTTCTTCCTTAAGAAAAGAATCTACATCCAATTCATCTCTTTATATGGTCAATAAATATTTGGTTAGTAAATGCTTTAACCAAACACAATTATAATCATATGAAGAATTTTCCAATACATCCAGCTGCCTAAAGGCACCCCTAACTTCTAATGGGGCGCCATCCTGACCTCACACCCCGCAAGTGAGGCCATCCTAATGTTTTTTCCTGAATCCAACACTGACCAACAGAGAGCGTGTAAGGGCTAGCTGCCTTCTCCCACTCCTCTCCCCAGGTGCCCAACAGGGTGCCAAGCTGTCTGCACCTCCAGCGATGCCAGAAGAAAGGCAGTAAACTCTCTGTCTGGGTGGGGATGGTCTGTGAAGTTGTCAAGTGGCATCAGCTTCCTGGAGAAGTTATGTTCTCCATTCAGAAGTCAGCACATTTATCCAGCTCTCTTCTTTCTCTTCTCCCTCAGGCTGAGCATCCTTGGACAAGCTGCTTTGCCTCTCTGAACCTAGCTATCTCTCCAGTAAAACAGGGATCCTAATCCCTGTCCTGAAGGGCTGCCAGCTGTGAGAACAGATGAGAGGATGCATGAGAGGGGTCTAATTTCATGCCTGAGACATGTTAAAGGCATGATATAGAATAGCTGCTATTAATTTCTTCATCCGCAGCTGATGAAAGAGCGGATAGGGATTAGGTAAGATAATGTATGTTAAGTATTTCACATCATGTCTGGCACCTAATGAGGGCTCTAGAAGTGTTGGCTTTTATTAGTAGAGATAAAGACATGTACATTGCAACAATAATAATAATGCAAAGTAGAAACGGATTAAGCAGAAGAATACAAGTTCTCAGCTAGATCAAAGGAGAAAGAGGGAGATGCTTCCAGTTATGCAAACAGGGTCAGCATTTCCCCCAAATTCCCTGATAAGGATCACTTTGAGGTCTTACTAAACACAAGTTCATTAGCCACAGCCCATGTCCAGCCTGCAGGCCAAGGACTGGGAAATGAGCTGGGGGAGGCGGGCTATGTGTTCAACAAGCACACAGGATTTGCATCCCGAAAAACTCTGGAAAGGCTCCGGAATGAATGACATGCAAGTTGGGACTCGTCAGCGGGGTGACAATAGTCATCGTCATCTCCAGCTTTGTTCAAGGACCAGGCACTGTGCTCACACCAATCATCCTAAACAGTCCTCTGAGACAGACAGACATCACTAGACCCATTTTGCAGACGGGGACACTGAGATTCAGGAAATTGGAAGGACTTGCTCAACGTCACAAACTGGAAAATGCCAGAGCCAGGATTCAAACCCACTCCTGTGTAACTGAAGTGTCCGTAAGCTTTTTACTAAGACACTCTCTAGACCTTCCTCTGTGAGAGGGACACTGCAGCCATAGAGACAGCCCGAGCGAAGGCCTGAGGGGGAAGGCTAGTGTCGGAGAAATGGCCATCACAGTGGTAACACCAGTGTGGCTAGACTGGAGAGGAAGGGACAGGCAGTCGTGGAGAGAGGCAGGAAAGGTAAGTTGGTGCGTACTGGGTGGGGTTCCGATTAAGCCGATATTACAACAAGCCTCCAAAGTGCAGGAGTGGCATAAGATCGCAGTTTGTTCCTCCGTCACCTGAGTGATCCCTGGCGAGTGTCCCAGGGCCTCCAGGGGCAGAGCAGGGGCAGCTCTGATGCCCTCGGTCCCCAGTGACCCGGGCCGCTGGGTCTGCCCTGCAGTCCTCGATGTGGGCTTCTGTCCCTGGTCCCAGGCAGCTGCCCAGGTGCTGCCCTTCCTGAGCCAGGAGAAAATGGAGGACTGAGGCCCAAGGAAGACAGGTCTGTCCTTTCGGAAATGGCCTGGGATTGATCAGAAATGGGAATGGCACTCACCTTACTGCCACTGGCCCTCCACTGGCCTGAACCTCGTCACACGGCCACATCTACCCACAAGGTTCAATGGGGAATATTGCACCTAGCTGGGCAGCCCTGTGCTCAGCTGAACTTGGCGAGGAGGGTGTTTGAAAGAAATGATTGAAAGGAAAGAGAGGTGAATGGATTCTGGGGATCTGTTACAGGGCCATCCTGGATGTAACGTACCCAAAGCAGTTACAGAGCTTTGTCTCCGCCTCCCACGGTCCAAGTGTCTCCGCTGTATTAACTCACTCACTCCTCCCAACCGACTTGAACGCCAGGGCCGAGGGCTTGCCCGAAGAATACGGCCTTTCACTGGTACAGGAGCACTGAGGGGTTCTGAAGAACAGGGTTGGGTTGGGCAGTACTGGGTTTCATTCTGTTCATCTAGTCAAGGGGCACCAAGCAGCAGAGGCAACCAAGCGGCCCCACCCTCGACTTGGAAGGTTTTGTGAGCCCAGCCCTCTGGCACCTCCATTCTGGGGCCTTCGATCACACACCCCTTTGCCTCCCTGTAAAATGAGGGGCTGGGATTGGTGGTTTCTGAGGTACCCCTCACTGTGCACTCCCATGTCATTGCCAGAGGCCCCCTTGTGAGTCCAGAACTGCAGGGGACACTAGGAGGGAGAGGGAGACAGTTAGAGACACACGCTGCATTCCCACAGGTCACCTGAGAAAGGTCTATCCCAGAAAGACCGGCAGATGCCATTCTCCAACCCTCGGTCTCTGCGGTGTCGGTGGGCACCGCCACTGTTCCTCTGCAGGCAGGCACCTGGGAGTCAGCCCACGACCTCCCTCTCCTTCAGCACACCCGTCTGTTCCAGCCCTGCCAATGTTATCTCCTCCACATGCGGACCCCTCTCCTTCCTCCTAACCTACCCTATGGCTCCAGGTGGACTGCTCCCTCACCTGGACGACTGCAGGTCTCCACCTTCCTACCTGGTCTTCACCTTCCCTACCTGCCCTGCTCCAGTCCGTTCTCAACAGCAAAAGAGATCCTGGTATAACGCAAATATAAGCTTGCCATTCTGCTGCTTGCAACCCCTCAAGGGTTCCCCCTTGTTCTCAGGGAATCCTACCTTGTCTTGTGAGGTCCTGCTTGGTCTAGTCTCGTCCAGCCCACCTCACCAGCCTTCTCTCGTACTGCTGCTTCTCCATCACAGGCCCCAACCATCCCGGCCCTTTGTGTGGATGGATGGCGCTCCCTCTCATCTCACGAAGACTTCTACAAATGCTCTGTGCTCTTTCCGGGGTGATCGTCCAGCTCCGCATCCACCCACTTTCATGTCTCAGCTCAACTGTTGCTCCTTCAAGGAAATCTCCCCCAAACCCCCCGTCCACATCAGCCCCTCCTCTCTCAAATCCCAGCAGTCTGGGTATTTATTTGTGTGACTATGACTGTTGTGTGCTGCACACTGAACACTCTACACTCCAAGAGCATAGGGATTCTGTTTCTCTTATTCACCATCCCTTTTCCAGGGAACAGAAGTGGAATACAAATACTTATGAGTGAGAGGACATCATTCCCCATCATCTATGGAACAAAATTCCAAATGTCCTGTACTGTCCACCAAAGCCCTGCTCAGTGTGGCTCCGGTTCCAGCCTCAGAAATATGACCTCTGACATACACATCTTCACCCAGCTTCTCTCAACCCTTGCAATGACTCATCGAGCTAAATATTGTCCCCATTTCACAGACAAGGAAACTCAGAGACAAGGACATTCTCTAGCATCAAGTATGATGTCTTTTCGATAATCCCTGATATCTATTTGTTTAAACTGTCTAATATTCTCTATTGATCTCAGGTGGTCTTAAGGTGAATAAAACTTGAGACAATGGATATACGTGTGTGGACAGGGTTTCTAAGAAGTTGGCGTTCAGCCTGAGAGAGCCTGTGACAAAGACCGGGGCTGTGGAACCAGTGTCCAAAAGATGGGAAAGATAAGAATTAAGTTCAAAAGTAGACAATGTATTTATGATGCTGGAAACCCCACATTCCTGAACTCCTGAGTACTCTCCGGGGGTGGAGAAAAGTGTGGTATCTGTTTGGGGGCGACACCTGTGAGGCTGAAACACACTGAGACGCCAATATTGGACTGTTTTCTACCTATATGATGCACACACTTGTACATACACATACACAAACACACGTGACCTGTGGCTGATGCCCACATATTCTTGCCAAACCACATTTCTTCTCTGAACACCAGGATAGATGACTAAGAGAACAGCACATTTTCTGCCAAAGGTATACTTAAATAAGATCTGGTGTGATCAAAGAAAGAAATCTAAGTTTCTAAATCTTTGGATCACACAGTGATTTCAACACAAGGCTTGTTGTGACAAAATATAACAGGATGCATCAAAGGTGGTGGGAGGGTTTTATAAATGAGAGGAAAGAGAAGCTGGTGATTCCGGGAAAGCAAGGGGAATGGAACGGGAGCCCTCTGACTGGGGCAGGCAGAAAAGGCTTCCAGGAAGCGGGGTGAAGCGGAAACTGAAAGGCCCCCAGGCACCATGTCACCTGCGTACCGCCCGAGGTGGGTAACTGTGCACCTCTACTGTCTAGAGGTGGGCCCACTGCATCACCCTCAACTAAAAGGAGTCAAGGCCGGTCCATAGAGAGCAGTTTGCACTGAATTGTGAGACAGAGAAAGTCCAGGTGAGCTGGAGACCTATTACTTTCAGGAAATGAGATGTCAGGCATGGTGATCAAGAAGACAAAGATGGCTGGAGAAAGGCTCCCCGAGAGGAGTGACCCAAGGCTTGGATCGACAGCAATGACAGCTAACATTCATGTGCCAGATCCTAGTCTAAGCACTTCACAAATATTAACGCATCTCAACCACACGACAACCCCACAGAGTCTGTGTGCTGGGACTAAGCCCCAACTTGCATAGAAGTAAACTGAGGTACAGAAAAGTTAAGCATGTGTTCAAGGTTACATAGACCAAACTGCACCTCTATTTCCTCACCTGGAAAAGGGGATGATAACAGAACCCACTTCAAACGCTGTTTGAGGATTAAATCAGATAATACAAGTAAATCACTTGACATAGAACCTGGCATTGAACAAAGACTCGGTAAAGATAATAAAATAAGCTATAGCCCTTGCCTGTGGACAAGGCCAGCTAGACTAGTTACTTACACCATTCAGAAGTTCCTTTGGGAGACAAAGCAATGAGGGGGTCAAACTGCAAACTGATGCTTTTGCTAGGGTGCCACAGGCCTGTCGGTCTTCCCTTAGAAATATGAACAGGTCAAGTCCACAATTCACATTTGGATTACAGCCTATAGCATGTCTGACTTCACCCTTTGAAGTAGGTTCAGACCCATTTTACAGATGAAGAAACTCAGGTTCAGAAATGGAAAACGTGTGCCAGGTGACACAGGAAAGAACTGCATAGTGGAGCCATAACCCAGGTCTCCTGCTACCTCTTAGGGGTCCTCGGCCTCTCCTCTTCTCCCTCCTCTCCTCCTCCTACGGCCAGAGGTCAGATGAACAAGCCTCATCTCAGCTGGGCTGAGGGTTGATTTTCTGCCTTTTGTGAGGATTCTCACAAACACTAATACCCACGAAGGTGAGAGAGGGCCAAATGACACATTAGTTTTCTGTTTGTAATTGTTTTTAATCTGACAATTTCAAACTCTTGTTTGTATATTGTGTTAATTGGTTGTTGTTGTTGGAGCAGACGTCTGAGAGTTAATTTTAAAAAGTAATTGTTAGCAATGGACACACACACACACGTACAGTATAGGCCTTTTTTTTTTCCTTTATTGATTTTAGAGAGAGAGGAAGTGAGAGGGAGAGAGAGATAGAAACATCGATGAGAGAACATCGACTGGCTACCTCCTGCATGCCCCCCACTGGGGATTTGGCCCACAACCTGGGCATGTGTCCCGCCCGACCGGGAACTGAACTGGTGACCTCTTGGTGCATGGGTTGACGCTCAACCACTGAGCCACACCGGCTGGACCAGTATAGGTCTTATGTGCTGTTTCTCTCTGCAGGTGTATCTCTAAGGCATCTGTGTATGTGTGTGTTGTGCCTTATATGTGTACTTCTATGGTAGGTGTGTTTTGCTGGAGTATATGCATGTGTTGTACCTGTGTTTATGTCTGTGTTAGCTGGACCTGCATTTATATGCACACATATCTAAGAATTATGTGTGACTGTATGTCTGTATTTGTGTATTGTGGTTATTTGTGCAGATGGTGTGTGAATGGGCATTGTCTCCAGGAGTGAGTTGTGTGCATATCTGTGTGTGATATAAATGTGTGATCATCTGTGGCATGAGCTGGTTAAGTCAGGTGTATTCTATATGCCTTTGCTGTATGAGTGAGTGTCAGGGCTGAAGGCTGTGTGTTGTACGTGGATGTGTGGTATGTCTAGGCAGGATGTGCGCCACATAAGAGTGTGTGTGTGTGTGTGTGTGTGTGTGTGTGTGTGTGTGTGAGAGAGAGAGAGAGAGAGAGAGAGAGAGAGAGAGAGAGAGAGCGCCTATATGTGCAGTCTGTGTCCAGTGGGTTAAGATGCGATGTCTGGGTGTGCTCAGCGTGTGCTTGTAGGCTGTGTTCTACGTCCGCATGTAGTGTGTGTCCATGCTGCATCCCTGAGCATCTAGACTGTGTGTGTGCACTTGTACATACACGTGTATATGCCAGGCGTGATTTCCTCACCAGGCCTCTCTGCCTCCAAGTGAGTCACGCTCTCCCTCACCCGTCTGCCCCCACTCCCCCCATCCTGGTGCTGGCGTCTGGTAGTCATTAGCTGGTCAGACATTTTTATCTCCTCAAAATATCCTATTGCTCATCCTCAGCTCAGTAATCACAGGAATGGGCCTCAGAGACATCGTTTATGCTGCATCCTCCACAGACCAGGAGAACTCCATGTCCCTCTTACCTATTAGTCACTGAAACCAAAGCTCACAAGCAAACAGCTGCTGTCTCAGCCGGGTTAACTCTTTCCGAGCCAGCCTGAGGTCTTCTCCAGTGAAGCTGCAGGTGCCGCACAGGCCCTGCCAGAGCACCAGGGGCTAGGAGCTTCCAGACACCTGCACACCCCAGCTTCCAACGACAGCACATGAGACGGTGAGGCCCCGCACCGCTCCTCAGACGGAGGGCTGCTGGCATGCACGGGCAGGAGTGCAGGGGTGCAGGGCGCCATGTACGAGTGGTTAACACTGTTCACAGTGCAGAAGTTTAGCCCACCCAGCCCCGCGCCCTTGAGTCCTCATGCCTTTAGTATTCCCAGTCATTATATCTGAAAATGTTCCCTATGTCCAAGTTTCCCTGGAGAAACTTGCAAACCACTGAGCTAAAGAAGAAAAACTATGCAAGTGCGAAATCGTTAGATTAGAAGGGACTTAAAGGACAACTTTCCATCATTATCCTGCCAGAACACTCTGACATTTAATTTATTCATGCAGCCATCCATTCATCTAGTCGTTCTTCCAAAAAATAGTTCCTGAGCACCTACTCTGTGCCAGGGTCACTTTCCAAGTATTGGGGTAGACGGAAAACGGGGGGGAGCAAGACTCCTGTTCTCAAGAACTTCATAGTCTAGTAGGGAAGACAGCCAGCAAACTTATAGAGAGACATATAAACAAGAAAATGCAGGGGTCGTAATAAGACCTCTGATAGCCGTGGAACAGATCATTTCATGGTAGGAAGGAGAGGGGCTACTTTAGATAGGAGCGGGGAGGGCAGGGAAGGCTCTCTGAGAGGGGATATGCAGGCGGAGGCCCAAATAATAGAAAGACCTCACACATGTGAGGATCTGGAGGGAGACCATTCCACTCTAGGCAGAAGCGATCATAAGTCCTGGGTGTGTTTGAAGAGGAGGAAAAACAGCCAGGAAGATGAACAGGAGTATGGGGGCCAGGCACTGGCTGAGTGGGGTAAGGGGATCGAGGAAAGTAGAGAGAAGGCAAAGTCCAGATCACATAGGGCCTTTGCAATGTGGCTAATATTTGGGTTTTATTCTAAGGGCCATTGTAGGATATTGTTAAAGTAAGCTCTGAGAGAATGGAGGACAGGAGTAAGAAGTCAGACCAGAAGGGCCGTCACGTGCCATGAGAAAGCAGAAGCTATAAGGGGCCAGGACTAGAGTAATTAGCAGCACAGTGCAGGTCAGTGGATCACAAACTTGAGTGTGCGTTAGAATCATTTGGAAGGCTTAATAAAACACACGCTGCTGAGCCCACCCCCAGGGTTTCCGATCTGGCGGATCACAGACGAAGTCCTAGCATCTGCATCGATAACATTTTCCCAGGTGATGCAGAATCTGCGTCACAGGGACCACACTCGAAAACCACACATAGAGAAAAGACAGCGAAGATGGTTTCTTGGACCCAATGCCAATGGGGGGGAGGGGGGGAGGTAAGTGGGGGGTCTGCACACCAGAAACAATGCTCCAGACCCCAGCTGGGTGTCCTACAATTCGACTCGATTTTGACATTACCTACCTGGGGACAGCATCAGATTCCACAGGTTGAGGGCTCAGTCCTTCAAGACTGCCCCTCCCTGCTCCACTTCAGAGGCTAGCAGCAAGGCCAAGGGTGTCACCTAGGCCTCTGACTGGTTGGCTATAGACTGGAGGCTGACACCCTGCAATTCAGGAAGCCAAACACAAGTCCAAGTTGTTACCTGTACTTCTGACCCACTGGCTATACGTCAAAGGTTCCCACGACCCTCTCCTTAGGTTTAATTTGCTAGAGTGGCTCACAGAACTCAGAGAAACATTTTACTTACCAGGACACTGGCTTTTCGCAGAAGGATCTCACTGAGGACAGCCAGATGGAAGAGATTCAGCAGGACAAGGTATGGGGAAGGGGCAGAGCTGCATGCCCCCTATGGCATGCCACTCTCCGACCTGTCCACGTGCTCCCCTTCTGGACACTCTCTGAACTCTGTCCTTTTGGATGTTTATGGAGGCCTCATTACATCGCCCTGAATGATTAAATCATTGGCCACTTGTTTAATCTCCAGCCCCTCTCCGGAAGTCAGGAGGTGGGACTGACAGTTCCAACCCACTATCACATAGGTAGGCCCCTGGCAACCAGCCCCTATATTAGTAGCTTTCCAGAAGTCACCTCTTGAATGTAACAAAAGATACCTTTATGCTCTCATCACTTAAGAAAGTCCAAGGGGCCCTGGCCGGTTTGGTTCAGCGGTTAGAGCGTCGGCCTGCGGTCCAGAGAGACCCAGATTCGGTTCCCGCTAAGGGCATGTATCTCGGTTGCAGTTTGTCCCTGGCCCTGGTTGGTCATGCAGGTGGCAACCACTCAATGTGTCCCTTTCACGTCGATGTTTTTCTCTCTCTCTTCCTCTCTCTCCCTCCCACTCTAGCTGAACAAAAAAATGGAAAAATGTCCTCAGGTGAGGGTAAAAAAAAAAAAAAAAAGGAAAGACAGAAAGTCCAAGGGTTTTAGGAGCTCAGTGCCAGAAACTGGGAGGAAAACCAAACACAGCAGGTCCTCCAATAACGTGGTCTCGTCCCAACATCAGTTAGTTATAGTGTTGAGGAGATGCCTGGAAACTTAACTCTCGTTTCTATCAGTCAGCCTATAGTAAAACTGGTTTCCTTACACCTTGTTTCTCTAAAAAATCATAGAACCTATTGACAGCATGAGGACTAACTCCATATATTTCGTATTATAAATCACACTATCACAAAAGGGATGCAGAAGAAGTAGGTCGCCTTAGTTGATTTAACAAAAGAAAACAGCAATCATAACGCTTGCCATGCACCAAGCACCATGCTGAATGCTGTACATGCACTGCCCTACCCAACGACATTCTGCAGGAGACAGTAGTATTCTGATCTTGCAGAAGACGAAATCAGGGTCTCAGAGAGACTGGGTACCTCAGCCAAGCTCACAGCCAGAAGCCCAGTGTCTAGTCCACGTAGTCTGACCCCTGAGTCTGCACGTTCAATCCAATCAGTGAGTTCTGTTGCTCAGGGCCCTGGAACATCTTTGGATTCGGAGTCACCAACCAGCGTTGGCCTCTGTGAGTTCTAGTTTTGTCCATTCTTGGGTATGGGGTGTCCATTTCCCTCAATGCACCACACTCACGCAGACAACAGACCTCTCCCTCGAGTTAGCTGAGGGAGTTTCTGTTTCTTCCCCCCTACACAGTTAACCAAAAAAGTGGCTTAGCAGAGGCCGGAGCAGAGGGCGCCTGACTGTGACCCCATCGGATGGTTCTTCCCACTTCACCCGCAGCCCTCCCGGGGAAGAGAAAGGTCCTTAATTTAATCGTATCTGCAAAACCACTTAAGGTTTCTGGGATGAGGACATTTCTGGGGACCACTGTTCTGGCTGCTATACAACTGGGTGAATAAACTCACTGCTGGCCCAATAAATATCTGTTGAATTAATCTCCATTTTCCAAGTCCCTCTAACCTCCAACTGTCTAATGACTTAAGAATTCCTAAAGTGAGACGAGATCCTGGGCTCTGTCGGTAATGATGCCACTCACTGGCTCTGTGACTTGAGGTGAGTGTCTTGACCTCTCTGGATACACATCCCGCCATCTTTACAGAGGATTTTGGAACACCTCTGGTGTACCCATCTTACATTTCTCCGGGACCAGGCACATAATAAAAACATGAAAGCAGCCAGGGGAAGATAAAAAAGAAAGAGGTGAGATTTGTGGCCGACTGGAGAACAACGCCTCACTTAAAAGGCATTCCGACGACATGTCTGTGCCTGCCACGTCAAGGACTGACCAGGCCAGGACTTCGTCCCCTAGGCCGCTGATCTCCAGTGACGCTGCTTCAAGTTCTAACATCCGAGGGCCTTTGCAGAGCCTCATCTTGTGCACATGTGTGTTTGATTTCCCCACCTTCCCAGCAGAAGGGGAGGTGTGAGGCTGAACTGAACCACTTACACAGCAAGAGGCAGGAAAGAAGGAGCTGAAGAGAAGAAAGAGCTCAGAACCTTTCTCCCCTGGCCCCCAGCCTGCAAGCACACAGTTCAGAGGAAGCAGCATCCCAGCTGGGCTGGGTTCAGCTTGGCCAGAGCTGGAAGGAGACCCCGAGCAACCCAGGCCTCATTTGTGAAGGGTGTTATTTCACCCCTGCTTCCCAGATAATGTAACTGAGTCACTCAATTGAGCATAAAATAGGAATTTGGCTTATCTGCCTCAGACCTGACTTTACTATTTTCTTTCTGCAAAATACATTTTTCACTATCTTATCTTCTAATAAACAATCCCAGCTCGGCAGCCTTGTGGCAACGGTGCTGAATGCATCTAAGAGACATATTTTTCCTCTCACTCCCTGCTTAAAGTTTTCTGTTCACAAGCCTGCATTTTCTCCCTCCTTTTTGGAAAAAATATACGTCCCATTTGTGTGCCGTCCTCCTTTAAAGAACATGCATATTTTCCGTGAGTTGTTCTGATGGATCCCTTCTCGTGTTCCCCTTCGCTCACTTGATCAGTATTGAAAGAGGGACTTCCACAGCAACGGTGTATCAATTTGATGGATATTAGGACGAGTGGGGGAGGTCAAGGCAGCTCCTTTAAGAAAGGGGCAACTTCTGGCCCAGCCGGTGCAGCTCAGTGGACTGAGCATCGTCCCATGGACTGAGAGGTCCTGGTTCAATTCCCGGTCAGGGCACATGCCCGGGTTGCGGGCTCGATCCCCAGTAGGGGGCGTGCAAGAGGCAGCTGCTCAATGTTTCTCTCTCACATCGATGTTTCTCTCTCTCCTTTCCTCTCTCTCTGAAAAATCAATAAAAACATATTTTTTAAAAAAGAAAGGGAACTTCTGGAGTGGTCCGACCCCAGTGCCTCTCCCAGACTGTGCGGCGGGCAGGATGCGTGCTGATGAGAAGCCGCAGTGCATTTCAGCACCTTCTCTCAGGTGCACTGTCATCGGACGCACCAGACAGCGCCGCTCAGGCCGCAGGGGGAGGAAGAGGAAAGGGAACCGACACGTATGGGCACTTTCCTCAGAACGGCCTTTGTGAGAACAGCCCCATTAAGCAAAGAGGAGGAGACAGCCCCATTCTCACAGAAGAGAAACTGGGGTTCAAGGTAGCTAGTGCACATCCGGAAGCTGGGGTCCACTGGCAGGTCCCCCAACACCATGGTGGGAATTCGAATCACACACACACGTTCGGTGGCAGAGTATCTGCAGTTGCTAGGCCACTGGTTCCGCGTGGAACATGAAAAAGTAGTGGGGGGAAGTCTCTCCTCGACTGGCCTCCATTCTATGAATCCGACTGGTTTATGGCGAAAAACAGAGCAAGTTGTAGGTGCGTGGAATTTACATTTCACCAAAGCATTATTCACCTCCATTGCTTCTGCAGTCTGTACTCAGAAGAAAACGCAGCCTGGCCCATCGGATCCTGGCCAACCCTGCCACCTCATTCACACCCTCAAATGCGCCACACCCTTTGCCCTTCAAGTCTTTGCCTATTGCTTCCTGGAGTTCTGGGACCACTTACCCCTACCCATCCTTCATAGGTGAACTCACTGGCCGCGTCCTCAGAGAAGCCTCCGTGACCACCATGCCTCAGGTGGCCCCCATCATTCTCTCCAAACCCCCCGGCCTTCACAGATTATCACAAACGCACACATCCATGCTGGCGCCTTTGCACACGGACCGTCTGTCTCCCCCACCGGTCTGCTGGCTCCAGACACTGGGGACCCGCTTCATCTCGATGTCAACACGTCATGCCTAGTACACCGCCTGGCACTGAACAGGTGCTCAGCATATATTTGTTGAACAAATAAAGGAATGAATGTGACTCAGAGTGACGCTGGGTGACAGGTATTTTTATCCTTGTTTTCTAATAAATAATGAAATCGGTAAGAGTTAACATTTCTTCCATACTTACTGTGTGTCTGATGGGATTCTGGGAGATTTCAAACTCACTATCTTCAACTAAGCTGGTCAATATTCTTATTTCCGTTTCCCATATGAGGAAACTGAGGCACAGGGGGCACAGAGCTGAGGCCAGAGCACAGGATTTCCTGTTTAAAATCCCCACTCTTCTCATTCAACCCCAGGGCCTCATGTCTGAGCCACCAATGGTGAGAAAAAAATAAAAAAGAACCACATAAAGATCACACTTCGCCCAGGTCACTATTGCGTTGGAAAATTGTCTGATCACAATTTTCAGTCTCCTCTAACATCTGTCAATCTTGGGTCAAAGATATTCATGCGGAAAGACAAAGGCATAGTCTCTCATCTGGTTTGGCCCCTCGGGACGCTCCTGGCGGAGAGTCCTCTACCTTCCAGCTTTGTTTTCCCCCGGGGGCTCACGCCTCAGGTTCGCCGGCCCTCGGCCCAAGCCCGGGCCCCCTTACCAGTCTGAGAACTCCATTTCTCACTCCCAGCCTGGAGAACAGGATGAGGTCACTAGGGCCTTCTGTTCCTGCAGGAAGCCAGAGAAGATTAATCTGCGGACACAGAGATGACGCCCAGCAGTGGAGGAGATTTATGAGGGCAAGAAATCCAGGTCAAGGTCCCTGGTTTTCGTTTCCCCTCTATCTGTCTTAGGACTACCACAGAGCCCTGTGGTTGGAAGAAATTTCCAGAAGTCATCTGATCCAGTTCCCTGCCTCCTAAAGACCTTTAGGTGAAAAAGGGTGACCATGTGCTACAACACTTGGGGTCTCTAAGCTCTGTCTCCTCCACACAATGCAACGGATGAAGTCTAAGCATTTTAGCCTGAGCCCAAAGGTCTGCTTCAGCCTGCATTTCCTCTTAACCCCAACACGAACTCCGCTGCAGCCAAACTAGTATTTCCCCTCGTCTCCCAACTGTGAGTCCCACTCGGAATGACTCTCCCCCTGCTCTGCAGCAACATGAAATTTAGAAGCCTGAGTGCAAATTTCCCATCCCCTACCAGCCTTCTCTGCCATCGCGGGTCTTCATCACATGAACTCACGTGAATGATGATGTGAATCGTCACTTCCTGGTGGCTTTAGGGCAGTTATGACACAGTGCTACTTCTTGTGTACTAAATGCACGTGCGGTGCCTACATCCGTGGCCAGCCCCCACACACACCATGCGCCGCTGGGCCTTTGCACAGTGCTGGTCCTCTAGTTTGTCCCAGTCTGACAAACTCCGTGCCCATCAAGGCAGAGGGGAACTAACACCGCGGGGCTGTCACGTGCCAGGTACTGTGAGGCTGGGCTTGGTATACATGCTTTAATTCATCTTTACCAACACCCCAGGACACAGCTAGTATTATGCCCCATCTACACACCATAATGATGAGACTCAGAGAGTCGAAGTTCACTTGTGCATAATCTGTCCATTCAATCAACAGTTAATTATTTCACACCTGCAGTGGAACTCACCTGTCAGGATGCTTATTACTCATGATACATTTCTGAGAGCAAAACACCTCAAAGGGAAGACATCCGGGCCTCCAAGAGGGAATTATTTGAGAGAAAGCAACCTTCCGAGAGCCCACTAAATAATTCTACGTGGCCTATTCTATTAGTTCAGCGGTTCTCAGTCCTTCTTCGGCCTCTTCACTTGCAACACCCTGAAAGTGGGGCCCGATGCTGGAGATGGCTGCAGTCCAGGGAAGATCACCCCCACTCAAGAAAGCAAGTGGAACACGTGAGGGTGAGATGGGAGCCGTAACACTGAACTCACCCTGTCTTTAAAACAAAAAAAACTTTAGAACTTTTCCTTTTTATTTTTTCCCCCTGTAACAAACTCGTTCTCTCACCCTAATGTGAGCCCTGAAGTGGAGTGGGGGCCGCACCCCGGCTGTGTCTCTGCTCAGGAAGGCGGGCCCCTGCAGGGAAGCCAGATGGGAGGATCATGTCCCCCTCTCAGGCTCCAGTTCCAGTTGCCAGGGGCTCCCAGGCTGCCTGAGCCCTGAGATCTCACCGAGATAATGAAGAAGGCAGCACACCGCCGACAGCCCGGCCCGCGTCTTCAGCACATCCTGTTAATGTTCCCTAATGCTCCCATAAACTGCATGTCCCAGACTCGGTGGCTCCGGGCACTCTGGCAGGGGCCCAGCAGGGCTGCTCCGGCAGCATTCCCCGCACCTGAGCGTCTTGCTCGATCAAGGGCAGCTCCGGGGAGAAGAGGTCTATAGAGCTGGAAGCTGCCCCGTAGACCTCACTGCTCTGCAGACCGCAGCCAGTACATAATTATCGGGAAGCTATCCTGGCTATGTCTGTTCTGAGCAAAGAGACATATGTGGTGCCAGTCTTCACGGAGCACCCAGGCTGGCAGGGTACTGAGAGGAAGGACAAGGAGCCAGGACGCCACGGGGCCCACAAGGGGGGGTGCCTTCCTCAATCTCCAAAGGGAAGGCACTTTTCCATGCACTGGCCCTCGCATTTACTAAGCTCCTGCTTTGAACGCAGCATGGACCTCAGCACTGGAATCACCCTGATAAATGACGTACAGGTTGCTCGATAGGTCTTCCTGTGTTTTTCACTATCAACATCCCCTTCTGTATTAGCAGGCTGAGGCTACCATAACAAAATGCCACAGACCGGGTGGCTTAAACAACAGGAACGGATCGCCTTACAATTCTGGAGGCCGGAAGCTCAAGACGAAGGTGTTGGTTGGTCTGGTGTCTCCTGAGGCCTTGCTCTCCTTGGCTTGTGGAAAACCGCCTCCTCACTGTGCTCTCACATGGCCTTATCTCTGTGCACGAGCACCCCTCCTGTCTCATCCTCTCCTTGAAGGTCACAGGTCAGATCAGATCAGGGCCTACCCTAATGGCCTCATTTTAACTTAATCATCCTCTCGAAGACCCTATCTCCAAATACAGTAACACTGGCAGTTGAGGCTTCAACATACGGAGGCGGGGGACAGAGTTCAGTCTATAGCACCTACCAGGTATAAAGCACGTTCCATTTTGAAGTTTAAAAAAATATTTTAACGTCCTGGCCGATTTGGCTCAGAGGTTAGAGTGTCGGCCCGCAGACCAAAGAGTCGCGGGTTCAATTCCTGTCAAGGGCACATACCTCAGTTGTGGTTCATCCCTGGCCCTGGCCAGGCTTGTGCGGGAGGCAACCAGTCGATGTGTCTCTCTCCCATCAATGTTTCTTTCTCTCTCCCTCTCTCCCTCTATTCCTCCCTCCCACTCTATCTGAAGATAAATGGAAAAATATCCTTGGGTGAAAATTAAAAAAATATATATTTTAACTACTTTCAAGAACATGAGCTTTGGAGACAGGCAAAGTTAGGTGTGACTTCTAGACACGCCACTTACCTAATGTTTGACAACGGACACATGACCTTAGGACCCTCAGTTTTACCGTCTGTAAACTGAGATGATACTGTTCACATTCTAAATGTCTTGTAGGATTAGATATTGAGTTATAGAGAGCACCTAAGGAATGGTACTGGTGCTGCCAGTGGGATGCATTAATGGCAAGAATGGTAAGAATGGTAGTTTGGGGTAAGATCAGTCTAGGTTTAGACCTAAAATAATAACAGCTAGTACTTATGGAACGGGAATATGCCAGACACGATGCTAACTGGATTCACTCATGTCATTCTTAAAACAATCCATAGGAAGTAGGAACTATTATTATCTGCATTTGTAAAGTGAAGCACAAGTTTAAGTACATGTCCTCAAGGTCACACACAGCTAACAAATGGAGGACCTGGAATCTGAACCCAGGCACTCTGGCTTCCACACCGTCAGTCCTATTACAACCAACTCCCTGAGGACTTTAGATAATGCACTGAACCTCAACAAAAGCAGTATTACCATGGCCTACAGTTGAAATAAAAAAATAATTCCAAGATGATAAGATGCTCAAGAAAGGTCACTTCCCTTTTGTGCTTGAACTTCACAGTTTTAATGGATCTGTATTAGGAAAACCAGAAAGACAACATTTTTCAGACAGGGCAGCCAATACAGAAAATGTGACTCACCTCCAAACGAGCTGATGAAATCCCCATCCCCACCCCAAGTAGAGAACATAGCTTGAGTCCATCCTTCCAAGCCTAGAACATTGATTAAAAACACTTTTATGAAGTAGAAAAAATGAAGCCAATATTAAAAAATCCTGTTTTATTAATCCCTAAAGGGAGAATTTTTATTAATTCCTTCAGAATCCAATAAAAAGTATGGTTTTTAATCAATGTTGTTTTCTAATTCCTGCCCAACTATCAAATCATAGCAAAGGAGCTCCCATTTCCTGAAAAGCTTCCAGATACAGGGGCTGGGTCAGGAGCATGGGGGACAGATACGGACCCAGACCTCTTAAACAATCCTGTTAGACAAGCCAAACTGTGAAATAGTAAGTACGATCAACATGATATAAAAAAAGTGGTGCTTACGTGGGTGATCTTTGTCTATCTGAGTCCCAAACAGAAACAATTTGTTCCAGAACAGTACCTGGCATACTGTAGGCCTCAACAAATACCTGTTGAATAAGGAAGCAAGAGAATAATCACAGAATGTTAGCCACGTGGTAAGAAGTTTGGCTTTAACTAAAAAAAAACTGTCTAAAAGTTTGAATCAGGAAAGTAACATGGTGTGATTTGTTTCGTTTTGTTGTAAATCACCCAGATTTACTGCTGGGAGAAGAGAGACAAGTGTGGGGAAGGGAATGAAGGATGCCAATTAGAAAGCCATTTCGTAGGAGAGATGATGACGGCCTGGGCTAGCAGAGTAGCAGTGGTGTCGGGAAGAAGGAGAGGGATCCAGGATGTCGTTGGGACCTAGAGTTCACAGGGATTTTGATATCAGAGATGAAGGAAAGAAAGGAATCAGTATGACCTCTTGGCATTTCATTTGAGCATCTAGGTGGATGGTTATGACACTGAGTAAGATAAGGAAGACTGGGTTCAGGGAGGACACAAATCAAGAATTCTGTTTTTAACAGGTGAAAGGTAAGATGTTTAACTAGACATTCAAGCAGAGGTACCCAGCAGTGGTTACATGGGTAACTCATGAGCTCAGAAAGATACAAGGCTGTTAGCATCCAGACGGGTGGAGCTGTCGATGCTGGGTGGCCCCCCAGAAGTCCTTGAACGAAGGATAAGACTCACTTTTCTACCACCACATTAAACCCATGCCTCAGCCGAACTAAAATCAGAGGGTGCTGGGAAACAGACAAAACTATGAATGTAAATCTAAACGCCAAGGACACTGTGGACAGTGCTTATATTTCCTGAAGAAAATCCAAGACTTCCAAAAGGACCCCTACCTCCTTTGAGGGGCTTTTCTAAGCCTCTCTAGCCCTTGCCCACACTCAGCAAGTTCTAGGTGAGAGTTGTTGGTACCCACATATAGTTAAAGTCTACCCCGAAAACTGTGGATTTAATCAGAGGCATGGCTTCATCGCTTGGGCTTAATGAGGTAAACCAGACCTCCGGTAATATTGCCTGTATAATTGACATGGTTCTCTGGGAAACATTACACTTTATAATGAAAATACTGTATATAATTAGAATCTAATAGGAAGAAAATAGTAATTAGCCAGAATTAACTGAACAGACGCAATCAGGCAAATAAAGGTTATCCTCAGGAGAGGACCCTCCAGAGTTCAAATGCTCGTCCTATAATTGTAGAGAAGCCCCAGTAATTAAGGGTAATTTTTCCCTGCATCGTGGTGGAAGGTTTTTTTTGTTTTTTTTTGCTGAGTTGCAGAATAAGTCTGGCCAAGACCTAAAAGGGATCTGGAAGGTCGTACATACAGATCCATGGGAGACGGGTGAAGGCAAGAGAAAAGTAGGGAAACCAGGGCCTAAAATTCCAGGTTCGAACTCCAGGTCCAGCTCTGTCCTTCACCAGCTGTGTGACCTTGAGTGAGTCACTCCCCCTCTCTGATAATAAAGATAATAGCAGCTGTCATTTATTGAATGTCTACTTACCATGAGCTGAGTTACGCACTTTCTTTTTTTTTAAATATGTTTTTATTGATTTTTTTTTTAGAGAGAAAGAGATAGAAACATTGATGTGAGAGAGAAACATGGAATGGCCGCCTCCTGCACGCCCCCCACCAGGGATGGAGCCCACCACCCGGCATGTGCCCTGACCAGGAATCCAACCAGAACCTCTCAGTCCACGGGAGGACACTGAGCCACATCGGCTGGGCAAGAGTTACGCACTTTCCACTCATCCTATAATATAATCTTTGTGTTCCCAACCACTGGATGTTTAAACATCCTTTCTTATTTGCTGTAAAGCAAACACTGTTCTCTTCTCCACCAGATTAAACCAGACAATGAAAAGAGGAACACCAATAACGACAAAAATTCCAACTCTCTCCGGGGTGGTTGTGAGGCCCAACGGAGATGAGGCCCCTTTTCATGCCGAAGAGACAAGGACACCAGCTTCTAGGGGCCACTTCTTTGCACCAAGACCTTGACAAGAGCCTGGGGCTGTCGGACCCCACGACGGAGCTCCCCCAGTACAGTACACCCACCCAACAACCGACGGCGACCACCACTGCATTGTTAGGGAGCCAGCTCGAGCTCAAGGCTGCAGCCCCACACTGCCCTGGGAGGACCCGGGGTCACTCACCGGCGGCTGGGGTGCGGACGCGCAGAGTGGGCGGGGCGCGCTCCACGCGCAGCTCCTCCTGCGTCACGTGGCCGGGCTCTGGGTTCCGGGCCTTTTCTCACGAGCCTCTTTGCCGTAAGCACGTTCGTCGTCCAGTCGTACAACTACTTGGCCGTAAGGCAATTTGGCCGTAAGGCAATTTCGCCGTAAAAGAAAAAATGAAGAAAAGAGAAAGAGGAACGTTTAAAAGGGCATAATGAAACATGAAGAAATAATAACAAAATTAAAAGACTTTACTGCAAGAAATGAAAATACATGGTCTGCAAAGTCTTTTGTTCGTGGTATTACACTTTTATTTTTTCTTTTCTTGTTTGGCCTGCTGATTGGTCTGCTCCTTGGGCCTGCAATTTCTTCCTTCATTAAGAGAAGTATCAGTTTCCAACTGAAGAATCGATACCGAAGGCTCTCGAAGACCGGTGCATTAGTAGCTGCCTCTTTTGTATTTGCCACAGCTTGTTAAACTCGGGGTTGCGACAGGTGGGCGAGGTAACTGCGCTCACCCAAGGTTTTGCCAACTGATGTTACCCTTTGCTAGCATCCTGTGCAGTCTGGCTTATACACTCTCATCACCCACTATTTTGAGATGACTGTGCCCACCCCTCACTGTGTGGACCACTGTGAGGGCTAGGATTTATATAACATAAAAATGGAAAGAACTTCCAAGAACTTCATCAATGGAGAAATGAAACCAACCTAACAACTACCTTAAACACATTAAGTCTGCCCAATATACACCAGTGAATCCGTTATTTTATCTTCTACGGCGATTGCCTTCCGGCCAAGAGTTGTGCAGCGAAAACCCTGGTGTGAAAATGCTTGTGGCAAAGATGCAGGGTGGTCTCTGTGTGGGAGGGGACCGCAATGTTCTCACCAGCAGGAGAGGGACGTGTTTGGCCCAGGGTCACACATCACAGCACGGGGCCCTGCACCACCGGAGGGCTGATCCTCTGAGCCGACTCAGTCAGCATCCTGAGCACCGCCCACCCTGTGCCAGGCTCCGGTGGGCAGTGCCTGGCAGGGCCAGCCTTCCTGTAGATTGCAGGATGTGGTAAGTGCTGAGTGCTGTAATAAAGGAAGCTGAAGGAGGTTATTGACTACCACCTGGGAAGAATGGAAACAGATGAAGACTTCCTGAGAGAGGCAGCATTTGCGTGAGGACTGGCGAGGTGGAGATAGGAGAGAGAGACATTCTGAGGAAAAGGACCAGCCTGGGTAAAGGTATAATGGCAAATGGATAAACAGATATATGTCAGGGGGAAATCACTTGAAGCTCTGCTATAACAGATCTGTAGAGGAGCAGAGATTTCTCATCCTCTTCTGGAAGGAGACCTGGGAAGCCTTGTGTCCACTGTCCACTCCCACCCTCCTCTCTCCCCATGAGAGAAGCAGTGGGTTTCATTGGTGAGGCTGAAGAACAGCTTCTCTGCCATCCAAAGGGCTTACATGGAGATGTGCAAGAAAGAACAGTGTCTTCCAGGCATGGATAAAGGTGTCTGCCCAGGAGTGCTGGGTGCTGGGCACAGGGACTTGCTCCTACAGGTTCAGGCAGGCTTCTGCTTGCTATGCCAGGTTATCCATCTGCCGCTGGGTGGGTGGATTCCACAGTCCAGATTCAGGACAAAAGTTCAAGTACAGCTGACATTGGTTTTTATTTCCTCCCTGAATCTCTGTGTTTCTCTTTAATTGAGTCTAACCTGGAGGGACACAGGAGCAGGGAGTGGCAGCCTTGGGTCCTCCGTCATGTGCTGCAGGATCAATTCGCGGTGTGGTATGCCCAGATCACAGGACAGGTTGTGGATGGTGGGAGATAAGGCTGAGAAGGTGAACTAGTGCCTTAGGAAATGGGGCATGTGAGTTCCAAGTTGCCATTCAAATTCAGTGCCCTTTCTTCCACATCAAATACCAAATTTATCTGAACTCTGAAATGTACCCACCCTTCAGGGAAATGGGTATCCAGCCTCAAGCTGCCTGCCTATCAATCTAGGTGTAGAGACTTATACCCAAAGCATGTTCATGTCCTGGGTTCTTACATCCCACACCCCACACCCCCACCTGCATAATACCATATTAATACTAAAGGTACGCATGGAGAAAGGTTGGAAAGTGTTTATAAGAGCCACTGGAGGGAGAATTAATGGATGGACGTCAGTCTCTATTTATGTTATCTGTCATCTAAGTGATAGATATGTATAGCATGTGTTTATTAAATTCTTATTACATGCAAGGTTTTTAAACAAGAAGTCAGGAAACCTAGACAGAGGGGTTAAACATTGTCCTTCCATTTTAATAATTCACCATTAGTAAGAGAGATGAGATTTGTATAAGGTAATTATAATACAAGGTGAAAGGAAATAAGATGATTAGATTATGTGCTATAAGTGCTGTTGGGTATGCAAAGGAGAGATGATTCTTTGGCAAGAGAATTTAGAGAACATTTCCTGGAAGAGATGGTCCTGAAGCTGAGGTTGAACCCTAGGATTTGAAAATGCAGAGACAGAAGGAGGGTTTTCCTGGTGGGTGAAGCGTAATAGGCAAGGCCAAGGGGCTGACAAATTACGAGGCAAACACGGGGAGGAACAGGAAATCATGAGGGCCACTAGCTCCATGCACGGAAAGCATTCCCAAAAATATGTGGAACCCAAATCTTGGCAGGATTTTGATGGCAAACCAAAGCAGACTTTGCCCTGCGTTTTGAGAAGGTATTTCAGCGGAGAGGAACTTGGCTCAAGCAGAGCTGTATCCCAGTGTAATTGGCCTCAGCAGCGCCCCCTAGAGGAATGAGATGGAAAAGAGAAGACTCCTTGGCTGTGTATCTTCCCTGGAGCAGGTCTCCCACCTGTGTTGAGTGACCAGCTGAGTGATGTGGGGTGACATCAGGGGATGCTTTAGCAGATCACCACGTGCCTCTGCCCCCTTCCTTTTCGCTGCCAGAAGCGGGACCCAAGGCAGTTCTGATGATCACAGGTGCAGCCCTCTTGTCTGGGCCTCCTATTTCTATTATTAAAGCCACTTAATGCCTAATTACTCAACCAGCCACAGGCCTTCAGAGAGATTCTTGCCAGAGAGCAATCAGATTTGTCAGACATTTCCAAACAGCACACAACTCTCTTGGAGGTCTCAGAATAGCTATGTCAGTGGCCCTAATGGAACATAATTTCCTGTAAAGGAAAACTAATTTAATATTTTCAGGTATTATGTAACCAAGTGCCCACAGAGAGAAGGAAGAAACTGCTAACGAGAAACAATCAGAGCGCAGTACCCCTGTGGAATCAGAAAGCCTGCAGGTCTGTTTAATGCTGCAAAGGGGACCCGCGGGAGTGACTGATTGCAGAGACGGGTGGGATGGTGTCATGGTAAAAGTGTGTGGTCTTGGAGCCTGGCTAGACCAGGATTTCAGCCCCAGGTTTGCTTACTAGCTCTGAGACCTTAGACAAGCCACCTAACATCTCTGAACCATGCTGAGGTTTCACGAGCAGCAAAATGGGAATGACAAAATAATCCTAACTCCTTGGTTGTTGTGAGGATTAAATAGAAAAGTTTATGGGTAGTGCATAGCATAGTGTCTGGCACTTTAAAAAAAAAAAAGACACTAAAAAAAAAAGTAAATGGTACTGTTTTATTAAAATTTCTACTATTACTGATGAGAGTCAAGTTCAGTACAACTTACTTCCCCCTCCCCTTTCAGGAAGAAAGGCTGAGGTCAGGATACCAGCCACCAAAATCTTCTGGGGTTTACTGACCTCGGTTCTAGAGAAAAGGACATTGGGGTTCAGAGAGGGAAGGGGAGTTGGCCAATGTCACCCGGCCGCCAAGCAATAAACCAGGCTTCAGTCCACATCTGTAGGACACCTGCATCCATTCTTTCTTCTTCACTATGCTGTCTCCCCAAGAAACCCAGGGGACTCATTCTTCCATCATTTAATCTCCCTCAATCCTCTAGCCTTATCTATTCCGATTAAGGCAAGCTTATTGTGCTCGAGATGGGTTATTGCTTTTCACAATTCTCTCTCAAGAACATATGAATAAATCAATCTTTCGGTCTTAATAAGTTGATAATCATTGTGGAATATTTAATGTGCTCATCGCCATCCTTGATCTTCAGGCTCAGTCAGGAAAAGCATTCCCTGTCCTTCCCTCACTTAAACGTTAGACATTTGTTTCTCTTTGCTCTTGGTTTTGTTTTTTCCATGTCATAGCACATTCGTTCCTCTCCTTCTGCTGTCTATTCTCTCTAAAGCTGAATTTTGTCCTTGATAATAGGTGGTCCCTTTCTGCCCATCTGCTTTTTGGCCAATGTTTGAATTTGTTCATCAATTCACACCCCCATACTTGCTTTGTAAGATGCCAGGGCTCTGAGTTCTCAGACGGCAGCTATCTAATCCACTCCCCTTCCCAGGCAAGACTTCATTCATTTACTTATTCACTCATTCAGTAAATACTGATTGAGCATCACCAGACATGGGTGATACAGTGATGGGCAAAATAGACATGGTTCAGCTCTCATGGAGTGGCAAAGATCAACATGAATCAAATAATTACAAGATATATAGTCTCCATCTGTGATGCTGAGCAACATAATGAGAGAGGGGGCCCTAATCTGTCCATCGGTGGGAGTCACTGGACAGGGGTCAAAGAAAGGCCTCATTCAGGTGTAGGAGCTGAACAGAGATGGCAGATTGGAAGGGGACTCCCGGCAGAAGGAACAGAGTGGCCGAAGGCTCTTCACCCAAAACTATCTCCTACCTACTGTTTAAAGCTCTCTAGAGGGAAAGCATCTACACTCCACATTTCAGGTGATGAGTTAATAGCCTCTCAGGTTGGAGATGCTTCCTCTTGCTTTGCATTGTAACAGCCCCTTAGACTCAGAGAATCATCTGCATTGGGACTAGGAGGGCCCTTAGGCATCATCTGGGGTAACCTCCTCACTTTACAAATGGACAGCCTGGTGCCTAGAGAAGGGGAAGGCTTGCCTAAGGCTATAAGAGACTCCCCCCCAAGCCCTGACTCCCATTCCAGTGCTCTTTCCCCAGCTTCACAGTTAAATTCCAGGACCACGGAGTTTCCTAAGGACAGGGTACACATGTCTTCCATTATGGATTAGTGATTATCGTAGTAATAATGGCCACGTTTTGGTTCAGATTTGTCCATATTCCAGGTACGGTTAAACATTTTACACTTATTTGCTTTTTCAGTCATCCCAGTAACCCAGTGGTTACGGGACTTGCTACTGGCCCCTTGTTTCTTCCTGCCTCGCCTCAGCTGGCTGACCCTCTGTTCAGCTGAGGACCTCAGGCCAGAAGACAGAAGGGACTCTGCACACCCAGCCTGACTTCCCTCTCCATACCCCAGCAGGCAGAACACAGTTGGCCATTTAGACAGCCTCAGTCCGTGGGCCCCACTGCATACTAATCAGTCACTAGAAATAGATGCATTAGGGACGAAAACATTTACTGGCAACACTATCTGGCTTCAATCTTCACCTTCACTGGGTAATGAGATGAGCTAGAACATTAAAACCAACAAACAGCCTTTGGTGTTTACAGCAAATGTTTGCGAGAGCACAGGAGCCAGAGGTGCTCTAGGGAACATCTGGATTTCTGGAAACTGTATGATTACACAGATGTGTGAGATTCATCAAGCTATAAAAATATCCTGTGATGTATGTCGGGGAAGAAAAACAACCTTCCAAAATGGATTTGGTACGAATTATCAATCACAGCAAAGACACCAAAGGAAGGCTGATATGACTCCGGGCTCTGGGGAGACTTTCAAAGCCAAGGTGAAGGGGGTGGTTTGGAGAGTGGTCTTTGCTTGATGAGGGCAGAGCAGGGGTGAGGCCTGAGAATGTCAGGGATCCTATTTATCTATTGCTTCATGTCCCAGGACCCTCTCTGTGAGTACTCATTGCATTACGTGGATTGAGACCCTCCTTTTCTTACACACTTTAGGGTCTCTGCATTGCCCCAAAATATCTTCTACTGGCTTATAAGATTCTATGTCATATGCCCTGAGGCACTTTCCAGATTCTTCTTCTGCAGCCACCCCCTACTACCAAAATAAGACTCATCCTGGCCAGTTTGGCTCAGCGGTTAGAGCATCGGCCCACGGACCAGAGAGACCTAGGTTCGGTTCCTGCTAAGGGCATGTACCTCGGTTGCAGTTTGTCCCCAGCCCCGGTTGGGGTCGTGTGGGTAGAAACCAGTCAATGTGTCTCTCTGACATTGATGTTTCTCTCTCTCTCTTCCTCCCTCTCTCTCTCCCACTCTATCTGAAGACAAAAATGCAAAAGTGTCCTCTGGTAAAGATTAAAAAAAAAACAAAAAAAACCTCATCCTATTTCCCCAAACAGGTCATTTGTCTTCATGCAAGCCCATAGCATCATGCCTGATTATGCCCCTCAAAAATGGTTTTGCTTTTATTTTTTTCTTGAATGGTTAAGCAAATAAATACGGGAATGTGTTGCCTCGAGGCCTTTGCATGTGCTCTTGCCCATGTCTGAATTCTCCCCAAGGCCCTGGGCTCATGCAGGGGTCCCTCTTCTACCCCAAGCCTGATTCCAGGTAGTATCTCCTCTCGATAGCTTTCTCTCCACTTTCTTCCCCAGATCCTCTTCATATCTGCTCATTTTCCTGTCCCCAAATATTTTGCATAAACCTTTAGCTTAGCCCATACGGCTTCTCTTTTTCTTTTAGATGTGTCTGTCTTTCTCATTGTTCTATGAGCTTCTCAAAGCCAGAGATGCTGACTTGTACATTCATTTTTGCAGCCCTGATGCCCAGAATAATATTCAATACAAGGTAGCGTGGTGGCTTTAGAACCAGGAGTGGGGGACCTTTTTTCTGCCAAGAGCCATTTGGATGTTTATAACATCATTCGCGGGCCATACTAAATTATCAACTTGAAAATTAGCCTGCTATATTTGGTCAAACATTTCATTAACTCACCCCTAATGTGATGGCTGGAACTGTTTCTCTTTGGTGAGGCGTGTGATGTTAGCTGGCATTAATTTCACGGGCCTTATACAGCCCGCGGCCAGGACGTTCCCCACGCCTGCATGAACTCCTTCAAGAAGAAAGAACCCTTCTCATGAAGTTCCAAGGGCTTAGGATTCTAAAAAGAACTGCATTATAACCCTGAACACACCTTGGAGACACTCCACTCTCAAGGGAAGAGCCAGGGGGAGTTACTTCTCTTCCTTTGGGAGCCAAGACTGGATGAAGTGGCCATTGCGACAGTTAAGATTGGGTTAGTGTGACAGGTGTGACAGTGAGCCCAGGTGGATATTTAAAATCCAGCTCTAACTATTTCTTGGAGGGATACAGTTTTGCACCACCATAGAGTAGGAATAGAAAATAGTAGGAATACAAAAATAGTACGAATAGACAAATAAAGGCGTACGTTATCTACGCTGTAGCATGACAAAGCTCATCAAAATCCTTATAAGGAGGAATCAGCAATTAAAACCAGGCCTTGTCCGGCCGGTGTGGCTCAGTGGTTGAGCATTGACCCATGCATCAAGAGGTCACCGGTTCGATTCCCGATCAGGACACATGCCCAGGTTGTGGGCCAAATCCCCAGTGGGGGGCATGCAGGAGACGGCCAGTAGATGTTCTCTCTCATCGATGTTTCTATCTCTCTCTCCCTCTCACTTCCTCTCTCTAAAAAAAAAAAAAAAAATCAATAAAGGAAAAAAAAATTTTTTTAAATAAATAAATAAAACCAGGCCTTTACTCATATTATGTGTGTATATTATGCGGGGTTGTAAATGTAGCTATTTCGTTTTAAATTCACGGAGCCCGGTGTCCAGTTTATTCCACAGTGGGGGCCCAGTTAGTCTCCATATGCTCTTCTGTAGCTCTGGTCAAGGCCGGAGTTAAAAGAAACCCCTTTGACCAACAACCAGGGGCATCGGCCTCTGAGTCAAAAATGTTTTACAACACAAAACCACAGCAGAGGGGAGCAGGTCACCTTCTAGTTCCTTCCATTTTCCACCCCAGCCAGAGACCCCCTCATTCTACCAAGGAGACCCCGGGAGGCCAGTGGAGAAAGGAAATTGCGACTCGGGGAAAGTAGGGCCTCCCTACCTGGGAGGCAGCGAGATACTGTGGACAGGAGCTGGAGAAAGAGACAAAGCACCCATTCCAATAAGGAAACGGCTTTAATCTATCAAAGTAATTCTCCTCCTTTCAGGGAAAGAGAACATGAAATTGCACAAAATGACTTACAGAATGGCACCTACTCTGATTAGCGTGGGGCCCAGAGCTCTCTGCACTTAGCATGTAAGGTAGAAAGCCCATTTGAATACATATATATATATTTTTTTAATGTTAATTCCCAGTATGAAAAGGGAGAAGAAAGCATGTGTGTCTTCAAAAGATAAGATGTTTGTCAGAAGCCTGTATTTGGAGGACATCGTAGAGGAGGTGGGTGCTTAATGGGGGAGGGGGATGGAGAGACTGTGATCCTCAGAGAGGGTGCCGTTTTGTTCCTGATCCTGCATCTCCCCAGCTCTGTGTCTCCCTGCGCCTGCAGGTAAAGTCTAATACCTCGGGTAGACATCCGAGTCATTGTAGTATCTAGACCAGGGATCCGTAAACATTTTCTATAAAAGAGCAAAATGGTAAACATGTTAAGCTTTGCACGGCCTAAATCTCTGCCTCCACTACTCAACTCTGCCTTTGTGGCCAGAGAGCAGCCCCAAATAATACATAAATGAAATGTAATGACTGTGTTCCAATAAAACTTTATTTGTGGACACAAACTTGTATTTCATATAATAATCACGTGTCACAAAATATTGTTCTTCTTTAGTTTTTTTCAATCATTGAAATATTTTTTAAAAGCCAAAACCATGTTTCGCTCTCAGGCTGCATGAAGACAGGTAGCGGGCCAGGGTGGCCCTCCAGCGGGCAGTAGTTTCGAACCCCTGGTGTGGACTCGGCTTGCGTTTCTCCTCCCGCCTCAAGCCACTTCTCTGGGTCCTTCAGTATGAACGGCTGTTTTTTCCATGCACAAGCCCCTTCATTTCCAGAATATATACCACCTCCCTGTTCTTTCTGCCTGGATTATCTTCCTTTTCCCTTCCCAAACATCGTCCCTGTTCCTTAAAACTCCGACTCATCACCTCTTCCTTGGTGCCCCACCCACTACCAAGAAGTGACCTTTCCACACGTATTCCATCTCTGAGTCTTACCTCCAGTTCCAGACTCTAAGCTACTTGTAAATGAAACAATACCCACCAGTTACATTCATCCTTCACTTAACTCCCCACAACACACCTCTGGGCAGACGCTGTTACTGTATCCTAAAGAAGGCTGCTCACTTTGCTAGCGGTCACCCAGTGACTAAAGGCGGAACAAGGACTGGGCCCCATGCGTCAGGCACAGCCCACACTCTCGGCCCCGATGCTGCCCTGCCTGAGACGAGACCTCACAGCTTCCAAGTTGCAGACTGCACAGTACCTCGGGGCAGGGGTGCTCACTATGTGTCCGTTCAAATGAATGCCAAAGCTTATGAAGCCCCAGGGATTAGTAGTAGGCAAGGACCCCAACACCAGGGAGAAATAGCAAATAATAGCTGACAATCTGACTTTAAGAGAAGACAGGACAAGCAAAGCAAAGGATGGTAACCATCAGCCCAATCAACTCACAAAGCCCAGAGGTCAGGTGCCATTTGGTGTAGGGTCTAGTGGTTCTGCATCCACCAGTGTCCCTGAGAGCATTGTTGTGCGGTGGCACCATGCTGTGTGGGATGATTTTAGTGGCAACGATGTGCCCTCACAAAATGGGAGTGTCAGTGGTCTGCTTGAAACTCAGGGCAGCATGTGATTGGTTTAGGTGGATACCCCACCCAGTGATCTTTCTTTCTTTTTCTTTTTCTGTGTTTGAATCGTTTAGCCTTTATTGATCTAAGGATCTCTACTCCGCAGAATCGCCTATTCCCTGAGGACAATGGGGACCCAGCAGGTTTTCCACATCGTAATAATGTAATAATGTTGCAGGGAGGCCTCTGTTTCATCTACTCCTCTGTATCTTCTTACTGGGCTGGGAATAGTCCGCCCGTTCTCTGTGGATTCATATGTGCACATTCAATACAAATCAACTAACATTTACTCAATTACTACTGCATGCAGTGCCCTGTGCTGCGTGGGGCTGCTGTGGGACTCCTGGTAAGTAAGGCAGTGGTTTCATTTGCAAACCAGGAGTTTACAACCTGGGAGAAAGTCAGATGTTGACAAAACTCAAGAGCTACATTTTTCCTAACATGCCAAAAGACTAGTTTCATTGAAAAGAAAGAGGGCAGCTCGGCCAGTGTGGCTTAGCGGATTGAGTATCTTCCCAGGGACTGAGAGATCGCAGTTCGATTCCTGGTCAGGGCACATGCCCGGGTTATGGGCTCGATCCCCAGTAGGGGGTGTGCAGGAGGCAGCTGATCAATGTTTCTATCTTTCTCCATTCCTCTCTTTCTAAGAAAAAAAAAAACAATAAAAACGTATTTTAAAAGGGGGGGGGGGCATACCATGGAGAAGATAAAAAAATAATCTCTCCCACCAAAAAAAAAAAAAAAAATCTTGGGTTTTCCCATATATTTTTAGTTCCCTTGATCATGCCTTCCTTATCCTCTAGCATCTCTAAACTTGAGACTGTAAATGTTGATTTCTAACCTCAGCCCAAGGCAATCTTGGGGTCCCCTGGTATTTGGTTCAGTTCCTACTGGGCTTGTCCACGTTTTTCCTTTTGCTCCAGGCTGGCCGTCCTGTTTGGAATCTGATCACAGTGCAGTCTCATTTCCAGATTTTCTGCTCTGGCCTTGACTCTAGCAATTTATATGACACCCAACCAGGTGAAAAGAAACAAGAGCCATCATTGTGAGCAGATATCACTTGTCACTAATTCCACAGTCATTCCTTTGGTAAATATTTAGTGAGCATCTCCTCAATGCCAGGCACCGTGCCATGTACTGGGGCAGAAAGATAATGCCAACCCATGCCCCAGAGGCTTTTGCTGTTGCGATGAACAGTTGGAACTCCATGATAAGTCCTCTGGTCCATTGGATACATGCTCCTAACACTTCCTCTTTGTAGCCGCCCCCGTACCAAGTGCCAGGGTTTCGGGGATGAAGAAGACAAAGTCCTGCCTTCGTGCAGCTCACTGCATCCCAGGGGCCAGGGGGATCCTTAAGTCTACTTTTAAATGTGCAGTTCTCTACCTGCAAGCACACGGCAGGTCCTCCTCCTCACCTTCCTGAACTCTGGCAGGGTGATTGGACTCACCTCAGCCAGTGAAACGTGAGCGGCACTGACATGTGTCTCTTCCAGCCAAGAGCCTCTAAAACGATGGCGCCTGTTAGGAGGACAGGGGGAGGTAGGGCCTTGATCAAGTGACTTGACCTCTCTGCATCTCGATTTCCTAATCGCCAAAATGGGCATAATGTTTACTCAGAGGACTGTTGGGAGGATTAAAAGATGCAGAAGTCACACAGCACTGTATTATTTATGACATCAGGATTCTAGGTCACAAGTAACAAAAAAAAGTCTTAAAATACCTTAAGCTAAAAACTATGGGAATAAATTAGCTTGTGTAACTGGGAGTCTGAGGGATGGAGCTGATTTCCAGAATGGCTGGATGCAAGGACATATGTCCTTAGGTCTCTCTCTCTTTCTCTCAATGCAGCTTGACTCCTGTTGGCTTCATCCTTAAACAGGTGTGTTCCACAGGTGGGGCGAGAGCTCTGGGCAGCTCCGAGTTAACAGGACTACACAGCAAGAAGGCATTTTCCTCCAACATCTACACCAGGGCTCAAAGGGAAAAGACTCTGCCCCAAACCGATCTCTGTACACGCCTGGGGAAGGGGCTTCCCAAGCCGCCTCCCAGGGCCACATAGCTACAGCCTCCTCGGAGTCACATGCAGCTGAGAAGGTTCTGTTCCCCAAGGGCAGAGTGCTCTGCAGAAACCACTGAGACATGTCCACTAAGCTGGTGGCTCTGGGAAGAAGGACCCGTGTATACAATGAGGTGGCTTGACGCATGGTAGGTAAAAAGTAGAGGACAACATCTATGCTTGCTAGAGCTTAAGGTGATCTGTGAATGTGTATGTGTATGTATGTGTGCATGTATATATGTGTATGGGTGTGTATGTATGTGTTTCTGCGGGTATGGGTATGTGTGTATGTGCATTTGTGTATGTGTGCACACATGTTTGCTTATGTGTATGGACACATGTGTATAGGTGTGTTTGTGCATGTGTGTGTATAAATATGTGTGCACATAGATGTAGTTGTGTGAGTGTGTGTATGGGCATGTGTGCATGGGTGTGTATGTGTTTGTGTGTGTATATGTGGGGGGAGTGCAGAGGGTGAGCAGAAATCGGCAGGTGGTGAGGCTGGACAGACAAGCTGCAGTCAGAGGATTCGTTGCACGTCCTGTAGGGCTGGGTCTTAAGCCACGAGGCTGGTGACAGAAGAATCTTTCTGGAATTCTAAAACATTTGAAGCCCACCAGCAGGTAGCTCAGCAGGCATCATGATGTCTTAGAGATCACTGAAAAAACAGCCGAGAACACCGAGAACGTGGAGTGAAGGGACCGAAGCGCTCAAACACCTCCGGGGCTGTGCTGCTTCCCCCCGCTCCGCCGCCTGGGCCTGTTCTAGGTGGTGACGCACGTTTCCCGCAGCTCCCGACTACTGGCCTTAGTTCTTATTCCATTTCATTAAAAGTGTCAGTGTGTGGCCCACACTCCATGCCCCACCTGAAGGTACACAGGCAGGGAGCCACCAGGGAACAGATTCACAAGAACACGTTGGGCTCCAGTCTTTTTATAGCACCGAGAGGATGCTGCCCAAAGAACAGGAAGGTCTGTAGTGCACGCGTGTGCACACACACACTCACACACGGCACAGGAGACTCTGTAGTGTGCACACACACACACATGGCACAGGAGGCTCTGTAGTGCACGCGCGCACACACACACACACACACACACGGCACAGGAGGCTCAGTAGTGAGCACATATACACACACAGAACATAAGGCTCTGTAGCGCGCACACACACACATACACACACACACACAGAACATAAGGTTCTGTAATGCACACACACACAGAACATGAGGCTCTGTAGTGCACACACACACACACAGAACATGAGACTCTGTAGCACACACACACACAGAACATGAGGCCCTGTAGCACACACACACATACACACAGAGAACGTGAGGCTCCGTAGCACATACACACAGAACATAAGGCTCTGTAGCACACACACACACACACACACACACACACACACACAGAGAACATAAGGCTCTGTAGCACACACACACACACACACACACAAAACATGAGCTCTGTAGCACACACACAGAACATGAGGCTCTGTAGTGCACACACACACACACACACACACAGAACATGAGGCTCTGTAGAACACACACACACACAGAATATGAGGCTCTGTAGCACACACACACACACACAGAACGTGAGCTCTGTAGCACGCACACACAGAACATGAGGCTCTGTAGTGCACACACACACACACACAGAACATGAGGCTCTGTAGAACACACACACACACAGAATATGAGGCTCTGTAGCACACACACACACACACACACAGAATATGAGGCTCTGTAGCACACACACACACACACACAGAATATGAGGCTCTGTAGCACACACACACACACACAGAACATGAGCTCTGTAGTACACACACATACACAGAACATGAGGCTCTGTAGCACACACACACACAGAACATGAGGCTCTGTAGCACACACACATACACACACAGAACATGAGGCTCTGTAGCACACACACACACACACACACACAGAACATGAGGCTCTGTAGCACACACACACACACACACAGAACATGAGGCTCTGTAGTCGCACATGCGCGCGCACACACACACAGTCACTGCATGAAGCCAGGAGATCAACAGTAGGGCAGAACAAAGGACTTGAGTGTGGGAGCCCAGCAGACTCAGATCAAATCTCAGCTCCTACATCCATCTGGCTGCGTGGCCACAAGGAAGTCACTTAACCTTTCTGAGCTTCAGTTTCTTCACCTATACAGTGGGGATGTCAGCGCCTTTTCCTCAGGATTACTATGAAGACTAAATGAGAACAGTGCTGCTGGAGTGTAGATTAGGATCCCCGGTGACTACTTGGGGTTCATGCATATTAACTCCCTTCCCACTCATCAAGCTAACTCCCAGGCCCTCTGAAAAGTGTTGCCTTCCTCTGAATCTACCCAGGGCTTTCCTGGGAGGTAGAGGTGCCCCCTCTGAATCAGTGCATCCTCACTCTCAGCCCTTCCGGTCTCCACTCAGCCACCAACCTTGGGAAGTCACTGTCCCTTCGAGTGTCATTCTTGCCTTCTGTCAGGTGAGAAGGCTTGGGTTAAATCGGGGTCTCAGACATGGGATCAAGGCCCATATTTTGTCTGCACAGAGTTCATAACATGTGAATGTGGAAACTTAGATATAGCATCTGCTCTGCTCCCCCAGTGGCCAGGGCCTCATCATCCCCTCCTGTGTCCCCCCCATCTAATGCACAGACCTCTGCCATCTGCCTGTGTGCTTGACCCTCTGACTTCCGGAGCAGATCCTCTCAATGACGTTTCCCGGGGTCCTCCTGTTTAACAAACAAATCACATTCATTTGTGCCCCCACGCCCACTTGCATGATGGTCTTATCCTAGAACGTACGATTTCTCCTCCTCCCCTTCTCCCCAGATTCTACTCATCTGTGACGGCTCTCACCTCCCCAGGCTGACTCATTCCACGTCTCCTGAGAAACGTCTCTGAAGCCAGCCAAAGTTCCAGTGTTCAGAGGACGCAAACTGCAAGCCCTCAAGAAGCTTCCTTTAATGAACCCTGTCCTGGGTTTATCAATCAATGAATACTTATCGTCCTCACCATCCACACGTCCTACCACCTGTGTGCCGTAACCTGCTTCCATACAGGTTCTCATATGATACAACAGCCCCTCAAGGAACGTGCCGTTCTCCCCACTTTACAGGTGAGGCAACGGAGTTTCAGAGAGGTGAAGGAACTGGCCCCGGGACGCCCAGCCAGGAAGTAGAAGAGCTGAGGTTTGAAATCAGGTTCATTTGAAAGCCAAGTCACTGGTTTTGTTTGTTTGTTTGTTTCAGCATGCAGTATGGCAATAATATCAAAAGTGAAATGATATTGCAGATCAAGAGAGAGAATACAGGCAAACTGAATTTGCTTTCCACCCAGAAGCAGCACTAACTAAGCCCTGAGACCTAAAAAATAAATAAATAAAAAGAAGGAAACAAAGAAAATTCCTCCCCCTCCTCAGCTTGGGGCTGGCATGAGGGACAAGATTGAATTTACACCGATCTGCAAATATTTTCCTCTTAAGTGTCCATTTTCACCAGACATAAATTGGACTGAATTGCCTTTACCTGCCGGAGCTGGAAAACCCGTCTCTATAAATTGATCCCTTAACTCTGCCATCCTCCCAAAACAATTAGCCGCTCTCTGACAGTTTCCACCTCTCTGGGCATCAGCCACCGGGTCACTAACATCCAGGTTGTTCTCAGAGGTGGTCCACATCTCTATACCCCTCTCTCCTGGTCCCAGAGTGGGACACAGTTCCACGTCTGTGCGTTTACTGACTCCGGACTCCTTCTGTTCCTGCATCCACCATCCATTCCTGAAACTGCTCGGCTCCCTGGCTTCCCCCACGTCCTCGCCGCCTCTGCCCTGGGCCAGGCCCTCAGCATGCCAGGCTTGGATCTGGCTTCCCAGCTGCTCTCCCCGCTGTTCCTCCAAGCTGGGCCTGTCCAGTCTTCACACTGTAGCCAGAGTGGTCTGTCTGTCCAGGGGTGAGAAGATAACTAAACATCTTTTTCATGGAGGGAGACAAGCATGTCCATTCCCCAGATGGAAGAAGAAGTCTCTATTCTTAACCTGAGGTGGGGGAAAGGTGCCACACTCCACCTGAGATGCGACAATAATGTGTTCCCCTTCTCCTCTTGGGGTCGGGAGAGACGCAGACAAACGTTAATAGCTACCATTTATTCCGCACTTCCTTTTTTTTTTTTTTAAATCCTCACCCAAGGATATTTTTCTATGTATCTTCAGATAGAGTGGGAGGGAGGGAGAGAGAGGGAGAGAAACATCGATGTGAGAGAGACACATCAACTGGTTGCCTCCTGCACAACCCCGACCAGGGCCAAGGACCGAACTGCAACCGAGGTACATGCCCTTGACTGGAATCGAACCCACAACTCTTTGGTCCACGGGCCTGATGATCTACCCACTGAGCCACACCGGCCAAGGCTATTCCACACTTTCTGTAGGCACTCTGGTGGAAGTAGCATGCATGGGGACGTCCCCTGTTCACCTCCTGGCTCCATCACCTACCATGACTGGGTATCTTTTGTCTGCTGCCTCAGATCCCGTTCACCTTTCTCTAGCTGGCTCTGTGCCCTGGAAGCTGATCTCTATGGTCTAGTGGGGGATGGGTTCAACCAGTGCCTCAGAGGAGAGGGAGGACAAGGTAATCACTGCCCCCACCCCCTGCGCCACCCCAGTTCACTCCCCACCTGCCCAAGCTCCTTTAGAGAAGCCCTCTCCTAGATCACGGCTGCTCTCTCCAAGTTCTGGTAACTGCTCTCACCCTGCCCCATGGCCTGGGGTGATTCACTGCCCACCTTCCAGCCCACCCGTTCATTAATAGGCCTGCCTTAACCATCTGTAGTCACTCCTAATTGAGCGACTCATCTGTTTCCTGTTACACAGACTTCTAGAATGGGGGGACTTGGGAGATGCTGGGCGCAGGGGCCAAACTGCAGTTAGAAGACGAATGCGTTCTGAGATCTAATACACAGCCCAGTGATTATAGACAACAGTACTGTATTACATATTTCAAAGTCACTAAGAGACTGGATCTTAAATGTTCTGACCACACAAAAGAGAAGGACAATTATGTGAGCTGATAGAGGTGTTAGCCATATGCATGTATCAAATCAACACGTTGTACACCTTAAACTTACAGTGTTAGATATCAATTCTATCCAGAGAGACAGACAGACAGACAGATAAATACAATGTGATCCCAGGCGAGTCACAGCCGTCCTGAGCCTGAGCCCCCTTTTCCCTCTGCCCAAGGAGGATGATAACAGTGGGATGATGAAAGGAAGGAGGATGGGCAGCTTGGCTGTTGTGAAAATTAAGTGAGGAAAAGCACTAAACAGTGTCTGGCTTCTAGGAAACACCCCAAAATACTAGTTGTTCTTCATATTACTAAATGGTCAACGATACAGTGTCCTCTCCATTTTACAAGCAAAGACACTAATTGTAATAGAAGTCAAGTGACTGGCAAAGTCACCCTGCTCCTAGCAGGGGCTGAATTCCAATCCAGGGCCCTCTGACTCCAGGACTGACTGTCAGCCACCGCAGGAAAGCCCTGAATGGGAAGCACTGGGACCGCCCCCTGAAATGCTGAGATGGGATCTGCCTTCCCTGGTGCCTCAGCCTTAGAGGAAGCCTGTGCTCTCTGCGAGGACCCACAATGCACCTGGCTAACCGCGCTGTGGATGGTGAGCTGGGGAGGGGGGCCTCCTTGACCCCTGCAGGCAATCAGCTTAGCCCATGAAGCGTGAGATTTAATTACCCTTATCTAAGCTCAAATAACTGTAAATGTTATTGTTGGTCACACGAATTGTCTCGCCCTTTGAAAACACCCAGCCGTTTCCCTGACTCTGTGCTTTCCACTGGCGAGCAAACAATACCACTAATGTCACAACAGCCCGCCGCTATTTGAACCCCTGTGCTGTGCAGACTGTGTGTGTGACATTTCGGAGGACCCAATAGTCAGTCTTCCAAATTCCTGTTTGTCAGCTGTTGGCAAAGAAAGGCAGCTGGCTTAGTGACGGCCACCAGGGAAAAAGAGGAAAAGAGAGCTGACGTCCATAATTCACCACTGGGTGGCTGGGAGGGGCTGGGGAAGTTGTTGAACCTCTCTGGTCTTCTACCCTGCTACATGTCTTCAGTGTTAGTGGTTTCAGGTGGAAAGTGGAAGGTTTAGAGACAAGCTCACGGCAAAATGGGCAAGACTGGGACAAGGGTTTGGACTCACCCAGGAGCAAGGGCTGGGAGGAAGTCCAGGCCATTGGGTGCAGCACTCGTAGGCTGTGTAGCCTATGGCTAATATGCAGGCTTTAGAACTAGACGGACTTGAGTGCAAGTCCCGGCATGACCAGTTGCTAACTATATGCAACGAGCAAGTTGCTTCTCTTCTCTAAGTCTCCATTTTTGCTACAAAATAAGAACGATGGCACCACCCCCATAGGGGTGTTGAGAATATGGTAGATAAAATATAGGAATGTAGATTGATAGATGTAAAGCACTGTAAAATAGCAAACACTTAATAAATGGGAAGAACTGCCATTTTGCTATTATTATTCATGACTATCTCAAGAATATATAAACAGGAAAGAAGTTTGGCATCCAAGATGATGATGAAGATATGTGATAATTTTATCAATTATCATCATTATTAATATAGTAGGTAGCATTACTTAATCAACTATTGTGTATCAACCTTGTGCCTTACATACATTATCTTAAAATATCTTTACCACCATCCTTAGAATAGATACTATTATTTTATTACTGTTCCCATTTGACAGATGAAAAACCTGAGGCTCAGAGAAGTTCATTGATTTGCCCAAAGTGGCTCAGCTAGTGAGTGGCTGACACTGGAACTGGTTCCCTTTGACCCGGGAGCCCCTATTCTTCATGAAGAGGAACAGGGAGCACATAATAAGGGAGGAGCCTAGAGCAGGCAATATGGAAAGAACCAGAAGGAGCAACAGGAAAGTGTGGTACCAAGAAGCAAGCCTCATTATAGCAGCCAGGAAGTTCTTAATGGTTCTTAGAAAGAGGGTAGGGAAAGAGAAGGACAGAGTCCATTAAAGGAGCCCAGATGTTTTCAGCGTCATCACTGTGGGCCCAGCCCAAGGCATCCTGAAGACCCAGGCCAGAAGCCAGGACTCAAGTCATTATGGGCACAGTCCAAACAGCAGGGCTCTGTGCGATTTCTGAGTTAGAAAGAGCCAGACAGACCTGAGCCTTAGATCTACTGCTTACTAGCTGTGAACTACAACCATGCTCTTGTCTCTTCTGTGCCTTAGTTTCCCAATAAGTACTAGGCAAGTATTCATGGGCACATGGCTGACAAAGAGGTGGCATGAACACCCCCACTGCCCACTTGAGTGCTCACCTGCATATGTAGCAGATTTCTTCTTGGAGGGCTCCAGAGACAGCCTGTGCCAATCAATCAGAGAAGGCACCAGATTGAACTAATTGCATGGCAACTAAGCCTTCATCCACATCTAATGCTCTTCAGTTCTGATAATTTGTTGATTGATTGTGCTATTCTTGTCTTTCCTTGTTGACCTTAGAGATGATCAAGGTATTTTCAAATGAAGCACAACAGTGAGTGATTATAAAATCTTAAAGCCAGAAAGTGCCTTAAAATTGGCCTCCTCCAGTTGTTCCCAAACTGCAGTCCTTAGAGTTTCAGGGCTCTTTGCAGGTGACTCAGCATCCGTTTCAGAGAAGAACCCCAAGGCCCCATCTCACTGCCTACCTAAGGAAATTTCCACTTTATGTATATACGTATGTACAATAATTCCTAATAAAACTTCATTTTATTATTTATTCATCCAACAGATATTGGTTTTTTAAAGTTTTTTATTCCTCACAAACAGAGAGAGTGAGAAAGGAAAGAAAGAAGAAAGGAAGGGAAAGGAAGGGAAGGGAAGGGAAGGAAAGGGAAGGGAAGGGAAAAGATGAAAAACAAAGGGAGAAGACAGAAAGAGAGAAAGAAGAGCTTGAAAACCACTAATCTAATCCACTTTAAGACCCAAGCACTGAACAGGACTGGGCCAAAGTCTTAGGAAAGTTAGCATAGCTGAGTTGAACACGATTCTCCTAGCTCCTCCCACTTAAAGCTTTTTTTCCTAGTACCCAATTTCTCTGTCCAGAACACAGTTCAAGGATAAGTGGAGAGAGGAAACCCAGACTCCTTTGTCAAGGAGAACTGACCAGGGGCTGCATCCAAAGTGGCATGTTGAAGCTGAGAACATCAATAGATGTTGCCTTCCAGGGAAACCCAAGCCAGAGTGGCAGCATCCAATCTGGGTGAAGGTCCAGCCAAGATATAAACAGGCAGCCCGGGACATGTGTGCAGGTCTCAGAGGGAAGGATGTAAATCTCCAGCTGTGTGGGTGGGGCCCATCCCCATGGGCAGGCCTTCCTCTGGGCCTTTTTATAGGCTGCTGCAAATCGGCTGGAAGCCATCTGCTTCCTGACACACTGTGTTCCCACAGGTCTTCTCACTGGCTTGAGCGTCAGCTTCTGCTCAGACCAGAGGCGCTTCCAGAGGTTTATGGCACATCTGGCATCTACTTAAAAGGGCAGTTCTGTCCCCTATGGAGAGATTCTTCTTCCTCTCAAGGTTCAGGCACATCTTCATCAACCGTACAATAATTCATTCTCTCCCTTAATCAACAAGCTTTTTTTCTGTATACCAAACACCATGATGAACCCCAGGGAGACACTGACAGGTGGCAACTCTCAACCCCGAGAAGCTATTGTTTCATTTAGCAGCTGAGGTCAGTGAAGGGGAGGTGGCTTCCCTCCTTGACACCAATATGGTCTTGAGAGCAACCTCCTGAAGGTCACAAGGCATATCTGTTGTGAAGAAAGCTCCTCCATCACATTGAATCACTAAAAGAGAAAGGCTAGTCAATGATCACACAGTGTCACTGCATCGTACAGGAGGGCAGTACTCCAGGAGGGCAGGGCCTTTCCAAAGCTTCATGTGCGTCAGAGCCCAAGCCTTCCGGTAGGTATGCATGAGATGGTTACAGTGCTAATATATGCAATTGCCTAAGACTTATCTCCAAAAGGCAGTCCTCTTTTGGATGCTTAGACACAGCAAGCTCGTTCTCACCTCGAGCCTGGAACACTCACACTCACCCGCCCACCAGCCCAGCACACACTCCACCCCATTCTTTTCTTGGCTAGTTCTTCATCCCTCAGGTCTCAGCTGAAATGTCACTTCCTCAAAGATGTTCTCCCAAAGACCCACATGTAAATTTTCTCCCATGTAAGTTTCTTTCATAGCACCCTGTACTTTTACTTCATGAGACTGATCAAATTTTGAATTTTTTATATAGTTATAGATATATCTAATGCATGACTCTGCCACAGACCAGAAAAATCATTTGTTGTCTCAGTGGGTGAGCAAGTGGTATAACCAGTACTAGAACCCTCCCAAGGGATACCTTGGGTTCTCAATAACATAGGGAAGGTGGAAATTATTCTAGCTTGCTGTATCTTATGTGATTTTCCTGATATCAAAATGAATGTCACATGTTAATCTCAAAAGAGTACATTTCGGTCAATTCGTGTGTAAGTTAAGATCACGATAACATCAACTACAAAAATCTTTTACTTGTGGTAATGTTACAGAACGCTTTGTTGATCAACAGTCCAACCCATCTCCACAAAAACCCACTGGAAGTGGGCATGTTGTCACAGGTCTTTCTAGAGCTGCCTGGGCTCCATCCCCAGGTGTTTGGCCTCAGCGGTTCCATCCAGATACTGGTTTTTTCTTGCTGGCTCTTTGCATCTTGGGGCATATATCACCCATCCATGAGTGCTGGGAAACCATCTGGATAGATCTGAGCCCTCCAGAAATATTGGACCTCCCAGTCCTCCTGTGACCAGTACATGTCAATGAGGGAAAAGTCAGAAGTTGTAAGATAAAGGGAGGTCTAGGTCATTACCAAGAATCTCTGTACAATAGGAAGGAAAACATCAGTTGAATGATGCCTATCAAAAGAGCAGAACAGGAACATACTGCTAACCAAGTAGATTCAAGTCCCGAAGAGTTTCCCTACCTATGGGGAGGCCTCGCCCCATCCTGTGAAAAGTCCCCTCAATAGGAATGATGGTGATAACACCAAGATATTGTCCACGGTTATGTAACTGCATACCAATTATTCTACTGAATCCCTTCCATAGCCCATCTCAGTTCATCTTCTCAACAGCTCTACAAGCTACATGTGACGATCCCATTTCCCGATGAAAGAATGAGGTTTCAGAAAGGGGAAATGCAGCTGGTGAGATTTGGAACTGAGGTTAGAATTCAGCTTTACTAAATTCCAAGACACATTCATTCATTTATGCCACAAACATTTATTTATTGAGCACCTACTATATGACTAGAATACTATTCTAGGCCTCGGGATTACATTGTATAAAACAAAAGGTAGTAACTTCTGTCCTCATAGAGCTCATGTTCTGTGACTAGCAATAGCATTGATGAATCTCTATGGCTCCCATGTTACTAAAATGTGAGTCAGAGAGAGAGAACTGAAGTACATGGGCTCCTGGGTTCAGTTTTAAATTCCCTGCCTGCCCCACCCACCACCACCATCACCCTGAAGCTCTAAAGTGGGGCATACACTCCAAAAGCAGGAGGATTTAGCCACAGCTTCAGACACAGGACCCCGGTGGGATCTCATTATTATAGCATCTTGAGCTGTTTGTTCAGTCATCTGGGCCAGGCTTTCTCAGCCTTTGAGGTGTTCTAGAGGAGAGGTATTGCATTTTAGGAGTGTCCAGAGATGTGCCACAGTCTGTGTATTTCAAGTGTGTCCTATAACATGCTTACCTGTCCTTTGTATATATTTTCTTAGACCACCAAAGCCGGATTTTGAGTGATAGTATAAAATCATTCAATCAACCTATCAATGAACGCATACACTGAATATCTGCAATGCACAAGGCACTTTGGGAATACAGAAAGGCATCATTCAGTCATTTAATAAATATTAACAGTACCTCTCCTAAATCCCACGAGCCAAACTAAGCACACCGGATACAGTGAAGAAATCAAGACAGCCATGGTGCCTGTGTTCACTGAGTTTATATTCCAGTGAAGAAACTTTACAATTAATAGGAAAGCTAATAAATACTGAAAATAATTGTGCATGGTCAGATCCTATGAGAGAAACACTGTATTGTGATAGAGAACACCAGGTTGAGGAAGATGACATGATTTAGTGTGAGGGGGTGATATTTAACCTGAAACCTAGATTAGATGGTGTGGCTCAGTGGACTGAGCATCAACCCCATGGACTGAGACGTCCTGGTTCGATTCCCAGTCAGGGCACATGCTTGGGTTGCAGACTTGATCCCCAGTAAGGGGTGTGCAGGAGGCAGCCAATCGATGCTTCTCCCTCACATCAATGTTTCCATCTCTCTCTCCCTTCCTCTCTCTCTAAAAAAAAATCAATGAACTGAAACCCAAAAGATGCAAAGATGCTGGCCATGAAAAGAATGGGAAATGCTTGGGGTAAAGTGTTTTCCTCAGCACAAACAGTAAGTGCCTGTATACTGTGATTTATCAGAAAAACATATATATTCAGATCACCAAGATACATTTATCAGATATATTTGGTCTTTATCCGCCATTTCTGGCTCACAGCTCCCAAATCCCTTGAGTTTCAGAAGTGATGAGAGTGATCAAAGTGTCTTTTATTATATTATTGAAGTGACTTTTGGACACCCCTCCCCAAAGATGGGGCTGCTAGCTATTAGAAGCCAACCATGTGGTTAGAAGATCGGAACTTTTGGTCCCACCCTCTGATCTCAGGGAGTGGTGAGGAGCTTGATGTTAAATCAATCACCAATGGCCAATGGCTTAGTCAATCATGACTATATAATAAAGCCTCCATAAAAGCCCAAAAGGACAGCTTATCAGCCTTTTGTCCAGAGACCTTTTGCTTGGGAGACCAAAATGCTTCCATGAGCCAGGCCCCCAGCTCCCCGAGGACAGAAGCCCCTTCATTTGGGACCTTACCCTGTGTATCACTTCATCTGGCTGTTAATTTGTATTCTTTGTAACAAATGAGTAATGTAGTGAGTAAACAGGTTTTCTTAAGTTTTGTGAGTCATTCTAGCAAATTATTCAAACTCAAGGAAGGAGTCGTGGGGACCTCCTATTTGTAGCTGGTGGTCAGAAGCGCAGGTAACAACCTGGGCTCACGACTGGCATCTGAAGTGAAGGGCAGTCTTGGGGACTGAGCCCTTTACCTGTGGAATCTGATCCTGTCTCTGGGTAGACAGTGCCAGGATTGAGTGGGATTCTCAGACACCCTGCTAGCCTCCGAAAATTGCTTTTTGGTGTGGGGAAGCCTTGTACATGTTGGAACTGGGCCCGGGAAACCTTTTTAGTGCCAAATTCCCAAGACAAGATATAGTAGGGAACATTCCGGTAATTGTCAAAGGGCAATGTGGTTGGAGCTTACAGAGCAAGTTGGAGAGTGATTTAGGCACAAGTGCGTCTTTAAGATGTTGAGCATCTAGTAGACAAGATAAGATATATATATGTATATATATATATATATATAAAATCCTTAAAAAGAACTAAATGCTATGAATGAACAACAGATTGAGGTCTACTTGTCCAGGCATGTGGCAAAACTTAGTTGAGGCCAATGGGAGAACGGGGGCTGAGTTGACTCTAAGAGGATCACTCTATCAGTTAGCTTTTGCACATAACAAACCATCCCATAAATTAGTGATTTAAAACAATGGGTAGTGCCCTGACCGGTTTTGCTCAGTGGTTAGAGCGTCGGCCCATGGTCCAGAGAGTCCCAGGTTCGGTTCCCGCTAAGGGCACGTATCTTGGTTGCAGTTTGTCCCCGGCCCTGGTTGGTGTCGTGTGGGTGGCAGCCAGTTCATGTGTCTCTCTCACACTGATGTTTCTCTCTCTCTCTTTCTCCCTCTCTCCCTTCACTCTATCTGAAGATGAATGCAAAAATGTCCTTGGGTGAGGATAAAAAAATAAAAACAAAAATAAAAAAAACAATAGATAGTTATTTACTTCACAGTCCTGAGGGTGGTAGGTTTATGCTGGATCCAGTTGGGCAGCTCCTTTGGTCTTGGCTGGCTGTCAACTAGACTCCCTCTGATTTCCATGAATCTCAGCCTCGATGTCTCTCATCTTTCTAGCGTACTCTTAAGTCAAGGCCACAGTGTAAGCACAAGAAAGCCAATTATGCAAGAGACTAAGGTTTCCTGAGGCCTAAGCTCAGACTCAGCACACTGTTGGCTTCGACTGGCTAAAACAAGTCACAAAACCAGCCCAGAGTCATAGAGTGGAAGTGACAAAGTTACAGGGTAAAAGGACATAGATCCAAAGAGGCCATTAATTGGTGTTATCAGTATAATCAATACACCAGAGCTGCTTAACTAGAGAAGCCTAAAGCATTGTAATTGGAGGGAGACTTCAAATGGTGGGTGATAAGGGGCATGATTGTAGTCAAGGAGACGAAAATGTATTACATTTGAAGACTGCAATCAGGAGAGAAGTGGGAAACTCGGCAATGGAGGTAAGCCAGGAGGAATAAGTGGATGAGGCTTGAGGAATGGGTAAGGCAAGAGGTCCGGAACTAACGTGATGCAGATGCAAAGAGACAGCGATGTCATTGCCCTTGTGCAAGAGTCCCTGATGTGGCACTGTATGCAGCCTGGTCCACATTTTGTCTCAAGGTCTTTTGTTGCAGCCCGCTCCTGGTGCCATTTCCACGCTGTAGGAAGGCTGTGGTCTGGAGGGATAAAAACTCATTGAGAGGTTGTTTTTTCAGTTTGGCCTTGAAAGATGAGTACATTTTACGTACAAAATCCACTTTACGCACTATGGTATTATGTTAGCTTTATACTTATTCTTAGACACAGAATTAACTGAAATCATTGAGACCACAGGAAACAGAGCTTGTAGATGCCCCAATTAATTTCTTTATCTCAATGATTTTCAACCTTTATTTCCTAGCAGAGCCCTCTTAGAAAAAGGAAATTTTATGTAGATCCCTCACATGGAAAGCCGACAAAAGCATATCTTAACAATATGCATCTACTTCCTAAGTTCCTCTTCACAACACTTACTTAAAAACCTGTCATTAAAAACAATGAAGCTATTCTGATAAAATAGTAACTCAAGAGTTATGGAGAAGAGTAAGGATCTTAAAACAGCTTGAGTACATTTTGTTTGAGTTGTGTGGTATTGAGAAAAACCTTTCATACAGATGAATAGTAATACTCGCTTATAGAGTTTTCCATGAGTGAAAAAGTACCGCCCTGGGTTAAAACAAAGTCCCACTACAGGGTACAAGGTGAAAGTCTTCTAATTAATGACATATTCACATTTTAAAGATGGATAGATAGAAAGATAGATAGATAGATAGATAGATAGATAGATAGATAGATAGATGATAGATAGATAGATAAACTATGGGATCAGATACACATATACACAATAGATAAGTTAATTCTTTGGTTACCCTTGTTGCATACAAGTTGGTATTATGATGTAATGAAGTATGCACATTATTTTTAATTATAGTTTTTAAAGTAAGTTGTTTTAAGTTAACTTTTACACTTGAATAGTCACAATTGCTCTTCTGCAAAAGCAGCTATCATCCCCTGGAACACAGCTTTGAAAGAACTCCGTTAAAAGGATAGAGAAGGCAGAAAAATAGCCATGCCATGGCTCTGGGAAAGACAACAAAGGAAGAACGTGGATGTTGGGGTCATATGGTGTTCAAATTCTACCTGTGTCACTTGCTAGCAATGTGATCTTGGTCACATTCTTTCATCTCTTTGAGCCTTACTTCCCCCTCTATTAGTATTCCAACCCTCATTTCATCCAATTGTTATGGGTCCTTAATAAATGTTACTTCTTTTTTCTCAACCCTGCTCAATCTCTTCTTATATCAGGAGTAAAAGAGAGATCAGATCTTTGATTTGCTCACATGTTTCTCTAGATGCCCCCAAGTTCTAATAGCATCAGCCTGTCAGGTTGTATCTACAATGTTTATAATTCAGGTAGCAAATTGATTTTTGAAAGCACTCTGGGCCTGCTCTGTCCATGTCGGATAAGCTCCAAGCATTAATTATGCACCAATATTGATGTTTTTGTCTGACAAGGTCTAATGTCACCATATTCAAATTTGGCTGCTTTCTTGTTAGAAAACCCTTCAAAATGTGGCCTTGGAAGAGACAGCATGTGTCACCTGCAATATTTGAGATGTCCCAGAATTGAAGTCTTCAATTAGAATTAAAGACAATGCCTGTCCTTGTCCTGGGCCCTGAAGAGAAGGAGCTGGGAGGATTCATGGGAGCAGCTTGGAAGAAGGCAATCAAAGCAGGTGCACTGTACACGGTGGTGCTGTGAATCGTTTGAATACATTTGGATTTGCAATACACACAAGTAGGGTAGTACTGTTTGTATTTGAAGCCTATATATTTGCTCATTGGTATGATCAACCACAAATACCCAGCCAGATCTAACTGATTTCACAGAACCATTAGAAGAATTGGGATCAACTTATTTTTAAAGGAGAGTTATAATCATACCAACGCCAGTGCCTCTGACTTGAGCTGAACAAATAAACCAAAGGCAATCCCATTCAAATGTTCTTATTGGATCTGTTTAATTTATCCAACAAATAATCCCTGTGCTCTGACGATATGCCAGGCAATATTCTGGGCATTGGGAACACACAGCGCACAGACAGGCACACTCTTGTGCAGCATTTATTCTAATGAAGCATAGTTTAGACATTCTCATTTCCAAGACTTTACCGAGACGATTTTGCAAGGCAGAGAGAGGCAGCTGAATAAATCTCTTCTGTGAGTTTAGGATTTTTATTAAAATAGAAGAGTTTGCTAATTTCATTTCAAGCAACTCCTAAGAAACATACTCAAGCGTTCTGAATATAATTAATGTTCCGTTCGTATTGAGCTATACCGTGGATGTTTTCATGAAGTCAGGGAAATTGTAGGAGGGCTCTTACAGGGGATAATTATTCTACTCGCTCTGCATTTTCTGAAGGGGAATTGGGTCAGAGATGGTTGCTGGTGCCTATTTGTCCACTAAAGTAAAAAGAAAAGGACCCTCACTTCTGATAATGACTAGTTAATGTAAGTAATGTTATAGGTATCTGAAAAATGGGAGGGGATTTTTTTTTCATTCCCTAAGATATTTTATACTTTATTGTTTTCTTTCTATTTTTCTTTTTCTTTCAAAAACATTTTACGCGTGTGCCTTGCCCCAGGTATTCTATGAGATTGGGAGAATACAAAGGAAACATGGCCTTCATATTCACAAAATTCACAGTATCATTTTTTAAAATAAAAAATGTGAGTGAGTGAAATCAGTTCAGTGTAGGACTTAACACTTGAAATTCATAGGATGCTCACAATATAATGGAAGGAGTAATGAGCCAGATACCCAAAGATCTATTTTTGAGACGTTTCTGTGTCACTTGGGGAGGACATCAAACCCTGCCATATTTCAGTTTCTTCATCTGAAGGAAAGGATTTCACAGAACTGGTTGCGAGAATTGTCTTCAAACTGTTGATGTGAAGTGAGAGGAGAGGAGCAAGGCCCCAAATAAAACAGATGAACTGTGATGGTTGTAATTCATGGCAATTCTTCTGAACCTTCCCTCTGAGAGAGCTGGGGGTAATGGTGATAATAATATAATAGCCAACCTTTATTGAGCACATTTATTTCAGGCAGTTGTCAAAGGAATGCATACATACTAACCAATGTAATATTCAAATTAGCCCTAAAGGGTAAGTATTATTCTCACTTCCGTTTTTAAGATGAGGGTACTAAGGTCTACAGATATGTTGAATGGTTTCTTCCAAAGCCACATAGTCAGTGACAGAGGCCATGTCTGAAACGAAAGTCTGGCCCAGAGGTTACCCCAACATATTCAACACCCCCAGTGTTCTAAGGTCTGCACTGGGTATTGTAGGAACTACAATGATTAATAAGCTATAGCCCTCACCTCAAAGTGTTTAAGGTCTACTAAGAGAAATGAATAGGCACTCAATTACTTAATGGCACTGGAATAGGAGGCAAAAGGATTGAGTTGCCAATTCCATGGATAGAAAGGGGAAAGTCAGTATGTAGTGGTCTAGAGCATCATGCTAAGGGGTGTGACCTTCACTGTGCAGCCAGTAATGTTTTAGGGCTGGGACATATATTTTAGGAAAGTCACCAGCGACTGTGGGAGGACTGAACGGGAGAGGATGGGAGAAGCTGGGGATCAGGAGATGAGTTAGGAAACCAGTGTCAGACTGAGAGAGAGTCATCAGGGCCTGATGAAGGGTCTCCAAGTAGAGTTCATCTAATTCCTAGATTTGTTCAAATTCCAAGGAGGAAGGTGAAATCCAGTCACAAGGATCATTTTGAAGGGGAAAGAAATACCCAAAGTATCAGCCTAAAGGTTCCCCATGGGAAATAATAATATTGAGTTTCCGAGGCCTCTCCCATAGCCTCCTGTACCCTCCCATAGCTACTCAGCAGAAGTGACTATCTGATAGGTCAGAGCCCAGGGTACTACTTGGGCCACATTTACCAAGGATGGAGGGTACCAAGCCCCCAAAGCTTGTTCTACTTGTCACTTGCATATCCAGCCTCACACCCAGGCAAGGCTGTCTCTTGGGGCAGACCAGCCAGTCTCTGGCAGTTAAAGCTCCTACACCATGCAGAAAACTCTATAAGCTGAAGCAGGGTGGCTCTCAAGTCCTGACCATCTCTCTCTCCTCAGCATGCTGGCCTCAAGGGATAAGTTCAATGCAGGTGGAGTGGAGAGATAGAGAGCTCTGTGTGGGCTTCCAGCCTAAGCCAGGTGCTCAAATCTAATTTTTGTCAGAAAGCTTTTCCTTGAGAGAGCAGGCTCTTGCAGAGTTATTAGTAAAGTCTCTTATTTTTCCATGCCCAGAACTCAAAAGGACAAAAGAGAACAAATGTTAGGAGGATGTGGAGGAAAGAGAACCCTTGTAAACTGTTGGTGGCAATGGAATGTAAACTGGTACAGCCATTATGGAAAACAGTATGGAGCTAACTCAAAAAATTAAAAATAGAACTACCATATGATCCAGAAATCCCACTTTGCATCTGTAACCAAAGGAAATGAAATCAGTATCTTGAAGAAATGCCTGCACCCCCGTGTTCACTGCAGCATTATTCATGTCAGGCTCACAGAAGCAAGAGTAGAAGGGTGGTTTCCAGGGGCCGAGGGGGAGGAGGACATGGGGAGGTAGGTGTTGGTCAAAGGACACGAAGTTTCACTTACGCAGGATGAAGAATTCCTGGAGATCTAATGTACGTCATAGTGACTATAGTTGATAATACTCTATTTTATACTTCAAATTTGCTAAGAAGGTAGACCTTCAGGGTTCTCGCCAAACAAACAAACAAAAAAAAGATGATAACTATGGCAGGTAATGGATATTTAATTAGCTTGATTGTAGTGATCATTTCACAATATAGATGTATATCAAAACACCAAGTTGTCCATGTCAAATATATATATAATTTTTGTCAATTATGACCCAATAAAGTTGAAAATTTTTTAAATTAAAAACATAAAATAATATTCCTAAAACAGTGCCACATTATAGAAGGGGCTCAAAACCATTGGTTCCTTCATCATTTTCTTTAGCACAGTATGTGCTTAATAAATCCCCACAGAACTGAAATGACTAGATGACCCCACTTATAATGGAAGAATATATATTTTGTCATGCTGAAGTACCTGGGCCCTGGAGTAAAATCACTTAGATTTGAGTCTCTACTCCTCCACTACTAACAAGAGTAAGCCAGCAAGTGTTTTCACTGCTCTGAAGCTCTCAGCACATGTAACAGGTATAACAATATCCACCTCAGGGGTTTATTGTAAAAACAAAAAGCATGTAAAGTATGGAGCACAGTGTCAGAGACACACAGCTGATATCCATGTGTCAGGACTGTGGGGATCGTTCTCTTCCTCCTCTTTTTGTTTGGATGGTTGCCTTTGACAGCTATGGGATGGTCATACAATCCAATCTAACAGCCCCATCTCACGTCATCGACACACCTGCCAATGCCAGGAGTATCCTATAGTATCAGAGGATGCGAGAGCATTTGTCTTCTATCTCTGCTGTTGCCTTGGCCATCAATAATCAGCATCACTGAGGCCTGCCGCTGGCCTATACTTCTACAGAAATCTCACCCATAGGAATAAAATGGATCCAAGGCTGGAGGCAGCCCCTACAGGAAGGAGGCCCATGTCAAGATGGAATCAAAGGAAGCAGATGATATTTATAGCCCCCTTGGTATTTCCATCTTATTGCTCTGGGGGGTCCCAAATTAAGAAGTCAAGTTGCCGCCCAGCCGGTGTGGCTCAGTGGTTGAGGGTCGACCCATGCACCAAGAGGTTGTCAGTTCAATTCCTGGTCAGGGCACATGCCCAGGTTGTAGGCCAAATCCCCAGTGGGGGGCATGCAGGAGGTAGCCAATCGATGTTCTCTCTCATCGATGGTTCTGTCTCTCTCTCCCTCTCCCTTCCTCTCTCTCTAAAATCAATAAAGAAAAAAAAAAGAACTCAAATGGCCAACAGACAGCCCTGTGTACTCCAAGCAAGAGAAAAATACAGAACAGGGAGAATTCCACATCCCTTAGAAACCACCTAGCCCTGCCCAGTTTATAGTGAATGACTTCCTCATGGTTGCACAGGGAGTGAGCTCTTTCTCCATGAAGACCATTGTGATACCCAATCCCAGAGGTGCCATTTACATAGACTACAGTGTGAATGGCACCTCGTAGTGTGTTGCACCCAAGCAGGCCTACTCTATCATCTCTCATACTCTTTTCCTCCATCAAAATATGTGTAACTTATGAACTATAAATAATTTTATTTCCTGGTAAGACCATCCTTTCCTCTATCTTGACACCATCATTAACAGCAGTGAAGAGGGGACAAGACTTTGTCCTTCCACACTCTCGGACTCCTCATCACAGTCTGTGTTGGAGACCTTCAGGATGAAGCCTGTCATGCATTGCATCCCCGTGTATGTCACTCACCACAACATCTAGGACTTTGAACTCACTTTGCATTGCCAGACCCTTGTGCTCACACTGTTCTACATATTCCCAAATCATACACTTCTTCACAACTCCCCAGATCCTCCCACAGTGCCCACTGAAAATCAGGGTCTTCCATCAGCAAGATCTCCTGTATCTTCAACCACGTCCCTGGAGATTCCTTCCACACCTTTGGTCTCCCTGAACTCTAGCTGATCCCTGAGGAAAATTCTTCTCCAAGAGTTGTCTCTTCCACTGTACCTGAAGAAGCTGGGGTTGATGATGTTCTTCTTTCTCATTGTCTTTTCTAGATCAGTCTTGTGTCCCCACAGACACACACACACACACACACACACACACACACACACACACTGGAATTAAAGCTGATACCACCAGTCCATGCCATCTCGAACCTTCCTTGTTCCTGCCACCTACAAACCCTCAAGTCACTAGCCCTTATTTCTTGAAGTTCTTAGTTTGTGGATCACTGACACTCTCTCCATTACTTCTAGTGTAATTATTTTTAACATATGAAGATAAGTCTCAGTTGTGTCCTCTGTAAAATGGGACCAATAATACCAACCTTTCCTACATCAAAAGGGATTTATGACTCTTGTGATGAGGATCACATAAGATGATGCAAGTGAAAAACTATACAAAGTATAGAATCCCATTCACCTAAAGATTTTATTTTTCAGGCCACATAAGATATTTCTCAATCCCAAATGTGGGGGGGAAATTAGAAAATAGTCATAAGTTGAATAAATCTTTTGCAAATGTGTCTGTCTCAAAGTAAAGACAAGATCTAACTTTATTTCAGCTGACTTTCTAGTCTAATGACCTAGAATTACTGCTATGCTTTTATTCTCATCCCAGTGTGGTGCAGCCCACGTGAAAATGTCTGATAAACTCGGAGCTTCTTTTGATGCATGGGAAAAGAAGATATTTTCTATTCCAAGTACCCATATCTTTTCAGAATATTTTTCTTCATAGTCTTCTGGAGGTTTTGATCTCACATTATTTCTCTTTTGATTCGAAGGATGGGGGTGGGGGGTAATACAGGAATACAGGACTTTGCATTTATTTATCACAGACGTCATTTAAGACCTGGTTTCAAAGTTTATTTCTGAATTTCTATACTCATGCACATTGGGAATCTGGGAGGAGAGTTCAGTGAAGGTCAAAAGATCTGTCTGGAGGAGATTCTTAAATGGCGGCAGAGTGAATGGAAGCTACACAGACCATCTCCCAGGACCAAACTGTAATTACAACTAAAATAAAGACAAATCATCAGGAAAAAGCAACAGAAAAGCAGCTGGAGAGGACCCATATAACCAGGGACAGGGAAAAGGACACTGAATTGAGCCTGGTAGGAACTGCGGAGGCACGAGACGGCAGGCTGGGAGCCCACAGACAAAAGCTTTTTTCACTGTGAGCAGCTCCCTTGGGGTTAAATTCCCACGCCAGCTCCATAGCTCAGAGGGCCGGGACAGAGCACTAAATTAGCTATAGCAACTCACCTTGGGCACTGGCAGAGGGAGGATGGACTGGACTGGAACTATGTGGAGACTCGAAAGCTTAGAGAGGTGAGAGGGCAATGGGAGTTTTTTGCTGAATCACTCCCTCACAGGACAGTAGCCATCTTACTCAAAGAGCTCCTTCCCAGAGCCCAAGAGAGAAGCAACAGCCCCTCCCTTAGAAATTTAACACCACCTGGCAAGGCCAGAGAAATGCAAATTGAGGCTTATTAACAGCCAGCATCTGCCCCACCTTCTGGAAATCTTCTTACCCTGAACACCTGAGGGAGTTTTTCATTCAGTTGAGGGCAACAACCCAAGGCTCATCAAGTAACTGAGACTAATAGCCTCCAGGCAAAAAGCCTGAGGATAACTGAACCTTTCCTGGGCTTGAAAATCTACCCAGGAAAGTAAGACTTGAAAGTGGTGTTTAACATGGGTCCTCCCATACTCATCCAAACCCAGTAGAGGGAGCCACAATCAGCAAAACACCAACACCCACAGGGAAAATTTGGCAGGCTCCAAAACCCACTGAGATAGCCAAAATGGTGAAACAAAGAAACAAATCCCAAATGAAAGAACAAGGAACTCTGCTGAAATGAAATGCAGTTAAGCACATTATCAGAGGTAGAGTTCAGAGTGATGATAATGAGGAAGCTCAACAGCATGAGTAAAGAGCTCAACACCATGACTAAAGATATAGAAACATTGAAAACCAACCAATTGTAAATGAAGAATGACATAGCAGAAATAAAGAACACATTGGAAGGAATAACCAGCAGAGTAGAGGAAGCTGAGGACCGGATCAGTGAATTAGAAAACAAGGTAGAAAAAATCATCCAATCAGGAAACCAAAAGGAAAAAACAATTAAAAAACAGGAAGATCTCTGGTTTGGCTCAGCAGTTAGAGCGACGGCCCCCAGACCAATGAGATGTGGTTCTGTTCCAGTCAAGGGCAAGTACCTTGGTTGCGGTTTGTCCCCAGCCCTGGTCAGGTCGTGTGACATGGAGGCAACCAGTCAGTGAGGCTCTATCACATCGATGTTTCTCTCTCTCTCCCTCCCTTCCACTCTATCTGATGATAAAGAGAAAAATATCCTTGGGTGAGGAATTTAAAAAAAAACAGAGGAAGACAGCTTAAGAGAACTGTGGGACAACTTGAAACATACCAACATCCACATCATAGGAGTTCCAGAAGAAGAAGAAAATGAACAAGGGATAGAGAATATATTTGAAGAAATAGTGACAGAAAACTTCCCTAACTTGATGAAGGAAAAAGGCATTCAAGTTCAAGAAGAACAGAGAGCCCCAAGTAAGAAGAACCCAAACAGGCACACACCAAGACACATGATAATTAAAATGCCAGAAATTAAAGTCAAAAAAGAGACTTCTAAAGGCAGCAAGAGATAAGTAACAGGTTACCTACAAAGGAATCCCCATAAGGCCATCAGCTGACTTCTCAACAGAAGCACTACAGGCCAGAAGGGAATGACATGAAGTAATCAAGGTAATGAAAAACAAGGCTTTGAATCCAAGACTACTCTATCCAGCAAGGTAATCATTCAAAAAAGAAGGGGAAATAAAGAGATTCCCAGACCAAGAAAAAAAAAAAAAAAAGCCTAAGGGAATATATTAGCACCAAACCAGCACTGCAAGAAATGTTAAAAGGACTTCTGTAATTAGTAGAAGAGATATGAAGAAAAATATAACCACAATAAACAAAAATGACAATAAATAAGTACATATCAGTGATAACCTTAAATGTAAATGGATTGAACCCTCCGATCAAAAGACACAGAGTAGCTGACTGGATAAAAAAGCATGACTCTTGTATATGTCATTTACAAGAGACCCACCTCACAACAAAAGACTCACATAAGTTGAAAATGAAGGGATGGGAAAAAAATCTTCCAATCAAACAGAAAGGGAAAAAAAGCTGGGGTAGCAATACTCATATATGATAAAATAGATTTGAAAACGAAGGCCTTAACTAGAGACAAAAAAGGCCACTACATAATATTGAAAGGATCTATCCAACAGGAAGATATAACCTTGGTAAACATATATGCACCCAATATAGGAGCAACAAAATATATTTAAAATCTTCTGGAGGACTTCAAAGGAGAAATCAACAGCAATACAATCACAGGAGGGGACTTCAACACCCCATTTACATCACTAGATAACTCCTCTAGACAAAAAATTAACAAGGAAACAGAGACTCTAAATGATTCACTAGATCAAATAGATTTAATAGATATCTATAGAGAATTACACGCCAAAACTGCAGAATTCACATTCTTCTCAAGTGCACATGGGACATTCTCAAAGACAGACCACATGTTAGGACAAAAATAAAGTCTCTACAAGTTCAAGAAGATTGAAATCATATCAAGCATCTTCTCATCACAATGGCATAAAACTAGAAATCAATTACAACAAAAACATGCAAAGACATTTGAACAAATGGAGGCTAAGTAGCATGTTATTAAACAATGAATGGGTTACCAAGAAGATCAAGGAAGAAATTAAAAACTTCCTGGAAACAAATGAAAATGAACACACAACAACACAAAATCTATGGGACACAGCGAAAGCAGTTCTGAGAGGGAAGTTCATAGCACTACAGGCCTACCTCAAGAAACAAGAAAAATTTCTAATTGACTATCTAACCTCAAAACTTAAAGAACTAGAAAACAAACAAAAAGAAAACAAGTAGAAGGAAGGAAATAGTAAAGATCAGAGCAGAAATAAATGACATAGAGACCAAAAAAACAATTCAAAAGATCAATGAAACAAAGAGCTGGTTCTTTGAAAAGATAAACAAGATTGATGAACCCTTAGCTAGACTCACCAAGAGTAAGTCTATCAGAAGTAACAACTGACACCACAGAAATACAAAGGATCATTAACAAATACTATGAACAATTATATGGCAAAAAATTGGACAATCTAAGCAAAATGGACACATTTCTAGAAACACATAGTCTCTCAAAACTGAACCGGGAAGAGATAGAAAACTTGAACAGACCAATAACAACTCAGGAAATTGAAGATGTAATCAAGACTCTCCCAGCAAACAAGAGCCCAGGCCCGGACGGCTTCACGGGGGAGTTTCACCAAACATTCAAAGAAGAACTAACACCCATTCTCCTCAAACTATTTCAAAAAATTCAAGAAGAAGGAAGACTTCCAAACTAATTTTATGAGGCCAGCATAATTCTACTTCCAAAACCAGATGAAGACACTACAAATAAAGAAAACTACAGGCCAATATCCCTGATGAACATAGATGCCAAAATCCTTAACAAAATATTAGCAAATCGGATCCAGGAATACATTAAAAAAATTATTCACCATGACCAAGTGGGATTCATCCCAGGGATGCAAGGCTGGTACAATATTTACAACTCAATAAATGTGATACACTACATAGACAAAATGAAAGATAAAAACCATATGATCATATCAATAGATGCTGAAAAAGCATTTGACAAAATCCAGCACCCATTTCTGATAAAAACATTCAGCAATGTGGGAACAGAGGGATCATATATCAACATAATAAAGGCCATATATGAAAAACCTACAGCCAACATCATACTCAATGGGCAAAAACTAAAAGCATTTCCCTTAAGAGCAGAAACAAGACAAGGATGCCCACTTTCGCCACTGTTATTCAACATAGTACTGGAAGTCTTAGCCATAGCAATTAGACATGAAGAAAAAATAAAAGGGATCCAAACTGGAAAGGAGGAAGTGAAATTGTCATTATTCGCAGATGACATGATATTGTACATAGAAAACCCTAAAGACTCCATCAAAAATCTACTAGATTTAATAAATGAGTTTGGCAAAGTAGCAGGATACAAAATTAACATCAAGAAATAGGCGGCATTCTTATATACCAATAATGAACTCACAGAAAGAGAAACTAAAAAAAAAATCTCATTTACCATTGTGGCAAAAAAAAAAAAAAATTAAGATGCCTAGGAATAAACTTAACCAAAGAAGTAAAGGACCTATTTGCAGAAAACTACAGGACATTGAAAAAAGAAATAGAGGAAGATATAAAAAAGTGGAAGCACATACCTTGTTCATAGATTGGAAGAATTAACATCTATAAAATGTTCATACTACCCAAAGCAATCTATAAATTAAATGCAATCCCCATTAAAATACCAATGACATATTTCACAGAACTAGAACAAATACTTCAAAAGTTTATATGGAACCAAAAAAGACCCCAAATAGCCACAGCAATCTTGAAAAAGAAGGCCAAAGTAGGAGGGATCACAATACCAGATATCAGGTTATACTATAAAGCCATTGTAATCAAAACAGCCTGGTACTGGCACAAGAACAGGCATATAGATAAGTGGAACAGAACAGAGAACTCGGAAATTAACCCAAGACATTATGCTCAATTAATATTTGACAAAGGTGGCAAGAGCATACAATGGAGTAAAGAGAGCCTCTTTAATAAATGGTGCTGGAAAAACTGTACAGCTACATGCAAAAAAATGAAAGTAGACCACCAACTTACACCATACACAAGGATAAACTCAAAATGAATAAAAGACTTTAATGTGATATGTGAATCCATAAAAATCCTAGAAGAAAGTGTAAGCAACAAAATTTCAGACATCATATGCAGCAGAATTTTCACTGATATAATGCCTAAGGCAAGAGAAACAAAGGAAAAAATTAATACATGGGACTACATCAAATTAAAAGCTTCTGCACAGCAAAAGAAACAACCATCAAAATGGAAAGGTAACCCAGTATATGGGAGAGCATAACTGCCAATGATACATCAGATAAGGGGTTAATTTCCAAAATACATAGAGTGCTCATACAACTCAACAAAAGGAAGACAAAGAACCCTATTAAAAAATGGGCAGAGGACCTAAATAGACACCTCTCCAAAAAGGACACACAAATGGCCAAGAGACATCTGAAAAAATGCTCAACGTCACTAATCATCAGAGAGATGCAAATTAAAACAACTATGAGGTAGCACCTCCCATCTGCCAGAATGGTGCCATCAACAAATCATCAAACAACAAGTGTTGGCGAGGGTGTGGAGAAAAGGGGACTCTAATACACTGCTGGTGGGAATGCAGACTGGTGCAGCCACTATGGAAAACACTATGGTGTTTCCTCGAAAAATTAAAAATGGATCTGCCATTTGACCCAATGATCCCACTTCTAGGAATATACCCTAAGAAGCCTGAAACACCAATCAGAAAGAAATATATGTACCCCATGTTCATAGCAGCATTATTCACAATTGCTAAGATCTGGAAACAGCCCAAGTGTCCATCAGTAGATGAGTGGATAAAAAAGCAGTGGTACATATACACAATGGAATACTATGCAGCTGCAAGAAAGAGAGAGCTCTAATTCTTTGAGACAACATGGAGGGACCTGGAGAGTATCATGCTAAACGAAATAAGCCAATCAGAGAAAGACAAATACCACATGATCTCACTTATTTGTGGAATATAATGAACAAAATAAGCTGATGAACAAAATAGACCCAGAGGCATAGAAAGGAGTACGATTCAGACTGACAAACCTCAGAGGAGGGGGATGAGGGGGATGGATGTGATAAACCAAAGAACTGATATGAATGTATGTGTAACCAATGGACATAGATAACATTTCTGGTGGGGTTGGGGGGTGGGATGCGGAGGAGGGTATCTAGGGGGGGAAAAGGAGAAACATCTGTAACAAAAATAAATTAATAAAAACTGAGGGAAAAAAATAAGATGTGTCTGACTGACACCTGGGACCTCAGACATTCTGACCCAGACCTGTCTCCAAGCCGGGGACAGCAACATCGATGTGACGGAAGGGGCTTCTGGGGAAGTCTTCCAGCCACCTGACTCTTCAGTTTGGCCTCTGACCTCTACTATTTTTTCTGCCATGAAAGACGAATTCATGCCTTTATTTTAAAATATTAGCATTTGATTCCATTTCAATTCAACAGATACTTATTGAGCACCTATGACTATTTTGGGCCACACATTGAACTAAGAGCTACAAAGATGAAAATTCTTCATCATTCATGGGAAATGGGGTCAAGAGTACTCAGGACTCAGACTGCCTGGGTTCAACTCCAAGCTCCACCACTCACTGGATGGGGAATGTTAGACAAGGTTCTTCATCTGCCTCAGTCTGAATTTGTTCATGTGTAAAATGGGATGATAACAGCAATACCAACCATATGGTGTTTTAGTTTATTTCATTTTTTATTGATTTTTGGAGAGAGAGAAAGGGAGAGGGAGAGAGAGATAGAAACATTGATGAGAGAGGAACATCGATAATTTGCCTCCTGCACACCCCTTACTGGGGATTGAGCCTACAACCCAGGCATATGCCCTGACTGAGAATCGAACCAGCAACCTCTTGGTTCATGGGTCAACGGTCAACCACTGAGCCACACCAGCCAGGCCATATGGTGTCTTAATCCATTTAGAGCCCATAACACTGCCTGGTCCATTATTTTCCGTTAATATGAGGATAAGGATGGTATTCTAAATGAAGGTAAGCAAAAGAAGTGTGATCCCTATCTTTATACTCTAACAAGGAGCACAGACATTAATCTAATAGCTATACAAACTTATCAATACCAAAGTGCTACAGTGGTGCACCTGAAACTAATATAATATTTTATGTTAATTGTAATTGAAAAGTAATTTTTTAAAAGAGCTACATTGGATTATGCTGGTTGCCCTTCCAACGTATATTCCAACACTCGCCCACTGTGCAGCCGCTATGTGCATTTGGGGTGGGAGAGGAACCAAACCCAGTCTCAGCTCTTCAAATGCACCCTAACTGTGAAATGTCCGTTGCATTGCCACTGTGACTGATTCAGAGGTGGTCACATGACCTAAATCAATCTATTCAAAGGGAAACCCAGGACTTATATAGTGAGGAAGAGAACTCCCTTTCTCTACCACTGAATATGGCAGCAGAAGTATTTGACCCAGCAAGCAGCAGTTAGCAGCCACTTTCAACCACTGAAGGGGCCAAGCTTCGGAGGAAGCCAGTACTGTGGAGGGCGGAAATAAAACATGTCAACAAAAAGGGACTGCGGTGATATTGCTGAGCCGCGGGATCTGACCTCCTCTGAAACCCAAAATATCTTGAGACTATTCGGACAAAAAGTAGTCTTCAGTAATAAAGAGAAAAATAACCAGTCAAAACATGGGCAAAGGATCTGAATAGACTCTTCACCAACGAAGACATACAAATGACCCAGAAACACATAAAATGGTACTCAACGTCATTAGTCTTTATGGAAATGCAAATCAAAACCACAATCAGATATCACATCTCGCCCGTTACAGGATGGCTGGAATCAAAAAGTCAGGTACCAACAAATGCTGGTGAGAACAGAAAGAAATCGGACTCTTCACACAGCACTGGTGGGGATGCAAAGCAGTGCAGTCACTTTGGAGCACAGTCTGACAATTTACTCAAGTGACTACCTGCAACTACCATACGACCTAACAATCCCACTCTTTGGTCTATACTTAAGAGAAATGAAAACACCTGTCTATGCAAAGACTTGTACATGAATTTTTTTTTTGGTACGTGCCCATAGTGGGAACCGAACCCAGGACTCTCTGGTCCGCAGGCCGATGCTCCAACCGCTGAGCCAAACCGGCCAGGGCTGTACATGAATCTTAACAGCAGCATTATTCATAACATTCGAGAGGTGCAAACAACCCAAATGTCCATGTGTTCATGAATGGATAAACAAATTGTGATATACAATTAAGTATTTCATACAACGCAATAGTATTCAGCCTTAGAAGAAATGCAGTAATGATACATGCTATGGCATGAATAAGCCTCATAAACATTATGCTAAGTGAAAAAAAGCCAGTCACAGAAGACTACATATTATATACTTCCTTTCTTACGAAGTATGCGGAACAGGCAACCTCTAGAGACAGAAAGAACATGAGTGAGTGCTGAGGGCTGGGAGGGAAGGGGGGATCAGGGAGTGATAGCTAAAAAGGTATGGGATTTCCTTTTGTGGTGATCAAAATAGTCTGACTGACTGTAGTGATGATTGTGAATATACTAAAAACCATTTAATTGTGCACACACTTTAAATGGGTGAATTGTACAATATGTGAATTATAGTTCAATAGAGCTTTTAAAATGAATAATTTGTCTTTATTATTTAAGTCAGTTTTGAGTTGGGTTTTAGTTATTTGCAGTTGAACACTTTCTAATATAATTGCTATGAATAAAACCCCCGGGGGCTGTGAGAGTCTGTATCTCAGTTACCTGATCTCATCTGGACAGGGGGGATGTTCGGAGTAGAAACAGAGGGTCCTGGTGGGTGAAATGTATCAGGAACAGTCAGGCTCTGCTCCTCTATACCAGCCCTAGAGGTTCCCACTGTTCTCCCTCCTCTGTCTGTAGAGACCTCCCCTGGCCTCACCTGCCGACAGCTCACTGCAAAGTGAGGCAGGACAAGGCTCAAGGCACCTTCAGCTGACCTTCTGCATGTCATTCATTTTCAGCCTCAAAACCTTGACAGGTTTCTCATCATTGTACCACCTTCTCATTCTCAAAGCTTATCCTTTCTCTTCCTCTTGCTCTGTGTGCCCGAGTTCTTAGATATTTGTCAGCATTTTTCTGATAATGTGTCCAGATCCCAGGTCCCACATAGGTCTGGGCCTCGACTTTCTCTCGTAATCTTCCATTGTAGAGACAGAAAGAAATCATGCATGTAAAACAACTAGCATCATGCCTGCCTGTATTATGTACCCAGGCAATGCTCGTTTTCCCCCCTCTCTCTCAACAGGCCTTCCATTTGCTCACTGGCTACCTGACTTCCAAGGTGCTCCAGTCTTCTGCTTTGGCCCCTCTAGTCCACCCTTTCTCTGAAATTTTTGGGGGAGGCTGCTTGTTGAATTGCCCCTACTATAACCTTGCTCACTGGATAGTCAATGCCTGGACCCCAGTAGCCAAGTCAGTTCTCATGGGCGCTTCATCAGTGCCGACCCCATCTGGTAGTAGCTAAAACTGGGGATGCCCAGTAAGACATCTGCCCGACCTAAGCCTAAGTATAAGTACCACAGGGCAAAATGGAGTCTACCTCGTTCACCTTGCATCCACAGCCATGAGCACCCAGGCTGCCCACGGTAGACCCTTGGGCGATACTTGCCAAGTGGGTGAATAACCCCCATTATACTGAAGCTGTTATCTAAATGTCTGTCTCGTATTCTACACTGGAACCTGCCGCTGGGCAGCACGGCGGTCGGATCATCTTCTTTAGCTCCGGAACCTCGCACAGAGCCTGTACCAAGTACAGGTATTTGGTGAATAATGGTTGAATCCCTGACTTCTTCCACAGAGTCAATTACCCGGCTAAATAAGATGTCTGTTCTCTCCGAACACTCAGCCTCTCGGATGAAATCGCATTGTAGTGATTTCCAACGGTGATGTCAACGTCCCCTCATCTCGTGGCACACACAAACTAATTACTACAATTCTGCGGCACACCAAAAAATATATTTTTTGCCAATCTGACAAAAAAAAGAAAGTATAATTTTGAATCATTCACACCAGACGGCGATTGTTGTATTGGCTGTTGCCACCTTTTTATTTGACAATCTCAGGGAAAAGAGGTCAGTGCCCCTGACTAAACAGTCAGGTACTGCATGTTTTAAAGATCCTTACGGCACCCCAGTGTGCCGTGGCACACCAGTGGAAAATAGCTGATTTACAAGAATGGCTGTTTCCTCCCATGAGATTGTGATCTGTTCTGAAGGTGGGGGTCCCATCTCATCCATCTCCCAGGGCTCCAACCCGCTGCACAGAATAAAGAGCAGAATAGAAGCTCAGTAAACATACGTATGGAATAGCAGGTAGACGAGTGAGTAAATGAATGGGCACGAGGAAAGTGAGAATTACTTGGCGGAGGGACGAAGCCATGGTGTCTGGCAGGTGGCAGCACCCTCTGACCCTGTGAGCAAGCTATATTAGTAATCTCGTGTGTTTAACTATCTCCTTCTACCACCAGACTATGGAAGATGCTCAGCACTGTGTCCCCACTGTTTAACACATAGTAAGTGCTCAATAAATGTGCTGATGATGGAACACCCACCACCCAGCGACTCTCCAGGGCCCCAGCACTCACTTCCACCTCTCCTTTTAATCCTGCAGCGAGCAGCGGATGCTTTTCGCCTGCTAAATAAATAAGGATACAATCACAGCGATCAATCTCCTTCCACATGCCCCCTCCCGCCTTTGTACTTTTCCAACTGGCTCGAACCGTTTCATCTGCATTTACTTCAGAGGCATCCAAGCCAGACTCTGCTATATCAGATGATCAAGATAAACGGCTGCAGTATTTTTTATGAGTAAAATCTCTCCAGATTTCAGTCCATAAATCATTTGTTGTGAAACCGCTCATTGTCTTTAGGCAAGGCTATAACATAAAGGGGAACTTCTATCTATTTATGAATCAAAAGTCAGGGGATTGGGAACTGTTTGGAGGAAAGAGACTACAATACAAAAATAAGATTTATCTCTTAATATTCTCCTTACATATATCCCTACACCCCTTTTCCTGACTTACTTTTCAGCATGGAATAGGAATTCAATTTCGTGTTTGTTCCACAGAATCACAGAGGAAAGCAGATCTTAAGAGGCAGAATTTAGAGGAGGATGCTTGAGTTCTGCACCAATTCAATCAATCCTGTTCAGCTCTCAAGTTGGAGATCACTTCCTCAGAGAAGCCTTCTGTGATGACTGAGGCTAAATTAGATCCTTCCTATTAGTCACTCCATAGCACCTTTATTACTTTTTTAAGTTGTAGTTAGTATACAATATTATATTAGTTATAATAGTTTCGGGTGTACAATATAGTAATTTGGCATTTTTATACCTTACAATGTTATCATCCCACTAATTCTAGTAACCATCTGTCACCATGCAAACTTATCACAATATTATTGACTATATTCTGCTTCACCTTTTTCTACTCATCCCCCACCCCCTCCCTTCTGGTAACCAGCCCTTTGGGCTCTGTTTCCTGTTATTTTATTGCTCTTATCATAGTTAAAATTGCTCTTGCCACTAATAAAAATTGTATATTTATTTGTTCGTCTGCTTAATGCCAGTCTCCCTCGGTAGGCGGAGGGATTATGACTATATTTGTTTTCCACTGTTCTAACTCCAACCACGAACACAGTGCCTGGCCCAAAGTAGGCACCGAGCAAACATCTGTTTTCAGTAAGTATAGGATGAGAATTTTCCCAGCTTTTTTCCAAAGTTAATCACAAAACAATGAAGCACTGTTTAATTCTTTCAAGTATTTTAAATTGTATTGACTAGACATTAAATGTTACTTTTTAAAAATGTTTTTATTGATTTTTCAGAAAGAAAGAAAGGGAGATAGAAATAGAAACATGGATGTAAGAGAGAAACATTGATCAGCTGCCTCCTGCACGCCCCCTACTGGTGATCGAGCCCGCAACCCAGGCATGTGCCCTGACTGGGAATCAAACCAGGACCTCTCAGTCCATGGGACGATGCTCAATCCACTGAGCCACACTGGTTGGGCTAAATGTTACTTCTTTTTATTTTTTATTCTCACCCAAGGACATTTTTGCATTTTTATCTTCAGATAGAGCGGGAGGTGGAGAGGGGGGAAGAGAGAGAAGTCAATGTCAGAGAGACATATCGACTGGCTGCCACCCACACGGCCCCGTTGGGGCCGGGGACAAATTGCAACTGAGGTACGTGCCCTTAGCGGGAACCGAACCTGGGAATTTCTGGTCCGCAGGCTGACGCTCTAACTGCTGAGCCAAACCGGCCAGGGCTAAATGTTACTTTTTAATAAACTAAATGTTTATTCTATGAAAACTATTGCATATATTATGTCATATAATAGTCTCAACAGTGCCAAAACCTAATAAAATAGATATTGTCCCCCTCCTAGTGATGAGTTTCAATGACTTGTCCAAAGTGTGTCAGCCAGTAGTAGTAGAGACAGGATTAGAACTCAAATATGTCGACTCCAAGTTCAAATTCTTGCCACCATGCTCTGTACTCTCCTTCCTGAAAATCACAGGGATGCAGAAAGGATTTATTTCCTGCTGCAAACTTTTTTCCCCTTCCTGGCTCTCTAGCACTAGAAGGAACAAAAGAAGTAAAAACAACTGAAGACCAAAAAGAGGACTGTGCTTCCCTTTTCTGTAAATGTGCAGAAAACCTTTTTCTTTAAAATGTGCAGAAAATCAGCCTCCATGAGTCTGAACACGGTCAATGTTTTTTAGACTATGCTAGCATCTGCCTGCAAAAAGGTTTTCCAGACAACCTTGTAGGATGTCAGCTCTGGGGGCCAGGTCCTGCTCTAGGTGAGATTCATCTTTTGATGCTTTGATCCAAAAGGCTTCACTTCCAACAAGCTCTTACAAAAGCGGGTGGACACAGAAGCACACCCATTCCTGCACACACACACACACACACACACACACACACACAGATGCATTTGAACTCACAGACGTGCTCATGCCTATGCTTTCACAGACAAGCAATGCATCACAACCTTCACCACCGTGGCAATCGCAACATCGGGTGAACACACCAGTTCACACGTGTCTACACACAAGTGCGTCCTCATAAACGTTTAATAATAACCCATGTCGATGCATCATTTTGCAACAGGTAGTCCTTTTATGTCTATTTTCCCACTTTACCCCATAATAACCCATGTGTTGTTTGATTTAAAAAGATAATTCAACCCATTGGTTTAATAGGGGCCATCAACCTGAACATCACAGGATGTGTTTCAGAGGCTCTCTGACCTCCCCTAGAATGGGATGTGTGCACATACATATTTTTCTGGATCGTAGGCTCCATGGATTTCATGCTTATGCCCCTCCCTCCCGAGAAAGGTTTTGGACCATCGAGTTGTGGGGGCAAACTTATTAACCTGAAACTAAAGATACCAATCAAAATAAAATTCATAAAGTGACTTTTCCTCCTTTTCCTCACTTACCCACACATTTGCAGCCCTGAGGAGTTAACCTTGCAATTATGATTTCTTGATAGATGAAGACACTGAGCACAGGCACCTCTGAGCTCTTATCCACTAACACCCACTCCTTTCTTTCCCACCTGCCACTCTTCTGTGATGGAAAAAGAAGTAACACTGACATCTGAGCTATTGTCCTAGATAGAGGAGTTCACATGCTTTCTCCCCCTACTTGAGTCATGAGGTCACACACAGGTTGCTCATACGAAACCAACTCAGGCAACTGAAAAGGAACCATTTTAATCAAAACTTTAGTTTCTCACCCCCCACCGAGTCAATAGAATATTTTGAACACACAGAAGATAAACATTCCCTACGACATTACCCAAGTTCATCTCTAACATAGGCAAACCCTGTTTTCTTCTTCTTGCCTGACTGCCCTTCATCCACATGGCTCCCCCCTCCCTCCCTTCCTTCAAATCTGTGTTCAAATGGCTTATTATAGTTCACACCTTCCCTGACCAGACAATAAATATCACCCTGCCTCTCCCATCCCCCACATGCTCTAGCCCTTGCCTTGTCTTTCTCTTCAGCACTGATCCCCCTCGAATGCATCATACATTCATTTGTGTGTTAATGTTTGTCTCCCTGGGCTGGCGTGCAACCTCCACGAGGGGGGGTTGACCCACTTAACCTAGAAGAGACACTCCGTAAATATGTGTTTCATGAGTGAAGACTTGCCAGAAAAACTATAGACGTATCGGTAGCCTTGCGAGGGGAGGGCTGTGACAGCCCCACCTTTGTCTCCTTGTCACCCAGCTCACGACACCCTTGTTCTCCTGACATCAGAACACCTGTGCTCTTCACTCCTGATTTCTTTGATTGTGTCACACACCTAATAGGAATTAGGAAATGTCTATTGAAGTCATTAAGAAATGGGAAAGAGGCCCTGGCCAGTTTGGCTCAGCGGTTAGAGCGTCGGCCCACGGACCAGAGAGATCTGGGTTCAGTTCCCGCTAAGGGCATGTACCTCGGTTGCAGTTTGTCCCTGGCCCCAGTTGGGGTCGTGTGGGTGGCAACCACTTGATATGTCTCTCTCGCATCGATGTTTCTCTCTCTCTCTTCCTCCCTCTCTCCCTCCCGCTCTATCTGAAGATAAATGCAAAAGTGTCCTCGAGTGAGGATATAAAAAAAAAAAAGAAAAGAAATGGGAAAGAGGAAAACAGCATCTAAGAAACGGGCTCCCCGAGAAGAACATGGCTGAGGTCAGCCCAACATGTCCAGCAGCTGAACGCTGTCACCCAGCCGCGGTCCTTGCCGCTGGGCCACGCGTCCTTTCCGGAAGGAGGATCTGAGCAGCAGCAGTGGTCTTTAGCCCATGTTGGACATGCATCAGCCAGTGCCACCTGGAAGTCTGTGGGCAGCGGCTAGACATCCTGTAGGACCTGCCTATTGTACCGCAGCAGCACCCCAGGGGATTTCATTATTGTCACAGGCATTTCCCAACCCAGGCCCCAGGTGAGACACAGCTGTCACACAGCCTCACCCTGCGTCAGCTGCCAGCCGGGCACTTCCTGACAGTGGCTGCTGTTGGCACTCTGGACAGCCAGGTCCCGGGAATGTCTGCTTTGTCTTGAATCTTGTCAGGGGACAACTCCACCCCTACCCCACCGGTCTGGGGGTCAGGCTGATGCCGTGGGTGCTGTGGCTCCTGCCACCACCGAGGACTGCCTCAGACGCAGGAGAGACGAAGGGAACCAGCACAAGGACCAGCTTCCCTACATCAGACACATCCCGGGGGCTGAAACGGAGCCCGTCCTCTTTTCCAGTGAAGGCTTTTAGTTTTTGTAATGCAAAATGTAAAGCTGTAAGCGTGTATGCTTGATGGCTTCAGCGTCGGAATGTAGGCCAAAGTTGTCACTTGTGAGTTGGAAGATATACATTTGATCTAGAGCTCTGACACCCAAACCAGCTTTGTGACCATAGGCAAGTCACTCCCTGCCCTCGGACCTTCAAGTCTGTTTGCACAAGTGTGGTGAGGAAGGAAATGATTTTTTTTTTTCTTTATTGATTTTAGAGAGGGAGGAAGGGAGAGGGAGAGAGAGATAGAAACATCGATGAGAGAGAACATTCATTGGCCGCCTCCTGAACGCCCCCCACTGGGGATCGGGCCCACAACCTGGGCATGTGCCCTGACCGGGAACCGAACCGGCAACCTCTTGGTGCATGGGTCAATGCTCAACCACTGAGCCACACCGGCTGGGCAGAACTGATTTTTTTTTAATTTTTTTTTTTTTCACATACAGTTGACATACAATATTACATTAGTTTCAGGTGTACAACACAGTGATCAGAGATTTCTGTTACTTACGCAGTGATCGCCCAGGTAAGTCCAGTACCCATCTGTCACCATGCAGTTATTATAATGTTACCGACTATATTCCCTGCACCGTACTTTACAGCCTCGTGACTGTTTCTACAACTGGCAATTTGTACATGTTAATCCTTTCTCCCTTTTCACTCATCTCCCCAAACCCCCTCGCATCTGGCAACCATCAAAATAGGAAGGAACCAATTTCTAAGTCCTCACCTGCTCTGACATTCTAGCATCTTCCATCACAGAGTCAACAGGAGGCCCCGCTCTGGGTCCTTTCACACACATTCCCTACTGCATCCTCACATCTCTGTAGACTTCAATATTCCCAATACATCGTCCTGATGTTCCCAACAAGGAAACTGATGGTGATGAGGTCAGAGGGGGAGGGTGATTTTTCTGAAGTCACATAGATTTCAAAGCGATTAAACTCAGCTGACCTGACCCTCGCAACACCTCCCCTGACCTCAAAATGATCTTCACATTCATATGAACACACCCCTGCCAGCCCCCAAATCCCAGAGTGCCCAGTGTCTGTCCCCAGCAGAAGGAAGGGACCAGGATTAAGCTTCAGAATGAGAAACTGAAATTGGAGCAAAAAGAAAATGGCCTGAACGTATCCAGGCACCAGGGTAGAAAGAAGGACAGCTTCACTTTTTTATGACACAGATGCCCGCAGACCCAGAGCGTTTGAATCTGGATCAGGCTAGACCCCGGAGAACAGACGAGGAGGCACAGAACTCGGGAATTACGTTCGGAAATGAAGATCCGCAGAATGAGGACCAGAACTATCATGATGGTCTTTATCTTCTTAAAGGTTTTCTTGATTAACTAAAAAGCCCCGTCCCTTCATTTGAGAGAGACTTTTTATTTAAGAAGCTGTTTCATTACTCTGTCCCAGAATTTCCATGAAAATTATAGGCATCAGACGGAAACATTATTAGCCACGTTGTACAAGGCTAATAAACCAAGGCCAAGAAAGGAAGAATTAAACTAGACAAATTTCCTCCTGGTCTACAGATTCGTAGTCTTCACACCTCTCTGATGTGACAGAGACTGCTGGTGTCCTAGCCAAGAGCCATGTTCTTCCCTTTTTTCCTTGCGCTAGCAGATTCAAATTATATTTGGATCATCAAGGCATCATTATTCAAAAGGGTTATATTTCCAAGACTCCCTTTCAATGAGGGTTGATCATTGACTAAGTTCTGGAAAGACAGTAAGTCGACTTTGGTCGCCAATTCTAAGACCTTTTCTAGGGGACTGAATCATCCAGAGGGGATCCTTTAAGTGACTCTCACCTGCTTTCTTCCTCCTCCCTGTTTATGTAAATCTCAAGCTCCAGCCACCATCTTGGGCTGTGATGATGTGACCTTGAGTTCAAAAGTCAAGCATTGGGATGGAAAAGCCAAAATAATAACAGGAGGCTGGGAGCCAGAGCGTCCTGAGCCTGCCATGCCAACCCGGGCTTGCCTTCCTCTGGAATTCTTGTATATGAGAAAAAAATAATTGATTTTTATAAAGCCACGGTTATTCTGGTGGCTTCTTTTACATACAGTTGACCCTAGTCCTAACTGTTAGACCCAGAGAGCTCAATTTGAGAAGTGATACGACAAGAAGGCTGAATTCACTGTGAGACCTGGTTCCTTCATTTCCTTCCCATGATCACAAGAAGAAGGAAGGAAGGATGGACGTCCCACAATTCATCAGGCTCTGGATGCCATCCGTTGCATGACATTGTCATTTTAGGAATCCACAACAAAGAAAAAAGTGTTGCCAACCAAACTTTGACGTGCCACAGATTGTAAGATGCAAATCAATTTCAGAAATGTAATATGAGGAAAAAACAACCCAAGAAATATGTGTATTTGGAATTTAATGAAGCACAGAGTTTAGATTCAAAGGTGATCAGATCAACCCATCCTTCCACTCCTATTTGAAAGGAAACACGCCCAGCAAGGGGCAGTGACTTGTCCAAGTTCAGCGGTGGAACCGCGATGAGACTCTGGACTGCCCATCGAGAACCCTCTGCTAGGTCCCCATAGATCCAAAGGTGTGCTCATGTGACCTTGACTGGCAGTGACATGCTTATGTAGTCACCACCTGCTCCTGTTTTTCCCTCTAAAAGATGTGGCACTGAATAGGCAGACAAAGGCCCTCACCCCTGTCACACACAAATGGACTCAGCAGTCATGGGAGATGATGGAGGCAGATTTTACAGCAAGTTCACGCTCCACTCGTGTGTTACTAGGCCTTTGCCTTCTTCAGCAGCTCCAGGGGAGATGGAGAACACGAGGAGGCCACCAAGAACTGTGGGAGGAGTCTTCTGAGACGCAGAAAATGGAGGTGACACAGCAACAGCTGATGGCTGGGACCCCAAGGAGCCTCTGCTGAAACCTCTGCTCCATCGTCCTGCACAGTGAGAGACACTGGTCAACGGTGCCCATCACAGGGACGCCAACCATCTAGGCTCCCAGGTTATCAGGGACGAGAGGGGCCTGAGAGACCATGCGTCCCTCCAGCCTACGCCAGCGATGGAAGCAGTTCTCAGCTCTCAGTCTGGCCTGGGTGAGGAAGACCACGCTGGCACCAGAGCAGTTGGTTCTGGAGACAGAATGCAATACAGTGTCCACTTCAATTGTCCAGGTAAAGGATGCCGAGGTCCTGGACTGAATACCAGAAAAAGCTGGAAAGAATAATAGGGGTGGTCCAAGCAATAACAATGAAGCTCCCAGAACATCAAGTTTCTGAAATCATGTTCCTGGTCTTTGTACTCTTTCCTTGTCTGCTCCCAAATAGCCTGTTCTCACCCTCAACATCCCCCGCTGCAATCCATCCTTCTATGAGATTATGCAGAAATAAGGCACGAAGGCCTAATGGCGGCGTAGACGCCAAGACATCAGCTAAATGATGCAGTTGTGATGGCAGAACTTCAAACATCCACCTGAGATGGAGAGGTACCTGAGCCATCGGGGCTTCTCGGTGCTACTGACATCCTTCTCTGAGGATGCTCGCATGAAAAAATAAGCACGGCTTTGTCTTTTTTGTTTCCAGCAAAAATCTCAATGTGTGTGTGTGTGTGTGTGTGTGTGTGTGTGTGTGTGTGTGAAAGAAGATCTGAATTAGTGTAACTTTTGCACAACAAAATAAGGTAGACAAAGGTGAAAGATTACTTTTCAAAATCCACAGTAGCATGGGTTGGACTCATCGCATGGGAGAGCAGAAGCATCTAAGGGACCTGCTTTAAGTGAATACATAAGGATGGCTTATGATTAGTGGAAGATTAGGAAATGGGTCTTTCTCTGGTGCGTAGATCAAATGTGATGGAGTTTATGAAAATGCTTTAAAAGCTTGAAAGCACTACAGAATGCTTTCTTCGACACCACATGATTACCGGACACAAGTCTGTTCTGATAGCGCACTGAGTATATTGCAGTCAAGTCCTCCCCACCCTCAGAGCTAGAATCATCTTTATTTTACAGAAGAGGAAACAAAGCCTCGCAAAGTAACCAGCCCAAGGCAGTGCCCTGCCCTAAACGGTAGTTACTTCTTAAGATGAGGGATGAAGGGGCAGGGTGTTTGTTCACCCTGTGACGGATCTCGAGGAAAGGAATACAGTACTTCCCATGGTTAAGGAAAATGTGTAAGCATCACCTCGGGTGATCCCCAGAACAAACCTAAGAAGGAGGTACTATCATTATCCCCATTATACTGATGAGAACGCTGAGGTTCAGAGAGGTTAGGAACCTGCCCAAGGTCACACAGCAAAGAGGTGGCAGGACCAGAGCTCGGACTGAGGTCTGGTAAACACAAAGACCTGCATAGCTTTTTCCAGTCCAGCGTTTTCCCACTCCACGGTCATGAATATGCATTTGGTTTCTTTGGAATAATAATAATGAAGGCACCTAAGGGTGCCTTCAATCTGGATAGATATTGCCTCGCCAGAAATGTGTTTTTGGAATAAGCAAATAGTCTTCCTCTCTGTAAACCTGCATTCCACCAAATGAATGTATAATGAGGCTCTCCTAATGTTGAGACATTATTTTCCCTGCAAATCCTGGACCATTGAGAAGATCAGACCTTGCTTTGCTTGGCAGGGGACCCATGTTAGTGATTTGTTCCAAAGCATAAAAGGATGGTACAGAAACAGTCACTGGCAGAAAGGTGTGAGAGCCAAGAGCAGGAGGCAAGGTCAGGGGTGAAAGGAGAATTGTGGGGGGAGGAGGAAGGAAGGAGGAGGCAGCCGCTGAGTCCAGGCAGAAGATGCCTTTGAGATGCAGACACCAAGTCAGATCTCCACATACTAGCTGATCCTAGGCTTCTAGAAAAGGCTCTGGAGTGAGCACTTCTGTCTGGCCGGAAAGGCAGCTGGAAGGTGGAGATAAAGGTCAGTCCCTTGTTCCCTCCCCACACCCCAACCCCACCCCCGTCACACACAACTTTGAACGCGCCCAAATGCAGGGGAGAGAAGGGGTGCTGGGCCCAAAGACAGGGGTGGGCCGAAGGAGGGAGCGCCCTGAAAGCTGATCAAAACCACTTTCAAGTCAAGATTAAACCCCGCAGATGGCAGGAGGCCAATGTAATGGGAACGTTCCCTGTTCTCCCCGTCCCCATGGGAAGGGGGCCGGGCTGTGATGTTGCTCATCAGAGAAACCCCTGGCTACCAGATCTTTTCCAAATGAGCAGCTATGAAAGGCTAAAACGATAGAACTGGGGGAAAAAATAGTTTACACTGTGCTGAAAGGGAGAGAAGGTGGGAAACAGAGATTTTCATTATCCTGCATCCTTCCCGTGGAGGGGCAGGACAGCCATTTAAAGGTCATGAGCTTTGAAAGAGGAAGCAGGTGGAGGGCAGGCCCGGCGGCCTGGGGGACAGGATGCCTGGGTTCCAGCTCCAGCTCAGCCGGTTTACTTGTCCGGGCCTCAGTTTCCTCAAAGGGAAAATGGGAAGGGAGGGTGTGGTTGAGATCGTGCTCACTTAGAGGGGCGCACAGCGGTTCAGCCTCGGAAGTCTGTTCAGATCCCTCCTTGCCCACCTGTAGGCTGCGCGACCCTCACAAGCACTGACTTCTCCGAATCTGCTTCCTTTCTGTGAAATGGCCCTGGTGGTCATGTCCACCTGCGAGGAGAGTGGTGAGGAGTAAAGGTTAGTCCCTGTGCAGGGCATACAATGGCATGACTCAGCCTGCAAGCTGTATATGCTACTGTTAACATTGTGATTAGACGGTTCCACGTTGTTCCGCAGAACTTGGTGGGACTTGGGGGGTGGGGGGCTCCTGAAGGTGTAGACTTGAGATCTGGCCCCGCAAGTCACTTAGCTTCTCCCCAAGCCGCAGCTTTTTCATTCCAAATGAGGGGCCGTGGGTATTCAACAAGGTGCCTGGCAGCCAAGTGCTCTGTACGCGTGAGGTCCACACGGCTATCTCCTATCAGTGCAGACGGAGCTGTTTTCAATGGGTATGAAGTTGCAGTTACACAGGAGGGATACTGAGTTCCTGTATCTGCTGTACTCCACAGTGCCCAGAGTTACCAATTCTGGGTCGTGTTCTTAAAAATTGTGTTAGGAGGGTGGATCTCATGTTAGTATTCTTACCACACACACACACACATGAAGAAGCAGGAGGAACCTTTGGAAGGTGATGGATATGATCGTTATCTTGATTGTTGTGATGGTCTCACAGGCATGTGTCCAAAGTCATCACATTGTACACATTAAAGATGTGCCCTTTGTAATTATTCAATTATACCTCAAAAATGCTGTTTAAGAAAGGAAATAGATAATTCTATATTATGAATATATTGTATTTTAGAGGGAAAAGAATAAACAGAAAACTGTTAGAAGTCTCATACCTTTTCAATAAGCATAAATTGGATTGTGCTTGGCATGCCATACTGTATTACTATGGATAGGTAGATTAGATAGATGATAGATAGATAGATAGATAGATAGATAGATAGATAGATAGATAGATAGACAGACAGATAGATATTCCTGCCAGCTCTCAAGGACTTCCCACTCTCTTAAATCCTACGACGCTGTTCTGCACCCTTTAGGGGGGTGCGTCCTCACAGCTGACAAGATCCACAGGTGGTTGACTATCACCCGCAGTGCTCTGAAAGCATGTTATCACGTCTCTGGCTGGACAGCTATGAAATCAGTGGTGGAACTGAGCATGGCTAATTGGATGTCCTGTAGGGTCTCTGCAGGGTGGGTCTCCAACCTGCCCAGGAAGCCCCACGGCCATCAGGGGTCACAAACAGCAAGGTGTTTTCGACCTCCCTTTTTCCAGTGTCTAAGATAAAAGATGCTGGAGCTTGGAGAGAGAGGCCTGTTTGAAGCCATTGCAGCCCCACAGAAGGTCGATCGCCTGTCAACTTTTTCTCCTAATCAACAGCATGTCATGGCCTTTTCCACGGTAAGAACAAAGCCATTGCTGCCATCAATCCCACCATTTGCCGAAGGAGCTGGTGCAGCAGAGAGGAAGGAGCAGGGCCAAGTCTGACCCCACCACTGACACTTACTGTGCCATTTCTCAGCCCCGTTCCCCTCTCCGGGCTCGATTTCTCCTCAGGGAGTTAGAGCCAACGACACCTAAACTATCTGGAACGCAGTGTCCCACGTCTGTATTTGCATCCCCAAAGCAAGCATTGTGCAATTGTGGTGGACGGATATCACAGAGACCCCTCGATCCCCGCCTGCTGGTGCTCCTGCCCCTGTGCAATCCCCTCCCCTTGAGTGTCAGCAGGGCCTGTGGCTGGCTTTGAACCAATACAGCAACGATTATTCCTGTGATTAGTTGCATGAGATTGTAACATCAGTCCTGCTAAAAGAGTCTCTCCCTTGCTGCCTTTGATACACAGATGGCCACACTGGGAAGGGCCATGTGGAAGGGAACCAGCAAGGAACTGAGCACCTTCAGCATGTTCTCAGTATAATAGCTGCAAGGAACTAAGTTCTTCCAAAACCACGTACGCCCCCAGCCGTCCACAACTACCATGCCCAGCCTTGCGATGGGAGGGCAGCCCAGCCAACACCTTGACTTCAGCTTTCTGAGCCCCTAAAGCAAAGGGCCCGGCAAAGCTGTAACTGGGCTCCTGACCCATAGAGACCGTGAATTCATTAACATGTGTTGCATTAAGCCATCAACAGTGTTGCAATATTGGTTTCGGCAATAGATAACTAACACAATAAGATAAAGTGTTTATGTAATACTACTGTGGAGATATACAAAAAGTAACTACTGAATGGATTATGATAACAATGGTGGTTCTCCAAACATAACGCAGATGTTATTCACTGCCTCCCTCTGACGTCCGGCCCACGGGCCATATAAGTCCCGCAAAATCAGTACCAGCTAACACCACAGCCTCACCAAAGTAGCCTGACCAAATACAGCAGGCTAATTTTTAAGTTGATAATTTTGTATGGCCCACGAATGATGTTATAACTATCCAAAGGGCCCTTGGCAGAATAAAGGTCCCCCACCCCTGCTCTAAGGGAAGTTTCCCTACACATGCCTCCTGCCATTTTTATGTGATGTAGTCTCGTTCCCTGATCCCACTCCAACGAGGATAACTCTGTACTGTCCCACAGAAATATCATGTGAGCCACATATGTGATTTTAGATTTTCTGGTAAACGCATTAAAAAGGTAAAAAGACAAGTAAAGTTGATTTTAACACCGTATTTGATTTAACCGGTACGTACACGTATCGTTTTGACATGTGGCAGGTGCCGTGTGCTCCGCAGCCACACATGCCTGCTGACAGTGTAGACAGTGCAAGGTTGACTGGACACCTGCCCCGGAGGTAACTAGTCCATAGCTTGGCTGTCCAGCAGAGAGCCAACCCTGTGATCTCCCCTGACAAGATGGGCTGGACCAGTCTCATTTTTTCTCTGGGCTTTTTAAACAAAGGCGCTGTAGCTGAACGGTGAGGATGGGGGCTGCGGAGGTCCCGAGGAGCCAGGAGCGGATCTCACAGAAGGAAAGGACCTCAGAACCTCTGGGAGCAGAGAAAAGCTAGAGGTAACAGAATGCAGCAGCTGGAGGGGACTAGAGACATGTAAATAGCAGTTCATGGAGCAAAGAACTGGTCCTTCTTTCATTCATTCAACAACTGTTTATGGAGCCTTTCCCATGTGCCAAGCACTGTGCCAGGGACTGGGGCACAGTAAATAGCAAAACAGATACAGCTGTTGCCATCACGGAGTTGACAGTATAATGGGAAGTGACAGATTTTTCCAAGTGAATATGTAGTTACAAAAGAGTACTTTGAGAGACACTTACAATCTCCTCAAAGTGTACGGGGCCAGCGAAGCCCTCTGAGATGAAATGACAAAAAGGCTAGATCCTGAAAAGTGAGCAGGGGTTTCCTTGGTGACAAGAGGAGACGAGAGTGTCCAGGCAGAGGGAGACACGCAAGAAGTCACGAAGGCAAGGAAGAGCTGGTCACTCAGAGCTAAAGGGAGGCCACACACAGGAGCACAGTCTGATTAGGGACAGGAGTCGGAGTTGAGGCTGGAGAAGCAAGCAGGGAAGGACACATGGATCAGGGCCTTGAAAGCCACAGGAAGTGCGCCCTGGGCCCCGGCAGGTGTCTGGGGGTCACCGTGCCTCCAGGACTACTCTCATTCCAGGCCCTTGGGACTCGGCTCCATTCTTGAGTCCTGGTTCTTGAATGATTCCTAAGAAACCTTGGTCCCCATTTTAACTCTACGTATATCTTTTAAATAAATTCCTCTGAAATCGTTTGAGTGAGTTTCTATCCATTTCTAGCACATAACCCCAGACAAAAGCAGTACCCACTTTGTGCCTGGCTGGGCACCCCACTTTGCGTTGATGAACGACTTAGTGGTCATAACCAGGGCAAGTGCTGACTGTGCCCTTACAGGGGTGACCTCGACAGTGACCACCTGTTTACATTCTGGGTGCTGGGCATCCCACTCACCTCACCCTAGCCCCGGCCTACTCACAGTCACCCTGTGGGGGAGGCTGGATTAGCCTCGGTTCCCAGAGGAGATGCCCAAGGTCACAGTGCCAGCCGGGAGATTTACTCCCGCCCTCGGGGAGCTGGCCACCTTCTTGGAGAACGGCCTGGTGTGGTTCTCAGGCGTGAAGTGCATGCACGTCCCAGCAGGAAAGGGAAAAGAAGTCAGTGTTGACAGGGCTACCACAGTCCGGGTGCTTCACAAACATGACCTTGCGATTTCTCACAACCACCCAGCAAGTTGGGTATTATCACCTCAGTTAATACAACAGGAAACTGGGATTCCTATAGAGTAAGTGAAACGCCCAGGTCTTCATTGAAAGAACTGAATTTTAGACCCAAGTTCAGCTGACTCCAAAAATACCACTTTCGTAGGCTCTGAACTGAGTCCTGAGATGTAAAGATGTAAAGATACAGAAGACCATCTCTGCCTTCCTAAAGTCTGTGTTGTTATTATTTGTTGAGAACACCTCCCCCAGTAGGCTGAGAGCTCCTAAAGATTGCATCCCCAGCCACCTACCACAAGCCCTGGCACAAAGCAGTTGCTCAATAAACATGTCTTTGGGACAAAATGATGCAGCAACCAAAAATGTCAACATCGCAATTCTCCTTTGGCCTCTGTCCTCTGGGGAGTTGAAAATGCCCAAATTGACTCAGGAAGCTAATTAATGCCAGGGGTGCTATACTCCCCACACCTGAGACAGGTGGACTGGGTCCCTGGGGTCCCCCAGCACAGTCCTACCTCCTCCGGGCACTCAGAAAGGAGAGAAGAGCCCCCAAGGGGTGGGCGAAGGACTTGCGTACAGCCTGACAGCCGAGACTGGAGGTGGAGGTCTCAGCCGACCCTGCCAACGCGTCCTGTGCTCCCATGAGCCAGGGAATTGGAAAGGGCGACGAGGATAAAAGTCCTCGGTGGAACAAGGAAAGTAAAACTAAAGAAACAACAATGAAGACGAGCTGCCGTCGGTGTTTGTTGGTCTCGGACATGATTCCTTCACACCGAGTGCCTGGTACTCAGTAGAGGACAATTCATACTTAGCGGTTAAATAAATGAATGGGTGGATGAGTGGATGAATGGAGGGGGGCTGAGAGGAACACTGGACCAGGGGTCAAGAGACCTGGGTTCTAATCCCAGCTCAGCCAAACCATAACCTTGCCCTCTGATTACAGGAGAACAGTATTCCCTCTAGATACTGCATCTTCATCTCTAAACCCAGACCCAGGCCCAGAGAGACCCGATGCAGAACCCTAAGCACCCCAGCCGCCTTGCTGCATGGTGCTGGGGGAGCCGGGAACCCCTTTCTCATACCGTGCAGCGGGATTCAGGAAGCACCTCAAGCAGGCCGAGCGCTCCTACTCCACTCCCATGACGACATCACCTGCATCCCTCCCACCTGACAGGAGGGTGTCTGCACTGGTTCTCACAGGCGATGGGAGGGGGTCCTGTTCCACCAAATCCCAGTGGTGAGTGTTTGCCGATGGGCCTCGGGCTCAGGATCACTCGGTGGGCAGAAAAGAACACTGCGGTAAGAACCCACCCTGAGATCTCCTGTTCGAAGTCCTGCTGGTTCTGCTGGTTCAAGTCCCATACCCACGTCCTTCGTTCCTTCATTCCTTCGTTCCTTCGTTCCTTCTTTCCATGCGTATTTATTGAGACCCGCGGTGCACCAGGCACTGTACTAGACACTGGGAACTCACGGTGAACTGAAGAAACCCACCCTCTGTTCTCAGTGCTGACTGCCCCCCACAGGACCCAGACACAGTTCGAGGAACCGCACAAGTGAACGCGTGCAGCGGTCACAACAGCGCCAAGTACCGTGACGGAAAGCGCAGCGAGACGGACAGCATCTCCCAAGGTGCCTGCCCAGTCTGGGGGAGCCGGACCCGAAGGAGGTGTGGGGACCAGCCAGCGAAGGGAAGTGGGGCACTGGGACCCCTGTCTACAAGAGCAGGAAAGAGCAGCCCTTGTTCAGCCTTCGCAGCCCCACCAGCTGCTTCCCCTCACTTCCAGGAGGCAGACGTCCTGAGCTCTTACTGCAGTTTAATCTGTCGTGTCTTCTAAGTCTTTATCACACTTTATCAAAATGTGTATCAGTGTGAGAAAGTGAACGTCTGCCACCCCTCCCCTCGGGCAGCTGCAGAATTGAAATCCTGCGAAGACGGTGGCACGCTTCCTATTCCAATTATTTTTGCCTCTTCCTTGGCTGGGCTCTGTTTCTTGATGACTCTTTTCATTCCCTCTCGAAGCAGGCCCCACTCCCTCCCCGGGTGGAAAACGAGCCGTCTCCACCCGTGCAGCAAACGTCGGAGTGCGCCGGATGCCGATGGGAGTCCCGTGTGAAGGAAGAGTCTGCTCTCTCGGAGCTCTAGCAGAAAGCAACCCACGCGAAGAACATTTCTGCAGACTTTGGGGGACTGTGAAGAGCAGTGAACTTGGGGTGAGCTGGGACTCAGAGTCTGGCAAGCACGCTAACTGGCCAGGTGACCTTGAACCTGCCAGTTTACTTTGTGCCAGAGCTTGTCCCGAGCGCGCGACGAGGACCGGCTTACAGAGCCCCTGTAACAGCTATGAGACAGAATCTGCTGTCACCCCCGTTTCCATTTCAGGGCAGACATGGAGGCACACGCATCCCCCATGTTCTAGGGGCCCAGGGCAGAGCTGGAATAGGAACCTGGACAGTCTGTCTGCAGAATCCCTACTTTGCCACCAGCTTGACTTGCTCAGCGCAGTAACAGTGTGCTTCTCCTTTGGAGTGGAAGGAACCTCGAGGCCCAGAGGGGCTGATCACTTGCCAAAGTTCGCACAGCTGGTAAATGGCGGAGCAGGGATGTGCACCCAGGTCTCTGACCCCAGAGTCTTCCCTTATGTGGCTGCCTTTGAAGACGGCCGTGCCTCCATGAGGCTGGATCCCATTTGTCGGCCGCGGGCTTAGGGAAGGGTTCTCAGGTGCACCGGCGATGGAGAGCAATAAAAGAAGCCGAGTCGCTGCTTCCTCTGAGACGTGGTCCAACGGAAAGACAGTTACCAGGCAGACAGATCAATGGCCGGCTGCTCTGTGGGTTGGGCTGAGCTTTAAATAAGGATGTGAAGATACACGATCTAGTTAAGCGGCTGGTTCACAGTAGAAACCCGGTAAGTGAAAGGGATGCCTTCTTTCTTGGTCCGTGAACATGGACGGGATGGGGGTGAGAATGAGGGAGAGAAAAAGGAACATCAGGGCGGGAAGGACACCGTCGTGGTCACTGGGCAGAAGCCCAGGACATCAAGTCCTTAAAAAGCATCCTTCCAGTCACTGTTCAAACACCTCCTATGACAGAGAACTCACTGCAGCACGTAAGCAATGAATACACTGTCCGCGATGAAAATGCTGAGGCTGGGAGGGGTTAGTGTGCTAATCTCTAAAAACGGAGGGAGATTACCTTTCCATCAGAGTTTGAGTGCTAATTCAGTCAGCACCGCAAAGCTCTTACAGAAATGCTTACCCCACGGAAAGTAATTGATAAAAGGCAGTTATCACTATCTGCATTGTTGTTGCGTGGTGCCCACGAGCCCCAGTTTCAGCGTGAACGACCCTGGCTCAAACCTCACCTCCGTGATTTCCCAGCTGCAAGACCATGGACAGGTCACTCACCTCCTCCAAGCTTCAGTCTCCGCATCAGCAAAATTTGATGAATAAGAATGCCTCCCTCAAAGATTCAAAGATTTGCTGGGCCGGTGTGGCTCAGTGGTTGAGCATCGACCCATGCACTGAGAGGTCGCCGGTTCGATTCCCGGTCAGGGCACATGCCCAGGTTGTGGGCCAAATCCCCAGTGGGGGGCATGCAGGAGGCGGCCAATCGATGTTCTCTCTCATCGATGTTTCTATCTCTCTCTCCCTCTCCCTTCCTCTCTCTCCAAAATCAATAAAGAAAAAAATATTTAAAAAAAATAAAAGATTCAAAGATTGTGTACCTGACAGGCTGACTGTTGTGCCTGACTCCTCTGTGCTCAGTGCAGAGAAGCTGTTCTCATTAACGTGAAGCAGACATTTGAGCCCACGTGTGGGGAGGTGCCGTGACCTGCCGACCACAGAAGAGAGGGGCCTGGGGGCTAAGGTGGCAGCTATTTCCTCGGTGGGAGCTGGACCAGAAACAACCTCTTTCCTGCCATCATCCTGCCCATTTCCTCTATGAGGGCCCTGCGCTCCCTGGGAAACGAGGAATCCTCATCTCCCCGCCAGAGCTGCCCAAAGTGGAACGCCCTGTCAAGGAGGTGTTCGAGCTGAAAATCCACCGCAGAGACGCTATCAGGAGAACTCAAACACTGCATCGGGGGAGGAAGGAACGGGATGAGAGGAGAGCCGGGCACATGGTGTGGAATAGGACAGTGGCTATCAAACAGTGTCCCATGGAACCCTGACGCTAGTATGTAGCCTCACGTTTAGCCACAGAAGATGGGGGAGGACAAATGGCTGAGGGTTCAGGCTCCCTTCCTCCTGCGTCAACAAGGGAATCTCCGTTTTCCTTGGCTTTTTGGATGGAGGTTTGTATCATTTAGCTATTGCCACAAAATTGCTATTATGAAAGACCACAAAACTACCCTGACTTCAACAGTGGACATGTGTCCCTCGCTCGTCTGCACAGTTCAGTTGACCTAAACTGGGCAGGTTTGACCTTGGCCATGTGCACTCGCCATGGGGGGAGGGGTGGGGAAGGGAGGGGGCCACTTGATCTGAGCAGGGTTTGGCTGGAACCGTTGGGCTCTGCTCCGTGTGTCTCTCATCCTCCTCTAGGAATCAATAGGATAGTCCAGGTGTGTCCTTCAAATAACACATCACGTGTCTCCCCCATGCTGTAGACTACTTGGAAAAGCACCTACGTCTCTATGTGTATAGGCTCAGAGAAACAGCAGACAGCAAAGAGCACTGAAGTCCTTTGCCTTTCGGAATGGATGTGGGTTTTACCACATCACTGGTACTGCAGACTGGGAAGAGGAAGCTTACAAAAACAGGAGTTCTGCCCGGCCGGTGTGGCTCAGTGGTTGAGTGTCGACCCATGCACCAAGAGGTCGCCGGTTCGATTCCCAGTCAGGCCCAGGTTGTGGGCCCGATCCCCAGTGAGGGGCATGCAGGAGGCCGCCAATCAATTGTCTCTCTCATCGATGTTTCCATCTCCTTCTCCCACCCCCTTCCTCTCTCTCAAAAAATCAATAAAGAAAAAAAATTTTTAAACAAAAACAGGACTTTTGAGAGAGAGGAAATGACTTTTTGGTGTCCATAAATATGACTTGGCACACCCAGACCTAAAACCTGAAGAACCCAGGATAGCAAGTGGAAAGCATAAAACCACAGATGGGAAAAATAGATAGTGCTTGAAGGAAAATGTCCCCTCCCCGGAAAGAGGAGATCGGAGTCTGATGGGACGACAAGAGGAAGCAGCAGAGGAGAAATTCCAGGTCATTGGGTCCCCTGGGGTTCCCAGCCTCCCGAGCCAAGCTCTGGGTGTACGAGTGTATCAGCTACTCATTGCCACATAAATGCGGCATAACAAACACAAAGTCTTCACGACGTATTATAACAGCTTTTATGTTCTTAGAGCTACAAGTCACCTGGGGATCAACTCGTTGAGGCTGGACTTGCCTGGGGAGGTTCTGCTCTATGTCGCTCTCATCCTCCTCAGATCAGAAGGAATGCTGAGGAATGTTCTCTTGGTGATGGCAGAGGCGCCAGAAGCAAGTGGAAACAGAAAAGCCCTCTGAAAGCCTAGACTTGGAGCTGGCACAGCAAAGCCAGGGCCACGGCTGAGCTCAAAGCCCCGCGGAGCAGGAAGGCTGGGTGAGTAGGGGAGGGACGTGCATGGCCGTTAGGGAAAGAATTCCAAAGTCACGTGCAAAAGGCATGAATACCAAAAGTGGCCAAAAATCTTGGGGACCGTAATGTAACTACTTGGGATGGAACGACAAGAACCCAGAGGAGCTGGGCAGGTTATGGAGCAAGGTGTACAGTGGCCTGCACAGGTGAGCAGCCATGGCTGAGGAGATGTCCCGGTGGACGAGCCGGGGTCAGACTCAAACCCCACACCCCTCAGGGGATGTTGAGAAAGCAGACATGCAGGGCATGGAAGCACTGGGGGACCCATGGAGATTTACAGTCAGCATGCAGGAGACCATGTGTGAGGGTCTGATAACTGTGGGGCCAGAGAAAGACCACCAACGATAGACGCATCTGGACAGAGGCCAATGACCCATCATGGGACAAGCCACACCTCAAGGAGGCCTACAAGGACCAAATGCCGTCCTGCCAATCCTAGGTAGATAAAAGGAAGGGCCACTGGAAATTAGCTCACCCCTCCCACTTTGGGGAGAAGAGGAGGAGGAAGGAGATAGAATCTTGAGGTGCCTTCACTGAAATCTCAAATCAATGACATTTAAATATGAAAGTCACTGAGTTATTTGAACACGCAAAATGAAGTTTCCTGCCCTGCAGGAATGGGGACTCATGAACAAAGAATACTTACAAAGAAATAATGAGAGTTACATCTAAACATGCTTTATAGAGGGTGGTGGCTAAACGTTACACCTGCTATTTCATATGTGCCCACTTCTGCACATTGTAATCATATTTCTTTTTCTTCTTCTTCTTTTTTTTTTTTTTTGCTGGACTTCTTATTGCTTTTCATCAGAAGATCAATTAAATTGCTAATGGAAGCCTTTCAAAGGCTTGTGTCAAAGCCCCATGTGAAGGACAGAAGAAGCTGCCCTATGGAGATTCGAGCCCACGGGCTGTCGCGGTCCGTCCTCTTCCCGGGGCTCTCACAAACACTGGCCGATGCTTTCTGTGCACCAGCTGATGTGGAGGGAGTCTGGCTGTTTAGCATTCTCCGGGGAACTTGGAACTTGTGGCTCAGCGCACTGATTATGTTGCTTTTCCTTTTCATTCTGTGCTTCTGGGAGTGGGTGGGGTGTGGCAGGTGAGGCCGGCTGGGAGCCAGGCTGTCCTCAGTTGACTTACCAGTATTTGGAAGGCATTTAAGTTTTTCTCTTTTCTATTGGAATGAGAGTGAAATTTAAAATTCCTAGCTGTCTCTAAATACCAACTGACTAAGCTTAAAGACTCCCAAAATAAACAGCTTAGCATTCCGGAAAGTTACCAGCGACCTGGAGGTTGGATGAAGGCGGCACGTCCCTCCTGCCCTCCTCGCTTAGATCCTGTGCGGGCAGCCCCTGCTCTGCCAAGGCCGCGGGCATATGTTTGTTTTGTAGCCAGTCGATAAGAGATGAGTTTCTAACACTTTGGCTCGTGATGCTGGGGCCCCAAAATAGAATGTGATGTTGCCAACAGGGTAAAACTCAAATTCAGTTAGGTTAGATGGTTCCTTTCTACCTGCCCCATACCTACCCACCCTTAAGGGGCTGATTCAAGTCTTACACCCCCTCCATTAGCCTATACGAATGCCTCCCAGCCTTTAAGCAACATTTATTTTAGGGTTGACAACACTTGGCACACCTGTCATCCCTCCCAGTCCCTGTCCTGTGCAGACATTAGTAACTGATCACAGCACTTCTTCCTGCTGATTTCACATACATCACAATGCTCTGCTCCAGGCAGCCCATACCAATTGACAAGAATTGGCACTTACGGTGCAATGGCTTCGGAATACCAGGTTTAGATTCCATTTTGAACCTCTAAGGACAGAGAGTAAAAATAAGTGTAAGAATAGCAATCATTGATCAAACAAGCACTGAGCTAGATGCTTTTCAAATAGCATCTTATTTGTGTCTCTTCACAACACTGCAAATTAAGCATCATATTCCCCATTTCATGGATAAGAAAACTGGGGCTCAGAAAAGTCAAGCAGCTTGCACAAGGTCACACAGCTGGGCAGCGGTAGAAACTGAGTGAGAGTCTAGTTCTATTATATGTTGAGGCCCTTAGGTTTTGAGTTCTCTCACAATCCACCATGTCCACAGCTGGTTTGTCCCTAACATGCCAGGTATTTCATATTCTGAGGTCTTTACTTACATAGCTCCCCTTTCCCAGAATGCCCTTCATCCTTTCCAGCTGGTGGAAACCTTCTGTCCAGAGAACCAGCATCACAGGTATCACGCCCTCTAGAAAACCCTTCCTGACTCAGGTATAACTAGCTCCATCCTTCTTCCCCCACCAGCTTTGCAACAATCTACTGAATTTTTATCTTTAAAGTTCCTCTTGAAAGCAGGGTCTAAGCACTATCGAGCCTTCTATACCAAGTTAGTACTGATGAATGAATGAATGAATGAATGAATGAATGAATGAATGCAAGCCCCAGATCCAAGGCCCTCAAGGGTGGAATGTTGACTTTCAGTCCTCCAGGGACTCAAATGATCCCCCTGTGGGGATTTCTGCTATCTGTTTGCCAGGATACCAGGTTCTTTGGTTTCCCAGCCTGCCCAGGCAGGAGGATCCAAGAACCCATTCAAACATGAAGACATAGTTAACTGAGGCCACCCAAGGAAAGACACCCAGAGTGGAGACCTAGAACCTTTGACCAGCAGAGTTCAGGCTCAGCCAGGACACACGATGTCCAGTGTCAGGTCCCAAAGGCCAGGATATGGCAGCCCTCACTGATCTCCACCTCTGTCTGCCCTCCAACTCTCCTCCACACTGCCCTAGGGTTATCTTTCTCAGACAAACATCTGGTCATTAACTCCCATCCCCCCCAAAAAAAAATTCATCCACAGCTCCCCATTGCTCCCAGGAAAAAGGCCCAAACATTTTAATATAGCACACAAGGCCCTCCATAATCTGAGCCCAAATGTCCTCTCCAAATCCTTCTCCTGCCTCTCTCTAACCCACCCATGAAATCTCAGTGACCTAGAGGGGCTTGAATCCCTACAGGGGCCGTGATTTCTTGTACCTGGGCCCTCGCTCATGTCAGTCTCTCTTCCCGGAATGACCAGCTCCTTCCTTTCATCCTGGGTAGCTCAAGACCCAGTTCAGGTATCACCTTCTCCTGCCTCCCAGGCTAGGTCAGGGACTGCTGTGTGTCTGCAGCGCCTACCTGGGCCACAACACCTGCCTTACCTATGCACCTGTGAGGCCAGTGCCCAGCACAGTGCTGGCAGGTCAGTGCAGAGGCCACGTTTGATGAATGAAGGGTCAGTGGTTGAAAGGGTTGGATTCAGAACAGATGTCTATAGTGAAGAGTCATGGTTCAGAAGCAGCACCATGATGCAATTTTAGCTGGAGTTTTGCTTTTATGGGTTGCCAGCATGTATGATCGGGGCTAGCATGCTGGTGGGAGACACGGCTTAATCCCCTGACCACTCTGTACAAGGAGGAGGGTTAGAATTTATAACCCCGTTTGAAAAGAAAACTTTAAATGCCTCTCTCTACTCAGGGATGTCCCCCTGGCCCTCCCTGCCAATCTCTGGGCTGCTCATACCTGATGAGACACACAGTCTCTCTCTTTCTGAACCTCTCTGATGATGAGACAGAAGCTGGACCAGACTCGTTCACCTTTCGTTTCTCTCTTATGACCATGCTTGACTTAGTTGCCTGGGCTGGGTCCACCCCTTTTCAGCTTCTGGGACTCAACCTCTTCCCGTCACCTATTTTCCACTAATTATAACAACAATAATATTAAATAGTTACACATTCTAGAGAGCTTATGGTGAGCCAGGCTCTACATTTTACATGCATTAGTATCACACTGGATCCCCACACCATTTTTCTGATGCCACACAGCAAATCGTTTTAATTTCCAGCATTCCAACCTGGTTTTCTCTGGTTCCAAAGTGCTAAGAAATTCTTCCTTTTACCCTTGAAAAAAACCTTCTCCTCCAGGGCTTCCTCGCTCCCTGCCACTCACTCTGAACATCCAGCAGACAAAGAAAAAGCCACCTCTAATATGTTCTCTCTACCCTGGTCTTTTCCCTTTCTCAATAAATCCATTTAAGAGTAAAGTGTTTGATGGACAGTTTAATAGAGCTCTCCTTAAACCTGGCCACATTAATGATTTCTGGCTGGCTAAATGTCAACTTCCGGAGCTCAGTAGCTATTTTCCTCCCTTAACAATCGGTGTTCACTGGGGTTCTTTATTTGGTGGACAGTGTACAGTGCGTTAATGGGTCACCACTAAGTCGGTGGACCTGGGATTTAAACCGGACTCACTGTGTGACCTTGAGCAAGTTATTTAACCTCTCTGGACCTTAATGGTTCGACAATGGCAACAGTGATGTCCAGGGCCTGCCTACATATTATGAGGGAGTATTTCATTGTGTCTGTAATGTCCTGTAAGCTCCTTGGAGAAGGGGCAAAGATACATGAATACATGTTTAGCCCCACGGTGTTCTTATTTTTAAGTATTAAAGAGCAAAATGTCTCCGTAGATTGTTTTGCTGTGTTACTGTCACTTGGATAATGCAGGTGAGTTCTGACCACTAAGCCTATAACGATCTATAATTTTCTGGAATCCGGAAACTTTGTTTTTCTTTACAGGGCATTTTTCATCTCTTTTCTGAGCTGATGGAAATGGACCTGTCTTACCCTCTGGCTTTCATACACTGTAGGCTGTAGGCCCTCAGTCCCACATTACAGCCAGAGAAAGTAAGTCTGGGAGATGTTAAGTAACATTCCCAAGGTCACATGGCAGGCAAGTGGCAGAGTTGGGACTCAGCTGTACACCTCTAACCAGCAAGTAATACTGCCTCCGAATGGACAGGGATAGGTCCAGGGCTGGCCGGGCAGCTGCCCTCTGCTCGCAGAGTGAGCTGAGATATTCAAAGCCTCGGAACCTGTGTCAGAAGCCGTAAGCAACAATCACTTTTATTTTCTAAAATCTTTTCTTACTTCGAAATTCCCCGACTCTGGCCCGCTTCCAAAGCCTTGTATGTTTCGATAATAAAAATCGCCATCCTGGGTCCCGCCTGCGTGGGATTGCTGCTGCAGTCAGCCCCTGTCCTGGGGGCCGGGCAGAGCCCAGAGCTCAGTGCAGGAACTGTGGTCTTGATCACACATTATCCCAGGACGGCGGATGTACCTTTGATACGGTGACTCCTCACCTCTTTGGGGATTAGATCAACTGACATTCTCACCCATTCAGAACCAGATCTGGACGACAGGGGGCTGCAACTTCCCAATACGCAGGTCCAGTCATCTTATGTAATCCTCACAACCAGCCCTTTTTGCCGAGGAGAAACAGAAGCTCAGAGAGCCTGAGTAACTGGCTTAAGGCCACACAGCCAGTGAGTGGGACAGCGGGTCTGTGTACCTGGCTGCAAGTTCTTAATCGCCCTGTCAGATGGAGAACAGGGATAACCACCACAGCTACACGACCCAAAGAGCCAGGCCCCAGTCTGCGTGTTTCACTCAAAGGCAAGCAGCACCTAGGCTTGCTTGGGGGTTATTTACACCAACTGCACAACAGAAGTCGAACCTGTGCTTCCTGCTAGACGCAGTGATGCAGATGGCGGGGAGGAGGCTGCAGACCCCGGGAACAGCAGGGAGATTAGTGGGGGATCACAGGTCTGGGAATGAGGACGTCTGGGTTTTCCTTCTGCTCCATCCGCTAACTCAAAGCACTTAAGTTCTCAGCAGCAAGTCGAAAAGTTTGACTAAGTGGTCTCTGAGGACGCTTTGGGTTATGGAGGATATAAAGAAAAATAAAATAAGATGCAGTCCTTGTTTCTGAGAAACGCGCAGTCTCCTAAAAGAGATGAAATACGCAACTCTAAGACGGGACAGACAAAAATTAGTGTTCGCTGGAGGAAGACGTGGCGTGTTTTTCGTGGGAGCCAAAGTGTAAGGATTCATCCCAAACGAAGACGCATGCTGGTGCATCCCTGTTGCAAGAATGGCATGCATCCTTTTCCTAAATGCTGAATGAGAGTCATTGCTTTCAGAGCAACGGCGCAGGATAGACGAGACCACGGCGCGGACTGATCCGCTAACGGCAACGCGCTTAATGCCTCGCTTATGGGGACAATTCTGCTATCCAGAAGGTCTCCTCTCTGGCCCTTCCCCGGCATCAAGGTTAAAGCCCAGTAGCACAAGGTTCCTACAAACGGGGCTCATCCTCGGAAATGTTGCTGGCTTCTTCTGTTATACAAGGCAATTTATTTTATCCTTGTGAAATAAAATTCAGTTGTCCTGGATTCTCTCTTCTGAATCACATTTAATCTGATTCTTTATTGGAGTTGGGATTTTTCCCTTCTTTTTTTTTTTTTGGTCTGAAGTTTTATGAATGGCCCAGACGGATATGGATGTGAATTCATGTAATTGGAGGGCTTCTGAAACTACATGAGAACCCAGTGGCCCTTGGAGAACCAGGGGACCTGGAGGGCTGACCCCTGCTCCAACGGGATGCTCGGGTGGAGGGGGACACAGCCCGTCCTCTGAACTCTCACTATGGGGACATTTGAACCCAGAACCTGAAAACCTCACTGTGACCTAGTTCCTACTGACATCACCAGCCCCTGCCCTCTCCTGCACTGAAGCTTTTTGTTGTTATTCCTTTAATACTTCTTGGTTTTTCTCATGGTAATGCTTCATAGTCTATGCCCTCCGGCTGGAAGACGCATCCACTCTACCTCATCCGGTCCTCAAAATTATCCTTTTGATCAATCACTCTTTTCTTCTCACTCATCACTGTCCCCGGAAAGTCTTCCCTGATACCTGAGGTCTGGGGGAGGCAGTTCCTCTGGGCTGTTGCACATTGGTAGCCCTGACCCACCTGCAATCCTAACCACCAGCCTGTCTCTCTCACTAGATGGCAAGTTCCCTGAGGGTAGGGACCAGGCTGTCTCATTCGCCCACACTCTGCCGTTTACCTGTTTTTGTAACCTCTGTCTGTCTGTTTCCTTATCCGTAAACTTGAGATAATAGCTTCGGACTTTTACACGGATTAAACATTAAAACACACAAAAAAAGCTTGGAAGTGAACCTGGTACACAGCAAGGGGCCTCGGGGATCAGCTGGTACCTATGCAAATCCAGTTTTCTTTTGCATTTACTATTTCTATTCAGGAACGTACAACAGGTACTAAACACGGGAGACTTGCCTCCTGCTCCCCTAAAGGAGGTCATCCCGTCTTAAAGCCTGTTGTGCAGAGGAAGGAGCCGAAGCCAGAGAGGAAAGGTGACACCCTCAAACACGCGGTCAGTGTGTGGGGAAAGGGTTCCACCGAATCCTGCACACGAAGGTTTACGCACGGTGCCCGTCGCCCCTGCAGTGAGGCTGGACATCAGCTGGTTATCCTCCTCCTCCCTGCAGCGGCCTTCCCTTGTCCCCACAGCTAGGGGACCCCAGGCAGCATTAGCCACCATCCGTGGGGCCCACAGTCCTTTGCATTCCTCCCTCTCTGACTCTCGCAGCAGTGTGGGTGCAGGTCCAGGGCTGAGCCGCGGTGCCTTCACTCTGTCCCCATTGGATTTGTGTTTGTCAAAGAGGGAAAGGCTTGAGCTCCCACGTGTTAGAGTCACATCAGAGAAAAGCCAGGCCTGCGAGGAGGCCCACGCATGGCAGGTACGAGCAGCACTGGGACGCACACGAGCGTGGCTCGAGCGCTCTGCACCCTCTCCACCCTCCTCAGGGCCCTGGGGCGGACACCATCACCATCCTCACACTGCAGGTGTGGGAACTGACTGCCAGAGGGTGTGGGCTTGGATGGCGGCTGCATGGCTCGAAAAGGTTTGAACCCACGTGGGTGGGTCTCGGTCTGAGCTCTTTAATGCCACACTCAGCTGCCCCTCCCCGGCGTCCCCTCCAGGCTCCCCTCCTCCGGACCCTTCAGAATTCCAGGATCCCCTGAGCTCCTTGATTTCAGATTTTGTGTCTCATTACACCTCTGGGATTATAAATGTCGGATCTAAGCATTTACAGCCTTTCATTCTTATCCTTGACCCTAAATAGAATTACTGCTTCCATTCCCTGTAATAATAGACTTCTGGGAAGTCAAAAGGAGCTAGTCAGCCCCCTAGTCAGCCCCATCCCAACCCAATGAGCATGGCCTCTGCATCAGAATCTCCCAGGGGAGTTTTTAAAAATGATTATGGGCATCCCCCACCTTTGCCCCCCCAAATCAGAAATTTTCTGGGGTCAGGTTCAAACGTCTCCATTTAAAAACACTAAATTCCCTGTACTTCCCAAGGGCAGTAAGAACCCTGCTCCAAGGAGCTGAGTCTCTGGAGCCAGATCCCTGGATTCCGTGTTGCTCCTCTGGTACCAGTCCTGTGACCTGGAGGGAAATGGCAACCTCTCTGAATGGCCACTTCCCGAGCTATAAGATGGAAAGACAGTTTTTGACTTGAAGAGATGTTCCATAACCTAAATGGGATGTCGCTGACAGAGTCCAGAACACACGATAGTCATTCGTTAAACCTAAACACGCCGCAAGTCCATGTAGCTGTATCGGTACACGCCACTTCCTCCTTTCCCGCCGTAAGTCAAGCTAAATAGGTCAAGTACCATAGACGGCAACTGAATGAGGGTTTGGGGTGTGAACTCTGGCTTCACCTCTTAGCTCCTTTGCTACCTTGGGCAAGTTGCTGACCCCCAGTTTCCCCACCTGCGAGGTGGGGCTGGCACCACAGACCCCAGGAAGCGTCAAAGGAGACCACCAGCACAGCCTCTGGTTCGGACCAAGTGTGAAGCACACGAAGGGTACAACATTCTCATCCGTTTGTGTAAAATCAAACCGACACATTCCCGCGGACTCAAACCATGAGTGTTCAGGGACGGGACCAGAATTTCAAGGACTCTGAGTCCTCCAGGTGCCAAGTTAACAGATTTTTGTTTTTAAACTATAAGGATTTAGGATTTAATCCATAGGAAATGGGCTTGGCAAAGCACCATAAGAACCAGCACAACTTTTAACTCAATCTCTGTCCAGGCCTTTATTCACTGATGCAAAATTAATTTAACAGTCATCTCTGGCTGGGGCAACTCCAAATGAAAAGGTGGTCAGTTCCAAAGAAGGAGATAGAGGGAGCAAGCACGTAACACAAAGGTATCAAGATCCAAAAAGACCTGGACAGGTCTGAGAGATGAGCCAACTCAGCGTAGAATTTAACAGGGACAGATGCTCACTAAATGCTGGTTTGGAAGAACGTTAAGTCCTGTTTCTGGGTTTTAAAAAGCAGACACATGGATGCCGGATATGGACATCATGGTATTACTGGCTTCAGTGCCCGGTCCCCTAATGGCCATAGGGCCTTCACATCCCAGTCACTGTGGGGTCGTGGTTGAGACAGGAGCTCTGGAGCCAGCCTGCTTCCACCATTTATCAGCTAAATTATTCACTTCTCTGTGCCTCCGTGTCCCATCTAGAAAATAGAGATATCATAGTGTCTACTTTACAGAGCTGCTGCGAGAATTAAATGACACAGTGCACTGGCCTGGTCCTAGAGATGCAGAGAAAAATAAAGCAGTTTCTGTTCCCCAGGAAGACACAGCCTGGCAGGAGAGGTGGACACAGAACCCACCGGGGCTTGCCAGGATGCCCAGTCTGGCCCTGAGACGTTGTAGAGCAGAGGTCAGCGGACTGTAACCTACATGCCACGTGTGGCCCTCTACCTGTTTTTATAAATAAAGTTTTATTGGAACATCGCCACACCCGTTCATATATATATATATATATATATATATATATATATATATATATTCTTTATGGCTGCTTCCACACTGCAACAGTAGAGTTGTATCTATCACAGCAACAGAGATCAGATGGCCTCCAGGATCTAAAATATTTAATTTTTTTTCCTTTATTGATTTTAGAGAGAGAGGAAGGGAGAGGGAGAGAGAGAAACATCGATGAGAGAGAACATCAATTAGCTGCCTCCTGCATGCCCCACAATGGGGATCGGGCCCACAACCTGGGCATGTGTCCTGACTGGGAATCGAACCGGTGACCTCTTGGTGCACGGTCGATGCTCAACCACTAAGCCACACTGGCCGGACTCTAAAATATGTATTATGTGGCCCTTCATGGAAAAATTATACCAACCTTTAATAGAGGAAGAAGTTGACTCTTTCTTAGATGTCAAGAAAGGAGAGCATTTTTGAGACCCTAATATGTGTTGAGTCCTCTATATATGTGAACACATATTTTTTTCCAGTTAATAAATTTGAGGTTCTAAAAGTTTTGATAAGTGGCTCAAAGTCATAAATAAGTGTTAGAAGCAGGGTTCAAATTTGGGTCTGAAGACTCCACACATCAGGCTCTTCTCACTGTCCCAGGAAAACTAATACAATCAGAGAGTATTTTTGAGATGGGTATTGAAGGATGAATAGGAGTCTTCCAGGTAGAGATAATGTCCGAAGGATGAAAAGGGTACCCAAAGATAGATGAAAGAAAAGGAACAACGTGTCCAGGACATGGACATATTTGTAAAATGCAAATAATTAGGTGCAAGGAGTTTTGAAAATAGGATAGCCAGGGAGGAAGATGCTAAAGAAGAAAGGAGTCCAGAGAGTGGGCAATGGTTGAGGGAAAGCCCAGAACTCTACACTTCTAATAAACAAATCACCTCCCACAAGGTCTGAGAAACAGCACTCCCACAAACGTGGATTCTAGGATAGCCAAGTCTGAGCTCATCAATCCTAGTTATCTCATTGTACAGATGGCAAAACTGAGATCCCTCCAAAGCAGGAAACCTTGTCCAAGACCACAGGACACATCAGTAGTAGAGAAGCCAAGATCAGGAATCCGGCCACAGCCATGGGGCATAGTAGATTCCGCCAGAAGGGGGCGCTGCAGCCGGCTCACTTACTGTGTAGAATTCCTGAGAGTCTGCAGTTGATGAAGGTCTCTCCTTTCCTTGGGACTGATGAGGTTCAGTTGGATTATCCGTCTTGTTGATGGCGTCCGAGACCCATTTCTGTGGGGTCACCACGCTGTTTAGGATGAGTGATGCTGACTGGAGACCCGCCAGTGCACCTGTGGTATTTTGATAACTTCAGAAATTGCCAACTCCTCATACTGAATACACAACTTACGAGCAAGGCAAAGTTTAACTCACTCTAATCAACTGTCAAATAAACTGGGGACTTGCTGTTCCCTTCGAAAGACCTGCATCCGCATCGCTCTCATCGTTAACGGCGGTGGAGCGCTCTGCTCCCGAGATTGGTTATAAATGAGGGCTGGAATTACAGATCGCAATTAAGCGCATTACGTTGTCCCTGAAACCAGTGGGGTCCACTTGGGGAAATATAACTGCTGAGATGAAATGCAATCCTCCCACCCCACCCCCTTCCTTCCCCAGGCACCATCCTGTCGGCCCCATCTCTGTGGACCAGCAGCAGCATGGTGCAGGGCCAGGAGGTGGGGCCTGGGGTCCGAGCCCAGCCGCACCCTCTGCAGCCCTTCCCCGGAGCCCGGGCTCCCTCTGCTCTAACCTGGGTTGATGGCGAACTCAGGATGTGTCTGGGGCTCAAGTATGAGTGCAAATAAATATGCTCCCACTAGCGGCCCTGTCTCTCTAAGAACTGTTGTGAGAGTCAATGTCCCTTAATAAGTGAGCGTTGATTAAGCACCTACTATGTGCAAGAGGAAGCTCTTAAACTACTACCTGAGAAAATCCTCTGGAAAACGCTTTGAAGTCCAACAGAATTGAGTTTAAGTCCTGGCGCTGCCCTGTTTAAACGAGGGGGTCTTCGGTAAATTACTTAGTCCCTCGGAAACTCAGCTTCTTCCCCTGGAACATGGGATAACACACAATTCTAAGGAACAAATATGACAGCCTGAGAGATGCACCTGGCTACTCCTGCATGCGATTCCCCAGAGCCTGGGAGAGCTATTCACAGCAAGCAGGCATTTTCTTAGTTCTCCCTCAACCACTGCCCATCCTTGGGACTCCTTGCTTCTTAATGCCTCCCTCCCCCGCTCTCATAATCATTCAATAAAAGGCATTACTCTTACTCTTATTACCGATCTCCAGGCCTTTACTGAGCACCTACCATGTTCTTAGCCATGTAATAGGTGCTTTGGAAAATGCATCATCCCATGATTAGAAAAATATCTACTCTCAGGCATTTTAAGCTCTAGCTTTAAAAACAGGAATGACACAATTTGAGACTGGTTCTGTGACTAATGAAGACTATGTAGCGCCCAGCTCAGAGAAGGGGGATGCTAGCGCAGGCTGGGGACCTCAGAAGACGGTCTGGACAGAGAGCTCACGCAGCCAGGCAGGAGGGCTTCTGGGCACCAAGGTTGGGGACCAGGAGGGGACAGGGAAACATCTTCACGACTGGCTTGCAGGGCACTCTCGGGAAAGCCCAGGGACTGGAGCATAAGCTGTCATGTGGTAAGGAAACCCTTGCCTCTCCCCGCTCTGCTGCATGACCTTGAGCAAGTCCCTTCCTACGCTGGGCCTCAGTTTCTCCATCTACAAAATAGGGGCAACAATGCCAACCTCCTCGTGGACTTGAGAGGTTCACACAGAACGAAGCATGTGAACACGCTTTGAAAAATAAAACTCATGGACACATGAAGAGGCATCGGGGAGGAAGCAGACAAAGCAGTGAATACACACACGTGTGCACACACACACACACACACACTTATGTCTCCAGATCTCATCCTGCCTTCGGGGGTGTGATCCCAGGACACCTCCCCCTGGTCCTCGCCCATGGCTGCAGTCCCTGACCCCAGAGGCCTTCCTTTGGGCTGGACAGGGTTTGGGTCCCTGCTCACAGCCTCACACTCGACGGGGCAGTTCTCCCGATACTCTGTGATCAATTAAACCACACGCAGATTTCCCATGACCTCAACAGCCTTACTTCCTGGAAGGCAGAGCTTCCTTGGTGTCCTGAGCACCACCCCAAGGGAGGCTGGGAGGAGGAGGAGGCAAGTGGGGAGACAGCAGGCTCAGTGGTCTCCCTGCGAGGGGACACACAGCAGGACCAAACACAGGAGGAAAGGAGGCAGCGTGATGATCCTCCCACGCCGACTAAACCAAATTGCTCGTGTGTACATTTTCTCAGAAACGAAAACCACAGGTCCTTTTTCCTCCTGTCTTAATAGTCACAGCTCACGTGTGCAGGGAGCTTTGGTGTTTACAAAGCTCCTCTGTCTATTCACATAATCAGTCCTCACAGCAGACGTAGGAGGAACGTGGTAGAAGGTCATTTTCCCATTTTAGAGAATAGAAAACGCAAGCTCCCGGTGAGGTCGCAGTGGATTACGGTGGACTTTAATGAAGGTGTCCTTATACAAGGGAAGTTTGGGCAGAGACACAGAGGCATGCCCAGGAAGAACGCCATGTGGTGACAGAGGCAGAAACTGAAGTGACGTGTCATGAGCCGAGAAACACCGGGCACCACCTGCTGCCCCCAGAGCGAGACAGGGGCCAGGAGCACCCGCCCCTCGAACCCTCCGAGGGACCTTGGTCCTGCTCAGGCTCTGACTTTGACCTTCTAGCCTCCGGAACTGGGACAGGATACACGTCTGTTGCTGTGAGACCCCCGGTGTGTGGTACTTGGTTACAGCAGCCCCGGGAAGCTGACACGAAGCATTGGCAGAACCGAAAATGAATGGCGATGTTCCATCCACCAGTATCCATCTTCCCCTGACGCTCTGGCCCCTTCTGACTGATCAAGTCTTTGTGGATTGTTTAAAATATTTTTTTCTTTATTGATTTCTTAGGGAGAGATAGAAATATCGATGAGAGAGAACATCGATCGGCCGCCTCCTGCATGCCCTCCACTGGGGATCGGGCCCACAACCTGGGCATGTGCCCTGACCGGGAATCGAACTGGTGACCTCTTGGTGCAGGGGTCGACGCTCAGCCAGTGAGCCACACCAGCCAGGCAAGTCTTTGTGGATTTTACTGTCCATGTGGTCTGCTCCATGTCGTGGAAACCAGGCAAAGCTGCCCGTCAGTCCATTGCAGAGAAGGTTTTCAGAAATATTGTGTGGGTTTTCAGTTTCAGTGACTTGCAGATCTCTTCTCAATTCTTCCTCCTTCCAGCAAACTATCCTAACCACCTGCGCTCATCCACCCACCAACCTGTCCTATAGACAATTCATCGCCAACACCTGGGGCACCAACGGGACGGAGATAGGCACCAAGAGGAGACCCTGAGATGACTGAGATCTCAAATAGCTTATAGCCTGACTTCATGCCCTCAGCCTCCTGGCTGGGCCAAACCTTCAAAGATCCTGAATTACAGATTTTATATTTCTCAGGTTCAAATAGGATCCACTATTCCCTTTCCCTACCTTCCAGCCACGGTGTTTATAGGTAGGTGACTCCATAACTTATCCAAATTGGAACATTTTTGTGCTGGGGAGAGGGCATTCTTGATCATTACACCATAGGCATAAACCAGGATTGTCCCAGGCAGCCAGGGTGCATGGTGGCCCTCTTCACTGGGGTCTGTAATGGGCTCCGAGGTCTGTACGCGCAGGTGTTTAAGAGGAGTGTCCCAGATCGACTGGCTAGGTGGAGAGGAACAACGGACGCTCATTATATAAATGACGGCCAATCGAAGTCACCGTGACGTAAGGTGAAAGCGTGCTCCAGAGTCACGGTTGTTCTGTGTTCGTTCTGGACTTCTTCAGGCTGTACCACAATGCATCCACAGCGGTGCCAGCCCGCCTGTCTGGACCATGACCCTTGAATCTGTAGCTTCTCTTAAAATCCCAGAATCCCAGAAATTACAGCCAAAGGCAGAGGCTGCTGCAGACCCCGAACATTCGTGCTCTCCTTCTTTCATGACAACAGAATGTGGCTGCCAGCCTTCACCAGCTTCCCTCGCGGCGGGGAGTGGCCCTGTGCCTTCACTGCCGTCAGTGCATGTGAGCACGGGCGTTGAGTGACCACCTCCAGGCACCTCAGCTGTTGGGCATCCCTTGCCCTTTCTACCCTGCCTCCCACAATCTTTCTGCAACATGGATATGATGGTGTTTCTCCCGGGACCTTGAGTTCCAAGGTGCACCATGTGATGGGGGAGGGGTGAACTGAAAGAAACCTGGGACCAGGGACACCACGGTGCCCTGGAGCTTAACAGGAGCAAGAAATAAGCTCCCACTTCTTTAAAGCCACTGCGAAGGCACTCAGCTAAGCCTAACCGTGGCCATGAGACCATGGGCCTCCAATTCCTGGTGTTATTTCTGCAGGCTGGGAGAGCTAAGTCCTGGAGAGGGGGTGTGGGGAATCAAATAGGCTAGTTAGAGACTTAAAAATAGCAGCCTTCCCAGCTCTGGCTTCCACTGCGTTCTTGCTCCTAGTCAACAAACTTCCCCTGAACACAAACAATGTGTCAGACAGTAAACAGGTGCTGAGTAAGGAGAGCTGAGTAAATCACGGTTGCTCTTTTCAGAAGCTCACGTTCAAGGGACCCAATAATAAAATTACAGCCTATATAGTGCATGCAGTTAAGGAAACAACAGGAAGGAGCAACCAAGTAACCCACTGTCTGGGCTCAGGGACGACTTCACAGGGGAGGCCCCTTGAAGCTGGGTCCTGAGGAAGGACTGCAAGCCTGCTAGTTGTGGAAGGGGGAGTGCCATTCCAGCAGAGGGAACAGCTCACGCAGAAGCTTGGAGGCCGAGAGGACGCGGAGCATGTGATAAGCACAGTAATGTCCCCAAAGATGTGCATGTGCCAATTCCCCAAACCCGCGCGTATGTTGCTACATGGGAAGTGGGGGTTAGGGTAGCAGATGAGACCAAGGTTGCTAATTAGCTGACCCTGAGATGAGACCACCCTCAGTTATCCAGGTGTCAAAGGTGGAAGAGGGAGTCAGGTGAGTCAGAGTGATGCGATTTGAGAGACTGCATCGCCACTACAGTTCTGAAGGTGGGAGAAGGGGGCCGTGAGCCAAGGAATGCACGTAGCCTCTGAAAGCTTTTTTTTTTTTTTTTTTTTTTTTTGTAAGCAGCAGAAAGAATGAACAGATTCCCCCCCTGATCCCTCCAGGAAAGGATGCAGCCTGATGACACTTTAATTTCCATCCAGCCAGACCCATTTCAGACTTCTGACCTCCAAACACGGAAGGTAATCATTTGTGTTGTAAATGAGTAAATGTGTGTTTAAAGTCACTAGGTTTGTGGTAATTTGTTACAGCAGTGATAGGAAATTAATACAAAGATGAAAGCTCATTATGGTTGAAGTGTGGAGTGTGTGATTATCAAGGAGGCCACAGAGGCTTCCATTGGCCGGTAAAGATTTTAGAATGCACAGACCATAGGCAGCCGCTGAAGGACTGTGGGAAGAGTGATGCGGTCAGATTTCCATTACGGAGGTTTCCCAGCTGATACAGATGAGAGCGAGGCGAGCCTGCAGGCTGGGAGATCACAGTGGGCCTGGGGAGAGATGCTGAGCCGGGGTGTGGGGCGCTACCTCCTCTGAGCCCCCAGGACTACTGGGTCCTCTGCATCAAGCAATGGCAGCTGGAGGCCGGGGTGCTTTCCCCACTCCCGTCCTGTGTCCTTCCCGAGGCGTCCTGTGCAGCGGAAAGCTCTGGACCAGAGAGAGCTGGACTTGAAACCATCTCTACCTGAGTGGGGCCTGGACTAAGTCACTTCCCCTCTCTGTGCCTCTGGTTCCATATTTGCAGTATGGTGATGACAAGCCCTCCTTCAGAGCTCTTCTCTGGTGTGACACTTTCCAAGTCACCTCCAAGCTTCCCAGGAATGCTCGCCTCATCCCACTGTGCTCTCTCCTGGGTTGAGGCATTCTCCCCACGCTTTTGGGACACCTACCTTGATTTCTGGATAAAGCTACCAAGCACAGGCTGGTCCTCAAAGCCCTCTGGAGCTGTGCAGTCTCAGGGTCCAGTGTCCTGCGGAGCCCTGGTCAGAGGGCTGGGCGCCATCTAGAGGGCACCAGCGGCAATACCAAGAAGACAGGGAAAGTCAGAGTAATTCTTCAAAATGACCAAGGAGGATGCCGGAAAGCCTGCTTCTGCTCTGTGCACAGTAAAACAATGTGTGAGATCACAGACTCTTAGACACTGCAAGTTATAAATCACAGACTTTTTGAATTCTAGAATCTAGGAATCATGGAATTATAGAACAATAAGCTCTCTTATCTAATAATAAATTGTCCAGTCATTACTTAAGGCAAAGATGAACGAAGCTATCAATTTCTGTGCTGATTCAGATTAGTCCTGGCTGCCTGGAGTTCTAAATCAGGAAGGTATCTGAGGCCACTTTGGTGTCCTTGCATGAGTGCTGAGATAGATTAGTGGTGTCAGCCCCATGTGCATGGTGCTGAGATAGATTAGTGATGTCTGCCCCATGTGCATGGTGCTGAGATAGATTAGTGATGTCTGCCTTGAGATTGGTGCTGCAGGTAGTAATATGTGTTTTAATTGTGTGTATAAGTCATGTTTTATCCTCCTAACAACCCCAGGAAATGTGTGATTATCTCCACTGTATAGATTTCTAAAAAACTAAAAACTATGCCCTGGCCGGTTTGGCTCAGCAGTTAGAGCATCTGCTTGCGGACCAATGAGTCTCCAGTTCGATTCCAGCCAAAGGCACGAACCTCAGTTGCAGTTTGCCCCCGGCCCTAGTCCGGTGGTGTGGGAGGCAACCAGTCGATGTGTGTCTCTCATATCGATGTTTCTCTCTCTCTCCCACTCTATCTGATGATAAATAGAAAAATATCCTCAGATGAGGATTAAAAACCAAAGACCTGAGAGGTTACCGAGTAACTCCTATGAATAATTTAAAATGTTTGCATTTTAAAAGGAAATTTTAAATGCTGTCACTCTAAGGTATGGGGGGATTTCAGGTAGCATAGCCATCTGGTGGGAAGAAATTTTGATGCAGAAAGAGTGTTTTAAATGTTCCTTAGATCATAAGACACACATTGTTATCTATGGTCCTTGACTCACCTTTGCTTAGAATCAGACGACAGTAAAAAAAAGAGGAACGGAAACATAGTAATACCTAAAATGTAGGTGAGTCTCACTTTAGGAATAAGCACACAGTCTAGAATAGGTACCAAAGTCTAGAATTCACCCACCAGACAGGTTAGGTCCTGGACATCCACTGAGCAAAACGATCTCTCCACAGGCCAGGTTGCAAAGGCACTCGAGGGGGGCCCACTCCACACCCCACTGGGTGCCAGCCTCCGTCTACCAGAAACCCTCAGTGTGACTGTATGCCAGTCCCTTCCCTTCGCCAGCCTTCTGTTCTCCATCCAAAGCATGGGGAGGTTGGAGGAGATCTTTGAATCTCAATCTGGTCAGTTCTCCCTCCAAAAAAATGGTTTGGACATTTCCTGGGGCACTTGGTTGTCACAATAGATGGAAGGGATGCTGCTGGCATCTGGATGCTAGACAGCCTGCAGCCCACGGGAGGGTCCTGCCCAGGAGGAGTCGGACCACACCTGACTCGGTTGTGGGATGTCCCACCCGACGTCCGTGACAACTTCCTGCTGTCATCATCTGGCCTGGATCCTAGTTTCATTTCACACGTAGACACAGAGAACTTTTGCACGATTTTAATTTCCCCTGAATTTTCCAGGAATGAAACGACCCTGCAGATGAAGGGGGATTTGTATTGTGTTTCGTTCAGATCTCCACTGTTTCAGGAAATCACAGGTCTGAAGGCCGAGCCCTCCGTGTGGCCAGTCTCACACGTTCATTCCCGTTCCCACGGAGCCACCCTCTGCCTGCTGCGATGAAAGCGGGTTATGTAATTCATGAATTCCATTTCAGGATAATAACGGGGGCATGACAAAATGTTAGTCTGGAAGGGTTGAGAACCACTGGGTCACGTGACCCCGGGGTCCCTTGCCACCTCGGCAAAGTCCGGGCATTGTGCAGAGAGGCATGCCCAGATCACGTGCCACCCATTAGTCAGAGAATGAGGGTAAATTACCTTGTTTCCTGCAGAGTGTCCTCGCCCACTCAAGGTCCCTGAGCCATCCCAGAGGGTGCAGTAGTCTGCACCACTGTATGCATCCCGTCCAATCCCCTGAAGGATGAAACTGCCTGGACCTGAGCGTGGGCACATGTGGACGGGCTCGAGAATGCCGCAGCTTCCCGAGGTCAGAGCTGAGCATGGGCTTTTTAAAAAATATTTAGAGTGTAATTGATTTCTTTATAGGCCATTCAGGCCTCATTATTTATTAATCCACCTGTCAAGGTTAATTTAAACTGCTTCTCAATAAGGCAGTTTGACAACCTTTGTTTACAGACTGACAGCCCCAGAGCACAGAGATGGCAGAGTGACTCCTCTCCCCTGAACAGGAGCTCTGAGAGGGCCTTGCGGTAGGGCGTGCCCAGCCCTCACCGGGAAGCACAGGCGACCTCACTCACACCTGCTGGGGACAGGAACCAAAAGGCTTTATCTTTCATCCCCACGCAGGTGCTGACCCAAGAACTTGCACCTGACACTGAGTGACCACTGAGTCCTGCAGACTGTGCAGCCTCGACTTCCTGTGGACCTTCCTCTCCTCCCCGTTCCCACTGCCATGTCCTAAGTCTCAGGCATCTTCTCCCCAGCCCATCGAGACAGTTCCCTGACTGGTCTCCTTGCCTCTGCGTTGGGGTTCCTCCCATCCATCCCAGGTGATCTCACAAAAATGCAAGTCTGACTATATCCCGCCCCTGAGAGTAACCCTTCAGTTGTTTGCACAGATCAAGTTCAAAGTCCTCCAGCCCCTGCCTACGGCTCCAGCCTCACCTCCCACCACCCCTCCTCTGCTGGCTTGCACTTGATCTTCCACCGGTATCATGCACCTGTAATGCTGTTCCCTCTTCCTGTATCCCGTCATGATGGAAACTCCAGCACTAACCCAGGCTGTCACCTGCTGCCCTGCGTACCTCTTCCAACAGATCAACCACTTTCTGCCTTGGATTTTTGTTATTTAACAACATATCCGTTGAGTCAGTAAGTGACAAATATGTATTGAGTGTGGACCATCAGCCAGGTGTGGTGCTGAGCACCGAGGACAGGAGAATAGAGACCTGTTCCCTGTCCTCCCACAGCTCACAGGCCAGGCTGGGAGCTCCTTGAACAGCTCCTTGAGTTATTCCCAAGCAGTTCCCAGCGTGGGGCTGCTGGACGCACAGGAAGACAGGTGAGGCTAATGCTCACTGACTGCAAGCCACATACTTAAGCTCTCGTATTTCATCTGAGCACTAAGCCTGCAAAGCGAGCACTTTCATACCCCCCTTTAGAGATGAGCAAACTGGCATTCAAAGAAGTGAAACAGCTGGTGAACACGCACCCAGCTCCTTGGTGGTGAGTCAAGCATCAAACTGAGGTGTGACTGGTCGCAAAGTCCCCCTTCCGTCTGCACTCTATGCTCGAGTCCGTGCAGAGTCTGAGCCTGGGAAATGAATCCATGACATGCACCAAATCAAATACTCCTTTTGTGTTTCCTCGAGTACCTTCCAGAGCACTGGAGTAGAGCAACTTTGACTTTCACAACCCTGAGTGACCGAGCCTGCGTCATCGGGTGGGTCCATGACCCACTGGGATGGAAGGACCCTGGGCTCCGGGATGCAACCTGCCTTGGGTAAGGCGAGGTTCCCAGCACCTGAGCGTCACCTGGAGGTGCTGAGCACACCTGTACAGTGACTAAATTCATGAAGTTCCCCAAGAGTCTGACCGTGAAGTTGCACTTGACCCTGAGTGGGACACCGCCCTAACCTTGGGTGAGTCGAACACTGGTGATTCAAGCTCACAGTCCTCACCTTCTCAAGTTCAAAGGGTACAAACTCGGCCAGATATTTCATGAAAGACCGTTTTCAGAGTCAACCTGCTCTCCAAGTGCTGAAAGTTAACAGGCCCCCAGCCACAGTCCTGGGTGAAGACAGACCCGTCGCCACTCCTTCAGACGCTGGCCCAGCTGGGTCCGAGTGCGGCAGCCGACGTGGAAGGACCCAGGGCTGACGAAACTCTGAGGAGTTCGAGCAAGATAGAAAACGAAGAGGTTTTTCATTGCTCTTCCATTTGTATTTATAAAAAGTAACTGTTGAATATATGAATCAGCCCCATTTAAAAATAAGAAACACGTTTGGGATCGTGCGGGCTTGGAATGCACTGCTCTCAGCCAGGCCTGGGAGGCAAAACCTGTGAGCCCAGGGCTTGTTTAACCAGCCCTCCCAGCCCGGGGCACATCTTCCCAGCATCTCTTTGGACTTAGGCATGGAAGTTCATGTACAGAGAGAGCCTGGAGAGAAGGGTCAGCGGAAGAGAGGTGGCAGAGCCCTGGGTATTTCAGTGCCAACTCAGAAAGGGCATGGTCACATCCTCTGTGTGGCCCTGACAGGTCAGTGAAACTGCGGCTAGGACATCAGCCTAGGCTTGCAGGGACAGAACTGAAGGAACGCCATGGGTTCTAGCCACCCTTTGCTAGCTCCGCCCACAGGAGGAGGAGTTGTTTATCTGATTGGCAGGAACCTGAAGGGCTGGGACTTGTTTCACTAGTGACAGGGCGGGTCCCAGCATATGAAAGACCTGCCCTCGGGTCCCAGGTTGGACAAGGTTTGGTTTGCTTCTCAAGCCTCTGTTCTTACCACTGCCCTGCCTGCTGCTAGAGAAGGGGCTAAGAGCATTATCTTCTCTCTGCAACTCCTTTCAATATTCAGATTCCGTTTTCTCCTAAGCATATCTTTGCAAAGGCCATTAAAAGGTCATCTAGCATCTAATCTCCATTCTTAACTCTGGACCTAAGAGAGACTTCTGACCCATTTTCAGCTGTAAAATAAAGATAAACCTGCCTGTGAGACTTTCAAAAGAGGCCTGCTCCCGTGTCTGCCCACAGTAGGGACGCGGTGATGACAGCTTCCTTTCTGCCTGAGACCATTCCGTTATTCCACAGGGATCTGTAGAGCCGCGTTCTGCGCCGGGTGCTATGGGGATTACGAGATGAACTGCAAGAGGCTTCTGCTCCTGGAAACCCAGATTCTCACCGGGGACAGGGAACATTTACTCAGATATCTTTAACACAAGGTAGGGAGTGCAAGGTGCTTGGACATCGAAGTCCAACAGACCTGGGTTCAGTTCTTGGTCCTTTCTGACCAGCTGTGTGATGTTGGGGAATATACTCAACCTCTCTGAGCGACATTTTCTTCATCTGTCAAATGGAGTCAACACCCAGCCTCAGTACTGTTTACGGGAATTAAACACAGTGATATACATAAAATACAAAGCAAGGGCTCGATAGATACAAGCTGTTCGGTTTGTGTCCGCTGACATTTACTGAGCACTTACTATGTCAAGGCATGTTCCAGGTGCTTTACATGTAAATAACTCTGTCTTCACAGTAACCCTGTGAAGCAAGTGCACTCATTTTTTTATATATATATAGAATAAGGGAACAAAGGCACAGAGAGGCTACATGTCATGTCCAAGTGTCCTGCAGTGAGGTTGGGGAGCCATGCCCCTAACCACTGGGCAAGACTGCCTCTCCCGGGAGGATGCCGTGGTGGTGGAGCACAGACGAGAGCTGCATTCCACCTGCGGGGTGCACTCAGGGTCCCCGCGGGGACGGGGGTGCACAGCTCTGAGCTCTCCTTAGCTCCAGCCCGTTCCCTCAGCGCCACATCCATCGGAGGCTGGAGGCTTGACCTCCCCACCCCCAACGTCTGGCAGGACTGAGGTGTAATGTTTGAAAATTGCCCAATAAAGTGTGAGAGCAAACCAGGCAGAATGCTAAAAGACCGGAACACATAAAATTTCAAAACAGCCTCTGACCGTGCAGAAATCAAGGAAAAGATTTTTTGCAAAAACAACTTTGTTTCCAGCCAAACGGAGCTTTAATCCGCCTGGTCGTTTAGTTCCTCTGCGCTCCTGCCCCTGAAATAGGACCACTTCACCCTGGGCTCGTGATAAGGTGAGGCTGGAACCAGGCCCTCCCTTAGGAAGGCATTTCTCCACGCTGGCAGGGAGGGGGCAGAGGGACAGAGGACCTTGAGGAAGATGTGGGAGGAGGGCTTTGGGGTACATGGCCCTTTGTCCTGCAGAGTCATTCCTGGCCCATGGTGGGGGTGGGACCTTCTCAGAAAGGTGAAGTAAGGAGACCCTGGAAGCTGGGCTCCCACCAGTGGGGGAAGGGAGGAAATGGGGTCTGAGGCCATGCAGAGAGCCCAGCATGGGCTTGCTTCGTAGACCTGGGAAGCTTTTGTCAGAAGAAACCTTGAGAGACAGTGGGGGAGCAGACTACAGGAAAAGCACGGACCCCGGCATTGGATGGACCTAGGTTCAAACCCCAACGCGTGGCCTCCTACCCGTGTGGCCGTGTGGCCGTGGGCCAGTCCTTGGGCCCCTCTGAGTTTGTTCTTCTGTGAAACACAGATTAAAATATCTGCTGGGTGGGGTGACAGGAGGTAGGTGCCACGCCACCAGCCCTGACCCTGTGTCGGGCACAGAGCAAGGACTCAGCCAGGTCCCTGTAACCTCCCTGTCCCGTCTGCCATGGCAGCTATGCTGAGCCTCGCAGCGCCCCCAGGAATAAAGAGCTGGGGTCCTGCTGGCGGTTTTTTCTGGGACTGGCGCCCTGTGAAGGGCTCGTCTTGCCTTAGGTCACGCCCCCATCCCAGAGGCACTGTGCACCCAGTGACTGGTCGGTGCTGAGGAAGGAAGCCCATCGCCCTCACCCTAACTCAAGTCTAAAGGGCCAGGCGGGAGCCAGAGTGCTGTGTGGCTTGGCGACGGCTTACACCTGTGCAGCTCAGCTACTCCTTGCCCATCCCTGCTTCCTTCCCAGGAGCGTTCCCTTATAAACATCCTGCTCACTCATCTCCGCCCAGACTCTGCTTCCCAGGAACTCCCTGTGATGTGGTCCTTGTATGTCCCTCTTCCCAGCTGAGTCCCAAGAAGATCCTGCCGCCTGCCATGCACCACTGACCAGAGATGGGAATATTGTCCCGGGGCTGCAGAGCGCAGGACACATCTGCACAAACGATCGGAGCTGGGGCTCCAGCGGGTAGAGTGAAGCACACGGTTCTTCCCAGAATGCATCTGTTTGTGCAAGTAGCTAGATGTATTAACAACTCACATTAATTGACTACCCACCACAGGTCGGGCTCTAGCACTCATTTAGTCTGAACTCCAACCCTAGCAGGCATGTACCATCTCCCTTTACAGACAAGGAAACTGAGGCACAGAGAAGGTACTCGACCTGCCGAGGTCGCAGAGCTAGTCAGTGGGTCTGGAACTCCGGCAGGCTGGCCCCACAGCCCACGCTCCCAAACACTGTCTACTTCTGGGGACTTTGTCCTTTGGGCCGCAGGAGGAAGGACCCTGCATGGACAGCACCCCAGGGGGTGGGGAAAGATAAGGACAGTGAGGGATGGCATGGTGTCAAGCCCCATCACACCCTGACAGGTTGGGGCCCCTGTGGGGAAGGGCAGACCCCTCACCCCCGTGTGAGCTGTTCTCCTGAGGAGCTGGAGGAAATGGGGCCCAGGAGCATTGCTCTGGGGCCAGGTGACAGATGAAGTGAAGAACTAAGAAGCGGGCACACTTACCTGCACATGTGGAAGGAGCCCCGAGGACACTGGGAGGTAGCATGCTCGGTAAGGAACTGGAGTTCTCACTGCGGAAACAGTGGTATGGCCCAGAGGCCAAGGACAAAACACACAGACTTCTTTATGAGGATGTGGGGTCACTCCCGATCTGGGGACTCCTCCAAACGGAGGAAGACCCTGTGTTAGGGCTCAGGTCCTGATGCCTTGTTGGTGACGGCTTGGAGCTATTCAGACCCAAACATTAGAGTTAATGTGGCAATGTGTGGAATGACAGCTTGGGAAGACCTGCACATAAGGGTTACTAAGCGTTCCTGTGGTACAGATGAAGACACTGAGGTTCAGAGTGATAAAGCCATTTGCCCAGGAGCATACACTTGCCACCTTCCACATCTCAGCTTGCTGTCTGAAGGGCTCAAGAGCACCTCATTCCCTCTTCTGGCGAGGAGCCTGGGCTGGAACCCTGTATCACCTGGGGCATGTTCGCCTTCACGGTTCCCCAAACTCAAGAGGAAACCCTGAAAAACTGTGGTAGCATGCTTCACCTGTTTGGGTTAAGTCTTTCTCCTCTCAGCCATCTCTTTCCTTCTCCCTTGGGCTCTAGTATCCGCTTGCTATGCAAATAAATTCCATCATGAACAATTGAAAGAGTAGCAATTAAGCTGCAGGAAACCTGAGTTCTAATCCTGGTTCTTTTTCTATCTCCTTCTAAGACCTTGAGAACCTCCCCTCCCCTCTCTAGTATCCAGGGGCCCCAGTGCTAAACAATTGGGTTGTCCTGGATCATCTGTAAAGACCCTTCCAGCTGAAAGACCTTGTAAATTAAGATTCAATTATACTATGGTAGAAATGACTGCTATCAGCTGAAACTCAACCTCTGTCATGAGAACTGTGACTAACAAAGATCAACAACTTGCATTCAAGCTGAACTTGAGAAAAGATAGTCCTAGGGCAGTATTTTAACTACAGCAAGGTCATCATGCTCCTTTAATTGACAGGGGAAAGACACTAACATTGATTGGACAATTTACATATGTTTTGCTCAGAAAAATCACAACCTCATAAGATGGCGACCACCGCATTTTCAGACAAGGAAACTAAGGTTCAGAGGTGTTATGGAACTTGGTCAAGGTCACCCAGTGACCGAGTGGCAGACTGCCTCCCACCCAGCCCATCCACTCCATGGAAATGGGATTGATGGAGACCTCCTGCCATCTCCACTCTCCAGCCTAGAAAGGTCTTTTGTCTGGTTTGCATCGATTTTCATGTGTTTGTTTGTTCTTGATGCATTTTCAGAATCTGAGATCCCGGCTACAGATAAGGCAGATGAAAAGAGAGGTCATGGGATGAGAAGGCAGACCCCTTTCAGCAGTATTGAAAATATTTCCTGCTGTCTCCACTCTCTTGTTTGTTGCCTCTTTAATTCCTCCACAGAAATGTGCCAGCCACACCTCCTGCCCATCCATTTCAGACCCCTGGTTGGTGATGGGTCAGGAAGGGGACCATTGAAATTGGTAGATTCTGAAATATTAATTTCCAGCCCCCCTGCCCAGGTGCAATAGCTGTTTAACTAATCTTCCTGCGTTCAGTCCTGCGGCCCCTCCCAATACAGCCTAGGAAATGCTACACGGGAAATGCCCTCAAGCACAGTCTGAAATCTTCGGTGGCCCTTTATTGCCTTCAGAAGAAATTCCCACAGTGTGTCCGTGATTCAGCCACAGGTTGCCTTTCAACTCTTCGATCCCTCCTTTACCCTGCTTCCCAGCAAGGTGGGTCTATCCGGTCGGGGCAAAGGGGCAGTGATTTCCTGCTCCACGCCTGATTCACGCTGCTTGTCCCAACTCCCACACCAGCCCACCCCGGAGTCATCTCGCAGATGGGACGGAAAACCATGAGCCTCTTATTTCGTGCTGATGACATGATTCTTGTCTCACCTTCTCTGCACCTCTCCTCTCCCCACCTCTACCCCTGACCCTGACCCTGACCTAAAGACTGTGAACTCTGCAAAGTCCATACTGTATTTAGTTCACTTCTGTGTCCCTGTCCCTGAGGAAGAATCTGGAACACAGTAGGCTCAGTAAATGCTTGTGAAGTACAGGAGCCAGTTAATAATAGGCTGTCATGACAACAGCAGTCTGCAGGGATGACCCATTCCTCAGAAGAACCCTGTGAAGACCCCAGAAGGAGAGATGACCCTGGGCGGTAATGTCAGTACCGCAGCTTTGCTCTCATGTCCGAGGGCAGTGTCTGGAGGTTTTCATTGTACAGAACCGCTTTTGCCCCTTTCGCTGCTTCCAGCCTCCATGCAGACACTCCCGATCACAAGCCTTTAGAGGCGGGAGGCTTCTCAGAGACGCCGGTGCAAACCCCAGAGGGCTCACTGATGCCACCTGCAGACTCACCTAGCGGGCCCGGCCAGCTGTGCCATCTGGGTTCTGCCTCACAGGTGCCCACTGGTCCTGAGAGAGCAGGAGAGGGAGACCAAAGTGAGGCAGCAGGGGCCACAGCAGCCGGTGCCCACCTTGCCCCCTTGGCATCTGCCAGACTGACTTCATTTTCAGATTTCACACCTGCAGATGTTGAGGCCCGTCGTAATAACATGATCAGGTTTATTAATTTGCAGCCTCCAACCCGCCTCACTGCTGCTCTCAGCCCCAGGGTCGTCACCTAGGCACCCATCTGGCGACCCTTTTGAAAGGTCCTCTGACGCGTGTCTCCTCCTGGGATCTGCTTCATTCCTGTCGGTGAGCAAAGAAGCCAGCGCTCATCGAGAAAGGTCAGATGCCTGCACTGTTTGTTCACGAGGGTGATATTTCACCAAAGAGCAGATGCTTCCTAAATGATAAATAAGAGCATCAGCTCCCGCAGGTCTCGGGGGAGGAGACGGTCTGCACGCCGTATGCAGTGCAGGCTCCGCAAAGGCTGGGGAGGAGGCAGGGCAGAGCCTCAGTCATTAGGCTGCGTGCGTTCAACAGTGTCCATCCGCGGAAGGGGTACCGCACCTCGCACACAGTGGGCTCTCCGTGAGTGCTCATGGAGTAGACAGATAACTTTCACAGACATCACTTATCAAACACTTGCTATGTGCCAGTTACTCTGCTAAATTCTTAAAAAGATCTTCTTAGCCTGGCCCGTGTGGCTCCGTGGTTGAGCGCCGACCCATGCACCAGGAGGTCGTCAGTCCGATTCCTGGTCAGGGCACATGCCCAGGTTGTGGGCTTGATCCCCAGCAGGGGTCCTGCAGGAGGCAGCTGATCGATGTTTCTACCTCTCCCTCTCCCTGAAATCAATAGAACGTATTAAAAATAAATATCTTCTTATTTATTCCCATCACAACTCTCTGAGGAAATGGGCTCAGAGAAGTTGAGCAACTTGTCCATGGTCACTCAGCTAATACACGACGCGTCTCAGGTGTGTCCGGGTGCATGGTCTGAATTCCTCACCACCACGGTACAGGGCACGGAGCCTGCGTCTGAGTTCCGCCTGGAGCCAAGTAGGCAGAGGCTAAGGACTCAGAAATGACCTGGAGGCAGAGGCGACCAGCTGCCTATTGAGCATGGAAGAAGCATTGCGTCCCAGCCTCAGCATCCCGGGGTTGGGGTGTCCCTTCCGCCACTCTCCAGCTCACGGTCCCCGCAGGGGTTACTGCGTTTCTGGTCCTTATTTCCCCTTCTGTAAAGCGGGCTGGATAATAATGCTGGAGCATCATAAGCGTTAAGTAGAGTGATCTATATCCATACGAACATTGTGGGTGTTTAATGAATATTAGTAGTTATTCCATGTTGATGAGTGGGAATGGCCCGGGTGTGTATGGAATGGATAATGCTGGATGATTGAGACAACAGCCAGATTTCCAAGATGAAGAAGTATCTCGAGTAGTTTGTGGGATCGAAGGCCACCTCCTAAACCCCTCACTACTAATCACAGCAGTGTGACGTGTGTGGAAAGAAGGCACCTGTCCCAGAGCACACATGGGGTCCATGAACCGTCTGCACACTCCGTCACCCTGCTCAGTTCTTCACCTGTACACCAGGAGCACACACCACCCACCCACAAAGTGGCTGGCAGTGCCCTGCTTGGGGGCCAAGGTGCACCGTGGGGTCTGGGGCTGAGTGGGTGGGGGCAGGAGAAGTCTTTTACCCACCTCTAGATGGCACTGTGCCCTGGCCCTGAGCGGAGCTGCTTCTGCCCTTGAGTCCCCACCGGTCCAGCTCCTCTGGCTCCAGCTGTCATCCCTCCATCAAGGCTCAAAAACAGTTGCCTCTGCTGACAGCAAAGGACAGAGGCCATGGAATCCTTCCACTCTTCTTTTTCGTTTTTCTTTCCTCCCACTCAGACACCTACAGTCACACACACGCACACACGCACACACTGAGTGGGGCAGTGTGGCAGTGTCATTTACATCCAGATGTACCCATGTCTCAACGCTGGTCTAGTCGGGATGTGGAGGCACAAAGGAAAGAAGGGGGCCATTTGCACTGGAGAATCAAGGAGGGCTTCACAGAGGTGGTGGCTTCTAGACTGTGGTATCTAGATAATGGGGAAAAGTCAGAGTGATCTGGAACATGGGTGTGTAAAGAAGAGCGGCAGGAGAAGAAGCTGAAAAATTAGGCTAGGACTAGTCTTAGAAAGCCTTGAATACCATGGCAAGGCCGAAATAGTGTCCTCAAGGATGGGTTTCTCAGCCGAGGAGAGCCCCATGCTAGCCACTAGGTATAGTAACCCGATCAGACACAAGCAGCCCGGCCTTGGTACAGCAGGGATGTGAGCAGATGGCCCCTCCGGCGATATGAGGTGCCCCTGACATGGCCCTCAGGTAAAAAAGGAGGAGGAGACAGGGACCGGGCAAGAAAAGCTCTGGTCCCGACTTTAACCTGCCCATCAGCTAAAATTCACCAGCATAGACCCTCCATGTCTCCGGTTTCTTTCTAAACCCATGGCCAGAATGCACACGTCTCGTTAAGAAGCAGGTGCTCCTGCCGCTGAGTGGCTGTGCCCCTTGGTTTGGCCTGGCTCTGCCCCAGGGGAGGTTGCAGAAGTCAGGAAGCAAACACACTCCCACCCGCCTGGCACACACGCCATCTGCAGAACACACTGAGACCCCAGCTCCGCCCCTCAGGTGAGGCTTGATGTCAGGTTCAGAGAGAGGGAAGGTAGAGATGAGGTCTCCAGGGAGCAGGTAGGTGATCGCAGAAGTTATCCAAGGTGTGGTCAGGACAGGAGCAGGTGCATATTCGCCAAGGAGTGCTGGGCGTGGGCTCCCCGGCTGTATATACACTCCCGTGTGCCAGCTGGGTCTGGGTTCTTCAGGACCCTCGTCTGAGTGAGTCTATGTGTCTAATACAGGTGGTGTTTCCTCCGACGTGCAGTGCACACCCCGAACATCCGTACACAGTGGCCCTGATGGTCTAAGAAAACATCCTGTGTGCCTGGTTCTCTCACAAGAATGTTGGGAGAATCAAATCAGATAAGAGATGGAAAAGCACTTTGATCCTAGATTTTATTATTATTGTTCTTTTACTGCCCTAAAAGAATGTCTCTCCTGGGCCTTTGAATTACCTAGACCATTTCTTTTTCTATTGACTTTGGATCCCCAAGAGAGAATCATATTTTCCACAAGTTTTAGCTGCTATAGATTCATGAAAGATGGAATGACAGAGCTGGAAGGCACCCTGGGGACTCTCTACCACTTTCATGCAGATGAGGAAACAAGAGGTGAGTATCTTGTCTAAGGACACACAGCTGGTTAGCTTAAGCCCTTCACCCTGATCCACCCGCATGGCCAGGTCCAGGGGCTCTGAGGTGGGCATATTGCTCCAAGTCACACAGGACTGGACCTCAGGCACCCTCTCGTCTCCAAGGCTCCTTCTGAGTGAGCATTTGGAACCTGAGCAGATCCGTGGCCCCCTCTCGCAGTCTGCAGGTGAACGAGCAGGCTGGATTGGCTCTGAGTTCGCCAGAAAGGAAGTAAGCAGGCGAGGGGACATGGGTGTCCCCACACACCGGCGCGGCTGCTTCCAGTGTTCAAAAGACAGTTAACACTTCACACGGAACTCTAGACAGAAACACTATTTTGCGCGGAGTTCCTGACAGGCGGGCAGGAGTATCTCAAGAGAAACAAAGGGAGATTGATTGGAAAGAAAAGAGAAGGCAGTTGGGATTGTATGAGGAGTGGAAGTGCAAAAAGAAAATGGTTCTGGTGAAAAGGTGTGCTGGCCAACTGACAAAAGAAACACAGGCACCTTCAATCCATCTTGCTCAACAAACTACACCGCCACGATGCCTCTCTAAACAGGATGATTTAGTTCTCCCTCCTTAAGGCTCCTTGCTGCCGCTGGCTAGCAGAGAGGAGAATGTCATAAAAGCTCTATTACCTTTCGGTGACCAAGTCTATGGTCAGAAATAGCATGATTACCCACACTCCGCTTCCTGCTAGTCTCTGCTTGGCCCCCAAAAGCAGGTGGGGACCATACTGTTTTGGGGGCCCCTCCCAATATCTAACCCAGGGTCAAGAATACAGCAGGCATTTATTTTTGAAGAGATCTTGTTTAAAAACATAATATTAAGACATCTGATCTAGAAGTCTGAAGGTTCCCTGGGAAACAAGATGCAATCTTTGAAATACGAACTTGCCTGAGAACCCAGGACAGGTGAGCAAGGCGTCTGTGCTATTTGATGGCTGAGAAATAATAGCCACCAAAACAATGTCAATAACCATAGCAGACACTTCCTTGCCCAATAGATCATAAGACTGCCTTCTCTCATTTCCAACTCCTAATTTGCAACGTTTATTTAAGAACTCAACAGATTTTGACGGAACACCTGCCCTGGGCCAAATATTGGTGTCGACCTTTGGGGACGGGGGTGTAAAAACAGAGATGATGTGGTCGCAGCCCTCCCTCAAAGGCAGACTGCAGGGGACATATGCGTGAATGAAGACCTGCAATGCAACCGCTGACATCAGCAAGGTGTGAGCAATGCACTGTTGGAGCAAAGAGAAGGTCCCTTAACTCTGCAAAGGGAGAAATGGGGTCAACTGCACAGAGGAGGTGACCTGTGAGGTGGGCCTTGAAAATGGGTAGAGAGTCGGGGGTGGGCAACGGAGCTGGGAGGGCCTTTTAGACAAGAGACACTGAAGAGGGGCCTTACAGAGCAGGGATGTCTGAGCAGGAGCTCAGTGGGAGGTTGGGCAGTGCTGGCTGGGGAGCTGGGGCTTTGACCTTGGGCAGTAGGGGGCGGGGTGGTTGTGAGCAGGACAGGGCCCTGGAGGGGGTATAGGAAAAAGTGTCACTGAGGAAGAAATGTAAAGGACTGCCACCATAACAAAGGGACTGGGAGGCAAGGTTGGGTTTAGGAGATGTTCGTGAGGATAAATGATAAGATTTACTGACCATTTCAATGGAAAATGAAGAAAAATTACAATAAAAAAGATGACGTTTCAAGCTCACGTAACTGAGAAGCTGTTGGTGCTATTAGCCAGATTTGGAAATAAGACTGAGAATCCAGTTCAGGGGAAAATCAGTGAATGCCGCTCCGCCTCCTTCCCTTGGTTGAGCCCCCAGTGCCACATCAAGTGGGCATTCCATTATGAATTACTGTTACCTGCCCAGTAGGAACACGCACCGTCTTGCAGATGAAGACATGTACATAGATAATGTAGTCCAAGACAGACTGCGGTACCTTTCAAAATCGAGACCAGAAGGCAGAAGAAAGATGATCCTTATTGGAGAAATCAGAAGAGGCTTCCTAGAGGAGGTGGCATTGACTTTTAGCCTTGAAGGATGAAGAAGAGTTCCAGAAATGTGGCAGAGGAGTACAAGCCAAGGCAACAAGGGATGGTGGGTTAAGGCAGTATGGCAGCGACAGGAAGGACGAAGAAGAGTTGTGAGAAAGAAGGCAGGAAGTATTGGAAATGCCAGTGGGAATCGGTGCTGAATTAGGAGCAGGTGGAAAGCCATTGAAGGTTTCCGAGCAGAGGAAGGACCCGGGACTTAGAAAGTCGTGGCTGACAATGGCAGAGGCCTCAGTGGAGCCATGGAGGGATCCTGAAATGGGGAAAGGAGAAAATGACTTTCTGAGCTGCCTGTCTAATCTCTCATGGGTCGTCTGTTCTTGGGCTCATGATAGCCCTCTTCTGGGACTAGCTCAAGAAACGCTCTCAGAGCTAATAATTTTATGTCAAGTCTTGTGTAAAACCAGGTTGGATTAATTATTGATGCAAACTTAGGCAAATGAAAGCTCGCTCTGGCTTGGCAAGGTTCCCTTCTGCAAAATTAGCTTACGCAGCTCTGGCTGCCTCCTGGGGAGAGACGCACGCCTGTCAGCAGCTCGGGCACACCTATGGGGACCTGCGCACGGAAGGGCTTTGAACCTCTGACTTCAGATCTGCGCCAGAATCTCAGCTGCTTCCCAGACGCCATCTGGGCTGGGGGTGGGAGAGCAGGCCCAGAATGAGCGGGGAGCTCGCTCCCAGGCCTCCCGTGGGTTCCCTTGCAGCCGGCCGTGCACGGAAAACAATATCAGCAATAACAACCTTGCAGATTCAATTTCATCCGTTTAATTAAATGGCTTCAGTGCTCGCAAATTGCAGCAATGGATGCGAGCTCATGCCAGACACACAGCTGCAGACCCGCGGCACAACGCACTCTGAAAGGTGCAGCAAAGACCAGTTACCCCCACGGGAGAGCCCGACACGAGGCAGGCGAGTGAACAAGAACACGCTCCAACCCCACAGCCTCCCGAAATGGACACGGTCCCTTTAACCACTCCTTGGACAGACATTTATTGAGGACCTACTATATGCCAGGCCACTAGAAATACAGAGGTGAAAGAGATGCTCCTGCCATAAGGAGCCCAGAGTCCCCCGGGAACACAGAGGAGCAAACACACAATGACATGCTAGGGTCCTTGGTGTGTTCATAGGAGAGCTCAGCTAGGCAGGCCTGGGGGGCAAAGGGGTGCACATGTTTACACATTATCCTGAGTGATGGCAGTCCCTGAGGGGAGAGGGAAGGTTGAGCAGGACAGCATGGAAGAGCTAGGAATACTACAGGTAACAAGATGTTCACACTCCCTGCCCCCCTCCCCCCATGCACCTCTGTCCTGCTCCCCAAGCAAACATCAAGCTTATGTGTTCTAGGAAGTGGATCCCCAGACAGACCAGTATGAGGAGACAAAAACCAGAGTAGGTCAACTGAGAGGAAAAAGTGTTAATTCAGCATTGGAGGATGGATGACCTTGGCCATGTTGTGGCCTGAGGCTCTTCCCCACCTGAGAAGTGGGCACAATGCAACATGTGCTGTCTGCCCATCAGGTTCGGATGTAAAAGGCAAGGTACAGAGTAGGCACTCAATGCATGTCTTGAATGAACGAAACATGGTGGAAGTTCTTGGTCACATGAGAAGCACCACACAATAGAGGAGGTAAGAATTGTACTCTCAAGTTCTGTCTCATTAGTCCAGTGTCAATTGATGGTGCTTTACAGTTTACAAAAGGAAATGGGGGCTGGGAATAGCATTTCCTGAGCATTCATTCATTCATTCATTCATTCAGCAAGTATTTATGAGCCAGATACTGTCTTTGCATCTGGTGGCTACAGTGGTGAACCCCTGCCTCCTTGAACTTCATGGTCAGTAGAGAGGTGGATACCAACAAAATAATTCCACCAGTGAGTATAAAATCACCTACTGTGGTAACTGTGCCCTGAAAGAGAAATCCAGGAAAAAGTAGGAAAATGGCCATGAGAAGCCTTCCCACCCTGGGGCCTTTGCCTGTTGTTTTCCCTGCCTGGGGTGCCCTCCCCCAGTTCTGGAGAGACCTGGCTCCCTCTCATCTCTTGACCTCAGCTTAGACATCATTTTCACAGAACAGTCTTCCCTGAACATCCCTCAGGATCTCTTTACCATCATCATTTTGTTTTCCACAAAGTTCTTGTCATTGTCTGATATTTCTTTTTTACATATTCCTTCCTTTGTTCATGGCCTATTTCTGCCTGGTAGAATGTAAGCTGCCTGAGAGCTGGGCCATCTCCCTGTTCCCAGCCTCTGGAACAGCCATAATAGGAGCCAAGAAACATGAAACCAATCACTAAAGGACACATAGCCGGGAAGAAGTGGGACTGAGCTTTCCCATTCAGGATGCCCTCAGAGACAATGATCTGAGGAGGGACCAGCTTTGAAAGAAGTGTGATCTCTGAAAACATGCGGTGTCATGAATCTCATCTGTAAAACCAAGAAAATAATAGAACCTACCTCCTAGAATTGTTACAGAATATGCTTAGAATAGTTTGAGCAAAGTTGTTACTGGTAGTAGTAACTGAAGTGGTGTTGTTGGTGGTGGTGTTGGGAAGTGGTGTTGGTGGTGTTGGTGTTGGTGATGGCGGTGGTGTTGGTGATGGTGGTGTTGGTGATGGTGGTGTTGGTGATGGTCGTGGTGATGGTGATGGTAGTGGTGGTGGTGGTGGTGGTGATGGTGGTGGTGGTGGTGGTGGTGGTGATGGTGGTGGTGGTGGTGATGGTGATGGTGGTGGTGGTGATGGTCGTGGTGATGGTGATGGTAGTGGTGGTGGTGGTGGTGGTGGTGGTGGTGGTGATGGTGGTGGTGGTGGTGGTGGTGGTGCTGGTGGTGATGGTGGTGATGGTGGTGTTGGTGATGGTTGTGGTGATGGTGATGATAGTGGTGGTGGTGATGGTGATGGTGATGGTGGTGGTGGTGGTGGTGGTGGTGGTGATGGTGATGGTAGTGGTGGTGGTGATGGTAGTGGTGGTGGTGGTGATGGTGGTGGTGGTGGTACTGGTGGTGGTGGTGACAGTGGTGATGGTAGTGAGGATGGTGGTGGTGGTGATGATAGTGATGGTGTGATGGTAGTGTGAGAGTGGTGGTGATGATGGTGATGGTGGTGATGTTGGTGATGGTGGTGATGATGGTGTGATGGTGGTGGTGGTGGTGGAGGTGGTGATGATGATTGTGATGGTGGTAAAATGGTGGTGGTGATGATATGATGATGATGATGATGATGATGATGGTGGTGGTGGTGGTGGTGGTGGTGTGGTGGTAGTGGTGGGGGGGTGGTGATGATGGTGATAGTGGTGGTGGTAATGGTGGGGGTGGGGGTGACGATGGTGATAGTAGTGGTGGTGATGATGGTGATGGTGGTGTGATGGTGGTGGTGGTGGTGGTGATGGTGGGGGTGGTAGTGGTGATGATGGTCATGGTAGTGATAGTGATGGTGGTGTGATGGTGATGGTGGTGTGATGGTAATGGTGATGGTGGTGTGATGGTGGTGATGACGGTGGTGATGGTGGTGATGGTGATGGTGATGATGATGGTAATAGTGGTGTGATGGTGGTGGTGGTGGTGGTGGTGTATCGTGAGAGTTTTAAAGCTACTCTCAAAAATGTGTATGACTAAAGTTAACTTTAAACATCACCAGAGATTACCTGATTCTATCAAAGGCTTCAGAGAGCCTCACTTCTTTCTTCTTAGTTAGATTAGTTAGAGGATCCCTGTGTGAAGCTCCAGTGTGACTGTCTAATATTTTCTGTGTAGCCCCACAAATGAATAAAGGATAGTAGGTAAAACAAACCCAGAGATAGAGAACAGACTGATATGGGTTCAGACTCTGACTCTATCCTTTACCATTTGCTGGAATCTAAAGAGGCTATAAAATCTCTGAGCCTTACTTTCTTCAGCTATGAGATGAGAACAAGAAAAACTGCCTATGGAATGCGTGAGAAGGTAAAACAGTTCTAACAACATTGTATACAAGGTGTAGCACAGTGCTGGTCACATACTAGGTGCTTCATACATATCATTCACATGCTCTCTGATTTGCTCAAGTGGTGAGAGTTTGATGAAGTTCTGTGGGACTCTCTAAAGACCTTTCATCTCCTAAATTCTTCCCTAATTTTCTGAACAACTTTTGGCCACAAACCCACCCTTTCTGAGCCTTGGTTTCCTAGCCTCAAATGTGACAATAACCAATTTTTTTCTAACTTAATTATACCCTTGGAGAAAGTGCCTCATGGTGCATGTAACTAAATGAAAACATTAATTAAAATAAAACATGAGCTCAGCAACAATGAAAATGGGAGAAGAAATATATAATAAAATAATTCTTATATAGATACATCACACCCCAGCCTCGGTCTCCAAGCACTCAGGACCTAGGAATGGCTTGCAGGCTGACAACCAGGGACTTGATCCCAAATCATGTAAGATGCCCAGGGGGCCACAGACTTCCAAAGGATATTCTCCCCGAGTCGATGTGTTGAAATGGTAGCAGAATTCAGCTTGTGTCCACTTACTTACGCAAACAAAGGCATCTGGTAAAGTACAGCTAGGTGTTGAGATGCAGACAAATTCCTTCCTTCGTTAAACATTTTTTTAATGTTTTATGCTGCTCTATGTCAGTCCCAGTGCTGGACTGTGGGCATGCAGAAGTGACAATGTGGCCCCTTTTCCAGGGGAGCTCGGAGTCCAGCAGTCAGGCAGAGCGATGCCAGTGTGAAGCAGAGGCCAAGGATGCCCGGTGGTCTTGGTTCTACTCGGCTGACTCTTCACTGTTCCCAGAAAACCTGTTGTACTCTCTTCCCTTACACCTTTGCTTGGGTCATTTCCCCTGCACGATCACCTTTCATCTAACAAAACCCTCCTTCAAGTTCAGAGTTCTGCTCAAAACCACCAGTGCTAGGATGGTCCCAAGGATGCAATGACCAGCTCACCCCAGACAACTGCTCCTTCCCTCATGCTTCTTCCCTTCCAACAGACTGCACCATTTCCCGGACATAACACTCACTGCTCACGTGTTGATATATGTGGTTTTATAAGGTCACATCAGATAAAGGGGACCTTTCAGAACCTAAAGGGACCTGAGAGACCATCTTAACCACTGCCTTTATGTCACAAATGTAGGGCCTGAGAGCCCCCAAGGAGAACGGACAGGCCCACCGTGACCCGTGAGAGGGAGCAGAGCCCTTTGACTCCCTGGCCATGCTCCTTCTGTTTCTGCTACTAAGGTGCCCCCACCCCCTTACTGGCTATCCTGTTCCTTCAGGTCTCTGGGTAACAAAAAGAGAAGCTGGTCTGGTTGGCAGGATGTACGGATTTAGGTGGCCAGTATCACTGTAGCAGCAAGGTGTGGCCATCCCAGGCCCAACCCAATGCAACTCAAACAGTAAACATCACCTCCTGCAGGAAGGCTTCCGGATTAGTCCAGCCCATCCTGAGCTCCCCTCTATGAGTCTGTCACACGGTTCAGTGGCTCTTAGAGGAGAGGGGCTGACACATTCTTATATTCTGGGCTCACCAACTTTGTGCATCCCGAGAGAGTTGATTCTCCCTGAATCAATTTCCTCTACCTTTGTAATAAAAAGGGTCTTTGAGCAAACACTGGATTCCACTTCTTTTCATTCGTTCTCTGATCTATGAAGCTATAAAGGAAAGACCAGTCAACTCGGAGCCCGGCTTGGAGTCCCATGTTGGTACTTCCTGCCTGAGTCTCTCTCAACTTTGCTCAATTCTCTCATTATCTGGCTTTCTTTTCCTCCCATCACCGTAATGGCCGGCATCCCACGGCAAGAGGTTAGGGTACGCCTGGGAGAGGTTGGAGGAGCAAGGCTGCCAGTGTGGCATGTGCTCCCACTTTCCTCCTATCTTCTTGTGGCCCACAGAGGACATGCCACGGAGCCACCTGTGAACACTGAGCAAAGGTCCACGTGGAGCCAGGCTTCATTTCACATCTTGTCCTAAATAAATATAGGGGGCTACTCAGGGCCTTCCACTTAGGCGGAGGAGGTTCTTCGGTTAGTGTAGCGCTTTCTGATTCTGAAGTAAGTAAAGCATAGCACTGGGTCAACCAGCACACTCCTATTCACACAGCAGTGCCCTCTGGTGATAACCTCCATTCGCTCTTCTCTTAGAACATCCTGCCTTTACCCTCAATGACACTGAAGGTCAACATAAACCAGTCTGACCATTTCCTGTGCCCTCCTAGCTGAGGAGACAGTACAGAGCAGTGGAATAGTGTGAGGTTTAGCATCACACAGATCTGAATTCAAGCCCTTATTCTATCCTTTACTAGTCGTAGGATATGGGGCAAATATCCCAACATCTCTGTGTCTCAGTTTCCAAATCAGTAAAATAGATGTAATAATAGTACCTGCTTCATAAGTTTTGTAAAGATGAAATAAGAAAATCTATGTAAAATATTTAGTATGGTGCCTGGCATATAGTAAGTACTCAATAAATACTAGCTATAAGAACTGACAATATTGTCATCATTATTTATAGCATCATAATTATTCATAGTAATAATAGTGGTATTAGTAATTCAGTGTACATCCTATGACTGTCAAAGAGAATTCTCCAGCAGACAGCCCCACCAAAGCCTGGGTGTGCTTCTAATAGAACCCTCGCTGTCCAGGCTTCCACAGTTATAGAGCATTTACCGGAGTTCATGTGAGATTTGAATTTGATTGAACAACATTTATTAAGCACGTACTGTGTGCCAGGGTCTGTGATAGACACCTACAAAGATACATAAGATAGCCCCTGCCCACAGTCTACTGGAAAACAGCCAAGAACACAACTCACAGAGATAGTCGCTCATACTTCATGATGGCATCACTCCCAACATCACCTCCCCCAGAAAGCCTTCCCAGATTACCCCAGCAACCTGAATTCTATCCTATGAATAGTCTCCACTCTCCACTGTCACATGACTCAACAGCTCCTTGATGAGAAGAAATGACTATTCCTTACCCCCTTCATACACTCAGCTCTGCTGATCTCAAATGGGTGATACCCCAGCAGAAACTTGATACAGCTTCTGTTTGTTGGTTCCCTGGCCTCAGAATGTAAAAGAAACAATTGTTGACTCTGAGGCCACCAGCTTGGTTTAATCTCCCTTTTGAAGGTTCAGCTGAGATACTCCCCTTTCTGAAACCAAGGGTCCCCATTTACAAAATGGGGCTGCCTCCTGGGACTGTCGTAATGACTAAACAACATGAACACAGTGCGGCTGGCGCCTAGTGGGGCTTCCAACAAGTCATTCCCATTCGTTCCTGGTCCTTCTCTCCAGAAACACCACTGACTGGTCACACATCCCTGCAGAGCCTGAACCCAGCAGCCCTGGGCAAGTCACCGCAACTACAATGTCATTACCTTCCCCAAGTACACGGCACATTTACTAACATAATTACACTGCAGTTCTCGAAGTCAGTGAACAATGTGCATTTGTGAAGTGGTGTCCTCAAGAGTCACAGCCACTTCCCTCTCCTAATCCACAGGGTCACTGTTCCACCCACCAAGGACTTCCGACCACTCAGAGGAATAGCCCGAGTTTCGTGGAAGAAATATGAGATGGGGATCGAGGGGCTGCTTTTATTTTCCTCTCTGACTATTTTGGACATTCTGATGGCAGACAGAGGAGAGCGGAGGAGGGACGGTAAGAGCACCCATTCCTTCTCCGTTCCATCATCGTGAAACTCACCTCTTCTTGTTGGGACAGGATCTTGAGATACATACACGTGACTCTCTGATGCTGTCACCCTGTGCACACTCCTCACCTGGGCAGATGCCTCTCTGCATCCTTTAAAGACCTAAGACTTCGACCCTTTATGGAACCTGAAGCAAAGCAGGAAGGCGGCCCTGCCTGGAGCTGTTCCCTAGCACAGCGGTAACGCGACTGAAGTCCCAGCATTACTCTCATCTGGCCAAGCCGTGCAGACCTCATTCACGTCCCCATGACTGTGCCATGCCAAGCACTTTGACTTTTCCAACCTCCCTCATGTGTTATCTCCTCTGGCTCTCACACCGGCTCGATGAGGTGAGCAGAGGCTTGAAGAGAGAACTGGCTGGGCCAAGAATATGCAACTAGGAAGTGAGCCCCAGTGGGCCAGGTGGTTGGGATTCGAACCACGTCTCCTGGGAAGCCTGTCCCCTCTGTGGTGAGAAACGGCAAAAGCCTAGGCTTCTCTTCCGGCTGGTGTGGCTCAGTGGTTGAGCATCAACCCATACACCAAAAGGTCACTGGTTCAATTCTCAGTCAGGGCACATGCCCAGGTTGTGGGCCCAATCCCCAATGGGAGGCATGTAGGAGGCAGCCTGTCGATGTTCTCTCTCATCAGTGTTTCTATCTCTCTCTCCCTCTCCCTTCCTCTCTCTCTCTAAAATCAATAAAGGAAAAAAAAAATTATATAAAAAAAAATGCCTAGGCTTCTCCAGCTCTGAGTCTTCCCAGGGGCGCTCCTGACACTTCCCAGCTGGGGACCTCCCGCAAGTCACTTACAGCTCCCCCCTGGTCCTCACTCAAAGAATCCTTCCTAGCCCCCAAATATTTAGTATAAGGTTCCTGTTGTGGTTGTGGCTTATTTTCTGGCTTCTACATTAGACCACATGACCACACTGCTTTTGTTCACCAACCCATCCTTGGTACCTACCAGAGTGCTAGGCCCATAAAGGTGTTTAGTAAGAATTTATCAAACAACTGAATGAATGAATAAATAAATGACCAAATAAAGCGCTCTCATTAGCTGTGTGATGTCTGGGAACATACTTTCTGATCCTCCGTTTCCCCCTTGCAAAATGGCAATTATTCTATCTACTCTGCAGGGTCTTACTTAACCCCCCACCCATAGCCTGCCAAGCCCTCCCTAACCCCTGCCTTTACTCTGTTTTCCTTTGTAAGCCTTATTGCCATCTGCCATACTATATCTCTTCTGTCTCCTCCCACTAAAATATTGGCTTCCTGAAAACAGCAACCTTGGTTTCACTGCTGCATCTCCAAATACCTAGAAAAGTTCCCAATGCATATTGGGTGTTCACTGAAGACTTGTTGAATAAACAAATGAATGGGCAGCATTATTCAAGAAGTAAATATTCTTTTCTTTTCTTCTTCTACTTCATTAACGGCGCACTTACTATGAGCCAAACTCTGTGCTAAACGTTCTACTGACGGTGTTCACCTGTGATGTCATCCTTCCCAAGACCTGTAGCTTCCAACTACCTCATCCCCCCCGTAATCAGAGATGCCCTCTCTCTACCTGTCATTTTTCACATCCCTGCTTCTCCCCAAACCAGTCTCTCAGATGTGTTCAAGGAACCAGTGAATCTTTTAATTAAAACAGTCTGCTATGATGAATCTGTTATTATAGAGCCTTACCTATGTAAAACATTAATAATACAAATTTCATTTGTTTATGTCACTGCCAAGCATTAATTTTTAATAGCAAAATGTATGAGTTATGAAAGGCATTAATGCAAACCAAATCACAGCTGAAGATGAAAAGGAAATCTATTTTTTAGGGTAAGCAGTGGCGATGAAATATTATTGTGGCTTCCAAGCCAGAGGAAGGGGGAAAAAAATATTTCTTCACCCTTCAGCAGTAATTAAAAAAAAAAAAGGACCCACATGAAGAAAGAACTTTATCATCACATTAACATCAGTTCTAAATTAGAGCAGAGAGCTGTCCCTTTTATCCTGTTGGATCTGTGGTGGCGATTTCAAAGAGAGAAGTTTAGACAAAATTGTCCTAATTAACTGCTTGGTCCCATTCATAATTCTAGGATAAAGTATGAATATTAATGTGTTACGATTGCACAGCACAATGGAGTTTACAAAGCACTGTCATCCACTATCTTAACTGATCCCTGCAACTCTGCAAGAATGGAAAGTGTATGCCCATTTTACAGATGAGCTCACTGAGGCTCAAAAGGATTTGGTGACAGGGCTGGGACTGCAGTAAGTGTTTCGTGAACAAATGAAGGAAAGTGGGAAAGAAAAGGTAAGGGAGAAGAAATGGAGGGAGGGAGGGAGGGAGGAAGGGAGAAGTTTTAAAAATAAACAGACCCGAATCTTAATCATCGGAAGCAGACTGTTTTGATAGCAAAAGTCACTGACTGTCGTGGAATCAGCCTGAGCTGTGCTTATGAGAGCCCTTCACTCAGCACGAAATGGGGGTGGGGGGAGCGGGCACAGCTGTTGGCAGTCAGGAGGGGGAATGTAAGCATTTCGTGTTTATATCCCAACCAGTTAAGACTCTTCGCTATTAGTAAATAATGAGAGGATTGACTCAGCCGATCTTTCTACTTCTCTGATTCTGAGATGGCGTGATTTATTCATTCATTCAGCACGCGTTTGAGAAGCCGCCAGGCAGCAGAGCGTGCGAACCTGTGCGGCTACAGAAAGGAGAGGGGCTCTCCCCTCCAGCAAGTCCCCGCCCACGGGAACACGGGGCGCCACAGAGCATGGAGGTGCAGGACCGCGTGGGAGGAGGGACGGGGGATTTGACGAGACATTGAAAAAGGTAAACTGAGGCTCGTATGAGGGAAAGGAATTTGCCGGTCAGGAAGTGAGGAGAGAATATTCCAGACAGAAAAGAGCGTGCTCGGGCGCTGAGAGATGGTCGGTGCGTAGGGGCCCTGGAAAGAGGTCAAGGTGTGAGCAGGGGTGGGCAGGTGGGGGGTGAGGGAGGTGATCCCACAGAGCAGGGCAGGAAGCAGGCCAAGGAGCTTGGACTCCGTCCCCAAGGTAATAGGGAGTCACGGGAAGTTAGGGGCCAGGGGTGAGCCGGGTCAGAATGTGTTTTCAGTAAATGATTCTGGATACAGCTGGAGAAAGACTTTCAGGGGCTGGGAAGAGGAAGGCAGACCAGTCTCTGCTCCCAACATCTCCTGGGTGTCTGGGTGCCCAGAAGGAGCAAGCTCAGGAAAGCACCCTTGTCTACCTTTCCTCCTGTCTCCACAATGACAGCAATTTTCTCTCCTCTGCAGAGGTGCTGTCCCAGCAGAACGGAGTCTGGTCACTACAGCCAGGCTGAAATAGGCAGGAGGGTAGGGTGAGGGGAGGAGACAGGTACGTGGATTTCGCAGCTGTGAATTCTATCACATTGAATTTCTTCCAGAATGTAACACAGCCATGCTGATCAGGCCCCACACATACAACACAGGCTCTAGATTCACCGAACAACGGTGCTGGAATCTTCCATAAGGAACCGTGTCCAGCAGGGCACAGGAGAAGTGAGCTCCAACCTTGAGCTCATGGCAAAACTCTCCAGAGAAAGGGGAAAGCAGCACCCTTCTGTGAACACCCTCTTCTCACAAAGCAGTCTCACAGATTCCAGCACTGCGCCCTCCATGGGGCAGGAGCAGGGGACACTGTCCTCAGGAAAGCTGTTGTATTGTTTGCTGTGGGTGGGCAGAGGAGGGGGGAGAGAGAGAGAGCAAATCGGGGAACTGTTGTATGTGGTCTTGTTCTCCAGGTGTTTTTATATATTTTTTTTCTTTATTGATTTTAGAGAGAGAGGAAGGGAGAGGGAGAGAGAGAGAAACATCGATGAGAGAGAACATCGACTGGCCGCCTCCTGCATGCCCCCCACTAGGGATTTGGCCCACAACCTGGGCATGAGCCCTAATTGGGAATCGAACCCGTGACCTCTTGGTGCATGGGTCAACACTCAACACTGAGCCACACCGGCCAGGCTCGTCCTCCAGGTTTAAGCAGCTGAATGACAATTCATAAAGAGCCCACAGAGGGATAGAAACCTGACATGCTTCTGTGGCATCTTCAGCCTATGCCCCTACATCTGTCCTTGGGCAGGAGCCCATGGTCCTATTGCTCTGAGAACTCCATGTGGCCTCCTCCCTTCACCTTCTTCTCTTTTTTCTTGGTCCTTTTTATCTCCTTTCCTCGATGTCCTCCCATAGCCCAAATAATTCCTATTCACCTTGTGTCCATAAGTTGTCAGTAATCTTCAGCCAGGGCTGGTTCTTCTGCAGGATATGGTATTTAGAGCGCGCGTGCGGAAGAGAAGGGGTGTGTCCATTTCCTAGGGCTGCCATTAAAAATGACCACAGAAATTTATTTTCTCCCAGCTCTGAAGACTTCAAGTCTAAAATCAAGACGTCGGCAGGGCCAGGCTCCCCCTGGATATACTGGGGAAGAATCCTTCTTTGCACCTTCCTAGCTGCTGGTGGCTCCTGGCAATCCTTGGCTTGTAGCTGCGTTCCTCCAGGCCGGACTCCTTCCATGCTCTGCCTCTGTCTTCATGTGGCTTCTTCCCTCTGTGTGTGTGACTGTGTCCTCTCCTCTTCTTATAAGGACACCAGCCATTGGATTCAGGGCCCCACTCAAATGATCGCATCTTGAATCAATTAATTCCATCTGCAAAAAAATACCTTATTTCTAAATAAGGCCACGTTCTGAGGTTCCAGGTAGATAGAATTGAGGGGAGGAGCACTTTCAACTCAGTACCCGGGGCAAGACTCTTTAGAGAAATCAGACATTTGCACTCTGGAGATTAAGCTCTTCCTAGAATTTCTGCAGGACCTATTAACATGAAAATGGATTTTCCTACCTGACCTTAAGTGACCTCACCGTAGGTTATTTTCTGTGAACTTCACTACAAGAAGTGCAGGCTCAGGAAGCGCATGCGTAGTGGGAAAGAGAACTGTCACTGCTGCGCATGGTCAGGGAAGCCGGCCAGAGAGGGGCGGGGCTTATGCAAGGCGCCTAGACGTTGAGTCTCCTGACTCCAGATTGGAGCTCTTTCCACTTCACCACGCAGCTGCACGAACACAGGTGTGTGTGTCCACATGGCTAAACACCGGGCTCCGGAGGGGACAGAGCCAATGACCTGAGGAGAATGAGGCAGGCAGGATTCTGCTTCTCTGTGCCACAGATGCCCAGGGCCTGGGCTGGCATCCTGGAGGGCAGAGCTGAGTGCTGGCCCTGGCCAGGACACCACCGAGTTTTGCTCTGCTTCCAGACTGTTCTACCTCCGACCATGGAGACTGGCAGGGAGCCGCACCCATGCTCTTGAGTTGAAAAGCGGAAGGGGGTCTCATGTGGCCTTTATCAACCCTTTTCTCGTTGAGATGCATTGATCTCGATCCTTTGCTCTGCCCAGTGGTGAAAGGAGAGAAGTCGAGTGATTTCCAGGGTGGGAGAATGTCAAAGATGCTTTTTAGTACCACCTCAAGGTAGTCCCAGTCACTGGAGATAATGACAGCGCCGGGGCTCAGCTCAGATCCTTCCAAGTGAGAATTCACATGGTCCCAAAAAGATGAGCGTGAGCGCTGCCTGGTGCCTGGAAGGTGCGGTCACTCAGGATGCGCATGCGCTCTGGCTAGCCTGCGATCCAATCCTAAACCTGCAATTACCTGTTGTGCAATCTCCAGCAACACCCTCTCCCGTCTTTTCCCTTTTCTTACCGGGGACTAGGATGCTCCCAGGTGCCTGTGAGGAGTGAATGAGGGAATGTATTTTTAGAATGTATTTACACACCTGCCTTGTTCCAGAAAGGATTTGCAGCACCTACGAGATAATGTAGACACAGCACTTTGCACACTGCTTAGCATGTAATAGGTCCTCAATCAACGCTAGCCTTCCTTCCTCGGGAAAACCTTAGCAATGCCGTCGAATTCAATGTGGAGAGAATGCAGCCGACAAAATGAATTAGGGAAATGTAGATATTTTTAGAGAAACATAATCTTAATAAGTAGATCACCTATTCTTCCGATAAAAAATAATAATAATAACTCTGGAATCTGGATAGCATTATGAAAAATGTTCTGATATAAATAAAAAGGCAGTGAAAATAAAATAAGATAAAATTTTAAAGGGTAAAAAGGCAGTGAAAAACCAAGACTGCGTTTGCCTGAGGCTTCATACACGGCGATCTCACAAGATAGAGAAGTTTTTACACCCCCTCCCTCCACCCCCTCCAGAATTCCTTTGGGTAAGGAAATAGCATTTGTTTGGGTAAGTAATTTGGAAAGAAGCAAGCTAAATGTGGAAGCTACACCTTCCCACAAGCTGCCACACTTTGGTCAAGTTACTAACTTATGCACAGCTGCCGTGGGGGCTTGCTGGGACTTGGAGGGGAGAGGGTGGGCTTCCTGCTCGGACTGATGTGAAGGAAAGAGAGAGAACGTGTATGGACACAGGGTCATGGCACAGAGCAAAGCCAGGGAGCTGCGGGACGGAATCGTTCAGAGGTTATGAGAAGAGTTCAAACACTCTGGAGGCGCTGAGGCAGAGAATCGGGGGCCTGTGCTGACATTGGAGTTACATTTTTATCCATGAACAAAGACGTAAAGTGAAAAAAAAACGAAAATGGGCGATGTGGGATGAAATGATTGTGGTGGCTTTTCAAACGCTTTTTTCAGATTATGTCACATGGGCACTGTGGGAAATTTGAAAACTACAGAAAAGCCTAAGGAAGAGAAACCACTGTTAATATTTTGGTGTACGTCACGTGAGTCTTCCTCCCACGTGTACACGTGCTGGCTTGCACACTTGCATATGCATACACACACGCGAATGCCTAAGGTCAATACAGCAGATGTTCTGCCCTCCACTCTTTCTGCTCAACCACATAACATGAGCATTTCATGTGGCATTAAATTTCTTCTTTACATTTTTAATGGCTGCATAGTATTCCAGAGTGCATAATTTAACCAATTTCTTGATTTTTAACTTCACTATTCTAAATAATTCCCCAGTACATATTATTATACTTTTGCATATATATATGGCTATTTCTTCAGGATCCATTTTTAGAAATAGAACTGCTGGGCCAAATATATTTAAGGCTTCCATCACATTTGGCCAAACTTCCTTCCACATGTATTGGACATAGTGTTTTATACACTACCAGCCATGCCTGAAAATGCCACTTTCTTCCACATGCTCACTTAGCCCAGGGGAGAGTCTTTCATTCCCGCCAATTTAATGAGTGAAAAGAGCGTATCCAGATTGTTTAAACTTTTGTTTCTTTGCTCACCAGTGAGATTAATTATTTTCATTTGTTTATAAAGTATTAGACTTTATATTTCATTTTTTATGAATTACATATTCATGCCTTTTCCCCATTTTCTTATTGGAATTCCCTTTTTTATTCTTGTGCATTTTAACCATTTGTCTGCCATATACACTGTAAATATTTTCTTGGTATATATTTAGCTTTTTAATTTGTTCATAGAGTTTTTTGAGCATAATTTTATTTAGTTAAATTTATCAATATTTCCCTATACCGTATGTAATTAATACGTAGAAAGGATCCCCCGTTCTACAATTGTGTAAATATTTGTTTATTATTTTTTAAACAAAATACACTTTCTTTTTTTTTTTTTAATGTTTTTATTTTCAGCCTACCTAGGTCATCTGAATGAAGTAGTGATCTAAATCCACGTATTTTATAAAGTCAATTATCCCACCATTAATTGACTGATCAACTCTTTCCATTAATGTGACATGCCACCTCTATTGTGGGCAGTGTTTCATGAGCCCTTACATAGCCAAGAGGACTTTTTGTTGACTATATGTGACCAGGTATAAAAATCTTGAATCACAAAGTTTCCTCTCAAAACTTTGTGAAAATTGCTCCATCATCTTCTAATATATAGTTTGCTTTCCATATTTTTTTATCCTTGGAAAAATCTACACAGAATAGTAGTTATTTTTTTATGAAGGTTTAGAAGAACTTGCCTAATCACTTGAGATTTCACCATTTTTGGAGGTAGTTCTTTGAGACTCCCCCCATCCCAAAGCTCTCTCATATTTATTATATTATGTCACATCTACTTAGGTGATTTTTATATTTTCCAGAAAACCATTCAGTTTATCCAGATTTTCAAATTCCTTAACAAGAAGTTATATGTAGTATTTTATTTTGGTTTCAATTTATCAGAGTGAGATTCCCCTTCTCCTATCCAATGCTGATGCCTATGTTTTGTCCCTTTTTTAATTGTTAAGATTGTCAAAGTTTGTTTCATATTCTTCTGCTTACTTTGGGCTAATTCTGTGGTCTCCTCCCTCACTTCTCTATTTGAAGGCCTAGTTCATAGATTTTTGTTTCTTTTTCTTGCCTGATAAGAAAGTTGTACAAGGCTATGAATATTCCTTTGGGTAAATCCTTGGCAATATTCCATCCATGTTGATATGTTGTATTCTCATTGTTAGTGCATTCTACACAGTCTGTAATTATAGTTTGTTTTGATTCAATCGTTGACTAAAGAGTAATTGAAATTCCCCCTTATCTCATCCAGCATCCTTCTCAGTGATTTTTTTCCAAGCAGACCATATCTTTCTAATGGTTTCTTGAGGTTTTTTTCCCCTAGAGTCCAAAGAAATGTACCTACATCATAGGTCTCATGATCTGTTACATTTTTCATAAGATTTTCAGTGAGGTTTTTTCATTATTGTTGGTCTTCAAGAAATTCAGAGTCTATCTAAACCCTATAAAAATATACAGTGTAAGAAATGTACTGGACCCCTCTCTGATCTCTTAGATGATGGATAAACCCCCTTTCAGTCTTCTTCAGGAGGATGTGTTGTAGTATGCAGCCCACAGCCCAGCTCTCTGCTTGATGGAGGGACCTCTTCTCCTACACCGAGGGCTCGTTCTCCAATCAGGTAAGACACATAGAAGAACTACAATTCCCAGCATGCAACCATACTGTGGTTCATCCCGTGTTCGTTCTTTGGCCTACAGCACCTCATTTGTGGGGCTGGAACTCCGTGGTTTGTAGTATGGAACTCTTAGTGCACACACACGCACATTTTCTGTTGAAAACTTGAGAGACTGTCCCCAATTGAATGCAGACAGAGGAAGGGGAGGGAGGAAGGAGGGCTGTTCCAAGGTCTCAGAGACAAAGAGACAGCACAAAATCCCTTGTTACTTTTCTTCAAGTGGTCTGTCTCATAAAGCAAAAGTGAGGTGGGTTTCTTAGTCCAACTCCATCTGCTGTAGTTAGTGGAAGTAAATCCCTCTCTTTTATTTTTAACTTAGCTTTATTGTTGAAAGTATTACAGATGTTCCTCCTTTTTCCCCCCATTGACACCTTGCTATCCATCCCCCCTCCCCCACAGCCTTCGCTGCACTATGGTCTGTGTCCATTGGTTATGCAAGTAAATCTCTCTTTGATTCTGTATTAAGCTGGTTACCAGTCCTAGTTTGGGGTGATTTTCTGAGCCTTTATCTCATGTTTCCATCAATATTTAGTGAAGAATTTAAAGAGGATGTATCCAGGGCTTGAGAGCCAGATGCCATTTTAATGAGCATTTTTCATTCATTGTTATAATTCTGCTTGTGCAATAAATTCCAGTCTTGCTGCCACCTAAATCCAGTCCCCATCATCTCTTGCTGGGAGTGTTGAGAACATCTTCTGACTCTTCTCTGCCTCCAGTCCTATCATTCTTCACCTCGTCACCAAGAGCCATCTTCTAAATCCAAATCTATTCAGTCAGTTGGTCCAATCCAAATCTTCAGCTCAACCATTCAAACCCTCACTGAGCACCTACTTGGTACCACAGATAGCCGCCAGTTCCTCTGGGGCTGTGGGGACAAGGGAGCCTGCCCAGTGCTTCCTTCTTGGGCCACCAGGCCACACAGTTTATCTAAGAACATGCAGGGCAAAGGAAGTCGGTCTTCAACTTCTTCAGTCCCATCCCCCCAAGAATAGTATTGTCAGGATCAGCTACATAATTTAGAGAATCTGTTACAAAATGAAAACGTAGGTCCCCTTGTTGAAAAAGTATGAAGAACTTCAAGGTGGCATTGACCCAAGGGTGGGGCCCTTCTGAGGGTGGGGCTCTGAGAGACTACACAGGCCACACTCATGAAGCCAGCCCTGGTGTTGTGCTTAGTCTAACAATCAGTTATCAGATGGCTGGAGCTGGAAAAGTTGGAAAAGATCATTGAGACCAAATCTAACCCCTTCACTATTCACTTGCAGAGTTGGGTCTGAAGCTCAGATAGGACGCGATTTTGGCCAAGAGCAAGTAAGAGATCGGGCTTCTTGTCTCTAGATTAAGGGACTTCTTTCTTCCCTGCCGCCCACAAAGCTCTCTGTCAGTCATTCAACACACAGACATAGCCGGAAGACCTAGGCCCTGCCAAGCACTGAGCTCTAGTATTGATCTCCATTTCCTCATAGCACGGAGGCAGTGTGGTTTAGGGAGAAAGTGTCCCAGACTTGGAGCCCTTATCACACCGAAAAACTGCATGGAACATAGTCAGGTCCATTTTTCTATTTGGCCTTTAGTCCCTCTTTTGCAATAGGAAGGCATTGACCCAAATGGTCTTGAAGGTCCCTTCCAGGCACAAATTAGGTGGAAACTAAGGGAAAGAAAGTATTCCCACAGCACACCAGGGGAACTCCCACCCCCATCAAGGATATAGCTCTGGGCTAAGCAGTCCTCGGGTGAAATTAAACTCTGCTTTCAACCGAATTTGCCAGTTTTTCAGCAAAAAATAAATAATAATAATAAGTATCACAACTACAAGCTGTTCCAAGCCAACCTGCCCTTAAACAGATAATAGGATTTGCATAAATTGGGTGCTGCTGAGGTTTAAATAATTCATCAACATGGCAGGCTCTTTTTAATAGCCAAATAGAACTGCCAGACGTCAAGAAAGGATCAATGGCAGCGCATGTCCCAGGGATGTGAGCTGCATTTGCAGGATGGCTGGGGCTTCTGGGTGAGGTCTGGAGAAGAACTCTGTTTCTTGGTTCTACATGGATTCAGACAAAGGGTGTGCTTTCCTTAGTCCATGGTATTGATGTGTTCAGCAAAGCTTCTTCACAGAGTCAGGGTGAAGGGAAACACCTGAGTCTCTTTGCAAAAACAGAAACAGTCCGGAGAGATCTCAGATTCCGCTAGACTCCGTGGAAATGAGAAGGATAAAGCCATGTGATGACTCGATGGGAGACAGAACCAGGAGAGTTTAAACATGGAATATCTGAGTAATGGGAGACAATTTCACTGCCTTCAAATCTCTGAAAGGCCATCGTGGCCTAGGGGACAGAGCTGTTTTGGTAAGGCCCAAAGTTGGGGTGAATAGGAACCCCTTGGAAAGAGGTGCCAGGCTATCTGGAGATGGTGTCCCCACTAGCTACAGCTTTAGGTGTCAATGTCACCCATCCAACAGGTCACCAGGAACACACCTGTAGTCAAACGAAGTTGATTTCATGACTCATTGCAACAAGGAGGAACACAACCCATGGGAACCATGAGGAGTGTTAATGAGAGGGTATAAGGATGACTCACTGTAGGATTTGAGCCTGTTAGATGATTCAGGAAGGGTTCAAGGATGTAGATCGTGGAGTTCACTTGATTGGCTGCTCAGGAAGTGGGGGTCATTCTACAACTGAGTACTTGAATAAATCTTATGTAAAAGGAGGAAAAAACATAGAAAGGCTAAAACTGAAATAGGTAGAGAACAGTCACTCATATTAGCTGCAAGAGAGGGCTGTCTGGCACTTTGGGATTCGCACAGTGACCTTGTTTTTGTCCCTGCCCAGATGAGATTATAAAGGACTCTTGCTTTTTTCTCATCTCATTACACTCCTGTAGTGACCCTGCCTGATGCCCATGTTCTGTGAGGGTGTATTTGTCCAACAAAAAAATGCCACGTCCCAGCGGGAGGACCAGGCCAGCTCCTAAGAGCCAGGTCTAACCGTAAGTGGCAACCAGTTTCCAGGACCCAGAGGCTGCTCCTCTCTTCCTCATAGTCACACAAGAAAATCAGTTTTGCAGATTATCTCCCATGCACTCTGCTCAGAATGTTCGATGCTGACTTTGCTGCCTTCCCCTTAAATGTGTCCCTTCTCCAGAGCTTTCCACCTTACTAAGTGGAACCACCTCCCACACGGGGACCCAGGTGAGACTATGGACATCATCCTAGCCTCCACCCTTTTCCTTATCTCCCCCATCCAACATTTAAGCCATCACAAATCCTGTTGTTCTGCCTCAAGACTAAACTCAAAATCCTAGAGATCTGTTCTTGTTAGATCTTGGCTGCCCGAGTCAGGGCCCCAGGAAGAGAAGGTACAGATGGGAACAGGGGAGGTGATGGGAACAAGGGAGCGATGGGAACAAGGGAAGCGATCGATGGTGTGGCTTCTGTCCCCTTCCCCATCGGTGCCTTGGATGAGTTTGGACTTAGGAGAGAAGCCAAAGGGGGTGTGCTGGTGACAGGCTGAGTGGGACTTAGAGCCCAAGCAGTTGGAGCTTCTTGCCCCTGTCACTTTGTGTGGCACAGCATCAAAGAAAGAACCTTCTTTCCCTAACTCCACCGAAGGCAGCCATGCACCTTGGCCACCCTCTTGGTGTAGGGTTGCCAAGGGAGCTGAAGTCTCAAGAAGCACACGAAACGCAGAAGCAGGGACCTTTGTCGCGCAAGCCGGAGCATTCAAACCAGAGCAGAATTCCCGTAAGCATCTGCATGTAAAAAGGAGAAGCTCCGACCTGGAGGCTTCAGGTTGGCAACAGAGGAATACAAGTATTAGCATGAGTCTGTTGGCCGTCCTGGGCTGGCTCTCACAAAGACAGAGTCTGTGCCCATATAATGTCCAGGGCCCTACACAGGTGCTTCTCCAGCTGTCCGTGGTGCAGGACCAGTTGTGGGTTCCCACTGCATCATGGGCATTGTGTGACTGCTGCTTGTGACTAAGACATGGCCCGTTGCACCTGCAGCACACCACCCACTTCCAACCACACACCAGCAGGTCTGCACCCTGTTCAACAAGGGAGGCCCTCTGAGCACGTGATTGGGTGTCTCAGCAATGCCAAATTACTGCAAAATGGTTTAAACACTTATTTCCAGCAATTTTTCTGAACGTATCGCTCCTCCTCCCAGGACGTGGAGCGAGTGAGTGGAGGAAGAGCAGGGTAAATGCTTTCTTCCCAACATGGACCAGCACCAGTCGGTGGACTCTACATTGCCTAACACTGTCCTTGACCATCAAAGGTCAAAGTGATTATTTAGAAGTTATCTCATCTCATCGTCTCTTACAAGAGTATGGCATTTTGCTACATCAAAGTTGACTTAATTTCTCAGACCCCCATAGAGGCCAAGACGGACTTAGGACGGACATGGGGTAAGTCAACGAGAACGTGACAGTCCAGGCGCCTCTCCTCTCAAAGGTGGCACGTGTGTTACCTTCCCGTGGCAGCTGTGACCAGTAACACAAACTGCCTGGCTGCAAGCCAGGCGAGGGTATTTTCCAACAGTTCTGTCATCCAGAAGTCCCAAATGAGCCCGAGGGGTAAAATCAAGGGGCCAGCAGAGCTAGTGTCCTTTGGAGGCTGCAGGGGAGAGTACATTCCTTGCCCCCTTCCAGCTTCTAAAGGTCACGGATTCCTTGGCTTCAGGACACATCATTCCATGTTCGGCTTCCGTCATCACCTCGCTTTCTCCTGCCTTTGATGTTCTTGCCTCCCTCTTGTAAGACTTCTTTACAGCTAGGGCCCAACAGCTGATGTCCCCCACTCAATATCCTTACTCCGATCCCATCGGCAAAGTCCCTTTTTCTACACAGGTAAGAGTCACAGGTCCATGGGATTAGGACACAGACAGCTTTGGGCTGGCCACTATTCAGCCTACCACAGTCGGAAAAGCACATTTTCTGTAGATTTTTCTTCCCACATCAGGACTGATTCGGTGAAAAACGCATTGGTTTTAGCCCCTCATTGGCCTGTGTTCAGACCCCAGCTCCGACATCTCTTTATTGTGTGACCTGTGGCATGTCATTTCATCTTTTCTGGGTCTCAATTAGTCCATCTGTAAAATGGGTCATCGTCCTACCCCACGGCTGCTGGCAGGATAAATGCAAACGTGTATTTCAAGGGTGGAGCCCCCAGTAGGTGCTCAGTAAATGTTACTCTGCTTTTCTCTGGGTGTCGTGTTAGTCTTCCTTATCTGCCCGCGAGGAATATCAGGGACCTGGGGCTTTTTTCTCTCTGGCACCCAAAGAATTCGCATTACTGTGATTTCACACATCTCTCTCCCCTGTCTGTCTTTCATCTCCGTGAAATCTTCCCCCCACACCATCCCCCAGCCAATGCCCGTGGCAGCAAAGGCACATTCCAGCCTTGGACCAAGCAGAGGCGGTGGGCAGCACAGGGGCGGACCTCCGCCTCCCTGTCTGCTTTGAGGCCAGACATGAAAGGCCTTTCTAGAGAGATGCAGGGAATTGTCATTAGAGCCTTTCTTCTCTTGATAATGATCCTGCCGGAACCAAAAGAAAGAAAAAAGCGACCAAACATGTTGATGTGCTATTTATTATAATACATGGGCTGCAGTGTATCTATAATCACGAAAATCATCCTTCGACCAAAACTGCCACTGTCTTTGTGCCGGTTTTAATACTGTGTACTATCTAAAATGTTTCTATTGATGGGCTCAAAGGAAAAAAAAAAATCATAGAATTTTAGAGGCACCAAAGCCATTTAATCTAGCCTCAAAAAAAAAAAAAAAAGCCAGTATCTAGTGATTCAGTCTCTACTTGCACATCTCTGGTGACAGTAAGCTCACTATCTCCTTCCTCCAAAGTTCTTTTGTTAGGGGCCTTGAAGTGATAAATAATCACACCCCTCTCCCCTCCTATTTTGAATCAATTATGAAGGAAACAGGCGAGTCCACAGCGGATGATGTATGCGCGTCATTTCTCAGGGAGGAGACGGGAGCAGGCAAATTGGACGTGAGGCCAGCAGGGACTTACTATGCCTCCCTCGGGTCTAGAGCCAGCTCACGTGCGCGGTGGGTCTCTGAGCAGCCTCCCATCCATCGGGGCCTTGGGGGCCCTGCTGCCTCACACCCCCCGGGCCCAGAGGGTAGGGAACGTAGCACTGTGCTGCCTTATAAAAGTGGCGCGTGGCTCTTGCTCCATCCAACACACAGGGACCCACAGACTCAGACTCTCCCTCTCTCACCAGCTGGGGGAGTCACTCCTCCTCCTAATTCGAACCAGCAAGAGGCGAAAGCCCAGGGGAAGCTTCCCCCTTCAGACTTCAGAGAGGCCCCGTGGTGTGTATCCGAAGTAACGGGGAGGAAGAACGTGGTGTCACCCTGGGCCATTGCTCAAATCAATCAGTTTGATTGCTTTCCTTGACTGGCTGAAATCGGCTTCCATCCAGATCCGCCCACTGTCCCCAGTTCTGGGCTGTCCTCCACGGGACGCGAAGCCAGGGACTCGACCCGCCACCCTGGTCTCCACCGTCCGCAAACCCTAGTTCAGACCTTGGCTCTCACACAGACTCATCACGTGTCCATGGAGAAATTATGCTGCTTTTCGGAGTCTCCACGTCCTCATCTGTGAAATGGGTGTGACGAGAACAGACAGAGCAAAGGCCGAATGAGCCTCAAGGGCAGGGGACAAAGGAGCTTTTCCTCTCCATCCTCAATCATCACAACAGCAGCATCCACCATGTGCCAGGCGAGGGCCAGACACACAGCACCGTGATCTCGTGTCTGCTGCCCAACGACCCACAGGCAGGCGTTCCATTCTACAGGGGAGCCATCAGGGTTAAGGGATAGAAGAGCCGGGATTCGAATCCCAATCTAGCAGACACAAATCCCTGCACACTTTTGACCAGCTCCTACTCAGCTTTCACACCCATTGGGAATCACTAAGGGAATCAAAGATTGAACGCAGATGGTCAAGAAGCTAGCCTGGGTCCCCCTGTGTAGGGGCGCATCCCTTTCTACGGAGCCTCACTTTATTCCAGAGCTTGCTTTTCCCACCACTGCCGAGGCCCTCCTGCACGCGCCACCGTCGTGGAGGCGTCCCTGTCTGAGCTTAATTAGGTTTGCACTAAGTTCATGGGGTTTCCGTAAACTGAATGGGCTCTTAAGGGAAAATCGAGCTCTTTCTCTCCAGGTGTTTATTGCGTTCCCAAGTTGTCCCCACTGCACTGTCAGACTCATTTCCAAGTTCCATCTGGTTAATGGGTGCAGGTGAGAGGGAGCAAGGTGCTGCGTCTCCTCCCCGCGGGCCCCCCGGCTCCATCCACAGCACACCCAGCTGCTCCCTAGTTCCCGCAAGAAGATGGGAATTAAATGAGAACCTTTCCAAACCAGCTTCAGAGCCAAACAGGCCAAATGCACCCCTCATGTCCATCCCTAGACACCTTTGCAAAGGGCAGGAAGCAGGTGACATTCTGGAATACCTGCTAGGTGCTGGGTGCCACACGTGTACTCACACTCTCCTCTCATTCACTGAGCGAATTGGCAGAGCATGGATTCCGGAGTCGGGTGGCCCAACCAGGCTACTTGCTGGGGCTCCCTCTGCACCTCCATGTTCTCGCCTGAAGCTGGGGGTACACGTAGCATTCACCTCAAAGACTGTTGTGAAGATTCAATACGTTAAAACTTGTCAAGTGCCTAGAACTGTTCCTGGTTCATGATAAGAACTCGAAAAACATTGGCCACTAGTGTTATAATCACCCTCACAATTCTATAAGACAGGTACCTTCCTCAATTAAAACTAAGAAAATAGTTTATGGGGTAAAGCAATTTGCCCCGAATAACCGAACTTGACAGATAACTAACGGTAGGTCTGAGTTTTCTCCGCCAGCAAAGCCCCTTGCCTGTCCACCGCACAGCCACCACCCGCCCTCTCTGTGGACGAGGCGAGCACACAGAAAGTGGTCTTTAATGCAACCAACGCAATTTTCTCCAAGGCAACAGCAAAGAAGAGCTCCCAGGAGGTGGCTCTGGAGGGTGGAGACGGCCACCCGTGTTCTCTCCCCCTTGGCTCTCTCTGTCCCCCGTGAGGCCCCTCAGCGCCCAGTCTCGGGACAGGACACTCCCTCTCGTCCTCAGTCTGAGATGGGTTAACTGTGACCTCACCCTGGATCCCCTTCCTGTGCTGAGGTGGGAGCTGATCCTGCCCGGGGTTCGGGGCCGACCTGGTGGGTAATGAGCCACTTGAGTGGGCTTCCAAGGACCTGGCCATTCACAGAGCATGGAGAGGAGGCGAGGGAGCCCCGAAGCAGCAGTTGCAAAGCCTGATACGGGAGGGACTTGGGCTTCTCCCTCGGGGGGCAGGGATCTGGTTAGTCCAGGGATAAAGTGATTAGGGCTGTGGAGACGCTGGGCCCTCTTAAAGGGCCTGGAGTGTCAGGAAAAGGCATTTGGGCCTCAGCCTGGGCTCGGCAGGGGGCCACGGGGTTTTTAAGCAGATAAGTTGACACAACCACAGCTGGGATTTAGAAAGTGGAGTCCAGGGAGACTGATTTGAGGCTGCAGCTGTTCAGGGGAGCTTCACGTTGGAGGGCCTGTGGGAGGTCAGGTAACAGATCGGCCACAGCACACGTGTACCCCGTGGAGCTTCCCACTGATGCTCACAGCAGCCTGGAACTGCGCAGACCGTGGGCCAAATGCCCCCTGCTGCCTGTTTTCGTAAATAACATATTTTCAGCACAATCACCGTCCATTTGTGTCGTATCTACGGTTGCTTTCACACTATAATGGTGGCCCTGAGTCATGGCAACCGAGGCTCTCTGGCCTGCACTAGAATATTTATATCATACCCTTTACAGAAAAAGTTTGCCAATACCGGTGTTAGGCGGAACTACTATTATCCCCATTTTATGAGTGAGAAAACTGAGGCTCTGAGAGGGGAAGTGACTTGCCCAAGGTCACACAGCTTGTAAGTGGAAGCAGGGAGATGGTCAAGGAGACTTGTCACAATGGTAAGGTAAAACAGGAGGGTGGCCCCAGGACACTTGACACCGAACCCATTGCAGCAACCCCTTTGGCATCCTCTTGTCCCCTTCCGCGGGGCCACCACTGCGGTCAGCCAAGGGGACTCAGGCGCCTCTTTGTCAGCCAGAGCCCTTGCTCTGGTCCCCAAACCAGCATCAAATGGCTAATTTAAAACCTAATGCTTCCACTGTGTCCACCCGGCTGCCCCTTCTTTGGCTTATCGCATCCTATTCAAATCCAAAATAAATTATTTGAGCTCTGCAGCCTTTGGATAAAGAAAAAAAATGAAATTAAAAAATAAAAAAGGAAGAAGGAAAAGCTTTGAAGGGACAGCCTGCCTGCCTGCCTCCCTCGCCCACAGTTCCAGGCTTTGTTCTAAACCGGCGCTGATAACCTCCAGGGATGCTGAGCCTGCGGCTGGAGGGCAAGCACCACACGCCCTCCAGACCCTGGTCCAGGCCACACGACCGAGAGAGGCAAAGGTTTTAGGCACGAGATAGCCCTTCATCTCCCTCCAGTTTGAAAAAGCACTGTCTCCTTCAATAGACCAGAATCCCATGTTGCCAGGGGGATAGGATTTCTGGGGAGAGGAATGAATGATATCCATCAATAATCATTCATTTATTCTTCACCTGCTGCTTCTGCGCCAGGTGCTGGGCTGGGCACTTGGCGGACAGCGACGAGCAGCCTAATGGGCTTGTGTGCCCATTCTCATCGGTCCATCAAACCCACTGCACTTTACAGTTTGCAAAGCCCTTTCTCCTCCACTCACACTACCATAAACAGCCTCATTTTGTAGATGGAGAAACGGAGGCCTGGAGAGGTAAAGTGGCGTACCCAAGGTCACCCAGGAGCTAGGTGGCAGAACTTCTCAGATTCTCCCCCATCAGAGTTGCCGGCAGCATAATGGAGTGGTGAAGGGTCCGGCCAGGCTGACCTGGTTTGCCAGCTGCGTGGCCTCAGCCAAATTTCTTAGCCTTGTTGGAAACGGGGAAATGAAATCTGTCTTGTGGGGTCGTGAGGGGGGCTAAAGGGAACAATACAAGGGATTTAGTGCCACGCCTGACACTCGGGAAGTTCGCCCTGAAGGACCACTTTGTCTGCTGTTGATGTTGATGTTGTCGCTGATGATAACGATAATGATAAAGGAGGAGGAGGAAGGGCAGTGGTGATTATTGTCAACACAGCTGGCTCCCAGCGGCCTTTGCTCACATCCCTCACTCGCCCTCAGTGAAATAACAAAAGATCCGGGTTGTGGTCCTGGCTGCTCCCAGGACTTCCCCCATGAACTTGGACAGATCCTCCTACCCCCGGTCTTGGTCTAACTTGCTGGAATTTAAGTCTCAATAACCAAGAGAAGAGAGACTCAGGCCTGGGTGGAGGGGACTAGAGAGAAGGCATGGGCGGGAGGATGTTTTGTACATCAAATGCCTCAACTGTCTTTTTTTAAAAATATTTTTTCTTTATTGATTTTAGAGAGAGGAAAGGAGAGAGAGAGAGGTAGAAACATCGATGAGAGAGAACATCGACAGGCCGCCTCCTGCATGCCCCCCACTGGGGATCGGGCCCACAACCTGGGCATGTGCCCTGACTGGGAATTGAACCGGCGACTTCTTGGTGCATGGGCCGACGCTCAACCACTGAGCCACACTGGCCGGGTTCTTCAACTGTCTTTAAAGGAGGCATGCCCTTCCTGGCTCTGGGCAGTGAGGGGCCTGCCTTCTGCCTTCTCTGATTCAAGAGGGATGATTGTCGCAGGAAGCTGGCAGGAAGAATCAGAAATGTGTCACAGGTTTCCTGAGTGTCTTAGAGCAAATCTGTGCATGGCAGCTGCTGACCATCCGTGAGAGGGAATTTGAGGAAATCGCTAGGAGGTCTTTCCAGGAACACACCTGAAGCCAAGGATGTCTTCCCCACCCTGGCTCTTGCCCTGGACCTCAGGGTCTCCACCCCAATGTGGCTGGCCAGGCTCAGAGGCCAAGGTGGGGAGGATGCCCGAGACACTCCAAAGACACGACCTTTGCCTGTCTGGGAAGGCACACAGAGGGGAACCCAGACTCCATGAAAGTTCAGGTCGATGTCCAGCAGTTGTGTAGAGAGGTTAAGAGGTCAAGTGCGTTCACCTCTCCACACCTGACTTTCCCTGTGCCTCAAGCTCCCAGAACTTCTCCTGGTGGATATTAACCAACCAGTAAATAGTGCTGTTGCATTGTTTGGATGCCTGACTCCCTCAAAATGACCCTGAAAGTCCTGGGAGGAATCCACCCTCTGCTTTAATTTACCCGAGGAGGACAGCACCTTCCAGCTCTTGGCTCAGGCCGGCTCTCCTCCCAACCCAAGTCCAAGCAGGACAATCAGTCCCCCATCCCAGGAGGACCATGTGGGTGTCGCAGGCTCGTGGCTGGGTGAGTCCAGTTGCCTCTAGCTCTGCCTCTGTGGCCCAGGAGAAAGAGGGGAGAGACGTCTTGGATTATGACCACCTGGTTGAATCTCAGCCTGCCACCTCTGAGCTGTATGACCTGGAGCAAGTTCGTGGGACCCTCAGAGGTTCTGTCCCTGCTCTGTACAAAGGAAGGGCCAATCCTGAAGCCCAGGCTTCTTGGAAGGATTGAAAACCACAGGTTTGTCTGCAGTTTGGGACTTTGATGTGGGGTGCTGTGGTGGATGCTGGGAGGACAGTGATAGAGCACAGGGAACCTTTCTTCCCAGCCCCTGAGGTTTCCTCCCAGGAGTAACGTGCAGTTAGTGGAACTCCTGTCCTCTCTAGCTCTTGACTCTCTCTGCCCCCGGGACGTGGGGAGACATGGTGTCTGCTTTGGTGTGGGGAAGAGAATCTGAGCATGCTCGGCTCAGCTCAGCCCTCCTCCTCGGAGCAGGCTTGAGCTCTAAGGGCACAGTTCGCCTCTGCTCTCTCCGGCCCCGAAGCCTGCCTGGGAGGGCTGCCACGTCGGGAGGCATGCCCGCCCATCCTCACCTGGGTAGATGAGCCTTCCTGGATCAGAGCCTGGTGGCCCTCACACTAAGTCAAGAGTGGTCTCAGAGACCCCAATAACATATTCATCCATCCATCCAAACAGTTTACATCCGTCCATTGTCTGACACGCCCGTGTCTCCTTTCTCCTCTAAACCCACTTCGATGTACAATCTATCCCACATATCAACCCCATGCTATAAACACACACGCCCCCATCCTCCAGGCACCCAAACCACACACCTCTCTCTCTCCACTTCCTTCCCGACCTCCACTCCCATGCCCCCTCCACAAGTCCCCACACCTCTCAAAAGCGTGCCTCCCACACCACCTAGGATCTCATCACAAGGCACCCGTCTGCCCGCCCAGGCAAAACCAGGTCATGTCACAAAGCAGTTTTGCCCAGCCTGCCAGGTTTTTCACTCCGCTCCCAGATAGATAACTAATAGGACTCTCTTCCCAGCTAATGGGGGCGGGGATCTGCTGGGCTCTGTTGCTGCCAATATGCATTTAAATGGCCGCATCTAGGAGGAAAATCTAAATGAGAGCTGAAGGGAGGCTGGGACACAGGGAGAAATCGCGCTGTAATAACCATGTGAGGCGAAGCAAATCAACAGAAAGCTGTACACTCGCTCGGGGAGAGAGAGAGGACTCCACTGTTATGCGTGCGCTCGGAAACTTATTGGAATCTTTGCACTTTTAATATAATGGCATTAGTGTCATGGTTCCTTAAGTATGAACTCGCCCGCCAGATGGAATGAACAGAGCTATTTCCCAGCACACGCGATGCTGGGATGTGGGTGCGGGGAGAGGCTATGTGCTTAATGATCTCCTCTTGAATCTGGGCGACACTGTGGAGCCCTGAAGTGCAGATGGAGACTGCATTTGAGGGCAGAGCGGACCTAGTTCAAAGCCAGGCTCTGCCACTTAAAAAAACCGGGTGACCTAGGTTCCTCTAACATCCACAAAGTGGAGATAGCAATGCATTCCTCCCAGTGTTGAATTGAGCCTCCAGTAAGGTATACGAAAGTGCTTGGCAGGTAATAAGCACTTACTAAATGTCATTAATAGCCCTGGGTTTGAACCTGCCTCTGATACTTACTAATTGAGGGACCTCGAGGAAGTTCCCTACCTTAGTTTCCTCGTTGTAAGATGGGGGTAATGATGGTCCCCAACACGATGAATGCACGCAAAGTGCTTAAAACAATGCCTGTACTTTGTGGGGGGGTTTTGTTATTGTTTTGTTGTTGTTGTTTTAATCCTCACCTGAGGGGATGTTTTTTCCATTGATTTCAGAGAGAGTAGAAGGGAGGGAAAGAGGGAGAGAAAAAACATCGATGTGAGAGAGAAACATCGATTGGTTGCCTCTTGCCAGCACCCTGACCGGGGCCCAGAATCGAACCTGCAACCCAGGTATGTACCCTGACCGGGAATCGAATCTGCGACCTTCCAGTGCACGGGCTAACACCGTGCACGGAGCCACACCGGCCAGGCCAATGCCTGCACTTTGCATGTGCTCACTTCACGTGAGTTTTTATCATCAGCATCATTACCACCATAAGTCAAAGATGCTGAAGTTTAGGAGAGGAGGAGGTCAAGTGTGAGTCAGAGAGGAGGAAACCAGAGAGGTGGTGGGTGTCTGGGTACCCTTGATGGCAGGTGAGAAAGCTTGGGAATCAGAGCAAGAGGATTTGGAGGGAGCTTTTCGGTCATTGGCTTGGGTTGTTTGCCAGGCGCAATGCAATGCTTCTCTCTGTAACCCCAAAGGCTCTTCTACACGCCTTGCCTCAGTGTTTCTATTGGCAGGGCCAACCAAGAAGAAGGAAGCACCCTCTTGGTGCGTGATGGGAAGACTTCTTCCAAAGATAAAGAACCAAAAGCAAATCCAAGAACTAAAAGTTGTGAAAGACAAAACACCTAAGTCAGAGATGGTGGCAAAAATGTAAACTCCCAAGGTATCTGCAGAAATCTTGAGTTGTTTGGACTTCTCAAGAGTATGGAATGAGCCAAATTTATCGAGATCTTAGGGGACCAAGAAATCCCAACTCACATCTGTGATATGAGTACATCTACAACAGACCACAGACAAAGAACGATACCAAGCTATTAAGAGGTGGTCACACACTTAGGGATAATATTTTTTCTACCTTATTTTTCTCTAATGTTTCTAAATTTTCAACAGTGAATATATTTGATAATCAGAAAAAATATATATTGGAAGTAAAAGTCATAAGGGTGAGATTCCACACATTTCTGCATTTCTCCTGGTCTGGATTGAATGCATGAGAGAGCGTGACAGGCTCCTCCCTGCTCCGGACAACACACGCCTAATGACAGAGTGGACGCTGGACTCCACACGTCACAGAGTTGGGCTGATGTCAGTGCTGATACCTGCGCGCCTCGGACACACGCCGGCTCTCAGCCATGTCTCCCCACGCCCCAAGGCTGCGCTGCCGATGTTCAAGTCCTAGGCACACGACCAGTACTTGTCTCCACTACGTTTCATTGGGTGAAATTCTAACTCATGTCGTAAGCTGCTGAGACCTTTGCTGAGCCTAAGTCTGTCTTCCAAAACATTCACTGACCCTCCCGGCACCTTTTCCCTGGAAAAGTGAGATACGTCTGCCACCTATGTCTCCTTTTCTTCTGTCAGTTATAACGTCACACATTTACTGAACACGTTCCATGGGTCAGGTAGTGTGGGTTTCTTTTAATCCTCACCTGAGAACATGCTTAGAGAGAGGAAAAGGGAGAGAGAAACACCGATATGAGAGAGAAACATCAATGGGCCCCCCAACCAGGGATCAAACCTGCAACTCAGGTATGTGCCCTGACCTGGAATCGAACTGGCAACATTTAGGTGCACAGGATGAGGTCCAACCAATTGAGCCACACTGGCCAGGGCTCGGGTAGTGTTTTAAGAGCTTTGTATTGTGGCCAGTCTCTCTGGGATCGGTGCAGGCACTTCCTTGTAGAGAGCCTAGGGGGCGCTATGACTAAATGTAGCCAGTGCTCAGGTGCTATGCTGGCTTTCCTACTTGGGATGTGGGGCAAGTTACCTCCCCACTGGGCTCGCCAGTGTGCTCATCTGAGAAAGGAAGCTGACGTAATACCTACCTTATGGGACTATTGAGATCATTGAACGAGTTAACACTCATAAGGCACTTCAAAGAGCGCCTGGCACCTCAATGGGCAAAAACTAAAAACATTTCCCTTAAGAACAGGAACAAGACAGGGATGCCCACTTTCGCCACTCTTATTTAACATAGTACTGGAAGTCTTAGCCACAGCAATCAGACGTGAAGAAAAAATAAAAGGGATCCAAATTGGAAAGGAGGAAGTGAAACTGTCATTATTCGCAGATGACATGATATTATACATAGAAAACCCTAAAGACTCCATCAAAAATCTACTAGACCTAATAAATGAATTTGGCAAAGTAGCAGGATACAAAATAAACGTCAAGAAATCGATGGCATTCTTATACACCAATGATGAACTCACAGAAAGAGAAACTAAAAAAACAATCCCATTTACCATTGCAGCAAAAAAATTAAGATACTTAGGAATAAATTTAACCAAAGAAGTAAAGGATCTATTTGCAGAAAACTACAGGACATTGAAAAAAGAAATAGAGGAAGATATAAAAAAGTGGAAGCACATACCTTGTTCATGGATTGGAAGAATTAACATCATTAAAATGTCCATATTACCCAAAGCAATCTATAGATTCAATGCAATCCCAATCAAAATACCAGCGACATATTTCACAGAACTAGAACAAATACTCCAAAAGTTCATATGGAACCAAAAAAGACCCCGAATAGCCACAGCAATCTTGAAAAAGAAGGACAAAGTAGGTGGGATCACAATACCAGATATCAGATTATACTACAGAGCTACTATAATCAAAACAGCCTGGTATTGGCACAAGAACAGGCATATAGACCAGTGGAACAGAACAGAGAATCCAGAAATTGACCCAAGACATTATGCTCAACTAATATTTGACAAAGGTGGCAAGAGCATACAATGGAGCAAAGACAGCCTCTTTAATAAATGGTGTTGGGAAAATTGGACAGCTACATGCAAAAAAATGAAACTAGACCATCAACTTACACCATACACAAGAATAAACTCAAAATGGGTAAAAGACTTAAATGTGACTCGTGAATGCATAAAAATCCTAGAAGAAAATGTAGGCAACAAAATTTCGGACATCATACGCAGCAGAATCTTCACTGATACATCACCTAAGGCAACAGAAATAAAGGAAAAAATGAACACATGGGACTACATCAAACTCAAAAGCTTCTGCACAGCAAAAGAAACAACCATCAAAACGGAAAGAGAACCCACTGTATGGGAGACCATAATTGCCAATGACACATCAGATAAGGGGTTAATCTCCAAAATATATAGAGTGCTCATACAACTCAACAAAAGGAAGACAAAGAACCCAATTAAAAAATGGGCAGAGGAACTAAATAGACACCTCTCCAAACAGGACATACAAATGGCTAAGAGACATATGAAGAAATGCTCAACATCACTAATCATCAGAGAGATGCAAATTAAAACAACAATGAGGTATCACCTCACACCTGTCAGAATGGCCGCCATCAACAAATCGTCAAACAACAAGTGTTGGCGAGGGTGTGGAGAAAAGAGGACTCTAGTCCACTGCTGGTGGGAATGCAGACTGGTGCAGCCACTGTGGAAAACACTATGGTGTTACCTCAAAAAATTAAAAATTGAACTGCCATTTGACCCAGTGATCCCACTTCTAGGAATATACCCTAAGAAGCCTGAAACACCAATCAGAACGAATACATGTACCCCCATGTTCATAGCAGCACTATTCACAATAGCTAAGATCTGGAAACAGCCCAAGTGCCCATCAGTGGATGAATGGATAAAAAAGCTGTGGTACATATACACAATGGAGTACTATGCAGCTGTAAGAAAGAAAGATCTCTTATCCTTTGAGATGACATGGAGGGACCTCGAGAGTATTATCCTAAGCGAAACAAACCAAGCAGAAAAAGAAAAATATCACATGATCTCACTCATATGTGGAATATAATAAACATAACAGTATGGGGAACAGGGTAGACCCAGAGATGTGAAAGTAGGGTACAGACTGACAACCCCCAGAAGAGGGGGTGGGGGGGAGGGAAGAGATAAACCACAGAACTTATACGCATGTATGCATAACTGATGGACATGGACAACAAAGCTGGGGAAGGGGTGGAGGGATGGGGAGGAGGGTGTCAATGGGGAAAAAAGGAGAAACATCTGTAACAAAAATAAATTAATAAAAAATAATTAAAAAAAATAAATAAAAAAAAATAAATAAAAGGACTGAACTAGAAAAAAAAACAAAACAAAAAAAAAAAAACAAAACAAAAAAAAAAAAAAAAAAAAAAAAAGCATACAACGCTGGATATGTACCTCTTCTGGTATTTGGCTGGCCATTTCACTATAAATTGCAAAAAATAAAAATAAAAAAATAAAAAATTAAGATTTAATTATTTACGAGTAAACAAGTCACTCTAACCTTAAAATGTCTTTGGCACGATTTTGAAGTACACAATGAGCTAATAAATGACAGCCGAATATCGAAACGCGCAGAAACGACATTACTTTCCAGTCCCCCTAATACTTCACTTTTTGAACATATAGAAGACAATTATAATAACTTTAAAAAAAAAATTATCTTTATTGTTGAAAGTATTACAGCTGTCCCCCATTTCCCCTCTATTAACCCCCTTCTCCCCGAATTATAATAATTTTTAATGTACTGCTATGGTAATGCTAATATAATTGTCAAATTTGTGTGTCTTTGATTATTTTCTCATTAAATATTTTATTTTTCTGTGTTTAAAAAAAAAAAAAAAAAAAAAAAAAAAAAAAAAAAGAGCGCCTGGCACCTAGTAAGTGCTCAGTTAATGTTAACTGTTGCTGTTACGGTAGGATATAATGAGACGCAAAGGAAGGAGGTGTTCAGAGAGGTGTTGAAACCTTAGTTTAGGAGCAGGAGCGGGTCTTTTCTATGAGGAAGCCGAGCAGCAGGAGCCAAGGCCCGGGGGCAGGAAAGGATGAAGCCGTGGGTATCTGCCCTCCTCATGGGCATTTAGCCACAGGAGTGGGAGCAGCCTCCCCTGCTGACCTGTACAAACTTCCCTAATTTGTGGCCTCTGGGGTGGGACGCCACCTGAGACTCCCCAGGTTTTAGCTCTGTTTAGCGCTGGAAGAACGCAAACCTCTGCTTCAAAGAGAAAAGGTGTTTGAAAGGCTTACGAAAGGGCTTATGAGCCTTCTCGTACATCAAACACGTCTCACAAAGCAACATTTTGATGAGTTAAGTGCAAATGAATCAGAAACACAAGGATTAAATTTCCCTTGAAATACACATAGGTTTAAAGATTAAGGGGAAATTGCCTGGCAAAACGTGCTTTGGGTTAAACACTGCAAAGCAGTTCAAGTTGGTTCCTGCCTGCCACTTCCTCTCTGCTATTAGTAGAAATAACAACAATAATAATAGTATCAAAACCGCTCAATATACGTTCAGCTCACTTGAGGCCGACAGGAGGGATCTAGGTCGGTGCATAAAAAATTAAAGTGTGATGATAGAAATAGAAATCCATGCAAGGAGCTAAGATGGCATGAGACTGGCAGCTGCCCTAAACCAGCCCCACCTCCCGCCGCAGCTCACAGCTGTGTTTCAGCCAACGGAACACGGGCAGAAGCCAGCTGTGGCACCTCTAGGCCTGGCCCCTAAAAGCCATGTGTTCCTCTGGCCTCTCTCTCGCTGAGCATGCTGCCATGGAGGTCACGGCTGAAGATGACAGTCTTTGTCACGCCAGGGGACTTGACGTGAACACAAGATAAACTCCTATTGTGTGACGCCGTCAAGGTTTCAGGACGTCTCATTACAGCAGCGACTGTCACTTTAACCAGGACAGATAGATGCGAGGCCACATGGCAGAATAAGAAAAAATTTGGATCATAAATCAGTACACCCGAGTTCTCATCTCTGCCTCAGATGTGCAGTGTGGGGCTCTGGGCAAGGCCCTTCCCACCCTCTGAGTCTCAGTTTTCCTGCTGGTAAAAAGAGGATATTAGACTAAAAGTCTAGCTATGATGTTTAGGATTAAATGATTCTAAAGGATAGATCATAAACTGAATTCTATTCTAGTCAACAAAGGTTTTACTAAACACCTACTATTTGCCAGGCATCTGGGCTGCAGAGATAAGTCAGTCCAGGCACTTAGAATATCAGCTTAAAGATAAATGACTATGATATAAAATAGCAGAAAGTAAATAGTTAGATGATAGATAGAATGGATGAGCAGATAGATAGATAGATAGATAGATAGATAGATAGATAGATAGATAGATAGACAGATAGATGATTGATAGATAGATGATAGAATAGATGGTGGATGGATAGATAGATAAATAGATAGATGATAGATAGAAAGGATGGATAGATAGATGATAGAATAGATGGATAGATAGATGATAGATAGAATGGATAGATAGATAGATAGATAGATAGATAGATAGATAGATAGATAGATAGATAGATAGATAGATAGACGGGTAGATAGACAGATAGATGATAAACAGATGATAGAATAGTTAGATAGATGATAGATAGAATAGATAGATGGTTGACAGACAGATAGATAGATAGATAGATAGATAGATAGATAGATAGATAGATAGATAGATAGAAAGAAAGAAAGATAGATAGATAGATAGATAGATAGATAGATAGATAGATAGATAGATAGATAGATAGATAGATAGAAAGAAAGATAGATAGATAGATAGATAGATAGATAGATAGATAGATAGATAGATAGATAGATAGATAGATAGACAGACAGACAGACAGACAGACACCAGCTCCACCTGGAGAATGCAGTGGTATAAAGGAAGCCACTGGAAACAAGGACACTAGAACTAAGCTTGGAGGTGAGAAGGCCACTGTCAGGCTAAGAAGGGAGGGGCCTACTCCAGACAGATCCAGGGACTTCATAGCTGAAAGGGCTCTGATTTCACAGATGAAGAAACTAAGGCCCAAAAGGTTAATTAGACACAGAGCTGATTAGTAGCAAACTTGGGCATCATTAACAAATTCCCTAAAGTTTCAGTCTTGGTCCAGATTTTTTTTTTAAGTAAAAAAAACTTAACAAAGACAAAGAAGTTTTTTTTGTTTGTTTGTTTGTTCTTCTTTTAAGTAAAACCTCTAGGAGAACAGATTGGGGATTCAAAGGGCTGGGCAAGGCTATGCCAGCTGACCCCATATCAGGGAGTGCCCCTTAAAGGTGAGCAGAGCACCCTGCTCCCGGGGCATGGTGAGAGGAGAGGGCTTAGCCTATTCAGCCTGCTAGGACAGAACACCAGAGCCTGGATGGCTTATAAACAACACACATTTATTCCTCACGGGCTGGAGGCTGGGAGTCCCAGATCAACATGCCATCATGAGTAGGTGAGGACTCTCTTCCAGATGGCAGACTTCTCATTGTATCGTCACGTGGCAGAAGGGGCGGGAGCTCTCTGGGGCCTCTTTTGAATGTCACTAATCCCATTCTGAAGGTTCTGCTCTCATGACCTAACCACCTCCCCAAAGCCTCACCGCCTAATACCATCACATTGGGCATTCAGATTTCAATATGTCAATGGGGCAGTGTGGGTGGGGGCGGGCACAAGCATTCAGACCACAGCAGGAGATGTTTTCATTTTTTATGTCTGGGGTAACAAATTGTCACCATCATAGTGGCTTCAACAACAAAAAATGTATCTGTCCTAGAGTTCTGTGGGTTAGATATCCAACAGTGGGTCTGACTGAGATGAAGTCATGGTGTGGGCAGGGCTGCGTTCCTTTCTGGGGGCTCTACAGGAGACTCCATTCCAGAGGACACCAGCTTCTGGAGCCCACCAGCTCCCATCACTGTATCCTAGAGCCTAGAACAGCACTTGGTGCAAAGTAGATGTTCCTCCCAAGCTTCAGGCGGTCGCCTGCATTGCTTGGCTCATGATCCTTTCCCTCCATATTCAAAGCCAACAGTGGCAAGAGGAGACCGTCTCACAGTGCTTTACTCTGATATCCTCTGTTGCTTCCCTCTCCCACTTGTAAGGATCCTTGGGCCCACCTGGATAATCCAGGATAATCTCCCTAGTCCAAAGTCATCCTCAATTTAATCTGCTACCTTGCTTCCCCTTTGCCATATAATTTAACATATTCACAGGTTCCAGGGATTAGGACATGGACATTTTGGGGGGACCATTATTCTGACTACTACAAGAGAAATGGTGTCAGTTCATTCTTTTATTCTTTATCAGGAGCCTGTTGTGTGCCATTCACTGTTGGCGGGTCCAAGGATAGAGTAAAAAGGCAGACCTTTCCCCTGCCTTTGTAGAACACAGTCAAGTGAAAAATATATGGAAGAAGCACCAACCAAGAGTGATGGATGTCACAAGAGAGGAAGTGCAGGCCTAGTGTTTGGGAAAATATCTCCAAACATAATGCATCTGTATCTTTTTGTCTTATTTTGTAGCTTAAACCCAGATTAAGACTCTTGTTGGGGTGGAACACCTGCCATGGACCACAGGCTGTTCCAGGCACTGTAGATACAATGGTGTGAGAAGACGTCTTCCGGCCCTGAAAGACCATAGAGCCTAGTGGGGGGTGAAGATGAATGGGCAGGCAACCACAGCAGAGTGCGGCCCACAACATCGTTACTCATCACTGTGGGGTCATAGCAGGACAGGGCAGGCCAGAGTGACGTATTGCATCATACGTCATTGCATCAGGGCAGGTATTGCAATGTATGGACAAGAAATGACAGGCACAGTTTCATAGGTCAACAAGGGTCAGTAAGAGGGTTCGCTTTGAAACGTCACGCATGCACATTAAAGACAGTCTAAGTCCAAAGGCAGAGATTAGACTCCAAGGATCAAAACAGCCCATGGAGGCAGGCAGAGGGGTATCAGAAGGGTGCTGGGATTCTTGGAGCCAGTCCTTGGAAGACACTTCTGCCCAATAATGTGAGCATATGATAAGGTTCAACTAGGAGAGGTCTTCTTTGTCTTCCACAGGTGTATACGTGCTGCCAGGTGTGTGGGTAGGTGCTGGGCCAGCATCAGGGGAGCCTCTGGGTTCTGGCAAAACCTTATTTTCTGGTTCAGATATCTCTCTCTCTCTCTCTCTCTCTCTCTCTCTCTCTCTCTCTCTCTCTCTCTCTCTGTCTCCTCATTTAGTGTGTCTCTAGGTTTCCAGACATCATGGTTATTCCAAGGTGGCAAGGATGTATCAGGAAATCAGAGGTAGCTGCCATCAAGGCCACCGCTGTACAGATGATCAATCCCTGCTTCTTCATATTGCTACTTTCTAGTACAAATGCTGGGGTGAGTGTGAGCTCTTGGGTCATGGACCCATGATCTCACTTCAAGGGAGACTGGGAAAGCAAGCATCCAGTAAGCCCAGCATTTGTAGAAGCATTCGATCTCTGCTCGTAAGGTCGGGGGCCCCCAAAACAGAGAAAAGGGAGACACAGTCCAGGGGTTGCCATAGCAGTTGGGAATGCTCTCAGCAGCAAGTTTCAGAATAGCCAATGTTTTTAAGTGACTTAAACAATGAGAAAAATGTATTGTTTCACATTACAAGATATCCGTAAGTAGATGACTCTAGGGTTGGTCCAGAGGCTCAGCTACAGCATCAAGAATGTGAGCCCTTCCTAACTTTCTGCTTTGTCATTCTCACTATATTAGCGTAGTCACCAGCTTGTCCCTTCTTGATGGCCTCCACACTCGACACATCGCATTGCCTAGGATTAGGTCATACACGTGGTTGGGTGACTAAATAATTGCTCCAGTTCTTCTCTCCCTGTATTTACACTCTTTTACCATGAGACTTTGTATTTTTCCTCACCTAGAAACCAGAGTCCATCTCCCCATTCTTTGAATCTAGGCAGGACTTGTAATGTACTTGGGCCAATTGAATGTGGCCAAAATAATGACATTTTAGTTCTAAGCCTAGGTCTTAAGAAGCCATGTGTACTTCCACTTATCAATCCTCTGCAATTTCCATGAGAACGTGCCTAGGCTCTCCTGATGGAGGGTGAGATATATACTCCTCAGTTGCCCCTGGTGGCAGCCAACCAACCATCAGACATGTGAGTGTGCCCAGCAAGGACCAGAGGAAACACACAGCTGAGATCTGACTAAATCAACAGTCGCAGATCATGAGCTAAAAAATGCTCATTGTATTAAGCCATGGAGTTTTGGAGAGGTTTGTTACACAGCATTATTATGGTAATCTATAATTGATATACACATCCATACTGCAAGGGAGGCTGGGAAAACAATATCTGGTCTTTTCAGCCTCAATAATGAGAAAGAATAATGGCTACTGGATAGGCAACCAACAGCGTCTGCCACAGCAGCCAAGAGGAATGACAAATACTCATGAGGCCAGGGGAAGGTGACGATCATGCCAAATGCTTCTATATAATTCTTCAAAAGGGATTGGCCAGTGGGTGAAGGGTTAAGCAGGAAATGAGATCAAAGTAGCCAAGTCCTTATGCAGCCAAGATTTATCAGGTCTTTCTGTCTGAGTTGTGATGATAAATACATCAGGGACTGTATTATTAGCAAGACAATTGCAAAATCAGGGGATGGCTCACTGTAATACAGAATTCATGAACCTCTGGAAATAGTCTGTATTACGGCACTTCTCCCAGGTCCCTTCAGCAGAGTTTGAACGTTCACATTCTAGTACATGGTCCATCTTTGAGCTGAGTCCCCATACCTGGCAAATCCCTCAAGAGAGCTCACACAACTCATCCTTGGGCATGGTCCACACCAACCCTACCACAAAAAGTGGAATTAAACCCATTTGGGGCTGGGTCTTCCACAATTCCTTGTATGTGTATTGCATTTTCTATTTCCCAATAATTTCCATGATCTCTTGGAATCATCCCTCCACCGTAGGAGGTTGATATCAACCCGAATCTCAGATGAGAACATTGAGGGCTGGAAGGCTGTTGTTTTCCTGAGGTCACAAGCAAGACAAGGAGAAAGCTCCACTCTTTCTGCCTAGGATCCCTACCCCGGGTCTCCCCATATCTTTCTCCTTCACTTAATTCAGGTCCCTGCTCAAACACCACCCCCTCAAGGAGAACTTCCTGAATCACCTTTTCTAAATTATCACCCTCGTGTCTTTCCCTTACTCTTTCCATCTCTCTCTCTCTCTCTCTCTCTCTCTCTTTCTTTCTCTTTTCTGTTAATAACTCTTATCACTACCTGGCATGGCATCACATTTTTCTATTAATTTTTAGTAGGTCTCCTCGATAATAATGCAAGCTCTCCAAGAGTAAGAACTTTGTTATGCTTACAGAGATATTCCGAGGGCCTGTGACAGTGACTAACACATAGTAGGCAGTTAATAAATATTTGTTGAAGATATGAATGAATGAATGAATGAATGAATGAATGAATGAATAAATGAATGAATGAATCATGGATGGATGGATGGATGGATGGATGATGAATGAATGAATGAATGAATGAATGAATGAATGAATATAATTATCAGGTTGATCTTCCATTCCATACCTGTGGAAGCACAGAGCCCCCCAGAGTCATCCTAACTATGACCTCTTGCTTCTGCAGAATTTGCTCTATTAATGGAACATCTTCCTTCTGCTCGTGTTCTACCTTTATTCCACATCACCTAGACCCAAGGAGAAACTCAAATCCTTCCACATTTGTCATCAGAAACATTTCATGCACACAAAGCATTCTTGGGCATCTTCAACTTACTGATGAGTCAGGGTAGGGAGTTAGAGAAGGAATTTACGTTATATGAATACAAATAATTTTGTATCAAACATGGACATCATAGTTTTTAATATGTCCTCTGGTCTCGCTTCATCAAGGAATTTTCACCAGCCACTTCTCCCAATCCTCCATCCCTTTCCTTTTTTCTTTTCTTTAATTTTTTTTTCTTTATTTATATAAGAGGAAGGTAGAGGGAGAGAGATAGAAACATCGATGAGAGAGAACATCGATTGGCCGCCTCCTGCATGCCCGGCACTGGGGATCAGGCCCACAACTGGGCATGTGCCCTGACCGGGAATTGAATCAGCGACCTCTTGGTGCATGGGTCAATGCTCAACCACTGAGCCGCACCAGCCGGGCCCCTCATCCCTTTCACCACTTTAAGTTTCCTCAGGTCCTCCAAGCTGGGTCTGAAAACACTGAGTTCATAAAATAAAGTCTTATTCTATGACAATGTCTTTCAATGATGAATTAGCACTGCTAAAGAAGCTCTGTCTATAAAACTTATAAAAATAGAGAGGGAAATGAAAGGAAAAAAAAGTTCCCATAACTCAAGGAGCCTCAAGAATATATTTGCAGACCCCAAAGTCTCATGACACCAGTTTGAGAAACACTGGACTAAACCGTTTGAACTATAAATAACCAAAGGCCACCTCGCCCAGCTTCCTTGTCATACAGATGAGGAAGCTGAGACCAGAGAAGGGTGTGGCTGCTCCAGGTCACACAGCAATGCAGATTTGAACCTGGAGCTCCTGCTGCTTAGTTCTTCTTGATTCTACCTTCTCATCTGAGTTATCTCCATAGCTAATCTACCTAGTCACACCCTCTGCATAGAATTACAACCTTCTTCTACTTCATTTTTTGCTGGGTGTCTTGGTTTATACCTGGAAACAGGTATAAAATTTTCCCCTGTAGGGGGAAAAAAATATTTTTTTTCTTGAGGAATTTAATTCCCCAAACTCATTAAAGTAGCAGGTTTTCGATGCCTTTCAAGAATCGATAGCTTCTTCTTATCATTGAAGAAAAATGGCAGACTGGTACAAAAAGAGATGCTTTAGTCTACCTTTCTGGCAGGTAACAGACAAAACTCCCGCCAAGGGAAGCATGCTTTGATGTGACCCTCCCAACCTAAACCTTTCCCACAGCCAAACAAATGTCATCACTCTCACCTCATTTGGTCACTCACTTATTCCTTTGACAAGTATTACTTGAGCACCTACTGTGTGCCAAAGTCCCTCTGAATCAGGAAACTGAGTCTCAGAGAGGCATCATGACTTGCCCATGGTCACAGACCCAGTAAGTGGCAGAGCTCAGACATAATTAGGAGAAAGTGACTCGTTTTATTTGAATTCCCCAGGCTCTTGGAAGCAGTTTAGAGCAAAGATCCCATACGAAAATGGTCAATGGATCTTAAGGGAGACATATCCTTTAAAATAATAAACAAGAAACCATTTATAAGGAAAGAAAAATTGAAGAGCAGAAAGTAATGAATCACCATTGCAAGTCAGCACAAAAAGAAAAATTAGTTCATAAAAATGCAGTTGGATAAATAATAGGTCATTTCATCATGTAAATATATCCCCAAAATAACTTTATTGATACAAAAACATCTATCCCAGTCTAAACTATTTGTCACACTAACGTATATCTAGAATCCTAACAAATTTATGAAAACGTTATATTCCGTAATCTTCCTGATCCCATGCAAATAAATAGTTGTGCTTCAACTGTCTCATTACGAAATGATTAATCACAGTTGCCCAAAGCTGCCAAGAAGTTAATTTTGATTTCTCACGTTGTGGGTGATATTTTGGGGAGTCTCCAAAAACTGTATCTCTGAACATCAGACCTTCTGGAATGAAAACCTCAGTATTCTGTCTCCTCCATTCTGGACCAACCTGAGGAAGAACCATCATTATCACTTTTAAACTGAGTATAGCTTTTTCCAACTAAAGAAATTTAAGAGGTTCTTATTGGACAGAATAAATCAGGAGAGGAAGGAAGGACAGAAACTCATATTCACTGTAGTTATTTTATTTTATCCGCTGAACACTGTAAGAGATGAACTATGATTGACCACAGATGAGGAAATTGAGGCCCAAAGTTCCCCAAATCACGAGAGATTGGCTTAGCAGTAAGGTGACCTACTCGTCCAGGTTTGCCCAAGACTTTCCTGGAAATCTCGTATCCTGGAATCCTCCTCCCATGTTGGCCAACTAGGACCATTGGTCACCGTACCCAGTGACTCAAATGCGGGTTTATCTGATTTCAAAGCTCCATGCTCTTTGAATGTGTACACCCTCTCCTCCCGCTAGAAATCTCCAAGGACATATTTTGGTGGCAAGAACCCTTCGGGCTTGAATCCCAGCGTGGTCTCCAATCCTAGAAGCTGTGCACCCTTGGGCAAGACTCTTAAATCTCAGGTCTTCTGTTTCCTCAACTGTAAAACACAGGGGAGAAAGTAGAGATCAGTCTAAATTATCTCTACTCCTTCTTCCAGCTCCACACTCCTAGTGTCTAACTGGGCGCTACCTGTCCTCTGCCCCCTGCCCCCCATAGACCATCCTGGATTTAACATGGTGGCAATAAAACCTCTTCCGTCTCTGGTTAACATCCTGTTCAATTACCTGGATAATTAGCAACAACTTAAACTTTTACTTTAGAAACCCCATTCCAGTTTCCCATTTTTCAGAGTTTATTTAGGAAGAGAAGCTAGTTCCTGTGGAAAAAAACAGAAAGTTTCTGACGGAAACTGTGAATTTTGTAACTGTATAAACTCTTTCAAAAGGCAGGGAGACAGACTGTGAAAGGTTGGTTGCTAAGGAGACAATTGTATTTAAATGATCAGCTCACAATAGACCCAGCAAAGATATTGATTGGATGTGAGAGGGTAAAATTATGCTCTTCAAACTGGGGAAAACCTTGAGGGTCTGGCTAGAGATTCACCCTTCCTGAGGTGGAGAAAGGCTGTGATTAGACTGTTTTTCTTTGTTTACAACAGAAGATGCTAACAACAGAAGAGAAGCTGCTTGCCTTCCTTTCTCCATCACAGTCCCTCCCTCCAGTCAGCTGAAACTGGGAGAAGTAGACGCACAGAGAAGGGAATTTGTTGTGTTCACTAAGCAACTAATGGTTCAAAGGGACCTTTTGCCAACAACCCTGAAGCTGGCACATAAAGGAAACGAATAGGAAAAGCACACACTACTTTCTGCAGAGGAAAGCATTCTTCTGAGTAATGCCCTGTGTAAGCCTCACAATAACCCGGTGAGGTTAGTAGGATTATTTCCAGTTTACAGACAAGGAAACTAAAAAGGATGAAATAAGTTTTTTGAGAGCTCTTAAATAGCATATGGCACAGCTAGGACTTGAACCAGGGCACCTGGCACCAGAACCCATGCTGCCACCTCTGAACCCAGCTGCCTCTCCAAGGTTTTGAGCCCACGCTGGCATAAAAACCCTAGGGCCTATGGACAAGCTCCCAAAAGAGTGTCTTCAATTAAAAGTGTCCAGTGGAGCCCGGGCGGTGTGGCTCAGTGGATTGAGCATCGTCCCATGGACTGAGAGGTCCCAGTTCGATTCCCGGTCAGGGCATATGTCCGGGTTGTGGGCTCAGTCCCCTGTAGGGGGCGTGCAGGAGGCAGCTGATCGGTGTTTCTCTATCTGTCTCCCTTCCTCTCTCTCTAAAAATAAATAAATAAAAACATATTTTAAACAGTGTCCAGTGGAGATAGAAAGAAAGATATGTGTTGCTCAAGCCTGGAGAGAAAACGAGGATTTGATTAAGCCATAACTGATAACATTTGACTGGTGATCAAGTTAGCACATTATGTCTGGGTATGATTCCAGTCTCCTTCAACCTTGTAGGACAGGAATAGCATTGCCGTCCACTGTTTGACTTAGAGGTTGTCTGATAGCTCGGGCAAGGAGGGGATTCCGCAGCTCAGTGTGGCAGAGCAGGAATGGACCAGAAACCAAGACTGCCGGCCACAGGGTTTCTGCTCCTCCCTGTGCCCGCTTTCTTTCTCAGCCAGATTCTTCCACCACTCCCCAGCCCAGTGTGGCTGGCAGCACCATGCCTTATAAGACTTGTCTTCCAGTGCCCACCGTTGGTTCTCTTTGTTCAAATGGTCCCAAGAGGGTATTGGTCATAGGCCAGCCAATTCATGGATCAGAAGACCATAATTTCATTCAAAACCTGTGAGGTCTTGAGTAGGGATAAGGAATGGAGAGTAGGGATCATGCCCGCCCTTTACTAGACTGTTATTAATCTGTATGTCCAAGTGCGTTAATACTTGTTTCTGTTCCTGCAACCGTAGTGAGTGGAGCCAGGATACCTGCAACGCTGACCTTAGATTTCATGTGTGTATCTTTAAAATCAATGATTCCAGACCAGCTTAAGTCTTTACTGGCAATAAACAAAAAAGAGGGGGAGCATAACAGTAAAGGGGAAGCATCAATTACTCCTCAATCCATCAATAAAGACCAAGCGAGCCAACAGATTCGATCTCAAGAAATAGAAAATTAGATCTATTATGTCGAGTTTCATAGATAACCAATGGAAGAACTCATTGCTTCTGGTAGCAAGATGGGGGAAACCATTTAAATGTTCACTAAAAGGAGATTGGTTTAAAAAAGTAAGATATATGTGAAAATAGCATCCAGCCATTAAAAAGAATGGATAGATTCGAAGAAGCTATTGTGGACCACTGGCCAGGGGAGACTAAGTGAACAAGTAGAAGTGCACAACAGTGCGTTCTAGGGGAAAGCCAGCATCTACGAAATGCACTGCTCAAGCAGAGGGCCTCTGAGGGCTGCAGAAGAAACAGCTGCTTCTAGACATTTTGCAGCTGAGGGTCAGAGATAGGAAGGAGGAGCCTTATTTTTCACTGTTTCTATTACTTTTATCATTATCGTGTATTATCTCTTAAAGTAATATTGCCTCGATAGATTATAGATGCTAGATGGAGATATATCCATGCATGCCACATATGTGCATACATATATGTATGTGTGTATCCACATGCACAAATATAGCTATAGATACGGACTTAGATACATCCCAAGTGTTCCTGGAGTTTCCTTTCCCTTGTAGACCCCCCAGGAAGGCGGAGCACCTCTGGGTTTCCACTCTCATCTTCAGCTTTCTGCTCAGATCTTCCATCTGGTTGTGTGAAGCCCTTTGTGGTTTACAAGATGCTTCCATATCTATTTGATCCTCATAACAACCCTTTGAGAAGAGAAGCTTGGGTGTCATTCTCTCCATTTTACCGATAAGGGACCAGGTGTGTTTTGATGCAGCTGTGAGCCTGGAGAACCTAAGTTCTCTAAAGCCCAGCACCGTGTTCCGTCCATTGATCAGAATTCCTGCTTACAGGACCTTCATTTTACTCAGTCCTGGAGGCTCAGCCACCACCCACCTCCTACTTAAAGCCTTTCCTGCCCTCCCACAGCCCCAAGTCCCACCCCTGGGCTCCATGGCCCCCTTACCCCAGCACTTAACCAGATGGGTGGCAACTGTGTTCATTTATTTTTCTGATGGTTCCCCCACTCTAATGTGAGCCCCTCATTACTCCCCTCTCTACCTCGTGCCCAGCGCCATGTCTGGCACCTAGAAAATGTCAGTAGATATTTGTCAAATAAATGATTCAGGGAATGATCATTCCAGAGCCTGGTGGCTTCATACGACTTGAGTTATTGCATATTTTTCCCCCATCTAGGAAGAAAAGCTCCCAGACGACCCCTCAGCTCTGTTCAGATATTGTAAATAATTGATCATAAAGATAAAACACGCAAACTGGAAGGAGACCAGGGAACCTGTCAATATCGTGGGAATAAATTTCCATTCTCAGCGGCCCAGTGCCTGAGCTGGCTTCCCAAGGCCATTAAACTATCACTACAGCTCAGGCATTAGTTGGAATAAAGTGTTTGTGTTTGTTTGTTATCATTTCTTAGTAAAACTAATTAAGGAACTAATTGATTGTTTTGTTGTTCTACTAATTAACTCCATATGGTGCCCATTTCCATGGAGATAGACTATGAGTTATGGGAAGGACTCTGATTTAATGTGTCGTTTCTGGGTTTGGGGACAATCCTTTAGAATTAAGTATCCTTTCCAATAGCATCCCCTTCACTGCCGCAGCCGTGTTCTTGGCCTTCCTGGGAAGCCCTGGGGAGAGAGAAGAGCTTTGGGCTGGAGCAGGTAGTGAGAGAGCCCTGGCCTAAGAGAATGATTATTGTTATGGCAGAAGCTCCCACTTTTAGCACCTCGTATGTACCTGGCTCCACGCTGAACGTGGTACATACAGTATCCCACACCCTGTCCATGAGCAATGTCTCTATTGGTGATCCCATTTTGCAGGAAAAATAAAACTGAGTTCCCAGAGTCACTTGTGTAAGGCTAGTCAGCTAACTCATTTGGTCTTTCATACAGCATTCAACAAATATTTATTCAGCACCGCTAGGAATGAGGCACCATTCTGGCCTCCGATAACAGCTTGGAATCAGAGACAGCCCTTCCCCTCACAAGATTTATTTTCTAAAGGGGAGAGACACATAATAAATAAGAAAAAAAAAACAACAAGATAATTTGTAATAAAGGTATGAAAGAGAATGAGACCAAGGGGCGAGGGAGTGGCGGAGGTGCAATTTTAAATCAGGTGAGTCGGGGGGACCTCTGTGAACAGGTGATGTTTGAGACCAGAAGGAACCAGCCACATGAATATTTCAGATGAGCACTTCCTGGACAAAAGGATAGAAAGTAGACAGCTGAGGCAGGAAGGAGCTTGCTATGTCCCAGCAACCAGAGGAAGTCCAGTCTGAGGGAGGCGGGGGTGGGGAGGAGAGCTCAGACAGGGGGGCAAAGCTGGGCCATGAGGCCCTCAGGTGTCACAGGAGAGTCTAGATTCTCTCTTATGTGGATGATTCACTCCAGGTGACTCCAGGGCTCACCTTCTTGCCATAGCCCTGTGCTGCCCCGGGTACAAACCTGGACAATCCCGTGGTCACAGGCAGGGCACTCTCCAGACATGGTCCTGGGAGGGTCCTTGGAAACTGATTTACACAGTGGCTTCTGACCTGTGACCCTCAGATTCTCAAGAATCAGAGAAATCAGTCTCTGGACACCTGTTTCCAGGAATGGGGAGGCCCTTTACTCAAAGCCAGGCCCCAAAGCTCAAAGTCAACCTTCCTCGCAGCCTAGGTCGTAGTGCAGGTTAGTGTTCAGTAAATAGTCACTCTCTTCTCCTTCCCCACCAGCTGATGCTGGGTTGGGCCATGTGACTTGCTTTGGCCAATGGAATGCCGACAGATGTGATGTGAGCAGAGACCTTACATGTCTTAGTGGATTGGCTGGGCACTTGTGCTCTGGGGATCTGTCATGAGACAGCGTCCAGCTATCTGCTGTCCTTCAGCCTAGTCCTCAAGCAAGCCCACAGTCTGGAGCCAAGCCCAGCTGGCCATCATTTGTAACAGTCACCCAGGGAAACCCAGCAGAGATCAGCTACACCACAGTTGTCCAGCAGGCCTTTGAGCCTAAAATCAAACACTTGTTGTTATAAGCTACTGAGATTTGGGAATGTTTGTGACACAGCATTATTGCAGCAATAGCTGATTAGTATACCTACTACGTGCAAGCCCTTGACTAGATGTCTCAGTTTCTTTATCTATAAAATGAGAAGGTGTGGCCAGGAAATTCCAGAAGGCCCCAACGCGTTCTCAAAGGGACAAAGATGCCATCTGTTGTGCCACTTCGGGTTCCAACAGTTGTTGAGACTTTCTGAGAATCGGGAATCGTTAGCATGGGAAGGGGTCTTCTCCACCATCCTCTGCCCAAGTGCTCAGGTCAGCTTTCCAGCACACCTCAAATGCAGCTGCCCACCCAAGTGTTCCCAAAGCCCCTCCCTGCCTTCCCCCCTCCATTCCCTGTCTCTAACCTTTCCGACTGATTATTTCTTCTGAAGTGCCAGGATCATTGTTGCAGGAGAAGCAATCAGCTCGGCTTTCAACAAGTCATAGAGACAGACAGGCAAGCTGGGGTATTGGGCTGTCAACTTCCAGGCCCTACCAAATGTTGGAACAATTTCGGTGAATTACAAGCCACAGAAATCACTTTGGGTGCTCACTAGGCAGGAGGTGAGAGTGATGACGAATGCTTTGGAAGTAAAGGCAGAAGCAGGCTTTCCCGGAGCCAAAAACCCACTTTCCAGCATCTCCCAAAGATGGTTCACTTAATCCTCACTCTTCTGGAGAAATCCCAAGGAGCCCACCAAGTTTGGTGAATGGCGATAATCCCTTCAGGCCCTGGACAATTCGCTGTGCATTTATAGAGCACCCACTACCTGTACTGGGTCCCAGCAATGAGCAAGACAGAGTTGCTATTCCGTTGCTTGGCCCAGTGAGACTCACATAGAAATACTGCAGGGGGAAAAAGAGAACAAAGGACTGTGGGAGTAAGGAGGAAAGAGAGACTGATTCTGACCAAGGGTGGGAATGAGGATGCTTTCCAGAAGAGGTGGCATTTGAGTGGGGTCTTGAAGAATGACTGGAACATTAAAATACATTCTACACACTCTTACACCACCATTAACAGTAATCATAGTAATGACTAACACTTATATAATGCTATTATGTTCAAATCGTGTGACTGTGTTTTATATATATATGTAAAATTATCTAGTAATTCACAATAATCTTTAAGTAGAGACTATTATTATCCCCGTTTTATAGACAAGGAAACTGAGTACGAAGAGAATGAGTGCTTACCTAAAGAATTATAGCCAATAAGCATCCAGGTGAGGATACAGACAAGTAAAGCAGACCTGGGATAATTCTCTAGCTTTTTGAGGGAAATGAGAGGTGATTGACGAATAGAAGGCATGTCAGCCAAGAACACCAGAGTTCACTTCCAAGAGTCACCACTTATGACTCAGGTAACTGCTCAGGTGACTTGGGGGAGTTACTTAGATTTTCTGAGCCATAGGTTCTCAAAAGGAGTTAGCATGGTCCCAGGTATCTAAGAGAAGCATCCAGGGTGGCAAGTGGAAATCAGAGCCAGAAAACTAGATCTGCATTCATTCCATCACTCACATTGTTCATTGAACACCTGTTGTGGTCCTGGCACCAGTTAAACATTGTGGGGAGAAACATAAATGAGACTAAGTCCTTGTTCTTATGGGAAATGCATTGTGGGAAGGAATGCTTGTACATATTAATCTATGTTCTTGTTCCCAGACTCTGGGGCCACTGAATTCTTTCAAATTGACCCCAAGGATCCCTCCTCACCTCTGCTCCCTAGGTTGTACACATAGGAATAAGTCATCCTCAGAGGAATATAAAACAAAAATTGCTGTGAACACTGCCAAGTGCAAAAAGAGATACACACCAGCAGAGTTAGATTTTCTGACTACCAAGACCACGTAAAGGACAGGAGAATGAAGAAAGGGAGAGAAAAAGTTGAGAAGGGACCTTAAGGACCAGAGAGGGTAGAGTGGAGGTTTGTTCAGGGGAAGAAAGTGAACCAAGGATAAAGTGTCAGGGTACACAGGAACACAGACTGACTCAGCAGCATCTGAGTCATTGGTCAGAGGTCAAACCCATCAGCCATTGGTTATCCAACTGGTAATGGCGTGTGTCTGTGCCCCACAAATTATGCCTCTGATTGGTCCATTCCATGAAAAGTATCCACGATCCTAGGGTCTTTGGCACTTGCGAGGTCCCCAAAGCAGAGGATGCAGGCCTTGGACATCTTATGGAATAATCGTGTCTTGAAAGAAAAGTCTCAACCTCTGACTAAGGTGAGACTAGAAGGAGCCAGCCTCATTTGCTGACTGAAGAGAGAATCAGAGAAATGAAGGCAATGGAAATGTGGGAGCTAGGACAGAACCTGCCCAGTGTCCCAGGTCACAAAGGAGAATGAGGCCAATTCTACAAGTGGAGACAACAGACTGGGTCAAGAAAACCTTTAGAGATGAGGTGGCCTTTCAACTAAGTCCTGGCCTGAACCACCAGGTCTTGAGGTGGAGGACAGTCATGAAGGCCAACAGCAGCAAGACTAGGGCTTCAACTGAAGGGCTTGAGTAAGTAGGAGGTACCAAGATAGAAACATGACTTGGGATAGAAACCAGAACCCCTCATAAGGGGCCAGAATGGAAGTGGAAGAGGTGGGGCTCAATCCCAGAGCATGAGGCTGAGGCACCTCTTGTCTCACATCAAGAACAATTCCGGCCCTGGCAGCAGGATGAAGTCACAGATGGGCTCAGGGGGCTCCAGCTTTGGGGATGAGGTTTAGAATGAGACAAGGTCTAGAAGTTGTGTTGCACTTAACACATAATGATGTATGTAAGCCCAGGATGGAAGAAATGCAGGTGAATAGATATATTTATATGAAAAAGATTTCAAAGTAAGAAATGACTGCAAGCTCTGAATGACTGCCAGCACTGAATTAAGCCTTGGTTTATTAAAGTTGTCCCGAATACACGACAGTCAGATGTACAGTCAGGATTTTATAGAGGCACCTTTTGAAGCTGGTAGAAGAAACAGGAAGCTGAAGATGCATAGACTGGTAGCCCAGTGAAAAGCACCCAGGCTGTGAGGCCAGACAAACATGTGTTCAAATCCTGCCTGGGGCATTTAGTAGTGGTGGAACCTTGTCAAGCTATTTTGCTTCTCTAAGCCTTAGTCTCCTCAGTTGAAAAAGTTATCTGGAAGATTAGAGAAAAATAAATGTAAAGCATCTGATAGAATACCTGGCACAAAATAGGTGGCTCAAACTATAGTAGCTTTTACTGATGATGAAGGTGATAATGATGGTGGTGGTGGTGGTGGTGGTGGTGGTGGTGATGGTAATGATGATGGTGGTGGCAGTGATGGTGGTGGTGATAGTGGTGGTTGTGGTGATGATGATGATAGTGGTGATGATGGTGATAATAGTGGTGGTGGTGGTGATGGTGATGATGGTGGTGGTGGTGATCATAGTGGTGGCAGTGGTGGTGGTGGTGGTGGTGGTGGTGGTGGTGGTTGTGGTGATGATGTTGATGATAGTGGTGATGGTGGTGATGATGGTGATAATAATGGCGGTGGTGGTAATAATAGTGGTGGTGGCGGTAAAAATGGTGATGATGATGGTGGTGGTGGTAGTAGTGATGATGTTGATGGTAGTGGTGATGGTGATGATGACCAATAAGATTATAATGTTGCCCTTTAATTAAGCCAGGCTGAGAAGACACTTTCTCACCACACCCTCTAGATCTTGAATACTCTTAAAACCTTGGGAGGTGGAGAATAAGCATTCAGGTGGGTGATAAGGAAGTGTTATAGCTATGGGCCTCTGAGAAGAAAAGCCATCTGGAGCTGGTAGTAGGAGTGGACAATAAAGACAACTGTCATTTGCTGGGCTCCCACTGTGGTCAGCAAGGCACTAGGTGCTTTCACGTTCATCATCCTGTTCACCCCACTAATACTCTGTGAGAGAGGTAGGATGGTGCTCCTGACAGAGGGAACAGCCTGTGCAAAGGCCCTGAAGGGAAGAAGTTAGATGGCTGGAGAGTGAAGAGCAAAGGAGAGTGGGCAGCTGAGGCTGAAAAGCTTCTAGCACAGTGCCTAGCACATAATAAGTGCTCAGTAAACTCAAACTCTGCCATCATTGTCATCACTAAGGACTCTGTAAGAGTTGGGATTATACCAAGATGAGAAAGGTGCTGCTGCAGGAGGAAAAGAGCTCCCTGTCCCGAGAAGTATGCAAGCACTGGTCATCAGACCTTTTCGGGGACTGACTGAAGAAAAGCAGACTGAAGAATTGGATTGGGGCAAAGCTTGGATCTAGGAGGTCCAGGAACCATTTCAACCATTATTCCCTACAAGCTGGTGAACTGAGAGGAAGGAGGCTCAGCAGTCAGGAGGATATTTGGGGTGCCCCTGAAAGCCTTGCACGTAGGTGGACCCAATTTTCCCCAGGCATCTGGTCCTTACCATCTATGTGGACTGGAGGTGAATTCTGCCAGAGGTGCCCAGCCCAACATTGAGCATAAACACCCCAGAAAGGCAGACTTTCTCTTTGTGCCTTAATCCCTTTTGAACTTGTCCTACCTCCTTTGTGCTCCCATTTTAATGATTCCGTTCTCTCCTCTGCCCACCCCCCAGGCCACCATGGATCAGCCCCCACAACAGGGAGCCATTTAATTGGCAGCAATGTTGCCAACGCTCAGCTGTGCAGGTGGAGAGGCATTTAGCGGTGTTTGTTCTGTGTAAGAGGAGGGGGGGGGGTGTTCTTCAAAACCAAGGAGCTCCAGTAGCTTGTTCAACACGATTTGAAGGTGATAAATCAGACCTGATTTTTTTGGTCATTTTTTTTCCCCTGCTGGTTCTTCTGACAAGTGGCCACTGCTGAGATTGCTGGAGGGGACAGAATTACTTTCATCCCCAGCTCCCACCTTCCTGCCACATCCCTCCCTTCCCTCCTCCCTTCAGGAGCTGCCACCACCCTCTACAAGGCCAGCTCCAGGGTGGGCAGTGCCAACAGAGCCAGGGCAGCATCTCTGAGGAGCCAGGCACCCAGTCTGCTGAGTTCTGAAAAGAAAGATCTGGAAAGAAGGCAGAGTGCATCCATTCATTGGAAGATGGTTGCGGGGCCTGAGGAATGGGCCCAGAAGCTCAGGCTCTAGGAATACTCTCTCATTCCCTCACTCCCTCACTCTCTTGTCATGGGATTGATGCATCCCACAAGCATTTATTGAGCACCTGCTATGTGCCACAGCACTATATTCGGGATACGCAGGTGAACAAAACTGACTGCCTTGGTGGATAGAGGGGAGGTAAAGGCAATAAACAATACATATAATAAATAAGGAAATTATATCCACTTAGAAGATGTTCAGTGCTGTGGAAAAACAAAATACTAAGCAACAGAGGAAAAGAGGGATTGAGAGTGGGGAGGCTATAGTTTCCAACAAGGTAAACAAGATAGCCCTTACTGGAACGGTGATGGCAGGGCAAAGCCCTAAAGGCATTCACTCATTCACTCACTCACTCACTCACTCACTCACTCAATCACTCATTCAGGTACTCACTCACTCCATCATTCCCTGTCATTCATTCCCCATTCAACGGGTCCTCTGTTCACTCACTCATTCTCCCATCTGCTTGCTTACTCCCTCATTGAAACATTCATTCATAAACTCATTCACCCAGAAGTCTCTCAGACACTGAGCCCTTTCCATTTCCGTCCACCAATGTGCCCCATGCATCCTCTCTTCTGGACCTTTGCACCGGTGGTTCTCATAGCCTGAAACGTTACTTCTCATCTCCACCTGCACGCTGGGTTTATAATCAGCCCCTCCAGGAGGCATCTCTGACTTACAGTCTGGGTATGAGCTGCAGCTCAGGGTTTCTGCACTCCGGTCCTCTCTCTCACAGCGTTGTCACGGCAGCCAGTTCCTCAGCGGCCACTCCCACAAGACCATGCGCCCCTAGGATTCGTGACAGTGTTTTATCCCTACACCTGGCATCATACTTGGCACACCATAGTTATTCAGTAAATGCTTGTAAAGTCAAGCAATTGTCAGGAAGAGTCTGGGCAGAGAATCAGAAGAATCACTAACCAACCAGGGACACACTACAGGGCGGGAGGAGAGCACATCTGTGCTGAGCAGTCTGTGCACCAGGGGCTGCATAGCCTGAGCAAGGTCCACACCGACCCTACAGGGCCAGCCTTCTTAACTCCACCTCACAGACGAGGACACTGAAGCACAGGGGTCAATGCCCTGCCAAAGATCCCATGGGCAATAGATGGCCCAGCTGGAATTTCCCCTGAGTCTGCCTGACCCCCAAATCCTGCTCTGGCCACACCCCTGAGCCCCCTCCCTTAAGACAAGTAAAACTCATCTGACCAGTTTGAGAATGAGCCTGGAGGTCTGAGACCATATTCACAGGGTCCCGGACCCCCACCTTAGCTCTCTGCTGCTGGCTGATATTAGATTATTTTCCTGATTATGCATTTAAATGGGGCCAGACCTCCCCAAGACCATGGAGCCCTGGCCTCGGACCTTTCAACTGGTAATTACTCTGCAGCCGCAGTGTGAGATCATCCATTAACCTGAGGCCAAAGTGCACCCTGCTAATCAGCCAGCCCTGATGCCATTGAGCAGCTGGGCTGATTGCAGACCTTAATCACAGAGGGATGGGCACAATCAGACCGTCCAGCCCTCCTCCAACCCCGAAGGGGAAAGAAAGTTTGATTATAGTGGGGCTGACATTTGGCAGCCTCTGCAAAGAGAGGTTGCCATAGGCCGTGTCACAGCCAAGACTCACTTAATAACCATGCAAGACCAAAAGGAGGAGCTTGGTTGGGCCAGGCAGACAAGATGATGCATGAGACACAGATCAAGGGAAGAAAAGGAAGAGAAGAGTTTGACACTCCGGCCCAAGCCCTGTGCTGGGTGCTTCACTTTCATTGCCTTTCATCGTCAAGGACTGTTGCCAGGGCAGTGTTCTTGAGCCCTCGTTCCAATAGGGAAGCTGAGATTCAAGGAAATTAAGAAACTTTCCAAGGTCATACAGCCGGTAAGTGACGAAGCTGACTCAAAGGTTGAATTTTGCACCCTTTCTACCATCTCGATGTATGCAACTGTCAAGCTGGCTGATTTCCTTGCACTAGCAATGACAAAGCAGTTGATGTGTAAATTGAGACTAATGTGCAATGCCTACTGCAGCCACATTAGCATTTGAAGAGAAGTGTGATTAACCTGAAGAGGAGGCCCCATAATAGTAGAACTTCAGACGCTGTATTAGACGACTGGGGAGCTCCATCAGCCAGGAGGACCCTTCAGGTCTCTCTGGGTCCCTACTTATAATAATCCCCAGCCTCCTCATTTTCTTTAATCACTTTGGCTGTGAGAAAGAAAAAAAGAAAGAAAGCTTGAGACCCCGTATTCTTCTTTGGAGAATGAAAATAAAAGAGAGGTACAAGTTTCCTGGGACTGAAAGTAAGAGCTGTCCGCCTTGGAGCCAGGTGGCCCAGTCTTGGGAAGGAGGCTTCAGCCTTGAACAGAAGAGGACGTCTAGAGAGAGACAGAGCACCTCCTGCCCAACATGAGATACGCCAGTAACCCCATTCCATTTCCCACATGAGACGGTGGCCTGGGAACCTCAGAGTGGGTGAAAGGACATGTAAAACGGGCTCCAGACAGGTGATTGCCACAGCTTGTCCATGACTGGGGCGGTGCCTTTCTTCTTCCCACAATCCCCTCTATGGAATCCGTACACCTGCTCACTGGGTTCCCTACTCCTGAGCCCATCCCATGTCACATCACCCTATGTCATTTACTGCGTTCACAGCACTTCTCTCTGAAATTACCTTTTGTCTGTTCATTGATGGTCTTCCTATTAAAATGTTAGCAACCAGGAGGGGAGGATCCTGTCTGACTTGTTCACAGCTAGCTATAGATCCCAGCAGCTACACCAGTCAGTACCTGGCACATCGCAGGTGTTCAGTGAATCATGTTTGAGTGACTAGGGCTGAAGTTAGGGTCACAGGACGGGTAAGGGATGGGGGCCATCTGAGCAGAGGGCCTAGAGGCAGAATGAGTGGTGGGATCTGGTTAGTTATCTAAAATTTGGGGTCTAGCTTCTACATATAAGGTACAAGGATGTGGAAAACCACATGACAACTAGTTCCAAAGGGTCATTCTTGACGAGTCCTATGCCTGTCCCTGTTCAATAACCTCTGCTTTCTAAAGTACCTCATGTCTGCTCACTCCTCTCCATCCTTTCCCCTGTGCCCATCCAGACTGGCATCATCACTGACCCAAACTCTCTGCCATCTCTTCAAGGGCTCTTCTGCCTCTGGTGCAACCCCTTCCATGCAGCCATAGCCAGCCTCCAGTTCTCATCAACAATGCTCCAAAACCTTCAATGGTTCCGAGTTGCCTATGGGTCCTCCGAAGGTCTCCAATATCTGACCCCTCGTCTCTCCCTGACCCACCCAACCACATTCCTACCCCAGCCCCACTGAACTCTCATCCCTCAGGTTCCTCTACTTCCTCCTGGGCCACTGGCTCTTACATCCTGAATTCAGGTCTCAGGTTAAATGTCTCTTCCTTGGGGGTCACTTCTTACACCTCTCCTCTCACAACACTCAACATACTTAATCATAATAGCTTACTTAATGTCCCCCTCCCCAGCAGACTCTACACCCCCCAAGGACAAGGGCCAAGGCACTTTGCTCTGCGGTGGATCTCCAGTGCTGTCATAAAGGAGGGAAGAAGCGTCTTCCCAGCTCCCACAAACCCTGATGGGGCTGCTCTGCCTTGGCCCTGACACCTAGGTGCGCTGTCTGCTGTCTCCTACTTTGCCCAGTCTGGCGCCCTCTGCTGGCCAGAGTAACAATTCCACTGCGCTAGGGCAGGAACCAGGTGGATTCTCTGTCCAGCTGTCCTGACCTGGTCAGTCTTTGCCTACCTCCCTCAAAAATTTAAAATGTCAAAAAATGTACAGTTTACTTATTTTTTATTCCTTCCTATTTGGACCCCAACTTGTTTTTGAGACTCAGCAAGCACCGTTGAAAATAATAAATTCTAGGAGAGTAGATTTAGGCACTTCTTAGTGGCCACAAAGAGAAAATTGAAGCAGAAGGACATAGTTTTAAAGTCACATTTGAATCCCAGCTATATGTTTTCCTACCTCTGTGACCGTGAGTGAATCACCTCACCTCTCTGAGTCTCAGTTTTACCACCTTGAAAGAGTTCATGCTATCTTCCTTGCAAGATTGTTGTGAAAACTGAGATAAGTTAAGCAGTGCATCTGGCTGCAGCAAGTGCTCAATAGGTGATTGCTGTCACTAGTTCTGGCCTTACTTGGTCTCTCTGGCTGTGTGACCTTGGGTAGGTAGCTTCCCCTCTCTGAGCCTTTCCCACTCTCCTCATCTGCAGAGTCCCCACTAGGATGCTGCTCTTTCCAAATATGTCACAATAAGTCACCAACCTCCTTAATGGACCTTCCCTAAGCCCACCAAGACCCTGAGGTTAAGACTGCATGACTAGATCACAGAATCCATCCACGTCTCCTGCCACTTACCAAACGTCCCTGTGATGCCCACAGCATCAGCAAGTGTTGCCAAGTTCAAGGAGCTCTCTGCTCTGACTTCTCTTTCCTGCCTTAACCCTTAATCCCATTTATTCCGGTCAACAAACACTCACTGAGCACCTACTCTGTGCCAGGTGCTGTGGTGAGGAATCAGAGGTGACAAAATATGTTCCATCAGAACCCGGGCCTGAGGGAGGATTCACCCTTTTTGTTTTCCTTTATTGATTTTAGAGGAAGAGGAAAGGAGAGGGAGAGAGAGATAAAAACATCAATGAGAGAGAACATCATGCATGCCCCCCACTGGGGATTTGGTTCACAACCTGGGCATGTGCCCTGACTGGGAAACAAACTGGCGACCTCTTGGTGCATGGGTCGACGCTCAACCACTGAGCCACACCGGCTGGGTAGGATTTGCCCTTTTTGTTTCTGGACTCCTTGAGCACCTGCTCTGTCATAGGCCCGGCAGGAAACCAATGACATATTCAAACATGGTCACTGAGATGAGTTTAATAAAGTCGCTGATTTACAAGGGCAACGGCAAGGCTAGGGGAAACCAATAAGGGTTAGTGCAGTATTTCAGAGTCACCACTCCTAGAACTGAGCTTAGCAGCAGTCTGTCTCGGGAGGGAGGGAAGGAAAGAAAATTAGTCTGATCTCTCTCTCTCTCTCCTCCTCCTCCTCCTCCCCTTTGGTCCCCTGCTATTGCCTCCCATAGGGGGAACCCAACAGAATCCATAATGCAAGGGAGCCCACAGTTGCAGTCCCTAAGGGCTGACCTTCCAGGACACAGAGCAGGGTGGAGGAGGACAGAGAGAGAATCTGGGGGGGCACATCTGCCAGCTACAGAGAATTGGTCATGACCCTGGGAAGGACATGACCTTCCCCTTTCCACCCATGAGATTCCCTCCTATGAGGCTGAGTTGTTATTTCCAGGAATGAGTCACAGAGGGGAGTTCAAGGCACAAAGTGTTATTGTTGAAACATCCCGAGTGTCTCCAAGGCCCTATTGAAATTCTCTCCCTCTCCCCAACCCTCCTGGTAGCATTGCAGGATTACTAAAGCTCATATTCATCTGTCTCCAAAAGATTAAACCGTCCCCCGGAAAAGGCCACTGCTTCCCAAAGGAGGACAGCCCATTTATTCCCTCAAGAAACTAACTTTTCAGAAGAAAATGTACAGGTTGATTTCTTCCCCAGCTTGGGAAGAAGCTGTTGTTTTTCAGCGGGGAGGAAGGGGTTGGTAGTTCTGTGAGTCTGAAGGACTTTTCTCTTTAACTCAAGCCACCCCCAAGTTCTATTTGAGTGGGATTGTTGAGAAACCAACAACAATAGTAGCAACAGTAATAACTGACGTGTATTTATTGAACATTTATAGCTTGGCGCTCTGTTTTCAAGCATTGTACACAAATGATCTGATTCGATTGTCATATCCTCATGTAGTAGCTCCTGTTAGTAACCCCATTTTACAGATGAGGCAACTGAGGCACAGAAAGGTTGAGTGACCTACCAAAGGTCACACAACTAGCAAGGGGCAAAGTTGAGATTGAACTCAAGTCTAGGTCTCTCTCTAAAGCAATATTTCTCAATGGGGAAAAATTTTTTTGGTTGTCACATCTGGGGGGAAAGGGTACTAATAGCATCTAATGTTAGAGCCCAGGGATATTTTTAAATATCCTACAATGCACAAGACAACCCCCCACAACAAAAATGTCAATAGTGCTGCGTTCAGAAACTCTTTTCTAGAGTCTCCCAGTACCTACTACTGCATCTATCCAATCACAATGGCCTCTCAGCCGGGGAAAATCTCACCAGGAGAATAGGGGTCAAGATCACACAATGCCTTGTTGAAAATGTTGGTCTTTGGTCTAAGAACATCAGGAAGACCCTGAAGAATTCTAAACAGGGAAGAGACATGGTGAATTTGAATTTCAAGAAGATAACTCTGGCTACTGTGTAAAGAATGGATTGGAAGGCAGAGAGGGAGACCAAAGGGCAGGCTGCTGAGGTACTCCAGAGGATGGTGAACTTGAAGGACAGGGTGACGGAGACAAGTAGGTGGATTCATGATCTATTTAGAAGTAGGCAAACTCGACAGGACTGGGTGAAAAGAAGGAGGTATTAAAGATGACCTTCAGTCTTCTGGCCTGAGACACAAGTTTGCTTTTATAGACCTTGTCTCTGTCTTTCCATAATGACCTCTTGAACAAACAACTATGTGTTTCTGACCAAGGGACCAGCATCTGCAAAGCTGCTGAGAAGAAGAGAGGTTGAGGCCTATCCTCAAGGCTGCCAGGTGTGGTTGTGCAGGATGTCACTGATGTGATTGGTGACCCCTCTCATTCAGCAGCCTACATAGCAACCTGCATTTTCCAGATTGTCAGATCTGTGGCCTGAGTTCTTGACTCTGGGTTGGCCATTACCAAGGAAAGCTTGAGCTTTAGGAACAAAACTATCAAGGCTAATTCATTCCAAACAAGAGAAGACTCAAGGGAGCATAGCAAGCCACTGCCTCCAGTTCTTTACAAGGCTCCTACAGATGGGGAGGAGAGGAGGTCAGAGGGCCAGTAGGGTTGGGAGTAAGGTTAGAGCCCATGGCTGAAAGTGGTGGAGAGAAGTATTTCAGCTTAATAAAAGAACTATTTTTTTGAGTTGCCAAGCTCTATTTAGATTGGAATGGTTACAGATAACACATCTAACCCTGTATCCCACTCCACTCCATGCAACCCTGAGTAGGCTTCGCTACCCTTTCTCTCCCATATAATTTCTTGTCCTCCTCCTTCTGGTCCTTCTTGCCATCCTTGGTGGCCTGGGAGGCCAGGGAACCCATGGCATTTCAAATGGCCTCGTTTTGGGGATCTACACTGAGAAGGTTCTCTAGGACACTCTGAGGAAGAGCAGATTGCTTATGCCATGCAGAGGTCCCCAGAGGGCGCAGAGTTTGTCCAGGCAGAATCAGCTGACATTGACACCAGGTCAGCCATGGACACATCTGAGCCCACCAAGGAGGAAGAGCATTATGACGTGATGCAGGACCCCTAATTCCTTCAGAGAAAAAGAACTATTTAACAGTGAAAGCTGTTCAACCATTAAAATGGTCTACTTTGTAAAGGAATGAGCTCCTCGTCCAGGGAACCCCAGCTCAGGCACAACCACCTTCAGTCAGAGGTGCAGCAGAGGGATCCTAGCATCTGTCAGGTAGGATGTTGACCAGACCCCTTCCAAGACAGGTTCTGCTCTGAGAATGTAGACAAGGCATGGTGATGTCTCCAGGTTGACCGTTATGAAGCCCAAATGATGTCTGCAACAAACTCTCAGTGTGTCTGCAGCAGCAGCTGAGAATAATTACACCAACACTACTGACCACATCACTTATTAACAAACACTCCCTGCGGGGCAGGTATAATCTTCCAGACGTGTTTTGAAATGTACCAGGGATGTGCTCGCGGCTGCTGACAGAACTTCAATAAACGCTCCCTCGATGTAAACATGTTTCTGCTCTCTTCTCTCTAACGAGCACTCTCTTGATTCCCACCCCCCCAAATATCTTCACGTTCTCTCCTTCCCTCTGGGTAGGATCGGGAGAGAAAAGATGACATAATTCGGGAGATGGTACAGGGACAGCCATGCCCACACCTTGTAAGTCATGAACTGCCTTGAAGATTCTAACATGGGTTCTCCCCAGCCCAGAACTTTCTTCTGAGCTCCAGACCCACAAAGCCATCCGCCTGTGAAACATCACCTCCAAGATGTCCCACGGGCATCTCAGATTCACCAGGTCCTTAGCAGAGCTCACTGTAGCCTTCCACCCCCACCCAAAGGTACTCCTGTCCCAGAGTTCCAGGTTTCAGGGAATGCCACCCAAGCCAGACACCTAATCCTCCCGGAGTATCTTTGATTCTTACCTTACCTTCACTCCCCCTACCCACCTGCCCCAGCCTTCATGTGGGTTCCCCCAGAAGCAAATCTTGAGAAGAGTTTAAATACAAATAGTTTATTTGGGAGGTGTAGGAAACTCAGGGTAAAGGGTGGGAAATGAGACAGGGGAGAAGAAGAAATCAACCCACCAGGCATTTATCAAGTCATCTGTGCTGGGGGCCTCTGAAGCTTCCTTCCACAGACACTCGAGGACATAGTGCAGACACAAGCGTCAGAGTCACATTGTGTGTTGGTGGAGGGCACTCCTGGGGGCTGTTAATTCCCTGGCACTTACATCCTGTGTTACCCACAGGCAGTTCCCAGCTTCAGAGAAAGCCTTCAGGCAAAGAGATCATGGATACTTCACATGTATCAACCCACGTAATCTTTACCATTTCCGCTGGAAATAAGCCAGGGAATGGTGGGGCTCCAGGGAGGTGGGCAGAGCATTAACCAAGTTTGCTATAACATCAACTTCTCTGGAGTGGATTGCCTACATAACTCTCCAGTAGTCTAGATTCTCCCATTTTAGATTCCTCCATCTCCACCCAGGCTGCCGTCTGGCTTTCTACAATCATCACTGACTGGTCTCCCTGCCTCCAGCCTGGCACCCTACGAGCCTTCTCCAAACTGCAGTCTGAATGAGGTGACATAAACTATGGTACAGGGCAGACTTCCTGTCCCCCTTTTAAATACATGACTTCAGGTAAAACACTTCACATCCCTGTGCCTGGTTTTGTTTGTTTTGTTTTTTTGTTTGTTTTTTCATGTGAAACTTGTACCTTCATCGTAGGATTACGGCAAAGATTACGTGAGTTGATATATGTGAAGTGCTTAGAACGGCACCTGGTACATAGTGATTATCCAATAAATGTTAGCTATTTAGCTCTCTATAACAAAAATATGATTATGTCACTCCTTCAAAGTCTTCCCTCTGAGAACTAGACCCTGGAAAGGTGAGCTTTGATCATTGCTGGAAGCTTCAGAGCCTGGGAAAGCCTAGTGATACCCTTGGAGACAACTCTGCAGCCAAGGATTGAAGATGCTGTTGGTGCAGGGGGTGCCTGGGGATAAAGGAGCCACTAAAGTAGGAGTCTGTTCACCATGGGTGTTGAACCCAACAACCAAGGAAACAGAAGATGCCTATAGCTAAGTCCTCCCCAGTCAAGGGCGAACTTGTGATCAGAAAGGCACAATTAGAGAAGGAAAGGGTCTCCTGGCTGGGGGCAGTCCTAGTCCTGCCAGTTGAGCAGAGTCTTCAGAATCAAGGTGAGGCAGGATTAAAATCAGTCTCCAACACTAACTCCCGGTGTGTCTGTCCTTGGCCAGGTGACTTTCCCTCTCTGAACCTCAGTTTACCGATCTAGACAATGAAAATACTATCTTTTAGACGTGTTGGGAGGATTAAATATTATCACATCTATAAAAATCCCAGGCATACAGGTAGGGTCTCAATAAAAGCCAGATTCTGTCTTTCTTTCCACTCACAATCGATCTCCTGGCCCTGATCTCTCTGTGAGCACCGTGGACACTATAGCGCTATCGTGGATCTGTTGAGTGCCTCGTCTCACATCCTCTCTTCCCAGGTTGTTACTTCCATCACTGCTGCGACACCTTCCTGTGTGGTCGAAGGCTGACAACACCTCAAATCTCTTGCACTATCTCCCCCTCCTGGCAACTTCCTCCTGACCATTAAACTCAGGTCTGGTTCACAGATATGTTGGTGCTATTCAAAATATATGGCTATGGCACTATAGCCCTATTTCTGGTGAAAGGATTCCTCCCAGGACATGGGATTTTGAGCAGTATATTTGGTAGTTCACCTCGTATGGAAGCATAAAGGAGCTGAGGCGTGAATATATATAGACTCCTGGGCAATACGAGAGGTTGGTCAGGGGGCTGGAAGGAGCACAGAGATTAGAGACAGGAACTATGGGGAAGGTGGAAGAAGCACGTGAATGGATCTATGGGTATGGAAACAAAACATGCAGATCTTTGCGTCTCATGTTATTGCACACAAGGTCACCCAAGCAGAAGAAGCACTCAACAGTTGGATAGACAGCCTGACTCGGCCAGTGGATATCAGCCAGCCTCCCTCCTTGGCCACCCAATGGTGGTGCAATGGGTCTATGAACAGAGCAGCCAACGGGTCTGTGAGCGGGCACAGAGATTAAACATAGGCTCAGCAGTTTGGCTCCTTCTCACTATGGCTTATCTAACTACTGCCACTAATGAATGCCTAAACTAACAGCAGCCGAGACTGAAAATGAGCCCTCAATGTGGCTCCACGAGGCCACTAGCTAGCCACGTGGTGGCAGACGAATTACCATGAACTCCTTTTACTGAAGACAGGGCAATAATCACCTGTACGGGGATTGCTACCACTCTCGCTATGGGTCTATCATCTTTGTTGGCATTGCCTCTGCCAGCACTGCCAATCACAGATTTAAGGAATGTGGGATCCTATGTAATATCACCTTGGACCCTTGAAAGAGCTGGGACAATGGGTGCATGACCTCAGGACGTTTGAACATTTAAATGGTCTATTAAAGCCTCAGTGGGACAATGACCTGCAGAGCTGGGACACTGTCCTCCAGGATGAGGTTTTGTTGCTGGGCCACTGAGCATTAGAATCCATAGATAAGTCCAGAAATCAGAGGTGAGTGTGGGGTTGGTCTCTCTCACCCTCGCTTCCAGATACACTCATGGTATTTGTGGTTCCCGGTCCTGCAACCTCATTCCCGTGGGATGGAGGAGGAAATTTTACTCTGAAAAAGAAGAAAATACTGGTATAGGTGATTGACCCTGATACTTCTACTTCTATTAATGTGGCAGGAAGAAGGACGCCCGGGGGACTCCCTGGGACATCTCTTGGTGCTTTCATGACACTTGGTACCTGTAAATGGTATTGCAGCAGCCACAATGGACAAAAGTAAAGCAACTAAGAGCTCTGACTTTTCAGGAAAAAGGTTTGGTTTTCCTCGCCAGACAAACCACCTAGGTCTGCTGAAGTATCTGCCAAGGGTAAATCTAGAATGGTTTCCGACATAAGAGATGATAAAGAGATTGATGGCCTCAGGACCTGCCGCAGCAGCAGGGACTACAGTTTGATCAATTCATCTACATTGAGGGTTTCCCAGAGATCCCAGCCAACTACTACCGTATAGACTCTGTGATAGACTCATCCTAATGATGGGCACAGCAGTCCAAGAGATGGACTGTATCAGACATTTTAATGACCTGTCTTCCCTCCTCTTGGTGCACTTTTTGCCCCAGCTGTTGCTGTGGCAACCAGCTACAGCCTGACAGAACTTCATCACAGCTCTGCTTATCTCTTGCTTTCTACCCTGGGCTTTCTCATTCCCAAGCAATGCCTTTGGAAACCCATTCAGTCATTGCGGTGCATGCATATACTAGTTAGGGTTCTCCAGAGAAACAGACCAATAGGAGATAGGTGAGTGATAGATGATAGGTAGATAGATAGATAGATAGATAGATAGATAGATAGATAGATAGATAGATAGATGATAGATAGATAGGTAGATAGATAGATAATAGATAGATAGATAGATAGATAGATAGATAGATAGATAGATAGATAGATAGATAGATGATAGATAAAGAAAATTCTTATAAGGAACTGGCTTATTAGCTGCATGGAGACTGAGAAGTCCCATGTTGTCATCTGCAAGCTGCAGACCCAGGAAGGCCAGCAGTGTAGTTCCAGTCTGAGAACCAGGAGAACCAACGGTGTCAAGTCCTAGTCCAAGTTCAAAGGCCCGAGCACCAGGAGCACCAATGGGATTCATGCATCACGTGGGACTATGCAGCCTCCACACCATGTGCAACCCCCCGTCTGAGAGCAGGAGAAAGGCAATGTGTCCGCTCAGCAGTCCAGCAGAGAAAGGACTCTCCTCTCCTCCACCTTTCCCTTCCATCCAGGCCCTCAGCTGATGGCATGAAGCCCATCCACACGGGAGGGCCCTCCGCTTTACGCAGTCTACTGATTCAGATGTCCATCTCTTCCAGAAACCCCTTCACAGACGCACCCAGAAATAATGTTCAGCCCGATATCTGGTCATCTGTGACCCAGTCAAGTTGACACCAAAAACTGAACCACGGCAACGTACAAAGCTGGAAGTGTGGAGAAGTTAACAACCTCCAAGGCATCCTTTGACCAACAGGGGACAGAAACTAGGGCATAAATATCCCCCTTCTGAGCGTCAAGCAGTTTTGGGCACATTCTACATGACTCCTCGAGGATCCCCGGTGGAACTGGGCCCTAGCTGCTCAACACTAACCGGGTCAATCACACAACCTTGGCCATGCTTTCCTCCTTTCACTATTTCCGCCCTGCCCCTTTCTATTCCTTGGGATCATTTTCCCAGATAAACTACCTCACTGTAAGCTGGCTTGGGAACATAACCTGACCTCTCTGAGCCTCAGTTTCCTCTTCTGTAAAATAGGGATGATCATTTCCCCTCCCTCCCAAGGTCGCTATGAGCAGAAGTGCCGAGTGCTGAGCCTGGTGCCCAGACACGGCGAGCGCTCAGGCAGGTACTGGGAAAATCGAGACGATGGACAAAACGCTCTTCGACAACCCCTTTAATAAACTATTCAAATGGGTTGTTTTCATCTTGTTCCATGTTCAGTTCTGCTTCCGCCCTGCTGGGCACCCTTCACACAAACACACCAATGGGGGCCTCCTCTTTGGTGAGGAGCACGTCAGGGAGAGAGGCTAGCAATCCTACTGGTTCTTGTTCAATTATTCATCAGCTCTTTTCCAAGGAGAAACCCACCCCACTCTCCAAGAAAGATGCAGTTGCAGTTGTCGCCCAGGAAAAGCTGGAGCAGAGTTGCCCCAAAACAGGGCCCAGCAATGACTCCTGCAAATGCGAGTTACCTGGCTGCATCTCTTAAATCGTTAGAAATAGGATTTGGCTTTCATTGGTTCTGGCATCCCTTTATCCAAAGCTTTGGAAGCTACATTCACAAAGGGCTCATAAAAAATGCATGGTGACCTGAAAAACTCCAGGAGGGTAAATTAAAGATGAGCATGAAAAACCTGGATGCTCAGGCTGAGTTCAGCTGCGACCACAGCAGGCAGCTCGGTACGCAGGATCGGCCTGCCCTCCTGCCCTGGGTTGTGCCATGGAGGGTCCTTCTCTTGGCCTGCTAACCCCTGCAGTGCTCCAGTTCTGACATTGACCCTCAGCCACCTTCAAAACTTACCCCTCCCAAGTTCCATTTCCTCCACAGCTTATTAGGAAGTTAAAATTAAACCTAAAAATGAATCCACGCAATACCAGGAATAATGAATGATGCAACGTCACCCTTCCAAACCACACATTTGTGAGTTTTTCTAAAGGCTGTGCTTGCACAACAGTGTCTGCAGACACCACTGACCTTAGAGGAAGAGGAGGAGTTATTGATGCTGTCAACCTGCAAGAGCAGTGATCCCCGGAACCCACGGGAGGGGGACACAGGAGAGACCTGGTCTAGGTCTGGTCTCCCTGCTGTCATTGCCTGGCTGAATAACCCAGGGCCAAGGGCTTCCTTTCTCTGGATTCAGTCTCCCATTCTACAGATGGGAGAACTGAGGCCCAGAGTGGAGAAGCTACTCTCCCAGGGTCACACAGCAAGTCGATAACAGAGCCACAGAAAGAACCAGAACTCGTTTCCCAGGGCAGCCCTCTTTCTCTGACTCTAGAACGCCCTCCACCTCATTCCCAGGTGAGCCTCCCCAGGAAAAGGAGGGGGAAGCATATTTGCAGGTGATTTAAGGCAGGATGCTTCCAGGACGCCCCGCTCCCTCTGGGTAATTTATGGGTGTGTGAACAGGATGATGGGCTCACTGCTTACACCGTGTAATTCAAAAAATGCAGCCGCCCCAGAAAGATGGGTGAGAGGTATAAAAATATGTACATTTGATGGAGCATATATATGTGTTTGTAAATACAGTCTGTTATTGCTCAGTGTTATTATATATCCATCATCTTTCTTTGGGTTATTGGAAACATAAAAATCTTAAAGCACTAAAAACACAAAGAACGATAAGTCACCCAGGAAAGTATATCTTCTCGGGGATGATTTTATGTCGGGAACAGTTTGTGCCTTCTGAAAATAAAGTCCTTGTACTGCCAGGGAGGGAAGAAGAAACAGAGGGCGGGGCTGGAAGATGGTCCCTGGGCAAAAACCAGTCCTGAGTGGAGAATGGTCAGGGGGTCAGGGGGAAAAGGCAGTGGGCAGAGGGTCCAACCCAGCTGAGGTTCCACCATTTGGGCAAGTGATGACCTTGTAGCCTGGTTCCTTACTTATAAACTGGGGGTCAGGGTGCCCACCGGCTCCACAAATATTAGTTCCTACCCCCTCAACCCACCCATTCTGAGCAAGCGTCAAATGCCGCTGTGCCAAAATGACTTTGATGTATCAGCCCCTCTCTCTCTGGACTCCTCATCGCAGGCCAAGCTTCCAGACCGTGAAGTGGAGCCGTAAACTAATTCCAAGCAGCAGACGTAGTCAATAACACAGACATGATTTTTAAGTGAAATTAATGATTTTTCGAATATGGATCTCCTCCCCGTGCCCTTCCGTCCACAGCTTTGGAGATTCGTGCTTCTCCGGGCATTTGGTCACGTTGCTGAGGCCTGGGGATCTGTTGTAAGTCCAACGCTAAGGAGGCCTGGAGGGGGTGCGAGGGTGGGAGGTGAGTGGCGTGGGTCACGTGTGCACGGGGCGCTCTCACAATGACGGTGGAGGACACAGAGGCGTGGAGACCAAGAGCAGTGGACTAGAGTGATCCAGACCCTGGCCCTCCGTCCCCCTGTGCCCGTCCTTGGACCCCCCCTGCACTCGAGGAGGGGCTGGGCTGGATGCGCTTTCCGGCCCCCACAGGACTTCACCTTCAAAGTGCAGTCGGATGATACTCATTCTCTTTTGTTCGCCTCGAGTCCCAGCATGGGAAGTACTAGAAGAGGGGTGGGGTCAGAGCAGAGGCTCAACAAACGTTTGTTTCATTCATTCATTTTGTGATCTTCAGAAATGCACTTACATGACCCCAGAAGTAACAAACCGATGGCATTCATGGTCCCAAATAATGGCCTCCCTGTGTCCAGCCTTTGCAGGGTGTTGGCACTTGGACCCTGGACTGGGCCATGTGACTTGTTTCCATCGGTGGGAGAGAAGCAGACTGGGCCCTGCAGAAGCTTGAAAAGACACCTGTACTTTTCCACCTCTCTCACTTGGACCCTGCTGCCGCCATGGCTGAGCTGTGAGAGGTGTGAGCAGCGGGCGGAGGGAAGGTGAGCGCTCCAGCCACCGCCATGCAGGCCGGACAGCCCCAGCTGACCTGCCAGCTGACCCACCAGCTGACCCGCCAGCTGACCCGCACATGCGAGCAAGCTCAGCCCCGCCAGCCACGCCCAGCCGAGCAGCAGCACCTCCCAGCCAACCTCCTGGGGAATGACAAGTGGTTATCTGTCATGCAGCAGAAGCTAACTGAGACACTAGGTTTTAAGTGATTTCATCTAAAAATGAGCAGACCAGGGGAAAGCAGAAACGCCAGGCCTCTGGGAGAGCAAACAAACCCTGCTCTGAGCTTGCAACGGTTTAGCTGTTCTCTTGTGTCTGCGTGTTCCTCTTCTCATGCTGTCCACCGGTGTCCACACCCTCTATCCAGACACGTGTCTTCTGCCCTCGTTCCTTTAGCTTACACCTGGGCATAGGACCGTCACCAGCCCGCCTCTGTCTGCACCCGCCTCTGTCTGCACCCGGGGCTTTCAGCCTGGGCCCCTGCTGCTAACGGCCGTCCTGCTCTCCGGCACTCACAGCAGCTAACTTGACAAGAGGGACAACCAGTGATGCCATATGTGTATACACATATGTATTACATGCACACGTAGATTTACATATATGTATATATGTGTATAGGAGAGAGATAGCTGCTTAAGCCTCAGAACAGTGATTGAACTCGATGGCTTAAGATCCTTAAGTTCTCTCCTCTGAGGGAAGCCCAGAGAGGAAGAATAATCTTGCCAAGATCATACTGCAAGACTCAAACTCAGTTGTTCTGACTGTTCATTCAGAACTTTCCCCAATACATTAGATTACATTTCCCATGGCCTAATCCCTGGGAAATGTGGGCATAGCTTCAGATAAAGTCACAGCATTTATGCAAAAGCACCTCCCATTGCCCCTTGCGTGTTCCCTCTTGGACATGCCTGGTCCTCACAGAGCGGAATGAGTGCCAGCCTGTGTCATATTATATACTAGATATTTGCACAGCTCCTAACCTCAGGTCTGCTTGGGATAATAAACTCTATTCTGAGGTGTCACCAGCTCAGAAATTTTCTGCCATGATTTTCAGCACGAAATGAAAGATCCTGCAGGAGTGGGAGCTCCAAAGCTGTTTGGAGCAAACTGATTTCAAGGAGTTTATCAACAGAAGATGAAAAAATGCAAGTTACACAGAGAGAGCCTTACACTCTTTGGAAGACCAAGTAGGCTCGTACATACCCAATGGGCTCAGTAAATGAAGAGGCTGGACTGAACCTGAGTCAGGGCAACCAACTTTCACTGGGTCCCTGCTGGGTGGCCAACTCTGACCTGGCACTGGGGATGCAAAAGTGGCTCAGAAAGACTCTGGAAGAGGTGCTCATATTTGCTGACTATGTGACCTTGGGAAAAGTACTTTCTCTCCGTCTACACTTCCTCATCTATAAAATTGACATGATAACAGTATCTGTCTCTAGGGAGACTATTATTGTTGTGAGGCCCAAATATGAAAATTCATGTTAAGTGCCTTGTCTTGGGCCTGGCACATATAGTAGATGCTCAATAAATGCCAACTATCATTCTGATTATTTTACAGAAGAACACTCCAGGCACAGACAAGGATGGTATGAAAAGACAAGGAAGCAGGAAAGCTTTTCTGAAGGAAGAGATGACAACTGAACTGGATTGAGGGAAGAGAGTAAAAGGCAACCTGGTGGATGTGCAGGAAGGGCATTCCAGCTAGACAGCAAAAGCAAGGCTAAGGAAGCATGGAAAATTTGAGTGGGTAAAAAAGAAAAAATGGGTTGATATGTTTGAAGGGTGAAGTTCAAAGTCATGGAAGAGTAGCAAAAGAAAAGTCTAGAAATGAAAGCAGAGTCCAGAATGTGCAAAACCTTACATTTTACATTAAAGATCTTAAGATTATTCTTTTAGGCACCAAGGGGTCATAGAAGGATTTTGAGCCCAGAAATAGCATCATTCATACTAAAGTGAGAGTGACTGATATGTCTTCAAAAGTGTCCTGCCACTTTCCTAGGAATATTTGCTACTTTACAACGGCAAATCCCTTTGATGATAACAATAACAGCTAATACATAAAATGTTTTCAGTGTGAAAAAGACACCTTACTTTCAAACCTATAACAATCCTGGTTGTAGGTTAATATCTTACTACCATCTCCCTCTTTCCATTTTACAGATGAGAAAACTGAGGCACAGAAATATTAACTAACTAGCCCAATGTCAGTTAAGTAAGCAGTGGATTCAGAATTTTAAACTCAGGGACACTGGCTCCCAAGTCTGTGCTCCCAACCATTATACTACAGTGCTTCAGAGAAAGAAGAAAAAAAAAGCCAGTCTGTAATGATGTACCTCAGACATAAGCAAGACTTCTAAGTGGAGAAAAAGGATGTTTGATGGTGTGGTAGAAAGAACTTGACTGGAATAACGGAGGCCTGAGTTCCAGACCCAGTTTAACCTCTGAATCTCTGCGTGACATAAGCAAGTGGCTTCCCCTCTCTGGGCCTTATTTCTCCATCTGAGCCACAAAACCACTCTAGCTTTGATAGGCTCTGGTTCTGAGGCTTTCTAGGAGTATAGAGAAAAAATGTCGAGATGTTAAAGTATGCAAATAAAAATCAATTCTCAAAGCTTGGGCAGGAAGATGTGACCTGGGATAAGGAGAAAGGAGAGTAGTCAGGATGACTCTAGAGACCGAATATGAGGTCAACGCTGCAAGAAACGAGTGATCCAACCAGGGGAAATGCAAACATCTCCACCCCAATCCTAGCCTAGCTATGCAACAACCAGCTTAAATTCAGAAAATACCGAAGCAGAAAGATCTTTCGGAGGTTATGTTACAAGTCAATGGTTTTCATACTTACTTTGAGCTATTTTTTAAAGCTTGCATGGACTGCAATATACAAAGCTGATTTTTAAAAAGCAATGTTTTATTTGTGTGAATTTATTTTATAAATACAGGTTATAACCTTTACTTATTCTGAAGTCAGTCAATAAGAACAAGGCTGTTTTGATTAAATAAAGTGGATGCTCAGGTTGATATAAAACTGCAATTGTCATCTGTAACCCCCTGACTTCGCTTTTTTGTGCGTTTATCAAAAGAGCCTGATAATTTTCATTAGTTTTGGTTGTGTAGTATGTTGAAAACACTATTTACACAGATGAGTAGCTACAGATGCTGACAGGTTAAAAAAACAAAAAAGAAAGTAAAGATGGCCTTGCAATCTTTGGATATTCTTCAAAGTGATCCAGAGGCTTAAAAAGAAGCCTAAGATATTATACAAAATATCCAATTTCAGATCGTATCCATGGTGTAGAGTTCATTCATTCATCCATGTATTCAACAGATACCCCATGAGTGCCTACCGCGTCTGCTGCTCCAAGCACTGGGATACAGCGGGGAGCAGGAAAAAAGCACCCCTGTCCTCCTGAAGTTTAAAACTTGGGTGTGTGAGCCCAGCCGGTGTGGCTCAGTAGCTGAGCATTGACCCATGCACCAAGAGGTCGCCACTTCAATTCCCAGTCAAGGCACATGGTTATGGGTCAAATCCCCAGTCAGGGGGCGTGCTGGAGGCGACCAATCGATGTTCTCTCTCATCAATGTTTCTCTCTCTCTCTCCCTCTCCATTCCTCTCTCTCTAAAAAAAAAAATCAATAAAGAAAAATAATTTTTTTTAAACTTGGGCACGTGAGCGATGGACAATCAATGAAATGAATAAGTGAACTCTGCGGTAGGGTTACTGCCCTATGGTATAGTACAGGGACAGTGAGGGCTACAGGAATAAATACGCGGGAAGGGGTAGGGACTCTGGGGTGGAGGCTGGCTCCATTTGAAACAGGTCAAGGTGGCCTCACTTGGAAAATCTGAGCAGAAGTTTGCAGGAGTGAGGAAGCTGGCCCCGAGCCCGCGGGAAGGGCATCCAGCCAGTGCCACCCCCAGCTGGGTGAGAGGCCCGCGGGGCCAGCTCCAGCAAGCGGGAGAGGCTGAGGCTGAGCAGCTGGAGGGACCGAGCCAGCGTGAGGGCGGTGGGAAACAGGTCAGAGAGGAGAAGGGTCAGATCACGCTCGGCCTGGGAGGCTGTTCTACTGACTTTGGCTTCCGTGTGGAATAAAAGGGAAGCCACTGGGGACTTCTGGGCAGAGTGACAGCACGTTTTTACAACAACACTCGGAGTGCTGCGCTCAGAACAGAGCACAGGGAGTAAGGGTGGAAGGAGGGAGAAGAGGTGTGTCTGCCGTCACCCAGAAGGATGGGCGGTGGCTTAGACCACGTGGTGGAGGAAACAGTGAGAAGGGACTGGACTCTGGATATGCTTTGAAAACGGAACTGTTGGGTATCCCTGACCAGCTGGATGAAGCTTATGAAAGGAAGAGGATTCAAGGATGACTCCAAAGGGCTTGGCCCAAGCAACTGATAGAGCAAAGCTGCAGGTCGACTTACCTGAGGTGGGACGACGAAGGAAGGAGTAGGTTTGGGGGGTGGATCGGGACTTCAGTCCTGGATGTGTTACCTTCAAGGTGGCTGTCAGAAATCTCCGTGAAGATGGACAGATGAGTCTGGAGTTTAGAGAAGTGGTTCGACCTGGAAATATTTGGGGAGCGGTCTGTTGAGAAGGTGCTTACAGTGTGAGGGAGACAGCCTGGGTTCAGCAAGGCAGTGGGTGTAGACAGACAAGAGGTGCAGAGGCTGGGCCTGGGGCACCCCAACATCAGGAGGTCAGGGATTGAAAAGAAAGCAGCTAGGAGCCTGAGAAGGAGCAGGTGGGGGCTGGGGGCGTGGAGACCAGGAGGGTCAGATGTTCTGGAGACCAAGTGAGGAGAGTGCTTGAAGGAGGAGGACGTGTTCAGCTCTGTCCAATGCTGACTGGACGGCGTGCGGGCGCCTGAGCCTAGACTGCTGGCTTTAGCCAAGCGGTGGCCGTGGGTCATGGGTGACCGTGCAAACCCAGTTTTGATGTAGCGGTGGGAGCAGAAGCCTAATCGGGTCATCGCAAGGAAGCATGGGTGAGAGGGATCTGCAGTTATAAAGACCCACCTTGCCCGAATGTTTGTTATAAAGGAGGCCAGAGAAATAAAATGGCAGCTAAAGGGGCAAGTGGAATTGGTTGTCTGTTGTTTGTTTTAACACAGAAGTCTTGGCATGTTTGTCCGTGGGTGTCGGTTATCCAGGAAAGAAGGAATCTGCTGTGGGCGAGAGGGGGGACAGTTGTGGAAGCCATGTCCTTGGCATGTAGGGGAGGGTTGTTCTCAGGTGGGGACTGTGCCTCTATCTACTGATGGGAGGGCAGGTAAGACATGAGTGCAGGGAAGCAGGGCAGCTGTGGGGAGTGGAAACCTGTGGACGTTCTCTTCTGATTGCTCTTATTGTCCTTGTGAGATGGGAGATAGGCCATCAGGTGAGAGTGACAGAGGGATGAGGTGCTGGAGGTTCGAGGAGGGGGAACGTGTGAGAAAAATCATCTAGAGGAGAGAGAGTGAATGGACCAGGGAATCAGATGGTGGTTGCCAGGCAGCATAGCAACCCGTGGGAGGTTCATGCTCAGGACGCTAAGGGAAGCAGTCGGCATAGCTGAGAGCTTTTCTTCAGACCCCCCCTGGCTGCTTAGGGGCAGACACGGAATAGGCAGAGTTGGTTATGTCCAGGTTTGTGATTCTGCCAAAAAAGCATGAGATGGACAAGAGTCCAGGGTGTGGACTCTGGAGGCAAGATACCTGGTTGCAAGTCCTTGAGCCACCATTTCTTAGCTGTGTGACCTTGAGCCAGTTACTTAACCTCTCTGTGTTTCGGGGTCTTCAGTAAAAGTTAAATGAGCTAGTATTCATACAGCCTTTAGAATAGTACCTGGCCCAGGAAAAGCTCTCGGTAAATGTTAGCTTTTATTGTAACTCATACTATTTGAGGGAGGCAGCAAATGAGCTTCCAGCCAGTGAAAATCCTCTGGGTTTGTCAGAAAACACTTGTGAAATGTATCTTGTACCATTAGGAGATATTAATATCACTTTAAACATCTCATCCGGCCCATTTCTGTTAGATACACTTCAGACTTCCCAGTCTAATTTCTCTTTTTCTTTTCTTTGAGACCAACCATTAAGTTTCAATTTCCCCACTGACACTATCTGCTGTCAGCACAGTGACAACTAAAAGTCAGTCGAGACGCACCGGCATGCACGGTGACGCGGATGATCACACGATGGGGTGCGTTCTGCACCTCCGACCATCACCCTGCGGGGAGGGCGGGCACCTGCCGCCCCGAGCCTCGCCCGGGCTCCACCTGACCTTCCAGCACGGTCCTTCCTCCGCTCCCCAGGGCCGCAGTGGCACACACACTGGGCTTCCTGTGAGCAGACGTGCCCGGGGCCGTGTTTCATGAGACTTGCCACTATGATTTCACTAACGAAAGACCATTGACAAATGGGTGCCAGGGTACTGACAGAGGGAAGGGACTCGGGGCAGGGCGGCGGTCGATACCAGGGCTTCTCTCTTCCCGGTGGAGAAGGACAGCGGGTCATCAGCGGAGAGGGCGGCGGGGACGGAACAGGAGGCAGAGCTGAGCGCTTCAACACCCGGGATGCCCGCCCGTGGGGAAGCTGAGAAACCCGCGCGTTGCGATGCGCGTTGCTTTGCACAGAGGGCGGGAGCACCCGCTCTGGAACCTGCTTGGGCATGTCGCTTAACCTCTCTCCGCCTCAGTGTCTACATCTGGAAAATGGAAATTATTACAGACCCTGTTTCGTCAAGTTTGAGAATTAAATGTGCAAAAATATGCGCAGCCTGTAGAACAGACTATGATAAGGATATTAGCTATCACTCCTCTCGTTTTTGGAGAATTTAAATTGTATTTCTGTTCTGAGTCGGGCTTCTGCAGCCCCTGAAACATTTCCTTGGGACCGAGGGTTCCTCTGACCCCCATGAAACATGGAGATTCCTCTGATCCCCCGTAAGACTAGAGTCCCTCTTCTCCACCTGATCAGACCTGGGTGGAATTTGCCATGGTGGCTCTGAGGAAGAAGAAATGAGCCCTGGCCCTGGCCGGTTTGGCTCAGTGGTTAGAGCGTTAGCCCGCGGACCAATGAGTCACGGGTCCGATTCTGGTCAAGGGCATGTACCTCAGTTACAGTTCATCCCCTGCCCTGGTCGGGTCATGCAGGAGGCAACCAGTCAATGTGGCTCTATCACATCGATGTTTCTGTCTCCCTCTCTCTCCCTCCCTCCCACTCTATCTGATAATAGGTGGGAAAATATCCTCAGGTGAGGAATAAAAAATAAAAAAAGAAAGAAAGAAATGAGCCCTGGGGGAGTGGAGTGGAAGGGTCTTCCCTTGGGGCTCATTCAGAAACATTCAGGAAGGTCCAGTGGGCCAGCAAATGGTAAAGGAAAAGAAAACACATTTGGGGAGATTTTTTCAGGGGGTAGCAGGGACCAGCAGCAGCAAGGTCACCTGGCAGCTTGTTAGGAATGCAGAATCCCAGGCCCCAGCATCTGCGTTTTAACTGGATCTCCAGGTGACTCCTGCACACCTTACGGGTTGAGAAGTACCCTCTCCACTTGGTCCACCACGTCATCATCTCGCTTATTCTTTGCAACAGCTCTGCCCATTTTACAGATTAAGAACTCGGAGGCTCAGAAAGCTTAGCCCACTGCTCGGTGACAGTGCATGGCAAAGTGTGGGTCTGGACCCAGAAGGTCCGATTCCAGAACTGTGCTTTCTCCATGACTTTGAGCTGCATGGCAGGACAGAAAGCTGCATGGGCTCAGTTTGAGAAGGGTAACACTGGCCAGGAATCCCATAGACCCTTCCTGTAACATAGTCCAGAAATGCAGCCGCACTACCTAATTCACTCACGTATTTATTCAACAAACATTTCCCAAGAGCATCTACCCTGTGCTAGAAACAGTGATGCAGAGAAGAATGTCACCATAGCTGGGTTTAAGAGACTTAGATCTGATTGGGGAGCTAGAAGAACGAGCCAACCATTCCTGTGTCCCACGCCCTCCCACTCCCACTCCAATATCTTGTCAGTCCCTCACTTCTTTTCCTCTCCCTTCTGCCTTCTCGACCCCTCACCCTGCACTGTTCTCCCTCTCTTACAGGGACCCAACTGGACACCTCCAAAAGAGAAGAGCAATTGTCACCCGGATGATGGCTCTGCTGGGGACCAATGCCAGCCAAATGGTGACCCTCAGCCCTCTCTGTAAGCTGGATCTCTGGCGTTCCTGTTGGTTTCAGAAAGCTGAGCCTCTGGCTCTTGGCCCCTAAAGGATCATTGCCCGACTGAGTCTCTTCCAGCCGAGTTTAACATTCTTTGGCTGAGGCCTCCCGGCTCCCAGGAAGCAAGTGGAGGCCTGTTCCCCGTGCAAAGCCCCCCTAACAGAAGCTCATGTGCAAATGAGCGTGTTGGACCGACTGAGACCCAGCCAACACCGGGCAAGGCTGGATTTTGAGTTTCAAAAGCGACAGCATCAGTTGGAGGGGGGAAGGATGGGAGGACTTAGAGGCTGGAATGAGAGAGGTCAAGTTTACCACAGCACTGGAAGTATTATTTTGGCAGCATGGCCCCGGGACACAGCAGGAAAAATGAACCCAAAGACAGCACATTCTGCCACAGAACTAAATGGAAAGAGCAGATTCCAAAGCAGAATGCACCCCGTTAAAGAGACAGCAAGAATCTGGATACACATGTGTACACAAGATCGTCTGGGAGGAAATACGTGTTCATCTGTGCTGAAGTAGAGTGGCTTGGGGCTCATTTAGAATAGAATGGGCCACCAGGCGGCCAGGAGGACGAGTGCTACCCTCTGCATTGACCACCAGCAACCTGACATTAGCTATGAGTTGGCTAGACAGACACCTGCACGTGAACTTTCTCTTTGCTTCTAGCCCACTGCTTAAGAAATTACCTATTTCCTCCCACGCCTTCCTTCCTTGTGCTTTTTATGACCTCCAACAGGATTGTAAACCCCACCTCTATCTGGTCCGAACCCTGAACTTCATAGTTGAGCATTTGCAGCTGCAGAAGAAAGATTGTTGGAGCCAGAAGGCAGCAGTGGGCTGTGTTGGGAAACAACTTTGCCGTGTTGTTTGGGCCAACGGAAAACAAATATGATCCCGGGGACATGAACCTAAACTAAAAAAGGTCTTCCATTCTGCTCTAAATTTTTGGAGGAGTTTTGTGATTCTTATAAAACTGGGATGTACATCTCCCAATATTCCTTGTTTTAGACTAGAGTGAGACAGTATGCTCCTTTCTCTCCCAGAGTCCCTTCACATCACCAAGATTGAAGAAAAAATGGCCCTGCTCCTAAAAGTGGTCTTTTTCTTTTCTGGGATACCTTGGCCCCACAAGAGCATCCCAGACAGGGATGTAACAGCAAGAACATCATTAATGGAGTGCTTCTCAGTGTACAGCACTGTGGGACGTGCTTAGCATACATTATCTCAGTAAGTTCTCAGACGCACACTATCATCATCCCCAATTTGCTGATGAGTAAACTGAGGCTCAGAAGAGATGAGCATCTCGCCCACCGAGCTAGTCAGTGAGAGAGCCCGCACTCAGTGCAGGTCTGCTGACCCAGTGCCACCGCTTCCCAGAAGTCAGCCCTAAGACATGAACAATGGTCCCCCGGGTCACCGGGCGGTGATGGGCAAATAGTGTTTTCTTCTCTCGGCTTACGTCTACTTCCTAGATATTCTACAATAAACATGTTAACTTTGAAATATGGTTTAGAAAATTCATGAATACGTTTTAAAGAAAGGAAAAGGAATGTTGGACCCAGGCTCCCTCCAGAGAGAAGAGCTCCGGGCAGAGAACCTTCTGTTAGTTCTGGCCTTGAGTTGCCTTGTGCAGAGCTCAGAGCCTGAGTGCTGGGGAGGCCAAGTGGAGAGGCCCCCACGGCCTGCAGAGGGTTCCCCCTCAGCCCCGAGGAGCTAAGCTCATTAATGAAAGTGACCCAAATAATTTCCTACCAAAAGCACACAAGCTGTTTTATGTCTCAAGTCCACGATCTGAGGCAAGAGTTAGCAAGTTCTTTTTGATTCCTTGACAGTGTTCTTTGATGCCATCAGAGTGTGTCTTTAAGGAGACTGCTTCCCCCGTAAGCTCTGCGGGGCACTGTCCTCTGCTCTCTGGCAGGTGACTCGGCCGTGTGCGCCTCACTCTCCCACTGCCGTTCCTCACTAGGCCAAGGGATCTGCCCAGGGAGGTGGAGGGTGACAGGAGGTACCCCCAGTGCTGTGTGGTTGACCCTGGAAGAGACGGGGCAGAGCAGGCAGAGTGCACACTCAGCAACCACTTCACAGAGTCCCCGTGTCGGGTCACCATGCCACCAGCTCGGAGAAGTAGGTGTTCTTCGGGCCCTCAACCTTGCTGGCTACAGAAGGCCTGCAGTTCTCCAGCTGTGGCCGGGACATCAAAGATCCAGAAAGAACAAACACATTGGCCAATGGGAAAGCTGTCCTTGCCCCCGGCCCCTTGGCATCAGAGCAGGTACCTCCCCTGCTGTGTTCTAGGCAAGAAGCTTGAAGCAGAACCCGGGCAACTGAGTGTCCTCGTTTGTCACAGGCCGAATTCCGGGCGGAGAGGTGAGTTCTGGGCAGCATCCAGGAGACAAACACCCTAGCAGGGTTCTTTACGGCCCTTTAGCTGATGGGTTTGGGGGTTAAGCATTGCCCTCGGATCGCCCCACTACAGATGGGGTTTTACTCCACGCGATAAAACTGCGCAATCACATGGCAACATATGGGTCTTGGCGTGGTCTCGGGCCTGCAGAGCTGGGCTGTCCATCCAGCCTGCTATTTGCATATATCAGTTTACTATTCAGCGGAGGCAGATGGGACCTGGCTTGACTGGCTTTGCCTGATAAAAACCCATAAAGGAAGAAGAGGAATGTAGAAAAAGGGAGTCACACTTCTTCACCCCAAGAATTTCAAAAGAACTTGGAGACCATCTACTCCCACAGTCGACACCCACTGCAGCCCTCACTGACCCAGCAGGGCACGCCTGCCCTCTGAGCCCAAACCCAGCTTCCTCGTCCTCATCAACACCCATGTCAGGCTGCAACCATTATCCAGTTGGAGTTGGCACGCAAGATGAAACTTATTTGACATCCCCAATAAAATCCAAATCTATCCTTTTTATAGGCAAGAAAACCAGGCTTAGACAAGGGGAGTGACTCTGGCCGGGATCAGAGAGTTGTGACCAAGGCCGTTGGAAGCTAGGACTATCTGACTCCAGAGTTCTTCCGACTGCAGCAAAGCGGTGTTCTCAAGCCTGAGCATCGGGTCGAACAGAAGGTAAGAGGAAGAAGAAAGAAAAGATTGCCCATCTCAGGCTCGGCCTGAGTTGCCCTGGATTTAAATCTACCTTTGGGCAAGTGACTTCACTCTCTAGTCCTCAGTTTTTCTACCTGCAAAATGAGGATGATGATGACAGAGCCATTGTGATACCCAAGTGAGACGGTGCCTAGCACAGTGCCCAACACAAAGTAGATAAACAGTGTGTGTTGCGTTTCCTCTCCACCAACGTCAGGCTCCCAATGCCTGCCACTTCCCTCCATGCCTCCTTTCCAGCCAAACCACCTCCTGTTCTCTTGACTGCCATCAGTGATGGATGAGGCATCTGTTTCCATGGTTGCATGGACCTGTTCACTGGTCAGATGACTCACATTGCCTGTAGGCCTCTGCTCAGAGTTGGCCGATGCAGCCTAGAGCTGCATTTCCAAGGCACCTGGGCTCTCTCCACTCCAGAAGGTGCCTTGGGGATACTCTCAGACTCCCTTTGTCGATTCCCAGGTAAGGTGGTGGCATTCTCAGGAAGCCCCACCCACAGTCAGAGTTGAGTGCGCACCGAGTAAATTATTACTCAGACTGCAAAGGCCTTACCTGGCTCTTCCTCTAGCTCAAGAGCTTCCCAAGGGCAAGGCCGAGGTCTTGTTCAGCTCTGGATCTCCTGTGTCCACACCTCCTGGCAGGTGGTAGGTGCTCATGGCGAACTGCATTAGGGACCCCAGTTCTCCACCCCTCCTTGTACCCACACCCTTCATCTTGGGTCCCTGCAATGCTCTCTACCATAGGCAGAGCACAACTCCCCACGGCAGGCCTGGCCATGTGATCTTTTTTAACCCTAAGGATGTGTATTTGTTTTTCTGTTGCTACCTAACAAATGACCCCCAAACTTAGGAGCTTAAAACAACACACTTAGATCTTTGGAGGAAAATGGCGGTGGAGTGAATGGAAGCTACACAGACGATCTCCCAGGATCAAACGGGAATTACAACTAAAATAAAAACAAATCGTCGGAAAAAGCAACAGAAAAGCAGTGGGAGAGGACCACACAACCAGGGACACTGACTGAGCCTGGTAGGATCTGCGGAGACGCGTGAGGGTGGCGGCTAGGAGCCCACGGACAGCAGCGACCTTGGCTGTGAGCTCCGGCCCCGGCTGGGAGCTCTGCCCGCGGCTGTGGGCGTCGCCACCGGCTCTGAGCTGCGTCCTCGACTGGGAGCCACGGCCCCGGCTGGGAGCCACACCCTCGGCGGGGAACTCGCGCCCGCGGCGGGGAAGTGCGGTCCCGGCTGGGAAGTGCGGTCCCGGCTGGGAACTCGCGCCCGCGGCGGGGAACTGCGGTCCCGGCTGGGAACTCGCGCCCGCGGCGGGGAAGTGCGGTCCCGGCTGGGAACTCGCGCCCGCGGCGGGGAAGTGCGGTCCCGGCTGGGAACTCGCGCCCGCGGCGGGGAACTGCGGTCCCGGCTGGGAACTCGCGCCCGCGGCGGGGAAGTGCGGTCCCGGCTGGGAACTCGCGCCCGCGGCGGGGAACTGCGGTCCCGGCTGGGAACTCGCGCCCGCGGCGGGAAACTGCGGCCCCAGCTGTGAAAGACGCCCTCGGTGGGGAGCTACGGCCCCGGCTAGGAGCCACGGCCCCGGATGGGAGCGGCAGCCCCGGCTAGGAGCGACAGCCCCGGCTAGGAGCAGCGGCCCCAGCGCGGCGACCTTAGCCGGGAGCGGCGGTGGCGGTGCCCGCCCTCGGGGTTAAGAGCCCCAGCTACTCCAAAGCGCAGAGAGCCGGGACAGACCGCTAAATAGCCACAGCCTCTCACCTGGGGCTCCGACAGAGGGAGGGCGGACTGGACTGGAACTCTGAGGGGACACCTGGGATTTGGAGGGCGCTCAGAGTTGGTGCTGAGCTGTGGCCACAAAGGACAGTGGTGGCCAGCCCCTCCTTCCCAATTGCACAGACCTGCAGCGAAGTTCGCTCCTTCCTGGAGCTGTGGAAGCCCCTCCCTCAGAGATTTCCAGGTGAGGTAAAGAGGTAAAGAAATGCAAATTGAGGCTCATTAACAACCAGCATTGGCCCCACCCTCGGAAACCCTCTTACACTGCAAACATCTGAGGGAGGTCCTCATTCAACTGAGATCCTAAGGCTTTTCAAGTAACTGAGGCTAATAGCCTCCAGGCAAAAAGCCAGAGCATAACTAAACCTTTCCTGAGCTTGCATATCTACCCAGGAAAGTGAGACTTGATAGAGGTGTTGAAGGAGGGCCCTCCACGCTAATTCAAACCCAGTAGAGGAAGCCACAAACACCAGAACACCAACACCCACAGGGAAAATTTAGCAGGCCCCAAAACCCATTGGGATAGCAAAAATGGTGAAACAAAGAAACAGATCCCAAATGAAAGAACAAGAGAACTCCACCGAAGATGAGATAAATGAAGTGCAGCTAAGCAAATTATCAGAGGGAGAGTTCCGAGCCATGATCTTGAGGAAACTAAACAGCATGAGTAAGGACATCAACACCATGAGTAAAGATATAGAAACACTGAAAACCAACCAAGTGGAAATAAAGAATGACATAGCAGAAATAAAGAACACATTGGAAGGATTGACCAGCAGAGTAGAGGAAGCAGAGGACCGGATCAGTGAATTAGAAGACAGAGTAGAAAAAATCAATCAATCAGAAAACCAAAAGGAAAAAACAATGAAAAAACAGGAAGATAGCTTAAGAGAACTGTGGGACAACTGGAAACGTAATAACATTCGCATTATTGGAGTCCCTGAAGAAGAAGAAAATGAGAAAGGGTTAGAGAATATATTTGAAGAAATAGTGACAGAAAACTTTCCTAACCTGGTGAAGGAAGAAAGCATTCAAGTTCAAGAAGCACAGAGAGCCCCAAGTAAGAAGAATCCAAACAGGCCCACACCAAGACACATAATAATTAAAATACCAAAAATCAAAGACAAAGAGAGAATCCTAAAGGCAGCAAGAGATAAACAACAGGTTACCTACAAAGGAAACCCCATTAGGCTATCATCTGACTTCTCAACAGAAACACTACAGGCCAGAAGGGAATGGCATGAAGTAATCAAGGTCATGAAAAACAAGGATCTGAACCCAAGACTACTCTATCCAGCAAGATTATCATTCAAAATAGAAGGCCAAATAAAGAGCTTCCCAGACAAAAAAAGGCTAAGGGAATATATTAGCACCAAACCAGCACTGCAAGACATGTTAAAAGGACTGCTATAATTATTAGAAGAAATAGAAAGATAATTAGAACCACACTGTACAAAAATGGCAATAAATAAGTACATATCAATAATCACCTTAAATGTAAATGGACTGAATGCTCCAATAAAAAGACACAGAGTAGCTGATTGGATAAGAAAGCATGATTCACACATATGTTGCTTACAAGAGACCCACCTCACAACAAAAGACGCACATAGGTTGAAAGTAAAGGGATGGAAAAAAATCTTCCAAGCAAACAGAAAGGAAAAAAAAGCTGGGGTAGCAATACTCATATCTGATAAATTAGATTTCAAATTGAAGACCATAACTAGAGACAAAGAAGGCCACTACATAATATTGAAAGGGTCTATCCAACAGGAAGATATAACCTTGGTAAACATATATGCACCCAATATAGGAGCACCAAAATATATTAAAAATCTTCTGGAAGACTTCAAAGGAGAAATCGACCACAATACAATCATAGCAGGAGACTTCAACACCCCACTGACATCACTGGATAGATCATCTAGACAAAAAATCAACAAGGAAACAGAGACTCTAAATGAAGCACTAGATCAAATGGATTTAATAGATATATACAGAGAACTACACCCCAAAACTGCAGAATTCACATTCTTCTCAAATGCACATGGGACATTCTCAAAGATAGACCATATGTTAGGGCACAAACTAAGTCTCTACAAGTTCAAGAAGATTGAAATCATATCAAGCATCTTCTCAGACCACAATGCCATGAAACTAGAAATCAACTGCAACAAGAACATGCAAAAACATATGAACACATGGAGGCTAAATAGCATGTTACTGAACAATGAATGGGCTACCACGGAGATCAAGGAAGAATTTAAAAAATTTCTGGAAACCAATGAAAATGTACACACAACAACGCAAAACCTATGGGATACTGCGAAAGCAGTTCTGAGAGGGAAGTTCATAGCACTACAGGCCCACCTTAAGAAAGAAGAAAAATTTCTAATTGACTACCTAACCTCACAACTTAAAGAACTGGAAAGCAAACAAAAAGAAAACCCTAGAGCAAGTAGAAGGAAGGAAATAATAAAGATCAGAGCAGAAATAAATGACATGGAGACCAAAAAAGCAATTCAAAGGATCAACAAAACAAAAAGCTGGTTCTTTGAAAAGATAAACAAGATTGATGGACCCTTAGCTAGACTCACCAAGAAACAAAGAGAGAGAACCCAAATACACAAAATCAGAAATGAAAGAGGAGAAGTAACAACTGACACCACAGAAATACAAAGGATCGTTAGCAAATACTATGAACATTTGTATGGCAACAAATTCGACAATCTAAGCGAAATGGACACATTTCTAGAAACACATAGTCTCCCAAAACTGAATCGGAAAGAGATAGAAAACTTGAACAGGCCAATAACAACGAAGGAAATTGAAGATGTAATCAAGACTCTCCCAGCAAACAAAAGCCCAGGCCCTGACGGCTTCACGGGGGAGTTTTACCGAACATTCAAAGAAGAACTAACACCCATTCTCCTCAAACTATTCCAAAAAATTCAAGAAGAAGGAAGACTTCCAAACTCGTTTTATGAGGCCAGCATAATTCTCATCCCAAAACCAGAAAAAGACACTACAAAGAAAGAAAACTACAGGCCAATATCCCTGATGAACATAGATGCCAAAATCCTGAACAAAATACTAGCAAACCGGATCCAGCAATACATCAAGAAAATTATTCACCATGACCAAGTGGGATTCATCCCAGGGATGCAAGGCTGGTACAACATACGCAAATCAATAAATGTGATACATCACATAAACAAAATGAAAGATAAAAACCACATGATCATATCAATAGATGCTGAAAAAGCATTTGACAAAATCCAGCACCCATTTCTGTTAAAAACGCTCAGCAATTTAGGAATAGAGGGATCATATCTCAACATTATAAAGGCCATATATGAAAGACCTACAGCCAACATCATACTCAATGGACAAAAACTAAAAGCATTTCCCTTAAGAACAGGAACAAGACAAGGATGCCCACTTTCACCACTCTTATTTAACATAGTACTGGAAGTCTTAGCCACAGCAATCAGACGTGAAGAAAAAATAAAAGGGATCCAAATTGGAAAGGAGGAAGTGAAACTGTCATTATTCGCAGATGACATGATATTATACATAGAAAACCCTAAAGACTCCATCAAAAATCTACTAGCCTTAATAAATGAATTTGGCAAAGTAGCAGGATACAAAATTAACGTCAAGAAATCGACGGCATTCTTATACACCAATGATGAACTCACAGAAAGAGAAACTAAAAAAACAATCCCATTTACCATCGCGGCAAAGAAATTAAGATACCTAGGAATAAACTTAACCAAAGAAGTAAAGGACCTATTTACAGAAAACTACAGGACATTGAAAAAAGAAATAGAGGAAGATATAAAAAAGTGGAAGCACATACCTTGTTCATGGATTGGAAGAATTAACATCATTAAAATGTCCATACTACCCAAAGCAATCTACAGATTTAATGCAATCCCCATCAAAATACCAACGACATATTTCACAGAACTAGAACAAATACTTCAGAAGTTCATATGGAACCAAAAAAGACCCCGAATAGCTACAGCAATCTTGAAAAAGAAGGACAAAGTAGGAGGGATCACAATACCGGACATCAGGTTATACTACAAAGCTACTGTAATCAAAACAGCCTGGTACTGGCACAAGAACAGGCACATAGACCAGTGGAACAGATCAGAGAATCCGGAAATTGACCCAAGACAGTATGCTCAATTAATATTTGACAAAGGTGGTAAGAGCATACAATGGAGCAAAGACAGCCTCTTCAATAAATGGTGTTGGGAAAATTGGACAGCTACATGCAAAAAAATGAAACTAGATCATCAACTTACACCATACACAAGAATAAACTCAAAATGGATAAAAGACTTAAACGTGACTCATGACTCCATAAGAATCCTAGAAGAAAATGTAGGCAACAAAATTTCAGACATCATACGCAAAATTTTCACTGATATATCACCTAAGGCAACAGAAATAAAGGAAAAAATAAACACATGGGACTACATCAAACTCAAAAGCTTCTGCACAGCAAAAGAAACAACCATCAAAGTGGAAAGGCAACCTACTGTATGGGAGAGCATAATTGCCTATGATATATCAGATAAGGGACTAATTTCCAAAATATATAGAGTGCTCATACATCTCAACAAAAGGAAGACAAAGAACCCAATTAAAAAATGGGCAGAGGAACTAAATAGATACCTCTCCAAACAGGACATACAAACGGCCAAGAGACATATGAAGAAATGCTCAACTTCACTAATCATCAGAGAGATGCAAATTAAAACAACAATGAGGTATCACCTCACGCCTGTCAGAGTAGCCGCCATCAACAAAGCATCAAACAACAAGTGTTGGCGAGGATGTGGAGAAAAGGGGACTCTAGTACACTGCTGGTGGGAGTGCAGACTGGTGCAGCCACTATGGAAAACACTATGGCGTTACCTCAAAAAATTAAAAATTGAATTACCATTTGACCCAGTGATCCCACTCCTAGGAATATACCCGAAGAAACCTGAAACACCAATCAGAAAGAATACATGTACCCCCATGTTCATAGCAGCGCTATTTACAATAGCGAAGATCTGGAAACAGCCCAAATGTCCATCAGTAGACGAATGGATAAAAAAGCTGTGGTACATATACACAATGGAGTACTATGCATCGTTAAGAAAGGACGATCTCTTATCCTTTGCGTCGACATGGGAGGACCTGGAAACTATTATCCTAAGTGAAACAAGCCAAGCAGAGAAAGACAAACATCATATGATCTCACTTATTTCTGGAATATAATGAACATAACAGTGGGAGGAGCAGGGTAGTCCGGAGGACGTGGAAGTGGGGTACAGGCTGACATCTGCCAGAAGAGGGGGCGGGGGAGGGGAGAGATGAACACAGAACTTGTACGTATGTACTCATAACCAATGGACATGGACAACAAAACGGGGACGGGACAGGGAGGGAAGGGGAGGGGGGTGTCAACGGGGGAAAAAAAGGAGAATCATCTGTAACATAAGTAAATTAATAAAATAAAATAAAATAAAATAAAATAAAATATATCTTTGTTTAAAAAAAAAAAAAAAAAAAAAAACAACACACTTATTATCTCACAGCGTCTGTGGGTCAGAAATCTCAGCATGGCTTAACTGGGTCCTCTGCTTCCGGACCTCTCACGGGGCTGCAGGGAAGGTGTCAGCTGGCCTGGATTCACGCATCTCAAGGCTCAAGCAGCGGAGGTTCTGCTTCCAAGCTCATGTGGTTCGTTGGCAGGATCCGGTGCCACACAGACTGCTGGCCGGAGGCTGCCCTCGGCTCCGTGCCATCTGGGCCACTTCAAAGTGCATGAGCCAAGGAGATCATGGAGAGGATATGCTAGCAAGAAAGAAGCAGCAACCCCTGGCCACCTACTCACGAAGCCCGCGGCCTTGGTTGTATTCTATCAATTAGAAGCAAACCACAAGCCCCGCCCGTCTCGGGGGAAGGCATGAACCACAGGACAGGATCACTGCGGACCATCGTAGAAGTCTGCCGACCACACGATATTTACAGGTGTTTTGAGTGACGGTGGAGGGGAGAAACGCGTGTGCAGTCTAGCTTGCGTCCCTGCATACTTCTGTCTCTTGCATGAGGAGGATGCCCCCAGGTAACCCACAAGTCCCAGAAAGAGGATGAGAGACACATGGTGTACAGCTAAGATCCCCCGCCAACCACGACCTACTGCAGAGTCCCCAATCCAAGTGTAGACACGTGAGTGGGCCCAGCTGAGATGGGCAGAACCGCCCAGTGGAGCCCAATATCCAGATCAGTTGAACCTAGCAGAAGCTACTAAGGTTTCGTGTCTGTTTGTGGTGCCGTAACACTGAATGGACAGTGTGAGCAATTATTATTAGTATAATATATAATAATTTATGTGGCCTCTCAGTTTCCTCATCTGTAGAAAGGGCATAATGATATTTATATATCACAGGGTTATGAAAACTAAATGAGTATTTTCAAAATATTTAGAACAATGCCTGGTGCATAGTAAGCAAGCGAAAGTGCTTGTTGAATTAAAATAAATAAATCAATAACAGCTCATTTGTTTGCATGTTTACCAAAATGTTAAACACTTTATATGCATTATCTCATTTACTCATTACAACAGTCCTATGAGGTTGGAACAATTACTGTCTTCATTTTACAAATGGGGTTTAGAACGTGTAGGAAATTTACACGGATCACACAGCTAGTATGTGAGGAAGCCGGGATTCAAGTCAATGATTGGCTAAGTGAATTCTACGATGGGAAAGCTAAGAAAACCGAGTCGGCGATGAAGGGGCTGCGAGTGTACTGAGAGGTTCAAGCAGGTGAACTGGGTTGTTTTAGGACTAAGGCTGCAGACGTAGGGCAGGTGTAAGGGCACTCCTTTTTTTAAAATAAATTATTTTTTTCCTTTATTGATTTTAGAGAGATAGGGAGGGAGAAGGAGAGAAAGATAGAAGCATCGATGAGAGAGAACATCGATTGGCCACCTGCATGCCCCCACTGGGGATCAGGCCCACAACCTGGGCATGTGCCCGGACTGGGAATTGAACCAGGAACCTCTTGGTTCATGGATCGATGCTCAACCACTGAGCCACACCGGCTGGACAGGGGCATTCCTTTTGTTTGTCCCTTATGTGCCCCTAGGGGCCAATGGGATGAGCCAAGGATGACGTAGCAGAGATGTGCAGCTACAAGCATCCTTAACAGGTAACAGGGGAGACATGTTCAACTAAAAGCCAACCTGAAATGCAAATTGGATGGTTCACTGTGACACCAAGGGAAAGACCTAAAGACCTGCTACGTCAGTTGGGTGGCAGTTCAGAAAGGGATCGATGTAAGGAAGAACTAGGTGAGAATTTCAGCTACTAAAGCGTGAACAGAATGCCCAAGGAGGCGGTGAGCTCTAGCAGAGGTGTGCGAGCGAATTCTGGAGGCCCCTGTGGCAGGAATGTTGTAGAGAGTTCTGCCCTGGATGAGGAGCCAAACAACTTACCCTGCGAGACCTCTTCCAGCTCACAGAGTCTGAGCTTCCAAGAAGCCAACTGCATCGATGGCTGCACAGCCAAGACCTTGCCGATGGGGAACCATCACCTGCGTCACTGCTGATTCCATGGCAGGAAACAAAGACAACTTATCATGAAGCTTTATTTTTTTTCTTTCAAAAAAAAAAAACAGGAGTGAATAATTGATTCTAATCCCAAGCGCTGAAAGGCTCCATTCAATGAATCTTCACTGCAGTCTTCAGCAGACAGCTTGGATATCGTTAGCCCTCGCCGGGATTGATGACGGGCACAGACACTGCCCACGCTCCTACTTGGATCGGACCAAGCCCTACTCCTGACTTAACCTCCTTCCCTTTCCTTCCCTTCTCCTGGCTTCTCCAGAGCTCATTCCTTTAGCAATGGGAAGCTGTGTTTTCTTCTGGCAGCTCCTTCCTCCCCCGGTTTTCTGCTGGTGTCCCCACCTTCTCCTTCCGGAGGCTCCTCAATGGCCATCGCCTCTGCTCTCTCCTTACGTGTTCGTGGTTCCCAAGACTCTGCCAGTCTTCTTTTCTTACCGGTCCTCACACCTCCGCGAGTGATCTCAGCCACGTGGGTTTGGACCACTCAGATGCCCCCCTGCTCGCATGCTCTCACCCAGATCTCTCGCCCAGATCTCTCTCTTGAGCTGAAACCCGTGTGTCCAGCTGCTGCTAGGCATCTCTGACTCCGCCTTTGCAAAACTTCCTCTTTACCTTTCACCCAAATCAGTTCTTTCTAACGGCATCCTCTACCCAGTCACCAAGCTGTGTGTCCTTGGGTAGCTTTCCCTCTCTGGGCCTCAGTTTTTCCATCTGTAGAATAAGAAGGTTAGCTTGGATTATTTCCCAAGTCCCTTTCTTTCCATTCGGACACCTTGTTACTCTCAGGCTTTAGGATTTTAAATGGAGCTAGGTTCTATTGGTTTAGAAGACAATATAATGGCAAATAATATTAATTAATAATGATAGCTGTATTTTATTGAGCAATTACTTGTGCTAGAGGTTTCTGTAATTGTTACCTATGAGTCACTTGCATAAGGTGGCCCCATCATCGTTATCTCAATGCTGAAGATAAAGGGGGTTAGATTTTGCGAAAGGCACATGGCTGGGAAGCAGCTGCACGAAGCGTCATGCCTCCACGGTCTGGCTCACATTCTTGGGCTCTAGAACCGGGTCAACATCTTGAGTTTGAGTCTTGGCTTCAGACTTTGTTTACTCCGTGTCTCTTGGCAAACCTTTTGACCTTCTCTGGCTCAGTTTCCTATCTTCCAAATGGGAATGGGAACAGCAGCTAATACTAACTCACTTGCAGACCTGCAGGGTTCCATGAGATAATACTTTGGATATAATCTAAGGGCTTCCTTGTCCGCCATGATGCCTAGCCCTCCTCCCCAGGGAGAAACGTGTCTAGTCCCCTGGTATGCTGTTTCAGGGGAGGGCTGTCAGGTGGGAACGCAGAGAAAAGGCTACAAAGCCGAGACCCTCAGGGAGCTAGCACATAAACACTGATCTGGGGGGAAACCCGCTGAATCAGAGCAAGCCTTCCTGTCTCCCAAGCAGAAGAAAAGATTTTTGAGGAGCATCAGTTGAGTAGATTTGGGGGTTTTCCTGAGAAAGAGGTCCTGTCCTCCCCAAGAGTCCAGGTCTGTGTGTGCGGTGGGTGTTATGGGGGAGGAGGGTGGCAAACGTTCTAGGTTTGGGGATCTGAGAGTAAAGGGGACTTGGGCTGCCAGGTTCAGCTCAGAAGACCCCTCTGTAGAAGTAGCTGTCTCAGGTCTGGGCAGAAGGGCCTGAGACCACTTCCCAGCATTCTTTGTTCCCAGGGTGCAAAAGGAACCACAGAAAATTTCCAGGATCAGAAACTGACAAGACTATCATGGGTGGCCTTGCTATCAGGATGAAGGAGGACCCAGCAGCATCCCCACAGGGACCACCAGGTGAGACCCAGGATGTCCTGGCAGCTGGTAGCATGGATAGATGATGACCTACCTGGTACCAGGGGCCCACACCTCTTTGGGTCCGTCAATGCATTGATACCCGGTAAGGCCCTGGGACTTGAAACATAACCCTAAGGCAGGGTAGGACCCAAATGGCCTGAGGGTAGGTTTCTGTCATTCAGCAAACTGGGGGCTCAAAATAAAAGCTTGGTTTAGCTGGGAAAAAAGAAAGGAAGTTCTAGATCAGTTCTTGTCCCCCGACGTTTGTGGACTCTGCATACGTAAAGCACTCAGCGCTGTGCCTGGCACAGCGAACATTGAATGCACGAGGGCTGAGACTGACCACTCCTGGGAGAGGTTCCTCTCCACACAGGCTCTCTCCTGCCCCAGTCCTTCGTGTCTGGTTGTGTCTGGGCTCCTTGGAAAAGAAGTCTTTGCACCCACCGTGATCTTTTATCCAACTCCAGGGGAAGAAATTATTTTCCTCTCCCACTGACTGCAGAAGCTTATATGCTCCTGCGAAAATTAAATGGCTTGCTGTGGATTACTCTCTGACCCTGGAATTCAACTTGGAGTGTGTCTGTTGGCTAATTAGTTAATCCGTTTATTTAGTAATAGCTAAGCTCTACGAGACACAGCTATGGGAAGGAAGATCCTTTAGATCCATGCAGCTCAAACTTTGAGGTGCCCACACCACCCATGGGGATCTTGCCAAAAGGCAGATTCTGATTCAAGGTCTGGAAAGGGGCCTGGGTTCTACATTCCTACCAAGTTCCCAAGAGATACTAATGCTGACCCAAGGACCGCACTTAGTGCTCTAAAGTCAGACAGACACACTGGGTTCAAATTCCAACTCTGGCTCTTGGTAGCTGTGTGACCTCAGTAAGTTAATTAACCTCTCTGAGCCTCAATGCTGTTTTTTATTAAATGGGATTCTCTAACTTCTTACTGACAGTTTGTGTAGGTTATTAAAAATTATTCAACAGAGCCCTGCTATATCACGAGTATTCTACAAGTGGCAGTATGAGTTACCAGGACAACATGACCCCATTTCCGCAGAGTGTAGGAACACACCTTTCTACTCAAGCCCAAGGATCCCTCCTGTCCTGATACTCTAGAAGCCAGTGAAACAGAACAGCTCTGGGATGAAGAAGACGGGCACTGTCCGCAGGGAGGGACAGCACGGGTCTCTGCCCTCAGCCTGAGGTCCCCATCCCAGACCAGGTCGGGGCTTCTTGCTCCCAGGGTTAAATCTGCCCCCTGCCTGGACTGCAGTCCACTTCTCTCCCCTCTTCAGGGTTATCTAAATGTGTCTTTATTATTCATTGGCTGCAATCAGCAGGGATATTAGGGCAATTCCCTGGCCTGGGATCAATTTGTTCCCCCATGCCAGCCTGAGTCTCTCTGTGAGTCCCCAGATCCAGTGACAATTTTGCAGGACCCAACCCTGGAAATCAAATTTCAGTTAAATATACTGGAAAGTAGGTGCAATTTTGTTACCGGAAGGAAAAAGCAAAGATGGCAGTAGCCCCAGGCTCCGAGGGAAAGACACCAACAGACAAATCTGAAAGGAAAAAGGATTTTGCAGCCTGACTCACCAACCCTGAAGAACCAACGAGTGTCTGTCCAGCCTGGGGCCACGAGGAGGCAGCTTCAGCTCCAACGATGGCCTGTTGGGCTGGAGGAGGCTCTCACCTCAGAGAGGCAGGGCAAGGCCCAGAAAATGTGCTGGCCCTTGATGCCGACCACCAGGGCTCAAAGCCAGGACCACTCCTAGGACACATGACCTCCCCACGTGAGCCTCCACGCCCTCCCCTGGACTGTGGGATGATGGTAACAGCAGTACCCAGCTCGGAGGAGGGTGGTTTGAAAGAGTAAGTCAGATCCTGTGTGTTGCCTACTCAGAAGCATGAACTGGGTGATCAGAATAAGAAGCATAAAACTCACAGTAAGAAGTATATTTTGCATCATGGTCCTGTGCCTATGTATACAAAAATAGATATAATAATAATAAAAAAAATGTAACATGCAAATAAAATATCCCCAAACTGAAAGTAACCCAAATATCCATTAGCAAAAGAATGGATGGATACATTGTGGTCTATTCAGCAACAAAAACAATGAACTCCTTCCTGATGCACGCACTGTGGATGAAACTCACACACATTATGCTGAGCAAAAGAAGCCAAACCTAGAAGAGTCCGTGCTGGAAGCTTCCATTTATATGAGTTCAGAAAGGCAAAACAGAGAGGTCAGCAGCGTAATTACCTGAGAGGCATTCTAACTGGGAAGGGCCAAAGGAACCTTTTGGGGTGTTGGGAATATTCTATGTCTTGATGTAGGTGCTGACCATAAGGAGCACATTTATGTAAACATTCACCAAAGTGTACCCTTGACGTTGATCCAAAAAGTGCACTTGACTATATGTACACTGCACCTCAATTCCAAAAATATGTTCAGTAGATAAGTCCTGCAGCAAAGGTGAAATGGAGGCCTGGGCAGTTAGGTCAGCCCAGTTCTTAGCATGAGGAAGGATTCAGTACATTTAATAGATTTGATTATCAGTGAAAGGGTTAATAATGTTTTAACAAAATTAAACTCCATTCTGACCCTCAGTTACTGCACATACACACCCTGGCAGTTTCTTTTTTGTAAACATAAGGACCTTGAGAAACCCAAAGAAAACTACAAAGATAAGAGGTTAATGAAGGCCTTGGGAAACTCAGAGAAACCATGAGAAGAAAGAGATTAATGATGGCCCTGACCTCTGCTGGAGCAGACTCCTTACCTCTGAGACAACTTGTATCAATCTCTACACCAATTAAGCGGTGCCAGGAGAATGTTTTTTTGTTTTTTTTTAATGTAGTTTTTTTTAGTTTCTGTAGTTTGCAACTATAGAACCCAGAGAACAAAGAGATTTCGATGCGGAGCTCTTTTAAGGAGTCCTCCTGCCTGCACCCAGGCATATGCAGTAAAGCCATTTTGCTCTACACTGGCCTTGCGTTGAGGATGTGATCTCCCACCGGCTCAGACCTTTTAATTAGCCAGTGGCTTTCAGGAACCTCGGGGTGTCCTTAGGAAGCAGAAGCCTGTCTCTCACCACTGGGTATCTCTGATTTGGGTTCCCTCCTCTCGTCTCTGGAACCCGATGCCTCTTGGGAGCCCACTGAGAAGGCTGTTCTTTATGTGCCTCACCGCTGGCCACCGTCGGGCCTGGAAAGGTTCCGGCAGGACCTCGCTGGTCCGCTCTGCACCGTAAATCCTCATCTCTCGCCCCCGCGATTGCAGTGACAGAGACATATAACATTTTCCTATGCAATGGGCTTGACTTATCCCAGGGATAATGGAAAGGTATTTTTCATCTTTAGGACGTTAATGAATATAAATGTGATTCCTAGCCCATTTCTCTACTTTTGGTTCCCTCTGGGAAGAGAGATCGTCGGAGGAAAACTTCAGAAGCAGAAGCAGAGTGGAACGCATGTTCGACTCTCCCACGCAGTAAAACCCAAGTGTGGAATAACTCCAGCCACACCAATGCCTTCCCTCTCCACCCAATTGCTCAAAAACTCCTCCAAGTAGAAAGTCATTGATTTATCAAGTTACAGTATGTTTTAGCTACAAAGAATTGCTAACCAATAAACTTTTCCAAGTGAATCAGGACCCATGAAGTCAATGCTTAAACCTGTTTTCTTTTTTTCTTTCTCAAATGCAGTTGACATTCAATATTATATTAATTTCAGGTGTGCAGCATAGTGGTTAGACATTTATATAACTTACCAAGTGATATCCCCTGATAAGTCGAGTACCTGCCTGGCAACATCCGTAGTTACTACAATATTATTGACTATAGTTCCTATGCTGGACTTTACATCCCCATGGCTATTTTGTAACTACCAATCCGTACTTCTGAATCCCTTCACCTTTTTCACCCAGCCCCACAACTCCCCTCCCATCTAACAACCAACCATCAGTCTGTTCTCTGTATCTATGAGTCTGTTTTGTTTGTTTATTTTGCTTTTTAGATTTCACATATAAGTGAAATCTCTTTCCTGAGATGGGGCGCTTCTCTAGGTGCTCATGGCTTTCTTCTAGGCAGTGGGAAAGGTATCTTCTTGATGCAAATGGGTCCCCGTCTCTCAGGGAAGTAATTCTGCCATCTCCCCACTTGTGCTTTGTTCTGTGCTGGATTAATTGCAGGACCCAGAATGTTATCCTTCTCCTCGGGCCATTGACATGCCATTTGCTGTGGCTGGACTATGTCTCTCTTCTCTGCTTGGCCACGGACTGTTGAGAGTGGCTGAAAAGGGGGCATCAGGAGGGATCCCTGTGACGAACTGTTCTGATCTGACTCTAGCAATGTCAATATCCTAGTTTTGATATCTTACTGATGTATTACAAGATGGCACCCCTGGGAGAAAGTGGGTAAAGGGTATACACTGCAGCAGTTCTCAACCTGTGGGTCACGACCCCTTTGGAGGTTGAACGACCCTTTCACAGGGGTCGCCTAAGACCATTGGAAAACACATATTTCCGATGGTCTTAGGAACCAAGACATCGCTCCTCTATCCATCTCCAGGGGGGTCCACCCACATGCAGATATGCCCACATACAACATGAGGAACTGTATTAAAGGGTCGTGGCATTAGGAAGGTTGAGAACCACTGGTATACAGGATCTCTTGTAACTATTGTTTATAATTTCCTGGGAACATTTGATTTTTTAAAATCTCCTTGGATAATCTAATATGCAACCAGGGTTCAGGATGATCGTTCCAGCCCAACACTGGCCAAGAAAAATTCCTGTGATGATGGAACTGTTTTCTATCTGCATTTTTAATTTGGTAGCCACTAGCCTTAATAATCATGTGTAGCTTATTAAGCTCCGGAAAGGTGACTAGTATGACTGAGGAACTAAATTTTTAATGCTAATTAATGTAAATGTAAATAGCCACACGTGGTATATTGGTTTGTTAGAGCTGCCTTGACAAAGACCACAAACTGGGCTGTTAAACAACAGAAATATATTGTCTCACAGCTCTGGAGGTTAGCAGTCCAAGATCATAGTCTCAGTAGGGTTGCTTCCAGTTGAGGGCTGTGAGAGAGAATCTGGGCTTGGCAATACATTTTTGAGTAGAGGAAGCCAACTCCGCTAGAGCAGAGGGTTGGGAAAGATGAGTAGAGATAAAACTGGAAAGATAAGTTGAAGCTAGATCATTCCTAAATCATGAAGGGTTCATTTAGGAAGCTACCTGAAAGATACCTCTTTCCCACAATGCCTTGGGCCAGTCCTAGACCTAGACCCAAGTGAGATTCACCATCACCATCATCATCTTTGTCATCATCATCACAATCACTAACACCATCATCATCACATTCATCATATCACATCATCATTGTCATAATCACCGTCATCATCATCACAATTATTGTCATTGTCAACACCGTCAGCACCATCATCAACATCACCATTGGTATCATCATCATCAACATCTCTTCTGAGGAACTGTGTCCAAGAAAAGAGCACTGGGCTTGGGGGCTCAGACACATACATTTGAATCCCAACTTTGTTGCTAATTGTCTGTGTATATATGTATAGTTTCCAGAAGTCATTTAGTCTCTATAAACCTCAGTTTCCTCATCTGGATAATGATGTGTGGAGCTTAAATTAAAAGAATGAACGAGAAAATGTTCCATCAACACTAAGTAGTAAGGATAGTCCATTCTCATTAATATTATTGTGTGTCTTCCCTGATCTACCTTGTGCCCAGTTTCCCAGGAATATTACCCCTAAAGTCAGATCTCAACTCCCGTGATACATTTATAATCTCAACTTCCCACTGCCCCACTGTGGTATGAAAAATACAGTATGGAATCCTTCCAAGCTCTGTGATTTCGAGGGAGTTAACTTCCCTCTCTGAACCTGTTTCCTTGTATAGACAAAGGGATCATAAGTTTTTTGTGAGTATTCGGTGAGATGATGAGAGTTAAGTGCTTGGCACATGGAAGCTACTCCATGGACGTCCATGCTGTCTCCCCCATTACTCCTTTAAGGGTGGCATTAACATGGGACACCCAACATACTGGGGAAACTATAACCCAAAGGGGGAGACTGACTTGTGCTGTTTGCTCAGGGAGGCCCTGGACAAACTTGGACTAGGGTGCAGGTCTTCTGACTTCAGACCAGGGACCTCTGAATTAGACCACAGCAATCCAAGAAGACAGCAATCCCCACTTTGCTCATTTGCATTGTATAAATGGGCAAGTATTCCTGAAAGAAAGCTACTGGTACAGACAGCTCTTGGGAGAGAGAAGGGCTCCCAACAGCTGGAGACACAGGAAGGGGAGAAATAGTGTTATCTACCCAAATAGACGGCTGAAAGCATCAGTTCATCTGTACTTGCCTCAATTACAAATAGAACTTTCCTTTCCAAGGAAAGTTACTTCAATAGCCAGCCTAATGTCCTGTGCAAGGAATATGTGTCTCACATGCATGAGCTGTTAGCAATTTTCCCACAAAGGCGAATTTGGGGATGCCAGACAGCATGCACAGAAAAGTTCAAACAAATGCTAGCTAAACTGTTGTACACAAGGGAGCGTGTTTCCATCCATTGGTGGGTGAATGGGAGTCTGGAGCACTGATTGCTGGTTAATCCTCTCAGGCAGAGAGGCAGGGTTCCAAGCCCACCATGCAAACTGTGGCTCTGGAAGGGCACAGTGGGGACCAGTGCTGTGAGCAGAGAAGAGCACCAGTCTGGAAATAGGGGGGCCTGAATTTGAGCCCCAGATCTGCCAGCAGCTGACCCAAGCCTTTTAAATCAGTCCGTTTCCCCAGTACATCATGCAAAGAGCAAAGGAAGCTGTGTAGCATGAAAATGGTCCCAGTCACTGCTCTTTATTAATAATTGCTTTGATTCATTTATTGAGCTCCTAGTGACAGACATGGGCCAGGCCCTGTCAACACGCAGAACCTGGTAGAAGAGACTGGGAGTAAACATGTAAGTACATTTACGATAAAATATATATTTATATAATTTCAAATTGAATGGTGGTTACCAAGGGCTGGGGATCAGGGAAATAGGAAGAGGTTGGTATCAGGGGTACCAACTTCTAGTTATAAGATAACTGAGGCCTGAGGATCTAAGGTCTATCAGCGTGACTGTAGTGAATACTGTATTGTATAACTGAAATTTGGTAGGAGGGTCAAACTGAAGTGTTCTCACACGCAAAGAAAAGGTAACTGTGAGAACGTGGTTGTGTTAATTAACTCAGCTGTGGGAATATTTTCACAATGTATTTATATATCAAATCATCACATTGTACACTTTAAAGGTATTACAAATTTTATTTGTCAATTATACCTCAATAAACTGAAAAATAAAAGTGTTAACCAGGCCAAAAGATTGGTGGAAGTTCACAGAGAGAAAAATGAGATGAGAATTTAAGAAAAGGGAATAGAAAACAGACTTCCGGTCAGGACGGCGGGTAGGTAAACGCGGTACCGCCCCCCCACAACCACATCAAAGTTACAACTAAACTACAGAACAACCATCACTCAGAACCGCCTGACATCAGCTGAATGGAAGTCCTACAACTACGAAATTAAAGAAGAAGCCGCATGGAGACTGGGAGGAGGGGCGGAGGCGGACGGGCTGGTCCCACACCCACGTGTGGCGGATAAAAATTAGGAGGACACCTCGGCTGGGAAGGTCCTCCCTGAAGACTGAGGGGTCCCCGTCCCACACCAGGCGCCCAGCTCAGGGTTCCAGTGCCAGGAAGAGAGTCCCCATCACTTCTGGCTGGAAAACCAGCGGGAACTGAGGCTGAGGCGGCTGGAGCCCCGGCAGCTCCTCTTAAAGGGCCCGCGCACGGACTTACTCGGACTTGAACCCTCCAGGATCCAGCGTGGGAGAGGCAGCTTGAAAGGCACCAGAGTCATATGGGGAAGAACTGAGCTGTTTGGCATTGGAGCGAGGGCTGGAGAGGCAGCTTTCTCCTGGACAGACCTGCTGTGGGAGGCCTTTGTTCCTTTGGTGAGCCCTTCCCTGGGCCGGCAGACGCCACCATATCTGGGACTCCAGCACCCTGGCTCACACTGTTGGCCCCGCCCTGGTGATTCCCTGAAGCCCCGCCCCACCCAACTTCCAGGCCCACTCAAGCTGTTGCCAGTTGCTTGACCATAGGATTGGCCTGTCTTGGAGCCTGCTTCAGCTTTTCCTAAATTCTTTCAAACAAGCAGCATCTGGTCTCAGCTAGCCCCATACCTCTCGCTAAGTAATACGTAGAAACAAACACAGGGAGGCAGCCAAAATGAGGAGACAAAGAAACAGGTCCCAAATGAAAAACAGAACAAAACTCCAGGAAAAGAACTAAGCGAAATGGAGATAAGCAACCTAACAGATGCTGAGTTCAAAACACTGCTTATAAGGATGCTCAATGAACTTAGTGAGAACCTCAGTGAACTTAGTGAGGGCCTCAAGAGCATAAAAAAAGGACCAGTCAAAAATGAAGGATGCACAGTCAGAAATGAAGGAGGCACTAACTGAAATAAAGAATAATTTACACAGATTCAATAGTAAAGTAGGTAAAGCCACGAAGCAAACCATCGATTTGGAATATAAGGAAGCAAAAAACACCCAATCAGAACAGCAAAAAGAAAAAAGAATCCAAAAAAGATGAGGATAGTGTAAGGAGCCTCCGGGACAACTTCAAGTGTACCAACATTCGCATCTTGGGGGCGCCAGGAGGAGAAGAGGGAGAACAAGAAATCGAAAACCTATTAGAAACAATAATGGCAGAAAACTTCCCTAATTTGGTGAAGGAAACAGACATACAAGTCCAGGAAGCACAGAGAGTCCCAAACAAGATGAACCCCAAGAGGCCCACACCAAGACACATCATCATCAAAATGCAAAAGGTTCAAGACAAAGAGAGAATCTCAAAAGCAGCAAGAGAAAAGCAGTTAGTTACCTACAAGGGAGTTCCCATAATACTGTCAGCTGATTTCTCAAAAGAAACTTTGCAGGCCAGAAGGGAGTGGCAAGAAATATTCACAGTGATGAAAAGCAAGAACCTACAACCAAGATTACTCTATCCTGCAAAGCTGTCATTTAGAATCGATGGTCATATAAAGAGTTTCCCAGACAAGGAAAAACTAAAGGAGTTCATCACCACCAAACCATTATTATATGAAACGTTGAAGGGTCTTCTTGAAGAAAAAGATAAAAAATATGAACAAAGAAAATGGCAATGAATACATATCTATCAACAATTGAATCTACAAACAAAATGAACAAGCAGAACAGAAACATTCTCATAGATACAGAGAACATTTTGTTGGTTGCCAGGTGGGAGGGGGGTTGGGGGAATGAGTGAAAAAGGTGAAGGGATTAAGAAGTACAGATTGGTTGTTAGACTGACAAACCTCAAAGAGAAGAGGGGTTGGGGGTGGGAAGAAATAAACCAAAGAACTTATATGTATATATGCATAACCAATGGACACAGACAACAGTGAGGGGAAAGGCAGGAGGGGAGCAGGAGTGGGGAGGAGGGGGTCAATGGGGGGAAAATGAGGAACATCTGTAATACATTCAACAATAAAGATAAGTTAAAAAATAAAATAAATAAAAATAAAAGTAAAGGGAATATAAGTTAGACCCTATGTTGAGTTCTTTATTAACATAATCACATTTTATTCTTCAGCAATCCTTTGAAGTTGATTTTATGGTTATCCCTAATTTACAAATGAAGAGATGAGTTGAAGATGTTTAGGCAAATCTGTCCCAAATCACGGGAAACTGAGATTTGAACCCAGGAATGTTGGAGTCCAAAGCTTATTGTCTTGGTTGCTACATTCTGCCATCTCCCAAACCACTTAGATCATCATCCCAATCCTTATACTGAAATTCTCTCTCTCTGTAATTAGCTACTGTGGTATTAAATTCATGCTGCATAACAAACAAACTCAAGGGTGACTTACAACCCTTGTAGGTTCTCTGGTCTCAGCTGGGCTTGACTGGATTCAAAGCCGTGGGTTGAGTTCAAGTATACTACACATGTCTTCCTTCTGGAACCAGAGGCTATCCAGGGCATATTCTTTCCAACAGTGCATTACAGGAATGCGAATGGCCGACCTGAATTATGCAAGCCCATTTAAAGACTCTACTCATATCATGTCTACAAGCATTCCATTGGCCAATGCAAGTCATATGGCCAACCCCAAAAATATTGGATGAAGAAATATATTCTGCAAATACAGTAAGAGATACTGCAAAGTCACATGGCAGGACATACATATGTAATTGGTTTAAGGTATCTGATCTATCACACACTCTGACACTTGGTTTCTGAATCCTGCTTCACATCCTCTGTGGCAGAGAATGGCAAGATGCACCCTCAGTTTCCTCTTTTCCTCCTAAGAACACTACTGAACTATAATTCCCAAACCTCCTTCTAGGTGGGACTGTGTGACTTGCTCAACCAATGGGATGTGGGCAAAAATGACATTACCTCTTCCAGGCCAGGCCCTAAAATCCTCTCCTCTGTCCCTCTTGCATGTCAGCTAGCTCGAAGCAGGTGACTGGTAGAGGACTTCAAGTTCCTGGGAGCCACTGAGTGGAAGAAGTTTGAATGTCTGCATCTTTGCTGGAAGGAGAGGGTACAGGGGAGCCCACCTGACCAATAAGAGCCACAGTGGGCTTTATGGAATCCAAAACTGAACTTTCTGTGTTACGCTTCTGAGATCTAAGGAGTGCTTGTCATAACAGCCAATTCCAACTAATACATCCTCCTTCTCCTTCCTGGGTAGAGTGGTCCAGGCAAACTTTCCCAGCCTCTGTGCTAAACGCCCATACTGTAAACCCATCAACACCCAGCTGTGTTTAATGGTGCTCCCCTCACCTCCACATCAGAGAAGAGATGAGAACAGTCCCCTATTCATGTCTGTGCCTGGGTCTCCCCCTCTGCCAGATGATTGAGCCCTTTGGACTCTGATATCTGCTCTTTCTAAGACCATGATGTTGGGTTACACTCGACTGAATGAGTTCAAGGACTGAAGACAGGTCTACTGAAGCATAAGACTGGGGACTGGGGAGACTCCTGGGAGAGGACTCATCCTGGAGAAAGAAGGACCCAGGATCATGAACTGAACAAAGTCCTGGTTCTCAGAGAGGAGGAATGAGAACCTGGCTAATTCTGTGAATACTTTATTGGCTATCACCTATCCAGACCAGACTCCTGGGCACATGTTTAAATCCTAGGGGGACAGGAGGATATTGGTTATAAAACAAAAACTCAGAGAGCTGCTTGCTAAACTCTGTGGAACATTGAGACCCAAATAACATTACTTTCCTTACGCACCCTCCCCAGAGGAGCAGTGCCCTTCACCTCCCACTCACCTGAGCCCACCCCCAGAAAGTATGCTCCTCCTTCAAGGTTGTTTGGTCCAAGTTCCTTTAAGGAGACCTCTCAAGAAGAGTGAAGAGCCACTGCCCAGGTTCCCTGACCATAATAATTCAATGCGATTCCATTTGTCACTTCCTCATGGATATTGCTTGGTTCCTTTCCACTGACAAGCAGTCAGAGTTTGGGTGGATAGCCAAGTTTTTTTGTGTGGGTGGGATTATAGAAGGAAGAGAAGCTCAAGAAGACAAGAAAGCAGAACCTCCAGAGCAGGAATAGAAGGTGGTACAGTAGCCCTTCAAGGACTAAGAAAGGAGCAGAGCATAGAGCTCTAGAAGTATCTATGAGGGGTCATCACAAGAGCCCTTCCAGTTAACCCTGCCTCAGGCAAGGCCCTTATATCATCGAGTGTCCTGGGTAAGTCAGGACCTTCCCTTAACCCCGGTGTCCTCATTTAAAGAATGATGCACACGATCCTAGCTTGCTGGATTATCCTGCAGAATGAGATACACTGGATGCAAAGGGCCTGGCACAGAGTAGGTACTCAATAAACAGCAGCAATGGGGGTTATGATGTCATGATTAAATGTGAAATTGGTTAACTCCATAGTACCACTCCTGAGGATACTTGCATGTTGGGCCTCAGCTATGTTTGTAGAATGAATGCTGGTTGACCCCTGTTGAAGTGAGCAGAGGTATCAGAAGCTAAGTGGAGGAAATTTGTGTTTTGGCAGTGACCCTTGCCGACCTTGAAATCATGGTATGCAGACTACCATTCTAGACTGGATATATCAACACAGATAAATAAACCTTGTAATTAGCACATAACGTATAGCAATGAAGATCCATTTCACACATTGTGCTAGATTCCATTAAGAGCCCCAATTTTTTAGCATTCCCTATAACCACATACCTTGACATATGACTTTATAGCTCCTCTCACTAAAGAGATTGTCTATTCTCCACCCCTTGAATCTGATCCCAGCCATATAAAGTCCTTAGAATGAGGCAGATGTAAGAGTGTGCCCATTCTGAGCCTAGAGCTCAAGAAGCCTTTCCACTCACTCCTGGACCTCTCCACTCCTATGAGAACAGGTTCAGACAGCCTGCTGGTCCCAGAAGAAGGATGAGCGATCCTATGAACAGAACTGCCCCAGCTAAGTTCACCCAGCCCAGCAGAAGCAAAGACCCCGGCCAACCCCCATGACACAGCATAGCCAGTGTCAACCGAGCTCCACCCAGATGAGCAAAGCTCCAATCATCCCAGCACATAAGCGATAAAGTCTTATATGCCACCAAACTGTTATAGTTGCCTGTTGAACAGCATTATTATTGTGGCAATAAATAACATGATACACACTAATATAGATCCATTGGCCCTGGCAGTCTGGAGTTTTATGTTAAGAAAGAGTCACATCCAGGCTAAACAGAGAAGAATAACTTAATGGATTGGATATCTACCAAGAGCAGGGAAATGGGGAGAGACAACAAATAGGAAATATATTTACCATCTCTGAACGGCATTTAGCAAAACGGATATTTTGGTTGGAGATAATCTTGCCTTTCTACAGGCCCAACCTCCCAATAAGAATTAAAATAAAAATAACATTTAGAAGATCTGTTTATTTCTTTGTAAACACACTTGCCTGGAGTTGATTTTGAAATGGATCAATCACACTCTGAATATCACTGGTAACTAACTCCAGCATCAATCTATTGATCTCTTTGTCCATATTTTTATTCATTGTCTTCTCTCTCTCTCTCTCTCTCTCTCTCTCTCTCTCTCTCTCTCTCTCTGCAATTAGAGTGTTGGGTTTTATTCTAACATCTACAGTTTGAAACACATACTTAACAACTGGAAATCATACAGGTGAGGGTGACTGAGATGGTTCAAGATTCCATAATAATATTCTTTAAAATTTCTTTTTAAATGACACAAAGAGACTGATCACTGACTTCAAATCTCTGAAGGGTGTGCACAGAGCAGACAAAGTCTGAGTGTCTCCAGTGGGTTCAACCAAGAGGTCAAGGTTATAAAACAATAGGTTGTGCTCAACCCAGGAAAGATCTTTCTAACAACCAGAGTGATCTGAAATTGGACTGGGGGACCTTGTGATATCAGGAGCTCTTGGTCACTAGAGGCTTTCAATGGCAACCTGGGTAATAACTTCTTTGGGCTATTATAAGGGGATTTCTCTATTGGGTAATATTAGATTATTAGATCCACTTATTCCTTCATTGAAAATGTTCTTTCAAAAAAAAAAAAAAGAGAGAGAGAGAGAATCAACACTGTAGAATGCCAGCTACATGCTAGGCACAGGGCTTCATGCCAGGTAACTAAGGATAATTTGCATATCCGTAGCTTCTGGATCTCTGGAAAATTAAGGACGAGGGGTATATATTCCTTCCTATTCTACCACTTATTTCTTTTTTAATCCCCACCTGAGGACATGCTCAGAGAAAGGAAGGGAGAGAGAGAGAAACATCGATTGATTGCCTTCCGTACATGCCCTGACCAGGGATCAAACCCACAACCTGGGCATGTGCCCTGACCGAGAATCAAACCCACCACCTTTTGGTGTATAGGACGAGGCTCCAGCCAACTGAGAAACTCCAGCCAGGCCCATCACTTATTCCTTTCATACTGAAAACAGTAAAAGAGAACTATCTGTTTGAAAAGACACCTGTTTGTAGACAGAAAATAAGACAGACAGAAATGGCACCCAGCTCCCATCTTCCTGTCCGCAAGCTCCCAGCACCTAGCGCCATGTCTGACAAGTAGTAAGTGCTGAAGAAGTGCTGACAAACCAGCAGACGCACGCCTGTGTGCACATGTGAAGAAGGGAACCTAGCCCATGAGAAAATTCCCAATGCACAGTCTGACAACATCTTCATCTTTCCATGCTCGTGAAGGGTAGGGAATCGCGAAGAAAACTGACATGGCCCTGCCCCCCAAGGCACGGACAGCCTCCCGGGAGGGGCAGACAGCTAACTGAGCACACTCCAGAGCATTCATGTCTCACTGGAGTTACGTGTCATGTGCCAGAAGAACTGGGGACCAGCACCTGAGGTCTGCCTACCAGGGCAGGCTTAGAGGAGGCGACACCATTGCTACTTAGGCTCACAGATGGCGCAGGTGTTATCCGTGTGTGATAGAAAGGGCCCTGAACTACAGCTGCAGTGAGGCCACACGTGGCTCTCAGGAAGGTAAGAGCCAGATGCATGGGTCCATGAGCGCTGAGCATCCTCAGGGGACACTGAAACCCAGGGAGGTTAAGGGTCTCCTTAGCATCACACAGCTAAACAGCCAAGCAAACAGCACAGGTAAAGGCATGGAAGTAAAAGCTGCAGGGAGTAAAAGCTGCAGATAATGGGGTGAAAAGTGCCAGAGGGACGTGGTAGATGTGACCAGAAAGGCTCCTAATGTCCCTTTGGCTGTATTTTCTACATTGTTGTGACTTTTCACAGCGTCGTTGTAAGAGCCCAATCACTAATAGAGTTGCTGCGCTAAGAAAGCATATCACCCGGGGTCTGAGGAGATAGTTAGCAAGAAAATCTATACGACCCTGGCGGAGTCGCATGCAGAATATTGCATTTCCTCGGGGGGCACCGCGTTACCAGGCCAAAGCAGACAAATTGGAGGGAATTCAAAAGCGAACAAGGAAAAATAATTAGGAGAATGGAGAAATTGATCTAGGCAGAAAGATTAAAGGAAATAAATGTGTGTGAGTTTGTGAGTGTGTGTGTGTGTGTGTGTGTGTGTCGCGCGCACGTAAGTGGAAGCCAGGAGGGGCCAGGGCAGCAGCCTTCAGCACGTGTACAGGGAGGGGGGCCAGAGCACAGAGGCTGGGGTGGGGGCCTTGCAGGGGGCAGGGGCCAGGACTTAAGATGGGAAGGTGGGCTTCCAGCTTGAGACTGATGCTGGATCCGGGCACCGGCGCTGGTCACGGAGGAGCCCTCCGTCACCGGCTGCCAGGATCTGCCTGGGGATTTGCCCCTGAACTGAAGGGCCTGGCCTGGTTCCTTCAGGGACTCCTCAGTCGTGGGAAATACGCCTGGAGAGCATAGAGCGCAAGCACTTTGTGAACCCCGTGACTGTGGTATGATGGGGTGTCGGGGAGTGGACAGAGGGGCGTCTGGAGCCGAAACTGGAAGAGCTTTGGATGCCCTGTTCAGAAGCTTCGTGTTTACCCTGCAGGCATCAGGAGCCTCCCGGAGCGCTTTCCAGAGCCCACCAGTGCTGGTCCCTCTCTGCGGCTTTGCACATGCTGTTCCCTTCGGTTGGAACGCTCTTCTCGTCTCCTTACCTGGATAACTCCTCATCGCCCACAGGGTTAAAGGAAACATCCCTTCCCCAGGAGGCCCTTCCTGACCCTTCACCTGAGTTGGCTCTGATGCTCAGTCTGACCGTGGACGGCTATTACCGCTGCTTTCCTGCTGGTGTGGCCGACACTGGAGGGCCCAGGGAGCCATGTCCTCCTTGTTTCCTGTTGGACACCAAGTCCAGCCAGTGCCTGGCCCATGATAAAGGGAGAAAGAAAAGGGAGCAAGGAAGGAAGGATGGAAAGAAGGTTGGGTGTCACATCTGTGCTTTGAAAACTCTTGGGAGCTGTGGGGAGGATGGATTGAAGCAGGTGAGCCTGGAGACAGGGGCCTGGTTGGGAGGCGTTTGTGGTCCTCACAATGGGAGATGTGTCTGTAGTTGTCTGGGGTTGAATTGTGCCCCACAACCCTCCCCCTAGTACCAAGATTGTGGTAGCATTCTGTACCTCATAATGTGATCTTAATGGAAAACAGGGTTATTGCAGACGTAACTAGTTAAGTTAAAATGAGATCATACCCAATAGAGTGAGCTCCCAATCCAATATGACAGCTGCTCTTATAAAACGGGGAGATGTATGTATGTAACATGGGGAGAATAACACCACCCACCTGGTAGGGCTGTTGTGGAGATTATAAAGTTCTTAGCTCAACACCCTGCAGAGAAGAGAGAGCAACAGAGAGACAGACAGAAAGAGAGACAGAGACCGAGAAACCAATAAATGGCAGGTGCCGTTGCCTCCCGGGTCCACCACGTGCGTTCTGGGTTTTAAGCCCCTCGAGCCTGCCTCCGTCTTCCCACTAGCCTTTCATCCTCCAAATCAGCCTCCCTTCCATCAATTCCCACCCTCTTGAATGTGGGCTCCCAGCTCTGTCCTCATTCCCAACACAGCCGCCTCTCCATCCAAAAAACGGTTCAAAACAGCAGCCCCAGCTGCCAGTGCTGGGAGCGAGATCCCCGTCAGCAGGTCCCGAAATTCTTTTGGAAGTTTCACGTGATTAAGGGGATTAATACATTAAAGCATCATTACAGCATTCGCAGGGGATTTTCCAAAGGCTTTACACCGTGATCTATTTGTCCTGTTACATAAAACTCGCATTAATAGTCTGATGGCAAAGAGGAGGGAAAAAAAAACATAGCTGTGGAATCAATAAACTTATTTTTTGATAAACACATTTAGCAGGCGAGCCGATCATTAAGGCCTGCAGACCCTCCCGTGGCGTGCATCAACCAAATCACCCCCATGAGAAACCATTTGCCAATTAAGTCCGGGATTTGTTTGCGTCCTTCAGTCCACTAATGGCAGGGGGCGGGGGAGAGCGGTGGCCGCCCTGCTCCCTGGCCCACCCGCAGCCTCAGCCCCGCGTGCTGGGCGGAGGAAAGCGGAGGGGCTCTGGGCCGCAGGGCATCGTGGGTGCCCTGGACCACAGGACGGGAGGCTCCCGCACAGGTGTAGAGGGAGCACAGCCTGGATCGCTCTACGGGGATACCCAAGGGGCTCTTTTCTGTGTGCTGCTGCCCTCTGAGGGCTGAGAAAGAGCCCTCCAGTCTGCTGCCCAAGAGCATGGCTCATTTCTCCTGCCTGCAAACTGCAAAGGATAAGGTAGCATCATAACAAGTAACAGCTAACACGTATGATTGCCAGGCACCATACTAAGCACGTCACACATGTTAAGTCGTGTAACTATTACAGCGGCCTTTTTAGGTAGGTTCTCTTGGGATTCCCAGTTTGCAGAGGAGGAAGTTAAGAGGCGAAGAGCTTAAACGCTGCCCGAGGTCCTAGAGCAGTGATGTAACAGAACTGACCCTTGGAAGCAGCAATCCGGTTCCAGAGTCCCAGCCTGTGACCAGAGGCGGCCAGGTGTCCTGCTAACAAACGTTCACAGGCTGTTTCCACCGGGTGTCTAGAATTTCCGTGTGTTTAATTTTCCAGAAACCCTTCGACACAGATGTTGTTGCATAATCCCATTTTCCGTGTAAAGAAACAGACTCAGAGATGAAAAAGCAGCTGGCCATGGTCACACAACTGGGAAATGCTGGAGGGGAGATTTAAACCCAGGCAGTCTGACCCCAGAGCCCAGACCTGTAACCCGACTCAAAGCACAGGGCCCTTCTGAACTCAAGGCATAGCCATTAGGCGACGCTCAGATGTACTAACAATGTGCTCAGCAGGCCCGCCTAAGGCCCTGGATGTGAGAAGAGGGAGAAGACAGCCCAGGAGAATGCTGGCCAGGGGCTGAGCACCAAGGCCTGGCACCGAGCAAGGACACTGCACTCGGCTCCAGGCTCCTGGAGAGCAAGGTGTTCTGCTCACCATCACTGTATTCCCAGACTGAGCCCGGAGCCTGGCATAGAGTGAGATCTTTGCTCAATGAATTATTGAATGAATTCTTGATTTAGAAACGAGAAGGCCAAAGCTCAGACAGGTGAGGTGGCCCGTCTGAAATCGCACACTGAGGACACGCTAAGCTAAGGTTGGGTCTTGTTTTTAGCTGGTTCGTTTCTCTCTCCTCACGGTCCTCCCTGCTCACCTGTCTCCCCTCCACGTACAAGCACAGGCACACAACAGACACGTCCCTGAGCTTGGACCACATCAAACCAATTACCCTTCTGGAAGTGAACGCACTCTCTTCACCACCAAGCTTTTCCACGAACAGTCCCCCTGCCTGGTACACTCTTCCCCGAGCTCCTCTTCACCTGGCTCATTCCTACTCATCCTCGGAGTCTCGCAGTAGCTGTCACCACCTCCAGGGAGCCTTCCTTGGCCTCGAAGTTGGGTCGGGTCATGGGCCCCTTCCCGTGGCTGCCCCAGCGCCCTGGGCTCTCCCGCCTGTTGATACCCTGCACTGGAATTCCCTGCGCCCTCGGCTGGGCCTCCTCGACGCTGGGTCTGTGATTTGCCCACATTCACCCACACATGCCTGGCTTCGGGCTTTAGAAAGTAGATTCTAAATAAAGGAACACATCTAGCATTTTCACATGCTCACACACATGTACACACACACACACACACACACACACACACTCACACAGGGCTACTTACTGAGATATCAATTTGTGTTTTGTTTTCATTGTTATGAGTTATCTAGTATTGTGTAACAAATGTTCCCGAAAATTTAGTGGCTTACAGCAACCACCAGCATTTTTATGATCTCACACAGTCTCTGTGGATCAGGGGTCTGGGGGCTGCTGAGCCAGGTGGTTCTGGCTTGAGGTCTTTCATGAGGTTACAGTCAAGACAATGGCTGGTCCGGCCGGTGTGTCTCAGTGGTTGAGTGTCGACCCATGCACCAAGAGGTCACCAGTTCGATTCCCAGTCAGGACACATGCCCAGGTTGTGAGCCCAGTTCCCAGTGGGGGACATGCAGGAGGCGGCCAGTCGATGTTCTCTCTCATCGATGTTTCTATCTCTCTCTCCCTCTCCCTTCCTCTCTCTCTAAAATCATTTTTTTTTTTAATTAAAAAAAAAGACAATGGCTGGAGGGTCAGCTGAAGGTGTGGCTGGGGCTGGAGGGTTTGCTCCAAGACGGGCCTCCCCTGATTATTGGCAGGAGGCCTCGGTTCCTCCCTACATGGACCTCTCCAGTGGCCAGGTGTTTGTTATGACTGCACCCTCGCGCACCGTCTCTTCCACCTCATTCTTCTCGCTGGAATCAAGCCCAACTCAGGGGCGGGAACGAGGCTCTACCTGTCGGAGGACTAGTGTCAGTGGATTCGCGGACATATCTGCAAACGTTCACACTGCCCGAGGATGCCAGGAAGCATGAAAGGCCTTTCCCCTCGTCCCCTTCCCAAGAGGCAGCCAGATTTTAGGGTTCTGAATCTGAACGCCCTTGCCACAGACGATTTTGAACAGTCAGCATTTCAGAGCGGGGAAACCAAAATCGCTTGGAAGATAATAACCCTCACGCCTTCCCCTCACCAACTTCACCCTTGCTGGGTGGAGGAAACAGAAGCAGTTGACCCTAAGAGAGAGAGGAGCTCCCCAGAACTGAATGGGGACAAGGATGGGAGAGTAGGTTCTTCCTTCCCAGGTTTCAACTCCAGAGTGTGGCAAAGCCCTGCCCTAGCTCGCCCACCAGGCCTCCAACAGGGGGCGCTGCAGGGTGCCCACAGAGGGGGCTGCTAAGGGCTGAGTGAGGCCTCCAAGGTAGCCTGCCATCCACGGAGGGGCCCCAAAGGACCCCGAAGGAAGCCCCAGGAGCCCAGTGGCCCATCGGACAGCAAGACCCGGTCTGAACATAGCATCCTGACACCGCAGCCACACTAGTGCCCTAGGCCATCGGAGACTGGACTGCTTCCTCATGTCCAGGCCCCAGGGAGCCCCTCGTCCCCCCATTCATTCTCATACCCCCATAAGAAAGGATGGGGGTTCCCTTTACAGTCCACCTGGGCTGGAATTCTCTCCACCCTGGAGTGTGGGGCTCGGTGAACAGATGAAATTTGCTTCGGAACAAAGAAAAGATCCGAACAGCTCATTCAGCACCATGGTCTTTGTTCCTAAGCACTCTTGTAATTCAGGCAGCATTTTAATTAAACAAAAACAAACAAAAAGCAAGAGTGAGGGGAAAAAAAGAAACAAGTTTTCCTTAAGCCCTGCTGAGTGCCAGGAAACTGACCGAATCCTCCTGGTGGGCTTCTTACACCCATTGTACAGATGGAAAAGGGACTGGGGGTTTAGAGATGCCGTCTCTGGGTCAGGCGCTGGCCTGCAGCTGTGGACTCTTCGGACAGCTGTGCGGTGAGGAATGATGCATGGTCCTCGGACCACCAATCAGGAAGCGGAGGCCCAGAGAACTTCAACGACTAGCCCGAGGCCACACAGTGAGTGACAGTCGGCAGCCCAGGGCACAGGTGACCATGCCGGGCTGTCTCCTTGCTGAGAGAGACTCCACAAGGATCGTTTGTTAGCATGTCATCATCTTTATTGGAAAGACTCTGTACCTCCCCCTGCGAAGGCCTCTACCTCACACAGCCTCTCACGGCTTCCTGAGGAGTGTGGGGAAAGGAGGTGAGGGGAGCAAGATCGGCTGGGGCCTCCGAGGACTGCGTCTGTGGTGATTTGACAGGATTAAGGGGATTAATACATTAATGCATTATTAGCGCTTTCATAGGAGCTTTCAAAGAGTTGGGCGCTGTGATCCCTGTGTCCCGTTGTATAAATCAGCAGTAATTGCTTTAACTGGCCCATTGTTGCCGATGGGAGCAGACCAGCCACAGGCCCGTTTGTCTCGGGGCCTGTGGTTCTCAGTCCTGACACAGCTCCAGGCCAAGCCGCGAAGAGTTGGGGAAACTGAGTCTGGGCACAAACTTCCAAACACCCCGCTCTGTGGGAGGGACAGCCCAGCATCTCTGATCCCCACGGTGTGGAGAAGAAGACCCTGCCTCCGGCCCCAGCGGCATGCTTACTGGCCAGCGATGTCTCCTCCCTGAACCTTGGTGTCCACCTCTGCCAATGTGGGTGACAATTTTATGCGCCTCACAGTGTTGCTGAGACGATGCAAGGAGCCAGCGCTGATGACGTGCTTTGTCCGTCAGACCGGCCTGTGCCGGGGGAGGGAGGGTGGTCATGTTTGGGATGGACGCAGTTGGTGGGTTTGTGTCTTGGTATTTATCTGTTGGGAGAGAACAATGACAGCCCCCGGAGGGAGAGCAGGTGGGTGTGCAGGAGGGCCTGGGGGTGTCCCTGGGGAAGGGACAGCCAGGTGGACTGAGAGCGTGGGCAGTGAGTGTGAAGGAAGCCAGCACGCTCCAGCACTGAGGCCCAGACACCTCAGCGTCCCTCCCACTGGCTAAGCAGCAGGTCACTCGAGAAGTCACCCAGCAACTGCGGATCCTGGTTCCTTGGAGTTTAATTCTTTGCTAATTAAGCGCCTGGGTGGGACCTCCTACAGAAGGTGTGTGTCTCTAGCTTCACAGATGAGAATAAAAATAGAATCTTAGAATCACAGCTTCAAAGGATCCTGAAAGGTCTTTTCCTAGAAACAAAGCAACAAAACAGCCTGTATCTTCCTCTCTACAAGCCTGGGCTGGGTCGCAGGAAAGATGGTGACCCTGGGCCCAGGCTTTGCATCTGGAAGGGGCTGACCGGGTGCATTGGGACCTCGGGGCAATCACGCTGACTGGGATGCCCAGGAAGGAGCCGTGCTGGCAAAGAGCCAAGGTTGGCGGTGGCTGCAACAATTAAGTGACAGGTTGTGAAGCCTGAGCAGAGGCAGGGGTCAAAGAGCCGTGGAGCAAAGGGAATGAGATTTCTTGTTGTTGTTCAAGAAGAGATTTGAGCCACCTGGACATGGCGACCCATCCAGGAAGTGTGAGGAACAGAAATAAGGTGTTTGCACAAAAATGTTGGTTTCCCCCATCTGAGCACATGGTCGGACTGCATGCCCTGCCCCCCTGGCCATTGGTGAAGCCATGTGACTAGCTCTGGCCAATGAGCTGGGGCGGCAGTGCCATGTGTCACTTCCGGGATGAGCAATTAATTGTCAGTGTGAGACCTTCTCTCTGGCCCAGCAAGTAACCAAGTTCCCAGTGGTGACTCTTCCATTGGCCTAGGACCCTGAGAGATCATGGTAACAAAAGCCCCCCACCTGACAACCTACAATGAAATGGAGCATAAACAAGAAATATCCCCTGTTGTGTAAGCCCCTGAGAACCGGGGGTTGTTTTTATTTTATCCAAACACAGCCTAGTCTTCCCTAATGTGGAGAAAGTAAACTTTTGATCAGGGGTGTGCGAACACCGTCAGTACAGGAACATCCGTGTAAAGAAAATAATAATCCCCAGTTCCGATCAAGGGCTCTTCCGCTTGAAGCCAGACTCACTGCCTCCAAATATGAAAAGCAACACAGACTTTGGAGCTCGCCTAGACTTTCTCTGTAGCTAACTTTCGGGTTTTGGTCCAGATGTTGGGAGAGAGGGGCCCTGTGTATGTTTTACGTACATTCGTCAGGGCCCACAGGGTTCTGGGTGTTGGCCGTCGGAACTGGCCTCCCATTTTCACACATCATCTGGACTAGGCAGACAGACACCTAGCTGTAAGGAGTTTGCCCCTTGCCCGTGACATGTGGGCTTTAGTGGGGGAGGGACTATAGACATTTTTAAATCTCAACGTCTGTCTGTTTTCAGCACGTCACTGTGATGCGGTCTGGGAGCTCCGACTTGGATTTGAAAACTTCCTAACGAAGCCTGGGAGAGGAGTTAGGAGTGAATCAGGTCCTTTTCAGAATCTGCGTGTTTTCATCCCCCCAAATTATTTTTTTTCCATTGATAAATTGCCTGGCCTGAGATAAAGATGGAACTGTCACATGAATGTCGATATCTTGATTAGAAAAGGTGCCTGAGCCCTCACTGTGTGCAAGCGCTGGGTCACCTGCTTTACCCACTACCTCCTGTAGTCGTCACAGTAACTCTGTGAGGCAGGTGTGTTCATTCCAGTTGGAGGGAAAGGCATTCGGAGAGGCTAAATAATGGAAAACATCAATGCCAGGACATGAATCCAGGCTTGCCAACCCAAGAATCCATACTTTCCCCTCACCACCAGCCTGGCTTGGGATCCATGATTGAAGTTATGTCCTGATAAAAATAAGTGTAGCCCACCAATTATTACGTTCTCAGGAGAACAGTGTGGTGTTAGGGAAAGAACATAGGCTGTAGAATCAGTAGGACTTGGGTTCGAGCCCTGGGACCACTATTTAGTGGTTTTAGAAGTTATCATGCCTTCTGCATTTCCTTTTCCTGAAATGGAAGAAACACTAAAGGGAAGTGTGCTGTGATAATAACGGAGTAAACAGATAAATGGTCAAGATAATTTTAGATAGTGGCAAGGGCTATTGGGGAAGTCAGCCATAATGATGTGATGGAGGTAGAATGATGGGTGCTGGACAGTGGGGGTCAACTGCTCGTGACTGGATGGTCAGAGAAGACCTCACGGAGGAGAGGATGTTTGTAATACGATGCAATAAAGAATAAAAAGAAAAACTTAGAAGATCTGGGTACGGAGCAACCCAAGAAGAGAGTATTGCAGATATGGATGCCTTTAGGTGGGAATATGCCTAGTGTGTTTGAGGGACAGCAAAAAAGACCAATGGGGTGGGGGGGGGGTGGTAATGAGCAGGATAAGAGTGGGGGATATATGTCAGAGAGGCACACCAGGGAGCATAGTTCTTTGGCCATTCAGGAAATTCCAGGACAGGATTCTCACCAAGGCAATAGAAATGAGAATGACAATACCTTAGCAAGCAGATTCAGTGAGTCTATATAAGTAACCTATGACCAACGCTGCATTTTTTTAGGATAATGCTAGTTGCTGTAACAAATAAGCCCTTTCTCAGCAATGTAACACTCCAATGCAGGTGTTCTTGGTTGACTGGCATCTCTCTGATTCACTGACCCAGTCTCCTTCCATCTTGTGGCTCTGCCATCCCCTAGGGATTCGGGGACATCTGCAACTGGCCCATGAAAGAGGAAAGCAAGCATGTGGAAAAGGCATATCCTCTTCCTAAACACCTTCATCCAGAAGTCACACACATTGCTTCCACTCACAATCCAGTGGCAAGAACTGGCAACATGTTCCCACCTAGGTGCAAGGATAGCTGGGAAATGTAGTCCATGGTTAAGCAGCTATGTCCCAGGAACAGCCCTACACTAAGGAAGGAGAGCGTACATTCTGATCAACAACCAGACATCTCTGCCAGAAATACTGAAAAAAGAGTTTTTTCTGGTCTGTCATAGTTGCCATCGAGGCATGAGTACAGCTGGCCTACCTGAGGGCACAGAAGTCATTACCTGTACTATGTTCCTTGAGACCCTGGACGGAACTTCCCATGCCGTGTGCCTCTTCGAGTTTAAGGAAGAGCCCTCTTCCACAGGGTGGGTCTAGTCTAACTCTCCTTGAGTGACCTTAAGCCAGTCACCAAACCTTTGCCTTTTCTGAGCCTCATTCTCCTCTTCTGGGGAAAAAAAATATGGTAGCAGTTGAATCTCAAGGGGTCTTTTTTATTCATGGAAGTCCATGATTCCATGATACAGGGTGTTCCCTACGCTCTGGCTGGCTTGGGACATGAGGTTGGCTTTGTAGCTTCTGTCCGTGAAAGGGCCATATGGCTTAGGGTTAGAGGAGAAGGTGGTGCCCAGGTACCCCATGTTGGAGCCTCCAGCGGCCTCATCACTGCTTTCACCAAATGGGTCGCCTTCCACCCTGAAGTGCCTTCCATGAATTACTTAGGTCTCATCAGAAATGGTTAGGAATTTGCAAAACTTTGTGCCCTTCTACTGAATAGGCTTTGGAGTATTCTGTTCCTGGAGAATTCCTGAGAAAAGGCGGAGAGGAAAAGAAGGAAGAAATGAACACTCGAGGAGGATGAAGATGAGAAGAGACAGACAAACAGAGAGATATTCAGACAAGGAGTTTAAGGTAAAAGGAAGAAAATGTCAGGTAGAAAGTCCAAGGCGGAGAGGAGCAGGGAAGGGGAAGGAAGGGAAGAGAGGCGAGCAGGCCCAGGCTGGGGGCAGGGGTGCCAGGAGGAGACACAGACAGGCAGACTGGCCATCCAGGGCACAAGCAGAGCCTCTCGCGCCCAGCGATGAGATAGAGATGCAGAAGCACCAAGCAAGACAAGGCGTAGGGAGAAACAGATGGCAGCAAGTTCCGGGAAGACGTGATTCCAATCACGCCCATCGAAATGGATGTTGGCGAGTTCAGAAGGCAGCAAAGCGTGGGATTGGGAGGAGGCGGAGGGGTGGACCACAGCAGAACAGGTTGGGGGAGCTTCTGCCAGGGACAGGGCTGCTGATGAGATGGCAGCCGCCCGGCCTCAGCAGGAGGAGCCCTCCACCCGCCCTCCCACCACAGTTGGACTCACCTGACAGTGGAATGAGTAATGAGTTCATTAAAACCTTCCATACCCGTTCCTGAAAAGAAGATGAATGTGGCAGAGAGAGGCAAAGCTGCAAGCGGGTGCCTGTGGGGGTGTGTGGTGCTCATGGCGCCCCCAGAGCCCTGATTAAAGCAAACAGCTCACTCCCCTGCTTATAGACATCCCATGGCTCCCATTGCCCACAGGGGCAAGTTCAGACCCGATGCTGGCATTCAGGGCCTTTCACGAGCTGGCCCCTGCTGGCCTCTTAGTTTGTATCACTTCCCTCTCCCAATGGGCAGCCAGCCTTTCCAGCCAGCTTGCAGCTGCCCACGCAAACATGGTATTTCATGAGGCCGGGTCCTTCGCTGCGAGAGCCACTCTGCTCGGAACGGCCGCCCCATCCTGACAGGTGTCCTTGCCGTGACTTGCTAGTCACCCTTCTGAACCTTGCTCCAGGGTCACTTCCTGTGTGAGGCTTCCCGTGGGCAACAGTGCTGGCCGCGCCTCCTGTGTGACACTCGGTGCCAAGTGCTGTTCTAGAATTTATCATTATGAATACCCACCTCCACGGCCGATTGCCCCACCCGATGCCAGCTCCTCTGCCTCCCTGGATCTCATTAATCTCCGTTTCCAGAGGCACGCACAGCCCAGGAGGCTGAGCGCGGGGTTTTAGAATCAGAGAGCCCTGGCTTACACCTCTCTAAGTCCTGGTTATGTGGGACTATACAATGGAGATGAAAATACCTATTTCCAGGGCTGCTCTCCAGAGAAAATCAGACAATGTTTGCTTGGTGGATTTTTTTTAAAAAATGCCATCTTAAAAGTTGGCACCAGATTTCAGGGGGCCAAGGGGGCTCCGATCGTTCTGATTTATGACTGTCAACCTGAAAATAATAGGTCGAAGTAAGAGACAATGAGCATTTCTTTGAGATTTCAAATAGCTATTCATGAGTCACTGATTGAAGCAGAGACCCAAACAGTGTTCTGATGAGGAGACGGAGGCAAGCGGTATTTGTGACGAGGGAAAGGGCTACAGTTACATCAGTCGGTGGAAGGCATTTCTATTGGTGCATTTTAGCGAACGGAGTGATGCTAATTCTAAGCAATGTTTTTAATTTTCAGTCCGGCAGTCATGCCTTCAGCACCTGGGACCCCACTGCCTCCCCAGGAGCCCCGCTTCTTGTTGGACAAGTCTGCAAGCTGGAAAGCCTTCTTCATCTGGGTTTAAAGCCCAGATTCCTGTGATTTTCACCCACTGATCTTCCACAGATGCTGTCATTTCTCACTTTGGGGCATTTTTGTCATTGCGAGTTTTGCATTTTCATCACAAGAAGCGTTGAAACAATTTTTTCCCCTGTCATTTTTGCAGGCTTCCAGCAGCCCCCACACCCCCACTCCCACCCCCTGCCCCCGGCATCTTTCAAGCTTGTCTCTAATTCTAAATACTTTAAAGAGAAAACAAACAAACAAACAAAAACAGGGAAGTATTTGGGAGTCAAATAAAGTCACCTATGATTTTTTTCCGAACGTGGAGGACAGCCGGCACACTTTTTCCCTGGTACCTATCTCTTTCTTTTCCTAAGCCTCCCCCACCCCAAGGGCAGTGATGCAATGGAAACGGACGGGGACACAGTGGCAGGAGGCCTGGGTTCTGGTCACAGCGCTGCCCCTCACCAGCTGAGCAACCTGAGCAAGGCACCCACCCTCTCTGAGCCCGGGAAAAGCGATACCTGCCTCGAAGTGCTGTCGGCAGATGAAAACACAGAGGCGCAGTATGTGCAATAAGTGCCAGGGTTTAAAGGGACTCTGTTGCTGGTTTAATGGGGCTGTTAGTCTGGGTGAATACAAGTTATAAAACAATATTTAGTCCCTGTAACCAAGAAGCCTGGAATCCCATTGAGATGGTTGGGAGCAAACACATCTATTTGTTGCTTCAAACAATATGTGATAAGAACCACAGAGTCCAATGCCGAAACCAGTGAGGGACACGAGTGAAAACTCAGGGCAGCCATGCGCACTGGAGAGAAGCCCTCCGCGGCAGATGTATCCGAATGTGAACCCTTTCCCTGTGACTTTGGCCAAGTCACTCTGCTTCTCTGACTGTGGTCTTCCCATCTGTGAATGGGTATAGCAGGAGTCATTGTGACAGCGGAGGAAACTTTAAGAAAAGAGTATATGCTCATTAAACAGTAGTCCCATCTCCCTACGTCTATCTATAGAATGAGAAATGTGGTACAAAGTGTACGTCACATTGCACGAATGTAAGGATTACCATTTACAAGGCAGGTGAATGCAGCGGTTCCTGGAGAGGAAGTCAGAGTCAGAATACCTGCGTTCAAAGCCTGGTCCCCCCATTTCCTGCAGGAAACTTTGAGCAAGTGATTTAACGCAAGTGACCCAGTATCAGATTCCACATCTGTGAAATGGACATATTGTAGTAGTTCCTTCCTCCCGAAACAGATGTGAGAATTAAATGAGGTCTTACGTGTAAAAGCACTCAGCACCATGCTGGTCCGAGCAAGCGTACCATCAACATTAGCCGACAGTCTTAATAATAACCAAAGTTAACGGCTGTCTCTGGTGTTTGATGGTTATCATGGAAAGATCGGATCTCAAATCCCAGTTGTCTTTTATTCACTGTGTGACCTTGAGCAAATCCCTTCCTCTCTGAGCCTCAGTTTCCTCATCAGCAAAATGAGAGTGAAACTAACTCCTCCCATGCAGCACTTTTTAAGGGTTAGAAGCAACTGACAGTGGGTGCCCGGCAGGTAGAAGGCACTCGACAGTCATCTGCAAACCTATTTGTATGATTTAAAACAAGCCATTGTAGTGCTCTGAGCCTCACTGTCCTCCATGGTGGGGTGGGGACATTATCTGTCCCCCCAGGGTGTCAGTAGAGAAGGAAACCAGACCATGAGAAGCTCTGGGACAAGGCTGGGACAGTCAGAGCCGCAGCACGACCTTCCCCTCCTGTCAGCTGGATACATACAGTAGAGTCTTCGCCCCCATTTAACTTTCACACTTCCAGGTCCAGGTTCGAGAGACCCTGCCCCCAGCGCCCGGTAGAATTATGAACCTGTGTACGAAGGTTGTGTATGGAGGCCGCAATGGCCCAAGGTCTGTGCATCTGTGTTTTGTGTGGGGCGGGTGGCGGGGCGAGACACCCAGTAAGTCAAATTTACACTGGACTCCACGGTGGGCAGCAGTCCTGCCCCCTGCCTCATATCTCAGACACTGGCCCTGCCAGCTGCCCACGAGAAAATGAGAATCGTGACACACAGGCAGAATCGTCTGGCCTGGATTCCACATTTTGTCTGGAGAGGGACTTAGGAACCGAAAGAGAAGGCAAGTTGCAGCATGGTGGGCTGAGGCCCGTAAAAGGAGTCTCGTCTACCCGCCAAGCCTTCCCACTGTCTCAGTCCGCAGGCTGCGCCCATCCCACCTCCATGCCTTTGCCCCCGCTGCGGGCCTGGGGTGCCCTCCCCTCCCTCTTCTCTGCGCACCCACCCTGTTCCCTGAGCCACCCGATCTCCAAACATTCTACTTCTCCCATTGAGTCTTTGTTGAACACGGCAATGAGCACGTTTATTTCTTTGGAACTTTTCACAAGTGTTATCTCTCCTACACCTTGCAGCCATGCTGTGATGCAGGTAGAATTAGCCTCCATTTTCACGGTGAAGGAGACTCGAGTTTTCCAGCTGATCGTCTCGCCCAAGGTCACACAGGGACGACCTGTACAAAGAATTCCCTTTCTGCCACTCCATGGTTACTCCACTGACACCACCACCCCTATGCATTCAGTTTGCGTTTAAACGACAGTCCCTATCATCTAGCCTTTGGTTATACCCAAGCCAGAACCATCCCATAATGGTTTGATCTGTGTGGGCATGTCAAGGGTCAGGATCACGTCTTTACCCGTCACACGCCCATCCTCCCGGCCGCCCCGCTGGGCGTTGGACAGCTCCCTTGCAGCGGTGTCGGGCTGGTCAGTCTGCTTTCCCTTCTTCCGGGAATTTTTCTCTCTCAGTTAAGTCATGTGGCTGGGGTTGGGGAGGTCATTCCTAACACCTGGAAACTCTTATCCAGGAAACACATGACCCAAGACAAGTCGACCAGAGTCCTTTCTGATTGTTTGACAGGAAGCCGCATGTTACCTCTGCCCTTGGAGCAGAGACTGGGAGAACTCACCCCTCTGCACCTTCTTCTTGTTCTTAGGGCTCGCGGACAAACTCATTTCCCAGCTTCTTCTGCACCTCGATAGGGCCGTGTGACTATTTCTCCCCAACAGAACGTGAACAGAAGTGATGTGTGCAAGGCCATACGGCCGCTTAGTAAATGGCAGGTGTGTCTTCACCGTCACCCACTTCCCTGGGGGAATGGAGAGAACTCCGTGGACCTAAAGAGAGCAGAACCACACATGGAAGGAGGCTGGGTCCCTGAATGACTACGTGGAACAGAGAGCCCCCTCCCCCATCCCATATGGGACTGTGGCACAAAAAATAAATAATGTTTAATTCAGTGTTAAGCCATTGAAATGTGGGGGTTGTTTCAACAGAGTTAGCCTCCCCAGACCAATAAAATATGCACACACACAAACATGTCCCTCTTTCTGATTCTCACATAGAGGGGTACCGAAGAGATATGTTAGGGCCACGTTACAGAAGGCCTTGTTTGCTGTTTGTCAGTGTTCGTAAAACCAGTGGAGAATTTCAAGGAGGAGGAGTGATTGTTAGAAGGAAGGAAATGAGTTAAGCTACTACTACCATCCATTGAGCACTCTAGGTACTAGCTACTGTATACCAGCACGTCAACACAGTCTCATCTCACCCTCCCAAAACCACATTCCACATTTTACAGATGAGGACACTGACTCCTGAGTGACACAGAAGACGCAGCAGGACCACACCTGGCAGGAGTCAGACCCACACCTGGCCAGCTCCAAAGCCTGAGCCCTTGTATTAAACCACAACACTCATTAAGATTAATTCTTTTATAAAAGGAAAAAGTGGACTTATACACACACCAAAAAATAAATACAAAGTTAATCTGGCCACAGAAGAGTAACCAGACTCCAAGAGCCCAGTCACCATGGGGCTTGTCCTCTCATGTTAATCCTTTGAAGAAAAAGCTCTCCCACACACATAAATGATGGTCCAGCTAAGGAAAAATGACAGGAGCTTTTATTGCGATTTCCAATCATCCCAGAAAAATGAAGCTTGCACCGGAGCCTTGTAATTGCCAGTTTGTAAACAGTGTGCATGTAAACTCTGATTCCCTTCACGTGTTAATCAGGTTGGGTTTGGATAACCAAGCTGACTTTCTTGCTGCCTTTTATGCAAGGAGCCCTCCCTCCTGCTACCCGCAGACTCTTTCCCAGCCCCCTGCCCCCACCCGCTGGTACTTCTCTGCCTCTGTTTACGTCTTCCAGGTTTGCAATTTCTTAATGATGTTTTAATGAGATGCCAGTTACACGTGCAAATTGAAAAGAGGCGACATTGAGAGATTGCTACCTGGTGGTAAATTTATTAAAATCAAGGCAGTTTTAATAACTTCCTTGTATATGCATCCGCCTCCATGTCTGTAATATTAGTTTGGGTTGTTTTGGGTTTTTTTAGACCTTCTTATTAGAACAAGTGTGTTAGGGAAGTTTAAGGTGAAATCATGGGAAAGAAATCTAATGGTTTGAGTGTTAGTCTTGTTCCCCAAAATAGACTGCAGAGGAGTCAACTATTCTCTTCCACCCTTCCCTGTGCAGGCTGATTTCTTGTACCACAGGCAACCCCTCTCATCAGTCTTCATGGTCACCATCACCATCGTCACCTTCTTGGTGACCATTTATTAAGCACCGGACTCAAGGTCTCATAGCTGGAAAATGATAGAGATTTCAAATTCAAATCAGTCAGGATCTCAGGCTCCTGGGTCACTCTTTCTTCAAACTGTCTTTCTTTCGCCTTTGCTATCCCATGCCCCCCTGTATTCCTTTGTCTCCTGTCCACATTTTCTCGGTCTCCTTCACAAGCTGATCTTCCTCTTCTCATTCTCTTTCCTTCCCATTCTGCCCTCTGCCTCCTTCTCTTCTTTTCCAAGAGTGTCATTCCTCACCCTGGCTCCCCTCATTTATATCATGACTCCAACCACTTTTGTCTGTCCATAGCATCTACAGCGATCTCTTCTGAGCATTGGACTTTACACATCCATACCCACCAGCCATCTCCACTGGGTGACATACATGGTCCTCACAAACCCAGTCTTCTCCAAACTCCCCCTCATCCTGCGCTTGGCACAAATAGGAAACCCAAGCTTTTCCCACTCCTGATGTTTCTACCATGAGAAGGAAGCCTAGTAGTGTGATCTTCCTGACAGCTCCCAGCCATCACTCCCCTGGGGTACAAGGGGTACGTGTACCCAAGTTCTCTCTTCTTTCTCTTGGAAGCAGGCTGCCTCCAGGAACAAGGTTCCCATTCCATCTCTGCAAGGTAGAAAGGGCTTCCTGATGCTAAAGTGCAGTATTAAGAAGCACACCTGGCCCTGGCCGGTTTGGCTCAGTGGTAGAGTGTCAGCCCGCGGATCAGAGAGACCTGGGTTCAATTCCGGTCAAGGGCACGTACCTCGGTTACAGTTCATCCCCGGCCCTGGTCGGGGTCTTGCGGGGGGCAGCCAGTCGATGTGTCTCTCTCACGTTGATGTTTCTCTTTCTCCCTTTCCCTCCCTCTCTCTCTACCTGAAGATAAATAGAAAAATATCCTCGGGTGAGGATTAAAAAAAAGAAGAAGAAGAAGCACACTTGCCCAAGATGCAAGCCATGTTCTCCAGCATCAGCTTTAACAGTCATCAAAAGGGTAATTTTGGTTCTCTGTTGCTTTCCTCCTGCTTTATTTCCCAATTGGTTCAAAACTTAAGCAGATGGAAAGGTGCTATTGACAGAGCCTCCTCAAAGCCCCAACCGCTGGCAGTCACCCCAGATTCTCCCTCTCCTCCCATACAACGTGTCATTGAGGCCCACGGCGTTGAACCTGGAGTCAGATGCCTTTGAGTCAAGTCTCAGGTTTGCCGATTTCTGTGTCTTTAACCTTGGAGAAGTCACGTCTCCCCTGGGAGCTTCCGTTCCTCGTCTATAGAATGGGATTGTGTTACCTACCTGGCCAGGCCCTGACTGAGACGCAGTAGGTGAAAGCATTTCATAAGCTAACTTTAGACAGCGTGAGACTTACACCTTTCACAGACTAATTTTCTACGACACGAGACCTAAGGCTGTGCCTGCCTCTCTGGGGCTTCCTAGAGCAACTCCCATCTCCCGTGTACGCCTTCGACTCAGAAACCTCAGCGTGAGCTTAAACATCAACACTCATGTCACTAAAGAACGTATTTCACTGGGGAAAAAAAAAAAAAAAGGCAGCCCATCATCTCCTCTAATTTGAATCATGGGAAAAGCATGAAGAGAATCAATTTTTATACGAAAATTGCCTTTGAAATTGCAGCTTTGTTCCCAATGAGGAGTCTAGACTGACGCAGCCTGGCGTCTGCATGTGCACTTGATTCGGTGCTGGTGTGTGTGCGGGCTGCATATATTTGTTTTTTATGGTGTGTTTTTTTTTATGTTTGCAAACAGCATTCTTTAACCTGAAATATCTTTCCGTTTAAATGCCAGCCGTTAAATACACAAAATGGCCAATCAATTTTTTTTTTCCGTGCGGAGAGTGAGTCAATTCTTGGTTTTGTGTGAACGCTGAGAGCAGTCAGGAAGACATCAGAGAAAGAAAGGGAATCCGATCGGGGGTGGGCGTGGCCTTAAAGAAATCTCCAGTGCAGCCCCCTCATTTTCAGGCAGGAAACTGAGGCCCAGAGAGGAGAAAGTGCTGAACACAGGAGGCTCTAGGTGGGCAGCCACAATGCCTGTGGGGCCAGGCACCCACAAAGCCACATCTTTGTTTTATTTTGAGAGAATTTACAGGCAATGGATATTCCTATATTTAAGTAAAGGAACATGATCCCATCCAAAAGAGAAAGAGAACGCCCATCTTTTCTTTATCTGTGGTTTTGGGTTATTTTTACCTTTGCTTCCCAGCTCTACGAAGCTCTTAGAGCATAGGCTTTGGGGTCAGACAGACTCAGCTCTAGGCCCCTGGGCAAGTGGCTGCATGTCTCTGAACCTCAGGTCCCTGTCTTTAAAATAAGAATAATGAGCCCGGCCAGTGTGGCTCAGTGCACTGAGCGTCGTCCCATGGACTGAGAGGTCCCGGGTTTCAGACCCGATCCCCAGTAGGGGGCGTGCAGGAGGCAGCTGATTGATGTTTCTCTCTCACATCGAAGTTTCTATCTCTCTCTCCCTTCCTCTCTCTCTCTCTAAAAAAAAAAAAAAAAAAAAAAAAATCAATAAAAAACAAAGGGTAATCATACCTCCTTCAGAAGGCAGTTTTAATCATTAAGAAGTTCCTCCTTTAGTAAGCACATCAAAATAAGGGCTCAGTATATGTTGGCCACCCTTTCTGGCTGACTCGTCCTAATTTAAAACATTTGGTAAAGGTCCGGCCGATGTGGCTCAGTGGTTGAGGGTTGACCCATGCACCAAGAGGTCACCAGTTCGATTCCTGGTCAGGGCACATGCCCAGGTTGTGGGCCCGGTCCCCAGTGGGGAGCATGTAGGAGGCGGCCAATTGATGTTCTCTCTCATTGATGTTTCTATCTCTCTCTCCCCCTCACTCCCTATCTCTCTAAAATCAATAAAAGGAAAAAAAAATTTTTTTTAAATAGAAATGCCTTATATGCTGTAAAGGACGATGACAAGGAAGCAGATGGCAGGGTGAGGACGATAGCCCCTTGCAGGTGTGACACCAGCAAAGGACCACCGCTGCCACGCTATCCCGTGACTGCTCCCCTCCCCCTCGTTTGCATTTTAAAAAAATCGTTTCATTTATTGGTCAACTTTTCCCATGAGAACACATCTTTAATTTAATCATGTAAATCAATGGGGAAATCTAATTCACTTTCGAGACATTTGCTTCAAGGCTAACCTTATGAGAACGACTCTGTTCCTTAAAGTGTATCTGCAGCGAGTGACGTGTGTCTGTATCACAGTTACAAAGGGGGATAAATTAATCTCTAGCTAATTTTAGGGAATAGGGAGTTGATTAAATAAATGGTAGCTCTAGTGATCCAAACGATCCGTCATTTTCGAACATCTCAGACACCAATTTTAATGCTAAATTTTAGCTTTCTAAAATCGTAGATTCCATTTGCGTGTTTAATATTCAATTTGCCTGATTATCACTTTATTAGTTCCAAATATATTTGATTTTTCTAATGTCTGTTCCAAAGTCTGTCTGCTTTGGTTTCGGGAGTGCACCCTGAACAGGGAAAGGACTGCTCACTTCCAGCCCTGAGCGTTTCACTGTTGAGATGGGCAATGCTCTTGACACTGTTTTATCTTCTTCCCAGGAAGACACCATGTGCCCAGTCTGTGACTTATTGTGTGGGTCAATTAAGAAATTGAATGGGAAAGGGTATAGTAACCTGTACATCTTGTTCTTATACCCAACAGTGACGGAGGGGCAAATAAATAAGTCCATCCATAAACCTCTGGAAGTGGAGAAACAGGGGTCATTGTAAGGTTCATCCTTAGCCGTGAGGACTGATCTTGTACTACAGCAGATAGGTAAGTAAACAGATGCTTATACCCCAGCACAATATGTGCTCCAATGGTAGGAGCCCAGAGGAGGTGCCTTTGACCCACTCCTGCAATCAAGAAAGGCTTCTTGGAGGAGGTGAGCTTTAAAGGCAAAGTGGGAATTAACCAGTCAGAGGAGAGGGAGAGCTGTCATTCATCAATAAAATGCAACATGTTTTATCATATGCGACACGTGTTGTACACCTGACCCTGAAGAATGCAAGGGAAGCAAAACAGACTCTTCTCCCACTGGGTCAGTCTGAGGTCCCATCAGGAAAACAGACCCACGGTAAGTATAACAGGAATAACTCATTTAGTGTGGGAATTCGGATCTACACACATGTGGGAGGAGCTGGGGGAGTGGACGCACAGGAGGAGGAGCTGGAGCATTGGAGAAGCAGTCTAAAAAGGTCAGCCCCGAATGCTGGAACCAGTGGAGAAGCCAGAACCCACCAGGAAGTCTAAGATGCCGCTAAGGGGACCTGCAGTCACCAAGTGACTCGAGAGGGGCGCAGAAGCCACCACAAGAGCAATGGCTTCTGCTTTACTTATGCTTTACTTCACAAATCATGCTGTCTAAAGCTCCTGCAAGTTCCTCTCATTGGAAAACTCCAACCCAAGCTCTGCAGAGAAAGGGATTCTGGGAAACGAGGTTCCTGGCGGTGGATGGGAATGGTAGTGGCGCCAAGTTGACAACAAACAGTCCCAGAGGTGGCATTAGTCAATAATCGCAGGGATAGGTACACCAACATGTGAAAAGTACTGGGAGTCTGATCCATCCCAGCACACATGGGAAGGCTTCCTTCCCCTGGGAACTCACCACTGAGCTGGGGTCCAATGGGTGGGAAGAGGATATCAACGGACCCTAAACGCTATGTCACATTTCTCTCTTACACAGACCCCCACCACAGGTGGCCCTTCTTCCTTCTACCACGGTTCAAGGAAAGATCTGTCCAAGTCTCCCCAACAGCCCAAGGAAAGGTTTATTGCTCTGCGGACCAAGGGTTAAGCCAGCTTAAAGAAATTCTGACCTCAGGAATCATAAATAGAAGCCCTGAGCCAAGTCGGGCCCGGATGTTCTCACCGCTAGGTGTGCCCCCGAACAGTCTGGGGCACCGAGCTGACCTGGCCCCGGGGCCCTCCCCTCCCAGCACTGCAGGAAATGGATGAAAAATTGTATCATTAAACTCTTTGATGTTCTCCTGTCTAATTGAACCTGCGAAATTTCCTAAGGTTCTCCAGCCTCCAAAAATTCAATTTTCCATGTAATGCATGGTGACGTGTCAATAAATCATGCTGTAAAATAAATGCGCGGATTCTTTTGTGCAGGAGCAAGTGAGGAATAAACCTTTCGTAATTGATAAATAATGTCATTGGAATCAATAGCTGGCAGAGGAGTTGGAGGAGTAAGCCTGAATCATGTATGAGTGCTCCGGGGTGATCAATGCCTTTGAAACAGCCAGGAGCTCGGGAGCCAAGTGTATAAATTACGGCCTTAATATTACAGCAGGGCTCAGCGTTTAAAAGATGGGTGTGTTGCTAATCGCTGGTGCGATGGGAAGATGGGTCTGGGGTGTGGGTGGAGTGAGTTCCCTGGTGGGCGTTCTTTGGAGAGCTCGTGGGGTCCCTGCCGATGGGCCTCAATATAGATGAGGAGCAGATTGCGCAATCTAGGACTTGGGAAGGAGACGCACTGACTCCAGCTCTGGCCAGTCCTGCCAAGCAGCCCGAGTTGGCGGCAAAGAGGAGCGATCTGCTACGGCAGCCAGGGATGCTGCTTAGAAAAATCGCCTAGCTGCCCTCAGACACCTCCACGCCGGGGGCTGGCACTAACATACAGGATGAAGACAAGCCCGAGAGTCATTGAATCGGGCCCGGAGTGGCAGCTGCAGACCGTGCTGTGCAGTGGTCAGGAGCTCTGAGCTTAAGAATCAGACTCCTCAGCCCTGCCACAAGCTGTGTGACTCCAAGCAAATTGCTTCACCTCTCTGTGCTCAGTCTTCTCCTCTGCAAAGTGGGATAATAATTCCAACCTCACCGTCTCAAGAGGATGAAATGGAATCATGTAAATATCTGAGCTCAGCATCTGTCCCTACTGAACACTAAGCAACTTAGAGCCCTAGTGCTCTCCTGATTACATATGGTTTCGGCACTAGACAGGCACATTCCTTATATTATCTTATTTAATCCTCACAACCACCCATGAGGTAGTTACCATTATTATCCCCATTTCATGGATGAGGAAACCGAGGCACAGAGAAGTAAATGCCTTGACCACATCACCTTGCTCTAATCAGTGGTGCCAAGATTTGAATACAGGTCATACAAATCCAGGGCTATGATCTTAACCATGAAACTACACCATAGCATCACTCTGACCTTGGGGCCCCCCCAGCACAGGGGAAGGCTGGGCTTGGTGGGCTCTCCCGTGATGGTCTTCAGGACATCCCACCTGACTCACGGCAGCCTGATGGAGAGGAAGCATAGAGGACTCGAAGTCAGGCAGTGGATTCAGGTCCCAGCTCACCAGGGTGTGCCTTTGAGGCCATCAGTTTTGTCAGGAAAATCAGAATGATCATTGCTGTCCTTCGAGGTCATCTCTAGTCGCTGTGGGAAGAGCAGCGTGGGAGCTGCTAGCGCAGGCCGTCAGCCAGGTGAGCTTGAGGGTCGGCTGGAGCGGAAGCCTAGCCCTGCCTGGCTGTGTGCTGTCGGGCAAGAAGGGCCCCCTGAGTCTGTGTCCTCATCTCTGAAATGTGAACCCTCAGGACTGCATTCAGCCCCCGAGGACTGAACCTAGAATTAGAGGAGATGGCCCATGTCAATCACATTCGTACCGGTGCCTGCAGCCAAGGGGGCCCTCAAAAATTACTGGTTCTCCCTAACCCCCTTTTCCTTTCAAGAAAAGTAATTCAGAGGGAACCCCAGCAGAACATGCTGCACAGCTCTAGGGGGAGCTGGCTGTATCTAGCGCCGCACAGCTCTAGGGGGAGCTGGCTGTATCTAGCGCCGCACAGCTCTAGGGGGAGCTGGCTGTATCTAGCGCCGCACAGCTCTAGGGGGAGCTGGCTGTATCTAGCGCCGCACAGCTCTAGGGGGAGCTGGCTGTATCTAGCGCCGCACAGCTCTAGGGGGAGCTGGTTGTATCTAGCGCTGCACAGCTCTAGGGGGAGCTGGCTGTATCTAGCGCCGCACAGCTCTAGGGGGAGCTGGCTGTATCTAGTGCTGCACAACTTGGGGCAGCAGCCAGAAGAAATACAAAACATTTAGCAAATCCATGGATTCAGCTTAAGCCTGGCCCAAAGCGGTCCCCACGCTGTGTGTTCTCCTGACCCCTGTCTTCCTCCATCACAGCACGCATTCTGCTGTCATATAACTGCGCCACCCTTCCTTATGGGAGGGTCAGTTCAGTGCGGACGGTATTCTGTGTCTTGGGTTGGGTGGGTTCTCCCAAAACAGCCCACCCTCTCTTTTCTCATCTGCTGGTGGAACCAAGAGGATCCTAAGGGCTTCAAAGAAGTCAGTCACAAGATGGAAGGAGTCTGTCCCTGGCATAGGCCACCAGACCAGGGATACTGGTGATGGACTGTCACATAGGCTGGATGAAGACGAGTTGTTTACAGTGACTTAGTCAGATGGGCCTGGAGCTGGACCTCCCAGATCCCCACTCCAAGGACGACTTGTTGCCTAGCTCCTGGGACACCTGTCAGCACTCAGCCCTCAACTGTCATCCCCTTCGAGCGAGGACTGCCTGTGCCGCATAGAGCCCAAGGACATGCCCCTCCTGCGGGGTCCACCTCCAGTGACTGACTGGAGCAGAGGTGCAGAAGGCTGCACGGCCCACCTGCATCACAACACACCCCTCCCTCTGCCATCCCGCTTCTGCCTTCTCCCTCCCACAGGTGCAGACGCCAATGGTACACTAAACTCCTCTCCACCTCTGCCCCGGGGAAACCTGGGAAACCGACGCTGACTCATGCATGCTCTGAGAAAGGTGTTACAGCTCCAGCCATCGCGTCCGCAGTCCAGGCAGCAGGCTGGAGAGGCGGGGGAAGATGTCACCTTCTAAAGAGGGTTCTCCAGAAGTCTCATCGGCCACAGCTGAGCCGCATTGGCCGCACCAAACCACAAAGGAGTCTGGGAAATGTATCTTTATCCTGGGCAGCCATGTGCCCCACAAAAAAAAGCACTCAGGGAAAAGGGGACACTGTCACCCAGCCCTGCCAGTGCTAAGAAGGACGCACACTTGTCAAGCTCCCACCTCACTCAGGCTTTGTGGTGGCGCTTTACATGCGATACTGCATTCACGACAACCCCTATGAGGTGGGGGCTGTTATTGTTCCCGTGTAGCACATTCGGGAGCCGCTGAAGCTTAGGGGTCCAGAGTCAGGCAGCAAATCCAGGGTAGAGGAGGGATCTGATCTTGGATGCTTCTGACTTGGGATCCTACACTCTTAACCTCTGGGTGACCTCTGCCTCCTCAGGGACCTGTGAGCCCCTGGAGAGCAGGGAGCCTGTGTTTATGCACACAGTACCTAGAAGAGCGCTCCTCCGGCACCTGGGTGGAACTCAGGAAATACCTGACAACTTGGTTAAAGGGGCGGGAGGAGGGGAGGAGGCAGGGGCAGCTCTTGCCTGGGGCTATGGGATGACTTTGGAACCATTAGCCATTGCTGGGATAACCATTAACCAAGATGGAACTGGGGGCGAGCAGGCAGAGAGCACGCGGTCCCGTTCTGTTGGCTGAGTGCAGGCCCCTGCGGAACATCCAAGGGCAGCTGTCCAGTTGGCAGCTGGATCTACGCATCTGGAGCCGCGGGCAGGAGCCTCCGACGTGTGGACAGCGGTCCAGCCGAGAGCGTGGCCAAAGTCGCTCAGAGAGAGGGCGTGGAGAAGCCACAGTTACGCCTTGAACCTGGGCTGAGTTTCCAGGTAACGGCGTCACTCCTTAGCCTTTTGTTCTGTTTGTTTGCATTCCCCTCCGGGGTTGACTTCCCTGTTTGCTCTTTCTGCCCGTTTTGAGAGATGGTGGGCTTTCTGGGCGAAGAGTCTATTTTGTGTGTGTGTTTGTGTAATTTTAAAGACCTGCACCATCCCAAACACTTACTCAGATATGGGCAATATATAGATATATGTACCCAATATATTAATATATACACACACGCCCTAATGTACGTGCAACTGGGTTACTAGAACGGCGCTGAGATGGGCGCGCACCTGGGTGTAAGCAATGCGTGGATGTCTGGGTTACCTGGCAGTTGTCATAAAAACACCAATAAGAAGGAGCAGAAGTGTGTTTGACTGGGAGAGTGATTCTTGTTTCCTTTTCATTATTCTTAATAAAAGGAGATGGTGCCGAAAAATTGTGTTTCCTGGGTTATTTTCCCCAAGAGATCTTTTATAAAACACGGAATACATAACAGACCATGTTGCAGGCAAATGCCTCATTAAGGGAATATAGTTAGAAAGAAATAGTAACCAAAATGAACAGTTATTTTCTTTATTTTATTTTTTTTACCCTCTGTAAAATGGAGAAATTAGATGTGATATGGATTTAGTAACAGCCCTCAAATAACGTTGCCGGAACGTGATGCTTTCGCTCTGAGATGACGGAGTCTTTAGATGCTGTTCTGCGGAAAGGCAGCCGTTTGGGGAAGCACATGACAAGCTCTGGGGAGTGGGGGAGGCTTCTGTCTTCCAAAGAGTCGTCTGACCTTTTTACAGCTTGAGTCGACCAGATGTGTTTAGGCTTCCTTGTCTCTCTCCTTTTCTCTCTCCGTATTCTTCTGACGATCCCAAACTTTCTCAACAGGTGAGTTAATGACTCCAAGTCTCCATCTCTAACGCACTCTCCAGAGCTTGGAGTCCGTGTGTCCAAGAGCTTCCTAGGCATCTCCACCCAAACGCCCCTGGCCCTTCACAGTGACCATGTCACACACCGAGCTCACCACGTCCCCCCACACCTCTGCTTTTCCGGGATTCCCGTCTTGGCGGGAGGCATCACTACCCACCCAATTGCACAGACCAGAAAAACCCTGAAATCATACTGGACCCCACAGCCAACCATCACCGTGTCCTAGAGGTCCAACCCCCTCCCCACTGTATTAACTGCATCCCTTTCATTCTAAATCCACAGCCACCACCTGGCCCAGGCCCCATCTTCTCTCTCTGGGGTCACCACCCCAGCCTTCTCCCTGAGCTCCACTGCCATCTCCATAGAAATCTCTGGATGATTTTCCAGAATTCTGTTACGCACTCTTCAGTGGCTTCAAGTTGTCCCCTAGACCATGTTCTGGCCACCTGGCTCCCCAGGATCAGAACACCATTACCTCTCCACCGGCTTCTTATCAATCTCTCCCTCTGTTCCTCCTCCGGTCATTTGAACTATTGCTAGTTCCTCAAATGGCCATGCCATCCCTTACCCTTGCGCTTTGCACATACTGTTCCTCAGCTGTTCCAGGTCCCCACTGCCAACTCCTTTTCCCTGCTGGCTTCCACTAGCCCTCACTCCACCTCCTGCAGGAAGTCTTTCAGGCTCCACCTCCTACAGGCAGCCTGCCAGGCTTTTCTGGGCTCCCAGAGCCCCTTCATCATGACAGCTCCCACTGTGCTGGGTTCTTTTCCAAGGCTGTTTCTTCCCAAGACTATGAGCTCCTTGAGGGCGGGGATTGTCTCTTGTTGATGTCCTTGTCCCAGAAAACAACATAGTAACTGATACAGATAAGGGATTCGGTTGTTGAATGATTGGGAGTCATTAACCGACCCCAGAAACCAGTAACAGCCTGCAAAGGCAAGGACAAGATCAGCCTTCTGTGTCTGCTGGAATTTCTAAGCAACGGGAGTGTGCAGCCTGTCATGAGGAAGAAAGTAGAAATAATGACCCTCGAAGTTCTTTTCTAAGCCGAGAACCTGGACCTCTGCTTTTCACAAGAACAAAAGAGTGCTTTGGCGCTCCCCAGCCACAGCAGAGAAGGGCGGGTGCAAGAGTTTCAGATGCTTGCTATCGAGCAAGAACATAGTTTTCTGAAGCCACACAAACCCGGGTTCAAATCCTGCAGTGGTCTTTAGCTTCTTCTCCCCGAGGCTCACCTGGACGGTAAATATGCTGACCCCACTCTCCCTGGGGGATTGTGGAGACTGGACATGAGCATCACAAGTAAGCGTAGGGACTGATATGTGGTCCGTGGCAAGCAACAGCTTAGCATTCTGTTATTATTCTTTCTGAGGATGAAAATGCCTGTGATTGCATCAAATCAAAGACCTACATGGTATCTATGGAAAACCATAATCAATTCCATTTTACAGATGAGGAGCCTGAGGCTCAGAGACGTGAAGAGACTCGTCCCAGGTCACACAGCTAGAAAGTGTCTGAGCTGGGATTCAAAACCAGATTTGGCCCAAGTGTCGGTGCACTTAACCACCCACGGGGGCCAGGTTGCCTCTCTCTTGTGCTTTGACTGGAGAGGAGGGTTCTGAGCAAAAGGGAGCGAAATCGGTGCATCAGGAAATTGGTGCTCAGTGAAGACTTGCCAGACGGGCCACTTCCTCGGGGCCACTGAGTACCTGTCTAACCAAGTCCCTCCCTCCCTTCCTTCTTCCATTTGTCAGCCCCGGCCCCTCGCCTGTTACTGAGAAACCTGCAATACTAGTTGTGTCCATCTAGACCTGTGGTCTTCAGAGCCTGCGGGTCCCTGGAGGTGCCCAGGTCTCCCCAGGGAGCAAGGAGGAGGCTGAGTGGGAGTGACTCCCAGGGCACCCCCCTTCCAAACGGAGCCACTTCTTTTTATCTGTTCTACATGTGGTCTTGTGTGTAACATTGTCTCTAATCAAAGCATTCTGCTACTTTAAAAATTGTTTAAACCCCACATCCAACCAAACACTTTCCTACTACAGATGGGGAAACTGAGGCCCTGAAAACTGAGTTGGGATCTGTCCCAGTGAGCTCCCCCAGACCACTCTTCCCACCCACCCCGCCCGCCCCCAGCTGTCCCACGTGAAGCAGATTTAATATCCACCAACAGGAGGCATTTATCTCTGAAATAACTGTCGTGGAGCAGAATAGGAAAAATCGATGCATTCGTTAGCACGCACTGGGAGCAGGCGGCAGGATGTGGATGGGCGCCGGGTTCAGACATTTGCAACACGGGGACTTGAGTCTGAGGAGTGGCGGTGGCTAATGGGACATCATCGCACCCTGGCTGGGCTCACCAGATGATACGTGGGGGCAGCCTCCACCCTCTTCCGCCCGCTTTGATCCAAATGTATTGACTGTGACAATGTCGAAATTATATCTGGAAAAACCAGTTAGCTTTAATTTCAGTTCCCCGAGAAAATGAAGGGAGGTGATGATTAGAGAAATATTGATGGCCGCGGAAATCAGAAAGCCTGTCTGAAAGGAAGACTCAGTCCTTGAGACGGAGCTGGCCAGAGCTTTGGAGCTGGCCCAGCCCGACGCCCTCGCTTTGGGAATGGACAGACGGAACCCCTCGAAGGGAGGGCCTTGTCTGAGGTCAGGCGGCCTACTGGGGACAAGCCCAGGTTAAAACCCAGGTCTCCGGGAGCTTCTCGAAGGCAGAAGCCACACGGCAGGCATCAGCCCCCAGGACCCCGCACAGAGCCGGGCACAGAGCAGGCCACCCAGGAAATGGGAGCAAATACATGAATGAACAGTTTTCTGCCCTGGGGCCAGAACTCTTTCCAAAATACCTCATCCCGCAGAATCACCCCGCCAGTAATGGTCAACACTAAATGTCTCTGATCTCTGGCCTTTCCTTTCGCAATTTAAGCACAAAAAATTCCCCATAAAAAGAAGTCGTATCAACTCTCACCATCATTGACTTCATAGTGACAACGGGTGGATTTTTTCAGAGCTGAGAGTCAGAACCTACGTCTGGGTCCTTTCAGCCGACCCCTTGGGGACAGTTGCATTCCCGGGTTCCCACCTGGAGAGCCGGTCATTTCGGCAGCGGGATCGCTGGGTTCCCTGATGAGCCCAGCTCTGGGCTGGGTCCTGGGGACAGAGCAGTGGACTCTGACAAAGACTGCTCTCAGGAGCGTGTGTTGCAAACGGGAGGGACAGGCAGTAAACAAATTCAGCACATGACGTCTGGCAGGATTCGTGTCACGAAGCAACATAAAGCAGGCAGGCGCTGCTGCGTGACAGCAGGTGCGTGCTCAGTGCAGCTGTCTTCACCTGGAAGCAGGACTGGGCCTGGGGGGCTCAGAAGGGCTGGAGGGTGTGCATCCAGCTGAAGCCCCGCTCTGACCTAAAAAGGAGTCCGCGGGGGGCTGGGGGCATAATCTGCTGGCCGGTGGCTTCCCTCAGCCCACAGCAGCTCTCTGGAGAAAGGGGGCAGCCGTGACCTTGGCACCCCACACTGCCAGCACCGGGGCACCTGGGCAGGGCGCCGCAGCCTCTCCTGCAGTCTAAGGGACAAGGCCTCTCCGAGAGAGGGACCCTGGAGGAGGGACGTGCACGACGTGAAGGAGCAGGGTGGGGAGGGCACACCTGTAGGAAAAGCGGTCCAGGCAGAGGAAATACCACATGGCAGCTGCCGAGGCAGGAGGAGCAGCTCAGCAATGCTTCTCCTGTCTCCCCGCAGGTGGCAGAAGAGCAAGGAGACCTGGAAGCCATCCCCCACCTTGGGAATGTGCTCAGGGCGCATTTCCTAAGATGGACCGTGGCTGTGAGACTCTTAACCACCCCACTTCGCAGACCCGGCGCTTCCCAGTTGACAGAGATGTTCCCTGTGTGAGCTCACTTGGGCCTCATTGCAACAGTTAAAGGAGATGTTTTTATCCCCACTTGACCCAGAGGGAGCTCAAGGGGAAGCCTTAAAACACGTCCCTCCTGACTCTGACCACAGCTACCACCCCTCCTCCCCACCCCCTGCTCAAAAAGAGTTGAAAATAAAGTGGTCGGTGCCAGGGCTGGGGCTGGGCCTGGCTCACTGGTGGGGAGGGTCACTGTGCACCAGCGGCCACAGGTGGGCAGTTCTCCCCTCTGCGGGTCACCTGGCCCAGGGCCCTATCCCTGCATGGGAGGAAGCCCAGAACTCTTGCCCTCTCCCCTCTCTCCGTTTACTGCTGCTGCAGAACTTCTAGGTGGACCCAGGCTGGCCCCAGGGCTGGCCCCAGGGTAAACAGCACTCACTCTCTTTCTTCTCTCGGACACTGAGCAAGATCCTGAGGTCTGGGGTAATAACACTGACCTCGTGGTACCGTCGTGATGCTTGAATGCAGGCTGACTGGAAGGGCACAGAGCAGGCCCTCAAACCGGGGCGGCCACGTCAACTGTCCTTTCATTCCAGGCTCAGAACTGGGTACCCTTTCACACCCCAGCCAGCCAAGGGCGCTAGGCTTCTGTGACCCGCCCAAGGCCACATAGTAGGAGGCAGTCCCCTCACCTAGGGTTCGTCCCACCTCGAGCACCCCTTCTCCGTGCAGGTGATGACTTCAAAAAGCTCGGAACCCCAAAGGCCGTGGTGCATGTGCTTCGGGTGATGCCGTAACTCCCATCCACCCGCCCCTCTTCTTTTTCCTTTACTCTATGAAGTCCACGGACAACGTGAGATACGTTGGGAAATGCTTCATGTTGTGTGTTCAGATTTCTCTGCATCACATCTCCCGGGCCTCTCATCACATCTTTCCTCACCTCTTCCCCAGACTCTGTGTGCCCTGGGCCCCTTACCAGGGAGGCCCTTCAAGGCAGAGACCTCGTCTCTCGCGTGCACACGGCACAGGGTATCCTTAGGAAGTATGTGGCTGTTTAATTAATGAATCGCCACCAATAGCCTCGCGGTTTCCACAACCAGCGAAAAACTGGAAAACAGATTGGCCACCCACGGACTGTACCCTTGTTCCTTCAGAGCTGATTTCCCAGACTCTCCCTCTTTTAGGAAAGAGATGCACCTCACAGAGAAATAAGGAAACAGTGGTTTCCTGGTCCACCTTTTTAAACCCCACAGCACAAAGGCACATCTCCTATACCGTCTCCGTCTCCAGCCCCAGACAGTGACTAGTCTCCTGCGCACGGCTCTGAGTCCAGTTTTGATTTTCCGTGTCCTTAAATGATGCCAGCAATAGGACCAATCCCAAAGAGGGCTTGTCAGCAAAGTACTTAACAAAGTACCTGGCAACAGGGCTCCATAAATATGGATTTTTTTTTCAAAAAGTTTTTCTTTATTTATTTGAGAGAGAGAGGAAGGGAGAGGGAGAGAGAGATGGAAACATCAATGAGAGAGAACATCGATTGGCTGCCTCCTGCCTGCCCCTTACTGGGGATCGGGCCCACAACCTGGGCAAGTGTGCTGACTGGGAATCAAACCAGTGACCTCTTGGTGCATGGGTCGATGCTCAACCACTGGGCCATAAATATCTATTATTAAAATATCAGAGCTGGGAGACTCCCAAGGACTAAGTCTCACCCTCTCACCATTTTCCAGAAGTGAACCTGAAGCCCAGGGCAGGCAGAGGGTTGCAGACCTCCATCCACAGCACACTCAGGCTCCCCAGTACCCTCACTCTTATTTTAATTTTGTACGGGCCACTCATCACTCTGCCTGTCTGCTTCAAACCAGTACCGAAAGAACTTGGTTCAGCAAAATGCATGTCTCAGCAAGAAGATGAAGTAGCAACAATATTTAAATAAAGTTTTAATGACACAAGCTAATAACACTTTCCTTGAATCCCACTCACCCACCACAATAATTATTTGCCTTTTCACGGTTTGGGCATCTACTCGGGGCTCAGGGCATGGACACATGTTATATTGCTGCATTTTGCACTTGCATCCTGTTATAAATGTATGCCGTGTTGCTACAGTCTCCGTAATTATCATTTTAATGGCCCCATAATACCCCTTCGTGTTGATACACCATAATTTACAAAACTGTTCACCGATCATCGGACATTTACTTTTACACAGTGGTTCTTATTATAGATAACGCTATAATGAGCACCTTCATTGCACATAGCTCTTGGTGTCTGATGAATTATATCCCCAGAATAAAAGAGAAATTCCCAGAAGTCGATGTTTGGAGTCAGAGGACATAAACCTCATTAGAACACTTGTCTACTGCTGTGATTTTTTTCCCCCAAAAGAATTGCAAGAATTTATGATACAGCAGTGGAGTATAATGGTGCCATTTTTGCCGCAAAGGTTCACCATCTTGAATGTTCTGACTTTGTTTTTCTTGACTCTTTTTCTGTTTGTAACAGAAATACATGTTCATTGTAGAAAATTCAAACAGGATAAAGAAATAAAAAATCTCCATAACAACCAAAAGTAATCACTACTAAAATGAAAGCATATTTCTTTCCAGTCTTTTTTTTTTTTTTATGCATACAAGAGATTTTTTCCCAAAAAATTTAGATCATATTCTGTAATCAGTTGTATTTTGTTTTTACTTTTACATATTGATTTGAAGTCGTTGTATAAATTTTGAAACAATTAGCTTTCATGAATACACAATATTCCATTATTTATGTGTACCTTTCTTAAAGGTCCCCTGATGTTGGATGTTTATGTTGTATCCAGTATCTCCATAGAATAAACAAAGTTGTCATGAACATCCTTTGGTATAAATCTGAATCTAATCTGTATTATTTCTACAGCACAAAGAACTTGAAATAGAAAAACAAGATCAGAGATTCCAAAATGGCGGTGGAATGAATGGAAGCTGCACAGACCATCTCCCAGGACCAAACTGGAATTACAACTAAAATAAAGACAAATCATCAGGAAAAAGCAACAGAAAAGCAGCTGGAGAGGACCCTATAACCAGAGATAGGAAAAAAGGACACTGAATCGAGCCTGGTAAGTCTGCGGAGGCGCAAGAAGGCAGGCTGGAGCCCACGGACAGCAGCTATTTTAGCTGTGAGCAGCTCCCTTGGGGTTAAAATCCCAAGCCAGCTCCACAGCACAGAGGGCCAGGACAGAACACTAAATTAGCTACAGCCACTCACCTTGGGCTCCGGCAGAGGGAGAGCAGACTGGACTGGAACTGTGTGGGGGCACTCGGGATTTGGAGAGCCCTCAGAGTTTTTGCTGAGTCACAGCCACACAGGACGGTGGCTACCTTGCTCGGGGTGCCTCTTCCCAGAGCTCTGGGGAGAAGCTTCAGCCCCTCCCTCTGAAATGTAACCCCACCCAGCTGGGCCAGAGAAATGCAAATTGAGGCTCATTAACAACCAGCACCTGCCCCACCCTCTGGAAATCCTCTTACACTGAACATCTGAGGGAGTTTTTCATTCAGCTGAGGGCTACAACCCAAGGCTCATCAAGTAACTGAGACTAATAGCTTCCAGGCAAAAAGCCAGAGGATAACTGAACCATTCCTGGGCTTGCAAATCTACCCAGGAAAGTAAAACTTGACAGTGGTGTTTAACGTGGGTCCTCCCACACTCATCCAAACCCAGTAGAGGGAGCCACAAACAGCAGAACACCAACATCCAGAGGGAAAATTTGGAAGGCTCCCAAACCCACTGAGATAGCCAAAATGGTGAAACAAAGAAACAAATCCCAAATGAAAGAACAAGAGACCTCTACCAAAGATAAGATAAATTAAATGCTGTTAAGCAAGTTAACAGAGCTAGAATTCAGAGCCATGATCTTGAGGAAGCTCAACAGCATGAGTAAGGACATCAACACCATGAGTAAAGACAGAAACATTAAAAATTAACCAGTTGGAAATGAAGAAGCACCAAGAAGAAATGAAGAATGACATAGCAGAAATAAAGAACACATAGGAAGGACTAAACAGCAGAGTAGAGGAAGCTGAAGACCGGATCAGTGAATTAGAAGACAGGGTAGAAAAAAATCAACCAATCAGAAAACCAAAAGGAAAAAACAATTGAAAAACAGGAAGACAGCTTAAGAGAACTGTGGGACGACTGGAAACGTAACAACATTTGCATCATGGGAGTGCCAGAAGAACAAAATGAGCAAGGGTTAGAGAATATATTTGAAGAAATAGTGACAGAAAATTCTCTAACTTGATGAAGGAAGAAGGTATTCAAGTTCAAGAAGCACAGAGAGCCCCAAGTAAGAAGAACCCAAACGGCACACATCAAGACACATGATAATTAAAATGCCAAAAATTAAAGACAGAGAGAATCCTAATGGCAGCAAGAGATAAGCAACAGGTCACCTACAAAGGAACCCCCATAAGGCTATCAGCTGACTTCTCAACAGAAACACTGCAGGCCAGAAGGGAATGGCATGAAGTAATCAAGGTCATGAAAAACAAGGATCTGAATCCAAGACTACTCTATCCAGCAAGGCTATCATTCAAAATAGAAGGTCAAATAAAGAGTTTCCCAGACCAAAAAAAAAAAAGGCTAAGGGAATATATTAGCACCAAACCAGCACTGCAAGAAATGTTAAAAGGACTACTGTAATTAGCAGAGGAAATAGGAAGAAAAATATAACCACAATAAACAAAAATGGCAATAAATAAGTACATATCAATAATTACCTTAAATGTAAATGGATTGAATCCTCCGATCAAAAGACACAGAGTAGCTGATTGGATAAGAAAGCATGATTCATGTATATGTTTACAAGAGACCCACCTCACAACAAAAGACTCACATAGGTTGAAAGTGAAGGGATGGAAAAAAATCTTCCAAACAAACGGAAAGAAAAAAAAGCTGGGGTAGCAATACTCACATCTGATAAAATAGATTTCAAAATGAAGGCCATAACTAGAGACAAAGAAGGTCACTACATAATATTGAAAGGATCTATCCAACAGGAAGATATAACCTTGGTAAACTTATATGCACCTAATATAGGAGCACCAAAATATATTTAAAATCTTCTGGAGGACTTCAAAGGAGAAATCGACAGCAATACAATCATAGCAGGGGACTTCAACACCCCTCTGACATCACTGATACATTCTCTAGACAAAAAATTAACAAGGAAACAGAGACTCTAAGTGATGCACTAGATCAAATGGATTTAATAGATATCTATAGAGAATTACACCCCAAAACTGCAGAATTCACATTCTTCTCAAGTGCACATGGGACATTCTCAAAGATAGACCACATGTTAGGACACAAACTAATTCTCTACAAGTACAAGAAGATTGAAATCATATCAAGCATCTTCTCAGATCACAATGGCATGAAACTAGAAATCAATTGCAACAGGAACATGCAAAGACAATTGAACACATGGAGGCTAAATAGCATGTTATTTATTTATTTATTTTTTATCCTCACCCGAGGACATTTTTTGCATTTATCTTCAGATAGAGCGGGAGGGAGGGAGGGAGGAAGAGAGAGAGAGAGAAACACCGATGTGAGAGAGACACATCGAGTGGTTGCCAACCACACAACCCCAACTGGGGCCGGGGACAAACCACAACTGAGGTACGTGCCCTTAGCGGGAACTGAACCCAGGACTCTCTGGTCCGCAGGCCGATGCTCTAACCACTGAGCCAAACCGGCCAGGGCTAAATAGCATGTTATTAAACAATGAATGGGTTAGCAAGGAGATCAAGGAAGAAATTAAAAACTTCCTGGAAACCAATGAAAATGAACACATAACAACACAAAATCTATGGGATGCAGCAATAGCAGTTCTGAGAGGGAAGTTCATAGCACTACAGGCCTACCTCAAGAAACAAGAAAATGCCCAATATCACTAATCATCAGAGAGATGCAAATTAAAACAACTATGAGGTATCACTTCACACCTGCCAGAATGGCCGCCATCAACAAATCGTCAAACAACAAGTGCTGGCGAGGGTGTGGAGAAAAGGGGACTCTAGCACACTGCTGGTGGGAATGCAGACTGGTGCAGCCACTACGGAAAACAGTATGGTGTTTCCTCAAAAAATTAAAAATTGAATTGCCATTTGATCCAGTGATCCCACTTCTAGGACTATATCCTAAGAAGCCTGAAACACCAATCAGAAAGAATGTATGTACCCCTATGTTCATAGCAGCGCTATTTACAATTGCTAAGATCTGGAAACAGCCCAAGTGTCCATCAATAGATGAGTGGATAAAAAAGCTGTGGAACAAAAATACAATGGTATACTATGCAGTTATAAGAAAAAAATTCTCTTATCCTTTGAGACAACATGGAGGGACCTCGAGAGTATTATGCTAAGTGAAATAAGCCAATCAGAAAAGACAAATACCACATGATCTCACTTATTTGTGGAATATAATGAACAAGGTGGGCTGATGACATAGAAAGGAGTATGGTTCAGACTGACAAACCTCAGAGGAGGGGGGCAGGGAGGGATGGATAAGATAAAGCAAAGAAATTGTATGCATATATGCATAACCAAAGGACATAGACAACAATGCTAGGGGGGTGGGGGGGATGGGGAGGAGGGTGTCTAGTGAGGAAAAAGGAGAAACATCTGTAACAAAAATAAATTAATAAAAATTGGGGGGAAAAAAGAAAAACAACATCAAAGGGTATTCACATTTTTGAGATATCCTTGGAATTTAAAGATTGAAATTGAGAAACGTCAGAGAGAACTGTGTTATTTATGTTATATCCATCTGTGTCCTCAGGAGGCAGTTGGGGCCTGGGAGGACCCCAGGTCTGGTGGAGGCTGGGGCTCAGCCAGGCAGTGAACTCTGGTATCAGCCTCAGGACTTAGGACAAGGCATTTAACCGCCATGCCTGTTAAATGGAACTATACCTTCCATCATTTGTCATTTGAGGCTACAGAATACCAAGCCCTTTGTATTGGGGAATTTCTGAGTTAATAAAGAGATGAAACCTCTCTTCTCGTTCTAAAAGTCCAAGGGGACCAATCCCCTCTCTGCCTGACCCCAGAGGCACGCAGCTGAGAGCACGGCACAGGACCTGAGCTGAACCAGACTTTCAGAGATGGCAGGATCTTGGCGGCATCTGCCTCCCTGTGCTCTTACCCTCGGTTCTCTAGCCTTTGTATCGGCTTTTCAGGTTCCCTAATATCCTTCCAATAAACTCCTTTTCTGCTTAAGTTAAGCAGAGTGAATTTCTAGTGTTGCCATCAAGAACGAGAAGCCAGCACGTGTAGGTCTGTGGGGACCCGGGATAATATGGGTAGACATTCTGGAACAACACTGGGCCCAGAGTTGGCACCGGCTGCTATTATGATTTCAACTATCGGGCAGCATGAAGTAGTGAGCAAAAGCCAAGACTGGAGCCAAATTGCCTGGGGTCCGTTTACCCCTTACCCTCTGGATGACCTAAGTTACTTAACCCCTCCACGCCCCAGTTTCCTCGTATGCAACATGAGAATAACAACAATCCCTGCCTTTTAGGATTGTTACAAGGAGAAAGTGAGTTAAATACATACGAAACACGTAGAAGAGTTTTTTTCAAGTGTGTGCTATTATCATTATAAAAACGAACCTGAGTATCTCTTGCACAGTGTCATTTTCAGAGCACCTTCACAGCCTCTATACTACTTAATCCCAATAACAATCAAGGTGAAATGCTTGTTTTACAAATTTGGAAACTGAGGTTCAGAGAGGTTCCTTCCTGTAGGTGGCAAAACCGGAGCTCAGACCGAGGACTCTAATTGTGAAGGTCAAGCTCCTTCAAGTACACAAGTTACGTGTGTGACTGTGGTATGTTCTAAATATGTATTCATGGACTAATAATGATGAATGAATGAGTGAATAAGTGAAGTGCATTGAAATATCTAATATTTGCTCAGCACCTACTAGGTGTCATTTACGTGTAATTTATTTCTTATAAGATGGCATCGATATTCATAGATATTCTCGTGTCTATAATGAGGAAACTGAGGCTCAGGAGGGTTTAGTACCTTGCTCAAGGCCACACAGCTGAGCAGCTGGTCCTGCACTTTGTCCCAACCCCCAACCCCCAACCCCGGTAGAGGAGACACCTTCTGCATTGCATCTGCCAGTCCCCTCCCTCCTCCCATCATCTCCCCACTGAAGTGTGCAAAAAGGTTATTTTCGCTACCAAATTGGCTTTTAGAAGCTGGAGATTAAATAAACAAACGGGTGACCAGTTTATTGCGCGAGGCTTGCGTGCAGCCAGCCACGGTGTCAGTCTGCGTCGCGATCGCCGCATTTGACTGCGGGGCTGCTTGACAACGGCTATGCTCAGTATCCTGTTTATACAATGAATCTATAATGTAATTTCACAAAGAAACACGTGAGGACTCCGTGCCTCGGCCTAATCCATATGAAACAGGCTGGAAACGCGCCTAGTAAACACGCGGGAGACAGCGGGAGCAGCCTGGTCCGTCCTCAGCCGAAAAGGATTACCTTGAAGAGGACGAGCTGACGCCCTCCAGCCAAGTGGACGCGGAATCCACGGAGCTGGACCAGCGATTTGTAGACAGTTCGTGGGCGTCTTCAAACTACCCCCTCCTGCAGGGAGCAGGAAGTTTATGACATGGGCACAGGTGCCAAATAAATGACAATAGAGGTTCAAGAGCGAAAGACCTGCTTCTGTTCCCCAAAGCACGTTTCAGTAAGAACCCTAGTGCCACAGATACTGAAAAACACTAGGGCTCTCTCTCAGCAGAAACTGGGTTTTGCTTTCTGTTCCTACCTCTTGTGGGTCTGTGCTCTCCTGTATGTTCATTCATTCATTCATTCTCCAGCAAACATGTCACCCACCCTCTAGCTCGGCCCCCTGGCTAAGATGTGGTGACCCACAGATATACCAGTTCATCTGTAGAACATATTTATTGCACAGATACTATAAGCCAAATACTGTTTCAATGCCAAAATAACAAAAGTCTCTGCTTACAGGCCAATGGGAGAGACAGACAGGCAAGATACGTTACATACATGATGATCAGTGCTAAGGAAAAGATAAAGGTGCAGGGGTGTGAAAGGTCTGAGCCGGCGGGAGATCACATCCACAGCACAAGGCCAATGTAGAGCAAAACAGCTTTATTGCATGTGCCTGGGTGCAGACGGGCTGAGCCGAAAAGGGTTCAGCCTTGAATAACAGTTGGGGGGTAGGTTATATACTCTGCTTCTAGCTTCCGGCAGTTCCTGCTGACGTACTCTGCCTGGCCCATTGTGCACTTTGCAGTTGGACTGCTCTGGTATCTTGTCCTGTATCTGCTGGGTGACTCATTGTCTTGTGGGTAATCCAGATAGTCCTCACTCAACAGAAGGCTGAGCAAAGGTCATGCAAGCAACACAATTTTTCAGTTTCCGCCTTTTGCAAGCTTTTACCTTTACCCTTTAAACATTACTAACCCTTTCAGGGTGCAGATTTACAGAGCGCGGCCTGGGGAGGTCTCACAGGAGGCCACTTTACAAAGTGGGCGGCCAGGGAAGGCCAAGTGGGAAAGTAGTAGTACTCATCCTTTCTGTGTTTAAAACACTGCAGGCATCCATGTACTTTCAAATAAGGTTACACCTTCAACCTCCAGGCTCAGGATCTCTGGCCACTTGTCCCTGCCTCCTGGGGGTTTCACCCCAAATATCAGCACAGCGCATGGATCTCCACCCCAATGTCTTCCCTGAATCTCTTTGACACTCCTTCCCTACCATTTTCTAGCACTTTATTCTGCTTTATTTTTCTCTGAACATTTATATATTATATTTTTGGCACTGATATATTTTTTGAGATACAATTTACATAGAAAAATTCACCCTTTTTGGTGTAAGTTCTATGAGTTTTGACAAATGCACAGAGTCGTGTAACCACCGCCACTACCAAGAAGAGTTCCATCAACCCCTCCAAATTCCCTGGTGCTCCCTTATAGTCAAGCTCCCCTCACCCCCAGCCCCTGGTGACCTCTGATCTGTTTTCTGTTCTTATGATGTTGCATGTTTTAGGTTGTCCTATAAATGAATCATACGGTATGTAGCCCCTGAGTCTGGATCCTTTCACGGGGCATAATGTGCCGTGATGTGCAGCAGCAGTCTGTCCTTTTCACCGCTGAGTAGTATTCCATTTTGTGGCTGCACTGTGGTTTGTTTACCCATTCACTCCTTAAAGGACACTTGGGTTGTTTCCAGTGTTTGGTGATTATAAATAAACATTTGCATTCAGGTTTTTGTGTGAATAGATGTTTTCATTTCTCTTGAGCAAATGCATAGGAGTGAGATTGCAGGGTTATATGGTAAAGGTAGGTTTAATTTTCTAAGAAACAGCCAAAGTGTTTTCCAAAGTGGCCATGGCTGTGTCATTTTGCATCCCCACCAACTACCTGATACAGTGTGTGTGTGTGTGTGTACACGTGCATGTGTTTTCTGTCTCCCCAAAGTAGAACATCATCTCCTCAAGGGTATGGGAGGGATGTTGTTTTGCTCACTGCTGTGTCCTCTTTGTCTGGCACATAGTAGGCACTCAATAAACATCTGTTGGTTTAAGTAGTAAATGATATTTATTCTCACAATTCACAGCAATCTCATAATGGAGGTATTATTGTGCTCGTGTTACAGATGAGGAAACTGAGACCCGAGCCCTTAGTGGACATGCTTATAGTTGCATCTGATCAGTTGTTCACCTTGAGAATGAGCCCATATAACCACATTCCACTCCAGCCCTAAGATGGGAGTAACACTTTAGTCCTGAGCTCTGGGGAGACACTGGTGGGTTCTAATTTCATGTAATTTAATGGCAGGGTCATGGAATGTGAAGAAGACTCATGAGGCAATGAGTAACAGGTGCATGGACTGGAGCATCAAGATTTCTGCTGGGCTCGTGCTCGTCCAGACTTGAAGTGAGGCTGTTCTGGGCTAGACGCAGATTTGCAGAGGTGGGGAGTGTGGAAATGCACCAAGACCGCACGGATGAGCACACATAGGCTGTTTATTCAGCGTGCACATAGCAGGAGGCTTCAGTGTGCTCAGCGTGGAGGCTGTTGGCACGGGGAGCTGGAGTTGGGCTGACCAGAAGTGCACATCTTATGCAGTTGGTTTGGGGAACACATTTGGCTTTCTCTGGTTTGTCCTGAGTTGGAAGCCAGGGGAAAAAAAAAAAAAAAACAAAACAGGAAAGCTGGCAGCCATTGTTCAATCCTGACAGTTTGGGTCCAATTGCTACAGAGAGTGTCGGTTAGAGTTCCGTCGTCATATATGGTCTGGCCATTGTTCATTTGCATACGCAGTCCTCAAGAGCAAGAGACAGGAAGAAGAGGCAGCCAGGCGGGAGAAAGAGAACTCACTTTGGGAATAAAAACCAGGATTTGTGTTTCAGCTCTGGGCCTTACAAGCATCCCAGCTCTCAGCTTCTTCGTGACTAAGTGTGAGGCCACATCTTTGTTTTCTTCGGTTAATGGGGCGGGTGGGATAGAACAGGCCTGTGGCTGGTGTTTTCTCCCTTCTCGGGGGCAAGCAGCTGCAGCTCTGGGGCTCGTGTGGGTGGGAAGGGGGAGAGTGGAGAAGGCCAGGCACGGATGTGGGCTGTAGGGGTGGAACAGGCAGCTGCAAAGGGCACAACCCAAAACTGGGCCTTGGGCACCTCCTCCCACAGCCGCCATGGGCCGCCACCAGGCCATCACCCAGCAACTGACTGCACTACCTGGCCTCCTGGAGTTAAACTGCTTTTACCAATTAGGTGCCTGGTTCAGCTCCCCAAAGGAGATGAGCAAGCGATGTCACGTATAAGAATAACAACAGCCCGGCCGGAGTAGCTCAGTGGTTGAACGTCAACCCATGCACCAAGAGGTCGCCGGTTCGATTCCCGGTCAGGGCACATGCCCAGGTTGTGGGCCCGATCCCCAGTGGGGGCATGCAGGAGGTGGCCAGTCGATGTTTCTCTCTCTCTCTCTCTTTCTCCCTTCCTCTCTCTCTAAAATCAATAAAGGAAAATATTTTTTTAAAAAAAGAATAATAACAGAATCCAAGAATCACAGGCTCCGAAAGAGGTGAAAGGTCTTTAGTCCTCCACCCCCTCCTCCTTCCTCCATCAGTACAGCAACTTTATAATTTATTGAATGACTTTCTATTTGCAATGAAAATAAAAGTCAGCAATGATGAAGGAGTAGGTTACTCTTGGCCAGGCACCATGCCTTATCTCATTTGATCCTCACTCTCTGAAGTCGGTAGTATGCTATTTTCCCCCATCTTACAATCAAGAAAAGAGACACTCAGAGAGGCCAAGTGACCTGCTTCAGGTCACACAGCTAAAACGGGGCAGAGCACAGTTTCAAACCCAGGTAGGCAGTCTGAGCTGCATGATGGCACTGAACTCGCACAGCCCATGGGGATGGGTGAAGCTGGCAGTGGGAATTCTTCAGCCTGGAGTCCAGGCACGAAGTGTTAAAAGGCCCACTTTGTGCTTCGGTGAGAAGGGAAGAGGCTCTGGCGTCAGGTGGGCCCGGGAAGGAATCCCCGCTCTGAAGCTGATCACCCCCCTGGCCTTGGTCAGACCCCGCTTCCTCTCTGAGCCTCAGTTCCTCGTCCTCTAAGTGGAGAGAATATGCTGTATCTGCAGGGGACACCGAATACATGAGCCCCTCTCCCCCAGTCTGCGCCCCTCTCCCCCAGTCTGCACCCCTCCTGGGCTCTGATCAGTCTCCGCCCTCTAGGCTGACGGAGCCCTGTGCTCAGCAGGGACGTGCCTAGCTTTGGGGGTCAGACGGTATGAACTCCAGTGCCGCCTTTGCCGTTTGTCATTGCATAAACTTTGTCGAGTTACTCCACCTCTTTGAGCCTTGGTTTGCTCAGCTGTAAAATGAGGACAACAGTACCCACTCGGGACTGGCTTGCAAGCATTTGGGAGAAGTCAAGACTCGGTAAATGTCAGCTGGTGTTATTTGTTGTTGTCAACAACAAATCCCAGGGACCACTGGGATTGTCCCTGGCCCGTGAAGGCACTGGAAAATCAAATTAGTTTGTCCTTTGGCAAGGTCTTTCCTGTCTTCCTGGCTGCCCCAGGCAGGGTGAGGGTCCCCTCCCCAGGTCCCAGTATTCAGCCATGCCCCAGCATGGCACAGATCACTTCCCGTAAAGCCGTGAGCTCGGGGAGAGCTCGTACCCACCGCACCTGGCACAGGGCCAGCCCGCCATGGGCGTGTGTGTTGAGTGAATGGCTGAGTAGTTGAATACACCAATTACTTCTTTTCTCTGGGGCAGGGGTATTTTATAGGGTGTGCTAACCAACAATTCCTATTAATCCCCTCTTCCAAACTACAATTTGTCAGAGACTATCATTCCATTCAGTCATTCTTTACGTCTTTGAGGCCTGAGGAAGTAGCCCGGAATAATGAGACTATTACAGTGTTTTGGTTAAGAGTTCCCTGGGGTCTTATCCTGGGTTCTGCTACTCCCTCCCTTTGCGGTCCTAAGTTATTCCACCTCTCTGAGCCTCAGTTTTACACACTTCTAAAATGAAAATAAAAATAACCCTTACCTCACAGAATTTTAAGAGAGTAAATAAGATCATGTAAACAGCATAGTGTGTATTCAGCATTTAATAAGCACTTAACACATTGTCATTACTGTCCTCCTTTTCGTCAGTATTATTAGTCCACATGACATTTTGAGAATCCGAAACGTGTATCATGTTACATTTAATTTCATGGATTCCCCCACATGAAAACCCCATCAACTGATCTGATCAAAATCCATGAACCTCTTAAACTAGTGAACTTCCTGCCATTTAGAAGCAGAGACCCAGAGAGAGGATGTGTCTGACTGATCTGGGCTACACCCAGATTCCCTCGATCAGATCAAGGTGGACGCCAAGTGACTCTCCGTACGTGGTGTTTTTCACCAGTTCGTCCCATCCGATTTGCCCCCAGAGAAGTGCCAGCTCAGCCCACTGCTCACCCGCTGGGAAGTCTTGGTTGAGCCACCTCGTGTCTGTGAATCTCATTTCCTTCACATGTCAAATGGGATATGACCTACCTCACTAGGTTGTTGTGAAGATTAAGCAATAAAACCTCTCAAAAGTGGCTGGCCCAAATAAGCCCTCGGTCAATGGTACCTGTTACTATCATCAGACTGAAAATATTTAAGGAGTAAATATTCCTCCAAAATCCTCCTTTGTAGGAACAGGAATCCACAGAACCCAGCGAACAAAGGTTTGCCAAGTCCTGCAGGTACCAGTTTAATGAATAAATGAAAATGCTTGGTAATGAGTGTAGTGATTGTTTTATGTAAATGGGGCTCCCATGGAGCCTGTAAACAATTTCTTGTCTCAAGAAAACATTGCCCTTGAGAGCTTGTTTACAACACCAATTTGCCTCTCCAGCTCTCTCTTCAAGGCCAGCACAGAGGAGCATGCGGCCCATTTATGAGAAAATCTTGACAGATCCTTAATTGATGCCCCCAGTCTCAGCAGGGGCTGATGGGATCCCAAGAGCCTTTGGAGAGGCTCCACCTTAAGAGACATGATCTTTTTCTCCTTCTTCTTCTTCTTCTTCTTCTTCTTCTTCTTCTTCTTCTTCTTCTCCTTCTCCTTCTCCTTCTCCTTCTCCTTCTCCTTCTCCCTCTCCCTCTCCCTCTCCCTCTCCCTCTCCCTCTCCCTCTCCCTCTCCCTCTCCCTCCCCCTCCCCCTCCCCCTCCCCCTCCCCCTCCCCCTCCCCCTCCCCCTCCCCCTCCCCCTCCTCCTCCTCTTCTTCTTCTTCTTCTTCTTCTTCTTCTTCTTCTTCTTCTTCTTCTTCTTCTCCTTCTTCTCCTTCTTCTCCTTCTTCTCCTTCTTCTTCTTCACTCTTGGTCCATGCTGGGAAGGGCAGGTGATATTTAATGGAGTCAATATTTGGATATGAGTAGGAGTGATGAGTTTTGATCAGTTGAAATAAGAAGCATAGTATAATACTGAAAGAAAGTCGTTACCAACCAGAAAGCTTTGCTGTGACCCTGACTCGCTCTGGAGCCACGCGGAAGCTAGAATCAGCCCTGCAGCTGGATAGCTGCTCAGGATGCTCTACAAGAGATACTAAACAAAGCCTGGCTGAAGTCCACAGGAATGTGCTGACAGGTCACTCAGGTTCCCACCTGAAATTCCTTACAAAGTGGAAAACAGTCGACTGGTCCTGTCCCTTGTCACAGCAAGTGCCTACAGTCACCCCCTAAATCTGTTCAAATAGCAGGACACAATTGCACACCACACCAGTGACCCCAGCACCAGCCAGCTGATTATTCAAGAATACTCCCAAAGAGCTATGTCATCTAGAATATCTTGTAATAAGTCTTTTGCTTTTTAGCCTAAAAGGTACATATTTTTATTAATCAAGAACTATTTCCCTGTTTCTCCTAAATAAATGCTAAATTAAGATTTAAATTCCATATGTGTGATGGGATATTAAATTACTCACCTGCTGAGTGAACTCATGTCTCTCTGATGGTCCTGACATGAGCAATCATCTGACCTTGTAGAGTCAACTGACCTTCAAAAGTCAATTGCCAAAGGGTGACGAGAGGCCATCCAACCAATAAACAAGTTCATGCTTCTGTGCCCTTGGCTTGCTGGAATGCCCTTCTCCAGGCCACCCCCACCCTCTTACTCTCCTGGTCAACTCATAGTCATCCAGTGAGGTCCCTTCTCTGTTATGTCTTTGCTTCCCCAGGCAGAGTTGCCTGTGTAGCAGGGGCTATATATAGCAGCTTTACACTATAATTTGCATTGTCAGTCCACCTGTCAGCCTCTTTTATGAAATGGTGAGGCTGTCAAGGTTCAGAACCACGGTTTATTTACATGTGTGGTCCCAACAGCCAGCACAGTGAGCGGCACTGAGTAGTTCATCAAATACACCTGGATAGACAGGAATGTCACCATGATCCTTTATCTCCTACAGTGGCCCAAATAGATGACCTGCCTTTTGCATCAAGAGATCCTCCCTGAATTTCCCTCCCTCAGAGGAGTGGAGGTTGAGCAGCACGCTTGCTGGGGGCAGTGGATGTGGCTGGTCAAAGAGGCAGCAAGCATGACCTGATTGAGACACTAGGTCCATACAGGGATATCAACAAATATATAAATATATTGAGAAAAATAAAACCCAAGTTGCTCACCGTCAGAGAACAGAATTTAAAATACAGGAAGGGAGAAGGCTAGAACGAATGCTGTGGTGTTGGACTGGAATTAGAAGTATCAATATAAACTTATGAGATAGATAGATACAAACATATACATGTAGACATAGACACAGACCTAGACATAGAGACATATGTGTGTACATCTACACATACATATGTTTTCTAACACTGTCCATGGAGAGGACCTGGAAGCAAAGACACACCAGTAAAAACTGAGCACACAGAGCACCCAAATCTTGGTTTCTAAATACCATCCTCTATTAACAGGAACCAGGACCTTGGAGAAATGGCTGATTCTAGGGCTGGGGCAGGGTAGGAAGTTACAAGAGGAACCTGGAACATCTGTGCCAGAAAGTAAAGAAATGCATAAAGGTGCATAGGAGCCAGCTTGAAGGGACACCCACTAGGGAGGTCTGAGGCATTTTGAGCACCAATGTAAATAATGACTATTATGGATCGGAACCCATCAAACAGAATAGAAATCCAAAAATTTTATCCTGATATTAATTTATTCATTAGTTATTAATTAATTATAAAATGAGGGAGAAAGAAAAATTCTTCCATACGGAAGAATTCCAACTAGTAAATGTGGAAAGAATGATGGAAATGGGGAAAAATCACCATTGGGTAACCATCATTATAGAGGTTGATTTGGGCAGGAATTGTCAAGGGATGCTAAGGCTGATGGGTGGGGAGTTTTAGGAGTAAGAAGATATTGGCATAATCTTGGAATATCTCACTACATACCTTCAATTACAAAGGGAGAAATGGTGACTTTGTGGTGGAGAAATGTGGAAGACACCAAGTTGATCCTCACGACACCCAGTGAGAGAGGTAGAGCTCTGCCTGGTTTGTCCAGCCCCAGCTATGACCTCCACCAACAGGGTGATCTTCAGCAAGTTCTTCATCTTTCTGTGCCTCAGTTTCCTCTTCTCTAAAATAAGGATATTAAACGGCACCTACCCTATGAGGATTGTATTGCAAGTCAGTACATTAACCCATGGAAAACACAGAATTGTGTACATAGTACGCCCCCGATCGGTGTTAGCTATCATAAATATTATGGATGAGGAAATTCAATTCAGACAGGTAGAAACAGCACTCAAGTCCATATCCAGCCAACTCCAAATCACACACTCATTTGTCTCCCAGGAATCAGAGTTGCAGTGGTCAACCACTTGGCAGTTTTCAGAGGGTGTTTCATTCACATTTCCCTTGAAAGTGACAAAAGTCTCTAGAGGTGGACAGAAGTTAGATCTCTCATGAGCCTACCTTGACACATAAAGAAGGGCTTTGACTCACCCAAAATGACAGCCGTAATAAACCATAAACGTCACAGGACGAATCTGAGTCACATGCTCTGACTCCAAAGCCCCGGTTGCTCTCAGGGTCTGACTCCAGGAATTCTAGCCCCGTTGCCATGAGTCCACGATGTGACTTAGGGGTAGTGTTCGATCTGCAAAAGGCAGCCAAAGCCGAGAGGGCCTTCTGAACTTGAAATTTGCAGTGAGAGTCTGACGTGTTTCTCCCCCTCTCAAACTCATCATACCACTGGATTAGGATAGGAAACGAAAAGTCTGACGGAGTCAAGAGCAAGGATTACAGTCAAGGACGGACATCAGCGAGAAAGCCTTCAAGTTCAAATCAAGGAGGGCATCAGGCCCATGTAGGCAAAGTATCCTAGCTTTTGTCTTTAAATTGTCATTTGTCATCATCTCATTTTGTCACCTGCAGTGAACTATCTAGAAGGGAATTTGGGGCTAAATGGTGGGTCATCCTCTGGGCTTAGATGGAAAAGTGCCCCTTTCTGGGATCCTGTGGCTTTCACCTTCTTCTCAGGTGCATCATCAGCAAGCATAGACAACTCAACATTTTTGCCAAAGAATGGATTGAATGGAGACCTTCATCAACACGGAAAAACAGATCTGACGTTTACAATCACACCACGAGGAAAGGGAAGCCTCTGACGCCGCCTGGATGAATAACCGCAACATACCCCCCACACCCCTACCCCAGCCCTGCCAAGACCATCTACACAGATTTACTCTCGTTCTCTTTCTCTTGCTCCTAGAGAAAACTAAATCTCATCTGTCTGCAGTTAGCAGAAGCCTGGAGTAACTGGATTCACTGCTGGAACAAAAGATATATGTGGCGTTAACTGCTCATTGAGCTGTGAGATGAACAAGACTGGTGTTGAAAAGGAAACCGAGCTGAGAGCACTTTTCCAGTGTTCATAAAGCTTCCTTTCCCTTGTATGTTTCCAAACACTGACTCCAGGATGGGCACCATCCACTCCCTTCCCGAATCAGACAGGCCTGCAGATTTCAGGCTCCGGAGGCCGCTCGGCCCTCCGCGTGGACAGCGCAAGGTGCTGCGTCAGGAACTTCGCCCATCTTTCGCTAGGGCTGCAGTTATTCTGCTGGCTTGGCAAAGCGTGTGCCTCCTGTTCACCCAGAGAGTGTGCACACAGATAAAAGCCCGTGGAGGAAACCACTGAATTCCAGAACGCAGATTCGCGGGGCTGCTTATCACAGCGATGTGATCAGTAGTGCCAAAGCGGAAGCGGCCGATGTGCCCCACACTTGGTGACCGGTTAATTAAATCACGGAAGAGGCACGCATGACAAAGTCCTACATGGCCCTTGGAAAGCATGCTGTGGAAATATAGTTGTACACGTGGGACGACGCTCATGATTTATTGCAAAATATTTTAAAAGCAAGGTATATAACAGTATGTATAACATGATCCCATGTGTGTACTGAGTGTAATGAGAGAAAAAGAAAGAAAAAACGAAGCTGTGGTCTCGCTTCTGCTAAATTGAAAGTCTTGGTCATCTGGATGGTTTTAGGGACGTGAGGGTAAACCTTGGCCACTGGTGCCCAGGAGAGCTAAAGGAGAAGGAAGTGGAACTTGGCGGGTGGGGGTGAGCGGGGGACCAGACCCCCTAGCCCACCCCAGCCCACGCAGGGACTTCTCGGAAGTCCTCAGGGGGCACTAGCCTTCCGCAGTGCCTGAATGAGAGGCTCTGTTTCTTGGGAGATGTTGGAACAACATGCCTGGGTCTCGCAGCCCCATCTGTGGGCGTCCGGAGCCCATGCCCTCACCAACGCATGAGCCATCCGGATGCCAGTCCGGCTGCTCCAATGGCCATGCAAAACGGGGAGCGGGTGCCACACAACAGCCATCCTCTGCTTGTGACCCTCTCCTGGGCCAGACAATAGTGGCCAAAGAACACAAATAACTTTTTTTTTCTCCACCCACCCAGCCACACAGGACTTCATCCAAACAGCAAGCGGCGGAGGACCTGTGACCTCTCTCTCCCTCTCCGCAGACTGTATGACTGATTTATTTAAGGAGAGGTCGTGGACACCCTTGGGAGGATGTGGCCCCGCATCCTGGAGAAAGATGCTCCCTGCCAGCCGGTGCGGGGTCATTCACTCAGGTTCGTGATCGCGGCCTTGCCATCGTCGGTCCGTAGAGCACTTTACAGAGTGTCCAGCGCCTCCATGCGCGTTGTGGCCGTCACTTGTCAGCGTAGCACTGTCAGGGACTCGCTGTTCTTTCCCCACGGTGAGGACGGAGGAAAGGGAGGCCTGAGACAGGTGTGCAGGTCACGAGACAGGCATTGGGACCCATGCCTGACGTCCTCCAGAGGCCCCTCTTTCCACAATGCCGTGAAATTCCTTACAATAACTTGTCAAATAAAGGAGGGAGTCAGGATTTGAACCCGTCACAGCCCCAAAGCCACACTGGCTTCCCACACCGTCCACCACACTGCCTCTCCCAGAAAACCTAGCACATGCAAGAGCCTCGCAAACTTTCTCTGCGGGTCACTTCCCGGGGGTGGGGAGCGGGTTCCTCCTGGATTTGCCATCCTTGTGCTCTGTGAACCCCCCTAGTGGGTTGACTTTGCCTCAGTTTTCCTACCTTGATCACACTGCATTTTCCTATGCAAGGACAACGATAGCACCACTCCCTCCTAGAAAAAAAAAAAAAGGAAAAAGACAGTCCTCCTAAGCGCAGAGAAAGTTACACGAGGACAATTACTCCCTGAGCCACTGCTCAGTGAAGCGCTTCGAGCAAGAGCGCTTGCCCGGGCGTGGTGGAGGTTTAATGGAGTTCAGTGATATATGACGTCCGCCACGTGCCCGGCGATCTATGACCGGGCCTGGGTTATGCTCCTGCTCAGGACAGCTGTGTGATTTAAGGCCACTCCTGAGACCCCAGCTGGCATGGGGGCCGCGTGGTCTCTGCTGTGTCTGAGACGGGATGTGCGTGCCAGCAGGGAGAGCACCACGTCTGATGTCCTGAAGGACCCCGCCAGGGAAGCGTGCAGACTCGCTGTCTTCCGGGCAGCCTCTCTGTGTCTGGCCAAGGGACCTTTTCATCTAGGTGAAAGAATTTATGTTCCTGTGTCCTGGGGCAGCTTGCCATGCTTCTGTGATAAAATATTTTCAACCCAAAGGCTCTTAGAGGGAGATGAGTCCGAGATCTCCTCCAACTCCCTTCAATCCAGGAATCATTTACTCAGTCCACAAATATTTGCAGGGCTCCTAACCTATCTCAGGCACCGTTTCTGGGTGCTGCGGGTACAACAGTGAACAAGGAAGAAGTCATTTTTGTCCTCATGGTGCTTGCCTTCTAGACAGGAAGACAGTGATACAAGGCTGCAGGCAAGTTAAATGGTGGCAGATTGAATCAGTTTATAAAAAGAACCACAAAAAGCCGAGATGGCAGATGACAAGAAGCCCTTGTCATCTGGTTAGGGAAGGCCACCCAAAGCATAGGCACTGAGCTGAGACTTGAAAGAAAAGAAGGAGCCAGTCATGTGAGGAGTGGGGAGAAGGACCTTCCAGGAAGAAGGAGGGAGCAGCACATGCAAAGGCCCTGGGGTGGGAAAGAATGTGGCATCTTGTCCCCACAATCCAATGACTATTTTAGAAGTATCCAAAAAAAAAATAACCTTATGTCCTTCCAAACGTGACATGTGAACATGTCCCCCTAAAGCAGAGGCTTGTGCTTAACAGACTTTGTCACTGCTGTTTGCATCCCTGACACCTTCCTGTCAAGCCAACTTTGCATCACTGCAGCCCTGAAATGATCAGGAGGCAGGCTTTTCAGGATTACCCTTTTTTTTTTTTTTCCATTCCCCGTGTCCAGTGTCCCAAAATGTTTTTCTGGGTGACTGATGGTATCTGTCTCATTTTCTACTTTGCAATGCTGAGCGAGTCACAGCAAGCCAGGTTTTCCGAGCTAGACCGAGTGACATGAAATACCTGACGCACGAGACTGCGTGTGTCAAGAGCATCGGCTGACCTTCTCAAAGATGTTGATGGCGGTAATCAGCCCCATGGGAATGGCCCGTGAGCGGGGAGGACGCGGGACAGCCATGCGGCACAGGCTTAGGGGAGAGTGGATCAGTTTCCCGCGGCAGCTCGCCCCAGCCTGCCTACCCCGGAGTCCGAGAGGCATGTAAGCCGCTGCCCCGTGAGGCATGGGTTCCATCCACGGGAAGAGGCTTCCTCCTTCCCTCGGAGCCTTATCACGCTACGGAGAATTGCTCTTGTCCCAAAGTAGAAAAACATGAATTTTCTCAATTCTAGAACATTTATATTGGACATTTTTGAAACAAGCATGCTTCTTACCATTGATGTGCATAATTTGTTTCCTAAAGACGGCTACTAAATCAATGATGTGTCTTAGGATTCGTGGGCTCATGGAATCAGGGAACTACAGCACAGTGCAAAGGACCACTCTCGGCTCGGGAACACCGGACAGTCCTGGTTGGTGCCTGTCGTCCCAGTGAACATTTTAATAGCATCTCCTCTTCACTCTCAAATGTCCCCATTGGGATAATAAGTTACATGGTCGCCCTGACAACACAGCACTAAGAAAGGGCTCCCTGCAGGCGCCCCATACTCCCACCCACCTGTCACAACAAATGATCATCTTTCAAAAGTCCCTTACAACTCCGTGACAAAGCTTCCTTGATGCTCCCCTGGAAGGCATGTGATGATGACAAAACAACCAGAAGTCTTTCAGACAGCTCCTAAGCAGCACTTCCAAGCCCTTCCCCTGAACCACACACCCCTAACGTCAGAGGAGAATCAAGGTGTGTCCCCGAGAGCCCCACAGCCACGGCCGACAGCACCCTGCAAGAGGTGCTTTGCCATTCTGGGTTCTAAAATACAACACATGGAATTTTCCATCTACGTTACAATATATGCATGTTTATTTTAATTTGAAAACGATGTGCAAATTAGTTGCCATTTGTATAAAGTTGAACCACCTGGAAGATGCTCTATGTTGATTCCAGGGCTCTGGATAAACCCTGATACTAAGTACAATCCCAGAGGCCTTTGCTCTTAGCAGATGGGAGCTGCTTGTTGAGAGCGAAGAGGTAAGTTTTCACCCAGGATCCCTGCATAATGAGTGACACGAACAAAAAGGAAACTAACGTGGATTGGGCACTGACGATTTCACGAAACCACGGCTCTGTGGGGAGCCTTATGGCCAGCATGTCACAGGTGAAGAAACTGAGTCGGAGAGATGACGTAACTTATTTCAGGGCTCTTGGGAACAAGAAGCACAGGGGAAATGTGAAATTCAGGTCCCCAGATCCGAAGACAGGGTTTCTCCCCTTGACTCCGACCTTTGCCTCTCCTGACTCCGCCTCAGTTTATCGAGGTGTTCGTGGTCCAAAATGTGTCTCCCATCTCAAGTCCCTCGTCATCTTGGCTATCACTTTGAGTTTTTCTCTTTATGTTGACTTCCCAGGACTCTGGTGGGAGATTTGAAGAAATATTTTTTTAAATGTCCATGTCCATTTGTAGCTCTAAAAGCTGGTTCATATTTAGGGGAGATTATTTTATGAGATAAAAAAAAATGTTGCTGAAAATGTGGGAAACTACTATAGATAAAATGCATTTATTCTGAGATATGATCTGTTGGATTTTCTAGTACCACAGTGGAGCGAAAACAGGTGGTACTCCAGAAAAATACTCACAGATGGAAAATGTATAAATGGTAATTCACCAAAAACAACTGCAAGCATGACTTTTAAAATACGATGCTGGTTTCTTTTTTGGGTCTGTGCTTACTTTGGAACTCCCTAGATAACGAATGTTTAGCTAATTAGATGCTAAGTCCTAGGAAAAGGGCATGGACAGAAGGAAGGGAGTCTTTATCACCATGAAATTTTAATCTATGTTCTTGGTGATTTGGGCTTGAATCCTACTGAAGAGAAATACAGTGCAAGAGGGGATATCTGAGTTAAACCAAAACAGTTCCACATAAAGCACATTCCTCTCCATAGGTCTTCCTGCCTTGTTATTGCCACGAAAGCCTCAGAGGTTGACGGACACTGAACCATTTCATTCCCAAAGCTACTCAAAGTTTTATGTACTTACACTCAACCATTGTTGGTTGCAAGAAAGTATAAAGCAGCCTAGATTGGCCTGGATTGAAATGGGTGTAATATTAGGACAAGAACTGTTTTTCCTGCCTGGCAAACTCCTACTCATACATCAAAGCCTTATTCAAATATCCATCCTACAAAATGCCTCTTTCCGGGCAGTTATTCTCACCTTAGTCAGTGCTTCCTCTGCTCTTTGTAATCCTCTTTTGAAGATTCTATCTTACCAAGATGAATCATTTTTAATGGTGACTTGGTTTCACCCACTAGAGTATGAGGTCCTCAGTGCCTCGCATCCACAGTGCCTGGCATAGCACTTGAAATACAGTAGCTGCTCAATAAAAGCTAAGTGAATGAATAAGAAAATGGATGCATGAAATAAAACAAGAATTGATGAGGACTAGAAATGAAACTTGTAGTATAACCTACCTACACAGCTTTTAAAAAGCAATACACAATATTATAAAGATAAATAAAAGGAGGTAACATAATAAATATTTCAATAAGAAAATGCATAGACGTGACTTCAGAGAAGACACATGAAGTAGTGAGATGTTTGCTCCCCTTTCTAATGAGCAGGCTGGGATTTAAAAGACATAAACTGCATTCCAATGGATATTGTTGACACTTTTTATTCATATTTGCCATTGACATTTTGAAATAAGGGTGAAATAAGCACCTTTCTATATTTATAACCACAAAGACAGACTGAGTCAAGAGGGGATTATTTAAGTGTCTTAAATTCCACAGTGGCCTTGCCATTGGCAGCATAATTTTCTGAAATGGTGAACAACTCTTGGTAAAGTTTTGAACAAAACAAAGTACCACCTACTCTCGATTCACCTAGTAGTTGCATTCCTGGAAACGTCAGTGTATTTTTTAAACATGCGCAAAATAACTTTCTTTGCATTTATTCATATTTAGATAGATGAGTGTGAAAGAGAGTTTGGGACTAGATCTCCATGACTATAAACAGATTGTCGTGTACATACGTTTCCAGTGAGATGTGAAAGTTGCTCAGGAAGATACAAATGGAGTCTTTGTACTGTGGAACTTTCCAGTACATGGCAGTATGTTGGGCATATCTGGCTCCACCCACTAGTTGCTAATAGCTTCCCCAAACATTGGGACAAACAAAAATCACCTTCATAAACACCCTACAGGGGGCAGCACTGCTCCCTTTGAGGATCAGCAGCTCAGAAGACTAGCTGCATCCACATCCCATCAGCCTGGGTAAGACCATCAGGGACTCAGCCATGTCCCCACTCAGAGGAGGCTTCAGGACATGCAGGCTGGCTCATGGGATAGCCACCTGGGTACCCCATGCCAGCAGAAGCTGCCTCCAAGGATAATGTTTATAGATGGGGGTGTGAGCAAGAAAGATTTGCACGCCCCTAATGGCCTCTAGCTGCTGCCATTCACGTTTTTCCCAGGGACACAGCCAAACCAGACTTGGCCATGCCCAGGCTGAATCCAAACTGAGTTCAGCCACCAGCTCCCTGCAGCCAAAATCCATAGTGTGGAAGCAGGAGCCTGGGGTCTAGTCTCAGCTCAGCTGCTGACTCGCTGTGTGAGGTGGGCAAGGTTCTTTCCCTTTCTCAGCACTATTTACCCTCTGTCATGAGAGTCAGACAAGATTATCCTTCCTGCCCTAAAAGATCATGTTACAAGGAAAGATGAATTAACACAAGAGGGAAATGGTCAACCCAAGTGACTCCTGGAAGCATACCTCCAACGGAACTGCGGCCAACACCCTGGAAGGAACAGAAATGGGCCATTTTGTAATCAGCACATGACTTGCTTGAGCACTGATGACCCAATGCTCAGTGCACTAGAAGAAAAAGTTTCAGCTGGACTGTGAGGGAAGGAACAGCTGAAAGTCAAGAGGCATGAAATTGGGCAGATAATAGAATTGGTATTCAAGAGCCCTGAATGCCAGGCACAAAGAAGCTTGAGTATCACAAACACGTTGGAAGGAATGAGTGGCAATAGGAATGTGAGCAGAGTCTGGGCCTCAGAGAGCCTGGTGGATCACAGGGACAGGATCAAGGCTGGAGACAGGTAGACCAGATGTGTCCATCTCCTTGGCAATGACAAGCCATTGGGGAACTTTTTTTATAAAGAATACCATGATCTGATTTACGTTTTTAAAATATCACATTGGCTGCTGTGGGGACAGGAGACCATAGGTTAAGAAGAGTTGAGGCTGGGAGGTCAGTTTAGAGGCCGCTGCAGCCGTCCAGTGGGAGGAGAGAATGGCTTGGCCGGGACTCTAGCCATGAAGACGGGAGCAGTAGAAGGCTGGGGTCTGTTTTAGATATGGCGCCAACAGGACTTGCTCATGGACTGTGGAGCAGAGGTAAGGGAAAAGAACTCCCGAGTGCCCTCTGCTAAACCACACTGCCTTAGATGACCCTGGAGGTCTCCTGAGTCTATCGTGCTTGATGGTCTTCACCCTTGACTCAACACTTCGGGGACTGGGGGTTCATCCTCCACAGTAGCCCATTAGATTCTCGCCATGAGAGAAATCGCCTTCCCAGAGTGGGCTGTATTCTGTCTTCCTGGGACACCCGCCCCACGTTCTTTCCAATGATCTCCTCTGAAGGCACAAAACAGAGAATCATTTCCTTTTCCTCAGAACTCTTTCCAAAGACTTTGAGACTTCATCCTCCTCCTGCCTTTCCTTGCTCCACGAAAGGAGTGGTAGCTCTTGGGGACCAGAGGAAGGACTCCCACATGCTGGCCTTTGCAGGTGTTCCTGCTTCCTGTGTCTTCTGACTCAGTCTCCCTCTCTTCCCTCATATCCCCATGCCAATCCGCTCATTACACACATGCACACGCACATGCGTAGCCCGATCTCTATCACGGTAGGATTGATATTCTCATTCTATACTCATCTCTGTCTGTCGCACTGGGGCCTGCGCAGCCTCTGAAGTATTCAGGAGGGAAAATCGAGGATTGGAACCCATGGTTTCTGAGCTGAGCACAGAGCAGTGACTCATCCGGCTTTAAGAGAGGTTGCTGGAAGCCCCCAGCTGACAGCATCTCAGAAGGGAAGCCATGATCAGGGGATTGGCATTGGATCATGGAATTCTCCCTCTCACCCCTCAAATTTTGCAGATAGATTGAGATGATGCTATTCTTTCCCTAAATGGGTTTATCTCAGCCTGTCAGTTTCAGGTGTGATTCACCCCACTTAAGGAGTATTTCCAGTTGGTTACACCCCCTCCATCATGAAGCACTAGAGAAATTAGCAGAGGCTAATGGGCTTCAGCAACTTCCAATGCCAAGACCCAAACAGTTGACAAAGAGGCTCCAGAGCTCCCCACCTCTTTCGCTATTTTCTCCCCTGTCAGTAGTTTATTCTATTAGCTGAAAAGCTCTATTTAGCCAGCCTGTAGTTCCTATTTTAGGGCCTGCCAGAACCCCCAGCCCCCAGGGAAGATCACCAGTGGGATAAAAGGGCCTTTTGAAGATTACACATGAGGACAGAGAGAGAGAGAGGCTTTGAATATTGATGAAGGTCTGGGCTTCAACTCCGATTGAGGCTGCAGATCTCATTGAAAAATAAATGGGCAAAAAGGAAAGAAATAAAAGGAAGAAGTAAGCACTACAAGAATTAGAAAAATTTTGATATTGCAGGAGTGTGAAGAAAATTGGGAATCAGGAGCCCAGGTGATTTGTCCAGACTCTGTTTATGCTGTGTGACCTTGGGTAAGTCAGTATGTCTCTCTCAGCCTTTTTCATTCAATGCATGCTGGTTGATAAATCCTTTGGGCTAATCATTGTGCTGAGTACTGGGGATTCCAAGGCAGCAAGATGAAGAGCCTGCTCTGCAGGGGTGCACAACATGTGGGGAAGCCAGGAAAAATGGGTAATTACAACATAATGTGACAATAATGCCCATTCCCCATCTATAAAACCAGCAGCTTCCCTGGAAAATCATGACAATGATAGTAAGAATGAATATCTGCTGAGCTCCAGGTCCTTCTGGACATATGACACCTCCCCTGGCCTTCCACTGCTATGGACAGGAGTAAAACAGGAACATCAGAGCTCTGGGGTTCCTGGCAAGGTCCCCTCATTCTTTCCTTCCTCCTCCAGCCCTCAGAGCCCAGATCCACCACTGCTGTCTATCTTGAACTTCCCAAATCAAATCTCACCATGCTCTACATCCTGGCTCATATCAGTCACCTCAAGAAGCCCAAGGTGCCCAGGAAATCCCCCCTCCTCAGGCTGTGAACCCACTGGGCTCTACATCCCTACCAAAACTTCCCACTACAGGCTTTGTAGTTCCCTCTCTCCTCAACTGAATTTCTTCACCTCCCAACTCCAACTGAACTCTGACCTTCCAGGGATCCTCTCCCCCTGTAGCTCTTTCAAGAGATCCTGTTTCCTCTCCCCAACTCCTGCTGTCATTCACACTGCTCCAGAATACTGTCCTTGCCCATCCCTATAAGTCTCCAGCTCTGGAGCTCATCTCATCTGGAGCTCATCCTATCTGTTAAAACACCCATCACCCCTCCTTATCATGGTCATCTATAGGCCAGCAGGTCACTCACTGCCCCTGAGTCCCTGAAGGTTTTAACTCCTGGTTCACGGCATTCTTTCCAACACAGATTTAGTGTCGATACTCATGTAAGCATTCCTCTCAACAACCTGCTCTGTCATTCCTTGACTTCCTCTCACATAAAAGGCTTACCACTGTCATTCACTGCCGCGGTCTTACTGTATACCTTATCATCACCAGTAACTGTTCTCACTCCATAACCTCAGTTTCAAGAATCCCACTCTCTGGGCTCTGCTCACTCTGAGGTCAGTGATTCTTCTACCTCATTAGGTTCTAAGACCCATTGTTTCTGCTACTTTTTTACTACCCTTTTCTCCATAAGTCCTCACTTCCCTCTTTGCTCAACTAAGAAGTCATAGTCAGTCATCACTGTCACCATTATCACCATTGTCACCATTATCATCACCATCATCATTTCCTTGCACTACTCTTGTGGCAGGTTGCACATTGCAAGAACTGGCTGCAGTGTTATCTCCCATTTCACATGTACTTCTTATATGACTTTGACACTCCTCCCATTGAGAGGTGGGTCTCTGTTTCCTTGAATCTGAGTGGGGCTTTGAGTATGGCAGAAGTAATGTCAAGGTTGTTATAAAAAAGTGAGAGAGCTTCTGCTTTGTTTTCTTTGGACACTTGCTCTTAGAACCCAGTCACCATGCCATGAGAGGTCCATGTGGAGAGTAAGTAAGGCCCTCAGCCTTCAGTACCAGCTGAGCTCATGGATGACAGAACAAACTTGCCAGCCATGTGAGTCACCATCTGCATTAGTTCCCTGGGGATGCTGTAACAAATTACCACAAGCTGGGTGGCTTATAACAACAGAAATTTATTTGCTCACAGTTCTGGAGGCTAGAAGTCTGAGATCAAGGTGTTGGCAGGACATACTCTTTTGGGGGCTCTAGGGAAGAATCCATTCTTTGCATCTTCCAGCTTCTGGTGGCTCCAGGCATTCCTTGACTTATAGCTGCATTATTCCAATCTCTTCCCCTATGGTCACATTGCCTCCATCTCTTCTGTATGATAAATCTTCCTCTGCCTCTCTCTTACAGGAACATTTGTGATTGCATTTATGGCCCATGTAGATAATCCAAGATAACTTCCCTGTCTCGAGATTATTAACTTAATTACATCTGCAAAAACCCTTTTCCAAATAAAGTAACATTTATAGGTTCCAGGAATTAGAACCTGATACCTTTGGATGACCATTATCTGTCTACTACACCACATTAAAAATAGATCCTCCATTCCCCAGTAGAACCACCCCAGCTGAGCAGAGACAAACTGTCCCCACCAAAGCCCTGACAAAAAGTGAAGATTCACACACACAAAAAGAATGATTACTGTTGTTTTAACCTGCTAAGTACTGGGCTGGTTTGTTACATTGCAATAGATAACTTATACAACCCTGGACTGCCTTGTTCGTTTCTTGCTTCACTACACTTGCTGGTTTAATCCAACTCTTCACCTGCTCTCAACCTGGAGCTGGCAGCTGAATGCCGTAAGAGAAACACCCAACCTTGCTAACTCTGCCCACACTGAATTCACGGCCACTAAGCTCAAGGGGGCCCTTTGGGCTGCCAGGCCATCCAACTACATTTCCCCAATAAGAATCACTCTCCCAAATGGCCATTTCACTCCTTCACTCAACTCAAACCTTTACTGCTTCCTCCCCACCCTTCATCTCAGCTGATGTCTGATTCCTATTTCGCTAAGACAACAGAAGCAATCAGAAAAGCACTCCCACAAGTTCTTCCATCACATCTGTCACCCAGATCCACCCACACACAGTGCTTTTCCTCCCCATGCTCCCGCTCTCCTCGTGTCCATTAATCCAGTCCCCAAGGACACCCCTCATTCTCCCTCTCGCCTGCATCATCATTTCTTGCCCCTCGGCTGGATAAGGCCCATCAGTGTTAGACTGTTTTATTTCCCCCATTCCTCTCCAGCTACCATCATGTCTCCTCCCCTCTAAAATAAAACTTTTTTTAAAATGTTCATACTCACGATCTCAAATGCCTTTCCTCCCATTCTCTCTTGTATCCACACTAATCAGACATTTATAGCTTCCATTTTACTGAAAACAACTCTTGCCAAGGTCATCCAACATTGCCAAATCCAAGATTCTTTTTCAGTCTGATCTTACTTAACCCATCAGCAACACATATTAGTTTCTTCGGGCTTTTGTAACACATTACCACAAACTAGGTGGCTTTAAAACAACAGAAACTTATTTAACAACAGTCTGGAGGCTAGAAATCCAAAATCAAGGTGTCAGTAGGGTCATGCTCCCTCTGAAGGTTCAGGGAAGAATCTTTCCCCGCCCCTCCCTGCTTATGGTAACTACAGGCCTCCCTTGGCACTCCTTGGCTTGTGGCCACATCCCTCCAACCTCTCTTCTTCCTCATGTGGCCTTTCCCTCTCTGTGTGTCTCCATGTGTCCTCTCTTCTTCTCATAAGGACCCCAGTCATTGGATTTAGGGCTGACCCTAATGCAGCATGACCTTATCTTAACTTAGCTAATTATATATGCAAAGACCTTACTTCCAAACATCACATACTGAGGTTCTAAGCAGACATGAATTGGGGAGGACACTATTTGACCCACAAGAGCAAGTTTTAGCACAATTGATCATTCCCTCTTAGAAACACTTCCTTCTCTTTGTTTCTAGGACACCACACTCTCTGGGTTGTCCTCAGAGACCACTCCATCTCAGTCTCCTTGGCTGGTTGCTCCTCATCCCTCTGAGTGCCCCAGGGTTCAGTCTTTGTAGGCTTTATCTTCTCCATCTACTTCCTTCCTTGGGTGACCTCATCCAATTTCACATCTCCAAATCCCATGTAGATACTGACAACTTCACAATTCCTACCTTCGGCCTCAGTTTCCCTCCTGAGCTCCAGACTGATACATCCACCTTGGACGTCTGAGGGTCATCTCAAACTTAATTTGTTTAAAACCAAAATCTTAATTCTCTTCACACCCTAAAAATATCCTGTTATACCCATAACTGTCTCATCTTGGTGACTGGCATTTCTCAGGTCCTAAAACTTAGTAATTTCTTATTCCTCTCTTTCTCACATCTGACCTCCAGTTCAACAATAAATCCTGCTGATACGACCTTCAAAACATATCCCATATTCAGCCACTTCCCACAACCCCATTGCCACATCCTGGCCCAACCCACCAACCATTCCCTTGCTAGAGTCGGGGGTAGGACTTGTCAGCAAACTACAGCCTATGAGCCAAACCCAGCCTACCACCTGTGTTTGTAAATAAAGTTTTATTGGGACACAGTCACACCCATTCATTTACATATTGTCTGTGGCTGCTTTTGCATTTCAAGGAAAGAACTAATTGCAACAGAGACGATACGGTCCACAAAGTCGAATACATTTACGTTATAGAAAAAGTTTGTCAATTTCCAGTCTGTGTTGTTACGCCATAGATTTTCATAGAGCCACCCTTGTCCACACAATGGTCAGTTCCCAAACCAGCAGGCCAAGCAATGCTTTTTAAACATTCGCTGCTTAGAATTCTTAAGTGCTCACTTTTGTCACTCACCCCAACCACCTGTCCCTGCAGCTCTAACCCCAGCGACCTCTCTTTCCTTATCTCCAGCTACTCTCTATCCCAAATTTCACCAGCCACACCAGACACGTTTCTCTGCTTGGAACATTCCACACGCCTTCCCGCCTCCAGGCCTTTGCATTTTCTAATCTCTCCGCCTTTAATAATCCTGATCGGGCTCACTCTCACAACTCTCCTGTCCTCAGGAGAACTTTGCTGCTCACCCTGGATGAAATAGCATGGATCCAGCAAGCACTCGTGAGCCCTCTTCGTCGGTTCTACTTCAGTCCCCGGAACTTACCATCAGACCAAATGCACATTCTCTTAGTTGTTAGATTACAGCCTGTCTTACTCCATAAGGTCAGCATCTGCATGATACTTGCTGTTCTCTTCCAAACACTGAGTGCAGTGCCTGGAACGTAGCAGGTGCTCACTAAAGATGTGTTAATGAACGCACAGCTAAAAGGATGGCTGTGGCCCTGGCCAGTGTGCTCAGTGGTTAGAGCGTCAGCCCACTCACCAAAAGGATGTGGGTTCGATTCGCAGTCAAAGGCACGTACCTGGGTTGCGGTTTTGACCCCCTGCCCTGGTTGGGCACGTACAGGAGGCAACCAACTGATGTGTCTCTCTCTCCTCTTCCTCCTCCTCCCTCCCTCCCTTACACTCTCTCTAAAAATCAATGGAAAAAATATCTTTGGGTGAAGATTAACATAAAAAAAAAAAGAAGAAGAAGAATGACTGTGGCTTAAATCACTAACCTCGTGACATCTGTGAGACACAGGGGCGAGGAGTCCAAGACACGTGGCCAGGACTCTCAGTCAAGCGTGAAATCAAAGCTCACTGTCCTAACCCTCCCTCCCTCCTGAAACTGTACTGTTCTGTGAATTTTAGAAGACATTTTAACCTGTAAGATCCTATTTCCAGCAACCCAAGTCTCCCACAGTAAATGGACGGATAAGCAACATGTGGCCATGGAATGTTATCAGCCTTAAAGGGAAGGAATTCTGACAAATGCTACCACATGGATGACCCTCGAGAGCACTGTGCTGAGTGAAGTAACCCAGATACAAAAAGACAAATACTGTGTAATTCCCGGTACATGAGGTACCTGGAGTCGTCAATTTCACAGAGACAGAAAGGAGAAGGTGGTCGCCAGGAGCTGGGGGAGGAAGACGGGGGAGTTGCTGTCTAACGGGTGTAGTTTCCGGTTTGCAACATGGAAAGAGCCCTGGGACACGTGGTGAGGCCCAACAATCTGAGCGTCGTTAATACCACGGAACTGTACACGTTAAGATGGTTAAGATGGCACACTCTGCGTTGTGTTATGTGTAATGGTGTCTGCTGCTTCTCCTGCGGCAGCAGAAAGACTTCCCTCCATGTGTTTACTGCGCTTTAAGGGATAGGAAATTAGTTTTTTCATTCCTTGGGTGGATTCGGAATTTCTGGAAACTTCTTTCCTCCTGCCCCATCCAGTCCTGAGTTGGAGCGGAACAAAGCACAGACAGAGAAATTGTCTCAGAAGAGGCGGTGGGGGAGGCTGATGGGAGATAGTTGTTCATTAGCATATGCAAATTGGCAAGGGTAAAGAAAGCTGGGAAAGCGGCTGTTTTATCATTTGTGGTAATTATAGTAATTTAGCGTGGTGAATCAATGGGTTCCTGGAGGTGAAAGCATCTCGGGAGGATACTGCGGTGTGATTAAGAAGTTCTGATTAAGAACCCCTGTCATTTCACTTGAAAAAGTGAGGAAAGAGATCGGGGTCACAAGTGCAGCAACACAAGCCATGAAGGTGGGGACCAGGCCCTGTCCCCAGCACTGAGGACACAGGGAGGAATCAGAAGGCCCCTGCCTTGTGAAGTCACAGAAGATGAGTGTCCAAACCTACTGTGATGGTGCAGTGATCAGGCTTGTAAGGGAGAACAGAAGAAGGAATTATGAAGTCCGTCCTAGAGGGGAAGAATGGTCTGGAAAAGCTTCAGAGAGGAGGCGATTTCTACGTGGGGTTTTACAATGTCAACAGAAGTTTGTTTGACAGCCGCCAAGGGGGAAGGATTGGCAGGCGAGGTAGCAGTACCATATGCGGAGTGGAGAAGGGGAAGAGCCTCTGAAGAACCCCGAGGGAAAAGCGGGGCGTGGAAAGCTGCCGCGTCCGGGGCTGGAGACACTGGCAAGACCACTCAGGAGCCTGGACACAGCTCAGAGCTGATCGGATGATGAAGACAGAAGCAACGGAATGACTTGATTAGAACTGAGTTTCAGGAAAACCTGGCGAAGGGAGCCAGAGAGTTAGTGCAATAAACCAGGGATGACCACACAGGGATGGGGGCATGGGGACAGGAGTCAGATGAGATAGGAACAACTTCCTGAAACACAACCAACTTGGCACTTCACAGGACATGACGAAAAGGGACCTCAACAACCATCTGACTTAACCCCCATTTTGCGGATGAGAAAGCCAAGGCTCAGAGGTTAAGGCACCTGTTGAGGTCTCACAGCTAGTAAACAGCAGGGCAGGGGCTGGACACGAGGTCTCTCCGACTCCCAAGTCTGAGCTCTGTCTATTAACCCACAAGCCTCTGGGCAGAAGACAGGCTGGGCAGTCAACCCAAGACCTTGTCGTTCGAGAGGAGTGTCTGAGAGCAATTAGTGGCTGCTACCTTCTACGTACTGTGAACCCTAAGGGGAGAAAAAGACACCTACTGAGAAGGGCTCCTGGTGGCTAACTGGGCTCAAATTTTTAAAAAACAGAGCCTAGGGGCCATTTCTGCACCGGGGCCTCTCACACAAACTGCATTTCCCAGAGAAGCCTCTGCTGGGCCGCCTGCCCTGGGCTGGGCTGCCTGCCTGCACTGTGCTTCTGCCGGCTGAGCCCGCCCCTCTGAAGGAGATCCTGGAGTCCAACCAATAGGACTGAGGCCTTCCCCGTCCGATCGGAGCTGCAAAGCTGATAGGCTCTATTCTGACCAATCAGGGACAAGTGGTGGGGACTTCTGTCTGTATAAGCCAGCTCCCCTCTGGCTCCAAGCGTGCACTTGCCACCAAAGACTCCAGACTGTATTTCCCTGGCTGCAGCTGAGGATGTCTGGCAGGAGCAGAGCAGACCAGCACAGAGGGACAGAGCAGAGTGGACCATCGTGGTGAGCCTGCTGCCCGGCTGAGGAGGGGCCTGGCCCTGGGGCAGCCTCACGGCGGTGCTGTTTTCACAGCCATGCTGTCTGACCGTCGAGCTGTTTGCACTAAATGAAGTTTCCTTCTTCACCATACCCCAACTTGAGGATTCTTGTCGGCATTGAACTGGCACCAATGACCATCTGTTGACAGTTGTCAACTGAGAGTCGTAAGCTCAGGAGAGACCCTGTTGTCAGGCCCCTAAAGGACCACGCTGTGGTAGAGGGGACAAATTTTATTTCTGTGGACATTACAGAGAGCCCAGCGCACAGACTGGTGGGACAATCAAATCCGTCCACCACTAGCGTGTCTATCTTATGAGATAGTGAGTTCCTCGGCCCTTGGGGTATGCAAGTCAAGGCTGACTACCCACCTGCCCCAGTTGTACTAGAGAGGGTTCCTGCACTCTAAGAAATTTTTAAGGTCTTTTTGAACTCTAAAGTTCTATGATCTTTGCAGGTTGAAACACATTTCCAAACGAACTAAACACCCCTTAACGCGCTGTCACTGAAGAATCATTTATTGATTCATTCACCAGCAAAGAGTCTTTTGGAAAACACTTCGGTGGGAGAAAGTCAAGGAGCAGAGAGAGGACCCCAAGGGCTACCTAACACGGCTGGTCTTGCAGGATGAGAAGAACGGGCGGGTCCCCGCAGGGGGAACAGTAAGTGCTAAGGCCAGAGGCAAGAGAGAGCACAACGGAGACCCCAGCAGTTCATCCGGGCTGAAAGCAGCGGGGCAGGTGGAGAGCTGGGGACAGAGGAGGCCGCAGTCATGGGCAGGGCCAGACCCTGCCTTGAGGGCCACAGGGAGCCAATGACAAGCAGCAAAGTGATGTGCATTTTAGAACATTCACTCTGACAGATGTGTGGAGTTGATGTCATTCATTCCTTAAGACTGTTGTAGATAAGAAGGGAATAAAACCCATCCCTGGCTCCCAAACAGCCATGTGGGACAGGAGTGTTTCCATCATGGTCTAGGGGAGCAGTCTCCACCTCGTCAGGACCCCAGGACTCCTGGCACCCATCCAGGGCTGGGGGCCACGTCCTCGGGATATCTTGGGCGGCCAGGACCCCTGAGCCTGGACCCCTGCGGCCCTCTGAATGCCAGCCCCTTGCCCGAGTTCTCGGCCCGGCCTCACCACCAACAGATGGAGTGTTTGTTGACGCTCCAGTGACAGCTTGAAAACTCATCTCCTCCCTCCGAGCCGGCCCGTTCCACCTCGTCCTCCCATCTGCTATCTCATTTTAAAACTAGCAGAACAACTCAGCTAGAGCAATTCTGACTTTTTCCATCTGTGCCGAGTTAATTAAGAGGGTAATGAGAGCTGGGAATGAACGAGGCCTGCATTAATTCAAGATATGATTAAGAGAAGCACTTCTAAAATATATGTGTGTGTGCACGCAGACCAAAGCCCAGTGACTTGGGGCACACCCCAGACCAAGGGCTTTGTCTGTGTCCTCAGTGGGAGGCCTCCAGGGAAGCAGGTGCCATCAGGAGTGTGGACTCCCAGAAGCAGCCCCTGAGGTCACAGGAGAGAAGGCAGAGACCACCTTGGAGTCTATTCCGCAGACAGCCTCTCCACAAACACATATTCATCACCTGATCTGGGTCCTTCCCAGTGAACACAGACAGAATAGTAACTGGGGCTTCTCTGTATGACAAAGTCATTTATTTACTAACTAAGCACTTACCTAAAACAATTCCAGAGACATCAAAGATTTGCTGAAGGTCAACAGAATAAAAAGCTGAGACCAGAACCCAGGTCTTCTGACTCCTGGTCCAATAGACCTACAAGTAAAATTACCAGCGATGACGAATAATAATGGATAACTAGCTGACGTTCATTGAGCATTTACTCTGTGCGAGGCATCGTTCTAAGAACTGAGTTTATGTATTATTTAATTCTCACAGAGACCCTAAGAGATAGGTATATTTATATCATTCCCATTTTGCAGATGCGGGGAACTGAGGCTCAGATATACTGAAAGACTTGCCCAAGCTGTCACCGTTAGGAAGCAGCAGAGACAGGATTTCTACGTCGCCAAAACTAAACCATCCTACTAAGTCATACCAGCCCCTGTGCTCAGGGAGACAGACAGTTATGATGCCCAGTGTGGTGCTTTCGGGACACAGAGAAGGGGAATCTTATCTGACCTTGTGTGATTAGGGGAGGGGGAACCAGAGAAGGCTTCCTGGAGGACGCTCTGATTGATCCAGGTACAACAGATGTTGACTGAGTGTCCACTGTGTGCCCAGCAATCCTCCAGCCCTTCTGTGCACCTTATGTCATTAAACCCTGGATGGAGGCATCAGTGTTCCCGTGTGACCCGTGTTCTAGGAGAACGTCACAACCCAGGGCTCCCAGCTCGTGAGTGGGGCAGGACTCAAACTCAGTCATTTTGATGTTAATGCAGGCACTGGCTCCTTGGTCCAGGATGGGTGCACTCCAGGTGGGGTGAGCTGATGGAGAGTGGGGTGCCCTGAGGACGCCAACCCAAGACAGAGGGCTGAAGAGCCCAGACGTCGAGGCCCATTCCCAGGATTCAACACACTTGGGTTCCCGTCTCTGGTCTCCTGCCAACCCAACGCAAGACCTTGGCTGTCACCCAGCCTGCCCATCGGCACCTTGGAACAACTGGATGGCGGCCCCTCAGATCTAGGTTCCGTGACCATATTCACCCCCAACGGCAGTGCACAGCCATCGTTCCTCGCCTTGGACCTGACCATGCACCTTCTCAGGGCACTGAGGCCACATGTACGGCCCTTCGCAAGCCCTCCTCCAACCTCCCTCCCCTTCCCCTTTCCCAGCCCCTCCCCCCTGCGTTACTGAGCATGTCCAGAAGTTGAGCAGCCCACAAGTCCTTCAAAGTCTAAATAGACATCATACCCCCTGTTCTGGTCGCTGCCTTTTCCAACACCCCTACCTATGAAGCCATAATATGGGAGTTACATTTGACTCTTCCTCCCCCGTGAGGCCTGACCACTGACTGTCAACACATCTTGTAGGTTGTCCCTGAAATACATCTTATCTATCCCTCGTCCCCGCCCCCCACCGCCCCTACCACCTGTGGATCCTCACTGCCTTCACCTCGCCCAGGCCACACCTCTCCCCCTTGTGCTATGCCTCGTTGCCCCTCCAGTGCCCCCTCCACACCTTCTGAAACAACAAAAAATTTTCTTACACAAATGGCATTTTATTACAGAAGGCAATCTAATTTACAAATCAACACACATTTCCAGGAAAGCATTTGGGCCTCATCAAAGAATGCATGAATATAAAATCTTCAATGTGCAAATTTCAACAAGGAAATGCACATGAACACTTAGGTTTGGACTCTGTGAGTATTGCCATGTCATGGTGAAAGCAAAATAGAACTTTTCTTCCAGAGGCCAAAAATGGAAGAAGATCTGGAGGATAGAGCCGGGCATCCTTGCACACCAGTTTCAATAGTCTGCTGTGCACAGAGAGGTTTCCTCCAGATTCAGGGAGTGTCTGCTCTTTGGAAGGAGCGGCGGGAGTAAGTTCCATGTGGCTGCCCTTTTGGGCCTTTGGCCTCTTCAGTGAGCTGCCGTTGTTGGTTGAGTCTCATGAGCTTCCAAGGCTCCTTAGAATGCCCAGCTTCCCAGGGTGCTGGAATGGACAGCGACCACCCCATATCCCTTCGGATGGCTACTGTAAAACAAACCAACAAAACAGAAAGTAGGAAGGATGTGGAGATATCAGAACCCTGTGCATTGCTGGTGGGAATGCAGACTGGTGTAACCACTGTGGAAAACAGTGTGACATTTCCTCAAAAAAATTAAACATAAGACTACCAAACGATCCAGTAATTCCACTTCTGAATATAAACCGCAAAGAATTGAAAGCCGGGACTCAGATATCTGTGCTCCCGTTCACCATACCCGCACGGTAGAAGCGACCCAGGTGTCCACTGATAAACGGACAAACAACATGTGGTTATACACACAAGGGAATATCATTCAGCCTTAAAAAGAAGGAAATTCTGACACCTGCTTCAACATGGATAAACTCTGAGGACATTATGTTAAGTGAAATAAGCCAGACACAAAAGGACAAATACTGTATAATTCTACTTAGATGAGTTACCAGTTGCCTGGAGCAGTCACATTTGCAGAGACAGAAGGCAGAGTGGTGGACACCAGGGGCTGAGTGGAGGGTGGGAGGAATGGGAGTGATTGTCTCATGGGGGTGGAGTCAGCTTTGCAGGATGAAAGAGTTCTGGAGGAGGACGGTGGTGATGTTTGTGCAACAAGGAGAATGTACCCAATACCACTGAACTGTACACTTAAAAGTAGCTTAGATGGTAAAATTCATGTTATGTATACTTTGCCACAATTAAAACAATTTTTTAAATTTTTTTTCTTTATTGATTTTAGAGAGAGAGGAAGGGAGAGGGAGAGAGAGATAGAAACATCGATGAGAGAGAACATCGACGGCCGCCTCCTGCATGCCCGCCACTGGGGAGCTGGCCCACAACCTGGGCATGTGCCCTAACTGGGAATCAAACTGGCGACCTCTTGGTGCATGGGTCGACGCTCAACCACTGAGCCACACCGGTTGGGCAAAACAATTTTTAAGTGTATCCAAAGAAAAGGGTGTGGGGGAAATGGACAGCAAAAGATGAGGCTTTGCTCACTGCGAAGTCTGTAAGAGCCCCTGGTGAAGTAGCTCTTTCTCCTTCACCGGGATCAGGAGTTGAGGGGGCCTGTGGTTGGCCTCGGGGCCAGCCTGGCGGGTGGAGCTGAGCGGTAGGAAGATGTTGACAAGCACACACGATGAGGTCGCCCTCCTGCTCAGGACCTTCCCTGACTCCCCTGGCATTCCCGGCTCCTTCCAAGCCCCTTTGCACTGAAATCACTCACAAATCTAATCGCTCACCAAGACAGGCAGATACACCATTCTGAACTCAAGCCCTGCACTCTGCACTCATTCTGTCCATGTTACTCTTCTGCCTGGACGCCTCTTGCCCCTCGCTTGTTAAGACCTGGCACAACCTTCTCGAGGAGGACTCCCCATGCCCCTCCAGCCTCCGCACTGTCCGTCAGTCTGGATGCTCACAGCTCTCTGCCGCTCTCAGCACTCACCAACGCCTCTCTGCTATCATCGTGCCCGAGGCCTTGTTTCATCCATTCCCCTGGACAGAGCTTTCTGAGCACAGGCTGTCCACGACAGACTCATCCTGTGTCACCCGTGATGCCTACAATGTCTCCACACAGTAGCTGCATCCACGAAGCTTGGGTTTGGCTACATAGAACCGAAAACTCAGCAAAGCAGTAGTTTCAACAGGAAGGATGTTCTGTCTCTTAGTAAAAGAAGCAGACATCAGGCCCTTCTCTCTTTCTGTTCCACCATTCTCGGTGTGGCTTCGATTTGCAAATCCACCTCACTGTCCATGAGGTTGCAGGAATGCTGGCCCCCAGGCCCGGCGGGCAGGAAGGAGGAGAAGGCAGGGAGGGGAGATTGTACTGAATGAGCTCCCATACGCCGTCTTCCTGGAGGTGTCCCACAACCTACTGTTTAGATCTCACTGGGCAGAACCTCAGCATTTGGACACGTCTAAAAAGGAGACAGGGATATGTAATCTTTCAGCTGGGCATATTGTCATCCCAAATAAATTGGGACTCTGTTATGAAAAAAGAGAAGATGGGTGTTGGATGGAAATGACCAAACTCTCCAACAGTAGGTGCTGAAGCACGTTGACTAGCTGAGTGAGCAAACGAGCAAATGAATCTTGGGATCATCGTGGACCGAGCCTCTTGGAAAAGCTTTGATAAGCAGAAGGGAGGACTGTTGTACCTCTCCAAGGCCTCGTCTCCATAGAACGAAGTCACAAATATATACTTGGCCCATGTCATTATCCACTTTTCTTTCCTCGGAGACAGGAAGCAAGAAGAAGGTAGTCACTTTGAAGACTAAATGTTCTCAATTCAAATCCCGGGGTCAGCTTTTACAGCTTCAGGACCCACGTAAGTCATTTCTCTAAGCCTCAGTTTCCTTATCTGCAAAGTGGGAATAATGTCCCACCTCTCAGAACTATTGGGCAAGGTCACTGAAATAACAGGGATAAGATGCCTGGCACAGCCCCCGGAAACCATATGCTTTCTTCCTGCCGTCCCCGAGCCCGCCTCGGTGCCCCCATCTCTCATTCTCTGAGATCTGGAGCTCGGCTGGCTGCCAGGCGATCTCCACCAAGGGACTCGCAGGGAAACAGTGAAAAATAGGACATCGTTTGTGTACCTGGCCCAGATCTGGCCCAGAGTAGGGTTGGTGTGGGAGTAGGAGCCGCCACACAAATGCGTGTTTCTTAAGAAGTATTTCCATTTTAACTGGTAGGGGACAAAGGCAATTGAGGCAAGAAGAAGTAACTGTCAAATAATGAAATGCATCACTGTAACACAATTGGGCAGAAAAGGGCCATTTGGAGGCTGCCTCCAAAGGTCCCGCCCATCACAACTCTGTAGGCCACCTATCCTCTCAGCACTAAACTCTCTCTTCCCAGACTGCTGCTCTGTCCTGTTTGGTCTTATTTTATGAAAACCAGCCTCTCTGGGGGCAGTGTGATCGCTCCTAAATAAGCTCCTAGATTCTTTCTTGGAAAAAGCTCAGGAAAATAGCAATGACTAATGTTTATTGAACGTGCTGTTGCGGGCCCGGTGCTGGCACCTTACAGCTACAATCCCATGCCTTCTTCAAAACCTCTCGATGCAGAGACCGTAGTTAAATGTATTTCACAGAAGAAAGTGAGGCACAGAGAGGTTAGGTCATCTACTCGTGGTCACACAGCTATCAGGCAGAGGAGCCAAGACCCGGAGGCAAGCCTGTGGCTCCAGGCTGTGCCAGGCCAGGTGACCATGTTGGCTGGGTGGCCTGTGATGCAGCCTGCCTACCTTGTCAGAATCTGGGCCCCTCATCTGTAAAACAGCAACATCTGCCCTGCTGTCGTCACAGGGACATGGAGGAACAGAAGGACTCATGGACAGCAATGTGCTTTCTAAACCAAAATGAAGGCACATGACTTTCAGTCAGCTCTGGCAGGTGACCTTTGTCCTTTTGGGGGTCCTCGGTTTTTCCTTCTGAGAAATGGGTGGGGAGGGGTGATAACACTGGATTGTTTCTTCTAGCTTGAGCGTGAACTCAATTTTGATTTCCTCTTTGCATCACTGAGCTAAACAAGGAAATTATTGTCTCTATTAACAATATTTATCAGACTTTTCCAACCTGAAACGTGACTCTCCTCGACTGAAAAGTGTCAAAAATCCCCAGAAGACAACAGCTGTAATTAACTCAAGTCACCCAGCAGAACACTTGTGTTCACATCAGTGCCCTGAGTACGTAGAGTGTCACCAGCTGACAGCTGCGTGGGATCTGTGGGGGCTGTGGTTGAGTGGCACGTGGATTCTCTCTGCCTTCTATGTACCTTCCTGTGCAGCAAGACTCAGAAGCTAAAAACTACATTTCCCAGAGGCCCTTGCAGCTGAGGCTTTGGAAGCAAACTGGGCTCCACCAATGAGGTGCAATCGCGTGGATTTCAGAGGGCAGAAAGAAGGCGGCATGTGAGTGAGACCTTGGCAGGTGAACTTCACTGGAGCGTGGGATGCTGAACGGATTGTTTTCCATTTGCTTCTGAGGACCACTTGGACCAGTGCTGCTCAAAGTGTGGTCTGTGGACGAGCTGCATCAGGACCACTTGACAGCTTGTAAGTAAAGCAGGACTCTCGGGCCCCACCCCAGACTCGCTGAATCTGAAACTCTGGGGCGGGGTCCTGGAATCTGTGTGCAGCATGCTCCCTAGGTGATTTTATGCAGTTAAAGCTGGGGAAGCACTGGCCTGGAGTGCCTCGTTGTGAACCCCTCGCCCTGGCGCTACTTGACAGCTTTCATATGGACCAACACACACATACCTGGGGTCTATATATAATTTAGTTACTATTTATAAGTTCATTATTCACCTTTTTAATAACTTACATACAATGACATGCACTACTCTTTTTTTTTTTATCCTCACCCAAGGATACTTTTGCATTTATCTTCAGATAGAGTGGGAGGGAGAGAGAGAGAGAAACATCGACGTGAGAGAGATACATCGACTCGTTGCCACCCGCACAACCCCAACCGGGGCCGGGGACGAACTGCAACAGAGGTACATGCCCTTAGCGGGAACTGAACCCGGGACTCTCTGGTCCGCGGGCCGACGCTCTAACCGCTGAGCCAAACTGGTCAGGGCGACATACGATACTCTTAAGTGAATCTTCCCATTTATATATACCTACACACCGCTACCGAAATCAAGATATAGAACATGTCCAGCCCCCAGAACACCTTTATGCCCGCTCTGAATCAGTTCTTCCCGAAGGAAACTACTATTCCAAACACCATCTCTACAGAGTATTTTTGCCTGTTCTAAATGGGATTATGCCATAATCACCCTTTTGTGTCTGGCTCCTTGCACTTGATATTGCATCTGTGACATCCTCTCTATCATTGCGTGTAGCACCTGCTTGTCCTTTTTCATTGCTGTGTAGTATTTCACTAGACGAATATGCCACGACCTATCCATTCTACATTCGGACTCTGTCCCATTTGGGACTATTATGAATAAAGCTGCTGGGAGAATTCTAGTACTTTTCATTTGCAGGACATACACACTCATTTCTGTGGGATAGATAACCAGGGGTGGAGTGGCTAATGTTCAACTTGTTTAGATACTGCAAGTTTTCCAAAGAGGGTGTGCCGACTCTCACCTGACCACGTCTGCAAGTTTGTAATGTTTCATTTAACCCTCACCACTCAGAGGACTCCGGTTGGCGCCCTTCCCACATTTTAAAGACAAGAAAACTAGGCTCTGAGATGTCGAGTCACTATCCTAAGACTGCAAGTCAACTCCTGACATGTCAATGTGGCCAACTGGCCTTCCTCCGTCTGCAATCTCTACGTTATCCAAAGAAGGCATCCAATGGATTGTGTGGTTGGTTCTCCAATCTCTGTGACAGTATTTGATTATTTATCCTTTCTGGTGGAGTTCTCTCTTGTTGTGTGTTGCAGATGTCTGTGTAGCCTCCACACCACGGAAGGCACTGTATGGGGAAGGGCAGATGGCTTTAGGGGGACAAAGAAAGAATCTGTACCCCCTAAGGTTTCTAGTGGGGGCGGGAAAGACAACTTTAGAAAGAGATGTAAAATTTGATGAAATCAATGAGGGCGCAGAGAAGAGCCTAGGGAAATATCTGCAAACATAAAATCAGTTCTGTTTAAAGAGATCAGAGAGGCTTCTATTTCATGCTTCTTTTGACTCCGTTGAAAATGGAAAGGAAATGGTGAACTCGATGCTGTGGAGGGATCATAGGACTTGAGGACCATGAAATGACCACATGACCTGAGGCATCTGAAAGGAAGGGGGGAAAAGAAGAAGAAACGGAAAGCTGAAAAGAAAGTTTGAGAAAGAAGGAAGTCTGAAGAGAGGCAACTCTGGCTTCCTGCGCATTTCCATGCCTGAGGTGGCTGCCCACAGTCTGTGTGACGTCCTGGCCCTGCTCGTGGCCCTGGGTCTGCTGGGTCTCCGCCCCTCTGCCAAGGCCATCGTGGGGCTCCAGGGGGCCACTCCCCGTGCGGAGCTGCACCTGCTTCCAGTAGAGTAACCATCCCTAAGGACGGATCCCAGAACTCCAGAGGGAGAAAGGCCCTTATAGCCAGTTCAGCCTCCAGATTTCATCACCAAGACCCAGAGAGGTGAAGGAAGGGTGCCTCCCGACAATCCATTTGACTCGGGGACTGAGCTGGGGCCACACCTGTGCATTGAAACTCCCACACCTGGCAGTGCCCTCTGCCCCTCCCCCACCCCACACATGAACTTACACCCAGTTCTCGCCGCTCGAGCTTCCCTCCCCTTTCCAGGATTTTTCTTTATTTTGTCCAGCTCTGTGGGCTAGAATTGGGTGCATAGAAGATAAACAGCCTGGCCAGTGTGGTTCAGTGGTTGAGTGTTGACCCATGCACCAAGAGGTCGCCAGTTCGATTCCCGGTCAGGGCACATGCCCAGGTTGTGGGCCCCATCCCCAGTGGGGGGCATGCAGGAGGCGGTTAATTGATGTTGTCTCTCATCGATGTTTCTATCTCTCTCCCTCTCCCTTCTTCTCTCTCTAAAAATCAATAAAGAAAAAAATTTTTTCTTAAAAGAAGATAAGCAATTATTTTTAAATAAATTAGGATCATGATTTGCCCCACCAATGACTTTAAATGTTTAATATAATGGTATTATTAAGATTATTCTAAAGTCCCTCACCTTCTCTGACGATCTGAAATAAAGAGAAGGGAACTACCCATAACCGGGGGCCTACTCGGTGCCCTGAACTTGGGATAGCAACTCACTGGATCCTCACCACAATCCTGCAACACGGGTGTGAACCCCCTATTTTATGGAACGGGCTTTGGTTCAGAGATGTGGAGCCGTGTGATCACAGAGCCCTGGCTCTTCCCGAGAGCGTGTGGGGCAAGAGTCGGCCTCGCGTCGGCTGAGGTCTCTTCGTGCTCCCAGCCCAGGGCTGCTTGGATTTGCCTGCAGGAGCCAGCCCGGGGCGGCTGAGCGGTGACCCCGAAATGAGAGGCTCGTGGTGATGGAGCAGAGTTGGGGCCCCTAGCAGGTACCCTGCCAGGAGCAGGATTTGCCTTAGAGGTATTCACCCGGCACGAGAGGAGATTATTCTAAATAACATGCAGTCTGACGTGACGTTATATTCTTAGACTATAACTCAGCAACCAAAGTAAATTGTTAGGTCTGGGGGGCGTAAAATGTGGGCACAGACAGAGAGACGTAAGGGTCCGACTTGCTCTGAATCAGTGGAACCACCTCGCAGATCCTCAAATTACAGTCTTAATCTAGCACAGTAGTGAGATTAGTACGTGGACTTTGCAATTAAACTGCATATTTTATCACTTCTCCTTCTTTCATGCTATATAAACTTTCGGGGAATTGCAGACCCATAAACCTTGGTATAAAGCATGAAGCCGGAGGAAGCGGAGAAACCAGAACTAAGTTGGGGGCAGCTCCGAGTTCTATACTCCATATTTTTATTTGAAGTAAAAGAGTCCTCCATTCATACCCCCATTAGGGTACAAAGAAAGGTCAACGAATAATGTTAGAGATGAGTCTTCTGGTGTGAATGACTGGGGTCTCTGGGGATTATAGGGTGTTTCCATTGCTAGGAGGAAATGTTTCAGATTTTAATATGGATGCGTTGGGGGTGGTGAGTTTTTCTGTTCTAAGAGCAAGAAAAACACATTTTCGTCTGAGTTTTTGATTACTGGCTTCACCATGGTCCCAATATACAAGATTTGGGATCAAAATCTATTACATAGGAAATCAGAAAATAAAATCCATTTGATGGGGCACATCTGGTGAGCTATTTCCTGTGACTTTGCCCTTGTGATGTTGAGGGACTAATCCATGATGCACACACACACACACACACACACACACACACACACACACACAGTCTCGCATGCACAGATCAAATTTCTTTCCTGGAATGTAATTCTGGGTCCTAGCAAGTCAGAGGCCCCACGTCAAGGCTCCGTCAGCACATGTTTCGAGGGCTGGACACGGAAGGATCTTCCAGCTCCTCCCCTAGAACCCTCTCCTGTGAAAAGTGAATCACAGGAAGTCTGGGCAGCAAGGTCCTGACAGAGGTACAACCAGAAGTTAAAGTGCTGTGCAAATTCAGGGCCTCTTAGCCCCTCCCCAGAGGTGGAGAGTGGGGTACCTGAGAGCATGGGCATCAGACAGGCCTCAGTTCAGTCCTGACTCTGCCATGTCTTTGACCTCACACGTAAAATAAGAAGAACCCTACTTCATAGGGTTGTTGTAAGGAGTAACTGTGTGGCAGTTAGATGACAGAGATAGAGATGGATACAGATATAGATTAGATAGATTAGATATAGATATAGATAGATACAGATACAGACACAGACAGATATAGATAGATATAGATATACATATAGATATAGATATAGATAGATACACATACACATACAAATATAGATATAGATACATATAGATACAGAGCTAGAGATAGAGATACAGATATAGATTATATACATTAGATATAAATACAGATATAGATACAGATACAGATATAGATACATATAGATAGAGATGTAGATGTAGATATAGACATAGATGGATATAAACAGATAGAGATAGCAATAGCGAAAGAGACAGAGACAGAGACAGAGAAGAGATAGAGATAGACATACACAGTGCTTAGACTGGCGCCCGCCGCATAGCAAGCTCTTAGTGTCGATGGTACTATTTCAATATTAACAGTATTCTTGCACACAGAAGAGGCATGGTGGTGCTAGGAAGCTGGTGTTCAATTCCATTCATCAAATATGTACTTACTAAGCTCCAAGCTTTGGGTTGCCTGCTGGGAATACAGATAGATGTAAGTCAGACTAAGTCAATTCTCAAAAGGCAACCAGAGTCTGATGGAGGAGATGGCCACAAAGCCGGGAAGTGACTGTCTTGGGAAGGTACGCTACTGGAGTGCACGGCCACTGTGGTTTACAAACTGGAGTGGCCGTCCAAGCCTGCAGTCCCTGGAGGTCAGGCACCCGAAGGCCATGTCCAAGCCCTGGCATCCCCACTGCTTACAGCCTCAGGCACTGGCCAGGGGTCCCCAGCCTCCTCGGATCTCAGTCCTATCACCTGTGACCTAAAAGAGACGGAATCCCAGAACAGATGCGAGGTAAGTCCTGCCTACAGCTCTGACTAGCAGTGAAACTGAGAATGGAATTCAGGTTTGGGGCTGGGGGAGGGGGTTCTGAATCTCAAGGACACTTGGGCCACTAGAATGTATTAATTAGGATCTTCCAGAGAACTGCGTCTCTTCATCCTTTCCAATCAATGAAGCTCACGTACTTAAATGTCTCCTGTAGATGAGACAGGAAGTGGCTTAGAGTCCTCTCATGGAAGATGCCAGAACTATCTCCTCTTTTTTACATTTATTTTTAACTTGTCTGGACAGTCAGATGTTGCAATTCTCCGCCCTTTCTTCTTCCATCTCCTACTCCCTCCAGGCCCGGGTTGCCTGCCTTTCTTCCCCGCATCAGAAAGCACAGCCCTGTCTTCTGAATCGCTGTGGGCAAAACACCTGCTCCGCTTGGCTGTCACTGAGATGAAACCAGAGTCCCCCAACATGGAAGGCAAGGCTGAACGAATGAAGGACATTTCATCCATAAATCACAAAGTCATCTGGTAATGATAACTACACAAATAAAGGAATGAATGAATGAAGAAGCTGAACTGTGTGGCCCACCCATGGTGTTGTCTCCACCCTCTGCCCCCACCCGTTTTTCTTTCTTCCTTTGTTCTCTTACTGATGCCAACAAGGGTAGAAGTACCAGGACCTGCAGCTTCGCTGATGAAAGCAGAGTTCATCTGTGCCAGACAGTACTCTAAGCTGTGTTCCTCTGTGTCACTACTGGAGGGTAGTTGCTAGTATCTTCCCCATTTTATTGGTAATGGTAATTCACAAGTTAAATCGTTTCCCCAACGTCACCCAGCTACCAAGCGGCAGAAGAAGGCTGGTGCCCGGGCAGTTTGGGTCCAACACTAGGCTGTGCTGCTTCTCAGAACCCACGTGTGTGTGTACATTCCTGAGTCCATCTGAGCAGCAGCCTGGGGACCCCTCTGGCTGTCTTCAGAGAGAGGATGCCCCCCTTGCCCAGCAAGATATGGCTGCACAAAGTAAGCCAGGGGCAGCCTGCCAAAAGCCCCTCATCCTGGACCCCATCTCTGCCAGCCACCCAGGGCCACGACAGCCATCCTTGGCTGAGAGCAGTAAGCCATCCTTTATTTGAGCAATAATTGGGTGGAATCCTCACTTTCATCTTCTGAAAATGCTTTAGAGCAAAGCTCACCCACGTGTCTGTGTGGGAGGGAATCAATCACCCATTAAGTTTACCTGGCTACACATTAGAATCATCTGGGGAGCCCTTAAATTCGCCGACAGCGCCCCTCTCCGATCGCATCAGAATCTTTGGGGCGGGGCCAGACACCATTATTTTTTAAAGCTCCCCGGGAGATTGCAACACGCAGCCAAGTTTAAGAACCACTACGCCAGGCCTAACTCTTAGCAGGCAGAACACGAATGGAGACACCCACGAAAAGTTCAATCGCCACTTGCCTTCTTGGGCTCAGCACCTGGGGTAAAGGAGAAACCCATGAGGGCTTCCTGGAAGAAAGAACACTGGAGCTGTGGAGTCCGACTAAATTAGGAGAGGAGCCATGAAGCCCCCGCTGTGGCCCTGCAGTCCCCCCTCTCCGCAGACACAGCCTTCCGCCCCCTACCCCCACGTCCCACGGAATGGGCTGAGCATCCAGACGAACGTGATGTTGGATGAAAAACATATGTCCTGCGCGCATTTAAAGAGCGTTTCTCTTCCTCCCCCCGAGGCTCGTCGGGAAGTCGGTGCTTTCTGCTTTCGCATTTTAGGGACGAGCAGATGGCGAAAGTTTTGATTCAGGAATAATGTCCATCTGAAAGGCCCACGCTCAAGGACCCCTGACTGTCGTCAAAGGATTATCACGGACACACAATCTGGGCTCCTAAAAAGTCTCTCTTTCATCCAAAAATGAAAACGTCACCTACCCACTCTCAGCCCAGCTGTGTCTTCCGTGCCCCCGGAAGGGAACGCCAGCACCCGAGCCTGGACTCCCCCGCTGTTTCTGTTGACTTTCCGTCCTTCATGTGTCCTGTCTCAGGCCCGGCAACGCCCCCTCCGCAGCCTGCGCTCAGGCCACCCATGGACCCCCAGGCCACGCCCAGGCCACGCCCCAGGCCACGCACCGGCCACGCACCGGGCCACGCCCCAGGCCATACCCCAGCCTCCCCACCGCCCTCCCTCCTCCATCAACATGTGCTCCACACGGAGGCCTCGGAACCCTCTGGAAGGCCCAGCTGACCAGAACACATCCTGTTCAACAACCCCTACCACTTCTTGTTGCTATGGTGGTATTTCCCACTTTGTCACTTCACGGCTCACATTGAACGTGGTAGTGTGTGTCCAGCACACTGGAGAAAACAGGTGAGCTGCTCATTGCTGGGGTGCTAGCCACCCAAGGGCTGAAGGGCTTAGGATCTCAGCTCCTTTATCAGCCGTTTGCAGCTGACTGACCGGGCGCTCAGGCCTACAGTGACAGATCCCAAACATGCGTGACCATCAGAATCGTCTGCACACTTTTGAAAAGGCAGCTCCCTAGGCCTCCGCTGACCACCACTCCTCCCCCACCTTCCACTGAGTTCAGGGTCTCACAGAGCTGGACTTTTTCCTTATGAGCAGTTATCTCATTAATAGTTATGCCATCCTGTGTACCAGTATCTGATTACCGTCTGCCCTGTGTACTGAACCACAAGTTCCCATAGTCCCACTGTAAACCCAGTGTTCCTAGCTCAGGTCAAGTGATGCTTCTTCCAGGAAGCTTTCAAGGTTCTCCTCTTGGTACCCCAGACTTACTACCTTCACCAGGCATATGTGATGAGCATTGAGGACATGTGACAGTGCCTGGCACATAGTAGATGCTCAAAAAGCATCTGTTGTTGATGGATGTATGGATGGATGCATGGATGGATGGACAGATGGGTGAATGGATGGATGTTTGTATGATTAGCTGTCTGATAAGATGGACAGATAATTAAAGGAGGATGGAGGATGGATGGATCTTGGCCCTGCTGACCTCTCAAGCTTTATTTCTCACCATATCCCCACTAACAGGCTGAAAGCTCACAAACTTGAAAGATGTCATGACTGCGTTACTACATGGCTTTGTCCTTTTTAAAAAGGAGCTGTTCTGCCCAGCCGGTGTGGCTCAGTGGTTAAGCATTGACCCATGCACCAAAGAGGTCTCCGGTTGGATCCCTGGTCAGGGCACATGCCCAGGTTGTGGGCCCGATCCCCAGTGGGGGGCATGCAGGAGGCAGCCAATCGATGTTCTCTCTCATTGATGTTTCTGTCTCTCTCTCCCTCTCCCTTCCTCTCTCTCTCTAAAATCAATAAAGAAAAAAAAATTTTTTTTAAAGGAGCTGTTTTGCTATTTGAAAAGGGTTTTCTGCTCCCAGGAAACACAAGCTTCTGCAAAGAACAGGAAGCGCTGTGTCAAACAAAGTCATGTCTAAGATGAGCACGGATGCCGAGAATAGAAGCTTCGTCGTCTTGCACACTCTCCCTGGGCTGCCAGGGAAGTGGCATCAACACCCGGGGAGAAGATCAAGAATAGCTCGACTATTAAGCACGTTTCATCATCGAGCATGCGGTGCCAAGCAGAGAGGGCTGCGAGTCCAACCCAATCACTCCGTGGCTGGACCCAGCGGAGGGGTCAAGGAGAGCAGTAATAATAGCTACAGTTCTTGCTGAGCACTCGCTATGTGCCAGGCACTCAGCTGAGAACCTTATACACAATATCACCTTTAATCCTCACTACATCTACGCGGTAGGAACCACCATTGGACTCAGGTGCCATCCCTCCTGGGCTTGAATCCCACCGGCGCCCCCTAGTGGCTACGTGGTGCAGGGCAAGGTAAGTGATCCCCCTTCCACTTCTCATTGGTAACATGAGTATGATGCTATTGCCTACTTCGTGGGGTTGTGAAAATGAGCTGAATTAATGTAATTCATGTAAAGGGTTTAAAACACAGTCGAGGCACATAGCAGTCATTAGTTGTTAGCTATTATTAATTATTAATTATTATTATTATTATTAACTCCTTTTAACAAATAAAGAAACTGAGTTCAGAGAGGTTACATAGCACCGAAGTAGCAGAGTTGGATCTGAACCCATCTCTGTCCAGTCAAGGCCCACATTCCTCACCACCAGGAATACTGCCCACCTCCATACCCTGGATGTGAGAGTCTGCCCACCTCAGGTGCCTTGCACCCCTGCTCCACCGAAACTGGCAGTCTCGTTCCTCTGGGTGCAGTCTGCATTCAGCAAATACTTCCTGAGTGACTGTGGCATTCAGCAAATACTTCCCGAGTGACTGTGGCACGCCAGCACCAGGAGGTGCACAGTCTCCACCTTCAGAGGGCTTCTGCCTAGCAGCAGAAAGACCCGGATGTGAGTATTAAGATACAAAGTAGAAAGAGAGCTGTGTTTGTTGGTTACCTATGTGCTGGGCCAGGGTCTTCCTCATTTGCACTTAACTATAAGGTAGCGTTGTTGTCCCCATTTTGTAGATGTGGGAACTGAGGACCAGAGAGGTTGAATTACCTGCCCAAGATGGCACAGCTAGGAAGGAATCTAAAATAAGGGCTGTCTGATTTGGATCTATTCAAATCACTCTGAACTAAAGGGTGACTTACTCTAGCATGGATAAAGAATGCTATGCTGGGATATGTGGGTCCTGAGGACACCATAATTTAGGGGTCACAGAGCCTCAGGCTGAAAGGAACTCCGTGAGAACGGTTAATATATTGTGATCACAATATATTAGCCCAAACTGTCAATTTTCTAGAAACATATAACTTATCAACATGGACTTAAAAAGAAATTTAAACCCAGAGAGATCTATAACCATTACAGAAGTTTAATCAGTAATTTACTAGCTAGCTACCCAAAGCACACACACCTGAGTATAAGTAAAACAGGGGAAATCTAAATAAGATCAATGGATGTATTAATGTCAGAATCCTCACTGTGGTCTCACACTACTCTTTGGCAAAATGTTACCACTGGGGGAAGCGCAACAAAGTGTTCTGTGGATCTTTCCGTATTATTTCTTACGACTGCATGTGAATCAACAACCATGTCAATAAACTTTCAACTGAAAAATCAACGTGAAAATAAAATCCCAACAGGAAAGTGAGCAAAGTCTATGAACAGGCAATTCATGGAAGAGAAATATAAATGGCCAATAAACATATGTAGAGACGATCGAATTAAAACAATGAAGCATCATTTCACACCAAGTTCATTTCCATTTTTTTCTACAAATCTGATTATGCCAAGAATTGGCAAGGATATAAGGGAAAAGGTATCCACTCACTGCTGTTGAGAATATAATCGGTACAAGCACTCAGGAGAGCCATTGGCAATATCTAATAAGCCGCAGGTGTGTCTGTTCTCCTCGGCACCTCGGCCTCGCTCTCCGTCCTGGAAATGCGCGTGTATATACACAAGGAGACGTGTACAGAGACGTTTATTGCAGCGCTGTTTATATAGCAAAATAAACCGGCTGTTCTTCAGTAGCTGACAAGATAAACAGTGATTTGTTAATAAAATGGAATACAATGTGGAAGTTGAAATAGCTAAAACCGGTCTTCATACATATAGATAAACTCGACAAAATGGAAAAAAGCAAGTTGCAAAATAATACATTATGATAGAATTTATTTTAGACCTGCAACACTATACCAGAGTATTGCAGACGGAAACATATATATGTAATAACGTTCAAATATACACATGGGACTATTTATGGAGATGATGCACACAGGTACCTTTGCCAAGGGGCTAGGAGAAAGGACCAAGGTAAGCTTTACATGTAGCCATGACATTTTGTTTCTTTAAAAGAGAAAGATTTGAAGCAAATATAGCAAAATGTGTGTGTGTGTGTGTGTGTGTGTGTGTGTGTGTGTGTATAAATATATATATATGAGTATACAAGTAACAGTTATTTCTTTACATTTTAGGAATTTTAGAATGCTTCCGAATTAAAAAGGAAAACTGATTATGAGAGCATATAACCCCTGATCCAGCAATTCTACTTTTAGGAATTTAGCCAACAGATAATTTTTTGCACATATTCATGAACAAATATTTTTACTGCAGCATTTTTTTTAGCAGCGAAAAACCTGAAAATAAACAAAAAGCCCATTCACTGGTGACTGATTACACACATTATATAACATTCGTAAGTGGAATACTATGCTGTCATTAAAAAGAATGCCGAAGCTCTTTGTGTGCTGGTATGGAATAGTCCCTGAAGTGTAATAAATAAAAGTGGAGGAAAAACAAGGTGCATAACGTATATATAGTATGACCCTCTGTGCACTCTGCTGAATTATACTCCTAAGGTTTTACATTTGCCTCTGCATGGAGAACTCCTACTCAGTTTTTAAGACTCATTCAGTAGACACCTCCTCCAGGAAGCCTTCTGAATTGTGAATAGTTCAATATGGATGGAATCGGAGGAGGAGGTGCTAAGAGCTGTGACCTACATGATCCCATGTATCCTTCTATGGGTGAGGAAACTGAGGCACAGAGAAGTGAAGTAACTCGCCCATGGTCCCACACCAGGTGGCAGAACTAGAATTTGAACCCGCACACACTGGCTGCAGAGCCTGAGCCCCTCACCCCTACAGAGGATGAGTCAGGCCTGGGGAGATGGCGGTAGATAAAGCCAGCGGGTAAGCCCAGGACGGATGTTGGAGGATTTGGGGAGCAGTGTGGGCAATGGGCAGCTGGGAGGATTTTAAGCAGGGAAGCGACCTGGTCAGATATGGTCCATTCCTAAGACTTCACGACTAGAGAAATAGTTGCTGAATGAATGACGGAGTGCTCTGCCTGAGCTATCCATGAAACCTCAAAGCAGAGACCAAAGCAGGAACTAATAAAGCCAGTTTTAAGCAAAATGATGACAGTGGTGAAGCTTCTTATTGGCAAACTTCTGCTTCCTTTCAAACCCCCTCTCCTGTGAGCTCTTCCTGACCCTGGGACCCTCATCCGCAAGCCATCACCTTATCCCCACCACTCTGTTAACTCTGACAAGTGTCACATTGTTCCTCTGCCAAGTCTTTGCCCTTTAATAAGGACTTCTTAAAGCAGAACGATGTAGTTCACGTGTCAGGTGATGGGACCTTTCAGGACATTTGCTTGACGAGCAAGACAAGCCTGTCTGTCCTGGTTGATGGCCCATGGATTTGCCTCAAGGTGACATTTCTTATAGAGGAGTTGAAAGAAGTACAATCAAAGCAACACATAATGGTATTAATGAAAATAAGATGTGACCAGACGATAGGACACGTATGCCATGGTTTGCAATCCCAGTCCTAACACTGTGTCAGCCAGCTTTGCGGAAGCAATGCCACATAACAAACAACCCCGTATCCTGCCCCATGCCACCTGAGGTTCAGTGGTAGCTCTGTGGCGCTGTAGGTCTGTTCCCAGCTACAAATGGCCTGGAATCTGCTCCTTCTGCCTCTCACCCTGGGACGCAGGCTGGGGAGCAGCTCCACTGGGTACCTGATGTGCCCATGGCAGAGGGCAGGTTCTCCAGGGGACGCATGGAAATGCGCAGCGTTTCTTAACCCTTCTGTTCAGAACTAACACACTGGCACTTCCCTTCAGATTTCTTTGGCCAAAGCCCAAAATCACTGAGGTAGGTCGCAGGCTCCACTGACCAGGGGCAACGGAAGTTACGTGGCAACGGATGGGAGTCTGTGATCTTATGGGGAAGGAGGTAGCAATAATTATGAGAAAAATGAAATTGATCATAGCCACTTGCTATGTAACTACAATCAGATGATTTAACCTCTCAGAGTCTGTTTTCTTACCTATCTAGTGGAAATAATAATGCCTCCTTTGCAAAGCCATGGTAAGAACTAACTGAGATAATGATCCTAAAAGACCCTAGCACCATGCCTGGGACAGATAACCGGTCAGTCCTTGTTTCTTCCTTCCCAGTGACTGCTAGTGTGAAAGGGAGGTTTCCTAGAACAATGCTTCTTAAATAATGTTTGTCGAAGGAGTAAGGTTTTTTGTTTACTCCCAGACACTAGTTTTGTAAAACACAATAAAAATGAGTTGCTAGAAATGTGAACCAAAAATAAAGACATAAAATGCTAGCCCCAATTTTTTATTTTTAGAGTCAACAGATTTATCAAATTGCGTCCCACAAGAGACAGCGTACAGAGCAGAGGTCATGGAGGGTCAAGTGTTGGTCCTATAAGACTTCTCCCTTCTCCCCTAATCCCTCCCCTGCTGGCCCTGACCTTGGGGAAATCACCCTCAGGAGGGGGAGGAGGAAACAGAAAAGCACAGTGAGGGTGAGCAAAGGAGCAGAGAAAGCCCCCTACACCAGGTCCTTACAGCCCGGGGTAGCCTGGACGGGGGGAGCAGAGGAGCTTGGCCTTGTGTGTACCCTAGGACGCCAGTACGATCAATAACAGGTTCATTGGTGATTCTTACAGATGCAGTGATTTTGAAAGTATGGCAAAACTGAATTCTCTGATTTTTTTCTAAACCAAATGGAGTAAAGCTCGTCGGCCTTTCTTCTGTTTCAAGCACAGGGATGCATCGATGGCTGACGACCTCGGATGTGATTCTCTGAGGGCTAATTCTGTTGCCCCAACATCCGTTTCCCCTGTTTCTGGGATCAGCTGTTTCATATTCCTTCAGGAAAACATCCTGCCCCCACTGACAGTCCAGGTGACCCCAGTAGGTCTGATTCCAACCCTCATCTCACCCTGAACCAAGCTCTGGCCAATCCTTGAGGCCAGTGATGCATTCCAGTGTGGGCACACGATCCAAACAGTCTCAGCCCTTAGAACATGATGAGAAGTTGTCCAGCCGGTGTGGCTCAGTGGTTGAGCATCGACCCGTGCACCAGGAGGTCGCCAGTTCGATTCCCGGTCAGGACACATGCCCAGATTGTGGCCCCGATCCCCAGTGGGGGGCATGCAGGAGGCGGCGAATTGATGTTCTCTCTCATTGATGTTTCTATCTCTCTTTCCCTTCCTCTCTCTCTAAAATCAATAAAGGAAAAAAATTGTTTTTAAAAAGGAACATGACGAGAAGCTTTCTTTCTGCTACGTGGCCAGGAGGAAGCTGTGGTTCTACCAAGTCTACCCAGTAGCTGGGAACAAAACTAACACAGAGGAAAACAAAAAAATGAAGTGCTGAATCCGGATCACATTCTTTGAGCACCTAGATCGAGCCCTACCTGACCCAGTATCCCTGGGACCTTTTAGTTATGTGACCCAATTCATTTTTTGGTTTTTCCTTAAGCCAATTTGAAATAGGTTTCTATTTCTTGTCAGGAAAAGAATCCTGACAAATTTTGCTTGAGTCCCACCCTAGCCTGCTGGGAGAGACAAACGTGTAAAGGAATAACAGGATGCCAGCTGGACCCTCCTGGCCCTCAGAGATGCCGGTGCCTGGCTCAGATGTCCTCATTCCAAGAGTGCAAAGTTCTCCTCGTGGCTTCTTTTTATTCCCAGAGACGTGCAGCTTCCTGGCCCCTCTGCCTGCACCTGGGTCCGGGGCTACTCGACCTGTGTCTGTTCTAAATCCACCCAAAGCAGACCTGAACTTGGTCAACTTCCCAACGTACTCAAAAGCCTTTGGGAGTGATACAGACTCGCCTAATGATTCTGAAGGGGAGACGGGGAGACACAGGGCACGTCCTCCGTGGTCAGCTTAACACTCCCATTTCAGACACGCCCGTCCTCCCCAAATCCCTGCTCCTCCGGCCCTCGGGTGGAGGGGAGGCAGAGGGGCTGTCCATCGCTGACCCTTCCCCACACCGTGTCCAGTCTCAGGAGCTCCTCTCTCCCCGGCCCGCACCCCAACATCTTCAGCATTCTCTCCCTCCTGCTGAGTGACAACTTGGGCTCCCGCACCGAAGCTGTTTATACACAAACACACAGAGGTGCTCGGCAGAACAAAAGAGCGCCTATTAACTTAATCTATTCTCCTTAGAAGCAATTTAGGTTATAAATGGGAAAAGAACATGTATCACATGCAAAAGTGCTACAATGCAGTGCGATGAATCCTGCACTAGTGAAAAATGAGCAAGATGTGGGGGAGGGGCGGGGGGAGCTGGGAAGGGGGAGGGGAGGCAACTTGTGACTCTGCCCCAAGGTGCTCTAGAGAAGCTTCCCCACCGAGGGGACATGGAAGGGGACGCGATGGCACGAAGCAGTTGTGACCGGCAGAGGACAGAGGACGCACTGGGCAGCAGAAGGAAGAGCAGAGAGGGGAAAGTCCCTGTTCCATGCCGGCAGCCCTTTCGGGGCACCTGGGACAAACCGTGAGTGGGGAGGGGCTGAGGCAGTGAGACAGGTGAGGTCCACAGGATCCCAGTCCCAGAGGGTCCTGGGTCCCAGTGAGCAGAGGGCCTCACCCAGCAGGTTTCGATCAGAACGCTGGCAGAGCCAGTTTTGTTTACAAGGATTAGGTTGTATCACTGGCAATGAAGCTCTCCCATACAGTGGGTTTCCTTTCCATTTTGATGGTTGTTTCTTTTGCTGTGCAGAAGCTTTTGAGTTTGATGTAGTCCCATGTGTTCATTTTTTCCTTTGTTTCTGTTGCCTTAGGTGATGTATCAGTGAAAGTCCCAGAGACATGGAAGTAGGGTACAGACTGACAACCCTCAGAAGAGGGGGTGGGGGGGAGAGATAAACCACAGAACTTATACGCATGTGCACATAACCAATGGACATAGACAACAGAGCTGGGGACGGGGCGGGGAGGGATGGGGAGGAGGGTGTCAATGGGGAAAAAAGGAGAAACAGCTGTAACATAAATAAATACATTTAAAAAATTAGATATATTTTTCTGAAAAAAAAGAATATGGGAATAAATATTTGTTTGAAGCTAAAAACAAACAAACAACAACAACAACAAAAAACAAAGATTAGGTTGGTCACAGTGTGGAGGGGAAGTTGGGAGGCTGTGGAAAAGGGTAGGATCGGTGGGGCCAGGGGGAACTGGGGAGCTAGCTGGCACTAGCGGCGTGTCCCCTGCATGGCAAATAGCAGAGGCACAAGAACCCAAAACAAATGGCAGAGGCACACTGAAGGCCTCTGATCCAGCCTTGTCCTCTGTCGTTTGTTGGCCAAAGCAAACCACATGGACACGCCCAGCGAATACTCTGCAGCGTGCAAAGCACAGCACAAGGTATGGCTGTGTGACCCTACCGCAGTGGAGTAAAGAATTAGAACAATAATTCAGTCTGTTACACGCCATCTTACTAATCCAGAATCCCCAAGCTCCCTCGGACCCTACACCACAATTGCAGTGCAAAATGCTCCCACCTACAGGGCCTGCAAAATTCATGGAGACCACAGCTAACGGAGGCCTCGTCGACCACATCATCTGGGCCCTCGCCCACTTATTCATACAACCCATGCTTCTCAAGCAATTAAAAGTCTTTTATGGGAGGTTAAGTTGGAGGGTCCAAGAAATTTGACAATGGCCTTATGAAAAATCTTCCCATCTCCTTGGGTAGATCAGACTTCATGAATTCCATCCACGTAGTCATAGCCACCGAGGTTAACTATAATGTCACCCACTCCTTCGTCAGCCAGCTCCTCCCTGCACACCACTTCATGCATCTTTTATCACCCTAGCACCTTTATAAAGTATTGATTGCTCCTTCCCGTGGCCCAGCCAAGGGCCCCAAAATGAGATTGTGCTCTGATGTCTGGAGTTTGGGGCTCGTCACAGATGATGGAACCCACTTGGGGACTAGGAAGACCTCCTAGCCCCAGCAAGGAAGAGATACTGGAGAGTTAAATGAACACCATGTTTACTAATGAGAAAATGAGGATCTGGGAGGAGGGTTCAGGAGAAGGGAGATGAAAGGAAATGGAAAGGTCAGGAGGAAGGAAGAGAAAGCGCAGGAGTCGATGGTGGGACCAAGCTGAAAGCCGGATCATCAGTCCCGTTTGCTGTCTAATTTAATGGGCTGTAGGTTGATTGCTCAATCTATAAAATGAGCTATTAATTTGCTGTTCTAACAGGAGAGGACCTGTCTTATGCAAATTGATTGGAAAGCCAGCAACAGTTCTAAGAGAATGGTTCAGGCCTCTCCACGCCAGAAGTTTTGCAGACTTTCCTATCGGAGGATGCTCGGGCTGCTTGATGCTATGCCAAGTGAGGGTTCCTGAAGTCGGAGGACCGAGGTCCCTGTCCATCCCCCACTAGGTGTGAGCTCCTTGAGGGCAGGGCCGTGTCTGTTCTGTTCACCTCGGTATCCCCAGCACCTAGCACCGCACCTGGTACCTGAAAGAATGAATGAATGGACTCCAACGGTGGATCTCCCACAGCCCTGCATGTGACTCTGGGCAAGTCACTGCCCTTCTCTCGGCCTCTGGTTCCACCATGTGTAAGGGGAGGGTTTGGACCAAGTGTTGTCATGGAACTTCCATTGTCCCCGACATCAGTGACCTCTGAGCATGGTCTGTGAGAGCTGTGAGTCTCTGAGACTTGAGAGGGAGAGTCTGGGCACGTCCGACGGCCTGGATCTCACACGCCTCTGTGGAACTATTCTTCAGGACGCCGGCTCTGCTGACGCAGGCTGCAGGGGCTCTGGTCTGAGAAACCTCACCTCCCATCTTGCTCAAGTGCTGACTTGCTGGGGAACAGTCACTTCTCTTCTATGGGAATAATGACTTTGACTTCACAAGCTGTCGGGAAGTTGAAGCTGAAACAATGGAAGAAAAGGGTGTTTTAAAGCAACATGTCCTGTGAGCCTGTCAGGTGAAGGAGAGTGGGTCTGGGGGACAATGTGATCAGGGTTCAAAGCCCAGCTCCAACACATGCCAGCTGTGTGACTTCGGGAAAATAACTTAACTGCTCTGAGCCTCCGTTGGCACATCGGTAAGGCCAGAATGAGAATCCCTACCTCCAGGGTTGTCAGGAGAATGAAATGAAATGCAGTGTGTAACAGGTCTAGTACCACGGTGCCGAGCTACAGGATTGGCTACACAGTGTGTGCAGGACCCAGGGCAAACTGAAAATACAGGGTCCCCCAGGTTGGGAAAGGATTAAGAATTTGAAAGTGAGCCCTGGCTGGTTTGGCTCAGCGGTTAGAGTGTCGGCCCACGGACCAATGAGTCTCGGGTTCGATTCCGGTCAAGGGCACGTACCTCGGTTGTGATTCGTCCCCAGCCCTGGTCGGGGTCGTGCTGGAGGCAGCCATTAGATGTGTCCCTTTCACGTCGATGTTTCTCTCTCTCTCTCTCTCTCTCTCTCTCTCTCTCTCTCTCTCTCTCTCTCTCTTCCTCTCTCTCCCTCCCATTCTATCTGAACAAAAAATGGAAAAATGTCCTCGGGTGAGGATTAAAAAAAAAGAATTTGCAGGTGTGATCACAGAGCATTAAAGTAAGTGCAGGACCCCTCTTGGGGCAGAACCCCTGTGACTCCACAGGTCACACACAGATGAACCCAAACCTGTTGACGCATGATAGCTGTCCAAGATATGTTGGCTGCCCTCCTCTACCTCAGCCCTTGTCCTCCTAGAAACATGTAAATAGGATTTGGAAACTGTTTTAGAAGAAACCCACTATTATTATTCCTGAGGCAACTCCATTTTCCCTCCTCTGAGCAGAGCAGACTCACCCATCCTGATAGACATCAGATAAAGGTGGAAAGAAATCAACTTTCAGGCTGCTGGCAAGCGCTGGAGCTGACATGACAGGTTCACAGGGTAAGCCAGGCATTAGAACAGGGAGACGTGCCCGCAGTGTTTCTCCGCACACGACAGGCATCCCTGAGCAGCCAGGTTCCTGGTTCACGAGCCTCCCTCCTCTCCCTCCCCTCCGGCACCTTCAAGGTCAAGTTCACATCCCTGGCGGAGCATTCAGTGCCCTCCATGGACTGATTTCCAACTGTCTTCTCCTGATCTCTACCATGGTGCTTCAATAAAGCTGTTTTCTCAATGGCCTCATATGTTCCCATGTACCTTTCCCACCTCCATGACTTTGCTCACTCAGCTTCTACCTCCTGGAATGCTCTTTCTCCATTTCTCGGCCTCACAAAAACGTTTCCCAGTCTGAGTTTACATCCCATCTCTTTCAGGAAGCGCTATAGAAGAGTCTTCAGGATACGGACTGTATTAGTTAGCTCTTGCTGCAGTAACAAGCAATCCTGAAATCTCAATGCCTTATGGGTACAAACAGGTGTTTCTTGTGGGTCCGTTCTGTGTGTCTGTCTGCTCAGTTCTGAGTTTTGCTCCGTGCGTTTTTCTCATTTGGGCACCCAGGTGGAGGCACAGCACTTGCTGGGGACAGCAACGTGGCATGTTGCATGTTTTCTCGTGGCAGAGCAGAGGCATGCATGAGAGGCAGGGCCAAACCACAAGTGTCGTTAGAGCTGCTGCTCAGACACGGCAGCCCTCCCATTCCATTGTCCAAAGAAAGTCACATGGCCGAGCCCAGAATTAATGGGGTGGGCAAGGGCACTCCACCTACAGGGAAGCATAGCAAGAAAGGGGGCGAGTGATTAAGAACAAATCACACAATGCACTCAGCAGCCAGGGAGCTGATTATTTGATTCAGACACTTCTGTTTTGAATCTCAGTTCTTCCAATTTTTTTTTGTTGAGTATATTCAGGTAAATTTTTAAACCTTCTGGTCTCAATTTCAGTATCTATAAAAACAGGGTAATAATACCTATTTTAAAGGTACCTAGGAGGGATTAAGGACAGTAATAGCTATAATATGTCTGCACAGTCCTTAGAATGTGTGTGGTGGGCACTCACAAATGATGTTTTTATCAATAGCATTTTTTAAATTCACTTTTACTAGTTACAATTTCCTACGCACTCATTTGTCCATTTCTTCCTTCCTTTATTCACCACCCATTTGCACTGCGTCCATTGGCCTCTGCCTGACTCCATCTCACTGTCTTGATCCTAAGGAACTTGGGTTCTATTTATTAGTCCTGCAGCCCCCAAACCAAGGCTCGGTTGACATCTTCCGTCCCCCACAATGGCACACACAACCCCACCCCGCAGGAGAGTCCCAAAGGCGCTTCCCTCTCGGCCTGCTTCTATGTCAGTCTAAGGAATCCAAGCAGGATCAGGGGAGTAAAGGAAGGTGGGTACATCAAACTTTAATTCGCTTTATGAAGCTAAAATTGCTTTCACGGGGGGAAGGAATGAGATAGGAGACATTGAGACTAAAACCAAAAAAGAAAAGAAAAGGGAAAAACTCGTCGTAGGGAGCAGGAGGAGAAAGGGCTAAAATAAACGGTCTGCATTTTTCTAGAACGGCTGCAAATGGCATCTGATTCTGCTAAGGAACAGTCTTTGTAAATCACTCAGCTTTTCAAGTGAATGAGAAGAAGACTGGGGGAACCCTGAGCTGGATGGTGATTTAGGTCTCAGCCCCAAACAGGGGAGCAGACAGTTCCCTTAAGGATGGATGAGAAAACAAGCAAAGAAGCTTGCTCTCCCACAAATTCCTCCAGCATCTCCCAGGCAGCTTGATTTAATAGAAAACCCACAAATCCCAGCTCTGCCTTTGCCATCTGTGTGGCCTTGGGCAAGCTGCTCCCCTGCTGCGAGTCTCCGATTCCTCCAGCGACGGGAGATGGGAGGGCCACCCTCTCGCGGCTGTTGGACAAGCAGATGAGAAACTATGGAAAGAAACTAGTCAACGCCTGGCACAGAGCGGCCACAGAGAGGATGTTAGTCCCCTTCCCCTCACTGTGTAGAGGAGAAAACCCTGCTTGCCTCAGATTTGGATGATTCCTGTATCAAGCAGGGTTCTCTAGGGAAACAGAATCAACAAGGTGTGTGTGTGTGTGTGTGGCGAGAGAGGGGGGGGGGATTTAGTATAAGAAATTGGCTCACACAATTATAGAGGCTGATGAGTCCCAAGATCTGCCATCGACAAGCTGGAGACCCAGGAGTGCTCACAGTGTGGTTCCAGTCAAAAGACCAGCAGGCCCAAGACCCAGGAAGAGCTGATGTTTCAGTTTGAGTCTTAAGGCAGGAAAATTCAGATGTCCCATCTTGAAGGCCATCAGGCTGGAAGAATTCCCTCTTACGAGAGGGTCAATCTCTTGTTCCATTTAGGCCTTCAACTGATTGGACGAGGCCCACCCACATGAGGGAGGGCAATCTGCTTTACCCAGTCTATTGATTCAAATGTTAAACTCATCCAGAAATACCCTAACAGAAGCACCCAGAATAATATTTGGTTAAATATCTGGGCACCTTGTGGCCCAGTCAAGTTGACACAAAATTAACCATCACAACTTACAAAATTTTCTCCAATGCTAAGAACTTCCAAGAGGACAGTGCCACATCTTTCAGAGAAGCACAAGTCTGATTACTCGTCATCTGAATCTCAGCAAGTAAAACCCAGGCAACAGGGCACCATAATCATTTGCCATAAGTCACTCTTTGAGCCTGTTCCCTCCTCTGTGAAAAGGAGACAAGGATGGCTTTGGTACTAACAAGATACTGCCAAGGGTTAAAAGGAAGAATTTGATATGTGTGTGTGTGAGTGATGTACTGTGGGGTACATACATATGCAGGAAAAGTCAGGGCATGGCCCCTGTACCAAACATACCAGTGTGCATGCATTCAGCACCAGCCAATGAGCAAATACTTGAGTAATAAAGTTATAGAATCACCTCGCATGACAAGAAGCTGGATTTAGGTCCCGGACCGGCTTCTTCAGCAGCTCAGCGGCATCAGAGCCCTGGATCAGCCCTCCGAGTTTCTCGGGGCCTTCCTATCGGGGTCTCAAAAGAACTGAGGTAGCTCACATTCCTCACGGGACAAGGACCAACACTGGGAAGGAGGGAAGGAGGTGGAAAGGGCTTTCTCCTCCTTCCTATCTCTCTCTTAAGACAGGAAAATCTGCCCGGCCGGTGTGGCTCAGTGGTTGAGCGTCGACCCATGCACCAAGAGGTCACCGGTTCGATTCCCGGTCAGGGCACATGCCCAGGTTGTGGGCCCAATCCCCAGTGGGGGGCATGCAGGAGGTGGCCAATCGATGTTCTCTCTCATCAATGTTTCTCTCTCTCTCCCTCTCCCTTCCTCTCTCTCTAACATCAATAAAAGAAAAAGAATTAAAAAAAAAAAAAAGACAGGAAACTCTTTCTCAAACGCCCCCAGCAGACATCCCCTCACATCTCATGCACATGACCTTCGCCAAGAACAATAGTACCGCCATGATTATCTTGCATCAATCCTAATTTATCCTCTGATGCTCATGGCCCCAAACCAAAATCAAAATCCCATCAGGAAGATATACAAGAGAACGTTTGGGTGGCCCCCCACCGTGCCCACCATTGCTCGGCAGCAGGGCTTGTCCGTGGAGCGCCGTGGGTCCGTCTGAGGCAGCGTTAACATGGCTATGAAAATAAACGTGACGGGGGTGAGGAGAAACTTCATCCCCAGACAACACAAGCCATTTTTTACTTAAGAACCGTGTCTCCATCTTTAGCCAAAAGAGCCTCAAAAAACATCATACCTCAAAAAAAAAAAAAAATGGAGGCAGCATGAGCTAGAGAGAACCTGGTTTTAACGACAACGGCACCTCCAAAGCGACAACAAGATGACATCATGCGATCATCAAACAGGGCTTTGGTGGGGGGGTTGAATTCTCAGTAGTAAATACTAGTTTATTATTAATCCCTTTACTTTGCTCTAAAAGGTATGCCTTATTAATTTTGTATTATGCTTACTTAGTTTTGCTATTTGCTCATGAATAGTTTATCTTTTGTTCATAAACTTGGAAAATTGGAGTTCCTGTTTCCCTTGTTTCTGAATCAAATATCTACGTTCTTTGAGCTACTTTTCTAGACTCTTAGATCACCAGCTGTCAAGCATCTAACACCTGTTTGCCCCCCACCCCCCAGAGGGTGGGGCCTCACACCTGTTTCCCTCCCCCCAGGAGGTGGGGCCTGACACCTGTTTCCCTCCCCCCAGGAGGTGGGGCCTGACACCTGTTTCCCTCCCCCCCAGGAGGTGGGGCCTAACACCTGTTTCCCTCCCCCCAGGAGGTGGGGCCTGACACCTGTTTCCCTCCCCCCAGGAGGTGGGGCCTGACACCTGTTTCCCTCCCCCCAGGAGGCGGGGCCTGACACCTGTTTCCCTCCCCCCAGGAGGTGGGGCCTAACACCTGTTTCCCTCCCCCCCGGAGGTGGGGCCTGACACCTGTTTCCCTCCCCCCAGGAGGTGGGGCCTAACACCTGTTTCCCTCCCCCCAGGAGGTGGGGCCTGACACCTGTTTCCCTCCCCCCAGAGGGCAGGGCCTGACACCTGTTTGCCCCAGCACGGTAGTCTCATGAAATAGATGTAAAACTCTCTGGCAGAAATTGGTAAGACCAAGACAAAAAGACACTGCTCATAGTAGGTGCTCAATAAATGTTTGTTGACTGAACTAATTCCCAAGCACACTAAATACACTATGGCAAATATCCGACGACATCTTCCTCAGTTCCCTCCTGGGGCAGGTTTTCTATCTGGTCGGTTGGTTTCTACTGTGTGTAAGGCGCTCTGCTCAGCGCCGATCCTCAAAAGGCATCTGGCAGGCGTGGGACATGCAGACTAGGCCATCCATCCACCCTTCACCTTCGCCAAGACAGGACCTGGGGGCGGAGGGTTGAACCCAGTCCCAGCTGAATGAGTCAGTGACGGAAACAAATAAACATGATCCAGAAAGGTAACAGCATAGGAAAATGGAAAAGCCCTGCGAAAAGGCGCAGCAGACTGAGGGTTTAGGTGCCAGGCTCTGGCGTCCTATGCATTTTGAATCTCTGCACCACCACTGGCTTGCTGGGTGACCTTCCATAAGTCACTGAACTGCTCTGTGCCAGGATCGTGGAAGGAATTAAATGGGAAATCCACAAATAGTGTTTAGCACAAGACCAAGCCCAGGCAAGAGCTCTGGACACAGCAGTTACTATAACGATTATTAGGAGGGTGAGAGGAGGCTTGCTGCGGGCAGGGGGGCACTGGGGCTGAGCTGCGGTGAGCAGAGCTTTGCCAGGAAGGGCATTCGGGGCAATGGAAAGAGTGCAGGCAGAGGCAGAAAAGTGTTTAGGAAGGAAACTGCAAGAATGTGGAAGTGAAAGGAGATGAGGCTGGGCAGGACGCAAATCAAGATGCTGAGTTCACCCGACACTGGATCCCTCCCCGAGGCCAGCCCTGAAGGACCCAGAGCCAGAGACACCGAGAAGCAAGAGAAAGTGAGAAACCTCTGAAGGGGGGATCCTTTTTGAATGAGTGCAGAGTGACTTTGACCTGAGGAGGAGCCTCCCAGCGAGGCTGTGGGGGATGGGAGAGGAGCCCTGATCACTCCCACTGCTCCTTCCTGCCCCACAGACCACACCTGCAGGGGCTCACGCCTGGGCCTGGGCCTGGGCCTGGGCCTGGGCCTGCCCTTCCCCCATACACGTGGCCTGACCCTCCTCACATCCCTTGGGAAAAATACGTTTACAGGGAAACACTACTACAAATTTAAAAGCACAGCTAAACTGAAAGAAATAAAATAAAAAACCAGCATCCTGGAATACAAATTCTATCAGGAAGCAGAAATATGAGACCAGGAGGAATAAGAATTTAAAATTAGCCCAATCAACATATAAAAGAAGATAAATGGATATATTAACAACCTGAAACAAGAAGAACAAAACAAAAACAAAGGGCCAGGTAGAAATATTGCATCTAGAAAACAGAATCGCTTAGATAATGAACAGAGCAGTTGGGATAAGTAGCGGAAGAATGAATTAGTCAATGGGAAGAAAAAAAAAGATGGAGAAAATTTCCCTAAGGAGGAAGAATGCTAATTAATTAAGTCATTCAACGAAAACTAATCAAATCAGGGAGACGTTTGAGGGTACAAACTTACAACTAATATGTAAGTCACTAAATGGGGCAAAGGAACCCTTTCCGTCATAGTAGCAAATCCAAGGTGATCCCCACCCAGGGATTTATTGGGCCAAGCTCGCTGTGTCGGGAAAATGTCCAAATTCTCAGAAGAGTAGTCTCTTCTGCCACATCATCTCGGCCTCTAATGCTTAACATTATAAGCTCTGCTAATAACCCAGGTCACTTGTCTGGGGAAGAAAGATAAGGATTTGAAAATTATGCATATTAGCATCTGTAATCTACCACCCAATACTGTTGACTCTGAGACCAAGATGTTTTAATTCACTCCCACCTGCTCGGCCTCTGACAACAGCTATTTCAGGAGATATAAATGGAGAGGGATGATTCTACACGGCTCTGTTCTGGAACTTTATGTCATTCCAGGTAGAGCTGTTTTCCACACGTATTACCAAGATAAGACCCTTCCCCGGAGGGAGGAAATTTTTTGGAACTAAATATGGGCAATAAAATCCTGACGTTGAAGTCTGGGCTCTCCTAGTGATCCGCTGTGTGGCTTTCTGCAAACTGAGTAACTTCTCAGTGCCCATTCATTTATCCATTTATTCCTGCCTTCTTCCACCTCCTTAATCCATGATAACGAATCCCTGGAGGAGAGAGGCACCTTGGGTAGCAGATGAAAGATGTCTGTTCATTCTTCCACCCTCCTCCATTCAAGAGGTGAGGCTCTGTGCCCTCTCCTTGAACCTGGGCGTGAGCCTCTGTGCCCTCTCCTTGAACCTGGGCGTGAGCCTCTGTGCCCTCTCCTTGAACCTGGGCGTGAGCCTCTGTGCCCTCTCCTTGAACCTGGGCGTGAGCCTCTGTGCCCTCTCCTTGAACCTGGGCGTGAGCCTCTGTGCCCTCTCCTTGAACCTGGGCGTGAGCCTCTGTGCCCTCTCCTTGAACCTGGGCGTGAGCCTCTGTGCCCTCTCCTTGAACCTGGGCGTGAGCCTCTGTGCCCTCTCCTTGAACCTGGGCGTGAGCCTCTGTGCCCTCTCCTTGAACCTGGGCGTGAGCCTCTGTGCCCTCTCCTTGAACCTGGACGCGCTCTAGACTGCGTTGACGGACAGAATACAACAGAAGCGATGTTCTGCCAGTTTCCAGGCCCAGCTTTAAGAAACCAGCAGCTTCTACTTCTTGGAACTAGGACCACTGTGCCCGGGAGCCGAACATCCTGGAGAGAAGTCCACCTTCCCTGAAGCCACACAGCTGGGTGCTGCTGTCACCGTCCCAGCCAAGCCCAGCCCTCCAGCCACCCCCTCAGGCACCACTTGGAGGTGGCTCCTCCAGCCCCAGCTGCCCAGTAGATGCCACATTGTTCTGTGTCTAAGTGCCCAGCTAAGCCTCTCCCCAGTTCCTGACTCAGAAATCACAAGCAACATCAAATGGTTGCTTTAAGCCACTAAGCCAACAGATTCCCAAAACACCTTTTCCACAGGGAACACAGAGGACGCTGAGATTCAATCGAAGGCTTATTTGTTCTTGAGTTCTTTGTTTTTCATTCAGGAAGCCCAGGTCTGCAGACAAAACCCAGAGAGAAAAGATCACCTGGAAAGAAGGGACGATCAAACACCGACGATTCAAACAAGAGGAAAAACAAATAGCTATTAACCATTATAATACGCATCTGACCGAGCTAACAATGAAAGAAATGCAAACTGAAATAAGAACGGGTCCTCTTTTCACCTACCCGATTAGCAAAGTTTCTGATTAATGATAATAGTCTATGCTGGTGCAGGGTGGTCGGGCTTTGAGGATCTTCACAGACAGCTGGAAAGAGGAGAAACTGGGCACAATATTTCTGGAAAGCAAAATGACTAGTAAGTTTAGTCTTTTTTGTTTTTTTTTTTTTTTTGCTTGTTTGTTTATTTATCCTTACCCGAGGATATGTTTATTTATTTTTAGAGAGAGAGGCAGGGAGAGAGAGAGAGAGAAAGAAACATGGATGTGAGAAACATCAGTTGGTTGCCTCCTGCACACACCCTGACCAGAGAGCAAACCCACAACCTAGGTATGTGTCCTGACCGGGAATCGAACCCACAGCCTTTTGGTGTATGGGATGACACTCCAACCAACTGAGCCACCTGGCCGAGTCTTGACCAGTAAGTTTTTGATCTGAGTATCTCTCCTGGAAAAATAATCTGGCACGTGGACAAAGATTTATGCACAAAATACGTTCATCGCAGTATCATTCATAATAGTAAAATATTATGGGTAAAAAAAAACTTAAATGTTGAATTTTAGGGAATGGCTAAGTAAATTGAACTGCCTGCACAAGATGGACTACTGTGCCACCGTTACAAATGACGCTTATGAAGTGTTCTTAACGACATGGGAAAATGCTTAATGACATAACATTAAGTAAACGAGCAAGATAGAAAAAGGTTATAAAGTATGATTTCAACTACTCTGAAAAGCATAAACAGACTGGCAGGAAATACGATAAAATGTTAATAGTGTTTATCCGTGGGTGGTGGGATTATGGGCGGTTATTTTTCTTATTTATTCTCCGCTGTATTTTCAACATGGGGAAGGCATGACTTCTACAATCTGAATTTTTTTTTAATAAGAAAGGGCACGATCAACCGTGGTTGCTCTCAGGTCCAAGTTGAGAAGCGTGAAAACGGAGACGGTGTCGGGAGGTTTTGTGGAGTCCCTGGGATTGAACACCTGCAGTGATGCAGACCTTTCACGGTGAAGTTCAGTTTTGTCCTTGTCTGGGATCAGACAATATTTGCTGGACGTACGAACGGTGTACACACGAAGTCCGCTTCCACGGCGGGACTTGATTTGATAAATAATCCCCACCTCATTCCCGGGAAATGCTCTGGGCTCCCACGTGAGAACTCGGAGTGAGAAACTTCGTCCACTGAGGCAAGTGGAAATAGCTCAGAACCCAATTGTCCTCAGTCTCAACGCGGCAGATCCTTGGATTTCAGCGCCAGGAATCCCCTTCTGCGGCTACTCGGGCACTTGTTTCTGGCTTTCTGTGCAATTGCACATGTATTATTGATGACGAAAGGAATGAGAAAGCAGAACTCCTTGAGGACTTAGAGGTAGAGAATCTTGGGGCCAGAGGAAACTTTCGAGATCATGTTTTTAGTCCAAAGCTTTGTTGCACAAACGAGAAACAGAGGCACGAAGAGGTGAGGTGCTTGGCACAAGGTCAGCCAGGGAGTCAGCGCGGAGGTGGGACTAACACCCAGGTCTCCTGACTCTCGCTGTACCGCTTCTCAGGGCCACCTTCCCCCGGGCCTCGGTGGCACCAGCTCAGTGGGTCATATTCAGCTTCTTCCTGTTTCTTTGATTGTTTCTTGTCTCTATCTCTCCATGGGGGCATGGACCTTGTTTACCTGGTACACAGTAGGTGCTAAATAAATATTTTTAAATGGATGGGTAGATGGATGGATGGACAGACAGATGAACAGATGGGTGGTTGGATCAACGGACAGACAGATGGACAGATGGATGGACAACCTGAGGCAGAATAGTATAATGGGAAGACCCTGGGTTTTGGAGTCATGTTGACCTGGGGTCAGATCCCAGCACTACCACTTACTGACTGTATAACCTCGAGCAAGTCCTTCGACCTCTCTGAGTCTCAGATACTTCCCTTGTAAAATGCGGGTGCTCATCCCTCAAACGCGTTTCTGAGTGAATTGAGATAATATGTACAGTATCTAAAAAGTCTGCTAAAATCCTGCCACCTTAGTAATTGCTCATTAATTGTTACCTTCTCTTCCCCATCCCGTGAAACCAAGTCTGAGGCATAGCTATTGTCGCCTGAGTCTTGACGCGGAGACACCTGTTTTATCTGACTTCAGATGCCCACGTGTGGTGAACTCATCTAAATATTATGGGGAAACCTCTTCACATATTATGTCCACCAAAATAAGAGTCAGGTCAACTCAGTGGAATTTACTAAGCATCGATGGGGTGGCCAGGTTGATGCTACGACCTGGGGAGGACACAAAGAAGAACAAGTATGGTCCTTGTGTTCACGTTTTACAGAGAAGGAAACTGTTATGTGTTCAGCCAATGAGGACGTGTACGCGTCCGTGGTTCCCGGGTCAGAGGAGGGGTGACAAGGGCCCATAGCAGGTGGGTGCAAGGCAAGAGCTGCAGCCCTGCTCAGAATCTTCCCATGTGTACAGAAATCCGCAGGAGGTGTGCCCCACGAACTCAAGCTCAGACCTCCCGTCTGAGACGTAGCATCTGCCATTTCTGCCTCAGCCACTCTGGTGTGAGCACGTGGCCTCTCCTTCCTCCAGAGTTAGTGGTGATGGCCACACTCAAAGAGCCTCTAAGAAGAGAGAGCCCATGTGTGATGACGCAGTTAAGGATATCTCCTAAAAGAGGTGACCCTTGGCTTAGAACAGGGATGGCACAAATCGCCACTGGGGTCCCCCGGCCCCACCTCCCTCCATCGATCACATTCACAGTGAGCTCAGGACTTACTCAGACCCACCGCGTCACCAGTAGACGAGACTGGCGAGTCAGAGGATACCTACGTGCCCCCCCCCTGAACTGGTCACTGGTTTGGGATAAGATGTGAGAGGCAGCACGATGCAATGACAAAAGTCAGGCAGGCCTGGGTGTTACTTCTCATTTTCCCACCAACCTGCTGTGTGGCATTAGCTGTGCAAATTGAGCCAGGAGATAGTCCCTCTCTGAACCCCAACTGTACATCTCTTTAGCAAACATTTTTGTAACACTTTCTCTATGTCAGACATTCGTCTGAGCATTCTGTCAATTTCAGCTCATTTGCTCACAGCCACCGTGTAAGGCGGATGCCATCACTGGCCTCACTTCACCGTGGAGGACATGAAGTCACAGAAAGGTTGAGCAGCTTTCCCAAGGTCGAACAGCTAATGAGTGGTGGGAAAATGGTTCAGATCCTGCCCTGACCAAAGTCCTATGATTCTTTAGTTCTTTTACCTGAAAGGGAGACTTTAAAATGACCCGGAAAGGCAGCTGCAGGAATTAAGTGAAGTGAGATGATGCGAGAAAAAGATAGCAAAAGTGAACAGATTACAATAAAGCTCATCCACGGAGCTAAACGTTGGGTCTTTGGATTTCCCAAAATTAACCACATCCTGGTCGATAATGTGAATCTCGACAAATTTCCAAGAATTAAATCCATGCAGACCAAGTGCTCCAAACACAGTGAAAATCAGTTAGATATTACCAGCAAAACCAACAGGCTGTTAGAGAAGTCTCTCTATTTTAAAATAAATATATTTTCAGATAACCCTTGTGTCAAAGAAGAAACAACATTGGAAATTAGAAAACATCTTGACCGAAAGGCTAATGAATCTACTACCTATCAAAACTTCTGGGGAAAGTGTAGCCTCAACTGCACCTATTAGAAAAGAAAAAGGTTGAACATCAATGATCTAAGCTTTCCTCTCAAGAAGTTAGAAAGGAAAAAAAAAAAAAAAAAAAAACCCAGCAAAATAAAACCAAAGGAAGTAGGAGAAAAGAAATAAAGAGCAGAAATTAATGAAAGCAAACAGAGTTGATTAACAAAGCCAGAAGCTGCTTCTTTGAAGACTGTTCGTATTGATAACCCCCTGGCAAACTGATTGATGAATGAGAAAAAGAGCAGACAGCACTAATAACCAATATCTAACGCCAGGAATGACGAGGGGAACATCACTGCAGGATCCTATAGAAATTCAAAATATAATAAGAGGCCTCATGTCAATAAATTTGAAAATATACTCGAAATTGACAAATTCTTAGAAAAACGCAATCTACTAAAATTGACACACGAGGAAAAATAATCTGATTGCTGTCTCGTATCTATCAAAGAAATTGAATTCATGATAGAAACCTTCCCACGAAGAAAACTCAGGGTCATCCAAGCGGCTTCACTAATGAATTCTACCCGATGCTTAAGGAGTGACTCCATTTTATCACACTCCTCCGGAGAATATGAGCTCCTCCCACCCCTCTTTATTTTATAAGGCCAGCATCATCTTGGTACCAAACCCTGAAAAATAAATTATAAGAAAATTACAGGCTAATTTGTCTCATGAACCCAGATGCAGAAATTTTCTGCAACATCTTAACAAGCAGGGTTCACTGAATGGATCCTTTCCCCTTGCTCAAGGCATCTTAGCACCGTCAAGTTGCTCATGGGATTCTAAACTTAGGATGAGGGATAAACCGTGGTCCTTTTTCTGCTAGGAAGCTGGGGGCCCTGGAGCATCTGAGATGCCATCATCAATATTTTTGAGTGAATGAAGAAAGAACAGAATGAATGAACAGAGGAACCCATTTGTGATTTTTATGAGAAATGGAAACATGTGCTTTCAAAAATCATCTGCTTTGGTCTAATTCAGCCTTAAAGAAGACACAGGTGTAACTGGAAGAGACAGTAAAACTCATCCAACAAGCTTTCTAGGAGCCAGAACATCTTTGTGGTTTAAAAGTGCAGGGTGGCTCAGTGGATTGAGCATCGCCCCATGGACTGAGAGGTCCCAGTTCGATTCCCCGTCAGGGCGGGTGCCCGGGTTGTGGGCTCGGTGCAGGAGGTGGCTGATCAATGTTTCTCTCTCACATCCATGTATTGCTTTCACATCGATGTTTCTATCTCTCTCTCCCTTCCTCTCTCTCTCAAAAATCAATAAAAACATATTTTTAAAAAATAAATAAAATAAAAGTGCGGAGTGTCAGCGGGCAGGGAGTCAGGAAAGAGACTTCAGGATTCAGCGTTTCCACGTGTGATCGTGGACTTCGGGAGCCTTGGTTTACAATGGGACCTAACACCCCCTGCCCCCTCCCACCTTTGTTCTCTCCACCGAACAAGTGGGAATGAATCTGCGCATGGCAGATTGATGAGCACAGCTTTGTTTGAAATGAAGGCACACCGGGGTGCCACCCCTGACTGGAATGAAATGGTCTCGTCCTTTCTGAGTTGGTCAGCTGCTGAGATAACCAGGGTCCTGTTGGAGAGAAGAGAGGGTCATAGGCTGGTCCACTCCCCACCCCTCTGCTCTGAGCTCTGAAAGACCAGTCAGTGTGGGAGTTCATGGGGACCGTGACGGTAACTAAGAGAATGACAGTGAATGGAGAGCTTCTAAGACAGTGTCCAGCCTTCTTTTTCCCTATGGGAGTGATTTGCCCAAGGTCACCCAGGAATGAAGGTCGGGCCCTTCCACTCTCCAGGGGGCTGTGTTGAACAGGATTCAGACAGACTTTCGACATTCAGCTCATCACCAACTTCATTTATTGGACAGATTTTCTACCTTAATTTCTACCTCTTTCCAATCCTGAAATGAGAGGCCACAAGTGCTCTTCTGAGCCTCCTCCATCGCTCTGATTTTTCATTCATCCATTCATTCATTCATCCATTCAACAAGCACTTACCCGGCTAGCTGAAGTGGAAAAGGCACACTTCAGAGCTCTGCCACGTGTTACCAAGTCACCTCCATCCCTCCGAGCCTATGTTCTCACCTGTAAATGGGGCTGACCTCAAAGTCCAAACCTGAGGGGTGGTAAGGGTGAACTGTGAACGGACTCACAAAACCGATGGTGTAGTGCCTGGCATTCCACTTAGTTAATACATCTTCATTTCCTTCAGTCCCATTTATCCCTGACATCAAGACGCTCATGATAGAATAAGGGAGTTCGAGGGGATACAAGCGGGGAGGGCAAAGGAGAGGGCAGTGGCAGACACTGTACCCAGGTGCCAGGAGAGGCTGGACAAGAGAGAGGATCTGAGCTGCCCAGGCCGGAGGTGTGACAGGGGTGGTTTTGTGTATCAGAGGGTCCCACCAAGGAGGTACAGCAGAGCATGAAGCTGGAAAAGTCTTCGGACCAGACCCTGGGGGGGTCCTGAATGCCAGGCTTCGAGATTAGGCCATGTTCTGGGTGAACCGTGATGCAGAAGGTGGGAGATAAGGACCACTTAGGATCTGCTGCCGCTGAGTGTTAGGGGCTTCCCTTCTTTGGGGACTCAGAATATACAGTCCAAGTGCTGGAGACTCTCCGTTTGTCACTCTGATTTCAAAGCCTTAACTCACCATCCTTCTCAGGGTGTTGACTCCTTGGTTCCCCGGGGTCATCACCCTCAGCTATATGTCACCACCACAGGGTCTGAGTCTCAGGAGGCGAGTGGAGCCAGGAACACGCTCATAACTAGTGTCAGGCTCTTCCCAGGGCCCCAGACCACTGACGCCCACATCCCTGCACCCAGACCAAACAGAAACCAGGACGTTTTCCTGGCACCTCCTCTTCCTCACTCCTCCTCAGCCAGTGCATCAGGGGGACTACTGAACCTCCCTCCTAAACACCTCCAAGTCCACTCTGCTTCTCTCCCTCACCCGTGCCTCCCTGCTGGCCCAGACCCCTGTGTTCTCAGCCAGACTTCTGTCCTTGTCACACCCTTTTATCTAGTTCTTCAAGGGCTCCGCTCTGTCCTAGGACAAGCTGCAGGCTTCTCCCCATGGCCTTCCAGAGCCTCAAACCGCCAGAAGAGGAGAGAGGCCTCGAACAGATGCTCCCTCGCAGCCCCCAGGAGGAGCTCACACGGCCCACACTGTGATTTTGGACTTCTGGCCTCCAGACTGCGGGACGACACCTTTCTGCTGTTTCAGCCACCTGGTCTGTGGCACTTTGTAAAGGGGGCCCCAGCAAACCGGCACACCCATCAAATCCTAATCAGCCTTCGAAGGACTTAGATGTCCTTCCTCCAGGAAGTCTTCCCTGGCCCCCGTGTTTAAATGCCTGAACTCTACACTCCCAGGGCACCCTGTCCTTTCTCGGATGGTGGCACCCATCACACTGCATGGTCTCTGCATGGATGCCTGTCTCTCTCCCCAGCCAGCTTGAGCACCTCGAGGGCAGGTCATCATCGGCCTGGCTCACCACTGTGCTCCGTGGCCCAGCACCCCACCCAGGGCAGGAAGGGCCCTATTTATGCTTGGATGGATGGATGAATGAATGAATGAATGAATGAATGAATGAATGAATGAATGAATGAGCTGAACCTAATAGGAGATAATGTATCCAGAGGGGAGTGACCGAAAACTCAGAAATCAGTGTCCACAGAGGTATGGGGGCGTCCGGCTAGATCTCAGCAGCTCCGAAAGCTCACGGCAGCTGGGGCGGAAGCCATGTTCCACCAGACAGACCCTGGCTTGGCTCAGGGTGTGCTGTGGAGAAGAGCACAAAGCAGTTCCCTAGGCCACAGCAGGGAGTGGGAGGATGGGGGAAGGGGTTGGCCAGGAGCCCACTCGTGAAGGGTGGGGACCTCTGAGAGCTGGGTGTGCAGCTGGATCCCTCCCCACCCCCCAAGCAAGCCAGGCTTCATCTGAGTTCAAATTTCAGCTTCAGATCAGCAAAATTCAGACTGTGGGAAATTTGACAGGGCTAATTTTCTGGTGTCATCAACCAAATACCGCAATGAAAGGGAAGAGAGGAAGCGAGGGCAGTGAGCAGGCTGTAGCGCTAAGCGTGAGTGCAGGGAGCAGGAGGGAACCCCGGGTGAGCTCAGGGGCACCGCATTCTGCTTTGGGGATCTGGATGGCTGGAGTGTTTTGTGCACAGGGAAGAAGTCAGTGCGGCCAGAACAAAAAAGTCAGGAGGAATTTGCAAGATCAGAGAAGTGGCCAGGTGCCAGGTGCCAGGTGCCAGGTCCTAGGGAACTTCAGCTCCATAGGGACTTTGGATTTTACCCTGAGATGGAGGATTTCGAGCAGATGCATGTTATGTGATTACATTTTGAGGACGCCTGGAGAAAGGAGACCGTCAAGGGTGAAGCCAGCGTCCTGAAAAGCACAGACGCTCTGGAAACACACCTGGGTTCACATGTCTGCTTCAGGTCAGCAAAATCCTGACGGCGGGTACCTGACAGGACTAATTACTTGGCTTCATCCACTGAGCATTGCAAAGAAAGAAAGCAGAGATGGAGAGGGAAGCTACAGATGGAAATAGAGTGGAGCAATGAATCAACCTATCACAACATGAGGTCCCAACTCGACCCCCAAACTAGAGACAGGTGGGAAAACATGGGCACAGTGGGTATTTGATATATTAAGGAATTACTGTTCATTTCACTTAGGGGGGATAACAGGGTTTGGTTTTTTAAATATGTTTTTATTAATTTTTTTTTTTTTAGAGGGAGATAGAGCAAAGGAGAGAGAGATAGAAACATCTGTGTGTGAGAGAAACAGCGATCGGCTGCCTCCTGCACGCCCCCTACTGGGGATCGAGCCCGCAACCCAGGCATGTACCCTGACGGGGAACCCAACCGGGACCTCTCAGTCCATGGGACGACGCTCAATCCACTGAGCCACATTGGCGGGGCATATGTTTGGTTTGTTTTTAAAGTCCCAGTCTTTTAGAAGTACAATCTGAAATATTTCGAGATGACATCATTTTTAACCACCAGCTTGACGCTGTGTGTGCCCTGTGACTCAGGAAGCACTGAGTCTCTGAGTCTGCTTCCTCCCCTTCGAAATGGGCATCACAGCATGCGGGGGGGGGGGGGGGGCACGAAGCTGAGCGAAACCAGCCATCAGAGAAAGACGAGTACCGTAGGCTGTCACTCATATATGGAATCTAATGCACAAACTGAACTAGCAAACAAAATAGAGACAGACTCATAGAGACAGACAGACTGACAGCTGTCAGAGGGGAGGGGGCTTTCGGGCTGGGTGAAAAGGGTAAAGGGATTAAGCAAAAAAAAGGGGGGGTGGGAAACTGATAGAAGAGGGTAAAGGGGGGATAAAGGGTGACGGAAGGAGACTTGACTTTGGATGCTGAACACACAATACAATGTACAGATGATGTATTATAGAATTGTACACTTGAAACCTATATAATTGCATTAACCAATGTCAACCCAATGAACTCAGTAGAAGCTATATGTGTATGCAACGGGACAGTGCCTGGCACTTGGTAGGCTCTCAGTAAATGACAGGGGTTATGCAGACCAGGGGCTGCCTGGGGGACCATCTCATTGCTGGGACAGCTCCTCTGGTGGGGTCTCAGAAGGTGAAGGAATCTGAATTTCCAGTGTGAACCCCCTGACCTCTCTCCAGGGGAGCCCCAGGCCCAGGCCAGGTCTGCACTGTAACCCTCTCAGAGCTCAGCCTCACTCTCGGAGGTAGAGGCGGGGAGGCGGGGTCAGCTCCTCCTAGCTCCCCGGGGCCCCACACAGAGCCACAGGGCACGGTGCCATGCCCCAGGCCGGGCAGGGCAAGGACACCCCTGGGCAGCAGCCAGCCTGCAGGCGTGGTTCAGATCAGCTGTTTCCTATGTCCTCCAGGGCTGCTCTGCCCTCTCTCTGCCTTGGGTCATCTTACTAATCAGAGAGCCCCCCAGGGTCTGAACCATTTCTCAGAATGGCCTTTGATGAAAATCCACCGAAGCCAAAAACCAAGCCAGACTCATGGGAGACAGAAACCTCAGCCACTACCTCGGGGAACACAGCTTAGTTCATTCTGCACGAGGGAAAGGTGGCCCCCGAGGGCCTTGGACCGTGGGGACTAGCACCTTCGAGCACCTTCCACACTCCAGGCCTATGAATGATGTTCTCAAAGTTGCTTTACCAGGGTGGGTGGTCTTTCTATGTGCCTCCCTCTCCATGGAGCCCCTAGAGCCAGGTCCCGGCGACCGGATGTCACTCCCTTCCTCCTCCACCCTGATCATCTCTGTCCCTGACAGTCAGATGTGACCACCCCCAAAGCCTGCAGAATTAACACCCCCTCCTCTCTTCTCCCGCCACCCGTGTCCTTGACAGTACTTACCACACAGTACGATGCTAAGTCATGCACACGCCCACCTGCCCCCACACCGCAATGTCCTTGAAGGTGTTTTTAAAACTGGAAAATGTCAGAGGAACACAGGAATGGTGGTGGCCCGTGAGGAGCAGCTGCAGGAGCTGGGCTGGAGCAAATGAATAATAAGAGTAATAATCGCACTGCTTGTGTGCCGCCTACATTCTGGGCCCCAGGCCAGGTCCTTGACCTCTGGAAACTCATCCCTAGGCCACTTTTTGCTACAGATGGGGACACTGAGGCTTCGTACTGGAGACCTGTCTCCTCCTGCACAAATGCTCCAAGCCAGAGCTTGGTTAGGGACACGACTGACCACACCGGCCCCTTCCCTGACACCACCCAGAGCGACCAGCAAGTTGGAAGGAAACCCACTTCGAGCGGGGGGCCTGCTGTGGTCTCACGTATTCTTTGGCCTAAGCTGGTGGCTGCCCTTTATTTTGACTGTCAGAAACACACTGGTTTTGACACGATACAATGGGTCATTCAGATTTAGTCTTACCGATTTTAATCAACCACATTGTTATGTTGGGGTGCCCTGAAAAAAATAATCCTGAGAGCTATTTCTAAAAACTCCCTCATGAGCCCGGCCGGTGTGGCTCAGTGGACTGAGCATCGTCCCATGGACTGAGCGGTCCCCGTTCAGTTCCTGGTCAGGGCACATGCCAGGGTTGCTGGCTTGATCCCCAGTAGGGGGCGTGCAGGAGACAGCCGATCTATGTATCTCTCCACATGGATGTTTCTATCTCTCTCCCTTTCTCTCTCTCTAAAAAAAAATCAATGAAAACACATTAAAAAAAAAAAAAAAACTCCCTCATGATTTAAACTCCCACAAGAAAAGAACTAATTGTGAGTTTTAAATGTGCTAGCCCTGCTCCCTTTCTTCCCCTCATCAAACAAAAACAATGTTTCTGAAATATAAGTTTTGAGCACGTGAGGTTTCTCAGGAATGCAGCTGTCATGGTATAGCCCACTGGGCTGTGTCCTTCCCGTTTTACAGATGAAGAGAGCATGCCCCAGGCTGGTGACCACAACATGGTCACTGCTGAGTCGCATGTAAAAGTAGGACAATCTCTAGTATATCCCTAGAAATAGAACTCCTGGATGCCTCAAAACTAAAAATGGATAAACCATATGACCCAGCAATTCCACTTCTGGGTATTTATCCAAAGAAAATGAGAATACTAATTCGAAGAGATAACTGTTCCCCTATGTCCATTGTAGCATTAGTTCCAATAGCCGAGATGAGGAAGCAACCTAGGTGCCCATCGACAGATGCGTGGATAAAGAAGATGTGGTACATATACACAGTAGAATACTATGCACCAATGAAAAAGAATGAAATCTTGCCATTCACGGCAACATAGATGGGTCTCGAGGGTATTGTGCTCAGTGAAATAAATCAAGCAGAGAAAGACAGATACTCTGTGGCTTCACTTCTATGTGGAATCTAAAAACAAAATAAAGCAAGCAAACAAAACAAAAACAGACTCATAGAAACAGAAACCAAAGGGATGGTTACCAGAAGGGAGGGGGTGAGGGATGAATATAAAAAGGTGAAGGGGAACACAGTCAATAATATTGTAATAAGTTTACTAATTTAATGATCACACTGTAAGGTAAAAAAATGTCAAATTACTATATTGTACACCCGAAACTAACATAACCAATATAAAATTGTATACCAACTACACTTAAATAAAAAAATAAATTTAAAAAGAAAAGAAATAGAATTCTTGGGCATATTAGATAGTGCACACTTTCCACCTGAATCAGCGTACCACTGCACTACCAACCTCGTGTTTTCCGGGCTCCTCGTTCCTTTTTAATATACATCCATCTAAAATAAGTGAAAAGCAAATTCATTTTTTAAAAATCAAATTCATTTTTATTTTATATTTTATTTTTTAGTTATGAGTGAGGTGGCATGTCTTTTCAGACATTTATTCTTTTTTTTTTTTTTTTCTGGAAAGGGACTGTTTATACCCTTTGTCCATTTTTCTCTTTTGTTCTTCTATTAGAATTTCTGGGAACTTGTGTTAATAAGGAAATGTTCTCTCTGTCATTCGTTGCAAGTATTTTCGCCAGTTCAGTGCTTGCTTTTTCGCGGATTTGTGGCAGTCTGGCCATACAGAAGTATTTTAAATTATATGTAATGCGCTTGTCTGTTATTTTGGCTTCATGGTTTTATGCGACGTTTAGAATTCTTGTCTATCCAATGTTCTTTCATTTCACCCACATCTACTTCTAGTACTCTATGGCTTCTTAATTTACATTCAAATCTTCACTGAATTGCAATTTATTTCGATATAATCAGTGAGTAGGAATGTAGCGCGGCCCATGCCCTTGCACAAATGACCAGCTGGTAGACCCAACACCGTGGTAGATAATGCATGAAAAGACCAACCTCGCCCTGGCCGGTTTGGCTCAGCGGTTAGAGCATCAGCCCACAGACCAGTGAGTCACGGGTTCGATTCCGGTCAAGGGCACATACCTCGGTTGCGATACGTCCCCAGCCCAGGTTGAGGTCATGCTGGAAGCAACCACTCCATGTGTCCCTTTCATGTCAATGTCTCTCTCTCTCTCTCTCTCTCTCTCTCTCTCTCTCTCTCTCTCTCTCCCTCCCTCCCACTCTATCTGAACAAAAATGGAAAAATATCCTTGGGTGAGGATTAAAAAAAAAAAAAAAAGGTCCATCTCCCTGTCCGCAGGGTAGGCGCCTAAACTGTTTGAGAAGATAGTAGAAGGAACTTGAAGAGCTCCGCAGGAGAAACTGTGACGAGAGGGCACAGTCCCCAGAGAAAACACAGAGTGTGAAACCACGCTGTTGTTTTCAATATAGCTAAAAACGTCAGGTCTCCACCCAAAATTAGCCCAGTTCATTAAATCGGGCCCATTCCACATGGGCCAGGACAGTCTACACGGGTTTTGTTTGGCCTTGGATGCTGACTTCCCTTCTGTAGACATGTCTGACATTGGCCGCTTCCGTGGAAGAGGAAGATAGAGAGAACACAAGGGGGGCAGAAATATTTTTTTCCAGAAGAAAAGAAATGTCACTCGCAGAGCAGTATCAGGCATCCGTGTCGCAGGGAGCCACTGGGATGGGCGCATGAAGCAAAGGTCCCCGTGATGGACTGCGTCTGCACGAAGCCGTGTGACGGGGAGTCTGGCTGGAGCGGCAGCCCCATTAGCAGACTGGAGAGGAGACTGACATCCGTCCGCAGTCGGGAAGGCAGTGAAGAGCCCTCTCCGGCCTGCACAGGGAGGGTATAAATATGTATCACTGGCTTCCGAAGTGAGTTATGATTTCATTCTCCGACTGGTACCTGGAATCTAGAGAGGGCATTTGTCTAGTCCTTGTATCGGGGGTGACAGCTATGGCAACGTGGTCACACAGGGGAGATATCCGCTTGGCAGATAAATCAGGCGCCGTGAAGGAACTTGTTGTTATCAATTTGATCTTGGGGGGTAAAAGCCCTCCCTGGACGCCGAGCTGGTCCTCCCTTTACTGAAACGTTTGCTGTCATTGCTCCTCCAGCCTCTGGGGCCTCTGAGTGGCTGGCATGCGGCCATCGTCCCCACTCACACAAGGCACCGTCTGCCTCGCCCACCAGAGAGTGAGCTTTTTGAGGACAGATCCACATCCCGTGCCTCTGTGTCCCCATCTTGAGCACAGAGGCAACCACTGTCTGTTCATCGAAACGAACGAAGAGGCCAAGCCTGACCTCCCCCAGTGGTGGAGGAGACACCGGTAAAAGCGCTGAGCACAGGGCTTTCCCTTGCTGGGTCCCTTTCGTGGGGCCTGTGAATTCCGATGACGTCTTCAATGCCCAGGGCTCCCTTCTTCTCATGCTTTTCACTGTCATCAGGCAAGGTCAGCCCCTTCTGGGCTTCCTGTCTGACCGCTGGAGTCACAGATGCCGAATCTCCCCCTGCAGCCCAGACCACTCCCCTGGGCCCCACGCCCGCAGATCCAGCCTTCCTGAGGACGTCAGGCTCGGCCCGTCCGAACAGGGGCTGAGCATCTTCCCCTCCTCTTCCCATGTCCGTTGTCTCAGCCAGTGACGTGTCGCTGCCTGCGCTGCTCAAGCGAGAAACCCAGCTGATGTTGGCTCCTCCGGCCCATGACCTGACATCCATGGTGAGTGGATTCCAGCAAGAAGTTCGATTTTTGTTTGGGGAGAGCGAGTTCTGATTGGACATTGCTCAGAGCTCACATCTATGAGATTTAATTTTCCCCTTAGGTTGACAGAGTAGACCTGGAAAGAATGACAAATAACCCTGACTCCATCCATCTCCACAGAAGGAAAGAAAGGGTTGAGCCGGTGAGTGTGTCTAAGCTAGCTCCATAGATGTCTCTGCCTGCAGGCAGGGAACCCCTCAGCTGGGACAGGGGCCGCCCTCTGCCTCCTAAGGCAGGCTCCGGAGGGGCTCTCGGAGCAGCATGTTCTTCCCGTCCACCGAGGAACCCCAAAGTGAACCCTGAGAAGGAACCAAATGGAGGGAGGAAGGGAGGGCAGGAGAAATGTCCCACGTGACGTCGTATGGGTCATTTTAGCACCAGCACATTGTGGTCAGCGGCAAGAGGGCACCCAGAGAGATGGGTGCTTCCCAGGCCCTTCCTCCTCTGGTCGGAAGGCTCACAGCAGATGCCCACGGGCCAGCCCAGCCGGAGGTTAAGATGCTCCAGCCTCTGGAGCAGACAGACTTGGGTCGAACCCCAGTTCCCCTGCTCACTCGCTGTGTCACCTTGGGCGAGTCATTTCCTCTCTCTGAGCTTCAGTTTCCTCCTCAGCAAAATGGGGACATGTCCCTACCTCACAGGGCTGTAGTGAGAATTAGTGCAATTATATAGGGTATCCCAAAAAAGGTATACACACTGAATGATCATAAAGCCAGTGTTTATTAAAATACATTTCATTTTCAGAATGCCATAGAATCTACAGTGTGTACACATTTTGGGGGGACACCCTGTATATGAGTAAGTACTCAGTCCAGCAGTGGACACACAGTAGGTGCTGGGTAAGTGGTCGCTATGCTCTTCACTGATGATCAAGATCGTTCTTTCTGCTTTGACTTCTATGTCCTTCCATCCTGGAAGGAATGTCTCAAGTCTCCTCCACCCTGAAGCCTTCTTGGATCCCCCAGCAAGGAGCCAGCCTCACGCAGCCACAGGCCCAGCCTGGAGCGGGGAACACAGAGGTGGCCCAGACGCGACCCTGCCTTCAAGGGGATCGTGGTCCTACGCACAGTTCCAACTCCCTCTCCACCACTTCCCTACTGTGTGAAGTTAGCAAAACTTCCACTTTTCTGAAGCTCATCTTTCTCATACATCAGAAATAGTATTTCCTGCCTCCGATGAGGGTATTGAGCATGGAAAACAACAGGGAGGGGGAAGAGAGGGATGGAAAGGGAATGGAAGGAAGGAAGGACTAGAGAGGAAGAAAGGAGGAAAGTGTGAAGACAAAACTGCCCTGTGCTGAAATCGGTGAATGAATGAATGAATGAACGAACGAACGGACGAACGTCATTTCCCCTGCTGCCTCCAGGTCCCACCGGCCGTCCTCCTCTGGCCCCGGTGGCAGGATGCCTATGCCTCATTCTTATCATTCTGCCTGGAGAGAGATTTCACTTCCCCCCTACAACCCCATTTTCAATAAGCGAAACTTGTTTAGAGGCCCACGGCTCCCAGAAACAGCACCCTCAGACAGACAGCCCACACCTTCTCCCACTTACGGATATTAATAATACATGGCAAAAAGCCGCAGCCTTATTTTATTCTGTTCTCCAGGTCAAGCTCTTTAAATCAAATATTTAGGGAGGGAATATTTACGTCCTTGAGGAAGCATTCCTGGTCTTCCAGACAAACGCACACCATAGCAATCGAGGGCTGATGTGCACACAGCGGGGTGTAATTCCTCTAATTCACACACAACCCTAAGGTGCCACTGTCAGCACCCCCATTTCATAGATAAGGAAACGGAGACTCAGACAGGTGCAGTGAACTTTCACAAGGTCAGGCGGCTGCTAAGCAGAAGGGCAGCCTGATGCAGGGCTCACCACCTCACTGTCCTGCCTGGCACCCAGCCTCTGTGTGGGGCAGGAGGGGGAGGGCAAGGATGAGTGGGCATCACCCAGCTACGCATGAGTGCCCACCCTTGCTGGAGGCAGAGCAGGGGCATGGAAGGTGGATCTGAAGGGAACACAAAACAAGCCAAAGCCCTGAGGGAAGCGTCCTCTAACCCGTTTGCAGAGCTGAAAGCAGCTGTGGCCAGGGCTTGGGAAGCAGGAGGGAGGCCTGAGCTGAGGAGGAGACTCATGGGGCCAATTCCGGATCTTGGAGTTTATCTGACAGTCCTCAGGAGCTGTAAGAGGGACTGGAGAGCCAGGGGCCCTGGAGTGACCAGCATCATATTTTAGGACAGTCATTCAAGAGGAAAGACACACCTTGAGTGGGTCCTCCATGCCCGATGCTCAGCACTAAGCCAGGAGCAGAGGGTGCAGAGAAGAGGGTGCCAGGGCCCTTCTCTTCAGAAGGGACAGAGACCAGTATTGACGGGGCCTCACTCTGTGTCGGGCCCTGAGCCAGGCTGTACGTGGTCCTGCCCTTACAGGAGAGCTGTTCAGCTCTACTGTGTGCAGGAGTGAACTGAGGCCCAAGGAGGTCAAAGGAGCCCCAGCCTCACAGTGAAGCAAACACAAAATGGTCAACTATACTGCACTGTAGCAACAATAACAGCAACTACCATTTACTACGCACTTTACTAAGTTCCAGCCGCCGGGCTGTCATATTCGCAATGCGGGCATTTTTTCCATAAATTCTGTCAACAGCCCTGTGGGGAAGAGGTCACTATACCCATTCTATACGTGAGGAAGCTGAGGCTCAGAGAGGTTAGGTAACTGGCTCAAAGTCACACAGCTAGCAGCGGACAGAGCACACTCATTCTCAGCCACGGTGTTCCACGGCCCCTCTACTCACTCTGCACGGCAACCACGCATGTCCAAGGACCACGGAGAGCACCAGGGGAGGTGCTTCACCAGGGCGATGAGGTCTGGCTGGCCCTGGATGAGGAGAAGGAGGGAAAGGGCATTCCATGTGCTCCCCAGCACCCAGGGCATTCAAGTGCATCACGGCCCAGGAGATGTGCAGTGCAGGAACGTGGTAGGGCGTTAGATCCGAGAGCAGCTGGGGTAGAACCTGAAGGACAGTGAACGCCAAGCTAAGGAGCTGTGTCCCTATCCTGCAGACAAACGGAGGCCGTCCAGGGGCTGATGGGCTCCCATGGTGTCCAGGCGAGCATTTGGAAGGCTTCGGGGAGGACGGGTTGGAGTAGAGGAAGATGGCAGCCAGGACATTGGTTAGGATGATCGTGACTTTGATGAACCCCCCATTAATTAAGTACCTGCTGTACCAAGTGCTGTACATACGTCCTCTCTAGTGTTTACTAGACCAGTAAAGGCAGGCGTTCTTGTCCTCCTTGCACAAATGGGGGAGTAGGCTGCAGAAGGGTCCCCTCCCTGAGAGCAAATTAAAGCTGCTTCCCTCTCCCCTCCCAGGTCAGCCTCCTCAGTGGCCTGTGACCAGCCCTGCTGTCTTCTCAAGAGACAGGGATCTCTGTATCTTCACACCTGCCCTCCAGGGTCCCTCCTGGGTGCCTACCCTGTCCACCCCACTCTGGGCTCTGGGAAAGAGTCCTGGACTGTGTTCTGACTCCTGAGTTCATCAGAAGGAAACAGATCACTCTGAATCCTGGGCTTGCAGACCCAGGGGCGCCCCCACCACCAACTCCCATCCTGGGCTCTCGGAACAATTACTTCCAGGCACATTAGCAGCCTTGAGCTAAATGCTGAAGTGTGTGTTTCCTGCTCAGAGGGACGGGTTATCGCTGACTCTGCAAGCGTGGCTCTAAGTGCTTGAGAGCTGGGGAAGGGGCCTGCTGAGAGGACCACCTGCCCCCCTGCAGCTCAGGCCCCTGTACTTAACAAGCAGGAGCAACCTGGGAGAGGGGTCCTGCTTAAGTGCATTATTAAAAGGCAATCTGCCACACCAGACAATCTCTGCGAGCACAGTTGAGAGAGAAGTGGCCAGGGAAGGGAAGGGGCCTGGTTAATGGAAAGAGTAGAAATTGAAGTAGGGAGTCGAATGGAGATTGTGGAGGAATGCCAAGACCCCACGTTTTTGCCTTGGATTAAGGCATTTCAGAGGGTTCCCAGGTCCAAGTGACCACTCGGGACCCATTCATGTCCACAAACATTTATTAAGAATCTGCCTTGATGTCAAGGTCACACAGGAGGCTGCCAGGATCACCTTGCAGCTTTGAGAGTCAAATGACATGAAGTCTGACCCCCACCTCACCTTGCAGATCAGAGACCCAAGATCACCTCCAGCCTCCCTCCGGCTGGCTGGATGTGGAATTTAGATTTCTCCCAGTCTTCTCTGGCTCCAGTGTGTGTGTCTGCTGCAATGACTCTGCTTACGGGTTGCAAGCACCGTCCCTTTTCCATGCTGTGGCACCCATACTGGACAAATCCTGACTCTCTCTCCCCTCCCCACCAGCACTCCTGCCCCCAGACTGCCTGAGAGGCAGACTTTGCTGAAGGTTTCTTGGCAACTGGCAGAATTCCCAGCCCCTCCTGCCACTGAATCTCCATCCAAGGCACCATCCTGTCTTCCCTGCCTCTCTCTCCAGCCTCCTCTCACCATGCCCCACCCCTTGCACCCTGAAATCTAGCCACTCTGATTATGCACCACACACCTTCCTGCCTCAGGGCCTTTGCACAAGCTGTTTGCTCTGTCTGCATTGCTCTTACTTCCCCTGGGGAAGTAGGAGAGGATTCCTACTCAGGTCTCAGCCCAATTGTCACTGCTCAGTAGGGATTTTCATGACGCCCAAGCTAACCATCCTCCAGTACGTTCTAGTCTTCATTATTCTTTTATTTTATTGCACATATCACAGTTTATAAGTGTGTGTGTGTTATGTGTAAATGTCAAACTACCCCACCAGATTGCAAGCTTTATGAGGACAGGGATTGAACATCTAGCAAATGTTCAACAAATATTAGTTGGGAAAACAACAAATATTAGTTGAGTGAATGAATTAATAGTGTGTATGGGATACAGAAGTAGTTTAAGAGAAGTGATAAGTATCTCTGTCCTGTTGATTGAGGCTTCAGAGAGAAGGCACCTCCTAGGTAGGGTGTTGAGGTACAAAGAGGTGGCCCCCAGGGGGCTCAGACCAGACGGTGGGAGGGAGTGAACAGCTGGGGGCACAGAACAGAATAGCATTTGGGGAATCGCACATGATTTCATCTGTCTGGGGAGTTCAATGTCAGAGAAAAAGGGCTTCAAGATAAGGCCGGAAAGATGGGCAGGAGACGAGGTTAGAACTTACTAACAGGGTACTAGGGAGCCACTGAAGGATTGTGAGCAGGAGAGTGATGCGGTGGAAACTGATTTCAGAATCAGGATGCTGTGCCAGTGGGGAGGGCAGTGGCCCAGGCGGGTTGAAGTCGGGGAGCGATCCGACGGTTGTCGCTGTAACGGGCAATAGGTAATCCAGTGCCTGGGATGGGTGCACTGAAGTGAGGGTACGCCATGCTGGGGGAGAGTGCTCACCCACATGGAGGTGTCCACGAGGCCGCAGGGTCTGTGACCAGCACCAGGGAGGCAGTCTCGGAGGACCACTTGGAGGTGGCACCTGAAGCCAAGGGCACGGATGAGAGGACCCAGGAAGACTGGCTGGAGGGATAAGAGCTCACTAGATCCTTCCAGCCTGACAGTCAGTGATTTCACGAGAGCTAGAAGCTCCCTTTGCGAGGGGCAGGGGAGGAGCAGAGTTCACGCTCTCAGCTCCTGACACCGGAGGGAGTCGGAGAAATGGAAAGGGCTTATTATCCTCCAGAGCCTGGCATCAGGCGTCACTCAGGTTGGCATCTGACTGCCGGCACTAATGTAATGGCGAGACCGTGGCCAGGCAGCCTGTAATCAGGGGCTTGCCAGGCTGGGCTGGGCTGCCACAGACGTCTGGTTCTGTCCCACGAGAACTGGGAGGTTGGAACCCAAGGTGTCATCAGGGGCACGCAGCTGGTGTTCTGCGGCGTGGGTTTTGTCCCAGAGGCTGGCCTTTGTAGGCACATGGACGTGAGATGTTCACCAGCAGAGGTTTAGAATCTGTGTTTCATTCAGGACAAGCAAAGAACTGGAGGGCTCAGCCTAGGGAAGAGAAGGCCACAAATCCCAGGAGGCTGCCCTGGGCCAGGGGAGCAAATATGATCTGGGAGTGATGGCAGTGAGCTCCCTGTCACTGGGAGTGAAGTCTGAACATCCCTGCAGAGATCGAGAGAAACTCAAATCTTGAAGAAGGGGTAGAACAAGCTGACTCTTAGAGTCTAAGACTTTGTAATTCACGTGCAAAGTTTTCTCTGGGAATTCATTCACAGAAAGCACATTCCCAGAGTCCAGAAAAGTGCTACCTAGTATCTCACCTCAAACCCTCTGGCTACAGTCTCAGCTACATTCGCCCAAATTAGTGGATAAAGGCATTGTGGAGCCTCGCATTTCCTTTCACCAAATCCTCCCAACCCCTCTGTCTCTCTGTAAAGACAGCACCCCCAACCCCAGCCAGCCCAGTCGGGGTGGCCCTGTCCTGAGTAAGTCTGGACAGGAGAAGAGGACAGATGAGAGCCCAGATGTCACACTATGCAGATGGACAAGGATGGCCACCAGACCCGGTTCGTGCACCTCCCGGATGCCTCGGCGTGGTTCTGTGCTCGCTGTTGCTGGGAACCCACTGAGTTCAGCCAGACTGCGGGCTGCAGCCACAGGGAGGAGCTGGGGGTCCTTCCGGGAGCAGGTTCATCTCCTCCTTCAGATGGGGTCATGTCATTGGCACACTGTCCCACCTACAGGACTGCAGGGGCTGCTCTGGGCCTGCCACCCTGCCCTGCTGCTGGCTTTGACCTGACAGTCAGCGAGAGCAAGAGGCAGGATTCAAACCCGGGGCTCTGCGCTCTCCATGGACCATCTGACTCCTGACTCACTCACCTTCACCACCCGGGTCTTCCAGCGCGTGTCCGAGCTCAGGAGTGGGATCTAAAGCTACATCCGAGGGTCTCTTGCGAGTGGGCTCCCGGCGATGTGGTTCCGCTGACCAGAGGCTCGGGCGCCGGCCCGGGGGCAGAAGGGGGCCAACGCTTCGGGGCTCCCTCTGCAGATGCGCCCGCTCGCGGGGTCTCGGGGGCGGCCGGACCGGGGGCTCCTCGGGTGCGGGGCCTTCAGACCCACGCTGCCAGCTTGACTCCTGCAGAGGCGACCGCCCCAGCCTGCGGCGTGGTGGGGACAGCTCCCCCCGCAGGCACCGGCCGGTTCTCCAGCCTCCCGCCCGCCCGCGGAGCCGCCCTGGAGACCAGGTCCGCGTGTGATCCTGGGAGACGCTAGGCCAGGTCCGCGTGTGATCCTGGGAGACGCTCCTGCAACTCGACCCAGAACCTGTCCCTTCAGCGCCCCCCAAGGTTCCGTAAGCGATGCCACGCTCCGCAGCAGGACCTTTGTCATTTCACATGGGAACCGACGCCAGCATCTCTCCCACTCAGACCCAGAGAAGGCAAGGGACTTGGCCACGCCCGAGGGTCGCGTGTCCCAGGCCTTCGGAGTCCCACCCTGGGTGTCCTCCGGCTCCAGCAACAGAGAAGGTCAGCGGCGGGAAGGCTGTGGCGAGAACGAGGGCTTCCTTCCGACCTGTTGGACTGGGGGCGTCTGTCCTTGATTTGGAAAAGCTGTGTGCGTCGGCCCTGAGTGCCCCGGGGAGGTGCGGGGCCTGAGCCATCTCCGGAACCCTGCCGGCCCGCCCCAGACTTGGCTGGAGGGAAACGGTCATTATTAGGGAAAAACAGTAAAAGTCCGGCAACTGTTTCAATGAAACCCATACAAGTTCTGGAAGACCCACACCCCCAAAACTAACCAGATTTGTCAATATTGAAAACCATCTCGGCAAAGTAAAAAAATAGAAAAAATAATAAATAATAAAACCATCGTGGTCAGGATAAAAAGTGGCCGCCTCTGGTGAAGGTAACTGTGGGAGCCGTATTGATTTTCTTTCTCAATCATTTCCTTTTTCAATCACATCATTTCATTTTCAAAGCATGTCCATGGTTTATATTTATTTAAAAATATTTAACTATGAAAATAGTAACTAATACATATGTAAATGACTATATAGTTATCACATATATAATGGACACATTAAATATACAATATATTATATATATATATATAATAGATACATTAAATATACTATATATATTTGGAGAGTCCGAATTTCATGGCAGGGTAGTCATACAAATTTGAATAAACTTGGCTTTATGAAAAAAGTGATTTTTTTTTTTTTAATGTGTGCTATGCAGGTAACTTCACTCCTGAATCATTTCCTTCAGAATTCAAGAAAACATTCAGTCCTATGCCAGCTGTGCCGCTTTTTAAATTTCCGCGCCAGCCCTGGTTTGCAGTGTGATGCCTTTTAGTTTTGTGTTTGTTTGGTGTTTTCTGTTTGTTTGTTTCACTCTCTTTTGTTTTATGTTTGCAAGGCTCAGCACAGTTTGCTCGTGCAGTGGTCTTTCCACAGATTTCCTGACGCAAAGGCACCTTTTTTCTGGGTCTGTTCATAAGGAACTCTGCACTGAACAGATCTCTTCTGTCCCACTAGTTTTGAAAGATTGGAATATAACTGCCAAGCTACAACAAACTCACAAACGGGGGCGAGGAGAACCGCAACTGCCGAGGGCTTCCTGTGGGAGGGGACACACGGTGCTCTCGTCCCGAGGTCACAGGGGCCTCTCCGCTCTAGAACGTCAAGACTGAGGCCGATGCTGACATTCCAGGCCCTGCCACGGTGGCTGTGCTCAAGGCCTCTGAAGTCTGGCCCCCACCTGCTGGGGAAACGTATCTCTTGCTTACGCCCTATCACACACCTCACTCCGGCTGAATCCACCCCTCTCCTCTAGAATGCCATCTCCACGCAGCCTCCCGTGTCCAAATCCTTCAAGGTGAGCAACGATCATAAGAAGACGGCCAGCAAGTTGAGCAGTTACCATGTGCATGAGGGTCCCTCCCGGGATTCTAAAGCAGCGAGCATTTACTGAGTGATTCATAATCAAGACGTTCTTTGTATCTGTTTTCATTGAATCTGCGCAACATCCTCCAAGGCCCACCCCAGGAAAGGAGTTACGTCACATGCCCAAGGTCCCCCAGCCAGTAAGGAGTGAAGGCAGGACATGAACCAGGCGGTCCCCCCCAGTCACACTCTTCGCGACAACACTGTACCGGGTTCTGGGCAGGGAGTAGGTGCACCATAAAAAGGCTATAAACAGCTCCAAAAGTTAAACACAGAGTTACTACATGACCCAGCAGTTCCTCTCCTAGAAATATGTGCAAGAGAAGTGCACACATAGGCCCACGTGGAAACTTGTACGCGAGTGTGTAGCAGCTTTCTTCGCAGTAGCCAAAAGGTAGAAACGACCAAAATGTCCACCAGCAGGTGAATGGGTGAGCACAGGGCGGTCTATCCACACGATGGAGTGTGACTCAGTCATGAGAGAAATGAGAACTGATCCGCGCGGCACCATGAAGGAGCCTCGGAAGCATCCTCGCAGTGGGAGAAGCACAACGCAGGTCTCTGCAGGAGGCTGATCGGGAGGGAGGCTCTGCTTGTGGGCGTGCGTGGGGCCAGGGGGTCCACGGGAAATCTCTGCAACTTCTGCTTAAGTTTGCTATGAACCTAAAACTGCTCTAAAAAATGAAGTCTAGTCCGTCCAGTGTGGCTCCATGGATTGAGCATCGTCCCATGCACCAAAAGGTCACAGGTTCGATTCCAGTCAGGGCACATGCCCAGGTTCAGGGCTCAGTCCCCATTAGGGAGCATGCAGGAGGCAGCTGATCGATGTTTCTCATTGGTGTTTCTATCTCTCTCTCCCTTCTTCTCTCTTAAAAAAATCAATAAAACATATTTTTAATAAATAAATAATAAAGTGTTTCTCTCTCTCTCTCTCTCTCTCTCTCTCTCTCTCTCTTTCTCCTCCCTCCCACTCTCTGTGAAGATAAATGGAAAAATATCCTTGGGTGAGGATTAAAAAATAAAATAATAAAATAATCTCAAGAGGGAGCCCACTTGGGAACGACAAACGTCCCCATCAAGGCCACCCACCAGTATTCCATTTCCTGAGTTAAGTCACTTGCCCTGAAAACAGAAAACGCTCTTTATGATACGACGTTGTAACAGGGGAAAGACGTGGACATGAAGGAACAGCACATGGGGTGCCTTTCTTTCCTTTTGCCGCTGTAACAAATCACCACGAACTTCGAGGCTTACAACAACACCCATTTAGTTACTACCTCACGGCTCCGGAGGTCAGATATCCAGAATGGGCCTCACTGGGCTAAATGGGGGTGTCTGCAGGACAGCATTCCTTCTGGGGGCTCTGGGGGGGGCCGTTTTCTTGCTTCTTCCAGCTCCTCGCACCGCCTGCATCCCTCGGCTCCGGGCCCCTCCCTCCATCTTCAAAGCCAGCGGGGTAGCATCTTCCTGGTTCTGGCTCTGATTTCCCTTAGGCCCCTTATTCCACTTTTAAGGACCCTGGGATTATATTGGGATCATCTGGATCACCTCCTCTTTTAAGGTCATCTGAATAACGGTGCGGATTCTGTCTGCAGCCTGCACCGCCCCTTGCCAGAGAACAGACGTGGTCACAGGTTCTGGAGATGAGGACGTACATCTCTTTGGGGGGAGCCGTGACTGTGCTTCCCAGTGGGGAACCAGGGGTGGTAGAGTGAGCGCCGTCCAGGGAAGGGTCTGCAGAGACGTTTGGGAGGGCTGTGCCAAAGACCAGACATGGGATCGAGGAAGGACTGACTGGCCGACCCGAGCCTCCAGCCTAGGGAAAGGTCGGCCTGTTTCTCTCCCAGCTCCGTCAGAGCGCGCGTTGACTCAGCGCAGCTTCCAGCAAGTTTGCCACTGGGATGTCCACGTTGCCTCGCCAGGTCGGCTCATCAGCGTCACTGCCCCAAAGCCAATCCCAAATCCTCCTCAGCCAAGTCTGGACAAAGGCAGGACCTGGGCTCCATGTAGGGAGGACTGGGGAAGCCCAGTGCTCACTATTCCCAGCCCTGCCATCTCCCTGGAAGGTGGGACCCGTCCAGAGGGCGGGAGTGCACCAGCAGTCAACAGCAGACTCATTAGTGGGCCCATCCTAACGGTGAAACACTGAAGCCTACAGGGGATAAGTTGTCCGTGATCCCTGGGCTAGCAGGCAGTGGGGTCTGCATGCAGACCCTCTGACCCGAGTTAGCTGCTCACTCGGGAAGTATGGTGTGCGTTGCATTGCCTCACAGGCACGCAGGGGTATCTGTTTTCAATGGATTCCACTGAAAGGAGCCAGGGGCATTCACTCAGACACAGTAGCATCAGTGCTTGTAGATCAGCAAGCCTGGGAGCTGAGGAAGCCCAGAGCAATGCCGAGGAACACTGCCTCGGTGGCCAGGCCAGGTCTTGCACAGAAAGGCCATCTGAGCTGAGTCGTCAGAACCAGACAGGCGCCATCCAGGGGAGGAGGCCGACAACAGACAAAACTCAGAAGCCGTTACAATCAGATCCTCCCTGCGCGACGCCGTCCGCTCCACGTCCCAGGCTGATGGAGCCACCTCTGTCCATCCGGGACACCGTCCCTCATCACGGCAGAGACAAGGGACACAGTCACGGCAACCCATGTGCTGGCTCCTGAAGTTTCCTCCTTGATGTCACACACAGCCCTTCTCCCCCACTTACTGGCCAGTCCCGATGGAACGGGGAGAACGGAAGGGCAGCACGAGCGAGAGCGGGGTAATCTCTCCAACAGCGGGAGCCAGGCGTGGGGACCGGCTCAAAGCCCGAACGTCGCAGAACCAAGCAGCTCGCTGGGGATTGGACCTTTCTTGCCCAGAGGCATGACATCACCAGGGAGGGAAGAGCTGAGTTCGGGACGCGAACCCGGTACCAGATGGCCCACGGCCCAGCTGCGGGAGCAGCAGCCCTCCCCAGGGTTCTTCATAATAAACGAATAATAAACATTCCACCAAAATCTTTACATGGATAGAGGAGTTTAATTATAACAATTTAATATTCAGAAGCAAAACCTGCCTTCATACAATTACAGTAAGACAACTTTTAATTAACTTTGGAAACTTTCTTTTGCTTGGAAAATCTAATTAAAAGTACTTAGGGAACTATTAATGTAACACAGCTTCAGGAGGAGGCAAAAATAATATGGGGAAGGTATGAAAAAGAGACATAGAAAAGGTGTCCGTGGGGAGGAGGGTCACGAGCACGCCACAGTTCCCGTCCCGCCCCAGGCTCTCGGGACGTCGGAGAGACTGTGCCGACAGCAGCCCGTGGGATCCCACGGGGAGTGGAGTCTGGTGGGAGTTCTGCCTTTTCTTTCTTCTGCCTTCGGGACTCCCCGGCCTCTATGTGAGGAACACAGAGGAGGGTGGGGTGAGGTTAGGCCAGAGGGCCAGAGGAAGTTTCGGAAAGTGACAGGGCAGCATAAAACATTCGCCTCTCTTGGGAGGGACAGCAGAGTGGAGGTCCATGGCTTTGCAGCTGACCTAGCCCTAGTGTGCCCAGGGGGGAGAGCACGGCCCCGGCCCCCGTGGTTCTCAGAGTGTGGTCCATGGCCCCACCGCAGAGCAGCGCGGAGTCCATATGTTAGAGGTATGACCAGAATCCCGGCCCCACCTCGGACCTCCTGCATCGAGGGCCATCTGACCACAAGGCCGGGGGTCAGTGCACACTGACTCAGAGAAGCCCTGATCTCGGCCACAGGGATCTCCCAGTGCGATCTGCAACCGTCTGCTTCGGAATTCCTCGGGGAGTTCGTTTAGAAAGTGGACCCCAGGCCCTACCTGGTGGATCAGAGCACTGGAGGTGGGGCCCAGGAGCCCGCATTTCAGAGAAGCTCCCCGAAGGGGATTCTGGTGCTCACTCGAGCGTGGGAGGCGCTGGCATGCTCCACAGAACCCCAGCCTGAGGTCAGGACGCCTGGCCTCCACCTGCTGGCCCAGGAGCCCCTCCACCTTCCCAGGCCTGTTTCCTCGTCTGTGAAATGAAAGGGGCGGTGCCCACCTTGCAAGTTCGCTGAGTGTCGGCTGAGCGTGGATGGGGCGCTCTAAGCCATGCTGAGCACATCGTCACCCTGAGCTGGAGCCTGAAATCAGGGAGCTGGTGGGGTTAGGAGACCGAGGTTCTAACCTGGTCCCGCCACTGACTCGCGTCAAGACCTTGGGCGAATCAGGCCACCCTCTCTGGTCTCATTGTTCAACTCTCTCAACAACCAAGCAGAAATCTGTAAACTGTGCCGGGTCGTAGGAGATCTAGGCAATCTCCAAGACTCTCTAAGACGCTGGAATCGGTCATCCTCTAGAGCTGCCCTCGGGGTGGACCCCACCTTCCCAGGTGAATGCAGACAGAAGCAGAAGGGGTCTCTGACAAGGGTCGCTACAGACCCATCAGGGGCTGGAAGAGGGAGGGGATTAGCCCTCTCCACGTCATAGAAATGTGGCATTCCCAGTAAGTTCCTTCTGGAACTGTAGAATCAAAACAGAAAAGAAAACAAACAAAATTGATTGTCAAGTGCGCCTGCACCCCCCGCCCACCCAGCCTGGCACCTGCTCACAGGGCTCCAGGTCTAACTAGCTGACCCCATTCCCGAACCCAAGGGCCTCGGCGAGGTGTGCGGGGCAGAGAGTGGGAGGGACTTCAGTGTCACACTGACCCCCTGTGGAAGTCAGGGGGGGCAGCCACTGCTCCCACCTGGAGCACCCCCCTCCGGGCCCCCTCCAGCCTCCCAACCCGGCCCTGTCAACAGCAGCCCTCCCTGAGAGGGTCTTCCACCAGCCACCACCTCTGAGGCAGAGAGCACTGCACCCCGGGAACCCTGCCAAGGTCAGACAGAGGATGAAGGGAGGGGCGTGCCCTCTCCCACCGGCCAACCAGCACCATCTCCTGCCTGGATACGGCTACATCTTCCCAGCCCCCAGAGTCGTCCTCCTCTGGAGTGAAGCCCCTCGTCATCTCGGTGAGCCCCAGCCTGGGGTGGCCTTCTCCGTCCAGCCACGCACCTGGCCCTGCGTGGCCAACATGGTGTCCTGAACAGCTGAGGGCAGCTGCCATCTGCGCTCAGGCCGTGGAGAAGCTGCAGGGAGCAGACAACACTGTGCCGTGTAAGGGGACCGTGGAAGTGCAGCGGAGGACTCAGGGAAGTCTTCCTGGAGGTGGTGGTATCTAAGCCATAGCCCAGGAGATAAGGAAGCAGCTGGGTGAAGGAAGGAAGGAAAGAGCCGAGGAGAGGGAACACTTAGGGAGGTGAGCAAGAGAGGAGCTTAGCTGTGGCTGGAGGGGAGGGGGAGGGACTGGGAGGGGAGAGAGGACACAGAAACCCCTGCAGGAGAAGGGCAATGGTGTCCTCAGAGGTTCTTTTTGAAAACTCCAGTCCATGCAGAGAACAGGCTGAGTGAGAGGGAACTAAGCAGGTATAGGAAGGCCAGGGAGCATCTCCTGGGGACTAGGCACTGCCCTTGGCACCTTCCACGTTTATGAATGCACTTCGTCCTCCCCAGAAGCAAGGAGGGAGAGACTGCCAGGACGCCCGCTTTCCAGGTGAGGACCTGAGGCCCAGAGGGTTTACGTAACGTGTCCAAGGTCACGTCACAGTAAAGGTGCAGAGTAAGGGGAGAAACGGCAGCCAGCCTCGAGGAGCAGAGGCAGCACCACCAGGACCTTGGGGACGGGGCTCCACCTCGTGAGGCTGGGTATAGGGTCCCCAGAGCCTTGGCTTTGGGACACCCAGACCTGGGGAGACCCTCCTGCTCTGTCATTCTGCAGCTGGATGAGCGCAGGCAGCTGACGTCTCCTCTGTTTTCTCAGCTTCCAACTGGACATGATGAGACTCATCAGGCAGATCTCTCAGGAGGATGAGCTCAAGGAGCCTGACCAGTGGAGGCTCCCAGGAGGGCTCCTTCTCTTCCCTCCCCTGCAGGCAGCCTGCCAGCCCCCGTGAGCACAAACACTCAAACTGTCCAGAGTACCTCCCCTGTCCTGCCTCATTTCGCCCCTTCTGGGTTCATTCACTGCCTTCATGAGGGGGACCTGTAGCTAACATTGAGAAGTCTCCCTCTTGTGTGTACCCAGAGGATGTCATAAAGGGATGTCATAGAGGGTGTTATTCTCTCCCTGAGATGCAGGAGTGGCTCTCAGCCTCTCTCAGGAACAGCTATGACTTCTCTGGGAAATGGTAAACAAGTTGTAAATGCTCTTTTCCCTCTTTGCTTTGGCTGCTGGGGAGCTCGAAGCCATATATAAATTTGATCATCCAGCTCTATCGCTTTCCTAGTGCTCACTGAGGGGCCACAAGGTGCAGGCCCTTTGCACACATGAAAATGATTTCCCAGTATACATTTAAGGGAATAAACATCCCTTGGGTATATATCTTACGTTGCTACACTTGTTTACTCCTAGGCCCAATTTCCTTACTATTTTTTCCCTTGATATAAAAATACACATACCACCCAAAATTCCACCCCTCAGATATAAACATTTATGTGAACATTTTGATGAACAACCTTCCAGATGGGCATGAAATGCAAGTATAATTTCATAAAAATGGGATTCTATAATTGACTCAACTATATGTCATAGATAGCAGTTTGTGTCAATGAATATAAATCCACATGATTGCACAGGATACTGTATTATGGATTACCATCATTTATTTAGCCGGATCCCTATTTCAGTACACTTGGGTTATTTCTCATTTTGGCAATTATAAAGCAAGCTGCCACGGAATTCCTGGTGCAATTATTTTTTCCCATTTGTATGCTATCCTTCTGATGAAAAATTCTTAGTAATGATCTCCTTTGTTTTTAATCTGACAGTGTTCTTTACATTTTGTAAGATTGGTAAATCCTTTGGAGAACGAAAGAAAAACACTTATAAAATAAAATAAGTGATGGCATACGTATCCATTTATCAAAACAATGGAATATTACATGGCCATAAAAAGGAGTGAAGTACATGTTACAACAAGGACAAACCTTGAAAACATTGCACTAAGTGAAAGAAGCAAGGCACCAAAGACCACAGTTTGTGTGATTCCACTGATATGAAGTGTCCACAGTAGAGAAATCTATAGAGACAGAAAATGGAGCAATGGTTGCCTAGGGCTGGGAGGGGTGGCAATTTAGAGGGTGACAGCTAAAAGGAAATGGGTTTTCTTTTGAGAAGATAAAAATGTTCAAAAATTGACGGGGTGATGATTGCAAAACTCTGTGAATACCATTCAATTGTGCCATTGAACTGTCACTTTAAACGGGTGAGTGTATGGTATATATCTCAAGCAAGCTGTTACAAAAATAAATAAAATCCTGTGACCAGATCTCTAGGAGCCAGAGAGGAGACAAGAGGCTGTTGGAGGACAGGGGTCAAAGAGATGACATCGTGGGGCTCATTCTAGGGAGGAAACCAGGAGGCAGTGTCTCAGCCCTCCCTCCGAGGCAGGGGCAAGACTCCCTCTGAGTTCTGGGGGAACACAGGAGACATTCCCAGGGCCTCTCTCCAGGCCAGACCGTGTCCCCAACCCCGTGTTCCTAAGCAGCTGTCTCCCACCAGCTATGAAGGTTGGTAACGCTGATGGAGCCCTCTCCAGCGCTCACATCATCAACCACAGACAGCTTGAAACTCCCTGATTACAACCACTCTCATCATTTCCCAAAACCTACTCCCCTAAAATTTGCTAATAAAAGCTAAGAAGCAACAAACCGAAAAGAGGAAGAGAGAAAGAGCCCTTAGTCCCAGCCGTCAGGAAGGGCAGGAGGAGGAAATGGCCCAGTTAAGGCCCATTTCTCACCCGATTTTATGGGGCTGGATCTTTGGGGTCATCTGTGGGGTCCCCTCAGTGAACCATAGGTATAGCCAATAACCCCCAACAGCTCCACACTGGCATCAGCTTCCAGGTGCCTGGTAGAGAAATGGGCCACAGGGATTCTGCCCCCTGTGCTCCAATAGCCTGGGGCACAGGCAAGAGGGCATTTGGCCACCACAAGCTACCAGGTGGCCCCCAACATCCAGGAATCTCCATCCTTTCCTGTCACCATACAAAAGTCCTTCCCCACAGGCTGGCCAGCCCACTGGAGTGGCCCGTAGGCTTGGATCCGGCCGCGGCTCCAGTCCCATATCCTAGCTCCAAGACCCTGAGCACGTAGCTTTCTCTCTCTGAGCCTCAGTTTCCTCATCTATAAAATGGGTATTATGGACACAATCTACATTTTGTTTATTTCCCCAGGTGTTGTGAAGATCAAGTGAGCCGCTGGACAAGATAAAAGGACGTAGGGCAGCAGTTCCTGGATGCCAGACTGACTGCCCCAGAATTCCTGTGGATGTGTGTTACAATACAGATTCCTGGGCCCCCTTAAAAGAGAAATGGTTCCTTGGACATAGGATGGGCCCCGGAAACTATATCTGGAAAAAGCTACTTGGCACTTATAATGGGTGGACAAGGAACCCTTGCCTCATAGACCAGCATGGCGCGGCCTCACTGTGGGCAAAGGTTGGACCGGCAAAGAGAGGTAGTGCTGGTCAACCGTGGCGGGGCTGCTCCCAACCCAGCCAGGTACTCACTCCCCCTTTCTGAGCCTCAGTTTCCTCACCTGGGAAATGGGGATCCACCCATCTTTCAGGCTGGGTAGATGAAGGATGTGAAGTACTCAGCACACGGTGATATTTCAATAAATGGGAGCTGTTCCATTTTACATTCGTGTATCATTTCTATCATTGTTACTTAGAACAGTCAGGTAACGTAGAACCTAAAAGCCATCCGTTTTTATGTTTTTACCTGAAATTTTTCCTCTAATTGTTTTTCTTTTTCCATTCTAAAAAGACATGCCTTCCCAGGAATGCACAGTCATTGTAAAAATGCAAGCCCTCTAGACATATTGAGCCTAGTACTTACAGTTTGGGGCTGAGTCCAGATAGTTTTCTATAAACAAGAATAAGCATGTAACTGCCATTTCGCACACACATACACACAAATGGCATCATACAGTGTAGTTGTGCCGAAACTTGCTGTTTTCTCCACTCAACAGTCTATCAGGACATCTCTCTGTGCCACTGTACTGATCTATGGACCTAAGGGCTAAAAAGTATTCCATTAATTGGGCACACCGTGATTTACTTCACTTGGTCCCTTCCAATGGGCATTTAAGTAGCTTCTGACTGTCCACTCTTAAAAATAAAGCTGCATTGCCATCTTTGGGCATGTATCCTTGAACCTCTGGGGAAGTGATCCTGGGAAGCCATCGTGTGCCCAGTGCCAAATACTTAAAATACATTTATCTCATTAAAACCTCACCACATCACTGCCAGATTTGACAGGTGAAAAAACTAAGACGAGGGATTCCAAAATGGTGGTGGAGTGAATGGAAGCTACACAGACCATCTCCCAGGACCAAACTGGAATTACAACTAAAATAAAGACAAATCATCGGGAAAAAGCAACAGAAAAGCAATTTGCAAGGACCATACAACCAGGGACACTGAATCGATCCTGGTAGGATTGCAGAGGCGTGAGAGGGGGGCTGGGAGCCCACGGACAGCAGCAGTCTTAGCTGTGAGCAGCACCCTCGGGGTTGAAGCCCAAGCTGGCTCCACAACGCAGAGGGCTGGGACAGAGTACTAAAACAGCCACAGCCACTCACCTTGGGTTTCCAGCAGAGGGAGGGCGGACTGGACTGGAACTGTGTGGGGACACTTGGGATTTGGAGGGTGTTCGGAGCTTATGCTGAGTTGCGGCCACCCAGGATGGTGGCCATCTTACTCCTTCCCAGGACTCTGGGGAGAAGTGGCAACCCCTCCCTCGGAGATTCAACCCCACCCAGGTGGGCCATTGAAATGCAAATTGAGGCTCATTAACAACCAGCACCTGCCCCACCCTCGGGATATCCTCTTACGCTGAACACCTGAGGAAGGTTTTCATTCAACTAAGAACCCAAGGCTCTTCAAGTAACCGCGACTAATGGCCTCTAGGCAAAAAGCTAGAGGATAACTGAACCATTCCTGGGCTTGCAAATCTACCCAGGAAAGTAAGACTTGACAGTGGTGTTTAATGTGGGTCCTCCCACACTCATCCAAACCCAGTAGAGGGAGCCATAAACAGCAGAACACCAACATCCACAGGGAAAATTTGGCAGGCTCCAAAACACACTGAGATAGCCAAAATGGTGAAACAAAGAAACAAATCCCAAATGAAAGAACAAGAGACCTCTACCGAAGATGAGATAAATGAAATGCAGTTAAGTAAGTTAACAGAGCTAGATTTCAGAGCCATGATCTTGAGGAAGCTCAACAGCATGAGTAAGGACATCAACACCATGAGTAAAGACATAAAAACATTGAAAATCAACCAATTGGAAATGAAGAAGCACCAAGAAGAAATGAAGAATGACATAGCAGAAATGAAGAACACATTGGAAGGACTAAACAGCAGAGTAGAGGAAGCTGAGGACCAGATCAGTGAATTAGAAGACAGGGTAGAAAAAATCAACCAATCAGAAAACCAAAAGGAAAAAATGATTAAAAAACAGGAAGACAGCTTAAGAGAACTGTGGGACAACTAGAAACATAATAATATTCGCATCATAGGAGTCCCCGAAGAAGAACAAAATGAGCAAGGGTTAGAGAATATATTTGAAGAAATAGTGACAGAAAACTTCCCAAACTTGATGAAGGAAGAAGGCATTCAAGTTCAAGAAGCACAGAGAGCCCCAAGTAAGAAGAACCCAAACAGGCCCACACCAAGACACATAGTAATTAAAATGCCAAAAATTAAAGACAAAGAGAGAATCCCAAAGGCAGCAAGAGATAAGCAACAGGTTACCTACAGAGGAACCCCCATCAGGCTATCAGCTGACTTCTCAACAGAAACACTACAGGCCAGAAGGGAATGGCATGAAGTAATCAAGGTCATGAAAAACAAGGATCTGAATCCAAGACTACTCTATCCAGCAAGGCTATCATTCAAAATAGAAGGTCAAATAAAGAGCTTCCCAGACAAAAAAAGGCTAAGGGAATACATTAGCACCAAACCAGCACTGCAAGAAATGTTAAAAGGACTGCTGTAATTAGTAGAAGAAATGGGAAGGAAAATATAACCACGCTAAACAAAAATGGCAATAAATAAGTACATATCAATAATCACCTTAAATGTAAATGGATTGAATGCTCTGATAAAAAGACACAGAGTAGCTGATTGGATAAGAAAGCATGACCCATATATATGTTGTTTACAAGAGACCCACCTCACAACAAAAGACTCACATAGGTTGAAAGTGAAGGGATGGAAAAAAAATCTTCCAAGCAAACGGAAAGGAAAAAAACGCTGGGGTAGCAATACTCACATCTGATAAAATAGATTTCAAAATGAAGCCCATAACTAGAGACAAAGAAGGTCACTACATAATATTGAAAGGATCTATCCAACAGGAAGATATAACCTTGGTAAACATATATGCACCCAATATAGGAGCACCAAAATATATGAAAAATCTTCTGGAGGACTTCAAAGGAGAAATCGACAGCAATACAATCATAGCAGGGGACTTCAACACCCTGCTGACATCACTGGATAGATCCTCTAGACAAAAAATTAACAAAAAAACAGAGACTCTAAATGAAGCACTAGACCAAATGGATTTAATAGATATCTACAGGGAATTACACCCAAAAACTACAGAATTCACATTCTTCTCAAGTGCACATGGGACATTCTCGAAGATAGACCACATGTTAGGACACAAACTAAGTCTCTACAAGTACAAGAAGATTGAAATCATATCAAGCATCTTCTCAGATCACAATGGCATGAAACTAGAAATCAATTGCAACAGGAACATGCAAAGACATTTGAACACATGGAGGCTAAATAGCATGTTATTAAACAATGAATGGGTTACCGAGGAGATCAAGGAAGAAATTAAAACCTTCCTGGAAACCAATGAAAATGAACACACAACAACACAAAATCTATGGGATGCAGCGAAAGCAGTTCTGAGAGGGAAGTTCATAGCACTACAGGCCTACCTCAAGAAACAAGAAAATGCTCAACATCACTAATTATCAGAGAGATGCAAATTAAAACAACGAGGTATCACCTCACACCTGTCAGAATGGCCACTATCAACAAATCATCAAACAACAAGTGTTGGCGAGGGTGTGGAGAAAGGAGGACTCTAGTACACTGCTGGTGGGAATGCAGACTGGTGCAGCCACTATGGAAAACACTATGGTGTTACCTCAAAAAATTAAAAATTGAATTGCCATTTGACCCAATGATCCCACTTCTAGAAATATACCCTAAGAAACCTGAAACACCAATCAGAAAGAATATATGTACCCCCATGTTCATAGCAGCACTATTTACAATAGCTAAGATCTGGAAACAGCTCCAAGTGTCCATCAGTGGATGAATGGATAAAAAAGCTGTGGTACATATACACAATGGAGTACTATGCAGCTGTAAGAAAGAAAGATCTCTTATCCTTTGAGACAACATAGAGGGACCTGGAGAGTATTATCCTAAGCGAAACAAGCCAAGCAGAGGAAGACAAATATCACATGCTCTCACTTATTTGTGGAATATAATGAACATAACAGTCTGAGGAACAGGGTAGACCCACAGATGTGGAAGTAGGGTACAGACTGACAACCCTCAGAACAGAGAGTGAGGGGGAGGGAAGAGATAAACCACAGAACTTACATGCATGTATGCATAACTGATGGACATGGACAACAAAGCTGGGGACGGGGTGGGGAGGAGGGTGTCAATGGGGAAAAAAGGAGAAACATCTGTAAGAAAAATAAATTAATAAAAAAAAGAAAAAGAAATAAAAGCACAATGCTAAGGCAAAAAAAATCATAAAACTAAGACGAGCGTCTGAGTCCCATGCCTCTGTTCACACAGCTGGTAGGGGGCAGGGATGAGCCTCTGGGAGAATGACTGACTGCTGGCTCCAGGCGGCTGCCTCCCTGCATCCCTCCTCTGCTGGAGGCCCCTCCCATGGCACGGCTTCTCGCTTCCTTTAGCCAATGAGACAGATGCAGGCAGAAGCCTGGAAAAGTACCTGCATGTTTCTGCTTCTCCCTCAAACCCTGGTTCCACCATGGGATCAAGCCCAGGCTCGTCGGCCAATGAGTGAACAGACACACGAAGCTTCCCATCCAAGGCCATCCTAGACCAACCAGGCCCAGGTCCCCTGCCAGGTGACCTAAGATACAAGCCAGCCGAGACTAGCTGACGCAGCCCAAATCAGCAGAACAGTAGAGGTGACCTGAGAGTCTTGACAAATAAGAAAGCGTTTTTATTTCAAGCCATTGAGTTCTGGAACGATTTGTGACGCGGCAATAACGAACGGATACAAAGCCACACTTTGACTCACAGTTTCTGCTGTCTCCAAGACCCCACTGCCTCTGTTGGGTCCAATGGAACACTGTGCAGACTGATCTGGAGGTCCAAGACTGAAGAAGATGTGGCCTGCCACTGTGAAGCTGACACGGCATTCACAGGGAACCTGGCGGCTAGTACAGCTGAGGACAGCAAGGCTGGAGAGGGTCCGGTGCCACTCAGCCCGGGAGCTGCAGGACCAGGACTTGGCCCCTAGGCCCGTTTTCTTCACAGATAGGAACCTGGGGTGCAGAAGGGGCCTTCTTCGTGATCACATAGAACTTAAGTGACAAAGAGAAACCCCAGGACTCCTGACCCCAAATCCAGAGTTTCAGGGATCGCTCAAACCTTCAAGTCATTTTATTTTTTTTAATTTATTGATTTTAGAGAGAGAGGGAAAGGGAGAAAGAGAGAGAGAGAGACTCGATTTGTTGTTTCACGTATTAATGTATTCATTGGTTGATTCTTGCATCTGTCTTGACCAGAGATTCAACCCACAGCCCTGGCGTGTGGGGATGATCTCAACCAACTGAGCTGCCTGACCAGGGCCTCAGGCAGCCTTGAGTGCCAATAAAAGTCATGCCTGCCCTGCTGGTTTGGCTCAGCAGTTAGAGCGTCGGCCCATGGACCAGAGAGTCATGGGTTCTATTCCGGTCAAGGGCATTTACCTCAGTTGCAATTCGGTCCCCAGCCCTGGTCAGGGTCATGCGAGAGGCAACCAGTCGATGTGTCTCTCTCACATAGATGTCCCTCTCTCTCTCTCTCTCTCTCTCTCTCTCTCTCTCTCTCTCTCTCCCTCCCTCCCTTCCTCCCACTCCATCTGAAGATAAATGGAAAAATATCCTCGGTGAGGATTAAAAAAAAACACCTCATGCCTGGGTCCCACCCTGACTACACCCGCAGCACCCTTGGGGACAGCCCATTCCCAATTTAGTGAGCCGAGTCGAGGAGCCCCAGCTCCGTCTGAGGGCATTAACTGCTCATTTATATTTGAGGCCCTGTGTGCAGTTTTTTATGCATCCTTAAATACCAAAACATAATTACCAATGTCAATACATAATGTTTATTTCTTTCAGAACCGACATTTTAATTTTCCTAAGCAGGCGGGAAAAATGATATGCATAAAAATAATGACAAATATTAAAAGTCTCCCGAATAAGGGACCGAGATCACCCGCATAATCCTAAATTTAAATGCATTCACGATCACAGCCATATTAAAGGTCTGATAAGCCAAATTAGGTTCCATGTAAGCATAATTAATCTTCTTTTTCAATGAAGATATTACAAGGGCATTAATTTGAATCCCAAAGGCCTTTGAGAAATTAAATTATATAGATAAAGCAAATATTTGACCTTTTGCAGATAATTACTATTTTTTTTTTTAAAGTCACAATGCAAATGAACAGCAAGCAAACGTTGGGTGTTCTGGGGCCCCGCAAAGATAAAGTTCTTTATAAATATTCAGCGAGAGAAGAGGCAGGTACGGAGCTGTGCTCGGTCGCCCTGCTTTCATTTCAGATTTGAAAACATAAAACTCCAGCCAGGGGCCCTGGTGTTTATTAACAAATAATTGAATGGAATTGGCCAGCACCGATTATGTCAAATTTGCAAATTACCCAGTATCATTTATAGGTCATTAAATTTCAAATGACACAGAGCCGTGGGGCTGCCGCGATGATCCCAGAGCCACCCTTCCACAGGGCTGACGATTACCCAGGTAAACGCCTCGCAGTAGGAAAGCCGCATCTGTCACCCGCAAGCCAGGTTCCGGAGTCCCCCGGCAGCATGGGAAAGAGGAACCGACATCAGTGCCATGGCCCTTCCCCTTAAGCAACCAGGTGGCATCCAAGAATGAACAGGGACCTGGGGCCAAGTCCTGGTCCTGCGGCTCATGGGCTGAGTGGCCCCGACCGTCTCTCGCCTCGGTTTCCTCAGCAGTCAGTGAGCAGAACCACACCAGCGATCATGCCCGGGGGGTATGAAAGGACAGCCAGGGCTCTGAGCGCTAACTCCGGGGCGCTCTGCAGCTGGCAGCCCTGCGTTTGCGTCCTGGTCCCCCCCACGGCTGAGTTTCTCAGTCTGCACAATGGGGTTCTAGCACCCTCTCTGTTTCCTGAGGTTCCTGTGAAGATGAAACGAGAAAGGGCTCGTGAGGCGCCCTGCAGAGAGGAAGCATTCCCAGAGGGTTAACTCCATTTCAGCTGCTAACGTCGCTCCCCACGCCCCAGACAGAGAGCCCCTGGCCAGCTGCAGAGTCTCTGGGCCCAAAGCAGCACGGGGGCCGGAATCGGCACAGTTCTCCCGAGGACTGTTCCTGCAGCTCGGACACTGACTGCTCTCCGGAAAGGGGTCCAAACAGCCGCTGCTGACCCTGCCGAGTGCCAACCTGTGCCCTGTTCCAAGCGCGCTGCATGGATATTTCATTTAATCGTCTAACAATCCTACAAGGAAGGCCTGCGAACGTCCCCATCTTACAGATGAGGAAACTGAGACCCGGGAGGTTGAGGGAGTCCCCGAAGCGGCAGCAGAAGGGCTCACACGGGGTCTGGCTGCACAGCCCACGGCCTTCGCCCCTGTTGGTACTGCCACACACCGTACAAGAGGCCAGGCCTGGCCCAGCCGGTGCCGTCATCACCCTGGCCATGATCTCCCCAAACTTTCTCAGTGGCCCGAACAAAGACAGGAGCCCACTCCTCTCCAAAAGCAGAGGTTTTTATGTCCATCAACCCACTCTAGCAGATCCCCAGGGTCGCCTGCAGCCGGAGGGGACCATGGCCATGTGACACAAAGGAGCTGGCCTGAGGATCCCCTGCATGGCCAACGTTAGAGAATGGGGTCGATCTCAGTTTTCCTTTAAGACTGAGCTTCTCCGCAGCTCCAGGGGACAGAAATGTTCAGATGTTCAGATCTAATTATGCTTCCACACAAAAACAGACTTGTGGAGAAAAGGCACGAGGAGAAGAATGACACAGTGCAGTGATGGGACAGAGCGGAGTGACCAGCCTTGTCTGGGGAAACTGATGGCTAGGCTTTCAGAGAGAACATTTTGAAGGGGCTTTGAAGGATGAGTAGGAGGTCATCAGGTGGAGCAGGAGAGGAAGGACTTTCCTAACACAGGAAACAGAAGGAGTAAAGAGTCGGAGGATGGAGCATGTGTTGGGGGTCTAGGCATTCTCCAAAGGGCCTAGTCATCACTCCTTATGGGACTCCCCTCAGCCCAGAATGTTGCCACCAGGTACTTGGCCTCACCCCTCACAGGGGCCAAACAGAGGAACGAATTTTTCTAACAACGCAATTGGCCATCATGTTCCACACTCTGCTCGAGGCATCATTCAAAGGCCTTGCACGGGTTAGAGGAAAAGAGGATATGGACATGTGGAGATCAGATACTGACACTCCCAAACCCTCGCCCTTCCCACAGCCCCAGCAAGGCCAGTCCAGAGGCCGCCGCTCCCGGAGAGTTTGCAGCGGGAGACATTTAAATGGCCAAAGTCGTGTTCAGCATCGTCATCACACTGGCGTTTTCAATCTTTCTGATTAGAGCAGAATTGAATCTGGCCAGACAAAATTGAATTTGTACATCTCCTAATCATACAATGTTCAAACACTGAATGTTCTAGTCCCAATTAGTCTCCCCTGATCTGGAAGGAGAGTGGAGATATCCTTATTGATGAGGGGAGTGACAACTCAGAGCCTGGAGTGATCGGTGATCGATCAGCTGGGTCCCGAATAAAAGTCAGGGCCTTCCCAGGTACCAGGAGGAGAGCCTCCCCTCCCAGGCAGGAGATGAGCCTGGGCTGGGGGGGGGGGTCTGCCTGCCATGGGCAATTTGGTGCCCCCACGATTTGAGGCAGTTCCCAGGGCTTTCAGGCTGGCAGAGTTATTTACACAAGAAGATGAGTCTTGTAGGTCCAGTAATTACCTGACCATTGATCGCCAGATGGATTCCACAGCCAAGAACAGAACTGGCATTAAACCTCAGATTGGCCTGAGACCCTTCCCGGGTACCCTGTGATCCATCTCCCAACGTGGTCCTCCTGCGACCTCTTCTCGCCCCGGACACGCTTTCCCGGTGGTTCAGTCTGCTCAGCTCTGGCTACCATCTCCACCCAGACCTCTCTCCGGAGCTCCAGGCCCACTGTCTCACTGCGTCAGAGCCACACCTGCTGTGCGCATTTTAGCGGCATATAGTAAGGTATGTAGGGGTGAAATTAATGACATCTGGGACCTGCCATCGGCTTCAACGAATTACCTGGGAACTTGTCAGAAATGCCAGTTCTCAGGCCCCATGCAGACCTTCTGAATCAGAATGTGGGATTGAACAAGAGTCCCCGGGTGATTGCTTAGCACATTAAACACTGAGGCCCTGGCCGGTTTGGCTCAGCGGTTAGAGCGTCAGCCTGTGGTCCAGAGAGACCCGGATTCAGTTCCCGCTAGGGACATGTACCTAGGTTGCAGTTTGTCCCCAGCCCTGGTTGGTCATGCAGGAGGCAGCCACTCGATGTGTCCCTTTCACGTCGATGTTTCTCTCTCTCTCTTCTTCTTCTCTCTCCCTCCAACTCTATCTGAACAAAAAATGGAAAAATGTCCTCGGGTGAGGATAAAAAAAAAAAAAGAAAACATTGAGAAGCACTGGTTTAAAGGGAAAATAGCACTGATTTAACAAAGATGAGGTAAAACAAAGAGAGAGAAAAAAAAGGGAGAGTGAAGCAAACAGAAAATATTGATAACTGATGAATCCAGATCCCCGCCTGTGGGAGTTCATTGCACTAGTCTCTGTCTCCACTTTTGTAACTATTTGCAATATTTGCAGTCAAAACCCAATGCACTGATGGATTGACAGAGGAAACCAGGGTCCAAGACAGCAGAGGTCACTCAGGACAGACGCCCCAGGCTCCGTGTCACAAATGCAAAGAGCCACACGGGCCCCAGGGGACAGGAAGTCATCGGGCGGGTTGTGAAGGAGATGCATCTAGGGGCATAGCTGTGGCCTCAGGAACATAGAGCACCCCGGCCACACAGGATGAAGGAAAAGACCCATGTGGGACACCTCCTGGTGAGACTTCAGCACCTCAGAAATAAAGAGAAAATGTTAAAGGCTTCCGGAGAGCCAACCCACGGAACCTACCGAGGTTATCCGCCCCGCTGGCTGCAGACAGGAAGCCCGGCCCCTGTGTTAGCCTCCTAGGGATGGTGTAAACCATTGCCTCAAACGCAGACGTGTTCGCATACCGTGCTGGGGGTCAGAAGCCTAAATCGGTTTCACTAGGTGGACATCAAGGCCCTTGGGGAGAACCTGTTTCTCTTCCTTGCTCTTCCAGCTTCCAGAGCAACCCTGACATTCCTTGGCTCAGGGCCCTTCCTTCCTCTCAGAGTCAGCATCGTTGCATCTTGCCTCAGCGGCCACACTTCCTTCTTTCTCTGCAGACAAATCTCCCTCTGCCTTCCTCTCAGGAGGAGACTTGCGATTACATTGGGCCCTGGGTATTCCAGGACCACCTCCCCGTCTCAGGATCCTAATCATGTCTGCCAAGTCCTGTTTGCCATGCAAGGTAACGTTCACGGGTTCCGGGGACTAAGACCTGGGTATCTGGGGGGCCATTATTCGGGGGTTTTTATCCCAGGGTTCTATATAAAGCCAAACTATCAAACCTGGGGGAGGACAAAATAAAGATACATTATGATTCCTGAGAACTCAGAATATTTACTACTCTGCACCCATATTTAAAAATCTGTATATGTTCGTCCTGGTCGGACAGCCCAGTTGGTTAGAGCATCATCCCATTATACCAAGGTTGCAGGTTCGATCTCCAGTCAGCGCACATACAACAAACAACCAACGATTGCATAAATAAGTGAAACAACAAATCAAAGTTTCTCTCTCTCTCTCTCTCTCTCTCTCTCTCTCTCTCTCCCTCCCTTTCTCTCTCAAATCAATAAAATAAATTAAAATAAAAACCTGTATATTGAGATGCTTTTACAACAAAATAACAGTAATAATAATTTTTTTTTTATCCTCACCCGAGGACATTTTTCCATTTTTTGTTCAGATAGAGTGGGAGGGAGAGAGAGGGAGAGAGAGAGAGAGAGAGAGAGAGAGAGAGAGACACCAGCGTGGAAGGGACACATCGAGCGGCTGCCTCCCGCACAACCAACCGGGGCAGGGAACAAACTGCAACCAAGGTACGTGCCCTTAGCGGGAACCGAACCCGGGTCTCTCCAGACCACAGGCCAACGCTCTAATCGCTGAGCCAAACCAGCCAGGGCAGTAATAATAATTTTCAAAATATTTTCTTTTTTATATTTAAATATGTTTTTATTGATGTTTTAGAGAGAGAGGAAGGGAGAGAGAAACATCTACGTGAGAGAGAAATATCAATCGGCTGCCTCCTGCACGCCCCCTGCTGGGGATGGAGCCTGAACCCCGAGCATGAGCCCTGACTGGGAATCAAACCGGGACCTCTCAGTAAATGGGACGATGCTCAATCCACTGAGCCACACCGGCTGGGCAATTTTTAAATTATTTTCAACAACAAAAAACAAACAACCCAATTCAGAAGTAGGCAAAGGACTTGAACAGATACGTCTCCAAAGGAGATATACAATGACCAATAAGCACACAAAAGACAGTGAGCATCATTAGTCACTAGGGAAATGCAAATAAAACCTGGAACTACCACTTCATACCAAATAGGATGATATTCCATCAAAAACTGGTGGGGGAGGGGAGTGCTGGCAAGGATACAGGATGTGGAGAAATTAAAACCCTCAAGCATTGCTGGTGGGGATGTAAATTGGTGCAGCCACAGCGGAAACCAGTTTGGCAGTTCCTCGGTAAGCTAAACATTGAATGACCATATGGCCAGCAATTCCATTCCTGGGTGTATACCTGAAAGAACTTAAAGCAGGGCCTCAGACAGATACTGGGCACCAATATTCACAGCAGCACCATTCGCAATAGCCAAACGGCAGAAACAATCCAAATGTCCATAACTGGTAAATAGGTAAAATGTGGTATACCCATACAGTGGAATATTATTCAGCCACAAACAAGGAATGAAGTACTGTTACATGTGTCTCATGCTTGAAAACATTAAGTGAAAGAATCCAGACACAAAAGGCCACACATTATTTGGTTCCATTTATATTAAATACCCACAACAGACCAATCCACGGAGAGAGAGATGAGTAGTTGCCAGGGGCTGGTGGGAGAGGAAAATGAGCGACTGCTCAGTGGGGCTAGGATCTCCTTCAGGACTAGTTTATGAAAGAGTTCGGAAACTACATAATGGTGATGAATGCTTAGCATTGTGAATGTACTTAATGCCTCTCAACTGTACACTTCAAAGTCATTAAAATAGTAAAGTTTATGTTAAAGAAACAGGGGAGAGAAAAAGCATAGACACAGGAAACAATAGCAACTAAGGATAAGTTAGGATGGAGGAAAGTGAAGACCACATTCCAAGAGCATCCTCTGGCCCCGTGTTTAGAACATCTCCACGGGTTTCGAGACACAGGGTCACACTATCTTCACTGCAGATCTAATCCCATTACCTGGTTCTGCAGTGAATATTCCCATAACCAAAAGCATATAAGTGGTATTTTATTGGGTTTAAAATTTTAGAACCAACCTACAGAGAAAGTATAAAAGACCATTACAGTAACAGGAGAATTTAAATGGTATGAACCTTGACAATATAAGGATAATTATTTAAGAATTGAGGGGGTGGGCAGGAGCCATGGAAGAAAGTGTAAATATACCAATTTTTAAATTTTTCATAGCAGTGATCAATACTTACAGTCCAAAAGGAATCAATCAAGAAATAGAGACTTCGTGCAGTGTTAAAAGTTACAAAATCGGTAGAAGAATTCAGAATAATATCATAACTATAAAATTCAGTGAGGGAAAAGGGAGCTGGAAGGCAATAAAATACATTCAATTCCTCATCTTTTCTTAGCAGGAGGAAACAGGTACTGTCTAAAGGAGGTAAGTCAAGACATGGAATTATAATATTTACAACTTCAGTTGTTGGTGGCCTCCGTTTTTGCCTGGTGACAGATCCCCTTTCCTTGGGGATGACCCACTTGTGTGGTTACGGTGGGGCTGAGCTCCCTCATTGGTCATGGGGATAGTCACATGACACAGCCTGACCAATCGGAGCCTTCCCTGGGACTGCTTGACCAGCACTCTTAGGGAAGCTGCTGACTTTCAGCCAGGGTTGTCAACTTGGGAGGATGTGCATCTGGGCCTTTCTGTGTCCTTCTTCTTGCCCCTGGGCATGTGACTGGGTACAGGCTGATGTAAATCAGAGCTGATGGCACTGAGTCCCTCGATGTGCCAATAGCTTGTATCACTCTTCAGATATCTGGTATCTTACTCAATGAATTCCCCTTTTACTTTAAAATAAATAAAATAGAATATGAAACACTGAAAGATCCTTCTTTCAGTTGACTTAGAAGTTAGTAACAAAGAATGTTTGAGTGCCCTGAGGCGGCCACTGGCCCCTGCGCTGTGCGGATGGTGGTGTTGGCCCAGGCACGCCTCCAGGGGGCAGTGGAGTCCACTAGAACCAAGGAGGCATCAGAACAGCCTTGTGAGGACCCTAGGATTTTCAGGATCGAGTCACAGAGGCTGAATGGCTAGAACATCGCCCGATGGGGTAATGATCACGGCAAGAAGTTAATGTATGGATGGCCAGACTGACATCCAAACCCCAGCCTCCAGGAGCTGGGCAACTTGGACATGATTTCAATCACCCTGACCTTAGCTTCCTTGTTACCCAAGTAGAAATACTAATGTCTGTCCCATGAGGTTGTCGACATGGCAAAATAATGAATCAAAGGTACTTTACAAGCTTTACTTTTATGATGACCAGTTAAGTCCCTGGGTTGTAAATGGATTCTGTTCTCTGACCACAAACTGGTCCCCTAATTCCACCCAGCCACCCCACCAGTGGGGTGAGGGCGAGAGAGTGTGAGTGAGTCACTGCAGCCCTTCCAGCCCCCTGGTCATCAGAGGTCACTCAACGAGAGCTGCCACCGCCCCCTCCTGCTTCTCCTGCCTCTTCCTACAAGTCCCTCCCCTTCTGACCAGTTCCTGCCTCTGTTTTGCTTGTCTCCATGCCATCCTCACGAAGGGGCAGAGGGGATGTTTTTAGGGGAGTGGGAAATGACTCAGGGGTCTGTGCCTCTGCAGAGATGAGGTCTATAACGGCTCCCCACTAAGCTGCTGTTACTTACAAATTATGTGGTGTTGGGTTCCTTTTGTAAACTTTTATGTGTTTTTTTCTTACTCTAAAAGTAACATTGTTTCTTGTAATTTTTTATTGTAAGTAATATAAGTGCTATTGTTTATTGCGGGAAACATGGAAAGATAAAGAAGGAAATAAAAGTCACCCACGAGCCCACAATTCAGATTTAAACCCTGTTAACATTTTGGTGGACTTTCTCCCACTCTCCACTAACACCCTAGAAATCATACCATATCTTACACGCTGCATTTTCAGTACACTGTCAGCAAATCCCTCATTTCATTAAAAAAATGTTTAACGTTTTACCAGCATAATACTCCAGGGTACCAACATCTATTTAGTCAAGCTCCTCTGACTGAGTTATTTAGAAACTTCTGGTTTTTACTACTGATCACTCAGCCTAAATTTCTCTTTATCTGTTCGGTAAGAGACCTGAACCATGTGTGTGCGTTGTCGTAACTGACGGGTTTAGCCCGCAGCTCTCTGGTGCGTAGGAACACATCCAGGACCCCAGGTGGCGGTCCTGAGGTGCCACAGGACAGTCCCCTTCCCCACGGGCAGGCCTCCTGCGCTTCCTCTCTCCTGATGCTGAAAGGCCGGCCATTCCCCCACCCACCTCCCCCAGTGTGACCCTCTGAAGGCAGAGGCTGTGGCCTCAGCCGTGTCCTTCCAGAAGGCTCTGGGCTCCTTATGCCATCCCTCTCCCTCCCCCCAGCCCCAGAAGGTAACTGTGCAGTTTTCTAAACCCCAAAAGTAAACGCCTGCCCTGCACCCTAACTCCAGAGCGTCAGGGGTTTCCTGACTCTGGGTCTGCAAAACTGAGGTCCCCCATCCTATCCCCCTGCGAGGGGAGGGGCACAGAGAGATCTGGAGCCCCAGCTGCCGAGCTGCCGTGGGGCGGGATGGCACTGCTCCACATTCACCGCTTTTCTCGCCATCTGGTGCCCCCGTCTGGCTCCCACTGGACATTTCCACTGTATCCCCTTATTCCAGGGGCTGGGCCAGGAAAGAGGAGGCCTGGGGCCTAGCTGCCGCCCTGCCGCTAGCATGCTGTGTGTCCTTGGGAAACACCTCCCCCTCTCTGGGCTGTGGGGACAGCAGGAGCCCGAGGAGGTGCCCAGATGATCTTCAAAGGCCCTCCTGAGTCAGATGACCGGGTCTGAGCCCCACAAACAGTACTCTATCCGCAGGACACAGAGTGGAGGGGAGCCCCCAGCCCCCCAGGGCCTAGCAGCTTCTTCTTCCTCGGACCTTCCCAGCGAGGGGTGAGCTTCGGCAAGCTCCTGAGCAAGGGGGAGGCCTGAGGCCACAGGTGAGGAGAGAAAGGAACTCCCCTCCCGAGGGGCGCACGGGGGGCTGTGTGAGGTCGTGGGACAGTGTTTATCAAAACGACAGGCGCCAGCTCGAGCACCACTGTCAGTAATGGGTGCCACCGACTAGAATCCACTGAGTAAAGTGAAAAGTTGTGTAGGCCCTGGCCAGTTTGGCTCAGCAGTTAGAGCATCGGCCCGCGGACCAGTGAGTCGCGGGTTCGATTCCAGTGAAGGGCACGTACCCCGGTTGCGGTTCGTCCCCGGCCCTGGTCGGGTCACACAGGAGGGAACCAGTCGATGTGTCGCTCTCACATCGATGTTTCTCTCCCTCCCTCCCTCCCACTCTATCTGAAGATAAGCAGAAAAATATCCTCAGGTGAGGATAAAAACAGAGCTGTGCAGCCTACAGACACAAAGACGTGAAAGGGAGGAAGTAAATAAGCGGAGGTCGCGGCATGGGACGTTCCCGTAGTGGCGAAGCACCTCCCCCACGAGGTAATTCCTGACTGCAAAGGTGAAACAGGTCACATTACAGTCATCGTCCCTGCCAGTGGCTGACCGTGACAGTGACCTCGACACCCCCTTGAGCATCGCCGTACTGACACGCACTGGACGCTGACGACATGTACCGGGGAGACGTGGCGTGGCTGCCGGGACAGGCCCTCTCACATGCATCACCCGATCGAATCCCCAGGAAGCATCAGACGAACCCAAACTGAGAGACACTCTAGAAAACCTTCCAAGCGCCAGGGCCGTGAAAGCCGAGGAGGGCGAGACGCTGCCCAGGCTGAGGACATCAGAGGCGTTTCTGTAACTGCACCACACGGGCGCTGATCCGGCCCCGTGCACTACGAAGGACAGTGCTGGGACATCGGGGAAATGTGGGTGGAGTCTGAGGTTACAATGTATCAAGGCAATATCCTGAGTGTGATGGTGGCAGCCCGTAGGATGGTCCCCTGTGACCCTCCCCCTTGTGTTCGCTCCCTGTGTAAGACCTCCCCTCCCCTTGAGTGAGAACATGGCAGATGAAATGGGATGTCACTCCCGAGATTAGGCGTTAGAAAGACTGTGGCCTCTCTCCCCACCCCACCCCCGACCCTGCCGTGTTATGAGCCCTATGAAGACGCTCTATGAAGATGCTCTCCTGTCCACCAGCCTGTGACGACCTGAAGTCTCCAGCACCCCCTGAGTAAGCTTAGAAGTGGATCCTTCAGACCCAGGTCAGTCTGAAGGTGGGGGCAGCCCTTGACCTCAGCTGAACTACATCTCAAAGGGTCAAGAGCATCCAGAATGCCTGAGCCAGAAACATCTAGGTGAACTGCACCTGTGAGACAATAATAGTTGGTGTTTGAAGCTGCTAACTTTGTTACGCGGCGGTAGATGACCAATGCCGCTGTGTTTGGTCGTGCAGGAGAATGTCCGTGTTTGCAGGAAATACACACTGATGCATTTGGGTGTGGAGGACATCAGGGGAGTTATTCTCAAGTGGCTTAGGAATAAAGAGTTCTTTGTACTGTATTTGCAAATTTCCTGTAAGATTGAGATTGTTTCAAACGGAAGACACTTATTTTAGAAAGAAGGGATGTGCCCAGTGGACATGAGGGGAGCTCTGGCAGGTCAGTGCTCAGGGTGCGAAGAAGCATACTTATGGGATTTCAGACACTGGTCTCTCTCGGGATCGAGCCATCCCTGCCTCAGACCCCACAGTGACTTCCTGTTGCTCAGGATCAGGTCCACGCCCCTGGGCCTGGGATTCAAGGACATGTCCCCAGGCCCGATCTCTACTGCATCTCGCTCTGCCCTTAGTGCCCGACCTCCAGACGGTGCACTTTCCAGAATGTCCCAGAGACCATGATGTTTCCCCCCATCTGCACTTGTTTTCTGCCTGGAATGAGCCACGGCCCTTCTTTCCCGGAAAGCCCCAATAATCCTCTAAGACACACTTCAGGAGTCACCTCCTCCGTGTGCCCCTCGCTGCAGCTCCTTCCCCAGTCACAGCCCAGCACAGAGCTTGTTTAGGGGGGGTCTGTCTCCTCCATGTGACCGTGAGCCCCGCGGGCACCCAACCCCAGGTGGGGCCCCAGCGCACAGTGGGTGCTCAGTTCTGAGGACCCACGTGCCGGACTAAGGCATGACTGCGGGGCCGCACAGCCACACCCGGGGTCCCCAGAAGTGGCCTCCCTGTGATGCCCCGACCCCGGTGGTGCCTTAAGAAGGCCCCCAGGGAGCTTCAGGCTCTGGGAAGGAGCAATGTGCACGTCAGGCCGGTTAATGAATCCCTGAGCACGGGATTAATTACTGTCTGTTGAAATGAGACTGCTCCCTTCCTTCCAGATGCATCTTCTTTTTATTCTTAATTAATTTTTAAAATTACGACGTCGGTGCGAAGTCTAATTTATTTTACTTTTAGCGTTCTTTCTCTGATAAGCTATTTCACGTCGTGCCAGGCGCCCTCCTCGGCGCCCATTTGTCACATGGACTCACTTCGAGGGCTGTGGCCCAGGAGCCAATCGCCTTCCTGGGCTGAGAGGTGAGTCCATCCCTGTAACCCACTACTGAGGGTCTGACCAGGCCTCTGTCTGCTGGCCCATGAGCTTATCCCGCTGTGTCCCAGGATCCTTGGGGGGCGATGGCCTTGGAAATGCAGAGTCCTAGGGTTTATAAAGTGTGCCGCATGCGTCGTCTCACTGACCCTTCAAAAACCCTTTTGAAGCAGAACCTGCCATCCCCATTTTACAGATGAGGAAACTGAGGCTCACGGAGACATCACTGGGACATGTTGGAAGAACGGACCCCAGTCCAGGCTCAGACTCCAAATCTGACGACTCTTCCACGTCACCCTGGAGCCTAGACGGGGCTTGTTAGAAATTGTGACTTGAAGGTGTTTGATGGACAGGTGCTGGCAGGCTGGGCCCCGTGTGATCCCAGTTTTAGTCTGCCCAGAACCCTGTCCCTTCTCCTGGTGAATGCAAGCCCTGTGCGGGGATCGGCTCCCCACCCCACTCTCCCCACCCCCAGCCGTAAGTCCAAATGGGAGGTGGCTGCTTCCTTTGGACCCTCCCCTCAGCCTCGAGATTGCTCCCAGGGCAGGCTCACGTCTCGACTCGAGCCCATCAGCCTCTTCCCTGGGATTTTTCTTGCAGCAGCTGCAGGGAGAGAGCATTTTCCTCTCCGGTTATGAAGCTGAGAAGATGTGAGCCTGGAAGTTGCTGCCATGTGTCCCCCGCGCCCAGCCCAGGCAGGAAGGAGGGAAGTCCCCACTGAGACCAGGAGAGACCAGAGGTGTGGCAGGTCCCTCCCTCCAGCTCTGTCCAAGGCCTGCTCTGCCTGCCCTCCCAGCTGGTTAGGGAGACAGTAAGTCCCCTTCCTGGTCTAAGTGTCTGGACGGGGTTTCTGTCACTGGCTCCCGGCTGCACCGATGGGCTTCCCGAGTGGAGCTCAGCCTGACCTGTCCAGGAACTGCCTCTGGGAGCATGAAAGTGACATTCTGAGGCCCAGAAGTGGCCTGTCCCTGCCTGCTTGTCCCTGCCCGCTTCCCCGGGATGAGCCACACACGTGGAGGCTGAGATACAAGTGTCTCCAGGCTCCTGCCCAGCTGTCCCCCGGCTCATCTCCACCCGGTCCTTCGTGCACATCCCCACCAGGTCACGGACACACAGCCGCGTGGGGACAGACCGCGCCATGCTTTTCCTGGCTTGCCCTCACCCTTTCCCACACCGGTGCCCTCAGCCAGGCCACCCATCACCTGCCGGCTCACTGCAGACACCACCTCCTCCGGAGGCCTCTGGCCACCCCGGAAAGTGACTCACCCACTCCCGTCTGCGATGTGAGTCAACCAGTGGTGGCCCAGGCCCCGCTGGAACTGTCAGCTTAGGCCGGTCCCCTGTGATGCTGCAGCTACAGAGGCCCGCGCGTCAGTGTCCCCAGTGCCCAGGTGCTCACCGGGGGCCAGGCCCCACTTCAGATGCGCAGAGCAGACGAGGGCCTGCTCCGTGGGATTTGCAGTCTGTGGGGGGAAAATGGACAGTAAACAGGAAGTAGGAGTCTGAGAGCTGCCCGACACCCAGCCTGCTAAGTGCAATCAGAGCACAGGGGCAGGGGTGACTTTCATTTGTTTATTTTTATTATTTGTTCGTCCTCACCCGAGGATATTTTTCCATTTATCTTCGGGTAGAGAGAGAGAGGGAGAGAGAAACATCGATGTGAGAGGGACACATTAACTGGCTGCCTCCCGCACGACCCCGACCAGGGCCGGGGACGAACTGCAACCGAGGTACGTGCCCTTGGCTGGAATCGAACCCGAAACACATTGGTCCTCGGGCCAATGCTCTACCGCTGAGCCAAACTGGCCAGGGCAGGGCAGGTGTGACTTTAAACACAGGGGTCAGTGTTGGCCTCGTTGAGAAGGCGATCGCTGAACAAAGTCTCCGCGGAGGGGCGGGAGGGGACAGGACGTCTGGGGAGCGGCGTTCGGGCAGAGGGAGCACCGAGCTCCGAGGCAGGGGCACTCCGGGCCTGTTCAGGTTTGTCCAGGGCAGCTGGGGTAGCCTGGCTGCAGGGGGCAATGGGAAGCAGATGGGCGAGGGCAGAGGGTGCCACATGAGAGCTGGTGAGGACACCCCGGAAGTGCTTGCTGAACACACTGAGTCAGGGTTTGAGGAGGTCCTGGTCGTCTATGTGACAAGGACTGCATAAATAATTAGAACGGGGGACAAAAATGACGTGTCATGCTACGTGGTGATCAGGGAATAACTGGGTGGAATAAGTCAGGGGCGTTCTCAGAGGCAGTGCCCTGAGCAGGGACCCGGGATACGTGTCCCCTTTGGGCTGGCTGCCCGGGGAGCGTGAACACCGGCCCCGGAGGCTGTGAGCCTCCCAGGGCTGCGTAACAAAATCCCACAAACCGGGTGGCTGCAAACGACAGGAGCAGATTCTCTCCCAGCTCTGGAGGCTGGACACCCAAGGTCAAGGTGCCATCGGGGCCGTGCTCCGCCCAGGACTCTGGGCGCATCCTTCCTTGCTTCTTCCAGCTTCTGGTGGTGGCCAGCACAGTCACAGCTGCCTCGCTCCACGTCCCTGGGGTCACGTGGCCATCTCTCTCCGTGTTCTCCCCCCATGGCTCTCTTTTTCTAAGGACGCCGGTTACAGTGGGTTAAGGGTCCACCCTACTCCACCATGACCTCATCTTAACTGGTTCCATCTGCAAGGACCCTACTTCCAACAAGGTCCCATTCTGAGATGCTAGGTATTAGAACTTTAACGCATCTTTTTTTGCAGGTGGGGGCCCGTTCAACCCACGCCACAGGTCTGAGCTCCCAGGGACCCACTGTGTGACCCTGGGGGTGCCACGTGCTGGGCCTCAGTCTGACCTCCTGTGAAACGCAGGGGCTGCCGTGTCATTCCTGGGCGGCTGCTGGGGCTTCTCCAGGTCCTTTAGAAGACACTGCTGGCTTCTCTGATCTCCAGCACAGCAGTGTGGGGACAGGAGCACGGATGATTCCAAACTGTATCTTCACCGTGAAACAAATATTTTGAAAAGCCTTTTGATGTCACTTGGCTGGAGTGAGGAAAACACTGTTCAGCCGCCCGCATTTTTAATTCCATCCCCTTTGCTATTTTCTCCTCTCCTTTAAAGCTTGTGTTTGCTTTCATGTTACACGTTATTTATTTAGTTGCTTGTCAATTAGTGTCTTTTCTCCGAGAGACGAGCACATTAGCAGCTGCGGAGATTGGAATTCGAATTTGCAGCCCAGTGGGTGTTACCCAAGCCTTGCCTTCCCGACTGAGAAAACAGCACCTCTCTGTCATTTCAAAAGCTGACCTTCCTCTCCCGGCTCCCAGCTCCTGGCTCCTGATTTAATTCCAGACTCCTCCAGGGTCAGCGCTGCACGGGAGTGGCGTTCAGAGGAAGCTTTTTCAAATGCACAAAGGAAGATGCGGCCCTGTTAGCAGTGGCCATTGAGGGCTGTTAGCTGAACCAGGAGTCGCTGGATTTGAATGGCATGCTTCACATGACCAGTCCGGGCTCTGACTCGGCCAGTCCACTCGGCCACACCTCCACTCTGCAGTTCAGCAAACACTTAACAGGGTGGGTGACACGGTGGAAACGAAGGACCCGGCCCAGGTCCAGCTCCTCGGTTTGCTGCGTATGTGACCCTGAGCAGGTGAATTAACTTCACTGACCTCCTTCCTGGCCTGCACAGTGGGAGAATTAAGACTGACTGCACGGCCCTGGCCGGTTTGGCTCAGCGGTTAGAGCGTCGGCCCCGCGGACCAATGAGTCGCGGGTTCGATTCTGGTCAAGGGCACGTACCTCGGTTGCGGTTCACCCCGGCCCTGGTTGGGGTCGTGCGGGAGGCAACCAGTCAATGTGTCCCTCTCATATCCATGTTTCTCTCTTTCTCCCCCTCCCTCCCACTCTATCTGAAAATAAATGGAAAAATATCCTCGGGTGAGGATTTAAAACAAATTACCGAAAACGGAGGCTCCGGCCACGAGGATGACGGATGATGAAGATGATGTGACAACATCCTGAGGCAGACAGATTTTGTTACCTAACACTGCAGGCAGGACACCAGGGACTCCCTCTCTTCTCCAGCATTCTCCTTGGTGGCCACATCCTGGCCCTGGGGGCGGGGAGACAGGGCGGCAGCCCGCCCCACCTGGATGTGCCAGGCTCCGGGCGGGAGCGGGATGCTGTGAGAGCCCCGGTCAGAGTCGCCATCCGGGCTGCACACCCTCCAGAGTCGTGGCTCACGCCAGCCCTGCACAGGCCTGCGGTCCTGTGAGCTCACCTGCGGGCGCTCACCCCCATCCAAGCACTCCTGGCACCCCGACCTCCTCACTGATCCCTGGGCATCCGGCTCCCCCCTGCCTCTGGTGCTGGTCCAGCAGCTGCCCCTCGGCCTGAGGCCCCCTCACCCTGAGGCCCCCTCACCCTGATATCTGCTCCACTCGCCCCTCATCTCCTTCCTTTCCTTGGGCTCTGCTCACATCACCCCTCCCGCCTCCGACCCCTCCCCTGGTCTGCTCCCCTGCCTATTGGCGGCAGCACCTTCATCTCCAACAGAGCAGGTTGTTGCTTCTCGGCCACATTCTCACCACCAGAAGGTACGCGAGGTCGTCGCTGTGTCCGCTGATGTGTCCCCCGGGCCCAGTACAGGGCCCGGCACACAGACGGAGCTCTGAGTACAGGTGCAGGTGTGACGCCAGCCACAGGCCCGGCACACAGACGGAGCTCTGAGTACAGGTGCAGGTGTGACGCCCGCCAAAGGCCCGGCACACAGACGGAGCTCTGAGTACAGGTGCAGGTGTGACGCCCGCCACAGGCCCGGCACACAGACGGAGCTCTGAGTACAGGTGCAGGTGTGACGCCAGCCACAGGCCCGGCACACAGACGGAGCTCTGAGTACAGGTGCAGGTGTGACGCCAGCCAAAGGCCCGGCACACAGACGGAGCTCTGAGTACAGGTGCAGGTGTGACGCCCGCCACAGGCCCGGCACACAGACGGAGCTCTGAGTACAGGTGCAGGTGTGACGCCCACCACAGGCCCGGCACACAGACGGAGCTCTGAGTACAGGTGCAGGTGTGACGCCCACCACAGGCCCGGCACACAGACGGAGCTCTGAGTACAGGTGCAGGTGTGACGCCCACCACAGGCCCGGCACACAGACGGAGCTCTGAGTACAGGTGCAGGTGTGACGCCCGCCACAGGCCCGGCACACAGACGGAGCTCTGAGTACAGGTGCAGGTGTGACGCCCACCACAGGCCCGGCACACAGACGGAGCTCTGAGTACAGGTGCAGGTGTGACGCCCGCCATAGGCCCGGCACACAGACGGAGCTCTGAGTACAGGTGCAGGTGTGACGCCCGCCGGGCCGGGGGCCACAGGAGGAAGCGGCGCTGACCTCGCTCTGTGCAGCAGGGCCCCAGGCGCCAGTGAAAACAGGATTCCTGGGCCTCGCACTGACCCCATCGCCGCCTCCAGGGCGGGGCCGGGGTCCAGAAGAGCAAATGCCACCAGTGCTGATCCCAGCTCTGCCCCCAACCTGGGGTCTGATCTCGGGCAAGCACTCTCCAAGGTGGGGTGTCCTTTAGAGCCCCAGTGTTTGGGGGAGGGGCCTCAGCGGGGTGAAGGGGAGCCCCTCGGCTCCGCAGAGCTGACCCTTCTGCCTGCCTGTGTAGGTGGTTCCACGTGAGATCCTTTGTAAAGAAAGGGTTCCAGTTCCCAAAAGTGTTTGGGGACCACAGGCCAAACGCCGCTGGAGTGGGGCGATGCCAGTGGCACCAGCTGTGGCCCTGAGGCAGACCGCCTCATTCCTCAAGGTTCCCTTTCCCCTCTGTCTGACGCAGGGCTGGACCGAAGGACCCCACAATGCCCCCCAACTCAGAAGCTCGGGGCTGCGGCTTCATGCCAACAGACACGTCACAGGGAAGCGTGGGAACCGGGTGAAGACGGGAGACGGTGTCTGGAGACGGGGTGTGGGGACGGACAATTATCATCACACAATATAACACTCTAATGGCAGAATCTTTTATGTGAGAACAGACATTACGGAGCACAGTTCCATCAAATGAATATAATAGACTTGTTTTATATTACAATACACACTGTAATTACACATTTCAATAATTCTTTCAATGCATTACATAGCAGCGCTCTGAAGTAATGGAGTCCTGTAACCATATATAACAACCCGCCTGAGGGGCGGTGCCGCAGGTGGTGGCAGGGTGGCAGAGAGGGTGCCCAGCCTGCCGGGGGCGCCGCAGCTCCCTCCCGCCCACGGGCACGTGGCTTCGGACCCTGATCTCCCGCAGGCTCGTGAAGGGGGAGGAGGGCTTTGTCCAAGCACCTGCCCATCTCCACAGAACTCCCTCTACATCTCCAACTGCACTGTGCAGCCATACCTCCAGGGACGGGGAGCTCACTACCTCCCTGTTGTCTGTTCCATGGGCCCTGTCTTTAAGAATCACTCTGCATCGCTACAAGCCCACGGCGTCGATCTCTCAATCCGAGGATCACACCTACAGTGACTGTTTTAGGCGTTGCGGTCTACTTGTTGCTGCTGTAACAAACTACCCCAAACTCCATGGCTTAAAACGGCACAAAGTTATCATCTGACAGTTTGAGAGATCAGAAGCCTGATTGTGAGTCTCCCTGGGCTAAACTCAGGTGTTGGCAGGACTGAGTTCTCTGGAGCTCCGAGGGGGGAATCTGCTTGCTCGCCTTCCCCAGCTCCTCCAGGGCCCCTGCGTCTGGGGACTCGCGGCCCCTTTCCCTGTTGTCCAAGCCAGCCACTCTGACCCTCCTCCGCTCGTCACGCTGTCTCTGACCACAGTGGGAAAAGGTTCTCCTTTTAAGGACTCACTACAGTGGGCCCACCTGGATTGTCCCATCTCACAGCCTCTACCATGAAGGACATTTGTAAATCCCCCTTTGCCACGTTAGGTACTCACAGGTTCCGGGGGTTAGAGAATGGACATCTGCTGGGGACACTGTCTGCCTGCCATGGCATTTCATTATTGCAACACCAAACAGGCTGTGACTCTCTCCCGGCCTGTAGAAAGGGCAGAAGGGCCGGATTAAGTGGGGCAGTAGGGGTGTAGTGCCTGCCATCTACATGTCTGATGAATGGAAAGCCAATTTGATGATCGGGCGAAAGTATCAACGCCATAATCCACTTTGTCAATATCCCTCCTATGACAAGGTGTGCAGGAAAGGATCGTAAGGCTCAGTGCAGGCTGGCAAGTCACGGACAGAGCAAGACTCTTCCCCTCTGCTGTTTGGACTCTAGACCTCTATTAATGCAGCCAAGGGAACATGAGCATTTGAGGTCCCTTCTTCTTTGGTCTCAGTTCACCTAGCTGCTTGTACTGAAACCCTACATCTGTCTCCAGTTACAAAGGGGCAAATGAGACCGTGCCCACTTTACAGCGGGGTGAAGTCAGGCTTAAAGGACGGAGGCCCCAGGGTGGTTCCTGAGATGAAGTGTGAAGGATGAGCGGGGTGAGTCAGGCTGAGACGTGGGGACGAGTATTTCAGAGCAGGAGACAGGTGTGCACACCTGGAGTTGCAGACTCGGGGGGCTTCTGGGACTATGAGGCGTGTGTGAAGACTGCACCTCATGGGCGGTGGCGGGGTTTGCCAACAATGGGCCCGGAGAGAGGGGAGACAGGCGGGTCAGACGGGGGAGGACTCACATGCCAAGGAGGAATGGGGTCTTGGTCTGGAGACACCGTGTGCGAACGGGGAAGGAGTGACTGGACTTGCGACGGACAAGCTCACCCTGGCTGTGCAGAGACCAGACAGGACAGGTGGGGCAGGAGGCAGGGAGACCCCGGGGAGGCTGCGGCCTCACCCAGGCCTGTAAGGAGGTAGGTGGAGAGGAGAGAATGGGGTGGAGAGAGTTAAGGAAGGAAGTGGAATGACTGGGCTGGTGAGAGGCAGCCAGAGGACCGCCTCCTGGGGAGACTGGAGGCAGCGGGGGACCAGGGACCGGATCTCAGACAAGGGAGGAAGAGGTTCGGGGAGAAAGGGGATATATCATTACCTCCACTTTACAGATGAGAACCTGAATAGAGAACAGGCTGACAGCTGTCTTGGGGCAGGGCGGGTGGAGGATTGTGGGGGACTGAGAAAAAAAAGAGAAGAACAACAAAAAGATGAGAAACGGGCCGAGAGAGGTCAGATCACCAAGGTCAGGAGCGGGAAGCCACGGAGCTGAAATATAGACCCTTTCTGTGCAGCTGCTAGGACTGCGGGCCTGTCTCGGGTGAAAGCGGTCTGCAGCCAGGTCACCGGTCACTGCAGGGCAGGGCCGAGCCGGCAGGTGGAACAGGAGTTCCAGCAGGTCCTCCAGAGGCTACCTGCAGGCTGGCATCCTCCCTGCTGCCCTGGCCATCAGCCTTCTGCAGCAGAAAAGGGAGCAGGATTCTGTGTCCTCCCCACCATGGGGCCCACCTTGGCCATTATGTGGGTCTTTCTCCCCACGCCCCCACTGCCCTCACTTCCCACCCTTTCTTTCTGTCTTCCCCCCTCCCTGGGCTTTCTTCATCCTGCTGGAACAATCGTCATTGGTTCCTCAATGCCAAAAACGGCCCAAACACAGTACCTTGTATCCAACCTCATGCTCAACACCCTGGCCACACTTCACATTTCACCTGGTCCCTCAGTAGCCTCAGTGCCTTTGCACAGACTGTCCCCACTGCTTGGACAGCCCTTTTCCCATCCCCACCTGTAACATGCTTCTATGTCTAAGGACACAGTGGGCATGAACACCCTTCCCTGCTATCCCCTCCCCATGAACAAGGCCACACCATTGCCGGAGCCAGACCCAGCAGCTCACCCTCATCCCCGCCATAGGTGCACACACCACCCCACATGTGCACACCCACACAGGCCCTCAGGTCCTCCTGAGAGTCTCGAATCCACCTGCCTCTGGTGCCTGGCCCTGCCCAGGTGAGGATGCTCTGGCCTGGACTCTCCCACAGCTCCAGCTGTCCCTCCACCCCGTGTGGTCCCTCTGCACACCGTCTCCATCTTCCCCGAACACACATCTTCCCGTGCCTCCTCCCATCTGCCACCTCTGGCTCCTGTCTGCCCCGAAAGAGGCCTGTCTGTCTCCTGCTGGCACCTGAGGCCCCGCCGACCTCTCCAGCCCACCTCCTCCCCATCACTGCCTAGATTCGCAGGTACAGCCAGGTGGATGAACCACTCACAGGCCCTCAGCAGGCTGCAGGACCCACCCTCCCCACTTCTCCAGCTCACAGATTCCTAGCCGCCATCATGGCCCCCAGGACCCCACCACAGGGCACCTTCCCCGCCTACCTCCACGCCTGTTAGGAGCCTCTTTCCCAGGTGCCCCTAGAGTTATCACTTATCACGGACACAGCACAGTAACTGTGTGCCTGCCTCTCCCACTGAGTCCGGCAGCTCTGGGCAAAGACGGGTGCTAGAAAATGCTGAATTTGATAGAACAATCTCTCTCAACCCACACCTATGCCGAGTGTCCTCGCGCCCCCTCCCGTGAACCACACACACACACACACACACACTTTGGGCTTCAGCCACTGGCTTCCACCGCCAGGGAGCCTTGTAATCTGGTCGCCCTGTGTCTGTGACCCCTGACCCTGCGGTCATTTTGTGTCTGTGACCCCGGACCCTGCCATCATTTTGTGTGTGTGACCCCTGACCCTGCGGTAATTTTAGACAAGCCAGGGTGGCCCTGATCTTTTTTTTTTTATCCTCATCCGAGGACATTTTTTTCATTTTTTGTTCAGATAGAGTGGGAAGGAGAGGAAGAGAGAGAGAAACATCGACGTGAAAGGGACACATCGAGTGGCTGCCACCCGCACAACCAACCAGGGCCGGGGACAAATGCAACCGAGGTATATGCCCTTAGCGGGAACCGAACCCGGGTCTCTCTGGACCGCAGGCCGACGCTCTAACCGCTGAGCCAAACCGGCCAGGGCGCCCTGATCTTTCTTTGCTGTCTGCCGTCCCGGCCCACCAGTGCCACCCATGAGCGGGACCACATGTTGTTCTGTTTGGGAAGTAGCATTAATACAAATAAAGGCTCTTTTTAAACCTGAGCACCTGTAATTAAGCTCTCATGTGAGTGCCTGTTAACAATGACGTGATTACGTGTTTGTGTGGGAAGGTGGCTGGTAACCACTGCAATTTTAGTGACATGGTGATCAAGGAGGTCAGGAGCACACCGTGACCAGTTCTCCCTCTGAGACCAGGCAGGGCAGCGGCTTCCACAGGACCAGGCCGAGTGGACAGAGCCGAAAGGGCCCCGGGAAACCAGGAGGACAGACCTACGAGGAGTCAGCTGGAGGCAGCTCCAGCTGCTTGTCTTCCTGACGATGGAGAGCGGCAGACTGGCCAAGCCAGGGACAGGGCTGGGCTTCGGACCTGGTGGCGGGAGCTTCTGGGCAGGCTGTGGGAGAAGCAGACATGGGCCGCAGACTGCGCCCCACCCGAGCTGTCTGGGCACTCACATCCGAGCTGCACTGGCCCGAAACGCTGGGATGGGGCCTCGGCTCTGAGGCCTGCCATGGCGTCTGCCTGGATCCAGCCCCACGGCCACTGGCCCTGTGATCGTGGGCAGTTTGCTCTGTGCCCGTCCTCCACCTGACACAGGCAGCATCTCCCCTGCAGCTGTCATGACTGCACGCGACGTTCCAGACGGCCGGCTCAGAGACAAGTCTTCCCTATTGGCGCGACTGTTCTCCCCGCGGTCTGAGCTCTCCCAGGAGGTGAGCAGCTTAGGAACGGTCGGTGCGCAGATGTACGTGCTGCTCTGAGGCTGGCAGCAGGGCTGGGTGGCGAGCAGACCGCACCGGGCCAGTGACCTCACAGACCTGCCGGCTACTGACGGGAGAAGGCATAACCAAACAAAATCACACACGCACAATCCAAAGTCACAACGGCGGCCAAGTGCCAGTGAGGGGGACATCGTGCTGTGAGAGTGTAAGAGGGGCTCCTGACCTGGAAGACTTCTCTGAGGCATAAACAGGAGCCAACTAGCAAGAGAAGCAAGAGACACCAGGGAAGTGGATGGGAAGATGCAAGGCAGGGAAGCACGACGTACAAAGGCCCTGTGGCCAGAAAGGCAAGCCCTACGAGGCTGGAGAGGGCGGGCAGCTGGAGGCAATGAAGGAATGGGCAGGACTCCGAATACCACATGTGGGTCACGCTAAGTGCAATGGGAAGCAAGTCAACATTTTAAACCAATAATATGATCAGCTTTGTGTTTTAAAGAATCACTCTAGCTGTGGTTTGAGGACACTGGAGAGGGTAGGGGTGAAGAGGGGAGGCCAGCTAGAAAGCCATTATAGCACGTGGCCAGTGAGAGACCTGGACCAAGGTGGCAATGAAGATAAATGAAGCAATGGCCTTGGGAGACAAAGTGGACAGACTGGCCATGATCGTGGACGGGACCCAGAGGGTGAGGGAGAAGGACGTGTCAGGGGTGACTCCAGTATAAGCTGCTGGCCGGAGGCAGAACCTTCACTGAGATGAATGAACAGCAGGCCCCAGGGATTTGGTCCATGTCTGGGCCTCACAGTCAGCCATCTTTTTCTCTCCACATCACAATCTTGCGGAGGAAATGAGACTAGGTTCTGTTAGGAGCCCTGAGAGCCAGGGAACGTCCCTGGGTCTCCGGAGCCGCCCAGGCCCACCCCACCTGATGTCCAGCAGAGTTGGGAAGGCCCCAGCTGTGGCAAGAGGTCCACGCACCTGGCCCCGAAGGCAGAGTCCTGGGCTTCTCAGGAGACTGGATGAGTAATTTTGATAATTGAATTTTTGAGTTAGACTTAAAATATGGCCAAGATTGAAGAGGCAATTTGGCAGGGTCAGGGCCCCCAGGCAGGGTTCTCTGCCTCCACAAGGCTGAGAACTTATTAACGAGATCACTCTCACTCCCGTCCACAGCCCCATTTACACGGGTTCTCGGGCCTGCCGTGCCGAGGATTCAATTGTGGGTCTCTGGGCCCCTGCTCCGATCACCCAGAGCCATTCTGTGGAAAAGGGTAGTGAGAATACTTTGGTTTGTAATATAGGGAAGGCCTGCTGTTTGGGAATAGACAGCGTTTCGGGGAGACAGAATAATCCAGAAGACAGGATAATTTAGAAAACAGGTTTTGACAGACCCAGGTTCAAATCCTGACTCCAGCACTTACTGTGTGACTCTCCAGCCGTTTTCTCGTTTGTAAAACGAAAAGGGTGGTGCAAGCTAATGAATGAGACGAGGCAGTGTGGCTACTGCTAAGCAGGTAGGTGCCAGCCTGGAGGGCCGAGGATTTTACCCTTGGACTCATGCCCGGGAGTGAGCAGGTGGGCCCAAGCTGGGGTGAGCGAGGCCCTGTGCCTCCCCCTCCCTCTCTCTAAATTTAGCCCTTGCAGCTGTCCCCCAGGTGCAGCTCCAGCCGCTGGACCGCTGGTTGATTAATTTCACCATCTCGAAACTGATGCATTTTCTGATTAGGGCTTCAGAGCCTCCTGAATTCAGCTGCTGGTAAAATTAACTCGCCAGGGACAATGGAGCCTTTTCCAAAGTTCAAATTGTCCTTATTTGTGGAGTTTGTTCTTGGCCCTGATCCAGCCCAAGCCGGCCGCTCCTCCACCTCCCAGAGGGAGAGCCTTCACTAGCCCAAGGTAGGGAATATTGTACACAACTCTAAACTGGGGGATAAAAATATACCTTGCCTTGGATTACTGTTTCTGAAAAGCTGCGGGTGACTGAGGCGAGTGGCCGGCTGGGCTCCCAGAGGCCCCTCCTCCCCAGGCCCTGCTCTCAGGCAACCACATGGGCCTGGGATGTAACAGATCACGTGTGCCTCGCCCTCATGACCCTTCCAGCTCACGCCCTTGCCAATGACCAAGTTCGGCTCCCAGGGGCTGTGCACTCACATGCCAGGCCACACACTCACAACTGCCAGTGAAGTGGGCAGTACCGTGCCCCTGAACATACATCTGAACCCGGGCCTGACTTCCGAGCCCCACCTGAGCTCCAACCACCGTCCTGTATGACCTCCCCCACCTGCCTCCCCACACACACTCTTACACACTTGCGTTTGTGCTCATCAGCCACAGGAACTTAACATAGTGCTTTGGCCCTGGCTGGTTTGGCTCAGTGGTTAGAGCATCGGCCCGCGGACCAATGAGTTGAGGGTTCGATTCCAGCCAAGGGCACGTACCTCGGTTGCAGTCTGTCCGGCTCTGGTCCAGGTCGTGCGGGAGGCAACCAGTCGATGTGTCCCTCTCACATCGATGTTTCTCTCTCTCTCCCTTTCTCTCCCTCATTCTATCTGAGGATAAATGGGAAAATATCTTCGGGTGAGGATTTAAAAAAAAAATAGTGCTTTGAAAACTTCCATAAGACCAGCCACTGAGAGATACTAAATGAGTCATTACTTTTTGGAAAGGGTTTTGTTTGACTACTTGCAAATTCTGAGGCTCACACTGTGATCAGGGCTGGGCAGAGGGTGACTGCCATTTCACAGTGCAGAGGCCGACGACGGGCATGTGACGAGCACGAGAGGCCAGGCCCCTGCTCCCTGCCCGAACACGCGGGGCCATCCTGGCCACAGATCAGAGCTTCCACTGAGGAACCCAGTTGAGTGCTTCTTGACAAAGGAGCTACCGTTACTTTATGCCCGAATCTGAGTTTTCGCACGTTGGTGCATCTGTGCAAACAGTCCTCCTGAGAGCTCAGATGCCAGGAACCCAAGCAGAGGACCCTTCCTGACCCCCCGCCCCGCCCCTCACCTGATGGAAAACAGGCGGAAAGGGGGGCCCGGGACGAGGCCGGCTCCCTGACTCCCAGCCTGGCTCTTGCCCTCCACTCCCTACGTCACCTCAAGTCACCCTCGTGTTTGGGGAGCTGCAGGGGTGCAGCGGAGAGCAGTCTGGGGTTTGGAAGGACAGGAGGGACCAAGCCCCAGCCTCTCACAGGTCAGGGCCTGTGTGCTGCGAATGCAGGCCTGGTCCTGACCCCGCCATCCTGGCTCCCTGAGGTCGCGGACTGCGGGCGGTGCTGAACTGAGCAGTGGTCATCACATGGCTCCGCCACCCACCGAGGAGGCTTTGAAGGACCCCCACAACTGGCCAGAATACAGAAGCATCCTGGGCCGGCAGGGAAGGGCACCTTGACAGCTCAGCGTGCTTGGGACAGCGTGCGAGACGGGGGAGCGGGGTGCTGCGGGCAGACCTGAGCCCCTGCGCCTCGTTGGGGCTCAGGTGAAGCCACGCACGTTCTCAGAGCTGGAGGCATCTGGTCAGGTGTGCTGTGTGACTCCTGGGAGGCCTGACGGGAAACGTGGTGGAAAGGGAACAGGACAAGGAAGGAGCCAGTACAGGAGAGAGGTACAGGGACCAGAGACCAGGATCTCCGAGAGCTGGAAGCAGAGGGACCAGGGGAGAGCTGAGGGACAGGTGGCGATGGCCAGGGGGCAGAATGCCAGAACAAGTGACTGCAGAGGGAAAGCCAATGGGGGGGTCATCCAAAAGGGAGCTGGGGTCCCCAGGATGCTGGCAGGAATGGGGACACAGAGGGAGACTGAGTCAGGATTCCAAGGGCCGCACCCAGGTGGGGGCGCGGGGCTGTGAGGGAGCGGAGCGAGCAGAGCAGCGGCAGGTCAGAGCGCAGCTGTCCGCGCCTTCAGCGCCACCTGGCCGGTCTGGAGCCTCAACTACAAATGGGGCCAAGCCCCACCCTCTGTACTCTTCAGGGACGTCACGGAGCTGGGGCAAAGACAGAGGACAACTTACCAGGAAGGCCACGAGAGGGCTGCAGCAAGCGGGGTGGACAGTGCAGTGGGAAGATCAGGGTCATCCTGGGGACACTCACTGCCACGTCCCCACCGCAGCCTCCCTGGTCTTGCCCTGGTGGGAGCGGCACCCCTCAGAGGGCTGCTCTAGGACGTCCCTGTGCATCGCTGAGTCTGTGCCAGGTGCAGGCACAGTGCCCGGCTGTGCCACATGGCACCTTCCTCTCTGGATACCTGACTAGAATCGGCAGAGAGCTCAGCGACATCTGAGGGCCGCTCCCAAGACCCCCGCCTGTCCCACGTGTGCGCTGGGGACCTGGGCTTTGAGCTCCACGGTCACGGCAGCACCAAGCTGACACGAACCGTTTCATGTGGACCTTCACACTGCAGCTGGCGGAGCGCTGAGGGAGCTGGGTGGGCACGGAGCCACCACGGTGCACGCAGGACGCCCAGCTCCAGGGCTGCCCAGCACCCACAGGCCCAGTGCCCGCACGCGCAGGCCTGTTCAACACCCGCCTGCAGAGCACGCAAACCCTGTCCGGCAACAGCCCTTGCACCAGCTTTAGGCCAGAACACAGTAAGAGGAAAAACAGACTTCCCCTGACCAGACAGCCCGTTCCCTCGGTAAGCAGGAACCACGCTGCGACAAGGAGACAGTGGGGGTTGCAGCTTTATTGTCTGGGGCTGTCAGGAGCCTGGTCTGCTGGGGCTGCATGCTCCCGGGTGGGCACCCCCGGGCCTCAGCTGGAAGAGAGGAAAACAGGAGAATTTTAGGACCAATGGAGGGTGTGAGGTAAGATCCCTGACAGTTAAAGGTGACACTGTTATTCTGAAACTACTTTCAAAGACACTGGTTGGTCGGCAAACATCTACAGAACCAAGTGACGATGCGATCACACTGTACCCATTCATTCAGAACGATTTACCAAACGCCCACTGTGTGCCAAGCACATTCACTGCAGTGCTCACTGGTAAGAACCGCACAAGTGAGCAGTTCGAACCACCGAAGCCATGGCACGAGAAGATGGATGTTTCCGTGCGCTGCTGGCGGAAAAATCCACGTGTACGTGGAGGGCATGTATCCTGGCTTCACTTGCGTTTTTCAAAAGAGTTCATTTCCTGCCCTGCACCCCTCCCCCCCAAATGGCTTCCAATGAAAGAAGCTGGAAGGGGCATTACCTCCAGGTTTCCTCTGGCCTTCCGAAGGATCTTGTGGGTTACGACCACTGAGGAGAGAACAGAGAACGGGAGAATTAGACACAGATGCCCAAGAAGTCAGGGTACAAGCCAGGTACAGGGAGGAGGGCCTGAACCCAGGACAGTTCAGACAAGCCTGAGCCCCAGGCCAGAGAGAGGTGTGAAGGTCACACCCCAGGACCAAACACCCATCAGAGGGTGGACCAGGCACCTCTTCAAGGCACCATGCTGAGCCACAACCTCACAGCGGTGCCGAGGTGGAGCAGAGGCTGCTCCACCACGTTCCGGACCAAACCGAGGCTCAGAAAGGCCACCAGAGCTCAGGTGTGCCCAGGGCTCCCCTCCACAGCCTAGGAGGGCAACAACGCAGGGCAGGGCCTACACCTGACTGGCATCATGCATGCTGTGGTTCCTGGAAGAGGGTGTGCCCCACTCCAAGCAAACCCACGGGTGAAGGCTGAGCCCAGGTCGAGGGCAGGTCTGTAAAGGCAAACTCGTGCCCAGCAGCACCTTGGGCAGGCTCCTGATGACCAGGGAGCTGGCATTTCCCCCCTTAGCTGCCCATGAGCTGGCAGAGGAGCCCAACACAGTTCCCTGGGCAAGTCACGCTTTTCCAAGGACAGGAGGGGCTAGGCGGGATGGCTGCCGAGGTGCCCGCACACCTGGCAGTGAGCTGTGCACAGGCAGATGGCCACTATCGGGACCCACGGAAGGAGCGGGAGGGCCATCTTTTAGGGCAGCAACTGCAATGTCAAGTGGCTTCTTCCCTCGGCCTGTCTCCTACCAACACAAACTCCAGCAGCAGGAACGCCTCCACGGAAGAGATTTCCGGACCTGATCGGGGATCCATTCTAAATGGGGTTTGGTGAGGGCCAGGGAATCGGTCTGCTCCTTGGGGAAGGCAGACACAGGCTTCTGGAACTGGCCGCTGGCCATGGTGCCCAAGGCTGACACAGACTCCCCGCCACCTTGTTCAGCATGGGTGCCACGGGGTGGCCTTGAGACAGTATTTCTTGCCTCACAACACCCGCCTGGAAAGAACAGAGTGTTTCCATCTGTGGCAGCAGGGGAAGGGCACAGTAGACAGAGTGAATTTCAGAGGTGCCCCCCAATCCCATGCTGCAGGGCAGGAGTTCTACCCTGGGTTCAGGGGTACATTTGGGGGTGTCCCAAATCCCCGGAAACTAAGTGCAACTCCGTGTGTGTGTGTGTGGACGTGTGCACTTTTCTAGAGAGATCACCCCTCTCCCGAGAGTCACCGACGATTCAGTATCACGGCTGTGCTCTTCTCTACGAGTGACACGGACCTGGGCTAGAACCTGCCTCGCAGACACCCACCACTCCGCCAGCGATCAGCCTTGATATCTCTCAAAGCCATCCCCTCCCCTCCATGGCCTTGTGTGGGCCCATCAGGCCTCTGCACTGCCTGCCTGGGGGACTGCCACAGCCCCCCAAGAGGTCTCCCCAGCCCCTCCAGGCTCAGCCACGGGACCTTCCCACACAGTGACCCAGTCAGTCCCTGCTGCCAGGCCCTTTGTGAGCTGCTCCCTACTAATCATTCCCACTTCCTCTCTCACAGCAGAAACCCTGGGGGCCGAGCGTGTCCCTAAACACTCAGTTCTCACAGTGGGGCTGCCGGCCAGCACCCTGTTCCACCCCTTTCCACTCTCACTCACTCCTTGAACCTAACTGATCCACAGCCTTGAAGCACAGCACCTCTCAGGCTGCCTGGGACACAGGTCCCTCATTCTGCAGCTCACTATTTGTCTCCCCATTAATGCAAAGCTCCACCTGGCAAGAACTGTCTCATTCACACTGTCCGAGCCTGGCATCAGCACCTCTCTTCCACAGTTCAAACTCTGCCAGGCTCACAGCCTGTTTTCAGAAGGCTCCACGGGGCTGAGAACTCCTACTTGACAATAATCTGTTCTGTGATTCTGGGAAATGCCCCAGAAATGCTGGACTCTGATAAGGGAGCACAAGGCAGCAAGGAAAGGAAAGCCCCGTGGTCAGCAGTTCCGCTCAGACAGGCAGGTGACAGGCAGCAGCCCGAGGCCCCCGAAGACACTCGGTGGCTGCCCACTCCTCCAAACATGCAGTGGAATGAGTGCTGAGGTCCCAAGTGGAGGACGCAGCTGCTCCCAACAATCTCTGAAGCTCCCAGGTCGGGTCTGGGGCTGACCTCACGAAGTTATTTTACCTCTCTGACCTTGAGTCTTGTATCTGTCTTGAAAATTGTTTCTCAAACCCGTCCCCTCCTCTGGATGCCCACCAGCCAGCCCAAGAGTCCTTCTTGTCTGCCTGGCCAATGAATCGGCTCCTCCTCACCAGCCTTTCCTGCACGCAGATGTGACAGTCCACGCTCTGCTCTGAGGGTGAGACACCTGAGCATGCCACCTCCTGGTCCCCCAGTTCCCTCCTGCCTCAACTGGCCACTTGCAGCTCTTAGTCCAGCAACATGAAGTGCTGTTGGTTTTGCCCGTGCAAAACCTGATTTGTTTCTCTCTGTCTTTGTCTACACTGTTCTGCTTCCGCCTGACCAATGCCTACTCCTTGCGGACTCAGCTCCCAGGACACAGTGACGCTGCCCCACTCCCACCTCAGTGCTCCCTGAGACTCTGTACACGTTCCCATCACTGCACATGTCCCCATCACTGACTGCACGTGTCCCTATCACTGCACGTGTCCCCATCACTGACTGCACGTGGCCCCATCACTGATTGCACATGTCCCCATCACTCACTGCACATGTCCCCATCACTGCACATGTCCCCATCACTGATTGCACATGTCCCCATCACTCACTGCACATGTCCCCATCACTGCACATGTCCCCATCACTCACTGCACATGTCCCCATCACTCACTACACATGCCACGCAATGTCTCCAACGAGATGACAGTCCCTGGCACAGAGCGACCCTGCCACAAGTCTGTTAGGTGAATTCATTTGTCTGTGTGGGTCAGGAAAGATGAAATGTGAAGGGAAACCCACACATAGGAGGCGCGATAAAAGATGGTCTGGGCTCCAAAGTGGGTGGCCCAGGGCTGGCCTTTCAGTCCCCAGAGGCAGGAAGTGGCCAGACATGGTGGCCTCACTCAGCTGCTCACTTACACTGATCAAAGATGACTTTTTCCTGGTGCTTGCTCAGCTGCAAAAGCTTCATGGTGTGTTGCAACTTCTTTTCTTGTTCAAATAATTTTTTATGTAGTTTGGTGATCTCTGCCTTCATTTCTCCAGTCTAAATGGAAGAGGAATTAGAAAAATGAACAAAGAATATACAACATCCCGTCACATAGGCAGAACTACAAAAGCATATACAAAGATACTCAACCTTACTAACAAAGATATTAAAAAAAAAACATGGAAGCCCTTTGCTGCTGGTCAGATTGGCAAAAGTAGGCCAAATCCAGTGATGGTGAGCTGTGGGAAAGCACTCTCAGGTGCTGGGGCCCAGGTGGAACGACGGCCTGGCAAGATTTGCCAAACTATAAGATGTGCTGCCCTTTGACCCAGCAATTCTACCCTTTGGCATTTACCCCTGAGCAATATTATAAGCACAAGAAGATGCTTGTGTTCAAGGATGTTCATCTCAGCATTGTTCACAGCAGGAAAAACTAGACAACCTGATTTTAGTATGGGTCTAGACAATAAATTACGGTGCTCGCACACAGTGGGATAATTCTGCAGCTATTAAAAATGACGTTGTAGAACTCTACTTACTGACCTTGAAAGATGACAGTAACTAGTGACAAAGAGCCCAGAACAGCTATTGTATCTTAGGCATTCCCGTTTCACAGAATTGAATACATATACATCTATATTCACACATGGGTATATCAAGATGTCTACAAAAAACTAGTGACACAGAAATGTCATCAAAATGTTAATAATGCCCTGGACAGTTTGGCTCAGCAGTAAGAACAATGGCCCGTGGACCAAAAAGAGTCGTGGGTTCGATTCCCAGTCAAGGGCACATACTTTGGTTGCAGGTTTGACCCCCGGCCCCAGTCAGGGTCATTTGGGAGACAACCAATCGATGTGTCTCTCTCACATTGATGTTTCTCTCGCTCTCTCTCCCTCTTTCCCTTCCACTCTATCTAAAAAAAAAAAAAAAAAAAATCAATAGAAAAATATCCTCGGGTGAGGATAAAAAAAAAATTAATGCCTAAATCTTAAAAAGAGATATAGAAGTACTGTTAGGAGAGTATGATCCATTAGGGGAACCGGTCTTATCTTTCAGAGATCGAGGAGAGCACGGATGCGCCGTGAAACCAGTCCCCAGTCCTCTGGGGTGATATGTGCACACCGCAGAGGCCGTCGGAACTGTCCACACTAACGCATTCAGAGGGTTGGGGACAGCCCTTCTCCTCAAACACCCGACTGAAGGCACCCTGGCCCAGACCACGCCCTGCTGCACAGACACGCCTCTGCCCTGGGAGGGAAACGCGGGGCTGTCCTCACAGTCACTTTAGTTTGTCCCAAACCTATTCTTGGCAGTTTTACGTGTAACCAGTTACAGCAGGTCCTTGAATAATGTCGTTTAGTTCAACATCATTTCGTTGTACCGTTGATGAGATGCCTCGGGCACTTAACTCTTGTTTATATCAATTAGTCTGTGGTAACATGGGCTTCATTATACGTCATTTCGCTTAGAAGTCGCAAAACCTATTGACGATGCTGAGCGAGGACTCACTGTATGTGACTTAATGAAGTATTAAGTAAACCTGTGAAATATGTGTATGAAAAGAGAGAACTGGTTGTATGAAAACTAACATATGCTTCAGGAAAGACTTGATAAAGGCAAGTCACTGCAAAACACATTTCTGGCAAATTAGGTGTGGGTGAATCAACTATAAAAGTTGTGGGAGGAACATTGTCTAGAGTAATTCTATATTCAAATTGCTTTTCATGTGTCTCAGTTTTTTCTTCATCTTAAAGAAGCAGAAATTGGAAGCGACAGACATACATTATGGATGCAATTTATGAAAAAAAGAATGTAGAACTCCGAACAGCAGACCCATATTCGAAGAGAAGGCTCTGGCCCTACATCAAAAGAATGGCAAATGAATGTACACTGAACTGTTTTCAGTTAAACTACAATGTTTAAGGTATGTATCATTTTTTGATTCCATGCTTTAACCTACTTTTCAGATTAAACAGTTGTGTCAGCTACAAGGACTTCAACTGTATTTCCAAACATTCCAGTTTAAACGTTAGGTTTTCTTTGCTTCTCTTTCTCACGCCAAGAGCCCACAAAGATGTGTTCTGGTCATGGCTTCAAGGGCCACACACTCTAGACAGTCGTCACTCTGTCTATACTCAGAGCCTCAGTTCCTTCCTCATCTGTGAAACAGGGATAGTCCCCGCCCCATCTATCACACTGCAACAGAGACTAAAACGAGGCGATGCCTGAAGACAGGGGAATTAGCACTTCACCCCTGCATGGCCAGCCTCTATTCTGCCCGGCTAGCATCTCTTCCTCTTTCTAAAGTCAATTCAGGCATCACCTCCTCCAGGAAGCTCTCCCTGAGACTCCCCCCAGGAGTCTAGGTTGGTTTCTGCTCCTTTGGGTGCCATTCGGGCGTGGTGCTTCACCTTCACTGCCCAGCTCACCCTGGACAGTAACTGGTCATTTACTCGTTTGCTCCCTGAGGGCAGAACTCTATTCTTCCTTCTGACCACCAGCACCTGGCACAGAGTAGGTGCTGTGAGACCATCTGCCAACTGGGGGGTTCATTTCAGCTGCACTCTCAAAACACTCTGCACATATTCTATCCAGCACTCAAAAGAAGGAATTTAGATCATTTGTGTCTGCTGTTCCTCTGAACTAAAATCTTCATTTTTATGGCAGGGCCCCAAAGCCCCGCTCAGTCACCTCCCGCTGTTACAATGATGGAGCAAGGGAGTTTCAGTCCTTACTTTCAGGAAATGGGAATAACAACCCCTAACTCTCCGAAGGTACTGGAAGGAATAAAGTGAGATGCTGACAGTAGAGCAGAAAGCCTGATACCCAGGAGGAGTCAACTGAGCAAGCCTTCCTGAGGCCACAGGGCTGAGCTGGGAGCGGACCACCACAGCCCTCCCCGGAGGCCTCTGCCTTACTCAGGAGCGCCGGCCTGACTGCTGAAGCTGGGGGGTTTCTGTTGTTGTCATGTCTGTCTCCTTTTTCACAATGAAAACTCTCAAACATTGACAAAAGTAGAGAGAATAGGACAGTGAACCACCAAGGTACCCATCTAGCTTCAGCAATTACCAAATCGTGGCCAAAACTGTTCCAGCAACATCCCTGCCCATCCTCACCCTAAAATTATTTTTGAAATCAATCCTAGAAGCCAATCATATTTCATTGATAAAATATTTTAGTATATAACTCTAGAAGAAAAAAATTCTTTAAAAAGACAATATAATTACCACATCTAAAACAATGATAATAATCTCCTCCAATCACTAAATATGTCAGTAGACATATTTCCCTGATTGCATCATAATTTTACTTTTTGAACAATTGGTTTGATTCTAATTAATATGGAATGCAAATAAACACCATGTTTTGCATTTGATTGATGTGTTTCTTAAATTCCTTTTAATCCAGCGGTTCTCAGAGCAACTGACAGAACTTGTGAAAACAGAACGCTGGGGCCCTGGCCAGTTTGGCTCAGCGGTTAGAGCGTCACCCCACGGACCAATGAGTCGCGGGTTTGATTCTGGTCAAGGGCACATACCTGGGTTATAGGTTTAATCCTTGGCTCCGGTCGGGGTTGTGGGGAAGGCAACCAATTGATGTGTCTCCCTCACATCAATGTTTCTCTCTCTTTCTGCCTCCCTCCTTTCCACTCTATCTAAAAAATCAATGGAAAAGTATCCTCGGATGAGGATTAACAACAATAAAAACATTTTATAAATGAATATGTGTGTATGTTTGTACCCTCCCCACAACTTTCTTAGATAAACTGAGGTATATGATCACACTTTCCAGAGTGGTCCTGGGGCTGCAGGGGATGGTGTATTGAATGCAAAGGCAAATTAATGACACTCAAAGAAAACACTAGGTAGTAAAACGCCATTGGGGCTGCTGGGGAAAACTTGGAAATCGGATTTACACACATTTCACACAAAGAAAAGGCCCTGTATGAAACACAGGCTGGAGGCAATTTAACACCACACAGGGGGTCTGTGTACACCAGCAACCATATCGGAGCATCTTTAAGGTCCTTTTTGTGGACCTTAAAGCATAATCAATTCCCCAAGAAAGCCTCAGAAAGACGGGGTGAACCATCACAAGGACTGACCACAGTCCCTGGACTGATTTGCTGGTGGGGGCGATCAATGTGAGTATAATTAATATTCACACACACACACACACATGCGCGGAATAAGAACTGCATTCTATTTAACAGACATGACTATGTACTGAGGACAAGAATATTGCATTGGGAATAAATTGTTTAGTTCAGACATGCTGTGCTCTAAAAATCATATGGGCAAATACTAGTTTGAGAGTATGAGAGGAAATTATTCATTCATTTCAAAATATGAACAAATTAGACTTGGCCCCTCCAGGAAAATAGAAGGAGGCAGACATTAAACAAACGAATACGTAATTATAATTTGGGATAAGGGGTCTGATGAAACAGAAGCTATGCGAGTGAACAGGGAGCCCTTTCTGACCTTGAAGTAACATTTAAGCTGAGACCTGAAAGGCAAGGAGCCAGCCAGCTGGGAGGGAGGCAGGGGACAGGCAGTCAGAGCAGCTGTGTCATCTGAGCCTCGGTGGGAGAGACCTCGGAGGGTTAGAAGAAGAGGAAAGGCCAAGGTGGGCTGGAACCCAGTGGGCCCCCTTCCCTCCAGCATTCCACCTCGCACTCCAAGCCCCACCAGCGGAAAGTGGGCAAAGCATGCTTTTCCTGCGCCAGGACTGGCTGCGGTCTTCCCAAGCTTAGTGCACCCAACCTTCCCCCCAGGACCCCCAGAGGGAAATCTCAGGACAGGCTCCTAGACCCTCCCAAGCGGAGAGCTGCTTCCCTGCTACCTCTCTGCCACGGCCGACAGACCTGAGCGCTAGCCAAGGGCTGAGTCAGGTGAGCACTGACACGGGACACACACTGCCCTGCTGCCTCCCCGCTGCCTCTGGGCAAAGAAACTGTAGGTTTGATAAATGAAGGGGGGATGTCCACCAGGTCACCAAGCAGAGCCTGAGGTCTCCTTAACCTGCGTGCTCCTTCTCCCAGGGCAGTTTCTCTGGCCAGCAGAGCGGGCGCTCACCCTGCCGCAGTCCATGTTTCCCGCAGACAGAACCTGGGGCCACTTTCACTCTGCCCGACTCCTGACTGGTGCCACGAGATGGGATGAGGAGGCGCAGAAGCAACTGTTCTCAAATCAGTCACGTTCAAGTGACTATAAAGTCGAGCTTTTAAAGGAAGTGTTAATGGTCTTATAATAAATAATTTTCACTGATTTAAAAGTAGTAGTTCCTAAGTAGTTAAGACAGATTTGAACAAGGCCCACTAGCTGTAATGCTGAAAGCTAACACAAGGCATCAGATGGCCCAGAGAACAGCATCTGAGCTGAAAGACCGAGTGGCAGGAATGAGCTGGCCCACGGGACAAGCTGGGCTCTAAAGCCCAGCAAGTAAAACGATCCTTTGGCTTCAGACACCTGCGCTCTCAAACCAGCTCTGTGACCCTGAGCATGGGCCTCGCCCCTCAAGCCTATTTCCTCGTGTATAGGATGCAAACAGGCTCTCCCTCAACAAAAATGTCCTGGGAGTGGCGACAGGGCTACTCGGAGATGAGGAAGAACACGCAGGGGGCAGCCAGCTCAGTGCTTGGCACACTCTCTAAACAGACACGGTGCCATCCCCACCCTCTGACACATTCCCCAAACCAAGTGCCTGACTGCTGTGACGGCGAGCCAGGTCCTGGGCTGGACGTAAAGGAGGCTGAGATGTGAGTTGCAGTGGCGTCCCTGAACCTCTGCATCGTGTCACCACCCACCTGTTCGCAGTGAAGTGTGCAGGGGCCCTCCGTGGGGAGTGAGACCCTCCAGAGAAGTGTCAGTAACCTCGCGGCCTCTTCCAGGGTCAGCTTGGCTCTGCTCACGCTGGTGACAAACCTACTCAGGGGCGCCGGGTGTAGACCCTGCGTGGGGATGAGAAGGTTGTTACATGCAGTCTCGAAAGAGATTATGGACAAGCCGCTTTAATGGGTGGCATAAATCTCCGGACCACAGGGCTCACGTTCCACATGCTGAGCAAGAGCCTGGTGCCAGACGACACCAATTTATTGTTCTTCAAGACTGGTGAATTATAGATTATGAGAGAATTTCGGCGGTGATTTTAGCCCAATCAATAAGCATGATTCATAACCACCTGCATTAACTATATTTACTATGCCAAGAAGAGGGTGTGTGCTAGGACCACTCTCACCGCCTCTCGGGAAGGCCAAGTAATGCAACTGAACGCTCGTCTCAGCCGCCCGCTGAACGGCTCTGCTCGCTGCCAGCACACAGCGGGGCCTTGTACAGTCTCTCTCACCCTCTCTGCTGGCAGAAGCAAACTCAAACTGGGGGGTGTCGAGGGCATAAGAAAGCAAAGAACACGAATCAGGAAGGGGAAAACACAAAATACATTTTTTAAGAAAAAGGATTCAAAGAGTATTGTCTTCACAATAAAATAAATACAAAATAAAATAACACCCCCGCTCCTTTTAGTTATCAATTGGTAAAAAACCACTTATAAATAAATATAGGGTGAAGACAAAGGTGTGGTACGATCACAATATTTTTGGAAAGTGATGGAGCAAAAGTTATCCCAAGAGACCCGAACGAAGAGCCCACGGCCTTGAGAGTGCAATCCCACTTTGGGGAGCTCATCCCTAATGAACTAACCAAAGACTCGACCAGAGACCTATTTACAAAGACCATCACAGCTTAGATATCCAACAGCCGATGGCGGTACATCCACATGTTAGCTTATTTTCAGCCATTAAAAGTCAAGTTCTAGAAATATACTGAATGAGAAAGGAAAATTGTTAGTATAATGTGAACTAAAAGTCAAAATGTGAAATTCATACATGTTGGAGTCAGTTTAATAAGCTTTATGAATGAGCTAAAAATATATCAAAAGTTTAAGTGTTGAACACTATGGGGTATTTTTATAGATGTTTTATTTTTATGCTTTTCTCCAGTTTCTAAGTTTTTACAATAAAGATCATAATCAGAAAGGAAATAATCTTATTAATATTGACTCATACATTCAGCAAGTATTTGCCACGCAGCTACTCCGTGCCAGGTCCTGAACTAGGTGGGGACACATAATACTGAGCACAACAGACACCACTCCCCTGTTCTCCTGGAGCTCACTGTCTAGTGAAACATGAAATGCAAAACTGACTTTTACAATATAGTAGTAAAACAAAATAAAAAGGCAAAACAGGTATCAGGAAGCAGGGGGCTCAAGTATCCGCAGTAAGAACCTGAGAAGAGGGACCAGAAAATGTGACTCTCGTAAGCTCGGAGTGTGGGTCCAGTCTGGGAGGAGGAAGGAAATCTGATGCCGAGCTCCTGTAACGAGTCCTCAAAAAAAGGTAACTTTAAGGTGAGGGAAATTTCAGTAGGATGAAGCAGGAAGAAGGGGCCCCTCAAAGGGGCTGAGGGGTCTCCCAAGCCAGAGGGCACAGGGAGCCAGGGCTGGAGACAGGAGTGGCCGGCAAGCAGGACACCGGGACGCAGCCCAGCCTGACGGGAGCAGGGCACCCGTGGGGGAACCTGGAGATGACGGGGAAAGGAGGCAGCAGACCTGGAAATCAGAAACCCTGGCATCTGGACTGCACCCGGGGCAAGTGGAGGTTTCTACAAAGCGAGTGAGGTGACAAACGGTGTCCATCAGGAAGCAGTGTCGTGACAGAAGGAGCGCGCCTTGGAGAACAGACTACGTGCCAATCTCGATGGCTCCACGTCACTCCACCTCCGCACTGTAAAGCAGGAGGATGTCATCCGCTCCAAGGCTGCTCTGGGACAGGGAAACACCATCCCTCTGTCAGGGGGGAGGCAGCCGCCAACAACCCTGAGGGGTGAGGGCATCACACCAGCAGGCGCACCAGAGCAGTTGAGAAATGACTGTAGGGCTGACCATCCGCTGCGTGAGGACCAAGACCTGTAGCTACTTTGTCACCACAGCAGCTCCAGCCTGAGCACAGAGGCCTGGACAGGTGACGGTTAGGTGACTGGGTAGGGGACCAGATGGACACACAGAGGACTGAAGGACAGAAGGATGGATGGATGGATGGACGGACAGAGGCAGTCATAGGGAAGATCCCAGTAAGGGATGGCAGTAATGCAGAGTACCAGCTTTGGCAAGTGTCTCTCCCACAGAAAACAACAGAAGTCCCCCGACTGGACCTGACCTCTCAGCGCTCATGGGCTATCTGCAGGTTCCTCATCCCAGGGCTGCACTGAGGACACCTGCGCCCCTTGCCGCCCAGCACCCTCAGCCAACACATCCGTTCCAGCCCCCAGTGAGCATCTGTCTCCCCCCCAGCTCTATCAGTCAGGTTACCTTTGTTCCCAGCTCTCGACTTGAGGGGCTGGGAGCCTCTCGGATGTGAACGTCCATCTCGGCAAGGAGCTTCTGGCCCTGGCCAATCTGCTTACACAGGGCATCGTAGTCCTCAAGCAGACCCAGGACGTGGCAGCCGCTCTTGCTGGCCCACAAGTGGTGGCCAGGGACCAGGCGAGACACGCACGGGGCGCTGGTGGCCGAGCTGCCACTGTCACAGGAGAGGGAGTCCATGTCATTTTTAGAGGGTGGAGGAGTCTCTGAAGCTACAGAATGAGAGGGAAGACGTCAGATCTATCGGGGGCAGCACACTATGTTCGATGCGCTGTGTTCAACCTTGTTGCACCAGCTGGGAGGGCTAAGAGCAGCCCTCAGTCTGTATATTACCCAACGTGGGGCTTATTCATCTTGTGTTAGAAGCTCAATTCAATTCAACCAACACCTATCAGGTCGGGCACCCGCTCTGCAGAAGACCCCCAATTTATACAGAAGAATCGAGCCAGTGCCTGCTCTCCAGGAGCCCAGTCTGCTCAGAATACAGACACCACGTGGGAGGCGTAACAGCACAGACAAGAGCCAGGGCTCAGAGTTAGAGATAACCAATCCTCTGTGCAGGAAGGGAGATCCGGGAAGGCTTCCTAGAAGAAGCAACCGCTGAGCTGGGTCGAACAGGTAGCAAGAATTATGCTAAAAAGAGGTAAAAGCCTGTTGCTTTTTACTTTCAGATCAATAGAAGTCTAAATAAAGAATTCTGACTGGGGACACCAGTGAGGTTTGCATTCACGATGAGTGGCAGAGAATGGGACATGGGCGTCTGGACAAGGGGTGGTGGGAGTCTGCCTGCAGGAACGTGGCCCTCTGCATGGGAACACGAGGGCAGAGGGATAAGGCCAGACCAGCCCCACTGAGGCTGGAGGCTCTCGAAAGCCACAGAAAAGTGTCACATTTGAATCAACAGAGACCCAGTGATGTCACTGAGGAACAAGTTAACTGGCTTGGAGAAGGAGATCACCAGCTAGAGATGCTGAGAACATGAAACCCAAATCCTGCTACACACCCTCTTAAGCTGAGACCAGGGACCTCCTTTTCTTCCGTTAAAAAAGTCCTGCTGGGAAACCCAACCCTGCTGTCGTCGACTCAGACGTCAGCTTTGTACCTGATCGCGGTGGCACTGCCAGGGCGGAGTCAAACAGAGCATATGAACTATCAATTGCCACGGGACCTCTGTCACCATCTACAAAATGCAAAATAAGAAGGAAAATGAGCTGTTAAGTTTTCATTCCACACAGAGACCTGAAAGAGAATACAGCAAAGTGTCTGACACACAGCACTGGTTCACACCCTCACTAGGCCTCTGTCCTGCCAGGCCCTGTGCGGGACGTGGGATAAGAATGAGCAGGCCCACTCTGGCCGGGTGGCTCAGTTGGCTGGAGCGTCATCCCATACACCAAAAGGTTGTGGGTTCGATACCTCATCAGGGCACATATGGGAGCAACCAATTGATGTTTCTCTCTCTCCCCCCTCTCTTTACAATCAATTAAAAAAAATCGTATCCTTGAACGAGGTGTTAAAAAAATAAAAATAATTTTTACAAGAGTGAGCAGGCTCAGTCCCCTCCTTGGAAGGACCCTCTTGTCCAGATAAGTAAACAGGCAGTTTCCCTTCGGGGTGGTCAGGGTTAAGGGAGAGAAGCCCGGGGCTGTGGGAGCTCAGGGGAGGGGTGCTAACCCCAAGGACAGAAAGAAATGCAGGCACAGGAAGGAGCAGATGCAAAGGCAGGAAGGAGTGAGCAGTCACAACACACCCAGGGAGAATGAAGCAGTCAAATGGCTGAGCCCAGGGTGCTGGGTGCCCGGCCAGAACTGTGAGGACTGTGGGACCCACTCAAGGCAGTGGGCAGGGCAGTGTCCAGCTGAGATCTGTGTTTTGGGCCACAGGAGTGAGTCTGGAGGCTGTTGCAGTAACTCAAGCAAGAGAGAAGAGTGACCCGAGGAAGGGTTTGGGAGGTGATGCCTTTGAAACAATGGAAGGAGGAGAAACCAATTAGATGCTATACAAAAAGATCTGCGACACGCGCAAATGCAAAACAGAGCCAGTTTCAAACCTACCAGGATGCCTTTCAGATCCTGAAAAACCCTGTCAGCCAGGATAAGACATTTAAATTCTCTTTAAAGGCAGTAAGAGGGACTAACAATGATTCTCAGCAGTGGAGGGATGTGGGCAGGACTAAATGGATGGCAGGGAGCAAGACCGAGGCAATGAGGGCAGCTGAAGGCCCAAACTCCACTTCCCTGAGAACCGGGGGGCCCCAGACAGAGATGACACCATTCTGCCAAAGGTGACAGCTAATTAGTGGTCAGGTCCCCTGGCACCCAGGGTACAGCATGTCTGCTGTCAATGAGAAGCATCCAGGCACTCGCGCGTGGGCACAGACGCACAGGGCCGCCTCCCCTAACCGTGAGGCAGGCGGGAGCAGTACCGTGTCTGGCCACCGGAAGGGGCTGCTCAGGCGTGGATAGGGTCTGGAGAGCCAACGTGAGTGCTGCTTCCTGAGCCTTCCTCCCGCCCTCTGCCAGCTGCTCCTCCAGCCTGCCCTGCAGTGTGCTGTTGGCATCGATGCTCCTTTCCAGTTGTGCCCGCAGAGCCTGGATCTCGGTCAGGAGGTCATGCAGGTCACCGAGAGGGCCCTGCCCCTTCCAGCCTTCTCCCGACACCTCTGCTCCGGACTCTGCGAACACATGCAAAGGGAAGCTTTGACATCTTCTTCCACCAGGGTCAGCCGTCAAAGGAGCTCGACAGTTTTAAACCCACCACCGCCATCACCCTCCCCTTCCTAAGAAGTAGGTACAATTTAAAATAACAACTTGACTTTAAAAACAAAAATATTGGCAGGCTTAATTGCTGCTATTGCACAGGCTAAATAAGAGCTGGAAATTAATTTTCGCTTCTGGCCATAAAAGCCTAGCAAATTGCACACCAAACCCCGAAATTATGTCTAGTAGTAATAAAATCTATTTGGGTGGAATTATAGAATGAAAGGGGCTGATTTTAAGAGCCACAGTATATTAAAAAAGCACAACAGTTAGAATAAGAAAAGCAACTTGAAGAGAAAATAAGAGCTGTGAGGTGACCCTTTTCTAGATAAACTTTCAATAGGGAGAAACCATCTGGAAAATTAGCTTAAAAAAAAACCCACGACACCTCAAAATTGATTCTAAAACCTCTGAGTGTACAGTTGAGGGGCTCTGACCTGGCACCTCTCTCAGGATACAGAGAGGACCCGGGAATGACTGTCTCCAGGGCAACGTCCCGTGTGGAGCAGGGCTCCATAAACGCTCACTGAAGGGCTGGGCAAAGAGAAGCCCGTACCAGCAAGAACATGGTAATAGAAGGCATACCTTCTGTGCCTACTATGTGCTAGGTACTGTGCTAGGATGCGTTTAACAAATGATTTCATTTCATTCCCAACAACTCCACAGAACAGGTATCGTGGGCACATTTCTAGAGGAAGAGAGGGACCCAAAGGGGTGAGAGGGCCCACCGGGAGCCACAGAGTCGGAAGCTAGCAGTGGAAATTCAGCCCTCAGCTGGCTGACTCCTGAGCCTGTGTCCTTCCGTGTTTCCTGTGGCTCCTGAGAAAGAGTGGGCCAGAGAGCTGGCTTCGAAATATACCTACTCCACCCAGGCAAGCGTGGGGAGTGGCGGCAGCATCTCAGGAAAGAGTGCTGAACCCCGTTTGGCTGAGAAAGGCCTCGGCCCAGGCACCAGTACCTCTGGGGACCCTGAGTTCCACATCGAGCTTCTCGTACACCTTCAGCTCCACACGCAGGGACTGCAGTAGCTTGTTGTTCTGGGAGAGCAGCTGCTGCCTCCGTTTCGACTCCTCCTGTACCCTGCGAAGGCCCAGCACCACGGGGAGGAGAGGTTAATCTAAATCAGAGTGACTTCGTCAAACCCACAGGCCAGCCGACTCACCCTCAGCTAGGAGAGTGTGGACCAGAGTGACAAGCATGGTAAGAAGCCCAGTCACAGCCACTTCCCGAGTGCCCGAGCCCAGCCCTCTACATACGTTATCTCATGTAATCTTCACAGACACCCAAAAGGAGCGTGCTACCTGATCCTCAACTGAGACACGAGGAAGTGAAGCCCCCAAGGTTGGTCTCACCCAGGGCACAGCCAGGGCAGGAGCTCGGACTCCGTGATGGCCAACACAACCACCACCCGGTGACCGAGGGGGATGCCGGTCACTAGAAGAGCAGGCCACTCACAAGTGCCCACAGGAAAGCCGAGAAACACGGGCCAAGACTGAGTCGAAGGGGAAACTGCGAAGAGCAGTTGGTACAATCCCTTTAAAATCTGTCAGACTCACGCCCTGCCTCTATTTGGAATCTTCCCCAACCTTCCTGTCACCCAGAGTAAAAACCAAAGTCCTGGCCACGCGACAAGGCCCTATGTGATCCGGCACCCAGCCCCACTCTGGCCTCACCCCTACCACAGCCTCTCTCCTCCAGCTGTACTGGCCTCCCTGCCTGCCCAGCAGAGGCCAAGGACACCCTGCCTCAGGGCCTGTGCCCTTTCCTCCGACAATGGTCTTCCTCAGATACCCTCAAAGCTCATGCCCTTCCTGCCTTCCCTGACCTGCCCTGGATAAAAACCCGCAATCTGCCCCCAGATCCCATCCTCCTTACTGCAGTGACCTCTCTCCATATACTTTATTCCCACGTGACATATGATGTGTTTGGGTGCTTCCTGCCTGTCCCTGTGCACCAGGGCAGGGGTTGGTATGCCCCGTTCCATGGCCACAGCCCAGCGCCCAGACGCCGCCCAGGGCTGCTTCGCCAGCACCTGCTGAGCTCGCTGCGGCCCTCGCGGAGCTCCCGGAGCAGCTGCTGGCTGTGCCGCTCCCTCTGGCCCGCCTCCTGCTGCAGCCGTTCATTCTCCCCCTTCACACAGGCCAGCTCTCGCTGGAGCTGCTCAAGGTTCGCAGTCTTCCTGGAGAGGGCCTCTCGTAATTTTTCATTCTCCTTCTGTTTATCTGCAAACACAAAACGCGCCACTGAGAAGAGACACCATTTGTTTTTTCCGACCTTATTACGCAAATACAGCACTTCAGCTCGAGCACTCCAAGAATACAAAAGAGAATGAGATTTAATCCGGCATTTATGATTCTGGCACTCCAATTATCTTATGCATTCTGGGCAGATAAATCTGTCAACATCAAGGCTGCAGATTAAACGTCACTGGGATGAAATGGGTCTGTTTAATTTTCTATTAAATAATGGGCTGTGCAAACCTAGTTACTTTGCCTTCACAGAGCAAACAGTGGGTAGAAATTATAGACAGAGGCAAGAAATAGGCCCCAAATTCTGGCACTGGGTGTTGGAAAAGTCCGCAAGCCTCCCGCAAGGCCAGCGGGCTGTGCAGATGGCAGCCAGGGGCCCATTCTCCCCTCGGGCCCTGAGGATAGCACCTCTCCTGAAGAGTAAAGCACACCCAGGGCCCAGAGGCAGCGCTCTTCTGCTTCCTGGCTCCATAACCGCGAGTGTGTTTCTGCACCGCTCTGTGCCTCGGTCTCCTCCGGGGTGAGGAGTAGCCGGGGGACTACGCGCAGGTGCACAGGCATGCAGAAGGCTGTGCGCACTCCAGCGGGAGCTGCGGGCAGTGCTGGTAACGGCCAACTGCAGGCATCACAGGAAGATCTCCACATGTACCATCTTATTTACTCTTCATAGCAAACCTCCAAGGTAGGTGCTAGGATTCTCCCATTCTCCAGAAAGGAAAATAAGGAGCGAAGAGGTTAAGACTTTCCCCGAGATCTCACAGCCAGTGAGTAGCAGAGCCAGGACTCACACCCAGGTTTTCTGATTCCACTGTAACCATGACACGTTCATTTCTGAGCAAATTTTCTCCTCCCCGCTCAGACCCCAGCCACACTTAGCTCCATGTAATTTCTGACGGTCTATACTCACCCCATCTCTAACCCCTAGGCCTTTACCTGCTTTCGTCTACTGAAAAGGCCCTGCTCTTCTAAACTTTAGGCACCTTGGTTAATCCCTAGTTATCCTTCTAGACTCCGCTTCTGAAGACCAGCTTTCCCTGAGTCAGGATGCCGTCTCCAGGGTCCTGCAGCTACAAGCCTGCCGTTTTGTGGCTAGTCCTCAGACTGGCCTGCTTGGCTGCCTGGCTGTGTCTCCCATCAGACCACGAGGGAAAGGGACCAGTTCTCACTATTCCCGTATCAGTATCCACACAGGCCCTGACATAGAACTGGAGCCAGGAATGTTCGCTGAGTGAGTGAATGATGTGCAGAAGCCCGAATTTCATCTTACACCAAAATCTGCATGAATAACCTCTAGGAAAAGGGAGATAAGCTGGCCCAAGTTCCAGCTCCACCGCCTTCTAGCTCTGTGTCCACGGCTCAGTCAATCCCTTAGACCTCAGTCTCTTACCTGTGAACTAGGACTAATCATAGATCATTCCAGAAACACTTCAAGTATTGAGAGGTAATGTAAGCAAAAGCTCTTGGGGGACTAAGCTCCAAACAGAAGGAATTAAGAGAAGGGGTCTTTATAGAAATAATGGAAAAACTCTCTTGACGGTAGGAAATGTCTGACTGAGATGTAGCAGTGATCTATTTCCAGGCCTTCTCTCTTCCACTGTGAACTCAGACAAATGAGGGGTGGCTGTGCTGAGGGGTTGGGTAACAAGTAGAGACAGTAACACTTACTGCGCTGAGGGTGTTAACGTGCTTCATTGTCCTAACAGCCCTATGAGGTATTCCTGCTTGACAGCTAAGAACGCCAAGGTTCAGAGAGGTTCAGGGACCTGCCCAAAGTCACAGAGCCACGGGATGGGAACCTAGGCTGGTCAGACTGCAGTGCCTGCATTCTCCCCGTGCCAGGGCAGGCTGTGGGGCTCCAGGCGGCAGGAGGCCCCTGTAAGTCTTACCTCTGGGTCCTTTAGCGAGCAGTGTATTCAGGGCCTGGTTCTGCTTCCTCAGGAAACGAATTTCCGATGTCAGAGAATTATGCAGCTCTGAACCACAAGCAAAAATGTTTGAAGACCCTATAAGAACACACACAAACAGTGATTTATGCACGGTCTCCAGGTCAGTATAGAAGTTTCTAGAAAACAGCTTTAAATAATGAGGAAACACAAGAAAATCACTCCTGTGAACTTTATATGGTGTTACCAGAGCCCGAAGGGAGATAAGAGTGTGAAAGGAGACAAGAGGGGCTCCCCACACCTTACCTGACCTAAGGGTGAAGGAGGCGGTGACCTCGGCTGGGGTGGAATGAGTGGGCAACAGTCTTAACCTTCACGGACGTCTCTCCAGAGGTCCAAGCCCTCTGGCCAGCTGCCTGCTGGCCCTCTCTGTCCTCCCTCACCCTTCCTAACCTGCTCTCTCTCCTGTTTCCTGCCTCTGCAGATGGCATCACCACTATCCCTAGCCCCAGCCAGACACTTGGAAGCCACCCTAGACACCCTCTCTTCCGCTGAGTCTTCCTCCAAATGCCTCGGACACTGGTCTACCCTCTGCTGTCCCCGCAGTCCAGGCTTCTCACCTCGCCTCCCGGCTACTCTGCCAATGGGGTTAGCATCCTAAACACAGTCCACTCATGTTATTCTGTGCTCAAAAGCACTTGATGGCCCAGCACTGGAAAAGACAAACAAACCAGACACCAGGCCCGAACTTCAGATCTCCGTTATTTTGCTCGGACCTCCTGGCATTCCCCACACCCTCTCCACCCAGTGCCCTCAAATGCAGGCGGATGGCCACTTCTGTGCCAAACATACTATGTGGCCACACATCTCCCTAACACTGTAGAATGAGGTGTTCCTTTTGCCTGGAATGCCTACCCCTGTCAAAATCATACTCATCTTTCAACTTTTAACTTAAATTCACTGCCTCCAAGTGTACATTAACAAGATCAGGGTCTGAAGCTAGACAGACTGGGTCTGAGGTCACTTACCAACTCTGACTGGTTTCCTCATCTGTAAATACTTCCCTGGGCTGTGGTCTACCTCCTGAAACCCACCCCTTCCTCTGGCCGGATGCCTCCTTTGACACTTCATCCCAACACTCCTGTCCTCTGAGCCTTCCAAGTCTGCACCACATACAGTGTTCACGTCCACAGCTGCCCCTGGTGTGCAAGGTGCTTTCTACATGTCATGGGCAGAGGCTTCCTTCCAGTCTTCCTTACTGAGTCCACTGTACCCCAGAGCCAAATGCCAGCCTCCTGCCTTCCAGCCTCTGGTGTAGCTAGACCATGGTCATGTGCTGCTTCTGTCAGTGAGACTTGATGGGAAGTCTGCTGGGGACTTCTGGGAAAGATTTCCCACCCAGGAGAAAAGGGAAGAGCAGGGAGAAGGTGCACCCTCTTCCTTCCGTGCTCTGGACACTGTCCTGAGAGGCTGTGATGCTTATAGTGCAGTCAGCACCGGCACTAACCCCAAGCCTGCTATCACTGAGCCACTGACCCTGCCTTGGAATTGCCTGCGTCTGGATTTGAGCTGTAAGAAAACATACATCCCCCTTGTTTATACCAGTTATACTCATATTCTATTACCTGCAGCTGAAAGCCTCCTGGCACAGAGCTGACGCCCTGCAATAGTCCAGCTCCCCAGAAGGAAGGTACGAAGCAGCTCTCCCAGAGCTCACAGTCTCTCCACTCTACAGTACTCCTCTCCCAGGCTCACGATTCACCTACCACCACGGCTTCTGGTTTTTAATTCACATACGTCTCTCCTCATCTTCCTCCACCCTCCTCTATGAATTCTGGTGTCTTTTCAGAGATACCTGGGTTTGAACCATGGACCTGGCTACTTAATAGCTGCCTAACTTCCCTAAGTCTCCATGAGCTCAATAAAAATGATAGATGCTATTATTACTGTAATTACTATTTGTATTAATATCAAGACTAATGATAGGCTGGGGCCAAAACAGGACCGAAGAGCAATCTGGATGAACAGGAAAAATTCTAGAGAAGTCTGCTATGACCACAGCTAAGGTGGTCACTTCTCAAAGGGATAGCCAGGCCAAAGAACAGTCCCTGACAAAGCCTGAGCTGGCGGGGCCACGTCTGATCCCCGAGGCCATCACTGTAAGCTCATGTAGCTGGTGACGAGCTGGAAGATGCGACATGGAGCCACGCCCCTCTCACACCTGCTCCCGAGGTGAGCAGTCCACAGCAGGCGGAGGCGCAGCCACGTTCATCTCTTTGTCTCCTCAGAGGCTGCGACAACAGGGTGAGGACAGCATGTCTTTCCACCAGTGGGAATACTGTATGAATGCCTTTTTGTAAACCTTCCCGTCAAAGTGAATTACTCTCCAGAGCAATTGTCTGCTCCATTATAGCTGGTGGCCATTTGAGCCCCCAAATAATTCTATAATTGGATTTGCCAGAGAAAATGTAAAACAGAATGAATCTAATTCAGGCATTACCAAGAGTGAATGTGAAGGGCCCAGGCGTGTATTTCTTTCCTGTGTCTGATATGACTAATAACTCAGATTAATAAATTTTCCTGGGGGGGAGAGGGGGAGGATGCCGATGGGGGGTGGGGAGGGAGAGACAGAAATGGAACCATTCTGAACCAAAGGGCAGCATACGCAGTACCCTGGAAAGATGTCCTTCTAGGATGATGGCTGAGACGGGCTAGAGGGGAATGAGAACCGGACTAGGATCCAAATGAGTACATCTTCGCAGGACTCACTTTTCTCATGTCCAAAAATGGGAATGACATTAGCAACCCCACCCTCTGCAGAGCTTCGCAATGTTAAACTAGTAATGTTGTACAAAATAAAAGAGTAAAATAAAATGGATAATGACGACGAAAACCACCATTTATTGAGTGGAGTACTGAGCAAGGCCCCATTCATAACACTGCCTCGTTTAATCTCAGTGACTCTTACAAGATAACTAAGATTGGGAGAGGTGAGGAGACGTGCCCGAAGTCCCAAAGCTAATCAACAAGCACTGGGATCCACACCAGGCCGCCCATCCCAGACGATCTCAGGCTTCTCCTCGTGCACAGCCTGCTCTCAGGCACATGCTTCACAGAGTGAGGACACTGTCTGCAGACCAAGAAGAAAAGATGTCCTAAATGTGTTGTTCAAAGAAAAAGAGGGGACAGAAGAGTGATATAAAGTATTCTACATCTTTAGCCCAGCTGGTGTGGCTCAGTGGTTGAGTGTCAACCCATGCATCAAGCGGTCGCCGGTTCGATTCCCAGTCAGGGCACATGCCCAGGCTGTGGGCCCGATCCCCAGTGGGGGGCATGCAGGAGGTGGCCAATCGATGTTCTCACTCATCGATGTTTCTATCTCTCTCTCCCTCTCCCTTCCTCTCTCTAAAAACCAGTAAAGAAAAAAAAAATTTTTTTTAAGTATTCTACACCTTTGGGATAAGTGAGAAAGGGAGTAAGAATATATATATTTGTATTTACATTTAAAAAACACTGTTTAAGCCCTGGCCGGGTTAGCTCAGTGGTTAAGGGCATCGGCCCGAAAACCAAAGGGTCACGGGTTCAATTCCTAGTCAAGGAACCACACCTGGGTTGCAGGTTCGATCCCCAGCCTGGTTGGGGTCATGCGGGAGGCAACCAATCGATGTGTCTCTCTCATATCAATGTTTCTGTCTCTGTCTCTGTCTCTCTGTCTCTCTCCCTCACTCCCTCCCTTCCACTCTATCTAAAAAAACCATTAGAAAAATATCCTCGGGTTAGAATTAACAAAATAATAATAATAATAAATAAAATTAAAAACACTGTTTAAGAATACAGAAAAAAAACAGAAGTGGAGGAGAGATGGGATAATAAATTGATGGACACAGAATGGAGGTATTAATTTTTGAATTATGTGAATATCTTACCTATGGAAAAACTATATATTGTAAAATTCTTCATGGAAGAATACCCATTGGGAGCTAACTGTGGCTATGCAGCACTATTGGGGACCTTTTGATTGGCATGCGAGATTTACCAGACTGCTACAATGCTGATATTCTTATAATCCATTATTAACAAAAAGACAAAATACTCCTTTGTTTTGTTTTAAAATACCTATCTATTGCTCTACAGCTTGCAGAGCAAATGAGGAGCCAACCACAATTCAGGATGTCAGAGGCTGGCAGACTTCTCCAATGACCAGAAATGAACGCTTATCAAGTAACTGCTCTGTGCAAGGGGCTGTGGGCGCTCTACGAAAGTTAGCTCACATAATTCTCATCACAACAGGATACAATAGAAGTTATTATCCCTATTTTACAGAAAAATTACTAAAACTGAGAGTCAGCAAGGTTAAGTGAGGGCACCCTGGAGGTAAGCAGCAAAGTGTCAGGATCTGAACTGAAATCTTTCTGGCCACAAGTCCGACACTCTTCCCAATATACAGAATGCGCACCCAGGCAAACGTACACAGATGAAGCACTCACAGGCTTGCGCTGACGCTGGGAAGGTCCTTCTTACCTTGATCAAATTCAGACCCTTGCCGTTCCAGCTGTCTCCGTAGCTTCTCATTTGTCTTAATAGATTCTTCTAAACGTTTTCTCAAACTTCGAATTTCTTGGATATGTTCCATTAGTAGGTCTACAGAAAGAAGGACATTTTTAATTTAAAGTCTGAAGCCCCTAACAAAGTGATTTCAAGATTTTGCAATGATCTTGAAATTCCAAGGGCACTGGCTATACTAAGACAGTCAGCAATGGGCAGTTCTTTCCTGGGCATGGGGAGGCGGAGCCACTGCCCACTGCCCACAGCCATAGTTCTGGAATGAGTCTTTGCAACCCTCCACGAGGAAGACGTTTTACATCACATGGAAAAATTATATTCCATACAACTTTAATGCTAACTCTGATGTAACCCTTTATTCTTCTAAATATCACATATTAATGTAAAATCTTCCTTGTGGTAGAACTAACAGATCACTCTGAAGTCTGCTTAAATTGCCTGAGAGTTGGTTAAATTACCTCCATCATGAATCCAGATAGTTCCAGGACTAATTCTTTGAAAGGCTTATGTTATCCATTTATCACTTACTAATTTCAAACTTAAAAACAAAATAAAACAAAAATCTCAACGTTAGTGAGACGGTGGGAAGGGTACTCTCAAGAATACATCTTGTGCCCTGGCCAGTTTGGCTCAGCAGTTAGAGCGTTGGCCCACAGACCAGAGAGACCCGGGTTCAGTTCCTGCTAAGGGCACGTGCCTCGGTTGCAGTTTGTCCCCGGCCCCGGGTGGGGTCGTGTGAGTGGCAGCCAGTCGATGTATCTCTCTCACATTGATGTTTCTCTCTCTTCCTCCCTCTCTCCCTCCCGCTCTACCTGAAGATAAATGCAAAAGAAAAAAAAAAAAATGTCCTTGGGTGAGGATAAAAAAAAAAAATTAAAAAGAATACATCTTGTTAGCGTGAGTATAAATTGTATATAACTTTTTGAGACTATTTTTATCATTAGCCTTAGAAAGAAACATTCTTTCCAATGTCTTTTACCAAATAATTCTACTTCTAGGAATTTATTTAAGAGGTCGCCAGAGCTGCTGACGACCATTTGCCAGAATGCATGAAAATGTTCTTTATGGCACTGGTTTGTTAAAAGCAAGAACTGAAAATAACTCAAATGATTAAATAAACTGTATTGCATCTATTACGATGTATTACATTATGAAGACCCTATAAATATATCATAGAAAAACACAGATACAAAATGGCTTATCAGGACAATCACAACTCTACTTAAAACTTTGCAGACAGGAAAGACACAGATACAAAAGAAGGAAAACACACCTAAATATTAACAGAGGTTGCCTTTGGGTAGTAGATTTTAGGTTTTTCAAACTTCTATATTTCATCTTAATATTATATTTAATAATATAGAAAAATTTTAATTTTCCACATTTTCTAAAACGAGCATATGTCATTTTTTTTAGCCTCTGCCACACCTTGCTTTAACAAAGAAAGAAGCATAATTCCAACCTAGAGGTCAGTTTCTAGAATCAGTGTTTAAAGCATAATCACATTAAGTATCCAAAGGCAAAACTAAAGTCTTTAATTCACCCATTAGGGTACATTCAGTATGTCTTAGTAATGTTTATTTTAAAACATTACACTAATGTTATGACCCAGTTTTAATTCCTCCAAAACGAATTTCATTTAAAAGTAGGACAATGTTACAGATATTTTCCTAATTAAATAGTAATTCTGCCATGAAACTCAATGTTTATGAGATGACTTCATTCCCAAACCTTCATCTATCTCCTGTTAATGCTACAAGTGTGGCAAGTCATTTGCTGGACTGTCTGGGACCCTCGCTGTCCAGCACTGAGGACCATCTGCAACAGACTCCCGGCACGTCACTGCACCGCACCTGCCGCTCCCGCCCTGCCGCCCTGCAAGCCTTCCAGCAGCCCTTCGGGTTGGAGTGAGCCAGGAACCTGTCTGCTCTGGCTGCGGCCTCCCTTGCTGGTCTCTCCACACTGCACACTGCCGGCCAGAAGAATGCTCAGCAGCCATCAGCACAAGTCACCTTCTACTGAGTCTGCCGGGAGCTGGAATCAGCACTTGGGCTTAAGGAGACATTCCCAGTCGAATTGGACACCACTTATCAATTATGCAGTCCTCACCAAGGAGAAGGAAACAGTATACTCGCCTTTACAAGTGGGAAAAAAATATCCGTCCCTCTTAAAATAACACCCTCTGACAAATGCTAACTCTTTAAAACCATAAATCCTATTAATAAGCAACCACCAAAACACACTGTGTACATCTTTTGCTTAGTAGTTCCAATGTATAGAATCTAGGTTAAGAAATACCCCCCAATAAGGGGAAAGATCCATGTTCAAAGATATTCCCTATAGCACTGTTGAAAATTGTGAAATTCTAGAAATGACTTAAATGTTCAGCAACAGGGGAACATAGAAACCTCCAGTTCAGCCATTCAACAGACTAAGCTAAAGCCACTAAGAATGAAGTTCTGTAACATGTCAGAAAGCTTGATATAATGCTCAGTGAAAAGAAGAAAAACACAAAATTATCTCTGTATCCAGACTATGAATATGACAAAAGGAAAAACAGATGCAAAGACTAGAAGTCTAAAGACAAACCGAGGAAGCTAACAGTGGGTCTGTTAGGTGGCTCCAGTGAGCACTGCCCCCTTCAGGAGAGTGCCTGGCAGTCCACCAGGAGGGCATGGTAAGCCCAAGGTCGTGGGTCCTCAGAGGAATCAGAAATAAAAGATGTCTGAATGGTTATACACTGGAAATAAAGAGAGGCTGGGTGGCAGATGGGGCGAAGACTAGAAAAAAGAGGGGCAGGCAAGAAAAGTGGGAAGTGCCCAGTACCGTGGCAGGAGGGCTGTGATCCCAGCCCCTCCAGGTCCTCACACCCTCAGTCCAGTCTACTCCTCTCACAAAGGCCTAACTAAGATCTTGGGGGTTCTGGGAAAGGGACTGAGTTCCATGCCAAATGGACACCGTGCAGGACCTGGTGGCACTAGGGCCGAAACAATTCATGGTCTGACCTAAATTAGAAGGCAGGTCGTACACAAATCACAGAGGGACACAGCCAGAAATCCAAAGAAAGCAAATCCAGGCGACTGGTTCCTGGAGGACCCCAGCTGAGACCCGACTTACATCAGACGTGCACTTCATGCTCTAGGTACGTTTTCAAACTGTCCCCTCGGGCCCTGCGTGTCCTAGGGAAGCCTGGGTGCCACAGTGGGGACTAAGCCTCCACTCGTACTCTTACATACTGGGCCTACATGTAAAGTTTCATCTGAACAAAGGCAGGAGAGGTTCTGTTGCTAAAAAAAGATTTAAAGTTTTTGAAAACCGTTTTTCTATGTAATCAGGTGTCAACAAAGAACTTCAGCAAGGAGGTGCCAGTGTCTGACTTGTATTCTGGGTCCACTCTAGGCGCCTTGCCAAGAACCCACTAGAAGAGAGGCCAGAAAATGTCAATTGAGATCCAGAGTCTATACCAGGGGTCAGAAAACTATGGGCCCTGGGTCGAACACACCCACACCTGTCTTGGTAAATAAAGTTTTATTGGAACCCAACCACATCATTTGTTTACATATTATCTATGGCTGCTTTTTGTTGCAACAACAGGATTTGGTAATTGAAACAAAGACCATATGCTCTGCAAAACCTAAAATATTTACTATCTAGCCTTTTACAGGAAAAGAGTACGGATCCCTGGTCTGTCTGTTCTGGTCTATACTATTCCTTGAACTTCTGAAACACACTGAGTTATAAACACTAAGTCCTACCTAATACCCTAACAGAAGGTAATGAAGACTGCAAGTACAGAAGAGATGAGGGGAGCTTCAGGGCAGGTGGGGCCTTGGGAGGCTGATTCTGCCAACCGAGCCCATGGCTCCATGGTCAGAGGCAGGGCAAGGGGCTGACCCGCAGGGCAAGGGTTACATGAAAGAGATACATTAACAGATTTATAGAATTACAAAATATCCAAACAGGGGTTAGGTGATATCTGGCATTTGTACAATTCAAAGCAGAGGAGTCTTGGAAGTGCTCCTGCCTTAGGAAGAGTTTGAAAGGAACAAAGGAAATTAACCAGAGTTGAAACTGATACACAGCCTCAGTGCTTTCAGCCTGCCGCTGTCAGAAGGGCAACGAAATGGCAAGTCATATAATAAGTCATCATTTAAAAAATAAAAACGAGTTTTCCCCGCCCGGCCAGTGTGGTTCAGTGGTTGAGCGTCAACCCATGCACCAAAAGGTCGCCGGTTTGATTCCTGGTCAGGACACATGCCCAGGTTGTGGGCCAATCCCCAGTGAGGGGCATGCAGGAAGTGGCCAATTGTCGATGTTTCTGTCTCTTACTCCCTCTCCTTTCCTCTCTCTCTAAAATCAATAAAGAAAAAAAAATTAAAAACAAAAACACAAGTTTTCCCAGGCACCAACACTTGCAGCCACCACACTTTCCCTGGTGATAAATGATATTCCGAATGACCAGCTTTGGCCCACACAGGATCTCCTTCCATCAGAAAAATATTCAAATGTCACAACACTCTGCTTACCAAGGCAAGATGACAAATTGTTGTTTAAACCAGGAAACCTTGCTATATTTAAAATGTTTCGTAAAGCTTAGCTTACCTTGGGAAAAATTGTTCGCTGTAACTGAAGTCTTCTCGGTCTCGCTGTCTTGCTTCTGGTCTTGTGAGGAAGAGGACTTTTCGGACATTTCACAATCGGACAACACCTGAGAGGCCGAAGGCTCAGGAGATTCGGGTAGAGTACGTTGGCAGGTTAAGCTGTCTTCTTCAACCCTGACCATTGGGATTGAAAGAGAAGTCGTGTTCCACACTAGGACCCCAAGCCAGGGCCATGACTGAAGACACCCAAGATTACTGGGTCCTTGGTTCGCCACACTGTGTTGGAGCCCTTTGTTTCCCTGAAGTATTTTTTAGCAAGGACATTCAAAAACCAAAAAGGGCTCGGTGGGCTTGAGTTTGGAGCCAAAGAAGAAGGGGGAGCCACCACCATCTGGCTCACAGGGGAGAGACCCAAGGGAAGGCATCAGACAATGGCAGCTGTTTACCAAACACCAGCACCATACCAGGCACTTTGGAGGTGCTACCTTACTTGGTCCTTGCAGAAACCCTTGGAAGTGGGGAGTGTGGTCCTCACTTAGAGCTGGGAAGACTGAGGCTTCTCATAAACCTGCCCGCTGTCTCACAGCTCCCAAGTGATAGAGCTCACATTTGAACCCAGGTCTGCCTGCCTTCGAGAACCCAGGAGAACATGGGAGGCCATCCCATGAAGAGGCCTGAGGGTTTAAAAAATCTCAAAACCCTCGTGGTCCCCAAGCAGGTCACAGGATCACCATTCTGGCAATCATCTGGTTATTAACCTGTATTTCCCAAGGGCAACCTAAGCAATGAGGAAAAACATCCTGAACTGTGTAAAAAGCCCATGTGAATCTCCATTATAGATAAGCTCCTTAATTTAAGCTCTTTTCTTTCCCCCACTTTGTCCTATTACTTCTTGTCTCATTATTCATAAGCTCAGACAAGAGCAAAGGGCTGCAAAGCTGCAACGCATTCATTAATAGGTAAACACCAGATGCAACTCTGCTCAGGCAGCGTGATGGATGTGTGGGCTTGCTGCTGCCTGGCAAAAGTGCGCACAGGCCAAGGGCGCCCATTTAATTAGCTTGGGAGTGACCCATGTGAGTGCTCAGCCTACAGCTGAAACGGGGAGAACAGAAGGACAGAAACAAACCTGTCAGAAATGGAAGGGGGGCGCAAGGTTGAGGAGGCCCCGGCCTCCCTCCTGCCCATCTCCAAGAACCATCGCAGCTTTCAAAATGGCAAATCTGATCATGTCTAGTCCCAGCTTACTCTCCTTCACAGACTCCCCACTTCCTACAGAACACATTTTGTACTCTTAACACAGTGTTTGAGGACCAGCCCAACAAGGCCCTGCCTGCCTCTCCAGCCTTGATCCTCACATTCCACGCACTAGCCACACTGCTCAAAGGGGTGACGTCTCTCCCGCCTCGAGCATGGACTTTCTTCCAAACAACGCCCAGCCCTCAATGGTCATCCTTTAGCTCTCAGCTAAGACAGTCTCCAGTCTGGGAGGCCTTCCTTGCCCTCCCCACAGCCTGCCGATGGGACGAGATCTGTTATGTTAAGGATGGAAGTGGAGGGTGAAACTGGGACTACTGCAGTGGGAGAGGAGTACTTCTTCTAAAGTTACAGAAGCTCCGAGAGAAATGTCCTCCAGTGAGCTGTGATCACTGCCCTGCCTGCTTGCCGGTGGCCTTCATGATGCCAATAAAAACTAAATTCTGTACCCCAGGCTGGTCTCTATTTCTTTATTTTACCCCAGGAGCCCAAATGGCTGTAGTTCCAAAGAGGAGAGAAGTACCCATAGCCCTTAGAGCATTCAGAACCTTGAACAAGTAAACAGAGGAGGGCAAGACCTTGACATTTCCAGTTGGCCACAGAGGCAAGCTACGAAAGTATGCAATCCATTTATTCCGTGACTATTTCCTGAATTCCAACTACATGCCAGATGCTTGGGGTTGGAGCAGGTAAAAAGTACTAAAAAGACAATCTTTGCCCTCCAAAGGCAATGTGGAATGTCAATAACAGCCCAGGTGTTAAGGTACAACAGGCTCAAGTTCAGATCCCAGCTCTGCCTCTTAATGGCAAGTATGCAACTCTGACCCTCAGGCTCCTCATCCAAAAATGAGAACAATAACGCTCACCTTGTAGGGCCACAAATAGAATGTGAATGCCTATGGCATGGCTGAACACACCAACACCCAGTCACTGCTAGCTCCTTTCCTCTTTCGAGGAATTCTGGGAGTAAAAGATCAATGCAGGAAGTATTACAATACCATGTGCTAAATTCTGTAACGTAATTATGTGTCAAGTGCTACAGGGAGAGTAACTGATGCTGGGATGTAGTGGAGAGATGGGAGTGTCAGGAGGAGCCAGGTTCATTTCCATGTGAACTGACTCTGAAGAAGGATTTTCAAACTACAAGGGGAAGAAGGCAGAGTGCACAGCTGTGCGAAGTCATGGTCTGGAGAGCAACAGTCAGAGAAGACTGAAGCAGGGGGCACATGATGGAAAGGAAAGATGAGTCAGACTGAGAAGGGCCTCAACTGTTAGACCAGGGAGTCTGGGATGTATTCTGCAGGTACCCAGGTGCCAAGAGGAGGAATGTGCTGTCTGGGTCGCAGCGTCTGACAGAGAAACACCATGGGTAACCTCAAGCAAGTGAATGAAGGCTGCAGGACACACAGCATGGCCCCTTGGTTGTGTGTGGCCATTCTCAGTTTCGCAGGTGTTTAGGCTTTATTTACAGGACGCAGGAAACTGCCCGCCGGAGGGAGCAGGGATACCAAAAACGCCGGCAGACAAACCGCACCCAGTCTTCTTACCAAATGCTACACACTCACCTCTCTATCAGTTCACTCTGGGTGCTCATTTCCACTCCTACTGATTTTCCTGGAAGCAGAAATAATAGCATTACGAAGGAAAACATTTTTTTAGTGTTCCCTAACAATTTCTTGCTCATGTTTGCAGAGACACTCCCCCACTTGTTTACCCACTCTTTATAGCAATCCCGGGTATAAAGCAGGCTCACCAAGAACATAGTCCGGACCAAGACCAGGTCTAGCAGGAAGGTGAGCACTGACGCTGGAAGCAGTGACAACGGTGCAGGCCCTCATCCTTCTCTAACACCCCCACACAAACAGGACATGTGCTCTTTGTAGGAAATGGGTGACAAGCAAGACAAAGAGCACTGCCCTTCGGGTACCCACTACCCACGTGTCACTGGACCTCCTTCCCCTCTCTGTCCATGCATTTCGGCACAGGTGATGGGATAGTGTGAGACGACCTGTCACTTCGTACTTTATAAGCATTTCTCTTACTAAATTTGTTTTAGAAACATCATTTTTAATGACCACATTAATATTCCACTGTACACATGCACATACCACAATCTTGCCAGTCCCGTTTTGACATTTAGGTTATCTCCAATTTTTCACTTTCATAAAAGTAAATGAAATAAGCATCTTTGTGCATGAGCTTTATCTGCATTTAAATTATTTCCTTCGGAAAGACTCTCAGAAGGAGGGTTACTAGGGAAAGGAGTATATGAGTACAGTTGAAAAAGCCACTGTCTACAACAGGGGATGTGACAAAGGAAAACAAAGGAAAACGAAGCAGAGCGGGGCAAAAGACCCTCTTCTCTCTCCCTCATGTCACCATCATTTGCTTTTTGAAAGGAGGCACATGAGCCCAGATTCCAAAAAGACCAGCAACTTTACCTGAAAAAGATGTCAGAACTCTGGAAACCGCAGGCTGAGATGAGCTCTTGGAAGAAACTAACGTGTGGCTAAAGGACAGACAAACCCTCTACAGCCATACTTGGAAAATAAGACTACAATAAACCTGCACCCACACATACCATTTTCAAAACCACTCCTAAAGGAAAAGTTCTCAAACACCACAGCACGCAGGAAAAGATCACTGGAGACTCGCACATTTGCTTTCTGTCTTGAGGTTCCCACAGATGGACTCGAGGGCTGGCTGGGGTGCTGTCAGGGCTCACCCACCAGGCCAGCCACTGGGCCCCAGGTCACTGCCAAGTACCCTGTGCTTGAAAGGCACCTCCTACTGCAGGGCTCTGTCGGGCGCTGGGAAGAAGTCAGACAGGCCTGAGCGACCAGGGGCCAGGCCCTGAGGATGGTTCTTTAATAACCACTGTTATGCAAGAACAGACCTCACAACCATCCTACAGGCCAGTGTCAGCATCCACTTTACAATAAAGAAGTGGGAATCCAGGAGGCTTACTGCTTCCACTCTCCCTCCGCCCAATGCACACTCTCGCCTCCCTCCCTGCACGTTCCTGTTCAGCAAGGGATATGGAGATGTTCCTACAGCTAGCGCAACCACACATCTATGTCTCCATCCTCCTGCTTTCATCCTGCAGGATGTGACATGTTGGCTCCTGGAAGGTAGGGAGGGGTTGGAAGGCCACTACCAAAGTGGATGCTCTCTGGGGCTCCACCTTTCCGTCCTCCACATTCCTCCTCCAGAGGGGAATCTATATCTGACTGGGTCAGATTCCAAGACCTTGCCTGGGAGTCCCAGACTGCAAGACCACCACGAACGGGCAGGGACAACTGCACATCCAGAGAACAACTCAGATAGCGTTTTTCATCTCACACCTGCACGAGGGCCGCTTACCCACATTCAGCAGATGACGGAGTTCTGGCCCTGCTGACGCTGAGGAGGGGCCATCTGCTGCGGCCCAGTCTCCCAAAGAGCTCAGGCATCCTCCACACACCAGCCAGGCCAGCAGACTCCTGCTTCACACTTACCATTGTTCTAGGAGCACACACACACTCCTCGGGAACTTCCTGGGGCAAGTTTTAAGCATTAATAAACTGATCTTGAAACCATCAAAAACCTCTCCTCAATTCCTAACAAAATCCATGACCAAAGAAGGAAGTGCCCTGATGCCACCAGCAGCGTGGGTTTCCTCTTCGTCAAATGAGAGATCCTTTGAGGGGCTTGTAATGACTCAACAATTGTATTCCACCCGTTCCCTATCACAACAGTGTCCTTTACACCAAATGACAAACTGTTATTGTGGGATTCACAGGGAGATCATTACAGCTGATGCATTGAATTTCCTGGTGGAAACTGCCTGCATACAGGTGACAGGGTACCATCTGTCAGGCTATTTCCAAAAGCAGAGGAAGGATGTCATGCAAACACTGCTCCCATCTCTCAGGTAAATCTTATTGCTATCCCTAAAAGCTATGTGGCAGCGAGGGGACCTCCTCTTTCCAAATAAAAGGACATCCAGTTATTGAATTCACATTTGAACAAGCAATAGAATTATTAGGCAGGACAGACGTGTGACTGGTTGGCCCACCTTCGGTTTCCTCTCCGCGCTCACCCATCCTGCACACTGCCACCATTTAAAACGCCTCTTTCCAAACTGTACTCCCTAGCTCAAAACCCCTCCATCGCACAGAACTGAGCTCAAATAGCAGAGCCTGGCATCTCCTACCTTCCTCTCTGTCTCACTGGTAACTTGTATTAAGTACTTCCAGCGTTCCCCTAGGACCAGACGCCGAGGAGGCAGAGAGGACTGAGGAGCCATCCTGCCCACGATGAGTCCACAGCTGAGTGACAAAGGGCAGCATGGGATACTGAGGGAGGACACACAGAGGAAACAAACACCACCCAGCCTGGACCATCAGGGAGAATTCAGAGCAGGCAGGAAAGCACTGCTTCACAAGGACAGGAAGGAGCTAGGGGGCGATGTGGAGGCAGATCACTGGTTCACTTTGCCAACACTGACCTGCATATCCCTCTCCGCTCTTAATACCCTGCCCCAGCAACTAGGAATCCGTCCACTGTGAAGGCCAGGATCCAGTACCCTTTCCTCCTGGAAGCCTTCCCTTCGGAGCTCAGAGGTGCCCCCCGCCAAGCCCACACTGTGTGTGGAGGCAGAGCCCAAGAAGTTTCATCAGAGGGTACTCCACAGTAAGGTCTAGACCATGCACAACTTTCAGCACTGTCATCGAATCCTGATGGCGCTCTGTGTCCTGTCCCTTCCTAGGCTGAATGCCAGGACCAGACAAGGCCCCATTTTCCAGGAACTTATGCTCTGAGGAAATAAGTATGTCCACAAGAAATCACTGCTGTGACCTCCTGAGCTCCCGCTATTGGCCAGGAAACTCGGCAAAACAGGTGCTGTGACCTCACAGAGGAAACTGACCCTTAACCATAAAAACTGGGATTTGAACTCAAGTCTTTTGGGCTCCAAAGGTTTGGTTCTTCCCACCCCAGCACATGGCCTCCATCACAAGGCCAGATGTGACTGTCCCCTGCGAGCTACAAACAACCCAGAAGGAAAGAGAAGGAAGAGAACTGCTCTACCTGGGGGTGAACAAGGAAAGCATCCTGGAAGATAGGCAGAATCTCTGGAAGTGGAGAGGGAATAAAAGCCTTCTAGAAAAGGGAAACTTGAATAGAGTCACAGAAGTGGGAAAATGCAAGGCCTAACCCACAGGAATGTTTGACCAGAACACCTAATTTGATAGGAGACACACGACATCATGGTGGTCAGGAGGTTAAGCTGTGGAAGCAAATGTCTGGGCTCAAATCCAGACTCTGCCACTTCCTGTGTGACCCTGAGCAAGTAAATCAACTTCTCTGTTCCTCATTCATTAAATGAAGATAAACAGTACCTCCTCATAGGCTAAGAACAATGCCCAGCATACAGTAAGCACTTGATAATGACCAGCCTTCACTGTCTCACCTTTATCATCATCATCATTATTTAGGGATTAGTGGGCTGGAAAAGGTAGACTGCCAGAAGGCCTTAAAAGACACGCAGCCAATATGGCTCAGTGACTGAGCATCGACTCATGCACCAAGGGGTCACCAGTTCGATTCCCAGTCAGGGCACATGCCCAGGTTGTGGGCCAAATCCCCAGTGGGGGGCATGCAGGAGGCAGCCAGTTGATGTTCTCTCTCATTGATGTTTCTCTCTCTCTCCCTCTCCCTTCTTCTCTCTCTAAAATCAATAAAGAAAAAAAGAATTAAAAAATTTTAAAAAAGAAATGTGTGTGTCAGGTTCATCACTACAGGCAAAGGAGAGCTAAGGGGAGGGATCCAGCAGCTGTCTGCTAGTCATGGGGCTAAACCCTGGCTCACATGGTGAGCTAGTTGAAGAAAGGGACTGTCTTCTCTGAACCTTTTCCAGGGCTTCCTCCAATGTACCTGAAGACAGACACCGCCATCCCGATTTGTGCTACTGGTCTTGGGAGGTACCTGCGTGTACAAGGAAATGGCGGAAAACCTGGGACCGGGACACCAGTTCCTGATCTATTTTGGGTCTCAGCCGCACCCCAGAAGAATGCACATACTCACAAGATCTGCAGGGCTCCAGACCTACTGAGCTAGGAAACCACACTATCATCTGCTTCTTGGGTTCTACCAATCAAACGTTAACAAAGAAATAACAAGGATATGCACAAAGACTCCAACACAGTGTTCATTACAATAATCCCAAACTGAGAACAACCTAAATGTCCATCTAATGGGGATGATTAAATAAACGATGGTACATTCATACAAAAGAATGCTCAGCCACGACTAGAACTTACAATGTAGATTCATGTTTATTATCTATAACTGAACAAAGGGAGAGATTGCAAACAGTCCTACTTCACACAAAAATACAAATATGTATAAAAAAGGTCTCAAAATATAAACTCCAGGGTGTTCACATTTTGCGGTATAAATGGTGCAATTACAGGAGTATTTGCTTATCTGTTTTTCCACAATAAACATGTACTTCTTTGTACTAATAAAGACTATATTTTAATTTTTAAGAACACATGCTATGCGACTGCCTCAAATATGAAACGACTCTGTGATAAGCTCATTTCATAATTCAGGAGTCAGACCCCTTAGACAGCATCTAAGAAAGGCCCACCTCTGTTACATTTATTCTCCAAGGAAAAGAGTTGCAGTGAGGTTCCTAAGACCTTTATGCCTTTTGGAGAAGAAAATAAAGTTCTATGTTTGTGTTGTCTGCCAAGCCAAAAACACTTCTGCTTCGCAGGAAACAAAGAGTGAGATCTCCCCGGGCTTGTCAAGGTACATAACTAAAGAATAAACCAAGGAGGGTGGCTGCACGAGCCTGGGAGGGCGGCTGGTGCCGGCCGTCTCTCTCAGCGCCACTTCCTGGGGCCCAGGTAGAGGGCTTGCAAGAAGAGCAGAGACGGATGGGAAGCGCCGCAGGCCTGGAAGATGCAGCTCCATCTTGAGGACTGGTTATTCTCCAGTAATAAAATGAAAACTAGCTGATTTGGAAAACTTTTGCCAGAAGAAAGCAGATTTCATAAAGCTGGGAAGTCAAGTGCTCCTATGCCCTGGCGGCCCTCACAGGTCCCACAGCCTGGTGGCCCTCACAGGTCCCACAGATCCAGTACTAGAAATCAGTCTGCAACCAGCCTAGCTGTTGGGCTCTTTAAAAAATCAGGGAAAACATTTCCTGGGCCCAGAGGCCAAGCTACGCATGTTCTATCTTGGAACTAAAATGAGCATATGTGGACCTTCATGACCCATGTGTACCATGGGTACGAAGAGAGAAGAACTGAGGTCAAATCCTGGTTCCGCCAACTCAGTTGTGACTTTGAGCAACTGTTTTCCCTCTGTTAGGGCAAAGTTCCTCAAGTCTACCAGGCTGTTCTGAGGACTAAGCCCCTAACTCACAAGTACAGACCCTCGTAAGCACTTAAGAGCCATGCACAAGAATGGAGCCAAAGTGTCATGTCCTGTTTAGTTTGACTGGACTCTTACAGCTCACAAAGGAAAGCCCTGATGTGAGCAGAGAAGGGACTGACCTGACTCACATTTTGAAAAGGTCACTGACTCCTGTGTGGAATGGACAGCAGTGGGACAGGGTGCAGTGTAGACACAGGAGAACAGGACCGCAATGATCAGGGAGGTGGCATGGCGCACTGGAGCCGTGGCAGCAGTGAGGGGTGACGACTGGTCCGATTTGAAGGGAGAGCTTCCCAGGGGCAGCCCATGGGGTGGGTGTACAACTGATTCAATGGTTTCATCTTAGAAGCCAAGGGGAAAAGGTTCCCATGTCCGAAACTGCTGTGGGTTTGAGCAAAATGCAGTCTGAAAACTGAACACTGGACTCAGCGAGGGGAAGTTGTTGGGGACTGGTGGCGGCGGTGTTTCGGTGGAGAGCTTGGGATGTCTGAGAGCCCGTCCCGGTGGGTTTGGGAGAGAAAGGGGGACTGCAAAGTAACGCTGATGGATACAAAGAAGAGGAACAAAAATCATGACTTCACAGAAGCGATTTAAAAGAATAAAAACTTTAACTTTGGAACCACCTTAATGTTGTTCATAATCAAAAAATAAAACTAAGTTAAATCAATAAAGACTGGGAATCCTAAAACTGAATACAAAAAGACACACACAAAAATCTTACTGTATTTCAAATGAATAACAATAACAAGACTGTAGAAAAAAATGAAACTAAATAACTAAATTTAATACCTGACTAAATACCATTAGCCTGAAAATAAAAATAACTATAAACCAATCCTGAACTCCTTTAGGTTGTTTTTCACCGTGTATGGGCGAAGCGATTCTGGAACTCTCTGTGCATTACAGAATTAAGCAAATGAGCAGATATGCTGATGTTGTGAGAGCCAGGAGAAGGGAAACACAAATACAGAAGCAAGAAAGGACACAGTGGGCTTGAATAGGAATTGGAGGTACCACTGTGACTTTTTAAATATATCATACATTTTTAAATGTATTGTGTGTGTATATGTGTATGTATGTGAACATATATCCTAGTTCTGCCTGCTAAAGGACCTAGGAACAATGATATACCAGTAGCAATAAATACAGCCAACACCAACTCTTGGTTTTTAAATGGAATTGCCTCTTAAAATGAACCAGGGCTGCCCTGGCCGGTTTTGCTCAGCAGTTAGAGCGTCGCCCCTCGGACCGAAGGGTTTGATTCTGGTCAAGGGCACATGCCTGGGTTGTAGGTTTCCCCCACCCTGACCAGGGCTGTCCAGGAAGCAACCAATCAACATGTCTCTCTCAACATCATTGTTTCTTTCTCTCTTTCTCTCTACCTCTCTCCCTTCCATTCTCTTTAAAAAATAAATAAATAAATAAAAACAATGGGAAAAGAAAAATTTTTTAATAAAAAATAAATATGCCCTGGCCGGTTTGGCTCAGCGGTTAGACGTCGGCCCATGGATCAGAGAGTCCCAGGTATGGTTCCCGCTAAGGGCACATACCTCGGTTGCAGTTTGTCCCCGGCCCTGGTTGAGGTCGTGTGGGTGGCAAACACTCGATGTGTCTCTCTCACATCGATGTTCCTCTCTCTCTCTCTTCCACCCTCTCTCCCTCCCGCTCTATCTTAAGATAAATGCAAAAATATCCTTGGGTGAGCAAATAAATAAATAAATAAATAAATAAATAAATAAATAATGAACCAGGGCTATGTAGAGAAATGGCTGATTCAGGGGCAAAGACAGTATAAAATGAACATGGAGCCCTGGCTGATGTAGCTCAGTTGGCTGGAGTGTTGTCCCATGCACCAAAAAGTTGCTGCTTCAATTCCTGGTCAGGGCACCTACCTAGGTTTCACGTTCAATTCCTGGATGGGTTGTGTATGAGAGGCAACTGATCAATGTTTTTCTTATACATCAATGTTCCTCTCTCTCTCCTTCTCCCTTCCCCTCTCTCTGAAATCAGTAAAAACATATCCTCTGGTAAGGATTAAAAATAAATAAATAAAATGAAATAAGCCTGGAACAGCTTTTTTTTTTTTTTTTTCTTTGTGCCAGAAAGTAAAAAAGTACTCCCCAAAAATATGGCAACATGTCAAAAGGAACTACCTGTTGATTCCGGAACAATTTGAGCATTAATATGAATGATAGAATGGACAATAAATAGTGTGCTGAACAAAAGAAGAATCTGCAAGTGAACACTGCTAATAAACAAACAACAAATATAGAAATAAAAGGAGAAAAGGGAAAATTCATCCTTATAACAGATGCCACCTAATAATAAATGAAGAAGGAAAGACGGCATTAGAAAAAAGTCACCATGTTACCATCATCACAGTAATAACTGACCAAGGCAAGAATCTCCAATGGATGGATGGTAAATCTCATGGGTAAAAGTTTGAAGAGGAATGAAATACCTACAGAGTTATAAAGTATCCCCCATTAATCACTTTAACATTACACAGGGAAATGTTACAATCTACAGTGAAGAAATCTGATAGACATCACCTTAACTAGTGATTAAAGTTAATACCACCAAAAATAGGACAAACTCATACCACTGACCTCCTTAACATGACTCATGACTCAACATGACACCATGAGAACACAATCATTTATGTAGTTCTCCTGCCAAAACCACATAACACATCTAATCGAATTATGAGGAAACATCAGATAATCCCGAATTGAGAGACTGGCCCAAACTCATCAAATATGTCAGTACCATGAAAGCCAAAGGTGAATTACTTCAGATTAAAGAACACTAACAACTAAATGTAATGTGGGGGCTGGATCCTAGATCCTGGATCAGAAATAAAACTCTCATAAAAGACATTGTTTTTTAATACTATATGATTTAATTTACATGAAGTTCAAGAATAGACAAAACTAATCTACGGAAAGTTCAGAACAGTGGGTGCCTATGGATCATAAAAGACATTACTGAAATCACTTATTGAAATTTGACTATAGACTATATATTAGAACATCTATTTCCTGATTTTGATCATTGTGGTCAAGTAAGAGAATGGCCTTGGTCTGAAGTATCTAGGGGGACTGATTACACATGATATCATCAATTAACTCTCATAGGGCTAGGGAAAAAAACAACGTGTAAATAAAGTGAGAGAGAGAGAGAGAGAGAGAGAGAGAGAGAGAGAGAGAGAGAGAAAGAGAGAGGTAAAGCAATGTGGCAAAAAAAAAACCACCACTGACAAAGTTGCATGAAGGGTATATAGAAGTTCTTTGTTGTTGTCTCAGAAAATTGCATATTATTTTTTTAAACATTTTTAACACAGTAATATTTATTAAACTAGTAATATTATTAAGGTACTTAGCATATGGTAAATGGTTAGCAAAAGTTTTCTTTCATCCTTCCTCTGACCACCTGTGACCCTTGAATATATTTTTTAACCAATAAAAGTTTTGGGGTTTTTTTGGTTTGTTTGTTGTTGCCAATATGTAAAATTCATGAGTTTTTTACCCCAAAAAAACACAATTTCCATCTTCTCTTGAAAATATGGAGAAACTGACCACCATGAGTAGGTGTTGAGGGGGCAGCACCTCCCGGCTGGCTTCACTTCCGCGCCGCACCAGCCTGGCCCTGAGGCATCTACACTGGACCGCAGGTTTGGAACATGGAATGGTTACTGGAAGGAAGCAGCAGCCAGTGTGGCCTTGCTGTCCCCTCATCAGAGCAGAGGAAGGAAGGAGAGTAGGCCCAAGGAGTCAGTTCCTCCTGGGCCCTCCAAGAAGTCCTGGATCAATCATGGACGTGTCTTAGGACTCGAAGTGCCTTGCCCCACTTACCATTGAGAAACAGCTTTTCCAGTTTCTCGAGCAGCTCAGCACATTGATTCAGCTGTTCCTGGAAGCCCTCGGCCACGTAGTAGTCCACATCACTGGCCTGCAGCAACTCCTCAAATGCCTTAATCATGGTGTTCATGTGTTGACGATAGATGACACAGATGCCATGGCTATCTTTAATCTGCTGCCGCTGAAGGGAGAGCTCCCTGGCTTGGGACTGAACTAATGAATTGTATCTGATAAAAGGGGGGAAAGAAAATGCTTGTACCATTTTAGAATTGAATTTCTGTGACCTTAACACTAATTGGAAAAATGACAGAGCACAATTTTCAAAAGCCTGCAGCTGTACAAGTATATATACTTTTAGAAAAATTGAAACTGGACAAGGTCACTCCTTCGATTTCAAAACAGCCAACAAATGCTGGAACAAAGATTCTTCTGCAATACTTTTAACCTTATGAAGCCCCCAATTAAAGTGAGATTGGCAAGGACTCAGGAGGACGATCTATTTCCATATACTCCCTATTCCGAATTGTAGAAACAAGTGCCCAAGGGACAGGGAACCCACCACAAATTCTCCTGAAGAACAAAAAAGAAACCGTAGGCAGGAAAACAAAGACAGGACTCCCTCCTCTCAACTAAAAGGTCAGGAAATAATAGAATCCTAACTACCATTCATGGAGGGTCTATGACCTGTCAGTCACTGTAGTAGGTGTTTTTTAGTTATCGGATCCTCCCAATCTTCCAACACAAGTATGAACCCCCCTTTTCACAGGAGAGGAAACTGATCTTCAGAGATCACAAAGTTAAATGGTGAGATTTCGGACTCAAACACAGCTCTATCTTCAAAGCCCATGTTCTATTATGCAATTGTACCTTGCTTCCTACGTGAGCCCTCAGGTATTAGGAGGCAAAGAGAAAAACACAAGTTAAGGAAAATGTGGCTCATTAAGAAACTGTGGCCACAGTAACCTGCGCTCCAGAGCGGCTTGGCAGAGACAGTGACCCCTCAGTTCAACGTGCTCCCCATGCCCGAAATGATGACAGTGCGTGGGACTGGTGACCACCTCCCCCCATCCGAGTATGCACACACAGACATGGGACAGCAGTGCTGCAGGTGGGGACCAGTGAACAGATGAGAAAGAACACGAGCGTTAGAGTGGGATGATGTGAGCCTGGACAGGGCAATGGCTCTATGAATCTTCTCAGGCAATTCAAGGCAACCTCTTTGAGGCTCAATTTCCTCACCTACAAAAACACATTTAATAACACCTCCTCCTCAGGTGATTCTGAGGGTTAAATAAGAAAAGTTCCCAACTGAAGGTCTGACACAACTGCCTTTTAATAAATACAAGCTTCCTTCCATCTCACTGTTTGGGAAGTCTTGATAAATTCACTCTGGCTCCTGACAATTCAGAATAATGTCTCAAATTAGTGACGAATGAAGGTCAACTTTACAAATGATCCCATTTTGCCATAGCTCATGAAGCAAAGCTGTGTGTATCTAGGCCCATAAAACATATCTTCATGACCTAAGAATTCTTCTCTTTCAACACTGGCTTGTTTCTCTATGATGACCTTAAAGGGTAAAGATATGGAAAATATTTATATTCTTCCCACCCTGCCTAGGACATCTTTCAGTTCTGCAACACAGTAAGTACAAGCCAGTAACAGCATCCAGGAGTGAACAATGCCATTCAGCAAACATACTATAAATCACCAAGTGACTGATATAAAATGTTCACTGGGTCTCTAACCAGAGGAGGGCAAAATCTGCCCTGCCAATTGCAGAGGATACAAGACTAGTATGTGTGCAGGCACTATTTTCTGTGGCCTCATGCTGCACTTCTCGACCAGGCTGCCTTCACTGTCCCCTGCCCCCACCAAGCCTTCAGCAGTACACACCCTGCCCCATGGCCCCTTTTAGCTCATGGGCTCTGACCTAGTGGCATCACAGGTTTAAACAGTAGGAGAAGACAGAGGTGGGATGTACCTTGAAGGCGAGAGATCTCTGAACTTATTCTGCAGGTCATGGATTTCACTGAAAAGTTCCATGTTCAAATTCTGCTCCTTCTGCAGCTCACATTCCTGCTCTTCCAGCTGCTGTTCAAGGTTCTCCAGCATCCTGCCATCAACCACCTCTGGGCCCGGTGAATGGAGGATTTTCATGTGTTTCACATAACGTACTTGATGCAAACTTGAAAAGGTCATTTCTTCTTCATCAGTACTACCCTTGGGCTTGTTGGAGACATCCCGGGCCCCTTCTGTCCCACACAGAACTGTGATAATGGCCTCACTGCACTGGCAGTGCTTTTGAAGCTGAAATAGGAAATTCCGGTAGCCCTCGAGCTCGGTTTCCAAGTCATAGATTTTCTGTTTTAAGTCTTCTGTATCATTTGAGGTATCAATGTTCTTAGACTGATTGGTTCCAATCACACTGAATTCAGTGGAAAGCTGACTCTTAGAATTCAGGTAAGTAGCTACTGAAGTTGGGCCCCGAAAATCTTCTGAAGGATCCTCTTTGCATGTTGGCAAGATGGCAAGGTCACTGGGCTGGTCAATTTCAGAGTCTGAAAATCAAACACATTTATGTCAGTATCTCCTTTGCTAAAATCCATCCCCTGTCCTTCCTCATAGCCACCGCTAAGCCAAGACCACTGCAAGAGCCTCCTAACCAGCCCCTCTGACTGCCAAGTCTTCCCTCTTACCTCTCAATCCATCCTCTTCCTCACAGTGACTGTTCTAAAAAGTGAATTTAACCATGGTAACCACCCTCCTGCCACCAAACACTGATCAATATCCCCACTATCTTGAGGATCAAATCCAAACTCCCTCTCACGGCATCTGAGCCCCCCATGATCTAATTCCAAGCAATCTTTTCTGGAACACCACATACGGTGATTCACCTATGGAGATTTCCTGCTTACCATAATCCTGGTTCATGCCTCCATGTTTTTGCATGTGCATTTCCCTCTGCCTGGAATACACTCAACCCCTCTACTCTACTCCTACTCAGTGAACTCCTACTCATCCTTCAACACCCAGATCTAATTTCCTTCCTCTGCAAATTTATCTCCAAACTATGCAAAACAGTCCCTCCCATCTGTGCTTCCACAGCACCTTATATATATTACCTGGGGACAAACGTACTACATGCTGGGTGCTAATGTAGTGATTACAATTGGCTTTTCTTAAAAATTACATAGCAGTTACTGATTTGGGTTCTCTCCCTTGCTGGTCTTTCCCCTTCACATTCTCAGGGCCTAGAACATACCTAGCCGGACCAGAAGTCAGTAAAAGTCTGATAAATATTGGAGACCGAGGGAAGTAAGATTAAAGGGCAGTCATTCTAAAGTCAACAGATTAGCCTTCTCATTTCTATGTCTACCAGTCTCCAGGAGATGCCATGATGTCGCCTGTAGTGAGCTGTTTCAATGACAGCTAGTTTAAATCCCAGGACATGGCCAAACTTGCCTGGGAGGTGGAATGGTGCTGTGGAAATATATGGCTTTGAAGCCAAAAAGAAGTGAGGTCACACCCAGCTCTGCCACTTGCTGGCTGCACACCTTTATGCAAGTAACGCTACCCCAGAACCTCAGTTTCCCCAGAGATACCTGTTGTGAGGCTTCAAGTTCAGGCCTGAGTCCAGAGCTTCTGTCCTTAACCACATACCACACCGCCTGCTGTCCAGGGAAAGCCCAGCTCAATACAGTTGTTTGACTATTTAAGAGGCAGCAAAATGTAATAGAAAAACCCATCTCTGATATCCAACAGACTTGGTTTTCAACTCTGGCTCTGCTGTCTACTTGCATGCCATTCAGTTCCGTGACCTTCGGCAAGTTACTAACCCTCTCTGAACCTCAGCAGCTTCATCCACAGAATGGAAAGAACACCAGTCACTATGAAGGGTTGTGTTTGTTTTGTTTTTAGGGTCAAATGGAACAATATCTGAAAAAAGGCTAACAGTGTCTGGCACATAGTAGTGAAGGCTCCCAACTAACATTAACATCCTTTGCTTCCCTAAACTGCTCAAAGACAGAAGAGGACGTCTATCTCAGGAGGCTTCGCGACCAGGCTCTGGATCTGGAAATGCTGCAAAAGCGAGTTGGATGCGATGACCTCGGCGAGGTCTCAGAAAGAAGAGCGCACAGATCCTTGTCAGACTGCCTATCCCAGTTCTGGGTTCCACAACTACTCCTCATGACTTTGAGCCTGTTCTTGTCTCTCTGCTCATGATGGAAAAACCACAGAGTAAACCTTTTTATTTTAGAAAGCAGCTGCTACATGACCTAAAGGTAACATTCCTAATACAGCATTCTTACTGCACAAAATCTGTTATAATCACCAGCCTCTGAGGTCTGCCAGGGTGGAGACCATGTCACCCATTTCTGTGTCCCCAGTCCTGGCACAGGGCCTGGGGCAAGAAGGTACTCAGTGCGTACTGCTGGCTGAATGAGAAGCAGAGAGACAAAGGGAGAGATCTCAACAAGGCTTTTTTCCAGTGGATCACCCTCCAAGACAAGGAAATGGCTTTGCTCTAACAGCTGTGTGAAGAAGCGGCAAGAAGCCACATTTACTCGTGAGAGTGAAGATTAGTTCTGACGAGTTTTGTTAGGTAATCATGAGGCAGAGACAAGCGTTAAGACCCATACAAATGTCCTTCCGTACACGGGCTGTGGCCAGCTGTGATGTTTAGCTACACACATACTCACAAACCCCTCTGAACGCTGGGAGCGTGTGCATCCTCACGTTCACTCCACTTTGAACTCTGCTCCCACATCACAGCACACCTCACACTCAGACACCTCACACTCGTGATTTCGACTCCAGAAGTGCCCCCCATCTACAGCAATTTGGGACTTGGCAGAGGCAAGGTCCTGACTCCTCGGCTCCAGGGCCAGCATATAGCAAGTCTCACAGCCCAGCGTGACATGGCACTGTGGCTGTGCTTTTCGCTGCTCGGCAGCCCTCAGGAAAGTCCCAAAAGAGTCGCTTCCATTTTTCATGTAAAAATCACTGCATAGAGGGTGAGAGGGAGGATTATACACTGTGATGCACAGTGTGGACCTGCATGTTTAGCAAGGCCTCAGGACACATAACTATGCACCAAGAGCCTCACCTGTGCTATCCACTTTCTTTTTGTTGTTGTTGTTAATCCTTACCCGAGGATATTTTTCTATTAATTTTTAGGCAGAATGGAAAGCAAGGAGGAGGAGAGAAAGAAACATCGATGTGAGAAAGACACATCGATTGGTTGCCTCTCACACGACCCTGACCAGGGCCAGGGATCACATCTGCAACCCAGGTACGTGCCCTTGACCAGGAATCAAACCCGTGACCCTTCAGTCCACAGGCCGTTGCTCTAACCCCTGAGCCAAACCAGCCAGAACTATCCACTTAATCTTCATAACCCATTTTACAGAAGAGGAAATCGAGGCTCAGAGAGATAAGAACCTGCCCCAGACTCAGGGCGAGTAGCAGCAGAGCCCCTCAGAGCTGGCAGCCATCTCCAGCACTCCAAATGCTGCGTCCCTCCTGCACCCAGAGCTGTCTCTTGCATCAGGGTGCAGGAGCAAGGAGAGACAGTCCCCAACCCTCGACGTGATGGCCAGTGTCTACAAAATCCCCTTCATTCATTTCCCAAGCATCTCCCAGGGGTTACTGAAGGACAAACAGCAGTGAAGGTGTCGCACACAGTACCCAGCCTTGCGGAGGGCAGTCACTGAGCAAGTCCATTCAAGACCAAAATATGGGGGATGGGGGGCCTATTCGGAGTGTCTAAACCATTGGGGGACTCAGGATGGCCTTGCCTGAACAGTAATATTTAGGCAGAGGCCTGAAGGATGAGGCATCAGCTAGGCAAGATTTAAGGGAGGAACCCAGGCGGAGGGGCAGCAGCATGTGTAAAGTTCTAGAAGCACATTAGAAAAAAGGAAAAAGTTCACTAATGATGGGGATTTGAGGGAAAGGGAAACTGCCAATCAGCCCAGAAGCCTCCAGTAACTGACTAACTATGAACAAGGAAAGAGGTCCCCAGGGCCGTTTATGTGCATTATAGGAAAAAGTGCAGTTCTAGAACTTTCTACAATTCAGCTAAGGGGTACTTTATAACCTGGTAGAGTGGCTTTCTGCTCCAAGCCCAGAACACTCAGAAGCATGTGACCACGTTGTCACTGCACTGAGTGGAGGCCTCAGGAAAGCATACACCACTGGGAACAGGGCCCGAGGCTCGGGATTTCCCGAGAGGCTGGTATTCTCATGTCCTGAAGACAATTATTTCTTACAGGTCCGGCTTAATGGTGATTTTCTTTTTCTAATAAAAGGGAAAAAAGATCTATGATTAAAAGAAAAAAATGTAAGCATTTGTTCATACTGATTGAATGTGAATGTGAATGTTGTTATATGATCCTTTGTACTCATCTGTATGTTTATAATTCATAATTTTAAAAAAAATAGAGATCCAACTTAGGTCCTCATTCACATCTCTGTACCTTTCCCACTGGCGTGCCCAACAAAGCCAACAGGTGTCGGCTTAGGCTCACCCATGACCCTTTCTCCCAGGTGGCCAGAGGCCAACTGCACACACCTAGCAATAGCCAGCAGCACAGAGAATACGGAGGGGCTGCCTGTGACATCCCCAGGAGCAGGCACTGTGTCCTTTGGGCTGAACCACCAAAAGCCAGCGTGCTGCCTGGCAGCAAAGTATCTGGTAAGTTCAGACACCCTGCCTCATCTATCTCCTCACCAGCTGGGTGACCTGGATCGATTCTTTTTATTTTTTTATTTTTTTTATCCTCACCTGAGGACATTTTTCCATTTTTTGTTCAGAGAGAGTGGGAGGGAGAGAGAGTGAGAAACATCGACGTGAAAGGGACACATTGAGTGGCTGCCTCCCGCACGACCCAACCAGGAGCCAGGGACAAACTGCAACCGAGGTACGCGCCCTTAGCGGGAACCGAACCCGGGTCTCTCTGGACCTCAGGCCGACGCTCCAACCACTGAACCAAACCGGCCAGGGCTGGATCAGTTCTTTTTAAAAACCTCAGCTTCCTCGTGTGTTAAATGGGAATAACAGCAATGCCCTAAGATGGCTGCTGCAGAGGTTAGTGATAATTTTTACATAAAACACCCCAAATGGTGCCTGGCACACACACAGTAGCTGTTCAATACACATAGGGATGGAGTTCTGACTGGTCTCATAGCTGGTTTGCTGATCACTGTCCCTTTCCTTGTTTCTCCAGACACAGGGCGTGGTTTTAATTCCTTTTTGCTCTCCTGGGCTACCCTGGTAGGCTGCTCCCACAAGGGGCTGGGCTATAGGCATTCACAAAGGAACAAAAAATAAATAAAAACACAGACTTGAAACTTAGCCAAGCAACTGAGAAGAACACAAAGATACAACAGGGAAATAAAAACACTGGGGAGGCAAAATGCAATTTATAAGATAAAATTAATCTATCGAGCTGCCATAACAGGACATAAAAAGCATAAATATACTGCAGCTTGTCTGAAATGGTTTAAGTCCAAGCTCTCAAAAAACTATGAGTGAGAAAATGAATTTCATAGACTCATGCCCACCTTTCCCAAGGGAGAGGCCCCAGAGTCTTCAGGGCAACTTTGGAAAGAAGTAGCACCTGGCTGAGGCACCCTGGGGTCTCAACAAGAAATTACAACATTGTTAAGTGGAAATGGCAGGCCCTGGGCAAAGTGCCAGGGCCTCTGTTTGGCTCAGTCACCTTGGCCATAAAATCTTTCCTCTCAGAAGTGCCCCCACTTCCCAACCCATGCTGATTTGTGTAATGATCTGCCCGACCCTACAAGATAGTGTTCTCAGAAGCAGAGACTGTCTCTCATTCCTCTCTCTCTCCTATACCCAGTGCATGAGGCTGGGGACACAGCAAGTGCTCAGGGGAAATTCACTGGACAGGTAAGGAGATGCCTGCATGGGTAGATGGATGGATTAAGAGAAGGGACAGAGTGCGGGAGGGAAGAGCAATCCTGCCCAAGGCCAACTTATCTTGAAACTGCAACTATGGTAAACTCAAGAAAAAAACTAAAATTAAATGGAAAATACCTCTGGCTACATATCACCATAAAAGCCACATGCAAAGTACCATATACTAGCTTTATGAAACAGTGAAGGGCGCAGGCTCTGAAATCAGGCAGGCTGGTTCAAACCCAGCTCGGGAAGTAACTGTGACTTATCCAAGTCACTTTACTTCTAAAACTGCTGGCTCAGCGATAAAACAGGAATAGTTACCATCCCTGCCCCAAAAAGACTGTTAAGAGGATTCAACTAGATCACGTATTTAAAATGGACAGTGGGGCTAAATGAACAATAGGTGCTAGTTTTTTACGGCCTCAGGAAGTCATAGGATTCCAGACATCTCCCCTGAACCACTCTGAAAATCCCCTAAACGATGCCATCTTCCCACCCCGGCATGAAACTCCTTCATTGGCAAAATCCCAAATAACCTGCTTCGTCTCACCCCCTTGTTAAGGAACCCAGCTGTCCCCCCCATGCTTCTCCCACGCCTCCCCAGGAGGGCTGTTCCTTTCCCACGTCCCCTGCATCATGCACCTGGATGAGTAGAAGAGCCTTCCAGATCACTCTCTCTTCCCTAAACACTCTGGCTTTGCAACTCATGCTGTCAGACTATACCACCACCTACCCCACCTTACTGCAGTCATCCACGGTCACCTGACTCAGTGACATTGTGGCTCCTAACAGCCCTGCTGCTCCAGCCCCTCGGAGCCAGCTCTTCTTCTATCTCCACTGTCCTCCCTCCTTCTCTCTGGAACCCACCAGGCAGGCCCCACCCACTCTACTGAAACAGCTCTCATCAAAGTCACCAAGGACTGCCCCACTGTTAAATCCAAGGACAATCCTCAGTCCTGCTCATACCTTCCTCATTGGCGATTTCCACATAGCTAATCTGTTCCTCACTCGGCTCCTGGCCATCATCTTCCGCCTTCACTGGCTTCTTCTCAGTCCAGCCTCTACTTACTAGAGAGCCCAGTCTCAGTGCCTGGACTCCAAGTCTTACAGCTTCAAATATCAGAGGTATGTTGGTATTTCCTAAGTTTGCAGCTCTCGCCCAGACCTCTGCCCTCTACACCAGATGCGTCTATCTCCACCGGGACAGTCAACAGCATCTCACACAGCCCAGACCAGACACCAGGAAACCTCTCCTGCAGGCTTTCCCCCCTCTCTGTGTCACAGCTCCACCCTTCCAGTGGTCCACGTCAAAGTGAGCCTTCAGAAGAGAGGTTGGCCTACTTTTCTTTTTTTTTAATATTTGTTTACAATATGCTTTTATTGCCCTGGCCGGTTTGGCTCAGCAGTAGAGCATCAGCCCGTGGACCAAAGAGTTGCGGGTTCGAGTCTGGTCAAGAGCATGTACCTCGGATGCAGTTCGTTTCGGTCCTCGGCCCTGGTCGGGGTCATGGGGGAGGCAACCAGTTGATGTGTCTCTCTCATGTCGATGTTTCTCTCTCTCTCTCCCCCCCCCCCCACTCTATCTGAAGATAAATGGAAAAAGTATCCTCGGGTAAGGATTTTTTAAAAATTAAATATGTTTTGCCCTGGCCGGTTTGGCTCAGTGGTTAGAGCATTGGCCTGTGGTCCAGAGAGACCCAGGTTCGGTTCCCGCTAAGGGCACATACCTCGGTTGCAGTTTGTCCCCAGCCCTGGTTGGGTAGTGCGGGTGGCAGCCACTCGATGTGTCCCTTTCACGTCGATGTTTCTCTCTCTCTCTCTTCCTCTCTCTCCCTCCAACTCTATCTGAACAAAAAATGAAAAAATGTCCTCGGGTGAGGCTAAAAAAAAATAATAATAAAAAAATAAATATGTTTTTATTAATTTCAATTTTCTTTACTGACTTTAGAGAGAGAGGAAGGGAGAGGAAAGAGATAGAAACATTGATGAGAGAGAACATCAACTGGCCACCTCTTGCATGCTCCCCACTGGGGATCGGGCCCACAACCCGGGCATGTGCCCTGACCAGGAATCAAACCAGCAACCTCTGGGTACATGAGATAACCCCCAACCAACTGAGCCACATCGGCCAGGGCTGGCCTACTTTTCTTAAAAGCCAACTAATAAATGTTTTAGACTTTGGGAGCTACAAGTCTCTGCCACAACTATTCACCTCTGCCATCACAGTGAAAAGCAGTCCCAGACAACATGCAAACGAATGAGTAAGGCTGTGCTCCAATAAAACTTGACAAATGCAGGCAGCACGCTTGGCCCACAGGCCATAGTTTACAATCCCTGTTTTAAAGCCTAAGTCAGATCATATCACTCCACTGCTCGAAAGCCTCCAACAGTTTCCAGTCTTTCCCAGAAGAGCCTGTGAGGGCCTACTCTACCTGCTGCCCCTTGACCTCTTTCTATCTCCCACATTCTCACCGCACTCCAGCCATACAACTGACCTTCTTCTCAAATGCAAAGCAACATCAGGACTTTGCCCTTATTCCTTCTACTAGGAAGGAACATCCCAAGATGACTAGTCTACTCGTTTTCTCCCGGTTTCCATTTAAATGTCGCCTCAACAGGGATGCTCTCTGGAACATTCCATGTACATTAGCAAACCCTACCCCCATTACACAGTATCCATGCCCTCAGCCCTGCTTTATTTTTCGCCACAGCACTTCTCATCTCACATATATCTATCTGCTTAATGGGTTATGGTCTTTCTCCCCCCACAAGAATGTAAGCGACATCCAGACTTCATCTGTTTTTTTCACTCCTATCTCCCCAGTGACTACAGCAGTGCTTGGCTCACAGGTGGATTTAATAAATGCTTTTTGAATCGATAAATAAAAGATTATTGTTATTGTTCTTATTGTTGTGTGTTGCTCTCATCTGCTTGCAGTAGTTTAAAGTCAGGAGTCAACGTAAGGACATATGTGGATTCATGAATCCTCTGAAAATGATGTGCACTGTTGTGTGAGAGGCCCTTAGCTGTCTTCAGTTTCACAAAGAGGCAGTAGTCCCAAATCTCTAAGAACCACTGTCCCAAACTACAGGGAGGACCTGCCTGAGGTGCTCCCTCCAGGTCTATGGAGTCTACCCTTGATACATTTTTGACCCAGGGGCTCTCTGTTTTGAGAGCTCCCAGGACAGCAAAGACAGTGAATTCAAAGTGGGTAGGGAGGCAGGTCACTTCTAGAGCAAGACATAAAGTCAACAGGACTTGGAATTAGTCCTGGACATTCCAAAGAACCCAGCAAAGAGGACTTTCACTTGCATACCGGATGCCACGTGCCTGAGGCTTCCACGGATAAAGCCAGAAAAAAGGCCCAGGTTCAAGTCATCACAACTGGGGCACCGCAGATGATCCCAAGTGATGGGAGTAATGACCTCACAAGACCTGTGGGCACTACAAGTCCCTGTATCCAGACTCCAGAATAAAATGAAAACAATAGATTCATTTTCCTTATTGTGTTCCCTCGATTGTGTATTTGTCAAGAGTCAAGATTAATCACTGCAATTCATGAAATTTATACTCAAACTTATTGCAATTCTAAACAACAAGGCTGACATTTCAAGCAGTTCTATCGGGTCGTTCATCTAGCTCGAGGAGAATACATTTTTCTAGGTGCTTACCTTTCAGTAGCGTTTTGTCTGGCGCTGAGCTCCCCTCCATCATTGCTTCAGCCAGAATTAACTTTTGGTGAAGTTGCTTATTGCGAATTTTAAACTCCTTCAGCTCCCCCTGCAGCTCCAAGATCTGGCCCTGCAGCTGGGCCACCACCTCCTGTGCGGCCGGGAGCCGACACACACTTCTTAATGGCTGGGATGGTTTTATTAGGACAGGCAAGCGGGACTTCTTAGCTTCCTGAAAACACATACATAGACAACAATGAATACACTTCCTGTGGTCATATAGCCAACAGTCTTGTGCCAATCTTATAAAACAGAATTCAACCACTGTCCAGACTTCTGGCTCCTATACAGGCATCCATGTCTGCCTCCCAGTCTACAGAGCTCGTATCTTGGCAAGTGCCGAGCTTGTCCTCCTCGACACCCTCTTGGCCCTGGCCCAGTGTCCCTCCCTGGGCATTCCCGATATTCAGCATATGGCAATCCTTTTCCAACATAATCTTCTGAGAAACATTTTCTTCCTCCTTGTCTATTTCCTCATTTGCCACCCACTCCTCAATCCAAGCCAACCTATCTCCCACTACTGCCAGTCCATCAGCACCACCCCTTACCCCAGTTTTCAGTGGCTACTGAGTCACTAATCCAATAAGTATTTCCCAGGCTCCGAGCTCCGGACCTGCCTATCCTAGACATCTTCATTTCAATGGCCCACAGGCATCCAGAGTCAACTGAAAACTTGACTCTTCAATTCCATCACTCCATGTCCCCAAAGCCACGCCACTTCAACAGTCCCTGTCCTGATGAATCACACCATCATCCACTCACGGCACAACCCAAAACCTGGGGGGCAGGGGGTTGTCCTTTCTAAACTTCCCTTTATATTCGGCACACTTTCATCACTCACCAGGTTCCATTAACTCCAACTCCTCTCTTTTGACTCCTCTCATCCTCCACTGCCACCATCCAACTCCAAGACGCTCTCACTAGGCCACGGCCACAGCCTCCTGAGTGGTCCCCCCAACATTCATTCTTGCCCTTTCTAATCCACTCTCCAAACTGCAACAGAAAAGGGAAACCTACCATTCCTCTACACTGCTTCACCTATTTTAACTGCTTCCCAGTTCTCTTATGACAAAGGTCAAAGGCCTGACGACAGCCCACACTGTGCATGACCTGCAGCCTGAGTTACTGTCTCTCTCCCACTTCCCCCTAACTGCCAAATACTCACCTTCCATCAGTTCTTCAAAATGCCAGTTCCTTCCACCTCAGAGCCTTGGCATATGCCGTCTTCTCTGCCTAGGACACTCTTTCTTGCCCACCCCCCACTCACCCACTAATCCCAATACATTCATTAGGACTCAGCTCATATATGCCTTGCTCAGGAGAATGGTCCCTGATTTCCAAGACCAGGTCAGATCTCCCTGTTACACACTCACTGCCCCCTACAATTCTCCCGGGAGAACATTATACCATTATAATTAAATGCCTAAGCAATTCTTGTTCTTTGCCTATCTTCTGCTCTGGCCTACAAGCTCCAGGATCTGGGGACTCTGCATTTCTTGGTCATGCTCTATCCACAGCTTCCAGCACAAGAACTAGCACACAGTAGATACTCAATAACAACTTGTGGAATGAACATGCAAACAATAACTCAAGAGGCCAAATGGGGGTGCCTTTCAAGTGGGGGAATCTTAAACATATTCAAACACTGAGGAGAGGGACTGAATCTGGAATATATAAAGAGCAATTCAAACTCAATAATAGCCCTGGCCGGTTTGGCTCAGCGGTTGGAGCGTTGACCCACGGACCAGAGAGACCCGGGTTCGGTTCCCGCTAAGGGCATGTACTTTGGTTGCAGTTTGTCCCCGGCCCCGGCTGGGTCGTGTGGGTGGCAGCCAGTCGATGTGTCTCTCTCACATTGATGTTTCTCCTTCTCTCTTCCTCCCTCTCTCCCTCCCGCTCTATCTGAAGATGAATGCAAAAATGTCCTCAGGTGAGGATTAAAAAAAAAAAATTAAAACTCAATAATAAAAACACAAATAACTCGATTAAAAGACAGGCAAAGGATCTGATAGACATTTCTCATAAAAGATACACATATGGCCAGTAAGCACATGAAGAGATGGTCAATATCATTGGTCATCAGGGAAATACAAATCAAATTGCAATTAATACTGCCCCTTCCTACTCAGTAGAGCAGCGATAATAAAAAAGATAATAAAACAAGCGTGAGTGAGGATGTGGAGAAACTATAACCCTCATACATCGCTGGTGAAATGCAAACTAGGAGCAGTTGCTTTAGAAAACAGTCTGGCAGTTCCTCAAAAGGTCAAACGTAGAGTTACTATGACCCAGCAATTCCCTCCTAGTTATATACCAGGAGAAATGAAAACATGTGTACTCACCAAAACATACATGAAAGTTCACAGCAACATTATTCATAAAAACCAAAAAGTGGAAACAGTCCAAATGTCTATCAACTAATGAATGGATAAATTAAATGTACCATATGCATACAATGGACTATTGTTTGGCAATAAAAATAAAGTAGTGATACAGATTACAGCATGAATGAACCTTGAAAACATTACACTAAAAAGCCAGTCACCGAAGAGCACATATTATATGATTCCTTTATATGAAAATCCAGAATAGGCAAATATATAAAGACAGAAAGGAGATCATGGTTACCTATAACTAGGGGTGGGCAAGTGGGGAGAAATGGGCAATGACTGCTAATGGGTTCAGGGTTTCTACTGGAATCATAACATGTTCCAGTTTTTTTTTAATCCTCACCTGAGGATATTTTTCTTGACCTTTAGAGAGAGTGGAAGGGAGGGGGAGGGAGAGAAAGAGAGAAACATCGATATGAGAGAGATATATCAACTGGTTGCCTCCCACACAACCCCAACTGGGGTCAGGGATTGAACCTGCAACCCAGTTATGTGCCCTTGTCTGGGATTGAACCCGTAACCCCTTTGATCCTCAGGCGGACGCTCTAACCACTGAGCCAAACCGGCTAGGGCCATGTTCTAAAACTGATTATGGTAATGGTTGCTCAACTCTATGAATATATTTTTAAAAACCCATTGTATTGTATACTCTCAATGAATGAACTGTATGATATATGAATTATATCTAAGTAAAACTTTTTTTTAAAATGGTGGAGAAGGAACCTGAAAGGAAAATAAGAAATAGCTGAGACCTGGGAATGAGGAAATCAGCAAGGTCTCTCACGAAGGAAAGAAGAGGAAAAATCCCTTCTTGCACGTTCTAGGATATAAAATGCTTTCAGGCACATTCTCCCATAATCCTCAAGTAAACTCTGTATCCCCAGAGCTCACAGGATAATAGAAGTTGTCATGCCTATTTTCCAGGCAAAGAACTGAGATGTCAAACAACCAGTCAATGTCACACAACAAGGTTAGACAGCTGGACCTCAAACTAGCTCTTCAGATTCTATGGTTCAGTTAAGAAAAGTGAGGCACTTCCTGCCCTGAAATTCCAGGGAAGAGGCAAGAACAGGTTCAAGGACAAGAACACTTGTGGTGGTGAAGGGGGCCAGCTGGGAGGAGGTGGATGCCTTGTCAAAGAGGACTTGAAAATAACAGTCATTTGCTTGGTCCTCTGTCTCCACCAATCTTTATTCTTGGATCCAAATCTGTGTGTCAGATGGCAGCAGAAAAGATATCTGCAAGTGCACAAATGCCAAAGCCAATTCCAGGCTGGAAGACTGCTGTCAGTCAACCTAGTGCCGGTTCTGAAATAACACCGCAGAAAATGCTACCTTATGGACCCTGAACAGATTCCCACCCACCACCTTATTACAGATGTCAGAATGGAACTTCTCACCTGGCAATGGAAGGGACCAGGAAAGCACACACACTGAGCTCCTACCCTGTACAAGGCACTTGCCACACAAGTCCTCATTTAGTCATCATGCCAGCCTCGAGTTCTAGGTCCCACTGATCCCATTCAAGCCACTGAGGAAGGTTGGGTGACTTACCCAAGGACTCAAAGTAGCTAAATGGCTAGGCTCGATACAATTACAGGCATATCTGTAAAGTCCATCCTCTTGCCTCTAAAACTAAACCACTGGAAGTATATCCATCTCCTTGTTTCACTGTTGAGCTGCAATGATGTTCTTTTCACCAGGATAACAGCATTCTGGCTTAAGTCTTGAGATTATTGATTCATTGACTAACCAAAGACCACAAAGAAAATCATTAAATTTTCTTCTACTTTGCATAGAATGGAGGTCACTATGGTGATAAGAGGGTTCCTCCCTTCCTGAGAAAGGTAGGTTTATAATAACCCTGTCTACCTCTGAAACAGGACTTCAGTTTACATCCCTTCTCCTCTTAACAGCCGAGTCACTCTGGACAATTTTCTCAGCCTTTCACAGCCTATACTTTTGTAAAATGTAGGTAATACCTACCTAACTCATATGCTTGTTGAGAAGATTAAATGTGATGATGTCTGTATAGATACCTAGCACAATACTGGCACATAGAGAAGATACTATAAAATAAGTACAGCCCGGCCAGTGTGGCTCAGTGGTTGAGCATCGACCCATGTACCAAGAGGTCGCCGGTTCGATTCCCGGTCAGGGCACATGGCCAGGTTGTGGGCCAGATCCCCAGTGGGGGGCATGCAGGAGGCGGCCAGTCAATGTTCTCTCTCATCGATGTTTCTATCTCTCTCTCCCTCTCCCTTCCTCTCTAAAAAAAAAAAAAAAAAATCAATAAAGAAAAAAAATTATTTTAATAAAATAAAATAAGTACAGTTACCTTTCTTTTGAAGACACAAACAAAAAGGATAATTTCAAAGTAAACAAATGTTTTTCAATATATTTAGGGAACAAAATTAATTTCATTCCATTATCCAAACTTCCTGAACATATAATGATATCTCCCATACAAATGGGGGGAGGGGGTCTAGTTTACCTGATATATAGGTACAAACTAAAGGAGCTGGGGCAAATGAGAGCATTTCTATTCTAGACAAATTGCACAAATTTGCATCTTGTGTACCATTAATAGAGTGGCAGTGTCGATATATATATATATATATTTGTCTCTACTGATATCTTTAGAAAACCCTTTTCTAGAAATTACAGTTTTGGTACATAATTTAAAACAATCAAAAGCAATTTTGCTAATGATCTATCTAACTCTCTTTGGTATGCACAAAAGCAGTAATTCAGTGGTCAGAAAATAAACTTAATTCTCCAATCTGATGCTATAAAGCAGTACATACAGTTGATTTCTCAGACACAAAACACCCATCACAAACAAGAACACCAAGAGCCATCACTGGAGCGCTCTCAGAAACATGACCTACTTCCTTCTCCCGGCCATAGGGATCCCCAACCCCTCCTCCCAGGAGGATTTCAGCAGAAGGTCCAATCAAACATTGCCAAGAACGTCTGGCTTTTAATAATCTGGTATATTTGATGGTATTTGAGGAAAAGCTTAGGGACAGCATCTTGACTGAAAAGCTTAGGGACAGCATCTTGACTGAAGCAAAATGCATACATTTCCTCAACAAAGCCAGACCGTACCACTTCAGGCCAGCAGGTGCTGGAGGGTGGCCTGACCCAGGGAAAGGGCATGGCTGTGCACTCAGGCACACTGAGGTCCCCGCTTAGCCCCTTTACTGTGCACAAACCACGGGCATTTGGGATCTGGCTTCCTCATCTCTGATTCGTAAGGATAGCAGAATGCAGACGCAGCCCACAGAATTGTACCTCTCAGACACAAAGTCTGCACAAACTAAAACCAACTTCTTATCCCTACCCCTAAAGTCTGGTTGTTACAATTTTATTACAACCTGCCAAAGTAAATGTCCAGCAATAGGTGAAAATTATATGAATTTAGGTGCATTCCACACAATGCAATCATACACAGCCATTATGAGGAAAGATGTTCCCAATGCAAAACATGAAAGAGAAAGCTACAGACAGATGTACATACATGACTCTATTTTTATAAGGAAAACACGTAAGTGTCATGATAGACAGACAAATAAGATATGGCTGGGATGGGGGAGGACAGAAGGGGAAATGACAGTAATACTTTGGGGAAGGTTAGGACAGACACACACCTCTACGTAGAGGCCAGGATAATGCAGGCAGAGGGAGACACTGGGTTTTATATAAATCCAGTTTTAGACAAAGATAGGTGATCTTCTAAGTTTCCTGTTTGTATAAAGTAAGTAATATACGGAAAAACTCACTCTGTCAGTCCCACGGGGGAAGGAGAGGGAAGAGGCCTCCCGCTCTGGCCTCCTGCACAAGTTCTCCGGCTGCTGCTCCGTGCTGACGGCGGCGGCTGTCAGTGGCTCTTCCCAAGCCCCCCTCCTGCCTTCATGACGGAATCTGAGCGTGTCGCCCTCCATGACCACAGTCTGCACCGAGGCATCTTTCAGCTCCACCTTAGACAGCTCATCCGCCTTTCCTAGCTGGGCTCCGCCCGGCAACTTCAGTTCATCGTGGGGCTTGGACTGGATGGACTGTCCGAGCTCACCTCCTGGCTGAGCAGCCATGTGCTTAAGTGTCTTGCAGGCGGCGCCATCATGGTGTTCTCCAGGAACCCCCTGCTCTGGCAAGTATATTCGTTCCAGAAGCAGATCACGCAGCACATTCAGAAGGTCTGGCCTGTTTTGCCAAAAGAGAAAGAAGTGGGAGAACTAAGCTTCCTGCTAGGGCCTTGTCCCCTACCTAGTCTCCCAAGTGTTCCTCACTGACTGGCCCAGGTTCTATTTAAACTAAACACAGCGATGTTCTCTCGGTTGCGGTTTGTCCCCGGCCCTGGTTGGTCGTGCGGGTGGCAGCCACTCGATGTGTCCCTTTCACGTTGATGTTTCTCTCTCTCTCTCTCTTCCTCTCTCTCTCTCCCACTCTATCTGAACAAAAAGTGAAAGGGTGTCCTCGGATGAGGATAAAAAAATAAAATAAAATAAAATAAAATAATAAATAAAAAAATAAACTAAACACAGCGAACACCCACCACGTGCCAGGACCCACGCCAAGTATTTCATCCCATGTCACCTCATAACCACACAAAGTAGGTACTACCATGTCCATTTCATGAATAAAAAGAAGAGAATTGATCTGACACAAGTAACACAGCAAGTGAGGGGGCCACATGGCTCTATGGGTGCAGGCCGGGCCTAAGAAAGGAGCAAACAAGGTCGTAATGTATTCATAACATCACAAGGTTCTCCTGCCCCGCGGTCCTGTTCCTACATCCGGGGGCAAGCATGGCTTTGGATGAATCTGACCAACCTGGTGGATCCATCAGGAACCTGGTCCATCATGGCGCACAACTGGTGCTCAGTAACTAGGCATTTAATAAAGAGAGTAAATGCTGTAAACTGCTCTTAATAGAAAGAGCACTGGCTCTAAAGTCAGACAAAACGGCTTCAAATTCTACCTGGATTCTTTGAAAGTAAGGTAAGCCTTCCTCCACAGGACAGCCGTGAGGACAGAACGAGAGTGTATGGGTAGCAGATGCTTTTCAAGCCCCTGCCACACACCCCTGGCCTCCCTCGGATTCCAGCCACAGCCGTGTGGACAGCTCTTGTCAATACAGGCAGTCCTACCTCAAGCACGCCCTGCATCTCCTTGCTGCCTTGGGACCTTTCCAGAGCTCACTGAGCCAGCCAGCAGGGCAGTGGGGAAGTGGGGGCCAGTTTGTGCCAGGGGGAAACCTTCAAGCAGTGGGGATGAGAGCCATTGAGTGAACGTCCCAGGTTCCCCTCCTCTGGAGGGACAACACCGAGGCACAGTCTGTGCCGTCCCTCAGAGGGTGCCCAGTAGGACTGAGCCCCAGCCGCCCGCAACAGTAACTGGAACAATAAGGTACCCTTACTGACTTTGCGTCCATTTCTGTCTTCCTCTCCCTGATTGCTCCTTCCTACTCCCTGGAATCAACATCTCAAATAAACCACTTGCACCCAAGTCCTTACCTTAGGCTCTGTTTTCCTGGGAACTCAAACTAAGCCAGCATGTAAAAGACTACGGAGTGGTTCGAGAAGAACCCCTCGTGAGGGTATGTCTTGTGCCAGGCCCTGCAGTGGGCACTGGGGATGCAAAACTGGCTGCAAGGACTTAGCCTGCTGTTGGAGCAGGTGTGCACACAAGTCACCCCTCTCAGGGTGAGAGTGAAACAGGGCACTGCCAGTTTGGGGGGGCTGTGGAACAGCAATTCCAGGGGTCCAGACTGCAGTGGCAGGAAGAAAAGGATTCTCAAGTCGACAGAAGCTAGCTGAGGAGAGGAAAATGGAACATTCTAAGCATGGAAAACCATATGAATAGAGACAAGACACACTGGAGAGCAGGGAGGTGAGGCTGGAAAGTGAGGCCGGGGAGAACCCAGCCGCGCGGAGGAAAGAAGAGCCACCGCAGGGCTCTGTGCGAGGGAGCAGCGTGGCCGCACGTGCTCTGCAGAGGTAGCTCAGGCAGCCTGTGGTGCAAGGACGGAATGGAGAGGTTTCCTGTCCAGAGGCTGGTGTCAGCACACACAGGAGCCCCTCCCACTCTGCCCTAAACACATGTAAAGGGCAGCAAAAATACAGAACAAAAATGTTTTGAAGTGCACTACAGGATTCAAAAATCAAGGCAAAATGTATCCAAAGGTCAGAAACAGTAGAGATCTGAAGTCATGAGAAGAGGGCATCTGCAGAAAGCAGTGGGACCAGAGATTTGACTGCCACGGTAGAAGAACCACGCAAGTTTCATCAGCCCCACAGTAAGATCTAGAAAGCCGAGCTGAGGCAAAACCCCCATGAAGGGAAGAGTAAGGGTGGGGGACTGAGCAGGGCTTATCACAGGCAAACCAAACTTGCCAACAAAATCCAGTATTATGAAAAACAGATGAACACACAAATGCGAGTTCACACTCAAGGAAATAAAAATAATAAAGCAATCTGAAGAAGATTTTTAAGTTAAACTTTTAAATTAGCAAAATATAAGAGAAAAAGAAATTCGTTTAAGAAAAAAAAAGAGGAGTTTATAAAATTGAGACAGAAAATGATGGAAAAGGAAGTGGAGGGGAGAAGGGCAGAGGGAGAGGCTGCAAAACGATTGCTGTCTTCAGGGAAAGGAAGACACGGCAGGGCAGGATGAGCAGTGGCAGTCAGCAGAGAGGAGGGCACAGAACCGGCCCTCATCAGTGTTAGATCTTTTTTCTTCGCTCTGCAATTTCTCCTGCCTGCCTTATTTCCGAAATCCTCGTGAGACAGTCAGGCTGCGACTACCAACACCTTCAACACCCCTTGAGCTTCCCTTGCTCTGACTGCTGCCACTAGAAGTGACAGGATCCCTGTTTCAGCTTCCCCACTGGGCGCTCGGGGGGCGGGGCAAGGTCTCACTCATACTTGGATTCTGATCATCTAGCTCTGGGGCAGAGTCAATTCAATTCAAATGAAACAGCTACAGCACACTAAACAGAGTAAAAAATAAAGGTATAAAGAACAAAATTAAAATGTATGGTTCATTTTTCATTTCTAATATGAAATCATCGAGACTACACAAACCATCTTAAAATTCAGTAAACCCAGACTTTAGAAATATTTCTAGTATTTTAAGCATGTTAAACTAAATTTTCCTTCCCTCTCCTTCCCTTAATATAGATTAAACTCATGACAATTGCTCTTCAGTTAGCCAAAGGAGGACCATTACTCACGACCAAACAACACACAATAAAACCCAGGAAAAAGACTTTATGAATGGGTAGTAAAAGGTGGTGCAAGAGGCCATTATAATATACTAAAGTGGTGTACTGTTAAATAAAACATTTCAAGTGCTCCTTTGCTAGAAATCTGAACAGCAGATTCATTAAGCTGTCACTGTGATCAGGACCTTCTTAACGGTTCAGTCCTTGGGTCTTGTCAGAGGCCCAAACCTTGTTTATGTACCTTCCTGAGCATCTTGTCACACAGAAGGTACAAGGGGAAAGGAACTGACATTTATGAAGCACTTACGGTGTCAGATCCTTTAAACACACTAAATACGTTTAGTCCTCAGAGTAAGACTGAGATGGGGACTGATACCAACCCCACTTTACAGATGAAGAAACAGACTTGTAAAGATTCAAGATCCCCTGGTGAAGTGCAGAGCAAGGACCGGAACTCAGGCCATTCGGAATCCAAAGAAGCACTGCTCTCTTCCCAGGTCTCTAAACGCATCTTCTTCTAGGATGTTGAGCTCTTACTTGTCTGCACACTCAAGTCCCTATTGAACATCTCCCATGTGTCAATGTAGGGCAGTGGAAATTCGTGGTGAAGAAGAAATATCATGGAGCTGACATTTCATTAAGGAGCAGACAGACAGACATGCACTGATAACTAAGTAAGACCATGTCAGCAATGATAAGTACTATGTATGACTTCAGGGAGGGAGAAGGGAAGAAGGAAGGGAGGAAGTCTTCGGCGGTGTGTAGGAGCTGGGTTTCTGTTAGAGTGTCAGGAAAAGCTGGCCCCTCTGCAGAGCTGACATCCAGCTGAGACACCACCACCACGTATACAAGAAAAGAGCATTCCAGGTGGAGAGAATGGCCACTGCAAAGGCCCCGAGATGAGGAACAGAAAGAGGTTGTGTGGCTGGAACACAGTAAATAAGAGAGGTAGGTGATAAAGATAGAAACAGGCAGAGGCCCGTCAAGAAGCTCTGATCTGTAAGGGCAATGGAAATCCACTGGAGGGTTTTAAAAACCTTACTCTGGCTGCTCTGTGGAGAACGGACGGTAGAGGAGGCTCTGCTGGGGGAGTCCAGGCAAGAGTTGGACTAAGAGGATAGGAAAAGAGATGTGAAGTGGTTGAATGAGGGATACACATTGAAGGTGGGATCAGTAGGACTTTCTGATGGATATGGGGATTGTGGAAACTTGGCTTTCGGCTACACCAATGAGATAGATGGCAGTGCTGTTAACTGACATGAGAAGGATAAGAACAGGGAGTTTGGTTTTGGACAGAGTCATGCTGAAGTGTCTATTAGACATCCAGGTGAAGATGTCAAGTAGACAGCTGAGTGTATGATCTGGAGAAGCTCCAGGCTCAGGGTACAAATTTGGAAGTCCCCACGAATACTCTAAATTCATGAAGGAGGGAAGACAAGAGCTCTGGGACACTCCATTCAACAGCCAGCAAACGAGACTGAGGAGAGGCCAGTGAGGCAGAAGGAGACGGGGAGGGAGGATCTTGAACAGAAGGCCACAGAGAGTGGCCGGTGGCTGCTGCTGAAAGAGTGACACTGGCCACTGAACTTCACAACTTGGAGACTGTCACTGACCTGGATAAGTGGAGTGAAGGGTATGAAAGCCGTAGGAATGAGAGAGAGAGAATGGAAGGAAAGAAAGTGGACACAGTAAATATGAACAGTTCTTCCAAGAAATTTTGCCTTTGGGGAGAATCAAGAAATGGGGCAGTAGCTGGGTGAAATTGGGGAGGGGGAGTGCAGGGGGAACTTCTCCCAAATGGCTGACATTAATGCTTGTCTCATGCTGATGGAAATAATTCAGTGACAGGAAAATACTAATGATGCAGAAAAGAGGACAGGAACCAAGTCCCGGGGGAGGGTCAGTCTTGGACATGAGCAGGGTATTTCTTTCTTCCAATCTGACAACAGGAAGCCAGAGTTGGTGGGTATACAGGCCCATAAGCTGGCAGCACGGTGAGCAAACAGAAATTGCTTGAGTTCAACTGTTTGTTTTTCCATCAAGTATAAGGCAAGGTCATCAGTCAGGGAGGGGAGAAGAGAAGCTGCAGAACAGTCTTGTGCTGGGCAACGCTGAGTGCTCATTTTGAAATTAGTTATGATAATTTGATCTGTCATATGATCGCATGTAACAGGAGTAGCTGGCCAAGTCAAGGTCATAGGAAAGGGTTGGATGCAACAGATACTCAGGGATAAACCTATGCCCTGCAGGGGAGTCTTCATCCTCTGCATATGCAAAGGCTCCGAAATAGGCAGTCAGATCATCCTGGGACTGAAAGAAGTGTGGCCGAAGCACAGAAAGCAGGAGCCATGCGACAGAGCTGCAGGACAGGGTCGCCAGGCCACGCAGGGCCTACCAGGCCATGTTAACATTGCTTTTTTGTTTTCTTTTTGGTTCATCCTCACCGAGGATATTTTTCCACTGATTTTTATTTTTATACTTAATTTATTAATATTTTTTATTACAGATATCCCTTCTTTTCCTCAACACCCTCCTCCCCTCCCCCCAACCCCCACCTTCACCTTACTGTTGTCTGTGTCTATTGGTTATGCATATATGTATATAAGCTCTTTGGTTTCCATTGATTTTTTAGATAGAATGGAAGAGAGGGAGGGAGGGAAGGAGAGAAAGAGAGAGGGAGGGAGAGAGAGGAAGAGAGAGAGAAACATTGATGTGAGAGAGACACATCGACTGGTTGCCTCCCACACAACCCCAACCAGGGCCGGGTATCAAACCTGCAATCCAGGTATGTGCCCTTGACCGGGAATCAAACCCATGACCCTCCAGTCCTTGGGCTGATGCTCTAACCACTGAGCAAAACTGGCCAGAGAAACAATTTTGGTCCCAGGAAAAGTGGAGAGTCTCTAGGGACTAGTTAGGAGACTACTATAATGATTCGGAGCAACCTGACAGAAGCTAGGATGGTCAGGAGGCAACAGGGATAATGAGAAGTATGTGAATTAAGAGGCAGATGGTCAGGACTTAGGTTTGGAAGGTGAAGGGGAGAATCGAGGAGGACCGTTGGTTTCTGGGTGCTGTCTAGAACTCCACAGATCTGGTCCCTCCACAGCAAGGACTGCACCTTCAGGCACTTGCCACGTCTACTCCCCTGCAGCCTACACACGCCAAGTCTCTTCAGCTGTTTATGTACTAACCTCTAACTTCTTTGGACCCCTCGCCAGCATCTCTCTGGTGGCACCCGCCCTGCCCTGCAGCCACACCCAGCAGAGAAGACTCAGATGTTCTAGGAATAGCTACCCCACTTCTATTACCTAAGCTCAAGACTGTATCAGCTTTAAAAAAAAAATAATCCCCAAGGGCTCCCCTTTTAGATTTTCAGGTATCAAATTTCACACCTAATTTTTGGCTACAAAGACCAAAACACTGAGATGATAAAATCTTAAACCGTGTCCTCTAGGGAATGGGGCCAAATCGAATTGGAAGCACAGAGAGAAAGGCCTGGGATCAGGCACAAAGTGAATACCGTAGGAGAGGAGGGACAGGCCAGGCAGGGCCTGACTGATCCTTTCACTCCACCTCCAACGAGTCAATTATTCTGGCTGGTCAACTGCAAGACAACTAATTAGGCTTCGGTAACCACTGGACAAGTTGCCTCCTTATTCCAATCCAGTGACGGGTAAGTTGAATCAGAGTTCTCCGGGGGCCCCGCTCCTCTGCTAGCCCCTAAGGCCCTAGGATGGCCGGCTGGAAGGTGGGGGGAGCTCAAAAGCTGAAGGGAAGTCCCAGGCCTACATCCATGAGAATTCTGCACCGGGGTTATCAGGCTCAGCTCTGCAATGACCTCAGAGGCACGAATCATGGGCTGGCTGCTGTCTTGCATATGGTATGAACTTTACCTGAGGGTAGTGGGAAAGGGTAGGAGTAATTGGTGGAACACAATTTAAGCAGTAGTTACACCAAAACCCCACTCAGTGCCAACCTGGATCTATACTTTATACCCATTATTTCACTTAATCCTCAAAAGATATCTATGGGGTAGACAAGCATCATCACCCCCGGTGTTACAGATGAGGAAGCCAAGGTGGAGAGTTATGTCACAGGTCTAATTGACATAGCTGGACTGGAGCACAGGTTGGTCTGACTCCAAAACGCTGCTTTTTCTAGTGCACCAAAACAACCTGCCTCCTGGAGGGAATTCCCAGGAAGAAGACTGGTGTTTCTCTGACCAATCAGAATCCTGGGAGGCTTTTTTTTTTTATCTTTATTGTTGAAAGTATTACAGATGTCCCTCTTTTTTTTTTTTTCCCCATTGACACCTTCCTCCCTGCTCCCACCCCCCACCCCAGCCTTTACCGCACTGTTGTCTACATCCATTGGTTATGCATATATGCATAGAAGTTCTTTGGTTTATCTCTTCCAGCCCCATCCCCTTCCCTCTGAGATTTGTCAGTCTGCTTTAAAAGACTCCTCCACAATAATCTCCAATGGCTCTACCATTTACTAGGCTAAGGAAATGTCAAGTCCCCAAATGTCAGCTCCCACACTGTAAAACCAAGACCAGCAGCATGCAAAGCTGGTATGAGGGTAAAATGAGATCAAGAATTTTACTAAAAGTGCCAGCCTGGGCCCTGGCACAGAGTGTGTGTGCCAGTTGGGACTTCAGGAGGGCCCTTAGAGCCACGACTCCCTGTCGTGGAACTCAGTGGTACACTCTGGATGACAGCTATCATAAGACTGGAGCGGCAGGCTTGCCAGTGTAATACTAGAACGGGCTAGCGACGGCCTGGAAACCTCTGGAACCTACAGGGAATAGGGAACTGAATCGCAGATGTCACAAGCTTGCCTGCAGGGTGTTGGCCCATAAACTGCTTTCTTTAAAAATGTAACTAGGTCTCAATTTATAAAAATCAAGAGATTTAGAATATAATTTGGGGGCTTCTACTGAAAGACTGGAAGCTCTGAGCCCACGTGTTTACAGGACAACAATCAGTTGGGGCTGAGAAGCTCCTGTCCACTGGAAGGGAACACTCATACCCCAGTTCCCCCGCTCCCACCACACCCACTGACCTTTCCCAGCTCACACCACCCAGGTGCATTCTAGGTGGTCCTGAGAGAGAGAGAAAGACATCTTTTAAGTCTGATTTAACATTTGGGACTCTGATGTTGAGGAAATCCTCCATTTCTCAAGCACTGACTGTGGTCACCTAACTCCCTGTGACAATAAACCGAACAGCCACTGGGCATGTCCCCCCAAGGGGACTCATGGTAGGCAAATATTAGACAGATGTCAGGGCTGGGGAAGGGTTAGCCTGCCTGAGTTCACCAAAACAGAACACTTCAATCCTTTTTTTAGCTAAAGAACTGTCCCTGAGGCTTAGTGCACCAGTGACAGCAATAGTAGGTTCCTGACTCTTGCCAAGAGTCCAGGGCAGTAGTCACCAGCTCCTAGTCTCCATCTACACTGGAAGAGAACTGAAAACTTTTACTGAACACACCGCACGTGCCAGCCATTTCCGCACACAGTGCTTTGTCTCGGTCCTCACAGCACCCTGCGGGGCCAGAGAAGCGGGAGCTCTGAGTGATGCAGGCACAGCTCTTCCTTATTATTATTATTTTTTTATCCTCACCCGAGGACATTTTCCCATTTTTTGTTCAGATAGAGTGGGAGCGAGAGAGAGGAAGAGAAAGAAAGAGAGAGAGAGAGAGAGAGAGAGAGAGAGAGAGAGAAACATCGACGTGAAAGGGACACATCGAGTGGCTGCCACCCACACAACCCAACCAGGGCCGGGGACAAACTGCAACCGAGGTACGTGTCCTTAGCGGGAACCGAACCCGGGTCTCTCTGGACCTCAGGCCGACGCTCTAACCACTGAGCCAAATTGGCCAGGACCAGGCACAGCTCTTTCTGGCTCCAAAGCCCAAGCAGCGGCCGATGAACCAGAAGGAAGTGAAAGGGGGGAAACTGGCTCCTAAAGGGTTAATTTTCAAAATACAAATATACCAAATGTTTCTCCGTTTTTGTTTTAAGGAAAACACCCTGTAGTATTTCCTCGCGCAGGAATGGCTCCCTGCAGATATAATGAGAAGAGAATTTTAGTTCAAGCTCAACACCCAACAGCAGAGTCACAACGACAATGGCAGCTTTTAAGCTGCTGTCGAACTGGAAGAGGTTTCACTGGGGCTGATTTCTCTCGCTGACATCCAGACAGCCCTGTGTGGGGCTCGCAGGAATAATTCTAAAGGAAAACTTGCTTTCTCCTCTTTATAATGGGCTTGCACGAGGCTCTGCTCAAGTCCCCTCACAGCCACTAGCATGCAGCCTAATTACTTAATTGCATGACTGGCAAGATTCCTTCCCAGTCATTTCAGGAGCTCTCTCAGGTAAATTACATAGCACCATCCTCGATATCCATTTAGCAAAATGGGAGTTTGTTCTCCCCTCAGACTACAAAGACAAAGCAATGCCTGGGCCCCGCGTCTACCTGGATTCCAGGAACGATGTGGCCTTCTCGTTGAGGAAAGGGGCAAGCAGGTTCATGAGCTCGCCTTCCTCCAGACTCGGGTCTCCAGGGCAGCCAGGTTTGTGGGCTCCATCGTAGTCTAAAATATTGGAATCCGTGTGCCTTAAATATCCATTTTTGCAGCCCCCTTTGGAATAATCCTCAGTAATCTGCAAATCAAAGTATTTGATCAAATAATGGACTCTGGAGAAGGGAAAGGGGGCGTGGAGGAGAGAGAGAGTACCAGTAAGCCAGAGAGAAAATGAATGAGGGAGAGAAGAGAGGGACACCACACACAGTCTCTTTATGGCAGGGAGACGCTCTGGCAAGAGCACAAAGGTGTTTACATCAGTTTCCTCCTATATAAGATGGGGACAGTAGTGCCACCTCCCAAGGTGACTATGGAACAAAATGAGATGACTGACTCATCTAAGTGTGTGGCTCAGGGTCTTACTCACTGTGGCATGTTCCCCCACCCCATGGCCCACTCTTTGGAAGTTCTTCCTGAGAAGGGCACAGAATCCAAGCCATTCACAGTGCTTTGGACATATATATACTTCTGCAATGTATCCTCCCCATTACAGAACAGAAAGCCCACTTGCTCCTTACAGATACATTCTAACTAATGTAACTTTGATTTGTCTCATTAGGAAAGTGGAGAGTTCTTAATTCCCATGGAGATATTATTTATGGATCCACCTTCCTGGGTCACTGAGGGTCCCAGAGGAGCAGTGCCGAGGATGCGTCTAGTTCAAGCCTGTGCTGGGCATGTCTTGAGGTGCTGCAATTAGCATTCTTTCCCCTCCTTTCCAAAGCTGTAAATTTCTCCTATCAATCTATAAATAACTCCCCTTGACTTCATTACTGCTGGTGATATATACACTAGCCATCACATCCCTCTCTCCACACTTGTAAAATGATTACGATTTTAAATGAAAGACAAGACCTACACAAATGAGCTGTTATTTATAGGGTCTTGTTTGCCACCAATCTAGTTATTAAATCCATCTAAATAAGCAATCTCCCAAGAAGGAAAAGTCTAGAATATAATAATAAAAATAGTCATTGCTATCATTTACTGAGCACAAAATACATACATTTCTATTTAAATATCACAACAATTCTATCAAGAAGTATTACTATCATCATTGATGGGGAATCTCAAGCTTAGAGGTCAAGCAAGGGTTAACCAAGGTCACAGAGATACTGACCAACACTCAAAATCAGATCTCATTCCAAAGCCCCCACTTTTAACTGCATGGCTCTCCATAACTATCCCCGTTTTAATGTTGTCTCATTCACAGGTCCACGAACCTGAACTCCTTGAAGGCCACAAATGTCAAATCTGCGGCCTTCTATCTCCCACCACATCCCAGGCTTTAGGATCCTTTTCAAACCTGGACAGTGTTTGCTCCAAATGTTCAGTATCAGTTGACTGGAGGAACATTCTATGTGGACAGAGTCAAATTCTCTTCTGCCCAGACAACACTAAGCTGGGTTCCAGATCAAGAGATGGCAGAGGGCCCCTGAGAAGGGGAGTTGGGTTCTATCAGTGCTCCTCACACCGCAATCAAATGATCTGGGAGTTCATAGCAGTCTGGAGGGAAGGGCCCGTGTTCAAACCATGTCCTTGACCTACTCTGTGCCCTGGACAGACCATCCCTTCAAAGGCCTCACCTCCAATGTAAACAACCAATGGGTCAGGTTAGATCTCGAAAGACCTGTCCAGGCTCAACATCCAATGTCCGTTATTCTCCTTTTAAAGCCCAATTTTTATTTGCAAGTATATGTTTGTTTGCTGCTTCCTGGCTCTCCCACCCAATCAGAAACTTCTGAGAAGGAAGAGACCTAGTCTCTTGGCTCTCCACAGGCACACAGCAGGCACTCAGTACAGGCGGGATAAACAGAAAACCCATCAGACTCATCCCAGACCAGAAGACTGGCCTGGGCACAGAGAGGGGCAGATGGAATAAGGGGTTAACTGCCACGTTCTTACCTTGTTACTCTGCTCCGAATGCTGGTCACTCAGGAAAATATTCTCATCATCCTCTCCGATTCTGATTGTGTCCTCGTCCTCCTTGCTGGTCGGAAGCTACATGGTGCATGGAATGGTGTGAAAATGCAACCCAAAAAAGGATGTAGCATGAATATGTATGAACAAGTCAGTGATGACTTTTTTTTTTTTTAATGCAAAACAAAAACAAACCAAAAAAAGAGGCAGAAACAAATGCCAAAGCCATGAAATAAAAATTAACTAAAGTTAGAGTTGCTAGTTCTGGAAATCACACACAGCTGCCTGGGATCAGGCATAATTTAAGGACCAACTCCCCAAGAAATAACTCAAGCTGTTTCCCCTGCCCTTGCACGGCCTTCCCTGAGCTGCTGTAAATTGAATGCGCTGTCTGTTGTGCTCCTGACATTCCTGCCACTGCTAAATTCACTTTCAGATTATAGAAAAGTAACAAGATTTTGGAAAATAGCTATTGATGGAATTGAAAATACCAAATAGCGAGAAAGCGGTAAATGAAATTTATGGTGTGCCTGATTTATGCACCACTCCGATTTAGCACAGGGCAACAACCTCTCTTTGGACTGTCACACATCTGAGATGGACAGTCCCAGCAACACTGCCATTTTGCTGACAAAAAGTCCTCGTTGCTAATAAAGGATATCAGGCTTGCCTGTTGATAACTTCATGCTTTTGAAAACGAAGGACAGTTATTTATAAAAAGTGCATAAATCCCTAATGCTTTAAAGCAGTGTAAATCCCAAAAGTTCTGCATTCTGCAGAATGGACAGTACAAAGCTCTCAGGAGGGCCAGATCTCAGCTATCTGAAAGAGTGAAAATTCTAATCATGGGGCACCTGGGTTAACCAAGTAAAACAGGAGAGGAAAGGTTGCCACACCCAGGACAGGGAATCAGTCAAAGCTGTTTCAAAAGTTATACCAAACCCCATTTCACCAATATGTTAAAACCACAAACTAAGTGCGGAGTCACTCGCTGGACATGTTGTACATATGAGATGTCAAGGGTTCTATCGCCACAGTTTTAGTCTATGAATTCCTACATTTAGTCAATTACCACATAATTCTCCCAGCCCAACTTAAATTTTTCTAATCTTCCTTTTAGAGGAAATCCTTGTTTTGGAAGAAGAAAAACAAAACATGGAAACTGATATCAAAAAAGTCATTTTGTAGAAAACTTCCCAGGATCAGAACATATTAAATCTAACCACACCCAAATCTGCAACGAGGATCAAACAGAACTGATGATCACAAATCAGATCTTACTATATTATCAAGCAACAGACTAAGCATGCATAAGTATACTTACTAGGGCATAAAATTTTCTAAATATAGGTGAGGAACCCTCTCCTGCTATTGGCTTCTTCCTTCATTATTAAAACTTTCTCAGTGACCTGGCCAGTTTGGCTCAGCGGTTAGAGTGTCGGCCCACGGACCAATGAGTCACGGGTTCGATTCCAGCCAAGGGCATGTACCTTGGTTGCAGTTCGTCTCCGGCCCTGGTGGGGGTCATGCAGGAGGCAACCAGTCAATGTGTCTCTCTTACATCAATGTTTCTCTCTCTCTCTCTCTCTTTCTCTCCCTCCCACTCTATCTGAAGATAAATGGAAAAATATCCTCGGGTGAGGATTAAAAAAAAAACTTTCTCAGTGACATAGATCAACTAGGACTATTAAACTTGTTAGTGAGAGTATACAATGGTAAGCCACTATGGAAAAAATACTGGCTATTTCTTATAAAATTAATAACCCTATGACCCAGGAATCCCACTTGTAGGTATTCATCAAGAGAGCTGGCAACAGATGTCCACATAAAGATTTAAATATGAATATTCATATCAACTTTTATCATAATATCCAAAAACTGGAAATAATCCAAATGTCCATCAATAGCAGAATGAATAAACAAACTGGAATATATTCATACACTGGAATACTACTGAGCAGTAAAAAAAGAATAAACTGTTGATTCACGTAACAACATGAGTGAATCTCAAAAAAATGCTGAGTGAAAACGTGTTACACAAAAGAAAACATCCTTTATGATTCCATTTATGTCGAGGTCCAGTATAGGCAAAACTAATCCATGGCAGAATAAAATCAGAAAAGTGGCCAGGGGTGAGCGTGGGAATTGACGAGAAGGGACATGATCCTGCTAGGGATTTGGGATACACAGGTATATACATTTGTAAGACTTAGCAGATGTAGGCATGATTTCTTCATTTCACACTATGCAAATTTAACCTTAAAAGAAAAAATAACTATAAAACATATTAAAGTTAAAGATAAGCATGTTGAAGTATTTAGGGGGAAATGTACTGATATTTGTACATTAAAATTTATCAAAAAGATCAGCTGGAGTGATGATGGACAGGAGATGTTAACAGCAGAATCTGGTGGTGAGACTATCCTGACAATAAATAGCCTGCTCAAATCACTCCCGCATGTCAATTCTTTTTTTTTTTAAGTCCTCACTTAAGGATATTTTTTATTGATTTTTAGAGAGACCAGAAGAGGGAGAGAGAGAGATTGAAAGAGAGAGAAATACCAATTAGTTGCCTCCCATACACACCCAGACTGGTATTGAACCCGTAACCTAGGTATGTGCCCTGACCAGAATCGAACCCGCAACCTTTTTGGTGTACAGGACAGCACTCCAACTGAGCCACCTGGCCAGGCCTGTATGTCAATTCTTAACCACAATTTTCTATAATATATAAATTAATAACCAATAAGTAAATATAAGGAAATAGGAGCAACCTCATGAGAGATTTTAAATGCACTTTAAAACAAAAGAAGACCTGTGCCTGGTCTTTTGTTGGTTTGGGTGGTTTGGAGTAACTGGCCACATGCAGGGAACCAGCAAGGTTGCAGAATGCTGGAGGGAATCCACGCCACAGCAACCATTTTGAAGATAAACCGACAATCTGTTATCAAGGGCTTCCTACTATTTAGAGCCCTTTGTCAAATTAAAAGTTGTAGCAGAGGGGTATATAAAAGTAAATGATATGCCTATTTTATACCTATATCTATTTGTACTTATAACCTAGTAACTACACATCTGGAAATACAGTCTAAGGAAAAAAATCCTAAGCCCAGAAAAGGAGTTGAGTCCAAAGATACTCAGCAGGTAAATTTAAAATAGTGAATCACTGAAAACAATCTCCACATTCAGCAATAGTGAAGCAGTTAGTTAAATTTCAGTACATTCGTAAGATGGCATAAGATGCTATAACATAACAGTGATTGGGGAAAAACAAGAAACAAATCTGTATATACGTATTGTGGGCAGCGTGTTCATATACACAAACAGAGAAGGAAAGATTCCAAAATGTTAGTTAATTGAGTGTTTTAAAGTGACAGGATTAGGGGTGATTTCTTTTCTCTATTTTCCAAGTATTAGGTGTGAGTTAATTAAACATTGGCGAAAAAATACTGAATTTTAAAACACAAACTATATTTGCTTTCGTTTTTTCCTCTTTCCTGATTTCCAGGCCCCTTGAGAGCAGGAACGGTGCCAGCCCAACTGCAAGGCCTGCTGCCCAGTGAGGCTGTGGACATGCACGGCCAGAGTGCTCCTGCCTCCCTTCCCACGGGACAGCTCCGTGACCTCCTGGGGACTGCAGCCGCCCCTCCTTGCCATCCCACCCTGGCCCCTAACAACCTCTCCTCCCTCGGCTCAAGGCTGTTGTGGGAACACCACCCTTCCCAGGCGGACCGTGCTGCCCGTCGGGGAGAGGTGGAGAACTGTGCTATAAAGGACAAGGCTATTCATAGGGAACATCAAATTGAAGCGCAATCTGACAAATGACTCAACTCTGAATCAGCTGGTATTAAGATCTCAGAGTGGGAAGAGGAAAAAGCCTCTGTTCTCCAAAGGACACAATGGAACATTTAACAGATTTTTTTCAAAGGGCAAATGAACAAACAAACTCGCCATTTATGACTCAAATGAAGCAGGTGAAGAATGAGCTGCTTATTAAAAATGCTGCCTTGGAGAAAAGAAGCCAAGAGACTTGTTTCTCCCTAAATGAATTGGAGATATTCTTGGTTTTCAAAATGATCTGGAGCCCCGGAGACTTAGATCAATAACATTCCCTCTCTCAAAGAGAGCAGATGGCCAGGGCGCAGCTTAAATACCTTTGAGCACTTCCCACTTGGAAGGTGGGAGGAGACAGCTTAAAGCTGACAAATCTTTGCCCAGAAATGATGTGGCAATGAGACTTCCACTGACCTGGCACACCAGGCCATGTTCACGACACCTCCAACCAAGAAGATTCCAGGGCACCCAAGTACAAACAGGCCTGCCTATGTTTCATGGTGAGAACAGTTCAGCCTTCTGAAAAAGGCTAACAGAGGCAGGGAGCAAGGCTCTCCAAGTGGGAAAGTTAGGCCAGGTTAGGGGCTAAAGAGAGGAAACGACAAACTCTTCCTCACTGTCACAACCTCAGGTCCTCCCACTGTCAGCACGGGCGAGAACAGAGAAAGTCAGAGACAACACATTGCAGAGATGAGCAGAGACCGAAGTCATCAGGGTGAATAAGGTTTCCCTAGTCCTTCCCTGGGGCAGAATTAACAGAACGGGCCTCGCACCCTCAGTACACAAGCCCAGCGAACTACATGCTGTTTAGGGGCCATGGCAGAAAGAGACACCATGACTTAACCTCTCAGGGCCCTGTCGAACTTTTCAATGCCACCAGTAGAAATTTCCCAGTCATGAACCGAGCTCGACTTGTGGGCTGACGGGACACTGACTGTTTGTTCCTGTCACGTATTCCATACATGGCAAAGTGCAGGAGTCCTGGGTATGTGTGGGAACGACATGCCCAGTCGAATCCAGAAATCCAGATGCCAGGAGAAAAGATGCACCAAATTCAGAGGATTAACACAAGAAGTAAATGAAACACTTGTTTGTTTTTCAATGTTGATGAATTTAGTAATGCTGCATCTTCACTACCCAAATTATCTGGGAGACTTGGCCACTCTCCAGACCCCTCTGAGACCATACCAGTCTCCCAGATGTGCCAACTGCAGCACAGACTCAGGGCCGGACTTGGAGTCAAAAGCATCACAACATACCGGACATGTCCACGCAGGCATGGCCCAAGCTCGAGAAAGCCTACGGACAGACCTGCTAACCCACGAGGACCCTCAAAACTCCAACCACAGCAAAGGGGATTTCTCCAGACTCCCCAGGACAGATGCAGTCTTGAGAAATTTGGAGGGTTGTTATTTTCTTTTAATTAGCACATGACAATGAAAATGTCTTTTGTTACCTCCGCTTGTTCTGTTGACTCAAGTCTGTCATCCCCCTGGAAACCCATGCAGGAGAGATCAAAGATGGTTTTCTTCAGGTGCTGATTATCTGTATACAGCTCCTTCACTAGCTGTATGAGGTCGCTGACCTAGGAGATAAGAGCAGAGAGAGGACTGGATACCCACAAGCAGACTTCAGCTTCCCAGGGCCACACCCCTGGCACAGACCTTCCTACTGAGCAGACCTTGCGGCCCCACAGCTACGGAGAATCGGACGGCCTGAGTGCAGCAGTCTTCAGGCTACCCTAGGTACAGTGAACAAAACACTAGCATGCCTGCAACTCTAATCCCGGAACCATCACTTCAAGGCAAAGAGATCCTAGGCAAGCTGCCTAAACTAAGCCTCCATTTCCTCATCTGTGAGAGGGGTTTCTGTGAGAAATGAATACAATCATGGTCACAGTGCACTCAAGTCCTTGGTACAGTCTAATGACAGCTAATACTATCCCTGCCTTGTACATAAGACTCTGGGGAGGGAAATGGCCGAGACTGAAGTTTCTGAGACTATCAGACACCCTTATTTTACAGCATCGCCTTCTTTCTACACTTATCTGGCAATGTCAGTAATAATAATAGTCTTCCATTACACAGCAATTTACAGCTACTAAAATACTCCCACAAGCTGTAGTTGATCATTCTTTTCAAAAATTCTGAGGAGGTGGATAGGCTAGCATGATTATCCCCATTTTATAAAGAAGTGCCTGAGATACAAAGAATTTCATTGCCCAAGGTCCCACCGCTGGGGTTGTCTGGAGAGTCAGATGCCATGTAACAGCCAACACGCCTAGCCATGTGGGAAAGGGCAGGTGCCTCCACAGAGGCACAGCCAGGGCCAGAGCTGAGATCCGGGACTCCCAGCCCAGTGCTCCTCCTTAAGGTACAGGTCTTGCTAGGCCAGATGCATAAACAATTGAGCAGATACCACCTTTGTTCCCAGAAGTTTCGAATGCCAATGGCCAGTAACTTTCCAAAGACGTCTTAACATGCTAATCATTAGCCCCACAAATAAAGTGGGAAATCGCACCCAGACTGCTCATAGCAGATGTCCAAAATACATCAAAACATGAGCACAAATTGAACCCAGGTGCTGATTATCTGTATACAGCTCCTTCACTAGCTGTATGAGGTCGCTGACCTAGGAGATAAGAGCAGAGAGAGGACTGGATACCCACAAGCAGACTTCAGCTTCCCAGGGCCACACCCCTGGCACAGACCTTCCTACTGAGCAGACCTTGCGGCCCCACCTCAGGGTTATAGTGGAAAATACAAGACATTCTGATTCTATAAACACTTACTAAGTGCCAACCAAGTGAACGACTTCCTGCCCTCAACACGGCCACAGTAGGTACTAGCAGCAGCTATTATCATCCTCATTTTATTTACCTTCAAAAATTCAATGCCTTAATGCTGCTTGATTTACTCCTCCCAAAATACTGAAACTTTTATAGTTCTCCTTTCTATTGCTTACTTCTATACCTTACACTGGCTATTTTCTCTTTCTCTGCTGAAAAAGCCCTCTACCCAGACAAACTTCTACTCATCCTTCAAAACCCTTCAGGCCTCATTTCTGTTGAGAAGCTTTCTCTGATCAAGCGAGCACTCCTCAACCCCAACAGTTAACCTCTCCTTCTCTGCTACCTCCATACCTTGCACATCTGCCTATTACAGCAACCCCTGCACTCCACATTGCAATTACTTACTTACAAGGCTGTTCACTCTAACAGAATGCGAATTATTCCAAAACAGAAACTGAATCTATCATACATGTATGATAATTTTACAATATAAAATAGTCTCCTCTGAGCTCACACTTCCTATTCTTATCAATGGCTCTTAGAACCTTGAAATACTAAGCCACTCTAACCACACCAACGATCAACACATTGAAAAAAACCTTTTCAGTTTTAAAAAAGACTTATTGATCAAACTTGAATGTTTATTCTTTCAAAAAGCATCTATTAACTCCCACTACATGTGCCAGGTACTGGAAAATCAGAAATAAACAGGATGTTCACAGTCAAGCAGAGGATACAGACAAACACCCAGACTCTGCAGACGCGCGTGAGAAGGGAATGAGTGTGACTGGGACGGAAGAGAGGCGAACGACCCGAGGGAAAGGTGGCTGGCTCTGCGTGGAGGGACTGGAGAGTTTCCCAGGGAAGACGGAGTCTGGGTGGGTCCTCCAGCCTGAGAAGGAGCGGATGAGACATGAGGAGAGCACTCCAGGTAACAAACATAGGAGAAAGGGCAAGCAGGGAGGAGAGGGAAGAAAGGAGAAAAAGGGGGTTTGAGAATCTTACACCTGTGATCTGGAACCCAAGAGAGAACAAATAACCAACAAAGCACTGAAAGTAATAGGCAAATACCTTCTTCTTAAGTTCTTCTTGAGAAAAATGCTCCACTTGAAACCGACTGTGCTCTTCAAGGCAAATACTCAGGTAAGATGTTTGATCACTATAAAATGAAAATGCTTCGTCTGCTAAAAAGACCAAAAAAAAAATGGGGAGGGGGGTAAGAGAAAAAGAAAATCAGAAATAGATCCTCCCAAGACCAATCCCAGTGCAATCTATCTCGGGCAGTTTGAATTGGGTGAGGGTTGGGGGGGCCAGAGGGGCAGAAGTACGCAGAGGGAGTCTAAGCTGTGGAGCAAAACTAATTTTCCCCTCTTTCTCTACAGGCTGGTATCTCAAAGTATGGTTTCATCATGGGCTGTATAAGCTTCCACTGTAGCCAATTCTGAATTATAATTTGCATATCAAGTGTTGCGCCTGGAGACCATTCTGACTGGCACAAGAAAATGGTGATTTCAGTTTAAATGAGGGAGTGATTCTATTTAGGTGAGAATACAGGAAAATTAGATGTGACCTTCAAGGGTAGAACTCAAGGGAAATAAGTGCCTAATGTATTTTTCACTGGCCCGAGCCCTCCATGGCAGCAAGCATACCAAGTGCAGAAACTGCCTGCTAGATCTCAGATAAGAGAATCTGGTCACCTACATAAGGGTCCCTCTGCACCAGTGATCGTCAGGGGGTGCTGCAAGAATCTTTAAAACATGCAACACCTGACTATTTGGTCAGGGGCACTGACCTCTTTTCCCTTAGACTGGCAAATAAAAAAATGACAACAGCCAAAACACAATAGCTGTGTGAATGAACCAAAATTATACCTATTTTTTTTTGTCAGATCAGCAAAAAAAAATTTTTTGGTGTGCCACGAATTCTAGTAATCATTTTGTGTGCCATGAGATGACAAGCTGAAAATTGCTGCTCGGCAGCAAGGGTCACATTCAAAGAAGGAGGGAAGACGCAGGGCAGGACTGGTTTATGGGGCAAGGCAAATCCACAAACAGGACCTCATTTAACACACGGGGCTGAAAACTGGTACACCTAATATACTGGAAAGAGCTACACTTCAAAAGACGTCCCGGCTCACAACTGGGTAAATCAACCCCCACTCCCACCCGAGTCTCAGTTTCTTCATCTGTAAAATGAAGTCAGTACCTACTCTACCTAACGGGATGGCTGTCAGGATCAGGGATGAGAAGCTAAGTGTCTGACACTGTGCCATGTACACAGTAGTTGCTCAAGAAATGTCAAACCCACCATTATTACCAATTTTTACCACCCACGCCAGGCTAGAGATACAGAAAGGAAGAAGATTCTAACTCAGACTCTAAGGGGCTCAGGTTCCAGGAAGGGAGAGGGCCAGTTATTACTGTGAGGGGCACAGCAATGCAAGAACCATAGGACCCTCACCTTGCAGCCCTCCCTAAATGAACCCACTTGTGGTCGTGAAAAGCAGCATTCCAAAATGAAGCAGCAATCTCACCCCCACATGTCTGCAGTCCGGGCTCTCCGCCTGGGGTGCTGCGGGAGACAGAGCCCAGACATTTTGGGCAACAAGGGCTGTTTCCCAGAGAAAAGGGATTGTGAGGTCCCAAGGTTGCCTGGGGCTAGAAGTATCAAATGCTACAGAACACAGCAGAGGCAGCAGGGAAGCAGTTCTGCAGCAGACCTCTGCAGAATGCATACTTTGCTGGGTCTTCTACTATGAAGCCTGAAGCCAGACAGATACAGGCTGGGAGAGCCAACACCGACAGTCACCACAAAATAGTGTCCCCAGATGAACTCCTGTGGGGGCCTTGTGTCCTCCCTCAGAGTCCAGCCAAGGCCTCTAAGTGGAGAAACCAAAGGGAAATACATACAAGAGAGTGTGTACCTTCCCGTTTCCGAATCTCGCTGATCTGCTCCTCCAGCATCATTTGCAAATTCCGATAGGCGAGCACATCCCGCTCCAGCTGCTTACGCAGGGCAAAGATGCTATTTAACTCAGTCTGCAGGTTCTTGACACTTGGGAAAACAAAACACAAGAAATTTTAAAACAGACCTGTTTGCGCTTTAAGATGCAAAACCTTGCCAGCCTTCCCTTTGATTTCCATGTCATTTGTGCTTGTTTCTGGTTATAAAAGTAAATATATGTTTATTATAAAAAATTTAAAATATAGCCAGGCTGGTGTGGCTCAGTGGTTGAGCATCAACCCATGCACCAAGAGGTTGCCAGTTCGATTCCTGGTCAGGGCACATGCCCAGGTTGTGGGCCTGATCCCCAGTGGGGGGCATGCAGGAGGCGGCCAATCGATGTTCTCGCTCATGGATGTTTCTATCTCTCTCTCCCTCTCCCTTCCTCTCTCTAAAATCAATACAGAAAAAAATTTAAAATATAAGACAAAAGTATAAAGAAAATAAAAATCACCATGATCCCAGTACCAATTAACACATGGCAGACTGATTTCCTCCCAATCTTTTTCCCTGAGTATTTTTACAAAGTTGAAATAATAATGGACATACAATGCTAAACTGTGCATTCCTCCCTCACTTAAATACTTCCCTACATTTTTGGAAATTATTTGCAAATATCATTTTTGAATAGGTATCATTAACTCAAATGATAACTTGGCACATCGAGATCACTGCCAAGTTTTTGCTACAGATATAAATAAGTAAAAACAGTTGAACTCTGCAGAATGTTCCTCTGTTTGAAAAACGCCTGTTAGAGCTCAGGTAGAAATGGGGAGGCTCTCCAGAGCATGGCTGTCACCTGGCACCAAGGCTTCAGAAGAGAGGAGACAAGAGAGAACGTCTGTGTCACTCCAAAAAGAGGTGGTTCTGGGGTGAGGGTGAGGGGCAGGAAGGAAGAGAAAAGAGAACGAAGAGTGAGTCAATAAAAGGAAGGAGGGAAGGACCAATTTAGAGACCAACAGAACTCCACATAGTAGAATGGGTTATTTTGGAAGGGGGTGCCAAGTCTGACATCAGGGTCACTGTGATACAGTGCTGAGCTACAGAGAGCAACCCAGGATTCAGAGGAGGCCACGAAAATGCACACCTCCCAGAATCGGCATCGATCTGGGGAAGGCTGCCCAACAGAATCCCTCCAACGATGATAATGTTCGGTATCTGCACTAAACAGCAGCCACTATCTAAAGGTGCCTACTGGACTTTTAAACTGTGGCTAACATACTAAAGAACTAAATGCTTAAATTTGGGGAATTTAGACTTAAATAGTCACATGGCTAGTGGTTACCAATTGGGCCACGCATGTCCGCAAGAACTGTAAACTTCTACTGATGCACACCGGGCAGGGATCTGAACCGTTACACCAGCTCTCAGAGGAACAGAGACCCCAGCAGGCATCTGAACTCTGTGCCTAAAGCCTTGTTCCACAATCAGGTAGTTTCTTAAGACAAATTCCCAGCAGTGCAATTACTGGGTCAAACAGTATGAACATTTTTCGAGACTACCAAAACACAGTAACAAATCAGAAAGCCGCCTTTTATAGATACCAAGACATACATCAGTCCCTGTCCAGCATCTGACCTATGGTTTCCTAAGAGTGTCCATCAGCACCTTGGAACTATCTATGTGGCTTTTTCTAGGCAGAGGGCCCATAAGCTTCCCTCAGATTTTTCAAAAGGGGTCCATACCCCAAATGGATAGGAGCTATTGCTCTAAATATATGTGCTACAGATTCAAGCCCCACTTCTCCTTCAGAAATTTCCTCTAGCTCCATCCACCGGACTGCACACATAAATCAACATATATTGGAAGGAAAATAAACCATTATGTCTAATCTTCTATGCTTGCTGCTTTGATGATGGCTCACTGTGAAGCCGTCTTCTTGCAAAGGAAGGGGCCCTACCAGCAACTTGTACCTACTTCCATTTCAAGACAATCATAATGACCAATTTGTAAGGCTGATGGAAAACCTTCCAGAAGTGTCACAGCACAGCACTCGCTTGGAAGCAGGCAGGCTGCAGACACATCTAACCAGGAAAAAAGAAAAAAGGAGATTGTTTTACCAAAGCTCCTGTGATTAGGGCTGGGAAAGCTAACTGTTTCCCTCCTTCTTCCATTCTCCGACAGGGTGAAAAGTACACAGCTGCTGCGCCAGTGTCTGTTATCTGTTTCCCCAACTCCAGAATCTTTTCAAGGTGGGAGAGTTGGTGGAACGAAAGAAGGGAAGGAAGCAAAGGCCCTGTGCATTCCTCTTTCTGGACCACGGTGGGGAAGGAGGCAGAAATGAGCAGTCAGAGAGACCCTCGGCAAACCGCCGACAACGAGCTCCATGACCTCAGGCCTTAGTCCTAATTTCCTCCTCCGTCACGGGGGTGGTTTCTTTCCTCCCAGATTGTTTTGAGGATTAAATGAGATGTTACATGGGAAAGAACATAGCATCATGCTTAACACATACTAGATGCTCAACACACATCATTTCCTTCCACATATCCTAAAAACTCCTCCCAAAAAGATTATATTTATAAGCCAAATTTTCTGATTCTCATGAGTTACAACAGTGATTCTCATCTGGAAACAAATTCTGGCACCCAGGGCACAAGCAGCAGTATCTGGAGACACTGACGGTTGTCACATCTGGGGCATGGAGGTGCTAGTGGCAAGTAGTGGAGAAAGTCAGAGATCTGCTGAACATCCAACGATGCACAGGACAGGCCCCTCCTAACAAAAAATTATGCAGCCCCAAATCTCGGCAGTGCTGAGGGGGAGAAAGCCTGAGTCACAGGGAAGTGAAAGCTGTACACGTTCTCCAGATGAGAGACGGCTCAGGAAGGCCTAGGCTCAGGAGCCAGGGAGGTCTGAGCTCTGGTCATTCCTAAATGTAGACGCTTGGACAATACCCTGAACACTGCCGAGAGCAGATTTCCACTCCTGTAATACGGGACAAAGTCACTGACCTCTCAGTGCTGCTGTGAGGAATAAATAAGTAAAGGGGACAGGACCAGGCACAGTTGCCCATGATCAGTTTCCTTCCTCCCTGACCTCCCTTTCCCATCTTAATTACAAGTATGGCACAGGTCTCCAGAGCCATCCACTTCTACTGCCCGTTTCCAGGGAGTGAGCACTGCTGACCTTAACAAAAAGGGCACCACCTGCCTTAGCCCACAGTCCTGTCCTCTGCATATGGCAAGAACTGAGGATTCAAAAACCCCCTACCACAGAGTGTATGCGTACTGGGAAACTGAGGCAGACGGAAGCTTTTCATGTTGCACTCTTCATGTGTTACCATGTACTGAGTGCTTATATGTCAGGCAGGATTAGGACTTCACACATTGTCACCTCTTGTTTCAAAACCAGGAAGGAGGGAAGGACCAATTTAGAGACCAACAGAACTCCACATAGTAGAATGGAGGTACGTTGGTAGGCAGGTTAATAGGTAGGCAGGCAGGTGGCAGGTAAGCAGAGGGGTAGGCCAGCCAATCCCAATTGTACAGACATACACACTGAGGCTCAGGGTGAAGAGTGACTTAGCTCAGAACTCAGAGCTGCTGAGTGGCAGAGCTGGGGTTTGGACCCAGGTCTGTCTCACCCTAGAGGTATTTCAACTCTGAAGATGAACAAGAAACCTTGTAAGTATCCTTGTCAGTCACAGCACTGAGCTATCTTGGTCCCATCCCACATTTTCATACACTGAGAAAGAGCCGATGACACGTGCAGCCGTCCATGATGCCGAGGGGCTGACAGCGGCATACCCGCCCACAGGGCCTGTCCGTGCCCAGAACGGATCTGGCTCCCACCCGGAGAAGCTGCAGGTACACTCACTTTGCCCATTCCCTCTCTGAGCTTCCCAGTATCACTCAACCCCCTTCCCAAGTGAAAATGACTAGCAGCCGAGGCTCCTTGAAAACACTCACTTTCAGAGAGTGATGCCTACTCCCAGGATTTTATCAGCATCTTTTCATTTTCTCTAAATTCATTTTAGATTAAAAAATCTGAAATATGGCATAACTTAGAAGATGGGGGGGTGGGTATCCACCCAGTGAACATTTCCCGAGTGCCTACTCCATACCAGCCCCTGTGACAGGCGCTAGGAAATGGATCCCCACCCTGAGAGAGCTCACAGTCCAGACAAGGAGGCAGGTCACCATGGGGTAACTTTCCTGGGGATCATCACGGGCCTCCTGACAAGGGTAACCCTCAAGATGAAATCTCAAGGACTCGAAGGAGATACAGAGGGAGTGGGAACCCATGTGAAGGCAGGGGCAGGAGAGCACCTGGCCCGGGGAAGACATAATGAAGACTTTACGGCTAGAAGGGGATAAGAGAAGGAGCAATGAAGCATGATTTTTTTCTTTTATTTTCTTTTTTATTATGGAAAACCTTAGCCATATACAAAAGAAAACAAACTGTGATGTAATGAGTCCCTCTCCCATCTAACCCGCCCCAGCCTGAACAACCAGGGAGCCATCTTGTTCCACCGCATCCCTCTCCATTCCCTCTGCTTCTGCACTGTTTTGAAATGAACCCCAGACATCATTCCTTTCACCTGTAACTGTCCCAGTGTGTAGAAAGATGATTTCTTAATATGAGAAATCACTGAAGCCGCCCCTGTGTTGACAGATGGGCAAACAGAGGCCCAGAGCGGGCCACTTGCCTGTGGGCACAGAGCTAGGGCTACAACAAGACCACAGGCTGTAATCAAGTCTCCTCACCACATCTCACAGGCACTTGAGTGAGTTCTGTCACTCATCACCCATGTGACTGGACAAGTCGCTCAATCTCTCTTATGGAACACAGGAATAACGGTGTTACTTACCTCACGGAACAGCTGTGAGGGTCATTAGGGATAATACATAGAAGCACCTTCTAAATCTATAATAAAGCATTATAAAAATCTGAGTGATTATTATGATATTTTTATCCTACGTTTGCTGTCAAAAGTCAGATAATTCTTGATAGAAAATAGGTATATCTGACTTAAACAAGGCAATCACCATCCAAGCACTTTAAGCTTCCTGAGCAAACTTTGCTGCCTCAGAAAAAACACACACTTACTCAAAATATGTGTGTGCATGCGTTCACACTCACATGTGTGTGATGTCCAAACAGAAACCCTTACCTGTCTGAGTCCTGCAGAGATTTTACCAGGTGGGCATAGATGTCCTGCTCTTTCTTTAAGACCCGAATCAGCTCTTCATAGTCTAATTGTTGCTTTTCCTGGAAATGACAATGGGCATCGGACATTACGAGAAGAATTTTCAAAGAGCACATCCTTATGCAAACATATGTGGGTTTGGTTTCTAAATCGAAACGAAGGTGATCCCCAGCGCCAGGCTCTGGATCAGGCCGCAGTCAGAGAGCACCACCTGCAGGAGGAGTGAGGAATGACTATCCATCACTCACCTCAGAATGAAGCTGGGAGCGGTGCTCCCTACACTAGAGAGCTGCCATAGAGAACCATCCTAGTTACCCATTTGCCCATCATGAAATAGCCACCCCTCGGAGCTCCTGGTCATCGTTTTCACAACACTGCAAAGAACGCCTTTCCACACTTGTTCTTGCTCAAAAAAAAAAAAAAAAAATTCCGAAACCAAAACCTGACAAGCACTAGGGACAAGGGACTTACACTCAAGTAGAGGAAGTCAAGTGTGTCACGCTTTACAGGTATCCAAACAGAGTGATGCTAAGAGATCTGAGGTGGAGTCCTGCACCTAGCAGCTTTGTGACCTAGGAAACTAGCTTAACAAACCTCTATGAGTTTAGTCTCCTCATTTATGAAATGGGGATTAACTCTGTAAATCAGCATTCACAAATGTGGATTTTTTTTTTTTTTAGAGAGAGAAACATTAATTTGTTGTTCCATTTATTTATGCATTCATTGGTTGATCCTTGTATGTGCCCTGACCAGGGATCAAACCCACAACCTTGGCATATCAAGAGGATGCTGTAACCAACAGAGCTACCCAGCCAGGGTAATGTGACATTTTTGTTAAAGTTCAAATTTTGGCTCTGCCACTTACCAGTTCTGGGACCTCAGGAAGTTACTCACTGAAGCCTTGGTATTCCCACCTGTAAAATGGTGGACCGCATGGAGTTATGGAGCAGATAAAGTTAAATGTGTACTATAAGGAACCAGGGATCCCAAGAGAAATGGCCAATGTCAGTTCTGGGGCAAGAAAATCAAGGACAATACAAGATATGCCGACAGCATTTGGTCATGCCCGAAAAGATGGAATTGCTTAAATGATGGAGTGTGTTGTCAGGAGAGAGGAGCCAAGTCTGGAATAATCTGAGCATCAAAATAAATAACAGTAGTAACAGATTATAACCTACTGAATAAAATATTAATTCATGAATCCATATTGATATGAATGTGAATAAATGGGAAGAAGAGTGGGCTTTTCTTTATAGTAGAACAACAACTAATAAATGTAGAAGGAATGATGGAATTAGAAAACTCACCATTTGTGCCCTGGCCGGTTTGGCTCAGCGGTTAGAGCGTCAGCCTGCGGTCCAGAGAGACCCGGGTTCGGTTCCCGCTAAGGGCATGTACCTCGGTTGCAGTTTGTCCCCGGCCCTGGTTGGTCGTGCGGGTGGCAACCACTCGATGTGTCCCTTTCACATCGATGTTTCTCTCTCTCTCTCTTCCTCTCTTTCCCTCCCACTCTGTCTGAACAAAAAATGAAAAAATGTCCTCGGGTGAGGATAAAAAAAAAAAACAAAACAAAAAGAAAACTCACCATTTGCCAACCATCATGGGAACTAACAATTCAGCCAAGAAACATAAAAGGAAACTAGTGGGTAAAAGTCTGAAGGTCAAGGTATTTACATAGATTCAAATCCCACCCCCACCCCCACCCCCACAAAATACTTATTAATTACAAAGGAAAAGAGAATAAATGAATATTTGAGACACCTGCAGACACCATCTTCATAGTTATCAAAGTCACTGTGGCCAGTAATGGGACCAATCGAAATTATGTGCCATCAGACATGACACATTGAAAAGAACACAGCATCACTCCTGTGATATTCCTGTCAAAGTTGCCTAGCCTGAATCCAATCACCAAGAGCCCAAACTCAAGGACACCCTACAGTATGACTGGCCTGGACACTTCAAAGGTATCAAGGCCAAGGAAAGACACAGGAACTGTTCTAGACGGGAGACTGAAGAATCAAGACAAATGCAGCACGTGGTTCTGAACTGGATCCTTCTGCTACAAGGGGCTCCGAGGGACACTGGTGACGCGAATGAGTCTGAGGACCAGAAGGGAGTGAAGCGCCTCTGCTAATTCCCGGCTGTGATGGTAGAGCCATGCCAAACAGGAGAACGCCCCTGCCTACAGGAAACACACGTCAAGCATTCAGAGGTAACGGGGCTTCACCTGGCCAACTCACTCTCAGATGGCTCAGGAAAAGTAAAAGCCTTTATTCTTTAAGTAGCCTACAAATTTGAAATATTTCAAAATAAGAAGAAAGTGTTAAAATAAAAAAAGTTAATGCATGCAGAATGCCTAGCACAGACTAGATGTTCTCTAAATCCTGGAAGGGAGACGGCTAACGGAGAGACTTGAGCTGCAAGCAGCCCTTGTATTTCACATGGACTTAGGCTTTCTCCAAAAGTTACGATACTACCTATGACAGGGGTTCTTAACTGAAATGAAAATTCAGGGGCTACATGAATATGAATATGAACAGGGAAAAAAGTTACATCTTTATTCTCACTAACCTCTCACTGAAATTTGGCATTCCTTTCAATTATGACTTGACGGAATACTGCTATTGCTACAAACCACAGTAGTTTTAGTATTTCCCTGTGACTCTGTCATCAAAAGAAATAGTTTGTATATGTTGTGGGTACCTCAAAACATTTATTCTTATCACTACTTCAAAACTACAGCAGTCAGTCACTATGCTCACCACTAGATCTTGTTATTTAACACACTAATAAAGAAGTCCAATTTTTAGCTTATTTTTAAATATTCCAATAACCAAATTTCAAAATAATTGGTTTTCTGTGCATATATTTTATGCATTTAAGTACTTCTTCAAGGACGAGGCCCTTGGCTTCAGCAGACTACCAAAGGGAAGCAGAGAGCAAAAGCCGGCTGTAAACCCTGACCTAAGAGACCACTGTGTGCTTCTAGCCCTAAACAAAACAAGGCAAAGGCACCACCTGCCAATTAAAAATTTTTAATCTGAACTACCGGTTGCTCAAGATGAGTTAGTCACCAAGACTGCTAGAAATGTCAGGCCCTTCTGTAAATCCTGCCACACGTCACTGGCACAGGGAGCTCCCAAATGCCGCTCGTGCACAGTAACAATGCCACGTGGGATTCTCTAAGCTCCCACCTGTACACACCATGTGTGGGAACAGAGGGTCCTGGAGAAGAGAATTCAACAGGATACCAAGACAAATAGGCTACTGAGTCCTCAGCATGCCAGCCACTGTGTAAGTGCCTTCCAGGCATTTTCTCCTTTAACCCTCACAACAACCCAATGAGCTCAGTGTTACCACTCTCTCCATTTTGGTGATGAAGGAACTGCAGCACAGAGGGCCAACAGTGCGCCCAAGGCCAGGGCAGTGAGGCAGGGTGTAGACCCAGGCAGCCAAGCTCCAAGTCCACCTATCAATGTCCCATAATGGACACAAAGCACTGGGTGCTTGAAAGGGGTGACATCATCACTGTCAGCCACATAAAACCAGCCAACAGTGACAAAGAAAGTAAGAAAACTTACTGCTTCTTGAGTATCTACCATAAGAGACAGTGGGTAAGAGTGTGTGACCTTATTAACTATGTGACCCTGAAGAAGTTACTCAGCCTCCCTGTGCTTCAATATCCTCACCTATAAATGGAGGGAATAATTCTACATGTGTCATAGGGCTGAAGGAGGTGAAATGAGTTAATCTATACAAAGCTCTCATCAGGACGCCTGGCATCAAGTGAAAACGTGATAAATAGCCATAACTATTTCTATGCCCTGGTGCTATGCTCAGTACTCTTGTTTTAAATATTTTTCTTTATTGATGTTAGAGAGAGAGGAAGAGAGAGAGAGAGAGAGAGAGAGATAGAAACATCGACTGGCCGCCTCATTCATGCCCCCACTGGGGATTGGGCCCACAACCTGGGCATATGTCCTGACCTGGAATCGAACTGGCGACCTCTTGGTGCATGGGTCGACGCTCAACCACTGAGCCACACTGGCCAGGCAATGCTAGGTACTCTTACATAGATCATCTCTAATCACAACAACCCAGGAAGGTGTATTAAACTTCCCATTCTTCAGATGAAGAAACTGATTCTCTGAGAGCAGAGTTTAACTTGTTTGAGTCCATTCAGCTAATGACTGGCAGTTAGAATTTGTGCTTAGGTATGTAACCAACCCAGAAAGGCTATCAAAAAAGACAGATAAAAACAGAGTTCTGGCCCTGGCCAGTATGGCTCAGTGGTAAGAGCGTCGCCCACGGACCAAAGAGTCCTGGGTTCGATTCCAGCCAAGGGCACGTACCTCGGTTGCAGTTTGTCCCTGGCCCGGTTGCAGCTGTGCAGGTGGCAATCAATCGATGTGTCTCTCTCACATCGATATTTCTCTCTCTCTCTCTCTCTCTTCCTCCCTCTCTCCCTCCAGCTCTATCTGAAGATTAATGTAAAAATATCCTTGGGTGAGGATAAAAAAAAAAAACAGATATCTGGTGGATGGAGTAGGCTCCAAGTGTGGAAGTCTATGTGCCCAGTGAAACAATCCTGCCCCTGGGGACCCTGGATCACTGTGGGCCAGGCCTTAAGACCGAGGACCATCCACTGCAATGTCAGGGCCCAGGTGCCTGGCTCAGCGCCCCTCTCTTCTTTCTGGAAGCTATTCCAAACCTTCACCAGGTTTCTCAGATTATTGCTCTCCTTGGCCCTCAGCCCCCACCTGCCAGCTGACCACATCTGCACTTGCTTTCCTCCTGCCCTCCCATCTCTGTGGAACAGAAACCCCTCCCTCTGAGCTCAGTGGGAAACTCCTCACTCCTCTTCAAAGACCACATCCATCAGTCATCCCTCTCCGTGGATCTGCTCAGGCCAAACTCTCAGCAGGAAGCCATCCCTGACTGAGAGAGATGCCCTCTTCCAGCCCCCATGGCACCCTGGTTCACTTTCACCCCGGAGCTGGTGTCCCAGCCACCTGCTCATGGGTCCAAGGGCTCCTGTGGGCAGCATAGTGCCTGGCACAGATCAAACGCTGCCACAATACTTGCTGACCTGATGATTAAATAGCTAAGAAGCAACATAGGGACCCATATGAATCTTAAGAGCACAGAGTCTTGTGGATATTTTGCATAATGGAAGTCGGAGTGAGTCAACATCTTCCTAGAAGCAAATTGCTCACCCATGTTAAATAAATGAACTCTTCGGAGCCATTTGGGTCAAATTTCATCAATCACCTATTCCCCTGCGTTGAATCATGCCCCATTAAAATGAAGTCATTTGGCTCCGTCAGCAGAGCTGACAAACCAGTGGGCAGAGGGGTGCCCAGAGGACAGTAAGGAGAAGCACCTCTGAGCAGGCGCAACCAACCCCCACCCTCCACTGTGCCCCTCCAAACAAGGAACAACCCAGACAAGAGGCCACTCCTCCCACAGGAGACTTATGATGGCCATGCATCTACTGTGTCTGACTGTGGCTCCACCGCCTGAGAATGACCACCCAGCTCACCCCCATCCACCTGGCCCATCTGAGAACTGTCCCTAAAACACAGGGGCAAGTCCAGCCCCTGAGTCCATACAAAACTCTTACGATTCTCTCCAGGGATTCTGAAATGTAAACTGAAACACCAGCAGTCTGGGAGTCTCTGGGTGTGACTCATGCAAAGACAGAGCCCTAGGGTGTGCAGCTTCTGCTGTCCACGGGCTGCTGCAGTTTCACTCCCCCCATGACGTGGCTGCTCAACACTCCCTTGGCATCAGTGACAGCCCCCAGCATGCTCCCAAAAAACACTCCCGTTCACTGCTGTTTTGCTCAAACTACTCAATGTTGGATTCTATAGATGGCAACAAAAAAACCTTTACTAATACACTTACATTATATCTAATCCTCCCAGGAAATTAGCATGGAATTCCCCATTTTACAGATTAGGAAGATGTGTCTCAGAGAGACTAAGTGACCTGCCCAAAATCACAGAGCTAATAAGTAGCAGAACTGACAGTTCAACACCAAAGCTGGGGTATTTTCCACTCTACCACAGTTCCCTTAATGACTTGAAGGCAACACATGCAATGTGTTGACCACAAGCTGAAGGGGCAGCAGTTATGTAACAAGAAGACTTAATGGCTCGCTTCTTGACAATCAGGGCAATTTAGTGGCCTGGTAGATGGATGGTGTCTACCTTGGTAGCAATGTCACAACCCTGCAACAGAGACATTTATTTTAATACTCAGGAACTTCAGCAGAGATGTCCCAACCATGTCAATAGCCAAGCTCTAAATCTCTGGCTGCAGCAAGTTAAATATGGTCAGTGTGTTACTCTCTTTTCTTCAATCCCCTGATCATTAATTCTCAGGATCACTCAATAATTAGAAGGAAAACATACTGTCCAGAGTAGATGAGGACATCATCATAGCCTCAAGTTCTTCATAGAAACAGGCAGAGGATAAAACCTAAATCAACATAAAATGGCCAAGGGTATAGCAGAAGAAATCCACGTTTTCTACAAAGAAAGCACTGCAATCTGAAAAGTATACCTTTGGGGGTGAGGAAAAGGGGGGATGATGACATGACACAGGACTGTAGCCTCTAACAGCTGGGATTTCTTAAACTGACACCTAGAAATCTACAATTACTAAATGATAACATAATTCTTTATCCACAATTTGCAATTCATCTTGCAGAACAGAATTAAAACCTTTGCTGCCCGGCCGGTGTGGCTCAGTGGTTGAGCATCGACCCATGCACCAAGAGGTCGCCAGTTCAATTCCTGGTCAGGGCACATGTCCAGGTTGTGGGCCCGATCCCCAGTGGGGGCCATGCAGGAGGTGGCCAATCGATGTTCTCTCTCATCAATATTGCTGTCTCTCTCTCCCTCACTCTCTAACAAATCAATAAAGAAGAAAAATTAAAAAATAAAAAACCTTTGCTAAAACACTTGGTATTTTGCTCAATAGTTTAAACATCAGGATCTAAATATAACAGAAATGCCCATGATATGACTTTATACTTGCGGTTTTATGAAAGCACAGACATCACACAGGGCAAAAAAACTAAAAACAAAGTGGTGCAAACCATCAAACTCAGCCTGTTGAATAGATTTATAAACATTTTATTCAACATTTATATACTTTTACATGACTAAAACACAACTTAAAATAGCAAAGTTTAACCAAATGTATTCAAATCAGTGAAGATCTGTCCATCTAGAACACCTGATAGGGTGCTGTCTTGTTTCACAACAGACTGTGCCTTGTACAGGTTAGTTTACATCCTAACACCCAACTCAATTTGGTCAAAATCAAATAACTATATGTAAGTTAGAATCACAAAATATGAGCCCTGTGAGATTTAGTTATCACACTTACCCAAAGAACTGGCAGAGCCAAGAGGGGAATCCAGGCCTCCAGACTCCTGGCCTGGCTCTAGGGCTCCTCACTAGTCTATGCTGACACTCTTATTCCAGAGACACAAGAAAAAGCAAATCCACAAGTGGTCCAAGTTAAGAACAAGCTCCCACTGCTCAGCCAATGATGCCTCTGGACCGGGGCTGATACTGAGCCGACACGCGGTGCCATGGCTAGTACTGATGATGAAATACTGAAGTACTCCTACACCAGTTGTAAAACAGCCCCTGATCCAGCCACACCAACTAGCCCAGCTGTCCCAGCCCCTCCCTGTAGGTTCCTACGGAGCTCTCCAAGAACCAATAACTACAGGGTTGGTCCCTGGCACACAAGCAGGCCTCCAGGACACTGCTCCGGCCCTACGGCTTGAGTCTGTTCCGATAGCTGGACCTGTGCTGTACCAGTTAATTATTTTGAGAATCACCCTTTGCAAAACCACAAGTCATGATCAGAGCCATTCATCAGAGAACTAATTTGTGTAAGAGTTCTCTGTCCTAGATGTATGAACTTGATTAAAGTCAGGTTTAAAAAAACAAAACTTGGCCTATAGTGAACTCCTTTCCTTTCCCATATCTGGCTGCCAAGTTGCATTTTATTCGAGCTGGGGTCAGAACAATCTCTACACATCTCTCACAAACCAACAGAGTCATTCATTCACTCAGCAAGCACTTACTGAGCCAGACACTAGGCTAGACACTGGGACTCAAACATGAATGCCAGTTCTCCTCCTCTGAGGTGCCTGCCCATGGTGCACAGGGGCTCAAGTGAGGGGACAGAAAGGTGGATCCAGCAATGTCAACACAAGAACTAAGTGCTACAATGGATGGGTGTGCAAAGTGCTGTGCATCAGAGAGGAAGAGGAGACATCACTACTAAGCAGTCCAGAGAAGGTGCCACAGAGAAGGTGACAGCAGAGTGGCATTAGGGATGTTCAGGAGTCCCCAGGTAAACAAGGAAGAAAAAGGCATTCCAGGAGATGGAACAGCATGTGCGAAGGCACAAAGACGTACAAAGATGGCATTTTCAGGAAGAAGTTGCAAGAAGTTAGCTGTTGTTAGTGATGATGGGGAGTAAAAGAAAATGAAAATGGAAAGATAACTTGGGGCCAGATAAGGAAGGGCCTGCTGTGCCCTTTTTCATGTGCATTTGAACAGAAAAATCTTCTGAACATTTGAGATTACATAGTTCTTGAGAGGTGAACCCTGGGAGAGCAAATATGAGGCTCGTCTTTTAATGAGCTGTGATTTCTGTTTCCTGTGCAGTGCAAACACTAATACTCAGCTGCGGGATACTAATCTGGAAGGTAGACTCACGGCCCCTCCTCTTACCTGCTGTAAGCTCAATTATCAGCAAGAAGGCATCTGAGGCTCTCTAGATCAAAGGAATTACCAAATATGTGTCAGGAAAGAATATGAATTCGCATGTGAACGTCCCATTTCAGTCATGCTCACCTCAGAGAAGATGATTCTGCTGCCTGGTGACTGTTGAGAAGAGCACTTTTCTGTTATTAAGTCTTCACTCCTGAACTTGAGATCCTCCGCAGTCATTAAATAACGATTCTGCTGTATTGCTTCTGAATCTTTTTCATTGAATTTCTAAAGATACAACACAAATCATAAGGAAGTTTTCATCAAGAAAAATATATTAAGAGATTATGCCCAACTCTTTCAGGGAAGATACCTGTTTTCCTTCACAATACCCACATGTCCTCTAAGTCACTTCCATCATCCCAAAACACTGCCAATTACCAAACTGCAATGCACTCCAATATGTCGTTACAACTGGAAGAGCAGCATGCCAGCATGGTGGCGGTCATTACAAACCTTCCTTCCCGCCACCACTGTGACAGCCTCCAGCAGGTGTGGCCCCATGGGCCTGGGTTCAAATCCTGAGTCCCCCTGACAAGGTGTGACCTCCAGGTCTCCTTCCTATCCTACAGCGTTGCTGCAGTGATTAAGGAGATTGTATATCACAACCACCAAAGTTTAGTCTCTCTTGAAACACTACAAATTTGACAAAACTGGAACCACCCACGTCTGTGAGGAGATTTGATTTCCAGGAAGAAAAGGGCAAGACTGCAGGCACTGCTTTGGGGTCTGGCCACACGTGGAAACCCCTCCACGCTGACACATAGTACAGCTCCCTTCACTGACTCCTTCAGGAGGTCTGACATGCGACAGGGCTGGGAACCATTTCTCTGGTCTTGTGCCCAAGTTCAAGCACAGCATCTAGTCCTATTTAACACCTGGTAATTCCTGAACCAGGTTTTGGCACTGTCTGTCAGAAATTCAGGGCAAGAACCACATCTTATTCCTTAGCTATCAGAATTTATTCATCATGTCAAACTTGTCAAAGAAATTGGGTGAACAACAACCAAAAAGCAGCGGAGACAAATTTTTGTAAAAACCCACTGACCTATAACAGGAAGAACTAGGAATCAAATAACCAACACTGAATTTCTAGAACTGCCGTCATACTGTTGTGCTTGAATCACACGTTTTTTGTTTTCTTTTTTAAAGTCCAATTATACACATACATTGCTAACAGTACTGAAGGCTGAAATGGAAAACAGCTGCCCCTACCCCCTCTCCACTTCTCTCCTCTGCATCCCACCCCCAGAAAAAAACAACCTTCAACTCCATAGCTATTTGTTGTTATTTACTTCCATGTTTCTATATTATGTTCCTACTCTCACATTTCTTGATTTCTTATGGTTAGATTTTATCTACTGGCTCCTATCACAGTTTAAAATTTTAGCTCTTACATCATCTGCCCCCCCCCAACACTTTTCCTAATAGTCATATCACAATTTTAGCTAAATCAATATTCCACATTTACGTTACTATGGCCACACAAATACTGCTCACGGCTCAGCCTTACATAGAGTTCTGTGATTACATTTCCTTTCATTTTCAGTTCTCTGCTTTTCTTGGAATCAGTAACAACTGCTTTGTCTGTTTGTTTACTTAGTTCATAAAACTAAATCATGTATTACTGTTAATTTACCTCCAAACTCTCTAAAGAACTTAAAAATTCCTCTAGATGGAGTCAGATATGTCAGATAAATGACATTCCATTCAGTTTCTTGGGAGAAACCCCAACTTAAGCGTTCCCTCAACAGCTCGAATCCAGGCTCCCCACATCTCTGCTGTCCGCCTGGGACTTCACATCCCAGGTGAATTCCCTGCTTTCTGGATCCCATGCTTCCTTTTCTGGTTACTTCCCGTTGGTATGAAATCATCCCCCAGATGATTCCTGCCAGGAGCACATGGGAGGCAGATGATTTCAGACTCCGAGTGTCTGGAAACGCCTTTATTCTGCCCTCACGCTTGCTGACAGCGCTGTGAGCACAGAATGCTGGACTGGAAATCACTCTCCCTGAAAAAGCTGAAAGCACTGCTCTCCTGGCGTCTGGCTTCCAGGGTTTCTGCTGGGGATTCTGTCATTCCGAGGACTTGGTATATGACCAGATTTTTCCTCTCTCTGGAAGCCTTTAGGATGCTCTCTTTGCCCCTGTGTTCTGAACTTTCACAGAACCATGCCTTGGGCTATAGGTCTTGCATTCACTGTACTAGAAAAAGAGTAGACCCAGCCCACATAGAGCTATCTGTCCTTCCACTTTGGAAATTTTCTTCCCTGTTTTTTTGGAACTCCTCTTAGTCACATACTAGAGCTCTTCAATCGAGGCTCTAACGTCTTCTTTTCTATCCCATTTCTCCATCTTTTTGCTTGTTTAATTCCATTTTCTGAAAAACTTACTCTTTATCTTCCAACTTTTCTAACTCTTCTATTGAACTTTTTATATCTATTATTACACTTCCAATCTCCAATAGGTCGTCCTTTTTTCCCCAGTATCTTCTTTATCAGAGCCCAATCTCACTTATTATCTAAGCAGGTTAGTGTTGAGTTTGTTGCGCTAGTTTTCTTCCAGCCTCCACTGTTTCTATTTCCTCTACGTAGCTTTGTTCTGTCTGTTTGGTTTGGCCTTTGTCTTTCCTCTTAGACACTTTTCTCCTGTTTGATGAACTTAAGCCTATCACTGGCAGCCTCACTGATGTGACCACGTGGGGACCCCGTCGGCACCTTGCAGTCTTTTCCCCTCTCTGGGTATACACACTTCTGCCCCTCCACTCTGCTTTCAGATGTACCCAGTGACCCCTTCACTGCATGTTAACGAGGCTTCGGCAGGAAACAGAGTTAGAACACCCATGTTGAATCCATCATGGTCCCTGTAAGCGTGAGCTGAATCAAACATGATCAACAAGAAGGGTCTTCCAAGACAAAAAGGAGCAGTAAGGAAAGTCCAGCGGAGTGAAAGGGCAAGACATGAATGAGGAACAGCAAGCACTGGCAAAAGACATGCTCAGGGAAGCAGGCGGGCGCCAGAGCAAACAGGTCAGGACCTGAACCAGACCCACCGCTTACTATTCATGTGACCCAGGACAAGTCCCATCCCTTTGCTGAGCTTCCATGTCCACTCCAAACTTACCTCCCTGGTGGCTGAGGTCCAAATGACATAAAGAAAGCACTAAAGTACTCTGATATATAGCAGTGAAGGCTATAATCATTTTTGCCAGCCTTATTTTTATATAAATATATTCCTACAAAAAAATTAAAAAAAAAAAAAACCTACACCAAGTCGAAATTTAAATACAAAAGAAAAAAATTTTGGTACCTGAAGCAACAAATCCTTGTCCTTTTGACTGGTACTTTCTGTGAGACATCTGATCACCTGCTCCTGACTGTGTAATTTTTTATTACTTTCACTCAGCAGCCTCTTGTAACGGTTCTCCACTGCTTTCTCTCTTTCATTCACTTCGTTGCGCAATTTTTCAACTTCATTTCTGAGGTCCTACCAGAAGAAAAAGAAAAAAATTGGAATTTACTAGAAAAAAATTTCAAGATGACAACCTCTCACCTGTTTACCTCAGTGCTATAAAGAGAGCAAGCTGGTAGATGTATTTAACAAGTGTGTATTAATACTTCCTTCTCATTTAAAGTTTTACAAAAACCAACTTTAAGAATAACTTGAATAAGGGCCAAAATATATAGAGTACTCATACAACTCAACAAAAGGAAGACAAAGAATTCAATTTAAAAATGGGCAGAGGACCTAAATAGACACCTCTCCAAACAGGACATACAAATGGCCAAGAGACATATGAAAAAATGCTCAACATCACTAATCATCAGAAAGACGCAAATTAAAACAACTATGAGGTATCACTTCACACCTGCCAGAATGGCTGCCATCAACAAATCCTCAAACAACAAGTGCTGGCGAGGGTGTGGAGAAAAGGGGACTCTAATACACTGCTGGTGGGAATGCAGACTGGTGCAGCCACTACAGAAAACAATATGGGGTTTCCTCAAAAAATTAAAAATGGATCTGCCATTTGACCCAGTGATCCCACTTCTAGGAATATATCCTAAGAAGCCTGAAATATCAATCAGAGAGAATATATGTACCCCTATGTTCATAGCAGCACTATTTACAATTGCTAAGATCTGGAAACAACCCAAGTATCCATCAATAGATGAGTGGATAAAAAAGCTGTGGTACATATACACAATGGAATACTATGCAGCTGTAAGAAAGAAAGATCTCTTATCCTTTGAGACAACATGGAGGGACAAGGAGAGTATTATGCTAAGAGAAATAAGCCAATCAGAAAAAGACAAATATCACATGATCTCACTTATTTGAGGAATATAATGAACAAAATAAGCTGATGAACAAAATAGACCCAGAGACATAGAAGTAGGGATCAGACTGACAAACCTTGAGGGTAGGGGAATGCAGGAAGAAATAAACCAAAGAACTTATATGCATATATGCATAACCAATGGACATAGACAACAATAATGTGAAGGGGGGGGTGGGGAGCAGGGAAGGAGGTTGTCAATGGGGGAAAAAGAAGAAACATCTGCAAAAATAAATTAATCAAAAAAAAGGGGGGAAAAGTCCGGCCAGTGTGGCTCAGTGGTTGAGCATCGACCCATGCAACAAGAGGTTGCTGGTTCGATTCCTGGTCAGGGCACATGCCCAGGTTGTGGGCCTGATCCCCAGTGGGGGGCATGCAGGAGGTGGCCAGTCGATGTTCTCTCTCATCGATGTTTCTCTCTCTCCCTCTCCCTTCCTCTGTCTCTAAAATCAATAAAGGAAAAAAAATTTTTTTTAAAGGGGAAAAAAAGAATAACCTGCAATTTGGAAAAAGCTTTATGCACAGATATTATCACATTATTTATAATACTGAAAAACCAGAAAGAAACTAAATATGCACCACAAGGGAATTAATTATAAAAAGATTAAGGTATGAAAAAATGCACAATTATGAATAAAAGTAAACCAGGATACTATGTACTATGATGCCGATTGTTTTCTAAATGTTCACACAAAATGTTAAGACTCTAAGGGAACACACCAAAATAAGGACAGCATACCTACAGAGAAGGATTATGGGTAATTTTCAATTGATTTTTAATTTGACTTTTTGGAGTTTCTAAAATCTCTAAAAAAATCTGTATTACTTTCATAATCAGAAAAAAAAAACTGTCTTAAATTATGACACAATAACATGGAAATGCTCATGTTACAATGTTAAGGAAAAAAAACAGAAAACAGTATTCAGTGATTGTAACTACCTCAAAATACATACCATTTTGTAATATTGAAGCACTATTCATAATAGCAAAAGGGTGGAAATAACCCAAATGTCCACCAATGGAGGAATAAACTACGGTACACGCTCACAAGGGAGAACTCTGAAGCTATCAAGGAAAAGGAATGATTACTCTCTCTATAAATATACTGCCCTAAACTGCTCTTTAGAATATATTGCTGCAGAGGAGAAGGAGGAAGGAAGCAGACTCCAGGAGAAAAAAAAAGTATGTATAGCATAATGCCATTTATTTAACCATAAAATAAATCAAATGGTTGTTTATAAAGAAAAGAATAAGATAGAAGGGACAGAGATAGAGAGAACTCATTTTATACATGTTACATTGAAACCATTTAAATGTTTACATAATTATTTTTAAAATTCCCTAAAACTGAAAGCAGAACAAAAACAAAAAGTGAATCTGTGTATCGAGTTAACTGGTTAACCAACCAGAAAGTAATTATTTCAGTAACTTTAAAGCATGTAATTTGTGCATCCCTAATGGGATATTTTTCCAAGGACAAAGGGACTGCTGCAAAAAAAATCTTAAACTGTTTTTAGCATCATGTTGCAAGAAATAATATTGGTATTGTTATTCTGAAACTGTACATATATTTATTAAATAACTAATTATTACTATCATAAAAACCAAGACTTTAAGCGTAAGAGAAAACAAATACAAATATAAAAGAAGTTAAAATGTAATTCTAAATTTGAATTGGCAATATCAATATAAACTTATATTTTCTGTTCTTTCCTTCCTTTACTGAAAAAGCCTAGAATCATTATTTTCCCTAGCATCCAGACTATAGTCTCTAAGTACCATTTCCCACCAAAAAGAACCAGGGTTCTTTAAAGCAGTGGTTCTCAAAGTGTAGTCCCTACAGCAGCATTATCAGCACCACCTGGAAACTGCAGATGCAAATTATTGTACCCCTACCCCAGCCCCAGGAGGGGATGATTCCAGATTCAGGCAGCAGTGTACAATGTGAGCCCAGACATCTTCCCATTTCAGAAAGGAAGGAAGCTATCAAAGACTCGACAATCATGTCTGAAGAACTCAGGGCCTGGCTGGAGTAGCTCAGTTGGTTGAGCACCTAAATGTTGCCAGTTCGATTCCAGGTCAGGGCACATACCTAGGTTTCAGGTTCAGTCCCTGGCGGGGGCACGTATGGAAGGCAACCAATTAATGTCTCTCTCTCTCTCTCTCTCTCTTTCTCTCATTCTCTCTCCTTTCCTCTCTCTAAGCATATCCTCTGATGATTAAAAAAAAAAAAAAGAACTCAGGAGTCAACTTGAATAAGCTTTTCCACTGTCCAAAGATAGGACAATTAGAACATCAAGGATAATAACAATGAATAAAAAATGTTAAAAATCTGAGTTCATAATATTTTTTTTTAATCCTCACTGAGAATTTTTTTTCATTTATCTTCAGATAGAGCGGGAGGGAGGGAGGAAAGAAGAGAGAGATGGAGAGGGAGAGAGAGGGGGAGAGAGAGAGAGAGAGAAACATCGATGTGAAAGAGACACATCAACTGGTTGCCTCCCACACGACCATACCAGGGCCAGGGATGAACCACAACCGAGGTAAGTGCCCTTGACCAGAATCGAACCCGTGACTCATTGGTCCACAGGCCGACGCTCTAACCCCTGAGCCAAAGTGGCCAGGGCAATATAATATTAAAACTAAAACAAAAAACCTTCGATCACTATAACAGGCAAAACAATGCCCACCCCACAAAGATGTGCACATCCTAATTCGCAGAATCTGTGAATATATTAAATTAGGAGGCAAAAGGTAATAAAAGTTGCAGATAGAATTAAGTTTACTAATCAGCTGATCTTAAAATAGAGAGATTAGCCAGGTGGGTCCAATATAGTTACAAAGATCCTTAAAAGTGAAAGAGGGGAAGCACAAAAATGACACCAGCAGCCATTGCTGGCTATGAAGATGGAAGTGGGCCAAGACTCTAGATGTGCAGGCAGCCTCTAGAAGCTGGAAAAGGCAAGGAAATGGATTTTCCCAGAGCCTTCAGAAGGAATGCAGTCCTGCGGACACCTTGCTTTTAGCCTGGTAAGACCCATTTCAGACTTCTGACTTCCGGAGCTATAAAGTACATCTGTGTTAAGCCACCAAGGTCATGGTAATTTGTTACAGCAGCAATGGGAAACTAATACAGTTAGTTACCTTTGGAGCATTCTAGTGAATTCTTTATTTTGTCTTTCCTGTAAGAACTGTGCCCCACAGTAACGAAATAGATTATGAAAAATAAGTTTTTCTTTTAGAAGTATTTAGCTATAAATGAAGAAGGAATGAGGAGATTAAATATTCACCATTTTGCAAATGGTGAGTAACATCACAAAATAGGAACTACCAAATATATGTTCCTCCTATTGGAAGTACAAATGACCATCTATAATGTAAATCTTGACAAAAAATAAAACCTGATATTGATTATGCATCTTATATAACTACCAATTTACTAGAAAGAGAGTCAGCAGAGAAACAAGTTAAATGCCATTACAAACACACAATCAGCAAAATCCAGAACAGAAAACTGTAAAGAACAAATGACCCAACTTATTCAACAAATAAATTATATGGGGAAAAAAGGGGGTGGGGAGAACCTGTGAATTAAATAGTAACTTAAAAAGTTAGGGAAGGTTAGTGTGGGAACTCATGAATTCATACTGATTCCACAGGATTCATTCCAGCCTTCCCTTACTTTGTACTTTGTTCTCTCTCTCCCTCTCTCTCTCTCTCTCTCTCTCTCTCTCTCTCTCTCTCTCTCTCTCTCACACACACACACACACACACACACACACACAAACACACAGAGTTGGACACAGAAATAAGTATAGATATGTATACATGTGTGTCAGGATATACATACATATATTTCCAAGCTCTGCCCACTGACAAGGCCTAGAAATAATGACACCCCAGTAGCAATGAAGACACCTGTCATTTGAATCTTGGTTTCTAAATATCATTCTCCAATAAAAGAAACAAGAGATCCTTAAAGAAATGATTGATTGCAGGAAAACACAAGATGAGTCCAGGACAACTTTGATCCTAGAAAGTACAAAAGTGATCAAAAAGGATGGGGCACAGCCCTGGCCGGTGTTGCTCAGTTGGTTGTGGGTCATCCCATGCACCGAGAGGTCGCGTTTCAATTCCAGATCAGGGCACATGCCAGGGTTTCGAGTTTGATTCCCAGTAGAGGCCATGCAGGAGGCAGCCGACTGATGTTTCTCTCTCATCAAAGTTTCTCTCTCCCTTCCTCTCTCTCTAATATCAATAAAAACATTTGTTTTAAAAATGATGGGGCATGGCCCTGGTCAGTGTGGCTCAGTTGGTTGAGTGTCATCCCACACACCGAAAAGACTGCTGGTTCGATTCCCAATCAGGGCACTCGCCTGGGTTGTGGGCTCAATCCCCCATGGGGTGCATGCAGAAGGCAGCCAGTCGATGTTTTCTTCTCACATCAATGTTTCTTTCTCTCTCCTTCTCCCTTCCTCTCTCTCTAAAAATCAATAAAATCTTTTTTTAAAATCTTCATTACTGATAAGAGCAAAAGCTCCCTATTGTTAATCAGCTCTCATTTTTTTAAAAAATGATGGGGCATGTTAAAAGGCACAGGAATCAATTTGAAGGAGCTCTCGGTCAAATCTGGGACAGCGCGAGCAACAAAATAAATCATGATGTCAATGGCTTACAACCTATAGATTAAAACAAATACTCATCAGTCCATACTGATATAAACAAATAAGTACATAATAAATAAATGCAGGAGAAGGGACAGTAGGATTACAACTAGTAAGTGTACAAGAAATCATGGAAATAGAAAACCACCATTAGGCAAATATCACAGTAATAACTGTAGTAGGTATCATCAATGGATAGTAAGAATCTTAAAAGTTTGATGTGAAACGAGATATTTACAAAGTCTCAAAGTATCTCCCCATAAAATACTTATGGCAAAGGGAAACAAATAGTAACTATATTGTGGAGAAACTCAGGAGATCTCCCCACCACCTTAACCAAGTGACTAACACTAACCTCACCAATAATAAGACAGGTTAATATTATGCACCTCCAGATATGACACACCGGTAAGAGCACATCACATCTGTACTATTATCGAAAATGTATACCCTTGATATAATCATGAAAAACATCAGACCAGCACAAATTAAGAGACATTTACAAAAGTGAGACATAACACTTAAAGGCAATGGGGACCCTAGAATGAATCCTGGACTGGCAAGGGGACATTGATCGGAAAACTGGAAAAATTCAAATAGTCTGTAAATAATAGTATTGCCTTGGTGTTAATTTCCTGGTTCCGATGAGTGTACTACAGTTATGTAAGATGGCAACTTTATGAGAAGCTGGGTGAAGGTTCATATGGGAACTCTGTATTATTTTATTATCTTTCCTCTAGGTCTAAAATTATTTCAAAAAAAATTTTTTTAAGAGATATATGAATTGATGCAATGTGTATACTTTATCTGAACCATGATTTGAGCAAACTGTATAAATGAGACAATCAGGGAAATCTAAACATTAATTGGTTATTTGGTAATATTAAGAGATTTACCTTTCTGAAGTAAAAATGGTATTTGTTCAAAGAAAACTATATATTTTCATTAACCAATGTCATTGCAATAAATTCAATAAAAAGAAAAAAAGAACATAATGAAAAACTGATGCAATACATTTGGGAATTGCTTAAAATACTTCCGTATTGAAAGACAGGGAGACCCTGGCCTGTGTGGCTCAGTGGTTGGAGTGCTAGCCTGTAGACCGAAGTGCCGTGGGATTAATTCCCGATCAAGGGCATGTACCTGGTTTGTAGGTTTGATCCCTGGCCCCAGAAGGTCGCAGGTCAGGGTCGTGCGGGAGACAACCAATCGATGTGTCTCTCTCACATGGATGTTTCTCTCTCCCTCCCTCCCTATCTAAAAATCAATGAAAAAATATCCTCCAGTGAGGATTAACAAAACAAAAAAAAGAAGAAGAAAGAGAGGGAGTGGGGAAGGGTATAGATGAAATAAGGTTAGCTGTCTTACTGCTGAAGCTAGGTGACAAGTACATAGAAGTTCATTCTCTCTCACTTTCTGTGCATGCGAAATTTTCCATAATAAGCAGTTGTGTGATTTTTGTAAAGCACTGATTAAAAACCTGTAAGAAATAGCAACCCACATGATTATAAATGATTTTTTTAATGATGTTATTTTTTCTCTATTTTTAAAATATTTTATACTAAGCATATACTATATTCATAATGGAAGGGGAAACGTTTTTAAAGTAACATTTTTAAAAAGAAACTTCCTTAAAAATTAAATGTTAATTTTTCTCTTGGGCAAACAGATGATGATAAGATTGCCCTAAACCTTTAATCCAAAACAACTGGACCAAGAACCTATCATGAATTGTAAATGTCAGTAAATAGAAATTCAATTCTAGAGGGAGGAAAGATGGGCTTATTTATATTCTACAAATAATACTGAAGTGACATTAACAGAACTCTAAAGTTAAAAAATAAGAACATTTCCCACATTAGTGTCAGGCCAATATATTAAACCATTTTCAAACTGTAGATGTTCCTATTGGTCCTTGTCCATCTGCAGCCATAACTTTAATACAATTTTAAGTGGTCTGAATTTGTTCCCATTCCATTACACCACAACCTACAAACAGCACACACCCATTAAATAATGAAACAATTGAGGAACAATTATAAAACAAAAAATTTAAGAGTATAAAGTCACGAAATTAGTTATTAAAAAAAAAAGTAGAGATGAGAAAGGTCTACAGAGTGGTACACCTGAGCTTACAACTGGGCATTCCTCCTCCTCCTAGTCCTCCTAGTCCAAGGGAAAGGCATGATGTGGTTGCTAGGTGATGCTCAGGGAAAGACACAATCTTCAATGTATCTCCATTTCAATGAGCAGATCACAATTCATTTATCTATTTCCCCACTGTCTCCAGGAAATACAGCAAAGAATAGCTCTGTGCGTAAAACAAATCTTTTCTAACTTCTGATCTGTTTTCTCACTAGCACTGACATTTTCTTAAATGTTTGCTGATTTAATTGGTATGAAATGGTTCTTCACAAGAGTCTGAATGTGCATTTCTTTGAGAGCCACCATGTTTCTACATATTGACTACTGTCTGGATTTTCCCTTGCACACATTGGCCATAATAAACATACTTTCAAGGATGGTTCTAATGAAAAGTTGATCTCTCAAGAATCACCCATGGTGTGCATACACAAGCACACACACAAACTCCTTGTCCCCCTCCGTCAGAAAAGCCACTGAGACAAAGTCCATCTGTCTTACTAATGCTGTTAGAGAAGAGGCAGATTATGAGGATTCGCCTTCATGACCTTTTATTATTTTTCGCCTTCCTGGCTGTGTTTTTCGAGCTGTTACTAATCAGAATGAGAACATGCACTGGTGCAGAGGAACTGCTGCGGGTGGACAGTGGAGTGGGGAGGACCTGGGAGCTCCCACACTTCAGTTCTGTTGGTAATAAAAGCTACTGTGCATCAACTGGCCACCACAGTTCCAGGCACAGTGCTGGGCACTTTCATATTAACCCTGGTAATCTTCACAACCTGTCTTGCTGACCCTGTCTCCTGCTGCTCGCTTCTCAGCCTTTTCTGCTCTGGCAACCCTGGTTTTCTTGCTGTTTCTCTTACATACTACGTATACTCCCAGCTCAAGACCTTTATGCTTGCTGTTCTCTCTGCCGGCAAAGTTCCTGCTTCCTCGTTTCTATCAAGTCTGTGCTCAAATGTCATGTCTCAGTCCAGTATTCCCTGGCCATCCTCCTAAAATAGCCACTAGCCCCACCGCGACCTCGCTCTCCCTATTCTTTCCCTTCATTATTCTTCCTGATGGCATCTTCTAACAGAGTACTTATTTAATTTAAAGATTTCGTTTATAGTCTCCATCACCTGAATGTAAACTCCACAAGGGCAGGGATTGTTATGTGTTTTGTTTACTGCTGTATCTCCAGCACCTAGACTGGTACCTGGCACACAGTAGGCACTTGTGGCAAAATAAGAATAGCCATAAATTCTTTGACCTTCTTTTTATCAAGGGGCTGTGGAGTCTATGTCCCCTCCTATAACTATAATCTGGGCAATGCAGTGACTACTGTGACCAACAGAATACAGCAGATGTGACACTGTGCCAGTTTCTTCTAAGCCCAGATTTAAGAAACTGGCAGCTTCCAACTCTTGTCTCTTGCTATGTTAATGCAATTGATAACCCAGCTGTGCTTAGCTTTCCAGCCATTCCCCAAAAGACGCCAGACATGTGACTGACGAGTCATGGACCCTCCAGGCCAGCCCATTCACCAGCTGAACACCGTGAGTGACCTGCACCATACAGAGCAGAAAACCACCTAGCCAAACCCTACACCAATCCCTGACCCACAAAAATCACAATATAATAAAATGATTATTGTTGTTTTAAGACACCAAGTTTGGGGATCATTTGTCAGGCAGCAATAGGTAACCAGAACAGCACCTAATAAATACCTGTTGTTTGGATGGTTGGGTGGAAGGATGAGGTAGATGGGGATGCTCCCATTAAATGATTGAGGAAATAGGCTCACAAAGGTAACTTATCCAAGGTCACAGTCACTAAGGAACAGCACCTGCCTGATCCTAGTTCCCTCTGATTTCAAGACTCCCAGTTCACTTCCACACTATGACAAGGGTTTTTGGATTTCATTTGCAATGATCCCAATCCACTACACAGTCACCTGACACTCGCTTTTGAAAGCTCTCCCTAAAAACTGGTGAGAGAACAGGAAGCACAAAATCCATGTTAAGCCATTTAGGTACATCTTTAAATTCAAAATAAATTTGCCAGCCATTCTAGAAAGATCATGCTGACTTTTTAATTTTAAAATGTTTATGTATCATGTTAAGTAAGGCACATGCACCATCCATGTGCACATTAATCACAGGTCCACTTACGTCATTTCCCAGACTCAGTTCCCTCCTTTATTTTTTTTTTTTTTTATTTTTTTTTTTTTTATCCTCACCCGAGGACATTCTTTCATTTTTTTGTTCAGATAGAGTGGGAGGGGGAGAGAGGAAGAGAGAGAAACATCGACGTGAAAGGGACACATCGAGTGGTTGCCACCCGCACGACCAACCAGGGCCGGGGACAAATTGCAACCGAAGTACATGCCCTTAGCGGGAACCGAACCCGGGTCTCTCTGGACCGCAGGCCGACGCTCTAACCGCTGAGCCAAATCGGCCAGGGCTCAGTTCCCTCCTTTAAACAAACACCTATCAGACCCAGATTTTGATGTCTGGTTCAAGTTCTAACACGTCTATGTTTGTGTGTTCAGCAATAATTTATTCCATTCCCCATTTCATTCACTTATAAAATTTTAATTCAGCTACCTAGGTTAAGAACTTCTTACATGTTTTAAGTAAGAAAAGCTATTAATGTTGTGTCACATTTCTTCCACATGTCCCCCAACCTAACAGAATTCCAGAATACCACAGAGGACTTGTAGTTTTGTCATTCCTAAGATTTGGGGTTCTTAACCTGAAGTCCATTGAATGGGCCCCTGGGAACCTATTCAAATTTGTGTGTGTGCATTTTGGTGTCCTGAGACCCACTATAAGCATTAGTAATAGAAACTATTTACCGAGCACCAGCTATGAGCCGAGCATGGGCTGAGGCATTTTTACATAAAACATCTCTAACCTAATAGCTGCCTGCATGGTAAGTATTATTAGTCCTGTGTTTACAGAAAGAAACTATGGCTCACAGAGGTTGAAAGATTTTCACAAAGCTTTACAAGTAAGCTGCAGTGCTGAAATTCCAACTCAAATCAGACTGACCCCGAATTCTGTGCTCTTTCCACCCAACTGCACTGTCAAAACCAAAGAAATATACAACCGCTCTGTGACATGGGCAATAATTTCAATACCCTGAGCTAATGTTTTAGTTTCTCAAGGCTCAGGACTGATGGAATGCCCAGCCTGAGACTGAGGCCCTCCTGCTAGTGAGCAGGGCATGACCAGCGATCCTGGACCTCATATGAAGAGCAGTCAGAGAAGGCTTGAGGTAAAAGGACCACTGCAGGGAGGGGGAAATGTGTGTTCAGGTAGCCTTGAGGAGGAGCAGCTACCATGGAAACACAAAGACAGCCAACAGGCTCATGTACTTGGCACCAGAGGAGTCGTAATAAATGTTTAGGGGAGGCATGGAAACAGCATGTCTCGCCTGAGCAAAACAATCAGAACTGAAAATTGATAATCTTGGGTGGTTTCCCCAAACCTCCGTCAATATTCCAGGACTATCAAGACAGGCAGACTAGCCTTGCATCCTTTAGCCTGTACTGCTAGAAAGCTGTGTGGCTAAAGACAGATAATTTAAATATTTATGATTGTTTCCTTTCCAGTAAATGGGAATGATAATACAAACTCCTAGGGTTCCTAGAGAGTTAAACGAGAGAATGCAAGATGGGTGCCTAGCACAGAAGCAGGTGCACAGGAAACAGTACTGTCTCAGCACCCTTCTCCTCACGCATATCCTTCAGGTTGACCTCTACCTCCCAGGTTTCCTTGTGTGGCCACAGCATCACTATCCCCCCAGCCGCAAGGTTCCGCTCTCCCTGCTCCCTTTCATCCGCACCTTGTCATCCAACAGGTCGCCCAGGCCTGAGGGGACAGCACATCCTCCACACACAGCATGTGAAAGATGAGCAGGGAGGATCTGGTGCTTTTACATGGACATGAGTGCCAAATCCTGCCCTGCCAACCACCCCTACCACCCGCAGAGTTCTCAAAGGAGCTGAACATAAGAAATGATCACAGACTAAAAATCTCATACCCAAAGCAGGGCTTTCTGATAACAATGAGAGTTGTTTTTGTGTTGTGTGAATGGGGAGGGTACATGCAGCTTAAGGGAGCCAGTCACCTACCCAACAAAGGCCACGCCAGGCCAGGTCTGCAGCTAGAAAGCAAAAGACTCTGTAACATGTAACCCACCCACCTGCAAGGATGTCCAATGAATATCTTGGACTCTGAATAACCAGGTGAGTCAGTGCCCCTCCCCTGAGGAGGTATTAGAAAGGAAGAAGGGCAGAGGCCGAGGTATTGGGGGGGGGGGGGAGGATGCCCCCTCTGCACACTCAATCCCTCCTCTCCCTCATCCCTCTGCCACTGTCATCTTCAGAGCTTAGCTCTCACCTGGTCAACCCCAACAGCTTCCTAACTAGTCTGCCTGTCTCTGGGTTCACCCACCAAATCCCATGCACACCCTTGATCATTACATCTCTGTCCAGACCCCTTCAGTGACTCCGAGCTTACTGCAGAATGAAGCTACCTTAACAAGCAGTCATTCCAGGCTCCCGCCAGGACGCTCTAGCTTGCCTTTTAGCCTCATCTCACCCAACCACTTCATTAGCGCTCTCCAGGCCCTGCACCTGTACCTACCCAGGCTCCTCCAAATAGAAAAATAAAATAAAATTCCCCCAATTCTGCCTGGAGACAGCATGCTTATCTTGTAAGACCCAACCAAGCGCCACCTCTTCCACTAAGCCCTCCCTGACTATTCTACCCTCAGCAACCGTCCTGTGAAAACACCATCACCTCATTCAACTCACAACAACCCTACGAAGCAGATGCTCTGATTATACCCATTTACCGATCAGGAAACTGAAGTTTGAAATGCTCAGCAACTTAACTGAAGTAAAGGGTGCTGGAATCAGGATTTAAAGACAGGTCTCTTTGTTTATTCACTAAACTAGTGGTTTTTCAAACCGAGCTCAAGAAGCCCTAGGAGTAGCAATGCCCCATCCTGGCCGACTATCCGTATCATATGACTACACAGTCCTCCAGAAACTGACTCTGTCAACTTGGGGGAAAGCATGGAAATGTGTCCTCGATTCTAGTGAAAGAAGCCACCATCCTAAGGAATCTGCCAGTGCCTTGGGTGCACCTGTTTCAGGTGCTTCTGAACACAGGGACAAGGGGAAAGTTTAGAAACCCCCCTCCCACGTCACCCAGCTGCGAAGTGAGTGCTGTCACAGCAAGATCTGCATAATGGCATCAACAGAGCGGCCTCAATTTCCGCCCTAATGGGCAATTTTCCTTTAAGATTTGCAGGTACACTCTCGACCAACACTGAGCTGAGTGGTGTCTTTGCATATTAGGGCTCTCTCAGAGCAGACTGATTTTTAAAAAGTAGATTATTTGAAAAATAAACGATCCCTATAATCTTAGAATCACATTAGAAATGAAAGCCAGACCCTCGCACTCCCGTCTCCAGTCAGCTAGTTTGTTTTATCTCTGGCCAGATGGAGAATGAGAAGGTTCTCATCCATCAAATTTCTACCTTATCAGGTTCCCTGTGAGAAAGCTTGTCAAAGTGTTCAGTGGTTACCTTTAAATATACAAAGGAAACCGCTCCAAAATCTTAATGAGGTATAGGAACTCAGTGATGTACGCATTCCCAAAACTGGTACGAGGCAGTGGTGTCGAAGCCCCATTCTGTGGAGCCTGGTGGCTCCGGGGGGCGGTGGCAGAAGCACAACATGGCGGGGAGAGGAGGGAGTATCAGGCTTCCTACCTCACTTCACCCGGAGCAGTTCTACTTTTTTTTTTTTTAATCCTCACCCGAGGACATTTTTGCATTTATCTTCAGATAGAGCAGGAGGGAGAGAGGGAGGAAGAAAGAGAAACATCGATGTGAGAGAGATACATTGACTGGCTGCCACCCACACGACCCCAACCGACACCGAGGACAAACTGCAACCAAGGTACGTGCCCTAGTGGAAACCGAACCCAGGACGCTCTGGTCCGCGAGCCGACGCTATAACCGCTGAGCCAAACCGGCCAGGGCAGCTGTTCTACTTTTATATGTTTTCTCTCCAGAAGAGTTCATTTGAATAAAGAATCCACATGCTTAAAAGGATAAATAAACAAACAGAAGCCACTGGGATGAGACAGCACTTGTCACGGAGAACTAACGTGTGTTACTGGCTGTGAGGACTGCAGCAATTCTGAGCAAGGAGCTCAATGTAACTTTCACCAGAAAGCTGGAAATAGTGGACAAAGGGAAGGAAGCTGTGCAGGAGTCAGGGCCCAGCTGAGTCACTTAACAGCCGTCAGGCACCAGGCAAGGCACCACATCTCTCTAAAACCCCACCTGCATGACGCAATGGAACATACCTACCCTCTCCTCCAGCCCCATGCCCATTCTCCCTGTGCCAGGCTCATTCAGGCCCCCCAAAGCCTTTGCAGAAGCCTTCCCTCTACCGGGAATGCTCTGCACCTCCAGACCCCTTCACGTCTCAGCTCAAATCCACCTCCTCTGTGAAGCCCTCCCTCCCTCCCCTCCCCCTCTTAGCACAGTTCCATTCTCTGTGCTCCCAAAGCCTGTGGTCCATCCCTCTATCAGTATTTATCACGCTATACTTTAATTAGCTCTCTGTCTGTGTTTCTATTATATTTCTCTACTGGATTCCTTCAGAGACTGTCTGATTTGATTCTGTCCTGTACTCCCAGTGCCCAGGACAGAGCCTGGCACAGAAATTATAGAATAAGAACTAGAGATCATGGAAAGCCTTTCTGTTTGTGCCCCAGAAAGACTAGAGCGATTCCACGTGAAAACTGATGGGAACAGCCTTTGAAACCAGCTCCCCCAGCAGCCCCACGGGTGAGACACTGAGATACTCCAAGTCTGTCACTCCAGAAGGGCTCTGACTCCCTTCCTGGGGGACCAATCAGCTGGAAAGGAACAGACAAGTACTCTCATCAGAGGAGAGGGGAGTGTTGACCAAGAAGAAATGTCCAGCTTTGTGGACTTGACTGGTGAAAGGGCAGACCACATTTATTAGTCAACAGTGTCCATTAAATTCTCGCAGCCAGTGGTTTGTCATGAAAAGTCCAGAGCCAGCACGTGCCACACAATTAAAAACAGGAAAAGAGAGAAGGAATGTGTAATAATACACTGAGCATCTACCTTTATGTGCCAGGAACTATAGTAGGTGTTTTCTCACACATTATATTATTCACTTATTTAATCCTAAAGTAGATCTCAATCCCACTTTAGGGGAGAAGACACAAGTTTAGAGAGGTTAAGTAACTGACTTACAGGCTTAGCGTTAAGCACCTGCTGAAGCTGAGATTCCAATTCCAGTCCAGCCCTGTTTTTCACAATTCCAAAGACACCCACTAAAATTGCTAAGTTTCTAGCTCCAAGGTAGCAGCACCATCACCATCATGAAAACAGCTACTGTTCATTAATCACTTATGATGTGCCAGGGATGATGCTAAGTGATATACCCTATCTCCTATAATCCCTACAACTAATCTGTTTTTCTGACAAGAAATGGACACCACAGCTTGGAAAGGCACGGTGACTGGCTCATAGTCTAATAGCTCACAAGTAATGGAGCCAGAATTCAAATCTAGTTTGACTCCAAGTCTTTGCATTCAGCCTTTCTTATAAGAAACTGGAATTTGCAGAGACAGAACTTCTTTCAACATAGGACATTTAAACTGCATGTGATTCTACAAGGATACCAACTCAAAATCTTTACACCTGATTAAAACAAACAAAAAAAGGTAAGGGAGCTTTGACCCTGGGTAAAAATCACACTGCCTCAGGTCTGTGATCTTAACCCTAAGCAGCCAGCCTACAGGCACCGTCCCCAAGGGCCATGTTTTGATTACGGTTCACCAAGAGATGTTCTGAATGCTGTCACAATCTCATTTGGAGCTATCCATCAACAAATGCATGTGAGAACCGGAGGGGTTCAGGTTGAACTACCCTGAAATTAAACCCACTCCTGTCAAAGCACACGGGATCAGCCAGCTGGGTGACAGGTACAACTTTAATTAGATTTTTGGGCTTTAGCCAGCAAATGTATCCCCACAGAGCTAAGTGCCCAGGTACTGAAGCACACACTTGTCAGAGCAGTGGATGACAGATCTTGTAACAGATGAGAGCATTATGAGACAGGCTGGGGAATATGCTAAACCAATGTCTAATATATGTTGCTTCTAAAGGAGACGAAAAAGACTAGGACTTGCTCATCTCCCCCACGAACTCCCAATAGCACAAAGAACGCCTGAAACAGTGATAGCAAATCTAAAATAAAGATGTCCTGCTCTCTATCCCCTTCAACAAATGCATGCACGCACCTACACAAACATGCAAGTGCACACACATAAGCACACACACGTGCATGCACACACTAAAAGGAGAGCCTTATGTTTCTGGAACCAAACAATGTATCAAAGTCAGAGATGTGAGGGCAAGGATGTGGGAATCCAAGCAGCACACCTGTCGTCACAGACCACAGAAGCTAGGACACTTTAAACATCACAGTAAGGTCACTGACTTGGGAATACTGGGGGGGTTTTGTTTGACTTTGTGAAAGCCTGCTGAATTTCCTCGAAGGGATACGAGTCCCTCTGGTGGCAAGTAGGTATAATACAATGAAGGGGATCCATCTGTGAGACCCTCACTTTTTGACCTAATTTCTTACTGTAAAAAGACTTCCAAAGTAAGAACCAAACGTGTATTCACCGGAGCCTAAGCACAGTGTCTGCACCACTGCAAGTACTTAATAAATGTTCCTTGAATAAACAAATGAACAAACTGCAAATTGCAACACATGCTGAGTCAACTGGCACTGGGTCACTGCAATCACAGGCAATTAAAACAAACACAAAATGACTCTCACGGCCAAACTTCTCCGTGTTCGTGAACAATCAGACACAGTGAATTCATATGCCTCCATCCAAGCTGCATTTTCAGACAGGCATTGTCTCCCTCCAAATGCTTAAAAGCAGCCACAATGCGACTGCAATAAATGTTTTTGGCAAGAGCAAAGGATGGTTTGATCACATCCAAAAGAGAACTGGTTGGCTTACCATCAGAAAGAATTTAGGGAATGCTATAAAATCTAGTGCTGCTTGATAGGGGCCCACTGCAAAGGCTCTGAGTCATCAGAGCACATCTATAAACAGGGCTGCAGTATTTCCCACTGATTTTCTAGTTGTCCAAGAAACGAGAATAATGGGCAACAGCCAGACACAGTCCCAGGGACTGAAAACCTTAACTTAATGCTTACAAGCTTACTGACTTGGATGACATTGATCTGGCCCTGTGCAAAATCGCTTTTATTGAATGGGGTATTGTCAAAGACTCTGTATACTGCTCAGAGAACTCTTTATAAAACCCACCAGAGGCAGTACTTCCCTCAGGCCTGAGTGCTGGCAAAAGCTGTCCTTTTATCTTAACATGTTCATCTTACAGACACTGGAGACCTTGTAACTGAATTTCCCTTTTTACTTGTGCTGCCAGGAGCTACCAGCTGAATGTTAAGTCCCCTCTTCAGTATTGTGAGGGGTATTATAACGTGCATTTCTACGTACTAACTGATTTCATTTTACCAGTCACCCTTATCTTTCCTACACCCTAATGCCTTTATCTTTATTTTTCATTTCATTTCATTTCATAACTATCTATAAAACCCTGAAAATGTTTTTAAAACACCAAAAGAAATGATACAATTTTCAAAGCTTCAAATAACCAGAATACTTCAACTTGGGTGTCCTTATTTTGTTTCCCCCAAAACAACACCTCTGCACCTTCACCTTCCGTGCAAAGCCCCCTCCTCACCTTTGCCTCTCTCACAACCTTAAACTCAAACTTCAGGGCCAGTTCAAAGTTACTCTCCCCAGAGCCTGCTCTGATCGTGCAAGCCACTCCCTTCCTCTGTGCTCCCATGGTACTTTGTCTGTATCTCCGTATGGAACTGTCCCCGTGCCAGTCAAGGGCCTGCTGAATATGTGAATGGTTCCTTTCCTTTGCCATGGCAGAAACACTAAAAGGTCTGGTTTTTTGTTTATTTGTTTTAATCCAAAAGCACCAGCAGCAGCAACTGGTGAGTGGAAGGCTCCAGTTACCGGAAGAGCCTAGTTAACAGAACAAGCTGATCGGACATGCAAGGTGAGTGGTCACGCTCTTCCTCTGCAGGCACCCTGGCACCTAAGGCAAAAACACCAGCCCATCACGTTTCCCTAGACTCCAAACACGCCAGTGACCCCAAGATCGGGCATGAACCATCCACATGAGATGGACACAGCCAAATTCTTAGAATATAACCAGAAGTTAAGTAGAAATACCTCTGTGATACAATACATACACAAAAAGAAAGAAACCACAGCCACATCATCTTGACAGAAACATATATGTGACCTGATGTAGAAAAGTAGTCACAAGATGCTAGGAAGCTCCGAGTCACAGGCACACTCACCTGAGGGGAGCATTCAGTGCACAGCTGTGGGTTTGGTCTGCCCAGCGCTTCCTCTGGGTAACGCTCATCCCCCCCCCCCTCCAAACATGTGGCTCCGGGGGAAGCTGACAATGATGGCACCACACATTTCTGACAAAGAAGAATGGGCATGTGACCCATGCTGGCCCCTCGGTAGCTCACCCCCCTGGCCGTCCTTTCAGGGAGACAGCGGGGACAGGGGCGTGTGAGCCCTCCTTCCTCTGTGTAAGGAACTGGGAAGATGTGATCCCAGCAGGGCTGGCAGGACGGCTCCAACCACTTGGAACTGGAGGAAGTGGATGCAAGAGAAAGCAGCCAGCTCTCAGAGAGACAGGCCCAGTCCTGGCAGTGTCCCAGTCACCCGTCCTTCCAGCAGCTTAGTTACAAGACAATAAATGTCCCTTTTTGCCTAAGAATGCAGCTTTTTATCAACTACAGCCCAAAATTATTTTAGAAACACCAAGGTTTCCGTGGATAAGTGAATTACAGAACCGACAACGTCTGACAACAGAGGGACAGGTAAATAAATTACAGCACACCCTCTTGATGCAGCTATCGAGCTATTTATTGCCAAGAGTACGTTATAATGTAAAAAATTACATATTTCATATATGAATACGTGTATGTGTGCATACATATATCTATATATCTATACATATTCCCCCATCCAAATTTTATTGAATAGTTTTACGATGACAGTGAAGGAGAAAAGGAACAAACTATTTTAAACTAAAAAATATATAAAACCTGTTATCCCACAGGTTTTATAAACCTAAAAAAATTTGTGAGGGATATAAAAATAGACTATGAAAACTGTACTTCTATAAAAGGACCCTCTGTCTTTACCTCATCCATAAAGGCACACTATTTAGACCTCACTCCTTTCAATCAACTCAAGTATCATCTCCTCCTGGAAGGTGTCCCTCACTACTCCATCCTACAAGGATCATTTACACTGACTACACAGGCTACGTTAATTAGCTGTGGATTCCGAACTACTTTGCATTTTGTCATGTATAACATTTTCAACTCCCTTAGAAAAATAAAACTTTCAGAGGCCATGCCTTGTATTTCCATTAGCATCAAAACCAAGTATATTTGGTGCTCAATAACAAATAATAAATAGAGGGAACAGGTCTTCTAATAACATGCAATAAACTGGTACCCTCCAATATTGCTGGTGGCAACATAAACTGGACCAACCTTTTGGACAAATAATTTGGCACCATGATTAACTAGTATAAAATATTTGTACCATCTGACCCAGTAATCTCACTCCTGAGAATCTATCTAGGGATTTAAAGATAAAACATCTTTATGACCAAAGATGTTCACTATAGCATTATTTAAATAGCCAAAATGTCCAAAAGAGGAGGAAATTATTAAGTAAATCATGTGAAATCTATTCGAGGAGTATGCACCATTCAACATAATCACTCTGGAGTCTATACAACATGGGGAAATGCCATAACAGAGAAGGTAACCTGGAGAAATGTCCATAACAGAAGCAGTGACATGGGGAGATGCCCATGATTGAGGATGTGACATGGGGACATGTCCATGACAGAGGAAGTGACCTGGGGAGATGCCATGACAAAAGAAGTGATACGGGAGATGCCATGATAGAGGAAGTGACATGGGGAGATGCCAAGACAGAGGAAGTGACCTGGAGAAATGCCACAATAGAGGAAGTGACCTGGGGAGATGTCCATGACAGAGGACGTGACCTGGGGACATGTCCATGATAGAGGAAGTGACATGGGAGATGACCCATGTGACCAAAGAACAAAGACTGTATTCAGCCTCTAATTAGACTAGCATCCAGGGGCACCAGCACTGAAGGATGATATTGAAATACAAGTTTACTTTATTAGAATGGTAGGTGACGATTTCTTATTTTTCTAAATTTCCATTAATGCTCTCTCATGTTCACTACAATGTATTTAAATTCCTTCATCAGCATTATCATCAGGATTTCAAACTATGGATCTTAACGTCCCTGCCAACAGCAGCCACCAGAGAACTAACCTCTGATACCTCGGGCTCTCTTCTGAGCTTTCTACTCTAATGATTCTTTCTGCCCCAGATACTGTGCAGGTAATTCAACTAACCTGAGTGCCAATGACCTGAGTATCAATGATCACTCAAACTCAGACCTTCTCCCACCTGACAGCACCAAGGCTTATGTATCTGCATTTGACTCTCAGAATGCTAAATACTTAAGTTTAAATATAATAAATTTTTTTTGTTTTGTCCAGCCAGTGTGGCTCAGTGGTTGAGCGTCGACCCATGCACCACGAGGTCGCCAGTTCAATTCCCAGTCAGGGCACATGCCCAGTTTGTGGGCCTGATCCCCAGTGGGGGGCATGCAGAAGACGGCCAATCAATGTTCTCTCTCATCGATGTTTCTATCTCTCTCTCTAAAAATAAAGGAAAAAAAAAATATATATATATATATATATAATAAAAATGTTTTAAGATAAATTATTTTCTTCCAAGTGCAGAGAAAAATTTTTTGATGCTAACACCTGATGCTGAATAGAGTAGTCTTTAAAAAATCACTTATATAGGGAAACATGCTATAATCTTTCTGGAGAACAACTTGAATATATCTCTAAAACAGCCTTAAAATATTCATATTCTTTTACCCAATAATTATACCTCTATCAGGGGGGAAAAAAATCAGTGGATAAATATTTATGTATAAGGATGTTAGCTACAGCATTTGTTGTAAGGCCAAAAAAAGTGTAACAACCTAAAGTCCTATAATAAGAAACGAAACTAGTTAAATAAATTGTAGCACATCCAAGGGATGAAATATTACGCCTGCACACAAAAAACATGTTTTTGAAGAACATTCATAACATGGCACCACACTAAAGAGAAAACACAGAATTTTTAAAATGCATACAAAACTTGCCCTGACTGGTTTGGCTTAGTAGTTAGGGCGTCGGCCCTCAAACCAAAGGGTCTCAGGTTCGATTCCCGGTCAAGGGCATGTACCTGGGAGGCAACCAATCAATGTGTCTCCCTCCCTCCCTCCCTTCTTCCCTTCTACTCTTATCTAAAAAAATCAATGGAAAAAATGTTCTTGGGTAGGACTAACAAAAATCAATTAATTAATTAAAATAAAAAATGGATGCAAAACTACATTTTCAGATTGATACCAATAATGCCTGGGGGGTGGGGGGAGAAAGAGGGTATAAAAGGACTGAAATAAACTAGTTCAGACATCAACTGGTCATTTCTAGGTGATCAGATGAATGAAGCATTTTCTTCCTGATATTTCTCAGATTTTCTAAGTTTTCTGCAATGAATCTCCCTAAAACCATAAACAGCAGAACAGCCCAGCCCATTGCACTGCCCGCTATTTCAGAAGGGAACAGTGGTGCTCACGTGGATGGTGCAATCTCCTTTGCTCTTCTCTCGATGGGCTGCTTCCAGGTCCTTCTCTAGTCTTTCCTTCTCCTGCTGCAAGTCACTCAGCTCCTGGGTGACCTTCTTAATGCTCCTATGCAGTCTGTGGTTCTCTGTACTCTTGGTGAGGTTTTCTGAGTGCAGCTCAGCCAAAAGGGCTGCCTTTTCCAACAGAGCAGCTTCATAATCTTCAGACCCCTAGAGGAGGGAGAGAAGGGAGACAGCCAATTTTCATCGCTTATTAAACAAACCAAGAAATCTAGGGGGTTTAATATAAACAACATTCAGGACCCAAAGCACAAATAATATGAAGATTTTGAAATAACTCAGGGTAATGTTTATGTTATGATGTTGATGTTAAAGGGAAGGAAGGAAGCTACGACTGTGTAAAAAAATTTTTTTTTCTTAAGACTAGAAGGAAAAGCACAGAAAATTAACAATAACTGTCTTTCATGGGGTGGAAATATAGTTGACGGTTTTCCTTCACTTCTCTGTATTTTCAAATGTTCTAAGGTTAGTGAACATGTAACTTTTTTAATGATTTTTTTTTTAATTTTAATTTAATTTATATATATATAAATTTTTTAATCTTCACCCGAGAACATGCTTAGAGAGAGGAAGGGTGAGGGAGGGAGAGAGAAAGAGAAAAACATTGACGTGAGAAACACTGATCTGCTCTCTTCCGTACATGCCCCAACCAGGGATAGAACCTGCAACCCAGGTATGTGTCCTGACTGGGAATCGAACTGGCAACCTTTCAATGCACAGGATAACGCTCAACCAACTGGGCTACTCTGGCCAGGCCAATTCAAGTCATTTTAAAAAGGCAGAATAAACAGCTTCATTTGAAAAGCAGAGATGGATTCAAGCACTGGCAATGTTTATCTACACTAGAATTTCAGCTCAAATCCAGAGACAGAGGGAGAAAAGAAGTGGTCGGCCTGATAGTCCAACAGCCACCTCAAGAGGCTATAAATTCTGCAAAGCTCAAGGGCTAAATGTGTCAAGTACATGTTTATTTCATTAACACACATTTTACTAGAGATAAAATACATATGTGATTATCAAGCATATGAAAATAATGTTATAACTCACCAATTATCAAAAAAAAGCAAATTGGCCCTGGCCGGTTTGGCTCAGCGGTTAGAGTGTCGGCATGCGGACCAGAGAGTCCCGGGTCCGGTTCCCGCTAAGGGCACGTACCTCGGTTGTGGTTTGTTCCCGGCCCCAGTTGGGGTCATGTGGGTGGCAACCACTTGATGTGTTTCTCTCACGTCGATGTTTCTCTCTCTCTCTCTTCCTCCCTCTCTCCCTTCCATCTGAAGATAAATGCAAAAATGTCCTCGAGTGAGGATAAAAATAAAAAAAAGCAAACTGAAACAAGCTTTCATTTAACAAGTGAGACTGTTTTCATGAGGATATTCAGTGCTGGTGAGCTTACTGTGAAATAACACAGCTAATATTCACTTTCAAGAACTGACTAAGCATCTAGAAGCCAGGAAATATGCCGGCAGGAATGTAAACTGATAGAACTCTGAGGGACAGATTATGTGTATCAAGTGTGTGTGTACCACAGAAACATGTTTACACTCATCCCAATAATTCTATTCCTAGAATTCAATCTCCGGGAGGGAATCCAAAATTTAGGGAGGATAAAAGCTTTATACACAAAGTCACTTATCATAGAATTACTTAGAACAGTGAAAAAAATAAGAAAAAACCTAAATGTACAAGAATATGAAAATGGGTAAAATATGATAAAGATGCACAATGAAATCCTAAAACTGTATTTGAGTTGATAATATGGGAATATTTCTAAGTCACAATGTTACATGGAAAAATAGAAGGCCAAATTGTAAATGACCTAAAAAATAAAATGCATGCATAGAAGAAAGCCTAGAGGAAAAATATCAAAATGTTAATAATGGTTGGGTGATTTCCTAGCTCTCCCCCTTTTTCCTTCTTTCTAATCTTCCAGGGGGAAAAAAATTGAAGCATATATAATACTTGTAATCAGGAGAAAACATCCCTATTTTTTTTAAAATCTGTTCTTTGAATTAGACTGAGGGCCACAAATAAAAATTCTAAAGCAAGGAACGCCTGAGCTGTCGGGTCACAGCTCAGACTACGGAGTAAAGGGACGGCTCCAACTTCTGGGCCTTTCCAGGAAATCCATCTTCGCCACCATTGAAAGGTAAGTCTTCGCTGTTCAGGAGAGGTGGGCTACGACCTAGTTAAACTGGACGTGGAGGGGCTCTGCCGTTCCTAGGCACATACAGCCCAGCCATCTGGTCCCATGTTTCCCCAACTGCTAATTAGGACACAGCAACCGAGACTGAGGGAGAAAGTCATTCAAATGTCAAAGTAGGTTTTCTAGAAGCTTCTGTTTTGGTTCCCCTTAAAACTAAAATAAAAAAAGAAGAAATGGGAAACCTAGGTCAAGGGCAAAGATATATATATCTGGGGCAGTGCTTACTTAGATAAACTGAAAAAATAACAGGAAATAAACAATGACTGGGAAAATGCTCATCTGGAACAACTTCATAGCTGCCTTTTATTAAACACTGATTATACATGCGGAGCTAAAACCGGCACTTTACACACAGTAATCTCTGCTTCTCGTACCAACCCTACAAGTACACATCACGATCCCTATTTCAGTAACTGAGGCTCAGAACTGCCAAACGACTCGCCTGTCATCAGACCACAGTGATTAGATCAGGGATTTGAATGACTTGAGAGCCTGTGTCCTTCCCACTGCCTTGCCCAGTCCACTGCAGACTCCAATTAACACCAAAAAATTGCCAAGAATCAAAACAAGAACTGAACTCAAGGGGGTTGGGGGGCAGAGACAGGAACACAGAAGCTTGTTAAACACAGAACAGCAATGGTTATTATTAAAATAGCAGTTATTATAAAGTGATGAATTTTCGTGGGATTATCACAAAAATTATGACAAAGCTTCTTTAAAAACCCAAGCTCAAAGAATTCAAATTTATATATTCTATTCACTTCATAAAAATTCTTTCCATATTAAATTTTCCTTAAATGGTCCTTCGAAAAACTTCTTTGGAGAGTTTTTTACCTTTTTCTGCTTTTTGAATCCCATCTCAACAGTTAGATGCTTCTAAACCAGTGGCTCTCGACCTTCCTAATGCCGCGACCCTTTAATACAGTTCCTCATGTTGTGGTGACCCCCAACCATAAAATTACTTTTGTTGCTACTTCATAACTGTAATTTTGCTACTGTTATGTCTTAGGCGACCCCTGTGAAAGGGACCCACAGGTTGAGAACCGTAAACGTTTGGCCCAATTAGATATGGTCAGAAACTGAAGGCCAAATACAGTATTAAACAAATCATTCCTCCCCACCATACAGAAACAAGATGTGTTTAATAAAGACAGAGTCAGAAAGCTGAGAGTTCAAGGACCAGTTCCAGTTGTGTGACTTGGTGGGAGAAGTTAACTTTTCCGAGGTTCAGTTTTCTCATCTGTGAAAGTAACGATTGCTATCTAGTTCACAGGGCTGTTGTAAAGATTCAATGATACACAAAGTTCCATTTCAGTGGGTGCAGGATAAATAACCCTACTTCCCTTTTCCATCACTTAGAGAGTTTCCAAACTAAAACTATGTGTATAATACGATTAGTAGAGAATTTTAAAAACAGACCAAAGTATCTACTATAGTTTTATGTCAGAAGATATTTCACCCAATTTAAGGATGAGTTAACAGTTACTGAGTTACAACCTGTCCCCAGATACACTTTTTTGTTTAATCCTTGTAAGGATTATGTGACTTAAGTGTGATTATCCAGACTTTATGATGTGCAAGTTTACACAATTCGTGAAGAGCAGAGTCAGGATTCAAATCCATGTCCCACACCATGTTCTTCCCAGTAAAAATAATATGGTACATATATAATGGACTAAATGTAGCTGTTTAAAGATTTTTAAAAAGGACACACACACACACACACACACACACACGAGTGGCATGTCAAACTGTTGAAGTCTGAGTAAGGTCAATGGAGTGCACCATGTCAACTGTCCTGGCTGTGATACTGGACTACAGTTACACAAGACATTACATAAAGAGTAAAGGGCATACAGAAATCTACTGCATGTGAGTCTGCAATTACCTCAAAATTAAAAAGAAAGACTGGGTAGATCTATATATACTGCCATAGCAAGAATGTTAGATAGGAAAAAAAGATGATAGAACAAAATACATACTATGATCCTATTAATTTTTCAAGGATTTTATGTATATATATAGAAATATGCATTAAGAGTCAAGGTGTTAATAGTGAACATCTTTCGATGTGAGTTTATTGATGACTTTTATCAACCTTTTCCACTATTTTAATTACTTTATAAATTTCCTACAATGTGCAGTTTTACTTTTACAGCCAAGCAGAGAGGGGAGGAGGAATAATGCTATTTCCAATTTGAAAACGTGTTTTTTAAATGGGAAAAAAAAATGTATTTTTTATTTTATTTTACTGCTGACAGTACTACAGATGTCCCCCATTCCTCTCCTTGTACCGCTCCACCCAGCCCCCACCCCACCCCAGGCCCACAGGATAATCGTCACGGAGTCTCATGTGTGACTGACATTCACATCTCTATACTGTGGCAAGTGCTCTGAGAGTCTGAACACTACTAGCTGCTGTTTCGGTGTCAGGCTTCAGGCCAACCCTGTGAGCTTTGGCAAGTTTACTCATGCTGCAATTAGTTCAAACCATATGACATCCCAAAAGATCCCAATACGTGAAAGAAAATGCACTTTCAAGTGTCCGTGCAAGATGGAAACTACGTACACCTCATAATGAAATAACCCATATACGCATCCGGTGTGTGTTGACTCATACACACAATGGGAGTAGCACAAAGAACAGACTCTGGAGTCAGGCTTAAGTTCAAGTCCTGATGACCTGTCAAATGGGTACACACGCTACCTTCATGGGTAAGAATTCAATGAGCGCTCTCAGATCAGCCAACCAGGCATGAGACCTGACCTCCATATGGCAAGACAAGAAACCCTACCAACAAAAGAAACCCTGCATGACAAAACCTCAACTATCACTCTGAAGGTCTTTCAAGTAGGACTGAGGGGGTACAAATTTAATAAATGTATGTATAAATCTGGGTAAGGTTTAAATGTATAAAACTACTCACTTTCCTTCAACGCCCAACCTAAGTAAACTATAACAATGCTTATAAGGATGTCTGGTCTCTCTGCTTGTGAATTGCCAACATACATATTTTTTTTCCTCAAGCAATGGGAAATATGAATGACTTTCCTAAAAATTCAGCTTTTAAAATTTGTCATTTTCTAAGCAAGGGGAAAAAAACACCTCAGAGAAAAGTGTAACCTCAGCTCCATTTCATCAACCACTGTCAAATGGTGGGGAAGGTAAATCTGAGATTCCAAAAGCAGAGATCTGTTTGTTTCTAGTGCACCAGGATTTAAACCGAATTACCTCAATTCTTCTTATTGCGAACCAAAGCTCTGCAAAAAATAAGGCATGGGATATGAATCTTAGGAATCAAACAGTCTCAAATTAGATTTAACTTCTACTTTATAACTAAAACATGGGTGAAGGGGTGGTAGGAAAGCACTCAGGCAGTGTGGACTTATTCACATAAAAGAGCGTTATTCGTTAAATTACTAGTAATAGGTACACACTGTCTAGGGAAACTAGACACATGAGAAGAAAATGTTAAATGAAAAACACAGAACTGAAATTAGCAAGAGAAAAGGAAGATGGAGAAGATGGCCAGCAGGAGCCCATGCAGTATAACATTACAGAGGAAAGGCACATCAAACCATCAAGGCCTGGAACAGAAACCTGGCAGAGAGCAGGCAGGACTGAAGAAGCCAGGGGAGGGGAGCTATGACAGGTAAAAACACAGGCTTGGGAGGGAGATGGCTCACCACTTTTGTGGCCCTGAGCAAGTCGCTTGAATCTCTGAGCCTGGATTTCCCCAGCAGTACACGATATTAACAGTGACTACTTCATGGAGCTATTGTGCAGAATCCCTGAGCTAATCCGTGGACAGCACTTAGCACAGGGCTTGGCACATAGTATGTACTCAATAAATGCCAACTGTCATTATTAGCAATTACCACAGTGAAACCCTGGCCCTACCTCTTGCTAGCTGTGCGACAGTGAATAAAATAGCTGCATGTCTTCACTGAGCGCAAAAACCCCACAGATACAAGGGGGATAAATACTTCCCCACAGGGTTGTGACAATTAAGAAAGAATCCACACATCTTGCACAGTCTACTACCTGCACGGAGTAAACTCAGCACTCCTAACCAAGGGGTAGCTGTCATCATTATCAATATTATTATCATCATCATATTGAGGATGGGCTGAGAAGCACCCCAAACTGGTAGAGAATTTCCTTCACTAGAATGAAACAGTTCTATTAGTAAAGACCCCTGAGTTTTCCTTGGTTCCTTTCAGCTTCAAAGTCCTGACCTTACCAGGAGTAGGGATCAAAGACACAGCCTCTTCAACCAAAGTGAACACTTACCTGGAACTTCTGGGTCTCTGTTTCCTGGCGGGCCTCTCTGGCTTTAGCACAGGCAGCACGGAGCTCTTCGATTTCAGAGTTAAGTTCTTCAACCTGGGTAAAAATAAGGACTAGCAGCCAAGTGTGCAACTGGGCTCCTCCTATTTCTGCATGGCCCAACTACTTTAGCTGCTGGATTGTGCTTATAATGAAGGCCTTTGTAGTCAGAAAAAGCCTGAAGTCGGAAAAGTGAGATTTCTAGTTTGGCTGTTTACTAGCTGGATGACTTCAGACACAAAACTTAATGTCTTTGAGACTCAATTCCCTCAACTACACAATGAGGATACCACCACTCACCAGCCATAGCATTGCTGGTTAAATGAGGTAACGTGCAGTGGTGCTAAAATAATGTTTGGCTCATACTGTTACTGTCATTATTATTGTCCATATAGATGACGCACACAACCACCAAGCCTGGCTACTCCCATAAATAAGCCCAGAGTCAGCTAACAATTACCAAGGTCACACCTGGACTTCGCCAGCACCCAGAACTGCTCCACCACTGATGCCACCACATACCGAAGGTCTCCAGCTTCAGCTGGGCCCTGAACTCCCAACACATGATACAAAGTATAGCTACTATTCTTGTGAACCAACGCTCTGCTGCCTCTGACAGTGGTGACTGCTCAAACTAGCCCTCTCCTTTAGCTTCTTCAACACCAGTTTCCTGGTCAACTCCATACACTTACAACCACTCCTTCTGTCTCCTTTGTGCATTCCTCTTCCTGTATCTGGAATTCTGATGTCCCCTGCAGTCCAATCCTCAGCCTTCTTCTTTCCCATTCTACACTCTCCTTGGATAAACAGATCAACTCTCAGAATTTTAACTCACATCTGTTGAAGAGTGACTCCCAGATCTATACCTTCAGGCCTGATGAGCTCTCTCTAAGCTTTAGACTTACAGATCTATCTGCCTCCTGGACATCTCACCTGGATGGTCCACAGACCCCTCCAAGTCAACACTTCTAGAAGACTCATCACCTTCATCACCACCTCCCATCCCACAATCATCCTCCATTTTCTATGCCGAGTCGGTGGCATGACCCTATCTCTAGTCATGCCAGCCAGAAGTCATCCTGGATGGCTCCTTCTCGCCATTCCTACATCTAATCATCAAATTCTCCCAAATTTACTTCTAATTTTAATTAATAATAATTAATCATACACTTTTAGTTATGTCTAATTTTATTTATTGAATTCGCCCCACACCTCCATTCTTGCTTGCTGTGACCCACGCTCTAATTCAGCCTTTCTGAATCAGGTGGCTCTCACCTCAGTTACTGGCCTCCCTGCCTCCATTCTCTCCCTCCTACAACCCGCTCTCTGGAGATAGGCCGAGACCTCACTAAAATGCAAATGTGATCACACCCCTCTTGCTCAAGCATCTTCAGTGAGCAGTGAAGCAGTGCCAGCCAAGCAGTGAAATGTAAATGGTTCCACCACCACCGGCTGGCCCCTGCAACCTCTCCAGATTCCTCTCGCACCTACCTGAGTTCTGCACTTGATGCTCTGCCGACCTCAAACGGCTTTTGGTTCCACAAAAACATATCAAGCTCTTTCCCCACTGAATGCTTCTCTATGAAACGGCCTCCTCTTCTCTGTCTTCTGTCCCAGCCAACGCCTACTCATCCTTTAGGATTTAGCTCAGATACCTGCTCCTCAAAGAACCACGTCATCTGGATTAGGTACCCTTCGCTCCACCTCCACAGCCCCCTGCACTTCCCTCAATCACACCTGCACTGTCTTTCTTCCCCACTAGTCTTGTGAGCCGAGCTGGGTTTCCTTCGGTTTTTGTGCTTCACACAGTTACTGAGACACAACAGACTGCTACACCAATGACAAGAAAACAGCACGGAATCATCAGCCACCACCTTGGACCCCAAAGACAACAACCCAGGCAGCAATCTAACTACCACAGCTTTGCCCCCCAAACTCCTTTATCTCAGTGTTCTGTTGTCTTTCCAAAGATTTGACCTGCACTATCCAATACGGTAGCCACCAGCCACCTGTGGCTACTGGGCACTTGAAATGTGGTTAGTCTGACTTGAGATGTGCTGTAAACACATCTGGACTTCAGATTTTAGAAAATGTTAAACACCTCATTATTACTTTTGTTCTATTGATTACATGTTGAAGTGATAATATTTGTCATCTATATTAGTAAAGTTAATTTCACTTGCTTTTTTATACATCTTTTAATGTGGCTACTAGAAAAATGAAAATTACATATGTAACTCTCATATCTGTATTGGACAGTGCTGGATTAGACACTCCAAAAGAACTTCTAATTCACTAAAGGACCCTTACCCCACTTTCTATAGTCATCACAGCTCTCTTATAAACTTTTTACTTAAAGCTAAAAATTCAGGGAAGGACAGGCCAGTCACAGAAGCTAATAAAGAAAAATTTCACTTGAGGCCTAGCAGACATACCTCTTTTTCCTTCGACTTTAATACCATGGTTAGGCCCTGAATGGCTTTATCCCTCTTTAAACTATTTTTCTTTTCTGTAGCAATTTCTCTTTCCTTCTCTCTCAGGTCCTCCTGAAGTGCCTAAATTAGATTAGAAAAAGATTCACTAAGTTGATGTGTTCCAACCAAAATGCACTGTATATATCTTTAAGAGCACACTCAAATGCAGTTATTCTATCTTATTCCTGTCAGCCTGTGATTAATGTTTCCAAGTAGAGCTGAACGCAGTGGCATCAGTTCCAAGTTACTGTATCACCGCTCACGGCAACAGGACTGAGTGAGAGGAAGGGGATCAGATCAGTTAAAACGGTGACAGCTATTCCTGCAGGAAGGACTCCAATGCCTCTGGAATCTGAATACAGTCATATCAGAGTCTTTAAAACCATACCAGGTTATTTAGGGGAAACAACAGATCATTAATTTCATTCCTTAATGCTACAAAAGCTAGCAGAGAATTTGGTTTGATGGAGACTGAACATATACATTTATAGGCTGAGTTCAATTCTAAAGATAATCACTGCTGCCTCCCTCCCAGGCTGTCGTGAGGATCAAATGAGATAATGGACGTGAAAGCACTTTCTAAGCTGGCAGGTGCTATACAAATGCCGGCTGCTGTGACTAAGGGACCATGGAGCAATGGCTTGGGAATCACACTGGCAAGGCTGAATCCCTGCTAGAGCTCCTCCAAGCCACGTGACCTTGGGTGAGTAACCACACTGCTGTGAGCCTCACATGCCACATCTGCAAGATGGGCATGCCTGCTTCACAGCTATTACAAAGACTGAGAAACCCTCTCCACAGTGCCTAAAGCCTGACTGGCAGACAGTAGCTTTCAATGAGTGACACCTATTGTCACACAGAATTACCTAGTGCACTCAGAATAAAGCAAGAGGCAAGGATAAATCTTCAACAGATTTTTAAAAATCATTTCAACATACCTGGATCCTCTCTTCAAAGCGATTTCTCTCCGTCTGGCGCTCCATTTGTGCAGCCTACAAAAAGGCATTAATTGGTGCCCAGAAGGACCCACAATCCAAGAGCTTCCCCAGAACAATTAGAATGAGCACCTCATTTACTTGCTGCTTCCCCTGCTATGGAGCTCACGAAAGCAAGTGTCCACTCCTGTCTCACCCAAAGTCCCACCCGAGTGAAGAAAAATGTAAAGATGACCAACCGACATGGTTGATCACCAGCCCCACAGAGAGTGAACCAAGGAGCTACTGGACAATGAAAAGGCCTTCAAAAGGACAGGGCTGAGGAAGTGAGACAGAAGGTTCAAAGGAGCAGGAGACGAAGGCTGATTACAGCCAAAACTCACTGGTGAGGCTAAAGCATTCACTGCTGTGTTAGGCACAAAGGAGACCCTGCTCCATAACGAAATCAACACTGCTCATGAGCATCCAGAGCGTCTAAGGTGAACAGACCACATGCAGCAGCACCTGTGGTCCAACAAGAATGGGAAGGTCTGGGCTAGGCCTACCTGCAGTTCCAGGTCCTGCCCACCCTCTTCAAAAGAGCTTGCTATGGAGGCCGCCTCGTGTGGGGAGGGGTCCAGGGAGGCTTTGGGGTCAGTGCTAGTAACCCACCTCTTGGAGCCTGGGAAAATACAACAACTCCTCTGAGCTGAGCCCGTTTCTAAACTCGAGGGCCCATGAGCCCTACCTCAAAGGTGGCCAGGAGGATTAGATGAAATGGCACACTGACCCCCCTTGTGTGCAGGCAGGCCCAATCCAGGGTAGTTCCCTGCCTTCACCATTTCTGGAAGTTTCAGACCAAAGTTGGCCTTAAGCCTGCCTCTCATCACAAAAGGTGAAATGGGTAAGTAACACAATTTTATCCTACGAAAACCCAAAAGATGAAAATCAAGTCCCCCGGCAACTGCAAATGAACACGTAGTAAAACAGAGGCAAGCAGTATGGGCTGTTTTTTAAACCAACTCTATGAACACAAGGCTGGAAGGAAAAAAATATGCCAGGGCCCCTGACAGAGGAAGTTTCTGCTGACCCCTCAGCTGACAGAGGGGAACGTTTAGGAGCAGACTACGTGTGAGCCGTGGTGACTGAATGTGCACCCCATTTCCCATGAAGTCTAGTTGGCTAATCAAAGTCCCATCCACGTCCTGTCACCTCACCTCAGTTTCTCTCTCCTCTCCTTCCCTCGGAGCAGCAGAAAGTCCTCGGAGCTCTCCAGATGACACGTTCTCATCAGGAGACGCCACCTGAGATTTCTCCTCTTTAAGGCACTGAATTAGAGCTTCTTTGCTCTTCAAAGACAGCTTCAACTCCTCAATCAGTCTAAAAGAGAACAAAATTTAAATATTAATTCTAAGCTGTTCTCTCAGCTCAGTGGAGCAGGAGGAGGTTGGAAATGGGGCCAGGCATCTTCAAAGTAGACATGTCCAATGACTGAACATGAATGAAATCACATTTTGCAGGTTGGAGATTAAGGGCCAGAATTCATGTGACATTAACTGTCCCTTCGCCTCCAGCCTGGCTCCAGTCAATCCAACCTCCAACTGCCAGACTATGGTCTGGCTGAGTCACACCCCTGCTCAGATGTTCAGCGGGTCCCACCACCGACAGCTATGGACTACTGATGTTTCTGGTCAAGAAATCTTCTCTCCAAAAGAAATCTGGCAGTGAAGGCTAAACAAACATGACCAATAAAGCAGAACTATCCCAGTAAATGTGGAGAGAGAAAAAGAATGCTCTCCGAGGCCTCTCACAGCAAAGTTTGAAATCTGCTGGCTTTCAAGACAAAGAACAAACTCCTCGGCAAGGCAGTCAAAGCCGCCGTCACTGCCCCGGCCCGCGGAGCCACCCTTTCATTCTCTCCAGAAGCCAGGCTGCGCTGTGCCTCTAGACCTCTGCTCACACGGTTCCCTGTACCCAGAATGCCCGTCACAACTCCATTCCCCCTGCACCTGAGAAACACCCATCATTGCCACACATCATTAGGCATTCTCCTCAGGGAAGCTTTGCCAACCGACACCCCGAGAGCCCCCTCAGGGAGAGCTGAACACACCCTGCTCAAGGCCACCGAATTACCTCTATCAACTGCTCCCTGACAACAGCCAAATTATTTAAGCTCTCTAAGTCTGCATTTCCTCAGCTATAAAATGGGGCTAACTTGCTTATGTGGAATGGAGATAAGCCATTTAAAACGGCCCTACACAGCTCCAGGCATGTGGCAGAACTCAACAAATGACAGCTGCTGTAATTATTACTTTTTTTTTTAGCATTCAATGGTTAGCATTTTGTCAAAGGACCCTAAGAAGAGTGTTTCTAGCTAAGCCTAAAAAGCAACTTACTATGGCAGAAAGAAGACAGGCTCCCAGGGTGAAGGTGAGGAGAGCTAAAAGCACCCCCAAAAAGTGGTGACATTAGGAGGTGGGGCCTTTGGGAAAAGATGGGGTCATGACGGTGAAACTCCCATGAATAGGAGTAATGCCTTATAAACAAGCTCTAGAGAGATCCCTTGCCCCTTCTGCCAGGTGGGGATACGAGAAAGAGGACCTAAAAGGGGGTCCTCATCTGACCACCCAGGTACTCTGACCTTGGACTTCCAGCGTCCGGAACTGTAAGACATATTTCTATTGTTAATAAGCGACCCAGTGTGTGTTATTTTGTTATGGCACCAAATGGACTAAGACAATTGGATACAGAGGGAACCAGCGGCATCATGCCCCCCAAAACTAGTAGAGAGGAATAAGAGTGCCCTCTAGGGGTTCAACTCTGAAATCATCACTGAAATAATCAACTGGACAGGTAAAATTGTACACTAAAATGTATGTGTTGTGTTGTGTGTACCTTACACCTCGATAAAACTGATTTTTTAGTTACCGTGAAGCAAACTGTAGCTAGGGATGGAGGTGGGCGGGGCAGGCCTGTGGGGACTGCGCCCAGCAGGAGCACCAGGCCCACCTAAGGGACCAGCCGCCCTCCAGAAAGATCATGGCCTATCCTCCCACACCTTCCAGGTTTTCAAGGGAATCTGGAAATCCAGACTCTTACATAATGTTGTATTTTTTTAAAATACTAGCAACTAGTTAAACTTAAAACACAGATAAAACATATCTGTTGGCCAATTTTGACCTGCAGGGTTCCTCACTGTCAACTGCCTTAAAGATACTGACTAGCTTTAAGGTCAGACTGAAGGAAATCAAGTAGCTAAAGCACCTTTGAAAAGGGTGGTGAGAACCCAGAAAGACAATCCATGTGGCAGATCTGGATCCAGCTCACCAGGGCATGACCAAGACCCTTATTCCAATTCTGTGCTCAACACTCACCTTCTGGTGTCGATTTAGCTTCCTAGACAGGCTGCCTTCAGGGAGGAAACACACTGACCCTAGACCCAGGAACACCCAACCACAGAGGGCCCCGCCCTGCGTGAGCAGGAACCCAGAGTAGGCATCTGGCTGCTGCTTTGGTCTCGGGAGTGTGGCCGGGGCACATCTACCCGAGGGACAGGCGCATTCCCAGCGCTGACAAATCTGGTTTCTGTGCCTATCCAGCCAGACCGCTGGCAAACCCCAGACAGACGAAGTCTCTAGCAAGGCCCTCACCTGACTACCCACACTCATGGAAACCCCACCGTTTGGACCAGTAAGAACTCAATAATCATTAACATTTCCCAAATTCCCTTTTCCAAAGAGATGAGAATCCAAGTTTCTGCAGCCTATGCTAACAGAGACCACTCTCCTCTGCAATTACCTCGAAATGAGCCAAGCTCCACACCTTTGCATGTGCCGTTCCCTCGTTCCCTCGGGGAGGCAAGGCTTCCTCACCCAGCTCCCAGCACTCCTCCATAAGCCTTCCCTGCCTCATGCCCAAGCAGCGCTGGCCACTCTCTCACTTTTGTCACAGCACAGGAGCCTGAACTTACCTCCAGCACCAATCTTTTTTTTACATCTGTCCCCTCCCACACTTGGAAACTCCCTGTACGGAAGACAGTGCTCATCTCAGCATTTCTAGCATGCAACCCAGGCCATGCTCAGTAGGTGATTAATGACTGAATCTTCAGACCTCCTCTAATTCAGGCCTTAATCCACATATCCAAGCATCTCCTAGACTCTCCTCTTGAACACCCACAATCCTAACTGAAAGCTCATCTTCCCACCCCCTCTACCAAAAAACATCTTTTTCCCCTTTTCCCCCAAACCAGCAAACTGCAACATCATCCCATCATTGCTCACCTGGGTGAGGGGGTATCTTGGCAGCCTTTTCCCTCAGCCCCAAATCCAATCAGCCACTAAGCCCCTCCAGCCAACATGTGATTACCTTCTAAATCCCTCTTATCCTCTCCATCCCTAGTTCTGTCACCTTAGTCCTATCACCATCATCGCCTCTGGGCTCCAGCATCAGCCACAGAACCAGGCTCCCACCCAGCCCCAGGGTCAATCCATCCTCCAGGGGGCAGGCAGAGGGACTGCTCTAAATTTCCATCTGCTCCTGTCATCACCCCACCCCCACCTCTAACTCTTCAGTGGCTCCTCACATGCCCTGAGGACAAAACCCAAACTCTTCAATGGGAGTGGTGCCCACAAGATCTGTCCCAGCTTGCCTCTCCTCACCTCTTCCCACCTCCCTTCCAGAAAACAACAGTGACAGGGTGTACTTCTTTCCTTCCCTTGATCAGGCAGTGTGCCCTTCTGCCTCTGGGCTCTCTTCACACCTAATGTTTCCACGTTCCCACGCCTGCAACACCCTTTCTTCTTCTAACTAATTACTCCTCATCCTAGCACTTCCTCTAGAAGCTTTTCCCAATCCCTCCGAGTTAGGTAAGCACTAAATTAACCCAGCATTTACCCCATCTAACCATTACCTCTCTGTTCCTGCCCTCCACTCCTCCCACCAAGCTAGATGAGCTTCAAGACTGCCTAGAGGTCACATGGTCCATCCATTTCTCTGGACCAAATGGCACACATTTTATTACTGGACCATCGAAGAGCTCTGGATGTGGTGCACACTGTTTTGGCACTGACTAACCTGGGCCCTCAGCCTGCATTAAAAGATATGACGGAAAGTGTCACACAAAATTCACTAGTATTTACTGCACGGATGTAGTCACTAACCATTCCCTTCAGGAAGATCCGCAAGAGAAATCTCTGACAAGGTCAAGTAAAACTGGGGTTCTACCGAGTTCCTAGCTTATTTTATCTTGTGAACAATGTGAATCTTACGTCCATCAAGATTGTTTTTCCCTTTTTCCTTTGGCTACCAAGAAGCTTATAGCCCAAACCAAATGCTAAATTTAATATCTGAGTAGAAAATTCCAGCACGAATTTCTATCTACTACCTCTATCTCTGTCCTCAATATTCCTAGTTTTCTTGCTGTAGGGAACAAGTAGGAAAGGGATGGGAAAGGGGAAGAAAGGGAACAACTCTTTCCCCATGCTGCCAGATAAATACTGTCGGGGTATCACAGGGTTGTACGAGAGCCAGACCTGTCTTTCTCTTCCAGGACCAGAGCCATGTCCAAGTCCCCCACGTGCATCTTCTTCATCTCTGAAAGCTTATTTTCCAAGCTCAACCGAAGAGCCTTCTCCGTTTCTGTCCCTGCACAGGCCTTTTCCAGTTCTGCTTGGGCGGCTTTCACATCCTAGAGTTAAATTAAATGCATTTGATGCAATTTTTCAATACAATTGGGAACACTTTGAAAGGAAATTGGATTAAAATATAAATATTTATGACTTTTTCTCCGGCACATTTCCCCTCCCTGAATTATACTATGCATGGGGAGAATCGGTAATAAATACATTTGCCAGCCATCTTTCCTTCTTGTATCCTGAAGAGTAATAGGCATTTCCAATGGAAAAGACTCAACTCTATAAGAACTGTTTTGGTTTTGAAAAATCAGATCAATATTTACAGCTCAATGAGAACAAGGAGAAATGTGCCTCTCAATACTTAAACATACATAAATTCCAAAGAGTCACCATAATCTCCACACAAATTCATCCCACACCCCACCACCCCCTCAGTATTTTTTTTCAGATAATGACTACACAATTCTAAAGTACATTTCCTATATCTCCAAAGTGATTTAGGTGGTGAAAAACTCTATGTTCTTCCTGAGCGCACACAGAAGCCAACAAGGAAATTATCTGAATTACACAGGCAGTGTCTGTGTTAGGGAAAAAGGCCCTGGTGTTCATGAAGTGACCTGGGAGTAGACAGGCATCTCCGACTGCTCATGCCAACTGCCTCTGATTACATCACAAAGATAAAAGTCAAATCAAACCGGGTTGAAAACCCGGCTCCAGCCCTGGCCAATGTGGCTCAGTTGGTTGGGTGTCAATCCGGGCAGTGAAAGGTTGCCGGTTAGATTCCTAGTCAGGGCACATGCCCAAGTTTCAGGCTCAATCCCCAGTAGGGGGTGTGCAGGAAGCTGCCGACTGGTGTTTCGCTATCACATCAATGTCTCTCTCTCTCTTGCCCTTCCTCTCTAAAATCAATAAAAATATTTTTTAAAAAGAGAAAAAAAACAGCTCCCACTTATTTGCTGTGTGATCTTGGGTAGTCTCTGAGCCAGATTCCTAATAATCATCTCATTGGAGAACTGTTGTGAGACTCTGTCAAATGCCTACTGCATCATGGGAAACTCAAAATGTGTGGCTTCATCCTCCCCACTGTTTCCCTCCAGTGCCTCCCCCAACACTGTCTCCCCAAGAGGTTTGCCTGTCAATCTCAATGACAGTTGGGAAAAATCATTTCCCAATTCATTGAGACCCTACTCAGTGCCAGGTTTTACAGGAAGCTCTGTTTACATCACCTATGATCCTCACTCAACCCTAAAAAGTGACCCACAGAGATAGATGACGCACTTTAGAACATAGGCTCTGCAGCCAGACCACCGGCAGCTACAGCCTGTCACCTTACGCAAGTGACTCAGCCACTCTGTGCCCGTGTCAATGTTTTTCTTTCTGCTGTTGAAGGATGGTAAAAGCATTTACCTCCTAGGTTTGTTGAGGGGATTACCTAAGTCAGTGTATGTAAAACACTGAGAAGGGTGCCTCACACACGGTCAGCCCTCCATAAATTGTCAGTACCACTGTTGTTGCAATCACTACGGCAAAACAGGTATCACTAGCCTTGTTTTACAGAGGAAGAGGCAGAGGCTCAGGGAAGGCAAACGCCCCACCCAAGGTAACAAAGCCAGTAAGTGACAGAGCAGATAGTCAACCCAGTTACGCTGACAGTACTCTCTAAAAATCAATAAAAATAATTTTTAAAAAGCCCAGCCGGTGTGGTTCAGTGGCTAAGCGTTGACCCATGCACCGAGGTCACCCGTTCGATTCCCGGTCAGGGCACATGCCCAGGTTGTAGGCTCAATCCCCAGTGGGGGACGCGCAGGAGGTGGCCAATCAATGTTCTCTCTCATCGATGTTTCTATCTCTCTCTCCCTCTCTCTTCCTTTCGCTCTAAAATCAATAAAGAAAAAAAAAATTTTTTTAATTTGAAAAAAAAGAGGAAAAAAATAGCTCCCACTTATTTGCTGTGTGATCTTGGGTAGTCTCTGAGCCCCCGTTTCCTAATGACCATCTTGTCACATTGGGAAGCACTGACTGGGAAAAATAAGATAAATGAGCAAGATTAGGTTAAGTCTCTTAAAAGTCTCACAATCAACTTAACTAAAATTCAGAACTTGGGCTCAGAGACCCTTCTTTTGGTCCCAGCTCTATCGCTTATGACTATGACTGGTTTCTCACCCTCTCTGAGCCTATTTCCTCGTCTCTATGATCGACCTAGTATCTACACACACCCATGAAGCTGATATAAGGGCTGAACTGAACATTATGACGGGAAAAGACCACTGTAAGCTGCAAAATGCAGTAGAGATGTACCCACTCTTTGAATCCAAAAGTGCTCTTTGCTGCTATTTCTCCTCCTATCTGCTTAGAAGAATCAGGGTTGCAGGTAGAAAAAAATGAGATGAAACAACAGCCTTAAAAGACCAAGAATTAAGAAATTAGCTTACTTAATCCTAGCTCTAAATGGAGGAAACCTTTTTAACACCAAGGAGACAAGATTTTCTAACCAAGAATCATGCTGATTCCCACTGGTCCCAGGAAGCACCTGACAATCAGGAGGAGGAGCTACACAGTGTCTGCCCAAGAAAAGGCACTCAGTCAACACTGGTGGTTGGGGGCATGGAGGCTGGATGCGGGGACAGGCTGCATGGACACACAATGGCCTACAAGTCAGAAAATCTGGTTCCAGGCTTAGCTAATGGGTGAATCGCTTCCCCTCTCTGGGCCTCAGCTTCCTCTTCAGAGACATAAAGGCACTAAACTAGATAATAAGAAAAGTGGTCTTGCCAGGCCGGTATGGCTCAGTGGATTGAGCATGGTCCCATGGACTGAGAGGTCCTGGTTCGATTCCCGGTCAGGGTACATGCCCAGGTTGTGGGCTCGATCCCCAGTAGGGGGCGTGCTGGAGGCAGCCAATCGATGTTTCTCTCTCACATGGATGTTTCTCTCCCGTCCTCTCCAAAAAAATCAATAAAAACATTTTTTTTAAAGTGGTATTATAGCAAGAACACGGGGTTTAAAGTCAGCAGTTATACATTTAAGTGCAGAATTAAACTTGGATTGGTTAGTATTTCTCTCTGTACCTCAGTGTCCTCACCTACAGGAATGAGGCAGTAGTGACCAGTGTGCAGGGTGCAAGGGTATACATTGTTTATGTCAAGTGCCTACAGTGGGGCTGGAACCCCGGAGATGCTCAATGAAGGTGGCTCTCATGTCTGCGGAGGCTGACAGTGCATGAGGAAAGGACCATGACTCTGCCCACTCGGTTATTAACCCAGTGTAAGAAGCACATTCTCCTCAGGTTTCCAGACTTGCCTCTTCTAAAAGTAATATTCTTTTGTTTAGGAGATCTTCAACCTGCTGCACCTTCTTCTGAGCATCCGCTTTTACCCGCCGAACTTCTGAGCCGCCCCCTTCAGCGAGGCTCTCAACTGCTTTGCTGCAAAATGAGGCAAATAAGGGTGACAGTCAGGGGGTGATTTCAACCACCCCAAGAAAAAGGAATTGTCCCATGGACCTGTGCTGAGCTTTTTTAAAAATTTTAATTAATATTTATAACTCAAAAACAATAGTCATACAATATATAAATGTATCAAATCAACACTCTGTACACCTTAAACTCACACAATGTTATATGTCAATTATGTGTCAATAAAAATACATATTATTTAAAAACAAAGTAAAAATAATCTATAATCTCATCACTCAGGATAGCTAAGTTAACAGTTTAGTATACAGCCTTTCAGGCAATTTCTACAAAAAGTAGAATCATACAGTACACATCTGTGATCTGATTTTATTGCTTAACACACCATAAACACCCTTTTGTGTCAATAAATATAAGTCTATATCATCATTTTTAAAGGCTACAGATTAACACACTGTATGAAATATACTATATTAAAACAACCCTTATTTTTAAAACATTTAGATTGCTTCTGACTTTACACATTTGTCCAATAATACTTATAAAGCCCTGAGAACAGTGGCCAGTACAAAGTATTCAACAAATGTTAGTGCTATTGTTTATTATTATAAGCAATGTTATAATGAAAGCATCCTTGTATATAGTAAACTACCCAGTGATTTCCTTAGGGTCCATTCTTAGAAAGGGCATTACTGGGCCAAAGTGTAAGTCCTCTTTTAAGACTTTTTTACAGCTGTTGCCAAATTTCCCACCAAGAAACTTCCAACAAAATAAACCTCCACCAGTGGTAGGAAAGGTAGTGAGCTGCTTTGACAAACCAATGTACAAAGAAACAGGATGCAACAAAAATGTATCAGGGATTAAGCGTTTGTATGCTTCATCTACTGCCAGCTGCAGGGAAAGCATTTTATTTTATTTTTATTTTTATTTTAGAGAGAGAGAGAGACATTGATTCGTTGTTGCATTTATTTATGCATTCATTGGTTGAGTCTTGTATGTGCCCTGACCGGGAATCGAACCTGCAACCTTGGCATATTGAGGATGACACTCTAACCAACTGAGCTACCCGGCCAGGGCTTGGAGGAGAAGCATTTTAAATGCAGCACAACTATCTGTGTGAGCACTAGCTACCACTTAGGGCATGAGGAGAGCACGCAGCAGCCCACACCCTGCGTTACTCTAACACAAAATGTAGACTTCATGTCGCTGTGGCACCATGGAATAAATATTCTCTCTGCCTGACAAAATCAGACCCAGAACCACAACCACTGACGCCTTTCATTCTGGTTCTCTCCAGAAGAAAAACAGTTGTCGGATTTGAATTTGTGAGATGTACTCAGAGCAGTTCTCATCGGATTTCTACAATGATTGCAGGTTTCCAGAAGGCAGAATATAAAGGAAATGGCTCCACCTAAAGCTGGTTTCTCAGAAAAACTACAACAGAACAAATCTATTTACCACCAGCCTCCCAAGCCCTACTTTAGGGGTATATAAGACTTTTCCAACCAAGGGCCATGTGATCAGACACGCACATGTACAGGCCATGTGAATTTTTGACTGAAAACAATGGAAAGTCAAGAGGGCCATACTTGCTGTCCAAGTCTCAGACAGGAATTGCCTGCAAATAAAGACTTCATTCATATCTTGTGTCCTTTCACCAATGAGCCTTCAGAAGGCCCCAGTGTCATGATATCATTTTAATGGAATTCAATGTGAACAACTGCAAAGAAAGAACATGGGCTCTGATGCTGAGCAGATCTGCTTCCAAATTTTTACTCTATTATGTCCTCAGTGTGACTCTGGGTAAATCACCTCTTACACTTCAGTTTCCTCATTTGAAAAATGAGGTGATGACCTCTTAGAACAAATGTGCTAGCATGTGTGGTGGCCATAGCACGGTGCCCCTTCCTCTCTGATCTGAGTGCTGCATGACAGCCTGTTGTCCTCGAGGCCACCACAGCGCTGGCTCTACTGAGACGCTGAGCAGCCTCATTCTACCCTCCGCTGGTGTCTGAGCTGAGAACAGATCATCTGCTGGCCAGACGAAGGCCACCACTGACACCTCCTGATTAATACCATGAAGCATCCTGAGCCCACCCCCTCAGCTCATTTCTTGGCCAGTGCTGTGGGGAGTTCACAGTGATTCACAATCATTTCTGTCACTTCTCAAGAGGGCATTCTACGTGGCTGCAAGAATTCTGGACTAAGGGGGAGAAAAAGAGGGACATCTGTAATAGTGTCAACAATAATTTTAAAAAACAAATTCTGGACTAGAGGCTTTTCCTTCCTGAGTACTGGATACAGAATTTTCCAGTCCTGAATTTCCTCGAACCATCACACATGTTCTAGCCTTTGGGTTTTATCAGAGCCTCCTCTAGAAAACGGCTCACTCCATCACCCATCCCCACCCTCCACTCCACTCAGGGAGTGCCAACACCCCGCCTCCTCCTATCCGCTCAGATCAAACATTTGTGTTTTACAGTCGGTATCACATACATTGTCAAGAGGCCGACTACAATTTTTAACAAGTACTGGCATTATTCAGTTTGTTTGCATTTTAGTTATACCAATAAAATATACTCCCAATAATAAATGTTCCAACTTTTCATTTATCATCTTTGTATTTTACAGTTACTGTAGCAATAAAATTTACACTCAGCAGTATGGTGCAATTTTCCTCTACTAATGGAATTATTATTTTTGTTTGTGTTTTAAAGCTACAGAGATAAATTTTACTCCCGACAATATGTCTGCTTTTGTTTTTAATGTCCCTTTATGGTAACTGATAAAGAGAACAATGGAAAGTCAGAGAACCTATATGCTTACTTCACAGCAAGACAGACCAGCCCCAGCTCTGTTACCAACTTGGAAGTTCCCCTACTCCTCTGAGCCTAAGTTTCTTCTTCACTCAAATGGGAATACTGGCTGCCTCACATTAACTGCTGTAAAATCAAATGCGGTAAAGAATTTCAAGTGCCAGGCACAGGTTAGTGACTAAGATGGATCTCGATAAACATTAGTTCTCTCCCTCTAATCATTCTTTCTTTATAGAATTTAGGCCAACAGATGAGACAGGTAGCGAGACCGAAGGAGAGGAAAAGCTGAGAGAAACTGGTCTAATCCAGCTTTCCACCCAATAGAAAAGAGAGCCTTCTATAAACACCACCCTCACTACTCTTTGTAACATCAACATTTCCTCCTGATTCTTTCCATTCTAATTATAGTTCTTCAGGGAAAAGCAGGGGCTTTTCCCATATCTCCCGCCCACCCCACCCACCACCCCTGCAAAAAACAACCACTATAAAACTCAAAAAGGGAGTTGAGGGCACTAATGAAAAACTATTCTTCCATCAACAAGTATGTACCACACACACACTACCAAGTACTGGGAGTCAGAGGTCATGAGAAAGCCCATTTGGTAGGCCTGTGGTGGACGGCGTGCATGTCACATGGCAGGTAATCCACACAAAGGCCCTAGGAAGTAGGAGCAGCTGAGAAGCCGAGGCTCGGAGGGCACAGTCCTACCTATTGCTAGAGCCAACCCAGAGCCCCTTTCCACCGGCCCTGGACTCCACTAAGGAAGAGGCTCTTGGCTTAGAAGATGTATAGTCACGTTGAAGAAATGAGAAACACACACGAAAAATTTTTTAAAAAGAATACGAGCCCTGGCCGGTTTGGCTCAGCAGTTGGAGCGTCGGCCTGCGGACCAGAGAGTCCCGGGTTCGGTTCCCACTAGGGGCATGTACCAAAAAAAAAAAAAAAAAGAATATGAAACCTCATGCTGGACCAGAAGCCACAAACTTGAATTCTAATCCCAGCTCTGATCTTTCTCACTGCGTGGTATTAGTCACGGCCCTTCCCTTCTCCAAATCTAAAATTCCCTCCTCTCTCAATGAGGTCTTCCTCGAGATCTGACCAACTCTCAGGATAATGATGGAATGCAAATAGATGTGAAAGTGTTTTATAAACTGAAAAGTGCTGTACACATATGGGATTGTCATTATATGCCAGAGAAGTCTGTGAAGAAACAGATGTGGGCCAAGACAGCCACATGTGATTCAACAGGAGCCCTTATGTAGGGTGGACAACAGGAAAGGCAATTGGGCGGGGAGGGACTGGATGGGGAAGAGGTCTGCCAGGGCAATGTGAGAGCAGCAGGAACAGGAACCCTTTCAGTATCTGTGAACTGTGTTTGGGATTAAAAGTTGGTAGGGAGAGAGAGCTGGAGCAGCTAAGTCACTGTGAACATTCTTAAACAGAGCTCATGATCTTGACCCGGAACCTATCCTTGACAGCTCCCTTCCCATCCATTACCAAGCCCTGTTCTTTCTGCTTCCTAAGTGTCATTCCAATCCACCCATCCATCTCTGCCATTCATTTGTCACCTACACGACTGGACTAGCCTCCTCACTGGTCCCCTGCTTCCACTCCCGCTCCCTCTACAAAACATTTCCCACTCAGCAACCAGAGTGACCTTTTAGAAAACAAAACTCTGATTGTGTCACTTGCTTAAAACCCATGACTGCTTTCTCTTTGATCTTAGGATAAAGACCAAAATCTCTAATGAGGCCTCCAGACCCTGCAAGATGAGGCCAAGGCCCCTAGACTTCTCCTATTTCCTCAGACCTGCACATTCCTTACCCCTTGAACACTTTTCACCAGCCTTTCACCTGGTTAATTCCCACTAAGCCCTCAGCTCTCATCTCAGATGCTACTTCCTCAGGGTCCCTTCCCTGCTATGGACCCACATTTATACATCTACTCCTGCTGCTATGAACTCTCACAGCCTCCTCTATTTTTCTCACAGCTCTTCTCCCAATTTGTGTTGATATTTTTATTGCTGAAGTATTTTATCCCCATCATCCCCAGGAGAATGTAGGCCTCATGTGTCTGTCTGACTCATCCTCAGGAGCTGAGTCCAGTGCAGCACAGAACACTGCTTAATAAATACTTTCCGAATAAACTGATAAATAAAATCAGACCAAAGGGTCTTGAACACTCGTTCGGGCAGTTTGGAGAATCTGTGCATACGAACATGTGCACGAGCGCCCAGAGCACTCAGCCCTGTGTGCTGGTATGAGGAGTGCATGTAGCCCTGGTGAGTCTGGGCTTCCATGTGCACATGCCTGACTGAAACCAAGTCCGAGCCAAGACCTGCAGCAGGCAGGGCGCTGAGGACGAAACTGACCGAATTCTACTACTACTCCCAGGCTTGGCACAGTGGATTTGACTCCCTGCCTACAGAGTGATGAATGATGTGCTTCTAAAAAAAAAAAACTACAAAAACTTGTTAATCTGGTTTATTCGTTCATTTATTCACTCACTCAGAAAATACCATGCGAATAATGTCCAGCTGGGGCCTGGGAACCTCCCCTAGTCTACTGAACCCTAACAGCAGTCTAACTTCCAGCTACTGGCCCTGGTGGCAATAAAGGAATTATAAGGCCCGCCCAGAGCAGTGCAGCTGCGCCCTAAGCTAAAGACTCCATGCTCCTGGCCCCATGTCCAGCAGGAACACCACTGCCATGACAACGAAGCATCTCCACATAAGCTTTCAACTAGCTCCTTGGTAGGTCAGCCCTGGGAAGTCTTATTCCACTCTTACCAAGTGACACTCAGCATACTCTGGTGAACCCTCTGTACCCACACACTGTCACTGCACCCCATTACACTGTGTTTACAGGGTATGGTGTCACCAGTCTCTGATGAGTGCCTGAAGTAAGGGATTATCTCTCTTAAAAAACCCTCCATGTGAAGCATGAGTAATGATGTAATAAATGTTTATGAATGAATGAATGAATGAATGACCAGTTGAGTCATAGGTTATATTCTCTGAACTGTGCTTGTTGTTTGATAATTAAAATAATAGTTTTCAAATGTTCTCTAAGCAAAACAGATAGAAAAACAAGCTACTATGATTGAAGCCCCATCCTCTGCGCCCCCCCCCCCCGCCCACCTCACCTAACACAGGAGTCCCTCAGGACCCTCTTTTTTTTATATATATATATATTGATTTTAGAGAGAGAGGAAGGGGGAGAGGGAGAGAGGGAGAGAGAGAGAGAGAGAGAGAGAAACATATATTTGCTGTTTCACTTATTTATGCATTCATTGGTTGACTCATGTATGTATCCTGACCGGGAATCGAACCTACAACCTTGGTATATGAGGATGATGCTCTAATAAAATGAACTACGGGGCCAGGGCCCTCAAGATCCCTTTAAGCCCCTAGGGTTTTTACATCAATGAATGAGCTAATGATACACTTAAAAATCTGGATGGCCCTGGACAGTTTAGCTCAGCAATTAGAGCGTCGGCCCAAAGACTAAAGGGTTGTGGGTACAATTCTTGGTCAAGGGCATGTACCTGGGTTGCAAGTTTGATCCCCAGCCCTTGTCAGGGTCCTTTGAAAGGCAATCAGTCAATGTGTCTCTCTCACATATCTCTCTCTTCCTCCCTCCCTCCCTCCCTTCCTCCCTTCCTCCCTCTCCCTCCCTCCCTCTCCCTCCCTCCCTTCCACTCTATCTAAAAATCAATAGGAAAATATCCTTGGAGGAGGATTAACAACAACAAAAATCTGGATGGATCTCCAAATATGTTACTGAAGAAAGGGACCAGACACAAAAGGGTGCAGGCATAGTATAAGATACCATTTCTATAAAGTTCAAAACGGGCAGAACTGTCCGGCAGGTGCGGCTCAGCGGTTGAGCATCGACCCATGCAACAAGAGGCTGCCAGTTCGATTCCCAGTCAGGACACATGCTCAGGCTGTGGGCCTGATCCCCAGTGGGGGACATGCTGGAGGCGGCCAATTGATGTTCTCTCTCATCAATGTTTCTATCTCTCTCTCCCTCTCACTTCCTCTCTCTGTAAAATCAATAAAAGGGGGAAAAAAAACAGGCAGAACTAAGCAAAGGTGATATACTACTGGTCAGCAAAGTGGTCATCTCTGTGGGAGAAGGGTAAGTTCTGAGAGCACCAAGGGGACTTGTTGGGGCTGGTAAATGTGCTGGTTTCTGATCAGGATGGTGGTCCAACAGGTATGTCTGCTTAGTAAAAATTCATTTTGCTGTATGTATAAGATCTGCTCATTTTCCTATAAACTCTAAAAGTTTGTTGAAAAATAATTAAATAAAAATGAAACCTTCTTGGGGTTCTCAGAGCCCAACTGGAGAACAGGTAGCTTGGAAAGCACAAGGTTCTATTTTACTGACCCACTCCACCGCCACCATCCGACCCCGGGCTCCCCACAAGCTTGTGCCAGGACGCCAGGTACTCACGAGGCTTTGATGAGCAGCTGTTCTCTCTCCTGGAGCTCACGCTTCAGACTTTCTACTTCCACCTTGAGCTCGATATTCTTTCAAACAAGATTAGGAAAGAAAAGAAACAGAGTAAAAATACAGGACACACGAATGTCTACCATGGGGAAACTGCTTTCAGCGTGGACCGACTACGCCATGCTGGTAATAGGCAGCCGTTAAATTCAGAACCTCATTAGCCTCAGGGCACAGGGAAAAGGGAATTATTAAACACTGGTGGTCTCAAAAGAAAGCCCCAGATTTCTCAAGACTTGGAACAATTATGTAAATTTTCCAAGCTTCTAACAGCCAGAGCATTCAAACATCGAGGCATAAATGTCATACAAGAGAGGCCGATTTAAAAATTGCCCTCCACCAAGCAAATTTACAAGCAATTCTGCAGTTTGCTTTTACCGTTCCAAGGCAATTACTTCTGGTTGTTTACCACCATGCATGTGCTGGTTGTAGCAGTGGAAACGTTTTACAGCTTAAAAAAATAAAACATGTGGATGGATAAATGGGAACCTCGTCACTGCCTATCTCATTTCAATGTAAGATTTCGGGGTACTCACTTACAAAAGAGCCACAACCGCACAGGGCAAGCTGTCTATAAGGGATACCACAATGTTCTCCAAACCACCGTCTTCCTCTTAATTGACTAGAAGGAAGGGAGTCATACATGGCCTTGGGCTCAAAATTCACATGAGAATCCGAGTCTTTGGCAAGTGGATCACAACGTGAGACAGTGGGACAGTGGTTGGCTTCTCAAACCAGTCCACAAATATATCCCAGACAGAATATTAGATGAATCCATATGGTATAAACAGGGGTCTGGGTGCAGTTTGCAGAGAACTGCTATAAATCTAGGTTTTCTTTGAAATCTTGCTCCTGTTTATTTTACCCCAATTTTACGTTCTACTCCACAATACATGTGTATCATTTTAAATAAAAATAACATTTCCAGTAAAATTAACAATCTCAGAAGCCATGCCTCCCTCCTTTCAGCCAAACAGCCCTGGGGGATCCCCAGGTTGAGAGGTTAGCCAGAAAGGAAAGGTCACGGGCTTGGGACCAGAAGGACATGGGTTCAAATTCTGCCTCCACTCTTCACCAGGAGGAAACCGCAGTAAGCCAGCAGATGTTCGTGTACTCACTCCTTCACTTCACAGACATCTGCCAGACCTGTGGCGGGCCAAGCACTGCGCTAAGCGCTGACACTGGCAAACAAGGCAGACACAGCCTGCCTGCATGCTCGCACAAACAGAAACCTGGAAGCGTGAGCCTGGAACTGTCCGCAGAAGCACGAGTCCAGGAGGTGAGAAAGCAAGGTTTCTCCTTTCAGATCCCCCAAGTGGCAAAAGAAAAGCATAAAGCCCACCTGACAGGGGCGCTTTCAGGACTAAGTGAGCTAACGAAAGAGAAGAGCCTGGAGACAAGGCTCAGAATGTGTTCTTTTCTTCAGTGTCAAACAACAGGAACTAAAGAAGTCAACTAGGCGGCAGAACTTTTTCCAGAAGAAAGTGATTTTTGCATAAAGGACGCTGAGTGACAGTGCACAGTGTCTTCAACGGCGGTTTTGTGAAAGCCGCAGAAACACCCTTCAAACCGAGGAGTCCCTGCCGGTTCCCAGAATGGCGGAGAGCTGTGTAAGAGCTGACATCACAGACTCTGAGTGCTTTGTTTTCTGATGAATCAACTGGCACTCTAGCCTAGCAAATTCAAAAGAACAGAGAGCTAACATGTCTACTAGACTATTTTTCACAAGCCCAATACCTCAAGTTATAAATTTATATACATGGTGATCATAATTTCTAAACCAAAAATCAAGACACCTTATTAACATAAAATGAAGTATCATTATAAAAAAAGAATAGCCTTGGCCAGGTGGCGTAGTTGGCTGGAGCACTGTCCTGCACACCAAAGGGTTGTGGGCTCGATTCCTAGTCAAGGCTCATGCCTACGTTGTGGGTTCGATCCCCAGTCAGGGCATGTACAGGAGGCAATGGATAGATGTTTCTCTCGTTCTCTCTCCCTTCCTCTCTCTCTAGAATCGATGGAAAACATGTTCTAGGATGAGGACTAAAAAAAAGAATAAAAAAGCTCTTAGGCCACTCTTGAGAAAAGATATCCAAGATATTGTTAAGGAAAAATGCAAGATACAGAGCAGAACACGCTCCCATTTATATAAAAGGGGGTACACACACACACACACACACACACACACACACGCTTGTACATACATAAAATGTCTCTGCCTGAGGAACTAACAATATTGGTTAGACCTAGGAGACAGGGTAGAAGAAAGTCTTTTAGTATATACCTTTCATGCTTTTTGAATTTTGAGTCATGTATACCTAAACAAAAACTTAAATTGAAATAAAAGTGCATTAAAATCAGGTCTTCCAATCAGACAATGGAAGAGAATAGCTGAAACAGTATGGTACAATAAGTAGGCAGACCTGAGTTCAAAACCCACCTCACACAGTAGCCATTACATCAAACAAGTTACTGATCTTCCCTGAGCTTCAGTTTCCTGTCCTGTAAGTGAGGATAATCTCCACTGCAAAGGGCTATCTTGAGAATTAAAATAAAGTGATGACATACAAGGGCCCAGGACAGTGCCTGACACAGAGAAGGCAATTAACACGTTTTGACTTCCTATCACCCTAGACATTCTGAGATGGATAACCATACTTACATATAAAAGGTTCTAGGCTATTGGTTATTCTTTAAAAATCTGATTACATCACCACTTCCTTCCAGAAAAAAGGATGTCCTCATTGTCTTTCCACCCCCACAATGAAGAAAAAAATTGTGTCCTGAGGGACAAGGGAGCTTTTCAACTCTTGAAAAGCCTCAGAAGTACAGTACAATCCCTCTTCAAGACAAGTCCATTTAAGTTCATCCACTGAAACTCAAGCAGAGTTCCTTTCCTCCTTCAAAAGTTTCCACTGGTGCAAACTTCAGAAGAGAAAAAATGGAATAATTCCCAGGCCAAGGGCTAATCTACCGGAGAAAGCCAAGAAACAGGCACTGAAATATTGCTTGTATTCATGTCTCTTCAAGAAAGCCAAGTTCTTTTTTCAACTTTCAAAACCAAGGTTTGTTTTCAGGCAGAGGCCTCCAGGCCAAGACTTCAGATGAAAACAGACTTTTTTTCTGACAGCTGTAAGTGAGCATATCAAGCATACAGAAGAGTCACATCACAGAAACACTGACAATCCTAACTCTCAGCTGCCCATGGAAGCCTCAATAAGACAACGATGATCACTGTCCAGCACTGACTGCGTGCTGGGGCTTTTCATCTGTCACCTCATTTTAATCCACACTAATAACCCTATGACACAGGGATTATCACTTAACTCTGGAGCGAGCCCAGAGAGCTGAAGTGACTTGCCTACAGTTACACAAATGAGTTGGTAACAATAAGATTCAATTCCAAAGACATTCTACCATTTCACTGTCTTTGTCTAGATTATAAATAATTTTAAAAGGGCAATTGAGATATAGTAAATCAGAAGTCTGATTTTAGGAAGAGAAAAGGACTCCCTTAAAATTAATCTTTTATCTCTTTGCTTAATATTAAGGTCATCCTATTATCTTTATGCTCCCCATAATCAATTCAAATTAAATGAGAGCAGCTCTATCTATTCATGCTAACTCTGAGCACAAATATTAATCAAATTTCTGCTTGGAGGACTATGAGAAAAGACCCCAGGGATGGCAGTGAGAAGGGGAACACTCACAGTTTTATAGATGTGTTCTGTGGGACCATTAAATTCCTGTTGCATTCTTTCCTCAAGGAAATAGATGCGAAGCTTTAGGTTAAAGTTTTCTTTCTTCAATTCAGTGATTTGCTGGAAAATAAGCACAGATGGGTTATCAAAAGTAAGGTCTAAGGGATGTTACCTACATTAATTCTCATAGCTTCCAAGGCTACAAATGGATTCAAATGTTAAATACTAGAGAAAGCTTACCTTTGCTACAATTGTACCAATCCAGAATTAAGTGGTTTCCTCTAACCAAATTTAGGACAATCTGAGCATCAGAATAAATAATGACCGAGTAAAGAAAGAATTCAAGACCCCATACTGATAATAAGTAAAGAAAGAAAGGAAAAGAAGAGAGGAATCGGTTCTTTACAAAATAAATCCAGTTAACAAATGTAGAATAACAGGAACAGAAAATCACCACTACACAACCACTATAGTAATAATTGACTCAGGAAAGAATCATCAATGCTAAAAGCATTAGAGGAGAGATCACTGGACAACATATTCATTCACACAGTCTCAAGATATCACCCCACAGATGGCTTATTAATTCCAAAAGGAAAAGGTACATTTAAAATTTAGAAACCTAGCAGATATCACATTAACCAAGAGCATATACAGTTGTCCCTTGGTATCCATGGGGGATGGGTTCCAGGAACACCCACGAAAACCAAAATCAGTAGATGCTCTAGCCCCTTATATAAAATGGTGTAGTATTTTAATAACCTATATTTTTAAAAATATTTTCAATCAAAATATATTCACATTTGGTTGAATCCAGATGCAGAACACACAAATACAGAGGGATGACTGTATTTAATATCACCCTGGTGAGACAATCTGACATCTTGGGCCTCCTGAAATAAATTGCTGAAAGTAAACAATTTCACTTAAAATACTTCTGCCCTGAATCTAATCAAAAGTTGTCAATCAGACACATCCAAATTGAAGGACGTTCAGCAAAACAACAGATCTGGACTCTTAAAAATTCTTAATGACAATCTTAAGTCAAAAATGGTTAGGGAACTCTTCTAAATAAATGGAAGTACTAGAGGTATGACAACTAAGTGCAATGAAATCATACAGTGAATCTTGAATTTAAAAGATAAAGCTACGTGAAGATAACTGGGGAAATTTGAATAACAACTTTATATTAGGTAATAGTATTATGATTTTGTAGGAGAATGTCCTAAGAAAGAGATACATGCTGAAGTACTTAAGGGTGCTATCAACATGTCTGCAACACCCGACTGGTGTGGCTCAGTGGATTAAGCATCCGTCCCATGGACAGAGAAGTCCTGGTTCAATTCCTGGTCAGGACACATGCCCGGGTTGTGGGCGCGACCCCGAGTAGGGGGCATGCAGGAAGCAGCAGATCAATGTTTCTATCTCTCTCTCTCTTTTCCTTTCTCTCTAAAAAATCAATTTTTTAAAAAAAAAGATGTCTGCAACTAACTCTCTAATGATTGAGGAGGAAGGATTCCACCAAAAAAACTATTAGAACTAATAAATGAATTCAGTAAAGTTGCAGGATATAAAATTAATATTCAGAAATCTGTGGTGTTTCTACACACAAATAACAAACCATCAGAAAGAGAAATTAAGAAGACAACCCCATTTACAATTGCATCAAAAAGAATAAAATATTAGGAATAAATTTAAACAAGGAGGTGAAAGACGTATACTCTGAAAACTATAAGACACTGATGAAAGAAACTGAACAAGATGCAAATAAATGGAAGGCTAACCGTGCTCATGGTATATTAGAAGAATTCATATGGTTAAAATGTCCATACTACCCAAGGCAATCTACAGAGTCAATGCAATCCCTATCAAAATATCAACAGCATTTTTTCACAGAACTAGAACAAAGAATCTTAAAATTTATTCGGAACTACAAAAGACCTTGAATAGCCAAAGCAATCTCAAGAAAGAATTACAAAGTTGGAGGTATCACGCTCCCTGATTTCAAACTATACTATAAAGCTATAGTAATCAAAATGGTATGGTACCAGCACAAAAACAGACACATAGATCAATGGAACAGAATAGAGAGCCCAGGAATAAACCCACATTTATATGGTCAATTAATCTATCACAAAAGAAGCAAAGTAAAATTATATAACTTTTAGAAGAATACATAGGGGGAAATCTTTGGAACCTAGGACTCAGCAGAGTTCTTAGATATAACAGTGAAGCATCATCCATAAAAAAATTTTTTTAATCAATAAATTGGGCTTCATCAAAATTTAAAACTTTTACTCTCAAATACAGTGTTAAGAGAATGAAAAGATAAGCAACACAATATGAGAAATATTTGCAAATCACATATCCAACACAGAAACTGTAGCTAGAACACATAAGTAACTCTCAAAATGTAACTGTAAGAAAACAACCCAATTTTTTAAAAAAGCAAAATATTTGAAAAAAAACTTCACAGTAGAAGATACACAGATGACAAAGCACAAGAAAAGATTTTCAACAACTGTAGCCATTAGGAAAATGCAAATTAAAACTACAATGAGATACCACTATGCACCTACTAGAATAGCTAAAAAAAATTCTGTAATTCATAATATCAAATGCTGATGAGCATATGGAACAAATGGAATTCTCAAACTCTGCTGATGAGAATGCAAAATGGCACAAGCACTATGGATAACAATTTGGCCATTTCTTACACAAAAAAACTACACTTATCCTATGAGACCCACCAATTCCACTCCTAATTATTTACCCTAAAGAAATGAAAACCTATTTTTACATAAAAACCTGTATGTGAATGTTTACTGCAGCTTCATTAACAATCACCAAAATACAGAAAGAACCCAAATGCCCTTCAAAGGGTAAAAGAATAAACAGTGTACATCCATATGATGGAATAATACTCGGCTACTGCGATATACACAGCAACACGAATTTATTGCAAAGACATTACTACACTGAGGAAAAGAAGCTAGCCTCAAAAGATTACAAACTGTATGATTCCATTTATGTAACCTCTGGAAAAAGCAAAATTATAGGGATGAAGGACAGAGCATAGCTGCCAGAGGTTTGGGGTAAAGAGAGAGTTTGACCACAAAGAGACAAGTGGGAATATTCTGGCATCATGGAACTGTTCTATATTCTGATTGTGATGATGGTCACATGAACCTAGAATACTATACACATATTAAAATACTATATATATATTTTTTTCTTGATAATGACAGAGGTTACAAGAGTGTACATTTGCCAAAACTCATCCAACACTTAAAATTGGTAAATTTTATTTTATGTAAATTATATCTCAATAAAGTTGAATTTAAAATAACCAAGAAGAAATATAGCAAAATATTAATAGCTGTACTTGAATGCCTAATATATCCCCATACATATACACTCACTAGGGTTTTTTTTTCAGCATTTAAAAAAATAATTGGTAATAGCATATAATACTTATTTTAACAAACATACTTTTATGATTGGATAAAAGAAAATGATAAGCTTACTCAACATTATATTTTAAAACTGTCTGCCCTTGGCCCTCTTGTTAACAATTTTGTGGCTAACAAGAACAGCACAAGAAACAATTGGTAGGTTCATTAAAGCCTCCTTTTGAATGTTGTAAGGAAACAGCACATAAAACATTCATTCAAACAAAAAAGTCTACCCTGCCAGCTGCATCCTATAAAGAGAAACCTTATTCTGTTACTCAGCTACCAATAAAATATTTATGGAGCTTGCTTAGAATGCCCACATTGTACACACTGCTAAAATTCTTAACAACACTTGAAAGAATATTTGTCCTATTTATAGGTAAAGATATTTTCTTAAAAAATAATAGAAAGGTAAATAAGCCTTCAGAAGGTCATTGCCAATGCCAGACAGGCCCAAATGAAATACAGGCACTATCTTCCCTAACAATGCCAGTCTAGTTCTCTGCTTAATACCACTTCCCTTGTAAAGTTTTCTCTGACAACCCCCACCAGGTTGGACTGGGAACCCTTCTAAATGTTTCCATATACCCTCCACTTTCTTCATCAAAGCAGTTATTACACTGCATTGTACCAGCTGGTTATGTGCCTTTCTACCCAAACCATCTCTAAGACATCGAGAACCATATCTTCTTGTGCATTCTAATCTAAAACAGAGGAGACAGTTACTAATTACCCAATGGCTGGATGGGTGGACAAACACATGTAAGACTTTCTCGAAGGCAGTGCAATGCAAGCAGGCATCAGTCAGACAGATCTGGTTCACATCTCTCTATGTTTTTTTTTCTCCACCACTCTTGGACAAGCACTCCCTGCCACGGCCACAAAGCGCTGTGTGACCTGGCTCCAGCCCGCCTCTCTAGTCTCAACATTGCTCACAGTGTTCCAGCCTCACCGGCCTCCTTTCTGGTCCTCAAATAAGCCCAGCTCCTATGTGCCTGCACAGCTCTTCCCACAGCACTTGCCAGGGTAGCTCAGTCTCATCCTTTCCATTTCAGCTCAAATGTCATCAACTCAGATGGGCCCTTCCTAACTATCCGATCTAAAGTGGTCCCCATCTTGACCACCTCCACCAAGTCATGCTCTAACACATAACTCTTATTTTCTTGCTAGAACTTTTCCCAATCTGTATTCACCTTATTTATTGACATATTTATTATTTATCATGTTCATTATATAAATATAATCCACTTCTTGAGGGCACGGACCTTATCTGTTCATGGCCCTGAGGTTTTAGCACAGTACCTAGAACATAGTAGACAATCAACATTTGTTAAATAAATGAATAAATTAATTAAAAAATACAATCCAGACTACATTACTAGCTGTATGACTTTAGTCATGTTCATTTTCCCGTTTGCCTCAGTTCCTTTATCTAAAAAACTGGGATTATAAGAATGCCTATATCAGAGAGCTATTATAAGGATTAGAAGAAATTAATTTCATTGTTTAGTATTATGCCTAGCACAGCATAAGAACTTAAAACATATTAATATTCTTCTCATTTGTACTTCTCCCTTTATGAGAACAAGTTCAAAAGAATGTTTTAAACTTGAGCTGGAAAAACTGAAAGCAACTTACCATACAGTAGGAATAAATACCTCAAAATAGAAAACCCACCAAATATGACTCAGAAACCGAATGCTCACCAGTAAGCTAATGCAAGAGCTGGACTGGCCACACTCCCGCCGTCAGAGCCCCGGTGTTGTTGTGGAACTGCGGCCATCTGCAAAGGGCAACACGATTCCGGGTGGCGCTTTCTGAAGCTGGACAGGGGCCCCACTTTGAAGGAGCTGCTCCTCAGTCCTAGCTTCCTCCCACTCTCACTTCCTGTCAAAAGCCTTGCCTAGCCTAGAGCTCCACCAAAAAGGGAAGAAAAGCAAAAATCAATAACGTGAAAAAGAACCAGGGCAACTCCAACCAGGCCTGCCTTAACTGAAATCTAAGCAGGCGACCGCGCTCTGGCAATCAGTTTCAATGGCTTGCAGGAGCCTAGGCCGCCAAAGCTAAAGCTCACCCAACAGATCGCCTTTTGATTTAAGGCAGCAGGGCTAGGAGCAAGGCCCTGGAGACAGCAGAACGGACTGAACCTCCAATGCTGCCACCTGTGAGCCCTGTGACCTTGGGAAAATTATTTAACATCTTTGTTGGCTCATCTATAAAGTAAGGATAAAAATCAACTATGCTCACAGGGGTGTTGTGACAACCAAAAAGCTAAAGCACTGGCAGGGCCTGGCATTTGCAAGCAGGAAACAGGCTGGCTTTCAAAAGGAATTCACTTCCACTCAAGTCCTCATTAAACAAATCTTTAGGCCACCATCAATTTTTGAAAATCCAAAAACTGTTAGACCACTCACCTGAACATCACAAAACCATGAACTCTTACTGTCCAGCGTTCCTCTCTGGTGAACACACTGCATATATGACGATTTCGCCAGCAGCAGCCAAGTGAGGTTAGTAAAATGAGGAGGATACTTTGGAATTCGTTTCGGATTCCAATACTCTCCCTGGTGTCCTCAAACCATCGGGAAAACTGTTCCCAGGCAAACTTATTAACAATCAGTACTGTAGCAATAACAGAATTTTAAAACTGAACCCGAAACAATACTTGGAATCCAATGAAATCAACTTATGAAATCAACTCCTGTTATATTCTTTTCAGCTTTCACTCATGAATATATATTTTTAAATAAAATTATAACATAAGTGAATTTGGATATTCCACTGCTTTCCCCTAATATCTTAAATTGTTGTTGTAGAATTACACATAATTATCATTTGAAATGACTACACTCAATTCTACTGAACTGATTCACTGTCAATTATATCACATTCCTCTACTGGGCATCTATGCAGTCAGTGTGATCTAGTGGAAAGCATTTGGGCTTCATAATCAAAAAGACCAGGCTTGAGTTTTGCCCACTTTGAGTTTCTCAATCATACCAAGCTCATGGGCAAGTCATTTAATCTCTCCAATCTCAGCTTCCTCATCTGTGAAATACCTTCCTCACAAGCTTATTCGGGAAGCCCAGGAAACGACAACATGTAAAATACAACTCCTTTGTTCCCAATTTTCCAATGATACACAATGTGGCAACAAACACCTTCATACACAGAGCTTTTTCCTTCTACTGAGTTGTTTCCTGAGAATAAGTTTTCCCAAAATGAATTAATGGGCTCAAGAGGAATATCTTTTTTTTATGACAAACGGGGCAGGGGTGGGGAGGGTGAAGGGAATTATTCCCTAGTAATAATAAGTAACTCGTAATATAGAGGTTACAGAGCAAATTTGAAGATGTGACCTCCCAGCCATTCCTCAAATAAAACACTAAATTTGACCAACTGCCTCAGCGGAGACCAAGAATTTTCAACAAAAAGGAACAGCACCTCAGGGCAACTGGGTATGAGACACAAGCAGCAGACTTTACCCTAAGAAAATAATCACATAACTGCAAAAGGACATGTGCACAGGGACATTCATCACAGCTTTGTTTGTAATAGTGAAAAATTAGAAACAATCTGGAATGTCCCACAATAAAAGATTATGCAAATTGTGGCTCAATCCATCCCTTTTAATCTCTTTATGAACTTTAGACAGTCATTAAATACTACTATCCATCAGTACTATTAATGGAGGTAGAAAGCTACCCCTCATTCCTTGTCAGGAAAGTCACAGAAAAAGCCAGAATTAAACTCTTCCATAAACGAATAAAAATTGCTATTGGACTGACTGGATATGCTGAACCAGATTCTAGGTCCAGTAAGACAGGCCCCCACTGCAGATCAAACCGATTTGCCAACTTCCTACCATAGGCCTGCCATAGAGGTGATTATACCTTCAGCTAATGAAGGTAGCTAGGCAATGGATTACCAGTTTAAAGACCCAAAAGAAGGCATGTGGTTTTCATATGTCAGAGTGAGGCCTTGCACAGAGTAGCTGAGTGGAATAGAAAGACTTCCTGGGCCAGGAGACCTGAATTCAAAGCCTGAAGAAGCCCCTCTCATTTCTGGACTTCAGAGTCCTCATGTGTCAAATGAAGGGACTCCTGGCATTCCTCTGGCTCTGAAATTCTGACTTTCTTCTAAACATTTCATAACCCCATCCCTTAGCTCCAACATCATCCTCTTCCCCACGAGACCACACACAGCAGCCTTTTAACTGATCACACTGCCCCCCGTCTTGCTCCCTCCTTGCAGTCACTAGCCTGGGTGATCTGAAAATGTAATTTGGTTATTTCCCTCCCAGATCAACCCATCACTGGCTCCCCCTTTCATCTTCAGGACAAAATCAAACAGAGCAATGTAATATACAGGATCTGACCCCTGCCTGCTTCAATGGCCAAGCTTCTCTCAGGCCCCCTCACACAGCCTCCTTCCAGCCAAAGAGAATTTACAGTTCTCTAAATTCATCACACCCTATCATGTCTCTCTCTAAGTTTGCCCATGTGAGTCCTTTTGTCTGGAATGCTCTCCTAGTCCTCGTGCCTTGGCTAATCCCTCCTTGTCCCCGAATATCCAACTCAAGGAACAACTCCTCCAGGGAGGCTTCCCTGAATCCCCCAGGCCAGGTTCAGGGCCCCTCCTCTGTGCCCCACAGTGCCCTGTACTTATCTCTATCACTGCACTGTTTTCCTCTCCATCTCCTCAACTAGACTGTGAGTCTCTTGACAGGGAAACATACTCGGTATTAACCTACTACAAATTCCCCAGTCCCTAGCATAACCTGGCACAGGGTATGTATCTGAAAAATTTTTTTTATCTTCACTCGAGGACATTTTTACATTTATCTTCAGATAGAGCGGGAGGGAGAGAGGGAGGAAGAGAGAGAAACATCGATGTGAGAGACACATCAAGTGGTTGCCACCCACACGACTCCAACCAGGACTGAGGACAAACTGCAACCGAGGTACGTGCCCTTAGCAGGAACTGAACCCAAGCCTCTCTGGTCCGCGGGCCGACACTCTAACTGCTGAACAAGGCCTATGTCTTGCTAGATGCTAGCTAACAGACCCTGATGTTTAGATACCCATCATCTGAGACTAGAAGAAGAGGAATCATAAGTTTTCCCTTTAAATCAAAAGTATTCCAGCCTCCTCTTTAATATGCATGCTGACTTTAAAACTAGCATGAGATGCCAAGACCATTTCCTAAAAGCATCCCACAGAAAGTTCAGACTACCTCAACACAGTAGTCATGCATTGGGTAGCTCAGGTCAGATGAAAAATTTCAGTGACTTATAAAGACCTAAAAGGGAAACACTGAGAACAGTGTGGTCATTTCGATTTCAACTGAAGAATCTGCTCTTGAAAATACTACAATAAAAAATATTAATGCCATAAAAACCTGACAGCAGCCAAAATACCACAGTCATAAAAAAAAATTTTAAAAAAAAACCACATAAATCCTAAAACATATTGGCATGGAAGGCTCTCCCTCGCCTTTACGAAAAATAGTATTTAGGTCATCAAGAGCACATCTGAGCAAGGGAAACTTAAATCACATGCAGAGAAGGAAAAAACCACAATAATAAATATACCAATAACAATAAGAAGGAGCAACAGCTGACACATAGGATGAACTCAGTTAGGCACCTGTGCTTCACACACATTCACTCCTTTAATCCTCATGACAGTACTACCAAATAGAAACTATTATCATGCCGGCTGTCAAGACAAGAAACGTACAGAAAGGTTAAGTGACTCGCCCAAGGTCACCCAGCAGAAGTGGATGAGCAGGCAGCCTGGCTCCAGAGGCTGTGGTCCTTTGAGAACAGCTTTGCCACGTCACACCTCTGGGCCTCAGTTTCTCCTACACATATTAAAGAGGGCTGGATTCAACTGATTCCTCCCAGGTTACATGGCAAACAATAAAAGTGAAAAAAAAATTCTAAGATTCTATTAAGTTTTTCCATCTAGAAATAAAACTCAAAACTGTGCCCTTCGTAAATTAAATAACTATATCTTACAGAGCTGCTTTAATATTAATGTAATGTAGATGAAGAGCCTAACACATAAGTGCCCAGCTCAGAGCAAGAGCTCCATAAGCAGTAGCTATTATTACTCTTATGAAAAACAGGAACAACCATTTAATAGTAGAGCACATTTTAATTATACACAATGTGAAATAATCAAATCTCATTCGTTTACAGCTCCAGACCCCACAGCATAGATCAAGTTGTACAGCTGAAATTATAACAACTCAAAGCTCAGAAATTACTTGTTTCCATTAGAGATCTGACAAGTCATTTCTTCAATTGGTCACTGGTGGCTTGCAGATAACTATTAGCAGTAATGAGCATTCTAAATTAAATCCAGAAACAGTACCGCTCTGTTCTGCAAAGACAACTGGGGAGAGAGAAACAATTGTGGAACGTCCTTCTCTCTGTGTCCTTCATCTTCTCTCTGATAAATATCTCCCTATCTTGCATAGTATGGGTTTCATTTGGTTACAAATGAAGAAGGGTCTAATTCTTCCCATGATGAATGAGAGCGTTGAACAGGTAACTTGTTAAGGAGATTCGGAATTGGGAAAATAACCTTATTTTCCTGTTACTTGACAACAAACGCCCTCCACTAACAAATGAAAGACACAGTACCGAAAGACATTAAGCATAGGAGCCAAATCTATCACCGCGTAATCCATCCTCAGACAATTACCACACAGCACTGGGTCCACGCTGTTCGCGTTTCATTCAACAGCAACAAAAATGAACCCTACAAAATGCAAGGAGTCGCCCCAATGTGGTGAAAAGAATAATGGCTTCGGAGTCATTAAAAACCTGGATCCAAATCCTAGCTCTGCCACTTAAGTACTACGTGATTCCTTATCTGTAAAATGAGGATAATACAAAATACCTCACAGAGTTATAGCAAAGATTAAATGGGGACCATAAACAAGGCACCTGACATTATAAGAAAGCCCTTGACAAATATGAGCTCCTCTCAACTGTGCAATATGGTAATATCCTCAAGTTCGGAACACCAGAAATACACCACCCTCCCCCAAGCTGGAAATTGCCAACCGTGTTAGAACCCATACCTGGTCTACGTATTAAAGGGCCAACTGCCTAGGTATGCAACAGCTGCACAGAGAATGCCCACGAGACACGGCATTCCTCCAAACTGTGGCATTATCCAGCTTAGACACTTGTCAAGAAATACAGCTCCCTCCAGGGTCTGCTCAGATAGCGGCAGTAGGCATGATTTGTCAGGGACAGTAACTTGGTATCTCCACTTACATTTTCAAAGTCCTTCATGTTCCGTGCTCTGGTGGGAGACACCGTTTCTTCTGACACCTTTGGGAGCACTATAAAGAGGTGAAATAGACAAAACATCATAGTATGCAAATCGCCCAGCATCCCTACTCGGATATAGAGCCCAGAGAAGAAAACAACGTGAACAGCTTCCATAGTATATTCTGCTGGTACTTTCTGTCTGTTGTGATTTACTGATTTGAGTCCGGGGAAAGCTCTAAACCATTAGATTTCAAGTATTTACAAATTACTCAAACTAGTCCCAATGTAATAATATGTGTGTCAGAGGATGAACTCATAAAATGCACTGGGCATGTGGCAAAGCAGCACCGTCCTGATACGCATCTCTTCACTCTTTGTATAAAAGTATTCTGCTGACCAGGAATATCATCCCACCTGTCAGCAATTAAAACAAAGCATGTCTAACTGACCTGACAGCAAGGGCTGGCAACGTTTCTATGGCACCAGACAACAAATATTTTAGGCTTTGTAGGCCATATATAAAGTCTAAATCTGTTACAAATATAAGACAGTTACATTACTAACTCTTCTGTTGCAGCACAAAAACAGCCACAGACAATTCATAAACCAATAAAGAAGCTATGTTCCAATAAAAGCTTATTTTCAGCCCAGCCGGTGTGGCTCAGTGGACTGAGCATTGTCCCGGTTTGATTCCCGGTCAGGGCATATGCCCAGGTTGTGGGCTTGCTCCCCGGTAGGGGGCATGCAGGAGGCAGCCGATCAGTGTTTCTATCTCACATCGATGTTTCTCTCTCTCTCTCTCCCTTCCTCTCTCTCAAAAAAAAAAATCAATAAAAACATATTTTTTTTAAAAAAAAGCTTATTTTCAAAAGCAAGCTTCGGGTTGGAAACTGCCAATCCTTGCTTTGGAATAATTAAAGACTCTGCCAAAACCCAAATTTTTCCACAGCTTCTTTAATTCAGCAAACTTTTCTTACACCCCTACTGTGTGTAGGGTGCTGGGGAAACAACAGTGAAGGAGACATTGATGCTGGGCCCAAGAGGTCCCCAATCTAGTGGGCAAGACAGAGATGGACACAAACTAGTATGCTGCACAAAGCACATGCACTTTTTAGCTGCTGGGTAAGTGCGTGTTGCGTGAATGAAAGCATCTTCCGACAAATAGGCATGGAGGGCCTCTTCGCCACTAGGCATCATTCTAGATGTGGCCATATCAGGAAACAAAACAAAAAAATGGAGCTGATATTCTAGAAAGAAGAGACAGACAATCAACAAAATAATAGGGCAATTACACAGTATGTTAAATTATGATAAATGCTGTGGGAAAAAATAAAGTGGATAAGGATAAGAAACACCAAGATTGCAATTTTAAGTAAGGTGGTTAAATTAAGGGAGGTCTCACTGAGAAGGTGACATCTGGGCAGACCTGGAGAAGGGCAAAGGGAGAAGCCTGAGGTGAGAGCATGTCTAGGGGGCCTGAGGACCAGCCATGACACCAATGGACTAAAAGGGACAGAGAGGAGGTAAGCGAGGTACTGGGGGACAGACTGTGGATGGCCTTGTCGGCTCTTCTCAGGACTCTGAGAGCCAACAGGGGATTCTGAGCTAAGGAGTAACATGATCGGACTCAGGTTTCCACACGCTCCCTCTGGCTGCCTCACTGAGAACAGACTGAATGGCGCTTAGGAACAAGGAGACCAGTTAATACAGGGATAATCTAGACCAGAGATCATGGTGGCTTAGACCAGGGTGGCAGAAGTATAAGTGACCAGAAGTGGTCTAATTCTGGATATTTTTTAAGTAGCCAACAGGAATCAATGAAATGAAATATATAAGTTTCAGAGAGGAAAACACATCTAAGTCATCCTGAGGAGAGCCAGGGAAGGCAGTGAGCTTCAAGCTCAGTTTGTTTGTTTTTTTCCTCCAAATATTTTTTCTTTATTGCGTTTAGAGAGAGAGGAAATGAGAGGGAGAGGGAGAGAGAGATAGAAACATCTATGACAGAGAACATCGACTGGCCACCTCCTGCATGCCCCCCACTGGGGATTGGGCTCACAACCTGGGCATGTGCCCTGATCGGGAATCGAACCAGCGACCTCTTGGTGCATGGGTCGATGCTCAACCACTGAGGCACACCAGACGGGCTTCAAACTCAGTCTTAAAGAGGCAGCAGGCTGTTGTGGGGGCAAAAGGAAAAGAAATGTCCCATCAAAGGCCCAGAGGTGGGAATGGGCACAGTGCTCTGAACCATTCAGCAGAAAAGATGTTCAGGGGCTGGGCAGGGCCAGACTCAGGACACACAGATGTGTGTCCCTGCTCCTCAAATGGCCACGCTGGGTCGCCTGTGCCTGTGTCTCTATCTAGGTCCTACCCATTCTTCAAGTCTTGGCTCCAATATCAGTTTCTTAGGAAACTCTTGCCTAACCCACCTCCTCCATTCACCAGGGTAAATTCCCTCTTACCCGTCACAGCACCTTATCCTTCTTGGCTCATTACATTCATCGTATGATTTACCATCATAATTCTTTGTTTAATTTTCTGTCTTCTCGGCTTGACCGTAGCCTATTCAAGGCTGAATCCCAGGGCTTAGCCCAGAGCCTGGCATGAAGCAAATGTACACATGGGCTGAATTAAGGAGCAGGCCTACCAATTTTCTGCTTCTAACTGCCTGTGGGCAGGAAAAGCAGAAGCCAGAATTGTTGGATGTTGTGTTAAAAGTAAAAGTTAACATATTCTGAAGGAAAACCTAAGGGTGGCCTATAAACTAAAGTATTCTCCAGAAATAAACCTTGTGACATTTATATGATCTGCTCTAAAAACTTCTCCCTTTTGCACATATCTCATCACTTTGGGGAAGAGAATAAAACACAAGTCAAAATATCTCCAAGATATTTCAACAAGTCAAATTATTAGCACTTCCCACAGATACTTAGGATAGCTTGCACTGCTTTCAGAAACAAAAAGTATGAAGAGTGCTTCGCAAAATCCACACCGCAAAGCAGAAAATCTCCTCACAATCCAGCTTCACCACAATAGATGCTTATTTACTCGGCACCGTCTCCTGCGGTCTAACCAGCTATTTGTCTCCAAAGGGCAGGCCCGTGTAGGAATGCTGGGCCTCCACTAGCAAATGGAATCCAGCAGCCTGCCAGGAAGGCCTTGGCACACAAAAGTTCAGACAGCAGCTCTCCTCGGCCTCCAGCCACTCAGCAGTGGGGACCAACAGATCTTCCGTGCCTGACTAGTCACCAATTCAATGTCCAGCCTCCATGCAGTCATTCAGTTTAGCAAACATAGATTGAATCCCTATAAGCTTGGTAGCAAGAAAGAAAACCTGCCCTGGCCGGTGTTGCTCAGTGGTTAGGGCATCGTCTCATGCACCGAAGTTTCGCAAGTTCAATTCCCAGTCAGGACACATACCCAGGTTGCAGGTTCAATTCCCAGTCGGGGCGCATTCATGAGGCAACCGATCAATGTTTCTTTCTCACATCAATGTATGTGTGTCTCTATCTCTTCCACTCTCTCTAGAATCAATGAAAAACATATCCTTGGGTGAAGATTAAAAAAAAAAAAAAGAAAGAGCCTGGCTGGTGTGGCTCAGTGGATTGAGTGTTGTCCCATGGACTGAGAGGTCCCAGTTCGATTCCCGGTCTGGGCACATGCCTGGGTTTCGGGCCCGATCCTCAGTAGGTGGCATGCAGGAGGCAGCTGATCAATGCTTCTCTCTCACATGGATATTTCTCTCTCTCTCTCTAAAAAAATCAATAAAACATATTTGAAAAGAAAGAAAGAAAATTCATGAAATATGGCCTAAAGGACATCAATTTCTCTAGTCCTGTGTTTATGAAAGGAGGTGAATAATAAATCAATACATATATAAAATATTGAGCACCTACTGGGAACACCTAGCCAGGCCAGGGTAAGCTCTGGGCCCCAGAGACATCAGAGCCCAGGCTCAAGGCCTCAGGGCCTCATGGTCTGATCTCTACTTCCTTTGTTCTTACTCAAGAGAATGCCCAGCTTTGTGTACTTACCACCATTTCCCAAACCAGCAATGGGGCTGATGCTTTCCAGGTCATCTGGTAACTTGGGAACAAGGCCACTAAGAGAGAACAGGTGCATAAGAGATGGGTTAGTGTTTGAACAACAGAGACTGTTAAGACTGCCTACCCTACAGATGACAACCATCAGACCACAGCCAATGAGGTGCACACAGATGAGCCGCCTGGGAAGCATGCAGTGCAGAGGTTAAGAATTTAATAGCTGAGTGACCTTCAGTAAAGTTGGTCAGTCATTCATTCATTCAATCACACATACATCAAGTGTTCTATGTGCCATACATGTGGTAGGTGCAGAGGCACTGTGCCAAGTATAAACTACTTAAGTTTCTGAGTCTCACTCTCTTAATCTGTTACATGGGAATACCACCCTCGCACTGTAAAAATTAAATGAGTTAACGTACATAAATACAGTACGTAGTAAACACTCAATAAGTGGCATCTATTGTTTTTGTCATTACTATTATTAATATACCTATCACAACCAAAAATTAAGCTTCCAAGAATCAGGCTTTAAGAACATTGAACAAAAATGCAAAATTCACTGATCCAAGAAGTTTTACCAGGTGAATTATTAAAATAGGTTCAGTGAAGATCTGGAGACATTGCCAGAAAACTAAAGCATCATAAGAGGAGTGGTTTAACACTAAAGACACTACCCTAGGTTCTAGTCTAAGCTCTACCACATACTCCTCCAGGCTTTGCTTCCTTCATCTGTGAAAGGAGAACAGCAGCTATTTCATAGAGTAACTGACAAGTAAACAAGACACAGTGCCCAGCAAGGTACATGCATATTGTGCAAAGCAAAATATCACTGTCACCTAGAAACACAGTGCTTTATAATTTATAAAGGCTTTACTATCACGAGAGCTACCCCATTCCCTGAGGGTCCATGCATTTTTCAAAGGAAGGTGCTGAGATTCAGATCATTTCAGTGGCCCATCTAGTGTCCCATGGTAGTTAAATAGAGAACCAAGTCCAGAATCCAAGCCTGTTGTGTCTAACCCCCAATGATGCATCCCTGTCCCAAGCTGTAAACTAGGAGCTGATGGAAGCTTGGCTTGACTTCTTAGCAGTTAGCTCTTTCCATATTTCTAAATCTGAATCCATTCTGTTCCGAAGACAATTTTGCCTGATCACCAAACTTCAAGTTGGCATGCACTTCCAAGATGAGTGCCAAGCAAAAAAAATGGATATAAAATTCCAACATCAAGAAAATTACAGAAAATGATTACATAAAATGTGTCTGCTATAAAAATAACTGAAAAAAACTTAAGTAGAATATGCCCTCAGTTATTTAAAAATATACATATACACTATAGTCACCTCTAATCCTTCTTGGAAATTAGGTAGGCTATAAATACATAATGAGATAAAGGAAATATTTAAAATCATCATTTGTGGAAATGAGAGATATTTTCCTCTTTTTAATTTTCTATAATTCTCAATTTCTTCCAATAAGCATCACTAGGACAAACTCTACTTTCTAAACTTTAATTTCCTAAAAATTAAAATCAAGTTCAATCACCGCTTTTTGCAGATGGTGGCCCAAAGGCCCACCAGGTTAGTGGTCAAGCTCAGCCTAGTCTAGTCTCTACATTCCCAATGGGGTTCTCCCCACCACAGCCACTGAATGACTCCCACCGGCTGAAATGGCCTATCAATTACTCAAGCCAAGATCAATCACAGTTGAAAACTACCAGGTAGGCAAAGCCAAAGAATTTGGTCTTAGACAGGTTTCCAATAGACAAACACTAAATTTGAAAAATAACATATGACATCCCAACTCTTAGAAGAAACCACTATATAACCCAGAAATTCCTGTCTTGTTCCTGCCAAGTTTCCACTTGGGCTTTACCTACCCACTTTTTTTTTTTTTAAATAATCCTCATCTCAGGATATGTGGGGGGGTTTTGTTTGTTTTGTTTTTTTATTTATTTTAGACAGAGGAAGGGAAGAAGGAAAGGGAAGAGGGAGAAACACTGATGTGAGAGAGAAACATCGATCAGTTTGCCTCCCATATGCGCCACAACAGGGGATTGAACCCACAACCTAGGTATGTGCCCTGACTAGGAATCAAACACGCAACCTTTTGGTATAGAGGACGACGCCCAAGCAACTGAGCCACCCAGCCAGGGCGTACCTACCACTTTAAAATGCTATGAATCTGTCATCTGCACACTCCAGTCAGTTCCAGCCTCACTTCCAGCTCTAAGTAGCTCCCTCTTATTCTGATCAGTCATTTTTGGCCTGAGAACTAAGGTTGGGGCTTCATGGAGCCTCACGAGAAATCAAAACTATGCGAGCAAAAAAAGGGGGCTTAGATATGGTTTTATCATGGTACAGATTGGGGAGACGAAGGCCCAGAAAAGAGAAGGAACTTATTTGCTCAAAATCACAAAGCCTAGTGGCAAAGCTGAGACCAAATCCAGCAAAACCCAGCATGACCATAACAAGCCTACCATGTAGGGCACCATGCTGAGCAGGCACCGCTCGGGACAGGACAGGCAGCCTCCCATTTAAGCCTCACCACAGCCCTTCTGTGGTAGGTGGTAGTTTTTAAATGTTGCCTTTTTTTTTTTAATGAGAAAACAGAGGCCCAGAAAAAGTTAATAAACTGCAAAAGCCAAGCTAGCTGGATTTAAAACCCCATGCTCTTAACCTCCACACCACCCTGGCACCCCTAACACCTTCCTCCAGGGGCTGTGGTGAGGTCCGAATGAATGGAGGCAGAGGATTTCCAGTGCTCACTGGCCACAGTGCAGAGCCCCCCCGCGAGACTGCTGTCAGTCAACTAATTGTTGAGTGCATGAATGGACACTCACCTGAGCTTCACCATCTCATCCTGCTATCTTGCTCTCAATAGGAGCGGCCACTCAATAGGAGCGATGTTTCTGTGTCTGTATATGGCAGTAACAATTGTCCATTTATACCACAGACCCAACTAGGCCTAAGTGTTTCATTGGCAAAGTGTTATGAAAGCCGTGGATGGGACTGGACGTCACTTACAGAAAACAGTTACACCAACAAGGGCACTTTTGTTTGCCTTTCAACAATTCATTTGTCACTCTACGTTATTTATCCTTAGAGAGGATATATAGAAATACAAAAATACAGAAAAGCCTACAGTTCTCTTCAACTACCCCTCACTCCCATCTCAGTCCCCTCCTAAGAGGTAACCAAGGCTGCCAACAAGAGATGGGTCCTTCCAGATCTTTCTCTACATATCTACATACACAGAGACATAATTTTATTTTGTAGCTTAAAAATAAATAAATGCAATCAAACTTTGTATTATTCTGCAGCATCTTTTCCTCACTTAATGTGTCCTAAAGATATTTTCATCACAGAACAGATCTCCCTCAATGTTTTTAACTCCTGCAAAGCACTCTTTCAACATGTAATGCCCACGACCCACAGAAGGATACACATTACCCTTAATCCTTGAAACATTTTCTAGTCTGTTCTATTCCATTTTATAAAATTCTGATTGCAACCTACTAAATTGAATTTCATGAGCTGCCATGGGTCACTGTCTGAAAGACACTTTTGAAAGGATCTATATTTACCCAATCCCCTGATGGTAATTCAATTTGTTTCCAAGTTTTTCCTTTTACAAACAATGCTGTACAAATATCCTCACACAGGTCTCTTTGTGCACATGCATGAGGATTTCTTGTGGAGAGCTAACAAGAAGTGTAACTGCTGGTCCAAAACATATTCACTTTTTTTTCCCCCTTTGGTTAATCCTCACCCAAGGATATTTTTCCACTGCTTTTTTTTAGATAGAGTTGAAGAGAGGAAGGGAAGGAAGGGAGGCGGGGAGCGAGAGAGAGAAAGAGAGAAACATCAATGTGAGAGAGACACATTAATTGGCTGTCTCTCACGCAACTCCGACCAGGGCTGGGGATTAAACCTGCAAGCTGGTACGTGCCCTTGACTGGGAATCAAACCCAAGACCCTTTGGTCCATGAGCCAACGCTCTAATCACTGAGATAAACCAGCCAGGACTTCAATATGTTTTTATTGATTTTTTTTTTTTAAAGAGAGAAGAAGGGAGAGGTAGGGAGGGAGGGGGAGGGGGGGAGAGAGAGAGAGAAACAGATTGGCTGCCTCCTTCACACCCCCTACTGGGGATCAAGCCCATAACCCCAGCATGTGCCTTGACCAGGAATCGAACCAGTGACCTCCTGGTGCATGAGACAATGCTCAATCAACTGAGCCACATCAGCCAGGGCCACAGTCACATTTTCTGAATGGGCAAAGGATTTGAAAATATACAAATAGCTAATAAGCACATGAAAAAATGCTCAACATTACATTAGGAAATGCAAATCAATACCATAATGAAGTATCATGTCACACCTCCACAGATGGCTACAGTGAAAAAGACAAACAATAACAAGTGTTCATGAGGCTATGGAGAAATAAGAATCCTCATACACTGTTGATCAGAGTGCAAAATGGTGTGGCCACTTTGGAAAAAAGTTGGACAGTTCCTTAAAATGTTAAATATAGTGTTACCATATGACCCAGCAATTCCACTCCCAGGTATATACCTAGAGAGAAATGAAAACATATGTCCATATAAAAACTTGTATACAAATAAATGTCACAAGCCAATAAATGTGATAGTATTAGGAGATGGGGCTTTTGGGAAATAATTAGGATTAGATGAGGTCATGAGGGTGGAGCCCTCATGAATGGGATTAGTGCCCTTGGAAGAGATGAGAGAGAGCTTGCTTCCTCTCTCTACTCTCTTCCACATAAGGATACAATGAGAAGTCAGCAGTATCCAACCTGGATAAGGTCTCACCAAAACCTAACCATGCTGGCACCCTGATCCTGGACTTCCAGCCTCTACAACAATGAGAAATAAATTTCTGTTGTCTATACGTCATCCAGTCTATGGTATTTCTGCTACAGCAGCCCAAACAGACCAAGGCAGGGAGCAACTACTAACAGGCATATTTTTTTGGATGATGAAAATATTTTAAAATTAAATTTCGGTAACAGTTGCACAATTCTGTAAATATACTGAAAAATCATTAAATAGTATATTTTAAATGGTGAACTTTATGGCATATAAATTATATTTCAATAAAGCTGTTAAAAAACACACAGGCTGCCCTGGCCAGCTTGCTCAATGGTTAGAGCGTCAGCCCACAGACCAATGAGTCGAGGATTCGATTATGGTCAAGGGCATGTACCTTGGTTGCGGTGCATCCCCCGCCCTGGTCAGGGTCGTACAGGAGGCAACCAGTCGATGTGTCTCACATCGATCTCTCTCTCTCTCTTTCTCCACACCCCCCCTCCCATTCTATCTGAAGATAAATAGAAAAATATCCTCAGGTGAGGATTAAAAAAAAAAACAAAAAACACACAATAGATGCCAAACTGTGTTCCAAAAAGACTGTTCCACTTGACACTCTGTATGTGCACTTGTTCAGTGATTTCAAAGCAGCATTTCACTACTCAATATGGGACCTACATTTACATGGTGTTTAGCTTTTCAAACAAAGACTGAAAAGAAATTATTCATTCAACAAATATTTGTTGAGCCTCTACTATGTGCCAGAGATGGTCCTGGGTCTAAAGGTACAGTGGGCAACAAGCCAGATGTGCTTCCTGCCCTCAGAGTTACGTGACGAGGGGTGCTCTCCTCAAACCTCACAGTCTACCAGTAGCCCTGATCCAAAGTCAGCCTTGGATCAAGCTTTTAGACCTTCACTGAAAATTTCATTCTACCATCCCCTTTCTCAAACTCCTTTTACAAAATTCCATGAAGGCACTCTTTGCCTGATAAAGGACAAACTGTGTACAAACTTTTGGGAAAATACAAACTTATAAGAAAACATTTCTTTTTTGGTCTGCCCCTAAGCAGACAGCAAGCACTTAGTGGCCATGTATTGGAGGGACCTATAGATGAACAAGTTGGGCCCAGGTCTTAGGAAGCTCCCAGTTAGGGAGAGGCAGAATCCTGGGCATGAAAATAAAAGGGTGGACCCAGGGTTGTGGGCACAGAGGATCTGTCCAGGAAACAGTGTAACATGGAAACAATATAACAAAAATAGCTAACTTTTAATGCACTCGCAGTAGGTGCCAGGCTATATACAATCTACAGACATCCAGATAAAATAGATATTACCAAAGAGAAACTGAGGCTCAGAAGGGTTAAGTGAATTACTCAAGTGATATAGCTAGTAACTAGCTGAAGCAGGATTCAGACCCAGTCGTCCTGAGTACAAAGCACAGATTTCTTTCAACACCACCAGGCAGGGTTTAATAAAGGCCCTTAGCTTGGGTGAGGTTCCTGGGGCAGGGATCTGGGCCTAAATGTCACAGGGCTGGAGCGTTTTGGGGCACCCACAGGTGATCAGGTTTAGAGAGAATGACGCACACTAACTTAATTCAACAAAAGTCTAAGGACAAACTGGAATCCAGTTTTGTCTCTAAAACTGAGGCTTGGCAATGACCAAGCAGAAGAGTGCTCGTATCAGCAGAAGACGAGGTGATTTTATTCTAGAGGCTTTTCTCTTCCACTGTGACCACCTAATGGAGAACCTCTCTCCCAGAACCTTTCTGCCAGTCTTTAAGGGCCAGTTCAAGTACCAGTGGCTCCATAAAATCCTCCTAGATTCCTCTCGGAATAGGTACACAGAACTAGTCAGAAGGCAGGACAGGGTACTGAGAGCCAGGCTTTGGAGTCAGTAGGCCTAGATTTAAGTCCAGACTTGATCGTGCACTTTCTGTGGATCCCAGACCACTCACTTCACCTCTCTGAGCCCCAGTGTCTTCACCTATAAAAGGGGACAATATTGTCAAAAAAGTGTTGTTTATTCAGTGATTTAACAAAGAGTTACTGAGCCCCATTTACGAGCTAGACACCAGGTTAGGAACCAGGATTACAAAGATGATCAAAATACAGCCCCTGCTCTCAAACAGGTCACAGTCGAATCTGGGAGATGGACAAGTGAACAGGGTACCTGCTCTGTCCAATACGGGACTCATCGGCCACATGTACCACCTGACGTGGTCAATCCATGCTGAGAACTGCTGTAAGTGTAAAATACATACTGGACTTCAAAGACTCCATAAGATAAAAAAGAATACAAAATAATTTTAATAATTATTAATAATTTTCTGCTGTTTACAAGTTAGAATGATAATATACAAAAATATCAAATTAAATTAAACATATTATTAAAATTAATTTCACCTGTTTTTGTTTTACTTTTTAAATTTGGCTACTAGAAAAGTTTAAATTACATATGTGGCTCAAGTTCTATTTTTGTTGGACAGCGCTAGTCAAGAAAATTCAGTGAGGCGAGTAAGGGCTGAGATAGGGTCAGTGATGGATGGGGTGGCTAGAAGAGTACAGAGGGCCCAGGTGGGGATGGGGGAATGTCAGTGAAAACTTCCTGGCAGTGACATCTAAATTGAGACCTGAAAAATAATAAGCATTAATAAGGCAAAGGGGTGTAGGGAGGGCAATCCAGGCAGCAAGATAAGCAAGTGCACAGGCCGAGCAGTAAGAAAGAACAAGGTGAGATCATTCACGACAAAGAGTTTGGCAGCCCGGCAGAATGAAGAGCCTGGGGAGGGAGAGGGAGGACAAAGGAGGCTGTGAAGTAGATGGGGCCCAATTAGGATGGACCTTGGAAGCCCCATTAAAGAACTTCATCCTGAGTGTGAAAAGGAGCCAGGGAGGGTCTGAAGCATGTGAATAAGAGATTTGTTGCCAGGAATGTATGCAGCCCCTGGGTCCTGAGATGTCAGGGAGAACAGGGGAGATTATTTGATGAGTTACCACCCTGAGTGAGACACTGGGCTAAACCTTTTTAGACTCACCCACTTTACAGATGATGAAAACTGATGCTCAGAGGGTAAGTGACTTATCCAAGGTCACAGGATTGTTAAGTGGCAGAATTGGGACTGAAACCCAGCTGGGTCTGGCCAACTGGCACCGAGATGAGAAAAGCTATCTGAGAGAATAATAATAGAGTTTATCTTAATGGCAATGAGAAGCATTAAACATATTAAAGCAGCAGGCTGTGATGGTCAGATTTACACTCTAAAAAGAACTTTCAAGCCCTGGCCGGTTTGGCTCAGTGGTTAGAGCGGTGGCCTGCAGTCCAGAGAGACCCGGGTTCGGTTCCCGCTAGGGGCATGTGCCTCGGTTGCGTTTGTCCCCGGCCCTGGTTGGTCATGCGGGTGGCGGCCGCTCGGTGTGTCCCTTTCACGTCGATGTTTCTCTCTCTCTCTCTTCCTCTCTCTCCTTCCCACTCTATCTGAACAAAAAATGAAAAAATATCCTCGGGTGAGGATTAAAAAAAAAAAAAAAAACTTTCAAGAACTTACAAGTTAGTATGATAATATATGGGAATACTGAATTAATATTAGAGGCATGAAGGAAAACTGGACTACCTAGGTAAGAAGTCATAACACAATATATTGGGGCAGTGGTAGTAAGAGGAAGAGAACGAGACATGATGAACTACCACAGGACCCAATTAGGCTGCAAAGGGCCTGGCTCTGCCTTATACGTAATAGATTCTCTCCTTTTTTTTTTTTTTTTTTTTTAGAGAAAGAAAGGAAGGGAGAGGGAGAGATAGAAACATCGATAAGAGAGAACAGTGACTGGCCGCCTCCTGCATGCCCCCCACTGGGGATTGGGCCCACAACCTGGGCATGTGCCCTGACTGGGAACCGAACCATCGACCTCTTGGTGCATGGGTCAACCCTCAACCACTGAGCCACATGGGCTGGGCCATAGTAGATTCTCAATAAACAAAGTAACTATCTGCCCAGGTTTGCCCAAGACAAGACTTGTTTAGACCTGCTGTCCAGCATAAATATTACTCTTCATTTCACTCTTCAAAGCGTCCAGGTTTGCACAAGTAATATGGTCACCCTTTAAATTAGGGTCTGTTGACTAAAGCAGCACCTGTCCCTAGCAGACCTGGATAAACACTGCATTGTCTCAGTCACTCCTCCCCATCCTTGTACCCACTCTCCAACCAGGAGCCCAGGACAACCAAAGGGCCCCAGCCCTAGAGCAGTCAAGGCTCTGTCAGGCCTTTCCATCCGAAGGAGAGACCCTGTCCCCACCAGCAATGTGGACTCCGTCTGCCTCTTGGGACAGGTCCATTGGGAGGCCACTCTCAGCCATCATTCCCCAATTTATATTACTATTGATGATGACGACCATGGCAACACAATCGTTTTTTAGGCACTGATTTGTGCCAGACACCACACTTGCCAAGCAAATGACTGGGAAAGCATCTTCTCCTTTAATTCTCACCCCGAGTCTGTTGGATGGATAGTACTACTAGCCCCATTTTACAGATGGGAAAGTAGGTTAAGCCACTCAACCAAGGTCACACGGCTAAAAGGGCTTGGATTTGAACCCAATTCTGTTCAACTCCAGCCAAGGTTCTTAACCACGGCAGTCCATTGCCTTCGCCTTGGTGGCCTCTATGTGACCCCATAAGCAAAGTCTGGACAGATCAACTACACTCCCCGTAATGAAAGCAAACCCCCAAACCAGAATGAACCGTCAAGTGCCCTCAGGGTCCTGCCCTCAACCAGCCCCCACTACGGGCACACTCCAGGGGGCCCCCTCTTCCCGCTCCACTGAGCAGCCTCACCTGTCCCTCACACGCTCTCCCAAGAATGTCCCGAAACACGAAAGGCGAGTGCGGTGCGGGTCGGGCCCCCCAGTCCCCCACACTATCAGCTGGTGGGTCCCCAAAGAAAGCCACCCCACACCTGAAACCCTCAACACCCTCAAGAGCAAACCCCCGTTCTCCGCTGGAGCGAACCCCCATCAGCGGGAACCCCGCCCCGGTTACCGCGAACCCCCAAAACCCGGGCCGCACCTGCAGCCGCTGAGCGTCCCGGGGAGGGTGATGTCCTCTTCCAACACCGAGTCCATCACGGACTTAGAGGAGGTTGTGGCATTGGTGTCTGTGGTGGCGACACCACTGGTCCCCGCTGCGGTCGCGACCCGCCCGGCTCTACAGGTCCCCGCCCCCTCCAATCCGGCTCTTGTTCGGACTCCGGCGGCGCCGCTGGAATTCAAACCGCAGCCGCCGCCATCTTTCCCGGCGCTTCTTCCTACGGAAACGAGGCGGGGTCAACGCGGCGCGCGCGGTGAAGCCGACCAGCCGGGACCGAAGCCGGGCGGCCAGCGCGGGCGGGCGCCATCTTGACTAAGGGCAGGACGTCCACGGCCAGCAGACTAAGGAAAGGGAGGCCGGCGGCCATGTTTGGTGAGGGCAGTCAGGCCGAGGCCGGGCAGGCGCCATCTTTGTTGAGGGCTGCGGTCGGCCTTGGTCCGTTAATTTAAGCGGGAGTTGGGAATCCGGCCGCTCACGGACCTTCAGAGTTTATCATCTGCCCTGTGCTTTTCTAGAATCATGACCACGAACCTTACAGTCTGTTCTTCCGGAAGACCTTTTTCCGCCTCGAATTGAAACTCATCAGATAACCCGGTTTTGCCTCCCTTTAGAAAAATCTGCCCTGTAGAATCCCAACTCTAGTAGTAATTTGCACACTTAATTTGAAACAAGCTCATTCCTGTGAGCCAAGTGGTCGGCAACACTTGCTCTCCAATCTCTCCTAGTGATTTCTTTATTACCTTTGGGGCTCAAACGCACTTGAGATCAGTAAACTGAGGCCCAGAGAGACAAAATGACTCGCCCAAAGTCGTGCACAGCAGGCCTGTAACTGCAGCCAGGTCCCGGGCTGCCGCCCGCTGCATCAGGACCCTGCGCATCCCCGCTGCCTTTCCTAAAGCGCGGAGCCATCGCCAAACATCCGGGTAACTGGGGCAGAGCTCGGCCCGGGGACCCAACCCGTGTCTTCCCATCTCGGGGCTGCTCGACCTGCAGGCTGTCAGGAGGGTCCTGGATGAAAATAACTTGAAAAGACGGTAAGCGAGTTGATGGTGACTTTCCCTGTAATCGTGTATCAGTCGACCCTCAGCCTCGGTTTCCTCAGTCTTCACTTTAAGTGTGACTTTCCAAAAGAGGCCTTCTCTAGTCCTCTAGTGTAAATCAAGCCCTTTCTTGCATCCTTAGTAGCTGTGTTTTTCCTCGGTGACACTTACCGCATTTTGCGAGTATAGATTTCTGTGTTTGTTTGCTTGTTTTTCAATGTCGTCCTCTTGCACTAGACTGGAAGCTCCATGAGAGCAGAGACTATCTTCTGAATTGTTTACTGTTGTATCATCAACACCTGTCACAGCTGGTGCCACTCAGCATGTGTTTAAAAATACATGTTGAATGATTCAATCAATCTGGAAAATGGGGCTAAAAACCTATCCTGCAAGGATGTGAGGATGACCTGAGATACCTATAACAGTTCAGTCAGTGGTAACTGTGCATATCCCATCTTAATTCTGTGTGTGTGTGTGTGTGTGTGTGTGTGTCCATGAAGCCTCTAAAGCACATGGTCCTGTGCCTGTCCCTCTTCCTTTCCCGGATCTTCAACCACCCCCAGAATCAGCAATAAACTAACACACCCTGAAAGACAGAGTGAGCAGGAACCAGCTGGCTCCAGGGAAGGGGCAGTGCTGGAAGCTCTGGAACCAACAGTCTGGACAGTGCTAAGTTCCATCATGAGATGAGTGTGTCCCAAAGCAGGAAGCTGGTTCTGCCGCTGACTCCCTGTGATCTTCGGCCAACCACTCCTCTCCTCTGGGCCTCAGTTTCTACATCTGTAAACTAAGAGGGTTGGACTGGATGGATGTCTCAGGACCTCACAGCTCTGGAAGCAATTTCTCTGTGTGTTTTTCAAAGCTACTAATAATGTACAACCGACTCTGTTCCGGTGAGGGAGGCTGAGTTACAAATCGTCACTTCTCAAATGAAGGAACTAACTTTCCACCCAGCAGATGAAAGCTCTTGAGAGAGGAAACAAGGAAGAGGACTTACACATTCTGAGCCTCTCTTACGTGCCACTCGTGACAGGCGCATCACACGCACCACCTCATGTAGCCCTCACCGCAGCCCTCTTGACTAGCTCTGCTATTATCCCCATTTCGCTTACAGATGAGAAGACTGGGGCCGAAAGGTAAAAATAACTCTCAAGATCTCACAGCTGGTCAGTAGCAGAGCTGGGATTTGAGTTCAGATCTCTCTAAACTCCAACACACTAATTGTTTCAGGCAGCCTGTCTTCCCTATTTGTTTCTTCTTCTCCACTTTAGAATTTAGGATTAAGAGGTGAGATCTACATCCAGACACCAGTATTTCAGGAATGTGTTCAGCAGACTCCTTGGGCGACTGCTTCAAGGTGGCCGCAAGGTACATCATAGTGTGGACAGTCTGACTGCAGACGGGAGGTCTGGGTACCTGAATTCTGACTCTGGAGAGTCCTCTGACGTCCTGTGACCTGGAATACCTTATCCTTCCTTCTCCTTGGTTTCTCCATGTGTAAAACGGGGCAGACAATGGTGTGCTCACACGCTTGCATTACGTAATTAGATACTTTGGAAACTATAAAGAAATAAAAGCCTGTGAAGAGTTCTCCTTGTGATTAGTCCATTGTCCCATTCAGAAAAATGACTATGTTCCTGGATTGTGTGCTAAGCCCTTTAGTGAATCTGGAAACTGAAAATAGAATCCATCGTACAAAGGATAGGCTATTTGGGAAGTTGTTTTTCCTGTTTTCATGGTCAGGGATGAAGCCCTTTGCCCTGTCTCTGTCTCGCCATGGCCTTTCTTTCTGCCAAGCCTAGAGGTGACGTCACTACCACCAGCTGTCTGGGCTATCTGGCGCCATCTCCTTGACAACAGCCACCCAGCCACAAAGCTGGCATTATTATTTCCTTGGGCAAGGTCATAGAGAATGGCTGTGAGGAAGTAGCCTGCAGCCAGATGTTTCTCATTAGGGTGCAACCCTCCTGAAGTTTTAGCAGCTCAAGCATCTCATCAAGACACATGAGCTGCCACTACTAACAGCAAGAATACCTTTTTATAGGATAAATACATACACATTGCTACTTTGCATTGTTTCATTTTATCCTCATGACACTGTGAAGTCGATTGGAATTATTGCCCTGCTGTACAGATGAGGAAAGTAAGGCTCAGAGAGAGGAGAGATTTGCCAAAGGCCACCTTTTCCCTTTTCATTTAGAAATAACTTCAGACTTAGAAAAAAGTTGCAAAAAATTCCCTGTATTGCCTTCACCCAGCTTCCTAAAATATTAACACCTTATATAACCATACCACAATTGTCAAAAATACGAAATTACATTGATACAATATGATTTACTACAGACCTTATTTAAAGTTAATCAGTTTCCCATTAGTGCCCTTTTTCTGGCCCAGAATTCCACCCTCATTTAGCTGTCATGTCTCCTTGCTGTCCACTAATCTGTGACACTTCCTCTGTCTATTTCTTTCATGACATTGACACTTCGTAAAAGTTCTTGCCAGTTATTTGATAGAATGTTTCTTAATTCAGGTTCATGTGGTGTTTCCTCCTGATTAAATTGAGATAATGCACTTCTTGGCAAGAATAACACAAAAGTGATGCTGTTCTTTCTCGGGGTATCAGGAGGCAGATGATGTTATAATCTGTCTCATTAATTGGTGATGTTAACTCTAATCTCCTGGCTAAAGTGGTATCTGCCAAGATTCTTCCTGGTAAACTTACTATTTTCTTATAATTAATAAGCTTCTTGGGGGTGATATTTGAACCTGTTTTTAATCAAACTTTCACCCACGAATTTTATCAACTATTGATAATTCTTACCCCAAACAATGATTACAGTGGTATTTGCCAATTGGTGATTTCCTATTTTCATCATGCCTTCTATATTTATTGGTTGGAATTCTAATGTAAGGAGAGCGTTCTGTTCTCCCCATTTATTCAGTTATAATCTATTACTATCATTATTTCTTGTGTTATTGGTTTGTCCTAGATTTGGCCAAGTTGCCCTTCAAATACATAGGTGTGCCAAGATGCAATCTCAGGTCTGTCTGGTCCCAAGGTCAGCAGTTTTTCCAGCATACCACCCTGCCCCCTTGCTCTGAAGAACTCTTCCCAGCCAGCCCTCACCATCAGCAGTACTTGACAAATTCCCAGCAAGTACCCACTGTCTTCTCCATAGCGTGCTGGGTTACTAAGCCAGTTACCTTCCAGGCCCAACTTCTAGCCCCAGGTTATTTTTATAATAGGTGTTCAAAGCCCATTTGTCAAATTAACTCAAAGTCCTGACTTTTCTGAAGATGGGAACAGCATGGATATTATTGGGCCAGCCCGGGTAACACATATCAACATGGCATCACCTTAGACCTGCCAGTTCAACTTTCTGGGCTTATTTTCTTACCTGTAAACTCAGCGCATTAGACTACAACACTGACACCCCCTTCCACACTGACATTCCAGGAATAACTGACATTAGCTACCATGTATTGAGCTCTTTCTATGTGCCAGGCACTGTGTTAAACTTGACATTTAATTCTCACAATAACTATGTGCAACAGGGACCAATTTTGCTCCAATTTATAGTTGACAAAAACGGAGGCTCAGAGAGGAGAGGGATTTGCCTGGCCACACAGCAGCTCAGTGGTGGAGCTGGGGGTTGAACCCAGATTGCAATCTAATGCCCATGTTCTTACTCGCCACGCCATAGTGCCTTTCACTGAGTTACTGCTATCCCGCCTTCAATAAGCTGGATAAAATGCACATAAGTAATTATAAATCAAAGTAAAACATCTTAAAATACTTTCTTGTTACAAGAAAAATAACAGTAAGATTCTAGGGGCACAAAGAGAAGAGATTGAGTCATTCTGATTGAGGGGTTGGGGGAAGGTGTTTTACAGGTAAAATCTATGGCCTCCAAATCTGGCGCTTCTGAACTTTTTGAAAGTTACAGAAGGCCTGGACACGTCCCAAGTCAAGATCTCCCTGCCCAAATTGATCATCCTCAGTGCCACGGCCATATCCCCATGCATCGAAACCCAGAGGCTGGATATGAGAGGGTCAAAGACTATTGGGAAATCCCTTCACCTTCTTTCACCAGAAGCAACCCCACCCCCACCCCTGTGACAGCTGTCAGTCTGTTCCACGTATCCATGCCTCTGTTTCTGTTTTGTTCGCCAGTTTATTTAGTTCATTAGATTCCACATATAAGAGATTATTTGGTACTTGTCTTTCTCTGACTGGCTTATTTCACTCAGAGTAATAATCTCCAGGTCCATCCATGCTGTTGCAAAAGATAAGACTTCCTTCTATTTTAAGGCTACATAGTATTCCATTGTGTAAATGTACCACAGCTTTTTTCTTTTTTTATCCTCACCCAAGGATATGTTTTTATTGATTTTTATAGAGAGGGGAAGTGAGGAGAGAGAGAGAAAAGCATTGATGTACCATAGCTTTTTTATCCACTCATCTACTGATGGGCACTTGGGCTGTTTCTAGACCCTGGCAACTGTAAGTAACACTGCACTATGACACACACACAGACAAGTGTGGTGATGGCCAGAGGGACAGGGGCCAGGGGCTGGGTAGAGGCGGGCAAAGCAGGGCAGGGGAATGGGGACATCTGTAATAGTGTCAACAATAAAAATAAACTTAAAAAAAAAAAGACTATTGGGGAAACTCTCCAAAAGTGCCAGAAAGAGCTTTTGAGCAACCTTCCCAGCTGCACATTTGAATATGTAAAACAGCAGTAGCTGTAGGCAAAGAAGGGTGATTGAATTAATCAACTGTCTGGACTTTTTGCAGATTAAAAGGAGCACCGGTGTCCTGATTGTGACTTGCAGGAGGGGGTGGTACACTTGTCTCTCCCTTAAATGCAGTGGATTTCTGTTGAGAGAGCAGGTCAGTTCCCAGGGAAGGACCACAGGTAAGTGGCTGCAGCACCTGGTCCTCAAAGGGGTGAATGCCAGGCTCTTGGCCTCTGCACACACCTTCCCGCAGTCTGGCAGGCCACAGTGCACTGCACAGGTGGTGACCTGCACGAGGACAGCCATCCTTTGAAATCCAGTCCATCTCTGTGTCCCAAGCTGATCCATTTCAAAGAAGGGGCCTATTTTTCTAACTTGCCCAAAGGCACTCCATGCTAGTGGTTCTTATAGACTGTAAGAATACCTTTCCGTACCCGTACCCCTTTCTGCCTAATTCCCAAGTTTCCCCAACCACAGTTTAAGAGAAAGTGCTGGGACCCTGTGCGGATAGCTGCCCCACCTCTGGACTTCCAGAACACCCTGGGCTTATCTCTCCGATGCTCTTACACAGCTCTCTAATTGTTTGTCAGCTTGACTGTCTCCTCTGCAGCCTGTGAACTTCGTGAGAGCAGGACTTTATTTTAAATCAATTTTACTGAGATATAATTTACATGCAATACATTATTTTAAGTATACATTCTGATGAGTTTGGGTAAACTTATATACCATGTAACCACCCCAAGGTACAGAACAGTGCTTTCCAAAGGAACGTTCCAGGACGATGGAAATGTCCGAAACCCGCACTGTCCAGTAGAGTAGCCACCAGCCACGTGTGGCTACTGAATGCTGGAGATGTGAATGAGGAACTGAAACTTTTAACATTTTATCTTAATTAAATTTAAATAGCCACATGAGGCTAGTGTCTAGTATATTGGCATAGATATGAAATATGTCCATCACCCTAAAAGTTCCCTTGTGACTGGTCCTAGTCAGTTCCCTTCCGCATCAGGAAACCGCAGGTCTGCTTCCTGTCATGAAGGATGGGTCTTTTCTAGAGTTTACATACCTGAATCATACAGTAGGTACTCTTTTGTGTCTGGCTTCTTTTGAGAGCAGGGACTTTTAATGCTGTATCATAGGGTCTGTTATAGTGCCCGGCAAATAATAGGTGTTTGATAAATGTTGGTGAAAGAATGAACTCATAAATCTTAATCAGAATTAATTTTCTTACCTCAGACACTCTTTTCTCCCTGCCTGACAGGATACAAGAGGAGGAAAAGGCCCTCAGAGACCATTTAGCTGCATCTCTTTGACGTGCCCATGGGAAAACAGACCTTGGTGGGTCAGGGCCTGCCCCAGTTTACTCTGTACATTTCTAACAGCGTGGATTACAACCTAGCCTGCACTCTCCTCACTTCACAGTACCGGAGTCCCCCTTGTCCTCGGGCAGTTTGTTCCAAGACCCCCAGTGGATGCCTGAAACCAGAGATAATACCAAGCCCTGTATTTACTATGTTTTTTCCTATACATACATACCTATGAAATTCGGCACAGTGAGAGATTAACAACAATAACTAGAAATAAAACCGAACAATTACAGGGGTGGGCACAAGTAGGTTTGCAGTGGTAATACAAATAAATCATACAATAATTAATGAATAATAGCACAAGAAAAAACTGTTGCACATACTCATAACTGTAAGCCTACTTTTGCCCACCCCATATAACAAAATACTGTAATAAGAGGTGTGAATATTCCCTTGCTCCTCTCTCTCTCTGTTCCTATCTCTCACACGTAACTGAGACGTCTACTCAGTGACTAACGGGCGGAAGCATTTACAGCGTGGATACCCTGGACAAAGGAGTGATTCACACCGGGTGGGACGAGATTTCATGACGCTACTCAGAATAGCACATCATTTAAAACTTAGGAATTGTTTATTTCTGGAATGTTCCATTTAACATTTTTGTACCACAGTTGGCTATAGGTAACTGAAACCTCAGAAAGTGAAACCACGGATAAGGGGGCACTGCTGTGCCCACCCATGTCCCCCAGGCAACTCTCGTGAATCCCTGTGGGGCCACAGGATGCCTGCGAGATGCCATGCTGCCTACTTCAGCCTCCTGTGGATGCCAGACCCCCGGACCACCCCCTGAAAACACAGACAGGTATCTCATTTCATTCCAAATAGACCTAAAACCTAGGCATGCCTTACTCCAAGACTTGCAGAAAACAAGCCTCCTAGTACCTGATCCAATTCTCCACTCACCGCTTTTTTTTTTTGGCACTCTATTGGCATATATTTATTTATTTATTTATTTATTTATTTATTTATTTATTTATTTGGTTCGTGCCCCTAGTGGGAACCGAACCCGGGACTCTCTGGTCCACAGGCCGACGCTCCAACCACTGAGCCAAACCGGCCAAGGCTGGCATATCTTTATTAAACTGGGTCAAGCTATTTGGTGATTTTCTAATCAGGCCTTCCAGGTGCAGTGTTCTGGCATGAAGGAGTGTGTTGTGATGACTTCTGCCCTCTGTCATCATCTGTGTAGGCTGAAAGGATCATGGAGGCTATTGAACTGTACCGAGAAGAAATGGACCTACTGTGGGAAGACTTTATGGGACATGAAGGCTCAAGAGTAGAGGAAGGAACTATAGATGGCCTCTGGACCAGGGGATTTTTTTTTTTCCCCAGGGAAAATCGTTTGGTCTCTTATCATAATTGCTGCATTATAACTGCCTGCTTCCACAGATAAGAACAGGATGTCATGGTCATGATCTCATCATTGTGAGAGATGTGAGCTGATCACTTGGCACTGTCCTTGCCCACAGCCACGGCAGATAGCTCCACTTTCAGTTCTACCTGCAAAACCAGCTGCCACAGGCCCAGGTTTGTAGGTCACTTTTAGTGCTGTGCTGGGTGGGGGCTGCTTGACCCTAACGCTGCAGAAGTCCACTCCAACATCCTTGAGCTTGACAGTGGTTTCATAGGTGTGCCCTTCTTGAAGCACCCCAAACTTCACTGATAGAAGTATCAGAAAGGATAGACAGCTGCTAGAGCAGGAAGGTGGCGGAGGGTAGTTTATCTCACCCACTGAACAAAGAAGTCAGCTGTCTAGGGACTTGCCAAGATAAAATCACCAGATATTCTCATACATTCTAGGAAAAGCCACAACAATATAAAAAAGGACTTTGAAATGTAGTGTGTTGCCCAAGATATCAAGCAGGGGGACATTGAAACCTATAGGAGGGGGCAGGGGAGTATAAAACCCTTAAACCCCTACTAAGCAGGGCACCTCAGAATAGCTGAGTTGCTTGCTTGTGCTTTATGCCAAGTGCATTCTTAATAAATTCGCTTGCTTTGCTTCCTTAATAAACTCACTTGCTTTGCTTCAACACTGCTTTCTGTCACTCATCTGAATTCTTTCTTGTGAGCGTGACAAAGGCTGAGGAGGGGAGAGCCCCGTCCCACTCAGGTAGCTCTCTGGTAACAGAGGGGTTAGTAGTGGCAGAAGATGCAACAGAGGATGTTTTCACTCTTCCTCCCACAGAATCTTGCGCCTTTGTGAGAGGTGGAGTCTTGGGCTTGGAACTCAGCAACCAGAGAGGTAACTTCACTTTCTTCTTCCTTGTCTGTCCTGAAACACCCTGCAGCAATGACTGGGTTGGAATTTTCTCGGGCACACATGATTCTGGTTCTGTGGTGGAGTTTGTTAAATTTTTGGTTTGCTTCTGGTTAGCGGACTCCTTGATATCCACAAAACTCTTCCTTTTTGGAAACTAGCATACCTGAGGGTCCCTGATCTGGAAGTTCTCTCGGCTGGGGATCTGGATAAAGATCGCATGTATTTCGAACAGCTGTTTGTTTGGATCTTCACCTTCTTTTGTAAAGGGAGGCACATTTTTGGAAAGAGTATCCAGATAATGAAATTGAGACTGGGGTATCTTGCTCAATTCAGATTTGAAGTAGGGTGGTATTACTCTGTTCCTAATGTTCATTAAACAGTTCTTTGCATTTTCAGTTTCCTTCCTCTTTTGAGCTATCTTTTCTTCCCCGTGCTTTCCTTTGGCTGAGTGCTTCCATTTATTTTCAAAGACATCTGTACCAAGTGTGTCTGGCAGGCATTCGGGAACAGTAGCTAAAGATTGAGCAAATTGGTTAGGTGGGCTGCAACTTCAGTAACATGACTTTTTGTAGATTCTTCCATTTTAGGGAAAGACAGAACTAGCTTGAGGAGATCTGCAGCACTGCCTCTCTCCTCCTCGGTTCTAGAACCATCTCACTGCATTTTTTAAAAGCTTTTTTAAAAAAGATTTCTTCAATAGAATGCAGAGTGGAAGGGAATTATCATTCATTGTAGACATGGCATGCACTGGGGTAGCCTCAGTGCAACCCTAAGAGGTCAGCACCGTCATTCCTTTTACAGGTAAGGACATTAGGATTGAGAGCCATCTCTTAGCTTGCCCAAGGTCCTATGGTTGTAAAGCCTGCACTGGACTCCATCTCTCTCTGCTTCCAAAGCTGATGCTCTCTGTTCTGCAAGCTATTGTTTTTCAGAACTCAGTTAGACAGGTTTTCTGTAGTTCCAGGGTGCATCCTTTAATTGGATAGTCATAGCTAAGTAATCCATGTTGGTTGCTGGGAAACTCAGCTAAATTGGGTGTCAATTGCTAATGTAACCTTTAGTCCAGGGTTGCTGGTGTATTTCTACCTCCTGTTTGGTGTACTTAACTGATATTTGAACCTTACTTTAATGGTTTAATGATCTCTTTTAATGCAACAAGGTGAGGTACAGATTATAAGTAAATGAAGTTAATTCTTTACACAGGACCAATACCTGTTAACACTGCTACCTTTTCATTTTCACTAAAGGAAATCAAAATGTCACTGTTGCCAAACTCTGATCCTTGCTACAGAATTTAAAGGCCTCTCCATTTCACAAGATTCCTTTAGGGATTAATGGCCCATTGGAGGCTATACAATTTGCTTAATTACCCCAAAATTATTATCTCAACTAAACAGAATCTTAATAGACAGCCATTAATGTTTCTATCCTTGTCTGGACGAATCTCATCTCTTGATAAAAATAGCCTCTTAAAATGAAGCTGGATAATCCCCTAGCTATAGTGATAAAAGATAACAATGGCTCATTTAGAAAATGTTTGGGGGAAATTAAAAAGCTGAGCTATAGCCTGTTGGTTCTGAAGCTACTGAAAATAAAGGTAGGAAGGGGAGGGCACCAAAAGTATCCATGTAGCAAACTAAGTCTGCTTCCTACCCACTCAGCACATGCCACAGCGTCTGAGGATATGCCATCCAGTCTGTGGGCGAGGTCTCACTGCGCTGGAGGAATGAGCTTCATCAGCACCATGCCACTGAAGGAAATGTTGTGCTGTTTGTTCCTAGGGTCAAAAACATCCCTACTTACAAGTGACTTTGGTGCTCCCCCAAATAACAGTATATTTGTTTTTTGGTTTAGGCTTGCTCTAATTCAAAGCCTACAAACGGCATGCAGTACATGCCTTTACCGTATTTATCAGTGTAAAAACTGCAATACAGTTGATTCAATCAGTCACTCATTTTTTAGCATTTATTGAGCTCCTTTTGGTACCAGGGTCTGTGCTTGGCCATGGGATTAAAAGATGAAGACAGTCCCAGCCTTCAGGTTGAACAGATAACTTGATTTTAGACAGCTGCTGCTGCTGCTGCTTTTGATGTCATCGTCTGGTTTGGGTATCAGGGCAATCGATGCCAGTCCTATTGATTTTTCTGGAAGAGTTTGTGTTTACTTGGTGTTATTTCTTTTTCTTTTTCTTTTTATTTATTGATTTTCCAACATTGTCGAAATCGTGTTGTATAAATCAGTTTATATCTTATTAAAATGTTTTACTATGAAATGTTACATATATACTAGAGTATATGTGTGTGTATATAAACATACATAGAGTTTTAAAAAGAATACAATGAGCCTAGCTGGTGTGGCTCAGCAGATTGAGCATCATCCCATGGACTGAGAAGTCCTGGTTCAATTCCCAGTCAGGGCACATGCCTGGGTTGCAGGCTCCATCCCCAGTAGGGGGCGTGCAGGAGGCAGCCAATTGATGTTTCTCTCTCCCTTCCCCTCTCTCTCAAAAAATCAATAAAAACGGCCCTGGCCAGTTTGGCTCAGCGGTTAGAGCGTCGACCTGCGGTCCAGAGAGACCCAGGTTCGGTTCCCGCTAAGGGCATGTACCTCGGTTGCAGTTTGTCCCCGGCCCTGGTTGGTCGTGCGGGTGGCAGCCACTCGATGTGTCCCTTTCACGTCGATGTTTCTCTCTCTCTCTCTCTCTCTCTTCCTCTCTCTCCCTCCCACTCTATCTGAACAAAAAATGAAAAAATGTCCTCGGGTGAGGATAAAAAAAAAATAAAATCAATAAAAACGTATTTTAAAAAAGAGAATACAATGAAAACCCATGTACACACACACACTACTTAAGAAAGAATAGTGCACCTTTGAAGTCATCTATGCATCACCCTCTTCCTTCAAAAAAATTATCTTCACTTTTGTGTTAATCATTCCCTTATTTTTCTTTAGTTTTGCCACTTATGTATGTATTTTTAAATAACATATTCCGTTTCCCATTTTGGCCATTATATAAAAGAAATTGTATATATTCTCTATGACTTGTTTTGCTCAACATTATGTTTTTTAGAGTCATCCATATTTATGTATATAGTTGTAATTCATTCATTCTTTGACTACTGCATAAAATTCTGTTCAAAGAATACGGATAGACCACAACTTCCAACTGTTAATTTGCTGTAACAAATGATGCTTCAATGAAGAATCTGAGTCGTGGATCCTGGTACACATACATAAGAGTTTTCTAAACTATATACCAGAAGTGAGATTGCATGCACGTGTTCAAAATATCCTGTTTTTCTTCCCTTAATTTTGATCATTTTTAATCATTCTTCCTTATTCTTTTTAATGACTGTATGTTTCTCAACAAGTGTATGCACTGTGCCATATATCTGTTGTTAAACACCTAGAGTTGGTACCATTTTGTTGTTGTTTTTTTAACTTTATATGCAACTTTGGGGGGGGGGGACATTTTTTGCACAGAAGTCTCTGCTTTTTAGGTCATTTCATTATGAGGAATTCCCAGGAGTGGATTTCTTGAATCAAGGCTGAACCCATTTTTATTCAGTGGGAGGGTTTTTATTGCTGAAATACACAAAGTAACCCCCATCCAGGTAGTTGTTAATTCTTTGGGATCATAGATCCTATGGAGACTACAATTAAGGGTGTGGACCTTTTCAGAAACACACACACATACACATCACACACAAATTGTTCGTAGTCACTAACCACACAGCATACAATCTTAACAGTTTCTCAGACTCTCTGGAGTACATATGCTGACATCTCTATTACAGTAAACATATTGTCTTACCCACTGAATATGACTTCTTTTTTTTTTTTTTTTTAATCCTCACCCGAGGACATTTTTGCATTTATCTTCAGATAGAGCAGGAGGGAGAAGGGGGTAAGAGAGAGAGAAACATCGATGTGAGAGAGACACATTGAGTGGTCGCCACCCACATGACCCCAACTGGGGCCGGGGACAAACCACAACCAAGGTACGTGCCCCCAGCGGGAACCAAACCCGGGACACTCCAACCACTGAGCCAAACCGGCCACGGCTGAATATGACTTCTTATACTACTTCACCAAATAAGTTCACATACCAACTCTTGTCTCTGTCAAGTAACTTTTGTTTTAAACCATCGTTTACTGAGCACCCACATGTGCCAGCGCCGTGCTATGCCAGGTACTGGAGACAGGAGAATAAATGTCCCTGGCTTCAAGGAATACAGAGTCTACCGGGGAAGACATAAAATAACAAGTATTTACAATAAAATGTGTACAATAAGAGAGGTTTTCATTAGACAAAGTGTAGATACAAATTACGGTTTGATCAACTTCCTTTTATCAAGAGATTGCAAAGAATGAAGAAGCGGTCTCCAGGATGTTATAGATAGAAGAAACAGCCCCAGCAAAGGGAGACACATCGTGTGACTTGGCATATACAGGAAATGATACATGAGTTGAACCTGGCTGGGTCAGAATGTAGTGAACACAAGGAAAAGCTAAGACTCTTCCTTGTTTGGGCCAGAGACTAAGAAAAACATTGTCATATAAGACTTTAGCAGTTGGTCTGACAACACAAAGGAAACCACAAAAGAAGGTTTCCTCTCAAATACTTCCTTTATTACCCAAACCTATTCTTACTACATACAAAGAAAACATTTTGCCTGGTTTTGCTGCAGCTGTCTGAAGTTCAGTGTTCAACATACAAGGTTTAAAACCTACCTATTAATACAAACTGGCAACACATTTTAAATTTCACATTGTCTGATGGCTTGCAATTGGTAAGCAGAAGTATTAGGAAGCCTGTACAATAATTATGACAATAATTTTTTCATAAATTCCTCTTGAAAAACTAACATAGGTAAAATTATGATTTTTTAACATTCACTGAGAATGCTGCTTTTTAGCCTGTCCATTAACACTCCTAATACTAGCATCTCATGGAAAAACATTTTGTGGTTTTGAATTTAGCTTAACTTTTTAAGTGTAACTAAGCATAATTGTTACTTTGAAGTTATTGATTTAATTATAATATTTTTAAAAACACATTCACCTTACACTCCTATGGAAAATGAATACAACCAATTTTGATAATGCAATCTAGAAAAAGTCTTTACTTGATGGACTTTCATGTGAGTTTTTCCCTCAGGGTGTGTTGTTTTGTTTTATTCCAAGAAGGGGAATCTTCTTCATGTGGCATTTTTTTCCCAAGTGGAAAACTTTCTTGAGAAGAAATTCTTAAAACAAAAAGCATAGTCAACAAATGAAGGGTTCAAGATTGTCACGACATGGTTTGAAAATAAACGATCTGTGACATATATCAAAAGACCTCCTGCCCTGGCTGGCATGGCTCAGCGGTTAGAGTGTCAGCCTGTGGATCAAAGGGTTGAGGGTTCAATTCCCAGTCAAGAGCACATACCTGGGTTGCGGGTTTGATCCCGCCCTGGTTGAGGCATGTGCAGGAGGAACCAATTGATGTGTCTCTCTCACATTGAAGTTTCTCTCTCTCTCTCTCTCTCTCTCTCTCTCTATCCCTCCCCACTCCCTTCCACTCTCTCTAAAAATCAATGGGAAAAAATATCCTCGGGTGAGGATTAACAAAAAAAAGACTTCCAACAACTCTGACCACATAAAAAAAGTAAAACAACAAATCTACAATAAGTACAAATTATATACATTTATTTTTAATAATTTTAAATAACACTCTTGTATAAAGTCTTTTATATATTCAAATCATACACAAATTTAGAAACGCATCATGAAGCCTAGTACAGCATATGTATGAGAACACATTTTTTAAATTTGTGTTAGAATTTTAGTGACATAAATATAAGTTTAATGTTTCAGAAACATTCCCTAATTGCTTAGGCTGGAATTTAATGTATTACAGAGTGCTTGTGCCTAGCATTAAAATTTAACTTTAAATCGTTTAGCTTTGCATTAACTTAAATCTGGAGCCCTGGGCTCACATTCCAGGGCTGCTGCTGCAGTTACTGCGCATAAGACAGATTCCCAACTGCCTCTGAAAAAGCATCATTCAGCCACTGACATTTTAATGATCCATAACCTGTAGTCCATTTGATATTATTGGACTTCTTCTGATGAATCAGCGTGTTCTTCCTGCTTTGCCCCTTGGCATAGTCACTGGCTCAGGGTTAAAGAGAAAACTTGCATTAACCTTCCATTATTACTCCCCTGCACACACCAGACTCATTTTAGCTCCCAAACTCTTTACTATCAAGATCATACAGACCAAAGGTTCTTTGTGGATGAAACCAGAAGTGCTTTCCTTACTCTAACTGGTTACATTGGGTTGCTTTTTACTTCTCTGAACTTTTGTCAGAGAGCTTTGCTTGAGATGTGTAAATTCAGTTCCTACCCATATACTTCAACATGTGTGAACTAGGGAATGTTCATTACAAGTGGTGTTATGTTCACCATGTGTCCTACAAAACAAAATATGGGACTAAGGTAAATAATCGAATAACCCAATCCCAATTGAGGCTGTTAGGAGGAAGCACTGTTGTTTCGCTTTCTGCCTCCAAAATGACCAACTCAGCTGACCAAAATGAACTTGGGGTCAGTGAGTGTTGCTTTAATGGTCAATTTTCCTAAGAATATTGGGCTAGAAAGTAGCCATATAATTTGATGCTTCTACAAATCCTCTCTCCCCAAAATTTCTCTCCTCCCATCCCATGTCTACTCTTTTATCCTCTCTTAAATTTTAGGTATCCCTAAGAGTAACGCATTAAGTCCACAGGACCTTGGTATAAATGAGGCTTAGTTTTTATTATCATTTTTCTCTATAAATGGAGAAACTTCATTAATAAAAGACCTCTGGGAGCTAGAGGATAGAGGGAGGGAAGAAGGGAAAAACAAGGAAGGACAGACATATTTAACAACACTACCTAGGGCACCTAACTATTGGAAATGCTTAAGTTCTTGCTAAAATGAATTAATGAAGATAACAGTATCACTTAATAGCAATATCTGTCATTTATCAATAAGATTCAAACTAGCCTTATTTGAAAATAAACACATTTCTAATCTTTAGACAAAAACTATTCCGACATTAGTCCTTCTAAAGGACTGATGGGATCCTCGTGCTGAATGCCCTAGTTCATGGGATCATGACTTTAGGCAGTGGTTCTCAACCTTCCTAATGGCGCAACCCTTCAATACAGTTCCTCATGTTGTATGTGGGCGTACCTGCATGTGGGCGGACCCGCCTGGAGAGGGATAGAGGAGCGGTGTCTCAGTTCCTAAGACCATCGGAAATATGTGTTTTCCGATGGTCTTAGACGACCCCTGTGAAAGGGTCGTTCAACCCCCAAAGGGGTCGTGACCCAAAGGTTGAGAACCGCTGCTTTAGAAAAATGAATACTGTGTAATACATTCCATGCTAGTTTTCTAGTCTGATTTTGGTGGTAGATCACTTCATGATCGACTTAAATTTTAAAGCAGAATTATTTCCACCAGAAAAAAGAAGGGACATGAAATATTATTTAAAAATTTTTAAGTCTTCAATTTTTTTTTCATTGGGAAAAATTGAAAACATGATCTAGGATTATTTATAAGTATTTGAAGGTAAATTTTCTTTGTGATTCAACTTCTGCAATACTTTCTAAGGTCTGTTTCAAGGAATCTGTACATGGCCAGAATTTGGAGTATTTGGCTTTGACTCTTAGACCACAATAAACACCCCTTTCTCTATTGGGTTAACTTCTGTTTCTCGAATGTTTATTTCTCGCCATCACCAATCCCTGGCTTTGAGAAAGGCAGGTATGCCACTTTGCACCACTCCTTAAAATGCGCAATGCACAGTCTATACACATGTATGTGGCAGCTGCTGGGGAAAGGAGGTTTTCTCTCCCTGTTTAGGATTAGTTCACTTTAATGAAGCACGAACTGGTATTTTTATTTTCTTATCACCAATACTGGCTTCAAATAGTAATCTTCCTGTGTTCTTTCCACATAGTCCTTCATAGCCATATGGCCCTAGATGGCACCTTAAAAAATTAGAAACATTCACAGATGGGGCTCTTCTTCCCAGCCTTCTCGTGTCTGTGGTTAGGCAATTTCTGCATTAGCATATGGTTGAAAGAATATGTGCTTCAGAGTTAGGAGGCCCAATTCCAAGACATTTAACCTCATCTATAAAATGGGGACAGCAATTACTTCCTCAGGGGGCTATCGTGATGAACAAAAGAAACACATTTGGAAAGATGCTTTGCAAACAACAAAGGGCTATAGAAATATTAACTTGTTTTAATATAATGTAACATAATGTAATCTTTACCCTCATGAGCAATGGCCAAATATCCGGAGCACCTTAGTTTACCAGAAGTAGATTATCGGCCTGTACATCCTCCAGAGCATCATCTCCAAACCCTGAGAACAACCTAGTGGTCTCCTTCAGAGGGATGGCCAAATTCCATATTTTTCCCTGGGGAAGTTGGCAAAGTTGTCTACTTAGATTTCCTAGGTCTAATAAGTCTTAACTCTTTTTGCTAACCACTTGAACAGTTTTATGTTCTGCCTAATAAATATTTATAGTTGTCTTCTGGCTGCTTTTCCTGACTTGTTTAATCCACAATCTGTCAATATCATAATAAACGAGAGCAACAGTGAATGGCCTCTAGGGAAAAACTGCACCTAAAAGCAAGGTGTAACCATATCCACTCAACTATAGTGCCAGCCTTACCTGGACAAGAAGAAGACAGAAGAACTGCAGCCCTGCAGAGAGATGGTACATACCTCTTTGTGTATGAGTGACAGGCTATGTTCAAATGGAGGAGATATTTTTGGGGTAGGGGAGAAATATAAATTTTTCACAGGCATGAAAATGGGACACCAAGTGATATAATGGCTTTTCTTTTGGAACTAAAATATTTCTAATTCCTTTGGAAGACTATCTTTTACATTAAAAACATAGAGAGTGGCTAATGTCTGAGTAGCTTGGAGAGTACAGCCTGTGTCCCAGATTAACAATCACTGACTTCAAAATCTATTGCTTGAATCTATAAGTAGAAGAATCTATAAGTAGAAGAACACATAATTCTACATTTAGAATGAGAAAGGGAAAGAAAGATTAGAAACATTCAACCTCTTATAAATTTCAACAATGTCCAAAGAGGGACTAAAAATGACTGATGCTCACCAGAGTCCCAGCTCTAGCAATATTGCCATCTATTTTACATTATTTTAACCAATCCCCACATTTTCTTTTTACAATGCCATTAACTGCTGTACAAATACATTCTAGATGATAAAATATGACATGATTTTTTTACAAATAGATACAAATACAATGTTGACCAGATATGCTACATTAACTATATACACCTTATGTCTTTAGAGGCAGGAATATTCCTTATTTTTAGACAATTTATCATTTACACTAAGGAGGACTATCAGCTTCCTGCTCCCACACGTTGCCTTCCTCTCTGTACCATTAGAAGCTTATCCTGTGCTTTAATCCTATTATTGAGCAAGAATTCTGGAAGGAAAAATGAAATCCTTCTAAAGACCTTCTTGAGACTTTTCTGCTCCTATTCTAGAAACAATCAAGATTGTTTATTGTGATACAGCCCAGACATCACCTTTTCCTCAAGGATGTCTTTTAGTACAATAAAATTAATATCATCCCTGACCCTCCTTTTTTTTTTTTAAATGTTTCAGGAATGGAGATGAAGTCTTCCAGCAGTCCTTTCCCCCTCCACATCCATCATCCTGTTTCCACTGGTTGAGTGAACACTCCCCAGGAGTCTATTTGGAGGTTAAAGCGATCAGGGCTGCACTATGGGGTTCAGCCTTTCTATATTCCCATGTGGTTTGTACAAAAATATACTTTGCTTCAAGTCCTTATTGACAGTGACTGCTTCAGATCTTCATGGGAAAACTAAAAGTAATAGGCTAAGTGCATGTACCTGAAAACTTTGATGCACTATATGTCTTTGTTTTCTCAGCAAACTCTACCCAGGCTTTGTCTGGCCCAGGGGCTGATGCTGTCTTAGTAAGCAGTGTGGACTAATGATCCAGGTGAACAGTTCTAGCTCCTTAGGCTTTGTAGTTATGCATGGGTGTCGTCAGGGTCAGTTGCCCATTGGGAGCCACTTCATTGCCATCATCTTCCAACAATCCTGACACATCTGCATTGGGAATGCTGTCATGGTAGCTGCTGAAACTAATATTGTCTTCTTTCAGTTCGATGGTCCAAAAGGGGGCATTGAGTTTCCGGTTTTGGTACTCCCGGTACATATATACAGCCCCCACAAATCCCATCAGCAGCACCACCACAATGATGATGACAGTCAAAATGATGATGTTAAATTGGGTCCATGATACATCAGCTAAAGCTGACGTGCTGTTTTCAGCAGAGCTTACTGAAAAGGTAGTCTGCAGGGTTGTGGGGCTAAGTGTACTATTTATAACAGGGGTGGGCACTGATGTGGTCAAAGAGGCATTGGAAACCAAAATGGTAGAACCTTCAGGTGTTGGAACAATAACTTCTGAAAATAAAAACAGAGAATGAAATGTAAAAGACAAAATTATCTAGTTTTAAGAAACAATAAAAGAAATACATGGGAGTGGAAGTTGATATGGTATGTTGACATGATATTCTACTTTAAGGTCATGCAAGTTAAAAATAATTTTTAGAGAAATATAGTGAAAAGAATCAGGGTCTAGAAAGCTTGATTATTATATCCATGGCTGTCATTCAAAATGTGTAATATCTATATTAAAATCTTTGGAAAAATTCTAATGTTGGAATTTTCCATCCTTCTTTACTCTTGGATAGATTCATACACATTCCTGAAAAGGCAGTAAATATATCACTATTGAATTCTAAATCACTTGGTTAAATATGACAGGGATAGATGACAATCATTTGAACTAAAATAAGTGCAGTATGTCTGATGGCATTTCATAAGGGCAAACTTCTCTTCAAAGGAGGCAAAAACAAAATAGAAAAAAATTGTATTTCTAGTTATTTCTGAATAACACAATTTAAATGTCCAAAGTTGACGTCAGTCAAGAGAAAAAAGAGACTTCCTTTCATTTCATGTGTAGTAACTCTTACTCTGTGTAGATTAGAGCTATTTCACAGTTAATGTACTGCACTTTATACTCCCAATGCAGCACAGCTCAGTGGAAAGGTTCTGGAATTAAATAGAACTGTGTGGTTATAGGTAAGTCAGTTAATCCTTTTAAAACTGAGGTTTCTCATCTATAAATGGGAATAATATCTACTTTGCAAAATTCTTGGGAAGGACTAAATGCAATAACATACTATATAACATAGTTATATTTAATGTTTACAGTGCTTGGCACATAGCAGTCATTCAATAAAATTATTACTTTTATCTTTATAATTCTTCATCACAATCAGCTACATCAATTTATCCTAAAAATAGGCATGCTTTTAATTATTTAATAACTAATAAGAAAAATCATCACAGTCCTGCAGCTAAGTATAGACAAGGTATTCCTCCGAATGGGAAAGAGAAATGAGTGACAGGATCTCCAGGCTAGTGATAAGGTTCAATCTGAGTTTCTTAGCCTTGATCACAACAGAATAAGGATATCAAGAAAATGGCAGAAGGACAACCCTTGCCACAGGCCAAGTGTCCATCAGCCCAGTATTCAGCATCTGTCAGAATATCAAAGGGTAGTTTGTAGAAGAACGTGATCTAATCTCTCTGTGACCTAATAAAGCCTGAATATTCTTAACTCGTCCTGAATTTCAAATCATTAATTTGTGTCTAAACCCTTACTGAACCTCCCTATAAGAAACATTTTGCCATATGAATAACCTTTTCTTTTAAAATCAAAAGGAATATTATTACTATTTCCTCTATCACACATGGGAAAACTTAGGCCCAAAGTTAGGATATATGCTAGAATGATCTCTTTTTTCTCAGCTGGAACTTCTAACCAGATTATAGGTCCCTATTTAAAAAAACCTTTGGTGATCACTGGAGGTGATGAGAATACAAGAAGCAAAGGATAAAAAAAAAAAATGATAGGACTTTTAAATTGTTAACATAAAAATAAAAGCAGATGAAGAGAAAATGTGAAAACACTGCAATGACTTGGTGTTGGTCCTCAAATTTCTGGAGTTGACTTTGGAGTATCAGGAGAGCAGCAGGAATGGAAGGAAATCTCTTTAGGGAAATATCTATCAAAATCTATTTCCAGAGAACTCCTCTTGTGGGATTGGAAGGTTTTACAAAGCTAAAGGTAGCTGTCCTGAAATTTTCAATGCTAGGCTTAGATATTAAATTTACAACCTTAGGTGAAGTTTACCTTTCTTGATGCAATTTTCTTCGAGGTCTCGAACATAACCTTCTAGGCAGTTCTCACACCGAAACCCAGTGGTGTTATGGAGGCAGTTGATGCACTCACCACTCTCAGGCTTGCAAATCTTTGGAGTTTTAATTGGGTCCACGTGGCCATGACATTGGCACTTCATACAGATGCTGTCATAATTGTAATAGCCATTTTCACATTTATTGCAGTTCTGTCCTGTGTAACCCTCTTTACACTGGACACATTTAGGTTCCAATTCACCCAATTCTAAAACAGAGAGAACACCAAAATAATTTAGTCCAGTATCAAGCTACAACTGAAAATACAAAACAACTACTAGTTCTCAAAAAGGGTTATAAGCTTTCCTTACTATCTCCTCTCAAACTTAAGAGACACATGGAATCAAACTAAAAATCTACCCCTTATTTATTAATTGTCCAATTTATCGTGAGCATGATGGGGCCATCAGAGAACCTATTCAGAACAAAATAAATATGCTCACATAAGAAATCTGAATAACTACAATGGATAGGCACTCAGTTTTCTTATCCTTTCCTCTTTAGTCATGACAGATGAAACAATATGATTTTAACAAAACATCCTCATCCCTCCCTCAAGTCTCATTTCATATATGTATTTGGATTTCACTGCAAATTCCTAGAAAGGAAAGCTTTGCTCTTTTTATAACTCTCTTTCACCTACAGCACCCAGAACTTTATTTATCAACACATTTTATACCTATTGAAAACTGTTTCACTCATTTTTCCTCTAAAAAAAAAAATTTAAAGAAAGGCCTTACTTATGATACAATTGCCTGTAGATGTCACTGCTGAACAAGGGCAGCGAAGACATTCTTTAGTGGCATCAGGACTCTGGTAAAATCCTTCTTTGCATTCTTCACAGTGATCCCCTTTGCTATTTCCCTGGCAGTTTAAACAAGCACCTAAAAGAAGCAAATTATTTTAAGAAGTTAAAGATTTACTCTGAAAGCACCGTAACTTTATATAAATCATACCTGCAACCAAAAGACCTTTATAAGAGTCAACCAGAAAAAGTTACCCAATAGAGATTGGACAGAGTTCAGTTTCTATCCCATCTTACATCTACACTGGCCAGGTGTATAAGTTTGGTGTCCCCTACTAGATTGTAAACTCTTTAGGGAAAGGTGACTAAAGTTGCAATAAGCCCTTGTTGACTGATTGACTACATATTAAAAGTAGCCCTGGCCGGTTTGGCTCAGCAGTTAGAGCGTCAGCCTGCGGTCCAGAGAGACCTGGGTTCGGTTCCCGCTAAGGGCGTGTACCTCGGTTGCAGTTTGTCCCCGGCACCTGGTGGGTCGTGCAGGAGGCAGCCACTCGATGTGTCCCTTTCACGTCGATGTTTCTCTTTCTCTCTCTCTCTCTCTCTCTTCCTCTCTCTCCCTCCCACTCTATCTGAACAAAAAGTGGAAAAAAATGTCCTCGGGTGAGGATAAAAAATAAATAAATAAAATAAATAAATAAATAAATAAAAATTTAAAATAAAAATGAAAACAATTAATAAAAAGTAAAAAGAAAGGAGACAAAATTATGTGTTTTGTAATAATACTCTTTTGGTACCCTATTAGTATGGACATTCTACAAGCACTGAAGCAGCATAATGTCTGAAAATAGGAAATGAAAAAGTATAGTGTAATTTACATTCCTTCTTTAGGGGGCCACAGAGATTCAAAGAACACTCAGAACTATTACAGAAATAAGTGAGCAAACTCTACATAGAAATCTAGGAATACAATGAATTTTACATGATAAGCTAAATACAGTTCAACATAAAACTATTCATAAACAGTTTTGTTTTATTTATTTTCCTTACTAGTAAAATATTTACTAAAAAGAGGACAGAGAATGAGACTGTGAAATAAAATGGTCTGACAATTGGAGCAAGATTTGAAAAAGTAAAAGAATGAAAATGTTATTAACATACATGTCAAATCTCAATTCTTTTTTATTGACATATAATTGACATACAATATCTTATTAGTTTCAGGTGTACACCATAGTTATTTGATATTTGTTTGTTTATTTATTTTTATTTTAAATTAGCTTCTCTGGGATATGCCCCTTTACTATGTTCTATGATTCACTATGACACAGGCAGCAAGATACTGCAATGTAGTATGATTTGTAGGCTGGATCAAATTTTTAGCTATTTCCTTCTCATCCAAGTCACTAGCAGTTTGTTTGTGCATATTTGTGGCTTCAAAATGTGTACCTGATTTGATAAGGAGATTATTAATGTCTGGATGGTTGTTCAGAGCAGCAATATGTAGGAGACTGTTGTCATCAAAATCTCTAATGTTCACATCAGCACCACATTCTATCAGTATGGCAGTAACTGGCAGAGATGGAAACTTACAAACAGGGTACCGCCCTACACATGTAGTATTCTTGTCCACAGCCAGATGAAGAGGGCTGAGTTATTCTTTCCCCTTGGATGCAGTTTAAGAAATCTGTATATAGTCTGCTTTTTGAAATGGTCCTGTTCTAGAGTACAAGGAACTTTTTCTAATAAGCAGATTAAGTGCAAAATAATGGAAAGAGCCTTATTTAACTGTAATGGGTCCGTTGGACACTGAGTCTGTTTGCTAGCTCACTCTATTTCAAGGACATTTTTGCACAATATGCCCATAAGATCATCAAATGTAACAGTGGTGCCCAGCAGGCCTTTAGCCCTATCCTGTAGCATAAAAGAGAACAGTTCTGCAAAAGATAATAAGCTGCTGGCAGTCATGGGGCTTAAAGGATCCAAATTGTTCTGCTGCATATCCAAAGCATACTTCCATAGGTTGATGCATCGTTTGAAATTTCTGGAGTCTGTATAGACAGTGCCTCTATATCTAATATAGTAAGAGATATCAGAATGAGAAAGACCGAGAATACGTTCTCTAATTAATAATGCCTGCATTCTCTTCTCATCAAGATCAGCAATAAGACCTTCTAGCTCTTCTGAACTGTTTACCTCCTTGGCATAATCATAAGCCATTATTAGTGTCTGAGGTATTGGTTTGCTAATTATATTAGTCCTATCACTGTACCTCATGTTCATTGCCTTTTCCCAGTATTTTAAAGCCCCAAGAAGATCCTTTTTTTTTTTGTCTACAAATGTAGCTCCCAGAAGCTCTAAAGCATTGATTTGTGCTGTCTTGCTGGTCATGGTGAGTCAGAAAATCCACAATATTTGTGTGACCAGTCACACTTGCTGAGAGAAGGGGAGTCATTCCATAACCATTCTTTTCCATCTTGACATAATACATAAGAAGCATCTTCATGATGTCCAAACTTCTAGATTCTGCACAATCAGGTAGCGCAGTATTACCTTTACTACTTTTTCTATTAACATCTGCTTCCTTTTCAAGTAAATACTGAGCAATCCTTTATGTCCTTTGTAACATGAAATTATCAAGCAGGTACGCCCATGTCAGTTTGACACTTCCAAATCAGCTTTGTGTTCTACAAGGTACTTCACAATTTCCAAATGGCCATCAAAACAGGCAGCTCTAAGAGGAGGTGGATTGGTTAAAGTTGTGTTGTTGACAGATGCTCTATGATTTAACAAAGACTGAACCACCTTCAGATGTCCTACTGCAGAAGCGGCCCACAAAGTGGGAGCCCTTCAATGGTTTCACCATCAAAATTGACCCAGCCCCCGATTTCAATGGAGGCACTGCACTGCTCTAGGAATTCCATCATGTCAAGGTGCCCACACCTGGCCGCCATCAAAAGAGGCATGGCCCCATTTGTTTTTTCAGAGATAAAGGAGGAAATCTCCTCTTGGAATTTGCTTGCTAACAACTTGGTGAGAAGTCAGAGTTTGCCATCCCCAGCTCTGTTAAATACATACTGCTGTCTTTAGATCCACTTACGTCCAGGTGAGAGGCTGTGCTTTATTTATCCTTCAAAACAAAGCTCCAGCTTAACTCTATAGACACGGGCAAGAGTTACAGGAACCAAAGTTCACTTTTAATCACTGAACCCCAGGACGGATATAAAACCACGGGAGTATGTGCTGTCCCACTGCCTTCAACATCTGACAACCAGAGCACTAAATGCCCATGGACTAGTCCTTCCAGCCGCTGCTGGCCGCTGGGGCTCCAGCCGCCCCCCAGCCACCCCCTTCAAATTGAAATCTTTGTCCTTGCCGCCGCCTGCAAGGCCCTGCTCCTCCTGAGGCCGCACAGTTCCTCCATACCCCGCGCCCCACAGGAATGGGTCCGGCCCACTTGCTCGCCCCTCCCCACCTCGCTGAGTTGCCTTGCCTTTCACCCTCCCAGTCTGCGCGGGCTGCAGCGGCTGCAGCTACTGCCGGTGTAATGGGCAACAGGCCTGGTAGAGCACAAGCACTGCTTCACATCACTGATGCGGCAGCTGTGCCATTGGCTTATTTGATATTTATGATCCCCACGATAAGCCTAGTGGCCATCTATCATTATACAAAGTTATTACGACAGTATTAACTATATTCCCGATGCTGTACATTATGTCCCCGAGACTTATTTTATAACTAGAAGTCTGTACCTATTAATCTCCTTCACCTATTTCACCCACCCCCTAAGCACCTCAACCCCATTTCTAGTAACCACCAGTTCGTTTCCTATTCCTATGAATCTTTCTGTTTTGTTTTGTTTGTTCATGTGTTTTGTTTTTTAGATTCCACATATAAAGGAAATCGTATGGTATTTGTCTTCCTCTATATGATTTATTTCATTTAGCATAATACCCTGTAGGTCCATCCATGTCGTTGCAAATGGCAAGATTTCATTCTTTTTATAGCTGAGTAGTATTCCATTGTATATACATAACATTTATATATGGATGGACACTTAGGTTGCTTCCGTATTTGACTACTGTAAATAATGCTAAAGTGAACATAGTGGGGTGCAGATATCTCTTCAAATGAGTGTTTTTGTATTCTTTGGATAAATACCCTGAAGTGAAATTGCTGGATCATATGATAGCTCTATTTTTAATTTTATGAGAGACCTCCATTTCACAATCCCACCAACAGTGTATAAGCATTCCTTTTTCTCACATCCTCAACAGCACTTGTTATTTTTTGTCTTTTTAATAATAGCTATTCTGACAGGTACTGTGGTTTTGATTTGCATTTCTCTGGTGATTAGTGATGTTGAGCATCTTTTCATGTGCCTGTTGGCCATCTGTTAAGTCATCTTTGGGAAAATGTGTATTCAAGTCTCCCGTCGATTTTTTAATCAGGGTGTGTTTGTTTATTTTTTCATATTAAGTTCTTTGTATATTTTGGATATTAACCCCTTATCAAATGTATGATTTGAAAATATTTTCTCCCATTCAGTAGGTTGTCATTTTGTTTTGTTGATGGTCTCTTTCACTGTGCAAAAGCTTTTTAGGTTGATGTAACCCTATTAGTTTACTTTTGCTTTCGTTGCCCTTGCATGAAGAGACTGGTCCAAAAAAATATTGTTAAGTGGTAAGGATCACAACACCAGATATCAAGTTATACTACAAAGCCACTGTAATCAAAACAGCCTGGTACTGGCACAAGAACAGACATGTAGATCAATGGAACAGAAGAGAGAACCCAGATATCAACCCAAGACAGTATACACAATATTCGACAAAGGAGGCAACAGCATACAATGGAGAACAGACAGTCTCTTCGATAAATAGTGCTGGGGAAAAATGAAACTAGACCACCAACTTACACCATACACAAGAATAAACTCAAAATGGATAAAAGACTTAAATGTAACCCATGAAACCATAAAAATCCTAGAAGAAAATGTAGGCAGAAAAATCTCAGACATCATACATACATAGCAGAATTTTCACTGATACATCGCCTAGGGCAAGAGAAACAAAGGAAAAAATTAATAAATGGGACTGCATCAAACTAAAAAGCTTCTGCACAGCAAAAGAAACCAGCATCAAAATGAAAAGGGAACCCACTCTCTGGGAGAACATATTTGCCAATGATACATTGGATAAGGGGTTAATATGCAAAACATATAGAGTACTCATACAACTCAACAAAAGGAAGACAAACAATCCAATTAAAAAATGGACAGAGGACCTGCCCTGGCCGGTTTGGTTCAGCGGTTAGAGCGTCGGCCTGCAGTCCAGAGAGACCGGGGTTCGGTTCCTACTGGGGGCATGTACCTCGGTTGCAGTTTGTCCCCGGCCCTGGTTGGGTCGTGTGGGAGGCAGCCACTCGATGTGTCCCTTTTGCGTCGATGTTTCTCTCTCTCTCTTCCTCTCTCTCCCTCCCATTCTATCTGAACAAAAAATGGAAAAATGTCCTTGGGTGATGATTTAAAAAAAAAAAATGGGCAGAAGACCTGAATAGGTACTTCTCCAAACAGGATGTTGGGAAAAGGGTACTCTAGTACACTGCTGGTGGGAATACAGACAGGTACAGCCACTGTGGGAAACAATATGGTGTTTCCTCAAAAAATTAAAAATGGAACTGCCATTTGACCCAGTGATCCTTCGTCTTGGAATATATCCTAAGAAGCCTGAAACACCAATCAGGAAGAATATATGCACCCCTATGTTCATAGCAGCACTATTTGCAATAGCTAAGATCTGGAAACAGCCCAAGTGCCCATCAGTAGATGAGTGGATAAAAAAGCTGTGGTACATTTACACAATGGAATACTATGCAGCTGTAAGAAAGAGAGATCTCTTACCCTTTGAGACGACATGGAGGGACCTGGAGAGTATTATGCTAAGTGAAATAAGCCAGTCAGAGAAAGACAAGTACCACATGATCTCACTTATTTGTGGAACATAATGAACAAAATAAGCTGTCAACCAAAAGAGATCCAGAATCATGGAAGTAGGGAACAGACTGACAACCTCAGAGGGAAGGGGGATGGGAAGAGGGGGAAGAGATAAACCAAGGAACTTATATGCATATATGCACAACAAATCGACATGGACATTAGGCTGGGGAAGGCAGGAAGGGGGTGGGAGCAGAAAGGAGGGGGTCAATGGGGAAAAAAGGGAGACATCTGTAATACTTTCAACAATTAAAAAAAAAGAAAAAAATATTGTTAAGAGTGATGTCAAAGAACCTACTGCCTCTGTTTTCTTCTACAGATTGTATAGTTTCATGTCTTACATTCAAGTCTTTAATAGATTTTGAATTTATTTTTGTATATAGTATAAGATAGTGGTCCAGTTTCATCATTTTACATGGTCCACTTTTCACAAAATCATTTATTGAAGAAACTATCTTTGTTCCCTTGTCTCGTTTGTCATAGATTAATTGAACATTTATGCATGGGTTTATTTCTGGGCTCTCTATTCTATTCCATTGATCTATGTGTCTGTTTTCATGCCAGTACCATACTGTTTTGATTACTATAGCTTTACAGTATAGTTTGAAATCAGGGAGCATGATATCTCCATGTTCTTCTGGAGATCTTTTGTGGTTCCATACAAATTTTAGGATTCTTTGTTCTAGTTCTGTGAAAAAATGCCATTGGTATTTCATAGGGGTTGCACTGAATCTATATATTGCTTTGGGTAGTAGGAACATTTTAATGATATTAATTCTTCCAATCCATGGGCACAGTCTATCTTCTCATTTATTTGTGTCTTATTCAGTTTCTTTCATCAAAGTCATACAGTTTTCAGAGTACAGGTCTATCACCTCCTTGGTTAAATTTATTCCTAGGTATTTTATTATGTTTTATGCAATTGCCAATGGGATTTTTTTCTTAATTTATCTTTCAGATAGCTAATTATCAGTAACCAATTTCTGAATATTAATTTTGTATCCTCTGACTTTACTGAATTCATTTATTAGTTCTAATAGTTTTTTGTTGAGTCTTTAGGGTTATCTATACGTAGTACTATATCATCTGCAAATAGTGACAGTTTTACTGCTTCCTTTCCAATTTGGATGCCTTTTATTTCTTTTTCTTGCAAATGCTGTGGCTAGGACTTCCAATACTATGTTGAATAAAAGTGGCAAGAGTAGGCATTCTTGTCTTGTTCCTGATCTCAGAGGAAAAGCTTTCAGCTTTTCACTGTTGAGTAAGATGTTATCATATATGGCCTTTGTTAAATTTTGTCAAATGCTTTTTCTGCAGTTTATGATTTTGATTTTATCTTTTGTTTTGTTAATGGAGCTTATCACATTGATTGATTTGCAGATGTTGAACCATCCTTGCATCCCTAGAATAAATCCTACTTGATTGTGGTGTATGATCCTTTAATGTATTGTTAAATTGGGTTTGCTAATGTTTTGTTGAGAATTTTTGCATCTATGTTCATCAGGGATACTGACCTGTAATTTTTTTTTTTTTTTTTTTTTGGTGGTGGGTGGTGATGTCTTTGTTTGGTTTTGGTATCAGAGTAAACCATTCCTTCCTCTTCAATTTTTTTTTTAATAGTTTGTGACAGATAGGTATTAACTCTTCTTTAAATTAGAATTCACCTTTGAAGCTCTCTGGCCCTGGACTTTTGTTTTTTGGGAGTTTTTAAATTACTGATTCAATTTCATTACTTGTAATCTGTCTATTCAGGTTTTCTATTTCTTCATGATTCAGTCTTGGAAGGTTGTGTGTTTCTAGGAATTTATCCATTTCTTCTAGGCTTTCCTATCAAATTTCAATTCAATTACAGCAGAATGCCCCAAAACTTCATGAACTTATTAGGAAAGATATCTTCAAAAGATTATTATCTGAACATTTAAATTTGAATTAAATCAAACTTGCAAATATCACTTTTCATCATCTAATTTTTAAGCTTCAAAATGTTAATATTTTTACATATATAACAAAGTTGTATATCCTCCTACAATAATAAATACTTAAGGTATTGATTTCTTTCCAGATCTTTTGGGGGGTTTTTTGGTTTTATTTTAAATATTTTTATTGACTTTTTTTTTAGAGAGTGAGGAAGGGAAAGAGAGATAGAAACATCAATGTGAGAGAGATACATGGATTGGCTGCCTCCTGCACATCCCCTACTGAGGATTGAGCTCACAACCTGGGCGTGTGCCCTGACCAGGAATCGAACCAGGCCCTCTCAGTCCATGAGATAACACTCAGTCCACTGAGCCACACCAGCCAGGCTCCAGATCTTTTTGTATTCTGATCCCTCTTTAGATATGTAGCTTTGTGACAATAAAAATAGCTGAACAAGACATATCAGAACACTCCAGATTTTGGCTCTAAAAATAAAATAATCTTAAATGTCAAAGTATTCCATAGGTTGGAAAAATCAAAAGCTGCATTATATATAAAATGTGTCTATCTGCTCTCCCCCTATTAAACATGTCCAACGGAAATAATTTTTAAGGAAAAAAGTTCTGATTGAGTATTGAACTTTAGTCTAAAAATATCTCAAAAAAGTTAACAGCTCTGTAACAGAATATGGACATTTGGGGCAAGATGCATTCAAATAACATGCCATTTGCAATGTGGGAAGAAAAGGTCATGTTGCTACTCTTATTTAAAAAATGGTAAATACATATACTTTTAAAACTTTGCTCCTATACTACTGCGGGGCCTACCTGCTTATTATTTGGGGGCTTTTTACTATTCTAGATAAGATCCCTCCCCCCCCCACACAAGCCTTTGTTTTTTTTTTCCTATCACCATATAATTTCACTCTTTTAAACTATTTATGTTAGAATATTTTTCCAGAAGGATTTCTTATTTATATCTCTTTTAAGACATACCCTGCAATGAGAAAATAAGAAAAAAAATAACCCTACATGATAAATATGTTATCTCAAAACTGAAGATGAAAACAAGTATAACAATAAAGCTCATCAGTTCTTAAAAATTCATCACTCTACACTGCTTTAAAAATAGCATGCACCTGGAACAGGGCATAGGGAAAGAAAATTAATAAATTAAAGACAGACCTGACATAAATACACCAGAATGCTAACAATAGTTGTGAAGGCCAACCTTCCCCTCAGTGTTTTTCTTCCCGTCTAATTTTCAAATTGTCTCTGGTATACATGTATTACTTATATTTTTATTATCTTGATTTTGTTTTCTGATTATACTACTAATACATTATAAAATATATGACAGGCATATTGTAAAATACTTAAGAACTCCAGCAATTTTCAAACATTTCATGTAGTAATTTGAAGACTGATTTTTATAATAAAAATAAAGATCATACCTTTAAAACTCATATACAGTAGGAACTGAAAATGTGAATTTGCTTTTGTAACACCTTATAGTGCCTCTCTGGGAGGCAACACAACATAAGAAAAATGGTATGGTATTTAATGTCAGATCTGAGTTTCATTCCCAGCTGACCATCTTACCAACTATGTGACCTTCAGCAAATAGCTTCTCTGAGTTTTACTTTTCTAAGCTGTTAAATGGGATAATAATTCTTTGGCTAATTATTTAATGTAATGTAAATATTTCAAAGAGTGAAAGACTATTCACAGGATACAATATTTTTTCTTTATGCTTCAATTTCCTCATCTATAAATTAAGATAGCTGAACTAGATGAGATCTAAGTTTCCTTTAAAATAAAAAAATTTGAGAATCTTTCTTTTATGACAAATGATATGTAAAAATTAGCTAAAGTTTAACTTTATTCATTATGCTCTGCCTGGAACCTCCCATATAATATAACAATATTGTCTTAAAATTCACATTCTCTTTGCTGAAATATAGTCAAAGGAGTAGATTAAAAAAAAAAAAAAGGAAGCAATGAGTGTTTCCTGAAGATGACCTCATGCTCCTTGGCTAAGTAACAAAAAAAAAATTTGGTAGTGGTAACCAAGAAAATAACTAGTCAAAGAAAAGAATGTACGGTTTCTTCCCCACTAAATTGAGTGACAAAGCTTTGAAAACATAAATCACCACCTGTAAAAAAGACTTTTCCTTATTTATTTTGCCATTTTATAATTTATATATAAACCTATCAGAAATATAGCAAGGGACTATGTTGTAGGAAAAATGTCTGATCCTGTCTACAGGGCAGAAGGAAAACTTGAACCTATCAAACAGAAAGAAGGCCAAGCCTACATGAATGAGGGAGAAAGTACGAAGAGATAAGGTCAAAGAGAAAGGCAGGGGCCAAAAAAATGTTAAATCATGTAGGCCGTGGAAAGAAGTTTGAATTTTATTCCAAGAGTGATGAGAAGCCATTGGAGGGTTTAAGCATGGGAATGACATCATCTGGTTTTACATTTTAAAAGGATTACTCTGGTTGTTACATGGAGACTGGGCTGTGGTGGAGTGGGGGTCGAGGGATGAGGGGACAAAAGAAGAGCCAGATAGATCAGATGAGAGAGTGTCAAAGTAGTTCACAGAGAGGACAGTGGCTTAGATAAGGATGATAGCAATGAAGATCATGAACAGTGGTCAGATTAAGGGTGTTAAGTTTAATGTCAAGATGATAGAACTTGCTGATGGATTGGATATTTACAGTAGGAAAAGAAGGGAATCAAATAGGACTCCTAGGCTTTTGCAATGAGCAACTGGGTGAATGGTGCCAGTCACCAAAACGAAGAACACTAAGAGTAAAGCAGGCTTGACTTATAGAGTAAAATAAAGAGTTGTTTTGGATGTGTTAGGATTATGATGCCAATTAAAACATTCAAATGAAGATGTCAAATGCACTGTTAGATCTTTGAGTGTGAAGATCAAGGAAGAAATGTAAATCTGGTAATCAGCACATGTGTAGATGGCATTTACATTAAATCCAGGGGACTGAATGAGATCATTTAGGGAGTGCAAAAAAGGATAAGACAAGCATGCCAAGGACTGAGCTCTGAGGCTCTCCAGTGCTTATGGTAGAACAAAGGAAGATGTAGCAGAGCCAACTGAAGGGGGTGGGGGTGGGGAGGGAGCCAGGAAAGTGTGATATCCTAAAGTGAAGAAAGTCATTGAGGAGTAAAGAAGTGGTCAACTCAGTCAAGCTGCCAAGGTCAAGTTACTCTCCATAGAACATTATGAATACATGAAGGAGCTGAATTCTTAAAAAGAAGTACACAATATGAACATAAAGTTCTAATTTAAAAAATAACAGTCCTCCCACCTCCATTTTAAGAGAAATGTGTGCTCAATAAAGAAAATCTAGCAAAATACAGGAGAGTAGAAAGAAAAAATAATTACTCCAAGAAATTTGTCATTAAGATTTTGAATACTTGGCCCTGGCCAGTTTGGCTCAGCGGTTAGAGCATTGGCCCACGGTCCAGAGAGACCCGGGTTCGGTTCCCACTAAGAGCACGTGACTCGGTTGCAGTTTGTACCAGGCCCCGGTTGGGGTCGTGTGGTTGGCAACCACTCAATGTGTCTCTCTCACCTCGATGTTTCTCTCTCTCTTTCTCCCTCTCTCCTTCCCATTCTGTCTGAAGATGAATGCAAAAATGTCCTCGGGAGAGGATAAAAAAAAAAAAAAAAGATTTTGAATACTTCTCCTTGAAACCTCCATATATAGAGGTTTGAGTTTTGTTTTTTAAATAATCTAAACATATCCGACATGTCATTTTATACCCTGCTTCTTTCACTCTCATGTTGTTATATATCATTCTTTAAAACATTTTAATGACAACATTATAATAGTTGCCATTTATTAATTGCTTATAATGATCCAGGCACCGTATGAAGGGCTTTATAAATGTATTGCATTGAATCTTCACGATAACCCATTAGGCAATTACTATTATCTCAAATTTCTAGATTAAAAATCAGGATAAATAATTTGTACAGGTAAAGATTTCACTTTCTGTGCTCTTAACCATGTATTGCCTAGATAACATAATTTGCTTCATTCCCTGTTATAAATTGGGTGGTCTAATTTTTTAGAATTGTAACTACCACTTTGATGAACATCTTTGAACATAAAGCTTTTTATGAATTTAGAATTATTTTCTCAGAATAGATTTCTGGAAACAGAATTACTGAATCAAGGAAGTATTTTAAGACTTCTGATATACATTGTCAATTTACTTTCCAAAATGTTTTCCCAATATATCTTATCACAAAAAGGTTACTTTAAAAATCTACTTTAATCTAAAATACAAGGTATAGAGAAAGACTAGAGTGGGGGTAAAATAAGGACTATGAAAACATCCTAAGTGGCCACCAGAGGGCAACCGTATCACAGCACTCTTGGGGGAAAAATAATCTCATTTTAGAAAAGACTGATTTTATATTAAGCTTGCAGTTTTAAATCAAGTATTGGCAATCCTTCACATTGGATTCCACTTTTATTATATTTCAAAGCAGAGAAACTATTTATTTCTCTTATTACTAGCTGCTTTTAGGAATCATAACCATGCAAAGGATTTCTTTTGCCTTAAGTTATCTCCAAAGCAAGGATAGGTTGAAATTTACTTAACATTAAAGAGAGCTAGCTCATTGCTGCAAGGAAAATGAGAAGTGACAACCAGCAATGTAGACTGCTTCCTGGTACTGCAAAAGATCTAGGGAGCAATGTAAATCAACTCTTTTTTTTTTTTTTTTTTTTACACATTCCAATTCTCTTGAAATTTTGCCTCATTTTATCTATTTTGTCTAGTTTTTCCTCTATTTTCTTAAAATATTAATTGTAGTTATTTTAAAGTCATATGCTAATTCTAACATCCAGATCACCTATGGGTCTGCTTCCATTGTTTTTTCTTTTTATTATTGGTCAAAATTTCCTGCCTCAGCATTGTCTAGTATTTTTTATTGTATGCCAGGTATAGTTTATAAAAGAACCACAGATGACTCCCCTTTCCTGTGTTAGGCATATACGATAAGAGGATCACCTCAATCCAATCAGAATTTGAGATTGGTTGAGGACGAGCCACAATTTCAGTATGAGTCAGTTCACCAATGGTTAATCAGAATTCTTGGTCATGGCCTTCTAAGGCTTTTGATTGAGAACCTAACAGACCTGAGTCTCCTCAGCCCTGAAAGACTGCAACAGATTCAGCACTTCCCTTTGGTGATTTGAGCCTAGGTCCTACTCCACACACCTTCAAAATCTGGCAATGTCTTGAGAGAGAGATGGTTGTATGTTGCAGCAGGCCCTCTTTAAAGAGACTTTTGTCTCCTAACCACCACAAGACTGAGAGATTTCTTTCTAACTTTTGGGCCAGCCTTCCATCTCCTACACAGTCAGCTAAGGTCCTAAGAGAAAACTGGCCTGGTGTTTAGGGCTCCTCTAGTTTCCAATCCATCACACAAGCCCCAAATGACTGCTAAAAGCTCTTCTTGTGTCTCTTTCCTCAATAATTCCTGATCTTTCCGTGCCGCCATAATGGTGCGCATGAATGTCCTGGCTGATGCTCTGAAGAGTATCAACAATGCCGAAAAGAGAGGCAAACGCCAGGTTCTTATTAGGCCGTGCTCCAAAGTCATCGTCCGGTTTCTAACTGTGATGATGAAGCATGGTTACATTGGCGAATTTGAAATTATTGATGACCACAGAGCTGGGAAAATTGTTGTGAACCTCACAGGCAGATTGAACAAGTGCAGAGTAATCAGCCCCAGATTTGATGTGCAACTCAAAGATCTAGAAAAGTGGCAGAACAACCTGCTTCCATCCCGTCAGTTTGGTTTCATTGTACTGACAACCTCAGCGGGCATCATGGACCATGAAGAAGCAAGACGGAAACACACAGGAGGGAAAATCCTGGGATTCTTTTTTTAGGGATGTAATACACGTGTGCAAATAAAATGCCTCAATGGAAAAAAATAAAAAATAAAAAATAAATAATTCCTTTGCTTGGGCTAACCTTGCTCCTCAGCCTGTACTCAGAATCAGCAAATGTCCCCTAGAAAGGAAATGGCTGTGATCACCAGCTCATGTAGGAAGAGTTCTATCCTTTCTGGAATTTTAGTTCATATCATCCTCCTTGTTTCCATAGCTCTCCAACCAATATGATTTTTGAAATTTATGTATTTTTTTCAAGTTGTTGTTGCAGGAGTTTGGCTTGCTCTGACCTATTACATCCCACTTAGAGGAGAAAGACCCTTAATAAACTATTTGGAAAGAATCAACCTATAGATGAAGGATCTCAAAATAAAAAGAACAATGAAATAATGACATAAAAAGGTAACGAAAGTGTGTACCTGTGAGGGCATCACAACTGGCAGACCTGTTATTGCATTGGCAGGGCAAGCAGCCACTCTTACTAAAGCCATAATATCCATCTTGGCATCGATCACATGCAGAGCCGGTGACACCCACTTTACACTGGCATTTCCCAGAACTGCAAATAAAAGCAAAGACAATAAAAAAAAGTAAATCAGTTTGAAAATTTTGTTGCCTAACATCCCATTATATGATGATCTTAATGTAGAAATTATTTAAACTGAAGATTGAGCAGCTTCATAACCATATAAATTCAATTAACATAGTACTAACACTAATAATTTGTGCCAATTTAATCCTTTGCATTGAGCTAGTTTAAAATAAATGATAAAGGAGCCATGGAGAATATAAGTCTCAGTGCTTAGGAATCTTTGTTTATTAACCACTGAGGCACAGAACTGATACTACTGCTACATCTCATTCCTGAATCATTCCACAGCCCCATCAGCATCCATACTGCCCAATCTGGAAATGAAAAGAAAAATCACCTAACTTCACCCAAACTAGCTTCTGGATGAAGAATATGAAGACCAGGATCTTAATGAATGTGACAATTAATATCCATTTAGATGCTAGAAACAATATAATTTTCTACTTTAGGTACAGACTATATTAAAATATATCTGGTAATTAAATTAGAATTCACAGTTATGTAAAACAACTATAATAGTGACAGTTATCATTTTCTGGATTAATCCATATAAAAATTCTAGATTGTCAATCCAAAAGGACTAAAAATCTAAAGTAAGAAAAATAGTTTAAAATTTAGTATTCATCTCTTCCTATTAATCTATTTTATTTTCTTAGATGTCCATTACATTAATATCACCTCTTTTCAATCAGTGAAACTTAAATCTCGTCATTTTTAATCTCTCCACCCCATGCTCTTACAATCACTCACTCAAATCCAATATATCATCAATTTACATCAAATTTTCTTTCAAAATATCTCTTGGTATTGTTATTTCCTCTACAAACATCTCTCTTAGAATGTCTTTTCTCCTCCACCTCTCAAAAAATTTCCTGCTATCAGGCTCATCTTTTTATTTTCTTTTTTTTTTTTTTAATATTTTTTCTTTATTGATTTCAGAGAGAGAGAGAGAAAGAGAGAGAGAGAGAGAAACATTGATGAGAGAGAACATCAATTGGCCACCTCCTGCATGCCCCCCACTGGGGATTGGGCCCATAACCTGGTCATGTGCCCTGACCGGGAATCGAACCCAGGACCTCTTGGTGCATGGGTTGACCCTCAACCAGTGAGCCACACTGGCTGGGCAAGGCTCATCTTTTCCCATGAAACTTTTCTCTGCCTGATCTAAAGAGATCTTTTGGCTTCCTGACTTCACATTCTCTACACCATAAATTTTAACCTTAATTCATTATGGTCTGGTTCCATATTCATTCATATATGTAACTCTTGTTTCTCTAGTTAAATTGTCAAAGACCTGAAGCAAAGACTGCATTATGCAGTTTCTCTTTTTTCTTTTTTTAATTATCCTCAAGACATAGCACAAGCTTACCGATAGTGTACTATAACTATTTTCATTTCATACATCTTACTTGGTAAGTTTGCTGAGTTCAGGGACCATATCTTAGCCATCTTAATATCCTTAGAGTCTAGTATAGTGCCTGGTTCACTGTAGGCTCTTAATATATACTTGACAAATAAATACTCAATAAATACACAAACTGAGTTTTAGAGTTAAGTACTGGAAGGGAAAAAGAAAGATGAAGGGCTACTTAGTTACTAGGATTCTCAGAACAGCTAAAGTTCTTCCTTTTTTCTAATAGTGTGACCCTTCTTTATATGCTCATTCTGCACCTCAATTTTTTAGGCTTCATCTGAGTAGATTTTGGCCTCAGTTATATTGAATGGGAGACAATCCAAGGTAGAACTGCTTCTCAATATAATTTTTTTTTAGAGATTCAGCTCCTAATAATGAGTCCCTACAGTGTTGATAATTTTAGTTCAAGAGTCCAAGCTCAGATTGTTAATACTTACATAGCCCTTACACATGTCATCAGTTAAAGAAATCCCCTACTACTTCCCGTATTCCTACTTCCATAGTAAAAATAGAAGTTTTAAATTTGAGAGTTATTGGAACTTTGGGTTGAACTTTGCAGAATGGAAGTAAAGCAACTTTTAATTCTGTGTATTCTACTTGTGGCATATAAACATAAGGATTATTGCTTTGATTATGTGAGATATGCCTCTCTCTTCATCAGTATCCCTGGGCAAAATAATAAGGCTTTTTTTTTCCCTTCTATCCCTATAAAAGCATTTTGAGCAGCTGGAGTTGAAGTTTATTCTCTCTCCCACTTATCATGGTTCTCTGCAATATCTCAGAGTATGCCAAAAAGGAGTAGAAAAACAGTTCTTCATGGAATATTTTTTTAGGTCTTTCCTCAAACAAAACCAGTCCAGAGGGGAAAAAAAGCCAGGCTTATATAAATACTTAACATATCTTAAAGTCTTGTATCCTGAGAAATAACCTATCCAAATCTGTGCTTCTATCTTAAAGCTGCCTAGTATATTGGGTTATTCAATTTCTTCACTAACAAATAATTTTACAGAAAATCTAAAATGAAAGCAGATGTGATGATGATTATGATGATGGTAAAAAACAATGAGCCATCATTTATTGAGGGACTATGTAAATACGTATATATTCCCTCTAATTTTCAAAATAATTCTACTAGGTGAAGGTCATAATCCTCATCTTACTATTGAGGAAATTCAGAAAGGTTAAAGTTATTGTCCACACCTACTAATTACCTATACAAAGACAGACTTTCCCATTATACCATGCCACCTACCCTTCCCTAAATTTGACTCTAAATTTGTTCAAGATATTTGCCTGCCAAACAACTTGACACCCACTTAGGTATCAAGCTTCACTGTGTAGATGCCAAGCACCACACTTCACCATTGATTGAGGTTCTAACCCCAGTGAGCTGTTTCTGCCTTGCCCAGAATAACTCCCCATCTCTTTTCTCACGGCCAGTAAATTTTAGGTCTTCCTTAACAAAATCTAAGAGATCTTACTGCTTTGAAGAGAAACTGCAGCCTAGCAAACCCCAAAGTCCAAGGTTCTCAGAAGACACAAGCCCAAATATTTTGATGGATAGTTAAAGCTTAATTAAAATTTGTACTTATCATAGCATAGAAGATGGGCATTGTTTTTAAAGTGCTACTGAAATTTACATTAGCAACCATGTCTCTTAAGTAACTATGCAAAAAATTTAAAAAGAAAAGAAAAATCTACCCACATATACAGGTACACAGTCTCACTCAAGAATATCCCAAGGTACTTCAAGATCTAGTAAAGTAAATGTGTATTCATCAAAATGAAGTTCAGGAATATCCTACAACTCAACAAGAAGGAACTAGTCAATTTAAGTATTGCTACACTTTCAGAAAATTATAAAGGATATAGTTTACCTTTCAGAGAATGACTAACAACAAGTCATTAGCCAATTTCCAAAGCTTTAAAAATATTAACCAAAATATACTTGCTTCTCATTTCTCTACAGATTATTCAGCATACAGAAGAATAAAAAGTTATTAACGGCACTGTTTGCCCAATCCACCACCTATGAGAAAAATGTTTTATCTTGGAATACCTAATAATATAACAATAATTAATTAATGTTAATTGTTAATAATATATTACTAATATAAGATATAGCCAGTGTTTTCAAAGTAGATGCTATTCTTGTAAATGAACTTTCCCTTCATAATTCTGGTCTGGGCACTCAGAAGACTGATTTAAGCAGGCATCTTTCTCCCTGGAGTATATGCTCCTTAGTTGATTAAAAAAAAAAAAAATCCATGAATGGCTGGATGAATCTTGATAAAGCAGCTGACTAGTCTAGACACCATGCTTCGCTTGAAAGGTGATGCTTTTTTCTCTCTTTCTAAAAAATATACAGAATGAAGTGGGGAAGTTTAACTGTGAGGCTGCATTAGTAGGCTTTTCCACCATGTTACTCATAGCCATGGCCAATCTCTACATGTATAAGAATTAAATCACTCAGCAAATATAAAGCTTTCCCTGTGTGACTTCTTGTATAGAATAAAGCCTTTACAACACCCCCTTTCATGGTCTCCCTCTGTTAAACACTGCTGAATGCTCTTTGAAGCAAAGGTCAATAATATAAATGCAGGGAAGGAAAAAAAAATAGGCCTGTTAACAAATCACTTATGCTTACCCATAGGTTTGAAATGAAAGAACCAAAGACACACATCTTCATATCTACAGAATAAGGGCAAAGAACTGAATTTTGAACAGAAGTCAGAAATCTATACTACTGAGATAAACTGACAAAGAATTTAAGGTAGAATTGCTCATCTGGTGTCAGTCCTTATAGATATGAGTTAGCTGCTAGTAAAATACTAACGTAGTATGGAGGATTATATCAGAAAAAAAGAATATAGACTTAATTATAAAGGAAGCACAAGCATTGTGGAACTAAGCTGCACTAAGTGAAACTAAGCATACACTACACATATCTTATACTATCCCAAATGGAATTCTCAGATTTTCTTACAGTGTAAGTGATTACAGACTTGATCACACTCATAGGTGTGAGCAACTATGACAAGGTTTGAACACTTAAAAATTATTTATTAAAATATAAACAAGTAATATATTTTCTGAAATGAAGCTATTAATATTTCAAAAGCAAATTCAATGGTGTATCATCTCAAGATAGAGTACATATTTATGTCACACAAGTACTAACCAAAATGTCCTTTTAAAGGTTCTGTTTTGTTTAAGATGAGTGGGTGGAGAATCTTCAGAATTTCCACTATTTTATAATCACTGACTAGGGTGGGAAGGGTGGGACACAGGAAGGGAGGTATCAGGGTCTACGGAAAATTCATAGCCTGAGGAGACAGAGAGGGCTTGGTTCAAATTCCAGCTCTCCTAGTAACTAGCTGGAACCAAGTACTTATTCTATCTTGGCCTCAGTATTCTGATTTGCAAAATGAAGGCAATTATATCAAACTCCGTAGAGTTATTATGAGAATTAAAGATTGCATACGCAGAGTACTTAGCAGTGTCTGGCACATAATCAGTACTCAAAAATGAAAGAAACATGAAGATAATGACAATGATCCTAGAACTTGAATTTTTTTTCTGAGAATTTTAAGGAGAATGGGTTAGAACCTCAGTAGGCAAAGATAGACAAGACTAAGTGATTTACTTTTTAAATTCTGTTAACAAACCTAGAAAAATGAAAAGAATTTTGGGGGTAATTACCAGATTGGAGCACAAATGTGGTTAGGAAAAGAAAGCACATTATGAACACATGGTAGAAAAGATTTTTGGAAAGAGAATTAAAAATTGAGAAGGGAAAAAGGATCAGCAAAACCCAACATTAAGTGGGACCAAAGCCCGCGAGACCTGATGTGCTTTTGTGACAACTAGCTAACTGATTTAACTTTTTTTCTGAATTGTCTAATGTCTTGTCGTGTTTTGTTATCAAAACACTGTCTATTTTCTTCCTAAGATTTACAATCTATAAATTGTATGTACAGCATAATCTTTAGATATCATGTTATCAATTTTAACTCAAGCAGACACAAAATAACCAAAGATACAGTTCTAATTAAGGGAAATTAATTTAGTGAGAAGCCTTGCTTTTCCTCCTTCCTTAGAAAGTTTACATATTGGCAGTCTGACATGGAAAGAACAAGAAACAGAAAAAATAGATAATTAAATGTATCAATTTTTTTTATTCCTCTTTTTAAATAACTAAACACAATTTAGTTTAGGGAGAGACTGAAAGTACTAGTTAAATAGAGTCTGAAATTACCAGTAAATTGCAGATTACAAGCTCTCTCAAAAATGTAAAAATAATATTAAAAGATAGCTAACCCTGGCTGGGTGGCTCAGTTGGTTGGAGCATCATCCCATACACCAAAAGGTTGTGGGTTTGATTTCCGGTCAGGCCATATACCTAGGTTGCAGGTTCGATCCCCAGTCAGGGTGCATACAGGACGCAACCAAAGCGTCTCTGTCACATTAATGTTTCTCTCTCTCTCTCCCCCCCCACTTCTCTCTCTCTAAAATCAATAATTAAATTTAAAAAAAAAAGACAGCTAACCTACTCATTTGTTCGAGTAGGTTTTTACTAGATCCTGTAGGATTTTCTGTATAATTAGGTTGTTTCCAAATAAAAATTATTTTACTTAAAAAAAAAGACAGCTAGAAAAAGTTTTTCTAACCAGAAAAAGCTTTAAATGGGAAAATAAACAAAATGAAAGTTATTAACAATTCTTAATTTCATGTTCATGTCATGGTATTATAAAGGTAATGAAAGAAATAGTTTCTCCTCTTTTGTTATTAAATAAATGCAATAATTAAACATTTTGGCAAAAGACCATCTGCATTTAGTGTTCCTCTATCAACAATCACGGAAAGACCATTATGCAATGAGCAAAGATTCTTTTCTGGAAGGAGAAAAAAGATAGCTTTATTGTTTAAAACATTGGGCTATTATGCTAAACATTCCTTGTATATTTGAGGGAAAATAGTCTAAAATATGTTTAGAGGAAATCCATATTCAGACAGAAATTCTTAATACTCAAAAAGGGTATTGCCTAAGTACAAAAATATTTTTTGATAGCTGATCTTACCAAAATCAAACATAAACACTTACTTAAAAAGTTATAAGTAAAACTTAATGGCAAAAAATAAAAAGTGTCGTATTTCCCAAGCCACAACTTGGGAAGACTAAGTTAATTCAACTAGGAAAGTTATTTCTTACTTCCTTAACTTTTTTTTTAATGGAAGAAATACAGCCATAAGAATTCTCAAACCCACACAATTACTCTATTATTTGATTAGAGATTTCTGCAGTTCAAAAGTTCATTTTGAAAAAAGAAAAAGCATGAGGTCCCAGTATCATCTTCTCGAAAAGAAGATGCTTCTCAAATATGTTAACATTTTTATTCTTTTGTAACCATTTAAAAGTTTCACTTAGTTAAAGGGTAATTATCAATACTTGATTTGTGTGCCTGCTGTGTTATAAAAATTAATTTGTAGTGCCTAGAATTTAGAATTCATTTTCTCACAGAAGTGACAGCATAAGTGGTGAATTAGTTTCTAGAAGGGCAAACAAAAACCTGTTTAAATCAAAATGTTGATATTGACAGTGCCTTAAGGACCAAGTCCTTTAAACCCAAGTCCTATGCCTTTGCGTTCTAAACCCTTAGCTGGTGTAATGGTCAGAAGGCAATATTAATATTTATTGAGTTCCTACTATGGAGTTATAAATAAAATACACAGCACAATATTTATATATGCATTAGTTAATTTAGTCCTTACAATTATTCTATGACATTCATTAGTCTCAGCTTTGCAAATTTCTAGCTGTTTGATTATTGTGCAAGTTAAGTTTTCACATCTAAAAATATGAATAATAATCCTTTTTTCAAAATATTGTGAAAATTAGCTAAAATTACATACTTGACTGTCTTCCAAATATTAGTAGCTCCATGTATGGTAAAATATTAATACTCTCAATATCCCCAATTGATAGAGCTTCAGCAATGTAAATAGACTCAGTTTTTAAGGCCACACAGCCAGAGGGTAATAAGAATTAGATCTTCTGCCTACTCATACAATGCTTTTTTTCTCTCTCTCTCATATACCATAGATTACCTCTATGTACTTAATGAAAGCAAGCCAGAAGGATTTAATGTGCTCATCGTATTAAGACTTGCAACACTTCTTGAAGAAATTTTTTACGTTAATCTTTTCCTGGCTTAATAGTCAGTTATTTAAATATCTCCTCTGATGAATGGGAGTTTAAAATAACTGTCAAAGAAATGAGACATTGCTTCTGATCTGTCTCAATACAATTCTAAGATCTGGGAGCTCGAGTTTCCTACCTATATCTAGCACTATTTGCAAATGCCCCATATTCCAGCCAGTTTTCCTTGCAAAGCTTCCCCCTACCCAACAATTTATTGATATAATCTTGCAAAGCTTTTTTAATCTTCATTTTTAAATTGTTAAAATTTCATTCATTCAGAAGTAGATAAACTTAAAGACAATACAATTTAAAGAAAAATATACTCAACACTTTGATACTTACTAGCAAGACATGTAAAGCCCCTTGAGTGGTCCTCCTCAACTGCATCTCCTCCTCTTGCCCCAAAAGCAACTGTGTTAATCATTCTTTAGCTCTTTAAGAGTTTTACCATCTCTGCATGTATTATTAAATAATATATCATATAGTTTTGCCTGTTCTTAAACTTTATATTAATAAAAATCATTGTTTTCTTTTATTTTATTCACTTTCACTGCTGTATTATATTTCACTGCATGAAAATCACCCTATTTACTTATTCATTCTTCCAGACATTTGGGCTGTTTTCATTTGGTATTATGGTAAATATTCTGTGAACCTTCTTGTACATGTCTTCTGGTACACATGAGCATGCTTTTCTCTAAGGTGTATGCCAAGGAATGGAACTGCTAGGTAAGTTTGTGCATGACCAACTTTACCAGGCAATGCCTAACTGTTTTCCAAAGTGGTAGTAACAATTTACACTCCCATTACCAATGGAATAATGGTATCATTGCTCTGTATCTTCACCAACACTTGATATCCGCTTTTAAAATTTTTGCTAGTCTGGCAGCTTGAAATGGTATCAAATTATGGTTTTAAATTCCATTCTCTTGATAATTAATGAGATGGAACATATTTTCATGTTTATTGGCTATTTGAGCTTCCTCTTTTATGAAGAGTCTGCCCAAATATTTCTGGCATTGATTTGTACAAATTCTTTATATGTTCCTGGAAAAGCTATCCTCTGTCATTTTAATGTGCTACAATTATCTTCTCTCAGTTTGTGACTTTTCTTTCCACTCTTTTTATAGATTTAAAAAGTATTAAGATATAACTCCGGAACTCCATTACCTAGATTCAAATCCTGGCTTTATGACTTACAGGCCATGTGACTTTAAGTAAATTATTTAAACCCTTTATGCCTCAGTTTCCTCACTTGTAAAATGGAGAAAATTACAGTATCAGTCTCTGAGGTTTGTTGTGAAAATTAACTTAGTTAATATGTGTTAATGCTAAGCATGTAGAACAGTGCCTAACACATAATAAAAACCATATAAGTACTGCTATTACATTAATACTACTGTTGAAGAAATCCTTCCCCACCTCAAGGTCGTTAAGAGGCTTTCCTAAAAGCTTTATGTTTTGCCTTTCATATATAAGTCTTTAATCTACCCGGACTTTATTTTTGTATATGATGTATATTAGAGGTCCAATCTCATTTTCTTCTTTATAGATAACCAAAGTTCTAGTACCATTCACTGAATAGTCCATCCTTTTATCCCTAAGCTTTAGTACTTCCTCTGTCAAATGTCAAATGTCTTTATTTACATGGGTTTTTTTCTGGGCTTTCTTTTTTGTTCTATTTATCTATTTGTCCCTGAACCAATACCACAAACTTTATCATGCATCAGAATCATCTGAAGGGCTTGTTATAATACTGACTGCTGAGCCCTATCCCAGAATTTCTGATTCAATGGGTCTGGGGTTGGGCCCAATTATCTATATTTCTAACCAGTTCCTAGGTTATGCTACTATTAGTCCTAGCACCATAATTGGAGAACCACTGCACTAGATAAACTGAAAAAAAATCATACTCCTAGCCTTGATTGATAAAGCTGCTTGATTTTCCACCACTGGACTTAGCACTGATCCCTTAATTTGGTATCAATTCTGAACTAAGAAGAGGGTATTTAATGCAATCAACCTCAGTAATCTGTCTGTCATTAAGTCCCATTTGCTACTGATTTATTTTACCTTAGTCCTCTATATTCTCAATGACTGAACTGCAGCTATTGTCCCTAGTTTCTTTTTTTAAATCCTCACCTGAGGATATTTTTCCATTTATTTTCAGATAGGGAGGGGTAGAGAGAGAGAGAAAGAGAAACACCGATGTGAGAGAGACACATCGATTGGTTGCCTCCCGCAGGACCCCAACCAGGGCAGGGGACCAAACCGCAACTGAGGCATGTGCCCTTGACCAGAATCAAATTCGTGACTCTTTGGTCCACGGGCCAACGCTCTAACCGCTGAGCCAAACCGGCAAGGGCAATTGTCCCTAGTTCTTGATGTCTGGCTCCAGGTCCCAGCTGCTCTGCCTCCCTACTTCCCACCCAATGGCAAGCTCCATGACACTTGCTTTCAAATCTCTCACATGTCAAATGCCTGCCACTTGAGCCCCAGCAAGTCAGGTAGACTCAGCTTTGATATTCAGAATGTCCTAATTCCTGCTCTCTATGGATACTCGCATTACTTCATGTTGCCTTCTTCTATGCAATATTTTCATTGTAGTCTAGATCTGACTTCTAGATTTATGTCTTCATGACCAGTTTCTAGGTAGATGAATGATGATCACCAACACTCAGAACTGTACTTACTTGAGATTCACACTGCCATATCTAAGCTTGACCATTCTATTTTATTTCAGGGTACAGTGGAGAAAGCCTTGGAGTCAGATAGACCTGAGCTCATATCTAAGCTCTGACATTTATTAGTAATGCCATAATGCTAAGTAACTCATCCTCCAAGAGCAAGACAACTAGGTTGTTCTGAGAAGTCAGAGAGGTTATATGTGTAAAATATCAAGCATAGAGGTTTAACAGTGTTCATTAAATGTTCATTTCCTTCTCTTCCTCCTGCTGCCTCTCCTGGATTGTGCAGCTTCCTTGGGTAAACATCTTGGTTAAGAAAGCTAATATAGTTCTCTGCAAAAACTTTTCTTTCAAATACCTATAATATCTGTTTTACTGGACATTCTATTCAGTTGTAGAACTCTTTAAAAATCAATTGAAAACTAACAAAAATAAAACTTAAAGACATAGTCACAGTGTATGTGTTAGACATTGGCAGAAGAGATAGAAGGGATTCTATTATTGATAATATAAGCCAACATTACTGTTTTGGGCAGTGTGAGAAGAATGTCTATGCCTTTCCAATATAGTGTTTAAAATAAAACTTCTTAAACTTGATGGTATCTCAGATTTCTATGAGAATTGATTGAATGTTATTATATGTTACAGATTGCCTCCACAGAAATATGTATATATTCATCATTACATTTCACATGCTTCCCTCCTCTTAGGTTAAGAACCCTGAGCGCAAGCGCAGGAGCATATATTAATCCAGAAATGAAAACCATGGGAGTTTAATGTAACAGAAAGAACATGGAATATGGTTCCAGAAGACCTTGAATTGACTCTACTCATCACTCTGATATTTAATAGATATCCAAGCTTGGGGCTTATCATGAAACCTTTTGATTATTACTTCTCATCTGTAATTTGATAATCATCCTTATCTACCTCTTGGATTTTTTGTTAGAATCAAATGAGAAAATGTACAGGAGAAAAGAATACTGTTAATTGCAAATGACTTTGTAAGTAATTATTAACATTCCCTGGAAACCTACTGAATTTATAAACACAGGAGAAAGCTTGGAAAACTCTAATTATTGAAATACACAGGATAAATAATACCAGAGAATTCATTTAACATATAAAGAACCAAAATAATGAAATTAACAGTTTTTAACCTGTCCTATATACTTTGAATGTCAAAATAATCATGGCTTAAGCACTTATGTACCCTTTCATAGGAAATCTAGAGGAACTTCAAGTCCAAATCTCTCTCTGGGACTGAAAAATTAGATATTTTGAGTAGAAATCAAGTCCAAAGAGAAAAAAGATGAATAGTCCCATATTTCTCTCTCTACCCTCTAGGAAACATTTCTTGCTATGAAAAAAACATATGAGATGGAAAAAGTCATGCTGATTTAATTTTCTTTCAAGGGACACAGGAGAAGACAAAGACTTCTTTGTGGCAACAAGCATCCTTCTATTTCAGCCTAGGTTTCAAAAAAGCTCTTCTTTTAAAACTTGAGAGAAAAAAGATATTTAAAACATTAAAATAGGCTATCAGTTTGATTGAATATTCTAACCACAATATCATACATCTAAAATGACAGATATTTATACCAACAGAGTAAGTTTATTTCCTTATCCTGATACCTCTTCTGGATCTAAGGCTAAGAATTATCACCAGAAACAACTTTGTCCTCATAATAAGACAGTAATATTATCCATATTCCCTTGACGAACAGCTCCAAATAACAATTCTAATAATTTTTATTTTGAAATAATTCTAGATTTAAAGAAAAGTTGTCAAGATAGTATAGACAGTTATATATCATTCACCCAACTTCCCCTAATGTTAATTTCTCATACAACCATGGTATAGTCATCAAAACTAAAAATTAACAGTGCTATAATACTATTACCTAAACTATAGACTATATCATATTTAATCTAATTTTTATACTAATGTCCTTTTTCTGTTCCAAGACACAAGCAGGATATCACCTTATATTACCTTTGTCTCCTTAGCCTTCTCCAATCTGACAGTTTCTCAGTCTTTCCTTGTCTCTTATGATTTTGAAGCTTTTGAAGAGTACTGGTCAGATATTTTGTAAAATGTTTCTCAGTTCGAGTTTCTCTGATGTCTTGTCACAATTAGACTCGGGTTATAAATTTGGGGGAAGAATATCACAGAGGTAACATGCCCTTCTCATTGCATCTTATTAGGGACTGTATGAAAGCTTTATGACTTATTACTGATTATGTCATCTTGATTACTCAAATGATAATTTTTCATGCTAGGAATCTGTCTATGTGGTAGCTAAACTTAGTATGGTTATCATGCTTATTTGGAAAATAAGTAGTAGAGGTTCAGCCACTCAATTATTAAATCCTAGGGCCTATTGAAGGCAGTCTAGTCAGACAGGTGTTTGGTTTGAGCCTGTTTCTGCCACTTACTAGTCTGTTTTGAGGCAAATTACTCAAGTCTCAGTTTCTTCATTTGTAAAATATTACCACTTCAATCAGTTGTTATTTTTTCCTTATAAGATAGTACATATAAAGCACTTAGCCTGACACATGGTAAACATTTCAATAAATATTAATGCTGTTCATTCTAGGGTAGATGGTGGTAATAATGTTAGTAGTACTGGTCAAGTTGTGTGGCATTTTCATCTTAGAAGGAAGTCAAACTACATATCAGAAAAACACTATGTGTTTATAAGATTTTTTAATTTTTTGAGTGTAGTAAAATGTTCTATCAAAGAGATATTTAACTTGAGATTAAATTTGTGGTTTCTTTCTTTTTTAGCAAGAGAAGTTTATATTTGCTTTGCCATTTGGGCAGGGATAGAAAATAACCTCAAAGTAGATCCTCCTGACTAGGTGAAGAATCATTTAAGTTAGTTTTCCCTTAATTGTGTAAGTATATAGTGAACAGGCCCCACTGTCCCTGGAAAAGGGCTTAACAAGACCTTTTGTATTGGGGAGGAAGGGGGTTTGGTGGTTTGTTAGGTCAATGATTCTATAAAATGTCCTCAACCAGTACTCTTTGGAGCTGGCTTGCACACTGGGATGTGGCTATATGCATAAACTGAGGGAGATGATTGTTAAGATCTATAACTTTGGAGCTCCAATTTAGAGCATTATTGAAAGAACTGGCACTAAGGGAGTGAGTTCATCCTCCCTCAAAGAATTGTTGCTGCCAATGATTTTGGACCAATAAAAGCTTCATCAGAATAGTGAGCCAGCATCATCTGTCAGGTTATTCAGGGTCAGGCCTCAACCCAGCAATTCCATTCAGGAGTGACAAAAGACAATATTAGTGAACTGATAAAAATCATGTTCCATTAATACTTAGCATGAGAGGAGGATTGACTCCTAGAGTTATTGAAAAATTAGTTATTAATTGGTGGAGAATGGGTTGCCTCAAAAGGAGGGCACTGGATTTATGCTACTGAGATATATGAGTGTCAGAATAATTGATTGGAAAAAATAGGTATGCCTGTATTTGAACCCATTTGTAGAAAAGTTTGTCAGTTATATAAGCTTTCAACTTCCCCATATCTATTATATTTGTTACCCCAACATGTCTCTCTATAAAGATGAATAGTTTTTAAAACTCTTAAAAAATAAAGGGCCTTTGGATTTATTTTTAGCAACACAGAGAGAACACGAGTATGGGGACACTGCTTGACATTCAGCAGCAAGGCTTATGGAGGAATAAAAATACCATGGGATACAGTGGGTGGAGCAACTACTGAAGCATAGGAAAGCAGATTCAATTCCTGCAACCTGCAACAAAGGAAGAATGGTAAGCATAAGGAGAGAGTATGGGCTTGAGAAGGAGCTCTGGGACTGAGCAAATCCCTAAATTCAACTTAGAAATATAAACTACCTTTAGATTTGTGTGTATGTATTAATGCAAAAATCACAAACTTTCTAGAGGTTTATGCACAGAAACACTGCTATCATGGGGCATATCACCATTCTCATTATTCCCCATTCTCTCAATATTCCATCCATTCTCACTATTATTACTCCTCACTAAATTTCATTCTGTCTCTAATCTCCACCTATTTACATCCATCAATTCAACTACAGCTAGAACACAGTGCTGACCTTTCTTCTGCTTAAAAATTCCTTTGTGAATAAAATCCAAATCATTTGGCCCTTAAGGCCCTCTGTGACCTGACCCTAGCAGGATTTGTCAAATTTACCTCCTCTGTCCCCACTTCCTTTCCACCTTAGATCCTGTGTAAGCATCTCTGAGACGTTAATCTTGCTGTTTCCTGTTCTGTAACGACTTTCCCACTTCTGTCTAAATCCTTTCTTTTCTTCAAAATTGAATTCAAAAGCTATCTCCTCAATGAAATCATCTCTGATTTTCCCAGCTGTAAGTAATGTCTCCTAGTTTCTTAATCTATATATATCTATATCTATATCTATATCTATATCTATATATATATATATATAAAATTTTTCCCCCCCTTAGTGACCTTACTAGACCAGAAGCTCCTTTGGTTTTACATTGCCCTATTTATCTTTTATTTCCCACAAGGCCTATTAAAGTATCCTGAACAAAAATACCTTGGGACCAAATACTGCATTTGTATAAACTTGGTTATTTGTACTAGCATATGCATAACTACAGATTTGGGGGAGCCTCTCAGAAGAAGCATGATGTTTTAATATTATCAATAACAGAACTTTAACTTTAAAATATTCTTTTAAAAATTTCAAACTGACCTAGAAGTGGCTTACTAAAAATTAAACAAGTAGAAGAGTGTGTAACATGGTTTAAGGAAAGTAATATGTTTGATCAACAGCAACTACATCAATTCACTAAGACATGTTAATGTTCATAAAGGTCACTGAGAGCTGGTGTGGGGACTATTTTTTTTCCCATTCATTTGACTAAAGTTGATATCTAGTTAATAATTAGAAGACCAGGAGGGCAGAACATGGCCTATATTAAATGGAGAATTTAAGATAGACATGCACTGGAAAACACACAGAGCTTTCCAAACTGTAATAGCATGATTTACATTTAAATCTCAATGCACTCAGTGCCTTTTTCTGAATAAACCCCTGTTTGCCATATATTAACATTCAAATTTTAGTATAATTTGTTTTACTATACATTTAACATGATACTTGGTATGATGTGCTTAAAATATCTTCTAAGCCCAGCCAGTGTGGTTCAGTTGTTGAGCATCAACCCATGCACCAAGAGGTCACCGGTTCAATTCCCAGTCAGGGCACATGCCCAGGTTGTGGGCCTGATCCCCAGTGGGGGGCATGCAGGAGGTGGCAAATCGATGTTCTCTCTCATCGATGTTTCTGTTTCTCTCTCCCTCTCCCTTCCTCTGTCTCTAAAATCAATAAAGAAAAAAAACTTTAAATATATCTTCTAAGACATAAACTATTTGGCACTGTACAAACATTTATTGAAATAAATGAACCATGATAGGACAGAGACTGAGTCAATTAGCTGCTTTTGACCAAGATGGCTACCTTTTAAAATTCTACCTTCAAGGAAAAAAATATTAAAGTGTACTCCTGCAAAAAAGGTAATTTAAACTAGAGATTAGTATGATTGCAAGAATAATAATAGGGGTATACAATAAAGTTATTTTAAAATTTAAGCTATGAGGCTTTGTTCTGTTTTCCTCTAAAACAGCATGAAAAATGCTAGTTAAGATTTCTTGACTTTGGTATACCATGTATATGCAACTGTCTATCAGACATCTCTATCTGAATGTTCCACAGTCACTTCAAAATGAGCATGTTTGAAACCTATCATCATGTCCCTCCAACTTGCTTATCTACCTATATTCTTTATCCAGTTAATGGAATATCTCTTCACTCATGTGCCCAAGTCAGAAAGAAACCCGAGAGTTATTTATTTGTCTCTCTCTTATTCTATACATACACCAACTATCAAGTCTTGTAGATTTTATCTTCCAAATATTTCTTACGTTGGTTGTCTGCTCTCCAGCACCATTGCCAATGCCAATGTCAATGCCTTACATCAGGCCTTTAACCTCTCTTGCGTGGATTGTTAAATAATAGCCTTCTTGCTGGTCTCTTTGCTTGAGCTCACTCTCTCTATCCACCAGACTTCTAATAGAGTAATTTTTCTAAAAAGCAAATCTGATGTCACTCTTACTAATATTCTTCACTGGATAAAATAACTTGCATGGTACAGCAGGCCCTTCATGGCCTTGCCCTATTTATTCTTCATTCATTCACTCTGTTCATTCTTCAAGTATTTACTGAGTCTACTTTGTGCCAGACACTGTTCTAGGTGTTAGAAATACAACAGTAAATAGAAAAGTCTCATCTTTTAGCATTCCCCACTCTCCTTCAACTCCTTCTCTCCACCATTAACAAGTGTTCCTTGCCTTCAAGAAATAGTGAGCTTCTTGCAATGTACTAAAGATGCCTTAATTCTATCATACAAACTTCCACTCATTCTTCAAGTCTAAATTTACACGCAACTTCCTCTCTCAAGACCTCCCTGAATTGCTTATGTACTTTAAGAATATTTATATTTTGTTTGCATTTCTATCTTTCCTCTGACAATAAGTTTCTAGAGCACAGGGATAATGTCTTTGGACATATAATTGGCAAATACAACGTATTAAATGGAAAGAGATAATAAAATGATAGAGCTTTCCTCAATTATTAATTGTACCTAGTGATCAAAGAACTCTTTCTTGATCTCTCAGAATTACAGGAAAAGTAATACATAAGAGTTTACACAAGCAGCTGTTACTCCCAATTATTATACAAGAGATGATTTTCAGAGCCTCATATGAATATAAGCCTTGGAGGTTTTGTCATCTTTCTATTTGACATTTATTTCAGTGTAAGTTTACTTCATGAGTAAAATTTTGTCCTATGTCCTGGGTCACAGTCCCATAATTAAAAGTGCAAAGTAGTAAATATTTCCAAATATACTGTATAGCAGCAACCACAGATTTTATGAAAAGGATATTACACCACTACAGAATTTCTTTGCTATCTTACAGTCTAAAATGATGTACTTGGTATACTAACGTACTATGAATATATTTTTAAAAATCTCAAATATGTATATAATTGCCTAGATATTAAATCAGCCCTCAAATATTTTAAGATCTGTATTAAGAGACTCAGGCTCTCACTAGGCATACTACTCTTTGAGATAAAATGCTATATGATTTCTTCATTTGTTTATTAAACATATATCCAAATATAAATCAGTAAAACAATAGAAATGAATTCCAAAAGCAAAAATGAAAATTTAAGATACTGTAAACCAACTCTGTCCCAATTAAACAGGTTAGAACATCAGTGGTGATGTGAGGGGGTGGCTAGCTGTCAGAACATAAAGGACTTTGTTTTTTGCACACAAAGACATTGCTCAACCCACATCTGGCTCTTGTAGCCAAATTCTACGCTCACTGGGACAACTCCCACTGAAATATATGGGCATAAAGAACATGGAGATGAATTTTTAAAAAGCCAGCTGTTCGTTCTATGGGTATTAGATGTATGAGAGAATTAGTCAGAGTTGAGTCCACTTTTCTACTTTTATTTATTTTTCAAAAGAAAAGAGGGTATTCAAAACAGAAAAGAATTTGAGTAGGTGTTAGGAGATCAGATTTTTTTCATCTCACAGTATAATCTTATAAAATTCACTTGAATTTACATTTTTTTTCTCTTGATACAGTCATCTTCTCATCTCTCTAACTTCCCAAACTATAACTTGGAAGATACATCTTAGTTCCCACCTTCTCTTGAAAGCCTTTCCTTATTACTTCAGCTTATTCCTGTTCTTTTCCCACTCTATAAACTACTCTACTTAGAAAGTTAGACCTGCCCGGCCGGTGTGGCTCAGTGGTTGCGTGTCGACCCATGCACCAAGAGGTCGCTGGTTCGATTCCCAGTCAGGGCACATGCCCAGGTTGTGGGCCTGATCCCCAGTGGGGGACATGCAGGAGGCGGCCAATCAATGTTCTCTCTCATCAATGTTTCTATCTCTCTCTCCCTCTCCCTTCCTCTCTCTCTAAAAATCAATAAAGAAAAAAAAGAAAGTTAGCTGTTTTGCATTGATTTTTAGTAGCTTTGTGTTCTTTATTAGTCTTGCATAAATTATACATTTCTTCTAAAGAGCAAAAGCAATATTGTTTTCAGTTCCAAAGTTTTTAGTCTTCTTTTGTGAGTCACCAATCCTATTCCTCACTTTTTTTTATTAAAACAGATTCAACACAAAGAGATGGCAATATAATAAATATTGTAATTGATAATATTCATTGAAGGACTGATGTTCTCAATTTCTACTAAGCTAAAATGGATTGGTCCTTACCAAGAAGTTATTCAGATAGCATGAGCATCACATTGAAGCCAGGGTCTGATTACCAGAGTACAACCATAAGAAATTCCTATAAAATATCAAATAGTCCTCACCATAGCATTAAAGTTTCTTCGAATACTCACTCTGTTCAGTATCTGAAATTTTAAAAAAGGTTGTTCCAGCATAGTGAATAGGATCACATATTCTAGATCTAGATTGCAAATGTTTCAATCCCAACTCTTTTTTTTTTTATCCTCACCCGAGGACATTTTTTCATTTTTTGCTCAGATAGAGTAGGAGGGAGAGAGAGGAAGAGAGAGAGAGAGAAACATCGACGTGAAAGGGCCACATCGAGTGGCTGCCACCCGCACAACCAACCAGGGCCGGGGACAAACTGCAACCGAGGTACATGCCCTTAGCGGGAATCGAACCCGGGTCTCTCCGGACCGCAGGCCGACGCTCTAACTGCTGAGCCAAACCGGCCAGGGCTCAATCCCAACTCTTTTGCTTACTGGCTATTACATTGTAAGTCAGGCAAATTACCTAACTTACAACTTTTTTTCCTGTGCAAATGAGAATAATAATAATAATAGTGTCAACCTGATATGGTTACTGTGAGAAGTAAATGAATTACTACTACATGCAAAGGGCTTGGGATAGTGCCTAGCATGTGTTCAATTAATTTTAGCTATTATTATTATTCTAAAATACAGAATGCCCAATTTTAAAAGGTTTATTAGGTTTCTTTATGAAAATGAAATAAAATCTGTCCATTAGAATGAACAATTTCTTCTTTAACCTACCAACAAAAACAAATACCTCAATCCTTACTCATAGCCAAGTCTGGTTGACTTAATCCTCCTCATTTGTGAATTACCAATTCTATTCCTCACTTTTTAAAAAAACAGAGTCAACTCCTAGGTAGTTATAGAGCTGAATCTATGTGCCAGTTGCAATGTAAGTGGATACACACACACACACACACACACACACACATCTCACAAAAATCCTTTATGTTACATACATTAATCTTACTTTACAGATGAAAACACTGAGGTTCAAAGAGGTCAAACATCTTAATCAAGGTTATATAGTTAGTAAGTAGCTAAACCAAGAATGGGATCAAAATCTACTAATTACAGATTCCACTTCCTTTCTAATCCACCTCACACTACTTGCCTAGAATTTCCTTTCTCCTTTAACTCACCTATATATAATTTATAGCAGAGCACAACTTAGAGAGGTGTTTCCTCATAGTTTACCATATGTTCTTGCCAATGCACATAGTCCTGCAACTTCCCCTTTCTGTTCCTCTAGCCTCAGGGCAATTTAACTTCCTTTCTTGCAGTAAGAAATGTAGTGCTTTGAGCTAGATTTAAAGCTCCCATGTCTTCCTCCTGAGGACTTCTTTTAAGTACAGGCTTAGAAGTAAACACTTTTCTATCTCTTCAGAAGTACCCAAGGCAAATGTGTTTGCAGAATCTTATTCTAATAGTAGTAGTGAATATACCATTAGATACCAGAATGAACAAATTTCATCTTTTAAAATGGTGAGAAATGTGAACCTTCTGAATATAACTTGTGTAGGTATGTTTTGGGGGAGTAAAGGAAGCAATGGTGAACAACTACTATGTACTCAACTTCAACAGAGCAATTAACAGTTTTCTCATTATAAAAGCCATGTGGCATGGTGATAAGGACACTGGAGTTGGAATTGGAAGACCTAATTTGGAATTCTTTCTCTGCCACTTACAATCTCTGTGATTTAATAACATACATAAAAGAAGTAGTTGTGAGGATTAAGGCAAATAACTAACATAACAAATGTCATAAATGTATTATTGTTGCACTTGAAATTATAAACTTCTTAATTAAGTTTACTTCTATACTTTGAAGTATAATATGGTACAATATTATATAGTAGTACATTATAATTTATAAAGTATACAAAGTATTTACTGCTAAGTACAAAGAAACCTTTCTGCTATGGAGCTAAAAGTGTTTTAAAGATATTCCCTCATTAGGCCAACTATATTCCTCTGAAATTAAAAAAAAACAGAATCTATGAAGTGATGTGTGCTAGGAATTTTATATACATTCTACTCATTTAACTTTCACAACAACTTTGAGAAGAAACTGAGGCTCAGAGAAATGAAATAACTTGCAAAAAACACACAGCTCCTAAGTGGCAGCAGATCTTGGATCCATACCCAGGTTAAATTGATTCTAAAGCTTGTGTTCTCTTCTTTACATAACAGTGTCTCTTCAGCTTTTTGACTTGGGGTCCACAAAAAGCTGCATGTCTCATACAAGGTCAAAGAATAATTATTTTCAGTGTAGGAGAAGGCAAATCCTCAGATTTGGTTTACTAGATTAAGTCACCTCCAAATAACATACTATTTAAAAGGTAATTTTAATCTAGTTTTGGTCCCCAAAAATGCACTGGTACATAGAGTGAAACCAGTCTTTCTCCCATTAGTTAAAGATATATTATTAAGTTTTAGCCTTAGATGTGCAAAAAAACAGTTCTAGAGTTTTGATAAGAGAAAAAATAAATCAAAGAATACATTTCTTGCCCTGGTCGGTTTGGCTCAGCAGATAGAGCGTCGGCCTGTGGTCCAGAGAGACCCAGGTTTGGTTCCCGCTAAGGGCACGTGCCTCGGTTGCAGTTTGTCCCTGGCCCTGGTTGGGTCATGTGGGAGGCAGCCACTTGATGTGTCCCTTTCATGTCGATGTTTCTCTCTCTCTCTCTTCCTCTCTCTCCCTCCCACTATATCTGAACAAAAAATGGAAAAATGTCCTCGGGTAAGGATAAAAAATAAAAAAATAAAAATAAAAATAAAATAATATAAAAAGAATACATTTCTTGAAATTCCAATGGTATGTTAATAAACAGAATTGTTTCCACTGGAAATGCCTGGAATTTATTGCTTCCAGAAAGCAGATTTGCTTTCTCAATCATTTTTTTCCATAAAATTTAGAGAAACGATCACAAAGCAAAATTGGTAACCCAGGTGCTTCTGAAGAACTAAATCTGTAAATTAGAAGCTTTGTAATCTGGATATTAAATATAACATTATATATATATATATATATATATATATATATATATATATATATATATAAAAATGAGGTAATAAAAGTATATGAAATATTTTGTAAGTCTATGACCCCTCTCCCTCTTCATTTAAACCTGTCTGGTCCTTGGGAGCAGAAGCCTTATTTTCTTATCATATAAAATTAACTTTGCCTCTACCCTCTGCTACTTACCTACTGCAGAGTATGCTGAGGGCTCCATGTGGACTACATTCACATGGTAGACAGAGCCCAGAAGTGTGATTCAGGTAAAAGCTCTCCTTGCAGGTTTCACAGTGAAGCCCCTGATAACCTGGCTGACATTCGCACTGCCCTGTGGTCTGGTTGCAGCGATTCACATCCAGGCTTCCAACCACAGAGCAGTTACATACGTATTCTGCAAAGGAGAGAAGGAAAGAGACATTATTAACTAAGATTTAATGCTTTCTTAATAAAATGTACTCTATTTTTCTTAATGTTAATGACAACTGTAAAGATGGATAAAATTAATTCTAGTTCAAATTCACTTTCTATTCTACTTAATTTAAAGTGGGAAATATATACAGTAAAGTACATGAAACTATGTACCATTCATAATTATAAAACAACTTCCTTTCCAGTACTCTTCATTTTCTAGCTCTTTGACCTTACAATCTAATGTATGTGGGTCTGTATATTATTAGTTTTTCTGTAAATCTCCAAAGGCGCCCTATGCTTATCTACATGGCACTGAGAGCACATGTTGGAAGTGACATGTTAAATAATAAATAATCCCATTGTATAGCTGCAAAAGCCTAAGACTCCAATGGTTAACTGTGGTAACTGATATAGGTCAGACAAAAGTGTGCTACAGCTGAAATCATGAGTTAATATGTTCTTCCCAGGAAGAAATTAATAGAGAATTGAAACTTTAAGGTGAGGAAATGGTAGATGAGCAAGTTTGCAGGGTCATCCTGATCAGTGAGTTAAAACCAATCACAATTTGAATCTCTCTCTCAAATTAAAAGATTTGGAAAATAAACATTTTCTTTAGATACATCTCAAATAGTTCTTTAGATGAAAATATTTAGAAGTCCTTGACTACAGCCTTTTAATTCAGATACATTTAAAGGTCAGTTAGGATTTGGTTTGTGCTATTATTTATACTCATTTTATCAGGAAGAAAGCATTTTCAGCATAGTTTGACACATGGGACTTTGCAAACATGTGCAAAAACTGGTAGTTAAAATGAACTGCAGATAAAAATAAAACCTTGCACATATTTTAGGAATATCTTCCATTCCAAAACAGCTATGAACCTTGGTTTAAAAAGCCCAGAGAAATCTAATACAAATTATACTTCTGAATAGATAAGGCACTATACAAAATTGCATTATTCTGATAAAAGTGTAGCTTAGGAAAAATAATCTTTAATGTAATTTTTGATGATTTCTTTAAAGTTACTAGATAACTGCTAATCCCGAGTCTTAAATAGGAAGTTATAAAGGAGTTTCTCTATTCTAGAAAAGGAAATTAACCTTCAAAAATTTTTATGTCATCAGAAGCAGCTTATTCACACAAGTCAAAACAAAGGATTCCAAAAAGATATTCCCACTTGTTCAACTCTATACCTCCCACATTTCTTCAGTTCCTAACCGTTGGGGTCTGTCAGCTTATCTCCCTGCTCTTCCCACCTCTTCTAATTTGTAAATTTACCAAGTGAATAAAACATATATATGGGTGAGTATTTTATGTATATGTCAAGCTTAAGTGGTGAGTTAATTACAAGACCTAAAGAAGAGCTCAGATTTCTTCAGAAAAGAATCAGCTTCCCATCTGAATCAATATTCTTATTTTTATTAGCTGTGTAAGCATGACATTTCTTTGACACAGTTACATGTTTTCACATTATTTCTACTGTGTGTGTGTGTGTGTGTGTGCGCGTGTGTGTGTGGTTTTTGTAAATAAGGAAGCCATGTTTAGTGGTCTGTAAACCTGCCAATGACAACTTCATGGCAAGACCTTCACTCCACCAAAAATGACCAGAATGCTTAAAATAACATTTTTCTTCCAAAATATGGCAGAATTTCAACATACATCCAAATTCCTCCTGCTGGACCAATTTCACCACAAGTTACCTAACCAAATTACACTGGTGGGAACAAAACTAACTCAAAAGAAAAATGAACAAATTTAAAAACTCTATATTACAGACTGAGAATTTTGCACTGGTGGTTGTGACTCAGTTGGTTGGAGAGTCGCCCTGTGGACCGAAGGGTCGCAGGTTCCATTCCCAGTCAGGACACATAACTCAGGTTTTGGGTTTAATCCTAGTCAAGTCATGTACGAGAGGCAACAGATCGATGTTTCCCTCTCATCTCTCATCTCTCTCTCTCTCTCCCCAACCCCTCTCCTTCTCTCTCTCCCTTCCTCTCTATCTAAAATCAATAAAAACATATCCATGAGTGAGAATTAAAAAAAGAAAAAGACTGAGAATTTTATTCTATTATTTCCTTACTAATGAAACCTGAATCAGTATTCCCAATGAATAAGATTAGTAGTATTTTTTTTTAAAGAACTCAATCTAAGAACTCTAAAACAAAACTAAGGTTTTTTTCAGTAAAGTTTTAATAGATAAACCTTCAGTACTAACCAAGTTCATTAGTTATTTCTATAGAGCGAATTCAAACTCTTCATTATCCCCCAACCATATTCTTTCTAGTCCCATCTCTGAACCTTTGCTCATTCTGTTCCTCTTGTTTTAAAATTTATCTTTATTGTTGAAAGTATTACAGATGTCCCTCCTTTTTCCCCCCATTGACACCACATGCCCTCCCCCCTCCACATTCACCACACTGTTGTCTGTGTCCATTGGTTATGCATATATGCATATCAGTTCTTTGTTTTATCTCTTCCCACTCCCCCACCCCTCTTCCCTCTGAGGTTTGTCAGTCTGTTCCCTATTTCCATGTCTCTCTCTTCTCTCCTCATATTCAAACCTATCCCCTATTTCAAGAATCAACTGAAATTTACTCCTCCATAAACTTTAACTCTATTGCCTTTAGTGTGAACCCGTAACATCTACTACTTATAACTCTCATATGACAATAATGTGAAGAGGCAGTAAAGTGAAGCAGTTATGAGCATGGATTGTATAGGCAGAAGCTGCAGGTTTAAATCTAGTTCTCTCACTTACTAACTTTAGGCAAGTTAGCTAACCTTGTGTCTTTCTTTTCTCATATGTAAAAAGAGCATAAAATAGTACCTATAACGTTTAGCCCCGACATATAAGCTGGAAGTAGTTTGGAGTACTGCAATAATTAATACAATCTCTGGTAGAAAGGGATACCTAATAAAATAACATAAACACAATTCAGATGTCAGATTTATAGGCCACACAGCTTTGTTATACCCCGTGGACAAGATTGAAAGCCCGGGATTAGATTTATTACCATGGCAGTTTTTAAACTGTTTGAAAATAGAAATATAAAGGCCCAAAGAGAAGACAATAAATTCGTGTTTTTCTCTAGGAACTTGAACTTATGGGATAATTTTGACGTAAAAGTATCCAAAGTAATCATTGCATTTAAATTTAAAATTGTGGGCCATCTAAGTAGATAATAAAATGGTATCCCACATATGCCTGGCTCTATTATACATTACCAATATGGGTTCCTACAAATACAATGACAAAAACAGAAAGGTTTAGGATGTGGTTTCAGAAAGAATGAAAAAGAGCATTTACTGGTACTAATCATCCTAACAGTAGTGAGGTGAATGACAAATATTTCAGCAAGACAGACCACCCAAGTGCCAGGAAGGGGACCAATGTACCAAGACAAAAATATACTATCATGCCATGGCTGGTTCAAGCGTCGGCCCAGGGACTGAAGGGTCACAGGTTTGATTCCCAGTCAAGGGCACATACCTGGGTTTTGGGTTCAATCCCAGCCCTGGTTGGGGTCATGCAGGAAGCAACCAACTGATGTGTCTCTCCCACATTGTTGTTTTTCTCTCTCTTTCTTTCCCTCCCTCCTTTCCACTCTATCTAAAAACCAATGGGAGAATATCATTGGGTGAGGATTAACAACAACAACAAAATACACTATCACGTTAACATTCCTCTCCAAATTAACCAAAGGAAAGGAAGCTGAAGCAAAGCCCAGGAACATGTGCATCTTTCCTGTTTGGAGCTTGGAATCTAAGGCCCCATCCCAGTGATTGACCTCAAATGAAATTATTCAAGTTAAATAAATAGTATGAGCAACAGTAATAAATGTAAACACCATGAACATCCATTTAGTTGTATCAGGAAAACTTGCTAGCTTGTTAGTAGAATAAAATCTAGAGCCTTCACAGTTATTGAAATTCATATGGAACTAGATAGAAGTTAATGCAGAAACAACGCAATTTACTAGGAGGCTGGCAAAATGAAAAGAAAGAAAATTTCAATTGACAGAAGTAGTTGATAGGGCCTATAGCCAAAGAAAAGAGATGAAGCACTGATTTTTTAGTGACGTAGAATCATAGACAGCAGAGCAGCACAAAGGAGTCTGTAACATGACTAATGGATGATAATGGGAATGAAATAACATAAAGAGGACACAAAAAGGTAATCACAGACAAGTCTGAATAAAATGTCAAAAGCTCATTTGGTTGCCTAAGAGTAAATGTGGAATAAACTCTCTGTCATTTCAGTAGCAGGTTTCCTTTCAATGCCCTATAACTCTTAGAAAATTCTATAGAGAAATAGAGAAGAATGTTAATGTTAGAAAGTAAATGTTAGCAGAGAGACTGTAAACTTTGGTGATGTTTTTATTTTTGTTTGGCTTCTGAAGAGCAATGAAACACAGTGATTTGAACCATGAAGAACAATAAGAAATTAAAATCTTATGCCAAACTGTTTGAAAATAGTCATATAAAAGCCCAAAGAAGAGACAACAAATTTGTGTTTTTATCTGAGAACTTGAACTTATGGGATGATTTTGATGTAAAAGTATCCAAAGTAATCCTTGCATTTAAATCAAACACTGCACTTTTTCAAACATTCCTTACCAAGGGCCAAGAGATGAAAATGTAAGCACTTTTAAAAATTAGTAATTTTGTTTACAAATCCCATTAAGTACCCCCACCCCATCTCATGCACAAATACCGGTCCTCATAAGAGATTTTCTCCTTGAACATACTAAAGACCATTTCTGGACCTTTCATATACCTGGCAGGCTTCTCTCTGCATCAAACTTTTAAACTACCTCCTACCCTTGCTCAGTAAGAAGTCCATTATGTCTTCTAACAAATTTTAATTTTGTTTTGGCATCTGTAGCTATTTTGATGAGAATAAGCTGATTTTAGGAAAATATTAATTGTGATAGTATGTCCTAATTAATATGTCCTCAGTCTCTCCGTACCTCTTTCTAGAGTCTTTTACAATAGTGTGTAAGTCTTTTGCAGATAAGATAGAACTATAAAAGCAGTAAATAAAAGATTTGAATAAGAAGATGAGAAAATTGTATTCTCAGTCAATTCATGATGCAAATCTTATAGAAGAAATGTAAATTGATAACAGCATTGTTGCTGAACTAAAATGATTACAAAATAAGTATTGCATAGATACTGGAAAAATACTTGTAAATATAACTAACACAGACCACTCACAAGAATCTAGTTCAGGAATATAGCCCGAAATTTTATCTATAGCTACTTGCAAAATTGTGGAAATACCTCTGCAAAATTTTATTTCTGACTCTTTTTCATTCCTTCAACAATGTGTATAAAACACTCTTGCTTTTCAGTATCTTCAGTTATTGAAAGGAAAAACAAAAACTGCTCCATGCTATTCCAAAATTTTTCATTCTTCCCCATATTCAGAAGATATAGAAAATGTACTATAATATTGATGGCATCTTCTGCTCAATCTCAAAGTAGCAAAAACTAAAAAACATGTATTTAAAATGTAATAAGCCGCAGTACTTAATCTTATAACCAAATTCAAAACATTAAAAATTCATTAGTAAGTTTAAGCTTATCTGAAAATACTTTTATTTATTTATTTTATTTTTATTTATTTATTTTTTTAATCCTTACCTGAGGACATTTTTCCATTTTTTGTTCAGATAGAGTGGGAGGGAGAGAGAAAAAGAGAGAGAGAGAGAAACATTCACGTGAAAGGGACATATAGAGTGGCTGCCTTCCGCATGGCCCAACCAGGGCCAGGGACAAACTGCAACAGAGGTATATGCCCTTAGTGGGAACCAAACCCGGGTCTCTCTGGACTGCAGGCTGACGCTCTAACCGCTGAGCCAAACCGGCCAGGGCTGAAAATATTTTTTAAATATTACCAGTATAAACTAGAAGCAAAGTATTCTAAAGTATACTTTTTGTGCTTAAATTATTTAATATCTATAAAAGGTGTTTTTCTAAAGTACCACCAGTTTTCAAATTATTCCAAACAGTCCCTAAAATAGGGGAAAGATTTATGCCCAGGACATCAAAATATCCAGAAACTTTATATTCTATAGTATTTGCATACTACACTTTAGTATCTTCAGCAGAAAAACATTACTCTGTTAGTCAATATCAATAGGTCATCTATAATTATGGAGAAATTGAGTGTCTTGGGCTTATTATTACATAGGAATAAGCTGATTCCAGAATATAAAATATTTGGGGAGCTTTATAAACTGAGGTCATATAACAGAAGTCATGTCATCATCCATCATACTGGAACAATTGTTACCATTTCCTGCATTGTAACCTAAAACCAAAGAAAAACATCTTCCCAACTTCCTAGGGAATAACCTCCTATTCCTATACCTTCTCCACTTCCTTCTTCCTTTTTCTCTATTAATTGTAATCTATTATTTGAATATTAAATGAGACTAAGAATACAATGCAAAGTAGGTATACAAATAATAGTAAACATTATTTTAAATATTTGGACACATATAATATTTTAGTATCTTCATCAGAAGAGCATGACCACTTAGTGAGCATATGTCTAGGGCTCAGATAAATATTATATTTTTATTTATTCAAATTCTAAGTGCAAAATAGATGTCAATTATTAAGAGTGTTAGAATCACGGTCTGACTTGCAAAAGTAGATAGAAGTAGTTCTAGTCTTTCTATACACAATGCAACCATTATAACAACATCCCCTGAATAGAAGTCAGAGAACAAATTGCACATTAAGAGGCAATGAGTACCCACCTATTAGAATGGCTAAAATTAACAAAACAAAAAATCCTGATGCTATTAAGTAAGTGCTGACAAGGATACAGAGTAATTGAAACTTTCAAAAATTACTGGTGTAAATGGAAAATAGTACAGACACTTTGGAAAATAGTTTGATAATTTCTTATAATATGCTTTACCTTATAACCCAGCAGTTCCACTCCTAGGTAGATATCCAAGAAAAATGAAAACCTATGTTTACAAAAACTTGTATACAAATGTTTATAGCAGCTATATTCATAATTAATTACCCAAATCTAGAAATAACCCAAATGTCCTTCAACTGCTGAATTGGATAGACCATGGTATATCCTTACAATGTAATACTATTCAGCAATAAAAAGGAATGGACCACTGATCGGCAAGAATATGAATGGATCTCAAATGCATTATGTTAAATGAAAGAAGCCAGACTCAAAAAGCTACATATTGTATAAATCCATTTGTGATATCCTGTGAAAGGCAAAACTATAAGAGCAGAAAATTGATCAGGGATTTGTCACAAACCAGGGGTAGGAGGAAGGGCTAACTACAAAAAGCAGCAGAGGGAATTTGAGAGGTAAAGAAACTGTTTTGCATCTTAAATGTGCATTTGTCAGAACTAACAGAACTAAATACCAAATTAGTAAATTTTATCAGATGTAAATTTTATAACGAATAAAAACTTTTTAAAAAAGCAATGAGGTTTTACTAGATTCTTAAATTTTGCTAAAAGGAAGCCGACATATGCCACAAGCAACTACTTTAGCTGGACTGTAGCACTAAATCAACATGGGACCTAACTAATAACTTAGTCTTTTTCAAAGCTAATGTTACAAGTAAAATAGCAAGAATTGATTAATGTTTTAGCTGATTATTGCATAAGGAGTTGTGGAACACTTTAGGATTTAAAATGCTATTTAACTAAAAGAAGTAGAATATTTTCCCTTTCGCTCTAACTGAAGTTGGGTTATAATTGCTCCAGTGTAGAATGAGGGAGAATAGGAAAAAAATGAAAGCTAAAGATGTATAGAATTTCCATCCCTTTTTTCATATACAGTTGTTTATTTCCCTTTGAGATTCATCATTAAAAATCCTACTCTAAACAAAGGCCAGGAAAATGCATGTAAGTATACAAATTCTGAATCTATCCAGTCTATCCAACATAGAACTTCACTCTTTTTAACAAACTTAGGATAGCATCTACAAAAATAACACCTCTTCTGATTTTCAAATTGAAAAGAAAAGGAAAAATAATTGTCAGAATCAAGAGTAGTAATACTTAATTCAAACCTCTGCCTGTACATCAAAAGAACAGAAAATAATAACAATGTATTATATTGTCCTGATAATAGGCCTGTTTTCCTAAGTGTATGGTATCTTTATTTCAAAAATGTACTTTTTATTAGACCCATATTTCTCTTTGTAGGTTTAGAGTAAAGGAATCTTGAAAAGGCCTCATTCTAGGGAAAAGGAATTATCAATACAGAGTTTTTATTTTTGTAAAAGGTCTTATGCTAGCATAACACTGATACTCAAATTACTTTTCATATTTATGTTATGCCAGGGCAGAGTCACAAATCTTTACAAAGCTGGGAAACTTAATACTAAGGCTGATGAGTTTCTTGAGTTAAACTAGACTTTGAAGAAATGTGGAAAGTTTTAAAGCCATCACTTTTATTTTATTTTATTATGTTTTTATTGATTTTTTAGAGAGAAGGGAAGGGAGAGAAAGATAGAAACTTCGATGTGAGAGAGATACATCGATCAGCTGCCTCCTGCACGCCCCCTACTGGGGATCGAGCCCACAACCCAGGCATGCCTTGACCGGGAATGGAACCAGGATCTCTCAGTCCATGGGATGACGCTCAATCCACTGAGCCACGCCAGCTGGGTTAAAGCTATCACTTTTAAAGAAAAGCTTTACACTTTACCTTTTAAAAATAAAAATATATCCACTAAAATTCCCAATCACAATTCACTACTGCAAAACATTTCCTCTACTTTATGGCAGACATATGAAAAAGTGGGATAAATGACATAGGTCTTAAAGCAATTTTTCTGTCTCACACTTAAGGCCCATGTTGTTAGTGCTTGTCCCTGGCTCACTGCCAGTTTTCCACAATTCAAAGACAATTCATTTACTTAAAGAGACAAGATGACAACTTCTCGGAAAGGTTATAACAACTAGCTTTTACTATTAATAGTAACAAAGTTATTGAGCATGTACTACATGTATTATATGTATATCAAACATCACACTAGAAACTTTATATATGTGGTCTCCTGTAGTCTTCACCACAATCCTGTGAGATAGGTACCATGAATGAGGAAAATGAGTCTTAGAGAGGTCAAACAAATCACTCAGCTAACCAGTACTGGAGAACAGTCTGGAACCCAAACTGAGTAACTCCAAAGTCTACATCTTTTTACCATAAGAAGCTTCTGCCTATGAAAACAAGTAGAAAAACAGTAGACAGACCCAGGACGCCTTAAAATCAGAATGTGCTGCTATTTAACCATCTCTCTGGCCTTCAGTAAGTCTAGCTGCTCCAAGTTTCAGTGCCTCAATCTATAAAATGTGGATGATTTTTGCCATCTGTCTATATGAAATACTTATGTATAAAGCTAACATAATATGTGTATGATCTTTGTGCTAAAAACTCCAAAACATTGATGAAAGAAACCAAAAAGACCTAAATAAATGGAGAGGCATACTGTAATAATTAGAGCTATAGACTCAATGACCCCAATCAAAATCCCAACAGGATTTTTTTGGGGTAGATATTCACAAGCTGACTCCAGAATAAATATGAAAAAGAAAAGAAACTTGAATAGCAAAGAATAACAAAATTAGAGGGCTCTCCATAACTGATTTCAAGACTTACTATAAAGCTACAGTAATCAAGACAATGTGTTATTGGTAAAGAACAGACACGATGGCCCTGGCCAGTGTGGCTCAATTCGTTGGGTGTTGTCCCGTGCACCCAAAGGTTGCCGTTTTGATTCCTGGTCTGGATCGATGTTTCTCTCTCTCTCTCTCTCTCTCTCTCTCTCTCTCCCTCTCCCTTTCTCTCTCTCTAAAATCAATAAAGAAAAAAATATTTAAAAAATAAAAGACTACTAAGAGAACGTAAACACAGCCACTGACTGGGAGACTATTTGCAAATCACATTTTTGTCAAAGACTTGTATAAAGAACATACAAAAAAAACTCTCAAAACTCAACAATAAGAAAACAGTGCAATTTAAAAATGAGGGAAAGATCTGAACATACTTCACCGCAGAAAGTAAATGTATCAAAAATAAACTTTGAAAAGATGTTCAAATCTTTTATTAGGAAAATACAAATTAAACCATAATTACATACTACTACACACCTAATAGAATGACCAAATTTTTTTAAAAACTGGCAATACCAAGTGCTGAAAAGGATGTGTTACTGATAAGAATGCCTGGAAAACAATCTGGCAGTTTCTTACAAAGTTAAATTTACACCTACCATATGTCCCAGCGATTCCACTCTTGGGTATCTATCTACCCAAGAGAAATGAAAACTTATGTTCACACATAAGTGTTAATAAATGTTTACAGCACTTGTATTCATAATTACTACAAGTTGGAAATAACCTCCTTCAGTTGGTGAATTGTTAAATAAACTTTGGTTTATTTTTTTCATATTATATTAATAAATTTTTTCATATCAGAATCTGTTTCTGATTTATTAAATTGATCTGTCTATACTTGAACCAGAATAATATTTAAAGTTTTAATAACTGCAGCTTTATCACATTTCACTAATGTATTACTCTTCTTTACATTCTTTTAGTTGTTCGTAGTTATTTATGTTTTCATCAGAACTCCATTGCCATATTTCCTCCAAAAAAAATCCTATTGCAATTTCCCCAATAATTCCACTTATTCTAAAAGTTAATGTATCAATAACTGGTAGCTTTATAATATTCAATTTTCCCATCTATGAGCACTGGTATGCTTCTCTATCTATTCAGTCTTCCTTTATATCTCTCAGTGAAATTTCATAACTATAAAATATATGTATATGAGTTTCATACATATCTTGTTGAGATTATCTCTAAACTTTTCATCACTAGTGGTAATGGTTAAAACTGTGATCTTTTTTCCATTATCTCTTCTAGGTAGTAATATTAACTTAGATTTCTTGGTATAGATACATAGTCATTTTGACGAACTCTTTCATTATCTCTAATGGTTTTTCCCTTGATTCTTCTGAGTAAAATTTCTATTTTTAAGTTACATGGAATGAGGTCTTCCTAACAATAGATATAATTCTGAGTTTCCTCAACCACAGCAGTTTGTTGGTAAAATAGAGCAAACTGTTTCACACAACTGTTTATCTTAATCCCTAGGTCAGCCTTACTATTAATTATAATAAAAGTAATTACCATTTAATATTACATACCATGTCTGAGCCTTTGTCAGACATTTTAGTTGCATGAATACTTAGTTTCACAACCTTGCAATGGTTATTTATAAATAGAAAAACTAGCATTTAAAGAAGCTAGGTACTAAAAAATAAAGAAGCTAGGTACTTGCCCAAGACCACAGAGTTACAGTAAGTGGTTGAGACAGCATTCAAACCTCAGGTTTATCCTAACTCCAATGCCCTTCTTCATTCCACTTCACCACAGAGCTTACTTCCTTAAAAAGAAGGGAAGGAAAGAAGGGGCAAAACAAAAAAACAAAAAAGAAAACAATTCCACCTAGTACCAAAACAATTCCACCTAGTACAGTTAAGTGTAATTGTTTTTTGTTTTTGTTTTTTTCTATCTGTTTTCTTTGTAAGCAAGTAACATTGAGTCAAATGATTAACAAATAGTAGGGTATGGGGAAAAGAATTGCTCAAAACACAAAAAATTTCTCAACTGGAGACTCAGAACACCTTGCATTTGCTTTTGGCTGGTGAGTCTTAATATATTGTTTAGAGCCAAAGATAGATGCTCATGATTTAATAGTTGGGATCTGTTTATTTTATTTAAATGCATTCTCATAGCTAAAATAATACTGCTAACTAGTGTTTCTAATATCTCTATAAATTCTGGGTATGAACTATGCTAAACTGCCAAACTGTTACCTGAACCTAGGCAAAAAATTTTTCTTTTTGTGCCACCATTTTCCCATTTGTTTGCATTTTACAAGGCTTAAAAAAAACAACTAATTTTGCCATTTAATAAAAGTTAATTGCTTATTTTTTGAAAGGGCATTTTATTCTGTCAGGTCCCTGTCAAATTTAGGATGCACTAAAAGAATTAATTGTACACCTGAAACTAACACAAAATAATATTGATTGTAAACTGTAATTGAAAAATTAAATTTTAAAAAATTAACCAAATACTGCCTATATGGCTTGAAATGAAAACTATTCCATCAAACTTTGAAGCTACATGAACTTTTTTATTTATAGCATTTTTCACAGTACCCTTGAGTTCAAGGGGAGATGAAGGGGGAGGGGAAGCAAATACAGAAAATGAATTTGAACAACTTAAATCTGGCTCCAGGCCACAAAAGAAACAGATCAGTCTATGAGGTCAAGGGACCTAGGTTTAAATACTGAAACCATTGTTTATAAGCGCTTTGATCTTAAATTTCACACCCTCTTTGTAAAAACTTCATAAAATAGTGCCTCCCATGTGTTCAATTAATTTTAGCTATTATAATATTCTAAAATATAGAATGTCCAAATTCATATAATTGGGATAATGAAACCTAACTTAGGAGGGTGTTCTAAGAATTAGAGAAGACAGGCAAAGAAAATACCTAGGACAGGACATTCTCTCCCCACCCTAACTTTTTATTATAAGCAAACTTTTTAGCAAAGCAGCATCCTTAAATGTTACTACAGATTGCAAAAATTGAGAACTAAAAGGGATCATCAGAGATTTCTGAATGTACCAAAAAAAATTACCCTAAGTAAATTAATTAATGCCTTAATTTTGTAGCAATAGAACAGAAAATGAAAGAAAAAGAGAACTTTAGTTTCAAGTACTACCGATTGTTTCTGAGGTTGGGACTAGATTTGCCTCAGCGTCTGTGTTTACAGAGCACAGCTGAGAAACTTAAAGGCTAGAACTATGTACTTCCTCATCATAATACCTGGAAAATTAATTCAGAGAAAAAGAGTTCATAGATAACAAGCTGAAAGGTCAATTTAAAAATACTATCCTCAGATGCCCAGTGATATAACCTAGAAATTGCTTTCTAATTTTCAAAAAAGGTAAAGTTGGTCTCACGTATTATAGTTTAACATTCATCCTAGCCAATTCTTTTGTTGTTGTTGTTAATCCTCACCCGAGGATATTTTTCCCCCACTGATTTTTAGAGAGAGTGGAAGGGAGGGAGGGAGAGGGAGAGAGAAACATTGATGTGGGAAAAACACATGGATTAGTTGCCTCCCACATGCTCCCTGACCAGGGCTGGAGATCGAACCTGCAACCCAGGTACATGCCCTTGACCAGGAACAGGACCATCAATCCTTTGGTTCACAGGACAACACCCAACTAATTGAGTCACACTGGCCAGGGTAGGAATATGCTTTTTTTTTTAATCCTCACCTGAGGATATTTTTCCATTTATCTTCAGATAGAACAGGAGGGAGGAGGGAGGAAGAGAGAGAGAGAGAAACATCAATGTGAGAGAGACACATAGATTGGTTGCCTCCCACACGACCCCAACTGGGGCGGGGGACGAACCACAACTGAGATACATGCTTTTGGCAGAAATCAAAGCCAGGACTCTTTGGTCCAAGGGCCGACGCTCTAACCGCTAAGCCATACCAGCCAGGGCTGCATTTTTTTTTATAAGCTTCAAATGTGATTCTGATGTACCCAAAAGTTTGCTGTAGCAAAGGGAAATATGGAAGATTCTTGAGCAAAGTAATGATGTGGCCAGAGTTGGGCTTCAATAGCAACAATAATAATGCCAACAGTATTTAGCTCTACTACTATTTATTATTTGCTCACTTATTTATTTACTTATTACATGCAAGGCACTGTTTTATGTACCTTACATACATGAACATTAAAAACTTTCAAGGAACCAATAAGGTAGATACAGGTGATAGAAGGGATAAAATAAGGAAATGGAGGCACAGAGAAATTAAGTAATTTCCCCAGGGTCAGATGGCCATAAAGTATCCATCTGGGAGTAGATTACCCTTAGCAGCAGCATGAAGGAAGGATTCAGGGGGAGATTGGAGGTGACAGATTTATTGATTAACTATTGTAGCAATAGTTAAAACAGGAAAATCTGAATTTGGGTAGTGTCACTAGTAAAGATTGCTTCTACAAACATACAGATACCTGTCTGTATATTATACAGTGAAATTAAGTCTGTTTGCTTTTTGAATAAATAAACACTGCAAGGTGGAAGATATACCTGTCTTCAGTTGTCTGCAGTGCTAAAAGTTTAATAGATCTGAAGTTAAGAGCCAAGTAAAATAGCTGAGCCTTTCGTTATTCCAAAGGACACTTAAAAGAAGTACTTGCTTCTTTTAGAACTGGAAGTAGGCTATCTGACTTTGTGTTCCCTATCTAATCCTTTTACTCCTCAAAACATGTTGACAAATTCTTCCCACTCTCCTGCCACTCTTCACTATTATCAAACACTTATACAGTATAAACATTGTTCTACACTGCAAGCTGTGAAGTTCTTTGCTTTATCATCATGACTAAGCATTTGGATAACACCTAAGATTCAAAAATAAGTACACAAGAGAGAAGAAACCCCTCTTCCAACTCCAGTGCTTACTCCTGCTCTTGTACAAACAATCAGAGGAACTTAATCGCCCCTCTTTACACACACACAGTCATAAGTGGTCTAAACATAGATTTGGAGGCTGCATTTTTTATTATTATTATTTTTTAAATCCTCACCCAAGGATATTTTTCTATTTATCTTCAGATAGAGTGGGAGGGAGAGAGAAGGAGAAAAAGGAAGAGGGAGAGAAACATCGACGTGACAGGGACACATGGACTGGTTGCCTGCTGCATGACCCCCGACCAGGGCCAGGGACCAACTGCAAGGCACATGCCCTTGGCTGGAATTGGATGGGACACTCACTGGCCCTCAGGCCGATGCTCTACTGCTGAGCCAAACTGGCCAGCGTGGGAGGCTGCATTTTTTAAAATAAGAATGTGGTAGCACCAAGATGTTAAAGACCTTGTTCAAGTTTGTAAACAATACAAAACACAACCTTCAAACTTTCCCTAATAATTGCTAAGGCACTACTGCAAGTTAACAATCTCAGAAATTCTCAAGGACCAGTGGTCAAAAATAAATCAAATTTAAAAAAGAAATAATTTGTCTCCATCCTCCATTCCTGAAGTAATAGTCTTGGAGAAGCAAGCAATGTTAGCTAAAATATCTAAGGGAAACACATCTGGCTACGTGAAATTTGTCTCCATACTAGTGGAATTTCCTGTTCTTCCTACTTCACTTCTGATTTCACATGTCCCATTAATTATTTTCTGTACTATTAAAATCTATCACCACACTGTCACTAGGATTGTAAAATGGTTGCAAACACTATGCAAAACAGTGAAGAAGTTTCTCAACAAATTAAGAATAGAACTACCATATGATCCAGCTATTCCACTGGGTATTTATCTGAAGAATACAAAAACACTAATTCAAAAAGACAATGCACCCCTATGTTCACTGCAGCATTATTCACAATAGCCAAGCTATGAAAACAACCTAAGTGTCCATCTATGGATTAATGGATAAAGGTGTGGTATATATACAATGGAACACTACTCAGCCATAAAAAAGATGAAATATTGCCGTTTGTGACAACATGGCATAGCATAATACCTTGAGGGTATTATGCTAAGTGAGGTAAGTCAGACAGAAAAAGGACAAAAGTCATATGATTTCACTTATATGTGGAATATAAAAGAAAACAAAACAGACAAAAAGAAAAAGATGAACTAACAAAATAAAAACAAACTCATAGAAACAGACAACAGATAGGTGGTTACCAGAGGGGAAGGTGGGTGAGGGGAAGGCCAAGTGGGTAAAGGGGGTCAAATGTACGGTGATGGACAGACACTAGACTTTTGGTGGTGAGCACACTATAATATATAGAGATACCAAATTATAATTTTGTTACCAGAAACTTACATATTATTATAAATCAATGGTACCTCAAATACATACATACATATGTACGTATGTATACATGTATATATATGTATATACACATGTGTGTGTATATACGTGTGTGTGTGTGTGTGTGTGTGTGTATAGAACTGGTCATATAAACTGCAAACAACTTGTGCTGAAATATCCACAAAAATAAAAAAATTTAATAAATCAAAAAAGAAATAATTTGGCTCCCTCCTCCACTCCTGAAGTAATAGTCTGTTCAAAAAAAAAAAATTTCATAGCCAAAAGCTTTTCTGAAAGAAAGGATTTATTGAGCCAAATACTAGCAGAAAAGAACCTAGTCCTAGCACATGCAATCTGAACCACCAGCAGCAGGGCTAGGTGGAAAAGACAAATATGTCCACTGACGTGGAGTTGATGAGGCTCTTTCATGCACACAGTTTGGGGAAGACAGATATAAGTTGCTTTGAAAGAATTAACACTGGCTAGAGTTAAAGGGGGTGGGGAAAGGTAAGGTGGGGCTAGTTCTAAGATAGGTACAAAGTCTGTAAGGAAGAAGTGTTTTTTCTTCAAGACTGGTTGTGGGCAGCAGTCCAGAAAGTTCATGTATAAGCAAGAAGCAGAGTCGCTTGGCTATTCTCTTTAGATAATGATGGAAAATAGCCACCTGGCAGTTAATTCGAAGTTTCAACATATATTCAGGAATGTAAGCAGTCTTTTGTCAATTTTGTCCTGTAGTTGTTAACTGATTAACCTCTCTTGTCTCTTCCTTCTACCCTCCTGCCTGCTGTAATGTAATTTAGGGCATTGCAGGATTTTTTTTCTTGTCAGTCTTAGAGAAGCAAGCAATGTTAGCTAAAATATCTAACATAAACACACTCTGGCTAAGTGAAATTTATCTCCACACTAGTGAAATTTACCTATTCTTCCTACTTCACTTCTGATTTCATGTATCCCACTCACCACATTAAAAGCTATCACCACATTGTTGACGGGACTGTAAAATGGTGCAACTGCTGTGGAAAACAGTTTAGAGGTTCCTCAAAAAGTTAAGAATAGAACTATCATATGACCCAGCTTCTGGATTGAAAGCAAGGTCTTGAAGAGACATTTGTATAACTCCTCTTCAGAGCTGCATTATTCATAACAACCAAGATGTGAAAGCAACCCAAACGTCCATCAAGAGATGAATGAACACACAAAATGTGGGATACACATAAATGGAATATTATTCAGCCTTAAAAAGCAAGGAAATTCTGCCACAGATGGATGAATCTTGAAGTCATTATGTTAAATGAAATCAGCCAGCGACAAAAAGACAAATAATACTTGACTTCACTTACATGAGGTATCTAAATTAGTCAAATTCAAAAAAATAGAGAGTAGAAGGTAATTAATAGGGATTAGGGTGGGGAAGGAAAAAGTAGTTTTGTTTAATGGGAACATTTTTAAATGCATAGGACCTACTGTGAAGGGGAGGCGGAGCAGGGAGGAGGATGTCAATGGGGGGAAAAGGAGAAATATCTGTAACAAAAAGAAATTTAAAAATAAATAAATAAATAAATGCATAGTACCAACTTCAGAATAGAGGTTACATCTGAGTAGGGAAGGAAGAAAACTGGATAAAGAAGGAACACTGAGGCATTAATCATACCTGGTATTTTATTTCAAAATGAAAAAAAAAAATCCAAAGTAAATGTGGGAGAAAATTCAGATATTACAAAGCTGAGAGATAGGTATGCAGTGAATATCACTATATTACTTTCTATACTTTTTTGAAAGCTTGATATATTTCATAATTGTTACAAGATATGTTTCTCCCCATTTACATTTCTCATTAGTAAATATTATCCTATTCAACCTTGTACTATAGTTATTTATCTACTTGTCCTACCTAGATTCTAGAAGAACAGGTTTTACATCTGACTTATTTCTGATTATATCCTTACCCCTCCCCAATATACACATACATGGCTCTTTGGGGTTCAGATACCAGGTTAGATGATATAGAGGCCAGACTTACGTTGAGCAATAGTTACCTGAAGCAATAAAATGGATGAACAGAATATTTGTCTGGGGTATCCAAGACTGTGTCAAAATAGGACTACATGTAAAGTCTGAAAAATGAAAGACACACAAAAAAGAAAAACAGCACAGTACTGGAAGCAGAACTGAATCAGGTGTACTGAAAGGTTTAAAAACAAAAAAGATCCACATCAAGCCCAGCCAGTGTGGCTCAGTGGTTGAGTGTTGACCCATGCACTAAGAGGTCACCGGTTCAATTCCTGTCAGGGCACATACCCAGGTTGTGGGCCTGATCCCCAGTGAGGGGCATGCAGGAGGCGGCCAATCGATGTTCTCTCTCATTGATGTTTCCATCTCTCTCTCCCTCTCCCTTCCTCTGTCTCTCTAATATATCAATAAAGAAAGAAAAAAGATCCACATTTAAGGCCATGGATTTATTCATCCACTCAGCAAATACGTATTGGCTTACTATATGCCACACATTGTATTAGGTGCTGGGGATGCAGCAGTAAATAACATATACCAAATTCATGCCCTCATGCCCCTTATATCTCAGCATGGGGGAGATATACAATAAGTGACTTAAGTTAAATATCTAGTATGTTAGGAGATAGTTAAATGGTAAAGAGGAAAAGCAATGCAGGGAAAGAAAACATGGGGTGGGGGAAGAGGAAGGACTGTATGTGTGTGTTGGGGAATGCAATATTAGATAGGATGGACAGCGGAAGCCTATGGTAAGTATATGCAAGAGTTTTTCTTTTGCGTGTTCTTTACACATGCTTCTGGGCAAGGTATAGAGGTTTAAAAGGCTCAAAGCAATATTCTGTTGAACAAGTGAATGAATAAATAAATAAGTGAATGAATATGACTAGAAGATGGGGAGAAAAATATCGAGAACATGAAAACAGAGAACGCTGTTTTTTTCTCAGAGGTTATAACAGAAGAGATTCTTGGTAAAGCATGTGAATTTTTTGTTGTTATTAATCCTTACCTGAGGATATTTTTCCATTGATTTTTAGATAGAGTGGAAGAGAGAGATGGGGGGGGGGGAGAGGGAGGGAAAGAGACAGAAAAAGACAGAGACACAGAGAGAGAGAGAGAGAGATGTGAGAAAGACACATGGATTAGTTGCCTCCCTCATGACCCTGACCAGGGCTGGGGATCGAACCTGCAACTCAAGTACATGCCCTTGACTGGGAATCGAACCCAAGACCCTTTGGTCCATTGGTCAGTGCTCTAACCGTTGAGCCAAACTGGCCAGGGCAAGCACATGATTATTAATTCAATCACTCAACAAATTAGTATTGTACCCAAAATGGGTAGTATAATTTCTAGATGCTGGAGATACAACAATGTAGAAGAAAGACATGGTCCCTACTCTCATAACAGCTAACAGTCTCATAGCAAAGAGAAAAAGAAGCAATATAGTGTGATAAGTACTAAAATGGAAATATGCATACAATGTTTTGGGAAAACATGGTGTGTGTGTTTACCCAGGGAGAAACAATTAAGAGTTTCCAGGAAGAAATCTGAACTGGCACACAAAGAATGAGGAAGTTTCACCAAGCTAAGAGTAGAGGGAAAGAATATCTCAAATGCAAAGGAGTAGCATGTGGAATGACATGGAGGTAAGACAGAGCCTAGTACCATAGAGAACTGAATCAAGCTCATTTTGGCTCTGGCATAGAATAAGAAGCAGGACTGGTGACAGATGAAGGACATTGTCAAGGGCAGTTGGCTAGCTATGGAGGAATTTTACACAAGAGAGAATGACATGATCACATCTACAATTTAGAAAGATAATTGACTGCAGTGCAAAGAATGGACTGCGAAAGAATGAAAGCAATGAGACCTTTAGGAGCCTCCAAGAGCATGTGTATATTACTAAAACCACAGGAAATTTATCGTTACCTGGGCCAGGTGGTATGCTCATGTCCTTAAAACTTGTTTTTCTATTGTAACAAAAACAAATCATATATGCCAACGAATTATCAATGTCTCTTATCTGGAAGGTAGAGAAATTGTATAAAATCAAAGACCTTAATAAAACCAGCCAATAAAAACTGTTATTATAGTTGTGCTTTATAAACACCTAACGTCATTATGCTGTTCCCTAAGAGAGCATCTTCATTATACATTATGTCAATATCTTATAACAATTTTCATCCTTTCCCCTCCCAAAACAATTTTTCTACCCATTTTAACAGCTTCTGAGACCTTGAGATCCATGGGTAAGAGACAAACACAGCTTTTCAGCTGAATAAACAAAGACAGACAATGAGGGTAATGTGGCAAAATGAGTCTGCCCACTCAGATATTTTCCAAAGTAGGAGTTTATGCCCAGCTCCCAGTTGGAAAGCCCAGGGGAATAAACATTCCAGATATATAACTAAACCAATAGCAAAGATATAGTTCATTAGCACTATCATTTCTGCTAATTGTTCAGTGGACAGTATACGAAACTTTGGGGAAATTATGAGGTCCAAGGGCTTAAAAAATTTTAAATAGTAATAAAAAAGGTAGGTACCCTGTGGTATTTTGTTGACAACACCAGACCTTGACACATTAAAACAATTACTCACTGATAGAGGCCAAAAAAGCAACGAGCTTTCATCAATGCCCTCTAGAACTCATATTGTATATATCAAGTGTATATTAAAAAATATGTGGTGGTAATCAAAGATAGAACCACTCAAAATAAAAGTATTTGTTTGTTAAGGTATATTTTAAAAGACTAATGTTGTGTATTGACTATATAACAGATGTACAATGTTTGACTTGGGTGATGCAATGTTTGAGGCAGCTTCTCTATCCTTTTGTCTCATTCAATATGAGCAGTACATTCCTAACCAGGTCTGCTCGGACACCCAGGGTGCTAGTGAATGGTAGTACAGACTCTTCAGTGACCAAGCAACCAATATCCAGGAATTTGAAAAGAACTTTTTATAATGAAAAGTTCCACTAGCAATAGACCATTTGCCTGACTTGTTTTCATAGTTGAAACTGACCCCTCTGCTGCAGGCCAAAATTTCCCCTGTATTAACCCTAGAGTCGCTATACCAGCTTAAAATTAGGATAGGACAGAGGAGGGGGAAAGTACTTGAAAATTCTAAGACAACAAAAGATGGAAGAAATTAGGTGATCAAAGAGAAGAATGTCCTTGTTATAAAAATAATGTGGGCCACAGACATTTAAAAAGAAATATAAATAGTAAGTTTCTTGAACTCAATAAATATTTATGGAATAAGCATGGTTCCAATGACAAATTTCAGCACAAGTTGTTTGCAGTTTATATGACCATTGACAAATTATTTCTTTGAGTCAGTTTAGTCATATGTAAAAACTGGATAATAATCTAGTGTAACCAATCCTACCCAAACAATTCAAGGAGTCCTATATTGCTAGTTTTCATCCTCAGTTGGGCTATATAAAGTATTTAGCAATGTCAGAAACAACAGAAAAGTTACCTATTTTCATTACCTCTCCCCAAAAATAATCAAATCTCTAGATTTAGTTGGTTTTTTTTTAAGAAAATAATTTCCCCCAATCATAAAGAAAGCATTTTGCCGACTCTATATTTGATGATAATAAGAAACTAGTCAAATTTTTTTAAGTATAATAACAGCATTATGGCTATTTAAGAAAAATAAGAGCAGCTTTGTATTTTAGAAATACATTATAAAATATTCATAGACAAAATGATAAGATGTCTGGAATTTATTTCAAAATAATACAGGAGGCATGTAAATGGATGGGGGTATGGATGAGGCAGGATTGGCCATGATGGTCGTCTGGGTAGGTGATAGGTATGAAAAGTCATTACACTATTCTGTTAACTTTTATATATTTTCAAATTTTCCATAATAAAAAAGTTTTAAGTGTCTTTATGCTACTTTCATAGGCATATTTTCTCAAGTTTTTGTTTGTGATAGCAAGGTCATTCACTGATCCCCTGAACAAGAGGCCAGATTTTAAATATGCATGCTAAGCAAAAACTCTTTACCAAGATTAATTTGAAAAAGGTAGGTTGGTTTAAATGCATTTTAACAAAATTTCCTGAATGTGTGGAAAACAGATGAGTTGCTATTTCAAAACTGATTTTAACAACTAACATTTATTAAATTCTTTCCCTGTGCTATCACCATTTTAAGTGGTTTAGCAACATAATCTCATAACAGTACTCATGATACTATGAAATGGACAGAAAGGTAAGAGATGGAGCTGGGATTTGAATCCAGACAATATGGCTTTAGAGCCTACACTTTTAATCACCAATGACTGGATGCTTTGAGGCTCAACAATACTGGTTTGGGTAGTGTTGGAAAGAATTAAGAAAAGAGGGGAAAAAAAACGACTTTAGGCTCAAAAATATGCATTGCCTTGTCAGGGGAAGCATTTTTATAGTGGGGAAATGGAAAACATTTGAAGTTAGGTAGATCAAATATTGAATTACAGCTAGTTACCATTCATTATTACCTGACCTTGACTAAATTAAACACCTCTCTTAGTATATACAGCTTTAATATTCTCACCATAGCAACAAGAACAACAAAATGGTTATTATGTGAGGTGTAGAATATGTTAACTAACCTTAATTGGGATACAAATTTCACAATATATATGTGTATCAAATCATTACATTGTACATCTTAAACTTACACAATGTTATATGTGACAATAAAGCTGGGATCGGGGGGGGGAACCTCTCTTATTCTTGGTTTCCTCACCCATACTTTTTTTTTTTTATCCTCACCTGAGGACATTTTTCCATTTTTTGTTCAGATGGAGTGGGAGGGAGAGAGAGGAAGAGAGAGAGAGAGAAACATTGACGTGAAAGGGACACATCGAATGGCTGCCTCCCGCATGACCAACCAGGGCCAGGGACAAATTGCAACCGAGGTACGTGCCCCTAGTGGGAACCGAACCCGGGTCTATCTGGACCACAGGCCGACGCTCTAACTGCTGAGCCAAACCAGCCAGGGCCTCACCCATATTTTTGAAGGTTTGAGGTAAGGATGGAAGGCGAAAATGTAATCTAATACATAAAGTATCCTAAAGTATTTACAGACAAGTCTGTCCTTCCATCAGACTGTAAATGCCTAAGTCATTCACCATTCTCTCCTCAGCTCCTAGCACAGTACCTGGCACACAAGAGGCACTTAGGTTTGTTCAGTCTAACAGCAGATCCATTAAGAGGTCTAGAATCAATTGCTGACTTTCTTTGAGAAGTCTGTGTGTTATACCAACAAGCAAAATAGGTTTCAAATGTTTGCATAATAAAAGAGGACAAAAAACTAATTGATGTCCCCCTCCTATTATTACATTATCTTAGCATGTAAACCCTTTAATCCAAAATTAATGCTGGAAAAAATTTAGACAGAGAGTCAGTGGCCTCTAATTATCTTTGCTGGGGATCATTTACTTATTCAGGAGTGCACTGTAGTTTCCAGACTAATCTAAAACACAAACCTTACCATGTAACTTTGGGGCTTATATTTCTTTGCTGCTTTTAGAACAAATTTCTGAGCATGACATACAAAGTACTTCATTATTTCACAACTGCTGAAAATTCCAGCTTCAACTTTCACCATTCCCTGTTCTACCCTCACATATCCTCTCCTCCCCTACTCGAGCTACTCAATACTGAACAGGCTGTGCATGTGCTTTCTTACCTCTGTACTTTTTCACATGCTGTTCCCTTTTCCCAGTGTCCTATCCCTCCCCAACCTCAAGATACAGCTCAGAGAAAACTTCCTCCAGAAAGCCTTCTCTGACATTATCCTGCACCCACCCCACCCCACCCAAAAATATAGTCGGAGTGAGGAGTCCCCTCTTTGCTCTTGCAGTATGGGCATACCACTGTGATAGAACTTACGATTCTGTATAGTCTGATTTTCTGTATCCTCCACTACGTTCTCAAAGACAGAAACCATCTTATTAGTCTCTGCAGCATCTCTCTATCCCAGCACTAAGTGCATAGCAAGTGATTAACAAAGATCTGATAAACAAAGGAACCTTATTTTATTAATATGGAAAGCCCACTGTAAACTTACTGACATACCTTTTTCCCTATTACTTAAGTAAAAATGAATGAATGCAAAATCTTAAGCTGAGCCATCTTACTGAAACACAGTTGAAGACCAGTTTGAACATGGTGAGACAAAAAAAAAAAATCAAGTAAAAAGAGGATCTGAAATCTTGTCTGGTTAGAAAAAAAAAGAGGAGGAGAAAAAAAAAAGAAGTTTGGTTAAGTAATAAGGAAATAGAAAGTAATAGCTTCCTGACACTTGTGGCTTTAGTCCTTGAAGATTACTTAATCACTGATTTTAAGTGTGTGTATTTCTAATTGAGTGATCTATTATATAAGATTATCAACTAAAAGAAACACAGCAAAGATAAATCCCCACTTTCTGATAAACTGTTAAAAGTCTTGTTAACAAGAAAGATCATATGCTAAGAAAAATAATTCTCTAAAACAGTAAGTTTAAATAAACATTTTTTTTTGCAACAAATGTCTAGAGTCCATTTGGAATTTCTCAACAGAAATTTTATGCAAAAGTTAAACAATGATTAATATGCACAAAAGTACTTTACATAGTTGCAAAGTTTTTGTAGTAACTCAATATCATTATTTGATATTGTCTCTATTTCTGACACTTGTGTGTTATCTTTTACACTGACTGAAACGGTCCTAAGTTTTTGGAATTATGCAATTTACCTTTGAATGCTATCCTAGCTAATGCATAAAATTACTATCTGACTCATAATAGATATCTGTCTTCTCTTCTGGAAACCAATCCACTGTACAGATCAATTAAGCTAACAAAAAAGTGAAAGTAAAATTAAAATGTACAGTCATAGTAGTACATGAGGATATGCTTTGGGTCTTTCAGGTAAAGTGCATATTTTCTACTACAAATACAAAGAATTGAAGGAAAACCAATGAGGTTGGTAAAAAAAAAAAAAATCTATGATATGGACTAAAAAACAATGACTACAAATCAGAAAAGAGAGTGAAGGTGGCAGAAGGAAAAAATGCATTAAAATTAACAACAGTGGTTAGATAGATATAATAGAGCACATTAAACTCAAACTACTTTTAGCATGTTAATTTACCATGATAGAAAGAGCCTCAGCCCTGGCCAGTTTGGCTCAGCACATAGAGCGTCAGCCCGCGGACCAAAGAGTCATGGGTTCGATTCCAGTCAAGAGCACGTACTTTGGCTGCAGTTCGGTTCCCGGCCCTGGCTGAGGTCGTGTGGGAGGCAACCAATCGAAGTGTCTCTCTCACGTAGATGTTTCTCTGTTTCTTTCTTTCTTTCTTTCTCTCTGTCTCTCCTTCTCCCCCTCCCACTCTATCTGAAGATAAATGGAATAATATCCTCAGGTGAGGATTAAAAAAAAAAGGGAAAGAAAGAGCTTCAAAAATATGATAGATTTGGTTTTGAATCCCAACTAACTTATATTTCCTAGCTATTTGACTACTGGGCAAACAACTTAACCTCATCTTAGATTCGGGTTCTCTGTAAAACAGGGTAACACTACTAATTCAAAATTGAAAAGATTAGAGGTAGTGAAGAACCAAAAAGAATGGAAGCAGTGAAAGTACATAGATATTCAAAATACAATACTACAAAGAACAGCTAACATTTAGAAGGCTTACTTATGCTAGGCATTCTAACTACTTCGCATGTTTTCATTTAATCCTTACATTAATCCTGTGAGGTAGATGCTATTATTAAGCTCATTTTATTTATTTATTTATTTATTTATTTATTTATTTATTTATTTATTTATTTATTTTATTATTATTTTTTTTTTTTATCCTCACCCGAGGACATTTTTGCACTTTTATCTTGAGATAGAGTGGGAGGGAGAGAGGGAAGAAGAGAGAGAGAGAAACATCGATGTGAGAGAGACACATTGAGTGGCTGCCACCCACAGGACCCCAACCGGGGCCGGGGACAAACTGCAACCGAGGTACGTGCCTTTAGTGGGAACTGAACCCGGGACTCTCTGGTCCACGGGCCGACGCTCTAACCACTGAGACAAACCGGCCAGGGCTAAGCTCATTTTACATATGCAAAAATTGAGGCACAGCCCAAGGTCACACAACCAGTAAGTGGTAGAGAAAATGATTCAAATCTAGGTAGTCTGGCTCCAGAGATGATAGTTACTAATAATAATTCTTTAGTTAGCTTGAACAAAAGTTCTCTTTCAGATTGATATAACTGTGCTGTGTTCCCTCCAAAAAGCTAACCTCTAAAAGCTACAGAACTGTGATCTACAGTACATCTCTGCTACTTGACTGCCTTTGTACCAATAATTTCACAATTATTGGCTTTTATTTCCTCATTTCTTCAATGTAAAATGTACTGCCCTAGGTTATTATACTTTTTAAAACAAGATACAAGACAGTTTGCCCAACAGCCTTTTCTTCCAGGGATAGATGCAATGCAATCTCAGGACATAACTGGTTATACAAAAGGAGACAATAAAAACAGGTTTTATGTCAAGCAGGTATGGTATTTTAGGCCATTTTTGTGGCCAGTCATTATGGTGATAGGTCGGGAAAGAATTCCAAATTTCCAAATTGTCCTTTTCTGGTTATGCTTCTGGATAGGAGGAAGAGATAACCAGAGATTAACAAGGCAGTTTCTGGCCTCATACTATAGTATGTGGTCTAGTTGGAAATTATCACATAGTTCTTTGAATCTGCCATTCACATCCAAAGGTCTTCCTAGCCATACCATTCTCAGAGATAAATAATTTACTATTTAGGAGTATTCATTTATTCAATAAATATTTACTGAGGTCTTATCAGATGCTAGGAATTCATCTAGGTGCTGGGCATATAGTGGGAGAGAGACACACACACGCGCGCGCACACATACACAAATCCCTGCCTTTCTGGAACTTACATTCTAATGGTGGTGGGTGGGGACTATTTATGTTCAGTTAAACTATTTATTGAGTACTTACTATGTGCTGAACACTGTTCTAGGTAGATGTTAGAGAGTACAAACATCAATAAGACATAGCCAATAAGCTACTTGAGAACAAGATATAGAGGAGTCAGTTACATAAACAATACATAAAACAAGAACCCTTATAAAGTAAGTAATCAAAATATATATAGCCCTGGCTGGTTTAGCTCAACGGTTAGAGCGTTGACCTGTGGACCAAAGGGTCACGAGTTCAATTCCCATTCAAGGGCATGTACCTGGCCCAGGTTCAATCCCCAGTCCTGGTCGAGGTCATGCAGGAGGCAACAAATCAATGTGTCTCTCTCACATTATGTTTCTCTCTCTTTCTCTCTCCCCCTCCCTCCCTTCCACTCTATCTAAAAATCAATGGAAAAATATCCTCGGGTGAGGATTAACAACAAAAGCAACAACAACAAATATATATATATATATATATATATATATATATATATATATATATAACAAATATACATATAATATGTACAGTAATATTACAACATATAAGGTACAATAGTATAGGAGGCTGCATGGATATTTTTCAAGGACAATTAAGTGTGTCCAGTGAAAGAAAGGGATATAGTAGAAATCTGTCATTCTTTTTTGGCAGCTTAGTATCATAGTCTAATTTCCTACTATTCCAAATTCCTTCCTATTTGGGGAAATTCTCAATCTTTAAAGCTTTGCTATCTCACCACAAAAGTTCCCCATGCTTTCCCTGCTTCCAGGGTATGGGCAAGTGATTGAGGCTCTAACAATCACATGCACCCTCACCTGGTTTGGAATTAGAAACTAATGATTCAAAGCAATGAGCATGAGACTCTAGTGGCAGAGGGAAAGATGGCTGCAGTATGATAAGTGGTAGCAGTACCTGCTACTGCATCCAACACTCAATGTTTGCAACTATAGCCTCTAATGTTCAGAGGTGGTGTCGGTGACATATTCAGTGGACTTCTCTATGACACAACAGGGCATTATATCTAGCTCCATGTCCTGAATTTGGTTCCCCTGGAGATTCTATGAACCCTTCAATATCTTTATTTTTTTATTATTATTTTTCTTTACTGATTTTAGAGAGAGAGGACAGAAGAGGGAGAGAGAGATAGAAACATCAACAAGAGAGAACATCAATTAGCCGCCTCCTGCATACCCCCCCTGGGGATCGGGCCCACAACCTGGGCATGTGCCCTGACCAGGAATTGAACCGGCAACCTCTTGGTGCATGGGTCAACACTCAACCACTGAGCCACACCGGCCAAGCTCTTAATATCCTTTTAATAAATTCAATTTCCATTGCTTATAATTAAGGCCTTAATTAAAACTGAAGAGAAGGGAATTCCAGGCAGAGGGAACAGTCTAAGCAAAGTAACTAGAGGCCAGTTAGCTTAGTGATTAAGAGAGAAGGCTTTGAGCCCTGGCAGGTTTTCTCAGTGGTTAGAGCATTGGCCTGTGGACCAAAGGGTCACAGGTTCGATTTCTGGTCAAGGGCACACACCTGGGTTGCAGGTTCAATCCCTGACCTCTTGACTGGGATCATGCAGAAGGCAACCAATCAATGTGTCTCTCTCACATTGCTGTTTCTCTCTCTCTCTCTCCCTCTCCCTCTCTCTCTCTCTCTTTCTCTCTCTCTCTCTCCCCCTCCCACCCTCCCTTCCACTCTACCTAAAAATCAATGGAAAAATAGCCTCAGGTGAGGATTAACAAACAAAAAATTTTTTTAAAGAGAGGAGGCTTTGAGACTAGACAGATCTGAATCTCAATCAAGGTTCTATATTTTACTAGCTATGAGACCGTGCTTAGTGTATTTAAACTCTCAAAGCCTCGATTTCTGCTTAGTAAAGTGGGGATAATAATACATATTTCTTGTTAGGTTCTTTGAGAATTAAACAAGGTCATGAAAATTCATTTAAAGCTCTTAGTATCTGACCCAGATGACTGCTTTATTAACAATAAGCATGGTACTTGTGGGGTAATATAAGCAGTTTGTGCTGAAGTTTAGAGCATAAGGAGATGGCAGGAAATCATTACAGAGACAGATTATGAAGACATTTTAAGTCATATTAAGAAACAAGCATATGGGTTAGAATAATTTATGTGATTAAATAGGAGAATTCTATTGAAGTATAATTATCATATTAAGTTGTTAACTAGAAGAATGATATGACCAGGCTTTGCACTGTATATATATATTCTCCACAGCTATAGTTGTATAGTTCAACCTATACAACTACTGCCCTTGTACACGTATAGGATGTTATTGTTGAATCCTGATGCCATACAAACTGAAGCTACTTAATTCTTTCTAATAAATACAAATCCTCCAAAATTGTATATATCATCTGTCAATATATTTTGCAACTGGATCAGAAATAGCTGAGTCTATACTTAAATAATAGTTTTCTCCTTTGTCTGATCTTTAAGTAATGAGGGAAGTTTATAAAATAGGGAGAGGGAATGCATCCTCAGGTGACTGGCAGAACTATGAATTACATCTGCAAGTCTGAGATTCTTCTATGACTTTTATAAAATCAAATATTGCCTGCTACTTTTTACAACATATTGTCTTGCATCAGCATCTTGAGCTAGAGTCACTATTAAGTTAAAGATGAAAGGTTTCATTGTCAAGTCAAGAACAATCAGTACTACCATTTTGCAGTGTGTGGTATTTCTTGCCAAATGCTAATAAACTGTCTGTTAGCACCAATCCTGCTGGCGCTGAGTAGACAACCTCATGGTTACTGTTCAGTTCTGCTTTACATTTATCATGGTTGTCTACCAATTTACTCTCAACTAATTTCCACTTATCTTCTCTCCCCATCTCCACTCCACACCCCATATCTACCTCTGAGAAACACCCTTTGATCTAATTTTGAATTTCACAGTAGCTACTAAAATCAAACCTGAGTCACTGTGTAACTCAGAATGACTGCTGAGAAAGACAATGTATGGGCTTCCTGGGGGAGGCTAGGGAAGGTGCTAGAAACAGAACCTTAAATGTGCTCTGTACCACTGACTGCCTTATTTCATTTTCAGCTACTCCCATCTGCTTTGGCAATGCAGCACAGTTTAGTCAGAAGATGAAAAGAACACAGACTTTTAAGTCAGACAGAGCTGGGTTTCAATTCTAGGTCAACACTCAAGAACCCTATTAGGTTGGTACTATTATACTCAAGTTACAGATGATGGTACAGAAGCCCAGGGAGATTATGTGACTTGCATTGTGTATGTGCATGTTGTATTTGGCATGCTCTCAAAAATACCAATGTGTAACCAATACAAAATTGAGTGGTCATGTCTTTCTATAGGCCAGTCTTATTTTCATTTTACGGGGTCATTTGTGGCTAGGGCCTGATACCTACAAAAGCCAGAAGAGTATACATCTGCCAGAACTGAACAATGGCTGTTTCAGGGGTTCCCTGGAGTCCTATCTTTGCGTTTGCTTTTTGAAAACAGCTTCCATTTACTCCAGTTCTGAGCAGTACCATTACTGCTGCAACATGTCACAGGATAATTCTGGCTTGACCTGGGCCACTCTGACAGGATAGAATGTGGCCAAGCCTATTGGTCCTACTCTGCACCTTAGAACTACCTGTTAAAAAGGCTGACTTGTGACAATGTGTAAGTCTTCCTGACTACCAATGTGTTGCCAGTCTACAGACTGTATCAAAAATGCTGGTAAATTTATTAATTCAGAATTGACAAAGTTTTCTCTGCTGTTTTTCAAACACTGTGAATAAGTAATAAAAACTATTAATAATGATAGCTAACTTAGAGTGTTTATTATGTGCTGATTATTAAGCACTTCTGAATTGTTTTGCATGCATTAATAACTTAACCCTCTCTCAATAACACTATGGTTTGTTATTGCTTTGATCTGAAAGTTATAGCCTCTTCTCCATAAATTTCAGAGAATAGAGATCATAGTATAAAATAGATATCAATTTCCTGAAGGTCAGAGCCACACTTTGGCATATTCTTTAGCCTAGCACCTAGGCCTTTTTTTGGCAATGTATAAGCTGGGCAAATGGACACCTTGACTTCTCTCATCACAGAACTGAAAATACTAAATGCATGGCTTCGTTCCAGACTGCTTTGGGCTTTCAGAGCCCACCTGAACTCAAGAAAAATCACGCTTGTGCTGGAACAGACACAAGAAAAATAGTCACTGGTTTGATTCTGCCAAGGAGTACCAAGTCTCAAATAAAGCATCATATGGAGTCTGAGATCTCTATTTAAAATAGATTCATGTTCTTTTTGGTGACATGACAAATCATTTAAATGTGGTGAATTTTTTCCCATTTTGATCTGTCATATACTAGACTTCAGAAGAGTGTTAAATACAACCCACACCTCTGTTTTCATAACAAATAGGTGATCTCATTTATTGCTGTGGGAAATGAAGCAATGTATACAGTAATAAAATACTAAACTCAGTCAGTGATTAAAAAGTGTTATGGTATAGTTTTTTCTGTAACTATTAGGAGGCACCTAATATAGTAGCTAAACAGAGTAAACATTCAGAGTTTGATCATTTAAATTACAGTAATAGTACCAATAGCACTACTTTCAATTTCATTTGAAAAGTATCCCATTTCACAGTGTTAAAATATTTTAGATATATTACATTAAAGAGCAATTTCAAAGCATATATCCAGACAAAATTATCTCAATGGTAGGAAGGGGGATAAAATAAGTATTGATGTAAAAAAAATTCTGTAGTTACCACTAATATGTTAACTTTAGTTATATCTGTGTTCATTTTTTGTCTTTATATTTTCTAAAATGAGCATATATTATTTTTATAATTATAAAAAAGATTAAGTAGAACTCATTCTAAAGAGACCAACAAAAAATAATATTAAAAATCTAGAAAAGCACAATTTATTTATTTTATGAGTTTAATCTGAGATAAGGATTGTTTTATCTTCTCAAGGTAGTACAGGAAGGAAAATAATACTGGAGGATCCCAGTATTATCTTTGGAAAATACCATAATACAATTGTCTATAAAATATACAAATATGTTAACTAAAAAATAGTATAAAATATTTTTGCATAAAGAAGCCACTTATAAATGCATGTGTTTACTTCTTTGTTGTGTTTAATCAAAAGCTATCTTGTTCAGATTACATTGTAAGCTATATAAACCATGTAATCAGGAAAGAATACCAGAAAACAGTTTGAATTCTATAAAGCCTTTGTGTTTGAGAAAAGCCCACCATAATTTACATGTACAACTTATCAAAAACCTTGGGAGACTGAAAGTAAGTAACAGGCTTCATTTTATAGTCAGAGAAACTAAGTCACAGAGCCATGTAAAAAATGTGCTCAAGAACTCATAAAGTGAATGGAAGTAAAGACTGGAATTTAGTTCTTCCAACTTCTGTTCCACTGATTAGCTGGACCATTCAACTCTGCCTTCATGGACAAGTTGAAGCAACAAACTAACTTGAAAATTAAAACCAGTTGAACAGGATAGGTTTGCAGGCAATATACCAACAATTCAGTATAATAACACCCAACAGCTAGATTGCTTTGTGTTTTTGGTATACTTTATAACTATTCATTAACCCACACAACATCATTGGATGGTGGGTCCATATTGTTAATGTAGTTCATATAGAACAGACAAATCAAAAGACACTGTAGGATTATAATGAATATGAAGTCAAATGAGAAGTCTATGGCACAGAAAAACCCAATGCCTTCCTCTAATCAAGTCTCAATAAACAATAAAACATAATAAATATGTTGGAATATCAAGCATCCCTCTTATCCCCCATTATTTCCATTAACCCTTCCCAAACTACCATTACATCCCTATAAATGATATACAGGACTGAAGAGAATCTAAAAGTTACTCAATTCATCCCATGTCCTTCAGAGAAGCCAACATCTAAACTTTCTCCAAATATGTTTTAAGGAATTTCACCTTTAAAGACCTTTACCAAAATTAAAATGGTCATAGAGAATATGATATTCTCCTTACAGTTAACTGCTACTCCTAACCTCTTCTTTTTGTTCATATACATCAAGTAAAAGAACTACATTTTTTAAAATAAATAATTAAAATTTAATAAGACCCCTGGTAATATGCCAGTTTCTGGAAAACATGCAAGACTGAAACAAAAGTTTCCAAAATCAGTCTAAAACTTACTAAATAAAGGTTATTTAACATTCTCTAGCCAGGTTGAAAACATTCCTACTCCTTATCATTTTCCCTGTGACTAATCAGAACACATTCCTTTTTCCAATTGAATAAATTTCCCTTTCCCTCAGAGTTTAGCTGTCTCCCTGGCAAGGATACCATATAGAACAGCTGGTATATTACCAGTGTAAAAGCAATCCCATCTGATCTAATTGCAAAACATATGGACAGACTGAAACCAAACTTTTGAGAGTTCTATATCTTTAAAGGATGGTCTAATCAAAGATCTTCTATTAGTAAAGGCTGTGAACAATGTCATAAATTCAGATTTTGCAAAATTTAAACAAGAACTATTTTAATAAGCTACTTTAATTAATTTTTAAGTGCATGTTTTAAATTCCCTAGACAGAATAAAATGGATAAAGAACGAGCTCTGTTTTCAGTATCTTCTAAGATTTTAGTTAAACCTCCCCAAAGGTACCAAATCTTAGATGTCATCCCTACCATATGTTTAAGATTTGTCAGGCCTCGGGAAAGTTTCTTTTCTTGGGTATTGTCTTCAGCAATCTCCTTTCTTTAGAACCACAACTCACTGAGACTAAGCAAATACCTCTAATGCAAATCAAAATTGCTAAATCAATGACAGGAATTATAGTTAAGTGGCCCTGGGTAATATCACCTAACTTAATCTCATCAAAAACTATCACAACTTTTTTTTTTCATTTTATTTATTTATTTTTGTGATTATAAAATTAAAACTGGATACATCCATTGGAAAATTCAGAAAAACACAAAAAAGGTAATTAAAATGACCTATAATCCCATTATTTAGCTTTAGCCATTTTGGTATATGTTATAGTATATTAGTATATTGTTACTAAACATAATGTAAGTATTTCATGCCTGAATAATAGTTCATAGATTACTATGATTTCTCTTTCTTTCTTTCTTTCTTTCTTTCTTTCTTTCTTTTTTTTGTTAATCCTCATCCAAGAATACTTCTTCCATTGCTCTCCAGAGAAAGTGGAAGGGAGGGAGGGACAGAGAAAGAGAGAAATCTCAATGTGAGAGAGACACATTGATTGGTTGCCTCCCACATGTGCTCAGACCAGGGCTAGGGATTGAACCTGCAACCCAGGTACGTGCTCTTCACCAGGAATCGAACCATGACCCCTTGGTGCATAGGCCAATGCCCCAACCGCTAAACCACACCAGCCAGGGCTACTATAATTTCTTTATCATGGAAATATAGAGTAGAAGAATTACTACTTCAAAAATCTTTACTGAAAGAAACACAGAATATAAACCAGAGGAGAATGAAGGTGATTAAAGTGTGGGTGGTGATGTGGGAGTGAGGGTTGGGTGTGGAGGACCCAGAAGTATAACCATTTGGCTTCCAAAGTCCCTATACTGCCTCCCAAACACATCTAAGGAACCCTAGGTCCCAAAATAACACAGTTTAAAAACCACAAATCTAGTCTAACTCTTATTTTACAGATGAAATTACTTGCCCAAGATCAGAACTGGTGAAAGAACTGAGAAATAGCTTAGGGTCCCATGTCTTACAGAGAAGTGTTCAGCTTTTCCAACTTAGCTATTCTTTGTACAAAAGTCAGCAGGTGTTTATTTGTCTATTGCTGTTCTTCATTTAACTGAGAAAAATAGAAGGGACAATGTTATGTAACAAAATATAAAAAAAAATGTAATTTGCTAGATTTCAAGGAACTCCACTTGCCAGAAGTAGTAAAGGGGAAAAGAAGTAGAAAAGTTTATTTCTAAACTAAGAGAAAAGACCATGAGATTACATTATCTTCCTTAAGAATACACCGCAACTGTAGTATAGCTACAAACCATTTCTTACTTTTCACTCATTCAATCATCAAATATTTACTGAGAATCTATTTTAGGCTGAACACTGGGGATACAATTGAGAACAAAACAAACAGAAGTCCCTGCCCTTATGGACTTTATAAACCTGACAGGTTTAAGCAAGCAACTTAACATTTCTAAATCTGAGTATCTGCCATCCATAAAGTAAGGATAGTAATATTTAACAGCTGCATTGTTTAAGAATTAAATAACATGATGTATGTAAAAAAATCCTGTTAAGAAAATAGGCATGTAATATGTCAAATACTAGATTAGAAATGAGAGGTGAGAGAGTACCACGTCTCTTTGCCAATGACACACTGATTTGAGGCACTACAACTAAAATAATGTTAAGATAATTCCGAAGAGATTCCTCAGTAGGAAATAAGTAAATCATATTTCAATCTGAAGAAGTGAGATTTTCATGAGCCCTCCCAATCAAGTTCTGTAGTTCACCTTTGTTTTTCTCTCCATCACCATTTACTTTCAATGAATACTGGGCTCTTTCCATAACATGCAGCCCTATATAGTGCCTAGGAAAGAAAATATAAAGTAAGCAAATTCTCTTTTCCAAATACCATTTTCCCATCCTGTAAAGATGGGTAGTTAAACCAAAGATTTACATTCAACAAAATAAACATAAAAGACAACAGCTTGAAATACAAAATATCAAATTTGAACCCACAAAAAAGCTGTAAATATTTTGTCAATATTCACCAATAAGAGTACCAACAGAGGACAGAAGTTAGCCTTTAGTCATTCACATAATACCTAGAAATTAACAAAATATAGGTGTCAGAGTCTTAGAGATTCTAAGAGCACCTTGTAAACTGTAAAACACTGCATACTTGTTCATTATCAGAAGCACTCTGTTCACTATTAACTTTAAGATTTCTACAGGGGAAATTCTGTCATTCAAAAAATCAAACATTTGTTTTTCAACCAAATTAAACCCTTTATATTGCTATTCAGCCCCAATCCACCTACCCCAAAAAACCAACTCATATTATTTATAAATAGAAAAAAATTTGCTACTTATTCAAAGTACTTGATATTTTTTTATTAAGACAGATAACTTCTGTTATGACAGGTTTTTCTGTATTGTTCCTCAGGAGAATGGATTAGGGGAAGGGGAGGAGCTGGGCAATAAAGAAGACCATTTGATGTAGTGATCCCACTTCTAGGAATATACCCTAAGAAGCCTGAAACACCAATCAGAAAGAATATATGTACCCCTATGTTTATAGCAGCACTATTTACAATTGCTAAGATCTGGGAACAGCCCAAGTGTCCATCAATAGATGAGTGGATAAAAAAGCTGTGGTACATATATACAATGGAATACTATGCAGCTGTAAGAAAGAAAGATCTCTTATCCTTTGAGACAACATGGAGGGACCTGGAGAGTATTATCCTATGTGAAACGAGCCAATCAGAGAAAGATAAATATCACATGATCTCACTTATTTGTGGAATATAATGAACAAAACAAGCTGATGAACAAAATAGACCCAGAGACATAGAAGTAGGGTACAGATTGACAAACCTCAGAATAGGGGATAGGGGAGAGGGAAGAGATAAACCACAGAACTTATATGCATGTATGCGTAACCATGGACATAGACAACAATGCTGGGGGGCAGGGGGCAGGACTGGGAGGAGGGTATCAATGGGGGAAAAAGGAGAAACATCTATAACAAAAATAAAAATGAAATTAAATTAAATTTTCAAAAAGACTTCAAAGCAAAAATAAAACTTTTCTCTCTTTTTTTTTTTCAAAAAAAAAAAGAGAACTAATACCATGTCCTCCATATTGTATGAATGATGGCATTTTCTTATCAAGTGGGCTTAATAATCTAAATTAAATAAACTAAAAACAAATTCAAAGGAAAAAGTCAAAGGCACAGAGAAAGACAGGTTTTGTTCTGAGTGCAAAGTGTTCAACTCCGTGCACCCTGTTACCAGGACATCTTCAAGGACCTTTTGTTCCTCTAGAAAGCCTTCTTGGAAGAATTGGGCTTTGAGGAGGCACTGAAGGAGGACAAAGTGGTAAATTGTTAAATAGAGAGGATAAATTGGTTCCTTAAAGAACAAGAAAGAATAGATGAGGCTAAGAATAAGAGACAAGAGTGAAAGGAACATATAGGAGTTTAAAGTAGAGAAAAAAAAAAATGAGCAAGGAGAACAAAAGAAAGATTTTTTTTTTAATGAAGAAAAAGTAATAGGAAAACATTTCTCCTGACAATAATGATGATCTGTGGAATAGTCGCATTACCAGAAGGACTATTTTGACACAAATTTATCACAAGTACTTAGATAGATCTAAAAGGATAATTATTTTGAGTGAACCTGTACGGTGATCCAAACACATATGTATCCAGACATAATCTTTATCTTTTTCATCACAAGTTTTAAAAATCTCCCTTCAAAGTTACTAGTACAATTAGGGTGGTAGTTTCTAGTGAAAAACGATAAATCAAAATGTGTTCTTGAAAAAAGACTAAGGGACCACAGAAGAGGTGTCTGTAACATAATCTCAACATTAGTAATAAAGGTTTTTATATCATATCTAAAGAAAACAAACAAAAATCAAGATCAAGGCAAAAAACATAAACTAAAGCTATTTATAACTAAAAATACCATCTAACACTGTCTTTCAGCCAAACACAATCTTATGTTTCTATTCTCTTCTGATCTATTAAGTGCCCTAGAGCAGTAATCTCTTTACCCATAATTTACCCATCAGTAGAAACAGCACGGTGATACTTTTCTTCCATTCTTTTTATAAGGGTGCCAGGACGTCTGGAAGTTAATGTATACATGTTTAGAAATGCTAAGATGAAAGTAATGCACACTTTAATTTTATGGGTCTTTAAAAAATCAAGATAAAAAGACCTAGTCAGATTATATCAATGTGTAAATTTTCAACTAGCCAGAAGGCTTCCTGGGGACATAATTCAGAAGAATTGAAATTAATGTTCTGGAGTTAACTATTCTGTTCCAGAAACTAATCAGACTAAGGAATTTCTACAGAAAGCTAGGCACTTAGGCCAGGAATAAAATATAGTGAATTCAAGAAGTCCCTGGGTCTGGCCCTAAAAAGACTACAGTCAAATTTTTCTGTCACAGACCATGTTAGAACCAAATCGAAGGAAGAATTAGAGCTATAATTTAAAATCACAGTTGTAAAACAGAAAATTTGAGGTGAATGAATAGTGCACAATGTGTAAAGGAAATAAATGCCTAAGAATAGTAGAAATTTTTTCAGATTAGTATCCAAGAACCAATATTTTTAGCAAAACAGTTTCCTTCTCTTCTCTACCATGTAGCTACTTTTTCCTCCCCTTTATTGATTCTTAGAGAGAGAGAGGGAGGGAGAGGGAGAGAGATAGAAACATCGATGAGAGAGAACATTGATTGGCTGCCTCCTGCATGCTCCCCACTGGGGATCTGACCCACAAGCTGGGCATGTACCTTGACCGGGAATTGAATCTGCAACCTCTTGGTGCATGGGTCAGACACTCAACCACTGAGCCACACCGGACAGGCGCTACTTTTTTTTTTAATTCCTTTTTTTTAATACTCACCCAAGGATATGATGTTGTTGTTTTTTTTAAATCTTCACCCGAGGATATATTTTGCCATTTATCTTCAGATAGAGTGGGAGGGAGGAAGAAAGAGAGAGAAAGAAAGATCGATGTGAGAGAGACACATCGATTGGTTGCCTCCCACACGACCCCGACCAGGGCCGGAGACTGAACACCAACCGAGGTACGTGCCCTTGACTGGAATCAAACCCATGACTCTTTGTTCCGCGGGCTGACGCTCTAACTGCTGAGCCAAACAAGCCAGGGCGGCTGTTGTTCTTTTTTTTTTAATTGATTTTGAGAGAGAGAAGGGATAGAGAACAACATCGATGTGAGAGAAACATCGATTGGTTGCTTCACATATGTGCCCCGATGGGGTATAGAACCTGAAACCTAGGTATGTGTCCTAACCAGAAATCGAACCCACAACCTTTTTTGGTGTATGGGATGACCCTGTAGCTACTTCTTTAAATGCCAGTAATACAGATTCTGGAGCCAGAATGACTAGGTTTGAATCCAGGCTCTGCCACAGCTGGGCTTCTCTGAGCTTCAGTTTCCTTATCTACAAAATGAGAATAATGATAACTTGATTAGCCTTGGCCGATGTTGCTCAGTGGTTAGGGCGTTAGCCCTAGCACCAAAGGTTCTTGGGGTCGATTCCCAGTTACGGGTGAGTACCTGGGTTGCAGGTTTGATCCCCGGCCCTGGTCAGGGCACATGTGCAAGGCAACCAATCACTGCTTCTCTCTCACATCAGTGTTTTTCTCTCTCTCTCTCTCCTTCCCTTCCACTCTCTCTAAAAAACAATCAACGGAAAAAATATTCTCAGGTGAAGATTTAAAAAAAATTTTTTTTTAATAACTTCGTTATACCTAATTGCTGTGAAGATTAAAAACTCATATGGCTCTAGCCAGTTTGGCTCAACAGATGGTCCATCAGCCTGCAGACCAAAGAGTCCCAGGTTTTATTCTGGTCAATGGCAGGTACTTCGGTTTCCCTTTGGTCCCTGGCCCTGGTCGGGGTCGTGTAGGAAGCAACCAATAGATGTGTCTCTCTCATGTCGATGTTTCTTTCTCTCTATCTCTCTCCCTCTCTCCCTCTCTCTCTTCCACTCTATCTGAAGATAAATGGAAAAATATCCTTGGGTGAGGATTTTTAAAAAATTCATATGTGTAAAGCATTTAGAACACTGCCTGGAACACAGGGAGTACTATATATGTTTGTAATTATTATAACAGTGGTCCACAACCTCTCAGACCTGATGCTAAATACCAGAAGCTCCAAAAACCAAAAATTTTTATGTAACTCATTTGGCAGCAAAACCTGAGCTGAACAAATGCAAGGCTATTTATAGTCTTTATTTATCCCACTCAGTGTATGCATTTTGCTACAAATATTTTCATGTGTTTGATTATAGGATGCTGCCCCAGACTTCACTGGGGTGTATTTATTAACTTCCTAAAACCTGAAAAATTCTAAATTGTGAAACACATCCAGCCCCACAGGTTTTGGATAAGATTATGGACCTACATTACCTTTAGAGCCTGAATAATTTCTATTTCCTTAAAATGAATGGCATCTTATTAAATAACTATAAACAAATAAGACTCTGAACCTATCAGTAGAAAATTTTAGAATAAAGAAAACATTTCCCAGTACAGTTAGGTGGGTCCTGCATTCCCAGAAGGTTCCTTTTAAACAAAATCCATTCGTAAAAATTTATGAACATGTCATAGTGGTCAGATTTTTTTGAACTCTGAATTCTAGGGTTTGCTTAAACAAAGTCTATTCTCTTACCTTAGATAACAAATAAATGATTAAGGTTCTTTGGGGGGCATTAATGTGTCCTCAATCATGCATACCAAATCATTACAGAACTTTAGAGCTAGAAGAGACCCTTGAGAAATAATCTAAACAATTATTCCTTTCCTTCCAAACTGTTTAACATCCATAAATTTATTCTCCCAATGAGGTAAGAATAACCTGCTCTAACTTGTCCTTAGACTCTGTCTATAGGAACACCCTGTAGGTGAATATGAATAAACTGGGTGGGGTACACTGACAGACCTGGGATCTAAAAGGATGATTTGAACCTAGCATAATAAATCTTACATGTTTGGCAAATGTCTCAGCTTATACTTTAAAAAATAACAAGAATTTCCAAGTCCAGAATGAAGGAAGACTCATTTAGTACACGTTTAAAAAAAAAAAAAAAAAAAAGACAACTATTTTAATGGACTCAATGAGTCAACAACATAGTATGGCTGCCAAAAAAGCTACTCTGATTAGGAATAACTACATCAACAGTAGTATAGCATCCAGAAAGAACAAGGTAACTGCTCTCTCTGCTACAGCTAGTTAGAGCACATCTGGAGTACTATGTTTAGCTCTGTGTTCCACACTTTGGGAGAGACCCAGAAAGACTGTTAAAGTCCAGAAGAGGGGTGACCAGGATAGTGAGGGAATTTGAAACCATGTCACATAAAGAACAGTTGAGGGAGCTGAAGGTATTTAGTCCAGACTCAGAGGGAACATGATCACTGTCCCCAAATCCCTGAAGAACTGTCATGGCACAGAGAGAGCAGACTTATTTTGTGTGGCCCCAAAGGGGAGAACCAGAACCAGTCTGTGTTAACTACAGGGAGAACTATTTCAACTAAGTGTGTGGAAGTATTTCCTAAAATGTATAGCCACGTTAGGAGATAGTAGTAATGTTCTATCTGGCTCTAAAGCTCCATGTTTTTCCCTCTATAGTCCCCCATTCAATCTTGGCTGCCACAATTAGACAGACAGAAAGCGCGAGGACCCTTTTTTCTTGCATCTGCACTAGAACCTTAGCAGCAGACAATAACTGCTCCAGGTCTGTCAAATAGATTCATTAAGGGCCCATAACTTTACAAATCAAACATTTGTCATCACCTCAGTCTCTTACTGCTGATACAACTATTATTCTCCAGTATTACCACCTCTCCCTTCACCCTTCTTAAAATATCCTACACCTAGCCAACCAATCAGCCAAATGTTTTGCCAGGTCTGTGGGAGGAAAGTGCCTGCTTGCTGGGCAATTAGTTTCAGTTTGCGATCAGTGTCCCTGTAAATAAAAGAGGGCCCTAATTGAGGGCCAGGCAAGAGCTCTCAGCTAGACCTCCACGAAAGAAATTCTTACTAATTCAAAGAGCAGCTAGAAGACCCATCCTATCACATAATATATTATCGAAGGCACTCAGTCTTTAGAGGAACATTAAAATAAAACACCATGTACAACCATCTTCCCAAATGCCAGATAATCCAACTTTGCAAGCCAAAGTAGGTCTCTCAAATTCAAGTAGAAGTTTTCCTTGTGTCAGAGATGTGTTTACTATTTGAAGTAAACTAGAATCTATGCTCAGACAAAAAGGCTGCATCTGATTACATCATTATAAAGCTAAAACTGTATTAATATGCCCAGTCAATTCAGCCAGAGAACTAGACACAGGCAATCCATAGTGAATTCGCAGAAAAGTACAAACTACAGAAAATTTAAAACACAGACTTACCAAAGTTGGGCATCCTCCTAAAACTTCTGTGACTGAAAGATTACCACAGACATAGGTATATGTTAGTCCATGAAAAGCCTCGAAGAGTTCAGATGGCAAATAAAATCAATCCTGCTTTACTTCATCTAAAATTGATGTGGAGTCTGTAAAACTCCAGCCAAAGTATTAGAGAATATAATATATACATAATGGACTCAACAAGAACATATTCTTCTTTGTGCTTTTTAAAGTGAAGCCCAGAAGCAATCTAAGTGTCCATATAAGAGACTGATTATATTATGATACATTCTTACAAAAACAAAATGCAACTGTTAAAGAAAAAAATAAGGTAGACCTTAGGTACTAACATGAGGGGTGGGGGGGCCGGGGGGCCAGGGGGAAGCCGTGGTACATAGTTAAGTGAATATAGCACATTGCAAAACAATATATATAGGATTATTTCATTTTGAGTTTTTAAAAACTATTTTTAAAAACCCTGTTAAGTTCATACATGCCCAGAAAAATGTCTGAAAAGAGATCAAACTGTTAACAGTAGTAACCTCTAGGGACTGACTGGAACCTGGAGGCAGTAAAGGAGTAACTTTCACTTGTTCCTTTGAGGACTTCTGGTTGTAATTTTTTTTTTTTTTTTTTTTTTGCAAGCAGTGGTTACTTTGTGATTTAAAAATAACAACACAAAAATAACAAAAGTAAAATAACATCAATTGCACAGACTTATTTATTATATACTACTCATTCAAAAAAATGATCTTGCTACTTAAATGCTACTGTGTGCTTCAAATTCCAGAACACATAATTCATCCTTTTTCTATTATACTTTACTAAAACAAATGAAAATCACCACAAGTCCCTACTAGGTTCCTCAAATGCTTTACAACCCCCGCCCCCCAAAAAAAGCCTGGTCATAAAGATAACTAACACACACTTGGTACTATGGTATTTAACTGCAGCAGGAACTGCTCTAAATACTATAAATATATTAACTTATTTACTCTTCACAGCAATCCTATGAGTACTATTAAGTACTATCATTATTTTCATTTCACAAATGAAGAAAGGTTAAGTGACCTGCCCAATATTATACAATTAATAAGGGGTTAGAGCTAGGATTCAAACCTAAGAATAGGCTCCAGAGTTCATACTCTCAACCACTATGCTTCCTGTTTCTCAGTAATATGTCAATCTCTCCATAGAAAGGCCAAAAAAGGTTACAATCAAAATCCAGCTAGTGAATACACTCCTTGAAGCTAGAAGAGATGCAAACTTAGCTTTTTATGAGTGAACAATCTGCATTCTTACTAACGTGAATGCCAAGCTTGAACCCAAGATTCAAGATTGTATTAAGACTAATAATCATGTGGGGAAACTCTACGAATGCAAGTACAGTCCAAAGTCCATACCTGACTCCACAGTAAATCACTTAGCCTAAGAATTAGGTCAGAGATCCATTAATGCCAAGTACATCTCGGCAAATGGTTTGGACAAGGTAGGTGTTATTTGTTTAGTTCCAAGCCCATTTTAGATCGAAAAAGAGAGAGAATAGGAGTTGTCTCCGACTTTGCTTGAAGACTCCAACGAGCAAGAAGAAGGGCCTTATTTTCTGTGTGGACTCAAACAGAAATTGGCATTTATCGGCATCAAGCAAAATTTAACGTTGTAGTTTAAGGGAGGGAAAAAAAAAAAGGAAAAAAAAAGGCAGGGGCATCCCTGCTTAAACCGTATATTTGTCCAAACATAATGACCTTGTCATTAAGGGAGGGAAAAAAAAAATGGTGCAAGGAAGGGATTTAACCTAAATAAATGTGCTCAACCTAGATACACACCTGTCCCAAATGACCTACTGAATCCACTTTTTTCGGGAGGGGGGGGGGACGCGGATTACAACGTCTCTCTCTCTCTTTTCTTTTAGCCTCCAGTGGTCTGTACTACCATTTGTAAACAAAATGCTCTCGATATCCCTTCCACCTGTCACATGTACATGTGATATTTACATAAACAAGGAGAAATGAACAGGAAACTGGAGCCTCAGGAGGAATCCCTTACACTCAGCTTCTGACCCATTGGTCGAAGGAGGTATTGTGCTGGCTTTCGAACTTCCCCCAAATAACCCAGGCGGAGAGGCAGGATGAGCGAACCAAACCCAAAAGTTTGTACCCATGCTGGGTCTCCCACAAAGGCCAGAAAGCCCCGTTTGGAAGGAAGTGCGATGCCGTCCACACAGCTGGGGCGGGGGCGGGGGGGCAAAAGACTCCCCAGATTGGGGGGTGGGAATCGGGCTGGCTGGAGCTTGGACCTCCCCTGGCGAGTCGAAATCTGGGGAACCTCCGGGACGAGAAACGGTCAGGCCAGCCAGGAGCCCATCCTGCAGGCCGGGGGGAGGATCGGCGGCGGCGGAGCGGCGTCCTGCCGGCGAGGGAGCGCCGGGACTCACCTGGGGGAGGAGGCGGCGGGGCCTGGGTGGCAGGTGGGGTGGGCGGGACGCTGCTGCTCCGGGGCAGAGCGGGGGTGGGGGTCAGTGGAGTAGTGGGCGCCGGGACGGTGGTCGCTACAGGGGTGGTCGGCGCCGGGCCAGTGGTCGTCGAGAGGGTGGTGGGCGCGGGTCTGGTCGTCGCCCGAGGGGTGGTCGGAGTGCTTTCCACTGCCGGAGGGGTGGTCGACGAGGGGCCGAGCGGCGCCTGAAAGGTGGTCAGAGCGGGTCCGGTTGTCGCCCGAGGAGGGGTGGTCTCCGGGGACCCGGCTGAAGAGGATGCAGTCCGGGGTCGGTGGACGGTAGCGCCCGGGGGTCCGGTCCTCGAGGTGTGGGCCGTGGGAGCTGTCGCCTTAGGGAAAGGGTGAGTGGGCTCGCCGTCCAGCCCCGGGCTCGGCGACGCGTCCACCTGCCCCGCGGCCCCGCTGCCACCGGTGACATTCCCCGCCAAGGTTGCTGAGGAGGCGGCGGCGGCGGCGGCGGCGGCGCAGCACAACAGGGCGAGGCCGCCCAGGCTCGGCAGGCTCCTCATGGCGCGCTCGGCTCCGCCATTCATTCATTCAGTCAGTCGGCAGGTCAGTCATCTTCTCCTCCCGGCACTCGGACCAGGGAAGCCGCCGCAGCCGCCACCGCCACCGCCACCGGGCTCATCATCGCCACCTCCCTCTGACAGGCGGCCGGCCCCGCGGGCGGGCCCCAGCGCGGAGGGAGCGACCCGGCCGAGCGCGGACAGCCCGCCCTCTCCGATTGGCAGCCTCATCTGACCAATGGGAGGCCACGCTATCCCACGTGACCCATCCGCTTCCCCAGCCTCTTTGTAGCCTCGCGGACCAATCAGAGGGCGTCAAGGGGAGGGGGTGGTGCTGAGGCTGGAGGAGGGTGGCGCGAGCCCCGCTCCAGCGGATCCGGCTCGCGGCAGCGCGGCTTTGTCTGCCCAAGGAGCGGGGCGCGGGCCTCCGGCACCGGGCGCCGGGGAGCAGACAAAGGACGCGCCCCGCGCGGCAGGCGCCGGGCCAAGTCGTCTGCTCCATTGGGCGGCGAGCGCGACCCGGGGCGGGGAATCGGCTCTCAGGAGCTTCCCCGCCCTCCTGAACAATGGGGCGCCGCGCCGCACCCGGGTGGGGACTGGGCTGGAACCCCCGTGAAGGGCGAGGGCAACAGCAGCAAGGATGTAGAGTTCAGCATTGCCTTTGCTGCCCAAGAGAGCCTGGTGTCGGCCCAGCGAGGTCTGCGCTGCCATTCCCATTTCAGAGATGGGGAAACTGAGGCCCCTGCTGAGGGCCTTATTGAAGTAAGACCCACGCCCTCCCTAGACACCTGCTGTGGGCCAAGCTCTGTGCCAGGCAGGAGCGGAAGGAGGAAGCTCTATGCGTTGGGGAGACAGGCTCACATGCCCTCTACCCGCGGAAAATAGGACCGAACGGGTGAAACCTCAGCGTCTTGCCTCCTGCTGAGTGGTTTTGTGGCCTGAGCAGTTTTCTCACCTCGCAGATGAGGATGTTTCACATCTAACCCACCCCCACTTCACCCCACCCTGCACACCCTGAGCTGCTGTGAGAATTAAGTCCTGAAAGGGCTTACCCTAGTGCCTGGCCCCAGTAAACCCTTACTAATGCTCAATGTACTGTGCTAAAACGAGCCCCACGCCACAGCCCTGTTGTGTCCCGCGAGCCGCCTGCCTATTGCAGGGATTAGGGTGGGTCTGATAGCAGAGCTTGACCCTGGGTGACACTAAACCCTGTGTGAGGTTGGAATTCTGGCGCGCAGCCTCGCGCCATCCGCCCAAAATCCAGAGCTTGCTCAGGCGCTGCAGCCTCGGCTCAGCAGCTTTCCGAGGGAGCCAGGCGGGGCGGGTTTGTCACCTGACAGGGCTTAGTCCCAGCCCCACCGCCAACCCATTCCTGGCCCCCGCTATGTGATGCTTGCCTTTGTGCATGGCTTCCCATTAGTCACTGGCCTCCAACCAGAAGGGCAGGACGAGATTGGCGTGTGAACCTGCGTATATGTTAATGAAAAAATGCATTTATTTACCTGCATGAGTAGTCGGTGGGGAGAGGATATGTACGTGCTTGTGTAGGAAAGCATAAACATCTTTGAGTCTGTGTGTATGAATACTATACGTATTTGTGTGAGCTTATGATATGGGAGCTGGTATCTATTTGTGTATATTGCGTACTGGTGTGTTTTATGTGTATTTTCTGTGTTTTTTGCATTTGTGAGGATCTATGGATGTATCTTGGTAGGTCTGTCTATGTATGTAAGGAGGAGGGCCAAATGAGAGAGGTGTGTGTGGGTGTTCTGTTTTCAGACCAATATTTAGCAAACACAAATCAAGATTGTTTTTACTTCTCTTGGGGTAAACAGGTCATGCCTCTTCCCCATATTCTCTTGCTGATTATTCCTCACCCTCAAACCCCAACCAAAATACCATGTCCTCTAAGACTTTCCTGGGTCTCTAAGTGGGAATTAATCTCTCCATCCCATTTTCCCACTGTCCTTTGTGCATTCATTGATTACAGCCCTGATCTATCTATCTCTCCCCTTCCTCTTCCTAAAAGGATTAAGGATGACTTTCAGAAATATACACAACAAAAAAATTGAACTGCCCATGTGGCTTTAGTACTTCTCACAGGTATGCATCTGCCTACCACTAAAACTACTAGAACTTGCAATTTATGTCTGTCTCTCTCATTAGTTTGTTCTCTCTGTTCTCAGCCTATCAGGGGTAATATATATATATGTGAGTGCTAATCATGCTGATTAAGTTGAATTAAACTGAAAAGAAATCCAGTGTGCTATGGCAAGAGCTTGTATATTTAGAGTCTGGCACATACAAGGTGCTAGATATGTGTAGGTTCATCTTTTATTTATACCAGTGCTTAACTTTGAGCCTTGTTGGCTGAAGGACCAGAGCAGAAACCTCTATCCCATAACTTCCCCAGCAGGTGACATGGCTTGACAGTTGCCCTACCAGATATTCCCAAGTGATAGCTGAAAATGCTGGGTTGACCTTCAGCTGTGCTATATCAGAGATTCTCTGGCAGAAGGAGAGAAGAGCTGATGCAGCTTCTTTGCCTGGAGAAAGACTAGAAGACCTTGCTGAAGTGATCCAGGCCAACTCTGTGCCTCAGACAGGGATCATCCATGCTTCTAAGATAGGTTAATTACCCTGTAACATGTGTAGAAATGTAGAATATTTTTGAAAGGCAACTTAAGTGTATTAATGTTATTCATTCAACATTTAATTCTTAAATTTGTTGCTCTGCCTTTATCTCTAAACTGCAAAATGACTTTTTAAAAATTTCTTAGGGATAATACTTTCTTTTGTGTTTTAAAATTAGAAATACCTTAACTATCCAACACCAGAGAATGGTATTATATCTATTCAATCTAATAATGTAAAGTCATTGTAAGGGTGGCTAAGAAGACAGTATAACAACTAATAATTCTAGATCATTGATCTCTTACTATGTGCTAGACATTATTCTAAGAACTACACATGAAATATTTTGTTTAATTCTAAGAAGAACCCCAGGAAATAGGTACTGTTATTATTTCTATTTCAGATAAGGAAACTAGGGTACAGAGAGGTTAAGCCACTTGCCCAAGCTCACTTAGTAAGGATGGCTGGCTCCAGTGGTTCCCTTAACAACTGTGCTATAAAGGAAAAATGCTTGTGATATGATGTTAAGAAGAAAAGAGAAAATAAAAAGTATAGTCGTGACTCTCTGTGTAACAAAATGTTGACTGGGCCCTGGATGGTTTTGTTCAGTGGTTAGAGCATCTGCCTGAGGACCGAAGGGTCGCAGGTTTGATTTTCAGTCAAGGGCACGTACCTGGGTTGCAGGTTTGACCCTTGGCCCTGGTCAGGGTCGTGCAGGAGGCAACCAATCGATGTGTCTCTCTTATATTGATGTTTCTCTCTCTCTTTTCTGTCTCTCCCTCCCACCCTCCCTTCTACTCTCTCTAAAAATCAATGGAAAAATATCCTCAGGTGGGAATTAACAACAACAACAAAAATGTTCGCTGGCACTTTTCCTGTTGCTCCAGAATTGCAGCTAAGGCCTAGGGCTCTAAAGAGAGCTGTCAACCCACCCAGGACATCTGGGGCCCCGGACTTAATGAGGGGACACAGAACAGCAGGGCTCAGGGAGGGCCTTGTTGGAGCCCAAGAACAGCCTGACCTTGCTCCTGTAGGTAGTGCAGATGCTATAAAGGGCCCCATCTGATTCTTCTTTGTATATTCAGCACCTAGCACAGTGTCAAAATCATAGAGTGGCTCAAGAATTGTTTATTGAGCTAAATGGAATCTTATGGGGCAGACACTGTACCAGGAGTTTTGCAGTCATAATACATTTATTCCCCAAAGGGAGGGCTGGCTATCACCCATAAGAGGAAACTGAGCCTCTGAGAGGTTAAGGAACTTGCCCAAGATCTGCCCAACGTCAAAGCCCAGGCTCTTCTCTTGACCCCACAGTCCTTTAATGTGGCCACTGTGCAGCACATAGTAGGAGGTTGATGAACATATACTGAAATAAAGTATACATACACACCAAATTTAGCCCTCCTGCTAGAGCAGGATTAAAGAAAAGAGGAGCTTTGGGAGTAAGAAGATATAATAATATAATAAATGTGGCTCGGCAAAATAACTCCATTTCCCAGATTCCAGTAAAACATGAAAACTTTCCCCCTTCTGGTTTCATTGAAACAGCAGTACTGACATGGACAATATCTAATCCTGCCAGAGCCCAGCCTCATAATAGATGTGGCTAAATGCAAGGTTTGGCATCATCTGCAGACAACATTAGGATTACTATTAACAGAATCTGCCCAGAAAAGGACCCTAACAGACAACTCACTGGGAAATACCTGTACTGTACATTAACTTAAGTAAGCAAAGATCTGCAGATTGAGATTATGAGTTATAATTGTTTAACCTATTGATTAGGCAAATATTTAAAACAACTGGTAATACTTGTTGCTGGCAAGGGAGTTCCTCATACTGTTGATAGGAATGTGAAGTGATAAAACCTTCCCAGGAAGCCTGAAAAATGTTTGTACCTTTTGACTCATTTCCATTTTTAAGAATATAACCGAGGGAAATGAGTAAGTAGATGTAAATAAAGATTTACATACAAAACGTTCATCAAAGTGTTATTGATAATAGTGAATATTAGAAAAAATCTAAACAGATACTAATAAGGGATAGGTTAAATACTTTGTGTTCTATGACTTCCCTATGTTGGAATACATCTATAAAAAATGATAGTCATGAAGGGAACTCTGTGAAAAAATGGGTTACCACTACACACCTCTGAGAATGGCCAAAATCTGAACACACAACACCAAGTGTGGACCAGGATGTGAGCAATAGGAACTCTCATTTGTAACTAGTGGAAATGCAAAATGCCACAGCTACTTTGGAAGATTCACCATATGATCCAGCAGTTATGGTCCTTGGTACTTACCCAAAGGAACTGAAAGCTTATGTGCACACCAAAACCTGCACACGGATGTTTATAGCAACATTATTCATAATTGCCAAAACTTGGAAGCAACCAAGATGTCCATTAGTAGGTGAATAGATAAATAAACTGTGGTACATCCAGACAACAGAATATTATTCAATACTAAAAAAAACTAGCTATCAAGCCATGCAGGAATCTTAAATGTATATTACTGAGTGAACGAAGCCAATTTGAAAAGGCTACATACTATATGATTCCAATGATATGACATTTTGAAAAAGGCAAAACTATGGAGACAATAAAAAGATCAGGCCCTGGCCGGTTTGGCTCAGCGGTTAGAGCGTCGGCCTGCGGTACAGAGAAACCCGGGTTCGGTTCCCGCTAAGTGCATGTACCTCGGTTGCGGTTTGTCCCCGGCCCTGGTTGGTCGTGCGGGTGGCAGCCACTCGATGTGTCCCTTTCACGTCGATGTTTCTCTCTCTCTCTTTCTTCCTCTCTCTCCCTCCCACTCTATCTGAACAAAAAATGGAAAAATGTCCTCAGGTGAGGATAAAAAAAAAAAGATCAGTGGGTGCCAGGTTTGTGGGAGGAGGAAGGGAGGGATGAATAGGTGGGACATAGAGGAATTTTAGGGCAGTGAAAATACTCTGAATAAAATTATAATGACAGATATATGTCAATATACATTTATCCAAACCCACAGAATGCACAACACCGCCCAGCCGCCCAGCCGGTGTGGCTCAGAATGTTTTCCCATGAACTGAGAGGTCTGGGTTGGATTCCCAGTCAGGGCACATGCCCGGGTTGCAGACTCGATCCTCAGTGTGGGGGTGGGAGGGTACAGTAGGCAGCCAATTGATGTATCTCTCACATCAATGTTTCTATCTCTCTCTCCCTTCTTCTCTCTCTAAAAAATCAATAAAAATATATTTTAAAAAAACATTTAAAAGAATGTACAACACCAAGAGTGAACCATAATGTAGACTATGGACTCTGGGTGAATATGATGTTTCAATGTAGGTTCATTAATGGTAACAAGTGCACCACTCTGGTGAAGATGTTGAGGATGAGTACGGCTATGCATAAGTGGGGGCAGGAGGCATATGGGAAATCTCTGTACCTTCCTCTCAATTTTTGCTGTGAACCTAAAACTGCACTAAAAATATAAAGTTTTATTTAAAAATAGGTTACATGACTACTTATACTATGATCCCAATTATGTAAAACAATGTATAAATATATATATATATATATATTAAATAGAACACCAAAAGAAAATACACCAAAACATTAACAATCTTTGTCTCTGAATGACTGCATCTATGGGTATTTAAATTTTTTTCTCCTTCATACTTGTTTGCATTTTCCAATTTTTTTTTACAATGATACACATTGTTTCAACAATCAGAAATAACCAACAATAGAACTCACTTGGCTCTTGAGACATGTCTGCCAACCACATCCTTGATCTACCTCCATGGTATCTTTTTAAGATGATAAAGAAGAGAAAGCCTTAAGTCGTAAATTCACATTAATTGCAAATCACCGTCCCCAAGCAATGAAGCTAAACGTTGAAATCTTGTTTCAGAGACCTCCTGGTGCTAAAAATAAGCTCAGAAAAGCATTTGCTGCAGTTCCTGGAGATCTGCTGCAGGACGTCATTCACAGTGGGCACCAAGTCAAACCCTTGCTCGTCATCAGTGTTGGCTGCAAAGCAAAGAATTTGAACCATTTGGTGGAGGAATGGAGCCAGAGCTTCGCAAATAACTCTTTCCCTTACGTTGCTATAATTGTAATAAAGGGGATTTACTGACAGGTGCAGAAGACACAGAGCTTTCCCAATCATTATCTCAGCTAAACTTTGCAACCACTCTGGAGGGACGGTTGTAGTAATAATAATAATAATCGTGACTAAGTTAACTGACCACTTATTATATGCCAGGCATCAATGGTAAACAATACATTATCCCTTTTAATCTTATACTATGAAGTAGAAGGAGTGATTGCCTCCCTCCACTTTATATGTTGATACACTGTCACTCAAATAAGTCCAATGATTTTCCCAAGGTCACCAAGCTAATAAATGAAAGAACTAGAATTCATAGCCATTTATTTAGACCTCAGGTCCAGAGTAATTTCCACAACTGCTTACTGAACTTCTTCGACTTTGATTATTTTTATTGCTATTGATATTAGAAGAGACCGTAAAGAGTGCTGGGTTCAATCCTGGCCTTTCTAGCTGTATAATCTTGGACAAGTTACTTTAGCTCTGTGTCTCAACTTTCTCCTCTGCAGAATGAAGATCATAATATCTATCTCATAGGACTCAAGGTCAAATAAAACAATGTATATAAAGTGTTGAGCCAAAGCCCACCCCATAGTAAACACTCAGAAGACATTAGGACATATCTGATTTTCCTAAACCTCGTCTTCTCACATAGTGGGTCAAGGCCTGGAGGGTACTATGTCCTTGGGGTTCAATGCCCAGAATTTCTAGACTCTCAGAGGAGTCACTCCCCAACCGGCTTCCATGACCTCGCCCTCTTGAAGAGTCTCCTTCACTGGAGTGGGTACCTGTCATTGGAATGTGTACCTAGCTTCTAGGGCTGGGAGAGTGACAGGAGTGGGCACTTGACTCCTAGAGTGCCCCTGAGAAATCTAGGCCTTTGGGACCAAGATGCTCTGTGTTAAACTATTTTGAGATAGCCATGCTGATTTCATGCTGGCTTCCTAGGGCTGGAGGATATGGAAACCCAGTCCTGGAGGAGAAAATGTTTCTCAGGAAAAGCCACAGAAAGATAAAATATCAGCGCTGGATTCAAACCTGTTCTTCTGCAGATGATAAACCAAGACCCAGAGAAGAAAAGGGCCTTGACAAGGTCCCTCACCACACACCAGCAGCAGACCCGGCGTCAGATCCAAACCCTCTGAACTCTCAAGCCACAGCCAGACCCAAATCATTCCTTACAGAGAAGGCAGCTGAGGGTCAGCAAGGGACCTAAAGTGGCTGGCTGCAAGCCCAAGCGCCTGCCCTCCTGCCCACAGCACTGCCCTTCTGACTTCCCCACCAGGACTCTCTTTACGTCATCTGCTCCCTGTCCAGGAACTTTCTTCCTGAAATCACAGAAATGGGGCCTTGCTGCCAGCTCTTTATCAATGGCCAAGGCAGTGTTTTAAATGATGACAATAATCTGGGATTATTGTCAGGCATCAGTCAGGAACGCGAGAATGGCAAAATCTTCCAAACTAGGCCACATTAGTGTAAGGGAACTAGAAACAATATCTTTCCCATCCCATCAGGCCTAAATTAGAACAGCTCTGAAGAGGGTCCTGGGAGATCAAGCCTGCCCTTAGGCCGTGGGTCTAATTCCCTTTCTCACGCAACCACTGCACTTTTCTTACAATTGTTGGGTGTTTATTGGGTGTGTGCAATGTCTCAAGTGCAGCCCGGAATTTGGAATTGGATGTAATCCTTAGACACATACTGGCAGCACTACTTCTTTAGAGACAAGAACCTTGGGATGCCTGTCATCTGCTCTCACGTTGGAGAATTAGTCTATGAACCAGCCAAGCCGGACTTCCAACCCACAGTCTGTATCCCCTCAAGGTAAATAGTCTTGTGGGAAGAGTACATGATCTAGTGGGCCTGGTGCCCTACTTCCAGCCTATGTGACCTAGGGCAGCAATCAACCTCTCTGTACTTCAGTTCTGTCATCTGTAAAGTGAGCAAATATGTTTGGTCTACTCATTCTGTGCTGGGAGGAGTCATGCACTCATTGGAAATGTATTAAGCACTGATCTCGAGATACCCTGGTGAACAAGACCAAAAGAAAAGTGTAACCTGAGCTTGTGCTTACCATATATTGAGTGGGATAATCAATTCACAAATAAGTGGGTGAACAAGCAAGGTATTTACAGATTATGATGTTACAAAGGAGATAATAAGGGTGTTGTGACACAGAATAACTGGGCGACATTCCTTTCGGGTGATCAGGAAAAGCCTCCTTGAGGATGTAACATTAAACTTGAAATCAGAAGAAGCTGGCTCTGAAAAGACCAGAAGCAACAGCCAGTGCAGGACTATGAGGTGGGAAAGGACTGGAAGGGAGGCCAGAGCAGAGGAAGCATATCATTGAACGAGAGTGATGCGAGATAAGATAGGAGCTAGTTATGCAGAGCTCCGGAGCCATGTGAGTAAGCTAGATTTTCTTCTAAGAGCAATGAGAAGTCAAGGGAGGGTTTTAAGAAGGGGATGAAGGTGGATCACAGGGCAGCAGGACAGGAGCGTGGGAACCAGTGAGAAGGCCAAGTTGTTCAGGTGTGAGAAGACAGTGACCTAGACTGTCCTAGTGGAAGATTGAGGATCTATTTTAGACGTACAATTATCAGGACTTGCTGTTAGATTGGGTGTAGGGCGAGGGAAGAGAAGAAATCAAGAATGATTTGACTCCTAGACCCGGGAATCAATGCGTCACTCATTCATTCAACACACATCAATTAAGCACTTATATGTTGCAGATAAATATGGGGATGAAGTTTAAAGCTTAGTCATGGAGAGAAACCAGAAAATAGGCAAATTTCTACGTTTAAATAAGTGCAGTCAATGTTAGAGAACATCTAACTCTGTTGAGGGAAAAGTTCAAAGAAGTCTTCCTAGGGGAGGGGAATTTGAACTGAGTCTTGAAGGAGGAACAGGAAGAGGGAAAAGGGCTTTGGGTCATAGAACAGAGTTCTGAAATAACAACAACAATAATACCAACCAGTGGTAGTAGTTGATGTTTGTGAAGTCCTAACAGTGTGCTAGGTATTGTTATAAGCATGTATTAACTCATTTAATCCTCACATGGGAACCCGGAGGCACAGTTAACCTCTGTCACATAAAGTCACATAATTTGCCAAAGGCCACAATCTCACACCAGGCTTCAGTCTCATGCAGTTTGGCTCGAGGCCATGCTCTCACCACCACACTACCCTGCCTCTCCAAGGGAGAGTACTGCACCTTAAGGGGTGCACAAGGGCTTCTACCCTCCTTAGGGTGTAGGCGGGTATAAGTCGATGAAGGTAAGATAAATGACATGAAAGTAGTTTGCAAACTATAAAAGTACCCGGCAGGTTATCATCACTATTATTAAATAACCACCTTCCCCTCTGTGGGAAACGGGGCTTTTTAGCAGCGTCTCTGGATTTTTGTGTTTGTGTGTGTCTGGATTTTTGGCCTTGGAGGACAGTGACAGCTCAAACAGAAGGCATCTCAGTAGAGGATGGGTTGAAGTGAGTCTGACCGTGAGTTGGGAAGCAGCAGGTGTGGGTTCTATCCTAGCTCTGCCCTAACTTATTACACGGTTTGGGGTGAGTCGTCTCTCCAGCCTGGTCTTCCCCGTCTGGAAGGTGGAAGGAGGGAGGAGTGGGGATTCTAAGGGCTTGTCCAACCTTCACATTTTGAACAATTGCTGCTGCTATTGGTATTCTGCTTCTCAACTAGACCAAAAAAAAAAAAAAAAAAGTTTACTTAGAGCCCTTTGCCAAAGCAAAATTCCACCTTGGATGGGAATGGAACCTTCCAGAAGCAAGACCCATGCTGGATGGGAAGCCTATGACGTATGTCTCCTGAATCCATGGATCTCCAAATCCAATCCCTCCCATCCCTCCTATCCCTGCCAGGACACTGGTCTCCAGGTCCCTTAAATCCAGCTCATGCCTGTCCCTTTCAGTTCTCCGGGGGGACTGAGCTGCAGACAGCCTCCTAGACGTGATGCCGTCAGAAGATGCACGTGCTGTGCACATCCTCGTGGCTCCTGCTTTGAGTTTTCTGTGAACCGGAACCTCGGGCTTTCTCACATGTGCTGCTCCATCTTGTGCCCTTGGTTTTGGATCTACTGCCCAAGAATAAGAAGTGTTCATTTGGGATGCGGGATTGAATCCTTCTCCTGTCTTGGGATCTCCACAGTGAGAGCAGACCCCTAGGCCTACAAGAGAACCTTTTCCACAAAGCAATGCCATCCAAACCCATGGCTGACACAGAATTTTATAAACTGGAAAGCACTTTCATACATGATTAATTCACATATTATTCCTGTTGCACCTCATAAAATCCCTGAAGTAGTTTGGACAGGGGTAGGGTTGCAAATAAAATCTAAGATGCCAGTTAGATTTGAATTTCAGATGCCCAATGAAGAATTTTTAAGTGTAAGTACTTCCCAAATAGTTCATGGGACATATTTCTACTTAAAATCTTATACATTGTATATCTGAAATTCAAATGTAACTAAGCATCCTGTACTTTTATTTGCTACATCTAACAACCCTAGACAGAAAACATTAACTATTTTGTAGAACTAGGGCTCAGAAGGGTGAAAAGATTTAGCCGAACTCTGAGAACAGGTACCATGTCTGATTCATTTTTTAAATTTTATTATTTACTTATTTTTTAGAGATGAGAAGTATATTTCCTTAAAGCCACTATATCAGTCTTCCCAGTGGTGATCTAAAAGATTTATGTTTCATGAAAAACCTATGCTTCTGTGTGTGTGTGTGTGTGTGTGTGTGTGTATTGCACAGAGCATTAAAAAGTTAATGATTCATTTTTAATTCCTGATTCCCAACCTAGAGTTAGCACAAAGATGATGCTTGCGAAATGCTTATTCAGCTATTGGGCTTTCTGAGCCTCTCATTCCTACAGGAACCCTACAAGGTGACAGAAAGAGCTGGCTCAGGACAGAGAATGGCCCCAAGAACTCAGTGTTAGGCTTCCCGGTTCTTCCTATGTGGTTGTGCCTCAGATTAATTCAGATGAGTTTCAGGAAAGCAGCATAAAATTATAAAACATCATGTAAGTATCACAGGGCATCATGGAAAGGCCCCTCTTCATTGCATCCCCTTCCTCCTCCAGGTTCAGGATCACAGAGAGGCCTGCCCAGGGCTGCCACATCCAGGGAGGTCTTGGCAAAGAGGCTTGCTGCCCATGGCATGCCTACAGGGTCAAAGACAGAGGCACAAAATCCCTCTCCTACCCTCTGGACCAGCACGCCAGTCAGGGCTCTGGTGGGACAGGATCCAGGTGACTCTGGACTACATTCAGTTCATCTCTCTCGTGATGGACATCTCGGGCTCTGTCAGATCACATACTGATGTTACTTGCCCAGCCAGAGCTCTGAATAAACACAGACACTCTTGAAGACTTGGGCTGCTAATGGAGGTCAGGGGTCTTGGTTTCTCGTCAGGCTGTCAGGTAAGAACGATGACCTGCTGGAGAACTGGAGCTTGGGCACGAGCACAAGGATGTTTCCTTCTGAGGTTCACTGGTAGAATCCTAGAATGTTAAGGTTAGAAGAGAGCGCCTGAAGCCCTGGGCAGTGGGGCTCAGTTGGTTGGAGCATCATCCCGTGCACTGAAAGGTGGCAGGTTCGATTCCCAGTCAGGGCACATATCCAGGTTGTGGGTTCAATCCTGGTTGGGGTGCGTATGGGAAGGCAACTAATGGATGTTTCTTGCTCTCTCTTCCTTCCCCTCTCTCTAAAATCAATAAGCATGGATTAAAAACAAAACAAAAAAAGAGGGGGGACGGCTTAAAAAGCATCTAGGTCTTATCCAAACATTCTTGTTTTTCCAGAAAAAAAAAAAAAAATCCATAAGGCTCATTGCAGATTCAGTCCCCAGTCCGGGCACATATGGAAGGCAACAGATCTATGTTTCTCAATCTCTCTCCCTCTCTGTCCCTCTCTCTGTCTCTGTCTCTCTCTGTCTCTCTGTCTCTCTCTCTCCCCCCCCCCCACCCTCTTTTATCTCTCTAAGCATTTCCTCAGGCAAGGATTAAAAAACAAAACAAAACCAAAAACTCCACAAGGCTCAGAGAAGGAAAGGAGTTGGTCAAGCTCACACAGGAACTCTGCAGCAGAAGCAGGTGCGGAGCTCTTGTGTCTCCTAGGTGCTACATTCCTGATTCAGACCATCAGCTCTCAGTTCAAAGCAAACAGCAGGTGGGCCAGATGTGGTCACTAACCGGTATACTGGTGCTGTGGGTCACCACCGGGCTTTAACTCTGACACACCATTAGCATCTTAATCCAATCTGTCACCCTCTCCTCCCTGGAGGCCCTGCAGTCTACAGGCCGTGGATTAGAAATAAACTGCTCTCGGCCAAGCCCCTGAAATTGGAGATGAAATGGCCCACAGAGATCACCTGATCTAGCTCCCCAGCATCTGTGCCGGAAAAATAGTCCCAGGAGCCAGGGAGCAGAGTGAGCCAGCAGGTTGGTGGGCAGGCCCCCTGGAGGCAGAGGGCAACGAGCAGGCCACACGGGGATGGACAAGGTGTGGAGTGGCAGAGGTAACCAGCAGCACCACCCTTCTGTCTCCTGTCAGCTCTGCTCGAAAGCTCTTTTCATATCAAAGTCAAGTCTGTCTCTATGAGCTTCTGCCCACTGGCTCCAGTCTGCTCCATCCCCAGACTTGGGTAGGAGGTGGTCCAGGTTACAACACAGGGGAAACTGCTGAGTTGGGCGGGGACCCCAGTCTGCATGCAGCCCAGCCAGGATGAAATGCATAGCCCACTGAGGAGCAGAGTGTGAGAACCGAAGGAAGGCAAGCGAGGGCGGCTCCGCCTGGGATTCCTGGATGGATCCCCTGGCGTCGTCCTCAGCTCTGAGCAGACAACAGAACAGCCTCTGCCGCTGCCCTCATGGAACGCATGTTCTAGTTAAGGAGGCAGGCAATATCTAGGTAAATAAGTAAATAAGATCATTTTTGGAAATGACAGTGCTAAGAAGAAATCACAGTCTAATAAAGGGATAGAAAATGACTCGGGCAGAATGGCCTCTTGGGAAAAGGTGCCCATCGGGGTGAGGCCTGAATGAGGGCCCAGAGGCAGTCTGGGAAGATCCAAGGAGAGGGACCTGCACAGGGCAAGTCTCTTAGACAGGACAAGCTTGGTGTGTTTGAGAAAGAGAAAAGCCAGAATGGGTGGAAGACAGTGAATGAGGGGAAGTGGGAAGGAGATAAGATCTGTGAGGAGGCAGAGGTCTGAGCTACAGCCTACAGCACTGGGCTTGGCTAAAGAGTGAATCAGGGTGATGATTCCACTTCTAGAACAGAAGAGCCACACCAAAGCAGGAATCCCAACCTCACTGTGTGATGTGAGCCATGAAGCCAGAGGCTCACAGTGTGGCTGGGGTGGGGTCACTGGGCAACTCCACTGGAACGTGGGGCCAGTTCTCAACGCTGACAGGAAACATCCATCCCAGGTTTCTGTCCAGACCACCTCAGGAAGGCTCGCCAGGTGCTCCACGCACTCTGCGCTCCCAGGAGAGCCCCACAGGTCCAAGGCACCTAGAGGAGGAAGCCTAGGTGGAAAGAGTTTTCATGAAAAGCTTGGCTGAGCTGCACCTCCTTCCTGGGGCTCCTTTTCTGCTTTCAGAGTCATCACGGAGGCCCTTCACCTCCTTCCCCAAGCAGGCCTGTTCTCAGTCAGCCATGAAAAACTGGTTCACCCTGCGTACGAATGCACCCTGTCCCAGGTGTACCGAGTCAATGTCCCAGGTCAGAGGAATGAGCTAACAATTGCAAAACTTCAGTAATGTGCCATCCAGGCGAGGGTGGCAGGGAGCGCCTGGTGAGTCATCCGGTTGATGGCAGGGCCCTGCCTGGAGCCAGGTCTTCTAAATCAGGGTCGGTGCAGGGCTCCCTCCACCAGGCTACCTTACCTGGTTCAGGTAAGACATTTACTCCCACCCACCAGAGGCACTTGACTCCTGAGGATTTGTGGGAGATTCTGGAGCGCACCCTACTCTGTACCAACTGCTCAGGTCCAATTTCTGCAGAGGTGATTGAGGCAGGGGTGGGGTGGCCCTATTTGAATAAGCTGACAGTCAGAGCACCGGGATATCAGTTGAGGACATTCTCATGTTAAAGCCCAGCCCCTTCCAGAAAATTCTGCCTGGCTCAGCAAACGGTATTGTCATCTCATTGGCACTGCTTCCGTATTTCTTTCCCATCTCAGACCAGGAGAGAACACATGTTCTGTGAGTTGAGTTTTTTTTTAATCCTCAGCTGAGGCTATGAGTGGGAGGGGGAGAGAGGGAGAGAAACATCGACATGAGAGGGACACATCGACTGGTTGCCTCCCACATGACCCTGACCAGGGCCAGGGATGAACTGTAACCGAGGTATGTGCCCTTGGTGGAATCGAACCCAAGACTCATTGGTCTGCGGGCCGACGCTCTACCGCTGAGCCACACCGGCCAGGGCCTGTGAGTTGGTTTTATCTTTCTTGAAGATGATATAACCTTAAATAACAAGGCCAAGAAACTCTATTCCTACCCGTTGGTCCCTCAGTCTGCTTCTAGGAATTTGTTCCAAGGAAATACTTCTAAAGACTGTTGTAAAAGCTTGTTTTCATAAATGTAGATTACATATATATATATAAAATTGGAACTACCCAGGTGCCAAATGACAGGTAGAGGGACAAACCTTGTCCTAGTCACTTGAAGGAATACTATGACAAGCTTAAAAATATAGGTCCTGTCCAGGTAGCTCAGTTGGTTAGAGCATCATCCCAATATGCCAAGGTTGTGGGTTTGATCCCTGGTCAGGGCACAGACAAGAATCAACCAATGGCCCGGCCAGTGTGGCTCAGTGGATTGAGCATTGTCCCATGGACTGAGAGGTCCCAGTTCAATTCCCGGTCAGAGCACATGCCCAGGTTGTGGGCTCGATCCCCAGTAGGAGGCATGCAGGAGGCAGCTGATCGATGTATCTCTCTCACATCAATGTTTCTATCTCTCTCTCCCTTCCTCTCGCTCTAAAAAAATCAATAAAAACATATTTTTAAAAAAAGAATCAACCAATGAATGCATGGATAAGTGGAACAATATATCGATGTTTCTCTCTATCTCTAAAATCAATCAATAAAAAAAAATTTTTAATGACAAATACAGGGTATCGCAAAAATGTATACAGGGTGTCTGTAGATTCTATTACATTTTGAAAATAAAATATATTTTAATAAACACTGGCTTTATAATTATTCAAAGTTATGTATACATTTTTGGGGGGCACCCTATATAAATCTTGTCAAGACATGGAAAAGTCTATATGAAAGATGTCCGATGAAAATATTAGAAAACCAAACCGCACAAGTCTGTCTGTTTCTTCCCTGGAGGTCTTCTACATGACAACCGGAAGAGCTCAAGAAAGATTTAAATAGATTTCAATGAAGCCCATCTTCTTTTTTGTGGGTATTGGGTGTTCAGATAATATAAATAAAATCATCCTTGTAAAAACGCTTTCTGACTTTAAAACATTGTTCAATATCAAAGTATTCACTTTCTTCAAAAAATAGCACGTAGTTTTAATAACTGCTAATTGCTCAATCCTGTGTTGGGTGGTTGGGACGGAGAAATGATAGCGTGCTACCTGGGATTCAGGAGAGTGGGAATTGTGTCTTGACCAGGCCTCTCCGTTCTCAAGGTTACTGCAGGAGTTGAGACACAGAGGAGAACAGCGCATGTGGACATCCAACGGATGGGGTGCCCCAGGGTCAAGGGCAGAGAGGCAGAGCAAGGGGTCATTTTCTCAGACAGCACTTGTCCTGGACCAGGGGAAACCGTCCATCTGGCCCAAGTGGCCTGTCCTTCTAGAACACTGCTCTGCTGCTCCAACTAACAGCATTAACTGTATGTCAGGGTTCTTGGCTGCAAACAACACAAATCTACTAGGGATAGTTTAATGATTATTGTTATTATCATCATTAGTGTCACTGTTGTATTCAGGCACTGTGCTAGGCTTGGGGGTCAGGGTTTTATATGCATTATATCTTTTTTATCCATAACTCTGAAAAGAAGGCAATTACTCCCTAGTAAAAATGAAGTAATTCAGGTTTAGAAAAATGGAGAAACTTGCCCCAGGGTCACAGACTTAGTAAGTGGCAAAGCTGGTTTTCAAAGCTAAAAGTGACTGCAAAGCTAAACATCTCAAGCACAGGTCCTGAGGCCTCTACAATGAAGCCCCCACAGCTGGGCTTCAGCAAGAATCCAACAAGCTGGCGATGGGGCCTCCATCCTCCATGAGCCTCTACTAGCCTTCATATTTCCGGGCAATTTCCAGAGAGCTGGCTCGAGTTGGTTGTTGACATTCACAAGAACAGGGCCATGAAGCCGCTTTCCCAGTGGCTCACATGAACCGGCAAGAAGCAGAAATGCTCTCATGGCCTCAGGAAACATCTGCAAGTTGTCAAGGAGGCACGACCTGCCCCTTTATCACCCTGAGATAGCAGGCCTGTCCCATCAGCAAGGAGAGGAAAAACATACTGCTTTTACTTTCCAGGCTGGGTCCCTGCAAATGGAACAATCCACTCCTGTTAAACTTTTTAAATCAGGCCCTTGGGAGCAGAGCCTATAGTGGGCAGTGGGTCGCAGTCCTGAACTCAGAGCCAGCCTTGCCTTCCAGGGCTCACGGGCAATGGCGAAGACAGTGACCGGCAGCGTCTGCAACTCAAGGTGACTGGTGCAGGAGAGGGGATGTGGTGCAAAGAGAAAAGTCTGGACTTTGGAGTCAGAAAGAACTGTTGCTTCACATCCTGGTTGTGCGACTTTGGGCAGATTTCCTAACCTTGCTAGGTTGTTTCTTCATCTGTAAGAAATGTAAATAATTATACTTTTATTGCATAATTCCCATGAGAATTAAAAGGAACAAGTATGTCAATACTTAAAATTGCCTAGCACATAATGGGCGCTCACCAAATGATAACTACTAGTATTCCTATTGCTAGTATTATTATAAAGATGCCAGTAGGGCCATCTAGAAATGCTGTTGTTAAGGAGAAAACAACAGAAGGGCTATATGAGCTGGGTTTTGACAGGTGAGTAGGAGTTTATTGTGCAGCTGGTGAGCAGAAGGAGTTTTCTAGGTAGAAACAACAGCAAGGGCAGCTTTGTGTAGGAGCACGGAATGTTCAAGTAGCATGAGTGGACCGGGTAGGAACTACTGAAATATTCCCATCAAACCATCAGGGAATAACTGGCCCTTAGCCAACTCTCTATAATCCCCATTCTAGTGTCCTCAAATAAAGGACCATAAAGGACCTCTCAGTGTAAATCATAAACCAGCATTCTTGTAAGCTATGTTCACTGAGGTGAAGCTGCCTCCACTCCCCTAAGCCAGCCAGTCCACAGGGAACAAAGGAAGCTGAGGACGAGCCTCCACGTGCCCAGGCCTCTGATTCATCTACCCTGGAGTTAGGCAGACTTGGTTTTGACTCCTGGTGGAGCCACTTTCCTGGCTGTATAACCTTGGCAAGCCCCTTGTCTCTCTTACCTCTAAGTTTTGCATCTAAAACAACGGGAATAATGATACATTACATAGAAGTCATTGTATATGATCTCAGTGCCTGGGACACAGTAGGTGCTCTCTACTGTCCAGAGAAAGGGGCAGAGTAAGGGCAGGACCAACATATGACTGGGGAAGCCTCACAATCTCAACCACCAAAGATAGAAAAAAAGACCTTCACCAAAATGGTTTGTTTGAGATAGTGCTCTGCACTTTGTCCTTTTCAATGAATGATAAATCATGTCAATATAGATTTCTTTTTTTTTTTTTTACTCACATACCACAAAGCGTACCTACCATTCAGTGGTTTTTCGTATATTTACTACTGTCTAGTGCCAGAGCAATTTTATCATCCCAAAAGAAACCTTGTATCCATTAGCAATCATTTCCCAATTCTCCCTCCCACCAACTCCCAGTATTACTTATCCTATTTTCTGTCTCTATGGATTTGCCTATTCTAGACATTTCATATAAATGAAATCATATTATTAGAGGCTTTGTGTGTCTGACTTCTTTCACTTAACATAATGTTTTCAAGGTTCATCCATGTTGTAACATGGATCAGAACTTCATTCCTTTTTATTGTTGAATGATATTTCATTGTATGGATATTACACCACATTTTGTTTATCTACTCATTAGTGGATGAACATTTGGATTGTTTCTACTTTTGGGCTATTATGAATAATCCTCCCTCTTTTTAATGGTTGCATCATATTCCATTGATTAGATGGAGCATAGTTTATATAAGCACTTGCTACCGAAAGATATTTCTGCTCTTTTCCTAATGCAAAATGCAAATGCGAAAAAAATGTTGCCACAATATCCTTCCAGTCTTCCTTAAGAAGTGGTCAAAACTTACCCCATTTCCTGAGGAAATTATCCAACCAAAGCAAAAAGTTATACTAACAAAGATATTAATCACAGCAATTTTTACAACACAAAATTGGAACTACTTAAAGAGTCCACAATAAAGAGCTATTAAGATAAATTCTATTATTTGATGAAATAATGTACAGTCAGAAAAAAAATGATAATTATGAAGGCAATATGGCTTCAAGTGAATTGCTCATGATGGTCTTAAATGAAAACAACAACAAAATGTAAATTGGCATCACTCACCCATGCTGATTATCACAATAGTAAGACATGGAGCCAGAAAGCACACCCAGACCCTCTGTCCTCAAGTGTCCCATCTCTGCCTCATCACCATGACCGACAGCAGCTGGGTTTCCTCTAAGGAGCAGGCCAGGGATCACTGCCAGCCTGCACTACTGAGGTGCCATGAGAGGACTCACTCAGAGGAGGAGGGAGGGCCCTCTTCCCAAGTGACAAGGAGCAGCAGTCCCATTGCAACAACTCCTCAGGTGCTCGGAGGGTGCGTCACGGCTGGGCTATGTAACTGTGATGAGAATTACGGACCAAGGTCATCATGGGGCCATGGAACCAGTCACTCATGAAGGTAATGGGTGGCCTGTTGGGATGGGTACCCTCTGCAGTTCCTGTGAGCCTTACTCGAGTCTCGTGCCATCATTCAGCATCTTGGATGAAGGCTGACTTCTCCAAGTGCTGCCTGCTGCTGGACTTCCCAGAGCAGGGAATGCAAATACAGTCAATGAAAGCAACTGTGAACGCTCTCAACTGAATCAACCACGTGAAACTTTTGTAAAAAATGTGTGTTTTTTGTTGTTCTACTACAACCATTGCCATTAAGAATGCACAGTGCAGCCCTGGCTGGTTTTGCTCAGTAGTTAGAGCGTCAGCCTGTGAACCAAAGGGTCTGGGTTCAATTCCCGGTCAAGGGCATGTACCTGGGTTGCAGGTTCGATCCTCGGCCCCAGTTGGGGTTGTGTGGGAGGCAACCAGTCGATGTGTCTCTCTCACAATGATATTCCTCTCTCTCTTTTTCCCTTCCCTCCCTTCCACTCTATCTAAAAAATCAATGGAAAAATGTCTTCGGGTGAGGATTAACAAAAAATAAATAAATAAAAAAGAATGCACAGTGCAGCAAACCAATGATGAACAGATAGCCTTTAAATATTAATGGGACAGTTTAGCCCCAATGGAGGATGTTGGTTGTATACCTGCACTTGTGATTCTTGTGCTGGGTTCTATCAATACACTTAGATTGTATTATTTATTATAACAAACTATAATATGTAATATTTATTACATTACATTAATATATAGTATACACAGTATACTATATATAATATATAACAAACTGTAAGTCATAATAAACAATAATTCAGATTATTATTTCTAAATATCCTATATTTAAAATATGCTAAATATATCATTTTCGTTTAATCAAAGTTTATATGAAGGAATATAAAAGACCAATATTCTATGTTGTTCTGCAAAGTGCATAGTGACTTCCGAGGGCTGTGCTACCAGAGCCTAGTCAGCTCCATGAACTGTGAAATGGTCTTCAAAATGTCCCCAATCCTAGGGACAAGGGTGAGGTTGTAGTTGCTGAGTCACAGCTAAGCTACTGCCACAAAAAAAACTCTAAAAATATGATGGCCTCGGCCTAGCTGGGTAGCTCAGCTGGTTAGAGCATCGTCCTGATATGCCAAGGTTGCAGGTTCCATCCCCGGTCAGGGCACGTACAAGAATCAACCAGTGAGTGCATAAATAAGTGGAACAACAAATTTGATGTTTCTCTCTCTCCCTTCCTCTCTGTCTCTATAATCAATCAATCAATAAAAACTAAAAACACAGTGGCCCATACATCATCATCATTAATTAATTTCTCTTTTAAAAAACAGAACAGCCAGGCTAGGTTGGTGAAGTGACTCTGCCTTTAACAGGAGCCAGGCTCCCTGTTGCTCCTCCATTCCCTAGGGTGTCCTCATTTGCTTAATTAAACCTGGGTTGATACTTCTGGAAAAGAGAAAAGAGCCAACACCTAACATAAAGAGCTTAAGTTGGAGGTGACCCGGGAAGTGTGCACATCACTTCCTTTTATGTCCTGTTAGCCCATTCCTAACCACACGGCCGCATCCAGCTGCAAGGGAGGTGAGGAAACAGTCCACTCTGCCCAGGAAGAGGGAGAGGAGGGAACTAGGGGAACAAGCAGCCATCTGCTACAAAGATTGTTTTTTAATTTACGAAAATGTACGACAACAGAATTATATCCTCCCACACTCGATATGTACATGTATTTTTTAAAAGTTGTAAAAATAGTGTGTATGCAATCTTACTTTCTACCAAAATAAAACAATATGATGAAAATTACATTAGATTAAAACAGTGATGTACTGTTTTTCCTCTATGACATTGGCAAAATTTTTTTTATTTTATTTTTTTTATTCCTCACCCGAGGATATTTTTCTATTTATCATTAGACAGAGTGGGAGGGAGGGAGAAAGAGAGAGAGACAGAGAGAAACATTGATGTGATAGAGCACATCAACTGGTTGCCTCTCACACGACCCGACCAGGGCCGGGACAAACCGAAACCAAGATAATGCCCTTGACCAGAATCAAACCCACGACTCAGTGGTCCGTGGGCCAATGCTCTAACCACTGAGCCAAACCGGCCAGCGTGGCAAAGATTTTTTTAAACCACAGTAGCCAACAAGAGCTTTACAATTTTAACCCAAGGAGGGGGGGAATTCAGAGATGTGGGTACAGATTTGCAATAAAGGCTAGCCACCAAAGCCTTATCTGTAACAGTAGAAAATGGAACCAACCTAAGCATTTAACAACAGGGAACTGTTTAAATGAATTGTAACCCGCCCTGGACGGTTTGGCTCAGCAGTTAGAGCGTCGGCCTGCGGTCCGGAGAGATCCGGGTTCGGTTCCCGCTAAGGGCATGTACCTCGGTTGCAGTTTGTCCCCAGCCCTGGTTGGTCGTGCGGGTAGCAGCCACTCGATGTGGCCCTTTCACGTCGATGTTTCTCTCTCTCTCTCTCCCTCCTACTCTGACTGAACAAAAAATGAAAAAGTGTCCTCGGGTGAGGATAAAAAAAATAAAATAAAAAAATAAATGAATTGTAACCCATCCATCCATACGATAGACTACAACACAGCCATGAGAATCATGCTTTGGAAGAACATTAATTATATAAAAATCCTGATAACATATAAAGTGATAAAAGCACGTTGCAAAACAGTATAAATGTTCTGATTTCAATTTTTTGCTTAAAATTATTCAGAGATGTAGCCCTGGCCAGTTTGGCTCAGCAATTAGAGTGTCGGCCCGCGGACCAGAGAGTCCCGGGTTCGGTTCCCACTAAGGGCACGTACCTCGGTTGCACTTTGTCCCCGGCCCCGGTTGGGGTCGTGTGGGTGGCAACCAGTCGATGTGTCTCTCTCACATCGATGTTTCTCTCTCTTTCTTCCTCCCTCTCTCCCTCCTGCTCTATCTGAAGAAAAATGCAAAAATGTCCTCAGGTGAGGATTAAAAAAAAAAAATTATTCAGAGATGTAAAAAGGTCTACTTGAATATTCACCAAAATGTTAACAGTAGTTCTTCTGGGTGAGTGGTATTAGCAGTGATTTTTATTTCCTTATTTATTATTTTTGGTATTTTTCAAATTTTTGTCATGAACATATATTACCTTTATAATAAAGGGATTATTTAAAACTTTGAATTAGATTTACACAGAATCTTAACACATTAGGGCAAGATGGATCTCTGGCAACAACTCCCTTATGCTCCAGGTGGCAAAAGAAGGCTCAGAGAGGGTGAGTTATTTGCCTGAAGTGCCACTACTAGTCAGAACTACTAGTCAGAACTGGGATTCGAACCCTGCTCTTCTGCCTTCAAGGCTGCTATTCTTTTCACTATGCCACACTAGAAAGAAGGTTTCTAAAACCAACATGACCCCTGACAACTTAGTCAGTGTGGAGGTGTATACAAAACAAAATGTGCCTGGAAGTCCCTGGAGGACTTAAAATCACACACACACACACACACACACACACACACACACACACACACACCAAACTTCTGATACAACCAGTGCTGATAAGGAAATGCACCCTGGGAATACAAACATCCATCACAACAGAGATAGGATATGAGAACTTCATTCGTTCATTAAAAAACCGTTTGTTGAGCACCTGCTATATGACATTTTTGACGCACTAGATCCTGGTAATCAATGGTGAACAGACATGATTCTTGTTTGTTTGGTGGTCACAGTATTTAAATCCTGCTAATGGCTGCTGAACATCTATTATATACTATACATTTTCGCTGACCTTTTTGTCTGTTGAATTACACCAACAGCATTACCCCCGCCCCCCACTTAATTGAGTTAGGGTCTAACTGTTATGCACTGTAACTAGGCACTATTTCCAATCTCACAACAACTCTAAGAGATAGCTATCATTAACCTCATTTTACAGAGGAGAGAACTGAGAATCAGAGAGGTTAAGTGAATTTCCCAAGGTTACACAGATCCTTAGTGGCAGAGCTGTTTTCCAGTGCATGTCTCTCTGCCCTTAAGCCCAGGGTCCTGTTCCCTGCACAGCAGCTTCACCCTGCAATACCCACTCATCACAAAGCCTAAACAAAGACAAGACTCAGTAAATATGAACCATCCAGACTTACTGAACTTAGTGGGATGAGGCCCAGGAATCTTCTGTTCTTAATAAAACTCCACATATACTTCACATATATGCTAAAGTTTAGGAACCACCACCGGAATTTGTTACCTGGAATCCTACAAGTCAATCTTCCAAGAAAGGATCTATATCCCCAGGCCCCAGGCTACAGGTATCAATCCTCACAGTCCACTAGGGGGCAGTATAAGCCAATGTGTCTAGAGAAGCAGTACTACATTGTTGAAGGGAGTGGAATGAATCAGTGATAACATTCATTTATTCACTGGACCAACAGTGAGGGCCTGCCAGGTGCCAGGCCCTGGGCTGGGCAATGGTGGATAATTCCTATAATTCTGCTGTTTACAAACAAGGAAAGCTGCTTTGGAGCAATGTGATAGATGAAAAAACAAGGTTATAATATTTTGCAGGTTCTCCCAAGAGGTGAAGTCTATTTCCCCACCCCTTGATTCTGTGTTGGCCTCCTGACTTGCTTTACCAAGAGAACATGGTGGAAGGGACTTGTGGAGTTCTGGAGCCTAGGCCTCAAAGCCTCGCTGCTTCTACCTCTGCCCTCCTGGAAGATCTCCGTCATCAAGAAACCCAGGTTGAAAGACATGTGGAGAGGCCCAGCTGCCCCAGCTCAGGTCCCAGATGTGTGGGTGAGGGAGGCCATCTAAGACCATGCATCACCAGACCAACCACCAGCAACTGCATCTGCCTGAGAGAGCCCAGGGGAGCACAGCCGACCCAGTCAACCCACTGAACTGTGAGAGATAATAAATTGTTTTAAGCCACTAAGGTTCAGAATAGAATATTACACTGATCGAAGCAACAGTGCATGGGGGGGGGGGGGGTCATTTATTTAACAATTATTTACTGAGGGCCCACCAACTACCAGGTATCTGAGCCCAGGTGTTGGGGACCTGCCTGCACCTTATTGACCTAGACAGGAGAAGCCCCCAGCCTCATATGGGAGAAGACAAACAATAAATAAGTAAACCGCTAGATATATAATTTCATATGGAGATAAGTGCTATGGAGGGGGAAAAAAGCAAATAGGGAGTTCAAAAGTGATTGAGGTTGGACAGGGGGGACTGGAAGATAGAGTGGCCATGGAAATTTCTAGAAAGGTGAATTTTGAGGATAGTCCTAAGTACTAAGAAGGAGCAAAATCTGTGGAGATCTGGGAGAAGCAAGTACCAAGCAAATGCAACAGTCAGTACGAAGACCCCAAAGCAGGAAAAATCTTAGTACACCCAGAGTACAGCCTGGAGGCAGTGGCATTTGTTGACTGCAATGTGTACTAGTTTGAAATCACATTGTAACTTACTTAGAATTCTTCACAGTGCAGTTTCCCCACCACTCAGAAGAGGGTAATGGCAGCCACTCACAGTCACTAAACGTTAACTCCAATGAATATAGTTCTAAAGTGTTAGTCAAAATATGTTTAAACAGTTATTTCTTTTTCTGGTTTTCAAATCAGCAAACTATTTTCCACTTTTCTGTAGTTCTTATTGTCTTTGGTGTTTGTTTTACAATGTTCAGAACCTGATTTTCAGATCTAGACTACTCTTCCAATCATAGTAAATGGTTTAAAATCAGTTAAAATAGCCCTGGCCGGTTTGGCTCAGCGGTTAGAGCGTCGGCCTGCGGTCCAGAGAGACCCGGGTTCGGTTCCCGCTAAGGGCATGTACCTCGGTTGCAGTTTGTCCCCGGCCCTGGTTGGTCGTGCAGGTGGCAGCCACTCGATGTGTCCCTTTCACGTCGATGTTTCTCTCTCTCTCTCTTCCTCTCTCTCCCTCCCACTCTGTCTGAACAAAAAATGAAAAAATGTCCTCAGGCAAGGATAAAAATAAATAAATAAAATCAGTTAAAATAAATCATGGGGTCCCCAACAAGATACATTAACACTGGGTTTTATCTCTCTCCCTCAAAATTCATTCTGGAGGAATTAAGTGAGATGGAAGGATGGAGTTGAAGAACTTGGGAGACAGAATACAAGGAGCGGCTCTGGAAAGCAGAACCAGTGAGCGTGGCTGGGAGTGGGAAGGGAGTGCCTGCAGCCTGGGGAGAGGCTGATGAAGTGAACGGAGAGGGGAGAGGCTGAAGAAAAGGCCTGGGAGGTTGGCCATTGTCTCACCTGTTGCTGTTTCAGGATAAACACTGCCTGCCCCTTGCCTTTAGAGACCAGCATCACAGGCAGGCTACATGTCAGCCCATCAGGAAGGCAGAAAGTCCCAGTGAGGAAAAAAGTACAATGGAGCTAGAGATTACACCCCAGAGAGATTGTCTCCTCCCAGGGCTGCTGCTTATTGTGAATTTAAGGACAAATCCCTGAGCGGACAATCAATCCCTCCAGAAAAGGTGGGATTAAACTAGAAGGATCAGGAGTGATTGTGTGGGTCCTGGGTTCTGTGACTTGGGGCTTATCCCTTCCTCTCTCCTTAAACTCAGTGAGAAGGACATAGACTAGAGTCTGGTCCTCAGCCCTTCCCCCAAACACTGCTCCACAGAGGAGCCGATAGCCCAGGGGAACATGAGCTCACAGGCGAAACTAATTAGCCACCTGAGGAGCACAACCACATAACCGGAGGACAAATGTCTACAATATGAAGCAAACTGATTGGGATAGACTGGCCAAGAATAGGCATGTAAATGCACTTAGGAAAAGAAAGCATTTGAAAATATAAACCAAGAACAGGAAATCATTTGTTACCATTTTAATGACGCATCATTTAACAAAAAATAAGCTGCACATATTGAAAGTGTCCAATTTGATGAGTTTTGACATTAAGTATACATCTGTGAAAGCATCACTATAATCAAGATAATGAACATCTCCATCACCAAAGGTTCCTTCTGGCCCTTGCAATCCGTCCTTCTCTCCACCTCCATCCCCAGACAACCACTGATCTGCTTTCTGTCACGAGAAGTTAATTTTACAGAGAGAAGTATGTATAAATAGACTTACATAGTTTGCATTCTTTTGGGTACGGCTTATTTCACTCAGCAGAATAATTTTGAAATGTATCCATGTCATTGTATGTGTTGTTAGTTTTTCCTTTTTATTGCTGAATAGTATTCTGTTGTGTGGATATACCTCAATTTGTTTATCCACTTACCCATCATAAAATGCATTGGTTAAGGTACTCCTAAAACTTTGGTACAGTCTGAGTTCCGTTCTTCTAAATCACTTTTCAAGTCAAGATTGTCAATGTCGGCGATTTTCAATATATCTTTTATGTTATCAAGGGCATTGCTTATAGGGCATTTCTTTAAAATAATTTTATAAAAGAAATGCCGTTACTGCTGAGCTCTAAAGCCGGCTTTGAAATTATATGTGATGCTAACTTACTTTCCTGTGCAATGTTTTAATGTGGTAAAGTATATACTAGATACAATTTGACATTTGAACCATTATAAAGTGTACACCTCAGTGGCATTAATCACATTCACAATGTTGTGCAACTATCACCATCATCTATTTCCAAATCTTTTCATCACCCTGAACAGAAACTCTGTATCCGCTAAGCAATAACCCTACTCTCTCCTTCCCAAAGCTCCCGGTAACCTCTAATCTACTTTCTGTCGCTATAAATTTGCCTATTCTAGATATTTCACATAAGCAGAATCATACAACATGTGTTTTTTGTGTCTAGGTTCTATTCCCTAGCATGTTCTGAGGTTCACCCACGTTGTAGCATGTACTAGAACTTCATTTTCATAGTTGAATAATATTGCATCATATGTATATACCATATTTTGTTATACATTCATCTGTTGATGGACACTTGGGTTGTTTCCACCTTGTAAATAATGCTGCGATGAACATACAAGTATCTATCTGTGTGAGTCTGTTTTCAATTCCTTGGGGTATATACCTAGGAGTGGAATTGCTGGGTCATATGGTCATTCTATGTTTAACTTTTTGAGGAATCATCAAAGTGTTTTCCATAGAGACTGTACCATTTCACATTCCTACCAGCAATGTCTGAGGGTTCCGATTTCTCCGTGCTTGTCAACACTACTTCTTGTCTCATGATCACGAGGTGGTGTCTCATTGTTGTTTTAGTTTGGTGTGCTTTCACTGCCTGCCTGTCATTCTGCTCCCTCTTAGCTCTCCTTCTCCTTTAATAACTTGGTATGGAATTTGGCCTTGATACTTTTCTATTGTTTATTTTTATGTGAAATTATTTTCCCTTTTTCAAATGAGGCTGCATTCAGGAAGGATTTTCTACCTTCACACAGCCCCCTCTTCTGCTACTTTTGTGTGGTATTTAAAAAATAAGTCAGCTTGCTTTCTGGGACTTCCTGCCTCTGTTCTTATCCTTTGTTGGATCTGGTCTATTTCTTTCTTTCCTTATCTTCAAGTTCTGGTAGTGTCTTACATGTTGCTATATTGACTATAAAGACCCCCATGAGTCATAGTCTCTCTCTCTCTCTCCATCTCCCTCTCCCTCTTTTGTCTCTATCCTGCTCTCTCTTTATTTTAGTCCCAGTTTTCCCTAGTGTGGGGCCCTGTCCTAGAAGACAACAGGTCAGTCTCATGAGCTTATAAGGGCTGCCCTGCTGTAGCCCTTTCAGGTGTTCTTACCATAGGCCCTTGCACTCACCCACTGTTGGAGAGGACAGATCCTCTCCCAGCTTTGGTTGACATTTTCTTTTTTTTTTTATCCTCACCCGAGGACATTTTTTTTTTCAGTTTTTGTTCAGATAGAGAGGGAGGGAGAGAGAGGAAGAGAGAGAGAGAGAAACATCGACGTGAAAGGGACACATCGAATGGTTGCCACCTGCACGACCAACCAGGGCCGGGGACAAACTGCAACCGAAGTACATGCCCTTAGCGGGAACCGAACCCGGGTCTCTCTGGACCGCAGGCTGACGCTCTAACCGCTGAGCCAAACCGGCCAGGGCTGGTTGACATTTTCAAATTGGCTGCCCACCTCTTCAGTGATCACCCATTGCCTATCTTGGGTTCTCCTGTTCTTGGGTCCATCTGTTCCTACCTTCCTTTTTTCCTTTTCTTCTTACACAAATTCTGTCCTTGTGGAAGTTTTTGGTTTGCCCCATTTGCTTGTATTTTGGGGCTCATGGGGTTACCTGGTCACCTACTTTTGTTATCAGTATTGTCTGGTGCTTTTTTTTGGTTTTGCTATTTAGTTGCTCTTTTAGGTGGGGATTCAGAGATTGGAAACTATGCTGCTACCACCAACCACCTGCTATTTTTGTGTTGAATTTTGTTGTTTAATGATTTTTCAAATTTCTTCAAATTCTAATAGTGTCTTATATGTTTCTATATTGACTATAAAGACCCCCATGAGTAGTAATACAATCCTCTTAACTTGGGAACTTCATGGAGGGTTACTTTCTCTGGGAAACCTTGGTTGTCACCCATAAGTAGAACTTCCCCCTTCTTTGTGCTTTCTTTTTGGGTTTTTGTGTGTGTAGTACCCCCAGAGAACCGTGAGCTCCCAGAAGCAAGAACCATACACAATTCATCTCTGTATCCCAGGCCCTAGCACAATTCCTGGTAGAGTAGGGACCTAGTATTTCCCGAAAGAAGAAATTTCAGCTAAATAATGCCTGCAGCTAAATAAATTCCTACATAACAAAAAATATATAGCCTTAAGAGCAATTTTAGTACATAATTAAAGGCATTCCTAAAACAATAAGGATTAGTTTATGCAGACTGCCTGCTAATGTCTTGACATGGCATGCCCTATAATAGCTGGGAATAAAGTAGAAGGCAACTCCAGTTTGGCTGTAACTAACCTTAAGTGTAAGAAAAGTCCTTATGTATTCAACAGCAGAATTCAGCTCAACTCACAGCCAGATGCTATTCCCAAGAATTCCACTGGGTGGCAGAAGGGGTTAGATAATAGCAGTGGTTTTCAACCTTAGTGGGCAGCACAAGCACCTGCCAGACTCCAGCCTGAGTTTCTAATTTGTTAGGTCTGGAGTGGAGCCCAATATTTTGCATTCCTACCAAGTTCCCAGGTGATGCTGATGTGCTGGAAGGAAACTACACCTGAAGAACACTGGATTGTAGGAATCAGTGTAGACTAATCCTCAGCCCATTCACTCACACATCCATCCAGCCCCTTCTTCTGAGTTTACTTTCACCAGTTCTAGATGATATAGGTATAGAGAATAAGATACAATTCTTGTTCTCAAGACACAGTCTTGTGAGAGAGAGAAAGAGATATGAAGAAAATAACGCTTACTTGTGTCAACTTAGGCTGACACACAGCCTTCATACGTGTTTTTGTTTCACTGATTCCCTCTCATTTAGAGTTCAAGCTCTGTGCCCTTAAAGCTTGAATGATCAACTCGCTCCAGAGTGGCCTTACATGGCTAAATCTGCTGAACTAACAAACTCAGGAATGTTTGCTCTCCTGTGAAACTCTCACAGATGAAAATTCTCCTCTTTGAACTCACAGAGGCCTGACATAAACATACCTGACACGCCCCCACCCCTGACTCTGCATTACTGAGTAAAAATAAAACACCAGGATGACTATGTCCTTAGAGTCTCGTTTGGTTGCCTTCTAGATGAATCCCTCATTTTAAATTTCAACACAGTTAATTTTGGGAAAAAAAAACTTTTAATTCATGATCGCCCATATTTTCCTTTAAATATTATTGATCACCTGTGGTACATCTTCATTAGGTAAAGTTTAAATTAAAGATACAGTACTATATATGCCCAGTGCTGTTGAAGCTCTCTTCTGAAGTGCTGGGTCTAATTAAAACTACTTTAACAGGCAATGCATAATTTGTGACATATCACATTAATTACTAGGACATAAGTAGGGATTGTTGATAGGTTTGCTTGACTCCAATCCTTTTTATGTAATGAAAGAAAATGTCAATGAATTATTATTTCTAAATTAGTGATGTTTCGAGTAGTGAAATTGTATTTGTGACTCTTGTCTCAAACAATGTTTCCCACATTATTGAAAAATGTAATAAAAATAAATGAGTAAAAGATGAAGACAGAATTCAAAAGAAATATAAGTGAGTACACACACAAATATCTGTCTTCACATGTTAAAGACATATCAATTAAAGCAACCTTGAGATACCTTTCTTCATACTAAACTGGCAAATATGTTTACAATAACTGCTCAAAATTGATGATGTTGTGTTGAAACAAGCACACGCCACCAGCAAGGTGACAACATAAATCCCTTTAGTCCACTTGGAAAGTCTCATGACAAATATGAAGCAGAAGCCACAAAGTGTTTCTTCCTGGACACAGAGGAGGTTTCTGGGGAACCAGAAATGTTCCTTCTGGACTTGGGCAGTGGTTAGCTGGGTGTTCACTTTATAACTACTCAATGAACTGTGTGCATATGCATGTGTTTTATGTGCTCTTCCGTGTCTGTAACAAAAAAAAAATGTTAAGAAAAATTTTTCCTTTGCTTTTACCAGTAAGTCATCTACTGGGAACATGTTCTAAGGAAACATGAGCAAAGAACTCTGTAGCATTATCTAAAAAGCAAAACTGGAAACCACCTAATTATCCACCAAAATAGGGTTAAGCAAATTACAGATAATAAAGGAATATTACAAAGTACCATGGTAATTGCAAAGACTTAAAATACATTTCTGACAGCACAATACAAAACAAGGACTTGCAATCACATAAATCTATACATATGTGCATAAGGATTAGAAGTGATTAAAAATCATTATGATAAAGGAGCTCTGGGTAATTTTCTCTGTAAATTGGTGTTATCATTATTTTACTACAAAGAGAACAGAACCTGTGGTTAAAAGCACAGGGACCTTCCACTGGCAAGGACTACTCATGTCTGATCACAGGGTGATTATCAAACATTCTGCCCCAATGTACTCAGAACACTAGATGTTCAGAGGATGTGGCAGAACAGGGAAACCTGAGAGAGGAAGAACTGTAATTTTGGTCTTTCATTTTGCTTCAGTGCTGGTAATCTCAAAGTTATTCTTACTCCATAACACACAGCCCCTAAGATAATCCATGAAATTTATTAAAACATATCATCAAGAATTTATTAAGCATCGTGTAAGAACTCAATCTTATAGTGTTACCCTGGAGACAAGGAATTCACCCAAACTGTGAAAAATTTATGGATCAAGAATGAAAGTTAATGGTTTGCCAATTGCAAAAGGTTCTACAGACGAATTGCCAAATAAGTTGCACAACTACCCTAGACAAAAAGGTTGAGTCAGTGGGGGATGGTAGTCAGCAGAGGCTTTAAAGGTAGTGGGAGGTCAACGGGGTCCCGAAGGCTGGCCCTAGGACAGCTGGAGAGGCACATGGATGGCTTTCCCAGGAGGATGGGGGAAAGAGCCAAAGTGCAAAGGCAGGTAAAGAAAGAGCAAGAACTGTCTGAAGAGATGAGCTGGGGTTCAATTATGTTAGGTTAATAAATCTAGACAACTGTTGATAATAGGGAGTCAGTAAGGTTGTTAGCACAGGGGAACCATGCACTCAAAGGAGTGGTTGGGGAGACACCCTGGAGACAGAGTATAAAATGGTTCAACAGGTGCTAACAAGTTATAGAAGGCAGCTGTCCAGATTTGGATGGAAGGCTTGAAACAGAGAGATGGGAAGGGAAACAAGGTAGGAAAAACCCAGGTCTGTGAAGGTTAAAAATCCCAGCCCCAGCCTCAGCCTCGCCACTTACAACCCCTCTATAAGCAATTAACCACTTTCTCAAGCCTCAGCTTTCTTATCTGTGAGAGAGGAATGATCATCTGCCCTATAATGGTGTTTTGGGGGATCAAAGGTACAAGACCACGTCTGATGGCAAGGAGTCCCACAAATTTAAATTAAGAGGAAAGAATGAACCAACTCGGGCATGTGCTGAGTAGAAGAGGGCAGAAGAGAAGACAATTCCAAGGTCTCCACCTGCCCACCTGCGTAACAGTACTCTGCCACCCCCGACCCCATATGCATCCAGACCCAAGAGTTGCCAAAATTCCTTCCTTGCATTTTACTTCTAAATGGATTGTTTTCCCTCTTGGATCTCATTCAAAAACCAGTATATTGTTGGGCTTACATTCTAGTGCATGCAGAAACAGTAAAGGAACGGAGCCACTTCCTGTCATCTGAGGGGTAGTTCCATCTCTAAGAACACATTCTAAAACACACTTTTAAAAAGTCCCCTCTGAATTGGTTGGGGGGACAAAAAAACAAGAAAATAGTCTTTACTACAGAATGTATTTGTAAGGAAATGCAGCTTTATTACTTTCAAGTACAATCAATAACTTGGGCTTGGCTAACCAAATGTTGCCTAATTGAGGAAACTGTTTTAATGTATAGATATAAATGGTTATAGTTAGCATGATCATTCATGGGTAAAATAAAGTTCTATGATGCATGGAAATATTGTCCTGTCTTATAGAGACACCTTGTACCACAATCACTCCACTACTTAAGCAATCCCTACTCCCCCCTGCCCCACAGACAGTTCAAATACAAACTTCACCTCTTTCCCCCTAGAACACAACATACATCAAATTAGTGAAACATGAGTTGACAGATTCAATCACGTTGTCATAGATGCTGGATTGGTGGGACCAGCCTTTTTCAACCTGAGCCTTCCCAGCAAATCCAAATTAGTGAAATATGTCTGTTCACAATGTGAATGTAGGGACTCCAAAAAACTGCTGAGTTTGTATCATCTGAATTAATAATTTGCCTGGTTTAAATATGCAAAAACATCTTTTTATTTCAGCACATTTCTGAAGAGTAGAAGTAGCTGATTCTTTAAGCTACAATAATTCAGTGGTTTTACACTGGTCAGGACTGTAGCACTAACTTTAAGCAACGAAACTATTCTAGAGAAGACTAGAAACACATTGAAACAACCCGACAGCAAAGCACCTTTTTGCAGGGAGCATGACCATTCAGCCTGGGTTGGTTGGGAATGGCGTAAGACTACCCAGTCATCCATTTGGGGATTTATCCGGAACAAATTCACTTTCCAAGAGTAGGCATGAGAACCTCTCATCAGAGACACTGCCAAAGATGGCTAGTGGGCATTTCTGTCAAGAATGCTAACCTGTGCCCGGCCGGTGTGGCTCAGTGGTTGAGCGTCAACCCATGCACCAAGAGGTCGCTGGTTCTATTCCCGGTCAGGGCACATGCCCAGGTTGTGGGCCCAATCCCCAGTGGGGAGCATGCAGGAGGCGGCCAATCGATGTTCTCTCTCATCGATGTTTCTATCTCTTTCTCCCTCTCCCTTCCCCTCTCTCAAAAATCAATAAAGGAAAAAAATAAATAAATAAAAAAAAGAATGCTAACCTGTCCCTTCATCAGACACTCTAGCTGGGGACTGAATTAATTCTCAACAGTGTCTGTTGTCTTAAATATCCTGGCAAGTACCAGCATAACCAGATACAAAGGCAATGTCAAGGGGACAGACCTAAAAGGGCTCCTCCCCTATCCTGACAACTCCATGTCCCTAAAGGCAAGGATGACAGTATGCCCTGCCCCAGGCTGCATCCTGGAACAGCGATCTGATTCTGCACACTTCCCTGCAGAGAAAGGCAAGTCATTCAGTCACCTAGGACTGCAAGAGGCCCAGAGAAGGAGGCACAGAAAGCTAGAAGTAATGGTGGGAAGACACACCTCTAGGCTCCCAAGAAGCCAGGGCACACAATCACAACTTCATGGAGCTAAGTGGCTGGGTTTGGCCAAAGCAAGTAAAGCCAGACTCTACTATCCTTAGCTACTTTTGCTTGAGTAAATAAAATGTCTAATCTAACAGAAACAATTTCTTCATGTCTAAAATAATACTGTTTTCAAATGTATTTCTTTTCTCCCTAAGATATTTTATACAGAGCAGTAATCATTCTCCTGAGAGCAAATACCAGCATAATTATAAAATCCTCAATCACCCTTTACACTAAGCATTTTCAATGGTTAGAACAGTGTAATTTTTAAACTATGAAAAAGGCAGTGCAAACCTTAAAATTGAACAGCAATAGTCCCCACCTTCCACTCAGGAGAAGCTATCCAAACCTGTGAACCTTCCTTCAGAGCTTCTTCAAAGTCAAGCCCCTCCCTGGAGGAAGTCTTCCTATTTCTCTGCTAGGTGTGAAAGTCAGGTTCGGACCAGTTTTGACAACAATGACTCCTTCAAATAGGGCCAAAGGAAACTAGCTTCCTTTGAAATGGGTCTGCTAAAAACTTCACACTCACTTAGCTGTCCCAGACCCGCACCCTAGAGCCTGGGCTGTTATAGTACCTGTATGAACCTGAGAGAAGCCCTTCACTTCCACCAAACTTGGTGTCACTCAACTTATCCAATGTGCATAAAGAAGGATGGAGTCCATCTGCTCATGACTTTGGAATTTTTCAGAAATGAGAGTATTCACAAAAGAAGAGGCAAAGGCAATTCCTTCACCTCTGAGCTAAGGAAACAGACGTCAGCATATATGGAAGGCAGCCCCCTAACTCAGTGAAAGGAGGCTAAGCAATCATAGCTTCTTATCCCTTGGCCACTTCTTTCGCTGACTCCCACTTTGCTTTACCTTTTTAAACGATGAGAGAGTATTCCATTTTTATAAAAGCTGATAATAGTATGACTAAATCTAGCATCTACCAAGCAATTAAATAAAATGCTTCAGTGCAATGAAAGCGGCTATTCTAGAGAAACTATTCTAAAGAAGACCAGAAACACATTGAAACAACCCGACAGCAAAGCACCTTTTTGCAGGGAGCATGACCATTCAGCCTGGGTTGGTTGGGAATGGCGTAAGACTACCCAGTCATCCATCTGGGGATTTATCCGGAACAAATTCACTTTCCAAGAGTAGGCATGAAATTAGGACTCGAAATTAGGACTCCAACCCCTGTCTCAAGGACTGCTGTCAAAATTGACCGCACTAAGCACCACCTTGATAACTTCAGTATTCACACTGAACATGGAAGTGGGACACACCATACAAGTTTCAGGTTTGTCATTTAAAAAAAAAAGTTTTCCCCACAAATGACTATTATTATGAATTGCTTGCTCTTAGAAGCTATTGAATACATCTCAAAGTAAGGTGGGAGTAGGGATGGTCATGAAATCAGCAATCTCAGTTATTTGTTTAGCCTGCATTAGATGGAAAACATCATTTACCCTCATCATTGCCCAAAGTTTCCTGAGGCTCCTGCAAAACAGATTCCAGCAGCAATTTGGGTTCCATTTCTTGGAGGACCAGGCAGAGTTCATACACAAAACTCAGTATGAGGTGGATTTGGGAGATGAAGGAAGATACTGCTCTTTTACCTAATCCCTTTAGTGTCAATATGGATATTAACTAAACCTGTCCTTGAAACCAACCATCAATCCTCAGTCAGAGGTCAACTGTCAGGCTCTTGCTAATGTGGATTCTGGGAGAACTGTGTCCCCACTGTAGTTTACATCATTCTCAGCTCTGCTGGGAACCTTTTCCCCACCTTAAATGGATATGCTTTATATTACAGTCAGCAGAAGAATGAGTAACTCATATTCCCAGGCAGAGGCTCTCACTGAGGTTCTAGTTCTTATGTTCATCTTTAAACTCGTTCCTGTCTGTGAATTAAACATACCCCCATTCCCCTGTGACACCATGGGACAGCTGAACGGCCAACTATGTTAAAACATTTCCATGGCTGAATCACAGTATTCTTTAACTTTGCAGGAATGAGAGGGTGGAGGATACCAACTGGCAGTCCATGGACACGATTTGTTTAGCCCACTGTCTTTTAAATTATCTTCAATTAGTTGTCAACATTTTTTAAAATCTCGGAATTTCAAATAAAATTCTGGATTTCTACTTCCTCCTGAAAAATGAGAAGACCTGCCAATATTGGGCTTGTTTCTGCCTAACACTTGAGCTGAGTAACTGCCCTGTTCATAAGCTTTCCGAGGTTCAGCACAATCCTACCCAGCATGCTTCAATCATTTATGTTACCTGCATAACTTCCCTGGGCACATGAGTTTGTGAACCCTAATCTAGGGCAATTCCTTCATTGTAAAGATAAAAAGAAACGAGGGCCCAAATACAGAAAGTTAACCTGCCTGAGTCCACACATCAAGTTAGAAGCAAAGAAGAAAGAAAAGGCAGGGTCAGGTACCTTTCTAATACAACACATTGCCTCTCTACAGAACCACAACTCCTATCAGCATTTCTTCCACCAATTATTTACATCTTCTAAGTGGAATATGTTATATTTTCAACATTCTCCTTTTAATCATCCTTTTCATATATTTTATTTCCTTATAGATGACAACTTTGTATTAGTGATTTCATTTATATATCATCTCCAACCCCAAAGAAACAATGAATCAGGAATCAGACAAAACAAAAAGATCAACTTTTGCCCAACTCAGCAGATGCAGGACCAGAAAGAATCTTACAAATCACTTGGCTTAACTAGCCATCACTTGGCTTAACTAGCCATCACTTGGCTTAACAACTAGCTATAGAGACAGGGAAAACAGGGCCCAGGAAAGAGACATGCCTGAGGTTGCAGGGTTCCTGGGTAACAGAGCCAGTCTTCAATCTCCCACTACACCATGCCACCTCCGTGCTGTCACCTAGGCTGTGGGAGACCGAAGATCAGCTTACTCCAGATGGAAACAAAAACAACAGAACCCCCACACATCTCAGCCATGGCCAACCTTGACTCTGCCAAGAACTAGGGACTAGAATGCACTACAAACAATCAATTTATAGAATTGGATTTGTACTGGAAGACAGATTTTCTTTAGAACTGGTATTTGGTGGAGAGTTTTTGAATGTCACAGGACTTGGTGGTCTTTGTAACACTGGTTGTTATAAAAGCTAAGCCCCATGTGACAAAGTTGCTGTAAAACTTCATAGCACCTTTGTTTCAACTTCAAAAGAAAAAAAGGCAATGGTAAAAAGCTTTAATAATAGACTGAATGTGTTTTTATAGGCAACCAATTAGTAGATTAATGAACCATTTAATTTTTACTTAAAACCAATATTCAAGAAAGATGAACCCAAAATGCATCCTCTTATACTGACCAACATAACTAAATACAAATGAAGTCAATGGTGTACCCCATTAGCATGCTGCGTTGTATGTCAGTGAAACGAGCCCTCCCCCACCCAGAGCCCTGGCCCCCTGGCAAACATAGATAAATGATTGTGCACTGCGTGATGATACCATTAGGTGAGAACTTTGGTTCATGCAGTCGGCTGCCTAAGAGGTTGCACTCAAAACCCGCAGCCCCGGCACCCAAAGTCAGTCAGCGGTGGTGGCTCGTGGCGTCAGCCGTGCTCCTTCCACAACACCAGGTGAATACTGTGGTCAGGCATGCTGGTGGCAAAGACCAAGCCTGTGTCATTGTGCCCATCCAGACCATTCAGCCAGGAAGCTTCGCCTGCCAGGAAGCTTGAGCCTCTCTTTGATTTCCTGTACTCTGGCAGGGGCCAGCGGCTAATCAGGCTCTCTGTCCGCAAGTCCATGATATATAGGTAGCGGTTGTCAAACAGCAGGGCAAAGACATCTCCAAAACCAAGCAAGGCCAAGTTTGCTATCTCGGGAGTCTTGATGACTCTACAAGGATGAGAATAAGTAACATGAACCAGAAGGCAACATTGCTTTTGTTTATGCTACAGTAATCTTTTCTGGAGACATTTAAAAGCAATACAAAATTCAAGCAAATTTAGAGAGTTAAATGAAAGTTTTTGATAAAAAGGAAAATATGAGGACAAAAAGTTCAGCCTACTTTAAAACAAGGCAGGGGAGAAGAGTTCATAATAATATGACAACACAGGCATGTAAGGAGAAAGGCAGTATTTGATGAACAGTTATAAAAGTACAAAATGCCCATCTAAACTGGAAAGGATCTTACAGATTATCTCATTTAACACTCTCATTTCCAAGATGTAGAGACTGAAGTCCAGCCAGGATAAATATTTTGTCTAAAGACTCACAACTAGTCAATTACCAGACAGAACTAGAATATAAGACTCAACTCTTACCACTAGGTGAAAAAATTTATTCATCAAATCCTGGAATACTGGCCTAGGGGCTACTCTCAGCAGGTAGCAAACACATAGGTTCCTCTCTAAAACAGTAGAGACTGAAAATATTAAAAGTTTTGCAAATAATCCAGAAACATTTATTAATAATAAGATTCATAAGAATTTGCTAGAGAAAACCAGGGGAGTTGGAAGGACAACCTTAACATTCTCAGGTTTGCAGTTCCCAAAACATTAATGACAAAGGTACAAAATGGGAGAGATCTAGGTAAACGGCAGCACAGATGGGAAAAAAAAAAAAAAAACAACAAAACAAGCCTGGCCGGTGTGGCTCAGTGGTTGAGTACCAACCCATGCACCAAGAAAGAGGTTGCCAGTTCGATTCTCGGTCAGGGCACATGCCCAGGTTGTGGGTCCAATCCCCAGTGGAGGACATGCAGGAGGTGGCCAATCAATGTTCCTTCTCAACGGTGTTTCTACCTCTCTCTCTAAAAAAATCAATAAAGAAAAATAAACAAAAAACTTAAGTTTCTGTTGTCTGCACACTTAGTGAGGTAAAAGATGGACAAGAAAAGTTGGTATCCTCTTTGGAGGCCCTAGGAAAAGAGCTACAAAATAAGAGAGCTACAAATTCTGCTGTGTGACAAATTTGGGCCCCATAAGAGGCCAGGTTAGCCTATGTTTTAACAAAGACACACACTACCAACTTAGTGTTATGTCCAAGAGGTCAACCAGATGGCAGGACCTGGTAACCAGGAATCGTAAGAAACAGCTGAAGGAGATCAGCTGAAAGGGGGAGAAAGAGAATTGGCAGGGACAGAGAAAGTATACATGATCATCACCTTTAGTGAAGGATGTGCTAGAGGCCAGACATTACAAGCTCTGGAAGAGAGAACTAGGGTCCAGAGGAAAGAGTTACACAGAAGCAGACTTCAGTTTGATATTAGGAAAGGTGGGGATTTCATAGTGAAGAAGACTGGTTTCCCACACTCAACCTGTCCAAAATTGAGCTTATTAGCCAAACCTGTTTCTCTTCTTTATTTCCCTGGTTGCTCATTCACCAAGTTGCTCAAGCTAGGAAACATGGCAACCATCCAACAATTCTCCTTCTTACTCAAACCACATTTCAATCACCAAGATCTACTGATTCTACCTCCTACCTTTTCCTCTAATTTATTCACTACTATCTGAACTGCCACAACTCTGAGCTAAGACATCATCTTTCACCTGCACAACCGCCAACAGTTTTCAATTGCTCTCCCCATATCTACTCTTGGCCCCTTTCAATCAGTTAATCTCACACTAAACTCTAATCCTATTACCGCATTTACATTTTTAAACCCTTCTATGGCTCTCCACTGCTCTCACACTTTTAGCCACACTGGTCTTTCAGTTCCTCAAATGCACCAGGCTCCTTCAGTCTTCAGGGCCCTTGAACAGACTGGTCTCTCAGTCTACAATGCTCCCTACTGCATGTCCCTGGCACTGAGTTAATGCAAATACACTTTAGAGCTCAGCCCAAACCTCTACCTCAAGGAAGCTTTCCCTTACTCCTCAAACTAGGTGGGATCTCAAAGTACCCAATACTATGTTACTCTTAGCTCAACCATTAGAACATCTGTATATAATTAGCTATTTAATGTCAGTCTTCCCTTCTGCTGGCTAGTAATTTCCACCAGTCTGGTAAGTATTTCTGCTGGTTCCGAAGGTATATCACAATGCCTAACACACAGGTAAATACTTGATAAATATCTGCTAATGAATAGACCAATGGTGCAACAAACACAGACAAATAAAAATCCCTACAAAAGAGATCCGAAAGAAACTTGGAAAAACAGCAAGAAAGTCTAGTAAGTCCCACATCATCAATGCAAAGTAGGAAATAATCAGAAACTTAGAAAACTGGGTGGCTAGGGGATAGGACTTTAACCTGGTAAAGGTGAGCTGACTCCCAAGACTGAAGCACAAATATGTTGCAGAATAGAATACAAGTCTTGACAGGTTCACAGCAATTTCCTTTTGATGACTTTAGAATTATAAAAGGACATCCCTGTGGTGCAGTCTAGGCCCTTGAATCTAAATAACCCTGCCTGCTATACTGATATAACCTAGCTCAAGCGACTGCATCTTAGATGAATTGAGCAATATGCTGCCATTTGTGCTTTGCTTCTTTTCAATTATCTTCAAAAAGTAAGTAGCCCCACCTGGTCTTAGCAACTGAGGCCAAAGGATTTGTACAAAGATTTCAAAAGAGATTGATTTATTTGTGTTGGGGGTGGGAGTCAGGGGAGCAAGAGATAACAGCCCTCATTCAAAGAAAAACCTGAACCTAGCACTTCCTAGCAACAAATAATCTTGTCGGTTTATTATTTAAAGCTAGTGGATCCAAATACCAAAAGCTAAAAGAACTTTCACCGGGACTCTGGACTCTCTATACTGTATATTCTGAGTAAGAAGCATACATGAGAAAGGATATTAAAACCTCCAGAGACTCCAAGCTTTAAAAAAATCACAAGCCCTGGCCGGTTTGGCTCAGCGATTAGAGCATCAGCCTGCAGTCCAGAGAGACCCGGGTTCGGTTCCCGCTAAGGGCACGTACCTCGGTTGCAGTTTGTCCCCAGTCCCGGTTGGGGTCGTGCGGGAGGCAGCCACTTGATGTGTTCCTTTCACATTGATGTTTCTCTACCTCTCTCTCTTCCTCTCTCTCCCTCCCACTCTATCTGAACAAAAAATGGAAAAATGTCCTCGGGTGAGGATTAAAAAAAAAAAAATGTTAAAAAAAAAAAATCACGATACCTCTATTTTACCTTGAACTTTGCACCACCACCCCCGCCCAAATTTTAATTCAAAACATAAATACCAAACTATAAAAGATCTAATTTCTTCATGGTGACTACTTGGATATTTTTCTTTGCAAAGTATCAAGTTCTTTCAAAGTTCCTTCTCTCTGGCTTGCTGGTGTCTTAAGCACATGCTTGCTGGATGATCCAGCCACGGATAAATGGATGGATGGACGGATGCTGGATGATGGACTAGGGTGTGTTGTGAGATGTTGGGCAAGACCCCTATGCTCTCTCAGCTTCAGTTTCCACATCTATACTAAGATGAAGAGCTTGGACTAGGCCCTGGCCAGTTTGGCTCAGCAGTTAGAGCATTGGGCTGTAGACCAAAAAGTTGTGGGTTCGATTCCAGTCAAGGGCACGTACCTTGGTTGCAGTTCAGTCCCCGGCCCTGGTCAGGGTCGTGTGGTAGGCAATCATTTGGTGTCTCTCTCACATCAGTGTTTCTCTCTCTCTCTCGCCCTCCCATTCTATCTGAAGATAAATGGAAAAATATCCTTGGGTAAGGATTAAAAAAAAGGGGGGGGGCGGCTGGTGTGGCTCACTGGTTGAGCGTCAACCCATGCACCAAGAGGTTGCCAGTTCGATCCCAGTCAGGGCACATGCCCAGGTTGTGGGCCCAATCCCCGGGGGGGGGGGGGGGGGCATGCAGGAGGTGGCCAATCAATGTTCTCCCTCATTGACGTTTCTATCTCTCTCTTCCTCTCCCTCTCCCTTCCTCTCTCTCTAAAATCAATAGAAAAAAAAATATTTAAAAAAAAGGGGGGGAGGGGGGCTTGGACTAGTGTTTTCCAGGATCTGTTCTGGTCTTTTTTTCCTCAAAGCACAGACAGCTTGGAAACGCAGTTGGTTAGAAATGTAGGTCTGATGTAGGGAGACATAAATGGGGTTGTAACTTTATGAGGAGAGAGACAGGGACCACCAAAGTCCTGTTGGCTAGTATGATCAGATGCCATATGAGTTGACCTCAAACAGTCATGCATAAAAACAATGGAGAGAATGTTCAATTTTCTGTACTTCCCCAAGCCAGCATTTCCTGAACCACACTGTGGAACACTAACTCTGTAAGTTGTTAATAAGTGTTCCTCAAAAAAAAAGAGCTTTATGCACTATGAACTATTTGTTTAACAGTAGGTTAAACAAATTCAAACAGGTTTCTTTATGTAGGACTTCTCAGAGATATTAGTAATAAATAACTGCCAGGTCCTGTGCTAGGTCCTCACTATAGGCATTTCATTTAATCTTTGCTTTACAGGTGAGAAACTGAGGCAGAGGTTAAGAAACTTAAATAATATCACACAGCTCATAAGATATGGCCCTAGGTCTTAAACCAGGTTTATCACCAAAGTAAGTTCTCTTAATCACCATGTGGCACTGGCTTCCATCAGCCTCCAATGTGCCTACAGATACCGCCAATCTCCAAAAGGGGTCTATGGTATGTAGGGAATCACAAAATTATTTGTCCATGGACCTTTTATTTCTTTCTCTAGAAAGAAACCCTGTATATCTATTTTTCTCTAAATACCTGTGTTTCTACTGGTTAACAGAAGGCCACTTAATCCTTCAATAAAGAATTTCAACTGCCCTGGCCGGTTTGGCTCAGCGATTAAAGAGCGTCGGCCTGCGGTCCAGAGAGACCCGGGTTCGGTTCCCGCCACGGGCATGTACCTCGGTTGTGGTTTGTCCCCGGCCCTGGTTGGTCGTGCGGGTGGCAGCCACTCGATGTGTCCCTTTCACGTCGATGTTTCTCTCTCTCTCTCTTCCTCTCTCTCCCTCCCACTCTATCTGAACAAAAAATGAAGAAGTGTCCTCAGGTGAGGATAAAAAAAAAAAGAATTTCAACTAACTAGGAAGTAAAAATTAAAGTATTAGAAGCAGAGATGTGAAAGATCTTTCCCTCCAAGACTCTCATTGTCCAGAAAAGCATGTCACCTTCTGAAGAGGGCAGTGACTCACAGTAAAGGGAGGGATTAGATCCTAGATCAACTAGGTTCTAACATATAACCCCCCTTTCTAATAATGCCTCTAAAACATTTTTGTGCCCTGGCCGGTTTGGCTCAGCGGTTAGAGCATCGGCCTGTGGTCCAGAGAGACCAGGGTTCGGTTCCCGCTAAGGGCATGTACCTCGGTTGCAGTTTGTCCCCGGCCCTGGTTGGTTGTGCGGGTGGCAGCCACTCGATGTGTCCCTTTCGAGTCGATGTTTCTCTCTCTCACTCTTCCTCTCTCTCCCTCCCACTCTATCTGAACAAAAAATGAAAAAATGTCCTCGGGTGAGGATAAAAAAAAAAAAAAATTTTTGTGTGTGATGTTTTCAACTGATGTAAAGATTCCCCAAAAGCAAGTTACTGACTGGTTTACCCAATATTTTTTCTTGTCTTTACTATTAAACTGCAACAACAACAAAAAAATAAAGAAATGCAACGAACTGTCAAAGGTAAAGGTCCAAGGAAGCACTACCTGAGAATATCATAACTGGCAAAGTCCCATTGGTAGAGGCCCAGTGCCGAACTACAGACGATGTATTTGCCATCAAAATGAAGTCTTGGCTGCAGACAGATACTTCTATCCTCAGAGACAGACAATGTCTTTAAGCACTTGCAGTTGATTTCTCTCCCAATTGGCCAAATCTATAGATAAAAGAAAATCCAGAATGATGACAGATCACATCACCACAGAAAAACTTGTCCTCAATGTGGTTTTCATTTGCTGAAGTCAGATACAAAATGAGGTAAACTGGAAAGGACACGGTTTTACAGTTGAGAGGCATGGGTTCAAACGCTGACTCTGCATGTATGTGCTGTGCTATCTTGGATAAAATACTTAACCTCCCTGAACCTCAGTTCCTACAATGAAGATAATAATGCCTACCACGTGGAACAATTTAAAAGTTGCACTAAAAACATATATAAGAGTGCTGTTAATTTTTTGCAAATTTTGTAAATCATTACACAAGTAAATGTTTGTTTTCATAGTTCAAACCTAAGAATTGAGGAGAGCAAATGATACGTGTCTTAAGAAAACAGAATATGTTAAAGATTATTTTCTGTGGATTTTCTTTTCTTCATTTAAAAATCAGGGCAAGAAACTGTCTAGAACATATAGTGAATAATTATCTTTCCAATGGGTTTAAGATGCCTTGAACTACGACATTCCTGTCTACCTTAAAATTTTCATTTTAATTTTAATATTCTTATATTTGCCAGTTTTTCTTTGATAAGGCAAAATAACAGAGAAAAAAACCTTACCTTGATCTCATATTTGTCTGCACTTAAGAGGATGTAGTCTCCAGGGCTGTGCAAGAGAGACTTGACTTTGCACTTCTGCAAAACCACCTAGAAATATAAATATTCATGTTACAAAAAGATCCTCTTAATGCCTCACTCATATATATATGAGCTTGAAATGATATTGTATGCTAGAATAGATGAGTTATTAACTCTAAGACCAACTTAACCTCTACTAAGTTTTACTACAACCAGCAGGATTTTAATCAACAGGATCTAAAAGTGTCTAATGTTGGCAGCATTTAAACTTGGCTTTAGTCTGGAAGCAAACATTAGGACTGATTTAAAAAATTTTAATTTGTTACTTTTATAGGAAATGTGAGGAACAGGAAAGTAAAAAGCCCACAGACACAGAAGTAGATACAACTCATCTGTTTTTATAAGCATGTGAATTATAAAGGAAAAAGCACTGGACTTAGGACCAGAATCTGCCATATATTGACTTTGTAATGTTGGACAAGACCATCTAACCTCTTTCTCGGTTTCCTCATCTTTAAAATAGGGGACGAGGCACTTAATAACTCTCATAATTGCAATGAAAATGAAATAAAACAATGTAAATAACAATAAAATAATGTCATAAAAGCCAACATTCCATTAACACTTGGGGTAAGCTATAAATACTAGGTTCTAGTTATTTTTGTAATAAATCAGCACAAAGGCCAGGCTTACTCATTCAGAAACCTGGGTTGCTCATTCAGCTGAAACTGACAGACCTGCTAAGGGCCAGGCACCCTGCTGGGTTCTGTTCCATCATCTCATTTAATATTTACAGGAACATTTAGCAGATGATGAAACTCAGACGCTGAAAGGAGGAAGAACTATCTAAGACATCGCAGTCAGAGTCCTGACCCCAAGTCCACTGTTTTTAACACAACACCAAATTGTCTTCTATAACTTCTCTCTTTAAATACTAAATGTGCCCAATACAGAAATATTCTCCCCCAATTTGTTTATTGTGGTAAAATACACATTAACATAAAATCTAGTATCTTAACCATTTTTACAGTTCAGTGGTATTATTGACCTTCTCATAAACTGCTCTCCTTTAGCTCCACTTATTTCAGAAAGACACAATCACCACCTAATCTAAAACCCACTAGTCACCTCTGACTCTTTCTTCTCTGTTCCCCAGGAGTTAGTAAGTTCAGTTGGCTTTATCTTAAAGACATACCCTTCATGTGTGCCCTTCTCTTTCTTTATTGCTACCCAAGTCCAAGCCATGGGCATCTTTTGCTTAGAATACTGCAAAAGCCTACATAGCCACCTATATCAATTCATGCCCCACTTAAACCCATTTTTTTTACTAAGCAGTTATTTTCTTCCTGTGTGTGCCCTGACCGGGGATCAAACCTGCAACCTTGGTGTATCAGGATGACGCTCTAACCAACTGACCTACCCTACCAGGAAGCAGTTATTTTCCTAAAACATAAATCACACCAGATCCTCGCACAGAACTCACTATTGCTTCCTACTACACTTACAATATCCAAAATCCTTAATATGGCCAAGTAAGGCATACATGATGGCCACTGTCCTACACCTCCTCCAAGAACAGCACAGCTCCACTGGGCTTCAAATGTTCTTGGTTCTTTCCATCCCCAGGGCCTGTGCTATACTGCACCCTCTGAAACACTCCACTATTCTTTAAACAGCTACCTCCAACTTACTCTTCACATTTTGTCCCTTCTCAAAAAGCTTTCCCTGAATGAATTAGATACCTTCCTAGATTTTCTCATACAACACAGCACTTCCTTCATAGCACTTAACACAATTTGTAATTATGTATTTATATGTGAAGTTACTGTTTAATAACTATTTCTCCTACTAGACTAACATTTGTGTCAGGCCTTAGTCTGTGTGGCTCACTCCTGTATCCTCAGTCCCTCAGAGAATAGTATGGTTAAGTTCAAATGTTTCTGCATGGCACTTCCATTATTAATACTGCATTTCATCTTCATAGCAATCGTTCACTGAAAACTAGAAAACATCACAATATCCTTTTAAAGATACTATACATGTTTATTTATCCTACTTCTTGCAATTACTTTCTTTTTCAAAATGAAAGCTGCTTTTGATTAAGAAAGAAATACGCTTACCCTAAATGGAAAAAAGGTCCCACAATTCCACAAGAAATAATCACCTTCAACAACTTGGTGCATAAACACATTCAGAAACTGGTATCATACTCTACATAGCTTTTTTGTACGTGACCTGCTTTATTTGCTCCATGTACCCACCGACTATATTGTGGGCATCTTTCCATGTCCATAAGTTAGTCATATTTACAGTGTTATGTGCTGGTCACTGTTGTACACCATCATGCTTTGTAGTTGCATCTATTCCACCTTACGGCTCATCCACGCTTTCTAAGGCAGTGTGTACCATCCTCCACCCCACTCTCAAAAAGCCTGACATTAAAGAGATTTCTTTTGTGAGTCTTCCTACCTTGGTAACCCATTCCGTGTGCCCAGTGAGTGTGTTCAGGCATGTCCCAGCAGATAAAGCCCATACTTTCACAGTGAAGTCTGCAGAGCCACTCACCAAGATATCCAGTTCATCATTGTAGTCAACACTGAACACTAATACATATAACAGATACAAAGTTAAAACATGCCTGTCTGAGTCTTTTATAATAGAATTCAATAGCATTTACTCTCCCTAGCTGCCCAATTTTATCATTTCTCAACCATAGCTATGATATGAATGGTACTACTCAACTAGCAACTTTGTGATAAAAAACACATCTATTTCAAAATTCTTATTATTATTGTTTATTATTCTAAGGATGGAAAGTCCCTGGACTAACAGAATCTCTTCTGCCTGTGTTAGCTTCAAAATGAGAGGCAAAACCAGTGTTGGAGATAATGGCATTTCTTCTCAGGACTATCTGCCTAGTACCACACAAAACTTATCTAGCTTATGCAGGGAAAACAGAACACAAGTAATCCTAGTCATATTTGCACTATTTATTGCAGTCAGACAAAACATCAAGAACATAAGCTACACCTGGATGGTGTGGCTCAGTGGGTTGAGCATCAATCCCATGGATTGAGAGGTCCCAATCTGATTCCCATTCAGGGCACATGCCTGGGTTGCAGGCTTGATCCTCAGTAGGAGGCATGCAGGAGGCAGCTGATTGATGTTTCTCTCTTACATCAATGTCTCTATCTCTCTCTCCCTTCCTCTCTCTCTAAAAAAAATCAATAAAAAATTTTTTTTAAAAGAATAACTTGAATCAAGGGATTAACTGTCATGACTGAGAATGAAGAGGGGTGAAAGCCAAGTTAAATTAAAAAACAAAAAAAGGGATCACATGGATCACATGTTGGCTCCTGGATTTAAGGAATGAGGTTAATGTAAACTGTAGAAACCCTTGGAAAAGGGCAACCCACCCGCCCCTGTGTGCCCCCGAAAGTGCTGGGTCCTGGCTCCGGAACTCCATTCCCAGCAGGCCACAGTGTTGTCAAAGGAGCCTGTCACAAGCTTCTGCTCATCAAACTTCACTGCTGCACAAGTATGGGTCTGGATGCCATAAACACACTGCCCTGTGCTCACATCCCACAGTTTTGCAGACAAGTCATCTGACCCTTCAAAAGAAAAACAGTGAGATTAGTAAGAAAACAAACACCGAGGAAGGAAATTCAATCCCCAAACCACGGTATTCTTAAAGAAGAACCTCAGTGGTCACCTCCTCTAGCACTTTATAGCAGAGAAAACAAAAATAGGGAGAGAATAACATGACTTGCTCAGAGTCACCAAAAACGGTGTTAAAAGCATGGGGGCTGAATGCAAGCCTTTCAGTTTAGTCCTTTTCCCTTAACTTTCTAGATTATAGAGAAGTGTTAGACTAAAGCATCCCTCGGTGCTTCTACTTATAAATGTCATAAATCTTTCACCATCATGAGCTCTGATTTGAGCTTGAAATGATGGGTATTACCTATGATTGCGTGTGTACATTTGCATATTTGTCCATTACCCAACAATCCTGAACAAATAAAGAATACTGAATAGTAAAGCTGTTGCTGGAACATGTTCTACTCTAAGGCAAGTCAAAGAGGAGCCTCAGGTCATGGCTTAACTTCTGAAAAGGTTAACCGTTAATTTCTTGGACCATCATGAAATATGTAAAGGAACCTCTAAGATAACTAAGGATAAATTATTCCCAGACATTCACAACAACTCAACAATGAGCTTATAAAGCCCCTTAAGATTCTGTAGAAAAAAGTAGGTTTCATTTCTGCCTCTGATGAAAACATTATACTGATCATGATGACAATTCAGAACTTAGTTTTAATTAATTTAAAATCCTAATGATTAATTCATATCTCACAATTTACCTTTTGAATAGAAAAGTAATAATAAAAATCAGAGAACATTTTAAGGACACAAATATCATCACTATGACAAGGACACAGTATTCTGGGAAAGCACCAAATGACCAATTTTCAAAAAGCTGAAATGACTAAATAAAGCCAGCCACAATTCTACCTTTATGGGTTAGTCAAGAGCCATTGTTTCAGACAATGGAAAAATAGCTATCACTATGAAAAAGAGCATGAACTTTAACCTGGGAAAACCCTATGAGAACATACTGAAATGGAGACTTTACTATTTAGGGATTCTGTTTCCTTTCTATAAAATAAGGGGTTGGCTTTGGCTAGTGGTTCTCAATGGGTATATAAGACATCAGAATTATCTGTGGAGCTTTATCAAAGCATACATGCAGAGCTCTACTTCAGAAATTCTAAATTAAAATATATGAGGTGGGGTCCAATGATCTTAAAATCTTGCTAAGTGATTCTAATGCATGAGCAATATTTTGAGAATCAATGTTCTAAAACAGTGCTGTTCAGTAGAACTATAATGCAAGCCACTTTAATAATTTAAATTTTTCTATTATTTACTTGAACAGGAAAACTTTTAATACAGTTTAACAATGTCAAATTATTTCAACATGTAATCAATGTAAAAATTACTAATAAAATATTTTATATGCTACATCTTTGAAACCCAAAAATGAGTATTTCACATTTCACATCTCAGTTTGAACTAGCCACATCTCAAGTGCTCAAAAGCCATTATGTGACTAGTGGCTACTATATTACTGGACAGCACAGGTCTAGATAATCTTTAAGCTTAGGCATTTTGTGACTGTGTTCCTAGGGAGCTAAAGCAGGAAATCATCTTAGGATCTAGCTGACCATGGTTCTGATTTATTACCAGTGTTCAACTGGGATCACATTCATTCATTCATTCAACCAACCTGTATTTACAGAACTTCTATGCCAGGCAAGGCTGGCTCCTGCTCTCATGGTGCTTAGTCTACTTGGGAAGACAAAAAAGCTAAACAAGCAATAATAATTCAGTACAGTAAATGGTGGGCAGTACAAAAGCCCATAGCAAATACAAAGAGGGGACAAAAGGAGAAAAAGCCTCAGATGAAGCTCCCGGAGTTTACAATTGTGCTCCTCAACATCTCTAGGCGGTCCACAAATACACCTTAGGGGACGCATGATTGGCTCAATTCTCATTTGTCTTTAAGCTGGGCTTTGGCATAGGACTGTCTGAAGAAGGGATTTCATTACTTGAAAACACTTTCAAGTTTTAACTAGTTGAAATCTAAAGTATGAATAAATTAATATGCCCCACCCCCAAAGTAATAGTATATACCAAAGGTCAGTAAAACTTTTTCAGTAAAAGACCAGAGAGTAAATATTTTAGGCTTTTTGAGCCATATCTTTTTTGGAATTACTCTACTCTGCTGGAGTAGAGTAATTCGGCCCTGCAGTTTGTAATTTGCCAACCCGACATACAGCTATTAAAGTACCTACTAAGTATCTCTATATATTACATACATATATGTGAAGAAAAACTGGTGTCAATTCATCAAGAACTACCTGGATCATTCTAAAAACTCTCTAGAAATTATTGACAATGCTCATCAAAATGCACTGTCTAAAACATTGATAATGACTACAAAAGCAGTGGCAAGGTCTAGCTAGAGAAGCGGGTCATGAGGATATCTAACTATGACCTTATTTACATTTCTGAAAGATCACTATGGCTGCATCACAGAAAATGGTTTGCAAAACTGGAGGCAGGAAGGCTGGTTAAACACTAGGAGAGAGGATAAACAAAATGTGGTATATACATATAATGAAATATTATTCAACCTTAAAAAAGAAGGAAATTCTGCCCTAGCCGGTTTGGCTCAGCAGCTGGAGTGTCGGCCCGCGGACCAGAGTCCTGGGTTCAGTTCCTTGGTTGCAGTTTGTCCCCCATCCCGGTTGGGGTCATGTGGGTGGCAACCACTCAATGTGTCTCTCTCACATCGATGTTTCTCTTTCTCTCTCCCTCTCTCCCTCTCTCCCTCTCTCTCTCTCTCTCTCTCTCTCTTCCTCCGTCTCTTCCTCCCACTCTATCTGAAGATAAATGCAAAAATGTCTTCAGGTGAGGATAAAAAAAATATATATATATATATATATATATATAAAAAAAAAAGGAAGGAAATTCCGACATATGCTACAACATGGAGGAATCTTGAAGATATACTAAGTGAAATAAGTTGGTCATAAAAGAACAAATACTGTATGATTCCACCCATGAGATACCTGAATGGTCAAATTCAGAGACAGTAAGTAGAACGGTGGTTGTCAGGTGCTGAGGTGAGGAGGGAATAGTGGCAGTGTTTAATGAGTACACTTTCAGACTGGGAAGTTCTGGAGACGGATGGTGGTGATGTTTGTACAACAATGTGAATGTACTTAATAGCACTGAACATTTAAAAATGGTTAAAATGATAAATTTTGTTATATATATTTTACCACAATTTGATTTTAAAAAGAGTTTAATCTAGTTTATATAGGAAAACACTGGGCCATTCAGTTTTATATCCTAAAAAAACAGTGGAAAACAATCAAGTTGAGTTCCAGTGGGACAAGTCTCTTAATTGCTAAGTCTTTAGGAGCCATTATTCTCTGCTCCTTTTTGGCTTTATGTCAACCTTCCCTATGGATTCCCATTTGCTACACTGACTAGACCAACATGTTTTCAAAGAGGTCATCAAAGATGTAGCCTATGCTCTGGCCAGTGTGGCTCAGTTGGTTGGGCATTGTCCTGTGTACCAGGCTGTTGCTAGTTCAATTCCTGGTCAAGGGTACATGCCCAGGTAGTGGGCTTGATCCCCGGTAGGCAGCCGATTGATGTTGTGCTCTCACATCAATGTCTCTCTCTCTCCCTCTCCCTTCCTCTCTCTCTAAAAACCAATAAACTATTGTTTAAAAAAAAGAAAAATGCAGCCTAGAAACAAAAGGGAACTAAGTAAATATAGACTATTTTTCATTAGATGCAAGAAATAAAAAGCCCCCTCACCCTGGCCAGTTTGGCTCAGTGGTGGAGCATCGTTCCATGGACCAATGAGTCACTGGTTTGATTCTGGCCAAGGAAGGGCACATACCTCAGTTGCGGTTCGTCCCCAGCCCTGGTTGGGGTTGTGCAGGAGGCAACCAGTCAATGTATCCCTCTTACATCGATGTTTCTCTCTCTCTCCCTTTCTGTTCCTCTCTCTCCTTCCCACTCTATTTGAAGATAAAAAGAGAAAATAACCTAGGGTGAGGATTAAAAAAAAAAAAAGCCCCCTCAGTTCAGAATATAATACTTTGATATAAAAAAAATTACAGGGATGGTTATGTAACAAAGGTAAGCAGAAAAATGAGCTGAACACAAATGGAGTTAACTATCGTATCAAACTAAGTTTAAATATTTAACTTGTGGAACCAGATCTCAACTCTCATCTGCCTATCTGAGGCTACTGGCTCTGCAGACCAACTGAATAAACAGTTACCAGTGCCCTCTTTAAGACAGGCAATTTTCATTCTCCTTGAAACTCTTTTCATCACAGTCCTGTTTCTTTCTCTGTCCTCTTTCTCTAAGTACACTCTTCAAGGGTCCACCCTAGGCTCTATTCTTTTTCCTCTCTACATCTCCCTTTAAAATTTCACTGTTACAGCCAAAGCTGTGATGTGACTAATTCCTAAATCTTTCTCTCTAGCTCTGAGTACTCTCCAAAGCTCTGATCCTGCATTTCCAGATACCTGTGGGAATCTCCACTTACACATCAAACTGAATCAAATTCATCTCAAACTGAACTTCATCTACCCTCTCAAGTTTATTCCTTCATTTTCTGGGTCTGACAGAAATAAGAAACATTGGTCTACTTGAAGCAGAAAGCTCTGATCCTGGCCCTTTTTCTGCTCAAAAATCTTTCATCTTTTTTTCTTACTGCTTATAGAAAACTATCTAAACTCATGTTCCCAGCATGCAAGGCTTTCACAACACAGCCCAAGCCTATTATCATATTCTAAGAGTCTCTACTTATACCCTAATAGTCCAACTAAAATGAATTTTCTCTCTACATGCTCCATGCTCAGCCCTATATGTTTGCTAATGCTGATCTTCCTACTGGAAAGCCTCTACTTTGAATCTCATCTCTCTAAAGTCTACCCATTCTTCAAGACTCAACATAAACACACTGCTCAATTTTCAAATGGAAGAAATCACTCCTTCTGAACAACTACATGAATTTTCTTCTTATACATTTCAACCATATCATTTGATCATGCCTCTTTTATAGCGCTTGCTTTTCTTGACTAGAAGCCAGATGTCACAATATAGCGGCTTGCAGGGTGACTATGACCCAACCACAATAGTTTTCAAATATGAATAATACTTAAAAATCAGCACTTTAAAAATCAGGATATTTCACAAAAATCTAGATGTTGGACTTCTCTTAAAAGTCAGATCTGGCCCTGGCCGGTTTGGCTCAGTGGTTGGAGCATCGGCCCGTGTACCGGAGAGTCCCAGGTTCGGTTCCCGCTGGGGGCATGTACCTCGGTTGCAGTTTGTCCCCGGCCCCGGTTTGGGTCGTGTGAGTGGCAGCCACTCGATGTGTCTCTCTAACATCGATGTTTCTCTCTCTCTTCCTCCCTCTCTCCCTCCTGCTCTATCTGAAGATAAATGTAAAGAAGGTGTCCTCGGGTGATTAAAAAAAAAAAAAAAAAAGTCAGATCTGACAACTCTGAGCCTGAATCCCACATGGCAATAATTCACTACAATGGAGCAGCAGTTACCCTCTAGAAGGGCAGGTGTTCTCTGATCAGCCACAGTCTACATGGAGACTTTTATTTAACCAGGTTACCTTCCTGATTCCAGTGTGTATGTTCTCTGTCCCATTTTAGCTACGTATGCCTTCACATTGTCTTTCACATAGAAGGCATTTTATAAATAAATACCTTCTGAACAGCACAAAGCACAACAGGATCCTTTCTTACCATTTCAGAAATGAGCAGGATAATGACCTCATTCAATCTGTACCATGTTAATTTTAGCATTAGCCATCAATCTTTTTGGTAATACTATTTTATTGCTGTTCAAAGGGCTAATCTGAGAGCCACTATAAGCTTAGTTCCAAATTCGGAATTTCCCAATTCAACCACGGTGAAAAATACAACCTCTTAAGTGAAAAGATGACACAAACACTTGTACAGGCATACCTCAGAGATATTGAGGTTTCGGTTCCAGACCACGGCAATAAAGCAAGTCATACAAATTTTTTGGTTTCCTAGTGCATATAAAAGTTATGTTCACACTATACTCTAGTCTACTGTGTGCAATAGCATGTGTCAAAAAAAAACAACAAAAAAAACAATGTACATACCTTAATGAAAAAATACTTTATTGCTAAAATATGCTAACCATCATCTGAGCCTTCAGAGAGTCATAATCTTTTTGCTGGTAAAGGATCTTACCTTCAATTTGTAAAAAAAAAAAAAGGCAATATCTGCGAAGCACAATAAAACAAGGTATGCCTATGTAATTCTGTAACAAATACTTCTCTCACTAGTAACAGTCCCAGGAATACTATGTTAGAAAAATTAAACTAATGTTTTGGATAATTTTCAACAGACACAGCATGACTCTCAATATGCAAACCTGATTAATTTAATCAGAATTAAAATGATAGAACACAGAGAACCACCTGGAGAATAACCTTAAAATGCAGGGTTGGGTCCAGTTATTGTAGATATTAACTTTCTGGGTAGTTAAATAATTCAGTGAATGTGTCCCATTTACTTCTGCTCCAAGTAACTGAAGTTTTTATTGTATTTCAAAAGTAAAGTTTGATGATGATTTTTTTTTTAAGCTAGAGTCAACTGCCAGTATTTACCTAAGTGCAATCAAGCACCAAGCTCAAAGTTAATACTGCATCACAATCTTTAAAAAAATTTTTTAAATACCCACCACTGATCATGAGGCAAAAAGGACGTGGAAAAGCCATCACAACTGGGAAAGTACATCAAAGTACAGAAGAACAGACGATACTACAATAATGAGGCTTATAGGAAAATAATGTAAACATGGAGTAACTTCAGTATGACAAACAAAACTAGGAAGTGCCTTAAATTTAGTGTTTACTTTATATAACGAAGTATATAGTATTCTAGAGAATATAACACCACATTAAAAAATGTATATATACATATCCTCAATGAATAAGAAAATTTTACACCCTGGGCAGTTTTGCTCAGCGGTTAGAGCGTCAGCCCACGGACCAATGAGTTGTGGGTTCAATTCCAGTCAAGGGCACATACTTCGATTGTGGTTCATCCCCGGCCCTGGTTGGGTCGTGCGGGAGGCAACCAGTCGATGTGGCTCTATCACATTGATGTTTCTCTCTGTCTCTCCTTCTCTCCCTCCCTCCCTCCCACTCTTTCTAATGATAAATAGAAAAATATCTTCAGGTGAGGAATAAATAAAAAAGAAAGAAAGAAAAATTTTAAACAATCATGAGAAATAATATATCTCTTATCTATCAAAAAATATTAAAATTGAGTCTAGTAGGACTCTGAGGGAGAAGCAGGTTATTTAAGACTTCTGTAGGCATGGCATCAATTCAACCTATCTGGAAAGGACACTAAGAGGAGCTATAAAATCATTCATATTTCTGGATCTGGTGATTCTACTTTGAGGCTGCTGCCCGAATAAATAATTCAAGAAAAAAATGCAAACAAAAATATTCATAAAAAAAGAAATAACCTGCCCTGGCCTGTTTGGCTCAGCATTTAGAGCGTCGGCCCGTGGACCAGAGAGTCCTGGGTTCGGTTCCCGCTAAAGGCATGTACCTCAGTTGCAGTTTGTCCCCGCCCTGGTTGGGGTCGTGTAGGTGGCAGCTGGTCGATGTGTCTCTCTCACATCGATGTTTCTCTCTCTCCTTCTCCCTCTCTCCCTCCTGCTCTATCTGAAGATAAAAGAAAAAAAAACGTCCTCAAGTGAGGATTAAAAAAAAAAGAAAGAAAGAACCTGAATATGCACTAATATGGAAATAGCCACATAATGATGATATATTTACACAAAAGAACACTCTATACTATTAAAAATGGCAACTACACCCTGGCCGGTTTGGCTCAGCGGTTAGAGCGTCGGCCAGTGGACCAGAGAGGCCCGGGTTCGGTTTCCGCTAAGGGCACCTACCTGAATTGCAGTTTGTCCCCTGCCCCAGTTGGGGTCGTGTGGGTGGCGACCACTTGATGTGTCTCTCTCATGTCAATGTTTCGCTCTCTCTCTTCCTCCCTCTCTCCCTCCTATTCTATCTCAAGATAAATGCAAAAATGTCCTCAGGTGAGGATAAAAAAATAAAAACATAAATAAAAAATGGCAACTACATAGTTTAGGTAATAGTCAAATGTTTACTACAAATTATCTTGGATGAAGAAAACACAGAGTATCCCTATATATTATATACAATAAAAGTGAATAGGCATTAGGGTTACCGATAAGAACTGCTAAAAGCCATCTGAAACACTGCCTAAGAATTATTTACCTGTCAAAATGTATTGCCTGAGCCCTGGCCGGTTTGGCTCAGCAGTTAGAGTGTCGGCCTACGGTCCAGAGAGACCCGGGTTCGGTTCCCACTAAGGGCATGTACTTCGGTTGCAGTTTGTCCCCGGCCCTGGTTGGTCATGCGGGTGGCAGCCACTCGATGTGTCCCTTTCACGTCGATGTTTCTCTCTCTCTCTCTCTCTCTCTCTTCCTCTCTCTCCCTCCCACTCTGAACAAAAAATGAAAAAATGTCCTCAGGTGAGGATAAAAAAAAAAATGTATTGCCTGAAATGTGGGCACTGATTATAATCATATGTAGAAACACAGGCCCAATATAATTGGAAGATATACATAATCCTAAATTTTAATATCTATTATATAAAGTTACTTACTTGTCTAGTTTTAAAATATTCACTGTCTTTGCTCCCATGCCCAAACTCTTAACGTCTAATTCTTCTTAGCACCACAGGAATTTAGAACAAGACAGAAATACTTCCCCTCCCATACAGTATAGAGAAAGAAGGAAACAAACACAGAAAGGTTATATAATTCTTCCAAGATGATCTAACTACTTGCCTGGACTACTAGACTAAACTTTTCCACTGGTTTCCCCCCAAAAACACTGTTGATGGGGGAGGGTGGGGGGAACAGTTCCAGGGTTTCTTACCTGTACAGAGAAGTCCATCTTTGTAGTAAAGTGCATACACTCTGGCACTGTGCCCAATTAATGAGGAGGTTTCAAAGGCTTCATGGTCCTCCAGTTGCTTCATTCTCAAAATAGCTTTCAAATAAACCTTCTTCCAGTGCAAAGCGTCCTGAACAGAATCATCTATCTGCCAGCCCAAATTTTTACATGCAGTCTGCCACACCTCTGTACAGGCACTTATCACCTTATTCCACTGTTTAGAGACGAGGCAGCATGTGAGTAAAGTCTGAGGATCGAGCCATTTTAACAAATAAAAACTGAGCTCCAAGGGCAGGAGTTTGAGGAAGTCCCGCTTGAGGAGAGTCTCCAGGTTATTGGAGAGATGCCTGAGCTGGACTGCCCCACTCAGACTAATCAGGTGATCCAGAGTTTCATTTTTCTGCAAGTCCGTCAGAGAAAGAAATGTAACAGAAATGTTATCAAGCCATGTCTCAAAGTCCTTTCTCTCCATAAGGTTATGGAAAAATTTACCTGTGGCACATCAAAATATTGTATTAGTTCTGTTCAAAAAGACCGTTCAAGCAAGACTGCTAACAAATGATTAAAAATTAGTGTAAAAAATTTAGCATTACTTTATGCTTAGTTATTACATTACAATTTTACAGTTAACACACTATATCTGATATTTTCCATGCACACAAAAGGAAATACATTTGAGAAAACATTCTTTAACAAATCACGATCTCCAAAACATAAGTCAATGAAACTTATGTTGCTGTGTGTAACTTGCTCCTTTTGAAGTCTAGCACATGCTACATGCATTTTCACAAAGATTTACAAAGCATTCATTCATTATGAAACAATGTATTCTATACAATATACCCCTCCTTCCTCAAAACCATCATAACATGATTTCCTTAATATATGCTATTTAGGCATTAAAATCACAAAAATAAGCACCACAATGTGACAACCAGAAAACAAGTCTAGAGCAGTAACCTAACACATTAGTTATCATGCTAGGCACAACCTGACCTCTGTTACCCAAAATCACAGAACTAATTACTGGCTTTTGTAATAGATGTTCAGGCATAAAGGTTTGGGGAAGAAAAATCAGCAGATTTAGTAAGTTATGTAGCTCAGGTATTCTGGTTCTTCCACTTCTTTTATGGCACTGCCTGTTAGAACATGAATTACCAAAGGCTTTATTTGGCCTTACATAGTCTGTTTTTAATAAGCCTCATATGAGCTGGTGACAACTCTTAACCATGTGCCCCAGAGTCATGTGGGTCCTAGAAGCCTGAACAAATACGTCAAATTAGTATTCCTGATGCTTACAAAACACCAAAAACCAGGTATCATCAGCTCCACTTAGCAGATAAGGAAATTACAGGTCAGAGAAGGTAAGTGATTTACCTATGGTTAACAACTAAAATAGCAGCAGAACAGACTGGAGGCCAGTGCTCTCAAGATCAGTAATTTTCCGATCACACCAAGCTGTCTCTCTCTGAAGGCAGCTACAACCAGGAACATCACAACTTGGTGATAAGATCTGGGGGCACTGTGCCTATCTGATTATACCACCTACCCCTTAGGAGAATGACAAACTGCTCCAGGGCTAACTGGAACAAAAAATTTTTTACAAGTATCCAGCATTACACAGTGTGTCAAGGTGTCAAATCACTCTTAACAATGGAGACTAAACTAATGGAAAGAAAACAAAAATAAAGCAAATCAGTAAAAATCATCTTTCACAAGATTGGCCATATGTTGACAGATGTTAGTACTAGTACTGGGTGATGAAGGTTTATTATTCTCTTTATTTTTTTTATATGTTTAAACATTTCCATGATTAAAAAAAGAAAAACCTTGCCTTCTAATCTGATCAATTTTCCATCAGATTGTCAAACTAATTTTTAAAATGCATATCCAAATTAATATGGAAGAGGAAAATAAATTCCTTTCTATATATGTCACCTAGATCAGGTCTACACAAAAAGCCAGATCTCATATTTCAACTTTGTTAATATGAGGTGAGTAAAAACCATTTTCATTAATTTCCCCAAAATCAATTTTGGCAAGAATGTCATTAGGCAAAAAACAGTAGAAGCAACCAAACCTTTCCAATTATAGCATCTAGTTTTCTTTTTTAGAACAGTGAATAGACTTTAAAATAATACTCTTGAAGTCTATGGGTTTGGGCTAGGTAGGATTTATTAATTTAAGGATTTACTTGGCTACAAAAAATAATCAGTTCACCAAAAGTTTTATCAACTTAACACAAGATAATAAGCCTCTTACTTCTCAATCCTGACAATCTATCCATAACATTTTTACAAAATTTATACTTAAAAAAAAAATCATTCACAGCAACACAAAAACAACCCTTTACAGTGAATATTCATATAATGTCACAACAGCTAATAACTTAATACTGATTAAAAACATACACCTAAACATCTGCCCAGGAATAATTTTTTACAATAAAAAAGGGGGTCCGACCGGTGTGGCTCAGTGGTTGAGCATCAGCCCATGCACCAAGAGGTCTCTGGTTCAATTCCCAGTCAGAGCACATGCCCAGGTTGTGGGCCAAATCCCCAGTGGAGGGCATGCAGGAGGCGGCCAATTGATGTTCTCTCTCACTGATGTTTCTCTCTCTCTCTAAAACCAATAAAGAAAAAAAAGGGGGGGTGTACAGGGTCTCCTCTAACACCTACACCTCTATACCTACATGCATACACATACAAAATATGCCACATATCCATCATAAAAAGGCTTATATTTATGTAAACTGGATTGTTATTTAAATGGCCACAAGACAAATTTATAATACCCATGAAAACATTACCAGGATCCCATCATTCACAAATAAGTAAGAGACATCCTACAGCATGTCACGTGCACATGACACCACAGAAGACTATGGGACAAGCTTTCCAGTGAGCAACGTTAAAAAAAAAAATCCAGCCATGCCCTGGCCAGTTTGGCTCAGTGGTTAAAGCATCAGCCCAGGGATTGAAGGGTCGCGGGGTTCAATTCCAGTCAAGGGCATGGGCTGCAGGTTTGATCCCCAGGCCTGGTTGGAGTTGTGCAGGAGGCAACCAATCAATATCTCTCTCCTTCTCCCTCCCTCTCACTCCTCCTCCACACTCTCAAAATCAATGGAAAAAAATAACCTCAGGTAAGGATTAACCAAAACAAACAAAAACAAAAAAACACCCAGCCATTTCTGAGATTTATATATTCTCCTAATGCCTAAGAATTTTTTTTCCAACTCTTAAATTAGAGATTGCCCTTTAAGCTGTTTTACAGTTCATCTCTGACTGTCATGAAAAAGGCATCTTTATTTTAATAAAGCAGGCCCATTAACTCAACAGAATGCATGATTAAAAAACACCATTCTGATTTCTTCTTGCACTTTCCCCTAGATAACATGAACATTTTAGTTTGGTCTCCCCTACACTTGTATATTGAACTAGCATTCTATTTATTATTAAACATGCTCTGCATCATGAAAAAAACACCACCAGTTTTTACTTTTCTAAAAAATCAACTAACTCTGGAGGAGGGAACTTTCTTAAGGCCACAGGTCTAAACTGAACAGTTTTAGAAGAGAACCCCTAGGAATCTGTGTTGTGTACTGGCAGCACAAGGCCCCAAGGGGGAAAACTTCAGGATGTGGGATTTCAATTCAACATAAGGAGGAGCTTTTAAATCATCAGAGCTTTTTAATAATGAAATAGCTGCCTCCAGAGTGGTGAGCTTCCCATTACTGGGATCAGTCAACGACAATTGGATACAAAGGCAGAATGAAATGCTTTGAAGTCAGTCAAAATTTTTACTGATTCAGCCACTTCTTACATGATCATGGACATGTTCAACTAACTCTAAGCTTCAATTTTGTCATCTGTAAAATGGAAGCTATAATTCACCTTAAGAGTTGTGAAAATCAGAAATAGAGTAGCTTAGCACAGAGCCCAGTCTAGAGAAACTCAAATGGCACTTTTTGTTAGTTTTATTAGTATAAATACCTGGCAAGAAAGTTTTTAGTGGTCCTGAGGCTGAAAGGGACATGACCACTAACATCCATCTGAATTCTATGATATTATCACAAAGTTGCTCTTAAAATGGCTTAAGATATATGGAAAACTCAAGGGCTCAAACTTACTGGGAGTTTAATTTTATAATTAAGGGCAGTTATCGACTTGGGGCTATAGTTTCCTACTAGGTGAATTTTTCTCTCCACTCTACCCATACTCTTGCCCTTTTTCCCCCCACTTCAGACTACACATTAAATTTGGTCTCCTGCCCTGGATATTAACAATCACAAAGCTCTGAAATAGGTGATGCGATGAAAAGACTTCTAAACTGGGAGATGGGAGACCTGGCTTTGGTCTCCGGTTCTGCTATTTAACCCCCTATGTTCCCTTAGGTAACTCTAATATTTGTAATGGTTTAATGTCTACTCATAGACATTACCTCATTTGATTTTCACAACTTTGTGGAAGGTATCAGTACTACTGCCCTTAATAAACACGGAAATTTATGGCCAAATAAGTGGAGTGACTTTCCTAGGGTCCCATAGGAAGCAGCAGGCTCAACATCGTGCCCAGTCCCAACCCTATCAAAACAAAACAAAACCTTTACCTCTAGGTCTTATTAGAGATACGGCATTCTGGGTAAAACATAGTGAATGCATTTTCCTCTCCTCCACCAGGCCCTGGCCTAGTAAAGAGCAAAAAAGCAAGACATTTGTTTTGGGGGAGGAGGCTTCATCTTCCCTCTCTTATCAAGTATAATCAGCAGTTAAAGAGTACAGAGGCTTTCATATACACAGAGTATCTTTTCAACCAGTTCCTAACACTGGTTGCCTCCAGAGAAAACTGAAGAGCTGAAGAACAGGGGTAAGGGGCCGCTTTCTTAATTGAAAACCATGTGAATACACTAGCTACTCAAAAGCCATCTTTAGTTTAAGATGAATTTTTTAAAGCTTTAAAAAAACATAAATAGAATAAAATAAGGGTTCTGCAACTCTACCTGTTGCCGGGTGACCCTGGGCAAATCACTCGTCACCCATCCAAAAGCCCAGCTACCTCACTTGTAAAATTGAGTTGTAACCATGAACAGCATTGCCCACAAGGGTTTTTGTATATAAGATAATGTCTGTAAAGCGCTTAGCACCGCACCTGACACACTGGTAAGCCTACAAGAAACGCCAGTAACCATCATTATTTAGCATTATTGGTGTTACCTTTATTTCAAGCAGCACCCCACATACACACCTGTTTCCATGGCATACCCACAATTATGGCGCAGTCCCTCACATTAGCACAGCGCTTGTACTTCATACACCACCTCTCCACACTTCATCTTTCAAACTCAGGGCAGCCCTGGGACATCACTGTTAACTCATTTCGTAGCTAAGGAAACGGAGGTGGTAACTCCGAGGCTCAATTTCCCCATCTCTAACATCAACTCCAGATCCCTTCAACCCGTTCGTCGCTCCCAGGTCCCCGGCTCCCGGAGCCGTGTTCCACGCGGCACTGACCTGAGCGAGCGCCCCGGGGCCCGGGACCTCGCGCGGGGCTCACACCGACTAGGCGCGCTCGGGCCGCCAGAGCCTCGCAGCGGCCGGGTCCACTCCACAGCCATGGCGCCTGCAGGGAGAAAAAGACAAACGGCCGGAGGTGCGGCGGGTCAGCAGAGGCGCGGGCGCCTGAAAACCCCTCCCCAACCCGGCCCCGCCTCATACACAGAACAGACCTGGACCAGCGGCCGCCGCTCGCCGTCCGCAACCTCAAAGGGGAGCGGCTTCCGGTGCTGCCTGCGTCATCTCCGCGCGTCCCTCCGCCCGCGGCGCCCAGAAGACGCGGCTGCACTTCCGGCCCCCGCCTCAAGGGGGAAGCGGGAGGGCTTAGGCGAGCGTTGCGGGAGGCGGAGCATGCGCAGTACGGCTCTCTGGATAGGTGTGGAACCTGAACTTACGCTTACTTCCAGGCTGTATATTCGAATATATACAGCGCATGTATGTTCCTCATCCAGTCTGATCTTGCTCCAGTTGTGCGGCGCTTTTTCTGTTATCCTCACTTTAGGGAGGAGAGGGAAGAGAAGTTAAGAGATGTGTCCAAAGTCAAACAACCTACTGAGCACCTATTGTGTCCAAAACAATGTTCAAGGGGATAGGGTTAGTGAACAAAAAGCACAAAAATCAAAGCAAGCTTCCTCAGACCTCAGGAACAGAAAGCTGAGAAGTAATAAGGCAAATTACAATTTTCTATGAAGATTTTTCAGATATACAATAAACTTACTGAACAAGTAAAAAAAAAAAACGCGCAAAAATCCCTGACCTTCTGAGGTTTATCTCCTAGTGGAAGAGACAGACAGATAAATAAGACATGATGCAAACTTTAGCAAGTGTTAAGGAGAAAAATTATCCAAGGTAAGGGGGTTGTTGAGGGAAAGAAGAGAGTTAGATGATTAGATTTGAACCACAACTCTTAAACACTCTCTGGTTATGCCTACGGCCTGGTTCCTTAACTTCTCTGGCTTTATTTTCCTTATCTGCATAGTAGTTAGAGTACCCTCCTCATCTGATCGTTCTGAGGACTAAGGAGATGAAACATAATCTTTAGTGTCAGGAATTAAAACTGTGTGTTTCCTTTGTGCCAGGTCCTCTTCTAGCCACTTTTTATGCTATGGCACTCAATTCCCATCACAACCCTACATGGTAGTTACTATTATCAGCTCCATTTTTAGAGATGGAGAAACTTAGGTCAAACGAATATTTCAACACAGGCCCCTTTCAGAACTTAAGTCATCTTTGTCTCTCCATAAAGGCTCATAAACCTCATGCAAGTGCACACACACACACACACACACACACACATTTAGATGCATCTTATACCAGCACTGTCCAATAGGACTTTCAGCAATGATATTCTCTATCTGTGCTGTCCAATAGATCAGCAGTAACCTCTTGTGGCTATCAAACACTTGAAAATTACCTAATGTAACTAAAGAAATAAAAATTTAATTTTAATTAATTGAAATTTAGGCCCTGGCAGAGCAGCTCTGTTGGTTAGTGCATCATCCCAATATGCCGTGGTTGTGGGTTTGATCTCCCATCAGGGCACACACAAGAATCAACCAATGAATGCATAAATGAGCGGAACAACAAATTGATCTCTCCCCCCCACCCTTTCTCTCTCTGAAAAAAAAAAAAATTAATTTAAATGTAAATAGCCACATGTGGCTTATAGCTACCATATTGGACAATTTGGTCTGATGATATAGGCATAACACATAATATAGATAGTAAGACAGTCACATATTCAGTTAGTGGGAGAGCACAGCCAAGGCTTCAAACAGCCTGAGTCCATCTAGGGTTCATGAAACATGGAAATAAAAAATTGACTGTGTGATGTGGAGCCAAGTCTAGTGTCCTGAAAGTCAGGTCTCAAGAGAACAAATTCGATTTAATAGGCAACAGAATGCTTCTGAAGGCTTCTAAGACATAGAGTCACTGTTGAAAACATTATAAGAAAATTTAGGCCCTGGCCACTTTGGCTCAGCGGTAGAGCGTCCGCCCACGGACCAATGAATCTCAGGTTCGATTCAGGTCAAGGGCATGTACCTTGGTTGCAGTTTCCCTGGACCTGGTCGGGGTCATGCAGGAGGCAACCAGTTGATGTGTTCCTCTCATGTCAATGTTTCTCTCTCTCTTCCCCTTTCTCTCTGTCTCTCTCCCTCCCACTCTATCTGAAGATAAATAGAAAAATATCCTCAGGTGAGGATTAAAAAAAAATTTAAAAAGAAAATTTGGGAAGACCGGTACACAGATCAGATAAATTCTACAAAAGGGAAGGCAGTACTAATATAATCAAGAAAATCAAGCACCCTAGGTATTTTCAGCAAACTGTCTCAACCCAAATATGGTAGGAGTTTGATGACTCAAACTGGGGATTCCAGATGGAGCTGCTCCCGAGACAATATATTGTTTGAACCTCTTATGGACAAAGAAACCAAATTCTCTAAGTTCAAGCCCAGAGGAGACCCAGGAGCAAAATTTATGGCTCTAAAAAAATGAAAAGAAAATTTCAAAATAGGATGTGTTTAATTAAATACCTCTAAGACCTATTTAATTGTTAGATTTAGTATGTGTAAAAAAAATATCCCTTTCATTTGAATGGTTGTTGAGGTTAGGTTCTCCCACTTTGTAAACATTTCCAAGATTAAGCAATGATTATTGGGAAAACATAGACAACTTTAAATGTAACGAGTTATTCCTAAAAACTGCTGTAAATAGCTGGTAGGAAGATAAATATGGGGGGGGGGGGGGGAATACCACCTGGCCTGAGAACAGAATGCTCAGTACAACTGCTTCTGTGACAGAAACATGAAAATATGCTGGATGTTGTTCTTTCCTGAAAATAAACTTCCTGGTTGAAACGATGTTTGAGGTCATTCCTACACATATATGCTCTAGGAAAATAGCTAATGCTAAACATCAAATGCTCAATCTCTTCAATTCAGGCTAAAATAGACTACATGTTGTTTTCCATTTTGAGATAGTTACCTGGGAGAAGTAGTTGGATGACATATAATTGATTTAGTAAAGTTCTTCTATCGTCTATACTAGGAATTCAAAATCCTTCCCAATGAAACATACACCAAACCTCACCAGTTGTTTCTTTGGGGATAAAAATGACACCCACGTGTATGACACGTATCCCTTGATGTTTAGTACATTTCTTTTTTTTCTTTTTTTAATCCTCACCCAAGGACATTTTTCCATTTTTTGTTCAGATAGAGTGGGAGGGAGAGAGAGGAAGAGAGAGACAGAGAGAGAGAGAAACATTGACATGAAAGGGACACATCGAGTGGCTGCCTCCCGCACAACCAACCAGGGCCGGGAACAAATTGCAACCGAGGTACGTGCCCCTAGTGGGAACCAAACCCGGGTCTCTCTGGACCGCAGGCCGATGCTCTAACCGCTGAGCCAAACCGGCCAGGGCAATTTCTTGCATGTGCATGTATAGGGGAATTACTTCAACTGTTTAGTTTCTTGAGATGCACTCCAAACATTCTATATGACATTTCTCCTTGTGTGATGATGCTGTGGAGAGGTGGTATGGGTGAACTGTTCTTTCAACTCCCATGCATAGTTCACCAGGAACTGGCATAAAGACAAGGGGTTAGTTTCAAGAGGTACAGAAGATTGGAAGCATTTGAAGAGGTTTGCTTTTTTTTTTCTTCTGGATTCACTCTAGCTGAAACATGATCAGCACTTGCTCTCCTATACAGCCAGCAGGTATTCTGGGACAAAAGCTCAGGTTGATTGCCAGAAACCTTATCCTTAAAGTCTGAGACACAAAGTACCTTACTTCAATTGCTGTTAGACTGGCGTTATCCTGAGGTACATTTGGGCATAATTTGACATCTGGACTCAGTAATTTTCAAAGCCCTGAAATTGCTCACAGACAACATGCAGGTAAGTTTCTTATAATCTTTGAAGCATTTGCTATCTATTACAGTAGACTTTGAGGTGGCTGGAGTTTCTTCCATGTACAAATAATCAGCACTGAGAAAATGGAAAGGAGTTCAGATTATAATTTCAGGAGTTCATTTGGTTTGGTTGTTTTTTCCTGTTCAACAGACATGGAAAAGTAAAAGATGGGAGTCAGGATTCTTTAGTGGTTAAGAGTGAGGTTTGGAATTTGACATACTTGAGTTCAAATCATGATATACCCCACCCCCTTATGCACTGAATGATCTTGGGCAAATTACTAAACAGCTTGATGCTCAGCTTAATTTTGAAGAAAACCTATCTGAAATGATTAAGGCATATAAAGAACTTAGCACAGTGCCTGGCCCATGACAAGTATCCAATAAAAGGTAACTGTTATGATAGGAGGTTGTGTTGATCAAAGCTACAATGAACAGAGATTTAATTCCTTTAATATCCCCTGGCTCCATTATATTACAATACTGCATGTGCTCTTCTAGATGGAAAGTTGCCATCTCCTTTGATGAAGTGGCGGAAGCTTGGCACGAGTCTGTCCTAGATCTCTGAATGGGGTGCTGAACAGATAGCAGGAATCTGCCCATGTTGACAGACATGTCAGATGGATTAAGGGACATTGTCAAAACAGACAATGTCAGAATTCAATATTAGATTAAGTTGAAAAGTCACACTGGAAGAATGTAAATGTTTGATAGTAGCCATTGTGCAGTGGCCAACAAAAGCAATCAGGTCATTGAAAAATAGCCCTTGACCTTTGTAATTAGAGAAGAAACTGATCCAAGTGCTTCAATTCCAGAAAGAATATCATGTATTTTCCTATAGGCTTTTAGCACAATGATGCCACTTGTTACTTTATATCCATGTGTCCCTGTGAGATTCCTCTTTGTTTCCCCAGCGTTTAACACAGAGCCTTGTATATAGAGTAAGCAGGCTCTTATGCAAACAGGCAAGGAAACAACCAGCCAAAATTTTATTCAGTTTTCACTTTGTGCCAAACACTGAACTCAGCAGCACTGGAGAAGAGAGAGAGGCGTGATGCCTGCTGTCTGGAAGGGCATGCTCTACTTGGAGAGACAGATTAACAAAAATAAATAATAAACACTTAAAATAGGATACCGCTAAGTGCTGTGAGAGGTACCTATAGTGTTCGATGGGGGCAAAAACAGAAGTGAAGATGAAGGTTGAATGAACATGTGTTCTTTTCTTATTTAGGTGACATTCTGCAGACTTCGGACTTACCAGTGGTGTTTCATTCTGTTTAATGTCATCCTATTTCATGCCTTGCTTTTTGGGGCTGATTTTGTGGAAGAATACTTTCTGCATGCTTTACCTTATGTAGATATGAAAGTTCTTGAAATTAAGGATAAGGCAAGAAAATTGAACATGGAGCCCCTAAGAAGTAATCTTTCCAAATATTATATCTTGAGCCAGTCAGAGGTTTGTAAAGGGAAGAACATATTTTTGCTCTCTCTTATCTTCAGTAGCCCAGGAAATCGAACAAGACGGGACCTCATCAGGAAAACCTGGGGTAATGTGACCAGTGTCCAAGGGCACCCTATTCTCACACTGTTTGCTCTGGGAATGCCTATTTTGGCAACTACCCAGCAAGAGATAGACAAAGAGTCCCATAGGAATAATGATATAATCGAAGGAATCTTTTTGGACAGTCCTGAGAACCAAACCCTGAAGATCATCACAATGACGCAATGGGCTGTGACCTTCTGTCCTAATGCCCTGTTCATTCTCAAGGTTGATGAAGAGATGTTTGTCAATCTACTAAGCTTGGTAGATTATCTTCTCAATCTGAAAGAACACCTCGAAGATATCTATGTAGGAAGAGTTATCCATCAGGATATGCCCAATAGAGACCCTACAAGCCAAGAATTTGTCTCTTTTAGCGAGTACCCAGAAAAGTACTACCCAGATTACTGCAGTGGTGAGGCCTTTATTATGTCCCAAGATGTGGCTCGGATGATGTATGTGGTTTTCAAAGAAGTACCCATTGTAGTGCCTGCTGATGTGTTTGTAGGAATCTGTGGCAAGTCTATTGGCCTTATACCCATCCACAGTTCAAGGTTTTCTGGGAAAAGACACATCAGATACAACAGATGTTGCTATAAATTCATCTTCACGTCTTCAGAAACTACAGATGCCGAAATGCCCTTGGCATGGAAAGAAATTAATGATGGGAAAGAATGTACACTGTTCGAGACTTACTCTGGACTCATTTCCTGCAAACTTCTGACATACCTTGACAGCTTTAAACATTTTCGTATTGGTACCATAAAAAACAGTGCCATGTATTTTGGTGATTAGGATTTGCTTTTCTTATAGGTGTGTTCGTTTTAAATTGCCTCCTACCTTGTTACAGAAAGAATTCCTCCTTCTTTGTGTTTTATGTAGTTTTGATTGTACTCAGAAAGTTGCGAAGTGTTTTTAGTGCCCTGATATACTACATCATAATGAAATCTCATTTTAAAGAATTTAAGTTGGTGTAGCATGATTCTTTTCAAAATAAAACCTCTCATCCAGAAAAGTTAGATCATTAAATTTAATTAAACCAAAAGTCTTGTTTCTCTTTATAACTAGTGAATTTTTTTAAAAAAATCACATTCTCTGGAACTGTCATGACTCAGTGATAGCAGTGGTGACTAATTTTTTGAGAATGCTCAGAATTAAAGAAAACACTAAATAAGGAATCTGTTTAACAAATGTTTACCTTATCTGCAAGCAGGAAACATTTTAATAATCTGGGTGGTGGACTACATTAAACTTAGTTTTAGCTACCTAGTATATATTAACTTAAACCTCACTAGTGTAAAGACTTGGGTCTCTAACTTTTAATTTTATTTTTAAATCCTCACCTAAGGATATTTTTCCATTTTATCTTCAGATAGAGTGGGAGGGGGAGGGAGAGAAAGAGAGGAGAGAAAAACATCGATGTGAGAGAGACACATTGACTGGTTGCTTCCCACACGACCCTGACCAGGGCTGGGGACCAAACTGCAACCGAGGTATGTGCTCTTGACCGGAATTGAACCCGAGACTCTTTGGTCCTCGGGCCAACACTCTAACCGCTGAGCCAAACTGGCCAGGGTGGAGCTAAGATTTGAACCTAAGCTATTTAACTCAGAATGTATGTTTTTTTTTTTTTTTTTTTTTGCGGGGGGTGGGGGTGGGTAATTGAAGAGAGTATAATGAAGGGACTGTGTACAAAGGGGTGAGCAGGACTAAGGGAAATCAATAAAGGATGCAGAGTCCCTTCAAGATGAGTCTTAATAGGGAGCTATTGCCCTTGTGCTTCCTGAAGGGTAAAGGGAAAGATAAGTCTCCAGACCTCAGGGAGAGCTGTGGCTGTAGCTGTGGTTGTCACTGTGGCCATAAGAAAGGCCAACGACAATGGCTATGACCTTAGGTACTGTAACACCACCATGGCCACTTCACAGCCTGGCAGCAGAGAGCCAGGGAGTTGAATACCTCAACCACCCTCCTCTTGCCCTCCAATCACCTGCCAGTGTCTCCCTTTCCTGAGAGCAACCAGGAGCCAGAGGGAAAGGGAGCCCAGTGGTGAGGCAAAGAGATGACTTCCCAGGATGCAGAGGAGGGTAGAGAAGATGGAAATGAGTTTTGATGGTAAATGAAAAGTATGTTCTTAAATGCTGCTTCTTCCTCTTATTGAATACTTACTATGGGCCAAATCCAATGCCAAACACTTGCCATATCTCTATCTGAAGTGAATATATAGGCCATACATAGGATAGGCAATCTTCTAAACTCTGATGTTAAATAAATAAAATCAACATCAAGAATGAGATTAAACAAGTCACCTTAAAGAGACAGAATGTTTCTTCTAGGCCAGGAAGAGCTGGCTGTAGCCTAATTAGTTATGGAAACATGGAAAAAGGAGACTCAGGGATACCAGAGATGGACGAACAGAGATGCTCAATCTGGAGACAAGAGAATTCCACTCACTTGAGAGCCATTTTGTTAGAGTGGGGATGGCTCATCAATGTCATCATGGCTTAAAAGAAAACTATCTCTAATTCTGAACTGTCACACTCAGGTAACATTGTCATGCAGAACCTCCCGACTGGTGGGTGGTGCTGCGTAGAGTGCTTTGCCTTTCAGAGAGTAGGAGACTGGAAAACAGGTTGGAATAATTTTTGACACTAAAAAGAAAGTACATTCTTTGTTAATCAATGTAATGGTATCCTGGTTTATACACAGCGTTCCCTCTGTTCTGACTCTGGTTATTAGGAGTCTGTTTCCCTCTCTCTGATCAACTATTAAATATTTGCTTGATGGATTTGAAAAATTAAAAGCAAAATCCTCAGCAATGTTGACCCAATAAATGAAGACAGTCTGGGGAGCTTTCTGAGTTAGCATGTTATCATTCCGCCTCTCCCAAAACCACAGTAAAATTCATTGATAAATAGCAAAAAGCATTAAAGAATATTAGAAACATTTTTAAAAGGTTTATTTTTCAAAGCAATGTAGTAACAATAAAAAAAATAAAGAGACCTTATCAAAAGTATTTATTCTTAGTATAGAGAACATATTTTAAGATCCCATATTACTTGTTTTTCAAAGAATACTTATATCCAAGACTTTGTAAGTGGAATCAGAAGGGGGAAAAGGACCAGGAAAAAAAAAAAAAGGGATGATGAAGAGAAAATTTGGTTTCATTTTAGTCGAAGTAGATTTTATTCATTCATTCATTCATTCATTCATTCATTCATTCATTCATATCCTCACTGGAGAATATGTTTATTGATTTTAGAGAGGAAGGGAGAGAGAGAACCATTGATTCGTTGCCTCCCGTGCATGCCCCAACTGAGGACTCAACCTGCAACCCAGGTATATATCCTACTGGAATCAAACCCACAATCATTTGGTGTACAGGATGACGCTCCAACCAACTGAGCAACCCGGCCAGAGCTGAAGCAGATTTTAAAATAAGACAGTAAGTCCACAAACATTTTCTGGGAGAATGAAACTTCCATCTTCTTGTAAACAGTAAGGCAGTCAAATGAATGTGAAAAACATCTGTTTCAATTATGACCAAGTTTCCCGCTCTCTTGCTTTCACATTGTGTTTCAATACAGAAACACAATAAATGTTGGTGATGAAATTAGGTCCAACACTCTACGACAATTCTGGGGGAAGAGAAGCCTGTTTTGTAAAATATAGAGGGAGTCAAATGCCTTAGAAGTCTTGGTCCAAAAATGATTTAGACTCTAGAAGAAATCACTCAGCTCCTTCCACTGCTGTTGTGGAAACAGGTTTCACATAGTACGGACCTTCACTCAGGTAAGTTCTGAGCCTCAAATAATTTGGGTTCCCAAAGATTTCTGCAACTGTCTTGGAATTGGCAAGTGCTTTCACCAGTTCATATTTGGCATCCTTTGAAACTTTGTCATGCTCCACGGACCGGTCCATCACATACTCTATAAAACCTGGACTGTTGAACATAAGTTTCTGAGCCCAGGGTTGGTTTGCAATGGCCTGAAATGGAAGGCAGAGAGAACACAATTCCTTTGAGCTTTAATAAGTTAAGTTTGTTAGTGGGATGGCACAATCCTTAGACAGAAATTTGGCAATATGAACCTTAAAAATATTAACTTTTTGCCCAAGTAAATTTCCTCCTGGGAATCTAAGAAAATAATCTTGCCCTGGACAGTTTTGCTCAGTGGTTAGAGCGTTGGCCCACAGACCAAAGGGTCTCAGGTTCAATCCCCAGCCATGGTCAAGGTTGTGTGGGAGGCAACCAATTAATGTGTTCTCTCACATTAATATTTCTCTCTTTCTCTCTACCTTCCTCCCATTCTATCTAAAAAAAGCAATGGAAAAATATCCTTGGGTGAGGATTAATAACCCCTGCCAAAAGAAAGAAAACAATCTAAATGTTAAAAAAATATATATTTGTATACAAAGATGTTCATCACAGTGTGACAGTTAAGATATAAATGTCTAGCCCTGGCCGGTTTGGCTCAGCGGTTAGAGCATCGGCCCATGGTCCGGAGAGACCCGGTTCGTTTCCCGCTGAGGGCACGTAACTCGGTTGCAGTTTGTCCCCGGCCCCGGTTGGAGTCGTGTGGGTGGCAACCACTCGATGTGTCTCTCTCACATCGATGTTTCTCTCTCTCTCTTCCTCCCACTCTGTCTGAAGATGAATGCAAAAATGTCCTCGGGTGAGGATAAAAAAAAAAAAAAAGATATAAATGTCTAATAGTGAGGAGATAGGTAAGTAAATTATAGTATATAGCAATAAAACATTAAATAAATATTAATAATAATATTTATTAAAAAATAAGTAAATCTATTATATGAAAAAAATAGATCCAAATTATATACATGGCATAATTACAATAGTGGAAAAATAAAAACTACAGAAGACAAGACTACCTGAAACTCTCACACATGTACATAGGATGGTATTTTTTTTTTTTTATCCTCACCTGAGGATGTTTATTGATTTGAGAGAGGAAAGGAGGAACCGGGGGTGGGACATTGATGTTAGAGAGAAACACATTTTGGATACGCCCGACCAGAGATTGAACCCACATGTGCTCTGACTGGGAATTGAACCTGAAACCTATTGGTGTACAGGATGATGCTCCAACCAACTGTGCTACCCGGCCAGGGCAAGATGGTATTTTCAAGAATGCTAATTGTAGCATCATTTGTAATAGATACTACCTAAATCTTCATTTACAGAATTATATATTGTGGCTATACAGTAAAATACTAATGACTTTCTAATTGCCTCTTTAGTATAATCTTAAAAACATAATTAATGAGGAGAAAAAGCAAACTGCAGAATGATAGGAATAGCATGATACCGTTTACAGAGTTTAAGAATATGTACTGTAATTTGTGTAAGGATATATACATATATAGTAAAAGTATAAAATGACTCGTGTGCTTATAAACCCTGAATTCATGACAGTGATTACGTTCAGAGAAGCAGGAAAGAGAATGGGATTGGACAGAGGTAGCAAGGTATGACTGTATGTTTTAAATATTTCATCAACCAATCAAGCAAGCAATCAATATTAACTCTAATACTAATAGGAAATACACCAAACAGGTATGACTTCATGTCATTTAAAAAATGTCCACTTCTCCATCTTTTCCAAATTTTAAAATAATGAAAAAGCAACTTTTACAATGTTTTAAAAAATCTCACCACTACATTTTAATGAAGAACATGGAATAATCAAGTCTACAGCTTAGTTCCTTCCTCTCTAAATGTGTTCTGCAGACCAGCAGCAGAAGTATCACTTGGCAGCTTGTTTGAAATTCAGGATCTCAGGCTCCATCCCAGAATCACTGAATCAGAATCTACATCTTAACAAGATCTTAAAGTTTGAGAAAGATCAGCCTAGTTAACAACAGTCGAGGATGATGGCTGGGCTAAAATAAAAACAGCTTGTCCCCAACAAGTAAATAAAAATTACCTCCAAAATTGTGGCCAACTAAATAGAGCATAATGTGGAAAGGGTACAGGGGGGAGGGAATAATGCAATAATGAGAATACCAAGACAGGAGTCAAAATGACCACGGCAGTAACTTTTGGCAAGGGTGAATCAATCTAAAGACAATGTTCTTGAAGTTGACAGAAACACTGTATACTTTAAGACCCAGATCATGTATCACACATCCTTCAGGCAGTTTTCCCTTCCTTGTTACCTCCACTCTCCCTGTTCCCTGCCTGGGTAGGACAAACATATTGCTTGAGATCCCATTAAGATTACTAATGTCATTACTATATTTCATAAGTCCAGCTACCATGGTTAAGTGCTGGGGCTACAAAGATAAATCAGGTATGGTTCCTATTCTCAACAAACTCTGTTTAACAGGTCAATAAATAAACATTTTCAACATAATGTAATAAATAGAACACAGAGATATAATCCTTACCACAGAGATATAATCCTTACTCTAATTATATAATTAACTACACAATTATATTTACTGTCTGGGTGCCTCAATAGACAGAGAGCTACATGAAAGGGAGGTCTTTGTATATTTTGTTCACTATTGTATCCCTAGTACCTAGAAGAAGAAAAAAAAGAAACTCAACCAAATAGTTGCTGAATGAATGAATAAACGCATAGTATGAGAGTCAACATTTCTTAACTCAACCTTGTGAGTTTGGGCAAAGCTTACTGAAGAGATACCTGAGCTAGTCCTTGAAGTATGAGTAAGATGTTAACAAGCAAAGTCAGGGAAGAGTGTTGAAAGCAGAGAGCACACAAAAGTCCAGAGATATGAAGCAAGCAGTCTGGTATCACTAGAGCATTAAGCACCAGAAGGGCAATGGCCGGAAATAAGGCTCAGGAAGAAGACCAGGCTAGCTCAATAAAGGCTTGCTTGATGGTAGATAAGGAATCTGGAATTAATTCTGTGATCTCATAGCACTCTGTGCTCTGCCACAGCATCTAATACCATTTACTGAAACAATCTGTATACACATCTGTTATAGCAATAGCAGAGGTGAGAAACTACAATGCACTTGTGTATCCCTGGGACATGGCTGAGGCCCTGGCTAATTGAAAGTACTCTTGTGTTGAACAGGCAGAGTCCCAGAAGGACCTGTGGAGATGGAGAGGATGCCTACCGTGAACACTTTTAAGGCAGCACAACGTAGTTCAGTAAAGGGTTGATTACTGATGCCACGGAAGAGCTCCAGCGGGTCTCGAGATAAAGAAGAAAACCAGGATTCTGTCATCCTCAGGAGGTCATCAGTCTGTTGCTCAGGCTACAGGACAGAAAATAAAAATCTCAAGATATCTGGAAGTCAGGAGACCTGGGTTCTGATGGCACTCTGTCATTAACTTGCTGTGTGATTGCTGCCAAGTCTGGAGCACTTTTCCCTAAACCCAGCCCAGATTTTCCCAGTCTTTTTGGATAAAGTTGATTAAGCAATCTCTAGGGTCTGCTCCAGTCCCATATTCTATGATTCCACTTCAAAAATGTCACTAGTCATATAATGAGATTATCCTCTTTTACTAAGAGTAAGAAAGATGGCATTTATTTGGTCAACATTTATATTACGTTAACTAGTATTATGTTGACTCACACAGATTTATTCTCCCAAACATATCCCACTATCCTTCATTAATTTCTCACTCTACTTACTGGTAAATAAAGAAGAGATGAAATTGCATCCAAACACCTAATTTTGAGTTCTGTTGAGGCATTTTTCGCTTGATATCCTATTCTCATAAGTAAGTGTTCAAATCGAGTTCCTTTGAAGAATAACAAGATAGTTTTTGTTGTAAAATACAAATAACATAAAATGTACCATTTTAAAGCATACAGCTCAGTGGCGTAAATACATTCACGCTGTTGTGCAACCATCACCACCATCCATCTCCAGAACTTTTTTATAATTTCAAACAGAAAGTCATACTCATTAAATAATAACTCCCCATTTCTCCCTATCCCCATCTCCTGATAACGCCTACTCTACTTTCTGTCTCTATGTATTTGACCATTTTAGGTACCTTGTGTAAGTGCAATTATACAGTATTTATCCTTTTGTGTCTGGCTTATTTCATTCAACATGTCTTCAAGGTTTCTCCATGTTGTAGCATGTATGAGAATTTCATTCAATTTTAAGGTTGAATAACATTCCATTGTATGTATATACCACATTTTGTTTATCCTTTCATCCATCAATGAACCCTTGGGTCATTTCTACCCTTTTTGGCTATTTTGAATAACAGCTGTTAATGAACATAGGTGTACAAACATCTATTTGAGTCTGTTTTCAATTCTTTTGGGTATATACATAGAAGTGAAATTGCTGGATCATATGGTAATTCTACATTTAATTTTTTGAGAAATCACCACACTGTTTTCCACAGTGGCCACACCATTTATATTACCACCAGATATGCACAAGTACAAAACACAAATCACATAAAATTTCTCACATCCTTGTCAACACTTTTAAAAACAAATATGTTTTTATTGATTTTTTTTTTGAGAGGAGAGATACAAACATCGATCGGCTGCCTCCTGCACGCCCCCTACTGGGGATCGAGCCTGCAACCCAGGCATGTGCCTTGACCAGGAATCAAACTGGGACCTCTCAGTCCAAGGGATATCTTAATTTTTGACAAGGAGTCGATATATAAGTTAATTGGCTGGTACATTAATTGCATTGTAGAAACTACTTTTACATATGGCAGTCTTTTTACCATGACCTTGGAATCATCCCTAAAATGTCTCATAATTATTAGTGAAATTTTTTAAAAACTTGGCTGGCCCAAACACTCTTTCCTTTCTACATCTTCCTTAACTAGTATTCATAGGCTGGATTCAGAAAGACCTGGGTTCATGTCCCAGTTCTAACACTGACTTAGTTTTCTGAATTTTATTGACTCACTTCACCACTCTAGGCCTTATTTTCCTCATTTTTAAAAAAGGGTATAACAACTACTTCTCAGGGTTGTTGTGAATATTTCATGAAAAGACTCATTTTTATATTTGTAATGTCAAGGAAGGAAAAAGATCAAACATTTGTAACAAGATGTTAAGAGTGATACTTTTATGGAACATTTGAGTACCTTAAAAGCACTATGAATCTGACCCCCCAAAAAATAATGTGTAGCACTGTTAGAACTCTTGTGAAATATATGTTCAAAAGTAATATACTGTTGTGTATCACATCTACTATCTTTGTTATATGTACTTTTCTAAGTGCTTTTACCTATGACAGAATCCTTCTACAATCCTTCAAAGAACATAGAATTGACATTCTCATTTTACAGATAAGGTAACTGAAACTCAGAGAAGTTAAAATTTTCTAAGGTCATACAGACTGAGGCAGCTGATACTCGAATCCAGGTCCTTTGATTCCTAATCTTCTACACTTTGACTTATGTATGCTGTATTGCATATGAGTGTGTGTTGTAAGCTTCTCACTTGGTCTCTACCTACATGTTTATTTTTATGTTGGTTTAGGTTGGCAGGGTTAGGGGTCATAGTATATAAAAGCAAAGCATACTTTAAAAAATCTCATTGTTCACTTAATACCCTTTGAGATGGCTATTATTTTTTTTAAAAGTGCCCGGCCAGTGTGGCTCAGTGGATTGAGCATTGCCCCATGCACCAAGAGGTCGCTGATTTGATTCCCAGCCAGGTTACATGTCCAACTTGCAGGCATGATCCCCGGTAAGAGGTGTGCAGGAGGCCATCAATGGATGTTTCTCTCTCTCTCTCCACCCCACCTCCCCTAAAATCAATAAAGACATATTAAAAGAAAACTAAAAAAAATTAAGATATCCCTAAAGAAAGTCAAAACAAGTCATATCAACCTGTCTTTTGTAAAACCTGTTTTCCTTCAACATTGGATCCCAGGATTCCAATCGTGTCCACTGCTACGCCAATCATGGTGGGGTCCTGACTTTCTGTCATTTCAAAGACTTTTTCCACAAAAACAGGAAAACGTTCACAGATCTGTTGAGGACTATCCATGATAGCCAGGTTTCCAAAAAACTTCACGAATCCTAGAGATATTTACAAAAATATTTTTAATAGGGGAAGAAGACAGCATAAATTGTGGGTCCTATGTTTTCATAGGGACAGTAATAAATTACAGGCCAGAAAAAGAAAGGCCATGGTACTGTGTTGCCTGGAAATCAGACAGACCGTAAGTAAATACTGAAGGACCTGAAACGTGTGGTCCCCCCAGGGTGTCAATGGGGGTCCAAATACTGAAGCACTGTCACATGCAAGAGGGAGAACAAAGAACAAGGATCAGTGGGTATGAATCATAGAAAGTTAAGTTTGGAGTCATTATTAGGAAAAAATTTTAAAACAGATTTCTTCAATGAGGTAACTAATCTAGGCTACCTAATGAAGGAATAAATCTCCAATTTCTGGAAGTGCTCAAGAAAAACTAATCAACCATGTTTTTGAACAGAATGGCTGGAATAGTTCCTATCTTAGCTGCAATTATAACTCATCGAGATTTGATGAATCTGTGAATATACTGTAAATATCACTACTACTATTTTTATTTATGTTTCTTTTGGTTGAGATGCAAAGGAAACTATCCTAATGCTCTAAACAGGAGTATTTCCAGAATCAACAGTGCACGGCTCCCACAGCAATGGATTCTACCTCATTAAGGGCTATAGGTTGGAGTATCATCTCAAGGGAATAAGCTCTAAAGATGATCCCTGGCCTTCCCTGACAGAAACAAAACATGTACCATCATTTCCACCAGCATCAAAATGTCTTACCTGGCAAATAGAAGCTAGAGAAAGGGTCTGAATCTGCCCCAACAATTATATTAGATATCTGATCAATTACTCCTTCTTGAGCAAGGTACTGTCGTCCATGATGAGTATGTGCCAGCGATGTCACCATTTCTATACAGGTGGCTCTGAAATGCCAAGATTTTGCATATGATTAGCATGGTTTATAAATTGTTTTCACGTAGGTTATCTCATTTAACTCTTCCCACAAAATCTGGAAGGTCACTAATCATAGCTCTACTTTTCAGATGAGGGTACAGTATAAAAAACGGCAGTGACTTGTCCAGAATCACATTTTTATTACAATGCAGAGTTTAGACTTAAGTCTTGACTTTCTGACTTAAGGTCCACTTATTGTTTCTATTATAACACAGCTACTTCCTAATAAAATTTTTTTTTAATTTTGTTTTATCTTGAAATGTTAAACATATACAAAAGTAAAGAGAACAGAACAGTAAGCCCCTGGGTATCCATAATCCTGATTGTATAGTTATCAAAATTTTGCTTTACTTATTTCATCTCTTTTTTCTCTCTTTTTTGCTGAATTATTTTAAAGCTAGTTCTAGTCATGCCATTTACCCCTTACTATACACCTCTAAAAAACATGAATATATTCTCACACAATTATGCCTTTACCACATATTTAGAAATTAATAGTAATTCTTTGGTATCACCTAATACCCAACCATGATCAAATTTTCCCAAGTAACTAAAAAGTATTTTCATAGTTGATCCTAAGGTATTTTAAGTGACTATTTGCAAGGTTTTCTTCCTATGTCACAAAATCTAATACATAGCTAAAAACATTAACAAAATTAATTTCAGTATTAGAAATGCTTTGAAAGTGTAACTGGTGAGCCAGGAGACGCCCCCACCGCGGGGGAGCCCAGGCGGAGCGGGGGTGCCGGGCGACCCCCCCCACCGCGGGGGAACCCAGGCGGAACGGGGGTGCCGGGAGACGCCCCCACCGCGGGGGAACCCAGGTGGAGAGGGGGTGCCGCGACCCCGCCACCACGGGGGAACCCAGGCGGAATGGGGGTGCCGGGAGACGCCCCCACTGCGGGGGAGCCCAGGCGGAGCGGGGGTGCCGGGCGACCCCCCCCACCGCGGGGGAACCCAGGCGGAACGGGGGTGCCGGGAGACGCCCCCACCGTGGGGGAGCCCGGCAACCCCCCCACCAACGGAGGAAGCAGGCAACACACAGGAGAACTGAGCAAACTGAACAACGAAATTGACCCAGAGACATGGAGGGTGGAGTACGGGATGATGGGCCTCAGAGGAGGGGGGGAGGCGGGGGAAGGAGATAAATCACGGAGCCTATGTGCATGGGTGCATAGCCAATGGACATGGACAACAGGAATGGGGAGGAGGGGAGGGGGAGGGGGAGGGTGTCAATGGGGGGAAAAAAGGGAGAAACATCTGTAACAAAAACAAATTAATAATAAAATAAATTATAAAAAAAAAAAAAAAAAAAAAGAAAGTGTAACTGGTGACTAAGTTTTGCATATGAGTAACAATTACAGTCACATTTAAAGAACTAGGACAACCAGAAAATCATTTAAGATAAGGAAAACAAAATCCTTTGTACACAAAGATAACTATTGTGCTTTTATAACAGCAAAATACTTGAAGCACACTAAGTGTTCAACAGTGAGAATGTATTAGTCAATTGTGGAATATCAACCAGGAAATATTTGACAAATATTAAAGGGAATTTAGGGAGTAGACGGCTGGGAGTGACAAGATTGGAATTAACATTTCTTTGAGGACCTATGTCAGCCATTATATTGATTTCTATGGTAAAGGCACATAATCCTCATATTATCTTTTTTTTTTTAACTTATCTTTATTGTTGATGTATTACAGATGTCCCTCTTTTTTCCCCCCTTGACCCCCTCCTGCTTTCTCCACACTACTGTCTTTGTCTACTGGTTATGCATATAAGTTCTTTGGTTTCTCTCTTCCTGCCCCACCTCCCTCGTTCGTTCCCTTTGAGGTTCACCAGTCTAACAACCAATTTGTATTTCCTAATTCCTTCATCTTTTTCACCCAACCATCAAAAAGTTCTCTGTATTTATGAGTCTATTTCTGTTCTGCTTGCTCATTTTGTTTGTAGATTCAATTGTTGATTGATATGTATTTATTGCCATTTTATTGTTCATATTTTTTTATTTTCTTCTTCAAGATGACCTGTCAATATTTCATATAATACTGGTTTGGTGGTGATGAACTCCTTTAGCTTTTTCTTGTCTGGGAAATTCTTTATATGGTCATCGATTCTAAATAACAGCTTTGCAGGATAGAGTAATCTTGGTTGTAGGTCCCTGCTTTTCATCACTTTAAATATTTCTTGCCACACTCACCTGGCCTGCAAAGTTTCTTTTGAGAAATCGGTTGACAGTCTTATTGGAGCTCCCTTGTGGGTAACGAACTGCTTTTCTCTTGCTGTTTTTAAGATTCTCTCTTTGTCTTTAACCTTTTGCATTTTTTTTCCTTATCCTCACCTGAGGACATTTTCCCATTTTTTGTTCAGATAGAGTGGGAGGGAGAGAGAGGAAGAGAGAAATACTGACGTGAAAGGGACACATCGAGTGGCTGCCTCCTGCATGACCCAACCAGGGCCGGGGACAAATTGCAACCGAGGTACATGCCCCTAGCGGGAACCGAACCCAGGTCTCCCTGGAGCACAGGCCGATGCTCTAACCGCTGAGCCAAACCGGCCAGGGCTAACCTTTTGCATTTTGATGATGCTGTGTCTTGGTGTGGACCTCTTTGGGTTTATCTTGTTTGGGACTCTCTGCTACCTGGACTTGTATGTCTGTTTCCTTCATTAGGGAAGTTTTCTGTCATTATTTTTTCAAGTAGGTTTTCAATTTCTTGCCCTCTCTCTTCTCCTTCTGGCACTCTCATGATGCGAATGTTGGTACACTTGAAGTTATCCCACAGGCTCCTTATACTATTCTCATTTTTTGGATTCTTTTTTCTTTTTGCTGTTCTGATTGGGTGTTTTTTGCTTCCTTATATTTTAAATTGATGGTTTGCTTCTTGGCTTCACCTACTCTACTATTGATTCCCTGTAAATTATTCTTTATTTCAGTTAGTGCATCCTTCATTTCTGACTGGTCCTTTATTATGCTCTTGAGGCCCTCACTAAGTTCACTGAGCATTCTTTTTTAAATTTTTTTTTTATCCTCATCCGAGGACATTTTTGCATTTATCTTCAGATAGAGTGGGAGGGAGAGAGAGAGAGAAACATCGACGTGAAAGGGACACATCGAGTGGTTGCCTCCTGCACGACCAACCAAGGCCGGGGACAAACTGCAACCGAGGTACATGCCCTGAGCAGGAACCAAACCCGGGTCCCTGTGGACCACAGGCCGACGCTCTAACCGCTGAGCCAAACTGGCCAGGGTGGAAGTAGGATTCTTTATTTACATACAGTCGCCCTCGCCACTTCGTGCTTCAACTTTCCCGGCTTCACTCTATCGCGGCGATAGAGTGAAGCCGGGAAAGTTGAGGCGCAAAGTGGCAAGGGATGAAAAACCACAACAGAGTGAAGCTGTGTAAGTCAAAGCGCGAAGTGGCGAGGGACAACTGTAGTAGAGATGCGTGCAAACCAAAGTCTTACTCATTCTCAAAAGTCCATGTTTTCCTATCATGCCATAGTGCTATTATTTAACACCACCATAAATGTGCATGGTAGCATATTAAGTAATGCAAAACAGCAGTCATCATGTGATTGCAAATTTTTAAAAGCAAGCATGTATGCCTAAGGACAGCAAACACAGTCATTCAAAAGTAGCTGTACTGTCATATGGGGTTTTGCTAAGTTCCAGTATGTTGTCACAGTTATCACTTGAGCAATCTTCTAAAGGCCCCTTCTTCAGAACACACATTTGTCCTGAGACTGCAACCTGGGCACAAGCTCCACTAGGGAAGATAAGTCCCAAGCTTGTTTCCTGGCCCTCCAAAGGAAGGCATTTCGCTCTAAGAACTCTCTCAGCCAACATACCTGACCAGCACATCCTCCCCAGTCAGCTCTTTGAGGAGCTGGGTTACCAACCCACTGGTGGTACAGTAGTTTAGAGAGTCTGGTGACACAGAAGAGATCTCCACAATCAGCTGAAAGAAAGAAAAGCAGAAAGGTCAAAATAGCCCAAACTTGTTAAATCTCATTTCATGTTAAATTCAGGACTAGGCACCTTACATGAATTTTTTTTTTTTTTTTAATCCTCACCTGAGGACATTTTTCCATTTTTTGTTCAGATAGAGTGGGAGGGACAGAGAAGAAGAGAGAGAGAGAGAAACATCAACGTGAAAGGGACACATCGAGTGGCTGCCTCCTGCACGACCAACCAGGACCGGGGACAAACTGCAACCGAGGTACGTGCCCCTAGCAGGAACCGAACCCAGGTCTCTCTGGACCGCAGGCTGATGGAAAACACATATTTCCAATGGCGATTCATAACAGTAGCAAAATTATAGTTATGAAGTAGTAACGAAAATAATTGTACGGTTGGGGGTCACCACAACATGAGAAACTGTATTAAAGGGTTGCGGCATTAGGAAGGTTGAGAACCACTGGGTTAGAACATCAGCCCATGGACCAAAGAGTTGTGGGTTTGATTCCGGTCAAGGGCACATACCTCGGTTGCTGTTCGATCCCTAGCCCTGGTTGGGGTGGTGTGGGAGGCAATCAATAGATGAGCCTCTCTCACATTGGTATTTTTTTCTCTCTCTCTCTCCCTCCCTCCCTCACTCCCACTCTATCTGAAAATCAATGGAGAAATATCCTCGGGTGAGGATTAAAAAAAAAAAAATCCATTATTTATCTCCACAAGCAGGAAAATCTCATTGAACACATAAGAAATTACTTTGGGTCCCAGCCGGGTGGCTCAGTTGGTTGGAGCACCATCCTGTACACCAAAAGTTTGTGGGTTTGAGTCCCAATCAGTACACATACCTAGGTTGTGGGTTCGATCCCCAGTCAGGCACATACGGGAGGCAACCAATTGACATCGATGTTCCTTTCCCTCCCTTCCTCTCTCTCTGAAATCAATGAAATATATCCTCGGGTGAGCATTAAAAAAAAAAAAAAAAGAAAGAAATTATACTTTGGCACAGTATAGTACTCCATTATATCTGGGTGTATCTGCACTTTTTACAAAAGAAATCATCATCAAGGTACAAAAGCCTGAATCAGCAACAATAAACAGATTGGAAAAATCATTCATTCATTCATGCATGCATGCACACATGCATGCATTCTGTCAGTCACTCACTCATTCATCAAGTATGTTCTGAGGGCTTACTGGGAGATATAGGACACTAAAGGATTTCAAGCAGAGAAATGACAGAACTAGATTTTGATTTTTAAAAAACTTTTAAAAAAATCTTCATCTGAGGATATGTTTATTGATTTTAGAGAGGAAGGGAGAGAGAAACATCGACTGGTTGCTTCTCATATGTACCCGACTGGGGATTGAACCCGAAACCTACGTATGTACCCTGACTGGGAATTGAATTGCAACCTCTTGGTGTATGGAATGACACTCCAACTAACTGAGCCACACAGGCCAGGGTCAGATTTGGATTTTTAAAAGATAATTCTAACTGCATGTGAAGATAGACTAGTGATGACAAAAATGGATGAGAGACCAGTCTGGATGAAAATATAGTAGTCCAGGTGAGAAATACTGGTATCTTAGACTAGGGTGCTGGTGGCTAGATCAAGGAAGAGAAATGCTTGGGTTTAAGAAAAACTGACACAACATGATGGCTGAATGGATATGTGGCCAGGAGAACAAGGTCTCATACAGAATGAGCTGGAGGTCTAATACCCAATCACATGGACTATGAGACAGAGCCAGTTTGCTGTTGCTGTTTTTTATGAAGGGCATGAGGTGGGTGGAAAAGATCAGGAGTTTGATTTCAATATGAGTGTGAGGGGCCTAGAATATGTCCAACGCGGAGACGTATTCTAGGCCCCTTACTAGTGAGTAAGTTGGACATCAAGGTCTGAGCTCAGAAGAGAGGTCTGGGCTGGAGGTTTACATTTCAGAGTCATCATGATTATAGATGGGAACTGAAATCACAGGATAAATAAAATTCCCTAAAAGTAAATAGATTATAGGGAGGAGAGCTTGGGACTCTGCCTTCACAAACCTCACCAAGTAAAAAATTTTTTTCTTTATTGATCTTTAGAGGAAGAGGAAGGGAGAGGGAAAGAGATAGAAACATCGATGAGAGAGAACGTCGACTGGCCACCCCTGCATGCCCCCCACTGGGGATTTGGCCCACAACCTGGGCATGTGCCCTGACTGGGAATCGAATCTGCGACTTCTGCTCAACCAGTGAGCTACATCAGCTGGGCTAAACCCCAACAATTAAATAGTGCAATAGAGGATAATGAGCCAGGAGGATAATGAGCCAGGAGACTTAGAAGAAACAGCTAGAGAGGCAGAAGGAAAACCAGGATAGCTTGGAAGCAAGGCATGCATAGTAAGAAAGTATTCTGAAGCCCTGGCCAGTTCGGCTCAGCAGTTAGAGCATCAGCCCACAGACTGAAGAGTCGCGGGTTTGATTCTGGTCAAGGGCATGAACCTCAGTTGCAGTTTGTCCTGGCCCTGGTGGGGTCGTGCAGGAGGCAACCAGTTGATGTGTCTCTCTCATGTCGATGTGTCTCTCTCTCTCCCTCCCTCTCTCCCACTCTATCTGATAATAAATGGAGGAACATCCTCGAGTGAGGATTTGAAAAAGAAAGTGTTTTGAAGAGGGAATTAGAATGTAGAGGATTTGTTTTAAACAAGCAGCTTATTAACTGTGTGGCCTTGGGTCAATTACTCCATTAATAATGAGGTTGATGATAATGATACATAGGGTTTTCTGTGAGAACCAAAAACAATACATGTGAGGATTTAGCACAGTGCTTAGTACAAAGCTGGTACAAATGAGAAGCATTTCTTCTTACTATTACTACAACAACTAAGTTTCTCAAAGTCTAGCTTCAATGTTATCTCTTCTACTATAGTACTTAATAAAGCAGTATACATATTTTTATATGATTGTCTCACACACTAGGTGGGGAGTTCATCCCTATATCCCCAGTACCTAGTATAGGGCCTCACAGACTATATACTCAATAAATGCATGTTTAATGAGCCATCTTGCCTTCCAAGTAACCCTTACTGCATTCTAAATTGTAGGTGGCAGAAAGTGTGCTTTTCATCTTACCTCATAGACCCTGTATCGAACGATATCATTAGTTTTCATTACAGTTTTCAAATCATCCAGCAGATTGCTTTCAAATAAAGCCTCCACTCCAGCTTGGGTCAGTGATATTCTTGACAGGGATTTAATGGCCTTATAAGGAGAGAAAATATCTCTTAAGTCATAAAAATACAGAACATTAAAATCTACTTCAGAAGACTGATATGAAAATTAATGTATGGAATGTACCTTGTCCAATGAGCATTCACTATGTTTTAGCTATTACTATTTATAATTGGAAACGATACATAGTATTCTCAATAGAAAATATCTAAGTTTTCCTTCTTAGGAAGTAACCCAGTGTAAACCCTATGACAGATAATTGAGATATGTGTATTCTAGAAAATAGAGGGGGTTTATCACCTCTCAATCTAGAAAGCCTTTCTTTGTCTTTTAGAATACTAATATCTCTGCATGTTTAAGCTGATGGTTCTTGCTAACTCACCGCTTTAGCTACAGATAGATTCTCTCCACCAATACAATAAATTATTTGTTTTAGTAATTCAGGATTATTTAGAATCTCAGTAACAGCATCAGAATTTTCAACAATTCTTCCAACCTGAAAGAAAAAAAAAAAACAATCAGAAATACTGTTCCACGGTAGGGCAGCAGGTGAACACATGATGGTCAAATTACTGTAGTGTATAGTTATTTTAAGAGTTACTGATTACAACTATAAGACAAGTCACTAAAAATTCTGAATGACCCAAATTCATTAAAGCCAAACACACAAATGTCAGAGTCACATCTTTGAAAGGAAAAGAAAAAAAAGTGGGTAAAGACTTGAGACACCTCAGTGAGTGAAAACAATAAAAATCCTAGTTCTATCCATTTTTACCTGCACTGAAATGCTGGGCAAATTAAATAACTTCTCTGAGCCTAATTTCTTGTCTATAAAATGGGAATACAATACTTAAGTGCAGGATAGTAAAGAAGATTAATGAGACTAAATAGGTAAAAAACATATTACAGTGTCTGGCACATAAATAATAAATCAATACTTTCCCCAATTTGTTGAATAAATACTTTAGAGGAGAAAAGGAAAAACAGTAGTTGAATACCTACTGGATAAATTAATTGCTCAGCTCCTAACATTCTCAGCAGCAGTTTTTCACCCAAATAGTAGCATGTTTTGATTGTCAAGGTGATGAGAGTTACTGTTTTAGTTTGTTGGTTTAGTGACCTTTACAATAAAACTTTGTTCATGCCACTATAATAAGACTTAACATGGCAATCTTTTTCTCAAGACTAGGGACTCCTTTAAGAAAAGAAATAAGCTTTATTTATCTTGGTAGCTCTAACAGCATATGGTATAGTGCCTGGCATGCAAAAGTAACTCAGGGGGTGGGGGGGGAGGGAAGAGATAAACCACAGAACTTATACGCATGTATGCATAACTGATGGACATGGACAACAAAGCTGGGGATGGGGTGGGGGGATGGGGAGGAGGGTGTCAATGGGGAAAAAAGGAGAAACATCTGTAACAAAAATAAATTAATTAAAAAAAATAAAAATAAAAAAAATAAAATATTGCCTTACTTCAAAAAAAAAATAAAAAAAAAAAAAAAAAAAAGTAACTCAGTAATTGATGAAAGAATGATGCTATTGGTACTTAGAACTTCTTTCTTTAGTTTGTATCCCTGTGGTCATAGTTAGCTATGTACACTAGAATAGAGTAGACAATCTCTAGGGACAAAGAGAGATCATGTTTTCTTCATCTCTCTGCACAGAGCCTAGCCCAGAGCAGGTGGTCACTAAGTGTTGGTTCCCCTTATTATGTGCTAGCAAAATTTCATACCTGAGATAGAGTGAGGATTTTTACGGAATCATTGGGGTGAGTCAGTCCCCTCTGCAGGTTAACCCTTAGGTTTCGGGCCACGTGAACTGGCTCCAGAGCTTGGAGCAATCTCTCCAGAATGGATACACACAAAGTAGTCTGTTCCCTAAAGGAGACATCATAGACCTCATTAATTCATGTCCTGTCAGGCAGAAAGGAATCTAATGATATCTGACACCTGGCTCAATGAGGCACACAGACTTCTCTTCGAAACATCAGCTTTTACTTTAACATTAAATGTTTATGCCCGGCCGGTGTGGCTCACTGGTTGCGCATCGACCCATGCACCAAGAGGTCAGGTCGCTGGTTTGATTATCAGTCAGAGCACAGGTCCAGGTTGTGGGCCAAATTCCCAATGGGGGCATGCAGGAGGCGGCCAGTCGATGTTCTCTCTCTCTCTCCTTCTCCCTTCCTCTCTCTCTAAAATCAATAAAGAAAATAAATAGCCCTGGCTGGTTTGGCTCAGCGGTTAGAGCATCGGCCTGTGGTCCAGAGAGACCCGGGTTCGGTTCCAGCTAAGGGCACGTACCTCAGTTGCAGTTTGTCCCTGGCCCTGGATGGGTCCTGCGAGTGGCAGCCACTCTATGTGTCCCTTTCACGTCTATATTTCTCTCTCTCTCTCTCTCTCTCTCTCTTCCTCTCTCTCCCTCCCACTCTATCCAAACAAAAAATGGAAAAATGTCCTCGAGGGAGGATATAAATAAATAAATAAATAAATACATGTTTATTAAACATTCACTAAGTAGCTATTATGTGCCATGCCTGTGCTAGGACTACAAAGAATGGTAAGATATATTCTATAACCTCAAGGAACTCAGTCTACTGGAAGATGCACTAAAATAGGCAACTATAATCCAGGTAGATAAATGCTAGGTTAGAGCTGGAAGCTGTGGGAATAAAGAACAAAGGGTACAGGGTATACCTGAGTGAAATTTTAAGAAAAAGTGAGAGTTACCTAAGAGAAGAAAGGTGTTTCGGGTAAAGGGCACAGTAGCACATGAAAAGGCACAGAAGAAGGAGACAGTGTTATGCATTCAAGGAACCACAAGTAACTTGGTATGACTGGGGCCAGAATGGGAGAGAAGTGGGAAGAAGGTAAAAGGAGGGAGATGAATGGAAAGAAATTAAATTAAAAAAACACAGAGCAGTCACATTTTGATAGGTCTTTTATGCCCTACTATGGAATTCTGCCTTTTTTCAGAAGGCAATGGCAAGTCAAGAAGTGGTTTTAAAGCAGAAGTAACATGATGAGATCTGACTTATAGAAATCACTCTGCGTCAGTGTTAAAGAAAGAACTCTCAATTAGAAGGCAGTTTATGGTAAGGTGATAAATAGTGAAAGAGGTGAGTAGCAGTAGGGATGGAGAAGAGAAAAAGGTTCAAGAACTATTAAAGAGGTAAATCAATCAGAACTTGATGACTACCAGATGTAGATGCAGAAGGTGTTTAAAGAATAACTTCCTTGTCTCTTAATAGGCAATAAAAGTAACCGAGCACTCATACACTACTAATAGGAAGCATATTATGAAATTGGTATGACCTTGCTAAAAGGTGATTAAGCAATAAAAGGCCTTAAAAATGAACGTATCACCAAGATCACTGAAAACATATGTTCACACAAAAATTTGTATATGAATGTTTATAGCAGTGGAAATAACCCAAATGTCTATAAATTAAATGCACAAATGTGGTATAGCCACACAATGGAATATTATTCAACCATAAAAAGGAATGAAGTAGTGATGCATGCTACAACATGAACCTTGAAAATAATATGCTAAGTGAAAGAAGCGAGACAGACACAAAAGACTTTCATTTGATGATGATTCTATTTACATGAAATGTACAGAATAGACAAATCCAGAGACAGAAAGCGTATCACTGACCTCGAGGAGCTGGGGGAGGGGATAAGATGAGAAATGGGGAGAGACTGCTAACAGGTTTCTTCTCCTTTTAAAAAAAAATTTGGCCCTGACCAGGCAGCTCAGTTGGTTAGAGTGTTGTCCGCCAAGGTTGCAGGTTCTATCTCCGGTCAAGTCACATACAAGAATCAACCAATGAATGCATAAAGAAGTGGAACAACAAACTGATGTCTCTCTCTCTCTCTCTAAAAATCAATCAATCAATAAACACAGGAACTGTACGTACCGTAAAATTCACCATTTTAACCATTTTTAAATGCAGTCCTAGGACATTAAGTACATTCACAATGTTGTGCAATCACCACCAGTATCCATCTCCAGAATTTTTTCATCTTCCATTAAAACTGAAATGCTGTATCCATTAAACGTAACTTCTCATTTTTCCTTTCCCTCAGCCCCTGGCGACCACCATTCTACTTTCTCTCTGTGAATTTGACTACTCTAGGTACCGCATATGAGTGGGATCATACAATACTTTCAAGCAGAAAATTTCTGGATCACAAATATTTTTAAACTCTTCTAAATTATGAAATACAAAGTGTTTTGTTGTTGTTTTTTATCCTCACCCCAGGACATTTTTCCATTTTTTGTTCAGATAGAGTAGGAAGGAGAGGAAGAGAGAGAGAGAGAAACATCAACGTGAAAGGGACACATCGAGTGGCTGCCACCCACATGACCCAACCAGGGCCGGGGACAAACTGCAACTGAAGTACGTGCCCTTAGCGGAACCGAACCCAGGTCTCTCTGGACCGCAGGCTGACGCTCCAACCGCTGAGCCAAACCAGCCAGGGCTACAAAGTGTTTTTTAAGTCAAGCACTACAGATGTGCGCGAAAAGAAAAAAGTTACCATCCTATCCTAAATCCCACTTCCATATTAATGGTTTCTGCTTTATCTTTCAGATATCCCCAATTTATACCAGCCTCTGTGTGTGTGTGGGGGGGGGGGGGGGCGCGCGATTGTAATCCTTTTTCAAAATTACTCATAATGGAATCATTAACTCCTATAATTCCTCACTCAACACAAATTAGATCTTTCCATGTCCACATATATAGATCTACCTCACCTTTTCTAATAAATGCATAGTGTTAGACAGTAATGTGTCAAATTGTATTTTGAATCCCTTTTTAATGGATATTTAGGTTTCTAGTTTTTTGTTGTTTTTTTTGTCACTTTGTTAGAATAGTTCTGTATATACATTTTATGAGCGTATACACCTGCATGTTAAATTCCTACAACAGGAATTACTGGATCGAATGGTACGTAAATGTAAAATGTTGGTGGATCTGGCCAAATTGCCAGGATAGGACCCCTTTTTCAGAGGAGAAAAGAAATCAAGCACCTGTACACGTGATTATGCAGTCCTGCCTAGAGGTGGGCAACTCTGCTTCCCGCCGCCCCCCACTCCCCAATTCCTATTTCAAGGATGAAGGCAGTGAGGCCAGGAGATGGTCAGGGGCACAGCTCAGAGGCTGAACTTGAACCCCATTTCTTGCCTCTCAGCCTAGGGTCCTTCCCTCTCTAAAATTTCAGCTTTTTTTTTTTCCGTAACCTTCATTTTAGACTGGGTAAAGCCCTCCCTCTCCCACCCGTCCGTCTCTATACTTGGAGGTGTCTCTCCCCCATCCCCTCCACCACGCTCACGCTGCAGGGTCCTCTCACCGATGGTTTTCATTGAGCAGGGAGAAGAGTGGGCTAAGGCGCAGTTCCGCCGCGTGCTCGCGGAGCTCGCTGAGCGGCACCGCCTGCAGCACCGACTGAAGCGCGCGCAGCTCCTCCAGCGGCGCTTCCAGCCGCGACACATCCCTCAGCAGCGCCAGCACCTGGGCCGCCATCATGCCTCCTCAGCAGGCAGGGGCTGGCCCGACTGTTCCTCCCGATTCCCGGCGTGCTTCTCCGAGTCTCGCGAGACCTGACGGACGCAGCCTCCCTTCGCTGAATTTTGGCAGTGACTGCGAACAGTCCGGCCTCAGCGCGGGCAAGGCGGGGCTGGCGGACAGCGCGCGTTCGGGGACTGCCAAGCCTCGCGAGACGCGGGGCCGTTAGGGCGGATCGGTAGTGGTTGCGGGGTGGTAGCTCGGCATCCTGTTAGGCGCCGCTCAATTGGTCACGCGGTTGTACGTTTCCAGGCGGCTAGCGAATTTCCCACCCCGAGCGAAGGCTCGACAAATGGCTGGCAAGCGGAGTAATGAGAATGAGAACCAACGGAAGGTTAAGCGGTCTCGCCAGCAGCCTCTTGCCTCTCAAACCACGCTCTCGACCGCGGCGAGGGCGGGAGTGGTAGAGGCCGCTGCGTCGTGGGCAGCGGCCGAGGCTACCCCAGGCGCGGGGAGGCGGAGGGCATCCTCATCCCGTGTCAGACACGTAACAAGAGGAGGCAGAGAGCCATGCCTCTGCAAGACGTGATGAAAAATCTGAAGGGGCAGAAAGAAGGCGTGAGTCACACCGACGTGGGGCGCTTTGGGGGCGTCCGTGAGTCAACCGTGCGCACCATTAAGAAGAACGACAAGGCCATCATGGAGTGTTTCGCCCCTCTCCTTTGAGTTGCTGTGCATTCCCCGGGAAGTAAACATCAAAAAGATGGAGACTGAGTTAATCTGTTGGGTTGAGGACCTGACCAGACCATAGCAGGGGGTGGGGTGGGGGGCGGCCTCTGACGCTGAAGACCATCTGCAACCATTCCAAATGCATTGCAAACGTTTGGTGTAAACCACTGGAAAAGAAACCCAGATAAATTTCATGCGAACAAAGAATGGCTTGGGAAGTTTAGAAATTGCTACAGTTTGAGAAATTCTAGGTTGACGTGGGGAGGAAGAACCGTTAAATGCCCAGTGGGCATGGAAGTACTCGAAGCAACTCCAGAAATTGATCAGAGCTAGAAGCTACGTGCCTCAGCATGTCTTCCGTGCCAAGGGCATGGGCTTGTTTTGGAAGTCCACCCTTAGTATGCTTTTTTTTAATCCTCACCCAAGGATATTTTTCTATTTATCATCAGATAGCGTGGGAGGGAGAGAGAGGAAGAGAGAGAGAGACATCCACGTGAGAGGGACACATGGACTGGTTGCCTCCCCCACGACCCCAGTCAGGGCCCTGGACGAACCACAACAGCGGTAGTGCCCTTGACCGGAATCGAACCCATGACAAATTGGTCCGCAGCCTATGCTCCAACTGCTGAGCCAAACCGGTCAGGGCCACCCTTAGTATGCTTTTAGGGAAAAAGACAATTCGGAAGTCTTAGAGGAAGCTAAGAACTGGATTTTCCTCATTTGTGTGTGTGTGCGTGTGCACGCTCCCGCCAATGCTGCTTTATAAAGATCCTAATCCCACTTGTCTTTTGGAAAAAGACTTAAAAAATAAAATAAAACAAATCCTTCCTATTTCCTGGCAATCACACCCCAGACTATTATTAACTGCTGCCCTCTTTTTGGATTGGTTTCATAAATTGTTTTATCCATCAAGCCCAGAGTTACTTGACAGAAAAAAAATCTGGAATTCAGAGTGTTGCTAATTTTGGGCTGCGGTCCCAATCACCCAGACTCATTTTCTTTGCTTATCCTAATGTGATATTGTGTATTTTCAGACCTTGGATCAGAGAATAATTGAAGCATTCAGGAGGTATTACAGCAAGCATATGTCTGATCACTTTGCTGATTACTGAAAAAAAACCCTGCCTAACTTTGAAAGAAACATAGCAATAAGTACAACATTGCTGACTTTAGTGATAAAAGAGGTGGTGGTTGATACAAAACCAGCCACTCTTACTGAAGCGTGGTGGAAGCTTTAGGACGATGTTGTGAATGATTATGCATGTTTCCCTAGAATACGTTGAAAAAAAAATCAGTCTGCAAAACAGATGGGTTTTAAATTCATCAATATCGATGAAAATGAAATTAATGAGCTATTCAAGTTTCAAGTTTTGGCGATAACAAGAGTCTGTAGATAAGGAAGAAGACAAGTCCCCAGAATTAGAGGTAAAGATGAACCTAAAGAAATTGAATTCTTTCTTACAATCTGCCTGAGACCTCATTGATGCTGCAATTAATATGGATTCTTTTCTGGATCAAAATTTGGCCTTTAAAAAATATTTCAATAAATTGTTATATACCTATAAAGAGGTGCAAAGAACTTTCCAAATAAAGGAGGTGAAGGGAGGAAGGACACATAATAGGAAGCATGGGTGAAGGAGAAACTGAAGGGGAGTCTGGGTCTGAATTTTAGTCTGAGCCCAAGTCAGAATCTTATTAGCAGGAGGAGCAGGTAGAGAGAAAGAGGATAAGATGCTTCCAGAGGAAGAGCCTGGACCCTCAAGTAGTGGCACTAAGAATCTTTGTATATCTGAAGAATTTAACAAAACCAGGAATGTAGGATTGGACTTTTGGAATCTAACCTTGGAATTGAATTTGGAAAGAGTAGAGGTGCTTGAGTTGAAGGAAGAAGAGAATCCACAGGCAGTTTCTTCCAAATAACAGTTCATTTCTTTCCATCCTTTCCTTGTTGCCCCAACATCGTCTTCATCATGACCATTCTTATAATTACCAGCCACACATCCACGTTATGTAGTTAAAGTTATTAAGCCTAAACTGTGTGGGGTTCTATGTTAAACTTGAGGACATCATCTCACGATCTAAGGTAAATGATCATTAACCAGTGGCCTTTCTTTTTATTTATTTATTTTATTTTATTAATTTTTTTATTCCTCACCTGAGGATATTTTTCTACTAGATAGAGTGGGAGGGAGGGAGAGAGAGAAGGAGAGACAGAGAAACATCAATGTGATAAAGCCACATCGACTGGTTGCCTCCTGCACGACCCGACCAGGGCCGGGGACGAACTGCAGCCAAGGTACGTGCCCTTGACCGGAATCGAACCCGCAACTCATTGGTCCGCGGGCTGACGCTCTAACCGCTGAGCCAAACCGACCAGGGCATCCAGTGGCCTTTTTAAATAAGGTAATAGGTATAAAAGATGACGGTCTTGCCATGGCCTGTTTGGCTCAGTGGTTAGAGCGTCAGCCCACGGACCAAAGAGTCACAGGTTTGATTCTGGTCAAGTGCATGTACCTTGGTTGCAGTTTGGTCCCCGGCCCTGGCTGGGGTTGTGCAGGAGGCAGCCAATCAATGTGTCTCTCACATCGATGTTTCTCTCTCTCCCTCCCTCGCTCCCACCTACTCTATCTGAAGATAAATAGAAAAATATCCTTGGGTGAGGATTAAAAAAAAAAAGATCACAGTCTTGATTTATTTTAGTGGACTTTTAATAAAAAGGTTTTCTTAGGATCACTTGACCTCATTTACTGGAACTGTTTTTTCCAGGTACTAAGTTCTCCAATCACAAATGGAGATTTTCTGAGTTAACCTTTGTAGTTGCTGTGAGAGTACTTGCTTTGAAATGCTGACATAGTCTTACATTTTACAAAGCACTTTTACATTAATCTGCTCTGTTAATCCTCACTTTAGACCTATGAAGGTCTATTAGCCTGTACTTTACTCCCCCCCCCCCCGCCAAAAAAAAACCTCAGAGAGGTTAAGTAACTTGCCTGAGTCTGCACAGCTAAATGTAAATGATAAGTCTAGGGCTACAACTGATTTATTAACTACGTTGTCAGACACTTTGCTAGGAAGTGCATCATGCCTGTGAGAATTTATAGTTCCAGGGAATGAGATAAGACAGATGAACAGGTAATTTAAAATAAACACAGAGGAGGCCTAGCTGGTGTGGCTCAGTGGATTGAGCGTGGTCCCATGGACTGAGAGGTCCAGTTTTGATTCCCAGGCAGTGCACATGTCCAGGTTTGTGGGCTGGATCCCCAGTAGGGGGCATGCAGGAGGCAGCTGATCAATGTGTCTCTCTCACATCCATGTTTCTACCCCTCTCTTAAAAAATCAATAAAAACATATTTAAAAAAAATAAAAATAAACACAAGCTGTGAACTGGTAGCCTGCAGGCCAGATTTGTCTGACACATTTTGTTTAACCTGCTCAGTATAAAACAGTTTTGAATTGGTTTCCAGCGCCCCGCCCCCAACCCCTTTTTGTTTAAGCTACTATTTACATACAATACATATCACCAATTAAAGTGTGTAGTTTGTTGAATTTTTTAACATTTGTGTAGCTACCACCACAATCAAGATATAGAACAATTCCCTTAATTTTAAAAAGTTTACTTGTACCCTTGTGCACTCAATCCCTTCTGCCCCAGAAAGGTCATTAGGTAAAAATTAGGATATTTCACATTAAAAAGCTGGATTAAAAAACTGGAAACCCTGACAACAGTGGACTCTGCACTACCGAAGGGCAACAGTCATTAGATTGCTGCTTTGCTTGTTTGTTTGCAGCTCCCCGTAGTTGATGTTAAATGTTACAACAGAAGTGGCCAAGTGCCCTGGGGAACGGAGGACTGTGGGATTAACTCTGGGAAAGGTTGCACAGAGCCGCTGGCCTGGAAGGATGAAGGCGGTCATAGGGAGAGCAGTTGGGGGCAAGAGTTTCCAAAACCAAGGAGGATTAGAAGGGAGATCCTGGGAGGAGAGGCTGTAAGGGGGACAGGAAAGCAGCAGAGTGTCTCTCTTGTTTTTGGTGGAGGGATGGGCCTGTATAAAGTGGGCGAGTTTAGTGTATGTGTCTTAGTGTTTGTGTGCTTTGCTTTCTGAAGGTTTTGTATACCCAAGAAACTTAATGTCTTTTTAACTGTACATCTCTGGGAACTTTAAAATTTTTTTGTTATTGTTGAGATGAGAAGGAGAAATTGGTATTTTTATGTTTATAAGGGTTATAGGTCTGTGTATGGTGCTTGTGTTGTCTGTTAATAGGGAGAGTGTTGTCCAGAGAAAATTCCTCCCTCTTTCCCCGCCCCCTACACTAGTTTATTCCAGCCAGTCTGTCTGGGGCGGGGCAGTAGGACAGGCAGCAGGTGGCAGGAAGGGGGTGGGGAGGGCGGTTCAGGCCACAAGTTCCCGCCCCCTGCCGGCAACTCAGCCCGAGGCCACATTCTCGCCGCGGTGCAGCTTAATTACCAGCGACGCCATGGATAGGCTGCTCTCACGGTGCCCTCTGCCAGGCTACCCTCGGCCCTCTGTCTTTATGTGCCTCCTGGTGAGTGCCCACGCTAACGACAGTACCAACCCTCTCAGCCCTAAATCTTCAACCTAGGATCTGAGGGAAGAAGACAGCAGTTCCCTTTACTGCTCTTGGGATTTTTGAGCTGGGGGCATGCAGGTAGGGGATGGGCAGTACAATCCCTGGAGGCACCGCTCGGTGTCCTGGAGACTGTGGTGTGGTTCTGAAGGTTACTAGCACCCCTCCTTCACTGTGTGAGGAGGGGTTACTGGGCAGTGTTTCATTGCCAGGTAGGAGAAGCGGGTGTCTGGTGGTGAGTTCTTGTCTACGGGTCTCGTGATAGATTCTTTTCTTTCTGTTGCAGTTACCATATTGTTTTTATGGGGGCTTTATTTTCTCATCTCAGAAATATCTTAAAATGTTAAGGTTGGCAGTGACTATTTACAGAGTATCTCCAGTGGTGGAGATGGTTGTGGGGGAGGTGGAGAAGGGTCAGAAGCCCAGGGGTCTAGCCCAGCTCTGATGGTCATTTTTGGGTGATTTCTTCCTCTTTCTGGCCCTTATTTCCTCATCTGTACCAACTGGCACATATCAGTGGCTCTTACACTTTTTGGGTCTGTAGATTTTCTTATAAGTTTTGGATTTGTACACAAGGAAAATGTATAGATAAACACAATATTGCATTCATTCAGAATATTCATGGATTTCTTAAAACTAGGTGGATTATAAATTGAGAACCACTAGGTGGTTTATGAGGCCCCTTCTGCCTTAACACAGACTGTAAAGTCACTAGAATAAAATACAAAATAACTGAAAGGATACATAAAATATTTTAAAAGAATGTAAAAATATAAAAGATATATAGTAAAAGACAAATAGGAAAATGTTGAAAAGACCTTTTATAATAAATCCTTTCCTTTTTATCATGTTCCTATAGGGAATTGTGATGTATGTATTTTCCATCAATTTTGCATTCATATAATGTCATTTTCTAATAAATTATAGTCCATCCTTGGTTCCAGGTTGACCTTTCATGCTTCTGATACTTTGTTGATATGGTCCACAAACACTTCTCAAGCCCATACTTCCTGTCAGAGTTGTGAAGTGCTGGGAATGCAGAAATGAATGAGACTGAAGAGCATGTCCAATGGAGGAGACATGTAAACAACTACCTGTATTTCAGGGTGATCAATGGTACAACAGGAGGATGTTCAGCAGCAGTCCTGGCCTCTACCCAATAGATGCCAGTAGCATCCCTTCCCCAGTCATGACAATAAAAATTGTCCCCAGACATTGCCAGATGTCCCCTGGGGGTGCAAAATTGCCTTGAGAACCAACCACTGGATTAAGTGAAGCTGAATCGACCCCACTAGATCAATTCCTAGTAGTGGTCATTGCAGTTCAGAGAGTCCTGAATGGGAGGTAGTAGTCTTGGATGCAAGTCTTGGTTCTGTCGCAGAGTTTCTGAATGTTCTGCTTTAGATATCTATTAAATTAAGAGTTATCTTAAATAATACTTGAGGCCACAGCTCTCACTTTCAGTAGCACAGGTCGCATTGCTTTAGAATTAGGCTGCCTTTCCACTAGCTTATCCACGGTGCCTAGCACATAAATACACATGAACGAAGGGAAAATTAACTCCTCAAACATCAAGAGATGTAAGAGCTTAGTATTTTGACTCACATAAGAGTTTCAATACATTTTAGGTGAGTTTATATTTAATCTTATTAACTATGTTACACTGATACCTGCTGGCTGGAATGCCCCAGATCTTCCCTTGGAATGGCTTTTTTGGTTGGGAGACAGGCCATTGCTCCTTTTGTTTTGAGTCTGTGCTGGAAGCCACCTTAGAGTCATGGAGTTGACCCCTTACAGTGTTCCAGTGTGTCCAGTTCTCTGCTAAAAGCACTGCTAACAAGACTTCATCCTTCACAAGGCTATTTGGTCTTAACATCTTGCTGGTGTATCTTTCACTAGTCTACAAGTATTGAGAACCTGCTGTGTGCCATGAACTGTGCAGGAGATACAGTGATGAGCAAAGCACGATCCCTTTCTTTATTGAATTTGTGATTACAAATTATTTTTCCCATCTCATTTGAACCCACAGCAACCCTGAGATAGGCAGAACAAGTGCCATAATCTCCGATTTCTAAGTAAGCTTTATGGAAGGAGAGGAGGTAACTTGTCGAAGGCCACAGGCAGTACTCGCACTAGGATTTAAATCCTACTGCGCACACGTACACACAAAGCTTTATTGAAAAGTCTGTTTTTTTTCTTGCATGGTCACTGGTTTAGTTCAGCGGACTAGTATGTTGAATTGGTAGTTTGATGGAGGTAGTGGGAGGGAATGAGAAACCCAGCCCAGACAGTGCTCTAGTCAAACTGAAGCTGAAAACATAAAAACGCTGCTCAGGCCCTGCCAAGAAGTAGCAGCCAGGACTTAGGCGATAGCATAAAAGGAGTGGGAGGACAGAGGTTTATTTGAGCAAGGAAGGAGCCCTGGGCTGGGAGGCAGGAGAAACGCACTCTTGTTCAGCCTGGCTTATGTCACAGTGGGACTCCTTGCAAGCTGCATCTGTCCCTGTTAATGACTCCATTATACCCCCCAAGCAGAGAACCTGGAATGGAAAGCATTTTCCAGTTCTTTTCTTTTCTTGTTATTTGAAATGTTTATCATTAAAATAGTAAGAAAAATTATACCTCGAGTGCCTTTTTGTCTCACATTGTCACTGCTGTCATCTTAGCTCAGGATCTTGAAGTCTTTCCTGGATCGTTGTCATGGCCTTCTGAGTAGACTCTCTCTGGTCATTCTCATCCTCCCTCCGGGTACCCTACTCAGCTTCACCATATTATTACTCTGCCACTTAAAAACCTCCAAAGTACCCTACCACTTGAGTACAAACTCCAAACTCCTTAGCCTGACCCTTTTCTTTGTCGTAGCCGTTTCATTTCCTCCTGATCTCATACCCACAGTAAGACCCACACAGACTGTGTATCTCATCTAGTCCTAAACACTTCTTGAGTTCGTACACATTGCCATTTGCTTAGCATGTCTCCCTCTCCTGTTGTAATCCTGCTTATCATTTCAGCTCCAAATTAGATGGTACCTTCTCTACGAAGCATTTTTCTGCTCCCTCAGGTAGAGCCTTCCTCATGGTTGCCCCAGCTCTCAGTTTGGTAGCATAGGTTGCATTCCTTTAGAATTAGGCTGCCTTTTCCACTAGCCTACCCACAGTGCCTGGCACATATGCAAATGAATGGAGGTGAAAGTAACTCCTCAAACACCATTCGATGTAAGAGCTTATCATTTGTTACAGTCTCCACAGGATGGTGGCAGTTCAGTGGATGCCAGTTGGTATTACCTCCATAAAAATGGATTTCACATCATCCAGATTTGAGTTCTAATCCTGACTTCCCCAAATAAAAGCTATGCGATTTTTGAGAAAGCTTCTTGATTTCCGAACCTCTATTTCTTTTTTAATGTCTGCAAAACGCAGAGGGAAATCTCTAGGCATGAAAACTTTGTTGAACTGTGAAAACTCAAGATCCCAGGAATTATTTTTTGAATGGAGAATGGGTATGAAAAAATGATGCCCAGCCTTGGTTCCAGTCTGCTTGAGCTGGCAGACAGTGAATTGTCATGTCACTGCTGACTTGTGCTTTTTCCCACTCTTTAGATCCTGACAGCCTCTTTCCTGACATACCCCATGCTCAGGACCCTTAGCCTGCAGCTCCATTCAGCTGTCACTGGCAGTTATGTCTCCGGCACTTACTCCATCGTCTTTGTCAACTGTCCCAACGAGCAAATTGCCAGAGATATTGCCAGGTATGGTAAAGGGGCTTAGGTGCTGCCCCAGGAGGCTCAGGGAGCTACCAGGATGCTCTACAAGGGCCACTTTTAGGCCCTTCTCTTGCTTCTGACAACCCTGGCTGTCCGTCCAGTGACACACAGCTGCATAATCCGATGGATCCCACTGCTGGGATGTTGAGTGGTGCATGGGGATATATAAGGGATATGAGACCAGAGGGATGTGTGGCTTACCCGAGGTGTTAAGACAGAGGACAGTGGAATCCTACCTGTTGAGAATTTAAGTCTCCTAATTTCTGGCCCATCTGTCTTTCTTGGAGATTTTCTGTTTGCTCAATTCCAGAGGTGTTCACTATGACAAGTGAGGAGGAGGAGGTGACCATTCCAAATATTTAGGAAATTTCTAGAAGCAGCAGTGGTATGGTGGAGAGAACACTGGATTTTAAGCAGACCAGAGTTTGAATCTTGGCTCTACCATTTACTGTGTTAACTTGGGCAAGTCGTCACTTCCCTTCTCTAAACATTAGTTTTCTGAATTATGAAACAGGATAATGTCATCTACCTCACAGGATTGTGAGGATTAAATGAGATGAAATATGTACAGTCCTTACCCCAGTAACTTGAATGTAGTAGGAGCTCAGTAAATGTTTGTGGTATCTGACCCCCCTCCACCTTTTCTTTTTATAGATGCAGCTTTGAAGAGGGTTAGTGGGAATGGAGGGGAATGGATTTGGCTCCTTGCTCCCTTTCTTCTTGTGCCACAACTCAGCGTTCTTGAAGTTGATGATAGACTAGGTTCTAGTGTTTTCAAATGTTGAATCTGGTCTTTGGGAGCACACAGCCTCCAAATTGTTGGTCACAGGTTAACCTTGCATTTGATTCCATCTTTCTTTCCTCCAGCCAGAATGTATGTTTCCCTCATGAACATTACCTTTGGAAAACAGCTCTTATCTAAGAGAACCTGTAATTACTCCAGAGATACCACCATAGATTTTTGCAGCTAGGAACTGAAATCCCTCCTGATGTCTCTGGTATACCTAGGTTCTGTCTTTTCTCTGGATCCCTGGATCAGCCACTCTGGGTCCTGTCAAGAAACAACTTCAGCTGACATCTGTGAGGTTTGGTGATGGGAGGAAAATTATTCTAATGCGTGGGTTCTAACTGGCTGAAAGGCCAGTTCAGGTAAATGGATCAATCAATATCAGCTTGGAGAGAGGTCTCGTTTATCTACTTGCATCCTAGGTTGTTGATGAGGTCAGGTGTTTATCAGGGCCTCATTCCTTTGTAGGAAATACTTTTTCTCTCTGATAATTTTTAGGATTTTCTTTTTATCTTAATGTTCAGCTATTAATTTGCTAACTATTCTCTCTCTATTCTTTCTTTTTCTTAGAACTATTAGATAGATATTGAATTTGTTCTTTATGACTGAAGTTTTATATTTTTCTGTTCCTTTATTCTGCATACTGGGAGAATTTTTGAGCCCATCTTTCTCTCGTATTTGTTTTTCATTAGTATCTAATTTGCTATTCAGCCCTTCTATTGAGTTTTTTGTTTAAACGATTACTTTTCCTTTTCAGGATTTCTAATTGTTCTTTCATAACCAACTATTCATGTTTGATAAATGTCTGATCTTATAATTGATTTTATTTTAAGGATGCAATAACCTTACCTTATCTTTCTGTAGATATTAATTATATTTATTTAATTTTTAATTTTTTTCAGCCTTATTCAGATAGAGATGACATATAACATTGTGTAAGTTTAAGGTGTACACATGATGATTTGATACATGTATAGATATCAAAATGTTCACAATAAGGTTAGTTAACATATCCATCACCTCACACAGTTACCTTTTTGGGGGGTGAGAACTTTTAAGATCTACTCTCTTAGCAACTTTCAAGTATACATAATTATACTTACTTTAAAATCTTGGATTTGAGTGTTCTGTTAACTGGTCTTCTTAGGTAAATTCTTTTGTTTGTTGAATTTTTGTCTCTCTTGGTATTGACTATCCTCAGATACTTTGTGATTCTGATACTTTGTAACATCTCTCATCTTTTTAACTTTGTAACATCTCTCATCTTTTTAGCTATGCTGGTGGGGAGGCGCAGGAACAACTGCAAGGAATTGGTATTAGCACTGGTTTCAGTGTTGAGTGTGGTTTGGGGGAACATTCTACAGACTGGGGTGCCCTAGTAGCTGGTGTTCTGGGCATGAATTCTCCCTCCTTGGCTGTCACCAGCTACTATGACATTGTTTTGCCTTTTTTCCCCAAAGTGCCTATACTTACTGCTCCTTTCTGGAGACAAACACCCCATTATTGCTGCCTAGGCCATGGGAGATTTGGGGCATTCGGGCAATTCACCTTAATGGTTGCCTGTAGTCCTTGCCTGCTTCGGTTCCCACTGCCCCCAGATACAGACTGTTGCTCTTATCTCTGTGGGGCAGTCCTGCGTGCTCCCTTGCATGTCTCGGGGCTGCCTTTTATTCTTTGGGGCTTCCTTATAGTTGCTGATACATAAAGCGTTCTCCTTACTGTGCCCTGACATGGCTAAGTAGTGTGTTCGGGCCACGAAAATGAACTGAAAATCTGAAGTGGAGTCTTTAGTGATGTGGCCATGAGGCAATGGATTGTTTTCTCCAGAAGTTGAACTCACTCCCTGTGTTTGTATGCCACCTTCAGAACCAGTGACATGCAATTTCTCAAATAATGATTGAGTGAGCAAGACTTGCAGCAGTTGCTTAAACACATTTGTGCCATGTGACTCTCCTTACAGTCAGGGATTTATTTAGCCCCTGGAACTCTGCAAGGGAATGAGGCGGTGGCAATGCCACATTAATGTGGAGCCTTAAATAGAGAGCACTGCTTAGCCTGGAACCCAAGGGAAGAGAAAGTAGGTCAGTTTTCTTGGCAGCAGCTGGAGGAGGAGGGGTCAGTGAGCAGGGCTCCAATGAGGTTTATTTGGCAAGTTCCAAGCACTTCAAAGAACAGAGACCACTTCCTCGGCTGCCTGAGACCTGAGAAAGGTTTGTCAGGGCCTGCCTGAGTCTGAGGGTTTGAGGTTTTGATGTTTGAGGACACTTCTTTGCATCAGTGACTTGGTGACTTTGTGGTGCTCCTGTTTCTATGAGACCTGTACTAGTTCAAGCCCCTTTTACTGTGTTCACCAGGGTGCTGCACAGGAATCTGAGATTACCAGACCAGGAATTCCAACCTGTGTGGTCTGTCAAAAAAAAAAAATCATACAGGTCTGCAAACACAATGATTGTGCACTTAGGGTTGTGAAGAAACCTTTATAAAAACAGGTGAAAAGAGCCTATATTTGCCAAAGACAAACACAAGTAATGATGCTTTTCTTGCTTTTACTTGGAGTTGTATGGTCACACGGGTATCTAAGATCAGAAGCACTGGGTATCAGCCTGGTACATACCTGTGGGATGAAAGCAGAGGTGGCATAATAAAAGGCGTCCTTGGTGGTGAAAAGGGTTGGAAGCTACTGGTTGAACCATCTTCTCACTGTACAGAAGGAGAGTCAGGTTGAGTGAGGGGACAGCTCTGTTTTGGGTGGGTGTGTGAATACTCATTCCTGGAATGAAAGAACTTGCATAAGGCCACATGGCCATTCCTCCTGCAGGGCCAGGACTGGAACCAGGTCTTCTTGTTCTCTGTCCAGAGTTAATTCCTGTTCCCCATGCAGATTGGGCCTGTCCTTGAAACTGCCAGGACGGGCACTCTAAATGGTTCTCTAGCCCTGGCCGGTTTGGCTCAGCGGTTAGAGCATCGGACTGCGGTCCAGAGAGACCCGGGTTCGGTTCCCGCTAAGGGCATGTACCTCGGTTGCAGTTTGTCCCCGGCCCTGGTTGGTTGTGCGGGTGGCAGCCACTCGATGTGTCCCTTTCACGTCGATGTTTCTCTCTCTCTCTCTTCCTCTCTCTCCCTCCCACTCTATCTGAACAAAAAAAAAAAAAAAAAAAAAAAAAAAAAAAAAAAATAAATGGTTCTCTAGTTCCTAGGAACACCTGTTCCCTGTTCCTTTTCTTAAGGTCCTGGACATTTGCCCCAGTGACGGTCACTCTCTTCGCTTTAGGGCCATACTGGATAAGAAGCTGGCTGCCTCTGTGAACATCCTGCCCAAGGCATCCTCACTGTGAGTTTTGCTGTGGCCAGTGGAGGGTCAGGTCCTAGCTGGTAGAAGGGGTACTGAACTAATGAGGAATTGTGAAAGAACAACTCAGAGGCATTTAATCAATCAACACTTCTGTTGATTTGCATTAGAAGGAAATTAACCAGTGGGTTTATGTCATCCATGAACAAAATAAAAAATGTGCTTTGAAAGGAGGAAAAACCCTGCAGTTTAGGAACTTGTTTAGTGAATCTTGTTTGCACATTCTTTTGTTTAAATCAATTAGTTTGCTCTTAGCAAAGAAGCCAGACTGGGCATTCCATCCCTGTGTAAGCCAACTAGGGATATCAAAGAAAATAATTTCCATTGCTTTTGGATTCTTTGGAAAACTGAGAGTTTGGCATATGTGACAGGCTGTTTCTGTGCCTTGTTGTCATTTCATCGATACCTTTATTTTTTTATTTTTATTTTTTTAATCCTCGCCTGAAAATATTTTTCTATTTATCTTCGGATAGAGTGGGTGGGTGGGAGGGAGGAAGAGAGAGAGAGAAACATCGATGTGAGAGAGACACATCGACTGGCTGCCTCCCGCATGACCCCGACCAGGGCCAGGGACAAACCACAACCGAGGTACGTGCCCTTGACTAGAATCAAACCCGCGACTCATTGGTCTGCAGGCCGACGCTCTAACCACTCAGCCAAACTGGCCAGGGTGACACCTTTATTTTAATTAAGCCTAGTCTGCACCATTTCTCTCATCAAAATATTTTAGCATCCCACTACAGGCTGTACAGGATTTGTCTTGTGCCTTAATCGCTCTGATCAGCCTGTTTCTCATCTCCTTCCCTCCTGGAAAGAGAGAGAGAATGAGAGAGTGGGAGTGGGGGAGGGTAGGTGAGGAAGGAAATAATATCTACTCTGAAGGTCAAAACAGAAAAATGCTATATAGTGGAAGCTCCCCCCACCTGCCAACGATGTCGTTGCCTCAGTGGCTCACGTCATCTGTTGCGATGGCTCCCAAATTTGGCTTTGCTTTAGATTCCTGAACTCCATTCTAGGTGTACTCAACCAGTTTCCCTGAGGGTGGGGCTTGGGTCTCTGAATTTTATTTATTTTAAAAAAATGTTTTTTCTTTATTGATTTTAGAGAGAGAGATGGAAACATCAATGAGAGAGAACATCGAGTGGCTGCTTCCTGCATGCTGCCACTGGGGATCTGTCCCACAACCTGGGCATGTGCCCTGACTGGAAATCAAACCAGTGACCTCTTGCTGCATGGGTCGAGGCTCAACCTCTGAGCCACACTGGCCGGGCTGAATTTTTTATTTTTTAAGTGGCATAGGTGATTCACATAAAGCCAGTCTGGGAACCAGTGCTTGAGACCTAGAATAGAATTTCAGCCTAGCATTCCCTTCAGATGCCTTAGAGTTGATCCTTTTACCACAGCTCTGTGAGACAGGGCCAGTGGCCGAGGTCATCTTAGACTTCCCCTGGGTCAGTGTAGATATTCTCAGGCCAAATTTCTTTCCCTTCCCTTTACATGATGCTGTTCTCATATTCTTTTTTCTGAACATCATCACTGACTTAGCTTTTGGACCTGTTTCCGTATCTTGTAAGGCTCACTTCTTCCCTGAAGCCTCCCGGCTGCTTCTTTATCCTTTCATGGGCACTCAACTTTGAGAGTCACTGGTAAAAGTAGCCCCATCCCAAAGGATGGGGAGGGTCCTGGAAGCCATGAGTGTAGACTCAGTGTTGAAAGAGCTGGAGATACCCATTTGGTAGGAGAGAAAACAGGAGTTTCTGCAGGGCTCTCCTGAGGTGGCTCTTCATATGGAAGTTGGGGTAACAGCTGGGTGGCAGATGCTGGCACACCATAAAGAAAACCACCTCCTGTGAAAACCTTTGAGGTAGATGGACTTCTTCAAGAGATGCTCAGCCTCTCACCTCCAGGAATGTTCAGGCAGATGCTAGAAGCATGCATTAGAATGGTTGGACTAGTTGACCTAGAGTGCCTTGGCCAAGTCTAGACTTTTCTGTGTGGGCTTGGAAAGACTGTAAAGTTTCTACCTCAGTAAGTCACTAACTGGGCCAGGTTTGACATTTCACTGGGCTTGTTTTGTGAGCAACACATTTGGTCTTGTTCTCTTCTCCAGGTACTTTTGGAAAGGAGAAATAGAAGAAGCCACTGAGATCTTGTTGGTGAGTGATGATGGGGGTGGGGGTGGGCCTTGATAGGGTAAGAGTGAAACCAAGGTCTTTTCCCCAGTTTCCAGTGAAAAATTAGCAAAGATCAACTGGTTGAGGTTCTTGCCCACATAGATGTCTTAGGTTCATTTGTGAGCTGGTGACAGGGTCTGGTCACCTGGTGGGAATGCTGTCTCCCAAACAGCCAGACGAATGAGCATCTGCAGAGCTGGGCTGAGGTCCTAAAGCGGTGATCTTTTTTCTTTTACAGTTAATAAAGACAAAGACTTCCAAGGTCCGCATGCTGTCCAGCTATGTCAGGTAATGCTGGTGTGTCTTCTCAGCCAGGGACGTTCTAGGGACCAAGTGAATGAGCTTGAACAGCAGGAAGCCTAGTTGCAAACCTTCCATAGGACCGTGGACATGTGCCTGTCCCTCAGATTCTTCAGATGTAAAATGGGAGGCTAGAATGGGTTCGTTTAAACCAGCAGTTTTCAAAATTTTGGTTTCAGGATCCCTTTACACTTCTAAAAATTATTGAAGACTTAAAAGAGCTTTGTTTGCGTGGGTTATATAAAATTTTACTGTATTAGAAATTAAAACTGAGAAATTAAAATAACAATAATAAAACCATTATTAATGTAAATAATTCATTTTAAAGGAAATTAACCATATCCCACCTCCCCCCAAAGTGAGAAGAATGGCATCATTTTATATTTTTGCAAAATCTGCCTTAATAAGAAGCATCTTCATGTATGAGACAGTGTTTGTCCAATCCTCAAATGTGAATAAGCATCATTGTAAAAATGACAAATTATGGTAACTCAGGCTTAAAAATGGTGTTCCATGAAAAAGTCTGGTTTCAGCCTGTGACTCAGTCAGACAAGTGTAAGACAGCATTGAATTTAGGCACACAGCTAAGTGCTTTATGTATATGTCCCATGCTGTCACACAGTACCAAAAAGATATATACTGAAGGGTCAAAATTCAATAAAAATAGTAATTTTGACCACTTTGTCAAGGATGTTCTTAAGTGAATTTGACCTTTTGCAAGTGCAGGTGTGTGGTGAAGATACAGTGGCAGCGAGTCCCGTTTGGCGCCGTGCTCTTGATGCACGTGCCAAGGTGCCAGCGGTTTTACCCATGGTCGCTTTTGTACCATCAGTGCAAATATCAACATAGTGGAAAGATAATAACAAATGAGTATTATGAACTAGTTTTGACCTCATGAACTTCCTGAAAGGACCTTGGAGTTCCCCAGGGGCCAATGGATCTTACTTGGAGAACCACTGGGTTAAAGCTTTATCATTCAAAGTGTGGTTTTGGAATAACTGGCATCACCTGGAAGCTGGCTAGAGCTGCAGAGTCTCATGTTCACCCTAAACCTACTGAACCAAACTGCACTTAACCTGATCCCCAGGTGATTCCCTTGCATGTTAAAAGCTTGAGAAGGACTGGTCTAAACTAGTGATTCTTGATGCTGGCTAATAACTATAACCACTTGGAGATGTTTTTCAAATGACCAGTTTAGGCCCACTTCAGATTTGGACTTCATTGATCTGGAATGGGGATCAAATATGTTCCTCAGAAACACCCGGACTGACTCTGATGTGCAGCTAGGGATGCAGGTCACCTACTGGATGACGAAACCCCTTTCCTTCACTTCAACCAGGATTCTGTGAATATATGGCTGTACCCTGGCCTCAGAGCTAGCGGTAGAGAAGGCCCTGTGTTACCACCTTAGCAGAAGTGTGGGAATAAGGCACCTTTGGTAGAACCAGCGCTACCAAGAAATTACGGTTTATCTGGTGACGGACAGCCTCGGGGTTAAGATGGTGAATCCCAGAGCTTGACCTCCAGGGCCAAATCCTGGCTCTGCTTGCTAGTTGTAGCCTAAGTGCATGCAAATTAGTTAGACTTCCTGTGCCTCAATTGCCCATCTATGAAATGGGGCGGAGGGGGGGGTCATACCAGTCCGTTGGGATGAATTTATGAAATAAGAACATTGATTATCCTGGGGCACTGGGTAAACTTACGCAGCTCACTCTACATGTTTAAGCACCTGTGCACATGGTGTGTGCAGTCTCATGAGAACCTGTGCACATGGTGTGTGCAGTCTCATGAGTTTGATGTGTGCTGTCTCACGAGAACCTCACAGTGCCTCACTTGGCAGAAAAGCAGCAGAGGGTCATTATTCCCTTTGACAGACAGGAAACTGAAGCCCAGGGCCTCATGTTTCTTTTTTTTTTTTATCCTCACCCGAGGACATTTTTTCATTTTTTGTTCAGATAGAGTGGGAGGGAGAGAGAGGAAGAGAGAGAGAGAGAAACATCGACGTGAAAGGGACACATCGAGTGGCTGCCACCCGCACGACCAACAGGACTGGGGACAAACTGCAACCGAGGTACATGCCCTTAGCGGGAACCGAACCCGGGTCTCTGAACTGCAGGCCGACGCTCTAACCGCTGAGCCAAACCGGCCAGGGCCGGGCCTCATGTTTCTTTAGGGCCAGGAGAAAGAGACGGGGAGAAGGGAGAGAGATTCCTGTGGGTTTGGATGGTCAAGGAAGATCCCTTGGAAAAGGTCAATGGTTGAGTTTGGCCTTGAGGGATAGACAGGCTTTTGATTGATGAACTGGAGCAAGAGAACTTTCTAGGTGGAGGAGAGAATTCAGAGGTATTGGGGTGGGGGTGGGGTGTTTGGAGAAGGCACAGTGAGGAGTGTGGGATAGTAATAAAGACAGTAGCTAACATTTAATGAAGGCAGTACCAGTCAGTGTACCAGGTAAGTGCTTTATGTACCTTGTCTCATTTAATCCTCAGCAATCCAATCATGTAGGTGCTATTTTCATTTCCTCTTTTGCAGGGCCTTTAGAGAAATTAAGTGATTTGCCTACAGTAACATAGCTAGTAAGGGGCAGACTTAGAATTTGAACCCATGTCTGTGGCACTGTAAAGCCATCTGGTCCAATTCACCACATGTAGACAGATGGAAAACATACACTCAGGGGTGGTGGGTTACCAAGCCGGACAGGTGGGCTGCAGAAGATTGCAGAGGGCCTCCAGTGAGGCTGGCCTGTTGGGTTTTATCACACGGGCTGATTCTAATCATAGTCACTCACAGGACTCTGCTCTTTCCAAAGGTTGGTGCATCCTTTTGAAATCCCAGAGATCTTCAGTCTTCCCATGGACCAAGGAGATGTGCACTATTTAAAGTGGCTGGAGGAGGGCATGGAGGAGGACTGAGTGGAGGAGGCTTTCTGTGGATCCTGCTGGCTGTCTCTAGCCTTCATCAGCTGCACTCTGGGGAACAGGCGGCCTCTTTCTGCCTCCCAGCATCTCTGGATGCCATGTTTGTCAGCACAGAGGAGCTAAGGAACTGTGGAGGAGGCTGAAGGTCCGAGGCTCCTGAGGCTAGAAGAGGAGGCTGGGCCAGTCATGCCCAGCAGGAACCCAGTGGAACTTGTCTGAGTGCATCATGCTTACAGGTGGCCAGGGGGTGGGAGGGCAAGGATGGTTGTGTGTAGGGGACAAGGGGAGGTGGCAGTGAGGTTTGTCATCTTCAGTAGTCACTGGGCCTACCTCAGGTGTCTGGCGTAGAATTACTCTCCTGGTTCTCAGGTGGAGAAATCGACCTGACGACCTGTTTACCTAGATAGGTGTGGGATGAAGGTCACTTCTAGTGGAACTGGCAAGCACTTTCTTTATTCAGAAGGATGGATTGTGAATGGTGCAATTTCAGGAACAAGCAGGATTATTCCTCCTAGCTAAGGGTGGTGTTGGTTATTCCTGAGTCCTGAGGAGTGGGCCTGGGGATGGGCTTCAGGAGTGTGTGTAGGAATGGGGAATATTAGCACTTAGGGACTTTCCTGGCCTGAATATGACAGACATCAGAAGGTTCTGGTGCCTTGCTCAGCGGTGACATAGGTTCTGAGCCCACCATGCTAACCTTTTTACTTGAGCATTGAAACTGAACATCCTAAAGTAGGAAAGAACTCTGGGGAACGTCTAGACCAGTGTTTCTCAGACGTGCCCACAGAGCTCAGAGGTTGACAGGAGGTACAGGGACTGCTTGCCCCCACCCCCCACCATACTTCAGCCAGTGCAACTGTACCTTTATTATTTTAATGTATTGAGTGCTCTTCTGAGATTTATGGAGCTTTTTAAAAAAGTTTTCTTTCTTAAAATTATAAACCAGTGGTCTAAGCCAGTTTCCATTTTATAGGTTACTACAGAAAACGGAACTGCACTGAGGTCCAGAAAGGGGGTGGCGTGCTGTTACTAACGGTACAGCCCAGGCTGCTTACCCTGTGTCTGGTGATCGATCCCTGTTCCCAGCCCCAGGCAGAAGAGGGCAGGGAAGGCCAGGCCCCCGAAGGGTGAGAGGAGAGACTTGACCTGGGCCCCTCCAGGAATCTGTCACAAGGTAACTGCACTCCAAGGAATCTGTAGCAGTTTGGGTGAGGGTCCCAGACATCTGTGGTATCTGGGCCTTTCTTCCCATAGGGAATGGTGTGTGGAAGGGGTAGTGCTAGGCTGTAGTTCTGACACCTGCTGTGCTTCTTGGACCTTAGTTCCTCCAAGTATAAAACGGGGGAGGATCTCCAAGGGCCCTTCTGTGAAGACCTGGTAGGGACTCCAGGCTGAGGCCCTTCCAAAGGTCCAGAGCAGGGGTGGGGAACATCCGGCCCACAGGCCATATAAGACCTTGAAATCAGTACCAGCTAACATCACACGCCTCACCACGTTAGCCTGACCCAATACAGCAGGCTAGTTTTTAAGCTGATGATTTTGTATGGCCCGCAAATGGTGTTATAAATATCCAAATGGCCCTTGGCAGAAAAAAGGTTTCCCACCCCTGGTCCAGAGAATTCTTTTTTGATAGCCAGTATGGATTGTGGCGGGCTGCCTCAGGAGAAGAAGAGAATGATATTGATGAAGTCCCTTTTGACAGCAGATGTTTCTGATAGGTTGACTCAACTGAAAATGTACAGGGGACCCCAGATGGACTGCCTGTGCCTGTACTGCTTTCAGGATAAAGTCCAGTTTCTTGGCTTTCAAGGCCCTTCACAGCCTTGTCCTAACTCACTTTTCCATCCTCACCTACCTCTCCTCTCGTCCTGCAAGTGGATGGCTGCAGTTAGCCATGTGCTGTCACTCCTGTGTTCAGGCCATCCCTCCGCCTGAGTGCCCTTCTGCGTGAGTGCTTGTGCGACTGGGCTGCTGCTCTGTGAGGCCTGGCTCCCTGGCCGGAGGGCATCGCTCCTGCCCTGGTGCCCCTGTGTCCTGTGCACCAGTCAGCCTCGTACCGCTGGACTGTGCCGCTCGAGCTCAGGGGCATAGTCTGTTTGTTCTCTTGCACAGGGTGTGGCAGATATTTCCCAAATTGTTGTTTCAGGGATTTGAGTAACTAAAGCTTTATCTACAGTCCACGGTTACTTTCTAATTCATGGAATTGGCAAAATACAACCTCTTTTTCCTTGAACTTTCTTAAAGTGGGACTAATTCCAAAGGAGATTTTTCTGTCCGTGGCCTTTACTGGGTCATTTTCTGTGCTGTGCATTGGAAAACTGGTTCTTGGGGGCCTTCCTCTGCCTCAGTGAGTGTTACAGGCAACAGAAGGGGGAGGGGCGAAGCACCAGCTCTCTGCCAGGTACTGTCCTAGCTTCTTAACATTATCTTATCCTTATAATTCAATGTTCTCGTTTTTCGGATGAAACCGGAGATTGGAGAGCATAAGACACTTAAAGTAAGTGGCAGCTGAGCTCTGAACCCAAATCTGATTCTAAACTTGATGCTCTTCACTGCCTCTTTCAAAGAGGTTAGATAATATCCTCTGTACACCAAAGACCCGGAGAGCCTGCTGTAGCCAACTCTAAAGGAAGAGCTCTTGGTTCTTACACCACCACTGTGGTGAGTTGGTCTGGCACTTAAAAACACATTATATTGTTTACTTCTCCCACAGATCCGGAGGTTGGTGATAGTGTCATCATTCTACAGATAAGAGGACAGACTTAGAACAGTTCAGTGACTTTTAGGGTCTGCATGACTCCAACTTCCACGGTTTGGCCTAAACCACACTCTCCTCTCCGAATGATGCTGTGGGACCTGGGACCACGACCCAGACTAGCGTGTCCATGCGGGAACGCCCTCCCACCATTGCTCAGGAAATGAGTGTTTTTTGAATCTGGAATCCCCAGAACATTCAGTTGAGGAAATGAGAAAAAATATTAAAATTATCTGTGAATACTAAAGCTTAAAAGCATAGAGACATTACTGGTTTGAAGGAATCCATCTTCATCAAAAAACAAGAGCAAGCAAGCTAGCATGCGGGATTGAAGGTTAGAACCCAGGACAGGAGCAGATGGGAGAGAAATGGTTACTGTCTAATCAGTCTTGTTGTGATTGTTGTGTCCTAAGTGTTGTCTGTAGCCCTGTCTGCTGCAAACCGGGAGTTAGTCTTGCAAATAAAATAAGTTCATACACAGTATACTTTATACAAATCCTATGAGCATTGTTCCAAGTTATAAGCTTTGGAAGCAAAATAAATTCTTAATTTGTCATTTTTGATGCGTGATTCTTACACTGTTAATCTTGCTAGGATATGTGAATGTTATGATATTATTTGAATACTATCCATTAATGTTCCTTGGCATTTTCTGGTGTCTAATCATTCCCTCTAGCCCTGGCCAGTTTGGCTCAGTGGTTAGAGCATCAGCCTGCAGTTTGATTCCGGTCAAAGGCATGTACCTGGGTTGCAGGTTCGATCCCTGGCCCCAGTTGGGGTTGTGCAGGAGGCAACCAATTGATGTGTCTCTGTCACATTGATGTCAGGCTACACTTGACCCCTGAAACTGCAGAATTCAGCTAGATCCTTGGTGTTCACTTCCCTATAGCTGACGTTCTCTCTCTCCAAACTGCCCCAAACACAGAGTTTATTTAAAGTAAGAATCCATCACATTTATATGTGAAAGGGTCCCTCTCAGCACAGGGAACTGGATCCAGCAGGGATTAGCTCTGCTGTGGGAAGGGTGAGGGAGCTGAACCCAAGGACTCGGACCAAAGTGGTGCAGGTTCAAACCTGCAGAGCCACGCCTAGAACTCACTTCACAGTGCTCGGATGTGTGCACTGAATAGTCTGTAGTGCCTGCACTTACGTATTTTAATGGGGCCAACTTCTAAGTTCACTTCCCATCCTTATTACTTCTCTGTAGCCCTCAGCTAATGTCTTTTGCCCCCATGGGTCAGGTACTCACAGTAGAAAAAAGGTTCCACATCCTCTTGGTGGTAAGGGTGAGGATACTGCTGAGAGAATTCCTGGCAGTGGTAGGAGTGGCAGGGTGGCCAGGGAGAGGGTGGGGTCCCGCCATTCCTCCTCAGTCTCCAGGGAACCAAGACCAGTTCCTCCTGCTACCCAACTGCTGATAGTTCACTGGCGGGAACATAGGCAGCTTTTCACAGGGAGCTTTTAAGTTGTAAATCAGACATATTAATTAAAACTTTAATATAACATGTTATTAAAAGCAGCAATTCAAAACCATAAATCTTTTAGAAGGTGCACAGGGTTACTGTAAGGTCAGTTGGCAATAACGCAGCTAGGATCTGGTACGAATGAAATGCTGGGGTGCAGAGTCAGGGCGACCTTGTTAGGCCTTGTGCCGACTTCCCAAGTAGGGAAGACACCCTTTCCCTCCTTCCCCCTCTTCAAGCCCAGAGCCTCTCTGGAGCCCAAGTAGAGATGGTGCAGGTGCACCCCGACAGGCCTTGCTCGTCCCGAGCTTTCTCAGAAGCCCGGAAGCGGCCCGGAAGGTTGCTGTGACTCTGAACCAGGCAGGAAGCTGCAGATTGGGCTGGGGGCTGCCTTCTCAGCTCCCCTTCCACCTGGCCCCAGTTGGGGGCTTCGGTGGCAGCAGCTGTGGGGCTGAGAAGGGGGAGACCTGGGCCCAGCCCTGTATCTTCCCTGTCTGGTCCACGCCAGGGAAGCAAAGGGGGGTGGGAGGGCTGTGCACAGGAAGAGGTGCGTTGGAAAGGCACTGTCGGAGCTGAGACTTAAGGCGAGGAGCATCTGAACTATCCCAGGGATCCCCTGAAGGCTCACAGGCGGGGAGGGGTCAGCCTAGAACGGAAAAGCCAGCTCCTCAGGCCTGCTGTCCACTGCCATCCCCTCACCGGTCATCCACCCTCGCCTAGCAGCCGGCAGCCTGCAAAGCCCAGCCACGCTGGAGGCCCAGCAGCAGTCGGCAGGGCCGGACCCAGCTGGTGCACGACCCCACCCCGAGTCAAGGCACTTTTATATCTTTTTTAATCGAGTCAGTTTCTAATATCTCTGGAAGCAGGAAAAATGAGGGGTCCCCTCCCATTTTTGGTTTCCCTCCAGATTGGTATGAGTTTTAATTGTCTTAAGAATTCTATTGATACTCCCACTGACAAGGGCTTCCCTTTGAGGGGACTGAATGACACAGGCCCTTTAAAACTCCCAACCTGTCCCCAAAAATGATTGTCAATTCAGGATGGGGCAGGGGATAAGGCAGAGGAGCCAGGGGGTAAGTCCCCTGTGCTTCCCAGTGGGGTCAGAGCTGGGTCACGGACTGAAAGAAGGGGCAGGAGCTGGACGTTCACATTTAGTTGCAGCACGTGGTCCCTGGAAGAGGGCCGAGGGAAAGCCAAGGGCAGGGGCCAGGCTGTCAGTGGCGGGAGTGTGTGTGTGTGTGTGTGTGTGTGTGTGTGCGTGCGTGCGCACACCTGGAGACCGGGACCACATGTTTGTACCTGGAGGATGAAGGCACATGTGGATAAACGCTGGTGTGTGAGTGTGTGTGTGTGTGTGTGGTGGTCTGGGGGCGGGAGGCGTAGGAAAGAGTCTGAGGTTTAGCATGACACGCCTTCCTTTCCTCCCTCTTCCTCTCCCTGTCTCTCAGGGCTTGGGGCTACCTCCTGTCCAGGCCCAGCCCCATAACCGAGAGGCGTGGCCGAGGACAGGAAAACTGGGAGCGCAGATGCTGCCACCGCAGCCTTCACGGGCTCTGGTGATGACACCTCCTGAGGCAGAGACCCAGCCTCCACTCCTCGGATCCTGAGAGTCCCAGGGCCCTGCCACAGGCTTTCAGAGGCCTCTCCCCTCACCGCCGTGTCCCAGGCTCGGGGTGGGGGAAAGGGAAGTGGGAGAGAGAAGCTCCCCCCTTCATCCATCTTTCTCAGAGGTTCCTGTTCTCATAATGTCCCTGGGAGGACCAGCTGCCCATGAGTCAGCTGTGAGGGACAACACACACCCAAAAGGGGTGAGAGGTAAGTGACACAAACTTGGGGACAAAGATCCAGGCTTCAGGAAGAAGCATCCAGAGCCAGGGGGACACACATTCAAAGGAACAGGCGAACAGTTTGAAGGAGTGCAGAGTGTGCGGAGACACTGGGACCTTAGAGACACAGGAAGAGGGTGATGAGCCTGACGAGGCCCGAGAGCACAGGGGGCACAGCAGAGAGGCGCAGACCTTGGCCTGGAGGGTGGGCAGGAAGGGCCCTGTGCCAGGCACTTGCAGCTCTGTCTTGCTTCCCTCCCCCACCCCACCCTGAAGAGAACCAGGGAGCCTGTGGCTTCCACTGTCTCTTCGCTTCCAGGGCTCCTGGCATCCCCTGTGGGCTAGTCAATAAGGGGTGGTCCCTTCCCACTCCACCAGGTACTGAACCTTGCCCTCGGGTGTGACCCTCCGAGCCAGCACCTGGTACTTCTCCCCACAGGCCAACCGCCCAGCCGCGCCGAAATAGTTGGTGATGGATGACTTGAGGTGGGACAGGGACGAGTCGTCTTCACTGATGCTCTCGAACGTGTGGCTGTCGATGCCTTCGTCTGCCCGCTCAGGGCCGGAACCCCCCTCTGCACCGCTGTCCGAGGGACAGCGTCCCCCCAGCTCGGCTGCCCGCCGCTTTGCCCGCAGTGGCGTATACGCGGTGGCTGCCAGCTTCCTTTTTCGGCTGCCCACTGTCCGCCTGTGTCAGGAGGGGAGAAAATGGGAATGAGGGGGAAAATTCTCACAAGCCCCTCTCCCTGAGCACTCTCCTCGCACCAGCTCCTGGACCAGGCCCAGGCCCAGATCAGCCCAGCAGAAGCTCACAACAGCCCATGTGGAGGGTAACAGGCTCCAGGGGAGAAGCCACCAGCTGGGCAGTGACAGCCAGGATTCAGACCTGGGTGTGTCCAGCTCTATATTCAGGATCTCAGCCCTGCACACGGCCAGGGGCACCATCCTCTGTGCCTCCTGAAGTGCTGTGCAGAGGCCCTGCTCACACGGCCTTGTCCTCGTCTGGGCTCGTGTATGTAGCTGGACGAGTCAATGAGGACGGCAGTTACGGGTTAGAGTACCTCGTACCCCAGAGTCTGGACTGGAGACAGACATGGGGACACATACACACAGGCAGAAAGAGGCACATGTGGTAGAGACGTGGACACACAAGAAGAGGCGTGCACGCGCGCGCGCACACACACACAGAGGCACACATTCAGATATTTCAAACAGAAAGCCGAAAAGCTGGTGAGAAGAAACAGGAAGAAATAAATAAAAATATCCAAGCAACTTTAGAGAAAGACACCTAGACAGAGAAAAACTCCCAAGATACTTAATTCCACTTTTGCAGGGGCCTCCAGTACCCACAAAATACAGCTAAAGGAGCCCAGAGTTCAGAAGCACAACCCTCCCTACGCCACTGAGGACTGGCTACTGCCACACCGGCTGGACTCTCAGCTCGGCCTCTGGGGTTTCTGTCCGTCTCCCAGTCCCCACACCCTGCAGGATGCTACTCTCTCCACCAGGCTTCCAAATCCATGGCTCTTTTCCTTAGAGACCTGGAAGACAGAACTAGGGCCGGGACCCTAGAATGAAAGAACCTCTGGTCAAGTGACCCTGAGCTGGAACTGCCCAGAGAGGCATGCCACACAGCAACCAAAGAGCAGCAGCCTGAAAGTCCAGACTCAGACCAGAGGGTCTCAGACCCAGACTCACAGTTGCAGAAGGCAGGTCCCTCAGCCCAAGGCTCAGATGCACAGAATGGGCCACATGGCACCCAAGTGGGAGGTGGAGGGGGGAGGGTGGCGGATGGCGGAATGTGAGTCCAGGCTGCCAGGAAGCTTACCTGGAGTCATAGGAGAGGCTGGTGGAGGCGGAACCAGAGGTGCTGGCAGCATCCGTGGAGTCCACGTCTGAGAAGAAGGTCTGGCCTGAGCTGGCACTGAGAGGGAGGAGAGGGTGAGCCTGTGTGGGCCCTCAGCGCCCCCTGGGACCTCTCCAGTGGTCTCTCGGCCCCTCTGACATGCATCCTTCATCCCAGCAGAGGCCCACGTTCCCATTGCTGAGCTTCTCTCTGCTGGTCCATTTTCTACCCTTCCAGTCTACAGAGTCCAAGGAGTCAAGAAAGCCTTCCCTGACCGCCCTCCCCTGGGGGCGATACATGCACTGTGACAGTTATAAAGATGGCAACTGATGAGCATGATCCTGGACGCTTGCACCACACTTTACAGGCCCGAAGTACTTTGATTTGCAGGATCTTGTTGGAATCTCAGAACAACCATGCAAAACCAGGTGAGGTGGTTCAGAGAGGTCAAAGAAGTTTGCTCAAGCTACACAGCCAGTAACTGGTGGGCATGGGCTGGAGCCCAGTCCTGTCTGACTGAAGCCTGGCTTCTTCCATGCTTACAGGAAAGCACTGAATGACACTTAGTAACTTCAGAAATCAAACAATGGAACATGCAGCCCCTCCCCTTGGGTGTCCCAACCCCGAGGTGCTGTAGGAATACACAGGAAGCATCCAAGGCAGCCTGGGGCGGGTCAGTGATGGCTTCCTGGAGGACTGTGAAGGTGGGATACCCACAGCGATCTGGGCATAAGGCGTAGGGCCGGAGCAGCAGGGGAGGGGCCGGAGAGGTAGAGAGGGCTGCTCTGAGCTGTCCATAGGAGCCTTGGAGACTACAGCCGGGGAACAACATGCTGGACTCTGATGTAGACCCTTCAGGCGCCTTAGGCAATATGGACTCGTACCAGGAGTGCCCACTCCCTCAAAGGCGTTCTGCTTTGTGCTTTCCAGAGCCTGCCTTCACTACTGGGGGAGGGGCTGGGCTTCCCACTGGGCGCTGGCCTAGTCTCCAGAGCAGACCCCTCTGCTGGGCCCCTCACTCTTACCTTTTTAAACTCTGAATTTCATCCAATGTGAAGTCAAATATGCTGGCCAGGTGGTGGTTGGTGCTCCAGGCCGAGGTAAAGTCGCTCTGCGGAGGAAGGAGAAAGGGAGTGTCAGTGAGCCGCAGACCTGCTCCCTGAGGCCACACAGGCTGCCTGCTGGTGCGGCCAGGCTTCTGAGGGCCGGGCCTTCCCGGGCAGGACTCGTCACTTCCTCTTATTCCCAGGCCTGCCTGACCAGGGAGCTCTGGTCCTGGCTCTGTGTTCGCATGACCTTCCCATGTCTGGGTCTTAGTGTCTCAGCTGCAAAGTGGACAGTGACCCCTGGCGTGCTCGACTCTGAGAGGGACAGAACGGAACGACGGTTGTGAAAGTACCTTGAGAACTGTGAAGAGCCGGGAGATGGCAGGCATGGCGGGTACTGCTGCCGCAGGAGGGCAGCTGAAGGGGCAGAGCCCTGGAGCCCCGGTGCAGGCTGGGCTCTGCCACTGCCTGAGCTGTGACCTCAGGAGTCACCACCCCTCCCTGGCCCTCAGTTTCCCCACCTGGACAGAGGGAACAAGGATATTACCTCCCCTTGTCCCCCCTTCAGGTTCTGGGGAGAACTTGGGGCGATAAAGGACTGGCCTTGCAGAGCCTGGCTTCTCCTTGCTTAGCTGGAATAGGAACTGGCTCCTTTATGGGGCGTGGGACAGTCCCCTGGGCCTGGGGGACTCAGTGTCTGCACAGGAACCCCTAATATGTGCTGACCCTGTGTGTGAAAGTGGAGAGTAAGAAAACAAGAAACTAACACTGGGAATAGCATCTTCCAGCAAAAACTTTGATCTCTTTCTTCTATAAACTCGCCTTTTCTGCTGCTGGAATTCGTGAGGCAACAAACTGTGGAGACAGAAAAGGGAGAGGGTGGCCCAGTCAGAGCCTGAAGGCCCAGGAGGTGGCCCAGAGGGAGGAGTGGCAGGGGCAGGGCTGGGGCCACAGCCGTGGGGGTGGGGCAGGCGCTCCTTCACAAGGAGACTTGGGGAGGAAGGGGTCCTCTGGGGCAGCAGGTGCAGGAGGGGGTGGGGGGCAGAAGAGAGAGCAGGTGCCTCTTCAGGCATGTGCATCTAGATGCTCCGCCCCCACGCCCAGGAGGAGGGGCTCAGCTCCACCAGGAGAGCCAGGGACCCCTCACCCTCTGACTCTCTGCCTAAGCCCTCATCCAGCAAGGCTGGGTCCCAGGATCTGGCTTTTCCTCCAAGAAAGGCCATAAGAGGCTGTGACTTGATGTGGGATCAGCCCTGGCTCAGCCACTAACTGGCCTCTCCGGGTGCCCCAGGGGGACTAGCTGGGTGTAGGTCCTCCCTGCCTGCTTGGACGCTAGCACACTCTTTGGGCCCATCGCATGGCCTGTCGGCTGGGGCTGGGAGCTGGGAGCAGAGATCCGGAGTTCGGCTGCAGCCCTAGTCCCTGGGTCCCCGGGCACTGACCCAGGCTTGCTCTTTCCTCTCTTACGCAGCTCAGAGGAGGCGCCGTTCTCAGTGGGCACCAGGCCCTTGTCAGGCAGCAGCTTCCCTGGCGGGTTGGGTGGGACGCGGATGCGCAGGCGGAAGATGCACTTCTTCTTCTTGATCTCCTTGCCACAGAGGAACCTGGGGGTGGGCAGGGAGGAGAGAGCTCTGGAGTCTATGGTCCATGCCCCTGGGGAGGAGAGTCAGGGTTAAAACTACTCTCTCCGCCTCCCTGGACCCAGAGCTAAAGTCCAGAGCGGCCTAAGGAGATGGCGATTCCTCAAGCGGGTGGGATCAGGAGTCCCAGGCGGTGGCTAAGGATGTGGCTGGTGGTTCCTCCCTGTCCTTGCACTGCATGTGTGTGGGTCTTGCTGCTCCTCTCCCTTTTCTTCTCTGCCTCAACCAGCCTCAAGGCCACCTCCCACAGGAAGGCCTCCAGCTCCCAGTGGAACACCATTCTGTTCTCTGCTCTCCCCAGGAGACTGAAAGCACCTCCAGGCACAGCTCTCATCCTTCCCACACCGCTGGACTGCCCTGAGGCTACAGAGGGGACTCGACACAGCCCTACCCTCAGGAGACTGTCCCCGGAAGGACAGGAGCCACGTGGACTCAGAGGAGGGCTGTGTCTGGATCCCAAACCATGAGAAGGTGGGAGAGAGAGGGGATGAGTCTGCCTAGCGATGTCTGGAGACGTTGCATGGAAGCAGGGACCACGACTCATCCCTCACTGTGTTCTCAGGCCTACACAGGGCTGACACAGAGCAGCAGTTCGATAAATAGTTGTTGATGGAACAAATGAATGGAAGGGCAGAGTGTGAGCAGAAACATGAGTGGGAAAGCAAAGGGTTCAGAATGGCTGACATCGAGAGTAAACAAGGCAAAGGGCCAGTGGCAGAAGGCGTGGCAGGGTCTCATAAGGGGCCATGCACGCTGTGCTAAGAGCCTGGGCACTCCCCGTGGTGGTAGCGAGGGACATGTCAGCTGTGTGTTCTGACAAGAACTCAGAGAGGTCTGGATGGGAAGCCACGGGCCACACAGCCCACCTGAGAGATGGTGACTCAATCCCTCGGTGCCTGGCCCAGATCTAGATGGTTAGGGGTGGAGGGGCCCTCCGAGATCAGGGGTGCAGCCCCCAGACAAGAATGTGTCACACTGCTGGAGGGGTCAGGGGAAGCATTATAAAGGAGGTAGGGTGCTCCGTGAATCTTGAAGGACAGTCAAAGAGAAGGGGCAGGTGACCCAGACAGGAAGCACAGCTTGAGCAAAAGCTAGGAGGGTAGGAAGAACCTTTAGGTTGAAATCCCACCTTTGGGGGGAGGGGGGGCATGGCACTCCCTTCCCTGCACGTACCGGCTTTTGTAACTGTTCAGCGCATTGAGGAGATGTGGTCCTCGGTCAGTCACAGGGGTGCTGGTGAGCTAAGGGGGAGCAGGCCAGCAGGACAGTCAGACCCTGGCATATGGCGTCTGAGGAGGTCCCCGCCCCAACACCTCCCTCCCCTCAGTCTCCTGAGTCTTCCAGGTGAGAAACAGTGACTTACTGCATAACCTCAGACAAGTCCTTACACCTGAGCTCAGTTCCCATCTGTAAATGGGGAGAGTAACTCCTGTCCTAAATGAATCAAGAGCTTTAAAGATGCCCATGCCCGCTCGGCTTGTGTGGCTCAGTGGATTGAACGTCGTCCCATTGACTGAGAGATCCTGGTTTGATTCCTGGTCAGGGCACATGCCCGGGTTGCAGGCTCAATCTCCAGTAGGGGGCGTGCAGGAGGCAGCCAATTGATGTTTCTCACATTGATGTTTCTATCTCTCTCTCCCTCTTAAAAAATCAATGAAAACATATTAAAAAAAAAAAAAAGTCCATGCCCTTGACCCAGTGATGCTACTCCATGGAATCTATCATACGGACATAATATGGAACACGGACAAAGCCTTATGTGCAAAGATGTTCGTGGCAGCACTCACTGTTCCCAATACTGGGCCAATGGGAAAGGAACTGCAACAGAAGGAAACAAGTCAACTATGGTGGGAATCAATGTGGCCTTTAAAATGTTCATGAAAGCCCTGGCCGGTTTGGCTCAGTGGTTGGAGCGTTGGCCTACGGTCCCAAGAGACCTGGGTTCAGTTCCCGCTAAGGGCATGTGCCTCGGTTGCAGTTTGTCCCCGGCCCTGGTTGGTTGTGCGGGTGGCAGCCACTCGATGTGGCCCTTTCACATCGATGTTTCTCTCTCTCTCTCTTCCCCTCTCTCCCTCCTACTCTATCTGAACAAAACAAACAAAAAATGTTCATGAAAACTTTCACGATATGAAAAAGTATTTATAGTCTAATGTAAACTGAAAAAGATGATTTAAAATACTGTATAATCTAAACCACATAAAGAGAAAAAATACAGAGAGAAGAGAGGATGGAAGGAAACGCACTGATGTGTTAATGGCAGTTATTTCTGGGTTGTGTGGGACACGGACGGCTTTTTAAAAAAAATCCTCACCCAAGGATATTTTTCCATTTTATCTTCAGATAGAGTGGGGGAGGGGGGAGAGAAAGAGAGAGAGAAACATCGATGTGAGAGAGAAACATTGATGTGAGAGAGACACATCGATTGGTTGCCTCCTGCACGACCCCAACCCAGGCCGGGGATGAACCGCAACCGAGGTACGTGTCTTTGACCAGATCGAACCTGCGACCCTTTGGTCTGTGGGCCGACGCTCTAACCGCTGAGCCAAACTGGCCAGGGCTGAATGGCTTTTTTAAGCTCACTTCCTTATGCTTTTTGGTACTTTAAAATTGTTCTACTAGGGCCTGGCCAGTGTGGCTCAGTGGTTGAACTTGGACCCATGCACCAAGAAGTCGCTGGTTCAATTCCTGGTCAGAGCAGCTCCCCAATGAGGGGCATGCAGGAGGCGGCCAATGGATATTCTCTCTCATTGATGTTTCTTTCTCTCTCTCCCTCTCCCTTCCTCTCTCTCTAAATATCAATGAGGAAAATTTAAAAACAAAAAAACCATAAGGGTTACTTTTTTTTTTTTAATCCCTGTCTCACCAAAGGATTTGGGGCAGTCAGGAGAGAAGACGCCTCCCTGTGTGTGTGGTGGAGAGGATTCTAAGGGTGTCAAGGGGAAAGGGGACAAGGCCTGACCGTGGAAGTGGTTTGGGGAGGCCTTAGCTCCAGTTTGGCTCAGCTCCAAATGCCCTCAGCAAGTCACTCTCCATCTCTGACATCCAAAAAGTCCTGTTTGTCACTTCACGCCACAGATCCCAGGCTCCCAGGCCCCTGGTGCCCACTTCTGCTATTCACAGTATGACCAGCAGGGGGCAGGCACACTTCACTTTCCATCCTAGCCAGGTAATCTGGAGTGGGTCAGACAGCTCTGTTCAGAGCCCTGCTCCAACCAGACTTGACCTCTCACACCTTGCATCTGAGTCTGTGAGGTCCTAACCTGCCCACTGTCAAAATATGAGTCAGGAAGTCCCTTGCAAGGCACAGGCTCAGAGGTGTGGACGCAGGGATATAGTAGCTCAAAGGCTCTGGGTCTTATTCCAGCCAGCAGCTTAAGAGTGAGCGCTCAGAGACCTGGATCCCAGCCTGGACTGTGTGACTCTGGGAAAATCTCTCTGGACCTTAGTAACCCCATTTGGTATGGGTTCCTGTCATTCTGCCATCCCACAGTCCTGCATACCTTGCCGAGCTGCAGGAGCTCCCAGTGGTGGTTGACAAAGGCCAGAATCTCCTCAAAGTCAAAGTACTTCTTCTTGCTCTGCACCCCCAGATTGTAGAGGGCCAGGTGAACCACATCCACCCTGGGCAAGGGGGCAAGGAGGTGGGGCTGGGGTGAGGTAGCAGCCAGGGTCAAGTCTCAAGGGCAGGGGCAAGGCTGGGTCCTGGTGGTTGGAAATGGAGTTGTTCCCGGAGGAAGTGGGGAGGGGAGGAGCTGGGAAGGGACAGGAGGTGCCTGGGCCAAGCCCCATCCTCTCACCATCGCAGGGGTAGCCTCTCAATGTATTCTGGGCCCTGGTTACACACCGAGCAGAAGAACAGGTAGAACCTGTGGGTGGGTGGAGAGGGGGCCTGTTGTGGTCGGGGCTCTGACACCCCACCCTAATCCAGCCCCCTCACCTCCCACCTGCCTTCCCATAATCAGCTTGTTCTCATTCCTAGGGCTGGTGGCCTGGGAGCAAGGGTAAGGACAGGGCAGGACAGAGACCAAGAAATACTCCCTGGACCCTGCAAATCCCGACCTCAACCTCTTTCCCCAGTGTCTTGGCCCTGGAGTGTGGCTGAATTCAGAGAGAGTGGGTTGAGTTAGGCTGGGCTGCAGCAGTCACACTCTTCCCCCAAGATGTGTGTGTGTGCGCGCGCGCACGCACACACACACACACACACACACACAATCACCAAGGCACACATATCTGGTTTGATGCACATAAGCCTCCCATTAGCTTAGCCCCATTGGTTAGAAGCTGGATCAAGTCATCCATTCACCAAATGGCTCCTAAAATGACCCAGGGCGGGGATGGGGCAGGGCCTGTGTCACTCCTCCTTCCCCAGACACTTAAAGAAACTGGGGCTTAGGGAAGGTAGGGCTTTGTCTAAGATCCCCCACAAGTCAATGGCAACTGGGGATGTGGTCCAGAATGTTCCTCCATGGGAAGACTTTCCCCATAGACCCCCACTTCACTAGAGCCTGGAAGACAGTCTGAAGGAGTTGCTACTGCTCTCCCTTGTCCCCCCACCTCACACCCAAGACTGAGCCAGAACAGATTAGCACCTACCGGTCTCCAAACATCATGGGCTCATTGAGGCACTGGGTGCAGGCCTCGTGAAACCACTGCCTGCACTGGTAACACTGCAGCATCCGCAGGTACCATCTGGAGAGAAAGAGGAGCCAAGGTCACCTGGGCCCACACTCCCAGCCAGACGTGAGCCTCAGCAACCTTTCCCAACATAAACTTGCCCTCCACAAGGGTAAGGGAAGAGAACTCAGTTACTGAGCAATTAGGCTATGCCAGAGGAGGCCCTGTAAGCCGGGCATATGCTATCTCATTGGATCTCATGATGGGCCACTATCCCCATTTTGTAGGTAAGTCAGAGATGAAATGCTTTGCTCAAGGTCACTCAGGAAGCAAGTGGTGGCCTCCCTGACTTCAAAGCACTCTTCCACCATGCTACATTGGAGTCCTCATCTCTGGATTGTGCCCCACACACTTCTTCCCAAATACCACTGACAGGGAAAAGTTTGCCCTGGGGATTTCATGGGAGAATAATGGAGCCTGTAACCAATAGGGGAGCACTAGTCTGGTTTTCCTGGCCTGGTACTGTATCTACCCTATCATGGCCATTCAACAACTACTCGCTGAATATAAACTAACAGCCAAAAGGTATTTCCTTAATGACAGTCAATGCTTAGTTCACAGCTCGTCAGGTGTGGTCCATGGACCACTGGCATCAGAATCACCTGGGGTCTAGATTAAACTGCAGATTGCTTAGCCCACTCCAGACCTACTCAACCTTCAGGGGAGCCCCAGGGAAGTGCATTTTAAGCAGTCACCGTGGGCAACTGCTCAGTAAGCACTGAAAAACCACTGTCTTAATGCTGTAAAGGTCTCTATAAGAAAAGCATTTCTCCATATGTTATCCCATAGGCTTCCCAACACCCAGGGAAGTTGATGGGTCTGAGATTATTAATCCCACTTGAGAGATGAAGGAATTCAAGTGATTTCCCCAAATCAGCCAGGCAGACTGAAAGCACAGTTCTTGTCAACAGGGCTTGAGGCTAAAATAAGGAATTCAAGGTGTCCTGGAGGCTGAATTTCCTGAGGGCAGAGATCCCACCTCTTACTTTTGTGGTGGTCTGGTGCAGTCGCCATGGCTTCATGGAGGCCCAGGCCCGAAAGGAAAAATCCCGCAAAGATCCTTGCCCTATAGCCAGGGCAGGAATCCACTCCCCAGCATCCTCAACGTATGGCCCCCCATCCCCTCCTTGCACACTTCCAAAGAAAAGGATCTTAATATCTCACCAGCAGCCTGTTTCGTTGGCTCTGGCAATGGAAAGGTTTGTCTTAACTTCTGTTCACCCCCAGTAACAGCTCGCATTTAAGTGCCTAATGAGTGCCAGGCCCTGTGAGAGCCTTTAGGTGAAAGATCTAATTCAGGCTCTGCTCACACCCACCACATAACGGGAAACTATTATGAGAACTGAGGCTCAGGGTCTGCACACAGCTGTAAGGGGCTGGGAGGATTTAGACACTGGTGTCCAGGCTCTTACCCATTGTTTAATACTTCCTTCTTTTCCACGGTGCCCCAGGAAAACACCTCCACCCTCGGCGCCCCGCCGCCGCAGATCTACTCTCGCCATCTCGAGCCCCGCCCCTGGGCCTCATCCTTAATATTCAGGCTCTTCCCTGGAGGTCCCGCTCCCTCGGGCCACGCCCCTCGGGCCCCGCCCCCTCGGGCCCCGTTCCCGCGGCCCCGCCCCAGCGATTTGACACTCCAGGTCCGCCCCAGTCGGACCCGCCCCGAATGCCGGAGGGGCCCCGCCCCGCGTCCCGACTACCCGGGGAGGCCCCGCCCCGCCCCGCCCCGCCCCGCCCCGCCCTGGCGGCCGTACTCTCCAGGCCCACCGCAGTAGCAGTAGCATTGCTGCTGGTTGGTGCGGTGGGGCGAGTCCCACTCGAGTTCCTCGGGCTGGTAGGATAGCACCATCTTCACAGCCTGCAGCGTCCTGGCGATGGCGCCCTTCTTCACCGCGCCGCCTTTCTGCGGGAGACGAGGGGTCCCGGTTGGGCCATAAGGGAAATGCCCAGTAGGGGGACCCGCAGATATTCCAATATAGTCAGACGCAATGAGCTTTTTCTCGCAATCCCAAATCCATCCTCTCTCTTTCCCAGACGATCTCCATTAATAGTAATAAGCATGAATAAAGGTAACAATAGTAACTACTGAGTGTGGGCACACACATGGTTTTCTCTTTTAATAGTAAGGCTCAATTTATTGGGGGCCTCCTACTCCTGACACCAAACTCATATCCATTTTACAGATGAGGAAACCGAGGCTCAGAAAGGCTAAGGAACCTGGTCAAAGGCATAGGGCTGGTATGTGGCAGAGTCTCTGTCCGCCTCCTAAACCTTTGCTCTGTGTCAGGCCGGAGCCCAGAGAGTTGCTGGGCTTTGCGACTGGAGAGGGGAGAGGCCAGGACTAAAGGATGGGGGACTCACCCGCACAGCCAGCGCAAAGATGCAGCGACGGCAGAACCAAGGTGTGAGCAGGGTCCGGTCAGCACTGCCTGCTATGGGGATGTGGCACTGCTGGTGGTAACCTAAGCAGAGGAGGGTGGTGGGTGCACATATGGAAGCAGCCGTGGCCCAAGGCCAGTCAGCCCAAAGGCAGCGGGACTGGGGAGGGCTGCAGCAAGTCACAGGAGCTGTGTGCCTGCCAGCTGCCAGGGGACTGGCTGGCCAAGCTCTCACCAAGGCAAGCCAAATTGGTGTCCAAGCAAGCAACTAAAAGCATCTTGGGCCCCAGTGGGGGAGGCACCAACATCTGACTTCAGCGTCTGTGCCCCATGACTCCCACCTATGCTCTCCACCCAGAGGGGTTCCAAATTTCATAACGTCTCCTTCCAGAAGCCCTAGCTCTCCTCAAGGGTCACCTCCCTGGGACCTCACTCCCAGAGACTGGCCCCTGTCACTCTGGGGCTCCAAGAGAAACAGGAAGCCAGATGAGGCCCCAACAATCTGAGGCACCGCCCGTCAGGGGCCAGTGTGTGTGGTGGTGGGGGGACCACAGGTCAGGGCCCTTTCAGTGCCTGCCCATCACACTCACCCAGGCCACACTTGCCACAGATGAGGATCTCATTCAGTGGCCCTGATGTCTTCCCCAGGCAGATGTTACACTTGGGCTCCTCTCCTGGAACACCAGCTGAAAGAAAGAGAGAGGCCCTGTAGGGTCTGGCTGGCCAGAATTAGAAGAGTTTTAAAGTCACATTCCAGGTGCCGAGCCTCTGCGTGCTAGGCCTTGCACTGGGCCCCACAGGCCAACTCACTGACTCTCCCCAACCACTCCGAAGTGCCTATTGTCATTACCCCTTTCTAAAGATGGGGAAATTGAGGATCAGAGATGTTAAGCCCCTTGCTCTGTGTGCATAGTAAGCAGGAGGGGTGGGATTCAAATCCATGGCTGTTTGACATCGAATCCTTTGTTCTTTTGACCATATCATACTGCCTCTCCTGCCTGATTTAACTTGGTTTGTTAAGCAGTTTTTTTTTATGTTAAATATATATTTTTAAAATTGTATTATAGGATAAGAATAGAATGTTATAATTTAACTTGTGTTCTCATGAACAATTATGAACTTGTGGCCAATCTTGTTTTGACAATATTCCCACCCACTTCCCGCTATTATTTTGCATCAAGTCCCAGATATCCAATCATTTCCATAAATATTTCAGTATGTATCTCTGAAAGATTAAAACTCCCTTTTAAAAAAATACCCAGAGCTACAGCATCTTTATTGCATCTAAAAATTAAAGATAATTCCTTTATATCAACAACTTCAGTTAGTATTCACATTTCCAATTGTCTCAAATAAGTGTCATCACAGTTTTAAGTTTGTTCAGTTGCTTTTAAACTACAGGTTCCCTCTCCATTTCTCTTTTCTTTGCATTTTTTTGTTGTTGTTTTGTTTCTGTTGAAGAAACGTGTTTACGTGTGACAGATTTGAGTGGATTAAATACATGTTGACATGTGTTTGCCTTATTTCCGATAGCAGATTGAAAGTTTTGTAAGAGCAGAAATGGTATCTGTTCATCAAGGTGTCCCCAGGACCTCATGCAGTCTGTGGCATATAACACGCGTTCAACACATGCTTGTTGAGTGGGCCTCCTACTCAAGGTCTGCTAAAGTGAATTTTCCTCCCAGCTGGCTCCCTGAGCTGTCAATAAGAGGGTAACCAGGAGAGGAGGTCCTTATTGCTTTGGATCTTTATATAATAAATTGAGGTGAGAGGGGCTTGGAGAGGAATCAGTCGGCATTAACCACAACATCTTGGCATCAAAGGCAATTTAGCTCTACTCACCGGCTGGGTTCTGTGGCCCCTACTTGGCAAGCTCCTTGAAATCATCTCTTATGGTAACAAATTCTTTAGAAACTGCCCCCTGCTCCATAACTCTGGGCTAAGCATTTTATGTGGATTATCTCATTTAACCATTCAGTGAAGCGAGTACTTTTATCATCTCCTTTTTTCAGATGAAGAGACTGGGGGTCAAAGAGGTTATGTCCCTTGCCCAAGAATATGCAGCCAGTGAGTGGCAGAGCTAGACCCTAAAACCTGCTCCCCTGCCATCTACTTCCCTCTCAGCATAAATGACAAGTAGGCTGCAGGGAGTTCCATATTGAAAATATAGGGAGTGTTGTGACTGATTAGTGATGCCTGTCATGTACCTGGGAAGGGAGAAAGGTGGCAAGAATGCCAGAGATTTAAGACAGTGTCAAGTCTCTGAGGGCAGGGATGGTACCCAACCTAGCTCCCTTTCAACCTTGAAAGCTGGTCCAGCTCTCTTGGGCATGTCTATCTTCACGCTGCTTGGCCCATCTCTGCATCCTTGGACTTTTGCCCACTAGTTTTCTTCACATGTTGATAGGGGACCCTGGGCTCATCTAGAGGTGACAATTCCAATTGCCTGGGCCCCTCCCTGGTCCTATCCCAGAGAGACTCAGAGCTTTGTGCAGCAGGAAATGAAGTGCAGCAAGGACGCAGACAGGCCTGGGACCCATCCTGCTTCCAGCACCAACCAAATCACTTTCTCCATCTCTGGCCTCCCCCATGAGGTATGGGTACTTAAGGGGAATGACAAATGTCATAAGGGCCTTTCCATGTAAATGCACAACTGGTAATCTGAGCAGCACCTCAGGTGGACTTGGGGGTTCATGGACAAGGTCAGATGCCAGGAACAACAGACAGAAGGAGAGAAGGAGAAAAATAGAGGTGGAAGAAGAGAGAGGACAGGGGGTGGGGCAGGGGTGTCTGAAACCTTAGGAGTACTCACCATGCTGTATGTCCTTCCACAGGACCCAGTATTTGGAATTATCTTCAAAAGTCACAAGGCAGCTCTGCTTTGAACTGCTGACCTGGGACACAGGGAGGGAGGAGCAATGTGAGAAAGTAGCTGGGGAGAAGCCAGGGGACATGGTCTTCCTCTCCCATCATTGTCCCTGCAGGGCTCAGGGATTAATGTGACCTCCTCCCTGTGCTTCGGAAAGTAGAGGTGGGCCATAGGAGAAGGCGATGGCAGCTCCTGGAGGTAGTGCACACCCAGCCACTGGAGTTGTACAGTCACAAACCAAGGGACAACTTGCTGGGAATGCTGAGGACAGAACAAGCCATGGTTGTCTGTGATCCTCTCCAACCTGATTCCATTTTGTTCTGTAGGCTTCAAGAGCACTTTTCTAAAGAACTGGTTGTGTGATGTTAGCTCTTAGGATGGTACCTAAAATAGCTCCTTCCACGTTCAGCTTCTGAGCATGAGGGACAAGAAGGGAATTTCCCAGAAATCCCCCATCCTCCATCACTGGTCTGAGGCCTAGGCCACTGGGAGAGATGCTGAGCATGGGAACAGGGGCTGGGGAGAAAAGGTTTACCCTCTTGATCTTCCCAAGGTAATACAATCCATCTGTCCACCGGCACAGCACATACTGGCCCTCCGTCAACTTGGACATCAGGTCTTTGAAGTTGTTCTTGGCTTTTGCCAGGGCCCCCTTGTTGGGGAGGTGGCCAGTGGCACCATAGGAGTCCCGAGTCCCTGGGTCCACAGCTCGATTCTCCATCAGTTTCCACTCTTACTGGAAGAGAGAGAGAAAAGGCTTTTTACTCCTTGCTTCAGCAACAGGGGAAGGAAGGGAACCACCACTTATGTAACCTGTGACATCACCTCACTAGATTTTCATGACAGCTCTGCAAGGGGGACATTATTATTCCCATTTTACAGATAGGAAAACAGGTTTGGGAAGGGGAAGTGGCCAGAGGGTCCAAGGCAGAGCCATGGCTCATAATCAGGTGAGCAGAACCTAAGTCCTGCTCTCTCTGGCTCCCATACCACACTGCCTTCTGCAGAGAAGAAGCTCTCAGCCAGCCACAGAGCAAAGTCTTCCAGGCCAGGGGCCTGAACCACACTCTTTGGCTTAGGAACCTCAGGCTTTATTACTTAAACCAGCGATTTTCAACCTTTTTCGTCTCATGGCACACATAAACTAATTACTAAAATTCTGCAGCATACCCCCCAAAAATATTTTTTGCTGTACTGACCAAAAAATAGGCATAATTTTGACTTATTTAAAATAATAATAATAATAATAATAATAGTAATTACCTACCCTTTTTGCTCCAAAGTGACTTTCTTTTTTTTTTTGTTAATCCTCACTTGAGGATATTTTCTCCATTGATTTTTTTTAGAGGGAGTGGAAGGAAGGGAGAGAGGGAGGGGCGAGAGAGAAACAGAAACATTGATTGGTTGACTCCCGCATACACCCCGATGGGTCTGAATCGAACCTGCAACCTAGGTACGTACGTGCCTTTGACCAGGAATCGAACTCACAATTCCTAAGTGTGCAGACCAATGCTCTAACCACTGAGCAACACTGGCCAGGGCCCTAAGTGACTTTTTAAAAAATCAGGTGCATAGCCCTGGCCAGTGTGACTTAGTTGATTGGGGCATCATCCTGTGCACCAAAAGGTCTCAGGTTCGCCCTGGCCGGTTTGGTTCAGCAGTTAAAGCATCGGCCCGCGGACCAAAGAGTCGCGGGTTCGATTTCAGCCAACGGCACGTACCTGGCTTGTGGTTCATCCCCAGCTCTGGTCGGGGTTGTGCGGGAGGCAACCACTTGATGTGTCCCTCTCATATTGATGTTTCTTTCTCTCACTCTCCCCATCCCACTCCATCTGAGGATATTTGAAAAAATATTCTCCGGTGAGGATTAAAAAAAAAAAAGGTCTCAGGTTCAATTCCAAGTCGGGCCACATGCCCAGGTTGCAGGTTCGATCCCTGATCAGGGTTCGTAAGGGAGGCAACTGATTGATGTTTCTCTCTCACATCAGTGTTTCTTTCTCTCTCTCCCTCTCCCTCCTCTCTTTCTAAAATCAATAAAAACAAATCCTTGGATGAGGATTTAAAAATTTTTTTTTTTTATTCTTCACCCGAGGATAATTTTTTCTACTTATCTTCAGATAGACTGGGAGGGAGAGAGAAGGAGAGAAAGGGAGGGAGAAAGAGAAACATCGACGTGAGAGGGACACACTGACTGGTTGCCTCCCGCATGACCCCGACCAGGGCAAGGGGACGAACCGCAGCCGAGGTACATGCCCTTGGCCTGAACCGAACCAGTGACTCATTGGTCTGCAGGCCGACGCTCTGCTGCTGAGCCAAACCGGCCAGGGCTGGATGAGGATTTTTTTAAAAATCAGGTGTCTATACTTGTATCTAAGGATTTCTCGTGCCAAGAATGAACCAATCAGACACACTCTTATTATGTGTCATGACAATAAAAATGCAACTCTATTATATTTATGGTTCAAAACAGGGCATTCACACCTGAAGGCTATTGTTGTGTTGGCTGTTGTCATTTCCCCCCCTTTTATTGAATTTATTGGGATGACACTGGTTAACAAAATAATATAGGTTTCAGGTGCACAATTCTATAATATATCATCAGTACACTGTATTGAGTGTTCACTACCCCAAGTCAAGTCTCCTTCCATCACCATTTATCATTCCCATACCCTCCTCCACCTCCCCCCACCTCTGTTGTCATTTTTAATTTGACACTCTAAGGGAAAAGAGGTCAGTGCCCCTGACTAGTCAGGTACTGCATGTTTTAAAAATTGTTGCGTCACACGGGTTGAAAATCGCTGTCTTAAGCAAACATACTGCTTTCTCTCTAAGTGGAGTGCCTTCTCCAGGGGAACAGCGGGAAGTCTTATGCTCTCCACTTCTGCCCTGAGAGTTGGCAGAGAAAACTTAGCCAGAAAGGAACACGCCTGGGTGGCTTGTGAACTAGTATAGACTTGGCCATCTGTATCTTCTGTAATCTCCCTTTCTGTTCTCAATTATAGGATGATTTAATGGAAACCAATGCTGGGACATTTAAACTTACTTATGCTTTTACTCAGATGCAAATTTGCTCCAAGTAGTTTTCACCCCCATGCCACCCTCTACAAGCCTGTCTCTCACCAGCCTATAAAATGCTTTCACTCTTCCATTAATGGTACTACTGGGGTCCCAGAACGCCCAAGCATCTTAAACCTCTCTAACCAATGAGTTGCCAGAGCTGCCAACATTACACACAGTGACTTCTAGCATCTTGCTGTCTTTTCCATCCCCCTGTCCTGGTGTGAGTTAGGGCCTCACCTGCCTGGGCCATTGAGTCATTCAATAACTGTTTCCTGAGCCTTGTACTCACCTTGTGTTCACCTATGCTGGGCACCTGGGGTGGGGAATGATACCACCAGTGTCCAAGGCTGAACAGGCCACTCCCTGCTTTCCTACCTCCCCACCAAACTCTTCCACCGGGCCAATTATCCCCTTCTTCTTCTCTTCCAGAAACCTTCTGTGGCTCCCAAATCCTTCAATGGCATTCAAAGCCCTCCCCAAGGCCCCCTCCTCCCCTCTCTGGGCTCACCTGGCTCCATGCCCCTCCACACACTCTCCACTAAGCCAAACACTGCCTCCCTCTGTTCCCTGCACCGGCTCCTCTGGTCCCCTCCCTCTCTGCCATGGCGCTGGGCACCTGGTGTTATGATTATCTGTAGACAGGGAGAGAGTCCAGTGTGTTTTCCATTTGAGTGTGTATTCCTGTGAGACAGTATTGGATGTCTACAACTGTATGTCAGTGATCATATGAAGCTAAATACATGTGTGTGCATGTGAGGGGCCCCGGGCAGGCAGGGCACTGCTGGGGTCTTGGCTCTCCAGATAGGGGAGCGGCTACCCCGTCAGCGTCCCGTGTCCCCATTCCTATATTTTCTCCAGGGCAGAGCGCACAGGCACTGGGCAGGGTATGCGGTCCGAACCCCTGCCTTCTCCGCCACCTGACTCCCGGCTCTGCGAGGTCCCCGCCCGCCGGGCTTGGGGCCCGGGCCGTGGCAGGTTCACAAACTGACATCCTCCCCCGCCGCGCGCTGGGAGCCGGCCGGGTCGCCGCGCACCCCCCCAGGCTGGGCGGGCAGGGGGCCCGGGTGGCGGCCCCCACCCGCGTCTCCATTCCCCCGGAGCGGGCCCCCGTGGGCTGTGATTGGCTGATTCAAACCCATCTGCAAAGAAATGCCTCTTTGCGGGTTCCCGTCGGCGTCCAGTTCAAATCCGCGGCACCCGGAGCGCGGGGCCAGGCGGGGGCAGGAAGCGAGGATGATTCATGCGCCGGGGCCTCTCCCAGGGCGGCCGTTGGCTTTTTAAAAAGGGTGTTGAGGAAGGAAAAAAGCTTGCAGAAGTACCCCTTCGGGTCAGCGCTCCTCTCTTCAGTCACTCCGACGCTGAGCCTCCCCCATCCCCACGCTGCCGCAGCCTGACTTCGGACGTGAGCAAAATCCCAAACGCCCCCGTCAGTCTCCACCACACCCCACTCCTCCCCCGAACAGGAAAAGTAAAAATTTGGGGCAAGGGAATATCGACCTGTCACCCACGTCCCCAAAGGCTCGGGTACCCGGGCGGGACTCCCGCCGCGGACACCGTCAGCCCCCTCCGTCCCCCAGGCGCGCGCGGCTCCCCAGGACTCCAATCCCCACCCCCGCCCCAGGAGTTCACCCAGCCAAAGTCCTGGGAGATTGCAAAAGAGACATGTGTGCAGGGAGAGAAGAGTGTGGCGGGGAGTCCCCGGCCCCGGCCGGCCGCCCACAGCGCTCAACTTACCGCGAGCCTGCGTGTCTGCCGGTCCCACTTGGAGTCTGGCCACCAGGCGCATCGGCGGCAGAGACAGCTGCGCTCGGCCCGCGGCTGCCCGGCCGAGTGTCCGTTCGTGGGGCCGGGGTCGGGGTCTCGGCGGGGGCGGGGCGGGGCGGGGGCGCCGCGGGGAGGAGGGGGGAGGAGGAGGAGGGAGGGGCCGGGGCGCTCAGGAAGGGGCCCCCCGGGCGCGGGGCGCCATCTTTTTCGCGTTTTCCCGCGAATTATTGACGTCCCGCTTATGTAATTAGCGGGGGCCGCGCCGGCCTCGCCATTGGAGCCCGCGGCCGCGGGGCCCCGCAGTGCCCCCGCCCGCCCGCGCGCCCGCCCCCGGGCCGCCCCTGCCCGCCGCGGGCGCGCATCTTCCGCCGCCACCGCGCGCCGGGCGCAGACACGCGGCGCGAGTGCACGGACGGAGAGGCAGTGCCGCGACACGGCCGCACCGCGGGGGACAGGACAGCGCCGGCACACACAGAAGCAGCACCCCGCGCGCGGCGCCCAGAGTAGGCACACGCTTGTCGAGCAAACACAGCTCTGCGCACAGGGCACAGACCTACAGCTGGCACAGACACAGCAGGGAGGTGCAGACTCACGGCGTAGACACGACCCGGGGCAACCCAAACGGGATTCACACAACATAAACGCACAACTCCCTGCGCTGGCAGCGCGGTCAGCAGACACAGATGAGCATAAACCCAGAAACTATACACCGCACACAGCACCCACACAAGTCCACACCACACCATATACATGACACGAACACACAGAGACGACTACAGAGTGTAGACAGATACAAACAAGGAGAGACACACAGTATACACAGCATAGACACGCAACGAAACACGTATAAGGCAGACAAACAGGCACAGTAACAAAGTACACCAACAACACGTTCACGCAGTGCACGGAATCACAACACAAAGATCCCGTTGCAAATACCTACCGAATACACAAACAACGTATACATGAATGGCTCACAGTGAAAGACAACATACACAGCCACAGGAATAGCAGACTGATGTTAAGGAATAGCAGGTAATAGCAAGGAGCATGACTCCGCTTACACGGGGCCCTCGCCCTGGGGAGAAAGGGCCGACAGGTCCCCATCCAGACTCACTTTTGTGTGCGGGCGGTGGGAACACTTGTTAACAACACCCCACTCTTTACCCCACTCCTTATCCCTCAGCCCTTCTCCCACTTGCTACCATCACACTCTGCAAACATCCCCTTGAGGCTGGGGAAGTGTGTACATCATGGGAGCGGCCAGTGGACATTACTTCCCCACCCCACCCCAGCTTTCCCCCATCACTATCAACTTGCCCACCCTCCGCCCTCTGCCTCCCGGCCTTGGAGTATGATCTCTCTAGGTGGCTGGGTCTGCCTTTAGAATGTGCAGGGCAGAGATTATGGAAGGAGGCACTGACTCTGGGTCTCATGGGCCAGCTCCACTGATTACTGGCCATAGAACCTGAACATATCGCTTCAACTCTTCAGCCTCAGTCTCCTCATCCAAATAGAGTTGTTGGGAAGGTTAGAATTAATGTATACAAAGCCCTGGGTACCTAGTGGGTATGCTGTAATTGATAGTTATACGTAATCAAAAAATTATATATTCATTGAGTGCCCCCCTGGATGGGAATAGAACTGGAAGCTGTGGGGCCCACAGCCTCATGGGGGTGTCAGGTGTTGGTACAAGAATCGACAACACATATGTAAATATGACAGGCGTGGTGCAGTGAACTGGACATGGAATTGGAGGAGTCCTGCCTTCAAGTCCAGTGTGGGTGGTGAGCTAGACCCCTTGTAGGCCACAGTTCCTCATCTGTTCAAAGGGGATAATAATACTACTCCATGTCACAGGGCTGTGGCATAGATGAGATTAAATTGGATTAGGAATGAAGGTTAAAATAGCATGATGAAGGAGCAGGTACTTTTTTATTTTATTTTTGGTTAATCCTCACCTAAGGATATTTTTCCATTGATTTTTTAGATAGACTGGAAGAGAGGGAGGGAGCGAGAGAGAAACATCGAAGTGAGAGAAACATATCAATTGGTTGCCTCCCACATGACCCCGACTGGGGCCAGGGAAACTTGCAACCCAGACACATGCCCTTGACCGGAAATCAAACCCAAAACCCTTTGGTCCTTGGGCCAATGCTCTAACCGCTTAGCCAAATCAGCCAGGGCAAGGAGCAGGCACTTTTGTAATAAATGGTGTGTAAGGTGTTAAAACACTGTGAAATAGGGAATTATAAATGCCACTGGAAAGGTCTAGTGTCACCAGTGATGTTTAGAGGCAACTTTAACTTTGAATTGAGAGGAGAAGACAAATATGGAAAAGGTGGCATTTAGGTAGAATGTGGAACCAGGGAGGTGAAGGAGATGGTACGTGCAGGAGCCTGGGGTGGAGTGAGTTGTGTGCGTTGGGCTGGAGAACAGGTGTGTGGAGGGAAGCAGTGGAAGGTGAGGTTGGAAGAGAAGGTGGAGCCGAGTATAATGGGCTAATTTTCAGCTCCTGTGATTTTCAGCTCACAGGCCAACCAGGGCCACTGAGCAGGAGCTAGTGGAAGTCTAGAGCAGAGAAATGCCATAATCTGAATTTGCTTTGGGACCTGGCAGAGTAGGTTTAAAGTGTGGACAAACAAGAGAAAGACAAACAGTCCAATTTTTTAAAAAATGGGTTAAAGATATCAACAGACAATTCACAAAAGAGGAAACCTAAATGGCCAAAAATATGAAACCAGGTTCAACCTCACTGGTCATGTGAGAGATGCAAATGAAAAGAGTCCATTTCACATCCAGCAGACTGGCAAAGAAGAAGTCTGTCCACGTGGGGAGAGGGGGCAGGGGTGGCGAGAATGTGGCACCTTTGGAACGCTCATAGCACCATGGATGGAGACATAAACAACTACCACAGCTTTGGAGTGGACTTTGGCAATATACAACCAAGTTCAAGATGCTCTCATCCACAGTTCACTGACTCCACTCCACATATAATTGTAAAAATTAGACATTGGTTAATTATTCATCAACAGCCGTCCAGGTAGATACATTGTGATCTATTCATACAATGGAACAATACACTGAGAGTAAAAAGAAACTAAGGCTATAAGCTTCAACATAGAAAAGACAACATCAAGTTGCAGAGTAGGTACAGTGTGATACCAACAGCTGTTTTAAACATTCAACACTGTGCTACCTATATATTTTTAGGGACATAGTCAGATAGGAAAAGTGTCAAAACATGCATTGAATATCAAAGACACCACATTCAGAAGAGGGGTTATCTCTGGGAAGGGAGGAGCAGCAATGAGGTCAGAAAGGGGTACACAGGGATTTAATTATATCTGCAATGTTTTAGTTCCTAGGAAAAAATATCTAAAGCAAATATGGTAAGGTGTCAAGATTTGACAAGGCTGAGTCCATAGTTGTTCTTTCTGATCCTTCTCCATCTCAAGTCTTAAACTTTTTCTCTATGTTCTGTGTGTTTGAAACATTCGATAATATAAAGATGGAAGGGGCAGGGAGACTGTGGCAGGATGGCAGAAGAAGAGGTTTGGTCACGTGTGCAGAACCATTAGAGCTCAGTGTCCCAACATGTCTGTTATGTGACTTGCCACAGCTTGGTGAACCTGGTTGGCAGCACCAAGTACAGGGAGAGAATGGAGGCTTGGAGACGCGCAGTGATTTCCTCAAGGCTACACACAGTAGGGAGTGAGGGCTGCCCCCCTCACCTTCAGCAGTATCTTTGCACTTGCCCATCGGGGGACACCCAGAGGCCAAAGATCCTCAGAGAAGGTCTCCTGCCTCCACCTGCTACATTTGTCTGTGTTTTCTTTCAATTAAGGACAACTTGGAAAATGTAGAAAAGCACAGGAAGAAAATAAAAGTCACATGTGACTTCTCACTGTCTTATTTATTTATTTATTTATTTATTTATTTATTTATTTAAATCCTCACCTGGGGATATTTTTCCATTTATCTTCAGATGGGGGGTGGGGGGAAAGGAAGGGAGAGAGAGAGACACACACACATCGATGTGAGAGAGACACATCGATTGGTTGCCTCCCACATGACCCTGACCAACCAGGGCTGGGGACTGTCTGCAACCAAGGTACCTGCCCTTGACTGGAATCAAACCCGAGACTCTTCAGTCTGTGGGCAGACGCTCTAACCCCTGGGCCAAACCAGCCAGGGCTCACTGATTTATTTTATTTTTTTAATCCTCACCCAAGGACATTTTTCTATTTTTGTTCAGATAGAGTGGGAGGGAGAGAGGGAGAGAGAGAGAGAGAGAGAGAGAGAGAGAGAGAGAGAGAGAGAGAGAGAGAGAGAGAGAGAAACATGGACGTGAAAGGGACACATCGAGTGACTGCCTCCTGCATGACCCCAACCAGGGCCGGGGAACCGAGGGACGTGCCCTTGACTGGAATTGAACCGATGACTCTTTGGTCCGCATACCTACGCTCTAACTGCTGAGTCAAACCGGCCAGGGCTCACTGTTTTATTTTTAAAGTCAACTTCGGAGATTTGTAGATAATTCACATACAATATATTCACCTATTTTAAAGGCACAGCACTATCCTGAGAGAACATTATTTCATTTGGGAAATCTCTGTCAAGTACTAGACAAGTTAGCATAGATGAAAGGGCTCTACACAGAAGAAAATGCTTTGCACAAATATGAATCTTACTGTAGTAGTGTAGTTTTGGGAAATAATTAGGATAAAGGTGCTATCGCCCTTGAAAGCAGGCAGGCAGCCAGGTGGCCCTGTGTTTCGTTGCCTGAATTGGGGCGTCAGTTATAATGTTCTCGGCATGGAGGTGCTGAAAGTTTTCAAATTGTGGGTGAAAGCATGATTGTTAACACCATTTAAAAATTAAAAAAAACACACACACACAACAAAAACCGAAAAAGAAAAACACAAAACAGATGACAGGGTCAGACTGTGACCTGTTGAAGCGCTTGTGGCCTTGGTCAGCTGCCAAGCCATAAACACCTTACCTGCGGCTTTTGTGGGGAAATGAGAGCATCTGCCCTGTCTGTGAGTCCAGGAGGGTAGAAGAGAGAGCCTTCACCGAGACGCGGGGGTGCTGTTGGAGCCTCAGACTTGCTGTGGAACCATGGGTGGGTCTCATCTCTTCTCTGAACTGTAGTCGCCCTGACTGTGAAAAATAAAGCAGTGCCCCTTTACATTTTCAGCAGGCACTTTGCTAGGAGTGGGGGTGGGGACAGAGGGAGATGTGTCTTTTTTTTTTTTTTCTCTTTTTCTTTATTGATTTTAGAGAGAGAGGAAGGGAGAGAGAGATAGAAACATCGATGAGAAAGAACATGGATTGGCTGCCTCCTGCATGTCCCCTGCTGGGGATTTGGCCCACAACCTGGGCATGTGTCCTGACCAGGAATCGAACCGGCGACCTCTCGGTGCATGGGTCGCTGCTCAACCACTGAGCCACACCGGCTAGGTGGGAGATGTGTCTTAATGATGACTGGCGGGTGGTGGTGGGGCACAGACGTATCAGTAGGTAAATCAGCAGGTCAAGGGTAAATGGGCAGACACACCACCATTAGCTCAGAGATTCACATCATGTTGCTTTTGTCCGCTCTCCAGCAGTCCTCTTGAATTTTTCTGCCAAAATTTCTTTAAAAGCCCTTCTGGTTGAGTGTCCTGTGATATGTGACATTCTCATGAATTTCAGGGGGAGTTTGTGCCTGGGTGGGGGAATGTCTGCGTGACCTTTGGGACCTCCTTCAGCTTGGAGAGGCTGTGACTGCCACCAGAATCCCATGGCTATTTAAGATCATTTTTGTTGCTCTGGCCGGTTTGGCTCAGCGGTTAGAGCGTTGGCCTGTGGACCAATGAGTCATGGGTTCGATTCCGGTCAAGGGCACGTGCCTCAGTTGCGATTCGTCCCTGGCCGTGATTGGGGTCCTGCGGGAGGCAACCACTCAATGTGTCCCTCTCAAGTCAATGTGTCTCTCTCTCTCTTCCTCTCCCTCCCACTCTATCTGAACAAAAATGGAAAAATATCCTCGGGTGAGGATTAAAAAAGAAAAATCAGTTTTGCTGTCTCTTGCTGAGAAACTCGCTGTGGTTTCTCTCTGTGGTCTGTTCTGCTCCCTGATCATTGGGCCTAAACTGGGGCAACAGCTCCAAGAGGTTTAGATGGGACCACTGAGATCTTCATCTTATGGCTGCTTCTTCCAAGATCATAGTTGAAAGTCCCATATGCCTCTGGCCACAGAGGAGAGGAACCATCTGGGCCAGAGCTGTGTGGAGGGAGCCCAGCTTGCGTGGGAGACGCCCTGGGTAGGAGTCTGGGAGCTGAGAGCTCTTCATTCCGGAGGTGGTTCAGACCCTGGGGTCCGGATCCCACCTGTGAGGCTTGGACAGGCACAGGGTGTGTGTGGTGGCCGGTGTTTCTGGGGCGGCTAGAAGACAAGGGGAGGGAGTCTGGAGCAGTCAGCATTCAGGAAGGAGGCCCTGGGACTTACGCAGGGTGGGTGGGGACAGCAGGCTTAGCATGTATGGACATCCAGCCAAAATAGACATGCTAAGGCAGCCGGACAAACTGCGGAGGGAGAGCACTGCGAGAGGGGAGAGACAGGGACAGGCCTCTGCAGCAAGGGTCACAGGGACAGCAGAGAAGAGCCTGGGCTCAAACAATGGGTAATCTATTCACACACCCTGCACGGCCAGTCCGGCATCTGGCAACCTCCCTTGGCGTGACGGAGGAATCGTGTCCTCTTCTGCAGCCAGGAGATGACCCAATGTCAGCTGGAGTGTTTCCAGCTGGTCCCTCCTGCCTGCAGTCACCCACCTCCGCCCATCACCGGCAGCACCGAGGAGGACCCCTCTGGGATGCTTAATTTTGTGTCATTTTGACTGGGCTCTAGCACCCAGTTATTTAATCAGACATGAATTAAATAAATAACTAGGTGTGGCTGTGAGGTATTTTATAGATGTAGTGAACATCGACAGTCGTTGATTTAAGTAAAAAGTACCCTCAACAGTGTGGGGGGGGCCTCAAGGTGGAGGCCTTAAGAGCAAACCCGGAGGTTTCCGGGAGAAGAAACGCTCCTCAGGGCTGCAGGGTTAACTCAGCCGAGTTTCCAGCTGTCAGCCGGCCCTGCAGACTCCAGACTTGGCAGAACCACAGTCACATGAGACTAAAATAAAGACATCTCCAAATACATCTGTCTATATCCAGTGAGTTCTGTTTTCCTGGAGAACCCTGACCCACGAAGCGTCTTTCACAGTCCCCGAGAACAGATCAGGCATCAGGTCTTTTGTAGTCCCTCTCCCGAGCACCTGATGACACATAGGCGGGTCCCTCCTGCCCCTCTGTCCATACACCCGCCCCTCCTTTGGCAGACCGCACCCATGGGTTTTACTGTTTCTCCGCACTCAGGACCCTGAAGAGGCCAGAAGGATGTAGATGGCAGCGGACTCATAGAAGAAGGAGGTTGGTGGAGACTTGAGGAGCTGAGGTCTGGAGCTCAGCGGTGAGACATGGAATAGAAGATCCATCCACTTGGGTTTTCGGGACGCAGGCAGCAGCCTGGACAACGGAGTCTGTCTGCTCTGATATTTCCTGGGCCTTGGCAAGAGAGACTGTGCCAACGTTTTCATAGCATTCAGACATGGTTTTCCTGGTAAGAGTCTTCTGGATCAGTGCCCACAGCGCCAAGGGGGGTGGCTCTTTCCTGCTAGCTATGTAAACAGGATGGGGACCTGTGACGTTGGATCAGTGAGGATTCTTGGTTACAAGTGACCATTACCATCTCTGGTCATCTTCAGCAAGAAAGGACTTACTGGAAGATGGTGAGGGCTCGCAGAACAGACGAGAGGCTGGAAAACAGGCTTGAACAAAGGGCAGAGCCAAGAGAGTGCAGGAACCCCAGGCCAGGGAATGCTGCAGGCACAGTCCTATCCAGGGTCTCTACTGAGCCGGACTTTGCCCTGCCAGGGTCCACTCATCACTCAGTCAAGCGGCAGCCCCCGGAATGAATATCTGATTGAAAGACATTGTTTCACAGGCTCCTGTCCACTGTCCAGGCAGGAGGAGAAGCTGAGGAAGGATCTTGCTTCACTAGGCTTTTGCAGTGATGGTGGCCATGGGAAGTGGATGCTAGTTTCTCCCTGCCTCACGATGGGGAATTTCCCCTAAAAGGGAACCCGGGGTTCCAAGGTGGAGGTGAATTCTAAACAGATGATAAGTGACAGCTAAACCTCAATTTCTTGGAGCTATTGTCCAACTTAAGCCAATATCAGATGGTATTGCTTAAACAGGAGCAAAATAAAGTGGGCAGAACTTAGGGTTTGAACCTGGGCGACCAAGGTCAAGTTCTACCACTTACTAGCATCGTGACTCTGGGGCAAGAGCCTCGACTTCCTACTCTGAAAAATGGGGATAAAAGTACATATCGCGCCCTGGCTGGTTTGGTTTAGCGGTTAGAGTGCCGGTCTGCAGACCAGAGAGTCCCGGGTTCGGTTCCTGCTAAGGGCACGTACCTCGGTTGCGGTTTGTCCCCGGCCCCGGTTGGGGTCCTGTGGGTGGCAACCACTTGATGTGTCTCTCTTATATCGATGTTTCTCTCTCTCTTCCTCCCACTCTATCTGAAGATAAATGCAAAAGTGTCCTCAGGTGAGGATAAAAAAAAAGTACGTATCGCTTACTAAATCACACGTGACAACTTGTAAGCTGTGAAGTATCTTGAGCCTCGATGCGGTGGGGATGGAGCATTCATGCCTGAGGCATCCTCTCATCTTGGTGCCCCGCTTAAGGCCTGGTTCCCAGTAAATGCCCAGTGTTTTTGAGTGAGTGGACAAGCAAGTGGTCAGTGACGGTCATTGTCCTTATAACTTGACCATCAGCTTTGCAGGAAAAAAACAGGCACATGCTGCTCAACTCCAATGGGGTTTCTGAGCCAAGGCCTCAAAAGAGCCTGCATCTTTTTTTTTTTTTTTTTTTTAACAACCCTTTTGACGTTTACATTTTAATATGTGAAACCTGGCTACTTGTCTCAGGGAGCGTTTATGGAAAAAAAGCTTCCAGTTGGCTTTGGGGCAGCCTATAAAAATGTACTGAAAACTTTGACCAGTTAGAAGTTCCGAGCTGTTGGAGGACAGAGACGAGCGACACCATACACCCTGGTGAGGCCCACGGTATTTCAGTAATTAGCTCTCTGGGCAAGAGGGTGCGTTCTTCATTCCTTCTGGTTCCTAGTCAAAGGATGGGGCCCAGAATCTGTTAAAGAGAAACCACAGCTTTCAAATAACAGACAAACACAGCTTCAACACAGGCAGTCTGTGATTCAAACGGTTTCAAAGGGTGTGGGGGAGGGAAGGGTTTTCAAGAGTTTTAACTGCAACAGCTAATCAGAATAGCCACACCTCTCCCTCCCTGCCAGCTTTCCAAATCCTACCCTTTCCTTGGCTCAAGCCTGACCTCCTCCAGGAAGCCCTCCTTGATAACTCCAGCCCATTAGGCGTTTGTTCTTCCATATGCCTTAAAAACCTCCAGGGGCTCCTTCTAGCTTCAGTGTCAAGTTCAATTTTGTTAGCTTGGCATGCAGGGCCTTTTGTGATTTGGCCCCTTCCCTCCTCGGTGGCCTCTTTTCGTACTCCCCACTTCCGCCCTTGATCCAGCTGCCCCAGAACCTTCGGCTCCACCTTCTCCCTCCGTGGGGGCCTCAGAACCTTGGACTATACCCTTGCCTTGGCTGGATTTCCTTCTTTAAGTGGCTGTATGGTGTTTATTCCCCAAGCTCAGTCCAGGCCTCTCCTCTGGAGGATGTGGGGTGGAGAGTTTGAGTCTCCCGGGGTGGGAGAGGTGCCCCTGCTTGGGTTCCCCAGGGTACTCATGCGTTCTGACAGCCCACGTACTCGCGGCCTCTAGCCTCTCCCCTGTCCCGAGAGCTGTGCTCATCTCGGTGTCTCCACCTGGCTCAGAGAAGGGGCCCCTTTTTCAGCCCTGCTCCTCACACCTGGCAGTGCCCTTGGATCATCCGAGGAGCTTTAAAATGCTGATGGCCGTGTTCTCATCCTCGGGGACTTTTATTTAATTGGTCTGGGAGGTGGCCTGGAGGCGGGTGAGCATGGAGTTGGGGAGCATGGTTTGAAAAGTTTCCCAGGGGGGTCTGCTGTTGAGCAGCACTGTCGTTTGGAGCCTGTGTTTTAGGAATTCCCCAGCAAGAGAGCCCCTGTTGGGGAGCAGGGCCTTGAACTCACAACCCCACTGCACTGGCCAAAAGTCGTGTCGAAACACTATTCATCCATGTATCTGGATCAGCAGTGCTGAGTCGTGTACAGTCACCACAGGCCCACCCAGCCCTGCAGGGCCTGTTGGGAGAGAGGCCTGTCTGAGCCCAAAACCCAAGGAGCAGGACTTGGGACTCCACACGAGAAATAAGTTGCTAGGTGCTTCTGATGCGAAGTGAAAGTGCCACACCTCAGAATATCTGCAAACGGGCTGCCAGCTCCCATGACTTGCAAAGCCAGGTGGGGAAGGTAAAGACAAGAGGGCCTTTGGGGAACCGTGGATGGCCTGCCTTGCGGGAAAACCACTCAGCTCTGGCCCGGTTTTGTTCTTGGGGCCTCACGTTGTCGAATTCATTAAAAAAAAATACACCACCCGAATCTGGATTTTTATATGAAACCTGTTTAAGGTTGACAACCAATTCAAACCATTTAAAGACGCTTTTCAGGCCAAACACAGCTCACCTGAGGACTGCGTTCAGCTAGTGGCCGGCGGCGTGCTACGATGCTCCCCGTGAACCCTGCAGGCGATGGAGCTGGCGAGTGGCTGGCCGCCCTGCGCGGTCGCTCCTCTGGGCTGCGTCTCGGCTTTGGGACTTGGGCCAGCACGGAGGGGAGTCCAGGAAACAGCCCGAGACTCGTGCTGTACGTGCAATACGCACGCTGTTTGGGGACACTGCTCCTTAGGTTCCACGGTGCCAGCTCTTCCTGCCAGCTCACGAGGCAGAGGCCTCTCTGGTCTCAGGGCCTCTGAGAGTCGTGTTTCGCCTCAGCGGTGTTTTGTTAGTGTCTTAGGGACCCTGAACTGCATGGAATTGGGCTTTGCCTGCTAGAAAGCTCAGAGGACCATCTGTGGCCTGTCTCCGTAACGTAGAGGCCCTCAAGATCCTTACCTGGTGTACCCGTCTCATTCCTGGCTTCTTCCGACCTTTCCAACTTCTGTTTTCCATCTGTCACCTGTCACAGGACCATGTTTTCACATTTTTATTCTCTTGTATATCAAGTAAAGAAGGGATGTTAAGTGCTTTCTGAAATAAGGCAGGTTATAAATAAATAAGCCCATACCAAATAGTAAGTGCTGGAAAAGAGTTTGTTGAACAAGTGACTACTTGAATGATTCATCTGTCGGTCCCCCTCAGGGCCTTGCACAGAGCAGGTGTTCAGGAAATGACGGGCAGGAGGATGGAGTGGAAAGTGACAGTTTAGAGATGGAGAGACAGTAGGCTTTTCATTTCCTAGTGACTAGGACCTTAGCCAAGTGAAGCTCTCCTAGCCTCAGTTTCCTCATCTGTAAAATGGGGATCATTCAGTTCTGGGAGGACTAAATGAGGTTAAGGATATCAAGTGTCTGGTGCATAAGAGGCACTCAATGCATGGCATCTGTAATTATTACTAAAAACACCCTCATGTATGTCATTATTTAACAGCCTAGTTAGTAATAGGGTGTGCGGCATGAACGAGGGTATGCCGCTCTGCTCAAGCCAGCTAGAGTCTGACAAAGAAGCCCGGTGTACCCACTGGGAATACAGCGGACATGTGCTCCTCAGCTCTCCAAGCTTCCCAGCGCCTCCCCTAACCCTGCCCGGTCCCTCTCCTGGGGATCACTTGAGGGAGCAAATTCATCCCGAGCGCTCCCTTGCCCTCACTGAGGGATGCACCCACACTCCAGGGGATGCACCCACGCTCCAGGAAGCTGTGTCCGTGCATCCACGGGGGGACCACTCACGGGGGACTGAATGTCATGTCTAGGGCAGTCCTGTGAGGGTGGGACACCAGCATGACAGTCAGGAATGGAACCCTGTAGTACCTGCACAGGGAAGGCAGTTCATCATTAAACCTTGGAGAGTGGGCTATGCTGAATTTATGGTCTGCCTAAGGGAGGACAATTTATTCAGAGGGGGCACCACTGTGTAGGGCAGAGGTTCCCAGAGTGTGGTCCCCAACCAAGAGCATCAGCATCGACTGGGAATGTGGGAAGAGTGCAAATTCTGGGCCCCACCCCAGAATTACTGAGTCCAAAAATCGGGGGTGGAGTGATAGGGATGCGTGGCCGTTTGCAGACCACTGGAGTGGTTCTGAACCCCAGCCACCTCACCTGTGGACAGGGACGATACCATGGCTTCTGGAAGGAAAATCTCATACATGGTTGGTGCTCAGCGATCCCCTCACCCAGTCATCGTCAAACCAACTTTTGTAATCCTGTTTTGTGATACTGTTCTGTGATCCCCACGGAATCAGTCATGGACCCCAAGACAAGGGCAAGAGAGAAGACAAAGCGAAGGGAAATCCAATTAGAAAGGTTGGTTGGGGCCCTCAATGCCAATCTTAGGATGTTTATTTTATTTTCTAGGACAAAGCAAAAGGATCCTTGTGATTCCAGCAGCCCCTGGGGCCACCTGGCCCCTACTCTCCAGGCCACCTCCCAGTCCCTGGTGAGGGTGTTGGAGGAGACTCTGCTGAAGGCCAGTGTCCCCTTCCCCCTACCCTCACCCCCAAGGTAGGGTAAGTGCATTCTCCAACCGTGCTCCCTCCCCTCTCTGGCCCTGGCTGTGCTCTGGTGGAAGGCAGCAGCCAGAGGCCCCCTTATGGCTTGCAGGCCCAGCTGCCCGGGGAGGGCCTGGCGCATTCCAGGAAAAGGGGCTGGGGGAGCAGCCTAGGGGCGGGGAATGCAAGTGCCAACCACTGCATTCCAGGTGCTGAGGGGCACTGGGCAGCCTGGGCCCTGCCCCAGGGACCACCCTGGCCACCAGCTGCTCCCCTTCTAGGCTCTTGGCTGCCCCTCACTGCGGGAAGGCACATTCATATGTGTTAGTTTATTGTCTGTGTCCCCCACCACCCCGTGTGCGGCGATGTTGACCACTGACTGCCAAGACTAGCACGGTGGGTGTCAGGAGGATTTGCTGAGTGAACACCTAATAAACCGCTTATTGGTAGAAGGCTTTAGGGATTCTATGAACCCAGACAAAACCCACCAGAGCAACTTCAGCGAACATTCCTGGGCACCTGTGTGTGTCAGGATCCTATTTATGCTGTAATAACAGGCAATCACGAGAACCTGACTGGTCAGGGACTTGGCGATTCAGCTTTGCCTCTGAGGACACTTGGGCTCCGAGCTGGTAATGTGACTTGTCCAAGGTCACACAGCTAGGACAGAGCGGGTCAGGATCTGAAACCAGGTGAAAGGACTCCCGCTCCAGTGCCCTTTCTATCCCAGCTCCAGAAGGAGCTCAAGCATTAATTAGCCTGTCTCCCCGGGTTTTCTCATTCTCTCCGTTGGATCCCAGAATTACTGAGACTCATAAAGTAAGGAAGCGACTCCTTAAGAAAACAAAGCGTAGACACCTCCAGCAAGCTTTTTTCAGCTTCATTGATGTATAATTGACAAATAAAACTGTCAGAGGTGTTTGAGCTTTCAAACGGAAGGGAGAATGAGTGTCTTGAAGAGGATTTTGTGTTTATGCGCTAGCTATAATGGCATGATTGCTCGATCCACAGGCTCTTTGGGTAAAACCCTGGGAAACCTCCAGTTAAAACGAGGAACCCAATAAGGATGTCTGTTACCAGTATTTTTTAACACTGACCTGAAACTAGGCAACGCAATAAGATGTGAAGCCATTAGGTGGTGGAAGAAAGACACAGCTACTTCTTAAGGACTCTGACATTGGGGTTTATAGTAAATAACATAAATAATACTTGTAGCACCTCAGCAAGGTAGATATTTTATGTATTAGGACTATATTTCATATATTAGCATTATTTCCATCTTTTACTTCTAAAGAGGTGTGATGTCAGGTGTTTGGTATACTTAACATAGGGCTTTGTTGGCAGATGAATTAGTAAATGTTTTAAATCATTGTCTCATCCTGCTGTTAACAGCCCAGAGGGTCACACACAGGTGACTGACTTTCCAGCTGACGGAACTGCCTTTGGTGCCTCCCGTGCTCCAGCCCAACGCACCTTTCTGCCTTCCCCTCCGTGGTTCCACCTCACAGACTCTACCCGAAGTCAAGACGGCTTCCCATCTGAGTCTTTACTCTCCCCCGCACCATCTTCTGCATCTCAATATTTTAAGGCTGAGTATAAATGCCACCTCTTCCAGGAAGCCCTCCCGGCTTCACTCAAAGGATCTGGAATCCTGTGCTTACTCTGAACTTCTCTTACGTACCAGTTCCAATGGTCTACTTATGGACCAGTTTCCCCCACTGAACAAAGAGTTTCTTGAGGGTAGGGTGCACATCTTAACTTTCTCTACCTAGGGTCTGGCACAGTAGGTCTCAATAAAGCTTTACTGAGAGAATGGCTGCCTCCCACCCTGAAGAGAGTCTGTGTCTCATCCCATCAGGAATAAGCCATGGAGGTGGGAGTCAGTGGTCCCTGGTAGTAGCTAGCTCTACAGATCCCTTGTCGGCTCGGTGCTCAGTGAGCAGGGATGAAGATGTTGCCAGAACACCAGCCCGGAGGCAGAGTCCCCATAACTTGGGAGACCAGACTTTCCCTTGTAATTCACATCCATCCAGGAAGCAAGGCGCCCTTACTGACAGGCTGTCAGCAGCAGGGACGAGGAGGAGCCCTGGCATGTTTGCAGCCCTCAGGCGTGGCAAAACGCCATCTCACTATCAAAGCCCTAGAGCTCCATTCTCGTATCTGGGCCTCGAGGAAGCCCTGTGAGCTGGGCAGGGCCAGGCGGGGTCTGTCCCCTTCAGACGAAGAGGCTGAGGCAGGACAGGAGACCAGGTTTGAACGAGGGTTGGATCTGGGTTTTCTGACACATGGAACCCAGTGAGCTGTGCTGCTCCCTTGCCTCGTGCGAGGATCCTTCTCACAGATGCTGGGCTGGGGGACCCTTTTCACAGAGCCAACCCTGAGGCTAGGGAGTGGGGTGCAGAGGAGAGAGGCCCTGGCCTGGAGCTCTGAGCGGCAGCCTCGGGGACTCTGGAAAGCAGGGGAGGGCCCCAGAGGACTTGGCGCCCCGGCCTTCCTCTCCACTCTCTCCCATCAGCATCTCCTGTGAAGTCCACAGAGCCTGCGAGGGAGGCGGGCTGAGCGGCTGGCTCTCCCCATCACAGAGAGGAAAAGACCGAGGTGAGAGGGGCTGTCCTGCCAGCACACCAGCCTGGGGGCCGCCTGTGAAACTGGCAGTGCCCGCGAGACGCGGCCACGGTCCCTGCAGACTTGGCTCGGTTACGACCAACTCCCACGACCACACGCATCATGAGAACGGCAAAGAGGTTTTTAAAAAAGTTCTCTTTGGTTTTATACCTATTTAAAAGGACAACCTCTACTGGTGGCTCAGAGACCCTGGTCAGTCAAGGCGAAAAGGGAATACCTTGGTTAATCAGGCGACATGGGATTCTGGGAAGCGTGGAAGGTGGGCCCCCCAGGTGGGAGGTGGAGTTAGTGCCTCTCTCCTTTTTCACACTCCTTCTGGCTGCTCGGGGACCTCAGTGACCTTGTTTCACCGGAGGAGGTGAAGGGGAGTTCGGCTGGGGAGGCGCAGGATGCGGGGCCTGTGTGTGCGTGGCAGGTGCCGTGCGGGCCAGCTCAGCCCGCCAGGTGGACTGACGGTGAGTGAGGAACCTGGGACGAGGCTCTGAATGTTTCCAGAACCCTGCAGCCGGAGGCCTCACCTGGGCCAGGAGGCCTAGACAGACTTTCTGGGCTGGAAGGAACCTTGAAGGTCTCCAAATCCAACCCCCAATCTGATGCCTTCTCCCTTTCCAGTGTAGCCCTCTGGCTTTGCTTGTTCACCTCCAGTGATGGAGAACTCAGTGCCTGCCTGGACTGACTGAATTCACACTGACAACCTGTCGCTCTCATCCTTTGGTTCTGACCCTGGGAAGGAACACAGCAAGCGTGTTTCCAGCTCTCCATGGTGGCCCTGCAGCGACGTTCCCAGGCTCTGGTCCTTTATCTCCAGGTGGCCATCCATGTCCCAGGTCTGATCCCATTCCCTCCCCGTCCTGGCCAGTCTACCTCAATGTTCAGGGCTGGAGGGGTGGCCAGGCCTCCAGTGCCACGTGATCAGTGCAGAGAGAACAATTCTGCCACCACCTCCTTCTGGACCCTCTGTCTTTGTGGGCCCAGCCCAAGGTCCTGCCACCCTCAGCGGATGGCCGCCACAGTCAATCTGTCAGCCCCGCTCAGATCAGGCCAGCCCCAGCTTGTCACTGTGCCTTGGGATCTCGGACACCCAGGGCAGGCCCTCCTCTAGTCTGGGTTGGGGCTCCCTCAGGGCACAGGTGCAGCTACTCGTCCCCAGCTGCCCTAAGCACTGGTCTCCACGATGCACTTGAGGAACATGGTGTCGTCCTTCACGTAGGCATGCTTGGGCGACTGCAGCCTGCTGAGAGGGAAGAAGAGCGGGCAGCCGCTGGCCACGTTGGTTTCACTCTGGGGCCGCTGGAAGGACGCTGAGCTCAGGTCGGGCCGGAAGGCATCAATGGCGTGCTCACGGTTGTTCTGGTCCAGGAGCATGAAGGTGACCTGTGGGCCAGGGCAGGTGGGAAGTCAGGCTCTGGGCAGCGCCCCCGGGGGCTCAGAGCTGGTCTGTGTCTGCCTCCCGTGCAGCCCCTCTGAGCCCAGGCTGGTTAGGAGCCCTGGGGAGTGGAAGCACCTGGTATTCTGAGCAGGTTTTGGGGGTTGTCCTGTAATTAAGGATCTCATGGTCTCATCAGAAGGAAGAGGGAATTCAGATGCCACAGTCAATTTTGGTTGGCTGTTGGGGGCAATAGGTGGGACTGAGCCCTGACAAGGAGGCTGGACTCATCACCTGTAAGGCCCCTTCCCGCTCACAGATATTCCTAGTCAAGTTCACTGGGACCTCCTGAGTGAGGCAGGGGGGTGAGAACAGACAGGTCTGCTGTCAGTCAATGCCCGGAAATGTGAACTGAGCTTCTGTCTGATACGTGTGTCCCCCAGAGGCTGATGATCTCCGTGACACAAACCCTCTTCCCTGGTGCCTGTCACTGGAACGCCCATCAGGACATGGGATGTCTTCCCATTGCCCACCTCAGCGGTTCTCAAACTTGCCTGCGCTTAGAATCCCCTGGGAAGGTTTTTAAAATCCTGACGCTCAGGCCTCACCATTTACTGTAATGAGACCCAGTTGCCAGTATTTTAAGAATCTCCCAGCAGATGTGGGAACACTGACCTACTGACTCATATCCAGGTCTCCCGCCCTTTTCAACAAGTTCAAAAGATTTTATTATTTTTTTGTTAATCTTCACCTGAGGATATTTTTCCATTGATTTTTAGAGAGAGTGGAAGGGAGGCAGGGGTGGGGAGAGAGAGAGAGAGAGAGAGAGAGAGAGAGAGAGAGAGAGAGAGAGATGTGACAGAAATATTGATGGTTGCCTCCCGCACGAACCTGACTGAAGCCAGGGATGGAACCTGCAACCCAGGTACGTGCCCTTGACCAGAATCGAACCCGAGACCCTTTGGTCCTCAGGCTGATGCTCTAACCGCTGAGCCAAACTGGCCAGGGCAACAGACTTTACTTTTTTTTCTTTTTTGCATTTATCTTCAGATAGAGTGGGAGGGAGAGAGGGAGGAAGCGAGAGAGAGAAACATCGATGGGAGAGAGACACATCGAGTGGTTGCCACCCACACGACCCCAACTGGGGCCGGGGACAAACTGCAACCGAGGTACGTGCCCTTAGCGGGAACTGAACCCGGGACTCTCTGGTCCGCAGGCCGACGCTCTAACCGCTGAGCCAAACTGGCCAGGGCCAGACTTTACTTTTTTAGAACAGTTTAATTGCACAGCAAAACTGACTGGAAAATAGAGAGATTTCCCATACACCTTCCTCACTATCAATACCTGTATCACAGGGAGACTTGTGTTACAATTGATGGACCTCCACTGACACAGTATTATCACCCCAAGTCCACAGTGTACCTCAGGCTTCACTGTTGGTGCTGTACATTCTATGGGTTTGGACAAATGTGTAATAACATGTATTCATCATTATAGTATCATACGGAATACTTTCACTGCCCTAGAACTCCTCTGTGCTCTGCCTGTTCATCCCTCCCTCCCCTCAGCCCTCGGCAACCACGGATCTTTTTACTGTCCCCAGTTTTACCTTTTCCAGAATGTCATACAGCTGGAACCACACAGTACGCAGCCTTTTCAGATGGCTACTTGCACTTAGCAATCTGCATTTAAGTTCCTCCGTATCTTTTCATGGCCTGATAGCTCGTTTCTTTTTGGTGCTGAATAATATTCCATTGTCTGCATGTACCATGGTTTGTTTGTCCTACTGAAGGACATCTTGGCGACTTTCGAGTTTGGCGATTATGGATAAAGCTGCTACGAACATCCTTGTGGAGGGTTTCGCGTGGACCTAAGTTTTCATCTCATTTGGTAAACACCAGTGAGCGTGATTTCTGGATCACGTGGTAAGAGTGTGTTTAGTTTTGTGAGGAACGTTTTGCATTCCTACCAGCACGCAGTGAGTGCCCGCTGCTGCCATCGTCGCCAGCGTTTGGTGTCGTCGGTGTTTTGGGTTTTGGCCATTCTGACGGAGTGTAGTGGGATCTGCCTCCCTCCCTTGTTCTGAAAATGCTGCTGGTTCAGGCTGGCCCCACGGCACCGCCTCCAGGAAGTTTCCTTGTTCCCGCCCCCTGTGAACTTCATTTCTACATGCCTCCCAGGGGCGTTGGCCCTGGCATTTTTGCCCCTGGACGCATTATGCTGGAGGGAGCCTTCGCTACCAGATGTGAACTCAGGTTCTTGTTTTATGAAAGGAGAAGGTGATAGCGCAGAGAGGGCAAAGGACTTGCCCAGGTCACCTGGCAGTTCCTGGCTAAACCAGGACCAGGACCAGGCTTCCCGCACCCACCCGCCCCGTTCCCCTTAGCCCGCACCTTGTTCCGGAAAGGCCACGGCAGCAGAGCGTCGTATTCCCCCTTCATTATCACGATGAAGAGCGACAGGTGGGTCCTCTTGCCTGTCCCGTCCCCATTCAAGTAGAGCCTCAGGCACAACTTGTAGCCATACTTGGCAGTGTAGAAAGCTGAAACGTGGAAGCCAGAGTCAGCACAGAGGCGGCTGGAGAGTGCTAGCATTGCCGAAGAGGAAACTGGACCAGCGCTCAGGCATGCCCAAGGTCAGGGGCTCGAAACTAAGGAATCTGGGGTTGGAGCCCAGGATTTTTCTCAGTTACACATAGTCCAGGAGGACCCAGACCTTGGAGCTCATCTAGCCTAGTGGCTGTCACCTAGCCATTAGATCCCAGATTGCCAGGCCCTACCCCTGGAGTTTGGACTCAGTAGTGCTGGGTGAGGACTGAGAATCTGCATGTCCAACACGGACAGGGATGCTGTTGGCCCAGGGACGACACTTTGGATTTTACCAACCTGCATTTTGCAGTGGGGATACCAAACCCAGCCAGTGGAAGTGTCTGGCCTCACAGTGTGTGGGGGCAGAGCCAGGATTAGGGCCAGGTCTCCCATATCCTGACACTGACTTCTTTCTGCTGCCCTAGGCCACGGGGCTCTGGAGGCTGGGGAGAGTGGGCGGTTCTGCCACCACCCCTGACCAAGGCCCCCGAGGGATGAATCACCCTGGTGACTCAGCACAGGAGCCTGTGGGTTCTCTCCTTCGGCAGCTGAAAGAGCCATGCAGTGTGGGTTCCAGGGGCTGTCACCGCAAGGGCCCCTGTGGGAGGTGGTGATTGGGGACAGGGTGTGGGGGGGCAGGCAGGAAGGGGCGGAGGAAGGACAGATTGACAGTCTGACTCATCCTGCCCCTTATGTTTTAGTAAAACAGGAAGTCAGAGACACTGCTTGCTTTGTCCCTCTTTGGAAAGAAGAGAGGACAAAAGCCTACTGAAGGGGCTGCCCCTGCTCCTGAGGTGAGGGGCCTGGCTTTGGGACCCAACCCTGCTCGGGGGGCGGAGCAAACTGATGCCTCTCTCCAGCCCAGTCCTGCTGGTCCTGGGTGCCTCAGAGGAGCAGGCGGGCAGGAAGGGTATGAAGCTGGGGCCAAGGTGAGGGGTCGGTCAGGTCGGCATCTGCAGAAATCTTCCTAACGACCCCCTCCGCCCCCCTTCACTTAGACGCACCTGAATGAGGAAAAGGGAGGAGCACACAGGTCTGAGAATTCTATGCACAAACATACACATTGTTTTAAAAACAGAAGTCAGTTAATTAAGGGAAACATCTATCGAGCAACTACTGTATGCAAGGCGTTGTGCCAAGCCCCAGGGCCCAGGAACGAGTAAGAACTGTCCGGTTTCCACAGTCCTTCCTAATGCGCTACCCACACTCATACACTGAGTGCTCCGCTGTCGTATTTCAGACCACCGGCTCTCTGAGGGCAGGGGTCCCGCGGTGTCCGCCTGTGAAACTGTCCTCTCACGTGCACAGGCGTTGGTTCACAGCACACTGTCTTTCACATCCAACATCCACTCGAAGTCAGTAACAATTTCATTCCTGTCCGCAGAATGTGACTGATACTCAGGGGGCTGGAATGCACGGCAGTTCAACAGCCCATGCTCCACATGTCTGAGCTGGGCACCTACCTCCTCTGTGGTCCCAGCAAGGTAGGTGGCCTGGAGGGACACCAGCCTACGACACAGTACCGAGTCACAAAATCGGCTGCTCCCCCTGCTGTTTTCTGTGCCCAGTGGGTCTCTGTGCCCCTGGGGAGGTGGTACCTGGGGAGAAGAGGCTGACAGTCCTGCCGCAGGCCGACTCGTGGCACCGCCTGGTGACGTTGGTGATCTTCCACAGGAAGGTGCCATCGAAGGAGGCCTCCTCCATGAGGTGCAGGCTCTGCTCCAGCTTGTCCAGGGCCTGGTCTTTCTGGGCCAGTGTCTGATGTAAATCCAGCACCTGTGGGGAAGCCATTCAGTCAGGGACACCAGAACCTGGCTTAGGGGCGGCGTGATATGAAGACGGACCAGCCAAAAGCATGCCCTCCTGACCGCGTCGCCCTCGGGCACATCATCTGCCTTTGCACGCGCTGTACCTCCTGCCTGGAATTCCTTTTCCTTCCTTCTCCACTGGCCAACTCCTATTCATCCGCCAGAAATCTGGATCACATAGCCCTTCCTCTGGGAAGCATTCAACCACTCTCCTAGCTCAGCTGGTCTCTCTCTCTCATCTATGTTCTTATAGAGACCTTACGGGAGTTCTAGGAAATTTATTTTTCTACCTTTCCAACCAGATAGATGTCTCCCTGACTGAGGGCTGGGCCCATGCTCATTTCCTCTCCGTGTGCCTGCCTTGCATGGTGCCTGGCATGTAAGAGTAGAGCCAGGAAGTTTGCTGATGAACATGGTCGCTGCCCTCAGGGAGCCCACCTTCTAACTGGGGCAAGAGTTATGTAAATAAAGGCTTTACTCGATCACTCGAACTCAGTGCCTGATTCTTCTGGTAGGCTTTCCCATTCACATCTGAAAGAATACAAATTTATTCTTGGCTGTGCTCATGTCGGGAAGTCAGGAGTGGAAGTGAGTGTTCTTAAAGAAATTGAATCCCTAATTTTACTGATGAGAAAGCTGAAGTCGTAAGAGGGAAAGTGATTTGCTCAGACCTACATAGCAAGTTAATGGTGGAGCTGAAACTAAAATCCAGGCCTAACTCAACAGGAGACAGTGATGTCATGTTGCCAGGAAAAAAAAAAGAGAGAGAAAAGCAACATTAACAGGGTGACCAGTTATATTAAGGAAAGTATAAGCTTTGGAACAAAGGAGGGGATGACAGTCCTGCTCCACCAAGAACTGTCCGGTAAGTGGATTATCTGGAGTTGGTCTGGGGCCACCACTCTGAATGTGTGGAATCCTTTGAGAGCAGCACAAAACAGCACGCTGTGACGAAGGGGTGAAGGCACTGGGGCATTAGCCTAGAGAAGGAAATACTCAGGTGAGCTATAATCACTGACTGCTCATCTCTGAAGGGCTTCCATAGGGTCTAGAAGGCAGATTTGTGTTGTGGGCCCTGAGGGGCAGGGCCAGGAACAATGCAGGGAAGACACAAAGGGCTGATTTCGGTTTGGTGTGAGGAAGACCTTTCTAACAATGGAAAATGTCCAGCAATGGAATGAGCGGCTTGGGAAGGGAGTACCCTACCAAGGGAGAAATCCAGGCAAAGGAAATGAAGCATTGGATGGGGGGACTGACCTGGGGATCCTGGGACACAGGAGAGACACTTGATGGGGGAGTGACCGCGGTGAGCAGGGAGAAGGCTTAGGAGGAAGGCTGACCCACTGCTCTGGAGACACGACGGGACAGAGGAGACCCCCCTGAGCCAGCCTTGAAGGCAGCCTTGTTTCTCCTGCTCACCCTCTGTTCCAAGCTCAGGATGAGCTCGCGGTCCAGCTGGCTCTGGTGGATGGAGGCAGCCAGGGCCAGGTGGGAGGCCTCCACCTCCTTGTTGAGGACGGCGACAATATTCTCAAACACACGCAGCTTCCCCTCCAGGTCAGCCAGGAGCTTCTCCTTCATGAAGTGCTGCAGGGTCAACTCCTCCTGGCTCTCAGAACAGGGTGCCCGGTAGCAGTCCACCTCCAGGTCCCCAGCCACTTCCACGGCTGCCTGCAGCTGCAGGTCTGACAGGTTCCGCTCCAGGGCCATGGGCCCTGACCCCAGGCCGGAGCCCAGCTGGGCCTTCCACTGCTTTATGAACTCCAACAGCAGGGTTAGATGGGTGGCCTGAGAGGTGACCTCATGCTCCTGCATGAACTTTGCACTCCCCTGCCAAGAGAGTGGGGCCATTCAGTGAAAACATAGAAGGTTCCCAAAGGAAGTCAGATCCATTCACCCAGCAAAGGGGAAGTTGCTTGGTGTGCAGTGAGAGGGAGTCGGAGGGCCCTGGCATCAGACATGCCCACAATGGGTCCTGTGCATCCTAGCCTCTCTAGAGCAACAATTCTGCCCTGTCTTTGAGTGCAGTGATGATTCAGGACCATGGAGAGAGGCATGGGGTTGGGTGGGGGCGCCGGTCATTTTAGTGATGCTACAATGCTGAGATGAGACAGTAAGAAAAACTTTCCCGAGTATGGAAATGATTAATTAGTGAGATTTGTTGCTTGAGAAGGTCATTAATGTAAGGGACACCCAGAGGAGTAGCTTGATGTGGGAAAATCCTGGAGGGGCTGAAGTGGGGAGACCCAGTGGTCTAGGGCTGCAGAGGACAGATGTCATTTCTCACACTCAGATGCTTACCTTGAAGGAGCAGCCAACACCTGCAAAGGGGCACCCGACTCCATCTGCAGCCAGCTCGGGATGATCCTGGAAATGATAACATCACTGGATGTTATGGGAGCCCCAGTGGGACCCTGGCGGCTCTCAGCAACGCACCAGGATCCAACAGGGCATGTGCTGGGCTGGCCCACAGGACTCTGCACATGCTGTTCCTTCTGCCTGGCTGACCCCTTTTGTGGCCCTCCTTCAAAACAGGCTCGGGGCCCCTGCTGCGATCCTGGGCAGCGGGGCTACTTGGTTACCCCCACAGGTCTGGGGGCTCTGGGGGCTCTGTGTTCCTAGTGCAGGGCCTGGCACAGAGGAGACACTTGGGACACGCAGGCTGCGCGAGTGGCCCCTCTCTCCTCCTGAAGCCCATGGGGAAGCTCCTGACAATTGCCATCTGCATCCCTCCGTGGCAATCTGCCTTGGCTGAGGGGTGCCTGCCCCCCACTGCTCTCCTTCCGTGTAACGCACAGCCCGAGGGCAGGGACGCAGAAGGGTCTCAGCACTCAACACCAACTTGACCATACTGTTAACCTATTTACAGGTCCGAGGAGTTTACAAAATGCTTTTGTGGTCATAATTCTTCCTAGGGCCCCTGACAATGCTGTGGGGAAGGCAGGGTAGGTGTTTTGTCCCCATTTTACTGATGGAAAAAAACCGAGGCTCACAGAGGGTAAGGGATTTGCCCACGGAGGAACAGCTAGGGTACAGCACAGACACATATCCGTATCACTACAGTGGACCCCTGAACACCATGGGTTTGAACTGTGTGGGTCCATGGATACGCGGATTGTTTTTTCCATAAAGGCTTGTGCTGTTTTTGACCTGTGGCTGGGAATCCGCGGACGCAGGGTGCTGTTTGCATTGATCTATGCTGTTTTATATAGGGAACCTGAACATCCGTGGATTTGGGTATCCGTGGGGGGTCCTGGAACCAATGTCCTATGGGTACTGAGGGGCAGCTGTGGTAGTTACGCTTTGGGGAAGTCAAAAGTTATACACAGATTTTCTGTTGTGTAGGTGGTCGGTGCCCCAAACCCCAGCATTGTTCAAGGGTCAGCTATAACTCTTATCAAGAGTAAGCCCATGGGGAACTGGGAGAAAAGTTTTTCCCCCAAAACATATATCTGGAAACGGCTTGTATCCAGACTATGTAAAGAACTCTTTCAATTTAGTAATAAGACAAACCGCCTAATAAAAATGGGTAAAATACTGAACAGATGCTTCACAAAAGGACATACATAAATGACAAGCCTATGAAAAGACGCTCAACATCACTAGTCAACAGAGCAATGCAAATTAGAATGATACGCCATCGTGAAATACCATTATCCGCCCACTGGATGGCTGAGAGTCAAAAAGAACATCAACACCCAGCTTCGGGGAGGGCGCGGAGGAACCGGGATGTATGCAAGCTGCTGGGGGGAGCGCAGCATGGTACAGCCCCTTTGGAGAAAAAGTCCACGGCAGTATCTCATAAAATTAAATCATACTTACAAAGCAACTTACTTATAAACCGTGCTTATAAAGTTATCATACAAGCCACATTCCACTCCTAGGAATTTACCCCAGAGAAACTGAAACATGTGTGTATGTGTGTATGTGAAGTTCATGGCAGCTCCAAACTGGAAGCAGTCCAAGTATCCATCATCTGGTGAATGGATAGTGGGTTTTTTTTTTTTTTTTTTTCCTAGAACACTACTCAGCAGTCAGAGGGACCAAAACACCACATGCAAGAACAAGGAGGACCCTCCAAAACATTATGCTAAATAAAAGAAGCCAAACACGAAACACTACATACTAGGACTCCATTCTTACGAGATTCTAGAAAAGAGAAAAACTAGTGACAGAAAGCCGATCAGTGGCTGCCCGGGGCTGCAGCTGGGAGACTGACTGACTAACCAGGGGCACAAGGAAACATTCACCCTCTTGACTGTAGTCGTCACACAATTGTGTAAACTGGCCGGCACTCATCGAACTGTACACTTAAACGGAGTGAATTTTGTTGCATATAAATAATATCTTGATTTTCAAACAGCTTTGTTGTTGTTTTTTAAAAAAGAATAATCGAATCGGGCAAGATGGAGATTCGGATTAAAAAAAGGGGGAGGACAGAAATCTTTTGGGCTGAGCAAATACAAAGCTACATTAGTTATTATTCTTTAAAAGTAAAAGCAGCAAGAGCTGTGGGCTTAACGAGTATGGTTGGCTTAGGACACAAAACACAGTCCAGCAAAGGGCCACCCCTCCCCTTCGCCCCACTACCCGGGTTCAAGCACAAGATGTTCCTGACAAGGAATAGAAAACAGATGTTTTATTGGGGGCGTGGGCAGAGGGCAGCCTTGGCAGGGAGATGCTGGCGTTGGGAGAGGGTGGTGATGCCACCTCTCCCAGCAAGCAGCTTCCTAACCTGGGGAACAGAGGGACTGATGCTTGGCGTGGACCTGGTCCCTGCAGAATGGACGAGGGGACCCTCCCAGGCCCTAAAACTCCCTCCAAATCCATGATTTGAATCCTCTGCAGTTCTAAGGCGGACGTGAGAGTCATTGGAAGGGTAAAAGGTAGAAGAGACGAAACGGTGTAATTCCAGAATCACCAGGCAGGTGAAGGGGCATGTGTCCTTCAAGAGGTGTCGTGTAGTGCAGTGTGGAGGTCGGGGGCGTCCTCGTTATGATGTGTGGGTGGACGTGGGCTGTGATTAGCCTCTAATGGCTGTCAGAAGACGGGCAGGGGTGACTTGAGAGGCGCTCAGAGGCCTCGGTGGCCAGCCAGTGTGCCCACAGTCCCATCGTCAGGTAGCCACTCATTCCTCGGAGTGCTGCAGGGGTCGGGGGGGGGGCGCTCTAGAGCCGGCCTGTCAGGCTGCAAAGCCCATTTCTGCCACTTCACATACTAGCCGTGTGGCCTCTCCACGTCTCACTTTCCTCTTCTGCAAAATGGGGATAATAATAGTCACGCCACCCCTTACAGAGTTATTGGGAGGATTAAATGAGATAGCATAGGGAAATTCTGGTCTTAGTTACAGATTGCTACTATAATGAAATGCCACAAACTTAATGGCTTAAAGCAACACAAATTTATTATCTTACAGTTCTGTAGATCAGAAGTTCTAAATATCGCCCTGGCCAGTTTGGCTCAGCAGTTAGAGCATCGGCCCACGGACCAATGAGTCGTGGGTTCAATTCCGGCCAAGGGCACGTACCTAGGTTGTGGTTTGTCCCTGGCCCTGGCTGGGGTCGTGCAGGAGGCAACCTGTCGATGTGTCTCTCTCACATTGATGTTTCTCTCTCTCTCTCTCTCTCTCTCTCTCTCTCTCTCTCTCTCTCTCTCTCTCCCACACACACACTCTATCTGAAGATAAATAGAAAAATATCCTCCAGTGAGGATTAAAAAAAAAAAAAGAAGTTCTAAATATCAAGGTGTGGACAGGATTATGTTCCTTCCAGGGGCTCTAGGGGAGAATCCGTTTCCTTACTTTTTCCAGCTTCTGGAGGCCGCCTGCATTCCTTGGCGCACAGCCCCCTCCTCCATCTTCAAAGCCAGCAGCATAGCATCTTCCAATCGCTCTCTGACTCTCTCTGGTCCCCCCCTTATAATCTCCTCATCTCAGGCTCCTTGACTGAGTCACATCTGCAAAGTCCCCTTTGCCACTGTGATGGGCTGTTATACCCCCCGACCCCCACCACCAATTCATACGTCGAAGTCCTAACTCCCAGACCGTGACTGTACTTGGAAACAGGGCTTTTAAGGAGGTAATCAAGTTAAAATGAGGTCATTAGGGTGGGCTCCAGCTGATGTGACGGTGTCTCTGTAGGAAAAGAAAACCTGGACACGGACGTGCGGAGGGAAAACGCGAAGATGCGGGAAAGGGATGGCACTGGCATCCACAGGCCAAGGGGACGGGCCTCGGAGGAAACCAGCCTCTCCTGAACTTCTTGCCTCCAGACCTGTGAGAAAACATACTTCCGTAGTTCAGGCCCCCGGTCTGTGGCGCCTTGTTCTAGCAGCTCAAGGAGACTGATGCAGCCATGTAAGGCCGTATTCATAGGGACTGTTAATGTGTGCACATCTCTGGGGAACATCATTCTGCCTAACGTAATGCTCAATAAATGTTCACCATTATTAAATTAGTATTAGGTCCAGCCAGTGTTTGAGCTGTTGACCCGTGCACCAAGAGGTCGCTGGTTCGATTCCCAGTCAGGGCACATGCCCAGGCTTTGGGCCCAATCCCCAGTGAGGGGCATGCAGGAGGCGGCCAATCGATATGTCTTTCTCATCGATGTTTCTGTCTCTCTCTCCCTCTCCCTTCCTCTCTCCAAAAATCAATAAAAACATATTTAAAAATATTAGTATCAGTATTAGTATTCCTATGGATTAGGCACTGCCCTTGGGACCTCCTTTTTCTCCCTCTAATGGCTATCATATACACACATTTCACCTAATCCTCGCATCTCAAACTTTTAATAACTAATTCTACAGAACACCGTTTTCCCCTTGGATTGCCCCGAGGAGGTGAGGAACACCCCCAACTGTGTTTGCATTTGAACAGGACCATGGGCTCCGGCATGCTGTCACAGGGTCCCTGCCGTTGCCCTCCGAGGCAGGCAGGGCAAGATGACCTTCGCCTTAACACAGATGGGAAAACTGGGGACTGGCTCGCTCAAGGCCACACCAGGCTCGCGCACTGGAGTAGGTGGCTGAGTTTGGGTCTTCTGTCCCATAGTTACGAGAGCGGCGAGGGCTTGTAAGCGGTGCCCATCGGATCTCACGGTGCCACAAGGAGGCCGGGGCTTGGTTCTGCTGGGCCCATGAGGAGGCCGGGGCTTGGTTCTGCTGGGCCCGTGTCGGTGGAGGAGCCGGAGCTCAGGGATGGGCCATGACTTGCAGGAGGCGATGCAAGTTTGGGGCAAAGGTGCCAGGGGCCTGGAGTCCACGGGCAGGTCTTTTTTTTTTTATCCTCACCCGAGGACATTTTTCCATTTTTTGTTCAGATAGAATGGGAGGGAGAGAGAGAGAGAGAGAGAAACATCGACGTGAAAGAGACACATCGAGTGGCTGCCTCCCGCACGAGGGCCGGGGACAAATCGCAACCGAGGTACATGCCCTTAGCGGGAACCGAACCCGGGTCTCTCTGGACCGCAGGCCAACGCTCTAACCGCTGAGCCAAACCGGCCAGGGCCACGGGCAGGTCTTTCCTCTACACCAGGGAGTCCTCGCCTTGACCCCAGGGTGGCCTCGCCCAAAGGCCGGGGCTGGAGAGGACAGCAGAGGGCACCAGGCTGGGTTGCAGATGAAGACCGGCCGTCTGTCCTGGCCGAGCCTGGTGTACGTCTGCTGCCACAGCGGCCCCGTTAGTGGCCTCCTGCTTCAAACGGCTAAAAATAAAATGCGCAGTGGAATTTCCTCTGAGGAGGAAGCAGAAACAGAGAAAACAAAATCCCAGCCCTGAGGGAACACTCGTCCTTCTGTCTGCGTCCGGGAAGTCTGGGGGTCTGTGGTGCTCCTAGCCACCCTGCTGACTCAGGCCTTGTGTGACGGGGTCAGCAGAGGGTTCCGTCGAGAGGCCCCCACGCAGGGACCTACGGGCCTCCAAGAATGTGAGCATTAGGAGGGCGCCAGGAGCATGAGAGCCGTCTCTGTGAAGCCATTGCACAGAACAGAGGGTCTGCAGCGTGCCAGGCACGGCCCACACCGCTGCGCTGGCACGAGGCTACCTGAGGTCCTGGATGACTGCAGGGGCTGTTCCACTCAGGTTTCAGCGGGTGTTGAGGGAGAGCTCCTCTCCTGTGACAGGGCAGACCCGGTCAGTCTGCCTCTGCCCGCCAGGCCTGCCCTCCTCGGCTCCTGGGCCACTTGCCTCTCTGGCAAGCTCTGCTCAGTTCAACTGCCACCCTTCTGGGAAGCCCAGCCTGATTCTCCTAGTTGAAAGTAGTCTTGCCCATTCCTGTTTTTCCAGGACTTAAGGCTGACTGTGGCATTTTTTTTTTTTTTTATCCTCACTCCAGGACATTTTTTCATTTTTTGTTCAGATAGAGTAGGAGGGAGAGAGGAAGAGAGAGAGAGAGAAACATCGACGTGAAAGGGTCACATCGAGTGGCTGCCACCCGCACCAACCAGGGCCGGGGACAAACAGCAACCGAGGCACATGCCCTTAGCGGGAACCGAACCCGGGTCTCTCCGGACCGCGGGCCGACGCTCTAACCGCTGAGCCAAACCGGCCAGGGCCTGACTGTGGCATTTAAACCTGCACAAAACATTGAGGGTGTTTGCCCTGGAGGCAGCAAAGGGGGAGCTGGTGCCTGGCTTTGCCTCCCTCTTGCTGTATGACTTTGGTCCAGGCACACTTCCTCACGAGCCTCCATATATCACCTATTGGTGAAACAGGGATATCACCACCACCCACACAGGGTGTCACAGGATCACTGAGGTTACAGATGCGACGGCCAAGCTCAGCTGTGTAAGGGTTCAGGGGTTCGTTTCTAGGCATCACACTTCAAAGGACACAGGTGCACAGAGACCAAGGACAGATTCAAGGGGGCGGTGGTCAGCACCTTTCCACACATGCAGGACTGCCTCAGAGGACAGGGGGCTGACTGACTTGCCTTGTGGCCTTAAGGGAGACAGACCTCAGCTCAGTACAAACAAAGAGGAAAACAGTACAGTAGTCAGAGCCCCCCGTGGCGGAACTGGTCATTTCTTGGAGTAATGAGCTTCTCATCACTGGGAGGACATCAAGCCACCTGGCAGGAATCCAGTACGGAATGGAAATTGGACTAGGCACCTTGACCTCCCGTCATTTTCTGATTCTAGAATAAGTTAAGGCATTATTATAAGCCACTGGCAACAGATGCCAGCTTGCTTTTGACCTTGAGTGGCCCCAGAGGGAAGAGAGTGAGAGAAACCATTCCATTCACAGGGTCACAGGCAGTGAGAGTGAAATGGTAGTTTCTATCCACCAGTCGTCCCTTCTACAGGAAGGTCATTCCAGGCAAGAACCAAGTCTCTAACTAGGTCGATAGTAATCCTTTAATATCTGCTTCTTATGTTACCTAATGGGTCCGTGGCTGCGATCACTCCTTAGAGAGATGTTAATCTAATGAAGTCAGAGGATGAGGACAAACTGATAAGCAGATGGCATGGAAAGTGTTTGCAAGGACGGGGGCCTCTGGGCTTAGCTCCGTTGGTCTGCAGCCTGACCTTCCACCCACCTCCAATCCCCAGGTTTCCCGGATGCACAGACAAACTTCGCAATTACCACGTATGCAAAGTGTTGACTTATAATCACTTGCTTTCCTTTGGCCAAAAGTCCCCCCAAATTTCCATCAGGGTCAGGAGCTGGAGGAGTGCCCTCTGGTCTTTCCACTAGGTGGCTTTGCGTGGGAGTCAGACCACTGGCTCATCCCACCCCCCCAGCCTTCCACTGGGGGTGCAGTGATGACTGCTTCAGGTGGGGGTGTGGGGTGGAAGACTCATGCTGCTCAGAGGTCTGCCCACCCCCAAATGTAGGCAACACCCCCCTCCCACCCTGTTGCTTGTGATAGTGTCTGTAATTCCACCATTAGAGTCACTTCATTTGGTTTAAGACAGCGAGTTTCACACTGTGCTCTGCGGGGGGGCCCCTAGGAATCCCCAGAGTCCCTCAGGGGCTGGGGAAGCTGGGCTAACTGAGGACAGAGCTCCAGACTCCCCTTGAATCAGAGCACTTCCACTGTCATCTGATTTCACGTTAACAAAGATGAAAAAATTAAAGCCACTGGATTAAGAGGTATTAACATATCTCTTCTCTGCATTATCTAAGAGTTGTACAATGACTGTGTATTCATTTTGTTAAGAGGCCCAAATAAAACAAGTTAAAAACAATAGCCCTGGAGCGTTCAAGCAGGCAGGGCCTCAGGAAGCATCCAGCCCTGCCCCTCCTCGCTCAGGGAAGGACAGCAGCCCGCAGAGAGTTCAGGGTCTGCTCACGCCCCTCATGGTTAGTGCACTAAGATGCCCGAACAGGGGGCTCAGGAAGTTATTCCATGGACCTGTTTGTCCTATTAGCTCTCAGCACACTGTGGGCTGTGAAGTTCGGGGAAAATGTATTGGATCCTTACTGTGCTTTCTCTTGAGGGCCTATGGGGAGGGAGCTGCTGAGAAGAGGAGGGGAGAGTCCTCAAAACCAGCTCTGGGCAGAGCAGGAAATTCCCCCAACTCTCTGACTGGGGGGCCAGAGAGGAGAAGGGAGGGGGCTGTGGGTAGGAGGGAGAACCCCGTGCTAGTCACCGACTGGTCACCTGACATCACAGGTCCTGGAAAGGCCTTGCAGAGCACACGCAGCCTATTCACTCACAGATGGACAAAGAGACCCAGGAGCTGTCTTGGCGGCGAAATGAATTCTATAGAACCAACCCTGAACATCAGGCGCCTGACCCCTGGGCTGTGGCTCGAGGCAAGGGGGAGCGTTGGCCGAGGGGAGCCAGGGGCCTCACAGCGAGGACATGAGGATGGCTGAGCAGTGAGACCCTGGTGATCGGGGAGCTTCGCACTGAGACTCCCCAGTGGGTGTCGGGGTCCCATGTGTAAGATGGGGGGGTTAGATTTAGAGCAGTAGTTCTTACATTCTTACAGCTTTGGATTCATGGATCGATCCAAGCTTTTTTTTTTTTTAATTGGGAGATTAACATAAATATTGCCATCTTTTTATTTTGCCAAGTAAAGGCTTTACCAAAAATTCTATCATTCACTGTCACTATCATTTCATTCATACAAAGACATGTGTAAGAAGAGCACGGTCTCAGAGTAAAGGTTGATTCTATCAGTGGAAAGAATTCAGTTATATACAAAACACACTACCATTTCCTTATCTGTATCATTCTGGTCAGCATGTGGGAACCTCTGGGCGGGACAGATGACCTGTGAGGGTCTTTCCAACCCTAAGGGCTGGGGTTCTAAACTGGGAGGCCTGAGAATGTGTCCTTGGCCCCTCACACTTCCAAGGCCGTCTCTTACTCCTAGGAGCACAGCTTGGCCGAGCCGCAGAGGGGAGCTGGGAATGGCCTCTCCTTGTCTGAGGGCAATCAGGGGCAGAAGAACTCTCTAGATCAAGAGTTTGCCAATTATTTCTGTAAAGGGCCAGAGAGGAAATACTTTGAGCTTTGAAGCCTGTGCTGCAAATAGTCACCTCTGGTGTCGCAGGGCGAAAGCCACCACACACAATTCATCAGTGAGTGGGTGTGGCCGTGTGCCAATAAAACTTTATTTATGGACACGGAGGTCTGAATTTCATACAATTTTCATGTGTCACAAAATATCATTCTTCTTTTGATTTTTTTTTCTTAACTATTTAAAATATAAAAACCGTTCTTAGCTCATGGGCGTGGAAACGCAGGTGGCATGCTGGATGTGGCCTGCAGGCACCCCGTCTAGACTGTCATCCCCACCCTGAATCGGTCACAGATCAGCCAGGCAGCTCTGGGCCAGTTGCTTCACCAATGCATCGCCAGTCTCCTCACTGTTTACAAACCTCAAGACACAGAGGCAGGTGCCTGCTAGGGACTGTGAACAGCTGTCTCCTTGGCCTCAACCTCGACAAATGGAGAACATGGACAGATACCCTTTCCCGGCTGTGCCAACGTACCTTCTCCTGAGACATAAGGCTTCCTGGGCTTACAGATTGGGGGTTGTCTCCTCTGCATTTGGGACAGATCTGATCCTCGCTGTTCCTGGAGACACGTGAAAAAAATCCGGCTGAGTGAGGCATTCACGACTGCCTGGCACCAACCTCTGTCCCAATAGCTCCAAAAGCCGAGGCCTTGCCCAGCGTGGTGCCTGATACCAGTGAGCATGCAGGCCCACAATCTCAGACCCCCCATTCCCAAACCTCAAAGCACTGGGCACCCAATGTCTTCCCGGAGTTTGCAGTGAGCTTCTGCAGCCGCACCCGACCCGCCCGAAGTGACGGGAGCCCACTTAGTGTGACTATTGATGCTTCACTGCAGAAACACGAACAGGCTTGATGATAAGGTGCTGCCCCAATCCCCGCTGGAAGAATTACGTAGTAATGCACTGACTAGCTTTTCTGAGATCTGAAAAAATTCTGAATTCCAAAATATATCCGAGACAGGGCTTCAGGTAAGGGATTATGGATGTGTGGCTACATTTGTTCTTAGGGTCTCTTCATCTTAGGCATTACAGAGGAGCATGGCCGATTAGAACAAGAAGGGGCCTCAGAGGAAAGCTAGCCTGAGGTTCTTCACTAGGAGCGGGTGTCACTCTGGCCAGGTGACGCGGGCCTACGGGCTTTCACAAAGCTCCCAAGTAATTCTGACCCACAGTCAGAGCCACTGGTCAAAACGTGAGACCTCAGAGGACACAGGGATTGGCCAAGGATGGGCAGAGTCGGGAGCAGAGCAGGGCAGAGCTCGTCACACCTCAAGTCCGGGTCCCTTCAACATCCAGGCAGCTCCTTCCCCACCTCTGCCAGGTTTCGGGATGAGGAGGGAGGGAAGCCAAGAATCCCAGTGCAGAAGCCTGAGATGAACCCACAACAATCAGCTTGACGGTAGAAGCAGTCAAGCCTTGACTACCCACCCCCACAACCTGGCCTTTCCGTGGCCACAACCTCTGCCTCGCCCCTGCACCAAAGCACTTGAATTTCTCAAACTGGACTGATTCAGTTTTCTCACCTTCTTAAGCTGTAAAGCCCCAAACAAAGGTCGTGCTGGGGGCGAATGGCAGTTAAAGAGCACTTTTGCCAGGAAACTGACCTGGGGCAAACTGACCTAATCTCTCCATTAGGTCTCGCTGTCCTCATCTGTAAAATGGGACAGTAATAGTATCCACCTTTCCAAGGTTCTTCTGAAGACCCAAGGAAAGAGGCACACAGTAGGCTCGAACTGGCTGCTTAAGGTGAAATGCTGATGGTCACACGGATGTCACACCTCTGAGTTATTGATACTTTAACTATTTTATATATGTAAAGCATGTATTTATATAAGTATATTCATATATACACATTCAATATATTCAATATAAATATATACAAACTCAACTCTATATACAAATACATACATATATAAATATATACATTCATACTATGCTACATACATAAATATACTATCTATCAATACATACATATATAAATGTAGATATCTTTGTTCCCTTTAAAAGTGTCCTCAGCAAACAGCACAAGGTGAAGGGCGATATTGTGGGAGGAGATATATTTGTATAGCAGTTCATCATTTACTAAGAAAATTTACCTTCATTATTACAAAAACTTTTTGGAATATTATTGATTGTTCCTCTGAATCCTGGGAGGTAGAAAATAGCTTTACAGGCATTTTACAGACCAGGAAGCTGTGGCTTCGAGACATAAAGCAACCTGTACCCGGCCTCACAGTCCGTCAGGAGCCCAGCTGGGCCTGAGCTCTCCCCACCCTGGACAGCCTTCTGCTGAGGCAGCTGACATCTGTCTGGCTACTTCTTCCATCCATAGTCAGAAGGAGAAGTGTTAGGGGCTGCAAGGAAAGGGTGTGGACACTGAGGCCCAGAGAGGTGAAGTCACCTGCCCAAAGCCACCAGTTCCTCTCACCCTTGTCTCCCATCAGGGGGTCCCTCCCTGGCACTTTCTTCCCACCCACTCTTTGCTCTTCTGACCCCTCACCTCAAGTTCTCAGAGAGACAGGCGGTGCAGCAGAGGGCCCTGGGCTCTGATGGGTCCTGGCAGACGGTGGGGGGGCACCCAAAGGGAAACTCGTTCTCATCAGGGGCTGGGCGAGGGCTGCTGGCTGAGCCAGAGGCCATCCTGGGGTCCCAGGCTGGCCAGGGGGCCCGACTAAGCTCAGGCCGTGGAGTCTGTGCTGAGAAGAGGTGAGTTCTGCTGTGGGCCACCCTCTCTGGTGAGCAGGAGTCTGATGACTTTATCTTCTCGCTGACTTGTGTGGTTCAACGTCACAGCTGAATCACAGCAGGGATGGGGCAGGAATTACCCTTTGTGGTGAAAAAAATCCCCTGGATGCTGACTGAAGGCTCTAGGAGTGTCCAGTCATTCTTTAGAGTGACAGAGCAAGAGAACAAGTCAGAGAGAAAAACGACCCTGTCACAGACTTTCAGGAACCACAGTCAGAGTTCCCCTGTCAGAGAACCTCAGGCTGCCCCTGACTTCCTCCAAGCTCCTCCCCAGGGGACACTGGTAGGGAGCCACAGCTGGTGACTTGTCTGTGTTCCCTGGGACCTCCGAGCAGCCTGGAATTCTCGGTGGGGGTGGAAATCCCTAGGTCCTGGTGGCAGGTCCAAAAATGCAAGTTCCAGGCATTTAATCTCTGCCCTGTCCAGTGTCTCAGGTAAAAGTCACTTCCTCACAGTGGGTCTTGGTTACCCCATCTGCAAAAAAAAAAAAAAAAAAAAAGAGTTGCAACAGGTGGTCTCCAAGGCTCCTCTGGGCGCTGATTCTGGAGCCCTAGGGCCAAGGCAAACAGAGGTAGTGGGAGGCTTCTGATGGCCCCGCCTGTGGCATTCCTCATCAGTCATGATGACAACACAGGGCCCTCCCCTCCTTTCAAGTCCAAGGCCTCAGAAACATACACTGCTCAGGGTGCTTCTCAGGGCCCCACTCAGGAAGTCATAGGTGGCCACATACCCGGGTCAGGCACCACCACTTCCCAGCTCTGAGGAGAACAAAGCTCTATATAAGTACTAGGTGCAGGGAGCTGGTCTAAGCGGCCCAGTGGGACACAGATCCACTGCTGTGTGGGAACTGTGGCCCCCAGCACGTCTACTGTGGGCAGGGCATTTTCCTTCCTTTTCCTTACAGCAACCGGCTGGGGCGTCTGTGGCCACATAGAGACAGAGAAGCAAGGTGACTGGTCCAAAGTCACAAAGCCCTGGTGGTGGAGCAAGATTTGCTCCAGGTCTGTGGGACTCCAAGCTCTGTGTTCCTTCACCCATACAAGAGAGAAGATAGCGAGGCCTACAGAGCCCGGGATGGAGGGCAGAGCATCCAGCCTCTGTTTTCTCACCTATCAAGTGGAAAAGATGATTGCTTGCCATCTTTCTATCCTGCTGGGCTGCTACTAGGGACTCTGCAAACTTTTTTTTTTTTTAATATTTTTTCTTTATTGATTTTAGAGAAGAAGGGAGAGAGAGAGAGAGAGAGAGAGAGAGAGAGAGAGAGAGAGAGAGACATCGATGAGAGAGAACAGCGATTGGCTGCCTTCCGCATGCCCCCAACTGGGGATTTGGCCCACATCCTGGGCATGTGCCCTGACCGGGAATCGAACCAGTGACCTCTTGGTGCATGGGTCAACGCTCAACCAGTGAGCCTCACTGGCTGGGCGATCTGCAAACTTTAAATTGTTTCAAATCAGGGGCTTTGAGGTCTGACAAATCTGAGCTTAGATCTTAAGTCCACCATTTACTAGCTGTGCATCCTGGGACAACGTCGTTAACTTCTGAACCTGTTTCTGCTTCTGTAAAATGGGGATAATAATAAAACCTACTTCACCTGACTGTTGTGACTAAATTAGATCATAGGTGAAAGTGTGGCATGATGCATGACTCCACTGAGGTGCTCAAAAGGCTTTGACATTGTATTCCAATGGTGGTCACAGCCGTCCCAGCTCCTCATGATCAAGGGAGGGGATTAAAATGGTAAATCATGCTAATATATAGTGTTTATACATCCATCAACTTTATTTGAGCTTACAAATGGGCAAGGCAGGTCAGATGTCCTCTGACCCAAGATAAATTCAACAGCCCACCTTCCCTGGAGCAAAATGGGCTACCAGGGGCTGTTGGCCAAGAGGGCATGGTACCCTGGCGCTGCAGTTTAAACCAGGACCTCTACCCTCCCCTGGGCCAGCCCTGGCCTGGCCCTCTCAGCAATGACCTTGAGGCCTACTTCAGACAAGACTATCAGAAAGGCAATCCCTTAACCACCTACCCCAAACTTGCAAATTTCTCTGCACCCCCACCTGTTCCCTCCTTCCCTTGGTTTGATATAGACAGGCATCCAAGACTTCTCCCCCCATCGAAGTTCTGGGTCCCTTTCTGCCTAGTACCTTTTCTCTCTCCCCTGTTTTCAATGCCCCCTCTCTACCAGCTCCTTCCCATCAGCATCAACATATGCCCCAGCTGCTCTAATCATAGAAGTGAAAAATAGTAGTAAGTACTACTTTTTAGTGCTGCGTGAAGTACTTTTACCATCTCATCTGATCTTCACATGGACCCTATGAGGCAAGTATTGTCATCACTATCTCTGTTTTACAGAACAAGGCACGAGGTTAAGTGACTTGCCCAAGGTCTCACAGAGAGCGAGCGGGACTCCTAAACCCGGAGCCTGTGCTCTCACCACACACACATCCGGCTTTAAAATGCTCTTCACCTTCATCCCAATTTCCTCTGCTGCATCTACACGCCCTCCTCACTTTAACAGAACTTCTAGAAACGTTGCCTACACAGGTGCTCCACTGCCTTCGGGGCATCTCCATGGAAGCATCTCCCTAAGGGTCTCAATGTCAAAGTCACCAAACGCTCTGGGCCTGCCCCAGTTTTCATCCAACCAGCCCTCTGGCCGGCCCGACAGGACACCGGGCTCCTCCTTTGGAATTCTCTTCCCTTCTGCACCTCCACCGAGTCCTCTCCGCGGGGTCCTCACAGCGCAGCCTCTGCCCCACCCCCATCTCCCCAGTCTTCCACTTGTCTTTCGGGTCCATTTGGACCAGACGCCACCTCCCCTGGGAGTCTCCGTATGATGCCCCCAGGATGGGCCTGGGAACCCTCCTACGTGATTCTATCGCGTCCCGCAACCCGGGTTGCTTATGTGTCCCCCAGCTCCGTCCCCCACCCCGGGCAGGTGACTGTCATCTCGCCACCGCCACCTCTCCAATGGAGTTCGCAGGAGAGCAGCGCCCGCGCCTATTCTAGGATGAGCGAGCCCCGGGGTGCCCCGGGCGCCCGCAGGAAGGGCTGGGGCAGTGAGTCCCGGGTGGGCTCGGCAGCTGCGACTCCAGGTCCCGGGCCGCGCGTGGGAGGCCTGCACTGGGAGCCCGGGGCACAGCGAGCGGGGCCTGGGCCGTCCAGGGCGGGGAGCGCGGGGCCGGGGGCGGGGGCCGCGCACCGCCCGCGGTGCCCGGGCGAGGTGGGGTGGGGTGGGGTGGGGTGGGGGCGGGGTGCGGGATGCAGTGCAACCAACCTCGGCGTCTCCGCCGCAGCCACCGCCTCCCGCCTCCCGGCGCAAGCTTCCGGTGGGGCCCCGAGGACGTGGCCGGGCGGCGGAAGCGGAGGGGGGTGGGGCGGGTCTCCGCAGCCTGAGCGGGTCCCGGAGGCCGCTGGGGGCGGGGCGAGCGCTCCGCCTGATGGGGAAACTGAGGCCCGGCGTGGGGTCTATGGCGTCGTCCTGTTCTCCCACTGGGGACTGACAGGCGTCCATTCCCCTCCTCCCTTCTCTCTGTTCTTGGCACACAGGAAGGTCTCAGTAAAGTGTTCACAGAATAAACGAATCCAGACAGATCTGGGACTCGAACCCTCACCCCGGCTCCTGCCTGCCTGAAACCCGCGTGGAGAGGGGGTGAGCAGGAGCGGAACCCGAGTCTCGCCCTCTTGCATTCCTGCAAAGAGCCTAGCACAGTGCCAGGCTCGTCCAAGCTTATTGGCTTGGTACAGTCAGCAAAGGGGTGGTTCGAAGGCAGGTGCTTTGACAAAACTGGGTGTTTTAAGGAACCGTTTCTGTGTTTGTCTAAACACACACAGTCACTCACTCCCTATGAATTTGTGTGTATCAATCAAAATAGTTATGGAACTTAGTATTGGGGTAGGATTTTTGTTTATAAGATACTAACAACCTATATTTTTGCGAATTTGACCAAGGCTCCTTCTCCATAGACCCCTAAGGTCTGTCTGCAGGCCTGTCAGCTGAGGGAGGAGTGAGGCTGCCTACTGGTTGGTTTTGTTTTGTTTTAGTTCTTCAGAGGCACCCATTCAATTCTCTTTATGTATTAGGATTCCATTTTTTGTCTTGATACCCAACTGGAGTTGAGAACTGTGTTTTAGTTCTCTGTTTTTGTTAATCCTCACTCGAGGATATTTTCCCATTGATTAGATAGAGTGGGAATGAAGGAAGAAGGAAGAGAGAGAGAGAGAGAGAGAGAGAGAGAGAGAGAGAGAGAGAAACATCATAGATTGGTTGCCTCCTGCATGACCCTGACCAGGGCTGGGGATTGAACCTGCAACCCAGGTACCTGCCCTTGACTGGGAATCGAACCTGAGACGCTTCAGTCCTCGGACCAACGCTGTAACTAACCGCTGAGCCAATCCATCAGGGCCTTCGTTTGTTTTTAAACCTGGGATGTACTCAAGCCTCCTACCCAGGGCAGAGCTTCTTCCAGCTTCTGACTGAGAAGCTGATGCTGCAGGACTGCGTCCCTCTGGTGAAAGGAGGGCAGACACCTGTTCTGGACAAGCAGAGGATCTCGGGGCCTCCAAGACAGGCAATTTGAGGGAAGTTGACCAGAGGTGGCCTCCGTGGGACCTTTCAATTCTAAGAGGAAAAAAAGGATTCAGAGTTTTGAGTCTTTTAATTTAAAATTTCATTGATTCTCAGTCTACTTCCTGAAGGGTTTGGGACCTATAAAAGCCATTCTCTGGTCCCACTTTTCTCCCACCCACCCCTTCCCCTCTGCCCCAAGCCAGTGTAGTGAACAGGCAACCTGACCTCACTCTATTCATGTGCCACATCCTGTTTTCAGATTAATGAGCTCATTTGGTGGAAATTTACCAAGGGAAATAGTTTAATTTTGGAAAGTACCAAAAACTTATCTGTAGTCACTTGGTTTATTTTGGGGGGCTCTTGAAATAGAGGGGGCATCACCGGGGGACCTCTGAGCACTCAGGGAGCAGTGAGGCTGCAGAAATCGAAAGCCAAGCCTCCTGGGGCTGAACCTGACTCAGAAAGGAAATGAAACCTCTTGGAGATCACTCATGTCTACCCAGGAGAAAAAAAAAAATTTTTTTTTCCAAAAATAAGTTTAAAAAGAAAAGTAGTCCATCTGGCGAAGGCCTAACATCTGGTGGTCTGAGCATGGGGCCACGATTGAGGAACAAGAAAGCAAACCCAGGGAAGTAGGGCATGCTGGTGCCTCAGACTCCCTTTCACATCCATATCTGCTCTGCCTTCAAAGAGGCACCGCAAGGCTTCCATTCTCCAGTTTTGCCCCAATCCTTTAGCCGTTAATTTCTTGACATTGAAGTTGCCCGCCTACGGAGCAAAGGACTGAATGGCCAGGAGGACGCAGATATTAAAGTTTTGTGACCCATTCTCCACTGGGGATGGAGAGCACATGTGACTAGCCCCCTGAATGTCTGACCACCTCTGGCCTGCCGTATTTCCTAGAGTAGAGTTTTCTAACCCCTTTTCAGATGCAGAATAGAGAAATGGTGAAAACTGACAAAACTCTGACAATTTAGTGCTGGGATGAAAGGAATCGTGTCTCTCTTCACTCTGCCCCCGTCTGCAATCTGTAGTGATATACTGGAGGATATATTTATATGTTGAAATGAGCCTGGACTAGGAGTCAGGAGACGCATGTTCTGTTTCCCCCCCTTGCCAATAAACCCATTTTTTGGGGTGAGGGGTAGAGTGGGAAGATAAAGAAATGAATGCTTAAGTAATAATTCAAAAAATTATAGTTCATAGATTTTTTAAAGCAGAAAGTGATCATAAAGATCATAGAATGTGTTAGGTTTTTCAGACTTTGTATTAGCTGTAGGACTGTCTTTGAATGCACTCTCACTTGGAGCCCAAATATATAAACCAGCCCGAAGCCGAGATGCTTTGTGAAGCAGAGCACGTGGCCAGGAGTCTGTGCACTGGGCTTCTCTTCACCCCATCCTGACCTCTGGCTCTAGGGACGCAGTTTGAAAACCATGAACCTTAAAAAAAAAAAAAAAAAATCATGAACCTAATGAAATGTGAAAACTGGGATTCTCTCCTAGGCTGGCTTGCCTCTGCTGTCCCAGCCTATTCAAGCGTTTCCCTGACAACTGCCTTTCCATGTGCTATAGTTTAGGATGCTGGTAGCCAAGGGCATTAGAGGAGGGAGAGATTACACTGGCCTGGGGGAGGCAGGACCAGATGAGAGTCTGAGCATCTGGAGGATTGGGGTCTGTGGTTATGCTAAAAATACTAACAGAGACAATACTAGTGACTACCCTGTATTTAATATCAGAGACTGCTCTAAGCATGTCACATGAATTGCTCCATTTATTAAAATCACCAAGAAGAGGTGAGAAAACTATTTTCTATTGTCCAGATGAGAAAAGCAAGGCTTAAAGAGTTCAGTCACTTGGTCAAGGTTAAGCAGCCAGAGTTTGGCAGCATTGGGGTGGGAAGGGCAGTCACTTCAGGCTTTGCATGTTTTTTCCACTCGTTCAGACCAAGCTGGGTCTCACCTGGTTCCTCGCTGGCGAGCTGTGAGTCATTTGTCTGCTCTGGGCCTCAGTTTCCTCATTTGTCAGGTGACAAGAATGGAACAGATGCGCCCCCGGATCTTTTGCACACTGTCACTCTCAGTTCACAAAATCCAGGCCTGCGGCACAGGTAGGTGAAGGGAGCCACCCGACTCCTATCCCAGTCAGTTAGCCAGCCCACTCTCCAGCCTCTTCATTCTGGACATTTCTTTAACAAGAGAAAGAGCAATATCTTCTTCAGGGAGAGGAGAAGAGCCAGTCATTGTGACCCACACTTGCTTTAAGTGTCAGGAGGAGAGTCTTTCCCGAGGGCATGTTGGGAGAGGAGAAGGAAATGGACTGTCCAGTCTCAGGGGGAAGTAGGCTCTGGGAAGGGGTGAAAGGGATGGATGGTGGGTCGTGGTTGCTGCAGACATTTTCATTGACTTCACCCCACACACTTATTGTGAAGGTACACAGTGTGTTCGGTCATGAGCAAGGCCCCAGATTATGGCTGTGAATGAGCCAGACAGGGCTCTTAGTCTCATGACTGCTACGTCCTAGATGTGAATGAACCAAGTGAGTGCATTCAGTCAGCTAATGACAGCCATGCTCCTGTTCGTCCACAACCCTTCAAATGTGGAGCCCAGAATGGGCTGTCACTCCCTGTGCTTATAAAAACCAAACGTTCCCAGTTCTGCCCGATAGTCTTCTTCACGGCCCGCCTCTGTCTCTGTCATATCTATGGCTTATGTTTAGTAAAAACAATTAGTGAACAGCTTTCCTGTTAGCATCATCTTAAACTCCTCTGATAACTTCTGATTCCTGAAGCGGAAAATTTAATTAAATGGATGATTGATTACAGGTTATCAGTCACCTGGTAGATTGGAAGACCAAATGGTACTGGGTTCTTCAACTCAAATTCAATACCTCCCTGAGGTAACTAATACACAGCCAATATCAACAACAAAACTAAGAAATACACCAAATGATCTTGTGAAAAGTATAGCCTATACTATTCATTTTCTGCTTTGGTGATGATTAAAAATGCCCCAAGTTTCCTTCTATTAATCTCCGTCTTGGTTTTTATTACACTTATTATAATTGACAATTTAAAAAATGCACCTGTTTACACGTTCTTTTTGCCCCCCAAGAATATGTGAATTATATGAATATAGGAAATTAAGTGAATTAAAACTGTTAAAGTAAAGCTGTGTCTTAATTCTTCATTATTGTTTTCCCAGGAGTGGCTCAGCGCTAGGCACATAAGAGGCTCTCAATAAACACCTGTTCAATAAATGACTAATATGCAAGACCTTATCCAGAAACGTTTTTACTTAACAATAGTTAATAATGATTTCACCATCATCAGAAAGCATTTACTAAGTATCTTTGGCCTGGCCTTTTTCAGGGTGTTATAAAGTTAGAAATAGCATTCTAACAAAAATTTGAAACGAAACCTGGGGTTGTTTGTTGAAGGGAGTTTCTGTGTCTGGTGCTTTCCTCCAATCTCGACAGATTTCCAGATTTCAAGGAAAGAGACAAAGCAGCTCTGAAGTTATTTGAACTGTAAGCTCCAGAACTGTTCCTGGGGTGTTTCCAATTATTTGTGGGACTGGCCACTTTGAAAGTGCAACTGGGATTTCAACACATGATGGGGGTGCCGATGATACTCATGGGGATGGTGACATGGCCCAGGTGAACTGCTTGGCAGACAGACCCTTTGATAAGAAAAGCTCCTAAGGTGCCAATAATGAAGAAGGCAAATATCTTTGGATTAATACTAGCCAACCGACTGCCTCTCTTTGCCATCTCTGGCCACTCAGGCGCCATATTCTGAGTGATTGGCTTAGCTATGTGTCAGATTCCTACTTTCATGGATTTGAACCATAAAGACTTTTGCAAAGGTGGATATCCTGGGCCTCCGAGGCCCTTTGCTGGTCTGTGGAATCATTGTTCTTCTCTCATACTTCCCTTGTGAGGTTGGGTTTCCTGAGCTCTGGGCTGGTGCAGAATGAGAATAACTCAACCTTCTAGCTCAACAGCAGTCCTTGTCTGGCTGAGGAGGGGTGACCTGGCAGTCCTCATGTCACTCTGTCCTGAGAGAGACAAATCAGGGAGTGGGGAGAGCTCTTACTCAGGAGTCGGGACATCTGCCTCTGCTATGGACTGTAGGACTGCGAGGGAAATCCCTCCCATGCCGGCATCACATTTTTTCATCTGCAAAGTGGGAGAATGACCTCAGAGGAATCCTTCAGGGCAAACCCTGGTGCTATGGAAGGGGCACAGCTCTCACACCTGTCCAGGAGCTGCTCTCCTCACCTGGACCAGAGGCCGGAACCTTTAAAACAGAGGCCGGAAGCTTCCACTAGCTGCCTGGTCTTTGGGGACTGCAGACTTTTTTTTTTCTTCAAGAAAAAGCAATGTGGAAAACCTCCTCTGATGGATTTCTTTTTTTTTTTTTTTCAGAGCTCAAGCCAGATGAATTCCCAGCACAAGCTAAGAGTTGGAAGCAAGAACGTGGGGGTGGGAGGCCTGGCCCGTGTGGCTTAGAAGGTTGGTGCCGGTTTGATTCCCAGTCTGGGCACGTGACCGGCGAGGCAGCCGATTGATGTTTTGCTCTCACATTGATGTTTCTCTCCCCCACCTCCCGCCATGAGTGTAGGTTTGGTGTTTGGTAGTCTCTTCGGACCTTCTCCTCTTACCAAAGGGGAAATGCGCCCAGAGAGGGGTAGGGCTTGCACAGCAAGTCAGAAGTCCAGAGGCCTCTCCTCTACGTTCCGGTGCCCTTTAGTCTCCAAATGTCTCAATAATACCCTGTACTGTCTTGTTCCTGCTTTCACTTTTCCTCAGATATCTCGCCACAAGGGGGCCTGGGAGCAGGGCATATCTGTGTTTATATGCCCCTGATGCCCAGCCCACATCTTATACTCTGGAACCGGGGTGAGGGGGCACAGTAAATACCTATTAAGAAGGACCGATTTGCCATCTTAAAAGGATCCAGGAAAACATCATTTCTACCTTTCACATCTGTGGGTTCCTAAAATGTGTTTAACAAATACATCTTTAGCTTCTACCATGAATCAATTTGCTTCTTCTAAAAAGAACCATACTTACAACACTTCCTGGGGAAATCATTGCCTTAATCATTTTAGAGCTATAATTGAAGAAGTTTAAAATGTAAAAGCTGATGGACAAAAAAATCCATTCTGTCTAGCTGCCATTCTTGGTTACTGTCTTCTGTAACCAGTGTCCAGCCTCACGGCCAGAGAGCCTGGGGCAGGGCCCGCAGCTCTCGCCGGTCCCCCCCGATTGCTCAGACTGGAGCTGCCTGGGGAGGCTGGGGCCCTGGCACCAGCTCCTGCCTGGTCCTGCTTCTCCTTTCACAGAGAACATGTCTGCACATGAGCCCTCCCAAGCCACCTTGGAACTCCTCCAAGGACAGTCCTGGAGACTGGCCAGGAGAGAGGGTGCTCCTGGGAAGGACACATGGATGGGAAGTAGAGATCGTGGCATGCAGGCACACACATGCAAATGCTTGCAGGACAGCCAAATCTTCCAAGGTTTCAAGAAAAACGGGAAATCTGAATTTTCATGTGAAATGTCTTGATTTTTAAAACACTCAATTAGCAACAAAACAACAAGAAAAACACACCACCACCACTAAACTCAAACCAAACAATCATCCCCATAAACCATGTCTGTGGACCACTATGTGCGACCTCTGATAGAGCCTGGCACTCCATACACACAACCGAAGCAGAGGAGCCAACACCCCACAGGTAGCTCACCCGGACTTTGCACATTGCACATTGCACGTGTTTATCCAGGTGCACATAACGGAACCATTGAACATTTACACACACGTTATCTCCTAGGATGGCACTGTAACATATTCACCTTGTAGCTAAGGAGATGGAGTGTTGCAGATCTCCAAGGTCGTGTAGCTAGTGGCTGGACTTGCATCCCAGGCGGCCTGGCCACAAATCCAGTGTTCTGAGCTGCCACAGAAACGGCCTCCCAGACGCCTGCGCTCTGCTAATCTGCCTCCCTCACTAAACTCAGCTCTGTAATTTCAGAGACTTAGTTGCTGTCGCACGCCCATCACCTAGCACTGTGCCCAGTGGAACACAGAAGGTGCTCAATAAATACTTGGGGGATTGCGCATAGGCACACGTAAACCCACACACAGGCACGTAACTCCACTGTGCCCAAGAACACGCAAACACTCACATTCCCACAGGCACACCACCCACCCCCACTCCCCACCTCCCAGGGCATCAGACCCAGCTGGGCCCCCTCAAGTCCTCTGGCCAGCCTTGCCCAAAGCCTTCACAAATTGTTTCCTGGAAATCTCGAGGCGGCTGTGGTGTTCTTTTTCCCTAACTCAGGAGACAGCTCAGCAGTTTTGTTTTTCAAAGTCTGGGACTCATAAACCTGGATCCTTTCTTCGTTTTTTCCACCAGAATTTTCCTTGGCCTGGTGCCTCTCTCCAGGGCCTTGGCCTGGAGGTTATACTCAGAGCGCCCTCTGCTGGGCACCATCTTCTCAACCTAGTGGACAACTGCAGGGAGGGGAAGGAGGGGACCTGTATCAGGCTCAACTGCTTTACAGATGGGGAAACTGAGTCAGGTGGTGGTAGTGGGCAGAGGTTGGGGGGGCTGTAGGCTCAGCCAAGCGTGTGCCAGGTTTTGTGATTTTTTTCATTGTTAAGAACAATAAAAGAAGAAATAGCTCCCAGAGCTCTGACACAGCAGAGAAAGGCCCCCTGCTCTCCCCAGGGCCTCTGTGTGGGGCAGATGGTAGAGGCTTAGGAACTTTATCAGATTCAACTTTCTCCTTGAATCCCCACCACATTTAATAGGCAAGGAAAATGAGACACAGCGAGAAAGAAGATGGGAGAAGGAGTAGGAGGGATATTTATTGAGCATCTGCTATGTGCTAGGTGGGCTTACACATTCCCTCACATTTCATCTTCACAGCAACCTTGTGGGGTAAGTAGCTTTGTTTCCATTTTACAGATTAAGACGTAGAGGCAGAGCAAGATCCCAAGATCAGAAAGGGAAGGGGGTAGCGAGGATTAGAATCCAACCCTGCTGTGTTCTTGGCTTCATAGCCTTCTGGATTTTTCCCACTTGGCTCCAGTGGGCCCAGGGTGGAGCCTCTGTAGCTGGGGCCCTGGGGGCAAGGTTTTTATGGCACCCTTGCTCAGAAAGGGGAGCCCCTGTCCTTGGCCTCTTCCAGACGGCTATATGGGGGGCCAAGGGGAGACGGGTCAAGTAGCCCCATTAGGCTTGAAGCTGAGGGCCCCAGAGCTGGGAGGAGGGTCCTGGGATTGGCAGCTGTGCCAAAGCCCCTTAACTCACAGTAAAAACAGGATTGGATGTCTTTATAAACTGAACTCGTGAGAGGTTCCAAAGGGCAAGGGTTTTCCTGAAAAAGAAAGCAGGTCCTAGAAGGTTTTTGTTTTGTTTTTCTTCTTAATGGGGCTCTGGTTAATGACACAAGGAAACGAAGAACACATTTCACTAAGAATTAGTTACTGCCCTCCCCAACCCATCCTCCATCTTGCTGCCCTGTTCAAAACCTCCAAAACATCTCACTTCCTGCAGGAAAAAATCCAACCTCCTTATCTTATTGTTCTTTGGTCTGGCTTCGCCTTCTTGTCCACTCGTCTCACTTAAACAGACCTCCTAGGGGTCTCTGTGCACACCTCCCTTCAGTACCACCGCTGGGCATTTGCTCACATTGTTTCCTGTCTCTGAAAAGACTTCATCTTATCCAGATCTTTTTTTTTTTATCCTCACCTGAGGACATTTTTCCATTTTTTTGTCCAGATAGAGTGGGAGGGAGGGAGAGGAAGAGAGAGAGAGAGAGAAACATCGACGTGAAAGGGACACATAGAGTGGCTGCCACCCGCACGACCAACCAGGGCCGGGGACATGCAACCGAGGTACATGCCCTTAGCGGGAACCGAACCCGGGTCTCTCTGGACCGCAGGCCGATGCTCTAACCGCTGAGCCAAACTGGCCAGGACCAGATCTTAATCATTCTTCAAGACTCCACTCAGAAGTCACCTTCTCCACGGAGCCATCTCTACTGTGTCCAGTGGGAACCGTCCTGCCTTGTGCTAACCTTGCATGTTCTAGTTCCCCTAAGACACTAAAGCCCTTGAGAAGCAGTGGTGGACTCATCTTTGATTCCCCTATATGGGCGTGTGCGTGTGCGTGTGCGTGTGCGTGAGTGTGTGCCGCCTTTTATACCACTTAGCAAGATGGTGCTCTAGAAAGAGCCCTGGGACCCCAGCTGTCATTAGGAGCTTAGGGTTGAACAAAGATTGTGACGGAGAGAGCTGTTATTTGTCTCCCCTTCTTGAGTCAAGAGGGAGGGGCTTCGTGGAGTCACTTAGCTGAGCGCAGGTCTACGGTAGTCTGAGAGGGGAGACGTGGTGGACTGGCACCCGACAGCCACCAGAGAAATCTCAAGGATGAGAGCTGGGTGCTGTCTTAGGTGAACAAGGCGCAGGAAAGGTAGCACTGCTCGGATCAGCCTGAGCATCCGAAGTTGGTTTGGGCATGGGATGTTGTTCGCATGGACAAGAAGCGGGCCATGTGCCGGAAGAACTGATGTGAAGGCCTCTGAAGAGGTCTGTTCAAGAGGAGGGCACACTGAAGGGACCACTGCCTTCCTAGGGCTGCAGGAGTGAACAGTGGGATACAAGGTAGTGTGAGACCCACAGAAGGGTGAGAGGTGCTCAGAGCTTGGGGGACTGTATGAAAATTCTATGCATGTTCCCACACACAGTCATCTTTAAAACCTTCTTACAATAGTACTAGTCAGGTAAGAGCTCTCCTGCTCCCCTTTCTTCTGCCTCTCCTCACCCCACCCCCTAGCCCTGGAGAGGTCAGAAGTCACAGTTAGCAAACTGGGGACGGACCTCTGGGGAAAGAAAGAAGCAGCTGTCCATATCCCTGTCCCCAGCTAGGGGTCCCACTTGCAACAATCACTGGTTGAGAGAAAAGGTTGAACTTTAAATCAAATTTGAAATTTTGCTTTTTTTAGGGGACTGAACATATACTTTAGAAAGAGTTTGGTGACTGCAGTGATCACAGGACCTTTTCTTTTTGAAGAGTGATCAGAAAAGTCATAGCTTGAGTTTTCATTAATGAGCAGAGGAAGGACTTCCCTCCCTTTCCTCTGAATAAAATTTTATAGGGGTTAGGGGACAAAATAAGGTTACCTTATGATTGTGCACTGTGAGTCTTATTTACTCACTGTATTGACTCTGATTGCTACTGTAAAACGGGTTGTCTCCTTCCAGTATATTTTCCTAATTGCTGGTGTTTTCTTCTATCACTTCTTCCAGTGCAATGAAGTCCCTGTGCTTACCTCATAGAAAGCAACTTAACCATCACCCGAAAGTGCTTCAGGCTTAGGATCCCCATCTTCTGGGGATTTTTTTTTTTTATCCTCACCCGAGGACTTTTTTCCATTTTTGTTCAGAGAGAGAGAGAGAGAGAGAAACATCGACATGGAAAGGACCCATTGAATGACTGCCTCCTGCAGGACCCCAACCAGGGCCAGGGACGAATCGCAACCGAGGTGCGTGCCCTTGACCAGAATCGAACCCAGGACTCATTGGTCCGTGGGCCAACGCTCTAACGGTTGAGCCAAACCAGCCAGGGCTATTCTGGGGATTTTAAGGAGCCTCACTTCGGAGGGTCTGTGGACTTGCTGTCAATGTGCCTTTACTGCTAGGTCCTATGTGACAATCAAATTCTGATTCTGTTTTCTATAGAATGTAACAGACTTGCTTTTGTGTCTTCTCTGCGCCAGTCTTGGGCTTAAGGATACAGAGAAGATTGATCCCTGTCCTCCAGGAGCTCACAGTGGGACAGAGCGACACGGATGAGCAATCGAAACACGCAGTGTGCTGAGAGCTCCAGCAGAGGTGTGTTCACAGAGAATGACTTACTGGGGGCGTTACCAGGTCTACCCCGATGCTGCCACATGCCTAAGGTAAGGACTCTGCCGCAGGCCATGCACGTCTTTTGCAGAGGTCAGCTCTTCCAAGAAGTCTTCCTTGCTTAATTCCACTTGCACTCTGATTGCTTCTTTACTCTGCCATCTCAGGGCTTTCCAATTCAGTCTAGTGTTCACTTACCCTGGTGCCACAAAGATACTGGACAAACATAACCTGTGGAATACAGTGACACGCAGCTTATCCCAGGCCATTCAGAAGAGTTGGACCTGGGATGCGAACCCAGACTGCTTCTCACCCGAACAGTTAGTACACAGTGGCAAGCACTGGCTTTGTGTGTGTGTGTGTGTGTGTGTGTGTGTGTAACCTTAGGATAAGCACTTTCCAGGTTGCTACCTCATTTTTATAATGCTTTTCTTTAAAGGTGGCATAATATTTAATGAAATGTATATACCATTATTTATGAAATGATTTCTCCCTTTTGAGGCCATTATTTTATATATTACATAAAGTACTTCAATAAAGTACAGTGCATTACCTTATAATATAACATACTTCTAGACTCCCATTTCATTGCCACTTGATCTCTCCACATGGACAGCTAAAGATTCCTCAAACATAACAAGGCCCCTACAGAAATCCTTGTTGTCTCCTCTGTTAGATTCCTAAGGCTGCCATAACAAAGGGTCACAAACTGGAGGGCTTAAAACGAAAGACGTGTTTTCTCTCACAGTTCCGCAGAGTAGAGGTCTGAGATCCAGGTGTCAGTAGGATTGGTTCCTTCTGAGGGCTCTGAGGGAGAATCTTTTCCATGCCTCTCTTGTAGCTTCTGACAATGGCTGGCAATCGGGCATTCCTTGGATTGTACTTATCACTCCAATCTCTGCCCGCCTTCACATGACTGGCTTCCTTCGAGTGTCTGTGTCTCCCCATGAGTTCTCCTTTCTGTGTGCCTCTGTCTCTGTGTCCAAACTTCCCTCTTTGTATAAGGACACCGGTCACATCGGAGTAAAGGCCCACGCTACTCCAGTACAACCTCATCATACACTGACTAATGACACCTGAAAAAAAACTATTTCCAAATAAGGTCACATTTGGAGGTGCTGGGGGGTTAGGATTTCAACATGTTTTTTAGGGGGACGCTGTTCAACCCATAACACCTTCCCTCCTCTTTGCCCTAAATTTGCACCTGCTCCTGTCTTCCCCAGCTGTATAAATGGCATTTGTACCAGCTCAAGCTGAGAATCCATGTGTAATCCTCGATCCCTCTGCCTTCATCACTTCCACACCAGCACCTTCAACAAACCCTTCAGTCTGACCTCCAAAAACATCCCGAATCCATCCATTTCTCTTCATCTGCTTTGCTACCACCCTAGTTCAAGCCACCATCATCCTTCACGGGACAGCTGCAGCAGTTCCTAACCGGTCTCCTGCCCCTTCCTAATGTACAGTCTGGTCTCACGCCTTGCTTAGTACTCTCTAATGAATAAAATTCAAACATCTCACCTGTGCTTACAAAAGCCTATTGATTTGGTGCCTCCCATTCCTCTGACCTCATTTCCCATCACTTCCTTTCCTTGATCCAGCTACACTAGCCTTCTTGGGGTTTCCTGGATCACAGGCTTCCCTTTCTGAATGCTCTCACTGGGCCTTCACATGGCTGCCCCTTCTTGTCATGAGAATCTCAACTTAAATGTCATCTTATTTCGTGACATTTGAAAGACCTTCCCTGACCACCCAATGAGAGCAGCCACTCAGTTCTCTATCACAGGCCTTTAATTTTCTGCACAGAATTTAGTAAATGTACTACTTTTCTCATTTATGTGGGTCTTTATTGTCTTTCTCCCCAATTATCCCCAGGAGGGCAGGGACCTTGTTTATCCTGATTACACCATCTAGAATTGTGTCTGGCACATAGGAGGAACTCAATAAATATTTATTGAATGAATAATCAATCCTGCAGAGAAGATCTTTGTGTACAAACTTCTTTTTCTCCCTTTTGGGAATTTACTTTATATAAATAATCCAACGGGAGAAGTGTTACTGGATCAAGGGATATAAACATACTTTGGCTCTTGAAATGTATTGTCAAATTGCTTTGCAAAAAGGTAAGATCAGTTTTCATTTGTTAGGCAGCCTTTTGATCCCAAGTGCCAAGGCAGAGATTTCTGGTGTGTGGGGGCGGGAGGGAGGGAGAGCATGGAGCAGAAGTGAGGGTGGCAGGTCAGGGCTGCTGTCCCTGATGAGTCGGGCGCTTCGTTGCAGCAGCAACCAACCTACTCAGCAGGTCCCCCATTCCAGTACCTGTCAGGATGGACAACAGCCTGGCTTCGCAGGCCTCCCTGGGGTGGTGCATGCAGGGGCACCCATCTGCCGCATGAGCTTGGGTCTGGCTATAGGAGCCAGGGTGAGCAAAAGAGCGGACAGGGGCACCTGCTCTTTAGGGCAGCGAGACCCGTCCTGGAGGCCAGGTGAGGAAGTGGTGAGGGGGTGGAAGCCAAGGACACAAAGTGGGCTTGGACCCTGAGGCCCCTTTGCTGAGGCCATTTCTGGATTGGAGCTTTTCTGCTTAGAACATGGGGTTTGGAACACTGGGTGATTCAAGTACCTCTGTTATAAGCCTCAGGGAACAGAGAGGCCTGTTTTACATACTTCGGCACACAGGCAGGCCCATTCAGCAGTGCCTTGCCCATGTCTCTTAAAATTGCTACAAGAGCTAAAGGAGTAAATGCATGTAAAGTGCTCAGAGTAACGTCTGGCACATAATAGGCATCACCCAAGTGCTGGCCATTAGTCCTAGCCCATATATCTCACTGGACTGTAGGCTTCTTGAGTACAGAGATCATATTTGAGACAGAATAGTCTAGTGTTGATGAGTCAGGCTGCCTAAGTTCTAAATCCTGGCTCCACCACATAGTAGCTGAGTAACCTTGGGCAAATTTCCTAACCTCTCCATTCCTCAGTTTCCTCCTATGTAAAATGGGGATTACAGTACCAAGCTCACTGGGTTGTTTTGTGGATTAATTGAGTTGATGAATATAAATAACACAGAACAGTGCTTTACACATAGATGGATCTTAGCGAGTGAATGGATTAATTCATGCCCAAGCCTGCCCTGGGCACATTCTGAAAAGGCAGCATGCTTTTCCTTCGGCACCTTCCTTTCTCCTCTTTTTTCTTAAGACTTCTTTCTGTTTCTCTTGTCCCCAGAATTCTTTTGCCTTTTCTGCCACCCATTCCTGAAAGGCCTTGAGCACCATTACACTCAACCGAAGTGTTGGCTGTTAAAGGGCTGCTTTCCTTCATGCAGGACTCCTTGGCTTCATAGCACACTCTATGACCTTGTTAGGTCCCAAACCTGAAAACCTGCATAGTAGTCATCACCTGGGAGATGCAGAATCTTGGGTCACCCCAGATCTACAGCATCAAAATTTTCATTTTCACAAGTTCTAAAACAATACTTATTTACATCCCAATGACTATTCTGTAATTCCCAATTTGTACTTCTTAATCCTGTCACTTTTTTTTTTTTTTTTGCCCATCAAGTACAGCATAGGAAATATAGTCAATAATATTGGAATAACTATGCATAGTGTCAGATGGGTACTAGATTAATTGGGGTGATCACTTTGTAAATGATATAAATGTCTAATCACTGGGTTGTACATCTGAAACTAATATAATATTATATATCAACTTTAATTGAAAAATAAAAAATTACTTAAAAAACAATATTTCTTAAACTTTAATGTACCTATGATTTTCCTTGAGATCCTTTTATAATATAGATTTCTGGGCTCTACTCCCAGAGTTTCTGATTCAGTAGGTATGAGGTGGGGCCTGAGAATTGGTATTTCTAACAGCTCCCAGGGGCTGGGGATGGTGCTGGTCAGAGAGTACACTTTGTGAAACACTGTTCTAAGGCTGACAGCCTCCAGGACCAACAAAATGAAGCTCTAATAGGGAAATCTGAGGCATTGAGGGAAATTTCTTTTTAAGATAGTGGAGCCTTTCCCAGTCTTTTAAGAACACATGAGAAGGTCTCTGCCTGTGGTATCTTAGCACAAAGATGCTTTTGATTATTAATGCTACTTTCATATTTGTTCACAATTCTACAGTTTCAGAGTTCTTTCATTTGTTTGATCTTATTTCATCCTGCAACAACCCTATAAGTTGAGCCAGGAGAAAGTATTACCTCATTTCCAAAACAGAGAACTGAGACACAGAGAGCTATGAGAGTTAGAGATCTCATGGCCAGCCAGCTGCCATCAGCTGACACCTGAGTTGGTACACAGGTATTACTTCTAATTCTTACCACCCTTCAAGGCGGGTAATGCTCTTCTTACTTTATAGAGGGGCAAACTAAAAGGCTTGACGAGGTTCAGGAACTTCCCCGAGGTCACAAATGAGGTGAGTTCTTACTCTTTACCATATCACTTCCGCATAGTAATAACTCCTTTCTGCCTCTGTCACACACACACACACACACACACACACACACACACGCCAAACCAAGGGGCCATTTTAATTTTCACACTCAGCATTAGTTAAGGAACAGGCCACAGCTTTGCCTGTTGACTTTAGAGGTGACAGGAAATGGCAAGAGGAGGATGAATGATGACTGACCCTGCCCCAAGGCCCCCACAGACTCAGGAAACCTCCTTTCTGCTTTCTCCTCCTACTCCAGGCATATTTCCTTTCTCATTCTCTGTGCTCAGAGAATTAGAGTTTAGTCTTGGCTCTAATTTCCTAAAGATTCTCTGTTTGCAAAAAAATTTATTAAGCCAAACAATTTTTTTCTCAGCTCAAATTTCTCTTGCCTTAGCATCAACCCCTCTTCCATCAACCCCCAACAACACCAATAGAACACACACACACACACACACCAAAACTCCAGCCAAACAAAAACCCTCTTTCCAGAACAGTTAGGATTTCTCTCATCTCATCTGCAAGAAATGGTAGCCCTGGACCCCACCTGGGGCTCTGTTCCCTGTTTGCCCATGTGGCCCAGCTGGTGGGAGCAGACACCAGGCACCAATATAAGGGAAGGAGAGCCTGGCACTCTAGTTCCAGCCCCGACTCCCCTGTGGGACCCTAGGAGAGTCCCTGCTTGTTCCCAGCCTATCTTATCTTCTGTGTAAGAGGGCAGGTTGATTAGATGATCTCTAGGGGATTTTCAAACTTCAGTATTTTGATTCTACATAGGGGGTTCATGAAAAAACGTCAACTCTACTTTGAGGGGAGGTAAGGGGACCTGTCAATTGAGCTTGACAAGTTGTGTTGTATCAATGTAGAACATGATTTGAGGACACAATTTGCAAATCTATTTCTCTCTGATGCCTCCTTCCTTCATTTTTCTACACTAGCGGCAGTATCCCCACTGCCTCGGTACCCTGAACCCCGAGCCCTCCTCTGCTTCACTCTGCCTCACTCTGCCTCACCTGCTGTCCTATCATGGGAAACAGCTTAGAGAGCATGTAATGAAACACACTTATTGGGTAGGGGGACACTGAAGCCCAGGGAGGCAGAGTGTTTGCCAAGATTACACAATGACAATGACGACCCTCCAGTATGTGAGAAGGCCATCCAGCTCAAAGGCTAGGAGCATGGGCCCCAGAGCCCTACCTCTTGTGAAGGTTTGCAGCTTAGCCTCCTGGAGCCTCAGCTGCTTCTTTCCTAAAAATAAGGATGGTGACAATCAGCACAGGCACCGTGCTCATCACTTTACATGCAGGATCTATAAAGGCCTCTCAGAGCTGAAGGGACGTTGGACATCATCGAGGCCAACTTCCCACCTTGAATGGCTCCTGCAACATTTCTGGAAGGAAGTAGCAATAGGGCCTATTCTGTCTTTGAATGGCTCTGGCTATAAGAAAATGCTTCTTACAAGGAGCGAAAATTGACTTCTCTGTAACCGCTACTCATCTGCGTGGAGGGAAGAACACAGGCTGTCAGAGGCCCTGGGCTAGTGCTCCAGCCCGTACACCTACCAGCGCTGCGACCACCGGCAAGCCGCTCCTCTGGGCCATTGGATAAGATGAGCTCTAGATTCTTCTTGGTTTGGACAGTTTAGGGTTATATAATTCATGACTGTGCACATAATACACACATATCCGATTATAATAGTGGAAAGAGTGAAGAAGTGGGCTGTGTTCCAAGGAACAGATCCATTTCTGCCAACATGTCTGTCAGGGCAGGGACCCTGCCAGCTGAGAAGAATCCAGAAGGTTCTTAGAAATGGAGTTCTCATCTTGTCCTAAAACAAAACCTCCTCCCTGTCTCCACTTTCCCCTTTCCTCTCCTCTTCTCCTCCCTCTCTCCTTCTTCTCTTTCTTCCTTCTCACTGCCTTCCTTCCCTTCTTTCTGATTCAGAGGCCTGAAGGAATATTTAAATCTCCCAATCAAAATAAAGATCGTGTTGCTGGCAGCAGGTTTCTCACATCACGGTCATCATGCAGAATGGGTCTGTGTTCAGGAGTAGGGAAAGCCCCTGGAAACATGATCCAGAGTTGCTTCGTGTCCCTGAGAACCTCCCAGATTCGGCTGCTGAATTCCCAGCTCTTGAGGTAGGGGTTTTCAGTCATGAGGTCACGCATGGTCTCTCGGTGGCCTCTGAAGTAGTATGTGAGTCTGTGCATTGTGTGCACAGGAGCACTTTCCAGGGAAAAGGGTGTGTGGAAGGGAAGAGCAGCCCTTGACAGCTGGGAGCTAGCCTGGGAGCTGGGACTTGGTGTCCTTAGGAGCTGGCCTGGCACTCAGAGCCAGGCTGCGGTGTTCTCTGTGTCTGATGTCACAGAACACCAACACCAGACAAAACGGATCAAGACAAAAAAACAAAACAAAACAGGAAAAACAAAACAAAAAACAAACAAATCATTTTAGAGAAAAGAATAAAATAAGAACATTATCCAAACCACAAAAATGACCACTTATCTCCCTTTCCTGCCTAATGTGAATGACTGCAACTTCTTTTCCTTCTGGTTAGATAAGAGTTAAGATACTCATAGGATTAGCCTTGCTTCCTGATAGCATCCAATCAGAGCAAAGCCCCACTTTCTCGAACCCTCCCTAAAATAATTCATCACAAGACCAAACACTATATAATAAGTCCTTTCTAACACCCTTTTACTGAGAAGCTCATGGTTCCCATGATGTGCGTTCCCTTTCATTGCAGAATCAATAAACTCAACTTTGTTCAGTTACCATCCTCTCTTGCCTGGTATACTGCAGTTGCCTCCTGATGGTCTCTCTATCACTCTCCTGGCTTTATTTTCAATAGACCAGTTAAAGTATTCCTTTTCAAAGGTAAGACAGACCCTGTCGCTCCTCTGCTCAAAACCTTGCAATGGTTTCCCCTTCCCTCTGAGCAAAGATGACATCCCTTCCATGACCTGCATACTCTGGTCTCTGGGGCCTCTCTGGCCTCATCTTACCTACCTTCCCCTTTGTTGCACAGCCTCCTTGCTTGTCCTGTCACACAGCAGACATGCTCCTGCTTTCAGCGTGGGCACTAGATGCTCCCTCTGTCCAGAACACTTGTCCTTTAGATAGCCACATGGCTCACTTTTTCAAGTCTTTGCTTGAATCTCACCTTCTCACTGAAGCCCACCCTGACCTGACCACCCTATTTAAAATGTAGCCCCTCTCTTGACCATTCCCAATCTCCCTTACTCTGCTCTACTTTTTCTTTTCCCCATAGCCCTTATCGTCGTCGTCTTCTTTTTGTAATCCTCACCTCAGGATATTTTTCCATTCATTTCCTTTAGATAGAGTGGGAAGGAGAGGGAGGGGGAGAGAGAGAGAAATATCGATGTGAGAGAGACACATGGGCTGGATACCTTCTGCATGACCCCGACCAGGGCCAGTGATCAAACCTGCAACCGAGGTACATGTTCTTGACTGGGAATTGAACCCAAGACTCTTCAGACTGTGGGCCGATGCTCTAACCACTGAGAAAAACTTGCCAGGGCAGCCCTTATCACCTTCTAACATTCAAGGTCAGTCTCCTAATTTTATGTTTACTGTATGTCTCCTTCAGCTGGAATCTGAATTCCACAAGGGCAAGGATCTTGGAACCAAGCACCTAGAATTGGGTCTGGCCTACAATTACCAATCAGTACATATTTGTTGAATGTTGCTAAATAAATTAGCATCACGGGGACTGGAAAGTGAAACTAACTGGCTCAGGATCCCTCACTGAGAAACAGGGAGTGAGGTTGACTGTCTCAACTTGGCTCATTGTCAAGTCTGCATATTTTCATAAAGCTGAGTTTCCTGAACCTCAGTCATGTGCATGCCAACCTCATGATTTTTGCCCTAAGAACAACCTATGCTTTTATTTACTTAAAACTTTTCCTTAAATAGACTTATTTTTTGGCAAATAAATTTATTTTAAAAGGAAACTGTATATCTTGGCTTTTATGTACTACTTATATATATATTTTCTAATACAGATGCTCTTCAACTTATGGTAGGGTTATGTCTTGATAAACCCATCATAAGTTTAAAATATTGTAAGTCAAAAATGCATTTAACATACCTAACCTAATGAACCTAGCCTATCTTAACCATGCTCAGAACACAATATCCAAAAATCTCTGGTAACACAGTGCACTGTATAGTACCGGTTGTTTACCCGTGTGATCACGTGGCTGACAGAGCCACAACTCACGGCCACAGTCCAGCATCATGAGAAAGTAGTAGCCACATATAACTAGCTTGGGAAAGATCAACATTCAATGTATGGTTTCTAATGAATGAGTATCACTTTTCCACCATTGTAAAGTTGAAAAATCTTAAGTCAAACCATTGCAAGTCAGGAACTGTCTATACATATTAAAATAAACATATAGCTATTAAAATGAACAGTGTTCACCCTGGCTGGTGTGGCTCAGCAGTTAGAGCTGCAAGACTCATGATTCTGAACCAGAGTCTTGGGTTTGATTTTGGTCAAGGGCATATACCTTAGTTGCGGTAGTAGTTCGGTCCCTGGCCCTGGTCAGGGTTGTGCAGGAAGCAGCCAATCAATGTCTGTCTGTCTGTCTGTCTGTCTGTCTGTCTGTCTGTCTCTCTCTCTCCCTCCCTGCCTCCCTCACTCCCATTCTATCTGAAGATAAATGGAAAAATATCCTTGGGTGAGGATTAAAAAAATAAAATGAACAGTGTTCATCTGTACCTCCTTACCCCCCAGAAGAAACCTGCCTCCCCCTTAACCACAAAGACCCTCCTGTTTTTACCTATGCAAATCCCACCCATCTTTTCCCACGAAGCCTCCAGAAGCTCCTCCAGCTCACTCACTAATTTCTCTGAGCTCCTTTCATACCCACAGAAAGAAATCCATACCCAAAATGTGGATGCTTACATGGCCTGCAATTTTGTTTTCTGTTTCACAATATAAGATTATAAAATATCTTCGTAGAGCTATAGATAAAAGAGATATTAGAGTGTTCAACTGCCTTGTTTTATTGGCTACCAAATAGATGAAGAGGCCAATTCTAAATCTCTGCCAGGGGCGAAACCCAGACTAGACCTTGGGTCTTCTGATGCCCACACTCAGTGGGGAATCCACAAATATTTACTGAGTCCCTATGTTTCTAGCACTGCACCAGGCACAGGAGATAGTGCTTAACAGAACAGATCCACACCTTGCCGACGTGGAGCTTACAGTGGAGCCAGAAGCTGCACATTAAACAATATACATGATTAAACAAATAATTGCAAGTGCCTTGGAAGAGAAGCACAGGGTTGAGTAAGGGCCCCAGCCTATTTGGAGGGACACAAAGTCTCACTGAGGAAGTATATTTAAATGCATAGGAATTAGCTGAAGAGGAGCTGGAAGATTTTTAAGTGGTGCCAGGCTAACTCACAAAGGCCTGCTTTGATGTTTGAAAGCTCAGCTGCATTGTGGGTGAATTAGGCCACTGTGGCCCGACCTATTGGCCACAGTGCCCAGGGAGAAGGCTGGTGCCCCTGGAGCACTGCAGTGGTCCCCTCCAGCCTGCATCAGAAAGAAAGTGACAGGAGACACTTCAGGCTTGCTCTGGAGGGGCCCTCACCCCTCGCTGGCAGAGAGTTTGGGCATATTGGACACGTTGGTTGTTTTTGCCAAGGGAGTGCCTACAATGTGAGCTTTGACATTAACAAAAATAAATCCTTAGTTCCTGGAAGTGGAAAATCTTAGTATTACTTACAAGGCACACTGCAAGGCTTACTGTAGTTTTACCTAACTGGTAAAATGCAGATTTTTAATAAAGGCAATGCATTTAGTCCTGTTCCTGTTATATCCAGTCTTTATCTTCATACTTTTTTGCTCATATTTCAGTGGGGCTGGTTAAAGTATACACATCTGAGAAACTCCAACGGCATGCATCCTGCCTCAGTCTTACACAGTGAAACCTGACCAGCAATATGGCGGTGCAGTGATGCGGAAGAGGGGTGAGCTTACACTGAGAGAGAGCCTTGAGCTGTGGTCACCAACTCTGCCCCTTACTAGGCTGGGAAAATTGCTTCATCTTTCTGAGCCTCTATGTCTTCATCTGTAAAACGGGGATAATAATAATTCCTGTACTTTGTGAGATGTTTAATATTACATTAAATGGGAATATATGTGAGCGCTCTAATATGCTGCAAATGTTATTTAATAAATAACATCCTGTTATAAATCCTCTTTTATAAAAAGCTCAAACTGAGGCTCAGACACCTGGTTGGGACTACAACAAAGGTCTCCTGATTCCTACACACTTTCTTTTCACCAGGTTGCTGCACTGGGGCCTGCCTTCCAGGAGAGCAATTATTGGCAAGAGTAAGTTCCTGGGGAAACCAATACGTGCTGGGAGGGAGGGGGAGGGAGTAGATGGACCTGAAAGGGGGTAAGGAGAGGGCAACATAAGGGGAGGGATAAGGACAAACTCTCCTACCTTTCTCAGTTTGCCCAGGGCTCCAAGGTTAGGACTTCTCAGGTCTCTACTGCTGCCTTCTCCACCTCTCTCAATTTGCCTGTCTTTGTGTGGGTGAAACCGACCTAGCATAAAATAACACGCTTTTCCGCCTTTTTGCACATTTTGAAAGCAAAGTCAGGCTTTAATGATCAGTTTTCTGTTCCTTGGTATTTTCTTTTAAGCAAAGGCTGTGTTTTTGTAAGATACTACATTTCAATGGGCTATTCTTTTGTCCCCAGCAAACATTCCTGAGTGGTAGGTTTTAGGAGACGTTCCAATTTATTCTTTCTGGTGTCCAATAACCTTGGAATGAGTCTCCGTCTCCATGCCCCCAAGGCCATGTTATTTCAGAAAGTTACAGCTCTTAAAATCATTCTCTACTAAAAGCAAGTGCCACTAATTTTAAGTAAAGTGAGCTTTCCAAATAAGACCAGCTGTGAACGCTTTAAAAAAGGGAGAAAGAAACTTCAACAACAGGAATCCATAGTGAAAACTGTACACAGATGAACTTTTTCAGGCGTTTTCGCAGCCATTTAAAAAGATGTCTTCAGCAAAATCATCTAAATTAGCTGAAAATGCTTGGCATGACGGACACCTTGTGTCTGTAGGCCAATATTCGATCCAGGTAGAGGAATCTAAAGGGTAGATGTACCTGTCAAGAAAAAATGAAAACGAAGCATTTGTGATGATGGCCACAGACAGGAGAGCTGAATTTGATTGAGGGGTCAGGCTGCTGGCCAAACTCTTCTGGACTTGCCTCCCCGTGGGAAGGTCCGCGGGCCCCTGATGATCGTGAAGCTGCTTGGGGCTCCTGCCGTTAAAGGCAGGAATGACATCTGTTTCAATGTCTATTTTTTAAAAATGATAAAATGCATATTTAAACATTTTTCTCTTTACAAACAGAACAGCCTAAGAACTTATTGAGGGGGCAGATGTGGTATAGGGGGTCGAATGAGCACCCTCAGATTCATCTTCAAACCCAGGCACTCAGTTTGTCTGTCAGAAAGTCCTCAGCTGCCCTAATGGTTTAAAATAGTTCTTTGTTTTAAACTCATATTATTATATTTATGCTTCTAATGGTTTGTTGGTTAACAGCAGGGCACATAAAAAACATGTAGTGTATTTAAGAATAAATTACACTCAATGTTGGAGGGAAGATCAGAGACTCCAAAATATTGGTGACTTACTTGATACTGAAATTGTGTTTTATCTGGAGAGCTTCTTTACCCATAATTAAATACTGTCTTCCTTTTCGCAGGTCAGCATTAATACAAGTTGCCTTTTTAATGAAGGTGACTTCAGAGTCTTTCTCAGCAACAGCTTCGCCTGAGAGGCATGCAAGTAAAGTTATCACATTCATGTCACAGTGTCACAATAATACACTCTCTCAAGCATTCCAGACCCTCATGGCTATTTATTAGTGAGTGTAAATGTATACCGAGAAGCTTATGACTATTGGAGAGCAACAATGTCCACATGGTTAAAGCTTCAGACTGGGGTGCCTGGGTTATAACCCAGCTCTGTCACTTCCTGGCCGTGTGGCCCTAGACAAATGATTTATGCTCTTTGTGTAAGGGCTCAGCCCCCTCATATGAAAATTGGGCATGACAATAAAACCTACCTTGTAGAACTGTTGTGAGATTAAATGGGTTGATATATGAAGAGTGCTTAGAACTATATATACAGTAAGCACTGTATATTTGCTTGTTATTATTATTCTTGTAGAATCAGGAAATAAAAGAACCTCTCTCTAGTTGAACAAAATTAATCTCTAAAACGTAGTTGGTAGCTGGCAATTAGAAACTTTGTAGAAAAGTGAGAGACATGTAAAAGACTTGTAAAATTTGAAATACCTGTTTTCCCCTTACTCCCATTATACTTGAACTTCTACCACAATGTTTCAGTCCACATGTCTGTCTGTCTCAGCTCAGCTGGGGATTTCTTGAGGCAGGGACTGGGTCTAATTCATTGCTATATATTCAGGACTCAGCTCCAGTTAGTTGTCAAACTCTGGCAGAGTCATCCTAATTATTAAACCCTGAAAAACTTCTGAACATGTTGGTAAATAGTATACAACAGTAACTGTGCAAATGATCAACTTTAATTAGTAATACAAATTCTAATGTATACACATTAGTTCAAGCCAATTTTCTTAGGCCTTTCTGATGGCTTCCTGTTGCAGCAACATGTAAATAACATTCTCAGTACTATTTACCAGTTCAGTCTCTGTCGTGGTTAGCAGTGTGGCTGTGTGGTGCCTTTCCATTATTTTTATCTTCGAGTATTTTATTTTATTTTTAATTTATCTTTATTGTTGAAAGTATTACAGATGTCCTCCCTTTTTTCCCCCACTGACTCCCTCCTTTCTGCCCCCCACCCCCACTTTACCACACTATCCTCTGTGTCCACTGGTTATGCATATATGCATATAAGTAAGCTCTTTGGTTTATCTCTTCCTGCCCCCCTCTACCCTTCCCTTATAGAAAATTTAAAGTATATTCAGGTGAAGAGAGGAAAGTTAATTAACCTCAGCTTCGACAATCACTAATCTTTTTATCATTTATATCCTATTTTACTCTAAGCACCCTGTGTTTTAGGAGAAACACCAATTTATCATTACCCTTGAAATACACAGTTGCCCTTGATTCTAAATAGTTTTGTTTTTATTTTGGTTTGTTGTTAGTGTGCAGCAATTCTTGTGTAAGTTGTTAAGTGGGTGGTGTTTTGATATTTATATAAATTTAAAATTTACATATATTAAAAATGAACACCCAGAATGAAGAGATAACAAAGTATGCAAAAGTTTCTTAACATACTTTACAAACAAGACATGTTTTTATAATTGTTAAATTTAGTTGTTCATTTCCTTTCTTTAAAAATGTGTCTCCTTACATAGAATACAAGCTTTATGAAGACAGTAACTCTGGCTGTGTTATTCAAGTTGTATCCTCTATGTCTAATAAAATGCCTGGCACATAGTAAGAACTAAATTTTTGTTGAATGGAAAATGAATGAGTGGCCCTGCTGGTTTGACTCAGCGGTTAGAGCGTTGGTCCGCGGACCAAAGAGTCGCAAGTTTGATTCCAGTCAAGGGCACGTGCCTTGGTTGCGGTTCGTCCCTGGCCCTGGTTGGGGTCATGCGGGAGGCAACCAGTCGATGTGTCCCTCTCACTTCGATGTTTCTCTCTCTCTCCTTCTCTCTCCCTCCCTCCCACTCTATCTGAAGATACATAGAAAAATATCCTCGGGTGAGATAGATAGGAAGGAAGGAAGGAAGGAAGGAAGGAAGGAAAGAAGGAAGGAAGGAAGGAAATGAATGAGTGAATTCTCACCAGCTTTGTAGACATCCAGGAGGGTTGCAGTGTACTTGACAAAAACATTTTCTTCAGTGGAGGATGTGATACTAACTTTATAAGCTGTTAAAAAAGAAAACAACAATAGTTCATGCTAAATACCACTAATGCCATGTTCAATAGAAGCCAGAGTTTGTCAAAATAGTGAGACATGAAGCATGACAAGATCTTATGGGAACCCTGAGGTAGATATTATTTCTTTCAAGAAGCCTTCCCAAATACTCTCAGTCTGATTTTACTGATCATTACTCAAATGATTCACTCTACGTAGAATCATTAGCCCTGGCCACTGTTACAGAATAGGCTAAAATAAGAACAATATTAAATTAAAAGACAGAACCACACAAAACAAACAAAATGAAACTTTGTTAGATATAAAATTCAGATTCTGATCCTGTAAGATCAGTGGAGTCATGCCCAAGGGGCACTTTGAAGAGCTCCTTCCTTCTCTGCACAACCACAGAGGGGACCTTTTATCAATCATTCAGGCCAGCCTTATGAGCCTCCTTGTTCTCTTGCTTCGGTTCCTCAGATACCTCCACTGGCTTTGATCTTTGGATTTTGATAGGATTCTGTTTTCTGACTCATCTTTGCTTGGGTTAGCAACCCTCTGACATGAGCCACTCCCAATGCTGTTTTCTCTTCATTCAGGCACCAATGTTTAACCCATGGTATGTTTGACCTCAATTCTGGAATGAGCAGTTTGAAGGGACCCAACCCTTCCATGTGGCCTGAGAAAGGATCCTTTTATTTTTGCTTTTGATGAGGTTGAATGACCTAAAAGGTTTGTCCATTTTTGTGATCCTAGCTAGTTAGCTAGATATCAGAAACCCATTTTAACACAGAGAATAAATGCAATCTGGATTTAGTTTATTACTTTCAAGAAAAGACATAATAGATGAATGAATGAACTAATTTTCACAAAAACAAAGGCTGTGTAAATTAGTGGCTTAAAAGAGATTAAAAACTGTCCTGTATTTCAGATTCACAAATCTTTTTGGTGGATATGAGTAATGTACTTACCGTGGGCATAGGTAGAGAGAGGAAACCATTTTATTTTGTTCCTATTCTGTTATTCCAGTAAAAACCCATAGTCTCCTGAAAAGCCAGCTAAGTTTTAAAAATATATATAATAAACTAAATCTAGATTGAATTTACTTTCTGTGTTAAATAGGTTACTGACATTTAAAAGTTTAAATAGTTCTAAAATGGAAGGAAGAAATAATTTAATGAGATTTTTGTTTGCTAAAATAATATGGTCTTTTCTTCAGGTCCCAACGTATTTTAAAAACTACAGTGGGTTGTGGCTGAGTAGGGCCACTTTTTAGCTTTTTTAAAAAAACAAATAAGATAATTAGGAGGAAAGAAAGACTATAAACCACACATTCATTCTGATGGCTATATTTCCATTAAGAGAATTCAGTGTAATATAATGGAAATCATACTGGAGACCAGGATGCCTCCTAGTTCTACTACTTACTTTCTGCATGGCTTTGAGAAAATTATTTCATTTCCCTGAGCCTCAGTTTCTTCACTGGTAAAATAAGGATGATGCTCTGTTACCTCAAAGGTATATTATGGGACTCCAATGAGAAACTATATGAAAGCAGTTGATAAACACATAGCACAAAATCAACTGTACTAATTTTTTATTTACAAATAATGCCCTACCAATTATCAAGAAAAGATTTGAGATTGTGTACAATATGTTCTTTCTCTCTTAAAAAATCCAGAAATAAACATTAGAAACTATAGATAGAAAATAAAGAAGCTAATTCAATGAGGAACCTAAGATAAGACAACTGTACGTACTTGGGCATTTATTTAATTTAGTGCTGAGCTCTGGACAACCAGAAGGAGATGCTCCTTTTGAAATGGAGAGTCTCAAACATGGATCGAAATTCTACATATATTAAAAATTATTTAGTATTGATATTTTACCATGTCTTTGAAGAGATTTTTTAAATGAAAACAAACCCTAGCCCTGGCCAGTGTAGCTCAGTGGATTGAGTGTCATTCCATGAACTGAGAGGTCCCAGTTTGATTCCAGGTCAGGGCACATACCTGGGTTTCAGGCTCAATCCCCAGTAGAGAGTGGGCAGGAGGCAACTGATCGATGTTTATCTCTCACATCAATGTTTCTATCTCTCTCTCCCTTCCTCTCTCTCTCTAAAAAAAAAACAAAAAAACAAAAAAACCCAAACAAACCCTAAAACCACCTTTGTCTCTGCCTCTGCTCCATCGACTGAAATCTTATACCTTTGTGGCTCTCTCTGAGCCCTGGCCAGGTGGCTCAGTTCATTGGAGCATCATCCTGTACCAAAGAGTTGCAGGTTTGACTCCTGTCCAGAGCACATACCTGGCTTGAGGTTTCGATCCCTGGTTGGGGTGCATAGGGGAAGCAACCAATTGATGTGTGCGTGTGTGTGTATGTGTATGTGTGTGTGTATGTCTTTCTCTAAAAATCAATAAAAAACATTTTCTTAGGTGAGGATTGGGAAGAAAAATTCTGTTTGAATCTGTTTCAGCGCCTTCAATTCAATGGGATCTATGGGAGTAAAGTATCTTGGCTGGGTGTACACATCACTTCCATCATTTTTATTGAAAATCGTGTTCCTTGCTGAAGGATAAATAACTTTGCATGTTAATGCTGAAAACTGCTGGCATTTTTCTTCAAAGGAATATATGGGCTGTTGTATCCATATAATCACTAAATAAAGTTATTGATTTTCCTAACTGATTATGTATTCATAAAATGTCATGTTTAATGGAACTATATATTAAAAATGTGAACTTACCATATGCAATCTCTGGTTTACATGCTATTGTTTTTCTAGTATCTGCAGAGATTGTCAGATCCAATTCTGGTTGCATTTGTCCACAGTCAGCTGGATTTTGTGAAAAATAGTAAAAGGTTAATGTAAGGAAGCAGACACTCTCCCAGGGAGTAAACACAGTGCCCGTGAACCCTGAGACAATCTAATATAATCTTACAAATGCCAGATTCCTAAGACCCATCTATTTTCTCCTCTTCCAGAAAGTGAAACATTATATAAAGCAAAAACAAAACAAATAAAAACAAAATTGTGAACATCAGACATTCTTAGAATGAATAATCACTCCACATTCAGCTTTTAGAAATGTATATGCTTCCATTGAAGAATGGAGGAAAAATTCCCATTTTAAGTATAATCAAAAGTGCCTGGAAGGAAAAAAATGATAACTTCATTGATTTACAGATATAAAATGGTGCAACACATACCTAACAAAAGTGTAGATATTAAGGATTTGGAAAAACAAAACAAAACCGAACTAACCCAGACGCTCATGGAGTCAGTTGATTATTTTGAGTTCTGGATCTTTTTCTTGGCCAAGAATTCGGTCTTGGATTTATAAAAGACTGAATGGATAATTCACTATCTGGGAAGGACAAAGGGAAAGGAAGAGGTGCCTCTATTCTTTTAGGTTGTGGTCCTATTACATGAGAAAAGACCAGGTAAAAAGTACGAATTTCACATCATGTTATCATCCCTCTGATAGCCAACAACCATCTGGATGGTATTTCTCCATCTCTGTACAGTAGAAAACATCAGGTTGTTCAGGAGTTGTTGAGAAGTAGCTTTACAGTGCTCAAGGAATCAGCTTTCAATCAACTGAGATTGCACTTCTACTTCTGAGATACCACAGTTTTTCACACAGTTCCCCCCAGATTAGCCCCGGATTATGAGTGGCTGCTTTAAACAAGTATGCAGCTTAAACATGTTAAATGAAGTTTACCTTCTACACATTTGCACGTTGTTCCTTCACAGACTTTCTGAAGTTGACTATCGGATGTGCTATACAACATGGTGCACTTTTTATCTGTGGCAATGAAAGCATGGTTAGGAGAGGGGGCTTGATAGATGTACAACACATTTACCACTCTATGAATTTCACTCATGGGGTGCTGGAGATCACTAATTCCAAACCCTTCTTTTTGTAGGTAAGGCCCACAGGGGTTAAATTTTGAATTGGTTGTCCTGGCATGGGCCCCTTTATCCTCAAAATGACCTTCCCTTCTGTGCTTAAAATTTTACTATTCAATATTCATTTCTTAGAATGAAAATATTTGGTGCTTCCATGAATGAGAGGAAATAAATTGTCACATGAGAGTCTACTGAAAGAATTGTAATTGTCTAGGCTGGAGAAAAAAAGAAGCATGTGTGTGAGTGTGTGTGTGTGTGTGTGTGTGTGTGTGTGTGTGTGTGTGTGTGTATGTTATTTCTCAAGGGGAAGAGGGGCTCAGTATGTTCTAAGTGATTTCAGAAGTTAAAACTAGAATGAACAGATGTTATAGTTTGGTTCATTCTAAAATTTTTCTAAGAAGTAGAGCTGTCCAAAGTGGAGTCATCTGTCTTGTGAACCAGAGAGCTCTCCAATCACTTAATATTCTCAGAAGTGGCAGAGTGATCAAATGTAGGTCATTCATTAAACATTTATCAATACACATTATATACCTGACATTGTGTTAGATACTAGGGACACAACAGATGAAAACATTCTGTCTGGGGCTGGTGAGAAGGACATGCAGACAAACAACTACAATACAATGTGAATGTGACAACCACTCTAATAGAGCTCTCTGCAAAATGTGATAAGACTGTTGATGGAGTAGAAGTTGATTCTGGAAGAATTAAAGAAGTTGTAATTAAGTGGGCTTCTCTAAAAAGGAGAGGTGAATGAAAATGAACACCAAAGATAAACTTGAGGCAAAGAATTTAAAAGCTGGGAGCAATCCAATACAGTTATTTTTAAAATGAAGAAACTGAGGACCAGAGAGGAGAAATGATTTGCTCTAAGTCATGCCATAGTTTGTACGTGCAAATTGGGGCTTCTGTGGAGAGTGAGCCCTGGGAAAGGCAATATATAAAATTTACAGGCCTCTAGTGGATTTCTAAACGTTCTGTAATAAATACAAAGCAGTCTTTCGAGGAAATTTCAGAGTAGAGTTGGTTACCTGGTCTGTGGTATTCATACACCGTGAAAGTAGCAGGATTCAGAAACCCAACTTGAAAAAATTGAACTATCCGAAATCGTACACAGAGGAACTTATTGGAAGGAATCTGTTTGGTAAATTCAAGATTTAAGGAAATTATGGGAGAGAAAGGACTGAAAAATATTTTAGCTTGTACATTTTGAATGGTAATAGTAAATAAAGAATGTTGGGACATGGAACTTACCGAATTTAGTTGTAGAATAACATGTCCATCTTTGATTTGGTAATCAGTTAATAGTTGATCCACCCCTTCCACAAGCTGAGGGAGGAAAGAGAAAAGCTTGAATTTAATTTTATGATCTTTTTGTTTAAATGCATTCACCCGATAATGAGATGTTAGATCACGGTGATATAAGCCACTGTTCAAAGAAGTTGAAGAGCAGCTCCTCCTCTTGAAAAAGTTGGAACATGTTATCACATGCACTCACAGTTCTTGTGTCATGGAAATATTTCCTCACTTTGTTAGCACAGATAGCTAGTTAGTGAGGGAAGAGAGAAAATGGAATTGAACATTAAGCCTGATTCACTCCCAAGCAGGCAAGAAGAATTGGCTACTGGTCATTAACCAGGATTACTGAGGAAGGGATAAAAACAGTAGGGGAAATTCCTTTGCTAGGTGCATGCGCAGTAGAAGCCAAGATGGTGCAGGGAGAGGAAAGTACATGCACAGTAGAAACCAAGCAACGGCAGCAGAACTTTGGGGCATGCACAGTAAGAGCCAAAATGGCGACATAAAGGGGTGGAGTCTAGCCTGGGAAAATCTGGCGAAAGAATCAGATTGGATAAGATTTTGGAAACACCCCCCCACCCCAAGATACAAAAAAGGGACTGGTTAGGGGGAGGGCCCAACACAAGCCTGGGAAAATCCAGGAAGTAGGTTGGATAGTTTGAAAGAAAGCCTGCTCATTCCTGAAAACCAAGAAACTATATGGAGGATTATCAAGGATCTCAGAGCAGTTACTGCTAGAGCCTGTCCACCCTCTCCATCCCTGAGGGCTTGTTATGTCCCTTCACTCCAGTAAATCTTGCTACTAGCTTAAACTACTCCCAGGCATGTGCCCTTTGAAATTGCTTTCTCACAACACTGCAAGAACCTATTTACACCAGCAACAACTTCGCTGAAAAATCAACCTTAGGTAGATTATTTATTTGGAAAGAATATTCTGGGAGATTCTATGAAAGTGATATATTAGAATTAGAGGAAATATCTTTGTAAAATAATACAGTAAAGAAAACCAATAATTTATAACAATATTAAAACAAAACAAAACAAAACAAAAACCATTTACAGCTCTTAAGTCTTCTGTGTTTGCATTGACTCCAGTAGGCAAAGAGATATCCATCACTGCATGGGAGGACCCAGATGATGATTCTTCTTTACTGGGCTTGTAGCTAAAATAATTAGAGATTAGAAAATAGAGTAAACAAATAGATAACATTCTTTAAGAAAAGGCCATATTCCTTTAATTTTCAAAGGCAGATCTCCACTACAATATATACATGGCAATCTCAGAATTAAAAAAATTTTTTTTAATCCTCACCTGAGGACATTTTTCCATTTTTTGTTCAGATAGAGTGGGAGGGAGAGAGAGGAAGAGAGAGAGAGAAACATTGACGTGAAAGGGACACATCGAGTGGCTACCGGGGACAAACTGCAACCGAGGTACGTGCCCTTAGCGGGAACCGAACCCAGGTCTCTCTGGACCGCAGGCCGATGCTCTAACCGCTGAGCAAAACCGGCCAGGGCACAATCTCTGAATTTTAAGTTGCAAGAGAACTTTTAGTCACCTATACTAACTCTTTACTCACTTGACCAATAATCTCAATAGAGCTGGAAGAGATCATAGAAGCTGTTCAGTCCAAGCTCTTACTTAGTTAACTACCCGAGGAAACTGAGGATGAGAGTAAGGCACTTGGTTGAAGGTCACATTACTGGTTCACCTCAGAGCTGCATAAGTCTCTTGATTCTCATTTTAGTTCTTTATCCAACAGAGCATATTCAAGGAAGAAAATTAGTTGTATATTGGAAAAAGACTAAATAAGCATGACCAGGAAAATACTGGAAGGAAATATGCTAAAATATTAGCAGCTATTTTTTTCTGCATTGTGAGATTATAAGTGATTATCTCTTTTCCATGCTTTTCTCTAATTTTCTAAATTTTCCACAATAGGAACTTTATTTTTTTAATGTGTTTTTTTCCCCATCACCATTTATCCCCTCTATGCCCTCTTCCACTTCCACCACTCTAGCCCCCCTCTGCAATCACCACACTGTTGTCCATGTCCATGAGTTCTCTCTTTTTTTCTTTTTTGCATATTTCCCCAACCCCTACCAGAGCTGTCTGCCTATTCTCTAGCTATGAGTATGTCTGTTTTGCTTGGTAGTTCAGTTTGTTTATAAAATTCCACATATGAGTGAAATCATATGGTACTTGTCTTTCTCTGACTGGCTTATTTCACTTAGTATAATGTTCTCCAGGTCCATCCATGCTGTTGCAAAGGGTAAAAGTGTTGACAAGGGTGTGGAGAAAAGGGAACGCTGGTGCACTGTTGGTGGGAAGGCAGACTGGTGCAGCCACTATGGAAAGCATTATGGAGTTACCTCAAAAAATTAAAAATGGAACTGCCTTATGACCCAGCGATTCCACTTCTGGAAATTTATCCAAAGCACCCCGAAACACTAATTCGAAAGAATATATGTACCCCTATGTTCACTGCAGTGATATTTACAATAGCCAAGATGTGGAAGCAGCCCAAGTGTTCATCAGTAGATGAGTAGACAAAAAAGCTTTGGTACATTTACACAATGGAATACTATTCTGCTGTAAAAAAAAAAAAAAAGTTTTAAGGACTAGACTTTGTTTAGGAATTGTGCTTATGGGGAAGCTAAGGAGTAAGACAAAGGGAGTAAAATGGAAGACTTTTTTCTGGTAAGAGAGAAAATAACACTGAAATAGGGATTCAGGAAACTTGGATTTTATCCCAGTTCTGCTGAGAGATTTCCACAATCATTCTCCCTTTATAGAGCTCATTTCCTTATTTCTAAAACTAACTGTGAATAAGTATAAACTTGTGTTTTTAATTTATCCGTATAATTCCAAAGTTTTAAGCAGAGTTAGAAGATTAAAAAAGGGGCAAGCTGGTGGGTCTGGGACTGGGGACAGGGGCAGAGTGAGAGAGGTTCTGCAAAGATTGAGTTTCAGGTTCCAGCTTCACCTCAAGATGCTTCAGAGGTAGCTGGACATTTGAGTGCAGCTTGGGCCCTGGCCAGGTGGCTCAGTTGGTTGGAGTGTCATTCTGTACACCAAAAAGACTGTGGGTTCATTTACTGGTCAGGGCACAAACCTAGGTTGTGGGTTTGATCCCTGGTCAGGGCGCATATGGGAGGCAACCCATTGATGTTTCTCTTTCATATTGATGTTTCTCTCTCTCTCTCTCTCTCTCTCTCTCTCTCTCTCTCTCTCTCTCTTCCTCTGTCTCTAAAATCAATAAAATTATCCTCAGGTAAAGAAAAAAAAAAAAAGAGTGGAACTTGGAAGAGCAGTCAGGGTTAAAGAAAGAAACTGGAAAACAGCTTCATAAGAAGGGAAATGAATTGATTTCACCTAAAGGAATAAGTATCAGTGAAATGGGAGGTATTATTTGAGTTAGTGAGTTGGCAGAGGACCTCGTCCCCAATCACACTTCACAGAACATATATAAAGCAGACCCTATTGAAAGTTTTAGGTGTAATATGTACCATAATAATTTAAAATATTATAAAAGTTGTGGCTTATAAAAGTTTAACTCCATTCTTCACCAGGTTAACAGTTTAAACAGAATATAAAGCAACTCGGAATGTAATATGACATCTGGACATGTCCCTAATTGGATGGATGAGTGTCACCAGAAGCAGAGAACTCTTGCTCACAGATGCAAATACTCTGTCAACAGGATGAAAAAGGCCCCCTGAGTGGAAAGTGTCTATGAAAAGTTGCTGGAGCCTTGATGACTGATTGCCATGGTGACAGTTTCAACCATGGAACAGAAACCTTCCTTTCAAGAAGCCCTTTTTCTGCTGCCAAAGACAGCACTCTTTTCCAAAGGCATTTTGTTCCAAGAGAAGGGGAGAAATAAAATCCTTTTTACTTTTCTTATGAATGCAACAGAGAGGTTGTAAAAAGCTAAATACACGAAAGAGACCCTCTGAACACAGAAATTGTGTGCTGGCATTTAAATCAGGAGAGAGAATATTAGAAGGCAAAGAATTTCTCACATGAATAAATATTACGCAGTTACTTTGGTAATTTGTCCAAGGTAACTTCAGCATCACAGAGCCAAAAGCATATTCCACCTGGCTTTTTGAACATTCTGTCCCCAGTTTGTAAAAACCAATCTATGGACTATTCAGTATTATATTTTTATTTGCTTTCTTTTGTGTATTAATAATCTGGAATTAGGCCTCAGGTTAATGTGTTCAAATGAATTAATTTTTGATGGAGAGCCTTTATAAAGCCCCACCTTTATAAAGGGTGGGGCAAAAGTCAGTTTACAGTTGCTTGTATGGAAAATAATATATAATTAATAAATAATAAAACTCTGTGCTTTGCATACTCACAACTTTTGCCCCACTCTGTATATAGCAGAGTTGGGGAACATTAGAACTGGAGGACACTTTGAGATTACATTACCCAATATCCTTGCTTTACAGAAGAGGCCAGAGAAGTAAGCTGATTTACTGAAAGTCACAGCACTTCATGGCAGAGGCTGTCCCACAGGTGTCTAGCTCCACTGTCAGAAAGTGCTTCTTGTGCCCATTCTAGGTGTCCCCTAGGGACTATAGGGTCCTATGCTATCCCTGTCCAGAACAAGTTTGCTCACCCTTCCCTGTGACAAGTGTTACGGATTTAAAGACAACTGTGATCGCATCCCTTTCCCAGAAGAGAGGTACCCAAGATTAGGAATGGCAGTTAGGAGGAAGGAAGCTGCCTGGGAAAGGGTTATCTTAATGAAAAGACCTTAGGGGATAAAAGAAGATGTTGGATAGGGAACAGAGAGCAGAGATTGGCCAAGGAAGGAAAGAGAGATTGCGAGCAGGCTGGTTGGTGAAGGAGTCCTGAGAAGAGAATGACTGGGCTGGAACCACAAACACAGCAGGGAAATGCTGGGAAGGAGAAGGTGAGAAATAATGTGCTGTTCCTTGAGGTCAGTGTTCTAAGATTAACTGATTAAAGGAGGTGCTGTAGATACTAGACTGTGTGTCAGGGTCTGGGATTTGAAACCCTAGCTCTGCCTCTAACTCTGTGAGAACTTGTCAGGTTAGCTCATCTCTTCAGGTCTCAGCTCTTTGTTTCTAAATGAAGGGGATTATGATATCATCCCTAAAATCCTTTCAGCTCTAATAATACAACACTATGGAAATTCTAAATTATCCATACTGAGTGATTTGACATCAAGTATGATTATAAATAAAAACAACAAAATACCAGTAGAAATCACTGTTATTGAGAACAGGAAGAGTTAAGGAAACAGAACATAACAGGAGGTACTGAGGGTTATGAAAAGAAGAGAGAAGCCTGTGTTCTAGTCCTGGCTCTTCCACTAACCGATTCACTCTGTGTCGTTGCTAAGGAATATATACATATTTTAAAAACCCTACATCGTCATAAACATTTTAGGATGGCAGGTGTGGTAAGCAGAATAATGGCCCCCAAAGATGTCCAGGTCCTAATCTTCTGAACCTGCGGATTGGTTACTTTATATAGCAAAAAGGACTTGCAGATGTGATTACATTAAAGATCTTGAGATAGGGAAATTATTCTGGATTATCTGGGTGGACCCAATGTAATCACAAGGTTCTATATAAGGAAAAGAAACAGGAGAGTCAGAGAAGGAGATGTGATGATACAAGCAGGAGTCAGAGAGAAAGATTGGAGGATGCTGTGCTGCTGGCTTTGAAGATGGAAGAAGGTGACTTCTATAATTTGGAAGAGGATTCTATGCTAGAGCCTCTGGAAGGAATGCAGGCTTGATGACACCATGATTTTTATATGAGCAAAGAACAAAGCTGTTTTGTACAGTAAATACATATTTAAGAATACTTGTTATGGTCTACATTTAAACAAGCGAATGACTTTGCATCTTCCGGCCATATTAAAATTCAAAGAGACGTAAAGCAATAAATAATGACAAATATGAAATCCTTAAGTCTACATTCCCCTCTGTGGAAATGCGCTCACCTGGCACATGCTACTAGGCGCTTGTGTTCCGAGGCACCTCCGTAGTTGGATGCTAGCACACACAACAAACAAACAAAAATGAGAGTAAACCACTTTTAACTGTTTTTGAACCTGTCAGAACAGAATTATTAATGAGCAGGTCTGTGAACACACTTAAAAATGATTTGTGACCCAGTCGGTGTGGCTCAGTGGTTGAGCATCGACCCATGCACCAAGAGGTCGCCAGTTCGATTCCCAGTAGGGGCACATGCCCAGGTTGTGAGCCTGATTCCCAGTAGGGGGCATGCAGGAGGCGGCCAATTGATGTTCTCTCTCATCCATGTTTCTTTTTAATTAAAAAAAATTTTTTTTTCTTTATTGATTTTAGAGAGAAAAAAGGAGAGAGAGATAGAAACATGGATGAGAGAGAACATCAATTGGCCGCCTCCTGTATGCCCCCCACTTGGGATTGGGCCCACAACCTGGGCATGTGCCCTGACTGGGAATCGAACCTCTTGGTGCATGGGTCGATGCTCAACCACTGAGCCACACCAGTCAGGCTCATCAATGTTTCTCTCTCTCTCCCCCTCTCCGTTCCTCTCTCTCTAAAATCAATAAAGAAAAATTATTTTAAAAAATGATTTGTGATTTGAAAGTTGGCACTTTTGGTGATTTTAATGAAAATTCGTGGCTACTGACAATACCAGGAAGTCTTTAAATCATTAGAACAAGTTGCTGCTCTCAAATAACTTATAATTTAAGGAAGGAGTCATTTAAGATAAATATGTATGGGTAATATGTTTGGGGGAGGTTGTAGGGAGGAAGAATAGATGTCTGGACACAGGTAGTTGGAAATTTTCCTGTAGGAAGAGGCCTCTGAACCACACAGGAAAGCCATCAGGACAGAGGAGTAGCACATACCCTGACCCTGGTTAGAGGAGTACTGAAGTGTGCATATAGACTCGATTTTGGACTGAGAGGTGAGAACCAACCTACCAGAAGAGGGATGTGAAGGCCATGTGTAGAACAAAGGGCACATTAATAAAAGGCCGTAAGTACTGGAGAAACCAAGTTGAAGATGGAGGCAGGGAAATACGTATTTGTTAGAACCCTTGGGATATAGAAAGGGCAAGGGGTGGAGATCCAACAGGATGATAGGAAAATTCAGGGTCCTAGAATGGAACATTGACACAAAAGTAACTGAAATTCAAGTATCTGAAATTAGAGCTTTCTGGGGCTTTACAACTAGTTACATTCTTAAAAAGTAAATTAGTCAAAACAATTTCTTGATCAATAGTGCACACCTTTAGCTTAGTTATTAAGTTATTTAATATCAGTTTCCAACTATTATTAAAGAGTTACTGTATTATAATAAATGTCAGTAATGTTTACTCTGATGTCAACCTGATAAAGAATTTGATTAAGTAATTTTGATTTTTGAACAAGCACATTTTCCTAATCAGGGAAGCTCTCTGATATTCTTTATGCTTAGGCAAAATTATAGAGTAAATCATGCTGTTTTACCATCAATGTCCAGGGCTTCAATTTTCAAATGAAAGCTGCAAAATTCCTCAGAGGTACTGATTTTGTGAACCACAGTTACTACCTGCAGGGGGGAAAAGGAGAAACATCTGTAACAAAAATAAACTAATTAAAAAAAAAAGTAAACAAGATTTTATTTAAAGTGGGAAAGTGGAAAAGGTATTATAGTAGGATTGCTGTTGTAAATGGGATGTTTGAAGTATCATTTTAAAAATCCAGTGCAAATGGTATATTCAAGACCTATTTTCCCAGCAGCTGGACTTTTGGCAAACTCCACAACCTGAAACATAGCTAAGAAGCCCAAAGTAAGCAAAAACTGACCTCTGGCCAGGCAGAATCTTGGTCCAAATTCAATGCAGTTAAATCTAAGCACCTCACTCTTCAGGAAACTTCCTAAGATTCTCGTCTTCAAGCCTGTACTCTCCAATTTTACACATAATACTACAAGGAAATGTGGTTTTCTCCAGCCCACACACCACTGTGGCAGACAACAAATTATGGGTGTGTACGGATGGGCCGGGGTGCTGCCAGAAGAAGGCATATTGAGAGCAACTAGAAGTGACAGAAAAATAGACAATCCATCCCCTGCTCATGCAATCTGATAAACAGTCTTTGAAGGAATAAATGTACTAAAGATCAGAGCATAGTTAAAATCATGAATAGAATGTTAATTTATGCTCAGAACACATATTCACTTTATTTTAGCCATCTAGTGGCAAGTTTTTCTAAGCTGCTTATATATGTCCATGTAGTCTATGGCTTAAATAAAATAAGTATATATATATATACATACATACATACATACATACATATACATATATATACACACACACACACACACACACATACATACACACACACACATATACATATACATATATCTCCCTAGTGATGCTGGATAAATGAGATGTGACTCTGCTACTAATCATAGAAAACATGTATATAGGTGTATGGGTATATATACATACGTAAGCATAAAATTTTATATATACAATATACAGGGTGAGGCAAAGGTAGGTTTACAGTTGTGAGTACGTGAAGCATAGAGTTTATTCTTGTATTATCATTTATTAATTATTATATTATTTTCCATACAAATATAGACCTACTTTTGCCCAACCTTGTATATATAATTATATATTTTATTTCTATAAATACATGGGTTAAATACATACAAGGTTTGAAAATAGTCATTTTCAAAAAGAAATTGTGAGGACAGCTACTAAGATAGCTAAAAAGAATTAGATAAATGAATCCTACTTCAGTCATAGTTACCAGAGCCCAGATTACTGTAACTTTGTGGCAAAGTTCCTATTTTGTTTTATGTTAGTGTAAGCAGACACATAACTCCCAACTAAGTCTGTTCTCAATAAACTACTTACATGCACTGTAGACAAGCCACTGCTATATCCACTACGGACAATGAGGTCATCGTTGAGAGGCACCTGGAAAGGTGGATGGAGAAAGCATGCATTCTTTTATTATTTAATAGGGAGGGAGGTGAGCAATGAAAGGAGTGAACTGACACCTGTCAGCTTTCTCTCTCAAAGCTCTTGTGAGATTAAATGGACAAGGCACTGAAGATCCTATGCACATAGTAGGCACACTAAAAAATACAGGAATTTCCTTTCCTTTCTACATGTAAATAAGATGTTTGAAATAGCCTAAGTAAGCCAGCAAAACCAACATGTTGGAAGTCACTTTGGTCACATTTTCATTTTTATATGGTTATAGTAAAACTGGATCTTCATCTCCTTTGCCAACTAACTAAATTCCTTCCAGTGCCTAGCATCCTAGGTGCCAAAGGAGAGCCTTTTCATTAGCAAGAACAGGCAACCTCAACCTAACTCTAAAGTAGGTGTAATCGATCTTTGTTCCTCCCACCTTCTGCTTTGCATACCTCTTTCTCCTCCTAATGTCTTGTTTTCCCTACTTTCTTTGGTCTCTGTTAATGGAAACTCTTGGCACCCCACTCAAACCCACTAGCAGTTCACCCAAGCCTGCCAAATCCTTAGGTGCTGCTGCTCTTCTTCCCACCCTGCTGGGGGGAGATTGAAGACATGAACTGAGTTAATTCTCCCTTCCAGAGAAAATCTATCATACAAATACTCTCTAATTTGTGCAGAACATGAGAGTGATCATTTTAAGCCAGAGGCCTGAAGAGTTGGTTCTTCGCTCACTCCAAGGCTGCAGTCTGCCCTTCCCTTTACCTAGCACACTAGAGCAAAAGGGATTCGGTGTGCATAAAAGGTTGTCAGCTCTTCCTCAAAATTTTAGTAAATGTAGGCAAATAGGCCAACTTTCTTGCTCTCCCTGATAGAATACGCAGCATATACTGGAAAGCCAGTAAATCAAGATATTGCAAGAGAGAATTGTTCCATGGACAAATAAGTGACAAATAAGTTTGGCAAAAGTACACTCCACTGTGCCCATAGCCCATTCTTCCCCAGAATCACCACACTTAGTCACATACAGGTTAAAGACGAGGGAATCCTGTACTAAAGAACTTATTTAACTTCATTTAAACTAGAGTTTCCTACCAAACATTTTTTTCATGTAACACATTTTAGGAGATGCTGGAGTAGAGAATTCCAAACTAGATTAAAAACACCCCAGGTTTTACACACAGGCAGCATCATGAGCTAAGGTTTAAGTCATTTTAAGATGACAAGAGGCCCTTAACAGCATTATTCCTACAGGAGAAGAATAACTCCAGCTACCTCAAATGGTGGTCTACCATGCTCTTTAGGCTAAGAGCTCCTCATTAGAGCGTAGACCCTTGGCTCAGAATGCAAATGTCTGGTGAACTGTAAATGCTCCCAGGGAAAGGTTACCAAACTGGGGGCCACAATCACAAATGCCTGCAAAGGCCCAGACACAAAGCAAGTATGGACATAAGTGCATATACATATGTCACTTGCCTGGTGGGGACTGTAACAAATTGAAAACACACAGAGGGCTGAGTGGTCCCCGTCCCACACCAGGTGCCCAGCTCAGGGTCCCAGTGCCAGGAAGAGAAGTCCCCATAACTTCTGGCTGGAAAAACCAGCGGGAACTGAGGCTGAGGCGGCTGGAGCCCCCGCAGCTCCTCTTAAAGGGCCCGCGCACGGACTTACTCGGACTCCCACCCTCCGGGCTCCAGCGTGCGGGAGGGAGCCTGAAAGGCACCAGAGTCTTATGGGGAAGAACTGAGCTGTTTGGCATTGGAGCGAGGCTGGAGAGGCAGCTTTCTCCTGGACAGACGTGCTGTCGGGGACTTTTGTTCCTTTGGTGAGCCCTTCCTGAGCCGGCGGACGCCGCCATATCTGGGACTCCAGCAACCTGGCTCACACTGTTGGCCCCGCCCTGGTGATTCCCTGAGGCCCCGCCCCACCCAACTTTCAGGCCCACCCAAGCTGTTGCCAGTTGCTTCACCATAGGATTGGCCTGTCTTGGAGCCTGCTTCAGCTTTTCCTGAAATCATTCAAACAAGCAGCATCTGGTCTCAGCTAGCCCCACACCTCTCGCTAAGTAATACATTGGAACAAACAGAGGGAGGCAGCCAAAATGAGGAGACAAAGAAACAGGTCCCAAATGAAAGAACAGAACAAAACTCCAGAAAAAGAACTAAGTGAAATGGAGTTAAGCAACCTAACAGATGCTGAGTTCAAAATACTGCTTATAAGGATGCTCAATGGACTTAGTGAGAACCTCAGTGAACTTAGAGAGGGCCTCAAGAGCATAAAAAAGGACCAGTCAGAAATGAAGGAGGCACTAACTGAAATAAAGAATAATTTACAGGGAATCAATAGTAGAGTAGGTAAAGCCAAGAAGCAAACCATGGATTTGGAATATAAGGAAGCAAAAAACACCCAATCAGAACAGCAAAAAGAAAAAAGAATCCAAAGAAATGAGGATAGTGTAAGGAGCCTCTGGGACAACTTCAAGCGTGCCAACATTCGCATCTTGGGGGTGCCAGAAGGAGAAGAGAGAGAACAAGAAATCGAAAACCTATTTGAAACGATAATGGCAGAAAACTTCCCTGACTTGGTGAAGGAAACAGACATACAAGTCCAGGAAGCACAGAGAGTCCCAAACAAGATGAACCCCAAGAGGCCCACACCAAGACACATCATCATCAAAATGCAAAAGGTTCAAGACAAAGAGAGAATCTTAAAAGCAGCAAGAGAAAAGCAGTTTGTTACCTACAAGGGAGTTCCCATAAGACTGTCAGCAGATTTCTCAAAAGAAACTTTGCAGGCCAGAAGGGAGTGGCAAGAAATATTTAGAGTGTTGAAAAGCAAGAACCTACAACCAAGATTACTCTATCCTGCAAAGCTGTCATTTAGAATCGATGGCCATATAAAGAGTTTCCCAGACAAGGAAAAGCTAAAGGAGTTCATCACCACCAAACCATTATTTTATGAAATGTTGAAGGGTCTTCTTGAAGAAAAAGATAAAAAAATATGAACAAACAAAATGGCAATAAATACATATCTATCAACAATTGAATCTACAAACAAAATGAACAAGAAGAACAGAAACATTCTCATAGATACAGAGAACTTTTGTTGGTTACCAGATGGGCGGGGGCTGGGGGGATGGGTGAAAAAGGTGAAGGGATTAAGAAGTATAAATTGGTTGTTAGACTGACAAACCTCAAAGGGAATGGGGGTTGGGCCGTGGGAAGAAATAAACCAAAGAACTTATATGTATATATGCATAACTAATGGACACAGACAACAGTGTGGGGAAAAGCAGGAGGGGGGCGGAAATGGGGAGGAGGGGGGCAATGGGGGAAAAATGAGGAACATCTGTATAATTAATAACAAAAAACTAAAATAAAAATAAAAAATAAAAAAAAAAAAAAAAAAAAAAAAAAAAAAAGAAAACACATGCCACTACCAAGAGTACCCTATTACCAGATCTTTGGTTTCTCATGAAAATTTGGAAATCAAGTTTTTATTGGAAATCTCTGGATTTTAAATGTTGGAATATGTCTATGTCTACATCTATATTTATATCCATATCCATCTTTCTATATCTATACAGGGTGGGGGAAAAGTAGGTTTACAGTTGTGAGTGTGTGAAACAAGAGTTTATTCTTGCATTATTATTTATTAATTATTGTATTATTTTCAATACCAATAACTGTAAACCTACTTTTGCCTCACCCTGTATATTTACTATGAGCTACTAGTTTGCAATTTTTACACTAAATTTTATTTCCCATGATTATTTATTTTTCACAAACATGAATTTGTGGAGAATATGGACAGTAAGAATTATCTCTAGTTATTTGTACATTTAAATATACCTTAAAATAATCTAAAATGGGGTAATTAGAGAAATAGGTATTAATAGCTGTATACCGGCAGTTACTATTATTAATATGAAACCTAGTTTTTCCAATGTGTCCTTTTCTTTGGGAAATTCTCATAGGTTGTCAAGGTTTTCATTTTCAAAAATCCAGTAGTAGCCAAGGAAATGGGGCAAGTTGTTGGAGGACCTAAAGGTCAATTCCAGTTTGGCCACAGTCTGCATGTGCGTCCAAGCCAGATGGAACCACTGGAGGATTCCCAAATGTGTCTTCTCTGTTATTCTACTACTGCACCTTCGTGTATGCTGTTCTCTATGTCTGGAATGTTCTTTCCTTTTCTTCAACTGGCTAAATTCCTCCAGATTTAACCCACCCAACTGGACAAACTCCTCCTACCTCTCAGCCTGGCTCAGGAGGTCCCTCTCTGTCCTTCCATGTGCCTATCAAGGCTCTTATTTTTCACTGTCTGTTTAAACTACTGTCCCCATCCCCTCTGCACATACACACAGGTTCTCTGTGCTTTACTTTTGAATCTTCAGTGACCAGGGCATATTAGGCACCCCTGCTTAGGACACAGAAGGCACTCATTGTATGTTTAAGTTGAGAATAGAAACATTTGTAAAATAAGGGGGAAACAAATTATTTTAAAGTTCCCATCCAATTATAAAACTTTATAAAACATCTTTCATTTACCTCTATTGGCTTCCCAAGGAAATTCTTCTGGGTTATCTTATAATGATATAAGTCACCTTTACGCTTGTAAGCAACAGTGATATTCATATTCAAGTGGAGTTGTTTAATCAGGAGTGAGTATTCTGTCAGGCCCTCGATGGCATTAATTGTATCCTATCGACAAGCAGCAAAGCACAAAAACAGGGTTAGCTTATTTATATGCTCTTTGTTTACAAATATCCTTTCTTATGAGTGGGTAGGGCAATGTTGTCTAGAGATGAAACACCAACTGACTGAGTGAAACTGGTTGAGGGCCCTCTTGTAGAGGTGGATTGAGGTTCTCTCCTTCCCCAATAAGGATGCAGCTCTTAGCAGGAACAGGAAAGATGTGTGGCTTCAGGTCCAGATTCTCCACAATCCTGAGCTTATAACCACAGGTAAGTTGCTCTTTGAAGAATGACTCCAACTCCTTGCATGACTATTTCCTTCTCATCCTTAGGTTTCAGCTTGAAGTCATAAATAAACTCCCCCTTCCCTTTACTTACGGTCCCCCCCCCCCCCGCTTCTGCCCTTTAGAGCATTCATCTCAATTTGTAATACTTTCACTTGTATAGTTTCTTGTTGGCCTCCCCATTGTAATGTAAGAGTCAGAGGGTAAGTATTATATCTTTCCTGGTATCTATTACATTTAGTAGGTATACACATGGTAGCTATTCAACAAGTATCTGTTGAAAGAATAAAAGAATAAACTTAATTTTTCTGGACTTCATCTCTCTTATCTATAAAATCAGGAAATGTAACCACATCAGAAATGTTTGTTTTTTTTGTTTTTTTAATCCTCACCTGAGGACATTTTTGCATTTATCCTCAGATAGAGCAGGAGGGAGAGAGGGAGGAAGAGAGAGAGAGAAACATCGATGTGAGAGAGACACATCGAGTGGCTGCCACCCACACGACCCCAACCGGGGCCAGGGACAAACCGCAACCGAGATACGTGCCCTTAGCGGGAACCGAACCCGGGTCCCTCTGGTCTGTGGGCTGATGCTCTAACCGCTGAGCCAAACCGGCCAGGGTCCACATCAGAAATGTTAAACACACAGCTATCTGCCCATGTCCTTGGCAGCCACTGCCAATCAATGATTCACTATTTCCTGCTAACTCTATAGTTGTACCCAAGATGAAATCCATTTGCCTCCCAGGATTAGATGATCACCAAAGTAATCCCGAAGAACTCCTGTAGCTCTAAATTATATATATATATTCATACATTCTGTTATTGTCCAAACATCCAGGGAACAGAGAAGATATTAACATGTGAACCAAACTTGAATATAGATGTATGTTATATGACTATATAACTAATGCAAAATATATGTATTCAAATGAGTTTACATTGTTAGTTAAACATGTAACAATCAGTATTTCTCTCATTTTTTAATTTATTTTAGGGGGAGGGAACATCAGTACCTTTGTCTACATGGCAGCCTGTTTATTACAATAGGATGTAACATAATTGCTGATAACCTTACTAGTCATTCATGGTCATTAAGAATCATAAAGGAGCCCTGGCCAGTTTGGCTCAGTGGTTAGGGTGACAGTCTGAGGACTAGAGTCACAGGTTTGATTCTGGTCAAGGGCACATATTTCGGTTGCAGTTCGGTCCCCAGCCCTGGCTGGGTTGTGTGGGAGGCAATCAGTCAATGTGTCTCTCTCACATCGATATTTCTCTTTCTCTCTCTCTTTCTCCCTCCCACTCTATCTGAAGATAAATGGAAAAATATCCTAGGGTGAGGATTAAAAAAAAGAAGAAGAATCATAAAGGAAATGCTGGACTTAGAGTCAAGAGAACTGAGTTTTGACTCGGCCACTAACTCCCTGAATGAACCTCTCAGGACTGATTTGCTCTTCTGTATTAGAAGGGTGTCAGTGCAGATAACCTCTAAGAGTCCTTTGATTCTAGACATGTATTCCTCTCTATAGCATGCCAGAATGAGTGTGAAATGTGTGGTGAGGAAGGCAGCAAATATGTTTCAGGAGATGAAACAAGACAAAGAAACATTACCTGGGTCGAATAAAAGCCACCTCCATACCGCTGCTCTTCAGATAGCCATCTGATGATTGGGTTAGCATAAGTCATATCTTTCATGTTCAAAATGGTGAGTAAAGCATAGGCAGTGGTTTCTACCATCTGTGCTGTACCAGTGTTAGGTACAGGGCTATCTTGCTTTTGAAGATCATCTTTCCAAAAACGATATCTGGATGAAATACCTGAACACCAACAAATCACATTGATTAATATGATTAAAAATGTGAATCTGACATAGCAATTCTAGCAGATTTTTAGCAATTTCTTCCAATAGAGATCTTCTGGTTTCCAGAAGTTTCTTATTCTTTTGTAAGAACTTCCTCAAGGTGACCAGTACAAAACAAGATCTCCTAATACTGTGTTATTTTCCTTTACATAAAAAGGTCAACATGGAATGTCTACATCTTTTGGTAGCAGAGGATAGTTCTGAGACTCAATTTCCAATGGGGGCGGGGGTCCCCACACCAACAGACAATTCTCAGACACCTGTAGGGTGTTGGAGAATTCAACTCAATTTTGACCCTATCTACCCAGAGATAGCATCATCAAATTCCACAGGTTAAGACTTCAGTCCTACAAAATGGTTTCTCCCCCAATCCTCCAATTCAGATGCTATTCTTAAACCTGGGTTGTTACCTGTACTTCAGGCCAACTGGCTATAAAACAGAGGTTTCAAAGACCTCCTTCTCTGGTTTGATTAATTTGCTAGAGCAGCTTAAATAACTCAGAGAAACATTTTACTTACTTGATTACTGGTTTATTATAAAAGAATATAACTCAGAAACAGCCAGACAAAAGAGATGCATAGGGCAAGGTGTAGGGAAAGGGTAGGGAACTTCCATGCCTTCTCTAGGTGTAGGACTCTGCCCAATCTCTCTGCTGTTCACCAACCTAGAAGCTCTTTGATTGAACCTTGTCTTTTTGGTTTTTTATAGAGGTTTCATTACATAGCCATGATTGATCAAATCATTGGCCATTGATGACTAATTTAACCTCCAGCCCCTCTCTCCTTCCCTGAGGTTGGGGTGCGGGCACGTACTGAAAGTTCCAACTCTCTAATCACATGGTTGGTTCTCCTGGCAACCAGCCCCCATCCTTAGGTTATCTAAGGACTTTCCAAAAGTCACCTCATTAACAAAAGACAACTTTATGGCTCTTAGCATTTAGGAAATTCCTTGACAGAAAACAATACACATTCTGGAAATTATGAAGTCACACCCAAAGCCTTAGTTCAGTCTTTTATTATTATTATTATTATTATTATTATTTTTTATTCTCACTCAAGGACATTTTTGCATTTATCTTCAGATAGAGCGGGAGGGTGAGAGGGAGGAAGAGAGAGAGAAACATCAATGCAAGAGAGACACATCGAGTGGCCGCCACTCACACAACCCCAACCGGGGCCGGGGACAAACTGCAACTGAGGCAAATGCCCTTAGCAGGAACCGAACCTGGGACTCTCTGGTCCATGGGCTGACGCTTTAACTGCTGAGCCAAACTGGCCAGGGCAGTCTTTTATTATTTACTCCCAATTTAAAGCACTAAAAATAATTTCACATATGCAGCACTTTCTATAAATTAGGTTCTAAATTATATTTGTTTGTTATTGCTCTAGTAATTTAAACTTGTCACCTCAAATCCTTTGTAAAACAAATATATATTTTTTAAAAAAACAGTAAAGCATATTTAGAAATCATTTTTTAAGATTAGTGAAAATTTTGATGTGTCTGTTTTAAATTCAGGATTCCATCATTTGCATGACTTTGGACAAGATGTTTTCCTTCCCTCTCACACTCAGATTTGCTGTATTTAGAGTGAAAGATTTGGTTTTTAAAGATATTTACAGCTAAAACACTATTTGAATTAAGTTCTCTTTCAGCTCTTAAATTCTGTAATTATATGATCCATATCTTACAATACTCAAGATGTTTCTTTTGTGTTAGTACAAGTATTATATAAGTGGTTTTGAGATATATGTTAAGTTTTAGTCGTTTTTAAATGTTGACTGAAGTTAAATGTTGTAGATGGTGATAAACATCATGTAAGACTGATTAAACTTTTACAAAACCTCAGCCAGGAGAGGGCTCAGAAGTGTCTAACCATGCCCGTGCTGATATAGGCACATTGGCCAATGGTCACTGTTACTATTTCTTTACTCTTGACCTATAGGAAGCAGTATATTTAGTCTTCAAAACAAAATATGCAGCTTTATAGCCAAACTGGTACAATATAAACCAAGTAATACACTCTCCTGCTAAAAATCCTCCAAAGCCTTCCCTCTGCACTTAAAGTGGAAATTAAAGTTTAGGGCTACCGCTGACCCCCGTGGCATCTTGATGTGAATGAGACACTTGCTCAGGGTGGAAGCAGACCCAAGCTATGGCGCATGGCTGGGAAAGTAGAGCATGGGCTGGATTTAAGTCTCAATTCATTGTCTTGCTTGAGAGCCCTGTACAGTGCACAACTGTACACAGGAGTCCTGCAGAGCTCCTGTAATGACCTCCAAGGACCTACATAACTGCTTCACCCTTTCCTTCCCTGACCTCACTTTCTACCCCTTATCTCACTTCTTTCCAGCCACACTGGCCTCCTTGCCATTTTTGGAGCACCAGGCATATTCCGTTCTTGGGGTATTTGCACGTGTTGTTTCCCCACCAGGAAGGCCCTTCTAGATAGCCACTGGCTTGCTTCACCTCACCTCCTTCAGCTTTCAACTCAAATGCCATCTTCTCAGTGAGGTTTAAGCCTGATCACCCTATCAAATATTACAACTCAACTTTGCCCTGTCCCCCTTCCCTGCTTGATTTTTCTTCATATCAGTCATCACCAACCTATTCACTATATGCAATGTTTTACTTATTATATTTGTTCTTCTTAACTAGAATGTAAATTTCACCAGGGCCTTGATTTTTTTTGTTGTTACTGCTTTATCCCCAGAGCCTAGAACAGTGTATGGTACATAGGAGGTACTTGATACATATTTATTAGATTTAGGAATGAATAAATATGTGCTGAATGAATGAATAAACAAATGAATAATGGCACTTATTACATTACATTGTGATGGTTTGTTTCTCGGGGGCAGGATTGTGTCTTACTCAGCTTTGCATGCCACCTACTTTCCAGAATGAGCAGACTCTATATACTTAGTAAACGCTTGCCGAAAAATGTATGGAACCAGTCATACCTTTAACCGAAGCTTTCTTCTTCAGGGCTGAGAGAATGGAACGAAACTGTGAGTGAGTTGTATCTCCCAGGGAAAGAGCATAAGCAGCAATGGCCAGTGTGAAGGTACTGTGGGCCGAGAGAGCATTTTCAAGCAGAAAAGTGTCAGCTGCAGTTAGAGCTGTGCTGATTTTCTGGAAACAAGGGCAAAAGATACCTAAGTTTCTTTGTGAAGCTTCAACTTATCAACTAATGCGAACTACCTCCAGGTGGCACCATCCTGAGGTAGGCAAGATAAAGGGTGGAGAGAGAACTGGCCTAATGGGAATGGATGGTGTCCAACTGAAGTGAACCCTTCCTGGAGAAGAAGCAGAGCATAATCTCAGAAGTGAAAACGAGGTTGTCCAAATTGAGTCAAGCTTTTTGCCCCTGAATTCTCATCTCCCTTTAAAGGTTTGTCCCTTTAGTTTCTACTTCCCAGGTCAGACCTAGCCTCCAGGAAGAAAAAGCACTGAGCATAGACAAAGCTTTCATCATTCACCCTCAGCATAACTGAGTCAGGTACATATTTTCAAAAAAAATTTTACTAAATAAAATCATAACTAGCAGACAAAGAGCTAAGCTGCCAAAATACTTTTTGATCCTAAGGATTCCTGGAAAATAGTCTCTATTCTTCGTCCTGAAGACAACTAAAATAGTTATTTTGGATAAGTAGTTAGGGGAAAGCATAGTGCAATTCTACTAACATCTTGCCTGGCTCCTTCTCTCCCAGCTCCAACTGTATCTTACTCATGTACTGCGAGGTGCCAACTGGTTCTCTAGGTCCCTGGAAACTGGTCCTCATTGATTATCTTGTCTTGTTAAGTATAAATAACAATTCTCTTGAAACAAACAAAAAGCATTATCTTGCTTTATTGTTCTAGTTCTACAAACCCCCTTGGGTTTTCCATCTCCATTCTGTATGCTGGTTTGAAGGACTGGTTTAATTTACTTCTGATTTGTAGGCAGGAGCATTTAACCTCAGCTCAGGGACCTGTCTCTTCCCAGATCGGAATTTCATATCTGTTATCCCTTGGGATCTTTTATGTTGATTCACTTAAGTGAATCCTCTCCTTATTCCCCTCAGTTTCCAAGCAAATGATCAGCACAACCCAAAGAAGCAAACATGCTATTGTGTATCCTCAGTGGTTCCATGATATAGAGTGCCTCAACTATAGATTAGAGTCATATACATATAAGATTTGGCAGAGATAAGAGAAGGGAGCTGGGGATGCTGGGTCATTTTCTCATCATAGTCAGAAGTTATCAGTTCTAGTTCCAGTTTTATGATTCAGTAGCCTGTGAACGTGAACAATTAAATTCACCTGTCCTTTAGGCCTCAGTTTTCTCAACTGTTCAGTAGGTTAGATCATAATTCTGAAATCCTCTGATTCTGGGGTTACAATTATCTTCAAGTTCTGCCTCCTTGCCCCTTCTCCCACCCAGTATATGGTACAGAAATAGATAATGGGTGTCAGAGAAAGAAAACTCTTACTTACCGTTAGGGGGCATATATCAAAAGCCTTTCTAATTCCAATCACAGTAAAGGCTGTAAGATATAAGGTGTTCTCTTGGGGTTCAGTAGACAAGGTACCCTAAAAATAATTATGAAGGAGAATGAAATGGTGTCTTAAAGTGAAATGACCTCGTTCTAATCTCCATTTCGAGTTTAATATCCCTCTCTCCCTTCGTGCATTCCAGCTGGACTACTTGCCATTTCTCAGTAAACCCTGCCTGGGTCTGTCTTACTTCATGCTTTCACATGTCCTTCTCTTCCACACCTCCCCACCCTGAAGCTCCACTTCATACCTCTTCACCACATTCAAATTCTCCCCCTCCTTCAAGACCCTGCTAAAATGCACAAAGCACTATTCTGCCACTATTCTTCCTTATTTTTTTCTCTTGGGGCAGTGACATTCCAATGCAATGCTTCAAGACCTTCCACGAAGTGACCTCTAGTACCTCTCCAGTTTTATTTCATGCCATGCACCTCCTAGCTCTCTTGGCCTCAGCTCTTTGAACCATGCTCTCTCTTTCCACTTCAAAAGTGGCAGGCATGCTGTTGACTCCACTTGGAACTCTTCCTGACTCCCTCCTACCTAGCTCCCAGGAACCTGGTAACTCATTTTTTTCAGCTCCCCCAATCTAAGTTAGATCCCCTGCTTTCAATGAAATGATATTCCCCTTTTCTTAACATGTACCACACATTTGAAATTATCTACTCAATATCTCTGCTAGATCATAAGCTCTGTGGCCTCAGTGACTACACCTGTTTTGTTCACTGTTTTGTCCCTACCATGTAGTACTTAGTGTACGTTCAATTAATATTTATGAACAAATAATGAACACACATACTTACATCTTGATTAGAGTCACTACTATATTTACTCTACTTTCCCTACCAGTGTGTGAGCTCCTTTGTCCCAGGGATACTCTTGGTCCATCCTTCCCACTCTTCCTTCCCCTTGCTGCCCAAAATAGGCCCTTGCATGTATTAGGTGCTCAGTGAATGGTTGTTGAATTAATGTAGATAGACGGATGGATGGGGTGGACAGCTTAAGTAATTATTGTACCATTTTACTCTTCAAATGTCATTGTCACTTGCCCCCATATCTTGTGGGAGTTCTAATCTGCTATTGGTCCAACAGAAGACCATTATGAGACTCCTGTTAGCCAGGGAGCCCCTTGTGTCTGATAAAAAAATTCTAAGGAGTAGAATATATTGGAACAATATTGAAATTTGTATGCTAAACATATAAGTAGATTCTAATCTCAAACAACACTTTGTTGCACTTTGTAATAAATTGACCCCAATGTCTCTTTTCAACATAGTGCAAATAGGGTCCCTCCCATCTTTCATGACAATACCCTGCAGCCTTGACCTGTAAGAAGGCTCTGAACTTCAGGTACAGATTCCATACCAAGGGTTCGTGGACAGTTAGTGCATTTTACCCATTCTGAGATCTCTAGCACTTGCTCCCATCAATGCCTGTTATACAAGATGTCTAGGATATCACTTATCTGACCTATACTGGATGGTCTAAAGAGCAGTATAAGAAGAACTTTCAAATTCTTTGCCTGTGTGCAAGAGGATTTTCTTGCAGGAATACACACATTTTTACTCTCTTCTTCATCCTCCTAAAATAGGGTGAGAATGAAACTCAAACTTGTAAATAGAAATATTGCTAATCTGTACATTTGGTTTCCTTACTTGTAATTTTAGTGGTTGATAATGGGAATATTTCTTGAAAGATCCATTTGGTAGTTGACATTGCTCAATCAGCCACATTAAAGAATTACAAATTGAATTTTGGTTCTGAGGTAAATATTTATGTAATTGTCCCAGTACTCTTAAAACAAAAGCTGTCAACCTTTAAGACAAAATCAAATAAATAAACATTTAGACATTGACTTTCTTCTGGCTCTCAATTTACAGTATATTTTAGTTCATACAGTGTTTATTCTTTAAAAGAAAAATAACATTTTGTTGTTAATTCTCACCCAAGGATATTTTTTCCATTGATGTTTACAGAGAGTGGAAGGGAGGGAGGGAGAGGGAGAGAGAGAGAGAGAGAGAGAAACATAGATGTGAGAGAGACACATTGATTGCTTGCTTCCCGTATGCACCTCAACCGGGGCTGGGGATCAAACCTGCAACTTAGGTATGTGCCCTTGACCAGGAATCAAACCCACGACCCTTTGGTACATGGGCTGATGCTCTGACCACTGAACCACACCGGCCAGGACAAAAATAACATTTTAAAACATGTAATTCCAAAGTAAGTTGTCACCATTTTACAAGAGAAGGGAAGATTTTAGGAAGATCTCCAAAAACATTCAGTCAACAAATGTGAGCCACACATATTCTATGATAGCAACATTGTTAGTCTGTACACAAGCTAAAAATTGATGCCTGATTTTTTAAAAAATTATTTTTAAAGTTAAAGATGGTATGCCCTGGCTGGTGTGGGTCAGTGGTTAGAGCATTGGCCCGCCCACTGAAGAATCATGGATTTGATTCCTGGTCAAGGGCACGTACCTGGGTTGCAGGTTTGATCCCCACCTCAGTCGGGGTGTATGTGAGAGGCAACCAATCAATGTCTCTCTCACATCCATGTCTCTCTCTCCCCCACCCTCCCTTCCACTCTCTCTAAAGAAATCAATGGAAAAAATATCCTCAGGTGAGGATTAACCACGGCAACAAAAAAGTTAAAGACAGTGACACCAACAGTACCCATGAACATGAGCTGTGGAAGAGCAAAATCATTAAATTCTAGATTGTAAAATTTGTACAAGCCATCTAATCTGAATCCCTGTCTGAAGCCTGATGCCCTTCCCCAACACTCATGGGAGTGTTTATCTGCTTCCCTTTGAGCCATGCCATTGATTCAGGACTCACCACCTCACAAGGAAGTTTTAATTATCATCATTAGTCAGTCAAAAAGCAATTTAAGTCTTTACTAATATCTCTCAAAGAATATCAGACAGGATCTAATTCACAGCCCCCACATGCTTCTTATGCCTTCATTCCTTTCTTCTGGTTCCCTCACTCACTCAGCTGCCCTAGATCTGCCCATTCTTCAGTTCCTCAGATGCCTTTGAGACACTTGACTCCCTCCCTCACTTTAAAATTTTGTTTTCATTTTCCTTATTTATTTATTTATTTATTTATTTATTTATTTATTTAATCCTCACCCAAGGAAATTTTTCCATTTTTTGTTCAGATAGAGCGGGAGGGAGAGAGGGAGGAAGAGAGAGAGAGAAACATCGACGTGAAAGGGACACATTGAGTGCCTGCCTCCCACACGACCCAACCAGGACTGGGGACAAACTGCAACCAAGGTACGTGCCCTTAACGGGAACCAAACCCGGGTCTCTCTGGACCACAGGCCGACGCTCTAACTGCTGAGACAAACCAGCCAGGGCTCATTTTCCTTTTTTAAATGAATGATATATCATTCATTGTACTTTTTGCATATTTCCTGCATTTCTCCAAAAAAAAATCTGAAAGTATTCAGGTAGAGGCCATTTTTCCCTATGTATCTATTTCTCTCAAGGAACTTGTGGAGTTGGGTCTAGGACAATAGACAAGTGTTTCTATGTGTCTGGCTGGACGCCATCCACTCAGTTTTGCCCAGAACTCCTGAGAGGCTCTGGGTGTTTACTGAGAGGCTGTCGTATCTTCCTGTGAGGGTTTCTGTTCTCTAGGCATTTAGTTGCCAGCTCCTATTGTGGTGGTTTCTAGTCTGGATCAACACCCACCCACCACATCCTGGTAGTTACCTTCTGGTTGGCATGCTCCAGGGATATACATGTCTTTTAGAATGTGCCATCCACACAAGGTTAGACCCATTGCTAAGGTACAATCTGTGAGATTTGGTGACTGACTGGATATAAAGGCAAAAGGAAAGGGAGGAGTCAAATCAGGGATAAAGTACAGAGTATTGCTGTGCACTGATCAAGGAACAGAGAAACAAAAGAATGAATTTGGTATGGATTGTGTTTGAAGGACCTTTGGCTCCCAGACCCCAGACATGTGGATCTGGAGCTTAAGAAAGAAGTTAGGTCTTGAGACATCGATTAGGGAATCATCTGCAGAGAAGTTACCAAAGTCATGGGCAAAGGTGAGATTGTACATGGAGAGATTACAGAAAATAAGAGGGTCAAGGATGAAATCCTGGGGCGTCTCAATAGTTAAAGAGCATAATCTAAAAGTTAATTATTCTAGATTGTAAACTCTTTAAAAGTATTTCATATTGCAGAATCTACAAAGCACATGGCATAGTGTGTTTTTAGTAAATAAATGATCAAAGTGTGATAGTATTTTTTTAAAAATAGATTGCTGTATGGATTTAATTCAAACTGTGTTTTCCGCAAATCATCAGAATTATGGAAGTTATTATGCTTCACTAAATAAGTACTTATTGAGCGCCTACTATGTGCCAGGTTTGTGCAAGGTACTAGGTATACTTTGAATTGCCTATGTAGAGTTTATATTCTAGTGGCCGTCTAACAGACAATAAGTGAGATAAGTAAGAATGTTAGCAATAGTCAGAGGGGAGGGGGTTAGGGGCCTAGGTGAAATAGGTGAAGGGATTAAGAAAAAAACAACTCATAGACACAGACAACAGTATGGTGATTATCAGAGGGAAAGGGGGGGTAGGGCAGGTAGAGAAGGGTAAAGGGGGGATAAATGGTGACAGAAGGAGACTTGACTTTGGGTGATGAACACACAATACAATATATAGATGATGTATTATAGAATTGTACACTTGAAACCTATATAGTTTTATTAACCAATGTTACCCCCAATAAATTCAATTTTTAAAAAATTTGAAAAGAATGTTAGTAATACATTCTAAGGAGAAAAGGAAAGTTGGGGAGAAGGATATAAAGTATTGGGATGGGAATCGGTAAGATTTTAGGTAGAATGATTAGCAGAGGCGTCACTGAGAAGGTGACTTTTGGTAAAGACCTAAGGGAGGTAAAGAAGCCAGCCATGCTGATACCTTGGGGGAGCATTCCAGATAGAAGGAACAGTCAATGCAAAGGCCATGAGTTGGAAGCATGGCTGGCATGTTTGAGGAACAGCAAAGTGGCCATTGGAGTTCGAGTGGAACGAAAGAGAGTAGAAGGGGATACAGATGGAGAGATGAGGTGGGGCCAGACAAAGGAGAGTCTTGTAGATCACAATAAGAATTTGGGTTTTGCCCTGGCCGGTTTGGCTCAGCGGTTAGAGCGTCGGCCTGCGGTCCAGAGAGACCCAGGTTCAGTTCCCGCTAAGGGCATGTACCTCGGTTGCAGTTTGTCCCCGGCCCTGGTTGGTCGTGCGGGTGGCAGCCACTCGATGTGTCCCTTTCACGTCGTTGTTTCTCTCTCTCTCTCTCTTCCTCTCTCTCCCTCCCACTCTATCTGAACAAAAAATGAAAAAAAAAAAAATGTCCTCAGGTGAGGATAAAAAAAAAAAAATTGAAAAAAAAAGAAAGCATTTGGGTTTTTACTCTGGTAAAATGGGAAGCTTCTGAATGGTTTTGAATGGCATGAACTAACTTTCAACAAGATCATTCCAGATGCTGTGCTACACAGACTGAATAGGGGCAAGGGCTGAAGCCGAAAAACCTGGGGAGGCTAGAGCCATAATCCAGGTGAGAGATGAGAGTGGCTTGGACCAGGATGGTGCAGTGAAGTTGGTAAGAAGTAGTCACATCAGGATATATTTTGAAGGTACAGCCAAAAGTATTTGCTGGATCAGATGTGGCTTGTAAGAGAAAGAGGGCACTGAAGGATAACTAAGCTTTTAGCCTGAGCAACTAGACAAATGAAGTTTCCATTAAGGTTGTTATTCTTTAGTTAATTAATCAACTGCTATATAAAGGGTAAGATAAAACCTCTACTTACCAAGTACTAGCTTGTCCACCTTTCCACATGCTATAAGAATAGTCAGGATTTTTGTAGGACATGATGCTTATCATCCCTAAGAGGCACCAGAAAAAGAACAGAGTGTTTTATTGACCTCCATTTCTACTCAAAGAGTGCTTTATTAGCTGCTGGGAGTGGTAAAGTTCCCCTGATGTTGGGCAGCAAGTATTGCTTTGTGGTCAACATTGAACTTCTCAAAGGAAGTATACAAATCACTTGAATTGGGAATTATCAAGTAAAACATTCTGAGCTCATTCAAGAAGGAAGAAAGTGCTCTGTAGATTTGGAATGCAGGTGTCTTGTTTCTCATCCAGGCATTTTAGTAAGTTAAGCCAAAATGCAACAGCAAGTAGTATGTATTCATATAGTAGAGTCTACCTTATGATGTTTTTGCTGACATGCTTTTACAGTTAAGCTTTTGTATAATTCATAACAACATAAATATTAGTTTAATTAAACTGTTAGTTTAAAAACACAAGATTTTTATATGTAATATGTGAAATAGATTTTTTTTTAACCTTCTTTTAATTTTTTCTTCAGGTACTGTTTTTCAGCTAATGAGTTAGGAGAAAAAATGTTCCAATGATGTCCTGCTTCCAGGTAGTGATAAACATAGAATACTGGGACAACACTCATCAATTCCGCCTCTGCATTCCCCTTGGGGAGGTTGGTAAGGATATCAATGCCTTCTCGACTCAGAGCTGCAGACATGACCTCACCCATAAGCAGTCCTGAAACACACACACAAACAAAATGAAAAGACACACAATAAATTTCTATTAATTTCTGAGTAACAGTATATTTTAAATAGAGATAAGAGTAAGCATCCCTATTCTTTCCTTTTTATCCAGACATTTGAATTACTTCTCAGAACTGGGGAGATACAGAATAAAAGATCTGGTTAGGAAGATAGATTTTAAAAAAACCACACACACACCCCCCCAAAAGTAGGCTTAAAAATAAAACTGTTATATGGTGGTAAGATGGTGTGATACAGTGGGTAGATTACTGCATAGAGTACATGGCAAATTAATTGCCATTCAACCTGATAGTGTTAGACACTGTAAACCCTATTAATCAGTTGCTTCCACAAAGCAAAGCAAAGAATCTGAATTGTGAATGCTCTGTGAGTGCTGTGAGGGTCCTACACTGTCCATAACTCAGTTTGATCCTGGGCAAACCACTTACTTATATACCCCAAAACAGGTTTGCACAGGATTAAAAAGTCCTTTCCAGCCCTGGCCGGTTTGGCTCAGCAGTTAGAGCGTCGGGTTGTGGACCAATGAGTTGCAGGGTCGATTCTGGTCAAGGGCACATACCTAGGTTGCAGTTCATCCCGGGCTCTGGGCGGGGTGGTGTGGGAGGCAACCAGTTGATGTGTCTCTCTCACGTCGATGTTTCTCTCTCTCTCCCTCCCTTCTACTCTATCTGAAGATAAGTAGAAAAATATCCTCTGGTGAGGATAAAAAAATTAAAAAAAAATTTTTTTGTAATTCCTTTCCAGTACTAACATTCAGTGATTCCAAGATCTTACCTGAGACAAAGTGTAATCAGGACCTTCTATTATTTTGATAATATATCATTGAATTTTAAAGGCTGGAGACCAAGGAAAACCCAGCAAAGATACCATTTTTGCAAATGCAAAAGAACCCTTCTCAGACTGGTAATTGAGCAGAGCGGTGCTGTTGTTTTGGGGCCATTTGCAGTTCATAAGGCATTCTCTGGAGCAGAACTGGCCACTAAGATCCTGGAAAGTTCTTAAGTCTAGAAGCAGCTGCACCTCCATTGTAGAGAAGTCTTTGGGTCAATGACACCCCCTCCCCCTCCATCATGGAGAATAAATCTCCATTTAAATGAGGCCAGTGGAAGAAGGTACTTGAAAAGTCTTCGTGGATTTGAGGGTGGGAATAGGAGTAGGCTACTCCCAGAGGTGAATCTGTATATGCTACTGAGTAGAGAAGAGGAGAAATAGGATAATCATGAGGATATTTGATTTTTGTCTGAAGCACAAAGTGAAATGATAAGTAAAAATGGCATTTGTTAACTTACCTTTTACACTCACAATCCTTTTGACTTTTGTTTTGGGGACCAAATCTAATGGTACCCTGTATGGGAACTCTTTTTGTGTGCTAACGACACCTGAAATTAAATTTTAAAAAGTTATTAGATTCACACAGAGTTCTTGAGGAAAGACTATTTGCAGATTATTTATAATATAGCTACCTCTAAGGAAGTAAAAAACAAAACCAAAAACTCTTTTATAATAGCAATATTAAAATTTTAGAAGGAAGTTTAAAAAATTAAGGATTTTTATCAAACCCTAGGCTTATGTAATCTCTTTAAATAAAGCATTAAATTTGACTGTAAGCTTTCTGGGCATTACAAGATAGAAAACAAGTAGATTATATAAATCTTATTGACTGGTAAAAGTGAGATAGTCATTTTGTTCAGAGAGAAAATTGTTCTTGGAACTGAAATCTAAAAATAATTAACATGTAATTCCTTAGTCAAGGGAATGTGAAGATTAGCTCTATTAGGAAACATGCCCTGAAATTCTTTCCACCTTCTCTTTTCATTCTTACTTGGATACTTTCTCTATGCATAATAACAGAGTTTTAGCATACCGGTATCAGAGCATTTTTCTACTGTAATCACTGGTTTATCTAATAAAGATGATAATATTTACCATTTTACTGATAGAATAGCAAGGACTCTGCTAAACTCTTTAAATGCATTGTTACACTGGATCCTTACATCATCCCTGTATGCTGGGTCTATTATTATTTTTATTTTATAGATGAGGTAACTGAGGCTTAGAAAGCAAATTCTAAGCAAGGGCACAGATGGAGCTGTGATCTGAACTCCAGAAGTTTTATTGCAGAGCCCAAAGTAGTCACCACAAAGAGACTACCTCCCATCGTCCTGCTAAGAAAGCTCTGTGCAGGCAGGAACCATCTCTGTAGTCCCAGCACTTAACACAGTCCCTGGCATATGGCTGATACTTTAAAAAATTGTGACGTTTTGCAATTTAATGGACAAGCCACATGGCTTTGCAGAAGAGACAGGAATGTTCCTCAGATAAATTCTTTCTTCATTAACCTTTGATAAATGCTGAGGATATAATATTAAAATAAAACTCAGTGGAGACATTTAAGAGGTTTGCAGTGTGATCGAAAGAACATGGAGTTCAGAAAGAATTTACTCTATATGTGACACTGGGCAAGACACAATCTTTCTATGCCTTGATTTGCTCATCAGTTAAATAGAAGCAAATTTTTCCTCAAAGGGGTTTTGTGGGATAAAAATAATATAATCAAAGAATCTGGAAAACAGTTCATGCACTATATCTGATACTTAATGATAGTAGGTTGTTTGAAATTATCTTAATTTGATCCTCCACCATTTTTCCCCCTTTTACCTGCAAAACTATTTTGATTCTCATTATCAACTCTGCTACCAGAATGAAAAGGTACAGAAGAGAAAGCTAACACTAAGAGAAGTCAATTTTACTCCTTGTCAGAGATCATTATAAAAGACCCATCAAGACATCCCATATAAAGGTAGATGCCAGTGAGATTAAAACATTTAAAAGGTACATCTGTAAAACCAATAAGATAAAATATACAGCAATATCTTTGTGAACTAACAGCATGGAAAAACTTATTAAAAATTAAACCCCAAATATATAATAATAAAATGAAATTATAATGAATTTGACTATATCGGCATTAAGGATTCCTGTTCAAAATGCACTATGGTTCATTATTGTATGAAGAAGTACACCAGAGATAAAATCAATAAGAAATAGATAAGAAAACTCAAATGTAAAATAGAAAAAAGTGTAAAAGATAGGAACAGGCAATTTATAGATGGGAAGCCTAAGTGGCCAACACCTATGTGAAGAAATGCCTAAAATCAAGAGTAATCAGAAGATTCCAAATTCAAACAATAATGCAGTGTTGGTGGAAGTGTAACTAGTACAGCCCTTAAGAAGAGCAATATGACAGAAGTATATGACACTCAATATATGTACGCCCTTTGACCCAGCAGTCCTACTCCTGGATACATGGTTCAGATAAATGCTTACACAAATTTGCAAAGGGAGATGCATAGGATGTCTACTGCAGCATTGTTTATGGTAGTGGAATCCATCAGTAGGGGATGGCTAAGTAAAACTGTGGTGGACTATATTTTGAAATACCATGCATGAAGCAGTGAATTAAATGTACATATAGCATTAGAGATATTTCTTTAAAACAGAGTATTGAGTTTAAAAACTTAAGAAATAGAACAGGAGCTATAATACAGTACCTTTCATATGTTAAAACCAACATAATGTCTCTATTCAAAGACATATATCAAGCAAGCATATTTAAGTGGGTGCATTTGGAGGAAGGAAAATGGGAGTCAGGAATGAAAGGAAGAAATAAAACATGAGATTGGCTTGTCCAGACCAATGATAATGGTGTGACAGAAAGTGGGGTGAGGGTGGGGAGCTGAACTCTGCATCTGAGATGTGAAAAATAGGGGAAAAGGGTTTGTCAGGGAGAGAAAGTAGAAACTAACAATTAGGGCTAGTCTTAAGTATTGAGTCTCTGTGTTAAGTCTCTTTTAAGCTGATGTCACACAATGTTAATGACTATTACTTAACAATTTGTTCTGATACCTTATTCTCCCTCACTGATGAATTTTTCAGATTTCTTCTAATATTATTGCCCATTTACCATGATTTTATCTTTCCAAATATATCTTAGGTGTGTGTGTGTGTGTGTTGAAAACAAACTCTATAGCCCTGGTCAGTTTGGCTCAACGGTTAGAGCATCAGCCTGCAGACCAGAGAGTCCCAGGTTCGGTTCCGCTAAGGGCACGTACCTCGGTTGCAGTTTCTCCCCAGCCCCGGTTGGGGTCGTGTGGGTGGCAACCAGTCGATGTGTCTCTCTCATATCGATGTTTCTCTCTCTCTCTTCCTCCTTCTCTTCCTCCCACTCTATCTGAAGATAAAATACAAAAATGTCCTCAGGTGAGGATAAAAAATAAATAAATAAAACAAACTCTATAATGTCTTATCCTGGTATAGCAATCTCAATATATAAATATTGAAAGTATTTAATAAAATCTGAAATAAACTGGACAGAATCAACTGCCACCTTTACCCTATTTAGCACTCTAGAAAGTAACAAAGTTGCCTAACTCTAAATTGTCTAAAATGATAAGGGGAAAAAAATGACAGGACAAGATTGAAAAGAGGCATAGATTTTTTTCTTAACCAAGGTTTTTGATGGAGAGATCAATTTCCAGATAAAAGATCATTCATTCCCATCTGTGGCCCTGATGTTCACACCTAGGATGGGTAAGACAGGGCCATTTTGGAAAGCTGTTTGCAATAATGTTAGTATAGGAGGCAAAAGGGTAAAAAGGAGGACAAGCCAAAGGATGAAGTAGCTCTGAGTCATGATGTGATTGTTTGAGGCTAAAACCCTCAGAACTTACAATATCTCTACCCACAGATACCCCACAGTGGGTGGAGGTCTGTGTGTAGATAAAATTAGAGAAAAACGCTAGTGTATGGATACATATATATATAGGACAGATTTTTCTTTTGCTACTCCAGTGAAGTCATCCTTATTCAGTTTATGATACTCAGCTAGTTTAAAATGTTAAGGTCTTAATTCTTTGCTTTCCCAGAGGAAATGGCACTCTGAAATAAACTTTTTTACCCCCATTGCTATATCACTGAAAGAAAAGAAAAACGATTCAATGCAACAATAAGGTAAATTTTAACTATTTAATAAGAACTACAGAAGTCTGTCTTTTTTGTTGAAAAGAATTGTTAACTGAACACATTATAAATTTCATAAATAGATAATGTATTTAGACTTGATTAAGTGCTCAAATGTTTGCAAAATTCTAACTTTGAGAAGATTCAAAATATCTCAAAAGAAAAAAGTTAAGCAGGAACAATGAGGAATGGTTTGTAAAGTGATTAATCAACATTGTGTTTTCAAATAATGCATGTTAAGTATGTAAATGACTTTTTCTTATGTGTTCTTTGGACTGATGGTTCAATAAAATATTATAATTATTATTGTGTTGGATAGAAAATTATTAGTATCTAGGGAAGTCATGCAATTGTTAATACTTCAATGCTTTGCATTTAAAACTAATGGAATTATTTTTCTTTGTTCTACACCCATCCAGATAATAGTATAATACATTCTATCAAGAATGTCAGTGAACTAAGATGTGGACATTTCTGAGTCCAGACAATTAATATTTTGAAAAATAGTGTTTCAAGTTACATATACACTTTAATTTCAGGACAAGATTGGAAAGAGGCATAGAGTAAAAGATGACATATAAAATACAATATTATTTTGCCTACCATAAATACCCCTTGGGTCCAGAGTAATACCAGCAAAACTTTCCTTTTTGACACCTTCTGGCTAAAATGAAGACAGAAAGCAATCAGTTAAGAACATAATTAAATCTATGTGATCTCAATTTTTAGATCAACTTGACCACTTTTCCAATTAAAAAATCCTTTTTGCAGTGGGGGAGGGAGGAGGTAAAGTATGTTTAAATACTTAAATGCATATATGCAAGAATAAAATTTTCTGGCTATTTGCATAATAATCAGAGCAAACACTAAATAGAAATTATTATAAGCCAGGTAACTGACCTAGGTGCATTATATGTATTAGCTCATTTAACCTCAAAAATACTTTATGAAGTAGGTGCTATTATTATTCCCATTTGACAGATGAGGAAACTGACTCACAGAGAGATCAAGAAACTTATCCAATGGCACACTGCAGGACCCAAACCCAGACAGCCTGGTTCCAGAGCCTAAGCACGGAACCACCATGCAAGGATGCATAGAATAAGCCTTGCACAAAATAAGTCAATGTATGTTTACCAAAGTGAATTTCATGGATGAAATCAGAACTCAGAGCATGAACACTGTGCACCTTGAGAAAGAAGACACCTACTAAGAAGAGCTCCTGGTGGCTAGCTGGGCCCAAATTAAAAAAAAAAAAAAAAAAAAGGAGAACCTAGCAGCCATTGGTATATAGGAGCCTCTCACACAAACTGCACTTCAGGGAGAAGGCTGTGCTGAACTGCTTTCCTGCACTGTGTTTCTGCCATCTGAGGCAGCCCTTATAAAGGAGTTCCTGGAATCCTATTTCAACCAACAGGACTGAGGCTTTCCCCATCCAATTGGAGCTGTGCAGCTCCAACCAACCAGAGTGGCTCTATTCTGACCAATTAGGACAGTGCCTTTTGGACCAATCACACTCCCAGCATTTGGAGTCCTCATTTGCACGAGGACAGACCAATTAGGGACCAGGGGTGGGGACTTCTATCCATATAAGCCTGCTCCCCTCTGGCTCCCTTTCCACAGAAGACTGAATACTGTATTTCCCTGGCTGAGCTGAAACAGAGCAGAGTAGACCAATGCAGGCCAGAGCAGACTGGCACAGAATGTAGCAGACCAAGTCACAAGTCACAGTAGGGCAGACGACACAGCACAAAGCAGACCAGGAAGGAGCAGAGCAGAGCTTTCTAGCTGGAGAGGGGCCTGGCCCCAGGGCCACCTGTCCCTAGGGCTGCCTCACAGCTGTGCTATACCACAATTGAGCTGTTTTTCACTGAATAAAGTTTCCTTCCTGCACCCCAAATTGGGGATTCCTGTTGGCATTGAAGTGGCACCAATGTCCATTGGTTGACAAGACCTAGGAAGACACAGTTCTGTCATTAATTAGCCATGTGACTCTAGTCAATAATCTTATTTATAAGATCATATGAAGACACTCAACAGACTGGGTAAATTGTACTTAATAAATGATAGTTTTTTTTCTTTTTTTGGCCTGTTTACTTATTTATAAAATGGAAAATTTTCTAGACTGTAAATTCTAAACTATAAATGCATGGGCATGTCTTATTTAAGCTCTAGTTGCTAGTATAATATCTGGCAAATAGATTTCAAGAACACACTCTTTAAATGTGTTGGGGGTGGGGGAACCTAGAAGGCTATATAACAAATTGTTAAGATTGGATAGCTCTGGGTGTGGGAATTATTGGTGACTTTAATTTTCTTCATTTTTTTTTTTTTGAGTATTCTATATATTCTACAATAAGCAAGTATTGTTTTGCTTAAAATATTAAGATATAATTTCAGAGTTAAGAAAAATTACAAGAATAATACAAAAAAGATCTGAGATAACTCAGATTTCCCCAAATGTTAACATTTTGTTACATGTACATTATCATTTTCTGTGTCTCTTTCTGAATTACTAAGCGTAAGTTGCTGATAACTTTTTTTCAGAATGAAAAAAGGGATTTAAAAAGAATCAGGAAAAACATGTTTCTTACCACCACTCGTAATGTTTTTACTAAGATTTCTTTGCCCTGTGAAGTCTCCAGTGTAAAGTTAACTTTATGAAGGCCGATTTCCAGAGGAAGCACTGTGAAGGTCACCAAATGACTGGAGGAGCCCTCCACTCTCTGGGACAGACATCTGGAGGTCTTTCTCCTCTGAGGGTCCATGACTGAACTTCCTGAGGAACAGATTCCCTCCACAGGAGACATTGTAACGCAGAACTGAAATATCACCAATGAACAAATATATCAAAACACTTTATAAGGAAAATATGTCCTATGTTCGTCTGGACATAAACTCTCTCCTGATACTTTTCCAGTGTTAAATAATCCCTTAGATTCTAAGGCAGAGGAGAAAGCTCATTCCAGAGTTTCTAAAACATACATACAAGTTACTATAGATCTTAGCAATCTGAGGGGATATCTAGAAAGCTCAACACTGCTCAGAAATATCTTACCTTCCTTATACTATTACCTACTAAGTCAGGGACAAAGCTACTGAAGTTCTTTGTTCATGTTGTGCTAGCGTTTGTTACAATGTCTCTTTGTATTTTAGACAGTGGGAACCTTCAGCCTCAGGCATTCTGTCTTAATCATCTTTGCATCTTTTAGCTCAGTCTTGGTATTCAAAAAATGGTTTTAAGAAAGACTGAAAACTTCCATCTCTTGGCATTCAAGGCCCTGCACAATACGTTCCCAAATTAATTTTCCAATCTTACCTCTTAACTTCTCACTTGTACCTAATTTTACAACCAGGCTCTGACTCCAGAAAGACCTAGGTTCAAATCTTGGCTCTGCCTTTTACTGTATAATGAGAGCAGGTTGTAAGACCTCTTTCACTATTCATTTCCTCATAGTTGTAGTAGAGATAATAATAGCAGGTACTAACTTCTGGCTCAAATAGTGAACTTTTTTTTTTTTTTTATCTCCCTTCCAAAATTCAGTGAATAGACAGAATTGAGAACTGTACCCAAAAGAACAAATCTTTAACAACCAGAATAAATTAAGCAGAGAAACAAGCAAGAGTTCTAATATTCAACAACTAATTTTGAGGAATTTCTCAAAAATAAAAAGTTCCTTTTCCCTGTTCAGAAACACAAACAACCAGGGTGGGTGGGGCAGGAATTAAAGAAACTTATTGGGTCATATTGGTTTATATTGTTGAACTGAGTTGAATTTTTATTTTTTGTGTTTGTAATAATTCCATTAATAGAATTCTCAGACAGAGAATTCTTTTTTTTTTTATTTGAACATACCATAAATACCTACTTACCCCTATCCCAGATGTCTTATAGTTGTAAACAGTTCCTTTTAATTGGATCTGTTCCCCTCGTACAATAGAATATGGTATATTCATTTCCAAGAAGACATCTTTGAACACCTTTGCCTTGACCATATCAGAAACACATATACCTTCAGCATAAAATAAAAGCAAATTAGAAGCATATTAAGGAATTCCTATAATACTTTATTAGTACTAAAATGTTTCACATTTGCTTTGCTTCTAGAAAAAAAAATGAGATCATGTGTTGTTGTTTTTTATCACTGTCACCCTATGTGCTATTGAATTTTCTATTCATTGATCTTTATTTCAATAATGATTGGTATTAACAGAAAACTTTATCTGTCTAACAAATATTGAATTCTATTTAAGGCATGAGATTTTCAACTAAAGCACCAAATCTCTTTTTAGATATTTATCATTGGCTCAATTTAATGGGTATCAAATTTTGATTGTGGAAACCAAGATTTTATAAAAACAAAAAATAGCAAACAAACAAACAAAACCAATCCTGAAGTTATTTATAAAGTATCTGCACTAAATTACCACACAAGTTCATCAGCCCAGGAATGAAGTCATACATTTGTTTCTAACTCTACTCAAGCTCCCAGTCACTAAGAAATGAAAGAAAATAGGGACTTGACATCAGCATTTATAAAATGATGGCTGATAGAAGAGCAAAAGAGGAAATCAATATGGTTAAAAATGTGAGCATACTTAAGCCTTTTTGTAATACTTTAAAAAAAATATTATTTAAAATGTCACCATTTAAGTCCTGGATAAACTAAATAGACAACAACAACAACAACAAAAACTACATTTTTTTAACAATGGCAAAATACAGCATTCTATAATGTCATCATTTAGGCAAAGCATCAGACTACATTTTGATAATCAAATCACTACTTAAATGAGTATGTGACTTAAACTTGCTTACCACTATCTGAAATGCCAACACCTTGAATTTCCCAAGTAGTTAGAGAATCAGGTAACACAAATTGCAACTGCTTTCTGAAAGTTAAAATATTAATGTTCAAATACAGTGAAACATCAATAAACCCAACTGGACAATGTTCATTAACAGAATTTTTGCTTCATATTACTTTAGAAGAAAAAAAAAGCAAAACAAAAATCACATCAGGTATTAAGGAAAATCAAGCAAGAAAAAGATATTCCATAAATCCACTTGTGTTATGTTTTTAGATTTTTCACTTGTACGATGAAAATTCAAATTCAGAAGGATACCTTTGAAACATTGCAAATTCAAAACATACAAAAGAAAGAAAAATTATGTTCATTATGTAGCATGTTCTAAAATAGGGAAGAAAAGTAATGCATCTTAACAGTGCTCATAAAGTTGACATAACTAAAAATTTCTGATTAAGTTTACATATTTATTTATTTCATTCAACAAACAGCTATTGTCCACCAATTTTGTATCAGGCATAGTGCTAAGTACTGAGTATATAGCACTTATATGATGTAGTCCTGCTCTCAAGCAGTTTACAATCTACTGGGGAAAATGTTAAGTAAATAAATTGCAATGCACTGTAATAACCATACCAATAAAGCATTAAAAATTCAGAGGCAGTTTGCATTTATTCAACACATTTGTTTTAGTGCCTCTAAAGGGCAGACAGACTCTATGCCAGGTCCTAGACATAAAACAATAATCTGAATTTAATCCTTGCCCTGGAGGTAATTACATTTTAATGTGGAAAATGTGCAGGTAAATAGGCCGTTATAACACTGTGATACATGCAACAGGGTTCATCAGGAGGAGTGATTTATACAATCACTGGTAGAGTAGGGAACAGTGATGGGGAGGCTTACCAGAAGAAGTGCTAGCCAAGGGGCAATGTCAGCTGAAATGACAACACTGTGGAGGAAGAATTAGAGGGGATATGGGTAGAGACAAGGAGACCCATTAGAAAACTGATGCCAGGCTCAGGACTCAGTGCCTGGACTGTTCCTTGGGAAGTCAGTGTTTTGAACACTCAAGGAAGGGAGGTGGTCAGGGACTCAGCATTACTCATCACTGTTTTCAGTGCCTGGTACCAAGTAGGCATTCTATAAAAATGTGTTGAATAAAGAAATTAATGAGAAAAGAACCTTTCTTCTTATTAATCAACATTTGTTTTATAGTACAGATATTTCAGGATAAAAAAGGCTGCTTACAGTATATAGCACAGTTATACTAAGTTAATGTTTACTGAAGTGAAATTAAATTAATGGAATAGAACTCTTCTTCCCTGAGAGTTAATTCTGCCTTGTAATCAACTCCTAAGCAAAGCACACATTTAAGGAAAAAAAAAAAAAAGTGAAGCAAAAACCAAAATTTGGCTAAATGGTAGTATATCATCTTAACTCTTAAATAAACTGTTGGGAAATGGACAGTCTTCAGATTTTTTGACAATAATATTTGCATTTTTCCCTACATTTTTCAGACGAATGTCAAAGAAATATGTATATAATACCTTTGTTAGATAGGACAAGGGTCTCAAGATCTGGGCCATTCTTACTAAATGCTATTCTTGCTAAATGTTAAAATGTAGCACAGTATTTTGCAGACCAGCTGTAAACAGGATAACTCAACCTGATAAGTGAAGCCAAACTGCAAAGAAGACATCAATACACAATTGACCAAATAGTGTATATAGGCAATGGCTAAGCCTCCCTTTTGGAGGCAGAACTTTGGACATGAATCCCCTGTCTCCTTTACTTGCTGCAAGTAAATATAATTGCCTTGCTTTAGCTGATTGAATAGGGCACACAAAGGGATCAAAGTGGGGAACTACTTGAGTTCATTAATACCTTCTAGAGACATGATGAACTTCCCATAACCAGCTTTCTGGAAAATAGCTCCTTATTTCTGCTTTGGTTATTGGTGCCAGGGTTTGCATATCTGGGGGGAAAGTGTATTAGATTATAGAAAAACAACATAAATTCTACTTAAAGCCAAATTTTAAAATATAGACATTAATCTAAAACATTTTCTGAAAGTTCAATGAAACATGTTGTTTAGTGAGATCAAAATAGAACTACTAGGATTTCTCCATTAATAGTATTGATAAAACAAAACATAAAAATATCTTTATTTGTTTTGTAAACTGCTAAATGTTTAGCATTCCTGAAATAATACAAGATACAAATCAGTCGATAAAGTTATTTGCATTTTTATAATTACAATAATTCTGTTTATGTGATTCTCTGCCTTAGCTTAGAAATTTATTTATATTCCCTTTAGTCAAAATGAACAGAACTTCTGCTCCTGTCCAAGATGAACTAACAGGGACTGGGGTTATCCTTCTGTATTAAAAAACAAAAACAAAAAAATAAAAAACAGAATGCTAGACACACCATATAAAACAGTTTTCAGACACCAGGGTACTTAAGTAATCCAGGACTGTGATCCCTGAGAGAAGGGAGAAGATAAGGTAAAGTCTAAAGTTGTCCAGGTTTCCTGTCTGAAGACAGTTTTACAGGCTGCAGGGCAGGGAGAGGAACCCATGCAGACCCTTGCAGAGTTGCAGCAACACACATGGGAGCTTTGGGAGGCCAAGCTATCTAGAATGCAGAGCACAGTACCAGAGAGAAGCTGCAGAGATTGAGTTTCATGCAGCTGAAATGAAACCAGAAGACTATATTTGAAAAATTGGGCAATGAAAAATATAAATACTAGATTGTTCATGAAAATGCTGCTTGTAATAAGCAAAAAGTCTGAAAACAACCTAAATATATCTAATAGCATGGTTTTGGTAAGTAGCCACAAAAATTTATGTTTTCAGAAATATATGCATTCAAATGTGTGATGTTTAAAACACACTATTAAGCAAAACAATCAGATTATAAAGCAGGAGCTGTCATTCTGCTTTTGTCTGTTATATTTTGACTATATATAAATGAAACAAAAGTCCTAAAAGTTCTGAAAACAAAGAGTTCTATAAAATCTGGAAATATATATTGTGCTTGAAACTGAAATGAGATTTCAACTCTTATATAAGTACACTTTACTTTATGCTAAATTTAGAAATCTTTTGCTATATTTGGCCATAGGTATAAACAGAATTTTTAATGGTTGTAATATCATAGAACCATAGAATTTTAGAGCTCAAAGGCATATTGGAGATCATGTGGCCTAACACTCTTGCTTTAAAAATGAGGAAGTTGCCCTGGCTGCTTTGGCTCAGCAGTTAGAGTGTCGGCTTGCAGTCCAGAGAGACCCGGGTTCGGTGTCCGCTAGGGGCACGTACCTCGGTTGCAATTTGTCCCTGGCCCTGGTTGGTCGTGCAGCAGGCAGCCACTTGATGTGTCCCTTTCACGTCGATGTTTCTCTCTCTCTCTCTCTCTCTCTCTCTCTCTCTCTCTCTCTCTCTCTCTCTCTCTCTTCCTCTCTCTCCCTCCCACTCTATCTGAACAAAAAATGGACCTCGGGTGAGAATAGAAATAAATAAATAAATAATAAAAATGAGGAAGTTGTGCCCGACCAGTGTAGCTCAGTGGATTCCCACAGACTGAGAGGTCATAGGTTCAATTCCTGGTCAGGGCACATGCCCAGGTTGTGGACTCAATCCTCAGTAGAGGGCGTGTAGGAGGCAGCCAATCGATGTTTCTCTCTTACATCAATGTTTCTATCTCTCTCTCTCCCTGCCTCTCTCTCTAAAAAAAACACCAATAAAAACTTATATTTTTTAAAAAATGAACAAGCCCTGGCCAGTTTGGCTCAGTAGTTAGAGCATCGGCCCGTGGACCAGAGAGTCCCGGGTTCGATTCCCACTAAGGGCACGTACTTCGGTTGCAGTTTGTCCCCAGCCCTGGTTGGGGTCGTGTGGGTGGCAGCCAGTCGATGTGTCTCTCTCACATCGATGTTTCTCTCTCTCTCTTCCTCCCTCTCTCCCTCCCGCTCTATCTGAAGATAAATGCAAAAATGTCCTCGGGTAAGGATAAAAAAAATTTTATAAAAAAATTAACAAGTTGAGACTCTGAGACGATAAACAATCATTCAAGTTTATAGAATGAGTCAGTGAGTCCGTTTTAAACTGGCCCTGGGTCTTGACTATGGACTAGTGTACTCTGCTCTATATACTACATGTACCTCTTTGGATTCCCAAAAATGATTAGCAGATATTTTTCTTATGGCCATTTACAAGTTATCTTTGCTACTTTCAATTTTAAATAGAGCACGGTAATTACCTTTCTTAGCAGCATAAAATTACACAAACTTCCTCATATTGGGCAGAATTCTGATAGCAAATGTCAAACTTACTTAGCCTTCCCAATGGTAAAGGTTTATGAAACTCTTGATCACGGAAATGTTTTGACATGTTACAACATGTCTTAAAAGCTATGACGCATCTTGGGCCTATTGTAATCCGGGCAGCTCGTTCTTCACAGGTTTCATCATCCCTATGAATGGCTCCATCATAACAACATTTCTTCACTTGTTTATGTAGGTATTTAGCAGCTGAAATGATAATAATACAGGTGCCCTTGATTATGCATAAAGTCATAACACCTCAAGCTTAGAAGGGATCTGAAGGGATACTTAGTTTCTACTGCCCTATGACCACCCTCCCCACAACAGTCATGGTTAGTTGGCTGACCAGCCTCCCTTTGGAACTACTGTAAGAATGGGGAGAATGTGGCCTCATGAGGTAGGTAGTGCACTCTGATTCATATTAAATGGTTAAAGGGCTTCCTGCAACTAAGCTAAATACTAAGTCTTGAAACTGGCACCTTGGGGTCAGCACCCTTTTACTGTCTGAGACACCCTCAAGTATTTGAAGATAACTATCATCACTATACAAGTATTTCCTTCTTCAAGTTAAATATCCTTTTTTTTTTTTTTCAAACACTTCTTATGTGATACAGTTTGTGGACCTTCACTAGTGGCATCACTCTTCATTGTAAGTACTTAAATTAATGTGTCTCTCTTTTCATATTAGAACTTAGAATAAATGTTAGACTTAAAAGAATTCATATACAGATGGAAGGAATTAGTATATTATTGTAAGCATGATTATTAGTTGAACTCAGGTCACTGACTCCCAGTTCAATGTTCTTTCTGTTATAACATTGCCAATTATCAAATTTCTATTTAAATAATTTCTATTAGACTTGTTTCCCAAAGAGTAATCCAAAATACTATTAACCATTAAACATATGAAATAGAAGAAACAGATTTCCAGGTATACCCCAAAGTTAATTAAATTATGGCTTTTTCAGAATAAAATGAAAGACTATCATTTTAATTGCTAGATTAAGTTTGTAGAGGGGAAATATTTGTGACAAATATTAAGTTTATCTTTTAGATTTTAGAGATAGAAATAATACTTATTTTCTTCATATTAAAGTTATGGCAAATGAACTATTGGACTTATTTGGATTAATCTTTTTGAGGGAAGTGAATTAGATGTCTGTACATATCTTTCTTTTCGCCCATTCTATCTGAGTTAGGGAACATCAGATAATGTTTAATTTTCTCCAGCTTTTGAATCATATGACCATAATCTTTTCACAATCACATGAAACTTTTAGAGTACCTTGCTCATTTATTATCTTTCGCAGCATTCTTCTTGGCCTGAGAATTTCTTCACAAGTTTTATCTGTTTTTTTTTTTTTGTTTTTTTTTTAATGATAAGGACAAAAAAGAAGAAAGAAAAAAGAAGATTAAAATCTCAAAACAAGAAAATTCCATGAAATATGTAAGTATTTAAAACATTCACAAAGCATTCCTTCAAAATATTGAGAACCTGCTTTCAACTAGGCATCGAACACTACACATCTTACTATGACTTGTTTTATCTTAGGGGAGCTCATGATCTAGTGTTATATAGTTTGACTTGTTTGATCTGAGTTTGATTTTGAATATCATAACCTTTTGATCCACTTATTACAGAGAAATAGCTAAGTATTTAGAGTAAGCAAAGTTTTTGTTGGATATGCTATTTTTTAAAATGTTTTTATTGATTTGTTAGAGAATAAGGGAGAGAGAGATAGAAACATCAATGTGAGAGAGAAATATCAATTGGCTGCCTCCTGTACACCCCCTACTGGAGATTGAGCCTGTAACTCGGGCAAGTGCCCTGACCAGGAATCGAACAGGGACCTCTCAGTCCATGGGGAGACGCTCAATCCACTGAGCCACGCCGGCTGGGCGGATATGCTATTTTTATTAATTGTTCTTTGTGCTATGTTATTACAAATAATAGTATTGAGCATATTTATGAACAATTTTAAAACCATAGAACGAAGATGATTAAGATGTTGTCCTTGTCTTTAGGGACCTCACAGTGCAGTGACTAAGAAAAGATGTATAATTAAGTATAAGAATGTGCAGTGATACACTGCTATTGTATTACCTATAAATAGAGCTAGTCTCTACAATATTCTCTCTTTTTGAAGGAGGAGGGAAGGATCAATTTTTTTTAAAGTTTTTTTCTTTATTGATTTTAGAGAGGAAGGGAGAGAGAGATAGAAACATTGATTGGCTGCCTCCCGCATGCCCCCCACTAGGGATTTGGCCCACAACCTGGGCACGTGCCCTGACAGGGAATTGAACTGGTGACCTCGTGGTGCATGGGTCGATGCTCAACCACTGAGCCACACTGGCCGGGCGAGGGAATGATCAATTTTATGGGGGGAAGAATTGTCATAGAGGAGATGATTCTTACACTAGCTTCTCCAGGTTCATAAAAGAGAAAGCAGTTCTGATGAGGAAAGGCCCAAAAGTATAAAATAGCATAGTGTCACCCAAGAACCACACTTGGTTCTGTATAGCTTAAACATAAGGTAAGGTAAGGTAAGGTAAGGTAAGGTAAGGTAAGGTAGAGCAGGATGAGAAATAGTTGGAGAGAGCTAGGGATGTGTACTTTATCTTAAAGGCTAATGAAACTATATAAGGGTATTACATAGTCATGTCATTCTAATATCAGTATAGAGAATATTCTGGAGAACAAACAAAAATGAAAACTGAGAGGCAAATGATTGATGTAAATTACAGTATCAGTTTGAAGAATAAACAAAAAGGGCTGAGTGTTTTACCATTTTCTTGGGTGTCATCTGCATTTGCATTGGTGAGGAAGGTGAGCCCAGCCAGGTGGAATACATCTGCATTGTTGTGGCCACCACCTGCCCCACAACCCAGGTCACTCTTCTCTAAAGCTTGAAATACCTGTCCAGACAGGCAAAATGTTGAGCCTACTCAGATGTAGAAATCATTCCTCTAAAGAACTAAAGATATGAGTTGTTTCATGGTTATAACAAACCTGTGAAATACACAGGCCATTCATTTATCAAATGGCCAAAGACCAAATTTCCTAATTTCATTTCTTTAGTTTGTCCTTTTGTATTTATAAATACAAACCTATTCAAAACTAAATCAAGAACTAAGTCTTAACTTTTGGTGAGGAGATTCTCGGAAATGGATCCATGGTGTTTTGTACTTAGAATACATGTTACAATTGATAGAGTAGGCAGTTAGAGAGGCATGAGGAGAGCAGGAACAATAAGCCAGGTATGGAATGTCACCAGGGCAGAAAGTCTTGGGTACCTAGCAATGGGCAAAACTGGGAAAACAAGTATTACAGGCCAGAAACTTACCCCCAGAGTGACCTTCCTACCCCTACCATGTTGTTATTCATTTAGACCCCCTGACCTTTCACATTGCTAGTCATCCAGTTTAGACCCCCTGACCTTTCCTCCCCTAGCAGGTCACTAATCATGTGGTTTAGATCCCCTTAAAGGAGGAACAGGGGGCCAGAGAATAGCCTCATATGACGCCCATATAAGCCCTTGTATGACCACTCCATTAAACATTAAGCCCTCAGGACAATGAGGTTCTGACACACATCAAATAATCTTAGGAACAAAGTCTCAGGTCTGTTGACCACAGAGAAAGAGTTTTAGTCAAACTAGAGATAACATCTAGGCCTCAGTTGTGTTTCAGCTCCAGGTCCACAAAAGCAGCAAAATCAGATGAAGCAACACCATGGCTGACATGAGGACCAGATGCAATGACTAATGACCCCTTCCCCTAGTGCCAACCAATCAGCAGAGACCACAACCCTGAAAGGACACACCTGGAAAGCTGATGAATATTTTATTGAGATCCTCCCCTGAGACCTCCCTTAAAATCCCTGCCTTTGGAAAACAGATAAAAACCTTTAAGACAATGGACCCAGGGGTCTCTCTGCAGTCTCAGTCAGTTTCTCTCTCAGTCTCTCTCTCTCTCTCTCTCTCTCTCTCTCTCTCTCTCTCTCTCTCTCTCCTGTGTCTTTCCCCACCCCCTTCTTTCCTTAGGTGTGCTCTCTCTCTGGAGCATGCCTGCACCTTTCCCCTCTTCTTCCGTTAGGTGTGTTATCTTTGCTTTCTTTCTCCTAAGCTCTGAGGATCCTTCTATTGCCACTGTAACTGGTTACTTGAGTCCATGCATCCCAGCTAGCTCACTTCTTCTACCTCTGTGACTTTCTATATAAACTTCTTGCATCAGAGTTCTTGGCTCTAAATTCTTAGCTGAACTCAAGAACCAAGGTCTAACTCCACTGTTAACACAGTCAATATAATATCTTCCCCCAAACAAAAGAAAAATAAATGGATGAATGCATAAATGAGTGAATTAGCAAACAAATTAATTTTTAAGTTGCTTAAAACAAAAAAGAGCACAACCTCTTGCGTTTGAGGGAGGAATGCTGTAGTTTCTAAATGGGTGAGAACTTGTTTGGGTTGTTTATTCTATTTTTAATTTTGACCCTAAATGTTTTCCTTTCTGAATTTTTTAAACTTTAGTTTCTTAGTTCTTTCTTCCTTGTTCAAAGAAATTCAAGCCTAGGAAACAGTAGCAGAACATAGGGGAGATAAACAGAAACTTAGGGGAACTGAATCATTTTCAAATTCTTCTGTGCCACAGACTTTTATGAAAGTAAACAAACAAAACAAAACAAAAGAACTCCAGAGATTGCTATCCAATATTTTCTTGTGCTGCTACTGTAATACCCCCCTCCCCAGTCTGTCCCCCACCCAAATCCCCAAACCCCCTCAATTACTGACACTTTTGTTCTATGAATGTAATTGCTATCACAGTCGTATGTTTTTAAAGTGCTTACCTCCACACTTGGAAGAACAAGAACAGATGGATTTGTGCTTTGGGGAGTAACATGACAATCGTTTACCTTCCTACTGTTAGAGTATAGATTTTGATTATGAAAAGGCAGGCCCAAGTCTTCCGTTAATTCTTCCCTCACAACCTACCCTTGGGGCCACACTTTGTGAAGCACTGCACAGAGCCACGCATGCACTGTAACCAAAGCTATGCACTACTTAACTTTTTCTAGGGCCTTCTTGGCTTTCCTTTGGACTCCATATATAGCACTGTCCACTGCTGTTAAAGCCACCCAGGAATCTGATTGAGTTACCATATTAAGAGATGCATGTTCACCTGGAGAATATGCATCTGCACTTGAAGACAGATAAACCTAAAAGGTTATTTGAAAGAGAAAAAAAAAGGTCATTTTTATGAGACAAAATTTCATAGGTTGCTGTATTTACAGTCTCCTTTGTTCAGAAAAAAAAAAAATTTGATTGTGACATAATTTGTAGCTTACCTGAAGCTGGTTGCCACATTTTTCTTCAATATTTAGCCAGACTGAGTCAGACACTAATTCTGCTGTTTGCTGTACTGTGACGATGTAATAGACCAGGAGACGGGCTGAAGGAACCATGTTCTGTGTCACTGGAACATTTATATTTTGATAAGAGGAATCTTGAATTTTCTCCCTTGTGCCAAAGTGAACAATTTTGCCCTTGGATAATATCTAAAAATAAAGAGTAGCAGCAATAATAACTACAAAAACAAAACCTCTGCTTCAGGATAGATCTTGGCGTTGGAGTAGAAATTTTGTTAGAGAAAAAGAAAGTTAACATGTATGAGCTTACTATGTACCAGGAACTTTTATATTTACTTTAACTCCTTTAATTTTCATAATAACCAGTAGGATAGAAATATTATTTCCATTGTGCAAATGGAGGGACTGAAGCTCAGGAATTAACAAAATGTTATACTGATTTTAGTTCAAAATCACATAATTAGGAAAACAGAGAACTAAATTTAACCCAAAATATGTTTAAAGTCATCACATTGTCACTAAAATCTCCTTTGTTTTACTGATTGAAAAAATAGACAAGTAGAGTACATCTCACTAAGGAATTCAGAGATTAGGTTCTAAATTGGAGGCATAAGTTTTTAAAAAATAATTACAAATTACATGAAGCCAAAATGTCCTCAAAGATCTCTTAAGTTGTCCTTAGCAGGACTGCATACAGTAGACAGCAAGTTTTGGCACAAGGTCCCTAAATAGGTCCCCTAATTCTTCTTCAGTCAATATGATCTTTGGTCCTCATTTACTTTTTAATTTCTTTCCCAAAAATGTTGAAAAATCCATCACTACCACCTGTTTGGCCTGCCCATTCCATTTCTTTGACAATTATCAGGAAGCCCTTAACATTTTTCACAGATTCTTCCTTATCTTTCATAGACAGAGTTGACTGATCACCTCTGGTAACATAAATGATATAGTAAAGGATGTTATAGAACTGTAGTATTGGAGCAGATATGATATGACTCAACACTTAAGAACAGGATTTGGGTTCTCCTTTTATGCTAGTGAAGTGCATATATTTTAAATAGGTCTAAGTGTGTATTCTTTGGCCAGGATATAGAGCAGAGGTAATATGAGAATTTAATCAGACTCTCTCTCCAAGGAGTAGTCAGCTCTCTTTGGTGAAAGGAGGTCAGACAAGGAGTCAGAGGTTCCCAGTTCAAATAAAAATCTTCCTCTTCCAAGCTGAGTGACTATAGCAAGTCTTTTAACCTCTCTGTCTCTGTTTCCTCATCTATGAAATGATCATGCAAACCATGTCCAATCTCAAAGGTTTTTTTAAAAAAAACAACAACTGGTTATCAAATTAGATGATGTTGAAATGCCTTGTTAAAATAAATGTAAGGGATCATTCTAATGTTCCTCTGTAAGCAAAGGAAAGTCCTCCAGGTAGGGGAATAAATAGATGCAATTCTATCATTATTGTACTTACCAAGTAATTATAGTGAGTTATTTTGTCAATATATGGACTTTTGGGGGTAACAACAATATTCAGATTGTCTCCCACGAGCAAAGGTTTATAGGTTCCAGGCCAGTCAATATAAAGGTAACTTTGGCTGAGAGATGAATATTGTATTGCTCTGTAATCTTTGCTGGCCTGATTTTCTTCTGGGAGAGCTGGGTCGTCGGTCCTGACCTAAAAAGGAACATTTGAGAGAAGACATGTGGACTGTGATGAAACATTTTCCGTGAAAGATAACTTTTAAATTCCTTTCTTTGCTTTATAAATTTCTAAATTTCATACCACCAAATGCTGAAGAAAGGAAAACTGCCAATACTGCCATCTCCCATGTTTATACTGCTGTGGTATTAAGTAACTTTACACAGACTATGGACAATAATTAGAATCATATGAGATTATAGGCTGTGGTGGGAAGGTCTGATGACGAGAGAAAGATACTCCTGGAGCAAATATTGACCCCCTTCCTGAAATGTAATGGCAAGTTGGGGATTCCTCTTCTTATGTGCTAGAATGGCAGAAACTCTGGGTAGTGGTGGGGAGGTCATGAGGACTGGAAGACAGGAGTTGTGAATGGACATCACAGAAATTCTCTGGTCCAATTTCATTGTGAGGTAGTGGCACAGAGGAGTGCTTATAAACATGGGGTGGGGCATAAATGCTGTAATGGCAGCAATATCCATTGTTGACAGCAAAAGGGTTAGTAGTTCATGCTCTGGAGTGTAATATGCATTGGTTTGCATCCCAGTGCTGCCATTTATTAATTCTGGATAAGTTATTTAAGAGAAGTTTGAAGCCTCTGTTTCCTCAACTGCAAAATGGCCAAGATAGTATTCTCTAAATCATAGAGCTGATTAAGTGGGTATTAAATGTGATCTACATGAAGCTCTTAGCACAATGCTTAGCACTTCATAAGCGCTCAGTAGATGACTGAATGGATGCATGCTGCGGTCATTAACGTGCATTATTAACTTACCCACTTTAAAAAAAATTTTTTTTTCTTTATTGACTTTGGAGAGAGAGGAAGGGAGAGGGAGAGAGAGATGGAAACATCAATGAGAGAGAACATCGATTGGCCGCCTCCTGCATCCTCCCCACTAGGGATGTGGCCCACAACCTGGGCATGTGCCATGACTGGGAATCGAACTGGTGACCTCTTGGTGCACGGGTCGATGCTCAACCACTGAGCCACATCAGCCAGGCAACTTATTCACTTTTTAATTGGAATTGGGAACTTAGACATTATTTGCTGAAAGAGAAGACTATTAAGTGAGCTCTAAGGTGGAGTGGTTCATGCTGCTAGAAAAAAAGGGAAGCTCTCACATTTAACCCTTTTATGGCCCTGAAAAGAGACAAAAATTGGGGTAGGGGGAGAGAATATTCCTACCACTGACTTTCACTGCTATACCTATTCTGAAGCTTCTAGATGCTAATACAGTCTTACTAATGTAAGAGAAAATAATTAATTCCCAAATATAAAAGTGACAGATTTATCATTCTCTAGTGCTATTTTTATTTATTTACTTATTTTTGGGTACAAAATTGCGGAACTGTTCACTGGACTCAAGTATAAAGTCTGCTGCATCTCTTCTGCACGCTAGCCAAAGCACACAGTCAAAAGCACTCATTGTCCTAGAAAATTTAACAGAATTCAGCTCACGTTAAACTCCAGCGCTGTCACTCCAGACGGGACATTAACAACAAATGAAGCTACTCCATCACTGGAACCTGTTACGCTTCTCTTTGACTCCACATCAGCCATCTCTTGGTTTTCATCAACCGTTTGTGCATTCAGGATCACCGGTATCCCTCCTATTAATTCATCAAGTGAATCCTTAACTTGCACCTGTTTGTCAGAACAGTCCAAATTCAGTTCAACAGCTCAGCACTTGTTTGAAAGCATAACTCCAGCATAATTTTCTTTCCTCCCCACCAAAGTATAAACTATTCATGCTTAATTTAGTAAAGAGAAGTGTTCTCAGCTTATAAAAAGGTTTAATTCTATTTAGTTAAATCATTTTTAATAGATTCTCCTGTATATCAAGCAGACTCAGAACATAAATTTTTTAATTTTGCCAAGTAGATATGATAAGGTCTTCTGTTATCTAACTTCTGTGTTTCTTCAATTGGTTTAGAACTAAATAAAAGAGAAAAATGGGACAGTCACTTCTGAGAATGATTCTCTTGGATATGAGAAACAATAAATACATCCTTTTTTCTCTTTACCTCTACTTCTCACTGCCATGCATATAATCATATATAATTTCCACAAAGATTTATTTTATTTATTTATTTTTCTATTCTCACTTGAGGATATTTTTCCATTGAGTTTTAGACAGAATGGGAGGGGATAAGGGGGAGAGAGAGAGAGAGAGAGAGAGAGAGAGAGAGAGAGAGAGAGAGAGAGAGATATGAGAGAGACACATCGATTGACTGCCTCCCACACAACCCCAACTGGGACTGGGGATTGAACCTCCAGCCAAGGTATGTGTCCTTGACTGGGAATCGAACCTGTGACTTTTCAATCCATGCGCCAACATTCTAACCGCTGAGTGAAACCAGCCAGGGCACAAAGATATATTTTATATTATTTTCTTTGTGTATGTGATATTAAAAGCCAGTAACCTACAGTAAGTAAGAAGTAAAACCTTTTAATTATACTGAATTTGATTTTTTTTTCTTTTTTCTTGATTTTTAGAGAGAGAGGAAGGGAGAGGGAGAGAGAGAGAGAGAAATATCGATGAGAGAGAACATCGACTGGCCGCCTCCTGCATGCTCCCCACTGGAAACTGGGCCCACAACCTGGGCATGTGCCCTGACTGGGAATCAAACCGGCAACCTTGTGGTGCATGGGGTCGATGCTCAACCACTGAGCCACGCCGGCCGGGCTGAATTTGATTTCTAAAAGCACATTTTCAAAGAATAAAAAAACCATTCTTCTCTGTCTTTCTAAACTAAGGACAGGTAAAAATTTCTACTTTAAAAATATAATATACATAATAAAATATAATATGATATATTATACAAAATAAATATATATACTAAATATAATAAAAGTCAAATGAATATTTTAATTCCATACTATCAGCTTTTTAAAAAGGAAAAGTGGAGGAAGGAGAGAAAACTTTAAATAGGAAGGAGGAAGCAAAAAAGACGGAAAAGTCAGGGACAGGATGAGTCGAGATGGAAAGAATGAGAATAATACAGACAGATGAGATCAGACAGTTATGTACAAGGGGAATACAGAGTGAAAAGCACAGAGATGCAAACTCAGAGACACAGTATGTAAAAAATGGCAGGAGACAGGCTTTCTTTTCAAGGACTGATATCTCCATCTTAAGGCTTTTTAGGAACATGCCAACAAATAGTTTTAAATGTTAGTGTTTTTTTAAAATATAGACTTTTGGGGTTTTATTCATATATAATTTAATGCAATGCTTGTTTAGGGAATGCCTAACACAGACTATCTTATTAAATACTGACACTTGTCCTAAGGCTGAGGCTGGCCTGCAGTTTCCCACCCCTGTCCACATCCACAGGAGGGGCAGCTTTTACAGAATGAGTTCCCTCCATGATTTGCCTCTCTAGCATTCTTCTCCTATTTGCCACCTGTCGTGATTTCTATAAACAGAAAAAGAAAATTATGTTCAGCAGTTCCCCATACCCTTCTTCATCTACCTTGACAAAATATGGAATTCCAGGCTTCAAGAAAAGAGGAGTAGCAACCAAATTCAGTTTGTAGGGAGAGAGGACATATTTGACGCCAGTAAATTCTGCCTCTTCAGAAAATCCACCTAAAGAAATGACAAGGATCATGTTGACCTTTTTTCCCCCCTTTATTGATTTTAGAGAGAGAGGAAGTGAAAGGGAGAGAGAGATAGAAACATCGATGAGAGGGAACATCGATTGGCCGCCTCCTGCATGCCCCCAACTGGGGATCAGGCCCACAACCTAGGCATATGTCCTGACCAGGAATCGAACCAGTGACCTCTTGGTGCATGGGTCGACTCTCAACCACTGGGCCACACTGGCCGGACTCATGTTGACCTTTTAAAGAAGGATACTGATGTGTATGGGAATCTATTTTATTTCGGTATGTCTCCACAGACTTGTTTTTCACTCAGTACATTTAGCAATAGTAGGTAGGAAGTGTGTCTTGGTTCAGAGAGGCAGTGCAGGGAAGAATTTAAACCTCAGGAGTTTCCAAAGCCGTATGTACACAGCTTGCATGTAAAGATGCCCCATGTAGAATTATAGCTATAGGGCTGGATTAAGGAAGAATGAAAAGAGGTACACAACTTTTCGTCAGTGGTCTGAGTTTCAGTTGAATATGTACAAAGGATTAAGGAGAGAAGGAAAGGGTAGGCCAGAGACTGAGCCTTACGGGGTTCACCATTAGAGTGTGAAGAGAAATGTAGAGGGAGTCAGGAAAGAGTGCTTGAGGTAGAGGGAACCCTGAGGGTCCACTGGCAAAAGCCTAATAGTGTTACCCTCCAGCTAAAACTTAAGCTAAACTATTAAGAATAACATACAAAGCTCTAGTGTCCCCAAACTCCTTCCCAATATTATATCCCCTCCATATTTCAACAAACTGGATAATCTGTTATTCTCAAAGGTGAAGATTCACTTTCCACCCTCAGTGTGTCCTTCTATGCAGGATGCCCATTTCACCCTGTCTACCATCCTTACCTCACAACTCTATTTATTCTGCAAGACTGATCATCTTCAGGACATTGTTGTTGGTTGCTCAACCATCACCTTGGAGCTCACCTTCCTCTCAAGGTCAATAACATTAACTATTGTGCTTAAAGCACACATGAAATTCCTTCTTGTTACAGAATTCTTTGTTTACCTGTGTTATGGCTGATGCTAGTGTGTTTTAAGCCACTTGAGTGCTGGGATTATACATCATTCATATTTGAAAGCCTGCATATTTAACAACACTCTTTGACTACTTCATAAATATTTATTAAACTGAATTTATTTGAAATAAATTGAGCAAAAATAAAAGTAAGAAAGAAACATTAAAATAATGTCAAAACAACAGGCAGGGCAAGGAGTATAAATTTATTATCATTATCCAACATCTTGAGCATCTGATATATACAAGGTGCTCAATAAGTGAATAATTACCTCCATTCTTCATTCTGCTACCCTAGAAGGACAAATTTAAAGAGGTGGAAGAGGCCTTAGGGCTCATCTGGTTTAACATTAATTTTACAGAAAAATAATAATAGATTCAATATGGTTAACTTATTTGTTCAAGGTTAGTTTGGGGTTCAATATAAACCTGAAAATATAAAGAATATTAGTAATCAAGACATACTAGAATTAAGACAATTTGACTCAACTTGGAATAATAATTACTGTTAAAAACCATCGGAGTGGGGTTGAGAGCACTATACAAGATGTTAAGGATGCTAAGAAAGTAGTAGGTGGACCGAAGAAGGAGGAGAAGAGAAGGAGAAAGAGGAGAAGGGCTAACACTTATATGGTCCTCATTGTGTGACAGGTACTGTTTTAAGTACTTTGGGTATATTGACTCTTTGATCCTCATCACAACCCTATAAAGTATATACTATTATTGTACTCATTTTAGAAACATATTGCCTCCAATTTTAGATAGAAGTCCTGAACATTACAGTTGAAAAAGGCTTTAGAAGGCATTTGGTTCAACTTTGTCATTATACAAATTAGGAGACTAAAAGAATGATAATAACTTTCATTTGCATAGTACTTTATCAAACATTTTTACATACATAATTTTATTTTGCTTTTGTTTCTCACCAGGTGAGAACACTGGGATGCCAGATGTTCTGCAGAGCCATTCAGGATATCAACTGGGCAGGTATTATCCTGCAGTTGAGGCAATGTGAACCCAATTACTAAAGAGTGGCAGAGCTATATTCTAATCCTAGCTTTTAATGACATAAAAAGTTAAATTTAACTATGAAAGAACTGTAGAAATTATTTATACCTTTAATATACTGTCTAAATATTTCCCAAATAAAAAAAAGAAAAAAGAAAGAAACTTACCTGCAGACTCTACGACTGTTACACCAATATAAAGGTACTTATCGTTTAACTCTTCCAGACTGCTGTAGGACAATTCTTTAATTGCCATTTCAGAGTTAAGTGTGATTTTAGCGATTCCATTTATCAACTTTTTAAAGGGGGAAAATGAAAGAGTTATTTCAGAGAAAAACTTATAAGGAAAAGTTAACAAAATCTGCTTTCACTAGCCTCTCAAGTGAAGGCCAACGGAATGATTTATCATCACCAATAAAGTAAATGACTGGTCCACAATTAACCCAGAATTATTTTCTAATCTATATTATAAATTATAGACATGGAGAGTCTTAAATACCATTTGATTCAATAGGTCTTTTTCATACTAACTGACAAAGATGTCTTCTTCTAATCCCTGAGTCGTCATCCATCTTCCTAGGCCTCTCAGTTTACTTTTGCTCTTAACTGAAAGTTTGTTGGGTTTTATATTTAAAGTTTTTTTAAAATATGATTTTATTGATTTTTAGAGAGAGAGTAAGGGACAGAGAGATAGAAACATCAATGAGAGAGAAACATTGATTGGCTGTCTCCTGCACACCCCCAATGGAGATTAAGCCCGAAACCCGGGCATGTGCCCTGACTGGGAATCAACTGGCGACCTCTTGGTCCATGAGGCTTATATATTGAACCACTAATTAAAACGTACAGTAGCCCAGCCAGTGTGGCTCAGTGGTTGAGTGTTGACCCATGCACCAAGAGGTCACCAGTTTGATTCCCGGTCAGAGCACATGCCCAGGTTGTGGGCCCGATCCCCAGTGGGGGGCATGCAGGAGGCAACCAATCGATGTTCTCTCTCATCGATGTTCCTATCTCTCTCTCCCTCTCCCTTCCTCTCTCTCTAAAATCAATAAAGAAAAAAAAAAAGTACAGTAGGTAAAGGGATATGGGGTTAAGTCATATATTGTTTAATTAATAAACACAATAGTAAAATGGATTTTGCCTTATTTATTTCTTCTAAAATTAAATAACTTGAACCAGGGATTTTTATATTATTTAGCTTTAAGTCTCAGTGTCTACCATAAAATCTTGTATTAAAAAGAGGCCTCTAATTTCTATCTTAAACAAATAAAACTATCTTTTGAAAAAGCAAAAGTTAAATAACTGGTGGTGCAAACTATATGAATATGCAACAGTGAGTAGAATGACATGAGTCCTTATCATCTGTGATATAATCTAGAAAGCACTAAACAAGGGAAAATGGGGCCAGGGCTCTACTCTGGTCCTAGCAACCACCAGCCCTTAACCATGGACAAGTAACTTCCCAATGAATTCATTCACTCACAGATATTTATAGAGTAGTACCTATTATTCACCAGGAACCATGCTGGCTTTGAGCACATAATGGGAACAATTCAGACCCACAAAGAGTTTAGTGTAGAAGATGATAGAGAAGTAAACAAACCATTATAATAAGGAAGGGTTTCTCAACCTCAGTGCTATTGACGTTGTGGAAGGATAACTCTGTTGTGGGGCGCTGCTCTGGGCATTGTAGGAATTTAGCAGCATCCCTGGCCTCTACCCATTAAGGGCCAGCAGCATCCTCTTCCCTAGTTATGACAACCACAAATGTCTGTGAACATTGCCAAATGTCCCCTTAGGAGTAAAAATAGTCCCTGGTTGAGAACCACTGCAATAACTTGTCAACCGTACTCTACTCAGAGTGGCTCAAGGCGTAAGGGAGTAAGTACCTGGCAGGGGCAGTTACCCTAGTTGAGAAGAATCAGGGAGACTTTCCAGAGAAAAGGTGTCAAGGTTGAGACTTAAAGTCTGAAGAGGAATTAGCCAGGCAAAGATGAGGCAGGAGGAGACAAAGGCAAGAGCACTCCCAAGCAGGAGCAGCACTACAAAGACTTGGAAGCAAGAGAGACTAGTAAGAGAGAGGAAAGGGGGAAGTGGCACGAGACAGGCTGGCAAGGGGGGCTGATGTCATGGAATGTGAACTTTATCCTAAGGAAAATGAGAAGCCAGTGGAGGATTTTCAGCTTCCATTTCCCATACCTACATAAAATGAGGGATCAGATTAGATAATTTTAAAGTAATTTTCCATCTCTAGCATTCATGACATATCTTTAGGTATGAGTGAACATCTTAACATCTTACCACTTTGGTTTGCATTGCTTTTTCCATCATTTCTTTATCCTCATTATTTAAGTCATCTTTTATTCCAAAAGAGATATAAACTTCAGCTTCACTGACAACTTTGTTATAAAAGTATCTGTCAAACAATAATACCATAAGATTGTTTTGCTAACAAGGTTACAAAAATAAAATTCAGATAAACTAACAATGTGAAATTACATAGAGCACTTGCTACACTTTAAATTGTCTTCTATCTACTATTACATTTCATCCTCATAAAGCTACAATAATAAAACCAAAGTGCAGATTGTGTGACTATGAGCTTGATGGAAAACTGATCTTGAGGAGATCGAAAGGCTCAGGTCCGGAGCCCTTTCCTACAGAACACATTACTTCCTTAATGATTTTGATGTCAGTGGGGAGCTGCTTCCTATTTCCTTTTATGTATTTAAAAGCAGCATGTCTAATCTTACTGTTATATGAGATAAATTTTATTTTAATCCTAACTGCATATTACCTTTTTAGTTTAGAATTAAAGTAAGAATAAAGGAAGCTTTCTGCATTGCAAATAATACTATAGCAAGAATTAACTTTCCTTATTCATAGCTTGAACAAATAAGTATCTCTATTAGAAGAAATTAATTTCTATAATTCCATGTCAGGTGAGCCTTTTAATGTGGCTTAGATTAAGTAACAAACACTCTGTTTTAGGAATAAATGCTAGTATGAAAGGCAGTACAGGGTAGCATTTGAGGGCATGGACTCTGAAACCAGATAGATTGTGCAGCTTACTAGCTGTGCAATCTTGGACAAATTACTGAACATTTATGTACCTCCATTTTTTTCATTTGTAAAATGGGGATAGTAATAGTATCTACCTCATAGAGTTTTCATAAAGACTAAATGAGCTAATATATACAGAGTGCTTCAAAAGTACCTGACAAACATATAAATTGGTTATTGTTATTAATAATTACATGATATTGTCATTTTTAAATGATCTAAACTTTTGAGGTAGATTGCTTGTAAAACTAACCCCTATTTCCACTTCCCCATATATCCACTATCTTTACAGCTACTTATGTGCAAAGGGTGTGAAGGGAGTCTATTTCCTCTGGGCTGATCTTGTAACTTGCTTTGGACAAAAGAATGTGGTGGAAGTGATGGTATGCTAGTCTCAAGTTTAGGCCTCTAGAGGACTTTCATGCTTCCATATACTCTCTCCGAGCATTTTTGCTGCTACAGGCTAGCCTGTTGGATGGTGAGAGATGCACATAGTTCAATTATCCTTGTAGCCTCAACTGCCAGCCAACTACCAGATACGTGAGTAAGACCTCCCTAGACCAGCCAGCCTCCAGCTGACCTGCCAAATGACTGCAGGCACATGGGCAAGCCCAGCTGAGATGAGCCTCATCCAGATCAGCAGAACTGTCCAGTTAACTCATAAATGGTCGTGGTGTTAAGGCATTGAGTCATGAAGTAGTTATGCAGCGCTAGTTGGCTGGTTAAGCCATTAATAAATGACAAGGAGAGAATGCTTCATATCTCAGTCCCAATATCCTAAGTCATGCTGGTTCCTAAACATACACAATGACTCTTTAGGATTTCCTTTTTTTTTTTTTGGCTGGTGAATAACCAACAAAGCTAAGATCAGAACCAGCTCACATCAGAATGAGCAAATAAACTATAGGCATGATGTCTCCTCAGTCAGTCAATCCAAAAGTCATGGCAGACATTGCCAGTAAATTACAGATCTCAGCAACATATGTGTATTAAATCAACACATTCTGCACCTTAAACTTTCACAATGTTATATGTCGATTACATCTCAATAAAGCTAGAAAAAAGTCATAGATCTCATTTTGGGTATCTATAACTAGAGTTAGCATGCAATTTAGCTGGATAATATAAAAAATAAACAACTTTCTTACCTTGCTTTTATAGTGATTTCAAAGTTTTTAAAGTTCTTATAGCTAATGAAACTATTTTCTGGTTCTATTGAGACAGAAAACTGTGGCAACACTGAAAATAAAAAGAAAAAGACAATATTACCAGTTAAATTAGAACAGCCTTCTTTCTGGTATAGTTGATATAACATCAACACAACATCTAGCTGTCATCATCATCATCAACGACAACAACAACAATGACGACATCACTGGGAAGCCTCCCACTCCACCAATCAGAGATCAATCCAGCTATCTATGTACCAGAGCACTTTGTTTATACTTAGATTACAGCATTTATTATAGGTAATTGTTTATTTCCTTGACTGGAGTCTGGGTTCCTTGAAAACAAAAAGACTGTTCTCTCTTTATCTTAGTATATCTCCCCCTATCACCCTTACAATAAGTCTTAACCATAATAAATGTTTAACAAATGTTTATTAAATTAAAAATGGAAAATTATTGCTTATTTAACATTTCCCTTTTTTGTCTATTAGATAAAATTTAGCCAGTCCCTAAATTCCAGCATAAAACTCTGACATCAGTGAAGAAGAGAGAGCTGATAATTAACTATAAGAAATAATATCCATGCAAAATTAAAAATTAGAGCAAAAGGAGTTGTGGTTTTTTCCCCATTATTATTTTGGGGGGGGGGTATCTTGATTGCCCAAGAGAAAAAAAATATCACCTGTTGAAATGTCATTGTCTTCTCTCTCTCTTTTTTTTTTTTATCCTCACTAGAGGACTTTTTTTTTTTATCCTCATCCGAGGACACTGTTTTGCATTTATCTTCATATAGAGCAGGAGGGAGAGAGGGTGTTTCAGGCTTCTTAGGATATATTCCTAGAAGTGGGATCACTGGGTCAAATAGCAGTTCCATTTTTAATTTTTTGAGGAAACACCATATTGATTTCCATAGTGGCTGCACCAGTCTGCATTCCCACCAGCAGTGCACTAGAGTTCCCTTTTCTGCCAGTACTTGTTGTTTGATGATTTGTTGATGGCAGCCATTTTGGCAGGTGTGAGATGATACCTCACAGTTGTTTTAATTTGCATCTCTCTCATGATTAGTGACGTTGAGCATTTTTTCATATGTCTCTTGGCCATTTGTATATCCTGTTTGGAGAGGTGTCTATTTAGGTCCTCTGCCCATTTTTTAATTGGAGTCTTTGTCTCCCTATTTTGAGTTGTATGAGTACTCTATATATTTTGGAAATTAACCCCTTATCTGACATATCGTTGGCAATTATGCTCTTTCATATAGTGGATTCCCTTTCCATTTTGATGGTTGTTTCTTTTGCTGTGCAGAAGATTCTTAGTTTGATGTAGTCCCATGTATTAATTTTTTCCTTTGTTTCTCTTGCCTTAGGCATTGTATCAGTGTAAATTCTGCTGTGGATGATGTCTGAAATTTTGTTGCCTACATTTTCTTCTAGGATTTTTATGGATTCACATGTCACATTTAAGTCTTTTATTCATTTTGAGTTTATCCTTGTGTATGGTGTAAGTTGGTGGTCTACTTTCATTTTTTTGCATGTAGCTGTCCAGTTTTCCCAGCACCATTTATTAAAGAGGCTGTCTTTACTCCATTGTATGCTTTTGCCACCTTTGTCAAATATTAATTGAGCATAATGTCTTGGGTCAATTTCTGGGTTCTCTATTCTGTTCCATTGATCTATATGCCTGTTCTTGTGCCAATACCAAGCTGTTTTGATTACAGTGGCTTTGTAGTATAACCTGATATCTGGTATTATTATCCCTCCTACTTTGTTCTTTTTTTTTCTTTCAAGATTGCTGTGGCTATTCGGGGTCTTTTTTGGTTCCATATAAACTTCTGGAGTATTTGTTCTAGTTCTGTGAAATATGTCATTGGTATTTTAATAGGGATTGCATTGAATGTATAGATTTTTTTGGGTAGTATGGACATTTTAATGATGTTAATTCTTCTAATCCATGAACAAGGTATATACTTCTACTTTTTTATATCTTTCTCTATTTCTTTTTTCAATGTCCTATAGTTTTCTGCGAACAGGTCCTTGACTTCTTTGGTTAAGTTTATTCCTAGGTATCTTAATTTTTTTGTTGCAATGGTAAATGGGATTTTTTTTTTTTTTTTTTTTTTTTTTTTTAGTTTCTCTTTCTGTGTGTTCATTATTGGTGTATAAAAATGCCAATGATTTCTGGATGTTAATTTTGTATCCTGCCACTTTGCCGAATTCATTTATTAAACCTAGTAGTTTTTTGATGGAGTCTTTAGGGTTTTCTATGAGGGAAAGAGTAGTATAAAATGAGGCTGAAGAGGAAGTAGGCCAGCTCAAAACAGGGATTTTGATTCTCATTATAAAAGGAATGGGGAGCTATTGGGGACTTTTCAATAGTGATATAACATGATGAGATTTGCATTTCAAGATTATTTTGGCTAAAGGCAAGGGAGAAGAGTTTGAAAGCAGAGATAGCAATCAAGAGGCTTTGCAGTAATCCACGAGAGCCTGGTGATGAATCCGTGAGGGTAGCCACAGATAATAAGAGGTGGATGAATTTTAGATATATACAGGAAGCAGCAAAAACACTTGGAGGAAAAGATGGTTGGTTGTAATTATATGTATTGACAGCCTATAATCTTTTTTTTTTTTTATCCTCACCCAAGGACATTTTTTTTGCATTTATCTTCAGATAGGGAGAGAGGGAGGGAGAAAGAGAGAGAAACACGATGTGAGAGAGACACATAGAGTGGTTGCCACCCACATGACCCCAACCGGGGCAGTGACAAACTGCAACTGAGGTACGTGCCCTTAGCGTGAACCCGGGAATCTCCGGGTCTGTGGGCCGACACTCCAACCGCTGAGCCAAACTGGTCAGGGCGACAGCCTATAATCTTTAAAGTTAAGTTTCATTGTAATAAATTTGTTGTCACTGATTTGTTTGTTAATTGTTAAAATTTGTGTATTTATTTTCCATATTAAGAGTCTCCTGGGGGATTAAAAAATGACTTCAAGCAGAAGAAAGTTAAATTTAATATTAGAGCACAAAAATACTCTATCTAATAAACAACTATTAAAAATGGAAAGATTAAGCTATTTATATGTTAACTATTAGTCCATTAACATGATTGATTTCAAAATAAGACTATCTTTAATTTCCAAATAAATATATTAGGGATTTGTGTACCAGAAGGAAAATAGCGCTGGACTAGAGGTAAGGAAATCCAATTGTTGTTCTTGTTCTGTCACTAATTGGTTGTAATGACATTAGTAAATCATCTATTAGTCTTTCTGGGTTCCACTCACCTCATCTCTGATTAAGTTTCTCCTAAAATCACAATTCTGGAAAAAGACCTTAACTAGTCAAGCACCTCAGGGGACTAGGTTCCTTCAGGTTCTATGATGAGGAACATGGGTCCAGAGAGGTTGGTGTGCTTATTCAAGGTTGACAAGAGCATGCTGAAACTAGAGGCTGGGCATTGGGACAATCACTCCCACCCCCTCCACCAGTACTTCTAACCATACTAGTAGGCTGCCTCATCTTCAGGGAGTGATTTTGCATTAAGTTCATTAATGAAAATAATTATTGAAAAAACACTAACTATAGGTAAACTTTTAATTGTCAGAAATTACCATATTCTTTAACTTCAAAATATGCAGTTCTAGTTGTTGAAAAGTCCTCTTTATATTTAGCTTCAACTGTCCACACACCATATCTGTGAAAACAAAATATTTAAAATTACAGAAGTCATCAAATATTTTTAATTTACACAGAGAAAATCTAATCAATTCTTGTTTTAAGGAGGGAAAAGTAAGTAAAGATGTATATAGCCTAAATAATATATTTTATTTGCAATAAACTGAAATAATTGAGTGTTTTCAGGGAATTAGAAACTGTTTAGTAATTAGTTTTTCATACATTGTTATTTTTTTAGGTATTTTTATATTAATATTGTCAATAGCTTTGAATTGAAGAGCTTATGATACTTGAAAATTTACTTGATCCTGGAGCTTAATTATACTAACATAATATTAAAATCTACACTATAGTAGGAAATTCATAATAATGTCTCTACAAACATGTAATACAGGTCAAGCCCATCCAGATGATAAAATTCACACCTCATGTAAAAGAAGCTATAGCTGGAGACAAAGTATGGTTTGTTTAAAGAGGGAAATGACCTGGGTTTAATTAAAAACCTTCAGTCAAAAATATTGACTGAGCACTGGATTAAACAGCTGAGATTAAAAAACTAATAAACAGGATAAAATGAACACTTATCTTCATAGGGCTAATAGTCCATGGGAGTTCAAATTTTTACTTTTCCATTTACTAGCAGATTGGACTTGGGGAAGTTGCTTAACCTCATTTATGAAATGAGAAAGATAGTATCTACTTTGTATATTGATTATACAATCAATAAATTTAATATTATTAATTCAATGTGCCTGTTATGTTGAAGTGCTGGAGATATACAGTGAGCAATACAAACATGATCCCTGTCCTCAAAGGAGTTTACAGTTTAGTGGGGAACAAATGGGCAAGTAAATAACTAAATAAATAATTACAAAATTGAAATAAGTGCCACCAAGAAACAAGAGAATAAAAAAAAGAGAGGGACTACGTTAGATCATGTGTCCAGGAATAACCTCTTTGAAAAGGGAGAATTTATCCTGTGTTTTACAGAATGGGAAGAAGCTAGCCTTATAAGAAACAAGGTAAATAAAGTACATTCTAAGTAAAGGGGACAACATGTGCAAAGGTACTGGGGCAGGAAAGTACTGACCATGAGAATCTACCCATGGCTGACACATAGTCTGTTGCAGAGCAAATGGCACAAGATAAAGAAATGATAATAGTTGGAGAAATGATAATAGTTGTAAAATAGGTTCAATTCCATGCTACAGAGCATGTAATATTTTCAAGAATGTATATAATTTAAAAATTATCCAAATGATTTAAATCCCCCAATTTAATCCAAATTTCTAGATAATCTTCAGTACAGTAAATTCACTGGAAACTCCCTTCTAAAGGGCAGAGCAAAACTGACCATAAAAAAGATTTTGCTTTAAAGTAATACTGTAGCCCTGGCCAGTTTGGCTCAGCGGTTAGAGCGTCGGCCTGCGGTCCAGAGAGGCCCGGGTTCAGTTCCCGCTAAGGGCACGTACCTCAGTTGCAGTTTGTCGCCGGCCCTGGTTGGGCCGTGTAGGAGGCGGCCACTCGATGTGTCCCTTTCACGTCGATGTTTCTCTCTCTCTCTTCCTCTCTCTCCCTCCCACTCTATCTGAACAAAAATGGAAAAATGTCCTCCGGTGAGGATTTAAAATAAATAAATAAATAAATAAAAAATAAAAAAAAATAAAGTAATACTGTAGCCATTTATAGATGCACCTATCTTATTCGTCCTACTGTAAACAAATTGAAGGCAGGGACTGTGGATTCTTAGTTTTTATTTTACATCTCTCATTCCTGTTGTACTTTGCACATACTAGGAATGTGTTCACTAAATATTGTTTACATTGGATTCTATTTAAACATATTCTTAAATCCTTAAACATGAGGCCAAATGGAAGAAATGACTCTGAGAACATCCTCCCTCTTGAAATATTATAGTCTATGCAGAAAAGACTACAGAAGAGTAATATATTTATAACTCTCAGAGTAAGGCATGGGACCACACCAGCATTTCATACTGATAGTCTATTAGAGTTTCTTAAAGAATGAATGGTTGATGGTTTTGATGAAGGGGGAAAAAAAAAAAAAAGCCTGGGGTCTATTTTTTTTTCCTCTTCCAAATTTTAATTTCTATGTGTAAAGCAAATTGGTGAGAAGTATTGGGAAGTTCCCCTCTCTCTCCCTCCCTAGAAACTGAATCTAGCTTCTTACTCTTTAAAAGATTTCACATATCCTCATTTCTTTCATACTGGCACCCTTTGTTAATACCAGGTGGCTTCATCTGCCTCACCACCAAAAGTTCCAGATGTGGGTTTTAGAGAAAACTTTATTAACAAATATTTTAAAATACTTAGGATTAGATGGAATCTTGAAGTCAGGAAAAGAGATAATTCCAGTATAATCACTTTCTTCTACAATGTCAACTCCTGATCCTTCAGGATCCTTTGAATAAAAACAAGCAACATCAAAGCACATACGTAAACCACATTTTAAAAATTAACTGATTATATTATCTTAGATCTACAGAAATATTTACTAACAAATATCCATGTCTTCAAATTACATATGAAGGAGAAAGATCATTTAAATGTGTGGAAGGCAAATGTGGTTCATTTAAGCAACTTCCCTCCCTCTTTTTGGACCCCTCCTCCATCTCCTGCCTCGCCCCTCCAACACACACACACACACACACACACACACACACACACACACACACATACACGAAGGTATAAATCAGCATCCAGACATCCTAGTCTCAGTTATCTAGATGAGACTCAACTCTATCATGTATAAAAAGATGTATAACAATAACTGATGTTATAATTAATCAAATGTAAACTTACAGGCTTTATAGATACCAGAATCTGAATTTCTTATCATTTGAAGTTTTCCAAAGCAAACATACTATAAAATGCATTAGCTAGACACTTTATATATATAATTTTATTAATCAATGTCAACCCAATAAGTTCAATTTAAAATATTAAAATAAATAAAAATAGTCAGATGTTAAAGTTTGTAAAGGTTTATGATTATTGTGAATTATAAAGGATTCAAAGTTTTCCTATACATTCCTCTTTTATACTTGTGTTTTGGTAAGGTTTTGTTTTTTGTTTTTCAGTAGGAGAAAAGGTGTTGCAGCCTATAGTGAAGGACCATTACTAATAACACTTACTGTTAATAGGTGAGCAGTTATTTCCCCACAAAAATCTTGTAGGGTTGTGACACAAACTGGATAAGACAATGGGAGTTTATTGCACATGTACATATCATCTGTTATGTGTCATGGCTGATAAAAGGTTGATAACTGCTCATCTTTATCTCATGGTTTAGTAATATTTTTCACATGTGTTAGTATATTAGTTACTAAACTCTAAGTTCCTTAACTGTAAGTATCATAAATTGTAATTCTTTATCTTGAATTGTTACAAATTTAAAATCTCACAATAGGTATTCAATTAATTCTTAGTGATTTATTGATATTCTTAAAGAAAGAAATCATGAAGTACACATTTAAATGATTTAGTTTAAAATCATAAGTTGTTGAGATTTAATTTTCATGAGTTCTTTACACATGCTTATTTTAGAGGTATAGACCTACATAATTATATTTACAGAAAGTGTTTAGTCACCATTTACTGAGCGTTGAATGAGTCAGTATGGTATTGGGGCAGGGTTATGAAATAATGTATCTTATCCTAAAAATGAGTTAAATTATTACTTAAATAAATAACATACTTACTGTGAAAGTCAAGACAACTTCTCTTTTGGCTGGCTTCAAGTCATCATTCAGTGAATAAACTCTAACCTTTACTGTAAGAATAATTGATAGCATCAAAAACTCTGTTAAACACAGGGTATTTTTGTTTTTAACAATAATCATCCTTAAAAAAGATGAGTCTCATTAAAATAAATCAACACTTGGTCAATACACCAAAATCCATTTTTAAAAGAAAGAAAAAGTTTGCAGATATATAAATTGCTAATGACATTTTCTTTTAAAGAGAATCCTTTTGGATTCCTTTAAAGAGCTGATTATAGTTCATTTAAAGTACAGTTCACTTTGTTAAAATGTACATACAACTCTTTTGGAACACATGTATAGTACAAAATTAGGTATATCTGTAATTAGGCCACTGTTTGTCAAGAATCTCATAGTGTCAAAACAGTAATGTCTACCATATGGTTATATGGGAATATAATATATTGTTTCATATTGGAGTTGAAGATTTTAATAGAAAATTAGGTAGTTTGATTCAGACTTTATAACTCTTACAAGGCCCCAAATTATCTCTTACTGTTGGTAAAGACATCTTTGAATTGTATGGTTTTGTTATATTTATTGAGTTAGACCCTACAATTGTTCTCTCATTGTTAAAAGAATAATGTAAATGGCTCAATAATGATTAGTTCTCTCCCATTTCTGTCAATTAATAGATCCCCATCGTTTAAACAAACATATCTGTTTAACTTTTAACTCATAGCTGCTTGAGACATGATTATCTAGTTTCAATGACATATTGTAATTTCTCTGAGGTCTTACTGATGCTCAAATCATTTTATGGCCAAAACTTCACCCACGAAATAAAACTGAACTGGCACCATAAACCTTTTAAAGAATATTATGCAAAGCTCTGCATAAGAAGCCACATTAAGATCTCTAAAACTGGTTTGATCAAGAACATAAGATTAAGCAAAATGTTCAGTAAATCTCCTCACTCTGCTGCCCCCTTACCCTCACCCCTATCTCCAACCTCGAATTCTCCCTTCTGCCTTATGAACACACCCGGTTCATGCTGGGCATCACTTGGATGCTTGCCATAGGCAGTATGCCACAAAAGCTCAGGCCCAGGAGTTCAAAACTTTGGTTTCACGCCTGTCTCTGCCACTTCCTGGTGTGATCCTGAGTGTAATACTTAATTCCTTTACATCTTAGTTCCCTTATCTGTAAGAACAGGACTGCTAGTATCTGCTTCACAGTGTTGTGAAAACTCAATGAGACAAAACTTTTGCATAGCCTGGCACACAATAACTAATTGATAAATGTTTATTATTTCTATGACTACTACTGGTCTAACCAGTTTGTGTTTAGGTTAGAAAATTAATTATGTCTTCAGAGCAATGGTGTATTGGAGGTAAGATCACCAATAACTTTTTGTGCCAAAGATATGGCTTTTGAATTAAAGAAAAAAATTAAGTGTCTTCTATGTGTAGGCACCATGCTAGGCATGGAGATAAGTGGTGGAAGAAATCAGATATGGAAGTCTTCTAATGGAATGGAGGAGAGAGGCAAACACATGATCACACAAGTATATGTAAAAATCCAGCGATGAGAGGCACTACAAAGGACACTTCCTGGCTGTCTGAGAGTGTAGTCACGGAAGTCAGAGAAGGCTGCCCTCTAGGGGATGACATGTAAGGGATGAATAAGAATTAGCAAGGCAATGAAAGGGCATGAATGTACCAGGCCTTAATATGGTTAGGAAAGTGGTGTGAGCAAGCAACTGAAAAGAGGTCAACTTGGCTGGTGTCCACAGATGAGGTGGAGCATGGTGGATGATGAAGCTAGAGGGGAAGGCAGGACAAAAACTGTATGGAATTGAAGGATTTTGGTCCATAGTCTAAAGACCTTTATCCTATAAAGCCTTGAAAGTTTAAGCCTTTAATCTAAAGACACTTATACCAAAAAATCCCTCAAGGATCTTCAGATTAAATGTGTGCTTCAGGACATTAGAGCTATAATAGCAAGATTCAATCAATTTTAAAAGAATTACTTTTAAGTAATTCTTTTTCTTCTGTGTATATTAAATAATAATGGAAAACACTTTCCTAGTGCTTACTCTGTGCTAGGCACGGTTTTAAGTGCTTTATACATAAGAATTCACTTACTTCTCACAATTCTATGAGGTAAATTCTATTATTATTTCTCATTTTACAAATGAGGAAAGTGGAGCTCGGAGAGGTTGAGTAATTCATGCAGGGTCCCAGAGCTAATAACAGCCCAAGCTGGGATGTGAACCCAGACAATTTCACTCTAGAGTCTGCTTAGTAGAAACTAGAGGAAAATTCTCTAGTTTTCCTCTATGATTAGAATAGATGAAGATACCAAGTCTTTTTACAGTAAAGTCCTGATAGAGAAATAATAGATGAGTCTGTTATTAAGGAAAGCCTTGATAGCAAAGAAAGGTCCCAGACTCTGGGTATTAGACTACTTATTGGACGAAGACTGAGGACCCTAAGTGGTAGGTAGTGTCCATAGGACCAATTAATGAAGCATCCTCTAATATAGAAGGAGGACATGGCAAAGATATATTTGTTTCTGGATATGGTTATGTTCAAAAGGGCCCAAGCTTTATGGGCAGAGATGATCTCCTTGTATACAAGTCATCTTATTTGTCAAGAGATGGTACTATTTTGACAATGATATTCTGCCCAAACTGAGAACAATATTCCACCCTTCCTAGGCCTTTCCTTTCTGAACTGATCATAACAGGTGCTCCTGATGAAATGGTAATGGTGTAGGTCTGTTCCCTCCCACTATTGTTATCATTACCATCAACCACCATTTAGCAAGTATATACTGTGTGAAAAGTTTTACAACAAAACTGGCTGATCCTGCTCCTTTCCTCTGTCCTTCATCAATGATATCATTATCAAAACTCCATAACTTTCCCATCCCACATAGAGTTCTTTCATAATTCCATCTCTAATGTACTCAAAAGTCATTGATGATGAGAGGGAGATATGGAGGAATTGAAAACTTGAATACACTTGAAAATATTTGGGCAGCATTCACACTTCTCTGTGTTTTACTTTTGGTTCACTGGGAATGAATTCAGTCATTCCTCAATTCCAGTGTTTTGATAGACTACCCTGCCCTTTCCCTCGCTAACAGAAGAACCATGAATATGAAACAATGTTCTAATAGGAAGTTTCTTAGGTTGATTCCCCTTAGAAAAATGATATTCATATATTTCTGTAATCTAGTTTATTCTTTGCTTAAACATCTCATCTTCTAGGGTTGGATTTTTTTTTTTTTTTTCTGAATTTGAGGGTTAGTTCCAAAGTAATAGAAATTTTTAGTGAATGTGCCTCTATGATAAATTATTTTCCCATTGTAGAAACTATATTGGCAATTACATCTTATACTTGTTTAATCAATAAAATATTACACAATATTTTACAATTTTTTAAAAGCTTTTTTAAATACATGGAATAACTGATGGGGCAGATAATGTAATTGTTGATTTTGCAATTTAAATATAAATTTAAAATTTATATTTAAAATCAAATTTAAATGTAAAATTAATTTTTATTTGTTTATTTAGTAATTTCTATATACGTTTAAAATTAATATGATTTTTTTAAGCGTAAAAGTCACTGGGAATTGAGACTCTTTTAAATAAGTTGAAAACCTGTCCCCATTTAATTTCAAGTATTAAAAAAGCTCTATAGTACTGTCAATTGTTCTCCCCAGGGAAAGAAGCATCTTATACTCTACCGGATTGTTCTGGAGTGTAAACAGGTTTGTCTGTTTGAATGAAGAGAAATCCATTGTCATAGGTTATTGACATTTTTTTTGATTTTGAAAAATGCTTTGACAGAATGTCCAAATATACATGTGAAACTGGGTTTTGACCTCCAGACAATTGTTTAGGTTGTATCTGTAACAGAAAATGTTGACAAAAGATTAGAATAATTTTAAGGTTATAAAACATGTTGACTTTCTAAATACCACTGCAATCTCAGTGGAAGGAGAAATAAGTGTGTGTAGTTAATCATTTAAAAAGCAGTAGAGGAGCCAGAATAGTAAATAAATTTTTCCCAAAGCCCTTCACTGTTAAATAGTATAACCAAAATTTAGCTTTAAGCAATTAAAAATGTTTCCTAAATATTATATGCATTTAGTAAAACTACTTAAGCTATAGAAGCTCTTTCAACAAACTTTCACTTCATCAGCTTGCTGGATTAGCCCATGGTCTCCATTCCCTCCCTTCAACATCCTGACTGATGTGAGGATACTTTGTATTATATCTATATCCTTCTGCTCCCACCAATTGAGCTGCATGCTTTCCAATATTTGTAAGTAATTGTAATTATCCACTTTACATTGCAGGATATGCAAATTTAACACATAAAAAGTAATAAAAGAAACATTAAGTGCTTTTGTAAAAAATCAGGCTTTGGACACATAGGATAAAAGTTAATCACTAAAATCAACTGCTGTGGAATTAGATATGAGAGAGTACTGAAAGAGTTTGGAAAACAGTATAAATCTATAAAGATTCTGTACTCAGATTCTTTGCAAGTGTCTTTAAGTTTTTTGTCCACTTTAAAGAAAGAGCAACTGTAGAACAAAGATTATTTGTTAAAGGTGTGGCACATAATAAATAAAATTTGGTGTTCTAATCAGTGGGCTTGCATTTAAAAGACCTTGGAACAATATCAAACCATTGGCAAATAAAGATACATTATAAGTTAAGATAAAATTGGTGAAGATATGCAACAATTTTTATGATTTCTCCACCTTAATCTACTTTCCAATTAACTGTCTACATTAGCACTGTTCAACAGAACTTTCTGTGATAGTGGAAATGTTCTATTATCTATGTTATCCAATACAGTGCTCACCAGTCACATGTGGCTATTTGAGCACTTGATATGTGGCTAATGTGACTGAGGAACTGAGTTTTTGTTGTTGTCGTTAAATCTGATTGATTTACATTTAAAGGTAACAACCGCATGTGGCTAGTGGCTACCTTGAGTCACATCATATATGAGTGTCTACTGAAAGTATCACTTTTGGGAGATTAATTTTAATTCTTTTTTTATTGATTGATTTTTTAGAGAGAGAGAGAGAAAGAAACATTGATTTGTTATTCCACATATTTATGCTTTCATTGATTGCTTCTTGTATGTCCCCTGACTGGGGCGGGGGGGGGGGGTCAAACCTGCAACCCGGGCCTATGGGGATGACGCTCTAACCAACTGAGCTACCAGGCCAGGGCCTGAATTTTAATTCTTAATAAACCTAACAAGTGAAGTATTATTAAGAGATTAGAGCATTTACCATAAAAAACATTAATGAAAGAATTCCTACATTTGGTTGAATTTATTTAGGTCAATTTCTCAAACCTGAGTAATATACATACCTCTTTCAAAGGATAAAAAGGTTCTGGAGGGCCCTGGCCGGTTTTGCTCAGTGGTTAGTGTGTTAGCCCGCACATACCAAAGTATCTTGGGTTCAATTCCTGGTCAAGGGCATGTACCTGGGTTGCAGGATGGATCCCCCAGCCTCACTTGGGGCCCTGCGGGAGGCAATCAATTGATGTGTTTTTCTCACATCGATGTTTCTCTCTCTCTCTGTCTCTCTCTCTCTCTGTTCCGCTTCCTCCCTCCCTTCCACTCTCCCTAAAAATCAATGGAAAAATATCCTCAGGTGAGGATTAACAGAACAACAACAAAAAAAAGATTCTAGAGGACTTTCACTATTGACTTTTAATTATTTATAATACAATAAAAATTTATTTTTATTATAATATTACTTAAATATGTACAAATCTAAAATTAGGTATAATCTTATCCACATGACTTATAAAATCAAAATAAATTTACAAAATAAATTCAAAATGTTAAAAATCAATTTATAATTATCATTTTAAACTCTATAAAATTTCAAATTTTAATTTCTTTTTTAGAGGGTTCACTTTGAAGAAATAGTGGCATGAATGAACCCCAGAGCTAGTAGTCTTTCCAGGTCTAGTAGTCTTTGCTTTTTCTGGTTCTTCATTATTGAATTTTTATTGGTATTTAAAATAATATTTTTGTTATATTTATCCACTTAACTAAATAAATAGTAAGTATGGAAAATTATTTTTAGTTATTAGAATTTTTTTTTTTATCCTCACCCAAGGACATTTTTGCATTTATCTTCAGATAGAAAGGACGGAGAGAGGGAGGAAGAGAGAGAGAGAAACATTGATTGCGAGAGAGACACATCGAGTGGTTGCCACCCACACGACCCCAACCAGAGCTGGGGACAAACTGCAACCGAGGTACGTGCCCCTAGTGGGAACTGAACCCAGGACTCTCTGGTCCGCGGGCCGATGCTTTAACTGCTGAGCCAGACCGGCCAGGGCAGTTATCAGAATTTTTAATAAGAAATGAGTTGTAAGCACTTTTCTAACCAAGCTATACTATAATATCTTAATAGAAGAAAAAGTTATTTGATCAAGGTTGTTTTTTTCTATTAACTATAGGTTGTCAAGGAGAGCTATTCACTTTGGTAGTCAATAATTTATTAGTTTTAGAAACTATACTTGTAGAGTATTGGAATTTAAACAAACAAATGTTCGATAGCATCTATGGCTTTCTGTAGGCAATGCATTACAGCTCAATATGCATATTAATATTTCTCTATTTCTTTGTAATGATAATTTTCACAGAAAACAAATATTTTCAAATACTTGCACATTAGTACAATTTTATTTTCCAATAAGAATATTACAATTTACATGCATTGCTCCAAAAACAGACACAAGTCTCCTATTTAGAATTTTTTGTTTCCTTCATGTTATCATTAGTGACTGACATAAATCATCTAATAATCATACAGAGGTATAATGGTCAAATCTCTGTTATCAATATTTAAACTTTGAACATATTTTATTGAGAATATTCTGTATGTTTAAAGAAAATAAAGGATAAATACATACTGTTAAGATTGCAGAGTTCTGGAATTTATTTTCTGTGGATAAAGTAACAGAGGCTGAAGCATAAGTAACTTTTTTATCAGGATAACTTTTAATGGAGATTTTTGCATCAAATGCTTCAGTGTATCCATAAACCTGAACTACAATATTTTCAGATGCTCCAACACGAAGTACTTTTGGTGCTGATACGACATATCTGTTGAAACAAGAAAAGAGAAGGATCAGTATCTCTATATGACATATTTGTTATACTTCTGACTTTTTTCATCTCACTTGAGATATGCAATTTAAAATAGGCACATTTTATCAACTTAAAAATGATTTTTAATTAAAATTTGTGATCTATGATTATTTCAGCAGTTTCTAAGAAATAGTTTGAAATGAGGACACAAAAAAATAGCACTGAGATTTAATTAACATTTAGAAAGGTAGTAATAGCACCTTCCTGAGCTACTGTAGCAAAGGAAGACTTACTGATGTTGACTAGAACACCTAAACAGGGTCACTATTTTTGCCCAATGAAGAAAAAGGCAACATAGTTACAGTGATTGAATTCCAGCTGCCATCTACTGGTTGAGTAACCATGGTAAAGTCAGTAACCCTCTCTGAGATTAAAATAATTTAACTGTGAAAATATCACCTTCTTTACCAGACTGAGGTAAGGATGAAATGAGACTATGTATATGAAAGCACTTAGCATGCTTAGTACTCAATAAATGTTGACTCATTAATTTCACTAAATTATGAAAGGAAGTAATCTTAGAAGTATTGGTGTTATATCAGTAAGTGGGTTTTTAAAAAAGGATACAATAAAAGTGAGTTTGGGGGCCCAGCCAGTGTGGCTCAGTGGTTGAGCATCAACCCATGCACCAAGAAGTCACCAGTTCAATTCCCGGTCAGGGCATATGCCCAGGTAGTGGGCCCAGTCCCCAGTGAGGGGGCATGCAGGAGGCGGCTAATTGATGTTCTCTCTCATTTACGTTTCTATCTCTCTCTTCCTCTCCCTTCCTCTCTCTCTAAAATCAATAAAGAAAAAATATATTTTTAAAAAAGTGAGCTTGGGGGAATGCATTTGAAAATGGAAGTAGTTTCAAGAGTCCTTAGCAAATAATCACAATCATACAATAATAATGATAATAACAGTAACTGAGTAGTTATGAGAGTCTATATTAGCACTTTATATACAATTATTTTAATCTTTACAACAGGCCAATGACGTAGATATTATTGTTTTCTTATTTTACAAGTGATAAAAGGTTAATTTGACAAAGGTCACCTGGCTTATAAATGAATGAGGAAGGACTTTATAAAATTCAGGTCACCCTTGTTTTAAATTGAGGTCAAAATTATAAGCCTGTTCAAACTACAGGCTGTTTCCTCAGTTTTATTTTTCATGTGATTTATACAAGAATGAAAATGAATCTACATATTTTTGAAATAAAATTTTTTGTTTTTTTTTCATTGTTGATTAAAAGAAAACCTACAAATATAAACTAGGTTATTAATTATACATCACAAAGTATATAGTTTGAAAAGTGAGAGCTACTTATGCTATTACATAGAACAAAAAGTGTTTCAACACAAAAGGTCATAACAATTGACTAATTCAAGAGGCCTAAGAGCCCATCACTTCTCGAAGAATTATTGCAAGCTCCAGTCAAAATTATGACATTTAATGACTTTTCAAATCAGAAAGTCTTTAGTAACAATGAAATTAATTTGGAAGCAATTAAATCCTTTAAAACATCTGGCAGTTCGCCCTGGCTGGTTTGGCTCAGCAGTTGGAGCGTCAGCCTGTAGACCAAAGAGTCCCAGGTTCGATTCGGGTCAGGGGCATGTGCCTCGGTTGCAGTCCGTTCCCGGCCCTGGTTGGGGTCATTCGAAAGGCAGCCAGTTGATGTGTTTCTCTCATATCCATGTTTCTCTCTCCCCTCCCACTCTACCAGAAGATACATGGAAAAAATATCCTTGGGTAAGGATTTAAAAAATAATAATAATAAAAAACATCTGGCAGTTCTACATGACAACTAATTTGGAACCATTTATAGGCAAATTGTGAAAGAGAAAAGAATCTCTGGACTTCCAACAGTCATCTGATTTCCCCATGTGCTTACCTAGGAACATTAGAAAGTAAGAAAACTTTAGCTTTAATGATAATAAGGTACATTTACAGAAATGTTTCAATGTGCTAAGCACTGTTTTAAGTACTTTATACATACATAAACTCACTGTGTTGCTACAACCATTCTGTGAGGAAGATTTTAGTATTATCCTCACTTTACAGATGAGAAAACTGATAATTAACTTGCCCAAGGTCACACAGCTAATAAGTCACAGAATTAGGAATTAATCTTGCGTATCCTGTTTCCTGAATTGACACTTTCAATTGCTGTACTACACTGAATTTATCAAGTTTTTCAAATCTAGAAAAAAAAATAGGTATTTTAATTTCATTATTCTTAGAAATTTTATATTTTTTTGTTTGGTATTGTTTTAATTTTGAATTGTCTATGTGGTAATGGTGGTGAAATATAACATATTCAGTGTTTACCAGTCCCTAAAAGATGCTACTTTTTGTACAGACTTTGATTCTTACTGACTTATCAGTAGCACAATCTAATCTAAAGAATTTCATACTTGTTAAAAAAAATATATGATTTTAGAGAGAGAGGAAGGGAGAGGGAGAGAGAGAACCATTGATTGGGTTGCCTCTTGCATGTGACCTGACTGGAAATCGAACAGGTGACCTTTTGGTGCATTGGACGACACTCGATCAATTGAGCCACACTGGCCAGGGCAAAAGAATTTTTTACTTTTCTTATTTCAATAGTTGTAGAGGATCAGGCCACTGACCTTGCAGGGGGGCAAAAATGTCACTTAGGCCTCCACCTGGAATGTTCTTTCCCTAGATATTTGCAAAGCTTACTCCTTTACTTCCTTCAAGTTCTATATGAGTGCCTTAAAGAATGGTGATGGAAAAAATTAAAAAATAATAAAGTAAAAAAAAAAGAACCTCATCTGTCCACATTTTCAAATAGTTCCCCATCATTTTTTTTAATCCTATTTCTCTCCTGTTTTCTTCATAGTATTAATAACCACCTGACCTTACTTATTCATTCATTCATTGGTTCATTCATTCATTATTTGCTTCTCCCACTAGAATGCAAGCTCTATATAAATTTATTAATTTAATTGACTGATGACCATGTTGTAAATGGTACACTCTCACTTTTTCAAGAGAAAGAGAGGCAATGCTTATTGAGGTCCAGTATAGTGTAGTAGAAAGAATTCAGAATCAGGGGACCCAGGTTCTAGTCCTAGTCCTAGTCCTAGTCCTAGTTCTACCACTTAATATCAATCTCTTTGAACTTCAGCCATTTGTTTTTCTTTTTTTTCTTTTTCCTTTATTGATTTTAGAGAGAGGGGAAGTGAGAAGGAGAGAGAGATGGAAACATCGACGAGAGAGAACATTGATTGGCCACCTCCTGCATGCCCCCCACTGGGGACCAGGCCCACAACCTGGGCATATGCCCTGATCAGGAATCGAACTGGCAGCCTCTTAGTGCATGGCTCGATGCTCAACTACTGAGCCACACCAGCCAGACAGCCATTTGTTTTTAAAAAATGAATGAATAAAAACTACTAAAGGTACTGGGGTGATTTAGCAATGTAAGAAAATCAGGTTTATGACATCCTAAGTACACATTTATATTCATAATATAGCTTACATATTCATACATTTATGCAAACTGGAAAAAATTTGAAGTGTTAAAGAGGAGTTCTTAATTACTAGTCCCTCCTCTGTCACTCTTTATCAGTGACCTTTGGCAAGTCACTTCCCCTGTCTGTACTTATCCTCATGTGTGAAATGAATAGATTCAATTTAGATACTCTCATTCCTTTTCTTTTTAATCCTCACCTGAGGATATTTTTCCATTTATCTTCAGATAAAGTGGGAGGGATGGAGAGAGGAAGAGAGAGAGAGAAACATCAATGTGAGAGAGACACATCGATGGGCTGCCTCTCGCACGACCCCTACCAGGACTGGGGATGAATCACAATGGAGGTACGTGCCCTTGACCGGAATCAAACCCGCAACTCTTTGGTTTGTGGGCCAGCGCTCTAACCACTGAGCCAAACTGGCCAGAGCTCTCCAGTTCCTCTTCAATAATGTTATTTCTAGATATGAGATCACTTTTTTAAGACATAGTTTAAAATAAACAGTATTTCATTTAAAAAAATTATTTTTCTTTATTGATTTTAGAGAGAAAGGGAGAAGGAGAGAGAGATAGAAACATCGATGAGAGAGAACATCAATTGGCCTCCTCCTGCATGCCCCCCACTGGGGACCAGGCCCACAACCTGGGCATGTGCCCTGACTGGGAATACGAACCGGCGACCTCTTGGTGCATGGGTCAATACTCAACCGCTGAGCCACACTGGCCGGGCAATAAACAGTATTTCAATAACACCTAACATTGTGAAGAATACGCTCATAAATATAAAAGTAATTACAACAACAGTTTTTCAAATCACTGTATTAGAATTAAGCCCCAAGTGGGGTTGGAGGAATGGGTGAAAAAAGGTGAGGGGATTAAGAAGTACAAATTGGTTGCTAGACTGACAAACCTCAAAGGGAAGGGGGGTGGGGGGGTGGGAAGAAATAAACCAAAGAATATATGCATAACCAATGGACACAGACAATAGTGTGGGGAAAGGCAGGAGGGGGGCGGGAGCAGGGAGGAGGGGGTCAATAGGGGAAAAAGGGGGGACATCTGTAATACATTCAACAATAAAGAAAATAAATAAATAAATAAATAAATAAATAAATAAATAAATAAATTTTGAGAACCCTGAGCTAGAATAATGCAAAAAAAAAAAAAAAAATGTAATCCATTGCTTTGAAAATATATTCTATTTAAATTCCATTTTTTAAAAAAAGCAACAATAAAGATAAGTTAAAAAAAAAAGAATTAAGCCCCAAGTAACCCTTGTTTTGCAATGCACAGTATTTAAACAACACAAAGAAAACTATGCACTAAATATAAATAAGCAATAAATGACAAAAAAATTTATTTAAAGTTTTTGTGCTTTTTCAAAGAGGAATTTGCATAATCACTATGTAGTTTTTAAAAAATAGCAATCCCATAAAAACTGTCATGTTGTTAGCTATTCATCAAACCAAACTACTTCCATGACTTTCTCATTCAGATAAGACTATTCACTTGGTATTCTCAGAAGTAGAAAGTAATTTTCAAATTAACACAGTCAACTGATTTTATTTTTCACTCATCACAACTAAGATGCATTGAAAATGAAAATGGGTTCTTTTACTTACGTTTGTTCCTGTCCCCAGCTTTTCCCCAGGAAGATGAAAAAACAAAGTATGCCCCAAAGGCCCATGGCTGGAGACAGCAGTAAACCATGGGTATAATTTTCCTGAAGTTACTCTCCTTTTAAAAACCCAGTTTAAAGAATTTGAGTAAATTGGTTTACTGGTTAATTATTAATGTCAGAAAGAGGGACTTCTAAGTTGAAGAAATAAAATAGAAACTGAAGCAACCTTTAATGCTCAGGTATAAGATACGAGATATTTTATAGAGATTTGCACCTAGAGGATTTATTTTAATTAATACAAATAAAGGATTCTAACAGGGGAGTTTGGCACTACAATGAATGGCTTAAAGCTAGAAACCAGTAAGTCACATTGCCTTTGGCCTTTCCTCTTTTGACCAGGGTAGTTGCTCTGCTGTTTATCATCTGTGAGCATCTGGTTTAAACAGAGTTCACTAGGTGGTCTTTCTAGAGAACTCCTGAGCAATAATGTTGTTAGTGCTGGAAATGGCCTAAGGATAAGCGGAATCTACAATGGAGGTCTATGGAATAGTTCCTTGGTCTATCTCAGTCTAGAGAAGAAGCTGAACATTAGGTGGAGGAAAGATTGTGATGGGCAATGAAAATGCCACCCTGAGCTTGCCAGCATCATTCTTTAGGAAATAAGTAACCAGTCAAATACTTTAGTATTTAGTAGGGAATGGATATTCTCCAATATCTATTAACTCATATCACAAATACAAAATTTATATCTTTCTTTAAAAAAAAAAAACCTCATGTTAAACCTTTCAGTGAGGATCTTAGTATAAGAGCTCAAGAAAAACAAAGCTTCCTATAACAAATGAGTCTAGTAATTAATTTAGAATGAAATACAATTTTATCCTTAAGATTTTAAGTTTTAGGTTCACTAGAAAACTTTTTATTTACTACCTTCCTTTTATTAGCATTCATTTCTACCTTAGTACATAACAAGTACTCTATTTTACAATAATAAAACAGATTTCTCTAAACATTATTCTATAATTCAGATGGTTTATGGTCACACTGGTTTCCTTGCTTTGAATTAATAAGGTTTTATTATACCAATACTTTCATACTGAAGTCATTAGGAGAAAAAGGCACACAAAGGAAATTTGATATACAAATTTCCCTAAAGGTATTTCTTAAATATGTTATAAAATGATAAAAATATGCCACTATTGTCTGACCATCTAGCCCATTTGTTTCAAAAGAAATCCTGTAAAATGATTAAACTGGGTTGTGAAAGATGGGTCAAGTTAAAACAAACAAAGTACTCTTGCCATCATTTTCGGGAAAAGATATTAGGAGAAACAACACTCAAATCATTATAGATAATATTTGCATGTTAAGTATAAATTTCTTGCTTGTATTATAAAGTCAATATTAAAAATGATATTGATTTCTCTGGTAGAAAACGTTTTAAAAAATGATGAATCTCAAAAGTCCTTAATAGAACCAAAGTTCAACAATTTACAGATTCTTAACAATGTTTAACTAAAGTTTTTAATCTGCCTTTTAAACATGGCTCAGATATGGATTCTTCTTTACATTTTAAAATGTTGACCTTTGGGGAGTCTTTGGCTTTTATACAAATCTTCATCTCTAAAAGAGGGGAAGTTAGGTCTGGCAGAAACTTTGGTGGTCATTCCTGCTAATGCTACCTCAATTCTGTCCTCAGGATAGAGCCCAAATGACTTTACTTAGTTTACAAGTCCTGATCTGGGTCCCACTTGATTCTCTAGTCTCAGTGTTCCCATTCTTCACTGCAGACAAGAAGCTGAATTACTTGCTATTCTCTGAAGTTACCACAACATAAAGGTGCTCCTGGGATAATAAACAGTTAGCCAAATATGATTACTACTATTATTAACTTATTGATATCTTCAATTTGGTATGACATCAGAAACATGGTTTAGATATGGGTTGCTGCTACCAGCACTGCAGAACGCAGCCCACTCAGTGAAAGGGAACCATAACACCATGTGAAAGGGAATTTGGGGTACAAACTATATTCACTTGGGGAACCTTATAAGTACATATCTCTCATTAGTCACTTGTCTTCCTACATATTTATATAAAATTTAAAAGACATTGAGATACAAAAAGTTTATTGAAACAAAGTCTTACACAAAAGTCTAAGTATAAAGTAGTTAAAATAAAGATGTTTCAGTGTGGGATGGTCCTGCTGTCTGCCTGTCTCCCCAACATGTACCCCCAAGTGGACCTTGAGATGGATCAATGGGAAACCTGGGGTCCCTGGACACATGGTTTAAAAAAACATTGACTTAAAGCACTAAACAACCTCTTCCTAGTGGTCTTGTTTCACTTCGACCATTCCTGTTACTTCTCTTCACCAATATCCCCAAGTACAGCTTGAAATTAATTTGTGAGTTGATCAGGCCAAAGGAGAAGAGAAACCAATCTCTTTTCACCTTGTGCCCAAGATCCACTGCTTTAGCTGCAAATTAAAATTCCTCTTCCACCCTGGCCGGTTTGGCTCAGTAGTTAGAGCGTCGGCCCGAAGACCAAAAAGTCATGGATTTGATTCTGGTCAAGAGTACATACCTTGGTTGCAGTTCGGTCCCCGGCCCTGGTCGGGGTTGTGCGGGAGGCAACCAGTCGATGTGTCTCTCATATCAATGTTTCTCTCTCTCTCTCCTCTCTCCTTCCCTCCCACTCTATCTGAAAGTCAATGGAAAAATATCCTTGGGTGAGGATTTAAAATAAATAAATAAATAAATAAATAAACAAATAAATAAAATAAAATATTTTAAAAAAAATTCCTCTCCCAAGTGACTTGGGCTATCTACACTAAAACCCCTAAAAGCCCCTTGTTTCTTCACAATCCTGTACCTATATCTCACATCCAAGACCCTGGTATCTCAACATCACATTGGGAATTCACACAGACTGCACGAGGCCTGGTAGAGGATAATGGAAAAGTGAAAACCCCAGGTATGTACCCAGAAAAACTTTTACACATATGCCTAAAAAGACTAGTATAGAAATGCTCTCTGCAGCATTGTTTGTAATAGCAATAATTTGGCAGAACCCTAAACAACAGAAAAATGATTTTATATATTACTTTATATGCATACAATGAAATACAATGTTGGCTGATAAAACCAGCTTGCAGAATGACACAAAGAGCATACTAACATTTATATAAGTTTAAAAACATGCAGAGCAATGTTATTGTCTATAGACATTTACATTGGTAGTAATTACATACACATATGATGGTGAAAAGTAAATACTAAATTAGGATAGTAATTTTGTCTGGGAAAGGAAGCAGAATTTGGGGGTAGGAAGGGGGTTGATACAGTGCTTCCACTCTATCCATTGCTTTTTGTTTTAAAGGAATATCGGAGGTCAGTATAGCACTATCTTACAAATAATTCACTAAAGTTTAGTGGTAGATATACTGGTATTTAATAGGTCAGTCACTGTACTTTTCTAAAGTTTGAAATATTTTATTTTTTAAAAAGTATGGTTTGGAGTGAGGCAAGCTTGAATTCAGATTCTGGCTCTATCTAACTAGCTATGTGATCTTGGGCAACTTAATGAAACCTTGAAACCTCACTTTCACCATCTGTGAAATCAAATAATAAAATACCTCATTGAGCTGATGGGAGAATGAAATGAAACATGTATAACGTCTTGGGCCCTGAACTTGAACTTGAAATAGCATGAATCTGAAAATGTTTACTATTATTATTACTGGTTTAAGACATATTCATAATCATATAGTCTTTATCTTTATTTTCTAAAAATATTTTAATGGACTTTTAGATAGAGAGGAACGGAAAGGGAAGGAGGGAGAAACATCGATGTGAGAACAAAACGTTGATCAGCTGCCTCCTGCACATCCCCATCCAGCCCATAACCCGGGCATGTCCCCTGACCAGGAATTGAACCAGCAACCTTTAGGTGCACTGGACGATGCACAACTAACTGAGCCACACCGGCCAGGGCAGTCTACTCTTTATGTATTTATTTTATTGTTATTTATTTTGTTTAATCCTTACCCAAGGATATTTTTCCATTGATTTTCAGATAGAGTGGAAGGGTGGGGTGGAGGGGGAGAGAGAGACATTGAAGTGAGAGAGACACATCAATTGGTTACCTCCCACATGACCCCAACCAGGGCTGGGGATCGAACCTGCAACTGAGGTACATGCCCTTGGCTGGGAATCAAACCAGATACTCTGGTCCATGGGCTGACACTCAACCACTGAGCCAAACTGGCCAGGGCTCCTCTTTATTTTTAATATGTGCATTGGATCATAGCAATCTGTATTTAATATAGTTTTACCCTCTGGCCACAGCCAGGCAGAAAACAACACTGACAGTCTCATGACTCTCTGGGTGGAAGAATGTCTTTTGTTTGTTTGTTTTTTTAATTCTCACCCCAGGAGGATATGTTTATTGATTTTTTACAGAGAGGAAAGGAGAGAGAGAGAGACATCGATGTGAGAGAGAAACATCAATCAGTTGCCTCCCATATGTGCACCAACTGGTATTGAACCCGCAACCTAGGTATGTGCCCTGACCAAAAATTGAACCCACAACCTTTTGGTGTACGGGACAATGCTCCAACCAACTGAACCACCTGGCCAGGGCAGAATGGAAGAATGTCTTTATTGTTGAGCCTAGCAGAATTTTGCCTCCACTTCATTTGTTTTTTGTTTTGGTTGTCAATTAAAAGTCTGGGATTAGATGACTGACCTCTTAAGAGTCCATCTAATTGCTATATCCTGAGCGTCTAACATTGTTAGTGAGAAAAGGAGCACAAAAAGGTTCCCACAGACTAGATCCTTTCTAGAGGGCATTAAATGTTTTTCTCTCATTTATGACTTCGATTGCCGTTAGTAGATTATGTGTACTCTACCTCTTTATCTCATAAGCTGTAAAAGGTCTTTGCTCATGAAGTTCCTCCTTACTCTGACTGTTATGCAAGATGTTGTTGAAGCATTTTCTTACTTGGTGTAGTAACTGAGAAGAAAGACATAAATGTTAATTCATTATCTCAAACTCTAGAACATTTTAACAGATGCTATACAAATTCAGACATAGAGGACATTTTCCCAACTTTTGCAGAGCTTATCCAAATAATGACAACACAATTATTAGCTCCTAACATGTATCAATTATTGCAATAATTAACTTTCATAAATTGTTTCTAATCTTCACAACCACTCTGAAGGGTGTTGTTATCCTCGTGTGACAGGATAAAACTGAGGCTCAGAGAAATATAGTAATTTCTCTCAAGGAACATATCTAGTAAATTGCAGAGATGGGGACTTATGTTGGAATCAGCAGGAAAAAGAGGGAGAGATACCAAACCAGGCTGTAGTCTTACCTTCCCTTTGACACTTTCTCCAGCTGTTTCGTCTGTAGTTAATTCTCTATTTTAAAACTCCTGAAGACTTTATAGCCTGGTCCACATATTTGGACTCTTGTTTATATACTATTGTACATTCTAGGCAAAGATTCGAAGGTACAAGATGGGAATGAGTGTGACATAAGTGAAAAACTTAGTCTGACTTATGTCTGATTCTCTCTTCCTCACAGATGCTAGGGTAAGACTGGCTAAAGTGACAACCAGGCAAATGACAGATTGGGGAGATTATCTGAAAATGGTAAAAGAAAGAGCCAGAGAACACTGTGGTTTAGATCCAAGGATGGATGGATTTGTATTTTTAAGTCCCAAATGGTAATTGAAGAACAATAAAGAAGAAAGCTGTTGCCCTGGCCGATTTGGCTCAGCAGTTAGAGTGTCGGCCCACGGACTGAAGAGTCTCGGGTTCAATTCCAGTCAAGGGCACGTACCTCGGTTGGAGTTCGGTACCCGACCCTGATCAGGGTGGTGCGAGAGGCAGCCAATCAATGTCTCTCTCTCTCCCACTCCATCTGAAGATAAATGGAAAAAAAGTATCCTCGGGTGAGGATTAAGAAAAGAAAAAAAAAAGAAAGAAAGCTGTTGCTCAAACTATTCTTGTAAGTCACCAGAGTAGGGCTGGAATAGCATGTCCCAAAAGGCCACTTCAGATTACTAAATCAGTAATGGAATAGGAGAGGATTTCTGAGTAGGTGTGAAGGAAGTGGGAAATAATAAGGCCAAAAGAGAAAATCAAGTATTCATGATGGAATGCAGTTAAGTACATTTTCTTCAGAGAAAACAAAGTGACAAAAGTGAAAGATGTCTACCCTTCCTTTATCTCTCACTTCTATAATTTCACTAAAGCTGTTCTTTCTGTATCCTACACTCTCTAACAGATCAAGCTAAGCTCATTAACTCCCTCTTTGGCTCCACTGTCCCACACTTTTTCAGACAATCTTACTTCTTGTTCAACATGAGTTCTCTTATCTAATTCTAATACCTACTACTCATCCATACACATCTACTGATCCTGTGGCTATACGTGGTCTCCAACATGGACCTCAATGTCCTGACCTCCCTGGTATCCATGTTTTGTATGATCCCCTCCCACGCTGTATCGATGTTGGTCCATTTGATCAACAGCATAAAGCAAATATAGAGGTGTGTGACTTCTGAGGTTAGGTCATATAAGACATTGCCATTCCTACCTTGCTCTCTCTTAGGTTGCCTGCTCTGAGGGAAACCAGTCACCATGTAGTAAAGACATTCAAGAAGCCTAGGGAGAGGCCTATGTGGAAAAGCCTCCGAGGCCTCCTGCCCAGAGCTTGTGAACGAGCCACCACCAGGGAGGTAAACCCTCCAGCCCCAGTCACGCCTTTAGGTGACCACAGCCCAGCTAACATCTTTTTCTTTTAAAAAAAATATTTTTAAATTGATTTTTAGAGAAAGAGGGAGGGAGAGAGAGATAGAAACATTGATGTGAGAGATCCATTGATCGGTTGCCTCCTGCATGCCCCCTACTCAGGATCAAGCCTGCAACCCAGGCATGTGCCCTCACCAGGAATCAAACTGCGACCTCTCAGTGCATGGGATGATTCTTAATCCACCGAGCCACAGTGGCTGGGCCCAGCTAACATCCTGACTGAAAATCCAAGCCAAAATAACCCAGCTAAGTCCTTCTTGGATTCCTGCCCATAAAATCTGTGAAGAGAAATTAATGTTTGTTGTTATTTTAGCTCACTTATGTTTAGGGGTAATTTTTTTTTTTTTTTTACAAAGCAATAGTTAACTAGAATAGCTGTTTCTCTAAAGATGCAACTCTCATGAAAATTCCTTGCATTCACTCCTCCACTAATGGGCACTTGGTCTTCAGTCATCAATACACGTTCTTTAATTTACAAGCGTACTTGTTCTTAAAGAACAGCAGGCTGAGAGGCCTACTTGAAAGCGCCACCTGCTGCTGGTAACTTAACAGCACTCCAAAGCAGGCTAGAATAATTGGTGCTGCCTTTTCATGGTAAACCCTGACTTCTTCTTTTATGTCTCTTCTGAGAATTAGCTTCTTTGTTTCCTGGACATCCTTCACAGGAAAGGTGAAATGTAACATCCCTGAGCACTGAAAATCATATAAACATGTAAGAAGTTCTTATGCTTCTTCTTTCTAGCATTTTTGTCTTTTCTTCTTCTTCTTTTTTTTTTTATCCTCATCCGAGGACATTTTTGCATTTATCTTCAGATAGAGTGAGAGAGAGAAAGGGAGGAAGAGAGAGAGAGAAACATCGATGTGAGAGAGATACATTGACTGGTTGCCACCCACACGACCCCAACCAGGGCTGAGGACAAACTGCAACTGAGGTGCATGCCCTTTGAGGAACCAAATCCGAGTCTCTCTGGTCCACGGGCCGACACTCTAACCGCTGAGCCAAACTGGCCAGGGCTGTCTTTCCTTCTTTATCAACTCTTTTCTTTCTGCCTGCAAACTTGAAAAAGTCTTCATTAATAGAAGAAGAAAAAAAAAAAGCCAAATGTCAAAATCTTTCAGTGGATTTTTTTTTTTTTTTTGCCAAAATCACTGCTAAATCTCTCAAAAGCTTAGTCTGCCCTTTCAACTTTATATACTTTTCTTTTCCCTTATTTATCCATAGAACATCCCACCCCACAGAATGCTTCATGGATATCTTTATGGAAATTAGATAGAAAGAAAACAACAAGTGAATAAAAGGATTGCCTTGCAACAGAGGCCACTTGATATTGGTTGGCATGATTTGGCATTATTACATTGTATAGACATAGAAACTGATGATCAGAAAGGATTGAAAAGAAGGAAGAAAGAAACAAAGAATAGATGGAAGGAAGGAAGGAAGGAAGGAAGGAAGGAAGGAAGGAAGGAAGGAAGGAAGGAAGGAAAGAAGGAAGGAAGGAAGAAAGGAAGGAAAGAAGGAAGAAAGGAAGGAAAAAAGGCCAGAATCATCAAGAAAGAAGTAGCCAGGGCTACAATTTGAGGGTCCCAGTGCAAGATGAAAATGTGGAGCCACTTGTTCAAAAAGCAAGGAAAAAAAAATGTTGTTAAAGGAATTAAAATATAAAGACTTTTTTTTTCTATGGTCTCTCCCTCAACTTTTAGTGATTTTTGTTTTTGTTTCTTGCTATTGAATGTCATTCTAAATAAAGAAATTTAAATTTTAAATTATTGTCATGAACTTTACTATTCATCTTTATATTGTGCAATACCAGTTTAAATGCAAATATAAAAGCATTTAATTGATATGTACAATCACCAAAATTACACAAATTGTACTTCATAGCTCATGCATGCATATATATTCCGTTCTAACCAGAACAGTGGAAACACTGCACAAAACTAACCCAAGTGTTTTATTCTACTTCTTGATTTGTGTTTATTCTATCAACACTCTCTACCTTTGCTTACTGATGAATAAAGAAAGCCCGAAAAGAAAAGGAACAATGGGTTATTCCATCTTTCCTTTTCCTTCTATGTTATCATCTTTAGTGTAAGATATTGGTTAATACAGGAACATAACTCGAGCAAGAAAAAATATGATGAGACCCTGGCCGGTTTGGCTCAGCAGTTAGAGCGTCAGCCCGCAGACAAGAGAGTCCCGGGTTCGGTGTCCACTAAGGGCATGTACTTCAGTTGCAGTTTGCCCCAGCCCCGGTTGGGGTCGTGTGGGTGGCAACCAGTCGATGTGTCTCTCTCACATCAATGTTTCTCTCTCTCTTCCATCCTCTCTCCCTCCCGCCCTATCTGAAGATAAATGCAAATATATATATATTTGCATTTATATAATCTCATCATATATAATCTCATCATATATATATGATGAGATTCCTCAGTCATTTGTGTTTCTTGGAATGCTATTACCTTCTTTCTGCATTGAAAAACATGTTTTAGTTCCAATGGAAAATGTGACCTCTAAGGGCTGTGAGTCCCCTGCTTGCTCAATCATAGACATGACACACTTACTTTGTACTCACTTTGAGTCTCACTAAACTTCCACACATTGTGGGTCCACTGGAATTCTGTGTTCATGGGGTATTGTGAATGCTCTATGTGACTGGGGTGACAAGGAATAGTGGACATATGTATTGCACATATCTCCTCTGTTCACATCCATGCTCCATTGTCTCATCAGACTTCGCTGTATTAATTTCAAGACAGCAACAACAGAGCATTAAATGAAGTGTGGGGCCCTTCTGAGCACTGGGCCCTGTGCATGCCCTGTTGCATGCCCACAAAGCCAGCTCTGGAGTAGCTAAACCAGAAGTGAACTCATATCTGACTCCAAAGACAAGTCTCTTATTGTATCTCATGGAGTCTCTTCAAATAACACAGGGCAAGGCATTGGCAGAGTGATCAAAGAATGTCAAGAAGATGAGAAACTTTTAAAAGGTGATCTCTCTCCCCCCGCTTCCTCTCTCTCTAAAATCAATAAAGAAAAAAAAATTTTTTTAAATAATAATAAAAGGTGATCTAATAGGCAACATCAAACTGCTGACCTTGGCTCTGGGATGGTTAGAGAAGTTCCTAAAGATATAGGACCAAGGCCTTGGAGAATGGGAAGGGGAAAAGAGATTATTATCTGAGAAGAGATGATGAGGAGGTAGAAGTGCTTGGGAAGGAGATGGTTGCCAGAAGAACAGAACAGCCCAGTTACTTTCCACAAACTTACAGACTGGCAGGAATTATTATCTAAAAGTAGAGCAATTCCTAAGGGTAGGACAATGTTCTAATCTGTAGGTGCTAAGAAAGCATTCATTCTGGCAGCCAGTGTCTATAGCAGGGGTGAGGAACTTTTTTTCGGCCAAGGGCCATTTGGATATTTATAATAGCATTCACGGGCCATACAAAATTATCAACTTAAAAATAAGCCTGCTATATTTGGTCAAACATTTGATTAACTCACCCCTAATGTGATGGCTGGAACTGCTTCTCTTTGGTGAGGTGTATGATGTTAGTTGGTACCAATTTCGAAGGCCTTTATGGCCTGTGGGTCTTGTCTATAGGGTACCTCCAAAAAGGGACAAGACCCGAGAGGAAGGCAGTATGAAGGGTCTGGAAAAGTGATGTGACAACAGGTAGAGCCATCCTGGGATGCATTCCCCAAGAGCCGATCAAGGAGGTCTACTGGCAAAAAGGTAGGACCTAGCTACAAGGCTCAAGCCAGGAGACAGCCAAGTTGGAGGCAGGGTCCCTGATCAAGAAACAGAGCAGGAAGGGAGTCATTGTTTAATGGGTAGCAAGTTTTTGCTGCAGATGATGAAAAAGTTGTGGATATAAATGGTGTTGATGGTTACAGAACACTGTGAATGTATTTAATGCCACTGAGTTGTACACTTATGATTGGTTAAAATGATACACATTATGTTATGTACATTTTACATTTATTTTTAAAACCTGAAAAGAAAAGGAAAACAAAAAACAAAACTAGGGTATTAGGTTTACCAGATCAGGAAAGAGACATGAGTTCAGAGATTAGAATTAAGAGCCCTGGCTGGTGTGGCACAGTGGTTAGAGCGTCGGCACGTGGACCAAAGGGTCAGGGGTTCAATTCCCAGTCAAGGGCACATACCTGGGTTGCAGGTTCAATTGCCGGCCCTGGTTGGGATGAGTGTGGGAGGCAACCAATCGACGTGCCTCTCTCACATCGATGTTTCTCTCTCTCTCTCTTCCCCCTCCCTCCCTCCCTCCCTTCCACTCTTTCTAAAAATCAATGGAAAAACTATCCTCAAGTGAGGATTTAAAAATAAATAAATAAGATTAGAATTAAAATTAAGGTATATCTAATACAAGGAAGAAGAAATGTAGGGTATCCCCCCAAAAAATGTATACACAAAAAAAGTGTAATTATAAAGCCAGTGTTTATTAAAATACATTTCATTTTAAAAATGGAATAGAATCTACAGACACCCTGTATACATTTTTGGGGGATACCCTGTAGATGCCACATTTCTTTTTTTTATCTTCACCCAAGGACATTTTTTTGCATTTATTTTCAGACACAGCGGGAGCGAGAGAGGGAGGAAGAGAGAGAGAGAAAGAGAGAGAGAAATATCGACGTGAGAGAGACACATTGACCGGTTGCCACCCGCACAACTCCAACCGGTGCCGGGGACGAACCGCAACTGAGGCATTCGCCCTTAGCAGGAACCGAACCCAGGATTCTCTGGTCCACGGGCCAACGCTCTAACCGCTGAGCTAAACTGGCCAGGGCTAGATGCCACATTTCAATAGATCATATGTACTCAGTATCTTAATAACATCCTGTGTCCAGACCACACAGAATCAATTTTGGGAACTCAGTGTTTCTGTTTCCTTAGGAAAACCAAACTTTGGGGAGATTTTGGATGTCATCTGATAGGGATGAGTATAAGGGCTCTTAAAGGCTTTTTTTCTCCTCCTCTCTCAAGGGAGGAAGCAAAGCAGCCTGATATGGACATTGCAGCTGGCCTCTTCACTTGCCTGGGCAGGTTTCCTCATCTGAGCAGTTACTGTGCCAGGTCCTGGGGATAAACTCTGAGGCTGAGACCACAGGAATTCCAACAAGGCAAGGGGCAAATTCTGCCATGTGAGAGGGGGCCGCTGGTACCAAACCCTGGCCCAGGTCATAACTAAGGGGTGCCTTGAGAGTTGTAAGGTCCTGATTTAGACATGGAATTGCCTAAAAGAATTCCTTCAGTGCTCTTAGAACCATAGCCCTAGTTGCCATGGGGGATCTAGCTTCAAGTATGCTTGGAGAAAAGGCCCACATTAGCATCCTAGCTCTCCCTCTTAGGAATCAGGTCCTCAACCCTTGTGAAATTGGCAGGGTGCATCTGGTTATGCCTCGCTTAGGAATGAGGAATGTGGTAGAGAGGAATAGGAATGGTGGAGGGTGAGGTGCTTGGAATGAGGTAGAGAGATGGTTGGATTGTCATTAGCATATAGAGAAATGAAGGATGGTTTAATCAGATGGAGAAGTTTGGCAGTTGGGATGATATATAAAGGGAGACGGAAGGGGAAAAGAGGTGATTTGAGATTCAAGTGTTCCTGCTGTCATTCATTCAACAAATGTTTATTGAGCACCTAAAATGTGCCAGACACTGAGCTAGGGGCTGGGACAGCAATGGGGAAATAGACAGGACACCCAAGGAACTTACAGTCTAGTGTTGAGGACAGAACACCAAATAAGCAGATACACCAAACTGTGATGAGCATTATGATGAGGGAACTTGGCAGGGCCAGGGAAGGAACATGAGTTTATATTAACTGGAATTAATTAGGTTTTGCTGTATATAACACACAACCAAAATACTTTTGCTAAAATGAGATGAACATTTCTTTCTTTCTCACATAAAAGAAGTCCAAGGCTGGAATGGCAGCTCTGAATGTCATCAGAGGCAGGGACCATTATTTTTTGTTCCACCATACTAAAATCTTGTGTTACCTCATGGTTCAATATGGCTCCCAGAGCTCCGACTATTGTTTCTGTGTTGAGAACTGCAAAATAGAGGGCAAAAAAGGACCCCTCCCTGTTGAATCAACTCTCTTTGAGCAGCTTTCCTGGAATTACTATAATAGTTACATTTCCTGGGGAGACTTGGGACTTGGCTGTACCCAACTTCAAGGGAAACTGGACAATGTGGCCAGCTAAAATCCAGGTTTTGATAAAAAGGAAGAAAGAAAGAATGAATGCTGGGTTAGTTAGCAGTCTCTGATACAAGATGTTTTCATCATTTGCATTCAATATTCATGAATATTGAAGATTGCTTAGAAACATGATGTTGAATTATAGCAGAACTACCAAAGATGATTATTTTTGGCAATATAGAGTATTTTCTTTTAATAAAGGCAGAACTCATTAAAATATATGTAAATATTTCATTTTAAGACCTCGATCTTAGAGAAAAATAAAGTGAATTTTTCTGTCAGCATGTAGAAATGGGGAACTTTTCTTTGGTCATCAGTGGCCAGAGATGAGCAGTCCACCAAGAAGATACTCAATACAAAAGCAAGTACCAGCAGCCAGCCAATAGAAATCAGGGTGTTAGGCCAAGTTTGGTCAAGCAGACCTTGCTATTATAAAATGATCCTCAGTTGTAGCAAAAAATAAATTTATACATTGATAACAATGTTATGGGGTCACATCTGTGTTTGGGAATTTTTCTGTAGTTTTTTTGCTTCAGCAGTCACTTCTTATCCTTGTCTCAGTGCCTGCCACCTTAGTCAGTGCTGATAAATGTGGGATGAATAAATGCTGTCAATCAACTTGCCTCCAGCTGCTTGACCTTGAGCAAATTACTTGCTTTGTGCCTCAGTTTCCCCATCTGTAAAGGGGAAATAAATAAAATACCTACCTCATAAGGTTGTGGTGAGAATTAGATGAATTAATTCTTATGAAAAGCTTAGGACAGAATCTGACCCCCCTGGATACATTTTCGGTAAGTGTTAGATATTATCAGTGAGAGAGACATTAATTTAAAAAGCATGATTATATTCAGTTGAGGGCTACAAACCAAGGCTCATCAAGTAACTGAGACTAATAGCCTCCAGGCAAAAAGCTAGAGAATAACTGAATCTTTCCTGGGCTTGCCAATCTACCCAAGAAAGTAAGACTTAGCAGTGGTGTTCAACGTGGGTCCTTCCACACACATCCAAACCCAGCTGAAGGAGCCACAGACAGTGGAACATCAATACCCACAGGGAAAATTTGGCAGGCTCCAAAACCCACTGAGACAGCCAAAATGGTGAAACAAAGAAACAAATCCCAAATGAAAGAACAAGATAATTCAACAGAAGATGAAATAAATGAAAGGGAATTGAGCAAGATATCAGAGGGAGAGTTAAGAGTAATAATCATGAAGAAGCTCAACAGCATTAGTAAAGATATAGAAGCACGGAAAACCAACCAATTAGAGATGAAGAATGACATAGCAGAAATAAAGAACACATTGAAAGGAATAACCAGCAGAGTAGAGGAGGCCGAGGATTGGATCAGTGAATTAGAAGACAGGGTAGAAAACATCACCCAATCAGAAGACCAAAAAGAAAAAAAAAAACAATTAAAAAACAGGAAGACAGCCTAAGAGAACTGTGGGACAATATGAAATGTAACAACATCCGCATCACAGGAGGTCCAGAAGAAGAAGAAAAGGAGCAAGGGTTAGAGAATATATTCCAAGAAATAGTGACAGAAAACTTCCCTAACTTGGTGAAGGAAAAAGACATACAAGTACAAGAAGCACAGAGAGCCCCAAGTAAGAAGAACCCAAACAGGCCCACACCAAGACACATACTAATTAAAATGTCAGAAATTAAAGACAAAGAGAGAATCCTAAAGGCAGCAAGAGATAAGCAACAGATTACCTACAAAGGAACCCCCATAAGGCTATCAGCTAGCTTCTCAACAGAAACACTACAGGCCAGAAGGGAATGGCATGAAGTAATGAAGGCAATGAAAAACAAGGATCTGAATCCAAGACTACTCTACCCAGCAAGGCTATCATTCAAAATAGAAGGGGAAATAAAGAGCTTCCCAGACCAAAAAGGGCTAAGGGAATATATTAGCACCAAACCAGCACTGCAAGAAATGTTAAAAGGACTGCTGTAATTAGTAGAAGAAATAGGAAGAAAAATATAACCACAATAAACAAAAATGGCAATAAATAAGTATATACCAATAATAACCTTAAATGTAAATGGACTAAAGGCTCTGATCAAAAGATAAAGAATAGATGATTGGATAAGAAAGCATGACTCATATATATATTGTTTACAAGAGACTCACCTCGCAACAAAAGAGTCACATAGGCTGAAAGTGAAGGGATGGAAAAAAATCTTCCAAGCAAACAGAAAGGAAAAAAGAGCTGGGGTAGCAATACTCAAATCCAATAAAATAGACTTCAAAATGAAGGCCATAACTAGAGACAAAGAAGGCCACTACATAATATTGAAAGGATCTATCCAACAGGAAGATACAACCTCGGTAAACATAATTGTACCCAATATAGGAGCACCAAAATATATTTTAAAACTTCTGCAGGACTTCAAAGGAGAAATCGACAGCAATACAATCATAGCAGAACTTCAACACCTCACTGACATTACTGGATAGATCCTCTAAACAAAAAATTAACAAGGATACAGAGACTCTAAATGATGCACTAGATCAAATGGATTTAATAGATATCTACAGAGAATTACACCCCAAAACTACAGAATTCACATTCTTCTCAAGTGCACATGGGACATTCTCAAAGATAGACCACATGTTAAGACACAAACGAAGTCTCTACAAGTTCAAGAAAACTGAAATCATATCAGCATCTTCTCAGATCACAATGGCATGAAACTAGAAATAAATTAAAGCAAAAACATTTAAATACATGGAGGCTAAATAGCATGTGATTAAACAATGAATGGGTTACCAAGGAGATCAAGAATAAATTTAAAAATTCCTGGAAACCAATGAAAATGAACACACAAAAACACAAAATCTATGGGATGCAGTGAAAGCAGTCCTGAGAGGGAAGTTCATAGCACTACAGGCCTACCTCAGGAAGCAAGAAAAATGTCTAATTGACTATCTAACCTCACAACTTAAAGAACTAGGAAGTAAACAAAAAGAAAAACCCAGAGCAAGTACAAGGAAAGAAATAGTAAAGATCAGAGCAGAAATAAAGGACATAGAGACTTAAAAAAAAAAAAAAACAATTCAAAAGATCAATGAAACAAAGAGCTGGTTCTTTGAGAAGATAAACCAGATTGGTGGACCCTTAGCTATACTCAACAAGAAATAAAGAGAGAAGATCCAAATATACAAAATCAGAAACAAAAGAGAAGTAACAGCTGACACCACAGAAATACAAAGGATCGTTAACAAATACTATGAACAATTATACACCAATAAATTGGACAATCTAGGTGAAATGGACAAATTTCTAGAAACACATAGTCTCCCAAAACTGAACCGGGAAGAGATAGAAAACTTGAACAGACCAATAACAACGAAGGAAATTGAAGATGTAATCAAGACTCCCCCAGCAAACAAAAGCCCAGGCCCAGATGGCTTCACTGGGGAGTTTTACATTCAAAGAACACCCATTCTCCTCAAACTATTCCAAAAAATTCAAGAAGAAGGAATACTTCCAAACTTGTTTTATGAGGCCAGTATAATTCTAATTCCAAAACCAGATAAAGACACTACAAAGAAAGAAAACTACATACCAATATCCCTGATGAACATAGATGCCAAAATCCTTAACAAAATATTAGCAAATTGGATCCAGCAATATGTTAAAAAAATTATTCATCATGACCAAGTGGGAGTCATCCTAGGGATGCAAGGCTGGTACAATATTTGCAAATTAATAAATGTGATACACCACATAAACATAATGAAAGATAAAAACCATATGCTCATATCAATAGACGCTGAAAAAACACTCGACAAAATCCAGCACCCATTTCTAATAAAAATGCTCAGCAATGTGGGAATAGAGGGATTATATCTTGACAGAATAAAGGCAATATATGAAAAACTTACAGCCAACACCATACTCAATGGGCAAAAACTAAAAGCACTTCCCTTAAGAACAGGAACAAGACAGCGATGCTCACTTTTGCCACTCTTATTTAACATAGTACTAGAAGTCTTAGCCACAGCAATTAGACATGAAGAAAACATAAAAGGGATCCAAATTGGAAAGGAGGAAGTGAAGCTGTCATTATTTGCAGATGACATGATATTGTACATAGAAAACCCTAAAGACTCCATCAAAAATCTACTAGATTTAATAATGGAATTTGGCAAAGTAGCAGGATACAAAATTAACATCAAGAAATCAATGGCATTCTTATACCCCAATAATGAACTCACAGAAAGAGAAACAATCCCATTTATCATTGCAGCAAAAAAATTAAGGTACTTAGGAATAAACTTAACCAAAGTAAGGGACCTATTTGCAGAAAACTACAGGACATTGAAAAAACAGAGAAAGATATAAAAAAGTGGAAGCACATACCTTGTTCATGGATTGGAAGAATTAACATCATTAAAATGTCCATACCACCCAAAGCAATCTATAGATTCAATGCAATCCCCATTAAAATACCAATGACATATTTCACAGAACTAGAACAAATACTTCAAAAGTTCATTTGGAACCAAAAATGACCCCAAATAGCCACAGCAATCTTGAAAAGAAAAACAAAGTAGGAAGGATCACAATACCGGATATTAGGTTATACTACAAAGCCATTGTAATCAAAACAGCCTGGTAATGGCACAAGAACAGGCATATAGATCAATGGAACAGAACAGAGAACCTGGAAATTGACCCAAGACATTATGCTCAATTAATATTTGACAAAGGTGGCAAGAGCATACAGTGGAGTACATGGTGCTGGGAAAATTGGACAGCTACATGCAAAAAAATGAAACTAAACCACCAAGTTACACCCCATACACAAGAATAAACTCAAAATGGATAAAAAACTTAAATGTGACTTGTGAATCCATAAAAATCCTAGAAGAAAATGTAGGCAACAAAATTTCAGACATCACACACAGCAGAATTTTCACTGATAGAATGCCTAAAGTAAGAGAAACAAAGGAAAAAGTTAATACATGGGACTACATCAAATTCAAAAGCTTCTGCACAGCAAAAGAAACAACCATCAAAATGGAAAGGAAACCCATGATATGGGAGGGCATAACTGCCAAGGATATGTCAGATAAGGGGTTAATTTCCAAAACAGAGTATTTATACAACTCAACAAAAGGAAGACAAACAACTCAATTGAAAAATGGGCAGAGGACCTAAATAGACACCTCTCCAAACAGGATATACAAATGGCCAAGAGACATATGAAAAAATGCTCAACATCACTAATCATTAGAGAGATGCAAATTAAAACAACTATGAGGTATCACCTCACACCTGTCAAAATGGCTGCCATCGACAAATCATCAAACAACAAGTGTTGGCGAGGGTGTGGAGAAAAGGGGACTCTAGTACACTGCTGGTGGGAATGCAGACTGGTGCGGCCACTCTGGAAATCAATATGGTGTTTCCTCAAAAAATTAAGAATTGAACTGCCATTTGATCCAGTGATCCCACTTCTAGGAATATATCCTCAGAAGCCTGAAAAACCAATCAGAAAGAATATATGTACCCCTATGTTCATAGTAGCACTATTTACAATTGCTAAGATCTGGAAACAGCCTAAGTGTCCATCAATAGATGAGTGGATAAAAAAGCTGTGGTACATATACACAATGGAACACTATGCAGCTGTAAAAAAGAAAGATCTCTTATTCTTTGAGACGATGTGGAGGGACCTGGAGAGTATTATGCTAAGTGAAATAAGCCAATCAGAGAAAGACAAATACCACATGATCTCACTTATTTGTGGAATATAATGAACAAAACAAGCTGATGAACAAAATAGACCCAGAGACATAGAAAGGAGTACAGTTCAGACTGACAAACTTCAGAGGAGGGGTTGGGGAGGTAGGGATGAGATAAATCAAAGAACTTATATGCATGTATGTGTAACCAATGGACATAGACAACAATGCTTGTGGGGTGGGGGTGGGGGTGGGGGTGGGGGTGGGGGGGTGGGATAGGGAGGAGGGTGCCTGGGGTGAAAAAGGAGAAACATTTGTAACAAAAATAAATTAATGAATAAAAAATAAATAAATAAGACAGAAAGAAAAAAAGCATGATTATGAGTGTGTAATGATAAACTTGAGATAAATAATCGGAAAGTAATTGTTATATCAGACCTTGGGCTCAGGGCCCATAGGAGGTTCCCCAAGAAAATGGCTCTAAGTGGAATTCTGAAAAATAAACTGGTGCTAACTATATGACAACTCCAGACTGGGATTGGGGATTTTAATTCCTAGATTTCTGGATTACATCTTAATTTTTAATATACTGCAACTCTGAGCACAATGAATTTAAGATCAATCTGTTGGTCCAGAGCATCTGGAACCAACTCTTTTTGTATTGAAAACAACATGTGCGTGGAAGTCAAAAGACCAAGGATCCAGGTTTAGCTCCACCATCAAGTCACTGTAGGAGTCGAGGCAGTGGGGTGTGTGGGGGGGGGTGTGGTGTGGTGTGTGTCATTTAGTCTGCTTCTGGAAATAATTCAGAAGTTCAAAAGAACATTTTTATTCAAGCCCACTAGAGTCTAGCCATAATAAACTATCCATTGTTTCCCCTTTTTAAATCTATAGTTAAGCCATTACTTCTATTTGTGAAAATGCTACCTATTCTCCAAGATTCATCTCAAACATCCCTGCCTGACAAACAAGTCTGATTCTCCTCTAAAGCAAATCTGCGGAATGATTAAACTGGATTGAGAAACCTCATGAGGCAAGTTAAAACAAACAGAATAGTTTTGTTATCATTTGGAAAAAAGAACTAAAGGATAGCTAGGTCACTCTGTCATGGTTAATATTTATATTGTAAATGCAACTCAGAAGAGTAACAACTTCTTCCTATTACTGGATAAACAGAAATTACTGTGAAATGAAAGAGTTGCCCTTACTCCTTTCCTATTGTAATAACTCCATTCTGACCCTCAGTTACTGCAGGTACACACCCTGGCAGTTTCTCTTCTGTAAACATAAGGGCCTTGAGACACCCAAAGAAAACTGTAAAGATAAGGGGTTGAGGATGACCTTGGGAAACTCAGAGAAACCATGAGAAAAAAGAGATTAATAGTTGCCCTGCTCCTCTCCCCACCTTCTCTGTATCAGCCCCCCTTAACGGTGCCAAAAGCTGTGCCAAGAGAATGTAGTTTTTTTTTTCCTGTAGTCTGTGCCTTTAAAAGCGGGCAACAAAGAAGGCTCGGGGCTGAGGATCTGGGGAAGCTGTACCCCCCCAGCCCGCCGGTGTAACAGCCCACCGGTGTAATAAAGTGCTCCTTTACAATTCGGCCGTGCGTCTCTGGTTATCTCGCTGACACGTTACAACATTTGGAGGCCCCAGCGAGATTTTAAAGAGGACTCCCCACTTGGGGTGCACCTCCTCAGGCTCCGGCGGATGGGAATCCGTGGTCCTCATGAGAGCTGGGGGAAGGCCTCGGAGAGATGTTCCTCCACCCCAGCCTCTCAGAGACCTTCTGTCTGTCCCCTCTGTCACCCTAAAAGCACCTATAGTGGAGCCTGAGTGTTTGCTTCTCGTGGGTCACAACACTATCTTTACTATTTTAGCATACTAAGAGAGGCAGTTAATATTCAAATTAGCTACAGATTGTTTTCCCCTCTGAACCTCTCTCTCTTTTTTTAAATCCTCACCCAAGGATATTTTTCCATTTATCTTCAGATAGAGTGGGAGGGGGAGGGAGGGAGGAAGGGAGGGAGAGGGGGGGAGAGAGAGAGAGAGAGAGAGAGAGAGAGAGAGAGAGAGAGAAAGAGAGAGAGAAACATCAACATGAGAGAGACACATGGATTGGCTGCCTCCCGAAAGACAACGACAAGGGCTGGGGACCGAATTGCAACCAAGGTACCTTGACTGGAATTGAACCTGTGACTCTTTAGTCCTCGGGCCAACTCTCTAACCACTGACCTCTCTAAAGCCTGAGGTCTATGCAAGGCCTTCACCATGCTAGATGCAGCAGAAGGTAGTGTGTCTCGATGAAGGGACTGGCAAAGAAGGGACTGGAGAGTACCCATCCAGGTTAAATGGATATGGACTGAGAGACTATTCAAGGGAAAATTAAGTGTTTTGCACCATCCTCTGGATTTTGTGTATATTTTTGATGGCTACCTGTAAGATTGATAATGAATGACACCAACATACCATGATTTTTGGTAATGGATCCCACCTGAATATCATTACAGACTTTCAGGGGCGTAGCAGTGAGGTTACATAATAAATCCAACTCTGGTGGAAAAGAGAAAAAGAAATGAGTGTCAAAACAAACAAATAAAAATAATAAAACTGAAAAAGTCAATAATGTACATATTCCAAATTAATAAGCATTATCTAAACTTCAATAAAAAAAAGCATACATCTTCCTTTTAATTTAAAATGTGGAATGTCTCAGGAATTTTGGCTTTTCTACAATTCCAAGGGCTTCCTTCTGTGTTGCATAAATATCAATGGAGAGGGGATCACCATTCACATAACTGTGAATGGGAATGATGCCCCTGTTGGAAGTCACCTGAATTTCCCCTTCCTGAATCCACCTGTCTTTAGGAAAAAAGTGCCTAATGTGTTTTATAAATCAGGCTCCTCTTCCAGCTTTAGCTTCCTCACCCCAGATTTTTGGCTGCCACACTGATCTACTTTCTGTCCAGTTTGTCGCCAAGCTCTGCACAAGTGTTCCCTTGGCTAAGCAAATTCTTCCCCACTCCCCTGCTCCTAGACTAAATTCTTTTCCTCTTTCAGGCCTTTGGGTGAGGCATCACACCTGGGAAACCTTTGCCTAATAATGAAGTAACTAAAACATGCCAAGAACTTTCCAAGGGGCAGGCACTGTTCTAAGTTCTTTCAAATGCCATGAACATTTTTAATTATCAGGAAAACTGTAGAAAGTAGGTATGATTACCCCACTTCACAGATGAGGAAACTGAGGTACGGAGAGAGGGAATTTCTAAAGTAGTATTACAAAGATGGACCTTAAACTCTATAATGAAGAAAGAACCCGATCGTGAGAATCTGGTAAGAACAAGGGATTGGAGGTCACGATGAAAATTGTGCTGGGACGGGGATCTTCTGAGCAAGCAAGCAAGCTGGTAAGATTTGAGCATTATGGGAAAAGAGAGGTAGGGACTGTGTTGGAGATTTCTGGAGATGGTGCAGCCTTGAGGGTGACGTGATCCTGGGTACAAGCTTAAAAATGAAAGGCTAGGGTAGAGGCAGGTGCCCTTGGTGATGAACGTTTTTTTCAAAAATCCACTACTCCCGTGGCACCCAGCACAGTAGCTGTTAAATTCTCTTAAAATATCTGTTGGATATAGGGTGAAACGCAGCACTTTTAGGTAAGCCCCAACCAAAGTTTCCTCAAATGCTTCTTGCTTTTGCTTTTTGTCACCAACCAGAGGGATATTCTCCACAGCCCACAGGAATATTCGCAGCCCGGATTCCCAGGCTGGTGTCGCTCTCTTCACCGGGCGACAGCAGGAGCCCAAGCTGCGTTCGCTCGGCGGTTCATCCACCTCTGGCCTGCTGGTCCCCGAAGAGGGGAATTCTCCTCAGAAAAGGTCGTGCAAGGAGAACCGTGCGGCTGAGCACGCAAGTTCTAGACCACACGGCCGGCATCGGAAGTGCGGGAACTTGGCGACAGCTCTACGTCGGTCCCCTAGGTCGTCCTCTGGCGCATTTCCGAGCCCGGGCGTGAGGCGTCTGCAGTTTCGCCTCAGCGACAGATGGGCGTCCGGCGGCTGCAGCAGGAAACCTGGCCTCCCTCAGGTTCCGCACTGCCGAGAAGCCTCGCGCGCCAGCCGCCAAGACTGAACAGGCGGCGGGAAGCCCCGCCCCACCCCTAACGGCACGAGGAGGGGGAGGGGGAGGGGGCGTGACCTCAACAGGCCCCGCCCACGCCGCGCGCTCTGCCCCACGGCAACCGGCACAACACAACAAAATGGCCGCCGCGCCGCTGGGCACCTGAAGGGAGCGACGGGCGTGCCTCCGCCCGGCTTCTTCCCGCGGGTCCGCTCGGCTCTGCTTCTCCGCAGTGAGTGCCAGGGCTCGTCGCAGGTGTGCTGCGGCATCCAGACGGAAGGGTGGGGGCCGGCGGCAAAGGCGGGAAGGCCTGGACCAGTTCGGGATGGATTCGGGGCGGGGGCGTGTGCTTGGGAAATGGGATTGGATGGGAAGGAGGGGAGGGCCCGGAACGGGCGTGGGGAGGAGGATGAAGGCGGGAGGTTTGGATGAGGAGGGAGGAGGAGGTCAGAAGTGGGGCGTCAGGGGTGGTTGGGGACAGAGGAGGAGGGTGGAGTTGGGGCTGCCTGGTGACCAGGACAACGGATGGTTTGGGTATCCTGACCGGTGTCATGGTAGCAGGCGAAATACAGCATAAGTACATGGGAAAAAATGAAGATTAGGAAATTGGGAAGAAATGTGAAAAAGAGGGTTAAGGGAGGGCTGATTTTTTAGGTAGAAACTTGGTTTCAAGTCTTGATTCTGTCACCGTGTGTGTTACTTAACCGGCTGTGTGACTTTGGGCATGTTCCTTAATCTTCCTGAGCATGTTTTCTCATTTGTAGAAATAATTGCTAATTACTTTTGAGTGTACAGTATATGTCAGATTCAGTTCTAAATCCTTTGCATGGATTAACTCATTTAGAATTTAAAATAACTTGTATGAGGTTACAATCTCCATTTTAAAAGTGATGAAACCAAGGATTAGAGAGGTTAAGTAATTTACCCACTTTCACACAGTAAGGAATTTGAACTCAGGCTGTTTAGTTCCAGAATCCACACTCTTAGTTCTTAATGATACACTGCTACTTGTACATGAGGTTAATAATTCTGATCTTATATAATATCTGCAAGGATTTAAATTTGGTAATGTCTTTAGAGTCCTTAGAATAGACCTTTCTTCATGCAACAGATATTTATTGTGCATCGAACAGTAGACGAATAGAGTCCCTGCTGTCTTACAGTTTAAACTCTGGAAGAAGAAACAAGCAATAATCAAGTAGTTTCACAACAATCATTCAATTTTAATTGTAAGGTGTTATAAGGAGACCACTTTGTGCAGAGACCATGTATAATAGGGAGATATAATCCTGCTGTGCATCTTGAATATAGAAACCCTGCCTTCTCAGCTCTGTATTAGAATTTGGCACAGTTCTTGGAGCAAAAAGTTGCTCAATAAAATTGGATGACTGAATAAAGAAATTAACGGGAAGTTGTGGGAAGCTTGGGTCTTAGGGTACCTGAGTAGAATGGAGAGAGATGTGAGAGGAGAATTTAGGATGTTAATAGGATGGAGAAGGACACAGATCAGGGTGTTAAAAGGGAAAAACAAGCAGCTAGATAATTATGTTGGGATGAAAAGGAATGGGTTGGGGGTTGAGTATTTTCCTTGAGGGGAGAGATAATTAGAAGTTGGAGTATTTGAATTGATTAGGGTGTTAGAATATTTGCTGGGATGAGCAGTTTGGGAAATCAGAATGGATATAGAAGTGTTGAGACAGGGTACTGAAAGGAGCTATAGAGAAATGGAGGAAACTAAAACAGTGTTAGAGAATTGGAACAGAATTCATGGGAAAATTTGGCCATCAGAATGGGATGAAGGATGGGAGGCAGAGGTTGACAATTGCTTTTGGAAAGAAGAGCAGCTAGATTAGAGACTTTGGAGAGGAATAGGAATCAGGACTAGAGAAAGTTAAAGAGTATGAGTATTTATATGTGTCCAAGGGTATGGAATAAAGTAGATTTGTAGGGAAAGTGCTGGGATGTGATTAAAGGGCTAAGGGCGGTAGTGGAGAGGGATGTGGAAGTCAAGAAATGGGGATGGATATCAGCATATTGGAGTGGACTGGGAAGGTTTGGGGATTATTGAGGTCTGCCTCGTTTAGAGAAGATCAGAGAAGAAGATGGAATGTTAGGAAAGGCTGGATAGAGGTTGAGGTGTGCTCTCTACTAAGCTGTGAAGGATGGGATTGTTAGATCAGGCAAGTATCGGAGTCTTAGAGTGACAGGATGGGTAGTGTTTTGGTGCCTTGTCATCACATCATTCCAGTGGCTTCTCTTGCTCTGTAGACCACCTTGAGGGCTTTCAATATGTGTCTCCAGCTCTGGACTTTGGTTTTATTTTTGTCCTGCCTGTTCACACACTCTAGCCCTACCTCTCGGCTCTGTCTTCTCTGTTCTATTGCTTGGTCTTTGTTATTGCAAACTACATACTAGGGCCAAACAACATCCCCATCTCTCCCTTAAAATTACAGTTCAGGATTTACTATCTGCAGGTGGTAGTCTCTGAAATATTGCTAGCCATTCTCAAACACAGTAAATCCCTAAGCCCAGTTCAATGAGTTAGCTATTCTATGAGATTGTAATACTTATTTGCTGTTTCAGTGTCCAGGCTTTACAGGAGCTATGGCAACCCAGGGAGGGGATCTGGGAATGCACTGTGATTTTGGAACCATCACTTATTCTTTCATATTACAATTTATAAAAGGAAGGAGTTGATCTAGAATTCTGGAATCCATTCTAATTTTTAAAAAGACTCTATAAGTGAATAAGGCAGAGTTTTCTAATCAGGAGAGGTAACAAAAGACTTCATGATAGTCTAGTGAGGCCCAAAGGGTCTTGGTCATTAGGATGTTATGAGAGGAATTCAGGATGGTTCAGAATTTTAAGAATTAAGAGAGAAGATTAAGATGCAGGATACAAAATAATTGCATTGCATAAAAATATAGGATGTGCTTTTTTTAACCAAGAAACTAAAAAAAATAATAAAGTGACTTTTTTTTTTTTAGCATGTGGCATACATGGTTATTTTAATTTTATATTTTTCTATCATGCTATGGGATAGAGAAAGATATATAGAAGTGGGAAATGGGCCTTGTTCCTCCACTCTTTTATTTTTTTAATCTGTTGCTCTTATGAAAACTACATTTAATGCAGGAATAAATAAAAATTTACCTTTAAAACACATGGCTCTTAGCTCTTCACGTTTGAGTGTATTATTCTTATTTATAAAGAGAATGCCAGTACAACTTAACACTGAGTCATTAATATTACCGCAGAATGGTGTGATATAAAATGTAAAAATTGTTTACCACACTTGTGAAATCAGGACCAAAAACCTTGTGGCTATGGCATAAATAACAGTTATGTGAATTAAAGGGAAGCTTTTCTGACTTAATCTGGATGGTTTAACATGAAAAAATGAAGGAGAAAGTAAAGACACACATACGTTTGCAGTTTAAAGTGATCTGGACTACTGGAACAAGGCAGTTGGCCATATTGTCCAGTATTGTACTGTACTGTGAAATAATCACTTTTTAAAAACAAATATAGCAGGCTTTGGCTTCTTTCAAACTAGATCATGAGTACAGTGATACTATCGTATTAAATGTTCTGGCTTATTCCCATGAGCATTGCTCACTATTTAGGGAACACTGGAGGAGGAACAGGATGGGAGGAAAATGAGGGAGAAATAGGGAAATGATAAATTCAGTTTGGACATGTTGAATTTAGGATGCCAGTGAGGTGTCAAGTAGGCAGTTAGGAATAGGAGTCTGGAACTCAGAGAAAAGTTGCATTGGAGATATAAATATCAGTATATGGTTGGCATTGAGGGCCATGGGTGTGTATTAGATTGTTTAAAATGTGAGTAGAGAGAGAGAGACTAGAAAAGACTTGAAGACTCTGACATTTAAAAATTGAATAGAGGAGTATAAGACAGCAAAGGAGGCCAAAGAGTGATCAGGGACTCAGGATGATACCAGGAAAGTGTGGTATCCCAAAAGCCAGAGGAAGAACCTATTTCAGGAAGGAAAGAATGCTCATCAGTATTAAGTACTGCTGGTTGCCAAATATTTTCAACTTCCTATATTCTAGTACACCTTGTGGGTAGAAGGGGCATTGTGACTAGTTCTGGCCAATAAATTGAGAACAGAAATGACAGGTAAGACTCTGGCTGGAGCGTGTGTCAATCCAACACCCTATGAAGGTCTCTTTTCCCTCTCTCAGGGTGATCAGCAATGTTTGAAATAGCGTCTGCTCTTGTCAGCTTGGAGTAGTGTGGGTCCTAGCATCTATAGCCTCTGAATTTATAACTTTGTAGTCTTGAAAATTCTAGAACTAGATTAATTTGTTTTTACAGCTCTAAAACATTAATCTTGTTAAATATACTGAAAACTCTTACAGGTTTTGGTGGACACTTGGCTTTCTTCTTGAAATGAGGAAAGGTTCTCAGCAAAAACTTTCCAAACCAAAGATGCCATCATCATCTCTTATGTCCAATATGAGATCTAGGTCACTTTCACCTTTAGGCGGATCCGAGACACTGCCTTTTCATTCTGGAGAACAGTGGTGTAAGCAAGTCGGGATTGCAGATGAAAACAGTATACCTTTGGACTACCAAAACCGTAGAGGTATCGCTTTCTAATCTAGGAATTGACCACATACTCTTAAGTATAGATGGAAAATAATAAATTTAACATTTTTGGTCCTGTGTAATACATATCCTGGTACTAACCTGACCTGTTATTTATTTATTTATTTATTTATTTATTTATTTATTTATTTAATCCTCACCCGAGGACATTTTTGCATTTATCTTCAGTGGGAGGGAGAGATGGAGGGAGAGAGAGAGAGAGAGAAAAACATAGATGTGAGAGAGACACATCGACTGGTTGCCACCCACACGACCCCAACCAGGCAAACTGCAACCGAGGTACGTGCCCTTAGCGGGAACCGAACCCAGGACTCTCTGGTCCACAGGACTACGCTCTAACCGCTGAACCAAACTGGCCAGGGCTTGACCTGTTGTTTTTATTGACAGACATTGTGTAAGGACAGTGGAGGATAGAGGCTTCTGGGCGAGGGTGAAGATGTCTGAAACGGTTAGGAGAAGGGAGTTTTCAGACAGAGGAGGCTTTATTTCCTATGGTGGGAGAGTGCCTTGAAGCTCATTTGTCAAATATATCATCATCCTTAGGGGAGGGCAAATCTGTTCACTTCAGAATGGAGTGCCTTAATCCAGTATAAAAATGTTATCTACCCTTGGGCTATCCTAGTTGCTTATTGGCAAACTGCTTATTTGTGAATGGACCGGTTTCCACATAAGGGGATATATATATATATATATATATATATATATATATATATATATATATATATTCCACCATTTTTATTTTATTTTATTTTTTTGCCAATATTTATTGACTACACTCTATAGGGGATAGGCAATGTTTTTGCTTGTGACGAACCCTCTTTCTTTTAAATAATTTTTCTTTATTGATTTTAGAGAGAGAGGAAGGGAGAGGGAGAGAGAGATAGAAACATCAATGAGAAAGAACATCAATTGGGCTGCCTCCTGCATGCCCCCCTCCCCACTGGGGATTGGGCCCACAACCTGGGCATGTGCCCTGAACGGGAATCAAACCAGTGACCTCTTGGTGCATGGGTTGACGCTCAACTACTGAGCCACACCAGCCAGGCTTTATTTTATTTTTTAAAACATTCTGTTAGTCTCAGAATCTATTTTCAAAAATAAATTCTTTTTTCTAAGAATCTGTTTAATGTGATTATATGTGAAAGAACACTGTAATTTCTTTGCTAAGTCACTAAATCAGAACCATCAAACTTTATATGTGAACCATCAGACCTGAATATGTGATCAGCTTTTACTAATAAACAGTATCAGCATTGAGTTTAGACTATACCCTTGCAGTCAGTTGGTACACTATTATTTCTAATTTGATTGATATTTTAGAATATTAGTCATTTTCTTTCTTAGAACAGCCAAATTAAAGAAAGAACTATTTTATTTTGAACCAAATAAATGTAACATTAACCATTATAAATAATCATAGGAAGTCTTTGGCCCGCAGCATGGAGTTGAACCCAGGATTAATATTTTTCTGACTCATAAAGAAAGAACCAAGAGGCAATTTTCTTTTTATGGCTGCTTTTATAAACTGTAACATAGCTTTAATAAACTCTGATGGCAATACTCAGAAAGGTCTTAGGACAGGATATGCTATCCATCAGGTTAGTACTTTATCTCTGTAAAATATGATGTGATCTTCTCTATTTAAAAGAGCAACACATTTGAGTTTCTCACCATTATAAAAAAATAGGAAGAGGATTTTTAAAGAATTTAAGTGTTTTTTTGCCCTGGCCGGTGTGACTCAGTTTGGTTGGAGTGATGCCCCATGCACTGAAATTTTCGGGTTTAATTCCCAGTCAGGGCACATACCTAGGTTGTGGGTTTGATCCCTGGCCCTAGTCAGGGTGTGTGCAGGAGGCAGCCAATTGGCGTTTGTCTCTCACATCAATGTATGTCTGCCCCTCTCTCTATCCACCTCCCCCCTCCTTTTTCGTCTCTCTAAAAATCAATGAACTTGTCCTCAGGTGAGGATTAAAATTAAAGAATTTAAGAATTCTTGAACTTTAGATTGGAATTGTAAAAAGCAAACAACTAAATAGTGCCAGTTTATCTTTTAAATTACTAAAAACTTCAGTGCTGCAAATGATTACAAGTGTAAGTTTTAGATTCATCTGCCTGGATTCAAATCCTGGGTTTGCATATTACTAGCTGCAAAGCTTTGAAGAAATTATTATAATTTTTTAAAATAATTGGGAATAGTAGTTTCTAGCTCAGATTTTGTTACATAAATTAAAAATTTTAAATGTAAAGCATTTAGCACAAAGCTTGGCACACAGCTAATACAGAATGGGGCAAAAGTAGGTTTACAGTTGTGAGTATGTGAAACAGTTTATTCTTGTATTATTATTACTGTAAACCTACTTTTGCTCCACACTGTATTTATAGGGTATAACTGTTATTGTCATTATTATGAAATGCTGTATAAAGTAAAATAGTATTAAAGCATTGCAATTAGAACGTGCCAACCGTTTTTACATTTGCATGGCTTAAACTTTTTTTTTGTTATTTAAAATCAAAATTATTTGTTTTTCAGAGTATTCATGTCTTTTTTTCTGCTGAATATGATCTGTTTCTGTAATTTCAGAACCTGATTCACATGCAGGAGTCCGATATATTACAGAGGCCCTTATTAAAAAACTTACCAAACAAGATAATTTGGCTTTGGTAAAATCTCTGAACCTTTCACTTTCTAAAGATGGTGGCAAGAAATTTAGGGTAAGTTACCAACATTTCTGATTATAGGCATTATTTTTTATATTTCCGTGCTTTAAAACTGAAATAAAAAGATTATATTAGATTTACAGTAACATCTCATCCTAATGTCAACTAATTTGTAGCGGACCTTTTATTGTTTCCAGTGAAATTTCTACATCAGAAGTATATGACATCTTCAGATTCTTAAGTACCTATTATTTTAAACATTACTGACTCTAGAGAAAGGGTTGGTACACTACAGTGTGCCAAATCAGGCTTGCTGCCTATTTTTGTAACCAAAGTTTTATTCAAACACTCATTTGTTTGCATGTTGTTTTTATACTACAATAACAGAGGTAAGTAGTTATCACAGAGACTATGTGACCCACAAAGCCAAAGACATTTACTGTTTGGCTTTTTGCAGAAAACGTTTGCTGATCTCTTCTCTAGAGTGTTTACTACTTTATTCATAAACTATACAACATGAACACATTGCAATAGACAACTTAATTTTTTAATTAAAAAATATAAACTTAGGCCTGGCCGGTGTGGTTCGCTGGTTGAGCATCGACCCGTGCACCAAGAGGTTGCCAGTTTGATTCCTGGTCAGGGCACATGCCCAGGTTGTGGGCCCGATCCCCAGTGTGGGGCATGCAGGAGGCGGCCCAATCAATGTTCTTTCTCATTGATGTTTCTATGCAATAATAAACTATGGAATACTATCAAGTTTCTTTAAAAATTAGTTGGAGCTCTATGTATTAATGTGGGACTATGTCCACGGCATATTTAATGAAAAAAATTCTAAAACATTTTCTATATAGTAAGGTCTCAAAATATATTTTTTACATTATTTTTTCTATATGTGTTACCTGAGGAACTTTTTTGTTTTATCTAAAATTTTTATTAGAATATATTTATGTCTTACTTGTGTAGTGAAAAAGGAAAAAGAATAAATGCTGCAGTTTAAAAGTTGTAAAAATGAAATATCAAATTAGTAAATCTTTACTATATGGTTATTATGTCAGGCATTTTAGGCTGTGAGAGTAGATAGAGAGGTAAATAAGCTTAAACTGATCTCTGGAAATTTAGAGCTTAGTGTGAAGAATGCCTAGGATTAAGAGGAGACATAGTGAAGGAGAACCAGAGAGAGCAGGGGAGAGACAGACCCAGCAAAGAAGCCTGAAGGAGCTATTTAGACAGGTGAAGATCCAAGAGTATGATGAATTGAGGCCAAATGAGCAAGAACTGAAGGCAGGAAAGGATGATATCAAATGTCACAGGACAGTCAAATCAGATGAAAACTTAGAAGTCACTTGGATTTGGCAATTAAAAAGCCCTTCCTTCTATTTCTCAAATCCACCAAGTTCATTCTTTCAGAGCCTTTGCATTTTTTTCTCTGCCCCAAGTTGGCTTCTTGTTATTAAGGTCTCAACTCAGTGTACTTCCTCTGTGAGGCCTTCTCTCATCACCCAGTCACTATTAACCACCTTCTCCTCAGTGATTCTGTCTTATTCTTTCAGTCAACCAATATTTAGTTAGTACCCCTTATGTGCCAGGCGGTAGCGCTGTAACAATAAACACAACAGTGTCTGTCCTCTTAATGCCTTGTATTCTGTCACATCATGTTATCTTTAAAAAAATTTTTTTTTATTCTCACCTGAGGATATTTTTTTATCTGTCTTCAGTTAGAGTGGGAGAGAGAGAGGGAGGAAGAGAGAGAGAGAAACATTGATGTGAGAGAGACACATCGATTGGTTGCCTCCCACACAACCTCAACCAGTGCCAGAGACGAACTGCAACCGAGGTACGTGCCCTTGACTGGATATCTGTTGAATAATGACTGTTTTTAAACTTGAGGGGAAGATCCAGGAGAGAGAAAGAGATTGAAGATGCAAGAGTATGGGGAGAGGAGATGGGTAAAGTTATACAAGAGCCTAAGTACCTTGTTAAACTTTGAAGAAAGAAGAAGAGGAGGGAGGGAGAAGCATGGAAAAGTTGAGGTGGGGTAATTCTTTTTGGATAGTCTTGCACTTCTTAGTATATAGGAAGCGTTTTCCACTTAGAGAGTTTGGCAGATTGAGGGGAGCTGCTATTCCTGGTCAAGGAGAGCCTCTCCAAGGGCTTGTCCAGGAGAGCAGTAAGGATTTATTATTCTCCTATGACTGATCAAAACAGCCTCTGATACACGTACTTGCATGTTGTGTTTATATGTCATGGCATCTGTTGTATAAAGTATTTATTCATTTGTTTTCAATTAGTATATCGAAAATTTGGAAAAATGTGTTAAACTTGAAGTACTGAATCTCAGCCATAATCTAATAGGGAAGATTGAGAAGTTGGATAAACTGTTAAAATTACGTGAACTCAACTTATCATATAACAAGATCTGGTAAGTAAATACTTCTTTAGGTAGCATTGCAGAGTCATTGTCTTTGTTAAAGAGGTAGATTAATGTTGCCCACATTACTGAAAGAAACCTTTGAAACAGCAGGCACTTTGATCCTTTATTCATTGATAATCTGGCCCTTCACAGATGATAACTGCCTTCATGTTTTGGCATTACTAAATCTAGCATTATCAAAGGAGATACATATTTTGAGTACCAAATTTTATCTTAATTTCATTTTTAACAGGAAGTTTTCCCAGATAGAGTCTTTGATTCACTGCCTGTTACATTAAGAAAGTTGACATGAAACAGTATATTTTAACCCTGTCATTTTGATCCGAAAGATACTTTAACTCATTTTCATCCTGTGTGTTTATCCTGATGTTCTTTGCTTATTGATATAAGAAATATATTCTCAATCTTGTTTCCATTTCATAATATGTATTACTGTGAGATATAAACATAATAAAATTGACTGGCTGAAACTGCACATAAAAAACTTGTTATAGCCCTGGCCGGTCTGGCTCAGTGGTTAGAGTGTCCGTTGACCTGCGGACCAAGGGTCTTGGGTTCGATTCCCGGTCAAGGGCATGTACTTGGGTTGCAGGTTTGATCCCCGGCCTTGATTGGGGTCGTGTGGAGGCAACCAGTCGAAGTGTCTCTCTCACATTGATGTTTCTCTCTCTCTTTCTCCCTCCCTTCCTTATACTCTATCTAAAAATCAATGGAAAAATATCCTCGGATGAGGATTAACAAAAAAAAAACAAAAAATAAAAAACTTGTTATAGAAGGGATGAATGAATGGTGATATTGGAGATAACAGAATAGATAGTAAGGTCAAATGATGCAAATATCTTTGCATAAGTATACTTTACCCCCACATTAGACTGTGTACATAATGGCCAACAAATCAACTAACAGTGGCAAAAGCTCTAACATGGCAAAAATAAATGGGAGAATAACTGATTAATGAATAGAATCCTTAATATAAAATTTGTATAAAAAATAATTGATCCGGATAAAAATAATTTTAACACTTTAAAATGAAAATAAAGAAGCTTGGAAATATTTGCCCAGTATACTGTTCTTCTCAACAAGTAATGAAATTGACAATTAAATTTGAATTAACTTGGGAAAATATTTCATCAGTGATAATTCATCAATATGGGTGATAAATATTTTGTTAATTTAAATATTCTCAATAAAATATTTATACTTATAAATACAGTATTATTCTAGGGAGTCCATCAGCTCAAAATGGCAGTCCTATTCTGCTTGCATAATTAATCTTTTAGTAATGACTTAAGGTAATAATTAAGGACATCTTCTCTTGTGCAGGGCTGTAACACACAGCCCTGTGTGCTGTGAGTTTTCCAGCTTTACCCTGGCTGTCCCCTAGTACTCTTTACAGTGGTTATTAAGAATGCCACAGACAGACTCTTTTTTTCTGTGGGATTATAAAGTTTGATAGTAAAATAGGATTCTTGGCAACAGTAATGAAGAGCTTATCAAAGCTGTTGTGGTAAATTTGTTTTTAGCTGCTTTTTTGGGTTCTCATTTATGAAAATGGTTGATAAATTATAATTGTGAAAATAATCCCACATAAAACTAAAGCTGTTAATTCTAAAAATACAATGGAGGAACTCTATCATGGTGCTTACTAAGTTTGATTTTACCCTTTGGTTTCCAGCAAAATTGAAGGCATAGAACACATGTATAATCTGCAAAAGCTGAACCTTGCAGGAAATGAAATTGAACATATTCCAGCATGGTTAGGGAAGAAGTTAAAATCTTTGCGAGTCCTCAATCTGAAAGGCAACAAGATATCATCGGTAAGTTATTCAAAGGAGCAAGAATGTTTTCCAATTTTTTGGACTTGTTGAAAAAATAGATTAAAATCTTAAGTTTTAAAAAATGGGGTCTCTTCTTTTAAGGTCAGTGGTCTTTTGATGAAACATTTAATTCAGACATAGCCTGGGATTCTCTAGGGTAATTAAATATAGGCAGTCCTGGTTTTACATAGTTCCATGGTGACTGAGAGTTGACCTCTTAGCATTTTCACATCTATCATTTTATTTGCGCCTCAGAATACTCTTGTTAAGGAGACAGCGCAGGGATTATTTTAAAAATACTATGAGTTAAGTACCATAGTTTTATTTCTATTTTTAACTAAAGTTGCAGAAAGGTTAAGTCTCTTACTTAAAGTCACACACCTTGTACCAGAATTCAGGCCACTGAATGCCTGGAACAGATTCCATTTTTTTTCAAATTTAGGAATTAATCTCAATAATAGTGTTAGGAGGTTAATCACTAGCTTTTTATAGTAGAGCAGCTTTATCATGGTTCACATAATCTGATGATAATGTATATTTTTCTCTGGAGTGTAATTTATGATTTTATTTGCTATTTATGCAGTTAGATGTTCACTAAACATTACTAAGTAAAAACATTACTATATTTAAATCCTTTTTAAAATTGGAACAATTATGCTGTAATTTAAAGGACATGTCTTAAAATATAAAATAAAAGATGTGCCTTTTAATATGTGTCTAGACTTGTTTCTGTGACCTTGGAGAATTCTTTCATCTCTCTAAAACTCACTGTCTAAGTTGGAGAAAACAATTTCTACCCTGCTTCCTTTACAGGAGTGTTATGGGCTCAGATGAAATGATAGATGTGAAAATACTTTAAAACAATAGCTCTAAGGTTGTATTCCTTCAATCTTCACCAGTGGAAGCCAGTAATAAAAAACAACACTTGTTTAATGCTGTGCAGTTAACAATGTCTATGCTTTCTTATTTCATCTTTTTAAAGATCTGATAAAGTGACTCTCTACCATTTCACTGTGATGACCCAAGAGCCTCAGAACCTAAGCCACATGCCATGTTGCACAGCATCACCTTGGAGCTCTTGGAGCTTATGGTGTGATGGGAAGAGTTAGCCATGAATCTAAAGTTTGCCACAGATATTCCTCAAATAGTTTTAGGTAGTACTCAGTGGCAGCTGATGTTAACAAGATCATTCAATAAGTATTTATGATTATTTCTAATTTTGTATCACTTTCTTATCCCAGTTCATATTTGACATTGGTATCAGTAAGAGTGATACACATTCACTTGGGTGAGATTTATTTGTACTAGCTGTTAATAGTAGTTTCTGAACCATTTAAGATCCCTCTTTGGGTAAACATTAAAACCTCATTTCAAAACTGTATCTCCACATATCCTTATTTCTTTTATCAAATATAGCTGTTAACTGATGATCTACCCCAATTTTTTCAATTTGTTCAATCAATATAATGAAAAGACAGGTTTAGAATTACACAGATTTAAATTCAAATCCTGTTTCATTCACATAACCTTTGAGCTTTGGACAAGTCACCTAACACTTAGAACTTCAGTTTCTTCATCTGTAATATTAAGATGATGCTTACTTATATCATAGATTGTGAAGAGTCACAAATGAAATGATATATAGAAATGCACTGATACACTATAGATACTCAAATACTCCCTTTTTATTCCTCTCCTCACACACTACTTTTGGATAATGGGTTTCCTTGCCATGAATAGGTTTCTTGCCATGTTAATAGCAATTTTCTATATTTATTACTTCCTTTAGGTATGCTTATGATTTTTAAATTATACCAATAATTTTATATGTCATTTCAGCTTCAAGATGTAAGCAAGTTGAAACCACTTCAAGATTTGACTTCTCTGATCCTAGTTGAAAATCCAGTTGTGACCCTTCCTCATTACCTTCAGTTTACCATTTTTCACCTCCGTTCACTGGAAAGTTTGGAAGGTCAGCCAGTAACCACTCAGGACAGACAAGAAGCTTTTGACAGATTCAGTTTAGGTAACATGACATTTTTTAAAAAATTTGGGTGGGAGAGAAATAATTTAGAAGTTATCCAGAAAAATATATTATAAACTTTATAATGTTAAAATTTGCATGGAAAATGGCACCATAAATCAATTAATTTAACAAATTATCATTGAGCATGTACTGTGAGCCAGGTACTGTATCTGGAACTAAGGACACAATGGTGAGCAAGACATATGGTACTGGCTTTGTCAGCTTGCATTTTAGTGGAAAAGACAGACAAAAAAAACAAGTAAACCCTGATAAAGTAGCCCAGGAGAACCCTCTTTTTGGGAAAGTATGGTGTAAAGGAATGGCTCTCTGAGGAAGTGACATTTAAGCTAATGGCAAAAGCAAGAATGGAGAGGGAAAGGGAACAGCTTATACTTTGAGGTTGGATAGACCCTGGTGAGTTGGGGAACTGAAAGAAGATCAGTATGACTGGAGGAACAGCTCACGAAAAAGTTTGGAGAAATGGGGAGGGATGAGATAGCACAGGTCCTTGGGATTCGGATTCTCTTCCAGATGCAGAAGAAAGCCATTGACATTTTTTTTTTTTTATCCTCATCCGAGGACATTCTTTCATTTTTCGCTCAGATAGAGGGGAAGAGAGAGAGAGAGAGAAACATCGATGTGAAAGGGACACATCGAGTCGCCGCCACCCGCACGACCAACCAGGGCCGGGGAAAAACTTCAACCGAGGTACATGCCCTTAGTGGGAACCGAACCCGGGTCTCCCTGGTCCGCAGTCCGACGCTCTAACCGCTGAGCCAAACCGGCCAGGGCGCCATTGACATTTTTTAAGCAGGAATGGGACATGAGCCAGTTTATATATTAAGATTATTTTTGATACAGATGGAGAATGATTTGAAGCAGAGCAAAACGGAGCTAAAGGGACATGAGAGGAGGCTATGGCAGAAATCTAGGATAGAAATGTTGATGGCCTTTATTTAGATGGTGGGTATGGTATTGATGGATCAGTTTTGGAGGTTCAGCAGCACTTTCTAATGGATTGGAAATTCCCAGGCTTGATGGTGCTTGGATGGTGATACTATGTATAAAAATGGGAGAACTTAGAATGCTGAGTTTGCATGTCTGTGAGACAACCATGAAGAGTTGGAAATGTTAGTCGAGTTCAAAGAGACATGTACTAGAGATATAAATTTGGGAGATATCAGCATAAAAATGATAATTTAATTCCACCAGAATCAATTAGCTCACTCAGGCACAGGTTGGGATAAGCAAGAAGGGGAGCCAGCTAAGGAAACTCAGAAAGAAAGGCCAGCAAGGTAGGAGAAAACCAGGAAATAGTGGGTTGCAAAAGCCCAGAAAAGAAGGTTTCAAGAGAGGGAAGTGGTCAGCTGTGTTGAATGTTGCTGAGACATGAAGAAGTAAGTTGAGCACAGAGAAGTGCATTAGATTGGCAACATATCATAATTTTGACAAGAGCAATTAAGTCGTGGTTAGGACAAATGCTAGATTATAGATGGAAGAGTGAATGTGAGGGAGACATTTGGATTAAGACTGTAAATTTCCTCTCACAATTTCTCTCCCCTAATACTTAATCAAATTGGAAAGGAGGAAGTGAAACTGTCATTATTCGCAGATGACATGATATTATATATAGAAAACCCTAAAGAATCCATCAAAAATCTACTAGACTTAATAAATGAATTTGGCAAAGTAGCAGGATACAAAATTAATGTCAAGAAATCAACGGCATTCTTATACACCAATGATGAACTCACAGAAAGAGAAACTAAAAAAACAACTCCATTTACCATCGCGGCAAAAAAATTAAGATACCTAGGAATAAACTCAACCAAAGAAGTAAAGGACCTATTTGCAGAAAACTACAGGACATTGAAAAAAGAAATAGAGGAAGATATAAAAAAGTAGAAGCACATACCTTGTTCATGGATTGGAAGAATTAACATCATTAAAATGTCCATATTACCCAAAGCAATCTATAGATTCAATGCAATCCCCATCAAAATACCAGTGACATATTTCACAGAACTAGAACAAATATTTCAAAAGTTCATATGGAACCAAAAAAGACCCCGAATAGCCACAGCAATCTTGAAAAAGAGGGACAAAGTAGGTGGGATCACAATACCGGATATCAGGTTATACTACAAAGCTACTGTAATCAAAACAGCCTGGTACTGGCACAAGAACAGGCATATAGACCAGTGGAACAGAACAGAGAATCCGGAAATTGACCCAAGACATTATGCTCAATTAATATTTGACAAAGGCGGCAAGAGCATACAATGGAGTAAAGACAGCCTCTTTAATAAATGGTGTTGGGAAAATTGGACAGCTACATGCAAAAAAATGAAACTAGACCATCAACTTACACCATACACAAGAATAAACTCAAAATGTATAAAGGACTTAAATGTGACTCGTGAATCCATAAAAATCCTAGAAGAAAACGTAGGCAACAAAATTTCGGACATCATACGCAGCAGAATCTTCACTGATACATCACCTAAGGCAACAGAAACAAAGGGAAAAATGAACACATGGGACTACATCAAACTCAAAAGCTTCTGCACAGCAAAAGAAACAACCATCAAAACAGATAGGGAACCCACTCTATGGGAGAGCATAATTGCCAATGATGCATCAGATATGGGGTTAATCTCCAAAATATATAGAGTGCTCATACAACTCAACAAAAGGAAGACAAAGAACCCAATTAAGAAATGGGCAGAGGAACTAAATAGACACCTCTCCAAACAGGACATACAAATGGCTAAGAGACATATGAAGAAATGCTCAACATCATTAATCATCAGAGAGATGCAAATTAAAACAACTATGAGGTATCACCTCACACCTGTCAGAATGACTGCCATCAACAAATCAACAAACAACAAGTGTTGGCGAGGGCGTGGAGAAAAGGGGACTCTAGTACACTGCTGGTGGGAATGCAGACTGGTGCAGCCACTGTGGAAAACACTATGGTGTTACCTCAAAAAATTAAAAATTGAATTGCCATTTGACCCAGTGATCCCACTTCTAGGAATATACCCTAAGAAGCCTGAAACACCAACCAGAAAGAATACATGTACCCCCATGTTCATAGCAGCACTATTTACAATAGCTAAGATCTGGAAACAGCCCAAGTGTCCATCAGTGGATGAATGGATAAAAAAGCTGTGGTACATGTACACAATGGAGTACTACGCAGCTGTAAGAAAGAAAGATCTCTTATCCTTTGAGACGACATGGAGGGACCTCGAGAGTATTATCCTAAGCGAAACAAGCCAAGCAGAGAAAGACAAATATCACATGATCTCACTTATTTGTGGAATATAATGAACATAACAGTCTGAGGAACAGGGTAGACCCAGAGATGTGGAAGTAGGGTATAGACTGACACCTCTCAGAGGAGGGGGTGGGGGGGAGGGAGGAGATAAACCACAGAACTTATGCACATGTATGCATAGCTGATGGACATGGACAACAGGGCTGGGGACAGGGTGGGGGGATGGGGAGGAGGGTGTCAATGGGGAAAAAAGGAGAAACATCTGTAACAAAAATAAATTAATAATAAAAAAAAAAAGAATGAAAAAAAAATAAAAGTTAAAAAATATTCACCAATAGCTTCCAGACCAGGAAATGGGCAGAAACCAATGCCGTAAACCTCAAAGTTAGTAATCAAAGAAACAAAGCAAGAGCAGAGTAAGAGACAAATCATAGCTCAATTCTTTTGGCCCTTGAGAAGACAAGAAGATGAGATCTAAGAAAAAGAAGAAAGACAGTCTCTTTCTGTTTTTCTTATTGTTGTTAATCCTCACCCAAGGATATTTTTCCATTGCTTTTTAGATAGAGTGAAAGGGAGAGATGGGGAGAGAGGGAGACAGAAGCATTGATGTGAGAGAGACACATCAATTGGTTGCCTCCCACACGACCCTGACCAGGGCCAGGGATCAAACCCGCAACCCAAGGTATGTGTCCTTGCCTGGGAATCGAACCTGAGAACCTTTGGTCCAAGGGCTGATCCTCTAACCGCTGAGCCAAACCTGCCAAGACTACCTCTTAATAAGAGAGACAGGATACTTTCTCCATCAGAAGGGAGAGAAGATGTGTGCAGGTATGGATAGTTTTGTTGCTTTGGTGGTAGGAAAATGAAGTTTCCACTGGTGGGGTCTGTTTTGTCATGAAATATGAGGTCATCAACTGAGAAAGAAAATAGAAGTATGGTGGGTTTGTAGAGAAAGAGGAAGGTATGAAATGTCCATTTCAAAATGTTAGGAAATGAGCCTGTATGTTCAACCATTTGAAATTGATATTCGTCTACTGTGACTTATAAAAATGACAGTTTTATAATGGTTTGATCCAATACTTGAGAAATATAAATTTTTATTAGTTTCAGATTCCCCCTAACTCAACATTTATTACCCTGAAGTTTATGTTTTAGAATCCTTAGAAAATATAAATGATGCAAAGGAAAGTCATCATATAAATATACTCTTGGGGGAAAATTTTAAATTACTTATGATTTATTTATGACTGACTTTTAATAAGGAGTATTTAATATGCTGAGCTCTTGGAATTTATTGGTGAGCCACATAAATACAATTTCTGCTTTCACAAAGTTTTAGTGGGGAAGGCAGACAGCCAAGCTATTTGATCACATTATACAGTTTTCTGTGTGATGAGGGGCACAGCAGGTGCAGGGTGGTGTGAGAGCATCCCTGAAAAGCATCTGACTAGAGGAGAGGAGAGAGTTAGGGCAGACTTTTCAAAAAATTTTTTAAAAAATATTTTTCTTTATTGATTTTAGAGCGGAAGAGAGGGAGAGAGAGAGAGAGAAACATCGATGAGCGAGAACATCGATTGGCTGCCTCCTGCATGTCCTGCACTGGGGACCGGGCCCACAACCCGGGCATGTGTCCTGACTGGCAATTGAACCAGCAGCCTTCTGGTGCATGGGTCGGCATTGAACCACTGAGCCACACTGGCTTGGCTCAAAATATTTTTATAACTAAGTCCTGGAAGATGCAAAATAGGCCAGTAGTAGGTAGAGGAAGACAGTTCCAAGCAGAAGTTGTGACTAAAAGCCTGCAGGTGAGAGAAGAGGAATCACAAATCTGAAGAATTAGAATAATTTCAGAAAGGCTGCAGTGCGGTGTGCTTGTAAATGAGGCTGGAGAGGGAGTTTGGGACCAAATTATGAAGAGCCTTGTCAGTTCTTCATGTAGGCTTTATGCTTAGGCTATCCTAAGCATAATGGGAAACCTTTGAAGAATTAAGATAGAATAGTATTTCGCAAACATGCTTGCAGCATACTTTAATGTGTAATTACTAATATAAAATATTGCATGTATTTTTTATAGGAGACCTGGGAATAAACCTCATTTCTCAACACACTAATTGAATTAAAATTCAATTAGTGTGTTGGAAGAAAAATGTTATCTTTTAACATTGATATTCAAATGATGACTTCTTACCTTTTTTTGGGTTAATCCTCACCTGAGGATCTTTTTCCATTGATTTTCTTAGAGTGGAAAGGAGGGAGGGAGGGAGAGAGAGAGAGAAAGAAAGGTCCAAGTGAGAGAGACACATTAATTGGTTGCCTCCTGAACAACCCTGACCAGGACCAGGAATCGAACCTGCAACCCAGGTATGTGCCCTTGACCAGGAATTGAACCCGAGACCTTTTGGTCTGTAAGGCGGTGCTCTAGCCGCTGAGCCAAACTGGCCAGGGCATGACTTCTTACTTTTTTTTTTTTTTTTCCATCCTCACCCGAGGACACTTTTGCTTCAGATAGAGCGGGAGGGAGAAAGGGAGGAAGAGAGAGAGAGAAACATCAACGTGAGACAGACACATCGAGTGGCTGCCACCCACACGACCCCAACCGGGGCCAGGGACAAACTGCAACCGAGGTACGGGCCCCTAGCGGAAACCGAACCTGGGACTCTCTGGTCCATGGGCCGACGCTCTAACCGCCGAGCCAAACCGGCCAGGGCATGACTTCTTACTTTTTAATATAAATCATTTTCTAGTTCAAAATAGTCTCCCTCCCCCACCCCCAGAAGTTATTCATAGTGAATAATTTTTTTAAATTGATTTTTAGAGAGAGAAACATTGATGTGAAAGCGAAACATCAATCAGTTGCCTCCTGTATGTGCCTGACTCAGGATTGAACCTGGAACCTGGGAATGTGCCCTGACTGGGAATCAAACCTTCCACCTTTCAGTGTACGGGACGATGCTCCAACCAACTCAGCCACACCAGCTAGGGCTCATAGTGAATAATTTTAAAAGTAGAAATGTATTTATACTATTCCAAGAGTTCTTTTGCTGTTAGTTAAGTAGTATTCTTACTATTCTTCAACTAGGAAATATAATGTTTGATAAACTATTCAATTTATATTGGCAGAAGAAATAGAAAGACTGGAAAGAGACTTGGAAAAGAAGATAGTGGAAACTGAAGAGCTTAAGAGCAAACAAACAAAGTTCCTGGAGGAAATGAAAAATCAAGATAAATTGAACAAATCATTAAAACAGGAGGCCATGTTACAAAAACAGAGCTGTGAGGAGCTAGAGAGTAACCTAAACACGAAAAATGAATTGGTAAGTTCGTATTTTACATTGCTTTGACTATATATATTCTCTTGAAATAGAGAATTCTTTGTCCTTGGGTCTAAAAACACAACTTCCTGACTATAGAATGGGGAAGATGTGGTTTAACAGAAATAAGTGCAAAAGATTTTACAAGTTGAGTTGACTGGGCACTGTATGATACGGCTGCCCAAAAGACAAATGCTATCTTGGACTGCATTATGTGAAGTATGTACCTAGAACAAAGGAGGGAAGTGAAGCCTCACACTGTGAGGAGTTGGTCTGACTGTCCAGAGATGTGTGTATTTTTTTTAACAACATTGTTGATGAGACTCTACATTGGCAAAAACTTTTAGAAGGCAATTTGGTGAAATTATCTAAATTTAAATGGATATACTGTAAGTCCTATATATTGGAAATATATATAGTGTTTATATTATATTTATTTATTATTATATAATTGTTATAATATATAATCTATATTTCTAATAAGATGTTCTATAGAAATGGTAGCAAGAATGTGTTGTAAAGATATTGAATATTTGCATACATACATATATAAATATGCATATACACATGTATATATACAAGGACATTCCCTAGAATATTGTTTATATTAGAAAATATTGAGAATAACTAAATTGTCTCTCAGTGGATATCTATGTGGTAGAATAATCTTGTTAAATACTAAAATGAGATAGAGCTGTATGACCCAGTGAGCTGTGATAACTGCCTTCAGATAGTTAAGGACCATTTTGAGGAAGAGGGACTTAGACTTATTGACTAAGGTCCCAAGAGGTAAAATTAAGAAGTAGAAAATAGCCTGGCCAGTGTGGCTCAGTGGTTGAGCATCAACCCATGCACCAAGAAGTTGCCGGTTGGATTCCCAATCAGGGCACATGCCCAGGTTGTGGGTCGGCTCCCCAGTGTGGGCATGCAGGAGGCAGCCAATCAATGTTCTCTCTCAGTGATGTTTCTATCACTCTCCCTCTCCCTCTCTCTCTGAAATCAGTAAAGAAAAAAAAGTTTTTTTTAAAGTAGAAAATATAGGAAAACAATTTTTCATTTAGTAATAAAAAAGAAATTGCTAATAGCTGTCCTGAGATAAAATGTGATAACTCTGGAATGTGTTTGCTGTCACTGAAATAGGCATATGCTCAGGGTTTGGAGAAAAGATAAAAAACATTAGGCAGAGAGATGGACTAAATGATCTTAAAAGGCCTTTTCAACTCAGAGAATCTGACTGTAAAATTATTAGGTTGCTACTTGTCCTTGAAGGAAAAAATAGCTATTGGTACTTTTTCTTTCTTTTGACAGTTCTTTTTCTGATCTAAGTATAACTTAGAGAATTAAACTTCTCATATAAATATGGAGTCTTAGATACAGTTTATCTTTTTTTTTTTTCCTGCATTTCCCTCTCAAGATTGGCATTCTGGCTTAATTTGTTGGCAAGAATTCTGCTTAAGCACTTATATTTTCTAGTAAGAAAAATAATGTTCCCTCTCTGTAGAGAAGGAAATAGATGAAATCCAGATACTTAACTACCTCCTTCTTGAGCTCTTCTTTCCTTGAGAAAAAAGGTAACTTACACCAGGGGACATGATGAAAGGGCAGCTTCCCTAGCTCTGTTAGTCAAATATTCAGAGCATACCTGGGTTCCTTCATATGCCTCTTATTTGAAGGTAGTTTTGAAATATGTCAGCTGTATTCTGAAGGCATATTATATATGATGATAACAATTTGGTGATTATCAATGGTTTTATATTACACATACTTCTGTTGCTCTCCATTCCATAATAGAGTGGATTGATGAGCAATTTAATCTTTGGAGACTTATATGACAATTAGTTTCATTTTAGCAGTGAACTCTTTATGCCATCACTTAACATTTGTGTTAAAATACAAAAAGAAAACAAAAACCCTAGTACTTACTGTGGTATCACTTGATACTTGTGAGCATTTGAGCATTTTTCCTGAGTTATCAATCTCTTTTTTAATATAGGATCCATCTTTTATTAAGATAAAAGAGTTTATAATTTCTGTATGCTCACTCTCTGATGCATGTTAATCAGCCCATTGAAAACCTTGGCAAAATGTATGTTTTTACTTTGCACTATGCCCAAATTATGGGTTATTATATTTATCTAGTTTTCTCTTTTATTTGTTTATATGTTGCTGATATGTTTGTGCTGTGAATAAATGTTTTGTAAATTGTCAACGGTTTCTGCTGATTTGTTTTTCTGTAACTGTTTAGAAGATAGACTGTGCTCTTCATTGTGTCGTGTTATTTTTATCACTATTTAAAAACACATTTATATACAAAGTTAATATGTTTATTCTAATGATTTCTGACAGCACAAAGGTATACAGTAAGAAATGAAGGTCTCACTCTTCCTCTACCCCATTACCTGGATGTTAATATATATCCTTTTTGTTTTCTGTGCTTATACAACATACATGTAATTATATGATGCATATGTTATTAAATATATGCTTTTGAATATTTTTGTGATTTGAAAAAAGTCTATATGTTTTTTAATTCTGCATCCTATTTTTTACTAAACAGTGTATCGTGGACAGCTCTCCAAGTTTAAAAAGAATACACGGGTAACTGCACACATATACACATATATACAACACCCATAAACTTTCTTATTCTTTTCAAAGTCTATATTGTGTTCCATTATGTGGATCCTCCATAATTTATGTAGCCTACTATTATTGATGAATATTTAGGTTGCTTCTACTTTGTTATTAGAAACAATACCACAGAGAAAATCTTTATATATATTTATATACCTTATGCATTCATACAAGTAATTCCTTAGTACAAATGAGTACATTATTTTGAACTTGAATATAGGGAAAAAAAATGGAATCTTCTTGCTTTAATTTTACATTTCTTTAGTTGTTGGAGAGTTGAGGATTGCATATGTATTTATTAACTATTTTGTATTATTTATGTTTTTCATTACATTTATATTGCCTTGCCTGTTCTTTTATTATTCCAAAGGACTCTTCTATTTAAAAAAAAAAAAAATTCTGGATTTTATTCTAAAGAATAAGAGCCTGCATTTGAAAAACATTTTCCATTCTCTTATGTAGAATATCTGGTGATAATACCATCTGTAGTTATATAATGTTTTCTAGTTTCATAAAGTAATTTCTGTTGTAATAGTTCAACCTATAAAAGAAATGCAGTTACGTTGAAGTAAAACTGCTGGTGGCCATTAAACTATAATAGTCCCCTTTCCTGCCACCAACAAATATTAACTTTGATTATCTTTAATGTTAGTATTGCTCTTTGTCTTTTTGAAAGTTATTTAACTCCTGTTCTTTAGTTTCCCTATTTTTAAAATGAGGATGACTGCTCTGGCCAGTTTTGCTCAGTGGTTAGAGCGTCGGCCCTCTAACCAAAGAGTCACGGGTTTGATTCCCAGTCAAGGGCATGTGCCTCGGTTGCGGGTTGGATCCCTGGCCCTGTTTGGGGTGGTTCGGGAGGCATCCAGTCTATGTCTCTCTCACATCGATGATTCTTCCTCTCTCTCTCTCCTTCCCTCTCTCCTTCCCACTCTATATATAAAAAAAAAATCAATGGAAAAATATCCTCAGATGAGGATTAAAATAATAATAATAATAAAATGAGGATGGCTTACCTGTCCTGTCAGTCTCTCAGAGTTGTGAGGACTTAATGAGGTATGAATATGAAAATAATTTTAAATGAATTGATCTAAGTAATGGAAGGTTGTAAATCTGTAACTCATAGAATGATAATAAAATGTGTCTATATAAGAACAGTACTAATAACAATATATGTTTAAGGTAAGTTGTCAGTAAACAGCAACTTATATTATTACAGCCTTACTCTCTAGATTTCTCCAGGTGATGGTTTCTGTTTGCTTCTTTCTTCTTTTAGCCCTTGTCTTGGTTTCTTGCAGACACTTTTCTGCCGATTCTTTATTCTTCCTTAAAGGTAGCTCCTTCAGGACTGAAATGTGCACTGTTTTTTATGGTTTGCATGATAACTTGTATTAATATGCTTATATACATTTTAAGTTTTGAAACTGGCTTGCCTGTCCAAGAAATGTGCTTGTGTATGTATGTATAATTTTTTTTAATGGATATATGTATAGAAGAGTGAATTTGAATGTTGGGGGAAAGGATTTGTATCATTTTTCTTATTGATAAATATGTTAACTTCATTCAGCTCTTGATTATCCACAGCTAATACTGTAACTAGCCTACTTCTCAGGTCCTTTGACTCCTAATTTACTCTCATTTATGTACTTCCTCAATGGACATTTATTGAATGTTTACTGTATGCTAACCCTAATGCTATAAAAGACACAAAGGTGCTTTGAGATGCACAGAGTATTTGTCTGCAGAGACCAGTCCATGCATTCCCCATGGTTCCAGTCATATTTGCCTTTGTTTGGCCCTCCTGCCAATGATCTTTGGGAGAGAAGCCCAAGATTAGTTGACACTGTTGGTTGTGAGTTGCTATCTTGAGACTTGGGGACTTATGAGCAGTCACTGAAAGAGCATCAGTGTAGGTAATGTGCTGGACACCCTGCAGCAGGACATTGGAGACAATATAGTAAATAGAGTGTTAGGTTTGAAATCAGGAGACATGGAATTGAACTCTGTCTCTTCCACGACCAGCTGTGCAACTGGGCAAGTTATTCAACCTCTCTGTGCAGCTTTTATTATCTCATAAGATAGTTGTGAAGATTCAGTGAGATAGCACAGGTAAATGCTTAGTACAGTGTCTGGCACACAGTGAGTACTCGATCAAGATTACCTCTTATCCAAGTTAGCATTACTTACCTTTGACGGATAATCAGGAGGTGACTGTAAGCTAAATCTTGCATGACTTTGATTTCCTGGGCCTTGTAAAATGTTTATGTTTGTTTATTTTTATTCTCTTGAGCTTGCATTTTTATATTAATAGAGTTTTTCTGCATGTTTTTTTTTTGTCTGGTGTTTACTATCAGACACTAGCAAAAAAAAGAGGCGGGGGTGAAAATCACTTAGTGGACCTTTGAAATGAACTCAGAGGATTGGTGTAATAGAAAAGGGACTGGTACTGATAGTTCATAAAATATTTAGCCTCTGCCACTAATATAATATGTAACTTTGACAAGTCATTCACCAATCTGAGACTCAACTTTTTAATTATAGTTAATTTATAACTAAAAAATTGTAATTATAGTTGAATTACTTTATTAAATATTTAATATTACACATTTGGATCTGATTGATCTTATTCACATCCTTTATCCTCTATTACAAAGAATAATATTCTGACACTTAAAACTGAGTTGTCATTAGCCAAAATACTACAGCAACAACAGTACAGCAATTAAAACCAAATTCTTCATCCTTCTCATTCCTCCTTCTGATTCCTTTATAGTTGATATTAAATATCATTTCCGCCCTGGCTGGTTTTGCTCAGCAGTTAGAGCATCGGCCTGCAGATCAAAGAGTCCTGGGTTAAATTCTGGCCAAGGGCATGTACCTTGGTTGTGGTTCATCCCTGGCCCCGGTTGGAGTTGTGCAGGTGGCAACCAGTCGATGTGTCTCTCTCACATCGATGTTTCTCTCTCTCTCTCTCTCTCTCTCTCTCTCTCTCTCTCTCTCTCTCTCTCACTCTCTCTCTCTCTCCCCCCTTCCCACTCTGTCTGAAGGTAAATGTAAAAATATCCTCGGATGAGGATTAAAAAAAAAAAATATATATATATATATATATATATATATATATATATATATATATATATATAAAATTTCCATCCATGATTTGCAGCTATCATTAAAATTGTGGGGTGAGTTAAATAATTTAGAGCTACTTATTAGGAAATCAGGAAGCAAGTACTTAGTAGACTAGTTACTTAAAACTAATTGATACAGAGTTATTTTCATGTTTGGATAAAGCAAATTTAACTGATTTTTTAAATCTCTATTAATTGTATCCTGAAATAGCATATAAACTTCAAAGGTCTTTTATGTGATCTCTTATGAAATGATAATTTTGTATTTAATTCTTTATAATACTTTAGAAGTATGATAAGATGCTCTGAATGTTGTGCTATTTGCTGTGGGGTTTAAAACAGTCTAATTATTAATTATGATTAAAACTTGCCCCATACCATTGTACCTTTTTACTAACTTACTGACGCTATATGTTGTCTCATATCAAATTGGGCCAATAGCTAAAACAGAAGACCATGGAACTAACACGAGCATGTCAGAAACAGTATGAGCTGGAACAGGAATTGGCCTTTTATAAAATTGATGCTAAATTTGAGCCACTAAATTATTATCCATCGGAGGTGAGTTATTTTAATTTTTTAGTAATCCAAGTTAAAGCAAGCATATAGTGGGCCAGGGGAGGGCAGGTGGTGGGGACTTTCAAGGAATTTTATCAATAACCACTTTTTTGTTATGAGGGCATGAGCAGAGTAAATTTATTTTGGTTGAATCTGAGAATTATTTGGCTCTGTAAGTTAGAGCAGTATCCAAAAGAGGTAAAAAGCCCAGATGGATCTTTACCTACAGCCATATCCATAATGCAAAGCAGCTTTCTAACTCTCAGTTACTTCACTTGAGAGTGTGACTGATCATCTCCCCTAAATCTAAAGTCCCAGAAAAAGTACTCTGCCTGCTTCAGCAACCATGGAATAATCATCTCTGTACATTGTTTGTTCAATAATCACTGTGTCAGTATTAGTCAACCATTATTTATATAAATGCCATAAATGTTACTGCAAAAGGGAAATGGCTTAACTTCTAAGACCCAGTGATTCCAATCAATATCATATTATTTAGTTAAAATGTAATTATTAAAATTTATTAAACTGAGATTTTACTTATATATTTAGCCAAGAAACCAAGATAAAATACCTAGATTTCTAATCTGAAATATAAAATACTGCTAAAAATCACATAACTGTAGGCAGTTCTTTAATCAATCAATCCAAACTCACTCTTCAGGAATAGGAGAAATCCTTTGAGACCAGTTTTTGCTCTAGTTCTTTTTTGCTATATTAAGAATATAAGAATGATAGGTTTTTAAACTTCTAGGCATGTAGGATTAACATTTAGGCTGTTCTGTGGTATGTTCTGTACTATTAAAATGAGTAATGTCACTTGACTGCTGGTAAGTTACTTATTAAACCATACATCTATTAATTTATTTTGCTTTTAGTATGTTGAAATTGATAAAACCCCCGACGAAAGCCCTTATATTGGCAAATCCAGATACAAGAGAAATATGTTTACCAGAGAGAGTTACATTATTGATAAAGCCCAGCCAATAAAGATAAAGAAGATGGAGCTAGATGAAGGGGAACAACCTACAAATGAGCAGAAGAACTTGAGAGCCCATATGCCACTGGACATACAACTGGAAGACAAAGAAAGAAAAATAAGTGCAGGTTTTAAAAAGTTATTTTAAATTCGTTAAAAACATAAAACTGTTGAACATGTAGGCAAATTGTGTTTTATAATTCTTTTACTTAATATGCTGAAGGCATTTATTACATTGTTGTTTACATGAAAAGTCTAAAACAAAAGTAATGATTCATTGAGCAGATTATGTTTTTAGTTATTTCTATTATGGTAGAAAATGGGGTTTTTGACAGTAATTTGATGACAACATATCCAGGGGATACAAGAATGCTTAAATCTGCTCCTGCCAGCAGATCCTTCTCACCATTGGAGCTATACATTCAAAATCATAATTAGTAATAACTTGAAGCAAGTGAAGTACCGCGTTATTACTATGCATGTAGCCAAAACCTAAAGCAGTGCCTTGGATAAGCCGAATCAGTGCACTGACCTTAGGCTTGAGCCTGAGACTGGCCTTTGACTCTTCCCACCCTGTCCTGCACTCTACCTCCTCAACCTTCTCTCCCCCACCCCCAAAACATACAATTCAAGGGACCTTACCACCTCCTGGCAAGTCACGAGGAAGAAGTCAGTATAAGAGGGCACTTAGAGACCCTGCCAATGACAAACTTTGAATCCACTTACCCACTCAGCTGCATGGATATGAAAGAAGGAAAAAGCAGTCCTGAGTTCATGCAGTCCACTAATAATCATGGCCCATTGTGAGGCTATCACCAATTAGATTATCAGTTCATCTTCCATTGGTTGGTAGCTAAATGGAAAACATGGAAGGCCAGTAAAAGTTGACTTGGAGAGGGAAGAAAAGAGACTGAGTTGTCCATGTCTACATATATATGCATGGCTCCAGAGGGAAAAGCAAAAGTAAATCAGATTATTTGTGCAGACCAGCTTCAAGGGGCTGATCATTTTATAGGAGGAAGGGAGGGAGAGAAAGAAATTGGAAATTTGAGGTACAGAGTAATTGATATGAAATCACTTTAGCTGAGAAAGACTGTTCAGTAGTGAATTTCTTAATATTGAGTCCCTCTAACAGGTTTTAAAAATATCTTGAGACTAATTATAATTTAGGACATGTAAGTGCATATTTACCAATAAAATCCTTATTCTCTCAAGAGTTCTTTAGTGTTGGGATTGTCATGTAAAGCCCCTTTTATGTTAAGGATTTTATAAAGGATTAATTGTAGTTCTTTAGCATATCATGAAACTATTCTAGAGATTAATAGAGAGGAAAACCATCATAAAAATTACTTTTTTATTCCTGTGATCTATAATGTAATCTGTAATCTAGAATTTAACTGGGGGGAGGAGGTTGTTGTGAAGAAAAAATCTGGTCAAAATTTGAAAATTCAGGATTTTTCTTTTGTGTGTCTGTGTGCATGGTTTTAAATTTGCAGCACAAACTCGACTGTCAGAACTGCATAATGAAATAGAAAAGGCAGAACAACAAATTTTAAGAGCTACTGAAGAATTTAAACAACTGGAAGAAGCTATACAGCTTAAAAAAGTATGTAAAAGCAAAGCAGCAATGCTAAGAGGAAATGCAAAAAATGAAATGTTTTCTCCCTTCATAACCATGTAAAACAATTCTTCAGTTAGTGCTGCCTAATTAATGACAGAATAACAGAATTCAGAGTCAGATATGGTTTTAGCATTTCCAATTACATTTTCCTTCCAATCATAATGACATCCTATTAGCATTTTATAAAGTGTGTAAAAATAAATTACTTAACTATTTATGTAAAAAGATGTTTTTGGTCTATTACTATGAAAGCACCTACATTACCCAGGGAAGTTGCTTCCTGATATATTTCCTAATTTAATTAAGCACTCCGTACTTTAAGATCCTGGGATCTAGACCAAGAGCCAGAAGACATCTCCACTATACCATGAACATTATCAAACAAGCAGCAGAAATGTAAATGATATAAAATATGGTGTACAAAAAGATGGAAGTGATATACTCTTAGAAATTACAAAATGTGTCATGAAGCAGTAAGCACCTCAAACTCATGATGTAATTGCATAGGGAGAAAATTAAAAAACGGAAGTATTTGACATTTTAGTTTTTAAGTGTGTAAAAGGTTATAGTTATTTGCAACTTTTAAAAATCAGTATTTCAGAATTATGATAGTAACTGCATTCATACCATCGTAGGTAGAACAAGAATGTAAAGTCCTAATTATTGATTCTTTTTAAAGATATATTCTGTTGTTACTTTCAGATTATATAGTACTAGAAATTGATTCAAGTTTATTGGAAGCTTACATATAGCAGTTGCTGACTGGGCCCTGAGTAAATGAACAAAACAGATATGTGTCCCTTTCTCATGGACAAGAAATAGGCAATAAACAAGTAAAAAAGCTATATAGTTAACACAAGTATTGTAGGAAAAAAATTGAAAAATTAGGAGAGGCTATAAAAAAGATACAATTTAAATTGTGGGGACCCACAAAGGCCTCTCTGAGGAGGTGACATTTAGGCTGAGAACCAAAGGATGAGAGGGAGCCAGTGGGGCAGAGTTAGGAGAAAGGCATTCCAGGCAGAGGTGACAGTATGTGCAAAGTACTTCACATTAAAGATTCCTCTGCAGAGTGAGGGAGAGTATGGTGGAAGATGAGGTTAAAGATCATGCCAGACTTCATAGGCCATTTTAAGGGGTTTTGAATTTTATTCTGAATGTAATGGGAAATCTTTGAAGGACTTTAGATAGAGTGGCTGATCCTATTTGTATTTTTATAAGAGCACTCTGGCTATTGCCAGAGAGTGGAATGAAGGAGATGGAAAGAATGGAGATGTGTGCAGGCAAGAGATGGTAATGACTTGGACTAGGAAGGTGATGGTGAGCATGGAGAGAAGGCAGGCTGATTCTAGGTAAAATTTGTCAGTAGAACTGATTGATAGTTTTTAAAGATGGATTGAAAGTGGGAGTTGAGGTGAAGGGAGCTAACAAGAATTATTTTAATAATTAAATAAGAATGTTTTATAATAGTACTGGCCAAAGTTTTATATAGCTAGATTGATAGGTGTAAATAATGGACATAATTTTTAAACAAAATGTGCTTGGGAAAAGTAGTTATTTTAAATGAGTAAATATAAATTAAAATTTTCATTACACTATTAATTTGTTTGACATGCTAATAACAAGGGTAAGTACAATGTAAGTACTGTATAAAGTCAGCTACCATTAATGAGGTTATTAATAATTTTCAAGTTGCTTATACTAGAGTGACACCTCCATTTTTACCTGCTATTAAATTATTTTCATAAACTTATATAAAATAAGATTTTCTACATATAATAAGCATAAAAGTATAAGATGTGAATGAAATGCCTAGATAACTCCTACATTTTACTGTTATAAAAAAAAACTGATAGAGCATAGAATAAATTGTAAAAAGTTGTTTTCTTTAGATTTGTAAATCAGTGTTGCTGTCCTGTTAATTGTTGGGGTGTGGGGGATTAGGTTTCAGAAGCAGAGAAAGACCTTCTTTTCAAGCAGTTGAGTGGTAAGATACAGCTTCTAAATAAATTACGCCAAGACGCTTTGGATCTAGAAATGCAGATGGAAAAGCAAAGGCAAGAAATTGCTGAAAAGCAGAAGGAGATCAAGGACCTGCAAATAGTCATAGATAGCTTGGATTCCAAAGACCCAAAACATGTAAGTAAATGAAGAGATTTTGGCTTGTTCTTTGGAGACTAAAATATCGTTTTATCTACATATTATGTCTCATCATTTTTAGCCACAGAATCTTTTCTGAACTTCTTTTTTTAGTTTGATGCACAAATTTGAATAATGTATATTTACATATGTGTGGCTATATAATGTGTTGTATATATACATATGTGTGTGTGTGTGTGTGTGTGTATGTACATATACGTGTGTGTATATACTCACATACATACTCATACTTATATATAAAAATGTGTGTGTTTAAAACAACAACCTAGGGTTTGAAGGAAGGTAGCTTTCAGTAGAATGAGAGATGCATGGTATACTTATCTTTTTTTAAGTGGTTGACTTTCATTATATTTCAAATCAAGAGAAACCTATTTCAAAGTGCTCTCTAAACCTCTTACCCTTTCTCTCTCTTTGCCTTATTTTCTTCTTTCTTAAGAGCTAGGTGATGAGATAGAAGAACAGAAGTGGGTTTAGAGTCCTTTTTCTACCCCTTCTTTAACAACCTTTATGCAAGTATTCCACCAAAGCTATTTGTTGTTTCATATTGTTTTGTTTTGTCCTTAAAAAAGGAAACATTTCTCTAGAGTATGTCTTCCTAAAATGTGGCCAGAGGTGGTCAGGTGACTGGATGATGGAGTTAGGTTCTTGTCTCTTTTTGTCTCTACCCTGAGAAGTCTTACTAATGGCTTATATTTTAGCCAATAGCTGTACAATAGAAGTGAAAACATTTTCTGTGTATTTTAATGGTATACTTGGAATAAAGGTTAATTTTATAGAACTTTAAGATCTCTGGATCAAGAGAAATCATAGAATTTAACATGGTAAGGACAATACACTATAATTGCTTTAAGTATTTGACAAGTTTTTAATTATTCTTTAAACATTTTAGTAAAATATCATAGATATTTTTTGCAGACCAGCTAATTTTGACAAAGGGTGACTGACCTTCATAGACTTAAGGAGTTTTCTAACAAAAGCCTAAGATTTAGTATTAAAATTGAAACCAGCTTGGCCAGTGTGGCTCAGTGGTTGAGCGTCAACCCATGCACCAAGAGGTCCCCAGATCAATTCCTGGTCAGGGCACATGCTCATGTTGTGGGCCAAATCCCCATTGCGGGGCATGCAGGAGGTGGCCAATCGATGTTCTCTCTCTCATTGATGTTTCTGTCTCTCTCTCTCTGTCTCCCTTCCTCTCTCTCTAAAATCAATAAAGAAAAAAAAATTTTTTTAATTGAAACCAAAAGAAGTCTTAATTATTTTAAATAATTTTTGGTACATGAAAAATTAGAGATTTTAAGTAATGTGTGTAATATGGTCGATAGTATCTTACTTTATTGCATTTATTTGTTCAGAAGTCTGCCACCCCATGTGAGGCCCCTGAGGACAGGAACTGTATCCCTAGGGGCCAGCACTGTGGTTATGCATGCTTGCATCAAGGAAGGTAGAAAGGAACCTGCTTGTAGGCACTTTCCAAAGCTTCCTTTGCTGCCCCTTCCAGTTCTGTGATCTATGAGTCTAACTAGAACCTAGATTGTATGTTTGCTTTCAACAAGTTACTGTGATATTCCTGACAGTCAGGGAGTCTAATGTTCACTGTATTTATGTAAAGAATTACATATTGGAAAGAGTTAAATGAGAATTAGGAATGGCATCCAAGTTTTTAAGGTAGCCAAAAGCAATCTGTGTTAGTGGGGGTGAAACATACAAACCAGATTTAAGATTCTTTTTTGGTATTGTTAAAAACTATTGAAGATTAGCCCTGGCCGGTTTGGCTCATTAGTCACAGCATTGGACCTAGGGGTCACAGGTTTGATTCCCTGTCAGGGGCATGTACCTGGGTTGCAGGTTTGATCCCTGGCCATGCAGGAGGCAACCAATCGATGTGTCTCTCTCACATCAATGTTTCTCTCTCTCTCTCCCCATCCCTTCCACTCTTTCTCTAAAAATCAATAGAAAATATCCTCGGGTGAGGATTAACAAAACAACAACAAAAACTACTGAGGGTTAGTTCTTAAGGTTATAGCCTTAGTTTGAGCACCAGAAGATGTCTTTTTTTAATTTGTTCATTGGAGGGTGCATCTTTTTCTGATTTGCACAGTCACTTTATTGGCTAGTGTTAGGCACCCCATTTTAGGCTACAATATGAACATTTTAGCAAAAGGGAAAGAATGAAGAGTGGGATCCCTGCATATTTTTTACAGATGTAGATAGACTTTTATTCAATTAATGTTTATTATCTAATTAGATGAGGTATCTTTCTGACTAGCAAATGTAATTTAAAAGTAAAAGCTTGAGAGATTAGAAAGCAGTATATGACTCTGAGATATGATGGAAAGCAAATATATTAAGTGCCAACAATGTCTTGCATAGTATTGAGTTTTTGCATATACTGGTGAGGAACTTTATTACAGCATCCCTAGGAGATTAGTGACTTTTTTTTCCCCCAGTTTGCAGAAGGTGAGTATGTGATTTAGGAAAATTAATGATTTCCCAAACTCACCCTTTTAGGAAGAAGTAGAGCCCATGCTTATGCTGCAACATTGACCCTCTCCCCACAAAGGAATTAAAGGTCTAAAGAGATTAATTATTTTTAAAATTAGCTCAAAGCTGAGCCTAAGTCAAGTTTTCAACAAACATAAGCATTTATTTAACTAGGTTTCAAAAGGAAAAGATTTAAAAATCAAATTCCCTTTAAGTTATTAAAAATGGTCATAGCTAGAATTACATATATCACAGTAGCAAATAATAAAGGAGGATTTATATCGCTCTTCCCTATATGGCAATGCCCTGTGGAAGCAGAGGGTAACTGTTCTCTGTGGAGATTTAGCCTGTAGTAATCTTTTGCAAAGGGTGTGTGTGATTGGCCCTCGGGAGCTTCCTGTGTTGTGGGGCTGACGGAGGCTGCTTGCTCGTGATTGGACCAGCTGGACTGCTGCTCACTCTCTGCCAGGAATGTGGTTTGAAGAGCTGGGGGTTACAGAGGCTTGGAGGCGCTTACAAAAATGTGGCTGTCAGAGAGGGAAGTGCACAGAAATTTGAAGACATTAGAAAACGTTCCGCCCACAGTTTCCTTGTTCTCAACGGCTCAGTTTTAGCAGGACAAATTCTAAGTTAAGGTAGGATCATTTTGTCTCTCTACAAAGGGCTTAAAAGGAGGAGGAGTCAGATGTAAGTTCCTGTTTTCACAATAATTCTTTTGTGAGCTCCACAGTACTGAAAATCGCGGAATCTACTTTTGCTCCCATGTGTTTAATGCATATCATGGGCATATTGAACCAATTTTTTTTGTCCTGCATGTAAAGAGATTTCAGTGAAAAGTTTTTATGGTGAATTTTTAAGATTTATTGATAGAGATATGAATGCAGGCTTTTAAAAAATTATTCTTTCTTGAGCCATAAAAATCCTAAGTTTACTTAGAATTTAAGCTGTACCTGCAGTTACCTTTTCAGAAAGATTTCAGATGGATATTTTGGGAATGTAGGGAGAAGAGTTTTGAAAATCCCATCAAGTTTTACCAGTAGTAAACTTAAAACCATATGAGCAAGCTGCCATTCATTTGTTCTTTCTTGTCTTTGGAGGCAGCAGACTTCTAAAATTGAAAAATGTTCTTTTATAATCAGTTGAGTCTTGGAGTTTGTTGTTTAGACTGTAATGTAGTTCTTCCTCCTGATAACTTGATTTATTGTTCTTTTCCTCTCATGGGGGTGGGAGGGTGGGGCAAACTAGAGCCTGTGAGGGTGTGAGTGAGAGGGCAAAGATTCTCTGGGGAATTATTTTGTCTCCATATGAACAGTCTCCAAGTGACCTGGGAAAGTCATTTGATGAATCTGAGACTCAGTTTTCTCATGTGTAAAAGGAAGAGTTAGACTACTCCCTGATTGTCAGTTTTTTACCCCCCAGCACACCTGAGAAATACAAAGCAGTCTTTTCAGTTACCAGTAGCTCTCTAAAGCTATGCCTGTCAGGGTGTGAGAGGGTGTGTGGGTGTGAAAGCTGTTTTTCACCAGGGGCATATGTAGTTGGTAGAGGAGTGTGCCTTTATAGGGCTGGCCCTCCATCTTGAGAATCACTGGGCTAAATGGTCTCTGAGGTCCCTCTGAGCTCCCAGTTTATTGAACCTAAAAACAAAATGTTTTGTTGTATAAGGAACTGAAAATAAATTTGAATTTCAAGTGTTTTCTTTTCATGTCTCTATTGTAAGAAACCTTTTTTGTTTTAAAAAGTGTCATTATTTGTTATAAAGATTTTTTTTAAATATAAAAGAAAAAAGTCTCCTGTAATCTTTCCACCCAGATATGATCCTTGTTAATATTTGAAATATATTCTTTTTCTGTGTGTATCAACTTTTTGGAAACCTTTTTAAAGAGACATTTTAATGCAGTTCAACGAACTCCAAATTTAGTTACATTACGTACTAGCTGTGCACTTGGAAAAATCACTTAACCTCTTTATACACAATTTACTCATCTATAAAATGGAGGTGGTTCCCACATGAAATCATCATGAGGTTTAAATGAAAACTACTCGTGTGAAAACAACACAGGGCCTGACACACAATAGATGCAAATTGTTACATTTTATTTTCCAGTCTTCCTGTAGAAATATTAAGGATTATTTATTTTAAAAGAGTTTTTGTTTTTGTTTTTCAATTCAGTGCCATGTGAAGGCTCAGAAAAGGGGTAAAGAACAACAGCTTGACATTATGAACAAGCAGTACAAACAACTTGAAAGCCGTTTGGACGAGATACTGTCTAGAATTGCTAAAGAAACTGAAGAGATTAAGGACCTTGAACAACAGCTTACTGAAGGTGAGAATTTAAGTTGATTTAAGGGTAAATCAGTTCAGTATTAATAAAAACAAATGGTACCCAGGCAAGCATTAATCCAGATATTAGCTGAATATGCTTCAGCTGTTAATACTAGCATTTGATAGGGAAATATTGGCACAAAACCCAAACATGTATAATAAAATTTAATTTTTTTAATTTAATTTTGTTGTGTTGATGTCCTAGTGAGTCAGGTCATTGCAGTCAGTAGGCCAGAAGTCAGTTACATGATTGTGATAAACTCTGGCATGTGACTGTCTTCTTCTAAGGCATAAAATCCTTTCAGGAGCGAAGAGGCCATTGCCATCAGGGCATTCAGTGTCTAGTTATAAGGAGAGTGTAGAAAGACTTTCAGGATCTACTTTTGCAATGTAGATTTAAATTGTGACATTGTCTTAATAGTGAAAGGGGCAGATGAAAGGTTGTAATGGTGAGAGCCTTCGCTCGGCATAAGATCCCAGTCCCTGTTTTGCCATTATCAGCTGTGTGACCTGGGACAAGTTATTTCTATTTCAATCAGTTGTTGGGAAGATTAAATGAGATAGTGTTCATAAAGTGCCTAGCACATAGTAGATTCCTAATGTATGGTTGTTGTTGTTTTTTTGTCTTCAGGTTTTATGTTTATGTTCCCAGTCTTAGGTTAATCTTGTTTGTTGAGTGGTTTTGTTTTGTGTATCAAGCAGCAAGAACTCAGTTTTGTGTACATTTTTCATTTTATTTGGAAATTATTATTTTAAACTTTTTACAACAAGAATTAAACATTTTATAAGCAATGTCCACTGAATATACTATTTTTGTTATATATCTGCTTAATACTCCTATACTATGGGTAATAGGGGGAAAAACTATTATTATATCTTGAAAAAGAAAAATAAGGTAGTAGGAAATAATTGAAAGCTTAGACTTTTATTCTCACCTGGTAACAAATAACTAAGGAGACTAAATGCAGTATTATTTATATATATTGAAAGCATTTTCTTACATGCATTATTACCTTCCCTTTTTTGGTCTTAGGCCAGATAGCAGCAAATGAAGCCCTGAAGAAGGATTTAGAAGGTGTCATCAGTGGGTTGCAAGAATACCTGGGGACTGTCAAAGGCCAGGCAACTCAGGCTGAGAATGAGTGCAGAAAACTACAGGATGAGAAAGAGATGTTGCTGCAGAGACTGACCGAGGTTGAGCAGGAGAGGGACCAACTGGAAATAGTTGCCATAGATGCAGAAAATATGAGGAAGGTATGATTTGTTTTTTTGTTGCCTGTTTCCCCTAGCCTCAGAAGTAGATGATGTCCAAATTAAGTAAGCTAAGCAAGTTAGCAATAGTGTAATTATAAGTGGCAAAAAGTATTAGTAGCTATTTAGTCTTGTTTTTTCCTTTAGTTGTGATAGACTTGGAATCAATCCTTTTCCTTTACTAAGAATGGAAGATTATTTTAGCTGAATTTCTATTCCTGAAAAATATTATCAAATAACTCTAAAGAATATGAAATTGTAGCTATTATAAATGTGGTATTAAATGTTCATATTTTATTATTTTTGTCCCAAAATTAAGTATACTTTTTCTTATTCTTGTCTTTACTTCATAATTTTAACATTATTATAGATAAGATAGACACAGTGTTGTACCCTTTTGTACTTGATTTGTTGCTATTAGGAGATTTCACTTTCTCTGTTTTAGTTGTTTGGCAAACTTTATCATGAATGAAAACCCAGGTTCCCAAACCTCATCCTCAGTAGGGCTGGCTCTGGAAATATGAATAAAATGTATTTTAATATTATGAAATTTCTCAGCCCTATAAAAATATCAAAATTAGTATTTAACACCATGTACTCGCAACTCAACTTAAGAAATAAATCATTGCAGATATAGTTAAACCCTCTGTGTACTCCCTTCCATAGGTATCAAAATCCTGATTATGGCTATTATTTCCCTGCATCTCTCTTTCTTATATGTATCCATTTGAAGCAATATATAGTATTTTTTGCATAATTTTAAGATTTATATAAAAGGTATGATTGTATACCTATTTTTTGGCTACTTCCTTTCTTCTTTCATATTTGTTTTGGATAATTGTGCATATTGAATCATGTAGCTCTACTTTATTTTTATTGATGTATGTAACATCCCATTGTATGTACATATTATAAATTTATTGCTTATTCATTCTCTTCTTGGGGGACATCTAGGTGATTTCCAGTCTTTCGCTGTCATAAGCAATGTTGAGCCCTGGCTGGTTTGGCTCAGTGGTTAGAGTGTCGGCCTGCGGACCCGGGTTCAGTTCCCGCTAAGGGCACGTACCTAGGTTGCAGTTTGTCCCCGGCCTCTGGTTGGGTCGCGCGGGAGGCAGCCACTCGATGTGTCCCTTTCACATCGATGTTTCTCTCTCTATCTCTCTCTTCCTCTCTCTCCCTCCCACTCTGTCTGAACAAAAATGGAAAAGTGTCCTCGGGTGAGGATTAAAAGAAATAAATAAATAATAATAATAATAAAGGCATTTTTTTCCTACATTACTATGATACCATTATTACCATTATTACACCTAGGAAAATTAACAATAATTCCACAAGGTCATCTAATATGTGAACCATATTCAAATTTTCCCATTTGTTCCAAGAATGTCTTTTATAGCTTGTGTGTGTGTGTGTGTAGAGTCCAGGTGGTAGTCCCATAGAGTGTCCTACATTATGGATTTGTTGGATTGTTTCTTCATTGTGTGTTTGACTTGTTCTTCTATGCTCTCTATAAAATAGTATCTTCTTTTAACTTCATTTCCCTGATTACTGGAGAGGCTGAGCATGTTTCATTTCTTTCTTTGTCATTCATTCAGTGTTCCTCTTCAGTCAATTTCCTATTCATATTTTTTGTCCACTTTTCTATTGGATTGTTTGTCTTTTTCTTAATGATTTATAGAATTCTTTATATATTATGGATACTGATCCTTTGTTGATTATATATGGAGTCTGCATTTTGAACAGGCAACCTAAATGATTCAGATTTCTGGTGTTCTTTGGTGGACCACCCATCGAGAAACTTTTCTATAGAAGCTCTCAATTTAGGATCGTCCTCTTTAATCCAGAATAGTTTGATCTGATTCCTTAAGGTCCCAAATAAATAGATGCAAGCTGTAATGTTTAGTTATAAAAAACAGATGGGCTAAAATGACTCAGAACTGAGGTATGCTAATCAGTATGTACTTGTATTCTTGTTTGCACTTATTTAAGTTACTCTATCATCCTTGATATTAGAGAGTGCTCATCCCATTTTGTTCTTCTAATAATTGAACATACTGTGGTTTAACAGAAAGAGTGTGGTCTTTGGAGTCAAAGATCTCAGTTCGTATTCTGACTGTATCCTTTTTTAGTACACAGCCCCATGCCATTTACTTAGGTGTTGATTCTCCAGTTCCTCATTTCTGAAATGGGAATAATATCTTGTCTTACACAGTAATTATGAAGATGAAATGAAATAACGAATGTGAAAACATTTATTCCAGTGTCTGATAGAAAATAGGTTTTACATTTTATTCTCCTCTCTTTTTTCTTCTTACTTGTTCAGACACATTTAAAGTATCACACTTTGGGAAACATGTTGGTAGCTTACTGATTTTTCTGATTACATTTAGTCAGGGTTTTGCTTTCCAGCCTGGAAATGCACAGCCTGTGGTTTCATGATATTGCTAATGAACACTTTCTGTGCCAGGCCGGACAGCATTTGATTTACTGTGCTCAAGTTACTTAAAATGATTTGCAGATGCTTAAGCAGCACAGTGATGGTTTTGTCGTTAAACATACCCTGAATCCTCCCAGGAGCTTGCAGAGCTAGAAAGCGCCCTCCAGGAGCAGCATGAGGTGAATGCATCGCTGCAGCAGACCCAGGGAGATCTCAGTGCCTATGAGGCTGAGCTAGAGGCTCAGCTGAAAATACGCGATGCTGAAGCCAACCAGCTCAAGGAAGACCTGGAAAAACTAACAAGGCTCAGCCAGGTAAGTTAGAGCATAAAGCCATCTAGAAACCAAGTAGCCTGTGGCTTTAACATCTCAGTCTTCCTTTAATGTAATGTAAGATTGAATACTTTTTAATATAATGTATGTGGAGTGATGGGAAAAGCACATTTTTACAGTCAGACATTCCAAGTTCAAAACCCCTTTGGGAACAAGTATAAATCACTTCATGGCTCTGAGTCTCTGATAAATGCCTCCTCCTCTGTAAAATGTGTTATGATGAGGATAAGGGAGATAATGGGCATGAAATCACCTAGCAGGTGGTATTCAATAAGTTCTATTCTTTTTCAGAACAGCTTTAAGAGACCTCTTTTAAGTTGATGTTAAATTTTATTTTGCTACTTCATATTTTGGTTGGATGAAATATCCACTCATTTAAATTATATTTGCAAACTAGACTAGTAGTTATTCATCCAGTAAATACTTACTAATTGGCCGTTGAGGCCCAGGTGCTGTAAATGTTGCAGAGAACAGCATAGACATGGTCAGACCATGTGAAGCTGACAGTCCACTAGGTGAAACAAGTGTGAGAGAAAGAAAGGGATAGGGTTCTGTGGCTGGGGGAGGGGTGGTCACAGAAGACTATCCTACAGAAATGGTGTTTCAGCCAAGACTTGAAGGATGAGTAGGATTTGGCCATGCATAGGGAGTGGGGTGAAAGTGGTAAGGGGTAAAAATGGTAAGTATTGTAGGCATAGAGTCAAAGAAATATAGCATAGTGCATTTAAAGTACTGAAAGTATGTCCCCAGTATCCTAGAAGCAAGGAGACAAGTAGGGAAAGAGGGTGAGAGATAAAGGCAGAGAGGCTGACAGAGGCCAGTTATAGTATATTTATCAGATTAAAAATACAGTTTTGTTTAGCAATTAATCAGATGGGCTGCATCTTCTTCCAGGGGGTTCACCCTGACCTTCCCCGTCTGCCTGCTAAAAATCTGGGTTAGGAGTCTGTTTTGATTTTTCAGTAACCTTGTACTTGATCAAGGCATTTTATTATGTGTCTGGTGATCATTTGTTTACATTATCCATCTTCCTCACTAGACTCAGAGCATAATGAATGCCCAGATTGTGTGTCTGTTTCTGTTTTCTCAGTGGCTGGAACACAAGGAGGGTCAGTGTATTCTTATTGGATGAAAGTGAAATAAAATAAGATAGTTTGAATCCTAGGAATTCATGTAAAATAGCACTCCAATGATTAGAAAAGGAAATAAAAATAGATCTGTCTTATTATAGTGATTACTTTGTATTCCTTTACTTATCAGCTATCAAGTGACCACTTGCCAGTTGTCAGGATTATATTTTTCAAGAGTACCAAGTATTACAAAACTACAATTGATAATAACTTTGGTGGAAAAAACTATGGTGATATGATCAGAATGCAGAAAATAGAACATTGGGGGAAAATAATTAAAATATCAGAAAATACATATTTTTAAATATTAGTAAATAAAATTTCTAGATGATATCTGCTTTCTAATCAATTTTTTTTAAGTTGTAAAACAGCTCTTGGTTTGAAATTCATTGTCCCTTGTACTTCCATTATCCTTTATTTGTTTTCCTCATATGTCTTGACAAAAATATGACATCCTGGCCTTTTCACAAATTCACTTGGTATTGAAGGGGACACTCCCTTCCTTGGCATTAGGACTGCCAGGATTGGTCTTCAAACCACACATTGACGGTATGGAGCATAACAGATCTCTCTTTGATCTACAGGTCTCGATTGGTACACTTTAGTTATATGAAATCACTTGCGAAGCTAGTTAAATTCAGTTTCCTGGACCCCATCCGAGACATTCTGGTCCATCAAGTCTGAGATGAGTCTAGGATTATGCATTTTTATTTTTTAGAGAGAGAAACATCAATTTGTTGTCCCACTTATTTATACATTCATTGGTTGATTCTTGTATGTGCCCTGACCGTTTTAACAGGCATACCAAGTGATTCTGATGAAGGTATTTGAGGACCACAGTTTGAGAAATATTGGTCTATGGGAAAGCAAAGCAGTAATTGTTGGGTCACTCACAGAGCTTTTGAAGGAAGATACTGGGGCTCACCCTCAGAGATTCTGATTTAATGTATCTGGGCTGAGCTGATATTTTGTTGTTGTTAATCCTCACCTGAGGATATTTTTTCCATTGATTTTTAGAGAGAGTGTAAGGGAGGGGGAGGGGAGAAGAGAAAAAGAGGGGAAGGAGAGAGAGAGAAACATCGATTGGTTGCCTCCTGCATGCACCCTGACCGGGGCTGGGGATCAAACCTGCAACCCAGGTACGTGCCCTTGACCAGGAATTGAACCCTCGACCCTTCAGTATGTGGGCCGATGCTCTAACCACTGAGCAACGCTGGCCAGTGCTGGACTGAGCTGATTTTGATACTCTCCTTTAAGTATTAATAGTTTAAGGAGGACCTTTAAATTTGGGAGTACAGACATAAAATTGAGTTGTTATAAAACCATAGCTAGGACTGCATGTGTATGTAAATTTCTTTTTGCATTTTTAGATAATAAATTGTTGCTATTTTGTGTTTTCATATCATTGCTTCTATGGCAATAGTTAGAACAATTAGCCCTTCAAGCAGAACTTGAGAAGGAGAAGCAAGCCCTCAAGAATGCCCTCGGAAAAGCCCAGTTCTCAGAAGAAAAGGACCAAGAAAATAGTGAGCTCCGCAAGCAACTTAAACAGCTGCAGGTAGAAACTTGTTGATTCAGACTATATTATTATCTGGGACACTCAAAATATTGACATCTTTAGTCAGCAACTTGACAACCTGCTCTAACATGTAGTAAGCAACTTGAATTACTAGAAAACAGAAATTTTGAGTGAGACAGTACCAGAGCCTCTCTCCCCTTGTGAGCCCATTGTTTTAAAATTATTAATATGTATATTCTTAGTGTTGTTATGATGGTACAAAGAGATGGGGGCAGTGTCAATAGTAAACAGAGAATACTGTGTGAACTCATGGGCGAAAGCAACACCTTGCATTTCTCCTAGAAGCAGATTTGTTGCCAGACTGAACTAAAGTTATCAGAGTGCTTCCTTCTTTTTCCACTGAAATATCTATCCAGGAATTTAACCAAAGTGGGCTGCAGTAAAACGTCTTAACTATAAACAGTTTTTATAATCTCTATCTCAGAAAGGATGCTATTAAAAATGCAGTCATTTTACATTGGTGGAGGTTTTCTTTGGCCAGATATTTTTATAGCTATTGTCATAATAATGTGACCAACTGCAGGAGAAGCAGGTGGACAGGATTTTCCAGATATTTAAACTCTGTCAAAGAGGACAGATGTCTGAACAAACAAGTACCTGATTCAGTACAGAGTTTCCAAATCTGTGAGGTCAGGGGCCGCTTGGCTGACTGGGGTGGCAGCTGTTACACTTCACCAGAAGTAAAGGGGCAGAGTTCCTCTGGTTCGAGGAAAGCTTCCAGAAAGTCTTGTAGTGAGGTTTGTGACGATTAAGACTAAGCTCACCCAAAGTCTCTCTCTTTCTCTAGTGCCTTGAATATTTTTTCCTCAGAGTTTAAGGAAATTTAAAATCCTAGAATTTAATTTTTACTATCAGTTCAACTTCTGAAGCAAATATAAAAGATGTACATGTTTTCCATTTTTGTGTGAGTTGTGTGTATGTTGGGTGTTCACTGGATTATTATTTTATTTTTACTATGGAAATTTCATATAATTACAAAGACAGAATAGTCTTATGACCTTTTATTGACGCAGCTTTAACGATTCTCAACATTCTGCCATTCTGTTTCAGTTAGTCCACTTTTTTTGCTGGGATATATATATATTTTTTAATCCTCACCCGAGGATATTTTTCTATTTATCTTCAGATAGAGTGAGAGGGAGGGAGGGAAGGAGAGAGAGAGAGAGAGAGAGAGAGAGAGAGAGAGAGAGAGACCGACATGAGAGGGACACATTGACGGGCTGTGACCCAGGGGAATGGGCAGGTGAACCGCAACCGAGGCATGTGCCCTTGGCCGGAATCGAACCCGTGACTCATTGGTCTGTGGGCCGAGGCTCCACTACTGAGCCAAACCAGCCAGGGCTTTGCTGGGATATTTTAAGAGAAGTCTCATACATCTTTATTGCACTTCAGTACACATCTCTTAAAGAAAAGGACTAAAATCTATTCTTCAGGGGCTTTCTCCAAAGTAGAAACTGAAGTCAGCTTTCAAGAAGGCTGGCCCATACTATGAGACTATCTTAGAACTCAGTCCTCTGGTTATTTAGCCTACTAACCTACTACAAATTCACGTTAAACTCACTCCTCATTTGTCTTTGTCAGAAATCATTTAGTTGCAGTGAATTAAAACCTACTAAATCTACCTCAAGAAAGGAGACAGCTTGCCAGGAACCAGAGCTGCTCTATCAACCTTTCAGAGGCTTCATGGCCCACTTAAATGTCTTTCTCTATCTAGCTGGGCATTGGATTCAGTCCAACATGGATTCCACCCCTGAGCTGACATATTTTTACAGATCCAGCTCTTACACAGACTTGCTGTACTGGATCACCTGGGCCAGGATTAGATAGTAGTATAAATGTGGCCACCTCAGGGCATTGAGCAGGGACAGTTTACAGATAAGATGACTCTAGGTGGGACAGGCACTTAACACATTCATTGCAATTCTAAATTCTCTATTTTAGTTCCCAGTGTTACACTGAGTTTGAAGTAAATTAATCATTCAGATAAGTATTCAGGGGATTATTAGTTAGTAGTTTAGGATACAGAACTAATTTTCTTTACAATTTAGGGAAATATAAGCAGCTTCCTTTTACTTGAAAGAGCCATTGTCTGAATTTAATTCTGAGGTCTAGATATGTTTGTTAGTTTGTTGGTAGTGAAAATATGCTGGCTTATAACACATACAGTCGTCCCTCACCACTTCGCGCTTCGAAGTTCGTGGCTTCACTCTATCGCGGTTTTTTCAAATCATATTGAAATAAAGAATCTTACTTCGCGGAAATTCATTTATTGTGGCAGAGTCTGGAACTGATTAATCGCGGTAAACGAGGGCCGACTGTACTCCCTCAGAGAATGATAAGCTATTAAAGAGCTTTAGTATTAGAAGTTCCATTTTTCAAGTGATTGACAGATGGATCTGAGTATTATGCAAAAGTGTTTTTGTTTTTGTTTTTTTAACTTTGAATTATGGACATTCTCAAGCATATACAAAAATAGAATACTAAAATTAATCCTCATGTGTACACCACCCATTTCAGCAATTATGGCAAATCTTATTTCATTTATAATGCCCTCCGCACTCTGCCACTCACACCTATTCACACACTGAATTATTTTGAAATAAATCCACAACATTTTATCTGTAAGTACTGTACTGTTGTACGTATCTCTAAAAAATAAGGGCTTTAAAAAAGCATAAACACAGATACCATTGTTATACCTAAAATTATAGTAATTCCCTAATATCATCGAATACCTTATCAGTATTCAAATTATCTCATTTTTTTTAAGTGTATTGTTGGAATTGGGATCCAAATAAGGTACACACATTGCATTGGTTGACTTGATTCTCAGGTCTTGTAGTCTATAGATTTCCTCTTTTGGTTCTTAGTTATATGTTAAGAAAACTATGTCTTTGTCCTGTAGAGTTTTCCATATTCTAGATTTTGCTGTTTACTTCCCATGGTATTGATTATGTCACATATAGAGGTTTATTAAGATTCAAATTTAGTTTTTGGCAAGAAGATATTCATAGGTAGTATTCATAGGAACTTCTTTTTGCATCACATCATAATGCCTGGTTGTGTCTTTTGTGACTTTAGATTGGTCAGTAGATTCAGATATTGTCAGTCCAAGTGGAAAGGGTTTAAAAAATTAGTAAAGGGTGTTGAATAAAACTACCATATGACAAGTAATACAGGCTGTTTATGTTTATGTGGGTCTGTTTTTAATTTTGTTTTGCTAACATTTACCTCCTCATTTTATCCCCCTTTATAGGATGACAATAACCTGTTAAAACAGCAACTTAAAGATTTCCAGAATCACCTTAACCATGTGGTTGATGGTTTGATTCGTCCAGAAGAAGTGGCAGCTCGTGTGGATGAGCTACGGAGAAGACTGAAATCGGGAGCTGGGGAAATGAGGTAATAGAAAATCAAGACCACGAAGTATACAGTGGGCCAAGTTGTCAGGGTCGGTGATGAACTCACCTTTCCAAGTACTGTAAAATGGCTGAGTACTTTTGTAAGGTTTCCGTTTGTCATATTTCCATGGTTGAGACACAAGATTGCTTAATGCAAATGGTCTGTCACTGAGTTTTTTTACATTTTAAATCTTTTATACTTTTTGATATTATTTAATTTAAAAAAACAAAGGTTTTAACAGTAACTCTTTCTAGAAAGTCCATTGCATGTGATTACGAAGTAGAGACATTATACATTTTAAATAGAAAAGAAATATTAATTGAAACTGACATTTATTCTTTTAGCAAACGTTAGCCTGAGTTTTCAGAGTGACTAAGAGTCATTTGATAAAACAATGATTTGCACTTAGGAGATGCTTAGTAAGTTGCTATGGATTGACACCAATCCCATTCCACACAACTCCTTTTACTCCTGCACCAATGTTACCAGCATGTTTGTACCCAGCATCTAGCATCAAAATAAAAATCATATTTGTACCATCTTTTTTCCCCCCTTACCAGAATCCATAGTCCTTCAGATGTCTTAGGGAAAAGTCTTGCTGATTTGCAGAAACAATTCAATGAAATCCTTGCATGCTCCCAGTGGGAAAGAGAGGAAGCAGAAGTGAGAGAGAGAAAACTCCAAGAAGAAATGGCTCTGCAACAAGAGAAACTGGCAAATGGACAAGAAGAGTTCAGACAGGCCTGTGAGAGAGCCCTTGAAGCAAGAGTAAGGAAAGGGCAAGAGGCAGCTGGAGGGAAGTGTTTGGCAAATATTCATGTTTTTCAACAAATTACAATGCTCCTTTTCTCATGTAAATACAATATAAATGTTGTTATTTTCACTTATAACAAGTCAAGCTGGGTGTGACTAAAAGTCAACCCTGAATATGGCTAATGATACCAAAGTCAGGCTTCTTTGTGACACTGTGTTTCCCTTGTCCTGGAAGCCAGGGAGATGTTTCTTAACACACAGGTAAATAGTGCCCCATTGCTGGAGTATCATATGGTGCCAGAATCAGATTTTTCTTGATGTAATTATTTTAATGAGACAAACATTAAAATGAATCCTAGACAATATTCAAGAGAAAACCATCCCCAGTAACTCTGAGTACAAAATTTTGTTACACTCTTTTGTAAAATGAAATACAATTCTCTAAAAAGTTTTTATTTTGCTTAAAAATCATCTTTGAAACTCCTATTTCCTCACAGATTAATCTGGATAAGAGGCAACATGCAGCAAGGATCCAGCAGTTAGAGAATGAAATTCACTATTTGCAAGAAAACCTAAAAAGTATGGAGGAAATCCAAGGCCTTACAGATCTCCAACTTCAGGAGGCGGATGAAGAGAAGGAGAGAATTCTGGCCCAACTCCAAGAGTTAGAGAAAAAGGTGGGGAAGACTAGGAAAGTGAGACATGCTGCTTGGTCCTGCCCCCAGCGATCAGGCCAGCTGAGAAGGGGTGTCATCCACAGTCACCTCTGGTTGCATTGCTGGCCCAGAGGTGAACCTGACCTAAGAGAAACCTGGATGCGTGTCATCGAATCAAGGGCCTGAGACAAGGGTGCCATGACAGATGCAAACAAGAGACTTGAGACTGTAAAGAGTGATTTTAGAGCTGATTAGGTGATACTTAAATGCTATTGGGATGAATTTGCCTCCTTCAGAACCCTTTGCCCAGTTGGACACATCTGTGGGAAATTACTTCTAAACTCCTCATCTTTCTTTCTAATACCCCGGCCTCTCTTTGAACTCCTCAATTCCACCTAACCATCTACTCCCATTGTCAGATCCTAGACCTTGTCCAGATTACACCCACCACCTTTGAAATCACAAACTAAAGTGTCACACTCTGATCATCACCTCTTATCTTACCAGCACCCCCATGCTGAAAAGTTTTCAACTTTACTGAAAATTTCAGTGCATTAGCCCCACCTTTTCTGTTTGTTAAGCCTTCCTGTCTTTATTTTCCTCCTTGTCCAACTTAGATTCCGTAGTCTACCACTGTAGCCATTTTTGCAAATATCTTCAAATCCCTTGCCCTTTTCTCCTGTCTGTCTTCTCTGACAAAACTGCAGCTATTTGCTTTCTTTGGGCTTGCAGACATGCTAAGTATTCCTGAAGGAAAGAGTCACCTTTCCAGGCATAATGGTATCACTATAAACTCTTGGTCACCAGCCTCAAATGGGAAAGTTGATCCTTTTCTCCAGTAAGCTTGTTCTACCATGCTCTATTGTTTTCATGTCTTCTCACTCCTCACACCTACCCTCTCTCTTCTCCCAGCCTCAGTGAATGACTTGCCTCATACTTCACTGAGAACCCATCAGTCCTCAAATGTTACTGAGCCTGCCTCCAGAATATATCTAGAATATATGTACTTTGTTCTTCTCCAGTGCCACCGCCCTCATCCAGCCATCATCTCTCTTCTGGACAACTGCTGTGACCACCTGACAGGTCTCCCACTTCCGCTCATAACCCTGCTCCACAGAGCAGCCAACATGTTCTTTCAAAATATGAATTGGCTCTTGTCAGTTCCAACCGTGTCTCTCATCTCTAGTAGCTTCTGTTGGTCTTAAAGACCAAAATACTTAAGCAAATGAGACCCTGCATGATTGCCTCTGTTCAGTTCTCTCCTTTTCTCACTACTCTCTTTCAGCTCATCAAAAATGCCAAGTTCTGTCTTTCCTCCTGGCCTTCGCATGTGCCATTCCCTCTCCTGGACCATGTTCTTCCACTATTCTTCCTGACTTCTACCTTCCCGCCAATCTAGGTCTCCCCTGCTGTTCTATCAAACAGTACTCTGTTCTGTCCCTTGATAGCACTAATCACTAATTTTAGTTAAACATTTGTCTGTGTATTTGTTTAATATGTCTCCCCTAAGCTCCTTGAAGGCAGCAGCCAAGTCTATTTTGTTTATCACCATATGCCTACTGCCTGACTCAGTGCTTCCAAGGGGCTGGTCCATCACTTGGTGATGGTGCCAAGAGATGTTTTTCCATTGAATGAATGAATTTATGATCACTAAAATTATTGACTAAGAAGACTTATTTCATTCTAAGTTTATCATACAGTTTTGAGATGGTTTTATTTATCCATTTGCTTAGCGAATATTTATGGAGCATCTACTGCGTACCAGGTATTGTTCTAGGCATGGGGCGTGTAGCAGTGAACAGAGTCACGGCCCTCATGGGATCTTACATATTAATTCATTGAGACCAAATGATTCATATGTTTAATTAGTGTTTCTTTTATTTTAGAAGAAACATGAAGATGCCAAATCTCAAGAGCAGTTTCTTGGTTTAGATAAAGAATTAAAGAAACTAAAGAAAGCTGTGGCCGCCTCTGACAAGCTAGCCACAGCTGAGCTCACCATTGCTAAAGACCAGCTTAAGTCCCTTCATGGAACTGTTATGAAAATTAACCAGGAGCGAGCAGAGGTGAGTCCACATGTACAGAACAAGTTTCCACCAGTGCTGCTGCTGCTGTCAAAAAACACAACAGCTTGTATTATTGATCTTCTGAAAGACTTTGGCTATTTTCTAAACCACTATAAAGTTGTTCATTTCCCTTCAGACCAGAAGATTGTATTTCTCCCATCACAGCCCTGCTGTGGGTTCTGCACTCTATTGAGTCCTGAAAGGAACCATCAAATGAAACATACCATCCCTACCTCAAAGTGTAAGGATCTGCTTAGGGAGGTAGCTATCAATACACACCCAACAAAGGTCTTAAAGTCTCACCATGTAATCCTTCTTAATCTCAAACTTTTCATCTTGTGCAGTCAGATGATTAATATGTTACCTCATAGGGCTGTTATGACTCCTGACTGAGATAATGTCTGTTACAGTTTTTAATAGGATGCAAATGCTAATGAGATGAAGACAGTCGATCATAGGAGAGAATCTAATGATGAGAGTCCAAATAGACACTAGTCATGGAAAACTAGAACAGTGAAGAAAAAATTAGCCTTTGTTTTTTCTGATGCAGCACCCTGCTCACTGGGCCCCATAGAGGGATGGAGTAGGCTGCCAGGTGATGGGAACAGCACAGGAGAAAGTGGAACTCGGCATCACATATATGTGGGATAGCCAGGCAGGCAATCTGATGAAAGCAGAGGAATTGATCTGGGTGGAAGAAAGGAATGAAGAAGACAACCTGTGACAGTCATGGTGCCTTTCTCATACCTCTGTCCCAACAGGAGTTTCAGGAAGCGGAGAGGTTCAGCAGACAGGCAGCGCAAGCGGCCAGGGATCTGACCAGAGCAGAAGCAGAGATCGAACTCCTACAGAATCTTCTCAGGGATAAAGAGGAGCAGGTCAGTGCTGGTACCCTGAGACCTCCTCCTGATTGGGCCCTTTTCAGTTCCTAAAAGACTGATCACTAGAGCTGACATCTCAAAGGATTTTGAAGTGCAGTCACCAGTCAGTCAGTGCTTTATTTTCTACTGTGTGCCAGGGACGGTGCAGTTTAATTATAAGGAATGAGGTGGTTTCCTCATTAGTAAAGTGTAAGTAAAAATTCTAGAATTATAATCATGTGGCAAGGATAAGTGCATCTGGGAAAGAATATTTGTTGGGAACTTTATGTATGTGAACTCTCAATAGTTTCGCATTGAGATGGAGAAAGCAGATGTGGGCACTAGAGGAACAGACTCACAGGTGCTGGAAATCGAGAAGCTGAATGAGACCATGGAGAGACAAAGGACAGAGATCGCAAGGCTGCGGAACTTACTAGACCTCACTGGGGCTGGTAAAGTATTGGGTTTTATTTTGGTAGTGGAATTTAGTTCTAAAATCAAAGCATTTTGTTTGTTTTTTACCTTTAGTAGATTTATTTAACTTTTACAAATCAGTTTCATGCTTGATTTACACAGTTGTGGTAATTAGCTTAAATAAAAGCAAAGAATTAAAAAAATACATTTTACGTAAGTTAAGTATTATGGGATTTGATTACAAAGAGATGAGATTTATTTTGTATTTTAAAAAGAAATAATGTTTACAAATTTGTTTATTTTCTTTCTCTGGCTTACTTTTAAGTGAACAACAGAAGGCTATGTCTGTCCTCTTTAAGTGTTATAGCAAAATCTCATTACCAAAGGGCAGGCTGAAAGTCAGCTTTGAGGAATTGATAAAAGCTATTGACTGTCATGATGCCGCTTTGTGTTTTGAGAGAGAAAGAAAGTAGATGATTTCTTAGCCAATTTTATAGAATGGCTTTCCTTTACAGATAAAGGAAGCTTTGAAAACGTTTTGGAAGAAATTGCTGAACTTCGACGTGAAGTTTCTAATCAGAATGATTACATCAGCAGCATGGCAGATCCTTTCAAAAGACGAGGCTACTGGTATTTTATGCCACCACCATCATCATCAAAAGTAGGAACTCTGTGATGCTGGGAGTACATACTGAATTTTCTTGAAAGAAGTGTGACAGTGTTCCCTTCCCTAAATTTGTGAACAGGTGTCAAGAACGCTTAGCTATGCTAAGCCATACATTGAGGCTCTTGAGTTTTTTTTTAATATTTGAGATGAAAATAGGGCCTTCCCAAGGAATGTAGCAATTGCCCATCCATGCTTAGGTGGTATATTGTGGGGTCCCTGAATGAGGATCATGTAAGGCAGTGGTTCTTAACCTGTTGGTCGCTACCCCTTTGGGGGTCAAATGACCCTTTCACAGGGGTCGCCTAAGACCATTGGAAAACACATATTTCCAATGGCGATTCATAGCAGTAGCAAAATTACAGTTTTGAAGTAGCAACGAAAATAATTTTATGGTTGGGGGTCACCACAACATGAGGAACTGTATTAAAGGGTTGCGGCATTAGGAGGGTTGAGAACCACTGATGTAAGGGATAAGATGACTTGAGCCCAGAAAGCCTGTTGAGAAATGGATATAGAATTATACAGACACTCAGACAGAAAAATAGGCACCTGGATTTCATTTCATTTTAACCAACATTCATTCAGTGGTTATTGAAATCTAGTGCTAGGCAATGGTGGGGTACCATGATGAATGATATAGCCCCTGCTCTCAAAGAGCTCATGGGCTGGCAGGGAAGACAGGCACACCAATGTAATTACAAACCAGTGACATGCAGGTGACAGCAGACTTGACCTGTGTGCTCTAGCTGCAGGGAAGTGTTAAGGATTCATTTTGTGAGGAGTTCAGGAAGGAAGGCTTCACAAGCAGGGTCATGAAGTCAACACTTAGCAACCATCAAGGGTTGGGCTTTTGGGAAGGAGGGAACACCTTTTGTGGAAGAAGAGAGCTGGTTTAGCTATGGCAATTAGCCTGTGGGGCTGGAGGGTTGAATGGGAACAGTGAAAGGAGAAGCTGGAAAAGTAGATTGGGGTCCTGATATTTTTAAAAGGGCCTCAAAAACCCTTTGTACTTAATTATGTAGGCTTTGGGAAACTGAGGTTGTATATAATATGATCCTAATATGTAATTTAGGAAGCATAATTGGGCTGAGTATGGAGGCTAGACCAGTGGTGGCTGAACTCTGTGTGAGGCTATTTGAACACATTCAGGTGAAGGATAGAAGAGGCCAGAGCTAGAGCAGTGGAGCTGGAGCAGAAGAGATGGCATCAAGGGATGTTCAGAAGACAAACTGGTCAGAGCTTGGGGCCTGAATGTAGGGAGTGAGAACTGTAAAGAGCACTCATCCAAAGCAGAATGGCTGGGTGACATCTTGCCAGATTCAGCTGACAAGCAACAGGGAGAAGCAGCTCTGACATGCTAGGATCCTAGTGCTATGTAGACTTAATTAGAACCCTGAAGAGCAAAATCTGAGATTCTTCTCCCAGGAATCTAAAGGAAGACATCACCCTTGGCACAACCAGGGCTGGAGATGGAAGCACTGTGGGTGAGGGTTTGAAGGATAAACCCATGACTGGATAGACCATTCTCCTTGGAGTAGGGGTGGGGAGTAGGGGTGGTCTGGCTCACGGGCCATAAAAGGCCTGCAAAATCAATACCAGCTAACATCACACGCCTCACCAAATTAGCCTGACCAAATATAGCAGGCTAATTTTTTAAGTTGATAATTTTGTATGGCCCGAGAGTGATGTTATAAATATCCAATTGACCCTTGGCAGAAAAAGGTTCCCCACTCCTGCCTTAGAGGGAGAGGAGCACTTTAAAGCCACACCAAGCTCCCAGGGCAGCGGGGAACTAATATCCCCAGATTCCCTTGAAAGTTCACTGGTGTCCTTTGCCTCAGTTGCTGGGCCATCAAGGACAAGGCAAAAGAGAAGAAACAACCAGGAAAGGTAAGTACTGGAATAGAGAAGTTGACACCCAGGCATTTTACTAACCATGTAATCACATCTCCCTTCTGTCTGTGAAAAGTGAGAATTGTGATATATGAAAAAAAATGTTTTTTCCCCTCAACTTTGCTACGTGTCAGTTTTGCTCTCGATTTAGACATTTCCCTAAATCAGCCTTTTTATTTGTAATAGTGTGCTTTATTGTCATTTATTTTAGGTTTCTAGCCATAGTTCCCAGGCCACCAAGGACTCTGGTGTTGGCCTAAAGTACGCTGCCTCAACTCCTGTTAGAAAACCACATCCTGGGCGGCCAGATGGGAAGAAGGGCAGCGGACCTCCACCTGCCTCGGGATACTGGGTTTATTCTCCCATCAGGAGTGGGTTACATAAATCATTTTCAAATAGAGGTAAGTTAAGTCACATAAGGTAGTTGCATTTCTCTTGCCTATTTAATAACTTTTTATTGGTTCCCTGAAATCCATAAGTCACAGTCCAAACTCCTTAGCTTTCTCTGGAGGGCCCTCTGTGACTTGATCTTGGACCTCTTGTCCTTTGTCTCACTTCCCATCACTCTCCCACACGTCAGCCATACCGAGCTGCCTAAGATACAGCATGCCATGCTCCTCAGACCTCCATACTTTAAGCCCTCTGTTTGGAATGTCCTTTTTCTTCCTTCTTCTCCCAAACCTATTTCTACTCATCCAGGTCCTCAAATACCATTCCTTTTGTGGAGCCTTCCTCTACCCTGCCTCACCCAAGCAGAATGAGCTGCTGCTTTGCCTGTGCTCCTGGAGTGTGGCAGCTTATATTCTTGAATCATGGCATTAATTTGCTTGACTAAAATGAAGTGTTAGAGGTCTGTCTTCTAAAGCTCTGTTGGAAAGATACCTGGGGTAAATCCTAGGTCTTTCAATAAGTAGCTGTGTGATCCTAGGCAAATTATTTAAAATGGGTATATGATCTTCTGAGAATTTGTTCATTCAGGACCTATTTATTGAGTGCCCGCTGTGTGCTAGGTCCTCTGTCATCAGTGATAAACATCGTTGTAGGGGAGATAGTAAGTAAACCAACACTTTAGAGACTGCTGTGCATTGTGATAGTGGTAAATGCTCAGAGCTGTGGGATCTCAGCACATCCCTGCTGGTCTTTATGTCCCATGAAGCAGGCATCTATATGGTTAGTGAGTAAATGAATGAAGACAGAAAAAAACCTCAAACCAACAGATAGGCATAAGAAAAACTCAAGTATCAGCCATTGAAAATAATTTGAATCCCTGTTTTGATATGCTTTTCAAAATTGCTTTTGACCTTTTTAATAGAATTTTATTCTCACATTTCTGGTATCTGGCCTAAATGCTGCTGTTTTCTGCTAAATTTGTTTACCTAGTAAGCCTTAGGGGATAAAACACTTCTGTTTATTTTTTTCAAGATGCAGACAGTGGAGGAGAGAGCCCGGAAGAGAGTGAGCTGGATGACCCAGAGGACCGCCCATTTGTGCCTCCTCCTGGATACATGATATACACCGTATTTCCAGACGGTTCTCCTGTGCCCCAGGGCATGGCCCTGTATGCACCACCTCCTCCCTTGCCCAACCATAGCCAACCTCTCACCCCTGGCACTGTTGTTTATGGCCCGCCTCCTGCTGGGGTCCCCATCGTTTGTGGACCTCCACCACCCAGCTTCTCCATCCCCCTCATCCCTATGGGTGTGCTGCATTGCAACGTCCCGGAACACCATAACTTAGTAAGTGGAAAGACAAGATCCCCTATCCACACTGCTTCCATGGGAGACTGAATAAGGTTACATACTTAATAAATTGGCCTATTTATGAATGGATTATATCCCCAAAGTGTGTTTGTAAGGCTGATGTTTAGAACTGAGCAACCATTCTCTTATTAAAATGCTGGACAGAAGTTAGGGTACCAGACTAGTCTACAAACCTGCTTTAACCATTATATACCAAAATGCTTTTAGTCCAGAAAGTAATCATTTTTAGAAAGCTTATATATTTTTCTACTGACGAGTGCTATATTAATGTGTATGTGTAAGTATATTCATATACTAGTGCCTGTACTTGTACACATGCATATATTTATATGTGCATATATGCATACTCATGTATGTGCTGTGTATACAAACATGTACACAGCAAGGTTTTGTTGGGAATTATCTCTGGATAGTGAGATTTATTGATTATTATTTCTTTTCATAGTTTTTTTCTTATTGTACACAAAATTTTGTATCTATTTTTCCCACTTAATGTTACAAGCATTTCCCCATGGTTTTACAAATGTTTTTATTTTTTTATTTATTAATTTATTTTTCTTACAGATGTTTCTCCTTTTTTTCCCATTGACACCCTCCCCGACCCTCCACCCCTTCCCCAGCTTTGTTGTCCATGTCCATCAGTTATGCATACATGCGTATAAGTTCTGTGGTTTATCTCTTCCCTCCCCCCCACCCCCTCTTCTGAGGGTTGTCAGTCTGTACCCTACTTTCACATCTCTGGGTCTACCCTGTTCCCCAGACTGTTATGTTTATTATATTCCACAAATGAGTGACATCATGTGATATTTGTCTTTCTCTGCTTGGTTTGTTTCGCTTAGGATAATACTCTCGAGGTCCCTCCATGTCGTCTCAAAGGATAAGAGATCTTTCTTTCTTACAGCTGCATAGTACTCCATTGTGTATATGTGCCATAGCTTTTTTATCCATTCATCCACTGATGGACACTTGGGCTGTTTCCAGATCTTAGCTATTGTAAATAGTGCTGCTATGAACATGAGAGTACATGTATTCTTTCTGATTGGTGTTTCAGGTTTCTTAGGGTATATTCCTAGAAGTGGAATCACTGGGTCAAATGGCAATTCAATTTTTAATTTTTTGAGGTAACACCATAGTGTTTTCCACAGTGGCTGCACCAGTCTGCATTCCCACCAGCAGTGTCCTAGAGTCCCCTTTTCTCCACACCCTCGCCAACACTTGTTGTTTGATGATTTGTTGATGGCGGCCATTCTGACAGGTGTGAGGTGATACCTCATTGTTGTTTTAATTTGCATCTCTCTGATGATTAGTGATGTTGAGCATTTCTTCATATGTCTCTTAGCCATTTGTATGTCCTGTTTGGAGAGGTGTTTATTTAGTTCCTCTGCCCATTTTTTAATTGGGTTCTTTGTCTTCCTTTTGTTGAGTTGTATGAGCACTCTATATATTTTGGAGATTAACCCCTTATCTGATGTATCATTGGCAATTATGCTCTCCCATACAGTGGGTTCCCTTTCCGTTTTGATGGTCGTTTCTCTTGCTGTGCAGAAGCTTTTGAGTTTGATGTAGTCCCATGTGTTCATTTTTCCCTTTGTTTCTGTTGCCTTAGGTGATGTATCAGTGAAGATTCTGCTGCGTATGATGTCCGAAATTTTGTTTCCTACATTTTCTTATAGGATTTTTATGGATTCACGAGTCACATTTAAGTCTTTTACTCATTTTGAGTTTATTCTTATGTATTGTGTAAGTTGATGGTCTAGTTTCATTTTTTTGCATGTAGCTGTCCAATTTTCCCAACACCATTTATTAAAGAGGCTGTCTTTGCTCCATTGTATGCTCTTGCCGCCTTTGTCAAATATTAATTGAGCATAATGTCTTGGGTCAATTTCCGGATTCTCTGTTCTGTTCCACTGGTCTATATGCCTGTTCTTGTGCCAGTACCAGGCTGTTTTGATTACAGTAGCTTTGTAGTATAACCTGATATCCGGTATTGTGATCCCACCTACTTTGTCCTTCTTTTTCAAGATTGCTGTGGCTATTCGGGGTCTTTTTTGGTTCCATATGAACTTTTGGAGTATTTGTTCTAGTTCTGTGAAATATGTCACTGGTATTTTGATGGGGATTGCATTGAATCTATAGATTGCTTTGGGTAATATGGACATTTTAATGATGTTAATTCTTCCAATCCATGAACAAGGTATGTGCTTCCACTTTTTTATATCTTCCTCTATTTCTTTTTTCAATGTCCTGTAGTTTTCTGCAAATAGATCCTTTACTTCTTTGGTTAAGTTTATTCCTAGGTATCTTAATTTTTTTGTCGTGATAGTAAATGGGATTGTTTTTTTAGTTTCTCTTTCTGTGAGTTCATCATTGGTGTATAAGAATGCCGTCGATTTCTTGACGTTAATTTTGTATCCTGCTACTTTGCCAAATTCATTTATTATGTCTAGTAGATTTTTGATGGAGTCTTTAGGGTTTTCTATGTATAATATCATGTCATCTGCGAATAATGACAGTTTCACTTCCTCCTTTCCAATTTGGATTCCTTTTATTTTTTCTTCACATCTGATTACTGTGGCTAAGACTTCCAGTACTATGTTAAATAAGAGTGGTGAAAGTGGGCATCCTTGTCTTGTTTCTGTTCTTCAGGGAAATGTTTTTAGTTTTTGCCCATTGAGTATGATGTTGGCTGTAGGTCTTTCATATATGGCCATTATTATATCAAGATATGATCCCTCTATTCCCAAATTGCTGAGCGTTTTTATCAGAAATGGGTGCTGGATTTCGTCGAATGCTTTTTCAGCGTCTATTGATATGATCATGTGGTTGTTTTTTTTTTATTATTATTTTTTATCCTCACCCGAGGACATTTTTCCATTTTTTGTTCAGATAGAGTGGGAGGGAGAGAGAGGAAGAGAGAGAGAGAGAAACATCGACGTGAAAGGGACATATCGAGTGGCTGCCTCCCGCACGACCCAACCAGGGCCGGGGACAAACTGCAACCGAGATACATGCCCTTAGCGGGAACCGAACCTGGGTCTCTCTGGACCGCAGGCCGACGCTCTAACCGCTGAGCCAAACTGGCTAGGGCGATCATGTGGTTTTTATCTTTCATTTTGTTTATGTGGTGTATCACATTTATTGATTTGCGAATATTGAACCACCCTTGCATCCCTGGGATGAATCCCACTTGGTCATGGTGAATAATTTTTTTGATGTATTGCTGGATCCGATTTGCTAGTATTTTGTTTAAGATTTTGGCATCTATGTTCATCAGGGATATTGGCCTGTAGTTTTCTTTCTTTGTAGTGTCTTTTTCTGGTTTTGGAATTTGAATTATGCTGGCCTCATAAAACGAGTTTGGAAGTCTTCCTTCTTCTTGAATTTTTAGAAATAGTTTGAGAAGAATGGGTGTTAGTTCTTCTTTGAATGTTCGGTAAAACTCCCCCGTGAAGCTGTCCAGGCGTGGGCTTTTGTTTGCTGGGAGAGTCTTGATTACATCTTCAATTTCCTTCGTTGTTATTGGTCTGTTCAAGTTTTCTATCTCTTCCTGGTCCAGTTTTGTGAGACTATATGTTTCTAGAAATTTGTCCATTTCGCTTAGATTGTCGAATTTGTTGCCATATAAATGTTCATAGTATTTGTTAACGATCCTTTGTATTTCTGTGGTGTCAGTCGTTACTTCTCTTTCATTTCTGATTTTGTGTATTTGGGTTCTCTTTGTTTCTTGGTGAGTCTAGCTAAGGGTCCATCAATCTTGTTTATCTTTTCAAAAAAACCAGCTCTTTGTTTCATTGATCCTTTGAATTGTTTTTCTGGTCTCTGTGTCATTTATTTCTGCTCTGATCTTTACTATTTCCTTCCTTCTACTTGCTCTGGGGTTTTCTTTTTCTTTGCTTTCTAGTTCTTTAAGTTGTGAGATTAGAAAGTCTATTAGAAATTTTTCTTGTTTCTTTAGGTAGGCCTGTAGTGCTATGAACTTCCTTCTCAGAACTGCTTTCCCTGCATCCCATAGATTTTGTGTGGTGTGTTCATTTTCATTAGTTTCCAGAAAGTTTTTAATTTCTTCCTTGATCTCCTCCGTAACCCATTCATTGTTTAATAACATGCTGTTTAGCCTCCATGTATTCAAATGTCTTTGCATGTTCTTGTTGCAATTGATTTCTAGTTTCATGCCATTGTGATCTGAGAAGATGCTTGATATGATTTCAATCTTCTTGAACTTGTAGAGACTTCGTTTGTGTCCTAACATGTGGTCTATCTTTGAGAATGTCCTATGTGCACTTGAGAACAATGTGAATTCTGTAGTTTTGGGGTGTAATTCTCTGTAAATAGCTATTAAATCCATTTGATCTAGTGCTTCATTTAGAGTCTCTGTTTCCTTGTTAATTTTTTGTCTAGAGGATCTATCCAGTGATGTCAGCAGGGTGTTGAAGTCCCCTGCTATGATTGTATTGCTGTCGATTTGTCCTTTGAGGTCGTCCAGAAGATTTTTAATGTATTTTGGTGCTCCTATATTGGGTGCATATATGTTTACCAAGGTTATATCTTCCTATTGGATAGATCCTTTCAATATTATGTAGTGACCTTCTTTGTCTCTAGTTATGGCCTTTATTTTGAAATCTATTTTATCAGATATGAGTATTGCTACCGCAGCTTTTTTTTCCTTTTTGTTTGCTTGGAAGATTTTTTTCCATCCCTTCACTTTCAGCCTATATGAGTCTTTTGTTGTGAGGTGGGTCTCTTGTAAACAACATATATATGGGTCATGCTTTCTTATCCAGTCCGCTACTCTGTGTCTTTTGATCGGGGTGTTCAGTCCATTTACATTTAAGGTGATTATTGATATGTACTTATATATTGCCATTTTTGTTTAGTGTGGTTCTATTTTCCTTTCTATTTCTTCTACTAATTACAGCAGTCCTTTTAACATTTCTTGCAGTGCTGGTTTGGTGCTAATGTATTCCCTTAGCCTTTTTTTGTCTGGGAAGCTCTTTATTTGACCTTCTATTTTGAATGATAGCCTTGCTGGGTAGAGTAGTCTTGGGTTCAGATCCTTGTTTTTCATGACCTTGATTATTTCATGGCATTCCCTTCTGGTCTGTAGTGTTTCTATTGAGAAGTCAGCTGATAGCCTTATGAGGGTTCCTTTGTAGGTAACCTGTTGCTTAGCTCTTGCTGCCTTTAGGATTCTCTCTTTGTCTTTAATTTTTGGCATTTTAATTACTATGTGTCTTGGTGTGGGCCTATTTGGGTTCTTCTTACTTGGGACTCTCTGTGCTTCTTGAACTTGAATGCCTTCTTCCTTCACCAAATTAGGGAAATTTTCTGTCACTATTTTTTCAAATATATTGTCTAACCCTTTCTCATTTTCTTCTTCTTCGGGGACTCGTATGATGCGAATATTATTACGTTTCCAGTTGTCCCACAGTTCTCTTAAGCTGTCTTCCTGTTTTTTCATTGTTTTTTCCTTTTGGTTTTCTGATTGGTTGATTTTTTTCTACCCTGTCTTCTAATTCACTGATCCGGTCCTCAGCTTCTTCTACTCTGCTGTTTAGTCCCTCCAGTGTGTTCTTCATTTCTTCTATGTCATTCTTCATTTCCAATTGGTTTATTTTCAATATTTCTATGTCTTTGCTCATGGTGTTGATGTCCTTACACATGCTGTTGAGCTTCCTCAAGATCATGGCTCTGAATTCTAGCTCTGTTAACTTGCTTAACTCCATTTCATTTATCTCACCTTCGTTGGAGATCTCTTGTTCTTTCATTTGGCATCTGTTTCTTTGTTTCACCATTTTGGCTATCTCAGTGGTTTTTGGAGCCTGCCAAATTTTCCCTGTGGATGTTGGTGTTCTGCCATTTGTGGCTGCCTGTACTGGGTTTGGATGAGCGTGGGAGGACCCACGTTATACACCATTGTCCAGTCTTACTTTCCTGGGTAGATTTGCAAGCCCAGAAAAGCTTCAGTTATCCTCTAGCTTTTTGCCTAGAGGCTATTAGTCCCCGTTACTTGAAGAGCCTTGGGTTCTCAGTTGAATGAAAACCTCCCTCAGGTGTTCAGCGTGAGAGGATTTCCCAAGGGTGGGGCAGATGCTGGTTGTAATGAGCCTCAATTTGCATTTCAATGGTCCAACTGGGTGTGGCTGAATCTCTGAGGGAGGGGCTGCCACCTCTCCCCAGAGCCCTGGGAAGGAGTAAGATGGCTACCGTCCTGCGTGGCCGCAACTCAGCAAAAGCTCTGAGCGCCCTCCAAATCCCGAGTGTCCCCACACAGTTCCAGTCCAGTCCGCTCTCCCTCTGCCAGAGCCCAAGGTGAATGGCTGTGGCTATTTTAGCGTTCTGTCCCGGCCCTCTGCACTGTGGAGCCGGCTAGGGCTTTCACCCTGAGGGCGGTGCTCACAGCTAAGACTGCTGCTGTCCGTGGGCTCCCAGCCCCCCTCTCGCGCCTCCGCAATCCTACCAGGATCGATTCAGTGTCCCTGGTTGTATGGTCCTCGCAAGCTGCTTTTCTGTTGCTTTTTCCCAACGATTTGTCTTTATTTTAGTTGTATTTCCAGTTTGGTCCTGGGGAGATAGTCTGTGTAGCTTCCATTCATTCTGCCGCCATTTTGGAATCTCCAAATGTTTTTAATTTTTTTTTTTATCCTTACCTGAGGACATTTTTCCATTTTTTGTTCAGATAGAATGGGAGGGAGAGAGAGAGAGAGAAACATCGATGTGAAAGAGACACATCGAGTGGCTGCCTCCTGTACCACCAACCAGGGCCGGGGACAAATTGCAACCGAGGTACATGCCCTTAGCGGGAACCAAACCCGGGTCTCTCTGGACCGCAGGCCGACGCTCTAACCGCTGAGCCAAACCGGCCAGGGCTCCAAATGTTTTTAAATAGTATGACTGCACAACATTTATTTGTAGGCACCGTGGTTGACTTGACTGTGTGTAAATTTGTACTGTATTTCATATTCTTTTCTTAGTTTAGATTCCAATATTTTCTAATCACTAGTTTACCTTATAACTTTTTGGTTCTAAAAAAATAAAAGGTATTTTACAAGCTCCTCCTTCAAACTTAAGACACCTGGAGTTCTTTATTTTTCCCTTTTCTTAGCAGATTGAGAAGGTAAAGGACTAGAATACCTGGGTGCCAGCCTCTAGTCCCATTTTAATAGATCAGACTAGTTTCAGAGGGACTGTGTGTATTCATGTGGTTAAAAATGATAGTCATTTACATTGTCTTGCAGTTTTTAAATGCACATTGATTTATAGCAATTCTGTTGGTTCAGCATTTGATAATGTTTTAAGCTGGTTCTTTTACCCCCCAGTAGTACCCAGCTGTTTCTGTAGTTTCCCAGATGCACTTTTTTTTTTTTTTAAGAATAGTTTATTGATTTTTAGAGAGAGGAAGGGAGAGGGAGGGGGAGAGAGAGAGAGAGAGAGAGGGAGAGAGAGAGAGAGAGAGAAACATCAGTTGGCTGCCTCCTGCATACCCCCTACCAGGGATTGAGCCACAACCCGGGCATGTGCCCTGACTGGGAATTGAACTGGCAACGTTTCGGTGCATGGGTTGATGCCCAACCAACTGAGCCACACTGGCCAGGGCTCCCAGGTACATTTTTATACCTCCCTATACTTGCACATGTTATTTCCTCAGCTTAGGTCTTTCCCATTTCATTTGTTCTTCAAAACCCAGGCAGAACACCTCTTCCTCTGGTCAGCCTCTCACAAAGTTTCCCTGCTATGTGCCCAGTGGAGGGAGAGACCTCTCTGTGTGCCTTTTCTGCTAGATGCTGAACTCTGGAGGCAGAGATTGTCCACAAGAGGTACTTGGTGAAAGTTTATCAACCATAATTGGACTGATGGAAAAGTTAAAAGCTTTATTAATCCACTCATTTCATCTATAATGTGTGAAAAAGTTGTCTTAATTTTTCTTTTTATACTGAAGCCTTAAAAACTACCACCATTTTCAAATCAAACATACCACTTTTACTACAGTTAATTTCAGCTTTCAGGAGGAAAGAGGGAAAACATCATGTGATGTTTCAGTATTGCATTTTTTTTCTTTGTTCAGGAGAGTGAAGTTTCTAGATTAGAAGACATAATGCAGCATTTAAAATCAAAGAAATGGGAACCGTGGATGAGAGTATCTAAGCGGCAGTCTGAGAAGGAAATGGAAGAACTGCATCATAATATTGATAGTCTTTTGCAAGAGAAGAAAGACTTACAGCATGAAGTAGAAGAATTACATAGAACCATCCAGAAGCATCAACAGCGAAAGTAATTATTAGTAATTTTATTTTTACAGTTCAGATGATTATAATATTTGTTTATTAAGATAACCTAAATCAGTGTTGTCCAATAGAACTTTTTATGATCTTGAAAATGTTCTATATCTGTAGTGTCCAAAGCGGTAGCCACAAGCCACATGTGGCTATTGAATACTTGAAATGTGGCTAATGAAACTGAGGAACAGAATTTAATTTAAATTAATTTACTATCTACATGGTGATTACCATATTGGACAGTATAAGCCTCAATTCTCTTAACCAGTAATCCAAATCGGCTCTTCTTGTAGTCCCTCTTGGAAAGTGGCAAAACCATTTCCCCTCCCCAGTTACCCTGGCTAAAAACGTGCCAGATGTCAACATCTCCCTTTCCTTCACTCCCCCAGGCATCCAGCTAGTCTCCAATTCCTACTGACTCTACTCAAAGAGCTCTGAAACTGGACCCCTTCTTTCATCTCCACTGTACTGGCCTTTAATCACTCTCATCCTAGGGCATTGCAGTAGCTTCCACACTGGCTTTCTCTGTTGTCTCTTTCTCTCCTTCTACCCGTCGACTTGGCTACAAATATCATTGCGCCACTCTCCTTTTTGTCTCTCAGTCCCATCAGAATATACCTTACCTGCCAAGATCTGAACCTTCCCTGCCTTTTTTCTCCTGCTCTCGTGCACACAGCATTTGTTCTGGCTCTACTTACTTTGCTGTGGTTTCCCCAAGCACCATGTTTTCTTCTGCCTCCCCACTGTTACGTGTACCGTCCTTTGCCTGATACGGTTTCTTTACTCCCCTGCCTAACTCTAACCTGTCTTCCAAGATGAAGGGCAGGGATCCCCTTTTACACAAAGTCTTTCTCAGGCTCTCACAATTTGGGGTTGGCAGCCTGGGCATAGTACTGTTCACACCATTTTTTTTTTTTTTTAAATCCTCACCCAAGGACATTTTTGCATTTATCTTCAGATAGAGCAGGAGGGAGAGAGGTGGGAAGAGAGAGAGAGAATCATCGATGTGAGAGAGACACATCGAGTGGTTGCCACCCACACAACCCCAACCAGGGCCAGGGACAAACTGCAACCAAGGTACGTGCCCTTAGCAGGAACTGAATCTGGAACTCTCTGGTCCACGGGCCGACGCTCTAACCGCTGAGCCAAACCGGCCAGGGCCACACCATGTTTTAAGGAGCCCAGGAGGGCAATAGCTGGGCTTCCCTCTCTGTGCCAAAGCACCTGGCGTAGAGTCTGTGAATGAATGCAGTTTATGGTGTAGGGTCACTTATGTAGAAGCTCATCTTCTGTAATAGTCCATGGATTATGACAGTTCCCCAGTTTTTGTCATTTAAGCCAGACTGGCCCAAGCACCAGGGTTGGGGAGGGAGAACCTGTGAAAGACACAGAGGTGAGTGAGATATGGTCTCTGACTTCTAATAGATCTGGCAGGGAAAAGCAAGGGCCTTGGGTCTAGATGTTTGAGGGTTTGGGGATGGTTATATCTGTTATTTTTCAGGTGTATATGTGGGGGGTGGGGTTTGAGGAGGATGGCAGGGCAGTGGGATAACTTTTTCCCACATATAAAAGTGTAATTTATTTATTTATTATTATTATTTTTTTAATATGTTTTTATTGATTTTTTTTTTTAGAGAGAGAGGAAGGGAGAGAGAGATGGAAACATTGATGTGAGAGAGAAACATCGATCGGCTGCCTCCTACATGCCCCCTACTGGGGATCGAGCTTGCAACCGGACATGTGCCCTGACCAGGAATTGAACTGGGATCTCTCAGTCCATGGAATGACACTCAATCCACTGAGCCACACCAGCCAGGCGAAAAGTGTAATTTAAATGATCATTTTAGGGAATTTGATAACATGGAAATGTTCAAAGGAAAACGTAAAAATCTTCTCTATGCCTTCATTTAAGGAGAATCTGTTAATATGTTGATGAATTTACTTTCATGTCTTTCTGTCAAGTAATTTTGATGTGATGGCCTTAAGTTACCGAACTCTGTGTCATGCTTTTTGATTTGTCAGATATTGTCACCATAAGTTTACTGTAGCAGAACAGACACAGTTAGGTAGTCTTTGGGGCAGCCGGTGAGCTGGGCCTTGAAGGATAGTTTTGAGGGAATGGATGATTATTGTTGTAGTGGTTTGTTTTTTTATACCACAGAAGAATAGAAATATCAACATTGGTTTAGCCTACACGTGTCTATATTGTAACATTTTAAATCTCTGAATGTGCACCCGGCCAGTGTGGCTCAGTGGGTGAGCATCAACCCATGTACCAAGAGGTCACCGGTTCGATTCCCAGTCAGGGCACATGCCCAGGTTGTGGGCCAAATCCCCAGTGGGGGGCATGTGGGAGGTGGCCAGTCGAAGTTCTCTCTTATCATTGTTTCTATCTCTCTCTTCTTCTCTCTCTAAAATCAATAAAGAAAATTTTTTTTTAAATTTCTGAATGTGCATATATGTGATTTTTTTAGAGACTTCATTGATGGAAATGTGGAGAGTTTTATGAATGAACTAGAAATGGAAAAGTCACTCAAACACCATGAAGATATTGTAGATGAAATTGAGTGCATTGAGAAGACCCTTCTGAAACGTCGAGCAGAGCTCAGGGAAGCTGACCGACTGCTGGCGGAAGCTGAGAGTGAACTTGCATGCACAGAAGAGAAAGTATGTCCAGTTATGGTTTGGGGTGAGACAGCTTACTGCTGTCAGCATGAAGGATTAGAAAGAAAATGTGATTAGAATACAGTTGTCCAGGTCAGACAGTCGTGTTCCAGGCTAGATGCTGCTAGTTAAGGAGCTATGAGAATTTGGGCAAGTCGCTTAAGTCTCTGAGCTTTGCTTTCTTCATCCATAAACTCAGGCTAAGAATCCCTAGGCTGTTTAGTATTAATTAAATGAAGTAGTATATTTAAAGCTCCTAAAGTCATTAGGTCCTAACACAAGCCACTTCCTTATCTATGTGAGTCTTTTTTTATTTGGCTTAGATATCTGTATTTTTTAAATAGATCAGTCTTATACTATTCTTGTTGTTGTTATTAATCCTCACCAGAGGATATTTTTTCCTTTGATTTTTAGAGAGAGTGGAAGGGAGGGAAGGGAAGAAAGAGACAGAGAGAGATGAGAGAGACACATTGATTGGTTGCCTCCCGTATGCAACGTGACTGAGGCTGGGGATCGAACCTGCAATCCAGGTATGTGCCCTTGACCGAGAATTGAACCCACAACCCTTTGGTGCTCGGGCTGACGACGTTCTAATCATTGAGCCACACCAGCCAGGGCTCAGTCCTATATTATAAAGCAACAATGGACCTTATAGGGACTCCTAATCTTACTTTGTTCTCTAAATTGATAAGGGTATAAAATCAAATAGTTTTTGGTCTGAGACAATATTTTGGGGACTACAATACAGAAGGAAGTTAGGGAGGAAAAGGAGCTACCTTATATCACACATTAGCTATTTTATAAATACCATTTCATTTTACCTTCCTGGCAATCCTGTAAGATGATTGTTAGCCCAGTTCACAGACGTAGCTCAGAGAGGCTGGTAACTTGCCCAGGGTCACACAGTTAAAGTTCTGCCTCACCAAGAGAGCTTTTTTTAGTTTGATGAGAATTCCAGGATAAAGTTCCATACCCATATGGAGCAACCTCAGGAACTACTACTTTTATATTGTTATTTAAAAATTGATCTATTTAGAGAATAGAAATCTATTACCCAAGAGCTGAAATGAAGGATTAATTAAATTCTTTGAGTGATGGTTTTAATAAGAATGGAAAAATATCCTCATCTCGTTTCAAATGATCATTTCCTTCTTCTATCACATGTTAGATTACTGTGAGAGAAAATAAATGTGAGCAGGACTAGAGAAAAATTGTATCACTGATATATAAAAGGAAATTGATGATAACAGTAGTAGGCAGAGGCTAATCTCCTCTCCCTTCATCCTCCAAAAATGACTCAGGGAGGCAGCTTACTAAGGAGGAAGAGGAAGGGAGAAAGTGCTACATTTTGTAAGGAATGTGTCAGACAAGTTAAAACCTGACACAGAAGGAGACAAAAAACTACTTGGAAATGTGGCATTGTGGAGTACATAGTGAGCTTTGTCCATTGCTTTGCTGATGAAACTGACAGAAGCCAGCCATGTATGGAAAGAAGTGAGGTGAATTATCTATAGCTCTTCAGGAGCTTGTCAACCTGTTTGCATTCACACAGGATATTTAATAGACCAGTTTAACATACAGACACCTCTGATTTAGTGCAACTACAAAACTTGAGTTTTTTGGCTGAAGGTGAGTCACACTGCTCAACCAAGCACAAACCAAACTCTGTTTTTGGACCTTTGATGACATTGTTTTAAGTGTCTTATTTTATTTATTTTTTTATCCTCACCCGAGGACATTTTTTCATTTTTTGTCCAGATAGAGTGGGAGGGAGAGAGAGGAAGAGAAAGAGGGAGAAACATCGACGTGAAAGGGACACATTGAGTGGCTGCCACCCCCACGACCAACCAGGGCCGGGGAAAAACTGCAACCGAAGTACATGCCCTCAGCGGGAACCGAACCCGGGTCTCTCTCTGGACCGCAGGCCGACGCTCTAACCCCTGAGCCAAACCGGCCAGGGCTAAGTGTTTTATTTTAGAAAGAAAGAGAAACCAAGTTGATTTTTAAAATACTGCTGATGCCAAATCTTGTATAGGAATATTTTGAAATACTTCAAAAGTATTTAATATTTGTGTTTCTCAGCCATAATTAAATCATCTTCAGATTAATGAGGTTTTACTTAACATGATAATAGCTAGAGTACAGCCAGAATCTCTTTGTGGAGAGAATATTAGTAAAATTACTTCATTGCCACTTAATTGGGTAGATTTTTTTTTAAATCCTCATCCTAGGATATTTTCTTCCATTGATTTTTAGAGAAAGTGGAAGGGGTGTGGGGGAGAGAGAGAGAGAAACATCGATGTGGAAGAGACACATCAACTGGTTGCCTCCCGCACATGCCCAGACCAGGTTGGGGAATTGAACCTGCAACCCAGGTGCGTGCTCTTGACTAGGAATTGAACCTGAGACCCTTTGGTCCACAGGCTGATGCCCTAACCACTGAGCCACACTGACCTGGGCAGGGTAGATATTTTTAATTGAAAAAATTAACATGCAATAATATTACAGATTATTTCTTTTTTTTTTTTTACTATCTATCTATCTATTTATTTATTTATTTGTTTGTTTGTTTGTTTATTTTATCCTCACCCGAGGACATTTTTTCATTTTTTTGTTCAGATAGAGTGGGAGGAAGAGAGAGAGAGAGAGAAACATCGACGTGAAAGGGACACATCGAGTGGCTGCCACCCGCACGACCAACCAGGGCCGGGGACAAACTGCAACCAAAGTACATGCCCTTAGCGGGAACCGAACCTGGGTCTCTCTGGACTGCAGGCCGACGCTCTAACCACTGAGCCAAACCGGCCAGGGCCAGATTATTTCTTAAGTAAGATCATCCAGTCTCACCACCCTCAAATGATTGTTTTTATTTTTGCATAGTCTTTCTGTCTCTGTTGACACAGATATAGTTTTACATAGTTGCTCTTACAGTGCTTGTACCATTTTAAATTTATCTTTTTCAGTCAACATAATATCATTAACATTCTTCAATGTTGCAACATTGTCATCCTATTTTAAAGGCTGCACAGTATTCCATGTGTTGATACATTACCACTTGTTGAATCTATTATTTGTTCTCTCATATTATTTCAATATACAATGAGCATTTCTGTGTGGTAGTTCTTCTGAATTCTTTTCTGAAAATTGAAGAGTCAAAGTGAATGAACATTTAAAAAAGTATTTCTGTATTGCCTGGTTTTACCAATTCACACTACCAATAGCTGTGAGAGAGGACTGTAACTGAATTGCTTTTAATGACAATTTCTTTTCTAGACAAAAAATGCTGTTGAAAAGTTTTCCGATGCCAAGAGAAAGTTTTTGCAAACTGAGAAAGATGCTGAGGAATTAGAAAGGAGAGCTCAGGAAACTGCTATCAACCTTGTCAAAGCTGACCAGCAGCTCAGGTAGGTGGAATCCCTCAAGCCATTGATATAGTCAGTGAGATGAATGAAAAGTTTAGTTCTCAGAGGATAATAATTGCTTTATGATAAATAGTGCATGTTAAGTCTAAGGGGCCTTGGGGTAATAAAGTGATGTTTTAGATTGATCCAGGCTGACACAAAGGATTTGGAGCAGCACAAAATCGAACAAGAAGAAATCTTGAAAGAAATAAATGAAGTTGTTGCAGTAAAAGACTCAGATTTCCAGTGTCTAAATAAGAAGAAAGAAAAACTGACCGAAGAGTAAGTACCACGGCCTCTGTAGGTTCTTCAAGGGGCTTTTGCTGGAAGACAGACTGGGGTTCCGTCTCCATTTAGATCTGCTCTATTACTGTGTGCTTTGTAGGCTGCAGAAACTGCGAAAAGACATTGAGACCGCAGAACACAATGAGGATCACCACCTGCAGGTCCTGAAAGAGTCGGAGACCCTCCTGCAGGCCAAGAGGGCAGAGCTGGAGAAGCTGAAAAGTCAGGTATGGCAACAGATGCCTTGAAAAAACAGTTCATGTTGCTTTGAAACCTACATTTGTGTGATGATTATAAAAACTAATACATGTTTGATTGTAGAAAAGACTGGAAAATACAAAATAAAGTTCAAAGCATAAATGAAGCTATAGATCCTAGTGGTAAGAGTAGAGTCCAACCCAAATTTTAATCCCAACTCAATAAAATATATTATTGAGTAAAAGAAGTAAGTCTCAGAACAGGATATACTCTGATTGTTTATGTTAAATGTGTTTGTGAACACTTACTTATGTTTGTATTTTTAGTCTATACCAAAGTAGAAAAGTGGTCAACTGATAAGGGGGCAGTTATGAGGATTTTCCATTTTCTCTCTTTTGCATGTTTGCATTTTTTGCTTTTTCTGTAAACAATTACGTCTTACTCTTCAAATTGTAAGTAATTGTTAAATTTACAAAATAAACACATTTTTGAAATCCCTGCCTCACTTTCATTGCCAAAGTAGTTGTCAGATAGAATAAGGTATAGATATGAAAGTTCTTTGAAAGCATAACCTGAGGGATCATTGTTATCCTATTTTTGTTTGGTATGATTTGAGTGATTTTACATATGTGAGCCCAAGGTCTTTGTTAGGCATTTCATGCCTGTACCCCCAGCCTGGCCTTTCTGACTCTTGCAGTGAGGATAATTAGAATTAGGTTAGCTCCTAACTCCTCCCCACAACCTTTAGCTGGACTAGATAGTCTCTACCTCAGCAGTGAAGGCTGTGTGGGCTCTGTCAAGCTTTGTATTTTCACTTTTCTTTAATGCAGGTGACAGCTCAGCAGCAGGAGATGGCCATCTTGGACAGGCAGTTAGGCCATAAAAAGGAGGAGCTGCATCTACTCCAAGAAAGCATGGTCCAGGCCAAAGCTGACCTCCAGGAAGCACTGACACTGGGTGAAACTGAAGTAGCTGAGAAGTGCAGTCACATTAGGGTATGTTTTCCAGTGGATTTTCTTAAGAGTCCTGGGATAGTACTATAGTTTTTTTTTTTTTAATTAATTAATTTATTTTTGTTACATGTTTCTCCCCCCCCCCCCCATACACCCTCCTCCCAATCCTGCCCCCTCCCCCCCAGGCATTGTTGTCTGTCCATTGGTTATGCATACATGCATATAAGTTCTTTGGTTTATCTCATCCCTCCCCTCTGACCCCCTCCTCTGAAGTTTGTCAGTCTGAATAGTACTCCTTTCTATGTCTCTGGGTCTATTTTGTTCATCAGCTTTTTTTGTTCATTATATTCTACAAATAAGTGAAATCATGTGGTATTTGTCTTTCTCTGATTGGCTTATTTCACTTAGCATAATACTCTACAGGTCCCTCCATGTCATCTCAAAGGGTAAGAGATCTTTCTTTTTTACAGCTGCATAGTGTTCCAGTGTGTATATGTACCAAGGGTTAGAGAATATATTTGAAGAAATAGTGACAGTGCTATAGGTTTATTTTGCGATATTTCTATTGGTTCCCTCCCAAATGCAAATATAAATTCCCGAGTCTTGGCTCCTTTGTAACACCACTGTGGCAGTGTGTTATAGCCATGCTGCGGCAGTCACGCATAGCCCCCATGACGTTTTCTGCTCGTGCTCGAGGTCTTCTGCCTCTCTGCCTTCCTCATACCATTTCTTTTCCATGAATTCTCTTTCTGAGTATGTCCAGATCCTACCCATTTTTCATGGTCCAGATTCATGCCACTTCCCTGACTTTTCCTTCACCCTGAAGGAGTCTCTTCTGAGTGTAGTAGCACTCTGCATGTTCCCTAGGGCATCTTAGCCTTTCATGTTTTATGTTCCCAGCCTTACTTCCCCGAAAGGCACGAAGCCCCTGGAGGGCAGGAGAGATATCTGAATCAGCCTTTTTTCTCTACAACACATTGCCTTACACGTAGCGAATATTACATATGCATTTTAAATGAAGATAGTATGTTACTTTCTTACTTCTATTTTACAGAAATATGTTAGTGTAAAATACAGTGCTGTTCTTGACATAAAAGGCAAAAATGAGCTTGTTTCCAAATTAGAATTTCTATAAAATGAGACAGTTAATAACAAAACTAATATTAAAGTAGTTTCCATTTGCCTGGCCAGTGTGGCTCAGTGGTTGAGCGTTGACCCATGCACCAAGAGGTTGCCGGTTCGATTCCCGGTCAGGGCAGATGCTCAGGTTGTGGGCCCGATCCCCAGTGGGGGGCATGCAGGAAGCGGCCAGTCGATAGTCTCTCTCATTGATGTTTCTCTCTCTCCCTTTCTCTCTCTCTAAAAAAAAAAGAAAAAAAAATTAAAGTAGTTTCCATTCATAATTTTGTGAAGTGGGGAGGTGACTTTTTTTCTTTTTCCTTTGCACAGGAAGTAAAATCTCTTCTGGAAGAACTGAGTTTTCAAAAAGGAGAACTGAATGTCCAGATTAGTGAAAAAAAAACTCAACTTACTCTTATAAAGCAGGAAATTGAAAAAGAAGAAGAAAATCTTCAGGTAGTTTTAGGTCAAATGTCTAAACATAAAACTGGTAAGTTTAAAGGAAAACAGTCATATAAAGTGTGAGGTTGGAAAATGTCTATATTCCAGGTCACAGGAAATAAAACCCCAAATTGTCAAATAAACTTATTTTAAAGTTTAACCTTACAGATTATAAATGGAATATTATATTTTCTGCTATTAAAATTGATAAAGTTTATTTAAAAGCAAAATAATCATATTCATTGTGACCAGGTGTGGTGAAAGCAGAGCATTTACTTGAAGGCTGTTGATCAAAGTATAAATCGGAACACTGTCCCAGTGTTTCAAGACTTACAGTTCACACCTGTTGAACCACTTAGCCCATTTCTAGTTATCTAGAGAAGGCAAGCAATTATGTACATCACAGGAATATATTTTCATTTCCTTGTTTCACAAATTAAGCTGCCTGAGTTGTTTAATTTGTGTTGTTAATTTAAGTTATTTACTTACAACAAAATTTATGACAAAATTTGGAAACAAATGGCCAATTTAATTTAAAAGTCATATTTTTAAAATATAGTGACATGCAAAAATTCTGGTGAGGAGAGTGAAAATATAGATTAAAAACTAAATACAGAGTCTAGTCTGAGTTCATTTTTAAATATGTGTGTGTGTGTGTGGGTGTGCACACACTCTGGAAGGAAATACATCAAAATGTTATTGCAGTAGATGGTGGGATAATGATGGGTTTTGTTATTTTCTTTTATACTTTTTTTTTTCAAATTTTCTATAGTTAGCAAATATTTTTATAATCATAAAAAAGCATTACTATTTACAAATCTATATTTCAAAGGACAAAAAGTTATATAAATCTCAACTTACATATTTTAAAGTTTTTTCTATTTGACTAAAAATCTTTTAGGTTGTATAAATGCCTTTAGAACTAGATCTTTGTTAAATGTTTTTATTAAAATGTTTTGTTAAAATTAATGTTTAGCAATACTTTTAAAGGATTTTTTCATTAAAAATATAATTAATTCTCTCCATTAATTCATCACAACAAATATTTTTTATCTGTTGTTTCTTGTATCAATCAATAGCATATTTTTCTGTTTCATTTTATGAATGTTTTCAAGTTCATTTAATAACATGTACCAGCCCTGGCCGGTTTGGCTTAGTGGTTAGAGCGTCGGCCTGTGGTACAGAGAGACCCGGGTTCGGTTCCCGCTAAGGGCATGTACCTCGGTTGCAGTTTGTCCCTGGCCCTGGTTGGTCGTGCGAGTGGCAACCACTCAATGTGTCCCTTTCACGTCGATGTTTCTCTCTCTCTCTCTCTTCCTCTCTCTCCCTCCCACTCTATCTGAACAAAAAATGGAAAAATGTCCTCAGGTGAGGATAAAAAATAATAATAAAAAATAAAAATAACATGTACCATGTTTTGTTTCTATTAGAACTAAAGAATATTCTGGACATGTTGCACCTTGAAAACAATGAGCTACAAGGTTTGAAGCTACAACATGACCAAAAGATGTCTGAGTTAGAGAAGACTCAGGTTGAAGTGCTGGAGGTAATAAACGAAGCTGTTTTACCCATACCAAACTGCAGTCTTTGTCTTTTAGCATATTTGAGTCATCTTTTATCTGATTTAGGAGAAACTGGAGTTAGAGAATTTGCAGCAGGCAGCCCTGCGACAGAAAGGGGAAATAGAGTGGCAGAAGCAGCTCCTCGAGAGGGACAGACGGGAAATAGAGCGAATTACTGCTGAGACCCGGGCATTACAATCATGTGTTGAGTCTTTGTGCAAAGAAAAGCAAGATCTTGAAGAGAAATGTGACAGCTGGGAAAAGAAGTTGGCACAAACCAAACGGTGAGAGCGAGAACAAATAAGCTTGTAAGATCAATTCTTGAAAGCTAAAACATTATAAACACTCTATTAAAAAATTTGGGCCCTTGGACGCTTTGGCTCAGTGGCTAGAGCGTCAGCCCAAGGACCAAAGGGTCTCAGGTTCAATTCCCGGTCAAGGGCATGTACCTGGTAGGTTGTAGGTTCAATCCTCAGCCCTGGTTGGGGTCATGTGGGAGGCAACCAATCGATGTGTCTCTCTCACATTGATGTTTTTCTCTCTCTCTCTCTCTCCCTCCCATCCTTCCACTCTATCTGAAAAATCAGTGGAAAAATATCCTTGGGTGAGGATTTTTTAAAAATTTGGAAAGTAGAGAAAGGGAAAAAAAAGTACTCCACAAACTCAGTATCACAATGAAATTCACCAATAGCATTTTTTGGGTAAATTTCCTTTTACATTTTACCCCCAAAGCATTTTCTTAAATAACCTATTGTGTTTGTCTGTGGGTAGGAAGACAATATTGTTACGATTCAGTTTTCCTCAAATAGATTAATAGATTAAAAACAATCACAATCAAAATCCCAATAGGCTTTTAAAATAGAAATCAACAGTCTGTTTCTAAAATTCATATAAAACAACCTGGAATAAAATCTATAACTTTTTAGCTATGACACCAAAACAGCTTTGAAAAAGAACAAAAGTTGAGGGCTAACACTACCTGATTTCAAGACAATATACAGCTGTGGTAGTCAAAACACTGCGGTATTGGTATAAAGATAGACAAATACATCAGTGGAACAAAATAGAAAGTCCAAAAGTAAACTCATAAATATGTGAACAGCTGATTTTGACAAAGATGCAAAGACATCTTTTCCAGTAGAGGAAAGATGGTCTTTTCAAAAAATGTTACTGAAACAATTGCATATCCAAACCCCACCCTCCAAAAAAGAAGCTCAATCCATACCTCACACACATAAAAATTAACTCAAAATGTAAAACCTAAGTATAAAATTCCTAGGAAAGAAGTCTTTGTGACTTTGAGTTAGGCAAATTTTTTTAGCTGTGACACCAAAAGCATCCATAAAATAATAAATTAATAAAATTGGACTTCATCAAAACTCAAAACTTCTGCTCCTCAAAAGACACTGTTAAGATAATGAAAAGGCATGTCACAGCCAGGAGAAAAATCTTTGTAACCACATATCTTATAAATGACTTGTACCCAGAGTGTGTGTATATATATTTATATTTAAAAACTCTCAAAACTCAATAATAAGAAAACGAACAATCCATTTTTTTTTCAAATGGGCAAAAGATTTGAAGAGATTTCACTTAAGAAGATATATGGGTGGCAAATAAGCACATAAAAAGATGTGTAGCATCATTGACCATTAGGAAAATACAATGACAACCACAATGAGGTACCATTACACACCTATTACAATGGCTGAAACTAAAGACTGACCATACTGAATGTTAGCGAGGAACTTTCACACATGATTGGTGGGAGTGTAAAATGTTAGTAAGACCACTTTGGAAAATAGTTTGGCCGTTACTTAAAAATTCAAAACATATACCTACCAGAAGATCTAGCAGTTGCACTCCTGGGTATTTACTCATGAGACATGAAAGCATATGTCCATACAAAGACTATACACTAATGTTCATAGCAGCTTTTATTTGCAAAACCAAAAACTGGAAACAACCTACATGTCCACTAGCTGGTGAACAGATAGACAAATTATAGTATATCCATACCATAGAACATTACTCAGCAATAAAAAGGGATGGAGTTGATACAACAACATGGCTGAATCTCAGAGTAATTTATTCTCAGTGAAAAAAGCCAGACAAAAGCAAGAATACTTTGTGAGTCCAGTTATGTAAGAGAATGTATGCTCATGCATGTCTGTCTATGGACAAATTCGATTATACAAACAGTTGTGTTTCCTGGTTTTACACCTATCAGAAGTTAGAGAACCATTTTAATCACTCAGATTTTTGGAATTCTTAGTGCTAGTAATGTTTTTATCCCTAATTTTTATAAAACTTCAATTTAGTGAGTTACTTTTTTTTAAATCTTCTATTTGGAAAACTGAAAATAAGGTTTCTTTTGAAAATGAGTTGAAGAGCCTTACAGTTTTTTAAGATTTTTAATCATTCAGATTCCATAACTACATTGTGAGAGTGTAACACTGTTTCTCAGTGGTCTGTTGTGTGTGCTTGAACATTTTATATTTGACAGCCTGTCTGTTCTCTACTTGGATGGTAGGGTTTTAGCAGCTACAGAAGAAAATAGCCAAATGGAGCAATCGAACTTGGAAAAGCTGGAATTGGGTGTCAGAAAACTGCAGCAGGAGCTAGACCAATTAAACCGAGACAAGCTCTCCCTGCATAAAGACATGGCAGCCATGCAGCAGCAGCTAGGAGGTATGAGGCAGCACAGCGGGGGCTTCCGCCTTTTGTTAGGTTCTTCTTTTACTTGTTTGATTTTCTTATTATAGAAATAACTCACGCTAATGGGCATGGGATTTTTTAGAAAAGACAAAAATGTTCTAAATTTAGATTGTGGTGATGTCTGTACAACTGTGAATATACTAAAGTGGGTGAAATACATGTATATGAATATCTCAAAGCTGTTTAAAACTAATTTTTGTTCCTTAAAGAACAATTATAAAATAGCAAAAAGATGAAATAAAAATTACTATTGACCTCACCCCTCAAAGATAGTTACTATTAACAGTTTGGTGAATGTCCTTCCAGATTTTTCCTAGGAATGTGTGTGTGTATGTATAGTTTTAAAAAGTTGTAATTTCCAAAATATATAGAGTGCTCATACAACTCAACAAAAGGAAGACAAAGAACCAAAAAAATAATAAATAAAAAAAAAGAAAAAGAAAAAGATGCAAATATTATCAAATCTTTATAATTATTTATGATTGTTTAGGAGAAGTTACTAGGTAATTCTAGCTAATATACTTGTTGATTACTTACTATGTCTTAGACATGATGCAAGTATTTTATATGCATTTTATCATTTAATTATTATAACATTTTTATGAAATAAAAACTATTATTTTACCCATTTACAAATGAGGGAACCTTAGTTTCCTTGTCACTCGCTTAAGGTAAGTGACTTGCTCAAACTCCGTACAGCTAATGACAAAACCAATATATATATAAAATTTACTCCCAAATTGTCTTCCTGAAAGGTTGTACCAAATTTACATTTCTGCCAGCAATGTTGTAGTTACCTGATTATGAATCATGCACTGCATCAGCACGAGGTATTATCTGTAAAAAGTTTTTGTTAGGATTGGAATATGGAAGTCTTTTAAAACCTGGGTTTTAAAGTCCAGGTCTGTGTTGTGCGTGTACCTCTCTCTCTTGGCTTTTAAATATATAGTGTGGCATAGTCATACATTTAGCAGAAATATGTTTAAATTCACTTCCACTCCACTTTTGGGGGGAGCTAATGAGAATCTGGAAAATGCATACGTATGTATTTCTTATCTTTATAAATGTTATTTCTGTAGAAAAACGAGAAGCACTAAACTCACTTCAGGAAGAACTAGCTGATGTTCAAGAACATTTGAACCTAACAAAAGAGGTAAGCCTAACATATAATCTTCTCGTGGTATCCTGAAGGCTTGCAGACAGTTGGTTGAAATAGCAATCAAATAGGCTAGTTCCTTCTCCCATCAGCAGGTCCAGTAGGGCCAATAATATAACACAAACATCATATATAGAAATTCTGATGCAGAGCAGTGATTTTCTAATTTATTTTAGCCCCAGAACTCTTGATTCAAACAACATTTTACTCAAAGTTAATAAATAAGGTGGTAGCTAGATGAGAGTCCAACCTCTCAGCAGCCCGTGGAAGAGGCTTCAGGGACCAGGTGGGCCATCTCTTATCTGTGGCACCGATGAAGCCTCCAGAGGCTGGGCTTAGAACTGATCACTCTTGGAGCTGCAGAGTAACTGCCAGATCTGGGCCCCTGTCTTGTCAGAGATTGAATAGAGTGGATTCTTGACCCTTATATTTCTGATGATCTTTTTTTTTTTTTTTAATATTTTTTCTTTATTGATTTTAGAGGGAGAGGAAGGGAGAGGGAGAGAGAAATAGAAACATTGATGAGAGAGAACATCGGTTGGCCGCCTCCTGCACCGTTCACGGGGGATCAGGCCCATAACCTGGGCATGTGCCCTGACTGGGAATAGAACCGTGGACCTCTCGGTGCATAGGTCGACACTGAACCACTGAGTCACACCAGCCTGGCCTGATGATCTTTTTAAAAGTTAATTCAGCCCTGGCCGGTTTGGCTCAGCAGTTGGAGCGTCGGCCTGTGGACCAGAGAGTCCCGGGTTCGGTTCCCGCTAGGGGCACGTACCAAAAAAATAAATAAATAAATAAAAATTAATGGAAAAATATCCTTAGGTGAGGATTAACAAAAAATAGATATATATTTTAAAAAAAAAAGTTAATTCAGTGTTGTCCTGTGAGAATAGTGTTATAATTTGAGTTTCAAAGAACCTCAAGCAAGTGCTGGGCCTCAGTTTCCACTATGTAAATTAGGGGTTTGATTAGACATCTAAATTTTCTTCCTTCTATTTATAAGATTCTGTGTTTCTAAGATGTATAAAATGTAAAGTCAAAGTATTCTATCTTTTAAAGTCTTAAATGGGTTCTCATGAATATTTTTTGTGTTAGAAATCTGGAAACTTTCAAACATGCTTAATTTAAAGAAAGAATTATTTATTGTTTTCTGAGTTTTTTAACCTCTATATTTCAAATGATAACAAAACCATGACTTTAGGTTTATTTTCAATAATAATTAACCTTATTCACAGTTTTTCTTAATCTTCTTAGCAAGCCTGTGAGGGTGGTATTGTTTATTCCCACCTCAGTGACAATATAACTGAAGCTCAGAGCTGAATCTCTTGCTGAGGTTCTGACATCTTCTGTCATCTTAATTTTTTAGGTACTAACAAGAGGAAAGCCAATGATTGAGTTCTGGGTACCTTTATATAAGTTTGTTGAGATAATAAAGGATGTGAAACTTTTATTTTGTCAGACTTCACAGATGCTGGAGTGGCAGTAGCCACCTGTAGTAAAGACGGCTTTGTTAGTAGTTTCGATGTTTTCTTTCACGTAAAGGACCTGTTCCATACCACCAAGCGTAAGGACGCACTGCTCAGTGAGCAGACCAGCCTCCAGAAGGACATCAGTGAGTGGATAAAGAAGTTCGAAGACTGCCAAAAAGAAGAGGAGATGAAACAACAGCAGCTTCAAGTGCTCCAGAATGAGATTGAAGAAAACAAAGCCAAACTAGCCCAGCAAGAAATGGTACTACACATTTATGATTTACATAACAGGAAACTTTGTCACTCATGTGAGCTTTTTTTCCCCTGGCAGAAACCTGCTAAGAAGTACCCCCCATGGGACTGGCTTCCCTTAACTGCCCTGTGTAACCAGAGGGTATTGTCACCAACTCTCTCTTGATATTAGTGTTTCTGGACTATTAAGGCCTTAGAACACTGGTCCTATAAAGAATCTTGATGGCCACATGTCATTGGCTACTGGAATCCCCTTCTCACATGCTGACCAAATTGTTTTCCAGGCCCTGCTTAATCACCTTTGTCAAGGGAACTCTGTCACCGTGGGCTGTTTCCTACTTTCTGTTGAACTGGAATCTATGTAGGGTCCATGAAGTTTCCCTTATCTGTGACACTATTGGTTATTGTATGACTGACTAAGGTTGTTCTTTATTAAGATGTTTGAAAGACTCCAGAAAGAGAGAGAAAGTGAAGAAAAAAAATTAGAAGCCAGTAAAGTGACACTGAAGGAGCAGCAGCAGCAGCTGGAAAAGGAGTTAACAGACCAGAAGAGCCAACTGGACCAGGCGCTCACAGAGCTGCTGGTGACAGAGGAGCGTGTGAGGACGCTGCAGGAAGAGGAGAGGTGGGGTGAGGCCCTGGAGAAGACGCTCTCCCAAACCCGTATGTATCCTGGGGTACCATGGCGGAGGGGGCGGGGCATGGCAGCTCTTCTGTAGTCTTGTGAAGTGTGTACAGGAGACCCAGGCCCCAAGCATAGCCCAGAAAGGAGGCAGGAGAAGCACAGTGAGAAGCATGGTAGACATTCGATCCTCCTGGCCCTGCGGGAGAGTGGCATTTGAGACCGACTTTTAAGGCTTTTTGCTGTTCCATATTGTCTTCTTGGAGAATGCTATCCCACGAAAGTGGGACAGTAAGGCAAAGACGTGCCGAAAGGTGCTCTGCAGGCTTTCTTTGAAGTACAGCATTTCCGAGCTTTGGGAAAGGTGACCCATTTCATCTCAACCCGTGGGGGAAAAAACAGTAGTAACTGTTCTACTTCTATCCAAAGTTGACAGTGACAAATTTCTGTCAAATTTGACAAATACCAAAATACAGGTATTTGCCTTTGGGTCTATTTATTCTTACTTAAACCGTATATAAATGAAGTTGATATGGGAATCCAGGGTAAACAATTGCTCTAACATTAATAAATGATTTTTTCTGCAGGGTTTAATAATGATCAGAAAATGTCCCCTCCTCCCACCCCTGAGTGAACTCAGTGGACTTGAGGATCTGAAAGGATTATTATTTTTTTCCCTGAGAACTTTTCTTAATCCTCACCTGAGGATATGTTTTTATTGATTTTAGAGAGAGAGGAAGGGGGAGAGAGAGAGAGAAACAGCAATGTGAGAGAGAAACAGCGATCAGTTGCCTCCTGTATGCGCCCCGACTGGGGATTGAACCCTCCTCAACCTTTTGGTGCACTGGATGATGCTCCAGCCAACTGAGCACCGGCCACGGCACCCTGAGAACACTTGATACAACCAGGCCCAACCATTTCATTAGGAAAATGAAACCTAACCAAAAAAACCAAAAACTTAAAAAAAAAAGAGAGACCATGCCTGAGGTGTAAAAAGTAAATCTGGATAGGATGTTATTCTAAACAGGGTGATCAGAAAAAATTGTTTTAGATGTCACTGTTATTTATAAGCATTATTTATTGAGTTTCATTATGTGCTAGGTATTTGGATACATGATTCCCATTGAACACGAGGAGGTAGGTTCCTGTAAAATGGGGCTCATACTGCTCCAGGTCCCGTGTTCTTTGCACTGCATTGCCTCCTGTGAAGGAAGAAGTGCTGGTGTGCTTCCCTTTATTAAAATGAAGGTTTATAAAAACACGTCAGCAGTCTGTTCCGCGTTCCCTGCACCTCAGGATAGCTACTCAAAAATGGGATGATAGCTATCTGTCACTTTGGAATCAGGCCCTCCAGGACCAATTATGTCAAGAGGCACCCTTATCTGGGCCTTGTTCTGGGCCTCTGCTGTGGGTCAGTAGGGACTTGGAAGGTTAGTGACTGAGGGGGTGGCGTGTCATTATGCAATCTGCCCACGAGGAAGGAAAGCTCTGCTCACAGCCAGCCCAGGGCCTCTGGCTAAAGTACTAAAAATGCTCATTTCAGAACAACAGCTTTCAGAACGGGAGCAGCAATTAATGGAAAAGTCAAATGAGCTGCTGGCTCTCCAGAAAGAGACAGATTCTATGAGGGCAGACTTCAGCCTCCTGCGGAACCAGTTCTTGACAGAAAGAAAGAAATCCGAGAAACAGGTTCTCAGCCTGAAGGAAGCACTTAAGATCCAGCGGAGCCAGCTGGAGAAAAACCTTTTTGTGAGTACCTGCTGCCCTGGCAGTTTAGGAGGAAAGATGCATTTAAATGTTTAAACTAAAACACTGCTTCAACGTGGAGAAAATAGATTACCTATCAACTCAACTGTTGTTTTGGCGTTATTTCTGTATAATTTGTTCTTGAAGCTGATGGTAGATGTTGTCTGAGTCTGGGCTGCAGCCCTGGCTGGAAAGTTGTCCTGTGAACAGACAACGTCAGCACAAAGCGGAGAGCACTCAGCTGGCAGCCGCTGCGTACTCTCCACTGGTGGGGTGCAGGGAGTTGGGGAAGGCAGGCATCTGAAGACGTTTACACAGCGGCAGTCAGCACTCAGACTTTTCTCATCCTCCCCTTTCCGTCAGCATTAGCTTTAATCAATCATTATCCCCAAACCAGGAAGCCCAATCTAGCACGCTTTTATCTGTGAAATAAATTTTGGGAGGTGAAACTCAGATGAATTCAAAACAGTTTATAGTGGGTGGAGGCAAACGGTCAACAACAGGGACTGTCACAGGAATGGGTTTATCTAACACCCTGAAGGAATTAATGAAGCCTCGTGGTGTGAATGGAACTTTATTTGTTTTTTTTTTTTTTTTTTCATTTTTTGTTCAGATAGAGTGGGAGGGAGAGAGAGAGAGAAACATCGACGTGAAAGGGACACATCGAGTGGCTGCCACCCGCACGACCAACCAGGGCCGGGGACAAACTGCAACCGAGGTACACGCCCTTAGCGGGAACCGAACCCTGGTCTCTCTGGACCGCAGGTCGACGCTCTAACCACTGAGCCAAACCGGCCAGGGCATGAATGGAACTTTAAATCGTGTGTTTCCCAAAAGGTGGTAAATTTCCTTACAACTAGTGATAGGGTAACATGATTATAAAGATAATATGCAGATATCTAGATTTTAACTGTAATCCTATGATGATGGTTTTGCAGACAATTAATGGAGCCTCAGAAGGGGAAAGTAACTTATTACCAAAAGTAATGTTGCAGATCTAGGATTCAGACTTTGGGCTCACAGACTGAGTGTGTATGTACTCCTAGCTCTACCACAGCTACTAAAGGAGGCAGGTAGAATTACCCCCATTTTACAGCTAGAGAAGCTGTGGCCCAGATGGGAAATGAAGTTGCAGAGCTAGAGAGTGTGTAAGCCAGCAACGACATCGCCATACGCTGGACCGCAGGGTCATTTTCCTCCTTCTGTGCTAGGAGCAAAAGCAGGAGAACAGCTGCATGCAGAAGGAAATGGCAACAATCGAGCAGGTGGCCCAGGACAACCACGAACGGGCCAGGCGCCTGATGAAGGAGCTCAGCCAGATGCAGCACGAATACACGGAGCTCAAGAAACAGGTGCATGCACCCAGGAGGCCGGCTGGCCCTCGGACGTGGGGGAGGGGGGCCTTGGGAGGCAGGCTCACTCCTGGTGGCCTCAGACCGCACTTCTCAAATAGCTCGTTAAGAGGAGTATTTCTTTGTGGAAATTGTGAAAAGCTGCCTGTAAGAATGTCTGTTAAGTCAAATTTGTTTTTCTAGTCTTAAAATTTAGAAATGTACTTCCACAAGAAAAACATATTTGTCCAAAATGTATTTTAAAAATTCCCTTAAATTCAGCAAGCTTTTTATGTTAGTTTTGAGAAAAAAAATGAAGTTCTTCAGCATAAAATTTTATCATGTCCCAAAGGAGTATGTTGAAATGTTAGATTTTATCAGAAATGAGTCTGCAAGATCCAAACCCCCGGGCAAGAGGGGTAACTCCAGGGGAACCTGCGCTCCCTGCAGTGGGTGTGAGAGTAGTTCACGCTTAGGCTGGAGAGTCCCCTCCTACATGCCCCTGGTGTCCCTTAGCCAGTGTGAGCATCTGGGCCACCCAGGACCCTCTGGTCAGGCTGCTATGGCCACTCACTTGACCCTGCCACACTTTGTCATTTGGACAACCCCATGTGGCCATTCGGTTTCATCGGTGTCTCCAAACCCCACCTCCATACACTCCATTTGGTTTAAGAAAAAAATATTTTCTTTAAAGGCCCCAAGTGTCTGCAGACTTGGAAGGGCAATTAGCAGTGGGCATGACTATTACCTTCACTCAGCTCTTTCTGGGGAGAGCACATAGAGTCATCTCAGGTATTCAACACAGTCTGTGACACCTGAGGAAACCTCTAACTGTGCTAACCACCAGATTCTTCACCTGTAAAATGAAAGCGTTTGACCAGATCATTTCTAAGGCCCCTTTCAGCATTGACGTTTATAATCTAGATCACTTATGGCTTGTTTCAGTAAATGGCCCTCTTCTCCTTTGGGATTTAATTATTGTAGTTGCCATTTATTGGTTACCACTAAGGTAGTTCATATAAATTCTCACCTAGTTCTCACATTTTTTAATTCAAAGTATTATCTTAATGTATAAATGACATAACAGGTTCAGAAATTAGCTAACTTGCCCTAACTCATATGGTAATGTTTATTGGCAATGAGAGTGAAATCCAGCTCTAACTCCAGAGAGACTGACTTCTACAGAGTAATGTACTGTCAAGGAACACTGTGCCCATGCTTTTCTAACAGGAAGTTGCTCCACTCAAAATGCCAGTAAAATCGTTTAGTTGGTAGGTCATAGATACTCAAGTAGTTGAAAAATCGCAAGTTTTTGACACGCATAGGTCTTTACATACATGACACATTAAACATTACCACTGGTATTTGACGCTCACTCTTTAGATGGCCAACCAAAATGATTTGGAGAGAAGACAAATGGAAATCAGTGAAGCAATGAGGGCACTTAAATCTGAGGTTAAAGACGAAATCAGAACCAGCCTGAAGAGTCTCAACCAGTTTCTTCCAGAACTACCAGCAGATCTGGAAGCTATGTTGGAAAGGAACGAAAACCTCGTCGGAGGGTTGGAAAGCTTGAAAGAGAACTTTCCATTCACCATGAGTGAGAGACCATCACCTTTGGAAGAAAAACCTAATTTTTCCCAGGTTCACATAATGGTAAGGGTTTATCCTGCTATTCTCTGGACTATGTACAAGGATAATTTGGTTCCCACTTCCCCTGGATTAACTGAAAAACAGACTTGAAGGTGGGGAGGTAGGAGGAGGGAAAGGCTGGTTGGTTACTGATAGTGGTGTGTGGTGACTCTGATGTTTGCCTTTCCCTCTGAAAAAGGATGAACACTGGCGTGGAGAAGCACTTCGAGAGAAACTGCGTCACCGTGAAGATCGACTCAAGGTTGCCCTTTACAAAATACATATATAGCATGAATTACTTGGCATATGAGGAGTGGGGGAGATTGCTTGCACTCACACACTGCTGTCACACTGGCTTTCCTGCAGCTCACAGTAGTTTTATAGATCACATGGCCTGAGCTCAGAGAAGTTGGCATCACACAGTAAATGGCAGGGTCAGTATTGAAAACCATGAATTCTGGTGTTAAGTCCAGCATTCTTCAGCTAAAACTGATAGGACCTAAGCATTTGGGACAGGAATTAGAGATACAATGCTAAGCAATAAGGAGCTCACATGCCAGTAGTTGGGGGAAAGATTGGGAATACTGGAAAAGTTGGCTTGGATGTCAAATAAGTTGTTTGGCTCAGTGCATGTTGAGTTTCAAGGCCTTGTGACTCATCCAAGGAAGCATGTCTATCTGTGGGCAGCTGAAAATAGGAGTCTAGGACTTAGTGGTTAGTGTTGACCTAAAGATTTGGGATTAAGAGTTGAAAAATGACAATGAGGTAGAACAAGAAAGGACAAAGTGTACCTTGGGAGAACAGCGATGTATATGCAGCATGGGTTGAGAGGGAGCTGTTTGTGTATGGAGTGGAGGCCCTTGACCTCCAATAGCCTTCAGCCACACGTGGCTATTTATATGTAAATTACTTATAATTGAGTCAGGTTAAAAATTCAGTTCTTCAGTTGCCACATTTCAAGCTCTCAATAGCCACATGTGACTAGTGGCTGCTGTATTGGACAACACAGAGAACATTCCCTTCATCACGAAAAGTTCTGTTGGACAGTGCTGCTGTAGACTTGGAGAGAATCATTTCAAAGGTACAGCATTGGGAAAGCCAGAAAGTAGTCTGGGGTTGAGGATTAACTACATTGTGAGAGACACATGAAGACATCGGGTAGAAACCAATCTTCTGAGTCTGGGCAGAAAAGGAAGAGAGAGATGAGCAATAATTTAATGGGGAGGCTGGGGACGCAGGACTTCTCAGCATCATTACAGTGGAGAGAAGAGACGGAGTCAAAGGCCCAGTTAACGACAACACGGAATGGTACGAGTTTATCCACAATGAGAACAGTGTGCACCTCCAGACTTTTTTTTTTTTAGGACAAGAGCATTTCAGCAGGCATTCCTACTTTATGAGAGTCAGATTTGCCTGTCAAATGTTAAATGTGAGGAAGCTACTGAGTAATAGTTTTGGTACACTTCTTCTATATAGAACCCTAAATTTCACCTTAACGCTTTCAGGCCCAACTTCGACGCTGTATGTCCAAGCAAGCAGAAGTGTTAATCAAAGGGAAGCAGCAGACAGAGGGCACTTTACACAGCTTGAGGAGACAAGTCGATGCGTTAGGGGAACTGGTCACCAGCACCTCTGCAGATTCCATGTCGTCGCCCAGTGTGTCTCAGCTGGAGTCTTCCCTCACAGAGGACTGTCAGCTTGGACCAAGCCAGGTAAAAGGAAGCTCTTCACGAGGGGTCTGATCTATAGTTGGAAAGTACCCGAAAACTTCGGGGTACATAATTTGGAGGAGACTCCGAAGGAAAACAGTGCCACCTTCCAATCTCTGGGAAACTTGTCCTAAGAAAGACTTGTTTTTTTGTTTTGTTTTTTTTCATGATCCCTAGGCAAACTGGAATCAACTGAGGTCTTAGGAAATAGACAGACGTGGAGACTGGATGACCTGTCAGGGACGTACTTAATTCTGCTGTATGTCCTCCACCTCTGGATTTCCTCATTCTCTCCTGGGTCATACAGAGTTTAGACCTGTGAGGCCAGTTTGAGCCCTAGTTTAGTCTGTCTGTCCCCCTGTGTCCTGGGGAAGGGTGACTGACTGTGCCTACTGTTATTCCTCAGCAACAGTTTGAACACAGACCTCGTAACCCAGGGTCTATTAAAAAAAAAAGCCCTGAATTTCACAAAGGTTTTCTGTGTGACTTAGATACGGTTAATCATTTAGGAGAAACATGAAATATACTCATGGAGTGGTAAATAGTAACACAGTACTATTGTGAGAGACAAGTAATAGCTACCATATTTGAGTGCCTACTTTGTGCATGTACTAAACTTTTTTTTTTTAATCCTCACCCGAGAACACTTTTTCATTTTTTGTTCAGATAGAGTGGGAGAGAGAGAGAGGAAGAGAGAGAGAGAGAAACATCGACGTGAAAGGGACACATCGAGTGGCTGCCACCCGCATGACCAACCAGGGCCGGGGACAAACTGCAACCGAGGTACATGCCCTTAGCGTGAACCGAACCCGGGTCTCTCTGGACCGCAGGCCAACGCTCTAACCGCTGAGCCAAACCGGCCAGGGCTGTACTAAACTCTACATATATTTTCTCATTTAGTCTTCATATCCTAGGGGGTAGGATTATCCTTTTATACAGATAAGGAAATTATATAAAATGAAAAATGATGTCAAGATCACAGCAAAAGACAAAACCAGGACTTAGGGGCTAATCTGTCTTCAGCACAGAGCAGTATATGGCATGATAGAGCCACAAGGAACATTCAAGGAAAATTGCCTGTCGCATAGGCACAAGCTCATTAGCAGCAGAGCCAAGATTTAAATATGTTTACCTTAAAACCTTCTGTGGTAGGACCCAAGGGAGGTACAGGCCCAAACCATCATGGGCCTCAGGGAATGCCTTAAGGAAGAGGGTGTCAGGTGGCTTTGGAGGCAACACAGCCCCCAGTAGTGGGAGATGAGTGCATAGGGGTTTGGGGGCCAGGTTCAATTATCAACTCATGGTGGCAGCCAGAAGAGTTCAGGTGCTGTAAATTCAAGAGAATAACAGAAGAGGGCTTAGAGGCATAATGGGTAGAATTATTTTGGAGTCAGGGGTAGTAATCCAGGTCTCTCTGGGATAATACTACAGTAGAGTTAGGGGGCTAGCTTCTGAGCCTAATATTTTATCTCCCTTCTTTACAGAGCTCCTTCCAACAAGTTCTACAAGGTCTGTCAAAATCACGAGAAAGTTACCGACATTGATGCCATTCCGTTTCCTGCTCACAGGGTACCTGTTACAAATAGTTCTTTTAACCAGCACTTTCATTTGGAAGATCTTGAATTCTAGCTTATCATAATCTTAAGAAAAGTAACCTTTTAACTTTCATCTTAAAACATCTTTTCTGAAGAGGTACTCAAGTATGCATTTTACCTATTAGCCATTATGGTATCACTTAGTTTTGTTAATTTATTTAAGACCTGTTTTTACTGTCGCAAGAATTCACCCTTTCTGACTTTGTCTTACTGTAGGAAAAAAATGGCTCAGCCAGATGAGGAATACTATCTTGCATGAATATGAGGAAAGACCTTCTTCTCCACTACCTCACTAACTTCATAGTTGGAATGCCACTTGGTTTTTTTCAAGATCCAGTGAATTCAGATGCTGAAACTCCACTTGAACCATTAAGGCCAGGGTTTTTATAAATCTCATGTCCATATGGGAATAGTTGTACAATTTAAACCAGGGTCCTAGATGGCTCAGCATTTTTATTTTGTATCTTTGAAATGTGCTGTTATAAAACCAATGCTGAATGTAACTGCAAATATGAATCTAAAAACTGTTAAAATCTATAGTTACAAGGAAAAAATATACTTAGGCTCCTCTTCATTCAGTGTCAAGTTATTTTGGGGTTTTGCTTAAAATCTATTTTCATATGAAAATAAAAGGAAAAATAAATTTGGGGCTATCGTCTGACTTTACATTTCACAGATCTACAGTAAAGCCATCATATTATTACCTTAATGCTAAGAAATAACAATCTTTCAAATGGTTTTCTATCTTTTGCCTAGAGGTTGAAGTATGTTGTACCTATCAAAGAATGTTTCATCTTTGGAAATACCTACTATAAAACTATTACATTTCAGGGGCTTTTCTTCAACCAAAACTATTCTTTGGTAGACAAGTAGAGACTATGACCCAGTGTAGATTAAATTGTGTTCAGACCTTAAAACTTTTGAATTACTGTAACTAATGGCTCAACTCCATGGTCTGTGAATACATTATTTCTTTGAAAATAAGAATAGCAACTATTGTCACAAATATGTGGCAATAGAATTATTCCCATGGGATAGGTGAAGTATAAAACTACATGTAATAGATTAGGTTTTTTAATATTCCCCAAGGACTCTTTTCTAGGCCCCTAGACGGCTTCTGACCCATAACATGTAGTATGCCATGTTACTATACAGATTAGCAGTGCAGTAATTCTTCACTACTTACTGAGGTTTATATTCCTAAAAAGTTGTTTGGCTACAACCGGACCATTAAGATATGAGATAAATATAGTTGCAATGAAAATGACATAAAATTTACTATATAGTGTTGTAGAAGGCATCTAATTCCAAAACAAAAATTGATTTGGTAGTGCCTTTGTACTTAGATTCTTTTGTTTAATTTTTTCGTGTCTTAGCAAAATGCTTAAAATCCAGACCTATTCAGTTACTGAAATCCTTCAGGGACACATTTTATTGTTCTATCCATATGCTGAATGTGAGGGTAAAATCTTCTTTCTAAACTGCCATGCGAACCCTCTCTATATTCCCAAATAAACAGGAATGGAAAGTAATCATTAGGTCTTCTGTTTAAGGGTAGTGAAATGAACCACACAACCACCAAAAAAAAAAAATCATACTTAAAACAATGGATATGTAGGCAAAAGAGTTCTCCAAGAGGTGAGGTAATTTGTATATAAAGCCAAACACCTGGTTCCAAAGACTTTTTTTCCTAAGAATCTTGACTACCTCCGACTAGTTTTATGTGAACAACATTAACCAAAAAAAAAAATCAAAGTTATTGCATCGAACACTTTATTATCCATGGAAAATACTTGAACATGGGGAATGTCTAATGCATAAAAGGTACTAAAGCACCAATTACTAATCAGGAGGGCCTCCTCATAGGTTCGAGGGCAATGAGTAACCCAGAGAAGCAGGTGACCACACAAGTAGTAAACTCTCATGGATTAAAAATTAAAAGAATTTCACATTCTCTCCAAAGTGCACTTGCTGTGTCTGACACACGAATGTTATGACAATTTGCTCCTCTATTTTTGAGCACCCATGTTTATTATAGGGGATTGATTACACATGCAAATGACAGAATTTGGCCCCGAGTACAGTTAAGGGAGAACACCATCAGGCACCAAATGTGATCTCACACTGAAAAAGGTTGACTGAAAACACTGCAAGTGTGATCCAAACACAAGGATAAAAACTCAATTACTGAGTGATGTGGATTTATGTGCTATGTATGTAGACTTCTCCTCTATCAACAAGTAAGGATAATTCTGCAAAAACTGACAACTTATGCTAAATAATTGCTTACCTAAAGAAAATATGAAATCCTATTATAGTCCAGAAAATAATACAAACAATTTTAATTTAATCTAGATACAGGTACTTTATTTACAAATATTTAGATTAATAGCATTTTGTTACATCAAATGAAGAGTACAGCAGTCTGAATAAATCCTGTCACAAAAACAATAAGACCCACTGTAATTAACTTTGGAAATCAGGGTATTGCACCGAAACAAGCCCCAGTCTTTAGTTTGTGATTGCTACTGTATATCCCAATGGGTGGTTTGTTTGTTTTGTCTTTGTAAATATATACACACACCGGCAGGTCATGGTCCCTGGGTGAGTCCCTTGTGGTGCAACAGTGTGAGCAAAATGGATCACTGTAAGTGTTTAACAGAATATACCAATCTACTCCAGGAATCTTCTTTTTAAAAAAGTTCAAGACAAAAATAAAAATGAGTCCACAAATTAACCAAATCCTATTTTCTGCACATTCCAGTTTTGGCTTTTATTTAACATTGACTATACAATACTCTGGTACTACCACATGTTTACAACCCAGAAAGGTATATATATTTTTTTACTTTAGTGTCTGTAAAGAGGGATTTAAAACGTGTATTTTCAACACAGCAGTTGAACTGAGTGCATTTTATATAATATACTGAAGTTTACCTATCTTATACTTCAACAACTTCTGAATTCCCAGCCTGAACCATAAACTCAGAAATCAATCAACAGAAGTAGCAAACTTGGTAAAATATAAGTTTGTTGTCTAAAGAAATAAGATTGTTTCCCTTGCAATACTGTATTTTCAGTGGCCAAACCATCTCATGCAAAGTAATAACTTACTTTGTATCAGCACAAACACTGAAACACTGTTAGAAACACTTTCCCAATTTATGGCATCATGACCAAAAATAGCGCCTCATACTAAGAACACAAGGGATATCTTGAATTATTTTACTGTAGTGTTAAAAATGCACAATTTAAAATCCCTTAACAGCAGACCTATGGTTCTGGCTGTCTGGTTCAGAATCTTGCCATTCCAAGAAGATAAAGGTATAAAAGCTTAAAATGTGCAATAATAAACCCAGCCTTTTTTCTTTTTCTATACAGTAAGGCAAGAAATGCAGCCTGTAATGCAAAACGTTTACAAAAAGAGAAAAGCAGGTTAGCACATTGTCGATTGCACAAGAACAGTTAAGAAAATCAGCAGGTAAGCCACAGTGCAAAGATGAACAGAATCTGCTAGTGTTAATCCTCTCACGCTAGGAGCTCTTTACAGCATAATGTCCCCAAATTGCCAGCACCAAAGGGTGGAGCCAGTATTACTTGTGAACTGCAGTTGTGTCTATTTCCTTGTGTGAAATGGAAGGGAATAACATGGTCACATATAGGTCTTACTGTACAAACTGGTATTTTATACTGTTCCAATGCCAGTAATCAATTTATTTTCTTCATTAAAATAATATACACAGAATGTATTGTTAGTTCAGTTCCTTCAAATTTTATACATATTTACTTTCTGCTAAAGAGAAAAGGATAAAATGATGTAAAAAAAAGATAAAGCTATTAATTAAGCACAAGAGAGAAGATAAATGGACAGTTTCCCTGTGCAAGGCTAAGACAGAAGCAAACCTCAAGAAAAATGCCACCCACACAACAGGGAGTTTATCTGACAAAAACAAAACAAAAGCAGTTACAGAACCCCCTTTTCTATCTTCAGAAGCCATTTCATAGCAATAAACTTCTTGGTTACAACAGACATACTTGAACAGTTAAAGATATGGGGAGAAAGGCTTAAGATATCAAATTAAACCGTACAGTGAGACAAAGCCTTGCCAAAAAGAGGGAGGGGTAAAAATCATGAAGTCCAGCATCAGTGCTCAGTTTAAATCATGTATTGGTGACATACCTATCACGAGGACAATCAAGGCGGGGGGGCAGGGGGTCTAGATTTACCATGCAGGAGAGATTACTCTACTTGCCTTTGATAACCTGATTACATCTAGTTGTTTAGCAGTTTAGTATTGTGTTAAACTGTTTTTACAACAGAGTTTTTTTCTTTTTTCTTTTTTTTTTTAATTAAACCCAGTAAGATGTACAGAAGACAATGAGGCAGTAAAAAGTACTGCTTCCAACAGACAGAGGTGAAAGGTCAAATGAGAGCCACAGCAAAGAGGTCACTAGCAGCCACAGCCTTCTCTCTGGGGTTGGGGTTCACTGGTTAGCCGGCCTCCCTGCGGGGCTGAAGGTTTGTGCTGTACACCAGACTCGGCAGCATTCAGATCCAGGCTTCCATCCTGAATGTTCTGATAGATTTTCTTGGCAGCCTCAAGGAAAGCATCTTCTACATTCTCTCCCCTAAGAGACAATTGACAACTTTATTCGAGAACCATAGTTTTCTACAAAAGATAAGACATTATACACTGACCTTTTGCTAACCTTTAGTCAACTGCCATGATGTCTTCAACTTAGCCACTGTCATCTAATAAGAGATTACCAGAAGACTGAGCTAAGAGAACAACATGGGAAAATATTTTCTGTGGAAAGCATATAAACACAAAACTGAGCTGTTTCTACGAACCCTATTTGGATAACTGTATGTGTTCTAGCCATTAAAATGCTAATGTATTAATATACAGCAGTTAAGATAGGCCATTTCTGTAGTAACAGAGTATTCCAAACAGAATGAAATCTCCAAATAGCAAACATGATTCCCAGATCTGAATAGTCTGATTAGCCAAACATGAGCTGTACTGTTTTTTATCATGTAATGGTGACATGTTCATGCTCAGCCATGTTCACACTTCAGTTCAATTCTCTTAGGACTAACAGTGCAGGTGAACAAAAAGAGCTAGCTTCTTACCAATGCAAGGAATTTTTGGCTTAACAAATGAAGAACTATGATGAGAGTCCTGGGGTTCAATAATGGACGTGGGATAACAATGAGAAAATGTTAATTATGCGTCTATAATTACTCTTAGACACTATTTCCTTAAGTCATGCTTTTTACCATGATCAGAAGTATTAAACAGGTTGACCAAGCTTGAGTCCAAGATGCCAAACTCAACCTCAGTTGTGAAAGTCAAACACTTGACATGTTTACACAATTTCATTTATTAACATGGATTAGCAGTGGGCATAATCAAGGTATAATCTTTTAGGTAAAGTAACAAAAAATATTATTTTGAACTGTCAAATAGAAAGCAAAGGGTTGCTTACTTTTCCTCTTACCTATAAGCATTATGCACTTACACAGTATACACTTTATGTACAGGTGACCCTTGAACAACTCAGGGGGTTAAGGGCACTGAGGGGTTAAGGGCACTAACGGACCTTCCCTGCAGTTAAAAATCTGCTCCAAACACGCGAATTCCCAATAATCGAGTTGACCCTTGAATACGGTGGGTTTCAATTGTGCGGGCCAAATGAACTATGCAGGTCAATTAAAAAAAATCCTCATATGACTGGACCCACGCAGCTCACACCCATGTTGTTCAAGGGTCAACTGTATATATACATTATGCATTTTCATATATATGGTTCTATTTTGAGAAATTTGAATGTAATTGAAAATGACCTAATTTAGCCATACTTACGTTTTTGCACTTGCTTCAAGGAACAATAAGCCTAAAAATAAAATTCAGACTATGATTAGGACATTTCAAATTACCTCACAAGGGCATTCTCTTTAGCAACATCTGAATAAAAGTTTCCCATCAGCTTTCAATATTTTATGAAAGAATGAGTGTGGGATGGAGGGAATAATTGTAAACCCCCCCCCCCACACACACACACACACAAGAATTCTCAAACACATTTTGCTATTTCCTCATCCTTAAAATTTGAGCAGTTTGCATTTAAAAATAATTGTCAAATAATATGCAGGATTAAAATCTTTAGAAATTCTCCTAAGTGTGACTCCCCAAACAGCCATTAAAAGTCTTATAAGAAACCCACCATTTTCTTCAGCAAACTGTTTGGCTTCTTCATATGTAACATCTCTCTGTGCCTCCAAATCTGCTTTATTTCCTATGAGAATTATTACCTAGTGTGTGACCAAAAGAAAGACATCTTAAAACAAAAGCAACCACTTAAATCAACCATAAAAATTCTGAAATCCAAAAATCTTGATAGAAAAAAAAACATGTGGGCCTAAAAAGGAAAACAAGTACTAGCAATTATCCAGCAGACAGGACTACAGAATCATGAAGCTATTAGTATTAAGAAGAATCTCAGCAATCTTCTAGGCCAGGGGTTCACAAACTTTCTGTAAAGGGCAGAGAGGATATATTTCAGGTTTCTGAGGCCCATGTTATGGTTTCTTTGTATATGCTTCCTTGCTTTTCCTTTTTTTTTTTAACCTGTTTAAAAATGTAAACATTCTTAGCTTGCAAGCCATCCAAAAACAAAACAGCCCATGAGGCACACCTGGTCCAGGCCAAAGATTATGATTTATCTGAAAAAGATTACTAAGGGTCCATAGACAAACTCCAGGGGATCTGTGAATGCACTAAAATTAAGCACAAAATACTGTAAACAAGGATAGTCCCTGAAGAGAAAGTTTCATCAGATTTTCAAGTTTCTGGGACCCTCAAAAAGTTTAAAAAGTACTAATTCAACTCCAGGCTACAGGTAAAGAAAATAAGGCTCAAATAAGGCAAAGAGATTTGTCAAAGGCCAGAGACATCAGAACCCAGGTAGAATACCCAAACTGTGATCTTCAGACAAATATCGTCCTACCCCACACTATCCCTAGGCAGGACTAAGTTTGTAGCAACTGACAACAAATGTCTATGTATACATGGGGGGCAGCTAGAGACACCTATGCAGTGAGTTCCAATCTAAGGCAAAATATCACACAACTGTATCCACTTCAGAATCATTTTACATACAAGTGAAGTTAGGCCAAAGTTAAAAGCAACTCTGAAAAGTTCTTTTAAAAAGGTGCAACCTTGGGAAATAGGGTTTTTATTTGGGGTGGGGGGGGGCAGTTACGGATGAACTGTCTCTGCCTATATGTTTATTTGACACCAACTAGTAAATCCTCCCTTCCCCTTCCAAACATATGTGCTACTCCAGATATGGATACTGTAGGAATGGATGGTTTCAACTAAAAGGGATTTCCATCATTAACTTTTTTTCATGTGAAAGTACAGCCCTCCCACTTCCAAAAACTGGTGTCCCAATAAACTTTTGACCCAAATGTAAACCTTAAGCAAGGATAGTTTAGTAGTATAACAAAAATGAGCATTCTTCAATCAACCTATAGGTTTGTATATATACTTAAAGTGGGTTTAATGTGACGATAGATATGAAAGTTCTAGGCACAGTGTCCGTCGTAATAGGCAAACCATATTAACTGACTCAATTAAATTGCTGTTCCCTGATAAAAGCCAATGTTACCACCGATTACACGCTTACTGAACCAGGCCTCTGCTAGGTGCTGGGGTACAAAGCTAAGTGAGACACAGACCTTATTCTTGAGAAGCTCATAGTGCCTTTCCTCACTTGTCCCTGGAATACTGAAACCTTACTCACCCCCAAAGTCCCAGTTCAAACACCCTACCTCCTCTGTAAAGCTGGTTACTCCAGGTGGCACTGCTCACCCTGGGCCCCCACCAGTCACTCTAGTCTAACTCATATTTCACTCTGCTTTTCAGCATGGTTATTTGTATCCCCAAAGGTAACCTCCCTACTAGACTATAACCTTTTGCGGGCCAAGGACCCATTTATCTTTGTATACTGCAGAATCTAGCATGGTGGCTGGCCTTTAAAAATCTCAGTATCTTCTCAATCTGGTTTTAAGCACACAGAACCCTTTATTTTTCATTGAAATTTTGATTGTAAATTCACATGTAGTTGTAAGAAATAATGCAAAGAAATCCTTCATACACTTTGTCCAGTTTCCTCCAATGGTAACATTTTATGAAACTAATGCAGATCCCTTTTAAAGTGATAGTTTCAGATTTCATAGTCTCCACTTGACATGAGATCACTACCATTCATACCTTTCTTTTTTTTCTAACATCAATCACGGATAAAAACCAAGTATAAAGTGTGACACCTGGGGTAATTAGTACTGAAAAAATGTTTTCTTCAATTACATTAAGAATAAAATAAAGATTCTCATTCTTAGTACCCAAATACAAAATTCCCACTAGCAAATGGCTTTTCTTTTGGGGTTAGCTTAGATCTTAAATTTTCTGTATAACAGATATCATTTAACTTACAGTATTTGGATTGGTGAGATTCCTTGCATCTGTCAACCAGCTGCTTAAGTGGTTATATGTACTTCTTCTGCAAAAATTAAAATTTACATTTGTGACTGCCACATACAATTGCCATTTCAGTAGGAAAAAAAGAGACTTCAATAAATATTTAAAATATAGACTTTAATCAACAGATCCTAAAAAAGTATTTTTCTTTGACTAGACTGTTACCCTAAAGATCAACAGTTGTGGAATGCAAACACATACTTATTTTGCATTTGTCTTTAAATTTTTCAAATTAGAAACCAAGACAGTCATGCTACCTACAATATGCTGGTATAAAATTCAACTTTCCAGGGAAGGAATTAGATGTACAAACTGCCAACTATAAAGACATTCACGGGGATATAAAATACAGCATGGGAAATACAGACATAATATTGTAATAACTGTATGATGTCAGATGGGTGCTAGACGTATTGAGATGATCACTTTGTAAATTATATAAATGTCTAATCACTGTGTTGTACACCTGAAACTAATATATTGTATGTCAACTGTAACTGAAAAAAAAAAAAAGTTAAAATCCACCTTTCCTTAAAGAGAAAGCTAATTATAACAGCATAAAAACTGGCTTTAAAAAGGCATTAAATACATGTGACTAGAAATTCAAGTCCCAGATATCAAAGAGTGAGTTTATCCTAACTTTGTGCTCTTACTTATCAGCAGCTAAGTCATTTTGGGATTCAAACTGCCCTATTTCTCCACTTTCTCCGATCAAGAGTTTAAAAACTCATAGGCTCATTTGCACTACTAGCCAAGAAGGCTCTGAAAAAGCAAACAAACCCAAATAATTTACAATATTATTCAGAGTAAATAATCAGACACCACCAAAGGAGTCAAAATAAAAATTTTGAAGGCTAAAAATGTTTTTTGATTTGCACAGATTCACAGAACATTAATCCATCTTATTTATTTAACACGTGAGGAAACAGAAGCCCACAAAGGTTTAAATTCAGAGCCAGGCCTAGGACCTTGATACACATTGTGTCCTCAAAGTGTTTCAAGTTTAGCCTTGTGAATGGTATATTCCATAAATTCCCGTTGCCAATGCTCACATGAAATTCAATATTCCAAATATTTAATTCTTTCCTAGTGGGAACTGAAAAGAACTCCTTACTCAGATTCTTTTTATTGTTCCATATCATATACACAAAGTAACAAATGTCAAAAAAAGTCACATAAATCAAAATAACTTTTTCCAGTGTTTTAAAATTTTTACGTAAACAATGTTCAAATATAATTTTTTTTAAATCCTCATCCAAGGATATTTTTCTATTTATCTTCAGACAGAGTGGGAGGGAGAGAGAGGGAGAGAAAGGGAGAAAGAGAGAAACATCAACATGAGAGGGACACATCGACTGGCTGCCTCCTGCACGACCCCGACCAGGGCCGGGGACGAACGGCAACTGAAGTATGTGCCCTTGGCCAGAATCGAACCCACAACTCATTGGTCAGTGGGCCGACGCTCTACCCCTGAGCCAAACTGGCCAGGGCTCAAATATAATTTTTAAAAAGCACAAGCCTTATCACTGCTCAGTATTTGTAGTACCAGCATACCTTGCTTTTACACGACAAACATATCTTACTTCGTGCGTAAAACCGTAAATAACATTATCCCAAACCATTTACACGATTTTGATGAATTTTAAAATGTCAAAGCTGGCAGCAAGAGTGACGGCACCACTTTAGTAAACAGAAAAATCAACACATCCTTTCTAAGTGTTATCAAGATCATGAAAACCATATTATCTACATGTACTATTAAATTCTGCTAATTGTTCTGGTAATTGTTTCATTAATTTAAAATTCACCATCATGCCCAGCAGGTGTGGCTCAGTGGATTGAGCATTGTCCCATGGACTGAGAGGTTCCGGTTCGATTCCTGGTCAAAGCACATGCCCGGGTTTGGGCTCAATCCCCAGAGAAGGTGTGCAGGAGGCAGCCAATCGATGAATCTCTCTTACATCAATGTTTCTCTCTCTCCCTTCCTCTCTAAAAATTCAACAAAAACATATTTAAAATTCACCATTATAATTTCAAATCTATAAATACAGTATCATCCAATTATTCATTACCTGGTGGTACTAGAGCTAAAAAATAACAACCAAAAACAAAACCAAAAGAAGTGCTAAAATATCCCTAACTCTGTCATGGATGTTAAATATATCAAACAATTGATAGAGCCTAACAAACTGCCATGATAAGCTATGCTGTCAATTTAAGAAAGTACCCTGTAACAATTAGAGTTAATGCCAAGAATAAAAAGCATTATTAAAGCAGGGACTTTTAAGTTTTCAAAATGTCAAGGATTAATAGAAAAAAATGGGGGGGGGGAGGAACAGTGTCATGGCTGCAACATCAATGTCACCATCACTGAGTCAAGAAAACACCTATCTAAAGCCTAAAGTACTTTTTACCAGTAAACAGTTTTATTGGGCTATAACAAACATACTTATATAAAGCTCAACTTTTTAATGTATATAATACGTTGGTTTTAAAAATATCCACAAAACTATGCAATGATCACTACGATCTAATTCTAGAACATTTTCATCACCAAAAAAAGAAACCCCATATCCATTAGCACTCATTCCCATCCCCTGGCAATTCACTTTGTCTTTATGCATTGGCCTATTCTGGTTATTTCATCTAAATGGAATCATACATGTGGCCTTTTGTTTCTGGCTTCTTTCACTTAGCAAAATGTTTTCTAGGTTCAGCCACTGTATAGCATGTATCAATGTTTCTTTCCTTTTAATGGTTGAATTTTATTCCATTGTATGCATATACCACATTTGTTGATCTATCCATTCATCAGTTGATGGACATTAGGGTTGTTTCCAGCAGAAGTACTTTTGATAACTTAAACAGAGATACATTTTACCCAAAGTATTTACTACGCTTAAAAAATACGTTTTTGTTGTAGTTGTTGTTATGTTGTTAATCCTCACCTGAGGATATTTCTTCCACTGATTTTTTTTTTTTTAGAAAAAGTAGAAAGGAGGGAAGGGGGTGGGAGGGGGGGGAGAGAGAGAGAGAGAGAGAGAGAGAGAGAGAGAGAGATGTGAAACAGACACATCCACTGGTTGCCTCCTGCATGCACCCAGACCAAAGCAGGGAATCAAACCTGCAACCCGGGTATGTGCCCTTGAGACTGGGAATCGAACCTGAGACCCTTTGGTCTAAGGGCCGATACTCTAACCACTGAGCCAAACTGGCCAGGGCTAAAAGATATGTTTAAAAGCAAAACATATATGTATCAAATCATCACACTGTATACTTTAAATTTATTCAATGTTATATCAACTATATGTCAATAAAGCTGGAAAGAAAAAGACACTCACACCAAAAAGGCAAAACAAACTACAACTCTATACACTGATATACTATAAGCACACATCACCATATTAACATTTTATTAATTCATGGAGTTTTTAATTATGTGAAAGTTTTTGGGAATGCATCACTCATAAAAAGATGTCCTGTACAGATGGCCAGATTTTTAAGTAGTCTTCCCACAAAACTATTGACTGATCACTGCCTGGCTATATGAAGAGCATTAAGACTGTTTCACTCTGTTTTAACTCCGAAATAACCCAATTCTAGGGAATAGCATAAAGCATTTCTCAAAGGGAAATATGCTTGAAAGTCTATTACTTGGTCCCACTCACTCGTCCCTACCTTGCCCAAAAGTCTGAGTCACAATGCTTTAGTAGACTGACACTCTGCATTAATGTGAAAGGTGATCCAGTTCATTTTCTAACTTACAGTAGACAAACAACAGAGTTTAATGAAGTGGCACACTTTTCCATGTTTTCCAAAGTCAAACATTTATAGTCCAGTTTTGTTACTTTGTATAAAGTGCTTTGAGTTTCCAGAAATAATCAAGTTGAAATAAATAATCTCACTGCCTAAAGTACTATAAGCCACTTCAGTCCATTTTAGGACAAAAAAGAATTTAATTAAATACTCAAACACCTTCAGATGCAAGCATAAGAACTTTTTATAATCTACTATGTTGGATTAGCAAAACTAAATTTCTTGCTTGGCCTTATTGTAAAAAGGTGTAAACTTGAACACTAGAGACTGAATAGAGTAACTCCTCAAGACTTGCTTGCTTTCTACTGAAGTGAAAAGTACAAAGTTTGGTATAAAATATTATTTCACCTCAAATAATTCAAATGATGCTGCTTTTCAGAATAGTATTCTTCTGTCAGCTCCACCAGCATCTCCTAAAGTTTTTCTTCAGTCATACCCACTTTCAGAAAAGGAAATCAACACGTTATGTCAAGTCTTACACAGCAATTTAGAGAAGAAACCATGAAATCCAAATAAGCACATTTACAATTACAAACTAAGGAATGCTTAAATCAATAAAAAAGAAACCACATTGCCTAAAGTAGATTTTTTTCTAGTGGGAAAGTTGAAAAATTATTAATCTCTTACCTAGTAATATCATACACCATAAGCGCTCCTGCAGCTCCTCTGTAGTAGCTTCGTGTAACAGCCCTAAACCTCTCCTGTCCTGCTGTATCCCATATCTGCAGTTTGATTTTTTGGCCACTAACTTCAATTATTCTTGTACCAAATTCAACACCAATTGTGTGAGGACAATCAGCCATAACTGTTAGGGAGGAAAAGAAATATATATAATATTCCAACTTCAAAAAAGCTGCAAATGAAGGCCAGTGGCAGGGGGAATCCACTGGATAATCAAACGACTTAGTAATGCTTATAGGTTATAAAACAGACTAAAGCTAGCACATTAAAAAAAGAACCAAAACAACAAAAACAAAAACCCAGAAGTAAGAAGTCATAGAACAGTGGTCAGCAAACTTCTGTAAAGGACCAAATAATAAATATTTTATAAGTCTGAAGGCCAAAAGCCCTGTCACAACTATTCAACTCTGTTGCTGAAACACAAAAGCAGCCATAAACAATGCATAAAATGGGCATTAATTGTTCCAGCAAAACTGTACAAAAACAGACAGTGACTGAATTTGGCCTAAAAGCTCTTGTTTGCTGACCCCTGAACTAAAATAATCTGCTAATTAAAAATAAAGAGCATAATAAACTCTCCATTAATACCAATGTTATACTCTTTATCCTTTGATAATCCTTACATGTAACAAATCAATCAAGAGCTAGTAGTCAACCAAATTTTTATCCTGAAAATGCTATCAATACCTCAAAGAAAATCACCACATTTAATATATATTTATAGCTATATATTGGCAAGTTATATATGCGTAATCCAATAGAACAAATTTATTAGTCCTTTCCTTATAATTAAGCCACTGGAAACCTAAACCCACTATTCTCTGGTACAAGTACACACAGACCACTGGACACTTCATAAAAAAATATATTAAGCTAAAAAAATCCATAATTTTCAACTACATGGAAACAATTTCAACTGTATTAACCTATCAGTTACATAAAATAAAATGGCCCCTTCCTCTACCACCCAAGACAGAGTTGTACTTTGAACCTTAATCAAGTCATGAATGCATATGGGATTGCATTTTAAATATTTCCAATCCATTATTATACAGTTAATAAATGATACATGCAGCAAATTTTCCCATATAAGATAATTTCCATAATGCAAAGTCAGAAAATAAAAAGATTTAAATTTGACATCACAGTATACATTTTTAATAGTTTTACCATAAAAAAATCTAAAGTGAATAAAATTATATATGACACATAAAATCACCACTCTGCATATGTGGGTATATTTTATTTTATCTGCAACTATTTAAAAACAGAATCACTCCCTAAACACAGAAGTGCATATATAGGGAAAGGTTATGTTTAAATGCATAGAGTATACTGAAAATGACACTTTAAAAAAAATAGAAACGTGACAATATAAAATTTACTAATAGTTTACCTTACATTTTAAACTTACATTTTTTTTCTGTAAATTGATGAAGCAAGCAAGATTTTCCTACGCCCATGTCCCCTATTTAAAAAAAAAAGGTAAGTTTCAAGTGACAATTACATTTCTCAATTTCACACTCTTATAATTATATGCAATGACTGCTACACCCCTTACAATATCACAAATTTCTGGGACACTTAGAAAAGTTGTATTTCCCTAATTTATAATGAGTTCAAAAGATACTACAGGTCAGTTTTCACTGTGATGTATAAATTCACTATTCCCAACTTTCAGCAGTAATAGAATTTGATTATAAGTTATGTTAATAGCCACCAGCTAGGAAGTGCTTTTTTAACAGAGAAATTGTTGTAATCGTGTTTTTTACTTTGAGCTGTTTCAAAGTTTTATATTGTTCTTTCCCTTAACCATGCACAAAAGCAAAAGACTCCTAGGAGTGACAAATAGGGCAGCAGCATATAACAAGCAGAAATAAGTATTGGAAGCCTGATTCACTAGATCTTAACTCATATTTTATTTTTGCATAATTCCACAAATGAAAAGAATGTACACTACATGAAAACCATTAACAGAACAGTGACATCTCTGTACTACAGCAATTTAACCTTTGGTGAAGGAAGCATTACAATATAGTCACATAAGCTCAACATTAAACCAAATTGTTCTCATGTGAAGAATTAACTGAGAAGTAGATGTACTTTTCAACTGTGCTCTCACAACTATACTTGGATAAACTGCATTGTCTTTTAATTTGAGTAAAATCTTGCAACTTAAGGGAAAAACCACCAATATTATATTTTATCTATATTACGCAATTATTCTGAATCCAGCGTTTCTATCAATTTTTGGAATCCAGGGGCCCTGAGGGCTTTCATGGTATTTTTGTAATATATCAGCACCCCTAGGAAATTAATTTCATTCCCAGTATTAACAAGCTTTCAGGAAGCCCTTAAGAACAACCAACATCACTTCAAAGGCACCCCACATTGTTCTACAAAGGTATCCAGAGCCACAATGCACCCTATATTGTTCTATAAAAGTATCCAGAGCCACAGTGTGAAGGGTACATTGTTAATGCAAAACTAATCTTCTCAAAGGAGCTTTAATTTTGCACTGAGATAATTATCCACTTCTTCTGGAGTGGTATGTCAAATATTAGTATATAAGTATTTTGTATATTAACCTTCTTTGGAGAACAAGAGTGTAAGTGAAATGAACTTACCAATAATAATATATTTAAAGATGTAAGAGTAGTTGTATGGTGCAGTTGCCATGGTGGCACTAAAAACAAAGAAAACTATGTTACTTCAGTAGAAAAACATACAAAAGTTATCCAAGCTGATAACTGCTATCCTTTAAAGATATATAAAATAAAGCACAGTGATTATAAACAAAATGCTGGTTACAGTTAAGCTGGAATAAACCTGTATTTCCCAAATTGATCAAATGCACAAATTTTCATGAATGAACACTGCTTTAACATTCTCATGTATTATCCACGGAAATATAAGAAACCATTTATATCAAAACAACTCCAATATTTCATATTAAGAAATATACAATAACAAATATTACTCTGCAAAATGTTAAACAAGGAAATCTTTATAAATATGAGTCAAACATCATTATAAATAGTCTTCTTCCCCCACTTAAGGTCCCATCCCTATTAACTGGTCAAGTGAAGAACTGATAGCCTACTTGTTCAGAACTGATTTTTACAATAGGAAGTGTTTTTATTTTTATTTTTTATTTATTTATTTATTTATTTATTTATTTATTTATTTTATCCTCTCCCGAGGACATTCTTACACTTATCTTCAGATAGAGTGGGAGGGAGAGAGGGGGAAAGAGAGAGAGAGAAACATCGACGTGAGAGAGACACATGGACTGGTTGCCACCTACACGACCCCAACTGGGGCCGGGGACAAACTGCAACCGAGGTATGTGCCCTTAGCGGGAACTGAACCCGGGACTCTTTGGTCCGCAGGCCGACGCTCCAACCGCTGAGCCAAACTGGCCAGGGCAATAGGAAGTGTTTTTAAAAGTAACTACTAACTTACACAATGTAACTTTTTTATTCTACTATAAATCATTGATTAGCATAGCATCCAAAGAAAGAACAATAATTATTTTCAAACCAAATTAATGTCAGATTTAAATAGAACCACAAGAAACTCTTGTTCTCCTAGTGTTGTTTAAAGTCAATCAATGGCCCGGCCGGTGTGGCTCAGTGGTTGAGCATCGACCCATGCACTAAGAGGTTGCTGGTTTAATTCTCGGTCAGGGCACATAACCAGGTTGTGGGCCTGATCCCCAGTGGGGGGCATGCAGGAGGCGGCCAACTGATGTTCTCTCTCATCGATGTTTCTCTCTCTCCCTCTCCCTTCCTCTCGCTCTAAAATCAATATAGAAAAAAAAATTTTTTTAAGTCAATCAATGGCAATTTCATATGGTTCAACCTAACGTAGGATTTGAAGATTAACAATATATCAAATGTCTGCTATGTACTATTTTAGCAACTGAGAGAAATAATGGCATAAAATACTACCTGTGCTTGTAAAACTTGAAAGTTTATGTATTAGAATATATTTCAAAAGATCACAGCCTATTCCTTAACTTTAGATAGACTTAACCTAAAGAATTCTAATTTCTCTCCTACTTTTAATAACTTAAAAAACAACTCCCCAATTTTTTTCAAATGAATGCCTTATCAGACATTGCTAGGTGCTAGAGAAGAGGTGAATTCTAATACTGGTAATAACTTCCAATAAAATTATTCTCAAACCAGTTTTCAGTTTAAGCAAAGATAAAAATTCTTTATATATATGAAGGTTTAATCTTCATTTAAAAAAATTTGATTTCCAGTAATTTTTTTAAATGTTTTTTTTACTGTTTTGGCCAATTGTCACATTATACAAGCTACAGAATTGGTATGAATGGAAAAATTAATTTACTGAAATTAACACCTTCCTATATATCATATTTCAAATAAAATTTCCATATAACTAATAAAATATAACCCATAGAAAAAGTACATATGTAAAATAAGTGAATTACTGTTATCAGGGAAGGGGAAATTGTAAATTACTGGACAATCACTTCACACAATATTGCCTCCTTTCTTAGTTGTATGAATTACATTCAAGAGAAGTAGATGCCCTGTTACCCATTCCAACTTGACTTGTTGTAACACATTTATAATCAGTCTTTGACATCACAGAAAACTCCCTTAACCAGTTCTTTCAGGAAAGGGGTTTTTTTCTAGTCATCACTTTAATTCCCTTTTTCCAGACACTGGGGAATCAAAACGTTTAAAAATGAACTTGGTCCTGAGGCAAAAAGTGGTCTGAATTATTCACTAGATCTCTGAATCAGATTCCAAATACAAGGAAAAAAATAATCTCTCACAATTAAAATGATACTTAAAGTAGTTATAACGTCTTAACTTGCACACCTCCCAGACGCTTTTCTTCTAATTAATTTTTAACTCTTCTTTCCCCAAATTTGGGCAAAAATAAGAATTTAGTAACCTTTAAATTACTGTTTCTCTCATGTTCTTCCCCTTCTGACTTTCCTATTTATTTTCCCTGTTCTTACTAAAAGTTGTAGCTGTACATACTTTGCTTCCTTCCATTTTATGATCCTATCGCCTCTAACAATATCTATTTCTACTTGAAATGCTCTAAAGGCTAATCATGAAATTACAACCCAATTCTAGTCATACTAATTTATATACTTGCTAATTATCACACAAGCATTCATTAAATATCTACTCAGATGACTAATTTTGAAAATGTTTTTTAAAATGACCAAGTATTAATTGCAATCAACTATTTCCAAATAAAAGAGAATAATCAGTATTTCAGGTCAAATACCAGTGCCCTGTCTCTACTTCACCATACAATTTCCTAGTTTAAGTTTCTTAAAAATTACAAATAAAAACCCTAAAAGCAGAGCTAAAGAAAAACTACTCAAATTTACTAATTTCAGTAGATAAGGAAGGCAGAAAATATCTAGCACTGTAGCCTCGAATACAACAAACAGGTTGGTCCTCCCCTTCTTACTCTAAGGTAAGATATTAGCTAGGTTTAAATATACTCCTATAGTTAGTTTATTGATAACATTCACTCAAAATTATGTATTTGCAATAGAACTATATTCAAGTGGCCTCTTTTATTTATTTATTTCTTTTATTACATTATTGGGGTGACATTGGTTAATAAGATCATACAGGTTTCAAGTATACATTTCTATGATATATGATCTGTATATTGCATATTAACTATTTAACTGTGCTTTAACCAAGGATTTCCCAACCTCATTTCCTGAACATGAAACATACCACTGTTAAGGTAATAAGATGAGAAACATATTTTTAACTAGCAAGTAGCTTTTCGGAAAGGGGAATAAAGTTTTTCCCCTATTACTTAAGGGGTGCCTTTGCTTCACTTATTCAAAAGTAAAAAAGAAAAAAGGTGTAAGAAATGGTAATCTAGTTCAAATGCTCTGAAAACATGAGTCCAACCTCTCAACACTACAATCTCCACTAATTAAAAAACCTTGGTAATATTCTGTAACTTATGCACAACTACTGGTATAATTAAAATGCACTTTCTTCCAGCTTTTACGAAAAGCATTTGAATAAAGTTCACATGCACATTAAATCGCCTTTAATGCCTTTGATTTCTTTAAGGAAAAAAGAGCACTACATTCAGGCATCATTAAATATATGAACAACTTGTAAATTAACAACAAACACAAATGTTATGGTTAACATTTACTGGGCACTTAATATATGCCAGGGAATGTGCTAAATACTTTACATGCAATCTAATTTAATTCTCACTACTACCCTTATAAAATAGTGACTAGTATCCTTATTTTGCAGATGAGGAAAGACTGAACAAGCAAGTAACCTGCCTAGGTCACACAGCTAATCGGTCAAGTCTACATTAAACATAGACTGTTTTGACTATCGTGTCTAACCACACCACCATCATCCCTTCTCCACAGTTATGAGATGTACCTGTGAGTACGTCTATGAAACCTTATATAGTACATTGGGACACAAATCTTTCTCAGTTCACTCAGTTGGTTCTAATTTAATATTCTGAATAAGAAGTATTAAATGATTACATTCAGAGGATGCACTGTAATCAAGACTTATAGGTATGGATAAATGATAATACTTGAAATAATAATTCATATTATATCTACTTACAAAAAAAGTTTCTGAAGGAAAATAACATTTGTTGAGAGTAAACCATGGGATGATCTGCACTTTTCCCTATATCGATTATCTTACATAATTGTTAGTTAATTCTCACAACTCTGCAAAATCATTATTATGTCCACATAAAAACTGAATAAATACAAGTTTGGAGAAATCCACATTTGGCCAGTGTTACAAAGTTAGTAAATGGCAGAGATGGAACTTGAACCCAGGCCTAATTCCAAAGAACCTGATTTTCTTTAAGGTAGCTTATTAAAGGTATATACATATGTAGACTGATAAAATAAAAACAAAAGCTCAAAATTAGAGAAAGATAGAGGATAATTATACTAAAAAATTAGGGTAACAGTTTTACTATCAGTGGATGTAAAATTTAGCTCTAAATTTTCTGGCTGTCAAGAGAAATGTTTACCAAATGCATAATTAAACACCAACTGTTGTGTGGCCTGTTTTAAATATTAACTATGCTTAATACTGCTGTAACAGGATTTTGCAACCTTACCTCTTGAACATGAAACATACCACTGTTAAGGTGAGAAAACTTTTTAAAATGGAGTTTACTATTGCATAAAATGCTTCAACGTGCCCTTTTTTTTTCCCACTTAAAGAAAATTATGGATGTTTTTCTAGGCCAATACATATAGATCTAAATGGTTACTAAATGCATATCAAATATAATCATCGTTGTGCCAAAAATAGAACGGCATGGTCTTCATATACTGAACCAGACTCCTTTCCAAACAAAATTATACAGACATATAAATGACCAGTTTTGAAATATGCAGGTAGAGATGTGAAAGTAGGCACTTTCATACACTTTGCTTGTGGGAGGAGTCTGAATTGCCACAACATCTTTGGGCAGTATATATTTTTAAATCTTAAAAAAAAAAATCCAATTCACCCTTTGGCCAAGAAACCCACTTAGAAGTAGCCTACAGAAATAAAAGTTTCAGTCCACAAGGTTACAGGTCCAAATGCATTTAATGCAGTATTTGTACAGAAAGAAAAAAAAAAAAGCAAAACTGGCAACAATTTAAACTCCTATCAACAGGGAAATGACTAAATAAAGTACATCTGTACTATGAAACAATACACATCTAGTTTAAAAGTCATTTAGAAATATATGTATTAACCTGTAAGTAGTATCCATGATTTTAAGTAGAAAAAAAAAGGCCTGTTGCGGAGTTTGATGCAATAGCATTGCCCATTTTTAATATACATACACACACGCCCCTCAATCCTATATGCACATAATATGAAAGAATACACATTAATTTGTAAAAAATGAACACATGGGCTGAAAATAGAAAAAGGGAAGAGAGAAATTAACTTTCTTTATCCATTCCTGCACTGACAGTATAATGACCATGTACTACTCTAAAATATTCAAAGAAAAAATAAAGAACTGTTAAATATTTTTCAAGTATTTTACATAAAAATTATGATACACAAATTAAAAATAAACCAAAACAAGAGAACTCCCTTATATAGTATTTCCAACATTACTTCCACATTCACCAATAATATGGGGAACATATGAAGTCAATCATATGATCAGTCTCAAAAAATAAACAAAAAACACCCTAATTATTAATGGTATTTCCAGTTGTTTTTGTTTTTGTTTTTTTCATCCTCACCCGAGGTCATTTTTCCATTTTTTTGTTCAGATAGAGTGGGAGGGAGACAGAGGAAGAGAGAAACATTGATGTGAAAGGGACATATCGAGTGGCTGCCTCCTGCAGGGCCCATCCAGGGCCAGGGACAAACTGCAACCGAGGTACATGCCCTTAACGGGAACCGAACCCGGATGTCTCTGGACCGCAGGCTGACACTCTAACCACTGAGCCAAACCGGCCAGGGCTCCAGTTGTTTTAAAAAACAGTTTGGATCCTTATTGTGTTAACTTATGCACTGTGTCTGACTAATCCTTTCACAACTGTTATAAAGCTATTTTATTCTACTCCTTAGAATATATGATGTTACTGGATACTTTTTACATAACTGATTCAAGACAACACAGGAGAAAAGCAACACCCACTAAACATTTCAGATGATTTAAATTCTGATCCTCACTGTTGAGATTATTATTTTTTTGCATGCAAAATATCTTGTTAAAAACCAAGAGACTGCCCTGGCCAGTTTGGCTCAGTGGTTAGAGTGTCGGCCTTCGGACCAGAGAGACCCAGGTTCGGTTCCCGCTAAGGGCACGTACCTCGGTTGAGGTTCGTCCCCGGCCCTGGTTGGGGTCGTGTGGGTGGCAACCACTCGATGTGTCTCTCTCACATCGATGTTTCTCTCTCTCTCTTCCTCCCTCTCTCCCTCCCACTCTATCTGAAGATAAATGCAAAAATGTCCTCAGATGAGGATTAAAAAAAAAAAAACCCAAGAGACTGTTTTTGTGATTCCACTATAAAAATCTTTATTGAGCATCTACTAAGCACAAAGCCTTATGCTAGTTTGACAATACAGTAATACTTAAAAAAAAAAACAAAAAAACAACATTGTCCCTGTCTTCATGAAACTCAAGAAAAGCATTTTCATTTGCTTATAAGTCCAGCAAAGTAGAATGCTACTTGATTTGTCAGTCAAGTGAACACAAAAATTTGGTAGTCAGTCTAATACTCTAGTCTAATCAAAATGAGTGGTGGCTTTCCTTTCCTCAACAGTAAAGCAACCTCTGAAAAGAAACCACCCATTTCTGAAATTCACCTACAAAAAAACCCAAACCTCACTTTTTTTTTCTTCAGATAGAGTGGGGAAGAGAAAGAGAGACACATCGACTGGATGCCTCCCGCATGACCCTGACCACGGCTGGGGACTGAACCGCAACCAAAGTACATGCCCTTGATGGAACTGAACCCATGACTCTTTGGCCAACACTCTAACCACTGAGCCAAACCAGCCAGGGCAACAGCTCACTTTTTTTTTTTCTTTATTGATTTTAGAGAGAGGGGAAGGGAGAGGGAGGGAGAGAGAGATAGATACATTGATGAGAAAGAACATCAATTGGCCGCCTCCTGCATGCCTGCCACTGGGGACTTGGCCCACACCTGGGCATGTGCCCTGACTAGGAATCAAACCGGCGACCTCTTGGTGCTCAACCACTGAGCCACACTGGCCAGGCAACACCTCATTTTTGACAAGCTATTTAATGTCACACACTTTTATACAAATCAATAATGTGAATAAGAAAAAAACTTGAATTCCTTCATGTGTCAACAGCAAGATTATTTCAGGTAACTATGTTGGTATGCTATGAATAAGAAATAAAGTACTTCAATGCTGCATCTCTGTTCACAGAAGTAAAGTACTTAGGAGAAAAACCAATACCTCCCCCTGCCCGCCTTTACTACTATAATTAAGAGGATTAGTAACAGTGAAAATTTTACTGTTGAAATATGATGTCTGAGATTTGTTTCAAAATAATTTGGTGGAGAGGACACAGGTGTATGTGGATGAAACAAGACTGCCAATCACTGATGACACTGGCTCATAGGTATATGAAGGCTTAACCTACTATTCTATGATATATGTCTTTAAAATAATCTAGAATAAAAGTATTTAAAAAGTAATGCAGAACATCTTTGATACCTCTATTTGTATACTGCTGTCTCCAGTCATGCCTGGCATTTAATCATATAAAAATGTTTCAAACTTTTTGAAAAATGAAGCCTCTCTCGATAGCCCTTGTTTCAACATATTCTATTTGCTTTAACCAAAGGTTTCTTCCAAGTGCAATATCTTACTAAGTTTATGAAAAGATATTTAATACTGATAAAAATCAGTTGTAAAAACACCCCAAATTCTGGTGAAGCACGCAACAACCATAAAGTTTTACATAAAATACAAAGAGCAAAAACTTTTTATTTTATTTTATTTATTGTTTTAATCCTCACCAGAGGATATTTTTCCATTGATTTTTAGATAGAGTGGAAGGGGGGGGGGGACAGGAGGAGGGGAAGAGGGAGAGAGAGAGAAAAATCGATGTGAGAGGTGAGAGAGACACATCGAATGGTTGCCTCCCGCACAACTGCAACCAGGGCTGAGCCAAACCTTTTTAAAATGTAGCTTTAACCCTGGCCGGTTTGGCTCAGCAGTTAAGAGTGTCTGACCAAAGGGTTGTGGGTTCAATTCTTGGTCAAGGGCATGTACCTGGGTTGCAGGTTGGATCCTAGGCCCCAGATGGGGTCGAGTGGGAGGCAACCAATCGATGTGTCTCTCTCACATCGATGTTTCTCTCGCTCTCCCTCCCTTCCACTCTGAGAAGCAATGGAAAAATATCCTCAGATGAAGAAAAAATACATATATAATGTAGCTTTAATTCCAAGGGATTTTTAAGGTTATTGGAATGTAAGGTTTTACATCTTTTAAATAACTGCCATTTACTGAGTGCCTAATAAACATATGCCAGCTACTTTATAAGTAATCTCTAATCCTAAAAACTCATTTTACAAATAAGGAAACCATCTCAGAGAAGTGATATATCCGTGATCATATACAACTAAAGAAAAAGTTAAGATTAAGGCCCAGGTCTAAATCTACAGCTCTCCAAAGCCATGCTCCTCTCATTTATTCAACAAATACTGAACACTCATTACAAGCCTGGCACTGTTTCAGGCAATGGAACACTAACTATATGCCAAGCAACCCGCCAAGGGTTTTTAATCCCATTTAATCTTCAACAATTCAAAAATGTAGGTACTATTATCCTGGGTATAGATAAAGGCACTGTGTCTGTGTCTGAGAGGTTAAGTAACTTGCTTATGGTCACTTAATTAGGAAGTCAAAGCACACTACATATTACATGCCTCAAGGCATAACCAAGTAAAAGTGCCTATGCAGAATACTGAGGAAAATTTTTGGAAAAGACTTAGGGGAAAAGTAGGAGCTGAATTAGTGCAAGGTTAAGTTTGTCTTTAATAACCAAGTCTAAATAAAAGGCAGTTGTGAAAGTAATGAAATGAGCAATAAACTTTGCAAGAGTTCGAATCTGAGCTCTGACTCTTGCTGTGAGGCCACCAGGAAAGCACTTGGCTTCTGGGAACCCCAGTTTCTTCCTCAAATATAAAATGGAAATCTTGCCATCTCTGCTCTGTAATTGTGAGAATGAGGACTGGCAGTGTAGTGGCTGACACGACAGACTTTGGGTTATAAAGGAGCAATACACTGTCATCCAATGCAGAAATAGTTAAAAAGGAATTAAGCTGTAGCTGCCTTATAAAAGGTCAGGTCTGTAACCCCTGGCCTACCTTAAGTGCAGCAAACACCATTCTCCGTGCAGGGTGAGGCCAGTTTGCATGCACCATCAGTAACCGGCCACATCACAACTTCAAGCCTCAGTTTCCTCACTTATAAAATGCAGATAACTCGACTTATCACCAAGAGCTACGTGAAGCATGATAAACCTGTGTGAAGACACCTAAATCTGTGCCTGGCCCAGAGTCAAGTGCAAAACCATCGAAACAACGCCTGTTCCTCCTTTTCAGTTTTAGAAAAAGCCAAAACTTTTGGTCTTCATCATTTCTAGATCCTGTCTGGGCTCGGGGCCTTATAGGATGCCACGGGCCTTGGAGGGGCCCACCCAAAGCGGAACTCCCAAGCAGACCCACAGACCCCTTCTCCAGCCCGAGTCCTGAGACAGTCCACCCACCCCGACAAGGACACCGGCGCCGGTCCAAGATGCCGGCGTGCTGCCTTTTGTACTCAGGGCCAGGCGCGGCCTTCGGGACGGCGACTGCCACGTCTGGGGCTCGTGGGTTGCAGGGCGGCGCGGCTCGCGCAGACAAGCACCGCGGGGGTGGGCTGCAGCCGCCGGGAACGGCAGCGAGGGGAGAGGGGCCTGCGGAGAGGCCAGTCTGTCCAGTCCTGCCGAGGAGGCGGGGAAGGCGAAGCCGAACACACCCTTCCCCGCACGCCTCGAAGCTCTCCGCGGAGCGAGGAGGGCCAGAGGCTTCGGCGGGCACAGCGCGGGGACACTTTCGCCCCCACAAGGGGGGTACGGGCAGGCCGGGCCCCGGAGCGCCCACCGCGACCCCGGGCCCGCCGCGGCCTGACAGGGCCTGCCCTGCGGCGCCGCCCGCCCGCAGCCCCGGCTCGCCGTCGTCCCCACCCTCGGCCCTCCGAGACCCAGGCGAGGAGGCCTCGGCTGCACGGGCACTGCGGAAGGCCTGCGTTACCTGGGGGGTTGCTGGTGGCTGGGCAGCTTTCCGGGCGGGAGGGGGGGCGTCAGGGCGAGGAAGAAGAGTGCGGGCGCAGCCAGAGAGGGGCGGGGGCGGTCGGCCGAGGCCCCCGGCAGCGAGCAGGCCGGACGAGGAGGTGCAGACGCGCTGGCGGCAGTAGCAGTGGCAGCGGCGACTGCTCCTGGGCTCCCTCAGGATCTTCCTCGGGCAGGTCCAAGATGGCGGCACTCCCTGCACAGGGTTTCCTGTCACCCTCGCAATGGGCCGGACCACAAAAGAAGGGGGAGGAGGATGCGCGCGCAGCTGGCGGAGCCCGGAAGAGGGTGGCCGGGCCCGGGCTGCTGAGCCACGCCCCTTCCTCAATCCTCCCATTCGGAGTTGTCGCGCCGCCACGGAGGCCCGCCCCACTGGCCCTCACGCTAGAGGGGGCGGAGAAAAGCGCTCATGCGCAAGTGCAGTTTACTGCGCAGGTCCGCGTAGAAGCTGCTGAGCGAGGTACGTCTGGGTCTGGCAGGGCTAGGATTGTCACTCTGAAGACTTTTTACTATTTTTAATGCCAGCAAATACTACTTAATGTACACTTACCATCCACCAGCCACTGTGCTAAGCACACAGTTACTGCAGTCATTCATTCATTCATTCGTTCGTTCAACATGTATTTATTGAGCTCTGTACATAGCAGTGAGCAAGCCACACTACTGGTTCCCTGTCCAGGAGGTACATATCCCCATTTTATCGATGGCGAAACTGAGACTCAGATTGATCAAGTTTCTTGTCCAAGATCATGCAGCTAGGAAGTGGCACTTTCTGCCCTATGTTTCACTTCTGTCCCTTTTTAACCTCCTTTTAGGGGTGCCTTTGACGGGAGGAGAGACATTGTGACCACATTTTTCACAATTTGTTCATCACCTCCCATATTCTAATTTGGTCTGCTGTTATCACCTCCCTAGAACGTTTAGCACAACCCAGTACAAAGCTGCATTGTGATTTTTGTAGGTCCTGGTCACTTTTGCCTTGTACTTGTGGATCTATATATATAATTCATATTTTACAACTGTATTGGTTTAGAGATTAAAACATTAATGAACATTTTCTTCGACCTAAAAGTTTTATTTTTCCCTCTGATTTTAAAGTAACTTAAAACATTATTGTGGGCCCCTAAAAGTATTATCAGCCCTAGGCACTGTGCTTAATGAATAAGACCATTGCCTCGGTCCCCCAAAATGGAGTTCAAACTCACTCTTGGCATTCAAATCTTTCGTAAGCTGCCTCTGTCATGGGCAAGTGAGATTTCATTGGAAAAACGTATGGCAATTTACGCTTTTTTCAGATCTTATTTTCAGAAGGACCTGGGAGCAAAGCCCTGTTCTGCAAGTTACTAATGATATGATGTCATTGGGCATGTCACTTGATTTCTCAGCTCTTTGGTCTCTTCTGCAAAATAAGTGTGATGATGTCTGTCTCACAAGGGCCTTTCTAAAATTAAATGAGATAATATATGCAAAATGCTTGGCATATAAGAATTTAATATATGGGAATGGTTATTATAAGATAATCTAATATAAGGAAATATTGATATCCCTTCCAGCCCTATAGGTCTATTCCTATATTCTTTAGTTCTAATAAATCATGTGTGGTCACAATTTCACATCTCTGAAATCAAGAATTTTGCCTGTACCAAATAAAAGAGAAAGCTGTGAACCAATTGCCATTACTTGTGCAGCAATGAACTTAGGCTGGACTAGAAAGTATCTGTATATCCAGTTGTCACCTGAATGGAAACCTTAGTGCATAGCTAATGATTATTGAATACTTACTATGTGCCAGGAAGTGTCCTAAGAATCATGCATAGTTTCTTTTTTTTTTTAATCCTCACCTGAGGACACTTTTTCATTTTTTGCTCAGATAGAGTGGGAGGGAGAGAGAGGAAGAGAGAGAGAGAGAAAAACATCGACGTGAAAGGGACACATCGAGTGGCTGCCACCCGCACGACCAACCAGGGCCGGGGGACAAACTGCAACCGAGGTACATGCCCTTAGCGGGAACTGAACCCGGGTCTCTCTGTACCGCAAGCCGACGCTCTAACCGCTGAACCAAACCGGCCAGGGCCATAGTTTCTTATTTAATCCCTACAACACCCCCATGAAATTGGTACTATATTCACCCCATTTTATAAATGAGAAAACTGAGTGTCACACAGGTCTAAAGTCATATAGATAAAAATTGATAGTATTGGGAATTGAATTCAAGCATATATGACTTCAGAGCTCCCATTCCTAAGCACCACTTCATACTTCATTCCTTATATGCACTTGTAGCAGGTTAAATGTAGATCCCTAATTGCTGCTTAAGTCTAGGTAAAAGACATTACACTTTTATGCAGCATTAAAGAGAGACACTGTTGTGAAAGCAGAATACCTGTCACATGCTAAGCAATGCAATTAAAGTAGAAATTGTCAGTTCTTGTGATAAGTCACAGAATTTTCAAAGTCAGGAGAGACTGTGACCAATTACATCATAAAGAACCACTGTCTATTGTATGTAAACATCTATCAGGATTTCTAGGCAACTTTTTAAAAATGTTGTTTATATGAAGTGATGTATACATAAAATATTCATTGCAGCACTGTTTGTAATAGGAAAAGCCTAGAGACAAACTATTACTTGAAAACTTATAATACATTTTAGTACACACATGTTGTGAAATATATGCAGTGCAGCAGTTAAAAGGAATGAGACATGCCCTGGCTGGTTTGGCTCAGTACTCAGAGCATTGGCCCACCAACTGAGGGGTTGCAGATTCGATTCCTGGCCCTGGTCAGGGTCATGTGGGAAGCAACCAATCAATGTGTCTCTCTCACACTGATGTTTCTCTCTCTCTCCCACCTTCCACTCTGTCTAAAAACATTCAATGGAAAAATATCCTGGGGTGAGGATTAAAAAAATAATAAAATAAAAGGAATGAGGCACATGTATATGTCCTGATATGGAACAATCTCTAAGAAATACTTCAAGTGGTCCGGCCAGTGTGGCTTGGTGGTTGAGTGTTGACCCATGCACCAAAAGGTCACCAGTTCGATTCCCCAAACCTGGTCAGGACACATGTGCGGGTTATGGGCCAGATCCCCAGTGGGGGACATGCAGGAGGGGGCCAATTGCTGTCCTCTCTCATCAATGTTCCTATTTCTCTCTCCCTATCACTTTCTCTCTCTAAAAAAAATTAATAAAGGAAAAAAATAAAAAAAAATACTTCAAGTGAAAAAAGAACAAGATGCAGAAAACTAAATAATGTGCCAACATTAGTTAAACTAAAAGAAAAGGGAAATAGACACATATGTTTGTGTAACTGAACGTTGAGAGGGATTTTTCCTGTTGTCTTGAAACTGCTGCCGAGGCCCAAATCTGAACAAAAAAGTCCATAGGAGCCCACGTTCTGCACTGAAAGAATTGCCAGTGGTTGGAACCAGCTCTATTCCAGCAGGGCATAGGAAGAGCCATTATTGTTCGACCAGCCCCTCCACCAACCCCTCCTCCTCACTTATTCCCCACCCACCTCTCTCCCCACAGACAAACCATCACTACTAAACAGTGGAAAGAAAGAATGGGAGGTGGGAGGGAAGTCAGCCTTTAGGGAAAATGAGTGTTCTGAAAAGAGACCCATCCTTTCCTCTTCCTCCACGAGAATAGCTACTGAACATTGGGCGTGCCTGCAGAAGAGACTGACACCACCACCCCTGCCCACCCCCCTATATATGTTTGTACAGCAGGCTTACTGATCTGCTCTGCCCCATTGCTTCCTAAGGAAAATACAAATGAAGAGAGACCACATGGCAGGGGACTTTGGATGGCATGGTGGACGGCTCTAGATGGAGAGGGACTAAAACTGTCCCCATCACATTCACATATCCCTGGACTTCCCAGTCCTAGATTGGAGAACAGCAAAGAGATGTTCAAGCTGGAGGTCAGCTGGAAAATGCAGCAAATATATGAGGGGTCACCCACTCCTAGGGGAGATACATGAGATCACTCCAGGTACTGATTCTTTGTCATATCCACCTGTTCTTTTTTTTCTACCTGTTTATATTTTTATAATTCCTTTTGTAAAATTAGATATTATTCTACTCTCTCTTTTTCCAAAGCCTAAGTGCTTAAGTCATTTTCAAATCTCTCTATTGTGTTCATTTAAGCAAAATTAATTCATCTCCTTATTGGTTTTATGGGCTTATTTTTGTTGTTGTTAATTTTTCTCATATGTTTTAGAATTTTGGTTCAGAGGCATATCTTGGATTGTACACTTTTTTTTCTCTAGCTCTCTCTACACTTACCCCTTTTGGTATAGTGGTTTTGGAGTTGCCACCAATCCAGAACCAGATATTAAAATATCAAACCCTGGCTGGTTTGGCTCAGCAGTTAGAGCATTGGCCTGGAGACTGAGGGGTCATGGGTTCGATTCCTGGTCGGGAGCACATATCTGGGTTGCAGGTTTGATCCCTGGCCCCAGTCAGGCTTGTGCGGGAGGCAACCAATCGATGTGTCTCTCTCACATTGATGTTTCTCTTTCTCTCTCCCTCCTTCCTTTCCACTCTATCTAAAAAAATCAATAGAAAAATATCCTTGGATGAGGACTAACAAAAAAATAAAATAAAATAAAATATCAGTGTCCAAATTTTTAGAGTAATGTTGAAGATACTGCAAAACCAATACAGTTTGTACTTTGAAATTTATTACTATGTGCATGTGCTATCTAATTTTTAAAAACTAAAATATTTTCAGATGTAGCTGATTGACTTTCAGTGATACATAATTGAATTAAGTGAAAACAAATAAAAAATACTGGTTTAATCAAAAAAGAAATTATCCTAGATATACTTCAAAATTTAGCAGGCTGACCAAGAAGTCAAATCAAGTGCATGGGACTCTTTAGTCTTTGGTATGTAAAAGGACTAGACTCAAATCCTAGAAGAAAGTGATGTATAAATGTAAGTATATGTAGCCCTGGCCAGTTTGGCTCAGCAGTTAGAGCATCAGCCCGCAGACTGAAGAGTCTTGAGTTTAATTCCCGGTCAAGGGTGTATACCTCAGTTGCGGGTTCAGTCCTGGCCCTGGTTGGAGTCGTGTGGGAGGCAACCAATCGATGTGTCTCTCTCACATCAATGTTTCTCTCTCTCTCTCCCAGACTCTCACTCTATCTGAAAAAAAAAAATCAATGGAAAAATATCCTTGAGTGAGGATAAATAAAAATAAAAATAAAGTAAGTATATGTATATGCTATATTCAATTGTAAAAGAAATTTTGTGACCATTAAAATAGCCCCTCCCCTCAGCCATATACCGTATACTAACACCGCCTCCAATGTAGTCCTCTGGAGTTATAGTTTATGGGGGTGTGACCTTCTAACATTAACCCATAACAACAACAAAAATCATGTAAGGTGAAAAGTGTACTTGAAAATTTCTCGGGAGAGCTTGGCACTGGAGACTGATTTATTGTCTCTAAGTTTTCCTTCCGTGTTTAATCTGATAGCTGTCTCTTTGGCTGACTACCAGAAGCAGTGGGTGGTTTAGATTTAGAGGCCATGTTACATGAAAAAATATGCATCTTTGAATTTTGAAATCACACTCAGTATGACAAAATGACCATGTGAAAACTAAGATCCACTAAGATTATAGCAGATTCAACTCTTCATCACATGCTTGCTCCAAGGCATGCATTATTTAGAATAAGGGAGTGCAGAATAGTATTTACATTTTCTCTATTGGTTTGTTAACCTTGTACATTTAGTTGAAATAATGTAAGTTAAAGCATGTGATGTGACACACTGCATTAAATATGGTGACTCTCGACATGGCACAAGCATGGTAGGTGCTGTCAAGAACTGAGATCTTACCCTAGTTGCAAGCCAACAACTTAGCCTAATGGAGTTTCATGGATCCAGGCAGAAGACATGAGATTTCCTGCTTCAGAGACAAAGGACTTCATTTTTCACAGCACTGCATGTAGCACGAGCATCAGCATATTTGTATCAGCTCCCGGATGTCTGAACACACAGTTTGTTATAGGAGAGGAATCTTGAGCTTAGGGAAACCAAATATTTAATAGCGGAGAGGAAGCATTTCTGTCCTTTGCTCTGAAGGGAAACTATTTTCCAAGGCTTTTTGTTCTACAAACATTCTTGAAAAGATAGTCTAGGACAAATGACAGTCAGAGCCTTTGCTCTCAAGATGTGCAGAAACACAAGAGACCCACGGAGGGTTGTCTCCCAACAGGGACAAGATTTTATTGTGCTGTATTATATTTGGAGGGAGGGGGCAATGAGTGAATGGTTTGCTATAGAGGAAAGAATATGGTTTTGAGAGCACACTGAGCTTAGCTCCATTTCTAGCATAATTTTTTATTAGGTATGTGACCTCAGTCAAATAACTTCTCTGAGCCTCAACTACATAATGGGATAATAGATCGACCCCTAATGAATTGTCCTTTAGATCAACTGAGAAAGTGTCATGAAAAGTATCTGGCACAGTATCTGGAATAGTCTAAGCGTTCAACAAGTGCCCAATTCTTCTAGTCTTCCCCATTTACTGATTCCCTCATACAGTCAGGTGCACTGTTAGGCCTCTACCAGAGCCCCGAAACCCTCCCCCAAATTGGGAAGCAAATTCTAGGCTCCTTACTCAAGTTAGTTAAAGATACATGGGTTCAGATGCTGTAACTAAGAGACCCAGAAATGGTAATGACTTTCACAAGTTAGAAGTTTACTCCTCTCTCACATAGAAGTCTGGATAGGTAGTCAAGAGCTGGTGTGGCATCTTAAAGGTGGCAATGTTTAAGCTCTATCTTGGTTGCTGCACCGCCACCCAAATACATAGCTTCCATCTTGTAGTTCAACATTCTTACTCCAGCTGCCACCGTCATATCCCATTCCAGCCGGCAGAAAGAAGAAAAATAAATAGATGAGTGGATGAGTTGTGGTCACTCCTAGCTGTAAGGGAGGCTGAGGAATTTAGTCTTTATTCTGGGGAGGTTTATTATTCATAGAGGAAGAAAAGAATGGATATTGGGAAACAACTAGCCATTTCTGACTCACCACCCTTCTTTGCTTAAGAGTGGGCAGGCATTAGAACTCAAAGGCCTAGGGAAGCTAGAGTTACACTCCGAAGCCACCTAGGCAAGGGTGAACCAGCAGTAGACCATGGAGCTTTCTCACCAGTGTAATTTCCTCAGAAGCCCGTTTTGGGCTCTCTGGGGACTCTGAGTAGCTAGCATCCCATTTGCCTTGCCTGAGTTCTGAACAAGTAGAGAAATAAAACAAAAAGAAGCAAAGGGAGGTCAAAAGATCACTTGTATTACTGACATAAACCAGGTTGAGGAAGAGGCTTTTAGACTGGTAGCTAATAGTGAATCCCAGAGCCAGGCTGCAAAGACTAGGGCAGGCACCGTGCTGTGGGGGGCATGGAGCCACCGAAGCAGCTCCCCTCCAGGAAGAAGGACAGTACTGAGTTGAGCAGGACCAGGTATTCCAAAATTTACCCAACAGATCAGTCCTTCCTTTCCCAGAATGTGCTCAGAAAACACACACACACACTTCCTCATTGAAACAAGAACTAGGAAAAAGGGATTCCCCTTTTCCATCCACGGCGAGCAAGGAGTGAGACTTAGAAATAGCCGAGAACACAACTATAATACAGCCCACAGAGACAAGAAGGACCAAAGTTGCCAAGTCAGAAATTACCCAACATTATAGTTGGATTTGGGTCCCAGCCTTGCCTCATAGTAGCTGTATAGTTTTGGATTAATCCTGTAAACTCTCCAATTCTTCATTCCCTTGCCTCTAAAATGCGGAAACAGTAGTATCTAATTCCTCAGGTAGTTGTGAAGAGAAAATGAGGTAAAGCATGCAAAGCTCTTAGCAGAGTGCCTGGTAGTAAATAAGCCCTCTGGAAACAGTAGCTGTGATTATTATTTCTGAGAACCAGTCAATAGCTCCTGAAGCAGTTTCTTCTTTGCTATTGTGGAATTCCACAGAGATGGGACGGGTTTCTGCAGAATAATAAAAAGAATTGGGGAGAGAGGGAGGAGAGGAGAAGAATGGGGAATAGGCCTCCGCAGACTTAGCTGGTTGGAAAGATTGGCTGGAATACAGTCCAGAGTAAATTGGGCTGGGGTTTCCCTTTTCCATACCCAGTATGCCACTGTGCCACCCCAAACACACACACACACACGCTACCATAAACCAGCCAATATTCAGAGTCTGACATCACTACTCCCTGTTTCCTGGGGAGGATATTGCCTTTATAGATATATTAGTTAGGAGAGGCTAGGTTTTGCTGTGTAACAAATGACCCCAAAATCTCAGTGGCTTATAACCACAAAGGTTTACTTCCTGCTCACCCCTATGTCCATGACGGGTCAGCTGCGTCCCTATTCCACATCATCTTTACACCAGGACCCAGGCTGATGGAGCACTCTTTCTTGCTCTCTCTGTGGGAAATTGCCAGATTTTATGGCAGAAGGAAAAGAGACATGGTGAACAGGCTTCTGTTCCAAGGTGACATACATCACTTGTGCTCCTATTTCATTGGCCAAAGCAAGTCTTATAGCCTCATGCTGACAGAGTTGGGGCACATAATTCTCCTCCAGGGAGGTGACCATAAGTGAAGAGTATTCCAGTTTACCACAGTGGACACTCAATTCCGGAGGGCCAGCCAGCCACTGAGAGCTGTTTCTTAGCTGACTGACCTCAGCTTTATACTCGGTGAAATGAAGGTAGCAGTACTTGTCCTGTGAGTCTCCCAGAGAAGGGGTAAGAATTCAGATGAATTCTTGCAGGTATGAACATGGTGTATAAACTGTAAAGTGTTACACTCCCAGGAGTGGAGGTCTCATTACTAGTATGATTTTATGAGGAGAGAAAAGAGTACTCCTCCCGCTCCCTGTCCTCAGAAAGGACTTGAGCTTACTAGCACGTAACCCGGTGTCTTGTGCAGCATTTGACTTCACTCAGTCTTCACAATTACAATACAAGGTAGGGAATGTTATTAATCCACGTCACAGATGTGAGAACAAAGAGGTCAGGTTGCTTGCTCAAGGTCACAAAGCTAGAGAATGATAGAGTTAAGACTCAGACCGAGGGCCATCTGCTTTGGGGTTGCAACTGCTCATTTAAAAGTTGGTGATGGCCTGGCCGGTGTGGCTCAGTGAATTGAGTGTCATCCCATGAACTGAGAGGTCACTGTTCAACTCCTTGTCAGGGCACATGCCTGGGTTGCAGGCTCGATCCCCAGTAGGGGGTGTTCAGGAAGCAGCCAATGGATGTTTCTCACATCGGTGTTTCTATCTCTCTCTCTCTCTAAAAAACAAAATTAAAAAAAAAAAAAAAAAAGTTGGTGATGATATTTTGGTAGCCTGATTATTTCAAATAAATGCTTCCAGGGATAAATGTTGCTAGTGAATTGAGGATGAGGATGGGATGGAAGTGGAGTAAATAAAGCACTGAACTGGGAATGAGGGCTTGACTTAACTCAGCTGAAACCAGTTGTGTTGTTACCAGAGAGGGGACCTGGCCCTGAGCGAGTCTGCCTAGGGCCAGCTGGTAGTGTGTGGCTTCTTGACTTCATGCAGGAAAAGTTTCACATCATGAGTCCAGGTGAATTTTAGAGGCTGTTTATTAAAGCCAGGGACAGTGAAATGAGAAAGAGCTGGGGAAAAGAGCCTAGGCTGGTCTGCTTTGGCTCACTAAGAAGTCAGAGAAAAGGGGGCCTTGGGGACAGTTCAGGGGGTTTGGGATGAACTACCACTGCCCATTGCTGCCCTGGTTACAAACCTCATGGGGTCCCTTAGAGTCTAGGAGATGCATGCCTGGGAAGGAGAGCATATGCTGGGTCCATTGTCTTGAGGCTTTATTTCTCTCTTGCAGGGGGGAATCTTAGGGGAGGTCTTGGGAGGATTTCAACAGGGTGTTCATCAGTTTTCTAGGTGTGCTCCTTCAGGGTCGTGGTCCTCACTGATCGGTCAGTGTCAGGGCAGGGGGTTGATAGTCATCGCAGCTGGTCCTGGTGTTGCCTGCTTGGTTTTGCTGCTTTTCTGGGTATGGAGCTGAAATACAGCTGAGGCCTAGATGTTTTTTCTAGGGATGTGACCTTCTGTATTCGTTGTAAATTGCTCTGCTAGTTTGCTCAGCTCTGTCTCAGTTTCCCTATCCCACTTGTCCTGGCTTACAGGCCTGTCTCAGTGTGACCTTGGGTAGACCACTTCCCTCCCTGGGCCTCATTTCTCTGATCTGTAATGTGGAGAGGTTACGTGATCTCGGTGAGCAATCAGTCCAATGTTTCTCAGATGAAGGGGCTTCAGATTCTGCCAGGGAGGTTCAGGTAAGTTCTGTTCGCCCTCAACCCCCTTCCAGTGTCCTCCCCCACAAAAAAACAACCACATAGCACTTAATTTCTTGAAGGGTTTCATGGATGGGACTTTTGTTTAAAAACTTCAGACTCAGCTGGATGAGGGAATCTGTAGAGTATTTAATGTTCTGTGTTCTCTGACAAGAAAGCTGTGAGATCCACCTAGGACAGGCTGCTGGTGATCACATATCACAGTTAGCAGGACATTCACTCATTCAGTCATCAGCGATTCACTCATCACTGACCAATGATTATGCTTGAACCTGGGCTTCTCTCTCCTGTCCACTGGAGCGCCTCAGCACCCCCTTACTGGTTTTGTCCTCAAGCCCTCATATTGGCAGACAGGAAAGCTCAATGGACACCTCATCTATAAAATAGGTATGGTGGCCCTTCGTTTATTAGATTGTTGTGAAGGCTAGACATTTATATAATATCCCTCTCCACTGAAGCCCCACTCCTCATTTTCACCGCTCTGCTCTCCCTGCCAGGGTGTCAGCTACCTCCTAGAGGAGGCCCCTGCGGCCTTCAAGGTTGATTCTGAACATTGTTCCTGGCTTCTCTGAGCAGAAGGGGTGTGGGGGAAGGGACAGTTTTTCCTCTTAGTTCTTCTGGGTGGTCTAATAATCAAATTGACATGAGACAGCTTCACAGGATAAAATAACCAAATTTAATGATGTATGTACGTATGGGGGTTCCATAAGAATATCGGGCCTCAGGACAAATTAGGCTTACATGCCACCTTGAGCTAAGGAGAAAGGGTGGTGTGGTTTGGACTTCACAGGGGAGGAAGGCAATTCACATGGAGATGAAAGCAAATGTTTGGTAGATAAATGTTTGCTGGGCCATCTTGAATGATGGGACACACAGAGAACTTTGATAAAAGGGGCCTCACTAGGTTCCTCCCTGCCTTTCACACCTTGTTCATATTAAACCGTCATTCTATGGTAATAGCTTCCTGCTGGGGGCAGGTCCTCTATCTAATTCTTGTAGGCTATTAGGGGAAGGTCAAAGGTGTTTCCTGAGTCTCTTCTTTCTTAAAAACAACCAGCTTAAAATAATCAGCATCCCCCCAAAAGGCATGTTTTGGTGCAGCAAAAGTGCGTTCCAGCTCAGGGGCTGTCTCCTTCCTGAGGTGCCTCAGTACAGATAAGGACTTAAACATTTTAGAATCCCCAGAACACAGTATCTGTGAGATAAATGAAACTTTGAGAGCAGATAGGCATAATTTTAATGAATCATTATGTTTAAAAGTCTTTATCTCTCATTCTTTGGTTTTGCCAAAGATCCTTTCCCCTCCAGATAGCGAAGAGAAAGCTAAGGAGCAATGGTAGTGTGAAGGCGGAATTCTTTCCTGCCTTATATTTATTCTGGGTTTTACAAGTTTAATGTCTGACATCCCCTACGCTGAGCTATGGAAGAAAGGTGTCATTTGTGCTGGGTTCACTGCCTTATATCTGGTACACGTTGTACAACCAGAAACAAAAAAATAACATGTTACATCAATAACTGAACACAGGGTAGCTGGGCTTCACTGAGAACTAACAATAGCTGGGGTCAACGGTTTTCAAAACTATTGAGAAAACCACTTCCTGCTCCCCCTAATCCCTCCATCTCGTCTGGTATCAAAACGAAAAAGCTGGCAGAGCAGAGCATTTTGGATGTGCTCCACCAGAGGGCGTAACAGACCCACGCCGGGCCAGCTCCACAGCCCAACTTCTGGCCACTGGTCTTGGTCCCGCTTGTGTTGCTCAAGCAGATCTGGTTCTGCAGCAGTATTTCCTTAATCTCTTTTTTAGTTCCTCTCTTTTCCCGACCCATGAGGAAGTAGAGAAGCTTTTGGAGTCAGGTGGACTTGGATTAAAATCCTGACTGTCATTTGCTGAGACAGTGGCACGTGAGTTAGCATTTTGAGCTGTTGTATTAATAATTGGTAACTTCTTCCCAAAGCTGGGGAATCAGAGACTTATAGACTCTTGGTGCAAGAAGGGACTTTCAAGATCGTCCAGTAGAACTCCCACATCTCACAGATGGGGGACCCTGAAGCCCAGGCTAGACCATAGCTCAAGACTTGGAGCACTTTAGCCTGTGTTCTCTCTGCTACACCTTGCTACTTCTGAAATGCATAAAACATAAGAGCATTCACCAAAGAACAGATGAATGAAAAGATAAAAAGTCCTTTAATCAACAAGTGTGTGCCTTGTTTTAGAGCAATGACTTTGCATCCAGACAAAAGCACAGGCTGCTGTATTTATCATTCAGCTTTAGCAGTGACTGACTTGAGCAAGTTACTTGACCTCTTATGCCTCAGTTTCCTCATCTCAGTGGGGGAGGGGTGGTAATTGACGATAATAACAGCACCTACCTCAGAGGGTGTTGTGAAGATTCAGTGAGCTCATAGGTAAAGTGCTCAGTTCAGTGCTTGGCACCTAGGAGGCAAGGAATAATGTTAGTTCTTATAGTCTAGGTCACATAAACTTTCCGAGCCTCAGTGTTCTCATCTATAGAGTGGGGATTTTACATATCGTCATGGAAGGGTTAAATGGCACAGCCTCAGCATAGAACCTTGCTCATGGTAATGATAGAAAATACAGTATATAATGATGTGTTACTGTATCCCCTTCTATGAGGTAAAGAATGACTGTTTCTAAGAACAAAGCTCTTCACAACCTCTCACACACACACACCCGCCCCCATTTGCTACTGCAATTGTTGAGATCTTGGGTCTTTTCTCCCCTGGACTATTGCTACAGGGTCTGTACCTTGGGAGGAAATGAGCGATACCACATGACTGGAGACTCACCTTCAAAGGGCGCTCTTGTTGGGTTCCAGCCAGTTATTGCTAGGAAGGCATAGAGGGTCCTAGTATTAGTTTCCAATGGCTGTTGTAACAAAGTACCACAAACTGGGTAGCTCAAAACAACAGAAATGTATTCTCCCACAGTTTTAGAAGTTAGAAACCTGAAATCAAGGTGTCTGTAGGTCCCTGCACCCTCTAAAGTTGGGGAGAATCCTTCCTTGCCTCTTCTAGCTTTTGGTGGTGGCCATCAATCTGTGTTCCTTGGCTTACAGCTGCATCACTGCAGTCTCTGCCTCTGTCACCAGCCACATGGCAGTCTCCCTCTTGTGTGTCTGTGTTCCTTCTCTCCTTATAAGGACATCAGTGATATAGGATTAAGGGCCTATCCTACTCCAGTATGATCTCATCTTAATTTACATCCTAATTCCCTCTGCAAAGACCCTATTTCCAAATAAGGTTGAATTCACAGGTGCCACGGGTTAGGACTTCAACATTTCCTGGAGTGTAGGGGGGTGGGGGAGGCAGACACAAATCAATCCACGACACTGTTAAAAGATTTTTCAAAAAAACTTGAAATTTAATGAGTTCTTCCAATTTATTATTTGTATTTACATGTAAAGTATATTAAAATTATATATTGACTTATTTTGCTAATTACATAAATTTAATATATTTATTATTAGAAATAATATATAAATTCAAATTCTATTAATAAATTATTAATTAAAGAAATGGTTTAAATTAATTTTATAATTTATTATCATTTAATTTTATAATTATTTTATAAAAAAAATTTTTCTTTATTGGTTTTTTTAGAGAGAGGAAGGGAGAGGGAGAGAGAGATAGAAACATCAATGAGAGAAAACATCGACTGACCGCCTCCTGCATGCCCCCCATTGGGGATTGGGCCCACAACCTGCCCATGTGTCCTGACTGGGAATCGAACCAGCGACCTCTTGGTAGATGGGTCGACGCTCAACCACTCAGCCACACTAGCTGGACTGAATTATGTCTTTAAAGATCCTGTCTCCAAATACAGTCATTCTGAGATACTGGGAGTAGGACTTCAACATATGAATTTTGGGGTAGTACAATTTAGCCCATAACAGTCATTTCTTTTTGGGGGGGGGTACGTGCCCCTAGCGGGAACCGAACCCAGGACTCTCTGGTCCGCAGGCCGACCTGAGCCAAACCAGCAAGGGCTCTTTAAAAAAAAATTTAAGCCCCGGCCAGTTTGGCTCAGCGGTTGGAACTTCAGCCTGCGGACCAGAGAGTCCTGGGTTCAGTTCCCGCTAGGGGCACATACAAAAAAAAAAAAAAAGTTAAAAAAAAAAATTTGATAACCTGTCCTGGCCGGTTTGGCTCAGCAGTTGGAGCGTCGGCCTGCGGACCAGAGAGTCCCGGGTTTGGTTCCCGCTAGGGGCATGTACCAAAAAAAAACAAAACACAAACAACAAAAAAACAAAAAAATTAATAACCCAAATAATATAGAAATTTGTTACTATTATTACCTCCAACAATACAGGTAAAGCTAAAATCCTCCTTTCCCTGCCCCACTCCACCCAACTGTTAACACTTCTACCAGATCTATTTCTAAGCCTTTGCAAATATAGGGGCACAGGCACAAAGATATAGCTTTGCTGGTTTTTCTTTTACATAAATAACATTGTATTGTCTGTACTGTTTTGCAAATCCTCCTCATCATTTTTTTAAATGTGTATATTCATCCACTCTCTGCTCAGACCCAGTGTTTAGCTATGGTTAAGTATGTTCAGAACATTTGTTTAAATATTGAAAAGAAGGAAGACATAAGTATAGGTCTGCTGTGAGTTTTGTAGCAGTGGCCTAGTATCACAGGGTCTCATTTTACTTGCGTGTAAAATGGAGGACAATAATTATAATACTTGTCAGGGTTTTGTTTGGGCCGGTAACATGAGCTTGTGAAAGAATTCACAACTGAGAGGAGAGAAAAGGGAGGGCATTTATTACCTTTCCCCATAGTCAGGGAAAAGACCCACACACTGACTGGCAATACAAGGGCAGAGCAGAGTGAGTTGCTCTTTTACTGGGGACCTTTCGGGAGTAAAGGGATGTGCCAGGAGGGTTTCTTATCATATCTTCTTTAGCCTGGAAAATATGCTTGGGGAAAAGGAGAGAAGGAATGTGGGCCGGGGGCTGCAGGGACTGGTCGCAGTCACACGGGTCCAGTGCTCCGATAATCAGGTTGTTAATCTTCCCATGACGTCAGGTAGTCACCCTTGTCCTCAGATTAGGAGAATGGACAGCGTTCCCAAGGTAAACTCCTAAGATACACACCTCCCAGCCAGGCCAGGGTGGGCTTTTCTTTAACCAGAACAAAGCAATCACAACCAACACTGTAAAGGATGATTAACATTTTTCTAACTATGGCTAGTGCCCCACTATGATTAGTTTAATATTTTCTATTAATTCTAATATTCTTTCCTGCCCCTTTCATTTGGGTAGAAAGACGGTTGGAAGTTGCAGACACCAGCCATCGCCATGTTTAGATACCAGGTGCTTCTCATAAATTGTGGAAAAAAATCATTAAAAGAAAAGTTCTATTTTCTGTCCTTACAATACTCATGTCCTCCGGTTCTCAAATTGTCATTCAGAGGTTACCCTTGTTCCAAAAGAGACAATGGGACCAAAATGGAGTCACTTGTGCTAAGTCCACATCACCAAAACGAGACTTAATACCTGACCTAATTGTAGTTTCAACCTCCCCCAGGAATATAACCTTAATCGGTCAGTCTGGAATTTCCTGGTCAGGACTAGCGAGGTAATTCACCTGATAGACCCCTTTTATCTCACCTGAAATAATCCTTTCTTTTGTTTCTGAGTTCCTTGTCTCACCCCCCTCTCTGCTTTTAAAAACCTTTCCTTTCCTGCAGCTCTTTGGAGCTCCTTTCTATTTGCTAACTGAGATGCTGTCTGATTCATGAATCATTGAGTAAAGCCAAATAGATCTTTAAATTTACTCAGTGGAATTTTTATTTAACACCCTTCACTGTAATATTCAACCCTTATTGTCGACAGGAAGTCTAATGACTTTATTCAATTTCACTTCCTTGATATTTCTGAGAATTTGGGGAATGCTTCCATTTCCCACATACCCAGCCTGATGGAAGCTAACATCTATTGACCAGGTAGCTCTTCTGCTGGTCTGTCTGCTGCTTCTTTCTCTGTTCCTCTTGACTTTAGCAAAGGCCCAGACTCCTCTCTCAGTTCCCCCAAGCACACCTAATCCCAGAAGTTTCAGTTTCAGGAATTTTCCTACAGCCTTCCGCATAGCATCGTTATCACCCTCATCGTTATTACCTCTCAGAGAAGCCTAGGGGGTAGGTTCTGTCAGCATACCCCTTTAGCTGGTGAGGACTCAGAGGCTCTAAGAGGTTGAGGAACTTTCCCAAGGTCACTCAGCTAATGGGTGAGAGATTGGCTCCTATCAGTGGTGGAACCACAGCTCATTTAAGCTGTTTCCCACAAAAGCCTTAAGGTAACTGAACCACATAGTGTGATAGTATTCTATTTTCAGTTATCTTCCGTTCTTTCTGATTCAATCAAGGAAAGCCTCAGGTTGTTTCTAATACCCTTTGAAAAGGTCTCTAACATGTGCCAATCTCCCTTTCTAACAAAGAAAGAACAGGCAACAGTATCTAGCTCTGAGTTTAATGACATTGTTTTGTTTCTTTGTATTTATTTTTATGGAAACAATGTTGGTTTCCCACTGAGGTAGCCATATAAATGCTCTATAAAATAAGATATATATTTAAGTTATTAAAAATGAGTAGATTTACAGAAAAATATTAAGTCAACAGTAGTATGGTTAGTTCATAAACATGTTTTTTAAAAAATTGGGAGGTTTGGGGCCTCAAGACTGGGGAATAGTAATAAGGAGGAACTTAAGACTGGATGCCAGGATCCATTGCCTGGCCTGCCTTTTCAGTCCCGAGGGGCCACGTGGCTCCTCAGTTCCTGGCAGGGACCCCCGAGGAGAGGCCCCTCCACCCAGCCCAGCTCCAGCCCTGAGAAAAGGCAGTTAGCGTCCTAATACACCAGTCCCAGCAGTAGTGCGGCTTTTCCTTTATGCTGCCTTATCGTCCTAAATTCTCCATTTGGGACAGGGAGGGTTTCCATCTCTCTTTGCATGACAAAAGTCCCTGACACTTTTGCTCAAACAAACCAAAAAAGAGTGGCCAGTTTTCTCCTCTAAGGAATTAAATGGCAGGCAGCTTTGCCAGGACGGTTCTCTAAAGGCCCCGTAGAGCATTAGGTCCTAAGAGTAGCCTCCTTTTCCAGCCCAGCCCCATGACAGAGAAGGGGTGGTCCTCCCTGCTCGGAATGAAAACTCTTCCTAAAGCATGGCTCTGACCTTGGCCCTGGCATCGTCTGTTCAAACATGCCCATTTCCCTTGGGCCAAACTCCTTGGCTTGGCATTTGAGGCCCTTTCACCATCAGTGCATATGAAGAGGTGAAAGCACATTAGGCCAGGATGCTGGATACTGGGGTTTTGATGCGAGAGTAATTTGCGGTATGATTTCTGTGGGCTCCCTGTAACCATCAGTAAAAAGAAGGGATTGGTTTAAGTGAGTCTTTTCCAGAACTGACATTTTGTGGGCTGTGGGCTGTGGCCTGAGCCTGAATTAATTGACCAGCTCAAGATATAAGAGGCCAAAAGATCCAGAGCTGAGGTCCTGCACTCAGTGTTGACCACCCCAGCCCAGCCATGGAGAGGACTTGAATGCTTTGCCACTTCAGATGGTTTTGTGCCTGAGGCCCTGTGTCAGGAAAACTGGTCTGCTGGGAGCTAGGCTGGCTTCCAAATTGGTCTCCTCCTGTAAATAACCAACCGCATAGCCCTATAGATTGAGGAAGCTGCTCACACTTGATCCCTCCAAACACGCCTCCCATCCCAAATGACTGGTTGCAGCAGGAGAGTTTTCTGTGTTGTCTTTTAAAAAGGAAAATGGGTTTTTTAAAACAGATGTTCAGCGTAAAAATATTTGGGCAATATAGAAATGTATGAATAAAAGTAAAAGTCAACTGAAAATATTATCTACCTACCCCTGCCTGAGTGATTCTTCATAAACATTTTTGTGTTCATCCTTCTAGGATTTCTCCAAGAAATACAGGTGGGGCAAAAGTAGGTTTACAATTGTGAGTACACGAAAGAGTTTATCCTTGTGTTTTATTTATTATTGTATTATTTTCCATATGAACAATTGTAAACCTACTTTTGCTCACCCTGTCTGTATAAAGACATATATCTTAATAATGAAGACAGGCCCACACTACAAATACTGTTATAATTTTTTAAAAAGTAAAATTGTGACATGAAAATATAAAATGAACACTTGTCAAAATTTAATTAACTTAGTAATTAACGAATTGTCAACTGAAAAATAATATTGACTAGGTGTTTCATCACCAAAAAGGATTTATTCTGGCCCGGGCCAGTGTGACTCAGTTGGTTGAGCATTGTCCCTTACACCAAAAGGTCGCTGGTTTGATTCCCAGTCAGGACACATGCCTGGGTTGCTACCCTATCTCCAGTAGGGGGTGTGCAGGAGGCAATCAGTCATTGTTTCTCTCTCACATTGATGTTTTTCTCTCTCTCTTCCGCTCTCCCTTCCTCTCTCTCTAAAAAAAAATTAATAAAAACAGATTAAAAAAAAAAAAACACAGAAAAACTTTGGCCTACGTGCCAAGATGGAGGGGTATTTATAGAAGGGAAAAAGACGTTAAGAGAAGGGGAAGTTAGAACCATAGAGCTTTATTATAAACATAGAGTTCTTCCTGTAGGGTTCTGGCTTATAGGGTTCTCAAGATTCTGATTCTGTAGAGTAAAAGAACTTCCATAAGCTCTATCTAGTTCATTCCACAGATATTTCCAACTGTTTTCTTAAAGTTCCATTTAGTCTTTAGCAGAAGGAACCAGTAATATATTAAAACCAGTTTGAAGGAGAATCGGATTAACATACACACACAAATCAGGGTGGCAGAAATAAATTTTCTAACAAATATAAAGTTGATTATTATCTTTAACACAATAAACTGATATTTGGAATCATCTCTTGAATTGTACATTTACAGGACAAAATCAATTTGCATTTCTATGGGCAATAAAAGTTTGTATTATTATCCTTTTTCTATAGTTTATAGGGTTGTTAAATAGCCAAGTTAAAGATAGTGAAAGACTCAGGCCCCTATGGAATCAGGTAACCCCCAAAGATAACCCCAATATTCCATTGAAAGGACACTCAATAAACTTACACAGTTTTCCTCCTGAACGTATATAGGCTATAATAGCCAGTGTTTTGGGGTTGCTTGCTGTGTGTCAGGTACTGTTGTAAGTAATTGATGAGTATGATCTCATTTAATCCTCACAAGTCTGTGAGGTAGACCCTATTATCATTCCATTTTTACTGATTAGAAAATGCAGAGGTTAAGTAATTTGCCCAACGTCACATAGCTAGAAGTGGGGGAGCCAGAATTCAAAGCCCTAAGTACTACCTTATATCATTGTTTATGTATCCATCTTTCCATTGATGGACATTTGGGTGGTTTCCAGGGTTTTCTTTCTATGATGAACATTTCAGTGAATATCTTTATATCATTTTCCACTTCTCAGAATTTGAAGTGGAATAGCTGGGTCCAAGAATATGTACATTTTACATAGATGTGACCAAATCGCCCTTCAAAAAGGAATCAATTTACACTCCCATCAGCAACCAGCTTAGGAAAGTTTATTTCCCTACATCTTTACCAACAATGAGTAATATCAATCTTTTCAATATTTGTGACTCAGGTGAAAAAATTTTTTTCTTTTTATTGCAAGAATTCTTCAGGACTCCTTTGGAAGGATAATTAGCAGTGCCAGAGGTCACTTTGCCTCTTGCCCCCCGGGCTAGAGCTGTAAACTCAGAGCAAAGTGCCCAGTGGAAGGGACCTGTCCAAAGCCATCCTGGAGTTAGGGGCAGACTGGGATTCTCCCCAGGGCTTTCTGACTTCTTTCTGAAATAAATAGAGCCTTTCCTTGAGCCCCCTGCCACCAGAGTTGCTTTTGATCTGAATACCAGTGGGGGGGTGGGAACCCATCCGAAGGAAGCTCTTCTTTGGGTTAGTCAGTCACTGGAGATGATATAATTAGCTAGGTCACTTAAAAAATAAATAAATAAATAAAAGAAATTTCTACTTCATCACCAGTGGAGCAAACACTTAAATATATATAAAATATACATATTATATATATAAAAGTAAAAGAAATAAATGAACTACATGAGTAAATTAGTTCTATGATTTACAAAACAAATCATAAGCCCTGGCCGGTTTGGCTCAGCGGTTAGAGCGTTGGCCCGCGGACCAATGAGTCAGGGGTTCGATTCCAATCGAAGGCACGTACCTCGGTTTCGGTTCGTCCCCAGCCCTGGTGGGGTCGTGCGGGAAGCAACCAGTCAATGTGGCTCTATCACATCGATATTTCTCTCTCTCTCTCTCCCTCCCTCCCACTGTATCTGATAACAAGTAGAAAAATATCCTATGGTGAGGAATAAAAAAATAAAACAAATCATAAAAGTTGAACAAATTTGACTAAAATGTCTACATGGCAAAACAACAAACCACTCCAAATGAGTTTGAAGGACAAGAGGAGAATTTACACCATGTCCCACTCTTTTAGACAAAAACGTATCAGAAATTACTTTGGCATTCACCAAATGTTAGACCAATTATAGGATTAGAAAAGATAATACCTGTGAATGTGGTTTGTCCAAAGGCGTTTTCATCACTGTTGGCATAGTTGTCACGCTGTCACCATGATCTTTATGACTGGTTTCCAGCGATGCAGCCAAACTTTATGTGGAAAAGCCCCAGACACAGGTGCAGGTATGAAGGGGCTGTTGGGGTATTGATCAACCACTGTTCCTCAGAAGAGAGAGAGACCAGGTTTTGAAACCACCTAAGACTTGAATCCTGGTACTCCTGGCATTTGCCAGTCCTTTGACAAGATAAGTAACAGCTCAAATCCATACCTTCTCATTGGCAAAATGGGGCTAGTGATTGATACCTCCATCTCAATGTTTTTAAGGAATCAATAAGATGATGAATGTGGACTGCCTGGCACAGAGCCACTTATTAGACTTTAAAAAAAAAAAAAAAAAGTGTGTTCCCTTCCCATTCCCTTCTCTGAGAACCCCCAGAGATTTCCTGGACTCTCCAGCTCATTCATTCAGCGGTGTTTACCTTGAAGGGCACCCTGCAGGTGCTGGGGAGACCACTCTAAATATGAGAGAGGCCGTCTCTGCCCTCCTGGAGTTTACAGTCTAATGAGGACTTCAGACAGAATAGATAATTTGGCAAAAATGAATTATTTACTGTTGAAGGAGAGCTATGAGGGAAAGAAACTCAGTGTCGCAGGAGCCTTAGGAATGTTCTGGAAAGGCCTCTGAAGAAGGAATCTGAGGGATGGGGACAATTAGTATTGGTCACAGCTGAGGGAAGCCGTGGTAAGGCCTGAGCAGGAAGGACCAGGGTTAAACCTGAAGATCCAAAGGAGGACCAGTGTGATTGGAGCCCGGGCAGGGTATTTCCAGTACCGGCATCCCAGGAGAAGTCCATCCCAGCTTTGGTCCAGACATTCTAGAGGCAGGAACTCAGTACTCCTGAGGTGACCTGGTCCATATGAGATTTTGTTGGTGTACCCAGAAATTCAGATGCCACCTGCTGGCTACTGTACCAGGAATTGGACAACTGACCCCAAGTTCTTGCTTCTAATCTGATGCAATCAGTCACTCTCCTTTGCCAAGTCTCAGTATCCCTTCTTTGGCATTTGTCTGTGTTGTAATCATTGGCTCATATGTCCTCTTCCACTATCTTATGAGCTCCCTGTAAGAAGAGAATGTGTCTTTCTCCTCCCTAACTCCTGGCACAGACCTTGCACATTTGAGGTGCTGCTGATTGTATGTTTGTTGAATGAATAATAAATAATGCGTTGCAAAGATTTACTCATTGATCTTAGGTAACTCTTATCTCCCATTATGAGCTATGTTTTATTGAACATCTACTGTGTGCCAGACATGTTACTAATGTTATCTCATTAAAATGCTTTTTGGCCCTGGCCGGTTTGGCTCAGCGGTTAGAGTGTCGGCCTGCGGTCCAGAGAGACCCGGGTTCGGTTCCCGCTGAGGGCATGTACCTCGGCTGCAGTTTGTCCCCGGCCCTGGTTGGTCGTGCGGGAGGCAGCCACTCGATGTGTCCCTTTCACGTCGATGTTTCTCTCTCTCTCTTCCTCTCTCTCCCTCCCACTCTATCTGAACAAAAATTGAAAAATGTCCTCAGGTGAGGATAAAAAAAATTTTTTTTTAAATAAAAATAAAATGCTTTTTGGAGATTGGCATTATTTTACCTCCATATTCTCCTCAGCCTTATATGTTGAAGAAATTCAGATGATGAGAAAAGTTCAAAGAACAGTACAATAAACAACCATATATCCTTCATCTAGATTTGCTAATTTCACCACAGTTGCTTTATTTCTGTGTTCTGTATGTACACACACACACACACCACACACACACACACACACACACACACACACACACCTTTCTTTCCTGAATCATCTGATAGTTGCTGTTTACCCTTAAAATCTTTAGCACATATCTCCTAAGAACAAGAACACTTTTCTACACAATCATGATGTTATTGTCACATTCAAAAAGTACACGACTGATACAATAATACCTAAAAACAGTTAATGTTTAAATTTCTTCAATTGGCCTGATTATGTGTGTTTTTTAAAAATAGCTTTTTAGTCTGGCCGGTGTGGCTCAGTGGTTGAGTGTCGACCCATGCACCAAGAGGTCACCAGTTTGATTCCTGGTCAGGGCACATGCCCAGGTTGTGGGCCACATCCCCAGTGGGGGGCATGCAGGAGGCGGCCAATCGATGTTCTCGCTCATCGATGTTTCTTTTTTTTTTTTTTATCCTCACCCAAGGACATTTTTGCATTTATCTTCAGATAGAGCGGGAAGGAGAGAGGGGGGAAGAGAGAGAGAGAAACGTCAATGTCAGAGAGACATATCAACTGGTTGCCACCCACACGGCCCCGTTGGGGCCAGGGACAAGTTGCAACCGAGGTACGTGCCCTTAGCGGAAACCGAACCCAGGCCTCTCTGGTCTGCGGGCTGACGCTCTAACTGCTGAGCCAACCCAGCCAGGGCTCATCGATGTTTCTATCTTTCTCTCCCTCTCTCTCTAAATCAATAAAGAAAAAAATTTCTTTAAATAGCTTTTTAGTTTTCATCCAGCAGCATAGACAGCATTTAATTTCCATGTCTCTTTAGTCTCCATTAACCTGGAACAGTCTCCCCTTCTCCCACCTTTTTTTCTTTCCCTTATTTTTGTCTTCACATGACATTGACATTTTTGAAGAGCCCAGACCAGTTGTTCTTTTGTTTTTTTTTTTAACCCTCACCTAAGGATATTTTTTTTCCATTGTTTTTTTTTTTTTTTTTCAGAGAGAGTGGGAAGGAGGGAAAGAGGGAGAGAGGAAGAGGGAGGGAGGGAGGGAGGGAGAGAGAGAGAGAGAGAGATATTGATTGCGTCCCAAACAACTGGGGATTGAACCTGTAACTGAGATACATGCCCTTGACCAGGAATCGAACCCGAGACTCCTTGGTCCACAGGCCAACACTCTAACCGCTGAGACAAACTGGCCAGGGCAGGCCAGTTGGTTTATAAAATATTTCACAATTTTCCTGGCCGGTGTGGCTCAGTGGTTGAACATCGACCCATGCACCAAGAGGTTGCCGGTTCGATTTCCGGTCAGGGCACATGCCCAGGTTGTGGGCCTGATCCCAAGTTTGGGGGCATGCAGGAGGCGGCCAGTAGATGTTCTCTCTCATCAATGTTTCTATCTCTCTCTCCCTCTCCCTTCCTCTCTCTAAAATCAATAAAGAAAAAAAATTTTAAAAAAAATTTCACAATTTGAGTTTGTCAGATATCTCCTCATTATTCAATCAGGTTATACATTTTTGGGCAAAAATGCTATTTAGATAATGCCATGTTTTTTTAGTGCATCACATCAGAAGGCCTATGTTAGCTTTAGCATTACTGGCAATGCTAAATTTGATCACTTGTCTGAGATAACAGAAAGTATGTATTGGCCTCTGCCCCGGGTGCCTGACACAGGACTCCTGAAACCCTTATAAATTCCTAAGTGATAAGAACTCTAGGAGTAGCTTCTTTTCTAATATTTGGTCTATGACCCTGGATCCTGGCACAGGGCCCCTGAAACCCTTGTCGTTTCCTGGGTGATAGGAGTGTCTTTTGTTCTAATGAGACAGCTCTGGGCGGACTCCTGGATGGCTCCTGGATATGGGCTGATCACTGGAAAGACCAAACCACAATTAAAAGCCTGGAATTTTTAGCCCCACCCCCCATCCTCTTGAGAAGGGAGAAGGGCTGAAAATGGAGTTAACGATTGATCCTGCCCACATGATGAAGCCTCTAGAAAGCCCCAAAAGTACGGATTCAGACAGCCTTGGCTGATGAACTCATCCACACAAGGAGGGTGACACACCCCAACTGCACGGGTAGAGGAGCTCTTGGGGACTCTCCCAGACCTCGCCCTACTTATCTCTTTATCTGCATCCTTATCATATCCTGTAATAAACTGGTAAACTAAGTGTTTGCCTGAGTTCTGTGAGCTGCTCTAGCAAATTAATTGAACCTGAGGAGGGAGGTCATGGGAGCCTATAATTTGTAGCCAACATGGACAGAAGTTGTGGGTAACTTAGGGACTATGGCTCGCTGTTGGCATCTGAAGTGAGGCAGGGGCAGTCTTGTCCTTAACTTGTGAGATCTGACACTGTCTCCAGGTAGTCAGTGTTAGAATCAATTTAAATTGTAGGATGCCCAGCTGGTGTGGCAGAGGACTGTTTGGTATGGGGAAAACCCCACGCGTTTGGTGACCAGAAGTATCAGAAGTGAAGTGTTCTGTGTGATTGGTAAAGGAGGCACCCGAGACTGGACTGAGTTTTTCTTACACAACCTGGTTAAGGTAGTGTCTACCAGACACCTACTGCAAAGCTACCTTTTTCTCTCTAAGGAGTAATTTCTGGGGAGATACTTTAAGGCTATATGAATATTTTGTTTCCCAACAACTTTTCACCCAACGGTTTTAGCATCCATTGATGATGCTCAATTATTGATGACTTGATGAACCAGTTATTACTCTGGTGGTTGCAAAAGGGTGATTTTTCTAATTTCTTCTACATTGATTAAGCTGACAACTTTTGTATAGCAGAGCTGTCTCTCCATTCTTTTTCTTTTTTTTTTTTTAAATATGGAATGCTTCACGAATTTGCGTGTCATCCTCGCGCAGGGGCCATGCTAATCTATGTATCGTTCCAATTTTAGTATATGTGCTGCTGAAGCGAGCACCCATTCTATTTCTTTTTGGGGGGAGGGAGGTTGAGTGTCACTAAGCACTTATGGATTCTTTCTTTTAAAATTCACCATAGAGTGATCTTTTATCATCGTTATTCATTTTGGTGTTTAAATTGTCCCAAATTTGACCAGTGGGAGCTGCTTTGAGCCAGCACCTGTGTGCCTTGGTTGTGTCTCCAATAACTCTGAGCGCTCCTTTGCTTTCTGGCACAAAATATTCCAGGCTCACCATTTGCCCTTAAAGAGGCTTGTCTCCTCACAGTATTTAGAGATCTTGATCAAGCTCAGGACTTGGATTCTCAATTCCCAAGAAAGTAGCTAAACGGATAGACCAACCCTTCCTATAGTGTAGAAAGGACCTCGTCAAGACATGTAGCCGATCCCAAAGCCAGCTAAACCCTTAGTTGACTGCACACAGAGCTTGCCTAAGTAAGATGCAAACATTGGGAAGATAACTTTAAACGTCGACAGTTAGCAACACATTCCAAGGATACCTCCTAAGAACAAGAACAGTTTTCTGCACAATCATGATGTCATTGTCACACTCAATAAATATAAGTTGAGTAAGTTGTAACGTGGGGGGATAAGAGCATAGGTTTTGGAGTGAGGGAGAACCAAGGTTTCCTTTAAGACCCAAGAAGACCCTGCCCTTGTATGTGTTTTTGGGCAAGTGACTTCACCTTGTTGAGTCCCTGACTCTTCCATCTGTAAAAAGGATTCATAGAAACTGCTTAGTCTAGTGTCTGACACATGTGAAATGCTCAGTAAATGAAAGCTACCTTTACCAAGAGTGCTGTTATTATTATTAAAATCTGAGAAAATTCTGTTATTCAGTGGATTGAGGTGACAGAAAAAGCAATGAATTTGGCCTTTGAAGACCCCATTCCAGCTCTGTTGCCTTGAACAATTCTTGTCCTCATTCTGATGAACTTCACTTTCCTCACTTATAAATCAGAGCTCAGAATCCCTCCCCTGTGTAGCATCATTCAACAGATTTCATGAGCACCTACTATATGCAGATTAATCGCAGTCCTAATGCTAGAAGCAAAGAGTGAGCGTTCTTATTCCCTCCTTTAACACATGATTAATTGGCAGTTCAGGGCCAAAGCATAGCAAAGCAGGGTTTCCATCCAGCTCTCCCTGACCTCCGTGCCTGTCCTCTTTCCTTTGGGTCACGGTGTTCAGAAGAGCAAAGGAGCGCTCGATGTGAGAATGCTCTGCGAAGCTGCAGAGCCTATGAAGGTAAAAGGGTATTTCATCAGCCTAATTACATTCCTTCTGCGGAAAATGTAACTGGGAGGACAGCAGACTTTCGGTATATTTTTTTCTTTTCAGCTCTCGAGATAATTCATGAGAGTCCTAGGTTCATGTTATTTACCAAGGACTTCTCCTACATTCAAACAATTACTGGGTGAAGGTAGCAGAGATCCAGCCAGCCCAGAAACAAATCCTCAATTGAAGAAGCTGATTAAAAAAGCTTTCTGAAGCTGTAATTCATTTAGGACACTATTTTGAAGAAGACCCCAAAATGGCACACATTATTCCCATTTATATTCCCCTGGGGAGAATTCAGACACATGGCCACCCTACCCAGGAAGAAGGCTAGCAAAGATGCTCTGGTTGGGCAGCCATGGGCCTGGCTCCAAGTCTACTCATAGGCAAAAAAGGGAGGAAGAGTTTTGGTGAATAGCTAGCAATCTCTGCCATACACCATTCCAAAGAGCCCCTATTTCCTTGAAGATCTGTGTTAGTTTTCTAGGCCTGCCATAACAAAGTACCACAAATTTGGTGACTTCAAACAACAGAAATTTGTCGTCTCACATTCTAGAGCCCAGAACTGTGAAATCAAGGAGTCGTCAGGGCCATGCTCCCCCGTGTCTCTTCTAGCTTCTGATCACTTCCAGGAGTTTCTTAGCTTGTAGATGCATCAGCCCCATCCCTGTCCTGATGTGGCCCTCTCCCTGTGTCCCCACACTGTCTTCCCTTTCGTGTGTCTATCTCTGTGTCTGAATTTCCCCGTTTTAAGGACACCAGACATGTTGGATTAAGGCCCCTCTAATGACCTCATTTTAACTTAATTACCTCTGTAAAGAGCCTATTCCCAAGTAAGTCCACATGTGGAGGTATTCGGGGTTAGGACTTCAACGTATCTTTCTGGGAGGAACACGGTTCCATCGATCACAGGGGCTGTTAGCTGCAACCAACTCTTGGGCGCTGATGCCTGGATCCTTTATAACCGAAGCAAACAGAATGCATTGGCAGGATATTGAGCAGCTCTTGGACTCAAAGGAGCACTTGAACAGTCAGGCCCTGGGAGACGCAGGGCCACCCCATGCCAAAACTCATGGACCTCTCCTTAGGGCCTGCCTTCTACATGACACCATTCCCAAGTCCTTCTGGCCGACTTTCCTTTCTCTCGAGACGCAAATCCTCGGAGAAGACCCGTGGGTCAGCCTGTGGTGGCGTCAGGGCCTGGTTAGGGGTATGTGAATGGGATGGAGTGTGGGAGGGGTAGTTCCTCCAAAGAAAGAGAGGGGCTTCTATAAAAAGATGGGGGGTGGTGTATTGTGCAGACAAAACCACAGCTGTTTGCTGCGCATTGTAATTCATTTGAGAAAGATCGTCAGCTCAGGCAGTTACATTTCTAAATATTTTGGCACTTACAGGCGCCACTTAGTCATCTGGAAAATGCATAGTAGTGGAAAAATGCAGTGTCATGTGGTAGAAAGAGCACTTATGTTGGAATTAGGAGAGCAGGTTTTGTTTTTAAAAAATATTTGCAGATGGTCTAATCTTATGCTGAAAACTGAAGCAAATTAACTGAAAAGCTCTTGGAAGCAACAGGAATGTTCAACCAAGTATCGGGTTACTAACTGGAAATAAAAATAATGCAATATAATCAATGAGGAAAAAAAGCATAACAGAACTGAAGATGTTATTCAAATTAGCTACCAAGGCAATTTGTAAAGGATTAAACTCAGCAAAAAATGCGAAGTGTCTTAGATTCTCCTTGGAGGCATAAGGAAGAAGGGTGGGAAGACTCATGATTATAAAGATATCATTCCTCTCTAAATTGATCTATTCAGTGCAAAAGTCTCAATTAAAAAAAATCACCTCGGCCAATTAAAATCTTCATTAATTTTTTAACTTGAAAATATGAGTGTAAAATTCATGGGAGAAGTCAGGCCTTCGTAGCCAACCAGCTTCCTTCTAAGGGACAGGGCCTAGGTTTTGACTCTGGCTCTGCCACTTAATGGTCTGTGAGACCTTGGGCACGTATTGTAGTCTTTTCAGGCCTTAATATCCTTACCTGTGAAGTGGGATAATCATGTCTTTCTGCTGACAGAACTGAAGCAAGGATCACATGAGAGAAAATATTTTGCAATTGTTTTATAAGTTGTAAGGCACTCTTTGTGCTATAACTACAATTTTTTAAAAATCCCCCAACGATGCCAGATAAATTCAACAATTACAATGAGAAATGTTTTCATTGCCCTCATTTTGCAAAAAGGCAAACACCTTTTCCCTTATTAAACACAGTTACACATGATTAGCAAATATTTGATTCCTGTAGAGGAGAGAACGGCTAACGTGAGTTGCTTGGTGCACTGGAGGGCCGTCATTCACTTGGCTGCTCACTGGTCGTGTGAACTGAACAAGATACTCATGCCTCCCAGCACCCCCCTACTCCACCCCTCACCCTGAGTTGTCATTTCTCATCTGTAGCAAGAATGAAAGGTTAGGGGCTTCACAGAGTTTGAGAAAAAATGTGGAACCTTTATAGATCTCAGTTTGAACCCCGGTGCCAGCATTTACCTCAGACAATTTATCTTTTCTTTTCCTGGGTTTCAAAATCTACCAGATGGGGTGATAATAATATCTACCTCATCAAGAAGACTCGAGGATTAAATGTAATAATACATACAAAGTGCCTGGGACATAGTAAATGCTCAATGAATGGTAGCTGTCACAATTACCATAATAATAATAGTTATTATTATACATTAATATGATTAATATTATTGTTATTACTACCTCTAAGGGCCCTTTTAGCTCTGAAATTCTAGGATAATACGTCAGAGAAAAGCTAAAACAGGGAGAAAAGAGACAAGATTCCCTTAATAGGACTTGAGCCAGTAGGACATTTTTCTGGAAGACAGGCCCTTGTGCTCATGGAGCCTTATTTAACCTTGGTGACTCACACCCAGAGCTCAGCTGGGCCCTGCTTCCTCTGGAAAAAGGGAGAGAGTTGGGCAGAGCCAGATGGCACTTGGCCTGGGAAGCTGCAGCAGATGGCCCCCCAGAGAGTCTAGTCCAAGAGTTTGTAACTCTTATGAAATATATATTGAGCTGAGGGGCTTCTATTTCTGTAAATAATTTTTGAGGTAGGGCCTCTGGTGGCCAACCCCAAGCTATGCCCCTCCCCTTCCTTGAGGGCAGAATCCTGATACGGGTCAGGATCAGGCAGCTGTGAGGGTTGGGAGAGAATGGTGTAGCCTCAGGGCAAGGGCTAGGAGGAAGTTTGATTATTCTTGCCAGTGATTGGCTTAGGAATGGGCATGTGACACCGTTCTGGCTAATATGATACAAGGGGATGTCTGTTCTGAGGCTTCTGGGAAAAATTTCCTCATTGTTAAAAAAAAAAAAAAAAGACATGCCCTACCTATACTTTCTGTGGGACTGCAAAGCCAATACAACCTCTGTGGGGTGTATTAGTTTCCAACTGTTACAAGTTATCACAAACCTGGGGACTTAAAACAACACCGGTTATACTTTTATTTATTTTATTATTATTATTATTTTTATCCTCACTCGAGGACATTTTTGCATTTATCTTCAGATAGAGCGGGAAGAAGAGAGAGAGAAAAACATTGATGGGAGAGAGACACATCAACTGGCTGCCACCCACACACAACCCCAACCGGGGCCGGGGACTTGGGGACAAACTGCAACCGAGGTAATTGCCCTTAGCAGGAACCAAACTCAGGACTCTCTGGTCCACAAGCCAACGTCTAACTGCTAAGCCAAACCAGCCAGAGCTGTACTTTTAAACTCTGGAGGTCAGAAGTCTCACTGGGCCGAAACCAAGATGCTGGCAGGGCTGTGTTCCCTCTGGAGGCACCAGAGGAGATTCTGTTTCCTCCCCTTTTCCGCTTTTTAGAGCTTCTGGCCTTGCATTCCTGGCACATAGCTCCTCCCCCACCTTTGAGACCAACAATATAACAGCTTCAAAACTCTCTGTGCTCTGTCTTATGGCTTTCTCTTCCATGGTAAAATCTCCCTCTGCCTCCCTATTATAAAGACACTTATGATTGTATTTAGAGTTTGCCTGGATAATCCAGGATACTCTCCCTCTCAAGATTCTTAATCACATCTGCAAAATCCTTTTTAACATAGACAGTAACATTCAGGAATTAGGATCTGGATATCTGTGGGAACCATGATCATCCTACCACAGGGGAAATTTTGGCACTAATTAGCAGAATTACCTGTGCATTTATTGATTTTTAAGTCAGGTTTATTGAGGTATAATTTATATAACATAAAAACTCACTCTTTATAGTGTACAATTCTATGAGTTTCAATAAACTCACATGGTTGTATAATTACCACCACAGTGAAGATGTACAATAGTTCCATCACCCCAAGAAATCTCTTCATGCTGCCCCTTAGGAGTCAAACCTGGCAACCAGTGACATGTTCTCTGTCCCTACAGTATTACCTTTTGGAGAATGTCATTTAAATGGAATAGGGAGAGCATAGCTTTTTAAATCTGGCTTCTTTCTCTTAGAATAATGCATTTGAAATTCACCCAAATTGTAGAGTACTGGTAATTTGTTCCTTTCTATTGTTGGGTGGTATTCAATTGAAGAAATGTGTCACAGTTAATCCATCAGATGAAGGACACTTGAGTTGTTTCCAATTATTGGCAATTTTGAAGCAAGCCTTTATAAACGTTCAGGTATATACACATTTTATGTGAATATAAGTTTTCATTTCTCTTGAATAAATATGTAGGAAAGAGATGGCTGGGTCATATTGTAAACATATGTTAAACATTATAAGGGACTGTCAAACTGTTTTCAAAGTGGCTGTACCATTTTGCTTTCCCACTAGTAATGTGTAAGAGTTCCAGTTGCTCTACATCCTCATCAGCATTTGGTATTGTCATTTTTTTCTCTCTTTTAATTTTAGTCATTATGACAGGTGTGCAGTGATGCAGCAATCCCAGTTCTAGAAATCTATCACAGGGATGCAGTGGCAAAAATGTGAAAAGATGTACTTACAAAAGCTATCCAGTGTAGCTCTGTTTGTAATCACTAGAGATTGGAAGCAACCCAAGTGCCCATTGATAGACCAATTGAAGAAACCCAAATGCCCATCAGTAGACTCTTGATGGGTATTTGGGTTGCTTCCAATCTCATATGGTTTCAAACAGAGCTGCATTATCTAGTTTTGTCAGGCCAGATCGTGAAGTTTAGAGTGTGTACAAAGACGGGGGAGAATGATGACTTGGACAGGTTTTACTTTGGTTTAGGAAGGAAAGCAAACAAGCAGTGCAGAAGATACACATGAGACAGGATACAAGTGAGGACGCTCAGCCCCTTGCTGTTCCTGAGTCCACACAGAGGCACGCTCAAGTTCACTGGGCAGTGCAGTCAACTGGGGAGTCAGGAACCAGCCCGGCCAGAGGTGCTGCAGCCATGGCACTGGGGGAGAGCCTGTGACAGCACTCATGGGTCCATTCTGTCCCACAGAAGGGACCCCTTGCCACATCATGGTCCCACATTTGTCCCACATTGTTTTATTTGTTACCAGGCCAGCAGGCCTAAACAGGCCTCTCACCTGGTCTACCAGACAAGTGCAGCATAACAACTGTAGCTTTCCATCTGTGCAGCTTCTATTTCCCCCCTGCCTTCTATTTTGGTTACATAGTATTAAGAAAATCCTGACTCACACAGATTAGTAGTTGCAAATTGAAGCAGTTTTTCGTCATCTCTCCTTGCAATGTCAGGCTCAAGTCACTTTCCAATTAAACGGATCCAAAAGATGAAGAGAGAAGTGAGTAGAAAATGTTTGATTCAAGTTTAAATCGTTAACAATAGCCAGTGTTTGTGGATATTCCTTATTATTCATCGAAATCAAGAGCAAAAGAGCACCCAAGACTTAAAACGAGTTATAAAAAGTATCCAAAATAAAATAATGTCATCAAATTTACTCACTTGTTACACTGTGAGCCTGGTGAACCCCAGAGTCAGCCCCACCTGACTCCCAAGTTTCTGGTAATGAGTCACTGATAAAACATAACTAAAGCCCTCATCCTGGACACCCTACCACCACAAGGGAGTCCTGACCGATGAAGGGGTCCACTAATACTACAGTCTTCAGTTCGGAGAATAAATGCTACACAATGACCAATTAATAATAACTAATATTTTCATGGAAATGAATAGAGTGCTTCCATATTCTTTCCTTTATTTGGTCTCCAATAAGCCTGTGAGTTGGGTAGGACAGATGTTATTTTATGAAGGGGGAGATTGAGTCTCAGAGAAGGGCCATAACCAAAGTTAATCAGTGATACACAGTGGAGAAAACAAATGTTGCAATTTAGAGCCCTTGATCTTTCCTTAATCCATCCATCATCCTCCCTCCCTTCCTTCCTTCGTTCCTCCCCTCTCTTTCCTTCCTTCCTTCCTTCCTTCCTTCCTTCCTTCCTTCCTTCCTTCCTTCCTTCCTTCCTTCCTTCCTTCCTTCCTTCCTTCCTTCCTTCTCTTCCTTTCCCTTTTCTTCCTTCCTTTCTCTCTCTGTCTCCATCCTGTGCACTCTCCCTCCTTCCTTACATCTTCCCATAAGCATTTGTTGATTCCTACTGTGGGTCAGACCCCAGGCTTGGAACTAGGGATTAAAGATAAATGAGATGTGGTTACTGTTCTGAAAGAACACAGCAGGGGAGACAGATGTATCCCCAGCCCAAAGTGGACACAATGTGGAGGCACCACAGAGGGAGGGAGGACATTTAACTGGATCTGGAAGGGTAAGTAGCAGTCACCAGACAGAGCTAATAGAAAAGGGAAGGGCATGCTGGGCAGAGGGAACAGGGAGAGCAAATGCTTATGAAGACATGAATGCCTAGACTGCTGGTAGGGAGGGCGGGGGAAAGCCCTGGTGTCTAGGAAAGAATGGGAGCAGATGAAGCTGGCACTAGATCAAAGAGGGCCTTGAAGGCGGTGCTAAGAAGCTCAAAAGGTGTGGGGCTGTTGAAGAGTTTTAAGCAGAAACACGGTAGGATTATGTTTGTAAGAAAGATCATTTGGAGCCTGTCTTGTTGATGGTTAGAGTTTAGACAGGAGGCTCTGCAGTCCAGCTGAGAGACAGTTGCAACAGTCCAGACCAGAGATGAAAAGATAGGATCTGAGGCAGTGGAGATGGTGAGCAGGGAGCCATTTCACAAGAGGTTTAGGAGATAGAATTGATAAGACCGGGCAGTGGAGGTACCTGCAGGGTGATACATAGGAGTCTCGGGAAAATAACTATAGAGTGGCGCCTGCCATTTTAATTCCTTCCCAAATACTGTGACCCTATCATCCATTATTTTCAGAGGATATATTGATATGTATGTGATCTCTCTGAAGCTACTTTATCAGGAATGGTTCTCCTTCTTCATGATTTTTGTGGGTCGTAATGGCTTTTTCTTCCCAGCCCCTGTTTTCTGGTGCCTGGTTCCTCCATAAAGGTCATGGTGAAAACTAGCCATGCCTGGGAACTCTCCACCTGGGTCACCTGTGATTGGGCCAGGTGGGCACGTGAACAAGCTGGGCCAATCAGAGTCCTCTGGGGTCTTGAAACTGGGTCAAAGAATCCTGGCTGCTGCTCTCTGGAAAGGAATTGGAAAGTAGGTAGCTGTTGGCTGATGGTTCAAGTGGCTGTTTTCTGAGAAGTGAAATAAGCTGTTTTTTAGTGAGTGGGAATAATGAAGTATATGCTCAGAGAAACAGATGAACGCAATAAAGAGGGCGCGTGTTCCCCACAGCACTTGGGGGCCCTGATTCCTCCTGATCCTGAGGCCAGGATGTTTCTATCCTTGGGGTCCCTTTTGCTTTCGCTAGCTCTGGCCATTGTTACTGCGCCCAGAAGAACTTCAGTACTCTTGTCCACAGACAAGAGTTGTCTGTGTAAGCCTCACACACCAGCAGTTTCATCTTCCAGAAGTGCCTTTGTGTTCATGCTGTTTACTCTGGAAATACTTCCCTTTTTTGCTTCTTATTCTAGTTTGTTTGTTGGAGTACATTTTTAAATCGAAGTATAACATACACACAGCAGATGGTCATTGTTAAAAGACCCATTTGCAATTATTTTTTTATGTCACTGTTCAAAAGTACACAGAAGGCACATTAATCAGTTCTCCTCCAAACGTTTCCTGAAAAAATTCCCAGTGTCAGTAGGTAAAGGGGAAATGGAAATGAATAACATCCAGTCTGTATCACCCAGAGCACACAACCCATGGGGGGATGGGCGGATGGGTGCGGACAAAGGCAAACAAAGTATTATTTGAAAAATTCTAAAGTAGAAGCATTTATTTGACAAATTTTTATTTAGTGTCCACTACGTGACAGACTCTGTGTGAGGTGCCAGGAAGTCAGTTTCATGGACCCTAAGTGCTAATGGCTTTAGTATATGAGAAGAGATGTGGCCAAACTGAAAGGGTCAATTAATTTTACCCTGAGGGATCAGGAATGGGCAAGGTGGCATTTGAGCTGGGCTTCAATGAAGTAGAATTTTGGCAGGTGGGGAAGGTGGGAAAAGGGCATTCTATGTTCCGGACCAGCATGAGCATAGGTATGGGGGAGCAATGGTTCAAGGACATGGCTGGGGAGCTGGGAGAAGACTCCCATGACCAGAAGTGGATTATGAGTTGGGAAGCTGGGCAGTGGCAGGAAATGAAGCTGGATGAGACCCTGGGCCAGATCACTAAGAGTTTTGATGCTATGTATGGCAGAGATATTTACTGCTCACCAAATATCCATCTACTCCCCACATTTCTAAGTCTCCTTGCAGTTGGAGGGAGCCACATGACTAGTTCACCAACATGCTGTAGATGGAAGTCATATGTGTCAGTTCTGGGCTAAAGTATAAAAAAAGCAAGCTTTCCTGCCTTGCCACAGTGACCAGGGAAGCCATATGTTCTAAGTGGTATAGCTTCACGATGGTGGCCCCTCCATCAGTCTGGGTCCATGAGTAATTATGTGGAGCATATTCGTGGGATACATACCATGAGTAAGACATAAACTTATGTTGTGTTAAGCCGTTAGGCTTTGGGGGTTATTTTGTTACTGCAGCATAACTTAAGCCATCCTAACTAATATACCTGGCTGAAAATTTTGGGATTTACCCTAGAGGTGGAGAATGGCCTTCTGAAAGTTTTAAGCATATGAGTAATATTGTCAGATTTTCCAGACACTGCCATCCAGATTGTCCCTATCTATGTGTCACAGCAGTGTCATTATCCACTGTCCCATCTCAGGAGGGTGAGCTTGTTCAGTTCAGCTCCCACTTTACTTGTTCCCTTTCCCCCACCAGGTACAGATGCCCAGAGCTTTCTTGTCACCACTCTACTGGGTCCAGGGCCCTGTTCCCTTGCTTTGGGCTTACAGGTTTTGCCCCAGGGAATTATGTCTGGAGTAATGGGGCAGTTTCATGTTGAAGTTGTATGGTATGGATGGGCATCGCTCCAGCTGGGCAGGCATCCAGTGAGTTACCATTGCTGATGGAGTGACCTATTTATTCACTAGCTGCCCACAGAGGAACAGTGTATGTGAGCAAGTTCGGTGCAGGCAACGGGTGGTTCACTCTCTGGTCATGGCTGAGCCATCTGGGGCAACGACTTGGCTCTTGCCCCGTTCCTTGTGTCCCTTGAAACCTTCTTTGCTAGTTCCATTCACCTGGCTCAGTTGAGCTTCATGTCCTCTTCCTTTTTGGGAAACTGCCCCAGATCAGCTCCCAGGCCAGTGGGGTCATTGTGGTGACCCTCTGTCACTTTCCTCTTCCTATTCTCTGACCTTCTCCTTTTAAGAAAATCTTTCCCCTTTTCTGACCTCCTCCATAGTACTTCCTTCTTTCTTCTAGTTCCTCTGTTCTTCTCTAATTCTTTAACAGAAAACCGTTGATCTATTAAACCTGGTTCATTAGCAATTAATACAAACAAACCCCCGCCCAAAAAAAAGAAAATATTTCCCTTTTCTTAAGGGTAGGGAGAGCTCACCATTCAAACGGCACAGTAAGTGAGGGAAAATAATTGCAGTTAAGCTGGCAGGAAAGGGGAGGCAACTTCAAACTGTTTCAGTATGAAAACAGTTTAGCCTTCCCATGCTGCCACACATGTAATAGCAGGAGCTGACTTCCCCCAAACAAGTCACTTGTTCTAAAAGCTGGCATGATCTTTTACTTTCGGATGGCTCAAACCTTTCCCCTCCAGACTGGACTCTTGGCCTTGGCTTTGCATAACCAAAAGGCCCTTAGAAAGTTTTTACTTTTCCCCCTATCTTAACACAGGGGCAGTTTTCTCCAGAAGATGAATTTTTCTGCCATCCCTTAAGCAACAAGCACATAGAGCAATAATTTTGTGTCTCCACCACGTGTTTTCTGTCTATTGTTGTTATTATTTTGACTAGATAATACAATCACATGGTGTAAAATTCAAAGGCAACAAAGGGTGTGCACAGAAAACTTTCCTTTCTGTCCCTGTCAACCAGCCACCAGTACTCTCCCCAGAGGTGACCACTGTCACTTCTTTCTTACGTATCCTTCCAAAGTATTTTACGCAAGTGCAACTAAACACGTATATCTATTCTTTCTGTTATTTTTCATTCTTCACACATGCTAGCATTTCATACACATTGCTCTATACCTTGCTTTTTTCAATTAAAAACATGGGTATAGCTTGGGAATGCCCCCATCATACTGCATAAAGAGTTGCACCTTTCTGTGGTATTCAGTGTATGCATGTTACATCACTTATTCAAATAATCCCCGACTGATGACCATTTATGTGATTTCCAATTATTTTACTACTATAAACAATGCTGCCCTGGTAATTATAGATATTCCATTTTGCACATTTTTGAGTACATCTGGGGAAAAAAATCCTGGAAGTGGAATTGCTGGATCAAAGAGAATGACGAGTATTCTAATTGCCTGTCTTTGGGCTTGTTCCAAATTATAGTCTTGCTAGCTACGAAGAAACTCTGTTTTCCCACAGAGAACACGTATTTCTAGAAAAATGTTTCTGGGGCCATGTGGCTGTTGGGTAGGAGGGAGAGGACCTAGGCATGCCTATGAGGGAGAGGGTGTATTCTAGGTAAAATGGGGCAGGGGGGATTCATTCTCTCTGGGGGTCAGAAGGCTCTGAAGGTGAGGCTCTGGAAGAACCAAGAGCTCACCAGGCAGAGAGAGGAAAAGTCTGGGTAGCCATGCTGGCTCTTCCCAGGAGTTTCATCCAAAGAGATAATTTTGAGCCCCATCCAGGTGGCTCAGTTGGTTGGAGCATCATCCTTACACCAAAAGGTTGTGAGTTCGATTCCCGGTCAGGGCACATACCTAGGTTTTGGGTTTGATCCCCAGTCAGGGCATGTACACAAGGCAACCGATGGATGGTTCTCCCTCTCTCTCTAAAATCAGTGAAAAATAAACAAACAAACAAACAAATAAATAAATAAATAAATAATTTGGGGAGAAGAAAAACTGTATGCCTGAGGACAGACATTGCAGAATTATCAATGAGAGTAAGGAACAGGACATCATTTGGTAAGGGTTAAGTAATGATGATATATGACGTCTGTGGAAAAATAAAGTATACTAACAACAGCAATACAAACAATATCAGTATACAAACAATATCAGCTATTGTTTATTAAGAATTCCTATGTGTCAAGCACTGGATTAAAGGTTACACAGGCATTTTAAAAAACCCATTTAATCCTTATATCAACTCTCTGCATAAGGCACTATTATTTCTACTTTACAGATGAGAAAACTGAGGATCAAAGATGACAAGTAACTTGCCAAAGGTAACATAGCAAGGAGGCTGCAGAGCCAGGATTCCAGGAAAATGTGTGTGACCCCAAAGCCTGTGCTCTCAAATGCACCAGACCACCTCCTCTCGGGAGCTCTGGGAGAGGTGTCATCGGAGATGAAGTGATCACAGGTGAGAAAACAGAGGCTCAGAAAGTTATATGACTTTTTTGGGGATGAAATATAAAGAGTATACTGCAACCTGGAAAAAAATGTTTGCTAAATAATGAGAGAGAAAAACTGGTGTGTAATTGTTTAAATGTGATGATCACAACTATGTAAAAATAGAAATACTTGGGGTTGTGCTGCCTACCCATCCAGAATATTCTAGGGCAGTCCCATGTTTAAAGTTTCTGGTTGTTGTCATCTTGTATCAGTGCTATGCTCTGACTTTAGGAACGTTGGGCAATATGGTTACTGTACTTACAGCTACAGACATTTAAGTAGTTACTGTATTTTTGTTGTTGTTAATCCTCACTGGAGGATATTTTCACATTAATTTTCTTTTTTGATAAAGTGGAAGGGAGGAAGGGAGGGAGACAGAGAGAGAAAGAAACATCAGTCAGAGAGAGAGACACACACATAGATTGGTTGCCTCCTGCACGACCCCAATGGGGCCGGAGATCAAACCAGCCACCCAGGTATATGACCTTGACTGGGAATCAAACCAGCAACCCTTTGGTCCCAGGGCCAACGCCCTAATCACTGAGCCAAACTGGTCAGGGCAGTTACTGTATTTTTTAATACCATAAGCATTTATTATGGAACAAACACTGTGACATTGTGATATAATAAGAAATATATACTTTGGTTTTCATCCCAGATTCTAGCCAGAGCTCTGAAAACCTGTGTAGTTTCCTGGGCGATAAAAGTACTAGAAACATCTTTTGTTCTAATAGCTGGTCTTTGACCCCTGTTCCTGACACAGAGCTCCTAAAGTCCTTGGAATTTTGTGGGTGATAAGAGCATTTATTGTTCTAACGAGGAGACTCTGGGTAGGCTTCTGGATAGATTCAGGGTGAGGTCTGGTTACCAGACAGGCCAAGCCACGATTAGAAGCTTGGAACTTTCGGTCTTACTGCCCCATCCTCTGGGAAGGGGAGAAGAACTGGAGATTCAGTTAATCATTTATCATGCCTAGGTGATGAAGCCTCCATAAAAGCCCCTGAACTGAGAGCTTCTGGGTTGCTGAACTCACAGAGGTGGCACACCCAGAGAAGCAGAGAAGCTCCACGCCCCTTCCTCCACACCTTGCCTGAGTGTCTCTTCCACCTGGCTGTCCCTGAGTTCCGTCCTTCATAATAAACTGCTACCCTAGTAAGTAAATTGTTTTCCTGAGTTCTGGGAACAATTCTAGCAAATTAGGAAACCTGAGAAGGGTGTCATGGGAACCCTTGATTTATAGCTCGTTGGTCAGAAGTATTGGAGGCCTCATCTGGCCCGTGTGGCTCAGTGGTTGAGCGTCGACCCATGCACCAAGAGGTTGCCAGTTCGATTCCTGGTCAGGGTACACGCCCAGGTTGTGGGCCCAATCCCCAGTGGGGGACATGCAGGAGGTGGCCGATCGATGTTCTCTCTCATGGATGTTTCTATCTCTCTCTCCCTCTCCCTTCCTCTCTCTCTAAAATCAATAAAGGGAAAAAAATTAAAAAAAAAAAAAAAAAAAAGAAGTATTGGAGGCCTAGACTTGCAATCAGCCTCTGAAGTGGGGGTGGGGACAGTCTTGTGGGACTGAACCCCTAACCTGTGGGATCTCATGCTATTTGCAGGTCGATCGTGTCAGAATTGTAGGTCTCCCACTGGTGTCATAGAATTGGTTGGTGTGGGAAAAACCCACCTATTTGGTGTCAGAAGTGAAGTTCTGTGTGAGTAATAGAAAAGAAACAGTAGTTCCCCTACACACACACACACACACACACACACACACACACACACACTTCAGTGTTGCTACAGTGACTCTAACTTTTTCAAAATATGAAACTTGGAAACACCGAGAGGTGATATTTGATACAAATCTAGAAGGTTAAGGAAGCAGACATTTTGCGAGGTTATCTTAGCCTTACTAATTAATGTAAATTGATATCAATGTCTTGCCTATTCATTAAAAGGCTACTCTAGTCATTAGATTTCTGTGGTGATTGTTTTTTAAAGGTTAGCCTTGACCAACTCCATTATAAATTTTTTTCAGCAGTACAAGTTAACAGAAGCAAGACAGGAGCCTTATATTTATTTCAAACAGTGAAAGTAACAGCTATTAATTAGTTGTTTCAGAAAGGTTACTTGGAATTCCTTTATGTGATCATTTGTTTATCCTAGTTCTTCTCTTTACTCATTTAATTCATTCATTTATGCGTTTATTCCACATTGACTAGTCTCCTCTTGTGTGCCAAGTTCTGTGCTGGACACATAGTGGCAACAAGATTTGGTCCCTGCCCACAAAGGATTTGCTGGTAGAGCTAGAAACATAAACAGAGGATTATAACAGTGTGATAAGTGCCATTTCAATCCAAGAAGTGTGTGTTGAGTCTGCTCTGTCCAGTGCTGTGCCAGGTACTTTCATAGGCAGTAGAGAATGAGATACCTGGCCTGCCCTCAGGGAGCCCATAGGCTGGTGGGGGAGACAGGAAATAACCCAGTAACTAAGTCATTACAAATACCATCACTTAGGGGGGATTAAGCAGGCCTCTGGGATGAAGAATAAGAGGACAGGGGAACCTGTTTTGGCAGAATGGCCCAGGAAGTGCTATGATGAGCCACCGCAGGGGACTGTGGGAGCATGGAGGGGCAGCTGATATGACATACCCTGGAGGAGCCAGGAAATGCTTTGCCAAGGAGCTTCCCCGAAAACTGAGTCTGAAAAGGTAGGGAAGAATTAAAAGGAGAATAATGTCAAGATGGGCAACCCTAAGAGACAGAACTAGTGTACAAAGGCTTGGAGGTGTCGAGGTGACAGAAGGCAGTATCTGCTGGGAGGTCAGAGGGGTCCAGGTTTCAGGTGGAAGGGGACAAGATGAAGCTGGACAGAAAGGAAGGCCAGATCATAGGTGACCACCAATGCCAGACTAAAGAAGCTTAAAATGTAGGGCTTCCCAACCCATTACCTTGGCACAGAAGGTTCCCAGAGCTTTTCATGGCTCTCATAAAGCCAGACTGTCTCAATGTATTGTATGCCATGATTAAGTTGTATACTTTCACAGAGGGGGTCACAAGTTGCCAGCTGAAGATTTAACTGTTTTTCTTTTTTGGCTCCAGGGAAAGATGAAATCAAATGTCCTTTTAGGATAACTCTCCTTTAACTATAGAAAGGTTGCTCCCTTGTTCCTGAAGGGGGATGTGTAGGGCACCTGGCGACAAAGAAGGGGAAGTTTGGAGTCCCTAAAGGCGAATATGCAGACACATTTTGATACAGAGCTCCTGGCAGGCTGGGGCCCTGGAGAACGGCTGTGTGAGAAACTGAGCGTATGGTCTGGGCCAAGCCATGAGGTTGCTGGACAGCTCCTGGGACACCTGGCGCCTGCCCAGGGATCTGGGTCTAGAGGGTCATCTGTCTGAGGTCAGGGTCAAAACAGCAAGACTGGTGCACAGGGCGAAAGCGAAACTTCAAATTGCCTGCTTGGTGTGGGCGTGGGCTGACCCTGCCGGGGTCGTATCAGCCTTTGAGTTTAGGGAGCGGTCAGGAGGAAAGGAAAGCTCCATTTGGAAAACATTGTGCTTCTCATGAATTAGGCATTGGGTTTCTCAAGCTGGTGGGTTTTTTTTCGTTGTTGTTATTGTTTTATTTTTACATTTTTTATTTATTGATTGATTTTAGAGAGAGGAAGAGAGACAGAAACGTTGACTTGTTGTTCCACTTATTTATGCATTCATTGGTTGATTTTTGTCTGTGCCCTGACTGGGGATCGAACCCGCAACCTTGGTGCATCAGGACGACACTCTGACCAACTGAGCTACCTGGCCAGGGCTCAAGTTGGTAGTTTGATTTGAGAAAAAAATAGACCCAAAGGGTTTGCATTTGCACTGTGAGTTTTTGAAGACATTCTTACAAATTACAGATGTAAAATAAGATAACTTAGAGTGACCTGACTTAAAGTCAAATATTTTGAAGGACAGTTTACTAGACCTTGTGAGACAGATGCCCTCTGGCTCTTCTTGGGCAGGACATTCATGCTGAGGCCATTGCAGCAGAACCAGAAACTGCAAAGACTCCTGGTTTTATGAGCCAGGCATAACCTCTCTTAGAAATTATTGCCTCTGTTGTCCCACTTTGCAGATGAAACAATGGAGGCTGAGAAGAGTGTGACTTGCCCAGGGTCATCCTGTAAGAAAGAGGCAAGTGGGAAGTGGACTTGAGTGTCCTAACTCCTCCAGCAAGGACATTTAGACTCCAGCTGGAACTGTGGTGAGAAAGGAGAAAGAGGAAGAGGGAGGGGAAAGGAAAAGAGAAGCACAAAAGAATAGGGAGAAGAGTAAGGAGGAGGAGCAAAGTGCAAGAGGGGGAAAGTGGAGACAGGAGGTCAGCTTTTGACTAAAACCTTAATCCAATCAGCTGTTATGGGTCGTTTTTTTGTTTAGTTTCTCCAAATACCAAAGAAGGTAATGCTTTGCTGGCCTGATTGTGTTTCCACTACAGCTTGGCGCACAAGACAGCAGCACAACATTGAAAAGCCCATTGTTCTGTGTTGTGATAATATAACTAACTCTCTGTAAATGCTGCAGTCCAATGTGCAAAGTACTGTCCCTCCCACCCTACTGGTGACCTTCGGGGACAGCTGAATGCCTTCTGCTCCACTGAGCCCAGAAGAGCGGGGCTGGGCTTTCAGAAACAGCTGTGCTGATGGATCCAGAACAAAAGCCAGCTCTTCCTGCTAAGTCCCTGGCAGGCATTGGCTGTGAGGGCCCGCAGCTCCAACAGTGACAGTCTTCTGCATGAGAGCCTTTGGCAGCTTCCCACTAACCCCATCCCTTCAGTCTGGCATGTTCCCAGCCCCACATGGGAGACAGTGGCTTTGGAGTGAAATCTGGGTTCTCAGCTCTGCATTTCCCAGCTGTGCAATGTAAATAAGTGACTTCACCTCTCTGAACCTCAGTTTCTCCATCTGTGAACTGGGAATGAGAGTAGTTCAATCGGAGGAGTTTGCTGTCAGATTTGAAGGAGATAATGCCCCGAGCAGGCACCCACGAGTCCTGCTGTCCTCTTGCTGTCCTGGTGTCCTCTTGCTGTCTGGTTTCTTCTTCCATAACTCAGTCTATGTACCCTGCATTCAAGACACTCTGGGACGTGCTCACTCATCTGAAACACCTCCATGCGTTTACCTACAGCGTTCTCATAGTGATACCACCTACTGTTTACAGAGCCCTGTCTATGCCCTGCTCTTTGCAGCAAGCAGTTGATGCGGACAATTTCATTTTCCCACAACTCTTTGAGGTGGACACAATGATCAGATCAAGAAACGGAGGCACAGAGAGGTGTCCTCCAAGGCCTGGCTCATCTTCTTTGCAGTCTCCTTGGACCCCTATCCCCCAGTCTCTCATCCCATCCCCGCCTGATGCTCCTCTATTTTAGTTCCCATAACACCCTATTGTAAATGTCTGTTTCCTTGGCCACAGGCCCTGCAGAGATTGAGTCTATGGCTGACTCATTTGTATGCCCTTAGCCCCAAGCACAGGGCTTGCACATAGCTGGTATTCAGAAAAGCAGTAGGTAACCGATAGTAAGGAAAAGAACAGAAAACATTAGCTTCTTTTGTGGATACAGCTTACAAGAATACAAAAATAGCACTGCCTCAAAGATTTTTTTGGTGTGTGTGTGTTTAAGGGGTTTTATGAATTGCTTTTTATTTCTACAGCACAGGAGTTTACAATCTTTCTTAAAATAGGTCTGCCTTTCTCAAACAACTCCAAATGACTCCCAAATAAAGAAACAGTGACACGAAGCATCACACCAAGTGTGCAGGGAAGGGGCTACCCTCGGGCCCTAACATTGTCAAGATGAAATGAAATAATTCCTGATCCTGAATAGGAGGCATGGCAAAGGCCTTCCCCTCGACTTTCTTTCACTTTTGCTGTTGAAGGAAGCTGGGCTTTGGCGACAGACCCATGTTCACATCCCAGTCTGCCTCTCACCCAGCTCTGGAGGCTTAAACAGGTTACTTATCTTTCCTAAGCCTGTTTATTTATTTGAAAGATTGAAGATTATACCTAGCCTAGGTGGTAGTTGTAAGGTTTCATTGAAATGATAATGCAGCCAGCATATAATAAGTGCCTAACCTGGGGGATGGGGTGGAGGGGAGATTTTCTGCTAGGTAACTCAGGCTCATGCTGTCCAGCCTCTGACTGGCGTTTGTTTATGGGGAAAAGTTAGAGAATTGTGCCTGCTAGGGAATCCATCGATGTAGAAATTTATCAACTGTGGGTTTCACAGCTGAGCTGACAGTGATTGCGTGGAACCCGTACTTCTAAGTTCTCGTTAAAACAGTGGGACGAACACGTTCCTGCCCAGGGATTCAGAAGACGTTAGGATTGGCAGCTCTTGAAATTCAAAGCACAACCGTCTCCTGAGTCCTTCTGAAGCATCCCAAGTCACTCTGTCTGATCAAACTCATCTCTCATTTCCCTCATTTACTGATTAATTAACTCAATAAAAATTTGCTAAACCTCTGTTCTGTGCCAGGCACTATTTGACACTGGGGATATATTAGAAATCCAAGCAAACACTCTCTCCTTCTCCTGAGCTCCCAGCCAGTGAAGGAGATACACATAAACAGACGATCTCGATGCGGAGGGATGAATGGGGGAACCCAACAAGCTCGTTCTAGCACACCACTGAAGGGACCCGGACTGGAGCCAATAAAAGACTCCTTCCCTTCTTCCAGCCGTGTCTCCCTCCAACCTACACACCTTTGGTTGTTCTGTGCCCTTAGCAGAAGATGCCATCCCATTCCTTGCCTCCATTCTTATTCTCTCCATCCTTTCAAAGCAGATGCATCCTTCTGCCTAGTGAAGCTGTCTTCTCTGCCTGGCTTCCCCGCCCCTTTTCTCTCCATCCACAGGTTACAGTGGGAGCAGCCAGGTTCATGCAGTGTGATCTTGCCCCCCTGGCTAGAGTTAATTGGATAAAGGATAGGCATCTGACCCAAGTTAGCTGTGGGTCACAGACAAAGATTTCACCTCACTGCTGATAAAAGCAGAAATGCTTATCTGATGAGACACAGAGCAATAATAAGATGGGCAGCAGTGAGAGATGGGGTGAGAGTACCTTCCCCGTTTTCTTTAGTACTCAGGTCCGGCTTCTGGTCTGACCCCGGGTCGCAGCTGCATCCCCACCCTAGGGCTCCTGGAGATATTCCAGGATCTCCTGAGAGCACCCACTCAATTAATCCTTGGCACAAAATTCCCATCTTGTGCTCTGATTCTGGGAACTTGCTATAAGGCATTCCATGCTCAAGAAATACTTATCCTAATAACTTATTTTTCTGAATCTAACTCCAGGAGAAGTCTGCACCCAAAAAAGCCCCATGGGTCCAGAAGTCTTCCCTGGCCAGCCTAGCCTTCTCCACTCTGAGTTTCTCCACAGCCATCTGGCCACTTAATGAGGATCTCACTGGCTTTCTCTGTGGAAGATGACCTCAAACGGTGGCCTTTGCCTTCAGAGATGACCACTCCTCACAGGCCTAGTTAATTAGCCAAACTTACGTCCCAAACTCTAGTTCCAAATTCTGATAGTCCAGCTTGGTTCTGGTGACTTCTCCTAAAGCTGTCAAGTGTGTTTGGGGTGGGTGAGGGTTATAGTACAAAGATGGGCCACCCCTGTGGGTGGGGAGGGGCCTTCTCAGAAGAGGGACCAGGCACCGCCACACTGTCTACTGCACGGCCTGGGTGTGGCCCTTGTTTCCCCAATTCCTCACTCTTGGGGAGGAGGTAGTCGTCCAGCAAAAGGACACATCGGAATTCTTCCATGAGAGGAGACCCATATCAGCAAGAACAAGGCGACATTCACTCTGAAGGTGAAGGTCCAGGGCAAAGAGGCTTCACGGAGGCCGAGACCCAGTGGGGAGAGGAGTACAAAAAGGACTCAAGAAAGAAATGAGAATAAGACACCAAGGCAGAGGGCACTTCTCAGCATCCATGCAAGACAGACTTAACGCTGACTGAAAGGTCAGGCCCTTCTATCTTGACCAGCTGTGAAACACGTGTTGATGTACATAAAGCAAAGCACTAGGAATTTGGTTGGCCCTCCAATAAAAATATTGGTTACTATTGTCGTTGTCACCATCATTATTTGAATGATTTCTGGTGACAGCCTAGGCTTATAGGCTTTTCCAGTACCAAATGGAGCAATCACAGGGTATGTGTGCAAGCCTCTGTTCTCTTGGCCTCAGTTTCCTCATTTCTACAATGAGAAGTTGGACCAGATGTTCTCCAGTGTTTCCTCCAAGCCAATATGATGTTCTCCAGTTCGGTGGACACACAGATTCAGAGGTTTACCTCTCTGTGCCCGAGAGAAGTTGCTGGGGATGGAAATGATATGTTAGATAATAACAGGACATGTGTATGCCGGAGGATGTAATCAAGAGCTCTGAGCCAAATAGTCTGCATTTCTGCTTTTCTCCCCTCCTGCTCCACAGTGGGCCCCAGGAAGCCTCTAGAAAAAGCAGGGAGTGTCAGAGAAGGCCTGAGCCTTCCTGAGGTTGGGCACCCTGCTTCAGTTATGAAAGAAGGTAGAACTGGGCAGAGTTTCCCAAGTCAGGAAGGATGGCAGAGTATGACATAAGACATTGAGCAAAGGAGAGAGGGTCAAAGACGGCCTGTGCGGTGTCACTTGTATGACCTTGGGAGAGCGACTTAACCCTCTCTATGCCTTGGCCTCCTCATCTGAAAACTGCACATGGTAATCTCTACCTTGTGTGCATTTGTTGGGGGTGGGGAGTAGGGAGTCAAGGATGAAAGTCGGTAGCACCTAGAGAGCCCAGAGCATGGCACAAGGTGTTCAGGAATTAGATCCTGTAATTCCAAGTGTTGTACGAAGAGAGGAGTCAGGAGGAAGAGCCAGGCTGGGGTTCCCCAGGCCCTGTGGCTTCCCTAGCTGCTGCTCAATGGAAAAACCAGGAACTCTGCTCTTGGCCCCTCTCACTTTTCTGACTCTGGTCCCCAGCACCCGTTATTGACTTGGTGCACTTTACCTCGTGTTAGAGGGAAATTTAGCTGAACATGGGGCTGCTGCCAGCACCTCTGCTGGGAATGGACATCTTGGTCACCTGGTCTAGTCTCCTCTTGTGTGAGTCCCTGACATGGAGCCACAGAGCAGCTGTTCTAGGTCCCGCTCCATCCTAAATGGCTCTTTCGCAAATGCATGTGAAGTGCTATTGAGATAAACACTATTACACTAGTTTACATGACCTTGCATTAATCTTTCTGACATTGTGGATTTGCTCAGTCACCGAAAATACCTGCCATCACACTAACAAGAACTTCCACTTATAGAGAACCCACACTACCTGCCACTGTGCGGAGTCTTTCTCTCACCGAGTCTTCCCATCACCCCCATGAAGACGCAGTTTTTACCGAGGGGAAGTTGAGACCTGGACGGGTTAGGTCACTTGCCTAGTGTCAGGAGTTCCAACCCAGGCGGCCTGACTGCAAAGCCTCCATTCACTGTTCTAACTTAAGGATAGGGATGCGCTTTGGTATTTCTTGTTTCTTCGCTCTGAATGGAGTTGGGAATCAGCCTTCTCATTGATTCCCGTCAGTGCGTCTAGCTGCTGCTGGCACACTTTCCCTGCTTTTGCGAGTAGTTCCTCTCACCCCCGAAGGCTTTGCTTCCCAAAGTCGGACCTCACCGGAGCTGAAATATGCCTCCGCTGGTCCTAGCGGAACATGGCACGCTGCCCACCTCGACTGAACTCTCGGACCCCAGCCCAGGCGCTCCCCTGGGTCTCCTCCCGTCCCTCCAGGCTCCTGCAGCTCTCCCCGTGCTCCGGGCCTCAGTTTTCGTCGCATATAAAAGCAGGGATCTTGATGCCCTCCTTGGGCAAGTAGCGAGGGTTGGTAAAGAGTCTCACAGTGCACTCGAAGAAGGCGAGCCTGAAGGCAGAGTCGCCATTCTCCGGGCAGCCTAGGGGAGGGGCCGGCGCTCCTCCCCACTCCCATCCCCCCTACACCCCTACCCGCCGCCCCGCCCCGAGGGCGGCTCCGCCCGCGCCCTGCCCATCCAGCCGAGCCGCAGCGTTCCAGCCCCGCTGCCCGGAACCAGCTGAGCACAGCTGGACCCAGCAGCCACCGTCGCCAGCACCGCAGCAGCAGGTAGGGGAAGGGGGCAGCCATGACCCGGGCATCTGGAGATCTCGGGCATCTGGGTCCTTATCTCCCTCCCCTCTCGATCTGAGATCCCCTGCCCCTGGAGCTCGGCCGGGGGGCAGGGGCACCACTCCTAAAGGGCTTCCTGTCTCACCTAGCTCCTCTTGAAGAGGACCAGCGAGGTTTGGGTTGGGGGACTAGGGCAGGAGAGGAGGGGATCGGCCCGGCCCCCCACCCACAGGCCCGGCTGTGCGGCCAGCATCTGAGCTAACCGTGACCCCGCCCCCGCGGCTGGTGGAGCTGGGCCCGGGGTTCCCCGGCACTCGGTGTATCTGACCCGGGTTGGCAGATAGTCGCTTGCCCGCGGTCTGGGCGGTGGCTCCGCTGGGGAGCCTGTTGCATGGATCCTTGACTCCAGGGTAGTAATGCCTTTGCCTGCTCGTCCTGGGCGATGAGAAGCGGCTCCACCTCCTTCCTCCTTCTGGATCCAGCACTGTTAGAAAGTTTTCCTTGTACCAGTCTGCAATCTTGCATTTGCTACCTATAGGTGCTATCTTCATGCTACAGTATCTGTTCCCTTCCCTGACTCACAGGCAAACTTCTTTCAGAGTTGAAGACAGTGATTGGAATCTCCCTTTCTCCCTGGGTCCCCCTATCTTTTCAGTCTGATCACCCCAGACCTGATTGCAGAAGTGTCCCCCTCCTCCAGGGCAGGCAGGCTGCTCCAGGCTATGCCCAAGGGCAAGCCTGAGTCCTTGGACTCTGGATGGGCAGGGAACATCTTTTGTAGCCCCTCATCTGCCCAGAGATCTACCCCTCATTCTGCTTTCACACCTTCCTCAGAGCAGAGACCAGAATCTTTAAAACACCCGGAACTCTAAAGAGCCAAAGGCACTCAGGACTGTGCTCGGGGTGGTGACAGGGGCTTTGTGGAGGGCAGGGCTGCTGGGGAAGTTCTGCTTTTGTTTGGCTTGGGGGACTTATCAAAGACTTGCACCTGCACATCCTGTTCTCCCAGGACCACATTTCTTACCAGGGCACCGTGATCTTTTCCTGCACTGCACTTTACAGTGAGCATAGCCTGCTGAAGTCTGACCCCAACCCCCTGCCACAGTGGAGAGAACTGAAGGGCTCTGAGAGTTTGTGATGGGCTCATAGTCACACAGTGAGGAAGGGGCAGGGCTGGGACCCAGTTCTAGTTGGCCCTTAGCCTACTCCTTCTAGTTGGTGGGACCTTAGACTCTTACTTTTCTTTTTAATATAGTTTTTGTTTTTAATCCTTACCTGAGGATATGCCTAGAGAAACAAGGCGCGAGGGAGAAAGGGAAGGAAGAGGAGGAAGTGGAGGAGGAGGAGGAGGAGGAGGAGGAGAAGAAGAGAGAGAGAGAGAGAGAGAGAGAGAGAGAGAGAGAGAGAGAGAGAGAGAGAGAGAAACGTTGATGTGAGAGAGCAACATCGATACATACCCAGCAACCCAGGTATGTGCCCTGACTGGGAATCGAGCTGGCAACCTTCCCGTGCACAGGACGATGCTCAATCAACTGAGCCACTCTGTCCGGGCCTTAGACTCTTTCTTGAGTGTTCCATTCACTAAGGGACCAAGTACCTCCCCCAACCCAACACACACTTGAGGGTGCTGACTGGTGTTTCTTGGGGATGTTAAGAGGAAGAGGCTTGGAACGGAGGAGGAAGGTAGGAGAGGGGACATTGGGCATCCAGCTCCCTGAGACTCCATTTTCCTGTCTGAGGCCTCGCTATTTATAAATGCCAGGGAAACTGTAAACAGCCCGGGGAGCTTGACTTGGCACTGGGGTGAGTTCTACAGCAGCAAAGAAGGTTTCCATGTGAATCAGAGAAGGAAACTTTACTCCAGAATTTTCCATGGTCTTTTTCATTATGGACTAATGTGACCTTGGGAAAGCAGGCAGCTCCCTGAGGGGAGGCTGCGGGGTTTGCCTCTCATGGCATTTCCTTCCCCCTGCTTCCCTAATTCAGTGCTCTTGGGTCTAGTGTCTTGTCCTGTGAGGGCCCAAGAACCCCTGAGGGGGACAAAGCTCACTGTCCTCAAGGTAATTCTTATCTATAGTGGTCAACACAATCACATGGTACTGATAGTTACTTCAGCCTATAAGAGGGGTGATTAAGTCTGTCTGGGCGACCCAGGCCTCAGAAATGAGTAACAGTTTCCCAGAAGATAAAAGGATTGAGGGGAAAGACATTCTAAGAAGCAGGAACCGACTGTGCAAAGACACTAAGGTTTTCTGAGCAATCCTATGGCTCGAATGGAAGATGGAGGAAGAGTAGAGTGATGGGAGTTGAGACTAAATAAAAATGGAACTAGACTGTAAACTAAGGGTTTGGACTGCATTTTAAAGGCATTGGGGAGCTGAGAAATGTTTTTTGGCCAGAGCAATGATGAAAACTCTCAGTCTGGTGGCTGATGTAGGAAATGCATTGGAAGGGGCTGAACTGGAGGCAGGGGGACCCCAAGGAGGCTCTTGCATGGTCAAGTGAAAGAGAGTACAGGTCTGAACCAGCGCAGTGGCCCCAGGGTGGATCAGAGTGGCAGGTTCTAAAAGCCCAGCTGAAGATCTCAGAACCTGCCATGAAATTCATCTAAAAGCAGATAGCAGGCTTATAGCTACTGGATAAAACTGCTAAGTTATTCTGAGTTTTGCTGTGTTCTTTTTTTCTTCATTTATACACACACACACACACACACACACACACACACACACATACACACACACACACACATATATATATATATATATATATATATATATATATATATATATATATATATATGTTTAAAGATTCAAACATGGAGAAGAGTATAGAGTGACTTTCATCTCTTCAACCCCCCCCCACCCCTTTTCCCCACAGAGGTAGCCACTGTTAACAGCTGTGTGTGCACTTGTGCCAAACTATTACTAGCAAGAGCTGTTGATTGGATGCCTTCACACTTCTCGGCCATCCAGCGTCAGTAGGTCCCTTCCCCCTACTCCGTCCATGTGGGTAGTTTGGGTCTTTCAGGATAAGTTGCCAGTCATAGACATGATTTATGCATGGTCTGTAGTCCTTGGCTGAGGCTTTGGTCTCTGATTTTCTTCAAGAAAACTTTACAGCCTAAATCTACGACCTCTGAGGGTGTGTATTTTCTTATTTGAGACTGCAGGACTGAGAGAAGCTAAAAGCATTGACTTGGAAGTGGAGTCATAATGTTAGTTCTTCTGAGCAGCCTTGGGCAAGTACTGGCTCTCTGAGCCTCAGTTTCCTCATTTGTAAAATATGTGTGTGTCGGGGTGGAATGTTGATCTTTATTATAATCATAGAAAGCTACCTTTTAGTATACCAAGCACTGGGACATTAATTACTTTGCTGATTCCTCACAACCATTGCTCTGAGGTAGGTACTATTATCCCCTTTTGCAGATGAGATAACTGAGGCTTGGAGAGGTTGAAAAATGTGCCTCGGGTTGTGAGCCTATTCGGTGATGGTACCATGATTCCATAGGTCTGACTATGGAGCCAGAGATCTTAATCACGGCTAACTCTCTCCGGGAGGTCCCATCTAGTCCTGACAGGAGAGCTGATGGGGGAGTTTTGCTGTGGCTGTGACAATGGACATGAGTCAGTGTGCATGGCTTGGGAAGCTCAGTCCTGCAGCAGAGAGACCTGGAGGGGCCTCCCAGGACTGTCTGTAAACATACTTTTCAGTACTATCAACAGGACTCCAGGGGGAGGTCAGTTTTTCCTCTATTTGAGGGAACACAAGACTTGCCCAAAGTCACTTGTTGAGTTGGGGGCCCAGCCAGGACCAGTCCCCTCCTTTCACCATTTGAGCCCATGTTCTGGAAAGGTTTCTGGGGAAGCCAGGAAAAGTGGGACCCCTCCACCCCCACCCCACAATTACTCCCTGAGAAAATGCCTGCAGAAGCGGGGAAAAGCAGGTTCCAGGAGTTATTCATTATGTGGGGGAGGGAAAGAGACCAGTGTTTAGGCAGTTGGGGGATGTTAAGTAAAAATATCTCCTCTCTTTCAGCTGAGTGAGTGAGCATGTGTCATATTTCAGCCTGATGTGGTTTGTGAGTTTGGAGACCACAGGCTTGGTTCCTGCTGCTCTCCGGCTTCCCTTCTCCTCCCCGGCTTCCCCTCTCATCCCCACTCTGCCACATGCCTGGGACCACATCAGCAATTAAGGGCAGGGCAGAGAAAAGCGGTGGGTGTGGTGGGCACGGCTGGGCAGCAAAAGGCCTGGGCTTGGGTCCTAGTTTTGCCACTGACAAAGCACTGGGTGACTTGTGGTCATACATGCCTTTCTCTGGGCCCCAGTGTTCACTCTGCACCAGGGGGTGGACACGATAATGTCACGCTTTCCTGGTTCTGATGGCCTTGAGTCAGAGGGCTTCGTGCTCAGCGCAGGAACACAGACCTGCATGTCTGCGAGCACAAAGTGAGCCCACAGCAGTCATCCATGTTTAAGGTGCTTGCGCCACTGCCAACTGGAGAGTTAGCTGCTGTTGATGAACTTGGTCTTTGTGGACTGAATTGGTTGCCCTATATTGCAGATAAGGAAGTTGAGGCCTGATTCATTTACGTATCCTATTCTCTGTTCTACAAGCAATAAGAATCATGGCCACCATATGTGACATGTTTACTGTGTAATGTTCACCTTTTGTCTACACTGTCTTGTTTAATCTTTTAACAGCCCTATAAAAGAGGTGACAATGACTCCGTTTTACTAATGAGGAAACTTAATGCTTGGCCTAGAGAGATGAAATGACTTGCTTTCTCTTCTTTGAGCCTCAAGAAGCCCTGAGGTTGTCATTATGGGCCTCATTTTACAGATGAGAAAATTGAGGCCTAGAGATGTGAGTCCTCTTGCCTATGGGTCCCCAGGGTCCACATAGCCAGTTAGGTTCCTTCCCAGGCCCTCCATCAAACTCCCTTCCTGGTGCCCTGCTTTTTCTGCCTCAGGAGGAGTCTCTGTGCCTCTTGCATTCAATGCTTGGACTAAAGGTAACAGTTTTCTTCTTGGGCTATAAAGCATCCCTGAAGTTTTCTCTTCCCAAGGGGACTCCAGAAATGGCTTGAGCCATGGTGTCTCTCAGGGAACTCTGATGAAGGTGCCACACCAGTGGGAGTGGACTCATTGATTCTGCTGTTAAGCAAACAGCCTTGTTACTTTCCAACGGCAACAAGGATATCATGAGGGTCCAGTTTATTTGTTGAGCAAAGAATATATATATATGATATATGCAAGCTTTCAGGGTGGAGCTTGGTCCTTCATTTCCTTTTTGTAGCAACTGTGGGTGGGCTGGGCCCTTGGTGGGTACTCAGTAAATACTAGTTAATTTTTTGGGAGTAGCAAAGTGCTTTGGGTGGGATACCCATGGAATATGGGGTGCTTTTTTCTCCCCTCCTCCAAGGGCTTTTTTTCTTTTTCTAATTATAATATGTTGATGATAGGAAATTTGGAAAATAAAAAAGTATAAAAAAAATAAGAACTGTCTATAATTCTGCCAACCAGAGATAATCACTGCTAACTTTTGGGTGCATTTCCTTCCTGAAATTTTCAGCATTTTTTTTATCCCCACATAATTGTGGTCATACTACATTTATAATTTTCTATTCTGACTTTTTGTTTCTTTCAACACTATAACATAAGTATTTTCTCATGTTATTCAGGACTCTAAATTTGTTTTAAAAATATTTTTTTTTATAGATTTTAGAGAGAGGAAGGGAGAGAGAGAAACACTGATGAGAGAGAAGCATCAGTTGGCTGCCTCTTGCATGCCCCATACTGGGGATCAAGTCCCCAACCCGGGGAATGTGCCCTGACTGGGAATCAAACTGGCTACCTCTGGGTGCATGGGACGATGCTCAACCAACTGAGCCATACCGGCCAGGGCTCTAAATATAATTTTAAAAAGAGTTTTAAAAGTATACTATACATAAGTAGATAAATACATGTTTATTGCTATTTTAAATCTTTGGTTTCAATAGTCCAGGGGATTAAAGAAGTGAAATGATGCATTTTAGTTGTAAAAAACAGGTTTTACTTTTTTTTATTATGAAAATGTTACGTGTGGATCTGATTTTTAATCACTTTCTTTTATTGTATTTATTTATTGTGCAAATGTACTATTGGTTCACTTAACTGATCCTTTATTATTAGGCATTTAGACTGTTTGTAAACAATGTTGCAATGAACATCCTAGTACATAAATTATTTTTCTTTCATTATTTCTTAAAAGGGTGCCCAAGACTTGGATTTTCTGGGTCAAAAATGACATATTTTACAGTTTTTGCTTCATTTTGCCAAATTGCTGCCCAGAAAGGTTGCAGCCATTCTTATTCCCACCAGCCATGCATGAGGGTGATGGCCTTTGTGGCAGGAGCCTCAGAAACCGGTTATCAAAATTCTAGCTCCTGGACCATTTACGGAAACGTCGTACTTCATTCATTCATTTAGTGAATACATTTACACAGTTCAGTATCAGTAGAGGACAAGGGTTAAGATCCAGGCCGAAGAGATAGAGAGATGCTGGTTCTCATTCTGGTTTCTGCTTTACACTTGCCATAGGACCTTGAGCTTAAACCAGGTCACTGCTCTGCCTCCACACTTAGAACGGAAGGGCTTGACTTTGTGTTCCCTTGACTTTGGTGTGGCTGTGGTGACCCTCAGCTGAAGACCTAGCTTCTGACGGCCTTCTCACCTCACAACAGTTTCCAGACTCCAACCTTTAGAGTTGGATCTTGCAAACCGCCTGGCCCTACCCCCTTACTTCATGGTTGGGGATACTCATGCCCAGAGAAAGCAAGTGAATTTCCTGAAGCACACAGCAAGGCCTCTGATTGCTACTCCACCACTTGTGAGACCTCCAGATTACTCATCTAAACCAAAAGGATTTCAGTTATTATTAAACCCAAGGCCTGGGAAGATTAAGGAAGCTGGCCATGGTCAGACCCCTAGGTTGTCCTGGCAGTGTGGGAAAGCCATTTCCCTCTCTAACCAGTTTCCCCCCATTGCAAAGCAGTCCTCCCAGCTCTGCTTTTCTGCCAGTTGAAGGTTTTCATGATCCAGTGGCAGGTCTTGGTGTGTCAATTGTGCATCCTAAGTTGGGGTGCTTTTTGAGGTCACTAGTGTAGAAGTCAGTTCACAGACTTAATATTACAACGTAGAGAAAGATGCCTTTGAACCCTTGCTTTCCTCAGGGGTAGGGGTTTGTTAACAATGTTGCAACTGGATACAAAAGATGTTCTAGAGCAGTGGTTCTCAACCTGCGGGTCGTGACCCCTTTGGGGGTCCAACAACCCTTTCACAAGGGTCGCCTAAGACATAACAGTAGCAAAATTACAGTTATGAAGTAGCAACAAAAATAATTTTATGGTTGGGGGTCACCACAGCATGAGGAACTGTATTAAAGGGTCGCGGCATTAGGAAGGTTGAGAACCACTGTTCTAGAGGACCCCAAACTTGTCCTGCACACAGATCAACTGGGGCTTTTGTTTTTGTTTTGTTTTGTTTTGTTTTTTTTTATCCTCACCCGAGGACATTTTTTCATTTTTTGTTCAGATAGAGTGGGAGGGAGAGAGAGGAAGAGAGAGAGAGAAACATCGACGTGAAAGGGACACATCGAGTGGCTGCCTCCCGCACGACCAACCAGGGCCGGGGACAAACTGCAACCGAAGTACATGCCCTTAGTGGGAACCGAACCTGGGTCTCTCTGGACCGCAGGCCGACGCTCTAACCGCTGAGCCAAACCGGCCAGGGCTGGGGCTTTTGTTAAAATGCAGATTCTGGTTCAGTAGATCCGGGGTGGGGCCTGAGACTCTGCATTTCTAACGACCTCCCAGGGGATGCAGATGTTGCTGGTCCAGGGACCACACTTTGCAAGAGTCTAAATCCCTTGTTCAGGGCTCAGACAAGAGCCCAGATCTCTTAGTGTCTTATCTTTGAGGCTCTTTCCTACCCATCGTTATTTGCCCCCCTCTTCTCTTCCCAACACTGAGTCAAACTATTTGGTCCACAGCTATGAGTCTTTAGAATCTGAAAAGCCCTTGAAATGTTTTGCTGCCTAATTTTGCAGCGAGGTAGGGCCAGCCATTCTTTAAGAGAGTGACTCAGTAGGAAGCCATCTGATGGAGGAGAAACACAGCTGTAGGACCTAGTATTTGGCTTAAACATTTCTACCCGAAGTTTTTTTCTTTATCCTCACCCAAGGACATTTTTGCATTTATTTTCAGATAGAGTGGGAGGGAGAGAGGGAGGAAGAGAGAGAGAGAAACATCGACGTGAGAGAGACACATCGAATGGTTGCCACTCACATACCCCAACCAGGGCCGGGGACAAACTGCAACCGATCTACCCGAAGTTTTTATACTTAAGATTATAAACATTATTCTCCACCTTAGGCTGCAAACTACAGCCCTGGGGGAGGCCCCAAACTTTTTGCATGCCTCTGAGCTAAGAATGGTTTTAACATTTTCAAAAGATTGTTAAAAAAAGAACAAACAAACCCCAAACCCAAACCCAAACAAGGAAGAATATGAAAAAAGAGAAGATATGGGCCAGCAAAGCCTAAAATATTTACTGCCTGGCCATTTACAGTTAAAGTTTGCTAACCCCTGATCTAGAGTAACCAAAGCTTTATGGTTGTCTATAGCGGGCAAGAAGCCTAGCCTCATAGCTTGAAATGTAGCGAGAACAAGATGTAGGGCAGAAAGCCCGACTCAGTGGGTACTGCCCAGACCTTAGCTGCGTGACCCTGAGCACATTATTTCACCTCTCTGAGCTTGTGTCCGTCCTTCACAACATGGGGACAATGCTGTCTGCCTGGCAGAGTTATTGTGAGGATGAGAGATGATGTATGTCAGAGTTTAATGCTTGGTAAGTGCTCAGAAAATGATAACTGTGGTCATTGGGTGGCCCTTTGAACCCTTCTGGCTTTACTGGACAGATACCATGTTTCTTCCACCAAATCTGAAGGTGCTTCTAGTGAGCTGGGAGCCGTCTTTTAGGAGAAAAACACCTCTGCTCCAGTCGTCCCCACCCACCCCCAGGGCAGAAAGCCACCTTCTAGATAGATGGTGTTCCTGGTGGCTTGCACACTTTTGCTAATGGGGAACTGGCTACCTGAAGGCCAGCCTTTCCACTGGTGGGCAGCTCTGACTATTAGAAAGTGCCTCCTCTCCCTGTGCTCTAAGTTCTAATTCAGCAAACAGGCACCTAGCAAGCCTGGGCTGGGATCTCAGTGCCGGAAGGAACTGCCTCTCTTTATGGCTCCCATCTGGGGCGTGTGGGCGATGGACTAGAGTCAGCGGTTTGTGGACCTTGTTTTTAAGCCACTGCAGCTTTAAGGTCCAAAATGGAAAACAGACACCTTGGAGTTAGCTGGGGCTAATTCTAAACCCAGCTGTGTTTGAAACTCTGGGGCTCCCCGTGTCCAAATCCTAGGAAAGAGTGCAGTGCTCTTTTTGCCCATAGATGGCAGCACCTGACTCTTAGCCAGCTCTGTGGGAAGGTGTGCGTGAGTGTGTTTACGCCTGTGTGCACACACATGTACATACATGTGTGCACAAGTGATTCACTAGTTTCTTTCCTCTGGTGAATCTTGAGCTGTGGTGGCCCCAGCCCTGGACTAGGCATTGGGATAAGGGGAACAGATCTTAGTCTAATGGGAGAGGCTGACTTGGAAACAGACCATAAGACAGAGTGACAGGGAAGACCAGAGGCCTGTAGAATCTCAGAGGAGCTCAACCTCGAAGGGGAAGGGGAGGTCAGAAAAGATTTCCTGGAGGAAAGCTGAGCTTAATCATGAGTAGAAGGAGAAAAGAACAGGGATGAAAGAGAGTTCCGAAACAGAGGAAGAAGTCTGTGCGAAGATTATACGAGGACTTAAGGAACAGAATGCAGCTGTGTCTGACTGGAGCTTGGAGGGGTTTGTATGTGGGGTGGGGGTGGGAGGCATGGAGACAGGAACTGATGGAAGCCGAGGCTCCAAGGGGCATTGGGGGCAGATCATAAAAGATGTTGAAGGGTTTGCTAAGGGCCCTGGACTTTATCCAGAGGCCAAGGGGCCATAGGGAGCCATGGTAGAATCTGAGCAGAGCGGTGACATGGTCTGGGCTTGCTCTGAGGAGACTGCGCTTAGGGAAGGAGAGAGGGAGTGGGAAGACCAGTTAGGAAGCATTGCGGTCACCCAGGTGAGAGGTGATGGTACTTGGACCAAGATGTTGGCAGTCGGGATGGGGACAAGAGGACGCAAGGACTCTGGTGTTGGAGGCGACAGTGACAGAGCAGGGCAGGTTGAGGAGGGTGGTGCCCTGGTGTCTGGCCTGGCCCAATGTGTGGATGTGGGTGGTGGTGCTGTTGCTGAGATGGGGAACACTGGGGAAGGAGCAGGATGCTATTGGGAACAAATGTAGCGCCACCAGTAAGGATGAGGGTGTGATTTGGAGGTTTGTAGTAAAGAGGGAGGCTGGATTTGAAAGTCGCATTCTGTCACAGAGTTAACAGAAAGTAAAAGGGCGTTCGTCACTGGCAGGAACAACACCACCCAACTCTGCTTTGATCTGTCCCATGGAACCAGGAAGTTTTGGTGGAACTCTTTGAAGGCCCACAGAGGTGGCATTTAACACCAGGTCCTAGGGCCCAGATAAGTGTCCAACCTCCTTCCAGATCCCCTGCTGTGCGCCCAGGCCACTCGCAGTGCAGAAACCCACCAGGAATGTCTGGGCCATTTACTGTCAGCTGAGAACAGGGCTCATTTTTTTTTTTTTTTTTATCCTCACCCGAGGACATTTTTTCATTTTTTGCTCAGATAGAGTAGGAGGGAGAGAGAGGAAGAGAGAGAGAGAGCGAAACATCGACGTGAAAGGGCCACATCGAGTGGCTGCCACCCGCACAACCAACCAGGGCCGGGGACAAACTGCAACCGATGTACATGCCCTTAGCGGGAACCGAACCCGGGTCTCTCTGTACCGCAGGCCGACGCTCTAACCGCTGAGCCAAACCGGCCAGGGCACAGGGCTCATTTGTGTCTGAACCCCAGGAGCCTGCAAGGCCCCGCTGCATTTGGGAACCTGGACTCTCTCTTTGGCTTAGAGAAGCTGATTTCGGCAGAGAAGTTTTCCAGTGTAGGCAGGAGCCAGCTTACTCGTCTGTCCCCGAATGCAGGTGGCTGACACTGTGGGGAGTGAGGAAGGGCAAAGGTCCAGGTTGTCCCTGAAAGGTGTGTATGGGGGGGGGGAGGGCAGGGGGACTGGAAGGCTGGGCTGCGCAACCCTGGGGCTGATGTAGGCTGGTCCTTCATTCAGTCATCTAGCATATAGCCATTGGTCTGCTGTTTGCCAGGCCATGGGCCAGGGCCGAAGCTTCAGAGGCAAAGCAGTCTGTTAGGGCTCACAGTCTGATGGGAGAGAAACACCTGTCACCAGGTACTGATAACAGTCTTGCAAGAATAGAACGATGCTTAGGCATACAGGTCGGATTATGGCACGTAAGCAACCCACACTGCACAAGTGCAGGCTGAGAAAGATGTACGTTCCAGAAAAAGGCTTAGGGAATTTAATTAATAATCAGAGTAAATATATGCACTGTTCAAAACCCTTGACATATTTTATCTCCTTTAATCCTTATAATGACTCTGTGGGGTGGGTTCTAACATAATCCCCTTTTTGCAGAGAAGGAAACTGAGGCTCCGAGAGGTGCAGTAACTCAGTCAAGTTACATAGTTAACTGAAGGATCATTTTGTCTAACTCCAGAATCCTCAACCACTGTTCTGAAGTTGCTTGTAAGGATTGTAAGCTGAATTCAGCCATGCAATGGGGTTACCTTAAATACTAATGGGATTTTAGGCTGGATTAATAGAGGCCTGATATGTAGAATAGTGGAGGTGAGAATTATGCTTGCCCTGCTTTGGATAGAGCTCGTTAGAATATCTAATTCTGGGTCTTTTTTTCTTTTTTTTTTCAGGAGGGACAGGAGTAGATCATTTGGGGTAGATCAGGGAAGGGGGAAGGGAACCGGACACCCTGGTCTCAGGAAATGCTGGAGGAAAGGGCTGTACAACTTGTAGAAGACTTAGGAGCCCAGGATCACTTTTTTCAAGTCTCCAGGGAGCCACTGGGAAACAAAGTGACAGACCTGTTCTAGATGACTGCACATCCTAATGACAATATTTTTAGCCAGCTAAACTCGGGAACAGCAGGCCTTACAGCTTTGGCAGGAAGTGAGTGTCCCATTGTTGGAGGCATGCAAATAGGGGCTGTGTGACCCTGGTGGTAGGGCTGGGGAGACATAGAAGCTTTTGATTTTACCAGATGATCTTGAGCCCTTGACACTGAGAGCTGGCCTTTATTTACAGGTGGTGCTGATACCGGCTCTTCCAGCTTCGGTAGTCCCAGTACCTCCCCCGGAACAGCCCTCTTCACCCTCTCAGCCCTGCAAGGTAGGTAGACCCGCGAATCCTCCAAAACCAGGCTCTGACTGCCCCCTGACGTCTGAAGGGGACAGTGGAAGCAGCACTGGTCGCCATAGTGGATTCAAAGGTAGTTTCTGAGGTTTTTCTAGCAAAGCTCAGAGTACATTTCTGTCCTTTACCTCATTTGCTTCTCACCCACTTTAGGGGGGCCAGGCAAGGATGATCCTGTGGGGAAGAGGCAAGGACTGACCGGGCTGGGTGCCAGGGTGCCTGGGCCCCCACCTGGCTGTGTTGCTTGCTGGCTGTGTGACTGTAGGACAGTTGCTTTCCCTATCAAGGCCTCTGTCAGCTCTTTTGTAAGAGAGTGGATTTCCCTGAGGAGGAGGAGGTGCGGGATTCTCCCGGAGGCTCTGGAGAGGTGAGAACATCTAGGGCGTGGCTGCCAAGTCTGGCTTGTTGACTAGAGGAGGAGAACCTGAGGAGTGAGTCATGGAGAAGGTAGATGAGTCATAGCCACCTGGGGACAGCTGGCAGGGCTGGCAGGGTAGGGCCCACCTGACTATCAGATTCACAGGTGACCCGCTGAAGTAGGCCGAGACCCAGGGGGTGGGGTGCGGAGGCCTGAGCTGGAAGCAGGAGACCCAGGTCACTTTCCAGCTTGGGCCTCGGTTTCTCTGCCTAAAAAAATGGGTGTGTTGATCTCTCCTGCACCCACCTAACAAGTTGTCGTGATGACTGCACAAGCTCCTGGAGGCTGAAGGACTTTGTGAGCTGTGAAACGGAAAGGATCGCTGCTAGGGTACTAACCCAGCTTCCAACACCAGAAAGGAAGTAAATTTCCAAAAGCAGCTTTGCGGAGAGCCTGGAAAACACCCTCCAGCTCATGACATCACCCTTGGTTGTCAAAAGGAGAAGAGGACGAATGCCTACAGGGCTTACTCATCGGCTGTAGCCCAGCTGGCTTCCAGGGGTGACGGTGACCACAGTCAGAGCTGTTCCTCTTTCCCAACACTTAGACAAAAAGGCCTTCTGATGGCTGCAGAAGGCTTTGTCCTCAAAGCCAGGATTCCTAGAAGGCCCGCCGGGCCCAGAGAGGGGACTTGTCCCACTTCACCTGATCAAGGAGCAGCCCTGATGCTGCCCAGAGAGGGCTAGGGGCTGGGCTTGGTTCTGAAGCTCCAGCTTTTGGGACTGAGCCCCGATCACTCCAGCCACCTCTTAAAGCCAAATTGCCTCTAAGTGATCCGTCATCAAAAAGAATGTTATGCTCTGTTTGTGCTTTTGGTAACAACGACACAGCGACCTGTCTTCTGCTTTCCCCGCTGTACAGGCCCTCCTGGGCCTGGCTGGTTCAGGCCCAGCTGAGTACCATTCACTAAGCTTGGCCGGCTCACCCCCTGCACTGTGCCCACCTCAGCCCACTTCTGATGAACTTGAGCTCAACCAAGGAGGCCTTTGTGAGCTCCTGCTTGTCTAACTCCAGGGATATTTCCTCAGATCTCCATGCACCACCTCCTGGGGCATCTGAGAGCACTCTAGAAGCTCTCTTTCCTTTTTGCTTCTGGGAGGCTGCACCATCCAGTTTACCTCGTATTTCCCTGCCCTGCCCTGGGCCCTGATTTTCTGCCTCTCACATTCACCAGGATTCTGACCCCCTTCTTGTCTTGAGGGACACTATCGGTCCACTCATTCATTCACTCACTCATTCATTCATGGGTGCATTCACCTGACAGATATTTAGGCCTTGAGCTGGGTGTTGGAGAACAAGGTTTTCCCAGCCCTTCTGGTCTTGTAGTCCTGGGTCTTACAGTGAGGCATTGCTCAAGTAAAAAATTTCTTTCTTCAGCTGTAAAGGAAACAACCAGGGTTATAGAGCATATGGGATTGGGTGGGTATGATGGGCTTCTACCTGCAGAGATGAGGAAGGCTTGCCTGAAAAGCCCAGACCTAAAGAGGGAATGAGTGGAAGGTGGCTGGGTGAGCAGGGAAGGGAGCCCCGGGCAGTGGGAACAGTATGGCCGAGGCGCTGAGGCAGGTCCTTGCGTGCAGAGTTGTTGGGGGTCTGAAGGACAGGAGAAGGACCTAGAGACCAGATAGCAGCCTCAGTCATGCAAGCCCCTGGGGGCCTTGGTTTGAGTTTGGATTTTATCCTAGGCCACTGGGGAACTACGGGAAGTTTTAAAGTAGGGGAGAGATTTGCCCAAATCTCATTATTAGAACGCTGGAAAGTGATAGACCTAAGTCCCACGCTGATAAACTCCAAGGGTGTAATTCTTGGTCCTTCCACACTGTGGCGTCCTGATGTCGTGCCTCAGCATGAGGCTTGGTCTTGGGCAATCCTGGCAAATGTGCACTTCCCAGCACATTTTCATTGCTGAGCTTCTGTGCGGAGAAGGTAGATGAATCAGATCTGCTCTACCCTTGGAGATCCAGAACTGGTGGCTGAGCCTGGAGTTCATCGTGATAAGTACCAGAGGAGGCAAGGAGGCCTTGCCCTCCTCTGAGTTAAGTGTTAGGTGGGGAGTCACATGTGCAGAGGCTTGGCCACTTGGAGCCACTGTACTTGGGGACTAGTGAGCAGTACAGCTAAAGCAGGAGTGTGGGGTTGGGGTGGCAGGAGATGACAGGGAGAGCAGGGCCGGGAGAGGCATTGAATGCTAGGTCTCGATCCTTGGGTGCCAGGTAGCCATGGACACACCTTCAGCTGGGAGTGGCTTGATTGACAGGATTTGAGAAGGAAGGATGGATCAGAGGGGCAACACTATAAGCTGGTTGGAGAGAATGAATATCACTGGGTGAAGCCTTGTCACTCCCACCCACCTACACACAAACCCAGTAAAATACTCTGCCCCTTTCTGTCCCCTGCCCTTGTTGGGTCATCCACCACCAGGTAAATTATGGGAGCTGCCCACGGTTGTTTCCCTGCAGTGCTGGGGTTTGGTTATACACTGGGCTCCAGAAGCAAACAGATCTGAACCTGTAGCATCTCTGGCCTGACTTGCTGTGTGCCCCTTGACATGGCCCTTAATCCCTCTCAGCCTCAGTTTCCTCATCAGTGAAATGGGGGTGATCACAGGGTTGCTGAGGATTAAATGATGGGGAGCTAAAGTCCTAAGCATATGCCTGGTGCATAGGGATGGCCATTTATCTTTATTTCCTTGTTGGTTGCTAACGGCCCAGTCCATGTTGCAATCTGCTCTTCGGGGAGTCCTTCTCTGCAGCCATAAATCTGTAATCTGAACTGAGAACAAGGTGTTCCTTACAGCCCCGAAGGAGGCCTCTGGTGGGACTCTGAGGGGGTTGGATGCCTTTACATTTTCCCCACTGGGGTCCGTCACAGGGCTGGGCTCAGAGGGCTAGATGAGATCTTAGCGGTTTCTTTAGCTCCAGCTCTCAGCACAAGGCTGGCCTGTCATGTTCTCATAAATCCTAAACAAAACAGTTTTAAATTAAAAAAAAAAAGTTATAGACTTTGTACATCATCTTGCTAGCACCTTCATCTTATGGCTGGGGCCCAAGGAGGACAGTGACTCCTCCAAGGTCACCCAGCCTTTAGTGGCAGGGATTGGACCATTTCTCCGTGGCTCAAACATGTACTGCAATTCTAATTTTTAAACATCGATAATTAAAATTTCAAGTGATCTGGGGGAAGGGTAACAGTGGAGTGGGCGCTTGGATGTAGGGGCTCCCCCCAGATCATTCCAGGGAGCATCCTGACTGCAAAGGCCTTAAGGATATCATCCAATCTCCTTAGTTCACATTTGGGGAAGCTGAGGCCTCGGGAGGTGTGGCCCGCTCGGTGCCCAGAGCGTGGGAAGTGGAGCAGGAGCCACAGGCCCACTCTCAGTCCTAAGCAGTACATGATGGCTCTTCCCCCAGCCCACCGCCTCACTTGCAGAAAGTGAATTGGAGTGTGAACAATGGTTTCCGGAGGAAGTTTCGGTTTTGAATTGTGTCGAGGAGAAGGACCGTTTCCGGAACTGGGTATGCCCATGTGATGTCTGTGGAGCTGGGCCTGGCACAGCTATTTCAGACGAAAGCCACAGGGTCCTATTTATAGGCCAATGTGATTAGGTTGATGTGGTCAGGAGAGGCCTGCCTGTAATCTGCCAGCCCAGCTATGGATGGGGAAGAGGCCCTCGGGGGGGATTCTGACCCATGGGTGAGTAGCAAGGGATCTGGGGTGGTCCCTGAAGTCTGCTTGGAGGCGGGGCTCCAGGGAGGCCTCAGAGGAGGTCCCAGTCCTGACTCCCAGCAGGCCCTCCGCAGAGATGAAACCAGCTCCGATCCTGTTCTCTCCCCGCTTAGAAGTCCTCCACTGTCTCAGATCAGCTCAGGACTCCTAGTAGTCAGGCCCTTCCTCACCCACACGTCCAGGTCTCCGCCCCAGGCACACCTCTGTATTTCCCTGTGTGAGCCACGCCTCTGGGCCTTTGCTGCTGCTGTTCTGTCCACCTGACTTGCCTGTTCCCGGTTCCCCAAAGACAAAGCTTCATTCATTTCTCGAGGCTCTGCTCCACTGCTCCTCCTCTGTGGCTTGTCAGGTCCTGGGTGCTCCCTGCTTTGTGCCACCTGAGTGATTACCCGAGTTTACATGGGCTCTCCCCTGGGCCAGGAGGTCCTGAGGCAGGACCTAACGCAGGAAGGAAAGGAGAAAGGCATCTGTGGTGGAGCATCTACTGTGGTCGTTCCTTTTACGTGTTTGATGAGACATGATCTGTGTGCCCCTTTGCGCAGTAGGTGTGTTTTAAAGGTGTGTGGGAGTGAGAGTAAGACTTTAAAGTCATAGAGTCCTGGATTCAGACTCTGCCCTGCACTTCCTAACAGTCATCCTTGGGCTGAACTTCTCTGAGCCTCAGTTTTCCCATATGTAAAATGGGAACGATGCTTCCTATGGGTTTTGGGAAAGCATCGTCAACAAGACAAAGTTTATAAGTACTTATGTTACCTGATCCATAATGAGCTTCTATGTACAATATACGTATTATTTACAGGTGGGGAAACTGAGGCTCAGTACACGGAAGCACCCTCTCTAGGGCCCCACACAAGTCAGTGGCCAAGAGGAGAGACCAGGCCTTGGTCCTGGCCTCCAACTCCACCCTGTGTCCTCTCTTCCCTCTCAGCCCCCTGGGCCTATTCTGTTCCCCAGATCAGAGGAAGCTTTGTTTAGGATTGTTTTTCCTAAGAAGTTCCCTCTGTGATGTCCAGGATGACTCAGAGCCCTGAGTCACCAGGAGGCTGAGGGCCAGGGCGAGTGGGGAGGGAGGAGGAGGGAAAGGAGAGAAGGGACAAGGAAGGGGTCCTAGTTCCAGCCCTAGCTCTCCCATTGTTTGATTGACTAGACCAGATAAGTCCCCTGTCTTGCCTGGCCTCAGTTTCCCCAAGTGTGAAAAGAGATGTTGGGCTTTGATAGGTGGTTTCCAGTCCAGACTGAGCCTCATAATCCCAGGTTCCTGGGCCCCACCCGGACCTGCAGACTCAGGTTGGGCGTGGGGCCTGGGAATCCAGGTTTTCTGGCACTGCCCAGGTGATTCGGCTGCACACCTTATCTGCAGAGGTGTTTGGGAACCAAGCTGCTCAGGCTCCCCCGGCTGGGCCCCAGCGTGGTTGCTCGGCCTCTGTGACCATCTCCACCAACTCACAGTCACTTCACTGAGTGCTTTGTCGGAATGGTGCACGGAGGTGCATAGGCTTTGTTTTCTCTTTAGAACAGCTTTATTGAAGGATAATTTATATACATGGTTGACCTACATTTATGTGTAATGTACATACATATAATTCACCTCGTTTAATCGAGTCTATGATTTTTAAGAAATTTACAAAGTTATGCCTCCATTCCCACAATTCAGTCTGAGAACATTTCGGTCACCCCTGAAAGATGCCCGTGCCTGCTTGCTGGCAATCTCCGCACCCACCCCGTCGCCCATCACTAATCTGTTCTGTCTTTCTGAATGCCCAGACCTGTGCGCACCTCCCAGCTCCACCCTCCCCGGCTGTGTGACCTCGTACAGATGATTGTCCCTCTCTGAGCCTTGGATTTCTCCTAAGTAGGAGAGGGAATGATGGTATCTTCCTTGTAGCTTATTGTTTGAATTTCACTGATGCGATAGAGTGTGTGATGCATCGTAGGAGCTGGGGGCCTGGGAGCCTGGCAGGCAGTCCACAGGACACAGTGCAGGAGCCAGGGCCCCGCTGCGACAATACTAGTAAACATTTACAGACTCAGGCTGTGCCGGGCACTGGGCTAAGCGCCTTAAGTGCATGATCTCTCTTAATTCCCGTAACAACCCTTATTAGGTGAGTGTTAATATCATTTCTGTTTTATAGCCGGAGAAACTGAGGCACTGAGAAGGGAGCTAACTTTCCCTAGATTGCACAGGTAGTGATGGGTAGGGTTGGGAGTCTGTCCCCTCACCTGCCTTCCTTAACCATTTCACTACAGATGGGAACACTGTCTTGAGGGACACCAGGCATGGACCCAGGACAAGGTTTATGGCACACACTTTCAAGGGACAGGACCTGATACAGTAGACATGGGATTCAAAAGATGGCAGGTAGTACAGAGGGCCTCATGCTCTGGGTGTGACATGGAGCATGGAGCATGATCCCGGGAATAAGTGACATGGACACAGTACATGGAACATGCATCAGGGTAGACACGCAGGACAAGGTGTGAGGAACACAGGGCCTGGCATGGGGCACAGAGAGCATGGTGTGTGTGATGCTGGGCATGGCACAAAGTATATGACAGGGGGACATGGCATCCAGGGTAGAGTGCTTGGGATTCAACAGTGGGCATAAAGAGACCCTTCCCATGTCAGGGCCTGGGGCCCGGCACGCAGCGCCAAGAGCCAGTTTTCTCCTCTCACAAGTGCCTGTGTTTTGCCACCTCCTCCCTTGTCTCTTTGGATGCCAAAGACTGGGTGTGTCTCAGAGGACTGGGGCCCAGAGTACATCCCACCACCCCACCAGCTCAGACAGAGGTCAAGGCTTGGGGCCAAGTCCGTGGCTCAGGAAGAGCCTGCCAGACCCCCAGATCCTGTGTCTCAGAGGCAGCTGTGAGCGCCAGGGCTGGCCTGGCCAGAACCTGGTAATTTTCCTGTAAGCCATCCTCCTTCCCGCTCCTCTCCCTGGCCACCGCTGCTGCTGGCTGTGAGCACTGCATTCCAGTGCAGGGGAGAGGGCTTCGGGGAGAGGGGATAGGGGAGAGAGCTTAGGGGAGAGAGCTTAGGGGAGAGCATCAGCACTGCTGTTGGGGTTGTAGGGGTAGCGGGGGTGGAGGTGCAGGGAGGAAACAGCTGTTCACAGGCTGGTGGTTCCTGTGCCCTCCTGGCATCTGCACTCATTCCTTTATTTTATCTCATCTGCACAAAAGCCCCCAGCAGCCTAATGAGACTGAGGCTCAGAGAGGCCAAGAGGTCACCCAAGGTCACCCAGCATCAGAGGCAGAGCCAAAACTAGACCCCAGCTCTCCTGGAGGCAGGAAACTGAGGATGCAGAGAGGCAAGGTTAGATGGCGAAGAGGCCATTGGGGGGTCAACGGTGATGAGGCTGCAGGAGCACATGGGCACCAGACCATAGAGGGCCGTAGTGCCAAGCTGGGCGTCCTGTCTGGTTTGGTCTGCACTGGGGGCTGTGGAAGGGTAGTGAGTAGGGAGTAATGTATTCTCTAGGCATCAGGGAGAGTCGAAGGCAGTGAGGAAGCTGGTGCAATGGTTCAAGAGGGAAAATGGGGACCCAGAACCAGGACAGTGGCTGGATTGTGGGGGTGGGAAGTGTGTGAAACAGAGAGTGTGAGGAGTTGGGCGTTGCAGCCCTGGCCTCAGCCCTTATGTGCAGTCCTGGTGGGATGATTCTGGTCAGGCCCTGCCTCTCAGAGTGTCCCAGAGGGACAGACACCTGGCCACCTAGAGGATGATGCTGGTGACTGATGTCTGCATGGAGGTGAAGCAGGAGCACACTTGGAGGTGGGGGGACCCACCCTTCCGGAGCCCTGCTGTGTGCCAGGCGCTGTGTTTTGTAGTCTGGATCGTGCCAACTTCTTCCAGCTGGATGTGATTGTCCTCTGAGCTGGGAAAGGAACAAGAGCGTTCCAGTACATACTTCTGTTTATATTTAAGAGGGGATTGTGCTTTAAAAACATATTAAAATGAAAAGGATTAGTAACAATAACAAAATCTCTGAATCTCTGGAAAGTCTACTGCAGTTAAGAATTTGAGAGCAATGGCAAAGAATCTCTAAGCGTGCTATAGCATTTAGAGTTTTTACATAACTGATTTTTACTAGTATCAAGTGCTGGCAAGCCTGTGCCATAGACTTGCCATCCTGTACGCAATGACATAGGCTCAGAGAGGTTGAGTCACTTGCCCAGGGTCACCCAGGTAGTAGGTGGCAGGGTTGGGATCAGATGGTGACTCCAAAGCCCTTGTTCTTTTGGGTGGGGGCAGACCAGAAGAGAGAGGAGGGTGTCATCAGAAGAGACTCATGGAGGGGGTGGGAGGCAAGGCAATCTCCTTAGATGCTGGCTTGAAGCTCTCTTCTGAGATGCCTCTCCACCCCTGGCACTAGCTACCACCCTGGGACGTTGGGTCTTGGCTGGGACCCTCCAGTCCTCCCCTGCTTTGGATGCAGGGACACAGAGGTAGAGGTCAAAGGTGCGGAGGGCGCCAGTGACCTGTATGGACACATGCTGGGGGCTTGTCTTCAGATGTTATGATTATTGAGCACCTGCTGTGTGCCAGGCATGGTGCCCAGGGCTCTCAGACAGCCCACAGGGTAGGAATCATCACCCCATTTTACAGAGAGCAAATTAAAGCTCTGCAGAAGAGCCCTGGCAAGTTTGGCTCAGTGGTTAGAGTGTCAGCCCATGGACTGAAAGGTCACGGGTTTGATTCTGGTCAAGGGCATGTATCTGGGTTGTAGGTTCGATCCCTGGCCCTGGTCTGGGAAAGTGTTGGAGGCAACCAATTGATGTGTTTCTCTCACATCAATGTTTCTCTCTCTCTCTTTCTCCCCACCCTCCCTTCCACTCCCTCTAAAAACCACTGGAAATTATATCCTCGGGTGAGGATTAACAACAACAACAAGAGAAACTCGCAGAAGGGCCACTTGCCAAGTCCCCCTCCCCCCACTCCATGGTAGGGATTTGGGCTCTGTCCACATTCACCCCAGACATTCCCTGTATTCTCTTGGCTGGAAGGTCAGACACCCCTCACCCTTTTGGCATCCTGAGCGTGCAGAGGCTCAACCCCTGCTCCTGGGGGAGGAAACTGGCATTTTTGAACATCCGTCTTATGCCAGCCATGGTTCTAGGATTTTCCAAACTTATGGTCTCATTCAATCCTTTCCACTGCCTTCGAGAAATTTTATACCTAAGGAGCTTATGTCTCAGAGAGAGAAACTTATCCAAACCCCCAGCTAACAATGATCACAGCTTCCTTTGTAGGCGCCCACTCTGTGCCCAGCCCTGGGCTATGCCCCCAATGTCCTTTACCTTATAAAATTCCCACAGCAACCCTAGGAGGGTGTTACAATCCCATGTCACCGATGAGGAAGTGGAGGCGCAGAGAGCAGAATCAACTTGCTCAAACCACACAGTTAGAAAGTGGTAGGTCAGGGACTGAAACCCAGATTTTCCTGGCAGGAGCCCTTTCCAGTCGCACACATTGTTTTTCTTCCTCTTGGAAAGCCCTGCTTCTGTGGCGCAGGGAGCTGCCTCCCGGGCCTACTGCTCATTCTGGCTCTGGCCAGGGGCATCTTAGGCCCTGTCTTCCCGGGAGGTTTGCTGGTGGAGACTGTCCCATCTTCTACTGGCCCTGGGCCACAGCGCCTGCATTTGGGCCTCATGTCCTGCTGCTGACTTGTTTGTGCCCGGGCACCCCTGCTGGTGGGCTACAGGGTGCCAGAGGGGCTAGACTACTTGTTTGCAGCTACTTGCAGCCCAGCTGCTGGCACAAGCCTCCAAGGACCAGCTCCTCCCTCAGGCCAAATCTGGCTGCTTCCAGGGCACAGGGTCAGGAAGTGGTGGGGTGTGGCCCCCTCTGAATGTCCTGCCCTGGCTCTCAGCACTAGGTGGGGTTGCCTCCGGAAGCTGGGAAAGGGCCAGTGGCTTCGGTCCCTGGGATAGTTGGCTTTTTGGAGGTGGCTTGAGCCAAGCCCCACTGGCCACCCTGACAGCTGTCCACACCCAGAATAGACGGTGCCAACAGAGAGGTCCAGCTGGCCCTTCCAGTGAGCCCTGTCACGTCATGGAGACAGGCTTCAGCTCTGGCCTGGTCACCGAGACCTGGGTCCTAGGTCTGCTCTCCCAGGTACTTGCATGTGACTCCGAGAAGTCACACTCTTGTTCTTGGTGTCATCAGCTATAGAGAGAGGACGGACTAATGACCATTGCTGTGAACGAGTCCTACTGTGTGCAATATATTCCAGCGGTCTCGCTCCAGAGCTCCCGACTGTCCTACAACTGGGCATCACTCTCCCTATTTACAAATGAGTAGCCCAAGGCTCAGAGAGGGACAGCAACTTGCTCCAGGAGACACAGCCCAGACCTGAACTCAAGAGTCTCACTGTAGAGCCTGTAACCTTTCTCCTGGCCCATGACTGTCACGTGACATGCCAAGGCCTCTGCAAAGAAACCAGACAGTTCCAACAGAAGGAGGCTCACTGTTGGGGAGTCCTACTGGGGGTTGGGCCTTGGGCCTCCTCATCGCCCCATGAGCTAGGTGTCATTCCCCGTTTTATAGATGAGGAAACAGGCCCTGATCACAGAACTGTGTCTCCCAGATTCTAAAGCACGCCTCCTATCAGGTCCACGAGGCTCCCCAGACCTCACTGAGGCCCTGTCCGGTTTCACTGGGTTTCATAACTGGTGTCTCTGTTTACTGACCATTGTCCTAATTAGCAGAGTCCCGGCCAGGGGGGCGGTGTTCCCACGAGCACCCAGAGAACAGCAGTGAGCCAGAAGGCAAACAAGCTCCGAGAGAGGGCTTCCCTGAATGGCCGGCTTCTCAGAAATCAAGAACAACAGTGTTTGGAGCGAAGAGAAAAGAACAGGGCGGTGCCTCGTAGGCTGGCCAAAGCCTTTTGTACACTGTGGCCGGGGGCGGAGGGTGAGGCCACCTCCTCCAGACCCTGGTAGCTGCCCTGCGAGGCCCAGAGAGACCTAGAGACAAGCCTAAGGTCCCAGAGGTGGCAAGGCTGGAGCTGGTTGTGGGGGTGCTGGGACCAGCTTCAGGGGAGGGATGTGGGCTGTCCAGCGCCTTCCTGTGGCAGACACTGAAAAGCTGCCTACTATGTGGTTGGCACTGGGCAAGAGCCAGGAACCTAAGGTCAGAAGTTAAGGGGACCTCTGAGGTCCAGAGAAGGGATGTGCTCATATAGTGAGTGGTGGCAGAGCCAGGCTGCCTCCCAAGTCAAAGAAACTATACCTGACCTGAGTGCCCACGAGGGGCACAGAGCACAGGGCCACAGTCCATCTTCCACTCTGCAGCCACAGCCTGGGGATCTTCCTAGGACATGCCTTCGTCCTGAGTGCTCACACGGGTGTGTGGAGGGCTGGGGGCTTTCCTGACGCAGCCTCCTGCCCTGACCTGGGAGGTGTGGTGGGGACGGCTGCCAGGCTTGGCTTGGGCTTGACTGATTTAGCAACTGCAACCCTTTCCCTAGAAAGGACACTGTTGCTCCCTGCCTAGGCCGGATGGTGCCAGGAGGTCCTGCTTGAGCTCCCTAGACAGAGCTTGGGGACTGAAGCTTGGGGACACAAGTTTGAATCTTAGCAATGCCTCTTTCCAGCTGAGTGACCCTGAGCAAGTGACTGAACCTCCCCGAGTCTCCGTTTATGGTAACCTTAATGCCCGTTTCCCCTGGTTGCTATGAAGAGACTCAGTCTTGGAGCGCCCTCTCCTTCTCTCCCTCTCTTTTCCCTGGTCTGGGCCCAGGGGAGAGGTGGCATGCTGCCACTGGTGATGGTGGTGCCTCCTGCAGGCCAGGGGCCCTGGCTGTCAGGTTTAGAAGGGCCTGTATGGGTCTGGTCCCGTACCATTTTACAGATGGGAACCCTGAGGCTCAGGGACGTGTAGGTTCTGGACGTGGTTGCAGAGCCAGTATCTGGGAGGGCTGGAGCTGGGAATAGCACGGGGGCCTACCCCAACTTTTGCAGTGGCGTCCGTCCGTGAGGCCCAGAGGAGGATAGTGACTTGCTCCAAATCATCCAGGAAGTCAGTGGCGGAGCCAGGCCTAGCACTGGGACCTCTTCCTTTCCACCCAGGGACTTTTGTCATGTGCCCAAATGCCCCCTACTGTCCTGAACTCATATATCCTCTTTCAGGCAGGGGGCAGCATAAGACCATGCTGCTCCCATCACAGGCTCCACACATCACTGCCCTGTAGCAAGAGTTCCCAGGCTGTGGGCTCTCCAAGGGCAGGGGCTCCTTCCCCAGGTCTCCGGTGCCAAGGGCCCAGGCTCCAGAGCCATGTAGCGGGCAGAGCTGCAGGGCCTTTGTGATCATTAACCTGAGAGCCAGTGACCCTGGGCTGCTTGTCAGACCCCTGGGGCCAAGGCCAAGCCACAGCAGCCCTCTGTTAATCACCAACGGAGGAGGTCAGGGCCACACAGCTCCAAGAAGGGACTGCACAGCGGGGCCAGCGGCCAGCTCAGGTTCACTCTGGGGGCTGGGATGACAAGGGAATTTCTTCTTCCTACTTGTTTGGATTTTCCAAATTGTCTACTGAACAGGCATCACTTTAAGCATAGTTTTAAAAGGGATTATTCTAGATCAGAGTTTCATTAAAAACAAACAAACAACTACTTTGGATATATGCTTGTGAATAGTTTTTAACCCTACAGCAAGTTTTTTTATTTTAAGCAAGTATATTGAGGTATAATTTACATACCAAGACAATGCACCCACTGTAAGCGGACAGCACTCTGAATTTTAGTTGATTTTTTTTGGTTGTGCAATCATCACCATAATCCAGTGTTAGAATGTTTTCGTCACCTAAAATATTTCCTCACACTGACTCCAGTGATCCAGGCGCTCACTGCAGCCTCAGGCAGCCTCGGCAAAGTTTGAAAGGGAAATTCTCCCCTTAAGGACATATGCAAAAACAGATACCCCCTTTAAAAAGAGGAGAGGGGCCAATAGTTGTACAATTTGCTTTTTGCCCTTGGAGATCTCTCCGTGCTTACTGAGTGCCTACTATGTGCCAGGCACAGTCAGATCGAGCGCATTCTGTTTTCACGTCTGCAGAGTGGTCCATTGTATGGTGGCGCCGTAATTTATTTAACCAAGAAATTTGGATCCTTTCCAGTTTTCTTCAAACAATGCTTCAGTGAACATCCTTGCACGTATATATTTGTATTCCTTTGTAAGTCATTCTGAAGAATGTGGATCTGTGGTTGCATTGTATGTGCTGAATTTGGATAATCAAATTGCTATCCAGAGAGGTGAAGCTGGTTTATGTTTCCATCGGAGCATATGAGAACTGTGGTGTTTTTCTTATCCTCCAAAATGCCTAAGGAGAGGGCAGAGCTCTCTGAATTTAGGCCCGAGCTGGCCTCCGAAGGCCCTGAGAACTCTGCATCTCCCTGTGACACCCCCACCACCCCAGACACTAGGATAATATTTGGAGTCTTCTGTGCGGCACACGGATCCCTGTGACTCCTGCCGCCCTCTCCAGTCTCATCTCCTCTTGTTAGGTGTGTCTCAGTCTGAATCCCTCTGTTTTTCGCTGCATGTGGCCTGTGTTTGCTTGCCCTTTGCCCATGCTGTTCCCTCTCCAAAAATGCCTTTTCTTCTTAATCTCCCTCCTCCCTGTCCTTCAAGGCCCATGTTACAAGTCCCTGTCTCCATGAAGTCTTCTTATAATCCTTACAATCTGAATCATCTTCTCTGTGTGTGTCCCCCTGGCCCTTTATCTGACCCACAGACCCCTTTAAGTAGGAGGAATTTGTGGAGGATGGAGAGCAAACTTGAGCCTGATTAGATAGAAGCTGGGCTCCAGGAGGAGCGGGGACAGGTGACTATAGCTGTGGGGAAGGAGGACGGGGACTCCCATTGACCTAGTCGTCAGCCAGGCCATTTTCACACACACAGACTGATTTGATCCTCAGCAACTACTGTGCCCCTTTAGTAGATGGGGCAGCTGAGGCATAGAAAAGGAAAGTAACTTACACACTGTGGAGGTGGGAATCAAAGCCTGGTCTCCGACTCCCTAGTTCTCTTTCCTGTCATCCCGCCAGGCTGCTGGGAGAGGAGTTCTGGAGGGCAAAGATACCTTGGAAATAGAGAAGTTGAGTGCAGTAGGGTGGTGGGAGGGAGGAGAGAGAGGTTGGTGGGACTAGGTGAGTCTGAATAGCACTTGTCCTCACCCAGTGACTGTAGCCTCGGGAGTGGGAGGGTGGAAGAATGGGACGGAGGCCTGGGAGTGGGGCAAAGACTTGCAGCCTTGTCTTCCCCAGGGGGAGCCAATAGATAGGACCTAGAAGGAAAAACAAACATAACAAACAAACCCAAACCCAAAACTAAACAAAATTGAAAAACCAAAAACAACAACTACAAGAAACAATGGGTTGTTGTTTAAGACGTGAAGGTAAACCCTGAAATCATCAGCTAAAGGGGGTTGATAGAAGTGGTCGCCCCTGGGGAGAAGGAAGTGGGGTTGAGAGGGAACAGCTTTGTACAAATATGTGACTTTAAATCTTGATAAAAATAAACATTTTAAGAATAAAAACTTTTTTGATGGTCTGATCGCTATTCGGTACACCTGAAGCCAATACAAAATAATACTAAAAAATAAAAATACAAACTTTTAAAAAAGGAAGAGTGGAACCTGCAATCACGGGAGGTGAGAGGTCTGCCTGCCCCTCCCTGAGTCCTGTTGGCTCCTGGGTCTAGTCTGCCCCTAGCTGGTGGCAGCCTCATGCTGCCCAGGTGGGCAGGCCACCCAGACTGCCTGGGTTCAAATCCTGGCTGTACCATTTCCTATGGTGTGCAGGCTGCTTGTCTTCTGCATGCAGTTCCCCCCTCTGTACGATGGGGCTGTCCGTGTACTCACTCTGTAAAGGAGAAAGGATGTTATGATGTGTAACTTTCATGTAAGGAGTGGGAAGCCTTCAGTACCGGAGATGTTAGGTGCGGACGTGGGAAGGGTCTTGCGTGGGTCACACAGGAGGCTGAGCTGGGTTTCCTGCCTTTCATGAATACGCCCATTTTGTGTGCACAGAGTTAGCGCCTGCTGTATGCCAAGCCCTTTGCCTGGTCTCTGTCCCGGAGCTGGGGTGAAAGGGTGGCCACTCCCAGTCGGGTTGGTCCCGGTGGGAACCCCAATATCTCCAAAATCCAGGCCAGATCCCCGCCCCTGCCGGGCCCGCGGGGGCCCAGCCCTGCCCCGCGCCCTCCCTGCGGGGCGGTCCCGGCTTGGGCGGGATGGGCCAGCGGCTACTTAAGGTCAGCGAACCGGAGGCCGCGGCTGCCGACCGGTTCTTCTGACCGGTTCTTCTGCCGTCGCCGTCGCTGCCATGGCTCCGCAACGCTCCGCGCCCGCGATGCTCGGCGCGCTGGTCCTGGCGCTGTGCGCGCTGTCGCCGGCCCGTGCGGCCACCGCGTCGCGGGGGGCGGTCCAGGCACCCGCGACCCAGGGGCGGGTGAGTGCCCAGGGGGCCCCGGGGCTCCCGGAGTAACTCTCTATTGTAAGTTCTTGCAGATACAGCGCTAGGAAAAGGGGAGTAATTCAGGTCTAGAATGGAAAAACTGTTTTGTTGCTTTGTAAGTATCTCTTGCTGCTTCCCGGGCTCCTGTGGATGGGGGTGGGAGCCTCGGGGACCTGGCTGTTTCCCCACCTGGAGGCTAACCTCACCTTGGCCGGATTTCTTTACCCTCGCCGCCTTCTGTTTTCTTCTTTTCCTTGCCTAGTGTCTCCTTCCCTCTGCCTGATTTCTCTCCTTCCCCCTTCTAATTTCTTCCATTTCAGATTCCTTTTTCATCGGATTTCTCTCTCCCTCTCCAGCATTTTCTCCCTCTTTCTTGTATGACCTCACCTAGGCCTGCTTATCGTCGTTATGATTATTTATTCTCTCCTCTGACATTTCCTCTGCCCTGTCTGGCTTTTCCTCTCTCCTGTTTCCCTTTCTTGTTTCTCCACCCTCCTGCCTGAGTTCTCTCTGTCTGGTTTCTCTGACTTCTCCCACCAGACCTGTCCTCCGGCCAGGTGCCCTGTGCCTGCTGATTTCTGCCTTTTGGCCCAGGCTAACAGTCCCACTCTGCTCCATCTCTAGCCCTCCTGCATGTCCGACGACCTTTCTCCCATCCTTGACCACCTCGTCTCCAACAGGCTCCTGCAGACCCTGGCTGCATCCTCTCCGCCTTTTCCAAGAAATGGAATTTGGGGGCGGGGTGCTGGGGGGCAGGAGGGAGGAGGCAGACAGCGCAGGAGGCCACTTGGGCTAAGTCATTTAGACCCCTCTTGGGGGTGTGATGGGGACATGGATGGGGCATGGGAACTCCTCCCACTTCCAAAGAGCAAAAGCAAACAGGCTGTGTGACATTGGGCCAGTATCCTTCCCTCTGTGGGCCTCAGTTTCCCTATCTGCAGGAATAGGGTTCGATGAAGAGCTCTCTTAGGACCCTTCTAATTCTAAGAGCCACTGAGGATGCTTTATGGGAACATATTGAGCCCCTGGGGACCCCCAGATTTACCATTTCCATCTGAGGAGGTCTCCCCATGGTCCCAGAGTCTGTGCTCTTAAAAACTTGGGGCAATTCCTGCTATGCCATTTCCTAGCTGAGGGTCCTTGGCAGAGTCACTTCACCTCTCTGTGCCTCCGCTGTCCCAACCAATTGGCACTAAGAAGGGAAGAAAAGAGGTAGAGCCCTTTGTCCCCCCATCGTGGGAGAGCTGAGCAGGAGAGACAGACGCTGGCCAGGGACAGGTTTGGAGCCTAAACTCTGCCCTGTTTGCTCACTCATCGAGATAGGGGTCGCAGAAGGGGTTAGACTTGCCTCGGGCATGAGGAGAGTCAGAGGCTCAAGTGAGATGCTCTTGGTGCTAGAAACCACCCTCCCTCGTGCCCTGGGGTCTCTGCCCCCGCCAGGGCCTCTGCCCCTGCTCAGGCTCTGCCCGGTCTCTTCCAGCCCAGCAGCATGGTGGTGGAACACCCCGAGTTCCTCAAGGCAGGGAAGGAGCCTGGCCTACAGATCTGGCGTGTGGAGAAGTTTGACCTGGTACCCGTGCCCTCCAACCTTTACGGAGACTTCTTCACAGGCGACGCCTATGTCATCCTGAAGACGGTGCAGCTAAGGAATGGGAACCTGCAATACGACCTCCACTACTGGCTGGGTGAGGCTAGACCCACCCCATAAAGCACAGCCCTTTGAGGTGTGGTCTCCAGGCAGCCCCTGGGAGCTGAGTGACATCAAATGTGTGCCTGGCCCTCGGTGAGGGGTTCCGTCTCCCCAGACCCTAGAGCCGGCCTACCCGAACTCAGAGCCCAGCAATGTCCTTTGACAAGTCACTCAATGCCTCTGTAAAGTGGCCTTGATGGTAGCGCCCCACTACCTCATAGGGGTGTTGTGAGGGTAAAACAAGTCAGTATGGCACTCAGAACTGGGGGTGACTTGGGGGCCCTGAACCCCCTCCCCAGCTTCCCTGGCCCAGCTCCAGCCATGCCCCAGTTTATCCTTCAGAGTCAGGAGCCTGGAGTCCCTGTCACAGGGACTCTGTAAGTCCTGACCCCTCACTGAGCCTCAGTATCCTAATCGGAATTGATGCTCCCAGGCCTGACTTCATGCTCAGTAGGGTTGAGTGCGTGCAGGAGAACGGGTAGGGGAGGTGATGAGTTGGGGAATGTGTTGGAGCTGGGAGGACTCTTAGAGACCATGGAGTCTGGCCCCTATCCCCCGTGATACAAATGGATTAACTGAGGTTCACAGAAGGCAAGGGCTTGCCAGCTTCCACAGCCAGGCCAGCGCAGTGTTGGGGGCTCCAGACTCCTCCTCCATAGGAGGCTGGGACTGCTCTCCGGAAGCCAGGCTCATGCTGCTCTGGGGTCCCCTAGGCAATGAGTGCACCCAGGACGAGAGCGGGGCGGCTGCCATCTTCACCGTGCAGCTGGACGACTACCTGAATGGCCGGGCCGTGCAGCACCGCGAGGTCCAGGGCTTCGAGTCGGCCACCTTCCTCGGCTACTTCAAGTCTGGCCTCAAATACAAGGTGGGTCCCGGGTGGCAGGGACAAATGTACCCATGACAGGACTCACTCAGGTCCACTCTCCTTTCAGCCTTGTGGGTGATGTGGGCAGATAGGCCAGAGCTCGGCTTTTGGAGTTGGCCAGCCCTGGGTTTGGGTCCTGGACCCTTCCTAGCTGTGTGAACTTGGACAAATCACACTCCCACTCTTAGCCTCTGGTTCCTTATCTTAACATGGAGAGTAGAAAATTCACCATCACTTTGTAGGGTCGTCTTCCTAGCCTCAGCAGAAAGGGGTGGACCATGGGTGGAAACCCAGCCGCGAGCTTGTCCTGGCCTTGGGCCTAGTCCTGTTTTGAACCCCTTCGCTCACTCACCCTGTCAACAGAGGGTCCCATGTTAGGTATTTGAAAGGGTGCCCTTGATCACATTCTTCTTTCTGTTCATTAGAATGCCCCTTGACCTTGAACTCTGAAGAGTCTGAGCCAACACAGATCTCTTCCTCCAGCCCCCAGCCAGGTGGGGCTGAGCAAAACCAAGCTAGGAGCCCTGAGAGGCTGTGTGCTCATATGCTGTGTGACTTCTGGCAAGTCACTTGGCCTCCCTGAGCCTCCCTTTCCTCTTCAGTTACGTGAGAGCCAGTTATACCTGCCCTTCAGGCCTGGGGAGAAGATTTAGTGAAGGTGTAGCTAGGAAATGCCTTGCATGGGGCTTGGCAACTTGAAAGGGCTCAGGAAAAGCTGCAGTTTTATAAAGCTGGGGTTCTGTTTGGTCAGGATAGGGAGGGGATCATAAGCTTTGATAGCCAGATGGGCCTTAATGTCAGGATAGGGAGGGGATCATAAGCTTTGATAGCCAGATGGGTCTTAATGTCAGAGTCCAAATCTCTCATTTTCAGGGATGGAAGGGCAACTGAGGCACAGAATAATTAAGCAACTGGCCCAGGGTCACACAGCAGGTCCGTCACAGAGCTGGGACCAGAACCCAGATCTCCTGACTCCCAGCATTTGTTTTGCTACACCGACCTGCCTCTCCAGCCAAGTCTGTGCCACTGTAGTGTTGTGTTGTGTGACTTGATAGAAGTCATTGTCCCTCTCTGGGCCTCAGCATCCTCTGTGTCTACAGGGTGATGACCTTGTCTGCCCAGGGAATTGGATGATGGGAAAGTGCTAGTGAGACTGCGATAGCAAAGGGCAGGGTGTGTCCTGGGAACAGGGCCTCAGCCCTGGGCTGGGCAGAGCCAGGCTGCATTCCCTGGAGCTTACTAGCACCCCCTGTCGGCCGGTTCACCCATGCCCACAGCTCCTGCTGAGGGGTCCAGCTCTGCCTTCTTCCTATGCCCCATCCTGGGGCCATGGTACCTTGAAGAAGGAGAGGTGAGAAAGTTGGGGTACAGGCTGCTAACCTGGAGAAGTACCTGGCCTTTTTGCAGCTCCTGGAACAGGAAGTGGAAAGAGCGCTTGACCAGGAGCCAGAGAAATTGAGGTTCCGGTCCCAAGGCCGCCCCTGTAACTGAGGCTTTGGGCCCGCTGTGTGCCTCTGGGTGTGTGCGCTCACACATTCCCTGTTTGGCGTTCATTCAGCCAGCTTACCCTTTATGTAACAACAGTCAGCGTCTGCTTATTGTTGCTGCTGTGTGGACAAGTTAAGCAACTCGCACAGCTGGTAAGTGACGGGGCTGGGATTCAAACCTCGGGATGAAGGGCTCGCACAGAGCTGGTTCAGAGTGGACATTTCAAGACTGCCTGGTCTGTGATCTGAGCTCAGATGAGGCCTAGGGATCTGCATGTTAGCAAGCCTCCCCAACTCTGGGGATTTTCCCAGGATGTTCTTGGGCCATACTCTGAGGAGTGGGTTCCCAACCCAGGCCCAGATTTGAGACTTCAGTCCTGAAAGGCCCTGGCTCCTGGTGCAAATGTGAGATCCCAGGCCGGTCCTGTTTTCCACCTTCTGCAAGTCCTCCGGCTGCCCCCGCACTTGGCAGGCCCAGCCCAAGGTTCTCGGCCTGGAGTCCTCATCAATTATAGATCCCAAGGAGCAGAGCTTGTTATGCAAGACTTGTTCCTGTGAAAGCCTGCACCTCAGAGCCAATTCTGTCCTCGGGTGTGAGAAGGGGCAGGGAGGGGACAGGAACTACTAGAAAGGGCAGTCACAGGGCCTGGCGCATCTTGTTCTGCAACCCCCAAATCTCTTTAAAAGTCACTGCACTTTTCAGAATCTGTTGATCCCTCCTCCTCCTTCTCATCTTCCTTCTCCTTCTTTTTCTTCTCCTTCTCCTTGACTCTCAGACAGAATCCTAGGGACCCCTTGGAGCTGGGTTATTTGAAACCCTTTGTCCAAACAGAATCTGGGCTGGCTGCTCCTAGAAGCCCCTGGCCCCAAGAAGCACAAAGGGGAACAGAACTACTTGATCCCTTTCTGTACCATTTCTTAGAGAAGGACGGTTTAGAGTGGGGCGGGGCAGCCCCAATCACTATGTTTTCCTTTGTTTTATAAACAGTTTAACATTTTAAAAATGTAAATCTTTATAGTTTCCCCCCATTCTTTCGACTATAAGAGTGGTACAAGCTTATTGTAAAATTTCAAACATTATAGAAATATAAGTTTTCAAAAGTAAAAGTCCCCCATGATTCTACTCGTGGACTTGTACACCAAACGGTGGATAATTTTCTCTCTCTCTCTGTGTGAACATATAGTTATGTATGTTCTTATAGATGTAGAACTATCTATATATGTGAGATATGTATCATCACTTTAATTTGGAAAGTGGCTTTTAAAACAATGTATCCTATTAAATTTTGTTCAGATACTTTGATGCCAGTTTCTACCCACCTAATGATTAGACCGTACAAAGCAATAATCAGTCCTAAAGATTATAGTACTGATAGTAAAAATTTCAAAAACAAGTCCTGCCCCCTACATTTGCAGATTCACTCTCTTCTAAGAGTTTGCTTTTATTATTTTGTTAACTTGTCCTTTCACGTCTAATTTTCTAGATCAAGAGAGTTAATTAATCAGGAAATGCACGCCCACAATCATTCGAAATCAAGTATTCTTTCCTTTTATAAATTTATATACAGAGAATTTATTGGAACCAAAATTTAGGACACCAAACAACCTTTTAAAATAGTTTTAAAAAATAACAAACAAAAGTCATGCTTGAACAAATAAAATATTTTAGAGATGTTTGAAAAATAAGTTAAGGGTCTTTTTCTTCCCCCCATTTCCTCATCTCTGAGGAGTCCATGGAAACAGTCAAACTTTGCAGAAATCCACTCTTTACTTCCAGCTGAATGAAATCCCCAGGTCAGGGTGGCCCATAGACACTCAGGAATCACGCTGGCAGACTTGGAAGTGGCTGGGTCCCTAGAACAGTGAGCTTGGGGGTAAAACCCAGCATTGCCATCAACTAGCCAGGACCCTGGGCATGGGGCTTAACTTCTTTGCACCTCAATTTCCTTGCCTGTGAAGTGAGGTAATGAAAGTCTCTACCTTGAGGCCCTGAGTACCACATTGTATGTCTATGAAGCAGGTGCCCCAGCCCTTGGCAAGGACTTAGTGAGTGGCATCCTTTGCTGTCATTACCAGGTGAGGGAAGGGCGGTTCATCTTTTCCCCAGCTTCCCTTCCTCACCTGCTCCCCAGCAGGAGGGCCCTTGAAGCAGGGCAGAAGGAAAGGCCCTTTGAACACCTTGGCAGCCCTGTTGAGCCCAAGGGGATGCTCTGGAAAGGTTTCATGCTGGTACCAAGAAAGGACACCAGGGGGCACTCCACTTGCAACAGGAAAAACACATTTCTCTTCGAAAGACTGCTCTGAACAGTGGCTTGTTCCTGCCTGTCATCCTGGGTGACCCCAGTGACCTTTGCTCTAAGAAAGCCTGATGTCGGGGGAAGAACCTATAGATTCAGTCACACCTGGGTTTGAGTCCTAGCTCAGGCAAATGCCTTCATTTCTGGGCTCCACTCTCCTCATCTGTAAGATGACACCTGTCTCGTAGATGACACAGGCAAAGTGCCCAGCACAGTGGGTGTTACTTCACACACACTTCCATGTTGCTCCTGCATGTAGACATAAGAGGAGCCCGATTCAGACTTGCTGCCTTTGTCCTCTTGCCCTCATGGAGAGAGTCAGTGTGGCGAGTCAGACTTGGCTTCACCATGTACAGTGAGGCAGCAGAGAGGGGCCTGGATGGCGTGGCTGCATTTCTGGGCTTAGTGGAAGCCCTTTCTCCTCTTCTCCCATGGAACCCTTTTCTTGAAGAATGTCTTGGGACATCCCGTGGGAAATGCTGGTTTTGAGAAAGGAATGTTTGCAGGTTTTTGATCCAGGAGAGTGGCCCCAGAGGTCTTGCTAGTGGATACGAAATCCAAAGGGGTGGCAGCAAGGTGCAGGGGTACAGAGTCTGCTGGAAGCCCACTAGTCCATAGGCCGGAATCTCCTTCAACTCAGCCCTATTCCTTTCTCCCATATCTGCTTCCCTGGACCCTCTCCCCGAGACTGACACTGTCTCCTTGACCCAACAGAAAGGAGGCGTGGCATCAGGATTCAAGCACGTGGTGCCCAATGAGGTGGTGGTGCAGAGACTCTTCCAGGTCAAAGGGCGGCGTGTGGTCCGTGCCACTGAGGTGCCCGTGTCCTGGGAGAGCTTCAACAATGGTGACTGCTTCATCCTGGACCTGGGCAACGTGAGTCCTGCCCTGCCCTTTCCCAGGGGACACTGAGGTACTCCTGGCCTGGCCAGTTCTGACTCTGGGGAGGCAGACACACCCATGTTAACACATGCAGAGACACAGACAGGGAAAACCACAGGCACAGCAGCTCCATGCACACGCATGGTCTATCCCTGAGTCAGACACACCTGCAAAGACTCAGGTACAGGTGTGCCCGGCGCTCACAGACTCCCACACGTGTAGACTCAAGCCTGTCATGCTCATGGGCACAGACCTCCTGCACCGTGTACTCAGACTTCTATTGACATGTAGACTCCTTGACATCTAGTGTTCATAGGGGCATCTTGTGTACCTTTTTACATGTAGTCACTCACTTAAAAAATGCATGGCTATTAACCCTGTGAGGAAGCGTAGGGGGAGCCCTCTGCCACCCGTCCCCTTCTGAGAGTGGTTAATGTTTACAAGCCCCTGAGGCTCCCCTCCCCAAAGCCCAGGGACTCATTCTCCATTGCTATCCTTTCCCAGCCCATCTTCCTGGGCCCCAGCTGCTCTCCTGCCCTTCCCGGGGTTGGGGTGGGTGCAGGGGCCTTCTGTATCCCCTTCTCTGCCTTGTACCTGTAATCTCCCCCACCCTGTTACTCCTCCCTCTTCTACCTGCCCCTGTAAATACTTCCCCCAATAAAACTTGGTGTGTATTCCAAAAAAAAAAAAAAAAAAAAATGCATGGCAGGCATGTGCAAAAACTATAGGCTCCTGCCCACCAGGCATGGACATGGCACCATTACGAATGCCTACACACGTAGACTGGGGTGTGCTGTTCAAGGACGCACACATGTATGTGTCACACGTGCAGTGGCACATGCACACTTGTATATGCACTTACTCAGGCCCACCTTACCAAATGTGTGATGCTTTGTTCCCATTCCTCCCAAATCCACGTGCCCTCATACCTGCAAATGAATGTGGACAGACATTGCACCCCAATCTCACATATACATGCAGTGTAATGTCCATGCAAATCTGGGCACACACTTATATAGTGTAAGCGTCTTACTAAAGTATAATAGGCACACAGAAGAGTGTGTGAATCCTGAGTGCACAGCTCTGTGGATTTCACAAAGTGAACACATCATGTAACCAACACCCGGACAGGAAACAGAACATCACCAGCCCCCAGAAGGCCCCTCCTGTCCTCTTCCAGTCCCTTCACCCCCAAGGATAACCACCATCCTGAACTCTCTCAACAGCACAGAGTAGTTTTGCCTATTTCTGAACTTTATATACATGAATATAATGAACTTTATATACATGAACTTTAAATGCTTGACTTCTACCCAACATTCCATTGCTGAGATCCGTCCCTATTGTAGATTGATCCTTCTCCGTGTTCCGTGAGATTCGATTGGCTGGACATGCCACAATTTATTTCTGCTTTCTGTTGATAGGCACTCGGGGTGGTTTCTGGGTGGGGCTGTTACACGTGGCGCTCCTCCAACATGCTTGCCCACGTCTTTCGGTGGACATCTGGATGCGCTTCTGTTGGGTATTTTCCTAGGAGAGGGATTGCTGACTCATAGGATATCCATAGACTGAACTTTAATAGCTACGGCCAGATGGCTTTCCAAATTGGTTGTACCAATTTCCACTCTTACCAGCAGGCAAACATTTTTATATACACACTCTGTGTAGTTGTATCTGTGAAAGAACACATATCCCGAGCCACGCACTCACATACCCTGGTGCACTGGGTTCACACCCGTTGTGCTTGATGTGCGCATGCGCATCCGCCACCGGCCCTCACCTGCGCAAGCAGAGAACGAGCTGAGCTTACACACGCCCCACCGCGTCCTCCTGACCTGTCACTAGGCGGGGCTTAATGAAGGCGGTGACACTGCCTTACCAGGGGTCCCTGCCTTACAGGATATCTATCAGTGGTGCGGCTCCAACAGCAACCGATTCGAGAGGCTGAAGGCCACGCAGGTGTCCAAGGGCATCCGGGACAACGAGCGGAGTGGCCGGGCCCGAGTGCACGTGTCTGAGGAGGGCGCTGAGCCTGAGGCGATGATCCAGGTACTGATGGCCACATCCCAGGAGGGCAGGGTGGGGCTGAGCATGGAGACAGGATGGTTTACTTTCTTCCATTTAGTAGGCAGTGTTGAGTTGAATTAGCTTTTCTACTACTCTGGAACTTTTTAAGTGGGGAAGAGCAGCTCCCCCGACAACTCCCAGTCTCCCCTGAGAAGTGGGCTGGAACCCCCGGCCTAGTGTTGGCTGGGGTTGTGAGCCACACCAGCTAGGAGGGCCAGGTCCTTGGAAGGAGCTGAGGAAGAGGGTCTCGGCCTCTCTTGGGGGCAAGCCTGGTGCCAGAGTCAGGTCAGAAAAATACAACTGAGACCCAGTCCTGTCTTTTCTCTTCTGACCTTTCCTGGTAGCTTATGGCCCATTCCATCAGCTGCGTGATGGCCAGCCATTTTGCTTTGTGAACATGTCAATAGAGGCAAAGTTCACCAGGAAAAGGGGGAGACCATGAGCTCTGCCCCAAGCCACCTAGCTCCTGCTTGTCTGGGGGTGTTGGGTTCCAGTTTTTAGGAAAAGCAGAAGGTGATTATGATGAGGAGGAGCCTGCACACCCCCACGGCTCGGGAGGGATGGTAGCTGGGGCGGATGAGGCTAGCGGTAGCCAGAACGGAGGAGTGCAAATAGGCTCGGAAGTCACAGGTTCACATTCTGCTTGGCCGCGTCATGGCTGTGTGCATGTCACTCCATCTCTCTGTACTTCTGTTTCCTCTTCTGTGAAGTGGGAGTGATAATGTATGCTTCCTAGTGGGGTGTGAGCATTCAGTGGGATCCCTTAGAGGCATGGGGAGGAAGGTGTGCCCAGTAGCTGCAGTCATTCTTAGAAGGCCTAGGAGGACATGGCAGAGTAGATATCTGCAGGGTCCTCCAGCCCTGTTAGAGACAGGGTGACAGGGTGTGGTTGTGCTCCTGACACAAGAGGCATGTAAAGAGATGCAGGATGTCTCTGGAGTTTCCCCCCTGATTGGAGGGTTGCTGTGGGTGCCCGTGTGGTCCTTGCCTGCCCAGGACGGGGACTCTGTCAGGAGCCCAGGGCCCTCCCTTGGGGAGGAGGCTGCCGGGTGCTCATGGCCACCCTTTCTTCCATCTCTCCTCGTCTGCAGGTGCTGGGCTCCAAGCCGACTCTGCCCGAGGGCACCGAGGACACAGCCAAGGAGGACGCGGCCAACCGCAAGCTGGCCAAGCTCTACAAGGTGAGCCTCAGCGCTCTGTCCCCTGGGGTCAGGACAGGCAGGCGGGGGGCCCGGCCTGCCTGAGCTCCACTGCATGGGGCCTTGAGCTAAGCATACTTGGGGGTGTGTGACGGGGGCTTGGCTTCTGCCTGTCTCCAGTGGGCACCCATCCACCTCCTCCGCCTCCTGCACCAAGAACAAGGGAAAGCCATTGACTGCAGACACATCGGCATCATGGTCATCCGCGGGGTCTTAGCATCACGTGTCCTCTCTCTGGGACTGGGTTTCCTGGTCTGTGAAGTGGGGAGAAAGGCAGTAGAGTCAACACTGCAGGGTTTCTGGGAGTCCACAGAGAAGACTGGCGGGAAAGTGTTTTAGGAAAGTACTTGAGGAAATACAACAGAAATGGGCGTATGTTTGGAGGGCGGGGTTAGGGTTAATGACTTTATTTAAGATTTCTTCCTTGTGATGTTTAAAACTGGAGTTGAGGCTGCTCTTGAGCTAAGGCACAGACTCTCATTGCCTCCGAGGAAAAGCCACATTAGTGATTTTTATTTTGATAAAGTAATACATGTTCACTATCAAAATAAAATAGTGAGTGGTACTCAAAAATATAAAAAGATACAATATACAGATGATGTATTATGGAACTGTACGCTTAGCCAATGTCACCCAGTAAATTCAATAATAATTATATATATAAAGAAAATAAAAGTTTGGTTTAAGATAACCAGTACTATTTTAAAAATGTACTTTAATTACAAAAGTAACAGTACTCAATTTAAAAAAATCAGCCTCAGTCCTAGCCGGTTTGGCTCAGCGGTTAGAGCGTTGGCCCTCAGGCTAGAGAGACCCAGGTTCGGTTCCCGCTAAGGGCGTGTGCCTTGGTTGCAGTTTGTCCCTGGCCCCAGTTGGGGTCGTGTGGGTGGCAACCACTTGATGTGTCTCTCTCACATCGATGTTTCTCTCTCTCTCTTCTTCCCTCTCTCCCTCCTGCTCTATCTGAAGATAAATGCAAAAATGTCCTCAGATGAGGATAAAAAAAAAATCGGCCTCATCTGGCAAGTGTAGCTCAGTGGTTGAGCATCGACTCATGCACCAAGAGCCTGCCAGTTCAATTCCCGGTCAGGGCATATGCCCAGGTTGCAGGCTTGATTCCCAGTAGGGGCCATGCAGGAGGCAGCTAATGGATGTTTCTCTCTCATCAGTGTTTTTATCTCTCTCTCCCTTCCTCTCTCTCTAAAAAATCAATAAAAATATATTAAAAAAAAAATTGGCCTCCCCTCTCCATGAGTTACCATGGTTACATGGTTACCATTTGGTGAAAAAAAGTCTAGATTACATCTTTCTGCATCTAATTATATACTTTTCCATCTCTACTTAATATAAATGGATCTAAACTATTCACGCTGTTCTGTGGCCTTCTTTTCTCCCCTCAACATGGTCATGCATATCTTGTGTACTGCAGACCCACATGGCCCTGTAGAACTGCTCTGTGGGTCTATTTTGGGAGCATGAGCGTTTCAGCATATCCCTAATGACGGACATTAGCGGATGTTTCCACCTTTTCCGGTGGCAAGGCGTCCCTCTGTGCACTTGTGGCAGCAGAACGAGTTCCCAGACATGGTCACAGGCTGAGCAATGAGTCGGTGATTGAAAATACTGGTTCTGGAGTCAGACTGCCTGGGTTCGAATCCCAGGGCTGGTACTTTCTAGCTGTGCAGGTTACTTACGCTCTCTGTGCCTTGGTTTCCGTGGGAATAAAATGGGGGTAGTCGTGGAACTGGCATAGGGTTGCGGCAGGGATTAAAGAGTTCTGTAATTGTATAAGTTATCCATTATATAAATTGCTTCGAACAGTGCTGGCACCTACTGGTACTCAATAAACACAGAAAGCGCATTTTTAAAGTTCTGACATAGACTGTTACTAGACTGCACTCTGGGAGGGCTCCCGAAGGACCCTGCCCAGGGGTTGAAAGTGTTTACCCAGAGCCTTGTCCACACTGGGTATTGTTAATCTTCTGAATTTTGACTAGTAAGGTACACTCTTTGTTGTTGATCCTCACCCGAGGATCTTTTTCCATTGAATTTTAGATAGAGTGCAAGGGAGGGAGAGAGAGAGAGAGACATTGATGTGAAAGAGACATATCAATTGGTTGCCTCCCGAATGACCTCAGCTGGGGCCAGGGATCGAACCTGCAACCCAGGTAACATGCCCTTGACCAGGAATCAGACCTGAGACCCTTTGGTCCGAGGGCCTATGCTTTAACTGCTGAGCCAAACCGGCCAGGGCTAGTATGGTACACTTAAAAAAAAAAAAAATTCAGTGACATTTTTATTTTGGACCAGTGTTTAGGTTTTCAGAAAAATTGCAGATAGTCCAGAAGGTTCACATATACCCTTCATCCAGAATCTCCATAACCAGGTACATTTGTCAAAACTAAGAAATGAACATTGGTTCAATGCTATTATTGACTGAACTATAGCCTTTACTCAGATTTGCCCGATTTTTTCTTCCAGATTCCAATCCAAGCTACCACATTGCATTTAGATCTCTTCCTTTTATTTACTTATTTTTTTCCTCATGAGATCGACCGTCTTCTTAGCCAACTTTGCAGTTCTTCTCCTATTCCGCCCTCATTCTGCATTTTATCCCCCTGCCCTTCCCGTGTGCTGTGTCCAGTTACACCTGTGTGTAGGTCACAGGTGTGGCCATGACAAAGCAGAGAAGGAGGAAGACCTGAGTGCGCCTCAGAGCTCGAGGGCGCAGGTCCAGGTCGTCTGGGGTGGGGATTGGGATGCGGACCAACCCGTAGGTTGGCTTGGGGGTGCCCTCTGGGCAGGCCGAGGTGGCGGAAGTCACTCACACTCTGCGCTCCCCCTTGTCCCCTTAGGTTTCCAATGGTGCGGGCACCATGTCAGTGTCGCTTGTGGCTGATGAGAACCCCTTCGCCCAGGGGGCCTTGAGGTCAGACGACTGCTTCATCCTGGACCATGGCAAAGATGGGAAAATCTTTGTCTGGAAAGGTACTGGGGGCTGGGAGGGTTCTGCCCGGGCCTTGGGGGGGCTCCCGCAGCCTTGCAGGCACTCAGGTGAAGAGGGAACGCAGAGTGTGTGTTCCAGGCACCCCGAGGCAGGGGCCGGCTCCTCCGTGGAAATCAGGAGTGTAGCTAAAGCCCCAGCTTTGAAACCCACGCTGTGTGATCTTGGATACTTTACTTGCCTCTCTGGGTCTCAGACTTCCTGTTTGGGTTAAAAACCAGTGTTTCCTAAACACTGGTTCTTGGAGAAGTTAACTGGCATCCTATAAAAGCCATGTAAAAATGTATATATAGCTTTGTGCTCAAATAAGTTTATGGTCAACACTGGGTGAAATTATATTCACAGGCTTGTTTACACAAGACTTGTAAGGTGCCTTTAACTTGCTAATGTGTTTGGGGCTTTTCTTGAAGGTGGTCTGGTTTCTGCTTGAGAAATGCTGTTCTAGGGGTCTGTGGACTGTCTTGGGTGCTGATTATGGGAGGCTCCTAGAAAACGCTGGCCCAGATATTTCTGAGCGGATGCCTCAGCATTGTCCTCAGATGCTCTCCGATTAGTCCAGAGGAAGAGGACCAAAGGGGAGGGAGGCGGTGGGTGCACAGAGAATGGCAGAGAGAGTTGAACACTTGTGGCTATTATCATCTTTTTCTTCGTCATCATCATCATTATTTTGGCTCCTCAGCCTTGGCGATGAGAAGGCTGGGGACTGAGGGCTGGCATCAGCCGGCCAGGAGCTGTCCAGACATGGGATGCTCTCGGGGTTGGGACACACTTCGGACTGTGGAGTGGGAGGAGGCCCCCCCTCCAATGGAAGGATGGCTGAGGGGAGAGGAGGGGCCCAGGTGTGTGGCAGGCAGGGTCGATGGGGCAGATACGGCTTTTCCACTTGCTGAGTGGCTGTGGTCACGTCGCTTAACCTCTCTAAGACACTGGTTTCCTTATATGTAAATGGGGACAAGATAATAATGATCTTTATCACATAGTGTCATTATGTGGATTAAGGGAAAATACCTATGTATAGTCCTGAGCACAGTAAATTGTCCAAGGTGGTGGCTGTGGTTGCTGCCGTTCACCAGGACCCCCGGCTGGGCTGCAGGGACTCTAGGAATCGTCCACTCTGGGGGTCTCTGACCTTGGCTGTCCATCATCTAAGAAGAGTAAGGGGGGGATCTGTCTGCTACTTCTCTGGAGCATTGAATGTTGGGGCGCAGCACTGACCTCATGCCCCTCATCTCCCATCTGCCGATAGGCAGGCAGGCCAACACGGAGGAGAGGAAGGCTGCCCTCAAAACGGCCTCTGACTTCATCTCCAAGATGGGCTACCCCAGGCAGACCCAGGTGAGTCCGGATGCAGGTAGCAGAGTGAGGGTGGGTTCAGTCTGGGTGAGAAAGGGCTGGGTGGACCGGGAGTCTGAGGCTCCCAAGGACCCCTGCTGGGTGGTCCCTCTCCTGGGGGTCCCAGCCCAGCCACATCCTGCTCTTCCCTGGCCCCTTCCAGGTCTCCGTCCTTCCTGAGGGCGGTGAGACCCCACTGTTCAAGCAGTTCTTCAAGAACTGGCGGGACCCAGACCAGACGGATGGCCCAGGCTTGGCCTATCTCTCCAGCCACATCGCCAACGTGGAGAGGGTGCCCTTCGACGCCGCCACTCTGCACACTTCCACCGCCATGGCCGCCCAGCACGGCATGGATGACGATGGTACAGGCCAGAAACAGGTGACTGCGGGGCTGGGTGGGCGTGTCCAGGCCCCTCCCTCGCTCACTCCTGGGCACATCTGGCTTATGCGTGGCCTCCTGCTTCCCTGAGGACTTTCCTCTATAGGGTTTTGACCACAGAGCAGGTGGATGAGATACTTTTGTCTTAGTTTTTACAACCAACATACTCTAAGCACCTACCGTGTACCAGGCCCTGTGCCAAGTGTCTCAGCACCTGCCCGTGAGGAGTGCCTGGTCTGGGAGGGGAGGTGACCATAGCCACAGCTGATTGCTCAGACCTGTGTGGCCAGCGCAGGGTTTATGAGAAAGGACAGTGAGGGAGGGTGGTTGGGGCAGTCCTCAGAGATGGTGACTTGGGTTGGGTCTCGGAGTATGAGTAGGAATTTGCTGCCAGAGAGGAGCCGTGGGCCTTACAGGCAGGAAGCTGTCCCGGAGTCTGGTGCCGAGGGCATCCTCGAGGGGGGGCCTCGAGTGCCGCGCCCAAGGGTGCGGACTGACTCCTGTGACTTGTGGGTGCTAGTGATACAAGCAGAAACGGGACGGGCTCAGTTCTGTGCTTTCAGAACTCTGTGAAAGTGGATTAGAGGCAGGAAAACGAAGGTAGAGGCCCCACGAAGAGATTGTGTTAACAGTTTAGGGGAGAGAAGATGACCTTGAGACCAGGAAGGTCACAGTGAAGACAGAGAACGGGGGGGTGGGGTTCAGAGATGTTTATGAGGGAGAATCTGCTTCCGGCAAACATACATTCTGTTCCACATGATAGAAATAGTAAAAGAGGTTAATTTTTATTTCTTTTCATTTGTATCATTGGTATTATTATTCACTTCTTCATTCATTACTTGAGTGGGAGGGGAGGCTGCGGTATGTTCAGGGTGGGGCAGCGTGGAAAGAGCCCTGGCAGCCTGGCTTTGTGACGTTGGGCGAGTTACTTAACCTCTTTGAGCTTTACTTTTTTCACCTGTAAAATGAGGTTTAGTCCCATTCCATCACCTTCAGGAATTTTCCGGGTCCAGAGATTCTGGGCTTCTGTTTCTGGGACTTAAAGGGCTCAGTGCCTGTGCAGCACCACCAGGTGGCGCTGCAGGGCCTGGTGACCACCTGGGGAAACCCTGTCACCAGAGCTCTGAAAAGAGATCTGCCCCCAGGGAGCATTCTGAGGTCACCTGGTGATGGCCCTGCCTCTGGGGGTGATCTCTAACGTCCAGACAATTCAGTGATGATACAGATAATGGTAATGATAGTAATAACAACAATAGTTCTAATAATACGAGTAGCTGCCACCTACAGAGCTATCACCCTGTGCCAGGCTCTGTGCTATACTTTCATGAATAAACTCACTTGACCCTCACAACAACCTTCCCAGGCTTATTACTCCCATTTTTATTACTCTTATTACTCCCATTTTTCAGATGAGGAGACTGAGGTTCATACAGTTTAAGCCAGTTGTCTCAGGTCACACCGCCTCTAAGGGGGTGGAGGCTGGATCTGGGTCGTATGTTGAGTTGTGCCCTGGGCCCTCAGTGTGTTACGCTCACTAAAAGCACATCCTGTCCCTGTCTGCCGCCATGCAGCTCCCAGGCCCTGGGCTGACCCCTCTGAGGAGGAAGTCCGGGGTGGGCAGGGGTGCAGTAAGAGGATTTGGAGCAGGACACCTGGGTTTGAATCTGAGTGGCTCTGTGATTTGGGTAAATTATTGAACTTCAGTCTGACCCAGGTGGGGTCACCTATGAAAAGCTTGTCCCGTGCCCGAACGGCCGTGTGGTGTCCCAGCTGGCCTGAATCGGGGGGTGGGGTGCCGCAGCGTGTTGAGTCCAGCCTTGCTCTGGCAGATCTGGAGAATCGAAGGCTCCGACAAAGTGCCCGTGGACCCCGCCACGTATGGGCAGTTCTACGGTGGTGACAGCTACATCATCCTGTACAACTACCGTCACGGTGGCCGCCAGGGACAGATCATCTACAACTGGTGAGGGTCTGGGGTGGAATGTGGGAGGCCCTGAGAGTGGGGGGTGAACAGGGCTGAAGGGTGTGTCTAAGGGTATGGGAGCCTGCGATGGGACAGCACTCTGCTGGGGAAGGCCCTTATCCAAAGGGCAATGCCACTTGTCTTATTTCCTGAAAGGACTTTTAAACTATGATAAGAACATCCCATGGCCTTTGTCAGAGGTGTGATGAAGAGAGACGGAACAGGGAGAGACAACCCAACAGAAACTCTCTCCCACAATTCTACTCTCAGAACTGTGCACACGAGTGTTTATCCTCCCATATGTTTTCTAATGAGAAGTTATTTTTAATCCTTTAAAAGTAGATAACACAATTATGTAATTCAGAAAATCAAGACAGAATAAAAAACTATGTATTTAGAAATCTTGTTCCCACTCCTGTTCTCCAACCCCATCCCTCCATGGGGAATCGCTTTTATTAGCTTTTTGTACACCCTTCCTGTCATTCTTTGTGCAGACACAAGCAACTCTATTCCTCGTTCTCTCCCTTCCTTACACAAAAGAGAGCTCACTTTGTATATTGTCCTGTACTTTGCTTTTCTCACTTATACTTCCTGGAGGTCAATCTGTGTCGGTGAGCTTCCTTGTTCTTTTTCTTACTTTTTTTCTTTAAATATGTTTTTATTGATTTTTTTTATATAGAGAGGAAGGGAGATATAAACATTGATGTGAGAGAGAAACATCCATTGGCTGCCTCCTGCACGCCCCCCACTGGGGATCGAGCCCACAACCCAGGCATGTGCCCTGACCGGACTGGGACCTCTCAGTCCATGAGACGAAGCTCAATCCACTGAACCACACCGGCCAGGCTCCTTGCTTTTTCCACAGCTGCATAATATTCCAGGGTGTGGCTGAACTATACTGTAACATGTTCCCTGCTGATGCACACTTGGATTGATTCCAGTCTTATGCTACGACCAGCATCGCTGTGGTTGGTCTTCAGAGAACACCTTGCCCTCTCTGGTATCAGTTTGATTACCTGTAATCTGGAGATCTGTGGGTTTTCCAGGCCTAGGTCCAAGGAGAGACTCAGGACTCTATGTGAACCTCAGTACTGAGAATCACTTCCTCTTCCAGGCAGGGCGCCCAATCCACCCAGGACGAGGTCGCTGCGTCCGCCATCCTGACCGCCCAGCTGGATGAGGAGCTAGGAGGTACCCCTGTCCAGGTGAGCCCAGTCCACTGCCTCTCTGGGTCACATTCTGGGCCTTGTCCATCTGTTCACTCATCTGCCTGACTGTTTATCCATCCATCCATCTATCCACCCATCTGTCCAACAAACATTTATGAGGGCTCCTATGTGCCCGGCACTGCGTCTGCTGCCACGAACACACAGACCTGCCCCTGTCCAAAGGGGGTTTCCAGCCTGGGGGGCGGAAGGACACTCAACAGACATGCACACAGGCGGGTGCATAAGCACATACTGGAGACCAGACCACACGCAGTGACGTGTGCAGTGAGGGAAAATGCTAAGACGCTGTGGGAGAGACGCAGGGGAGGCAGCCTGGGGAACAGCTCGGAGCGTGGCCGTGGAAGTAGCCTCCTTAGGACTGCAGCCTGTCTTCACCTGTGGGCAGCCGTGGGCAAGGCACTTAGCCTCTTTGCACCTCTGTGTTCTCAAACGGGGATAACAGCAGCGCCTTTCTGATAGGAGTGCCGTGTGGATGAAGAGTGATATTTGTACAGCAGTTAGAGCCATGCTGGCCCATAGTAGGCCTCTTATACGTGTGTGTTAAGTATAAGGATATAGATCCCAGGGAGGATCTAATTGGACTAGAGGACCCCCACCCTCAGCCTCCTGAGAAAGGGACTATTTAGCTGGGGCCTACCAAATGAGTAAGAGTTCGCCAGGTAAAGCTGGAAGGAAAGCACATTCTGGGCTGAGGGGAGAGTAAATGCAAAGGCCCTGAGGTGGCAGGGGCAGGGGACACTGGGTATTAGAATGATAGGCGTCTGGAGAGATGCTCAGAGAACCCAGAAGCCATGGTGAGGATGCTGACCTTGATCCTGAGAGCAGGGGCATGTAGTTGAAGGATAAATCTGAGGTGAGGTGATTTAGGGGTCTGAAAGGTTGCTCTGGCTACAGTGTGGGGCCCTGGAGGGCCGCAGAGCCAGGCTGGGAAGATAAGGAGGAAGGAGACAGAATTCTTCTTCCTGTACCCTTCACTTGGAGTGGGTGGGGCTCTCAGTTCAGATCTAAGGTTGGTGCCCTGAACTTTGTAACAGTGGTGTCCTCTGGGTGCCGGGCACCAAGTGGGATAATGGCTGTCTTGGCTCATTTAATCCCAACAACAGCCTTGGGCATAGCATTCTTGGCTCCATCTTACAGAGGAAGAACCTGGGAGGCTGAGGCACATGCCCACATTCTCACCATCGCAGTGGCGCCGGGTCCGAGCTCTAACCCCGAGTGGTGGGTCACACTGGGACGTGAACACAGTACCGCCGACACACCCATGAGATTTCCTCTTAGATCTAGCTTGCGGGGCCACAGCTGGGACCTGGGTGGGCGCACGGGCAGGGGCAGATGTGATCTATCTTGGCAAATACCTGCAGCCTGCACCTGGCGTGCACTGGCTGTGCGGGAGGCGTCTCTCCAGGTCTGGAAGGTTCTATACCACTTCACTGGCTCTCGTGCCTGGAGCTGACATCACCATCCTGGAAGCGTGTCTACGAACAGTTCCCGTGCTTCCATTTAAGGGAATATTTGCAAACATGGGCTCTCTTGCTTCTTGGACTAGATTCAGGGTCAGCAAGGCAGGTCCTCTAGGGACGCGAGAGTGACTGAGGCAGTGCCCGGGGGACTCCAGGTCATGGCGGCATCTCCAGTTTTCCTGGAACTCCCCTTTCCCTGCCCAGCACCGCATGCTGCAGGGTCAGCTCCACACCACACACACACACACACACACACACACACTCACACACACACACACACTCACACACACACACTCACATACACACACTCACACACACACACACTCACACACACACACACACTCACACACACCACACACACACACACTCACACACACACACACTCACACACACTCACACACACACACACACACTCTCACACACACAGTCACACACACACTCACACACTCACACACACTCACACACACACACTCACACACACACACACTCACACACACACACACTCACACACACACACTCACACCCCCACACACACACACTCACACACACTCACACACTCACACTCTCACACACACACACACTCACACACATACACACACACTCACTCACACACACACTCACACACACACACTCACTCACACACACACACACTCTCTCACACACACACACACACTCACACACACACTCACACACACACACTCACACACACACACTCACACACACACTCACACTCACACACTCACACTCACACACAAACACTCACACACACACACACACTCTCACAAGCGTGATGGCCTCATTTGGGAGGTTGGCCTGGGCCATGCTGGCCAGGAAGGGACGGAGGGCTGGGTGCTACACAGAAGGACTGATACCCCCACTTCCCTGACTTGCTCTCCTGTCTTCCTGCCAGAGCCGAGTGGTCCAAGGCAAGGAGCCCGCCCACCTCATGAGCCTGTTTGGTGGGAAACCCATGATCATCTATAAGGGTGGCACCTCCCGCGAGGGCGGACAGACGGCACCTGCCAGTACCCGCCTCTTCCAGGTCCGGGCCAGCAGCTCTGGAGCCACCCGAGCTGTTGAGGTAACTAACACCCGAGCCCCAGACCCCAGAAGGGCGTAGCCTCCCAGAAACCTCTGAGGCTTGATGGGCAGATCTCTGGGCACAGGATTGAGTGGGGTTGGGTAAGGGGTTAAGAAGCAGCTTTTGTTCTTTCCTGCCCTGGCAGCAGGATTGTATGTGTTAGACTTCCCCTTGTTCCAAAGATGCCCAGTGCCCCTTGCACATCTTCCATAACAGGGAGCTCACTACCCGCAGGTAGTTCAGTCTTCACAATCTGGACACTGTCCCTGATTACATTTCAGTTGGCTACTATCCCTTTCATGGTGGAAGGTGCACACCTGAACATAATCCTGTAGGACGGTCTGAGCAGCCTAGAGGAGAATGGGACTATCACCTCCTTTATTCTGGGCACTCAACTTCTGTTAATGCAGCCCAAAATTCTAGAATCACCTCAGCTAGCCATGGGAGTCAACTAAGTCCAAAGTCTGTGCCCTCAGCTGGGATAGGGTGTGCTCGTCCAAGTCCCCACCTAAGATGGTCCTGCTGCAGTGTCTCCTGGGCTGAGAGAAGGGGGCTGAGGGCACTTTGTCTGCTTAGCTATTAATCAAGCACTGTCCTCCCAGATAATGCCTAAGGCTGGTGCACTGAACTCCAACGATGCCTTTGTCCTGAAAACCCCCTCGGCTGCCTACCTATGGGTGGGTACAGGAGCCAGTGAGGCGGAGAAGACAGGGGCCCAGGAGCTGCTCAGAGTGCTGCGGGCCCAACCTCTGCAGGTGGCAGAAGGCAGTGAGCCAGGTAGGAAGGGGCGAGGGGCAGAGGAGCCTGCTGCTCTCTGGACTGTAGGTGCCAGGTTTTCCTACCTTTCTCCTCTTTGGGGGGCTCTATATCCTCACCCCTCCTCAGTGCCTGTCTCCTAAAGTGTGATAAATAAAAGCAGGTTGGATGAAAATGAGGGCCATGGTGAGTGAGAGAGAGGCCTCCAGGATTTAGAGAAAGGAGAGCTCAGTGTGGGCTGGGGCAGTCAGGGAAGGCTGCTGGAGGAGGTGGTCATTTGCTAGGAAGCCTTGACAGACCGTAGGCAGGAGTAACAGCCTTGCAGGGCCAGCGGTCTCTTAATCTTTAGACTTTCTGTGCACGGAAGTGCGCGGGCCTCCTCTGTTTCCAGATACAGGTCAGGGTCATCTGTCTGCTCTTCCCTTTAAGCCCACTCCCTCCTGCTGGGGGCTTCGTGGACCCGGGAAAGAGCAGCATGTCCAGTGGAACCTTCTGAGAGGGTGGACATGCTCTTTATCTGCCAGGTCCAATCTGGTGGCCACTAGTCACCTGTGGCTGATGAGCCCTTGAAATGTCACTGGTGGGAATTAGTGAGAATGAGGAACTCAGTTTTCCGCTGTATTTAATTTTAATGAATTTAAAATGTAAATAGTCAACCGTGGACAGAGCAGTATGTGGACAGACTTTGGGGACCAGAGTCTGGGAAGATCTGCATCCTGGCTTTACCGCTCAAGTACTAGCTGTGTGGTGTTGAGTGGCTGCTGAGCCTCTCTGAGCCCCAAGCAGCTCATTTGTTGAGTGGGGATGATTGTCCCCACCCTGCAGCGCTCGTCAGCCTCAGTCCAGAGGTAGTCCTGGCTGTGCGGCTGCTGCTGAGTCTGCCCTGTCTGAGCTCCATTTCATCACCCCCAAATCTCTCGGGCGTCCCTCGTGGGCCCGCTGGAGGGTGGGGGCTGAGATGGGGGGGGGGGGCCCGAGAGCAGCGGTTGTTCTAGCGCAGGGTTTGTCCCAGTGTCTGATGAGAAGCACCAGGGAGGCAATGGGGTCATTTGGTGATTTGTGTGGCCTCCCCTCACAGACAGCTTCTGGGAGGCCCTGGGAGGGAAGGCCACCTACCGCACATCCCCACGGCTGAAGGACAAGAAGATAGATGCCCACCCTCCTCGCCTCTTTGCCTGCTCCAACAAGATCGGACGCTTCGTGGTGAGCCCCTGCTTTCCCTTGGGGAGGCATGTTTCAGGGCGCCGGGGCCCAGGACAGCAGGGGCAGGGAGAAGCGGATCTCATGGCACAGCACAGAGGGAGGAGCCCCCTGCTGGCCAGAGCTGGCTCTGCAACTCCCTGATGGGGCGCCTACCCGGGGAGGGAAGAGGCCTGGATGTGCGCTTTCATTCACCTCTCTGTTCCTTCCCAGATCGAAGAGGTCCCTGGGGAGCTCATGCAGGAAGACCTGGCCACGGATGACGTCATGCTCCTGGACACCTGGGACCAGGTGGGTGAAGGACAAAAGGGGAAGGCTCTCTGGGCCCGAGGGAGTGGGAGGACCTAGACTTCCAGCTCTAAGGTAGTTGACAGAGGACTTAAAAGAGGCAGTGCCAGGTGTTGCTGGAAGAGTCTATGAGCTGCTGCAAGCCACTCCCCCTTTCTGAGCCTCCATTTCCTCATCTGCAAAATGGGAGTGATGGTACCTACCTTGGTACTCCAGCAAGGTGAGCTGTAGATCAATCCCCTTGCAAACCGCAGAGCACCATATAAATGCAAACCAGGTGACCGGCATCCTCTCCCAGGCCTTCCCCAAGTGTGAACTCTTACTTTAATTTAAATCTGCTGGTACAGAAAGTTGAACGGGACAGTGTATCATATTCGAGCATAGACTGTCCCAGGTCACCCAGAGGTTTTAACAAGGGCGCTGGGTCTCTCCGCTTCATCTCCTGGGGAAGAGGTTGTGTAGGACTTGGCAGGGGAAATGCCAACCATGCATTCAGCCCATACAGGGGTGGGCAAACGTAGGTTCACAGTTGTTGGTATAGAGAAAGACACGCAGGCTGTGATGATCACAATAGCTTTATTAACTCCGTGTTTTGTGTACTCACAACTGTAAGCCTGTGTTTGCCCACCCTGTATTAACTGAGCACCTGCTTTGTGGCAGACACTCTTCTAGGTGCTGGGGACAGAGCAGTAAATAAGGATGACAGTTCTGTCCCCACACGGGGCTTACATTCTCGTGGAGGTGGCAGTCGGTCCCCCCTGCTATTGAGTTGGCTTTTCCCAGAGTCGTCAGGGTTATAGACAGCAGCCACGCAGGCATGAGACTCCCCTCAACACTCAGGGCTGCTTCTTGGGATCCCCAGTGGGAAGAACAGCACCAAAATGTCGGCAGCTTGAGCCATTCAGCCACGGTCACCAATCGCTCCACTGGCTCCTTAATCTGTGTGTCTGTTTATTCGTTCACTCAGCCAACTTCTATGAAGTGTCTCCTAGGCAAAATGCTGCCGTGCTGGGAATCCTATGATGAGCAAAACAGACACAGTGCCCGCCATGGACGGGCCAGAGTAGTAGGGAACCCGTGTATTAAGAGCAGTAAGATGCCATTTTATTGTCTATTACTGTTTTATCAATGACAGGTGCCCTTTAAACTATTTTAGATACATAAAAATGGATGATACATAAAAAGCAGCTGAATAGATGTTTTTTTGGGGGTAAACACTTATAAGAAGACTCAAAGTGGCGGTCATGGTGGCAAATTGTTTTCATTCCAAGCTTGAGGCCCATGTTGGCCCGGACACACAGAGGCTGGCACAGAACGGGCTCTTTCTCAGTGAACGTTTGTTGGATGAATGAAGCTGTGAGCATACTGTTTGGCCACTCACGTGTTGAACAGAAAAATGCCTGTAGGGGGATAATTCATGAACTTCTAGAGAGGCATCTCAAGCTCCAGGCCCTGGGTTGGCAGTGTAATGAGAGAAGCAGGTTGGGGGGGGAGACATGAAGGACTGGTGGAGTCTGAGGCAAACTGGACCTTCCCATCTCAAGGGGCAGCCTCTGCTCAGCCTCATCCACGTGTGGGTAAAGGCTCATGGTTGCCAGGTCCCCCAGCTTTCCCAGAGAAGTTGGAAATCTAGATTTAATGTAATCAGCTGGCAATACCTTTGTCTGGAAAGACATTGCAGGCCAGCACAGGGTGGTGAGTGGGCAAACAGGGCACGTTTGTAGGTCAGTGGGTGGCGACGTCTGTTTCAAATCCTAGTTGTCTGTGGGCTCCGTCAGCTGGGGGTTTGTCCAGACCCGCGCCCGGAATCTCCCTGGACTCCTCCTCCGGTGTGAGTTTGGCCAGCACCCCTCACGCACTTTTCATTTCACATCTCACCTCCAGGTCTTTGTCTGGGTTGGAAAGGATTCTCAAGAAGAGGAAAAGACGGAAGCCTTGACCTCGGGTGAGGACCCAAGTCGGCCCGTGGGTCTGTTTCATGTGGTGGGGCGGGAGCGGCTTCCTTACGCGTCTGGGAGCTCATGACACTGGGGTGGGGACTTCATCCGTGGTCGGTCCCACGGGAGCCCTGCCTGGGGTGTGAGAGAGCAGCTCAGTTCCTGCAGAAAGCCTCAGGTCACGCCAGGGAGAGGAAGGAACAGCAGCTGCTTCAAGTTCCCAGAATGCCCAGGACTGAACTTGTCAGGGGTTAGGTGATGGAAAGCAGATCCCTGGTAGCTGAATGGACCTGATTTAGGAGCTGGGACCCCCAGAGCTGGTTCTTTAACATCTCCCACTAGGGGACAGCAAGAGAAAAATGATCCAGGCTTTGGGAGACAGGAAGTTAAACTAACCTGGTTCCCTCCTGGGTTCCAGGGCAGGGTGGTGGAGGGATCACGGGAGTGTCATTCCCTTTAAGGGACAGTGGTGTCCAGGGCAGAGATTGGGCATCAGGGACAGCAGGACGGAAAACCCCCCAAGGTAACTCCTGCTCTGAACCGCCTCTCCCTGGAGAGGGAGGCACTAAGGATTCCTGGGTTTCCTTCCCCGCCTGTGTGTCTGCAGCTAAGCGGTACATCGAGACGGACCCAGCTAATCGCGATCGGCGGACCCCCATCACCGTGGTCAAGCAAGGCTTTGAGCCGCCCTCTTTCGTGGGCTGGTTCCTCGGCTGGGATGACAGCTACTGGTCTGTGGACCCCTTGGACAGGGCCCTTGCTGAGCTGGCTGCCTGAGCAAGGGCAGGCCCCACCCCTGTCCCTAGTCAGTGCCTTCTAGAACTGTCCATCCCTCAAAGAGACCTTATAGCAGGGCCACCCTGATGTGTGTGTGTGTGTTTTTTTACAGTAGCCAAAAACAGTCCTGCAGAAATTCAGGGTCCTATCAAAATTGTCTCAAGTCTCTGTGCTTTGGGGAATTGAATTCAATAAAAGCTTTTTTGAAGTGTGTTAGCCTGCTGTGTGGCTCAGTACGTCCTGGTAGTTACTCTGAGGATGCCCAGGGAGGGCCTCGCAGGTGCCTGGGTACCAGTGGAGGAGCTACCTTCACCCCGTGCGTTCATCCTGGTCCCTCAAGAAGCAGGTGCCAAGATGAGGTGAAATGCCCAGACTGTACTCGGGGCACTGCCTGTGTAGAAGGAAACGGGGAACCGGGGAAGGCTGGAGAGCCAGCAGACCCAGATGCAAGTCCAACCCCAAGTGAAGGAGAGGGAGAGAAGGTGGGTGGGAGCATCGTATATGGCCGGGCAGTCCAGGAAGGTTCGGCAAAGCTACTGGGGAATCCTTGAGCTGAAGTGAAAAAAAAAAAAAAAAAAGTAATGGTGTGGTCCCGTTTTTGTTGTTGTTTTGTGGTAAACTATAACATAATATATATCATTGTGACCACTTGTAAGTGTACAATTCGGTGACATTAAATACACTTACAATGTTGTGTAGCCACCCCCAAACCTTTGTCATAATCCCCAACATGTAGTCTGTGTCCATTAAACAATACTTTCTTTTTTTTTTTTTAATTTTTTTTCTTTACTGATTTTAGAGAGAGAGGAAGGGAGAGGGAGAGAGAGATAGAAACATCAATGAGAGAGAACATCGATGGGCCGCCTCCTGCATGCCCCCCACTGGGGATCAGGCCCACAACCTGAGCATGTGCCCTGACTGGGAATCGAACTGGTGACCTCTTGGTGTATGGGTCGATGCTCAGCATGAAACCACTGAGCCACACCGGCCGGGCAAAGAATACTTTCTTACCCCTGTTCCCCACCCCATTCCCCTAGCCCGTTATCCTTTATTCTCCTTTGTGTCTATGCATTTCTCTTTTCTGGGTGTCTCGTATAAGTGGGATCATCTATTATTTGTCTGGCTTATTTCATTTAGCGTAATGTTTTCAAGATTCATACATTTTATAGCATATGTAAAATGTTTATTCTTTTTTGTGACTAATATTCCATTGAATGTATCTGGGTTTGCCCCTCTTTCCAAAAGAAGACATTAGGCCTCTTCGCTTTTACAAAAGATCAACATTAGTACGATAACAGCTTTTATATAAAAAATCTTCGGATTTCCTTTGGTTGACAAAAAGAGGTACTAATGCAGGTCTTGCATTAAAGTGAGGTGGTGTAACTTGAACTTTTGTAAAGCAGAGGCTACTCTTTGCTTTATGCAATTTCGGCTTATGAAAGGTTTCACAGCAATGCCCTGATTTCGGAACCTGTGTACCTCATTTTATTTTTTTCACCAATGGACAGTCGGGGCCTTTCCGCTTTTGGCTATTGTGAACCATGCTGCTGTGAACATCGGGATACAAATCCCTTTTCAGTGGAGAGGTGTTGTTAAGCCAAAGTCAAATCAGCCAGCAGAGGAGACGTGTGTCTCCCAGGAGTGGGTGGCGTGTCCCGTCGCCCCAGCACACACGGTCATTGCGAGGCGCGGCCTTGGAGCACTTGGGGGATGGAATTCAAAGCCAGCAGCTGGGGCCTGATGAAAGACATTTTATTTATTTATTTACTTATTTTAATTTTTTTCTTTATTGATTTCTCTAAAATCTATTGATTTTAGAGAGAGAGGAAGGGGGAGAGAGAGAGAGAGATAGAAACATCGATGAGAGAGAACATCGATTGGCTGCCTCCTGCATGTCCCCCACTGGGGATCTACCCCACAACATGGGCATGTGCCTGACCAGGAATCGAACTGGCCACCTCTCAGTGCATGGGTTGATGCTCAACCACTGAGCCACACCGGCTGGGCACGAAAGACATTTTAAATCTTTTATCAGTGTAGTTTCCTTTGGAAAAAAAGGTGGTGGGAGTGGGGGTGGGGGCAGGCTTGTTGCTAAAAAGAAGTTTGAAAACCATTGGTTCACTCTTTATTAGCAGAGCAACAACCTTGGGAAGACCTGATGTTGAGAAGATCACAGAAATAATATGGTTTAAAGGGCCACGTAAGTGTAAAGATCCGTGGAACTAAGTTTCCTCCAGCTCTGGCTGGTGTGTTGCAACATGTTATGGTTACAAACCCCCAGTCTACTCCCCTCACTTGAACTAGGTCTGATGGCCCCAAACTAAAGTTCAAATTTAAGGCCTGAATGGGTATGAATGCAGTTTCACTAATTAAATGAACTTGACAGTCTTGCAAAGTTGGTTTCCGCATATAAAATGACTGCGGCTGGTCGTGTGTATATGGGCGTGGTGGAGGCAGGCACTGTCCCGTGAAGATACATTTAGACACTCTGAGTCTTTGGCATTAGACAGCTCCATGTTTGATCCCAGCTCTGCTCCTTACCAGTGTGACTTAGGATGTTTTAACCTTTGAGCCTCAGCATTCTCATCTGTAAAATGGAGACAATAAAGTATCTTCATTGACCTGTTTTGAGGGTAAAATGATAGAATGTATGTCCAAGTATTTGAGCGCAGAGCCGGGTACCAGGTGCTCCACAAATGGTAGCCATTGAGTCAAGACAGTTCTTCAAAGGTTGAATGTTGCAGGTAACACCCAAATGATTGAGTTTATATAATTTATTTCTCTTTTTTAAGAAGAAGGTATGTATGCCTGTGTGATTAGCTGGGTAACTGCAAGAAGTGAGCCCTATCTTGTTTGGATTAAGGCAAAGGGAAAGCAGCCAAGAATTCAGGGGATTGCATGGATCACAAATTCCCCAGGGGTGGGGGGTGGGGCAGGGATGTGTGTGGGGGCAGGTGCACCAGAGCGAGAGATGGCAGATGGACTGCTATAGCCTCTCCTCTGCCTCTGGCCCTTGAAGAGCATGAAATAAAGCCAAGACAGGCAGCCCACGATGGGAGGATCTGCTATGCCACTTCTGAAAAGTGAAAACCATGTACACTAAACGCAGGAAGAAACAAAGAAAGTTAGGGAGGGTGCACTTCGTTATGTGCAGCATTGGAGGGGAGGCCACTTGGAACACCTGCCGGCACTCACACTCTCATCCTGGCTTCCTCCCTCCTAGGCAGTCGAATTCCAGTCTTGGCCTATGAATCACAAGGCAGAAAAGCAGAGATTGTTTGGTGGCTGGAGACGGGGAAACTCAAGGAACAGAAAGCATTGTTACTCTGAAGTCTGGGGAGAGATTTTCAGCCAGGATATGTGGTTGTTTTCTGATCCTCAGTGGTCAAGGGTGAGCCAACTCACACAAGAGATAAAACTATTCTTTTCAAATTATAAATACCACTTGAGTTCTGTCAAAATGCTCCATATACATCGAATAAACTAAGTCAGGAACTAGGATAGATGATAGTTCAAGGTTTTCTAAAATAAGCTTGGAAATGGGGTACAGGGGAGGGGACACTCAGGCTAGGACCGATGGAGTTATCTGGCTGAGGGAAGACCTGAAGAGTGGTTCTGGGTGAGGAAGCAGCTGTTTTTAGACTTCTCTAGATGAATTCAGCCTCAAAGAGGAAGTGTTAGAAATGCCACCAGCCAGAATTCCAGACCAGTGCAAGGAGTGCCAGGTTGCTCAGGTCACAGGCATGTGTGAAATGGAAGGGGCCTCCTCATATCACAGGTTAAGGAACTGTGTTTCAAAAGGACTGACCACTTCCTCTTTCAGCATCAACATACATTATGGAAAAAGAACATGTAGGTAAATGACAAGGACACAATCTATATAGATATCCTAAGTTTGACAGCATCTTCGCAAGCTCACTGGACAGTATGTGCCCAATTGTGAACTCTTTTTTGTTGTTGTTTGTTTTTTTATTATTTATTTTAACTTATCTTTATTGTTGAATGTATTACAGATGTTCCTCATTTTTCCTCCATTGACCCCTTCCTCCTCATTCCTGCCCCCCGCCTGCCTTTCCCCACACTGTTGTCTGTGTCCATTGGTTATGCATATATACATATAAGTTCTTTGGTTTATTTCTTCCCACCCCAAAACCCCTCTTCCCTTTGAGGTTTGTCAGTCTAACAACAAATATGTACTTCTTAATCCCTTCACCTTTTTCACCCATTCCCCCAACCCCCTCCCATCTGGCAACCAACAAAATTTCTCTGTATCTATGAGAATGTTTCTGTTCTGCTTGTTCATTTGTTTGTAGTTTCAATTGTCGATAGATATGTATTCATTGCCATTTTCTTTGTTCATATTTTTTATCTTTTTCTTCAAGAAGACCCTTCAACATTTCATATAATAATGGTTTGGTGGTGATGAACTCCTTTAGCTTTTCCTTGTCTGGGAAACTCTTTATAGGGCCATTGATTCTAAATGACAGCTTTGCAGGATAGGGTAATCTTGGTTGTAGTTTCTTGCTTTTCATAACTCTGAATATTTCTTGCCATTCCCTTCTGGCCTGCAGAGTTTCTTTTGAGAAATCAGCTGACAGTCTTATGGGAACTCCCTTGTAGGTAACTAACTGTTTTTCTCTTGCTGCTTTTAAGATTCTTTGTCTTGAACCTTTTGCATTTTGATGATGATGTGTCTTGGTGTGTGCCTCTTGGGGCTCATCTTGTTTGGGACTGTCTGTGCTTCCTGGACTTGTATGTCTGTTTCCTTCACCAAGTTAGGGAAGTTTTTCTGCCATTATTGTTTCACATAGGTTTTCGATTTCTTGTTCTCTCTTGTCCTTCTGGCACCCCCAAGATGCTAATGTTGGCAAGCTTGAAGTTGTCCCAGAGGCTCCTTACACTATCCTCATTTTTTTGGATTCTTTTTTCTTTTTGCTGTTCTGATTGGGTGTTTTTTGCTTCCTTATATTCCAAATTGATGGTTTGCTTCTTGGCTTTACCTACTCTACTATTGAATCTGTATAAATTATTCTCTAGTTCAGTTAGTGCCTTCTTCATTTCTGACTGGTCCTTTTTTATGCTCTTGAGGCCCTCACTAAGTTCACTGAGGTTCTCGCTAAGTCCATTGAGCATCCTTATAAGCAGTGTTTTGAACTCAGCATCTGTTAGGTTGCTTAACTCCATTTCACTTAGTTCTTTTCCTGGAGTTTTGTTCTGTTCTTTCATATGGGACCTGTTTCTTTGTCTCCTCATTGTGGTTGCCTCCCTGTGTTTGCTTCTATGTATTACTTAGCGAGAGGTACGGGGCTAGCTGAGACCAGATGCTGCTTGTTTGAAAGAATTTAGGAAAAGCTGAAGCAGGATCCAAGACAGGCCAATCCTATGGTCAAGCAACTGGCAACAGCTTGGGTGGGCCTGAAAGTTGGGTGGGGCGGGGCCTCAGGGAATCACCAGGGTGGGGCCAACAGTGTGAGCCAGGGTGCTGGAGTCCCAGATATGGCGGCGTCTGCCCGCCCAGGGAAGGGCTCACCAAAGGAACAAAGGCCTCTGACAGCACGTCTGTCCAGGAGAAAGCTGTCCCTCCAGCCCTCGCTCCAATGCCAAACAACTCAGTTCTTCCCCATATGACTCTGGTGGCTTTCAAGCTGCCTCCCGCTTGCTGGAGCCTGGAGGGTGCGAGTCTGAGTAAGTATGCGGGCCCTTTAAGAGGAGCTGCCGGGGGCTCCAGCCGCCTCAGCCTCAGTTCCCCCTGGTTTTTCAGCCAGAAGTGATGGGGATTCTCTTCCTGGCGCTGGAACCCTGAGCTGGGCGCCTGGTGTGGGACGGGGACCCCTCAGTCCTCAGGGAGGACCTTCCCAGCCGAGGTGTCCTCCTAATTTTTATACACCACATGTGGGTGTGGGACCAGCCCGGGGCGCCTCTGCCCCTCCTACCAGTCTCGATGTGGCTGCTTCTTTAATTTCATAGTTGTAGGACTTCCATTCAGCTTGATGTCAGGCGGTTCTGAGTGATGGTTGTTCTGTAGTTTAGTTGTAACTTTGATGTGGTTGTGGGAGGATGCGATACCCTGTTTACCTACCCGCCGTCTTGACCGGAAGTCCAGTTGTGAACTCTTTATACTATTTAATGAATGGGATCGGTGACCGAGATAGTTCACAGTATATAATAGTTAACAGCATGTAGACAGTATAATGGTTTTCTGAAGATACTTTATTTATTTTTTTAACAATTTTTCTTTATTGATTTTAGAGAGACAGGAAGGGAGAGGGAGAGAGACAGAGACATCAATGAGAGAGAATGTCGATTGGCCGCCTCCTGCATGCCCCCCACTGGGGATCGGGCCCACAATCTGGGCACATGCCCTAAATGGGAATCGAACCAGCTTCGTATATGGGTCGATGCTCAACCACTAAGCCACACCAGCCAGGCAAGATATGTTTTTTTTAAAAAGTATTAGTCCTTAAGCTAATCAAGTGGCTACAAAAACAACTGTTTATAGAACTCAGAACAATTTATTTAAAAAATCAAAACTATTTAGGACCTGATACATGAGAATAGGCAAAAATGAGAAAAAAGCACTTGGTGGCAGGTATTTAGCTGGTTTGAAAGACAGGCCACAGAGGAATCACTGACTTATAAAGAGCCTCAAAGAAGTTAAGAAAAAAAAATCCACAGTATTTTGAAAGGAACTCTATAATAGTGGATTTAAAAGTCTTTCAAAGTTTAGGGTAATCATTTTCACTGATCTTGACCTTCTTCCGGAGCTGACAGGTACTGGCAAGAAAGTGCCTGGTTTCAAGTGAGGATTATTTTGAAACATGGTTTGATTTAGAAAGTAAACGGATGTTACGAAATTTCCTTAAGTAAGATTCCCTGGAAGTAAGGCACATGTGGCCCGGAGAAGCTGGCTGTAGCCTAGGGACTCTATTTTCTGCCATGCGTCTGCCCACTCAAGGGTGACAGGTGGTGGTTTCCTTTGGCCTGGCTCCTGAGAGAGGGTGTAGAAGGCTCAATGAAAGTAAAAAAAGAGGGATTTAACCTATTATATAATGATCTAAAAATATGAACTTTTAAATATTTAAAGACTAAGAGATTATCTTATGTAAATCTCTTCCACACACACAATATTTACAAGCTAACTCTCTTTATCTGTTGCTAGGATCACTATACAGTCTAAGAATATCACACTCAACATATGGAAAAAGAAAGGCAGGGAGAATAGTCAAGGTTCCCACCCTAATGTCTCCTGATGGGTTAAAGGCTAATTTGGTCCCCACTTCATTCTCGGAAGGGAAGAGCTCATCTCTGTGCTGGCCTGTATGCCTCAGTGCTTTACCCCCATAATGCCTTGCAACATATCTATGGGCAGAGGGAAGATAATCGTGGAGTTTTTCTCAGCGGCAATGGTGGTCAGTGTCTGCAGGTACCGGAGCTGAAGGGCTGCAGGAGATTCAGTGATGACTATGGAGGCTTCTTTCAGAGCCCTGGACGCATTCATTTCTCCCTCAGCGGCAATGACCTGTGAACAGTGGAAGGAGAGGTCAAACTGGAGAGAACGGCAGGTGTCAAGCAGTGATCACACAACTTCCCAGGGACTATGCCAGAACAGTCTGAAGGAGATCCACGTCCAGATACTAGTTCCCATGTTCTTTTTCCTACAACTGAGAATGTGCCTGAGATCGAGACATCCTTTTTTACATTGTCTTTTTCCCATTTTTCAGGGCACCAAACAAAGAGAAAATTCAAAATACTCTATAGGGGTTGAGAAAGTGAATGACTTTAATGACTGGATACAGATCCCTTTGCAAGCCAGGCAAATTCTTGGATTTTAGAGAAAGTAAAGAGGACCTTATGGAGCTGAACGCTGATAGATGATTAAAAATATTTTTTGGTGAAAGATTGCTTTATTATTTTTAGCACATAAATTCAGAGGCAATGCTAAGAATTGCATGACATTAAACAAAACTTTCATTTCCATCTATTTATTTAAATAAGGTTTCTTAGTCCCTATATCTATAAAAATGAAAAATAATAAAATTGATGCTGAATCTTGTCTCCCTCTAGCGATAAGTAATGGCCAGCTACATGAATTCATTTCTCATTCATCTTATTAAGGGAAGCATTTTCTAATAAAAACTTAGGTATTTAGGAGAAATTCTGAAACATTAAGAGCCTTGTTTATAATCAGAGGAAATAAAAAATAACTTTAACTTATATACGAAGTGTGCTGCAGTAGGGTAATAAAATAATTCATGACAGAATAGATGATATGAGGAAAAGAGTCTGTGGTGGCGGTGGAATGGATAAGCTCAAGGAGAAAAAGGAACCATGAAAAACTCCTGATTGTTAAAAGAGAGCCTAGTCACACATGTTTAAATAGATGATGAAGTCATTATGTTATTTACATTTCACTGGATACATTTTTAAAAATGACGTTAGCAGTTTTATTTTAAAATATCAATATTTAAAACATGCCAGGAATTACTCACTTGGCAGGTATATACATTCAAAATGAGAAATTTTATTCTCTATATTTAAAATGTGTGGTGAGACATACCGTTTTTCTAAATTCTTTTAGGGTTACGTGGGAAAAAAGTCTGAAGATCACTGGAGTGGTGGGGAGAGCAGGAGGTTTGGACTTAGACGGACTTGAACTCAAGTCCTACACCTACACCTTGCTAGCTGAATGTCCTCAGAAAGGTTATTTAACATAGTGAGTCTCAGTTTCTTATTTTTTTTTTGTTGTTAATCCTCACCTGAGGATATTTTTTCCATTGATTTTTAGAGAGAGTGGAAGGGAGTGGGAAATGGGAGAGGGGGTGAGAGAGAGAGAGAGAGAGAGAGAGAGAGAAACATCAATGTGAGAGAGAGAAATTGATTGGTTGCCTCTTGCACTCGCCCTGATTAGGGCTGGGGATCGAATCTGCAACCCAGGTACGTGCCCTTGACCGGGAATCGAACCCTCAACCCTTTGGTGTGTGGGCCGATGTTCTAACCACTGAGCCACATAGGGCTCAGTTTCTTATTCTTAAAATGGAATAGCACCTACCTTATAGGAGGAAGACAGAGAAGGTATATTAAGTGTTGATATAGAAACAGAAGCTATTATATAGGAATGGCAAGTGACAAGTCAGGACCTGATTTTTGAATCTACCAATGTCTTAATTCATAAAAGATTCAAAAGCCAAATCAGCCCTGGCTGGTGTGGCTCAGTTGGTTGGGCATTGTCCTGTGTACCGAAATGTTGCCGGTCCCGGTCAAGGGCACATGCCCAGGTTGCGGGCTCGATCGTGCAGGAGGCAGCTGATTGATGTTGCAGTCTCACATCAGTATTTCTCTCTCTCTCTCTCTCTAAAAACCAATAAACTATAAAACAAAATCTATATCATTTAAAAAAGCCAAATCAAGGCCGTTAGCTTTAATTCATAATTCTAGGAGAAGAGATGTAAAGATACCATAATCACCAAAACTGAAATTGCAGTTTCACTGGGTTGTTCTCATATGGATCTCAAAATCTTAATGGTTCATAATGCTCCTGTGAATATCAGAATTGGAAGCCGAGCTCCTATGAGCAGTGAAATTTCATTCACTTTCCAGTAAACTTTAGGGGCCTTGTAGGTGCCAAGCCCCATGCAGGAGCTAGGGCTAAACTTCCTCGCCTCCTTTAGCTCCTGGACAGGTCGGGGGACAGACGTGGAAACAGGTCGCTTCACTGCAGCGTGACAGATGCTGCCAGAGATCTGCACAAGGCATGGTGCTGGCACCGACAGGAAAGCACTTTCTGCTGAGGGTGATTTCGTGAGGTTACAGAAGTTCAGTATCATAGCACGGAAGCTTTGTTGTTTGGACCAAGACGAGGAAGAGTATTTCAGGCAGGACACATGAAAGGGTGCTGAGGTATACAAAGGCTGAGTGGCTGAGTACTGCGTGAGGAAGAGGGGAAAGGTGGGGGGTGAACAGGCAGGGTCCGGAAGACAGTGGAGGCCAGGGTGTTGGTCTGCATTCTACAGGGAAAGGGAAGCCACTGGACGGTAGACGACCTCATCAGATGTAGGTCTGAGAAAACACTGACAGATGTCTGAGGATCGATGAGAAGAGACTGAAAGCTGTTAGTGCAAGTGCTTCAGGGTGGTTGGTACCACTCACTGGTGTTGGCATAGGGATGGATGGGGGCTGTTCCGGAGGGAGACTCAGCAGTCTGGAGGCTGACTGCGTATGGGGAGGAAGGGGGTACAGAGGCTGAGGCCCAGGTTTCTAGGTTTTGGCTGTCTGGATAGTGCCATTAGGTGAGAGAAGGGGCACAAGATATGGTACTTACAGAGAGAAAGGACCATTTGGAGGCAAAAAACTTAGTTTATCAAGGCATATCATTATGTCCTACCTAGGTCTGTGAGAAGGGGCAAGGGCCAGATACGCTCCAAGAGAATCCTGTAACGGGACTCCCCGGCGAGCACAGCAGAGAGTGCGCGTGGACCCTGCCATGGGGTCGGCGGGCTCTGATTTTTTTCCATGTCATCTCAGATGTCCAATTAGGCACTTTTTTTTTGGTCTGGACATGGACCAACTGCAAAGATACCTTATCTCTCTCACTATCAATCAATACATAATCTCTTGGCAGGGAAGCCAGACCCACCTGGCTGGACACATTCTGTTAACAGTGGCTGGACACATTCTGTTAACAGAAAAGCTGCTCTAAGCAAGCTGCCAAAGATGTGAACCCAATACCACCGGCTTTGTCTAAACATAGGCCAAGTGTACGCTGTGCATAGGATCTTAGAAAGGGAAGCAAGACACTGTGAGCACGTGGGGTTTTTGCCCAATGAGCAGTAGTCCCCGGCCAATCTACACTTTCTATTTACAGACCATCGTTTTAAAATCTGGCATTTTCAAATATGTGAGATTGTACTGCTGTCTGCTTCTGCGGCCCAGGTGGGCTGGGTTGGGAGAAGGGCAGAGAAAGGTAATCTATTTTTGCACACCACCCTCTCAATTAATAGATGACCAGGCCCAGAAACAGGAGCTAGAAAGCCCGTGTTAAGCATTTTTCTGAGAATTATGAAAAAGGAAATATGCGAGAATGCAAGCACAAAAGAGAGTACATTTCAAGTCATTAGGAGTTGGTCTACAAACTTTAAAGAGATTCAGCTAACATGATGTAAAACTGGTGGGAGAATCTGTCCACTTTCATGACTAGCTCCTCTCTCTCAGATCATGCATGGGAGCACTTGTATGTCCATTCACTTTGTTGTATAGTATTCCTTCATGGGAATAAACCACACTTATCCATTCAACTAGCGATGAACAAGGGCATAGTTTCCAGTTTGGGCAATTACAAAGTTCTGCTGTGAATATTCTAGGACATGACTTTTCATAAACAAATGAGTGCATTTCTGTTAGGTACATACTGCCAGACAGTTTTACAAGGTGGCTATACCAATTTATACCTTCACCCACAAAACATGAGTTCCAGTACCTCCTTTACCCACACTTCGTTCTTTTCTTTCTTTCTAAAACCATTCTGGTGGATGTCTAGTGTGGCATCTGCTTGTGATCTGAATTTCTGTTTCCCTGATGCCTAATTCAGTTGAGGATTTTTTTCTCTGAAATCTCTTAAATCTATGGGTTCTCCTATCCTTTTCCTTTGCAATTTATTTGTTGAAGAAACTGTGACCCCTCCTATTTTCCATGAGAACTTGAATATATGGCCTTATGGATGTTGCAGGGTTACTGTATTTTACAGAAGGGCTGGATTCATGATGATTCCATGTGACAGACAGAGTCACTGCCCGGGTCCATGGGACTGCTTCCAGACCAACCCTACTGCCCCATCCAAATGGGAACACAGTGATTCAGAATTTAAGCAGCTTCATTTAGCTCTCCTTATTGTTATAAAAGGAAGATAGGAACTCTCTTTCCTAACTGGTGAGGATACTTGCAGAAGAGGCTCCGTCCATCCTGGAACGTCTCAGAGGAGGCAGTGAGGAGCAGAGGAGAATTCTAATTTCCACCGCCACTAACACACTGTGTGACTTTGAGAAAATCACTTAACTTTTCTAGGCTTCAGTTCTTTTAACCTGAATAGTGGGCTGGCACATAAGTTTCATTTTTAGAGCCAATTCCAAGCAGTTGAGGACTGTTACCTAGAGTGCTATACAAGGTCAAGTCTAAGCTCCGTGGAGAACAGTGCTGTGGTTAATCACTGGTATGGGAATAAGAGGGTGGGGTAGCAGCTCCTGGGCCAGATATTTGTCACCTTCAGAAGATAATCTCTAAGGACCCTTTGGGATCTGGTATTCTATGTATTCTATGTATTCTATGTATGACAAATTCTGTTGTTCAATATGATTTGGAAAAGGGGCTTTCGGTTATTGACATATTCTAGGTATAAGTGATTCCTAATTTTCAAAAGACTTAGATTCTAGTAGGGCACACTTAATATTATCATAAGTATAATGTCATCTTCTAAATGTGATGATTTTGAGAGAAAGCACTTGAGGATTCTGCAGTGTCACCAGGTTAGCATCATAAGCATCAATGATCACATTAGAAAAACCTAAAATTTCTGGTTAGTAGAAAATTCTAGATGTATGGTGTCAAATGAGCTACTATTCTATTTGGGGCTGGCTAAAAAATCATAGTGATCCATTTGTGGCTTAAACAGCATTCTAAGAGAAGGGCAGGGTTCTGTGGTTATCCAATTATCACCAGCTACTGCTGTTTTTCTAACAACAACAACAAACTGGTTTGCTCCTTGTGTCTTGGGAGATCTGTCAAGTCCACAGTAACCCCTCCTACCAAAACTGCCCCTATTCCTCCACGCATTCGCAGGCAAGGAAGGGGCTCTGAGACCTGATTGGGACCTGACTTTACCTTTTGACCAAGGGTGGACCAAAGATAATCTCTCTGCTGTGAATCTGGAATCAGGTTTGGTCTGTCTCCTTCAGTGTTCAATTGGAGCCAGGCAGTCTCCCCTCAAACCATCTGCAGTGAGATGTGGCCCAGGAAATGAAATGACTCACTCCCCTCAGTCTTGACTCCTTTAGGGTTCCTGGCTCCAATTCTGATGAAGCTCAGCTCTACTTCCTACCCTTGTGTTTGATGAGAAATCCTGTGTCCTTATGCATTATCATCTCAATAGATTCTCTTCTCTAGGTTAGGTGAACAAACACTGCCTTCAGCACCTCTCAACGGGGTCATGCATCTATGCAGGTGTTCAGACACAGACAGGGATGATGATGAAAAGAAAGAGGGGAAAAAGCAGATATCAAAGAAAGAGAAATGAAAAAAAAAATGAAAGAAGAGAGAAAGGAAGAGGAAACAAGAAGAAAGAAGAGCCAGAGAAAAGGGAGAGAATAAAAGGAAGGAGCGAATGGTAAGCAAACCGATGAGGTTGCCCATTTGCCCTGAAGTCAGAACTGTTCATTTGTCCTTTATAGGGGACTACGAGAATAAAGTACAGGACATACAGGTAATAAAAGAATGAGGTAACTCTGCATACTGGTATGTCTACACGATGCTAAGTGAACAAAGCAAGGTGCAGAACAATGTGTATAGTGTGAACTACTTCTGTAAAACAAACAAGCCAACAGTCTAACAACCTCGTCAAACCCAAACAAACCCCAAATGATAACCTGGAAGTATTTACACTAAACTGTTAAGAGCATTGACCTCTGTGAAGATACAATTCGAAGTGACAGGGAGGGCTTTCAGCTTTACTAAATACTCAAGATTATTTCTAATTTTTATAACAAAAATGTCTTACTTTTTATAATTAAAAAAGAAAATGCAATAGTTAAAACAAACTACAAAGAAGAAGAAAAAAAGATGACCTTGGCTCGGGCTTCCCGGGACGCTTCTGCTTCTGCAGCCATAGCCCTCTGGAGCTGCACAGGTAGTTTCACGTCCTTAATCTCCACCCGCTCCACCTTGATTCCCCAGGCATCCGTGGCATCATCCAGGGTGCTCTGACAGGAAGAGAGAAGGCAAGCTAAGCGTTCACCCCAGGCCAGAGGCCTGAGGTTGCTGTATACATTGGGACTGTGAGCGGATGAGGCGCTGGCTCACTGAGGAGCTGACCCTGACGCTGTTACTAATAAGCTAATGCAGGCCAGACAGTAATGATTGATTTTCAGTCTGCCACAACTATTTAGGCCATTGTTGGTCAAAAGCAGCACATAAATTGATGGGGGTTGCTGTATTCCAATAAAACTTTGCTTATTAAAACAGGTGGCCAGACGACTCCCAAGCTAATGGGACTCTAAGCCATGTCACTTCTTTGTGCTTCAACTTTCTCCCTTTACAAGTAAGGATGAAATCATACCATCTATTTCCTATGGTTGTTGTGGGTATCAAATAAGATCATAGATTTCACACACAATGCAGTTTAAACAAATAGTAAGAGTTCAGATTTATAGTGACTTTGAACAGGTCAGGTTTAATCCATCTATTACTCAGACAACATTGGAAAGCATAAGACTTAGCAGGGAAGTCCTGGGACTCACTACACAAAACAGCTTCTGAACTATTATGCTAAAGAAAACGTCAATACTAGTTCTGGGGAAAAAATACACACTGGAGGGGGAAAAAATAATGCATGCATCTGACTGTTGTTACCCATGAACTATTTGTGTGAAAAACATCCCCTTCCATCAAGTTTGGGAAAACCTTTCTACGAGGAAAAAAGGCCAGTGGTTCCCCAACTTGAACTGCTAAGTTCTCAAACAACCATTGAGACTTTGCTTCCATTTTCAACTTGTAGTGAGTTACAGCATCGGTGTGCTCCTCACCTGCATGTTGTGTGCAATCTCTTCTCTGTCAGAGAGGATCTGAGAAAGGTTCTTGGTGCCCAGGACGTTCCTCAGAGTAGTCTGTGCCAACAGGCGGGTTGCCGAGTCAGCGTTGGTGATATTGGCCACAGCCAGGGTTGCATTCTGAACGCGGTAATAGACCACACCGTCCACACTCACTGTCACTGAGTCCTTAGTGAGTATCTGCAATAGAAAGGAAGTGCTTTTACATCTGCCAACCAACTCTTTCTTTAATGTAACTATAAGGAATGTTATTCTATAGAACATCTTATAACTAGCTGATTTCCTTTAGTAAGTGCTACTGACTGAACATCTGTGTTCCCTCAAAATTCAGATGTTGAAACCAGTGTGCTGATATTTGGTTGTGGGGGTAATTAGGTCATGAGGTAATTATGAATGAGATTAATACCCTTATAAAAGAAACCCTGAGCCCTGGCCAGTTTGGCTCAGTGGTTAGAGTGTCAAACCAATCAATGTGTCTCTCTCACATTGATGTTTCTCTCTCTCCCCCACTCCCCCCCTTCCACTCTATCTAAAAAACCAATGGAAAAATATCCTCAGTGAGGATTTAAAAAAAAAAAGAACCCCCTGAGAGCTCCCTCACCCCTTCTGTCATGTGAGGACACAGTGAAAAGAAGGTCGTCTATGAACCAGGAAGCAGGCCCGCATCAGACACCGAATATGTTGACGCCTTGATCTGGGACTCCCAGCCTCCAGAACCATGAGATATAATGTGTGTTGTTTATGAGCACCCCATCTGTGCTACTTTGTTGTAGTACAGATGGACTAAGAGAGCAAAACATCGGAAAGTCTTTAAAATTTTAGTAAAGTACATCAGTTATTCCAATACTTCATTCAATCATTCAACAAATGAGACACCACTCACTAGCAGGCATTGTACTAGGTACCAGGGATAAGGGATGAAAAACCTTGGTTCCTACTTTCAAAGAGGTTGAGGAATCAGGGGAGACTTTAAAGAACAAACGAATGGGCAGTTGTAGGTGACAGGGGTGATACTTGAACTGAGTCTTGAAGGAAGAAAAAAACCTTCAGAGGGTGAAGGGCAGAGTGAACGAGTATTCAAGGCAGAGGAAATAATGTGTACGGGAGAGCCTCGGGTTATTACTAGAACAAAACGTGGACCGGAAATGTTTTTATAGGCGAGGTCAGTGTAAAAATATCTTTATAGCATGCTACATAAACACGTTTCACAGGACATAATGTGCCACTGCTTCCTACTGCCTGCGGGGCAAAGTCCTCAGTTTGGTTACCAGTCCTCTGAGGCCTGGCCCTTTGACAGTTGACTCTGGCCTTACTCTTCCCTGCCCCCTCCTGCCCACACTGTACTAGATGTGGTGAAGACCCTGCACGCAGCACATTCCATGTCCCCGGGCCTTCATGTGGATGTCCCCTCTGCTTGGATGTCCTGTTCTCTCTCTGTCTCATAACATCAGACTGGAACATTCTTACTCATCATTCCAGACACAGCTCCAGTGTCCTTTTCTCTGTGAAACTTCCCTGACCCACTTGGCAGAGTATGCCCTTCCCTTTGCACCCCACTGCGGTGACTTTCTTTATTTACACCATCATTTCTCTATTAGGCTATGAGTTTGTGTGTGTGTGTTAATCCTCACTCAAAGATACCAAGGATTCCCACACGACTGTGACCAAGGCAATCTAGGTATGTGCCCTTGACTGGGAATCAAACTTGCAACCCTTCGGTCCAGGGGCTGACGCGCTAACCACTGAGAGAAACCAGCCAGGGCAGGCTATGAATTTCTTGAGGGCAGTTTGTCTCTGTATCTCTATCATAGGCAGAATGCTTGATACATAGTAAGTCGTCAATAAGCCAGAGATGCATTAAATTGAAACGTGGTCCTAGGAATACAGTGATTGATGAGGGGCACAGGAGTGAGAGTTAAGAGATCCGGAGTTTCAACTCTGCCTGTACCTCTTGGTGACCTCTAGCTTTTAAACGGTTTGACCTAGGGATTCCTCATTTGTGAGATGGGGCTAATAATACTGCCCAATTTGACACAAATTTCTTTGAAGATCAAATAAGAAAATGTTTGGGAAGGAAGCCCTCTTGAAAGTGTTGGGAGCTATGTAAACAGAAAATAGTAATGACAATTATATTCCATAGCTATTTAGTTCTGCCAGATCAAAATAGTAATCCTTTTTTTAGAGATCTAAATATACTTCTAACTTGAAAGAGAACTGGGAGATTTGTAAATAAGTGTATTGTACATTACCATCTTCTGTGAAAGTTAATTCTTTCCCATGATGTGATGGGAAAATGTGGATCATTTCTAAACAAAGTCTTGACACTGACTTTGCCACAGCCGGAGCTTTCTAACGCTCAGCCTCTCTGCCTACTGTTTACTGTAGGCAGGTGCTTATCTCCCTCACAGTGAGTTCACAAGGGGTCGGACAAAGGACTGCCTGCCGAGCTCCAGTCCACTCCGCGTTCAGCAGCTGGCAGGACAGCAGACAGGAGCTGGAAGGCAGAGGCATACAGCGACCCTGCCAGGCGCCGGCAATGTTTATAGAGGAAAATGCCAGAATTCCCCGCTACCCTGACAGGGGTTCCTTCTGAGAGTCCGTCTTTCCCGAAAGATGGGAAAACATGCAGAGAACACAGCGATGCTCTGTCTTGTTCTGCGGGCAAAAATGATTTCTGGTGTCACAACATATGTGTGGATAGTCTGACCTCACCAACCACTTGGCTCAGTACCAGCAAGGGAGTTCTGAGGCTGGTTTCTGGATTTAGTGACAAGAGAAGGCAACATGGCCAGGCTCCACGGCCCTGCTGGGTACCTGGCTTTGGCCAGGAAATGCTGACAGTATTTTTCTGTCTTTCCCTTTATCATGTTTTTAGGCTTTCTGTCTGCAACAGTTTTTATACCTCCTTAGACATAAGTACCAGGATGGCCATCTCTACTTCTAGGGCCGTGAAGGAGCTAATGCAGAATGTATTTAGCACAGAGTTGTGCAAAAAGCACCAGACAGGGAATCCAAAGAGCTGGAGTTTTGTCCTGCTTCTGCTACTGTAGTCTGGAGGAATTCCTTTGTCTCACAGCAACTATATGCTTTCTAGGGATTCTGCTGTTTCGATTGTGATAATATTTGTGAAATAGTTTGAAAAGCATGAAATAATTACTAATCTAAAACATTTTATGCTTTATCTAAAATGCCAAGTGGGGCCCTGGCCGGTTTGGCTCAGCGGTTAGAGCGTCGGCCTGCGGTCCGGAGAGACCCGGGTTCGGCTCCCGCTAAGGGCATGTACCTCGGTTGCGGTTTGTCCCCAGCCCTAGTTGGTCGTGCGGGTGGCAGCCACTCGATGTGTCCCTTTCACGTCGATGTTTCTCTCTCTCTCTCTTCCTCTCTCTCCCTCCCACTCTATCTGAACAAAAAATGAAAAAATGTCCTTGGGTGAGGATAAAAAAATAAATAAATAAAATAAAATAAAATGCCAAGTGGGCAGTTTCTAGTTCTTTGCTTTTTAGCCAATTTATCTAGAATAAAATCAAGAACTTCAGGGAGAATATCACACTAAACAGGATTTCTGTCAGAAAACCCAGGGAGGAGAAATGTGGTAGTAAAAGTGACAATGACAGTGTTAACATTATGCTCACATTAACATTACACTACATTTTATAATAATAAACACGTATATAGCACGTTAACTATCAGCCACTATTCGAGCACTTCACATATAACTCATTTAGTTCTCACAAGAACCCTAGAAAGTAGGTCCTGTTATTATAATCTCTATTTTATAGATTAGGAAACGGAGGCACAGAGAAGTTAAGAACCTTGCTCAAGGTCACACAGCTAGAAAATGGTGAAGGCAGACAGGCTCTACACCTGTGCTGTAACCACTACACTGCGCTGCCCCTCACTGTCAAGCACTTCCACACAGGGTATCTCAGTCATTCATAGCAAAAGACCACCCTACCTCCTGAGGAGGAATATCAAATGAAACAGTTCTCATGTCCACTTTGATGAAGCTGTCAGTGCACGGCAGAACAAAAAACAAACCTGCAAAGAGATCCATAGAAGATTACAGAGAGATACCAGCACCTGAACGGTTTACTTCACCATTCAATTCTAAGAGCATCAGCCTAATCAACTGTAAGCCACCCATTCATCTCAGTGAATGAACCAGAAGCTAAGAATATTATCCTTTACTCCTCTTGCTCACTTCCCAACCCAAACTGTCCCCACCAAGGCAATGGATTTCATTTCCTTACTCCACTGTGACTGTCCCTCTGTTTTCACTTAGACCAATGCAATCGCTTCCAAAGTCATCTTTCTATTTCTTCCAGTGTCTCTCCTCCGATCCATTTTCTAAGCTGCAACTAGAGCAATCTTTCCTGAAATATAAACTCCTGAACAAGCCATACAAGGTTCTGCATGACCTGCCCCAGCTTACCTCTTCAGCCATTCCCTCTTCTCATGCCCTCCACTCTAGCTGGGCTGAACGACCTGCAGTTCCTTGAACCTGAAATACTCTCCTCTGTATTGCTTTGTACATGTTGCTATTTCTGTCAGGAATACCTCCCCTAATACCTTTTCATGCCTCAAGACTCAGCGAAGTTGTCACCTCCAGAGAGCTTTGTCTCATCCTACTAGTTCAGGCCAGTCACTCTTCTCTCGGATTCCCAGCTATCTGGATCATAATACCTATCACAAGGGATTGTAACTGTTTCCTTGTTGGTGCCCTATCACTAGACAGTAAGATCCTTGAGGGCAGGAACTGTGTTATAGTCTCCCGTGAATTCCCGGAGCCTGGAACACAGTAGGAGCTTAATTGAAGTTTGCCAAAAACAATGACTCAAAGCTTTTATTTTAGTAGGGATTCTCATGTTCAAACTTCCACAGCTGTAGCTATTCCTAGCCTCCGATAATCTTAGCAGCTTAAATGGGAAGGGGAGGGGAGAGGAAGGAAAGGGTGGTTATAGCAGGATTGGCTAGCACCCCTGCTATTGTTACACAACTTCTATTACATGAAGAATTCTTTTCTAAGTTATAGAGAAGAGAACCTGTAAGGGAAGTCACATCAATAAAAGGAAGAATTGCAGTCTTCAAATCCAGAATCCCAGTACTGACCAGGTCCTTTGGCTCCTCCTTGTAAAATGCGACCCAATCTAAAGATGATGGCTCTTTCATATTCTTTTACGATCTAGATTGAAAACACAAATAATAATTTAATATGAAGAGTACAAATATTTATATGCATAGCTTTTAAAATACATATTTCTGCTTTAAACAGTTTACATGCCTCTATTTTGTTTTCTTCTCTATAATCCAGATTATGTCTACAAGGAATATGTCCCAAGTTTAATACCTCCACCAAGTATAGTTATTTACTTTAAAAAAAAATTTTTTTTCTTTATTGATTTTAGAGAGAGAGGAAGGGAGAAGGAGAGAGAGATAGAAACATCTATGAGAGAGAACATTGATTGGCCGCCTTCTGCATGCCCCACACTGGGGATTGGGCCCACAACCTGGGCATGTGCCCTGACCGGGAATCAAACCGGCGACCTCTCAGTGCATGGGTTGATGCTCAACCACTGAGCCACACTGGCTGGGCTATTTACTTTTTTTGACTAATTGTAAAAGCAATAGATATTCACTGTATAAAATCTGGAAAGTACAGAATAGAATACAGAAGCAAATCTATAACCTCAACTCCTCATCTATTAACATTAATCAATTACTCATGCATTGTTAATACTGAAAAAAAAAGCTGAAGTTCTCATAGTTTGTCTCCTGATTTCTTAAATTATAATAATAAACTTAACTGAAAGCTTTTGGAGCACATTTTATCTTTTTAGGAATATGTAAATGATAGTCATTAATTAAAGTATTAATAACTTTATAGAAAAAATAGCCAGCATTTGGGAAACACTTACCATGTGCCAAGCATTCGGACAAGTATGTTTAAATATATTAATTCATTTAATCCTCACAACAGCCCTATTAAGTGGGTGTTTTTATTTCCTCCCATTTTATAGGTGGGGAAACATGGCAAAGGTCACACCAAAAACAATGGAGCCAGCCTTGGCTGGTGTGTCTCAGCGTTGGACCTCAAACCAAAGGGTCATGGGTTCCATTCCTGGTCAAGGGCACGTACCTGGGTTGCAGGTTCTATCCCTAGCCCCATGGGGTGCATGCGGGAGGCAACCAATTGAAGTGTCTCTTTCACATCAATGTTTCTTTCTCTCTCTCTTTCTCTCTGGTCCCTCCCTTCTGCCCTCTCTAAAAATCAATGGAAAAAAAAAATATCCTCTATCCTCGGATTAGAGTTAACAAAACAAAATAAAACAAAAAAACAATGGAGTCAATCAAACCTTAGCATCCTGACTCTGGAGAACTTATCACAGGACCATGCCATATCCCTGACTCCCGAAAACTTTCGATGGTGATCTATCTCCTTTAACCCTAGGGAAGGACTGACTAAACTATGGCTGAAAAGAACTTTTAAGGTTCCATTATAATAGGTACTAGAGTGAATTTTCCAAACGAGAGATGAAGGAAAAAGAATTACAGGCCAGTATGGTCTCTGTCTCTCTTACACACATGTACACGCAAAGTGGGTTTATGTAGTTAGGAGTTGGCACCTTTCCAGATGCAAATGAACTATCATTTACCTTTATGCACATCCATATCGATAGTGGGAGAGTTGCAAGTGTGAACAAGAATGAGACAAACACCAAAATCCAACCACATATCCCAAGGCCTGCAGCGGGGCTATCTGTGAAAACAAAAAACACAGAGCTCTTAACCACTGTTACCCGCACAATCACCACCATCTTCACCCTTATTATTCACTGCGCACCTATGCTTGGCATTTTAAAAATTTTTTACATGAATTTTCCTCTAATCTTCTTAACAATCTGAAGTGTAGGTGCTACTTTCCCTAATATACTTAACATGATAACACAAGTATTTTTCATATCATTCTTTTCTTTATCCAGCAAACTGAAGTCATAAAACTGAGTAAGACCAATCCCAGCTACCAGGAAGGTTAAAGTTTAGTGAGGAAGACAAATAGAGTATAATACTAGATGGTAAGTGCAGATATAGAGTATCTGCTCAGAATATTTTGAAAACACAGAATAGGGGTAGCTCATACAGTTGGGATGGAGGTGAGAATGGAGTGGGGTGGAGTGGGGTGGTGATGGTGGTGGTTGTCAGAGGGCCTTCTTTTGCAAGGTAATGGTTCAGGAAAACACCAATGAAAAGAGAAGGGAAGGAAGGAAAAGGGCACTTAAGCTGAGGGTAAACACAATTCAAGTTGAAAACCATATGATATATGAATATAAACTCATTTAGATCCTCTTTTGAAAGTTGACACCTTTAAAATATTTCACTAAGTATATGCACCATAATTTGTTAGTCATTTCCTGATTAGACAGGTTATTTCTGATTTCTTAGGATTGTAAAAATGCAGTACACAGAACATCTTTGTACAGTTTTCCTCTCACATTTCTAATTGTTTTACTTTTCTGTAACATGAACAAGATTTTTGTCTGATTATAAAAATAATTCATGCCCCACTGCAAATAATTCAGAAAAGTATAGAAAAGGGAAAAATCACACAATCCAAAGATAATATTCTTCTAAACCTTTTCCTTGTACATGTTTTTATAAATAAAATTTGTAACCTATTTTTCTTCTCTCTGGATGTAACACTAACCTTCTTTTATAGCCTTCCTTGCTAAGCATTCATGCTTTTTCTGCTTTAGTTTTTTAAAATTTTTATCAATTATACTTGCATCAAGTTAAAACAGTTAGTTCTACAAGACTAGCACAAAAAGAGAGCAGTCCCCTGCTTACCTCTTCCAATTTCTCCTTCCTCAAAGGCGACTGCTGTGGGCTGACTATTTTGGTATTTACCTCTGTTTTCAAATAGTTTGCTTATTTTGTTACTTCTTGCTTTTTCAATTTTGAGCAGTATTATTGATTTTCTACTATGGAAGAGAATTTAGTACCCCCCCCCCCCAACATACCTATCCTTGCAATTACATCATAAAATTACAATAGAATTTTATATTATGAATATAGAAATGCAATTCAAAGCTTAGACATGTCGTGAAGTATACTTTTCCTTTCCTATACAACTGTTTTTATTTTTTTCTGGAGTCACTGCCTTTACTTAATTTTCAATGTACTTATTAATTTTACCCCAAACTTTTCATTGATTGTCTAAATCTTTTGGAAGGGTCAGGTACTCTATCAATTTTCATCTTCCGAGAAAGATTCTCTCTTGGAGCCATGAGACTCATTATCTCAGCTGGTGCACCAGGTTATCACGTGACCGCCTTTCACTATCATCCGGGGAAATTCCCTTCATTTCCTGCATCTAGTGTCTTCCTCATGATTAGTTTGTTTTTCTTTTTTTGTGAAGGACAGGGAGGTTGAGTAGGAGGCCAAGGGATACTATCATTTTTCTTATCAACCACAGAAAGCTTCTGCTCTATTTCCAAGAATTGTTTTAATAATGGAAGGGAGATTGGCAAGAGGGGAAGAGGTATGCCAGGCACATGTTACTGCTCAGGACAAAGATGGCAGTAAGATGGACTTTGAATAAATAGGAAGCCAAAAAATAAGCAGAGTTCAGGCTGGGAGCACGGGAGAAAAAGAGACACAAGTTGCATCCAGGCCAAGTGCTCCAAAACAGAGGATGAAAACAAGAAATGCACAGAGTACTTTGGTTATCCGTGACTCGTAGTCTCCTGACCCTGTGTCATAGTGTGAGGTAAACATCCTTATGCATATTTAACTAAAAGTGACCTAAATTAATCCTGGAGGTTTCTAAGTTATAATTTTGGGGAGTATACACATATTCACTAAGAGAATATTCCAAGCAAGGCCACAGTGCTGCTTGTGGAGAAGCCTCTCTCAGGTATTATGATAACTAATAATAACCACAATAGCCATTTTTAGATGGTTCATTATATACCAGGTATATAATGTTAAATTACACTGTGTTAAATTACTTTAGATATGTATCTCATTTACTGCTTACAAAGCCCTGTAAAATATTTTTTTATTATTATTATTTTTTTATCCTCACCAGAGGACCTTTTGCATTTATCTTCAGATAGAGCGGGAGGGAGAGGGCGGAGGAGAGAGAAACATTAACGTGAGAGAGACACATTGACTGGTTGCCACCCACACGACCCCAACTGGGGCCGGGGACAAACTGCAACCGAGGTACGTGCCTTTAGCGGGAACCAAACCTGAGTCTCTGGTCCATGGGCCGATGCTCTAACTGCTGAGCCAAACCAGCCAGGGCCCTGTGAAGTATTTTTAATTCCATTTCACAAAGGAGGTGAGAAGCAACATGACTTTCCCAAGGTCCCACAGTGGAGGACCTGGGATTCAAATACAGGTCATCTTGCTCCAAAGCTCATGTTTTAAATCAATTCACTCTGATCCTTTGTCTCTGAATAGTTAAAAACAAACAAACACCTCATTAAAGAAGTTTTGTGTTTGGAGCACTTTCTTAAGACACTATTCAAACTGGGAAAGCAAGGGTAGGAGTTCTGAGAATGAAATCTGAGATTCCTACAGAGGAAGCTCTCTTAATTCCAGCTGTGTCTATTTATAGAAAAAGATAGCCTCAAGGCTCTTTGCCAGACTGAGGTCTAGGTTTCCAAAGTGAAATGGATTCCAAACAAGGAACAGATTGGCCACAAAGACTTCCATGACAGCTCTTGGTGCTTTCTAAAATACCCCTGTATTGCCCCAAGTCTCCCATATCTGTGTCCCAAATACACTAGACTATAAACTCCCTGAGGGCAGGGATGTTTATTAATCATTTTTATATTCTCTTTTATTTTATTTTTATATTCCTCACCCGAGGATATTTTTCCACTTATTATCAGATAGAGTGGTAGAAAGGGAGAGAGAGAGACAGAAAGAAACATCGATGTGATAGAGCCACGTTGACTGGTTGCCTTCCGCACGACCCGACCAGGGCCCGGACGAAACACAAGAGGTATGTGTCCTTGACCGGAATCGAACCCGCAACTCATTGGTCTGCAGGCCAATGCTCTAACTGCTGAGCCAAACCGACCAGGGCTAATTTTTATATTCTCAATGTCTAGCACAGGAACCGGCATACAGTTGGCAAAATAAAATCTTAACAAGCTTTCCAGCTACATGTATTTTCCTTTCTCTGAATCTTGATAGCAGTTTTTAAACCTCTCTTATGGCACTTATATCTTGCCTAATACTTTAATTTATTGTGCATTTACATCCCTTATTAGATTGAGATTTCCTGAGAATAGGGAGCATCTAAGTTTCCATTTAAATTCTGTTACTTCTTAGTTGTGTGATCTTTACCTCTTTGAATCTTAGTTTCTTAACCTGTAATATAAGGATAATTAGACTGCTTTTGTAGGGTTGAGGTAGTGCTCAATACATATAAATGGCAGTTTTCTCTAATCCTATTTTACTCAAGTGTTCAAATTTTCACAATAAAAATGGGAAAATAGGTAATACTTACTCTTTTTGATAAAAGCCTCTTAAACTACAGAATTTTCCCCTTACTTCATGCCTCCTTCCTGTCAGGCTAGGCTTGGACATTCCAAGACCCTTAAGAATCTCATTTATGAATTGAATTACTAAATTATTGAATTATTATCTAAAGGAGGAAAACCCAGAAAGCCTAGCCCAGTTTTGTGTGTGTGCGTTCAGTTTCCATTGTCACACTATGTTTTTGAGAAACCCAGATGAGTGTATAGAATTACAAATCAAGAGGAACAAGAAATTAAGTGGATACTCTGAAAACTGGGCCTGGTCTTTCACATTTCAAATGCTCAGTTAGAAATAATCAGAGTGTATACACTGGGGAAATGGCATCATTTCATAGTATTCTAGTGCCTTTAAAATAAAACTACCCTATTTTCAACCCTCAAAATTCTTCCCTACTTGGTTATAGCTCAAAAAGTACACAAACAACATTCCTCAGGGAGGTGAGGTTTCAACTCCACCAGGCCATAAATGAACCCTTAGTCAACTACCACTTACAGACTAAATGGCAATATGTTCACATCTAAATAATAATAATATTGACTAATATTCCATTGTTTTATATGATGAACATTTCGGTTGTGTCCAGTTTTCTCAATTAGAAACTCTGCTGCATTGAATATACTTTTAGCAAAGTTTCCATAATCCTTATTATGTATACTAATTTTGCTGAAGAGATGAAATTGCATACTTCTTAAATTTCTCTTATTCTGGAGGTATCTTTTATTATTACATGTCAACCACAGGCTCTAGCTCCTTATATACATTATTTCTAATGTTTACAAAAATCTGTAAAGTAGGTATAAAATATTTCTCCAGGAGTCCCAAAGTAATAAAGCAAAATACTTTCTGGGCCTTGGCCAATGTGGTTCAGTAGGTTAGGCATCATCCCAAGCAACAAAAGGTTGCCAGTTCGATTCCTGGTTGGTGCACATGCCCGGGTCGTGGGCTCGATCTCTGATGGGGTGTGCAGGAGGCAGCCGATCGATGTTTTGCTTTCACATCATGTTTCTCTCTGTCTCTCCTTCTCTCTCTAAAAATCAATTTAAGAATCTTGAAGAAAAAAAAAAAAGACTTTCTGGAAAGAGACAAAAGAAAACAAAAAAACATGAAATAAATGAAAGCAAAATAAACAAGTTGTATAGTAATTTTTGTTTGGTTAGCTTCCAGAAAAGCAGTAAAATATTCTTTTCAAGATAACAGGCATAATTTCAGAGCACTACATGGTATTAATGATCCCATGTCAGCTTATTTATATCGAGGTCTACTGAACTGTGCACTATGTACTGGAAATCACCTGGAGTAATACATTCTATTTATAAATGCCACTTTATTCTAAAGTTCAAAAGATACTGGATTGCCTCATCAGGGAAAGGCCAGAAATGTGTCTTATACAATATCTGAAAGGCTGACTCATTTATATTATTACACATAAAAAAAAGAAATGGTAAGCCAAAGAATTATTGAAATACCTACGTAGCAATCTTTTCCTTCCCCTTTCCTGGAATATGGGTGAAACACCTCATGTTGTAAATTGCCAAGAACAGTTTGGGTGGGGAAAGATAGGATGGCTAGGGGTTTAGTCTCAAAAACACATGCTATCTGGTTCTGGCAAGATTTCTTAAGGGGCAACAGTAGGTCAAAATGAAAGAACTTGGCAATGTTCTGATTTTTCTTAAAAGCATATACACTAAGGATATGTGTTCTTTTTGACCGCAACTATTCCTCATCAGAAATTCTGTGTCAGGATTTGGCAAACTTTTCCTGCAAAGGGTGAGGAAACAAATATTTAGGCTTGTGTAGGCCACAAGTCTGCTGCAACTACTGAATACTGTGCCACTGTGGTGCAAAAGTAGTTACAGGAAACAATACATGAACGAGCATGGCTGTGCTCCAACAAAATTTAACTTATGGATATTGAGATCTGAACCTCATATAATTCCCATGTATAACAAAATCTTCTTTAAAAGAAAAATTTATAAAAGTAAAAACTATTCTTAGCTTGTGGGCCATACAAAAATAGTCAGTCGCTGCCCTGGCCAGGTGGCTCGTTGGTTGGAGCGTAGTCCTGTACACCAAAAAACGCTGTGGGGTTTGATTCCGCCCAGGGCACATACCTAGGCTGCAGGTTTGATCCTTGGTGGAGGTGTGTATGGGAGGCAACCGATCAAAGATTCTCTCTCACATCGATGTTTCTCTCTCTCTCTCTCAATCTCTAAATCAATCAAAGAATATACTCAAGTGAGCATTAAAAAAACAACAAATCAAACAAAAGAAGCACTCAGTTGGCCAGAGTTAGATCTGTTCCTGTTCTATGTCATACAACTATCTCTTTGAGGAGGTTGACTTCATAAATTAAATAATACACTTGATCTTTCTTTCAGCTTTTCAAGTAACAGTACATTTCCCAAATTCCCAGTTTCTCAGCCCTAATAAATAAAAATTCAAGGTGAATACAGGCAAAAAAGTGGGGAAGGCAGAAGGGGGTGGGGGTGGGGAGGAGAGGGTCAATGGGAGGAAAAAGGGGGAACATCTGTTCATCTGTTTAAACTTTCAACAATAAAGATTTAAAAAAAGAGCCCTGGCCGGTTTGGCGCAGCGGTTAGAGCGTCGGCCTGCGGTCCAGAGAGACCCGGGTTCGGTTCCCGCTAAGGGCATGTACTTCGGTTGCAGTTTGTCCCCGGCCCTGGTTGTTCGTGCGGGCAGCCACTCGATGTGTCACTCTCACGTCGATGTTCTTCTCTCTCTCTCCCTCCCACTCTATCTGAACAAAAAATGAAAAAAATGTCCTCGGGTGAGGATAAAAAAAAAAAAAAGATTTAAAAAAAGAAAACAGGCAAAAAGCAGATGAAGTATGTGAATATAAATACATCTTCAATTAATCAAAATTTTACTATAACTGTCTATAACTCTGTTTGTCAAATGACTGGAATTTTAGGGGAAAGAGACAAAGAAGGGAAGGAAACAATAGGAGGAAAGGAAAAATAAGAGAAATGGAGAAAAACAGTAAGGAGAGTGATATATATATATTTAAAAAAAAATGAAGGTGGCATCCTGCAGACAGAAAGATTAAAACAGGCAGAGGTAAGAGAGAGGCAGAGTTTAGCACATACTACAGTCATAATAAATGAATGCTGAAAAAAGGATGGTATTTACTTGGAGACCACAACTTGCAGCTCATTTGGGCAGAGGCTTGCAAAACAAACAAGCACACACTCCAACCCATCTTTCAAATGATTATTTTAATTAGGCACGGTTTAAGGGCATCTTCGAATGCCCTTATCCTTAAACCTCTAGGGAGAGAATTATTCTCTGGGCTAGAATGGCTACAGACCAGATGGTATCAAGTAAAGAACGATGACTGAAGACTGTAACTCTTCCTTCCTATTATTAACCATCTATAACTATAAATACTAGACCAAAAGAACTGATACTGATTAAGCATTATGTGATATGAGTCACAAAATTTAAAATCTATTTACTACGAGACATTAAGGAAAGGAAATGACTAATTCTTTTAAGAAAGATTTTCAATAAAAGTTGAAATAAAGGGAATCCTTTGCTTAGCTTGAAAATAAGGAAATTAAGTATAAATATTTTCTTTCCCAAGCATCTTGAGGATTATCTATAGCTTCCCTTCATCAAAATGTTTCTAGCCATAAAACAAGAGGGAAGAAACAGGTGAGAGTAACTTCAATAATTTTACATTTGAACCCCTCAGTCTTAAATTGCTCCGTTCTCCAATCTCCTATAACACTTCATCCTCCCCAAACAACATTTAACACACTTGTTAAGTATTCAATGTCTGTCTTCTTCATGAGATTTTGGTCTTGTTAAAGCAGTATAGCATAATGGCTTCAGAGTGGCTCTGCCAGTTATTAGCTGTGTGATCTTAGGAAAACACATTAACTCTGTGCTTTAAAATAGGGCAAATAAGAGTACCTCTTCAGGTAAAACTGTCATATTGCAGATGACATGACACTGTATACAGAGATCCCTAAACTACTGGAACTGATACATAAATTCAGTAAAGTAACAGGATTCAAAATAAATATTCAGTTGCATTTTTATACACAAATAGTGAACTATCAAAAAGAGAAACTAAGAAAATAATCCCATATACAATTGTGTAAAAACAAAAAACAAAACCATCTAGGAATAAATTTAACCAAGAAAGACTTGTACTCAGAAAAATATAAGACATTGAAAAAAGAAATTGGAGAAGACACTAATAAATGGAAGCATATACTGTGCTCATGGGTAGGAATAATTAACGTCGTTAAAATGTCCATACTATCCAAAGCAATCTATAGATTCAACACAATTCCTATCAAAATACCAATGGCATTTTTCACAGAACTGGAACAAATAATCCAAACACTTGTGTGGAAACCCAAAAGACCCAGAATAGTGACAGCAATCTTGAAAAAGAACAAAGTTTGAGGTATCATACTACCTGATATCAAAGTATACTACAAGACTATAGTAATTTAATCAGCATGGTAATGGTGTAAAAACAGACACATAGATCAATAGAACCAAATAGAGAGCCCAGAAATAAACCTACGCCTATACAGTCAATTAATCTATGACAAAGGAGGCAAGAATATACAATGGGGTAAGGATGGTTTATTCAATAAACGGTTTGGGGAAAATTGGACAGACACCTGCAAAAAAAATGAAACTAGACCACTTTCTGACACCATATACAAAAATAAACTCAAAATGGATTAAAGATTTAAATGTAAGACCCCAAACCATAAAACTCTTAGAAGAAAACAGGCAGTAAAATCTCAGACATTTCTCTCAGTAATATTTTTTTCTGACTTATCTCTTCAGGCAAGGGAAAGAAAAGAAAAAAATAAGCAAATGGAATTACATCAAACTAAAAAGTGTTTCCACAGCAAAGGAAACCATCAATAAAACAAAGACAACCTACTGAATGGGAGAAGATATTCACCAATGATACATATGACAAGGGGTTAAAATTCAAAATTTATAAAGAATTTGGACAACTCTCCCTGGTCAGTTTTGCTCAGTGGTTAGAGCGTCGGCCCAAGGACCAAACAATCATGGGTTCAATTCCAGTCAAGGGCAAGTACTTCGGTTGGGGCTTGGTCCCTGGCCCTGGTCCGGGTCGTGTGGGGGGCAACCAGTCGATGTGTCTCTCTCATGTGATGTTTCTGTCTCTCTTTCTCTCTCCACTCCCACTCTATCTGAAGATAAATGAAAAAATATCCTCGGGTGAGGATTAAAAAACAAAACAAAAAAACTCAGACAACTCAACACCAAAAAACCAAACAACCCAATTAAAAAGTGGGCAGAGGACCTGAATAGACACTTCTCCAAAGAGGACATACAGATGGCCAATAATATGAAAAGATGCTCCACATCACTAATCACTAGAGAAATGCAAATTAAAAACACAATGAGATACCACCTCACACAAATAACAAGTGCTGGTGAGGATGTGGAGAAAAGGGAACCAATCCTTGTGCACTGTTGGTGGGAATGCAGATTGGGGCAACCACTTTGGAAAAGTGTATAGGTTCCGTAAAAAAAATAAAAATGGAGCTGCCTTATGACCCAGCAATTCCACTTCTGGGTATACATGTAAAGAAACCCAAAACACTAATTCGGGAGAAGATACGCACCTTCATGTTCATTGCAGCATTATTTACAATAGCCAAGATGTAGTGCCCAGCAATAGACAATGGATAAAAAAGCTGTGGTACATATATACAATGAAATATTACTCTGTCATAAAAAAGACAGCATGGATGGCTCTAGAGCAGTGGTTCTCAGCCTTCCTAATGCCGCGACCCTTTAATACAGTTCCTCATGTTGTGGTGACCCCCAACCATAAAATTATTTTTGTTGCTACTTCATAACTGTAATTTTGCTACTGCTATGAATCGCTATCGGAAATATGTGTTTTCTGATGGTCTTAGGCGACCCCTGTGAAAGGGTTATTCAACCCCCAAAGGGGTCGCAACCCACAGGTTGAGAACCGCTGCTCTAGCGGGTATTATGCTAAATGAAATAAGTCAGATTGAGAAAGACAAACACCATATGATTTCACTTATATGTGGGATCTAAAGAACAAAATAAATGAACAAACAAAATAGAAAAAGACTTACAGATACAGAGAACAGACTGAAGGATGCCAGATGGGAGGGGCTTGGGAACAGGGTGAAAAAAGATGAAGGGATTAAATAGTACCAACTGGTAGTTACAAAATAGTCACCGGGCCCCAGTCAGGGTCGAGTGGGAGGCAACCAATGGATGTGTCTCTCTGACATAGATGTCTCTCTCTTTCTCTCTTCCTCCCTCCCTTCCACTCTATTGGGAAAAAAAAAAAATCAATGGAAAAATATCCTTGGGGAGGATTAACCAAAAAAACAAAAAACAAACAAAAAAACAAACACAGCCCTGGCCGGTTTTGCTCAGTGGTTAGAGCGTCGGCCTGCGGACCAGAGTGTCCCAGGTTCGGTTCCCGCTGAGGGCTCGTACCTCGGTTGCAGTTTGTCCCCGGCGCCAGTTGGGGTCGGGTGGGTGGCAACCACTCGATGTGTCTCTTTCACATTGATGTTTCTCTCTCTCTCTTCCCCCCTCTCTCCCTCCCGCTCTATCTGAAGATAAATGCAAAAAAAAAAAAAGTCCTCAGGAGAGGGTAAAAAAAATAATTCTGATAAAATTAGAAGATACCTAGTGCCTAACAGGAACTCAAAAAATATTTGTTAAATAAATAGTTCTTGAATGAGAAGAGTGTTTGTGTCATTTCTTAGGGAAGGAAGAAAAGACTGCCTATTACACAAGTCAAACTGAAACTACATGTCAGCAGACAGATCCAAGAAATCAGTTCAGAATCATCCTCTATCCCAAAGCAGTTGTCATATTGCTTTTTTCAAATGTGTTCTTTTCTCTTTTTAAAATCAGACCTTTTCCACCCGTGAAGTTAGAGAATTCAGAAAGAAGAATGTGCTGAATATAGCCCATGTCTGGGAAGATAGAAACAGTTACATTCACAAAAATGTGAGAGAGAAACAATTTCATAATGGTAGTAAGTTCATTAAATTTAGCCTAGGCCTGAAATATAGTAAAACAAAACCCTCCTACTTTTTTTCTTTTCTTTTTCAGCTTTCACTTGGACATCTTGAAAGCATCTATAATTAAGTTTTTCTCATAAAAGTCGTTGGAGGGTAACATCATTTTAATTTTTAAAAAAAGGAAAAGGAAACAGAGGCATAAGGAAATTGGATCATAAGGTTCCCAATTCTTTAGCTGAACCCTAATAGCTAAGCAGTAGCTGAGAGCTTGCTTGGCGTTGTAGTGTCAGATTCCATCTCTCCCACTAAATTTTCTCATTAGTAACATGAGGGAAAAGAACAGTCCTCATACAGTTGTTATGAAGATTAAATGAGAAACTATGTAAAGTGCCTCACACTTAATAAGTGTTCACTAAATATTAGCCATTACTATTACCACAGCTTTAATATTATTGTTATAATTTACAGGAATAAACTTTCTACTAAGTGAATTACCTTCTGGGACCTGCACACCATGGAGAAAACACCAAGACTAACAATCTGCTTGGGGGCTCTATCCCTGGAGGAGAAACAGACCACACTGGGGGAGGTAAGTCAGAATTCTAAACTTTCTTGGACTGTCTTCATATAACTTTTTAAAATTTCCAGTATAGTTATTAGGCCTTCTGAAGTCATTAACTGTTTTATTTTTTGCTTTCCCCATTAAATGCCTTTTTTTTTTTTTTTTTTTTTTTTAATAATCCTCACCCAAGGATATTTTTCTATTTATCTTCAGATAGAGTGGGAAGGAGAGGGGGAGAGAGAGAGAAACATTGAGGCAAGAGGGACACATTGACTGGTTGCCTGCTGCACGATCCCAACCAGGGCTGGGGACAAACTGCAACCAATGTACGTGCCCTTGACCAGAATTGAACCCACGATTCTTTGGTCCGTGGGCCGATGCTCTAACCGCTGAACCAAACCGGCCAGGGCCCCATTAAATGTCTTAATAATTTCCATATTAAAGTTGCAAAAGGACATTCACATATATTTTCTCATTTCATACTCAAAACCTTGGGAAATAGATATTGCAGTAAGATTATGCCTAATGTATAGATGAGGAATTGACTCTGGAGGTTGAGAGACTTGCCCAAGGTGACCCAGGTAGTAAGTGTTGGTATACCAGGGTGGTATAGTTTTCATTGATACTTTAGGGTAGACATTTTATGCTTTGTATCTTTAAGACTAATCTACTGAAATGTCAGGCTAAATGCTTATTGTTCAAGTTTCTTTACCAGTCCCAGAGTACACACAAAGATTTAGAGAGAATGGAGGAACAAGTGTGAGTCAGTAGAGAATTGACACTTCCTTCTTTCTGCTGACTGTAACATCTAGCTTCTCTTTACACATTTTAGTTAAAAGGAGATTCCTTATTAGGTACAATATATTTTCTTGACAATATCCAGACAAATAGTCTACCTGCAATAAAAGCATAAAAGAAGGAACATAATATTTACACCCTAAAAGCAACAGGTTGGGTTATAATAAACTTAATAAACTATAGAGAGGAAAAAATTTCCACCAACATAAGCCAAACATTTAACAATGTGATTTTATTCCATGGAGGGCTTTATCTCCCTCCTCTGCTTCCTTTTTCTTTCAACAAACATTTTTGCAAACCTACTATGTACTTGATACTGAACTTATTCCAGCAAAGGACACAATATATTTTTCAAAAACTTTTCTGGTCTAATAAAGGTGATTATAATTGATCATTGTAATACTGTGTAATAAACATTATGACAGAGGTATGCATAGAATGTCAGGCAGACAGAAGAGAGATGCTCACTTTTTCGTGGTTACAATAGTTTTCAGGAATATGGTTTCCACACCTACTTGAAATAGATTTTGAATCTAATCTCTATTACTTTATTAACATTAAAATTTATTTTTCTTTAAAAAAATTATTTTTCTTCAAAACTAACCAGGTAATCATTAACTCTGTCCTTTACAGTGTAAAATTTAAACCAGCAGGTGGTACCAAGAACCTATTTAATAGTAATAAAAAAAAAAAAAGATAAATGCCAGCTTTTGTAGATTTGGTCCTCTGTTGGAGTTAATTTATGACCATTGATGGTTTAACTAGATTAATTATTGAAGAAGTTACAAAGTTCTCCACAATATAACAACTGAAATAAACAAATCAGTCCCTGGCTTTTTAAAAATTTTCAGGCATTCTCCCAAAGGGATTTGTTCTGTTGACAAGACTCTTAATTATAATTCATTTCTTTACAATCCACTTGCATTATTTCATTACAAAATGAATGCACTGGCTTTAAGAAAAATTAGTCTTGCCCTAGGTTTACATTCCTAAGACTAATTATCTGTAAAAACATTAGAAGGACAGAATTTGGGCTTTTATATTCCACTGCTTCCCCCAGAAGCAGCCCTCTGGAGCTGTCTTATTCAAGAGATCTAGGTTGAAGCTAGGTTCCTCTGGGCTTTCTTTGTTTTTGTTTTTCACCTTCAGTGAAATACTGTTTGACAAGGTCCTCAGTTTGGGTATGCATTTTGGAGGTAGCTCTAGGATAGGAAAATGGGTTGAAAAAGCACATAGCCCAAGTTTGAAACCCAGCTCTGAATCACACACAGGTGTGCGTGATTTTCCCACTCTGAGCCTTAGTTTCCTTGCAGTAAAATATTGGATAATGATGTCTTCCTTGTGGAGTTGTTAGAAGATTGCAATTAGATAATGTTTATAATGCACCCAGATTGTTTGTCATGCAGTAAGCACCCAATACATTCTATTTAGTAAATTCTAGTAATGGCATTCCTACCAGTGTCTGATCTATAAGGTTTATATTAAGAAAAAATTTACTGTACTAACTGAAAACTTTTTCACTAATTTTTTCAATGAAGAACAAAAGGTTTTCTTTTAGCATTTGTAGAAGAAACAGGGATCAACACACATGATTACTGCACCGGCAAGAACACTATTATCAATTGTGTCAGTGATGTACTGAAATAATCCAGTGAAAATAAAATAATGACTGCAAGTTTAAAAAAGTGACATAGATGAAACAAAATTTTCTTTGTATGTATAATTTTCTGAGGAGAGGGTGCATAGTTTTCATTAGATTTCTAAAATAAAGTTAAGTGTAGAACTAAGAAAAAGAACTTAGAAGTGAAAACTGGTCTGTGACCATGAAAAACAACTAATTAAGTACAAAGATCATGTTTATTCCCAAAGAACTTCTACAGACATTTCCCACTGCAGTTTCACCAAACTTTTTAACTATTTTATTATTATTTTTTTTAATATGTTTTTATTGATTTTGGAAAGAGAGAAATGGAGAGGGAGAGACAGAAACATCGATGAGAGAGAAACATTGATCAGCTGCCTCCTGCATGCCCCCTGCTGGGGAATGAGCCCACAACCTGGGCATGTGCCCTGACCAGGAATTGAACCAGTGACCTCTTTTTGCATGGGTCCATGCTCAACTACTGAGCCACACTGGCTGGGCAATTTTCATCAAATTTTAATATTGTTATAGTCCTTTAGTCACCCACCAAGAAGTCAGGGTACTGGAAAAAGGACCTGCCCACCTTCCTATGTAGGAAAAGAGTGGATGGCACATTTTTTTCATGTTCAAGTTTTGGTGTCAGTCAAATCCAGACTTAAAATATGGCTCCATACAAACTGTGAGACATTTAAGTATAAGCTTCTTCAAGTATATCCTCCCAGTTACACTCCTGATTTAGGAAGATAACTCTACAAGGTGCTTACTAGAGAAAAGTGAAGGATAAAGATTTCTATAATTCTTCTGATGCTCCTGGGAAGAAACTAAAGACAATGATCGCTGGGCAAGGGAAATGGGGCTTATGTGGGATGGGTGGACAAGGCGGGCTTATGAATAATCAGAATAGATGAGTTCAATGTAGTGTTCTTTGTGGGGGGTGCTGGAAGAGCCCACCCAACCCCCTAAATTTCTTTACTATGTCATCCTGTCTGAAATTCCATCCATAGAAATAATTCCTTTGGGTCGTCAAGAGCCCCTGGGAGGGAACCACTACTCCTGAGACGTTTATCGCCTCTATGAACCTCCTAAGGGGTTAGCCAATAATGGTTCAAGGTGATAGCTTTCTCAAGGGTACTAGTTCCTTCCCAGGGGAACAAGATTGAGCCACTCACAGTTTCTGCCTGCAAAACTGGGAAGGCCCTGGTAGGATGGCAGTGAGGGTAGGGGAACTTAGAATTCCTTGTGAGGGACAAAAGCAGCTACACACTGAGGTCCCTAGGACAAAGTGAAGTGGAGGGGCAGGATGGGGCAGAAAGTGAAGCTGGGAAGAGATACCACAAGAATGCCAAAAAGAGACTCCCTCCTTGTCGTCTGCAAATACGGCCCACTATGTGTCGGGAGCTGGGGGCGCAACCTCACAGGTGGCTCTTGCTTCTTCCGTGAAACTGGCCGTGGGGTTTGGTGGCGGAGCAGGAGTTCTTTCCAGTTTCGGAGGAGGGGGCTCACTCCGGGGATGGGCGGGAAGGAAAGGGGAGTCGGGAGACCGGTGTGGCGTGCAGGTGTGAGCCCCGCTTCCACTACTCGCTGGCCGCGAGTCACTTTTGCTTTTCCGCGTCCGCGCGTGTCGCGGGAGATAATGAACGGAAAGCTCTGGCACAGGGCCTGGCATCTGACAACCGCTGGATAACGCGAGCCCGGGCGAGGGCTCTGCGCCCTGGAAGCGCGCCCTGTTGTTGGCGCGCCCACAGCTGCCGGGCACACAGAGTTCACTCTGCACCCCAACATCCCTAAACCTGACCCCCAGCCCGCGAAGCAGGGTTGATCCTTCTCGGCGAACAAGTGAGGAAACCGAGGCTTTGAGCAGCGAACGCACAGCCAAGAAGCAGCGGAGACGGGCCTGGGACCTCCGGGTTGGGGCTAGAACCCGAGGAAAGGGGTAAGGGGCGACGGGTGACCCCACAGGCCTTACCCGGGGCGTGGGGCTCATTCTTGAAGGTGGCAGGGTGCCGCTGGGCTTGGATGTCCGCTGAGTGCCGCTTCTCAGACATGCTGCCTGAACTGGGGTCACTTCTGTTGCGTCGCGCTCGCCTAAACCGGTGCCGCAACTGCAAGGAATTTGCCCTAAGGAGACCCGGGGCTCGAGGCTCAGGCTGTAGCCCCGCCCCTCCCCGCGGCCGGGCCAATCGACGCCCTGTGTCGAGGAGGACACGCCCCGAGCTCCGCCCAGCGCCCTGCCCGCGCGGACCGTGGCTGTGCCCTTCCCTCTCTGCCCTAGGGCTAAGGGGTGGCCTAAGCGGGGGTGCCCGCCGAGGGGCGGCGCCCGAAAGGAGGAACGGGGGCTCACAAGGCTTGGGGCGGGGGCTGCGGGGACTGGGGAGGGGGCTGACGAGATGGCTGGAGGGAAAGGTGTGAATAAGAAAAAGGCGCCCGTCTGAGCTGACGAATGAGAGAGAAGAAAATGGCGCCTTCCCAGGTCGGCTGGGTCCGAGTGGAGGGGAGGAAGCCGAGGGGCACCCGGTGGCCAAAGTGAGGGCGCTGAGGCCATCCCTGGTGTGTAGGACCAATGGTGTGAAGGGAAGGAACCGACGCGTCCACCTCGAGGCAAGGGAGTTAATTCGAGTGAGGTGCGTGTGTTCAAACAACATCCCTCTGGAGCGCCTGCCGTCTGCCAAGCAGCGTGCTCGCCGTGGGGCACAGCGGGCCGCCCTCGTGGGGTTTATAGTCTAGTGGACAGACAGGTTTGAAACAAACTAACCAAATTATTACACGTGGCAAAGAATGCGGTGAAGGGAATAACGTACTGAGAGACTAGCAGATGGCATCTACTTTAGCTAGGGGACAAGGGGAGGCCTCTGCAAGGAGGTGGCGTTGAGCGGTGACCTGAGAGGAGAAGGCGCCAGCCATGGGAAGGGGATCGGAGGTACAGGAGGTCGGAAAGGGTATCCCAGGCAGGCTGAAAGCAGGTGCAGATTATTTCCAACCTCAAGCTGTCTGTTGGGTTGTGGCTGAAACCTCACATTTGAAAACCAGGCCATGTTTTATTCTCCAGGAGTCGTCGTAATGCAGAATGTTCGAAGTGTGTTGATGTACATTGCAAGGTGCACTTTCGAAAACATTTTATTTTGAAATAAATACAGATTCTCAGGAAGTTGCAAAGACAGTACAGAGGGGTTATTTATGTGTGTCCTCTACCTGGTTTCCCCCAATAGTTACATCAGTTAATTTACAGGAAAGCCAGGAAATTGACAGTGGCAGAAGATGCGTGTATAGTTCTATCTCATTTTATCACATGCATAGATTTGTATAACAGCCACGGCAATCAAGATACAGAGCTGTTTCATCACAAAGATCTCCCTTGTGAGGAGCACTTTTTTCTTTTTTTAATGTGTTCAGTATTTGGCTGCATAATACTTAACGCTTTGTGGTGTTTGGGTAATATGAAATGGTAGACTTTCTTTCTGATTTTAGCTCCGGAGCCCGTGGCTCTCAGGACTGAAACTAGAGTACACACAATTGTGACAGATGTTAAGAGAATGGCTGATCACCTTTGCTTTGAGGTGCAGGCTCTAGTATGTGATAAAAGCTAATGCAGAGCTCTCAAGGTTACTTCCAGTCACTTATGGACAAAGACTTTTATATTCACGGGGGTGGAGTAAAGCTTGTACATTCATTTGGTCGATAAGCCTCCTGGATAAGATAAAGAGGGAAGTGTAGTAATTTCATGACCTTTTCTAAATCATCCTTGAGAAAGTCTACAGCTTCATTTTTCCCATTCTGCAGAGGATAAACCCCAGAGGCATGAACTTTCTGTTTATGCTGTGGTTCCCAGGAAAGAGGAGCAAATGTAGAGGAAAACCTGATTGCAAATTGCATACTGTGAAAGAGTATTTAGCTTTCATTTTTGCTGGAAAGGAAAATATTTCAAAAATAATTTCATGTTTGTATTCCTAACTGCTACTTTGGCTCAAGTCTCTAGGCAAGCCGAACAGCATTACTTCTGGAGAATTAGAAAAGAGGCTTCTCCCTTTGGGACAAAGACTTTGGTAAACGCTTGTTGGCTCTGGTTTCAGATTGCATCAGTTTGGGAGCTGATTCCAGGCCCAAAAGTGAGAAAAAGCTTTGACTTGATTTTTAAATTACTCTCAGAATGGATGAGAGTTTCCAGATTTTGATTTCAAAATGCTGAATTTCACTTGCCTGTGAAACTGTTAGATTCTGGCTTTCTCATATATATTCTGTATAAATTGTACTGATGAAACATACTTAAAAATAAATATTAGTGCCCTGGCCGGTTTGGCTCAGTGGTTAGAGCATTGGCCTGCGGACCAGAGTGTCCCGGGTTCAGTTCCTGCTAAAGGCACGTACCACCTTTGCAGTTTTACCCCGGCCCCGATTGGGGTTGTGTGGATGGCAACCAGTCGATGTGTCTCTCTCACATCAATGTTTCTCTCTCTCTCTCTTCCTCCCTTTATCCCTCCCACTCTATCTGAAGATAAATGCAAAAATGTCCTCAGGTAAGGATAAAAATAAATAAATAAGTAAATAAATATTGGCATATCATCCTCTCCCTTGGGGGGGATTTCTAATCTTAAATTTTCTTCCTGTAATGATTAGCAGTTAGAATGGGTTTTGAAAACTTTATGCTTTAGAAATAGAGACATATAACATTATAAATAATTTGAAGAGAGTTTGGTGATTTTTTTCTTTAGCTGTTATTTAAAAGATATTTGCATATAAGTTAAAATCAGAATACTTTATATATTCCATATTTCTTTTATGTTTTATTTTGCTGTTATTACCCAAGCATATTTAGGATACCAAATTAAATATTGATTGATGGTGATAGTGATGACAATAAGACATGGAAATCAGTTTGAAAACAGGCACCATGAATCCATAATTGAATAAGTCAGAAGGAAATTTAATTAGTCTTTTTCCTGTGTCCACACAAGAAATGCTTTAATAAGAACAACAGGAAAGTCCTTATTTATTTATTTTTTCCTTTAAATTGTAAGTCCAGGCTGTTCTTAATTTCTTAGTGAAATTAGCTAACCAGATACTTTTGAGGGAACAGCAATACCAGCAAGTTACATCTGTTTGTGGTATTTTCCCCAGGATGGGACTAATAAATTGGATCTGTTTCTCTATGTGGACTAAATCACATTTGTTGCATTATAGCAGCTTTTTTTTTGTCTTCTTAGTTCTTCTCATAAGGAAGTTAGTCCAGGAATTGAATCATAACAAGAGTATCACCAGAGGATTTTATAAATTTGGGCTGTGGTGGCAGATGAATTACACCACAGCACTTGGACAGAACACTGGGAGTCTGGGTTCTCAGGTGTTATGAAAATAAAAAAGCATTACTGAAACATTGGTGGTATTTAATAGAGTCATCTATGGGAAGAATTTGATTAATCGGCTTTACTCATTAGTTGACTCAGTATATATTTATTGAACACCTACTATATGCTATGTTTTAGGTACGTGAGATACATCAATAAACAAAAAAGACCAAAAAATCTGCCCTCATGGAGCTTATATTCTAGTATTCCTTTTCACATGTATTGGTTTGCTAGGGCTTACATATCAAAGTACCACAGACTGGATGGTTTAAACAATAGAAGTTTATTTTTCTTGCAGTTCTGGAGGTGAGAAGCCCAAGATCAAGGTTCAGCAGAGTTGGTTTCTTCTAAGGGGCCTGAAGAAGGATCTATTCCTGGCCTCTCTCCTTGACTTGTAAGTGGCCATCTTCTTCCTGTATCTTCACCTTGTCTTCTATGTGTCTGTGTCCAAATTACCTCTTCTTATAAGGACACCAGTCATATTCAATTAGGGCCTACCCTAAAGACCTCATTTTCACTTAATTACCTTTTTCAAGACCCTATCTCCAAATACGGCCACATTCTGAGGTATTGGTGGTTAGGACTTTAAGATATGAATTTTGAACCTCATACAATTCAGCCCTTAATATCACATATGACTATGGTGTATCCAAATTTTTGTCTTGCTTGTTTTCTCATATCTGCATCTCTGAGATATTCAAAGCCATTTATGCTTCCCTAAAAAAAATGTATCCAAGTAACCTGGAATTATGTGTGATTATTTTTCTAGACATGATTTATTTTTAATAAATACTAAAAGAAAGTTCTTTGTTAGGGAAGATTACGCTCCTTGGACTATCACTCCATCTAGTGTCCACCATATTCTACTATTTTTGTTAAAGTTATACAAATGAGTAAAGGGGAACTATGTTGGAGAAGGGGTTCTCTATTCAACATGACATTATTTTAAAAAATTCAAGTAATATCATTACCATCATTTACCATCACCCCCAGTTACTATTTATTTTTATCCCATGAGGAGACTGAGACTAGGTGTAATCATTTGCCCAAAATCTCACAGATTATAAGTGGTGTTTGCCCCAAATCTTTATGACTCCAGGGTGTACATTCTTGATCATTCAGAATAAAAAAAAAGAAATAAAAAGACTCAAACATTTCATAATGCATTCCTTAGAAGTACATACCTAAATGTATACCTAATTGAGTACTCAAGTTTGCCTTCAATCTTGATATATACTTAACCTTTATCTTGAAATACTTTCTTGTTCAGTGTTTGTATCATTGTTGATATGCTGTTTCAGAATGTGTCTGTTGTAGCTATTGAATTTCTAAAGGGCATAATACACAACAACATCAGTATTTTATAGTTTATTTCATTGTATATATTGAATTACATTGAAAATTTTAAATACCTATCTAAAAATTTGGATTTTTTTCTTTGTAATACAAAATAATTTTTGCTTTTATGTACAAGTTGAATGGGACAGCTACGCTGCCAGGAGACATCAGGAAAGGCTTCTGCTGAGAGCTGAGTTTAGTAGGATAAATACAAGTTAGCAAAGGATACTGTAGGAATACAGAAGAGCCTTTGTAAATGCATATGAGTATGACAATGCTTGATATTTTAGGGGAAATATAAGTTGTAAGAAATGCAGAGAGTGAGAGTGATAAGAAATGACAATGGACTAAAAGGCATATGCCAAACTTAGAAGGTAATTATGAAGACACTGAAAGGTCTTAAAAGAGATGTAGAATGAACATCAATGCATAAAAAATTGTATACAATCATATATAAAATAGTTCAACATTTGAAAAACAGTTAATGTAATCCAGGCTAAAGAAGAAAAATCAGATGATCATGTCATTAGATGCAAGAAAAGCATTTGACAAAACCCAATAGTCATTTATCATAGAAACTCTTAAACTAAGAATAGAGGAGAACTTCTTCAACTTGATAAAGAACATGTACAGCCCTGGCTGGCTTGGCTCAGTGGTTAGAGCGTTGGCCCACAGCGTCGGTCAAGGGCATGTACCTCTGTTGTGGTTTGTCCCCAGCCCTGGTTGGGGTCGTGTGTGAGGCAACCAGTCGATGTGTCTCTCTCACGTTGATGTTTCTCTCTCTCTCTCTCCCTCTCTCCCACTCTATCTGAAGATAAATGGAAAAATATCCTTGGGTGAGGATTAAAAATAAAAATAAAAAATGAACATGTACAAAAAACCTACAGTGAACCTCATATTTAATGGTGAGAGACTTGAAGTTTTCCCTCTAAGATCAGGAGCAAGGCAGGATGATTACACTCACTACTCTTATCAACATCATACTGGAAGTCCTAGCTAATGCAATAAGACAAGAAAAGGAAGTAAAAGTTATACAGATTGGGGAGGAAGGAAATAAAACTGTCTTTGTTTGCAGAAGACATGATTGTATAGAAATCTGTACTTGTACTCATGTTATTACATAAGGAAGTAAAAGAAAGGAGTAAGTTAAACAAATAAATGACCCAGAACAAATAGTTTCACATTTAATAAGGTGTTGTCTTACATAGTTCATCAATTAATATATGAACAAAGTCATTGAAATGATTTGATCCTGGTATATCATTTGTGACTAGCTGAGCATAAAATATCTCCTCACTATCCTTGAAATCTGTTTTCTTGGCCTTGGAGCTACTGGATGCAGTTATTGTATCATTGGGAATTTTATAGGCGCTGTTTGTATACTGTATATTTATTTTTAAAAACCTATTTCAAGAAGTCAACAGGGGTCATTTCAATATAGACCATTAAGTAATACAAGCATAGTAATGTAGGACTTGATTACTGTATCTGTGTTACCTATCTTTTTACAGTACTAAATTCCCATAGGTGATGACAAGTATTTATATGATATATTTTATATTGACTAATCTCTGTTTATAGAAATGACTGACATATTAATTACTAAAAAATAATAGCTACCATGTCTTAAATGCCTATTATATGCCAGGAAGCATATTAATTGCTTTACCCAATTATCTCCTTTAATTCTCTTAAAAACCCTGTCTTGTAGTTCTCAAGTAAGTAAACTGAGATTCAAACAGGTCAAGTAATGTTGTTAAAGTCACACATGGAGACAGTGTAGAGTAGTGATTAAGAGCACAGGCTTTGTGGCCCTGTTGCCTGTGATGGAAACCGTGTCCCACCATTTCCCAGCTCTGTGACCTTGGGCAAGTTATTTAACTTCTTTTTTTATTTCTTTATTTCTTTTTATCCTCACCTGAGGACATTTTTTTTTTCATTTATCTTCAGATAGAGTGGGAGGAAGAGAGAGAGAGAGAAACATCGATGTGAGAGAGATACAGAGTGGTTGCCACCCACAGGACCCCAACCAGGGCTGGGGACAAACTGCAACCGAGGTACGTGCCCTTAGTGGGAACCGAACCTGGGCCTCTCCGGTCTGCGGGCCAACGCCCTAACCGCTGAGCCAAACCGGCCAGGGCTATTTAACTTCTTTAAACTTCACTTTTTTTTCATCTGTATAAGAGTAAGTAAAATACAGTGGAACCTTGGTTCTCGAACTTAATTTGTTCCGGAAGGCGGTTTGAGCAGCCATTTGTTCGAAAACTGATTCATTTTTCCCCATAAGAAATAATGTAAATTGAATTAACTTGTTCCAGACCCCGAAATGATCCCATTTTAATCTTTCTTATGTACAGTGCATGTCTAATGTACTGTTTAATCTATAAACAAACACTTCTTTTCTTATATTTATTGAACCTCCCCCTACTAGCCTTAAATGAATTACTTTCAGCACTGGTTCCAAGGGTGTCTTTCAGGAGGTCAGTATGTGGCACCTTCACTTTTTCACTTATCACTGCCTCCAGAATGCTGTCACCAGTTAATGGCTTTTCATTTATCCAAATCAACAATAGTTTTCCTACCTCTTCAACTGCCTGTGATCATTGTTTCTTTCACACCCTTGGCTACATTAGCACTCTTGATGACCTCTTTATGTTTTAAAATTGTGCTAATTGTCCATTTCACCAGCAACAAATGCAAAAAACAAACCAAAAAAAAAAAAAAAAAAAACCAAAAAAACCCACGAAAATATTCACAGTACAATTTCCTGAGAGGTTAATACCAGGTTTAAAGGTAAACCCACTCATATTCTCTCCTTTGTTTGTGGCCTGAGAGACACTTTTTGTCATGCTGATGTATCAGCAGGAAAGGGTTGTCAGGTTGAGAACCAAAGCTTGCTCAAAAACCAAGACATATTTTCCTTGAACAACTTGATCGAGAACTGAATTGTTAGAGATGGGAGAGGGTTACTAAAAGGAATTATACATTATACAGTTATATACTTTTTTACTACTATAATAAACAAGTGACACAAAAGCTCCCTCACTGCCCTCTATTCACACTGTTTCTGTAACTTTTTAGTCACTGATGAAAATAGAACTAATTCTCTTTAAATTGTTTAGGCTCTGTAAAAAAAAAAAATTGCCAGTTCATCTGTCAGGATAGAGTAGATTGTGCTGCATTAATAAACAACGTTCATATTTCAATGATTTATCACACACAAAAAGTTTATTTCTTACTCCCATTTTATGTCCTTTTTCATCATAGTCACCCAGCGATCTCAGCTGACAGAGGCTCCATCTTGACATGTGTTTCTACCATCACCAAGGTAAGAAAAAAGGAATATGGGGATTTGTGCACTCCCTTGAAGACTTCTACTTGGAAATGACACATGCCACTGCTGCTTATATGTCTTTAACCAAAGCCAGTAACATCACCAGGTCTAACGTCAAATGAGCAAGGAAGAGTGCAGTTTTACGGGTTAAGGAAAGAGAGGAGAACTAGACATCAGTGAGTAGCATGTATGACTACCAAACTGATATGGATGTTTCTAGTTTCCTAATTTGATATTTATATTTTCAATTTCTAAATCTGCCCCATTCCTTGTGTATATGGATTCATCAGGTCAAAACCTTGATATGGTTTCAGAGAAACAGTTCTTTCAGAGAGGTATATCAGAGTTATCTGGAGACTTTCAAAATCATGTGCCCAGGCCCCACTCAAGACCTAGTGAGTGAAATATCTGAGGGTCAGGCTCTGGGTGTGTATATTTTGAAAAGCTCTCCACATAGTTCTGTTTTGCTCCCTGTTGTTACTATACAACTGTAAACTCATATTTGTTTTCAAGGGTTGCTCTTGAGACAGATGGGAGGAAACAGAGATGAAAAGATCAGAAAGAGAAAGGCATTATGGCAAAAATTATGACTCAATTGTAGCAGGGTTCTCAGCTCAGGCTTAAGCTTTGCTCAGCTCAGAAGCTCAAAAGATGGCCCCAGCGTTCCTTTACGTAAGGGAACATCAGTCTTTATGAGAAAAACCTCATCTTATATTAAGGGTGTCTTTATCCCTGCCCCACTTAAAAAAAAAAAAAATGTAATCATACAGAGGATGAAAGAATTTACCTGCCACTTAATTCAATAAGTGCTAGCCTTTTGCTGTATTTGTTTTACTTGTTAATTTTTTGACATCCACTGATGATTGTTGCCTGAAGCAATTATTTCATTGAGGGGTGGGGGTTGCCAAATGGTGATTTTCTGATTCTATCATTCCTTCTACATTTATTATCATTAGCATTCTTCAATAAAGAAGAGATTTCCTTTATCAACTGGAGATTAATTAAGTTTTTTCTAAAAAGACATGCCCTGGCCGGGTGGCTTGGTTGAAGCATTGTCCCATTCACCAAGATGTTGCGGGTTCGATTCCTGGTCAGTGTACATACCTAGATTTGGGGTTTGATCCCCTGTCAGGGTGTGTACGGGAGGCAACCGATCGATGTTTCTCTCTCACTTTGATGTTTCTCTCTCTCTCTCTCTCCCCCTTCTTCTTCTCTGTCTCTCCCCCTCCCTCTCTTCCATTCTCTCTTTAAAAAAAAAAAAATGGTATGGAAATTATAGGTGCTGTACCATTGAGACAGAAAGTATCAGTAGCATTAGGGGCAAGGCTTTGGAAGTGTCACTGGACAGGACTTGTGACACAGTCTGGCAGGTTCCATCAGCACTGGTACCTGTTGGTGGGTCCCAATAGCTGTAGTACCATCAGTGGGTGTGGCAGCATGGCTGCTTTTTTGTTCATTAACATCAGCAACACCAGGGAGAATCACCAGGAGAGGAGCAAAATGGTGGCAACCAACTGGGTAACCAAGAGGATATTTCTGTAGAGCACTGTGAGGCAGCTGTTGGTGGGCACCCAGAGCTGTTCAGCAGAGAAACCTGAACTCTTGGAATGCAGGTAGAGGCAGAATCTGAGCTAGAGACATACAATTTGGGAGATCCATTGTGATCCAATCTTACCCTTGGGCTGATATGGTCTGGGAAAAAGTACTGCATCTTACCAAGAACAGAAAAAGTGAAGACAGGGTTGTTTTTAAGCAAAAGAAACTCGAGGGATAAAGTGATGTATAGAGTTTGAAAGGCAGAAAGATGATGGCATGTGGCTCAGATTAAAAGAGAAATTCCAAAGATACTAGTTGACTAGCTGAGGGAACCAAGAAATCCCTGGGTATTTCATGACAGGCTTAAGTAACTTGACCTCTTGCAGAAATTGGCATTACACAGATGGTTGAAGGGCCGTTTTCTGATCTACAAATATGATACAGCTCTTCATTTATTTAAGTCTTTGTTTATGTCTCAGTGTTATGTGATATTTTTAATGGTAAACACTGAAATTTAACTAAAGATAATTAAAAGTTTATTCCTGATAGAATCCACATCCCCTGAAAAGTTAAAATGGTTTAAATATAAGGTTTTAAAAATCTGTACTGAACATAGGGGTGTGGTTACTAAAAGTCAACCCATATATAAGAATTAAAGAAACAACTGCCTGAAACTGAGCTAAATGGAAGTCCTACAACAATGAAATTAAAGAAGAAGCCACATCGAGACTGGTAGGAGGAGCGGAGGTGCAGATGGGCTGGTCCCACACCCATGTGTGGTGGATAAAAATCAGGAGGGATACCTCAGCTGTGAAGGTCCTCCCTGAGGAGCAAGGGGTCCCTGTCCCACACCAGGATCTCCAGCTCAGGGTTCCAGTGCCAGGAAGAGAAATCTCATAACATCTGGCTCTAAAAACCAGCGGGAACTGAGCAGAGGCTGCTGGAGCCCTAGGCAGTTCCTATTAAAGGACCCAAGCATGGACTTACTCTGTCTTGCTCCCTCCAGGCTCCAGTGTGGGGGGAGGCAGCTTGAAAGGCACCAGAGACATATGGGGAAGAACTGAGTTTGGCATCAGGGCGAGAGCTGAAGAGGCATTTTTCTCTCGGACAGACATGCTGGTGGAGGCCATTGTTCCTTTGGTGAGCCCTTCCCCCATGAGCCCGGCAGATGGGCACCATATCTGCGACTCCAGCAACCTGGCTCACACTGTTTGCTCCACCCTGGTCATTCCCTGAGGCCTTTCCCCACCTGACTTCTGGGACCATCCAAGCTGTTTCCAGTGGCTTTACCATAGGATTGGCCTGTCTTGGATCCTGCTTCAGATTTTCCTAAATTCTCTCAAACAAACAGCATCAGATCTCAGCAAGCCCCATACCTCTCGCTAAGTGGCCCCAGTCCTGGCAATAGAAGCAGCCAGCCTTGTTTCACAGCTTGGCTTTGCCTGGGCACCTCCAAGCCCAGCAGAAGAAGCATCCATCTGCAGACCGCTTTGTAGCTTATGCCTGGTGGCCCTGGGTAGAACACAGGCAGTGGCTGACCTTGCCCCAGAGCCAGCACACCCAGTTGACAGCTTCAGACCACATTGAAGCACCACCACCCAACCACCTCCACAAGTGACACACTCAAGGAGTGGACTTAGTGGGTACCAGAGCTCTGATGAAGTAAGTCTTGCTCTGTGTGGTGGGCTCCTGCACAGCTGATCCTCCAAGGTACTCAGAGGTTGGTGGTCAGTGGGCACAGCCAGTCCTTGCAGCTGATCAGTCTGAGTAAATCCCTCCCATTGATGTGCCAACAGCAATCGAAGACTCAATTACAACAGAAGAGGCTACAGTCCACATGAGGGGTGCACCTCATGGACCCAGCTGGGGTGAACAGGAAGGCTGTACCTCTGGACCCTACAGGACACCTACTACAATAGGTCACCCTGGGAAGCCTAGGAAACATAGCAACTCTACCTAATACATAGAAACAAACACAGGGAAGCAGCCAAAATGAGGAGACAAAGAAACATGTCCCAAAAGAAAGAACAGAACAAAACTCCAGGAAAAGAATTAAACTAAATGAAGATAAGCAATCTAACAGATGCAGAGTTCAAAACACTGCTTATAAGGATGTTCAATGAACTTAGTGAGAACATCAAGGAACTTAGTGAGGACCTCAAGAGCATAAAAAAGGACCAGTCAGAAATGAAGGGTGCACTAACTGAAATAAAAAATAATTTACAGGGAATCAATAGTAGAGTAGGTAAAGCCAAGATGCAAACCATCGATTTGGAATATAAGGAAGCAAAACACACCCAATCTGAACAGCAAAAAGAAAAAAGAATCCAAAAAAATGAGGATAGTGTAAGGAGCCTCCAGGACAACTTCAAGTGTACCAACATTCGCCTCATGGGGGTGCCAGAAGGAGAGGAGAGCGAACAAGAAATTGAAAACCTATTTGAAAAAATAATGACAGAAAACTTCTCTAAATTGGTGAAGGAAACAGACATACAAGTCTAGGAAGCACAGAGAGTCCCAAACAAGATGAACCCCAAGAGGTCCACACCAGACACATCATCATCAAAATGCCAAAGGTTAAAGACAAAGAGAGAATCTTAAAAGCAGCAAGAGAAAAGTAGTTACCTACAAAGGAGCTCCCATAAGACTGTCAGCCGATTTTTCAAAAGAAACTTTGCAGGCCAGAAGGGAGTGGCAAGAAATATTTAAAGTGATGAAAAGCAAGGACCTACAGCCAAGATTACTCTATCCTGCAAAGCTATCATTTAGAATCGATGACCATATAAAGGGTTTCTCGGACAAGAAAAAGCTAAAGGAGTTCATCACCACCAAATCAGTATTATATGAAACATTGAAGGCTCTTCTTGAAGATGAAGAACAAAATATGAACAATAGCCCTGGCCGTTTTGGCTCAGCGGTTAGAACGTTGTCCCGTGGACCAGAGTCCCGGGTTTGGTTCCCGCTAAGGGCACATATGTCGGTTGCGGTTCATCCCTGGCCCCAGTTGGGGTTGTGCGGGTGGCAACCAGTCGATGTGTCTCTCACATCGATGTTTCTCTCTCTCTCTCTCTTCCCCCTTCTCTCCTTCCCGCTCTATCTGAGGATAAATGCAAAAATGTCCTCAGGTGAGGATAAAAAAATAAAGAACAATAAAATGGCGATAAATACATATCTATCAACAATTGAATCCACAAACAAAATGAACAAGCAGTACAGAAACAGACTCATAAATAGAGAACTTTTTGATGATTGCCAGATGGGAGGGGGGTTGGGGGGATGGGTGAAAAAGGTGAAGGGATTAAGAAGTATAAAAAATGGTTGTTAGACTGACAAACCTCAAAGAGAAGGGGGGAAGGGGGAAGAGATAAACCAAAGAATTTAAACGCCTATATACATAACCAATGGGCACAGACAGTAGTGTGGGGAAGGCAGGAGCAGGGCTGGAGTGGGGAGAAGGGGGCCAAAGGGGAAAAAAGGGGGGACATCTGTAATACATTCAACAATAAAGGTAAATTTAAAAAGAAAAAAAAAGAATTAAAGAAATGCTTGTTTTTTTTTTTCTTTCACTTTAGTTTTTTCTTTGAAATATAAAAGTGAAGTGACATTTTATCACCCCATATATCCTGTAAACATTGCTGAAATACAGACTTTTTCTACTAGAAGAAAAGAAGTTGAGAAATACTGCTGTGTTTGGTTCTGTTTTATTATTTATTAACCAAATCTACATAGACTGAGAGGAAAATAAAAAGACAAACTGTGCACTAAATCATGGCTAACAGTCTATGTTATAATTTGCATTTTGTAAAATTAAGCAGCGATGTTATATAAATTTCCTCAAAAAGTAATAAAGTTAAATTATGCTTAGCATTTAACAAAGTGATTGTAATTCAGTATAGTGGAACTATCTTTTTTTTTTTTTTTTAATGTAAAAGTTACCATGTTCACATAGACTGGCAATACAGTAATTCATAAAAGTGTTTGGTTGTATCAGTTTATTTATTTTTTCCTTGAGTGAAGCTAATCAGTTTATGCTCCACATGTGGTTATTGAATCATCCTTAGGTCTAATTTATTCAGGTGATGAAGTCATAATGACCTGTATCTATCATAATATCATACACAGTATTTTCACTGCCCTAGAAATCCTCTGTGTCCCACCTATTCATCCCTGCCCCCCCACCCTGACTATAACATCTTTTTATTGTCTCCATAGTTTTGCCTTTTCCAGAATGTAGTTGAAATCATAAAGTATATATTCTTTTCTTGCCTTTTGTTTTTCCTACAATTTTATATGTGTTTTGATATTGGTTTTGTTTACCATTTAGTGACTAGGTTGCAGTTTTTTCATTTATATGCATTTTTATTACTTTTTCAATAGGTAATACATCTATGTGGCTTAAAAACCAAAACAGTATAGCGTATATTGTATCCTGTCTCTGTCTACCTTGTTCTCCTTTGTCCTGCCCCTTATTAATAGCCACTTTAGTTTCTTGTGTGTCTTTTTTTTTTTTAATACAAATACAAATGTATGTTCTTATTTTTCGCCTTCTTACATAAAAGATCACTTACTATTTATACTGCTCTGTGCCCTGGTTTCTTCACTGAATAATATATATTAGAACATAGAGAATTTCTTTGTTCTTTTTTACAGCTCTGTGGATGTCCCAATGTTTATTTAATCAGTTCTCTATAGAGAATGACTTGAGTTTGTTTCTCATTTTTGGCTTTGAATAACCTGTACAACCTTCATTCTGTAGGTGTATAGGTATATTTGTATATACATTTCCAGAAGTTGGAGAGTTGCAGAATATTGACTTAGTATTACAGTGTCCATAGAGAGAAATTAGCTGTCATCTGTTTTGATAGTTAGGGACAACCAAGGAAATAGCAACCACTTCTAGTATTAGCAACAAAGAAAATGTGGTTCAAGGAAGTGGTTACCAGGTGATAGAATAACTGAGAAAGTGAAGCAACCCTGAGACCGGGAGAGACAAAAGTAAGAAGGCTGTGTTACTGAATCCTAGAGCTGGGGGTCATCTGTTGGAGCCTAGGACCTCTAGTGGGAGCTGGGGCCCTTAAGGAGATAGTCACTGCCAGAGAAGGGCTGGAGATAGAAAGAGAGGGAGAGAAATATCCTGGTTTATTTCTTCCCACCCTTGTCCTCCAATCTTTCAGAAATCAGCGGATAGTGAACCTGTTAATAGAAGTCTCTCCCCCTATAGTACAGAGCAGAGCAATGGGAGGACAAAGAATGGATTTGAGGACATATGGGCTCAGAATCTATGTAGCCCACTGCTTATGCTACTCAAGATTTAAGTTTACCCTTCTACCCATGTTCAATACCTTCATACTTCTGCATGTCATACAAAGACACTCTCCCCTTCTCCCTAGACAAGACAGACTCCAAGTCCTATTAGTCATTGTATCCTTCTCAAGTTCAGGATCTACTGGTGATTCTCATTCCTCTTCAGCAGGTCCAGATGTGACTTTTTGTGGCCTGGTGACTTATGAACTAAATTAAGTTCAACTAACACTCCATACAAAACTGTAGGAGAAGGGGAAGGGAAAAGCATAGAAATCATTGGTTAATATGTACATACAAAAAAGTGCATTAGTGCTATAGTCTTTGTTGCTGTAAAAAGTCACAAGGTCATAGTTAATTTTTATCACTTCCCTGTTCTACCACTCATTCCATTCATTTGCTTTGTTTTTAGCATGCGGCAGGCAACCGATTGACGTTTCACTCTCACATAGATATTTCTCTCTCTCCCTCTCTCTTCCTATCTCTCTAAAAAGATCAATAAAAAGCATGTCCTTGGGTGAGGATTAAAAAAAAGAAAAGGTCCCAATGGTCATTACATTAATTTTTGGATGATATTAATTACTTCTCAATTTCAGTTAGAGTCCCTCTTAAATATTCAGTAACCTAAAGATGAAATTGTAAAGTTAACCACGCCATCAATTCTTAAAATTACAAGGGGAAAGAAGGAAAAAAAAGTTAATATATACAAAAATACATAAACACACACATGTACATTAAGCAAAGAAGAAACTAATGTTTAGATATAGACCATTTTCCTGTCTGGTCATGAGCCTGTAGTTGATATTTTTCACTTCCTTCTTCCCCTACTCATTTCATGTTCCGTTTGCTCTGAGCCAGCACCTATTGGTGTGACCCAAAGCTTCATTTCTAAAGCTTCTGAATCTGCAGTGGTCTTGTCTTTTTTGTTGTTGTTGTTAGAGTAGTTTTATACTAACTTTTACTGTGAGAATGTAGAGGAGAAAATGAATATAGTTGACACGAAGGAATTAGAACTGAGACTTGGTGACTGATGATGTGGAATGGGAGGAGAGAACAAAAATCTCTATGTGTTAAAAGTTTCACACTCTGGGACACAGTTCTGATTTGAGTTTGAGTGCAGTTCACATCGATCTGGATTTAATGTAGAGTTACCAACTGTCCTGGTTTGCCCCAGACTGAGGGATTTCCTGGAACCGGAGACTTCCTATGCTAAAACTGGGAAAGTACCTGGCAAACCCAGACCAGATGGTCACCCTAGCCTAATATGAACTGTCAAGGCAGATTAGTGACAGAAACTTCTTGGCATGAGCACTGAGTCAATCACCTTCTGAGATAATCAGTACTTAGGAAGTGAGCAGTCTAGATGCCTTTAACTTGACCTAGTAAGAGAACCTTTAGTGATACAGGGAAATGGTAATTTTTAATACTCCATGGTTGCTGTCATTCAAATCTGTTCCCAACCCTTGGAATTCATGGATCCAGTGTAAGTTCTAGGGAGAGAGGATGTTGGAAGTAAAATCTGACCCCCTTTAACAGTGCAACCCAGAGGGGACAGATTCTTTCTCACCACAGACCACACCACTGCTCTGGAAACTTGAGGGCTTTAGTGCATTGGCGACTTCAGTTGAAGACAGGTTGGGAGTTGCAAGGGATGGGGAGGAGGAACTTGGTAATGTACTGGCACACTGCAGAGCTGAAGTACTTGGCAGGGCAGAATAACATTTACGCAGGTGGGGCATAAATTAGTGAAGTTTGAATTGTACAGCAAATGTAACATCAACAGGCTGGGGAGGGGGAGACCAGAGGAAACTTGGCAACACTTTTCTGAAGCCACTCCAGCCAGGAGGAAAGGATCAGTTGATTAAGATTACTTTCTTTGTAATCTTGCGCCATCTAGTGTTAATTCTTGTGTCCTCCTTTGTCCTAGTTAGAGTGTTAAAAGAATGCAGATGAATCAAGAATCTAAGGACAGTTTTCAAAGTCATCAGTCATTTTTTTGTTCATTTGACAGATACTGATTGAATGCCTTCTATATGCCAGTTACTTTTCTAGGCATTGGGATTACAGCTGTGAACAAAATGGACAGAAATCCTGAACTCATGGAAGCTTACATTCTTGTGGGGAGAAAGACAATCAAAAGACAATCTTACTTATAAGAAAAATAAGTAGCCCTGGCCAGTCTGGCTCAGAGGTTTGGCATCGCCCGATGGACCAAAGAGTCGCAGGTTCAATTCTGGTGAAGGGCATGTACCTCTGTTGCAGTATGTCCCTGGCCCTGGTTGGGGTCCCAGGGTCCTACGGGAGGCAACCAGTCGATGTGAGGGAGACACATCGATGTTTCTCTCTCTCTCTCCCTCCCACTCTATCTGAAGATAAATAGAAAAATATCCTCAGGTGAGGATTAAAAAAAAATTTTTTTTAAATAAGTAAAATATACACTACGCTATATAATTATAAATGTTAAGGAGAAAAAATAAATCAAGGAAGGAAAAATTAAGTTTAAAAATTTTGAGGGAGGGCTATAATTTTAGATCAGATGATCAGGGAGGCTTCACTGAGAAGACTGCTTCTGAGTAAAAAAACAGAGTAGTGAGGGACCATTCCAGGCAGAAGAAATCAGTGCAAAGGCCCTGAGGTGAAAGCATGTCTGGTGAGTTTAAGGAACAGCAAGGAGGAATATACTGAACGAGGGGGAAAGTATTAGGATATGAGGGCCTTGGGTATTATAGTAAGGACTACCCCATTTATTTTGAGCAAGATGGGCAATATTTTTACAAATATTTTTATTGATTTTTAGAGAGAGAGGAAGGGAGAGGGAGAGAGAGAGAGAAACATTCATGTGAGAGCGAAACATTGATAAGCTGCCTCCCATACACCCCTTACAGGGGATTGAGCCCTAAACCCTGGCATGTTCCCTGACTGGGAATTGAACCAGCAACCTTTTCATACACAGGACAGTGCCCAACCAACTGAGCCACACCAGCTAGGACTATAACAGAGTTTTGAACAGGGGCATGTTCTACAAAGTAATATACAGTATGTGGCAAAGTAAGTTTACAGTGAGAATACAAAACACAGATTTCATTCTTGTATTATTATTTATTAATTATTTTCCATGCAAACAACTGTAAACCTAATTTTTCCCCACCCTGTATAAATGATAGCCTATGGGATGTGTCCTTCCACAGATTTTTTTCCTAAACATTATTCATTCATTCAATAAATATTTTTGCTGAAGTTTTCTATTTTGAGATAATTTGGAATTGCTTGTTGCAGCATTTTTTATGATGGCTGCTCTAAAATCCTTGTCACATCATTTCAGCATCTGATTTATCTCTATATTAGCATCAGTTGATTGCCTTTTCTCATTTGCGTTGTGATTTTTCTGGTTCTTGGTATGATGAGTGATTTTTTTTTTTATTCTAGACATTTTGAGTATTATGTTTTGAGACCCTGGATCCTATCTAAATCTTTTATTTCAGCAGGAGAAGTCACCTGTTTATGTTTAGTGCATAGTCCCTAGCCTGCTTTTGGGGGCTGTGGTTCCAAAGAAATACAGGTTTCAGAGCCTATACAACATTATTCTGGTCTATTTTATTTACCTGGTGGTCACCAGGGCTCTAGCTTGATTCTGCTGATGCTGCCTGCAGGGATGAAGTGCACTTTCCCAGGCAGGTCCTGCTAGGTGGAGTGTGGGAGATGCTGGGCCATGGGGCAGTGAGTGCTTTCCTGAGCCTCTCTGGGCCACCTGTTCTCTGGGCCACCTAGTGCCTGCCTGATCACTGCTGGTATTGCCAGAGAGGGTGGAAGGTGCTTTCCTGGGCTCCCCATGCTAGTGCTGATAGGTGTTGAATGGAAGATGCTGGGTCTGTGGGACAGAAAGTGTCTCCTGTGGCCTTCTCTCTAGGTCATGTTATCAGCGGGCTTCTTACTGGATCTCTGCCACTGCTGCTGAGTGAGGGAAGCATTAACCTGGGCCTCTGTCTGTCTCTGGTGGTAGTGGTGGGGATCACCTTTTGCCACTGGGTGGAGGCCCAGGAGATGCTGGACATTGGTGTCCTTCTACTGCTGAGTGCAGGGCCAGGAGACATTGGGCCTTTTGGTGCTTCTAGGTAGAATTCTCTGCCAACTCTTTGCCAGTGCTGCTGGTGCAGGCAGAGCAGGCCAGCTGGGTATAAAGTGGAATGGGGTTCCTCACTAGATCTCTGCTGGCTGTCTGTTTCCTGGGCCTTCAGCCAGAACCATCTGGCTTTTCCTAGAGAGTTTTTTTTGGTCTATGCCTTTTGGTGGTTCTGAGTTGTAGGCTCACCTGTGCCCAGACTGGAACATATGGGAGAAAAAAAAATCCCAGGGAATTTACCTCTATGTTTTTCCTCAAGTACTAAGGTCCCTAGCCAGTCTGCCTTACTCTTTCCACTTTTCAGAGTCCTTTTATGGTTGTCTGTAATTATGTCCTGGATTCTTAGTTGTATTTAGAGGAGAGTAACAGGGACAAGTGAGTCTATGTCACCTTGTCTAGGACCAGGAGTCTCAAAATAGCAGACTATTTTATTTTATACATCTTTCCTCAATCTATCTCGCTCCTTACATTTTGCTATAAACAACAAGAAGAAAGCTTGGGTACTTCCTTATCTGCATAACCAAGCTCCCAGATACATGTTCTCTTTTCCATGTAACTGGAGGGGGCAATGTTGTCACGCTTTCTGTCATTACATAACAAAGATCCTCTTCTTCCAGTTTTCAGTAATATGTTCCATACTTGCTTTTGGGCAGCGCCCTCCAAGTTCAGATGTCTACTTACTGTCTGTCCAAAGAAATTTAATCTTTTTCTATCATGCTCCAAAAAATCTTTCCAGCTTCCATCCTCTGAGTGCTTGCTTCCAAAACCACTCCCACAATTTTAGGTATTTTTTATGGCATCACTTCACTTTCAGGTATGAAATCTGTAATAGTTATTTATTGCTGCATAACAAATTACCCTAAAACTTAGTAGTTTAAAACAACACACATTTACTATCTGGTAGTTTCTGTGGGTCAGGAATATGGTCATGGCTTAGCTGGATCGTCCACTTCTGGGTCTCTCACAAGGCTGCTGTCAAGGTGTTGACTGGAGATGAGGTCTCATCTGAAGGCTCAGCTGGGGAAAGGTCTGCTTCCAATGTCACTTACATGGTTGTTGGCAGTATTCAGTTCCTTGAAGGTTGTTGGACTGAGAGGATTCAGGTCCTTTCTGGCTGTTGGCTGATCAGTGCCCTCAGTTCCTTGTTATGAGGGCCTCTCCAACATTCCAACTTGCTTCATCAAAGGCAGCAAGAAAGAGAGTCTACTAGTAAGACAGAAGTCACAATCTCATGTATCCTAATCATGAAAGTAACATCCCATCACTTTTGTCATATTCTCATCTGAAGGCTCAGCTGGGGAAAGATCAGCTTTCAATGTCACTTACATGGTTGTTGGCAGTAGTGAGTTGGAAGCAAGTCACTACATTCAGCTTACACCAAGGTGGGTTGCGGGAGGGGGAGTGTAGATTGCACAAGGACATGAATACCAGGGTAGGGGGTTACTGGGGGCCATTGTAAGGTCTGCCTGCCACAGTCATTACCAATATTCCTTATAATTTTAGTGTTTTAATAGCGAACAATACATATCTTTTATAGAATACTTACTAAACCTCAGTTTTCCTCCCATAAAAGAGGATTAAAATAATAACTTATTGTGATTTTAGACTCTCCAGTTTTCATGACTATGCTGTAATTCATCACCAACTTAAGGACATACAGTCGATATGACTACATGAAGATTCTTAGAGGTGTACTCCCTTTCCTGAACCAGCATGAGATTTTTAGCCATGTCTTCCTTATGACTTTTAGCACTTTTAAACTTGCAAAAGAGATATTTATAAATAGTTTTATTTCCCTTACTAGACTGTAGGCTTCTTGAGGGCAAATTATATATACATATTTTTAATCCTCATCTGAGGATATTTTTCCATTTATCTTCAGATAGAGTGGGGAGGTGAGAGAGAAAGAGAGAGAGAGAGAGAAAGAGGAACATTGATGCGAGAGAGACACTTCGACTGGTTGCCTCCCGCACGACCCTGACCAGGGCTGGGGACCATACCGAAACCCAGGTACGTGCCCTGGAGCAGAATCAGACCCGTGACTCTTTGGTTTGTGGGCCAATGCTCTAACCGCTGAGCCAAACCAGCCAGGGCAAATTATGTATTTTTTAAAAAACATTTTCTATACCTGACTGCACCTAGAAGAATATATTTACCATGGAGTTTAGTAAATATCTATTTTTTAAAAATAAAATTCCTGTAGCATTAAAAAAAGTAAACTCAATATCTTTGTAACAGTAAAAATAAGATATGTATTTGGTAGAATGTCTAGTTCCCCTAAGTTCAGTCAGATACTGGATAGATTGAATACTAACTGAGGAGATTAATCACAAGCAATACATATCACAACACTGAAAAACAGAATAAATATTTGATGAGTGAGTGGATGAATTTTTTTCTTCTTACATATATCCCTTTGACACTGTGGTTATCTATCTATCTATGAGTCTGGGTGTATATCTTCATAAAATATTCATTTTATACATCCAAAAATATTTTCACATTATTTATAATATATAGATAATAACATTTCTGTGCACTAACATTCAATTATCCATTTATCCAGCATAGGCAGAGTTAGATGGTTCAAAATTTTAAGGAAAAACAATTTATTTTGAAAGATCACACATTTTTGTAAGTTTTTAGAACACTGAAAAATTCAGTAAGTTTTATCTTTAAGTAATTATTGTGATTCACTTATTAACCCATACATCTAATGATATAACAGTCAAATCCCTGTTGACTGCCATGCTATCTTCACATGTTTAATTTGTGGAGGACTTCTGAAAATTGGGTCCCAGTTGTATTCTGGCGATAACAACTTAGTGGGCTTATTGATAAAAAAATACTTGTTTAGGTGACATTCATACGTGCTGCTAAGTTCATTTTCGGTGTCGTGAATTACTCCTTTTTGATATTCCTCAATGAAGGTTAAAACCTCATGGGGTGTGCCACCAAAAATTGCACTGTGATAATAGAAATCTCCCTTTCCAAAAGGGATGAAAGCTGCTGATTGAAATCTTCTCTCATAAGGGAAATTTTTAACATTTTCAAAATACCACCATGCATGAAGTTGAGCTACAGATTTGCCCAGGGTTTCCACTCCAAAGCTACTCTTGAAGATCTGGTTTATACTCATGCTGAAAAGAAAGTCAACCTCACGCTCGATGTGTTGTATGATGTACATATTTAAGTTCTTCATCCGTAAGACATTAAAGTCTTCCCACATCTTTCCTTTAAATACATACAAGAGTTTAAATGTTCGAAGTGGACCTAACTCTATGGGAGGTAGCCTGGAGAAATCCTCCATAAAGATGTAAAAGATAACTTTGTAGCCAATCATAAAGTGCTTATTAGCAGATTGGATGAACTGTTTCAGGTTCTGTCCTGTAAACCTGTGAAACATGGAAAAAACAAAAACTTAATTTTGCTAAAAATCATCAGCAGAACACATGTCATTTAAACATGCTGTCTAACAGATATGTCGTTGTTATTAAAGAACTATCAGTAGGTAAGGGTAGAGAAGTTGGGTCTAGTTATTAACTCTGTTGGTTAGTGAAAGAGAATATAGTGATTTGGAGGCCTGAGAAGAACCATAAAGTTTGTTGTGAAGAAAAAGAGAGCTAAATGAATATTAATGAAAAGATTCTCAAGTAGTGTTAAGGACTCAGCCACAGCAAGAGAAAATAACCACAGCAGATAAATAACATACAGGTCAGCCAGAAATGATGAGTAGGGTTAATTATGAGTAGCTCTTTGAGTGTAGAAAGTGCTTGGGTGCTTATCTACACTTTTCCAAAGTAAAAATGAATATTAGCAACACCTACTTTCCAGTAGCCCATACAACCAAGCCTATGGTAATGTTCAGCCTTTTATAATATTTTTCCAGAACCTGTCTATTGTAAGTTTCTTCCCATATGACTGGAGCAAGCCAGTCCGTTGTTGTTATTACATCAGGACGTTTTCTGTTGAACAAACAAGAAACAAATTAAGTAGGTACCACTTTATTATCACATCGGAAGTTGTTTTCCAAGTGAATATGCTAATGATTATAAAGTACTTACTACGTGCCAGGCATGGTTATTGAGTGCTTTACATTACCCATTTAGTCCTTGCAATGTCCTATAATGTAAGTGCTACTATTATCCCTATTTTTCATATGGGGAAACCTAGGCACAGATTAGTTGAATAAATTGTTTAGTATCACACAGCTAATAAATGGCAGAGTCAGGATTCAAGATCAGCCAGTTGGGCTTTAGAATCTATGCGTTAGGTACCATATTGCCTTTTGAGCCCAGGAATTTTTTCTTTGAGTTCTGACTGCAGCTTAAACTTAAGTAGCCCATAGTTTGAATATTTCTCTGATTGCTGGCTAAAGGAGACAGCGCCACTGTCTCATTATGCCTTCCCCCACCCTTCTCCTTTTTGTTTTCCTCCATCCTCTTTTCCTAGAAGCTCTAGAGTACTCTCTTTTTACTTTTCCCCTAATGCTTTAGGCCCATCAGTGAAACCTGTAAGAAAACAAAATTAGTCCAAAAAGAGAGAATGGCATTAGATTTGCTTCTAATAATAACAATATGACAGCAGAAATAGCAGCATTAGTAATAATAGTTTTGCTGGAGGCAGGGCATTAAACTATTAAAGCAAATTAAGGATTTCATTTTGGAAGGAAATGCATACAAAGTGAGAAGCCATTTCGCTCTTGGTAATTGCAGGTTTTCATTACAAATCCAGACCCAGACAAGAGTAGGATTTGACAACCCTTAATAGTATTAAAAAAATTTTTTTTTCTTTATTGATTTTAGAGAGAGAGAGAGGAAGGGAGAGGGAGAGAGAGATAGAAACATTGATGAGAGAGAACATTGATTGGCCGCCTCCTGCATGCCCCTCACTGGGGATCAGGCCCACAACCTGGGCATGTGCCCTGACCGGGAATTGAACTGGCGACCTCTTGGTACATGGGTTGACACTCAACCACTGAGCCATACCCACTGGGCCCCTTAATAGTATTTTAATAATCATAATATACAGTAGTCCCCCCTTATCTGCAGGGCATACATTCCAAGACCCATAGTGGATGCCTGAAACTGCAGATAATACTGAGCCCTATATATAGTATGTTTTTTTTTTAACTGATGGGTGGGTAATGTGAACAGAGTAGATATGCTGGAGAAAGGGATGAGACACATCCTGAGCGGATGGAGCAGGACAGCTCAAGGTTTCATTGTGCTAGTCAGAATGGCATGCAATTGAAAACTTATTAATTGGTTATTTTCCATTTCATATTTTGGACCACAGTTGACCGTTTATAATGAAAACTGTGGAGAGACTGCAGGTAAGGAGAGTACTGTAATAAATTCCTCAAAAGTGCCTCCTATTATTGTTTTATGGATTTCTTTAACTTATTTTTATTATTCTTTAACTTATTTCTTTAACATTTATTTTTATACATTTATTTTTCAACTCTTTCTATACTTAGAATTTATAGTCATATACTTCTATTTGACTCACACAAGTCTTAAACTCTACCTTAAAACTGGCCAGGTGTATCCTTGCCACAGTGATGATGTTTAGAAGTTATATACACTGCAGATACAAATCAATATCTATTTGAGAAGATGAAAGGGTTTGAAGATTGTCCCTCTTTCCTCATTAGATCAGATTAAGGATTTGCTTCCAGAGTGAAAGAAAAAGAGTCTCTGAAAGCAGAAGGCAATTAAAAACCTGTGTTAAGAAATTGTGTGATAAACAGAAAAGGAAGACATAGAGTAGACTTAGAGTCATTAGATTTAAATGATGGCCAGAAGGCATCCTCTACAAAGGAGGCTCTCAGAAATCAGATAACCTACCCTTTGGATGCCTTGCCTACCCTTCCTGTGGCTGGCTTAGTGTCTGAGTACAAAATGGCCCCAGCTACTTGGGAGTCCAATGGAGATTACGAATGGGCTCGATGACATAGACATCCCCTTACCAAGGTTGAGCTATTAGCCAGTGCTGAGTGCCCAGCCTGCCAACATCAGGGGCCAACTCTAAGCCTACAATATGATACCATTTCCCAGGGGGACCAGCCAGCCAAGTGATGGCTGCTTGATTGTATTAGACTCCATGATGAAAGGGACAGCATCTTTCCCTCAGGGGAATGTTTCATGTTCTAGGTAGGGATTTGCTTTTCCTGACTACAAACCTGCCAGCTTTGTTGACTTGCAAAATAGCTTCTTCATTGCTATTGTACCACACATAACATTGCCTCCACCCAAGGTATGCATTTCTTGGTGAAAGTAGTGTGGCATTTGGCTCACTTCCATCAAGTTCTCTGGTCCGACCATGTGCATCACTGTCCAGAGCAGCTGGCCTGGTAGAAACTGGAATGGCCAGGAATAATCTCAGTTTCTCTGTTAGTTCAGAGAGAATTCCCTGAAACGTTGAGGGTACTGTTCTATAGTACACCATTAATGCTTTGAGTCAATGAACAATATGAGACACTGTTTTCTTCTAAAGCTAAAATACACAGCCCATAAAGCAAGATGGATGTGGGGATATTCCTGCTTATGATCACATCTAATAATTCACTTATAGAATGTTTACTTGCCATTGTTGTGACCTTGGGTTCAGTGGGGTTAGAGTTCCTAGTTCCCAATGGAGGAGTCCTTCCTCTGGGGAATAAGTAACCATGGTTCTTTGAACCTGATAGCAGGTCACTTGGAGTTCCTCATGCAGCTGAGCTAACTGGCAGAACAGGGCATTACTGCACTGGCTGGTGTGGCTGATCTTCACCAAAGGATATTAAGATGCAGTTACATAATGTTGGCAAGGAGGGCTGCATATAGAGCCCAAGGGATTCTCTGGGGTGCCCCTTGGTACTCCCATTTCCAGTAATAATTGTCAATGGGAAATTGTAGCAGTTCAATAAGGTGGGACCTTAAGGGACTCAACTCTTCAGGAATGGAGGATTGGATCATCCTGTGAAATAAGAACTATGACCATCGAGGGGGTTATCAGAGGATATGGAAACTATGGAGCAGTGATTATTAACTACTTCCTTTTATTACCAATCTCCTGAACAGCTACAGGGTGGGATTGTAGCTGTAATTTATTATGTTCATTATTTTCTCCCCTTTCCCTGCATATGTCTATATGCAGAATACTGGAGATGGCTAATGTTATCATTTATGTTCTAGATGGGAATATGGCTGAATTGCCATCACCTTGATGATTCCCTGTAGCTGATAGTACTTTGTGTTCCTCCTGTTTGGGGAACATGAACGTGAAGGTTGAGAAATGATGCTGAGTGACAAAAAGGGTGGATTGGGCTAGTTATTCTCCATTCACCTTTCCTCTGTCCATCCTCAGTTCTTCTCTATCTGGCCATAAGCCTTGGGAGCAGACGGATCACCCAAGGTCCCCTGCTGTGTGGCTTTCAGGGGGTTCTGCTAATGGCAGGCACCAGCATAAGATCAGAGAGAAGGAAGAGAGGTTATGTATTTTCTTCCTCTCTCTCCCAGCTTTATTGAGATCTTGACAGTAACTGTGTCCATATGCAATTGCAACTTCTGTTGGGCAGCTATTTCATGGTTCCAGCAATCCCTGGTCTCCAGGAACACCATTCCTTCACTTGTCCCTTTAGGCCTAGCGTGGTTGGTCACAGCTTCCTGCTGTTGCAAGCCCCTTGGTTTGTTCATATCTATTGTTGAGTCTCTTAAAGTTACTTCATCTCACTTGAGGTGTTTCTCTCATACTCAGATAACATATCTGAGAAGCTTAGAAAACATTTCATGAGGCCTGAGAAGATGGTGTCCAGCAGGACACAAAATGACCTTATCATGAAGTATATTGTTTACAATGGAAATTTCTAGAAAGAAGGTATCCAGTTAAAGTGCTAAAGTGTAATAATCCTATAGTCTACCATAGGTATGACATAGAATAAAGCACAATGCTAACAGAGGAAAATAATATATATGGCCTAAGATACTCACATTCTTAGTAAAGGGAGAATAGGTATTAAAATGAACTTGAAATGATTTCAATGCTACAAGGTATTACTAAGATTTGATGAGATGTGATTCATAATAGTAATATGGGAGGGCATAATACGTTCAAAAAATATATCTGGAGAGAGAGGGTGGAGACTCTTCCTGTAAGTCAAGGCTATATTGACCTCTTTCTAGGTCTAGCAAGCTGAGCATGAGTCTAAAAGGAGTAAGAAGCAGAAATTATCTATGGGAAATAAATAACCATAAGTGGAAACAAATACCTTAGAAATTCTCTAGTATTATTCTATCATCTGTATTACAAATATTTTTTACAAGATGGTTTTCTCATCTATTAAATTTTGGTTCTTCTTAAACTAAATAAAAGTTTTTAAATTTTATATAGTGAAATGTATCTTTTTAAATTGCTACTACATTTCTAGCATTAATTAAGATTTCCTTCTTACCTAGATTTTACATGTTCTCTCTTATTGACTTTCTCTAATACGATTTGTTATTGCTTTATTTTTTACATTTAATCTTTTAGGAATTTATTTTTATATATGGCATAGGAAGGGGGCTCTTAGATCACCAGTAGTACCAGTATCATTTATGAAATAATCCATCCTTTTCTCACTGAATTTTTTCAGCCATAAATATTTATTTAAGTAGAAAATGTGAATTGAATTTTCCCCCAAATGAAGTAAATCGATAATGCGTTTTATTTTGAACAGTGAGTTTTGGTCATAAATTCTAGGAGCTGATAATGGGAAGGGAAGCTTCATATAAGAGCTCTTTCAAGTGCCTGGAGGACTAGGATCAAACTTTATCTTTGGGAATTCTCTTTGTACCTAGTTTATAACTGTCCTTACTAATTTTTAAAATACCATCTTTATTATATATCAAGTTTCATACAGTATACTGTGCTTTAATTCTGGATTTACTATTCTTCTGATCTATTCCATGTTGATTTTTTTTTTAATCCTTACCCGAGGATATGTTTCCATTTTTCTTCAGATAGAGTGGGAAAGAGGGAGAGTGAGAGAGAGAAACATCAATGTGAGAGAGACACATTGACTGGCTGCCTCCCCCACGACTCCGACCAGGGTCCAGGACGAACCGCAACCTAGATAAGTGCCCTTGACCAGAATCGAATCCACGACTCCATTGGTCTGCAGGCTGATGCTCTTAACAGCTGCGTCAAACTGGCCAATGGTGTTAGAATATGTTCTGATATTTTTTAAGGCAAAATTCTCTTATTTTTCACACTTTCCTTGGCTGTTCTGTGATATTTATTTATTTTTTATTTACTTTAAGCTTATAGGTTTTTTCTACTTCATAAGAACAAAAAAATGAACTTCTTCCCTGATATCTCAATATTGAAGAGGTTGTTTTATTTTAAACTAAAAGCCAACATGATATTTAATAATAAAGCACAAACCTTCCAATTAAAGTAAACAATGTCTTCTACCACTATTACATTGTTATGAAAGAGCTATCATTTCCATGAGACCAAGGGCTTCATGTATTTATTTATTCTACAAATACTGAGCCTCTACTATGTCTAGGTTCTTTTTTAGGCACATTCTAGTGAGGAAAGTTAGATAATAAATGAATAAACTACCAAATAAAGTGTGTCAGATGTTTATGAGTGCTATGAAGAAAAATAAAACTGGATAGGGAAGAAAGGGAATGGGGGGCATTTTATATGAGGTGGTTGGAGAAGGCTTTACTGATAAAATAACATTTGAGTGGAGTCTTGAGGGAAGTGAGAGAATGAGCCATTTAGCTATTTGAAAGATGAATGATCCATGCGGAGAGAACAGAAGGTGCAAAGGCCCTGAGGTAAGAGCATGATTGGTGTATCTGAGGAACATTAAGGAGGCCACTGTGTTTAGAGTGGAGTGAGACAGTAGTTAAAGATGAGGTCAGAGATAGATATTAGGCAGATATTTTATCTATAAATATTTTTCACATTTTAAACTCTTTGAACTCTTTGGAGAGCATTTTATAAGAATAGAGGGTCTAAATGTTCATAATAGCAACAACCTAGAAATAGTTTAAGTGCCCATTAACAAGGCACTGGATGAACAAACTGGTATAATTCCACAGTCCAATTATTATGCGGCCATCGGAGTGAATGACAGCGATATGCAATTTTTGGATGAATCTTAGCAATTTAATATTAAGGGGAAAAAAAATAAGTCCCCGAAGATTACATACAACATGATATCCACTTTATAAAGTTATAAACATCTAGAATTTTAAAATAGACTTTTCCAAGAATATATATGGAGGATATACATTTATATTTTAAAAAGAAAACAAGGAGATGATTGTTACAGGGAGTAGGGCATGGAGACAGAGTGGGCATATTGGAAAAGACACAAATCTAGATGTTGAAGTTATTGAAGGTTGATGTTTTTATTTCATTAAAAATAAGTGAGCAAGAAAGCACATAAATAAATAATATAAATAGGATTTGCATGAACTAATGAGATGAGTCATGAAGCAAGGATTATTATTAATCTAATTCTGTGCAACTAAGGTTTGTTTTAAAAATATAAATATGAAAAAGGAATTCATAGATGATAAAATACAAATAAATAATAAACATATAAAAAGATGCTTAAATTTAATTATAATTACAGAAATACATATTGAATTGAGATATATGTATTTTTTAAAATATGTTTTTATTGATTTTTTAGAGAGAGAGGAAGGGAGTGACAGAAACATCGATGTCAGAGCGATACATCGATCAGCTGCCCTCCCCCCACACTGGGGATCCAGGCCAAAACCTGGGCATGTGTTCTGACCGGGAATCTAACCGGGACCTCTCAGTCCATGGGACGATGCTCAGTCAATCCACTGAGCCACACCAGCCGGGCTGAATTGAGATATTTTAACTAACAGTTATTACCGATAACAAAATGCTTGATACTACTAGAATAAAATATAAATATATAAACAAATAAAATTTTACTAACATCACTTGCTGATTGAAAAATAAATAGTATAATCACTAAAGGGCATTTTAGCAAACTGAATCAAAATTTTAGATGTTTATATCCTCTTAAATTAATGATGAGAATTTATCCCACAGATAAATTCACACAAGTGTACAAAAATATATGAATAAGGATATTCATTAAAATATTACTTACAATAGCCCCCAAATTGCAAACAATACAAAGCCAATAGGAGTTGGCTGAAATAATTATGTTCTACAGCCATGATAGGGTACTAGATAGCCATTATAAAGAATGTGTTTCTCCCCTGAGTGCTAACATCAAAATCAAGAGAAATCATTAATGGTATTTTTGGGCTGCTTCTAAAGAGAAGTTTTTCTTTCCCCTAACAAAACCAAGAATGTTAAACCAGATAATAACGTTCTTATTATGACCCTTAATTGCCTTACTCTTTATAAATAGACCCTAGTTTTGTACATAAAGGCCTTAAAAATAAGAACTCTAAGTCCTGGAAACCTCTCAGGATAGCTACAATTTGATGATAAAAAAAAAAAAAAATTCCCCCATTCAAATTGAGTTATACTATTATTATTATATTGTGAGCAGAATTTTTTTGTTCTTACTTAGGATTAAACCAGTCTGAGAGCCGAGGTTCTTTTGCTTCGTGATCCCTGGGTACAAAGAGAAAATCAAGTTAAGAGTAACCCACTCATGGCCTTGGCCAGTTTTGCTCAGTGGTTAGAGCATCAGTCTGTGGACCAAAGAGTCCCAGGTTCAATCTGGCCAAGGGCACGTACCTTGGTTGTGGTTCGTCCCTGGCCCCAGTTGGGGTCGTGTGGGTGGCAACCAATTGATGTGTTTCTCTCACATCGATGTTTCTCTCCCTCTCTCCCTCCCACTCTGTCTGAAGATAAATGTAAAAATATCCTCGGGTGAGGATTAAAAATACATACATACATACATACATACATACATAAAAATAAAAGAAATATGACAGGCACTATTTGGTGCTGGTTCAGTAACTATGAACATTTAGGTCAGCTTCTGTCTTCAGGAAGCTGATAAAGTCACAGGAAAGACAAGATTAAATAGATATAGTACAGAGTGATAAGGGCTAATAGGGAAAAACAGATCACCATGAGAACATATAAATGGGGCATCTAACCTAAATTTGGGCTTAAGAGAAACCACCTGGAAAAGAAATATGAAGAGGTAATGACCAAAGGCAGGAAGACAAGGAGCAGTATGGTTCATGAAGGGGGTACATATTTTAAAAATTAACAGAGCAGGAAAAATAATGTATATTCAGACAAAAATGCAGATTTAATTAATTCATTTATCAAACATTAGTAGCTTACTATATAACAGATACTCTGTTAATGTGTTGAAATGAAGGGGTTGAAGTAGGGGCTCAGGTGTTCATCTTTGATATTCATTTAAAGAGGACCCACCTAAGGTTTTCTTGTACTTGTAAGTAAATTATTTAATTAACAAAGTTATAAGGGAATTTCCCTTTTATAGACGAGGGATATTTTGTAAAATAAGAATAACTAAGCACCTTCCGCTTCCACAAAGATAGAATAGCACTAATTTTTCCTATTTCTATCATTAAGTATAACTAAAACCCCTGGACATTATATATAAAGACTCTGAAAGGGAGAAAAGGCAAATCAGATAGGCACCTTGGGACTCTAAGATTGACATGGCAGTTAATTCCCTGGGTTTTCTGCCAGATATATCCCAGATTGGGTGCTAGAGAAGCCAGCAGCCCAGAAATGACAGTGGGCACAGACACAAAAAGAGCCTCAAGAAAAGCCTGCTCTTTACAGCTAAAGGACCAGGAAAAGGGTGACCTAGCAAGATAGAAAACTCTTAAATGCTACTCACTGTCCTCCAGCCCAATACCACAGAAAAACCGTGGCTCATGTCAATCTCTCTAGCAAGACCAAGTGGAGAGTTTAGATTTCCATCCTCTACAGACTGTAATGATACTCCCTCCCCTCCTCACTGGTGTGGAGTTAAAGGAGGTTAGTGGGGGTTAGAACTTCCACCACTGCACAGCAATTGTGGCCATCCTCCTGCGGTCAGGTATCAGTGGAGACCATGTAGGGAGCCTGAACTCCCATCCCTTCTATTAGTGACACGGAGCCCCACCCCTCACCCAGGTTTCAATGGAGGCAGAGAAGAGAACTTGAAATTTCACCCCTCAACTGACAGTAATGAGCAGGTGCTACCCATGTCCCAGCTTGAGCAATGTAAAAGGATGCCTATGAAAATGCAAGATTTACATGAGATACAGAGTCTCATAATACCCAAAATGTCCAGGTTTCAATAAAAAATCACTCATTATATCAAGAATCAAGAAGGTCTTATACAAAGAATCAAGAAGGTCTCTGAATGAAAAAGGACAATCTGCAGATGCCATGATAACACAGATCTTAGAATTATCTGACAAGGATTTTCAAGCAGCCATTGTAAAAATGCTTTAATGAGCAATTACAAACACTTAAAACAAATGAAAAAAATAGAAAGTGACAGCAAAGATATAGAAAGTCTCATCAAAGATACAGAAGATATAAAGAAGAACGAAATAGAAATTTTAGAGCTTAAAAATACAATAGCTGAAATAAAACTCAGTGGATAGGCTGAACAGCATAATGGAGAGGACGGAGGAAAGAATCAGCAAACTTAAAGATAGAATAACAGAAATCGCTCAGTCTGAACAACAGAGAGAAAAAAAATGGGGGGAAAAATGAACAGAGCCTCAGGGAAATGTGGGACTATAACAAAAGATCATGTAATTGGAGTATCCGAAAGAGAAAAAGAGGATGGGACTGAAAAAGTGTTTTGAAAAAATGGCTGAACAGCCCTGGCCAGTTTGGCTGAGTGGTTAGAGTGTCAGCCCTTTGGTCCTCGGGTTTGATTCTGGTCAAAGGCATGTACCTGGGTTGCAGGTTCAATCCCTGGCCCGCTCAGGGTCGTGGGGGAGGCAACCAATCAATGCGTCTCTCTCACATCAATGTTTCTCTCTCTCTTTCCCTCCCTCCCTTCCACTCTATCTAAAAATCAATGGAAAAATATCCTCCGGTGAGGATTAACAACAACAAATAGCCGAACATTCCCAAAAATTTGACTAAAGACATAAACATACAGACTCAAGAAACTGAGTGAAACCCAAACAGGATAAACCTAAAGAAATCCGTTATAAAGCACATGATAGTCAAACTTCTGAGAACTAAAGAAAAAAATCTTGAAAGCAGTCAGAGAGATATAATTCACCCAATAGGGGGAAAATAATCTGAATGAAAGTGAGTTTCTCATCAGAAATCATAGACCCAAAAGGAAGTAGAACAATATTTTCCAGGTGCTATAAGAAAAGAACTGTCAACCAAAATGTCCCTCAGCAGGTGAATAGTGAACAAACTTTGGTACATCTCTTTGTGGAATATTACACAGCAATAAAAAAGGAAAACCTATTGATATACACAACAACATGGCTGGATCTCAAGGGCATTATGCTGAGTGAAAAAAAAGCTTATCTCAATAGACCATATACTGTATGATTCCTTTTATAAACATTTTCAACGTGACAAAATTATAGAGATAAAAATAGATTAGTGGTATTAAGGGTTAGGAAGTGAGGGAAAAGAGGTTGGGTGTGAATATAAAAGGTAGCTCAGAGGAGGTCTTTGTAGTAAGGGAATAGTTTTGTATCTTGATTGCTGTGGTAGGTACACAAACCTATTCATGTGATAAAATGTCATAATCATACATATTGTTCCAACATCAATTTCCTGTTTTGATATTGTACAACAATTATGTAAGATATAACACTGGGGAAAATTGGGTGAAAGGTATATGTGACCTCTTTGTACTATCTTTGCAACTTGTTGTGAATCTATAATTATTTCAAAATTAAATATTTATAAAAACCTTTATAAGTGCATCCCTTTTTGACATTTCAGAGGTATTTTTAGACAAATATATTTCATTACAGGATTGCCCAAGTCTCATGGTTATTCAAAATCTAATCGTCCATGAGGGCTATCAATCTGAAAAAATATATATCATCCTGGACAGAGATATTTAAACTATAGCAAATGTCAAAAACTTGTCTGGTGTAAGCAGGTGAGTGTGTCAAGTGAGCAAAATTTGGAGATGTACACATACACACTCATATACATGTGTAGAATAGTTCTGAACTGATACCCAAGAAATTTGTCAGTGCTTGCTTCTAGAGAATTTAGTCGTTTTCTGTTCTTTCTGATTGCCATTACCATTAGAACCCACCTGATTCCAGCCAGTTTGTAGAATATTTATGAAACACAGATTCTTACCAGCAGAGACTTATCTTCTGTAGGTGCTTCTTTATTCTTTATAAATGAAAAAAAAATGGGTTTAGTGTTAAATTTGAACAAACCCCTATTGAAATTAAAATGACAGAAAATCTAGAATTCAGACTCATTCATTTACTTACTTGCTAGCCAGATAATTATTGAACACCTACTATGTGCCAGCCATAATGCTATAGTTCTGGAATATGTGGCATCCAGTTTTGACATGGCATGCTCCTTTCTATTAAGGCACAATACTCCAGAGGACAAATAACATGTAGAACATAATACCAAAGCAATGGGGTTAATTTTAAAAGACATTTGCTCCCATAATATAGCTAGTTTTCAAATAGCATTCAGTAACAATGCATTGCTTATTTAAAAAAAGAAAAAAAGACCATAAGGAAGATGGTATGGCTGAGGTGAGAATTTGAATTTATTTATGTTAAGAGGATTTTAGCAGGTTAACACATTTTTTCCCCAGTACAGCTAGCTATGTTTCTATAGCAGGTCACTTTGAGTCTTGTTCCTATTAGATGGAACTTTGATGTAGTTTAAAATATATCCAAAATAGCCCCCAACACTCTATCCTGTTATCTTGCCTTACTTCTTTCTTCATAGCATTACTATATAAAATACAATGCTCCTGACATTATATTATTTATTTCTTTGCTTCTTCTTTGCTATTATCCATCTTCTCCACCTAGAATGTGAAGTTTCATAGGAGCAGTCACTTTGTTTGGGTTTTTACCATTTTCCCAGCGCTAGAACAGGGCCTGGTACCAAGAAGATGCTCAATAAATATTTGTCGAATGTTGAAAAATGAAAGAATTTGCATATTTATGATTTGATTTATTCCCCAAAGAGAAAATAATTATTGATTAATTTAGGGAGTGCTTATTAATAGTTTTTGGACAAAATTCAGTATTTTAGATCAACTCTGCCAATCACTAAAGATAATGATTTATTAATTTTTTAAAGTTACCGGAAATGATGCTTAATCAATGTCAGTGATAAAGCAAATGAAATCAATAACAGTAGTTTCCGTTTAGAATTCATTCTGTGCTAGAAAAAAAAGAGAAGAAAAAGAGGTTTGTTTGTTTTTGGAAAGTGAAAAACAACTTCCTTGCCATCTTCTAATAACAAATTAATTTATGGAAATTAGGTCACCAACCCAAGTGTCTGATTCTAGGATACTCAGCCTTAGAAAGAAGGCAGACCTAAGTTAGGGAAACCCCTATATTGTTTGAAGTCCCTTAGGATGTCAACTGATCCTTTTTAGATTAGGTTCGAAGTGTCAGTGACATTCCTTCTATGTTCCTTTCTCCCACCATGGCTGCATAAAGGAAATTCAATAAAACTCTTATTTTATTTCACTTGTGCTTCTGTGAAAATAAAAGGAGATATTCATGAAGACATCCTTATGGACTGAGATATATTCTTTCCCCAAAGTTGATGTTTATATGTTTGTTCCTAATATATTTATTCAAAGACTAATAATTTATTCAAAGACTATACAACTAGTAACCTAAAAATATATGAGCTGTCTTAAAGATATATCCTTTTAAACAGTCATTAAAAGTCTGAATTAAAGGCATTAAGCTCTAAAATGGAATTTTGGCTCCAGCCAATGCACCAAACTATGTTGAAGGCATTAAGATTTCTGTTTACAAGCGTAAACTAGTATTTAGTAGACATCATCCAAGAACAGGTCCTGCTTTTGGATTATGTATTGGAATAAATGGAGGTCTGCGATATTCACTTTTTGAACACTTATCATTAATAAGCAAGATATTTTAGATCTATACCTTCCAATATCATGGCCACTAGCAACAAGTGACTAGTGAAATGTTGCTAGTACAAATAGTGGAATTCCGCCCTGGCTGGTTTGGCTCAGCGGTTAGAGCGTCGGCCCGTGAACCAGAGAGTCCCGGGTTCGGTTCCCGCTAAGGGCACGTACCTCGGTTGCAGTTTGTCCCTGGCCTCGGTTGGGGTCGTGTGGGTGGCAACCACTCGATGTATCTCTCTCACATTGATGTTTCTCTCTCTCTTCCTTCCTCTCTCCCTCCTGCTCTATCTGAAGATAAATGCAAAAATGTCCTCGGGTGAGGATAAAAAAAAAATTATACAAATAGTAGAATTTGAAGACTCAGTATGAAAGAAATAATATATCTCATTAATATTATTTAATATTTACTACATGTTGAAATAAAATTTTGGATATGTGGGTTAAATTAAATACATTATTAAAATGAATGTTATCTGTCCCAGACAAGAAAAAGTTAAAGGAGTTTATCACCACCAAACCAGTATTACAAGAAATGTCAAAAGGACTTCTTTAAGAAGAAGGGGGGAAAAAGATTAAAAATATGAATAATAAAATTGCTGTAACTTCATATCTATCAATAATCGCTTTAAATGTAAATGGATTAAGTGATCCAATCAAAATACACAGGGTGGCTGAATAGAAAAGAAAACAAGATCCATATATATATTGCCTATGAAAGATCAATTCAGATTGAAAGACACACAGTCTGAAAGTAAAAGGTTGGAAAAAGATATTTCATGCAAATGGAAATTAAAAAAAGCTGTGTTAAAAAAAAAAAAAAGAAAGCTGTGTTTCTTCCATATCTTGGCTATTGTAAATAATTTTGAGGGTTGCCAAATGGAAGGGGAATTGGGGGGTGGGTGAAAAGGTGAAGGGATTAAGAAGTACAAATCAGTAATTACAGAATAGTCATGGGGATATAAAGTACAGCGTAGGGAATATAGTCAATAATGTAATAACTATGGTGTTAGATGGGTACTAGATTTATTGGGATGATCAATTCGTAAGTTATATAAATATCTAATCACTGGGTTGTACTCCTGAAACTAAAGTAATATTGTATGACAAGTGTAATGAGAAAAAATTTACTAAAATAAATAAAGAAAAAAAAAGTGGGGTAGTAATACTTATATCAGACAAAATAGACTTTAAAACAAAGACTATAACCAGAAACAGGGAAGGATATTTCATATACAATAGCCAAGATATAGATGGTCCAACCTAAGTGTCCATTGATAGACAGTTGGATAAAGAAGATGTGGCACATATATAAAATGGAATATTACTCAGCCATTTGCAACAACACAGATGGACCTAGAGAGTATTATGCTAAGTGAAATCAGTCAGAGAAAACAAATACCATATGATTGCACTTATAGGTGGAATCTAAAAAATAAAACAAAATAAACAAAACAGAAACAAACTCATAGATACAGAGAACAAACTGATGGTTGCCAGATGGGAAGGAGGTTGGAGGGCTGGGTGAAAAAAGGTGAACAGATTAAGAAATACAAATTGGCAGTTACAAAATAATCACGGGGATATAAAGTACTATATTCCACAGGGAATATAGGCAATAATGTTGTAATAAATATGTATGGGGCCAGGTGGGTTCTAAATTTATTGGGGAGATCACTTAGTTAGTTATATAAATGTTTAACCATTATACTGTACATGTGAAACTACTACAATGTTGAATGGGAACTGTAACTAAAAAATTTTTAAAGAATTAAAAAAATAGTTTTAAGCTGAAATAAAATTAGGTAATTTGAAATTCAAAAAAAAATAAAATACAAGTCATCTGTTTCTTTTTACATTTTTGCGATGTGGTTACTAGAATACTTAAAGTTACAAATGTGACTTGTATTATATTTCTTTGGACAGATAAGACCACACTGGGAAGTTTCAACTGAGCATAATTTTAGTGTCCAGCCATGTGAAATGACCAACTTTTATTTATTTATTTTATTATTTTTTAATCCTCACCCGAGGATATTTTTCTGTTTATCTTCAGGTAGAGTGGGAGGGAGAGAGAGAAAGGGATAGAGAGAGCAACATCACTGTGAGAGGGACACATCGACTGGTTGCCTCCTGCACGGCCGGGTACGAACCACAACTGAGGTACATGACCTTGGCCAGAATCGAACCTGAGACTCATTGGTCCGCGGGCCGATGCTCTACTGCTGAGCCAGACCGACCAGGGCAATTTTTTTATTTTTAAAAAAATTTTCATTCATTCTATTTTACTTTATTGTTAAAATTTAAACAAATTTAGAAATTTGGGGTGTTTCTGGTTACTCAAGTAAAACATACTGCAAAGCCAAAGAGAATAAATGTAAATGGAAGAAATGTCTGATTTTTGAACTCTGCTGCCCTTATGAACATGATCCTTTTCATCTCACATATTGATTCTGAATGCATTGTTAGCATCTGCTCCAAGAAGATCTCTGACAGTAGAGCAAGTCAGAACACCTTCATTTCAAAGTCTATTTAACAGCAGGCAGGCAACTTCAACACAGACTTGAGGTTTAGGTAGATCTCACATTATCTAGAATCCAGGCTTAAATTTTGTAAACAGTTTCCAAATAGCAGAAGAAATTAATATAGAGATAGATACCAGAACTAAAAATAGCATGTGAGACAACAAAAAAATATTTCCAGTCCTATCCAAACTGCAACCTTTTCGGTATAGCTTGAGGTTTTTTAAATATCTGTAGAAACTAAATAGCATTCACAGTTTCCAAAGTTACTTTTTACTGAGATAGGTTCAAATTCTCATAATATTTGACTTTCAGACATGTTTTCCTGGGCCAGAGTGTCTGCCCTCAGACTCATGGAAATATCAGACAGCTATTCAGTGGCAGAAAATGGTTCTTGTAGTAATAAGTGTTCTATTTTCCATTATTATGCTATTCTTAGGATGTGATTTAAAAAAAATAAGAAATTTGCAATTCATAATAAAAGGAAAACTTGCTTAAACTTCTGAAAGCAAGTCCAGTCTGGTGAAGGTATATAAGACATTAAATAACAGAGAAATGACCAACTTTTAAATTCAAGAACATTAGAAATACCCTATGTGTGAGGTAAGACTCCATTTAACCAGATTGTTTTCTGACAATGTTCCCTCAATGACATTATTCTTAAAGGCCAGAAATATATTTGTATCACCTACCTTGTACAATACACTTTAAGGCCAAGGTTTGAGAATGATCTCTACCTATGATTTTGCTAGGTCATCTAAACTTTTATACAGTCCCTTCGTAATAGCCTTACCTTTAGTTTCGTGATGTAAAGAGGTCTTAAGATGTTTTCTGAGCATTATATTTTTGGGTCTTTGTAAAAAAAAAAAAAAAAAAAGGGTATTATCTAATATTCTCCTTGTGTTTGAATCTTCTGCTAATGGTGATATCACCAGATTCTTGATGATGAAAGCATTAGAAAGTCATAATGATACATTTGGTAGCAAGTTCTTCTCATTGTTACCAGATGGTAGAACTTTGTCCCATTTGAAAAAGTAAAGGATTTTGCCCTGGCCGGTTTGGCTCAGCGGTTAGAGCGTTGGCCTGCGTCCAGAGAGACCCGGGTTCGGTTCCCGCTAAGGGCATGTACTTCGGTTGCAGTTTGTCCCCGGCCCTGGTTGGTCGTGCGGGTGGCAGCCACTCGATATGTCACCTTCGCATCGATGTTTCTCTCTCTCTCTCTTCCTCTCTCTCCCTCCCACTCTATCTGAACAAAAAATGAAAAAGTGTCCTCGGGTGAGGATAAAAAAAAAAAAAAAAAGTAAAGGATTTTAAATGTTTTGCTTTTAGTTTTTTTGTTGTTGTACTTCCTTTTCTCAATGATTGATTTTTACCAATAGAAATATATTTTGAATGGTGTGCTGTGTTTGTATCATATGAATGATACAAAAGTGCAACATTTTTTCTTCATCCTCTATTAGGCATTGTGCAATTATCTAAGGTAAAGCTAATCCCTTCTTATGCTTTCTTAGAATTTTTAAAATTACTTAGTTTCTAATTATAGAAGTAACACATTTTCATGTTATTAAATTTGTCAAGTGCATAAAAGTACAAAGAAGAAAATGATAATCAAATGTAATCACATTGTCCTGAGATAATCACTCTTTTCATTTAAAAAAAATGTTTTTTTCTTTATTGATTTTTTAGAGAGAAAGAGAGGAAGGGAGAGGGAGAGAGAGAGAGAAACACTGATGAGAGAGGACATCGATTGGCTGCCTCCTGCATGCCCTCCACTGGGGATTGGGCCCACAACCTGGGCATGTGCCCTGACCGGGAATCGAACTGACAACCTGTTGGTGCATGGGTCACGCTCAACCACTGAGCCACACCAGCCAGGCAAGAGATAATCACTTTTAATTTGAGATAGCATGCACCTTTATCTTGCCCTTCTTTAAAATTAAATTACTTTTTCATATTGAAAAAGACATATACAGAGTAAAAAATTCTAACAAAAAAGGTTATATAATACACACTAAATCATCTCCCTTCTCCAGTGGCAGCCACTGTTGACAGGTTGTTGGGTTTTATTATATTATATATATAGTATGTGTATATTCCCCCTTTTTTTTGCACAAATGGCAGCATACTAAAAACACTTCATTACTTTGAATTTCTCACTCATCTGTATATATTTTGAAGATCATTCCATTACAGCTCATACATCTAACACTTTTTCTAGTGAACTGTATTTTATTATATGACTGTATCGTAATTTAACCAGTTTTCTAGTGTCAGACATTTTGGTTGTTTATTGTCTTTGCTATCATAAGAAATGCCACAGTGGAAATACTTGAATATGCTCTATGAACACATGTTGAACTATATTGTACGATAGATTCCTAGAAATGGAATTCCTGGATCAAGGTTAAACCCATTTAAAATTTAAGTAAATGTTGCCAAATTGTTTTTCACAGTGGTTGTTCCAGTTTAACTCATACCATCAGTGGGTGAAATATCTATTTCCTCATACCCTTATCAATATAGTGCATTGTTAAAATTTTTGGTGTTTGACAATCTGAAAGGTGTGAATTGCATCTCAGTGTAGTTTTAATTTCCATTTATTTTATTGTGGTTGATGTTGAGCATCTTTTTGCATGTTTAATAGCCATTGTAATTCCTTCTCTGTAAACTGCTCATAGCTTTTGTTTATTTTCTATTAGGTCTCTGTGTTTTTATATTTTTAAATAAACTTTTTATTTTGGCATAATTTTATTTTATTTTTTATTTATTTGTTTATTTTTCTTTCTTTTTTTTCTTTAAACATTTTTTTCTTTATTGATTTTAGAGAGAGAGGAAAGGAGAGGGAGAAAGAGATAGAAACATCAATGAGAGAAAATTGATTGGCTGCCTCTTGCATGCCCCCCACTAGGGATCAGGCCCACACCTGTGCATGTGCCCTTACCGGGGAATTAAACCAGCGACCTCTTGGTGCATGGGTCGATGCTCAACCACTGAGCCACACTGGCCAAGCTATTTTGTCATAATTTTAGATTTAAAGATACAGTAATTAAGACTGTATGGTTTTAAGATAGACAAAAGGATCATCTGGACAGAATTGAGAGTCCAGAAATAGACCTATACCTATATGGACAACTTATTTTTAACAAATAAGAAAAAGCAATTCACTGGAGAAAGAATAGTCTTTTTAAAAATTAGCTGTAGGATAATTGGCTATCCATATGCAAAAAGATAATTTTGATTAGTACTTTACACCATATATAAAAATTAACTCAAAATGGATCGCTGCCCCAAATGTAAAATCTAAAACAAAAACATAGGAGAAAAAACATAGGAGAAAAAACAGTTAAGACAATGAAAAGGAAACTGAAAATTAGGAGAAATACAGTAAAAAAATGGGCAAAATATTTGAATAGACATTTTTACCAAAAAAACAAACACATACAGAGAAGGCAAATAAATATATGAAAAAAATTATTTCAGTCTTCATCTTCATTAGTCTTCAGGCAAATGCAAATTAAAACCACAATAATATATTACCACACACTTATTGGAATGGCTAAAATTAAGAAAACTGACCATACCAAGTGTTGATGAGGGTGGGAGAACTGGAACTCTCATATGATACTGGTGGGAATGTAAAATGAAACAACTACTTTGAAAAAGCGTTTGGCAGTTTCTTAATAATTTAAGCACACACTTACCATACAGTTTGGCAATTCCATGTTTAGATATTTACCCAAGAGAGTTGGAAGCATATGTTTATAAAAAAGATCTGTTTATGATTGTTTGTAGTAGGTTTCTTGGCAGTGACCAAAAGGTGGAAACAAACCCAAATGTTTCTCAACAGGTGAATGGATAAACAACTTGTGGGTTAGTACTCAGAAATAAAAAAGAACAGAGTATTGATACATGCATGAACATAGATGAACCTCAAAATAATTATATTGTAAAAGAAGTCAGGCCACCAAAAAAAAAAAAAAAAAAAAAAAAAAAGCACATACTGTATATTTTATTTATATAAAATTCTTAAATATGCACATTTTTATGTTTTGGCTGCTCAGAACCTGAACACCCTTTATTTAGCATGAATTCTAAACTGAAGAAGCACTAGCATCCTTTCTCCAGTATGGAAGCTGAAATAGGCAGAAATTTCCTGTCTCTACCCCTTGTAGCTAAAACACGGCCGGCACATGACCTAAACTACCTGGCATGCTTATCAGATCTCCTACCTGGGACTTGGAACCTTAAGGGAGGTTAGTTTGAGATTATTTGTAATATAGTCAAGGATTAATATTATGGCAGATGTTTCCAGGAGTCTGGAGGTCAGCAGGGAGATAATGAGTGATGGGATCAGGGTTGATATTCAAACATTATACCTAGGGCCATATTTTATCCACGCATTTCTTCCCTTAGTCCCTTTATATTTCTTTTCAGCAGCTATTTGCTAAGTGCTGTGAATAGTTTCCAACCCTTCTGTCATGAACATTACTGTTATTCACCACTTTCTAGATCTCCCTTCCTTCCCAGGCAGATAGCAGACTCCACTTGCTAGCCCTTTTGCACAGGCAGGGGCATGCAGTAAGTCCAGGCTGAGGCACTGATAAGCCTCTGTGTGCTTCCCTAGTGTCTCTCTTCCCCTGACATTGTAACTAGCAATACCACAGATGATAGACCCTCCATTGTTCTGGGTCCCCAAGTGACAATATGGAGTAGATTGCCTGGCTCCAACCCTCACTGGATATGTAGGGTGAAGAAGAAGCTTTTGTGTGTTAGACCACTAAGATCTGAGTGTTCAGTTTTCCTACCCAACATGCCATTCCATACGTTCATTCTCTCTTTAGATGAATCAGCATCAGTTTCAATGCTCTGACAAATCCGGCTATTGGTACCAGAGAAGAGGGGTTGTAGACAACATACACTCGGGGAAATAGGGGGAACCTAGAATTAGTTATCAGGCTTTGTTTGAGTTAAAGGCAATGGAAAACTCACATTAGTATTCAGAGATAGATTTCTGGCAACCTGTGGAATATAGTAGTAAACAGTTAATTAAATTATCCCTGGGCTCCTATGAGTGAGGTGCTTATCAAAGGCAAAGGCTTTGGGGCAATAATAGTTCCTGCCATAAGAATGTACAATGATGATGATGATGATGACAATGAAGACAAAGACTGACATAACACTTATGCACCAGAGACTGTACTATACACATATATTAACTTATTTAATAAAATGTAGGATATAAAGATATTAAGGACCAACTGGCGTGTGAAATGGCTGAATCTAATGGCACTAGAGAGCTTAAAGGAAAAGCACAGAGCTGAAGTTAAAACTTCCTTTGTGATTCCAGCTTCCATCAGAGAGCTGTATCTTTCATGGTTGCAGAAGATTTCATCTCCCACTGATGACCCTCGCTTTGGCCTTTGGTAATTCTACTTCCTTCTTGTGCTGCTCTCGGATGGTTGCAGCTTCTTGGTTTCCTCACTGGCCCATCTTGCTCCTTAGCAATTTCATTACCTACATAACCAGTTCTTGAATTAAAATTCCTCATTTGAAATACCTAGATTTTTCTGACTGGACCCTGATTGATATAGTTTCTAGGACTAGGAGTACTCTGATATTAATTAGGATTATAAAACCTCCTTAAAAGTAGAACCTCATTCTACTTATGGGCTACTAGAAATCTGTGGCATGTAGTGGCATCACACTTATTTAAATTATCTTATTACCTATTATTGTTTGGTAGGAAGTGTCAATTGAAGGGAAGACTTTAGGACACTACGTAGCTGCTGTAGTCACCATCATGGTTGTAATGTGTGCAAAGGCTGTGGAATGGAATTGTTGTTTTGACTGTTCTGGAGAGCTTATAGAAATAAAATAATGAGTCTAAAAATTTAAACTCTCAGCTTAAGGCATGGACACAGAACCAAGATGGCAGTTATGGTGCCATTGTGTGTGTGTGTGTGTGTGTGTGTGTGTGTGTGTGTGTGTGTGTTTGGTCATGAGACATACATGGCTGAGGATAAGGCCCAAAGTCTAATTGGGTAATATACATAATTAGAATGTAAGTTGAATATACAACTTCTAAAAGTCTTCTTGTGTTAAAATTAGAGAATTGGACAACACTGGGAACCTTATATGTGGAATAAGAATATTTAGGTGGATTCAGACGAATCTGAGAACTTGTAATTCTAATCTTTCTGAGCTTCACTTGTCAGTGGAAGCAACTTTTCCTCAACATCTCTTTGAGGAAACAAGTCTTTCTCTGCTTAAAGATGCTGTGATGATTCCACCCACGATAGTCGATTTATAAGGTGATGACCAGTCCCGCAGGTCGAGCAACGAGGACTCTAGAGGGGGAGTGAGGATGGTAGGGGGCAAGAGACACGAAGAATGGAGACAAGACAGGATTCTGATCAAGTCTAGTTTATTGTAAAACTGGGGTAAGGTTTTATAGCATGAAAGCAGGAAAATGAAAGCAGTATGTGCCTGGGGCGCTGAAGTCGGGGGCTAATCTGGATGCTAGGAGACCAAACCCTAACAGCATAATCGATAAGGTCAGTGCTTGAGGCAAGCAGAAAACACCTGCTGCAGTTCCAAGAACTGTCGTTTCTGCAGGGGTCCCGGGGGCATTATGCCAAGAATGTCTTATAGCCAGGGGTGAACTTTCCAGTCCCCCACAAGGTGACACCTTTTCTCATTGCCTAAAGACCTAATACATTGAGTCAGATATGGCATGCCTCAGGGAGATATTTCAAGGTCTGCTCAGTAGGAGACAGCTACATTAAAAGAATTTTAATCTCTTGCTAATTTATGTTAGTAGGGAAACACATGAGAGAATGGATTCTAATGATGTTAGATCAAGATGAATAGAATAGAATATTGGATTGAGCTAAAGTTATTGAAACAGGCACACTTACCTTAGACTCTGGATTTAATATGTTGTCTTAGTCAAACTGTAAGTGGTTCTAAGAGTTTTCTTGGTTGTTATACTAAAATGTGAATTCAGTAGCCTACAATCAGTGAGGTTAAGATGTCATAGCTTCCCTGCCATGAAGTAGAAGAAGAAATCCAAAGGTTTAGGGAGACAAGAATGTTGTAGTGAATTTATCATGTTCAAACCATTCCCCTTCCCTCTATGTTCAGGGAGGAAGGAAAGGGGGGCCTTGGAAGACACTTTCTTTCACTAAGTCATTGAGAAATCAATCAATGTGGGGAGATACTGACACTGAAATAGACTCTCAGATTCCAGTGGCAATTATGGGATTTACATTACTGGAAAAACTCTAGGCCTGGGGAGCAGAAACCCAACTTGGGTTATCATAACAAGTTATGGTGTCTCACCATGTTCCCACACCTAAGCCAGTTTATGGATCTGACATTCCTTGATTGAAGGGGTGTCTATGTCACCTCAAGGAAGGACCTGTGGTCATTGACTAGGATGACTATGTCCTTGGGGGAAAATGTAGGATGGACACTAGCTCTGAACTGACTAATTTCTAGGGGCTAGAAATTGCACTGTGGTCTACTGAACAAAGTGAGGGCTTAAAGAGATTAGGGGATAAATTAAATTCTACCCTGAGTTCATCTCACAGTGGGCCCAGCATATAAAATAGCCAGTCTTCAGCTTTTGAATTCATGGTTGAAATATTTATATTCAGCAACTGGTAGGATATTTACATGAGTCTCTGACCCATGGCATAAGGGCTAATGTGGTAAGAAGGGTCAAATGGAAGCCAATGGAAAAGACTCTCCTAAAATAGTAAATCAAAAGTAATGACCCCTCTTTGTGAAGATTGTAAAGCACAGTGCTACCATTAAGAACTTGAACATTTTAGGCTGTTGATTCCTATCACTTCTTTGTTTAACTTGCTTGTTTGGCTAGTATAAATGCCAGATGAATCTGGAAAATTCCTGTGAGTCATTGTAAAGTTAATTAAGTGGCAATTCCAATTACAGCTACTTTTCCAGGTGTTGTATTTTTGCTGGAGCAAATAAACAAAGTCCCTGGTATTTGGTCTGCAGCTGACAGATGTTTTACCTTATATCAATTAGTATGGATTATCAAAAGCTATTTGCTCTCACCTGGCAGAGACATCAGTAAATCTCAGAGTTATGTGAACTCTCCTGCATTGTCATAATATAGTCCACAGGGTCCTTCATCATCTGAACATCTTACAGGATATCACTGTTAGCATCATACTGAGCATTTTGAATAGAAAAGAGCAAGAATCTCAGATGTCATTCTAATACAAATGTATGCCAGGAGGTGGAAGAAAACCTCCGTAAAAATTCAGGGGCCTGACACATCAGTGACATTTCTGAGGAGCACGTAGGGTTATCTGCTCTAGACAAGTTCCTATACCTTGTACCACTTGCCACTAAATCAGATGTATAAAGCTCAGTGGGACTCTGGATATTGGAGGCAACATACGTATTATATTTAAGTGAGCCATGCTGGCGTATTTATTGAGAAACTGCTAACCCTGCCACTATTGAGTGAGGCACAGGGCAAGAGAAGGCTCTGTATGAGGTACAGTCTGCAGAACAAGTTTCTGTGCCCTTAGCGGATTTAAGTGGCAAACATAGCTACTAGATGAAGCATTTTGCGTAGCTCAGGTAGAGAATGAATGCTGGATATGGGATTCTAAATGTTATTAGAGCTATGACTTCTCCTACCTACCAATAACAGTGTTACCTGATCCAACAAACTAAAAGCTTGGCTATATGCCACTGCAATCCATGATCAAATGGAAGTCATTTCTGTGAGCTTGAATTTGGGAACATTGGAAAATTGGTGGAAAGAATGTCTGAGGTCCTTTGTGGGCTTCTGAAATACGCACAGAGTGTAAGGATTATGTGTATCCCATGAAAATGCTCACCAAAGAGCGATCTCAATAGAGGAGTCTCTCAGTAATCAAGTAGAGACGATTGTCTGGTCTGTGACGTTGGTCAGCCTCTTTCTGTAGCCCCCACAGTGCTTGCTCCATGGGCCCACGTACAAAGTGGCCTTAGTGGCAGGAGTGGAGGCTATTCACAAGCTCAGTAAGATAGACTTCCTCTCATCAGTGATGATCTGGCTTCCTCCACTGCTAAATGACAACCACCCAACAGCAGAGGCCACCCTGAGTATCTCAGATGGCACCTTTCTTCTAAGGGACCATCTGGCCACTGGTGGCATATTGGTTACCATGGATCTTTTCCATCAGAGCAAGGGAAGAAATTTGTCCCCAAACAAATATATTCTGGGTATAGACTTACTGTCTTTCCCACAGTGATTCTGCCAGCACCGCCACTTGTGGACTTATAGAATGCTTTGTGCATTGCCTCTGACAAGGCGATCGATTTTATTGTCAAGTAAGTTCTTCAGTAGGCTCATGTCCATGGAGTTCACTGGTCTTACCAAGTAACTCATGGCCCAGAAGCAGCTAACTTTATGAAATGGCCTACTGAAGACTTATACTATCAGCTGTAAGACAACATTCTGTAAGGTTTGGGGTGTGGGGGTGTTCTGTCCTAAAGGTGTAGGACATGCCTTAAAATAGTGGCCACTGTATCATACTGTCTTCCTCAAAGCCAGAACACATGGGAGCTGGAACCTAAGAGGTAAAGATTGAGGCCCTTTTTACAATTACACCAAATAATCCACTGGAGTAATTTTTTATTTCCTCTTGGCAACATTGGACTCAGTGAGTTTGGAGATCCTAGTGCACAAGGAAGGAATGTTCCCACCAGGAAACACAGTGATGGTTCTGTTGCATTGGAATCTGAGACTTCCTCTGACCGCTTTGCATTCTCATGCTGAATCAATAGCGAGAGACAGGGTTTCTATACTAGAATACGGTACTGATTACAATTATCAAGATGAAAATAGGTTGCTACTACACAATAGTGTAATGAGGGCTGACTTTAGAACTCAGAGTGTTCTCTGGGAGCCTCTTAATAGTACCTTATCCAACAGTCCTTGTTAAGGGAAAACCTTAGTGATCCTATAAATAAAGATCCACTAAAGACAGATCCCACAGGGAAAGGTTTATGTCCCTCCACTAGGTAAAGAACCCTATTCATCTGAGCTTTTAGCAGAGGATAAGCAACATGGAAATGGGTGGTGGAAGAAAAGTGATCAATACAAACTTGACTTTATAACCAGCTACAGAAATAAGGACTACAGAAGGCATGCATATTTTTCTTATATTACAAATATAAACATAATAATCATACATATGCATTGTTACACATAAGTGTATATCTTTATATGTAAACCAGTGATTTTTCTCTTTTTCCTTCCCCTATTTTTTTTTTTTTTTTAATGAGGAGTGTTAGTTCTGTTCTTTTCAATTTAGATCAGCGTTCACCGAACTGAAAAGCCGCATATAGTGCTGAGGTAGAGGGCCTCCTATCATCTGGAGTTCCTGGACATGGTGAGGGAAACTGCTTTGTATTTCACTTTTTGGGGAATAAAGTGATTCTTTTTTTTTTTAATCCTCACCTGAGGATATTTTTACATTCAGACAGAGTGGGAGGGGGAGAGAGAGAGAGAGAGAGAGAGAGAGAGAGAGAGAGAAAGAAACATCGATGTGAGAAAGACACATCGACTGGTTGCCACCCGCACGACCCCAACTGGGGCCAGGGACAAACCGCAACCGAGGTACATGCCCTTGGTTGGAATCGAACCCGGGACTCTTTGGTCCGCAGGCCAACACTCTAATCGCTGAGCCAAACAGGCTAGGGCTAAAGTGATCCTTTATTTGTACAAAAGTTAGTTGAATTCTGCAAGGGGGAAACATGTTTTATGAGAGTTAGATATGAGTAGAAGGGTGAGAATGGGAGCTTTGTGGCAAAATGGGTAGACTGTGGCAACCATTTGTTTGTTGACTCTAGGTCTCTCTCATTTTCCACACACTCTGCTCAATGTGGCAGAGACCTACATTTCCCATACTCCCTTGCAGCAGACAATGAAAAACACAGGCAGAAAAGATCAAAAAAGAAGAAGAAAAGCCTCTCTCTCCCAGCCTATCTCTCTCTCATATCCTTGAGTGGCATCTTTAGCAGTGACTAGAACTTCTCTCTCTGTTGTCCCAGCCCATGCCAGGCAACTCATGCTAGGTTGTAGCTCTTTTAGGACATCTTACAATTTCTCCTCCAGCCCTAGGAGTGCTATTGCCTTCATTAAAAAAAAGTATGGGTTGCCTCACTCTCCCTTGTATGCTCCTCTGCTCTTTTATCATCTGTATGTCCAGTTCATCGTCTTAATTTCCACTGTTTGGAATACCTACAATAGTAGTTCTGTTTTCCTAACTGGACCTCAACTACTGATAAGTGTGTGTGCCTGCATGTATGTGTGCATGTGTGTGATAAGTCAATACGTATAAAATCTATAAGCACACAGCACATGTGTGTGTATACTCATGTGGTAGGTATATAAGTGCATATAAAAGGAATATTGAGGGCCAGGTTTTCACAGGGAGAGTAAAGGGAGGCTTTCAATTTTCTCTCCATATCATTTTTATTAGTTTTTTTTTTTTTTAATAACAAACTTGTAGTTTTAAAACACATGGTTCTGCCCAGGCCAGTTTAGAGCGACGGCCCGCGGATCAGAGAGTCCCGGGTTCGGTTCCTGCTAAGGGCACGTACCTCGGTTGCAATTTGTCCCCGCCCTGGTTAGGGTTGTGTGGGTGGCGACCACTCGATGTGGCTCTCTCACATCAGTGTGTCTCTCTCTATCTTCCCCCCTCTCTTCCTCCCACTCTATCTGAAGATAAATGCAAAAAAATGTCCTCGGGTGAGGATTAAAAACAAAAACAAACAAAAAACACATAGTTCTGCCCTGGCCAGTTTGGCTCAGCAGTTAGAGCTTTGGCCTGCGGACTAATGAGTCGTGGCTCCAATTCCGGTCAGGGGCATGTACCTCGGTTGTGGTTCGTCCCTGGCCCTGGTCGGGATTGTGCAGGAGGCAACTAGTCAATGTGTCTCTCTCACATCGATGTTTCTCTCTCTCTCTCCCTCCCTCCCACTCTGTCTGAAGATAAATGGAAAAATATCCTCAGGTGAGGATAAAGACAACAACAACAAACCCACGTAGTTCTTTTTAAATGACTCAAAGTTTCCTAAGTAACGGTCTGCTCATCTGGTAGCAGCTTTAATGTCCTCAAAGTTTTACATAGAGTATATTAGTACAATTGCAGTGCCTTTCCCTTATCCACACCTCTAGACAATCCCTTTCCTTACGTGACATGAGAAATGTATATCTACCTGGGTCAATGAAAATATTTCAGGTTTCACTTTCTTGTGACAGATTCTATTTTGTTCAATGTGATCCAACAAATAACACACCCTCAACATTCATAGAGGATATGAAATTGCTATATCATCATCTGATGTCAATACATTCTTTCTGCAACCGCTACATCCCATGTTATACAATTCAAAATGAAAGTATGAATTTGCTGTGTTGGTGGACTTGCCATTTTGTTGGTGATTTTTTTAGTGTTAAAATTTGTCAAGTGCCAATTATCTAAGATATAAGATAAAGTGATGCTCTTAAATTCAGAACTGTTAAGGAAGGCCTTAAATATTCTGTGTTGCTCTAAGAATGTTATAATACTTAGGAGCCCAAAGGATTTTTTTAGCTCTAATTTCACCAGTATGTTTTGCACGAGCATCCCAGTTATATTCCGGAGATAAGAGTTTAGTGGGTTTATGGAGAAAGAAATACTTATTTAAGTGACTTTCTTCATGCCACACCGCTTCGATGTTATTTTTCTTATCATTCATGATTCCTTTGAAGCACTCCCTGGTAATGTTGAGAACCTGAAGGGGAGTGCCACCAAATACAGCAGCATGGTAATAAAAGTCTCCCTTACCAATAGGTATATATGCTTCTGATGACTGATTTCTCTCATAAGGTACCTCTACAGAAGGTGCGTTATACCAGTGACAATGCAACTGAGCTACTGACTCCCCCAGGGTCTCCAACCCATATTTCTGCGTGAAGACTTGATCCACATCCATGCAGAAGAGGAAGTCAACTTCATACTGAATGTGATCTACAACATGCTCACTGATGGTCTTCATGCGCATCATACTAACATCTTGCCATCTCTTCTCTCGCTTAATTTCAAAAACTTTGATTGTCCAGAGGGGACTCAGATATGTCCAAGGCACCTTGGAGAAGTCATCTGTCAGGACATAAAGTATGACTTTCTGGCCAACCATAAAATACCTATTAGCAGATATTATAAAGTTGAACAAATAGAAATCAATATATCTGTGAAGTAAAAGAGAAACAATTAAGTTCATTTTCTTATATTTTAGTGGAACACACTATTTACATTCCACTGACTGCAGTTTATCCAAAAATGCTATCTACGCAGTATAAAAGAAAGTGAAATTCCTTGCCTTTTCTCTCCCTGTTGGGGTTCTATGGATCATAGGAGAGGAGTTCCTCACAGGAGTGAATGGAACTTGGCAAGATCAGGAACAGCACAGCCCTCGGTGCAAAGTGAGAGCCAGAGTTTTCAGGGTTATCAGAGCAATGGGAACATGGTCTGGAGGTTGTAGGCGACAAAGGTCTTGGGTCACTGCGAGAGCAGTTGCTGATGTCTGTGGCTCGCTTTATGAGTAGTCAGTTGTGCATAAACGGTCAGAGGTAGGAAGGTTAATACCCCACTGTCTGCACTGACTTTCTGATTTTGCTTTGTGGCCTTTAGTATGGTGCTAAGATTCCTGGATTGGAAAATAAACTTTCTTATTTCCAGTCTCTCAAGATTCAAGTAAAAGAATCTCAGAGTAACAAGTAGCCTCAGGTAAATTTTAAAAAGGAAAGGTAATCATATGTGGCTGAGCTTCAAATAATGTTTATAGAATCATTAAAATTAAGTTTTGGGGAATTCTGGTCAAGTTGGCGGCGTAGGTAAACGCGGTCTTGCCTCTTCCCACAACCACGTCAAAATTACAATTAAACTATAGGACAACCATCAGTCAAAACCGCCTGACATCGAGCTAAATGGAAGTCCTACAACTACAAAATTAAAGAAGAGGCCACATCGAGACTGGTAGGAGGGGCAGAGGCGCGGATGGGCTGGTCCCACATCCACGTGTGGTGGGTAAAAATCAGGAGGGACACCTCGGCTGGGAAGGTCCTCCCTGAGGAGTGAGGGGTCCTCATCCCACACCAGGCCCCCAGCTCAGGGTTCCAGTGCCAGGAAGAGAAGTCCCCATAACTTCTGGCTGTAAAAACCAGAGGGAACTGAGGCAGAGGGAGGCTGAGGTTGCTGGAGCCCCAGGCAGCTTCTCTTAAAGGGCCCACGTACAGACTTATTCGAACTTGCTCCCTCTGAGCTCCAGCATTGGGGAGGCAGCTCGAAAGGCACCAGAGACATACAGGGAAGAACTGAGTTGTTTGGCATTGGGGCAAGGGCTGGAGAGGTAGCTTTCTCCTGGACAGACGTGCTATCAGAGGCCTTTGTTCCTTTGGTGAGCCCTTCTCCCACAAGGCCGGCAGACAGACACCATATCTGGAACACCAGTCACCTGGCTCACACTATTTGCCCCACCCTGGTGATTCCCTGAGGCCCTGCCCCACCCAACTTTTGGGCCCACCCAAGCTAATTCCAGTGGCTTTACCATAGGATTGGCCTGTCTTGGATCCTGCTTCAGATTTTTCTAAATTCTCTCAAACAAGCAGCACCTGGCCTCAGTGAGCTCCATACCTCTCGCTAAGTGGCCCCAGTCCTGGCACTAGAAGCAGCCAGCCTTGGTTCACAACTTGGCTTTGCCTAGGCACCTCCAAGCCCAGCACACGAAGCAGCCATCCGCAGACCACTTTGTAGCTTATGCCTGGTGGCCCTGGGTAGAACACAGGCAGTGGCTGACCTGGCCCCAGAGCCAGCACACCCAGTGGACAGTTTAGGAACACTGTGAAGCACCACCACCCAATTACCTCCACAAGTGACACACTAAGGAATGGACTCAGTGGGTACCAGAGCCTTGCTGAAGTAAGTCTTGCTCTGTGTGGTGGGCCCCTGCACAACTGATCATCCAAGCTGGTCAGAGGTCGGTGGATAGTGGGCACAGCCAGTCCTTGCAGCTGATCAGCCTAAGTAAAACCCTCTCATTGATGTGCCAACAGCAATCAAAGACTCAATTACAACAGAAGGGTGTAAAGTCCACACGAGGGGTACACCTCAAGGGCCCCGCTGGGAGATCAGGGAGGCTGTGCCACTGGACCCTAGAGGACACCTACTACAATAGGCCACCCTAGGAAGCCTGTGAGACGTAGCAACTCTACCTAATACATAGAAACAAAACACAGGGAAGCAGCCAAAATGAAGAGACAAAGAAACATGTCCAAAAAGAAAGAACAGAAAAAAACTCCAGGAAAATAACTAAATGAAATGGAGATAAGCAATCTAACAGATGCAGAGTTCAAAACACTGCTTATAAGGATGCTCAATGAACTTAGTGAGAACATCAATGAACTTAGTGAGGGCCTCAAGAGCATAAAGAAGGACCAGTCAGAAATGAAGGAGGCACTAACTGAAATAAAGAATAATTTACACAGCTTCAATAGTAGAGTAGGTAAAGCCAAGATGCAAACCATCGATTTGGAATATAAGGAAGCAAAACACACCCAATCTGAACAGCAAAAACAAAAAAGAATCCAAAAAAAGGAGGATAGTATAAGGAGCCACTGGGACAACTTCAAGCATACCAACATTCGCATCATGGTGGTGCCAGAAGGAGAAGAGAGAGAACGAGAAATTGAAAACCTATTTGAAAAAATAATGACAGAAAACTTCCCTAACTTGGTGAAGGAAACAGACATACAAGTCCAGGAAGCACAGAGAGTCCCAAACAAGATGAACTCCAAGAGGCCCACACCAAGACACATCATAGTCAAAATGCAAAAGGTTCAAGACACAGAGAGAATCTTAAAAGCAACAAGAGAAAAGCAGTTAGTTACCTTACAAGGGAGCTCCCATAAGACTGTCAGCTGATTTCTCAAAAGAAACTCTGCAGGCCAGAAGGGAGTGGCAAGAAATATTCAGAGTGATGAAAAGCAAGGACATACAACCAAGATCCCTCTATCCTGCAAAGCTATCATTTAGAATCGATGGCCATATAAAGAGTTTCCCAGACAAGAAAAAGCTAAAGGAGTTCATCATCACCAAACCAGTATTATATGAAATGTTGAAGGGTCTTCTTGAAGAAAAAGAAGATAAAAAAATTTGAGCAAACAAAATGGCAATGAATACATATCTATCGACAATTGAATCTACAAACAAAATGAACAAGCAGAACAGAAACATTCTCATTGATACAGAAAACATTTTGTTGGTTGCCAGATGGGAGGGGGATTGGGGGAATGGGTGAAAAAGGTGAAGGGATTAAGGTGTACAAATTGGTTGTTAGACTGACAAATCTCAAAGGGAAGGGGTGTGTGGGGGTGGGAAGAAATAAACCAAAGAACTTATATGCGTATATGCATAACCAATGGACACAGACAACAGTGTGGGGAAAGGCAGGAGGGGGGCGGGAGTGGGGAGGAGGGGGTCAACAGGGGTAAAAGGAAGAACATCTGTAATACATTCAACAATAAAGATAAGTTTTTTAAAGAACTAAGTTTTGGGCACTTATCCAAAGAAAACAAAAACACTAATTGGAAAAGATATATGCACTCATGTTCATTGTAGCATTATTTACAATAGCCAAGCCTAAGTGTCCCATCAATAGATGAATGCAAAAAGAAGATGTGGTATATATACATATACAATGGACCATTGCTCAGTAATAAAAAGAATGAAATCTTGGAAGCTAGCAACTCAAATCCAAAGAAGTCCAATTTATCCACATTTCTTTTATGGTTAGTGCTTTTTTGTCATGTTTCTGACATCTTTGCCTCCTTAAGGTAGTGAAAATCTCCTACATTTTCTTTCAGTAGTTTTATTGTTTTATCATTCACATTTAAGTCTCTTATCCATTTGAATTAATTTTAAGTGTGGCATGATATAGGGTTGTTTTTTGTCAATCTCAGCCTATTGATAGTGATGCTATGGCTAGGAATGCCTGGAGCCACTCACTGGGGCCCCTGCTACTTGTGGCTGGCCCAGCGCTTGTGGTTATTATTATGATTGCAAGATGCACCTCAAAACATCCATCAGGAAACTTTGAAAAAACAAGGCTCACAAGTTCTGGAGGGTACACAGTGTGCCCAGGACCACAAGAAAGGGAGGAAAAGAGGGAGGAGAGAAAGAGAGAGAGAGAGAGAGAGAGAGAGAGAGAGAGAGAGAGAGAGAGAGAGAGAGAGAGAGAGCGCTCAGACCTGGGGTTCTGCCTTTATTGGGGTAGAGGATGAGGTGCCTAGGGTTTCACAGATTTACTCTTTACTCGTGAATTTAAAACCTAAGAGCGGGAATTAAAGTGTGGGAAGGAAAAAGCCGGGTTACTCAAGCAGTCTGTTACCAAGATTCCCCAGTGCTTTCTAAAAGGAAAATTTCATGGGTGGGGAAGCTGGCTCTTTATATCCAGGTGTTTAACTAGTAACCAAGTCACTGCTGGCAATGTGTTTATTTAAGATGGGTGTCTGAAATGGATTTCTAGGAAACGAAACACTTAATGTCAGGCATTTACAATAAAAAACAAAGAAACAAACAAAAAAAACTGATGGTCAGGCACTTACGCTACAATGGAAAACTATTTTTCAATTTTAAAAAACCTTCTATTTCGTAGTGTTTTTAGATTTACTAAAAAGTTGCAAATATTTTACAGAAAGCTCCCATATACACGTACCTACTACCTTCCCCTAATGTTAATATTTTATAAAATCATGGTACATTTGTCACAACTAGGAAGTTGCCTGTGGTAAAATACTAGGAACTAACCACAGATTTATTGGATTTCATCAGTTTTCCCCTAATGGCCTTTTTAGTTTCCAGGACCCAATCCAGGACACACATTGCATTTAGTCCTTAGGCCTCCCTGGTCTCCTCTAATCTGTCAGTTTCTCTCCTTGTTCATGACAATGGCCATTTTGAAGAGTCCTGACCAGGTATTTTGTAGACTGGCCCTCAATTTGGGTTTTTCTGATAATTTCTTAATTTTAATACAGTCACACTTATCAGCCTTCTCCTTTATGATTAGTATTTTCTGTGTCTTGATTAAGAAATCTTTTTTTTTTAAAATCCTCACCAGAGGATATTTTTTATTTATCATCAGATAGAGTGAGAGGGAGGAAGAGGGAGGGAGGGAGGAGAGAGAGAGAGAGAGAGAGAGAGAGAGAGAGAGAGAGAGAGAGAGAGAGAAAGAGAGAGAGAGAAACATCTATGTGAGAGAGACACATCGACTGGTTTCCTCCCACAGGACCCGACCAGGGCCGGAGGCCGAACCGAAACAGAGGTACATGCCCTTACCGGTAACAAACCCTCAATTCATTTGTCCACAGGCCGACTCTCTAACCGCTGAGCCAAACCGGCCAGGGCAAGTAATCTTTTTCTATCCTGAGTTCATGAGGATAAAAGTATAGTTTTTCTTTTAACTTTTGCTCTTTAAGCTGCCTGCAATTTGATGTTTGTATATGCTTTTATATGGTATGCTATAGAGGTACAATTTCAATTTTACCATGGTGACATCAACTTTCTGCAGCATCATTTATGGAAGTCTTTCACTACAGATCTACATGTCATTGCCAGTAAATATTTCTTCCTTCCCTCTTTCCTTCCTTCCTTTCTCCCTTCCTTTTTCTCTCCCTCTCTCCTTCCCTCCCTCCCTTCCTCTTTCTGTCTGTGTTTTTTCTTTATAAAGAATAAATTACTATCAATATTTAATAACAAGTTACTATAAACTTTATCATTTTAATGAGTAATAGATACATTGTTCAACTTAATACTTTCTTAATTTTTTTTTTTTGGTATGATTTTGCTATCAAGGCAGCACTTGCTTCATAAAATGAATTGGGAAGTGTTCCCTTCTCTTCTATTTTTTGGAAGAGATTTGGTATAGAATTGATGTTAATTCTTTAAATATTTGGTAGAATTCTCCAATGAAACCATCTGGGCCTGGAGACATTGGGAGTTTTAAAAATTATAAATTCTAGCCCAGCTGGTGTGGCTCAATGAGGTGAGCATTGTCCCATGGAGTGAGAGGTCCCGATTTGATTCCTGGTCAGGGCACATGCCCAGGTTGCAGGCTTGATCCCCTGTGGGGGGTGTGCAGGAGGCAGCTTATTCTCTCTCACATGGATGTTTCTATCTCTCTTTCCCTTCCTCTTTCTTTAAAAAAACCAATAAAAACATATTAAAATTATAAATTCTATTTCCTCAGTAGCTATAGGGGGATTCAAATGGTCTATTTCATGTTGGGTGAGTTATGTTAGTTTGTGGTTTTCAGGGTCCATTTTATCTAAGTTGTCAAATGTATGTATGTAGAGAGTTTTGTAGTATTCCCTGATGATCCTTTTGATATCTGAAGGTCTGGGGTAATATACCCTGTTTCTTTCCTGATATTTGTAATTTGTGGCATTTTTTTTCTTTGCCAAACTTCCTGGATGATTGTGAATTTTATTGTTTTTCAAAGAACCAGCTTTTTTGTTTCATCAATTTTTTTCTTTTTTATCCTCACCCGAGGACACTTTTGCATTTATCTTCAGATGGAGTGGGAGGGAGAGAGAGAGAGGAAGAGAGAGAGAGAAACATCGATGTGAGAGAGACACATCGACTGGTTGCCACCCACGCAACCCCAACCAGGGCCGGGGACAAACTGCACCCGAGGTACGTGTCCTTAGCGGGAACCGAACCCGGGACTCTCTGGTCCATGGGCCGATGCTCTGACCACTGAGCCAAACCGGCCAGGGCATGATTTTTTTCTCTCTATTGCTTTTCTGTTTTCAATTTCATGAAATTCTAATCTTATCTTTATTATTTCCTTGCTTCTGTTTGCTTTGGCTTTATTTGGCTCTACTTTTTCTAGATTCTTGAGGTGGAATTATTGATAATTTCTAATTTTCTACAATAAAAAGCCTGAACATAAAGGACATTTAGTATTACCTACCTTCCCACAGCAAACACAGTCAGCCCCACAGTAATTTTATGATTTGCATAATAATTTTCCAACACGTTTTCTTTGTAAGTGCCATGCCACACAACTGGAGCTAGCCAGTTGTTAGTTACATTTGTGGATGCTCTGTAAGACATAAGAATTATGAACAAAATAGCTTGTAATAAAGTTGCAGTAGATATTAAGTACTTAGGTATAAATCTGTGTCTGCAGCAGTCCTAAGCTATGATGGTTATGATAGAATGGGGAAACAGCTTATCAGAAATGGCCAGATCATTGCAAAAGTACACTTACAGATTAGTTATACTGTGATTCCAAGATCTTTGAGAACACAAGTTGAAACGTTGCCCAAAGTCTAAAGTAACAAGTTATATTTGGACAAAATCTGGTCCTATGCTTTTTGACATTGATTATTTTCAGAAACCATATATATTTTTTAAACTTATCTTTATTGTTGAATGTATTACAGATGTTCCTCATTTTTCCCCACTGACCCCCTCCTCCCCATTCCTGCCCCCCTCCTCCCCATTCCCGCCCCCTCCTGCATTTCCCCACACTGTTATCTGTGTCCATTGGTTATGCATATATACATATAAGTTCTTTGGTTTATTTCTTCCCACCCCCCAACTTCCCTTCCCTTCGAGGTTTGTCAGTCTAACAACCAATTTGTACTTCTTAATCCCTTCACCTTTTTCACCCATTCTCCCAACCCCCCTCTCATCTGGCAACCAACAAAATTTCTCTGTATTTCTCTGTTTCTGTGAGAATGTTTCTGTTCTACCTGTTCATTTTGTTTGTAGATTCAATTGTCAATAGATATGTATTCATTGCCATTTTGTTTGTTCATATTTTTTATCTTTTTCTTCAAGAAGACCCTTCAACATTTCATATAAGTTTTTTTTGAGAAATCAGCTGACAGTCTTATGGGAACTCCCTTGTAAGTAACTAACTGCTTTTCTCTTGTTGCTTTTAAGATTCTCTCTTTGTCTTGAACCTTTTGCATTTTGATGATGATGTGTCTTGTGTGGGCCTCTTGGGGTTCATCTTGTTTGGGACTCTCTGTGCTTCCTGGACTTGCATGTCTGTTTCCTTCACTAAGTTAGGGAAGTTTTCTGCCATTATTGTTTCAAATAGGTTTTCGATTTCTTGTTCTCTCTCTTCCCCTTCTGGCACCCCCAAGATGTGAATGTTGGCACACTTGAAGTTGGCCCAGAGGCTCCTTACACCATCCTCATTTTTTTGGATTCTTTTTTCTTTTTGCTGTTCTGATTGGGTGTTTTTTGCTTCCTTATATTCCAAATCGGTGTTTTGCTTTTTGGCTTTACCTACTCTACTATTGAAGCTGTGTAAATTATTCTTTATTTCAGTTAGTTCCTCCTTCATTTCTAACTGTGCATCCTTCATTTCTGACTGGTCCTTTTTTATGCTCTTGAGGCCCTCACTAAGTTCACTGACGTTCTCACTAAGTCCATTGAGCATCCTTATAAGCAGTGTTTTGAACTCAGCATCTGTTAGGTTGCTTAACTCCATTTCACTTAGTTCTTTTCCTGGAGTTTTGTTCTGTTCTTTCATTTGGGACCTGTTTCTTTGTCTCCTCATTTTGGCTGCCTCCCTGTGTTTGTTTCTATGTATTAGGTAGCGAGAGGTATGGGACTAGCTGAGACCAGATGCTGCTTGTTTGAACGAATTTAGGAAAAGCTGAAGCAGGATCCAAGACAGGCCAATCCTATGGTAAAGCAACTGGCAACAGCTTGGGTGGGCCTGAAAGTTGGGTGGAGGGGGGCCTCAGGGAATCACCAGGGCGGGGCAAACAGTGTGAGCCAGGTAGCTGGAGTCTCAGATATAGTGGCTGTCTGCCGGCCCAGGGAAGGGCTCACCAAAGGAACAAAGGCCTCTGATAGCACGTCTGTCCAGGAGAAAGCTGTCTCTCCAGCCCTTGCTCCAATGCCAAACAGCTCAGTTCTTCCCCATATGACTCTGGTGCCTTTCAAGCTGCCTCCCGCACGCTGGAGCCTGTAGGGAGCAAGTCCGAGTAAGTCCGTGCGCGGGCCCTTTAAGAGGAGCTGCCGGGGACTCCAGCCGCCTCAGCCTCAGTTCCCGCTGGTTTTTCCAGCCAGAGGTTATGGCAACTTCTCTTCCTGACACTGGAACCCTGAGCTGGGCGCCTGGTGTGGGACAGGGACCCCTCAGTCCTCAGGGAGGACCTTCCCAGCCGAGGTCTCCTCCTAATTTTTATCCGCCACACGCGGGTGTGGGACCAGCCCGTCCGCCTCCGCCCTCCTCCCAGTCTCGCTTCGGCTGCTGCTTTAATTCCGTAGTTGTAGGACTTCCATTCAGCTTGATGTCAGGCGGTTCTGAGTGATGGTTGTTCTGTAGTTTAGTTGTAACTTTGATGTGGTTGTGGGAGGACACTATACCGCGTTTACCTACCCGCATCTTGACCGGAAGTTTCAGAAACCATATTTTGAAAACCAAACTTCCCAGTTTCCATAATCTCAAATGTTTTCAGTGCTAATGTTACTGTGTACTGCCAGAATCAACTTTGTCAGAACTCTGAAAGATAGCCAAAGGTTTAGAGCAACCAAGCAGAAGTTAAATCAAGAGAAAGATGACTCGCCCTGCTGGTTTGGCTCAGCGGTTAGAGCGTGGGCCCACAGACCAAAGAGTCTCGGATTTGATTCTGGTCAAGGGCACGTACCTCAGTTTGGGTTCAGTCCCCGGCCCTGGTTGGGGTTGTGCGGGAGGCAACCAGTTGATGTGTCTCTCTCACATTGATGTCCCCCCCACCCCCACTCTATCTGAAGATAAATGGAAAAATATCCTTGGGTGAGGATTAAAAAGAAGAAGAAAAAGATGACTCAATATGGTAGGAGTAGGAAACCTTTGTGGTGTTAAAAAAAAATTTTTTTTAATATCCCCAAATATGTGGAAATTAAACATTACTCTTAAACAACCAATAGGCCAAAGAAAAATATCTCAAAGGAAATTAGAAAATACATTGAGATGAATAAAAATAAAAATACAACCTACTAAAAGTTATGAGAGGCAGTGAAAAGCAGTACTCAGAAGGAAATGTATAGCTGTAAACATTTATATTAAAAAGGATGAAATATTTCATGTCAGTAACCTAACTTTCCACCTTAAGGAACTAGAAAGAAAAGGAACAAATCAAACCCAAAACAAGCAGAAGGAAGAAAAAAAAGACTGGAGCAGAGACAACTGACATAGAGAAAGGAAAATGATAGACTGAGTGAAACCAGGAGATGGTTCTTTGAGAAGATCAACAAAATTGACAAACCTTCAACTAGACAGGCTAAGACAAAACAGAGATGACTCAAATTATTCAAATCAGGAATAGAAGTGGGGACATTACTATTGACCTTACAGGTATAAAAAGGATCATAAGAAAATACAATAAACAACCAACATATTATACACCAACATATTAGATAACCTAGATGAAATGGACAAATTCCTAGAAACACACAAATTATAGAAACTGGTTCAAGAAGAAATAAAAAGTCTTAATAGATTATAGCAAGTAAAAAGATTGAATTGGTAATCAAACATCACCCAACAAAGAAAAGCCAGGACCAGATGGCTTCACTGACAGATTCAACCAATCATTTAAAGAATTAACAGCAATTATTCTGTAAGTCTTCCAAAGAACTAGGAGAGGGAACACTTTCTAACACAGTCTATGAGGCCAGCATTAGACATTTCAAGAAAAGAAAACTATAGACCAATCTCCATTATGAATGTACGTGCAAAAGTCCTCAACAACATTTTAGCAAGCTGAATCGAGCAGCATTTTAAAATCTTGCCATGACCAAGTGGGATTTATTCCAGGAATGCAAGGCTAGTTTAACATACAAATATTAATCAGTGTAAAACACCATATTAAGAAAATGAAAGAAAAAAACACATGATTGTCTTGACACAGAAAAGGCATTTGACAAAAACCCATACTTATTCATGATAAAAATTCCCCCAAAATTAGGAATAAAAGGGAACTTCCTCAACGTGATAAAGGACATCTATGTAAAATCCACAGCTGACATCATACTTATTGTTAGATACTGAAAGCTTTCCCTCTAAAATCAGGAAAAAAAACAAGGATGTCTGTTTTATCTACTTCCACTTAACATTGTACTGGTAGGTTAGCCAGAGAAATTAGGCAAGAAAATGATAATAGACATCCAAATTGGAAGGGAAGAAGTAAAACTATCTCTATTAGCAGAGAAAATTCTAAGAAATCTACAAAAAAAAAAAAATCTTTAAGAACTAATAAATATTTCATGATACAAGATCAACATGCAAAAATCATGTATGTTTCCATATATTAGAAGGAGGATAATGACAAGGTTGGGGGAAGAAGGAGCTTGCTTGTTCCTGTTACCTTGGGCTTCTTGTCTGTGTCTTGTTCCTGAAAGTCCCATTCCAGCAATATGTCTTCACCACAGCAGTAGCAGTTCCCTTTCAAAGCAGCAGTTTAATCCAGCTTTCAGTTTTTCCATCACTTGCAAAATCAGTCTCACTGTGCTTCTTTGTGGTGTGGTTCCCTGCCCCAAGAGGCTTCCCTAGAGCTCAGAGACACCAGATATGTGGCTTTGGCGTTTTAGCACCTGGAGCTTCTTTACATTGCTAAGGTTTAATAATCCCAGCGTCTTCCTTTTGTTTCTTCAGCCCTAGGAGAAATAGTTACTTCCTCTTGTTGTTCCCTCCATAACACCTCAGAATTCTCTTTTCAGTCTTTCCAGTTTCCTAGTTAACTTTATACTAGGAAACAATTCTTTATATTAAATTCTCTGTTTAAATAATTGGTGTGCTTTCTGTGTCCTGATTAGATCTGACAAATGTTATGATATTATGGGAGGATGTTGTGGACCATGATCCAATAATCTTAAATGGATGTACCCTTTCAAATTTTATTTAGGTGAAGTCCTTAAATCCTGTAGCATCAGAGTAAAAGACAGATGGGTAGAATGAGAAGATGGAGGCAGAGAGCCTAAAGAAAAGCTGTTGTACTAAACCTGAAGTACACAGATAGCCCATCTAGCTGATTTGGGCTTTGGTCTCTCATTGGTGAAACAAGGAGAATCGACCAAATGATCTCAAACACACCCTTACACTTTTGACGTGCCATCATTCTAGGACCTTTAAGTTTTTGTTGCCTACACAATTATTCATGGAGGATGTGGGTCCTAATGTCCCAGTGGGTCTTGGCCACTGCTTATTTTTAAAAATGGAATCAAAGATCCACCTGCTCGCCTACATTTGGAATGCCAGCCGTGGTATTGTTGCCATCTGTTAACTTCTATTGAGCAATCTGTGGATTAATCTCACATGGCAGATTTGGCACTCTTACCTGGGAGAAAACCAGTCTGAGAGCTTTAATTCTGGTTGATTATTCACAGACCTATCAAGAAAAATAATGCAAAGAGGTCACAGTGGATCTTATTAGAGTTTGAGATAACTGAGTGTCTATCAAATCATAGGCTGTATTACAATAAGACGTAGAATGCAAAATGAGCATGAAGCAGTAAGAAAAACAGTGATGAACTTTGATGGTAGTGGCATGGAAAAATCATGATTTTCAACCTCAACTTAACTCTGTGTGCTGCCCAGAAATCTTTGTTTCTACAGTTCTCATTCTTCTTCTAATTCACAGAAAAAATAGCAGTCATCAAATGAAAACTTCCTCAACTTTCTGCCACTCACATTCAAATGTACCTATAGTGCTGAATATTTTTCCCTTCTATCACAGTGGAAATATATTCCTACTTTCTGTTGTTGTGGCGCAAGAGAACCAAAAAACCACCAGAGCCAAATTAAAGCCAAATAGAGAGCAAAGCCGGCCGGTGACTGATCCTGAGTTCTCGGAGATCAGCCTTGATATGCTTTATTACATGCCTTTTATACCTTCCAGAAAATAGGATCTTCTTGATATAATGCCCAGGGCTACAACAATGCTGTATAGAATTAGTTTGCCTTGTGGATAACAGGAACACCCAGGCCCACCCAGGAGCACCCAGGAGTACCCAGGTATTTCAAGGTACATTGGGTCACACTTAGCCCCGAGCTGCACAAACACAGTGCAAGCCTAATTCCTTGAGATTGTGGGGGAGGTCGAGTCTCTGACTCAAGACCTCCAGGCTCCGTGGACTCTGTCAGACACATAGCCGGCTCCCAACAATTTCTTGGTTCAGGGAGTATTCCAATTTACTGAAGTTATTTTGATCTCTATGCTGTTGATTAAATTCTTTACAAAACAGGTTCAGCTAGAGGGCACACAGTGACTTTCCCAATCATCAATTATGGAACTATAAATATGTCAGCACACTGTCTAAATAGCCTCTCTGCTCAGAAGCCTTGATTTGATTACTATTCTCAGAAAGGTTTCTCCTAGGCCCTATATATGATTAATTGACACTCTCCTGGGCATTTTCCTGTGGCTTCAGAGTTTTATGTACAACTAACTAGACTTCTCCCAGGAATGTAAGACTCGTATATCCAACTGTGTTCTGAAGTCTTCTACTTAAAGTTTACACAAACACCACAAAATGAAGATGTTAAAGTCATCATCTCTTCCCCAAAGTAGGTCCTCTTCATATGTTGCCTTACCACCCTGATCTACTTGGAATGCAAGGCAGAAATATGAGTCATTCTACATTCAGAGCACTCCCTAAGTCCCACCCAACATCAAATCCATCCTTAAATGCTGTTGGTTTTACCTCCAAAACACCTCTCAAATCCACCCTTATCTCCATTTCCTGCCACCACATGACTTCAAGTCACTGTCATCTTTTGCCTGGGCTACTGCAGTAGCCTCCTAATTGGTCTCACTGTACAATTTTTTAAAAGCCTTTTTAGTATGAAAATTTCAAAGGTACACAAATGTAAAGAGACTAATATAATAAACCTCCATATTCCCTTCCCCCACAATGAGCAATGCGTTACCCTCTTAGCCTATCCTTGCATTGCCCTTTTCAACCCATTCTCCATATTTCCATTCTGCTTCCAGTGCCATATTTCTGAAGCTCCAGTGTTACCATGTCATTATTCTGTTTAACAGAGTTCAGTGGCTTCCTGTTGTCCAAGGATCATGTCCTCATCCTTATATAGCCATAACATTCTGCATGATCTCACCCTTCACACTGTTCCAACCGTATCTCCTGCCTAGCCCTGCACAAATTCAACCCGCTGATTCCCACATGGCCTTCAAGTCTCATTTTAAATATCCCTTCTTAGCCCTGGCCAGTTTGGCTCAGCGGTTGGAGCATCAGCCCACGGACCAGAGAGTCCCGGGTTCGGTTCCCGCTAGGGGCATGTACCTCAGTTGCAGTTTGTCCCTGGCCCCAGTTGGGGTCGTGTGGGTGGCGACCAGTCGATGTGTCTCTCTCACATCGATGTTTCTCTCTCTCTCTCTTCCCCTCTCTCCCTCCTTCTCTATCTGAAGATAAGTGCAGAAATGTCCTCGGGTGAGGATAAAAAAAAAAAAATCCCCTCTTAAAGGAAATATTTCCTTATCTGCTAGATGAGGTTAGATGCCTTTCATTAATAGCTAATATATCAACTGTAATTGAAAAATTAAAAATATTAAAGAAACTACCAAACCATATTGAATACATTCCTAAGTATTTAATTTAATCCCCACCTATGAGATTGGTACTATTATTATTATCATCTCCATTTTACTAGATAACAAAACAAGGCACAAAGAGTTTTTATTTTGTCCATAATCAGAGTAGATCATCCCCATTTTACTAGATAACAAAACAAGGCACAAAGAGTTTTTATTTTGTCCATAATCAGAGTAGGTAGAAAGACAAGCCGTTGTGCCTGAGTCCTTACTTTTCCTCCTAATAAAGTCTTTCTGCTTGTCTCTACTGGCACGCTGGCTAGGATACCTTTGGAGAGCTGACCCTGGGCTAAGTCACTGAGGGGATTGGGCAGCTATGGAGCTGAGTCATATGTCATGACACTATCTTTGTGCCTATGTACACAGATAAGAGTAACCGCAACATCAGGGGTGTGTGAATGAGATGTGGCATTCTACCCAGCACCCACTTCTATTGACAACGATAGCTTTGAATGATAAGTATTAATATGATAAGGTTATAGAATTCTGATTAGATAATAGAATAATTGTTAGGTTGTTTTGCATTTAATACATTTTTCCAGAAAACATTTTAATCCATTCCTTCTCCCTGCTATTTTCAGGTGGTGAAAGTTGCTGCCCTCTGTTAGTTATGGCTGTATATAGGGGAAATATACCCTGCCTGGTACATGAAAACCTTCTTACTATATTATTTCCATGCATAGCACACCGAAGGATGGAGTTATGGTCTTAGTGGGGGTGATGTAAATCATAGACCCATCAGAGAGACAGGGCCCCTGGACACAACAAGCATCAGAAAGGAAAGTTGCTTTCACTTCACTATGTGGGTTCCCATGACTGTAGAAGAAACTGAAGAACACATAATGATATTGGATCTTTCACGATCTTTGGGGAAGTTTTCCTCTCTGCACACGTTCTGATGGCATGATTTTGTAGGTGGCATATGATTAATACAATCTCCTGAGAATCTTTTAGCCAAGACTTTATTCCTGTGTGTTTGCACATAGCTTTAAAAGGCACAAGGTTCTTACAGGCTGAGTTCTGACTCCTGTAACTCATTCCCCTAACCAGTTCCCACTCCTCTATCAGAAACAGCACTCTGCCAGTCTGCTGTTTCTTTGACTCCTAGTATTCTGACCTTAAACTAATATCTCCAACATGTGTTTGTATAACTGCTTTGGTTTACCCTGTCTGCAGGAACTAAGGACTTGCAGGTTCTCCATTGCCTTCCAACCAGTTTTGTCCTCAGAGAAGAGGTCATGGCATATAAATACTTACCAACACTGATATATCCTCTGTAGTTTCTTTGTGCTTAGGATAAATAAAAAGCATTATATTACTTTTAAACTTATATGAAGGGTTTTCACATTTAAGATGACTACAGTTATACTCAGTCCATTTATTTTATTACCTAATTGTACCTATTATTACCAAATATTTAATGAACACATAATGTTATATACAGAATGTTTGTGTCCCCCTCAAATTCATATGTTAAAATCCTAACTCCCAATGTGATCTTATTAGGAGGTGGGGCTTTTTGGGGGGGAGTGATTAGGTCAGGAGGGTGGAGCCCTCCTGAATGGGATTAGTGCCTTTTTAAAAATAGATCCCAGAGAGCTCTCTCGCCCCTTCCACCATATGAGCACAAGTGAGAAGATGGCTGTCTATGAATCATGAACAGACCTTCACCAGACGCCAAATCTGCTGGTTTCTTTATCTTGGACTTGCCAGCCTCTAGAACTAAGAGAAATAAATTTCTGTTGTTCATAAGCCATCCAGTCCATGGTATTTTGTTATAGCAGCCTGAATGGACGGACCAAGACACATACTATGTGCCAAGTACATTGTTGGTTGTAGAATACAGTAATGAACATGGTAAAAGTTACTGAGGTGATTTGACTGAAAATACTACTCATATGCTATATCATTTCAAATGATTGATAAAAATTACTCATATGCTATATCTTAAAAAATAACGAATTATTTGAGATACAAATGAGAAAAACTTACTTAATATCATTAAAACAATGAAATTTGCTAATTGCAAATGAAGATTTTCTGCTTGTCTCAAACATGTGGAAGGCAAATACCATGCATAGTCCCTGAAGACACCGATATTAAGGATGTTTCTTAAAGAAGATGCTACCTGTTTAAAAATGGTGGCATCGCTATAACATTTACTAACACTACATTGCCATAATTACACAGTAACTGTCTTGTCAACTTGATATTGCTTCTCCTCACACATATTGGCCTATAAAAATTACATTTAGCTTTGATCTCATTAGAAACAAAGAATTTTTATGCTGAAGGCTATATTTATGCTGATATATTTGGATTGATACAGTTGGATGCTAATTTATTCAGGGGATGAGCCTAGAACCTTACTGACATAACCAGATCCTTACCAAACACTAGATTAAAATATTCATTAATTTTTTTAAGTTACCTGAATTGATACTCTCTTTGCAAGGCCCATAGAGACAATAAAAGCAATAACAACATAATTTTTTTTCTTTTGTGTCTCATCCTTTACTGGAAGGAAAAAAAAACAGATAGAAGTAGATTAAATAAAGCACAACATATACAGAGTAAGCTGTGTTGAATCCTGCCTCTCTATGACTTAAACTAGATGACTTAATAGATTTTATCTAGGATTTCAGGTACTTGTGGTGATTGGATGTTGCTTTATATGAAAATAGAGTCAAGTCAGTGAAGAGACATCATTTATTTGAGCTATCTGCCCAAAGTCTTAGGATGTTAGCTGGTCTGGTTTTGATACAAGAGATCTTACAAACTTCATCTTTTCTAAAGTACAAAGGGCTTTTCCTACAGAAAAGTTATGCCACTTCCTCTCCTAACTCCTTCAGGGTGGGGTGTCAGAGAAAAGAGATAATTATAAAAATACTTATCTGGACTCTAAAAAGTTGTATAATTATAAAGGAACTTATTATTTGTAATTAAATAATTTTATGAAGTTGATCATTTCTAGATAGGTGATAGAACTGATAACAGTATAAAATATGTGCTCCTTCTCAAAAGTATTTGAGTATATAATTGATTCAGAGCACTCGCTGGAGGCTAACCTATAATTTTTAGATTATTTGTGCATTGACCTTGAAATTTTAGCCATAAAGTTTGCAAAACTCCTTTGTAATACTTAATCTGTGGAATATAAAATTGTCTGTGTGCAGAAAGAAATTGGATATGGCTTAACTTGATTGAAATTAGGAATAAACTCTTACCTGTTGTTTTCCTAAGATCACACTGGAATTTTATAGTTTTTTCCTTGAAGACTTAACATTTATGGTATATTGATTTGGGAGGACATGTGGAGAATCTTAAGAGGGCAGACAGTTTTCAAGCAGGAACTTTTGAGACCTTTCAAAAATCATAACTCAGATAATCTATTGTTGGTTCTATGGTGCTCTCCAGTTTTTGTGTTTATTATTTCAGTCTTCTGTGAATGATGATGTCATCAGATTCTCTTTTGATGATGAAAGAACTAGATACTTGCAATCATAACAATTCACATGCCGGTAACTTCTCTTTGTCATGACCAGGGGACTGGATTTTGTCCCATTAAAAACAACAAAACAGGATCATTTAAGTCTTTCTTGTAGGCTTTTTAAAGCTTTATAATACATTTTTAAATGAAGTATAATTTACATAAAGTAAAACATAGTTTAATTGTATACTTTATTGGGTTTGTTACGCAAGCACACGTGTATATAAAAACCACTTTGTATATGTAAAAACCACTTTAAGATATAGAACATCACCACCACCCCACTAACTTTTCTTGTGCCCCTTTGAGTCACTTAATGGTATCCAATAGGTTTCTTAGGCACTGTTCTTTTTTTTTTTTTTTTCAATCCTTTTTTCTGTTCGTCAGACTTGATCATTTCCATTGTCAATCTTCAAATTCACTGACTCTTTCTTCTGCCTGCTCAAATTTGCTTTTAAGCCCCTGTAGTGAATTTTTCATTGCAGTCATTGTCATTTTCAGCTCTAGAATGCTTTTTGATTTCTTTTTAGGTCTTCTCACTACTGATAGTTCCATTTTGTTTATACAGCATTTTCTTGACTTTTTTCTCTCATCATCCTATAGTTTTGAGCATCTTTGACTGTTGTTTTAAAGTCTTTGTCTAGTATATCTGCCATCAGGTCATTTCCAAGAACAGTTTCTGTTTATTTTTTTTTATTTGAATCAGTCATACTTTATTGTTTCTTTGTATGCCTTGTGATTTTTTGTTGTTGTTGTTGAAACTCTACATTTGAATCTAATACCGTGATAACTCTGGAAATAAGATTATCTTCCTTCCCCAGGTTAGCTGCTTTTTGTTTGTTTTCTTTTTTTTTTTTTTTTTTTTTTGCTTTTTTGGTTATTGTAAGCTGTCTCCATGCCTAAGATGTAACTTAAGGTCTCTTCAGAGCTTTTCCCTGGTCATGCATAGTCACGTTCTAATTTTCCCCATGTATGTAGTTGTTTTTTAAATGTTCTATTCTTTAATATATGGCTCCAAAGGAGGGAAAAGAGAAAAATGAAAGGAGAAAGAAAGTGCACTGGCCCTTTAAATTCCCTGGAAGTCACCTTAACTGGAGGGGAAGGGGGTTGCGACAATGGGAGGAGGTGCAACAACAATGGCTGCCTGCCTCTTTGTCTGCACCTCAGTGATCAGAAGCAGCAATCAGCACAGATTCCTGATATTTGGAGGACAGGGTCCTTTATACCCAGGCTGGCGTGCACAAGCTGCATGCAAGCTGTCCAGGAACATATGCACAGCTGCCTGCCAGATGGCTGGAAGTGGGAAATGGGTAGCTGCTACTGTGGGAAGTTGAATTTGACCGAAATTGACCTTAATTTACCATCCAAGTTTCAGTAGACTCCAGAGTTCAAAGTAGTTACATGAGACAGATTTTGCCAGTGCAATTATTGTCTAGGTGGGGAGACAGATTCTTGGTGCTTCCTACTCCACCATATTCCCAGAATCCTCTTTACTGGGAATCCTCTTTACCTGGGAAGGTTTCCGCCCCCCACCCCCCACCCCAAACGTCTTTATAAATTTATTGATTTTGAGAGAGAGAAACATTGACCCACTGCCTCACCCATTCATGCATTCATTGGTTGATTGTTGTATGTGCCCTGACTGGGGATCAAATCCACAATGTTGGTGTATCGGGATGATGCTCTAACTAACTGAGCTACCAGGCTAGGGCCTACCTAGGAAGGTTTTTAAAGTCCCAATGCCCACCCCATACCAACTGAGTCAGAATCTCTGGGGCCAGAACCAGCTCTCCAGGTAACCATCATTTTCTTTTAAATAGGAGTTATTAAAATTTTTTCCTCTCTTCCTTCCTTGTCTCTCACTGTTGACTTTATAGTGTTTGGGTGTGAGCTGAATTTAATATTTATATTACGGATTTCAGAATAGTCAGATGGGTTCTCTAAGGAACCAAAGGAGAAATAGTTACTGGAGATAGTAGACTCTGAGAAGCCTGACTCTGTGGCATTATTCATGAATTCTATGGTCTGTTATTAGGAGAGAGGGCTGCGCTAGAGTACTGCGTACTGTTTTTGGATTATGGTAGCAGGGCATATTTTACATATGTGGGAAGAAACTGTTGATAGCCAGACAGCTCTAAGTGGAATGTGGTAGACAGTTTTAGAGGCATCTACCCAGCTCATAACAATAGGTTCTTGTCTGAGAAACTGCCCCATAGTATAATCCACCCTCCAGTAAACCTACCCCATGGCACAGCTGCTGGGAACATGAGTGGATGCTGTGCCATTTGGGTTTTCTTTTCCAGAAATTTAGAGTTTTGAAGGAAGAAACCCTGAGTCTGGAGCTAGTGGAGCTGGGTTGTATTGGCAGACCTCTAAGGGAAGTTCATAATTTTCTGCTGTTGAAGCCCTTGAACTTCCCTGGCAGTTGCTCATGGGCTGCTTGTAGTGATGTGCACAACTAAAATTCCACACAACTAACACCTAAAAAACAAGATGAGAAGGAAAGGAAAAAGAGACCCAATTTCTAATGTTTGCTGATTCCCATGGTGTAAATGCTCCTACCATGGCTGATACCAAGCTACCACAGTGAAGTCACTGAACAGGGAGTTGGGGAGTATTGCGTACAACAGGCCCTTACAGCAGGAAATGAACCCACTTCAGTACATCACTGCCTGGTTGTCAACTCTGCCTTGTAGTCAGTGGAGCTCTCCAGTAGCCTCTCAATAATCTCTTTTGGGTTTAGACAGCTCAAGGGGATGTCTGTTCCTTGTAATCAAAATATCTTCAACTAAAACACCTAGCTAGCATAACCACCTTGTACTCTGAACCGTTACAATCACTAAAAGTGTGTTGCAACTTTGGCTGATTTTTCACCCCCATACTTTTTTTCTTCTTTATTGATTTGAGAGAGAGGAAGGGAGAGGGAGAGAGAGATAGAAACATCAATGAGAGAAGACATCGATTGGCCTCCTCCTGGATGCCCCCCACTGGGGATTTGGCCCACAACCTGGGCATGTGCCCTGACTGGGAATTGAACCAGCGACCTCTTGGTGCATGGGTCAATGCTCAACCACTGAGCCACACCGGCCAGGCTCACCCCCACACTTTGAATATTTATAGCTATTTTCATTTATATGTAAAAGTTCTACCTATTTCTACAAATGGGCAGTCTCCACTAGGTCAAGAAAATAATAATTTTTTAAAATAACTGTAGTTGCTTAGAATAACAATGTTATCTTTGGAAATTCCTGCTCTCCACTGTCTAGTGCAGGAAACTGCTCTATTCTTTTGTCTTAGCTGTGAATTTTACAGGACTAAGTGAGTGCCAAGCTTTTGATGCTCATCAAGGACTAGTCTCAGGGTACAGACAGGTGGGTATTATGCATATTAGCTCTCCCATGTTTCTTTCTTAATGAAGTTCAAGGGACTTTTACACCAGGGTTCCTCAACCTCATCACATTTTGAGCTAGACCTTTCTCATGGTGGGGGGGGGGGCCTTTCCTGTGCATTTTAGGATGTTTAGCAGCATCCCCGGCCTTTACCCACTAGATGTGAGTAGCCCCATCCCCAAGTTGTGACAACCAACAATATCTTCACACATTGCCAAGTATCCCTGGGGTCAGGGCAGGGCTAGGGAGTGGAGGTGGTGATGGTGGTGCAATCATCCTGGTTGAGAACCACTATTCTACACTGATGGAGCAAATGTGTCTCATGCATCACTAACCTTAAGCAGTCCTGAGCTTTCAGCAGCCCTGAACCCAGTGGATTATGCTCCAAGTTAGAGCCTGAAGCTCGGGCTACCCCTCCTGGTTCCTGTACTGTATATGATGTTTCACACTTGTATGCTACTATTTCTGTTATTAACTCCCGTAGCTACATTTAATAAATACTTGTAACTATAAGTATTGCCATAGCTGTGGTTCCCTCATTAATAAACCACATGGTGACTTTGGCTGGGAGAGGTCAAAGCCCAGTCATTCCAAGAAGGAAGAGAAGTCAGACCCTTCTAGCCTTAGAGAAGCTTCTCTTCCAGCTGCATGCAACCCCCAGATTAGAGATGGAGTGGGAGGAGGCATGGCTGTCCCTTCCACCTGCCCCTCTGCCCAACTGCACCCTCCAAGGCATTGCCTTGGCAGAACAGCTCATGTGCCCAAAGGGCTTATATCAGCCCTGCATGCACCATGTAACGACAAGAATGATCTCACAGTCTTTTATTTTTGTTACATGATCCATTTTAACTAATTTAATGTATTTGGGGCAGGTTTAGTGCATAAAAAGGTGGGAAACAATACAGGCAGGAAACATATTCTTATGGCAAAGATTCCCCTTTATTAAATTCTTCTATAAAGTTGCATTTTCCTTGATATAAAACATGGTCCTCCGTGTATGTATGGTGTCAATACATTTATCCTTGTCAGGTTCTCTAGTTTCAGCTTCAGCTCAGCGCTTCCCAGCTGGATGGCTTAACCTTCTTGAACCTCACCTGCTCATCTGTAAAAGGAGAATAATTCTCTGCTATGAGGGCATCATCCCCTGTTGTATATCCGGTACGCTATACTCCCTCAGCCTGGTCACCTTTAATCTTACAAATACATGTGCCCAGACTGCTGGAAATCCACCCTTTTCCCAGGCTTCCTTGGCCAGATATGTTCCCCAGAGGTCGGGACTAATAAACTCAGATATAGTTAAGGCATTGTTTCCTCCCTTTGCCCTGGTGCCCCACCCCAGGCTTCAGGGACAAACTGTTTCCTACTGGGTTTTCCACTGGCAGTTAATCACTTCCTGTGTCACTTTAGAAAGCTCTAAGTGGTTTATTTTTCAAGTCTGCAAACCTCAACCATGTTCTTTCTATCTTTGTAATAGCAGACATATTTTTAGAAGTACATGAGGACTTTTTGGAGTCTAAGAATTTAAAATTCTAGAATGGACAATTCTGAACATCTTTGGGAGAAAATGCACAATCCATGACCAGACCAGAATATACTAAGAAAATAATTTATTCAATTGTAAATCAGGAATTTTATTTTTAAAAAATATTTAAGAAAATTCATGAGAACTTGAGTTTGTCCATTTACCTAGGATTGAAATGTAAATAAATTTTTTTAAAAATCAAGATTCCCTCGAACACAAACATTAGCCCTTTAATCTTTAAGTATAGATAATTTCTTTGGTTCAGGATTTATTTATTTATTTTTTGGTATGTGCCCCTAGCGGAAACCAAACCCGGGACTCTCTGGTCCACAGGCTGAGCTCCAACCGCTGAGCCAAACCGGCCAGGGCTGGCTCAGGATTTAAATCATTACCTTTCCCTACTCCAGAAAACTTGAGTTACAGAGAAGCAAGAGTCCTAACGGATGTGTGATCTTTTTTTTTTTTTTTTTAAACAAAGTCCACTTCTTCAGGATTTTTGTTAGTTTTCTTTTGTTTTGCTGGGTACTGATATTTTCTTGGCCAGAAGTGAAGAGTAGGAGGCACAGTGCAATGGTAGAGAAAATCCAGGTTTCATTTTATCAGAGAAGACCATTGTGCTGATCATCAAGCCAGCGCAATGGTTCTCCAAATAAATTGCTTCAAAATGGAAACAAATTACTTTAACTGGGGCACAAGCAAAACATAAATATGTAAATGTTGCCTCCTAACTTCCTTTACGTTGAATTGCTTAACTTTAAATAATATGTAGGATTCCATAACTTCTCTTAGAGAAGGAAATTAATGTGAAGCTGTTCAGTCATGAGGACTGGGTCTCCCATTGCCATCCCCTCTGCTTTTGATATAAAATCAATTAACCATTTCATTAAATGCATTTGGTTGTTACACCTCAGTAGCACAGATGGGGCAGGGGAAAATGAGGTTGTTTGATAGGAGGGCTCTTCCTCCAATCCACTCCTGATGTCAGCCCTCCAGGCAGGGCACGATAGGCCGAGGGACCCAGAGGTCTGTTAGAGCAGGTGTCAGTGGGGTTTGCTGATGACTGACTGACGGGAAGCCCAGGTCTGGAAAATGTAACTCCTTGCAAGCCTCTTCAATCCACTGTGGGCCTTTGTCTTCTCTGACACCATCCACTTCTGGCCAAGGATCTGAAGACACAAGTTGCAGAATCTGGCAGACTGAATGTGACTTGGGCAAAACAAGAATCACCTTCCATTCAAGTCCCTTCTGCTATGGGGATCGAGGAGGCTGGAGACCATCCATACTGTCTCCCTCCCATTCAGCCCCTGGATCCATGCTATATTTAAGTGCCAACCCAGGTCCTGTGACCTCTGAGGTGGCATTGCCCAACCATGATCAGCCCCCTCTCTTTGCTATTTCATGGCAAACTCACTTTGAGGATTTGTTTTCACTTCCTTCAGATTCTCTGTGACTCCAAACATTCACCATCGTGATATCCACTGGGAATCTCGACCAGTCTTGTGCACAGATGCCCAACACCATCCTGAGAAAAGGACGGGTACTACAAGGACTGAAACGATCTGCCACTGAAACCATTTGAGGATCACCAAGTAGACTGCGCCCTCACTACGCGATCTGCCGCACAGCAACCTGTGTGGCCTTAGGCTCGGCGCCCTTTCCTCCAGTACATTGTCTGGCACATGCAGTGTTTCTGGCTTTGTTCTTCGACTGTGACTTTTTTTATTATTTTCAATTTTTTAAGTTCAGATAGTATTTCCCCCAAACCCAGAATAGATAAGAAATCATTGGGAATTTATATCTGATTACCAGAGTTTCATTCTCCCATATTACAAGGCTCAAAGTTATAAGGAGGAATAGTATGTAGTTGCTGGGTTGGTGTTTTGTTAGTATTTTTTTAAAGTTAAAATTAAGTGTTACTTTTCTGAGGAAGTAGCCAGAATACTCTCTCAAATTCAGAAACCTACTGGCACAATTTAACGTCAGATATTATTTCTAACCAAATTATATTCTTTTGTCTGCCAGGATACCTTGACAGTCTTAATATCTGAAGGCAGGCCTATGTGATAATCCCAGCAGTATTCTGGGGATAAGATTTTAGTGGGTTTGTTGAGAAGGAAATACTTGTTTAAGTGGCTTTCATCGTGCCACTCAGCTTCTATGTCATTTTTCTTGTCCTGGAGGATTCCCTTGAAGCACTCCTGGGTGATGTTTAGGACCTGAATGGGTGTTCCTCCAAAAATGGCTGCATGATAATAAAAATCCCCCAGGCCATATGGAATGAATGCTGCAGACTCCTTCCGCCTCTCGTAGGTAAAGTCAAGAGGATCTGCCTTGTACCACCAGGCCTGTAGCTGAGCCACTGACTGGCCGAGGGTCTCCACCCCAAAGGTGTCTTGGAAGACTTGGTCCACGTCCATGCAGAAGAGGAAGTCGACCTCGTACTGGATGTGGGCCACAATGTGCTCCCCAATGGTCTTCATGCGCATCATGCTGATGTCCTGCCACCTCTTCTCAGGCTTGACCTCAAACACTTTGAAGGAACGCAGAGGACCCAGCTCTATTAAAGGCAACCTGGAGACATCATCCATCATGATGTAAAATATGACTTTGTGGCCGACCATGAAGTGCCTATTAGCAGATGTTAAGAACTCCTCCAAGTAATGCTCAATGTATCTGAAACAAAGAAGAACAGGATAAATGTAACCTCTGGGACTCTGCAGGCGACCATGTACTATTCGTTTTTTTTTTTAATTTTGAAGTTTAGGAGACAAATGTTTTTCCTCATCCCAGATGTATGTTTTCACGTACGTCTGTTACTATAACATTCCTGACTGTTCTCCACTCTTCAGTCACTCTGCCTTGGGGAGGTGGAGTGACTTACCTGACTGTCAATTTTGGAAAGGCAATTGGTCATCAACAGCCCTGCCCCTTCCTCTCCTCTCGCTCTTGGAAGCTGACCAGTTAGTATGTGAGCTTTGTGTGTGTGCTTTGGCCCTTCCAGGACGTTTAGTGGTACAGGCCCTACTCCCATGTCCAGAGGCTTGAAGTTTCTAGTGCTATAGTTGCCTGGGAGCCTGTCCTTCTACTTCTGTGGTTCAATGTTAGGAGGCCTAGGGCCTGAAGATATAAGCCACATTCTCCAATACCAGCTTCAGCTGTAATGAAGATCACAGTCACTGTCATCTGCCTTACTTAGCCCTTTGTCTTGGTTCAGACTTTGGGCAAAGGGGGTTTCTTTCACTTAATATATGCACTCAAGGTTCCTCTGTGTCTTTTCATGGCTTGGGAGCTCATTTCTGTTTAGAATATTGATAATACTGATAACATCCCCCTCTCTGGATGTACCAGTTTATTTATCCATTCACCTATTGAAGGATATCTTGGCTGCTTCCAACTTTTGGCAGTTATGAATAAAGCTGCTGTAAACATTTGTGTGCAGGTTTTTATGTGGACATAAATTTTCAGCTCCTGTGGGTAAATACCAAGGAACACAATTGTTAGACTGCATGGTAAAAGTATGCTTAATTTTGTTAAGAATCTGCCAAACTGTCTTCCAAAGTAGCTGTACCATTTTGCAGTCCCACAAGCAATGAATGAGAAGTTCCTGTTACTTCCCAGCACTTGGTGTTGTGTTTTCGACTTTGGCCATTCCAATAGGTGTGTAGTGGTATTTCAGATATTGTCTATTCATTCAAAATATATCATGTTGTCTTCTGTAACCCAAGCTACACACTCTGTTGTGAAGCCATGGAGATCAGAGAGAAGAGGAAGGAGTAGAAAGACGGCTTAACCCAACTCTTGCAAAGCCTGGACTCATGCTCAGGGAACGTGGACTGAACTTAATGGACTGATCACAGTACCCACCGGCCATTCATGATGTCTTGTGAGTAATAAAAACTGGCACTTTTCACTTTGGTTGCTGCTTGGATCCCTTTCTTTACTACCAAATTAAAGTGTGTTTTTAATGGTGGCCTCTGGAAACCTAGGGGTTTACGGTATTGAGTCTTTAAATGGAGAACATATATCTGAGCAGTATAAAGAAGGACTTTGACATGGCTCTGGGGCTGTTAGCCAGAACATTCTTTGGTGTTTTGCACCTTTAAGAAAAGTTTATAGTGCCCTGAAGCTGGGAGACAATCCTGCGGGGAGGAAGTGAGCGACTGTGTGGTTTAACACTGTTTACAGATTAAAGCACTGAGGTTGCATTGTTATTTGAAAATAAACCAAACATCACAACTCCTAAAAGTCCAAATCCACTCTTGTGGGTATTTACTGCTGCTGAACACAGTCCTCTCCTGCCTCAGAGCGAGAGCGCAGGGCTTTCACCCGGATATGCCATTGACCCTTGAGTTCTGCAGAGTTGCAACTGCGGACAAAAAAGGGGTTCTGCAGAAGGTAAGCAGGCGATCTGGTCATAAATTCCTAACTGGATAATCATGGTGGGTAGTCACGTCCCGGGCATATAACTTCTTTGGTAAAAGGTTTATTTTTGACTAAAGCAAGCCCTGTCGATTGTTTCCGTGCACCTAGGTTAACACACCTTTGAAATAAGGGTACCACCCTCAAGAGAGCACATGATCTTGTTAACTATCCTGTACCTTGCTTTCTTCACCGTCATGTAATCTTTCATATGCTCCCTCCTTAACTTCCAGTGCATAAAAGAAACTGCAAACTGTCCTTCTCCAGAACGTGGGAAGGTCTTGCTTCCTGGCAACTGTTGTCAGTTTGGATCAAATAAAATCCTATACAAATTTGCCCGGCCAGTGTGGCTCAGTGGTTGAGCGCCGACCCATGCACCAAGAGGTCGTCAGTTCGATTCCTGGTCAGGGCACATGCCAAGGTTGTGGGCCAGATCCCCAGTGGGGGGCATGCAGGAGGCGGCCAATCAATGTTCTCTCTCGATGTTTCTATCTCTCTCTCTAAAAAAAACAATAAAGAAAAAAAATTTTTTAATCCTATAAAAATTCTTTATAGGTTTAGATGTTTCTTTTGTTGACACAACTGCTGACTGAAGTCATTGTGGGACCGTGGGCAACATTCTGTTCTTTTGGGAAACAACAGGATCAAATCAACCTGCGTCGTGGCTGGCTTGCCCCGCTCATGCCAAAGGATCAGGTGAGCTGAGTGAGACCTGGCTCCCGACTCATCACAACACAGATTCTTCTAGTAAAGGTGTCAAAACTCCAGAATTGCCCTTTTCTGTTAGAGATGCTACCTAGGTCCCCGGGATCAGCACAGTCAGTGACATTAGGACTTAATCGGTATGGTGCCGGCAATGGCTTCTGAGCTGCGGTTGGAGAAGGACTTAGGAGAACTATCAGGTCTGCACAGAGCTCTCCTGTAAGCTCCACGGTGGGCAGAGCTCAGGCTCAGATCAGCCTGGCCTTCAGCTCTTTGTACAAGGCAAAGGGTCAACTTTCCACATGGCTTTCAGAAAAGATACAGATAAAAAGGCCACGGGATGGGGGCAGGGCATTGGGGAGGGCAGGGAAGGAATAGGAAAGTTGAACTTCTGCTTTTGTTTTGAGGAAAAAAAATTCTCCAAAAGAGTGAAATGAGTTATATTTTAAAACAGGTATTACAAGCTACGAATTTCGAGTAAGAATGATTGCATTTTGGGGAGAAACATTCTAAACAAAGAAATGGAATCTGAAAGAGGAACCTATCCGACCTTTGGAAGAGGAAGTTCTGGCCAGCCAAGTCTCCAGGGGCCTGTCTTCCAGGAGGGCTGGGGTAGGGGGAGCCCGAGGAGCCCATGGGACAGTGGTCGGCCAGGCTCTGGTGAGGAAAAACGCCACACTAAGTCACTCGGGACCCAGAACTGGCTGTCAGTCCTCTGTCCTGGGTCCTGGGTCTTGAGAGCATGGGAGGAAGAAGGATGCGATAACCGCTGGCATTTTTGGAATTTCCGGAGAAAGCCACGGAGACCAGGGTGGCGGTGGTTGTGGGTCAGCTGTAGACTCCGGGCTCAGTGGGTGTAGGAGACATGTTTACCTGTAACCTGAGACTCTCACTTTGAGGTGGGAAGGAGTCCACTCACCGGCTGCTGTTTTGTCAGCTTTTGGGGACCTCAGCAGAAATGAGACTGAGATGGTCTCATTATAACATTCTCCTATCTGATCATTCAGACAAATCATAACAGCCTCCGTAGGCCCAGGGGGATTCACCACAAACATTTTGACAGTTGGAACAAGAAGTAGTCAAGGTCACTTTTAATAATGACACCTACCTTCCAATAGCAAAAACCGTCAAACCCACAGTAATTTTCTGTTTGCCATAGTAATTTTCTAAGATGGCTCTGTTGAAAGTGCCTTCCCACACCACCGGTGCCTTCCATTCAGTCACTGTCACCACCTCTGGCCGTTTCCTAGTGACAAAACACAGAGCCCTGTGAGCGGGGACGGCTTTGCTAAGGTGAGGCAGAGACTGCAGAAAACCTGGGGTCAGCTAGGATTTGCGGTCACTGTCCCTGAATCCTGACTGTGGCTTAATGCCAAGCAGTTGGCTGGGTCATTTCAGGGGCAGTATCCTCTGAGTGTGGGCCAGGAGGCCCAGGTGCTTCTGAGGGCTGCCCTGGGGGCCTTCATGGGGATGCTACCTGTGTATCTCATACCCTCTTTCTTTTTCCTGCTTTCCTTGTTCTTTTCTTCCTCCTAATTCCCTTTCCTGTCTCCCCTGCCCTTTCCTAAGCTGCCAGTGGCATCTCTGGGTACTATTTATCCCTGTGGGTACCATCTGAACCTAAGAAGGTCTGATCCTTGACACAAGGGGATGAGAGAGGGACACTGAGCTGAAAGAGAGGAAACAGTTCCAATGTGCCTTTTACCCGAAAAGGATTTGTGAGTAGAAACCTGGTTATAGGTCAAAAAGGGCCTCAGACTGGGGGATTCTGGTGTTATCATTTATTTACAAACAAGGAGACTGAGTCCCCCCAGGGAAGAAGGGACTCAGCAGAGGCCCCCCACAGCCGAGGCTGGAACACCCCGGCCCAGACCCTCTCCTCTGGACTAGGAGCACAGAGAGGAGGGCGAAGCATGTTCTGTGCACTCGGAACACTTGAAAGGAAGCGTTGAAGCCAGCGCAAGCACAGGAAGCCACGTCAAGCTACAACACACTGACGGGCAAAGGCAGAAAGGCTGAGGAACAGAGCAGCTGGGGCCCAGTGCGCGGGCAGGACTCCGCCCTGAGTGGGTGGCGGGGACTCGACTCTGACCCCCTTTTCTCAGGAAGTGGCAGCGTTTCCCACTGGGAAGCGGAGACTGAAGCACAGTCATTTCGATGTAAACCCCAGTGTGCACAGGCCTGGCCCCTGCTAGACACTGCTCGTACTTCATCCCTTTCGGGGAGAAGGCCAGTGTTGGGGGCCAAGTCCTGGTGGTCCCCGCAGTCAGGTCCCTGCTGGCACACAGAACACGTAGATGAGGCCCATGAGAACGTTCCCTCCATCCCACAGGGGTGGAAAGCAGATTTTCACAAAACTGCCCTTGCCCCATCAGCACAGCCAGATTTCTTCTCAGTGAGGCTGGGCCAACCCCACCTCATCCCAGCCTGAGTGAGAGACATGCAGACTGGTCCTCAGGCCTCCTGTCCCTCCGTCACCTTGCTCTGCATTCTAATTCTGGAGCCGACCCTGCTCTCCCACCTCAGCCCTGTGCCCTGCTTCTGGCCTGCTTCCTTCTTCCCCCTGCATAGCTGGAATCGCCTCCAGAGATGGTGGGGGACCTCTCAGGCTGCTCTCCTGAGCCTCCCCATCTTGTCTAGAGTCTCCAACTGAGACTCAGCTCTGCCCTCGCACCCGATGTGCTAGCCACATGGAGGCCAGCTCCTTCAACCGTGAAAGACGCTATATTGGATTCTGCACCAACCATGCGCTTTTTCTTCTGGTCCTTGCAACAGGCCTGCCATGTTTTATGTTCACTGGATAGGTAAGAAAATCGAGGCTCAGAAAGGCTTGTTGACTTGTCCAAGACCACACAGCTGGCTGCTGATGATGGTAACTGACACACGGAGCACTTCCTGTGGGGCCTTCAGAGGTGGGTGCTATTCTGATTCTCATTTGATCAATGAGGAAACTAGCAGAGAGGCTCAATAACCTGCCTGAGGTCACACAGCTAGTAAGGGGCAAAGCTGGGATTTGAACCCAGATAGGCTAGTTCTGGAGTCTGCGCTCTGAGCCGCCACCCTTACCACTTCTTATGTGGACATTTACTTGCTGTGCTGATAAAGCTGCGGTTAAAGCCCAGGTCTGTCATTATTTCCACTCAACTCAGCTACTGCAGGAGTTTATCACTGCAGAATGAGAAGTGAGCTTTCCCCACTTTGTTTTTAGAAGCTTATGTGATGCTTTTAGTCACATAAAACTCCCAGCTTTGTTGAATGACAGGATTTCAAAACACACACACACACACACACACACACACACACACACACACACACACACACGGCTTCTAGCTCCATAACTGACATTTCTGAACTTAAACTCTCCCATGTATTGTCATCTCACTTGTTGCAGTCCTCAGTTTTAGCCTGTCAAGGACCTTTGGATGGTTCTGACCCAGCCTGCTAAATCATGTAGGAGCTGGGTGTCTGGTAAGCAGGTAATGCTATTTCTTAAAAAGCAAAAGAAAGAGGAGGGGAGCGAGTATATAGAACACTTAGGGTGAACGGGGGCTAAGTACTTGACTCTCTTTGTCTTATTTAATCCTCACAACCACCTTATAATTATAAAGTGATGCTACTGTCACTCTCATTTTACAAATAAAGTCGGAGTAGGATAGGAGAAAGGAATTTTTTGTCTTTAGCCATTTAATTTATAGGAAGGGCCAGACCAGGGCACTCAATCTCTTGACATACATTTTGGAAGTCCCCTGCTCCTTACCAGGCCCAGAGCTGAGCATGGAGATCAGAGAAATGAGGAAACCCCCCACCCACCCCTACTCCTTGAGAATCTCCCAGTCCCGACAGGTGATCAGCCTGCTGCACACTCCTCCACGGCAGACCACTCAGTCTACGACTTCCGGAAAGACTGAGTCAGAAAAAGAATGTTCAGTTTGATTACTTGGCTGGGAAAATTCCTTTGAGCAGAAAAATATATCACTATTAAAAATTAATGTTTAGCCCGGCTGGTGTGGCTCAGTGGTTGAGTGTTGACCCATGCACCAAGAGGTCACCGATTCATTTCCTGGTCAGGGCACATGCCCAGGTTGTGGGCCCGATCCCCAGTGGGGGGCATGCAGGAGGCGGCCAATCGATATTCTCTCTCATCGATGTTTCTCTCCCTCCCTCTTGCCCTTCCTCTCTCTCTCTCAATAAAGGAAAAAAATGAATAATTAAAAATTAAAATGTTCTATTTCGCGGCTGTTAACTATTAAATGCCACTGGCAATTTCAACATGTCAGCAACCCTGAAGCCAGGCGGGGTGTGTGTGTGTGGGGGGGGCAGAGGATGAAATCAGCTTCCTGGATAAACCTCTGTATTAAGGTATCTTAGTCATCAAAACCTACAAACCTCCCCCCTCTCCAGCCAAAATAAGAAGTGACAGAGGGCAGGCCACACATGTGCAACAGCTAGCCTTCGCCACAATCAACTGCCCGAGATGTTCAGAGTCACAGAGATGGGCTCTGACAGAAGGGCAGCGCTGCTGGGAAGGACTCGGGGCTGCCCCCAGTCTTCCCAAGCAGGGCACCCGCGCTGCGTCGGCTCGTGTGGTTCCACCAGGACAGGCCAAAGGCTTCCCACGAAGAAATGGTCCTCCGGAACCAAAACCCACACCTGCTTAGGATATTAGTCGCTTTTTCATTTTATGTACTTATTTATGGGAACACTGTGTTATCTACCCAAGGGTTGGGTGGAGGAAGTGTTAAAATTCCATGAATTGTGCAGGTCAACAAAGATGTGGCAAGCATACAACACAGTATTTACTGAACTCCCTCTGAGCAGCGGCTGGAGAGTGATCCAGCAGAGCCTGTGGCGACAGGGACAGGGGAGCGGCTGTGAAACGCAGACAAGAAGATGACGTGGGAAGAGTTTTGGAGGAAGAATCAGCAGGACACGTTAATGAATTAGACTGTGGGGCGGATGGAGGAGAAGGCTGAATCAGAGAAGTGTCCCAGACTGGCTTGAGATGGGAAATAAGAAGAACAAGGGTGGGGCGGGATCATGTGAGACACGCAGAGACATCAAGCAGGTGTTTAGACACACGTCAGGGCCCAGAGGAAACCTCTGGACCAAAGATATAGATGTGAGAGTCATTCTCACACAGATGCTATCTGATGCCCTGGAAATGATGAAAGCACGTTGGAAGGTGGTGTATAAAGAAGAGAGATGAGGATACTGGACTTCACCTCCAGAAGCTCTAATCTCTGAAGGCTGGGAAGAGGGAGAAGCCCCTGTCAAGGGGACTGAGAAGGGAGAGGGAGAAGTAGGAGGAAAATTACAGGGCTCTGGTGTCAAAGAAGCTGAGAGATCTTGATGTGGAAATTTGTACACATTATACTGTGATATGTTTTAGGTAGTTTACAGAAAAGGATACATTTATATATATTTATGTGTTCATTCAGTTGTTTGTCTAATCATTCATTTACCCGAGAAATACACTCTGGTGTCCTGAGAAGGCTTCAACTTGGTGTCGCTTCAAACCAATATTCTTTAGATATCTGCTTGACATTCCTTTAGAGAGAAGCTAAGCCATGCATGGGGGAGAGTGGAGAGAGTGACAGCTGGTGGCTGTCATCTGTCCCTCCTCTCTGCCCTCAGTAATTCAGCCTTGACCCACCACCCAAGTCCCACTCAGCAAATCACAAGTGTCACCCTGGTGACCATCTCTGGCTCATCTAGCTTGCTCCTTGGGAGGTTTTAACCCCTCCACCCACCACACACACACCTAAGGGGCTCATCAAAGCAATAATGTGTCCATAGTCTTACATTTCTAGCAATGGTTTAACCTCTCATAGAGCTACTCTTGTCCAGCTCATCGAATGACACATGGAGGCCCCAATTCCCATCCTTCCACACTGATATGGATCCCCTAACCCAACATAATAAAAGAACTTGCCAGAACAGAGTCAGTCTCTCCAGAGACCAAGACCCCTCGCACTGAACACAGATGCTATGGTCTCCCACCCTCCTACCACCTCTCTAGCTGTTCCTCAGACTTCTCTTCCTCTATCAGCCCTTTAAATGCCGACGTCAGGCAGGACTCGGGTCTATTCCTCTGCCTGAGCAGCCTTCTCCAGGCTTACAGATCCCACTGCCACCTGTATTCTGATGGCTCCTCATCCTCCATCTCCACCATGTATCTTCTGCCAAGCTCGGGCACTGCTTATAGATGGGACACACTGCTTGTGTCCCCCCCAAATTTATGTTAAAACCTAATCTCCATTGTCGGGGTATTTGATGGTAGGGCCTTTGGGGGTGATTAGGTCATGAGGTCATGAGCCCTAATGCACGGGATTAGTGTTCTTATCAAAAAGATCCCAGAGCTTGGCCGGTTTGGCTCAGCGGTTAGAGCGTCGGCTTGCAGACCAGAGAGTCCCGGGTTCGGTTCCCGCTAAGGGCACGTACCTCGGTTGCAGTTTGTCCCCGCCACGGTTGGGGTCGTGTGGGTAGCAACCACTCAATGTGTCTCTCTCACATCGATGTTTCTCTCTCTCTCTTCCTCCCTCTCTATCTGAAGATGGGTGCAAAAATGTCCTCGGGTGAGGTTAAAAACAAACAAACAAAAAAACCCAAAAAGATACCAGAGAGCTCCCTCACCCCTTCCACAGTGAGAAGACGGCTGTGTATAATCTAGGAAGGAGGTCCTCAGCAGACACCAAATCTGCTTGTGCCTTGATCTTGGACTTGCCAACCTCCAGAACTGTGAGAAACAAATTTCTTGCTGTTTACAAGCCATCCAGTCCATGGTGTTTTGTTATAGCAGCCCAGACAGGCACCCTGTGAATCTGTCCAGATGTCCCCCAAGCACCTGAATCCGCATACATCTCTAATTGAGCTCATCACCTCCCCCCACTCCTAGACCTGTGTCTCCTCCTCCAGGCCCTTTCCTGGCCAATGGCTCCCCCACCCCCCAGCAGCCTCTCAGGCCTCATGGTCATCCTGGAGAGCTCCCACCTCCTTCCTCCCCAAACCACATCCTTCTAAGTCAGATTCATCATACCTCCTTACCAATCCTGGCAAATACTGGTTTCATACCTAGTGCCACCAAAAGACTGTGGACGTCTCGAATGTACCCATATTGACTGAATTCTTCTGTCTCCTGTGCCTAACACAATGTCTATGGAAATTTTGACCATGACTCATAGTGAAAAATACATTTATGTCACACCCAAATACACACACACACACAGAAACCAAAGTTCCACTAAACAACACTTACCCTTACTTCATGTGATACCCTCTGATTGTCTATTTAATTTCAATTTTTTTAAAAAGCTGGTGTTGAACCATTAAGCTAGTATCTGAACACATTAATAGATAGTGACCAGTAGTTTGATAAACACCAGCTAGCCTATCACAGGCGTTTGATAAACATTTGTTGTATGTTTGCTAAATGTGTGGCCCTGAGATTCTGTATCAATGTTGCCATTTTACAGAGGAGTTAACTGAATCTCAGAGAGAATTTTCTTGCTCTGACTCACCATCCCGTGGTTTCCAGCACGAGGTGGCCTCTATCCCCTTTCCAGCCGAGAATTTTGTGATTCCCCTGCTGCCACTGACCAGCTGCTGTCAGAACCACCAAGTTATCGCTCCAGCATCTGAGTCAAAACGCCCAGGCTCTGTTTCTCATCTAACCTGTCGTTAAAGGTCTAACAGGGGCTAAGACCGCCTCCCCGCTCAGGGATGCTCTCATGGCACCGCTGCCCACGCAGCCCCTGCCCCTCCTGCCGAGCCACGGATGCGCTGCACGTGGGCAACGCGCGCTTACTCGGGACTAAACCAGTCCGACAGCAGGAGCTCTTCTTCGTTGTCCTCCTTGTCTCTGTCTACGTCTTCTTCCTCTTGGTAACTGTGGGTCCTGCGGACAAAGGGACAGCAAGCTGAGTGAGGCAGGGAGGGCGCTCTGCGGTGTCCGGGCAGGGAAAACGCGTTTGGGGGCCGGGAACACCTGCAGCCGCGACGGGCTGGACAAGGTTCAGGACACTAAACGGTCTTTCACAGAGACACGCTTTGGGTGAAAAGGCGCAGCGCCCATCTTTGCAGTTTAACGACCCCACAGCCCTCAGGTTACTTTGGGGGGTGGGGGGGGACTTGATAAAACAGTCATCATAAGAACACTTTATCTTATTTTTATTTATTTATTTTTTATCCTCACCCGAGGACACTTTTGCATTTATCTTCAGATAAAGCGGGAGGGAGAGAGGAAGGAAGAGAGAGAGAGAAACATCGATGTGAGAGAGACACATCGACTGGCTGCCACCCACACGACCCCAACCAGGGCGGGGACAAACTGCAACCGAGGTACGTGCCCTTAATGGGAACCGAACCCGGGTCTCTCTGGTCTGCGGGCCGACGCTCTCACCGCTGAGCCAAACCGGCCAGGGCTAGAACATTTTATCTTATGACAATCTTTCCTGCAATCTCCACTTCAGCCCAAGCCCCACTCACCCCCAACTTAAATGAAAACAAGAAAACCTTTCACGTTTTGGTCCCAACCATGAAACAGATTCCTTGTATGATTTCAGTAAGCCAGAAAAATGAGCGCACGGGAAGGCCGTGACCACGAAACGTTCATCTGGACTCTCCACGTGTTCAGTGGGTGCAAAACAGACCTCTTGTCTCACAGCTTACCCATTGTTAAACCAGCTCGGAAACCACCAGCCCTTCTGACTGCCGCTGTCACCGAGTTCTGGGCTTCTAAGAAATGAAAGAGATGAGAAACATTATTAGAAAATGAGGCAATCCCAAACTGGGGGTTTTCCAAACTCTTTTTATGACAGAAAATCATTACACAAAAAATTTCTTAAACTGCCAGTTGGTAAAACAGACAGATGTAAAGTTGCTCTGGCTGAATGAGAGAAGACAGACCAGAGTGCCAGGACCTCTGTTCCTGGGGCAGCCCCCGGATCAGCTCATCACCCAGGGAGCCCAGCGGGACAGGAGAGAAAGAGGATGACGGGCGGTGGGGGCATCAATACATGACACCCGAGTCTTGGATCTGCCACTTACTAACGGAGTATGCTTTATGATTAAGAAAGTATGGTTACAACAAGCAGGGAAACAATACAAGAATAGAACAAACAAGAGGGAACAGAAAGAGAAACATTTACTTAGTCATTCAGGTAGATACGTTCACATGACCTTGGTCATCTCAGCAACTGGTGAGAATAAGGGGTATACCTTTATTTTCATTTGCAGCTAAAATGTTGGCTGAGTGGGTTGGGGAAAACTGCCGAGACCCCATGGCATTTTGTAAGCACAAAAACTCAGATTTAATGCCACGAGATCAACTGTATCAGAAATGAAGGCTGAGGAAGGTACAAGCACATTTTGCTCTGAGTTTCCTGGCAACTGAGCAGAAGACAGAGAACTGAAAACTTACGTAGTTCTTACTGGCAGTGACAATAATAATAATACACCCACCAGTTCATCAGAGTCCCAGACTCTTTTCATGATCCTTTGTCTCAAAGAAGTGTCTTGCAAGATTCTTTTTTTTTTTTTTTTTAATCCTCACCCAAGGACATGTTTGCATTTATCTTCAGATAGAGCGGGAGGGAGAGAGGGAGGAAGAAAGAAACATTGATGTGAGAGAGACACATCGACTGGTTGCCACCCACACGGCCCCAGTTGGGGGCCGGGGACAAACTGCAACCGAGGTGCGTGCCCTTAGTGGGAACCGAACCCGGGACTCTCTGGTCCGCAGGCCGACACTCTAACTGCTGAGCCAAACTGGCCAGGGCTTGCAAGACTCTTTATACAACATATGCTGGGGTAGCAAAAGGGACAATATCTACCCTGACTCTTATTAGGAAGGCAGGAATGTTCTCCAAACGACACCACGTAAAGAGACCCTTCATGAGAAAGAAGCAAGGGCAAAACACAGCCATGGTCTTATGAAGCGTGTCTGGGAGGCCAGAGGCATGCTGCCCAGCTCCCTGGGAACCCATCTCTGCCCTCCACCTCTGACCAGAGCTCCTTCACCAGCTGCCATGTTAAGAATGGGCCGTAGGAGGTGCAGGGGTGGTCATGGGAGACGTCCCGGAGACAGTGAGAATCCAAAGCACTTACTTTGAGTGATATATCCACAAGAAAGAGCCTTCTGGGCTAAAAGCAAACAGGAAAGAAAAACAGATCACATTACTTTTAATTCTGAGGAAAGCTATTTTGCAGCCATTATCATTGAAGGCCGGGGCTGAGCTGAGAGCCTGGTTTCAGCTACTCCTAGGTTTCCACCTCCCTTCGAGATATAACCAGTGATCTCAGGAGACTGGGAAGACTGCAGTCACCTCAGTGTTACCCAGAACAAGGAGGTCTCTGGAGACTCAGATCTTAGTGAAAAAAACAACAACAGCTCTTCATTGTGGCTTCAACAAGAGGGAGAGGCTCACAGATGGGTTCCCTCCTGTCACCGCCTCAGGAACACCACGGCCCAGCCATCCCTCTCCCAGGATGTACCTTCCTGCAGAAAACAAAACGACTGTGGCGTGCAGCTCAGAGCTTCAGGGACGCGCTGTTCCCTCGTCTAGAAACTTGGACGGATACCTCCCTTGCAGGGCCATTGTAAGAGCTGGAGGGAACGCACAGCACAGCTCCCGGCACGCGCAGACGCTCCGTAACTAGTAGCTGCTCTCCTCGTAATCGCCACCACCACCACCATTCTTTTGCCACAGCTCTCCAATTCTAAGATTTGTTTTTCCATCCAGTCTCAGATCGAGCGCTGTCCTGGATGGCCTTCTTTCAGACACTCTGCTGACAACGGTTCTATTTACTCATCGGTTGCTGTGTTCGATTGAGTTATTTTAGAATCCTTTCTAGCCCGGCACCGCCCCCCTGTCTGAGATGAATGCCCTCGGCTCACCCCAGATCCTCACACAGCCAGTTCACAAGGTGGCAAAGCAGCTGCTGCCTTGTAAGCCCCTCAGACATTCAAGCAGATACCTCACACCGAGGAATGATGTGGCCACAGCCTGGGTGCCCGTGGCCCTGAAGAGCAGCCCCAGCTACTGAGGACGGACAGCGCCCAGCCCAGCACAATGACCCTCTTTGTGGAAGGCCAGCGCCAACGTGCACATCTGTGCCTTTGGCTCCCAGATTTTAATTCTGTGAACCGCCCAAAATCTGGAAGCCCGACTCTGGCCGCAATTCAAAACACCAAGATTATCCAATCAAGCGCTCACAGCTTCAAGGGCATCCACACAGGCATCCTAACTCAGGTCAGGACCCTCACGGGGCACTTGTTCTATCGGATTCTTCCAAACGCTACACTCTCCCTTCTATTGGCCAGAACGCCCTGTCCCAGTCTGCCCTCTGGAGCAGAGGGTGACAGGGACGCTGACGATGAGGAAGGTGATGAACACGGCAGCTAGCATCTCTTGAGGGCTTGTTAAGTGCCTGACATTGCCCTAAATGGTTTATACACAATACCTTATTTAAGCCTTCCAACAATCCTACGAAGCAGGCACTAGCACCATCCCCATGTTTACAGATGGGGAAAACGAGGAACAGAGCGTCCGGTAAGTTGCCCAAGGTCACAGAGGAGGTAAGTGGTGGCCCAGGAGCAGCCCAGGCAGCCCAGCTCCGGATTCAGCCCTGGAGTACCCAAGGGAGGCGTGAGGTCCCTTCACCCAACTCGGACTGATTTTTCCTTCGAACTAAGCACCCCCAGTTTCCTCAATTTGCAAGACCTAGTTTGCAGACCTCTCTAACCTGGTCACACTCATCTTGTTTTTCTTACAATGAATTGCTCAGAATGAAGCAGAAGGATGCTCCAGAAGCAGTCAGATCTCTGCAGCACCCCAGGGGGAACACAGCTCCCAAATTCCGGAGCCCTTGTTCCATCGATGGACCTCAAGGAGCAGTTCCTATTTTAGTAGCCAAGCTCATCAAATCTTAGCATTTAAGGATCAGAAGACATTCGAATGTTCGCCCAGGCCGCCATCGTGAACGGGGGGCTACTGAAACCTTCACCATGAGGACATCAGCAGCGCCCACAGCTCTCCCCGCACAGAGCTGCACGGCCCACGCTTGGGACGAGTCGCACCCGTGCCTGTGAAGGCAAAGGCACTGTGCGTTTCTGCAGCTGCCCGCGGAGACTTCTTTCTGTCAGAAGCCTCTCCAGCTGGAATCTCCGAGGCATTGTAGCTTCCAAAAGCACAGAAGCAGCTTTTGGGTGAATGCACTCAGGAATGTTTAATTCACTGTGCTTTCCAGAGTTAAAAAAAAAAAAGAAAGAAAAAAGAAAAGCTGCAGCCAGGCACAGATGAATCACCAGCGACTCAAGCGTATTTTGCAGCAAAAGTCAACAACTTGGGTTGCTCCTTTAAACTCAGCACATATCTCAGGATTGCAAAAACCAGGGTGGGTTTCTCACGGAATTTGTCTGTAAATCCTTAAGGTGATTTCTATATCTGGCCATACGAAAAATTTAAAATTACATTTTGGGCTTCATAAGACCTTACTGTTTCTGAATCTAGCCGGCCCAGAACTGCAAAAGGACCAAAATCTTGGCATTCGGACAAGGCAGAAAAGACAGTGAATTAGCCAGAAGGTCCTTGGCGCTCTAATGCTTTTAAAGACAGTTCAGGGCTCAGGGATGCGGGAAGGGTGGAGTCTCTTCTTTATGGTTTCAGTTACGTCTGCCTTCAATGCAACCTGGTGACTTGGCTAACACTAGGAGATGGGAGTCAGTCTCATCAACATCGAGTCATCGGGTTTCATAATTACCTGTTGATATATTCCCAAAACACAACGATTACCGTTGAGACGACCAGCATTGACAGGATCACTTTTCCTTTGACATTCATTATTTTGTCCTGGGAAAAGAAAAAAAAGGGAAAATAGACTCGATACATCCAGAGCAAGATATGGTTTTTCAGAAATGCTTCCACGTATCTCCTCTCTACAATGAAATGTTCATGAATGTTTAACGACAGCCAAGGAGTGCACTCTACCTTAAATTGCACAGGCCTGCGATGGCGGAGGAGGCCAGCTCGACGAACTGACAGGGCTCCTGTGTTGGGAAGGATGCTACGGCCACTTTGGGACTCAGAGGGGAAAGCACCTGGGTGATCACGAGGTCCGCCATGGATGGGGACGCGGGAGGGAGTAACTGTTTCCACGGCCGCCAGCTGCCTGCTCTCAGAAGAACCACCTGCAGGAACCATCCGTTTCCTAGCTTTGCTTCCCTTCATACCCGGACTACACGCCCGGTGCTCAGAGAGGGAAACCACGCAGGCCTTGACAGTCTAGGCTCGCCCACTTCCCACCCCCACCCAGCTTTCCCCTCCACCCCACAGCCAGCCGACAGTTGGCGCACAGCGAGCACACGGGTATGTCTTGAGTGCGGCGTGAAACTGCGGTCGCGGGGGAAGGGGTGCTGGGGGGGGGGACAGCGGGCCGGGAAGCACTTTAACTCGGGTGGTCGGGGAAGGCCTCGCTGGGGAGGTGACGGAAGCTTCCCCAGGAATGAAGACAGGATGGGAAGGGTGAAAAGCGTGCCGTGAGAAGGGATGAGACTATTTGGGATGAGACAGGCTGACAGGAGAAAAAGCTTCTTGTGTTTGAAAAAAAAAAAAAAAGACAAAAGCAAAAAACCTGAACAAGAAAAAATAGAGCTCTCTCACCTGAGCAGGGGGAACAAGGCTGGGTGGGCAGGGCAGAGTCTGCGAAGGTGTAGAAAGGGGTGGGGGACCCACATCTAGAGCTGGGCTATCACCTGATCCGACTTCATTCAGAGACCACTGGGCCGGGGAGTGCTGGGGTCGGGAGTGGACGTGGAGACAAGGGCACACACGAGGAAGTGAGGTGGCAGGTTATGCCAATGGCCGAAGAGAGGAAGTGGCCTGTGCTGAAAAGGTGGCAGAGGAGATGGAGAGAGGAGATGGAGAGAAGTCAATTAATTCCTACACTTTGGAGAGAGAATTGATAGGATTTGGCTGGTAATGCAGATGGCAGGGATGGGGGTGGGGGCAAGGTTTCTGCTTAAGCAGGTAGGGTGTGCCATTTCCTCAGGGGGGCTGGAGGAGGCCCAGGTTTGGGGATGAGAGTCATGAATTCCCTTTTGGATGTGTCACTTCTGAGGGGTGTAGGAACACCGAAATGGAGAGGACGGGTAGGCAAGAAGCAATTCGGGTCTGCAGTGCAGCAGAGGATGTGGGTGACGGGAGGTGTCGTCCACATGGACAGGGTTTAAGGTGAAGGAACCGAATTCCATCACCTAGGGAGAGGATGTGGAGAGGGAAAAGTAAGGGAAAGGGCCCTGGGCTGCAGTGACATTTGGAGGTAGGACAGAGGAGATGAGAGGGACAGGCCCGAGGTAGGAGGAGAACCAAGAGGGTGGACGCCTGGAAGCCCAGAGGAGAGAGTGGCTGGCTGTGCCCTTCATCAGTCACTGCCTTTGTGAAGCCACTCCCCATCCCTGCCCTGACCTCCAGCGGAGCCCTTTCCTCTCCTCTGGCTCCCCCATCACCCCCATTCACACTATGTGCACATGGCCTTGGCAGGTGGCCCACAGGGGAACATCCGCCCGTGGCTCTTCTCCTCCACACGTGGGTCTGAGCTTCCTGAGGGCAGGAGGGACATGCCAGTCAACCCTGAACGGCCAGTGCCCCGCACAGGTAGATGAGGCCCTCTATCAATGTCTGGTGAGTGAATTCAATAAAATGAAAATGACATGAAATGTGTCCTTTCAGGGAACAGGATATCGTGCAATTCTTTTCAAAGAGGGTCTCAGACAATTCCAGGCTTGATCTCACGTGCTACATCGCCTTTATGATAATTCAGTTAAAGAGCAGAGAGTACAGGATTATCAGCCACGACGCTCTCGTCCCCCTTGCTTAGAAAGAGCGCTGTTGGGAAACAGAAGCGCCAGGGCTGAACCCAAGGTCCCAGCTCAGCAGCTTTCAGATGGAACGAGGGTCGGCGGTACTCACAGGCACAGGAAGATGGGCCTGGGGGCCCCATGTCACCCTCAGTCTTGAGCCTCTTCCCTTTGAGTGCCTTATGAGCTGGCTGGCACACACGGCCTAGGGCCATGGCAAAGTCACAAAATGCAAGTGCGTCTAACTGAGCCTCCCTGCTGGAAAAAGCCACCTAAGTTTACAGCAGTAGCACCAGCATGGAGTGCTAGAAGGGTCCTGGGTTTGGGAGCAAACAGATCCGGATGGAGACCGTGGCTACCGCTCCATGCCGAAGTCTTCACTCCCAGAGAAGTGTGGACGGTGATCAAACACGTGGGCTTTGGAATGAGGCGGGGACTGGGGTCCCGGCTGATACACACGAGGCCGGGTAACCCCGAGCACGCGGCAGGCCCTCATCCACGTCTCCAAATAGCGCTGAAAACCAAAAAACCTTTTTTTGTAATTCAATCGGCATCACAGCCCTAACTGACAGGAGACTATTTATAATCCTTATCCCACTGATCGAGACTGTTTAAATGTTTCTTTACATAAATATTGATGCATTTTTCTTGTCTGGTGCTGCTGCACCGAGTGTGTTACATAATACATGATATATAACCCACACCGGAAAAATTCCTCATTCCAGGCCTGGGGCTTCAGAAAAGGGATTGTGGACCTGTAACAGATCCTATTAAACTGGTTTCCTTGTCTCTAAAATGGGGATAAAAATGGCCACGATTGCAAGAGATAAGGTTCATAAAATATTTAGCATTGTGCCCGGAACCATATAAATGTGCAAGAAAAAAAGGTTGGTTCTTATTCCTGGTATCCATAAAACAGGCTGTCGGGAGGACCCAGTGAGATGGCACAGTGCCCGGTATTTAGCAAGAGCTCAAAACAGACTTGATGTAGAGGGAGAAGGGTTTCGGCATAAGAACATGCGAAGCAACAGAGTGCAGGGAGATGCACACTCGGGACTCCAAGGTGCATCCACCTGTTCTACGACAGCCCCAGGAAGAGCTCCTGCTACAACCCGCTGCCTGCGCTGAGGCCACCACACCGCCCCATGTGCGTCCGGGCGCCATCATCCCACCTGCCGAGGATCAATGCGATCTGTCTCCCAGTGTAAGAATCGTGACGGAGAGACACGCCAACTCTCGGGGTGGAGAACATGGGGCTTACAGGGCGAGCCAAATCAGACACATCTCCTGATCGCCTCTCCACGCAATGTGTTGATGATTTTCATTTCAGAAACTGGCATCAGAAACACTTCGTGGAGACCCTTTCTTTCCGGACTTCACAGATTGCTTGCATCGGCCCATCGTCACTCTGGTTGGAGACTTCCGATTGGCAGCTGCCCAAATGAGCCAGTATCACACCCTTCAGCAAAGCACTAGGAACGGGTGTAGACGTGCTTCCTGGGGTCTGGAACACACGTCTCTGGAGAAGGAAGGGCTGGCAGGGTGGCCAACGAGTCTTTTAAAACACTTCTGAGGCATGTGGCCGCCAGCGTGGTCTAAAAGTCTTTCTGTCATGTGTTTGTCTCTCCGAATTTTCAAAACTGTGTTAATTCTGAAGATGGATGGTTGACTCTCTTAGCCACCAACTAGGAAACCTGGGGTTGCTTTTAGAAGCAACCGTTTAAGGGGTAGAGCACAGAATTAGGACTGCCAAATAGCGACACTCTGCCTCATGTGGGAACCTGTAACTGGGTCACCTGGCCCTCACCCCTCAGAGGACAAGGTGACCTCAGCCACACCCAGTCCCACCACAGCGTCCCCACCATCTCTCAGGCCCTCTGACCCCCGTGCTCCCGGGTTCTCTCTGAATCCACCCTACCTCCCCTAGGCTGCCTGGGCCACTCCCAGAGCCCAGCCCTGCACAGCTTCCCAAAGGGAACCACAGGCACATTGTGCTAGAACCCGGGGGCATGTCTAAGGGCAGGGTCACCTAGTGAAGCCTGTTACTTCTCCGCCTTCCCCGCTTCACCCTCCTCCTCTTCCTTTTCCGCCTGTTTCCCTGGAGTATCAGACAGACTTTTCCACGTGGCTCATAAATGAATTCTTCCTTACCCACGCCCAGCCTGCCCCACACAGAACAACACACACACACACACACACACACACACACCTCTGGTCTGAGCTAAATGAAGGTATTCCTCCCAAACAGAAATCCTCTCCGAAAGGCATTCGAGTGGACCGTGGACCTTGCTTTCTCTGTCTCATGTGAGGGGAAAGGTGAACGTCTCAGCTGAAGAACAGCTCAGAAGCCCTGGAAAAGCCATTAAGTCCGGCAGCTGGAATCTGCAGGGGACAGCGGTGGCAGAGGAAGCCAAACCTTCCCGCAGCTGAAGAATCCTCCCCTCGGCCCGTGGCCCCTCCCCCAGCACTAGTCCCCGCCCCCTGCTCCCCGGAGCTGCCCCTGCTCGCTCAGCCAGTCACTCCTGGATGATTGAGATGGGGTCAAGGACTCTGAGTGACAAGTGTGTGAACAGGTAATGGGCAGGGAGAGTGCAGGAGAGTTGGATATGAAAGACCTTGGACAAACTCCTATCTTCTGTCCCCACACCCTCCGTTGCAGGGAGAAACGAGGCCGGGGCTCTTATATCAGCCGTCCTAGCCGTGGGCCTCGGGCAAGTTCTCCGGCCCTGAGCCTGTACTGACATATACAAAATGCAGCGTCAAGCACCCTCCTCTGGGGGGCCTGGAAGTTCGAAAGGAGACCGCGTGCCTGGCCGGGGTGGCTCAGTGGTTGAGCGTGACCCATGCACCAAGAGGTCGCTGGTTCGATTCCCGGTCAGGGCACATGCCCAGGTTGTGGGCTCAATCCCCAGTGGGGGGCATGCAGGAGGCAGCCAATCGATGTTCTCTTGCATCGATGTTTCTCTCTCTCCCTCCCTCTCCCTTCCTCTCTCTCTAAAGTCAATAAAGAAAAAAAATTAAAAACGAAAGGAGACCACGAGCATGAAGCACTGTACCAGCTGTCAGCATGTGCTCCACGGACGGCGGCCACAGTGACGGCCACACCTGGATGTATGGCTCTGAAGGCAGGGGTGAGGCTTCACCTGAGAGAGGCGTGTGGGTGCCCAGGGCAGCACCACACAGAAGCTCAAGGGCAGGCCCGCCCCACGCCCACGGCGACTCTGTGACAGTCAGCTCCCCTCCCCACGACTCGGGGCCCAGCCGCTCATCTTGTTTGCCCCACGGCCCGGAGCTTGAGCTGGGCAGGGAAGGAAGCTGAGGCTGACTGGCATTGGAAACCAGGGTCACGGGTTTCTCTGGCCTTAGACTCTCCGTCCCCGAAACAAGTCATTCGGACGTCACTTTCCATGACAGGCTTTCCTAGTTGACCCAGGACGTGGATAAGAGATCACCACTGGCTGGAAGTCTCAGTATGAGAAGGCAGTTCACGTGGCCACAGGGAGCGCATCTGGCTGCGGTGGCCCCAGTGACTTCCTTAAAGCCACCATCAAGGACAAGGTCACCGACCAACACGAGTTGAGCACAGAGGTCAGCTTACCCAGAAGCCAATAAAGCCTGGTCTCAGGACCCTGGCAGATGGGGTGGGGAATGAGTAAGGCCCTAATGCTTCCCAGAGGTGAGGGGTGTTTCTCTGCTTGGGGGCGGGGGGTCACTCCGGCCTTGGTGCCCGGACTGGGGCTGCAGGTGGGCCTGAGGGACTGACCCCACGACCTGCACGCCCGCCTGGGTCCCTGTAACAACCGACCCCAGGCAGACCTTGTAACACACACAGGAGCCTTCCGCTTTGCCCTCGAGGAGAAAGAGCTGAACTAGATGCCGCTCTGCTCCCTGCTTGGGGGTCACGACGATCAGGACACTGGCCCCTCGTGCCCACACCCTCCCCCCGCCCCACCCGGGACTAAGAGCTGAGCTCTCCGGTGCTCTGGCCAGAGCCACCTGAGCAAGAAACTGCCGCAAGGCGTACAGATGTGGCACCACCAACGACAAGTTGTGAAGCCGAAAGAAACTTTTCTAAGCTCTCAGTAATAAAAAGCGGCCGCCGATGAGCCACTGCTAGAGGCAGAACTGATTTGTCTTTCTTTCGTCTCCATTCACATTGATGCTACAAAATCAAGAGTGTGCAGCCAGACTATGACAAGTGCATTAGACACCCAAGTGATACTAATCATCTTTACATTGTTTTCACATCATTTTATGATGATGTTGTTTTCTGGGTTTTGTCCTATTTGGAGTATTTGTCAGTTTTTGTTATTTGTTGTGATGTCTGCTCATATTCTAAATACAGTTGACCCTTGAACAACGCAGGGATGAGGGGTGCTGGCAGTTGAAAATCTGCATATAACTTTTGACTTCCCCAAAACGTAACTACTCATAGCCTACAGTAGACGGAAGCCTTACCGGTAACATAAACAGTGATGAACACATATTTGTATGTTACTGCATTCTTTCCATAAAATAAGCTAGAGAAAAGAAAATGTTAAGCAGGTCATAAGGAAAATCTATTTACAGTATTTATTGGAAAAAAATCCATGTATAAGTGGACCTACGCAGTTCAAACCCATGCTGTTCAAGAGTTAACTGTATCCATTTCCACACCTAATACTGTATTTGCAACTTTGCGTTCTTTTTCTAAAGAGGGCCCTGAAAACTGAGGCAGCTTCAGGCCCTCACAGCGCTTGGATGCTCCCGACTGACCAGCCGGGCCCTGGGCTAAACACGTTACCAGCCGCTCTCAAGTGAAGCTTCACGCCAAACCTCTGAAGTCCCTCTAGAATCATCCCCGTTTTAAAGCTATGAAAGCGGAGGCTCAGAGAGGTTAAGTAACTCGCCCAGCGTCACACACCATAAAGTGGCAGAGCCGGGATTCGGGTCCAGGGCATGGGCCTCTGGTGCCCACCATTTGCACCGCTCTGTTCTCAGAAAACACGGGGGCTCACCCATGGACTAATCCCTCAGACCTCTCAGGGACGTCCTCGGATTTGCCTCTCACGATGATCACGCAGTGACTGACCCAAAGCTGGCCACTCACGGGCGAGCCTCGCCGAGGGGCTGGCTGGCTGGCTTCCCCGCTGACCAGCTGGTGCGCTGGCTGTGCCATCTGGCACCTCCTGTGTGCCTGGTGCGGCTCCTCCCCGCTCGCTCCCCTGTCCATCCCTCAGCGTGGTCAGCGCAGCTTCAGCGGGGGCTGAGACGGCAGGGCTCACCCAGAAGGGGATGCCCGTCTGAAAAGCAGACCCTCGGACGCCCAGGCCCAGCTCCCGGCAGGGGGCTGATGCTGGAGGTGAAGAGGGAGAGTGCTGCCTTACCCAGAAACTCTCTACATTGGCGGGCGTGGGCCCCGGCTGGGTGATTCAATTGGTCAGAGCGTCGCCCTGATACGCCAAGGTTTGGGGTTCGATCCTTGGTCAGGGCACGTACAGGAATCAACCACTGAATGCGTAAATACGTGGGAAAACAATTAAGATATTTTTCTCACTCTCTAAAATCAATCCATTAATTTTTAAATGAAAGAAATAAATCGGTGGGTGTTACAGGGAAATGCTCCCCATTGGAAGAAACATGTTACAGTTCCTGGCGGGGAAAGAGCGCATGGACGGCTGTTTCCAGTTATGTTCTTCATTAGGAGGGTCAGGGTAAACACAGACGGAGGAAACCTACAGACAAGTCTCAGACTAAACACATGGCCCAGTGTCGCTCTAGCCGTCACAGACGGAACGACCTGTTCTCCGAGGTACATCTGGTCGTGCCTTAAGTGCCCTTCAGGAGATCTGAAGCCTGGATCCAGCCAGCTCTGCCTTGCTGCCTGGCCCAGACCCTGTGCAGGGGTTTTTCCAAGATAAATAAGGTAAGGTAAACAAAGGAGTTACTGCCCGGAGAGGGCTCCGCAACCACCCACAGCGTGGCCCCTGCATTGTCACTGAAGCTGCAGAGAAAACCCAGGTCGCAGTCACAGCCCCGAGAGGTCCCGCCAGGGGAAGCAAACGCAGCGGAATTTATAGCGACGTCCCTGAGCCAACATCCTGCCAGCTCCCACTTCCAGATCCCATGCCGGGGAGGGAAGGGCCTCGGCTTCTTCCAGAACTACTGAGGGGGGCCAGCAGGAGGTTAGGGGAGAGTGAGGGTCCTCCCCCAGGTAGATCTGCGCCGCAGCCCGCTCAGTCCCCCCAGTGACCCCGACAAGGCAGAAGTAAATCATTTCAACATTTCACATACCTCATCGTCTGCTTCTCTCCCCCCAGAGTAAAAGGCAAAACAACGAAGTTCTATTGAGCTCCGTTCTGCAGAAGGAGGCAGGGCTGGGAGGAAGGGAAGGTGCTGTGGTCCAATTCCTGTCAAAAGAATAAACAGCTGTTTCAGAAGGAGTGGGGGAGACAAATCCCAGAGCAGCCAGAGGCTTTGTTCCTTGCTGGCCCTGGGAAGTGGGCTGCTTATCAGGCCTGTTGACTCAGACCTACAGGCCAGGGCAGAGCATTTCTCTCCGGGCTCATGAACGGCCCGGCCTCCTTCATCCAGTGAAACTACCGGTCCAAACTAGGCCTGCTGTCAGAGGAGGGAAGGCCACAACCCCAGAGAGGGACACACAGGCTGCCCGAGTCACCCACTCCTTGGCAAAAATAGGAACTGTTCTGAACCCAAACAACCCCAAGTGACTACTACTAGGCACAGCCAGTGGAGAAGTAAAAAAAAAATAAACTAACTCACTACATGCAGAGGGGCGGGTGAAGCACAGTGTCCTCAAGCCTGTCGCTGTGATGCTACCTCAACGCTCCCCAGAGTGCAGCCTGTCCTCTACATCCTTCAGGCTTTGGAAATTTTGTTTGAACACGATTTTTATAGAATGTTACGAGATCGCCCGCATTGCAAACCAAGCTATGAGAACTTTAAAAGGCCCAACCCGGCTCTTGGGCTGAATAATGTTTAACCCTTCCCACATCCACCTCCTGCTCCCAAAATAGAATTTTCCAGCTGCAAGGGACCTTAGAGAGTGCCTTTTCAAACAGTGAACGAAAACTCTCTCAGAAACCCATGAAATCACTCTCCGAACTCCACCGTGGGAAACAGGGGGCACGGAATGCCTGGGCTGAAGCAGGGAAGCAGGCTCAAAGCCCCCTCCTTCCCTCCCAAGTGCCCCAGCCCCAGGCTAAGGAGAGGGACCAAAACCCAACAGAAAGGAGCCAAGGACTGCCCCACCCCCACCCACCCCGAAGGGCTGCCTAACCCAGCATCTTCCTTCGTTCTTCAGAGCAAATTTCATAGCCCTCTGCTCTGGGGGCACGAGCTGGCTGGCCGTGAACTTTGGGGTCTGGAAATTCTTCCTCACAACCTGCTTAAATCCTTCCTGCTGGTATCAACCAAAGCTGCACAAATGCACACCTGTGAGCCAGTCATGCCGTTCCAGGCCTACACCCCAAATAAGACGCACATAAGCCCACTGAGTCGTGGACTGGAACTGGAATAACACACCCGAAGCTGGAAACGGACCCGCGCCCTGGTCAGAACAGACCTGGCTTTCCAGCCCCGCCCGCAGGCCCCGCCTCCTCTGCCTCTCACTCCCGCCTTGGCTGCGGGCCCTCCCCTCACCCCTCTGCCCCTGGATGTGCCCATGTGGGAAGGTTGCTCCAGGACACTGTTGCCCTTCCTGGGGCATCTCGGGCCTGCTGCTTCCTGAAGAAGGCGCTTGACAATTGCACTGCGGTCTGCTGCCAGTCACGCCAGGGTCCTCGTACCCTGTGCCCCGTCACCCAGCACGCAGCCTGTTTTAATAAGAGTACAGGCGATGTCAACGCAGAGTTCAAACAACGAAGCCTGGATGACTGAAGGGGAAATGTTTGGCGCGCTTCTGCTATCCTTTGGATTTCACCTTGGTGTGTCCTACAGAGGTTATTGCTTTTTTTTTAATTTTATTTTATTTTCTTTATTGATTTTAGAGAGAGGAAGAGAGAGATAGAAACATCGATGAGAAAGAACATCGATTGGCTACCTCCTGCATGCCCCCCACTAGGGATTGGGCCCACAACCTGGGCATGTGCCCTGACTGGGATTCGAACCGGCGACCTCTTGGTGCATGGGTCGATGCTCAACCACTGAGCCACACCGGCCGGGCCAGAGGTTATTGCTTTTCGTGACAAAGCCAATGAGTTTCCTGATGAGAACTGTGAAGTCCTTGCAGTGTCAGTGGATCCCCACCGCAGCCGTCTTGCCTGGATCAACCCACCAGGAAGAATGGCGGTTTGGGCCCCATGAACATTGACTACTGTCAGATGTAACTGAACAGACTCCCCGAGACTACGTGTGCTGTGAGAAGGTCCTGGTCTTGCACTGCGAGGTCTCTTCATCACCGATCCCAATGCGGTCCTCAAGCATTGGACTGCCAGTGACCTCCCAGTGGGCCAAAGCGTGGAAGAAACCCTCTGCCTGGTGAGGGCATTCCAGTTTGTGGAAGTCCACGGAGAAGTCTGCTCAGCAAACTGGACCCCGGCTCTCCTACGATCAAGCCACATCGGACTGTTTCCAAAGAACACTTTGAGAAGGTGAATCAGTACATCACCCTGTGTGCTCCTGCAGCTTCTCAAAAGAATCACAGTTGGAACTCACTTCTAGCATTTCAAGGATGGTTATGTATAGAAGGCAAAAAAATCAATTATGCTTGCATTCATAAATAGTACTCTAAATGTTTTATGTTTGTAACATTGGCTAAGGCTTTTTAAACATGGCTAGTTACCAAAAAAAACAACAACAAAACAAACCCCAAAAGTATATCTGCTGTGAACTTGTTGGGATTCTATACACAGCACTGAGAATGAACCAACTACAGCTACGAACATCAACAGGATGGATTGCGCACACACAGCACTGAGGGAAAGAAACCTGATTCCAGTTATTTCAAGTTCAAAAACGGGCACACCCTATATATGGTGCTAGAAGTCAGGATAGGGGTGGTGGAGGCTGGGATGGGGCTGGTCACGTTGTTTTTTGAGCTGGATAGTGGTGACACGGGTATGTCCACCTTGTGAAAACTCATCACACATGGGCCTTTTCCATGTATGTGTATGTTAAGAACAAAAAGGAACAGGAACCTTCCTGCTGAAAGCTGCCTTCTCTCAGGCATTGTCTTCCCCTGACACTGGCTCAAGGGCCACAGGACCATGGACCGCCCTACCTTTTCCTTCACTTGGGTTCCCCACCCCAACACCAAGCGCCACCAAGCACCTCACTGGTGGTTCAGGGAAGATCTGTTGCATTAAAGGGTCCATGAGTCTGGACCCAAGGTCAAAGCGATGGGAAAGATAACAGAGTCTGGAGGTGAAGGAGCTGGGCTAAGATAAACTGGTCCTTTTGATAAGCAAGCACTGGTCACGGGTCAGAAGGGTCTCCCACTTTACAGTTTGTAGAACAGCCTCTCCTTTATCTCAGTGATCCTCAGGACCACCCACAGGTGGTCAGGGAACGAAGGAGGCTCCGGGAGCCTCGGTAACTCGCTCACTGTCCCCAGCTGTGAGCCTGGTACTGCTCTTCCCCTCAGTGCTTCCAGGGGACATTCTGCAGGTCAGTGGACTCCAGCCAGGCTGTTTAACCACAGCTCAACAGAGCCTGCACACTGGAAGGCAGAAAATTAAACTTCTATCCAACATGATCTTCCTCCTTCCCTGACACTCTCTCTTGCTCAGACTCTCAAAACAAAGGAGCGCACACTTTTGGCTATTCCTCGACTGAGAGGCAGAGAACCAACCGGTAGCAAATGAGCCTCGGGCTGTATGGCTCTGCTGATCAAAGGAGGCCAGAGGCTGTACCAGTAAGAGCTTAGCATGGTGCCTGGCAGGGCTGACTAATCTCGTCATTCTAATCTTATCATTCGATGGGTCACTAGGCCCCTTCCAGTCCTAAAAGCCATGGATCTGTCAGATAGCAGCCAGCATTCGATACCTGTCCATCTGCCACACCCCGAGTCAAACAACTGCAGGGCCTGGGAGTTGCAGCCAAAGGGGCCTGCAGCCTGGGTGTGGGGAGCCCTGGTTTTGTGTCCCAGGCCACCTCCTGCTGCGAAAAATGAAGGTCAAAATCCCTATGCTGCTTACCTCTGTGAGGATATGAGGATTAATTGTTCTTGGCAAAGAACACTACAGACCAACAGGTTGAAGGCTGTCCCTGTTTGTGTATTCCTAAATATGTTTAGGGCAGTCACAAAGGAGGTGCTTGTTGATACTTGCATGTGACAGAGCAATTTGGTTGGTTTCCTCCCCTGTGTCGGGGAAAACCATCATCCCCACCTCTCAAGGTGGATGAGAGGTTGAAGAGTGTGTTGGTTACAAGCATACACCGTGGGGCCAGGCTGGCTGGATTTGAGTCCTGGCCCTGCCGCCTCTTATGCTGTGCAATCCTGGGCAACTTACTTAGCTTGTCTGTGCCTCTGTTTCTACCTCTGTAGCCAGGCACCAGATTGCAGTGGGTCATGGAATGAACCTCAGGTGAGGAAGTGATGTAAGTATAAGGACCTCTTTCTTTCCAGCATGGGAAGGGTAGCCAGCTAGAGGCCCCAGAGAAAAAGGCAGATGACTCTGGAGCACATCGCGGACAGTGGGAATGCCTTGATGAGACAGAGCCGAGGACAGAAAGGCTTTGGAGACCCAGAGGGAGAGGACAGACGCTGAAGAGCAGCCCTGCAGGGGAGGGTGGAGGACTCCCCTACGGCAGCTGGAAGATGCTCCCCCTTGTGCAAAAGGGAAGGATACAGGACGGCTGGGTTGGTGATAAGTTTGGGAGACAAAGTAGGTAGTTGACAAGTTCTAATCCAGAACAGCTGAAGTATGGAGGCAAAGCGGGTGGGGTGTGTGGGTGGCAGGGGATCTGCGGGGCGTGGAGAATCGTCACCAGGAGCCTTGAATCCCCACCGTGCCAAGGAATCTGCATTTCATCCTGATGGTACTGGGTGTTGTTCAGTGGCATCAGGCCAAGAGAGTTTCAGTACATGATTTGCTTTATTGGAATTACGTGGCTGCAGGCTGAGGGTGGGTGGGAGAAGGGAAATCTCCAGCCGGGAGGACGCCGGGGGCTGCTGGCCCATGCCCGTGTGAAGGCGTGGGGCCAAAGCGGCTTGGAGGGACACGAAGGAAGGGGCATCTTGAGACCTTGGGTAACCTGAAATCAATTCTCTCTCAAACTCGGCTTAAATGTCACCTTGGTGAGAACTTCCTGGATTTAAAGTGAACTTGCCTTTTGTAGTTTACTTATTTACCTTTTAAATTTCCTTCTTGACCAGAAGGTCAATGCTGCGGGCGGAGAGCTTTGCATGTTTTGTACCACGTGCAAGTAAGTACCTGTTGTAGCCCCTGGCACTCAGACACCTTTGTAGGCTGAACACATGCCTCGTACAGTGCTTGGCACCTAAGCGTTCAATAAATGTGAACTACTTTTAAAATGGATGGCAATAATTTCAGTGATGACAGCGAAATGGGATCAAGGGAGTGAGACAGACATGCCAGTCCACTGCCACTCACAGTGGGGCTGGGACACCTCACCTGGGAGCCTGTTAGACCCAGACGCCACGCCCACCCAGCCCCAGCCAATCGGGCGCCGCCGGGGCCCAGGCCTCTGCCTGCCGGTCTCCAGGTGATGCCACTCTCACCCAGCTTTGCCAAACTGCCCTGGGCTGGTTCCCAGGTTTCTGGCTGAAGCGGGGGAGTGGCTGTTGACTGGAGTGAAAGGGACTGGGAGTGGGGTGAGCTGATGAGTTCCTTTCGACATGTGTGGAGTTTGAAGAAGCTGCCGGAGCCAGCTCAGCAGAGGCGTCCTGGAGAGACGGCCTGGGTGGAGCCTGGTCTGGCAGCTGCCAGCAGCACGCAAGAGCGAGCAGGTCTGATGCGTGCTGGCTGAGGGCAAAGCGGGCCGCCTTAAGGACACCTCCCTGAAACCCAGGCGAGGGGCACGGCCCAGAAGCGGAAGAAGCAGAACACGGGGAAAACGCTAGCAATGCTGCCAGGGCACCGCGAGGGCTGGGGCAGAGCTGGGTAAGCCGAGCTGAAGTCCAGCTAGATTCTGAGCTGGCCTCCTGCCCCCGCAGCAATCTTATCGACCACCTCTGGCCTCATTTGCCCCGGAAGAGAGAGAGGCCTGGGCGTGTGCTGGCAAGGGTGCAGCTGTCTGAGAACCCCAACGACGGCCAGGAACACAGAGATGTGGCACACACCGCTTCTGTCCCCAGCGCTGCCACCAGCTCCAGGCAGCTCCCTGCGGCCCCTGGTTGATTCCGACCCCGCTCCCCTCTGTTGGATGGAAAGGTTGGGCCAATGGGTCTTACTCTGCATTGTATCCTAGTTCTGGGGTTCATGTCAGCACTGCTCAGAGTCCCGTTCTGCAGAAGCCTTCTCATTCCTCCGTCTAAACGAGAGGCCCTGGAACCAGCCAGGGGTATTTCACATGGGGAGAAGTGAAAGTTTTCAGGCTGTCCCCTTTCCTGTCCTCCCTCCCTGAGGCACATACAGGGTCCTCAGGGGCCAGCTCCCAGTCCTTGCACCCCCTGGCTGGCCAATGGCAGTCTTCAAGGTGACATTAGAGGAATAAGCAAGTCCCTCTCACCACAGGCATCCGAGCCCCTCAGGCTTTTACAGCAGCGGTAATCTGCCAGCCCTCCCAGCGTCCCGCTGGCCCAGCCTCTGTCCCAAAGGTGGCCACCCCGTTTATAGCATCCATGCCACACAGCCTCTGCTTGAAGCCTTCTAGTGATGAGGACTTCACCACCTCCCTGGGCACCCTGTTTCGTCTCTGGATGCTTCTGATTGCCAAACACGTGTTTTCAGTGCGGAGGTAAGCTCTGCTTCCCAGGACATTATTAATAATAATAAAGGCTACTGTTCATTTACATACACCATCTCATTCAACCCTTACTGCAATCAGTAATAATCATCTCCATTTCCCAGACAGGGAAACCGAGGTTCAGAGGTTAACACAGACAAGAGCACAGAGCCAATACGCTCTACCTGTCTGCGTAGCCTTGACTTTCCCATTGAACCTGGCAGCTCCTCAGAGACAGAGCTCCCTGACTCCATCCTCTCCAACCGAACCTCATCTTTCCTGGCACCCTTCAGAAAACCCATGCCCAGCAGCACTGATTTATCAATAAACATCTGAGGGGCGTTTCCTCAGTCCCTGGGATGGTGTTGGGACAGGAACAGGCACAGACATGAACCAGACCCACTCCCAGCACTTTCCACGTCCAAGTAAGAGGAACACGCGTGCCCACAAATCCCAGATGCTGCCTGCCAACCTCGGCTGTGGCCAGCACGCTGCCAGGCTGCACGGGGGTCCACTAGCGGAGACCACTGCCCTCTCTACCTCGGGCGCCATCTCCTGCTCTTCTGTCTCACCAGTCTCCTGCTTTTGCTATTTGTGCTGTAGCAGCCCCTCCTGGTGTGAAAATCAGGGTGACCATACACACTGCTTTCCCTAGGACAGCTCTGGTTTACACCTGTTGAAGATCAGTTCACAGGTGACTGTCTCACTGACCCCTTTCACTTCCAACGGTGTGCCCACCTGGAGGATGAATCATAAGGCCATTCTGTGTGAAAATGGTTCAATTGCCCTGGTCGGTGTGGCTCAGTGGTTTGAGTGTCGGCCCGTGGACCAAAGGGTTACAGGTTTGAATCCCGGCTGAGGTTGGGGCGCGTGCAGGAGGCAACTAATGGATGTGACTCTCTCACATCGATGTTTCTCTCTCTCTCTCTCCCCCTCCACTCTCTCTAAAAAAAAAAAAAAAAAAAAAAAAAAATCAATGGAAAAAAATATCCTCAGGTGATGATTTAAAAAAAAACTCACAAAATGGTTTAATAAAATAAAGATGGTTCAGTGAAGTCCTCTTCAGGATCCCATCCAGATTCTAGGACTCAGGGCTTGGGTTTATTGCCTGCTGGTCCCCTAGGGACCCCTCTGCAGCACCCAGAGCCTTTCCTGTGACTGCTCAGGAGGTGCAAGACCAGTCCCTCCTGATGCACTTCTGTCCCCCAACCCCCATGCCTGCAATGGGGGTCTCTGCTTCCCCTGACTGGAAAATCCTGAGGTTGCTTTGTCTTGCTTTTTGTTTTTTCCTCTACTAGATTTTCCTGGATCTCTTATAATAAGCTGGCTTGAACATACAAGGCCTTTTGAGAAATAATCTCTAGTGATAAGGGTCCAGGAACCCTAGCATTAAGCTACAGAACAACTTTTTAAAAAAAATTATTCATTGTTTCTTTTTTTTTTTTTAAGAACATCTCTTAATTGAGTCCACCATGGAGATGGCTTCCCCCTCACCTTGAAATAGGACAGGCTTGGGTTCAAATCCTAGTCCCCCTACCTTCTTGCTGTGTGACCCTGGATAAATCATTTCATACTTTCCGAGCCTCCGTTTACTTATCTGTGAACCAGGGATAATTCCTTACTCCTTGAGTTGTTGAAAGGATGACCAATAACATCTGTAAAGTTCCTGGCACCTAGTGGCTACTTAGAAAAAGGCTGTATCATCATCACTGGTGCCTAAGAGACGGGACTCTCTCCACCTCACCATGGGGCAGGAGGCAGGGTCACACAGAGGTTAGAGCCTGCGTCTGAGAGAGACAGGCCTGGTGTTGATGAAATGCATGACCTTGGGCAATCGCTTGAGTCTTCTGGGCTCTGTAAAATGAGAATAACAATGCCTCTCTCTTAGCCCAACATAAATGAGATGGTCACATAAAGTGCTTGGCATGGGGCCTGGTACTGGAGCAAGTGGCCTATAAATTGTAGCTACTCAATTCCCATTAATGATTATTCCAGAACTCTCCACCTCGCAGGCTCTGGCACCACCTGCTCTGTGTCCCCAAAGAGTCCACTGTGGTTCCCGTACCCTAAAAACTACAGCTCTTCCTTTCCACGGGGTGATTTCGGATACTCCCGCCAGCTGGAGTCCCTACCACAGCCCGTGAGGCAGGGTGGGCACTGCTCCCACCTGGTGCACAGGAGCCTGGTGACTTGCCCAAGGTGACTTAGCTAGGGACTGTAGCCACGAATTTCTCTAACCTCCTCCTGCCCCACAGAAAGTCTGCAAGTCACTGATTCAAAGTTGAAGGGAGGTATGTGTCCACTTGTTTACTCATCCATTCAAAAAAGACTTATTTGGTGCCAGGCACTGTTCAGACTACCAGGTCTACCAGGATCAGACGATACGGCCTCTAGTGGGAAGCTGAGCCCAGAACACATCCTTCCCGCCCCCAAATGCATGCTGCAACAGAGGTGAATGTCCTGTGACCCCTGAACATTCGGGCACCCTCTAACTCTGAGCTCCATGGACTTCTGGAGGACCCCGCGGGCAATCGCACATGTCACCCTGCCCATGTGGCTGGAGGAGAACCCTCACTACCAGGTCACTCTCCTCTCAAGCGTCTTCTGAGCTGCTTCATGTTACAGATGAGAAAACCGAGCCACCGAGGAAGGGAAATGACCTATCCAGGCCGCTCGGCAATGACAGGAGCCCGGGGCTGGTGCCCAGGTGTATGACGTCTCTCCAGGACGAGGTGCCTCTTAACCACAGCACAGGAAGCTGACGAGCTCAGGGGAGGGGCTGGGGGCTGCAGTCAACGGTCTTCTTCCCGAGTTTCCTCGTCTGGGCCCACCTGAAAACCCCCCAGAAACATCTGCCAGGAATGGCCACACGACTTCCCCTCTCCAGCCCACCGCTGAGTGAGCTGGGGATCCACGGAGGGCTTGCTGATGTGGGCACAGCACTAAGGTGACCGTTGTGTGTGGAATGAAGACATGTGAAGCACTCAATTCGGAAAGAACATCCCTCACTCAAACATAAACATAAAACCGCTCAGAAATGGAGTAAAAACACCGAACTCCACGCCCCACTTAGGAAACATCACATGGGTCCGTTATGAAGAGAGTAATTTGGGAACCCTGATTGGACCCCGTTGCCTCTGCCTTCCCTGTGGGTCCAGCACCCGGAATCTCAGCAGTGTCACCTGCTCTCTGCGTGGCTACTGCTTCTTCAGCGAGTCACCGGCGGTGTAGGTGCCTTATCGTTCCTCTGCCGGGCACCTGGCGCTGGGAAGTGGCTTTGGAGCGTCTCCTGTCCGGGTGTGGCTCTCGGCACTCAGTGGAAGCCTGGAGGCTGCTCTGTCTGTGCGGCCCAGGCTGGGTACGCAGGAGCTTGCCGAGTTGATGTTAGCAAGCCAGGCACAGAAGGGACAATCCCACTCCTTAATGTCCCACCACACATTTCCGGCTCTCCAGCCTCGTGGGCGGATGTCGTTTCCTGGTCCCCTTGCAGCTGGGTGGGCCCATGTGACTCGTCTGACCTATACGAGTGAGCCCAAGCATTTCATTGCCAGGGCAAGACCTTCCAGGGTTCTCTTTCTCTGTGCCATGGGGTGCATTCAAGAAGGCGACTGCTCCCTCAGCCTGGCTCCCGGAATGGGGAGCACAGCCCCAGCTGACCCAAGATGCTCATGTTCATTAAAGTAAGCAATGAACTTTTGTGGGTTTGGCCTCTAAGACTTAGGGGTTGTTTGTTACTGCAGCAGAACCCACTCCGTCCTCACTGTGCCCGTCCCACACAGACTAGGATTAGTCTACCCGCTGCCTATAAAACCTTAACCCTCCTCATGGCAGCCCTGCAGGACTAAAGCAGAGGCAAGAACACTTCTCCAGTGTCCTGCAGACACCTTTTCTCCTTAAGTCCCAAAGATGGGTGAACATTCAGCCACATTGGAAAGGAGTGAGGAAGAAATTCAGAGTTGTTCTCTATGGCCTCCCTTTCCTATGAAATAGGAAGTGAGGTCACAGTGAGAGCCAGTGGGCTAGCAGCCCGAGAGCCACCCAGGTTAGGAACAGATACCACGAGCACTGAGAGAGGACATTGACCAAGGACGAGGACACAGGGTGCCAAGCAGCCCTGCAACCCTGCTCAGGTCCCATTCAGCAGCCCAGGGGCCATGGCAAAGATGGCAACTCGCTGGATTCACTGGTACTGAAGGACCGATGGGTGAGGGGGGTGCAGGCCAGAAAGTCAAGGAGGGAGGTGTGGCTAACGAGGGACATGCGATTTAACTGGCTGATGGAAGGGAAGGAGGCGTAGCTCCCAGCATCCCTGTCAAATAGATTCTACCACTATCCCCATTTCACAGGGAAGAAAGACCGAGGCTCAGAGAGGTGATATCTCTTGCCCATGCTCAGGCAGCTCAGGTCAGAGCTGGAACGAACCCAAGTCTGGCTGGCAAAAGCTCAGCCACTGCATGGCACACATTCAGCCAGGAATCATTTCACTCTCTCTAGACCTTCAACAGGCTGCCGTTCTGCACCTTTAACTCACTTTATTCCTGTTACACATATGACAGATTGCAAACTCCTGAAGAGCGGACATCTGTGCCTTGAACAATAATAATAAGAAGAATAACAGCAGCAAATGCTACTATTTATTAAATGCTTACTGCATGTTCTAAGCACCTCCCATTCATTATTCAAGTCTCACGAAACTCTGTGAGGTACGTACTGGAATCACCCCCATTTTACAGGTGAGGAAGCAACTCTGTTTGAGCTGAAATTATAATGAATATATTCATTAATATCACTAGTTCAATATGACTCATTTTTCCTCTATAATCCTATTTTATGTTTCCATGTTGAAACATTCTCAGAAGGGGTCTATCTGCAGGCTTCATCAGACACCAAAGGTGAGGAACCCCTGTGGAGGCAGGTGCTAGGGTTCCAGAGGCAGGATTCTGTCCCCTCTCTGTGCTCCAGAGCCCAGAGTTCCCGGCTGGTACTGGGTGAGGGGCCCTGTCCTGTCTTCATGCAGGATGGGAGCGTAGAAGAGCTACTTGAACCCAACCACACACCATAAATACACAGACGTCATGAACACTTTGATTTCAGCAGCGAGAGCCCATGTGTAACATTCATCACAATACACAAGTCTCTTGTTTACCCAACTGAAAAACAATGTTGCCCTGGCCGGTTTGGCTCAGCGGTTAAAGTGTCACCCACGGACCAGAGTCTCGGGTTTGGTTCCCGCTAAGGGCACGTACCTCGGTTGCAGTTTGTCCCCGGCCCCGGTTGGGGTTGTCTGGGTGGCGACCACTCGATGTGTCTCTCTCACATTGACGTTTCTCTCTCTCTCTTCCCCCCTCTCTCCCTCCTGCTCTATTTGAAGATAAATGCAAAAATGTCCTCGGATGAAGATTTAAAAGAAAAAGAAAAACAATGTTCAGCCCCCAGAGTGCTTAATAGACAAGCATCAGTTGTTGATCCCAAATTGGGATACCAGGAGGGTTTGCAACCGCCGCCTCTGGCTATGATGCCGGCTGGCCCCCGCCCCAGGCTCTGCATCCTTGAGAGCTGATTGGCTGACCACCCCCTACTAGACTGGCTTTCTTAGCATCTGCACACAGTCCGGGCAGTGCTCACACAGTATGCCCTACTGCTTATGCTCAAATGTTACAAAGTAAATTCCAGGCATCCAAACAGATACACCAATCACAAACCAGGCTGAGCCCTCTGGATTTCAGACAACTTGGACTATTGTGGGACTCAGGGACAAGGTAGCCGTGGCCAGTGCTTTCTGCTCAGGCCAGACAGCTGCTCTCCTTGCCAGCTGGCCAGGGCCAAGGGCTGAGCCTCAGGACACCCACATGCCAGTCTGGGCACTGCCCCGTTGGGCTGTATGACCTTCTGTAAGTGGCTGACTCTCTGAGCCTTGGCTATCTTATCCTCCAAGTATGGGGCTGTATCTGATCCAAGTCCAGTCAAGACACAACCACAAAGCACCCACCGTGTGCCTGGCACCGTGAGAAATCAGAGGAGCTCCGTTCTTGTTGGGGAGCCCGGCCTGGAAGCACTCAGCTACTACACACGTGACAGAGGAAGTAAGTGTGAGTGGCGATGGCAGTCCCGTGCTGTGCTCCGGCCACAGCGGAAGGAGTCAGCAGTCCTGTGTGGGCTGTGCAGCCAGGCTTCGAAGAGGAAGGGGCTATTTTTGAACTGGGCCTCAAAGGGTGAGTAGGGGTGCCATGGGTGGGGTCAAAAGACAAACTCCTGTAAATGCGGGGAGCTGGAAAGGTGAGCTCCCCACAGAGCCCAGAGTGGACTGCAGAGCTGGGGCTCCAGTCCTGGTCTCTCCCCACATCCCCGACTTTGGAGTCTAAAGGAAGAGTCCTGAGAACCTGTATATATACATATATACTTTTTAATCCTCACCTGAGGATATTTTTCCATTTATCTTCAGGTAGAGTGGGAGGGAGGGAGGGAGAGAGAGAGAGAAACATTGATGTGAGAGACACATCGATTGGTTGTCTCCCGCACGACCCCAACCAGAGCCAGGGACTGAACCACAACCGAGGTACGTGCCCTTGACCGGAATCGAACCCGCAACTCTTTGGTCCGCGGACCAACGCTCTAACCACTGAGCCAAACCAGCCAGGACGAGAACCTGTATTTTTAACAAGCTCCCTAAGTGATTGCAACATGCAGGCAGTAACTGCTTTGTGTCGAGGTAAAAAACGAATGAGTGTACAAAAATGAACTTGACCTCAGACAAGTCCCTTTCTCTCTCAAGATGTCTACCCATCCTTAAAGTGCTGCATCAGACTGGTGGTCTTCAAACTGTATTCCAGAGAACCCCAGAACCTCCCTGGATCGCCCCAATTCTCTCTACAGTCCTTCTGAGAGGAGAGGGGAGGGGGAGAGAGCAAATCCGAGCCCCCATCCACCCTTCTCAGATCTTCTCTCCTTTTATCTGCTTCCTATTATCTACTGTGCTTTCATCTGATGTTTGTTTGGAGTTTCCCTGGCTACAAAGAACTTTTAAAACCACTAACTTGGATGACCCCCAAGAATCCCTAAGGAAAAAATTTTAAATTCCTTGAAGGTAGGCACCTATCTTTGCTGGATATTTCTCAAACAAGTATGAACAGAGACCATGGTGAAACTGTTTACCAGAAGCAAGATGTTTTATCATCATAATTTAAAACATTTTGCTGTGGTTCAGAAATCAATGAATGGAGGGGGAAACATGGCAAAGTGATGCAATGGAATATGATGCAACCTTTAAAACATTGTGTTTTTGAAGAATAGTTAATAAAATGGAAAGTTAAGCGAGAAAGTCAGACACAAAATTGTACATAGACTCTGAGCTCAACTATGGATGTTATACAACAACATTACTGGACACGATGGTGGTTCCTTGAAAAATTAAACATAAAATTGCCATATGACCCAGCAGTCCTACTTCTGGGTATACACCCAGAAGAATTAATGCCCACAAGAATTCCAAGGGGTCTCGAAGAGGTATTTGTACAGCAATGTCCAGCCATCATTATTTACAACAGCCAAAAAGGTGGAAAACAACTCAAATGCCCTCCAATGAACGAAGGGATAAACAAAATGTGCAACACACATACAGTGAAATATTACTGAGCCTTAAAAAGGGAATTCTGAAACACGCTTTAACACGGATGAACCTTGAAGGCATTGTGCTAAGTGGAAGAATCACGCAAAAGAACAAATATCGTATGTTTCTACTTAGGTGAGTTACCTAGCGTAGTCAAATTCAGAGACGTAAGAGTGTTAGCATGGTAAGTTTTATGTAATATAGATTTTACCACAATAAACCAGAGGAATGTGGCAACAGAGGTGAATTCTGTGTAGTGACACTGTGGCGGAGTGATCACTCGACCCTTTCTACTTCTCTGCTTTTTCCGAATGTTCTACAATGAGAATATGTTACTTTCAGAGACAAACAAAAAGCTCCTTAATTAAATAAATCTGGTGGTTCTCCGACACTTTCCAAAAATGCATCGCTGTCATCATGTAAATGTAAGCAATGCTTTCTGTACTAAGTTAATAAAAGGAGCCAAACTCAAGGATGCCAAGGAAGTATGGCCCCAACTGCTCAGGCAAAATAAATGACAGGCCGAGCGGTCCTCCTTTCTAAGATGAGTTGTCCTCGTCTATATTTAAATAAATTTCAAATAAAAACGGAACCAAAATAAATCCTCTCATACGCCTCCCAAGAAGCTGTCTGGCTTGAAAATTCTCAAACACAGACTGAGGAGAGACAGAAAATTACCCAAGCGTGGGGAACGGCCACTTTTTTGAGGCTATTAACTTGCTGCGGCTGGGAAAGTGAGCTGGAGAGGGAATTTCTCTCCTCGGGTTTCCGGAAAACGTTCTTGTGTAGAATGAATTCTGGAGACCCGGAGGGGCCCACCATTTGTAAATACTGCAAATCCATTTCCAATACATCCCCACCCCAGAGAAACATGGAACAAATATTTAAAGAAGATTGGTCTCTGCAGGGCAGCCAGTGTGCCTGTTGCGAGGGTGCCACGCTGGTGCACCGCCCCCGGCCCCCCCTCGGGGCTGGCTCAAGGGCAGACAGACCTGAAGGTAGCCTCCAGGATGAGGATGCTGTGGCTACACCCAATGTGGCCCTTCGCTGATGCTGTGACCTCAGGCAGTGTCCTTCGGTGTTTCAGTGTCCCTACCAAATCGATGGGGAGAAGGGCAGGCAGGGTTGTCCTTGTGGGATGGCCGTGGGGGTTAAACTGTGCCGCCCGAGGACACTGTCTGCTAAGATGTTGGATGCATAGTAGGTGCTCATAAACTTCGTTTCCTAGAAGTTCACCGTCCAAGAGTCACATGTGTCTTGGGGGGGCGCTGGAGGGCGCTGGCGTGTACCCAGCGTAGTTAGTGCTGAGCGGTGAATTGCAGGATGACGGTAAAACAATAGGGTGGAGAGAGGATCCTTCAGACCTGGGGTTAGGGAACGGGCCTGGGGGAGGCGCGGGAGGGGAGCCCCACAGCCCCACTGCCGGCCCAGCTCCCACACTGATGGGCAGGTGCAGGGCCTTTTCACAGGAAGGTGGGCTCCGCTTCACAGATGAAGAAACAGAGTCTCAGAGGTTAACTGTCGTATTCAAGGTCACACAGTGAGGAAACAGCCAGTTTCAGGGGTTTCTAACAGTCCCTTGGCGGGGGCTGGGGAGAGGTCCCAGTAATACCAGCTCTGCCACTAACTCCTTTGTTTAGTTGGTTGTTTACCTCCTGCCTCCTTCCTTTAAAACAATAGCTTTCCCATCTCATCTACAAAATGAGGCCTTTCCTGCCTCCAGACCTTTGCACACGCTCTGCCCTCTTCCTGGGACACCTTTTCCCAACCCCTCCCAGCCACTCACCCTCCACCTGGTCCTTCGGCTTCAGCCACACTGTCACTTCCTAAGGCAGCGTCCCCACGTTCCCCTAAGTCTCCGGGGCAGCGCCCCGTGCTTGTCCTCTGGGGCACTGACCCCGTCTGGACACACGTGTGCGATTATTTGGGTCACAGAATCCGTGGTATGTGTTGTATGTTGATGCAATAAACGTTGATTCACAGGCCAGCTCTACAGTCTTAAGCAAGTTGCTCCCTCCCCACCCACCTCCACCCCGTTTCTCAGGCTCTCACGTCTGAAACCTAGGAGGCAGGCTGGGGGCCCTGCTAGATTTCTGCCAGCTCACACAGTCTGTGATTCTATCATTTCCCCCCAAAAAATCAACAAGGAAAACAAACCAAAACCATTGTCATTCCAGCAGGCTCTGTGAGCTGGGACGGGTCCTTACGGTCGCCCTGTCTACAACACAGAACCCCAAGGCTCCATCTCCTAGGCTCTCTCCACCTGGAAGCACTGTAATTCCCACCAGGAGGGCTCCACCCTCCCCGTGCCCTTCACCTTGAGCTCCGCCTCGGTCCAGGCTCACATAGGAAGGGACATCCAGTCTGCAGCATGGGTGGCTGAGGCGGGCACAGAGTTTCTGAACTTTGCAGCTAAAGCCAGGACTCCATGCCTAAAACTTTTCTCAAACGGTGTGGGGGGAGGACACTGTTGGTATCTGCTGGGCCTCCCAGGCCACTGCCACCCCGGTGTCCTCACAGATGGCCCCACAGCACAGGCTCAGCAGAGCAGCGGTCTCGGGGATGTTACGCTGTGACTGTTACTCTGATGATTGACGGGAGGTGGTAAAACCCCAAGACAGAAGAGAAGATGGGGGCAGGACTCCTGGGCCTGGGTTCCCAGGGGGCTCAAGTTAGGGTTGTGCCAGCTCCTGGCTCTCTGCGTTTTCTGTCTGAAGGCAGTATACGGCACCAGCTCCTCGCCTGTGTCTGAGTCCCAAACCTTTCTCTTACCATGTGGCCTGGGAAATTTCTTTCTTTCTTTCTTTAAATATGGTTTCATTGGTTTTTAGAGCAAGAGGAAGGGAGAGGGAGAGAGAGACAGAAACGTCGTTGGGACAGACCATCGACTGGCTGCCTCCTGTACGCCCCTCACTGGGGATCGGGCCCACAACCCGGGCATGTGCCCTGACCGGGAATCAAACGGGTGACTTCTTGGTGCATGGGTCGATGCTCAACCACTGAGCCACACCGGCCAGGCCTGGGAAACGTCTTCATCGTTCTGTGCCTGGTACCCTCATTTGTAACTCCGGGTTTCTGGATGAAGAAGAGGCAGAGCCCCCGTATATCTCCCAGAACAGCGCCTGGAGTGAGTGGATGCCCAGGAAGCAGGAGCTCTCCTCGTTTTAGAATTCCTCTCGGCTCTGCATCACATCCCTTCCTGGCTGGCCCACCTGCAGAAGGGGGCCCAGAGAGCCCTGCAGACCACGCACAAGCTTCATCACACAGAGAAAGCAAATCTGAACCTCAGTTTGAGCCAAGCATGGCAGGAAACGGAAACTAGGGGGAGGCAGAAAACCCTGTGATGCTGCTCCAAAGCAGATGAGTTCGGGGCCAGCTGCTGCCCCAGGTTCCCCAGCCCTGAAGCCTCTGGCTGCACCCAGGCTCAGTGCCAGAGGGAGGGTCCCGGCCCATCCCCAGCTGGCCCTGGAGGGGACGACCTTTCGGAGAGAACAGTAAGACACAGAAGATGCCGCGCCCGGTTTTTCTCTCTGTGGCCATCTCTGCCCTGAACCTCTTGGATAAAGAGGCTGGACTCTGCCCGGCTGGTGTGGCTCAGTGGATTGAGCATCGCCCCATGGACTGAGAGGTCACAGCTTGATTCCGGGTCAGGGCACATGCCCGGGTTTTGGGCTCAAATCCCTGGTAGGGGGTGTGCAGGAGGCAGCCGATGTTTCTCTCTCACATCAATGTTTCTATCTCTCTCTCCCTTCCTTTCTCTCTAAAAAATCAATTAAAAAAAAAAAAATATATATATAGAGGCTGGACTTAGTCATGTTAGACCCAAAAGATGATTCTGGCTGACAGGACTGCTGGAGTCTCACCTCTGGGACACAGAGGTGTGGGTGGCACAACCTCACTTGGGTCCTCGACGGGAGGGTCTGGATGCCAGCCCAGACAGCAAAGAGAAGGGACTCCAGTGCCTGCTTCCACTGGGCCAGCGGCTGTGAAAATGAAAGGAGCCCTGACAACATCCCCAAGGGACACACCAAGGGCATGCCTCTCAGCAGGTGCTACAGACAGATACGGCTTGCTCCTCCTTGGGGAGGCCCAGAAGTGGATAGTAATTCATTTTTACTGTATTTTACCAAAATATCAGTGCATGAGGGTCAGAAATAAAGGGAGGGGGAAAGGACTGGTCTTCTACCTCACTGTCTGAAGACACAACGTTCTGCCCTCTGGGGCCTCCCCATTTGGCTCCAGTGGGCTCTTGTCTTGCTGGAATGACTCCTCCAGCAGTCAGACCTCCCTGCAAATGCCTCGGGCAATATCTGCTGCCACTGAGCAGGCAGGGAGGGCCTGGCTTCCTCGTGGGACAGCCCAGAAGGCTGGGCAGGGACCAGGCGAGGACATTCAGGGAAGCCATCTGCACTCAGTATTAAAAGTGTCTGCAGAGGAACACCTCAGGACCCGTGCACTAGCGCCGGCCCTCGAAGACGCTCAGGTGAGGATCTGTTTGGCCCAGCTGTGTGGAAGGATCTTAATCAGGTACAGAGGCTTTTTATAGCTGAGGGGAATCTTTTGGGTGGGTCTCTGCTCAAAACCTTTTCTTTTACAGCCCTCGCCGGTTTGGATCAGTGGTTAAGAGTGTCAGCCTGCAGACCAAAAAGTCCCAGGTTCGATTCCAGCCAAGGGCACGTACCTCGTTTGCGGTTTGTCCCTGGCCCTGTGGCAACCAGTCGATGTGTCTCTCTTACATTGATGTTTCTCTCTCTCTCTCTCCCTCCAAAAAAAGAAAACCTTTTCTTTTACAGATGAAGAAAGGCTCAAAGCAAGTGCACCCCAGAGCAGAGGCGTGATTGAAACACTTGAAGGCTCCTTGCCCTACCTCCATTCATTTGGTCAACCTGCGGTTCCTGTGGGCCTACCGTGCGCAGAGTGCTCGATGGTGAACAGACAGGGGAGTACCTTGTTCTCAAAGAGCTTGCATTCTAATTGGCAAATAAATAAAATTAGAATTTAACAAATCATTAAATAAAGAAATAATTGTAGGTGGTGGAAGGGGTTATAAAGCAAATAAAAGATACTGAGATGCTAGAGTGACAGGGTGAGGTGGGGGTGCTGCTGTTTGGGGGTGGCCTGTTTGTGCCGGCGTCTCTCTGGGGTCCCCAGGGACCTCCCAAGCCGGTAGCGTGCTGGAGTCGGCTCATGCTGGCTTGCAAGAGCCAATTGTTAAATTTTCAGGAATTTGGCAAGCAAGTTGTTAAACACAGCCATTATTAAAAATTAACTTACATAAACTTACCCAGACATTATTAAAAATTCAGCTCTATAAACATACGGCGAAATGAATTCCGTTACGAACCAAGGTAATCATCAAAACTCATCGCTTCCTATTGGCTTTTGCGACACGGTCAACTCCTGAGGTCAGTGACCTCTCACATCTAGACGGAGTGGAAAATAGCAGTATGCTCCCAGTTCAAGTGGTGGCTCGAGACTGGTTATGGTGGAAATACTTATATTCCGAAATGTGGCAACTATCACCTATTGGGACTTTCACTTTCGAAGAGCTGACCCTGAGGCACAGCAGCACTTGGGGCCTCCGGCAGTGATCCAGGCCCAGGGTGAGGGGGTGGGTCCGGGCCTGCCTCTCCTGGGGCCGTGGGGCCGTGGGGGCCGGTGCCCCCTGCCTACAGGCGTGAACTTTCCCCTTCCTTTTTAAGGCTTCCACCGTGAGGAAGCAAGTCTGAGATCCCTAAACAGATCTGTCTCTTCCTGCCAAAGAACTCTCTTCAACACTATTTATCAAGATGGTGATTCATTCATGTATTTATTTTTGACAAATTAAATCCTATTGTGAGTATCCAGAGGAGGTGAAAACTTAAAGGGACTCTAAAGAGAATCTCTTTATAAATCACTGCTGAATTCCTCCCAATTGCCACATGTTGGGCTTCCTTCCTCGGAGGACATAACCGTTCTGCTAGCAGTTGAGGGAAATTATTATTTCCACGACTACCAACAGTAACAGGGTGCCATTTGATGGTACCACGCGCCAGGCACTGGACAGCTGTTTCTAAAATCCACGCCAACTCATTTTACACGTGAGAATATTGAGGTTCCGCGGTTCAATAACTTAGTCGACTAAGACCAGGCTGCCCCTCCGAGAGGTCCCCAGAAGACATTCCCTCTTGCACTGCAGCCTTGGGACTCTCCTTACACCTGCAGGGTTCTGGGACACTATGGGCTCCCCCATCTCTGGTGGCTTTGGTGGACTTTGTGACTGCTGAGCTTAGTGCCGGGAGCCCCTCCCCCCACTAGAGCAGAGCCCCTGGAATGCAGGAGAGGGACCTGGGCCTGGCCAGTTAGCAGCTTTGCACCCTGCACAAGTGGCACAAAGGTTTGGATGCTGATGGAATGTTCCAGGAGCTCCACGGCGGCAAGATCTTGTCGAGCCCCTAAACCGTGTTGTCTACGGCCCAACCTCGAGTAGTTCTGGCCAGCTTGGTTTTTCAGATGTCCCCGGGGAGACTGTGAGTAACAAAAAAATTCCTTCCAATGCACGCCTTTTCTGCCTCAGTGAGCTAGAATCTCCCTCTGTTGCTTGCAACCATGATTTCTGTTCCCGCTAAGGGCACGTGCCTCGGTTGCAGTTTGTCCCCAGCCCTGGTTGGGGTCGTGTGGGTGGCTTCTCCTGTGCTGCTCAATACATCAACCCCAAATGTTTACTGACGTTTTCATGCTAGGGAATGACTTCTTAAGCACTCAGTTAAATTTTTTTTAAGAAAGGTATTATTATTATTATTATTATTATTATTCCTTTATTGATTTTAGAGAGAGAAGAAGTGAGAAGGAGAGAGAGAGAGAAACACTGAAGAGAGAGAACATTGATTGGCCGCCTCCTGCATGCTTCCCACTGGGGATTGGGCCCACAACCTGGGCATGTGTCCTGACCGGGAATAGAACCAGCGACTTCTTGGTGCACAGGTCGATGCTCAACCACTTAGCCACACCAGCTGGACTAAATTTGCACATAGGAATATTAATTCTCCCTTCCTTTGCACAGCTCTGGCTAACATGTAAAAATAGAACGTGCTATACAAAAATACCAATCTACAGACAACCACAGATTTAGTCAACCCAGACCCAGTCCCCGCTCTCCGGGAGCATAACCCCCTTAAAGAAAACCCTGCCCCTGATTTTGAGAAGTGTCTTGGATTTTCCTACAGATGCCAGGCAAGCTCCTCTCAGAGAAAGCTCGCCAGCCACTTGAGGATTTGTCGTTTCCCTGAGAAAGGAAAGAGGGAGCAGCTGTACCCCAAGGTCACCCCTCTGGGCAGCTGGCCCCTGCCCCAGACTTGCTCCCTGCTCTGTGCTCCTCGGTGCCCCGCCAGCCATCAGGGCCATCTGAATTCTAGAACAGCCAAGGGATGTCAGAATGATAGGTTTTCAGTCTCTTCTTTCTGCCAGAAAATTCCCTCTTTACTCTCTAACTCCTGCAGGGCTCAGTTTAAAGGTCACTTCCTCAGGGAGGCCCTCCCTGACCACCTCCCCCGACAAGTTCCGGCCCCTGACACCCACTCTGCACTTGGCCTTCAGGGCTCCTGCTGTGCAATTGGTCGTTTAATGACAGTCTCCCAAGCTAAATCCTGGCCTCCGCGCGGGTAGGGATGGTGTCAGTTCACTGCTACGTCTCAGGTATCCATCTAGCACAGCACACAGCAGGTGCTCAGTAAATGCGGGTCCTGTTAATAAGTGAGTGTGTTTATGGTGTCTCAGTGAAGGTCAAATAAACATCGGACGCACACATGTGTCTCTGGAATAGGTGCCTCTTCCAGAACCACCGTTCCTGGTGCCCAAACTGGCAAGCGGGGGCCAAAAATGTGGGTTCCACCCTGGCCAGTTTGGCTCAGCGGTTAGAGTGTCGGTCGGCGGACCAGAGAGTCCCGGGTTTGGTTCCCGCTAAGGGCACGTGCCTCGGTTGCAGTTTGTCCCCGGCCCTGGTTGGGGTCGTGTGGGTGGCGGCCAGTCAATGTGTCTCTCTCACACTGATGTTTCTCTCTCTTCCCCCCTCTCTCCCTCCTGCTCTGTCTGAAGACAAAAGAAATGTGAGTTCCCTTGGACACAACAGCTGCTTCTCCCTTGCAGGTTTTTAGTTTCAATGTTCATTTCCTACAGGACTGGACTTGTCTAATAGCAGGTGTTGCTCAGAGAGAAGTTGGCTAGCTCATAGCCTCGTGCCATTTTGTTGGCAGGGAAACTGAGGCTCCAAGAGCTCCCACCACTGGCAGCATCCGCCCAGGCTCTTTTCAGTGTCCCACCCCTATGAGGGGTCAAGACCAGGCACCCAGACCGTGAAGGAATTAAAAACGTTTATTAACTATATTAACTCATCACGAGACAGCGGCCTCTCTCCCCGCAGCCTCTTCCAGCCGCTGCTCAGCGCTCCGGCTGGGTGACTGCTGTCAGAGCCGCGCCACGCAGGGCCCTCTCCGGGGCTGGGCACGGATCTGTGCCCCAGCAACTTCTTCAAAACCACCCCCCCCCCACCTCCCCTGCGTCTCCTAGCCACACTGTTTGGAGCCAGGCCAGGTCTCTCCTGCCTCAGTTCTGCCACTTCATTCTCGAAAGACTTTGGCCAAAACATTAAAACGCAAAGCCTCAGTTTCCCTAGATGTCAAACAATTCCCAATTTGCAGACCTCACTTTTCAAACTGTCCACTAGTGTAGAGAAATGTAATAACACTTTTATCACTCTGTTTCTGTTTCCCCCAGGGTCTTGCTGTCGACCCAGAGCCACCAACTGATCTCTCCCAGGGTCCATTCTCTCCTCATGACACCATTCACTCCCCCGCCCCCGACCACATCCACCGACAAACCCTCTCTTCTTCCGCCTTCCCAGACGTGCCCTCTCTGGGTCCTCCTCTTCCGTCTCAAACCTCTCCCTCTCCCAGTTAGGACCTGGCTCAAGTGGCAACTCCATGCTTTTCCCTGCCATTCACATCTGCCGATGTCATGTGGCTTCAGAGAAGAACCACAGGAAGCCCACACCCAGCACCCAGCTCCCTTGTGAATGCCTGTGACAGTTTCCTGGGTGCTCAGACATGTGAGCACCGAGCCCGCACCCTGCTGCCATCAATACCTCTCCTTTATAACATACTATCTGGCCATAGAAATAGCGCAATGACCCCAGGAGCTTAAGTCTGGGCAAGTCCTGCAGCCCGGTCTGGACAGCACGTGGCCGAGTTCTGTGGCCTCCACCCTGGGCTTAGACAAGCCGAACAGATCAGCTCTTTGGCTGGAGATGTAGATGACATATTTTCACTTCCTTTTTTTTTTCAAGAACTGAAGGACTTTTTACAAAATCATTTTCATTATTATTTTGTGGGCTTTCCTGAATTGATTGGGTTGACATTGGTTAATAAAATTATATAGGTTTCAGCTGTGCAATTCTATAATACATCATCTGTATTGTGTGTTCACCTCCCCAAGTCAAGTCTTGTTTTTTTTATCCTCACCCGAGGACATTTTTGCATTTATCTTCAGATAGAGTGGGAGGGAGAGAGGGAGAGAAACATTGATGTGAGAGAGACACATTTAGTGCTTGCCACCCACATAACCCCAATCGGGGCTGGGGACAAACTGCAACCGAGGTACGTGCCCCTAGTGGGAACCAAACCCGGGACTCTCTGGTCTGCGGGCCGATGCTGTAACCACTGAGCCAAACTGGCCAGGGCCCAAGTCAAGTCTTCATCCATCATCATTTATCCCCCATACCCTCTTCTATCCCCTCCCCATCCCTCCTCCCCTCTGGTAACTACCATGCTGTTGCCTGCGTCTGTGAGAGTTTTTCGTTTTGTTTGTTTTGCTTAATCCCTTCACCTTTTTCACCCAGCCCCGAAAGCCCAAACTGAAGGACTTTTAGAAACAATTCTGGATTGAGTGTACTAAATGATGACCCCTTTGCTTTCAGTCCATGGACAAATCCACATCACTCTCTGACTTCCCAAACTAACCCACCTGGACTCCCTCTCTCGGGAGCGAAAGGAAAGCTCCGGTCGGCAGCCCTTTCAGCCTGGGCTAAGGTGAGGTGACTCACCCACGTCTGAGTCACTAGGGATGCCAACTCAGGCAGTACCCCCCAGAGCGGCTCAAGTGAAGAGGGCTGTGTCCCGAGCAATGTGCCCTCTGGCTCCAGCAGCTCAGTGACACCCAACAGAACATAACTGGGGGCGTGTCGGAGGATGCCACGGAGCTGGGGGAATGGGGAGTACCTAAGTCATGGCAGGCAGGGTGAAGAGATTGGCTTCACAGAGAGGATGATGACGAAGCTGGGTGTTGAAGGCTGAATAGGAATCTGCAGGTGAGTTTGGGAGGAGGTGGGGAGGGCATCCCAAGCAGAGGGAATGGCAAGGGGGAAAGCCCAGAGGCACAGAACCTGGAGAGGGCTTCAGGAATTACAGTAGTCCCCTGAGGCTGGAGCAGAAGTTCTAAGGAGTGAGGTGAATGGGGTGATGAGAAGTATAGAGAACAGCTCATTCGGGACCTTGAATGTCACCTAGCAGAATATGTGCCGGTGTGGTTCAGTGGTTGGGTGTCGACCCATGCACCAAGAGGCCGCCGGTTCGATTCCCAGTCAGAGCACATGCCCACGTTGTGGGCCTGATCGATGTTCTCTCTCATCGATGTTTCTCTCTCCCTCTCCTTTCCTCTCTCTCTAAAATCAGTAAAGAAAAAAATATTTAAAAAAACAACACCGAATCAGTTTGATGTCTGGAAAGAAGACGGTGACAGGATGTACTAGAAGACAGAAGACCAGAGTGGAGAAAGGGGGGGCATCAAGTGGGGGTCCAGGCTGGAGAGGGGTACACCTCAACTGAGCAGGAGCAGGGGGATGGAAGGGAAAGAACTATCTGAAGAGTTGGTAAAGAGGTAGGATTAACTGAACTAGGTCATAGATTTGATGACTTAGATGCAGGAGGGCAAGATAGGGGGATGACTGCCAGACGGAGGGACCATGTGTGCAAGGATCTAGACTTGAAAGGGCATTGCCATACTGAGGAAAGGGGAACAATTGTACCAAAGCCTAGGCTGTGTGATGGGGATTCGATTAGAGATAACATAAGTGGGGACCTGCATCCGGGAGTTACTAACAAATCTATGTGGTCAACTGGATTACTGTTCCCTAGTATCAGTCCCTGACCACAGCCAGGGTATATACCTCTGCCCCATTGATTTTGGACTTGGTCAAATGCCTGGCGTTGACCAGTGGAATGGGGGTAGATGTGATAGTGTGCCAGTTCAGAATGGAGGCTTTAAGAGGCATCACATCACCTCCTTCTTCCTCCAGCTCTCGCCACAACAACACCATGTACCAGACATAAGTAGCTCCTTCAGCCTGGGTCCTGGGATGAGAAGACAAATGGGGCAGATCTTTTGGCTGGCTGGCTCCTGGAGCAGAGCCACAGAAACCATGCAGCTGCAACTGCCCTACGGCTGTCATGCAATGTGAACAATGAATAAGCCTTTGTAGTCGTAAGTTAAGACTTGGGGGGTGTTTGTTATGCAACATAGTTGCACCAAGAGCTAACTGATACACACTATATATATGAGATAAGGGAGCAGATGGTGACGAACCTTACACATCATGATTGGCTGTGCACAGAGTCAAGAGAGTATTTTATAATTGATGAACTTTCTCATCTTCATTTATTCACATCTAGTCTCGGAGGTAGAGACATCCATCCTTCTTTCAGAGCCAACCCTCCCCATTCCCTCCTGCTCCTCTAGCACCTTGCTCTATTGGCCATCCCTTCCCTCTCCTGCACTGAATCCTTCCCCTGAGCCCAGATCTCACTTGTCTTTTTCTATCCTGAAATTATTTCCTTCATCCTGTCTTCCTACAGCTATAGCTCAATCTTTTCTCCTGATCTTTTCAAACTTCTGGAAAGAGTTGAATACACTCAGCATCTCCACTTTTCTATCTCTCACAGATCAGCAATCTAGGCTGCCTGCCCCACATTCCACCGCAACTGATCTCAGTATATACTTCAGTAATCTCCAAATTGCCCAATGCATTTTCCAGCCCTTATCTTTCTAGCCTGCTCTGCTCAATTTAGCATGGAACTAAGTTCATTATCTCCCTGCCCCAAACAGTCCTCTTTACATATTCTCTCAGCTAGTGGTACCATTATTTATCCAGTGATCCATGACAGAAAGCCAACTCGAGATAATGAATTCTGTTCCAGAGTTGCCAAGTTTGTAGTGCCTTTGGGACATCCAAGGAGGGATATGCCCAAATGGCAGTTAAACATGTGAGTCGGGGGCCCCAAAACAGAGATCTGAACTGGAGATAAAGATGATTGTTAGAGAGGTAGCATTTAAAGCCATGAGTTTAGATGAACTTGCCTAGTTTACAGAGTACAAATACCAGGTCTTAAATCTCAGGTAATACACAGAGAGCTCTCCTGAGCCAGAAATTCCTATTCCTAAGGTTAGAGTTCCAACCATCACTTGATTCCTCCCCTCCTGGGTCATGGCTCCTAGTGGCTTCCACACCATCATCTTATTTCATAATCTGTTCCCTCCTCATGGTGTCTTCTCCAACAGCTCTTGAAATTCCACCATAAAACAAACGTTATGGATACCACTTCCCAGTCAAAATAAAAAAGACTGACAACACCAATTTTTGTTAAGGATGTGGAATAATCACAAGTCTAATACATTGCTATGGAATGTAAAATGGTATACCCTGTGACCCAACAATTTTACTCTTAGTAGGAAACAAATGTCCACAAAAGAATTCTATAAGAAATAACAGCCTGCTCTGGCAGGTTTGGCTATGCAGTTAGAGTGGCAGCCCGAGGACCAAAGGGTCTCGGGTTCAATTCCTGATCAAGGGCACACACCTGGGTTGCAGGTTCTATCTCCAGCCCCGGTTGGGGTTGTGCGGCAGGCAACCAATCGTCTCTCTCTCTCTCTCTCCCCCCCCTCCCTCCCTCCTTCCCTTCCACTCGATCTAAAAAAAAAAAGGAAAATATTCTCGGGTGAGGATTAAAAAAAGAAGAAGAGCCCTGGCCGGTTTGGCTTAGCGGTTAGAGTGTTGGCCCGCAGACTGGCGAGGCCTGGGTTCGGTTCCCGCTAGGGGCACGTACCTCAGTTGCAGTTTGTCCCTGGCTCCTGTTGGGGTTGTGTGGGTGGCAACCACTAGATGTGTCTCTCTCACATCGATGTTTCTCTCTCTCTCTTCCTCCCTCTCTCCCTCCCACTCTATCTGAAGATAAATGCAAAAAAAAAAAAAAAAAGTGTCCTCAGATGAGGATAGAAGAAGAAGAAGAAGAAGAAGAAGAAGAAGAAGAAGAAGAAGAAGAAGAAGAAAAATAACAGCCCAAACTGAGAATAACCCAAATGTCCATTAACAAGAGAGTAAGTTAGCAAATGATGGTATATCCATATAATGGAATACTACTCAGCAATAAAATGTAACCAATTACTCATATACGCAACAACACAGATGAATTGGAAAAACACTGTATGTCCAGTGAAATGAACCAGGTGTGAAAGAGACATACAGTATGATTCCATTTATGTGAAGTCCAAGAACAGGCAAAATTAGTCAATGGTGAGAAAATCAGAAAGTGGTTACCTGGAAAGGCAGGCAGAAGAACAATTATTAAAAATGGAAACTTTCTAGGATGATGTAATATTTTATATCTTATTTTGAGTAGTAGTTACACAGGTGTAAACAACTGTCAAAACTTGTTAAACAAAACACTTAAGATTTGTACATTTCATTGTATATAAATTACACTTTAAAAATTAGAAAAACAGCCCTGGCCAGTTTTGCTCAACGGTTAGAGTGTTGGCCTGTGGACCAGAGAGTCCTGGGTTCGGTTCCCGCTAGGGGCATGTACCTCGGTTGCAGTTTGTCCTCACCCTGGTTGGGGTCGTGTGGGTGGCAACTAGTCGATGTGTCTCTCTCACATCGATATTTCTCTCTCTCTTCCCCCCCTCTCCCTTCTGCTCTATCTGAAGATAAATGCAAAAAAATAAAAAATAATAAAGTACTTTTTAAAGTGGGGGAAAAAGGAGGGACATCTGTAATACTTTCAACAATAAAGATAAATTTAAAAAAGAGTTTGAAGAAAGTTTGTTTCATGATCTAAGATGGAGGAAAAAAGAAAATTCTCGATTACAAGTTTTGTTATATGTGAATTTAAATATTCTTGGGCAAGTCTATCGCAAACTAATTTTTGTTGTTAGAATGTGCACTATGTTTTCAAGTTAGCCTTACTTTCTTAATCTTTTCATTGAGAAAACGTAGGACTGGTTTATATTTAGATTATCATTGATTTTCTTCTGACTGGGCATATTTTGTTCTATGAAAATAAATGTAATTTTTAAAAATTAGAACAATAAAATACATTTAAAAATTTTTTATTGATTGGTTGATTTTAGAGTGAGAAAAAAACAAACCAATAAACATCAATTTGTTGTTCCACTTATTTATGCATTCATTGGTTGATTCTTGTATGTGCCCTGACCAGAGATCCAAACCAAAACTTTGGCATATGGGACATTTGCGCTAACCCACTGAGCTACCCAGACAGGGCAAAATACTTTTAAAGTATCTGTGAAATAAACACTAAAATGAAAATAAAGGGAAAACATTCATTTCAAATACAATTATATTTATACCATGAATGCACTTGGTGCTGCCCCCCTTCCAGCCACTCTCCCTGCTCCCTTGCCCCCATCTTGATAACATCTGTCCATTAGCCATTTTCTTGCCATCGAGAGAGATGATTTAATGGAAAGTGCACACGCCTTATAACCAGACGGAGCTGCCTCCAAACCCAGCAGCGATTTAAGAGCCGAAAGCCCACGAGTGAACCTTCACTTCCCCAGCTGTGAAATGGTTTCATGATATCTACCCTACCCTGCCAGGCTGGGCTGAGACGGGGCAGTGTGCTGACTAGCTCCCGGGGAACCTGAGTTTTTTTGACCTGTGGAACCAACTCACACGTGAAGGTGCCCCTGAAGTCCTGGAGAGCTCAGAGGATGAGACTCACTGGCTTCTTCTCCCAGAAGGGTAAGGAGGCGGCCCTGGGGCCCTGGAGGTAGTGAGCCAGGGCTAAGAGCTGGAGAAATGACTGCTTAGAGCCACAGCAGCCAGGGAAAGGTCCCCCTGGCCTACGAGTCTAGCTACTGGAGGATCTTGCCCAAACCACTTTGCGCACCTCTTGACTCAGTTTCTCCAGGCTGGATCTGAGGAATTCAATATCAAAAACAGCCTCTGGGGTTTCCCAGGCTATGGAACAGATAAAGGCAGACTAAACTGGTTCAGTCTGAAAGAAGGGAAGTCAGAACCCTGCCTCCTAGTCTCCCCTCCCCCACCGTGTTGTCCTTGAACCAGGATCCTAGGAGCACAATTTGAAATCGCCTGGACCCGGTACTCTCGAGGGACTCTTGCCCTGTTTCCACCCTGTCTTATTCTGGCACTGAGCACCTGTTACTTGTAACAATAACTGGGATCTGCACCTGCCCCCCATCTGGCAGGGGAGGCAAGTTACACCCAGAGATAATTCTAAACAAGGGCTTAGTAGAAGCAAAGAAGCAAAGAAGTGCAAAAGAATAACCACCTCCTATTACCCTCTCCCCCTCCCCACAAACACACGCGCCCCTCCACGCGGGGCATTTCCTTACTCGGGGCAGCATTCCTTTTTCGGAGTTGTGGAAACAGGCTGTGTCTGGAAAGGCATCTCCCAGCTTGGAGGAGGCTAGGAGAGGGCTCCTCCCTGCATCTCCTGCCTTGAGACACACCCTTTTCCAGGTAAAGGACGAAGGCAGCGAGGCCTGCTCAGGAGCCCGGAGGGCTAAGGACCAGCGAAGCCACAAACGCAGCCGCCAGGGTCTGGGTTCCCTCCTGCGGGCAAGAGTGGCTTCGCCACCCTCCGCACCGCCCTCCTCCCTCCCCGCCGGAAGACTGGGGAGCCTCAAGTCGCTCTTCTTTCCCCGAGCCTGACATTTTTTCCCACTTTACTGTTTCTTGGACGCCTTTCAAGAGTTTGTGCAATCTTTCTGTTGAGCTGTTTTTCTGCCATTTTTAAGAAAACGTGGGGTGGTGTCCCTTTCGGGTGAGAACGGGGTTGTTCGAAGAGTTGAAGGGACCCTTTTACCTCCCGTCACCCCAGTGCAGTAGGCCCTTTGCTGCCAAAGTTACAAAGTCTGAAACTTTCCGCATGCCGGGGTCTGGGGCTGGGGCTGGGCCCTGCGAGCTCTCACCTCTGCCCTGCGCCCGGGAGTCCTGTGCCCCTCACTGTACCGCCAGGCTCCCCTTCCCGGAGGTATCCTCTTCCCATCCTGTGCTGGGCAGGAACCATGCCTCCTTCCCGCCCCAGAGATGGGGACAGAGCCCTCACCGCTATCGAGCCTTCCTCGGCGGTCCTCCTCGTGCCCCCTGAGCCTCCCCTCTCCCCGCGGACCCGGCGCGGAGTCCTCGGCCCGCAGCCCCCCAGGCCCCAGTCTGGAAGGCTGGGCAGAGGCAGCGACAGGGACCGGATGAGGACAGTGATGGGGTCCGATTTGGAAGGCAGCGACGAGAACAAAAGCAGAGACACAGGGCAGAAACCAAGGAGCGCCGGAGCGGTGGCCCTTCTGCTCTCCCCACTCCGCCCGCGCCCCAGCCCGCAGCCCCCGGGCCTGGCCCCGCTCGCGGCCTCGGGGTTGGGGGAGCTCGGGCGGCGCCCCGCGGGACCCACCTGATCCGCAGAAGCTGGGCGCGCTCGGGGATGGACCACGCCTCGGCTCCTGGCCTCGGCGGCGCCCTCGGCTGTCGGAACAGCAGCCGCGCCGCCTCCGCCCGAGCCCGGCGGGGTGTGCAGCCTGCGCTCCAGCCGGCCGCCCGGCGCGGTCCTCCGGGGCAAGCAGGCAAAGTGCAGCGGGCACGGGCGCGAACGAGCGGGGAGCGCTCGGCGGCCAGGGGCGCACTCCGCGCTCGGCGCCGCCCGCGGCTATTTATGCAAAGCGGGTCCCGCCCCGGACACAGGCAGCGGAGGCCGACAGCGCCAGGGCTCGAGTGCCGGTGCGTGCGTGTCTGGTGGCCGGGAGGCAGAGCGGGTGTTTGTTTCATTTCACTCAGGCAGAAAAAAGCCTGAAACCAGCAAAAAAAAAAAAGAAGAAGAAGAAGAAGAAGAAAATCCCTGGTGACGGTGGCTGGGTCTCTGCCATCTCGGGCCTGCACGTGGTGGGGTTGGGGTTGGGGGTGGGGGACCCGGAGTCAGAGGGTGGAGTGGGGTCTGTTGTCACTCTGCTCTGCAAAGAGTGGCCTGGGCGCCCTGGCGCACCGCCACACACTGGGGAAGGGAGAGCCTGGGAGGTTCGAGCCACCATTGTTTCCTGGGGAAGGAAGAGCGCAGATGTAGACAGCGACAGACCCGCAGCTCGAGCTGCTCTCTCTCCAGGCCCCCTAATCCTGAGCTCCGGAAATGAGCAGCTTTTTATTGGGCACCTAGCGTGGGTCCTGCCTGTGCTTGTTCACAGACTTAGTGATCTTTGAGCCCGTAGTTTCTCATACGGGGCTCTCCACAGCCCCTGGGGTTCCCCACTAGAATTATTTAGAAGGGAACCAAAAAAAAAAAAAAAAAAAAAAATCTACTTCAGAGTGTGTGCTTCTGTGCCCAGTACGACAGCGAGTCACTTCTGGTGAGTAGATGTAGGCACATCCGGCTGCCCTCACTTAGCTTGTAAGGACAACAGCCATCTCAGTCCCAGCCTTGGGCTCAGGACCCTCTATCTTACTGGTGGAAATTCAAAACTTCCTTTTGCCAGGAACATTTCCAACAAACATCAGTTTCAGAGACTAGGAGCTTAGTTTCTTAAAGATTTTAGTGCATTGGAAATGTAATTTGACACCATGGAAAGTGACACTGTACATGGGCCTGACGAATAAGGTAAGAAACGTCCAAACCTGTAAGAATTTTTACGAGTTTATTTGAGCCAAAGACAATTGCCTGGAAGCAAACTCTCAACAGATTGAGAAAATGCTCTGGAAAATGGCAGTTTTGCACCTTATTTTATACATATCAATCAAAGGAGGAGGCATAAGGGGTTACAAGAAATTCACTGGCAGTAGATTAGGGAGGTTGAAGAAAGCAAAGCAGGGAGATCTCTAGGACTGGATAAAAGTAAAACAAATAGACACACACTTCTTTTACACAGGTGGGTATAGTATAGTTCATAGTTAACAATTAACATGATAATAAAATGAGGGGATTTGTGGTCTGCTCTTTTTCAGTGGTTGTGCTTTGAGGTTAGGGGTGGGGGTGGGGAAGACAAGAAAATTTCTTTGATATTTCAATGCTACCGTTTTTTGTAGATGCAAAAAAAGAAAAAGACAACAGATAGGCTCAGTTAAGGTAAAAAGTGACCTTTGTTAGGGAAAAATACAGGCCTAGGACATGACTACCCACCACGAACTGCTAATAGTTAGAAAGTTTTCGTTTCAGACCATCCTATGTGTTTACCTTAGGTCTCTGAGTTTGTAAGGTCCCCCTGGGCTTGTCAGGTTTAGCATGTGGCCCCTTTTTCATCCCCACTAATTTTTGTTTTTTCTTTATTGATTTTAGAGACAGAGAAAGGGAGAGGGAAAGAGAGACAGAAACAATGATGAGAGAGAACATGGATTGGCTGCTTCCTGCATGCCCCCCACTGGGGATTGGGCCCACAACCTGGGCATGTGCCCTGACCGGGAATCGAACCAGCGACCTCTTGGTGCACTGAGCCACACTGGCTGGGCCATCCACACTAATTTTAATTGATTCATGCTCATGAGAAAAGAAAAGGCCTGATCAAATACTTGAAGGATGCTCAGAGGCTGGAGGCGGGCCAGGTGCCATCTTGGGGCTTGGGAGAATGAAGCTTCCTGATAGGTCCAGTGGAGTCAAGTGGTGGGAGGATTGAATCATCAGGCCCACATCGCACCTCAGGAATGAAGAACTCCATAGCAATGAGCACAATGGGTCCTTTGCTAGAGCATAAATGGTGCCTTTATTGAATGGTGTCTTTGGTGAACACAATTGTAATAGTTCATTAGTATTATCACAGTAAATATACACAGCGATATTATACTAAGTGCATTATTTCCATTTTTCATTATTGCATTTAAGAATGCATTTGAGAATGGATTGTTTGAATTGCTCGGCACATCAAACTGAATTATAAATGAGTTTTGTTTTTTTTTTTTAAGAAAACAATGACTGCCCTGGCTGGTTTGGTTCAGCGGTTAGAGCATTGGCCCACAGACCAAAGTTTCGAGTTCAGTTCTGGTCAAAGGCATGTACCTCGGTTGCATTTGGATCCCTGGCCCTGGTCAGGGTCATGCGGGAGGCAATCAATCCATGTGTCTCTCTCACATTGATGTTTATTTTTCCTCTCTCTCTCTCCTTCTCCCTCCCTCCGACTCTATCTGAAAATCAATGGAAAATGTCTTCTGGTGAGGATTAAAAACAAAACAAAACAAAACAGTCTGGCCAGTGTGGCTCAGTGGTTGAGCATCAACTCATGCAACAAGAGGTCGCCAGTTCAATTCCTGGTCAGGACACATGCCCAGGTTGTGGGCCTGATCCCCATTGGAGGGCATGCAGGAGGTGGCCAATTGATGTCCTCTCCCATCGATGTTTCTATCTTTCTCTCCCTCTCCCTTCCTCTCTCTCTAAAATCAATAAAGGAAAAAAAAATTAAAAACAAAAACAAAAAACAATGACTCCCTGGCTCAGTTGGTTGGAACATTGTCCCACGCACCAGCACCTAAAGGTTGCCAGTTTGATCCCTGGTTGGTCCTCGAGTGAGGAGAAAGGAAGGAAGGAAGAAAGGAGGGAGGGAAGGAAGGAAGGAAGGAAGGAAGGAAGGAAGGAAGGAAGGAAGGAAGGAAGGAAGGGAGGAAGGGAGGAAGGGAGGAAGGAAGGAAGGAAGGAAGGAAGGAAGGAAGGAAGGAAGGAAGGAAGGAAACTGACTGACAGTGGCTCAAGTGATGTCACTCATCATGATCAAAATCAAATAGCCCTGGCCGGTTTGGCTCAGCGGTTAGAGCGTCGACCCGCGGACCAAAGAGTCCCGGGTTCAGTTCCCGCTAAGGGCACGTACCTCAGTTGCAGTTTGTCCCCGGCCCCAGTTGGGGTCATGTGGGTGGCAACCCATCGATGTGTCTCTTTCTCATCGATATTTCTCTCTCTCTCTCTTCCCCCCTCTCTCCCTCCCGCTCTCTCTGAAGATAAATGCAAAAATGTCCTCGGATGAGGATAAAAATAAAAAAATAAAAATCAAATATGATGAATGAAACATAAAACATGTGAAAACGTCACTCTGCTCCCATTAAACCTGATGTCAGGGTCTTGATTTCAGCAACATGTGATCAGTCACATTAGTTTGATGTTAATTTGGACTTTACTGGTTTTGTGGTTATGTTTGTATTAGAAGATTTGTTTTGGTTTTATGGTTGGTTTATAGAACTATGAGTGTTTGGATTTCATGCTTTTTTTTTTTTTTTTACTTTTTTTTTTTGTACGTGCCCCTAGCAGGAACCAAACCCGGGACTCTCTGGTCCGCAGGCCGATGCTCCAACTGCTGAGCCAAACCGGCCAGGGCTTTAAAAAATGTTTTTATTGATTATTTAGAGAGGAAGGGAGAGATAAAAACATCATTGTGATTGGCTGCCTCCTGCACGCCCCCTACTGGTGATGGAGTCTGCAAGCCCTGCATGTGCCCTGACCCAAATCGAACTGGGACCTCTCAGTCCATGGGACGATGCTCAATCCACTGAACCACACCCGCAGGGCAGGACTTCATGCTTAATTGTAGGCTTATACCTATCTCAGTAACAATAAAATAAAAGTAATATAAGTCAACACTGGGTCTGGACTTTTTTGTTTTGAGAGGGGCCATGTAGTTTTCAAAATCTAATTAACAATTCTACTGACTGAGTAAGCTAGAAAACACCTTAAAGATTATATACATTGGGTTTGGTGTCCGTAATTAAGGGTTTAAGGCCTTAGATGAGTTATTCTTCTCTTCTGAGACTCATTGCCTATAAAGCGAAATGAGGATAAGATGGCGTTTGTGGGAGAAGTAAAATCAGAACGAGATAACTGATGGCGAAGACTTTGGAGCCTGCAGGAATGTGAGGCTGCATATTCGTGGAGGGGACAGGCAGGTCCACAAACACAGGTAGCTCTGACCCCTGGGCAGGCTTTGTTCCAGGGGCTTCGCACATGCCTGAGCTCAACTCAGCCCTCAGCACACCCTCGTCACATCCCCACTTTCCAGGTGAGAAAGGTGAGGCACACCAAGTTAGGTCACTTTGTTTACTGTCTCTGTGGCTGGGGCCAAAGTGCTCCAGGGCCAGAAGACCTTCCTCCCTCTCCCTCCTTCACTCTTTTAACAAATATTTATTGGGATCCTGCTATCTGTTAGCCCCGTTCTTCAAGCAGAGGACATGAAGGCAAACAAGTGAGATAGCATCGTAGCCCTGGATGAGTCGGCAGCCCAGACATTAAACCAAGAACTGTTATCTGTGGAAGTGGAGTTCTTGTGATGTCGCCAGGAAAATAATTTCCTGAGACTCACACAGGAGGGTGAGTAATATTTATTTGGGTGGAAATAAACCACTGGGTTTCCAGTGCCCCATTTCCCTCTGTCCCGCCATGGAAAAAGTCCAACTTTGTCTTCAGTAGGTCCGGAATGAAGGCCACTGCCTCTAGTTTCTGCTCCGTATTCAAGTCCAGCCCAGTCCAGCATCCTGTGTGTGGAGTCCTCAGGACCACGGGCCACGCGGCTGCTAAGGCCACATAGCTCTGGGGAGAGAATGCCCAAATGCATGGGCGAGTGAGGGTCACAGAACAAGAGAGAGAGAGAGAGGGAGGTGGGGAGGGAGAGGGAGAGGGAGAGGGAGAGGGAGAGGGAGAGGGAGAGGGAGAGGGAGAGGGAGAGAGAGAACTCTTTGTCTGGGGATTTTAACCAGGACCATTTTCAAACTAACCAATTAACTTTCTAAGATTTCACAGGCTTCTGGAGGGGTCCACCCCCTAGCCAATCTATTGTTCCCCAGGCTAGATGGACAGGCAAGCACCTCCCCTGTGCCACCCAGACTTCTACTTGGAATAGCCTGTCTCACCATTCTCCCCCAGCAATCCAGTACCGGAAGGGGGAAGGGAGGGGTGTTGATGCCCTTGGAGGAACAATGTTTTGTGAAGCTGTAGCTTCCTGGTGAAGCTTCCCAAGTGAACATGCTTAAAATGTGACTTCCCTTTGCTCTCTTCCTTCATTAATATTAACTAGTTAATTCCGACGATAACAGAACCACCTATGGATTTCAGGACAATGGATCCTTCTGAGGAAGAAATGCAGGGTGCAGAGGGTCCTGAGATAGGAAGGAGGAGTTCACTGGGTGAAGAGTTGGGGAGAGTGACCCATGCAGAGTCATGTGCAAAAGTCTTGGTAGAGGAAAAAGACTCGTGTGTGTGTGTGTGTGTGTGTGTGTGTGTGTGTGTGTGAGCTAGAAAGCTTCAACATCATAAAAATAGCAATTCTCCTCAAATCAAACTAAAAATTCAAAACAAAACCCAACAGAGCTTTTGTGGAACATGATGAGCTGCCCCTAAAATTCATATAGAAGAGTAAATGGCCAAATTTAATCAAGATAGTTATGACAAAGCAGGGGGAGGAGACTGGGCCTTTGCTCACCAGTGGGGTGTTGGTGCCGGATGGATCATCAGGCCAGCGGAACACAATTCGGAGAGAGCCCCGCACCTGGGTGGAAGTCAGGGTCAGACAGAGTTGAGGCTGCAGATGAGAACAGACTGTTCAGCAAGTGCTGCTGAACCCCGAAGAAGTGTGCAAACAAAAACTCGTACAAGAATGTTCATAGGTTCACTGTTTACAACAGTGGAAAATGGGACCAACCCAGACGTTCATGAACTGATGAATGGATAAGCAAAATGCGGTACATCCACACAGCGGAATGTTGTTTGGCATAAAAAAGGAATGAAATACTGACTCGTTGACACATGCTACAGCGGACCTGGAAAACGTTAGGCTAAGTGAAAGAGGCCAGACACCAGGGCCATATATTGTATGATTCCATTAATACGAAATGCCCACAACAGCAAATTCATAGGAACAGAAAGTGAGCAAGGAGCTGCAGGGCTGGGGGCAGGGAGTGGGAGGGAGGGCCTCGCGGGGTAGGGTGATGAATAGCGCTCTGGAAAGGACAGCTGTGGCTACTATTTGCCACCGAATTGTACGCGTCAAAATGGCTTAACCACGTCAAGTGTAACTTTATGTGGTATGAACTTTACCACGATTTTTAAAGAGGTGTTTCCTGGAAATTGACTGTCCACACAAAATGCAAAGTAAAACTAGTTTCCTAATACACATCCACACACACGTACATACACCCCACATAATAGACGGGCAGATGACCTAAAGACGAAGAACATGTTTAAACGTTTCAGAGAAAAATATGATTACCTTGGAACAACTAAGGGTTTATTTAAACACGCACACACAGCACTGACCATAAAAAAAAACGTGGATCCATTTTAACTACATAAAAATGCAAAACATAGAAAAGATGCCGCAACAAAGTAATAGACAAACCAGAGATTGGGGGAAGATATTTGTAACCTAGAAAACTAACAAAGTATCCATATCTAGAATATACTGGAACTCCTGCAAACACACAGGAAAAGACACTATTCTTTCCATTTTCACATCTGACTCGAGTCCTGGATGAAATGTTCCTGGGTCAGGGTCCCCTGTGTGTCCCCTTCATAACACTTTTCATAACTGTTTGGACATAAGTATTTGTTTAGCAACATGCCTTAAAAGTCATTCGCCACAGCTGTCTTGTCACATTACATCTCCAGCACATACCTGGCACACAAGAGTCATGCGACGTCCATGTGTTGGCTGAATGGACAAATGGGTGTGTAGATGGATGAAGAACAGTAATGAGAGTCCTTACACACCTGCCTCCTCTAGCTGGTGGACTAGCCTCCATTCTCTGCCCCTGATCGTCTCTCTGACCAATGTCCCTTTCTTCTTCAGATTTTCTTTGTCAGAAACAATGCGGTGAGGTGACTTCTGGCAGGCAGGGGTTGGAAGGCAAATCTAGAAGGTTCTTGCGAGGAAGAGAAATGTCAACAAGAGTGCTCTGCAGTGGGGAGTGGGGGGCAAGGTTCCCAGAGTTTGCTGAGCCCTTCCCATAGAAAGACCAGATTAGAGGAAGATGAGACCTGCCCTGGAGCTCCCTCTGTGAGGTGGCCAGTCACACCCCTCACTTTACAGGTGAGGAACTGAGATTCAGATGGAGGAGTGACTTCTTAAAACTACAAACTAGGGCCCTGGCCGGTTTGTGCTCAGTGGTTAGAGCATCAGCCCACAGACCGAAGGGCAATAAAAAATTTTTTTTTTTAAATCACAAACTAGGAATTTTCTGAGCTAGGTTTCATTCATTCTCAACCCTCCTACGGCTCTTTAGCCCTAAACAGGTAAGGAAACTCCCAGGTCCAGAGTGAGAAGGTGGTTTTTCGTTTGTTTGTGAAGGGGTGGGGGGCATGGGAAAGAAACACAGATGTGAGAGAGAGGCATATCTATTGGTTACTTTCTGCACACACCCAACCAGGCCAGGATCAAACCTGAAACCCAAGTACATGCGTTTGATCAGGAATCGAACCTGTGACCTTCTGGTGCGTAGGCAGATTCTAACCACTGAGAACACCAGCCAGGGCCAGGAAGTGTGGGGTTGGGGGCTTGGAAGGTGGACTTTTTGTAACCATGTGTTAATGTGTTAATGCTCTCTCCAGCCTAGGTGCATTAAGTGCTTCCTTTGCATGTGAATAAGATAAGGTTTGCATGGGTGGACTAATGGGTCCTTGGGCTCAAGAATGTCTGGGTTTGTTATCTTTTGGCTTCAAAGTCTCTTCCTCATAAAAAGCAAGAGACAAAGCTAGGCTGTATGGTTTGCAGAGATGCCATCTCAAGGAAATAATTTACATAAATCCACTTGTAACCTGGGGGAACGAAACCGCAAATAAATGGGACTGTGTCCTAAGATCTGGAGCATTTGCTCCCTTGCAAAGCTCACCCTCACTCCAACCAGCGTGTGCTTGTAGTTCATTGCGTTGCACTGATCCCGGCAGGCCGAGACACAGCAAGGAAGGTGTTTTAAAGCTACCAGAAGTGGTAGAGTGAGTCAGGAAAAGCAGAAGATGGGTGTAAGAACTGAGTCTTAGAAGGGGTGGGGATGAGCAGAGAGCATCTGGGGGAGGCAGCAGGGAGGGGGAGCTGCTTGTGCAAAGGCACAGAGGCCCGGACAGACAAGGTCCATACAGGGGGTGAGGCCATCAGCCCGGAGCTCCAGGGGCCAAGCTGGAGTGAGAGCAGGGAGGCTTTGGAGGGAAAGACCAGGGATTGGCATTTTGTCCTTCCTACAGAAGGATCCCCGGGAAGGGAGGGTAGCATGATGGAGGCTGTGTTTGAAGGGATTATTCCTACCCCTTCATCACAGTCACCTCAGAAACATGAAGTCTGTGGATGAAAAGGAATTCCGTGCAAAGTACCCTTGTTATCAGAGAAATGCCTTTCTCTGTTGCTAGTGGGAGTGGGGTTCTTGGGGTACCGCTGGGATAAGCATTTCCAGAGGCCCCCACAGGAGGATGAGATGTGGTAGAAAGCTTTATTTGCATGGAATTACATCTCTGGGTGTGCAAAGTCTAATTTTCCCTAAACCAGTCCTGGAAGACGTGCAGCTGGGGATTCAGCAGAGCTAGAAGCAAAGCCAGCGTCCAGAGTTTCCATGGTGGAGCTGGGTCCAGCACAGCGTCAGGCTAGTTCCAGTCCCTCAGTCCATTGTGTGTGGGGTCCACGCGGCCGTGTGGGTGAATGCAGGAGCGTGAGAGTCCAGCAAGCCAGGAGTCAGCCACGCCAGCTGCAAGAGAGGGAACTCCTTTTGTTTAGGAGTTTAAGTATTTCAGATTTCACACCCTTGCAGTGGTCATGCCTGTCCCGGCCAATGACCTGTTCCCAGGTGTGACTGACAGGCAAGTGCCTTCCCTGTGTCAGCCAGATTTTACTGGGCATGCCTGTAATCTTCAGCTGTTGTAACCCAGTGAGATAGACCAGACTCAGACACCAAATTTTAGTAAAAAAGGTTTTAGAGGGAGCTTTATAATCCTGCGCAGGGACTGCACTCAGCCCATGCAAGGGAGAACGGCAGCCCCACTAATTCTTTGCAGGGCTCTTTTATTTTTTTATTATTTTTTTAAAAACTTTTTTCCTTTTATTGATTTTAGAGAGAGAGAGAAAGTGAGAGGGATAGAGAGATAGAAACATCGATGAGAGAGAACATCGACTGGCCACCTCCTGCATGTCCCTCAATGGGGATCGGGCCCACAACCTCACCATGTGTCCGGACCGGGAATCGAACCGGCGACCTCTCGGTGCATGGGTCAATGCTCAACCACTTAGCCACACCGGCTGGACCGCAGGGCGAGCAATCGTGCACTGCAGAGCAAGCAAGGGTGAGTACAGAAGCCCATATCAGCCCTTAGCCTGGAGCCGGAGGGCATTTACAACATAGCTCGGGGGAGGTTAGGGTACATATCTTCAGTCCTGGTGGTTTTATGATTGTTTCTGAGAAAGGAGTCGTTTGTTACATTTCTAACATGAGTCAAGGGCCAGGCAACCTGGTTTGTCAGGCGTAAGTAGGCCAGGGAAGTGGGGTAAAGGTCTCTACCCTAACGGAGGGGGTCTATAACACAGCCTTCCAATGGTATCACCCTCACAGGGTGCCCTGATCATAAATTCCTCTATGGACAGGTCATGGTAGGTAGTCATACCCCAGGCCATATAACTTCTTTTTTTTTTTTTTTATCCTCACCCAAGGACATTTTTCCGAGGACATTTTTCCACTTTTGTTCAGATAGAGTGGGAGGGAGAGAGAAAGAGAAACATCGATGTGAAAGGAACTTGGTGGCTGCCTCCCACACGACCCAACTGGGGCCGGGGATAAACTGCAACCAAGGTACATGCCCTTAGCAGGAACCGAACCCGGGTCTCTCTGGACAGCGGGCCAATGCTCTAACCGCTAAGCCAAACTGGTCAGGGCTATATAACTTCTTTAGTAAAAGATTTATTTCTGCCTTAACAAACACTATCCCTGCCTTGCTTTCTCCCACCTTCATATAATCTTCTTTAGTTCCCTTCCTTCATTTCAAATGCATAAAAGACACTGCAGACTGTCCTTCTCCAGAGCATTTGAGACCTTGCTTCCCAGCAGTCTGGCTCAAATAAAATCTTATAAAAGTTCTTTACAGGTTTGGACATTTTTATGTCCACAGTAAAAGGGAAGGAAATAAAGTAGGCAGGAAGGAAAGGAAAGAGTGAGAGATGGAAGGAAAAAAGGAGGGAGGAAGGGAGTTAGTCAGGAAAGAAGGACGGAAGGGAGTGAGAGAGGAAAGAAGGAAGAAAGGAAGGAAGGGAGGGAGGAAGGGAATGAGGGAGGAAGGAAAGAAGGAAGGAACGGAGTGAGGGAGGAAGGAAGGAAGGGAGTGAGGGAGGGAGGAAGGAAGGGAGGAAAGAAGTACGGAAGGGAGTAAGGGAGGGAGGGAGGGAGGGAGGGAGAGAAGAAAGAAGAAAGGGAGGAAAGGCTTTCTGATTTGGGACTGGCATCAGAGATTTGCTTTCCTTCCATAAATAAGATGGACCATAAATAAGATGGGAGGAATTGACAAGCCCGGGAGACAGGAAGCTGACTTGGCCCTTTTGAGGCCCATCAACTTCTCTGTCCTTTATTGAACCAAGGGAAAGCTGTTAAAATCATTTCCAAGGAAAGAAATATTTTATCTTTTTATTTAATTTTGCACTTGGAAGTCATTTGCTTTCTAATGACATTAAATTCCACTTCTGTCATTTGCATATATCTAGCTTGAAAAGGTACAAACAGAGAAAAAAGCCAAGTATTTTAATGCTGTTGGGTTTTTTTGAAAACTGTCAGTGCTCTCAGGGCCAAAGAATTCTACCAGCTGAAATAAAAATTCACCTACCCAACCAAACTTACATTCCCAAAGTTTTTTTTAATGAATTTATTTTTGTTACAGATGTTTCTCCTTTTTCCTTGTTTTTGTGTTTTTAATCCTCACCCAAGGATATTCTTCTATTTATCTCAGATAGAGTGGGAGGGAGGGAGAGAGAGAGAGAAATATTGATGTGAGAGGGACACATGGACTGGTTGCCTGCCACACGACCTGACCAGGGCCAGGGACAAACCGCAACCAAGGTACATGCCCTTGACTGGAATCGACCCCAGGACTCTTTGGTCCTCAGGCCGATGCTCTAACCGCTGAGCCAAACTGGCCAGGACACATTCCTGAAGTTTTAAAAGTATTCTTTTCCAAACCTTTAAAAAAGGTCACAAAGATAATCCACTTATGTGGAGGAGATGAGTCGAGAGACCCTTCACTGGAATCTGTTTTCACTTTTGGATTCTAATTCCATGAGAATGCCTTCTCTGTTTTTCGAATTAAATACAAAAATAAAATAAAAACACAACGTTCAAAAGCTAACTTCTGGGCATTAGGAACAAAACTTGTAGAATAAGCCAGGGATCAGCCTGGGCTCCAGTTCTGTCCCTGTGATTCCATAAGATGTGTGATCTTGGGTGGGGAGGGGGGTCACTTATCCTCTCTGAGCCTCAGTTATCTTATCTTTAAAATGGGCATAATTATCTTTACCTCTCAAGGATTTGTAAAATTTTAAAAAATGAGCCCTGGCCGGTTTGGCTCAGCGGTTGGAGTGTTGGCCTGTGGTCCAGAGAGACCCTGGTTCAGTTCCCGCTAAGGGCACATACCTCAGTGGCAGTTTGTCCCCGGCTCTGCTTGGGTCGTGCGGGAGGCAGCCACTCGATGTGTCCCTTTCACATCGCTGTTTCTCTCTCTCTCTCTCCCTCCCACTCTATCTGAACAAAAAATGGAAAAATGTCCTCGGGTGAGGATAATATATATATATATATATATATATATATATATATATATATATATATATAAATGAGATAATGTATGTCTTTGAAAAAGGAGCTCTAAATACAATAGACACTAAATAAATGTGAATTCCTATCATCAATTGTGTAAAGAGATTCTTGGAATTCTTCAGTCACCAAACTCAGTAGCAGTGGGGTTCCCCAAAAATCACGCTGTTCCCTATGCTCCTAGTAACCCCTTCTTACCCTGCACATCTCAGCCCAGGCACAACCTGGCTTCCTGGTCTCTTATCTCCTTCCATTCTTCCCTGCCTGCTGCCTCCAGCCACGCTGTCCTTCAGAGAGGCAAAGTGCAACCCAAACATGGGCCTTTGCACATTGTTCCCTCTGCCCAGGAGGCTCCCCTCCCCGCTGTCCCCATCCCTCACCCACAGTCACTTCTCTACTTATGGTAAGCATGTACTTATTAGATATTTTTTATTCAAAACAAAACAAAAAATATTCTTTAAGAAAGTTTATTAAAATCTGTCTCTTTGTTTGAAAGAATTTAGGAAAAGCTGAAGCAGGATCCAGGACAGGCCAATCCTATGGTCAAGCAACTGGCAGCAGCTTGGGTGGGCCTGAAAGTTGGATGGGGCGGGGCCTCAGGGAATCACCAGGGCGGGGCCAACAGTGTGAGCCAGGGTGCTGGAGTCCCAGATATAGTGGCTGTCTGCTGCCCCAGGGAAGGGCTCACCAAAGGAACAAAGGCCTCTGATAGCACGTCTGTCCAGGAGAAAGCTGTCCCTCCAGCCCTCGCTCCAATGCCAAACAGCTCAGTTCTTCCCCATATGACTCTGGCGCCTTTCAAGCTGCCTCCCGCATGCTGGAGCCTGGAGGGAGCAAGTCCGAGTAAGTCCGTGCGCGGGCCCTTTAAGAGGAGCTGCCGGGGCTCCAGCCGCCTCAGCCTCAGTTCCCACTGGTTTTTCCAGCCAGAAGTGATGGGGATTCTCTTCCTGGCACTGGAACCCTGAGCTGGGCGCCTGGTGTGGGACGGGGACCCCTCAGTCCTCAGGGAGGACCTTCCCAGCCGAGGTGTCCTCCTGATTTTTATCCACCACACGTGGGTGTGGGACCAGCCCATCCGCCTCCACCCCTCCTACCAGTCTCCATGCGGCTGCCGCTTTAATTTCGTAGTTGTAGGACTTCCATTCAGCTTGATCAGGTGGTTTTGAATGATGGTTGTTCTGTAGTTTAGTTGTAACTTTGATGTGGTTGTGGGAGGACGCGATACCGTGTTTACCTACGCCGCCATCTTGACCGGGGTCTCAGCTAGCCCCGTACCTCTCGCTAAGTAATACATAGAAACAAACACAGGGAAGCAGCCAAAATGAGGAGACAAAGAAACAGGTCCCAAATGAAAGAACAGAACAAAACTCCAGGAAAAGAACTAAGCGAAATGGAGATAAGCAACCTAACAGTTGCTGAGTTCAAAACACTGCTTATAAGGATGCTCAATGGACTTAGTGAGAACCTCAGTGAACTTAGTGAGGGCCTCAAGAGCATAAAAAAGGACCAGTCAGAAATGAAGGATGCACAGTCAGAAATGAAGGAGGCACTAATTGAAATGAAGAATAGTTTACACAGATTCAGTAGTAGAGTAGGTAAAGCCAAGAAGCAAACCATCGATTTGGAATATAAGGAAGCAAAAAACACCCAATCAGAACAGCAAAAAGAAAAAAGAATCCCCCAAAAAATGAGGATAGTGTAAGGAGCCTCTGGGACAACTTCAAGTGTGCCAACATTCGCATCTTGGGGGTGCCAGAAGGACAGGAGAGAGAACAAGAAATCGAAAACCTATTTGAAACAATAATGGCAGAAAACTTCCCTAACTTGGTGAAGGAAACAGACATACAAGTCCAGGAAGCACAGACAGTCCCAAACAAGATGAACCCCAAGAGGCCCACACCAAGACACATCATCATCAAAATGCAAAAGGTTCAAGACAAAGAGAGAATCTTAAAAGCAGCAAGAGAAAAGCAGTTAATTACCTACAAGGGAGTTCCCATAAGACTGTCAGCTGATTTCTCAAAAGAAACTTTGCAGGCCAGAAGGGAGTGGCAAGAAATATTCAGAGTGATGAAAAGTAAGAACCTACAACCAAGATTACTCTATCCTGCAAAGCTGTCATTTAGAATCAATGGCCATATAAAGAGTTTCCCAGACAAGGAAAAGCTAAAGGAGTTCATCACCACCAAACCATTACTATATGAAATGTTAAAGGGTCTTCTTGAAGAAAAAGATAAAAAAATATGAACAAACAAAATGGCAATGAATACATATCTATCAACAATTGAATCTACAAATAAAATGAACAAGCAGAACAGAAACATTCTCATAGATACAGAGAAATTTTGTTGGTTGCCAGATGAGAGGGGGGTTGGGGGAATGGGTGAAAAAGGTGAAGGGATTAAGAAGTACAAACTGGTTGTTAGACTGACAAACCTCAAAGGGAATGGGGGTTGGGGGGTGGGAAGAAATAAACCAAAGAACTTATATGTATATATGCATAACCAATGGACACAGACAATAGTATGGGGAAAGGCAGGAGGGAATGGGGAGGAGGGGGGCAATGGGGGAAAAATGAGGAACATCTGTAATACATTCAACAATAAATATAAGTTTAAAAAACAAACATTGAAAGAAAAAATCTGTCTCCTGGTCTTATCAGGGTGACCATGTCACAAGGTGTATAAATATCTAATCACCATGTTGTACACCTGAAACTAATATATTGTATGTCAACTGTAATTGAAAATAAAATAAAATGAGTTAAATCTGTCTCCTGGTTTATGCTGTCAAGAAAACAAGCGCTGGGAGCCTGATGTGTTTTTTTGCTTTGTGGCTCCATTGAGAGGTTCCTGCTGGAGGCTCTGTGCCTGGGTCTGTGCACCCCTATCAGGAAGTCTCGTGGCTCTCTGGTGCTTCACCTTCTACCTTACCACCCACTGTGCCCATAGGCTCCCACGCCTGGCTCTCTGGAGGCATCCCACATGCAAAGCTCCATGTTACCCCATTTCTGAAGGCAGACGTCACAGCCTAGAGGACTCCAGAGTTATCAGTGGCAACCCCAGCAAAGAGAGAAAGTCCTGAATTCTAACAAAGGTGGGCCCCCATCCTAGCTGGGGTCATTGGACGAGGTGCTGCCCCTTTCAGAACCTTGGGCTCTTTATCTGCATAATGAAGCATCCTACCTCAAAGGATCCAACGAGATGAGGCATGTGAGGCACCTAGCTGTGTGTGATAGCTATGATCATTATCAGGGCACCGACGAGGGATGTCAGGAAATGGAAGAGACCATTAAGATATAGGGGTGTGGGTGGGCATTCTGGGGCTATCTCAAATCTCAATAGGCAACAACCAACTTCTGACATCTAAGAATCCAGTCCTGCATCTATCTTTGCAAAGAAGGTGAGGACAACCTCCATTTTTTTTTTTAAATCCTCACCTGAGGATATTTTTCTATTTATCTTCAGACAGAGTGGGAGGGGGAGAGAGAGAGAGAAACATCGATGTGAGAGAGACACATCAATTGGTTGCCTCCTGCACAACCCCGACCAGGGCTGGGGACCGAACCACAACCGAGGTACATGCCCTTGACTGGAATTGAACCCGTAACTCTTTGATCTGTGGGCCAATGCTCTAACTGCTGAGCCAAACTGGCCAGGGCAACAACCTCCATTTTGAATGCTCACTATGGTTACCATCATCACCACCACTACCATCACCACCACCACCATCACCACCACCATCACCATCATCACCATCACCACCACCATCATCACCATCACCACCATCACCACCATCACCATCATCATCGCCATCACCATCATCACCACCACCACCACCACCATCATCACCACCATCACCATCATCATCACCATCACCATCATCATCACCATCACCACCATCACCATCATCATCACCATCACCACCACAATCATCACCATCACCACCATCACCATCATCATCACCATCACCATCACCATCATCACCATCACCATCATCACCACCACCACCATCATCACCATCACCACCATCACCATCATCATCACCATCACCATCATCATCACCATCACCACCATCACCATCATCATCACCATCACCATCATCACCATCACCACCATCACCATCATCACCATCACCATCATCATCACCATCACCATCACCACCACAATCATCACCATCACCACCATCACCATCATCACCATCACCATCACCATCATCACCATCACCATCATCACCATCACCATCACCATTATCACCATCACCATCACCACCACCACCATCATCATCATCATCACCACCACCATCATCATCATCATCACCATCACCACCACCATCATCATCATCACCATCACCATCATCATCACCATCACCATCACCATCATTACCATCACCATCACCACCAGCACCACCACCACCATCATCCTCATCCCCCAACCCCATCAGGCTGTTGGTTGTTGAAAACTGCTCAGAACAGGATAATAGATACCTGGATACAGCTCTTGCTCAAGCAAGTTTCTGCCTCTTCCCCCAGCTTCAGTCTTTTCTTTCTAAGGTAAGGGGACTGGGCCTGATAGTTAGGGCAAGGTGTGCGCCCTATGGCCAAAGACTAGACCCTTTCCTTGTTCCTCTAGCTTTCTAACCAAATTCTTCAAACTTTGGGTTCCAGGACAGACTTCATTCTTTTCTTCTAGGAGGTCATCAGTGTGTAGCCCTGCCATCAGCTGAGGCCAACCAGGTTAATCTGCTCGAAAGAAAAAGAGCTGGAGCAACGCAAGGGAAGAGAGAAATCCAGCTCCACAAGACTTCCAAGTTAAATTTCTTATCAGTGTAACACAGCATTGTAGCCACCCATCCCCCCGAGAAAGATAGGGGACAGACAGGAGAGGAAAGCAGAAGAGGGGATAAAATGGGAGAGAGCAGGAAGGGGAGAAGGATGTGGGAGGGGCTGCAGGAAGAGGCCACCACGGCCAGACTCTCAAAACAACACCCTTCACCATCTTCAATCACTGAGAAATTCAACTGTGTGCGGTCAATAAAGCTGGGGAAAAGCCCCTAACTGGGTGTGTGCACAATTAGTGTGTCTGTCTTTGGAGCTGTGTGTTTGTTTGCGTATGCATCTGTATGTGTGTGGGTATGTTTGGATGTGTGTCTGTGTGTCCATGTATAGGCGCAGTGCCTGGCACATATTAGTTGCTCCATCAATTTGTATATGCATAGGCTTGAGTGAACCTATATCGTTATGCATGTGTGTGGCTGAGTGCATTCCTGTATGTTTATCTGAATGTGCCTGTTTGTGCCTTGTGGTGGGGGTGAAGCATGGATGCTACTGGTGTCTGGGTGTGTGTTGTAAGAACGTGTCCCCACCCGTGGGTATGAGAGTGCACAGCCGAGCATGAGGGAATGGGTGCATGCGTGTATACATTTGTGACCTTGTCTGCAAGGGTGGTATAAGAGCATGTCTCTGGTGTGTGCTGTGAGTGTGTGTATACATGTGCATGTGTGTGTGCTGAGGGTGTGTGTGTGCATGTGTGCATGCGTGTGTGCTGAGGGTGTGTGTGTGCACGTGTGGCTGTGCGGTGAGGGTGTGTGCTTCCGGGCACCTGCACGTGCAGGGAGGCAGCCCTGGGTTTATTTTCCCTTCCCCAAGCCAGGAAATTGCTGTGGGTTTGTATGATTGGTCAGTTCCCCTTTCACTTCAGTGGAGCCATTAGGGCCCCTGGCAGCCTCTCAGCAGTTCCACCCACCCAGCTAATTCTGCTTCCTTTGTGGGAACCAGAAGGGCGAGTTTGCAAGAGCTCAACTAAACAGGGAGGAAACACCAGGGCTGTGGCCCCACAGCAGGAGCCCCTGTTCTGCCTCCCTCCTGTCGCACTCCTGGTTCCCTCCTGGGCGGCAGGGCAAGACCCTTCCCAGCCAGGGGAGCCTCAGCAGCTGCAGCAGCCATGGGCAGGGCAAGAAGCCCAGAGGCTGACATCTGGGTTCAAATGCTGCTCCCACCGTGGGTGGACGAGGAGCCTTTGGACAGGTGACAGACTCTCAGAGCCCCCATTTCCTGACTGGCAAAATGGGATGCCTGATATCAGGTCGAATCATGATGCCAGTAAGACTGAGCCGAGACCACGAACATGGGCAGCTCCCCTGAGAGCAGTAGAGGACCGAGGCTTGCAGACAGGGCCTTCCTCATTCCAGATCATCAGCGTCACCTTCCAGTTCACGTCAAGACAAAATGACTCCTCTCCACCCTGCTGAGAAATGCCTCTCCACCTGGGGTGCCTCTGTGTACTGCCACAGGCCCCCACACATGCTCCTCGCTGCCCCTGAGTGACTCAGAATGCAGGTATTTTAGACACACCTGGAAATGACTGTTGCCACCACAAGCTGCATCAATGACCCACAGGGGTCTTATCAACAGCCCAAAGGTGACCTGGATGGCACAGAATCCTCAGAATAGAGCGGCAAGTCTCTGGGAGTCAGGAGAATCCACCGGAGAAGCTGGGGTTCTCCTCTTGGGCACCCTGACTGCTTCCCCACGGCTCATCTCCCACATACAAGTATATACACACACTTCAGACCTGGGGTTTAATCCACCCACCACGTGGCCTGCCCCAGCCCTGCTCCAGGGCTTCTGGTTTCTCTGAACAGGAGGAGGGGAAGACAGCTGCAGAGGCTGCCGGGGAAGAAGACCCTTTGGGAGAAAATGGGTCTGTGGAACCCTTGCCTCCCCCATGCCCAGGTGGCAAGTGCAGACTGCTGAGCGACACACAGTGATTCCATCCCTGTCTGCAGGGGCCCAGGGATCCGCATTGCAACAGGTGGGGAAGCAGAACACTGGCCCCCCCCACCACACCCACGCCCTAATCCCGGAACCTGTGAGTGTCTTACGGTATATGGCAAACGGAATATTGGGGTAGTGCAGCGATTTTCAACCGGGGTGCCGCAAAAATTTGTTAAACAAGCAATACCTGACTATTTAGTCAGGGGCACTGACCTCTTTTCCCTTGAGTTGTCTAATAAAAAAATGACAACAGCCAACACAACAATAGCTCTCCGGTGAGAAGGCCCTGTTTTGAACCATAAATATGTAGCCAAATAATACAGTTGCATTTATTGGTCACGTTGCGTACTAAGGTTACACCTGGTTGGTAACTCTTGGTACCAGAAATCCTTATATACAAGTAGAGGCACCCAATTTTTTAAAAAGTTATTTTGGAGCAAAAGGGTAGGTAATTGCTACTATTATTATTTTTTTATAAATCAATCAAAAGTATGCCTTTTTTGGGGGGTCAGATTGGCAAAATATATGTTTTTGGTGTGCCACAGAATTTTAGTGATTGGTTTATGTGTGCCATGAGTTAAAAAAGGTTGAAAATCCCTGGGGTAGTGGATAGGGAATTTTATTTTATTTTATTTTATTTTATTTTATTTTATTTTATTTTATTTTATTTTATTTTTATCCTTATCTGAGGACATTTTTTTTTCCATTTTTTGTTCAGATAGAGTGGGAGGGAGAGAGGGGAAGAGAGAGAGAGAGAGAGAAACATCGATGTGAAAGGGACACATCAAGTGGCTGCCTCCTGCACGACCAACCAGGGCCGGGGACAAACTGCAACCGAGGTACGTGTCCTTAGCGGGAACCGAACCCGGGTCTCTCTGGACCGCAGGCCGACGCTCTAACCGCTGAGCCAAACCGGCCAGGGCGGGAATTTTTTTTTTAAACTTATCTTTATTGTTGAATGTATTACAGATGTTCCTTATTTTTCCCCCATTGCCCCCCTCCTCCCCATTTCTGCCCCCTTCCTGCCTTTCCCCACACTGTTGTCTGTGTCCATTGGTTATGCATATATACATATAAGTTCTTTGGTTTATTTCTTCCCACCCCCCACTCCCCTTCCCTTTGAGGTTTGTCAGACTAACAACCAATTTGTACTTCTTAATCCTTTCACCTTTTTCATCCATCCCCCCAGCCCCCACGCATCTAGTAACCAACAAAAGTTCTCTGTATCTATGAGAATGTTTCTGTTCTGCTTGTTCATTTTGTTTGTAGATTCAATTGTTGATAGATATGTATTTATTGCCATTTTGTTTGTTCATATTTTTTTATCTTTTTCTTCAAGAAGACCCTTCAACATTTCATATAATAATGGTTTGGTGGTGATGAACTCCTTTAGCTTTTCCTTGTCTGGGAAACTCTTTATATGGCCATCGATTCTAAATGACAGCTTTGCAGGATAGAGTAATATTGGTTGTAGGTTCTTGCTTTTCATCACTCTGAATATTTCTTGCCACTCCCTTCTGGCCTGCAAAGTTTCTTTTGAGAAATCAGCTGACAGTCTTATGGGAACTCCCTTGTAGGTAACTAACTGCTTTTCTCTTGCTGCTTTTAAGATTCTCTCTTTGTCTTGAACCTTTTGCATTTTGATGATGATGTGTCTTGTGTGGGCCTCTTGGGGTTCATCTTGTTTGGGACTCTCTGTGCTTCCTGGACTTGTATGTCTGTTTCCTTCACCAAGTTAGGGAAGTTTTCTGCCATTATTGTTTCAAATAGGTTTTCGATTTCTTGTTCTCTCTCCTGTCCTTCTGGCACCCCCAAGATGCGAATGTTGGCATGCTTGAAGTTGTCCCAGAGGCTCCTTACACTATCCTCATTTTTTGGATTCTTTTTTCTTTTTGCTGTTCTGATTGGGTGTTTTTTGCTTCCTTATATTCCAAATCGATGGTTTGCTTCTTGGCTTTACCTACTCAACTATTGAATCTGTGTAAACTATTCTTTATTTCAGTTAGTGCCTCCTTCATTTCTGACTGGTCCTTTTTTATGCTCTTGAGGCCCTCACTAAGTTCACTGAGGTTCTCGCTAAGTCCATTGAGCATCCTTATAAGCAGTGTTTTGAACTCAGCATCTGTTAGGTTGCTTAACTCCATTTGGCTTAGTTCTTTTCCTGGAGTTTTGTTCTGTTCTTTCATTTGGGACCTGTTTCTTTGTCTCCTCATTTTGGCTGCCTCCCTGTGTTTGTTTCTGTGTATTACTTAGCGAGAGGTACGGGGCTAGCTGAGACCAGATGCTGCTTGTTTGAAAGAATTTAGGAAAAGCTGAAGCAGGATCCAGGACAGGCCAATCCTATGGTCAAGCAACTGGCAACAGGTTGGGTGGGCCTGGAAGTTGCGTGGGGCGGGGCCTCAGGGAATCACCAGGGCGGGGCCAACAGTGTGAGCCAGGTTGCTGGAGTCCCAGATATGGTGGCAGCGTCTGCCGGCCCAGGGAAGGGCTCACCAAAGGAACAAAGGCCTCTGATAGCACGTCTGTCCAGGAGAAAGCTGTCTCTCCAGCCCTCGCTCCAATGCCAAACAGCTCAGTTCTTCCCCATATGACTCTGGCGCCTTTCAAGCTGCCTCCCCCATGCTGGAGCCTGGACGTAGTGAATCCGAGTAAGTCCGTGCGCGGGCCCTTTAAGAGGAGCTGCCGGGGCTCCAGCCGCCTCAGCCTCAGTTCCCGCTGGTTTTTCCAGCCAGAAGTGATGGGGATTCTCTTCCTGGCACTGGGACCCTGAGCTGGGCGCCTGGTGTGGGACGGGGACCCCTCAGTCCTCAGGAGGACCTTCCCAGCCGAGGTGTCCTCCTAATTTTTATCCGCCACACGCGGGTGTGGGACCAGCCCGTCCCCTCCGCCCCTCCTACCAGTCTCGATGCGGCTTCTTCGTTAATTTTGTAGTTGTCGGACTTCCATTCAGCTCGATGCCAGGCGGTTCTGAGTGATGGTTGTTCTGTAGTTTGGTTGTAACTTTGATGTGTTGTGGGAGGGCCGGTACCGCGTTTACCTACCCGCCATCCTGACCGGAAGTCTTGTGGATAGGGAATTCAGGTTGCTAACCAGCTGACCTTAAAAATAAAATGTAAAAAACTCTGATTATCTGAGTGAGACCAAGATAAGAGTCTTTAAAACTGAAAGACAGCCCGGCTGGTTGAGCGTTGACCCATGCACCAAGAGGTCCCAGTTCGATTCCCGGTCAGGGCACATGCCCAGGTGTGGGCCCGATCCCCAGTGGGGGACATGCAGGAGGCGGCCAATCGATGTTCTCTTTCATCGGTGTTTCTATCTCTCTCTCCCTCTCCCTTCCTCTCTCTCTCTAAAAAAAAAAGGCAATAAAAAAACACACACAAAAAACACTAATACCCAGAGTAACGAAGACCTGAGGGCAGAACATCGGGCAGTGGCACCGAATGCTCAGAGACCTCCCTGGTTCTCGCCAACCACGTGGCCTGCTTAGGGCAGCACCGTCTGAGGTCCCGCCCTATCCCCAGGCAGCTGTGTGACCTAGGCAAGCTGCTTCCCTTCCCGGGCTTGGATTCCCCGAGTGTTACGTGGGCTCCTCCCTCTCTCCATCACCTTCCTTCTGCCTGGAGACCTAGGAGACAGATGGGGCTGCTGACAGCTGTTCATCCACAGTCGTCTCCACGCACCTACTGTGTTCTGACCTGCAGCTGGGGTTGTCACGTGCACGTTTTCAGTTATTCCTTAGAACACCCTAAAGCAGTTCAGTGAAGTAAGCTAGACACAGAGGACAAATATGATCCCATGAGGTGCCTAGAGAAGTCAAGTTCATAGAGACAGAAAGCAGAGTGGCGGCTGCCAGGGGGTGCAGGGAGGGGAATGGCAGTTATTATTTAATGGGTTCAGAGTTTCAGTCTGGGGTGATGAGAAAGTTCTGGAGATACATGGTGGTGATGGGTGTACAACAATGTACATGTACTAATGTCAATAAATTGTACACCTAAAGTGGTTAAGATGGTAAATTTTGTGTTGTATATATTTGACCACACTAAAGATGTGTGAAATACCCTAAAGCAAAGGTGATTCACCCCATTTCACAGATGAGGAAGCTGAAGATCAAAGAGATGATGGACTTGCCCAGCATCACATGGCCAGAGAATGACAGGGCTGGGATTTGAACCCAGGTCTGACTCTAGATCCAGGGTCCTTTCCTCCTACTAGCTTCCCTCCATTCTTTCCAAAGTCTCTTTGGGAGCATCTGCTCTGGGAGACCCTGCCCTGGAACAGTGGAGAGAGGGGTAGAGGAAGGACGCAGGGGACAGGCCTTAGTGCTGAGGTCATGGGCAGGCCAAAAGGGGGAGGCTGGGTCTGGCCATAGTGCTCCCACCCCCACGACGTGGCTGCTTCTCTGAGCTTCCCTTGACAATCCTTATTTTCCATGGCAACAGTGGAAGCAGCGGGCGCAGGAGACCAGTGAACCGGAAGCCCCTTTCCAAGGAGAAGTTGTAGACACCCCTTTGCTCTGTGTTTGTAGCAATAGTCACTCGAGAGCTGACAGCATCCCTGGCAATCCTGCCACCCAGAGGGAGGGGGCGGGAGGGAGGTCACATGGCCACCCAGAGTTACACAGCAAACCTGCAGAGGTTTTCAGAATTAGTACCCTCCCCTCCACAACCCAACTCTGGGCGGGGCTGTCACCCTCCATCCAAGGGGGATGTCCCAGAGTCCAAAGATGGCACAGAGAGAAGTTCTGAAAGACCTGTGGGCCAGACAGGTTCTCCTACTGCCCCAGAAGAGCCCAGAAAATAGAGGGACAGATGGCTGGAGAGCAGATGACTGCCAGCAAAGCAGGACTAGAGGAGCCCAGGAGCCACTGGGGTTGGTGAGGGAAAGGGAAATGCCACTGCACTAGAGGTAGAAAGTGACTGACACCCACGGCAGCATGGCTCCTCGCTAATCAAGATTCAGCCTGTGGCTTGCCACCTACGCTGGAGGACCTCACAGTGCTGCCACCACTGATCGTGTGGCTACAAAGAGAAGGCTCCTCCTCTGTGGCTACACACTGCTGCAGAGCCCCACGGCACTCACAGTGTCACCGTTCAGTGAGGCAGCTCCCCAGTGCCCACGAGGACCGCTGGGATGAGGACAGGTTCCAACATCGGCCGCTAACCCCCTGGGTCCCTCCCCTTGTGGCTGAGTCTGCTATGCCACATCAGATTCCTTGCCCTCTGGATACACCCTTGAGTGCCGTGCCAGCCTGGCCCTCTCTCTTCCTCCATCCCACTCTGCCACACATCCCTGATAGGTCTGAATCCGACGTCTCTGTCCCAGGTAGCTCCTCAGCCCTCTTGTAAATCAGTGGGTACAAAGAGCATGAGGCTGGGTGGAGGATGTTGCCTGCCGGGGCATGTGTACAAAGGAGTCTGAATCCCAGCTGTGACCAGGAGGACCCCCAGGACGTAGGGACAGGTTCTCCTCATCCCGTCCCTGCTCATAACCAGATCCACCCACACTTCTAGGTACATGAAGACAAGAGCAGAAAGGACAATTTTTGAAACCTCTGTTTGGTATAAGCCCCTAAGTTTTTCGTCTCCTTCTGATAAAGAGGGGTTAGCATTTCCACGTCAGTCACCTACTCAGCCCCGGTGGGGGAAGGAGGAGAAATGGGGTTTAAGACAGGCATACTGTAGCTGAGAGAGTATACTGTGTTGCCAGCTCTCCTTGTGGTTTGGACCATACTCTGCCTTGGAGTCCTTTTTTTTTTTTTTTTATCCTCACTCGAGGACACTTTTTTGCATTTATCTTCAGATAGAGCGGGAGGGAGAGAGGGAGGAAGAGAGAGAGAAACATCGATGTGAGAGAGACACATCGAGTGGCTGCCACCCACACGACCCCAACCGGGGCCGGGGACAAACTGCAACCGAGGTGCATGCCCTTAGCGGGAACCGAACCCGGGCCTCTCTGATCCGCGGGCCGGCGCTCTAACTGCTGAGCCAAACCGGCCAGGGCGGAGTCCTTTTCATGTAAGAAACTTAACTCATCTATGTCTGTGAGTCTCTGCGGGGCCGAGTCCATGTCTGACCTCTCTGTCTTTCCCAGGACCCAGCCCAGGGCTGCCTCATACTAAACACAGAATCAAAGGAATGAAGAGTGTTAGCGAGGCCGAGAACATCCGCGCTCTGGCCTTGTCACTTCCCTGCTCAGAAACCTTCAGTGGCTCCTAGTAAAGGCAGGATCAGCTGCAAGCCCCTTGGCCAGACGTGTATGACTTTCGGGTCCTGGGGCCACCGTCCACCTCTCTTTCCTCATTTCCCATCACTCCCCCCCATAACCCCGGTCCTCAGCCCCGAGTCATGCAAGCTCAGTGCATCAGTTGGGGTTGGTTTGGAGAAGCAGAACCACTAGGCGTTAGAGAGAATCGGGATATCTCTAGGGAGCTGACGACGCATTTACAGGAGCGTGGCGGCTGCACAAATGACTAGCACGCAGCTGTGCCCTCTGCATCGAGAGCCAGGTCTGAGGCCAGCAGGCAGGCAGCGGAGGAAAAGGAATGGTCAGGAGAAGCTGGAGCCTTGGTTGAAGGTATTGACCCACGAGACAAAGAAACGGAAGGAGAAGATCCGGCAGGAGCTGCAGCAGGTACGGGCCTGGCGGCCACGTCACACGGCACCCACACGATGGGAGAGCCGCTGGATCGATGTCCACACGCGGGAGCTGCCACACAGGCTCTACCGATCGAGCACAAACAAAACGCTGTGTTCACGTCCACGTTTGAAAATTTACTTTCAAACAGTTATTATTTCTGTGCGTTACAGAAATTTATATGACCAAAATTAAGGTCTTTGTTATTTAGGTTAAAATGTTTTGTTTTGTTTTATTGGTTCGGGTGTGCAGCTTGGTGGTTAGACAGTCGGTAAGCTGCACACATCCACTTTCCAAACCTCAGGCACATTGCTCTCATGGCCCATTCTAACCCAGAGGACACTCCAGAAAACGTGGTTGCAGCCCAGCTAACCTTGACCAGACACCCTCTTCCCCAGCCAGCTTCCTTCGCTGACCATGTTCTCCCCCATTCTCCTCCTGAAGAACTCCAACTTAACTCTCAAGGACCCACCCGATGGCTCTTCATCCCTCAGCCTCTTGTCATCCCTGGAGACTTAATCAGCAATTCCTTGTTCCCCGAGGACACGCAGTACTGACCTCCACTCGAACCTACTACCGTTCAGAGAGCTAGCATTTCTTTCCATCGCCGGGTGGGAGGCCAGATCTGTGTCGTCTCTGACCCAAGGGACTCGATACCACTAAACATTATTTCAGTCAATCATCATGCCAACATTTGAAACAAGTGTTTTGACTGTCCCCATTTTACAGAGGAGGAAACTAAGACTGGGGAGGAGACATCAGCTGCCTGATACTGCCCAGCCCACAAAGGCAGAGGCGGGATTTGGTCCAGCCCACTCCAGAGCCTGATTTTTTTTTTTGGTTAATCGTCACCCAAGGATATTTTTTTTTTCCATTGATTTTTAAAGAGAGTGGAAGGGAGGGGAGAGGGGGAAACAGAGAGAGAGAAACATTGATGTGAGAAAGACACATCGATTGGTTGCCTCCTGCATGTGCCCCTACGGGGGCCAGGGATCAAACCTGCAACCCAGGTACGTGCCCTTGACTGGGAATTGAACCTGCGACCCTTTGGTGCTCGGGCCAGTGCTCTAACCACTGAGCCACGCGGGCCAGGTCCAGAGCCCAAATTCTTAATCCCCAAGCAAATCTCACAGTAGACAAGATGAAAAGTACAAAGAGCGTGGAGTCACTGAACATCCCGGTTTGCCTAGGACTGAGGGGTTCTTGGAATGCTGGATTTTCCATTTTAAAACCAGGATAGTCCCAGGCAAACTGGGACCAGTCGGTCACCGGAGGAGAAAGTGCTCTGGCTGTTCCAAGGTGGGAGAGGCTCTGGGAAGCCAGGGAGGCGTTACCCTGGAGCACTGAACTTGTGGCACCCCCAAGACCAGAGCAAGAGGGAGCTTTCCGGTTGCTCTGTGACCCAATTCCTTCCTTCCTCGGGAACTCCTCCTTCTTGGTTATTTGGAAAGCAAACGCGGCGGCTGGCTGCCCGTGAGCTGTGCGGGGAGGAGCCATGTGCCAAGAGGTGGCAGGAACAATTCCCCTTTCCTACCGAGCTCACTGTGGTCTGCAGACTGGATGTCACAGCAGATTCACGGGTCTGCAGTGGGTGGATTGGCTTCTCCGGGCCCTGCCCTGCCGACGTGGCTAACGAACATCAGCAGAGCTGATGGAGGTAAACTCCCAGCCTCCTAAACATCAGCATCGCCAGGACCGGCTCCATCCAACCCGCCCCGGGAAGGGGTTTATCCAAGGATCTAAGGTCACAGAGCGGTCAGGAGCAGAGCTGCAGCTGGACCAGGTTTCCAGACTCTGCCCTCAAGTGGGGAGGCCACCTGGGCAGGGAAGGGTGGCCTGGCTCACGGCTAAGGTCTGCCAAGCTGCTTCTCTGTCTCTGCCACCAAGACTCTGCTACTTTACAGCTGTTGCGTTGAAGCACGTTCTTGCCTTCCTCGGTCTCAGTTTTCTCCTAGGTAAAGTGAGGTGACAATGCCTACCTCGGGGGCTGCTGAGAACATGAACAGAGAAAGGTGTCTTAACAGCTGGGAAGCTGTCTTTGTTTGGGGAAAACACCTTGGTAAGCTTATCACCGGCTGGATGGGATAAGCTGGGCACCTCTTCAGCATAGCATTGGACGACCCTCTTTGGGGCTGGGAGTGTGAGAGATGGAGGGGGAGGGGCAGGCAGAAGAGCCAGCAAGACGGAGAGTGTCAGCACTGGGGACGGGCGACCAGCCAGACTTGCAGGCAAGCCACGGGGTGACCAAATGCGAGCTTTAGAATGAAACATTATCACTGTTCTCCAGAAATTGTTAACGACACCACCCATCCCCTCTCCACCCCCAAATCATCAGCACCATCTGCCAGGTCCACAGAGCTCGATGCAACGTGTGTGTATGTGTGTGTGTGCGCACGCGCACACGGGCACAACACAAAGAGAGCTAAGTTTCTGTTTGAGTCAAGGCAATATGAAATAGAGACCACACATAAAGAGGAAAAGGCTAAGGATTTGAGAAAGTTTGGTTTGGCAGAGACCATGGAGATCCATCCATTCTCCCCCTTCCTGGGCTCACAGCGACGTTCCCCAGCCTCCCTTGCAGTGAGGTGTGGCCAAACGGCGGAGCTGGGGCCAGTGGAATGTGTGTGGAAGTGATGAGTGCCACTTCCAGGCCTGGCCCGGGAAACCTCCCACACCCGCCCCTCCCTGCTGGCGGGGCGGCCCTGGGAGTCACGTGTGGACAATGGCAGGTCCAACCTCAGCCTGGGCCTGCCACCACCCCCGCAAATCTGGAACCTCCTAGATCGTATCGGGAGAGAGAAATAAACTTCTTTTGTGTTGGCTCACCATAGTCGGGGGCTAATGGTTAAAGAAGGCTAGCCTGCACAAAGCAGTAAACTGCGAAAGGCTTTAGACCTCCAGGAACTATGAAATCGGGATGGGGATGGGGTGGAGGGTGTTGGACACATGTCAGCAGATCTCCAGGACGGGCAGTGCCATCTGATAGGCGGGTGACACATGTAACGTTTCTCCTACGCACTCGGCCATTCTGAGGATGATGACGTTTATCAGGGAAGAGCTTGTCTATCTCTCAAGTGGAACCATGAACCCCTCCTCTCGGGGGCTGTGATGCTGTCATTAGGATGAAGGGCTAGTCCAGAGAGAGCCCACTGGATGCTGATCCTTGGCAACCCAAGGATCGGGGCAGTCTGTGTCCCCTGACCCGAGCCAGACAACCTCTGCTCTGTCCACTTCTCCAAGCTGGGCTCTCAGGCCTCTCAGGAAACTTGGAGACTGACTTCCTGAGCAAATTGGCCCCGGGCAAGCAGGAGGCCTCAGGGCTCAGCTCCCGGGATGCTGGAGCCAGGCCACGAGCAGCCAGGGAGGGGGAGGCGGGGCAAGACGGAAGGAAATGAGCTGCCAGCGGCCTGTGAAGGCTCAGAATGACTTGAGGGAAGGCCTTGGTGAAGGTGTGAACAGCATTGCCAAGGCAACCAGGGGTGCAGCTGGCCACGAGGCCGTTCATCTTGCAGATGGGCCATGTCCCCCCAGGTCGGAGATGAGGAGCAGCAGGAACAGATGCCGGGGGAGCCAGCCAGAGTTCGGTGCAGAGAAGCTTCACGTGGACAATTGCCACCTCTTGGGTTCATGTTGCCTCGCCTCCGGAAGCCACATTCTCAGTGACCTTGGCTCCCAAGGTTTTCTGTCATTGGGAAAACACAGACTCTGCAGTCAGGCCAGCCAGGGTTTGGGTCTCAGCTCTGTCACTTACTAATGCTGCTTGGGCAGATCACTTCACATCTCCAAGCCTTAGTTTCTCCATCTGTAAATTGGGGATTCTAGTACTTGCCAGATAGGCCTGTTGTGGTGAATCAACAGAAATAGAATGTGAAAGCGATTTTGTCATGATTGTTCCCATGTGACTTAATGACTGAGCAGCTGCTCTGTCTGTGCCTCATCTGACTGAATTCTCCCTATGATCCCCCTGGGCAGATGAGAGAGCTGAAGCCCCAGAGAGGCAGAGTGATTTTCCCAGAGCTGCACAGCTTCACAGTGGCCGAGCCTGGCCTATAACCTGGGCACTCTGACCCTAGCATCCAGGTTCTGGGTCTCTCCCTATCCTTCTGATACAAAGCAGTTGTCACTGGTGCTCAGAGTGAGTCTGAAACCTCCACTGGGAGTGTGAGGAAAGGAAGCATCATTCTGAGAAAGGTTCTTGGAGCAGGCAGGATTGAGCTGAAATTTTCCCAGGAAAAGCAAGACGTCAGCAGCAGAAAGGGGCGGAGCAGAGGCATTGCCAGCAGCGGCTGCAGGTAGAGCAAAGGCCGGAAGGGCAGACACAGGACTGAGAGCTCCCAGGGGACCACGTGCCTGAGCCAAGGCCTCCAGGCTGAGAGCTGAGCGGGCCCTTCACAGTTGGAACTGTGTCTTTCCAGAAAGGAGCATTTTTCTCTCGGTCCCCTTCACCATCCAGCAGACTGTAAGCTCCAGGAGGGCAAGGTCAGTCTCCTCCTGCAGCCCCAGTGCCCACCTGGTGCCTGGACCATGGTAGGTACTGGACAATATTTGCTGAATAAACTGGAAAGGAGAAGGTGTGTGTTCTCATTCATCTCTTTTTTTTTTGACGGAACTACACCTAAAGTACCATGTAAGCCCCTCTCCCCCTGGAAAAGAGGCAGGGGTGGGGAGGGAGGGTAGAGAAGAAATACGCATGAACACAGCCATCTCCTCTCCCACACCTTCTCACTGGGATATCTCTGGAAGACACCCCCCCACGAGGCTTCCAAATCTCGCAAACAGAGCCACTGCCTGCTTTTCTTCTAGACTATCTTTTCAAAGACTTTTTTTCTCATGGTCCATTTGAGAAATTTGATTAGTAGAAAGATGCCGAGATGGGGTCACCTCTTCAGGAAACCCTCAGCCTGGTAAAGCAGGCGGATGCTTAACGAAGCCTGGGAGCTCAGACCTCGGTGGAGAGGGCATGCAGGCGGGCCGCCCAGGAGCTGCTCAGTTTGGCAGACAGCGTGGGTGGCTGTGCCGAGAGGCACTGGGGAGGGGCTAGGAGCTCCCTACAGCTGAGGCCAGTGGTGTCCAGCTGGTCTGTCAGGACCCTACATGCACCACAGACCCAGCAGGGTTAAGTAGAACCCAGGGTCCCCGTCCTTTTCCGTGCCGCCTCTCACCACCAGGTTGCTTGGTGCAAGTCACGAGATGGGGCAAGAGTGCCGGCCTGGCTGATAAAGACGCACCGAGGGGAGGAGAGCAGAACGGGCTATGCAGCAACACGAAGCGGTTATGACAGGTGAAGAAGGGCTTCCACAGGTGCTGAAGACATCCCGTCCCCGTGACGTCGTGAACGAAGATTCTGCCCAAGAAACTTGAAGCCATGTAAGGTTCCCGGGGCCCGAGGCCTCACCAGCCACTGCCTGCCAGTGCCCAGAGGCCAGCAGGCGAGAGGAGGGCTAGAGCTTTGGGAGGCCCGTCTTCACAGCAAACATCCTTGCAGCATGGAGAGACTTCTCTCTGAATCACAGGCCAGGCAGGCTTACTGCCCAGTATAACTGTCTGGGGTTCTCTAAGCTCAGGGCTCCTCTCTCTGATTGCAGCCACGGCACGTGAGTCACCCAGCTGGACCCTTTGACCTCACCCCTGTGCAGAGTTGCCTATTAAAATGTAGGACACCCAGCTGGACCCTTCGACCTCACCCCTGTGCAGAGTTGCCTATTAAAATATAGGACACCCGGTAAAACAATGAACACTGTTTATTTATTTATTTTTATTTTTTATTAAAAAATTTTTTTTTCTTTATTGATTTTAGAGAGAGAGGAAGGGAGAGGTAGAGAGAGATAGAAACATCGATGAGAGAGAACATCGATTGGCTGCCTCCTGCATGCCCCCCACTGGGGATCGGGCCCACAACCTGGGCATGTGCCCTGACCGGAAATCAAACTGGCGATGTCTTGGTGCACGGATCAACGCTCAACCACTGAGCCACACCGGCCGGGCCAATGAATACTTTTTAAATATAAATGTGTTCCATGCACAATTTGAGACATACTAAAAAAAGTATTCATTGTTTATCTGAAACTCAAAATTAACTGGGTACCCTATATATTTGTTTTCTAACTTGGGTAACCCTGCTCCCGTGGGACTTAGGGACAAAGGGAGCTGGTGCAAATGTGCTGACGCTGGTGCCACTTGTCATGCCATGAGTAATAAAGTCCTTTGTCTCTGACCCAAGAGTCTTGTGTTTCTGCCAGCATCCAAGTTAGCTCACAAGTAGGGCAACATCTCATACCCTCCCCAGCCTAAGCTTGGATTCTGGCACAGAGTTGGCAGCCCAAAATATCTGTGGGATGAATGGTTGCCAATCCATAGAAATTGCTGCCAAGTACACAGAATTCCTCAGGGATTTAGAATAGGTTCCTGGTGGTTGGTGCAGCAATGTTACATTTCACTAACTCATTGCTGTAACCATGGTTACCATAACTACATAGGGCTTCATCGCTTCCAAAGAGCATTTCCATGCATTGTCTTTTTCAGTTTCCCAATGACTCTTCGAATGATGCACAGTTATTTTTGCTTTAGGGATTAGAAAACGAAAGTTCAGGGTCAAGAAGTACGTTGCACAAGGACACACAACCAGTAAGTGGCAATCATTCAACCAAAGAGGACTAACGAAGACCCACCAGGTACCTAGCACTGGGTTAAGCTCATTACATACTTATCTAGTATATGTCTTGTAACTTCTGTATAATGTGGGCATAATTAGCTGCAAAAGGGGTCTGGCCCTGGCCTGTTTGGCTCAGCGGTTAGAGTGTCAGCCTGCGGACCAGAGACCTGGGTTCGGTTCCCGCTAAGAGCATGTACCTTGGTTGCAGTTTGTCCCCGGCCCGGTTGGGGTCGTGTGGGTGGCAACCATCTCGATGTGACACTCTCACATCGATATTTCTCTGTCTCTCTCCTTCTTCCTTCCTCTCTCTCTAAAATCAATAAAGGAAAAAAATTTAAAAAACTAAAAAACACAAAAAAACAAAAGGGGTCTGATAACTCACCCAGATTCACATAGCTGGGGAGAGGCAGAGTCGAAATGAGAACCCACTTCAGTTTAATGCCAAAGCCTGAGCAAAATGGTAGGACGTAGGTGATGGGAGTCACATGCTTTGTAGTGGTTTCCGAGCCAGTAGATGGGGACACAAGGCAGGGTCCAGGTTCCAGGGGCCATCGCTAACAGTGACTAGACTGACCAAATATATTGATGAACATAATTATAGTCCCATTCAGGCTGGGAGCTACAGGGGAAACTGAGGCATCTCGGCCACACAGATTGGAACAGCTCAGCAACCACACATCCCAGGACTTCAATGAATATCACAGTTCATCCCATGGTCCATGGACTGGTGAGCTAAATATAATTACCCCCAGGGTCCCAAGAGTCTCAAGGATGGAACAATGATTCAAGCTGGAAGGGACGGAAGGGGAACAGCGATGTTCTCTCTACGTCCTTGGGGAAAGCTATTTCAGTGTGTTTCCTGAAACATTCATTTCAAATAATGGGAAGGAAGCCCTGGCTGGTGTGGTTCAACTGGTTGGAGCATTGTCCCGTACACTGAAAGGTGTCGGGTTCGATTCCCGGTCAGGGCACATACACAGATTGCAGGTTCGATCCCTTGGTTGGGGCACATACAAGAGGCAGCCGATCAATGTTTCTCTCTAACTTCAATGTTTTTCTCTCTTTCTCCCTCCCTAAAATCAATGAAAATAAATAAATTAATTAAAGAGGGAGGAAAAAATTCCATTGTGAAAAAGTTTGAGAAATGCCACAGCCGATTTCTCCTTCTTGGATTTACAATACATTAAAGGCTCTGACAAGTCCTGTAAAAAAGGAATCTGACATTTTACTTAACCCGGAATTTCCTGAAAATATCGATTGAGACTTATCTCTCTTATTTTTTAAAATAATTTTTTTTTTTTTTGGCAATAACTTTCATTAAGACCTTTTGAAAAATGCTGGAATTGCAAGAATTTGGAGGCACACCATTGCTTGAAATTCTCCTTTTTCCTTATTTTGAGCAGAACACAACATTCATCTGGGGCTCAGGAAGTGAGAAGCAGCAGCCGCAGGGCCACTGCTCTGTGTACTTGCAGGGGCCTTGAGCAGCGTGGACTCGAATGCAGCAGCATCCATAGTACTCCATGTACTGTCTCTGCGGACAGCGTGCAAGGTAGCAGCCCGGGCAGCATTTATCACCAAAAGGAGGTGTTTTGATAGGCCTCTTATCTCTGAGGCCTTTTGTATATTTCCCGTCATGTCTGTCAGAGAACATTTCCTAACAGTAGGCACAAATGAAATCATATTTAGCACTTTCCTCTCGAGCCAGGGAAAATACAGCTGAGGCCAAATGTCCCTACCCCGTGTGAAAGGGGAAGGAGCATCTGCTCACTTCTCAAACCAGCTGCAGGAGCGAAGGTCCCGATGCCCTTGCCTGACAGCTCTTCGGGGCACTGTCAGAGTCACCCTTTGGCCCCTGGACACTTCCTAGGCAAATGTAATTACCCCTGAGAAGAAACACTCTCTTGAGTCACACTGTCCCGGAAAATCCAAAGGCCACATTAGTTAAGGTATTGCCCAAGGAACCACTACATGGGAGGTTAGCAAACACTGCAAGCACAAATGGCTCCTCGCTCACACAGGGTCAGGCATCTGGTTCCTGCCAGCCCTCTGCAGAGAGCCGCAGAGCACTCTCCAGTGCTGAGAGGTACGGAGGGAGAAGGACTCTGATTTCTGTGAGCACAGGACAGCTATTTATATTCATCAGGAATGGGAAATGCTGGGCATCGGAGATTAGGTCAACAGGCCATTAAGAACCAGGCTTACAGGAACATGCACGGGGACGGGGGGGAAGTTTTGCCAAGTGGATTCAAAGGTCAGATAGACCCGTATTCGTCTTGCTTTACGATTAAGAACTCCGCAGCCTTGCCCTGGCCGGTCTGGCTCAGAGGTTAGAGCGTCTGCCCGCAGACAAAAGAGTCCCGGGTTCGATTCCGGCCAAGGGCGTGTACCTCGGTTGCGATTCGTCCCCAACCCCAACAGGAGGCAACCAATCGATGTGTCCCTCTCACATGGATGTTTCTCTCTCTCTTCCCCCCTCTCTCCCTCCCACTCTATCTGAAGATAAGGAGAAAAATACTCTCCGGTGAGGATTAAAAAAAAAGAGCTCCACAGCCTTGGGCAAGTTACCAAACCTCCCAGACTTCTAATTCCTTGTCGGTATAATAGGAATAATGAAAGTTCCTACCACCAATGGGTTTTGTAAGGACTAAATGAGACAGGGCATGTGGCACGTGCTCAAGGAATAGGTGTCGGCATTATTATTGTTGTCAGAGTTTTTTGTTATTGTTTTTTAAATTTTTTTTGAATAATTTTTTTCCCTTTTTTGATTTTCGAGAGAGAAGAAGTGAGAGGGAGAAAAATAGAAACATCGATGAGAAAGAACATCGATTGGCTGCCTCCTGCATGCCCCCCACTGGGGATCGGGCCCACAACCTGGGCATGTGTCCTGACCGGGAATCGAACCGGTGACCTCTTGGTACATAGGTCAACGCTCAACCACTGAGCTACACCAGCCGAACTTTTGTTATTGTTTATGGAGAGGAAATGGAGAGGCAGACAGCAAATAGTGGCAGGAATCATGGAAGGAAAAGGTCAGACAGACACCCCGCTGCCTTAGTCATAGGGTGCTCTAACGTCATAGCTGGAAGAGCCTTCCATAAAAGTGGAACAGCTGGTGAAGAGGCTGTCCCCAAATCACACAGGGAGTTCATCTCAAGCCAAGAATTCCTTCCTGCTTCAACTACTTACCGAGCACCCGCTCTCCTGTGGAAGCAATTCGCACAACCTAAGAAGCAGACGCAGCACGCACCAGAGATCTCATGCTTCAAGTTCACCTTATAGACGCTTTGACAAAATGTACTCAAGGTAAGTGTATTTTTTTATTTTAACTTTTTTTTAAATCCTCACTCGAGAATATTTTCCCATTTATTTTCAGACAGAGTGGGAAGGAGAGACAGAGATAGAGAGAGAGACATCGATGTGTGAGGGACATATCGATTGGTTGCCTCCTGCACGACCCCGACCAGGGCCGGGGACTGAACCACAACCAAGGTACGTGCCCTTGACTGGAATCAAACCTGCGACTCTTTAGTCCTCGGGCCGACATTCTAACCCCTGAGCCAAACTGGCCAGGGCTATTTTTTATTTTTTTTCTTTCTTTCTTTTTTTTATCCTTACCCGAGGACATTTTTCCATTTTTTGTTCAGATAGAGTGGGAGGGAGAGAGAGGAAGAGAGAGAGAAACATCGATGTGAAAGGAACACATCGAGTGGCTGCCTCCCGCACGACCAACCAGGGCCGGGGACAAACTGCAACCGAGGTACGCGCCCCGAGCGGGAACCGAACCCGCATCTCTCTGGACCGCAGGCCGACGCTCTAATCGCTGAGCCAAACCGGCCAGGGCTATTTTTTATTTTTTAATTTTTTTTTCTTTATTGGTTTTAGAGAGAGAGGAAGGGAGAGGGAGAGAAAGATAGAAACATCGATGAGAGAGAACATTGATAGGCTGTCTCCTGCATGTCCCCCACTGGGGATTTGGCCCACAACCTGGGCATGTACCCTGACCAGGAATCAAACTGGAAACCTCTTGGTGTATGGGTTGGTGCTCAACTACTGAGCCACATCAGCTGGGCAATAAGTGTACAGAAGTATCTACTCATTTGAGCAAAAGAAAAACAGTAAGGATAAACCAGAACCTAGCGGGATTGGTTATGTACAGGGGTAGGTGAGGGCAGGGCGGAAGAAGGGGGGATGGGAAGAGTGAAGGGTGAATGACATTTCTCTGAGTCTGCCCTTTGTGTAGCTCTGACTCTTAGAACCGTGGTGACATTTCACATACCCCACAACTAAAAAGCTAAATGGGAGCAACCAGGATGTAAGGGGAACCCCAAAGGTTGTGCAAACAGTAACAGATGAACCTAATGGTGTGGCAAATGAATAACGTCCCCACCCTGAGGGCAACAGGGAAAAAAAGAACTAATTTAAGCAACTTTGGGAAAGAGTTACTTTGACTGAATACAGACAAAATGAACTGTAGGCAATATTGTATTCCAGTTAGTCAATCTGTTTTTCAAGGAGTATGGGGTAGCAATCCCGAAACCCCTCTACGCATATACTAGGGTTGAACGATTAGGTCAATGTATTGTGGAGCCAGGTTTCTTGCTAGTAGAGAAAGAAGCTGAAATAAGTAAAGGAGGAAGTTAGAATGAATTCCGTGGTGCCGGATTCGAATCTGACTCTTGGTGCTGTGTGTGTGTGTGTGTGTGTGTGTGTGTGTGTGTGTGTGTACACAGACATCTTTCCTAGCTCTGTCTGCTGAGAGGGACAAGAATGAACGCCACTCTGTTTTAGTTTGTATGGGCTGCTATAACAAAATACCATAGACTGGGTGGCTTCTGAACAACAGAAATTTATTTCTCACATCTGTGAGGGCTGGGAAGTCCCAGATCAAGGTGCTGGCAGGTTTGATAGCCGGTGAGAGTCCGTTTCCTGGACAGTCTTCTCACTGTGCCCTCACTTGGTGCAAAGGGTGAGGGAGCTCTCTTGGATCTCCTTTCTATGGACACTAATCCCATTCACGAGGGCTCCACCCTCATGACCTCATGACCTCCCAAAGACCCCCACCTCCTAATACCATTGCCAGGTTAGAATTTCAACACAGGAATGTGGGAGACACAAACATTCAAACCGTAGCACACCCCAACAGCAGTGAGGACACTTGGTGCCCAGATTTTAAGTTTCTAAATACTATTCCCCAATAAGAGGAATCCACTCTCCTTGAAGACATTCTGGGACAGGTGCAGGGAACATGCAAGATGAGCCAGGAACGTCTCCTGGTGACAGAAACCAAAGGACTCAAAGTCTGAGACAATTTGAGCAACACAACAAATAATGATGGTAATGCATTACAACTCATAGAATAAAATAAATATTCATAAGTTTCTGGTACTAAATGATTGAATAAAGAAATGAAGGAGAAGGGACATCTTTTCCTCACAGTAGAATTCCAATGAACAAATGTAGAAGGAATAGTGAAAATAGAAAATAACAAGTAGGCAAGCACCAAGCATTAACTGAGGATTTGGGTAGATGCCAAAATTGGTGAGCTAAAGTATGAAGAGAAAGAGGATATTTGCACCATCCTAAAGTATCTCCCCACACGACAACTATTAATTACAAAGGATAGATAGTAATTCTATGGAGAAGAAACATGGCAGACACCTCCTGACCCAAGTGAGCAAAGTTAACCTCACCCGTAATACGCACATTATGGACCTTCCGATAAGAGGCAATGAATGAGAAGGACATCATATACCTCCTGTCCCTTTATATAATATAAATATAAATATAAATATAAATATAAATATAAATATAAATATAAATATAAATATAAATATAAATATAAATATAAATATAAATATAAATATAAATATAAATATAAATATAAATATAAATATAAATATAAATATAAATAACATTGCTATCCTTCTTTTAACTTATCCATATGCTACAATTACCCAACACATTGTGGCTTCTGTTATTACTTTGAATAGTTATCTATTAGAGCAACTAAAACTAAGAAAAACAAAAGATTTTATTATACTTTCATTTATTCCCTCTGCGTTGTTTGCAGCTATTTTTTAATGTTCAATTTATACTTTGTTTTAAAATATTTATTTATTTAAAAATGGTTTCTGTCTATTATGGTGTTTTTGACATCTTTAAAAACAAAAACACCTTTCTGGCTGAGGAGAAATGGCCTCTCCCTGGGCTAGCGAGTTCTTAGAGCCAAGCGTTCAGCCAGGAGCATGCCTTTCATCTGCAAACTAGCCAACCCAGAGCCAAGCTCCTCATCTGGCCCACACACCCCAGGAGACAGTATCCCTGCCTTCATCATCGCAGGGCCAGGTGCCAAGCAACTACAGCCTAAAGCTCCCCAAATTACTCAAACTAGCCAATCTTAGCCTGTTTACTCTGCCCTGACTCTCCTTTCCTATGGAAACCCCATTAAAGGTGACGGCCTAAGTGTTTCCTTCCCTCACTCCAGTCTTCGGCCTCCTGACCACCCTAGTGTCCTTCCCATGTGGCCCTGCATGGCGCGTGTGCTGGGCCCCATCTGTAGCAACTATGAGTATAATAAACTGTTTTCCTGCCCGCTCTTGTGTCTTGTCTTGTGGCCACACTTGACTGACCACATTTAAAAAAAAAAGATAAAACCATCTTCCCTGACGTCCTTTCTTTATATAGATTTGAGTTTCCGGCTTATATGATGCTCCTTCCTTCTGAGGAACTTCTTTTAGCATTTCTTACAAGGCAGGTCTACTGGCCACACATTCCCTCTGCTTTTGTTTGTCTGACAGGGTATTGTGCTTTCACTTTTGAAGCACAATTTTACTGTGTATAGAATTCTAGGTTGGTGGTCTTTTTTCTTTCAACCAATTTTCACCATTTCACTCCATTCTCTTCTTGCTGGCATGCTTTCTGACAAGAAGTCCAATGTCATTCTTATCCTTGTTCCTCTGTAGGTAAGGTGTTTTCCATTACTGGCTTCTTGCAAGATCTTCCCTTTGTCTCAGGTGTCCTGCAGTTTGAATATGGTATGCCTAGGTGTCGATTTTTCGGCGTGTGTCTGCTCGTTGTTCTCTGAGTTTCCTCGATCTGTGGTTTGGGGTTTGTCATTAATTTTGAATAATTCTCAGCCATTATTACTTCCAAAATTTCTTCTTCTCCTTTTCTTTCTTCTCTTTCTGGTATTCCCATTGCACATGTTATACTTTTTGTAATATTCTCACCGTTTTTGGATATTCTGGTCCTTCCCCCGCCACCATTCTTTTTTTTCTCTTTGCATTTCAGTTTGTGATGTGTCTCTTGACATGTTTTCAAACTCACTGCTTCTGTCCTTGGCTTTGTCCACTCTACCAATGAGCCTACCAAAGGCATTCTTCATTTCTGTTACAGTGTTTTTGATTTCTAGCATTTCCTTATGAGTCTTTCTTAGAGTTTCCATCTCTGCCTAAATTACCTGTCTGTTCTCACATGTTGTCTACTTTTCCATTAAAGCTTTTATCATATTAATCAGCTATTTTAAATTCTTTACGTGATAATTCCAACATCTGTATTGTACCTGAGTCTTCTGATGCTTGCTTTGTCTCTCTGCTCCTCCCCCATCCCACCCTCCGTCTTTAGCATGCTTGTAATTTCTTGTGGAAAGCTAGCCGCGATACATCTGGCACTGGGACCGAGGTAATCCGGCTTTTCGTGTGAGGTCTTGTGTTAACCTGGCTGGGAGCTGGGCTGTCTTTAATGTTTTGTAGCTGTCGGTGTCAGAGGTTTCAGTTTCTTCTAGTTCTTTGCTGTTTCTCTCTTGTTGTCTTTGGTTGTCCCTAAAAATTAGTTCTTTTTCTTTTTCAATTACAGTTGATATTCAATGTTCGATTAATTTCAGATCTATAGCATAGTGGTTAGACATTTACATAACTTACAGAGTGATCCCCTGATAAGTCTAGTACCCACCCGACACTATGCGTAGTTATTACAAAGTTATTGACTACACTCCCTGTGCTGTGAGTTCTTTCTGGATCGGTGCTTTTGTCTTGCAGCTCTCTAAACTGTAATCTACTGTTATACCTGTTCATGTGGTGGTAACATGGAGAGGAAGCAGTCTATAGTCTTATGATTAAATCCCCATTGTTTCTGTTCTGTTTTTCTGTAGTGGGCTGTAATCTTCAGAAGCATTTTTTAGTTCCCACCCCACCCCCTCATGTGAGACAGGAAGGCTGGAGGAGGCTGGAGTTGTCTAATTGCCCTTCACCCAGATCAGATAAGACTCTGGTAACACAGTTTTCCTTGGGGGCGGGCCTTGGTTGTTACAGACAACATCTGGGTGTATTTCAGCAAGGTTACTCTTCCCCTGCCAGAAGCATGAAGGAATCTATCTTCAGTCTTCATTTTTGGCCTCACCGGGAATCAAACCTGCAACCTTTTGGTGTACAGGATGACACTCCAACCAACTGAGCCACCAAGCCAGGGCTCTAATCTATTCTTTTTCTTTCTTTCTTTCTTTTTTGAAGAGAGAGGAAGGGAGAGGGAGAGAAAGAGAGAGAAACATCAATCTGTTACCTTCTGTACACACCCTGACCAGGGACCAAACTCACAACCTGGGCATGTGCCCTGACCAGGAATCAAACCAGTGACCTTTCGGTGTAAGAGTCGATGCTCAATCAACTGAGCCACACCAGCCAGGGCTCTCTCCAGCCTTTAACATGAGAACCTGGTAGGCTCTCAGAGAGAGAACCCACAAACACATGGGGACCCTTACGACTGGGCCCCTAAGAGTTTTTTGTTTTAGTTTTTTTATCCTCACCCAAGGATATATTTACTGATTTGAGAGAGAGAGAGAAACATTGATGCAAGAGGAGAAACATTGATCGGCTGCCTGCGGTACGAGTGATCAAACCCGCAACCTTCAGATGTAAGGAACGAAGCTCCAGCCAGCAGAGCCACCTGGCCAGGGCTGGGCCCTTGAGTGTTTAGCTCTCGACCTGGTTCACGTGGAGCCTCCAACAATCTGTCAGTTACCATCAGAAGTGTTCCTGCCAGTTCCAGTTCCAGCCGTTCTGTTTTTAGGGCGAAGTTTGCCCTGTGACCTCAGTTCTCTGATGGAGCTGAGGTTTGCAGTTTGTTCAGCTTTTTCTTATTGTGAGGGTGGAAGGGATGGCTCCCAAGCTCTTTGCACGGTGGACCGAGAACTGGAACAATGTGTGTGTGTCTCCTAACTCTGGGTCTGAGCTCCGACCCCTCTGCTCCCACCAAGGCCCAGGCCTGCCCATGTTCTCTGCGGCCACAGCTGCCAGCGTCTGTCCCCAGATGTACAGGCAGATGCTGTGGGAGATTTAACAGCAGGCCTGTTGGAAATTTGGCGGGGACTCTCCATTGTCTCAGCATTTTGTAATCTGGCCCTGGGCAGGGGACTGGGGGTGGAGGCCACTTTTTGTGGGAACTCAGGCACAAGTGGGGTGTGAACCATCAGACTGGGACTGAGGCCAAGGCAGCAAGAAGAAATCTGGGGCCTTGGCCAAGGCTCCGGGCCCCTGGGGAGCATCCAGCTGGATGGGGCCATGCGGGCTGGGCCAGATGTGGGCTGGGGAAAGTTGCAGAGTTGCTGGCAACTCCTTGTCTGCAGGGGAGGGAGACAAAGAGCAAAGTGACACGCCAATCGGAGGGTGAAGTGCTGCCATCCGGGGAGACACAGGGGCCTCTGGCCCCCAGGGCAGGAGCCCAATCCATTGTGAGGGAGCAAAGAGGCTTCTTGGAGGAGCAAAGCCCTGGGTGCTGAGACCCAAGAGCTGAGTAGAAGGTGTCCCGGGAGGGTAGGCAGCGGGCCTCTGAGGTGGAGGGAGCAGCTACAGGTAAGAAGAGCCCGGTGACAAGGGACGTCTGTCCCCTTGCGGGAGCTCCGAGCAGGCCAGTCTGTCCTCAGTGTCAGCTGTGAAAGGCAGCGCAGCAAGAAATGGGGGTGGGGCTTGGAAAGGGTCCAGACCATAGAACTCCTAGTGCCAAATATGGCATGGGACACACGCTAAAAAAAAAAAAAAAAGAAAAGAAAAATCATTGTTTATCTGACATTCTAATTTAACTGGACATCCTGTAGTTTAATTTTCTAAATCAGGCAACTTCAGCCTCAGGGGCAAGGCAGATTTAATTCCTAAGTAGTGAGGCGTCCTCAGAGCCTTTTCGGGAGGGTGATTAGATTTGCATTTGAACAGGAGAGGGGCGGCAGTGCCCACTGCAGGCCGGAGACCAGCTGAGAGACGCTGGAGGGATAATGAGTAGGTGGACAGACGGGGATTTATTAAAGAGGTAAAGGGAATGGTGATCCACTGAGTGTGGAAATGGAGACAACGGGCAGTCAAGGATGACATCCAAGTTTCCAGGCAACTGGACAGGCGGTGGAGACCCTTCCTGAGCAGCGAGCACAGGATGAGAGGCGGGTTTAGGAGGAGGGAAGCCGAGTCCAGCTTTCGACACGAAGCCACCTGAGAGGAGATGTCCAGAGACAGCTGGAGGAGAGGGTCTGGAATTCAGGCGAGGGGCCAGGGCTGGAGGTCAGCATTTGGCAGAGATCAGCTTTTGGAGGGAAACCATGGGAATGGACCAGCACGCTCAGGGCAACCATATAAGGTGAGAAGGAAGGGGGCTAAGAACGGACCCCTGAGAAATACTAACGATTTAGAGGAAGCCAGCAAATTCGACCCGGAGGTTGAGGCCAGAGTTCTGGAGAAACGCAGGATCCCTCCTGGAAGCTGAGGCGCTCCCAAGACATCCAGCATGTGAGGACAGAATAACCTGGTGATCTGGCTGCGAGGGACCGGACCAGGGGGTTTCGGGGAAGTGGTGGGCCGGAGCCAGGGGCAGGGTAGAAGAGGGTGAAGGGTCAAGGGGACTCTTGCCTGAACTTGGCTGTGAGTCACTCAGGCGTGGCCGATTGGCCACGGGCATTTATCCCGTTCCTCCTCAGACCCCATCAGACCGACGGAAGGAATAAAGCAGGCATACCTACCCACGGGGACCAAGAAGCTGGGTCAGGAGGCACCAGCAGGAAAAAGATTTCTTTGGAAGATGGGATAGCAGAGCAGTAGGTAAACCGTGGCTCTGACCCGAAGCGCCTGTGGAGGGGATGAGGAGGAGGAGGGAGCCCACTGTCCCAAAGCCTCTCAGCGAGGCCAGGTCTCGGAGGGACCAGGTTTGGTCAGAGATCTGGACACAGAGCAGGTCTCACGAGTAGAGATGGCTATACCCACGGGCATGAGAGCATCAGCTCCTTCCCGGAGGCCCTGAGCAGCAAAGACGTGCAGGCTCAGCGGAGAGCAGCTGGAAAGGAAGCAAGGCTGAGGGATGTGCGTCCTGAGTGGTGGGTCTTCACGCCCTCCTTCCCTGCCAGGCTCCCAGGACGCCCGCAGCCGGAAGTACTCCCCCACGCCCTACCCCAAGCAAAAGATGGGAAGGATGTTCTCTTGAGTTCTTAGGTCCCAAAGGATGGACCTCCACTGAGGATGACGCCAGTAGGAGGAGGTGACAGGGGATGGGGTCTGGCCCCCTGGGAAGAGGAGGGGTGGGTTCTGGAGAGATTCAGAAGACAAGCTCTATGAGGGATGAGGCGGTGGGCTGACTTCAGAGAGAGGGACTTGGGAGAAGGGAGGCCGTTTCTCAACACAGGGAGCATCTTCCGTGGGTAGGATCCTCAGGGGACAACCCAAGGAAGGGTCTGTCGGTGACAAGGGGCTTGTTCCATGTTCTGGGGCAGAGAGGAGAGCAGAGGACGGAGCTGCCTTGAGGGACCTGAGGTCCCTGAGGCTGGCTGAAGGAGGGTGTGCCCCCTCTTGGGGAGCAGGGAGTCCGAGCCAGGAGCTGTGGGGAACACAGCTGGTGGTGACAGGACAACAGATGCCAAGGACTGTGAAGCCACCCAGGACGAGCTCCTCGGAGAAGGGCTGTGTGTGAATTGGGCAGCCTCTTCTGTTGAAATGACTCAAAACCCAGACTGGTTTACGAAAAACAAGGCTCACATCGGGGATGGATCTGGCTTCAGGCATAAGTGGATTCAGGACTCAGTGTCCCTAGGGTCACCAGTCCCTTCCTGCTCCACCTGGAGTGGGTCCATTCTGCAGCTCCCCGGGTGACTGCCAGCAGCTCCCATCACCTCAACACCAAGTCCAGAGCAAGGACAGTGCTCTCCCTTCACATCTCAGACCCGAGTCCGGGAACTGAGCCGCGTGTAGGTCATGGGTCCATCCCTGAACTGACCATGTGGCCAGGATCCTGGAAGGCACTGATGGATTTAGCCTAGAGCGTGTGTTCACCCCCAAGGTGGAAGATGCACTTTGCTGCGATGAAACACATGGGCTGGGGCACAAGGTCCCCAAAGCAAAACCGGGGTACCACTGCCCCAAGAAGAGAGGATGCTGCACCGCAAAAGTAACCGATGGGTCCAGGTTCTGGGAACCCCTGAATTCTGGGGAGCCCTGATTCTAAGCATTCAATACATTTTTTGTGGGATGGAGGGACAGATGAACAGGCAGACAGATGGATGAATGAACCAGGCATCTTTCCAGCTCCTGGGGAGAATAAATGGTCTTCCCCTCTGTGTCCCTCTCTTAATTACCCTAACCACTAACCCAGTGCAAACTCATGTCTTTGTCTCGTTCAGTGTAGCTTCCCTGGGACCAGCACAGGGCCTGGCACAGAGTAAGGGCTCAGAGGACATTTGAATGAATGAATAAACTCATCTATAGGCAGAGCTCCCAGTTTGGCCACTTACCCTCTGAGCCTCAGTTTCCCCATCTACGGCCAGTGGGTGCTGCTCGGGGCATCAGGCCGCCATGACTGCATGGACAGTGACCCGTGAACACGAATAATGAATGTGGCTATCTCCAGCCCCAGCAGAAGTAGCCTCTCGCACTGATCCCTGAATATCCGGGAGAATCCTCGCCCTGGCATGGAAGTGGTTAATCACCCTCCCAAACTGCAGGAAAACTTTGCTGCACCCCACCCCCTCTCTTGCTTGCCAGAACCGGAATCTAATTGTGTTAAGGCTGGAGGACTAATCCTTTTAGCAGAAGTTGTGGGGAAGGGAAGTGGGGAGTTAGTGATGGCCCCCCGGGAGATCAAGGCTTGGAATTTGTTCATTTCCTGGCTGGAAAACTACTAGAAGCTGAATATTGGCCTTGCTTAAAGAAGGACACTGTCATGGCCAGAACAGGGATAGGGCAGGGCTTCTTTAGAAGTGGTGAGCTTCTCATCACTGGAAGCATTCAAACTAACATAGGGCACCCACTTAGAGGGGATGTTGTACAAGGGATTAGAATGAGTGCTTCTTTCCAACTCTGGATTCTTAGGATTCTAATCGAGCCCACAGCGACAGGGCATCTTCTGGCCTCCGTCCAAGGGGCTATATACTTGCTGGCTCCATCAATCCTCCACGGAGGGAGTTTTACACAGCCCCATTTTGCAAATATGAAAACCAAGGCTCCACGGGACCAAGTTGCTTGCCGTGGAGTCACTCCACAAAAGGGAGCAATAGTGATAAGCAGCATTGATTGGAAATGAAGCCCAGGTGCCAGGCCAAGCACCCCACTCACATTCATTCATCGAATTCTCATAACTATTACTCTCCCCATTTTACAGATGAGGAAACTGAAGCCGGGAGAGATTAAGTATTTGTGAAACAGCAGTTCCAGATGCCAACACCTGTCTGAGGTCTGCCTGACACCGAAGTCCAGGCTTTTAACCAGAGCAGCAGGTACACACTCAGGTTTTCGGGATCTTTCCACTGAGGCTCACTGCTGGGAACAGCGAAGGCCCCTGGCAGAGTGCCCCTCCCACTGGCTTCCTCTTCTGGGAGAAGAAGACCCAGAAGAACAAGGGGAAGTGGGACAAGCTGCAGCTATTTCTACCATCTTTCCCACCCCCTGATTTCTCCATGGAAGGGGCTGACCCGCAGAGTGGCTCACAATGCCGGGGGAGGGGTGCATGGTGGCTGCATGGTTCTGGGTTGGGCCCCTGACACTGATCCTTTAAGGAACAAAGCCACCCACTCCTCCAGGACAACACGGGGAAGGAGGATCCCAACAGATCCTGAGCACCTACTGTGTGCTTGGTGCTGAGCACATTCTATTCTCTCATTTACTCCTGACATTGACCCAGAATACTTACCCGACATTCATTAGCTCAGGAAGCCTGAGAACATCCCTGCCTACTAGATATTGATGCTGCTGTGTCTCATCTCACTTCTGCCCTGGCTCCTTCCCTCCACTGTCCCCAAGGCCTCCATCTGCAACCACATCCACCCAATCAATGCCTGAGTTCCACCCTGACCCATACCGGAGCCTGACGTTTGGGAACGCTCTAGTGCCACCTTCTGGCGGACGCTGGAAGAACAAGGGGTCAGGCTCGAGAGTCAGGCAGCTGGGTTGCACATACGGTGGCTGGTTGATTTGCTCCAGGCCTTGCTGCACAAAGAACCTCAGGCAACTTCTAGGATGAATACACCAGAGAAGAAGGTAAGAGTGTGGGGGAAAAAGAAACACACGAGAATGGGGGAGCACAAAGGAAACAGGAATGAAGTTAAAATACAGACCACAAGGATCTGCTGTGGTGGAAATCAGACCACAGACTCAGAAAACTTCGAAGATGGCTTTTTAAAAATCATCATCCACTCAAGGTACAAAGAAATGAGAGGAGCGTCTCACATCTGAGTGATAACTCATCTCAGTTCTCACCCATCAGTTTTACAGGTCCTTTATACACGGGCACAGCTCACAATGTCATGCACAGAACACAAGCCCATGTGCACCCACCCACCACATTTCCCTAGAGATTCTGTTGGGATGCATGGGGGCGGGGGAGGGCACTATTCTTATAATGTAGATTTGAAAAGTGATTCAAGGTATAAATTTTGAAAATAAGGAGTCACAGTAAACAAAATAAGGTATTCATGTGAAAAAAAGATTCAAATATACATTTGAAAAGAGTATTCTTTTAAAAAATAACAAGACCAAAGGGAGTATAGTTTTGAAGGAGTAAAACATGAAGGATATTTCTGTTGTTGAGGTTTTAACTTTTGGGGTGCATGGCCCAAAGTTCTTTTTTTTTTAAATTTTTGTTTTTCTTCATTGATTTTTAGAGAGAGAGGAAGGGAGAGGGAGAGAGAGATAGAAACATCGATGAGAGAGAACATTGATTGGCTGACTCCAGCATAACACCCAACTGGGAATTTGGCCCACAACCTGGGCATGTGCCCTGACCGGGAATCGAACTGCCGACCTGTTGGTGCATGGGTGGATGCTCAACCACTGAGCCAAAGCGGCCGGGCCCAAACTTCTTTTTTTTTTAAATCAGTTTTTAGTATTTATTTGTTTATTTCTCACCTGAGGATATTTTTCCATTTATCTCCAGACAGAGCGGGAAGGAGAAAGGGAGGAAGAGAGAGAGAGAGAGAAACATCCATGTGAGAGAGACACATCAACTCGTTCCCTCCAGCACAACCCCAACCAGGGCCGGGGACGAACCACAACCGAGGTACGTGCCCTTGGCCAAAATTGAACCTGGGACTCTTTGGTCCACAGGCCGACGCTCTAACTGCTGAGCCACACCGGCCAGGGCCCGAAGTTGTTTTGATATGTGGAGCTGGGTTCCCTCATCAATGTACTGTTGCTATGAGGGCCACACTTGGGCTCTAAGCGTCCCAGACGTGGCACAAAGAGGGAACCCTAGCCACTTAAACAGTCTCCCAAGTCTATGAACGAAGACAAACCAATCGCTCAGAAGCAAGACTTTGGAACTAAGATAGGAATAAGTTGCTGGGGCGGGGTGGGAAGGGCAGGTGAGGGGTGTCAGGAAAAGAAACCAGAGTGGAAAAGATGAGGGCCACTCGGGCCAGCCCGTCCCTTCTACTCCCACTAGGGGGAGTGCGAGCTCCTTGCCAAGACCTCAGGAAGCCGAAAGGGAAGGGGTCTGGAGTCTGCGGCCAAGCCAGCTAGAAAGGGACAGCGTGCAAGGGGGCGGGGCGGGGGGGCTGAAGGCGTGGGCGGGGGCAGGAGCCTGGCACCTGGGAGGAGGCCGCACGGCTTGAAGTCCCAGTCCTGCCGTTGCCTTGCAAGGCGCCTCCCCTCTGCAGGCCGCGATTTTTCCACTAAGAGCAGCGCTTCTCAAAAGGTTGCGGGTTCGATTCCCAGTCAGGCCACATAACTAGTTCAGTCCCGTGGCATGTATGGGAGGCATCCGATTGATATTTCTCACATCCATGTCCCCCCCCTTTCTCTTCCTTCCTCTCTCTAAAAATAAATTTAAAAAAAAGAACTGATTTGCCAATATACAATCAGTGGCTGGCTGTGGTGGTGCTGGGTGTGAATGCAGGGGGTGGGGGGAACTGTTCATTTCTCCCTTATAAACACCTATGGCGTCTGCATATTTTTTTCAGTAAGCATGTATTGCTTGCACAATTACAAATTACAAGCAGTCCGCAAATGTATTTCCATTTTGAAAAAATAAAATTTAAAAATGTAATGAGAAGAGGCCCTGGTGTGCCTTGCAGCCCGGAAAGGCCTTTATGACGTGCGTCCCCTCCTTCTCTCCAGCGCTTAGCGCCTGTAGTTGAGTGACCGACTCCTGCTGTCGTGACGCGCCTCGCCCACACGGTGGCGCTGCGGGGCCGGCCCAGGCTCGGCCAGCTCCGCGAGCTGGTGGTTGGGAGTGGGAAAGGAGGGAGTGGGGTGTTGTCGTGGTGGGGCGGGGGCGGCGCATCTTCATGAACAGATTTATTTCTTCAGCGTCCCGCCCACAGCCTTACCAGGTGGCATCCGGATCTCTCGCACGCAACAAGTCAATCGCACCCGTAGGTGGCTCCCGAGCATCCGAGCATCCGGAGCATTTTGGTGCCAGCCTCCAGGTCATTATCCACGCAGTGGTGCCGCCCAACCCACCTCCGGGCGCTGAGTTCAGTGATATCGTATCTCCCAGGGACAAGAGTGGATTCCCAGAACATGCCCGCGGGGCCCTCACAGGGCTTGTTAAATCATCATTGGGGCCTATCTCCAGAGGTAGGTCCCTGGAGTACAAGCCGTGTTGACCCACCTCACCTGTCAAGGGAGCTGCAAGAGAGTGAGGGTGTGGGGTACCCTGCCTTGGACGACATGATCCTGGGTCCCTCTGGGCTGAGATTGGGTGTTTCTGATCTCTGTCTCTGAATTCTCCCACATGCAAATCTGAGCAAGTCACTCCCTGCTTAAGACACTCCATGGTTCCCCATCACCCTCAAAAGAAGGCCCAAGTTCCTAAGCCTGACTGCTGAGGTTCTGCTGCTCCGTGACGCTCCCCAACTCCATCACACTGAATCCTTTCATCCCCTCCCACCTGTCAGGCTCTCTCTCACCTCTGAGCCTTCCACATGCTGTTCCCATTCACTCAAACACTTGTCCACCCCTTTTTATTCTTGGCTAACTCTGAGTCATCCTTCAGACCTATAGTTGGCCTCCTAGAAGCCCCCTCAGGCTTCCCTCTTCTAATACCACCCTTGACTCAAATGATATATTCATTGCTTGCCTCCCCCTTTGGACAGTGGGTTCCACGAGGCAGAGGCCTGTCTGCCTGGGTTGTCTTTGCTCCCAGGGCAGGATGGTGGGACACCTCGTAGGTACTCCATAAATCCCTGTTCCGTGAATCAGTGTTCATGAGTGTGCATCGTATGGTGGGGGCCCTTCCTTTAGGTGCCCCCAGGGCATGGCAAAGGTCCTTTGTGAGTCGTGGATGGGACAGAGATGGAAGGGACTAGGTACAGTTACAACAGCCTGTCCAGAGAAACTACTAGGCTCTGCCCAGCTCCTGATGCCAGGGGACACAACCCGCAATGGCTGACAGTGGCCAGGCCCTCTCCCCAGCACACAGCAGGTGGCTGGACACAGGCTGACTTCAAACAGCAACAGGACAGACGAGTGTGTGGCTCAGCCCCAGCCAGCTCTGCCCAGCCTCATCCCTATGCATGCGGTTGCCTCCAAACCGTGATGTCCAGTCCACTTGCTCCGTGATCTCCCCAAACACTCAGCACCCAAACTCATCATCCTTCCCCAAAGCTTTTGTCCTGGGTTTCCACCCCCCAAGACACTGCCCTTTCCTCCCTCTCCCACCCACTCACCCATCACCAAAACCTGGTCTTTACCTAGACAACACCCCCTCCCCATCTGCCCTTTACACCTCCAGCACCCTGTATTACAGCCAGACTTATTCACCCAGTCCCCCAAAGGAGCTGTGTCTGCTGTCTCCTCCTGGCCTTGTGCTGATCCCTAGGCCTGGACATCCCCTTTCTACCTGGCAAATGTGTATGTGCCCCTCAGGCTCCCCCTTCCTCCAGGAAGTCCTCCCTGATCCAGTGCCCTTTCTTGGGGCTGCCATGGTGACCTTGGCTCCCCCCATCTCTGCCTGGGTTGCACACTGTTACCAAACCCAGCGGGCAGTGTTGTGTCCCCAGCTCACGCGGCTGCTCAGCATCGCCTGACTCCGCTGGTCATGCCCTCCTTGCCAAAACCCCTTCTCCCAGTGGCTCCCAGGTCCCCCCTCTCCTCCTTCTCCTCCTCACCTCCCTGCCCTTGCATGTTGGCATGCCCCAGGACTGGGCCCCCAGACCTCCTCTCTCCTCCATCTGCTCTGTGCCCCGGGGTCGGCATGCAGCACGTGGCTTTGTCCCCCCTACACGCGGACAGTCTCCATGTTCCTGTCTCCAGCCTGGACCTGTTCCCCGACGCCAGGCTCCACCCTGTAACCTGCTCCTCGCCTCTCCCCTTGTGGGCGTCTGTGTACCTCCAACGTAACAACTTCAGGTCAAGGTCTCCTTCAAACTCCCTCCCTCCAACCAACTCCTCCTCCAGAGTCCCCATTCTTCTGGTTCATGAAGCCAACAGCCTCCATGTCATTCTTCACTCCTGTTTATCACCCTACACCCAGTCTGTCAGGAAAGCCATGGCTACCTTCAAAATGCACAGTGCCCCACCCCTTCTCACCACCTCCATCCACCACCGGGTCCAAGATCCTTTGTTAGGTTAAGTTCAGTGGCCTCCTGACCTGGCTTCCTGCTTTAGCCCTGGCCCACTTTGGTCTATTCTCAGCCCAGCAGCCAGCCTGTAGGTCAGGTCAAGTCCCGCCTCTTCACTGGGAGTAGCAGCCAAGCCCTTCCCTGCCTGCGAGACCTCTGGGAGCTGACCTGCCCTCCCGCCACCCCAGCTGGCCTCCTTGGCTGGTCCTTGAACATCCCGCCTCAGAGCCTTTGCACTGGCTGTTCCCCCTGCCCTTGACATTCCCACCCCCCATGTCTGCACAGCTCCCCCCATCACTGCCCTCAGATCTCTGCTCAGAGAGGCCTCGCCTGACCAACCTATGCACACCCCTCCTCCCAGTGCTTCCCCTCCCTCTGCCTTATCTTCCTTATGAGCCCTTCTCACCACCAGCTTTGTATTTGTTTATGTGTTTGTTTATGTGTTTATTATCTCTCCACCCCCAGAATGTAGATCTGGGAGGGCAGGGATTTCCTCTCTGTGTCCCTGCTGTACTCTCAGTATCTGGCACATATAGACGCCCCTTCATCAGACAGTGAAGAGTAAAAAGGCAGGAATATGATTTCATTCACCACCAACACCACAGTACGCAAGCCATCATCAGGGCTCAACTGATGCTGAAGGCATAGATGAATGGATGGGTGGGTGGAGGGAGGGAGAGAGGGAAGGAGGGAGGGAGAGAAGGGTGGATAGATGATGGGCGGGCAGACAGGTGGATGTGTGGGTGGGGGTGTTGGGTGAGTGGATGTGCGGATGGATGGATGAAGGGATGGACCAAGTGTTGCCCCGGATCTGGTTCTGCAGGAAGAGGCAGATCTGTCTACCCGGAGACACCGGAACCCCAGGGCGCTTGAGATGCTGAGGTGCCAGGTCCTGACTGGCCCCTGCAGGACTTCCCAGGCCCCAGCAGATTTGCCATGCTCCTTACCAGCAGTGAGAAGAAACTGCTCCAATATGCCACACTGATCCGCATTTTATGTTCTCATGCCTTTTGACACAGCAACTCTGCTTCTGAGAATCTTTCCAACAAAAATACTCGCATTGGCCTGGTTGGTTTGGCTCAGTCAGCGTTAGGGCATCAGCCCACGGACCAAAGAGTGGTGGGTTCGATTTGGGTCAAAGGCACGCACCTCGGTTGCGGTTCGTCCCTGGCCCTGGTTGGGGTCATGCGGGAGGCAACCAGTCGATGTGTCCCTCTCACATCAATGTTTCTCTCTCTCTCTCTCTCCTTCTTTCTCCCTCTCCCTCCCTCCCTCCCTCCCTCCCTCTCACTCTATCTGAAGACAAATAGAAAAATATCCTCAGGTGAGGATTAAAAAAAAATGCTCGCATTGGTGCACAGAAATGGATGTGTGCTGAGAGGGTCACGGTTGCACTGCTTGTAATCATGTAAAACGGGGACCAGTCTGGATGTCCCTCAGTGGAGGACCATGGGGTGAATGGCGGTGCAGCTCACCACACAGATCAGAGATGGATCCGTGTGCTGACGTGAGAGGATTCGAGGTTGAATTGCTAAGTGACAAAAGCATGTCATACGGACTGAGCTTGTGTGGTGTGAATAAACCCATTCTGTGTGCGTGTGTCCATGTGTCCATGTGTCCACGTGTCCATGTCCATGTGCACTGGAAAGGGGTTGGACTCACACTCACTACCTCCCAGCCACGGTCACTGCTGGGTACAGAGTGCGATTAGAAGGGAGATTTCCTTGTTAGTGGATATATTTCTTTATTGACTTTTCTGTTAACGACAAGTGTTCCTTTCTAATTAATTGGACACACATTTTAAAAGAAATTGTCCCCATGTATGTTTCAGCACTTGATCTAAACACACATTTTTCTAGCTTCTTGATGGCAGGCAGTGGTTCGATGACAGCTGGGTTGGGTGGAGGGGAGGTTGATGGGTCAATGACCAGTTCACCACAGGGTGGTGGGTATGAGAGCTGTAACTAGGTTCTGACCAAACCAACCCTGAAGACGTCACCCAAGTATTCCAGGCCCTCTTCTACCCAACTTTCAGGCACACTCTCTCAGGAGTCCCAAACACATGGAGCAGGAGTCCGCAAATCTGGCCCTGGCCTGTTTTTGTACAGCCCGTGAGCTAAGAATGCTTTTTACATTTTTTAATAGCTGAAAAATAATCAAAAGAAGATTATTTCTTGACAGAAGAAAATCACGTGAAAGTAAGATTTCAGTGTCAACAGATAAACTTGTGTTTGCAGACAGCTATGCTCATTCATGTATGTGTTGTCTGTGGTTGCTTTTGAGCTACTATGGTGGAGTTGAATAGTTACAAGAGATGCTGAGTGACCCACAAGGCCACAAATATTTACTATCTGGCCCTTCACAGGAAAAATTTGCTGATCCTTGATATATAGTCTCTTCTGTCCAAGCCAATTAGCCAGCCATGTGGCCCCTCTGCTTGGCCTTTGCTCTCCCAAGTCCATTCAACCTGTCACCTAAAAGGGATCAGGCCTGGAGCAGGTCTACCTGTAGTGTGTGGGTTCTTGACTTCGTGCAGAAAAGATTTCACAACATAAATCCAGGTGATTTTGAAAGTATATTTATTAAAGCTGGGGACAGTGAAACAAAGGACGGGCTTAAGACACAAGAAGCAACAGGAGGGAGCCTAGGCAGGGCTCTGCTTTGGCCTTCTGGAAACATTACAGGAAAGAAGTGAGCCACACAGGGCTGCATGGACTCACTGAGAACTAAAAGTCATAGTGACAGAAGTGGGCCAAGGCAGGGCTGCTGTTAGCTCATGAGGAATCAGAGAAAAGGGGGCCTTGGAGACAGGTTCATGGGATTAGCCTGGGATGAGCTGCCACTACCCATTGCTCCCCTGGTTGCAAGTCTTGCCAGGACCCTTAGAGCTTAGGAGAAAGAGAGGCAAAAAAGACACACCTAAAGGAAGAAGGGAAGGGAAGGGGGGGGGCACTGGGTCTTTTTGGTCTTGAGGTTTAAAAAAAATTTTTTTTTTCTTTATTGATTTTAGAGAGAGAGAGATAGAAACATTGATGAGAGAGAACATTGATTGGCCGCCTCCTGCATGTCCCCTACTGGGGATCAGGCCCACAACCTGGACATGTGCCTTGACCAGGAATCAAACTGGTGACCTCTTGGTGCATAGGTCAACGCTCAACCTCTGAGCCACACTGGCCAGGCTTGAGGGTTTTTAAAGGTAGGGATTTCAGGGGAGGTCTCAGGGGGAGATTTCAATAGAATATTCATCAGTTCTCCAGGTGTCTTCTTTCACTCTACTGATTGGTCGACTAGGGGAGGGGGTCATTAGTCATTGCATCTGATTCAGCCATGGCATCGCTCCACCTGGTTTTGCTGCTTTTCTGGGCCTGGAGCTGAAACACAACTGAGGCCTACATGTCATCTCTAGTTTGACCAAAACTCTGTCTCCGTGGTCAACAGACCTGAGGCTTGTTCCTAAGATTATTTAATGCGGGTCAGAACCTCATTGTCCTGAGGGCTCAATGCTTAAGGGAGTGGTTGTGCAACGGCTTGTATGGGAGTCCTATGAGGCTATTCTCTGACCCCTTGTTCCTCCTCTAAGGGGGTCTAAAATCACATAACTAGCGATATGTCAGGGGAGGAAAAGTCAGGGGAGGGTCTGAACCGCATGACCAGTGATATGAAAGGTCAGAGGGTCTAAACTGCATGACCAGCAATATGCTAGGGGGAGAAAAGGTCACCCTGGGGGCGAGGTCCCTGTTTTCCTAGTTTTGCCTATTGCTAGGCACCTGCGGCTTTCCATCCTGGTGACCTTCCTTACGTGGCCTATCGTTCTGGTTCTGCTCATGCCTGTCTAACTGCCTATCACAAACCTACATGCACTCTCTGTCTGCCATCTCCCTGTCTACCTGCTGGAAATCTAGCCATCCTAAAAGATGGTGTCCAACCCTCCCTGTGACCAGGACGGCCCACTCACTCTGCTGATCCATGCCCCTCCTAGCTGATGCCCTGGGGTACTTCCCCACCCTCCCACCCCCTTTCCTCGTGGAGATCCTCAGGGGCAGGGATTCTGATTCATTTCTGTGTCTCTAGCACTTGGCACAGTTTCTGGCTAAAGTTTGCTGAATTGCATAGACTGCTATCATGGCTGGGTCAGTAAAATGCTTCCAGGCTTCTTGGGTGTTTTCTTTTTTTTTTTTCCTAATTCACCACAAAACCTGAAAACTAGCCAGGAAGTATAGAAGGGGGAAGTGGGGTCAGGTGGAGTGCAAAGATGTGAGCTCATATTGGGGTTCTGATAATTGCAGGGTCATCCCCCAGGGCAGAATCACTCTGTGTGACCATGGAGAACAAGCTGGGACCAGTGTGGACCAGCAACAGGAGGACACAGCGTGACTCCATTGAGCAGGGACCTTAGTTAGAGTCAGAGGAAGACTGACAGGAAGTGAGTTCCCCATTCTGGGAGGTAAGGAAGCAGAGCTTGGATCAAGGATATCATGGAGGAGATTCTTGCTCTTTTAGGGGGGTGCACTGGATGAGCCTCCAATCTGGAGCTTTGGGAAGGCTGAGGTTCTTGGGCACCAGGCACTTGGGCATCACCAACCACACGCGGAGGGATCCAGGAGGAAACAAGATCGCCCTCACTGCGGGCCAGCGTGGTCCCACCCGGCTGCTGGAGTGCAGGGCATACTTGTTTCCAGGGCTTTCTCCAAGGAGGAAGGGCCCTGGGACCTGGCAGCCAGGACACCTCAAGTCAAGCCCATCGTTCATCCAGGAATCCATGATTTCTGGAAATTGGAGGACCCCAGACCACCATGTCCCTCCCTACAGCCCAGAAATCCCACACTCCAGCATTTATTTACATCTTGCTTTCTTCCCGGAAAGGTTTGAGGTTCTGTAATGATAATCCAGCCTCACATTGTGCCGCCCGAGGGGCCACCGCGCTCTGTGGCTGAGAGTCTGCGCCTTGGAACCGCTGCACCGCCACCGGGTCGAGTTCCTTAACCTTCCCCAAGAGACTCACATTTCACACACACACACACACACACACACACACACACACACACACACACACACACCCGCTGCCCCAGCAGTGTGTGTGTGTGTGGGGGGGGCACGGAATTTGGGCCTCGCTCCTGCCACTTCCTGGCGGGGTGAGGTTGGTGAGCACACCCTTCTCCGAGTCCTAGTTTCCTCCCTGGAGCGCTGGGGAACTCAGCAAGGCCCCCTGCAGGCGCGGAGCTGCTGTCATCAGGAGACCAGCCCCTGGTGCCCCGCGGAGCGGATGACAGAGCCAGCCTGTAACGTGCCCTGTCCCCTGCCAGCTGGCTCAGAACTTGTTAAAAGAAGCCAATCCTCAGTTCCAAGGCCTTTGAGCAAGCCAAGAAAGCAGAGCCCACCCTCTCCTTAAGCAGGAGATGGTGAAGGCTATAGTTTGGAGGAGCTCAGGATGTAAAGTGGGGCTGGGGGGGGGCTTGGGGGTGGTGTGTGTGTGACCAAAGGCTGGCTGGACATTCCTTCTCAATGATCCTGTACCCTGTCGCACCTCTGAGCCTCCCCTCCACCCCCACCCAGACGCACTCCTTTCCTCCTTGGCTGGGAGGCCCTGCTGGGTGCTGTGTGGGGCCGGCAGGACCTTGGCTCAGGCAGACACGGTCTCTACCCCCAGCTCTGCCACTTCTCGGGGACTTGGTGGAGCCTCTCAGTTTTCCCATCTGTGAAATGGAGCTCAGAGAACCTCTTTTAGAAAGTTGACGAGTAAGGTGCATGGAGAGTGCCGGGCTCCCCAAGGAGAAGACCCTCTAGTGCCCCTCCACCAGCACTTAATGAGGAAGGAGGACCCAGTCCAACCAGATTAGCATTAAGACAGGAGCGTCTGGAGGGGAGGTGCCTGGTACTCCGGGAGGGAGGTCGGGTCTGTGTGCTTATGAAGAAGGCAGGGGGCGGGGATAACAGTCACCACTAACGCTGACTCCTTCCAGCCAACACATAGGTATTGGGGTCCCCTGTGTTGGGCACTGTTGTAAGTGCTGGGGCACAGCATGGAGCTTGTATGAAAGCCGGGAGGGGCGGGCAGACCGTATGCAAATACACACGTGATACAAGGTCAGGAGGGTCCTACAGCCAGGAAGAAGAGTGAAGCCGGGCAGGGGATGGGACAGCCCATCTTAGAGAGGGGGCTCAGGGAGGTGGCACTTGACCAGAGACCTGAACACAGAAGGGTGAGGCTCTGGGGGATCTCACTCCAAGTAGAGGAAGCAGCCAGGCCCTGGGTGAGAGTGTGGAGGGCTGGAAGGAGGGGGGGGGGGAAGGGAGAGAGAGGGAGAGAAGAGAGGAGGAAGAAGGGGAGGCAGGAGGGGCAGGAGAGAGGGAAGGAGAGGAGATGAGGGGCTAGGTCATGCAGGGCCTTGAAGGCCGTGCTGAGGGTTCCAGATTTTAGATTCACTGAGCGCTTCGTCTGGCCCTGTTCTAATTTCTACCTGTATTAATCCAGTAATTCTCCTACCAGCCATTCAGGGACTATCCTTATCTTCTGATTACAGATGAAGAAGCTGAGGCACTGAGAAGTGAAGTCACTTGCTGAAGGTCACCCAGCTGGTAAATGGGAGCTGGGAGCTGGACCCCGGCAGGCATACCTGTCCTCACCTGAGAACCCCCTCCAGGATGCTCCAGGAAGGACTCAGGCCCATACTGACCTGTGTTCCTGAGCGGTGCTGTGCGAGGTTGGGAAAGTGGCCCAGCTCGGGGTCAGGCTCCATTCTCAATCAGAGCCCCAGGAGGGGCAGGACCCTGTGGGCCCCCCATGGGCTCTGTTTGGCCACGGAGAGCAGGATTTAGCTAGAAATTCAGAACCCAGGGCCGAAAATAAATTGAAAGCTCACACAGCCCTGGACGTTGAGCACCTCTAAGCGTGGGTAATATAATCATGTCCTCTGCATCTTCTCCTGTCTGCCTGGAGAACTCTTCTTCATCCCTCACAGTCCGTCTCGGCTAGCCCCTCCACAAAGGCTTTTCTGATTCTGCTGAGCAGATGGCTCTCCTCCGGCCTGGCTTTACCCTATAGGTACCCTCTTCTAGCATTTATTTTTATTTTATTAAAATTTTTTTTTTCTTTATTGATGTTAGAGAGAGAGAGGAAGGGAAAGGGAGAGAGATAGAAACACCGATGAGAGAGAACATCGGTTGGCCTCCTCCTGCATGCCCCTCACTGGGGATCAGGCCCACAACCTGGGCATGTGCCCTGACCCGGAATCCAACAGATGACTTCTTGGTGCATGGGTCGATGCTCAACCGCTGAGCCACACCAGCCAGGTTCTTCCAGCATTTAGACCCCTGGGTTTCCATTCTTCCTTTATGTGTCTGGATCCCAGGCTCGGCCCAGCCCAGGGCGTGGCAGGGCCAGAGAGAGTGGGGCAGACGCAGCATCATCTCCATGCCAGCCTTCTGGCCTTGTGCTCCCCAGCAGGGAAGGCAATAAACAAGCTGACTGGGGTGCCCGCCATCTCTCCCCTATGCCCACTGCTCAGCTCTCCTTCCCCCACTCCCTCCTGCTGGCATTCCTCCACACAGCCAGACTTGGGGCCAGCTGCCATCGTGACTACTTAGCTCCCTCTCGTTACACGGAGCGACAGGCCCAGTCTGGAACCAGGAGGTTCCTGCTGTTGCTGGAACAGGGTGGTGCAGCAGCTGGAGCACTGGGCTGTGCCCGGAGCATCGACTCCCAGGTCTGGGCCCCCAGGCCCACCACGCTGCGGAGGTCCAGTCCTGCCGCCAGGAGCAGCCTGTGTGTCTGCCTAGATTTCCCACCACAGAGCTCGAGATTCCCATCCTCAAACCTCCTCCTGGGTCTCCCCCAGCTCTGTAAACCAATCAGGGTATTTAGGCCAAAAGCCCTGGAGTCAGCCTGGACACATCTCTTTTCCCTTCCTCTGCCTCTGATGGTTCAGCCACACCCGAGCCCCCCCTGTACCCCCCCCCACCGTGTATCCTGAATATGTCTGCTTTCCTCCATCCTGCCACCAGGGTCCTGCCACCAGCACCCCGGTGGAGTCCCAGCATCCGTGGCCTCAAAGACAGCAGCAGTGTCTTACCCGGTCTTCCCAAGTCCGCCTGGCCCCTCCTCCGGCCCTTTGCACACAGCAGCCTTCATGTCACTCCCCTGCTTCCGCCTGCAGTGGCCCCCATGCTCCCTGGCCCACGAGGCCTTCTGTGAGGTGGCCACTGTGGCTTTCCTCTTCTCTCAACCATTCTCCTGCCTGTCACCCAGCCCCAGCCACGTGGGCCGTCATTCCGATCGGCCTGCTCTGCTCACTCCTGGGTGTTCTCCCCCGAGCCTCCTGGCCAGGTCACTGCTCAAAGTCACCCCTCAGATGGGCCTCCGCTGATTCCCCCCACCCCACCCCCAGCTGCAAGCAGTGCCCTGTCACGTGGCCCTGCCTTAATTCCTCCGAAGGTGTTTGTGCCCACCCCCCCAAGCTGGAATGTGAATAACAGGAGTAAGGACACTCATCCCAGCCCCAGTGCAGGGTGGGACACAGAGGCTGCACCCCGTAACTGCTGGCGGGATCGGTCAGAGAACCCGGTGGGGCTTCATGCCCTTTGCTGCAATGCAGGGACGTACAAACACCAGCACTGCCTGACCCAGAAACCTCACCCTAGGAGGTCACGAGGCAGACATGCGTAGAGTAAGTCCAGTATGTCTGACATGTTCATCGCAGTGCTGTTTCTTGTCCTGAGTGACCGGTAACAACCGAGGTGTCCATCAGCGGGCAGTGGCTCAAACCGGGCACGGCACAACCAGAAGGCGGAACGCGGTGTGGCACTGAGCAGGAGGAGACGGGTCTGTCTGCATGGTCGTGTCACCAAGGGAAGACATCAGAGCCCAGTGCTCGAGACAGACTGATTGTAAACACAATCCTGGAGTCGGAGCTCTGGTTGCGCTCAAATTGTGTCTAATTCACAAAAAGAGGGAGCTGGGAGGCTGGGGGCTGCCATGCTAATCCTACGCTGACCTTGACCTGGGAGAAAGCGAGGCCCGGAGGGCAGTGCCTGGCCCTGGCTCACACCAGAGCCTGGAGGCACAGCCAGAAGGGCCCAGGTCCCTTCCACCAAACCCCACCTCTGCTGTCCGTTCTCGGGGCACAGCCTGGTGAGGGGTGCATCCCGAGCCTCACCATGAGACCCTCAAGGCAAATCCTTTCCTCCAGACCCTCAGCTTCCTCTTCTGCAAAATGAGCCCATTTCCTCCCCCACCTCCCTTACCTTTTCTGTAGGCTGTCAGAAGGATAAATGTGGCTTGGCATCAGTATTTCCCTTTCCTGAGTGCTTAAGACATACCTGCCCGGCCCTGTCCTGCCCTAAGGCTTTGATGCTCCTTACTGAATGCACACACCCACCCGCTGAGGAAGGGCTGTGTGTAGCCCCACTTTACCAATGAGACTCCCAGGGGTGGGGTAACCAGCTCAGTGTGTCGTCGGTGGTAAGCGGAGAGCCTGGACATGAACCTGGGTGGTCGATGTTAGCCCTACTGTACCATGTATAGAAAGAGACCACAGTTGCATTATGTGCAAATGGGCCCCCAAACCCCAGGGGCCCTGGAGAGCTGGACCAAACCCCAACTCCTAGACCCCCTCTCCCCACCACAGCCTGCCCCCCCACACCCACTGACTAAGAGACCAGGGAGCCTGGTGCCTGCAGCTGCCTGGGTAGGGCCTGGCCTCCCTGTAATTAAGGCAGCAGGAGGTTGTGCGCTAGGATCTCTGTCATCCAAGGGGTGGGGAGGGGGGAACCGTGACAGCGGAGCTTCCCTGTGGCTGGGCCAACCACATCTGCAGCCACTGGCTGCTCTCGGAGCAGCTGGCGCAGGGGGTGGCTGGGAGGGGCCCAGGTAGGTATTTCCCTCCCTGCCACCCCTGGCCTGGGTCCCCCTGCCAGCCTCCTGGCTTGTCTCCTTGCCTTCCATCTCCCTGCTCTTGATGGTCCCTCTGCCTCAGCATCAGACTCATGTCTCCAAAAAGCTGGTCACCAAGGCTCGGCTTTTAACATTCTAGCAATGCAGAAAGCTTTCTCCCGTTTTAAGTGCAGAGCGTTAAGAAGACTGGGAAGGAGCCTCTCTCGGGAATACCCAGGCGTCACTGGAAAGCAGGCCATTGCCTGCAACAAATGCCTTCTGATGCTGCGTGTGCCCCTGGACCAAGCCCACGCTCCCAGGCTGTCATCCAGGCCCTTCTTGCTCCAGTCCCCTCCGGCTCATCTCCCCTGACGTTCTCCCAGCCACTTGTCACTCCCCAGCGCACGCTACCTTCCTGCCTCCATGCTTGTGCCATCCGCCCTGCTCAGCCTATCCAAATCCCACTCTTCTCTCTCTGCCCAGTTTACATGCCTCCTCACCCAGGCAGCCTTCTCTGATTGGGCACAAATGACGCACTCTTTCTCCCCCATAGGGCCCTCTTCTGTATTCCGCACCTAAGGCATCTTTGTCTCCTCCCCTACTTCCCCCTAAACTCTGTCCCCAAGCACCAAGTTCTCCCTGGGGTCCAAGCCTGGCCTGGAGGTCACTCACAAGCCACTTCACCTCTCTAAGCGGCACTGTCCTCATCTGTAAAATGGGCTCGCCGTAGTGTCTGTCAGCTAGGAGTGCCTGAGACAATGTAGGTGCGCTCTCAGAACAGTGCCCAGCTCTGGTGGCTGCGTAATGAGTGGTACCCAGTGTTACAGCTGTTCCTGTTGTCACAGTAGCCAGACAGGCCTTTTTCAAGAACTTGGAATGTGTCACTCCCATGGACCATCCTTAGGGTCAGGCTTGAGAACATCCCTGTGCGGCCCTGCCTGACCCTCTCCTGCTGCCCTCCTTGGTCCCACCTCTGCACCATCTCCTCCTCAACCACTGCTCCAGCCATCCGGAGCTTATCTGGGGCACCCCATGCACCCTCTCAACTCAAGGCTTTGCACAGGCTGTTCCCTCCATCTGGAACACCTTTCCCCCCTGCTCCCTCCTTCTAGCTTCTACTCATCCTTTAGACCCCAGCTTAGGTGCCCATTCCTCCAGGAAGCCTTCCATGACCATCTCCCCCAGCCAGATGAGGCATCCCTCCTCTGTGCCCCTGCAGCACTCACCCCACACACTGCATTGCAACGACCTGCTTACCTGTGGGCTCCGCGAGGCGAGCCTGGCTCCCTGCTGCAAACCCAGCACCTAGCATGGTGTCTGGCGTGGAGTAGATGCTCAAAAAAATGTAGTGACTAACTGAATGGATGGATGAGTCAATTTCTGCATCCTCCACACTGCAGGAAATGTCTGTAGAACAGATTTGAGTGGGAGGTTCCAGCAGGGCCCGAGAGAAGCCCCTGGGATTTGGGTGCTGGGTGGTGAACAGAGCAGACCCCCGGCCCCTCCCTCAGTGGGTCAGCCCTCCCCCTTCCCACAGACCCCTGGGGCCCCAGAGCCAGCTTCCAGATGCTAAGCCCCAGCTCAGCCTCACCTCTTAGCTTTTCCATCTGCACAGCTGGGCCAGATCCCCGCAGCCGGCGTCGCGGGCAGCCAGGCCAGTCGTCCCCGGCGTCTTCCTATTTTAGACATCTCACTGCTTCGCTGCTTGGGTCCCTTCTAATGTTTCCAGCCAGGCTGCGGGGGGAGGAAAAAGAGGTTACTGCTACTTTAAATGTACTGTATGAAGGCGAGGGCTGGAAAGGGGCCTGCTTGCAGGAGTACCCAGTCATCTAGTTGGAAAAGCCGCCAGATGGAATACAAAAGGAGAAACCCAGACGCTCATGGAGACAGCCTCGGTTCATAAATCAGGTGGGGCCGGGGGCTGGGGGCCCATAAGCCATGGAGCCCGACTCCCTCCTGGACCAAGACGACTCCTACGGTAAGAGGGGCGCCAGCAAAGTGGCTGAGTTGGGGATTCAGCCACTGCTCAGGCAGACTTTTCTCTGCTTACTGCAGGAATCCGAGCTGAAGTGGGGAGGTGGGCAAGCAGCCGGGCACTGGCTGGTCTTGGGAGCCTGGGTTAGGGGGCACAGGGCTACAGGGTCCCGAGTGGAGCTTGGGCAGCCCCTCCGACTCTGGGCATTGGTGGGGGGGGTTGGGGGGGGGGAGGTGATTCTGCTGCTTCTGTTTTGCTCTTGGCCAAGAAGGAAAGGAAGGAAGTTTGCAGCCCCCCGCCTGTCGGCCTCACTCGCTGTCCCCAGGCCTGCTGGGTGCTGTGGGGAATTTAATTAGTGAGATCCTGAAGATAAATATAGATAGTCCAGCAACAAGAATGTTCCCTGTAATTAAAGCCAGACTGAAAGCGCTCCCCACTTTGCAGGGCCCCAGGGGCTGCGACTGGAAAACCTGGGCAGACTGTTGGGGGAAAGTTGCTTGGGACAGGGCCCTTGCTGAGAGCCCGGGACGGGGACTTGGAAGACTCGGTAGCTTGGCCGTGCGGTCTCTGCAGGCTTGGGGCTCCAGGGGTGCAGGTAACCAAACCCTGATTGCTCAGCCCGGCCAGGCTGCTGCCCCCTGGGCTGGGTCGCCAGGCACACTCTGGATATCTCTGGGCAGTGCAGAAGAGGGAACAGGAGGGCGGGAGTGAGGCTGACGGGCCGAGGCTGGTGTGGGGGGCCAGCAGGTTTGGGGGCTCAGTAGGGAGAAGGCCCTGTTGGCCTCAGAGGGGAGGTCCAGATGAGAGGTGGCCCCACCCCAGCTTGGGTCAGCCTTTGGAGAACCCCGGTCCTCCTGGGAACGCAGTGCCTGCTAAGAAAACTGAGTTAGTTTCCCTTCTCTTTTCGCCCCCTAGCCAGGCCTGGCCTCTGGGCACAGATTCAAGGCCAAATTTCCTTCCTCCTGCAGGAGCTCAGCTTTTTCCAGGGAGAGGGGCCCTTTGCCACGTTGGGAGCTGCAACCCTCAGGGGAGCTTGGCGAGGCCCAGTCCATGGACCTGGCATCTTTGGGCAGTTGAGTGGCCAGTGGACGCAGCTGAGGGACCCCCACGTGGCAAGCTGTGTGCCAGGGTCAGGGGTGCAGAAATGAAGAGCTCAGGGCTAAGAAATAGTTTATGCTTAGTGAAGGGAAGAAGGAAAGAGAGGGAGGGAGGAAAGAAGAGGGGGAGAAAGGCCTTGGAAGAGGTCCCAGCCTCGAATGGGAGACAGACAAATGATTCGAGACTGGATTCGGAGTGACGAGTTCCTTGGGGACAGCTGGGGCGGATAATCTGGGTGTGTGACAGGCCTGCCCACCTTCAGAGGTGTTCCCCTGAAGCCTGGCACAGGGATGCCTGGATGCTGCCCCCCAGAGGGCACAGGCCCTTGTCTGGGGGCACCAACCAATGGCTGAGCAAGGTTCCAAATCCCCCAGGGATCTATCTCTCCACTTTGGAACCCAGCGGTGTCTCGGGAACCCACATCCCCGACCTGCTGTCCCCCAACCTGCTGTGCCCTGGGTTGGCTTGCGGCAGCTGCTGGGCAGGGCAAGGCTGCCTCCCCCTAATTGAAGGGCTCGTGCACAGACAACCTTTTCTTCACCTGCTGTGGGAGCCTGTTGCTGGTCTCCTGGAAGCTGGTCAGGCAATGAGGTGCCTGGGAGCTGGGAAGAAGAGGCAAAGAGACAGGGGACCTCAGGAATTGTCAGGCAGGAATGGAGGAGAGCCCAGGCTCTCCTTGGGAGTGGTTCCAGATCTAGCCGAGAGGGGTCGGGCTTTAGCCTGCCTTGCGGGTCCAAAGTCTAAGGGGCTGTCTTGGGCCAGGGCAGTCAAGGAAAACTGCGGTCTCCGTCATTTGTTCTCTGGGCCCTGGTTCTGCATTCATTCATTTCATAGCCACTACTTTCAGGTCCTGGACTCAGTTCTGGGGTTGGAGAGACAAGTCAACCTTGTCTCTGCTTTTCTGACATTCCCAGGCTAGTAAGGGAGAGGGGCAAGCACTTTGACGAGGAAGGCCAAGGCACTGCAGAACCCTAAACCTCACACGTGGAGTCCAGAAGGCTTCCTGGAGGAGGTGACTCCTTCACTAAAGAAGCAGATGATTCTCCTTTGTGAAACACTTTCTTCACCTGGCTTCTGGGATAGGTCAATCTCCTGATTTCTTCCCACCAATTTCTGTTTCTTGCTCTGTTTTTTTTTTCTCTCGGACACCCACCCTCCCAGCCCACCCCCACCCTCTGTTACCCACATGGTCTCTTCACCAAGGTCTGCTGCTTCTGCCTCCCTGCATGATCTGACCCTTCCTCCCTCACTGGCTCACTCGCTGGGCTTCAGTAATACTGATCTGACCTTCCCCACACTTATTGAATTAGTTATTACCCCAGGACCTTTGCACATTCTGTTTCCTTTGCCTGGAGCACTCTTCTTCTCATTCTTCACTAATCTAACTCTGCCTCCTCCTCCTGCCAAACTCAACTGAAAATTCTTCTCAGGGAAACCTTCCCTAGACCATGTTCCTCCAATCCATCCGATTATATCCCACTCTCTGTCTCTTGTCCTTTGTAGGCCCTGTCCTGTTTGCACTACATGTAATGTATGTGTGCGTATGTAACTGCTGCATCCACACAGTCTCTACGCTCTGTGGCCGCTGTTATCCCCAGAGCACAGCTCTCTGTCTGGCATGTAGTGAGCGTCCAACAAATACCTGTTGAAGGAGTGAGTGGATGAATTCAGTTGGCCCAGGCAGAGAGGCGAGGAAAGGCATTCCAGGCAGAGAGAACAGCAGGTGCAAAGGCACAGAGGCCAGAGAACGAAGAGTTCTCTGAAACGTCCAGTGAGGGTGATGTTTTTGATCAGAGGTTGGCCAGCTGACCTCCTTGGGGGCTCAGGAGCCTTGATGGGGACAGGGTTGGGAGAGGCAGAGCTGGGCATGGGGCTCTGGGCGCCCCTCCCTGATTCAAACTCAGCAAGACCCTCTTCAATCTGGTGGATACCCTGAGCTCCGATTCCATTCATCAGGGGCTCAGGGACTGAAGGAGTCTGGCCACATCCCCAGCCACTGACACTGCTGGTCTGGAGACCTGAGCCATATTCAGGATGTCTTAGCAGACAGAGCCGAGCAAGCAGGGCCCATCGGGTGGTCCTGAGGTGAGAGACCCTGAGAACAAGGCTAGCGAGGGCTGACACAGCAGGCGGAGTGCCAAACACAGGGGCAGGGGTCCTTGTATACAACAAGCAGAGGCAGGAAGGCAAGGGGAACACGGGCGCTTGGAGACTGTGCCCTAACCCCAGCAGAGCCCTTCATGGATGGGCCTCATTTTCCCAAGTATCACTTGGGGCAAGGGTCAGATAAGATCTGACTGATCACCTCTCGCGTGGACCCCTCAGAGTTGCGTGAGGAGTCCTTTGCTGAGGAAGGGACGAGAGGGAGGCCAGACTAGGGAGCAAACCTCACCCCGCAGAATGTTCTCTCTTTAGGTCCTCACAGGGTCCTGCCATCCCCCACTTCACAGATGCCACCTCCTACCTGTGCACTGCCAGCAGCCCTTGGTGCCAGTGTTTTTATCCCCTGGTTGCTGGCCTGACTCCCACTTAAGACCATACAATCCTTGAAGGAGGGGCTGCCACTGTAACCCCAGGGCCCTGCAAAGCGCCTGGCCCTGAGGAGTTACTCAGTACACATTTACTGGACCAATGAATGAGTGAAGGAATGAATGAATGAGTGAATGAGTGAATGGCACCAGCTGGATCCTGTGTTAACTGGCTGCGTGCCCGCAGGCCCCCTCCCCACTTGGGGGCTCTGTCCGTAGCTGTCAGTTGAGGGTGATGTGCTCCATGCAGCCGAATCCTCCAGCTCTGACCATCTAAGAGTCTAAATCTGACCCAGCGCTGGCACCCTCTTCCCTCTCTGGGCCTGAGTCTCATCCCAGCTCCCTTCGCCATCAGGTGGCCTGGACCACGTCCCTTCTCCTTGCGCAGCCTCAGTTTCTTTGTCTGACAAATGGGCAGACTCAGGCCTGAACTGCCAGCTTCCCCAGTTGTCCCGGGGCTCCAGAGCAGTGACGGGGGTTAAACCATTTGCGGTTGGACCCCTGTTGGGGGCAGTCTGGGATTCATGGAGCTGGGAGTTGGGCTCAGACAGATGCTGGGATAAATGCTCTGGAAGGGCTGGTTGTTTTGGAAATCCTGGGGTGGAAGGGGCAGCTCGGGAGCTTGTGTCTTCCCGATGATAACCAGAAAGAACACCTGTCCCAGTTGGGGGCCCTAGGATGGGACAGATGGAGGTGATTTTGTACATTTTCAAGTGCTGCAGGTATAATAACCAGTACTATTTTTTAAAAATATGGTTTTAAAAAAATTTTTTTTAGAGAGAGAGGAAGGGAGAGAGAGATATAAACATCCATGTGAGAGAGAGCCATCAATCGGCTGCCTCCTGCACGCCCCCTACTGGGGATCAAGCCTGCAACCCAGGCATGTGCCCTGACCTGGAATAGAACTGGGACCTCTCAGTCTATGGGACGACCCTCAGTCCACTGAGCCACACTGGCCGGGCATAACCAGTACTGTTTACTGAGTGCCCACTCCCGGTGAGATGACATCGTGCAAGGTCTTTGATGTGTCTACCTGTCTGCTTGAGTCCTCACAACAATCCAGGTAGGTTGCTACTACCTCCATTTTCCAGATGAGGAAACTGAGGCTTGGGGAATTAAGTGACGGCCAAGATCACACAGTGAGGTCAGTATTTGAACCCAGATTGCTCCAGAGCCTGGGGGTCTCATTTTCGGCACCGAGAGCGTCTCCGTGCCAGAGCTGCCTGGAGGTCCCTCCGTTGGCCCATGAAAAACCCTGCCTCCCCGGAGGGTGTGTTGGAGGAGTCCAAGGGATGAGCATACGTGGCAGGAGCCGCAACCAAAGGCGATGTCAGCTCAGCTGGAAACAGCGGGCACAGAAGCAGCTGTAATGGGATAGGGTCAGTCTAAAGAGAGGGCTATTTTGGGCTGGAAGCTGTCAGGAGGCCTGATGTCACCACTCCCAGGCCCTTCCTGTGAGAGGGGGAAGCTGAAGATGTCATCAAGCGGGTTTGCCTCAGCTGGTAACAAATAGAAAATAATCATAAAGTAACAGCATGTGCCCCACGTGCCTCCCATTCATCATCACACGTCCCCTTTCCACCAACCCTGTGCCATTGGTGTCATTCTCATGGCAGAGATGAGGAAGGAAGTTCAGAGAGGCTGAGTCACTCACCCAAAGTCACACAGCTAGTGAATGGCTAAGCTGACAGCCACGTACGTGAGTTCCCACCCCAGAGCCCATGCTCTAAACCAGTGCCCAGTAGGCCCTGCTCTGAGGTCGTGACTGTGGGGATGGAGTGCTGGCAGATGCGTGCTGTTCAGGCTGCCCAACTGCTCGGGGACGAGAGCCTGGGGCCTCCTCCTGGCTCTGCCACTCAGCTAACTCAACAGGCCCTGGGCAAAGTCCTGGGCTCTCAGCAAGCCTCAGTTTCCCTGTCTGTGAAATTGAGGTAGTGATGCCAGCCCAGATCACCTGGGTGGGGAAGGAATGCCAAATTCAGGTTCCTTCTATCTCACTCTAGGGCTCTGCCCTGGACCAGCTGGCTGGGCCTCGGGGGCCAGACGGGGCAGAAGCCACACTCACTCGTGAGGTCCTTCCACAGACGAAGAAATGAGACCAGAGCGGTGGAACAGGGACCCCATTTACTGGCTCTGTGCTAAGTGTTCCTCATGGAGTCCTTGAGCCCTTACCGAGGAAGCACAACCCCATTGCTCAGACGAAACAACTGAGGCTTAGACGGGCCCAAGGCTGCAAGCTACTGGGGGTACTCCTGAATCAAACCCAGGCCTCCCAGACTCCTGTGCTTCTGCCCACCACTCTGCGCTGCCCTCTGGCTACCCTAGCCCCCAATCCACAGCCCAGGAGAGCCTCGGTCCTGCTGGCTGGCCACGCCTGGGCCTCTGACCTTCCAGCTGGGGAGGCGGATGAGAGGTACAGCCCCCCTTCTTGCCCCATGGGACTCTGGGAAGAGGCTAAATCAGGAAGACCAGTCAATAAAGAAGAACAATGAGGCCAGCCAGGGAGGGGCTTAAATCATTTATGCACCCAAGTCTGAGCAGCTGGCTGTACAAGGGCAGGGAATGAGGCCCAGGGAGGGTGGGAGAGCAGCCCCTGGGCCGGGAGCCGGGCCAGGCAGAGCCAGGAGAAAGCTCAGGGGGGAGGAGCTGGTGTCCCCCAGAGAGAAGAGGGAGGAGGGAGCGCTCATCCAGGAATCCCTGACCTTTGGAAAGCAAAGCCATTTCACCCTCGTCCTCTCCATAGGCTCCCTCCTGAACTGCACGCGCCACACACAGCCCAGGCCTGGCTTCCCATCCTCTGACCCCCGTGTGCCCGGGCCACATGGCTGTCAGCCTCAATCTCCTCACCACAGGGGCGAGGACAGTACTAGCCACCTCACAGCCCTCCCACTCTTAGGCCCAAGGGAGAGGGTCTTCCGGGCCCTCCTGTCCATCCCCGATTGCATGATGGAAAGATGGGGGCCTGAGAGAGGAGGAACCAGACCACTCAAGATCCATTTTACCTCCTAAGTGGTCCTGAGATCTGCCCTGACTCTCCATCTCCCAGCCCCCACCTCAGGCCAGGCCCCGCCATGGACTTCTTGCCCCTTCCCAGGACTCCCCATTTCCACCCCTCCCCCAAATTCATCCTCCATGTACAGCCAGCGGGGGCCACTCACAGGATCTTAAAGTCCCACAGGGCACCCCACTGCAGCAGGTAGCAAGTCTCAAGGTGGCCCACTGTCTGACCCCTGGATGATGCCTCTGCCCTTGTCTCCAGCCACACCCCTTCTTTGTCTCCGCTCCCCCATCATGAATTAATCTCTGCCTGGAATGTGCCATCTCTCCCTCCCTCACCTTTGCACTTGCTGTTCCCCTGCCTGGAGCCCTGCCCCCATCTCAGCTCTCTCCACTACTCCTCCTCCAACCTGGCCACTTCTTTTCATTCTGAAGTCTCAGCTGCAATGTCACCTCCTCTAGGAAGTCTTCCTTGACTACCTTGTTTGAACTCTTGAGGCACTCTGGGCTATGAGTTGCTCCAAGAACCAGACTGAAAACTTGGAGGCTAGGTGGGGTGGGGTCAGGCAAGAGGTCAGGGTGACCTGGCAGGGGATGTTGGTGTCCACACCAAGAGGGGGACACAGGTGGAGGAGCAAATTCTGGGTGAGAGTGGGGAGTGATGTCCTGGGCTTGCTGTGTCTGAAGGGTTTTCTGTGGAAGAGCCTGTGATGGTCATTCCAGATGTGGCCTCCAGAGAGGCCCCCATTCCAGGGCCTTCCCACCTTCATCAATACCATTCCCTTTCCTAGGCTTCTGAAGCCTTCACTCAGCTGCCCAGCCAAGGCCCTGCCACCTCCCCCAGGAAGCCAGCCCTGACCAGCCGGGCTGAGGCTGCTCTGTTCTCTCCTTGGCTGTACCCTGTTGGTCGTGACCACCTCTAGTCCTAGACATCTCACGCGCTCTGTCTTGGAAGACTTTTAGGTGGGGCCACACCCCTGCATCTTCTGGGAAGAGGCTACATTACCCCACACAGGGATTGACACACACGGAGAAAAACCCTGGACAGAGCAGTCTCAGCCAGCGGGGTTCTGGAGAAACCAAACAGAAGCCCAGAGAGGCTTTGGGTCAGACAGACACCGGCGAGCAGGGGGAAGGGGCAGCAGAGGGAGCGGGCATTTCTGGCCTATCTGGAAGTGTGTGTCTGGATGGCTGCGTCCTCACAATCCCCGGCCCGAGGCGCTCCAGCCCGTGACCTACATCCCAGTGCGCTTGTGTGTGTGTGCGTACATGCACGCACGCGGGCCCCACGCTCCCACCCCGTGGGTCCACAGTCTGCTCCAGCACCAGTGGGCCTGTGCTCTGGAAAAGCCTGCTCAAGGGATCACAGTTCCTGCAACGGCTGGGGGTGCCTGTCCCTCAGCCCCCCAGCCCCACCTCTGCGCACACTCTCTCTCCCTGGACCCAAATCTCAGATAAATGGCTTCACCCTGCCCTTGCTAATGCAGGATGTTAGGCACTGAGAGAGGGGGGCAGCAGCACAGAGGTGGCTGTGGAGGGAGGGGACCTGAACCACAGCATGAGGCCGAACCAGAAGGTGGCCAGAGAGGTCAGGAGGGAGGGCCCCACTCAGGAGCCCTGGGTGCCGTCCCAGGTCTGTCCCTGCTTTCCCTCTTGGTGTTTTCCTTGGGGGGGGGGGTGTGAGAGAGGGGTAGAGATCCTTCTCTCCTGGTGAGACTGTCCTTGAGCAAGTGGCTGTGCCAACCTGTGCCTAGGAGGATGCCTGCTCTAAGCCAGCATTTCCTCCTTTGGCAGCTCCGTGGTGGGTGAAGTAGGGGTGGCTGAGCCCTTCTTCTAGGCTCTCCTCTCAGACTGGGCCTCTGGCATCTTGGAAGGGTGGACAGTGGCCACTCGGAGCCTCTCTACTGCTCTGTCCGTCTCTGTCCCTCTGCCTCCCCCTTGCAGGGCCTGCCCCCTCCCCTGGTGCAGAGCCGCACAGACTTAGGGAGGGCAAGGGAGGCTCGAGACCCCACAGCTTCTTCAGGCCCCTCTGGTATTTGTGCTCCAGATCCCACCTCATTCCCTAACTCGCCAGGGTCAGTCCTCTCCGGGCCCTGTATCCCCAGCCCTCTGCCTGCCCCAGGACCTCCTTATCAGCTCCTCCCGCTCTCTTCCTTCCTTCAGCTAGCCCAGGCTCTGCCCCTTCTCCCACGCCTCACCCCACAGGGCCTCCAGCCTCTCTGCTGACCATCTCCTCTGGGCCAGCTCCTGGCTGGGGCACCAGAGGCCCAGGGAAGCAGAGGCTGGGCTCTGTCCTCGGGGAAGAGCTCAGGGTGGGCTCCCAAAGCTGCAGTGACAGTCCAGGGCAGGGAGGCCTCCGGGAGGAGGGGGATGCTGAACTTCAAGGTCACCAGGGCTTGGCCTGGGAAGGTGGCCGAGAGCAGGTGAGAGGACTGCAGGGGGCGGGTCTGGAGTTGAGAACCACAGAGGGACCTGCTGGAAACCTTGAGCAGTTCGGTGAGCTGCACCCCACACCCAGATGGCTGGGGGGGATCTGCGGAGGTTAGCAGGGCCGGGCTGGGGGCTCTGAGTTCATCCTGCACCTTGGGGACGTGGTTGCACTGTTTCCCCAGAATTTCTAAGACCCCAGACCACACCTCTACTCAACATAGTGCCCTCTCCCCTGGGCCAGTTCCGTGTCGTCTGGGAGGCTGCTCACCTCAGAAGGTACAGTCCCAGCAGAGAAGCCCAGTCTGGGGCAGGAGGGGCTGGGAAGAGCGCGTACCAGGGAGAGGCCAGTAAGCCTGGGGGCCAGAGGGCAGCTGCCTCAGCCTCTGGTTTCCTGTGACATGGCTTCAGAGGCCTCTGTTCCCCCATGTCCTCAGCAGCCCACTGAGAGCTCAGCTTCTCTGAGAAGTAGGAGGTCAACCCACTCCTCCTCTGGGCCCCAAGGGGCAGGGGTCGGGGCCGCCCATCAGAAGAGAGAAACCAGCCAGACAGTTAAGGAACAAGGGGAGAGGAGGGAGAGCACTTAGCTCACTGAACTGTCACTGGAAAACCTAGTCCCATTTTACAGAGAAGGAAACCGAGGCACAGAGGCGTTTGGTGATTTCCCCCTGGTCACACTGCTAGGCAGAGTCCACATTGGAACCCTGGTCCCGCTGGCTCCAGAGCCCGTGTGTGTCCCACTGTGAGTCTGCACTGAGCGCCAGGTGTCCTGCACCAGGGAGAGGCAGGAGGGGCTGTGTCAGAGCTACGAGGGACCTGGGGTCCCCACTCACCTCGCGTGCTCACGGCACAGAGGAGCACACTGAGACTCGGAGCTGGCAGGTGCGATCAGGGAAGGGAGGAATCGGGTACCGGGGAGTCAGGGCCGGCTTCTGGCGGGGGGCAGCTGGGGCTGGTACAGGCGGCAGGGGACGGTCCCAACAGGTAGAAGGTGGTGGAGAGAAATGAGCTTTGGGCAAGCGGAAGGCAGCAAGGAGGACGCCCCGGCAAGGGAAACCGAGGGAGCCAAGGTGCGGGGTGGGAATGGGTGTGTCCCGGCCTGAAGCAGGGAGGTGACTGCCGGGAAGGCTGGGTAACGGAGGACACAGGGTGCGGGGGGCTTTACCCTCAGGCAGGGTTTCTCAACCTTGGCACGCCTGGCATTTAGGGCTGGATAGCTCGGGGGGGACCGTCCTGGGCATTGGAGGGTGTTTATCTGCATCCCTTGCCTCTACTCACCAGATGCCAGTGGTAGCCCTGCCTCCCTCCTCCAGCCCGAGCTGGACAACCAAAATTGTGTCCAGACATTGCCAAGTGTTCCCTGGGGGATAAAACTGCCCCAGTTAGGAACCACTGACCTAGAGTAAGCCGGAGCCGAGGAAGGGGTTTGAGCCGAGGAGGGACAGGGCCCAAAGCTTCAGCCTGAAATGGCCTGTGCTCCAGCCCTGTCCCCAGCCCTCAATGCCCATGCCAAGCCTCATCCCTCAGCTGACCTGGGGCTCACTGATGCCAGGAAAACCTCCAACACGGATGCAGGGCTGAGGGCTGAGCCGGGGGTGGAACAAAAGAGCTTGTGTTTGGGGATGGAACCTCCCCGCCCCCTCAGCATGGGGTGGGGGTGCGTTGGGCAGTGATCCAGGGCCAAGAGGGGCTGCAAGGCTGGGGCAGGCGCTTGTCAGAGCTGGGATTTGGATAGAAGGTGATGGAAGGGGGCGGGGAAGCTAACCTTCGCCTGTGTTCCTGTTCACAGACAGGCGCTTTTCAGGGGCCATGAAATCAAAGCATCTCAGCCAGTTGGATGGAGTTTTAAACTTGTCCTCGTCCTGACCAGTCGTCCTGGGGGCCAAGGGGTCCAGGGCTGCCTTCCAGGCAGGGAGCGGGGAGACAGGCCAAAGTGGGAACAGCCAGCAGCCCCAAGCCTGTCTTCCCTCCTGTCCACGTGCTGCGTCTCACAGGGACCAGGGATTGGAGGAGAGTGTTGAGGGAGGGTAGAAACTGAGGAGGAGGCAAGGGGAGCAGATGCCCCATTTCACCATCTCCCCACCCCCCAACCATGTGCAGCCAAATGAGCTTCTAAAATGCGCATCTGGCCTCCCCACCTCTTCTGCTTAACACCTTTACTAGCTCCCACGGCCCCCAGGATCAAGCCCACAGCCCTTGAACAGCCTTCAAGGAACTTACCTCACCCGACCTGCCATGGTCCCTCAACCCCACATTTCAGCCAGCCCGAGTGAATGATAGCATCTCGAACCCGTGGCCTCACTAGGCCTCCGTGGTTTCCACCCTCTCTTCTGAGTCTGCACCGCTGCCTCCTCCCCACTTGCGATCCCCCGAAACTGGGCTGCCTCCTAACTCCTACGCTGGTACTCCTTGGTCACCGCTGCCTCCAGGAAGCCTTCCCAGCCCCAGTGAGTGAGTGTCTCTGTGCGAAATCTGTGTCCTCTTGGTTCCCCTGCAGCCGGAGGCTTCGCACAGCAAACTGGAGACAAGTGAGCATTTCGTGAAGGAAATGGGGAGTAGCCTGTCCTTCTGGACACTGGGGCATGTGCCAGGACAGGCTGCCAAACAGGGGGGACCGCCCTTTCCCTAACGCAGCTCTGCCCAGAGCAGCTCGCTTTCATCTGATGTAAACGCTGGACTTGCCTGAAATGTCTAACATTTGAAATGAGGGTTCTGTGGCTCGGTTTAAAGTGCGCTGGTCTAACCAACCTCCTTCTCGAGCAGAGGGGAAGGACCTCCTGGCCCTTATGCTGAGGACAGAAACATATGAGTGAATGGATATGGGTCTGCAAGTTGGTTATGTTGGGGAACATGCAACAGGACACTTGGTTTTGGGGGTGAGGGTGGGGGATGGGCGCGAAGAACTGCCCCAAATCGGGAAGGGAAGAGCAGAGCTGGCGGCTGGTCGCTGTGGGTCGCTGTGCACTTGGTTTCTCTACGCTGCGCCCCGTCTCCCTCCGAGGCTGCACAGAGGCCCCGCACAGACTTCCCGCGTGAGCCAAGGCAGCGCTGGGTATAGGAGCAGAATCTCGGGGTTCGGGTCCCAACCCCTCCATTTCCTCACCATGTTGCCCTTGGCCGAATCAACCCCCTCTTGAGACTCAGAATCTTTCTCAATAAAATGGGGCTAGTAACACCCCGTTCCAGAGCCGTTGCGGAGGGTAAATGAGAGCACAGAGTAGGGGGGAAGAATCCTTGGTGGGTTCTGGAGTTTTCCTTGTACGTGAACACGAGGAAGTGCGTGGTCTGAGGCTCACATTTCAGCTCTGCCCCTTACTAGCTGTGTGACTTGAAGCGTTTCCTAACCTCTCTGCCTCAGCTTTTCCGCCTGTAAAGTGGGGATAATAGCAGCACCCACCTGCCTCGTGGGATGTAATGAGCTAACATGTGTAAAGTGCCCAGACAGGGCTCCATAGGTCTTGCTGAGGAGAGGCCCCAAAGTGGAATAAAAGAATGGATGAGCCCGGCCGGTGTGGCTCAGTGGTTGAGCATCGACCCATGCACCAAGAGGTCGCAGGTTTGATTCCCGGTCAGGACACATGCCCAGGTTGTGGGCTTGATCCCCAGTGGGGGGCATGCAGGAGGAGGTCAATCGATGTTCTCTCTCATCGATGTTTCTATCTCTCTCTCCCTCTCCTTTCCTCTCTCTCTAAAAAAAAATCAATAAAAAAAAAAAGAATGGATGAGATAATGAATAAATGGAAGGAAAATTAGGGTTCTCCCAGGGAATGCCTTGTGACCCTAACCTAGCCCAGTCCTCACCCATCAGTGGTGTCTTCTAGTGGTGGGGGACTCCCCTAACTCCCGCCACCAGCTCCCTACTGCTGGGCCTCTCCCTGCATTTTTCTGTAAACACAGAGGAGGATTCCATTTCGTCCCTAGATGCCTTTGGGTGATAAAGAAGGAACTTCAGCCTCCTTGAATTGAATCTTCTCTCCAGAACGTGTAACAAACCTGGAAATTGGAATGGCCCCGGAGCTGATTATTCTGGGAGGGCACCTCCTGGCATTAAAACTAAATTAGATCAAGGTACCTCTGTTATTAGCAAAATAATTCCCTACGATTACAGAATGCAGCCATGAATCCTGATGGCAGATGAACTTCAGGTGACTTACTTGAGACGAATAACTGTGCAAAAATCACAGGCTCATCTAATCGCTTCTCTATAGCGTTGCAGCCGGGTAATTATGCTAATGGTTCTAAGAAATCACCTTCTGTGGTCTGGGATTGGGAGAGCTTGAGACAGAAAAGTGTGTGGAGGGTATTACCTGCTTCCAGCTGGAGAGGCTGGGCACTATGTTTGGTTCTGAAACCGCCCTTTCTGGGGAGCTAGTGTGGCCCTTTGTCAACTGGGAGAGAATCCCGTTAGGCAATGACAATCGCAGTGGCTTCTCAGACCATCTTAATATAGGAAATTGAATTTGTCTAAGTTCCACTACTGGGCATGGTCATTTCAAGAAGCAAGTTAAACTAGAAAAGCTCAGGACCTTGGAGTCGAGTCAGTTCAATTCATTTTGTGCCCACTGGGTGCCAGGCACTGATCTAGGCACAGGCGAGGGGGGTACCAGCATTGGACAGTGTTTCTGGTGCTTTCTGAACACGCTTTTCCATCCCCTCACCACCCTGAGAGAAGCAGTATCATCCCCATTTTAGAGACAGCCTATGAGGCAACCAAGGTGCTTCTATCCACCCAGGGGGATCTGGGAGGCTTCCTGGAAGAGTGGACACAGGGGAGAGCATTGCAGGCAGAGGAAACAGCTGAGCAAAAAGCCCAGAGGCAGAAGGTGAAAGGCGGGTGTTAGAAGATGGGCAATGGGGTGGGGAGGGTGGCTGAAGATCAGACAACAGAGGTTCTCAAATGACCCGTTGAGGGTTTGGACAATGGGGATCCACTGCCGGTGTCTGAGCAAGGGAAGGACAGATGGACGCTGAGAAGTATCTGGGCCCCAGTGTGGGGACCCACCAGCGGGCAGCTGGCAGGGAGAAGGTCAGAAGGTGATGAGGTAAATAACAGATACATTTTTAGTATAAGTATGTCCCAAATATTGCACAGGACACGCTTGTACTGAAAATGTATTCACTCCCTTGAGCACTGCTCCCCTCTCTCACTGTCAACTTCACGGTCGCACTCTCTCCGGGGTCTGTCCCACCAGGGACACAGAGCAAGTGCTTCCTGAGCTCCCCGGCACAGGGGAGGTTCCCTAGGAGGGGGAGCTGCCCTGTAGTCTCAGTGCAGGTCTCAGCCCACCCTAGGGGGCAGGGGCGGGGCCCTAGAGTGATCCATCACTGACCATAGGGTTGTCACCTTCTAGGGGTGTCACCTTGGGCGGTGGCTCTCTTCAGCAAGGCTGAAGCTGAGGCCCATCTTGCCACAGCCCCCCCAACATGTGGAGTGAGTCCTCTGCTCTTGAAGTGGGGATCTGGGTTGCATACCACAGCATCCACCCCACCCCCAACCCAAAACATTCCCCTGCAGCAAACACCCAATCTCTTGTCTTCCTTCTGGCCGAGCCCCTCTGTAGAGCTGTCTGTCCTTCCTGCCTCACTCCCAGTCACCCCACTCCTCCCATTGTGCTCTTGCTAGCTTCCAGTCTGTACCCTTTAAACCTTCTTCCTCCTCCAGATGAAGGATTTTTGTGAAACTGAAGCATTGACTCTCCCTCCCCCACTGAAGGCCTCCCAGTAGCTCCCCGAAGTCCCGGCTTCTGGGCATGGCACTCAGGGCCCCTCCTGACCAGCCCAGCCTCTTCTTCCTGCCCCATCCCTGGCAGCTCTTGGACTGGCATCCCTGAGCGTGCTGGACCGGTTCACACTGCCAAGCTTCTGCATGGGCTGGTTCCTTTCTGCCTGGCGAGGTTAGTTCCCTCTCTCTCCTGTAAGACACTCAGAGGTCATATTCTTGGAAGCCTTTCCTGGAGCCCACACTCTGGCCCTCCAGCCCAGGCTGGCATCGGGACCCCCACAGGCACCCCCTACCTTGGGGACATGGGGCCAGCACCCAGGCAGTGTTGTTGACTGCCTCTTCCCTGCACAAGTGAGCAGCTCACTGCTCCATTTATCTGTGTCCCCAGCACCAAGCTCAGAGCATAGCACAGAAGGGGGCGCCCATCGACATGGACACTGACTTAGGCACTCGAGGAATCCAGGCACAGCAGGGGTGGGTGGGACAGAAACTGCAGGGGCAGAGTCAGAGCACCAGACTGATTAAACTTGGGCAGGGCTGGGCCCCTCAAAACAGGCCTGCCCTGGGAACAGAGCCACCCTCCCGGTCACCATCGCTGGATCCTCCCTCCCTTCATGGTATCTGACTCCAGCCGCATCCTCTCTGGGTATTTAATTCTCAGCCGGAAGCGAGGTTTGCACTTTTCCACTGTTTATTCTAGTAATCCTCACTGTCCCAAACGGACACTGGATCAGAGTGTCTCTGCTCCCTCCCCTCCCCCTCCATCCCTGTCATCCCTGCCCTGGGCTCCTGTGGTTGTGAATCTCTCCTCCATCATCAAGTGAGGGCATACCGCCCCAATGAGAGGTTGAGTGATTGCTTAGCTTGTACAACTATAAAACGTCACATGCGTGAATACAGTCGTGTGGTACAGGCTCTGCCGTTACGTGCTGTGTACGGGTCTGCGGATTGCTTAAGCTCTCTGAGCCTCAGTTTCCTCGCCTGCCAAATGGAAATTAATAATGACAGAACCTCCTCGGAGGTGGCTGCTACACGGAGCACCTGGCAAAGCACTCACGCTTGTGCACATACCTGTTACATAGATGTGGACATTTCTGGTCATTAACAGTGTCCAATGTGATACACAGAGCCCAGCCTTGGAAGTGTGCAAACTTGGATTCACTCACTCATCCAACACACGTTCATTGAGCATCTACTAGGTGCGGAAGCCTTTCCTGGGTGTGTGTATGTAGGGGGAGGTGTGACAATGAACTACACTAGGCATGATGGCTGTGCTCAGGGACGTCCAGCCCCGGGAGGGCGACGCAGTGATCCAGTGATCACACAGCAACGGCACAGTCACCAGCTGTGATAAATGCCATGAAGAAAAGTGACTTGGGCCATGAGTGTGTGGAGTGCAAGGCCAGAGAGGGCTTCCCTGAGGCTGTGACACCTAAGCTGCCACGGGAAGACGTGAACTGGGCCAAGGAGCGGAGGGGACAGAGGAACGTGTTCTGGAGAGGGGAGCCTGGCGTGCAGTCCGTGTAATGGGGAAAGGCATTGCTTAACTGGGGACCTAGAAGCTGGCTGGGTGGCTGAAGGCAGAGAGGGAGAGGGCGATGGCAAGAAGCCAGGTTGGAGAGGTGGGCTGGAGCCAGACTGCCCAGGCCCTGCTAGGCCACGTGAAGACAACAAGAAGCCACTGAAAGCTTTCAAGCCGGCTCTGGGTGATATGATTGAATTTGTGCTGTGCAAACCTCACGAGGAGAAGCTATAGACAGAGACCTGCAGAGAGAGGGCCCAGGTGGGCGCCGGGAGCCAGCTCAGTGCTTCCCGAAGTCCAGGCAAGAGACAGACAGTGTCTGGACCGGCCCGGAAAGAAACATTTGGGACTCACCGGCCTAAGGACAGTGGTTGAAGCCACAGGCCTGGATGCAGTTGAAGAGGAGAGTCTGGAAGGATAATGAGGGACTCAGACAATCTCAAGCTCCAGCTTTTGCTATTTTTTTTTCTTTATTGATTCTTAGAGAGGAAGGGAGAGGGAAAGAGAGATAGAAACATCGATGAGAGAGAACATCGATTGGCCGCCTCCTGTGTGCCCCCCCACTGGGGATCTGGCCCATAACCTGGGCATGTGCCCTGACTGAGAACTGAACCGGCGACCTCTTGGTGCATGGGTCCACGCTCAACCACTGAGCCACACTGTCCGGGCTCAAACTCCAGCTTTTGTAGCCCAGGGGGGTAAAATGAGGGAGCCACGGAGAGGACCAGAGAACTAGGAGAAAAACTAAGAGAGGATGGAGAGACAGAAAACATCAGAGAATAAACAGGGGATGAAGTAAAGCCAAGAGGTGGGTGAGATGAAGATGGAAAGGTGTCCTTTGGCGTGACCAACAGAAGGTCATGGGTGACCTTTCTGAGGAGCAGTCAGATGGCAGCCCTTAAGCTGGGCGGGGTCCCTGCTTTGCATGGCTATGTGCATGGGACAAATGGCCAACTGGGGCTAATGTCCATGTCACCAGAGTAATAGTGCATTGTCCAGCGCGATCTGGATCAGAGAATCTGCTCATTAGTTCAGAGCGTCTCTTCGGAACCCATGGAATGCACAGTCTTGTTCTTTTCCAGTGCCCTGTCGCCCTGGCGACTTTACGTATTTGTTTGCTTGTAAAACATGTACCACTGGCCAATTCATCTTCTAGAGTCTGGACCATAAGCAATTTGCCATCCTCTATGTTGCCTTGATGGAAGCTCCCGACAAGCGGACATATGTGGGTTTTGCATATAGAGTGCAGACGATGCATTTGGTAAATCGCTTCAGACGTGTCCCTGGGGAAGGTGCCGCAGGCTCTGTCGCCCCTACAGATGGAAGCTGGCAAGGAAAAGACGGGTCCAGATTGGGATCCCTGGGCGATGTGCAAGAACAGATTGGAAGGGGGCCAGAGTGGACGTGGGGAGACAGAAAGGAGGGTCTGTGGTTCTGAAATGCTGCACAGTCCCTCACCCAGGGCGAGGGCAAAGGACAGGAGGCAGCACTCACTTGGAGCACACTTCTGAACCCTCCCACCTCCTGGGCTGGCCTCCAGGTGCATGTTTTTGTTCAGAACTGGAGAACACTCCCTGACACGTTTTTCAGCCTCCCACTTTCATAGTAACTCAGTTGGGTTCCTTCCACCCTTCCCTACAAACATCTTCCTCTTGGCCAATATTCACATAATTACTATAATTACTACCTGTTCCAAAAATGGGGCCATGTGTTTTGTCTCTATTACCTCACTGAATCTTCACGCGAACCCCTTGTAATAAGTCCCAGTCACACCCTGCTTCCACCATCCCCTCCCTTCACCTCCCACCATCATCATATCTCTCTCACCCCAGAGATAAACTCATCCCCGAATGATGTATTTATTACTCCTCTGAATTTCTTTATACGTTTACCACATACGTGCAGACACAGAAACTGAGGTAGAGAGGATGTTGTGGCAAGCCCCGGGTCACACAGCTGGCAAGTGGCTCAGCCCAGATGTGAACCCAGGTCTCTCTGATCTCAAAAGTCACATTTCCTCCCAAGAACACTCAGTGAGGATCTGCATAGTGGGACTGCTTTCCTCTTGCGTTTGGCATGACCCCTTTTTGTTTCTGAGTATTTGCATCCATTCACCCTTTTATTCATTCAACAAGCCTTGCTGAAGCCAGACCATAGCAGGTGGTAGGGCGGCAGTGGTACCTCAGACAAGGTTTGTGACCTGGAGGAGCTCAGTCTGCTCAGGGAGGAGACATAACTGGGTGCAACAATCCACAAGGTTATAAGCACGGACAGTGGGGTGAGCAGGCGCTGTGGGAACCCTCTGATTGGGGGGCCAATGTAGAGCTCCCAGGGGCTTCTGATGGGCAGAAGTGACTCAGCTGGATCCTAATAGGAGAAGCAGGCCCTGGGCCAGCAGAGACGGGGAGGACAAGAAGTCCAGGAGTGAATGGTTTGTGCAAAGGCATGACAGGTGCGGGGCTAGGGAGACCTGGCTGCATGGCGGTGCTTGGGTTTGGGAGTCTCAGCTGGCTGGGACTAGAGTGTGAAGGGCCCCAGTGGAGACTGGGGAACAGGCTAGTCATGTTCTTATGATTTACTTAGCACTTCACAGATGCGATGACCACATTATTAAAATAAGGAAACTGAAGTTCAGAGCAAGACTGGATTTTATATAGACTTTCATCATGCTTGCTCTGTCCCTTAAAAAAGGTTATGAAGTTTTGTTTTTTTTTATCCTCACCTGAGGACATTTTTCCATTTTTTGTTCAGATAGAGTGGGAGGGAGAGAGGAGAAGAGAGAGAGAGAAACATCGACGTGAAAGGGACACATCGAGTGGCTGCCTCCTGCACGACCCAACCAGGGCTGGGGACAAACTGCAACCGAGGTACATGCCCTCAGCGGGAACTGAACCCGGGACTCTCTGGTCCGCAGGCCGACGCTCTAACCGCTGAGCCAAACCGGCCAGGGCAAAAGTTATGAAGTTTTAAAAAACAAAACAAAACACAAAACACCTGTGTAACTACCATCCGGGTCAAGAAATCAAACCTTACCAATATGACCAAAGCCCCTCCCATCATCCATCATATCTCTCTCTCCCCTCAAAGATAAACTCTTCCCTGAATGGTGTATTTATTATTCCTCTGAATGTCTTTATACTTTTACCACGTATGTACACTCCTAGAATATATGGTTTCGTTTTGTTCTGCAAGTTTAAAAAAATCTATATAAATGATATCATACGATTTGATCTTCTGCAACTTGCTCCCCATCCCTGCACTTACGATTCATAAGGAGCTCTAGTCATTCATTTTCATCGCAGTATAGAATTTCACTGACAGCTCCACAGTGTGTTCACGCATTCTTCTTTTGATGGGCATTGAGGCTGTTCAGATTCTTTACTAGAATAAACACTGCTGCAGGGAGCAAGAGGTTCTGTAGGTTTATCCCAGAAGCCACGTCTTCGACATGTCTAAATGCTGTCAAATTGTTTTCCGGAGTGGTGGTACCCTTTTCTCCCCCCACCAGCAGTGTGTGCTGTTCCTACCCCTTTGCTAGTTGTTAGTCTCATAGGTGGGAAATGACACCTTACTGGGTTGCATTTTCCTTATTACAAGTGAGACTGAATACATTTTCATATGTTTACGGGCCATTCATATTTCCCCTTCTTCAAATCGCCTGATCATATACTTTGCCCAATTTTCTCTTGTCTCTTTTGAAATTGATTTGTAGAAGATCTTTGTATATTTTGGATGTTGTGTTCCAAATATCTTCTGTTGACAAAAAGGGGTTTTATGCTTTAATTAAACGTATCTATCTTTTTCTTAATGGTTTGTGTTTAAAGACACAAGAGTCTTTAAGAAATCTTTCAATATTACAAGGTTTCTGCATTTAAGTTGTTTTTTTTTTTAATCCTCACCCGAGGATATTTTTCCATTTATCGTCCAATAGAGTGGGAGGGGGAGAGAGAGAGAAACATCAATGTGAGAGAGACAAATGGATTGGTTGCCTCTCGTATGGCCCTGACTGGGGCCAGGGACCGAACCGCAGCACATGCCCTTGACTGGAATCAAACCCATGACTCTTTGGTCCGTGGGCAGAAACTCTAACTGCTGACAACCGTCCAGGGTTGCTTTTAAGTCTTTAATCCACCTGGAACTGACTTTTTAATGCATGGAGTGAGGTAGGGATTCCATCTCATATTTTTCCTATATGGACAGCCAATCGCTCCATAAAAGCACCGTTTTTATGCTTTTCCCGGTGACCTGCAACACCACCTCCGCATCAGGTTTCCATACATGTGTGGTTCTATTTCCGTAGCCTCTATCATTGGCCTACAGATCTATCCTTGGGCTAATATCATATGGTCTCATTGTGCCTGTTGAGGCCCTTAGAACCGCCTCCCTCGAGTCAGCAGGGCTGGTGGCTTCTCTGACCATCTTCGCATCCCTCTCACCAGGCATGATGTGGACATCCGTGTCATGCTTTTGTCTACAGAGACCTCACACCCTGTCTCTTAGGCTCATAAGACTTCCTTATGCAGCAAAGGACACTAAGGCACAGAGGTGAGAGGACCTGCCAGGGGCACACAGCCAGAAAGTGTTGGATTAGGGGTTCTGTGGGATTTCAAAGCCACCCTATACACCCATCTCAGACGGCCCAGGCTCTGCTTGACCCTCCCGCTCTTCTGGTCCGGGATTTTCACTCCTTCCTCCCTTCTTTCAACAAGTAGCTCCTGAGTGATGCATGTGTGCCAGCCTTTGTCAGTGCTGGGACCCAGGCCTCATGTCTGGGGGCTGGGGAGCTTTTCTCATTGCTAGAGGCCAGTAGGGAGCGTGGGACCTTAGGTGGGCATTTTATGGGAAGTCGTCTGAGGCCTGGGGTCAGCAGGAGGAAGTCCGGCTGGTTTTCAGAGTCAATTTAAAGAGCTCCATCCTGGGCGTGCACTTGGGGCCCAGGCGCTGCCTTCAGAGAGGACGCTGGCTTCCCCCAGGAATTAGAGGCGTCCTCCCGCCCTCCCGCCTCGAGAGGCAGGAATGCGAAGGATCAGCTTTCAGCAGAGCTGTGGCTGCCGCTCTGGGGAGCTCCAGGTGCAGGCCCTTCCCCAGCGGCCGAATTAACTGGTTCTGTCTGCCCAACTGGGAGAGCAGCTATCGCTAAAAATAGTGCCCTGCCCAGCGCGTCTTGCGCCCGCCGGGAGCTGGGGCAGCGATCTGGGGAGTCCGAGCCGCTGACAGTACAAGGAGCCGGGGAGCCCCGCACGCCCCCCACTCCGGGCCTGGCCCGGGTCCCGTCCCGGAGGCCGAGTCCGCGGGCACAGCGCTGTCCCCACAGGTGCCGCGGAGGGTGGAAGGCCCGCGGGCCGAGGCGCGGCCGAGGCCGTCCGGGATGGGAGCCGGCGGCGCGGCCTCCCGCGCGCTCGCCTGGGCCTCCCTGCCCCTGCTGGGGCCTCCCGCCGGCGCGCTCTGCGAGGACACGCTTTGCTGCCGAGGTAAGGCCGGGCGGCTGCGGGCGTGCCCCTCCTTCTTTCCAGGCACTTGCTGGGGCCTTTTTCTCCTTCCCCACCCCAGGTCCGCAGCGGGGGGCGAGGCGAAGGGGGGAGGTCAGTAGGGGTCGGGGGCAGACCCCAGGTATCTGCACAGGGCTGGGGAGAAGAGCCTGGCGCTCTCTGCAAACTCGCCTTTAGTTTGAAAAAGTTGCTGTGTTGCCACCAGGGTCCAAGAAGTGTTCATCTCTCTTTGGTCTCAGCCTTCCTATCTGGAAAATGGGACAATGAAATCGTCAAGCTTTAATATTTGTTGTGACCCCAAGAGAAGTTGGGGTACCTGCCGAAGCGGATCGGAAGCATTCTGGAGAAGTTTGCCCGAACCCAGATGGGGTCCTCGAGAGAGTGTATTGGTGGGAGGGTTAGAAGTGCTTTCTCTGTGAACCTCTCCCCTTCCCCCCCCCCCCCTTCTCTCCTAAAGCTCTGGACTTAGCGTCAGATCTTGAGCCCTGCGGTCGAAGATCAAGGCAGGGCCCACAGCAAAGTTTCAGGGGTCAGAGAACGCGCAAAGATCCTTGCGGGAGAGGAGGTGTAGAGTAGTAGAGGGGTGAGCAAAGCAGAGTCCCGGTCCACTCCTCAGTCGCCTACTCGGGATTTTGTCTCTGAAATCCTGGGGTCCCGATAAAGGAGCGCTGTGGGCCGCACAGAAGGCCTTGGCGGACTAGCTGAGACAGCGGCGCCCTGGACCCCGCCGGCCGGGAGCGGAGGGCAGTGTGGCCAGCCCTCGATCAGGGGTGGGAGGAAGGGGGCGTGTGGCCCAGCCCAGATCCTGGGCCAAAGCGGGGACAGGGGGCGTATGCCCGGAATGAGGGGGTCCGCCCTGCCCAGTCCGGCCTGGCGCGGTGGCAGCAGTGGGGTCGATTGGTCTAACAGGTGCGCCCCCGCCCCTCCCCTCCCGGCCTCCGCTCGGTGCCGGCCTGGCGGGAGGAGCTGCGGGTGGCTGGGCCTGCGATTGGCCGGGCTGGGCGGGCCGGGTGGCCGGAGGAGCCCGGGAGCCGGAGCACCGCGGCGCGGGCGGAGGCGCGGAGCCGGCTGGAGCGCGCTCCTGCAGGTCCGCCGCCTGCTTGGCGCGATCCGCAGCTCTCCGCCTGGCTGGCGCTACGGAAACTTTCCTGCCGCTTGGCGATCCCGCGACCCCGCCACCCCGTGACTCTGACCCTAATCCGAGCTCGGGAGCCTTTGGGATGGCATCGCCCAGCGGTCCTGCTGGCACGTAGAGGTAAGAGCTAGAGCCCCTGAATCAAGATGAAGGGGGGGCCCAAGGGCTTGCGGGGATCCCAGAAGGATCCTGGGTTCCAGAGGGTCTGGAGGCCCTGATAGGAGACTTGGGGGTACTGGACAGAGGAGTGGGCTGAGATTGTGCTTTACTCACCTCTCTTCCACCTTACAGCCCCTTATGCAGTAAGGATCTTTACCCAGTGGGTTGACCCTTTAAACTTTCCTGTGCGCCCTGCCTCTATCTCTGGGTCCTTGGGAGAGAACCCTCTTGGTGTTACAAGAAAGGCACCCCCTAGATGGGGCCGGTAGCTGGCCAGGGATTTCAGGGGTGGTTCTCCAGCCTCTCAACCACAACGTTTTCAGTGGTCTCCCAAAACTTCAGACACTCCTTAACCTCACTCTGAGGGTTGCTAATTGGATAGCCACTCGTGCTGAGCAGAGCCAGGCTTCCCAGGGCACCCAAGTTTTGGGTGTTGTTTTGTTCAACCCTAGCCACTCTTCAGTTTTCAGGGGGCGGGGTCAGTGAAGTGAGGTCTTTTCGGTTTCCTGGGCTGCCGTACCCTGCCCTTCATGAAAACACCTTAAGCCGAGCAGAGTGTGAGTAGGGAGCCAAACCATCCAGGTCCCAATTCCCAGCCTGGTGGGAATTTCTGGTTTACTGGTTTCCGGATGGTCCATTCGTTTGAGCTGTCTGGCTTGAGTTCTATGGAAACTGCACCCCTCTGCCCTGGCCTCCTTCTGCTGTTTAGGGGGGAAATTAATTTTGACTTGAATTTAATTTTGATTGAGGGTGGATGAGTAGGTAGGTTGTTACTTATGAGGATTATCAACTTTAGCATTATTTTCCCTCAATGTCAAAACCAAAGTTCTTTCTATTTTTTCTTGACCTAAGGCAGTACACCTGAGAGTTAAAAACCAAATCAAATACCAGCTCTGGAGCCCAGAGAACCTGAGTTCAAACTTCAGCCCCACCCTCACTAGCTGTGTGTCCTTAGGCAGTTTCCCTAACCTTTCTGAGCTCAAAGGTCCCACTCCTGGGGGATCTAGTGAGGCCTTTGAGAGGTAAGGTGTGGAAGGCACCTGGCTCACAGGACAACAGCCTTGGGCTGCCAGTATACAACCTGGAGCTTGGGCCCTCTTGCTGTCTGAGGGTCCCAGCCTCTTTGTGCCTCAGATTCCCCTGCCTCAGACCAGCCTCTCTCAACCAACCCTTCTGAGAAAAGTGCACAGATGTACATATCCTCCAAGGCATATGATTCCAGTGGGTTTGTAGGTCTCAGATTTAAAACAGCCCCTTCCATCCTCCTCCTTGTCATGAACTATTTAGAAGGTATAGGCTTTGTGTCTACCATTGATCTCTCCCCATACCTTTTGGATGCTTGAAGGTAAATATTGCCCTGGCTGGTTTGGCTCAGTGGTTAGAGCGTCGGCCCACGGACCAGGGAGTCTTGGATTCGATTCCGGTCAAGGGCACGTGCCTCACTTTCGGTTCATCCCCGGCCCTGGTCGGGGTCCTGCAGGAGGCAACCAGTCGATGTGTCTCTCTCATGTCGATGTTTCTCTCTCTCCCCCCTTCCCCCTTCCCACTCTATCTGAAGATAAATGGAAAAATATCCTTGGGTGAGGATTAAAAAAAAAAAAAAAAGATTGTAAATATCAGGGAAATGCAAATGCACTAATTAACCAGCATGATAGGGAGAGGGGCTGACCTGCAGAACCTGGTCCAAAGTCACCTTCAAGATCATCCAGGCCACCCCCTCCCCATTCTTCCTTCTCTGGTATTGTGTCTCCACCTGGTGTACATCTAGTCGTTTTTGCTGGGATCCTTTAGTGACAGTCAGTCCACTAGGCAGCTGGCTTCATGATTGGGCAACTCCAGTCTGTTAAAAAAATTCTTCCTGTTTGGAGCGGAAATCTGTGTCCCTGTTACTTCTACCCACTGGTTTTAGTACAACTCTGCAGGCATCTCTTACTGGCTCAATTATTCACTGCAGTGCCTGGGTGCCTAGCATTCTGTTCCTTCCTTTAGGCATTTAACACACTGAACTGAATTTGGCAATGATCATAGCACCATTTACTGAGTGTTTGTTATATGCCAGGTCCTGTGCTGAGGGCTTTACACATATTTCTTGTATCCTAAAGACAACCCCATGAGGTTGATTCTTTTCTTTTCCTCATTTTGCATATGAAGAAACTGGTTTAGAGAGGTTAAGAGATTTACCGAAAGTCATATAACCCAAGGATCTGGAGTGTATCCCAAACCCAGCATCTACCTAAAGAGCTCAAGCTTCTAGTCCTTGCTTTTGTCCTGTGCCGTCATGTGTGCCTGTGGTGTGTGTGTATGCATGCACACGCCTAGGTCTGTGCGTTGTGCCTGCAATGCTTTTATCACAATCATTTGGGCACTTGTTGAAATGCAGATTCCTCGCCTCTACTCCAGACCTAAGAATCTGCACTTTTTATTTATTTATTTTTATCTTCACCCAAGGATATTCCTCCATTTTTTGTTCAGATAGAGTGGGAGGGAGAGAGGAAGAGAGAAAGAGAGAGAAACATCCATGTGAAAGGGACACATCGAGTGGCTGCCTCCTGCACGACCAACCAGGGCCTGGGACAAATCGCAACCGAGGTACGTGCCCTTAGCGGGAACCGAACCCGGGTCTCTCTGGACCGCAGGCCGACACTCTAACCGCTGAGCCAAACCGGCCAGGGCAGAATCTGCACTTTTTAAAACTCCCCTGGCCATTCACACATACAGTACAGTTTGAGAACCATACCCCTAAAATGCTCCTAGGGAGGGAATATGGGATCTGAATTCAAGTCTCAGCTTCACTCTCTTGAGCTGGTTACTTTTCCTTTCTGGGGCTTTCTCCCAGCGGTAAAATGGGCATGATGTTACACCCAGTGTCTGTAGATGGTTGTGGAAGTCTCCTGGGTGGATGGCAGGCATTATGGGGCCGGCCTTCAGAAAACAGGTGCCCAGGACAGAGGCTTCTCCTGCCACAAGTGGATGTGTATGGTAGCAAGCCTGTGGTTCCCAGGAGGCCCTGCTCACCTCCCCACTCTCCAAGGCCTCTGGCCTCTTCTTTTTAGAAGTATTGATGCACCCTGGATGAGGCTCTTGTGCTCAGACTTCTCAGCCAGGGTGGTGGGGATTCAGGAGAGGTAGGCAGGAACACACACACACACACACTGTCCTCCTCCGTGGCCCCATGATGGCCTCTGACAGGGGGTGCTGTGCCTGGATTTCTGGGAGAGGGGAGTAGGGTGGCCTGCCATGTATGCGTTGTACTGTAAAACCCAGTGGAAATCTCTCTTGTCCCCTGGGTGGCTGCTCTGCTGGTCCATGGGAAGCTCCGGAGAAATGTGTGACCTGAGGCTGGCTGGGCAGGGCTGGCTGCCAGGAGGGTGAGGGGTAAAGGAATCGCTTGCCTAGGCCTTGGACTCTCCCAGTCCCGACCTTATAGTTACGCTGTGCAGAGCATTGTTTCATCTCGATCATGTTTGATCCTGTGGAAAGCACGGAATAATTAAACACCCATTTTATGGAGGAGGTCCTTGAGTCCAGGAAGCTGAGTGACATGTCCAAAGCTCTAATGTCTGTGTGGGGGAGAGGGGTAAAGTTTGAACTTAATCCCAGATCCCTTGACAATAAGCACAGGGCTTTCTCCACAGCATCCCAACCTCATTGTTCCTCTGCCCCACCTGGTCATGGCCTTGGTCCCAGAGCCTCACCTAGAAGCTTGAAGACCTGGGTTCTGACTGGGCCACCATCGGGCTGTGTCGTCTTTTATTTATTTTTCTTAAAAAAATTTTCTTTTCTTTATTGATTTTAGAGAGAGAGGAAAGAAGAGGGAGAGAGAGAAACATTGATGAGAGAGAACATCGATTGGTCACCTACTGCATGCCCCCGACTGGGGATTTGGCCCACAACCTGGGCATGTGCCCGGACCAGGAAATGAACCAGTGACCTCTTGGTACATGGGTCGGCACTCAACCACTGAGCCACACCGGCCAGGCCCAACTTTTTCTTTTCTTTTTTTTTTTTAAACTTATTTTTATTGTTGAATGTATTACAGATGTCCCCCCTTTTTTCCCCCATTGACCCCCTCCCCAATCCTGTCCTGCTCCTGCCTTCCCACAGTATTGTCTGTGTCCATTGGTTATGCATATATGCATATAAGTTCTTTGGTTTATCTCTTCCTGCCCTCCTTCCCCCCTTCCCTTTGAGGTTCATCCGTCTAACAACCAATTTGTACTTCTTAATTCCTTCATGTTCTTCACCCATCTCCCCAGCCCCCTCCCATTTGGCAAGCAACAACAAGTTCTCTGTATCTACGAGTTTGTTTCTGTTCTGCTTGCTCATTTTGTTTGTAGATTCAATTGTTGATAGATATGTAGCAATTGCCATTTTATTGTTCATATTTTTGTTCTTTTTCTCCTTCAAGAAGACCCTTCAACATTTCATATAATACTGGTTTGGTGGTGATGAACTTCTTTAACTTTTTCTTGTCTGAGAAACTACATGACCATCGATTCGAAATGATAGCTTTTCAGGATAGAGTAATCTTGGTTGTAGGTCGTTGCTTTTCATCACTTTGAATATCTCTTGCCACTCCCTTCTGGCCTAAGTTTCTTTTGAGAAATCAGCTGACGGTCTTATTGTGCTTCCTGGACTTGTATGTCTGTTTCTTTCACCAAGTTAGGGAAGTTTTCTGTCATTATTTTTTCGGATAGGTTTTCAATTTCTTGCTCTTTCTCTTCTCCTTCTGGCACCCCCATGATGCAAATGTTGGTACACTTGATGTTGTCCCAGAGGCTCCTTACACTATCCTCATTTTTTTGGATTCTTTTTTCTTTTTGCTCTTCTGATTGGGTGTTTTTTTGCTTCCTTATATTCCAAATTGATGGTTTGCTTCTCGGCTAGTTAGTGCATCCTTCATTTCTGACTGGTCCTTTTTTATGTTGTTGATGTTCTCACTAAGTTCCTTGGAGTTCTCCTTAAGTACCTTGAAGTTCTCACTAAGTTCCTTGAGCATCCTTATAACCAGAGTTTTGAACTCTACATCTGATTGATTGCTTATCTCCATTTTGTTTAGTTCTTTTCCTGGAGTTTTGTTCTTTTCTTTCATTTGGGATATTTCTTTGTCTCCTCATTTTGACTGCTTCCTCGTGTTTGTTTCTATGTATTAGGTAGAGTTGCTATGTCTCCTAAGTTTTGTAGGGTGGCCTATTGTTGTAGATGTCCTGTGGGATCCAGTAGCACAGCCTCCCTGGGCACCTAGCTGGGCCCTCGAGGTGCACGAGTAGTGTGGACTGTATACTCTTCTGTTGTAATTGAGTGTTGATTGCTGTTGGCACGTCAATGGGAGGGTTTTACTCAGGCTGATCAGCTGCAAGGACTGGCTGTGCCCACTGACCACTGGCCTCTGACTACCTTGGAGGATCAGCTGTGCAGGGGCCACCACACAGAGCAAGACTTACTTCAGCAGGGCTCTGGTACCCACTGAGTCCACTCCTTGAGTGTGTTGCTTGTGGAGGTGGTTGAGAAGTGGTGCTTCAATATGGTCTGAAGCTGTCCACTGGGTGTGCTGGCTCTGGGGCAAGGTCAGCCACTTAATGAGAGGTAGGAGGCTCACTGAGGTCAAATGCTGCTTGTTTGAGAGATTTTTGGAAAATCTGATCAGGATCCAAGACAGGCCAATCCTATGGTAAAGCCACTGGAAACAGCTTGGATGGGCCCGAAAGTTGGGTGGGGCAGGGCCTCAGGGAATCACCAGGGCGGGGCAAACAGTGTGAGCCAGGTTGCCGGAGTCCCAAATATGATGCCCATCTGCTGCCCCAGGGAAGGGCTCACCAAAGGAACAACGGCCTCCGACAGCAAGTATCTCCAGGCAAAAGCTGCCCCTCCAGTTCTCACCCCCGATGCCAAACAACTCAGGTCTTCCCTGTATGTCTGGTACCTTTCAAGCTGCCCCCCTATGCTGGAGCCCAGAAGGAACAAGTCCGAGTAAGTCTGTGTGCGGGCCCTTTAAGAGGAGCTGCCTGGGGCTCCAGCAGCCTCAGCCTCCCTCAGCCTCAGTTCCCGCTGGTTTTTACAGCCAGAAGTTATGGGGATTCTCTTCCTGGCACTGGAACCCTGAGCTGGGAGCCTGGTGTGGGACGGGGACCCCTCACTCCTCAGGGAGGAACTTCCCAGCCGAGGTGTCCCTCCTGATTTTTATCCGCCACACGTGGGTGTGGGACCAGCCCATCCGCGCCTCCGCCCCTCCTACCAGTCTGGATGTGGCTGCTGCTTTAATTCTGTAGTTGTAGGACTTCCATTCAGCTCAGTGTCAGGTGGTTCTGAGTGATGGTTGTTCTGTAGTTTAGTTGTAACTTTGATGTGGTTGTGGGAGGGGCGGTATCACGTTTACCTATGCCCCCATCTTGACCAGAAGTCTCCTGTGTCGTCTTTAAAACTTCAGTTTTCTTTTTTGTAAAGGAGGAAGGGGAGGTGTTTAGTTAGATCTCTGAGCTTCCTTCCCAACGGGATGCTCATAGGTTGTACTTCTTTCTGCATTTCTGGGGAGGGGTGTCCACCATGGGCACAGGGCATGGGTGAGTTACTGGGTTGGGTTGGAGGGCAGAGTATGTCACTGGGACTTGCTACGAAACCGGTCCAGAAGGCTTTTGTGGGCTCAGTGTCCAGGGGTACAGTGAGCTGGGGCGGGGGGATGGTAGGAGGCAGCCCAGGGTGCAGTAAGGTTGCATGCCTCGGAATTAAATAGTATTTTGCACTCTGAACACTCCAAGAGGTGATGGTGTGAATAACCGGGAGCCGATGGAGAGCATGGGGTCTGAGACCAACCCAGCTGAGCACCCCTCGCAGCCGCGAATAACCTTGGCCGAGAGACTGAGAGGATGTGTGATAGTCCCTTGTTTCCCCCCTGAGCCACTGCGTGTCTGTCTCCTGGGTATCCCCAGCCTTCCTTGAGCCCAGCCCCTCCTGACTGGCATCTGTGCCTGGATGGCTGGAACCTCTCCCCAGAGCCGAGCAGCCGGCCGAGGATCCAGTTGTCTGTCTTCTGTGCCCAGACCAGCCCCGGCAGCCTGACGTCCTAAAGCAGGCCCTGTTAACCACAGCCTCTGCCAGCCCGCTGCCCTCAGTTTCCCCTGCCATCATGCCTCTTCCTCCCTCCCCGCTAGGGTGGCTCCCTGTTACCCACCCCAGGGTCAAACCCATACTCCCTGGCCTGGCGATCAGGGCCCTGTGCCTGCTCAGCCTTCCTCCCTGCCTCCCTCTTCTCTCCGCTCTGCAGGCTGCCTGTTTCCTGGTCTCTGCCTGTGACTCCTGGATGCCCTTCTCTCTTGGCCACTGCTTCATTGCCCAAATTCTCCCTGTCCTTTTGGGTCTGGCACAGATGTCACCTCTACTTGTCTCATCACCGCACTCAGGGTGGGTTGTCCCCCTGCAGGGTGCCGGCCTGTAGCACTCATTAACCACCTCGCCGTATACTTCTTCATCTCCGAGAGCACTCTGAACTTCCAGAGGGCAAGGCCCTGGCCTTACCTCTCCTCTCAGTGCCCGTGAGGTGGGTGGGGCCTGGCATGGGCCTTCCTTGGTCTAGGAAGTGCTCAGAAAGCCTTGTAGAGTTGGGCTGGCTTGTAACCAGGCTTGGTTTTTCTGCTCCCGACTCAGAGCATTTTGCCTGCACTCTGCTTTGCAAGGCAAACAAGTGGGGATCCTCTCAGTGTGTGTGCCGGGCCAGGCTGGCTCCAGCTGGGGAATGGACTGAGAGGTGCCTTTGGTGTGCAAAAGGACTTTCCTGCCTCCTTTGGATGGTTCTTGATCTGCTTTTTAAAAAAGTCTATTCTGGTTTTGTGGCATCAAAGACAGCAGCCTGGAAGCAGGTCTGAAAAGGGCACCTGTCAGTTCCCCCGCCTGCAGGCTGAACCTCAGGTCTCTTGTAGCCCAGGTCCCCTCGATTCCTTAGAATCCGTAAGAGAGTTTGCAAAGCGCTTATGAAGGATCTTGGGGGGGGGGTCACAGACATGGCCCCAGAGGGAGCTAGGGATCACATGACTTTTCTAGGGTTGCACAGTTATTTCTGGCCAGAACCTCTAGGGAAACTGTCTGTCCCTGAGTTCAGAGAGGATTCTTGAGCCCCAGAGGCCAAAGGGGAGAGAGCAAAAAAGAGGACAAAGAATTTATGGTAAAACAAAACATTTCTCTAAAGCGTCTGGGTTTGTAAAGCACTTTCACAGCCGGTCTTGTTTAAGGTTGTCCTTTAATGTGACTTCTGCTGAGGAAACCGAGGCTCTGGAGAGGGGACTCCTGGCTGAGCTCACGCAGCCGGAACCGGGCCGCCCAGGACTTGCACTGCCTCCGTTACTCCATGTGTTCACTGCGCTCCCCCAGCCTCAGGGGAGGCAGGGCTGCGAGTGGGGAGCCCGGAGGAGGCACTCCATATTGAGGGCTCCTCATTCAGAATGAGGCTTTTGTCTGTGAAACTCGTGTTGACGTCATTTTGCCCAGTGACATCATTTAATGAAAGTGAACTCAGGCGGTGGCAGGTGGGAGATGGGACCAGGGAGAATGGGCAATGTCCTTATGAATTTAGTCAACACCCACTCAGGTGGGCCAGGTGACCAGGTAGGAGCTCCCTGTCCTAAAGTAGGAAGCGCCCATCTCTCTGTAGGTCACAGTGGCTGCTACCTATTACAGACCATGTTGGAGTAAGGTCTGAGGGATGCTGGGGTGCTGGAAGGAGATCGATGATGGCCTGGTTTTCCGTTCAGATGGTGTCCAAGTCCCTTGGAATCCCAGAGCCTCCATGATACCTTTGTTGATGGTCCCACTCCTGCTCTATTAGCTTACTGTCTCCACCCTGTCTCTGCCCCTGCACTGAGCATCCCAGCATAGGTACGCATGGTTGACACCTCTGGGTGACCCTGCAACAGGCCCCGCCTCCTCAGAGGGGGACAGGAGGGCGTGTGTGTGTGTGTGTGTGTGTGTGTGTGTGTGTGTGTGGTGTAAATGAATAAGCAAATGAATGAATGACCCTTCTCAGCATCTGTGGTGACCCTGTCTGGCTGTCACCAGCTGGAGAATATGTGACAACTGAGTCCACCAGGAAATGGCTGTTTGACAGGGGCTGTGAGGACTCGGCCAGACATAATGGGAACTGGTCTTGGCTGGAACAGGGCCCTCGGAGCCTTTCCCGGCAGGGGATGAGCCATCAACACTGGCCTGGTGCTGCTTCCGGGAGGGGAGAATTCCCCAAAGGCTCTGCCAGGCCCCTGATAGGGATCTGCAGGGTGTGTGAGCGATTTGTTTTCGGCCAGGATGTGGGGAGTTAAAAATAGCCACCCTAATCCCTTGAGTTCGAGTCACACTTGAGGCTGTGCAGAGCCCTTGGCTCCATTGTCTCACTCGGGTGGATCTGCAGCCACGGACGCAGGTAGAGGTCGCACTGCCCACTTTATAAATGAGCGTGTGGAGGGGCGAGCCCGTTCTCACAGGAGGCTGGACCCCAGATTTGATGGCAGAAGCTAAGACTGTTCCTCGCCTCTTATGTCTGTGGTCTTGACTTTTGCGAGGAGCCCAACTGACAGCTACAGGGGACAAGGGGGGTGATGGAAACGTCGGGGGTAGATTATTAAGCAAAGTGGCAAGGACAGCAAGAAAACTAAGGACCTAAGGCTGGACAGCGAGAAGACTAAGGACCTAAGGACCCATGGGACAAAGGCTCACGATGGGGTTAGGGATCAACTAGAGGCTGCAAGTGGCTGGGGCAGGGGTGTGGGGGAAGGCAGGGTAGTGACGGGAGTGAAGCAGAAAAGTACCATCAGGACCCCAAATCGACACCCTAAATACTATAATAAGGAGCATGTGAATATGATGCTATAGGCAGCAGGGAGCCATTGAGGGTTCCAGAGCCCAACAGTTCCCTGTTTCATCAATAGTGCACAACAGTGCAGTGAGTGGTATGCCCCCACCCCGCTTTGCCCCCACCCCACCATCATTTTATGGTGTTTGGTAGAGCAGATTTTTAAAAATCCTCCAAAGGCCCGGTCGGTGTGGCTCAGTGGTTGAGCATCAACCCATGCACCAAGAGGTCGCCGGTTCAATTCCCGGTCTGGGCACATGCCCTGGTTGTGGGCCAGATCCCCAGTGGGGGGCATGCAGGAGGCGGCCAGTGGATGTTCTCTCTCATCGATGTTTCTCTCTCTCTCTCTCTCTCTCTCTCTCTCTCTCTCTCCCTTCCTCTCTCTCTAAAATCAATAAAGAAAAAAAATTAAAAAAAAAAATTCCTCAGAAGACAGCCCCATCCACCTCATCTTTCCTTCTGGAACCCGGCACCACGGGAGAGGGAGGACCCCATTTTCTGCTGCCTTTGGGCTCTAGGAGGAGCCAGTTCTGGGCAAAGTCTACATCTGGGTTTCTTGGCCTTTTCTAGTGTTTCATCTAGGTTCTTCTGGTTGTCTGTCTGTCTGTCTTCACCATGGTGGGAGGAATTAAGGGAGAGGGAGGAGGTGGCTGCTGAAGTTCTGGGGAAGGCTCTTCCCCTCCCCTGGCTTGATTCACTGAAGCCTTTCCAGGCTGCTCTCGTGACTCGGACCCTGGGCTTCTTGTCCCTGACGAGCTCCCAGACCACCAGAACCCATTTCTGTTCCTCCCAGCTTCACCCCTCCCCCAGTAGGACCCCTGGTCAGGCTCGGCTCCTCCAGCAGCCTGCACAACCACTCCAGCAACGCTGGCCTCTCCTGCACATTCTAGTGCCCACCGTCCTCCAAGCCATACCTTTATCAACCCTCCACTCCTTCCCCAGCTAGGCCAGAGGCCCCTGAAGACTGAACCAGGTCTGTCAGACCACTGGAAATCTGTAATTCACCCATTTTAGAGTTGGGCAGACAGAGGCCTGGGTGTGCCTAAAATTCATGAGAAGATCGTGGAAAAGCTGGGACTCGAACCGAGATCTCCAGCTCCTTCCTGGTCTTCGGCTGCAGCACCACCCTGCTTTCCAGAACCATTCTGCTCCTTTCTGGGCTCCAGGAGCAGCGATTCCCAGCTCTTTGAGAATCCCAGTTTTGCAGCCTTGGCTCCTCCTGGGGCTGGGAGCCAGCAGCGCTGAGCCTGTGAGTTCCCAGAGAGGGCTCTTGGCATCGGCGGGCGTTGGCTTAGTCACAGGGATGAGATCACTACTCACCTCTGGATGGGGGAGGATGCCAAGGTTTGGGAACTTTCTGAGCCACTTGTCGATTTTGTGCATGTGTATAAGGAAAACAAACCTGTTGGTTGGGACTTTGCACTTGGCCTGTGGACTGCAGGCCTGGGGAAGCTGCTGGGCCATGATAAGCCCCTGGGCGGAGCCATCTCACAGGTTCCCAGGAGAGTGGCTCTGTGTTAAGAAAGAGCTTGGACCAGGAGCCAGAACCTGCTGTTAGTGTTTTTCTGCCTCGCACTGGCTCTGTGACCCTGAGCAAGGTGCAGGATCTCTCTGGGCTGTAATAATAATTACTAGCAGCTCACACTTTCCGAGTACTTTCCATGAGCCAGACACTGGGCTCAAGACTTTCCGAGAATGAGCCCATTCGATTCTCGCACCAGATCCGTGAGGTCCTCTTATCATCTCCATTTTGCAGATGAGGAAACAGGCCCAGAGAGGAGGACTGAATTGCCTAGAATCACCCAGCGGGAAAGGAGTTCGGGTAGAGTTTGAATGAAAGTCTTTCCCACTCCACAGCTCATGGTGTCAGTCACTGTGCTGTAGACCCTCAGCTGCCAGGCCACTTCCTCTGGGACTGTGAACCTATGAATACGGAGACCTTAGGTGTGATTAAGCAGGACTCTGATGAAGGAAGTCTGGGTATGGAAAAGTCTGAACTAAAGAGACTATAGGCTACTTGTTTATTTTTCTTGTAGAGATACACAGTGACTCAAGTCAGCCAAACAATAAGGTTTCTGAGTATGGGTTTTAAGTGATGCATAGAGAAAGGGAATAATAGAGGAAGGGAGAGATTTCTTCAAGGCATTTGCAGTTTACTTTTTGCATGGCATTCACATTCCGCTAGAACTTGTTTCTGTGGTTTTGTCACCGGGGTGAGTGTTTGTTGAAGCAAGCCTGCTGGGTGAAGGTGGGGTGGGGGGTACTCAAACCAGTTTGAGGTTCAGCTCCTCCCTCCTTCCAGAGAACATGTGGGTCCACCCTTAGGGAGAAAGGGTACTCGATCTTTGGCGAGGCCCCAGGGTGGTGTGTGGGGAGGGCAAGAAGTCAAGGGGCTACCTGGAGGCAGTGGGGCTAGAGCTGGCCCCGGGAGGACAGTCGCCCAGGTTTCTGCAAAGAGGATTGCAAAATCACTTTGCCAAGCTTGCCTGGTTCTCTGTGGAAGCCCTGCAGCCAGGTCAGCTGGGAGGCCTGGCAGTCAGGACAATTGGGGGTGTGTGTGGTCTAATCCTGCCTCAGTTTCCCCATTTAGACCAGAACATCCCTAGATCCCCTTGATCTCTGGCATGCCTTTGGAGAGGAGGCAGAGGGGTGTGGATGAAGAAGTGAGTTGGAATTCAGAGATGAGTTTGTCACTTCCGTGGTGTGCCCTCAGGCAAGTCATTTCACTGTCCGCACCTCAGTTTCCTCCTCTGTCAAATGAGGATAATAGTGACACTTGCCTCATCGAGTTGTTTTGAGGCTTAAGTGAGGTAATGCGTACAAAATGCTTATCGCAGAGCTGGCGCAGGGTCAATGCCTGTCATTATAAACTGCTGCCTGTGCTGTTGTTTTTAGCTCGGGACACACCTCTCCACCTTCACCTCTCCCCTGCCACTGGGTTCCTGTTGTTGACATCCTCCTCACCAACCAGTGCAGGGATTTTAAGTATTTATATCCTTGCTGGAATTTCTCTTTGTATTGTCTAGTTAATTACCTGATTGCATTAAGGCAAACAATTTCACTTCCTTTCCTGTGCGAGAACAGGAAGTAGCCTGGTGCTGTCTTTACTGTGATGGAGATGATTATTGAAATATTTGGTGGTGATGATGCCTTCCCCCCGCCCCCCTGCAGAGGTCTGCTCCTTCTTAGAATAACTCCACAGACCCCGTAAATCAAGCAGTGGCCACGTGCTTGGGAAACATAAATCTTATTGAGGATGTTGATGGGTTTGGCCACATGTTTCTGTCCGTGCCAACTCACTGTTTTGACATCTTCTTGTCCATTCACAGAGGGACGGTTGAAGACTCATTTTAACTCTTTAGAATGAATGACCTGTGTGTATATTGGAGGAGTACTGGCCGATGGAGTGTACATCAGTAACCAAGGTGTAGGTAGAAGGCTTCCCCATGGGGAGGAACCATCAATTCTTTTCCATGCCTTGATGGTGTTGCTGGCGTTCGGTTCTGGGCTGGGAAGTGCAGTGGTTAAGGGCCTGGGTTCTGAAATTGACATGCTGAAGGCTTCCAGTCCCTGCCCTGCCACTCACTCGCTGTATGAATCGGGGCAGCCTCTTAACTTGTCCTTGGCTCTAAAGTGAGGGATACAACATTCCTAGGAACGTTGTAAGAAGTGTGCTTCGCACAGTGCCAGCACATGGTAAGTGCTCCTCCAAGTACGCCTTTATTTTTTCACTCAAAGACCTCACCTTCTTCTTTATCCCCAGACCCTCCCCAATCTGACTTTCCAGCCTCACCTCCTTCTCTCCAGTAACAACCAGGACCAGCATGCCCAGGGCTCTCCCACTTCTGGCTCCTGCTTGGGCAGTCCCCTCTACGTGGGATGTCCCCTACTCTGCCTTCGCTCCTCCTTTTCCTCCAGAATTATCTCAAGCACTGTACCCTCCAAGAAATTTTCCTATAGCGCCCCAGCCAGTCTCCTTTAAATGCCTTGTTACATCCTTGTTATACTTCAGATCTGCCAAGTGGGTTTCATGGAATGGCAGTTTGGGGAAATGCTTTTGTAGCAAAGGCATTTTGGAAAAGGCTGCATGCTTTATTTATGCCCATTCATACAGTACCAACCCACATTAGCAATTTTAAAGGCTCTGAGAAGTCCTGCAGTAAAGAAACCCGCTGAACTAGTTTGGCCCAGAACTCTTCAAATCCGTGACCATAGGACACTTTCTTCTTGGAATACCTGTTGACAAGGCTTTGTGACATTCTTAGGGATGTGGCATTGTAACAGCTGTATAATATTTTCATGCCTTCTCTCATGTTACACCAAGGAAACCAAGGCCCAGAGGGCTCAGTAACTGGCCCCTGGTAAACCTGTGTGCCCCTCCATCACCTCCTGGATCAACTGACAGGTCCTTTATGTGGATGTCCAGGGCCAGGTGGTGAGGAAGGGCTGGGAGTGACAACCGAGGACCTGCTCTTGGCCTTTGAGGGTATAAGACGGACACGTGGAATAGAGAGAGATTAGCTGCTAATCCCATATCCCTGAGCTCTGGTGCAACAGGAGCTCTGGCCCTGTCAGCATCCCCGCCAAGGAAGGACACGGGAATCAGATGTCCTTTGAGAACTCAGCACTGTCCCCGGGGCCAGGGACCCCAGAACTCAGCCCCTCCTGCCTCCCACGACGCCACTGTGGTTTAGTCCTGCAGGGGCGTAGCTGAGGGAGGGGAGAGAAGGTAGCAAGGAAGAGCCTTCTGTTTATCAGTGCACAGGCTTCCCTTCCTTTCTGGGGAAAAATGCTCTCTTTTAAGATTCCTCTTTTATTATCTGAAATTCTCAAGGGCGCAATTACCTGACGGTGGGAATTATCTGCTGTCTTTATTCCAGCGCCTGTCTGCCTGAGTTCCTTCTTGGCGTAATTGATTTTGGTAATTCAGAACTGAATGTTGTTTTAGGAGAGGGTGCTGGTGCAGAGGCAGGGGGATACCCACAAAGGCGTCTTCCAAGGCACTGGCAGCCAGCGGCGCTGCTGGTGATGGTTATGGTGGGGGTGGGGCAGTGTCTGAATTAATGTATTTCTTACCTTTGAATTTCCTCCCCCTTGTATTGAAGGTGCGTGGGCTGCACGGGAGCTTGCCTGACTGTGGAACTGGGGACAGACTTACTGTAGGAAATGAGCTGAGAGGCAGGCCTCAGGGCTGATGGGTTTGGTTGCCCCTCACCACAGGCAGGTCAGTGCTGGGGATGCCCAGCCTGACCCTTACCCTGGTCCTCTCACCCTTTGGCCTCCCAGAGAGCCGAGCCAGGGAGGCAGTGACTCCTTGGAGAGCCTTTAGGGACAGCAGCTGCCATGAATCAGGTTGACCTTTCTTCTAGGCAGACCAAAGTGCTGGCTCTGGACCCTGCCACCCCGGGCACCGCTGTCCCCTGGGAGAAAGGGCAGGTTAGGGAGCCTGGCTTAATGGGGACGCGGAGAACAGCTTGAAGGGAAGACTTCAGTGTGAGAAGGCCCAATAACACTGGGAGGTTGTTCTGCTCAGTGGATACAAAGGCAGTGGCGGGTATTTTCTCCCCCAAATGGCACCCCCTGGCTAATGCCCAGAGAAGGCCCAATTTCAAATGAGTGAATGGTCCGGGTGTGAGAGGAAGAGGTTGGACTGGAAGGTTCCTCATATCTTTTGCTTCTGGGGCTTGTCTGGAGGAAGCAGCATGGTGCAGTGGCTTCTGTGCAGTCTCTCTTCTCCCCTCTGCCTCCAGCCCTCCCTCGCCAGACCCGTGGGCACAGGCTCAGCCCCAGAGGTGGCCTGTCCTTTGTCTGATGATCACCCATTCCTGTGAGGCCTGGACACAGCTCCCTTCCACAGCCTTCAGTCTGGGTGTCATGTGGCATTTTCATTCCCATTTTACAGATGAGGAAATTGAGACCCAGGGTGACCTGTCCAAGTTCCCACCTCACACCTAGTCTCCTGACTCCTGCTCCGGGACCTTGGGGTCTCTGGCGGGGGGGTTGGGAGCGCATGAGTTACCCAGCAGAGGAGGAAGGAGGCACTCAGGGGGAGGGGTGCTTTCTCTGGTTCCATCACATCTCTTAGCTAGAGTTGGCGCTATGGTTGGTAAATGCAATGGATTTTTGTAGAAACTCTTTTTTTCTCCAAAGGAGGAATTTACATTGGAGGCACAATATCCAGGTGGCACACACATTATCTCCTATGAGCAAAACAAAGCAGACACTGGGCACTGAGAAGGACCCGGAGCCACATCTTGGCTTAGCAGAAATACGTGCTAGTGATATGTGCCCGAGCCTTGGTTCCAGGCGTGGTGGCATGGCGGGGCCAGCGGGGGCTGTCTTGGCCTGTTTGCCATGCCCAGTCTGGTCTGAGTTTTGGTGTTATAAAAGTGCTTTTAAGGATTGAAAACAACTGGGTTGAAGCTAAATGATGTTGAAAGATTTCTGCAAACTTTAAAGGGCCAAATATATGTGTTTGGAAGCCCTTTCTGGCCAATGTAATACTATCCTACAGAATAGAAACATAAATTATAATGTGATGGGATGTGATGAATGGGTGATTGTTGGAGGGAGTAGCTCCTCACTTTCTGAGGCTCCAGGGAGGCCTTCTTGTCCTTTGACTGTGACAACAGGGAGCTGCATAGCCCCTGACTGGAGGGATGCATATTTATTGAGTACCTACCATGTGCCAGGTCCTATGTTAATGCAGTTTGAGAACTGGTATGATTTCAGGAGCTCCTGTAAATCAGCTCTGGTGCCTGAAATTCCACCATTAGTGATTGATTCCTTTGGCTTAAACATTGTCCTTTCTAGTTTAGGTGTTGGGTACTAATGGGGTACTGAATGGGGATCTCATTCATCTCTAAACCCTCCTTGGGTTGGAAGTTATTATTTGGAAATGTGTAATTAGAGGAGTTAAACGGGGGACCAGGATGCAACATCGGGCTGGTGGTAGAAGTCGAGGTTTGCACATTGCACGTCATTGTGTCTACCCCACCCTGAGTGCTAAATTTAGCAACAGTAAAAAATTTTAGTCATCGAATGGCTTTTAGTGGTCATTGTTTTCCAGGTTTGTGTCCTAAAGGCAAAACAAGAACTAAAGGTCCTTCCCGGCTCTGGTCTCCTTCTACAGCCTTCCAGACCCTTCCGCTCAGATGGGCCACTCCCACTCTGGCCGCCTGGGGTCAGCTGCTGGAGGAAGTTACCAGAGCCACCCTCCCACTCTTTCCAGCTGGAAGAATAGTTGTCTGCTTCTACCTGTTCACCTTCTGGCCCTTAGGGACCCCTACTGAAAATATGCGCCACTGACCGCCAGCAAACACTGACCCTCCCCTCACTCCACATAGTGGTTAGAGTATGTGTGGCCTCTGAAGTCCTACTGGGTTCAGGACCAGGCTTGACCAGCTGAGTGACTGAGCTGCTCTTTGCTGACTTTCCCATCTGTAAAATGGGATCACAGTACTTATCCCAGTGGGTTTTGGAGGTGTCGGTGAAGTAGATGACGCAGGTCAGCTCCCTAGGCCTGGTATGTGAAAGGAACTCAGTACTTGGGATCTTTGATGATTGTGGTATCATAATTGCTCAGGGCCTCTGCCAGGCTCCCCGGGGTGGGCACTGGCCCTCCAACCACCTGACTTACCGTCCCAGACTCCACACCCTCCCGGCTTCTTGCATGTGTCTCTGTGGGTGTCCCCTGACCCTCTAAGGTTCTGCCGCAGTGCCTCCTCACCTACCAGCTCTCATCTGGGAGCCCCATTTAGGTCCAGGGTGTCAATGCCATGCCCCCGGGCCTGAACTGCTCCCAATCCTGATTGTAAATCTCTCACCCTAATCCTCTCTCTGGAGGCACATCAACATGAAAGGCCTTTTCTTTCCACTAAAACCACTTCCCCCACCCTGGTCACCCCTCCTCGCTGAACTTCCCCCTTTCAGGTGACGGCCGCACTGGCCAGCCCCTGGGCCAGAGAACCCCAGTCTGGTGGTCGCCCTCTTCTCCTTCCTTCCTCCTTAGTAGTTCCCCTCAGACACTGGCACCCAGCTCTATCCCTGCCCCCACCCCACTCGATGGTAACCAGGTCACAGCCTCCTGTCACACTGCCTGTCTCCTGATCCCTCTCCACTCTGCCCCAGGGGAGCACTCTAAACCTTGGTCTGATGGAGTCACTCTTCTGCTCAAGGGTCTTGAGGGGCTCCCTATTTTCTCCTGGGGTCTCAAGTTGATTGTCAGGGTGCTCCAAACTCTGGCAGGAGCCTCCTTGCCCACAGCTCCTTTCTCTGCTCCCAGGAGCTCAGCCAGCCGAGTGCTCCATGCCTCCCACCTGTCCTGTTGCCATGCAGTTGTTCTCGAGGTTCCCCTTCCTGGAATGCTGTCCCCTCAGCTTTGTGCCTGCCTGTCAAGATCCTACCCTTGTGTGATCAGATTCACGAAGCCAAAGGACATGCCGTGTCCATGTGGTCCAGCCCCCTGCCTCCAACCAGAATAGCATGGCTGTTTGGGCTTCTACCTTCCCTTGCCTTCTGCAGAGTGTTCCTTCCATACAGTCTATAATATTTGCAGCTTGCTTGCTGGAGCTCAGCCCAGAAATCTCTGGAGTCTATAGGAGAAGGGTCGGGCCTGGCTGCCTCTCCAGGGACAAAGTGGGTCTTGAGGGGGGGCAGGATGGGGACTCTCAGGACCTGGCACAGAGCTTGCTCTACGCCTTGTAACTCAGTACTTTGAAGGCCATTTGGGTTTGTCAGATGCATGGGGTCTAGTGCCGGAGCACCCATTGCTCTCTGCTGGGAGGTAGCATTTCCACTTCTCAGGACCCGGGCTGCCAGGTGTGGAGCGATGGTATGGGTGGGAGCAGAACAGGAGTGGACAAACTAATAACGAACAGATGTCAATAGCTTACAAATGCTGCCAGAACCCCACCCTCCAGCCCCCGGGAAGAGGGAACAACACAGTCCCTTGGATCCTTAGAAGAGATTCATTTCACAGCCAGCGTGGGACAGGTTTGGCAGAGAGGGTGACAGGTACTGTGGAGTGTGTGGTAAGGGGTGGGGGCACGTGTCATTGCCAAGGCCGCTGGGCTTTGAATTGCTTTGTCTCCCGGGGCTTTTCTTGGGGTGAGGACAGGGGCTGCTGAGGGAAAGGGAAGAGCAGAGGGGAACTTGGGGCGTGCCACGAACCTGTCCATGTCCTGGCCCCCTGCTGCGCCCAGATCCAGGCTGCCGTCCTCTGTCCTGCATGATGTGACCCCAGGATGCGTCCCACTGGACCGGCTGCTGGGTGTGCTCCCTGCAGTCTGTTCTCTAGGCGGCAGCCGATGTGCGCGTGGTTTTTCATTTAACGGGGACTGGTTAGAATCGCTTCGGCTCCCACTGCTCTCCACTGGGCTCTCCAAATGCAGTTACTTTGTGAGAGGCTGGGGATTAGGACTTAACGTATGAATTTCAGCCCATAATGCCACCCTAGGCCTGAGTGACCCCCTCCCACCCGACAGATGGAGCTTTACCCAGGCAAGAGGTCTGCACTTCTCGGGGGCTGGGGAACGCCAAGGGTAGGTTTTAATCTTTAAAGTTCTAAGTTTTCTTTACCTCTATAATGTTTGTGTCTTTCCTTTTCTTCCACATTTGCATATTCTCTCAAGAGAGAAACCATCTGTCTGCTTTCTCACCAAGCCGGGCTGGTTCTTTCTGGGCTGCAGCTCCCAGCCTCAGCCTCCAAGTTTGGGGATGCCTCAGGCGCTCTCCTGGTACAGCCAGCTCACTGCTCACCTCTGCCCTCTGACCCTGCTCCTCCCCACCTCATGGCCTGGCTCAGGCATCCCATGCTCACTGAAGCAGCCCTTCCAGACAGGAGTTCCCAGCCAGGCTGCCCTGAGCAGGAGCTGGTCTCGTTCTTGGGGCCCAAGGGCTGAGCAGCACCCAGCACACGGTAACAATCGCAAAGGTTTGTAGGAAGCAGAAAGGAAGGTGTCCGCGGAGCAGGCTGGGGAGCGTGCTGGAAGAGACTGTGTACAGCCACACCAGGCTGCGCCACTTACTAGGTGACCTTGGACATGTCAGAGTGCTTCTCTGAGCCTTTGTTTACTCAGCTGTAAAATGGGGAGGTAATAATAAAACCTTCTGGGATTGTTGAGAACGTGAAATGACAGGAACTTACTGGAAGCATTCGGCACAGTGCCAGGCATGTACTAAGTGCTCCATCAGGTTAATTTCTGTTACCTGGGTTCGGCAGGTTCAGAGAAGAGTGTGACTCTGTGACAGACCTTCCTGGCAGCTTTGAGGCTCACTGTTTCCTGCCCCATCAAAAGCATGGTTGGGGGGCTAAGGGAGAGGTGGCCCCAGCTTTGCCTCCCAGCCCCTCTGTGATGTGTCGGCATCCCTTACCTCCTCCAGGCTCAGCTACCCCTGTTTGTCACGATAAGAATGAGCCCTTACAGGCTATGGCCCTTGTCTTGGTCCCAGGTCCTTTCCCCTGTGACCACCCAGCATCCTGTCAACACCCCTGGGAGGCAGGTACTGTTACTATTCTTTCCCCCCATTTTGCAGAGGAGGAGGCAGAGGCTCAGAGAGGTGAAGTTATTTGCCCTGGGTCACACAGCTGGTAGCAGTAGAGCCACTGGGCTGCCTCCAGGATGACCCGTCTCTGAGTTTCCCGGGATGCTAAGGGTTAGGTGTGGGCTGGGGAGGGCAGGATCAAGATGAGCTTTCGTCTTTTGTTGTTGTTGTGGCCGCTCTGAATTCTGAGGCCACCAGAGGCAAGGGGTCTGGGCCGGATCTGACCTGCAGCCCTGTGTGATAGGACCTGCACAGTGTTTGTGTTATTTTATTATTGTTATTTTTCATCACTTCTTCAGCACTTAATATTTATTTTTTTAAATTGTTGACCGTCTTACAGATGCCTCCCAATTTCCCCCTCTTTACCCCCCTCCTCCCAGCCCCTGCCCCACCCCAGGCCTTCACCACACTGTTGTCTGTGTCCATTGATTATGCATCTGTGCATATAAGCTCTTTGGTTGATCTCTTCCCGTCGTGCCCCCTCCCCTCTGAGATCTGTCATTCTGTTCCATGCTTCCATGCCTCTGGACCTATTTTGTTCGTCAGTTTATTATGTTCATTAGATTCCATTTATAAGTGAGATCCTGTGATATTTGTCTTTCTCTGACTGGCTTATCTCACTCAGCATAATGCTCTCCAGGTCCCTCCATGCTGTCGCAAAGGGTAAGAAATCCTTCTTTTTTACAACCGCATAGTGTTCCATTGTGTAAATATACCGCAGCTCTTTTATCCACTCATCTACCGATGGGCCCTTGGGCTGTTTCCAGATCTTGGCTATTGTAAATAATGCTGCTATGAACATGGGGGTGCATGTATTCTTTCCGATTGGTTTCGGGTTGTTTGTTTTAAAATGTGAATTAATTGCCTACATTTAGCAATTGGGAGGTTTTTATATTAAAATCTGGTAGCTGCTCTGGAAATCAGATCACCTGACCATCCTGGCCTGCTTTCCAGGAGCCCCTCCGTGGGCTGGGCGCGCGTGCTCCATCTAGCCTGGCCAGCTGCTTCGCTCGTTCTCTTCCCTTCCTGGCTCACGCTGGTATTTGCGCTCTTGAATCCCGAGCTGGGTGAGTGACAGGCTGGGACTCACATCAGGGTGCGTGCCCAGGAGCACCTGTGAGGAGCTCACCACTGCTAAGGGCCGGCGGAATCATAGTTCAAGGCAGAATGAGTGGCCCCAGAGATGTGGAGACAGTGCTTGGGGCTTTCTGAAATAGTAATGTGTTCACAGGGCATCTGTGCACCGGGCACATGTTCCGTGAGCTCTTGCTCTGGCCAACCCTGGAGGCTACAAAGAGATATTTGGGACCCAGTCTGTCCTCCGAGAGCCTGCATCAGGGGGTGAGGTACCTGCACGGGCTCTCAGGGAGAACGACACTTAAACAGGTGGGGGACGTGCAGAGACATCCGCAGCAGAGGAGGCAGTGTGAGCAGCGGTTCAGAGCTGGGACCTCAGCGGGGCTCCTGGTCTGAGCTCTGGCTGGGTGGCCCCACCTTTGTACCCTCCCCACAGGGAGCCAGGCTGGAACTTAGGACTCTGAGAATGAGGAAGGCCCAGGGAGAGTCAACCTGGAGCAGCCCTGACTTTGGAGGACAAAGTTCGGTGTGTTTTTAATTCCTAAAGGCTTTTAATCTGTTCTTTTTTTAAACAGACTTTATTTTTTCGAGTGGTTTTCGGTTCCCAGCAACACTGAACAGGGAGTACAGAGAGTTCCCGTGTACTTCCTGCTCCCCACACGCACAGCCTCCACTATCGACATCCCGCACTGTGATCTGTTTCCTAATATATGGAACAGCGTATCCCAGGGTTTAACTAAAATCAAACATTACCAAAGGGCATACAGTGAAAATGAAACCTTGCCCCTTTCTTGCCCCCCACTCAACACACACATACACACACACACACACACACACAACACACACACGTATAAACACATATAAATGCACATACATGTGCACATGTACACATACAAACACATACAAACACACGTATACACAAACATACACACAGAACACACAAACATACACAAGCACACATACAACACACAAGCACACATATGCACACAAATATACACACAGAACACACAAACATACACAAACACACAAACATAAATAAATACACACATACACACACACAAATACACACACAGAACACACACAAACATACACAAGCACACATATACACACTCCCCAGAGTAACCACTGTTTATTTATTTATTTTTATTTAAATCCTCACCTGAGGATATGCTTATTGATTTTAGAGAAAGAGGAAGGGAAAGAGAGAGCGAGAGAAACATCGATGTGAGAGAGGACATCAATCGGTTGCCTTCCTTAGGTGCCCTAACCGGGGATCGAACCTGCAACCTCTCAGTACACGGGGACGACACTCCAACCAGCTGAGCCACACCAGCCAGGGCACCACTGTTTATTTTTCAGAAGAATATGCGAGAACCTGTTTCCATGCTCCCAGGGACCTATCCAGCCAGGGGTCATCCCACATACCCTGCAATGTCACCCGGCAGTGTACCATGTCAGGACACCTGTCTGCCTCACACTGCAGCTCGGCCACCAGGATTCCGTTTTCAGAGGACTGTGATTTATTCAGCCAGGCTCCCGGTGATGGACATGAGTATTGTTTGCAGGGTTTTCTCTGCTGCAAACAGGGGTGTGTAAACATCCTTGTACATCTGTTCTTGCATGCTTTGAGAGTTTATCTGAGGGACAGGATGTCGAAGGGGAATATATGAATTTAACATGGACATTTTATGGATTTTAATTTTTGATACACGTTGCTGAGTTGCCCTCCACCAAAGTTGTGGTGGTTTCCGCTTCTGCCTACGGTGGGTGAGAGTGATGTGGTCATGAACTTCTCCACTATCAAGAGCTGGGCTGAGCTAGGGCTTGGGTAGGTTAAGGGTGGTCTCCAAGAGGCAGCCGGGGCGGGGGACTCGGGAGGCATTTAGAGTGTGTTTTTCTCAGAGCTCTTCTGCGCTCTCACATATTTGCGAATCCTTAGAAAATCTATGAATCTGTTTAACAATTTAAAAAAAATCATTTACTCTGCAACTTCCTTTATTTTTGTTCAATAAGGTATTTTGGAAAGGTTTTCCTAGTCACACATGGACCTCTACCTTGCTGTTTCTGTCTGCTGCATAGAGCTTTCAGTAGCGGAGGGTGGGACGCTGGGTGTCTGAGGCCCGCACGGTGTTTCAGGGAGCACCCCTGTGGGCCCCATCGGGCTCAGGTGCCAGTGTCCCTTTGTCCAGAGGAAGCACAGTTACTAGGAAAGTGGTTATTCCTGCCGTGAGCAGAAATCATGGTTTTGCCTTGCCTTTGAACTCGGGTCTAGCTGTTCTCTGGGCTCGTCCTGAGGAACATGTGGGTCCAGTGCTGACCTTGTTCCCCCGGCCCATGCACTGCCAGTTCCTAGCCCCGCTTAGCTGTCCTGGTTGACTCGTCAGGTGGGTCCCCATCCGACGATCCTTGGGGGAGATGTCCCTTGCCTGTGTGTGAGTAGACCTGCCTCTGGTGGAAGGTTGGCACGGAGCCACGGGCTCACTCATTCACCTGCCAGCATGATTTTCCTCATCTTTCCTTTTGGAAGAGTCTCTGTGGGGCCTCTGGGTCTGGCTGGGGGTGATGAGTAAAAGACTCATTCAGCCCCTACCCGCAGGCGGTGCTAGTGGCCATCCCTGGTGCTATGAGCTAGGAGGTACTGGAAGACTTCTGACTCTGCAGAGGGTGGGCAGTCAGGAAAGGCTTCCTGGAGGAGATGGTACTGGAGAGTAGAGTTTGGAGATGAGTCTCTGCACTCTGAGGGAGCCCCTGGGCAGGGGCAGGAAAAGGAGGGAGGGGTACATGGAGGAGCCTGGCTAAATGTCCTTTAGAGAGACTCTCTGGCCACCTGTGGTTACAGGGGGGACCACTTGCTGGCCGAAAAGATGCTAATAGAGAGATCTGGAGCCAGATAATCTGGGCTCAAACCCAGGCTCTGTCAGTTTCCAGCTGTGCCTCCTTGGGCCGGTCACTTAACCTCTCTGAGCCTCGGTCACTTAACCTCTCTGAGCCTCGGTTACCTTGTCTGTAAAATGGCATCATAATAATGCCTTGCTTACAGGGCTGGCAGGAGTGTTGCCTGGGCACTGGTCAGCACAGACCTGCACACGGTAACTCAGTCACTGGGCACGGGATGAAGACTTGAGTTGGCAGGGGGGCTGGGGTGAGGCCAGAGACACTTCCTATGTGTAGTTCACAGGTGATGGACTCATGCTTATGAAGATGACAGTGTTGACCCCCTTTCCCTCCCAGCTCCCACCCCTACCTGGGAGCACTATTTGGGGGCCCTGTCTGAAAAAAGCAATTCCTTCAGGAACAGTGGATGGTCCAGGAGTCTTTGGGGATGGAACCCAGGTTGAAAGGGGGCCCTGGGGCATCTGGGAAGGGAAGAGCCCAGGCTGCTGGTGACAGAGAGAGGCGGGAATTGACAGCCGGCCGCCAGGCGTGGTGCTGCCCTCAGAAAATGTGGCCAGAGATGATCTCCGCGCAGCCTTTGGGCGCGGCCTCATGGCGCCCTTTCTTTCTGGGTAATTAATGGTGTTTTTGACTCTCCTGAGAGAGCCGTGGTGGGTACAGCAGGGTGGCTGGGCGGGCGCCGGGCAGACAGTCTGAGTCCACTCCAGCCTTCCTTGGCGATTTATCACCTGTCAGGCCTGCTCTTTGGGGACATAAAACAAGTTCTCTGGGAGGCTGCCAGGAGCCCTGAGGTCCTGAGCTGGGCTGTCTGGGGCACAGTGTTTCCAAGGGGTTGTCCTCCAGGGGGCTCTGCCAAGCCTACCCCACTGAGGGGTTCTGGGTGAGGGGTTTGGTTCCTCCGTGATCTGAGCGAGGCAGGTGGGTGGGGACGGAGGCTCCCCCGATCGTTAGGAACAGGCCAGGCTGCGCTCAGCCAGAACCTGGGCTCCAGGACGCACTCGGCTCTTTTCCCTTAAGCCCCTGCCTCTAAGCCAGGGGTTCTTAACCAGGGACCCCAGGAGTCTCTGCGTGGAAGACAGATGTCCAAGAACTTGGACTGGAAAAATAAATCCCACCTTTATTTTCACAAACCTCTAATTATAATTACAAATTGTAATTCTTTCCATTACAACTGCAGATAACAAACCACGGTGGCATTAGCTGTGCTGCGATTCTGTAGAAATCACAGAAACGATCACGTCATAATGTAGTTCTGTGGTATCTTGAAATAACGCTTTTGTTCATCATACTTCGGAATTACAGTAGTTATTAAAACGAGACCTTGTTATTCAAGGTGGTAATAAAGAAGCACCTATATTGCTAGAAATGTTTTAAAAAGTATTTTGATAACCATATTTCAGTGTAACTGGCTTCCTTTGTAATCCTAGGTATTTCATTTTATACAAACATTTTTCCACCTGGCTGGTGTGGCTCAGTGGTTGAGCGTCGACCCATGCACCAAGAGGTCACCGGTTCAATTCCCGGTCAGGACACATGCCCAGGTTGTGGGCCTGATCCCCAGTGTGGGGCATGCAGGAGGCAGCCAATCGATGTTCTCTCTCATCAATGTTTCTATCTCTCTCTCTCTCTCTCTCCCTTCCTCTCTCTTTAAAATCAATAAAGAAAAATAATTAAAAACATTTTTCCAAGAGGAGGTCTTAGGCCTTACCAGAGGCCATGGGGTCCAGGGCACCAAAAAAAGTAAAGGACTTGCAGTCTGGGTACCCAGGTTGCTCCTGCCTCCCCTCACTCACAGGGGCAAGGTGTCCTGTCGTCGGTGACGGACGTCTGCACCGAATCAGCCTGCTCCGTGTGTCCCCAGCTATGTGCTGGGCCTGGGGGAAGGAGCGCCTGCCTTCCCGGGGCTCCTGGTCTGGTTGGGGGTGTGTGGGAGAGCAGGGTCTGTATACCTACAGCTGTACAGGGGCCAGTGCTGCTGGGGTTCTGAGGAGGGAGAAGGCCCTTCATTGCAGGGACCTGATCCTTGGAGCGGCTTCGTGGATTTGGGACTTGAGAACTCGGAAGTAGGACGTGGGGAAAAGCACGTGAGGCCCAGGCACCAGCATGAGCAAAGGCATGGAGACCAGGCGGCTGGGGTACGTGCTGTGCGTGTGGAGGAGGTGAGGGCAAGGAAAGCAGACGGGAGGGCAGGGTGGGAGCCCTGAACGCAGGGCAAAGAAGCGTGCGCCTTCTGCTGTGGGCCCAGGGGCCGCGGCGGGGTTCTCAGCGGCGGAGTCATGGTGCTCCAGTTTGGGTTCCAGGACAGTCCCTCTGGCCGCTGGCTGGAGGGATGTCTGGAGGGGATGGGACTGAAGGCTGGCTGGCCAGCGAGGAAACTGAGCAGTTATCCGAACAGGGACTTGGAGACCTGAACTGAGCCCAAACTGGGAGTCCTCACGGGAACAGAAAGGAGAGTAGCCCAGGGCGGAATGGTAGGGTGGAAGGTCCGTGAGACCTCAGGTGCTGGAGTCTGAACATCAGGGTTTGAATCCCAGCTCTGTAGGGTATTAGCTGCATGGCCTCGGGCACGTCGATTATACTTTGCAAGGTTTGTTTGCTCGTCTGAAACACTCGTTGATAACAGCACCCGCCTGGCAGGGTTGTCGTGAGCCAGAAATGAGACGATGCGTTTCAAGCTCAGCACAGTGCCTGGCACAGAGTGAGTGGTGGACACGCCAGAGCTATGACTGTTTCATCACCAGGGATAAAACAGAGGGTCCTGGGGATGCACTGGAAGGGAGGGGCCGCAGGGAAAAGAGAGGCCAAGCCTGAGGTGTCAGATCCGGGAGGAATCCTCAGAGAGAGTGACATTAGCTCCTCTTGGTTTTCAAGTCCCAGAGCAGGAAGGGTCTGGACCGGCATCCTGCTGGGAGCCTGGAACCCTTGCTGAACAGGGGTATTCCAGGCGACCTATGGCCAAGGGAGGAAGGCGGGATCTTCACACATGGGCCCTGCTCACACTGGGACTGAGCCTTGGCGTCCTGGAATTCCATATGCACCTCCCACACTCACCGGGTCCCTGCCTGGGGCTCCCACACCCACGTGGCTTCCCTCCCTCCCAGGTCCAGGGATTCCAGCTTTAACTCCGCAGAGCAATTGCAGCGCTCTGGGCAGAGGGAGCCCACTGCCGCCGGAGAATAAATTTGCCATGTTTTGTAGAGCATGTGGAAGCATATTTGGGGGGGCTTAATCTTCTTAATAAATCGTTCTCAGATTGTACACTATTAAACCCCCGGAAAATTCACGAGCACGCTGGGAATAGAGAACTCATCGGGAAGGTTTGACACCAACAACACAATAAACGCAGCTTCTAAATTGGGTCAGGGAAGCCTCCGAGGCCCAGAGAGAGGACATTCCCCCTTGCCTGGCCCTCCCCAGGCCTATAAATTAATCATGCACACAAAGGAGCCTTGTCCTCTCTTGTCAGAGCCGGGGTGGTGTCTGTGCCCACTGACCCACCCCCACTCCCACCTCGGCTGCAAACAGAGTGCCTGGTGAGGCATTTCAGTGTCTGTGCTTTGTAATTCCTGTGTCTCCACAGCAAGGTGGGTGTACATTTCAGCAAGAGAGATGTAGGTTAGATAGGGGGAAGAACTTCCTGGCGGACTGTGGGCTGGTGTGAAATCCCGGAATGGGCTGCTCAGGGAACTTGAGGAGACTCTTTTCTTTAGGGCTTTTAAGACCTGGCAGACTCTATCCCTCTCTGGCACTCTCAGGCCACTGCCCCGTGACAGCAGTGACCAGAACAGACATTGCCCCAGGGTCTGGTCTCAGGAACCAGCTGGGAAAGTGCCTCTTTCTGGGCCATCTTAGGAAATGTATTACCTGCCTGGCTTAAGCTAATTGGACATGGGGCCAGCAGCCTCAAAGCCCAAGCCCTCACCATGCTCCAACCATGTAGATTTGGAATAGGGAAGTCAAGTGAAGGCTGTCTGTGGTTTCCAGGCTGCGCTAATCCTCGGCAGGTTCCCTCCCTTCCCTGATGCTCTCTGCCTGTTGGAATCCTACTCAAAGGTCTGACGTGGATGCCACTTCCTCTTTGAAGCCCGCCTTGATGTCCCCTGCCCTGTCAGTCAGAATCAGTTACCCCCTTCCTTATGTTTCCTCTGCCTTGGGCCCTTGTCGGTAGGTTCCCGTGGGAGTTCATGGGTCCCACCAGACTGTCAGCTCCTTGAGGACAGGGACTGCGTTGGAGTCCCCTGGGGCCCACACAGTGTCCCTCCCAGGACCGTGCCAGTACTTGCGTGGGTTTTCCAATGCCAGCTCCTGGGAAGTGTCCCCCATGCCCCCCGGTGTAGAAGCTGAACAGCCTGGCTTCCCAATGCCAGCTGTGGGGACTCTGGGCTCTTGAACTGTGAGTAGAGCAGGCACAAGAGGTGGGGACAGGAGGGCAGCACAGGAGGCAGACCCTGGCTGGCCTGCCTTTTTACTCAGTTCTGACACGTCATAAGTCTTTATTCTTTTTTTTCCTGAGCCTGCTTAAAGCCCTCGGATGCAGCAGTCTTTGAGAGAGGTGAAATAGTCCCCAAGTGTATACAGGAGGCCCCCACCCCCAGATGCTGTGTTTCGAGGAGTCCTTTGCCCATGGCAGCCAGCCCCATCCTGGCACAAGCCTGGGCAGGTGCAGCCTCTGAGCCGTCTGAAGGGGTGGCGTGTGGGTTTGAGATGGGGTGGACGGGGGGGGGGGGGGGTGAAGTTCACAGGAAGCGAAGGGATGAGTCCTGGTGGTCCAGCCTCAGGGACAGGATGGAAATGAAGCGGGTGGTGGAACAGGAGACGGCAGGGGACAGCCTGGTCAGGCAGTTGGGGAGCCTGTTCTGGGGCTACCTCCAGCCCCAGCCCCCAGCCCCAGCCAGGCTGGGAAGAAGCTATTTCTCCACCCCCAGCACGTGGGCTGATCTGCTCCCGGCTCACTGGGGCCTCAGAGGTGCCCTCAGCCCCCTGGCCAGCCTGTGGGACCCCAGGCGTGTCGGTGGCTGTGTGTGTGTGTTGGGGAGGCTGGGGCGGTGACTGCAGTGCGGAGCACTGGCTACAGAGGCAGGGCTGTGGTGTGGACCAGGCGGGACATGGGCAGCCAATGCCGCCGGAGGTCAGCAGATGGAGAAAGAGAGCCATGAGACTGCGGGGTCAAGGAGACCTTCGGGCTACTCATTGGATGGCACTAATTCAGTGCCTAAAAATAATCCCGGACTCGGCCCAGCACTTCAGAATTTTCCAAGCTCTTTCAGACCCACAAACGCACGCCAGTCCCTGATGGGCCTGGAGAAAGCACGTTCCCTCCTTATTTGACCGAGGGGAACGTGGAGTTCTCGGGCAAACTTGCGCAGGGCCTGCGCTGGCAGCTGGTAGAACGGACTGGAGCTCGGGTCTCTCCGGCCGCAGGTTCTGCGTGGCCGCCTGTGCACCTGCGTGGACACGGAGTGAGGGAGGAGTGGCTTTGCTGTCCAGACGCCCTGCCCGCAGGGAAGGCCACCTGAGAGAAAGGTTAGGCTGTGGGCGAGCAGACACTGGAGGAGAGAGGAGCTCTGATGGGGCTGGGGCAGGGGTAGGGCATCGGCAGGGACTCCCTGTGGGGTACTTCGGAGCAGAGCAGAGAGAGGTGGCACGGGGGTGGAGGCCATCCAAACACAGGGCACTTGTGAGTGAGGACAAGACAGTAGGAAGCAGATTTAGGCCCAGCCAGCTTTTGGAGCCTTGGCTACCCAGCCTGAGCACCCCCTGCAGGGCCGAGCGGGCACTCTGAGCACGCAAATCACATTTGAAGAAGCCTGCTGTGGAGGACCCGCTGGGCAGTCTCGGGCCCAGAGGTCATTTGGGGGCAAATCGTGACTGCACCAGCCCCCTGGCTGTACCCAGAGGTCACCTCTCCCCTCCTCGCCTCGCCTGCTCTGTCCTTCTCCTGGCCAGACCTCCCGCTCCAACCCACTTTTATTCTCCCTTTAGCATAAAGAAGAGAGAAATTTGCTTCTTAAGATGGCAAAGTGACTGAGGAGAGGAAAACAGTCAAAGGAAGAGAGGTGGTTGCCACGGAAACTAGAAAGTAGAAGCAGAAACTTTCAGGAGCAGGAGGGGAGGAAAGCAGACCTAGTGGCTGAGGGCCAAGGGGGATGGGGTGACTGGGCGCAGCACCCCCTGCCAGAGGGAGCAGGTGGCCACCTGGGTGCTCCCGAGCCTGGGTGTGAGGTGCCTGGTTGCAGAGTGAGGTCAGCAGCTTGTGGTCTGAGGAGGAGCTCATGCAGCTGCCCAGATCCCTGCGCGGCTTGGAGCCGCCGGTCACACTTTGCCAGGAGCAGCCCCGGGATTTGTTCCCTGCAGGTCTTTGCACGATGTCTCATCACTGTTCTAACATGCAACAATGACGTGGCCCAGGACCGGACAGTTTACAAGGCAGCTTCCCATGCGTTGCCTCATGCAAGTCCCGTGATCGTCCTGGGAGGACAGAATGGGGGGATGAGGCCCAGAGAGATTAGGAGACTTACCCCAGGGCACACAGTTGAGGACCACCAGCGTGGGACTGCAAACCCTGGGCTCTCAGGCTCTAAAGCCCCGAGCTCCCCTTGGTTCCCTGCTACTTTTTGTTTTTGAGTGGGTAGCTCTGCCTGGAGCTGTGCCCTCCTGTAGCCTCGCGCCTTCTCATCCCTCACCCCGGTAGGACTTCCTTCGGGGCTCTGCCATTGCGTCTGTACAGCGCTGGGGAAGTTGCTTCTCTCTAAGGCTTGATTCCTCCATCTGTAAAATGGGCGTAACAGTACCTTCTGCCTCGAGAGGTGGCTGTGAGGATGCAGTGAGACAATCCAAGTCAAGTACTAGGCACAGAGGGCACCCTGAGAAATCTCCTTCACCACCTCTGACCCTCACAAGCACCCAGTGGGGTAAGCAGGGCTGGGGTGCAGCCCCCTGTAGTGCAGAGACGTTTCCTCATCTGTGAAACAGATCTGATGAGTTCCTGCCTTGCCCAGGGAGTTAGAGGTAGATTAAGATCATGGCTGTGGATCTGGAGAGCAGAGGCTGGATGGGGAAGCGCCAGAGTCTCCCGCCCGAAAACTGACCACCAGGGCCCCAGTGGGCACTGGGCATCTCAGCCTACATTCTTTCTGCCAGAGGGAGGGGCGGGGGAGGGGAGAGGAGTTAGGCCTCTGCCCAGTTAGCCCCGAGTGTGAGGCTCGGACCTGTTCAGGGTTTGGGTCTGAAAGGGGCCCTCAGAGTCCCACGTGGCCTCATGGGCCTGCTCCTGAATTGGAGCCAAGCCTTAGATTCCTCCTGGGACAGGCCCAGGGAGCCCAGTGTATTATTGAATGGCAGAAAGGCAGCACGCTGCCCGTGGACGATAATGGGGGACATTTATTGGATGGACTATAAATCATAGAATGAAAAGCACTGAAACCTGCAGGGAGGAAAATGAATAAGTCCTGAGCTGTGACTTGTTTGGGGTGGGGGCAGAGGGCAGTTGGCCCGTTTTGCCTTGAGCCCAGGAGCTTCAAGATATGGGGAGGCCCAGAGGTCTGAGGGCTCCGGTGTACATTCATGTTTGCCGTGCTCTCAGGCAAACACGACTGTGACCGCCCCCCCTTGATTGGCAGCAGCCGGGTGACAGCCCAGGCTGGGCACTGGGGTTACGACGGTGAGCCAGGCAAACAGGACCTGACCCTTGGGGGAGCAGTGTGCCAGGAGAGACAGATGTAAGATGAATCATCAAAAAATAGATATCATATAAAAGCCAGAAATTGGTAACAAGTGTCCATAAAAAAAGAGAGAGAAAGAAAAAAAGAAGATATTATTGCACAGTGTGATAGGTTCCCTGGAGGAAAGGTGCAGGGAGCCTGGAGAAAATGATGCGGGAATCTGTGGGTTGGGGGAGGGGGAATGCAGTGAGTTTGGGGAGGAAAGAGGGGTGGTTTCTCTGGAAAGGGAGTGTGAGTAGGAGTCGGCCAGGTGGCTCAGAAGAGCCCAGGGCAGAGATGAGCCAGAAAGAGTGTCCAAGGACCAGCGAGGCCAGGGTGGCTGGACCAGAGGGCTGTTTGTAAAATGCTTGCTTTGGCTGCTGTGTGGAAAATAGATGCAGAGGGCAAGAGAGGATTTGGGGGGACCAGTTAGGAGCTGTGGGAGTCCCCAAAGCTAGAGATGGTGGTGACCTGCATCCAGGCAATGACAGTGGAGATAGAGGTGGACAGACAGACTCAAGCTAGAATTTGGAGCTAGCAATAATCTGTTCACGGGGGACTCAGAGTCTAGGAAGCATGCCCCACGTCCTGTGTCCTAGGTATGGGAACTGTGGGAGCAAAGACAAGAGGGAGAGAAGTGATGGGGGGCTGGGACCAGTGTGGCTGAGGAAAGGGTAGGTGCAGGGAGTGATGAGAGGTGAGGTCAGGGAGGGGGCTGGGCAGCATCCACTGACCACTACCCCGGGCTGGAGCTGGAAGCCAAGGCTTGGGCTTTATTGCTTCAGGACCCTTTTTTTTTTTTTTTTTTACAAATGGCTCCGTCTTCTTTGCCTCTGGAAAGGGGCCAGCTGGTTAATTACCGGGGGACAGGTGAGGGGAAACCATTTGTGGCAGCACGGGGCCACCATTAGGAGCCAGGCTGCGTGAGATCGAGTCCTGTCTCTGCCACCATCACGTTCTGTGCCTGTGAAATGGGAGAGTGATCGTGTCCCCCTCTTAAGGTTGTTATAGGACTCGCTGAATTATTTTGCCTGGCAGAAACTAAGCACCGAATTGGGTTAGTAACAATGTCCTGTGTGATCTTGGGCAAGGCTCTCCCCTTTCTGGGCCTCGGTCCCTCCTGGCTAGTCTGTGCAGAAACTTTGGGTGAAGGTTCTGTAGTCTCCATATGCCAGCAGTGTCCAGAGTGCACCCCCAAGCTGGCAGTGTCACCCTAGATGGGACTGTGTCCCTCCCAGCCTTGTAAGGAGACACCAGGCCTATCGGGACTGTAAAGGGATATTTTAATCAGCCCAGGACCTGGTGAGGTCAGAGGGCACAGGGACCAAGACAAAGGGGACCAGTCAGGGCTGCTGCCCGGCCTGAGCTGACCCACTGGGCCCCAGAATCTAGACCGCACTTGGGGAGCCTGGGGAGGAAGGGTAAGCTGGGACTTCACTGTGGAGCAGGACCTGGGCGAACTGAGTGTTCTCCGTCCATTCTGAGCCTAGTTTGCCCGTCTGCATGGGGTGCGGAGAAAGGGACAGGCTGCAGTTTGTAAAAGGCTTGAGACACTGTCAGGGGCCGGGATCCCAGAAGTATTCCTATAGAGCCCGGGGCCCTGAGAGAGAGCAATGGGTGGGTCAGTGTGGGCCCACCCCCTGCTGGTTAAAATGCAGATTCCTGGGCTCCTCCCCAGGCCAGTGAAATCAGACCTTCCCACTGGGCCTGGGCTTCTGCATTTTAACATGCTCCCCTGGGGGATGGAAGTGTCTTAACATCTGAGAACTGGGGTTCTGGGCCATCCCCTTTGCACCAGTGGGGAACAGGGACCCAGAGGGCATGCAGGAGGTTTATCCAAGTCACTCAGCAAACTGGGACCCAGTGCCATGCCGCTTTGGGGTCCCCAGGGAGCAGGCACAGCTCTGGGAGCTCTGGAGTCTTGGGCCTCCCCAGCCAGGCTAGTACTCCCCACCCTAACACCTGGGCCAAGAAAGACTTTGTCCTGGGGCCCCACAGCCCGGCAGGGGGCAGCACCTGCCAGCACCTCCTGAGGGCGCCAGGCTGCTGCTTGGGCCTGGGCCTGGCAGAGAGTGGGAAGACAGGTCTGTGCATGTGTGGGGGGCCTCTACTGGGGTTGTATATGAGAGAGGGGACAAACATGAGGTCAGAGAAAGGTCCAGAAAATTCTGCAGCTTCCTGGGACAGATGCTACAGGGAGAGAGGAGAGGGCCGTAGTGACAGAGGGGCTGTGTAGAGGCCTTTGTGACCCAGGCTGCTTCCCCAGGCCTCTTGATAGGGCTAGGATCAACTCAGAGTCCCCACCCATGTCCCCTAAGCTTTCTAATGAAGGTAGCCAGGAGGGGTGAGGGGGTGGGGCTAAAGGCCGAACTCCAGCCCCATCTGCCCTACTGGCTCCTCCTTACTGTGCCTATAACAGTTCCATCTGCTGCTGGGAACTGAGGGAGGACCCAGAGTGTGTCTGAGTGACCTTGGGCAAGTCCCAAGCCCTCGGAGCCCTGGGTTGAGGGTGGGATGACCGCTAGATCTCTAAAGGTCTCTGCAATTCTTAGCTGTGGGAAAGCAGCTTCACTTTCAGACTTTCTGAGGCCAGGGACCAGTTTGATAATGAGCTCCCTGTCATCAAAGGTATGCCAGACAAGGCTGAGTGAATTTTACTTCCTCTTAAGCCTTTGCTTGTGGTTCTGAACCATCCCTCCTCTACACCCTGACTGTCTGTCTTTCTGTGTAAGTTTTTAATCACCAGGAGAGCCACACCTGGGGAGAGGGACAAGTCCCCAGCTATGGGGGGAGCCTGGCTGCTGATTTCCAGGATGACCTTGAACTTGTTTTCCTTGGCCCCAAACTTCCAGCTACTTCCTGTACGAGCAGGCGCAGAAATTCTAGGGCCCCAGCCCTTCCTCCCCTCCGTGGAATTTCCAGACAAAGTGCTGTTCCCAGGGTGGGGGCTGGGCCAGCATTGTTCTGGCTCTGAAAAGAAGTCGAGGGATGACAAGTTGCAGAAGTGACATTTAATCCTCACCTACACAGCCTTGGAATACCAGCTATGGGCTGGGTGGGATCTCCAGGAAAAGCGTAAGTTCGAGAATCATGGCTGTGGCTCCTGTTTATGTTCCAGACTGGGCACAGAGGCGCCCAGTGTCAGTGGCCAAGGGTCCTGAAAAGCCACCCCATTTTACAGGAGGGGAAGCTGGAGCTCTGAATGGGAGGGGACCTGGTGAAAGGCCCACGGCAAAGCAAAGGCATTGATTCATCCATTCATTAATTCTGTGCCTGTTGCCTGCATAGAGTCAGGACTTCCAGCCTGGCCTCCTGACCACCCCCGGGCTGCCACTGAAAGTCACCCCTGCGGCTTGCTGTCTACATGTCTTCTAGAGGCAAGCCCAGGCCCAGAGTGGTGAAGCCACTTGCTGCTGGTCCCACAGCTGCCCTTCTTGAGAAGAATGGGGGCTTTGAGCCCAGCAGCCTTCATCCACCTCATTCATCAAGTGTTTATTGGGTGCTGTTCTGTGCACTGGGGGTAGGGCTATGACAGGCCTAGCGGGGCCCCTGCCCTCATTCAAGTTTGGGGGAAGACAATTAGAGAACAACTGAATACACAGATAAGATAGTTTCAGGAAGTGATACTGTTGAAGAAAATAAAACAGGGCAATGGGCTAGGGTGTGGGGATTGGGGCAGAGGCACTTGAGATAAGGTGGCCGGGGAAGGCCTCTGAGGGTGTGATATTTGAGCTGAGGCCTGAGTGACAGGGAGGTGCTGACCAGCTGAAGACCTGGGGTTAGTGCGTGAGGCCAAAGGAACACCCTGCAGAGGCCCGGAGGTGAGACTACGTTTGGTAAGTTTAAGGATTGGCAGGATATCTAGCCGAGTCTAGAACCATCTTAGTCAGTGGCTCCCTAGAAAGCTCTTTTAAGAATTTGGATTCAGCCAGGCCTGTGTGGCTCGGACTGAGAGGTCCTGGTTCAATTCCTGGTCAGGGCACATGCCCGGGTTGCTGGCTCCGATCCCCAGTAGGGGGCATGCAGAAGGCAGCTGATTGATGGATCTCTCTCACATTGATGTTTCCATCTTTCCCTTCCTCTCTCTCTCTAAAAAAATCAGTAAAAACATATTTAAAAAAAAAAAAAGAAGAAAAGAAAAAGAATTTGGATTCCTTGGCTCCACCCAGCAACCTTTGGGTTCAGTGGTGTGGGGAATCTCTTTCTGAATGCACCCGGTGTAGTTCCTGGGCATCCAGCCTTGCCCACTCCTGCAGGCCTGCCTCACAGAGCCAGCCCCTCCTTTCATAGTTGCAGAGCAAGGATCAGAGAGGGTGGTGACTTATGCAAAGTCCTGCAGCCACACAGCAGGAGAGCCAGGCCTGAGCCCAGATTCTTTGCCTCTCAGGCCAGGGTTCCTTCCTTACCACTCTACTTCTCCCCTTCTGGAGGGGCTGCCTTGGCCTCACCCTCGCTTGGATCCACCTCGCATCTCTCTACTCAGTCTCACTCCCCAAACACCCTGCACAGTCTGCTTCCTAGGGACCACTCCGTCCTCTGCTCCAGCCACACCGTTTTACACACTACCCTCAGATGGTCTTCACCCCAGGCCTTTGTCGTGCTGTCTCCCCCTCCAAGATCACCCTCCTCTGCTCTCTATCCAGGCAACTCCTACTCAACCTTCTAGCTCAATGCCAGTGTCTCTTCCTCTAGGAAGCCTTCCAGGATTTCTCCCTCCTCTGAATTTCCTCAGTGAGGACTTCAGATCAGATGGGCTCAGCCACTCTTCCCAAATGCTGCTACCATCTCTCAGTCAGTCTAACTGAGAGGCTGCTCTGGGCTGGTATCTGTGCTGACCAGCTCTGGCTGTCCTGCTCTCAAGGAACCCCCAGATAAGTGGGAAAAGAAATGGCCTGGATGGGGTAGATGTTGACCAGTTTATACAAACGGCTTTGATTCACTATGCTATTTGACCTTCCACAACCTCACAAAGTATAAGTATCACGATTCCTATCATATAGTTGAGGAAGCAGAGGCACAGAGAGGTGAAGGCAGCAATCTGGGGTCACACAGCCAAGGTGCTAGTTCCTGACTGTGAATCTTGCACCCTTCTAGCTTCCTGCCGAGGAGCTGGCTACTGGATTTGTTCATCTGTGCTCCTCAGTGGGATCTGCTGGGGTTGGGTAAGGCCCACCCCCCTGGAACCCAGGCCAGTGCCAGCCTTGAAATGGTTCACAGATGACCGGGCAGGCCTGCCTAGGAAGGAAGGGGCTCTCTGAGCTCACACTGGGACCATATGTCACCCTCTCTGGTGGCCCAGTGGGCGTGGGCTGTCTGGGCCCCTCCACTGGAAGAGGAGGAAGAAGCCTGGAAACTTGGAGACTCTGCCCTGGCCCGGGTGGGAGAGGGAGGGCTGCAGGTCCACCTGGAGCTTGGCAGCGTTTCTGGGTCAGCGCAGGCAGAGGAAGTACAGGAACAGAGTGGCTCCAGGCCTGGCCATCTGGGCTGCAATGCCGGCCGCTAGTGTGGGGGTGCGGAAGGAGGGGCCAGGCTGGGGCCTGGAGACTGGATCCCAGCTTCCTCAGGCCACAGGATTGGAGTCCTCAGCTTTGGGGGAAGCGGGCCTGGGGTGGAAGCCCAGGGTACCTGTGGGCAGAATGGATCAGGTGTTCTAAGACCGGTGGTCTAAGTAATTGAGGGGAAAGCGGGTTTTGGCAGCTCTGTTTGGGACTAACCCCCAGCTGCGATGTGTGACCCCAGACAAGTCACCCTCTCTCCTGGCCTCACTTCCCATCCCCAGGGAGCGATGCTACTTCATGCTGGGTGGGAGGGGCCATCAGACCCTTGAGGACAGGAGAAGTGATGCCACATCCCCAGCTTGCCATGCGTTAGGCAGGGTCCTCCGGAGGGGCAAGTGGCCGTCCTCTAGGGCCTCAGCTTCCCTGCTCCGTCATCTACTCTGACAGTCCCAGACTTTATGACAGGCAGTTGACATATACAGGGGGAGTTGTATGTTCTCTTTTCTGGACAGAGGGACGTTTCTAGATCCTGATGGAATCCATGGTGGGGGACTGGGCAGAGATATTGTGTCTCTGAGGCCCACAGAGGTCAAGGGGCTTTCTATGAGTTACACAGTGACCAAAGAACACCGTGACCCTGCCCAGTGGCCTTCTGCTCCTGTTAGAGCCCTGACCTCTCCCAAGGCGTCACCTCAGCCCTGGTTTGGGTGACTTGACTTAAAAAACACTCGCACTCCCTGAGCCTCCGCCTGTGTGTGTTGAAATGTCCATGCTTGACGGATTCCCAATTCCGCCTCTGTTCAGGGGGCAGAGCCGTCCAACCCCAGCTGGATGTCATTACATTCGTTGGTGGCTTTAGAGAGGAAGTCCCCAGGGGTGGGGATGGGGCAGTGGAGGCGGTGGATGCTAAGCTGGGCCTTGAGAGCTGGGGTGTGACCTCACAGGGCTTCTGTGCCTTCTACTCGGTGGGCAGGGCCCCGCTCCAGCTCCCCCATCTATTGAATGAAGGTCCTACTCCTGGTCCAGCCTCGTTCCCGGATGAAGGATGGACTCAGGAAGCTGTCACTGCCTGCCAGACAGACCACCTCCCAGGACAGAGGCCCATGACCTTAACCATGAATGACCCTGCAGCATCCCCACCCACACCCCTGCCCAGGGCTCCAGCTACTCCAAGGTTGAGATCTGCCTGGGAGGCGGATGTGTGCAGGGCTGTCTGGCTGGGGACTTCCCCTGGTCACCACTGCCCACCTCGTCCTAACAGGAAACCTGACAGGTCTGAGTCGTCCAGACACCCATTGTGTGGGGCCTGGTGTGGGCTCCAGTGTTTCCCCTGTTAGGACTTTGGTCCCTCTTCTCCTCCTGGTCCTTGTCAAAGCTGTTTGTTTAAGGAAAGTTCCAGGCTGTTGCCCCTCCTCCATCTCTGCATTAAATCCCGTTCAACTTTAAGACTTTTGCTCTTTTCAGCCTGCCTGGGTTCAAATCCTGACTCTTAGTGCAAGCTGTGTGGCCTTAGGGAACTTACTTACCCTCTCTGTGCCTCCAATATTTTCTGTAAAATGCACATGGTAACCATCTGCCTCATAAAATGCTGCAGATAGCCCTGGCTGGTTTAGCTCAGTGGTTAGAGCGTTGGCCCGCGGACCAATGAGTCATGGGTTCAATTCTGGTCAAGGGCACGTACTTTGGTTGCGGTTCATCCCTGGCCCTGGTCGGGTCGTGTGGGAGGCAACCAGTCAATGTGTCCCTCTCACATAGATGTTTCTCTCTCTCCCTCCCTCCCACTCTATCTGATGATAAATAGAAAAATATCCTCGGGTAAGGATTAAAAAATAAATAAAATAAAATACTGCAGACAGGGTCTGGCACACAGTACATGCTGAATAAAATTTATTAGTATTAAATTCAAACTTCACCCCCAGACAAACCTTCCTAAGCCAAACTTGTAACCTTCCTAGATTAGCAGTCTTGGACTTTTGTGGTCCCCTCCAGGCATGAGCATCTCTCTTCCCTGGGGGGAGTCTGGTGTTGGATAACTGGTGCTCCTTGCTCTTGTTTTCCTTCTGCACAAAAGGGCCCCCCAGGAAAGTCTGGGCCCTTCTGCTTTGTGCTCAGCTGGAGAAATGGGTGATCTGTCCTAACACTGGAGGAAAAACTGTTCTTTATGGGCAATTTAAGTTTGTTTAAAGGTAATTCTGACAGTAGGTTTTTTGCTCCTTCCTCAGTGACTGTCAACCTAACACCCCAGTAAGATGTGGGACTGCACTGGGCTGGCCCCCACCCCTGCATTGGGTACCCTTCCTGACCAGTCCTGGCCTGGCCTGTGGTTTACCTGGACTTCCAGCTTGTTCTCAGGCCACCTACCACCTCCTTCCCAGCAGGGTGCAATTCTTATCCAGACACCCAGATGCTGATGTTTCTCTGTCCAGAGGGAAATTGTGTGTGTCCATCCTCCCAGATCTCCTCATTATTCAAACTGACTGGTGGGATGTGGTGGGGTTGGGGAGTGTCTCTTGTTGGGGCTCAGACTTCTTTAATAAGGGGATGTTTGAGCTGGGTCCTGAGGCATGCAGAGGAGTTCACCAGGTGGGTGCAGAGGGGAGAGCTTCATGGCAGCCATCTGACCAATAGGGCAAAGGCTGCAAGTGGGAATGAGCGGGGAGCCTTTGGAGGCCCAGAGCAGAGAGATCAGGTTGAGTGGTTGGGTACAAGGGGAGGTGGGTGCTCTGTGATGGAGCTGGGCCCTTTCTGATACTATGGGAGTCCATCTTTGGAAACTTTGGAGGGTCAGTGAAGGTGGTGAGTGGGGTCGGGTCAGATCTGATTTAGCCTGCACAATTCCAGGCCCCACCCAGACCCACTGAATCAAAAGTCTTGGGGGGAAACCCCAGAAATATGCACTTGTAATGAGCCGGAGTGAGGTGGAGGCTCAGGGGTATGAAGGCTGAAGCCTTGACCCCCATGCAAAGCAGCACGTGGGGGAGATGGGAGTTGGGTCTATCCTGGAGCCCCCCTGAAAGCAAGACCGCTGACAGACTATATCAGTCCTGCCCCCACCCAGGGGTCTGTAGCAGAAGTGGTGGTGGTGGTGGGGGGGCATTCTCAAGTGCCCCTCCTCCAGTCTAGGCAGCCTCCGGAAGGGGGGCTGCTTCTGTTTGAAGGGAGGAGGCCACAGGGGCAGCGGGAGGGGGTGGGTGGCTTGCTCTACAGCAGGATTGATTCCAGATGCTCTGCTGGGCTTGCAGGGAGCTGCCTTTGTCTGCCTGCCTGCCCAGGGGTCCTGGGCCAGGAAGAGGGACAGGGAGCCCAGGCCCCTCTCTCCCAGCTCCTGCCCTGCTCCCTTCCTGCTCAGTACCCCAGCTGGTACCTACTTAGTACCCAGTGTGTAGAGATGTCCAGCTTAGGTGGTTGGCAATGCCCACCCCATCCCAAGGCCTGTAATGCAGAAGCTTCCCCCTCTTCATTAGCTGGCCCTCCTCCCTTCCACAAGGCAGATAGGTTGGGGGTCCATAGCTTCTCCTAGTAGGCAGGGAAACTGAGGCAATAGAGAAGGACTTGAGAAACCCAAGATTATGCAGAGAGACCATACTAGACTTTTGGAGCCCGACTGTATTTACAGATGAGATCTTGAGTTTCTGGCCACTTCCCCCCTCCCTACACACACACACACACACACACACACACACACACACACACCTAAATCTGCTTGTTGGGGGGCCCAGGCCAGGAGCACTCCTCCCAACAGGAAGGCTGGAACCTGGCTGATGGGGGATTCCTGCTTCGGGAAGGAAATTGGTCCAGCTGAACTCCAGGCCCTGGGCAGAGAGCTAGACTTCTCCACCCTGAGCTAGACTTCAGGGAATCCTCCACCCACTCAACACTGGTGGACCTAGCAGTAGAGGTTATTCCTTCCTGGAAATACCAAGGGTGGGCAGGTGGCTGCGGGAGCCCCTCCTGAGTGGGGAAGCTCAGAGATGGGGAGGAAGATGCATACTGTGAAGACTCACAACTTGCCTCTGGACTGAGGGCCTGGGTCCAGCTCTTCCCCAGGGTCTCTGCCCTGGTAAAAGATGCTCCTGGCAATGTCTATTATTGAGAATAAGCCAGAGCAATGCTTAACCCAAAGGGGGCTAATGGGTTGCAAGCCCTGTGGTTTTCCATGTTCCCCCAGGACTGACCAGTACTCCGGGGAGAGGAACCGGGGGGAGCTGATAGCTTTGGATAACCCAGTGTAGGTTTGGAGGAGCAATAGCCCTCCTGCCCCTCCCCCCTGGTCCAGAGAAGGCGCCTGGCTTCCAGCTGTGATCCAGGCTCCTCCTGACCTGGGGGCCCTCCCCCTGGCTAAGGGAGCAAGGGAGGGGGCTACCCTTGTGAGGTGCAAAACCTGGCCTGGATTCCTGCCCAGACTGCCCCACCCCCTCCAGTGCCCCACCTTTTCAGCTGTTCTGGAGCAGGACATTCAGAAGGCCTTAGGGGCTTTTGTGTGACTCTCCCACAAACACACCCCTAAGACTGAGCCCCAGGCTAAGACCACTTGCCTTTGTTACTTTCCCTGTGACTGAGGCAAGTCAAACCTTTCTGTCAGGGCCTCATTTTCCCTTTCTGTACTTGAGGGGATGGAGCTCAGGCAGGTGGTTGTCTGAATAAAAGATAAACGCTGATGTGCAGACTAGGGAGAGCTGGAGAGAGAGACACCACCAAGGACCAGGCTAGTCAGGGGAGGCTAGAGGAGGTGGGCCCTAGAAAGATGGACTTTGGCCAGACAGAGTCAAGTCTGCTGGGAGCAGGGCAAAGAGGCATGAGAAGTTAGGGGAGTGGTCGTGGGGGCTGGAGGGGGGTTTGGTTGGGGCCAGATAGATGGTTGGAACTTCATATACCAAGGGGGGTTGTTTGGACTTGTTGCTTTTGGACGCTGGGGAGCCATAGAAGGTTCTTGAGCTGAGGCGTGAGTGACACGGAGACAGCTTTTCAGCAAATTACTATAGCACTAGTTGGCACCCTCCCTTCTCCCAGCCTCAGTTTCCTGTCCCTGCAGTAGGGTAGGGGTTGTTCTGTCCTGCCGGGAGGCCTGCCAGAGCTGCTGTAAATGCCCAGTGGGAGAAGACTTCACAGCATCTGTGGGGTTTATTTGGGGCAGGTCTAGATTAAATGGGGGCAAAACGTTCAGATTTGGCAAAGACCCACTGGGTACACAGGTGTTCATTATGTTTACTCTTTGTGTGTTGGAGATATACACTATAATTTTAATTACATTAAAAAAAAGTGTATCAAACGGGAGAGTTTTTAAAATGTAAAGACTAGGCAAGTATCCTGCGTGAAAGGAAGTCTATTTAACCTGGCTGGGGCAAGGGCCAGTGGAATAGCGCGTTTTCCGGTGGCAGAATCCCACTGAACACCGTGCCCGCCTGGCCGCCCGGCGTGCGCCCTGCCCGTACCGGGGAGCGCGCACACGTGGGTATGCACCGTCTCCAACCGCCGGCGGAATGGGGCGCCCAGTGCACCCCGAGGTTGAGCACGGAGGCGGTGACCCTCCTGGGGACCGGCCGGGGGTCCCGGGGCACTCCAGGCACCCTCTCCCTGCGGACTCCAGGCCGGGATTTCTCCCGCACTGACTTTTCGGGCCGGTGCCAGCCCAGCCCCGGTCCCCGGCCCCTGCCGCGGGGCCGGCTGCTCCTGGGAGGGCGGGGACTGGAGGAGGAGTTTGAGGGACTTTGTGGGGCAGCCTTGGCCTCGGCCCGCCGCACCATCGCGGGGAAACGCTGGGACGCCCGCCGGGCCGGCCGGAGCGGGTGATGGGGCCCGTGTGAGCGCGCCCAGGCCCGGCCCGGTGCCCGGCGGGCGGCAGCATGTCCGCGGGCGGCAGCGCCAGGAAGAGCACCGGGAGGCCCTCCTACTACTACCGGCTGCTGCGGCGGCCCCGGCTGCAGCGACAGAGGAGCCGCTCCCGCAGCCGGACCCGGCCCGCCAGGGGTAGGAGCCACCCCGACCCCTGACTCCCAGGCCCTCCCTACTGCCACTTCACCACCTGACGCCCTGGGATGCCAGGGATCCTGGGACTCCCTCCTCCGCCCCCTGTAGTTGCTCGTTTCTGTGTTTGTCTGATCCCCATTCCCCCAGCTGCTCCCTCAGCCTCCCTCCTCAGTCTGGAAACTGAGGCTCCAGTGTTTCCCCTTAAGCCACGGGTAGGGAAACGGGAGCTCGCAGTCACGGTTCTCTCTCTTCCCCTCCGAGATTCCACCTCCTGCTCCACTGTGCCTCAGTTTACTCAGCAGCTGAGCAGTAAAGCTGAGTGCACCTGGGCTTTGCCTCACTTTGCCTTCACTGCTCTGGCCTCTCATCTTAGTCCCCAGCCCCCACCCCCTCCTCAGGGACTTAACTGGCCGCTCCACCTCTTGGGTGGAGGGACAGGTGCTTGGACTTCAGGGGACCCTGTCCCCAAGGGTCCTTGGTTTCAAAGGAGCCTAGGCTGGTAGGATTTATCTGGGACCCCTCCCAGTGGGTGGGCTCCACCTCCTTTGAAAAGAGTTTCTCTCTTTCAAGCCCTGGTGGCTGGTTGGGGAGGAGGGGGAGGTTCCAGGAGCATTTTCTTTTTCCAGTAACAGGATCCTCAGCTGGAAACGGGTGTGATTCAGGGGTCTGCCTTCTGGGCCGGCTGGGGGGAGGTGTACTTCCTTCCACCGCAGGGTGGGAGGGAGGGGAGGAGGCCCCCTGGAAGGAGGAGCTCCTAGAAGCTGCCTGGGAGGCCGGGTGGTGGGCAAAGGCTCAGGCCCACTGAGGTGCCCACGGTGGGAGGGAGGAGGTGGGTTGGTAGCACCCAGCAGGGACCTGGGCCGAGTTCACACCATCAGGTTGTCTTTGGAATGGGGAAGGCTGGCTTGATGCTTGATTGGAGAGCTGTTTGAGCAAATCTGTGCTGGGAATCTGTCAGACCTGGGGTCAAATCCCCAGCCCTCCAGGTGCTGGTTGTGGGCCTGGGCCCTGTGCTGTTTCCCATGAACCTCAGTTTTCTGATCTCTTTGAGACTAAATGAAGCAGGAGGGCAGTAATGCTCATTTACTTCCCCCCAGAATGGGGAAGACTTTTCCCATGGTCAGGGCTGAGCAACAACATACAGGCTTCCTCAGGAAGTAGGCAGTTCCTGAAGTAGTGAGTTCGCTGTGCTTGGAAAGGTTCAAGTTGAGTCTGGGAGATGTGCACAGGTGCGTGCTGGGAGTTCAGTCCTCAAGGGTCTCTCAGGGCCTGTGATCCATCCCCTACCCTTGCCTTTCTTAAAGTGACCTCCAGCTGGTCTCTTCCTCCAGGTTTGGTCTGGGAGACTGGAGATCTGGGTTCAAGCAATGTGACTTCAGGCAAGTCACTTCCTTTTTCTGAGTCTTAGTTTCTTGAACTGTAAAAGGGGCTAGCAGTATATGGAGGATTCCATAAAAAAACGGGTTCATGCTGTGAGAAATGATACCAAATGTACCAATGCCCAGTAATGTGGGCCACCTTGAGTCCTCCTGTACCCACCCCGCCCTGCTCTGTGCCCTGAATGACCTTTCCCTCCACTCTTCACCTCAGTTTGGTTCCACCCCTGACCACAGAGTCACAGAGAGGACTGGAAGTCCCCCTCTACTCAGCTGACTGGGTTGGAGACAATCAATGTGTCTGGGTGCTGCCTGAGCCCCAGCTCCCAGGCCCCGCCCACCTGCGCAGGAGCCCTGCATGGTGTCTCAGCCTTGAAGGAGCTCAAAGCCTGCAGGGAGGAGGGAGGAGACTGTTGCTGAGCAGAAATTTCAACAGGGGAAATCAGGGAGACCTTCACAGAGGAGGTGACATTTGAATTGGGTCTCATAAGTTGGGTAGAATTTCCCTTTGTAGAGGGAGTGGTTACGTCAGATCCCGATTCAAGCCCCAGCTCTGCACAAAACTATCCTTTGACCAGTTACCTCTCCAAGCCTCAGTGGCCTCATCTGGTAAATGGGGGTAGTAATGGCAGGGTTGTTTAAGAAATGAGGGCAAATGCATGGGAAGTTGGAAGTCTGTGCTGTCTGGGACTTAGGCTCAGTTGAGTGTGAACTGTTGTTGTCCTTACCCTGGACAGTAGGAACAGCCTGTGCAAAGACAGGGAGAAGGAAAATGTCTTACTTAGGTGAGGTAGGCATTTTATCCTGGGGTGGGGGAGGGGCATGGTATGGGGAATAGCTGGAACAGTAGTTTGGGCCTGACAGAGGAGTGATAGGGAGTCATGGGTGGGGGGTGAGAGTTGTCTGGCAGTGTGAGAGGCGGAGGCTGGAGGCCTCTTGCCCACCTGGGTAGGGGGTGGCTAGAGCACCACTAACCTCCCTCCATTATAGCCCAAGATCCCTGACTCTGCCCCTAGGGCCACCCCCTCCTGAGGGCAGTGCCCCCACCCAGGTTGTAACTCATGTTGGGGAGCCACCTGGTGGCCTTGAGTCCATCCCTTCTGATCTCAGGCCTCAGTCTCCCCATCTGCATAGGGGATTGGTCCCATGGTAGTGACATCAGACGCCAGAAGAAGGGGTGGGACCCAGTACCACAGCCCTGATCAGGCCTTTGCTCCACTCATTCTGGCCTCTGCCACTAGCAAGGACAGTGACGGAGAATTTGGTGTGTGTGTGTGTGTGTGTGTGTGTGTGTGTTTGTTCAGAAACAGGAAAGTGCAGGGAAGAGTTGGCTGTTGTTGGGGGCCCACAGCTGGCCTGGCTGGGGAAAGGGTAGTGACCAGGCTGCCATCTCTGAGGAAGCTCCCTGCCCCTCTGGAGTGGTGGGAGGGGGCCCACGGCAGACTGATGGGCTGTAAGTGAGGGACAGTGTCGGCAGCCCCCCTGGTTTGACTAAATAGGGCTCTTCCTTTCTCTGGGTCCCAGTTTTCCCATCTGAAGAACGGGCAGAATAGACCTGCTGTTGACGGTGGCCTGAGACAGTCAGCCCCCTCTGTGCCCATCCAAACCTCTGTTGCTCAGCCCTGTGTCTTGGCTGCTGTGTAGTCCCCTCCTTTCCACCGGGGCCTATTTCCTTTCAGGATCTGCTGGAGTCTGTCTGTGGGATCTTAAGAGGGGGTTCCCAGGAGTGCCCCAGCACATTCTGAGGAATGCAGGCAGAAGGGCCTCACAGAGGTTCCCTGGAGGGCTGGGGCTGACAGTCATCTGATGATGGTCCCTGCCCAGGCCTTAGAACTTGGCAGTTGAGTAATCCAATCTCGGGTACAAATGGGGGCACTGAGGCGCAGAGGGGCCACCATCAGAGCCAGGTATGGAATCTAGGGCTGCTGGCCCTCAGGAAGATGGTGGCGTGGTTGGGAAGGGTGCTGGTTGAGACAGCTGCTTTCTAACGGGTAGCAATGTTTAGGGAAGGCCTGCGCGCCACCAGAGGGAAGGGCTGGGCTGGGACCTCTTCATGGGGACCCTAGCTTCAGTGAGACCTGCTGAGTGGCCCCTGGGCAACAGCTCAGACCTTGTGGGCTGGACAAGCCTGAGCACAGCCCTGAGGGTGGGAGCTGGTTATGTCTTGTAGCCCCAAGGCCTGGCTCTCTACCCCTAACTTGGATGTGCCCCTGAAATTGTACATATACCTTTTTTTTTTCTGCGTTGTCTCTTCCTCTATCCTGCTGAGACAAAAATCCCTCCTTTGGGGCTTGCCTCTGGCTTCTCAGGCCCTCTGCACCCTTACATAACTGGGAGGCTCACTACTGCCTATCATGGCTTGTAATAAAGGTAAACATGGTTTCTCTTTGCTGAGGGCCTACTCAGTGCCTGGCAGTGAGCTTAACTCTGTACTTGCCTTATCTCATTTAGTGCTCACAACAACCCCGTGAGATGGACACTGGTATTATCCTTATTTTATAGATGAGGAAACCATGTCCAGAGAGTGAGAGACTTGTCCAACGTCACAGAGCTCAGAGACAGCGGAGCCCAGCTCTGCCCGACTCCAGATCCTGAGTTGGTAAATGCACCACCTCACTGGCCAGATCTTTCTGCAGTTAGGCCTCAGATAAGGCCACCTCCTTCTCCTGTCTGTTTTGCAGTCAGCGACTCGCCAAGTGTTCTCCACCATCATCTCCCACAATCCTGTCCATCTCGGGAGGGAGGCAGCGGAATGACCTTGTTGGAATCAGTGTGGGGGTCAGTCCTCCTGGGGGCTCCTCTGCCTGCCTGGGCTGACTCAGATGGTCCCCGAGGCCCAGTCTCTTCCAGGACCTGTACCCCTGTATCCTGCTCTCAGTCATGTCTGCCAGCCATGTGCATTCTTTGGGCAGGTCTCAGATCTTACAGGCTCAGCCCTGTTTCTCCACCAAGTCCTTTTGTGCTGATGGTTCAGTGTTCCCTGGTATGAAGTCCCTGGAGACGGGCAGCCAGCCTGAGACCCACTTCCCAGAGCTGTCTAGTTCCTGGACGGAGGCCGGAGACCCCAGTTCATTTGTTGAATGTCGGCCTTTTGGCCTTTGTGTTTGTTTCTGGCCCATCCTCACCACCTTTAATAATAAAGAAGGTCATGCCCGGCCGGTGTGGCTCAGTGGTTGAGCATCGACCCATGCACCAAGAGGTCGCTGGTTCAATTCCTGGTCAGGGCATGTGCGCAGGTTGTGGGCCAAATCCCCAGTAGGGGGCATGTAGGAGGCGACCAATCGATGATCTCGGTCATGGATGTTTTTATCTCTCTCCCTCTCCCTTCCAATCTCTCTAAAATCAATACACAAAAAAATTATTTAAAAAAATCTTTAAATAAATAAATAAATAATAAAGAAGGTCATAGCTTCCTTTTACCTAGCTGAACATGTGCCAGGCCCTGTGCCAAGAGCTTCACCTGATTATCTCATATCTCATTTTAACTTTCCAACCCTCTCAAGAGGTAGGGGTCATAATCATCACTTCCCTTTGCCAGGAGAGGAAACTGAGTTCAGGGAGGTGAAGTTGCTGGCTGTAGAGACAAGTTTCGAACTGAGGCCAGTAGACTCCAAAGCAGGCACGTTGGACCACATGCAGAAGCCCAGTGCTTCTGTTCTTTGGTTGGTGTGGTTCAGCGAGGACTGGATGGGCCCAGAGTGTGCCTTTGATCTCAGTGGGTCACGTTTAGAGTCCTGATTCTCAGGTGCTCTATCTCTGCCCCATTGCATCTCTACTTTCAGACCGAGTGGTACAGGGAGGGTTCAGAGCCTGCTTTGCATGGCTGCTGGTCGGGGAGGTTGCAGAGATTGTCCTGTGCCCTCTTGCAGCTCAGCTCAGCTCAGCACTGGGAGCTACCTGTTCCCCTTGACAACTGGGGAAACCGAGGCCCACAGAGCCAAGCCCATTTGCCCAAGGTCATGTGAAGATGTTGATGAGAGACCCAGGCCTGGATCCAGAGGCCTTTGCATCCTATTTCAGTGTTGGTTTTGTTTGTTGCTTTTCTTAAGATTAGCCCAGCCCGGGAAACTGAGGCAGCTGGGCTCCTTGTTGGGTCTTCTTGGCTGGGGAGGCTCCTGTGGAACTTGACACAAACGCGCTCAGATCCCTGACTACATACGTGTTTCGCTTAGAGACGACATGAAGCCTTTTGACTATTTTTAACAGAAAAGGAACGAACAGCTACAATATTTCCCCTGTACCTTCCTCTCGAGGCCACTTGGTTAAATGTCAGGAAAGGGAGAGTATTTCCTGGTCAGGAACGTTTAGAGCTGGGAGCTGAAGTTTTGTTCTCTGTGAAGTAGATATTTGGGGAGTCAGTACCCACCCCTCCTCTGATGTTCCCTGAGAAGTTTGGCTTTGACAGTTGCTGGGAGGAAGGATTTGAGAACGAGCAGCCGAGATGCCCTCGAATGGAGTGGCAGGGTGGTTATTTTTAGCCATCCTGAGCCAGTAGAGGCATTTCAGCGTTTGTTCAATATTTAATTATCCATCTGAAATTGGCCCACGTGGCCTCGAGTTTGGGAGCGGCTCTCTGTGCTGCAATTTCCTTTGATTGAATAAATAAGGAAGCAAGGGGAATCTCAATAGCCCTCCAAATAATAATACAGAAAAAAAAATAAAAAGTCGGCGCGATCCTCAGAAAAGACAGGCTTGGTTCTGCAGTCTAGACAGACCACCTGTATGTTAGCAGAATAGACAAGCCTGGAGGATGCCCGTCGCGCCCTTGGAAATGCAGCCATACTTGGTCTGAGTCCCACTTCACAGCTGCCTGGCTTTTATTTGGGGTGGGTTCCCCCCATCGCCAGGTTCCTGTGTTGACTTTGACAGCTGCCGGGTACCCGAGAGGAGGTTTGGGGATTTTGCTTTTGGAAGTCTTGTTAGCTTTTATTTCCCTCCTCTCTTCCTCCTGACAGACAGAACACTGCCGGCATCTGGGCTCTGTTGTTTCTTTTTTTCTCGGCCCTTGGAGCTGATGTGTTGACACGGCTGTGAAATGAAAAAGGCAGAGCGAAGGGAGGAAGATGGGGGGGCTGTGAGGCTCGGCGCCCCCTCCCCTAAGTCCCTGGAGGAAGAGCAGAGGGGAGGGGAAGAGAGTAGGGCCAGAGGGAGCCGGGCTGCCAGACTTGGGGCCACTTCTTAGTGTGGGGATTTGTAGAGCTTGGGTTTGGAGATTGGAAACCAATAAACTGGCAGTCTGGGAGAGTCTTAGGAAAAAGTGGATTTCTGATCATTTATACCTCTATTTTGGGGACTGAGTTTGGCTCAGGAGGGTGGCCAGGTGAATCCCGACTGCACCATAATACAGTGTGACCTCTGACAAGACATAAACATCCCTAGGCTCAGAAACACTTCTAACACATAGAAGTGACGGAGCATAAGCTATCATTAGAGGCTGGGCGAATTGTCATTATCTGTTCATCTAAAGCCTGAGGGGTTAATTGCAGCTCTATTAGGGCTGATCTAGGAATAAAATGTGATGCCTGTGGGGATCAGCACCTTCCAGATGGTTCCTTGGCATCTCTTTCCCCCCAAGGCGGCTACAAGTGTCACTTGTACTTTTCAGGGCAGCAGAGCTTTAGTGAGGCCACCTACTGTTTGCAAGTCCCGTGCCGGGGTGGCCCTGGGGGATACGGTCAGCCCCCACCCTCAGGGAGCTGAGCCTAGCGGAAGGGAGTCCTGTAATCAGGTTAGCAGATGGTGTGACTGGAAAGGTAGGCAGGGCCTTGAATGGTGAGCCAAGAAGGGTCAGGCCACAGGGAATCAAAGGAAGGATTTTGAAAACAACAGTCATTGTAATCTCAACAGCTTCGATTTTTTTGAGGACTTACGCAGTGCCAGGTGCTCTTCTTAGTCTACACACATCATTTCATTAAATTCGCATTCTCACGGATATCAGCTCCATTTTGCAGATGAGGAAACTGAGGCCCAGAGTGGTTCAGGGACTTGCTCAGCATCACCCAGCTACTGAGTGGCAGAGTTCAGGATGTTTGAGCCTCACTATTCTTAACAGAGCTGTGGTTTAGGTGAGTGACTTTTAGCGACCAGCAAACTACACTGGTGTGGTGCAGGGAGAAGGGAGGGAGGGAAGGCAGGTACCAGGGATCATAGGTGATGATGTTGGCTGTCCAGGTGCAAGAGGTGTAGGTCTGAGCTGGGGGATGGGGAGAAGGACCAGAGCAGTTTCGGAGAGTGGGGGCAGCAATGGGCCTGTGGGGAGGTATCCCGCAGGACTCAGAGATGACGCAGGACTTCCTGGGGAATCCAGAAGGCATCAGCTGGTGTGGGGCCCGGGAAGCAGAGGGCAGGCAGGTTGAGAAGAGCTGACAGGTTTGGAGGATATAAGACATGGGAGAGGCTGCCATCCACCTGAGGGTCAGTGCCAGTGGGACTGGCACATTTTCTCCTTGACCAATGGCAAAATGAGAACAGTAAGGCCAGTGTGGTGACATTCCCTTGACATCCCCTGCATTGTAACCCATTTCAGTCACTCTTCTTTAGTCCGAGATGATGGTCTTTGGACTCTTTGAGGGGTTAGAACATTTTTTAAATGAAATATAGGCTAGTGATAATTCTTTGTTTTAACATTGTATTTGACACAGCAAGGAGTCAGTGGTCCTGGGTTGCCCAGCCCTATATGTGCCACTCTGTCGTTTTATTGATGAAAATCAAACTGGCTCCTGAAATTCCAAAATGATGGGAGCCTGGGTCCCAGGAGAGAGAGGTCCAAGGGTCATCCTTACAGGGAGGGAGGTGGGAGCTGGTGATGGCTTAGGTCTTTGGAAAGGCCTCGGCAGGTGGGAGGGTGTGGGGTGGGGAGGGGCCGGTGTGCTGTGGGCATGGCTAACAGGCCTGCCCTGGCCCTCCATGCTGCAGGGGTGGGGCTGGCACCAGACTGGGCAGGGGGCCTTTGTGGGCAGCTTCAGGAGCATGGTGGGAAAGGTACTGAAGTCTGCAAGCGGTCAGATGGTACGGGCGTGGTGGTGTGCAGAACTGGACAGTGTTGAAGTTTGGTGGGAGCGGAGGTCCGAGAGAAGCTGGGGTTAGCTATCGATGCAGTCCCAGTCCCACCTGGTGTCTAGGAACCTGTTTAGAGTTGCATGTTTAGCAACAAGCAGTTTGGGGGCCTGAGCACCCGCCCTCCCCTGTCAGTAGCAGCTTCTGAGTTCTCCCGGGATGGGACCCTGGGCTTCACACAGGTGGTGCTGTCTGCAGAGGGGCGGGCCAGTTTAAGGAGCGGATCTGCGGTTGGGGGCGGGGCAGCTCTTCACACGGTCCTGATAGAAGAGGCTCATGGGATACCTATGACTGTCCCTGGAGGAGTGCCAGTTATGGGCCAAACCTGACATCCTTTCTTTTAAAAAAAAAATACTATGTTGATGTTTCCCTCCTCCAACTCCCAGGATTAAAAAAAAAGCAATAAAATCCATCATAGAAGAGAAGAAAATAAAAATCACCTTTAATTCCAGTGCCCAGTGATAAGCTCTGGGTACATTTGGGGGTTATTTCTGGGCTTTTTTTTTTTCTTTCTTGAAGTTTTTGAAAATTCTAAAATGTTGGAAAGTATAAAAAGTATAGAGAATAATGATGCAGACACTCATGCGCTCACCTCTCAGGTTTAACAACTGTTAACATGGCCATACTTACTTCTCTTTTCTTTCTTTCTTAGAAATAAAATTCTTCAAGTGCAGCAGGGGTCAGTAAATTGCAGCCCACAGGCCAAATCCAGCCACCACCTGCTTTGTGTGACCTGCGAGCTAAGAATAGCTTTTACGTCTCTCAAGGGTTGAAACAAAAATCGAAAGAGGAGTAGTAATATTTTATAACATGTGAAAATATGAAATTCAAATTTTAGTGTCCATAAGTAAAGTCTTATCGAACACAGCCACGCTCGTTCGTTTACATATCGTCTGTGGCTGCTTGCACGATACATCACCCAATTTGAGTCGCTGAAGCCTAAAATATTGACTCTCTGGCTCTTTATGGAAAAAATGTGCTGACCCTGAGAGAGAGCTAAAGCCTCCCACACTCTCTCTGGGGGTGACCAGCCTCCTGAAGGTGGTGGGTGTCCTGCCCACGACCTGTGCAAATGCTCCACGATGTGTGGTATACTGCATTGTGTTTCAAAGAACGAACAGAGACTGCACGCAGCGGAGAGGAGCAAGCACAGGTCTGCACCCCGGGGCCTCCTTTGCCCCTGAAATTCCAGCCCCACAGAATACACCGCAGCGCTGTGCCGCCCGCCCGGGGCCCTGAGGCTGCAGACACGGGAGGAGACGGGATAAGAGTGGGGAGGCCACGCTCAAGTTTTAGGGCTCCTCAGAAAGCAGAGGAGGAAAAGAGACTCGGGGATGGGAGAAGCCTTCAGGCCACTTCGCTGATCTTTGGAGTGACCAGGAAACCCGGAGTTTTCTGGAAGCCTGGGGATTCTTTGAAAGTGAGGTGCGTGTCTGGGTGAGGGGTGAAAGGCAGTTGTTAAGGGTCCAGGAGAGGGCTGTAAAGATGAGCTGGTGGCAGTGTCTACCAGTGTCTGCAGGACTTACACTGGAGGCCAGCCAGGCGCCAGGCAGTGGACCCTTACACTGTCCTTTTGAGACCTTTACAGGGTCCTGGGGTTGAACGGGGCGAACGCATCTCCTTGGCTCTTCCCTCCCCCCACCGCCCTTCCCGAGTACCAGCGGCCTGACCCCTCCACTGAGGAGCTGCTGAATGCTCTACACTGAGGACAGAAATTCCCTGGACCCCAGCGCTGTGTGGGCATCTCCATGCCTGTCTCCCAGCAGACTCCGCCCCCAGCAACAGTGGGTGGCCTCCCTGACTCTGACCCACATCCTGAACCTAAAGAGAAATTGAACTCTGATCCAGTTCCATTTGATAGACAGTGGGCATCGAAGTTCCATAGTCTTGTGATGCCTACCCTTCCCCACACCCAACATCATGGAAACAAAACATGCTATCAGCTGAGGCATCCTTTTCTGCCTTGTGGCCAGGACGGGGCCTGGAAGTGTGGGGAGAAGCCAAAGGCAGGGAGGAAACTCCAGTTCCTGGGTGACTCGGGACCCGTTGTCCTCTCACTGGTCTGTGCACAGGGGCTCCTTACTCATCCTGGGAGATCCCTAGAGTTAGAGGTTCGAATCCTGCCTCTGCATTTCCTAGCTCTTTGGTCATGGTTTTTACAGACTTGATGTTTCTGAACCTCGGTTTCTTCCTGTTAAAGTTGGAGATGATGTTTTTTACTTCAGGAGTCGGTTTTAGGGTAAAAATATGCGTATGTGGCCCAGTCACTGTCCCCCTTAGATCTGTTTGTCCACGTTTTCTGGTGGTCCATTAAAAAAAAAATTTGATCTCAGAGAGAGAGAGAGAAAAAAACATTGATGTGAGAGAGAAACATCGATCAGTTGCCTCCCATACACACCCCGACAGGGGATCAAACCCACAATCGGGGTACGTGCCCTGGCTGGGAATCGAACCGCCATATTCTGGTGTACGGGATGATGCGTCAACCAACTAACCAAGTGAGCCATACCAGCCAGGGCTGGCGGCCCATTTTTATTACATACAGAAATCCAGTTGTTTTAGCACTGTTTGTTGGAAAAGAAAACTATCTTTTCCACCATCAATTGACTTTGCACTTTTTTCCAAAAATCAATTGACTATATCTGTGTGGGACTATTTCTGCACTCTCTTCTGTTCCATTGATCTATATGTCCATCTTTATGCTAAAACCATGCTGCTTTGATTACTTCAGCTATATTTCTAGACTATAAAGTATGTCTTGAAACCAAGTAATATAAGCCTCTCAGCCTGCTTCTTCTTTCTCCCGATTGTTTGACTATTCTAAGTCCTTCACTTTGCCATCTAAATGGAAAATTGCTTGCCAGTGTCTTCAAAAGCCTGCTAGGATTTTGACTGCAATTGCATTGAATCTATAGATCATTTTGGGGGAGAAATGCCATCTTAACAATACTGAGGCTTCCCAAATGTGGTGTATATCTCCATTAATTGAGATTTTCTTCAATGTCTCAGTCTCAGATATATATATATATATTTTTTTTTTTTAATTTCTTTTCTTTTTTTTTTTATTGATTTGAGAGAGAGAGGAAGGGAGAGAGAGAGAGAGACAAACATCAATGAGAGAGAACATCGACTGGCCGCCTCTTGCACGCCCCCCACCAGGGATCCGGCCCACAACCCAGGCATGTGCCCCGACCGGGAATTGAACTGGCACCCTCTTATTGCGTGGGTCGACGCTCCACCACTGAGCCACACCCGCCAGGCATCTCAGCAATATTTTTAAAGTTATTAGTCTTATACTCATTTTGTTAAATTTATTCCTAAGTGTTTTTGATGCCCTCTATTAATTACTGTGAGGGGCGGAGATTTTGCCTTACTTGCAAGCTAGCAACCTAACCTGGTAGAGTTTCATGGGTGCCGGCAGAAGACACGAGACTCCCGGGTCAGAGACAAAGAACTCTTGGCTCATGGCACAGCAGGTAGCATGAACTTCATGTTTGCATCGATTCCCTTTCCCCCCAAGTTTCTAGGGCAGTCACAGATGGTTTATCCTAGAACATGAAATGATCCGCCTTATTGTTTTTCCAAATTACAGCTTTATGTCCCTTACTGGATCTGATATATAATCTATGGGTCAGCTGTTCCTCAGGCTAAAAATTACACAAGGAACTGAAATTCAGTTTGCTTTAGTATTAAATCATTAACTTAGAAACTTGGAGTTAATTTAAAATTTGAATTCCAAGTTGTCAGATACAGAAAGGTAAAGAGAGTTTGAAGTTATCTTTAAAAAGAAACATATACACACTTAAAACTTATGCCCATTTTAATTTGTTGGAAAAAATAAACCTGTTATATAGTTATGTTGTTCTTATTTAATAATACAGTTTTTGACCAAAAGTGCAGAACATTAAGTACTAAGGTGGAATTTGAGGGTAAAAAGAAATGGTTTATATTTTCTGAATGAATGAAAAACAGGATGGATTTAATAATACATATGGATATTAGGTTTTGATAATCATAGTTCCCTCTGGGGTGCCACCTTTATAACTTATATACCCTAGAAGTGTTATTGATGTAATCAGCATCTATTCTAAGGATAAATACACAGGGTGCTGAGTTAGTATTAAAAGATGAAATGTTTTCTATGCACAGATGTAGAAACATCTCTAAGCTGTATTATGCCATAACCAACAGAGATACCAGATACCTTTGTGGTTTTCATATGTGGTTATCACATATGTCATTTGATAATGAAGTTTACATATATAATGATGATGGATGTTACATTTCTAAGAGGAAGCTCGTCTCCTTTTTAAAAAATTTTTGTTATTCTCAACCGAGGATATTTTTTCCATTGATTTTCAGAGAGAGTGTGAGGGAGGGGGAGACAGAGAGAGAAACATCGATGTGAGAGAGACACCTTGACTGTTTGCCTCCTAGACATGACCCGACCAGGGCTGGGGATTGAACCCACACCCAGGCATGTACCCCTGACTGGGAATCAAACCCGTGGCCCTTTGGTCCATGGGCCAATGCTCTAACCACTGTGCCACACCAGCCAGGGCTCCTTTTCTCAGGTAGCTAGAGATTTGGGAAAGGAGAGGTGAAAGGCCTTGAGAGTGCACAGTCCTAAATCTGCCAATGATCTGATACCGCTGCCCCTCTACTTCAATGTAATTGCAGTAAGTTGTGCTTTCATCAGTGGGTGTGTTGGTTTCCTATTGCCACGGTCAAATTTAGTGTCTTAAAACAACATGGATTTATTATCTCACAGTGGTGGAGGTCAGAAGTCTGCACTCAGTTTTCCTGGGCTAGAATCAAGGTGTCGGCAGGACTACATTCCTCCTGTAGGTTCTGGGGAGAATCCGTTTCCTTGCTTTTTCCAGCTTCTAAAAGCTGCTCGTGTTCCTTGACTCATGGCCCCACATCATTCCCACTGCCTCCGTCACCACATCTCCTGTTCTGCCTTCTGTGACCCTCCCATCTCCCTCTTAGGAGGGCTCTTGTGATTACATTTGACCCACCTAGATAATCTAGGGTATTCTCTTCATCTCCAGATTCTTAATTTAATCATATCTGCCATTTAAGGTAACATACAGGTTCTAGGGGTCAGGACATGGGCTCTTTAGGGGCCACTGTTCTGCCTACCTCAGGTGGGAAGGTTCAGCAACCTCTAAGGAGCACGTCTCTCTGCTCTCCCAAAGATGGGTGACCACAGGCTGAACTGGAAAAAGTGTGCAATGGAAGGCAGAGACCTACCAATTTATCAATGCTACATTTTGGCAAACTCACTCTTTATTTGGCGGTTGAGAGCAGATAATAACAGTACAGATGTGTTTCACAAGCACTCACCGATCCACACAGAGGCATCAGCTAGACTGCTGTGTCCGGAAAGTCCTAACAGTCTGAAGACTCCATGGCCTGTTGCCATGGTGATTTTACCTTTGGCTCTTCCTGAAGTTCACCTGGCCACTCCCGAGGTTGGGGGCTGGGGCACTAGTCCCTTGGCACTCTAGGCTTGGGAGCTCTTATGTTCCTTTGCCTGCAGGTTTATTCTACGCCCACTTTGTGGCCTTTCCTGATCCACTGTCTCTGGTCCCCTGGGCAGCTGTTGATTTTGATGTCATCTGTTTTGTTTTGTTTTCTCTTGTTTCTTTTCCTGTATCCTCCTCAGACTCATTCAGAGGGCACAATTTGTACTGAATCATCATACCATCTATTTCTACTTTAATTTTACTATTCGTTTTGGGAAGTCTGAGTTATTCATTCAGTAAATGGCTCCATTATCTGTTCCCACCCGTAGCCTGTCCCATTCTCCAAAGAGAGCCTCTGATAACAAAGGTGTGAGTACTATTCATGATATTTTTCTAAGTAAGTGCACCTATCTGCAAACAGAAAGTGAAACATCCTATTAGTTTAATCACATAAACAGCAAACATGTTTCAGCCTAAAAAGTCCAGGGTAAGCCTCTCCCCTCTGGATGGCTGGCCGCTCCCCACTCAGGCAGCACTGGATGCCAGTACATTTCTGCAGCTAGTTTCTTGGGATGGAAATCTCAATTGTTTACACACAGATATGATTCCATGGAGTTCAATAGGCTATTTATTAACCTTTCATTTTGAAATTATTACAGATACAGGCAGTTGCAAAAGCAGTGAGGTTTCCATGTACCCTTCACCCAGTTTTCCTGTGACTATAGTGCACTGTCCTTCAGCACCAATGCCCTCCAGACAGAGACCCGCCAGGAACACACCTCTAGTTGAACAGCTCGGATTTATTACTCGTAGCAGCGAAGGAGACCACATGCTGTGGGAAACCACGGGCATCTCCGTCGGAGTTTGGTGGAAAGAACCTACTATAAGACTGGGGCTTTGGTCCGGTGATTTGGGGGAAGTTTAAGGAGGCGGGGTTCATGCAAGATTAGCTGCTGTTAGAAAGCGGAGGCAATTATATGATGGGTTAGCTCAAATCTTATCTCTAGGGAGAGGAGGCAAGCATGAGGACAACGCTGTCACTGGTGAATCAGCAGCAGTCACTCATGTTGGCCAAGCGGGCGGGGGGGAATGTTTGGGATTTTGTGGGTGGCACAGTGACCTGGCTTTTGTCAGTTGCTTAGACGAAATTATGAAGTGGCCTTGTTTTGTCTCACTTGATCACGGTGACCTTGTCTGAGGCTGGTAGCCTGTGAGATTATTTATGTCCAGCAGGAGAATAACATGGCAGAACTGTGAATGCCCGGCTGGCTCCCGGGTGTCGGGCTGCTTTTGTCCCTCCTCTCTCGCCTTCTCTGCACATTGGTGAGATGCATGCATATAATTCTGTCACTTGATCGCGTGTAGATTTGTGTAACCACCACCGCAATCAAGATACAAGATGTTTTCACCACAACGATCTCTGTGGTGCTGCCCCTTTGTAGTTGCAACCACCGACCTGCTGCCCACCGTCCCTCACCCCTGGCAGTCACTGATCTATTGTTCATCTCTAAAACTTGACCCCATTGGGAATACCATAAACAGAATCATACACCATGTGACCTTTTGACATTGGCTTTTATCCCTTAGCACAATGCCCCTGAGATCCACCCAAGTTATTGTATATAGCAACAGTGCATTTCTTTTTCATGGCTGAGTATCCCATGGGGGAATATCCGTTTCATTGCCTATTCCTTGCTGGCAGAATTCAGTTCCATGTGGTTGTAGGACTGAGGTCCCCATTTTCTTGCTGGCTGTCAGCTGAGGCTGTTCCAGTTTCTAGAGAGAGATCACCCACATTTCTTGGCTTCTTCCTTCCTTCCTGTCATGTTTAGACTCTCTCCTGCCTCCTCCTCCTCATCGCATCTCTTTGACTCATCTTTCTCCCTTTGTCTTCCACATTTAAGAGGATTTCAGTCTGGATACTCCAGGATAAACTCCTATCTCCAAGTCCTTAACCTTAATTACATCTGTCAAGTCCCTTTTTCCATGTAAAGTAGCACAGTCATAGGTTCTGCGGATTGGGGTGTGGACTTATTTGGAGGTCATTATTCTGCTTCACACATGATAGATGTACCACAGTTTGTTTAACCACTCACCTATTGAAGGACGCTCTAGTTGTTTTTCTTTTTCTTTTTTTCTTTTTAAACTTACCTTTATTGTTGAATGAATTACAGATGTCCCTCCCCCCCCTTAACCCCCTCTTCCCCATTCCCGCTCTCTCTTGCCTTCCCCACGCTATTGTCTGTGTCCATTGGTCATGCATATAAGTTCTTTGGTTTCTCTCTTCCCACCCCACCTTCCCCTTCCCTTTGAGGTTTGTCAGTCTAACAACCAATTTGTATTTCTTAATCCCTTCACCTTTTTCACCCATCCCCCCAATATCTGGCAACCAACAAAAAGTTCTCTGTATCTATGAGTCTGTTTCTGTTCTGCTTGCTCATTTTGTTTGTAGATTCAATTGTTGATAGATATGTATTTATTGCCATTTTACTGTTCATATTTTTTTATCTTCTTTTTCTTCAAGAAGACCCTTCAACATTTCATAAAATACTGGTTTGGTGGTGATGAACTCCTTTAGCTTTTTCTTGTCTGGGAAACTCTTTATATGTCCATTGATTCTAAATGATAGCTTTGCAGGATAGAGTGATCTTGGTTGTAGGTCCTTGCTTTTCATCACTTTAAATATTTCTTGCTACTCCCTTCTGGCCTGCAAAGTTTCTTTTGATAAATCAGCTGACAGTCTTATTGGAGCTCCCTTGTGGGTAACTAACTGCTTTTCTCTTGCTGCTTTTACGATTCTCTCTTTGTCTTTAACTTTTTGCATTTTGATGATGATGTGTCTTGGTGTGGGCCTCTTTGGGTTCATCTTGTTTGGGACTGTCTGTGCTTCCTGGATTTGTATGTCTGTTTCCTTCACCAAGTTAGGGAAGTTTTCTGTCATTATTTTTTCAAATAGGTTTTCAATTTCTTGCTCTCTCTCTTCTTCTTCTGGCACCCCCATGATACGAATGTTGGTATGCTTGAAGTTGTCCCAGAGGCTCCTTACACTATCCTCATTTTTTTGGATTTTTTTTTCTTTTTTCTTTTCTGATTGGGTCTTTTTTGCTTCCTTGTATTCCAAATCGATGGTTTGCTTCTTGGCTTCACCTACTCTACTATTGAATCTGTGTAAATTATTCTTTATTTCAGTTAGTGCATCCTTCATTTCTGACTGGTCCTTTATTATGTTGTTGATGTTCTCACTAAGTTCATTGAGCATCCTTATAAGCACTGTTTTGAACTCTGCATCTGTTATATTGCTTATCTCCATTTTGTTTAGTTCTTTTCCTGGAGTTTTGCTCTGTTCTTTCATTTGGGATATGTTTCTTTGTCTCCTCATTTTGGCCGCCTCCCTGTGTTTGTTTCTATGTATTAGGTAGAGTTGCTATGTCTCCTAAGCTTCGTAGGGTGGCCTGTTATAGTAGGTGTCCTGTAGGGTCCAGTGGCACAGCCTCCCTGGTCAACCAGCTGGGCCCTTGAGGTGCACCCCTCATGTGGACTGCACACCCTTCTGTTGTAATTGAGTTTTGACTGCTGTTGGCACGTCAATGGGAGAGTTTTACTCAGGCTGATCAACTGCAAGGACTGGCTGTGCCCACTGACCACTGGCCTCTGACTACCTTGGAGGATCAGCTGTGCAGGGGCCACCACACAGAGCAAGACTTACTTCAGCAGGGCTCTGGTACCCCCTGAGTCCATTCCTTGAGTGTGTCACTTGCGGAGGTAGTTGGGTGGTGGTGCTTCGACGTGGTCTGAAGGTGTCAACTGGGTGTGCTGGCTCTGGGGCAAGGTCAGCCACTGCCTGTGTTCTACCTGGGGTCACCAGGCATAAGCTACAGAGCGATCTGCCAATGGCTGCTTCTTGTGCTGGGCTTGGAGGTGCCCAGGCAAAGTCAAGCTGTGAACCAAGACTGGCTGCTTCTAGTGCCAGGACTGGGGCCACTTAGCGAGACGTATGGGGCTCACTGAGGCCAGATGCTGCTTGTTTGAGAGAATTTAGGAAAATCTGAAGCAGGAGCCAAAACAGACCAATGCTATGGTAAAGCCACTGGAAATAGTTTGGGTGGGCCCAAAAGTTGGGTGGGACAGGGCATCAGGGAATCACCAGGGTGGGGCAAACAGTGTGAGCCCGGTTGCTGGAGTCCCAGATATGGTGCCCATCTGCCGCCCGAGGAAGGGCTTGCAAAGGCACAACGGCCTCCGACAGCAAGTCTCTCCAGGTGAAAGCTGCCCCTCCAGCTCTTTCTTCCCCATATGTCTCTGGTGCCTTTCAAGCTGCTTCCCCTCTGTGCTGGAGCTCAGAGGGCGTCAGTTCGAGTAAGTCCGTGTGCGGGCCCTTTAAGAGGAACTGTCTGGGGCTCCAGCAGCCTCAACCTCCCTCAGCCTCAGTTCCTGCTGGTTTTACAGCCAGAAGTTATGGGGATTCTCTTCCTGGCACTGGAACCCTGAGCTGGGAGCCTGGTGTGGGATGGGGACCCCTCACTCCTCAGGGAGGACCTTCCCAGCCAAGGTGTCCCTCTTGATTTTTATCCACCACACGTGGGTGTGGGTCCAGCCTGTCCGTGCCTCCATCCCTCCTCCCAGTCTCGATGTGGTTGTTTCTTTAATTTCGTAGTTGTAGGACTTCCATTCAGCTCGATGTCAGGTGGTTCTGAATACTGGTTGTTCTGTAGTTTAATTGTAATTTTGATGTGGTTGTGGGAGGAGGCGAGACCGCATTTACCTACGCTGCCAACTTGACCGGAAGTCGCTTTATGTAGTTGTTTTTAGTTTGAGGCTGTTACAAATAAAGCTGCCATGAACATTCTTGTTAAAAAAAAAAAAAGTATATAAATGGGTTGCGCTTTGTTTCCTTTAGAAACTTACTTTTTTTACTCAACCTCATATTTCTGAGTGTTATTCATGTTGATTTTATAGAACTGGGTCCTTTGTAGCGCTGTTGTGTTCTGCTACAGTTCTGAACAGTGTCCCCTGGAGTCCTTCCTTCTTCCTTGCTGTGTAGTATTCCACCGAGTGATTGACCCAAGGTGCAGTCATCCATCCGCCTATGGGTGGACATTTAGGTTACTTCCAACATATTGCTACTATGAACAGTGCTGCAGTGGACGTCTTTGTGCAGATTTCCACGTGCAAGGAGGAAGCATTTTTCTAGACTGGACATGTAGGAGGGAAATTTCTGGTCCCAGAGTCAGTGTGCGCATCAGTTTCAACTAGCTATTTTCTAATTGTTCTCCAAACCCTTTTCACTTCACCAGCAGTGATGAAAGATTTTCCTACATTCCTGTCAACATTTGGGGTCAGTGTTCTTTTTAATTTTTGCCTATCTGGAAGGTGTGAAGTGGTACCTGGGAGTTTTAATTTTCATTTTCCTGATCACTATTGAGCTCCAGCACACACACGCACCTCTTCTTTCTCCCCCGTGCTGACTTTTCTCCTGACACCAGTATTAGAGATTGCTGCCTCTACCTGTTTTTAAGCATTAAGATCTGGGCATTGCAACCCGACAACTAAAATTTGGTGTCTTGTCTGAAATTACAGGATGTTCCTCAGGCCTCCATGTTTCCATGGGAACAAGTAACAGTCATCCTTCATGATTAGGTGGTATCCATGACAACCAAGCCAGCAGCATTTGAATGAAACTGATTTTATTTTATTTATTTTTTGCAAACACATGAAGGTTAAAATGCGTTTCTCTGGCTGTGGTTTCCAAGAATAGAAAGGCAGCTTGGCCTCTCGGGTACAATGGAGACTCTTTTGACCTCTTAGTGGAAAGGGGATCTAGGATCAGCTGGTACTGTGGCCTGATTTTGCAGACTGAAGCCTGGGAGGTCATGTGGAGGTCAGACAGTGAGCCTGAGCTGAGGGGAGACTACTGGACCGGTGCTCCAATGTCTTGAGGAGACTCTAGGAGGCCGGCCAGTTCTCTCTTCCTGGGATCTGTCCCTGGGGTGCCACCTTCATGCTGTACCATCTGTGTTGCTTAGACCTCTGGGGGCATGAGGCCCAAGCCTCTCAGTGCCTGCTTCCCCAAATTAGAAAAGACGTTGCAGAATCAAAGGCCAAGGACAGTTGTGTTTTTTTCAAGGACTCGGGCTAAATCCCTGGAGGCAGAGTTAGGACTCAGGGGTCAACTTTCCGTCTTCGTTTCCTGTGTAAAATAAAGGTTTTGTTTTTGTTTTGGTGGTGAGGAGGGAGGAATAGAGAGGGTCACTGCTCCAACTCCCTGACTCACTGCATTGCTGAGCAATCGTGAGCTCAGAGACGGAAAGGGGCTGGCCTGGAGGCATACAGCGGAGTCAGGGTTGAAGAACCCTGTCAGCCAGTCCAGCCTTGGACTCCTCCCCCTCCGCCTGCTCCAGGCACTCTCAGCCTTCTCCGAGGCCTACATGTGGGTTTTGGGGGGACAGTGCAAGGGGATTTCAGCGTATACTCTTACTTCCTACCTGGGGGAACTTTAGAGGAAGTTATTTGCCTCTCAGAACCTCAGTTTCCTCATCTGGAAAATGGAGCTCACGACAGCTGTCCAAGTTGTCGTGTGGAGACTACATTGGAGTGGGTCCAGAACTTGCATTCACCACAGGGGAATATTGGCCTCGAGTGGGCAAAACATTGGTTTTTGGAGGGGGTGTGTGTGACAAAAATCTCACTCTTTTTCTGTATAAAGCCCAATATATGTGCAGTGCATAAAATACACTGTATATGTGGTATTAAATTTTTATGGGGAGAAACTAGGAAAAATGTCTCTCAAAAGACTCCTAGGGGGAAAGATAATGAGGAAAATGTAGACAAATGCTGGTCCAGCACCCAGGGACCCATGAGGTTATGACTGCGAACTTTGTGGTTAGAGCTTGTGGCAGGCTTGGGGAAGCTGTCTGGTGTTGGGTCAGGAGAGAGCCTGGCTGGGCCCAGGCTCTGCCCCTGATGCTGTGTGACCATGTCACAGCTTCTCCCAGGGCCCGGTTTCCCGTCCAGATGGAAAGGAGGTCCGGCCAGCTGCACGAATGGGGACTGGTTGGTTCTCAGCCACTGAGATATCGCCTGGTGGATCAGCGGGGGTCCAGCAGGAAGCAGATGGCACTTACGATGATGTGAGGTGTGGGCGGGCGGGTGTGGGGAACCGTGAAGAGGAGTGCAGGACCCCAGAGCTAGTGATGGCAGGGCTGATCCACCCAGGCCCTCAGGGAGGGGCGAGCCCAGGAGCCGGGGTCATTGGTGGTAGCTGGGACCTCAGTGGAGGGAAGCACCCCGCCCCGGAGACTCTTCTCCCTGCCCTGATCTCCTGCCAGGGTTTCCCATTGGCCAGGCAGACCCCATGAAGCTCCGTTGGTGCGGTCTACACAGGTCAACAGCCCTCTGGAGCAGAAGGCGGGGTGGAGAAAGGTGGAGAATGGAGCTGGGGCCAAGCGGAAGCTGCCTGGAAAGGGACCAAGACTCTCCTTCCGTTTCCTCTGGAGTGCAGGCCCTGCCCTGGCTCTCCCGTCCTGCCCTGTGGCCTCCTCGCTGCCTTTCCACCTTTTCACGTAGGCGGGTGCAGCCAGGGCTTCTGAACTGAAGTTTAAGGTCGTTTGGGGAGCAACCAAGGTGATCCTTACTGTAGACCTATTGGGTTAGGGGCTCATGGACAAGTTCCTCTCCTCCGGTCTCAGCTTCCTCATTAGTGAGATGGGTGGTTGGGCCAAGCCACCTTTGAGAACCCAGGAAGCAAGAGGCGATGCTCTGTGCAGGTTGCGGGAACATCGGACTCGGTCTCAGAGGAGGGCTCCTCGCATTCTGCCAGGTGACTCCTTGTGTCTCCTGGCTAGAGCCATGATGACCTGCCTACCCGGGACAGGCAGTGTGGCCAGGTGTGTGTGTGTGTGTGTGTGTGTGTGTGTGTGTGTGTGTGTGTGTTGGCGGAAGGACGGTAGCTCCCGAGAGGCTTCTGGAGGCTGAACACAGTGCCTCACACATGGGCGGGACACAGTGGTTACGGAGGCAACCGAGGTGCGGTGCTGGGAGTGGGGGAGAGGTGAAGGCAGACTTGTGAGCGTGGGAAGAAATTTCCTGGGGAAACCCCAGAAAATGTGGGTGTTCCCTAAAGTGAGACTAGCGGGGATCCTGGAGGAGTAAGGGAGCACCACAGAGAAGCAGTCCCTGGGCCCAGGAGGGTCGTGGGGAGGAAAGTTTTCTGGAACAGGTGGCCCAGGGCTGGCTAGTCCACACCCAGACTTGGTATCCACCCCTGGCCCAGGCCTGCCTGGTGGTCAGCTGGGCCTGAGCCTGTCCCTGCCAGTGGCCCTCGTTCCCTAGGCCCAAGGTGGCTTTGTCTGCTTGGTCGTTGCCAGAGCTCAGCACTGAAGCCTGTCCTAGTGGGGTGAGGGGCTCAGTTCTCTCCTCCCACACTCCTAAGGGCCCCTGTCCAATCGGCTGCATGGAGAGAATGGATGGGAAAGTGTAGACATCGCCCCCAGCGGCCCATTCTGCCTCTGGGAAAGCCTGCTCCTTGTCATCTGTCCTGTGTATGTGCACCGTCCACACATGGATGTGTACCTGGGGGTGGGTCTGAGCTGACACGTTGGAGTTTCTGCATGGACGATCACGTGTGAGTGTGTTTGCTGGGTGTGCACCTCTGACTACACCTGTGTGTGTTCACATGCACCAGGGGAACCTCTGTCCTGTTCTTTTTCTTCCTTTCGAGTCAACAGGTCTTTCCCAAGCACCTGCAGGCAGCAGGTTCCACGCAGGGCACTGGGGACGTGGGAATGCAGCCAGCTTAGGCGTGGGTGTTGGGAGTTTTGTAGTCAAGCGGAGGTCTCTCTCTCTCTCTCTCACTCTCTTTTGCTCTCTCTCTCTCTCTCTCTCTCTGCAAAGTGAGAATGCTGATAGGAGAGACTTGCCTTGGCTGTTGCTATAGGAGCCAGATGTGGGTAGAGAGCCGGGGGCAGAGGAGGTTACCAAGGGTCCTCTCCAAGGCCTGGAAGGAGCAGGAAGGGAGTCATCTGTGGGGTCCGCCCCTGGAGCAGTGGAAAAGAACCTGCCAGTGCCAAGCATGGTGTGGGGTTACCAGTGAGGGACGCAGCCGGGTTGGACTGACTTGGAAGGTTTTAAATAAGCATGCTCAGGCCATGGCTACAAGTTTTGAATGAGCTGTCACCATTTAGAAATCAGAATATTTCATATTTTAAAAATCCCAGATTTCCTGCTTCTCTTGAACTGGGGAAAGCTAGAGCTGCCCTGGGCCCCCGATCGCTAGGCCGAAATAGGCAGCTGGAGCCGAGCAGCTGGCTGCTACCCTTGATTCCATAACCTGCCAGGCCCTTGAACTTCTCTCAAGTTGAAAGCCTATGGAAAAGAAGGTCTCAATTGGAAAGCAGGGGTCATAGATTCTCATGTTTGAAGGGACTTCTTGTATGCCTCCAGTAACAGGGAGCTCATTGTGTCTCAAGATGTATGGCTTGAAGTATGGGTTTTGGGCGAATTTTTTAAAAATTGTGCTAAATATGTATTACATAACATTTGCCATTTTACTAACTTTGAGTGTAAATTCAGTGGCATTAAATATATTTACAATGTTGTGCAGCCATCAACACTCTCCATTTCTAAATCTTTTCCATCACTCCAAACAGAAACTCTGTATCCATTAAGCAATAACTCATCTCTCTACCTCCTCCACGCCCCTTTCCTGTCCACAGCCCCTGGTAACCTCTAATCTTTCTAACTCTATGAGTTTGCCTATTCTAGGTATTTCATATAAGTGGACTCACACAGTAATTGTCCTTTTGTGTCTGGATCATGTCATTCGGCATGTTTTCAAGGTTCATCCTCATTGCAGCATGTATTAGAACCTTCATTCCTTTTCACGAGGGAATAACATTCCATTGCGTGGATGCATGGCCGTGTCTATCCATTCATCTGTTGACGGGCACTTGGGTTGCTTCTGCCTTGCAGCTGTTGTGAATAACGCTACTATGAACATTTGCATATAAGTATTTGTCTGTGTCCCTGTTTTCAAGTCTTTGGGGTATATACTTGGGAGTGGAATTGCTGGGTCCTGTGATAATTCTGTCTTTAATTTTGAAGGGAATAGCCAAACTGTTTTCTACAGTGGCTGTACTATTTTATGGGGACCTGTTGTCCTGGCCAGGATGGAATGACAGGAGGGCCTGACTGGGTGGCCTCAGCTGGACGTCCATGCTCACCCTCTCTCTCCCTCTGTTGACAGAGTCGCCCCAAGAAAGGCCAGGCTCCCGGCGCAGCCTGCCCGGCAGCCTGTCAGAGAAGAGCCCCAACATGGAGCCCTCAGCCGCTACGCCGTTCCGGGTCACGGTAACTATCTCTGCGTCACCATCGCCACCTGGCCTGGGGTGCTGCTCTGTGACCCCACAGCCCCCCTTCCTGGAGCCTCACGGACCGGGAGAGCATCCAGCCTCCCTTGTTCTAGGTATCCGATCGCTCAGCTGCTCCCCTCTCTGTGGCTCAGCCCCGCCCCTGGGGGCCACATGGGGGTCCCATCCTATGAGGGAGGGGGCAGGTGGAGGACAGACAGCCCTGCAGGCCAATGGGCCCAGATCTGAGCTGGGAAGAGAGAGGCTAGTGTTCAGCAGATAAACTCACCCTTACGCGTACACACACACACACACACACACACACACACACACACACTCTTCACATTTTAATATCTCAAGTTACAGTCCATGATGTGTCATAATTTAATTGCTGTGGTTTTTCTTGGTGGCACATAAAATAATGCTGTATCTTAAAATTGATGGCATCTTAGAGTCAACAAAACACAGTATATATATTTTAGCTATTGATTTTAGTGGTCCCACTGGCATAAACCTAAACAACTTGACAGACACGGAACCCAGTGACCCTTAATGTCTGACTCTCTCCGTGCCCCTCTGTGTCCACACCATCCATTGTGCACACGCAGATAGCTTTGTGCCCCTTTGCTCCCCCATGTAGCATGTTACCCTGTGTCCCCCATCTGGTACTCTTCCAGTCACCAGAGACATGGTAGACACATTTTCTTCCCTTGGGAGCTCAGTCTGTAGGGGAGATGGATTTTTGATCATTTGTTCATCTATTCATTCATTTAACAATTTTTATGGCATGGCTGCTGTGTGCCAGGCACTATTTTTGGAACTGGGGCTGAGTGGAAGGAGCTGGCCAAGACAGCACCAGCTGGATAAAGCCCATGATGTCATGAGTTCATGTTGGAGCTACCTGATATGCAGGAGAAAACCAGGAGGGCTACCTAGAAGTGGTGTGATTGGCGCTGAGGCCCAAGGGATGAGGAGCCAGCCCTATGGGAATTGGGAAAGAGGCTTTTGGGTGGAGGGAACAGAGAGGGCACAGGCCTGGCTGTCTCTGTACACTGTGAAATGGGGGTTCAGTTGAGCTAGGAGTGACTAGCTGTTCCTAATGGGTTGGAAAGGGCTTCCCCCGGGAGCTGACCTTTGAGCTGGATCTTAAAGGGGCAGTAGAAACTGGGTAGACAGGGACAGTGAGAGGGAATTCCAGGTGGGGGGCGTCAGTTGCAAAGGCATGGAGGCACATTAGAAATTGACCTGTTAGTAGAATGGTCGAATACCTGGTAGTATTGGAGTTGAGGGTCTGGAGGACAGGGTGGGAGGGAGGCTGGAAAGCTGGGGTGAGCCTGGGTTGGGTGGAGCCTTTGAGTGCCAGGCTCCGGGGATGGGGCTTTCCTAAGGGCCACCGCTTCTCCTTCCTAGCTGTATGTCATTAAATGTTCTCAAAACAGATTCTTGGGCCCCCTCAAGATTTCAGTGCAGTGGGGCAGGGGCAGGGCCCGGACAGCTGCATTTTAACAAGCTCCCCCAAGAAGTGGTTCTGAGCCCCAACCTCTGGATCAGCCTCTGGGTGGGAAGGGAAGCCGGTGCTGAAAGAGGACCTGGGGTCCCTTCCCTGGGTGTAGCCAGCCCCCTGGGAGATGATTTCCAGCCTGCAGGTGGGGCCAGGAAGCTGGCACCTGGGTGACACTGAGCCGAGTCCCCTGGAGTAGAAGCCAGGTCCTGCCCTCCCTGAACCCCCGGAGCCATGGCAGCTGGGGCGGAGCCTTCAGGGGGCCTTAGGGAACATGACCTATAACAACTAGCCACCTGCTCTGTGCTCAGGGTCTTACATATCTGATCTCTTTGAATCCCAGAGACAACCCTGCAGCTGATATTTTGATCACTCCATTTTACAGATGGGAAAACTGAGGCTCAGAGAGGTGAAGTCACCAGACGCAGTTCTCTCTGACCCCAGAGCTGAGCATGCACTTCCTCTGGCTGTGAAGAGAACCCGCTGTGCCCCCACCTCCCAGCACCCCATCAGCATTGCATTTTACCCAGTTCTCTTTCTTTTGCTGCTCTAATAGGTGTGTCATCACACCTTGAAGTTGCTATAATTTGCAGCTCTTTAATTGCCAGCTAGGCTTGGCGTTTTTCCTGTAGTGGCGTCTTCGCTCTGTTTCCTGGCGTGGAAACCACCTGTGGCTCCGAGCCAGCGCCAGCCCTCTGAACCGCCAGGCCCCGGGACTCCTGCTCCGCCTGCCCAGTTAGGTTCTGCACGATGGCAACTGCGCTCAATCTCGTTTAGCCACTTCTCATGGCACCGCTGAGGGGAGGCGCTGTTAGTATCCCTGTGGCACAGATGAGGGAACTGAGGCTCAGAGGGGTGAGGTCGTTTGCTTGGTGTCATGCAGCTCCTGAGTGACGTAACCAGGCCTGGGTGCTAGGACTGTTGGACATTTATGTTTTGTGTCCTTCTCTGGGCACCTTGTTCTTTTCCTGTGTGCAGCAGAGTCAAGATTCTGCCCTGGGCTGGTGCTTGGAGCTGGAGGAGGGGGACTGGAAAGGTCAGAGGTGGGGATCTGGGTTCACATCCCAGCTCTTCAGTGACTTGTGTGACCTCATTCGTCACTAAGCCGCTTTGAGCCTCCTGTCCTTGTCAGTGGAGTGTGGAATGCCTTCCTCGAAGGTCCGTGCTGGACCTGAGCATCAGCCCAGGCCTGACCCTTGATAGGTGCTTAATAGGTAAAATCCGTCACTGTAACCTGATTGTGTTTCCCTTTGTGGCTCCAGAACAGTAATGAGCTGGGGAGGGTCAGGTTGGAGAGCAGAAGGCGGGGTGTTTTGGGGGGAAAGTCAGAGGTGCCCCTGGCCTGGGCCTTGGGAACAGACTTGCACGCAGACCCTTTGCAGGACCAGAAGCACACCGTCTCCCCTTCAGCTAGGGCTTCCACTAGCTCCCACACACCCGGCTGACTGCTGCTCTGTGCAGCCCTGCATGGGAACCGGGGGGACGTGGTGTTGCCTGGGGGAGGCAGGAGAGACAACACAGGACATACCTGAATAACTGCTGTCTTTGCTGCCATTTCAGACCTAGGTGACGGGATGGGACCACCTCTCACAAGGGTGCATGCCCCTTTATGACATGTAGTTTAACGGAGAATCAATGTTTTGGAGTCTATAGGACTCATTCTGTTCACCTCTTCCATGAAAACTGAGGGGCTGGATTGTCCAAGGTCATCACCCAGCTGGGGGCACTTGTGAGTCTAGACTGTTTGCGCTTCTGCAGGTGGCCCTTACCCCTTTGGTGGGCCAGCTTAGGGCCGTAGTCACCCCGCAGGACATCAGAGGCTCTGTGCTAGTTCCACCCCCATCTCTTGGGGACCATGGGTCCCTGGGAGAGCCTCAGTTTACCCTTCTGTAACACGAGGGGAGTGGACTTTGTAGGCAGCATGTGGTTTGGGCATACAGTAGGCAACTAAGAGAAGGAGCTCTAAAGTCAGCAGACCTGGGGTGAACCTCACATCACTTTTGTGACTTGGGCAAGATATGGAACCTTTTGCCCACCTGCTGCAACTTCCTTCTACTTAGAGGTGGAGTTGGGGGGTGGGGTAGTGGTTCCCCAGGGCCACATGGTGCTTGCTAGCAGGCTGGTGTGGTGCAATGGGGGACCCTAGATGAGGGTAGGATGGCGAAGTGAGCCGGGAGCAGGTGACCAAAGGGACCTCCTGCCCATCTCTGGCCTTCAGGTCTCAGGCTCCAAAGAGATGGTGAGGTTGAGGTTCCAACCGAGGTCTGTCTTCGCTGCACTAGTAGGGAGTCCTGGAAGGGAGAGAGGGGCCGAGGGAGGGAAGGCAGGCAGGCAGCGAGCGGGGCCCCAGCTCTGCACAGGCTGTCAGGCTGGGTCTGGGGCTGCGCATGTGCCCACCTCCCTTCCCGAGGCCCAGGGACCCTCAGCAAAAGCAGCATGCCCTCCCCTCTTACCTGCCACCCCACGGTAGAGGGGTTTATGGCTTGATTTGGGGGGTAAGGCGATGGTGACCGTTATAGGTCTCCCCATGAGTCCCCTCAGCCCACTGCCTTCCCCAAACCTGCACTCCCTGGGTGCGTGCTGGGTCCTTCCTCCTTCCTCTGCCCCATCCCTCCCATCGACCTTGAGGAGAGCTGACAGGGCCGGGGCGTGGGAGGTGGCAGAGGCTCTGGGAAACTTGACAGCCAATTGATTCCTCCTCAGGAAGTTGAAAGTGGAGAGTGCGTTTGAAGGTTTAGCTGAAATTAGGTCTCACGGCTATTTTTTGCGATTTGGAGAAGAAGTGTCAGTGAGGGGAAGGCTCAGGGGGCTGGCGGAAGCTGCAGATAAACTCAGTATCAGGTTGATTGCAAATGCTTCTAGAAGTGAGTCTTGTTTCCTTTCAACCACCCACTTTTACTGGTTGCTCAATTGTAGCACCCTCGGTGGTTCCGAAGCTGTGATGGAAGTGTGCCTGGGGTGCTGTGAGAACTCAGAATAAGGGGCAGTTAGGGTAGGAAAGAATTCCTGGAGGAGGAATCTTTGGGGCTGGGCTTTGAGGGATGTGTAGGAGTTTGTCAGGAACAAAGGGAGAAGAGTATTCCAGTTAGAGGGGGACTTAACTGAATAAGAAGAAGCCACTGGCCCTGTGTGATTAGTGTTGGATGAATTGGAGACATGAAGGAGAGGAGCCTGGAGAGAAAAGTGAGTGTGTGAAGTCTTTGGATGAAAGCCTTTGGACTTCCCTCTATAGCACACAGGAGCCACAGGGGATGACGAGCAAGAGTGGAGCCCTGTAGGGAACAGGAGATCTCCGGGATGTGGACTTTGGGTTTCCCCAGCAGCTCACCCCTCTGCCCACTCCTGTAGCTTCCCTGCACCCTCCCCATGTTTCAGCTGTCCATCTTTCTCTCTCTCACACACAGAAACATGTACATGAACACAAACTGCAGACCTGTGGGTGACTCCCCTCAACACCATTGTGGAAAGGATGTTGGAAATTATCTGCTCCAACCTTTCCCTCTGTAGAGGAGGGACTGAGGCTCAGAGAGGGGAGGGTCCTAACTGGGGCAGGGCCTGGAATTGAGCCTAGATCTCTCCATTCCCCATCCAGGTGTCCTAAGGTTGTGCTCCTTCCTGGCCTCTCTTCCCTGCAGCTGAGCGCTTCTCCCTGCCTCCATCATGTTTCCCGGGGGGAGGAGGCTTAAGGGAAGGGACATTTGTGGGTCCGAATGTCCCTGGAGGCCCCTGCTAGCCCCCCGCCCCCCAGCTCATCAGCACACTGCCACCTCCTGGCCACTGGGTCCCAGCACCAACTATAGCTGGACTCAGTTTGGGCTGGAGGCTGCCTGGAGGAGGAGGGACTTGAAGGGCAGGAGAGTGGCATTCTCTGCTCCCTACAAGGTCTGCCTCTCTGTTCCCATTAGCCCCCTTCTCAGCTAGGGCAATTCCACTGGGCATCGGAGTGGGGTCAGAAAAGCTGGTCAAGCTCACGGATTAGATGAGCCAGCTCTGTCACTGCGCATATTGGGAAACTGAGGCTCAGAGAGGGGAGGTTTGCCAGGAACACTTGCTGGGGCTCCCTCCACCACTCCAGGCTGCTCTGGCCCATCTCAAATGCACATTTACATGGGACACATCTACGTCCGTGGCCCACACACCAGTGGAGGAATGTCAGCCGTGCAGCCATGGCTGACTGCCCGACTGGGCAGCAGTGCTGGACCCTGGATTGGGATCCTTTGAATGGGTTCCCTGTTTCCTCCTCACAGAAATTTGCCCGCGAGGCCAATGTCTCGTGGGTGTGAACTAATTTCCTCCCTCCTTTCTCTACCTTCCTTTTTTCTTTCTTTTAATAAATTTTTAATGAGCATCAACTATGTGTTGGGAACTTTGTAGGACACTTGACACAAAGAGGATTAAAACAGTTGCTCCCTGCAAATGCAGAGGGGTCACCTGGGGCTTGAAGGAATAATTGTCAGGCAGGTGAGGGGAAAGGACACTCCAGGCAGCCAGGACAGTTCCTGCGAAGGCCAGGGGGTGGGAAACAGCCCAAGCAAGTGATAGCAGAAACTGGGAGCAGTTTGGGGGCTGAAATGTGAGGAAGTGGCTGGAGTACGAGAGACAGGAGACTCACAGCAGTGCACAGAGCAAAAGGGATCAGAGGCTATGTTAACGGGAGTATGGAGTCCCCAGAGAGGGAGGTGAGATGGGCCAGAGCTGACTAGCACAGACCTGGAGTGCACTGTGTTCTTCGGAGCAGCATACTTGGCCAGCCTGGAGCTCCTTCAGTGGGCCAGGACTGGGGTGGGCGGTGAGGGATGAGGGGGACAAGCAAATGGTGTTTCTCAAGCAGGTTTCCAGGAGCCCATCTGTGCCCCCCAGTACCTGAGCTTAGAATGCCCTTTGTAGGGGTCCCTGAGGGCAGGGGTAGAGGGAAGAACCCACTTAAGGCACCCTGGAATCTCCTGCCTCATTCTCAGAGGTGCCAGCTTGGCTCAGGCAGCTTGGGTGGGAAGGATGGAGAGGGAAGGAAACAAGAACAGACTGGACCCCCTCCATTTTCTGCCCTGAGCCCTCCAGGGGCACCTCTAGGCCACCCCTGTAAGCTCTGTCTCCCCAGCCCTGCCCTGGGTCCTGGTAGGCAGTGGGAGTCTGACAAACTGGTCCCCGCTAAGGCGCCAGTGGCGGAATCCCTGTGTTCCAGGCTCCTTGCATAAAAGGAGCCGTGTCAGTCGGAAGTTTCAGGCATTCATGGGGAATGCCAGGCTCTGAGACTGGCAGGTGGGATGCCGTTTGGGGGCCTTTCCCCCTCTTCACCTCTCTCCATGGGATCGCTCAGGCAAGTTGCCCAATTCTGAGCTCGTCTTTCTCCATTTGTAAATGGGCATAGGAGCACCTCGCTTACAAGGTGGCTGCCAGGGCTTAGTGCCTAGCACAAGGGAGGCATTCGGCCAGTGTTCACACTCTGTTCCCCTTTCTGGTGAGTGGGGCTCACCTGTACCCCACACCTTCTCCAGAGCCTCAGGTCCTCCCTTCTGCACCCTTCATCTCCTGCCCAAAAAAAACATTGCCCCTGACAGAGCTTCTAGGGCTCAGGTCTTGCCCCAGGAGGTGGCGAGGTATTGTAGAAAGTGTCCAAGATGCCGTAGACCAAGCTCCCAGGTAGTGAATACAGATGGTGTCTGCGCAGGGCCGTTTCCCACCAATGGGGGGCAGCAGAGTGCAGCAAGTGGATGTCTGGGTGGCTACTTCCAGAGGAGAGTTGAAGTCCCAGGGCTTTGTGGGCCCCCCCTCCATCCTGTACCCCCCATCCCAGGGCTACAAGGGGCCGGCTGAGCTAAACAAACCCAGAGCCCACCAGTGGGTGGAGGGAACAGCTCTAATCAGGGAGCGCCTTGCACTGGTGGCTGAACTGACTGAGCCTGAGTTGACCAGAGAACTGGGGATCTCCGTCAGGGACACTGGAAGGGAGCAAGGTCTGGAGCCCAGGCAGCCTTCCGGCAGGAGGCAGGGCACAGGCTGGGGCAGGCCAGGGTGCCGGCTGCCAAGCAGGGTGCTGCACTGTGGTCACCAGGCTGGGCCATTGCACACTCATCATGGTGGCCTTTGAAGGTTTGCAGGTGCCTTGTTCCATCCTCCCCACTGCTTTGAGAGGAAGGAAGGCAGGAGTTCTGGGAGAGTGGGGATGGTGGTCAGAGCTTGGACCTGAAGTCTGGCTTACCCGGCTTGGAACCAGCGCTCCCAGCTCCTTGCTGTCTGTCCAGTGGGAGGTTGTAAGGCCCATTTTGCACAGTCCGCTGGGTCAGGCCCCGTGCGGAGCACTCTCCAGGCCTCATCTCATTTAGTCTTCATAACCCAAGGGACAAATAACACACATCGCACTTTCTGAAGGTGACAAAATCAAGGCAGACAGAAAGCGAAGAACTTGTGGAAGATCACTCAGCTTGTGAGCATGGATTTGAAGGTCTTGCAGAGCCTGGTCCACAGCAGACAGCCCGGTCTCTGCCAGCCAGCGTTGTTACTCTCCATTTTATAGAGGAGACCACTGAGGCCCAGAGAGGGCAGGTGCATTGTCTGAGGTCACACAGCCCATCAGGCCCAGAGATGGCATCTGAACCTACATCTCCTTATCTCCCTGCCTCCAGCTGACCTGGCCCCCACTGTTCAGAAGGTGTCTGTGCAGGGTGGACACCCCAGGGTAGGAAGGAACTGCTCCCCTCTTCACCCCTCCCTGTAGCCCTTGCAGGTCCTCCCCTCTTCCAGGGGGCCCAAGAGATTGGGTGTAAGGGGCTAGCTGAGATGCCTTCACTCCCCACCCCCAATGGTATGAAAATAAAGTGATTGTCTCTGTCACATCAAGTGACATTTGGGTTGGATTGCAGATATAATTATATTTGAGTCTTCCAGTAGGAATTACTTCCCAAGCCAGGTGGCCCTCTTTGGAGGTGGCAGTGATGACATCTGCTTCTGACACAAGGTCCCACACTGGGATGAGTAACTTTTCTTGTGGAATTGCTTAAAGAATGTCTAAGATGAGTCATAATTTTTACTGCCCTGCTCCGGCACCTTAGATGGCTCCCAGGGGTGGGACCCAGTTCTCCAGTCACATTTGAGGTGCCCCTGGCCTGTCCAAACCTCCATGCCGTTGTACAGCTGACCCTGCTGCCCACTGTTCCTCCCCACTTCTCTGCCTCAAGAGCTCCTTCCCTCCTCTGATCTCCCCTTGGACTCCAGCCGGCATCCCCTCCCCTGGGCTCCAGAACACGGATGCTGTGACTTAACCATTGCCAGACCTGGTGACTTTCTCAAGGGCAGCTATGTTTCTGATGTATCTGAACCCTGGGCATTGGGGCAGGGTGCCTGGGGGGCTTGTGGAATGAAGGTGTGAGAGGGAGTGAATGAATAAGCGAGTGCAGGGTGAGGAGAGGAGACGTGAGCATCGATCTCCTCGCTTCTGAGAGCACCACTCCTCGTGTCTTGGGAGGAGAGGTTAGGACAAGTCATCCGGACCACCACCCGGTGACAAAGCGCAGCAAGGACACCAGCCCTTGCTTTGAAATTGACCTTTACTCTACCCATGGGCTCCCACAATCCCTCAGAGCGGGACTCCCAGGTTAGCCTGGCCTGCAGATGGTAAATCACCCAGGAGCAGAAATAGCCTATAAAATCCTCTCCCCAAACAGTGCGTTTTGTATCCTGTAGTGAAAATGGCTTTTAAAAGCACTGCTCACTCAGGTGGATTTATGGGGCTGCTGCCCGCCTCTCGCCTCTCCCTCCTACTCGTGTTTATAGGTCCCTGGGACTGGAGCACCCTGGGGTCCTGGTGCTCCTGATGGCTCTTGGTGCAGGGAGAAACCGGATTACACCTCTTCGCTGCCTTGCTGCTCCAGGGCTGCCCCTGGACCGGCTCGGTGCCTGGGAGGGCAGGGTGGGGCCATCTGACCCAACAGAAGCTCCTCATGGCCCAGCACGGAGCTGAAGTCCCACCACCAGTACCTTTCCTCAGGCAAGCTGTTGTCTCCAGAAGGTCCTTCCCATTTATTGTCACCAGATGGGTCACCAGGGAGGGGAAGGATGTCATGTCCAAGCTGGAAAAGATTTAGAGATCAGCTAAACCAATTCCCTCTTTGTACAGATGGGGAAACTGAGTCAGAGAGGCCAACATGCTCGCTCAGAGCCTCCTAGTGCAGTAATGGAATTATGGGAGAGCTTGGGCTCTGGTGTAAACCATCTGGGTTAAAACGACCCTGTCACTTCCTGGCTGTGTGGCCCCGTGAAAGTTGCTTGACCTCTCTGAGCCTCCATTCTCTGATCTGCACATTGGGTTGTGAGAATTAAATGAGGTTAGTCATATAAAGCTTTAATATAGTGCCTAAAGCTTAGAGAGGGCTTCATAAATACATCTGGCTTTCTCTTAGCATGTTGGAATAGTCTTCATTACTATTAATTAGCAGAGCTGAACCCAGATTTCCTGGCTCTGAGCATGGCTTTTTCTGTCGCTCTGTGGGGTGGCCTCTGCTGAGAGCGTTCACTCATACAGAGTGCACAGAGCACAGGTTTTGATGGGGAATAAGCGCTGAAATCGGTGAGTCACCCTGGGAGGACTGGCCTCGTACTGACCTTAGTGACAGGGCCGGGAGGGAGGCAGAGGGAGAAAGCAGAGATCCTGCTGCAGGGGTGAGGCTCTCTGATGGAGTCGGTTTCCCTGCAGCCACGTGGCCCTTGTCCCAGACTCCCCATCAAGAGGTCAGAGCTAGCCGAGGGCTGAAAGAGCTGATGAAGTGTCTGTGGCCATCCAGACCTCTGGGATGGGCTCATTATGCTAAGGCTGGTGGAAGGTTTGCAGAGCAGTGAGTCACTCCCTGGCTGCTCTGTGTTCTCACGTCCCTGCCTGAGACCTCAGGAATGTGTGTCTGATTTCTGTTCACTAAGCCACTCAGTCCTGGGTGCCGGCAGGTACCAGGAGGGCCTCTCCCAGCTCCTCATTTCTCCCTCCCACCTGCACACCCCCACTCTTTTCCCAACTGGGCACCCCCTTCCCACCTCCTCTAGATTCTCAGGGTTCTTAGGGGCCCTTTTACCTGGGCATCCTCTGTAGGGGGTATGCCCATGTTATAAGCTTGGGCTCAGGTGTGTCACTTGGAGGTCAGAGGGACCTGTGGTCACTGCAGGGGCCTCCGAGGCAGCCAGCTCGCTGCTGTCCTCACCGCTGCTCGTTCTGCCTGGAGTGCCTGCGTGTGGCTGCCCTGCCCTAGATAATCTCAGCAGGCCCACCCAGGTTGGCCCCGAGTGGAGTCCCTTAGAAAGCCTCCCAGATCCCATTCTCTGCCTTTCTCCTTTCTCTTTTACATCATAAATACTTGTTAATTCATTCAGGAAGTATTTATGGAATACTTGCCAGGTGTTTAGCACTGGGGACCCCAGCTGCTATGGCCCCCACAATCCTGTGGGGGAGGGAGACTAAACAAACAGATGTATAATTACAACTGTGATAAGTCTGTGAGGAGACCTGGCCTAATCTGAGGGCATCAGGGAGGCCCCTGAGGAGAAGATGTGAGGAGACACTGAAGGGTATGCTGGGCCCTCTGGGCAAAGGGTCCTCTGTTCCAGGCAGTGGGAGCAGCCTGTGCCAAGGCCCTGTGACAGGAGAAGCTGGCAATTTCGAAAGTCCCACTGAAGCCAGGGGAGCTGAAGCACAGGGGGTAGGTCATGAGGGGCTTTAGGGGCCTCAGCAAGGAGCTAGGCCTCTATCCCAGGAGCCCTGGGGAGCTATGCAAGGTGTTGGAGCTGGCCAGTGGTAGGATCTTATCTGCTTTTTAAAGGGTCCTTCTAGATGCCCTTGGAGAATGAACGGGGTGGGGAGGGGTGAGGGTTGGCAGGGCTGGAGGCAGCAAAAGCAGTGAGGAGGCTCCTGCAGAGGTCTGTGAAGGTCTAGGACTGCCTTTCCAGTTGGGTCACCCTGGGGGGCAGAAAGCCAGCCTTTCCAGGGCCCAGCACATGGTGAGGCTCAGGGAATATGCCCTGGGTGCGCTGTGGACCAGCACCCTTCCCTGTCAAAGGAGGTTTGGGTCTTAATGATGGTTCCTGTAAACTCCTTTCCTCTATTTCCTTCTGGCTAATGGCTGGCTGGCCCCTGGTGGTTAAAGTCCAAGCAATAAAAAAACAACAACGATGATAATGACAGTGATGATGATAATAGCTAACATTTACTGTGTGCCGGGAAATGGGCTGAATTCTTTACATGCATGATCTCAGAAACTCGTTACAACCTGTCGTGGCTACTGTTGTCCTCGTTCTACAGAAGAGGAAGCAGGCTCAGTGCGCTAGGTCACTGGCCTAAGGCCCAAAGCCACAAGTATTGGAGCCCTCTGCCACCTGGCCTCTTGGGGTGGGGGGAGGAAAGGGCTTTGCATTTTATCTGGGATTCCTAGAGATCGAGGTATCCTTGGCACCTAAAGAGGTATGTCAAGTGGTGGCATTTGAGATGTGATGATGGCAGAGGAGAAATGTTTGGGGCACCGGTCCCTGGCTCTGAATGGGGGTGGGCCCCGCTGAACAACCTGCCAGGCTGCAAGACTCCCAGAAGCCACACATTCAGGGAGCTGTGAAGACAAACTTTCAGGGTGTGAGAGAAGCAAACAGGTCGTCCTCAGAGAGGGGCACAAAGTGAGGCCCTGCCCAAAAAGTAGAGGAATTGTGGGGTTACCAGCATAGAGCTGTTTTTTCTCCTGGGACCCAGGATCTGGGCTCCCAGCTCTTTGAGCTCACCCAGACACTCTCCCTTCCTGCTGTGATTGTGAACGTGAGCCCACGTGGGCCTGTGTGTTTGGCCTGGTGTCAGCGTAATTCTATGAGTACCCGACAGCTGAGTATGTGTGTGTATTTGTGAGCTTGTATTTGTATGCTTAGCTGTGTATTTTGTGATTGCATATGTGTGTGTCGGTCATTGTGCACATATGTTTATGTGGTGGTTGATGATGGGGAGACTTGTATGTTTACACATGCTTTTCTGGGTGGGCATCCCCCCCACAATGCCTTTGTATGCATGCATGTCCTTGAACTTGTGTGCGTTTCTGGCCCTGCATATTTCTCCATGAGGACATGTTTAAGTGTGGTTATCCACGTAATATTTTAATTCAGGAATGATCCCTGAGTGTCATGGCCCATGAGTTGGTTCTCTGTGTGACCCAGGTAGTCTCTCTACTTTCTCTGGGTAGGGAGGAGTGCGGAGGTCTTACAATCAAAGGAGCATCGGCAAGGGGTTAGGAGGGTTCTATGGGCATCGGATGGCCTGTGTAGGTGGTCACCAGAAAAGCACCAACTTAATCCTGGCTTAACATGTGATCCCTGTTTCACCTGTCACAGTGTCTGACATTCCACCATTAGTGAGTCACTCTCCGTATGGAACTCTCTTTGATGATGCATACCTCCCAAGGGAGGAGCCCGGAGGCCTGACTGCCCGCTGAGGGCAGAGCCCTGGGCACAGGGAAGGAGGGAGGCGGAATGGAGCATCTGAAGGACTGGGCGAAGCCTGAGGATTCACTGGTACTGCCGGGGTGGGAGAGCCCAGCTGTGGAAGGCAGCTGCTGTAGCTTTACAGAAGCATCCGTTCTCAGCGCTGGAAAGGAGCTTGCTGATCACCCAACCCAGCCCTCACAGTACAGATGGGAAGACTGAGGCCTGGAAAGAGGAGACACGGGGAGCCTCGGAGGTTCTTGAAGCATGGGATACTGGGTGAGGAGAGGGGCCCCTGCATGGTGACTCCATCAAGTTGCCTGCTCTCTGGGCCTCGGGTGCCTTGTCTGTACCATGTGGGCATTGGCCTGACTGCCGCCAGGAGCCCTCCTGGCTCTCAACCCTGTGACTCTGATAGCAGGACTCCTTACTTCCCCCAGCCCCTTCCCAGAGCCTGTGCCTGGGTGGGGTGAGGTGTCCATACCAGCCTGCCAAGGTGTCCGGTCTGCCTGCCAGCCTGTGTGCCCAGCAATCTCTTCTTGGAGTGATATCTGGATGGGATCTTCCCCTCCCTTTCCTGTTTATTTAGGTGTGCTGTTGGCATTTGCACAAAGCCCCAGAAAGATACTGAGAGACATGATCTCTGTTTGGGTGCCAGCCTTAGAACTGGCCATGGGAGGAGGAGCTGGGCCTGGGCAGAGAGAGAGCTCATGAGGTGGGGTGCTGCCTCCATCCTAAGCACTGCCTCAGGGGCCCAGGGTGGGCAGCCGTGGGCTCATTGGGCAGGGCAGGCCCACCTACCTGTTTGCAATGACCCAGGGTCCGTTTGTTAAAAGGGGAGCAGGTGAAGAAGGCAGGACCAGGGGAAGGAACTCCCCCTTCATAGAGCACCTACTATGTGCCAGGCATGGTGCTTGATGCTTTCCACTCAGATGAGAAAGTGGCCCAGAGACCAGGGGGGACATGCAGCTCCCAGGTGCCCATGTGGTGGTGCTGTAATGCAAACCTCTAGGTGCCGCCTCCTGGTCGGGGAGTGAGGCACCCGTGAGGCTGGGACTGGGCAGGGCTTCCCCTCCCTGAGCCTCCAGATCCTCACGGGTGAGTCCCAGGCACTCAGCACACCTTCCCTTTTTCCCTCCCATCCAGAGGCCCAGCACAGTGCCTGGGGCTGAGTGTGGGGAATATGGGCTGAGCTGTCAGTTCCCATTCTGGCTTTGACTTGTGTGTGTGCACGTGTGCAAGTGTGTGTGTGTGTGTGTGCGCGCACGCACATGTGTGCACATGTAAAGGGACCCTCACCCTGCCCATGCCATGGGCTAGAATTCTCCTGGTTACACTCTCAGCTCTACTGCCCATCAGCTCTGCAACTCAGCAAGTGACTTAACTTCTCTGAGCCTCCATTTACCCCTGAAACGTTCTGAATTCTGAGGCACACAGCTTCCCAGGGAGTCCCAGTGAGAGGCATTGGGCCCTCCTTGGGACGTGTGCAGTGAGTGTCGGGGGCAGAGTGACTCGGCAGAGCAGGAGCATGATAACTGGTAATTTATCATCATCATCATCGCTTGGAATTGATTGAAATGGGTGAGTGAAGAAATCGTGTGTCTGGAATTCTGAAAAGCCCTTGAGAAAGTCTCAGAACATCCTGGAGAAGGAGCACGGTTGTGGGCCCGATGCCAGGATGGTGGCGTAGTGGCTGGAATGGGTGGGGGAGCTGCCGAGAACTGGGGTCCTTCCAGCTGGAGACCCCACAGGCTTCCGTCCTTCACTTGGGACTGCCCTGCACTTTGGTCAGTGACATGGATGGAAGCCCTGGGGTCCTGTGGATCTGCCAGGTGGGAGGAGTTCCAAATGGGCAGCAGGTCGTCATCGGCAGGGGCAGAGGCTACACAGCTGTCAGCACCCAACCACTGGGAATGGGCTAGGGTGGCATCAGGGAGAAGCCTTGTGCAAAACGCCCCTGGGGCCTTAGCTGACCTAAGCCCAGGGACACAGGTCTGAGAAGCACATGGAACTGTGCGTGGAGGTGGAGCGCCCCGTCTGGGGAGGGAGCAGGCTCGGCTCCCACGGACTGTGCAGGCTGCTCGCTGAGCTTGAGACATCAGTCCCTGCTCTAGTGAATGAAAGCTGAGGCCTCCACCCGAGCAGCCCGCCCCGGCACTTTGTACCTCCAGAGTCTCTGTGCGGTGGCTTTAAAAAAACAGTGCTTGTTTAAAGGAGTTCACAACTACCAAACTGCACGAGAGCCTGTGGCTCCGGCATCATTTTGCAAGCATGTTCGTTCATTTACTAGGCATGACACCAGGCCGCCAGGCCACCTCCAAGCTCCTCACATTGCCCCAGCAGACTTCCACCTGTGGTGGTCACATCCCTTCTCAGGGCAAGAATCAGTGGGTTGTACTAGAGCAGCGACTTGTCACCCACATGCCGCGGCCCACTGGCGTGCCGCAGAATTTCAGTAATTCGCTTGCGTGTGCCATGAGGTGGAAAAGGTTGAAAATCGCTGCTCTAGAGGCACATCAGTAATGATAATAATAAAGCTGGCAACTACTGTTTAGTTGCTTAATGGTTACCATTTTACTGGTGATCTCTTACCTGGTTTAATCCCTCCCACCCTATAGATATCATCATTAGCCCATTTTATAGATAGGGACACTGAGGCTCAGAGACGTCCAGTGACTTGTCCCCAGCTCATCGGAGTTGGTGGGAGAGGACTTGTGCTAGCCCAAGGGGTGTGATCAGTAGGGCCAGCTTATGTTGGATCGGCCTCCTGGAAAAGGTGGGATAAAGGCAGGTGCTGGGGGTATGGAAAGAGGGGTCCAGAGCTTTATCTGTCCTTAATCCCCACTGCAGCCTCCACTCATTCCACAGAGAAGTGAGGGGCCCTGCCGGCCATCTGCTGGCCAGGGGGTCTGCGGAGCCTGAGTTAAGCTCTGTTCGTCTGCCTCTAGCTCCCAGCTCTCAACTGCTGTCCTAGAACCTGTTTGACTTCAAGAAGGGACATGACTTGCCCATGGCCCCTCATTAAAGGTTGACTTGGGTGTAGAACAAGATTTTCTGACTTGAAGACCAGTCAGTCTCTCTTTCCGAGTTCAGGGCTGTAGCCGCCTCCAGAAATCATGTCTTGGAACCTGCCCATGAAGGGACAGGAGAAAAGGCTCCTCTCCCTTCGTCTAGGAGTGAGGAGCCACCCTTGGCGCTCCACCCCGTCAAGAGGTCAGTAAGCAAGCTGTGAGGCTGGGCAGAGCAGGGAACTGGAGTCCAGGGTCTTTGACTGAACTTGCTGTGTGACCTTGGGCCTCATTCAACCTGGTAATGTAGTCTTTTGGATCTGAGTCCCCTTCTAGCTGTGGCTTTCTGGGATGATGAGCATTTGTTAAGCCTGTTATATGCAGGGACCTGAGCTAGGTTCTCTGGGGACACAAGGGTGGACATGTGTGGTGTGGTGGGAGTGAATGGGGTCCTCCCTGTTCTCCTAAAGAATCACTCTCCGCATGATCTGAACTCTCTGGCCTCTTAATTTGTATATTGCTCACCTCCTAGTGTTCATGACCATCTTGGTCGCTGTGTCTAACATACAGTGGGCTTTGATAAATGGCGAACGAGTGAAAGTTACAGAAAGTTACAGTAAGGTCGTGGTCAGTTTGGAGGCTGCTGTCAGAGGAGCATTAAGTGTCACACGAGGAAAGGTAGGGAGAGGAGGTGACACATGCCTCATTTAACCTCCTAGAAGGGAGAAAAAAAATTTTTTTAGCTCAAAAATAGGATAAAGCTGTCAATATTGCTACATAATGAGCTACATAAATTGTGAAACATGCTTCATGGTTCCTTGTGCCACAAGAGTGTAGAAATTGTGAAATTTCCATCAGTGCAGAAAATAAAAAACAAGAAAATGTACAAGCCCATTGGGGGAACTTGCTTGACAACAACACCTGTTAGAGAAGAACCCATCCAAGTCAGCCAGGTGCATTTCCCCTCCCCCCATTCCTGGCAAGAGGCCAAGGTTTGGAGAGTCCAGAGCTTGCCTGAAGATTTGGGTTCCTGCCTTCCTGCTGTGTCTCCCCGAGGGTCTGCTGTCCCCTGCTCTGCCACCATTTGTGGTCCTTCCGCATCAGGCATTGCCCTAAGGGTCACCCCTCTGAAAGAGGGTTCCTCCTGCAGCTGAACACCTAAGAGATATCTGGTGAACTGTAGCTGGTTAGAGCACTTTCATGGGTACTCCTGAGCTGCAGAGGTGAGAGGCATTTTTTTGGACTCCGCTGCCTAGGAAGCCTTCTGGATGAGGTGGCATTTCAGTTGGGCCCTGTAGGGTGTGCAGAATTCTGACAGGTAGCCACAGGGATAGGTCTCCCATGGATGGGAGAGATGGAGTGGGAGGAAAAAATAAGGGGAGAAAGGAAAAGGGAAAGCTTGAAGAGGGTGGGCAGAAGAGGGGGTCCTGTGGTAAAAAGATCAGGCTTTAGGTACGTCTGGGAGCTGTGTCCTTGGGAGAGTCATTTTACCTACCTCTCTGAGCAAGGTTTCTTCATTTGCAGAAAGGGATGATGTTTTTCTGTTTGTGTGAGTGACGAGATGATGTGTACAGTCAATGTTTGACCTTGTCATGTCTAGGCTGCTGAGGCCACAGAGAGGGACAGGTCCAGCAGAGAAAAGGACCTGCAGCAATTGTCCCCTGGACTAGAGAGGGCCCCCAAGCCTACCCTCTATTGTGTGATGGATGAAATGTGATGTTCAGATTGTGTACAACATTAATTTCAAAAGAAGTTAATATCCTGTTCACCTGGAATTGAGACTGGGTTGGTGAATCCTGGAACCCTCTCAGACAAATTCTCCCTCAGGGAATTCCTCCCCCACCCCAATTTTCCTCTCCCTCCAGCTTCCTTCATGTTCCAAGTTCAGAACACCCTGGGCTGCGGCCCCTTGAAGCTCCAAATCTACCCATTCCCTTGTAAAGGGAGCACTGGTCCAACCTGCATTACTGTACTGAACAACTGTCTCCGCCATTGGGCTAGGAGCTCTTGGGGCTGGAGGTGGGATTGAGCTCTGTCCTGAGTCCAGGGAAGCCTGGTAGATGGACGAATGGCCTGAATGACTTCCCCCCAGCTGAGGTCTGCCGTACTCCTCCCAGGAGCAGACCGCTCCCCACTATGGGTCACGAATGGGGCCAGGCAGCAGCCCCTCTAGCTAAGGCCGAGACTTCCCTGGGACCTGGCTCCAAATCTTGAAGCATGCAATGGGGATACTCAGCAAATCCTCAGCCCCTCGGCCCTTCTGTGAGCTAGGCGCTAGGAACCCTGAGCCCAAGGTGGTTGTCCCTGCTGGGACACTATGGCCCCAGGCAAAGGGCCCCACCCCGAGGGCCGGTGATGGTCATCTGCGGAAAGAAATGCACCCAGGTTAAGGGTCCAGGTGGCCAGAGTAGCCTGCCGGCCCCTAGAGGACCACCCGCCTGCTCTCAGAGCCTTAGTTACCCCGATCTGTATAACCGGGCTGAGAACACCGACCTCACGGGTGGAGGAAGGCAAGGCGCTTTGTCAATCTGAAACGGCGCGGGGGGCGTGGATTTCTCAAGGTGGGTGGGGGGTGTGACCTCGTTTCGGAAAGAGCTGAGGGGGCCGCGGCCGCCCAAGCCCCGAGGCGTCCCCGGGCGTCCCCGCCCCTCCGCAGCCCCGCCCCCTCGTCCCCGGGCCCCCTTGCCCGGGGGGCTCGGGCAGCCTCGGCCACGGCCGGCGCAACTCGGCTCGGCGTCGCCATGGCAACAGCGGCTTAGGGGGCGGGGGCGACGTGGCGAGCTGGGCTGGGCTAGGTTGGGCCGGGCGGGCGCGCGGGGTGGGCTGGGCCGCGCTGCGCGGGCCGGGCCGTCGGCGCTCGGCCGGCGGGCGGGCGGCGCGGGCCGCGAGCTGCTGGGGCCGAGCCCGCGCCCGCCCTCGGCCGCGCGGCCGCCCGAGCCGGGGCGCGGGTCCCGTGCGGGTCCCGGGCCGGGCGCCGTCGCCGCGCTAACCCCGCCTCCCCTTCCCCTTCTTGTCGCCCCGCGCGCAGGGCTTCCTCAGCCGCCGCCTCAAGGGCTCCATCAAGCGCACCAAGAGCCAGCCCAAGCTGGACCGCAACCACAGCTTCCGCCACATCCTGCCGGGGTTCCGGAGCGCCACCGCCGCCGCAGCCTCCTCCGCCGCGGACAATGAGAGGTGAGCCCGCCGCCGCCCGGCCCGGCCTCCTCGTGCCGCCGCCCGGCATGCGCCCGGGAGGGCGCGGGGACAAAGCGGGAGCCGGCGCCGGGGCGCCGAAAGCGGGAGGGCACGCCGCGCCGCCCTCCGGCAACTTGTGGGGCCACCGCGGGCTGCGGGGCGCGACGGGTGCACCCTTCTCTTACCCCGGGTGAGGCCGGGCAGGAAGTGCCCTCGCAGAGAAGTCCTGCCTCGCCTTGCCGAGGTGGGCATTGTTTCCCGGGCGGTGCAATGCCCGGAGCTGGGGACAGAAGTGGTGCCTCCACCCACCGGACTCACCCCCCTGCCTCTGGAGCCCCTGGGTGTCCGATACAAAAGACATTTTCTGCTGGGTTTTGCTGAAACCCAGTGGTGAGGAAAAGGGTGAACATCTGGAGGGGAGGAGCAGGGGGCTGGGCCGCTTAGGGGGCACATCTGCTCTAAGTAGGGCGCGCGCTCTGCTGGGGGCTGAGGCGAGCAGAGCGGGCAGTGCTGGGGCCCTGGGCTCAGGGGCATCGCCTGAGGCCGGGGAAGAAGGGCCTTAGCCTCTCCAGTCTGGGCAGCTGCTTCTCCTCCTTACCTCTCCACTCCCAGGGGTGTCTCCTGTTCCCTGTTTCCTTTTCCTGGGCAAGCTAGGAGCAGGGTGTGGAAATTCCAGGGGGAGGTGGCTTGTGGGGCAGAGGAGGAGAGGGAGGAGGTGGCCCAGCCTGCCTGGAGTCACCGGCAACAGAACAGGCTTCAGCTCGCAAGGGCAAGCCATCCTGTCCGTGTGTAGGGGCACTGGGCAGACAGTCCCTCCGGGCCCAGGTCCCACTCCTTGAGCCATGCCAGCCACGGCACCTTTCCACTTGGGCACAGGTACAGTGATGGATTCCGGTGCCAGTTAGAACATGTCCCTGCTCAGCTAGTGGAGGTGAAAGAATAGGCAGGCACCATTCAGCCCCGACATCTCAGGCCCCTGGCATCTGCCTTCATAGGGCTGTGCCCTGTGTATGATCGGCGAGTTGGCGAGTAGGGGAGGCACAGGGAGAATGAAAATGTGTTTCTGCTCCCCCTTGGTTCTAGGAAGGAAAGGAGTACAAGTTATAGCCCAACTCCTGCCCAAGGTTGAGTGACTTTAACTGACCCCTAGCATCTTTCCGGAGAGTAGCCCCAGTAGTATTACTAGACCTTTAATTTCTACCAGCCCAGAGCTGCTCTCTCCAGTGCATCCTACCGCTGCCTGCAGCTGGTTTCCTGCCCCAGCTGCCAAGCCTAGCCCAAGGCAGGACCCTCAGCCTTTCTCTGATGGCCATGGTGCCCCAGGGGACCAGGCGTGCCGAGGCAGGCAGATGCATCCAGGCCAGAGCTCAGCGCTGGGTGCAGCCACTGCGTCTTTGAAAATCTCTCTTCCCATCTTTGTTATTGTCTGGGCTGCAGGCCACCCGGTTTGCTGCCTTCTTCCCTCCGCCCGGCCCCGCCTCCGGCTTTCTCCCCCAGGAAATATGCCCTTCTCTGCGCTTTCCTTGGCGGGGGTCAGGACCCTCTGCACCCGCATGCGGGGGCTTGTGTACGTACCCCGTTTTATGTGCATGTGTTGATTGTCGGGGAGCAGGAGAGACAGCAGGCAGTCCGGCCTCTGAGTGTGTCTGCCCTCCCGGGAGCGGACAGCGTGCATGCCATGTTTACCTCCTTCCAGTGGAGAGCCTGCACCGAGACGCTGGAGAAGGCTTGGCTGGCAACCCTGGCTGGAGGTTGGGGCATGGCCGAGATGACCTCTAGCAGGTCCTGCCCAGCTTGGCCTCAGGTCAGCCTTGCCATATGCTGGAGGGGCACGGAGTGGGGGTTGGGAGCGAATCTGTATAAGCCCATTTCTGGAAATGGTAAACGGTAGCGGTTGGAGCAGAACGGCACCGGCAGTGGTGTGGAATTGTCTTATTAATTTTCTATAAACAAAATCTGGCTTGGTGGCTTCTCTGGCACAGGAGGGAGCCCAGATTTCCTATGGACAGGCAGAGAGACTGAGTTTGAAATCTCGCTTCCCAGCCTTGGAGCTGAAATAGGCTCTGCTAGGACTGGGGTCTCCTGTTTTGCTGCTTTGGTTAGAAATAGATTCATTGGCTGCTGCTGGGATGGATGGGCAGCTATTTCTCTGGGGCACCCCCTGGAGTCATCCTATTTGGAGTTGAGAGAGTAAAACCAACTATGGTGACCCAACTCCCCCAAAGCTCATGGTCAAACCTAGGTGAGTGGTGAGGCTCCTCCCCTTACTCTGGCTTGTGGTTGTGCTGTTGAGGCTGGGAGGACAGAAAGGCTGCCTTTGACTTGATTTAGCAGCAAGGAGGGGGTTGAATTCTGGCTCCATGGGACCCCCACTGGGCTGTTATGCCTCCTGCTGGGGAGAGGGGCTAAGTGCATTGATGCCAGTCTCAGTGAGAGGATGGGGCCGGAAGGGGGTGGGGACTTCTGGGTGACAAGTGTGAGCCCTGGTCCCTGTGGCCTCCCCATGTAGATAGACAGCACAGGGCACTTGGGGGCGGCCACTTGGGTTCTGACTTTGGATAAACCTGTCTGCTCTGTGTATGGCTGGTGAAGTGGCTTTGTTAAATGCTGTCTGCCGTGCTCTACAAACTGCGGTGTAGAGGAGGTTATTTTTTGCACTGGAATTCTCTCACCTGGAGGATGGAAACCTCCCTAGGTTCCCTGGGAAAGGAATATGCCCCAGGTGTGGCAACACTGAGGCTGGCTGGTTGGGGGAGAGGGCTGATGTCTAGTTATGAGGCTGTGGTCAGGCCAGCCAGGGCTTGGTTGGGCACACTTGAGCACTGGGGGTCCCCAGGGCCACAGGACGGGTTTGAGCCTGAAGTGGACTAGGGGAGCTAGTCTCCAAAATCCCTGGGCTCCTAGACACTCATTTCTTCTTTGGAGGTGTTGAAAATAAGCACCAAGGACAGGTAATCATTTCTCCTGGATAACAGAAATGAATGCTGCTCAGAGGCTTTCCAGGTGAAAGGTGTGCTGGCAAAAGCGTTTTTGTTTTGCAGGCTGGAAGTGTTGCCGCTTCATTTACAAGGCTATTTTAGTGTGGGTAAAAGCAATCCAGGATGTGGCGGTTCTGCCTTCCCAGAGATAATTTCCAAGTCACTCATTTGTTTATTAATGTTCCTGAGCGGCTAGGAGGGTCAGCTGGCAATATTATGCTGTCTTCATCCCTTTTCTCCCTCATACTGTTTCTGGGTGACCCTGGCTCCCCACCCATGCTGGGATTATGTCCTCTTTGGCTCTCTACCTGTTCCTCTACACCTATAATTACTCTGCAGTGACTGTACCCCCCTTCCTATTCTTCCCATTCTTCCGGTGCAGAGCTTATCGCATAAACGTGGGCAGCCCAGGTGCAGGCATGCAAGGCTGCTGTGTGCAGAGATAGAGATGGAATACCCCTTCCAGGAACGGGGTTGTCCGGAGTTCCCACACCTGAAAGTTACTAATGGTGGGATTTCAGGCAGTGTGAGACCAGGGAGGGAGATACTGGAAGTGGTGCTTGGGGGCTGAGTAGGCAGGAATTAGTTCTGCCCCTTTGGGTGAGGCAGTCCCTGGAGGGGGAAAGGAGGCTTGATGAAGAGCAGAGAAAATGGAAGACAGGATCTGCTTTCCTGCTTTAGTTGTTGACAGTAGGTGCAGGAGGGGCTGGGCATCCAGGCCTGGTTTTTCTTGCGTGCCCCCCTTCTCCTACCATAGACAGTGCTTGTTCTTCTCTGCCTTCCTTTCAGTGACCGAGCAGTATAGACAGTCTCTAGGCATAAATGAAAAGTATGTGACCTTTGGATTTGAAGCCAGGCTTTCCTGGGGCAAGTCACTTAACTGTTCTGGGTCTCAGTTTGCACATCTGTAAAATGGGCTTCATGATAATATTGGTGGAAACATTAACATTAATGTATTCGGCATGTATTTAATAGGAAGTGTCTTTCCTGTTCAGTGCTGTTTCCTTAGCAACTAACCCCGGGTTTGCACATTTCTTAAATGTTTCTAAAATTTTGTTCAATAAGTAGTAACATGCAAAAGAGGCTAGACTAGCATGTTGAGGTTTTCAGTAAGTGGTGGTTAATATTGCTAGGGTGCCCTGGCCGGTTTGGCTCAGCAGTTAGAGCGTCGGCCTGCGGTCCAGAGAGACCCGGGTTCGGTTCCCGCTAAGGTCACGTACCTCGGTTGCGGTTTGTCCCCAGCCCTGGTTGGGTCGTGCGGGAGGCAGCCACTCGATGTGTTCCTTTCACATCGATGTTTCTCTCTCTCTCTCTCTCTCTCTCTCTCTCTCTCTCTCTCTCTCTCCCCCTCCCCCTTTCTCTCCCTCCCACTCTATCTGAACAAAAAATGGAAAAATGTCCTCGGGTGAGGATAAAAAATATATATATATATTGCTAGGGAAAAGTCACTTCATCTTGGTAAGCCTCAGTTTTCTCATCAACAACATGGGAATAAAAACAAGCAATCATGAGGTGCGATTGTGAGGTTCAGGAGAGATAGTCGATGTTGCTGCTTCTCGTAAGGTGAAAAGGTGGTACATAGGGTCATTATTACCTTGAACACAAGAAATAGACAGGCAGAATGACCTTTGTTACTCTCTACCCCTGGGAAAGCAAACCTCTTCTACGTATGTTTTAAAAGTCGATTTTAAAAGTTACATCTCATGTTGGATCATACTTGTTTTCAATCATTTAGGCATTTAGTTTTTATTAAAAATGATGCTGGTATTTAAATTTTGAGTATTTATCTTTGTCTACATCTTGGGTTGTTTCTTTAGGATAAAGTCTTAGAAATGGAATTATTAAGTCGAGGAATACAGTTTTCGGTTTTTGATAGCAATGCCCCCCACCGAAAGCCTATAATAATTTACACTCCCCCAATGATTTTTGAGAGTGCTCACCTGTTTCCTCACACTCATAAAAACATTTTGGGTGTCATCATAAAACAATCTTTGTCATTTGAATAGGCACTGACTAGGCAGAAAAAATGGTATTTCTCTGTTCTTTGCATTTCTTTCCTTGCTAGTGATTGAGTGTTGTTTTCTGAGTTCAGTGGTCAGTAGTGCTTTTTCTTTTGAGTCTTCTGTATTCCTGTCTGTTGCCTTCTGAACATTCTGACAAGCCCCTCGCAGGATTCGTGGTTGCTTTGTATGGCCTTCCTCTGCTCTGAGAGGCCTCGTGTAGGTGGATCTTTGTTAAATGGGCCTCTGCCTTCTGAGAGGTATGGCAGGGAATTCGTTAATTATCTGCAGGGAAGGCTCCCCAGCTCTCTCCTCTCTCCCCTCCCCTCCCTTCCTCTCCATAAGGGAATCAGATTTAATTCTTAATCTGATAATTATCATAAGGAGCCCTGGTATTTACACAGCACTTGGAGAGGTCTTCCGCCATACAGGGTAGGTGGGCAGTGAAGACACTGTTAGATTCAGGGAAACTGAGGCACACAGTCAAAGGCATGGAGGTGGGATCATCACAGAAGCCAGGCCTTGCCACCAGTCCCGACCCACCCACAGCATTGTATTATACTTGGAGCCCCGTGGGCACCTTTGGCCGCAGGGCTGACTGGAGCCCCGCACACGAGCACATGCCTCTGAGCCTCATCTCCAGAGAGGGAGGGGAAAGCCACAGAACACGACTCGGACGTAGAGAAGAAGCAATTTATTTTTTGCCTTCTCATTTTTATCACCCTCCTTTTAGATCTGCAGCTCCCTCGTGTATCTTCCAGAGATCCGAGCTGGGCAATATTTTTAGGAACGGTGGAAATTAGCTAGTGAGAATGTGATCAGCCCCAGGCTGGGGTTTCAAAGGCTAGAGAAGCCTTTCTTCATCTCAGCATCTATAGATACATGTATGTCTGTGTGTGCACGTTTGTGTATCTCTTGCAAGTGCGCACCTGCCCTCATGAGTGTATGTGCACGTTATATGTAAATGTCCTGTACATGCCTGTGCATTTGAAATGAGTAATCACATGGAAAGCATTTGGAACAGTACTTGGCACTTCATATTGGGTTGGACCATATGAAGTGGTTGTTTTTGTAGGTTGAATGTGGGCATGTGGTTCAATCCAGTAAGTGCTCAATATGTGTTGACTACCATTATTAATATTGTGTCTGTTTTCTTCTTATGTGTACATGTGTGTATAATGTGTTCCGTGTTTGAACTCTCATATGTGCATATCTATGTGCAGTTTCTGTCTGGGTATGTGGCCACTGAGCTGGCCAGTTTAGTGAACAAACTGCCCACCTTCTTGGGGAGAACCTTCCAGGGTTCAGCATATACCTGGGCATCAGGACAGCAGCCCTCTTAATTCCAGCGGAGCCCAGGCCTGGGGTGTCAGGCCTGAGGGGTGCCATCATATTCTCCCCAAGTAACCCTGCCTATTTCCAGGTTCCATGTCTGAGGACATGCAAATCGACTCTTTAATGGAATTCCTTTGCAAAATATTACTTGAAGCAGAAAGTTAATTACCAGGCTCTAATTAATGGCTATTTTAGAAGGCCGCAGAAGAGATCATAGGGAGACCGAAAAGGCAAGAAGGAAAACATCCAGCTCCCCCCGCTGGCTTGGTGACTCCTTCCCAGGTGGCAGAGCACACTTTGCTTTTCCCCTGCTCTGCGCTGCCACCCACTCCCTTGTGGTGATTGGCTACGGGTGAGTGAAAAAATGCCCTTTGCTTGAAGAACCTCTGGTGTTCTCTGAGGAGTGGCCTGGGCCACATCCTCCCTGGGGGTGGGGTGTGTGAGTAGCTGTAGATAGCTAGCCCAGACTGAGGGAGGCTGTACCACCTCCCCCTCCCCCCTCCCCATCCTCTGAGGCCTCTGAGCAGCCAGGTGACATGCCCAAGACCTGGGCTGTGGGAAGGACAGTCCCTGGCCACTCTTTGGTGAAACTAACCCCTTTCCTACTCTTCCAGGGGCCTTTGGCCTGCTGCCGTTCCCTACCCCTCTTCCCCCAGTGCCTGAGGCAGCTTCTGGAAAGGCTACATCTCTGCCAGCGGCCAGCTCCCTTGCTGCGCTCCCCCCAGTGCTCAGTGTGGCGTCACCTGTGATCATGCCTGCCCACCTACCTCAGAGGACTGGCTGAAAGCCCAAGGAGATTATTGTGATAGGAATGATGTGGAAGTTTCCCTTCCCAGCTGGGGGTTGTTAGGAAGGGTGGCCTGTGTTACCATCCCCTCCTGAGATAGAGGGCATCTCTGTCCACTGTGGGCATGTGTGGGTGTGAGCCTGTGGGTGGGCGCACAGCCTTGGCTCCCCGCCCAGTCTACAGGCCACACCGCATGCCACCCAGGTGTGCACTGGTAAGAACCTTCCAGGTCCTTGTGGAAGCCACCAGTTGTGCACCAGAGGTCCCCTCTGAGCCAGGCGGGTGGTGGGGTGAGGACCCAGGGGAAGGAGAGGGAGATAGGATTCTCTACCTGCAAGGGTCTCTGGCAGTCTGCCCGAGAATACCCTGGGCATTTGAGGGGTGATAAGAAGTGACCCCCAAGGCTGGAGATCAAGCCTGATTTTTGGGGTAGGCCAAGAGTAGGGCCTCCCTGTACCCCCATGTACACCTGCTCAGGAAGCCTGCAAGCACCTGACTCCTGGGGTTGTTCCCTCAAAGACCTCAGCTGACGGCTGCGGCCTGGGTGGGCTGGTAGGAGGCTCTAACTTTTTGCCTTGAGGAGTGCAGGGTTTGCCCAGTGAATGTGCCAGAGGGCAGCCTCAGAAACTCCTCAGGGGTTCTTCCAGAGGCAGCCTGAGCAGGGATTTGCCATCCTCACCTTCCTGCTCCCCCCGCTCCCCCCCCCCCCATGCTGCCACTTGTCCCTTGACTGCTCTTCAGGGTGAGTTACTCCTGTCACAACGATCCCCCACCTCCCTCTTCCAGTGGGGAGCCCCCATGAGAGAGGCCCCTTCTTTGGCCCCTGTTCCTGCTGGCTCTGGCCACTGCCCAGTTAACCCTTGGACCTGCCTGTTGCCCTGACCTTTCTTGCATCTTCAGGACCCTCATTTGCAGGCCAGACAGGATTGTAAGAGAGCAGTGGGCAGAGATGTAGACGCCACCCTGGTAGCACAGGCCCTGATGTAATGCGATGGTGGTGTGGGGGGGTTTCACATGAGGGCAGTGAATTAGTGCGGCGGCTCCCTGTGCCCACTGACTAAGGGGAAGTTAATTTCATGCTCTGTCTTTTTGACATTCGTAATCAAAGCGCTGTATTGCAGCTGCAGACTGTTAGCACGTGAAGGATGTGTGAGCCTTAACAATTTCTGTTTCAGTGAAGGGGATTGATTAATAGATTGTTCACAGCCCCACCCACTCTGCTCCTTATTCCCCTTCCTGCCTTCTTCCCCCTTTGCAACTTCCCCAGATCTCATCAGGACACACAGTCCCAGAATTGACTCTGACTACAACCCCACTCTTGTCTGGGAAGCAGAGGGGCTGGCCCCTGAGTAGGACTGACCAGCCCAGCCCAGTAGGGCTGACCCTTCATCCTCACAAACCCATATGAAGAGGGATACCTGGGACACCTGATAAAATGCAGATTCTTGGGCCCCACCCCAGACCTTCCAAATTAGACTCTGGTGGAGTAATCGAGTTTCCCCAAAGTTTGAGAACTGTTACCCAAAGTTTATTTCTTTGGCAGAGGGCAGGAATTGTGCCCTACCTGTGGGCCCGTGACTTGCCTAAGCAGTGCCCACGCTGTGTTCTTAATGACTGCTTATGGTGAGAGGGGTTTTGTTTCTCGTTTCACAGGTGCAGAAACTGAAACTCTAAGAGGGCAGTGTGACTGGCCCCAAATCACACATTGGGGGACCCCACGTCTAGGCACTCCTTTCCCTGGTTGGTGCCCCACCTCCACCCACGACTGCCTTACTCAGAGCCCCGTCCCCACACTGCCACTTGCTGAGGAGATGGCTCAGTCACTCAGAGTCAGTCCAAGGCCCAACTCCACTGACGGCTTCTCTCTGAGCCTCAGTTTCCCCATCTCAACAGAGCAAAAATCAAAACTGGTATCTTGGGAGCCAGGATTCCTGGAAGGAGAGCAGCTGCCCAGGGCGGTGCATCCAGTCTTTCCCTGGCCTTGCTGCACCGCCGTCAGGTCATGAAGCCCTGGGCTGTTGCGGGATGGAGCCCTGGCTGCGGGACAAGAGGTTTTCCATCTCTGCACTCTTCACGTGGCAGGCTTCTCTGGGTGCTGTGATAACCCCCGCTGCTCCTGAGTGGCCACTCACGGTGGGCCGGGGCGATGGGCCAGGCTCCATGCGCGGGGCCTTTTTGTTCATTTTCTCATTTCGTCCTTACCACTACGAAGGATGGGGACTATTACTGCCCTCATTTTACTGAGGAGATTGAGGCGAGAGACTGCGCAACGGGCCCAGTCATACAGCTCGTAAGTAACCGAGCTGGGACTCAAACCCGGGCGGCCTGACTTGATTATAGAAAAGCCCACCATCAACCACGCATCTGTTCATACGCCCTGTTTTACAGACGACGTGCTCTGTCGATAATAACATCAATAAACTACCTGCCACAGAGGAAGCTTCCCCCGTGTGCCAGGCATTGTGCGATGTATGCAAGTCATCTCTGATCCTCCTGGCTACTCTCACAGGTGACGAAACTGGCCTTGGAGAGGTGAAATCACTTATGGGGATTGCCCTCAGGCTGAAGTTAGAATCCAGGTGTCGTGGACCCAGAGCCAGGGCCCTCTCTAGTGTGATAGCTAACAGGCTGAGCACAGCCTGTGGGCCAGGCCTGCCCTCAGCACTTCGCTGGGAGGATTCACGTCACCCTCACAGCAGCCCGGGTGCTGCGCTCTGTGGTCATCCCTGGGTTCCAGTCAGGAAACGTGAGTCGCACAGCTGGAATGGCAGACCTAGGATTCGATCCCGAGTAGTCTGGCTCCCAAGGCTGTGCTCTTAACTACTGCACAGTACTGCCCTCTCCCTATTTTACAGATGAGGAAACTGAGGTTCCAACAGGTAAAAGCCACTTGCCCTGAGTCAGACAGCAGGTGAGTGGCAGAGATGGGATTTGTACCTAAATCTTTCCAGAGGATTTGACTGTCTCCCACCTGAGAGAACATAACAGCTGTCAGTGGAGTGGAGGCGTGTCCCAGGCCGCCCGGCGCTCTGCAGGAGGCTTCTGTTGGTGCTGAAGTCCTGGGGTGGTAGGGGGGGCAGTGCAGGCAGGCCTTCCTCCTGGTCTCGGTGGGTGGGATCCCCAGGATGTGAGGGCAGGGCTGGCTTGGTGACCGCCCCCACATTTCTCATTGATCAATGATTACAAGTGTCTTTCTCTGTGGGCTCCCCAGGTTTCTGGGCCCCACATCTCTTTCTTCTTGGCAGAGCTGATGAGCTGTGGCCGCATTTGGATTTCTTGATCTATGAGGCCTGGTGAGGTGGGCCGGGTGGAAGAGGTCGTGGGTAGGCTAAACTGATTTTGTACAGAACCTCCCCTTCCTCTCCAGGTCAGCTTGTAGAGGACACTTTCATCCTTGCCCAGGAGGGTAAGGAAAACAGTGATGGTGGCAGGGGCACTCCCCAGACCAGTCCTTGTCTGGACCTGTGGGAGGATGGGCGAGTCTGGTGCTGAGCTGTCTAGCCAGACTGGCTGAGAGTCACTGATCATGCAGCCAGGCTCCCTGCTGACAGTCCTCTGTGGACCGGAGATGGCGCTGGGCACATGTGGAACTGCCGGGCCTCAGGGAGGGCGCTGGGAGTAGGTGTGGGGCAGTGCCATGGCCAGGCATTCTGGCCTGCCCGAGGTGGTCTTGTCCATTTGCCCCTGGCACGTGAAGTCCACATGTTTGGTTGTTTATGAGAGTAGTGAAAACCTACTGCAAGGGAGCCCAGAGTCGAGGGCTGATGGAGCTGATGGGCCTTAGCGAGCAGTCTGTAAAGAGTTTCTCCACCTCTGTTCCTGGGGTTCCTGGTGGTGAGACCAGGTGTGTGAGCATCTTCATTCTAGGAAATCACTGGGATCCAGGACATTGAAGGCCCTGAGAGGTCCTGCAGTCTCACCTCGTTTAGTCCAGGGTCTCCTGTCCTCCCACCCCCACCCCTGGAGCATCTGTTGGCATCTGTGGAGCAGTAGAATTCTGCAGAATATTCTCTGATAAACATTGATTTGAAGTGTTACCTCTCCTTAGAAGTGTACTTTTTAAGAGGAACTTTGGAAGTATTCCATGCCTTTAGGACCTACAGGAGTAAGTCTTGAATGATGGTATTGCTGGCCCAGCAGCAGGTATTGGGGTATGTTTTTCTGGAATAAGGCATCCCCAGGTCCTCAGAACCGTTCGTCAAAGCAGTTACCATTTCTCCTGTGTGTGGGATGGAGCCTGGCTCCGGGCAGAGCCCTCTGTGGGCCCAGAGCCTGGGGGGTTTATTTCTTCTTTTGGGGCTAGATGCCTCCCTCCTGGCACCTAGCAGGTTGGACTCTGGGCATCCCATCCCCCACTGGAGTCCTGGGGAAGGCAGTAATCGGACAGAGGCTGCCCACTGATTTGCATAATTGCACTGTCCCCTGAATAATTAATAAAGCTCTGTCCTTGCTGGGAGCAATGTCTGCACCACTGTGGGTGGGTTTGCCGGAGCTCTTCCAGGGAGCTGATGGTTCCTGGACTCCTCGGCCTTTCCTGGCAGGAGCCCCCCAGAGAGAGGAGAGGGCCCTGGGTTGGAGGGGCTGTGTCCACGTAGCCTCATACTGGGTGTGGCCGGTAGAACAGGCTTCTTTCTTCCAGGATCCACAAGTGGGGTGTCGAATACACGGATGACTTGGGATTCTGTGTTCTCCCGCTTCATGTGATCGGTCCCACAAACTCTTCTCTGAAATGTGATGAACTGGGGTGGAGACGTCGCCTCCTTTTTGGGTAGCCTGGGAGGCACTGCTGACCCAAGGGGTAAGGGCAGTGAAAGGCCTTTTCAGGCAAGGGCAGGGGAGGGGAGACATTTCTGCTTGAGGCCTTTCTTCAACCCTTCAAGTTTTTGGCCTTGATAAGATCAGGGGTAGCCTGGGAGTGGCTCCTATTTGAGGTTTCTAAGTCTCTTTTTGTGTTGTTTCATTGAAGGGAAGTTTCTCTCTGGGCTATGGGCTGGTCTCCTCCCTGTCATGCTAGAAAGGGAGGTTGAGGGCTGGGTGTGCTCCTGACATGTGGTTGACATTGGGAAAGGTCCTATAGGCTCTTCAAGCCAAGAGTGTACTTGAAAGGCCCTGCTTTCTTCCCTACCTCCCCTAGTCACTGTCGAAAGTGCCCATAGGAGTATTTCTCAAACTGAGTTCCACGGAACACCACATTCTTGCAGATGTTAATGGGTGCTTGGGATAAGGGGATTCCATAGTCCAAACAGGTGAGGGAAGCAACCAGTGAAACAAAGAAGTGAGTTTTTCCAACGCTTGACTCCTAGGAGCCTTTCCTGTGTTGACGTGCAGCTGGGTGTGCAGGAGGATAGATAGGATGCTCTGCTTCCCATCCACACGACGATCCAGGCCCTTTGCACTCTTCGGTGATGGGGAGATGCCCAGGCCATTGCTGAACAGTGCCAGCTCTCAGAAACCTTCCTCTTTGTTGAGTTTCCTAGCCAGCATTTATGTGGCACTTTATCGTTTACCACTTGGCCCTCCTACCAGTTGGGGAGGTGGCAGGGCAGGGGTCATCCCATTCTACAGATAAAGAAACTGAGGCTTGGAAAGGGCAATTACGTCACACAAAGGCATGTAGATGGTGGTGGAGTTGGCATTTAAACCGGTGTCTGCTAGCTGGATCTTCACCTTGGACACCAAGAAACCGTTTACTCCTTGGGTAACGGTCAGTATGTTGGCTGGCCTTGGTCCTTAGGACTTTGGGGACCTGTTGCTTCTGCAGCTCCCATCCCAGATTGCTTGGAATATGTTTCTGGGGGTAGGAAGTAGGTAAACTAAAACCCTGTGTAATGGTCTCCCAGCTGTGAGGCCTGGTTTCGGAGTCCTATACAGATAATGGGCATAAAGCTACCAGGTGTCCTGCTCATCAAATCATTCTCGAGTCACTCTTTTCTTCTGCCTCTCTTTTTATAGTGTGGGTAGGCACTTGTCTGGGGCGGAGGGGTGGGGATGGAGGAGGGAGAGGGCAGGGGGTGTCCAGCTCTGTGTCTTTCTGCAGGCCTTTCTGAGAGCCACTGCCCAGGCCTGGTGGGTGGCCAAGGGAAGCTTGGAGTGAACCTGCTTACAGAAGCTAGGCTCGGAGGCTGCACTTAGGCTGAGGGGTGACTTCAGGACCTAGGTTAACTGTTTTATGTCTTGAGAGTCTCCTTGGGTCATACCACGAAGGGGACTGTATTGCCGCCAAGTGATACATCCACCTTGTTTCCTAATGAACAGAATTCTGCTGCTGATACATGGACCTAGGTCTGGATCTGGCTCCCTACTTCTTTTGTGATCTGGGCAAGTCACCTAGTCTCTGAGCCTTTGACTCCTCATCTTTAAAATGGGTGTGATAACGGTGCTGGCTTCCTAGGGCTCTGTGCTCTACACGGGATCATGTGTGTCACATGATCATTTTATCATATCTCATGTGTGCACACACTCACGTTTGCACATCTCATGCTGTTGAGCTTCTGTTTGAGACCCCAGAAGCCTGCCAGCACATCGGGCCCAGCCCTCACAAGTCCACCCCGTCATGTAGCAGGAGACAGCCCAAGACAGGCATGAAAAGATGTGCGGACATTTCTCCCACTTAGAAAATCAATACTCTGTGGTCTGCCTAATTGCTCTGTTGCTGCTAAATGAGTCATTATGGAGGGAAAATAGCAAATGCATTGTGAGATTAATGGGAGAAAATAGTTGGCAAATGACTTTGATTTGCTTCCGAAACTCCAAGAAGGTGTTACTAGGAGAAATCTGGAGAGCCATGCAAGGCTGAGTCCCAGGAAGCAGCCATTGGCAGTAAGAGGCTCCAGAGGTGCCGGGTGGTCTGACTGGGCCCTTGGAGGGCAGGGCACTGGCTTGACTATTGAAGGGGCTAGAAGTGGGAGTTCCTGAGTGCTCAAGTTTGGAGCCGGCGATGGGACAGTGATCTCTGATGGCCTGCTCCTGAGGAGAGGGTGTGCTCTGTGCCAGGCATGGTGCTAGCAAGGAGGGTGCAGTGTTGCGCAAAACCAGCCCAGCCCCTGCCCTTGCGGAGGAGACAGGCTGGAATGAGTTGTCTCACTGGTAAAGGTGTAATTGCATTTGAGTCACGTGTTCTGAAAGCAGTGAGAGCCTAGAACTGGAGGGTTTGATGTGTGGGGGGGGTGGGGACAGCTTCCCCGAGGAAGACAGGAGTGAGCTGAGCTCGCAGGGAAGAGCCTTCTAGGCAGCTGGAAGAGCCTGTGCAGACCCGGTGGGTCTGGGAGTGAGGGGCTCTTCAACCAGACCAAATAGACACTCGGCCTCTCGCCAGGGGGGCAGGCCCCTGTGACCTTAACCTTCACAGCAATCCTAGGAAGTAGATAATTCCTCACTTTACAGGCGAGGGAACCCAAGCTGAAGATGGTTAAAAGACTTACCCAAGATCAAATAGCCTTTACATGGTAGAGTCTGGATATGAACCCAGGCCTGTGGAACTCCACGCCGAGGTGCATGGCCACCTGCTTCAGGGAGCTGGCCTTGGCACCTGCCGCCCTACGGGAGTCTCTGCATCCAGTGTCAGGGACCTCACTCCTGTAGGGCTGGGCGCTGCAGAGGGCTGCCTAAGGATCTCCTGATCTGGGGAGGCATAGGACTCGGGGCGGAGGGTGGGGGAGCTGTTAACCCAAAGCCAGGCCTCTCTGCCTTATTGGTTTTGCTTCCTCTTAAAGTTAACATGACTTGGGTAATTTTCCGATAATCAAAACATAAGTTAACTAATGACTCCTCTTTGAAAAAGCTCTGATAATAGCACATTCCTCCCTGATGAAGAGGGTTGGTTTCGTCCCTGCCATTCTTCCCAGTGGGCCTGTCATCAGTGGGTGGAGGTGTGGTCAGCTGAAGGCACTTAGCCTGTGGACTTCCAAGGGTTTTAGGAAGTTCAGCTGCAGATGGGGAGCCACCAAGCATTCCTGTGGGCACAGGGAAGGAGGCACTGGGGGGCATCAGAGGTCATCCCACCTGTCTTGGTTCTTGGATATAGCTGAGCGTCATGGTGCCATGGGAACCTGGCAGAAATCCAGAGCCCCACCCAGGGGAGTCAGATTTGCAGGTTGAGGTTTGGCCCCAGAGCCTGTATTCATGACAAGCCCCTGGGTGATTCTGAGACCCACTCAAATATTGAGACCTCCAGCTAGCAGTTCTGGGTTCTCCACTCTCTGGAAGGGTCCCAGGCCTCGGAGGGATGGTGGGGGGGTGCTGGGTTTTCAGGTTGCAGAGTAACCTTGGGGCTGAATGTACCATTGCTTGCTTCATCAGGAACCCAGGCCTCACCGTGTCCCTGGGGACACTGGCAGGGCAGAGCCAGGTGGGCCTGGGAGCTTTGCCACTGCTTCAGCCCGCTTCAGCCCAAACTCAGATCAGATTGGCTCTGCCCTGCCCCTCCCCCAAATTGCAGCCCCCTGGCGAGAGGCTGAGTGTCTATTTGGTCTGGTTGAAGAGCCCTAGCTGAGGGCCCTTTGTCCTACTCAGATTCCACTTCCAAAAGAAATGTGCTTAGTTCTTCAGATACACAGCAGGGCATTTCCTGTGGGGTTCCAGGTAGATCTGGGCTGGCTCCGAAGGTGTGGAAGGGATCCAGCCCTGTCCCAGCACTTCTGTGTGCTCCCAGAGGGGGCACTAGTGACATCCTGGAGTTGGTGTCCGAGGTCAGTCTTTTTTTTTTTTTTTTTAATTCTCACTACAGGATACTTTTCTGTTTATCATCAGATAGAGTGGGAGGGAGGGAGAGGGAGGGAGGGAGGGAGGGAGAGAGAGAGACAGACAGACAGACATTGACTGGTTGCCTCCTGCACGACCCGACCAGGGCTGGGGATGAGCCGCAACTGAGGTCTGCACCCTTGGCCAGAATCGAACCCACCACTCATTGGTCTGCAGGCCGACGCTCTAACCGCTGAGCCAAACCGGCTAGGGCCAAGGTCAGTCTTTCTGGTCTTGCTCCTGCTCCTCCCGAAGCTGGGTCCCTCCTTCAGAGAGAAAGCCAGACAAATCGGAACCAGTCACCACAACGGCTCTGACTCTGGGTACCAAATCTTGCATCTCCTCATAGGCAGTCCCTGCCCCTCCGTGGTGGCAGACTCAGGCCACATGACACATGAGCCCAGGCGTATGTGAGGCAGAAGGAGCTCGGTCAAGGTTTCTCCCACTCTCTTTCCTCCACCTGGGCTATGGATGGACTCTGGAGTCTTACATCCCTCAATTTCTACCCCAACTTGGGCCTGGGACCTGGTTGTTTTCACAGGTGCTCTGTTGTTTGCAGGTGGACAGTGGGCTGTCCCCTTAGCTTGGTTCCATGCCTCCCGCTGGTCTTTGACCAACCTGGGGAACTCACCGGTAAGCCTGGTGGTTCTCCACTATATGTTTCTGACTTGTCATCCGTTTTCTCTCCCTCCTAGGTCAGGGTGGCTGCTTAGCTATTGTCATGTTCCTTCTGTAAATCTCTGTAGCCTCTAATGGTTAGCAGTAGGTGGGACTCTGTCTCCTTTGCCTCCAGCTACCAGGACGAGTTGCAGTGAAGGCTCTGCCTTGTGCACACACGTTTTGGGCAGCTCTCAGAAAGGCAGCCCCATGGCCTCTCCAAAGCCAGGGCAACCCCCCACTTTGTCCTTCCACGCTAGAGCAGTACCTTGCACCATAGGTTCATTTCCAGCAGTGCCACAGTTTCTCACGGCAGAAACTGCCAATCTCTCTATTGGCTTTGGGGCAGGGTCTTCCATTGAGTGATGGGACTTGGGGCAAACAGAATTCTGGACCCTAAGAGGCTACCTGTGTGTGAAGGGTTGGCTTGCTGAGCTTGCCTGACTCTTAGGGCAGGTTCAGGCAGGTGGCGATGCCCTGTGGTCTTTTTGTCTGGTCGCGTTTGAAGCCATTCATTTCACCAGTGGAAACGCATTTCTTTTATTTAAAAAACATTTTTTTTATCTTTATTGTTGAAAGTATTATAGATGTTCCCCTTTTTGAAACACATTTCTAAACGAGAGGAAACGGCATCCTGTCTCGTGCAGCCGTACAGAAAACTATTGAACGGGCTTTTCTGCAGCTACCCCTGGTACGCTGGAGTCCTGATGTGGGCACCTGCAAATCTGGCCTTGGGCAGGTTCACTTAAATTTCACACGTGGTTATTACATGTCAGTCATTTACCTTAATATGTTTCAGTGTGGCCGACATACAACTTAGTAATACCCTGGGCTTTCTGAATGTCACCCTGCCTTTCCAGGCATGGTTGCTCCTTCCTGCCCAGAATTACTCCGACTGCTGTGTTTGACCCTGCCCTGTGGCAGCCAGATGCTGAGCACTGAGAGGAGGCCTGGGTGAGAGTCCAGTCAGGGTCCTGCCTTCCTAGAATCATTCTTCTCTTAGCTCTACCCGCCTCCCATCACTCTTCTCCTCCCCCTTCCAGTCCCATGACTGCCTGTGCCGCAGGTGAGGCCTCTCCGCGGAGGGGCAGGTACCACTGAGGGGTGAGCGTCCTACCAGATGAGTCTGGGTTGTTGAGACTTCTGGCCCAGGAGCCTCAAGCCCCCAGCCATGGTCCCTGTTTGGGTTTTGTTGTGACAGGGGCTTGTTTCCAACATGTGAGGCATGTCCATGCTTTCTGTCTCGATGGCCTTTTGTGCCCATGGCCCCCCTGCTAGGCCCCTGACATTTTGTGTTGAGGTTTCAGAAGGGCCAGGCGCTGGCCGCCGAGCTCGTGGCTGAGACAGAGCAACCTGTTCTGAATCACTCTGCCTGTGAAGGCAGAATCTCTGGGCTGCCCTGGCAACAGCTCTGCACCAGCCTGTCGGTGTGGCCGCTGACAGCCGTGGCTCCTGACTGGCTGCAGGCCTCCAGCTCCCTGCCCTGCTCGCTCACTCATTACCAGCAGCTCCCTGCATCCTTCAGACAGATCGTGCAAAGGAAGTGCAGGGCTGGGGTCCTCGGACTCTCTCTGCTTGCACGCTCCGCGCGTGGGTGGGGTCACCCTCACAGGATCTCATTGACAGCACTGGCCTGGGTGGGATGCCATTCAAAATCAGGCTGCAAGGAAAACGAAGCCTGGCTTCCAAGGTCTTAATGAGTCTCCCGGGAGCCCCAGACGCTCATCCTCCCCACTCCCCTGAGCCGCCGTGCCCTCCTCATCCTTGTTTACTCACGCAGATGCAGCCAGCCCGCCTGGGTCCAGATCCCAGCTCTGCCCTCGTTAGCTCTGGGACTTCGGGGAACTTGCTTAACTCTGTAACATGGGGATAATAGCAATTCCTATCTCGAAGGCTGTCGAGAGGAATAGATGAGATTTGCAGCTGAGCGGAGCAGAGTGCTCGAGGTAGGTGCAGCGACACTTGAGACAGGCGAGCCTTACTGTGCCGCGTGCGGATTTCCGTCTCATTTTGTTCCCTGTCTGGAATGCCTCCCGCTCTTCCTCCTGCTCTTCCTACTTTGATCCGACCTGTCTTTCGAGTCCTAGCTCCTTCTACTTGAAGACTGCCCCAACCCCCCTCAATCCCAAGCAGACTTCCCTTTGCTCCATGTTTTCTGTGCTTCATGATTGGGTCTGTCCCCCATAGCAAGTGAGACCGCCTGAGGGCACTGGCGGAGTCTCTTGAGCTGTACTTGTCCTGCGTCCTGGGTAGAACAAGGCAGTGTCCGGCGCCTTCCCAGTCCTCCAGATCTCAGTGAACCTGGAGATCCTCCCCCCAGCAGAGCGCATGACTGAGTTCATTCATAGGGCCTCAGAATGAGAAGTCAGAGAGAGTCCTTCACAGGAGGGAAGCTGAGGCTGAGAGTGAGGAAGGAGTGTGCCCAGGGACACGCAAGGACTCAGAGCCCTTGCCCACCTCTTTCTGCACTACTCTGCTGGGGGTGGGCAGGAGTGTGTCTGCTGGCAGAGAATCTGGGAGGGCTTCACGGAAGCTGAGGCTTGAAAGAGGATGAGTTCATCAGATGGCAGAGGGGAGGGATGGACAGTGAGGCAGGGGAATCCCAGGAGCGAGCCCCATGCTCAGGCTTAGAACCATTCTGACCTTTTGGGACGTGAGGCTGCTCTGGGAAGCAGGACAACTCAGAGCATTTGGGAGGGGGAAGTAGTTCAGAGGGGCAGAAGCGGTGGTCAGGAGAGCCGGAGACAGGTGGGCACGTGCTGGGCTGGGCCAAGCAAAGGATGGGCACGAAGACACACACTTCCTCCGACCCAGGCTTTTGTCTCTCAGAAGCTCACATCGCCCTGGGAGATGGGGAAACCAGGTGCCGTGTGGTTTGGTGACTTGACTCTGGTCTCATGGGCCAGTAGGGGGCACAGCCAGAATGGGGACCGTGGGCAGTGTGACTCTCCAGGCTCTGGTGATCATTGCCTATTGGTGATGGGGTGGTATCACCTCCCTGGGGGTGGGGCCCAGGAGTCTGGATTATTTTCACTACTCCCCAGGTACATGTGGGGGTCACTGGCAGTGTCTGTAGAAGGCGTGGCAAGGGGTCTGGCCACACAGGTGCTGTGTCATGGCCAGTCGAGCCCTCCTGCCCAGACGCACATAGCACAGGTGTGCACATGCACATGGGTGCCTTCACGGAACGGGGCTGCCCACCAGGGCTGGCAGCTCTCTTTAAATTAGGCTGTTGGGAAATGGGTGGAGTGGCAGGCACCCTACAGCTAGCAGCCCAACTCTGGCCTCTGCTGCCAGGCAGCCAGGAGGTGGGGCTGTTGTAGGGCCCGGATCCCTTACTCCTGCCATGTGGAGCCCGGGACACCCCTGTGGGCCTCATGGCATTCTGATCCTTACTTCCTGATAGTTCTCATGGTATCACAGTCGTCTGTGTGCCCCACTGAAGGGCAGACCTGTGCACGGGGCCCAGGCCTTCATTCTGGGCCTCTGGCACCTTCCCTGCAGCCTGGCACAGCGCAGGGACCCAGTAAATGTTTGCACCGTGAATGATACATTGAGCCCCAACTATGTGGTGCTATGCTAGGCGCGGGAATAATTAACTTTGGCATGGCACTTCATGACTGACACTGCTCCTCCCGGTCCCTTTAGGAGGTTGATTGTGTCAGATCAGGTATTTATTTCCCTGTTTGAAAATGGGAGCTCAGAGAGAGGAGGCAAGTAGCCTGAGGTCACATCACCAGCCAGGGAGGGCAGATGGGCCATGCCCATCCTCCTAGCAGGTACTGCTCAGGGGCTGTCGGCTGTTCCTCTCTGACCAGCCTTTACTGAACACCCACACTGAGAACCAGAGGTGGCACTCCCAGGCCCCGGAGGCCAGGCCCATAGAGAGACCTGTATCCCAGGAAGCAGGCCCCTGGGGCTCCTCTCATCACTCCACCCCAGCAGGAGCAGGGAGGGCCTCCTCTGACACTGCCCTGCCAAGGACCTGGCTGTTGGGGACAGTGACTGTGTTTGAGGTAAGTCAGAGGCAGGAGAACAAAGAGAACCCTTCCTGCTAATGCGACTCTGACCTTGAAAACTCAGAAAAAGGAAAGAGTTGGCTTCCAGCTTCAAAGGGCAGGAGGCTTCCTGCAGGCGGGCATCAAGGAAGCCTTGGCTTTGTCAGTTCTTGCTGCTGAATTTCTCCTTTTCAGTGTAACAAAAGTCCTGGGGATCAGTGTCCGTGCACTGGCGCGGAATGCTGCTACTTTTCTCAAAGGCGGGGAGATCCCTGCTCTTGCTTTGACTGGCCTCCGGAAGACGCAGCCACTGGAGCAAAGGTCAGATATTGACGTGAGAATCTGGACAGAGCCCTGAAGGCTTACCCCAGTGTCCTGCTGCAGGTGTGCCCCGCGGTGGGAGGGGGCCCCCAGGACTGAAGAGCATCGTCCTGTCCCTGCTTAGGGTCTTGCAGAGAAGTGAGTGGCAATCAGGAGATTCTGGGCATGGTGGGGTATTGGGTTCCCTGTTCTTACTGCCTGCCAGGTGCTGACTGTGCCCCTGGGAGATGTGTCGTGGGTCCTGCCCCATGTTCTGCCAACTGCCACACGAGAACCACTGGCTTTGGCAGTCACAGATGTGGCAGACACTGTGGCAACCTGGAGAGTGTGAGACCTGCCAACGGGGACAACAGCCACTAAGCCATGGCCCTGGGCCTTTGGATTTGTAAGAGATGGCAGACATCTAGAGTTGTGTTGGTGACATTTTAAAATTTCACATCTTTAAATGTTGGCAATTGATTCAAAACTAAAAAATGTCAGACGCTATGTGGGCTAAACAAAACATGTACGTTGACCAAATACAGCCCATACCTTTAGTTAGAGACCTTCGTCATAGGTTGGATAAAACCCAGGTGGGCAGAGGGGAGTAGGCAAGGCCTCGTGTGGGAATCGGCATGAATGTTTTCAGGACAGTCAGGGGACTGGAGCAAAGGGGACTAGAGGGCCCGACAGATGGAGCCACTCCCCTTTGCTGAGGGAAGAGCCTCCTCGGTGTGAAATGCTGTCCTGGATGAGCAGATCTGCCCTGAGCCTGCTGCAGCTGTGTCCCCTGCCCCAGCCAGGGGCTTCTGCTCAGCATTGTCACAGTGAAGGAGAGGCTTTGGTCAGGGAAGAACTCAGGGAAGAACGGTCCTAAGTTGTTTAGGAGAAATGTCTGGGACACATGGCATATCCTGATCTTTAGCAAAGGTGTAGGTAACTACCCAGCTTTGGGGGCTGTCCACCTGTCTGTGTGTCCATGCGTGCATGTGACCCCCCCCTCTGCCCCCCCGCCTTTGCATTTGCTCTCGTGCTGGCTGTGCAGCTCCTTGGGCACTGGAAGTTCTAAACCCTCGGAAGGGGGCTCACGCCCTCTCCCCAGCAGGGGTTTTGCATTCTCTGAGGATTTGAACTGCTCTGGCCAAAGCCTGTGTGGGTGTCTTCCTTTCGGGGCCTGCAGGCATTGCTTTTCTTTGTTTCTCCACCCTGTCTGCCACTTCCTCCATAACCCAGATTTGCATTTCTTTCTAAATGATCTCCTGGCATAGTAGGTCCTTCAGATCCTGCCAGCGATGTGTCTCGCAAACTTTCATTGAATACCTGGTTGTGCAGGTAACTGAGGCCCAGAGCAGCCAGGGACTGATGGAATAGACAGACACAAGGACAGCATCGGGGTCTGTGCAAAGCAGATCGAGGCAGCAAATGGGGACAGGATGGTCAGGGCGGAGGTGAGGTGACCCTGCCACCCCCAAATGCCCGGGTGTGAGGCAGGGGCTCCTGGCTGCTTTCCGGACCCTGCCTCCTCCCGCTCTTGCTGTCTCCCCTCTGAGTGTGCAGCGGGGCTGGCCGGCCTGGGCGGGGACCCGGCAGAAGAAATGAAATGTAAGGCAGGCACTTGGTCTTCCAGAGTTCCCGGGGTCATGGAGGAACAGGTGCCAGCACCTGCCGAATGCCCTCATTCATTTAACTTTACTTTTCAGTCTTTTTAACATAAAGGTAATTAAAAATACAAGCATAGAGTAACAATTTCAGCCACACAGGGGAGTGAAAAGCAAAAAGTGAAATTTCTCCTTCCACCATGCCATTGACTGTTGGTTGGGGTTTTTTCTGCGAATGTTCAGTGGCATATTAAAAAAATGATCTGTGTGTGTGCTTGGGAGCATGCTGTCTAACTTAGTCTCGCCTCCTTGGCCTGTGAAAGGTGAGGGGAGACTGGCTGTAGAACCCTTGGGTGGGGAAGGGGCATGTCCTGCAGACCCCTTCTCCCAGCCCCACAGCTCGAGGGGGTGGGGGCTGACCAGGGAGCTCCATGGTGGGAAGAAGGAATGGTCTTTTCCTAGCAGCTTCCCCCAAACTCAGGCGGTGGGTGGGAGAAGGAGGCAGGCTGGGTGGCAGTCTCAGGGTTTCTCGTGCAGACAAGACTCCCCAAGGGACCCTTGGGATTCAGTTATTTCTGTTTTTGCTCACCTGTGCCGGCCCTGGGGCCAGGGACAGGAATCAGCTGCAGTTCCTGCCTGCCCGGGAGGGGCTCCCAGCCTGGGGTGGCAGAGGTGCATGCAGCCTTAGTGAGACTGTCCCTACCTGGGGGCTCTCACTGGGCCAACTCCCTCTGGGGCCAGTGGGCTGCCATGCAGAGAACCTGGATCCTGGCCCTGAGGGGTGGCTGGGGGGCATCCAGGCCTAGGCAGCAGTGTTGGCTGGGCTCAGAGGAGGAGGTGAAGCTCTTGGAGGAGGTGAAATTAACTACGATTCAAAGGAGCTTTTCTCAATCCTACTCCATCCAATGGGGCTTGAGGTACCTCCCCATCCGTAAGTGAGAAACTGGATAGAAAGAACTCAAATCTGTGAGATGCAAACACTGGTGCTATTGTTGCAGTTGGAGTCTCATGTTTTCCCCAGTGGAGGCCCTGTGTGGATTGAGACACAGCGATGGAGGACAGGCCCTTCATGGGGGAAGGGAGGGCACCTGGAGCTCAGTCTGCTTAGTTCGACCGGAGAATCCTGAGAGCCCAGTCTGGGCAGAGCACTGACTTTGCCTGTCACTCACCCCCCAGGAGACCTTGAGCAAGGAACTTGGTCATCTGTAAACTGGGCTGAGGATGTCTGCCTGACTCCCAGCTTTGGGACCAGTGGACTCCTCCCAGTCTCGGGGCTGTTAAGGTTGTGGATGGTAATGAGGATGGTGATGAGGCTGTTGATGGTGATAAGGTTGTCGGGATGGTGATGAGGATGGTAATGGTGATAAGGTTGTTGATGATGATAAGGTTGTCGATGGTGATGAGGATGTTGATGGTGATGAGGATGTTGATGGTGATGAGGATGTTGATGGTGATAAGGTTGTCGATGGTGATGAGGACAGGGACAAGAAGAAGAATTTTGAGGGTTCACCTTATGCCAGGCACCGTGCTGTGTGCTTTGTGGACTGCCTTACACCCAGACCCTGCAATAGGCTAGTCTCCACCTCCAACTTTGCCTGCCTTGCTGATTTTGCTGCCCCACTCGTCCCTGTCCCCAACCCCTCAGGTGTCCTAGACCAGGAGCTTTGCCCTTGTTGTTCCGTCTTCCCAGATCACTCTTGGCCTGCATGTTTGTGACCTGCTTCCTCACTTCGTCCAGCCACACTGTCAGGCAGAGCCTCCCCTCCCTCTCTAGCCTGGGCCCTACTCTGTGTTTTTCCTAGCATTTGTGTTCTCTTGAGATTAGCATATGTCTACTTGTATGCATCTCCCAACTAGACTAAGCCCCAGGGAGCAGGAAATTAATGTCTTGTTCCCTAATGTGTCTCCAGCCTCTAAAATAGGGCCTGACACAAGGTTGGCGAATGAACAAATCAACATATTTCATTTAATCTTACCCCATGAGGTAGGCACATTGCTATCTGCATTTCACAGATGAGCAAGGTAAGCCCAGAGAGATGGATTGATCAGCTCATGGTCACACAGCTGGAACAGGACAGAGCCAGGCGTTGAGCACAGAGCCCTGTCTTAGCCAGGAGACGCTCCTACCTTTCCAGAATCTAGGCAGGCCTGCGCCCCAGGAGAGGACAAGAGGTGAGGGGGCTAAAACATGGGTAGGATTGTATCCCAGGAAGAGATGGGGGTGGGGCCAAGGAGGGAATGAGGAAAGACAGTAGGGGGTTCTGAGAAAAGAAAGACAGGGGCAAGTCAGGGACATCAGTGAGGGTCAGGACAGGGAGCCTTTGCAAGGGAATCCCTGAGTGAAGTGTCCCACTGGGTCACTACCGCTCCCAGGGCCCAGCTGTCACCGGAGTCCAGGCTTCTTGTGCTGGTGGCTCTGGTATCTGGCATCATCGTGTCCCAGAGGAGCTGAGGTTGCCAGGGTGGAGAAACACATGGTGAGAGGGGGAGGGAGGGAGTGTATGAGTGTCCAGCCTCGCTGTTTGCCTTGTTGTCACGTTTTCTTAATCAGTTTATTTCTGGGAGCGATGACTTCATCTCCTGTGATTCTCGACACAGCCATTGTCAGGCCTCCATGGAAAGATTGGGCCGGGCACCATCCATGTTCCCCTAACAAGCTGGGGTGGGAGAGCCAGTTGGCTGGCCTTAACCTGACCTGGGCCAGGAGTTTATGGTCAGTTCTCCTCTAAGAGCCTCCCCTTTCGATGGTCACCCTTAGATCTGGCCTCACTGTCCCCGGGGAGCCCAGTGCAGCCAATTCCAGCCAGCATTGCACACACTGTTGTGGCCGGGGGGCAGGCACACCCAGGCTCTGCCCTCAAGGGCTCCTGCTGGCTGCTGGTGGAGGCAGGTGGTTCACTAGACCCTGTGGTTAGAGGGGCTTCGGAGGACGGAGGGGAGTGAGGCCCCTCGGAGCTGGCAGTCTGGCCACAGAGGGACGGTGAAGGTGGGGGGACGTATCCCTGCATAGTGGAGGGGATGGGCTTGCTGGCAGGCTTGGCAGTTGTCTGTCACTGGCCACATGTGGTTGCGTGTGGGGCCTGGGGAGTGGCAGGGGCCAGGGAGGAAGATAGTGGGAACACAGGCAGGGTTTGGGCTGATTCTTGAGCTCACTGGGAGCTGGAAGGATTTTACGAGGAGATAGGAACTGGTCAGATTAGTGATTTTAGGAGTATCTCCTTGGCTGTGTGAGGGTGGGTGCTGGAGGGTGTCTGGGAGGAGGAGGAGGAGGAGGAAGCTGGCAACTGAGGGCTGGCCCTGTTTTCCCCTTCATCCTTAAGGAGAAGGGTCTCTTCTCCCTGCCCCTCCCTGATCCTACCAGGAGCGCCTGTTCCCAACCCCCGGAAAGCTTGTAGACTAGGGATGGGAGGTGGGGGCGGGGGGTGATGGGAGAGCCTGGTTGAAGGAGCAAAGATGTCAGGGTCCTAGTCCACCTCCTGAACCCCAAGGCAAGTCATTCATCTCTCCCAGCCTCAATTTCTGGGCCCAGGAAGGAGTGGGGAAAGCAAACATTTCATTTGGCTCAGATGGTGGTCTGAGCCTGCAGGGGCTGGTGAGGGGCTAATATATCTGTTGAGACTTGTTTTCATGTTCTCCAAAACTGAGACTCTGCTAACTGCCTGCCTCTTGAGCAGACATCCAGCAGGGAAGTGCTTTGCAAGGAGTCCTTCCCAAGCTGAGTGTGGTCAGGTTCCCCCACAGAGGAGGTCTGCTCTCTCCCTTGTCCCCAGCCACCACCCGTCTTCCTTTGCCTGACTTCACTGTTCTCCCTGTTCAGAGTTGTCTTTTTGGGGAAGAAAACAGTTCAGCAAACATTTCCTCAGCATCTTTTATCTGCTTGGGTCTGTGTTGGGCCCAGGACGTGCAGGGATGGTTAACATGCTGAGGCAGCTATTGAGGGGGAAGGAAGATTGTTGAGTTGTTTTGTGTTTAAAGATCTGAATGCAGACGCAGCTTGCCTGGGGCGAGAGACCCTGGATTCTGGGCTCTTCCCTTTTCTGCCTGTGGGATGCTGGGCAGATGACAGGACCTCAGCGTCTTCAGCTCAAAACCTGGGTTAGGCTCGGGTGATCCCTTCCCGTTCAAGGGTTCTGGGATCAGTTTTGGACTGTAAACATACTTGGTCCTCTCCAGACAGAGAGGCCTGTGCTGAGGACAGTTTCAGGGCAGAGCCCACAGAGCGAACTCCAGGTGTAGTAGACCGACCCAAGTTTGAATTCTGGTTGTCCAATTTACTGTTTGTGACTTTGGGCACTTACTTCCTTGTCTCTTTCAGCCTGGGTTTTCTCCCATGTAAATGGGTGTTACCGTATGCCCCAGCTCCTGGGGAACTCACCATTCATGGTAATGCTGCTGAGAGCCTCTTCTGCCCGAATACAGGGCCTGCTCCCTGCCCGGACACACGCCAACCCCTCCTGTCCTCGTCCCAGCTGCTCATAGCAAAGGGCGGCCAGTTAGTGGAGACCTCTGGCTTGACCTCCTGGGAACAAGGCTGGGGAGCCAGAAACTGGCAGCCCCAGGCCTGCAGCTGCTGGAGGAGCCCTAGGATGGACCCCATAAACAGTTCCTGGTGGGGTGGACAGGGTCTTACATGGTTATAACCCCCTCACTTTGAATATATGGACTCCTTTGGAATTGTGTCTTGCTTTAGAAAGAAAGTGTTTGCTAATGAAATTAATAGTGTAAACAAGATTTGGGGAGGGCGGGCAGCCAGGGGAGAGGGGTTATTTAAACACACTTCAAAGAACACCCTTCTGCAGCATCTGAGCCACACCATTTGCATGTGTAATGATTGTGCTAATTATAGGTGGCCTCATCTGTTAACAAGCTTGCCTGGTTGTGCTACATTCTTGTAATCACCCAGTCAGGATTCCCTGGCTGGCTCCTCACTGGAGATAACAACAACAGTAATCGTAGTGCCTGTCATTTTTTATCCCTTGCTCTGTGGTAGGTGTCCTACCAGGCACTCGATAGCCAGCATCTCATTGAATCTCCACGACAGCTCTGTGACCCGAGGCTTCTTTCTTGTCTCCTGTGCGCAGAGAGGTGAAGTACCTGCCCTGGGCTCACACAGCCTGGAGCTGGCACTGGGGAATGACCCGAGGCCTTGCTGACCCTTGCACTCTTCCCTCCCTGTGACACTGCTTCTCCAGACACATGGCACACGTGCTCACTTTGTATCTTGTGAAGCTTTCTACTTCTTATTTGGTCCTCTCAGAAACCTCCCTTTGCTAAAGAGGCAGCTGAGACCCTGCCAGAGAGTTGAGGGCAATACAGGAGGTGAGACGGAGGCCAGTCATTTCTGGGGTAGAACCAGCCCCACCCACCTTCCCACAGTGAAGGGCACAGCCCCTCCTTGCCCTCCCTGAGGTCTTGAGGAGTCCCACCCTGAAGGGGTGGTGTCTCTGCCTTTCTCACTCAAGCAGGGCGGGGCTTGGCCTCTGGCCAAAGGAAAGGATGAGGCAGTAAACAGGTGTGGGAGGACACAGCGTCACAGATCGCTTTACCTGCTTGTCATGAAATCGGAGGTTGCACATGGTTGGCCGGTGGCCACATGTAGCCCACGGGCAGGTTTCATTTGGTCTGAGAGGGTGGAAAGGTGTTTTTTGGTGTTTTGTGTTTTTTAAAATCACTTACCAATACTTAACCACCCCTAAAACATGCACCTGAAAAACCTGGAATTTTGGCTTTTGTTAGAAAAAACAGATGTAGCAACATTGGGCCTCTATTTCTATTCCTGTAGGGCAAAGAATTGACCCCTGCCTAGAGGTCACCCCAGACTCCTTTACTGTACCTTTAAGGGTGCTCAGCCTGCATGAACTCTTCCCAGCTGTCCTGGGAGGAGTGTGTGGGGGGTGGTGAGGGGTGGCGAGGGGACAATGTTCCTGTTCTATAGATGATGGGTCTGGGGCCCAAGGGGACTGACTGGGCCACTCCACAAAGCTGTTGGTGAGGCCAGGACTTAAACCTCCCTCGTCACCACCCACCTTGTGTGTTTTCACCTCCTTGCCTCCCAGCCCTGTCCGACCCCCACTGGCCGCCAAGGAAGGAAGGAAACCTTTCACAGGCCTAATGATTCAGAAATAACCAACAGGGAGCCCGGGGAACTGTTCCTGTCTCCCCTCTCCCCTTCCACCCTGCTCGAGGCCGGAGGGGACATGGGAAACCTATTCATTTAAACTCAATTATTTTCTCGAAGACAGAACAGAACTGAATTGGGTCAATGCTATATTTGCTGTGCTCAGCTGTTTCCCCTGCAACGCCATCACCCACGGGGTGTATTGCTGGGCTCTGTGCCGCCAGGCTCACCAGTTAGAACTCCACATCAGCGGCCATTCCTTGGCAAACTTGGCTCGGGGACAGGACCGTCCTCTGCTTATTCACCCAACAGGCTGTACGTATGGCGGCATCTAATGTCCAACACGAGTGTGCGGTGGACGTGCTTCTGACTGGAGTTTCTGCAAGTGAGGGACTAAGGCCGCGAGAAGTTAGATGCTTGTAGGAGAGGCAGGCCTTGGAGTCAGACGCGACCGGGCCCTGACACGGGGCAGAGCTCTTGGCCGCTCTGCACTCTGTCTCCCCACCTGTGATGAGGCACGAGAACTTAGCACACCTCCTGGGGTGAGACAGTATGCCAGGGGCCTGCCCCGGTGAACCTTTGCACAGTGTGCTGGGTCCTCCTCCTCCGTGAAGCCTTTCCCAGCTCCCTGCATCCAAACTGAAAGTGTTCCTGCATCTCTGTAGGTCCCCTGTTGGGCCAGGCCTTGCACTGGATACTCCTTGCAGCTTCCTCTGGGCCCACGGCCTGAGAAGTGTGTTTTTATTCAGCATCAGTGTCTGTTTGCATCCCTCCCCCACTGGATGGCCAGCTTCTCGAGGGCACAGGCCATGTGTCTCGTTCACCTGCTTGTGTCCTGGTATCACTCCCCTGGAGCTGTGTGGACTTGGACTGGATGTTTAACCTTGGTGGGCGTGCTTTCTCATCTGTGAAAGGGGACAGGGATGCCTCCCTCTGGCACATGGCACGGGAAGGGGGCAAGTAATATCAGAAATCAAATCAGATGCTTCCCTCCGCTCCCTGCAAGCGGGGAATCTAAGAGCTGGGGTACCCGGGAGGATTCCAAGTGCCATCTGATTACAGGGAGAAGTGTGGGCAGGGGTGTGGCCAACGGGCCTCCCTGCCTCTCCCCCATCTCCTCTGCTGCAGAGGGCTGGGTCTTCCTCAAGGCCACCCCAGCCTCGGAGTTATCTCGTTGCCAGTGGTAGTGGGGCTGGGAAGAGTGAGGACCTAGCCCGCTCTGCTGACCTCTAGGCAAGACATCCAGGTCACAGTGCCTGGCATTGACCTCATCTTTTGGCAGTGCTGGAACCTGGAGGTGGGGCAGGATGCCCCACCCCCACCCCCACAATGTTGTCGCTGGTCCCAGGGCTTTGGGGGTGAGTAAGGCGACAGCTCAGGGAGGTTTGAATTCCTTGACCTTTTAGGAGCCGTGTGTGAACTCAGGTGTTGGGCCTTGTGTCGACCTTGTGTGCAGATGGCTGTGAGGGGTGGGGATAAGACATGGGTACTGGGCAGCTGGTGACCTGGTCAGAGTCACAGAAGCTAGGCTCCGGTGGGAACCCAGTGAGTAGAGCTGGAGTCTCTGGGGACAGCGCTTAGGGATGAGGGGGCCTGACCCCGGCTGACCCCAGCATACCACTGTACAGTAGGGGCCGGCAGTCACAGGCCCATCAACTGGAACCATCCCCTCCCTTGCAACTTGACAGCATTCAGTCCCTGGAACACCGTGCCTGGCGTTGCCCAGTGCTTGGCACTGTGACAACCAAAAAAGAGAAACGCTGACCACGTCTCACTGCTCGTTTGAGTAAATTTACTCTATATTTTTCCGAGGAGCCGTCACCTGGGTGGGCATCGACTCCCCCTGAATGCTTTGATGGAAACATTACATTTTCTGAGTGAACGTGTGTCAACATCACTATGGGGGGGAAGGTTCCAGGATTCTCTGCCAGCTGAAGTCATTACCACAAGACGCTGGTTGGCCCAGCAGATAGGGGTGATACAGACTGGCCTGTGTTGGGCAGACGCTGGCCAGAGGGGCTGGAGCCTGGCTGGCCTAATGAGAGGGAGGGAGGAGGAGCGTGAGCTGAGGGCTATCTGAGCAGGTGAAGAGGAGGGAGGGACTTGGGAGGCTGCAAGCTGATAATATACATGAACCCCCACACTTCAAAATCCCAGGTGAGAGGACACATAAGGGGTGGGCAAGGACAGAGAACGGGCTCTGGAATAGCGGGCACTGGCAGCTCGGACCAGAAAGACAGGCTGGGGCCAGACTGAGGGGCCTGAATGCCAGCTCCCACCAGTGACCAGCTGTGTGACCTTGGGCAGCTTTTCCAGCCTTTCTGTGCTTCAGCTTCATTTTAGTAAAATGAGCTGTGGATACCCATAGCTTATGGCTCTTTGGAGGATTAACCAAGATAACATATGTAAAATACCTAGCACTGGGCCTGGCACAGGGCAGGTGCCAGGAGACATTTGTTGTTTGTTGGTGATGATAAAACCACACAAGCATTGATGGGCTCACAGAACATTAACAGCTGGGGTGCCTTGAAACTGTTACCCAGGGTTGACCCTCAGTCTAATACCACATCTGTTTCTCACCTTCAGCTAAGTACAGCCGTGGTCTCTTCAGAAGCCCTTGATCATGAACAGCCAGGCTCTGGGGCTGACTATCCTCTGGACAGGGACAAAGGTCCCTATCTGGTCTTTTGTCTGTTTCTGTCCCGCTGACTCCTTATCCTCCTCCAACCAAGGCAGTTCTCAGGCCTCCCAGAGAGGTCTTCTGGCCTCTGCACAGCCTCTAAAAGGAGAGTCGTGGTCCCAGGAAAGGTCCTCCTCCCAAGCCACAAGCATCTCTCTCCCTGAGGGGACGCACAAACACTGCCTGGACGTGTTCCTTGACAAGTCTTGGGCTGGCTCTCTTACAACCTAGGAAAGGCAAAGCATTTCCTCGGGAGGAGGAGGGTTCCAGAGAGCCTTGCCCAGTTGGTGAGACACCTTCATATCTGAAATGATGAGACATCTGGGCTCAGCTTTGGGGAGAAGATTGGCCTGCAGGGTGTGCATGTCCATCGCACGATTACTGAGTCCCGGGACCTGAACAAAAAGCATGAATAGACCCCCAGCAGCACCCAGGAGAGGGGGCGGCAGGCCAGGAATTCAGGGAGAGGGGGAGAGCCTGCACATTATCTGTGCCTGGGGACCTTCAGAAAGGCTCCCCTTGGTGGAGGCTGTTGAGCTGGGTCTTGGAAGGTAAGTGAGAACTAGGAATAGGAGCAGGTGGTGTAGCCTGAGAAAGGACAGGGCGTGCATGGGCAAAATAGAAAAGGAGGCCTTTGTGGCTGCATGGAATAGGTGTAAAGGTGACGAGTGTGTGGTGGATGGGTGGGGCCCAACGATTAGGGAAGCCTGGGTCACTGGAGGTCTGGAACCAGGAGTGCTGGATCAGGGCAGCCTCTGAAATTCCCCCAGCTGCACATGACTGAGATGGTCACTGCGGACTCACTTGGCACTTCTGCATACTATTCAAGATGACTCTGGAAGAGGCCTGCAAGAGGCTGTGCGATCCTCTGAGCCGAGGCTAAGGAGGGTGTGGAAGAGGCAACTTATTCATGTGCAAACAGCCAGTGAGTGTGGAAGCCTACGTTGGGATGTACATCTTTTGACCCCCAGATCCAGGCTTATTTCATGTTAGCATATGATCCCCTCCTGTGACAGCTGTCATGCAGAGTGAGGGACCCTGTCACAGGAGCCTATTTTGTTAGAACAAGATATTAGAGCTGTATGGATCAGCCAGCAGCGGAAATCTGGGAAGGCTCCCATGAGGAAAGGGCATTAGAATGTGGTGGGGGAGACTAGCGGGGACGAGTAATAGGTGCAAATGGTTGTCTGGGGTGAGGCACATCTGCTTTCAGACGAAGCTGGGTCAGCTTGTGCAAGTGACTGAGCTTCTCTGGACTTGACTTCATCTAGCAAGTGGTCACCGTGTTTGCCTTGCCTCTTTGTTGCCATACATGAGCTCAGGTGGGAAGCCTCCTGGGGCCTGCACCCTGGAGGAGGTGCTGGGAGATGTGTTCCGCTCCCTCCTTCTGCGTCATTGCCTTGGCCTCCCAGGCTGGGGGTTGCTTTGGACGGAGGTCTAACTCGCTCCTGTTGGGTTCTGTTCTAGGCACAGGGATCCTGACCACAGGAGATCCAACAATGTGCACAGCCCCCACTCCCAATCCCTGGGGCACTCTTAGCCAGAGGTGCACTTAGAGCAGTTCCCTTCCTTCTGAGTCAGACCTGTTCCCCAGCCCTGCAGGTGCCCCAGCCAGAGTCCTGCACAAAGTAGGTGCCTGCGGGTCTGGCACTTAGTAGGGGCTCAGCTGTTTGCTGAGAGACTGGAGCGGGAGACTGAAACCACCGGGGACTGAACTAGGGGCTTGTGATGCCTCTGGGTACAGAGCCATGGAGTAGGCAGGCCCCCGGCATGGGTCTGTCTCCGTGGCCTCTGTCCACATTGACACGGAGGGATTGGCTCCGGATCGCATTGCATCAGGAAGTTGTGCAGCAGTCTCCTCGGTGGAGGCTTCTGGGTGCGGGGCTTCAGTTGGATTAGCCCCACTGAACGGTGGCTGGAAGGAGGTGTGGTGGAGACCAAGACGTTGCTGTGGCTTCTTGAATGGAATAGAAAAGGGGGTGACATCAGGCAAAAATGTTGGGTTGGCTGGGCGTGCTGTTCCCTAGGTATTTGTGTCTCAGTGAGGGCCAGGTGAACGTGACCCCAGGATGAAGCACCAGGCCAGCCTTTGGCCGCATCTGTGGCATTCACAAACCTGGGCAGCTCTCCCAGCTCACCTGCTTGTGTCCTCCCTCCCTCCACTCTTAACCACCCCCCCACACACACACCCCTCTCCCACCTGCCCAGCCCAGGGGACCTGACCCAGAGGAAACTTGAATCCTGGATTACTGCCTGGGAACCCAGTCCTTCCCAGCTAGGGGACCATGCAGGCAGATCCCTGGCCTTGTCTGCACCTCCGTCTTTGTTCGCATTTTTTAAATGTTTGAATGGAAGTGCGTTTGAATGGAAGTGTGGGGGAAGAAGGGTGTTTGTGGGGAGTGTGGGGGGAAGGGCTCCAGGCTACCACTCTGAGCCAGATAAGCCCAGGTAGGGCCTGCTTGGACGGGCTGTCCCTTCCCATAGTCAGAGGGAAAGTGTTTGCAGCTGGAGGCAGCTGGCCTAGGAATGTACCCAGCCTCTGGGCCTAGGAAGGGAAGGGCCTGTGGCTGCAGGTGGGCCGGCCTCCCAGGCTGGGTGGTGGGGCGGGGCATCCTGCCAGGAGAGCCTGTGGGGGTTGGTGCCGCTGGAGGGAAGTCTGGAATGCTCTGGGAGCAGAGCCCGGGGAGGTGGCTTTGGTGTCTCTCCCAGTCTTTTGGTTACCCCCGCTCCCACCTATACAGCTTTCTGGCCCGTCCCAGAAAGTGTTTATTCACTCAACATCTGTCCGTGCCTACCTATACCAAGCGTTGGCCACAGGGTGTGCTGGGCTTACCAGGGTGAACAGGCCCTTGTTTCTGTGGACCTGATATTCTCATGATGGGAGAGAGGGGGACAAACAAGGTGATTTCAGATCAATGCTATGAAGAAAATGAAGCCAGGTGATAACTTGGGAGGAGGGGAGTTGCTCTTTTAGCTAGAGTGCTCAGGAACAGCCTGTCCTAGGAGAGGGCACTTGATCTGAGACCAGAATGAGGCAAAACCAGCCTTGCCTAGAGCCAGGGCCAGCAGGGGGAATGGCCAGTGCAGAGACCCAGAGGCGGGACTCCAGGCGGGGTATGACCCTGGGCGGAGCCAAGCACTTTAGGGGAGGAGTCTAGAAAAGAGCTCTCCAGGTTGAGTCTCCCGGCAGACTCAGATCTCTGAGCCCAGGTGTCCTGGGAGGGACCCTTTCCTGAGGACGGAAGTGACTGTTCCCAGGTGTCTTTCTAGACTTCTTGGTCCTGGAGGTTGTACCATATGGTTACCTGTATGGAAGACTGTAATTTTCCACTTGTTCTCTGGAGGACCCGGAAATCTCTAGATGTTGTCACTGCTGTTTTTTTTTTTTTATGTCATTTGTGAAATTTCAACTTGGAAGACAGATTCAACGTGTGCTTTGTAGGAAGGAGAAGCCTGCCTGGGCACGCCTCTTAGATGCCAGCCTGGACTGAGAGGTCCCCTGATCTGGCCGGGAGTGGCACCTAGATGAACACCATCCTTGGGGATGAGTCTCTGTGGTCTCGGACTCCTCGGTGACAACCTTGGCAAGATCTTGGGCAGGGCCAGAGGATCTGCTCTGTGGAGGCCCGCCCATTCTCAAAAGCTGGATCTGGTTCCCGGGCGCCTGGTGCCCAGACCTGGGTCCTCGGAGAGGCTGGGGTTCCCACCGCCAAGGTCTGTGGGTGGCTCTGTGGTGGCAGGGGGGCAGGAAGCTTCCTCCTGGGTGGGCCACGGACGGGACTGGATGGAGACTGGAGGGTGTGGGATTGTTTCTCCCAGGAGCCCTGCCCTGGAATGCGACCTGTCCTCATTGTTATGGGAAGGTGGTCAGTAGCCAGCCAAGACCCCTCAGGGGCTTGTGAGGAAGCGTGAAGGTGGGGGCTGGGGTTGCTAGACTGGCTTCTTCTTCCTTCTGGGGATCAGGCCCTGCCTTCTGGGAGCTTCAAGTCTTGGGGTGAGGATGGGGAAGCTGTGGGGTACCTGGTAGGTAATTTAGGCCCAGGGAATGGTGGAGTTAGCAAGGTGGGCTTTGACTTCAAGCTGTGTTGCCAATGAGGGCTGTTCTTTAGCCTGAGGCTCCCAGCGTAGGTGAAGAGAAGGGACAAGCCTCTGGGGCACTTGGACCCAGATTTAATAATCCTAGCCTGTCTCTCCGGCAGTTAGTATTGCAGGAGAGAAGCTTTGCTCCTAAAACTTTTATTGATCCAGACACTAATGAAAAGTAAAGGGGTTTTCGGAGCAAGGTTTTTTTTTCTTTTTTCCTATTAGAAAAAAGAACATCAGAGTCCTAAAACAAAATTTTGTTTTCCTCCCTCTCCCTAGATTTGGGGGGCCTGGGGGTGGCCTTGTTCAGATTTCACCTCTTTAAGGAGCCTTCCCTGACTGCCCAGGCTTGCAGTCATCCCTCTGTTCTCCAGCAGTTAACTGAAGCTGCCACTTGTGCCTCTAGTCTGCCTCCCACAAAGGCTGGGGGGTGGGGGTGGCAGAGGCCTCTTGCTCACCTGAGGTCCCCAGGGCAGTGAGAGGCATCTCCCTAGGAGGCATCGAAGGCTGGACTCTTGACTTCTGGTGTCTTTCTGGGCTTGGTTCCTTTGTTGCACTGTTGATTTTTCACATTCATTATTTTAAATACTTACTGAGCTCATGCCGCATGCCAAACCCCACCCACCTCTGCCTTAGGACACAGAAATACAACCGACATGGCCCTTGGCCATACAGAGCTGTGTAAAGGAATTCCAGATTGGGTGAAGTTCCCTAACTGAAATGTAAGTCAGGGATTTCTGTCTGCCTAGTTCAGCACCCGGATTCCCAGTGCCCAAGAAAGTACCTGGTACATCGTTTGCACTTAAATATTTGCTGGCTGAATGAGCAGAATGCTACGAAGGAATGACCCGTGTTTCAGTGGGGAGTAATGGGGGTGGGGCAAGACCTGATGGAGTTGGGGCAGTTGGGGGAGGGCTGAGTTCCAGAAGATGCCCGAAGCCAGCCTTTCTAAGATGGGGGTGGAAGTAGAGCTCCCGCCTTGGGAGCCACGGTACAAAGTCCCGGAGGCAGGAAAGCCCAGGCTGCAGGTGGCGGCGGGCGGGGTTGCTGGATGAGGGCTGCAGTGAGTGGGCAGTCCACCCTGCCAAGATCTTCCACCTGGGGAGGAATTTGGATGTTTTCTGAGTGCTGTTTGGACTCATTGATGGGTTTCTAGCCCTGGCGTTAAATAATCGATTTGCATTTCTAAAGGGTCCCTGTAACTCCCTGGTAGGAGGTAGGGGGTGGAGTGAGGCTGCCTGGGCAGGTTCCCTGGAGTGGATGGGTGTGAGATTTTAGAGGAGGTAGTAAGCAGTAGGATTTGCTGGTGGGGTTGGATTCTGAAGGCCAAGGAAAGATAGAGTTCATGGTTTTTGAGACCCTTGGCTTTAACCACCGAGATGGAGGTCCACTTTGGACACTTGAGGCTTGAGGTTCTATGAGGTGTCCAAGCGGAGATGTCAGGCCAGCATTTAGATCTGTGAGTCTGGAGTTCCGAGGAGGGGAGGGCTGGAGATAGAAACTTAGGAGTCTTGAGCACACTGGACGTATTTAAAGCTAAGGGGAGTGGATGAAGTGGCCAAAGGAAAGTGTATTACTGAAGGAAAGTGCCCCAAATCCGAGCCTGAGAAAGTTGGCACCTGGAGGAAAGGTCATGCAGGTACCAGGGAAGGAGAGCTGTGGCCTGTGAGAGAGGAGGGGCGCCCGAGAGGATGGCGGCCTGGGTTTCAGGGAGGGAGCTAGCTGACCTCCATCGAGTAAGGAGAGGACAGAAACTGGTTGGGTCTGGCCACATGGAGGCCTGGGGACCTTGAGAGCCACTGGGGCCAGGACAGTGTGTTGAATAGAAGGAGCTAAGGAAGAGGAGGCAGCAGTGTCAGCGAAGTGCAGGGAGAACTGGCCAGTCTGGGAAGTTGAGGAGGGTGGGTGAGGGGCTCAGACGTTCTCATCTCCTGGTCCCGGTCCCGGTCGACCAGCTCACCCAGTGGGTCTCAGCCTAGAGCATGCATCAGGATCCTCCAGGCGGAATCCCCAGTGCTTCGGTTTGGAGGGCTGGAGTGCCTCCCACCCATGACCTTTAGCATCGGCTCTCTGAGCCCTTCTTACTCTCCTCCCTCTCCTTGTCTCACGTTTCTGGCTCATTTGGGGTCACCTGACCCCGCTCTCCCCTCTCCCAGCCTCATCTGTGTCTGCATGTAAAGGTCCCTAAGAAGAGCGCCCTGGAGCTGGGTTCACTCAGAGGGTCTCTCCACCTGGCCCCTAGCAGAGTAGACTTCATGCGCACTAATGGATCTGGTCTGGAAGGCTCTTTGTGCTCTTGGCTTCCAAAGAAGTTTGAGGTCTCTCTTAGGATATTTTGGTGGCCAGGACCTCCCCCAAGGCCTGGTTGGATGTAGGGAGTTGACAATGTGTTTGTTTGGGAGGGGGTGGCAGTGCAGAGTTGGGGCATCCTCCGGTCTGATGGGCTCCAGGAAGGCTCTCTGTGCCTGTTGAGTGGCTAGCACTCCTATATTTGAGCCTTTTGGCCTCCCACGTTGTATGTTAACTGCTTTCTCTGCAATTGGCTAACCTGTGTTTTACATTTGTTCTGTGTAGGGGATGGTGTGTATCCTCAGTGTACACACGAAGAAAGTGAGGCTTAGGAAAGTGAAAGGACTTGCCCAAAGTTGCTAAGTAACACAACTAGAATTTCAACTCAGGCCTGCAAACCACAAAATCAGGCCACCCCTTCCTGACTGACTAACCCTGTGGGTGAGGAGGTAATGGTGGTGCCTAAGGCACCTGAGCTCCTGCTGCCCTTCAGCACACACGCTGGTTGCTTTAGGCTCCTGCAAGGCAGGAGGAGGCAGGCCTTGAACCTGGCCAAGCCTTGGGGCTCTTGGGGCCAAGGGAGACTGTTTGTGCAGCAGGTGTGGGGTGGCTTGTATGACTGCTGCACAGCTCCCCACAGGAAAGCGAGCTCAGCGGCACCACAAACCCTAGGGAGGAGAGGGTCTCCCTCACTGGGGAATGGGGAGACTGAGACCCAGAGAAGGCCAAGGTGGGGCTGGGCTCCACCTGGAAAGATGACGCCTTGTACTGCCTCTTGATGATGGGGAGAGTGTGGCTTTGTGCCCTCTCTTCCCTTCCCCTGCCCAGCGAACCCCAGTTGGCCTGGGGGTGGTGCAGAGGCAGGCTGTTTTCAGGTTTCAAAGTATTTGGGCCACAGCCCAACCTTTCTGTCTGTATGGCCTTCTGGGAGACGGCAGGCATTTGGGAGGTTCTAGGAGGGTGGTCTTGCCTGGTAGTCACTGTGGGTCCCAATTGAATTCTCTCCTTTTTATAGAAAGAAACTAAGACCTGGAGAAAAGTGGCTTGCCCGAGGTTACTGCCCAGGACACTGGTTTCCAGCTTTGCGTCTCCCAGCCTACCCTGGGCAGCCTCCTGCAACTTGACTTATCTGTGTGGTCTTAAGTGCTCATTCTGAGCCAGGCTTTGTAACTCACTGACTCCTCACAGCCACCCAGTGAGGTTAAATACCATATTGTTGCCCATTTTACAGAGGGGAGAACAGAGGCCCAGAGAGGTGACTTGACTTGTCCAAGAACACACACGTTGCAAGTGGCACAGCCCAGATTTAACTCAGACAGTCTGGCTTCAGAGCCCATGTTTTTAACCACCAGGCTACATGGCCTCAAGCTTATTTGACTGGGGGTTCCATAGAAACAGAATGGCGGTGGTAAGTCCTTGAAGGGCCTGCCCCTGCAACATTAGGCCTGCAGGTGCCACCTGGCCTTTCTGGTAGAGAGTGGCATCTGAAACAGCACCTACTGCCTGCCCAGCTATTCCAGGTGCCAGGAAATGGCCCATCTTTTCCAGAGGGCTTGTTAGACCAGGTTCTGAGGCCCAGGCAGTCATGTCTCTCTTCCTTTCTTCCCCCCCTGCCTCCTTGTATCTAGCAATTGGGCAGGTCCTGCCCACCCTTGGAGCCTTGGGGCCCCAGGAGAGCCAGCAGACCTGCCCCCTCCATTCTTGTGGACAGTGGAAGGGCCTTGGGCTCCCCTCACCTGCCGTCTCTAGCCACGCAGCCTGTCCAGGAGGGGACTGAGGATCTGTGAGTGACGTGTCCCGCTGCTGCAGGTCTGTCTGTACCCTTCCACGTCCTGCCAGATGCCATGGTTTCCGGTGTTCTCACCTGTATGTAAGAAGTGGGGAGAAAAGAACCACCCTCACAGGGTCTGAGGCCCAGGCGAAAGCCCAGAATTGGGGCACCTGTGACAAGTGATTCCTCATCCTCACCCCCTTCATTTTGCCCAGGAAGGAAAGGTGCTTGTGGCTGTGGAGAAGGTGGGGCGTCGGGACAGGGCGGGAGCAGGGGGAGAAAGCATCCTGGCTTTGGCTGACCTCACCCGGCTGGGTCCCAGCTTTGCCGCAAACTGTGTGAAATCCTGGGCAAGTCGGGAACCTCTGCCCACTGCGGCTTCCTGCTCTGAGGGGTCAGCTAGACCTGTCCTGTGGACTGGCTGTGAGGAGTACTGAGCCCGTGCTGTGCAGTGCTGAGCTCCGTGCCGGGCACATGGACTTCAACGGCCGCCGTTTCTACTACTCTTCTTAAGATGGAGCCCCATTGTTTTAGGACCTTCGGGTGAAATTTGGATTTTTACTCTTGTTCATTTTATGTGAAGTCTTCCTTAGAAGTCCAAGGCCTTCAATCTGATCACGACTTTTTGTTGTTGTTGTTGTTTTTGATGTCCTGTTTTTTTGTACAGAAAAAGGGATCTGTACCTTTAAGACCCTGGCCGGCCCAACTGGGACTCTGTTCCTTTAAAAGCACATTACAGAGAGTTGGAACTTAGCCTTTGTTTAACTAGCCATGATTAGTCCCAGCGGACAGGGCTGGAGCGGTATGTCCAGGACCAGAGCTGGGTTGGACTGGCTGGGCCCAGCGGGGAACGGCGGGCAACTGACTGGCTGGCTGGCCCGGCCCCGTGGTGTCCTGGGCCTGGTGAGCTTGGTGGCCACGCTGAGGGATGGTGAGTGGCCTGAACAGAGGTTGGAATGAGGGAGGCCGGGGAAGGAGGAAGGAGAGGCCGCCAGCCTCCCGGGCCCAGGACGATCCATGTGCGATGGGTGGGAGCTCCCTGTTAGAGAGGGGCTGGCGCAGGTGCCAGCCTTGGGAGGGGCCCAGGAACTCCCCAGGGATGGTGTCTCTGTCCCTCTGCAGATATCTTCCGCCAGCCCAGAGTATGGAAACAATTAGGATAGCCCCGCCAAAAAGCAAGAAACAAAAAGTGTTGTGGCTGTTTTTAAAAAGAGAGGAAATCGGTTTCAGTTGTGTCTTTCTGCAAGCAAGGCCCGGTGGCCTCCGTGGCGGGCCCGCCGAGAACCGGGAAATGCTTGGAACCGCTGGAACGTTTTCTGAGCTGAGGAGCTTGGCCTTTGCTCCGAGTGGCCCAACCCTGGGCTGGGCTGGGCTGGGTAGGGCTGTGCGGGGTTTTGGGGGCCATGTCATCTCCACCCCAGCCCCACAGCGGGGCTCTCCTTTTTCCCCTCCTTCTCCCCTCCTGTGTTCCCTGACCCATCGGCCTGCAGGGTGGGGTGGTGGAAGACCAGGGAGGTTGTGTCTGGGCCTGGAGCGTGTTTTGCTCCAGCTTAAATATTTGGAACAGCTGTCAGGAGCCAGGGCACTGTGATGCAGCTGTCTTTGCTGGGGAAGCACCCCATCTCTGAGAAGTCAGAAATTGTCACAAACTTTCCTGTGGAAAGGTGGTGAGGACTGATGGAGCTGCCCGGCTTGTCACGAGTATCCCTTGGTTTTCACCACTACACCACCACTGCTGGGGCTGGCGGTGGATCAGACTCCTGCCAGCTCAGTGTCCTTCTTACCGTTTTCCGGACGGGGGAAATGATTTGCCTAGGGTCACACAGGAGGTGACAGTTCTGGTGGCCCAGAGTTCCTGTAAGTTACCTGAAAGTTGGTGCAGTTGATCACACAATGTCTGTAGGTTTGGTGAAAGCCTGAGGCATTGACGGGCAGTGCAGAGGGTTTGGAGTTGGAGGCTGGATACCAGGCCTCCAGCCCTGTCCCGGTACCTGTGAACTGTGACCTTGGGCAAGCTGCTGGACCTCTCTGAGCCTTGACTTCCCGGTGTACGTGGGGGTGGGTGCCTAAGGGCAGACCCTGGAGGGACTTGTCAGTTCTGCTCAGGCAGGGGCCATGGAGGTGGTGGTCTTCGAGCCCGGTGTGGAAGTGGGCAGCCCAGTGTGATGAGCCAGGTGGGCTGAGCAGGGCTGCTGTACCGGGGTGGGATGTGCCTTGGAAGCTGTATTTAAAGTGTGTGATGTTATTGGTTGGAATCCATGGGCCAGGTGGCAAATGACAGACAGAGCTAGCTTATCCGAGAGCGAACCCTTGTGGGGTGGGAAAGGAGGGTGGGCTCTTGGAGTCTGGTATACCATCTGGGCCTTAGGAAGGCCCTTGAGGTCTCCGAGCCCCAGCTTTCCTAACTGTAGTTGGGCGGCTGGGCTCCACGAGGGTCAGAGATGTGGGCTGTGTCCGTGTGGAGCCTGTGCCTGCCTGTGCACTGCCAGGTGCCTAGGCGAGCGGAGGTGTGTGTCAGGTGAGGCAGGTACAGATGGCTTTGATGCGGGTCTCTAGGAGCAAGACGACTCAGCAGCCACAGCCCACTTTTCCTTGACATTATTTCTCTGAGTTCCTGCCTTTGCTGGTGGTCCGGGAGCCTGTGGCTTGCTGGCACCACCCTATCCTCCTGTTTTGCCATTGTTGAACGCTCCTGGTTGTCTCCTGCTAGTGACAGTCTGGGAAGCAGAACTCCGAGGCCGCACTGGGGGTCCCAGACACCAGGCTTGGGAAGAAGGAGGTGCGCAGTAGCTATATACTCGGCGCCGGACTCACTAGCCCAGCAGGAGGGACGTTAGCGTGAGTCTCCAGCGGGCCCTGGCAGGAGGTGAGGGGAGGCCAACCTGAGGTCTACACTCCCTTGGCCCAGCACCCCTCCCCTTCCCTGTCTTTGCCCCTTGTCTCCCTGCGGCCACAAAGCCCCTCTGTCCCTAATGGTGGCTGGAATTGAAGAAACAGCAAGGCTGGAGATGAGCACTGGGGCTGGAACCTGGGGTGCCAGGGTTTGTTCTGAGATGTGTCTCTCTTCTTAAATGGGGACTTTGAGGCGCCTACTTAAAATGGCAGTCTTCTCCAGCCTGCTCTGGGAGCTGGTGGGTCGGGGCAGTGGCTGAGGTTCTCTGGGTCTGCTGGCAGAGGCTTTCGCAGAGCCCACATGCCGGGGGGGCGGGGTGCCAGGAGGGCTCGCTCTGCCTGCTGGGCGGAGTGAGAGATGTCTTGGGCCCAAGGAGAAGCCAGGAGCAACCAGAGAGGTGACACAGGGCAGGACGGGGTAGAATGCCCAAGCGAGGCAGGGCCAGCACCGCACACAGGCTCACTGCATGGCAGGCTCCCTCTGCAGCACCACAGACGCTGTTTCCCCATTCTACAGGTGGGATAACTGAGGTCTGCGGGTTAATTAATGTGACCAGAGTCACAGATCGTTATGTTTGTGTGTGTGTCTTTCGGAGGAAGGAGGCCTCACCACATTCAACCAGTCATCAGCCAGCATGGTGCCAGGAGCTGGGGCTGAGTTGATAAAGTGCCCGGTCCTTGGTTGACAGAAAGCCTGGTGCCCAGGGATGGGGGAAGGACACTCCAGAGATCATTGTCACTCTAGCATGAATGCCTCACATAGCACCAGGAGACCACATGGTGTGGCCCAGGTCTTGGGTGGAGGAGATGAGAGGGGGGAGAGATGCTGCTTCTGCCCCACCCTCACATTCCGTGGGGGTGCAGTCTGAGCCCCGGAGGGCTTCCTGGAGGTGGAGAGCTGGGAGGAATTCGGTAAGCCAGAGAGGGAGCACCATCTTTGAGGAGTGGAAGTCCTTGGTTTTTAGCTTATTCATTTTTCATTTCATCACCCCCTGCAACTCGGGTCATGAGTCCCCTGAGTCTGAAGCAGCTGTTGGAGGTGTTTCTGGATTCTGGTGGAGGTGGGAGCTGGTCAGAAACCAGTCCCCCTGGGCGGTGTGATCTAGGGGACCAAGGGGTGTGTTGACAGGTGTGAGGAGGAGACAGGCGCAGACTGAGCTCATGGGGAGGGAGCACCTCGGCCAGGGCCTTGAACCATCCACAAGAGCTGTCCTGTCCAAGTGGAGAGGCTGGGGACCGGAGGTCGGGCCAGCACGTGTGTGGTGGGCTGCTCTGGGGTCGACAGTGTCAAGGTTGTGGCAGATGAAGCTGGGGTCCGTCCTGGATGCCGTGCTCCTGGGCTGGGGTTGGCGCTTGACTCCGGATGACTGTGGTTGGGGGTGTCACCCTCTCTGATCTTTCGGAGTGTCTGGGCCAGGCTCGGTGGTTTCTCCTGGGGACCAGGGAGGGGGTGGAAAGCTGTCCCTGCTCAGAAACAAGAGGGGCACAAGGCCCTCCACTAACTTTCGATTCACCCAGATCTCATCCTATTCAATGAATGTTCCTCAAACTCTCTTCTTTTAAAATTCAGGGCACTTTGCTGTTCCACTGAGGTTTATGAATGTTTAAAAACTGCTGTGAGGTCCCCAAAGTAATTTGACAAGTCTGACAGCTATTGATTAAAAACCCAAAATTATTCAGGTTGCGGGAGGACTTGAGGGATTAGGTGGAAGGTTTTTTTGTTTCTTCTTTCTCTGGGCGCCCTTTGCCACCTCCCTCCACCCCTCCAGCCCCCCCCCCCAAAAAAAAAAGAAAGAAAGAAAGAAAGAAGGTGTGGGGAGGAAAACGTTCCGCAATGTTTTTGAAAACTCCATTAGGCTGCAGAATTACACTGGCAGCAGTGGGGATGGGGGATGGTCAGGATGCTGAGGGTGCCTCTCCTGTTCGGGGAATAGAACCAGCATCCCTGCATCCTTGGTCTCTACTCAAGCCCTGTGGCCCAGGTCACCAGCAGGGAGCAACGAGGTATTGCTCTGCCAACATTAGGGTGCTGGTGGCGGTGGGGAGAGATGGAATAGTTAGTGTTGGTTCCCTTGTGTTTACAGGGAGTGGACCCTGGGAGGCTGGGCTGTGGTGCTTTCTGGAGCAGCTCAGCAGGCGAGGAGACAGCCGCCTAGGGAGAAGAGGGAAGCTGTTCAGGCCACTGCAGCATCTGTGGGTCCCAGGGAAGGGGGTGGGCCCAAGGTCACCAGCAGATTCAGGGTGTACCTCGACGGAGCCTGCTGGGGACCTGGGCTGACCTGATGCCCGGCCTCCTGGCCTGGCCCCGTGTGAGGTGGATCTCAGGACAGTCCCACAGAGGGTGATCTCGCCATTGGGCTCCCAGGGTTCTCTTCTGGACCCTGTGACCTGGCCAAGTCACTCCTCTGTCTAAGCCTCAGTTTCCTCTGGAGTCCTAAAGCTTCCTTCATTGACTCTTTAAATTAACAGGGGTGCGTGTGGGAAGGGTCGCCCCGTGAGCCAGGGTTCCTCAGACCTGTCTGAGTTCCTGCTCTTCCTCCCGCTAGGGCGAGGCCACCTTTTGTGCAGGGTTGTTGGAGAAGGCTGTGTGTCCTCACACAGCTGAGCACGCAGTAGGTGCTTCGTAAGTGGCTGTTAAGTCCAGGCAGCTGCGGTGCCGGTCCCTCACTCAGCATACATGGGCACCTCTGGGAGCCAGGCCTTGGCTGCGCTGTAGCTGCATTCGTGATGGGCCGCCCCGTCCTCCTGTCTTCGTTGCCAGGGTGATGACCCTCCTTTGCCAGCTCTGTGTGTCAAGGGGAAATACAGGCTCCCAGGTGTGGAGTGAGGGCAGTGGACCAGGCCAGGGATCAGTATGAGTATGGGACAGGCTCACACTGGTTCCAGTGACTGCTGGGACCTGCCCCCTTGCCTTGGACCGAGAGAACCCTGGGGCCAAGAAGGTCCATGCCTCCAGGCCAGGCTTGTCATCAGGAAGGCTTCCCAGGCAGGGCAGGCAACCTCCCTGCCTTTTAAGGACAAGCTCTGTCTCCCCAGGGGCTGGGGAGCCCCAAGGCGGCTGCATTCTTCTCCCCTCCCCTGGGATCCCAGCTGGGCCAGGAGTGAGCCCTGGTCTTCTCAGCAGCCGGTTCCCAGGCCAGAGGGGCAAGGCTGGGCCTGGGCGGAGTTGGCTCTGCTGGGTGTTCCGGGTGGGGCACTGTCCTGTTTGTGTCTTGCCACCGGGTTCCCAGGAGGTCGGTGCCCTCTCCCTTCCTGTGCGCCAGGACCCATGGGCAGATTTTCAGTGCAGCCTCCTGGACTTGCTGACTGTGACAGGCAGAAGCATGGTTGGCACATTGTGACAGAGTCCGCAGGTCCTGCCAGCCCTTGGATGGGCACCTCCTGGTGGAGACCAACTTTATCCAGGATTCTGCCCCTTCCAGGCCTGGCTATGGCAGTGGGCAGTGGGCAGTGGCATGGGCCCACACAAGCTGTGAGAGGGGGCTCTGTGCTCGGGAGGTCTACTCAGTGGGGTCGACTGTCCACCCCCCAGGCACCTTCTTCTTTCCTTTTCACTTCAGGAAATTAAGGGCTTTTTTTGAGGCATCCCAGTGTTTGGGTAGAAGGAGTTTGTTCCATTTTGTAGATGGGGGAAACTGAGGCATGGGATTTGAGCGGTCAGAGGAAAGAAACAGAATGGCCTGGGGAGTCCCTATCTTGTCACCCCAAATGTCAGGAGTGTCATCTGTCCTGGAAACACCAGCCTGGATGACAAGGTGTGCACCCCTCCTTGTTCACAGCTGTCCCCTGCTCCTGCCACTGGAGCTGTGTCGCGGGTGACCAGTGGAGTCCCTGCTCGCCCCTGCTCTCCCTGGCACCTCACTGCACTCGATCCTCCTCTGAGGAAGAGATTCCTTATCTCTGCCTATGGATGGGGAAACTGAGGTCTGGAGAGTTGAGTGACCTAGGGTTGCGTGTTTCATAAGGAATGAGACTATATTACAGCTGGGCACCCCTGACACGAGGCCCTCCTGCCCCCGTCTGTTCCCATCTGTAGGGGTGTGTGTGTGTGTGTGTGTGTGTGTGTGTGTGTGTGTACATGTACACTCCTGGGGCTCCCTCCGCTGCCTCCTGCATGCACAGACAGCCTGGCCTGTTCCCCTAACAGCCCCCTAGCAGTGTAGGCATCTCCATAGCACGTCTAAAAGGGTCTCCTGATTCCTGCTTGCGCACCTTCAGAGACAGGGTGCCCCCTCCCTCTAAAACCAAGCCAGCCTGGCCCATTCGGGGTAGCTGTGACTGAGTTGTCATTGACCTCTTCAGGTCCCAGCCTGCGTACTGGGGGCATGCAGGGCAGCTCCCTCTGCCCCTTGGACATGTGGAGGGTGACTCTGAGCCTCTTACTTTCCAGGCTATACAACTCCACTTTCAACTCACCCCGCCTGTCCTGGGAACATCCTCCCCACCCGTCAGTCAGATACGGCCTTTTGATAATTGCACGTTTTGTTTTGGGGTCTCCTCCCTCCTTGAAATAATGGAGAATTTGCTAAACTTCTGTGTCACGAACCTTTTAAGAGAAAAAAGGATGGAGTTGAAAAACAGCTCGTGGGTTGGCTGGAAGGCTATCAGATAAGGCTGTGGCCAGGAGCTGGGACAATGTCCCCTTGTTCCTACTCCCTGACCCGCACAATGAGCTGCTGTTGGGACCTGGCTGTATCTCCGGCAGCAGCTCTGCCCCTGCCCCGTGCCCGTGGTGTGCCCACGTTTCCTGGGCTCCTGGGCAAAGGTTGCCCCGCCCCAGGCGGCCCCTCCAGCTCTTCCTCCCAGGCCTGGAATGAGTGGTCACAAGGAGCAGGCCGCTGGCTGTGGGCCCCTCTCTGCCCGTCGCCTGCCGGGAGGTGGAAAGACGAGCCTCGTGCTGATGGTTAGTTTTGGACTCTGCTGAATGGGGTTGAAATCACAGGCAGCCGCTGGCCACCCGTGCCGTCTGCCACCTGGCCTTTCTGAGGTGTGGGACCTTGGTCCTGACGGGTTGTGGTGGGACAGCAGGGCTCAGCCACACGGCCTGGATGCGAGCTCTTGTCCGTCCGGAGGGACCCGGGACAGCGTGGTGGTGGCGGCATTTGGCCGGGCTCTGAAAACTGAGAAGGGTTTTTGTGAGGCAGAGAAGGTTAGGGGAAGGTGGTACTGGTTTAGGAAAGAGCGTGGGCCTGGACCCGAGAGCGGGAGGAAGTTCCCGGCTGGTGAGGGACCAGCTGGGAGGAGCATCTCGCCAGGGTGTGGTGTGAGGGGAGGTGGGGAGGGGTGTTGCGGGGGGGGAGGGGGGTTCAGCACCAGGTGAAGGGAGGCTTGGTGACTGGGTTATCTGTAGGCCTTGGGGGATTGCAGACAGATGGGAGGGGCGCCATGTTGGGTAGAGGGTTCTAGGGGAGAATGCTGCTGTGGTCTAGACAGAAGGTCAGTGGGGCCTGCTGTTCCCAGGCCCCAGGCAAGGGAACTCTCAGTTGCTTAGGGGTGTGCAAGGCCTGGGGATTACGGCAGCACCCCTTCCTAGGAGGTGTGAAGATGCCAGTAAGCTCACAGGGCAGCGGTCGGAGCCCGGCCCTCCACTGTGCAGGAGCAGCCTGGCACCTGGAGTAGCAACTAGGCCAGCATTGTCCCCACTCCTCCTCCCAGTGAGCTTGGGTCTGCTCCACGGCTTCCCCCTTGGAGAAACTGGGGAGGTGGGGAGGGTCAGGGCTCCCAACTGCGGCCAGGGTGCCTTAGCCGTGAGCTTCCCACAGCCCTTTCTGTTCACCCAGGAACCTTCCCAGTGAGGCCTGGGCCAGCTGGGGCTTGTCTGTGGGCAGGGTGGTGGGGGGGGGAAAGCAGGTTTTACAGCTCCGGGCTCCGGGCTCCAGGCTCTGACCTCTTTGGGGTCTGGCCTGGGCCTGCTGGGCTCCTGGGCTGCAGAACCAGGGCCCTTGGTCTCCCTGGGCAGGCCCGGCCCACTTACCATGCCTCCCTTTCCTCTCCAGCCACCAGCCCCTCTGTCTGCACTTCACGGGTCCCTATTCCATCACCCTGGCTCCCAGAATTCTTACCTGGCAGGGGTGTGTGGGCTGGGCCAGAAAGCAGACTGCTCTGACCTGCAGGCTGGGGTTTCTGCCCTAGATGGCAGGCCCTGGGGCTGTGGGTCCCAGCCCTTCCCGGCCCGGTGACTTCCCCAGCACCCGAGGCAGGTCTTCTCTTGCACTGAGTCATGCAGCCCCATGAGGGAGGGAGGCCTGGACGCTGCCCCATGAGGTGGGCAGCCCTGGGTGGGATCTTGACAGAAGGGACGACAGACCCACCCATGGCATTGGTCAGTGCTGTGATGGGGGAGCAGGGTAGAGGGCTCGTCAAGGGCGGAAGCCTGTGGGCAGCTGGCACAGGGTGACGTGGGAGGCCACGGGGCGTGTATGTGAGCCGCTGCCTCCCAGAGGGAGGCCACTGGAGGAGCAGAGGCACCCCAGCTGGGATGCCAGTGGGCTGGGCCTCACTGAGAAGTTCCATGCGTGGGCCCTGCAGAGGTTTGGGTTGTTTCTAGCCTGATTTCAGCCTGTCTCTCAGCTTCTCTGTGGTCTCTCCATCCCCCTGGAGCTTTCGGAAGTCCTGCCTGAGGGCATTAATACGGCTCAAGTGATCTGAGTCCCGCTGCGTGCCAGCATCATGCCAGGCTGGGGGAGCAGGGGTAGGGGGACTGACTGACTGTCTCTTGGGTTGGGCTGTGGGGTCCCCAAGGGCTGGGGTCCCCATTCCAGCTCTGACTCCCATGCAGTGCCTAGCATAGGACTCCATGTCAGGGTGGGCTGTTTCCATGGTGATGTGAAGTTTGGGGTTGGAGGGTGGCCTCTGTCAGCCTGTGAGTCCCTCTGGGCAGGGCCCCCCTGCTTGTCTCTGATTCCTGAGCCCCCACATGGTAGCCTCCACCTCCCTTACCCAGCTGGTCATGGAAGCAGGTTATAGGGTGTGTGTGTCCTGTGGGATAGTGTGTGGTGACCCTGCCAGGCCTCACTGACATGCGGGTAGGGTCTTTGATGAGCAGGGAAAGTGATGGCTTGAGCCTGGGCCCTTGGAGGCCAGGAGCTGAAAGGCAGAGGGACTGAGGGAAGGAGGTCAGGGTGAGCTTAGCCCCGGGAGGGTTCTGTGCCGGTTGCAGGGGTCTGGGCCGTGGACATGAATAGGGGCGAGGCCTGCTCGGCTTCCACACCAGAGGTAGTCTTGCCAGGCCCAGCTGGTTCTCAGGCTTTTTCTGAGCTCCAGCTGTGGGCGGGGCTCTGGTGGGCGCTGCCGTGTGCTGTCGGCTCTGGACAGGGACTCCTGCCTCTCTGTGGTGGACGCTCCGAGCACTGGTGCAGGTGCCCTCCGACGCTCAGAGCGGGGTGGTGACTTGTCCAGGGCCACGTAGCAGGTGAGCAGCGAGACTGGGTCCATTTGGGCACCAGCTGGCATCCACTGCCTCTGCTCTTTGGATCTGTGTTGTGCCCACTGACCTGGCCTGGGCCCCCCAGCCCCAGCATGTGGACCCTGTCTGAGTTTTGGCATCTTGGGTACTGTGCAGACTGCTGCATGCCTTCCATTCTGAGCCTCACTGCCTTCGTCTGTGAAATGGGTGTAGCAGAAGTCCCCGTGGCTCTCCTGCCTCGAGTGGGGCCGTGTGTGAGAAAGGGCTCTGTTGGCAGTGACATTCCGGACAAGTGGTTGACTGCTCTGGTCTTGGATGGGGACCAGGGGAGTAGAGTAGGAAGGCCTCCTGGGTGAGCTGAGCTCTTTCCTGTGGGTCTGAGTCTGCTCAGGAGCCAGACCCTACCCTGTACTCGTGTTGGCTCTCAGCTCCTGAGTGGTGGCCTCGTCCTCAGTCACTTGCTCCCTTAGAGGTAAACCAGTTACCCAGAGTCTGGCAGTGGGCAAAGGAACTGATAATGGGTCTCTGTGACTCCAGCACAGAAGTGCCCCTCCCCCAAGTCTGCCTTAAGAGGAAAAGGACTGTGGGGTTGATAGGGGAGTGATTGCCTCCCACTAGGGGGTCTGGACAGGCTTCCGGAGGAGAGGGGCCAGGGCCAGGGAGGGGAGTGACAGGCTCAGCCTGATATACCTGCTGTCCACCCCCAGGTCCCATCTGATGCCAAGGCTGAAGGAGTCTCGCTCCCACGAGTCCCTGCTCAGCCCCAGCAGCGCGGTGGAGGCGCTGGACCTCAGCATGGAGGAGGAGGTGGTCATCAAGCCCGTGCACAGCAGCATCCTGGGCCAGGACTACTGCTTCGAGGTGGGTCTCCTAGCCAGGCCAGGTCTCCAGACACCCTCCCGGAGTGCTTGGTGGCCTCGGCTTTGGGACAGTGGCTAGAATCTGTTCATAGCTTTTGGCTCCTAAGGGACGAGGTAGAGCTGGGAGATGGGGGGCTGTGTTCCTTCTCCGTGGGCTCCTTGGAGATAGAGCACTGTTCCTCATGCTGGTGAGGGAAGACGCCGCGGTGGTGAAGGGGTAAAAGCCCACGTAGAGTTGCTTAAACTCCAGAGCCTGTGCCTGAAGCCTGCTCACCCTCCTTAGAAACTCCCTAAATGCAGTGTGGGATGGTGGAGAGTACCCCCTTTTCTGGGCCAGTCTCCCCCCTCTATAAAGAAATCGACCTTTTCTGCCCTAGCATTCTGTGACCCAGGGTTTAGGAGCAAGCGGAGTGCCTGGCAGGTCCTACCTGGGGATCACCTGTCCAGTCCCTCACTGTGAATGGGGAATCTGAGGCCCAGGGAGGCAAGATGTCAGAGGTCACACAACAGTCCTGAGGCCAAGCCAGGACAGGGGTAACAAATGTCACAGGTGTTCTGGGAGTTCCTGGTTGCTTCTCTCATTAGTCAGATTCTGTTCCCACCTCACCCCCCCCTCCCTCCCACAAAGAGCTTACATAATTAGGGGAGCTCTCTGAGAGAGTGATGAGCCTGGTGTCATCCCTCAGCGACTCGTGTAGCAACCTCCTGGCAACCCGGCCCCGAGGAAAGAGTGGAATGTGCCTGGCATCTGCCCGGTGCCCACTGTTTCTGGTTCAAGACTCCTGGTGCAGTGGGGCTCCATCTGGGCTCTGACTTCTTTCCTGGGCTGGGCTAACGATGGTGCCTGGGCACTGGTCCACAGCAGGGGGCGCTGTGTCTCCTGCCGGCCCTTGTATGGCTGGATAGGAGTCTGGTTCCCTTCTGTAGAGCCCCTAGCATTTTGCTGGGGACAGTGGGACAGAGTAGGAGCCGCTTGGGCTGGGCTCCCTCACCTGGAGATGGGAGGATGAGCGTGAGGGGAGGGAAGGGGCTCCAGGCAGGGGGACCCAGGGCCCAGGACACCCAGACAGCCCAATTCTCATTTCTCCAGTCTGGCCCCCAAAATGTTAATTTTTGATGACCATCATTGTTGTCACTTGGCAAAGATAACTTTCCGAAGGTGTCAGCGGAGGACTGAGGTGGTCCTCGTGCCTGCCCATGGTTGTGTCCTTGGTGCCCGAGGCTCCACCTGAGGAGGGAGGCCTGGGCTCAGCGTTGCCCTCTGACCCGGGCAGGCACCCCATGCCTTCTCGCTTCCCGTCTTCAGGACAGTGAGATTAGAGTCAGAAAGATACTTCCCTGTGGACAGAGGGTGCCAAAGAAGGGCTGAGGAGCCAGGACCAGGAGCCAGGTGGTGCAGGGCTGGGCATCTTCCTGTCTGACTGGCTGCGGGACGGTGGTCCCTGCACCACTGCAGATGTGACACACAGGGGCCGTTCTGAGCTGTTCTGCCTCCTGCCTGAGGTTGTGCTGCAGACCTGTGGCCGACGTCCCCCAAGCCGCACAGGTCTTCTGTCCTGCCCAGCCTCGCCGTGTTCCCCTCCCCCGCGACACTGTCCTCTCTGTCTCCCACAGGTGACAACGTCGTCAGGAAGCAAGTGCTTCTCCTGTCGGTCAGCAGCCGAGCGGGATAAGTGGATGGAGAACCTACGGCGAGCAGTGCACCCCAACAAGGTAGGCTGCGCGCCCCCTCTCACCAAAGCCTGGGGGATTGAGGTTAGACCCAGAGCAGAGCGCAGACTCCGACATCAGGGAGCAGAGTGGGAACCTCTGGTGTGGGCTGGGCTGGGTCAGGGCCTGACCCATCCTCTAGGTGAGCACCGCTGGCCCAGGCTAGTGCCTTGCTGTGAGTTCCCACTGCCCCTGGGCTTCCCCTATCAGGGTGGTGGGACCCCATCTCGGATCACCTGCTTCTGGGCTGAGTCCTGGTCAGCATGACTTCACTCTGGAAGAGGCCTTAGCAGGTCACTTCTTCAGTGACTTTCAGGCCAGCCAACTAGAAGACCTAATAAATAGCACAGCGGCCTACTGTGTGCCAAGCACTGTGCTGACCTCTTACCTGGTCTCTCACTATTCATTCATCTTTTACAGAACAGGGAACAGAGTCTTAGATTAAATCACTTGCTCAAGGTCAGTGAGCTTGTTTGAGGCCAAGCAGAGACCCAGCCCTGTGGCTGTCAGACTCCAGAGCCGCCCCTGGCCCACCCCTATCCTGCCATTCCTGGGCTGTCCCCACCATCTTCCAGGGCCCCCTTGGGTCTGAGAGGGCCTCCAGGTCTGGGCTGGGTGGTGGGCAGGTGGCCAGCCCCTTGTGACCACAGTCCCTTTGTGCATGTGGCAGGACAACAGCCGGCGTGTGGAGCACATCCTGAAGCTGTGGGTGATCGAGGCCAAGGACCTGCCGGCCAAGAAGAAGTACCTGTGCGAGCTGTGCCTGGACGACGTGCTCTACGCCCGCACCACGGGCAAGCTCAAGACGGACAATGTCTTCTGGGGCGAGCACTTCGAGTTCCACAACCTGCCGCCCCTGCGCACCGTCACCGTCCACCTGTACCGGGAGACCGACAAGAAGAAGAAGAAGGAGCGCAACAGTTACCTGGGCCTGGTGAGCCTGCCCGCCGCCTCAGTGGCCGGGCGGCAGTTTGTGGAAAAGTGGTACCCGGTGGTGACGCCCAACCCCAAGGGCGGCAAGGGCCCCGGACCCATGATCCGCATCAAGGCACGCTACCAGACCATCACCATCCTGCCCATGGAGATGTACAAGGAGTTTGCCGAGCACATCACCAACCACTACCTGGGGCTCTGCGCGGCCCTCGAGCCCATCCTCAGCGCCAAGACCAAGGAGGAGATGGCGTCGGCCCTGGTGCACATCCTGCAGAGCACGGGCAAGGTGAAGGTGCGTGTGCCGCCAGGTGGGCCCCCACGCCGCGTGGCCCTGTGGAGGGGCCCCCTGTCACACTGGGTCACCTGCTGTTCCCCATGTCCACATCGTGGATTTCAGCCCTGTCGGGGGCACTGATCCCAGCCAGGTGGGCCCCCGAAACTCAAGACTTGTGTCGTGGAGCAAGGGGCTTCATGCTCCTGCCCTTGACCGCCGAGGCAGGCGTGGGGCTGACGGACGGATGACGGCTTGTAGTGAGGGAGTGGAGTGGGTTTTAGGGGCCTTCCCAACCCCCCAGAGGGCCGGTCCCTGAGGCTCGAGGAAGGAGGTCATGGGGCCAGCCTCTTCCAGCACAGGGGTCCCAGTGACCCAGACACACATACGCAGTGAGGTGTTGGATTCGGCTGACATCCCCACCTGGTGACCAGCTGGGCACTGCCACAGCCTCAGCCTTGCCCCTCACTCTCACAGCCAGGCACACAGATTCACACACAGAGCCTTTGGACAGCCAGCCAACCACGGCTACAGCCCTCCCCAGCCCTCGTGCCCATAGCAACGGCTTGTCTAGAGCCATCCAGCCAGGCCCTCCTGAGGGCTGAGGGGCCCAGCTCTGCCCTCCTCACCGCCTTTCACCTCCCACTCCCTGCCTGGCCACGCCTCAGCCCCACCCACCTGGGTTTGGAGACAGGTTGGCCCCTTCAGGAAGGCTCCCCCATCCCCTGCCTACCCAGCACAGTGGAGCAAGGTCCCGTGGGCCTCAACCCGACTTTCCCTTCTTCACCCTGCCCCTCCCTTGAAGGCAGCTGCCCAAAGGGGTGCAGTGGAGAAGGAGGACTGACGTGGGTCCATTCACGTTGCAGAAGGCCCTGTGTTGGCCTCGGGAGCTGGCCATGGTGTAGTTTGAGAGCCGAGTGGCCTGTGGTGGCAGTGAGGGATGGTCCTGTGTCAGGGTCCCTCGGCCTTGCTTTGGAGCCAGGCCTCACGTCCCCAGGGCACATGAGTGTATCAGGGCCCCTGGCCTCTTACTTGTTCCCAGAGCCCTGGAGAGGGGAGGCCGTGGCTGGAAGTCCCGGGCCTCCTTGCTGCCCTCCAGGGCCCCACTGCCAGGGAGAGTGACTTTCTCGGCGTGAGCACCTTGGTGGGGAGCACTTGGCCACCTGCATGTTGTCGGACCACCGCCTTCCCCTGCCCCCGGCCTTCAGACCTGACTGTCTGTAACTCTGGTCTCCATGGGAGGGGTGCTGGGAAGCTGCATGGAGGAAGCCCGGCCCTGGTGGGGGGTGCAGGGCCCCGCCGGCCCTTCTGCTGCAGTGTCTGCTCTCTCAGTGCCTGGGCCCAGGGCTGGGCTGGCCGCGGGACAGCTCCAGTCTGAAGTGACCTTTGCTCTCGGGGCTTCCGGCTCAGAGATGTGGTGAACTGAAGTGCTCTTTGTGGAGGAAGGTGGGAGCCAGGCTTCAGGCTCCAGGCTCCCCACTGTGGCCCTCTGGGGTGGGGGAGCAGTAGGCAGGAAGATAGAAGTAACTCATGCTGCTGGGGTGACGTGTGTGCAGGTGAGCCCCCGCTCTGTTCAGAGAACTTGAGGGTTAATGAGATGTTCTTGGTGAGGGTCAGAGCATCTGACATGGGCCCCGCAGTCCGAAAGCCAGTGTGGCCAGGCATCACAGCGCCTCACTGTCCTCCCCAGGGTCCCCTCTGGGCTGTGACTCTTCAGTCTCGATCCTGGGACTCCAGGGGGCTTCTCCCTGCCGCCCCTTCTCCCCTCGGTGCAGCAGGAGGAACAGGGCCTGGGAAGCAGGAGACTTGGGCCAGATCTGGCCCAGGTAGCTGTGTAGCCTTGGGCAGGTTACTGCCCTGGTCTGTGCCTGTCCCCTCACTGGGTGCCAGCTCTAAAGAGAGCTCTTCCTCATCCCAGCCTGGGTGGAGCGCCCACTCCAGGAGCTGAGGAAGGTCTGTGGGCACAAGAGCCTGGAGAGCCTGGGTCCTGCCTCCTGTGTTCAGGGAAGGAGACCCTAGAGGTTATCTGTAGGTCAGGAAGGAAGGCTCCTCAGGTTAAGTGGTCCCCGGAGGCCAACAGCAGCCTGAGCGGTACAAGCAGGAGGGAAGGGTGGGCTCAGGCTGCCTCCCTGGGGCTTCCCATGACCCTGCCTCTGGGACAGACAGGCTCAGCAACGTGACAGCCGCCCTCAGCAGTGAGGAGCTTCTGCCCCGAGTTTGCCAGGTGGACAGCGATGCCACTGCCTTCCCACCAAAGCCAAGGTCCCGCCTCTCACCGTCCGAGCAGTGGCTCACTGCTTTCGGCGGCAGCCGGACAACTCTGCCTCTCTGTCCTTCTCTCGGGACCACACAGAACGCATCTGTTCCTGCTGTGGGAGACCCATCAGAGGATGGGTGGACAGGCAGCTACTTGTATGCGGAGAGAGGGTGGCCCGTCTGTCCTCTTTGGCACTGATGGTGAGGGATGGGGGAGTTCTCTGGTCACCCAGCCAGGCCTGGTCAGGACTGAGCAGGGATTTGAGCCCAGCTGGTCTGGCCGTGATGCAGGAAGCTCGTGTCCATGTCCTGCTCTTGCCCAGGCCTGCCTCCCCGGCCCCTAGACCCAGCTGTAATGTCACCAGTGCTAGGATCTCCCCTCACCAGGCTGCCCTGCCCTAACTCCTCGGCAATCCCCGAGGGTTGACATGAAGCAGCTTTGAGAAGCAGGGGCTTCTCCTGGCTAGGCTCCTACCTGCCAGGCTTGCTCAGGTCCACTCTCCTCACTGCCTGCCTGCCTCCCCAGGACTTCCTGACGGACCTGATGATGTCAGAGGTGGACCGCTGCGGGGACAATGAGCACCTCATCTTCCGGGAAAACACGCTGGCCACCAAGGCCATCGAGGAGTACCTCAAGTTGGTGGGCCAGAAGTACCTGCAGGATGCACTAGGTAGGGCGGGTTTGGGCCACCTGGGGGCAGAGGTGGGACAGTACCCACCAGGTCCTCACTGCCCCTCCCGGCCCCTCCCTGCCCCTCCCGTCACAGGTGAGTTCATCAAAGCGCTGTATGAGTCAGACGAGAACTGCGAAGTGGACCCAAGCAAGTGCTCGGCCGCTGACCTCCCCGAGCACCAGGGCAACCTCAAGATGTGCTGTGAACTGGCCTTCTGCAAGATCATCAATTCCTACTGGTCAGTGCTGCCCCTCCTTGGACTCGCCTGTGTCTGGTGCCTGGGGTGTGCCGGGCGCTGTGCTAGGCACGTTGTGCTGTTCTCATGCAGACAGCTCCGTGAGAGGGCAGGTGACACCTTGTAGCCCCACACAGCTGCAGAGTGGGAATGTGCCTGTGTCTAAATCTGTTTCCTGCACGTGCTGGGAGCACCGGGGCAGGTGGATCCACCAGCCCGGGGCTGGGCACACGAGGGCCCGGGGTTGTTCAGCAGAGAGGCTGCTAGGTGAGCGACAGCCTTGGGAAGGGGCAGAGGGGATGGCCAGAACCAGAGGGGTGGGTGCCCTACTGTGCAGGTCCCTGTGTGCCTGGGCTGCACAGAGGGCTCGCCTGGGGTCAGTCTGCTTCTTGGGTTGGGTCACAAGTGAGCCCTGGCACCAGGGGTGGAGAGGTGACCTGGGAGCCTTGAACTCTGCGGGAACACACACACAAACACACCCGGGGCCAGGCTGTGCTTTCACACTGCCCTGCTGTTCCCAGGGCGGGCCGGGTGTGGGACACAGGGAAACATAGCTGCAGACCTGATTTTCCATTTCCTCTTTCTGGTGTTTGTCAGCGACCCAGAGGCACCGCTCGGTTCTGGATGCCAGCTATCCATGTCATCCCTCAGTGCCTGCCCTGCCCAGGCCTGCGCCAGGCACGGCCCTCCTTCCCGCTCTAGTCGTGCTGGCTGGGTGCTGGGCCTGTTGGGCAAAAGCTTTTCGGGTTGATCCAGGCCTCGTGTGGCCGTGGGGCCCTCAGCCTTCAGATGGCCCTGTGAGCTCAGCAGGAAAGGCCTGTTCCGGTGTGAGGGGGAGGACCTGAAGGCCAGGAGCACCAGGCCCTTGCTCGGAGCTCCCAGAGCTAGTGGCAGAGCCAGGCATGGACTGGGTTCAGGGAGCACTGGTTTTGGCCTGCCCCAAGGGGGAGGCCTATCTCCTAGGGTGAAAAGATAGGGAAGCCACTTAAAGGTTGGTGTGGGGGCCTCATTGTGGCAGGTTGGGGTGCCTGATGGAGAGAGCCCCACAGCTGGGGGCTAGGGGTCCCCCAGGGAAGTCCCTCCCTGTCTAGAAAGCGGAGAGCTGTATGTTCACCCTGTGGTTAGGATATTCCCATCTTCCTGAATACTCTGAGCTCTCCTGAAGACCTCTAATTCCTATAACATTACTGAGCGAAGGGAGTAAGTCTCCGAAGCCAGTGATGGGAACCAAGGAGCAGTGGTCTGTGCCTGCTGTTTGGGGAAGAGGGTGAAGCACGGGGCTGGCCCTTGCCATTGGTCCCGGCTAGGACAGAGGCCTGTCTCCTCTGCTCTGTGTCCCATCCCACTCGGCCCCTTCGTGGACAGCCCGCCACCTGAGTAGAGCTTGGGGGTGTCTACCCTTGGGGTGTCTGAGCACTCACCCTGCCCTCCTTGCGCTGGCTCAGCTCCCCCAGCAGCCCTGTCCAATGGATGATGGATAGGTGGATGGATGATGGATGGATGGTAGATGGTGGAGTGATGGGCAGCAGGCCAAGCCCACAGCTGTCAGGGTGGGAGCTCAGGGTTCGGTCGGACCCAGAACCAGGCGCCTGCTCTGCACCCTCCTGTTCTGGCGCCCTGCCTGACCACCAGGCCCACTCTTGTCTGTTGCTACCCAGCGTCTTCCCACGGGAGCTGAAGGAGGTGTTTGCCTCGTGGCGGCAAGAGTGCAGCAGCCGCGGCCGGCCGGACATCAGCGAGCGGCTCATCAGCGCCTCCCTGTTCCTGCGCTTCCTCTGCCCGGCCATCATGTCCCCCTCACTCTTCAACCTGCTGCAGGAGTACCCCGATGACCGCACGGCCCGCACCCTGACCCTCATCGCCAAGGTTACCCAGAACCTGGCCAACTTTGCCAAGTGAGCGTGGAGTCCCCGGCGGGCAGCTCTGGGACGGGGCCTGAGGCCAGGGGGCAGGCGGGATGTTCCTTCCCCAGAGCCACGCTGTGCGGTGGGCCCTCTGTGGTCCCCGTCATGCTCAGTCCTCCCGCTCCCCCGTTTCAAAATAAAATCTCCTCCACTCCTCGTCCTCCCCCACCAAAGGTACATGCCATTTTGGTATGTTTCCTTAATTTTCAGAGGTGCGAAGACAAGATATTTTTTCCTTCGGCTTTTTTGAATTAACATTTAATCATAAGGCTTCTCCCATGTGCTTAACATTCACAAGCCTCATTCTGAAATGAATGACTAAGCATGCCTTCAGGGGAGGAGGACCCACATTTCCTTGGCCGTCCCCTGTGGTTGGGCACTTGGCGGTCTCAGGCTGTCCTTGCTCAGTGCTGGCAAGGTGTCCTTGCTCGTCGAGCACGTCCGTGTTTTGGACTGCACCTTACAGGGGTGGAAATGGAAAGACTAGCTCATCTAGTCGCTCGTTCTGGGGCCACCTCTGTGCTGGGCTCTGAGTCACGCCTGCCCCAGCCCTCCAGAGCCAGCGCTGCAGCAGGGGAGGGCCATGCAGGGGACAGGTGCACGGGGAGAGGACAGGGAGGCTTCCCCATGTGCTTCGCCAGCTGCACTAAGGAGCGGACGAGGGCGGCCCCTGGGAGGGCCGTGAGCCTAGGGCCAAGGCACCGCTGCATTCCTGAATCTTCGAGTGCCAGGCAGGAAGCAGTGGGAGACGAGGCCCAGGAGGGTAGCAGGGACTTGAAGGCCAGGCAGGGTGGTGGGAGCCACCAGAGGGCTTTAAGCATGGGAGAGGATGGCCTTCGTCTGTTCTGGGTCCTACAAAGGTCAGCTTGGCAGCAGTGGGACGGGGATCGAAGGGAGCGGGACTCAGCTGAGAGACCAGAGGAGAGCGTAGCTGTGGGTCCAGCCAGAGGGGAGTGGGAGAAGTGCTGGTTTGGAGAGGTGGGGCCGGAGCAGGGGCTGCCAGTCAAGGGGAGATGAGAAGACAGTCAGCCGGCCTTGCCGGTTGTGGGGAGGGAGAGGGAAGAAATGGCCTGGCAGGGTTCGGGCTCAGCTGTCTGGTGGACAGTAGTGTCTCCATTTGGGACAGGGACCCTGGGAGGAGGGCATGGGTTTGGGGTTATGGTGATGACTTTAGAGTTGGCCGGGCTGGGTGCAAGGGGAGATGCTGTGCACATACATGTCTGCAGGCTCAGCAGAGAGACCTGGCTGAGCATGGGTTGGGAAAAATCTGCCCACCAGGCCATTGGAGCTTGGAGGGAAAGAGGAAGGAGAGTGTGACCAGCAGTGAGGGACAGGGGAGTAAGGGCCACAGACCATCCCAGGTCCTGTGAGAAAGGGTCTGGAATAAGGTCCCTGGACTTGGCCATGAGGAACGAGGGTCCTGAGTCATCGCAGATTGGTGGGCTGGCAGAGTTAGTGATGTGGGAACTGGCCACAGTGGGTGAAGAGGGTCCGGAGCCAAGGTGGGGGTTTCAGAGAAGGGCCTAGCTTCCTGGGGCCTGCCTTGGACCTGGGTTGCTCACCCCGTCTGCTCTCTCTCCAGGTTTGGCAGCAAAGAGGAGTACATGTCGTTCATGAACCAGTTCCTGGAGCACGAGTGGACCAACATGCAACGCTTCCTGCTGGAGATCTCCAACCCCGAGACCATCTCCAACACTGCCGGCTTCGAGGGCTACATCGACCTGGGCCGGGAGCTGTCCAGTCTGCACTCGCTGCTCTGGGAGGCCGTCAGCCAGCTGGAGCAGGTGCCGTCCCCCTGGGGCAGGGTGCGGGCAAAGGGTTCTCCCGTGTGGTGCAGATCAGCAGCCCTGCCCAGGTGCTGGAGACCAAGGTTCCAGTCCAGGCCTTGCCAGCACGCACCGGGGTCTCTGGGCCCCGTTTCTTTGGGGAGCGCCACATTCCCGGGCTAGCACCTGCTGGCCGGGGAACCCACTCTGGGTACTGGGGCCTCGTCTGTCTCCTGGCACGCAGCATTGAGTGGGTGGATTCCATGTATGAAGGTGTGTTCCCTACCTGTGAGAAATGTGATCAGATTCGGCTCTTTTCTGTGAAAATGTTCTGGGTTTTAAGACCACTGATAAGAACACTGAGAATGCTGTCCCTTCATGTGTCAGGCAGGAAGTTACAAACTTTTTCACAATTGCCCTTGAGCGTCAGTTGAAAGAGTTATTCCTTAGGCACCTCTGACATGGCTGCTGCCCCCTGGCGTGTGCCCTCGGTGGCCGGGGCTCCACTCCCTGCCGCCAGCAGCCCGACCCACACCATGGACAGGTTCTTGGCAGCAAGGGCCAGCCACAGTCGACCTCCAGAGTAGTCCCTGCTCTCTGGGGCTCTGAGAGACCACCTCACGAAAGCAGTTACTGCTGAAACAGGGTGGGCGGCCTGCCCGCTCCCGCCCGTTTCTGGGAGGGGACCACACAGGGTGCTCTGGCGTGCAGCCTCTGGATACACCTGTGTGTGTGAAGTGCACACACAGAAGCACAGAGTTCTTTTTTGGTTGTGTTAGAGTGAGGACGTCCGTGTGCCCTGTGCGAGCGTTTCCCGCGCACTCTAGCGGGTGTTTCTCCACTGCAGCGCGTGCTGCTCCGCCGCGGTGACCTTTCTGACAGCCGCAGACTCCCGTCCTGCCCTGTGACTGCCTTTCATTCGCCGGCCCCCTGTTGCTGGGCACTGGGTTGGTCCAGCTTTTCACCACAGCAGATGCTGTTGCAGTCATTCTGCTCATTTATGCCCGGAGCCGTTCGGCTGCGAGATACGTGGGGAGGGCTGAGGGGATGGAAACCAGGGCCACAGCCCTCTCTCCCTCCTCTGCCGCCAACACCAGTCACTCCGGTGCCACCGCTTACGGAGCCGCCGTGCGGGCACGTCCTCGTATCTGCACGTGGTCACAGCATCACGGCTCAGTGTTCAGCAAGAGTTTGGGGTTGAACTCTGCCTCCCAGCACGAGTTTTCACACTTTCCTTTGTACAAAGTCCCGCCTGGAAGCCGGTGCCTAAGCAGGTGGAGGCAGAGTCTCCTTCCCTGGAATCCTTAGCACTGTCTGAACATGACAGTGGGCTTGAGTGGGCCCAGGTGCTGCCCTCCACCTGGCTGTCCAGGCGTTAATCTGACAGGCCCGAGGTGGGGCCTGCTCTGTGCCTGGACCAGCTCCCCTGGGGCGCAGGTGTGGAAGTAGGTCAGGCCCAGCCCCGCTATGGAGTACATGATGTGGGGAGGGGCTGTCCCAGAAGCCTCTCGGATGGGGAGTGTGGGTGTGGAGATTCTGGATTCCACAGGGCTTTCCTCTCTGGGCAGGCACCAGGGTAGACTGAACTAGGGCCAAAGGCTTGGACTAGGTCAGCGTTTCTCCCTCTGGGCCTCACACCTTGTACCTTCATCCCAGAAATATTGGGGGAGCTGGTAAATATGTAATTTGCACATTTCTAGCCCCCACCCCGTCCTCAGACCTGCTGGATCTGACTGGTGGTGGGCGGGTCTGCATCTCTGCCTGGCTCCTTGGGCGTCTGGAACCAGTGGCTGCAGCACACTTGGCCTCCCTTGGCGGCCCCGACAGCTCACACCTGCTTCTCCCTGTGTCTTTGCAGAGCATTGTATCCAAACTGGGTCCCCTGCCTCGGATCCTGAGGGATGTCCACACAGCACTGAGCACCCCGGGCAGCGGGCAGCTGCCAGGGACAAACGACCTGGCCTCCACACCCGGCTCCGGGAGCAGCAGCATCTCGGCCGGGCTGCAGAAGATGGTGATCGAGAACGACCTCTCAGGGTAAGCGCTGCCGGGTGTGCTGGGTGTGGTGGGGTGCCCACGCAGACAGCGCAGCCCACCTGCAGGCCCAGCTGAGCAGGAGGATGCCGGCCCAAGTGTTTTATAAAACGGGCTGGGTGAGGATCGAAATGTGCTGTGCAGGCCCTGAGAGGTGACCCTCCATTTGGGAAATATCAGGAAGGCTGCCTGGGTGAGGCGGTACTGTAGTTTTGAACTTCTCAGGAAATATTTGTATTGGTGGAAAGGCATTCTAGGTAGAGGGACTAACAGAAAGGCCTGGGGAAAGACAGCATGCTCTGTTGAAGAACAGTTACTGGTCCCACATACCTCCAGATCGTCCAGGTGTGTTAAAAATACCCATTCTCCTGGTATTTCCTGGGCCCAGTCAGACTCCCCAGAAGTGGTGTGCAGGATGTGTTCAGCAGGAGCTGGGGTGACTGTAGGGCTGTCGGCAGGGTGCCCCAAAAAACTAGGGAGTGAGACCCAACCATCACTCTTAGCCCTCAGCCCTGGGACACATGCCTTGTAAATAAAAGACACGCTCGGTGGAGAGGGAGGCAGACGAGCTCTCATGTTGATGACAAAAGGAGGGTGTTCCTTTAAAATGGAGGTGTTTACATCGACCCATGTGTGCTTCACTCGAACACGCCCCTCGCTCAGGGCCGCCTTGCGGCTGGGCCAGCAGATTTGGGAGTCAGGTCTCGTCCAAGGTGGTGGCAGCAGCAGGCTTTCAAGTGGACGAGGGTGTGGAGGGCAAGGGCCTGAGGGATGTGGGGTATAGGACTGGAGGCCCAGAAAGAGGCCAGATGCCACTTCCCAGGTCCCTCTGGTCTTGGGGTTCATTCACACCACCTGCCAGGTGAGGCAAATATTCGTTCAGGTGGGGACACACTTTGGCTGAGAGACAGCCAGGCCCATGTAGGTTTGGAGGAGACCTGACCAGGTGTGTGGCTGGTCTGGGTGTCTCCCAGCTCCCCTTGCTGCCTTTGTCCACTTCTCAGTGGCCCCAAGTGGTCACAGCCTGACCCTCCTGAGCCCCATCAGGGGGGGCCTTGGCGTTTCCTCTCCGTCCAGGCTGAGCCAGCTCCTACCCCCTTTCTCCCAGCCCGTGTGAAACCAAGTCCTTGCTGCTGCCACCCCCTCAGAGCCCTTTCCACCCCACGTCCTTCTCTCCAAAGCCCGGTTAGCCCCAGCACACTGTGCCATCTTTCAAAGAGCAGAATCCAGGGAGGCCACAGCCTGCCACCGCAGACCCTCCGTGCTCAAGTCATGCCTCGAGGATCCTCCTCGGATTCCTTGTTTTTGGCAGGAACGCCAGCCCCCGCCTGCCAGTCAGCCAGGGGGTGTGGCAGCAGGAGGCTGGGCAGGGGAGGCTCCATCAGGCCCCCACTTTGGTTCTCAGTCTGATTAGGAGCAAGAAGGAAGAGGCAGAGGGAGCCCTAGTGGCTGCGAAGTCGGCTTTCTCTGTGCAAGACCCTGGGATAGCAGAGAGCCACTGCGTGTGGGTTTGGGTTTAGCGACAGGGAGGTTTCCAGAACACGTCAGGCCTCAGAGCAGGGAGAGGGCCTGCAGCAGGTGGGCCTGGCATTCGCAGTGCTGGCCCCAGCCAGGCTCTATGCGGAGCTGCTGCCTTAGCCGGCCAGTCCCCGTGGCGGTCTCTGCTGGGGTCAGCTGCCCAGGCCAGTGGTCCCTGGGACTCTCCCACTCTTGCTGCCCTGACACCTCCCCTCCCCGCCCCACCTTCCCTTTCCTCCCCCAGCCTTGGCGGGGGCTCTGGGTTTGGACCCGCCTTGGCCGCATTCACAGTTCTTCTCTTCCCCCTTCTTTCCCTGTGTGTGCTTGTCTCCCTGCAGTCTGGTAGATTTCACCCGGTTACCGTCTCCAACCCCCGAAAACAAGGACTTGTTTTTTGTCACAAGGTCCTCCGGGGTCCAGCCCTCACCTGCCCGCAGCTCGAGCTACTCGGAAGCCAACGAGCCCGATCTTCAGATGGCCAACGGTGGCAAGAGCCTGTCCATGGTGGACCTCCCAGACACCCGCACGCTGGACGGGGAGGCGAGCTCCCCAGCGGGCCCCGACGCCCTCCCCAACGACGGGCAGACACCTGCAGCTCAGCTGGTGGCTGGGTGGCCGGCCCGGGCAGCCCCCGTGAGCCTGGCAGGGCTGGCCACCGTGCGGCGGGCAGGCCAGACGCCGACCACACCGGGCACCTCCGAGGGCGCACCAGGCCGGCCCCAGCTGTTGGCACCGCTCTCTTTCCAGAACCCTGTGTACCAGATGGCGGCCGGCCTGCCTCTGTCGCCCCGCGGCCTTGGCGACTCAGGCTCTGAGGGCCACAGCTCCCTGAGCTCCCATAGCAACAGTGAGGAGCTGGCGGCCACCACCAAGCTGGGGAGCTTCAGCAGCGCCGCTGAGGAGCTCGGACGACGGCCGGGGGAGCTGGCGCGGCGGCAGATGTCGCTGACTGAAAAGGGCGGGCAGCCCACGGTGCCACGGCAGGCCAGTGCTGGCCCCCAGCGCCGGATCGACCAGCCGCCACCCCCGCCCCCACCGCCACCTCCTGCGCCCCGTGGCCGAACGCCACCCACCCTGCTGAGCACCCTGCAGTACCCTCGGCCCTCGAGCGGGACCCTGGCGTCGGCCTCGCCGGACTGGGCGGGCCCCGGGGCCCGGCTTCGGCAGCAGTCCTCCTCCTCCAAGGGCGACAGCCCCGAGCTGAAGCCGCGGGCGGCGCACAAGCAGGTCAGTGCGCTGGGGCCGGGCGGGCCGCCAGGGTGGTCACCCCACGTCATGCTGCTCCTTGGTCATTTCATCCACTCACCCAGCTGCCATCCCATGCTGAACGACGCCACCTTTGGCCCCAGACCACCACCCACCATACACACCACCCCCCTCCCTCCGGCCCCGCTGGCCCCTTCAGCCCTGTGAACGGGGACGCTGCAGGCTTAGGGTGCCTCTGCCTGTCTCCCTGAGACAGCTGGGGTCAGGGAGCAAGGGAAGGGTCAGTCCATCTCCAGTTCCAAGCCTGTTAAAGCCCTACCCAGGGCAGGAGTTGACCTGTCCCCCATAGGCCCTCCCTGCTCTGAGCTGGCCTCTGAGCTCAGCCGCCAGGGTACATGGGTGTTTCCTGTCGCCCAGGGTCTGCACACAGCACATGGAACTGACTGCTCTGGGTAGAGCGCCTGGTCTTCTGGGCCAGCTCGGCCGTTCTCCCCTGGGCTGCAGAGAGCAGCTCAGGGGGCCACCTGGGCACTTGACTCTGGCTCAGGCTGCTGCCTGGCTTGGAGCTTCCTTGATCGGGGGCTGCTGTGTAGTAGGTGCCGGGTCAGCTGAAGGTCCCCTCCCTTCCTGCCGTGCCTCTGAGCCACATGTCCCCGTGGCTTACAGGGTGCCACTCCCCCCACCTCCCTCCCACTGCCGCCCTCCAGCCCTCACAGCTGTGTTTCATTGTAGGGCCCTTCACCCGTGAGCCCTAATGCCCTGGACCGCACAGCTGCTTGGCTCTTGACCATGAACGCGCAGTTGTTAGAAGACGAGGGCCTGGGCCCAGACCCCCCCCACAGGGATAGGCTAAGGAGTAAGGAGGAGCTCAGCCAAGCAGAAAAGGTAACGCTGGACCCTGGCCGTTCGGGACAGGGCGGGGCTGCATCCCTCGGCAGCTGGCAGGGTCCTCCCCTCGAGTCCCGAGTGGGGCACTGCTCAGGCCTGCACACGGCCGGTTCCCTCCCACCCCCGGGTTTCCGTGGGGACAGCGGTCACTGCAGTCTGGAAGAAGAGCAGCCAGAGGGATTAAGCTTAGACCTGAGGTTTCCCACACGGGCTGCACATGAGACTCAGCTGGGGCCTGGTCGAGGGTGCCACAGAGGTTCATGGAGACCCTTGAGGAGGGAGCCTCACGCATGAGGAGGTGGAGCATGGGTCCCTGAGACAGCTGGGCTTGTGCCTGCTCAGGGCCTGGCTCTTACCCAGTCCCCATCTCCACCGGGACCTGGGAGAGGAAGAGCCAGGGTGAGGGTTAGGGTCAGGTTGCTACTGAGCTGTTTTCTTCCACCCACCGCGTTCATTCAGCACTTGGTGGGCAGTGGCTGCTTCTGTCCCATTTTCCTGGTGGTGGTGGCAGCTGCCCTGGATCGTGGCTGGTTCCCATCTCTTCCTGGAGGCCAAAGCCCCGGTCTGCCAGTGCCGGGCCAGGGCAAGGCCCCCAGACAGCAGTCACGCCCCCACTCACCTCTGGTTCTCTTGCCCCTCTTGGCCCCAGGAGAGCCTCCCGGGCAAGGGCACGGAGGCCAGGTGGCAGCTCTCCCTCTCCCTGGCCTAGGGCGAGGTCCATGTCCATGCTGCATTCCGCCACCCTCCACCATCCCCTTGGTCTGCCGCATCCACCTGCTTTCACCATAACTATCTGAAGGGGACCAGGGACATGGGGCTCAGCGCTCCGAGAGCCAGAGCTTGGCTGGGGAGCAAGGAGGGCCAGCCTCATCCCAGGCTCGGTGCCTTTCTGAGGCTCAGGTGCCATTTGTGAATTGCAAGGATCACCTGACGATTGTAAGAGCCAGGCTGCAGCTGGAGTGCTCCTTCCTCGCCGGCCTTGGCTGAGTGAGCGGCTGCTCCTCTCACCCCCTTTATACTAACCTCACAGGCAAACCCAGGAGGCCTTTGCCCCCTGAGCTCCCTGGAGACCTGCCTCTGCAGGCCCTTCCCTCACTCCACTGGCCAGCCAAGCAGGAGACCTGGGTTGGGCCAGGGCCATCCCCTGGAGCCAGGCTCCCCTGTGGGTCCAGCTTTGCTTTAGGGACTACATTTGAGGTGGGGCTGGATCCTCCGGCTCTGCTGCCTCCTGACCTTGGGACAGTCCTTTGCTGTTGAGTTGGGTTCCTGTTGCCCAGGACTCAAGGAGAGGCTCTTCCTGCGCCCCGCCCCCACTCCCTTCCCCCATCATGTGTGCTCACAGCACCCTGGCCCCAAGCCCCTGATTCTGGTATCAGCCCTGCCTCACCCTCTGTCCAGCCTGTGCAGCCCCCAGCTTGCTGCTTCTCTTGCTGCCTAACACATCCTCGTCTTCCCCAAAGGCTGAGCGTGCTGGGTGCAGTCAGAGCCAGAAAGCTGGAGCACCTGGCCCTTAACCTCTCTCTCCCCACACCCTCCCACCACCCTGGCTTTAGGGTCAGATAGAGGCTGGGAGGCTAGGATCTCACCCCACCCGTCAGTCACTGTCGTCTCCATGGGACTGGGTTGCCTCGCCTTTGGGGTGTCGATTTCCCCTCTGTAGAGCCCCCGTCTCACAGGGCACTGTCAGGTCTCCATAACATATTCACGGTGTTTTAACCTTTGTCTGTTATAAAAAGCCAAAGTCCCTAGCTAAACCCTTACTTTTTTGAGTGTTTGTCCCCCTCATAGTTGTAAGGTCAGGCGGGGGGACAGGAGCTTGGAGTGGAGAGAGCCCCAGATGGGGGGCAGAATCGGCATCTCCTCGCTGTGGGAAGTGAGCTGGGGTGGTGAGTCCCTGGGGCATTCCGACCTGGGCTCCCTCCCACCCTGTGCTCCTGCCCAGGCTCATGAGGCTGTGCTCTCTGTCTGGGTGTTGTGCCTGTGGCACGTTGCCCTCCTGGCAGGACCTGGCAGTGCTGCAGGACAAGTTACGAATCTCCACCAAAAAGCTGGAGGAGTATGAGACCCTATTCAAGTGCCAGGAGGAGACGACGCAGAAACTGGTGCTGGAGTACCAGGCGCGGCTGGAGGAGGGCGAGGAGCGGCTGCGGCGGCAGCAGGAGGACAAGGACATCCAGATGAAGGGCATCATCAGCAGGTGAGGGCGTCTTGCGCCTGCCCTGGACCCAGTCCTGCCCACACTGCCTTCCAGGAGGCTCCTGGGGAGGGGAGGGGAGGGGCCGGCCAGCTGCAGGGTGAGTGGAGTATGGAGACAGGAAGGAAGGGTGTCCCGGGGTGGGCTGGCGTGTGGGGCCCCCAGTACAGTGTGCTGATGGGAGAATGCAGAGCTGGGCCTGGCAGCAGTGAGGTCAGCCTAGGCCAGCTCACGAAGGGCCCGCAGGCCCTGTAGGGGTCACATCTTCATGGTAAGCACTCAGGGAAGTTTAGAAGCCGGATTGGGGGTGCCAAGAAACACAACAAGGACCCGATTCAGGGCAGGAAAAATAGGAATGAATGTCAGTTACTTTCTGTTGCTGAAGGTGGGAGGTGAGAGGGAGGAAGGAGACAGAATAATCCCTAGACCTCTGGGTGTGTCAGCGTGCTAATTACTGAGATGGGGAACTTGGGAAGAGAAGCAGTTTGGGTCGGGAGGGAGAGGGATGATGATGCGCTTTGGATGTGTTGAGGTGCCTGTGGGTCATACCGGAGGATTTCCAGGGGGGCTGTTGGTTTTAATGCTTACTCTCATCTTTATTGACAGTGTATATCAGGTTCTGTGTTAATTCCCTCCCTCTCTCTCCCTGCTCTTGGGTGGGGTGGGCACGCCTCCTTCGTGTCTGTGCAGGGAGTGCAGTCCAGCTGTCGCATCCAGGCCTCCCACAGGGTCCCCCTCCTGGAGTTTACTATACCAGGTACAAGAGTCTTGTCACCTGGATGGCTTTCACAGGTGTGCAGTAGCCAGGACATTCCCTGACCTGGCCTCATGCCTTGTTCAGGCAAAACCCTCCCCAGATTCCTCCTATTTGGACTGCCTGTGTTTCCGCTCCTGATGTTTGCCCCGTTTACCTGTGGGTTTGTTCACTGGAAAATGGTTGGTGTGAACAGAGGGCCTTTAACCGGGGTCCCTAGAAACCCACTGTTCCCTTGACCGCAGCTCTGCTCTCGGCTTTCTTCGTGTGTGGTCACAAACACGGAAACACTTTCCACCCAGCGACCCCCTCTTGTGTCTGCTTTGCGAGAGGGGCTGCTTTCAGTGGCCTATTAACACATTCATTTCTACCAGCCAGCCCTGGTCTGTTCCCTCCCTAGTGTCAATGTCAGTGAGGTCAGCGTGGTTGACAGTGTTCAAGTCCTCCGTGTCCTCACTAGCTTTCCTGCTTGTCAATTACTGAGAAGAGGATGTTGAAGTTTCTCATCATAATGATAGATTTGTCTATTTCTCCTTTTATTTCTGTGGTTTTGTGTTTTATGTACACTGCAACACTATTCTTAGATGCATACACAGTGAGGATTGTTATGTACTGTTGATGAACGGACTTCTATATTATAAAGTCATCGTCCTTAGTTCTCAGAACGTTCCTTGCTCTGAAATCTTTGTTTGAAAGGAGTACAGCTGTCCCAACTTTCTTTTAATTAGTGTTAGCTGGTATATCCTTCCCCTTCCTTACACTTTTAACCCACCTGTGTGTCTCTATAGAAAGGGGGCTTTTGTGGACACCTTATTGTTGGTTCTTGCTTTTTATCCGATAGTTTCTGCCTTTTAATTTTGGAGTGTTTAGACCACTTACGTTTAATGTAATCGTCAATATAATTATGTTTAAACCTACTATCTTGCTATTTAGGTCTGTCTGTTTTATTCCCTTTTTCCTGCCCTCTTTTGTATTATTTTTTATGCTTCCGTTTTATCTCTGTTGGCTTATTAGCTAATCTCTTTGTCCTTGCTTTAGGGCAGGGGTTAGAAGCTTCCTGGAAAGGGGCAGATAATAAATATTTTCAACTTTGCAGGCCATATGGTGTCTGTTGCAACTATGCAACTCTGCTGTTGGAGCTGAACTGTTTGTGTGGTGTGGCTGTTTACAAACACAGACAGTGGGCGGCTTCGGCCTTGCCCCGGCTGCACCGGCAGGCGCTCTGTCCTTGTCTTTGTTCCTCCGCGCGTAGGGTACCTTTTTTCTCTGGCTGTGGGTAAGATTTATTTGCTTATCGCTAATTGCCAACAATTGTATGATGTGCCTTGGCGTGGTTTTCTGCGTGTTTCTTGGGTTTGTTGAGCTCTTCGGTCTGTGGGTGTACCGTCATGCCTCCCCGTCTGTTTTCTGGGATTCCCGTTGCACATGGTGGGCTGCTTCCTATGGCCCACATCCCACGGATGCTCTGCTGTTTCCTTTCTTCTGTGTCTTATTTTAGATCGCTTCTGTTGCTCTATCTTCAAGTTCTCTCGTCATTTCTTATTCAGTGTCTAATCTGCTATTAATTCTATTCAGTTTTATTTTGCTTTTTCCATATCAGATACTGTGTTTTTGCCTCTAGACTTTGGTTTAACTCCCATGCACTTCTTCTTATGCTCATGCTTTCCTCTATTTTCTTGAACATGTGGAATATATTTATAACAGTTGTTTTAATGTCCTTGCCTACTAATTCTACCATCTGACATTTCTGAGTCTGTTTTTATTGATTGATTTTCTCCCTGGTTATGGGCTATATTTTTCTGCTTCTCTGCATGCTTGGTCGGACGCCAGACATTGTGTATTTTATGTAACTGCTGGGTGTTTTGTGTTCCTTTAAGTGTTTTGGGCTTTGTTCTGGGACAATGAGGTTATTTGGAATCACTTTTGATTCTTTTGAGGCGTATGTTTAAACTTTGTGGGGTGGGTCCTGGAGAGCCTTTAATCTAGGCCTGATCTGGCCCCACGGCTGAGCCAGTTTCCTCCTGGGGATCCCACTGGAGGCCTCCGGTGTTAGTGTCTTTCCACTGTGCTTGGGAGGAACGCGAACTATTCCCGGGGTGGTTTTGTGAGCTCTCCAATGGTTCTTGCCCTGGCCTGTGTATTTTTTACAGGCATGCAGACCAGTCCTCAGCCAGAGACCCAAGGGGACCCCTCAGGAGACACATGGGGTGCTCTGTATCTCCCTCCTCTCTGCCACTGTCCTGAGGGTCCCTGTCGCCTCACCTCCCGCCCCCCGGGTCCCCTCGACCCTGCTTTGCTCGCACCCCTCCTTTCGCTTGGCCCGGACACTCCAGGCACCAAGTGGGGCTTGTGTGTTTTCTTCCTGCAGGGGTCACTGTACTGTGCTGCCCATTGTTTAGTACCTGAAACCGTTGTCTCATCGGTATTTTGTCTGGTTTTCTAGTTTTTGTTTTGTTTTTTGTACTTTTCTGGTGGCCAGAGGGTAAATCCAGCCTGTTATTCTCCCAGAGCTGGACACGGAAGTCTCTCCCCAGCACATTTCCCTTCCGATGGTGCAGCAGCTGCCCTCTTCCTCCAGCCCCGTCCCCCCCAGAGGCTTTGCTCCGTGACTGCCTTCCTGTGACAAGGACACCCCCTTGGTGCGGCCCCACACCCCTGCCTCCTGATCAGTGCTCCCAACCCACTGATTCTCGCAGCAGCCCCGTGTGGTACCTGCCCAGCACCCTGGGCCACCCTGGGCGTCTGTGCTGTGGCCAGGGCTCGCCCAGGGGAGGGGCTGCTCTGCCAGGCTGGAGAACTGTGTGTGTAGAGACGGAATTGAAGCCCCGGGAGCACATGAGCTCGTCTGAGAAATCTGTAGTGAGAAGAGCAGAGGGTGAGGCGGAGCCCTGTGGAGCCCTGACATCCCAGGGGCAGTCGGGACACGGCATCTGCCAGCAGTGGCTGGGAGCTAGCAGGCCGAGCGGAGAGTCTAGGCTCCAGAAGCTGAAGGGAGGGAGTTGGGAGGTGGGAGTGGTGGAGAGTGATTGAGAGGTGCGGGAGAGACCAGCAGGATGAAGCCAGGAAGGGTCTCAGGAAAGGAGCAGCTGCAGGTGGCATTCGTCCTGTCTTCTGTTTCCCGCCTGCACACCTTGCTTGTCCTTCAGTGTCCGGTTCAGTGTGGCCCACCCTTCGGGACAGCCGGTCAGCTCCTTCCTGCTCTGTCCCATGGCCCCGAACTTCCTGTGCAGGGCGCAGCTACTCTGTTTGCCTGTGTCCCTGCTGCCCTGTGAGGCCTTCAGGACGGATGACTCTTTTCATCTCCCTACCACGAGGGCCCGGCCCAGCCTCAGTGGATGTGGGTCGGGGAGAAAACTCAGAGCCTTCCAAGGTCTTTGTCTTCTCACCCAAACCGTGGTTCCCAGGACTTTCTACAACCTGCCAGGCCCCGGGGGATGGGGAGGATCTAACACCCACGCCCACCCTCCTGGAAGGACATCAGGAAGGGGGCAGCCCCAGGGCCTTCTAGGGATTTGGGAACAGAATCAGGGTGGCAGAGTGGAAGGAAGGAGTCAGTCCAGCCCATGTTATTGGCTGGGGGCCAGCTGGAGCGCCTCTGTCCCAGGCAAGTGTGGGAGGTCTGTGGCCCAAGGAGGGTGTCTCCTACTATGGCTCCTCTGTGCAGGTGTGGTGACCTGTGCCCACAAGGCCGCATATCCACCTCACCATCTGCTCCCTTAAGTGCCAGCCTGACTGTCCTTATCTCTGGTCACAGGTTGATGTCAGTGGAGGAGGAGCTGAAGAAGGACCATGCAGAGATGCAAGCAGCTGTAGACTCCAAACAGAAGATCATCGATGCCCAGGTGGGGGGCTCTGGCCCTTTGGTCGGCCACAGGTGGTAAAGGACCTGGGATGAGCAGGGGGTGGGGTGGGTTGACTTTGGCTTCTCCGTATCCTTTTATTCATACTCTACTGCAAAAGCTGTGGAGGAATAGGAGACCAGGATCCCTGCCCTGAGAAGTCAGACTTGAGGGTCTCAGTGGACCACAAGCTCACTAGGACAGGCTGTGAAAGGGGTGGGACAATTCCTTCCCTACTGGGGCAATGTGATGGGTATTGCCTTTCACCGGGGGTGCTAATCAAAGAGTGGATCTTTGGGGGGGGGGATTGGAAAGGCTGGGGGCGGGGCACGGGGGGGTGGGGGGGGCTCTGGTTCAGAGCTGTGGCTTCCCAGCTGCATTGAGAGGAGAGACATGTTAGAGGCTCTGGCCTCCAGTCCCTTCACCCAGGCCTATTCCCTTTTCCACTCAAGCGCCCAGGAATAGGGCCAGGCCTTGCTCAGACTGAAAACTGCATGCGTGACCAGGAGCTGTACCCCTGCGTGTCACACACAGGCACATGCACAGGGCACCTGGCCCCGGGGCCTCGGGTGGCTGATGGATGACACCACGAGAGCTGCTCTGTTGGGAATAGAAGCTGGCGATGTGGCAGAGGCGTTAGGAAGGCAGACCCAGGGGTTGTGGCCCACAATGGCAAGGCCACCCCTGCCCCCTCGCCCACTGCTGCACGGCCCTCGCACGTGGGCCACCCTGCCGCTCCTCCAGGCCACCTTTCTCTGTCCCGGCGTTCTAGGTGTACACAGCCCTGGGAACCCCTTTCCCCCATGACCCACCTCACGCCCTCTGTGTCCACAGGAGAAACGCATCGCCTCCCTGGACGCCGCCAACGCCCGCCTCATGAGCGCCCTGACGCAGCTGAAAGAGAGGTACAGCATGCAGGCCCGTAACGGCATCTCCCCCACCAACCCCACCAAATTGCAGATTACCGAGAACGGCGAGTTCCGAAACAGCAGCAATTGCTAACCTGTCCAGGAGAGGGAGGACTGGTGCCCAGGGCCGGCCCCGGCCTGGGGGGGAGCGCCCCGCAGTGGCAGCCCCAGCGCAGGGGCGAGAGGCCGAGGCTCGTCTCCCCGCGCCCTCTGCCCGCGTCCAGGAGGCGGCCACAGAGGGGAGCCGAGCGAGACCGACGCGGCGGGAGCCCCCTCTCTTCCGCCCAAGAAGCGTGTTGGGTGCAGGCCGAAGAGACTGCACGCGGGAGTGGGACAGCGGGGGGCAGGGGCCGGCCATGTGTCTGTGGGTTGTCGAATTGGGTGTGTGCCGCCTCTCCTCCTCGACCTGGCCAAGGGCATGTCCCCCGCTCCCCAGGGAGGGAGCTGGCCGGAGAGGTGGGGGTTAAAGAGCTGGGCCCAGGCTCCCTGGCAGCCAGGCCCCTCCCTGTGGCACCTGCCCCTGGGTTTCCAGAGCTGACAGGTCAGGGGCAGCCAGGGAGAGGGTGGGGAGGACGCAGCTGCCAGAGTCCCGTGTCCCCCGCGGCTCTGAGCACCTGCCACTGCATGCAGCCTGCCGGGGACCCTGCCCGCTGTGAGGAACCGAGGACTCCCTGCTACCTGTCCCCACATCCCTGCCTTCCCCCTCCTCCTGCCCTCACTTACTCTGCCAAAAAGACCCAGTGAGGCTCACTCTCTCCTCTGGGCCTTCGGGCCCTCGCACCTGTGGGGAGGACCCAGGGCCTCCCTCACCTGCCGCCTGGGCCCAGGCCGATGTCTGGGGCTCCGAAAGCCAAAGATCTGGGCAGTCGGCCCAGACGGCCCTGTGCGAGCTGCTTGCCCGCCTGCGGCCCTGCAGGGAGCGGCCGCTGGTGCCCACCCTGAGAAGGGCTGAGCTTTCCTCACTGATGGGTAAAAGTTCTAGTGCCCGCGGACCCTGAGAAGGTGGATAACTGTGATTTTTTTTCCTTTCACAGTATGCATTAGAAACAAAAGCCCGCTTGCTCGCTTGCTGGAACACAGGGGCCTTTTAAATTGAGCGTGCGCACTGCATGGGAAATAGCGGCCCTGGAGGATGTTAGACTTGCTCCCTCTCCAAGACAGCAGCGGCCTGCACCAGGCCCGTGTGCGGCCAGCCTCCTCCTCACCCTTCCCGGCCCCCAGCCGAGGACCCAGGCGCTGCAGACAGGCGAGGGGCACACCCCCCAGCTGGGGCCGGTTTTCCTCAGCTCTAGGCTGTTCTGTAGCATTCCAGCCTCCCCGCCCCCACTTGTGAGACATAGGTGGGCAGGAGCTTGGGTCTCTCTGGGTCCTTCCTTGTTCCCAGCCCCAACCCTGGGTACAAGAGCTGGGGCGTTTGCCCCGCAGCAGAGCCAGGGCCGAACCAGGGCACCCCTCTGCCTCAGCCTCAGCCAGCTGAGGAGACCCTTGGAAAGAGCGCTGAGCCCTTCCTGCCCCGGGGTCTGGAGAAATGTCGCCAGGGCTGGGGTTGCCACAGAACCCACCAGGAGGGAGAGAGGGGGAGGGGTGGCCCAGGCCACACCGTTCTGGCTCTGAGTGAAACCTGCAGTGCAGTCAGGCCAGACACGCTGGCGGGGCGAGGGCGGCCCCCCTGGTCACAGACCTCAGGAAGGAGGGCCGTGGGGCTGAGGCCCTGCTCCCCCCGGTCTCACAGGCAGGGCCTGGCCCCGGTGATGTCCTCTGGTTCAGTTTTGCCCCCCACTGCCCAGTGAGCCCTCCCCTCCTCCCAACCCCACTCCTCTCCCACCGATGCCTCGTAGAGCGACCTCGGACTGAGCACCTCTTAGCAATACAGGGGAGGTTCCCAGGGCCCGGCAGCAGGTGCAGGAGGCCGGCGCGGCGGCCGGTGCTGGCGGCCTTTGGCTGGGCTGAGCTCTCAGGCCGAGAACCTTATTTACCTAGTGCAAAAACTGTAAAAGTGTACAGACTCCGCAGATTTTTATCTGGATTGCAAGTCTGACCATTTTTGTAAATGTTCCTGGTGTTTGACTGTAATGTAACTATTTCACCTAATGTTGTACATAGTCCTCTAGTCCTGGTGCTGCCAAGGCCCGCCCGGGACCGCTGCTCTCTGAGGGTTTGTATTTTATACTTTGATCTAGAGAACAGTATTGGGCAGGAGGAAGAGGTTTGGGATTGGGGTGTTGGGGTTCTCCCTGCCCGTGGCATTTACTTACTCGCTTTGCGGTGTGCTGTCTGGGTGGGGGTGATGGGGACGTGCGCCCTGGCAGGGCCGGCCAAGGGCTCTCACCTGGGCCACGCAGAGCCAGTGTCTGGTGCTGGGCATGGCCTGCAGACAGCGCCGGGGTGCAGAGGGCCCGCAGGGAGGGGGAGAGAGGGAAGGCAGTCCCTGCCCGGGGGAGACCAAGGTCCCAGGCCCAGACCTGCTGGAGATGACTCTCTTCTCCTTTGCCAACACAGAGAGGCCTGACATTTTTGCTTAACTTTTACGTTTAGGGTGAAGGAAACTGCCAAACTTCCTATAAGTGGAGATTCTTTTTCCAACTGCCCGATAAAGGGGTGGGGAACCGAGGCCAGAGCTCCGCCCCAGAGCGTCTGCCTCGATGCACCGCTCCCCCTCCCACCCCGTCCGTCTGCGGAAGGCAGACTGTCCAGGGAAACAGCCCCTCTCTTTTCTACACACTCAGCCCCAGAGCCGCCCCGGCCCCGCCCCTCTTCTCCCCCTTTTGTAAGTATGTGAAAAGGACAGAACTGCAAACGCGGGGTCTGGCCGGGGCCCTTCCGGCTGTGACTTCTAACTATGTAATAATGTACAGAGAACGGTGTTGGTGTTCTGAGACTGTGTGGCTGTGCAATTTCTGTACATTTGCAATTAGAAATATTAAAGATTTATTTAGCTATTTTAAGCCTGCCTCGCCTCTCCATGCAGCTGTGTCTCAGGAGATTTTCAAGGGGTCACTCTTGAGTTATGGGCTGTTGTCCTTTACTAAGGGACCCAGCACTTGGTTCACCCTGGTGGCAGTTGTACACAGGGAAGCCCCCTAAAGCCGATGGCAGTGGTGGTCTTGGCACACTTGAGTGATCTGGGACTGTCCCTGCTCTGGGCTGGGTCTGTGTGCTCCAGGCATGCAGCCGATGAGCTGTAAGGCCTCCCCTGGCTCGGCCAGCTCGGAAGTGAGGTCTCTGCTGGTCCCACAGCCTCCTGGGAGAACGGCCTGCACTTTCCCTGCAGCAGATACCAGCGCCAGCCCAGCTCTGCTTCAGATGCTCTCTCATCAGCTACGTTGGCCTTCAGGAGGCACAGGGCCCGGCAGGGGAAGAGGCTGGCCCAGGGTCACCAGCAAGTCCTGTCAAAGTTATACTGAACCCAAGCTTCCGATGTCTGGAAGGTTCTAACTCATAAGGCTCTCCCAAGCCCCACCCACCTGTGAGGCCCAACCCAGGGCCTCCACTGTGAACAAACTGGCCCTCAGACCCTTCAGCTGCACCTGTGCACAGAGGACCTTGCAACCCCGGGTCCTATTCAGCAGGTCCCAGGTACCACACAGCAACCCTAGGGGTCAGTGCATCCCCTCTGTACACATGGGGAGACTGGCTGGGGGGGCAAGCCCGGGCTCCGCCCCAGCTGAGCCTCAGCAATGGCACACGGGCCAAGGTTCTACACAGGGCAGGCTTGCGTCTGGTCAGGTCACCAGATGGACACCCTGGTCTGTCACCTGCACAGGTGTCTCTGGCTCCTGCCAGGGACTTGGGCCCCAGCTGTCCAGCATTTCCAGAGAGAAGCCCCAGGACTGCTCCTGGGCTTGCCTTTGAAGCCAATGGGAGGGCTAGTTCAGGGGTGGGGTGCCAGGGTGCAACAGAGCCACCCGCTGCTGTCCACCCTCGCCAGCCTGACCCCCCAAGGCCCCTTGTCTGAGCCTGGGGGTAGCTCCAAACCCTTGAGGTTCTATTGGAGGGGGGCTGCATCCTGCTCCCCCAACCCATGCTCCTCATGGCTTAGCTATTAGGACATGTTAAGCCCCCACCCCTGCCCCACACCACCATCTCTGAGTGCGCCCTCCACCCATCAGCCTAGGGGACCTCAGCTACCTGCCCAGCCCCTGCCCTCGGAAGCTCTCAACCTCCAGCTCCTGTGAGGACCCGTGCCTCTCATGCCCTCCCCATCATCTCCCACATTCACAGGCTTCTTTCCTCCCAGGCTCCTTGTGTTTTCAATGCTTCCACACCAAGCTTAGCCCTGTGTCCCCCTACTTGGCCCCTTTCCGGCCCATAAGCTCTGACCGCATCAGCCCTGGGTCCACCCCATGGCCCCTGCTCCCAGGGAAGCTGAGCACTGCAGGACACAAACACTGCAGTTCCCCAGAGCCCTGGGGTGCCCACCGGCCCTCGCCCCCTTTCCGGCCCGCTTCCCCATTCGCCACACCAGGGGTGTTAAGGCAAAGTTGGACCTGTTCTCAGACTTCACAGCCAGATGTGCTCCTCCTACCCCTCTGGGAGATGCCCACAGTGACCCTCTGACCCTTCCCTGGCCCTCACCAGCCGGCTACCCCAGCCTTCACCCTTGCAGGCACAGGAGAAGAGGTGACCCTCTTTTCCCCCGAGGCAGCCCCTGGCCAGGCCCTACCCTCTCACCCCTTGCTGCCTTAATTATTCCTAACTCCTATGGCTCACCTGCTCCGGGCTGGGTTTTCTTCCCTCCCCTCTTTAACTTGAACTGCCCCCGGGGACCTGCTGCCTCTGCCTCCTCCTCCTGTTCCTTCCCCAGCCCACCACCATCTCATCACACCCGTGGGCCTCAGAACTGCACTGCTGTCCCCAGTCCCGAAGGTTGAGACTGCCATCCCTCTGCTGGGGCGGCCCCACGCAACGTGGAATTCAAGGAAGTAGCAGTGAATGGGAGAGAAATGATTTCATGTGGACAGAAGGCAGTGAAAGCAAAGAGGCCAAAGCTGTGGACCCCCATGTGTGGATCAGGAGCGTCAAGTAGGAAGCCGAGCCGGGAAATGCAAAGAACTCAACAGAAATACAGTCGCGTTTCACATGAGCACACACCGGCAGTGGTTTATTACAGGTGAAGGAGACCATGAGAGCCCAGAGGATTAAACAATTGATAAGGTTTAATAAGCGGGACACATCAGCCTCTTTTTTTTTTTTTTATCCTCACCTGAGGACATTTTTGCATTCATCTTCAGATAGAGAGGGAGGAAGAGACAGAGAGAAACATTGATGTGAGAGAGACACATCGAGTGGTCGCCACCCACACGACCCCAACCGGGGCCAGGGACAAACTGCAACCGAGGTACGTGCCCTTAGCGGGAACCGAACCCAGGACTCCAGTCCGCGGGTCGACGCTCTAACTGCTGAGCCAAACCGGCCAGGGCTCAGCCTCTTGATCTAGCGAGCACACGTTCGTTTCAAGTACACTCGGAGCGTTACCCCAAGTTGACTACATAATGAGATATGAGAACCTTGAAAGTTGGCCAAAGAAATAGTTTGGGCTACATTCTGTGCCTTGAAGCAATAAAACTTGAGATCAATAATAAATGTTTAATCAGGTGGGAAAAAACCCTACCATCAGGGAGGGCCCTGGCTGGTTGGCTCAGCGGTTGGAGCGTCGGCCTGCGGACCAGAGAGTCCTGGGTTCGGTTCCCGCTAAGGGCACATACCAAAAACAAAACAAAAAAACCCCCTACCATCAGGAAGTTTAAAAACAAATATTGAATCAATAGAATTAGATTTTTAAAACAAACTAGGTTTCTACTTAAACAAGGTATATTGACCGCACACACTTATCTCTTTTCCTCCCCAAACACCACCATACTGACAGGAAAGGACTATCAAGATTATTACCTATAAGGACAAAATTAACGTGGAAGGCAGTATCAGTCAATGAGACGATTTGAAAAGCTGTGGCAGACGGAAGCTGGTGAAGGAGTTGACTGCATTAGCGGAGCAGAGTGAGAGTCGGACCGAAATGAGCTGATCAGCCCCAAGGATCCCCTCCTGCCAGAGGTTCGGGGCCAGGGGGCCCAGCCTGATCCAAGGCAGAGCCAGGGCACCAGGTTGAAAACCGGCTACCCAGACCCCAGCCTCCTTCCCCTGCTCTGCACAGCCAGGAAACTTCTTTTAAAAATACGTTTTTATTGATTCCAGAGAGAGAGGAAGGGAGAGGGAGAGAGAAACATTGATCAGCCACCTCCCTCGCGTCCCCTGCTGGGGATCAAGCCCACAACCCGGGCGAGTGCCCTGACCAAGCCTCGAACAGCCAACCTCTCAGTGAATTGGATGATGCCCAACCGACTGAGCCCACCAGCCAGGGCCGCCAGGAAACTTCTTTACCCTTCGTCTCCTTGTAAGGAACTGAACATTTGTTCTCTGTAAGAATCAAACCACTTATGCTCTGGACTTGGGGACACCAAATAGATCAAAGGACTCCGTGAGGTCTGAGGGGACAGCAGGTGGGAGGGGGTAAAGTGAGCTTCTGCCTCCCTCAGTAGTGCCCACCCCATGAGTGCCTTCTTCACTGCTCCCAGAATACCCAGAGCCAGGCATCTTTCCCCCAGTAACTGAGTGGAACATACTTGTTTGGAAAAACTGGCTTCGGAGAAAAGACCCACAGATACTCCCCCAAAGCAAAGAGTGCATCACTGTCGCAGCATCCCATAATGACCCTTGCCAATCAGCGTGTCCTGTGCGTGTGTATACACAGGTGCAAAAAGCACAGAGAGCCGGGACCCCACCCCCAACCCTCCGCCGCAGACAGTTGAGGAAAGTGTCCATTGAATAATAGAAACTAGATGTGAATCTCCCAGGCCTCTGCTTCATAGTGACAACAAAAAGCAAACTTCCACCATGAAAGGGAAAGGCTGAATCAACCAGACCAAGAAAGGAAACAGGAAATAGAGATAATGCAGGAAAGAGAATAGCATTAAGAAAGTAATAATAACTGCAAACTATAATATCCTCAGGGAGATAAAAAAAGAACAGGATGCTATGAAAAAGAAACCAAGATCCAGAAAGAGCTCCTGACTATTTGATTTTTTTTACAAAAATAAAATATGCAATAGAAGTGCTGGAATACCAAATTTGAGGCATTCTTCTAGAAAGTAGAAAACCGGGGGGGGGGGGGTGGCTAGAGTCTCAATCCAGGCTGTCCAAGGTCCAACTATCAGGAATTCCTGAAGGAGGAAAAGGAGTAAAAGAGAAAGTGATCAAAGGAATAATAACAGGACATTTTCCAGAGAGGAAAGAAGTTCTCGAGGGTCCAGGATGAACGAATCGCACAACAGGTAGTAAGAGACCGCAGGCAGTGAAAGACGCCTCTGGGGCACAGCATCGTGATTCCCCAGCTCAGCCAGAGCTGATCCAAGCTGGCCTCAGCCAGGAGCCCAGAGGAAGGAAGGGGAGGCCAGGGGCACAGGCCTGAGTGAGGAGATGTTGAGGAATGATGTCCCCAGAGAGTTCCTGAGAATTCCCGGTGGGGAGTTGGCGTGAAAGATCCCCGTAAGAAATGGTGACGTTACCATGAGACCAGTGGCACAATGGTGTGTTTTTCTCTGGCCACAGCCAGAACGAGTTAGTGTCCTGCAAGGCCCCCAAACCACAGGCAATGGGGTTACCTCTTTACTGCCACAAATCTGCAAGCTAGCATGTGAGGTGCCATGCTGCACACATACATACTCAGTTCATGTATTTAAACTTAAATGTGTTCTCCCTAGACGATGCAATAGTCCTGGGGCAGGTCTCTTAAACACTCACTCCAGTGGGACTCTGGAATGACAAGCTGCCCTCCTTTTGCCTCAGTTCCAGGTTTTGGATGCGCTTTCTGATTACTCCCTGACAACGCAGCACGGTCGGAGCGTGAGGCCTCGTGACCTGGCAGGCAGTGTGAGCGAGAGGCTGAAGCAAGCCCACTTCACGTGGCACAACAGGGAGAGGTGGGGATTGGGCTGCGCTGAAGAGCAAGCACCCTTCCTAAGGTGCCGCTTCTCCTCAGCAGCAGGGACCGTCGCCGTGGATATGCCGCCACCCATTCCCTTCTCGCTGACGCCCACATTTTTATACCCAGCCACGCTGCTCCCTGAGCTCCACATTCGCAGGGCGGCACGCCCTCTTACCACCACGTGGCATCGAGTTTCATGTGTCTGAAATGGAGCTCTTGACTTTTCTGGCCCCAAACCTGTTTCTCTTCTCATCCTCCAACCCCCCAAAGAGCTCTACCCTCCTCCCAGTTGCTCAAAGCCAAGAGCCACGTGTGACTTCTTGATCTTGTGCATTGGAAAGGATGGGCCGATTTGGGAACCGTGTTCGCGTTGTCTTGTGTGTGAGAAGCAAGCAGGGACCAGTGTGCCCTCATTCCTTTAAAGAAAATAAATGAATAGTGTTACATATAACAGATTACATAGCAGAACTACGTGGGAGCAAACACACACTACTAAGGTGAGGAGTGAGCTCTTTCTACTCGATTTCCTATCATTGTCCGAATGCCTTACAACCAGTTTTTATTTCTTGGTTTGATATGGAGCCGTTTAATAATCAATAAGACATGTCCAGATAATGAAACACTGTGCAACCATTAAACTTGTAGAAGCATAGCCCTGGACGGTGTGGCTCAGCGGTTAGAGCGTCGGCCCTCGGACCAAACAGTCGCAGGTTCGATTCCAGTCAAGGGCACGTACCTCGGTTGCGGTTCGTCCCCGGCCCTGGTCGGGGTTGTGCGGGAGGCAACCAGTCAGATGTGGCTCTCTCACGTCGATGTTTCTCTCTCTCTGTCCTTCCCTCTCTATCTGAAGATAAATGGAAAAAAAATATCCTCGGGGCAGGATTAAAAAAATAATAATAATAAATGACAGTGAAAGATGTTGATAATGTATTAGGTGTAGAAGCTGATAACAGAATGGGAGGTCCAGGAGGACTCTGGTTTTTTAAATCTGTTTGCAAAAACAGGTCTGGGTTAGGAGACAGTCGAGAGAAGTTACACGCCACGATCCTTTACCCCTAAACCCTTCAGTGTGTGTTTGCTAAGACTGGGATACTCTCGCACATCACAGTATAGTTATCAACCTCAGTCGATTTTACATGGGTCCAGACTTTAACATTCAGTATTCTCAGTCGAACCAACAAGGTCCTTTTATAGTTTTTCCCCCCTCAGCCAGGATGCAGTCTAGGGTCAGGAACTACATTTAGCCTCTTCTGATCTCGGCCATTCCTACGGCCTTTCTTTGTCTCTTATGGCGTTGGCATTTTGAAAGAACACAACCAACCGTTCCTTCTGTGCCTTTTTAACAAAAAAATAGAATCTTGCATTTGACTGATGCTTCCTAGTGATTAGTTTCTAGTTATTCATTCTTGGCCAAAATACTGCAGAGAGCACATCGTGTCCTTCGGAGAAGCAGGTGCAGGCACGCGACGCCCGTCTGTCCCTCGATGGTGACGTTCTTGTTGATCACCTGGCCAAGACGTGGTCCAGTTCCTCCCTTGTGTAATGACTGGGGTTTTGTTTCGCCTTGCTTACAACTAATGAGCAGTGTGTGGGGAGACCCTTCGAGACCATGCAAAATCCTGCTCCTTATCAAAGTGTCCCCCTAGATTTAGCAACTGTTAATGACTCCTGATCGATCCCGTCTTCACTAGGGTGGTTGTTAATTCCAGCGTTCTTTCACTCGCCCAGTCGGCCCAGAATTTTACTGACAGCGGAGACCTCCCGTCTCCCCACATGCTGGTTTCTGTCTTTATTATCGGTATGGACTCATAAAGTCCTATTTTTAATTCATTACTCTGCTTAATTATCTTGGTGCTCAAACAGGCCTGATTTGGCCACAGGGAGCCACTTCAAACTGGCGCCCGTGTCCTCGTGACGTGCTCCCAGTGTTGTTTTCGAACGTGTCCTTGCTTTCTGGCATTACAAGAGGTCTCAGGCTCACCTTGTACCTACCTTGCCCCAGCTATGGGAATTAGTCATTTCTCTGCAGAACTTTGGGGAATGAAATTACAGACTAGATCTGAGAGCTACTGGAATGTCCTTTCTTCTTGACCTCTTCAGCAGACAGTTAGGAAATAAATGTATACACATATACACACGTACGTATAATACAAATACACATCCACACATATGCATGTGCACATAAACATACGTGTTTTAGAACATGTGAGTTTGCATCTATACCCCAATTCCACGGAATCTAGCGTTTAACAGGCATCCTGGTGACTCCTGCATCGGGCAAGGCAGAGAGAACAGGTGTGGGCCGATAGAGGAGGAGAAAGCAACCTTTCCAGAAGGAGGAGAAGGTGGAGCTCTCCGCCCCGTCCTGAGGGAGGGGTGGGCACAGCACACGGAGCCCGCCGACCTGGACGCCAAGCCTCAGGGGTCTGGTCTGCGGAAGCCTCTCCGGAGGTCCTGCCCGGGCGCTGAAATAATTCTAACGCTGCTTCAACGACACACAGGCGTGCACTGCTAAGAAAAAGGAGCCACCTGGAAACAACAGCTGGGGAGCAAAGAACGTCCCGGCTAAGAGCGGAAAACAGAACACGTGGGCTCAAAAGTCGGCCGTGATCCATTCTGGAACATCAGCTCGAAGAAGTATCTGAGAATATGGCACAGTTATCCTAGCAGTGAAACAGGCCAAGGTATGAAATAACAAGTCGCAAAGAAGGAATAGAAACGGACAATAAATGAATGAGAATACGCTCATCCACACTAATCATTCAAGAAAAGCAAATGAATAGAACAATGAAATAGCCACTTTTTGGTCCAGCAGTGTTCAAGTCACAGAAACAAAAAGGAATCGACCTACGTAGAGAAAAATATGAGATATTATTCTAAAGAAAACCGCTGGGCTTCCCTCCGCCGTGGCAGGTGTCACGTCGGCTTGTCGGTGTGAATTTATTTGTTTTCTCCATTATTAGGCCGGGGGGTCCAAGTTTCTTCAACTTTGTATACTTAGCACCTGACACGATGCTTGGCACATAGTAGGTTTAAAAAAGGACAGGCCATACTTCTTGATGACAGAGCGAGAAAAGTAAGAATTAATAACAGAAGTTTATCTGCTGCTTGGAAGTTCGCAAAGCATGTAGAAGTGTGTATGTGAGTGTGTGTATGAGAACGTGTGTGTATGAGAATGTGCGTGTGTGTGTATGAGAATGTGCGTGTGTGTGTATGAGAATGTGTGTGTGTGTGTATGAGAACGTGTGTATGAGAATGTGTGTGTGTGTATGAGAATATGTGTGTGTGTGTGAGAATGTGTGTGTGTGTGTATGAGAACGTGTGTGTATGAGAACATGTGTGTATGAGAATGTGTGTGTGTATGAGAACGTGTGTGTGTATGAGAACGTGTGTGTGTGAGAATGTGCGTGTGTGTATGAGAATGTGTGTTATGAGAATGTGTGTGTGTATGAGAATGTGTGTGTGTGTGTGCGCGTGTGTACCGGGGATACTAGCTGTGATGGGTGTGGTGTGTGCCGGCGTCCGCAGGTGTAGCCTGCACACTGGAGTGGGAGTGGGCATCCATGGGTGTGCTGCTGCGTGTGGGTCTGTCCAGGTGTGGCTTGTAGTTTAGTTTGTGCACAGCTGTGGTTGGTGTGCCTGGCCCGTGCCGAAGGCTCCTAGGAGGGCAGAAAGCAGGGGCAGAGGGCAGGGGCAGGAAGGTGGTGCCATGCCTTGAGTCCATCTCTCTGCAAACAGCATCCAGGTTCAGCCCCCGGCACAGACCTGCCCCCTACAATTTCCCTTCCATGCCATCCCCTCTTCTTTTCCAGCTGCAGACAGGGCGTGAGTTCAGGATCCTTCCACTCCTGTTTCGCTGGCGGAGGTTTGGGCAAATGGTCCTGGCAGAGGAGGGGCAGCGTGTTCATTACAGGAAATGAGCATTCTAATAAATCAGTGCAGGTTTCCGAGCAGCACGGGGTCTCGGGCTCCGCCGGCCGTGGAATTTAATATGATATGCTTCAGCCTGTCAGCTAATGGGCTGCTGCTGGGTGCCATGTGATCCAGCCTTCCCAGGGACATTAAACGATGCTGAAAAGTGGCCCAGATTTATTTATTGGGACAGTGTGTGTTCCTGCCTGTGGGTGTGTGGGGAAATGACACGTTATGAAAACAGGTATCTGTGAGCGAGGCGGGAGGAGCCGGGGTGTTCGCGCTGCCCGGAGCCTGGGCAGACAGCCGTGGCCTCTCCCGGGCCTGCTGCTGGCTCTGCCCACCCCAGGGGCGTCACCGCTCACCAGCTGACACCCCCCACCCCCAGCACAGAGCACCAATTTCCCCATCTGTTAAATTCATTCATTCCTTCATTCTTCCCTCTCACCTGTCTTCATTCATTCATTCATTCACTCATCTATTCACTCATTCCCAGCACATTCCCCCTGTGATGGACTGAGCCATGTGCTGGATCCTGTGAGGTGAGATGGCATTCAATAACTGTGATGAGAAGCGCCATCTGTGTTCTTCCCAGAAGCCTCTGGAGTAGGTAGGTGCCTTTTGTCTCCAGAGTCACCACCAGTTGCCACCCCGTCCCGCCTGGACCATCAGGCCCCCAGCCAGCCTCTCCAGGCCCATGCTCCTCCACACTCCATAGTCCACCCTCCGAGTCCCAACCTCCGATATCTTTCAATGCACAGCCTCGAGCACACTGTCCTCTAAATGCCCTGCAGTGTCAGGAGGACATCTTCAACCAGCCTCGCTGCCCTGGGGCCGGCCACCTGGGGCTGGCCACACACACCGCCCTGCCAGGCCCTCCCCTGCTCTCGGCCCCCCTGCCCTTGTTAACCGCTGTCGGACCTTCAGCCAGGGGAACAGGGCCACGGGCATGCACACCGTCCCCTCGCCAGGGCCCGGTGGTGCTTAGAAGGGTCTCAGTGGTTACTGAGTGGGGGGAGGAAGAGGGTGACACGGAGCCTCGCCGGCTGAGCAGGACGTAGCCAGGTGACACGGTCCTGGAGGGGCTGGAAAGGCACAGACCCCACGGTGCAGGGCCCAGGGAGGCTGGAAGGGCCACAGGGGCCAGGCAGGGACTGCGACCTTGTGCTTCAGAGCAAGGGGAAGCCACGAGTAGAGAGCAGCTGGGAGCACCATGATCCAACTTGTGTTTCTAAGTGTCCCCAGGATGCAGGGAGGGGCTGATGGTGGACAGAGGGCTAGAGGTGGGCGAGTAGCAGGAGGCCCGGAAGGTGCCCAGGCAGTGAAGACAGCAGAGCTGGCGAGCTGTGGGCACAGACCTCATTCGAGGAGGGGTGGGTGGTGAGGGCTGACCGGACAGGTGCAGGAAGAGGGCGTTTGGGGTTTGGGGAGAAGGAGCTGTTTTAGTGACTGCATCCCACCTACCTTCCAGACGGGCAGGGTCCCTGGGCCCTGGGTCCCTGGGCCATCCCAATGGCAAGGTGTCCTTTACGATGCTCCTCTGGGGGGAGCAGGGGAGGGAGGCAAACGTGCTCCCTGAAAGGGCCTTAATTATAATCTGAAAAGAGCAACAGACCTACTAATGAAAAGCCTTCGCTGCTCGCTCACAGGGCAGACTATAATGACCGGGGAAGGACCGGTCGGCTGCATTTTTAAGAATTAGCATTGTGCAGAGTTGAATGGACATTTATACAAAAGAGCAGCCTACCGGGTACGTGCAGCACTTCACGTCAGGCAGAGAAGGTGGAGGAGAGGCTGATCTTCACCCCTCACTCCTCGTGTGACGGCGACCTTCACTCATTCACTCACTCACTCACTCATTCATCCATTCCACACGTTTCCTGAGCACCTCCTCTGTGCTGGGCTCTGGCTGGGGGTGGGATCCAGACAGGAATGAGCACAGCCCTTCCCTAGAGTGAGAATCACCTTGAAGTGAGTTAAAGGGACACATAGGGCCGTGGGGGCCGAGGGAGGGATGAGCCAGCCTGCAGGAGTAGGGTCATCTTCGCGGAGGAAGCTCACTAGTGCACAGGGAAGGAAGGGTATCAGGGACAGAGGGGGACTGGAAGAGTAGGAAGCATTTGGGGAATGGCAGAAAATGTGAGTGCTGAAGGAAGGTTTCTGGGAGAGAGGCTGTCTCTGAGCAGGATGCCCTGCTGTTCACCTCTAGGGGGCGCCCCCAAGACCCTCTGTGTGTTACCAATCCCCAGTGCGGTGCACAACCTTCGGCTGCACATGGTGGCCCTGTTGGGGAGAAATTGGGCCCCAAAAGGAGGACCCCCAAAACCAAGTGAGGAGTTTGAGCTGGATCTAGGTGGCAGGAAGCAGTTTTATATCTTTAGGTAGGATGGTGACGTGATCAGATTGGCGTTTTATTTATTTATTTATTTATTCTTCTCCCGAGGACATGTTTTTATTGATTTTAGAGAGGGGGGAAGGGAGAGAGAGAGAGAGAGAGAGAGAGAGAAACATCAGTTGGCCACCTCCTGCATGTACCCCGACCAGGGATCGAACCCCCAACCTGGGTGTGTGCCCTGAGCAGGAATCAAACCCGAGACCTTTCAGTGTACCGGACAACACTCCAACCAGCTGAGCCACACCCGCCGGACCAGACTGGCATTTAGAAAGGCCACTCTGGCAGCCTGTGGAGAATGTGTTGGGGGCGGAGGGACCACTGGCTGCCCACAAATGGCCCACAGAGAACACATATTTTGCAAAGCTATGACAAAAGTCTAATTCTTTTCATTTGCAAAGAGAAGCTATAAATCAACATGAAAAAGATGAGTAGAGAAATGGGCAAAGAAGATGAGCAGCTACTTCACAGAAAAGGAAACACAAACGGCTTTTAAACACATAATAGTCTCAGCTTCATCATAATGAAAGAAACAAACATTACATTTATCATCAGAACATGGCAGGTTTTTCGCCCATCAGTTGGCAGAGTTACCACTTCGACAATATACTGTGTCTGGAGGACGGGAACAGGCTCTCTCACCTTGTTGGTGGGACTGAAAATTGGTCCAGTCCCTTTGGAGGGCCATTTGACATACTGATTGCAATTTAATATGCATGTACCCTTTGACCTAGTAATTTGACTTCTAGGACACATGCATACATGCACACAAAGAAGCATGTGCAAGAATAGTCCCTGCCCAGCCGGTGTGGCTCACTGGTTGAGCGTGGACCCATGCACCAGGGGGTCGCCAGTTCAATTCCCCGTCAGGGCACATGCCCAGGTTGTGGGTCAGATCCCCAGTGGGGGGCATGCAGGAGGCAGCCAATCGATGTTCTCTCTCATCGATGTTTCTATCTCTCTCTCCCTCTCCCTTCCTCTCTCTCTAAAATCAATAAAGGAAAAAAAAAAAAAAAGAACAGTCCCTGCAGGACGTAGGTAGTTACAGAAAACTGGAAACAGCCTAAATGCCTGGACTGGGACCCGTTCGTACACTGAAGGGTTGTACTTGTGTGTGTTGTATGGAGGCATGCCACGGTGCCATTCAATACCTGCGGCCAGCCTGCACACACGTGTCACGGAACAATGTCCTAGAAACTGTTAAGTGAAAAAAGCCGCGTGCAGGTCAGTGTATAGAAAGGAGGGAAAGGGGTATCACTCACGGGGGAGGGTTTTTGCACATGCGCAGCTGCCTTGGAAAGGACGCACAAAACCCAGAAACTGTAGTTGCCTCTGGGGACAGACTGGAGAATTGAGGGGCAGGCGTGGATGGGACATTTCTTGTTAACGTATGTCTTTCTGTGCTGCTTTTATTTGTTTTGGCCATATGTATGTATTAATGCCACGTGTGTGTGTGTGTGTGTGTGTGTGTGTGTGTGTGTATCTCCACTGCATATTTTAAAAGATGATCAGAACAAGATGCCAAGTGGTTGAGTGTCCTTCCCAGGCAGTGGGTTCTCATTTGACTCTGCGTCCTGGAGGAATGAATTTCCATGAAAGTGAATTTTCCAGATATATTACCAGACTCAGAACTCTTTAAAAGCTTTTTTTTTTTTTTAAGGAAATTTAAGTAAACTGTATAATATTCTTCCAGTGTTATGAAGTGAAGGCTGCGGGACGTGCCGGAACATTCCCTGGCTGGCCCTGGCGCAGAGGGCTGAGCCCTGCGTGAAGGCCCCTCTCGGCCACAACGAGGCTGTCCCACCCCTCCTGCCAGGAGCCACCTCCCCCGGGCGTGAGCACAGAGAGGACTAAAACGAGGGCATCGTTTCCAGGCCCTGCGTGGGCAGCCTCTTTCCAGGCTGCGGAGCCAGGAGCCCTGGCTTTGGGGTAGGACATTGTGGAGGTGGCACCACGGTTGGGGCCCTGGGACATTCTGACCTGCAGTGCCGGGCACAGCTGCTTCCCCTCCCTGCTGTCCCACCAGAGCCCCTATGGTGGCCTCGGCTGTAGAAAGGGGTCGATGCCAGCCCCTGCCACCACTGCCATAGGGCCTCTGGTACCGGGGACGAAGCCGCTCCTCCACACACTCGCCGCCGGCCTCCCCTCCGACGCCGCCTGGCGCCTTCCAGCCACACAGAGGCTCTTGGTCGCTGGAATGGGGCCTCTCCTCCCCCTCCGCTGTCACTTTGCGCCAAGCTGAGCACCTCCCAGGGCCTCCCTGTCCTGCCCACCCGGCTGGGTCTGGGCGGCCTCCAGAAAGCGGGGGCTGGCAAGGGCCTTCCTTGAGGACTGTGACCCTCAAGGGCTCTGTGGACACATGTGTGTGGACACGGTACTCAAGGCCGCCCGAGCCTCCCACTTGCACGTGGTCTCAGACAGCGCCCCTGGGGGACTCACCCGCCCTCCCGGGGAGCCCGGCACAGAGCAGCGTCAGGAGTCCCGCTGCGTGAGGCCGAGGTCCCAAACGGGCTTTGGCTTTTACAAACCGTGCCCCTTAGGTAAGTCACTTCATCTCAGCTTCAGACCTCAGTTTCCCTAACCATAAAATGGGATGGTAATATGAGCGTCCATTTCCCGAACCTCTTTCTCACTTTAAATGAGCTAACACACGTGCCCGGCGTGGTCTGGCCGTCGTGTGGCTCTGTGACCGTGAATTAGGATGGTTTACGTCCCCACCCCCACTGCCCTGATGCCACTCGGGTCCCCGCACGGAGGCTGCTTTGTGCAGGGTCTACCCTCCAGGAAGCTGGGGGAGGGGCTTGGACCCCAGGAATGGCCTCTTCGTGCAGCCTGAATGACCCAGTGCCCTGGGGAGATGCCTGCCTTTAGCTTCCCCTGTGAGGGGAAGTTTGCGATAGGCACTTGCTCAGCCCAGAGCGGCGCGGTGACCGCTGCACCCACATAACTGGAAGGGGCCACCCTCTCTCCCTGGGCAGGCGTCAGGCCACAGAGCCTCTGACAGGCGGCCAACTCTAGGGACACTTCAATTCCTCCTTAGGGGTGACTGTCCCCTGCAGAAGAAGGGTTGGGGGTTTCCCCAAATACCTCCCTCCAGCTCCCTCAGAATCTCAGTTTCCTTGAGGCAGTATTTAGCTTCCCAGGCCAACATTAGCCATTAGGGAAGAAAAAATTAAAAGGAGCCCTTTTCTCACCAATTGACCCAAAATGAATAAGCTTTGTCCACCCGGTGGATTTGCTGTCAAAAATTATCACGCAGGAAAAAATCGTCAATACTTTGCAGCCATTTATATACAATGAGACTGTGTTAGCAACATTCAGCTTCATTTTATTATTGCATTTTACGAAGTTACCGAGACAACTGAGGCCAAGTAATGGAACCTTGACTTTATGCGCCATGAAAATTTAATAAAGAATTTTTAAAGGCTTTTAAGAGGCAGGAGCAGCCTGGCAAGCAGCGGAGCCCCACACAGAAGGAGGGGGGCTCGAGCACCAGGGTCCTCTGGCTGCATCTCGAGGACCCTCCTTCGGGGTCATGGAGGTGGGTAGAGGGTTCCCTGGCACCCGTCTGGTTTCAGCACACTGAGACCCGTCCTGTCCTCAGCAGACATTTATTAGGAGACCTCCTGGGTGCCAAGTGCCCAGCCAGGCTCGCGACAGTCATTATGGCATGATCTCCACTGTGACGGCTAGGACCAGGGCAAAGAGGTGAAATCACTGGTCACTTAGTGAGAGAGTGACAGAGAACAAAATCCAGACCCTCCATCTTTCCACCATCACCCAGGGCCTCCTCTGGGGTTCTCAGCCCTCATTTTCCCCACTGGGAAGAGAAAACATCCCTGCTGACTTCCTGCACGGTCCAGCTCCTTGCCTTGCGTCTGCAGCCTGGGAGGGGCCTGGGGAAGCTGGCCGGGTCCCCGTGGCCTGAGACAACAGCGCTGGTCGGAGCCTTAGCAATCGCCTCCATGTGGGAGGAAATACTTCCAATCCCGACCTCTTGGTGAGCTCGGTATGTTACCCCCGGGCTGCTCAGGGCCCCTTGTCCTCTGCTCTCTAAACAAGACTCAGAGGCCAAGCGCCAGGAATGAGAAAAGCATTGGTCATCTTGCCATTTCATGCCAAAGCTCAATGGTGCTGCGTGTGTGTGTGTGTGTGAGAGTGTGTGTATGAGTGTGAGAGAGTGTGTGTGTGTGTGTGTGAGTGTGAGTGTGTGTGTGTGAGTGTGTGAGTGTGTGTGAGAGTGTGTATGTGAGTGTGTGTGTGTGTGAGTGTGTGTATGAGTGTGAGAGAGTGTGTGTGTGTGTGTGAGTGTGAGTGTGTGTGTGTGTGAGTGTGTGAGTGTGTGTGAGAGTGTGTATGTGAGTGTGTGTGTGAGTGTACCTTATACGCAAACACTGTGTCACGTGTTTTTTCTAGTTATATACAAATCAAGACTTTGGGTTGCTAGAGATGGAGGTGTACATTGTGTATGTTGACTGTTCCGCAAAGTTCCTTTGTCTCTGGGAACAGAAAAAAATTTTGATCTTATTCCATGAGGGAGAAATCCATATGCCATCCGGGAAAATTTATCTCACATTCATCAAACCAAACAGGAGACTGGCGAAGGATCGATCCAGGCGAGGTGGATCTGAGGCCAGTTCGCACCTGGCCGAGGGCGAGGACAGCTCTCCGCCCTGGGAACACCCGCTCCTGGAGGGGGGGATGTCATCATTTCTGAGCTTCGAGGGACGGTGCTCAGATGCCGAATATTTCAAGCCCAATTCTCAACTGCAGGGCCATTCATCAAGAAATTTTTTTAAATTAAGCTATTTTGGTGTAATACTCTGCCAATCACAAGAGAGGCCAGGTGTCAGCAGAGCGGCAGAGCCATTTTTCAGCCCTGGGATGTCTTCACCTGTGTGAGGATGGAGGAGGGGCAGAGGGGGCGGAGCTGGCCCTGTGCTTGTGTGTCCTGATGGATTACAACATTCAGGGAGGAACCTCTTCCCTCCATCTCTTTACACTCCGCAGGACACCAGAGCCAGTCTGAAGACAACGCAGCCTTGGAACACACTTTGTTTGACAAAACACTTCCCCGTGTACCATGCTCTCCAGTTCTCTTTCTATGCTCCCAGAGATCAGCTGGCAGCTGCCTGTCACCCCCTTGCGGGGCTCAGGGACCTGGAGCCCGTGGGATGTACCTGGGCCACAGGGCCCTCCCGGGCGCTCAGCAAGAGAAGAGCAGGTCAGACAGCCCCAAGCTGGGTCCCCAGAGTCCCCCGGATCTCTCTGCCTCTCTGACATGGGTTTTCACATCTGTGAAATGGGACCAAACCCTCTCCCCACTGGGTTCTGGGAACATCGAGGCACCGTGTAGAACAGCTGCGGTGCAGAGAAAGGAGCGTGGGATCTGGGGCCAGGGGACCCCGCTGTGAGTCCTGGCTCGGCCTCAAGGCCTTGGGCAAGTCCCTCGACCTCCTGGGCATTAGTCCCCATCTGCGAGGAGATGGTGCTGAGAAGCCTCGTCCTTCGCTAGGATGGCTGTAAGGACTTTGTAAACGGAAGTGTTGAACAGATGTCAGATTCATGTGGGAAAGAGGGTTGGTTTCAGAAAGGCACAGAGCACCATTCCGAGTGTCTGGGCTCCTCCCCAACCGGGTCCCACAACCCCAGTGTCAACATTCAAGCCGGGATCATCTCATCTGACTTAACCCACCCCACGCAACGCAGGCTGCTGCGGAGTGGGACAGACAGCTGGACACCGATGGAGGAGCCGCGGAGAGGACCAGCCAGCCCGGTCTCCACGGCTGAGGGTGCCCCTGGGGGACGCAGCCCAGGCCTGAGCCCAGGACAAAGGAACATGGGGAGACTGCCTAGGGTCAGAGGAGCCACTGTCTGCTCCGGGTCTTGGGACAGCCACCGTGCCCAGGAGCCCATGAGCCTGCCGGGAATACGGAGGCTCTTGGCGAGGGCACCCGCAGGAGGGGAGAGGAGGGTTGTATCGCTGCTCCTCCCCTGGGGCCTGCGGGACCCGGATTATTTCAGCAGCGCCTGCAGGACCCTGCTCTGTGCCCAGGGGCAGGCGTGAACCCACACCTACACGACCCTGAAGGAACTCACAGCTTAGTGCAGGTGTAGGAGGGCATGGCTCATTCCAGCTGGGGCTTTGCACAGGGGACATTGGAGCTTGACCTTGAAAGAGAAATACGTTTCCACTGGACAGAGGGAGAAGGGACAGCAAACGCAAGGACGGGAGAGCACGGAGCGGCCCTTCCCACGGTGGTAAGAACCAGACGTTCTCTCCCCGAATGGTAAAAGCAGCTACAGAGAGCCGGGGTAGCACGGGGTCATGGGCAGGGCGCCTGAGGTGTGGGCCAGGCATGGATTTAGGGTGCTTTCAGGGAGAAAGGGATTAGCTTATGAGGGGCCTTGAATGCCAGCGTCAGGGGCTGGAGCTTTGTATGGGAAGAGATGAGGGTGGACTGGGGTGGGGGCTCCTGCAGTCAGCTGGTGGTTCTCCGAGTTCCTTCCCTCTGACAGGGATGGAGGATGGTTGAAGGGGTTAAGAGAGGAGACTGATGACGTCTGGGTGAGAGATGGTGAAGTCTGAGCTGGGGAAAGTGGACAGAGGCTTGTTTGGGGGGTGGAGGTGCCTGCCTCCTGGAGGCCCCGCCTCTGCACAGGGGACCACGGGAACCACACCGCTAACAACTGCACTGAACCCAGCGCACCTTCACAAGCACCTGCTGGCCAGGCCGTGGCGCCGTGGTGCACACACCCCAAACGGAGACAGGCTGCGCCCCATCCTCTCACCCTTCCATGGAACCCAGGCTGGGGGCCGGCCCTCTGGGGACTCAGCCAGGGGAACAGTGAGGGGGCCAGGGTGGCTGGCCTACATGGGGGGAAGGGCAGGAGGGAGTGGGGAGGGGAGGCCGGGTGCAGGCTGAGGCCGTCTCAGGGATGGGCTTACCCCAGCAGGCACTGGGGCTCTGCCCCGGGCCTGCGCTCCCAGCCCCTGCCCCTCTCTGTGAGGAGGAAAGAACCCTCTGCCTTGGCCATGGCTTCAGTCACACCCTGCGGAACAGCAGCCAGGTACCAGAGGGTGGACGGGTGGGGCTCCCACTGGGCACTGAGGAGATGGACAGTCTCCTGGCACTCACTCTGACCACGGAGCAGCCTCTGATGGCCTGTTCGGCAGCATCAGTCACTTGCTGGCCTCCTGGAAACCAGCAGCCTCGGGTCCCCGACACCCCAGGGGCGTGGGCGCAGGGCTCACTCCTCTGTGTCTGCAGGGGGAGGGGCTCCTTCTAGACAGTGACTCTGGCCTGAGCAACCTGCCTCCAGATGACGCCCAAGGGATGGCAGACGACATTCCTCGCCATGAGAGCTGACACCTTTATGTCACAATGTGGCTGGCGTTCAACCCACTGCTAATCTTTCTTTCCAAAAAAATGTAACGTGCTTAGTTGGTTTTCGACCTGAAAATTGCACTTCATGTTGGGAGACCAACTTCAAGAAATGGAGTAGAGTAGAGCTGTGTTGAAAAGGCTCTTGCTGCTCCCAGCTGATTACAGGGGTGCCGGGGCGAACGGACTCTTTCCTCGTGAAATCCATGCACTCTGTGAAGGGGACTTGGGGGAGCGGGCACAAGGCCCTCAGACTCTGTTTCTCACAGCGGACCCTTTGGGAGCATGGATTGCCCTGGCCCACGCCACCAGTCTGTGTGACAGTGAGCAGAGTCCTGGGGGACCCCGGCCGCCCCGGAGCAGGGAGGACCCACCAGTGGTCTGCATCTCGGCCGGACTCAGGCTCCTCCAGGGATGTAGAGGAGCTGGGAACAGACCGGACGACTGACCCACGGCCTGACTCCACCACCTGGCCTCGGAGGCCTTTCTTGCCTCCTCTGAAGATGGGAACAGCATTATGGAACTGCCCACGGTGACTGGAGAATTAAGCTGATGAAGCCTTTACAATGTCCCCATGTAGGAGGCCTGCCCCTCCCACCTTAGGCCACCTGTCCTGCTTTTTGCTGGGAAAATAAAGCCATTGCAAGTGTCTCCCATCACTGAACAGCCCGGAGTGGGCTCTGCAGGGCTGGGGACTGCTGGGCCTCGGGCTGGGGGAGGGTGGTGGCCTTGGCTCCGCCCTGTGTCCCCGAGGAGCAGGAAGGAGGAGGCCGCAGGGCAGGGCGGTGCATGGGAGCCGTGTGCAGGGGACGCAGGTTGTACTCCTCAAGGGAGTGGGCTTCTGGCGGGAGGGAGGGACCGGCAAGGATCCACAGTGGGCCCCCTGCCCTAAAATAACTCGCTAAGAGTTGGCAGGATCTTGGCAGACAACCTTCGCTTTGGGTTTAAAAACATTCCTGGGAGCCCTGGCCATTTGGCTCAGTGGTTAGAGCATTAGCCTGCGGACCAGAGTCGCGGGTTCGATTCCGGTCAAGGGCATGTACCTCGGTTACGGTTGGTCCCCAGCCCTGGTCGGGGTCGTGCGGGGGTCAACCAGTTGATGTGTCTCTCTCACATCAATGTTTCTCTCTCGCTCTCTCTCTCCCTCCCACTCTATCTGAAGATAAATGGAAAAATATCCTTCAGTGAGGATTTAAAAAAACAAGAAGAAAAAACCTTCCTGGGAGGCTGAATCCAAGTCCCTCGGTTCTGTGTACTGGGGTCTGTGTGAGCTTGAGTCAGCTGCCCCCGCGGGTCTGGGTGAGGGGAGGGAGCAGGAGACAGGGACGGGTCTTAGAAGGGAGAGGACAAGGGCAGGAGTAGGAGAAGGAAGACGGATGTGCTTGTCGGGGACACACCTCTGCCCACACGACCCTCCCCTTGCCCCACCGTTGCCAGCATTTCCCAAGCCTGCCTGTTGCCAGGCACTGTGCTGGTGTCCCCAGACCTCGCATCCTCCCGACTCAGAGCGTGGCGGCCAGCTCTTCCCAGGGCCGCCAGGGCTCTTTAAAGGGGGCCCCCTGGGAAAGGGCCACGTGAACCCCACATCCAACAGCGCTGTGGAGAGCGTGGCCCTGCAAGGGCTGTCTCCCGTCCGCCTGTGGTCGGTGGGCCCTGGACCTGGACTCGCCCATGGCCACTTCCCACAATGCCGCTGTGGCTGCCCACGAGGCATCCCCTCTGAGAGGAGGGCCTCCTGGGGACACGGGTGGAGAGGGAAGGGTCCTGTGGGAGGGAGAGCACAGGCCTCCCTTTCCCACACCACGCCTGGCACCTGGGCTCCTGGCCTCACACTCCTGCCCACCCAGTCCTCACCCAGGCCCCGTTTCCTCCCCTCGGGGCGCCCAGCACAGGGCGGGCACACAGGAGCCCTCAGCAGTGCTGGCCACACAGTGAACACCCCACCCGTGGAGGGCTCCAATCAGAGGCCATGCGACCTTGGGACTCCTGCTTTGGGGTCAAGGTCAAACAAAATCAGGCAAAATGACCTCTATGGCTCCTGCCAGCTTCGAGACTCAAGGAGGCTTAGCTAGTGACTTCTTTGTTAATTATTTCTTAATTAATAACAAACCGAACACTGCAGCAATCGGCAAGCTAATGAAATAAATGAGGCTAATCTGCTAACTACACCCATGTAGCACACGATGGGGACGGCAGAGTCGCGGACGCCTACTGGATATGCCCACTTCGTCCCACAGCTCAGGTGGTAGGAAACAGACATGATGCTCGTGGGCTTCCACCAGGGTCCTCTCGGGGCCCTGTGGCCCCGAGACTCGGCCTTCTCAAGCCCTTTTCTCGCCGCAGCCCTTAGTCTGGGGACTGCTGGTGCCCCAACACAACGGCTTTCCCCCGTGTCACTTCCCGTGAGCTCACACAGAAGATGCCATCTGCCGCCTTTGGGACGTCATATGTCCACGGATGACTTGCAAACAGGTTGACCCCCAAGAGGTGCTGGGAGGCAGGCGGGTGAGAGTCAGTCGGCCCCGCGAAGCGCAGCTCAGCGGACGTGGAGCCGATCAGCGGGTCCGGGGCGCGAGTTCCAGCAGCCTGCTCTCTCCACGGGCCGGAAGCCCAGGCCTCTCTCAGCCCCGGAGGGCTTGCTCTTCTCCAGGGAGGACAGCCGGCCCTCAGGACAGGGCTTGTTTGGAATGGGAGAGCTTGCCTGTGCAGGGCGGGAGCTGGCCCCCTGCCGGCGGGGCTGCCGGGCTGGCTTCCTGGGACGCGCCACTGGCCTCCTGGGCCCCCGACCTGCCGCTGCGGCCATACACCAGCCGCTTTTCGTCCAGCAGGGACAGGTGGTATTCACACAGGTCGATCAGCGAGGCCACCTGCTCGTGGAGGGGCAGCATCTTGAACTTCCTCTGAGCCAGGTAAAAGAAAGCCTCGATGAAGGCCTGCAGGCACATCCCTGTGGGCGAAGAGACCAGAGTTAGCGGCGCGTGCGACAGCTGCCCGGCTCCAACCACTAGGCTTTCCCACCATAGCGTCCATTCCGGAGCCGAAACGGGGCTCACTCACGGGGTCCCACCTACCCTGCGCCCCGCTGGGCATATACAGCCATTGGCAGATTGGATCCCTTAAGCAACCCTATGCAGTAGGTTTAATTAGCCCTATTTTACAGACGAAGAAAACGGAGTCTCAGAGAAGTGGGGAGACCTGAGCAAAGTCCTATGGGTAGAAAGTGGTGCAGTTGGGATTTAAGCCTAGCCCAAAGCCTTCGCCCTCTGCACCAAGATAAAATGTTCCCATTGAAAGCCAGCCCCTGACGTTGATACTAAGGGAGGGCGTTATTCAGGTAAGCCCAGTCTGAGGCAATGCTCCACATCTGGACAGAGGTGTTGGCTCCGAGGGTGTGTGGATTTGTCAAAATTCATCGAATTGGACTTAAGATTTGTGCATTTCGCTGTCTGCAAATTTTACCTCAAAAGGTAAAATACACCTGACCCCTTTTCTCTACCCAAAACCATGTTCTGGAATGTAGTAATAGTAGTCTCCCCTATGCCCCTGGCATGTTCTTTCCTTACTTTGCCTCCTAAGCGCCTGCTTATTCTTGGTATCTGAGCTCAAAATCACTTGCTCAGTAAAACCTCCCTGATCCCCAGCTTGGACCCAGCCCAGCACAGGCTCCCTGCACTTTCCTTGCAGCTCACACTGCGCTTCAGTGCTCGACTGTGCGGCTCTCTGATGACCTGCCTTCCCTGCTGGGGTGTGAGCTCCAGCTCACCACTGTGCCCCCAGTGCCGGGCACCCAGAGGTGCTCATTACCGACCTGCCGAACACATGAGTGAGTGAAAGAATGGATGAGTTGGTTCTAGGCACTCTACAGACATTGTCACCAATCTTCACAAAACCTTTGAGGTCAGTATTATTATGCCCCAATTTACAGATGAGGAAACTAACTCAGAAAGGTTGAGTAACTTCTCTAAGGTCACACAGCAGCAAATAGTGGCCTGGAAATGCAAACTCTGACTCCCAGATCGTTTAACTAAGTTGTCCTGTGTGAAGGGTTCTGAGTCTTTCCAATGTCCAGGTGAAAATGAACCCTGGGATCCAAATTCATGGGATTCCCTGGGCTCCCTGGGGAAGGTGACAGGAGGCTGGACTGAATGCCCCGTGGTGTCTGAGATGAGGCCGGCTCCAACTGCTAATCCACACCCTCCCAGTGAATGCTCCCGGCTCAGAGGCATTCACCCGCTTGTCACTACAGGTAGAAGCCAGGCCCGGAGTCTGTAGACACCGGGTTATATGTGGGCCCTGGGATCTGAGAGCTCTTTCTGCCTTGGGAACTTGAGCTGAGCAAAACTGTTCTGTCTCTTTCCAAGTCCGTCAAGGCTTTTCGCTCAGCTGCTCTAGACTCGAGAAGGTCTGCAGGTCCCCTGCTCTGTTTGGCCCTGACAGGAGGAGCTGAGAACCACAGCAGTAACCCTGGTGTAAAACCCCTCGAACGTAAACAGAGTCCTGGTGGGACGGAGAGGCGGGGAAATGGGCCTCTGCCTGAACCAAGAGCAGACTCTGGGGGCCCAGGGCTCTCCTCGTGTGCGTGTGCATGTGCGTGTGCGTGTGCGTGGGAGGGTCAGACACATGCAGAGTGGAGGAGGCCGGGACCTAAAGCCAGAGAAACCCAGTGCGGTCCCAGCCCCCAACTTCCCAGCTCGTGATCTACACAGCTACCCAGAGTGTGGTCTGCAGCCCGGTGCCAAGTCCGGGAACTGCGTGTCCCTGGTCCCTGACAAGATAAGGAGCCGGGGCCAGAATGTAAATCGCCGTCCTCATCAATCACATTGTTCAGCTCAGCTGGCAGCATTCTGTGGCAAGTCCCTCTCAACAAAGGAAGCAGCACGCGTCTGCATCCCGGCTCAAGCCTCGCGTCCAGGGCTGAAGGAACAGTGCGTGGACTGCAGCTCTGAGCAGCTCTGGTCCACACAGCCCTTCCCGGCTTTGCGTGCACGCCGCCCCCACGAGCTCGCCAGGATGCGGACTCTGCGGTGGCGCCCAGACGCTCACTGCATTCCCAACGAGCCGGGGTCCTTGGAGCACTCTGCGCAGCAAGGACAGGAGCACCTTTTCCTCAACAAATATTTGTTTCCTTCCCTTAATTGAAGGCAGACAGTGATCAGAGCTATAACGCACAGAAAAAATACACTGAGGACCTTTTCTGGAAAAAACAATGCGTGGCTAAATGATCTGGAAGAAGCCATTCTAAAATGAGAAGTGGGATTTAATGCGTTATACTTGGTTGGCTTTTCCACCTTTTCTGATTTTCTATAGTAAACACGTATGCAATTTTAAAACATACAATGGAAAATTCTAGAGGGTGGAAAGGGACGCATCAAGGGCAGCTGCTTTTAATTATGAACCCTCTGCTACCATTTAAATCTGAAGTGATGTACATGTATTCCTTTGAAAAAATACAATGTAACCTTTCTGCATGTATGTTCTACTTTGATATATTGACTGATGTATATGTGAAAAACAGAAGAGGCAGGAAAGGGGACTGGACATTATTGACCCTTCCGTGAGTCAGATCTGCTGCGCCAGGTGATCTGATCCTCACTACAACGCCCATTGTGCAGATGAGAAAGCTGAGGCCCAGAGAGATGAACTAACTGGCCCTTAGGTCACACACTGGTAAGTGGCAGGGCTGGGATTCGAACTCAGGCCTCATGCACTGCTGATTTTGCACCTCATTCCTGAAAAACCCTCCTAAACATCCCTACCAAGAACACTCTGGGGGAAAGAACACAGTGGTGGGGGACAGACAGTTTCCGTGGAAATATGTAGAACCTTCAGGAAACAGCAAAGCCAGCGACTGGGGAGTCTGGGGGGTTGGGGAATTGGAGGAGGCTTATGGGAAAGGGGGCATCTGAGCTGGGCCTTGAATGGGTAGGGCTGCGATGGGCAGGGATGAGAAAGGCAGGAGGTGCGTGTGTGGCCCAGTAACCCAGGTGCCTGCAGCAGGACAGGCTGGGGAAGGGCCGAGGACTAGACTTTGGAGGCAGCGGAAAGGCCAGAGGAAGTGAGCAGGGAGCCACCGAAGGTGCTGGGGCGAAGCTAGCCCCGCTGAGCTGTGGTCCCACACCTACAACAGCCGGAGCACATTTCTAGTCTGGGCATTTCTTCCTTCCTTTCTTTTTTTTTTTTTTTGTAGTGACAGAATCTTTGTGGGATCTGGGGGTGGTGGTGGTGTTTTGTTTTAGTCTTCAAATGAAGTCTGGTGAGGTGGCGGACGCCCAGATCTCTGCCCGCACAGAGCTCCCCACCCCGAGCTCGGATCTCCGTCCCCAGCCAAGCCACAGCACTCCGAGGCTCTGCCCCAGCTCTTCCACCGGGTGCCGCACGGATTTGTAAAACATGCAACACCTGCCTATTTAGTCAGGGCACCGACCTCTTCTCCCTTCGACTGTCAAATACAAAAATGACACCAGCTAACACAACAATAGCCGTCCAGTGTGAATGAAGCAAAATTATACCTCTTTTTTTGTCGTGTTGGCAAAATATGCTCCAGGATTTTAGTAATTAATGTGTGTCCCATGAGATGAAAAAGGTTGAAAATCGCTGCTCTAGAATCTTTGTCTAGCATCTTCATTTCACTGAGAGGGAGAGCGGGAAATGAGGCCCCAAGTCCCACAGCCAGTAACTAGCAGAAGCAGGGGCTAGACCCCAGGTCTCCTGAGCTCAAAGTGCACCCCAACCACCAGCACCAAAAAGAAAGCAAACCAAACACGTGTCAGGCCAGGGACTGGCGAAGAGGGCCGTCTACCCTGACTCAGCCTTGCCTCCTCCGCTGGGTCCCGTCGAGTGTGTCTGAGTGAGACTGCAGGCTGCTAAGGGTGGGGAGAGGGGACGCCCCAGACTGTACGCCACGCTCATGAGTCTCTGCTCCCACAACAGCCATCCTACGGGCTGCACCTTTGAGTTCCACAGAGTTTGTCTTTGGTCCTCATCTCATCAAGGTGGCCCCGGAAATGGTGGCCAGAGCCAGGTCAGTACTCACTAAGCTCAGGGCATTTAACCTTTGGAAGGATTTGGGGGGAGGGGGGAGGAGGAGGAGAAATGAAGGAGTGGGTGCACTCAGAAGGTCTAAGTTATGTTCCAGGAGCAGGGTGGCGGGGCCCTCACCTGAGCTGTGAGCTGGGACAGGTGACGCAGCCCACCTGGCTGGCGTCTCCAGCCTTTTCCTGATCCTGCACGGAGAGGCAATATGTTCATCCCGGGTCTTTCTCCTCCTTGTTATTATTGATCGTAAAACAGAGTGAGCACCTAGCAGGAAGCATGGCAAAGCTCATGCCTGTCCCCCCTCAGGAACCCAAGGTCCTCCCTGCCTGGCCTTCCAGCTGCTCTCTGTCCACAGATGTTTTCACGCAGTTGTAATAACAACGTGCACAGCTGTTGTCCTTACAGCCGTTGTCCTTACCGCTTCCAGTTACTAACGTTGCTGTATGTTGCTATGCAGCCCTTGTAACATTATTTCAGTGGTCGCATAATAGTCCATCGAGTCCTGCCTCCTGCATCACTGCCCCTGTGCCCGAGGCCAGTTACATTGTTTCCACTATTCGCACAACACTATACTAAGCACTTGGTTTACCACTGGGTTTTTATTTCTGATGAACTTATTCTCTTACCGTGAAACCCTAGGAACCTAGTTTCTTTCTTTAAAACATGAAGTTGGCTTGGTAATTGATTTCCTGTTAAAAATACTTCCACCTGCGGAGTCCCCAGATGGACAAAGCGCACAGAGGGGCAGGGCACATACATCAGCAGGTGAGAGAGACGCCCAGGCCCACTGGAGCCGCAGGTGCTGCTGCTCAGCCATTCAACTAACGAAGGAGTGAACCGCCGGGACAGTGAGCTGGTGGCGAAGACTTGTGAAAAGCCATTTGGCGGAATTTTTTGTTTGTTTGTTTGTTTTAGAATTTATTGGGCTGGTGAAAGTCTTGAGAGCCATTCAAGTGTTTCAGAATATTCCTTCCAATATTCCTTTCCAAACACCCCAACAATGCACACATAGTATTCCCTGCCGCCTAATTTACAGTGTGTGGGGTGGGGGTGGGGGGGCAGTGCCTGACTTAGAGGGTATTTTTATACCCTTCTTTCTACTTTTCTGTATTTTTCAAATAAGATAATGCATGACTGCCGTTGATAATAATTAGAATATATAGATACATAATTTTTAACATGCCCTCAGCCTGTCTCCGCAGAGGGACACAGGTGTTACTTCCGTGTTCCCGTTGGGGACAAGGGCCAAGGAGAAAGACAAACTGAACTCTTCTCTTAGATGGCGTGCAGACTTCCCCAAACCCAGATGACGCAGACCAGAGGCTCTCGAAGTTCGGGCTCACTGGAGGGCTTGTGAAAACACAGCCCCCGCCCCCAGTCCTGGCTCCGAAGGGCTGAGAACTTGGCTGCCACCACGCTCCCAGGCGGCGAGGAGGCTGCCAGTCCAGGGACCCCACTTTGAGAACCCCAACCCTTCCTCCTCCACTGCCAAGTCCAGTCCCTGCCTCGCCCACCTTGAAAGCCAGCTGCAGAAAGGGGCCTATATTTGCCAGAGAACCTGCCTTCAAACGGCAAGGATTGACTTTGGGCTAAAAATGTCTTCAGTTAAGACATGATTGAGAGCGCATTCAATTCATTATTATTCTGTTCAATTTTTGAAATTGATTTTAGAAAAAGAGAGGAAGGGAGAGAGAGAGAGAATGAGAGAGAGAGAGGGAGAGAGAGAGGGAGAGAGAGAGGTTTTTTTGTTGTCCCACGTTTTATGCACTCATTGGTTGATTCTTGTGTGTGCCCTGACTGGGGATCGAACCTGCGACCTTGGTGCATCGGACGCTGCTCTAACCAGCTGAGCGACCTGGTCAGGCACAATCAGTTATTTTTAAAAGACAAATGATGGAGCTGGAAAACCATGAAATTGTTCCACCTTTGCATTAAGTCCTCTCTTGGTTTCTGAGAAACTGCGCCTCCCCGGTTTCCTCCAGCATCGTCGCTTGACCTGTAGGTGACCTCCAGGTGGGGCGGACCCCGCGGCCCTCCGAGCCCCCTCTGCACCGAGCAGATTCACCGGACAGGTGTTCGCGGGCCAGGCCCCAGAGCGCCCTGCGGACCAAGGTCGGACTTGGGATTTCAGGCGGAGGAAGACGGGAGGCCACCGGGCGTTTGAGGTGACGGGCGCCGGCAGCAGGGCGGGGCACGTGTGCAAGGCGGCCAGCGGGTCCACGAGGCGGCGGCACTAGTCGGGATGGGGATTCTGGATGGTCTGAGGGCAGTGCCAGTGGGCCCACGGCCTGCGGACGGGGCGGATGTGGCGTGAGGGCAAGTCCTATGAAGGAGGGCCTCTCGCACCCCTGAAGGGCTGGCCTCCCTTCCCGGCCCACGGTCTTCAAACGCGTTAGCGTAAAATGACCCGGGGACTTCGCCACACGTGCAGGTTCCTGTTCCCCTGCCTGGAATTTTGTCCGTTGGTGGTGCGGCCCCAGAAGCTGCGCGTGTCATGTCAGTGTTGGGGACGCCAGTCCCATGCATCAGGGCCCCACTCTTACGACCTCATTTAACCTCGATTACTTCCTTCGAGGCTCCATCTCCAAATACAGTCACCTTGGGGTTAGGGTCTCAGCACATGGGTTTGGCAGGGACACAGTCCAGTCCACAGCACCCCAGCACCTGGGCACACTCTCTCCTACCACCTGAGCCATTCAGGAGAAATATAACAAATCCTCCCCCCTTCCCTCCCTGGAAAAACCCCTCAGGGCTCTGATCAGAGGTGGAAGCATCTCTCTGGTAACATGGCCTTTTTTTTTTTAATCCTCACCTGAGGACTTTTTTTTTTTTTTTTTTTTTCATTTATCTTCAGATAGAGTGGGTGGGAGAGAGGGATGAAGAGAGAGAGGGAGAAACATTGATGTGAGAGAGACACATTGAGTGGCTACCACCCACACGACCCCAACCAGAGCCGGGGACAAACTGCAACCGAGGTACGCGCCCTTAGCTGGAACCGAACCCGGGACTCTCCGGTCCACAGGCCGACGCTCTAACTGCTGAGCCAAACCGGCCAGGGCAGTAACATGGCTTTAGTGACCTGTTAATAGTAAAAGCAACGAAAGGAAACTAATAGTTATTATTTGTTGGGCCCTCATTACATGCAAGGCTCTGGCTAGGTGTGGTCATTTAACTTAATTCCGCAGACGCCTTATGAAGCAGGTAGGTGCAGCCATCAAACCCATTTCACATTCGGGACTCGCCAAAGGCACACACCGCTGACGGGTGGCAGGCCCCGAGGGCCAGTCCCATAACTTCCGAGTGGGTGTGTTCACTCTCGTTGCCGAGAAGGCAGGCACGCCGCCGCCTTGCAGTGGGGAGGGATGGCCTGGTCCTCCTCCATGGGCTGCCAGCGACAGGCACAGCCAGATCCGTCCGTCTCTGCTCGCCGGCTGTCCCGCCTGCCCCAACGCCCGAAGATAAGCTGCTGGGTATTTTCTGAAACTCCACGTGGGCTGACGGGTGTCACTGGAGAAAGCAGCCTTTGAAGCAATCCAGTTGTAGCCACGCACACGTCTCTCACCCGAGACGGCCGCTTGGATATCGGGATGCGGCCCCTGACAGAGGATGGCCTCATTCTGTCAATCAGCCGGGCGAGGGTGGCCCACAGGCTCCTTGTGGCTCCGGTCCTCTCCTCTCCCCTCCCAGGGAGGGTCCCTGTGCACAGGACTCAATGAAAGCCCGGGTGGCTGCTCTCCCATAATCCCATCATCTGTTTTGGGGTTTAAGGACGGAAACAAGAATAATGCCGACGTGTGCACAGCTCTTGCCAGTTTCTAACGACTGCTTCCTCAGCTGGTTCTCAGAGCCATGTCCGGAAGAGGGTGTTGGCACAGGTGTTCCCTATTTACAGTGGAGGAACACAGGCCCAGAGAGGCCAAGTGGCTTGTCGAGGTCCCCAGGTGCGTGAGGCGGCATTTACACCCACGCCCATCTATCTGACTCCCAGACCCGCATTATTTTTCCTACGGGAGCTCTTTCTTAATGTCGGACAATTACGTATTATTTTACAGTTTACAGAGCATGTTTGCCTATGAGATATAATTAAACCACTGTCGACCCTCAGGGACATTGCCCCAGACGGAATAGGAGACATTTCTTTCCCTCTCGAGCACACCTGAGCCTCTTGCCAGTGCTTCTGTTTCAGGGCACTGACGGGCGGGGCCACGGCAGCTCTTGCCGGCTCCCTCTCTCTCCCCGACCCGTAAATCTCTCTCGTCACTCACCCAGAACAGAGGTTTCTGTCTCAGTGCAATCCTCCGTGTGGAAGCACACGAGCTTGGTTTGCAATCATCGGTAGGAAATCAAGTGAACGACCTTGCTTGGAATTAGCTGAGTGGTTGGTACCCGAGGCCGGATGTCCCCACCGCTATCTGTGAAGGCTGCGTCAACTCCAGGCTGGTGAGTCACCAGACTCTCAGTCTGCTCTCCACTGCCAGGGTGCCCGTGGCTCTCTGTTTGCCGCCACACGGTCCCCCGGACGTTACTACGTCTCCAGGTCTGCGGCTGGTGTCTCGAAGGACTCCGGACGGGACATCAGACCTGGGCATTTCCCCTGAGACGGCTCAGGTCTGTGGAAGAGTGACCAGCAGTCTGGTGGGCAGTCTGGTCCCCTCTGCTACTTACTAGCTGTCTAGTCTTCAGCAAGTCCTCTCACCCCTCGAGGTCCCTGTTTCTTCATCTGCAAAGTGGGGACAGTACTGTCTGCCCCCAGGGGCTTTTACAAGGCACTACCCAGAAAAACCCAGTACATGCTTCAAAATAGCAGTAGTGATGCCGCCGTCACCCCCACGTTGAGTCTGCCCCCTCCCTCGGGGTCACTGCAGTGCTATCACGACCTTGGCTTCACCCTTCAGTGCAGGGAGCTGGCTGTCTGTCTCCACACCTGGCCATCGTGAGGGCTGGGAGCCCTTGCCGCCCTCTCCAGCTCTCAGAGAGCAGGCTCTCCACACGTGTCTGTGGGATCAGCGAGCCCGCCGCCTGGGATCTCAAGGAGGAGACCCTGTGCACCAGGTCAGAGGGCCTTCCCCCGTGCGCTGCATGGCCGTGAGCCAGGCACTCCAGTCTCCTGGCCACGCTCCCCCCTTCTGTGAAACGAGCGGCAGGCGGGCGATTTCTCGGGATTCCAGAAACATTGGGAGTGATGGCAGCTTCTGAATGTTTTAAAAACGATTACAATTAAAATCACACACCACATTTATCGAGGACGCTCTGCCTGCCAGGAATCACACGGTGCATGTTCCCTGGGCACGCTCACTTCATCTCATGGCGACCCGAGAGAGCGGCCCGGCCACGCGCCCAAGGTCACACTTCTCTCGCCCCAGGGTGCTTGGAGAGCGCTGGGGCTGGGGCGCCCACCATTGCTCCACGTGGCCTCTCTCCACACCAGGCGGAAACCTCCTCAAAGCCCATCTTTCAAGAGAAGACGGGGAGAGCTGGGGGACAGAAGTTGCATGCACGAACTAAGTCACCGTGTTTAAGCATCACAGCAACGAGTCACTATATCACCTTTGTCCTTGGCTAGATGGAAAAATTAAGGAGGGTCAGGAAGGAACCATGAACAGACTTTGCAGAAAAACCATTGCCCCCAGAACCTGCAGCACCCGAATGACAAACGCAATAAAAGACGAAGGCCCGATTCCACCATTTCGTTAGTCACAGGTCACACCGCCGGCCACCAGACTGCCCCAAAGGTCCCACTCCAGTCCCACCCAGCGTCACCCCTGATTCCGCCACGGCATGGACACAGGTTCCTGAGTCAAGGTCTGGGAAAACAGGCTGAGGACTGGTCACCACTCCCTGTAGCTTCTGTGTGCCATTCCAGACGTTTCTGTGGCATCAATGGCTCCGCCGGGACCTTCTGAGACTCAGCACTTACTCCTCAGCAAGTGGTCAAAATCTCCGGCTGGAGAGGACTTTGAAGATAACACAGTCCAGACCCTTACAGGATAAATGACAACACTCAAAAGAATAAGAATTAATAAGCGCAGCTGGCACACGGCGTGTTCAGCTTAGTACACGTGTGTCAGGCGCCGCGGCGAGCTCCTTACGGGCCCCTCTCGGGTAATCCTCCAGACGAGATCTGGGTGTAGGTACATTACGACCCCCGACCCCATTCCCCCTTTGGCTGTTCACCTGTGCTTAATGACGTAGTGAAACTTTGCTTTTGTCTTGGTTTTTCTGTTCGTTGGTTGGGCCCTGCAGGCTACTGGGGTGCCGGGGGGTAAAGACATTCACCCGAGTCCCACAGACTGGAGGCGTGGTGGGACTTGAACCCAGGCTCTGTGAGTCTGCCCGTCCAGCGTCAGGTTCACCCAGGCAGGGAAGAAGCCAGCAGTTAGCAGAACTGTTTCCAGTGTATCTGTCCAGCTCCCCATAGTGCAAAAACACATTTATTTTTGTGTTTCTGGGGGATTCGGCGCTGCAGTCGCCCCCCTGACATTGCGAACAACGGTCCTCTAGCCCACACTTGGCCATCTCCAGCATGGGGCGCCCATCACGTCCCCGGGGGCCCTTCTCGCTGCGTGCTCTCTGCCTCTGTGCTGCCATGTGCAGCGCCTCCCGCTGGCCGCGTCCCCGCAGAGCAGATCTAACCCATCCTGCGAGGGCCGCGCTCTGGAGGATCTGTGAGGCAGCAGCCCGGTGACCCGGTCCCACAGACACTCACTGACCGCCTGTCAGGTGGATGCAGGGATGTGCAAGCCCTGGTGTGGGAGGGGAGGGGCGCAGGGAGGGGACAGAGGGCTGTGGACCGGGGAGTGGAGAGTGTCAGAACACAAGCGGGAAGCCCGATTGCCTGGGACAGGAGGAAAGCTTACGGAGCGCCTAAGGAAGGAGAGGCAGGTGGGCTGCAGTCAGGGCCCCGTGCCCAGCTCAACGGTTCCTTCCCTTCTCCTGGATCGTGCCCATCAGCCATCAGACACACCCTGGGTCTGGCATTGTTGAGAAGGCAGACTTGACACGGCATCTCACCTGTCATTCTGTCGCTGCCCCAGATCAGCCAAATTTCCCAAAAGGACGCTGGCACACGTGCCGTCTCCGCCACCTTCCTCCTGCTCATCGGGGACGTTCGCTGCCCCTCCACCAAATGCTTTTGCCAAAAGACTGGGCCCTGTCCCTTCCCTTCCTCTTAGCTCACTCTCCCTGCAGCATTTGTCGACGGACACGGACGCCTCTCTTCTTGAAAAATTCTCTTCTTGCTCCTCTGATACCCACTGCCCTGCTTTTCTTTGTATCTTTCTGGTAACTTCTGGGACAGGCCCTCCTGTCCTCTGCTGGCTTCCCTGTGCTTTACCTGGCCTAGGCCCCGCTTCTCTTCTCTCCCTGTCGTTCATTCCCAGGCTTGACATATCCAAGCCTCCAATCCTTATCTCGGGCAAGACTGCTTCCCAACCCCCCAACCCCTCCAATATCTCATTAGCATCTCAAAGAGCCCATTAGAAATAGATCTCACGGTCTTCCCTTCCCAATCCTGCTTTCCCTTAAGTCACCCATTTCAGGAAACAGTATCTCCACCCACCTCTTTGCTCAAGCCATCATTGAGACTCCTCCCCTAACATCCCGATACTTTACCCCCCTGCTCTCCATCTCCACCATCACCACCCCACCCACCCTCCAGCCGGAGCGGCCATCGCTCCCCTGGGCTCAGGCACAGCCTCCTCACCGGTGTCCCCCTTCCGACACAGCATCCAGAAGAACCTTCGAGAAGCAGGAAGCAAGCCGCGGGCTCTCCTGCTTTAAGCTGCCCAGCAACATTCAGAACACAGTCCACGTTCCTTAGCCTGCTCTGAGCCTGCTTCTGCTGCACCCAAATTCCAGTGCACCCCCTTTTCCCAGAGGCCACTGCACACTTTCCCAGCTGAGGGCTTGTCACTAGCCGGTCCCTGTGCGGGACACCCCTGCTCTGGGTCTTCATCAGCTTCCCACTTAGATCTCAGTTCCCACGTTACCTTTACTGACAGATCTCCCAGACCCACTCCTAATATAAATTAGGTTTTCTCTATTGTTCTTCTTAAAACTTATTTTATTTCATAGAACTCATCACATTTATTTTTGTGTTTCTGTGTTTAACGTCTGCCTGTGTCTGCTACCAGACTCAGAGCGCGTGAGGACTAGGTGTCCTATTGATCACTGCACATGCCCATCACTCCTAGTGCCTGCCACGTGGTAGGTGCTCCGTGAACATCAGCTGACTAACGGAACGAAATTGATAGGCGGAGCGCATGGCCCCTGGTAGGTGTTTGATAAATGTCAGTTCTCTCCTCCTTCCCTGCGTGGGTCATTGGCGGATTTTGTGAGCATGCCTTCAGCACCCACTCAGGGTAGAAAGAACCCAGCCTTTGTATCACAGATGCCCAAGTTCAAATCCAGGATCTGCTAGGGGATCTTGGCTCGTTTTGGGAACCTCAGCTCTTACTGAAAGGGTTAGTAACGTTTCAAAGGGTAAAGGTAAAAGCTTGCAAAAGGTGGAAACAGAAAAATGTGTTGCTTGCATGACCTTTGCTCAGCTTTCTGTTGACTACGGATTATCAGATTATCCGCAAGACAATGAGTCACCCAGCAGATGCAGGAGGAGATACCAGACCAGTCCAACTGCAAGGTTGACAATGGGCCAGGCAGAGTACGTCAGCAGGAACTGCCAGAAGCTAGAAGCAGAGTATATAACCTACACCCCAACTGTTGTTTGAGGCTGACTCCTTTTTGGGCTCAGCCCGCCTGCACCTAGGCGCATGCAATAAAATCGTTTTGCTCTACGTTGGCCTTGCGTTGTGGATGTGATCTCCTGCCAGCTCAGACATTTTACTTACCCTGCCCAGCTCTTGCTAGGAGGGGAAGGCAAGGAAGTTTCAAAGAGAAAGATAAATGGAGGGGCTCACCGGGTGTGTGGCCCAGGGAAGGCGCCCTGTAAATGTGAGCTTCTTTCTTTACTGTCTGTAAGTTATCAGAGGTGCTAAGCCTGGCAGATAAACAGTCTGCTGCTGCGGGCAGAGGCTCAGAATCTCTGTCCACTATAGCCGGTCTTTGTTTCCCAAATAGTCAACCTGGGGGCAGTTAGACCACCCCGACTCACCCCCAAAGGCAGCTGCTGCCCTGCTCCCTGTGCTTGCCCTCCAGTGAAATGGCTGGGCCTCTGGAATTTACAGGAGAGCAGAGTCAGGAGCCTTGGGGTGGGGTGCCCACACTCTGAGAGGACTGAGCCCTGTCCTCGAGGGGAGGCCCCTTTGAGGAGCTCCGAGGAACCTGCCTGTCACTTGGAGAGGTGATGGGAGGCAGACTGGTGTCAAAAATAAGACAGAGAAGTGGGTTTCAACTTGACTCACATTAAGAATGTCACTTCAGAGTACAAATGAGAGAGGAAAGAAATGCTCTTTTATGCGGGAGTTTATTTCTGTCACTTTGTCAGCGAGCAATTGCAGCCCTGAGGGCACTGGAGCTGCACAGAATTACCCAAAACATTAACATGCAAATTGCCTTCTTTAGAGAAGGTAATTTTATTAGTGCAGGAAAATGTTTCTCTCACTGTACTCGCATTCAGGAGCTGGGCGGTCTGGAGCCAGCTGGGGCCACCGCAAACGGAGAGCCAGGGAGAGTCCTGAGCGTTGTTAGGATTCTATTACCTCCGCTACAGGGGCCACGCGTGGAACACACAGTGTCACAGCGGGTTACCAGGGTGCACTGAGTGTAGAGGGCAAGTGACTTGTTCAAGATCATACAGCATCAATGGCAGAAGAAGAGGTGGAGCTGAGGTCGTGTGACCTGTGTTTCAGGTAACCAGGTGAGCAACAGGGAACCCTTAGGGGTCCAGGAAATAGCCTTCTGAGAATAAGGATCCCAGTGAGATCCCATCCATCCCTCCATTCACTCACTCACTCACTCACTCACTCACTCACTCACTCACTCATGCATTTGTTCAATAAAGCTTTCACGGTGCTAGGTAGGCCCTGGGCCCCAGATGGAAATCAGGCAAGCATCGACGAGCTCAGCATTTACTGGGGGCAGGTGCGGAGGGGACACAGACTTCTGCGAACACCCATGATCCAGCAAGCTAAAACCTGTTGCAGGGGTGGCCAAGAACCGACAGAGCACGGGAAAGGGCATGACTGCCTGTCAGGAAGGCAGGGAGAGGGGCCTGGAAGCTTCACAAAGGAGTTCTCACATGTGGGCACTGTCCATGCAGTCAAGCTAGGGACAGGCACAGCAGGCAGGGAGAGGTGCCCGACCAGAGGCACAAATGGAAGCATGCTGACCTGGCCCAGAGTAGCTCTACAGCTGCTGCACAGGGTGTGAGGGAGGAGAGTGTGGCGAGGCTGGGGGCTGGGGTTGCAGAGGGTGGAGAGGAGGCTGGCCAGGCCCATCTCAAAGGCTGAAGAGCTCAGATTGTATCCTGCAGGTGACAAGCAGACCTTGCAGGGCCTGTTCAGAACAGAACCACATTCCTTTGAGACTTCAGGAGGGAGGGGGTGTCCCAGGCCCTGGAGTGCCAAAGTGACAGAAGGTTGTGTGAGGCTGCGCTTATATAAGGCTTGCTCCTCCCTGCACAGCTGCGATCAGTGGGGAAGTGTGGGTAGAGACACCCACCTGCTACCAAGAAGAAAGCACCTCAGTCATGTAAGGTGTGCTCCCTTCCCCAGAGGGCCGCTACCCTGTGCCCTGAGCTGGGTGGCAGCTGCATCCCATGACTGTGGTGAGGCACAGGGAACTGCTCCCACAGCTCTGGGGCTGTCTTCCAGGGCAGCAAAGGGGGAATGTGGCCATTTCAAGTACACACGGAGCTATTGTGGAGATCCCAAGGGGCGTACTCTGTCTCAGGGTTTCTCAGCCCCAACCCCTTTCAGATTCGAGGCCAGATGAGTTTTTTGGGAAAATATGTTTTTTATTGATTTTTTTGAGAGAGAGGAAGGGAGAGAAAGATAGAAACAGTGATGTGAGAGAGATAATTCTATCAGCTGCCTCCTGCACGCCCCCTACTGGGGATTGATCCTGAACCTGGGCATGTGCCCTGACCAGGAATCGAACCAGGACCTCTCAGTCCATGGGACAACACTCAATCCACTGAGCCACACTGGCTGGGCCGAGGCCAGATGATTCTTTGTTGTGGGGTCTGCCTGTGCATTTCAGGATGTTTTGCAGCATCCCTGACTTGTACAACAGCAACCTCCTTCCCCAGCTGTGATAACAAAAAGTGTCTCCAGATGTGGCCAAAAGTCCCTGGGGGAGGGGGTGGGGGTTGGGAAAATTGCTCCCAGTTGAGAACCACTGGTTTATCTAGACCTCAGGGAATACATGGGGGTCAAGGATGCCTGACCACGGAAGTCTCCCGAGTCTTCCAGTGGGATGCAGGGCACCCCAAGGGCATGGCCCTGTCTCCTCCCCTCTCCATGGAGCAAAGATTGGGCAGGTTTCATCACAAACTTGTATAGTGACTATCTCAAAAAGAAATGTTTGATGTACTTCCTAGAAAGATCTAGAAAAAAAGAGCAGGGTGGGGAGGTAGAAGGTCAACAGGCAGCAGGTGGTTCTCCCAGGAACTTCCCCAGGGTTTCAGAGTCCCTCATCCACAAAGCACGGGCACGGGACTACATGATCTCCAAGGCCTTTCTGGTTTTGAACACTGTGATGCTACGGCAGTAAGAGGAACACACGTTGGAGAATGCTACCAGTGAATACTGGAGTTGGCCCCTGAGAGAGGTGGGGAACTGTGGGCTGGGTGAGGCTCTGTCTTGGCTCAATCGACCATTTTCTTGACCAGAGACAGACAGCTGATCGATGGCTCATGAGGTTCTCCTTCACTCTCAGCCTAAAAGACTAAGGCCAGATGTCACCAGGAATCCCATGGAAAATCTCTGAAAGGACCTGCAGGTGAATCCTTCTGGGAGCTTGTGATTGCTCACAGGCATTAGAATCGTGGTTCAGAAACACTCCCGAAAGTCACAGCGCAGGGGCGGAGCCCACTCGGAGCCTGTGATTTAGGTACAAGGTTACAGAGCGCTTTCTCTCCCTGGCACTTGACCGCCACATCAACAGGGCTCTGCTGTAACAACGGTGGGTTACAACTGAGCGCGCTGCAGGCAACGGCTCTGTTTGAGGAGGAGTTCGTAGGGAAACCTAAAGACAACAGAGGGAGAAAACAAACCAAGGAAGCAAAAGCCTCCGGCCCCCCGGCTGCCACAAACACCGAATAGAGCCCAGCCTTGAGCCAGGTTAACATAAAGCCTCACCGAAAGCTGGATTGCCTTAGTTTCTAGTTAGTTCTAGCTTTCAACATGTCCAGCTTTCAACACAAAATTACAAGGCCTGCTGAGGCAAGAATAAACAGGTCTGAAGAGACTGAGTAAGCATCAGAGCTGGACTCAGCTATGACACAGATGTTGGAACAGTATCGGATGGAGAATTCAAAATAAAGATAATATGTTAAGGGCTCTGATGGAGAAAGTAGACGCTGTTCAAGAACAGATGGGTAATGTGAGGAAAGAGATGGAAATGCTAAGAGAGAATCAAAAGCAAGGGCTAGAAATAAAAGCACGTAACAGAAATGAAGAATGCCCACAATGGACTTGTCAGTAGACTGGACATGGCCAAAGAAAGAATCAGTCAGCCCGAAGATATGTCAATAGAAACATCACAAACTGAACTGCAAAGAGAAAAAAGGAGAATGTCCAGGAACAGTGGGACAGTGACAAAAGCTGTAATAGACACATAATGGGAATACCAGAAGGAGAAGGGTTATGTGAAGTAATAATGGCCAAGCAGTTTCCAAAATTAATGACAGACCCCAGAAAAGGAATAAATGAAGGCAAAATAAAATCTTTTAACATTTCTTACTCTTCAGTGATCTAATAGATTACTGTTCAAAGTAATAATAGCGATAATATCTCCGGAATAAGTTAAATGAATACTAGCAATGTTGGCAGGGACAGCAGGGGACAAACGGGAATATTCCATCCTAAGGTGCCCGAGCTGTCTGTGAAATGGCACAGTGTCACTTGAAAATGGACCTATTGGCTGGAAAAGCATATTGTAAACTCTAGGATAACAATCTTAAAAAAAAAAAAAAGGAAAAAGAATTACTATGTTAAAAGAAGAGAAAAACTGGAATCCTATAAAATGCTCAGTTAAAACCAGAGACGACAGAAAAGAGGGGAAGATGACACACACACAAATGAACAAGGGCAACAAATAGAAAGCAGTTGTAAACATGGTATTAACCCAACTGTATCAATAATTACTTTAAACGTGAATGGTTTACATAGATTAATTAAAACACAGAAATCGTTTTTTTAATTGGAGTGGATTAAAAAAACAACAAAACACAACTATATGTTGTTTATAAGAAACCTACTTTAAACATAGACGTAGATTGAAAACTAAAGAGATGGAGAAAGATAGATCATGCTAACAGCCAAAAAGAAAGCTGGGGTTGCTCTGTTAATTTCAGACAAAGCAGACTGCAGAACAAGGAAATTACCCAGGACGAGGTGGGCATTGCATAATAATAAAGGGTCAATTCTCTAAGATGTAACAACCTGGGTAACATGGACATAGCTAAAAACAGTGTCAAAATACGTGAGGGAAAACTGATAGAACTGCAAGGGAAAACAGACAGCTCCACTATCATAGCTGGAGATTCCCACACCCCTCTATCACTAATTGACAGACCCAGCAGGCAGAAAATCAGTAAGGAGATAGCTGAACTGAACAGCACCATCAATCAACTGAATCTAATTGACATTTCTAAAGCACGTCACCCAACAGGATCGGAATGCACAAGGCAGACTGCATTCTGGGCCATAAAACACACCTTAACGAATGTAAAGAATACAAACCATACAAAGTATGTTCTCTGACCACAATGGAATTAAACTAGAGCTCAGAAAGTCCCAAAGTATTTGGAGATTAAATAGCACATGTATAAACCACATATGGGTAAAAAAAAAAGTCTCAAGAGAAATTTTAAAATATTTTGAACTAATAAATATGAAAATAGAACTGACTGAATTTTGTGGGATGCAGTGAAAGCAGTGCTTAGAGGAAAATTTATAGTGCTGAATGCATATATTAGACAAATAAAGATAAAAGATCTAAAATCAGTCATCTGAGCTTCCCTTAGAAAACGAAGAGCATATTAAATCCAAAGTAGGCAGAAAAGAAATAATAAAAATTAGAGTATAAATCAATGACATTAAAAATAGGAACTCAATAGTGAAAATTAATTACACCAAAAGGTAGGTCTATGAAAAGATCAATATAATTGATAACTTCTAGCCAGGCAACCCAAGAAATAAAAAGAGAAGATTAATAGACTACTAATTAGTAATTTAAAATTACGAGTATCAGAAATGAAAGAGATCATCACTACTGATCCTGTGGACATTCAAAGAATAATAAAGAAATATTATGAGCCCTGGCCGGTTTGGCTCAGTGATTAGAGCGTCGGCCCGCGGACCAGTGAGTTTCGGGTTTGATCAAGGGCACGTACCTCGGTTGTGATTCATCCCCGGCCCTGGTTGGGGTTGTGCGGGAGGCAGCCACTCAGTGTCCCTTTCACATCGATGTTTCTCTCTCTCTCTCTCTCTCTCTCTCTCTCTCTCTCTCTCTCTCTCTCTCTCTTTCTCTCTCTTTCTCTCTCTCTCTCTCTTCCTCTCTCTCCCTTCAACTCTATCTGAACAAAAATGGAAAGATGTCCTCAGGTGAGGATAAAAAAATATATATATATTATGAATAATTTTATATCCACAAATTTGGTAACTTAGATGAAGTGGAGCAATTTTTTTGAAAGATGCAACTTACTCCCTGGTCGGTTTGGCTCAGCGGTTAGAGCGTTGGCCCGCGGTCCGGAGAGACCCGGGTTCGGTTCCCGCTATGGGCATGTACCTTGGTTGCGGTTTGTCCCCGGCCCTGGTTGGTCGTGCGGGTGGCAGCCACTCGATGTGGCCCTTTCACGTCGATGTTTCTCTCTCTCTCTCTCCTACTCTATCTGAACAAAAAATGAAAAAATGTCTTCGGGTGAGGATTAAAAAAAATAATAATAAAGATGCAACTTACTAAAAGTCACACAAGAAGAAACAGATACTCTAAATAGGCTTATGTATCTATTAAAGAAATTGAATTAACAATTAATAACCTCCCAAAAAAGAAAGCACTAGGCCTGATGGTTTCAATGATAAATTCTATCAGACATTTAAGAAAGAAATGATACATACTCTCTACAATCTCTTGCAGAGTACAAAAGCAGAGGGGAACGTGTCCTAATTCATTTCATGGGGCCAGCATACCCTAATACCAAACCCAGATAATGGCCTTTCTAGAAAGGAGAACTACAGACTAATATCTTTTACAAACAGGTGCAAAAACCCTCAACAAAATGTTAGCAAATTGAATCCAACAATGTATAAAAAGAAATCTATACCATGACCAGTGGGATTTATTCTAGGTATGCAAGGCTGCTTCAACATTCAAAAGTCAAACGATACAATCTTTCACAACAACAGGCTGAAGAAGAAAAATCATATGACCACATTAATAGAAGCAGGAAAAGCGTTTGACAGATTCCAACATCCATTCATGATTGAAAAAAACAAAAACAAAAACCAACCAACCAAAACACAACAACAACAAAACCTCTCAGCAGACTAGGAATAGAGGGGAGCTCCTCCACTGGATAAAGAATACCTACAGCACACGGCACACCTGTTAGACTGGCCAGATAAAAAAGCCTGACAACACTAAGCGTTCACGGGATGCGGAGCAACGGGAACTCTCACGATTCCTGCTGGGAATGTGAATGGTAAGGCCACTTTGAAGATGGGCAGTTTCTTAAATAGCTAAACATAGTTTTAACATACAATCCAGCAACCATGTTTCTAGGTATTTGCCCACTTGTGTTGAAAATTTATGTTCATCCAAACCCCCCAAACTAATGTCTACAGCAGCTTTATTCATAATCGCCCCAAATCAGAAGCAGCCAGGATGTCCTTCAGTGGGTGAATGGATTAACAAACCGTAGCACAGCATCACACGGACTATTGTTCAGAGATACCAGACACAGCTCTCCCAACCCACAGGGATGCCTCAATCACTGAACTGGGCTCTTGGGCCAGCCTGGGGATATTGTGGGATTGGCACAGACCTTCCACCTTCAGGAGCTTGTGACTATTGTCACTTCCCAAGGCAGCACAGGACCCAGGTTCAGGACCTGGTTTCTGCTCTGCCCCCAACTCCTTCTTTATCCCTCTTGAGACTGGGGTTCCTTTGCCCTAAATGGAGTCCTGGGAATAAGACTGAGCTCACCCAGAGTATGAACAGGTAGAGTGGAAAACTGTTTTGTAATCTGTAAACCACACACACACACACACACACACACACACACACACACATCAAGAAGGACAAGGGTGGTTAAAACAAAGCAAAAAGGAACTCCCATTTACTTCCTCACTAAATCTAACAACAAGGCAAGGTGCAGCTGGCCCCCAGAGCGGAAGTGCCCGTCGCGGGCTCCCAGAGGGAGCTGCGGGGCATCGAACCAGCCCGGCTGCCTCTGTTGCTCACGCTTTTCCCAGGACGCTCAGTGCCACCGCCTGAGAAGAGGGGACCGCTGCATAAAAACCCTCCCACTGTTCTCCCTGGTCCGCGGGCCGACGCTCTAACCGCTGAGCCAAACCGGCCAGGGCCCACTGTTTTCCTTTTGTCTCTTTTTGGGTCCTGAGGCCAGACAGCCGTCGGGGATGCTGGTCCCTGCATCCTGGAGGGACAGAGAGGCCTAAGGAAGGGGCTGTGGGTGTGAACACAGGGCTCCGGGTCCTCACCAAGGGGACCTGGAATTACAGAAAGCACCCCAAGAGAAGTGTCTGTGCAAGGGAGGGGGAGCTGGCGTTTCTGTTGGCTCACTTGCTTTTATTAAAAATAATTCTGATGCCGACTGTTTTGTAAGCATGTCGGGCACACATCCAGGGAGGCCCATCTGACTCCGGGATAATTTCAGGCCGGAGCACGTCGCTTGTGCCAGACACGCCGAGCGAGGCGCTACGTGCCACCTGCCTAGTTATCCGCGGCCCCCGTGCCTCAGCGGGAGGGGGGCAGCCATGCATATGTATAACCGAGGCTGTGCTAAACATTCCAAGTAAAAATACTTTCAAATATTTCAGTATCTCGTTCACCAAAGACGTTTCAGTGGGGCTCATTCCAGCTGATGAAAATGTAGGAGGCAGGCGATCTGGAGTCCACCGAGGAAATGCGGGGAGACAGCACTCCGACTCAGACACCCACAGGGTCAGCTGAGTGTCCGGGTCTCACTGCTCCTCCATGGACTTGTGTTGGCTGCACACCTACTGTGCGCCAGGCACGGCGCGAGGCTTCCTTGAGGCGGGAACAGCTCTGCTTCGCGGAGGTTGGTCCAGCTTGCGGGGCAGATCCACACCCTCATCCCAGTGGTGACTCAGCACCGTGATCGTGGTCAAGGAGCTGGGCCGGGTGCTGTCGGAGCCCACGGGAAGGGGACCTGGCCCAGCCTGAGGGCCGAGGAAGGCTCCTGAGGGGACAGCCTGGGCAGTGTGTGCGAGGAGGGGTCTTCTGCACAGCCGAGTGCCCGTGGTGGAGAACCCCCAAGGTGGCTGGAGAGAGAGGGTGTGGGGCTAGTGATGGGCTGTGAGTGGGAAGGGGTCCAGTCTGCAAGGCCCCCACCCACTCAGGTGCTCTCCAAGTAGGAGTCAGGAGACCAGCGACTGCAGGCAGCTGATGGCCGGCTCTGAGTTGAGAGGTGATGATGCAGAGGGAGGGCTGGAGGCCGCCACAGCCACCCCAGGGCAGCCAGCGAGTGCCCGCCAGCGTGAGAGCAGCCATGCAGAGGGATGGCGAAGGCCGGTCTGCAGAGACCACGGCCGGGCAGACTCAGAGAGACAGGTCCTGGCTGTCCAGGCCGCAGCCCGAGGCCTCCGCGCTGCATTTCCTGCTGCCGTACCAGCCTTTCGGGGCCTCTCAGTCCCACCACCCCCACTTTCCTAGAGTTGGACCCAGCCAAACAGTGCGGTGTAAGACAAAGTGGCAGCCAGGTGCCAGGTCAAGGCGGGCGAGGGCAGTCTTGGGGGGAGAGGCGAGGAGGGCCCGGCACTCTGTTGCCACCTGTCCCGTCCCTCTCCCAGGCGGTGAGCGGCTCGAGGCAGGCACTTCTTCCTGTCTGTTCCCAGCACCTGCGAGCGCCTGGCATGAGCAGGTGCCCAGGATGCGTTTCCTGAGAAGGGGTGCGGTGCGAGGGACACGATAACAGCAGGAGCAGCCCCCGCGTCTGAGCGTTTCCCGCGGCAGACCCTGCTCCAAGTGCCCCCAGCCTGGTCTCACTTCACCTGCATCGGTGATTTCAGGAGGTGGCACCACGATCATCTCCACTTCACAGAGGACGAGCACGAGGCTCAGAGGAAGGCACGAACTTGCAGAGGCTACATAGGCAGCAAGTCACGGAGCCCAGATTCGAAGGCAGGTTTGGCTGCTCCCAGAGCCCTGGGCTTCGGTTATGTTGCCAGTCGAACCAAGGCGGCCCCAGGACGGAGGGTACGTAGCTCAGGCTTTCTTCGAACAGTGGAAGAAATAGTTCTCGTTTTGGTTCGAGAGTCTGTAGTGTATATCAGACATTAAGCAATGTCTCTCTTGGATGTCCCTCTGTAGACAAGGGTGTGTGCGTGTGTGTGTGTGTGTGTGCTGTGCGTGCGTACGTGTGTGCCACGCCTATGCTCATATGGATGGAGAAGGGGGGCGGGGGTGGGAAAAACTCTCCAGTCCAATTTTTTCTTGCTTTGCAATCATGTTTCCCTTGGTTACTGGGAGGGACCTTCAGCTTATATCCTAAAACAGCAAAACATCTGGCTGCAAAGTGAAGAAAGCTGTTAGGGGGCAGAAGCCCCGAGACGTTGGTTGTGTCAGATGGCCAGGCGCTGGGCTCAAATGTCCCCTTTGCAGGTGAGATCCTTGTCTCTCAAAGGTGACACCAGTGATACCTCCTTCTACTGCCTGACCTTGATGCTGCCCTCGGCTCCCCACGGAGAAGTGAGATTCCACTCTGGGAGGAGTGAGCGAGGAGTCTCAAGGATGCAGAACAGCTCGTGAGCGCAGTTCACGGGAAATAACGTCATCTTCGCTGATGCGGGGCAACCAGAGGGCTGCCACACCACAGTTTTGCCGATAACACCCTCATTTGGATTCCCGTGTTCTGCTGGAAATTCTAACACTGGAAATTGAAATCTTTAATTTTTTTAAAATGACAATTACACGGGCCTGCTGGGGAGTGTGAGATCGCATATTACTCAGTTCCATTACGCTGATGAGCAGCCAGACATTCGGACAGAAAGACAAGCCCGTTTGGGGACGATGAGCACAGGGTGCAGAGGAGGGTCCCTCGGGTAGGGAGAGACCGGGAATGGGCTGGTGTGTGAAGAGCCATGTGTTATATGTGGGTTATTGTCAAGTCCAAGCTCTTGTTCTGGGTGGTGAATTAGAGAATGCTTATGCCATTATTAAAAATAAGCGGACTAAATAAAAGTAGGCTATCTCATGAAGCAAGGATTAAGATTAATCCGATCCTACGCACCTGGCCCAATTTAAAAAACTCAATTGAAAACAAGCCTATTCAAAAGGATGGTCTGAGATTTAGATTTTATGACATGCATGCATGCTTCTTCTTACTCGTTCTTTTCCCCTTCAGTACTCTTTTTAGCACCATTTTTTCCTCTCCATTTCAAGAGTAGGTTCATAAAGGTCTCAAGCATCAGGAATCTGGGTCACCCCCTTTGTGGGCACCAAAGTCTCATTAGGGCAGAAGGAAGGTCTGGGTTGGCTTCTAGAAGAAGCCGGTGCGTGAGCACTTGGATACAGCTGGTGTGGGTGTTGGGTGATGATCGTATCCAAACAGGCTGGTGTTTTAGGCTGGACAGTAAGGAGCGGAAAGGTGGACCCTGTTAAGCAGACCACCGCTACTCTAAACCGTGATTCTCACACTCACAACTCCTTGCTTTGGGGATGCGGGCATTTTTTATTTTGGCATTTGTCTGCTCATCAGACACTCACTGGGCACCGGGGGAGATCCTCTGGCACACTCTGGGCCATGTGCCAGGCCCTCCGGGATACAGAGCACATAGCCCGTGCCTTTTCTGGTTCACACACATGCTAAGCGCTTTATGTGTTCTCTCTCTTAACCTCACAGCGACCCTTCTTTCTTGCTTTCCCCTCGGGAGCTCTGGCCACACCCGACTGCATGTGTCAACTGTGCGTCCTCTGCTTGTAAGGTAGAGACACTGGGTACAGTGCAAAGGCAACAGGCAGACTGCTCTTGGTTCGAATCCCAGAGTCCCCGCTGGAATACCTGCCACATCAGTTTAAATTCACCTCTTTAAGCCTTGGGTTTCTCATCTGTCAAATGGGAATAAGAGCCCTTACCTCACAGGGCTGTGTGGGCTTAAAGGACATCATTCATAACAAACATTTTTTATTTTGTCACATAGTAAATGTTCAATAAATGGTTCTCTATTTTTATTCTTTTTCTTGACAGTGGGATCTGTAAGCAATTTCCCTTTATATTCCCATAGGGCCCAATGCCTGCTAACAATTTCAGTATCTACTTGTGAATGAATGAATGAATGAATGAATGCCCTTTGAGGATGAGAACCCATGTCCTACCACTCTCTGACTTCTTTCTTGCCAGCCCCTCAGCAGCTCTGGGACATGGCACCCACCCCTCTGCCAGGACCTAACTGAGAGTCTGGGGTCAGCCTGCGGGTAGGAAGGGCCCTCTGCTCTCCTTGCCGACACGTGCCAGAAGGAGAACCACACTCAACCACAGATGCCTTCTCTGGCCATCCAGTAGCTTCCTGCATGGTCCTAAGAAGGCAGAGCTTCAGAGCACCTTGTCTTTGAGAATCAGGGCATTGGACCAGCCTTCTCAGGAGGCAAGGACTGGGCCCTGGCTGGCACCAGCGGAGACAGCAGTGACCCTGAGATCACGGGCACAGATGGCTTCTCATTCCTGCCTTTCATGCCCAGCCCACACTGCCTCTACCCCAGACCCTGGCATTTCCTCTCAGGAGCCGTGGAAACGGGCATGAGCTCCAGGGCGAAGGAAGGGCAGCCGGCGCCGGGACTCCGCACCCCCCCCACTTCAGTTCCTTCCTCCACAGGTCTTGTGAGTTGACCTTTCACCTCCTTGCCTCAGAAGCTGCACCCCTCCTCGGCCAATGACATGGCTCTGCCCTGCAGGGGGGGTCCTGGGCCAGAGGCCACGCACTGGCTATGGGATTTCACATAAGTCACTTTTGCTCTTGGAGCCTCAGGCTCCTCATCTGTACAATGGGTACGATCACCCACCTCGCAGGTCTGCTGTGAGAACTAGCAGTGATGTGTCACCTAGGAGATGAGCTCAAAACTGTAGTTATTACCATCGCTGCTCCACACACTCGGGCTGAGGCGGGGCGAGAGGCCCAGAAGGTCCCAGCCTGGGGTTTGCTTGTCAGAATGGGCTAAAAATAAGTATTTTTCTCGTCTCCTTAGCTTGGTCAGCAGACCCCAGAAAGCTGGCAGGCCCCGGAAAAAACCTCACCAAGCCTGTATCGTGGGCAGCCCCCTGCGGATTCCGCGTACAGGGAGCAACTTGGGAGGCAAGCAAAACAGGAAAAGCTACTCAGAATTAACAATGGGCCAGATGGTAATGCTAGTTTGAAGCAATAAAACATGATAAATAGCTTCCGGCTGCTACTCCTGATCAATTTCAATATTTAATAATTCCATTGCCACTCCACCCCCTCGGCTGGCCCCCTCCACGGGGTCCTGCCATGACTCCCCCCATTCAACTCACAGGGCAAACACTTCTTTACTTTCTGAAGGCGTCAGCGAAAGCTCTCGCTCAGCTGTCAGGAGCCCCCCCCCCCAGATGATAATTAATCTTCCTGTCCCCCTGAAGGCGCTGGTCTCCACGCGAGCCCTCCCGGGGGCCAGGGAAGGCTGCGAGGGAGCGCCCGCTGCGGAGATGCACAGGAACACGCACCTTACTGATTCAATGAGTGTCGTTATTCCCAGAGTTCTGCTTTTCAACTAAAGAAAGGCTGGGAGTTGGGGGGGTCCTCTTACCCCAGGACCAATTAGTAGGGCAACTGATCAGGGCACGGTGGCAGCGTGGTGCTGGATGGAGCCTTACCCACCACCCGTGCCTCTGAGCCTCAGTTTCCTTCTCCGCACAATGGAGATAACCACGCCTGCCCCCAAGAGGATTTTGGCCAGTGCCGCCCACGGAAAGGGCCTGGCAGAGGGGTTGGCATGTAGGAAACACCCAACAAGGGATGGGCAGCCGGGAGCATCATTACCAACTGTGAAGTCAATGCGCAAATGCAGCCTGAGCACCGCCCGCAGGAAGGGCCTGTGGTCCCTGTGGTCAGGAGACCAGCCCAGGGCAACCACAGGTGTGCACGGGACCTGACAGGGACACCTGCTGTCAGACAGGTGTGCCCAGGATCCTCCCTGAGTGGTGCCTACTAATAAGACTAACCACCTGAACTGCCACCAGGGCGCCAAAGGCTTCCACACCCACTCCCACAGGAGACCGAGGCACCCTGCAGAGGGGCGCTGTTGGCACCGTCCACAGAAGAGGAAAGGGGGATTAGGGGTGAAATGCCTTTTCAAGTTTCATCCTAGAAAGGCATGGTCAGTTTCAACCTGAATCTCCCAACCCCGATTTCATGTCCTCCCCACCCAGTCACAGGAGAAAGTTCCTCCCAGGTGGCCTCCTCTGGGAGGCCCTTTCGGAGGGCAGCCCGGGTGCCAGGTGACCGCAGCTGCGGCTTACTCATCTGTGAACTGAGACGTGACACCGCCGGCACGGGGACGTTTAGAGGGAATATGCATGCAAGTACTTTGTCACTTTGTGAGGAGTGGTACAAATGTCAGGTATGACTATTACGACGTTGTAGAAAAACACCCGTTATGAGGAAAAAGATCAGAACTTCTTCCGCCTAAAGGTGGATCCTTCTGACTGAAGCTTTAACGCTGCAGAACCGAGAGTTTCAGGAGCAAACTTCTTGTGGCCTTCAAGGCCTCAGCAGCTCCTGCCACCCCATCTCCGCCGCTTCCCCCTCCCCCCTTGCTCCAGCCCACCTGAGCCTTTCACAGGTGTGGATGCCCGGCCCAGGCAGCACCCCTGCCGGAGGTGGGTCCGTCCCACCCTGTCCACTGGCTGACGGCTCCCTCGGGCGGCCCTGGATCAGGAGCGCCTCCCTCCCACAGCACACGTCCACCTCGCCAGTGCTGTGTTCTCATCTGCCTCTCACTCAGCAGTGATTTTCTTTTCAGGCTGAGAACCAAGCACTCTTCAGTCCAGTCTCTCCAGGGCCTGGCCCACGCGTGCTCCGTGGGTGTGTGTGGGGGGGTGTGAATGAACGGGTAGCCGAGCATCCTAGTGCAAAGGCGATCAAAGCCCTGAGCAGAGACCAGGGGTTCTAACGGGGGATGGGACCTGGGGTGGGCACAGCCTTGTAGCGGACAGTGGCCCTGAGCTCCAATGTAGCTCAGTCCCTCAAGCAGATGGAATAACCTTCCTCCTCCCCCCGACCTTGACCCTGAAAGAGAACAAACAGAAAATGTACCGCCCATCCCTGTCTGAGCTCCTGCAGGGCATGGTGGAGGCCAGTCACCAGGTACCTGAATCCCGCTGGTCCAGGGTCATGGAGTTCCATCTCCTCGTGATGTCGATGTAGAGGATGTCCACGGCGGCCATGGACAAGCTGCTGCTGCTGAGCTTGCAGTTCCTGCCGGGGACGGAAGGGACACGTCACTGCTGGGCCAAACCGGCCCTGCTCTGTCTTGCCTCCATGCCTTTGCCTGGGCTGTTCCCTGCCTGGGCCCTCCCCTCCCACAGCTGGAACTAATGAAGGCTGGTGGCAGGGCGTGGGGGAGAGAAGGCTGACAATGCAAGCTGAGGGTAGATCATGTGGGCTCCTGTAATTTGGCTAATTAGGGTTTTAATGGGCTGCAAGGATCAAGGACCTCAGAATGGCAAGTCTTGAGTCGCACCCAGATCGGCCACTTTGAAGCTGGATGGCCCTGGTTAAACAGTTTCCCCTTCCTGAGCCTCAGTGTCCTCTTCTGAAACACGGGTGGTCTTCATTCTAGGCATGTGTGCCAGCCTGTCCCTACACATCCAGGCCGGGTTTCCGTCTGCTGCAGGGGAAACGGACACTCCACGTTCCGAAGACACACCCTGCGTGTGTCCTCACCTTCGCCTCCACTAGTGTTTGGAGAAGGGAGAACAGCTGGGCCTGCAGTGCCCAGTTCTCCTGCCAGCACCAGGGGGCTGACGGAGGCACGCTCAGGTGACCCAGTGACAACAGCACGTCCCAGTGCCCGCTGCAGGTCACCCTGCTGTGCAGTGATTCACCCCTGGAAATGCTCACCAGGAGTCCCTGGGACCAAGTCTGCAGACAGGGGCCGAGACCTCTGCACTACACTCATCTTAGTTCGATACCTGAAGATTTCACAGAGGCTCCAAGTCAGCCACAGTAAGCCCAAGACTCACAGAGAATGGCACAGACTCCCTAGGCCCCTCTGTGTGGGCTGGTGGGGGGGGGGGCTTGATGCTCATTCCTGATTTTAGGGGAGTCACCTGGAAAAGACAGGAGGAGGGAGGGGCAGGCCCCCAGTTGGGGCCAGAGAGGCCAGGATAGCCAGGTTCCAGTCCCATGGTGCACCCTGTCCAAGTCACAGAGGGGTGTGTAGAAGCCTCCCCCCCCCCCACTTCTTTGGTAGGGGGTCTGGAAATGTGGGGAGGCAGTCTAGCATACGGAAAAGAGCAAGATTCGGGCATCCGACAGACCAGAACTGAAATCCTGCAACTGTGGGCGATTTCCTTAAACCTCTGAGTTTGTACTTGCTGGTCTCCAAGTGAAGATGGTAGTATCCGCCCACTGGGCTGTTGTGAAGATGAGACGAGGAGGGGCTGGTGTGGTGCTGGGCTCCTGATTGGTCCATCACAACGGTTGGTTCCCTTCCGATCTCTCCCCTCTTTTCTCCTCTTCTCTCCCAGAAGTAGAACCATCTCAGCCCCACTCAGAGGCTGCCTGAGGCTCAGTGCTCACCGAGTGGCCGTCCATTCCGGAGAAATGCTGCTCGCCAGTCAATGTGTGGGGGGCCAGGGCTGGGCTCTGTGCAGGCTGGGGGCAGCCCCCTGGCCTGGCCAGGTGCACTGCCCTCCTGAAAGCATCGTGCTGTGAGGCGAGTCCCAACACTGGCTGGATTTGCCTGGAAATCCTGAAGCCGGACCTCTGGGCTGGCCGTCCATTTGGCTGCACTACATTCAATGCCGCTTTCAACTTTCCAAACGTGTCCACATCCGTCGCCCCAGCTAATGATAAAGCGGTTCTTTGATTTTCCATTTATCATCATCCCTTGTGTGAATAGCTCCCTTAGGAACCTGACAGGCCAGGGGTTGACTGGCAAACTGGATTTGGGCATTTCAGAGGCCCCTCACCAAACCACACACACCCCTCACGAGGGTGGTTGGAAGGGTGCCAGCGTGGTGCCTGGACCAGGCTGGTGCTCCACGCAAGCACACTCGCCCGCTCCCTCCCCCGCCTTCCTTTCTTCCTGCCCCCTGTGTATTTCTCCAGCCGTCAATTCACATCCCGCTTCCTCCCGAGCGGGCTCCGTATTTCAATCGCCAGTCACCGTGGCAGACTTCAAAGCACATCAGCGCACAGTTATTGAGCCCCAGTAACAACATGTCAGTGGACGCAGAGCTTGTCACGTCCCCTGTCACCAAGATGACTATCTCTATTGGGTTCCGCCGGGGCGGGGCCCCGGTCTCTCCCAAATTATTCCAACCACCTGCACGGCTCCTTTCCAAGCTAATCCAGAAAGGCCACGGTTTTCCCCTAATTATCGTATCCGTGTCTTCTGGGCTCCCCGCTCCCCCACAGGACAGGAGCTCTGTGGGCTTGCTCTGTGGGTTAATGGGGTATAAAGAGTGAAACTGAACTGACCACTGGTATATAGTTATTTTTTTTCCTGACAGGTAGAAAATAGAAGTGTCAAACCTTTAGCAGGAGCCGTAATTTACCAAAAAGAATTCTCCATTTATCCCTTTTCCGAGGAAACTCATCCTCCCTCATGATGCCAGCAAGTACAGTTACGGCAGCATCTTCTCCCCGACGGGAGGGGTCCCCGCCGGCTGCAGCAGACAGGAAGTGCTATAAAAGAATTTTGATTCTGTAGGCATTTTGGGGGGTACCATCTGCATGCCATGCCTTTTCCTGCCCATTAGCTCTGTGGGTCTTTATAGGCACTCTGTGAGGGAGGTATTCTTAGTCCCATTTCAGTGATGGGTAAGCTGAGACTCAGGAGAAGGGGCATGACTTGTCTGAAATTACACAGCTGAGGTTCACAGGCAGCCATCCCCTGGAGGCTCGAGTAGTGGACTTGGGAGCTTTGGGGAGAAGTGGGGAGGTGGCCCATCCCAGGGCCCCGGGAAGAACCCGGGCTTCAGGACGCAAAGTCTCAGGCAGGGCCCAGGAAAGCTGGAGCCTGCAGAGAGCCCTGTTGGAAATCTTTGGGACATAAGGCTGGGGAAAAGGACAGGGTCACTGGGACCCAGGTCCTCCCAGGTTTGTCCCTGTAGTTATCAAACATTCTCAATAGACATTCCGAAAGGGAACGACTCGGGGGGTCAAGACCTCAGAATGATCTTTCATCCACCTGCCCACGCGACGCAGGCGGTGTTCCGGGTCCAGCAGTGATGCAGAGCCGAGTCCGTCTCGGGCACCATCTCGGAGGTAGAAGTGACCTCCGAGCCTGGTAGCCCTTAGTCATGGAGAACAGTTTGCCCTTATGTCCTGGGATGCAGTTCTTCAGAGGACGAAAGGATGGATTCTTCAGTAGAAGGGGAGTCCAGGCAATATGGTACCACGAGAAGCCAGAAACATTCCCAACAAAAGGTAGGCTAGACCTGTACGTGGGGAAAGTGAGCTGTGGAGTCTGAATCCTGAGTTTGCTGTGTGACCTTGAGCAAGTCACTGAAGCTCTCTGCGTCGGCAGCGCCTTATTTATTCAACAGGAACCAGGCTGCTCACCAGGTGAAACTCGCTTGAGGACCAGCTCAGTGCTTGGAGCGTGTGGGGAAGCCACGATGCTCCAGCCTTCCTCCACGGCGTAGGACCAGTTTGGAGAAATGTTTTGTTTCGTTTTCTTTTTTGAATCAAAGGGATTTGGGCACATGTGATGGGAGAGACTCACAAATCATTCAAGTTCATTAGGATCCTAAGTATAGAAAGATTTAAAATTATCATCCCCGTTTCCTCTCGACAACTACCATCTCGTGGGAAATCTAGACACCAACTTTTTCCACTCCATAAAATCCTGTTTATAGAATTTTTTGGTGTTCATCCTTCTCTGTGCAGAGAGGAGCTTATTTTTCCTGGAGAGGTGTCTATAAGGTGAGAGCTAACAAATGATCAACACTTGTTTTTAAAGAAACAAACCACCATCTAAACATCTACGGGGTGGGGTGGGGATTCGATTCCGGTTTATAATGTAGTATTTTTTTTTCTTTACTGATTTTAGAGAGAGAGGAAGGGAGAGGAAAGAGATAGAAACATCTATGAGAGAGAACATCGATTGGCCGCCTCCTGCATGCCCCCACTGGGGATCGGGCCCACAACCTGGGCATGTGCCCTGACTGGGAGTTGAACCGGCGACCTCTTGGTGCATGGGTCGTCGCTCAACCACTGAGCCACACCGGCCAGGCTGTATATAGTATTTTAAAGGCTTTGATATCCCTGCATAGACTCACAATGTTGCCAGAAAGAAACAGAACAGGGGTTTTCAAAGTCACCCCGGCCCCTTGTGCTTCCATTCCAGAACATTCTAACATACTATGTTGCCTCTCGGAGAATAAAATCCCCCACAGCTACCCATTATGAAGCCTATTCATATCTCCTCATGAGGAAAAGGGGCGGAAGGGGGAAAAGGGAGAAGAGAAAGCATTCTCTAATTTACACGGAGACCAGGGGCAGAGGCCGCCCAGGGGACGCGCAGGGACCTCCAGGCGGAACAGCCCCCCGAAGCGAGCGTGCTCGGGGCGTCGGGCAGCGGCCCCGTTCCCTGGAGACCCACCCGGCTGTGGCGCACTCTTCAGTTTCCAGGCCCGGAGATGACATGCAGTATGTGCCAACCGATGTCAAGTCCTGATGGAGGACACGCTTGGAAACCGCGTTCTTCGTGAATTACCCCCCAAATTAGTAACCAGGGGCAGGAGTAGAACAAGCATGCGTTTCCCTCAAAGGAAGCTGTCAGACTGAGGAATCGGATCATTCCCGTTTCTCAGAGAAGGAGAAGCCTCCACATCCCGGCAATTATTATGAAATAATAATAAAAAAGAGACAGAGAAAAGAGGCACTTAATTCATGGTGATAGTGCTACTGCTATGTGCCCCCGAGGAAACGCCACGGAGAGCTGGTTAGCCCAGTTAAGTCTAGACAAGGGACCGACAGTTCATTATTCCTCGTTTCCTGGTGGAAGAGAAAGATAGAAGAGGGCCGGCCGGGCATTAGCATAATTCACTCCTAAAGCTGCTGATGTGTGCAGCGCGGCACGGGAGACGGGCACTGCAGAGGAATCGGGTGGGCATGCCCACTATCTTGTCCCCTCCGGTTCCCTTCCAGGAACTTGGAGAGAGAGAGAGGGTCGTGGACATGTGGAGACGAGAGCCAGGTTCGGCCTCGGCCGGGTGCGGGGCTCTGAACGGAGGTCTGTCCAGCCAGCGTGCCTGCCTCCCGGGCGGAGCTCCCGAGAAGGGCCCTTGGTGTGATTTCACATATGGCATAAATATTATTAATTCATAATGGAGCGACATTTAAGCGAAGTGCAAAGGAGAGAGAGAACCGTTAGTACCGAGAGAAAATGCTGGCTGTGGAATTTAGCTGGCAGGACTGAACATACGCAGATAAATCTCAAAGCAGACAGTATCATCTTTTATGATGAAGTTGCTGTTGGGATCTCTTGGTACATGGGAAAAAGGAAAAGTCTATTAAGGGTCGTGCAGCGTTTTCTCTATTTCTTCCTGCATCTTAATGACTCAGGACATTTGCTGCTGGGGGTGGGGGTGGGGGCGGGGAGGGGCTCACTGTCTGAGTCGGCTGCTCTGGGGCCTCTCTCCCACCTGAAGACATTGAGCTCCCTTCTCAGGGTCACTGTCACTCCCGCTAACACAGATTGGGAACGATGGCCACAGGACCTAATAGTCTCTAACGTCACAAAATCGGTGTTTCATGCAAATGCCCTTCATTATGGAGAACAAAGGGGTGGAAAAGCGTAAAGCTGACCACATAGAGACAGATCTGTAGCAACATTCTGACATCACCCAGCTCCCGGCTGAGAGCATTTTAGGAATCTTCTTGGCTAGAACCCTTCCCGATTCTGTCTTGGCCACGGCGGTCCTCACACCGGAGGCCACCCGCTGCTGGTCTCCACAGGCAGTCACGCTTTGATGGAACCCACACGGGGTTTAAAAATCATCTTCTGAATGGCCAACGTTGATACACATGTATTGAAGTTTGACACAGAAATCAGTAGCTCTAGTTTCTCTTGAAAAATCAAAAGCTCCGGGGCTACTGGCCCAGCAGGGCCTTTCCCTCCCCAGCGCGAGCTCTCTGGGCTGCCAGCGGCTCTCCCCTCCTCCCAGATCCAGCCAGGGCGCGTGGAGGTGCTTCCTGCCTGCTCCCGGAGGCAACTGAGACTGTGATTCTCATGGTACACTAGTTTTTCTAATCTCCCCTTCTCTCTTCCATTTTAGTAGAATTTTATTAGGAATAAAAAGGAAGCATTTCAGTTTCCACCACCAATTTAGCCTGGGTGATAAGTCTTTTCTCACTTCTGAACACGAGCCACTCCTGAGAGCCGTTCTCAGGCTCTCCCTGCTGCCTGGAAGGGACAGCCCACTTTACTCCGGGGCAAACTCCCGCTCGTAACAGTCAAACCCTGCCTCCTCTGGGGGGCCTGCCTCGATTCCACCAGGCAGGCGGAGGGTCCCCTATTCTGTCTGCTACCTCATGACTCTGCCAAAGGATTGCACTTAACTGTTTGTTCCCTGTGTGTTGTCTGTTGGACTGAGAGCCCCCTGAAGGCAGGTGGGGTTCCATTATTTATCTCTGCTTGTCCTGTGCCTATGACTACCGGGTGCTCAGGAGAAGTTGTTAGGTCACGGTCCTTTTCCACAAAGAGGTTGAGACAGAGCAGGTCTCCCAGGGCCAGGGTCCCCTGCAGCACCCAGACTTTTGTGGGTCTTGGATGGCCTCTTCTGTGCAGTGGTGCAGGGGCTGGGAAGGGCCCAGACAGCTCCTGCCTTTGCTCAGAAGGCCTGAGCCCCTGGACGTGTCATGCTGAGAGCAGACTGCTCGCCCTCCTCACTCCCCGGGGTCCCTGCACACTCCCATGGCCTCAAGAGCCCTCATGACTTGGGGCCTCTGTCACTGAGCTGTTTCCCTATGTCCCAAGCCACAGTAACCACAAAGGGATGGAAAAGATTTACCTATTTCTCTCCTCCTCCTCTCCACTATATTGGGACAGTAGCATACACAGCCAGAAAAACTCTATTTCCCAGCTTCCCATGCAGATGGCAGTGACCGAGAAGATAGATGGGAGTGGAAGTCATTGAATACAGCTTCTGGAAAGCTTTGTAAAGGGGTCTAATTCATTTGGAAGAGGCCTTGTGCACATCCTCCCTTCTTCCTCCTTCCTACCTGGAACTTGGCCGTGATGGCTGGATTTTGAGCAGCCACCTTGTGACCACAAGGCAACTTTGCAGCTGGAAGCTCATGCTTAGGATAGATGAGCAGAAAGGCAGAAAGTTGGGTGTTGATCACTTTCTGGAGTCATTACCCAGCCTTAGAACCCCCACGGCCAAACTTCCTGTTGTATGATAGAAAGTTGATCGTACCATCTAAACCATTTACAGGTGGGTATCCATTACTACACATCAAATGCAATTCCTAAATGAGTCAGAGGGTATCATATTAGGTGGCATTCTCAGGGAAATCACAACATGTATCTGTTGACTTTCTTGAAAATTTCCACAGCCTAATGGAAATAATAATCGTCAGACTCCCATTTAACAAACAGCTCCCCTGAACTGGGCACTGGGCCAAGTGTTTTATGATATATTACATCCCAACCTCATAACAACCCTGCTAGGCAGGAGAGATTATTCCCGTCTTACAGATGAGGGAACTGAGACTCAGAGAAGACAAGGGACTTGTCCAAAGCCACACCGTAATGCACTTGGCTTTGAAGCCAGACCCCAAAGCCTGTGCTCGCCCACTGGGCTTCCCTTTTGCCCCGACACTTACATAAAGCCCGTCTCAAAATCACAGAGCAAATACTACTTCAGGGTTACTGAAACAGCCCGAATTCCTGCAGATACTCCCGTCTACCATCCTCTCAGACACCTCAGAGGGCTAGAGTTAGAGTTCATAAAATTCACTTAGAGAAAAAGGGGCGAAAATGGTTTCCGAGCCAAGCCTTCTAATTATTTGCTTTCGTGAATAGACCATGAAGCGTGTGACTTTGAGGTGCAAGGCAGAGACAGGGAAACCAACGATGAGAAGAACAGCGGTGGCACCAAATGCTGGCAGGTGGTTTCTCCGAAGTGGACAGCGCTCGGCTGGGGGACAGGCAGCTTCGCCCCGTTTCATAGACCAGTGAGGTTCAGAGATGGTCATGAACTTGCCCAAGGGCTACACAGCTAGTAAGTGCTCCTGTATGGCCCCAAGTGCCCCACGGTGGAGGCAAATAACGGATGCCCTCAGCAGATGAAGTGGCAATGGCCTATTTTGTAGGCATCAGCAAAAATCTGTTGTATCTTTAAAATCATGCAAAATGTGTATTATACTCTATAAGATAACCTTGTTATCTTTATAGTAGAGCAAACGGGTTAAATTATTTATCAACTGAATTATTTAACTCTTCTCTCCTGAAATTGACGCTTTGGAAAGATGTGCCTGGTCTCTCCGCGGCGGCTTCATGACCGCACCACACGCAGCCACGTGCTGCTGGGAGGACGTCAGCCCAGCTGAAGAAGCACAGGCCTGTCTGAGTTCAGGGGGTAATTAGTTATATGTGATTGAAGGACCTAGTTCAAGGTAGCACAGAATAGTTTTTAACCACAGCATAGGGTTGTGAAAGCCCCATGGAATGTTACACTCATAACATTCACTGATTCATTCAACAGGTAAGACCTTGGGCCAATCCAACCCCAGAGGGGCCACTGCCCCAGCACCACAGACCCTCCCGGGAGCGATCAGGCAGATCAGACCAGCCAGATGAGGGGCTGGACCCTACCCTGTCCGAAGCCCACACTGGGGGCTGGTCTCACTGACCTTATGAAGGTGCGGAAGCCGGTGGGTCCCAGCTTCGTTGTCCCCTTGATTCCCAGGAACCGGATAAACAGGTTTGCCATCCTGTCCACCAGGCGCAGGTAGTTGAACTGCTGGGCGTACTTGGGGAAGACCTGCTTGAGGCAGATGGAGGGCAGGTGGGCTTCGGGACTGAGGGCGCCTCCGGAGGCGATGGCCAGACCACTATCGGAAGGACCTTCCTTTCCGGCTAATGGGTTCTCCCGCGGCTGAGACCTGAAGCACACAGGAATTAACGATTGAACCAACCGGAGCGGGCTGTACGGCAGACAGAGCACTTTCTCTCGCACATCCCTCCTTTAGTTGTCCAGCAACCTCAGGAGGTGGGCACTGTCACCATTTCTACGGTACAGGCCAGAGAACGGACCTCAGAGAAGTGACCTGCCCATGCTCACAGAGCTGGCGCATGCCAAAGCCAGGACCCGAACCCAGGACAAGGCTGGGCCTGGAAACTTGCAGGTCCCCTGTTCTACCATCCTGGTTCCCTGACATGGACAACTTCCTTTACTACGCTCATGAGTGAGAGAATACTCGATTACGGAGCAGTCTGGGCTTGATTTTAAACTCCTACTTATGGGTAGTAATTGAATAATTAAGAAATATAAAAATCTCATTGAGGGCTGGCAAGAAGCCATAGGCACAGTTCAATGAACAATTTGCAAAGATACATCAGTTATCCGACTCCAGGAATAGGCACCATTACGTTTTCTGGCTTAACTATTTTCTTATTTGGAACTCATGCAAAAAAAAATGATTATAGTGTTGTGATTCCTTAGTCCGGGTGTTTTATTCTGAAATTACTCTGATATTCAAGAAAATGCACAGCTAATAACTCTAATATCTACCCCTCTCCTGGAATGTTCTTCTCACCTCCCGACCCACATTTCCAACTACCCCCGCCCCATTTAACCTCCAGAAGGGCCCACAGGCACCTCTGACTGAAATGATCACTGCCCCTCAGTCCCCATCTCCTTGACTGTGAGGTCTGCCAGTGTCCAGGCAGGAGGCACTCTGCTCCGCAGCCAGTCCCGCCTCCCGAGTGTTCCCTGGCACCAGCTCTGCTCTCACCTGGACCCACAACAGGGCCTCCTGCCTCCAGCCTTTGCCAGCCACAGACCATCCTGCACACTGGCACCCAGGGTACCCTTCAAAGCAAACCTGATCAGGTTGCCTGCTTTCTACAGCTCTTCAGTGACCCCCGGGAGCCTATACGATGAAGTCATACTCCTCACTCTGGCACTCAAGGCCATTCCCGATTTCTCCCCCACCCTCCTCATGTCCTGTCACTGCCCCAGGCACACTATACCCTTCAAGGCCTTGAGCCCTCCCTGCCGCCCACCCTCTGCCCATCGGCCTGGCCTGGCCAGAGCCTCGGTGCTCACTGGACACCCAGCGCCCTTCTACCCACACTGCCCCTCTCTGCACTTGCAGCTCATCTCCCTTTCCTGTCTCCTGCCCTGCCCATAGCTCACCTGGGGCCAGGTGTGACCCTTTCCACCTGCGTGCCCCAGGGCCAGGTGTCACCCTTCCCCACCTGTGCATCCGTTCCTGAGACAGAATCCTGAGCATGTTGAACGTGGACAGTAAATACTAACCAACTGATTAACTGATCCAGAAAAATGAGGAGCATGTCTCGTGGTACTGAGCTCAATACCAAGGCCGCTCTCTACCCTTTCCTTTATTAAATGGCCTTTATCAAATGCTCCCACTTCCAAGCCCTCAGTCACCCAGTTGGGCCATCCCGGTATCTTTGTACTGGCTTTCCTCTGCCGTTAAGACCTTCCCCTGACCCTGGCTGCCCGACTCTCTCTGTTCCACTTTCAAAACCAGCTCAGATGACGCTCCGCCACGCCAATGACTCCCTTCCACACCCCGCTCCTGTTCCGTGGACCTGCCTCTTTGTCCCCTTGTCAAGCTGCACTACATTTGTCCATATACCTCTACTTCGTGAGCTCCTGGAAGGCAAGGACCACATCTTATTCAACCCTGTTTCTATAGGACCTGGCGCACAGTAGGCGCTTGGGAGACGTTTCATAAAGTTGATTGAATTGGGGAAAGTTTGATTCTAATAGCAAGGTAAGCCTGACGTTAAAAAATCAAGGCTATGATCATTTGTGTCCCATAAGCTCTTTTAAATGGGAAAGATGAGAGAGAGACACCGTGCTTGACAGCCCCCCAAAGTGGTCTTCTCTGCGCACTGGTCCAAGGAGCCAGCTCCTAAGAAAGAGACCGGCTGATGTGAACACTAAATCTGTCAGTTCTGTTCACGGCTCCTTCTAAGTGGGTCTTGACACTGGTCTCAAAGGAAGTCAGAGGGGAGACCAGAGCAGCGCGAAGGAAAACCCCTTTGAAGTTCAACAGTGCGGCCCTGGCCAGGCGGCAACATTGGCTGGAGCGTCATCCTGTACGCCGAAAGGTTGTGGGTTCAGTTCCTGCTCAGGGCACATACCGAGGCTGCAGTTTTGATCCCCGGCCAGGGTGTGTATAGGAGGCAACCAATTGATGTTTCTCTCTCACATTGATATTTCTCTCTCTCTCTCTCTCTCCCTTCATCTCTCTCTAAAATCAATAAAAACATATCCTCAGGTGAGGATTAAAAATAAAAAAGTTCAACAGTGCAGAAGGTTCCAGGGGAACAGTGCTCCCTCCTGCAAAGGGGAGCAGCCTGGTTCCTCCCGAGAAGCCCAGGTTCCCAGGGGGGCACAAGCTGGCTTCATCCTCATCTCCTTCAGCTGGACACAGGACATGAAAGTCAGGTGGCTCCTTCTCAGGTGAAATGAAATGTCCCCTATTAAGGTTACAGGTAGAAAGACGAGAAAAAGAAAGCGGCACTGTTACTGGCAGTTCGCTCTTAAATGACTGGATCAGTGGCAATCACCGACTTTGTAAGCACTCGTTAGGTTTTTGGTGAGGGGGAGGATTTGGAAATGTACGGTGTGAATACACCCAGCGACCAGGAAAACAGCTCAGAGAACTCTTCAATCAACACAACTGTCCCGCCCGCATGATCTCATCTGCCCTTCACACACCCCGTCCCACCGGAGAAACCGAGGCGCAGCAGGGTGGGGCCCCCGGCCCCGGCTGACCCGGGTCCTAAATCCCTTCCTCCGACCCGTGCCCGCTCCGCTCCCACCGCCACTGCAGCACCTCCTGCTGATGTCGGGAGTCACGGAATCCTAAGTGCTGCTGTTTACTGTGTGCTTTACATCGTTTTTATCGATTCCGATAGTAATTCATGCCCTTTGTAGACGACTTGAGAAATGTATAAAGGCATCAGAACCATTTGTAATCCCGCGAGTCAGGGATGAACAGTGCTAACGTTCTGATTTATCTGTGACGTTAGGATCACATGACACGCAGAGAAAATCCTTCTTCTTGCATGTCACAGGGATCTTCCGTGGCACTGTGTGTGTTCAGGAGCGCGGGTCCCCATGGACGTGTCACCTGCCGCATTCTGCCCGCACCATGGCAGCTGGCCGTTCCCTCGGGGACGAGGGCGTGTCCAATGGCCTGCCTTCGACGACACAGGCGGGTGGCCCGAGTGATGTGCCCCTCAGGGCGCAGCTAGACGCAGCCTCGGAGATTGTTGTCCAATGATGCCGTCCATTTTCCCTTGTTATGTTCTAACAATGCACGCTCGCCATTTTTAACCCAGGGCACAGTTCAGTACACTCAGCACCTCCACAAGGTTGTGGAGCCCTCTCTGGTTCCGGAACATTTTCACAACGATGTCATTTTAGAGAAACCTTAGTCCCAGGTAGAGAGGGACAGGAGCACCAATGGGTCATTTAACCGGCAGATCCCTGGCACAGTGGCCTTCGCTTGGGCTGCCCTGGGGATGGGGACCCTACCACCTCCAGGGGACCTCTCGGGTTTTCCTGACGGCATGTCAGAGGGTGCCTCCCGCGGGTGCCCGCAGCCTGCTCCCACCCCCCACACACACACACACAGCCGTTCTCATGTCTCTTGGGGGGTGCTGCTCGTACTGGATAGGTGCCATGTCCCTTCCCTCCTCACCCCGGTTAATAACCTCAAGGTGAAAGGGCCTTCCGAGCCACAGGTGTCACGTCCGTGGGCTCAAAGCCACAGACCCAGGGGGAAAGAGTTTCACTCGACTGGAAGAAGGCAGTAAAGATAGAGCTGATATGGCCCTGGCCGGTTTGGCTCAGCGGTTAGAGCGTCAGCCCGCGGACCAAAGAGTCTCGGGTTCGATTCCAGTCAAGGGCACGCACCTTGGTTGCAGTTCAGTCTCGGGCGCTGGTCCAGGTCGACCAGGTCCCGTGGGAGGCAGCCATCGATGTGTCTCTCTCAGGTCGATGTGTCTCTCTTTCCCTCCCACTCTATCTGAAGATAAATGGAACAATATCCTTGGATGAGAATTTAAAAAAAAAAAAAAAAAAGACATAGCTGATATATAAGAGGAAATAAAACAATGAGAAATAGTATCTTTGCTGCAGATAATTTTAGGTATCACATTGAGATCCAGGTTATCACAAATACTATAAAATCCTGTTTTTACTTAATAGCACTTTCATGGAAATGTCAGGTTTATGAAATAGAAGCGACTAGTGAAGAAGATATAAATCAAGCTTACCAGTCCTTTGGGGTAGTTCTTTTAAACTGAATTTGGTGTATCCTTGATTCATTAAAATAGGGGAAAGAACCCCGGGATGGTTTATCTATTATAGTTTTAAAATAAAATGGAAATATTTTTTATTAAAACTCTTGTGAAAAAACACCCACCTCTATTTTGTCTGGCAAGCCTACTGTCAAAAATCACCGGTATTTATTGGGGTCCTAACTACATATATTTCAAGCATTGTGCCAAGCGACTTACCCGTATCATCTCATTTGTTCGTCATAACAATTCTATGAGGCAGGTGGAAATCGGTCCCATTTCACAGATTAGGAATCTGAGGCCCAGAGAACCCAATACATGCCCGATGTCACACAGCAATAGTGGAATCGGGATTTACACTCAGGGCTGTCTCACTAAACACTGTATGCTTAGTTCACTATATCGTTCCTGTGCTAATTTGATTTAAGTCAAACCAGAGACTCTTCTTCTTTTGTGTGTGAGCTGCATATATTCCAGAAATTAACCATAGAGGAAGGCAGACTAAGCAAGGTAAAGTGGCCGATTTGGAGAAGGTGCTCGAATTCTCTCAGAGAAATAATTTCCATTTTTAGTTAAGCAACCCTTCAATAATGTATTCACTCATGAACCACTTCCCAAGCACTTACCTGTCCCAGGGGCCTGGGATACACGGTGAGATGCACACAGTCCCCACCCAGAAGCACTTGACCAGGTGGGGAAAGACAAGCCCCATCCGTGAACCACCACCGAGGGGGATGGAAGTGGCCAGGGGAGTGTCCAGAGGTGGGACCCAGAGCCTGTGGAAGGAGCAGTTTGCCGGGTCTTGGCGGGAGGTGGTATGCCCAAAGAGAAACATGCAGGCATATGACATGTGCCCATGTGGGCCTGGGTCTTACAGGGTCTGGAAGATCAGACAAAGAATGAATCTGTCAGCGGTGTGGACCTTGGACCGCGGTGGGGGCTGGAGGATGTCAGGAAGCTACTGGAACACCCGTCGGTGATTCTGAAAGCGTGGTCCCTGGACCAGCAGCATTGGCATCACCCGAGAGCTCGTTAGAAATGCACATTCTCGGCCTCACCCAGACCTGTGGACTCAGACCTGTGAGCAAGCCGGGCAATCTGTTTTAGGAAGCCCCGCAGTGATGCTGATGCCGGCCAAATTCTAGCTGAAAGATGACTTTGGTCACTGCTTGGCCATGGGGGACGGAAAGGGAGCAAACGCCCTGGCTCACGTTCCTGGTGGCCCTGCGGTTCGGCAGGACAGCGGAGGCCAGTGGTGCTGCGCTGGCCAAGGGAGGCAAGCGGGCTTCCCTCCCCGTCGTTTGGCCGGGACCTGTCCCCCAGTTACTTGGAATTTCAAGTGCACATTGGCAGTCCTGAAGAAACTGCTAGCTATGCGCCACAGAAGTCCCTTAGATTAGCCCAGCAGCTCATTTAAAGAGTTGGAGGATGAAGTCACTAAAAATAAACATAACTTTTGCAGCCCAGCCCTGTCACTTGATAAACGTCTGCCATCAGAGCAGCCTCGTTCCCTTGATGGTGACGCGGAGCTATTTGAAGAGAAGGCGATTAGACACCAGAACGGGTGAGGCATGTGTTTCCAAACTGATGAGCACAAGGACCGAGTGAGGGAGCTCTGTCTGATGTTCAAGCCCTGTAAGATCTAGACCCACACTGGGTCTGTTCCCACCTGCTCGCCTCCATGCCGCCGGCCTCGGGACGCTCACCTGGCCACTCCCACCTCACTGGGTCACCTTCTTCCACAGCACGCTGGACACCAGTGGCAGCACACACAGAACACTCACTGTGTGCCAGGAACTGCAATTCTGAAACATCGAACCCTGATGAAATCCTATGAAGTCGGTGTTATTATCACTCCCATTTTACAGATGGGCAAACCAAGGCACAAAGACACAGGCTAATAGGTGGTGGATCGGGGACAGAAACCCAGGCAGGCAGAGACCTTGTTTCCGACCGCCTCCCTGCACGGGAGTTAGCAGGCACTGGGCACCCTGGCAGGGACCCTATGGATTAGGTACTGTAAGTGGCCCCACTTTTACTGATGAGAAACATTAGCTTCAGAGAGGTCAGATGACTTTCCGAAGGTCACTCCGCTATTAAGTGGCTGAGAGGATTTGAACCCGGATCTGTTTGAGTTCAAAGCCCAGGTGCTTTCCACTCCATCAGCTACAGCGTATCGTGGTTATGCAACTTCTCTGAGCTTGTTTTCTCCTCCCTTACGGTGGAGAGAAGTCTCTGACTTATGGGGTGGTGTGGGGCTTACGAGGGAGAGTGGCTGGGAGGGCACCGAGCCTAAGCCCAGCACAAAATTGTTTCAGATCAAAAACATGGCCTTTCTAGAAAGCATCCAGAAGAACCTGCTGGGCGGGGGGCGACTTGTAACTGACCTCAGTGTGATGACCTGGGAGGGACCAGCACTTATCTGGGCGGGGCTGTTCCATGATGATGGCCAAACAAATCACCCCCTATGCGGGTGGGTAATTTGAAAGGCCCGATGGCAACAGCAGCAGGCTAGGTCTCTGTCCCCACTCAGGATGAACTCCCAGAGCTGCCAGACCGGGGTTCTGCAGGAGCATCTTCCTGCCAGGCCAGGCGACGAATGAACACCAGGACGGACATGAGGACATGCTCTTGGCCCCCATTCCCACAGACCAGAACTCACACTACTGCAGAGCTGAAGGGCCTTTAGGGGTCATCGGGCCCAGCCCTCTCATTTTCTGGATGAAGGAACTGAAAGCTGGTTTTACAAAGACCTCCCAATACGCCTCTTTGCTCACAGGGCTCTATCTGCCCTGCCCCTCCACACACAGCAGGTGTCTCCTGGCCCCTCTGGATCTCTGTGTCTCACAGCTCGGGCAGTTAGAGGCAATGAACCGTGCTGTCGCCCAGGCCAGGGAGGGCGCCTGCCTGGTGGTCCGAGGGAGCAGGGGCCCAGGGGTAGACGGAGGCTCCATTGGAATCCCAGCTCTGCAGTCTCCAGCTGGGTGACCTCGGGCAAGTCAGATAACCTCACAGCTTCGCTTTCCTCTTATACAGAATGGGAATAATAATGGTACTTAACCTTTAGAACTGATGTGATTACAGAGCAAACTGGATGCAGGGTGCTTAGCACAGCGCCTTAGTACCTGCTAGACACTTCGATTGGATTCACGACATCTTTATCTCCCCTGCGCCATCCTCTCCAGAGGCTGGCTCCCTGTCTGGCCGCCAGCCTCAAGGGCAGGCATACAGCTCTGGGAACTCAGGAGAACGTGGGGTTTCTTTAACCACTTCCTGACGTTCTGCCCCACCCCAGCCCGGTTAACTAGACACCAGGCTGTGCCCTGCAGGCTGGCTGCCTCGGCTCCGATGGCACCTGCCTCTTGCACCAACCTAACTGAATCCCGGGAGGAGTCTCATTTCCTTGGGCCTCAGTGGAGACTTGCCCCTTATCTGATAATCTGGTTCCCGGCTGAGGATCACTGATGTCACAAAATAATGCCCCAAAGTAACTGCCTCTCTCCACATGCAGAACAAGTTGAACTGTGGACTTAGAAGGGACACTAGCAATGACCTTATTCTTTTCCCTTAAGGGAGGTAGAAGCAATGTCACTTGCTTGAGGTGGTGGCAAAGGCAGGCCCAAATCTCCTGACTCCCTGCCCAGAGCCTTGAAAAAAGAAAAGGAAAAAAGAAAACAAACAAAAAAACCTGTATCACTATTGAGCTGAAATGTCCGAGAGGCCAAAACTCTGATACTGAGTGAGAAGCGTCTGTGTCTCCCAGCCGCCGGCAGGCAGGGCGCGGATTTATTTTCGCCCAGAAGGGCTGGGGCGTTTCTCTTCAGCCCTTGGAGCGCTTCGCCGCTGCGCCTGCGGCCGGTGCCTCCCGCCTTGTCCGCCCTGGTGCGCGCTGCCCCCTCCTGCTGGAAACGCTCCTCCCAAATTACCCACTTGAGAAACACTCACCCTTCAAATCTCAGGTCTCACGTCACCTTTTCCAAAAAGATTTCCATAGCTATTGGAGAGAGGCTCGACCGTCCCTTTCTGTATAAGCTTCCAGACTTTGTCCACCATCGTCCCCATCACTGCCTCCTTCGCAGTCACTGTCCCGACCCAAAGGGTGGTCTGTGCCGTGGTTTGGTGCCCATGTCCTTCCCGAAAGCCCGGGCGGGCGGGCAGCGCTCTCACTCGTCATGACTCTGTTTATAGCCCCACCACATTCCTGGCACACAGTAGGTGCTCAGAGTATCTGGCAGCAAATATAGTCATTGTGTCACTGAGTTCTCACGCCATTCCAATTAATTAGACACAATTACTGGCTCAAGTTTACGTCTGAGGATACTGAAGTTTCGAGAGGTTAAGTCAGCTGCCTAAGCGATAAGGCCGGGACTGAAAGCCCTGGCTGTCTCCAGAGGCCCCCTTTTAACCGGACACTCCCACACCCCTCTGCTTCTGGTTGCCGGAATGACTCTCTCCTCCTCCCTCTCTCTCCTGGTTACTGGGAAGAGCCTGTCTGTCTCCGGAGAACAGGAAGGCGCTGTCTACGCAATGACTGTCATCAGTGGTTGTATTAGCCTCTGTTTTACAACCTCCAAAATTAGCAGAGAAGGCCAACTTGAGCGTTCATTGTCTAGTTCTGCTAATGAAGGGATCCTTTTAATTACACACTCAGTGCCTATCCGCGAAACAAAGCATCTGAGTGTTTAAACACAGTTCTGCCGCAGAGTTCAGGGCTGTGTGAATACAGACCATAGGGGGAAAGTCATGCATAGAAGTTCTTTCTTGTTGAGAATGTAATTCTTTTTGGCATTCAATTTCTTCCAAACCCAGTTCATTTTCTACAGGAATCCTAATTCTCCTTTGTATACAGTACGCTCGGCACACCCTTGTCCAAGGGATTCAGTAGGCGTGTCCCACGTCGAACATCCTTCTCCCTTAGATTTCAGATGAAATGTTTGCCTTGTGAATTTCACTTGTCACTGATTTGCCTTCAGGGTGCTCCCCACCCAGGGGTGCCAGTGCGGCCGGCTGGTCAATCCTGCATTATGGGTGTTGAATGAAAACCATCTTCGCTGGACTGTGTCCCAGGGGCTCGTGGCGTTTGCATCTCATTTTCCAAGGCAGTTTCTGTATCATTCTGTGTGGGATTTTCACTAATGTAAACGATGCCTATGGAACTGATCCCACAGACCTTTCTCAGACAATGCTGCCCTGACTTTGCATTTGCATGTGGTCAGGGGGAAAGGTGAGTAGCTCTTACTGAGCCCCTCCTGAGGGCCAGGAACGCTCCAGTACAGTGACTGTCCTGGTCAGGCCATACCGAGACCTTAGGAGGGAGAGATTAACCTACACTCCGGAGCCAGAACGCCTGGGTCGGAACCCTGGCCCTGTCCCAAACCAGCTGGGGACCTTGGAAACGGGTCTTAACCTACTGGTGTCTTAGTATCTCTACCTGTGTCACGGGGGTAATAATTCTACCTGTGTCACAGCACTGTTGTGAGAATTAAATGGGCAAATGCATGTAGAGCGTTGAGAACCATACAGGGCATTGGTCAAGTACTCAAGGTCACACGCCTCCTAAATGGTATGGAGGTGGCGGGAGGACTCAGGGTCTGTCTGACTCTTGTGACCCTGTTCTTTCCAGGCTTCCAGCGAGGTGAGGGCCCTCTCCTAGGAGACCACAGTCACAGCCCTCACCCTGGGAGCACGACCTACAGGCTCACTCTGACCTCAGCATGAGCACCCTGGTTTCTGCCTGTACTGCTCCGAACACTGCTCCCTCCCGGTTTACCATGGACCTCCTAATTGCCACTGACCTTCTCCATCTTTCTGCAGTTGGCTTCTCGGGGCGTCCGAAGCCGTCGGCCCCTCTTTCTGAAGCTTGTGCCTGTGCACGCCCCCAGTGTGTTCCCATTCCCCGCTCCTTCCTCTGAGGACCGCCGTGGAAGGCGGTCCCCTAAGCCTCTGTCTGACCCGCTTCCTGCCCGCAGAGCCTCCGGGCCACCTCACGGACACACGGAGATGGCTCCAAGATCCCCTCGTGCCTCAGAGCTGGCGCCTGGGCGCCTGTCCCGCTCACCCCTGGCCACCGCCGGGCCCCACTCCTGCGCCTCCTCCCACGCTCACTTCCAAGGCCAGCTAGCCCACCGCCTCCCTGATCCCTCCCACCCAGAAATACCGGCGCTCTTCGGGATTTCCCGCAGCCCTTGTCTGCACCTCTCTTGTGGAACTGTCATTCTCCAAACTTACATTATGGCCATTGAAGCCTGTGGCTTCTTTCTCCCACAGACTGCGAGCTGGCCGAAAATAAATCCATTTTTGATCCCTTCATAATACTGCCCATGTGAGAGGTGATGCCAAAAAAAAAAAAAAAAAAAAATGTGCTGAGAAATGACCGTGTAAGAAAAGTATTCTTTAGGACAAATAACATGAATTTGGTGTAATTTTGCTCAAAGGCAAGAAAACATGGAAGGTGACCTCCGGGTGTCACTTTCAGCTTGAGGTTCTATACAGACATTGTTTAGTGTAATGATACAATAATAATTTATGCTCATAAGAGTGACAGTCTTCCTGGGCCCATGCTGGACTAACCGTCTGGCCTTGGGGATGTCGTTACTGCCCAGCCCGTTCTCCTCTGTGAAATGGACAATGGCTCCACCTCACAGAGGGCCGAGGGACGCGATGGGTGACAGACACAAGAGGCCAGCATCCCGGCTGGAGCGCTAAAGCAACAGTAGTTACCACTCACTTGACACCTTTACCGACCCCCCTCGCCCCCAAATCAGGGACATCAGGTCAGCTCGAGCCCAACCCCCTCCAGGAAGATTTAGCTGCCTCCTCTAATCCATAACGTTCTTCTCCTTCGAGAACTTTGGTCCTAACAAAATTAGGTTTGAAAAAATGCAGCTAATAAATTAGGCATGCATATTAGCAATCAGGTCCAGAGAGAAAGTCTCTCTTTTCTTTATGCAATTTGAATTCCCCTAACATAGAGTTGTTGTCAAAATCCATTAAAGTATTTAATTTCACTTGTCATTGCACAATTCCCCAAGCAGACATCCAGACAGTTCGCGGTGCTGTTTCGCACAGAAGTACTAAATGTTTAGTTATCATGGTACATTTTTTAGATGATGTCTCCCTGATGGCTCTAGAGACTAAGAGATTGCCCAAGTTCAAGTACAAGGTTAAGACAGGGTGGCAGTGCTGTAGGGATTACACACCAAGCAGGCCACTTACTGCTGAGTGACCTTGGGGAAGGCACCTAACCTCTCTGAGCATCAGTTTCCTCATTTGGAGAGTGGTGGCAATAACACCAGGTGCACAGGGTTCTAGCGAGCACTATGGAAAACCAAATGTAAAGAAATTTGAAGAACGCCAGACATGTCACTGGTGCTCCATACGAGATAGCTTGAACAGCCCCAGGACTTGGAGACGCACAGACTGGGGCCCAGAGACCGCTGCACACACTCACCGCCCCCTCCTCAAGGGACAGCCTTAAGGGGCAGTGTGCTGACTGGGACACGATGGTCAGTACCACCCAGTCCTGACACCTTCTCCTTGTACCGTGGCCTCTCCAAACACACATTCAAACACACGAATACCCGCACTGGACCAGCTCACCTGGCGGGGATAAAAGGTCTCCATGCCAACGGGCACGTGGTAGGGACCCCCTCTCCAAGAAAGAAAACCAAAGAGAGTCTGTCATTTAGTTTCCCTGCTAACGAACACGAGCTGAAGTCAGAGCTGGCCTCTTCCTTGGTTGTCATGGCAAAGCCGACTGACCTATGCTGTCCAGCGGGGGGAGCAAGGGCGACATTTGGGAGGTGGTGGTGGTGGGGGGGATGAACAATGAGGTTCGTGAGAGAAGTATTCTCATCTGGTTTTCCAAAAAACAAAAACGGCTGGCGAAAGTATACCCCTCGCCAGGGAATGGAGAAATTCCAGTTTTTATCATATCGTCCTTTGGGGATTGTAAGTGGACCTAGAGGCCATCAGAAAGGCCAGTTCAAACCCGGTGAAGGAGCGATGTTGTTTCCTCCGCAGAGGGAGGGAAAGCACCGCTCGTGCCTCGTGTCATGCTCTGCATGTGGGGACCTGAGCCCCCGCCCACACGGCGGCCTTCTGCTGCGGCGCAGTGCCCAGTCCATGGAGCAGCTTCCCACCGTGCCTCACGCAACCTGGGCCACAGCGAGGGAAGAATAAAGCAGTGTGCCCATTTTACAGGCCAGAAAACTGAGCGCTGCGACCATGAGCCAGTGAGGACTGACACTTCCAGTGTCTCTTTTCTCCTTTGTGCTCTGCCTCCCACCCATCTGTGACAGTGCTTTCTACCAAACGGGTTCCAGCCTTTCCCTCACTCTCAAGCCCTGTTTGGCTTTTAAAAGTCACCTTCTGAATCCAACACCTGCCAGTCAAATCCGCCCAGATGTCCCACTTGCATCCAAGTTGAACACAGTTTGTCCCCCCAGTGTGCCACAAACCGCTTCTTGCCGTTTCCATGTTGTCACTGGCAGCTTTATCTTCCCAGTGCGTCAAGCTCAAAACCTTCAAGTCAGCTTTGGCTTCTCTCTGCCTCCCCCTGGTTTCTGGGGGCCTGTACAGAAGTTCCCCTCTGTCCCCCCCCTTCAGAAGCAGTAAGCGGGCTCACCACGGAGGCTGGGGGTCAGGGTGCCGAGCGCTGGCTGAGTTTGTGCCGGTGCGCTGAGCACGCACTCTCCTTTGATTCTCACCACCGCCCTTTGGGGTTACTGTTGCTCCTTCCAGGATTCCCATTTTCCGTATGAGACACAGAGTGGCGACATGTTTGTCCAAGGTCACTGGATCAGCTAAGAGCCCTCACTCACAACAGCACGCGGAGCTCCTTCCCAGCCGGTCAGGAGGAGGGGCTCGTGGCAGCGTGTCGGTGTCTCAGCACGGAGCTCGGACCCGCCTCACAGCCTCTGAGGAGTGAGGACCTGACTGAGGGCCTGTGGTCTCCTCCCCACGGTGGCCTTGCTCACTGTGACCTTGGGGAAACACCCAGATAACAGCTGGAGGTCTGCAGCAGGCTGAAGAGTGGCCCTCGCCTCTAGAATGTGTCGATGTGACCTTGTTTGGAAAAGGGTCTTTGGAAATGTAATCAAGCTAAGGATCTCGGAGACGAGATTACCCTGGTTTAGAGTGGCCCCAAAGCGGCGACAGGCACCCTTAGAATAGGACGGCAGAGGGACCTGACACACACGTGCAGCGAAGAGGCTGCGGGAGGCAGGCGGAGACTGGAGCGATGCTGCCACCAAGGAACTCCTGGAAGGAGCCAGGAAGGCTGCTCTCCCGGGAGAATCCCTCCGGAGCGGCCACACACCTTGATTTCAGACTTCTGGCTTCCAGAACTGTGAAGGATGACATTTCTGTTTTAAGCCACCACGTTTGTGGGAACTTCTTACAGCAGCCTTAGGAAGCCAATACACACAAGGTCTCAGTTTCCTCATCTCTGAAATGGGTAACCTCAAAGAGCTGCTGTGAGATCATGTAACTGAAGGCAACTCGAACAGTGCCTGGCACACAGTGGGCCCTCCATACATGTTCGTTGAAACAAACTAAGATATTCTGAGTCATTATCTTGGAAACGTCTCCCCAGGGCACCCCTGGCTGACCGCCTCCGTCTACAATATCAGGCTTGTAAAATGTTTAACTTCAGACCCCAGGAGCCAGAAGGAGTACCGCCCTGAGCCCAGGCGCGGGGGTGACAGGGGCCCGCAGAGCCGGCTGCATCCTCGTGAGGCCGGTGGCTCGGGGCTGGTCTGTCTCCAGCTCTGATGAGCCTGTCACGGTGGGTTTCACAAAACATCTGTTTCGGGAACAAGCCTGTTGTTTCAGGCAAGCTCCAGAGAAAATAGTATGTTTTTCCTATACACAGCCATGACATGTTCACTGAAGCTGAATATTTCTCAATGTGACCAATCTCCGAAGTGGCAGAAGCCCATCAGACTTCCAGGACGCGGCTCGCGGGTGGGCAGCCCAGCGCCTGCCTTGGCGCCCGCAGACCTGCTCACACTGCCGGCTGCTGGGGACGCGGCTGGGCGGAGGGGAGGGGAGAAGTGGGCTCTCTGAAATCGGTCCCTCTAAAGGTGATGATTCATTCCGCAAGGGAGTCAGGTCCCCAGGCTTCATGCATATGGATGGCCGCAGCGGCCGAGCGATAACCTGCAATTTCTCTCCCCACGTGAGCTGACTGCAGTGGGCTCCGGAGAACATGACTGGGCAACGAGCTGCCTGTGCACACACCAATGGTCCCCGGGACCCTTCGCTGGACTTAACTCATTCCGGCTCAGCTATCCCATGACACGTGGGCGGACTGTACCGTGGCATGAGATGGAGAGAGGACCAGAAGGCAGACCAACAACTGGAAGGGGACGGACACTTTCCCTGTGGTCCCACGGGTGAAGGGGGGGCGTGGGCTGAAGGAGCGAACCCCTCAAGATCCTCCGGGTAGAGGCTCCGCGAGAGCAAACACAGGAAAGCTGTCCGCTTCTCCTTTGGCCCTGGGTAGAGTGAGAGGCTGCCACCCCCAGGAGGGCAGATCAAGTCCAGAACCCCCGCCTTCACAGACAGTCTCCTCCGGCCAGGGCAGCCGGCTGGTGTGCTCCTTGGGAGTCCAGCCTGAATGGCTCTGGGTGGGGCAGCGGGGCCTGGAGGGAGCCCGGAGCTTCCCCGCTGTGGTGTCCCCACCCCTAATCCTTGCAGCTTTGGCCTCCAGTCCCTACTCCAGGTCTCTGGGTCCCAGGCTCCTCTTGGTCCCAGCATTGACCCCTTCCTCACCAGTTGCTGCTGGGGTCCCAGTATCCCATGGGGGCAAGCCCACCCTGGTGACCTCTAAGCCACCAAGGCTAGGTGGGTATAGCACAGACGGCAGTGACTCTGGTCCAACTTCCTCTGACTGTCCTAAGCCCTGCAGACGGCTCCCAGAGGGAGCGACAAGGGAACCGATGTGTTTAGGAAGGAAACAGCTTCAAGTCCCAGACAGCAGTGAGTCTGAGGCCCTCGCTCTGCACGTAAACGAGGCTGAGCTCCGGAGACAAGACGTGACTTGTCCCAGGTTTCCAGGCACTTGGTGAAGAACCCATGTTTCCCAACTCCTGGGGAAGTTTGCTGTGACAATGTCCTTAGCTCGTCCTTGGGCCCATGTCAGCTCTTTGCAGACGGGCCCGTCGGCCCTGTTTCTGCCTCTCCAGAGCAGCGAGGGCTAGGCCCAGAGCAGGGGCTCAGTAACTGTTACTTAGACTTGGCTGAATAGGTCCCCTTCATCAGACACGGACACGTTCCTGACGCCCATGCCAGGTACAATTTCAGGATTCTGTGAACACCTCAGCTTGCAGAAGGGAGGTGCTGTTCCTGCCTAAATGTACTTGTCATGTCACTGTGTTCAGTTGTGCTAGCCTGACTGTGACCTTGTGTCCACACAGTGACAATGGCTGCTTATGGGCGGCGAGGGCATCCAGGCACTGCTGGGGACCTTGAACACAGGTCCTGTTTAGTCCACCCTCATCCCTGTCGGGTAGGATTGATCAGCCACTCTTTATAGGTGGAGTGGTTTGTTCGAGGTCACACAGCTGTCAGGTGCTGGCGCGTAGATTCTAGTTTAGCTGCGGTTTTACCAAAGTCAGGCTGTTCTGACGTAAGAATAGTCATAACATGTAAGGAAAGTTTACTCTGTGCCAGGCATGGGACATGCATGAACTCATTCTCACAACAACCGATGAAGTACCATCTCCACCTGACAGGGAGGACAAACAGATAGAGTGACTGACGTCACAGAGTGACATCAGCAGGTGACCGAGCGTCTAGAGGACGGGGACTAGCCGCAGGCAGACAGCTCAGACTAAGGGGCGAGGGGCAAGAGGACCGCCAGAGCTGGGCGGACTTGCTAGCGGAGTGACTCTGGGAGATCACTGCAAAGATTTTTAAAACATTTTCATAAAATATATATAACATAAATGTTAGCATTTTAACAATTTTTCCGGGTACCGCTCAGTGCCATTCACACTGTTGTGCAAACATCACCACCATCTATCTATGGAACTTTGTCATCTTCCGTTAAAACTGCAACTCTGTATCCATTCCGCCCTCCCCCAGCCCCTGGCGACCACTGTTCTACTCTCTGTCTCTGTGAATTCGACTACTCTAGGGACGTCAGAGAAGTGGAAACATACAGTGTGTGTCCTTTTGTACCTGGCTTATTTCACTGAACATAATGTCCTCGAGGTTCATCCATGTTGTAACATGTATCAGAATTCCCTTCCTTTTAAGAGCTGAATAACCTTCCATCGGGTGTAGACACCGTATTGTTTCTCACTCATCCGCCAGTGAACACCTGGGTTGCTTCCACCTGCCGTGGCTCGTGCTGCTAAGAACTCTGGCAGATTCCTTGTAAGCTAGCTCATCACTGTCTGCCTCAAACCTGAGGCTCCAGCGTTGTCCCCCAGCTCAGAAAGAGATTCACCACCCACCCTGTGCCTGGGCCAGAAACCAGAGAGAAGAGATTAACTCACCCTCTCCGCCACCTCGAGTGGCCAAGTCTTGTCCCTCTGTCACCTCGGTCCACCACTTCCCTCTGTTCCTACTGCCATTCCCCATAATTCAAGCCACCGGCGCCTGTCATCTCATCGGTGGGTCACCTGAATTTCAACAGCCTCTTCACCAGTCTCCTTGCTTCCAGTCTCCTCTTTCAACATCCTTCATATCACAGCCAGACCGCAGCTCTGACTGTCATTGGTGGCCCTAGCCCTGTTCTTGGCTCTCCCTCTCGCTTCCTTCAAGTGCTTGTGGAGATATCCCTGTCTCAGACACACAGTGGTACTTCCCCAGCCCTCTTCCTTGCTCCGCTGCTCCCTATAGCACTTACCACCACTTATCAGAGCACAGATTTTGCACATTTAGATTTTGTTTTTTGTCCATCTCCTGCACTCTGACCCTGCAGCCCCAATAAAGACTGACAGTTTCACAAAGGCAGGGGGTTTTGATGGCGCTGGTCACCACCGCCTCCTCAGTCCTGGCACGCAGTAGGTGCTATGGATACTGGCTGGGTGTGTGAATGCATGCATGACCGGCTCCTCGCCCCTCAGGAGGAAGTCGGAACTCTCCGGCCTGGTCAAGTCCTTGCAGGCTCTGGCTCCGTGCCCCTCTGTAGCCCCTGCCACACCACGTTCCCCTGCAAACTGGCCAGACCACACTGCTTGCCAAGCCCTTCTCTGATGTGCCCACCTGGGCCTCTGCACACGCCGTCGCCTCTGCCCAGGATGGCGATGTCACCTCGCCCACCCTTCTGCTGGCATGGATGGCCCTCCACTGTCCTCCATGGCACCCTTTTGACCTCTTTTGAACCTTTCACACTGTGCTGTGACTGCTCATTGACTTGTCTGCAGCTGTCTGCACACGGCCGGCTCCGCGAGGACAGGGTCCTCTCGCTCGCTCTTAATTCTCAGGGCCACGCACCAAGCACGCCGCAGGCACGCAGCGAACGTCCAGGGGACATGAGCCTGCCTCTTGAGTCTCCGCTGCTTCACGTGTGAAGCAGGGGCCACGCCACTCCTGCAGGGACCCGAGGATTCGAGACAACATACAGAATGGGCGGCACCTGGCGCGGCTCCTGGCGCACGGTGGCCACTTCACACCCAGCAGCTCAGTGCGGCACCCGGAGGCAATGGGGGATGGCAGGCAGTTGTGTCAGACCTGCTGTCCCCACAGTTCTGGGAGCTCCAGCTCCAGTCCTGCCACCATCCGTCACCCTGGGGCCACACTGCTGCGTGCCAGCCCCAGGGAGAATTCCTGTTCTTTGCTGTCTTAGCCATCACATTTTGGCAGCTTGCCCGCTGAGCAGAGAAGACCTCTGAGTCTTCTTTCTTCTCAGAACCGGCCGTTTTTATAATCAGCATGTCATGGAATTGAAAACTTCCAGCACCTCAGGGACCCAGGGTGCGGGTCTGCCGTTTTCCACCTGAGGACACAGGTTCAGAGAGGTTGACCGACCTGCTCACAGGCTCCCAGCTAGTTAGGGATTTTGCTCCCTCCTTCCTTAATGCAGAATTTTACCTATCTCTGGTTGAACCTATTGGACCCTAAGGAATTTGATGGTTTAGTTTAAAACTCTCACTTTGGCTAAATCCTGACCATACCATCACGATAGCAATCACTGAGGACAGAAGGAAACATTTTTAACATCCATAATCTTCCAACTAGGAGCATCAAGTTCGCTTTAGATGTTGGGAAATGCTTTTCCCAGGGACCTTCTCTGCTATGCGAACAGAAGAAATAGATGTGACTCTCGACCCTCTTACTTCTGCTGGCCCCAGACAAATGGCCTGCCATGGACAGAGGGAGCCCCTCCGTGGAGAATACCTCTGCTGCCAAAGCGGGCTCCCCTCTGTCATGGCACCGTTCCTGGGCTGCACTGTGTGCAAGGGCAGCAGCGGGAGCAGCTCAGGGTGTTGGCAGAAGGAGCGGGGAGGTGAGCGAGGGGTGGCCCCAGCTGCAAGTGAGCCCAGAACTCCCCTTCCCTGGGAAGGGACCTGTGAATCACCCGCCACCACCACCAACAGGCTAATTCACAACCTCTGGTCCCAGAGGAAATCATTACTCTTAATGATTATTATTAGGCGTAATGACTAATTAGTAAAAATAGCTACCATTTACCAAGTGCCAACTTATGCTTGGTACTTAAAGTATATTATTTCTTTTTTTCCTGTTTTATGCTTCTTAGTTTATTTTCCATTTTTCTAATTATAAAGTCAATAGATGCTTATGGGGGAAAAAAAATATTTAAAGAGACCGAAAAGCAGAAAAAGGAAACAAAAAGTCAGCCTGTGTTTCCCCGCACACATACTGCCTCGCTCACGTGTCGGGGTTTCTTCCCAGGCGGCTCCTCTGTCTCTCTGCCTTCTCTGAGTACGTGTTAGTGTGCGCACATAGTCAGGATCACGCTTTTACAAAAATTTACTTTCAACTCGCTCGATAATCCTATGGGTTGGGTATTACTATCTCCATTTTACAGATGAGGAACCTGAGGCTCAGAGAGTGTAAGTAATTTGTCCAAAGTCACACAGCAGATAAGTGGCTGAACAGGGATTCATGTCAAGTTTTTCTGTGGTCAAAATCTTTCTTCCTCCCCTCTATCTTCCCCCTCATTAAAGGAGAGCTGGGAATAGTCTTAATTATATCTCTACTCCTGCCGTCCCCCCACCCACTCCTGCTGGACTCCCCCCTGAGAGGTGCAGCTGCAGGGACAGGAGGTGCGGGGTACCCCAGCTGCGTGGGCTCAGCCACCGGTACCTGACTATGGAAAGCTTCGACATGTGAAGCTTCGCTGAAGACACTCTGTCAGAAACGGGAGGAAATCTGTGTTTTCTGTCCATATAGATACCTGGAAAGCTGAAATCAGAAAGCATAATGAACTATTTTTTGCAAGCTGTTTAACACGAGACAAATACAAGTAACTTCTACAGAGCGGCTGCGCTGGCCACCCGGGGGGCCTCCTCCAGCCTGGCCAGCCACGCTGTGAAAGGGGCAGGACACACACCTGTGGGGAGGGCACAGTGACAACCTGGAGGCCACGTTTTCTCAAACGGTTTGACAAACCGTAGGTACCAAACGTCTTTGAGTTGGCACCAAGCAGATAAATGCTTGGCACCTCCCATGTGCCAAGCACTGGGCACAGGGCTTCCACTTGGCAAGGAGCTTAGATCGGGTGCCGGGAGCCACCTGGAAGGAGAGCACTCCCTAAGGATGCAGTCAGAGCTGAGACAGACACGACACCTCAAGGTCAGATTCCTTTCCGACGAAGGAATTCACGGCTGAGAAAAGTTGGGAGGACCCAAGGCAGGAGCAAACTGATGACAGCCCTGTGTTCATGGGAATAAAACAACAGAGACAGAGGACGGAATAACAGATCTCATCTTCACCTTATAACGCTTCAATTTAGGGACCGTAAGTTGCCGCGCTTTGCTCCCCAGACATTTCTGGGAGCTGCTCCCTCACAGTTTGAAAGAAATGTCTGGAATATGTTCTGCTGTGCTGCCGGAAAGGCTCACCATGCGCCTCACTTGTGTGTGTGTGTGTGTGTGTGTGTGTGTGTGTGTGTGTGCGTGCGCCACTGTCTAGCTCAGTCACCGCTCACCCAATAACCAGCTATTGAACGCTGCCTTCTGGACCCTACCGAGTCCCAGGATGCTGTGAATGTCAAATGTTTGGGGTGCTCTCACCTTCAGGGAGGTGCTCAGATACTGAGGGATTTCCTCACACCTACCACACTCCCCCCCACCACGGACTAGCTCCGGGGGTGGGGAGCCTCAGCCCCAGTTCCTAACTCCAGGCCAAGAAGCAGCCTCACTGACCCACTTCACGCAGGTACTTCTCTCCTCTTGGCACGTGGGGGTGGTTCCGAAGCCCAGCCACACCTCAGCCCCTGGCTCACGCCTAGCCTTAGCAGCAACCCGTGCTGCTGCCGCTCCCTCTCCCTCCGCCCTCTGCCCTCCCAGCTCCTGCGGCCTCTTTTTCTAATTATCTCCAACTAGAGTGACTCGGGCTCCTTATATGTGGGAACAGATGCTCGTGGTTGCACAGAAAGGTATGTGGAAGGCAATCTGTAGGTGCCTGAACCCCACCTCCAGGGATTACTACAGACCCCAGAGCTGAGGAGCAGGAAGGCCCTCCTCTGCCCGTTGGGAGAGGAAGAGGCATCGAGTTGGGCTCAAGTCCCATCTCTGCCACTTAGATGCTGGGTGACTTTGGGCTAGTCACTTAGCTCTTCTGATCCGCTGTTGTCTCATCCTGAAAGTGGAGATACCTCCCTTGCAAAGTTGTTATAAAGACTAAGTAATATTTTATATAAATAAATACATACATATAATATATAAATTACGAGATTATGTATTATTTTTGTAAAATGTTTTAAAACGCTCATTGTACACACGCACACACACGCATGCACACACAGGCACACACAACCAGGTACAAGCCGTGGCTGGTGGACAGCAGTCACCAAGCTCTCTGGGCTGGCCGTGTCTACGCTCACAGATCTGCCGTGGAACACAGACGCAGTGATGTGGTTACAAGGGTTAGGTGAGAGTAAAGCATTTAAAGGGAACACGGAGGTGTGTTTTCTTCTGTGCTTTGAGTGGGATGGTATCTATCCTGTTGTTTTACAGCCAGGGATTTGCAGGTTTTCCCAGCACGGCTCAAGGATACTAAATACAGCCTGGGTTAAGTATACAGGCCGACTTCGCTTCACACACTGTCTGAAAATGAAAAACTAAATGGCTTGAATTCCCACATTCATGACAGAGTTCTCTTTGGAAACAGCATTGGAGAAAATACCAACAACTAAAAATATCTCCACACGGAACAATGGTCATCAAAGGGACATGTACAACTGCTTGGCTTTCATCCATGGCTGCGTCTTCATGTACAGTTTGCCTAGAGCTCGCCAGCCAGCCCCTCGTCGCTGGTCCATAGAGTCAGGGCTGAGACCTCCGGCAGCCGGCTCAGCCCTGTCCCAGCCCTGAGACAGGCCTGGCCCAGCAGGTGGACTCACAGTCGCCTGAGCCCCAGGGTTTTCCCTGTGGCCTCAGCTGGAACCCTCCTGCCCAGGATGAACCTGACGCTAGTGGCCAACCCCCATCTCATGGAGGTGGTCAACTCCACCCAGTGGGGCCTCTGCCGCCGTGCCTGGTCGGTTCTCCCTCCAGGAGGACACCCACCCGAGGCCCCTGCGCGTTTGACCGGGCTCCCTGCCTGCTTCTTCCACCAAGGAGGCGGGTGCCGTTCTCCACACTCCTGCTGCCTTGGGCCAGCTGTGAAGGGAGTGAGCTCCTGGAACCACGAGACCCCAGCGCTTGGTTACCAGTGTGGACTCGTGGTGGCCTCCCAGCTCCTCCTGACACCACGCGCCCTCGGCTACGGACCCAGACGAATAACTTTGAAAAGTTCCCACCTCGCCGTCTCACGGTGCTCAGGCCCTCGACCTGTGCCTGTGTCGTACATGCCCACCCACGTCCAGGTTGTGGGGTTCCCTCCAGTATCACTGGTTTTCATCCTCAATATCCTGTCTCTTTGCAGAAGACATGAAAAATAAAGAACTATGTAGGCGAGAGAAACAAAACTCTCCTACATAATCCTACTGTCCAGAAACGATCACTGTTAATATTTTGGTAAATTCCCTTCCAGTCCTCTTTTATACATATAATTCTTTCACACAGTTGAAATCACACTATGCGTACAATTCTGGAGCCTGCTTTTACATTTAACATTTTATTATAGGCCTTTTGTCATATCATCACAATTATTTATAAATATCTTTAATGACTGAACGACTCTCTCAAACTAATGAATATTTAGATTATTTCTGAATTTTCACTACGTGGATGAACATTTTTACAAAACAAGCCTTTCTCATAATTTTTTTAAATTATATCTTTGGTGTAATGTCCCAGAAGCGAAATTTCTGAGTCAACAGACAGCAACATTTGAAGGCCCTTGGTATATGGCTGGCTTTAGTCTGGGACCATATAAGTTGCCAAGGAATACATTCAGAGTCACCAATTCAGAGCTTTTCTACCTATAATCTTTTGTTTGCCCTGAAGTTAACTACTGCCATCACAATAAAATAGGGTGACACATTTTCCTATTAATTGCAACACAAATATGGGTTTAAAAATATTTCACACAGGAGTGTGTGAAACTAGAAGTAATAAGATTAAGCAATATTTTCCAAGTGACCCACAGTCACTTTCCTAATCGGAGGAAGGAGTCGCTGAGATTTGTATCTCTCATTATTCCTTAGATCCATTTCTCAACGCCACGAATCCGAGGCTGAGTCCGAGCCCCAAACAGCCAGAACCGGAAACAGCGGGCTCTGTCTCTGAGTTTCTTGTGTAGAATGTGAACTTGGGATGTCAGCTGAGAATGCATTTATGTAATAATTTTTTTTTAAATATGTCTTCTCCGTGAACCCTCCCCGGATCCCCGCAGGCAGAATTAATTACCCTTCCTCCCATAGCTCATCACCAGTGCCTCATTTAACACTTACTTTGGTCTCCATCACCTTGCATTTATGTGCTCCAGTTTTCTGCCAGGCTGGGAGCTCCTAGCAGGCACCTGGTGCGATCCCAAGTCTGAGCACGGAGCTCCCCAGATGACAGGCACCCCGAACGGGGGGAGGACGGATTTCCAACGCGCCGGTGAGCACGTGGGCTGTGCCTGCCGGGAACCTGCTGGAGGGATGGGTCCAAAGGGAATGCGGAAGGAGGTCCAGTGTCGGCCCAGAGGCCGATCACATAGCAATGGTCAGAAGATGAGCCTATTTTTTCTAAATGTCTATGGTTCCAAAATGGAAGAGAAATTCACTTGTTATTTCAGAGATATTTATGGCGTACCTCCCAGGTAGTAGCGCTGTGCTAAGTGATGAAATCCAGAGAGGAATACAGCAGTCCCCCCCTTCTCTGTGGGAAATATGTTCCAAGACCCACAGGTAGTACCAAACCCCATACATACTACGTCTTTCCTCTATATACACACCTATGACAGAGGTTAGAAATTAGGTACGGTCAGAGATTAACAACAGCAACGAACAATAAAACAGAACAATGACGACACTATATGCAATAAAAGTCACGTGAATGTGGCCGCTTTCCTCTGACAACCAGTCTGATGTGGAGACAGCTACAGAGTGACCTACGGGCGGGGAGCAACGGGCGGGGAACACGTACAGTGTGGATCCGCGGGGAAGAGGGTGATTCACGTCATTTGCTCACTCATTTCCACTTGGTAGTCACCTCCCAAAGAAAGGCAAGACCTTTGAAATCTGCTAAATCTTACTATGAACTTCTCTAGGGCCTCACACATATGCTGGTTTGCCATGAAAAAATATATTACTTTGAGCCAAATGCATAGTTTTGAATGTTATATATATTTTGGGGGAAATGTAGAAGGCCTAGGGATGAAGATTCACTATGAAAAAGCCTGGGATGGTGGGAAGTTTGGGAGTAAGACAGCCAGGGGTACAGTCCCCCTTCTCCTGGTTATTAATCCTATGGTGTTGATCAGTATTCTCATCTCTGAAATGGGATAATAACACCCCCCTCCTAAAGAAGAAAGAGGGAGAAGGGGACTGAGGAAGCAGGCTGTCTATACAGGTTAGATGTGTATATCGAGGGTCCACACACAGGGCCTGTGGATGGCTTACAGAAGGGAGAAGAAACCTTCGGGGGGACAGAGGAATGAGCAGGAGCACAGGCACTGGGTGACTCCAGTTCCAGTCCCCAGTTCCTCCCAAACTGGCATGAGACCCAGGGAACTCCATTCCCTCCGTTCTCCCACCTGTGAAAGGAGCAGGCTGGAACAGATGACCTCGTGGTCCCTCCCAGTTTTGACCTCTCATCAGCCCCCTCGTTTCTGTCTTCTGCAGTATGAGGCAGGGGACAGTTCTTCAGCCAACAGCAGTGACAACACTGCCATCGTAACGACACCCATTCAGGCTTTTGCACGTCCAGGCTAGGACTGGCAGCCCAGCTCACTCAGAGGAATCGTGAGCACTTGCCCGAGAAAGATCCTGCCACGTGCTGGTGCTTCGTGAACATGCAGAGATGCACCTCCCATTCTGACAGTGCTGCATGGGGAAGCACATAAAATACTCACGTACTAATAAAGTCATTTTTCATTTCATTGGTGGTTTTCTCCACTTAGCTCTTCATTTGTGTGTCCACACGGTCTCAGATTTCTCCAGCTGGTTGGAGTGTCTAGTCCGAGGAACACACATGCAGACTTTGTCCTCTAGGAGCCGGTGTGCCTGGCCTCTCCCCTTGGCTTGTAGAGGGCCATCTTCTCTCCAGGTCCAGTTTCCTCTCCTCATAAGGATGCCAGTCAGACTGGATTAGAGCCTAACCTACAACCTCGGTTCAACTTGATTCCCTCTGTAAAGACCCTACTTCCAAATAAGGTCATAGTTTGTTACTGGGGTTAGGATTTCAACATACACATTTTGGGGGGTGATACAATTCAGCCCAGAACAGGTAGTCAACGTATTCATTCGCTTGTTCGTTCGTTCGTTCATTCTTCCAACGCCAACTGAGTGCCTACCACGTGCCAGACTGTGCGGGTACTAGAGACACCAAGTTGAACCAGGCTGTCCCGGCCACAGAGGACTCACTTTGGCAGAGGCGGCACCCACACAGACAGATCACTCGTGAGGGGTAAGTGTGAATCGAAGGTGGGCACAGGGACAGTGGGGCTCTGCTCACCTGAGAGCTCGGGCGGGTTTCCAAGGTGTCCACAGGTAGTGATGCCGGGGCTGAGAGGTGAGACAGGTGGGTAGAGCCTGCGAGGTGGCCGGTAGGAAGACAGAAACGCCTGATTCCATGCTAGGGAAACTGCAGGCGTAAGCAAACAGGAGGGAGGTGGAAAGGGCAGTTCGGGGACTCAGGTCATGGGGACGGAGCCTAAGGTGTGCAGGACAGCAGTGAGAGAGGAGAGATTAGGGCTGGTACGATCACCACTGAGACTGCCAGGCAGCAGGGAAACCTCCCCGCCAGAACTCGGGCACCCAGGCACTTCCTCTGTTTAGAACATGCTGAGAACTCGGAGACGAGCGGGAACCTCGAGGGGCCACGTTCGAGATCTCCAAGTTCACACCCTGAGCTGGTGTCTGTACGTGAGCAGAAGGCCTCTTGGGCCTCACTGCAGCCTACATGCTGCTACTTTGCCCGTACTTCTGACAAACGTGGCGATCTGATTTCAGACCATCACACTGCCTGGTCCGACCAGCCAGTTAGGACGGACGAGACGGATGCCACCACCGTCCAATCTGCAGGGCGTGCGGCGACAGCTGCCAGTCTGGGGACAGAGGAGGAAGTAAGGAAAGCTCCCCAAAGCTGATGCGAGAGCTTCGGCTCTTCTGGGGGCATCGGTTCATCACAGAACAACCTAAGACCAACTAGCAGAACCACCCTTCAAATAAAAAGTCAAATCCACTGAAAAGTCCTTATGGAGCCAAGATTCCCAATAAAGCTGAAAGGGTTTGGTGCTTAGAGGGTTAAATACAAGACCATCTGGAATACAAAGCGACCATTCCCCCCCTCAACCCGCACCCCACCCCAGGTCTCCAGCAGCCCAGGTTTCGCTGCCTTGACCAGGCCAGCCTGAGCCTGACTAAAAGTGCTGGGTGGGGGTGGGGGACTTCTCGTTTTCTGTTGGAAGGGACATCAGGAATCATTAGGCCAAACCTTCCCTTTAGGTCTAAGAAAATAAGGCCCAGTGTGGGGAAAGGACTCCAGAGCCACCCAATAAGAGGAGCAGAGACTGTCCCCCGAGTCATCCCTCAACAGGACGGGGAGAGGGGAAGCCCCGGGGTGAGCGGGTTTGGGGCAGCTCTGCAGAAGCAGCACCTAGGACGGTTCCAAACCACAGAGATGTTCTGGGACAGTGAAGGAGGGGACAGGGACGACACGGCTTCTGGGGTCAGGAGGACTGCTCACAACACTGGATCCTTTCCAGGGCCCAACACTGCACTTCCCACCATCGTTCTTTCCACATGCAGACAGGAGGCTGAGGCTCGGAGGGGATGACTGTGTCCCTGCCGTACAGTGCGCAAGCCAGAACCAGGCCTAGACCTGCGCGCCGTGCTTTGCACGCCCTGCACACTCGTTTCAAAAGCCCCAGCCAGGGGTCTCCTGGGGAAACAAAATCCTTTTGGTTCTGGCACATGACCTGGGTAGTTCTCACAGGCTGACACTCTCTCACGAGGCACAGCAAACATCCTTTAGCTCCCGCGTGGGCCATGCGGAGAGCAGCTCGATTCCTGATGCCCCGCCTCATCCCACCTGAACTCTGCTGCTTCCGCCAGCGTCCCGCATTTCGCGCAGCGCTTTCGAAACTTGCTGGGTCCTCCCCGGTTTCCCCGGTTTCCCGGGTTAGTTAGCCGAGTACCACAGTTTGGAAACCGGGTGCACAAGTACCGCTTCCAACCAAAGGTGGTTCACGTATCATTAAAACAAAGGGTTGTGGGTTTGGGAGAAAGTGATGTTTTGAGCTGTCAAGACAGTTGGAAATGTTTGGGAAAACATTTTTTTTTTTTTTTGACATACTCTTGCTTTGTAGGTACAATTTCAATTACCACCCCCCCTTGTAAATTAACTTTTTTTTTCTTTTTAGATTACATAGGAAAGAACCTGGATCTCTTTGACAGTCTCAAATATAATGATTGTTTTGACTAATAAGTCAGCTTTGCAATGCTAAAATCACTGACTATAGCTGTGCGGTTTGCATTTCTTTGCTGGCTAGCAGGGCAGAGGCTGGGTTTTGTGAAGGGAGGCAGCCAGGAGTAATCACATAGAGATTTTTAATGGGTGGGGAAGCTGGTTTTGCAACACTGGTCCAGGTTCGAATTAGTGTGCAGCTGTGTTTTTGTTGTTGTTTTGTTTTGTTTTAAATCCTCACCCGAGGACATTTTTTCCATTTATCTTCAGATAGGGCAGGGGGAAGGGGAGGGGGGGGAGAGACATCGATCATTTGACTCCCACAGGACCCCAACCAGGGCTGGGGACTGAATCGCAACCGAGGCACGTGCCCTTGACCAGAATCGAACCCGCGACTCTTTGGTCCGTGGGCCGATGCTCTAACCACTGAACCAAACAGCGTGCAGCTGTTTTTAACAATAACAACGATGTTCAGACACCTAGATCTGACTAAGTGCCGAGACTTTGCCAAGGATGTTCACCCCTGTTACGTCCCCTGTCCTCAGAGCAGCACAGGGAGGGAGGCGGGGTACAGATGGGCAAGGGGGCATGTGGGCATTTACTCAACAAACATTGACAAACTTCTCCTATGTGGCAGGCCCTGGACTGGGGTTCCAAGCTGCCAGGGAGCTTACATGAGGTCGTAGGCAGGTAGATAGAGGAGGGACTGGGGTCTGGCCACCTGGGCCTCCTCATCCAATGCCTTTTCAGTTCTATCACCAGCTTCCTCTCAACCTTGCAACTCGATCAAAGTCAACAGTGGGATTTCCTTTTGGGAGAGACACCTTCGGTCTGAACACCTTGAGCACCTTGGGGGTGGCTGGCACCAAATGGTGCCCACTAGGTCACATGGCCAAGTTGAAGGATCACCTAGAACACTTCAAATCTGGGTCCTCAGAGGCTACACCCACATTATGATCCCCCCCCATTCTCCCCATCTTACAGAACTACACTGTTCATAATCCTCCAAACACACAATGCCTCTACACACCCCTCTGCCTTCGCATAAGCTGGCCCTGCTGCCCAGAATGTCCTTCTCTGCCCTTTCTCTGCAAGCCTCTCTGTCACTAAAACCTAGCAGATGTCACTTCCTCCAAAGCACACCCCTTCCTCTCTCTGTCCACCTCGTTCACGCTTCCATGGTTGGACTTGCCACCCTACACTGTGAGTTCTTGTTTCTGTGCCTCAGACCTCTGTTGGACCTGTGAGCATCTCGGGAGTGGGCGCTGGATCTCCTGGTTCTGCATCCTCAGCACTTAGTCTAGAGTCTGGCACATGGCAGATGTTCAACAACTATTTCTTTTTAAAATTTTTTCTTCCTTCATTGATTTTAGAGAGAGGAAGGGAGAGGGAGAGAGAGATAGAAACATCGATGACAGAGACAATCGATTGGCCGCCTCCTGCATTCCCTCCACTGGGGATCGGGCCCACAACCTGGGCATGTGCCCTGACTGGGAATCGAACCCGTGACCTCTTGGTGCATGGGTCGACACTCAACTACTGAGCCACACCAGCTGGACATCAACAACTATTTCTTAGACGAATAAATAAGATCAAGCATTCAGTAAGCACCTAGAATGGGATGAGTTCAAGGCACTAAGATGCTCTCCAACCCTCACAATGATTCTAGGAGGCAGACATTATGCTCCTTATTGTACAGATCAGGAATGTGAGGCTTGGAAAAGTTATGAGACTTGCCCAAGACCAGAGTCAGGAAGAACCAGGATCCAAAGCCAGGTCTGTCTGACGTCAGCGCTCTCCCCACAGTACCATGCCAACCCTGCTGGATTCCCTCAAGGTGGTCTCTCCTGTGGAGTTCCGTAAGGAATGCGGTGAGCTCTGACCACTGTCCCACCCTCCACTCACCCGCTCCACCCCAGACAGACAGGCCCACCCGAGCAGGTCTGCTTAGAGGTCTCCTGGGGACGCACTGTCAACACCTCTTTCTGCTGGTTTTATCCTAAGAGCACTTTCCACCACACAGATCTCAACAATGAGACTTACAGCCCCTCGGCTCTTAGTCATTTTGACTCAGAATTTCTTTTTTCTTTTTTCGGATCAGCCTGACATGCCTCTGAAAATGGTCAAAGACGAGACTAATTATTTCTGGAAGACGTACAGATCCATCCGTTGTCGAAAAGAAGTCCAGGAGGCAAAGTTAAATTGCACTGTACATCACTGTCCTCGGCCCATTCGTCTCTGCCACTCGGTCAGTGTAAGCACTGACAGCAGATATTACCTCTCTGAAGGGGTCCACGTCCCAGAAAATACAAGCTAAATTTTAAATAGAATATTAATTTTAATGAAAGCTTCAGGGAACACTGTTTATGTTGCTTATCTTTCATACCTGGTGATTAAGTTAATATATGCTTAATGGAAAAGGATATTTCTAGTCCTCAGACAGGCTCAACACCTGTCTAGGACGGTGATTCTGGAGGCCGTAAGTGGCTTGGGTGTAATAAACTGGGACGCTACTGAACGGACACCCGAAGGCTATGCGTACGGAGGACCAGGGACGTTAAGTCTCCGCTCAGTGCTTGTGTGGAAATAACATCAAAGTCCCAAGAATTTCCTTCTGTCAGCCCTTGAAGGTCCTGCTCCTGCTCTTCCATGTCAGTCCCTGGGCAGGCCGGGGAGAGGGCGTCGGCCCAGGGGCTGCGGAGGGAGTGTCCACGGGTCCCCCTCCATCCAGGCCCGCGCTCTGCAGGAGGTCTCCCAGCACTCTCACGCAACCCTGAAGGTGGAAAGCTACTATCCTCACTTCATGTTTGGGGAAACTGAGGCTCAAAAAGGTGAAACAGCTTATCCAGCTATTGTTAAGTACGGCTCACAAGTAATGAAGGCAGCATTTGATCTTACGACGGTCTGCTCGTGTTCTTTCCCCTGTAATATAGGGCAGGAGTCAACACACTCTGGCCCGTGGGCCAGAACCAACCTGCCATCTGTTTCTGTAAATAGAGTTTTACTGGGACACAGCCATGTCCATTTGCTTTCACGCAGCAAGGGCAGAATTGAGTAGCTGCGACAGAGACAGTGTGGCCAGCGGACAGGATATTTTCTGTCGGGCCCTTTACAGGATGCGTTTGCCAGCCCCTGGAATAGGGCCTAGAGTGACACAAGGACATCACCTGCACCTGCTACCTGCAAGGCCTGGGTCAGGGCAGGGACATGGAATCAAAGTCGAAGAAGATCCGGTCCATGGCTTCAAGAAACGTAGTCTACAGGCTGGAGCTTCAAACAGAATGGCAAACCCAAATGTTTACTATCTCAGTAGCCCTCAACCTGCCCGGTAACAGAGCCAGGGTCTCGTCCTGCTCTTTCTTACCTTCCTAGCAGATCACTCGGGCATTCCTGAGAGTTCCCTGTGACGCCCTCATCACCACGCAGCGCCCTCCTGTTCTTCCTCTCCTGCAGACTCCCAAGGGTCCATTTCTACTGCCCGCCAGGCTGCTGGGCGTGGCCTCGCTCCTGGGCTAGGCTGTCAGGTGAGCACCAGGCCACAGCCAGAGGGATCCCCCTTCACGCTCCCTGAGCTTCTGCCCTTGAATGGAGCCAGATTCCATGGAGAGAAGGGGACAGGACTGAGGGTCAGGGAGAGCCTGTGCCTGGTTTGGCCCCCAGGGTCCTGCTTGTGCTAAGTATCACAGGCCCTCACGCCCATCTCCACAGGGGCTCAAACCCAGTGGAAGGGAGCCAGGACAGGGCCATGTGCCACTCTGTCCCCAGGCCCTCCCCACTCCCTCCCCACTGTGTAGCTCCTCACAGGACCTGAACCTCTCTCCTACTTACAGAACAGACGCACTGGTGGAGGTGGGGGGGGGGGGGGAGGGGGCCGCTGGTCAGCGATTCTGTACCAGTGATCCCTGGGCATGAGATTACGTGTTCGCCCATAAGATGGGTGAACTGAGAAAGGTAAATAAAGGTGTGTGTGTGTCTATTCTTTCATGAAATCATTCTGGCAGTATTAAATTAAACCACAGGAAACTTGATCTCTAGTTAAGATTCTTATTTCTGCCCTGGCCGCTGTGGCTCAGTGGGCTGAGCGTTGTCCCGTGCACCAAAAGGTCGCCGGTTCCATTCCCGGTGGGGCGCAGGTCACACATCAATGTTTTTTCTCTCTCTCCCCCTCTCCCTTCATCTCTCTCTAAAACCAATACAAACATATTTTTTAAAAAAGACTCTTATTACTTTATTCAGACGAACCTAGACTATTTTGACATTTTTAAAATGTCATTTTCACATGGTTCAGACTGATGATTGGTACTTGTTTCTTTTTCAATGTTCCTACACAGAAAAATAAAATGTTGGCTACTTTCTTTATGTTATCTCCACGATTTGTTTTTACATTTTATTGGTTTATTAAGTCGGAAAGTCTGGAAATTGCTTATCTTATACCAGCAGCAGCTGGCCCCAAAACACTCTCATAAAATTTGGCAGGAGCTATCAAAATTTTAAATCACCTATTCTTGGACCCTGCAATTTTATTTCTAGGAATCTATCCTGCATAAATATTGGCATGTGAATACAAAGACACACACACACACACACACACACAAGGCGGGTGTTCTTGGTAGCACTGTTTGAAATGTGGAAAAGTGGAAATAACAAGTCCCACATCGTCAGGGGTGGTACAAAGTATGGTAAGGCCCCCAAATGGAATAACACTCAGGCCGTAGAAACAATAATGTCTACAGTTGGGTCTACTGATACGGAAACTGTCCTTACTACCCCGATAAGTAAACAGAGCAAGGCAGAGAATGACACCCACACAGCAGAGAGCAAAGTGTGATTCCATTTTTATAAAACATACAGTAACAAAACACACTGATGTCTCCTTGGAGGTGAAAATCTCCCGCGAAGTTTGGAAGGATAAAAGCAAATCGCTGACAGTGGTTATCACTGGGGAGTGGGGTTGGGATCGAGGGAAAGTCTAAACGGGAAGACTGGCCTTTCGATGTATGTACTTGACACAGTGTTTGGACTTTTTACAGGGAAGATACAGTATTCCTTTTATAATTTTCAGACAGAGAAATAAAAGGGGGGGGGGGGGACAAGCCTGGATAGACAGTGGTTATGCAAAGCAGAATGAAAGAGAATACAGGAAAAGAAAAAAATTCATTTTGGTCCTGGGGTTCAGGGAAGAATTTCAGAGGAAAGTCTTCCCAGAGGAGCTTGGAAAGATGGCTGGAAATAAGAATGGACATGGCATCGGCTGGAGAGTCATGAGCTCCTGTGAGCCCTGAGGACAGCTAACCACATTACACTGATTTGTAGCTGATGCCACTCAGACGGGTGGAAAAATTGTTAGGAAACCCGATCTCTAGTTAAGATTCCTACTATTTTATTCAGACAAACCAAATTTCTCACCAGGTAAATGTCTCTTACTTGGAACCCAGGCCGGTTTATTTTCGGGGCGGGAAGCTGCTGCAGACATGATTGATGGCACGTCCAAGATCCATTTCCTCCCGGCCCTGTTCCTGACAGAACTCACACGCTGTTCGGGAATCCACGCTCTTTCTCAGGCCACGTGCCTCAGGGGAGGCTGACCCCAGCCCAAGGCACAGCGTGGGGTGAGTTCTGATTGGTCTAAACCACACGGCAGGCCCACTTCCACAGCTGACGATATTGATGTAGGTTTGGGACTGTGACCCAATTCTGGCTAATGGGATGTAATAAGACACGTACCTACAAGGGGGCTTCTGAGAACGGTTTCTGACTCCTTAAAGGCACTTGAGGAGGGGCGGTCCCTTTCCTGTCTCCAGATGCTGTGAATTTGGAATATGATACTAAAACCATATAGCCATCCTGTGACCAGAGGGGGACCAACACAGGACAAAGCCGCTGTGCCGAGGACAGAGAACAAAGGATGGGAAGGACCTGGGTGCTCGATGATGTCATGGAGCCACCCTCCACAGCTCTGTGCTAGCTCCTCCAGCCTTTGACATCTTTTTTAGGGAAGATCATTCATTTCCTTGAATTGAGTTATGCCAAATTAAGTTGGGTTCTCAGTTACCGGTAGCTGAAAGCATTCCAACAAATTAAAACATAGTCTCTCCCGTGACAGGATTAAATCCTATATTTATCCACACAAATACTTTCTGTTGTATGCCAGAAGTCAATTTTAGCTTCAATAAACACACTTAGCTTTAAAATCAGCTAGAATTGATGGCTGCACAACATTGGGAATATACTCACTGACACTGAACTGGATACTTTAAAGTCGCTAAAATGGTCAATTTGAGGTTATGTATATTTTACCACAATGGAAAAAAAAAGAGAGAGAGGACAAAGGCAATCCACAGCACCTGGTGAAGCGAGCACGCGATTGGGACAAGAAGGAGTGTGATCTCCACATCTTCGATTTCTCACCGCTCTATAGGAAATACACTGCACTTTAAGAGTCCGCTGGAATCAACTTCTGCCCGTACAATGGGATACCGAGGGGCCATTAAAAAGACAAACATACACTTCGGCTTTGGGCTGCGACGGAGTGAGAGCAAATTCACACTCCTGCCTTAAACAACCGCAAAGCTTAGACGATTTTTTGAGGAAAGTGTTTTTATCCCTGGACAGTAGGGAGTACAGGCCTATGATCCTCGAACAAAGGGGGATGTGAGATGAGCCCCACTTACTCCGGCGCCTTACAGACCACGGGCCCGGGCTGTGGGGAGCAGCCACTCTCGGAGCTACTGAGCACGGGGAGCTGAGGTGTCTGGAGGGTGTGGGGCGGGTAACTGGAGAGCAGCAGTCTGGGTATGGGGGTGCAGGAGGGCACTCTTCACATCCTTGGTTGAGGGCTGACTGTGCAGAGCCAGACTCAGGAGGTCTCACACAGAAGGGCCGATGCAGGGAAGAGCCCTGGCCGGAGGTCGCAGAGCGATGGGAAATGTTAGAGTGTGGGCAGGGCGTGCACGCCATTAGAACACACGCTCCATGAGGGTAGCAACGGCCGTCTGCTTTCATGCCTGCTGCATCCCCAGAGCCCCAAACAGTGCACATAGTGGATGTTTGATACTTATTTGTCAAGTGAACAAACAAACGAATGAATGGATGGATGGATGGTGCCACCCGAGCTGGGTCTGGGACAGATGGCATTGAGGACAATGCAGAGGCTGTCCAAGAAGTCCAGGTGGGGGAAGGACTTGGCCCCAGAGGCTCTATGGCCAAGCTGCTGGGAGTGAAGAGGCATAATCTGCGACAATTTAAAGAATGCATGCATTCAGCCCGGCCGGTGCGGCTCAGTGGTTGAGCATCGACCCATGCACTAAGAGGTCGCCGGTTCGATTCCCAGTCAGGGCACATGCCCAGGTTGTGGGCCTGATCCCCAGTGGGGGGCATGCAGGAGGTGGCCAATCGATGTTCTCTCTCATTGATGTTTCCATCTCTCTCTCCCTCTCCCTTCCTCTGTCTCTAATATATCAATAAAGGAAAAAAATTTTTTAAAAAATGCATGCATTCATTTCTTCATACATTTGATTTAGTTTCTTCTGTTACCCATCTTGTTCCCCCAAAGAACATGGAAAAATAGCCAAACACTGGAAACAACTCAACAATTATAGAATGTAGGGAAAATAACTTGGGGTACATTTTCAAAATAGAATTCCACACAACGATGAAAATGAATGAATTCCCACTGCATGCCACAGCACAGATGACTGTCACCAATGTAATGCTGTTGCGTGACAGAGGCCAGACACCAAAGAATCTATGTTGTCCAACGGCGTTTATATGTGAAGTTCAAAGACAGGCAAAAAGAACAGATGGTGTTAGGAATCAGGGTAGTGGTTACCTGTGAGGAGGAGGCAGTGGGGGGTGGTCGGGAGAGGGTCTGGTGGGAGAGGGTCTGCAGCAGGGCTCGGGTCTGGTGAATTCCATTTTTGTCCTGGATTTCATTACCTGGGCGTGTTTATATTTCACTGGGCACCACGCTATGCGCTGAGCCGCATACAATGCAGTATAGAGCATGAGCTTTCTCCGTGAATGGTATTTGTCAATAAAAAAGCGAATGTCCATTTAACAGGGATAGCTTACAAAGATTAGAAGTTAGATCAAATGATGGAGAAAATAGGGACTAATTTAATTAATTATAAGTTTAAAGTATCCCTTTCTGTGCTTTTTAACAAAATCAATATTAGGCGACTTTAAAGATGGCAATATAACTTGAAGAGTTTCATTCCTCTGAAATACTTTAAAATAATGTTTTTTTTTATTGTGTTAAAGTACATATAACATTTACCACCTTAACCATTTTTCATGTGCAATTCAGTGCCATTCAGTACATTCCCATCGCTCCACAGCCATCACCACTGTCCACCCCCAGAACTCTTTTCCGCGTGTAAATCTGAAACTCCAGCCCTGTTAACACTAACTCCCCTTCTCCCCTCCCCAGCCCCTGGCAACCGCCACTGCACGCTCTGTCTCTGAGTCTGACTACTCTCAGTGCCTCACACCAGTGGAGTCATAGAGTGTTTGTCCTTTGGTGACATTTCATTTGGCGTCATGTCCTCAAGGTTCATCCGTGTTGCAGCATTTGTCCGAATTTCTTTCGTTTTTAAGGCTGAGTAATATTCCACTGTATGAATATACCACATTTTCATAATCCATTCTTTAGAGACTGACACTTAGGTTGCTTTGTCCTCTGAAATACTTTAAATATTGATTTGTAAAAACACACGCAATGTTTTGGTTTTTTTTGAAAAAAAGATCTGCAGTGGTTTGCAGAGATGGATGGATGGATGGTAGGTGGGTAGACAGACAGACGCTTTAAAATGGATCCACGTGCAAGCAGGATTAAAGAAAGAACATGGCTAGGATAGAAAATAAGATTAAAGCTGAACTAAACACAGAGAAACACACACTTCAGTGGTCGGCACTGTTGACGGTCGGGGGCAAGGGTCACAATGTGGCTCCAAGCCTCCTGATAAGCAAAGGGAAGAGGGAAACAAAAGTTGAAAGGTTCATGTTGATAACAAGCTGTAACAATACAGAAGACATCCCAGTTGCTCCAGGAGAAGCCCGGCTTTTCCCAGCACTGCTGCCAGAGCAGCGCCCCCTGTGGAGAGACAGGGAGCGAGGCGGGCGTGAAGTCCTCCAGAGCATCCCAGCAACAGCTAACACCTGAATACGATTCAACTCTGTGCCACGCGCTGTTTCAGTTCTTTACACTTAAGTGTAAATTTAAAATCAGTGCTTCGTATAAGGGCTCCCAGAGCGGGCACAGAGGCAGAATCGGGAAAGGCGGACGGAACATGGCCCACACCGCAGAGCTCTCTGAAGGTCTGGCTCGACCCCGCGATCTAGACCACACGGATCCCATACCCTCCTCGCAGACGACTATGGACGTCACTAGGCAGCAAACCACTGGGAACTAGCTAGACTAGCTTGCAAGTTTAGACCCAAGCTATTTTCTTTGGTAGTCAATCAAACCTTGTTCTTAAGTTGACATGTCTAACAAGACTCGCACCTGAATAGACGGCCCCCCGTCTCCACAGCAGTGGGCCAAGGGGGGGTCTATGGCCACGGGCCAAGACTTCCCTCTCGAAACTGCTGTGTCTACTCTAGCACAAAGACCGGTCGCTAAGATTGTGGACCCCAAGTTCATGCCACCAAATACGGCCACAGACAGTTCATTCTCGTGGATGATCTCAATGTAGGCGGCCCCTGATAGGGGGAAAGTGTTCTCAGACAGGGAAGCGCACCCTTACCCACTACCGAGGGCCAAGGACCCCTCTGCCTGGGGAAGGCAAGGAGAAAAAGGACAACCAGTTAATGCACGAACAGCCTGGAAGGCATCCTTCCATTGTTTAATTACCTTGACTCCTGCCAACAAATGTCTAATAATCTTAAAATTAGTTATCTCTTTGTTGTTAACAGAGGGGTTTACACAAAGGATAAATTAAGAGAGGCTAATTTGTTTCCAGGCCGGCACCCATCCGAATACCTGCTGACCTACGGAAAAGGGAGATCCTAGTGGAAGGCTTGCTGGCGGTGTGCAAAATAAATAAATAAATAAATAAATAAATAAATAAAAGAGTTAAATCAGATATAGGTCTTTCCTTCAGGGAGCAGAGTCTAATGCACTGGTTCCTCCTTTCTTCACTGAGCAAACATTCACTTCACACCTTTTTTTTTTAATCCTCACCCAAGGATATTTTTCCATTTTATCTTCAGATAGAGTAGGAGGGGGGAGAGACAGAGAGAAATATCGATGTGAGACACATTGGTTGGTTGCCTCCCACACAACCCCGACCAGGGTCTCTCGGGAGGAACTGCAACCAAGTTACATGCCCTTGACCAGAATCGAACCCAAGACTCTTTGGTCCACGGGCCGATGCTCTAACCGCTGAGCCAAACCGGCCAGGGCTCACTTCACACCTTTTCTGTGCCAAGATCTATTTATATCACAAGGCGGATTGGATCAGAGTGCTAAACAGAGGCACCAACCAATGTCCTAAGGGCACTTAGATGAAGAAGGACTTAGTCCAGTCAGGGGAGGGGTTGGGTGATCAGAGAGAACTTTCCAGAAGAGGTGACATCAGAGATGATCAGTGAGATTTGTTTTACAAAAGAGCTCACCACAGGATTCCTCTAAGTAACACTTCTTTTTTCCTAGTGCCTTTCAATTACCCCTGGACTGATTTACACACCCTTTTAGAAGCACAGCTGTTGTGTAAATTAAACCTCAGTAATACTTCCCCGGGGCTGTGCCCCCCCTTAGGAGAAATTCTGGCACCTGCTGATTTATTTCTGTGTGCTTTTTCAGCACCTTGAGAATTTCAGCTTTAGTAATCGCAATTAGGAGGCACTCCAGCTGGGGACGGTTAGACATAAGGGGAGCGGGAGATTGTTAGGGATAGAGCGAGGAAGCAAAGCAGACTGCCCAGAAGGGCAGAGCCCTGCAATGAAGCCTGGGGCCAGATATGGGGAAGTAATCCTAAACTTTAGCTATTCAGGCTGCCTCCTGGGTTAGGAGAAGGAAGAGCTCAGAAATGCGCAAGGGGCGGAGGGTCTGCCCTGGAGAGCTGTCTCTGAGCCTGCAGAGGAACCTGGGAAGCAGGACAGTCACAGACTAAACCCTTTTCCTCCGTGTTTCCAGGCTCATGAGACGACATCTGTAAGGAGCTGGCACGCTCCCTGCAAACAGCGCTCTCCAACAGCCACTGCTGCTGCTGCCGCTCGACTTCACCTCCTTCCAGAGGACATTTCTGAACCAGCTGGGCAGGAGCAATGGGAGAATTGTGGATCCATACTGAACAATGTGCTGCTCTTTCTTTTTTTTTTCTTTATTGATTTTTAGAGAGAGAGGAAGGGAGAGAGAGAGAGAGATAGAAACACCAATGAGAGAACATTGATTGGCCGCCTCCTGCATGCCTCCCACTGGGGATCAGGCCCACAACCTGGGCAGGTGCCCTGACCGGGAATCGAACCGGTGACGTCTTGGTACATGGGTCGACGCTCAACCACTGAGTCACACCAGCCGAGTGTGTACTGCTCTTAAGAAATAGACCAGGGTTTCTTGTGAGATCCCTGAGTACCCCACAAGAACTTGATACCTCTCTGTTTTCATCTTATTGATGCTCATTTTATTTATTTATTTATTTATTTATTTATTTATTTATTTATTTATTTAATCCTCACCTGAGGATATTTTTCCACTTATCTTCAGATAGAATGGGAAGAAGAGAGAGGGACAGAAAGGGAGAGAGAGAGAGAAACATCGATGTGAGAAGGACACATCAACTGGCTGCCTCCCGCACAACCCTGACCAGGGCTGGGGACGAACCGCAACTGAGGTATGTGCCCTTGACCAGAATTGAACCTGAGACTCACTGGTCCGCGGGCTGACACTCTTCCGACCAGGGCATTGATGCTCATTTTAAAAAATTGAACACAAGTACATTGTCCCTTTCCCATGCTTTCAGGTGCGTTGATGCTTATCCTCTGTGGCCCTCGAGCCAAGTTATCTCCTCTCGTGTCACTGTTGAATTTTTAATGTGGCATTTCTTACTACTTACTAGAATCCTGAAGGAATTCTTCGGGCCCAGGAATCCTCACTTTTGTGAAATGCTACATGAGACTGGGACCCGCCTTGGGAGCACACTGACCTTGGGCCGGAGGAGACATGAAGCCCACGGTGACATTCCAGTTCCCTGGAGTCAGCAGAAAGACCTCATTACTAACCACGGCTCTGAGGTTCACTGAGCCTGGAAGGGACTCCGAGTCTGGAAATCCCTGGCAGCCTCTGCCATCACTTATGATAGTGACAGGGAAGGTCCCCTCTCGGAATAGCTAGGGGTCCCCAGTACCCTGTACTGTGAGTGTGTGCTTGTCAATGGGACCGTAGTCACCTCTGCCCGGTCATGTCCAAATAAGAGTTTCCAGAGTTCAGGGTAAAGGGTCAATATTTGTACCGTGTGTGTGTGTGTGTGTGTGTGTGTGTGTGTGTGTGTGTATCAGACCTCAAAATCCCAATGGTTCAATGGACAGGGAATATAGGCAGAGAATTTCCAAGTCCCATAAAATAAAATATAAACAGTAAACATAAGCGGTTATGTGGCAATGTGTTCACTCTCATTAACAACCAAAGACACCCACATTTAAAAGCCACCTTACACCCCTGAAATCAGCTCCTGCTTTCATAATGGCAGCACCCAACACTTCTGCAGGGGATGGGCACACGGGGCCTGGACAGCGGCCCAGCAGCAGGGACAGCCCTTTGGACAAACACAGAGACATTTCTCAGCATGACCTTTAAAGACACACTTTCCCTTTGACGCAGTAATTCCAGAGCTGGGGTCTGTTTAAGGAACAAACTTGAATGCTACATACACATCCAGTGATGGGGTAAACTGGGGTACCCCTGCGTCCTGGGGCAGTCTCTAAGAATGATCATGAGGACCTCAGAGCAATGGGGGGGAAAGTTCACGCCATCCAGTCCTTTGAAAACCAGCAGAATTCAAATCGCTTGCAAATTACCGCTAACTATTAAAGGCACATCTGCAAGCAGGTGGGTCTAGAGAAGCACTCACGTTGTTGGGAGAAGTTGAGGTTGTTTTTTTTTTTTTTTCTTTTTCACAATTTCATTTTTAGCATTACCATTGTTTTTTGTTTTGTTTTGTTTTGTTTTGTTTTGTTTTACTATTTTTTGTTCAAAAACTGCCAAGGGCGCCCTTTTGGAAACAGGAGACACCCTCTCGCCGGGCATTGCTCCAGCTGTTGTAAGACAGTATTCACCTTTCAAGGCTCCCAACGGTCCAGACGGCAGGCACCTCATTTTACAGGTGCAGAAACTGGGTTCACTGGCTTTCCCTGCTCACAGGATTAACGAAAGCTACTCAGGGCTCCAACCCGGATCTGTCCGGCTCCAGCCAAGCCTTCTTTCCAGCATCCCGCTGCCTCTCCTTAGCTCTGAGGGAAGTGACACGGTGTCATCCCTCCACGGGGTTTGCTTTCAGACGAGCATCATCATCGGCTTTCCACAAAGTCTCCCCAGACATCCCCAACTGGGGTGGGCGACCGTCTCTCGTGCCCCCAGCACTCAGCACAAGCCCTGGCACATAGCAGGTGCTCAGTGCAGAGTGACACCGTTGAGTCGGACTCTCGAGTGTCCCCTCTCCTCCCAGCTCGATGACGGTGCCGCTGTACAACTCGGGGCAGAGAGCGGGGGCAAGGACCTCAGCCCCCGCTGGCCCGTTCCCCGAGTCCTCTCCCTGCATCGTGCGGCTGGCGGCCTGGTTAGTTTTAACCGTAACGTAAATCCAGAGTTAGAAGATGCTAAGAAGACGCCTTTCAGAGGAAAACAGAAAAGACTTGGCAGAGCAGGGCATGGGGGAAGGGCAGGCGAGGGTTGTGTGGATGAAGACGAGGAGTTTAGAGATGACACAGAAGACGGCAGGTGGAGGGGAGAGCTTGGCAGAGAGCCGGGATGAAAGGCAGGGGTCAGCGTGACGCTGGGCTCTTCCAGCAAGAAGAGAGAAAAAACAGACCCAGGCAATTTCCTGCAGAAATACCTGTGGGGATAACAAGCAATTTTTTTTTTCCAACCTGAGCAAAATCGTCAAGCCCAGCTCCTTTTATCATCTAAAATTCGTTCCGGAGATTTCCTCCGGCTCCTGAGAGACATTTTATCTCTCCCCGAGACAGTCATTTGTCACGAGGGCTGGAAGCTCACCAAAACGTCTGTGAGCGGGTTTGGGGCTCTGTATCATGAAACAAACGGCAAAATATTGATTTTGTTTCTTTTCAACCTGTTCTAATGCAGCGATAACATCTCATTACAAGAAATGCCTCTCATCACGGCAGGAGAAGGGCTGAGCCGAAGGTGAGGGGAGCGCCAGGCACCCCGGGTCACTTCTCTTCTGAAAGACTGCGCATCTCTGACTCCGCCGGCCGCATTTCTGTCCCAGTCTCTACATGACACGTCTGAAGGGAAGCCAAGGTTCTGAAGAACATGACAGACAGAGGGTGTGTGGTTTTGTCCCTCAGGCTGAAGCTAAAACCCAGAGAAAGTGACTCCGTGTCGCCCAGGTGCCTGTTGGCGGCTCAGAGGCCCAGGTTGCCGGGGTCCCAGGCTGGGTGGGTGAGGCCCCACTGCCTGCCTGGCTCCATCCTCCTTGCCAGCCTCTGGCCCCTGCCTGTCCCCTCCCCTGCCGACCTTCCTCCCTTGTTTTGGACACGCCCGGCCTGTTCAGGGCTCAGGGCCTTTGCTCACGCCCCTCCCTCTGCCTGAGATGCCCTCTGTCCTCCTCTCATAAACACCACTCATTCTTCGTTTGGTGGGTTTCCTTCAGGGAAGCCCTGGGGCCGCCCTGGAGCAGAGTGAGTTGCTTCCTCCCTAGGCTCCCATAGCTCCTTACACCAGGCCTCTCCTGGGTCCTCCGCTGCCCCTGGCAAGACCACGTGTGCCTCAGTGGCCTTCTGCATCTCTCTGCGCGCAGAGCCTAGTCCAGAGCCTGGCACAGTGTCTGCACAGGGCAGGTCTGTGGACTGGATGGATGGATGGCAGCCCCCCCCCCTCCAACGACACCCTTTGTGGAAAAGCATCACCCGTTGGGGGAACGCCTGGCATCCGGGGCCTCTAATCTCAGGATCAAAGGCACGGGCCGCTCTTTAGAAGATAAAGCGTTCGTCTTTCCTTCCCACTTTTCTCGTGGCGTGGGAGCTCTGAAAACCCTGTCACATCAAGCTCTTCCAGGTCCTGTATTCCCCTCCAAAGACACCGGTTTGCCCACGTGAAGGCTCTGAGGTTATTTCGTCTTTTGAGGGCTTTTTCATCTTTAGAACCATAAAGGGGTCCTGACACACACTTTGAAGTTCCCTGTCATTTGTGCCTGCCAGGAAGTGGCCACGAGTGTTTAGATGTGAAGAGTCTGCTTCAGAGGGGCCAGGTCTGGGGCCCACTGCCAGGACCAGCCTGGGCAGGCCGTGTGCTGCCCACGTCCCATTCCCAGCACGAGGCTCTGGGCCCTCGAGCGCCAGGCGCTTCGAAACCCGCCCTGGACCTCCTGGTCTCTGCGGGCCCACACTGCTGAGAATCTGAAAGTGACTCCTCTTCCCTTGTTCAGGGCCATCCAGTTCACCAAGGATTTGTTCGTATTCGTGCATTCCTTCCCTTCTCAGAACAACCCTACGGTGGCACCGTGGCCAGCAGCTGCCGTGTGTGGGCCGGTGCCAGGCGCTGGGCTACGCCTGTCACGTGCAGGAGGCTCCGCCACAGCCCCGGAGGTGCTGCTGGGACACGGGCCAGGGCTCCGAGGCCGGTGGCACGTCTCAGAGCTGCCGGCGGCAGACTGGGGGTTTCAGGTCCGGTCTCCTGTCAACAAAGTCCGTCTCTTCTCTTCCATGTCACCTGCTGTGTCTCCCTTCGGTCATTCTTTCTCCTCGAGGCTGAAGCAGCGGCTTTGGCCTCAGACAGACATGGCTTCGCATCCTACACATGTAGCTGTATTTCGGCACACCGCTGCGTGTCTCTAAAACTCAGGCTCCTCGCCCATCACATGGAAAAAATAGCGCCCCCCCCAACGCTGTTGTAAAAAATTAATTGAAGCCGTGCTGACAAAGCCTAGAGCAGTGTCTGACGCAGAGCACATGTTCCCTAGGTGCGCCTGTGCACAGAGAGAGAGAGATTTCTCATCACCGTTACCATCTCTAGGCTTCGCACTTTCCCCTGGAATTTGACCTTTACAGTAACTATTTTTGTTCAACAAATGTCAGCACCATTATCCTCTATAAACTGCCTCTCCTTGAAGTCTGATGCAGCTTTTTAGATCAGTAAATCTAAAAACAAAACCAAACAAAAGCCATGGATGGAGTTCCTACTAAGTGCCAGGCACTGCCCGGTAAAGGAATCGAGGGACGTGTAAGGACCTTTCCTTGCTCCCGGGAGGTTCACAGTCTGTGGGTGAAAAGAAGATGTCTAATAATTTTGAAATAAAATAGTCAGTGTCACAACAGCACAGACAGTGGGCATCCTTTGAAGCTAGGAGGAGTCAGGGAGACTTCTGGGAGACTTCGCCCCGAACAGGACACAGGTGGAAGACGAGCAGTTAGCTGGGCGAAGAAAGGGTCCGAGAGCTCAGTACAGAGGGAAGAGCAGCCGCAGGGCTGGCTCGTGAGTTGTAATTTATTTGCTTTTACGGTCGGGATCACTGGAGGCAGGGGAAGGTGGAAGATTAGGTTGCCAAGGTAGCAAGACCTGGTTTTGAAGGATCTTGTCTATCCCGTGGGCTTGGGTGTGGATCTTACTGTGGAGGCCAGTGACCCTCAAACTTTGGTGCACTTAGAAACATAACCCAAGGAGCTTGTTAAAATTCGTGTTCCTGGCCTCAAGCCCAGAGATTGATATTATTGAATATGCAACCAGGTGGTTTCGAGGGGGCTGCTCCAGGAACCACAGTCGTAAAGTATGTGTCACAGGAGATGATCGAGAACCAGGGAAGAGGGTGTGGAGAGGGGTGTGGGACACATGGTGTGTGATTCAGAAAGATCAAGAATTCCGTTTCAGAACCACCTCTCAAGTAGCTCCTCCCTGGCTAATTTGATGCTGTTTCTTTATAGTCATGATAGAGTTTTGTTTTGTTTTGTTTTGTTTTTTTGGTTAATCTTCATCCAAGGATATTTTTCCCATTGATTTTTTTTTTTTTTTTTTAAGAGAGAGTGGGCTGGATGGGGTAAGGGGAAGAGAGGAGAGAGAGTGAGAGAGAGAGGGAGAAACATCAATGTGAGAGAGACACATCCATTTGTTGCCTCCCACACGTGGCCCAACGGGACCGGGGATTGAACCTGCAACCCTTAGGTGTGCGGGCCAGCATTCTAACCACTGAGCCATGCCGGCCAGGGCATGATAGAGTATCTTAAAAACTTTTATTCAGCCTGGCTGGTGTGGCTCAGTGGTTGAGCGTCGACCCATGCACCAAGAGGTCGCCGATTTGATTCCCTGTCAGGGCACATGCCCAGGTTACAGGCTCGATCCCCAGTGTGGGGCATGCAGGAGGCAGCCAATCAATGTTTCTCTCTCATGGATGTTTCTCTCTCTCTCTCCCCATCTCCCTTCCTCTCTATCTAAAAAAAAAAAAAAATTAATAAAAATATATATTAAAAAAAACTTTTATTCAATTTTATGTAAGCACATGGCATACATTTGCCACACTGGCATAAAATGACTAATTTCTTCTCATCTGGAAAACAAACAAACAAACAAACAAAACCACAATCTTTAGCCTACTAGAGACAACCCCTGTGATTTAAAGCAGAACATGCACTTTTAGACAATCTCAGCTATCAGAACATGGCCTCCAAATACGAAGTGAGCCCCAGAGGCCCCAAAACCACAGAGTGTTTCCATAAAACTCATGCATTTTATTTTATGAGAGCCGGGGGCCTTTGTAGCTTCTCTCCTGGCCAAGGAGTGTGTATGTATGAAAAATGTGGTTGGGAGGGGAGGGGAGAGGTAGGGATACCAGCTCATTTATTTGTTCCTTATCGAGGAATTAGTGCTCACTCTCTGCCGGCCGTGTGCTGAGTGCTGGGAACACAGGCAAGATCTTCATGGCAACGATTCATCAGAACGCAAAGGACAAGCAGAAGGAGGCAGAGGTACGCTGGACAGGAAGCAGGAGGCAGGTGCGGAGGACTCACACTCTGTCCCTCTCGATCTGTGTGACCCCCGCAGGCCACTTTGAGCATTCGTAGAACAAGGGGGGCGCGGTGAGTCACAGTTCTTTGGGGCAATGAGGTCTTATGGTTTGATGTTCAAAATGATGGCCCTAACTCATCAAGAAAAAAGTTAATATCTACTGTAGTTAAGAAAATAAATATATATAAGCTTTTGTAAAGATTTTCCATTTTAAGCAGCTAAATTGTTCCATTTTGGTGATTAGTGGAATAAGTTTCTGCCATATAAAAAGCGTCCACTTACAGGGAATATTGCATTCCCCCAATAAGAGGCAAAGAGAGGCCAATAAATGGAAAACCACAGAATTTGAGCACCAGAAGAGATCCTTAAAGATGGCCCAATCTGATTCCACCATCTAAGAAAACTGAGGTCCAGGGAAACCAATTCTGACCATGTAGTAAATTCGAGGCAAAAGAGAAGTGACAGCAATGCTCCTGCCCGGGCCGGCTGGAGCTCCCAGAGTGCCGTGCTGCTGTGATGTGGGCAGCAGTGCTCCTGCCCAGGCCGGCTGGAGCTCCCAGAGTGCCATGCTGCTGTGATGTGGGCAGCAGTGCTCCTGCCCGGGCCGGCTGGAACTCCCAGAGTGCCATGCTGCTGTGATGTGGGCAGCAGTGCTCCTGCCTGGGCCGGCTGGAACTCCCAGAGTGCCATGCTGCTGTGACGTGGGGAGCAATGCCCCTGCCTGGGCCGGCTGGAACTCCCAGAGTGCCGTGCTGCTGTGATGTGAGCAGCAGTGCTCCTGCCTGGGCCGGCTGGAACTCCCAGAGTGCCATGCTGCTGTGATGTGGGTAGCAATGCCCCTGCCCGGGCCGGCTGGAGCTCCCAGAGTGCCGTGCTGCTGTGATGTGGGCAGCAGTGCTCCTGCCCGGGCCGGCTGGAACTCCCAGAGTGCATGCTGCTGTGATGTGGGCAGCAGTCCTCCTGCCCGGGCCGGCTGGAGCTCCCAGAGTGCCATGCTGCTGTGATGTGGGCAGCAGTGCTCCTGCCCGGGCCGGCTGGAGCTCCCAGAGTGCCGTGCTGCTGTGATGTGAGCAGCAGTCCTCCTGCCCGGGCCGGCTGGAGCTCCCAGAGTGCCGTGCTGCTGTGATGTGGGCAGCAGTGCTCCTGCCCGGGCCGGCTGGAACTCCCAGAGTGCCGTGCTGCTGTGATGTGTGCGTCAGGGGGCAAAACACGCAATCACAGTGACTGGGCTCAAGAGGAGAGAGAAAGGTGCTCAGTTCTTCAAGGCACTTGGCCTCCAGGAGTTCTTTTTCTCAACAGTTTGAGGGCTTATGAGAGTAACCAGAAGTGATAATTTGGGGAAAATACAGATACAAATTGGTTCATTTTCTCAGTTACACAATTACTAAAACCATGTTCCACATCTTAAGACATGTCACTCAATAATAAAGTTTATGGCGGGTGATGAATTAAACTCGGTCCCATGGCAATCAGCACCAGACAGTGCTGGCCCTGGAGGGCGCCTGCTACAGGAGAGGAAATGACTCACCCCAAGCCAGCCAGTCAGCTGGCTTTGGCAGAATCCTGGGCCAAGGATCAGAAGGACCAGGGCTCCTAACTCCTGGGTTGCTGTTGTCATAAAGGCCTTAGGGACCACAGGGGTGCCAGGATGCGGAGGGCTCGCCATTAGGGCCCCGGGGCATTTACCCCAGTGTAGGCAAGGTCCAGACGCACCCGGGAAGGGCGAGGACATCTATGTCAGGCAATAACCAGGTTCTGCCTGTGACTCCCCGGGTGGGCCCCAGCCAGCAAGCCGCCTCTCTCGCCTCCAGGCCCTCCTCCAGGCGGCGCGGGGATCCAAGGGGACGTGTGCCCGTAAGCAGCCAGCACGGTGTCTCGTGCAGAGCAGACGGGAGCGGGAGGGTTAGGGCTTGGACTCTGGGGTCGGCAGACCTGGGTTTCAATGCCAGTTCTGCCACTCAGTCAGGTGGTGCTGGCGGTCACCCCATTTCTCTGCCCTTTGACCTCTGCATCTCTGAGAGGCAGCGGAGACACTGTCCGCACCTCAAAGGGCAGTTCTGGGGGAAAGTGTTTAAAGGCAAATTTCTGGCACAGACTCTGGCCCATAGTAAGTGCTCATTTTATGTTTCCCATGGACGGCGGTCATCAGTGTGAGAAGTCTTATAATCCCACACTGGCCTTCTCCCTGGTAATTGAATTTGCGCTCTGCTTTCCACGGTGAGGAGGCAGAAGCGCTCAGGCGGGGCGGCACAGCCAGTGGGTTGGAACCCAACTAATTACTCGTTTCACTTTATTCTCCCATTAATTGGTAACATGGCAAAGTTCAAAGACCTAATGATTAGTATTAGCTTCCCCTGTTCGGTGAGGCCAGCTATCTGCCCAGCCCACCTGGCTCGGCCATTCGCCAGGAAATTGCCTGAGCGGCAGCTGTCACACCTGTCAAGCGCTGGGAGCGCTCGGTAATGATCTAGTGCGCTCGGGGCAGAGAGCGCGTGCTAACGGGCAACGGGCACCGCCACCCTCGGAGCGCCTGTGGGCACGCGGACCTCTGCCCAGTCGAAGACGGGAGGAAGCGGAGTGGCTGAGGTTAAAATCAGCTGCTCTCTCACTGGACTCGTTGTGTGAGAGGGAGGGGTATGTTCTCCCACACCGCCTCACCCTTGTCTTTCCAGCCTGTCATGCTCCCTCCGCCGTTCCAGAGAGAACGGAAACGCCCATGAACTCTAAGCAATCTGATGAATGCGGGAAGTACGCCTCAAGACACTTCGGAGCAGCCTCCCACAGGGCACGGTCCCATCAGTGAGCCACCTCACTCACCCCGTTTTTCTGAGGGTGCCACGCGTCCCACTGCACGCTCAGCGAAGAAATGTGGGTGCCAGCTATGGCTCCTCTCTTGCCATCCTCCTTTGCAGCTCTTCTCAATGATGTCAGCACACTCTGAGGGCCTCTCGTTCTATATTTCCTACAGCATGTGTTCTGCCTGCTGAGCTCTGGGGTCCAGCAGGCTGTATACTCTCTCGTTTCCATTACAAGCCTATGAGTTCTTGAGAGTTGACCCTCATACACTGTCCTCATCTGCCTCCCCCATGTCCCAGGATGTAGCAAGGACCCTGGCATGAGGTGAGCACTATATATACATATACATACACACACACACACATACATACATTTATGTGCATCTAAATAAACAGAGAGACACACATGTGTACATATGTATACATTATAAAATGAGTATCAGTCTGCATTGCACCTAATTTAGTATTTGGTTCCCAAGGACACTGTCCTCTTCTCTGGAAACACAGGCTGTTTCTCCTGCAGCTGCAGCCCAGCTCGGCAGCACAACCTGGGCACACTCCGGGCTCTTGGGAGGCATTTGGATCACGGAGTCTCAGGGCAGGACGAGCTCTGGCGGGCACCCTTCGTTTCACAAATGGGGAAAAGAGGCCTGTCCGGGATCATTAGCAGCCGGGAGACGCTCCATTCCCAGACCTCCCCACCGGTAGCACAGAGAGCCTGTGCTATTACAAAGGCTTTCTCCGACAGTTCAAAAAGAAAATCTCATCAAACCTTCATTGTACTATGGCAGACGGATAGATCGAGATAACCCGCTTTTATTTTTTGCAAAGGGAAAACTGAATAATAAGGCTGATTCCCACTGATCCTGAGGGTAGGGGAGGTCTGAGTGTACACTTCAAGGGGTTGGGGCTCACAGGAAAAATGATGTCATTAAAACGGGCAGTTCAGCAGATAAAAAAATAAGCACCCACCGCAGGGAATTCTGACTGTAAGAGACAGGAAAATCGGCTTCATTAATGACAAAGTGCAGATGCTTTTCTTCCTGAGTTGAAAAAAAACACCCACAGAGTAAATTACACCGGAGCCTGTAAAGAGATATGCGAGGACCCTCTTAAAAATGTATGAAATCTCAAGGAAAAGATTCATCAGCTGGCTCCCTTCGCATTGAAAATGCCAGTTAATTTTTCCTCTCTCTTGTATCAGACAGGTGGTGATTAATATAATACAACAGACAGCAGAGGAGGTGGTACTTGTGAAAGAGACACAAAGGGGAAATGATAAAGGAGGGACAGGAGAAGAGTTCAGATCTAAAGGCAGAGCGGAAGAACACGTATCTTTTAACATGGAGCCCATGGAAGGGAGGGGATGAGAACGGTCAGAAAGGATACAGGGAAAGAGAAGGCTTTTCTGAGCTGTGGTGTAAGAGTGAGTAGAGGTTAATAAGAAAATGTTGGAAAATGGGGAACAAATGTGTTTGAGGCAGCAGAAACTGCAAGTGCAAAGGCCCTGAAGCAGAAGTGGGACAGTCTGGGGGAACTTGTCGATGTTAGGAAACATCCAAACCTGTAGAGACTTTTTAGGAGTTTATTTGAGGCCAAATTAACAATTGCTGGGAAGCAAAACCTCAAGGGATGGAGAAAATGCTCCAGGGAATGTCAGTTTTGTAGCTTATTTTATGCATTAGGATAAAAGGAGGAGACATAAGGAAGGTTGTATGAAATCCAAAGGAGGGGGCGGGAGAAAGCCAAGTGTGGAAATCTCTGGGATTGGATAGAAAGGCAAAACAGAGAGACACCTGCTGTTTTACATTGGCGGGTACAGGATAGTGAACACGCGCAGCACAGAGGGATGGTGTGCGGCGGGAACAAAGTAACAACCAGGGTTCTGTGGGCTTCTGCTCTGACCGGAGGGTGTGCCTGGAGAGGTCTGGAAAAGATTACTCTGACATTTCAAAGGTGTGTTAGCTTAGATGCAAAAAGACAATGGACAGGCTCACTTAAGGTAAAGATTGACCTTTGTCAAGGAAGCTACAGGCCTAGGATGTAACTGCCCGCCGTGACTCGCTTCTAGTTAGGACTTTTTGTGTTCGGACCATCCTGTGTGGTTTTCAGTCTCTGAGTTGGTAAGGCCGCCATGCAAGCCTCCCCTGAGCTTGTCAGGTTTCGTAGGGGGCCCCTTTTTTGTCCACAGACTGATGGAGTAATGGAAAGAAGGCTGTTTTGGGGGCGTCAGGGGCTGCTAGGAAGTGATAGGTCTGCCTCTCTAGGTCAAGGGTCTGCATCAGTGCTTCTCAAATATTTTGGTCTCAAGAGTCCTTTATGCTGTTAGAATTTATCGATTTACCATAATATAAATTAAAATGGACAACTTTTAAAAAACATTCATTTATAATAAAATAATTAATTCATCCTATGTTAATGTAAATAACATTTTTGCGAGGACATTTTTCCCCCCAAACAACAACAAATAAAATAGTGAAAAGAGTAGCACTGTTTTATATTTTTGCAAATCCCTTTAATGTCTGGCTTAATAAAAATCTTGTCAAATGGCATTTTCTTAAAGGTCAGTCCCAATGTGGAAACTGAACCCATATTAATACACTTTCTCCACTCTGTTAGGAAATCTATTGGTCTCTCTTGCACTTTGGATGGACCTTTAACCCATGCAGAATATCACAACATCATGTACTAGACATTTGGAAAATACTGGTTTATGCAGATCTTCCAAATGTCTTACAGCTCATTATACAACAGTCGAAAATTACATTCATTAATATTACCACTGAGCTCATGAAAAAAAAAAAATCTTTACTGCAAAGCTGTTAAGTTCATGGTGATAGATACAAGTTCTCTTAAAATTCGCATTTTTGCTTTGAAGTTCCCATTTTATCATTGGTGGCAAATGCAATCGGTTGTTTTCCTTGAAAAGAAGCTCACCTTTTTTTTCAGTTTCACGAAAGTGTCTGCCAAGCGCCCACGTCGGAATAACGGGAAGTGTTTGTGCAGCTTCTGCCCAGATACTCACACCCGAGCTTTCCGCGGGACCAGCTCAGGAGGCAGCGAAGGGCTTCGGCTTGTGCTTGCCATTTGTACTCAAAGGCTGAGATTTCATTAAATTAATAATCTGCACGGTTTCTTCAAGGACTTTTTTATGTGAGTCTGTTTTTTTTTTTTTTTTTTAATCCTCACCTGAGGATATTTTTACATTTATCTTCAGATAGAGTGGGAGGGAGAGAGTAAGAGAGAGAGAGAAACATCTATGTGAGAGAGACGCATTGACCTGTTGCCACCTGCACGACCCCAACCAGGGCCGGGGACTAACCACAACTGAGGTACGTGCCCTTGGCTGGAATCGAACCTGGACTTTTTGGTCCACAGGCCGACGCTCTAACCGCTGAGCCAAACCAGCCAGGGCTGCTTTTTGTGTTTTAAGCTGGCCGCGAAGAACACAGTGACGGCTCGGAGCTACTTCTATACCATTGGTGCGAAAGTCAGCACAATGAAGAGGCAAACAGTGTCTTCATATCACTAGGATGACAACAGTTTTGACCCTCCGGGTATCCTGAAAAGATCTTGGAGAACCCTGGGGGCCCGTGGACCTCACTTTGAGAACCGCTGGTCTAGACTAGACTAGATCGTGCAAAGCCTCGGCCGGCATTTCGCATGGTTTTATCTTTATTTAGCCTGTGAAGAAGTGAAAAGCCATTGGAGTGTTCTAAGCAGGAACCCGGATAGATCAGAGTTTTGAGAAGATCACTCTGGCTGCTGTGAGGAAAAGTAAAATGGATGGAGAAAAGAGGAGGTGAGGAGAAAATCAGTTAGGAGACTGTTAGAGCCGTCCAAACCAGAGAGGACGGTGGCCGGGACAAGGGTGGTGTCTGCAAGGATGGAGAGAATGACAGAATCGAGAGATCTTTAGGAAGTAGACGCAGAGGCTCAGCTTCCTTCCTTCACTGGAACCTGACAACCGGCTCACTCTCGGCTCTTCCAACAACGGCACAGGTCAAAGTTCATCCAGTCCCTCAAAGAACAGTGTACCAGCAAAGGGCTTGGATGGCCACGTTCGATTATCTGAATACGTGTTTGATTGCTGGTCATAAATTCTATTTCTAAATTACATTACGTTGTACACTTGTGGGAACCTACAGCTTCTTCCCTTACACACCCTTCTGATTTCTCCATCTCTCCCTCCTGTGGAAGTTCTAACCGTATGCGATCCATGACCTCTTCTCTTTCTTGACTACCCCTCTCCTTCACGCACCCACACCCCGTCACTCACCGCAGGAGAGGTAAAACGCTTCTCCTAAGTGTCCCCAGGATCAGTGCCTGGCTCAGATCTCAGATCTCCCTGGACCATTGCGACTGTTCCCCTAACTGGCCTCTCGTTAGATTGGGATCCTCCCTTTTTCTTCCTGGCCTCCCTCAAGGCCCACCTCAAATGTCTCCTTCTCTGGAGAGTGCTTCCTGACCCATCAGGCCGAGGGAGTCACTTTCCCCTGAGCTCTGACAGCACCGTGGGCTATCACCATTTATCACCTGGGGTCTGGATACCCCGCGTCACTGCAAGGCAGAGAGAAGGCTCCATAAAACATTTGCTGATCTCTTCTTTTTCTATTTCATAGAAACCGGAAATATAATTTTAATTATACTAACTTTTTAAAACATGATTCAACTCTAATTAAACCAAGAGGTCTGTATTCACCGCTGAACCCAGAAATGTTGGGTAAAGGTAACAAAACCGGAAGCTCCTCAGAGCTCCAGCTGCTGCAGGAGCGGCTATATTTGGGAGCCAATTAATTTCACAATGTTGCAAATTAATGCATTTAAGATTCTGCTGTTTGCACCCATTTTTCCTCATTAAAATATTTTGGCTGTGTGGAGCCTGTCATTATCTTACACGTGTGTTCAGGAGAGCACTTGTGTACGGGGGACCTCAGGGTTGCTCGATGCATTCGGTGGCTTACTCCGGACCCTCTAAAATTACGGTTCATTTTAAGGAACTTTCAAGTCAAGCCGCATCCGTCATGAAAGTGAGCCCTGAAAGCTAGCACATGCCTTTTGCACTGGTTTCTAGGAATCAGAGGTGACGCTACGTTCTCCCTCCACCCTCTTCTCATGCTCTATCCACACTCTCCCCGGCGGGTCTCACAATGGCCTCACCCACCGCTGATGCGCTGATGGCTATGAAGTCAATAACGACAGTGACAAAATGATGGCAATAGGCAACACTTATTGAGCACTGACAACCTGCCAGGTGCCCTGCGCAATTTCTTACATGTGGATCTCTCATATAACTCTCTTGATCTGCAGTGTAGACGCTGCTAGCGCCCTCATTTTAAGCGCAGAGGAAACGGAGGCTGGGTGAGGGAAGTGCCTGGAACTGGTCGCCTAGCTGACTTAGTGGCAGAGCCGCCGTCTGCACCCTTGTGGTCTGGCTTCACAGCCCACGTTAAGATGTCTCTGGTCTCACCTTCGTGACAGCCTTTAGACTTCTTCCACCTGGGAGTCCCCCAGGTAACTTCAAGTCAACCTGTCCCAAATTGGACTTCATTTCTTCCCCTGAAGTCTACTCTCCCTGCTGTGTTCCTGGCCTAGACTCATTGTTTCACTCTCAACCTCCTCATAAGTGAGTTCTCCAGTTTCTTCGCCCACCGGATCCCAGCGATCCCTGGCCCGCTGAGCCAAGCCAAGGCTGGTCTCTCCAGCAGATCCCCTCTTTCCAGCTCCACCACCAGATGCCTTGGTTCCGAGGGCTCATTTCCCATCTGCCAACTGCCTCCTAGCTCTCACCGTTCCACCCAGCCTTGGGACTGTCCCCCAAGGGACATTTGGGTGGTGGAGGTCACTAACTCCGTCTTTCCAGTTCCCTCCAGTCGCTCAGGCCAAATTTCCAGGAGTATCCTTGATTCCTTTTCCCTCCCTTCCTCCAGGGTAGCCAGAAGGAATCCTGTCAACCCCGCCTCCCAACACACTCAGGCCTCTCATCGGCTGGGTCCAACCTGCCTTTCCAAATTAATCTCCTGCCAACTCCCTGCCACCCCCAAGTGTCTGATCTCTTTTTTTCGTGCTCTCAAAATTTCATGCCTTTGTACATGTGGTCCCCTCTATCGGACACCTTCCCTGTCTCTGCTGGATGGGCTTCTCTCACTCTCAAGGCTCAGTCTGACGTCCCCTCAAAGGTGCACTGAAGTACCCCTGAGCAAGTGGATGGCTCAGGTTCCCGCACCCTTTCACAGCTGCGTCACAGAACCGAAGGGTGGTGCATGGTCAGCCCTGGGCGCTGACGAGCCTGAGGTCATGGCATGCAACAGTGTCAATGAAGATAAAAATCCTGATCACAAGAGTGTCAGGACGAAATGAGGTGACATGTAAAACACCTTGCATGACCTTGATTCACCCCTTCCATGAGGCAGGCGTGAATTAGTAAGTCACGTAACTGGGGAGTGAGTCTAGCTGATCAGTGAACAGTTGGTTTGTTTCTGCACAGTAATAGGTAGTGGTCAGTTTAAGGATTCACAAGTCTCTTATGAGTGTCCCTCACGATTGTCTAGGGCCAACTGTACTCTATCGCTCCTGCATCTTTTTCTCCCTCCTCGAACACAGGGATTGAAGAGCCCAGCTTTCCTCTTAGGGATACAGACCATAACAGACACTAAGTTAAGGATTTGTTGAATTAATAAATGAAATAAGACCTATGTGGATTGACGCCTTGGGCACAGGAAAGCCCACTCCCTGCAAACACTTAACTCACCTACTTGTTATACCCAAATTATTTTACCGGGAGGCAAAAATCTTTTTCTTTACAATGGAAGAAAATGTACAGCTCAGCAAAGTGACACGTTGCCCTATTTCACAGATCTTCACACTGCTCAAGAGTAATGAAAATAGCAAGTGTTAGCCTACAGATGCCCAGAAACCAGCATGTGTAGCTATTTGTCGAAGCGTCTGTCTCCCCCGCGTGCACGGAGAGCAGCTCAGGGAAAGCATCATGTCTCATTGTCTCCACTGTCGCCCACCATCACGCTCACTGGCACCGCTGCACCTTTTCCCACCTTTCCGTCCTATGTACTCACTCAACGTCTGTCTCCTTTGGATGCAAGCTCCATGAGAGCAGACGTCACGAGTCTGCTCCACAGCTCTGTCCCCTCCCCTAGAAAAGCTCCCGGCACACAGGAGGTGCCCAGAAAGTGCTGAATCAATGAACGGCTGCTTCTACAAGCCTGTCTGTCCACCTCGTTTTTCACGTCTGATCAAAGAATAAAAATCTAGCCTCATAAAAAAGTAAACAGCTAACAGTGAGAGAGTTAAAAGACAAACACACACCAAGGTGATACGATGTCTTAAAAATCCCTAATCGAAAGTGATTCTGTACAATTGTCATTTTCCCGGAAGGAGGCGTGAACTATGACCAACTTAACAAAATGATAAATCTAGCCTAGGAAGGCCGGCTGCTCCAGGAATGATCAGTGAAGAACTGAATTTTTGCCCCTGCTGTCATTTTAGAATCTGGGACTTTGCTGCTATCGTAAGCCAGGAAGTACTGAATCTGTCCCTTTCAGTGAGCCCAGGTGGAGTGACCACAGTCCAGGGGAAGTATCAGTGCTATTCAATTTCCATCCCTGCTCTATGTGTTAAGGTATATTTTAAAGTTATTTTCATTATTTTCCAGATGCTATTTAACTAAAATACAAAGTCCAATGTCATAAAACATGGCCAATTAACCATAGGCAAGTGGATAAAATTAGCACATTACAGAGACGAGATTGTAGCAAAGATCAGGGACGTGGCCCGGCCTCGGGCTGGGCTTGACCCCTGCCGCTATGTGACCTTGGGTAATGACTCAGTTCTCTGAGACCAGATTTCTTCCTCTAAAACACAGGATTTGCAAAGATCCTGTGAGAATGCAACAAGACGATAATATCTGCGAAGCACCCAGCACTTCCCCTGGCACCGTACACGGTAATAGTGACACGTAACAGTCGCAACAGCAGCAATCTCCGGAAAACGTGGCAGCAGGGAAACACCGGATATGCTTGTTTTCAGGGTGGGAAGAAAATTACCATCGGGGATTCTTCACCGAATAAACTAGTAATTTTAGCAGCACAATCTGGAGGCCTGTGGTTTAACAAGCAACTAATTAGAAACTGCCGCTCCCTGAGCTCTGAGTGACACCTGCTTGAAAACGCACACACGGGGGAGTCGGGCGCCAGGACAATCGTGGGCCGTGCTCTCTCCGGGAAAACACAGCTGAAAACAAACCCCAGATGATCTCTTTTAATAAAATCTCTGAAAAATACTCAGGTTAATAATATGAACAGAGGAGGTCTTCGGAGGTCCCATCAGTTTAATGCCACCTGGCATCAGACCATTGCTGCCAGTTTGGGCTGTGGAAATAACGAAAGCAATCATTAAAGGTAAATTATGCAAATGGAAGCAGGGTCACACGACTGGCTGGGGTGCACGACGAGTCGCTCTGAGGGTGGGCGAACCGAACGGTCTGCTCAATGGACCAAGGACGAATGAGTCTGTCACCCAGCCACGGATCATGCCACTGCTGTGCCTCCCTAAAGTGTCCGTGGGGTGCTCTGCTCTGCCCACAGGCAAATCTAAAGCTCCCTGGCATGGCATTTGAGACCCTTTATAATCTGACCACGGCCAAACCCTCCACGCTTCCCCGATGCTTCCTACACCCACCATCTTCCCCCCAAACCAAACTACTTACAATTTCCCAAACTCACCCTAAACTTAGTGTTTCCATTTAGGACACTAGTGGAGAGAAATTTTATTTCAAAAGCCTATGTCTAAGTAATTTAAAGAAAATAGGCCACAATGAACCACCACGAGCAAATCCCATCACAGGAATTGTTCTCCCTGTGGAATTTCTGGAAAAGGCATTCCACTTCCTGGCTTCCCCGGAAATTCTGGTTTAATTGATCCAAGGTGGGGCCCAGGCTCGGGCGAAGTTTCCTGGCCAAGCTCAAGAATCACTGTTTTTTGGGTGTTTGCCAAAAGACCCACCCAGCCTGCTGCCTTCCTTATGTTGCCTGCTTGGTCCCTACAACACTTGAATTTGGGACCCCTGACCTATGCCACCTTACTGAGTCCTCACGATCATCCTCGGGGTAGTCATTTTACCTTAGTTTACATATAAAGAAACTTGGGTTGACTCAGGTAACCCAGCTCTCAAGCAGGAGGGCAGGGGGTGGGGTGAGGACTAAAGCCAGGGCTGTCCGGGTCTCACAGCCAGGCTGTGTCCTCTCCATCCCGCTCTGCTACCCCCTGCAGTGGGGGCTCCAGCTGCCCGCAGACTCTTTCCAGCTGGTCGTGAAAATCACTCCTAGCTTGAAATTGGTTGTTGTAGAAATATTTACACCACGGACATGGGCAAACACTACCAATCAGGGTTCTTTCATTTTGTTTGTTTTGTTTTTGGAAGCCAGTTTACCAGCACACCTCTTAACCCCAAGGCACCAAGAGAAGAGGAAAAAAAGTCCAATTATGTTCCTTCAAGTTCAGGAAGCAGGTGTGTGATGCATTTTAGAAGGTTTCAACTCCAAACAGTTAAAAGTGAAGGAGTTTTGGGGTTTGAAGAAATACACCTCAAGTCTGTAGAAAACGTACATCTATAACTTTGATTAAGACGCCAGGGGGTGCGCTTAGTATGCTGCTATTGCTGGGTGTGCTGACTCAGAGCCATTTAGCAGCAGAGGGAACGGAAAGTGAAAGTGTGGACAAGGCGTTTCGAGGGGCTCCCTGTCTCTGCTTTAGCTGCCTGGATATGTCACCTTCCGATACTGAAACGCTGGACCAGAGCCTCCAGTTAGGGGGGACAGGAGAGGCTCAGAGGAGTGGCCTGCCCTCCGTGGCCTGGGGCAGCAGCGAGCATCCCTCCCTCGCAGCAGGGCTCTGCCACCCGCGGCTCCATAGCTTAGCCTGGTGATGCGGGCACAGTGCTTTCAGGGATCGAAGGAGACTGTAAATGGAAAAGGAGTAAAGGAAACCACTGCTTACTGAGTGCCTATTTTTACAACCAGGCCCTGAACTAGACATGTGTGAGCTTTCATACATGGCACTTCACTGACATTTACTGAACAACTATTACATGTCAAGCCCTATCCCAGGCCCTTAGGTACATGATCTCATCTAATCCTCCTGAGAGCCGTGTGGAGTAACTACCATTATCCCCACATTACAAATGAGAAAGCTGAGGCTAGGCTATCGGCTAGATATGAGCAATAGTAGCTGCCAAGGAAAGGGTCACTCTGCTGGTTCATACCAAATGTCAGTGACATGGAAGCCACAACAACGCACACGGCGTCCTCCAGCCTGTGAGGAGTTTGTCACCAAGGCTCCTCCAAGGAGGAGACCAGGGCGCTGGAATGACCCAAACCTGTCCCCATCCGGACTCTGCCCGGGTCGGCGGGCAGACGTTATGAGGGTGAAGTGCACATAAGACCTCCCAGGGCTGTGGTACAAACTAACCAAGGAAGTAGCTGGCTGTGGTAACATGTGACAAGTGTGATGTGGAGGATGAAGACAGAAAAGGACGAAGAGGGGACGGAGCGAGACCACGGCCCTAGCCCCACCCCCACGGCTCCCTCCTGCGCCCCTTCCAGGGCCGCCTCCGGCAAATGGAGCTGTCCCTTGAAGCCTGACAGCCGAGAATCGGTTTGTGAACACGCCAGGCCTGTGTCAAGTTCCCACTAATGATTTTTCAGCATAAATTAAATGGAGTGAATACTTTCTAATGGCTGCTACAGAATTACATGACAGCATTCAGGAGAAGCTACAAAAATAGCTGGAATCAGAGGAATGGTCATTCTGATGCACGGGAGTTTCTCGTTAATTTAATTCCTTCCTTCCTTCTGGCCTGTGGACCTTCTCTGAGAAAAGCTGATGGGAAAGAGAATCGCACAAGCCACGGGGTACCCCCAGCCTATTTAGATAAGCCCAAATCGAGGGCACTAACAGTACTGCATAGCAAGTGGGATTCAGTATCGCATGGATCCCACCACCAGACATAAAACACTTCACAGTCATATACACTGTACCATTTACAAAGGGCGTTTCTGTGCCTTATCGCGTTTGACTGGCTCTTCCTTACTGAGCGCTTATCACGGGCCTGGCATTCTGCTGGACAGCCTCACTTCGCTCCCTGGAGCCTGGTCATCCCTGCTTTCCCAGGTGAGGTCCAGGTGGGGGACTTCACCTGGGGTCACACAGCCTGCCAGTGGAGACTAGGTCAGAACCCGAGTCTATCATACTCAGACTTCCTCTTTAAACCCCCGAATCTGCTTCCTGTGAGGTGAGCATGCCTGTTCCAGGGGCGGGCACTGCTTCCTCACCCAAGATGTCTCCCCCAGGCGTCAGGGGCCACTTAGGACAACATCTTTTTGGCTTCCTTTTGTCCCACCCTCACTCTACTCCTGAGGAAATAAAATGTCTCTTCTGATGAGTTTGGGGAGAGGAAATGGGTGAAAACGGTTCAGCCCTTCCTCCCTTCCCCCTGGGACGCAGGTTCTGCTGCTCACGGGGGGCCTGGCTCGGGCTCCCACAGTTCTGCTGGGGTGGGGGCGGGGCTGCTGCCTGCCTGGGTCTCCCTCTGAGTCAACCTCAGGAGGCTCGTTTGCCCACAGGCGTAAGACGTTCTCCAGCATCACCGTTTCCATAATGGATATTTTGGCTCTTATTCTCTTTAGTCCTTATTCTCAATTAATTCAGAATTTAGGTGGAAGAGAGGTCTGCTGACGGGGACTTCTTCAGAGATTCTGACGATTCTGATCCCTGCTGTACAGAAACATCTCGAAAAGCGGAATGGCTCTTTTTAAAAGGAAAGATAGTTTAAACATCAGCAAAGATATAGTAAGTAGCCCCAAACGTTCTTACACTGTAGGAATGGAATTCCTTGAGTTCAGATTAGGACACACAGTTCAAGGAGGAGAAAAGTGGGAGAATGCGAGGACAGCACCAAAAATAACTCAAATGTAAAACAAACTAAAAGAGAAAACACAACTTCAAATGACTACGTCCTAAATGAAGACGATCACAGGGGCACACCCTGCCCACCCTGAGATCTTAATCTGAAAGCAATTTTCCCAGCTACTAAGAAGGAGCCAAGAACCAGTTTATGGAGATCACCTCCCCCTCCCCCCCCACACACAAGCCAATAGCGAACCTTATGTGGGGTAACACCACGCTAAAAAGGCTCAGCGCCCTTTTCAGAGCCATCCATAACTTGGAACCCATCCTGAGATTTGCCTGCTGCTAGAGTTCTACCAAAATGCCTAGTAAATAGCAAGCGTGAGACTTATTAGTATTACTATCAATACTCGAGCCAGCAGGTTAGAACGGAAAGTGTCCTCAGCAGTCAGGCTCACGCCCCGGTGAGGATGATGGGACTGGGCAGAGGAGCCGTGCCGAATTACCTTCACATCCACAGGCCCCAGCACAGGCCCGGCCGACAGTGTGCGGGAGTGAGGTCAGCGGCAGGGCCAGACTAGGACGCAGGGCTCCGCACCGGAGTGCCTTCCCTTTCTTATATTGCGTTGCCCGAAGTGACATTTGTCTGTCCATTTCACTGACATCAAACGCATTCACACTATTATCCTGTCACAGGCCAAGCCAATAGGCTTCCAAGACCAGAGGAAAGATTTCCCACAAACAACGGATAGAGTAAGTGCTAAGATTCAAACCACGGGAGACACTGGACCGCATGTGCCATCGCTGAGCATAGACAGAGACGAGTACCACTCCGTCCTGATTACAAGCACCGGTTCACCGATTTCAAAGACACGAGCAATGAACTTGGGCAGAGAATAAATGCTCAGCCTCATCGTAATGTCACCCTTATGAAGCACACAGATTATAACAGCATCAAAAAATGGCCTACTGTATCAGAACTATTTTTAGAAGCATAATCCTGTTTCTGTTCTTCAGACTAATTAACGCTCGTGACCAGGATTACAGTGTTCTGAAGGCAATGGAGAGGCAAATCACTCGGGCTGGAAGCAAGACGCCGGATGGCGAGAGACTGTCAGAAACACATTCAGTGCGAGCGCCCACACTGTGGATGATGAACACGGCTTCCAATTAAGCCACCCGCAAGTATCTGGCACCTACTACCTGGTGGTTTAAAAGCAAGTGGCAAAAATCTGCAGAGTCTAGGGGTTTTTAAAGGATGAAATCTTCTTTTTATTTTTTTATATCTCTCTTTTTAAAAGGAATAAATCACATGCACTTCGGGAATCGCATTTCCCCCCCATAGCTGACTCTAGAGATGGACAAACCACAGCGTGGAGAACTGTGGGGCTGGTTCAAGGTCAAGCTCGGAGGGCTGTGGGGCTGACACTCATCCCAGGACCCTGACTCCCAGCCCAGGTCACCTCCCAGGGTCAGAGCCGCCTTTCCACGGGAAGGCTGTGCTTACTTGAGATCCCCATACCTGTGGTGCAACAGAGAAGTTCTTGAAAATCTACAAAACCCGTTTTTAACTTGAGCCACAGATTGAGCAAATGTTCGGCATGAGGGATTATTTTCATTAAACTATTTTTTTTTCTTTATTGATTTTAGAGAGAGAGGAAGGGAGAGGAAGAGAGAGAGAGAAACATCGATGAGAGAGAACATTGATTGGCCGCCTCCTGCATGCCCACCACTGGGGATCAGGCCCACAACCTGGGCATGTGTCCTGACCGGGAATCGAACCGGCGACCTCTTGGTGCATGGGTCGATGCTCAACCACTGAGCCACACCGGCTGGGCTTCATTAAACTATTTATATGAGCATCATTCATTTACTTCAATCTTGCTAAACTTCATTAAGCTGTCCATTTACTCATATAAATTCCTGTTGGGTCAAATATCTTTAAAAATAAAACATATTTTTGCATGGTGGAAAACCGTGTATCTAATGTGTCCATCGGTAAGAATTACGATGATATTGATAACAATCATAGTAACTACCATTTATTGAACTCCGGTGTGCTCAGCACTGTGACTGGCACTTTGTATAATCACAGGAAGGGTAATTATAAAATGACTACTTATTAAATACTTAGCACGTCTAGTCATTTGCTATGTATTTAAGTACTTTAATTCATTTAATGATCACAATACTCCTAAGTAGTTATTACTATTATTCACATTTCACAGAGGAAGAAACAGAGACTTGGAGAAGTTAAGTACCTGCCCCACCCGTCACCGTGAGCAAGAGGAAGCGTCAAGGTTCAAACCCCCTGGATTCTAGGACCTTCCGTCTTTCCCATCACACAACGCTACATACTCATCTATAAAAGGTGTTGGTTCAAGCTCCGTTTCCAGCAAGGACATTTACGGATGTGAGGACGCACGAAATGGTGCTAAGATGACCTGTTCCCCGTGAATGTCTGGGACTTGCCCACGGTTTGGAACAAAGCAACTCTGCCACCAAATTCCCTGAAGGAAAATACTGCTCACAGCATCGGTGATCAGATGCTGCTGAAATCGGAACTGGTTCTGAACGACAGTGAAATTTGGGAGTAAAATACAATTTGCCTATTGTTCCCTTTTAAAATATTCATGCAGCAAGGACGCATTCCCATCTTCAGCAATTAAATGGCTAAAGTCTGCAGCCTGCGGTACTTACTGATCGTGAACGCTGCTTTCCTAGGACCTAAGTTCGAATTAGCAGCCCCACAAGCTGTCGTTACGGCGGAAAACCAAACAAATGAGACAGAAATGTTGCTGTTGCCTACAGAAGGAATGTTCCCCACCACTCGTTCTGCTGTGGAGAGAGGCTGAGTCAAAATTAAGGACGCGGCAAGCACTCTGCCTCAAACCAGCTGGAAGAGAGTGCAGAGCCCGGAATATCTGCAGCACTTTGCCTCATTAGGGGAATTGTTTCAGAAGGGTTTGGTCGTGCCTTAAAGGTTCGACGCTCCGATCATTTAATATTTCACGTGTCTTAAGAAACCCGCACAGAAAGGCAGGAAAAGGAAACAGGTGAATAAAAACGTGAATTTATGAAGCGGCCCTGCTGTTTTTTTCAGTTCTGTGGTCACATGCAATATACGGGACTCCGATGAGTCAGGTTCTACAAAAGTGGCGTCTGGCTCTCTGTGTCATTGCCAAACCGGCTCCAGCAGCCGCCTTCGCCAGGGGCATCGGCCATCTCCTCTGCATAAAGACAACCTCAGTGAGGGCTCAGTGCCAAGTCCCCAGGGCCTGAGGGGCGGAGTCCTCAAGAGGTTTGGGGCAGGCCCGAGGCCCGGGGCTGCAGGCAGGTGGCTCTGGGTGCTGTCTTGTGCCCGGATGGACCAGCAGCATCCCCATCACCCGAGACCATGCTAGAAATGTGAATGAATTGAAACTCTGGGTGTGGTACTCAGCAATCTGGGTTTAGCAACACCCCTCCCCTGCCCCAGTGATTCCCAACCCCCACTAAAACTTGGGGGCCACTCATCTACAGTCTGCACAGCCTCGCCCACCTGCCCCTCCTCAGCGGCAGGCTCTGAGGTCCCATATCCAAGGACTCTGCCTCCATCCTGCCCAGGGCCCGGGCTGGCCTCAGCAGGGGTATGTTAGCAGATGCCAAAGCACCAATCAAAGGGGATCTGGGGTGGTCTTGCTGACTCAGACCCAGAGTCTGATGCCAGTTGTGCCAACCCGTGCCAGCTGTGCTATGCTAATAGGGCTGCAGTTCCATCTGAAACTCCAGGCTAGATGGCTGGGGCCTAATCCTTGCCACTCTTCCCCAGCCCCAGCCCCAGCCCCAGAGCCCAGACTCAGGAGGCTCCTTCTGCCACTACCCAGGGACTCTAAGGGCAACATCCTGCCCACGGAGTCTCTCCACTGCTGTGGAAATCAGATCCCTGACCCAGATTATACTTTGGCTGCTGGCTGTGCCCCACCCTCCCCAGCCCCCTGCCCTCCCCCATATCCTGGCTTTGTCCCTTTCCTCTCAGCCTGCCACCAAGGCTCCAGAACGGCTCTTGGCACAGCATAGCCAAGATAACTAAGCGGCACCACTTGAGAATCTGGCAGAAAATACTGCACGTAGACTTGGCAACCAGGCCCTGCCCTGGGCTCTGCACTTAAGAGGGTCCTGCTTCGGCCCAACTCTGGTGACCCCTTCCCACGGGCCAAGGAGTCCTTGAGGCCAAGGAGACATGCCCACATGAGCCCCATGCCCCATGCCCTCTGGACACCCACTCTGGGTATCCAGCACCCTGTAAGTGTCCTCCTCAGTGGCTGGAGTCCATCCTCCCAAGGGGGAATGGTGCTTCTGGTATACCCCCAGCCCCCAGAACCGAGGAGTGGTGCAAACCAGGCTTAGGTGTGTGAACTGGGGAATCTCCCCGCCCTGTGTAGTGGTGGATGGAGTCGGGAGTGGGGAGAGAATGAGGGGCTGGCTGGAAGCTGGGACCTCAATGTGTACTCTTTCTTAGGCCCCACAGATATTAGGGGCAGACCGTATGCAACCTGGTGACCACTAAACCAGATGACAGACGTCATGACCTTAGTAGGAATGCAAGAGATACTCGTGGAGTGAGTGTACCCAGAGGTCTGCTTTGGTCCCCTGTTGGATGCTCACAGCCCACCTGCACCTTTATCCCACTGTGCAGAGGAGGAAACCAGGACTCGGGGAGGTTAGTGACTGACCCAAGATCACAGGACCAGGAACGGAGCCTGTGTCTGTTTGATTCCAGAGCTGGCACACCTTCCCTACGTGTGGCCATTTCGTCTTGGCTTGAATACTTCCAGCTACGTGGAGCTCACTACTCCTTTGACCTAACCGTTAACATTTCAGGCAAAGGAAGTTGTTTTTTCTCCTTTCCTTGAGCTTAAATCTCTGCAAATTTTGAACCATATTTCCTTGTTCTGTCTCGTGGAGCCTGCAGAGAGTTTTATCCCCTCTCCCACACAACAACCTTTCAAGCTACAAATGGTAAAAATCCCCTGGGGTCTTGTATTCTTCTTCACCCCTTTTTCACCCTTTCCTCCTAGCAGAGGATGTCCAGTCCCACTTCCTAATCGGGACAGATTCCAGTCACTGTCCCTCGCAGCACCTCCAAGGGGTCATGGCGTGCGGAAGTACAACCTGTCAGAGGCAATGCCCTCTCCTAAAACCCCAGGCTGCGAATGTCACATGCCCTTGCCTGTACGATGGGAACAATGACTCACACCTGCCTCTTCTGCATGGCTGGATGAGTGTAGCTATCTCAGGACACTGGCTTTGAGAGGACTCTGGACTGCAGAGCACTGTACAGCTGTGGGGGTGACGGTCGCAACGATGAGCACGAGCCGAAGAGGGGGCTGATCGGGGAAGCCCCCTGGAGCGGGTGCTGTGGAGAATTCCTCCCTGCTGCTCCAAGAGCTCGGTTCCTCCGTCACCCCTGCCAGGGCACAGGGCCAGGTGCGCGTGAAGGACACCAAGGCACCTGCAGGACTCCGAAAGCCTCAGAGTAAATCGAGACAACACGATGCTATGCAAAAGGAGCCTTGAGGACAGGATGGTTCCGTGCCCGGCACCCGAGCCAGCCAGCAGGGTGAGCCGCTGAGCGCGCCGCCGCAGAGTAAACACTGGGAGCGATTGAAGAATGTGCCGGGAAGGGGGGCAGAGTCAGGATCTCAACCCAGACCTCCTGTCTCCGCTCACCCCACTTCACCAGCTTCCCCTAAACCACTTGACGACTTAGTAGTGTCTGGTCTGCTCATGTGGATGCCTCGATCTACTCTGGGGACATTTATTCCCATAATGGGACCCACCCCTGGTGCGCCCCGGCCCACGTACCCAACTACCTAGCAGACAGTACACCTGGAATCTCACGACGGCATCATGTTCTCCCTCCCACCCCAAAGCTGCTGTTTCCCCAGGGCTCCCTGGCGCCAACAGCTACCCAGCTCCTAACCCAGCCCCTTTCCTGACTCTTCCTCCATCCTCATCTCTCACATCCAATTCACCTTCAAGTCTGACCCACTCATCCTTCTAAATACCTTTGAAGGCAACCTCTCTCTCCGTCCCCGCCGCTGCCGTCGTATCCACACGCAACACCTCTCAGAACTCTTCGCTTCCCCACACCCACCCTTGCCTCGCTCCAGGTTGGTTTTCATGCTGCAGCCAAAGTGATCGTTTTAAAACACAGATCTCATCATGCTGCCCTGCTGTTTAAAATGTGTCTATTGCTTTTAGGATGAAAGCCAAGCGCTTGGCCTGACCCACTAGCTCCTGCAGCATGCGACACCCTCCCTGCCTCTCGCTATCACCCTGCCACGCTGGACTGCTTTCTTTTATCTGTAAAATTGTGACAGATCACACACACAGAATAGCGTAGAAAACAGACACATACGGTTAAAGAATAATTCTAATAGTTATGCAGCTGTCCCCTGGGTGCAGAACTAGCCAGGATCTCAACTGCCCTCCTGTGCTCTCCCCAGCCCTGCCCAGATGTCACCATCGTAAACTCTCCAGTCATTCATTATGCTTTGCTTGTCTTGATATTTTTGCCATCAGGGTTACATCTCTATAAAACGAAGTTTAGTTTTGCCTGGTTTGAATTTTATCTCACTGGAACCATGTGGTAGATACTCTTCCGGGACTTGCCTCTTCTGCTTAACACTAACGTCTGCACACGGAGCTATAGCTTGTGCATTTCCACTGACGTACAGTTTTCCAGGGAGTGAATGCCCATGATTCACGCACTTTTCTGTTGGTGGACAGTTAGATTGTTTCCAGCTTGGAGTTTCAGGGAACCACACAGCCAGAGTTCTTTCTGTGCTTTGAGGATCACATGTTCTGTCCTGCCTTGCGGCCCTCAGGGGTACTTGTTTTCTCTGCCTAGGTCCCTCTCTCTGCCTCCATCCTGCTCACCTTGCTGCTGGTGCTCCGTGCACCCTGACCCGCTGCCGGCACGGGGCCCACAGCACTCATTCCTTCGTGCATCACGCGTGCAGTCATTCGTGCATGCATTCATACATGCATGTGCTCTCAGCCTCTCCAGGCTGACCCCGGTGCTGCACGGACAGCCTGGAGGAAGAAAGCCATCCTGTCGAAGCAAATGAAGACATCCACCTCGACGGGAAGTGCACGTGCTGGAAAGGCAGCTCCGCGGCTGGACAAGGCATGCTGCTGATCCTCACTTGTGATGAGCACCCCGCGGGGTGAGCTCGGGGGGATCCTCCCACGGGACCTCGCAGATTCCACCCTCTTCCCACCCCCTCACATCAGCCTCTGTGATGAGAGTTGCCAGGGCTCTTATGCTGCTTAAAGGAAAAAAAAAAAAAAAAAGGAAATTGTGTAACAAGAAAAGGAAAGAAAGCAGCTGGAGAAGGCTGCTCGCCATTTGGTGTGATAACCAAGAGCTTTCAAATGATGACTAGGACTGGCTTTAATTTTGATCTTTCCTCTTTTAATCTAGCAGATAATTAGAAGGAAATCAAACCCATCCCCACAGCCAAAGGTTAACCCACCGCTGTTGGAGCTCTCTTCCCACTCCCTTCACAGGCTCTTCCTCCACACTGGGTTTTCCTTAAAAAAACAAAGCCACCCGGTTGTATATATTTTTCTGTTTATTTAAATGTGTTCAGATGGGACATTTCCCATGACAAAGACTCTCTTAGAAATAAGCAGCATTTTCCCTTCCTCCAATTTAAGAACTCCTCATTGCTTTGCAGGTTTAAAACATCCAACTATAAACTCCCTTTTATGAAAAAAGCGAAGTTCAGGGAAGGGAGGAAACCGTACCATTTACGGCTATAATGGTAGCACCAGGATTTACCCCAAAGCCTCGGACTCCGGGGCCCCTGCTCTAACCCACTCTGCTCTCCCACTGTGCATTAAGAACCTGAGTGGATCTCCAGTCCTGCTTCTTCAGGGCCTCTCTCCACCCTAGGACAACCTTGCAGTTGCACACAGACCTTTAAGCAGGAGATGCTGGAAATAAACAAAACATTCACCAACACGGAGGCAGATTCTGGCCCAGCCACTGATGAAAGTGATGTTTACAGAGTTGTTAATAAAAAGGGGAAATTACTGTCACAAAAAACGGAGAGAAAAAAAAATAGTATACAAAAACTATATAACGTGGCCGCAACTCTGAAACAATATAGAGAGAAGATTATACTGTTTTTTATGAACTAAAACATTAATGAAGGTTAAGTCTGGTGGTTGAATTTGTGGGAGACTTTTATTTCATGTTACACACTTTTCAGTATTTTCCAATTTTTCTACAATAAGCACATGTGACTTTTCTGTGAGAAGAAAAGGTGTGTAACAAGGGGTGTGTACCAGAGAAGAAGCATCTGTCCTCTCCATCCCAAGGCACCTAACTGAAGTGCGGCTGGCTGGTGGTCCTGGCCTGCCATGCACCTCCCCAGCCCTGCTAACCGCTTGGCCCATCTTCCTGCTCCATCCTTCCTCCCCTAAACTCACACTTTCTCACCAAACCAACCCCAAACTAATGCAAGCCCCACTTCCTCCAAGAAGCCTGCCTTGATTACTCCAAGCTTGCTATTCAGTTGAATCCTATACAACTGCCATGCTTGTAGATCCAAAAAAAGGTCTAATGTTGGTGATATCATGAGGTCGGACTTACTTCTTGGCTCACACTGAACTTCCAGAAGGGTCCCAGCCTGGGGGCACACTGCACACGAATGCCTTTGTCTGCTACTGTTCTCTTCCGTCTCATGTGTAGATCCTGCTTTGAGTTGGTGTTCGCGGCACATTGGCTTATGGTTAATTCATTCTGGTTTTGGCGGTTATTGAAAAACGAAATGTCCACAGCGCTCCCTCGCAAGAGAGCCAGTCACCCACAGACCCCCACTCATGTTCAGCGCTTGGAGACAGAGACGAGTCCTTGCCCCAAAGTTCACAGTGAAGGCGGGAACCCAACCAGGTAACAAGGACGCCCTGTGGGCACGCGTCTCTCTGGTGGGCGAAACACTCTCACAGACGCTCTCTCTCAAGGCAAGAGCCACCCAGGCCCGGCTTTCCGTCTCCATCCACGGCTTGTCAGTGGGTGGTCTTGGGCATGTCACTCAGCCTCTCCAAGGCTCCGTGTCCTCACCCACAGGACCGGGCCGCATGTGGCTGCTGTGAGGAAACCACCCAGCAAAGGACAGTGACCAGTCTGAGGCCGAGTAGAACTGGTCCCGAACCGTGGCCTCCTGAGCCAGACCACACCACCCCTTCCGAAAGCCAGCAGCTCCTCCCTGGAAAGCGCAGACAGTTGAGGCTCACTGAGCAACGTGTCAGGGCATCTCCGAATACATCTGCTCTCCCACTACCTGCTACGGCCCCGGAAGGGCCCGCCAGGGTTCCGCACTGCCACTCCCCAGAATGGTGACCGGCCGGCCATCTGCTCGTCGCTTTCCCGCCTGCTCCCCGCGGACGGGCTCGGCTCCTATCTAATGGTCTCTGACATGACACTCTCACATCAGCTCAGGAAATGCCACCTTCCCCGTGAGTCTCGGAAATGGTTGCCCCTCAACAAACGTCACGCAAAGGAAGCTTTTACTGGTTACTTCTGACTTCAATTTTTTTTTTTTTTTTATCCTCACCCAACGACATTTTTGCATTTATCTTCAGATAGAGCGGGAGGGAGAGAGGGAGGAAGAGAGAGAGAGAAACATCGACGTGAGAGAGACACATCAAGTGGCTGCCACCCACACGACCCCAACCGGGGTTGGGGACGAACTGCAACTGAGGTACGTGCCCTTAGCGGGAACCGAACCCGGGACTCACTGGTCTGCGGGCCGACGCTCTAACCGCTGAGCTAACCGGCCAGGGCTCGACTTCATTCTTACACATTTTCAAATGGAAGCGAGCTGTCTGGCTTTATGTCTTGCACGTGACACAAGGCACCTATCAGTTGTGCCCGGTCTGCTCTTGCTTAAACACGCACACACCTTTTTCCAGTTTGCTGACTGCCGTCCAAAATGTGAGAAGGTCCGAGGTACGGAGCAGAGCACAGCCCCGAAGCCGTGACACCCCAACCTTGGACAAACTGCTTCAGCCCCTCCAGTCTCTGAAAATAAGAGGACTTGTTGGATTCTTAACTTTTTGAAATGATGATGACATTTCTGGACTTTCCTCCAGGAAAAACGCACACATACACACAAACGTGTGTGGTTGGGGCTCACAGACACCCTCAAAGCCTTCACGTACTCCTGGTCGAACATGCACTCCGGTTTCCTCAGCTTGACATCCAAGGCATCCACCTCTGGCACCCATCCATCCGCCTCCCCAGGGCCCCTCCTCGCTCCCATCCACCTCATCCACCTACTCTCCAGCTACTCCAGTTCCCGGTGTTGCCCCAGCAGAGCCCTGTGCCATGTCTGCCGCCAGGGATGGCCTTCCATCCATTTTCATGCTTTGAATTCTACTCTTCCTTTAAACCCAGCTCAACTGCCACCTCTTTGTCAGGTTTTTTTGGTGTTTTTTTTTTTTTTTTTTTTTTAACTCTTCTCTTCAGGAAATAATCTTTTCCTACATTTTCCTCCCTTGGCAATTTGTCTTTACTTTGGGGCACATGACCCTTTCCGCCTTATAGAGAAGTGAGTGTAAGTCTCGCCTCCCCAACCTGCCTATGAGCTAACTCGCTTCTCGAGTGTTCTCCCTGGCACACAGTACGTGCTCAATAAACACTCTAAATACCAATACTTCTTTCTCCAATCCACACACGGTGTAAGTGAAAAGCCAGTGGATATGCCAATATTCATGTTCCCATGAACTAGACTCTTGACTTATGTGAAATAGTCAAAGGTGCTTGGGGTCTTGCCACAAAGTAATCCATAGGAATCAACAAAACCCAAGAGTTTCAACAAAATGTCAGTGGTGTGTGGGCCGTTCGGCAAGACCTTCGAACGATGCTCCTGAGAGAGTCCGTTTCCAGAAGAAGTTCTCTGATAAGAAAGATGATACTCTGCGTGGATGAAGGCATGTGCACTTGAGTTGGCTTACAAACCTCTCCTAGTGTTGAGGGGATTTCAGTAGGACGCACTGCCCATGTAAGGGGCAGGGCCTGTGCTCGGAGGACCACGGATTCATGTGTTCCCAGTGCTCCTCTCCAGGACGGGACAGTGACAGTCCTTGGATGAGCTGGATTTGAAACAAGACAATGGATGGGAGGCTGTCCCCGGTGGAAGAAACGAGTCCCCCGCCACGGAACTGAACCATTGAGAGATTCCTTGATCTCTGTTCTCTTAGAATGTTTCTCCTCTCCCAGGTTCTATGTGGAATTGACCTCATTTGGCGATTCACCTGATATGTTGGTCCTCAACATGGCCCGGGGGCTATCCTTGGAGTCAAGGTAAGAAGTGCAGCCTGAGCTCCCAGCGAAGCCTTCGGACAAGCCTCTCTGAACGAGGGCGGAAGCTGCCCCGGCAGCTGAGCCCTGCCTGTGTAACGAGCCTGGTTGTTACGGCGATGGCGGTAAATGAAAGTGGGAAAGGAGGGTGAAATGTTACTGTGGGGAAAGGGCTTCTGCACCTTATATAAGGCAGCTTCCAAAAATACACTTCTGAAGAAGAGGGAGGCAGTCTGCACCCCCGCTCCCAGCGCTGCGCGGCACCGTGACAGCGAGGAGGTCCCCCAGGGTCCTCCAGGCCTGTGGCTGGCTTCCTTTCTATTACTCTGGGGTCCTAACCGAATATGATTCCCGAGAAGGGAATCTGGTTACCAGAAATATCTGCATTCTGGAAAAGGAGAAAAATACGAGTACAATGGCTCCTCGGGGGGTAACTGACCTCCCCCAAATTAACCACTTGATGGCATCGTCATCTCTTTGGAAAATAATCAGAGAGCGCAATTTAGTCACTTCTGCTTCCCATAGATTTTTTTTCTAAAAAAAAAAAAAAAAAGATTCAAGCTGCCCAAATATTTTTTTAAAAGGGGGAAATTTTCTGTTGATTTTCCTGATTCTCCGCCCCCTTATCTTACAAGCTTAGCTTTGAATCGAAATAGAAGCTGAAGGTCGGTGGGGTAACGTGGCAAAGCGGAGGGAACACCGGGGGAAGAAGTCAGGAGACCCAGGGTCCAGTTTCTGCTCTGCCTCTAACCAGCTTCCAGATTTGGGCAAGTTACTGACCGGCCTCTTAGTTTCATCTTGTACGACTCGGAACCATTATATACACAGCTCAGTTAGGCTGCCTCACAAGCTGGTGACCCGGGTGTCGCCGTCAGCACAATTAGAAAGCCCGACTGGCCACTTGGAGACCCTAAGAACCAGCGTTTGTCTAATGCTCTCCAACGCCATGAGGCTCTCTCCCATGTGTCATTTCATCTGATGACCATGACAGTCCAGCCAAGGAAATACCTTGATCCCATTTTAAAGACGAGACAAGAAAACAGAGCCACGCTCACGGAGCAGTGATCAGGGACTGAGGACGCACCCCAGATCTGACTGGTGCCACGTCCGGTGCCCGGAGGACACAGCTGCTGCTCTGTCGGGGATGCTTAGGAGGGAGACTCCTGAGCCAGGGAGCTGCTGGCACAGTGGTTTCCAAGTTCCCTTCCAGGTCTCATAGTCTGCGCTTCCATCAATAAAGTGAGGGGGTTGGAGCCCTGGCTGTTGTGGCTCAGCGGTTAGAGCGTTGGCCCGAGAACTGAAGGGTCTCAGGTTCTATTCCCGGACAAGGGCATGTACCTGGGTTGTAGGTTCAAAGGTTCAATCCCCAGCCCTGGTCGGGGTCATGCAGAAGGCAACCAATCGATGTCTCTCTCACATTGATGTTTCTCTCTCCCCTCCTCCAACTCTCTCTAAAAATCAATGGAAAAAATATCCTCAGGTGAGGATTAACAAAAACAAAACAAAATAATGGGAGTTGGATTAAACCAAGGGTTTTAAAAACTTCTTGGAGCAGAAGAGCTCTTCCCCGCCAATGAAATCTACTGTAGAATGCCAAAGTGTACAACAGGTCACCGCAGCGCCACTCTGGTTGAAAAGAGATGGCTTCCACCCAATGTCCACCAAGTGACAAATGGATAATAAAATGTGCTATAGCCATAGCATGGAATGCTATTTGGCCATGAAAATAAATAAATTATTTGTGATCCATGCTACCACATGAGTGAACCCAAAAAACATTATGCGGGAAGCCAGACACAGAAGACTGAATCTTGCATGATCCATTTATGCGACGTGTACAGAAGAGGTAAATCCGAAGACAGAAGGTAGGCTGGTGCAGGGGCCATGGCAGTGACTGCGTGGTGTGCACAGGGTTTCCTTTTGGGGCAACAAAACATTCTGGAACTAGATGGGGTGATGGTCGTACAACATTGCAAATGTATTAAGTGCTGCTGAATTGTGCGCTTTTATTTATTTATTTAATATTTTGAGAGAGAGAGAGAGAAACATCGATCAGTTGCCTCCCGTAAATCAAGACCAGGGATCAAACCCACAACCTGGGCATGTGCCCTGACCGGAATCAAACCCACCACCTTCTGGTGTACGGGACGACGTTCCAACCAACTAAGCCACATGGGCCCGGGCAAATTGTGCACTTTTATTTATTTTTTATTTTTTTATTCCTCACCCGAGGATATTTTTCCATTTATCATTCGATAGAGTGGGAGGGAGGGAGAGAGACAGAGAGAAACATCGATGTGAGAAGGACACATCAACTGGTTGCCTCCTGCATGACCCGACCAGGGCCAGGGACGAACTGCAACCGAGGTACATACCCTTAGAGGGAACCGAACCCGCGACTCATTGGTCTGTGGGCTGACGCTCTAACCACTGAGCAAAACTGGTCAGGGCCAAATTGTGCACTTTTAAATGGCTAACTTTATATTATGTAAGTTTTACCTCCCTATATGTGTTTGTAGAGATACGATGGTTCCAGAGTCTCACCCCATTAGCCTCCCATTCCTATGTCTCCAAAGAACCCTGGTATGAAAATGAACAGGGTCACTAGCTATCACAAAATGTTATCATGGTTTCCAACAGTTCTCCTATGACAGCTATTTCATTTCTTCAGGAGCCAAAGGTATTTTCTCCTAAGCCGACACACAAATAGGCCTGGGCCCGTGCCAGCTTGCTGTCTGTAAACAGGCGTTTCTGTCGGCAACCGCGTCATCGTCCGCTCTAGTCCACAGTGATCTGGCAGCTTCAGTGTTAGGCTGTGTCGTTGGTTTTAAACTCAAAATTCTACTGTAAGTACACCAGGGAAGATCAGGAGGAGCAAGCATTACTTTTTGCTTGTTTGTTTTGTTTTAGTAGATAACTTTACTGTTGAGTAGTAAACAAAGCATTTATTAAGCGCTTGCTACAAATTAAAACTTTTGCACGCTGTTTTATTTCAATGTTGTTATCTTCATTTTCTGGAAAAGGATACTGAAGCTCAAAATAGCTCTGCAGCATCCCCAGGGTCAGAATTTAAATCTCAGTCTCTTGAGCACAAGAAAAAGCTCTTTCAACTCTGCCAAGATGGGTATCAGCAGAGCGGCAAGTTCTCTCCCCGGAGAAGGCACGAGGACTGATTTCAGTCCCACCACAAGAACGACCCCAGCCTACAGGCCCCCAAGGTATGTGAAGATGCATGACGCACGGACACACACGTCCAGGTCCCTTCTATCCCCACCTCCCACCCCCCACCTGCATCTTCTCAGAGGAATTTCAAGATCTGAGGAGTTCAGGCATCTGTCTACCCATTCCTTCAGTCTGTGCAGGAAAATGGACACCCACTTCACGGTCTTGCTGATAAAATGTACCCCAGAAGGAACTAATGAGGGACACCTCGGACCTTCTTTTGCTAAAGAGTTGAAGGGAAAGGCTAGCATACCATTTGTTTTAAAGGGTTTAGGTCACATCCTATGCAGATGCAAGAACTCTGGCTTCTAAAGGTAACTTCCAGCCTAGAAGTCTATGTGACATCATTTCCTGCAGTTGAGGTGACATGGTCTCAGATGCGGACACAGATGATTTAGTGCAACACTGTGCATTTTCTGCGGGCATAAATAAGGTGCTTTTCCAAGCTACCCTGAAACATTTCTACAATGGAGCTGAGAAGAATTTCAGCCTTTTTCTCTGCATGGTAAAGTTATCAAAATGATCGTAATAATCTCTTACATATAAATGCACTTCACAGATTACAAAGTGCTTCATGGACAATCATCGCTGGGTTTAAAAAAAAAAAAGGTGAAATATCAGTGATGACATTTAGCTATTAACATACACCCTGAATATTGTAGGTAAGGAAAGGGTGAGATGAAAGGATTTTTACATTCGAATGGCAGTCAGGTTCTTGAAGTTCTAACTGTTCTTGGTTATCAATGAAAAGAAAAGTCAATGCTTTTCAATGAAAGACGGGGTGCTGCCACTACGACTTAGTAAGCTAAGTGCCTTCCCCCTCCTTTCTGAGGGCTCTGGGCCCCACTGCTACCACCAACCAGATCTACAGCTCGCGTGAGTTATGCAGAATGCCAGGTGGAGGTGAAGGAAAACCACTGAGAACAAGAAGAAGAAAGCTAACCATGCTCTGAAGCCATTTCATGTAAAAATGTTTTTGGTGGCAGAGGTTAAGAGGGCCACACAGTGGCCTTTGAACTTCCCACCAAAGGAATCAGAATGCTAATGTGCCTGGTCATCATTTTAAAAAAATTCTTTTTCTTTATTGGTTTTAGAGAGGAAGGGAGAGGGAGAGATAAAAACATCGATGAGAGAGAACATCGATTGGCCACCTCCTGCATGCCCCCCACTGGGGATTTGGCCCACAACCTGGGCATGTGCCCTGACCGGGAATCGAACTGGGACCTCTCGGTGCAACCACTGAGCCACACAGGCCGGGCTCAAGGTCATCTTTTAAAAGCTGCACCACCATGCCACACTGATGTGGATAGCCACCAAAATCTCCCCACAGTGCCACAGTCTTTCAGGCTCTAATCTCTACTGATGAGATCAATAACCATTAGATACTCATAGCAGATTGTCGAGAAATGAGTCGTATTGCACTTAATCTGACCAAGCTGCATTAACCCACTGCTTTTCCTTCGAGGCAGCTAAAGAGCACAGCTGCAAGCACGCATGAACGGCCACTGTCCGGCTGCCGTGGTGCCTGAGCCGCTCCGAGGACCCGGCAGACCTGCCACGCCGTCACGTCGAAGCTCTGATGGGCGGGAGCCACATCTGGCAGGCTCAGCCCCTGCAAACGAGGGGTGACCTTCCTCGGCTGGCCGGGCCTTGCCAACAATGACAATATGAGCCTCCCGCGGTGAAGAGCACTCTGGAGGAGAGCTCAGCCGAGCGGGCACCATCCAGCCTGACTCAGAGCATGACAAACACGCCATCAGAGTGACACTTCCTGCAGGGCAGTGGCGCCAACCTTGGCTGCACCGTAGAGTCACCTAGGGAACCTCAATGTTTTCTGTGGCCAGGCTTCCCGCGCCGGCTCATTAAAATCAACATCTCTAGAGGCGGGGGCCCTCGCACTGGTGTCTCTGCAAGCTCTCCAGGTGGATGGAGAGTGCGGCCTGGAGGGTGGTTCTAACAAGATCTGGGCTTGAGCCCAGCTCGTGAGGGGCCACCGTCCAGGAACCTGCGAAGCGCCACTTGCTTGGGGACCTCAGCGTTCCTCACGCCCTCGAGCCACAGCTGACAACGCTGCACCTGTCTGGGAGCATCTGGGTCCATCTGATTCGTCGGGGATCCGGGGAGTGCTCTTTGAAATGCCTGTCTTTGATTTTTCTGCCTAAAACCAGCACAGTGGTATGTACTCAACCCTTGCTTTGTGGGAGCCAGGAATTTGGTAAAAACAAAACAAACAAAATACCCAAGTGAAATGTCGTGCATTGCAGGGGTGATTCCAAGGGGGGAGGGGGGTATACTCCCACCAACATCCCAACAGGACGTCCATTGGGTGGGCTGACGGAGAAGAATTATAACTGCCGTAAATCTTATAGAAGCACCAGAAGTTCAGTAAATCAGCTCTGCAAATGTTGAAATGGAAAGCTTACACGGCAAAAGAGTGTAACCACCACGGAGAAACAGACAGGAAGTGGCCTTTACCCCGTCCGTGTTAGTGGCGGCCCTCTTCTGGTTTGTTTCACTCTCTCCCTCTGCGTGGAGATTCAGGAGAAGCACCACGTGAACCAGAGGGGGCAAGAGGAGCCCCCAGTCGCGAGGGGAAAGTGGGTTTTCAGAGAGGCTTTCCAGATTCAGACAACAAGCTGGAAATTCATGTGCCGGTCTCCAGCTCCTGACTGAGTCACTATGTTTGGAGGCTGATATTCATAAATGAAAACATGATTCATTAGATTGTTTAATACGTAAATTTCACCCAGATGTCAACATGTTCCAAGAACCTAACTTACCTGCGTAGGACATGGGGAGTGGAGTTGTTAGAAATAGATGATATAAAAAATACTTGCCCTGGCTGGTTTGGCTCAGTGGTTAGAGCATCGGCCCATGGACCAGAGAGGCCGGGGTTCGGTTCCTGCTAAGGGCACGTACCTTGGTTGCAGATTGTCCCCGGCCCGGGTTGGGGTTGTGTGGGTGGCAATCAGTTGATGTGTCTCTCTCGCATCGATGTTTCTCTCTCTCTCTTCCCCCCTCTCTCCCTCCCACTCTATCTGAAGATGAATGCAAAAATGTCCTTGGGTGAGGATTAAAAAAAAAAAAATACTTACTGGTTCTCTCTTTTCTTCTTCAGTGGGTCCATGAGGCGTAGGGTGTCTCTGATTACGGCCACCTTCACTTCTTCGTCGACAAGGCTGGGGACGTATTCGAACACCCCTGGAGAGAGCTTGAATGGGTGAGAATTCCATGTTACGGTGCACAGATCCGGGGATTCAGTGCCAGGTGATTATCAGTGTCAGGTTGAGTTTGCTTACGTTAGTCTAGACAGAATCCTTTAAAGGCTCCCTGTATACTACCTTAAAAATGTCAGTTTCCGTTTACAAATTAATAAGAGTATACATGATCATTGTATACTCTTGGAAATTTGGAAATATAGAAAGGGGTTAAGGAAATTAAAAGAACCCACGTAATCCCCCTAAAACCCCTTTTAGGTATTTGGTGTGTTTCCTTCCAGTTTTTTTAATGCGTTTCGTTGTTGTTGTTTTTGGGGGGAGAAAAAATATAACCACTGTTAAATGTACTATTTATCTTAGTGATTCAGGCATGTCGACATGGCTAAATCATATTCATAGAATTTCAATTAGTTCATCTCCTGAGGCTAATTAGCTCGTGTCAGAACTGATGGAAGGGCTCAGCTGCTCCTACATTTGCAGATCTTAAAACGTGGAAGAACGGCATGCTGGGAAATTACCATAGGTCAGATGGGTCTCATATTAATAGACTGTTCAGAGCTCAACCAAACTGGAGTTCTTTGGACTCAAACAGAACTTTGCTGTGCAAATTTGGGCATGCTGAATCTTGTTTAGCCAAGTGAATAACTTAAGAGCGGAAACATCCCATCGTATGGCAATATATTCAATGAGATACTCAAAAGACTTACTTCTTGCTCGTGTTCGATTCTCATGCTGGGATTCGCATTAACTTCAAGTAGTATAGGCTTCAGATTTTTCATTAGAAGGATGTCAAAGCCTAAAATCTGTGCAGGATAAAAATAATTCAGAATTACTCCCTCTAGCTACAATTTTTTTTTTTCAGGAATTGGGGATTGGTATTAGAGTCAGGCAAGTGAAAATAAATTCAAATGTGGCCCCCAACCTGGGCCTTGACCACAGTCCCTCTTTCTCTGGGCGGATTTGTCAGGCCAAATGGACAGCAGAACACTTTATAGGAGGCTTGATAATGGGATGAGTTCCCACAGTGCATTTCAGCACTATCATTGTCGTCTGAAGTGCTATAGATGATGACCTCTTTCTTCTTTAACAGGTTTTTCATTATGTTAAGGATCAGTAGTAGTCCATCAATTTCTCTCTCTCCTTTTGCTCTCCTCTATTAAGTTGCTTCTTAGCTAGATCTCAGAAAACCCAAGGCTACCCTTCTTAACCTTGGGTGTACATCAGTATCACTTAAGGATCCCTCTCAAAACCAGTGCGTATCCCCAACCCACACCTGTGAGCCAGAATCTTTCAGAGTGGAATGCAGGCAAATGTGCTTTGAGTACCCCCCCCCCCAGGTGATTCTGATATACCCTCTTAGCTAAGGAGAAGGGAATATTAATTAAGCACCTACCAGGCACCAATAACTCACAAAGCGCCAATTAGTCATCCCATTTAATCCTCATGACAGCGTATTTGAAGTAGGGATTATACTCTCCATGAAGCAGAAACTGAGTCTCAGGAAGGCCAGTGGCTTCCCTCAGACCACCTAGCGAGTAAGCGACAGAGCTGCATGTCACACCCACGCAGGGCAGGCTCCGTAACTTGTGGGACCCAGTGCAAGATGAATATGCAAAGCCCCTGTTCAAAATCTAGTAACAATGTCATGGTAGTGAGAACAGAGCATGAAACCAGGTGGGAGCCCTTCTGAACATGGGGTGTGGGTGACTGCACAGACCACATGCCCACGAAGCCAGCCCACACCCAAAGCTAACTCCAAAAGCTAACCATTTGTTGGACATCTGCCCTTGAACCCAGCATGCTGCCTCGGTGAGACCTTCTCCTCTCTGGCCTCTTTCAGCCCTAAACCACCCGTACATCTCATTCCCTCTGCCTGAAACAACCCTTCAGCTAGATAATTCCTCCTCATCCTTGAAACCACAGGTCCTAATTAGATTCAGACTCAGACTATGAGGATGTCAGATTCTTAAGAGACCTCTCATTATCTCTACAGGAGGTGATAAGGTAGAAAGCTTCTAGCATAATTGATACAATCCCAAAGTTTCAAAAAATAATGTGGAGAATAAAGGAGAGAAAAGAAAAAGATATAGCTGTATCCCCTCTGTGGGCTCAAGGAGAAAAGATGGAGATTCACTTACGTGTCTATATAGAATATGCATTAGTTAAATGACAATTATTAAAATGTGGCTTTGTCCTTATTAATGAAATCAGAGCCTAAATGACCATTTGGGGAAATAATTCAAGACGAGGTTATTCTTCAAAGAAGGGTAATAAGGATGAGAAGTTGAGAAAAGTCATCCTCATTCTATTTTTCTTTCCCTAGTCATGAAAAGAAAAAAATGGAAATCCAGTGGAAAATGTTACATGTATTATAGATCTACTTAATAATATATGACAAGTGGCTATGAGTGATGAGGCCTTTAGGAGACTCTGGTGACATCATCTGTCTAACTGCAGACCTGGTCTGAGACATGTGATGCTGACGAGGCTACAGAGATCGGTGGGCTGCAGTGCCAATGTGTATCATCCTTAGTCATCAACACTTACTTTTTTGCTACATCTTAGAAGTTTGGACTTGTACTTTCTCCACCTGCTGGACTCTTTCCAGTTCAATGCACAGTGGTTCCGTGAATGTAAAGCCATAGGAAAGCTGGAGAAGGGGGTGGCAAAACCTCCTCAGCCATATTGACCTGCACCCACCAGTGGCATAATGCTTTCCAGAACCCAAACGTTGATGCATGTGGTTGAAGATGTTGGGTCTCGGACAAGAATGCTTTGGAGTCAGAAAGACTTGGGATGCAATCCCAGCTCGGTATCTCATTCCAGCTCAATGGCTCTAGGTGTGGCGCTTAGCCTGAGTCTCGTCTGCCTTGTCTCCCAATGGAGATGACAACGGCTGCCTTGCAGGGCAGTTGACCAGGAAGCAAACAGTACCTAGGATTATGTTCATCGTATAGGAGGTACTGAACTTACGCTGGCTCCCCTGCCAGTTTCCTACTAGTCTCATCAACAGGAAATGGCATCTGTGGCTTTGGGGTCCAGAGGAGCTCGTTTCAAATCTTAGTTCTGCCTTTAACTTGTGTATCTACAGGCAAGTTACTTAGCAGCTCTTAAGCCCGAGTTTCCTCCTCTGTAAAATGGGAATAAGAACAGTCCTTACTTTAGTTCATTCATTTGTGAAATATTTATTGAAATGCTTCCTATGTCCTGGAACTGTTCTAGCTTCTGGCAACATAGTGGTAGACTAGACCAAGGCCCTGCCCTCCTGGAGCAGGGAGACAGGATCAAGTACAGATGGTGTGATAGAATCCACTTTGCACGGTGTCTGACACCTAGGAAGTACTTAATGAAAGTCAGCTTTATTATAGGTATTTTTTTCACAAGTTCAAGGAAATCTGAATTGTTTTCTTTGCAAAAGTTCAGTGAAGTATGTTGCACTAATGGATCTCGATAAGCAGAATCACAGAACTGGGAGAAGCTTAAAGTGGATTTTGTCAGAAAATCCCAGAATGACGGATATGGCAGAAAATTGGGGATTTTACTTAGTCCAGTATTTTTCAAAGTGGGTTTTTTTCCTGGGGAAGCACTGGGGAGGCCAGATCAGATCAACTTGTACCTATTTTCCATACTGGGGTTCCCAGGGGAAAAAGCTCCATTAAAAAATTACTACTCTAGCCTAACACCCACTTACACAGACCAGAAACCTGCCGCTCTCTGGCTCGGGGTGGCAGACAGGAACTGTCAGATGGAGAGACCTTTCCAGTCATGTGATACTCTGCCCTCCTCCGAGTAACTCCATCAGCACTTACGTGTTGCTCACCTCCTACTTGAGAGGGACCCTGGGGATTCAAAGATATCTGTCCTTCATCTCTGACTTCTAGAAGCTTCCAAAGCAAGTTGGGGAGAAAACTCATGCAAAGGCTCCAAGCTACATTCCAGGGAGAGGGGGTGCTCTCCTGAGATCCAGAACTACACATCCGTCTGCATCCAGGGTATTCCCATCGGGGAGGTCCCGACTCCTCAAATCAAACATCTCCAAGCTCACCATTTGTGGTCGGCAGCCTCTAAGATGGCCTCAGTGATCCCAGCCTCCTGGAGTCCATGCCCTTGTGTAATCCCCTCTCCTTGAGTGTGGGCTGAACTTGCTGACTTCTTTCTCACAGTATAGGGCAGAGATGATGGGATGTCACTTCCACTATTAGGTTATAAAAGACTGTGACCTCTACCTTGGCACTCATTCTCTTAACTCTGGTGCTCGCTCACTCTGAGGGAAGTCAGCCTCCAGGTGTGAGCTGCCCAGGGGAGAGGCCCAGGTGGGACAACAGCCGGGGTCGGGGGGCTGAGGCCTCCCAACAACCATGTGAGTGAGCTTGGAGGCGGGTCTCTCCCCAGTGAAGTCTTGAGCTGACGGCAGTCCCGGCCCACATGGCATTGCAGCCCTGTGAGAGACTCTGAGCCTCAGGCAGTCAGCTAAGTCTACGTTCCTCATCCACAGCGACTGTGAGATAACAGTGTGTTGGTTTAAGCTGCTAAATTTGGGGGTAATTTGTTACACAGCAATAGATCATTAACACACCTTCTCTCTAAAGTCTACTTTGCCTATAGTATTCCTTATCCACCCAATCACACAAACCCCAAATCTCTCCTTCGTCCTTTATATCTGCCTGCACACCAACCCTTATACATTCTACCTCCAAAAACTTTCCAGATCTGGCCCATCCTCGAGGCTCCTAGTCTGGATCAGGTCTGCACCATCTTGCACCTGGAATACTCTAATAGCTCCCCGTCTGTTTCCCTGCTCTCAAACTCACCCCTCCAATTCTTCTGGCACTGGAGGCAACTACAGTATTTTTAAAAAATGCAAACAGAACCCAGCCGGTGTGGCTCAGTGGTTGAGCGTCGACCCATGCACCAGGAGGTCACCGGTTCAATTCCCCGTCAGGGCACATGCCTGGGTTGTGGGCCCAATCCCTGGTGGGGGGCGTGCAGGAGGCGGCCAATCGATATTCTTTCTCATCGATGTCTCTCTCTCTCTCTCCCTCTTCCTTCCTCTCTCTAAAATCAATAAAGAGAAAAATAAAAAAATAAAATGCAAATAGAATATCAACACTCCTCTGCCTAAAATCCCTGCCTACAGAATGAAGCCCAAGCTCCACGGCACGTCCTGCAAACTCCTCTATGACCGGGCACGTGTCTCACACTCCAGCCTTATTTCCTCCCACTCACTACTGCACACTTGGGCCCCAACTGCACCAAACTATTAGCAGTTCTAGGATGCTCTACTCCTCTCTGCCTTTATACTGTTTTGCCTGGAAGACAATTTTAGTTATCAAATATTTAATGAGCACCTACTGAATACTAGGTACTGTTCTAGGCACTGGGGTAAAGCAGTGAGCAAGGCAAAGGATGTTTAACATCCTGCCCTCTTGGAGCTTACATTCCAGTGGAGAGAGAGATACCACATGTGAGTGGTGAACTAAAGCAAGGTAAGAACATAGAGGGTGGTTTAGATGGGATGGCCTGGGAAGTCCTTTCTAAGGAGGTGGCATTTGTCATCCTATTATCTTCTGGCTTGTGGTTTCTGATGACAATTTTTTGGTTATTCTTTGTTCTTCTGAACATAATGCATGTTTTTTTCTCTCTAGCTACTTTTAAGATTTTCTTATCATCACTGCTTCCCACAATTTGATTATGAGAAGCCTTGATGTATACATGTGTGTGCATGTGCGTGTATCCTCCTTGGAGTTCTTAAGCTTCCTGAATTGTGGGTTTATATTTTTTGTCCAGTTTGGAAATTTTTGGCCATTTCTTCAAACATTTTTATGTATCTTCCTTGTCTTTTCTGCTCAGGGAATCCCAATGACACATTAGACCACTTGCCATTGTACTAGAGGTCACTGATTTATTTTCCCTGTCATTCCCCCTCTCTGTTTCATTCTGAATAGATTCTATTGCTGTCTTCAAGTTCACTGATCCTTTTTTCTTTGGTATCTAATCTGCTGTTAATCCCATCCAGTGAAATTTTTATTTCAGATATTGTATTTTCTTCTCTACAAGTTTCATTTGGTTCTTTTTAATAGCTTCCATTTTTCTCTTCATTAAGCTAATGTTTTCTTTAAAAACTTTGTACATATTTATATAGCTTAGCTCCCTCCTTCTCAGAATTCTGCCCACAGTATGTCAGCCACCTCCGCCTTCCCAAACTTTTGATCTCCATCTCCTCAACTCACTGAGGTCACAGGGCTCTGTTTAGGGTTTTCTCTCCCTGTGCCCGTGTTCCAGAAATTGCCCCGAACAGAAAACCAAGGACACTGTAGGACTCACCTTCAGTTTTATTCCCCTCTTCCTCAGGGATCACAGTGCTGTGCTGTCTGCTGTCCAAAGTTTTAAAATCTTGATTCCATGCATTTTGTCTGACATTATACTTGTTTTCAAATTAGGTTCAGTCTTTTTTTTTTTTTTTTATGTACTGATTTTGTGTGTATAGGTCCAGTCTTCGTTACTCCATCATGACCAGAAGCAAAAGTCTCAAGAGGTGACATATGAACAGGGACTGAATGAAGTGAGCAAATCAGTTGCTTGGAGAGCTGAGCTAAAGCACTTCAGGCTGAGTGAACAGCAAGAACAAAGGCCACTTTTGAAGCACAGCAAGGAGCGAGCAAGAGAGAGAGTGAGTGGTAGGAGATGAGGTCAGAGGGAAAGACAATGGACAGATCACGTAGCATCTTGGAGGCCATGGTCAGGAGCCAGGATTTTAAGTGCAAGGAGAAAGCCTTTGGAGAATTTGCACAAGGGAAGTAATTTGATCTGACATGTTTTAAAAGAATCCCTTTGGCTACAGTGAGAAAAAATAGGCTATAGATACCAGAGTGAAAAATAGGGACATCAATTAGGAGGCTGCCATTGTGGTACAAGTGCAAGGTGATGGCTGTCTAGACTGGGATGGCAGCAGTGGGGCTGGTTAGAAGTGGTTGCATTTAGGAGATATTTCAAAGCCTATCAGCAAGAGTTGCTTACAGATTGGATGTAGAATGGAGGAAAAAATAATAAATAAGGATGACTCAGACTTTTGGTCCAAGTAACTAATTGAATGCCATTCGTTTACTGAAACAGGAAAGACAATGGAAGAGTGGGTTCAGGAGGGAAATCAAGAGTTTAATTTTGGTCATGTCAAGTGGGAGATGCCCACTAGAAATCCAAGTAGAAAGATTAAGTGGGCAGTTGGTCACACCAGTCTGGCGTTCAAGGAGAGGTCAAGACTGGAGATACAAATTTAGGAGTCAAGGGCACAGAGCTGATCCCTAAAAACCCTGGGGCTGGATGAGATCATTTAGGGAGTGATTGTAGATAAGAGGGGAGCTCTCGGATGGAGTCTTGGGAATCTCCAACACCGACAGGCCCGGAGGAAGGGGTTGAGAGGTAGGGGAGTGTGGTGTCCCTCGCTGTTTTCTGCTTGGTAAATTCTTCATTGCTGTAAGCTCCTGCATAATCATCACCTCCTCTGGGAAGCCTTCCCTGATTGGGTTGGGCAAAGTTAGTGACTCCCTTTTCTGTGCTCTCCCAGCATCCTGCACATGCCCTCTTGCAGCACTGATTACAAGGAACAGTAGTAATTCCCACATGTCAGTCCTTCCCACTCAACTGTGCACCTCTTCGGGGCAGGGAACGTGTCTTATCCATAACCACATGCCCCACAACTAGCTCAGGGCTCATCTCAGTGGGTACCCAGGGACTGTGTTAGAGTCCAAAGGAAGAATAAAGCCCAAATATCAGAAGTGGTCAAGGAAGGCTTAGCAGAGAAGGTGGGATTTGAGCAGTACCTTGTTGGAAGGCATTGGATTTCAAAAAATTGCAAGAATAAGACAGAATATGGCAGGCCAAGACCGAAGAGAACAGGCAGGCAGAACTTGGGAAAGCACAAATTATGTCCAAGAGGCAGGAACTGGCTCTGTTTGGTGAGCCCGCAGGGTTCAGGGAAGGTACAGGGAAAGGAGGCTGGAACCAGGCTGAGAGGCAACCAATGCTAGGCTAAGGACTTGGTTCTCCAACTAGGTTCCTAGGAACACTGGTGTTCCATTATGTTTAAAACGTGACAGTTTCATGGTTTCCTATAACTTCAAGGTGCTTCCTCACAGGCAAGTTTGAGAACTGTTGTTATGAATGACAAATAACATAATAATAAAAACGATCATTTATTAAGTGATTACTACGTGCTCGGTACTGTGCCAAATGTTTCACATGGCTGTCTCTCATTCTATCTTACAACAGTTCTGTGCGGTAGATACAAATATTCTCTCTGTTTGCAGGTAAGGAAACTGAGGTAAAAGGAGGTTAACTTGCCGAGCTTGGCAGCTAGAGGTGCTGGAAGGAGGAGCTGAGACTAGCTCAACCTCAGGGCATCGGAGAACGAACCCGAGCCCTGGCATGACCATGGAGGCGTGTTCGCCTCCTTCCTATGGGGTGTGTAGGGCTAAAGGGAGGAGGTAGTCACAGGAACACTGACGGAGGAGGAGAAGCACCTTAGGATCTAGGGAAGGTGTCTCCTCCAGACATCTGGGGAAGGGTCACGGCCAAGGAGAGAATGAGACACAGAGCTAGAGGAAGACAGAGACCAAGGAATGGAATTGGGATAGATTGTTCTGGAACACTGAGCTGGAAACCTTTCCTCTGCCAATACATTTCTGCCCCATGAATCAGCTATACCCAGACGGACCTTACTGTTTAAGCCAAGGTCACACTGCTGCCCTCAAGGAGACGGACATGCGGCGACGTTGCTGGGGGCCGCCTGGGCAATGACAGGGGAAAGGCCAGAATGACAGGACGGCCACGTTCCTAGGCAACAGATTACAGGAAACCTGCCCACAGCCTGAGCTGTGCCAGCAGCTACTGCGGGCCATCACAGTCTCCCACGTAGTTATTGTGGCTACGATTGGAAAGGGGTCACGGTCACATGTATAAGATAAATGTAACTTTGTTGGCGAGGGTTTATGTCCTGGAATGCTGCAGTCTGGGTCAGGCCTGAGCTACACGCAAAAGGGGCTTCATAGCAAAGAGATGATGTATTATACTGTATATGTATAAAACACTATTCTAGTTTGCAAAGCCCTGCATAATCTTGATCCCATATGAGTTGGACAACAACCTTGTGAGGTGGTTGAGGAAACCGAGGCACAGAGAAGTTAAGTGATGTACGCAACATCACACAGCAAGTCAATGGCAGAACCATACACTGTCCCTAAATCTTTGGGTTCCAAGTTAGTTCAGGTGTTTGAAACTCTAACAAGTGTTTTAACAAGTGATTAGAATTTAAAAAGCAAGAAAGGACTCCAAGGAGAAAAGGATGATCTTTTCTCCATCACCGTGAGTCTGAAATGCATGGTACAGCGCATTTCAAACACCTAACAATTTCTAGCTGGAGAAATCCTTTTCACCTACATTACGTCACAATGCCCCTAGGGAGGCAGGTAGGGGAGTGAGTGGAGGTGATTCACAGAAAAAGCAACAGAGGCCCAAGAGCTCCCCCTGGAGTTCACTTCTAGTCTGTGCTCCTCCCCTGACCCCACGCCTGTAGGCATTTAGTGTGGTCAAGCAATGGAAAATGGTCATAGGGCTGTGGTTCCATTTGTTAGATGTGATCTGTCCAAACCAGTGGCTCCCTCCCTGTCTGCCCTCCAGTTCCCCACAGCTTGGGCCCCTGGTTCCACCCCGAGGGCTGCCCCAGGCCGCCCGGTCCATGGCAAGACAACCACCCTGGCCTTCCCCTCTGCACTCTCCCTGTGCCAGGGCTCCGTGGCTTGGCCATGCATGCCAGGCCCACATGATACTCCGGGAATAGCTGTCACGGTCAAACAGATGTGACCACACAGTCCCCTGGGATGACCCCTAGATGCCTCCACGTTGCAGGCCCTGTTTTCTCTGGTGCTACCTCTAGGTTCTGCCCACTGACCCTTTCTAATGCCATAAGCCACGTGCCTGAGGGCTGAGCTGGACATCCTGCCTGGGAAGCAAAGCCTGGGGGTCCAAGTGCCTGAGGACAGAGCTCTGGATGACAATTAGCCCCTCCTGGAAATGATCATGGTCTGAATTCCCCTCCAAAGGGTTCCACCAGTCTGCCTGGAAATCCTGCGGACTGGTGCCCAGCCCCGGGGGAGCCTCCCTGGAGCGGGGGCTGCCCCTCGGGACCAGCCCCCTCTCCAGCTGTTATTTTCCTGTCACAGTCTTAGACAGAGGACTAGAAACAACCCAAATGTCCATTGACAGAAGAACTAATCAACAAACTGTGCATTCACAACGGGACATGCGGCAGCGCGAATGAAACAATACCAGCGACCCACATGAACATGTGTGGAAAGAATGTTGCAGAGTCTACGCACTTTATAACAGAGTTTTTATACAGCTCAAAAACAAGCAAAACAAAACAATATATTGTTTAGGGATACAATCATGGTTCCATAAGTGTTTTTAAAGCAAGGAAGTGATAAACATAAAACTCAGGATAACGGTTGCCTCGGGGGCGAGTGGAGAAATGGGACGGAAGCAGCGCGGGAATGGGAACTCTGGGCTGGGGAGGTGGTTTGGGATGATCATTTTGCTGTCCTGCCGCATAGCTTACATATATGTTCATGTATTCTTTTTATATACAACTGCTACAAGATACTTTTAAAGGTTAGATGGAGAGGGTCCCAGAGGTACCCCTTCTCATTGTCTCTACCATTCTGGTCTATCTGCTGGCAGGAAACTGTAAGCCTACTTGGTGCCCGCACTCCACGTTCCCACCCCCACCCCTTCACAGCCAGATGACCTGAAAGAACGCTCTGCCCTCATTCCCATTTCCTTCCCTCCCACACTCTGGCTCAGTCCCCTACACTCTGACCCCTGTCCCCTCATGCCATTGGAGACACGTCTCACAGGTCAGTTAGTACAAAGTCCAGTTCCCGTTCTGGTCCTGCTCAGGCCTCAGCTGCATTTTCCCAGGCTGATCCCTGCCTGCTTCTCCTCCAAGCTCATCTTCCTTGGCATTTAGGGCACGTTCTCTCCTGACATCCCTCTGTATCTCAAGCCACTTCTTGCTGGTCTCCTTGGTTGGTTCTCCCTCCTTGCCTGTCCCTTACTAAACGGCAGTGCCCACAGGGCCTTCCCAGGCCTTTGCAATCTCTCATGGCTTCAGTCGCCATCTGAACACTGATGGGTTCCCGAGCTCTCTCTTCAGCCCAGACTTTCACTCGTGAACTCCAGGCCCAAGTGCCCAATTGTCTACTCAGACTTTCCACTTAGATGTCACACAGGCACTTCAAAGGCGTGTCCAACTCCTGACCTCCCCCCCAGCAGCCTGGTCCCCTTCCACTAGCTTTCATCCATCCATCCATCCAAGTACCTAAGCGACCTGCCACTCAGCCTTGGTTTTCCCCTCCCTGACTGCCACCATCTCTCCACTCCCCCTGGCCCCACCCAGTCACCACATCCAGCCATTCTACCTCCTCAATGGCTCTCAAACCGACTCCATCTCCACCAAGACCTCCGTAACCCAAGCCAGCATCATCTCTTGCTTGTAAGAAAGCAGCTCACTAGTCACCTCCCTGCCCCGAGCCTTGCCTCGATCCATTCCTCACCTGCAGCCAGGTGGTGACATGCAGAGCATCCTTCAGGGGCCCCACTGCCCTCAGCTCTCCACGACTTCGCCCCACTACCTCTCCCACCTCATCTCCCCTCATTGCCTCCACAGCTCCGACTCCACCCTCCAGCCATACTGCATTTTTTTCAGATCCTCAACTGCTCTGCTTCCCTCGTACCCCTGGGGTTGCAAACATGTCTCTCCCCTGAACACCTTGTCTCCCCCAGCCCTGTGCAGCCTTGCCTGCTTCCTCTACCTCTTCCTCCAGGTTCCAGTTTAACTCCACTTCTTCTGGGAAGCCCTCCCAGACCACCCTCACACCCACCCAGAAAATGATGGATGGTTCCACAATGAGATGGTCCACTCTAGCTAGCACTTGTGACACTTCATACTAATTACTTTTTAAATTATTTGTCTCCCAGAATAGTAGACTCTGTGCGTCAGCCAGCAGGGACCTGACTCACTGTCTCCCTAGGACGGTGCCCGGCCCCCACTCGGGTGGTAAAAACCGCTGGAAGGAAGAACGCATAACGGAACGGCAGGCACTGGGCTTCACATGTGTTGTCTTGTTTAATTCTTACAAGGATCCTTTAAGGGGGGTACTACTAGTCTCATTTGATAGATGAGAAAAGGGAAATAACTTACCCCAAATCACACAGCTAGCAAATAGAAAGCAGCAAGTTGGACCCCAGTTTAACACCAAAGCCCACACCAGCACCCACCCCTCCCCACCTCTGGCTGTCCCACCCCGACCCCTCGTCCGACCGACCCGAGGCCAAGGTTGAGAACTCCGGCTGGGAAGTGGCGGCGGTTACCTGGAAGCACGTGGGCCCTGGCCTCCCTGCGGGGATGTCCGACTGGTAGAAAACTTTGAGCTCTGGAGTCAGAGCAATGACGGTCTTAATCACCAAGGAGATGATATCAGACCAGACCTTCTTGATGTCGACGCCTTTGGAAGACAGCCTACAGAGAATGCTAGAAAAAGTCCTTTTGCTGCCTGTGCTCGTGCTGTCCGAGTGGACAAAGTTGCGGCTGTGGATGTTCAGTGAGTAGTTGGTTAAGTGCATGAAGATGTGGTGCAGGTTTTTGGGGGTGGGCTCCTGATAGGGCTCTGTACAAAATCTAGAGAGTCCGTCTTTGGCTATGTAAATCTCTAAGGGGTCTAGGGACTTCAGTAAGACATACAGGCGGATGTCAAACTTGAGCTTGTCGATAAGGAGAGGTTTGCAGATGTACTCCTGCACCACTGCCGGCCTGCGCTGGAGGGTCCCTGTCAGGCGGATGTCACTGGGGTCTTTAATGAGGTAGATTCCATCACCCTGACAACCACCATCAGGTTTCACAATAAAAGTGGGCTTCCAGGAGGGGTCACCATCTTTCACCATTCGAACCTGGGGGGAGAAAAGAAGGGTTAGCGTGATGTCCTTCTCCCTGGACCCCAAGACAGAGCAAGACATCAGCAAACGTTTGGCGAATGAGTGACAAAATGAGCCCTGCCTATGTGATCTCGCCAGGGAGGTAACATTGTCCTAGGCACTGAGACAGTGATCCAAGACTGCCCTCAATCTTGTCCTCCAGAAGGGATACTGAGAGCACAGTGGGTTTGCGGTCACAAGACTTGGGTTCAAATCCCAGATCTTTGCCGGTTATTAGCTATAACCCTGAGCAAGTCATGTACTTGATAATGATGACAACTGAGGACTATTCGTGAGTGCCTACTGTGTGCCAGGCCCTACATTAGGCACTTTACATAAGTTATCTAAGAAAATACAGTGGCTCTCCTTTCATGACATAGAAAACAGGAGGCGGTGCGTCAGTTGTTCAGAGTGTGGGCGTGGTGTCAGGCTGCCTGGTCTCGAATCCTGGTCCTGCTACTTACTGTGTGAGCTCGGGCAAGTTACTGAAGCTACCTGTGCCTTCCTCATCTGTAAAAGAGGATTAATGAGGTATTAAATGCAAAGGGCTAGGACCTGACACACAAGGCAGCCAGCCAGCCCAGCTGGTGCTGTTTTCAAAGATGGAGTAACTTGGTGGCTAACAGAGGGGCAGAACTAGAAATTGGAGTCTAGATCAAAAACTCTAACACGCTCACACCTTCTTCTGTACTGCCATGTCTCGGGTTCCTCATCTTAAAAATGGGGATATAACACCAACCCTCATGGGTCATCGTAAAGAAGAAATAAACTAAAATGAGCCAAGGGCAAACACAATACCAGACACAGAGCTGGAGCACGGGAAATGCTAGTTGCATCATTTATATCTCTTACGAGGTTCATCTAGTAGACACGGCCAATCCCTCAGTCCGCTGAGACCTTCTGAAACTAAATTCTGTCATCTATAATATTTGCTCTCCTCCCAGCTCCAGGTCAGCAGGACACACACACAATCATCCAGGCCACTTGACCAGTCCAAACAGTCAGTCTGGATCTCCGGGTCTGCACAATTTATATGCACCCAATTCCCCGGACCTTCATCATATATCCTTCATGCAGCTATGGGGAATGGATGGACTGAATGCCGGGAGAGGGGGTTTTCACGGGGGCGGGGGGGTGGGGGGGAGCAGAAGAAACTTAAAGTTGGGTTTGAAAGCCACCCTCTCTGCACTCCTGGCATGACAGAGCCGGAGAACAGCTGAAGTCTGTAACTCAGAGTAACCGCATGCCCCAGCGCCGGGCTCACCCTGGCCTCCACCTTTGCTGTGTAAGCCCAACCCAGGACATCTGCACTCTGGGTTTTACTTATCTCTCAGACCAGCCTATATTTCTAAGTGAAGCTTTTGCCAATTCCTTGGGCACTATCAGTTACTCCAGGCTTGTAAAAGATCTTTAACAATGGAGAAACGCTTAAAGCCTTAATAATGGCCCACATCAATTGTTTCCCCTTGTCAGCAGGATTCGAGAATGGAACCTCACCAGAGATCAATGCAAGCCTCTCTGGGCCCTCCACCGAGCCTTTCTTGCAACTGTGACCTTGACGTTTATGTGTAGTTATTTAATATTCATCTGAAGCATTCATGCATTTGGCCCTTTACAGTAAATATAAGTGTGCTGGAGAAATGGCAGTTATGGATCAGGAAGTGAAAAATGTCAGGTTTGCACCGATGGGCAATTCCTCCCTCTGGAAAGCTTTTGCAATGCTGAAGATGCTAACAGTTTAATATATTATCAGGAGCAATATTTTCTCCTTTGAATCCAGTGTATGCCTTAAATAAATTAAACTACATGGTCAATAGTCTCTGCCATTCATTGTATTACTGGATATTTCTTTTGCTCTTTGCCAGAGTAGTACCATACAAATCAGGATTATTAATACGAGCAGAATCGCTGAATTTTTAGAACCGGAATGATCCTTGGGGATCCACGCGGCCCAGTCCTCTATAATTCAAACGCAGAAGCTGAGGCTCGGAGAGGTGACATGACTGGGGATGAGAACTGAGGCCTTCTGACCCCACGGCACATTCTCTGTGCCATTTTTACCTCTGGTAAGAGCAAATTAAGGATCTCTCTTTCGAATACTACAGGAAAGATTCCCTTAATGTAGCAGACAGTATTGGTCTCTGAGCTCTGTTCTCACATGAAGAGTTTGGCCTCTGAGCGTGGCCGCCTTGGCACTGTAAGCACAGACCCCACGTCTGCCAGGACTGCTCCAGTCCCAGCTCTTCTGTCTGGGTTCCCATGCCGGTGGTGGGAAAGCCACCTGGCTGTGCTGCATGCAGCTCCCACAGCCACCAGAGCTTTCAGCGGCTTCTATTTTAAAAACGGAGAAAGATTTTTTCAGAATTTCATATCCATTCTCCTCTGAGGTTTTACTCAAGGGTGACCCTTTCCCCCCAGCTATTAAAGTTATTAATATTAAGAACTAATGCATTGGTTCTTAGCGAGAAGTCATGGACCAGAATCTAAATATAGTCTATATAACCAGGCCCCAACCTCCAAAATTCTGATTTAATAGATGTGGGAAGAGACCTGGTAATGCATATTTTGCAAAAAGCATGATGGGTGTTTCTGACGCTCACTCGGTCTGAGAGCCACTGGACTAATGTGAGTTAAATAAAAATACAATCTGGGACCAACAGACCGAATGAAGTTTTATGCATTGAATGCCAGCCTGAGCATGAGGAAGACCTGCACTTAGGCTAAAGCTGATGGTATCTCCATTTTTACCCAAACTGCTATTGGACATGAAATCCATTATCTTGTAACTGTATGCATTGATGGCTGAAAGAGATACGAAGAGGATGTGGTGGCCTGATTGCTTGGCAGTCATCCTGCCTATTAAAAAATTTATGTCTTTTACTGCCCCCTAGTGGATATTTAAGAAATATAACTGGGACAGTGCTCCCCACTCCCCCCAATGTAAAATTCAGACTCTTCTTAGCAGTAAGACACTCTGTTAAGAGGTTTACATGGCCTTAAAGAAGCTGCGGCAAGGCCGTTTGATCTTACCAGAGGTAAAAATGGCACTGGCAATGCAAGATCATACTCTGGGATGAACTCTTCTCTAAAATGCCAGGGTTGGCCAAGGTCACATTCAGTTTTCATACTCTCTGTGTTAAATATGTTCGAGTGTTCTCCCTACTACTGCACAGACTGGCCTACCTGTTTACATTTTCTCACTTTTGAAATGTGGGGCAACATGAATATAAAATCTTGGAAATATATGCCATAAAAAAATCATTATATTCATTGTGCTTTTTTGTCTTTTCCAAACTTTCCATTAGAAAAAAAAAAAATAGTAGTGATAGCAGGCAGCAGTGAGCGCCTCTAAATACAGAGATTCGCACAAGGAATGGTTTTGGTGAACACGTGGTCGCACACCTTTGTTCCAGCAGCACTGCTCACAACAGCCACGGAGGGCACAACGCAGGGTCCGTCGATGGAAGGATGGACAAACAACACGTGGTCCATACACACAATGGAATACTCTTCCGCCATAAAAAGGAAGGAAATTCTGACACCTGCTACAACATGGATGAACCTTGAGGACATTATGTTACGTAAAATAAGCCAGTTGCAAAAGGACACATACTGGACAGTTCCACTCACACGAGGTACCCAGAGGAGTCAGATTCATAGAGAAAGAAAGCAGATGGGAGGTCATCAGAGACTGGAGGAGGAGTTCGTGTCTGATGGGTACAGATTCAGTTCAGGAAGATGGAAAAGTTCTGGAGATCGATGGTAGGGATGTTTGCACAACAATGTGAATGTACTTAATGCCACTGAACTGGACACTTAAAAATGGTTAAGACAGCCCTGGCCGGTTTGGCTCAGCGGTTAGAGCGTCGGCCTGCGGTCCGGAGAGACCCGGGTTCAGTTCCCGCTAGGGGCATGTACCTCGGTTGCGGTTTGTCCCCGGCCCTGGTTGGTCGTGCGGGTGGCAGCCACTCGATGTGGCCCTTTCACGTCAATGTTTCTCTCTCTCTCTCTCCCTCCTACTCTGTCTGAACAAAAAATGAAAAAATGTCCTCAGGTGAGGATAAAAAAAAAAAAAAATGGTTAAGACAGTAAATTTTATGTTATGCATATTTTTTAAGTTGAAAAAAAGTTAATTTAAAATAGAAAAGAAATAGCTTTTGGTGCAATAGAAAGAGGACTGAAGTGAACGATGAAATCTAGCTCCTAGACCCAATTTAGTCAGGGAAGGTCTGACCGTGTGACCTTGAGAGCGTTACCTACCCTTCTGGGCTTTGTTGTAATCACCTATAAAATAAAGGGGTCACACTAAGTCCCTGGCTTCTGCCAGCACACAGGTTCTGGGCAACGATTTATCTGACACCACCACAGTCGACGGCTGTTACAAACACGCAAGCGACATTAGTCGGTGGAGAGTTCATACTGGGCTGCTGTGAGCAGCGCACTGGGATCATCCACAAGAGCAGGTCTGGGTGGGAGATTTATGATGCACTTGAGGAAGTCGGCCGGGCATCTGAGGGAAGCAAGCTAAAATATTTTGAGAGAGAAATTCAGCAACTGGAATACCAAGTCACAAAGCACTAAGAGCAGCGAGGGGCAGGTAAGAGGACGATTTCTGAAGAAAAATGGTGTCTGCAATACCTGGGAAGTCAAAGCCAGTTACAGTAGCCCTCTGACACTCAGTGGATTTGTACCCAATCTTAGCAACCGACACCCTTCATGTCACAGGCACAGGCAGCAAAAACAAGCCTCTGGGTAGACAAACAGATGTCACAGAGCGCACGCTGGACAGGGTGCAGGGACCAGCCCACTCCCAAGGTTCAAGGCGATTCCCGGGTCAGTTGAGAAGGAGGCAGTCTGCAGTCAGGGCACCGAGGGCCAGGCTGCGAGGCAGACCAGTGAGGCCGAGGGGAAGAAGTGAGCAGGCACATGCTGCCGCAGGGGGTTCTATGAAGGCAGGAGACAGTGGCACACATCTGGGACACTGCAGCGTCCCGATGGCTGGAGAGCAGAGTGGGTGGAGGGGGAGTGCCCTGGAAATCTCACTGCTGAGATCTGCCGGGCCCGATCACCACCACATCAGCACACACCGACGGGGCGCTTCTTCTGGGTCAGGTACCGTTCGAAGCGCACACTGTCTCCTGCAGTCCTCAGCAATCCTACCTTACAGATGAGGAAACGGGGCCTGAGGGTGTGAGAACCTTGCCCAAGGTGCATACCCGCAGGACGTGGAGTCGGGTCTGAGCGCGGCGGTCAGGTCCAGAGCCCACATCGAGAACACGAGGGGTGTAGGTGAGGAAGGGGAGTGAAGACCAAGCTTGGCTAGGAGGCAGGGCCTGACAGGAACAGCCCTGAATATCGTTTTGGGGAGTCGGGATGTCCTGAAGTGATGAAGGGTCACTGAAGGGTTTTGAGGAGGAAGCCACCTAATGAGACGTCCACTTAGAAATATTCTTCTGCCTGCTGCCTAGAAAGTGGCCTGGAGGGGCAGGTGGCCAGGGGCAGAGAGGAGGCCCTGAGCCGAGGCTGGCAGTGGGGTTAGGGGAAGGAGGCTGGTTTGAGGAATATTTTGGAGGTAAGATCGACAGAACTGGGTTACTAGGTGAGGGAGACGGGAATATGTGGGACAACTTCCAAAGGTCTAGGTGGACGGTGTCACATTCACAAGGGTGCAAGAGGAGGGAGAGCGCATCAGGGGAGGCTGGGGAAGAGGATGTGCCAGACAGAGGGACCCAGAGGGCACACAGCGGGCGAGGTTCTACAGCCACCTGGAAAGGTGTGCCCGGAGCCGGGGAGATCTGTGTGCTCGGCTGCAGGATGCGGGCTGAAGCCTCCTCGAGGGGCCGGATGAGGCGGGGAAGCGCGGCAGGGAGAAGAGCACGCCTGGGAGCGAGGGGCGGGCGGGCAGAGAAGACCACTGAACGCCTGGTATTTGTGCTGGATCTGTAGGCAACGGGTGGACTTTCAGCCAGTGGGTAACATGGCCCCCATGAGGAGGATGATTCGGAAACAGTGGAACTAGATGCAGGAGACGGGGGCCTGTCAAAGTCCCAGAGGCCTGAGCTGGGGCAGTGGCATGGGGTTGGGATGGGAAACGACACAGGGAGATTCAGAGGCACCTGCTGACCGCATGGAGGTGAGGGTGAGAGAGAGAGGGATTCAGCAGTGTTGGGGTGGTACCATTCACAGATTTGGGGAATGCAGGGAGAGAAGCAGATCTGGGCAGGGCAAGGGAGCGAGGAGCCCCCCTGGTTGACTATCAGCGGAGCACCCACAGCAGCGGGGCCAACTTGGGACTTCACAGCCTCACTCCTCAGCCCCTTGCTGGTCACTGAAACCCAACCGTGTGGCCAGTATCTCATACCCACGATTAAGTTTGATAACAGCAACTCTCTCAGTGTTAGCCGAAATGAGAACTGCTGTCTGGCAGCAGAGAGACTTCGCTTTCAAACTCAGATGTGGAATATCTTGACCCCGATGGCTAGGGGGCAGCCCCCAGCCCGGGGAAAGCTGCAGGACCCACCTGCCACTGTGTCCAGTATTCTCAGCACCCCCTGGGTTTCAAGAAGTCCAGTTAAAAAAACACGTAAGCGGCAAAACAAAACAAAACCCCTGGCAGGGTCATCACTGACACATACCCTGGGTTTCCTTGAACAGCTGAAAGGAACTAACATTCATTATTCCCGTGGACCACTCTGTGCAACTCGGTGGCACGGGGGAGGCCCTCCTTGCCGGCAGCCAGCACTCTCTGCAGCCTCATTTTCTGCCCCTTCCTGCCCCGCCTCTTTCATGCCTCCCTGCTTCCCCTCGGCCCCACTGCCTCTTTCCCACTTCTTTACCTGCAGACCTCCCGCTCATCATCCAAGGCCCAGCTCAAAGTTCCCTCTGAGAGTGCTTTCCTGGCCTCCAGCCCTCGGGGCGGAACAGCCTCTCGTCCGGTGCTCCGTGGTGGTGCTCCCGTGGCGGTGCACGCCTCCACCACACTGCACCGTAACCACCTACGTGACTTTGAGTTTAGAGCTCTATTATGCGACAGCTACACATTGAAGTACATTATGAAAGCTAACGACACGGACACTGACTCTACGCTCCCTCCAGTGCTACCGGCCCTGTTGCCATTTAGCAGCCACGTAACCCTTGACGATTTCCTTACCTCTCTGGGCCTCGGTTTGCTCATCTGGAAAATGAGAGTAATAGCAATGTCTCTGCCATAGGGTGGGTGTGAGGATTACAACAGGCAAGAACGTGACGTGCTGGGGCTGACATATGGTGGGCCATTATTATTACGGACCGTGAGGATGTCTCTCCCACGTGACGGTGTCTCTCCCACGCGACGATGTGCCCGCGGAGGATGAAGACCGGGCCTTACTTTGCTCACTCTGCGCAGTATGTAGCAGAGTGAGGGCGCAATAAGTATTTTCCAAAATGAAATGGTTCGAAAGCTTGATTACTGCAGCATGTATGAACCCAGGAACATTCATTAATATATACCTAGTTGACAGATTGCCAGATAAACCAACTTCTTTAGAAACAAAAGTATGTTAATGATAAGAAAGAGGAGAGGGAAACTTCCCCCGTGGAACACACCGTCTGCGCTGTGTGCTGCACAGCTATGAGCTGCTGGACCCACAGCACCCCTGGAGCGGTGGAGTCCCGGGCCCAAGGTCACAAAGCCCACGGGCAGGAAACTTAGAATGAAACCAAGTTGACTGGAGTCAGAGGTCTGTGATCTTTCCATGACAGCTATGTTCTTTGGGGAAACTCACAGCAGTTGAGATGTAGAAACTTCTGTTTAATAGGCAAAATGAGGAGGGAGATTGCGGTGGGAATGCAAAGTTGTAGCCAAGCCAAGGAGCTCACCTTGCCTGAGCTGGGGCCAGCAGGGTGAGAAGAGGGACCCCACAGGGCCACAGAGCTAGCTGCCTTGTATCTTCACACCCAGCCCCACCAGGCCAGGAAGGAATTCTCTCTCTCTCTCTCTCTCTCTCTCTCTCTCTCTCTCTCTCTCTCACACACACACACACACACACACACTTTACAAACAAAGACACTGGAGACTGGCCCAAGGCTACACAACCAGAACTAAAGCATAAAATTTCCAGATAACTGAGTGGCGTGTCCGAAGAGGTCTTTCAGAAGAGACCTCGGGAATCAGCATCTCTCCTCATTCCCAATCAGTACCATGTGCATTTGGTATTACAATAATTTTCAGTGCTTTTCAGAGCTATCACCTTATTTAATGATCAAATCTCCAGTCTAGGGAGAATGAGGACAGAGGCCCGGAGAGTAAGGTAAGAAGCCTGCAGTCGCCCGGCCAGACGGTAGAACTGGAGTGACAGTCCCGGGCCCAAGGTGCCCTTTCCTTTGAAGATGCTCTCAAATGTACCTGGGAGGTGACAGCACCCGAGGCGGCTCAGGGAAGCCAGACCTTCTGATCCTGAAAACCAAACAGCAACGAGGATGCCTCCGCCCGCCCTGCCCCAGATCCAGGTGTTGTCAAGGCGATGTAATGGATTCCACTTCCAGTAAACAGCAACTGAGAGCCACTCGAGAACACACCGGGGACGATAAATCCTGCTGAACAGGAAAGAGCCAGTCCTGTCCTGAGACTGTCCATGTTCCCCTCAGGTCGCCCCTGAGCACCTGACCCCTTATTGCTGGAGCTGCGTGAGGGGAGTGAGAAGCCAAGGACAGCTGGTTCACCTGGCCTGGCCTCCCCCACCCTCCACGTCTCTCCTGAGTTCCCCTAACACGTGGGCTCTAACCAGGCTTGCTAGGCCTGAAGCTACTTCCTAAGGGCCTTGGGAGATCCCTGAGCAGGGCGGGGAGGACCCAGGCTGCTGCTCCCTCCACCTCCACGGGGTCCATGTATCTGAGGGTCTGTGGGGAGCAGCAGAGGGCAGGGCACAGGCTTTGGAGACAGCCCTGGGTTCCAGTCTCAGCTTGGCCACCACCTCGCCACAGGGCCCTGGCCAAGCAACCTGACCTGTGTTCAGCTTCCTCCCCCATCGAAGGAAGAACAGTGCCCAGTTCCCAGGGCTGCTGTGAGGATAAAATAATACCTTGCATTTGGACTTAACACAGCACTATTTTTGTTACTGTTTCATTTTACTTTATCATTTTGCCTTGGTTTCCTGATCATCCCCCAGGTTCCCTACTGAGGCTGAGGCTCATCCCAGACCAGCTTGGCTGGAGTCTGATGCCTGCCCAGTGCTCCCCCCTGCCTGGGCCGGGCTCCTGACCCTCAGCTGTCTCCTGGCCCCCTGGATGGCAGCCTCGCCTTTCCCTTTCCCGTACTCCTTCGGGCCACCCAGCAGAGTCCAGCCCACAGCCTGGTTTGCCGTCCTGGCCTCCCAGGCATCACTCCCCTTCCTTTCTTCCCCACAGCCTCCTACTGAGATCCCAGAAGGCATCGCGGCTGATCCCATCCGAACACAACACTCGATTGCTGAGTAAGCTCTCCTTCCAGCGAAAATCGTTTTTTCCAATACTGAGGCTTTCCTGCTAATGAACTGGCAGAATAATCTTTAGCTCACCTCCAAGTGTATACGACTCCATCACAATCAAAAGCCCTAGCTTTTCCTCCTTCCCAGCACCACAGTCCGCATAGGTCTCTTACATTCCTGCCATACTTTACACACCGCACTTTAAACACATACGAGAATATCCGTCCACGTCCTAGTTTGCAACCTTCACACGGTGTCCTCCCTCCCGATGCCCTTCCACCTCTGCAGGAATGACGAGGGCCAGGTGCTGAGCCAGACTCCTCAGTGTGTACACAGGAGAGCTAAGCCTACAAGATAAGTAATAGCATGTTCACTTTAGTACTTTGTAACGAGAGGTTTTCCCCATACTGCAATGGAAACACACAAGCCAGGAAACCAATCTATGCTAAGAACCAGGCCAGGCAGGCAAGTGCCTGCGGGGGAACTAGACAGCTGTTAGCCTGATCATTTACACCAGGAGAGGGAGGACAGGGTCTCCGCGAGCGCTGGATTCCAGCTGCTGGTTTAAATGTCAAGGAGAAGCAGGAAGGTGTTGACATGTGAAGAATCACTTCTACATGCCTTTGACACCGTGATGCTTGGTGGTGTTCTAAATGAGTGTGCTGGTTGGAAGCCCAGCTGGGCCGGGTTTTACAAAGGAACCCCTGGTGTGCCACTGCAGGCCGCTCCGTGAGCCACCTTTCCTGAAACAAACACTGGTTTCCCTCCCCCTTCATTTCCATGGGAGCAGGTAGCCGCTGGACAGGAACCGTGGCTAAGCTCTCAATGGGCTCACAGGGAACGTCAGCTCAGCGGACCCTTCCTGACCTCTGGCCAATCGCTCGACTTCAGTGGTCACCTGCAAGAAAACTTCCGTTTCCTTAACTCATCAGAGGGGGTGGAGGCCATCTCTCCACGTGGGAACGGGCTGCTGACTGTCCTCCGAATCCACTCCCCTCGGGGGACGGCTCACTAGTCACTGTCCCACCACAGTGGACTTAGGACAGGAGGGCAGTTTGATCCCCTTTAATGCTCTGAACCAAGCACGGGCTCCAACTCCTTCCTTGGTTCCTCGCAACCCAGATGCCACCACGCTTTGAGGCTTTATCAATGACTCGAGGAGAGCAGAGGGGAATGAAGAGGAGAGATTGCAACTAGATCATTTTGTTTACAGACTTTTGTTTACAGACTCTCGTCTCAGCGTGACAGGGCTCTTCGGGGTGCCCTGAGATGGTGGGAGACAGTGTCTTCCCACACCCTAGGAGCACAGCAGAGCCCCAGAGGCTCGGTTCTGAGACCCCTGACACTGACGACAGAGTCCACCCTCTCTAGGGGAGACCTCACCTGTGACCCATAGACAGGCCAGCTGTGCTACAACCTCAACAGGATAGCACTTCAGGATGTCAGGATACGATCCCATAAACCGACAGCCACAGAGAGATGTGCACAGAACATAGCGGGGTGTTTGCTACCCCATCCTCTCCTCATCCATGTAATAGGTTACAATGAACCTCTGCAGCCCAGCGCTTCCAGACATGCGTGACCAGGGACACTTGTGAAATTGTAATGTACCTGGAGAACACCGACAGGAGCTCACCTACATTCCAATGAATAATGTGGACTGGTTATAATGTCAGTGTATAAGACATGGTGATACGGTGACATTAGTCAACACGCATTATAACACTAAATATACAACAGTCTGAGGGACCATTCACTCTTTGCCTTCACCTTGAATCCAAATAGGCATGATCTTGTTAGTGGTTCGCCCGGACCATTGTTCAAGTATCCCGGTTATCTAACAAAGGGCGAGTCCGCGAGCAGCAGAGCTAAGTCCGAGGGCTTTTAGTCTGACAAATCTCTCTACCTCAAGCTTTCAGCGCTTTCTAAATATCTAGAAGTTGCTTCAAACATGTCACACGGGGGAGAGGAAAAAAGCAAGAGAAAGAAGTGCCCGTTCACCGCGCAGCACGGTGCTGGGTGGGCTGCAGCGATCTTACTTAATTCTCTATCTCGTGAGCAGCCGCCGAGGCTGAGCCATCGTTGAGTTTTACGGAGGAGGGAATGGGGCTCAGCGAGTGAAGGAAATGACTTGAGGCCACGCATGTGGCTGTGGACGGTGTCAGCGCAGGTGTGGCAGCTCAGAACCCAAGCTCTGTCCATGACACTGCCTTGGAAAAGGAAGCAGAGGTACTGAGACTCGCCCCGTGGGTTCGCTTGTGTTGCCCAAAAGCTCCGTGAGAACAAGACCTATGAGGCTTGTTCATCACAATAATCTCAGTGCCAAGTACAAGGCCAGAGACTGGAATAGGAAACTCAGGCGGCCTAGATGCAATTCTGAAATTTCTGAAGGGCCGGCATAGAGACCACAGGGAACATACATGCTCTGTGGGGGCCAAACTACATCCAGTGGGGGTGGGAAAGGAGGGTGAGAAAGGTCTCAGCTCGGGCATTTTTAAAATGTAGGCTAGTCCCACGGTAGAATGAATGGCCTTGAAAAATAGTAAACAGCCCATTTTTGAAGATGATCAAAGCCTGGAGCCTGGGCAACTGTCCAGGTGTGGAGGGGATTCTCCCGGGAGAGTGGCCAGGATGGCCTCTCGGGTCCTTTCCAATCCTAACATTTGTTTATTCTTTGGTACCGACTTCAGCTCTAGGCCTAAGGAGAATCTCTGACTCGCTGTGTGACTCGGCCAAGCCTCTTTCCCTCTCTGGGGCTCAGTTTCCTCATCTGCACAGTGGAGGCCTTTCTCTGCTTAGGGCTTCCAGGATTCTTTCTAGAAGCTCTCTGGAGAACAGGGGTTATGGCAAGGCTGCCCAGAGGATGGCGCTGTGCTGTGAGAGGTTCCTGCGTGTGGACGCCCACCCTGTGCGCAGTGAGCTCAGGCTGCTCCCCCACCCAGGCAGGGGGCAGATCGCGGTCATCCTCATTCTAAAGTAAAGTGGAAATGACACAAATCTGGAAAGTGTTAAATAGGAAACGCCTTTAAGCAATATACTGGTGTGTGTGTTTCGTCAGGAAGTGTTTCTCAGTGAGACGAGGGCTGCCACCTAGGGAGGGATTTGGAAATTCCCGGGAGTGTTTCTGCTGGCCCAGTGAATGGAGAGTATTAGTGGCATTGGGCGGGCAGGGGCCTGAATGCCGGACGGCAGGGCACTGGGCAATCCCGCAGCAGCTTCGGAAAGTGAAAGACCTACTTACACACGAGGTGGAGAGAGCCTAGACCGCATTCCATGTCCCACAGGAACAAAAAGAATTTCCCACATGATTTAAACTGAGCACCACCGTTTTCCAGGAATGCAACAACCACGTAAATACAGGGCAAGTTGTATCTCACCTTTCCCCCTGGAATTATATGAAGTTGTTCGATATTTCAGCAGCACTGCATCACTGAAGGCGCATGGCTTATGGTGTCTAAGTCCGCTATACCACACGGTGTAATTATATATGAGAAGTAGTTTGAAATGCCAAATACTTTAACATATCATATTTATGCTATTATATATAATATATAGATATATGAGAGAGAATGTGAATAATGTTTAATGAAACTGTCCTACTTTTCTTATATCCAGACTCATTCACTCCAGGTGGGTGCCAGCACCTGGCCACTTCATAGGTTTTCTAGTGTAACAGTGCCCCCAACGCATTTATTTATTAGATGTATAAAATTTTGTTATAAAGAACTTTTCCTTATTTTTCTTTTTTTAAAGAACATTTAGGTTTTTTGTTTTGCTTTAAGAACTACGTGTGAAGGTTTATTATATTTCATTTCAGGATGTCACAAAATATGTTTATAAAAGGGAGAGGGCACTGGAATGACATCCCTATGGCAGTGGGCACACTTAGCACCCACCAGAGAAACACTAGGGCTTCTTGGAAATGCGGCTGATTCCAAGGCTGGAGCAGGGGACACAGGGAGCAGCCTGGAGCCTCTTGTGGCAGAGCAGGGTGCCCGAGGAGTAACAGGGACTGCGGGAAGGACACTAGGCTCCACTGGACAAATCTGGGATCATCTGAGCTTCAAAATAAATAAAAGGATTGTAACCTGTTGAGTAAAATAAGAATCCACGAGTCCACACTAACGTGCATGCATACATAGATAAATAAATGGAAAGGCAAAGTTCTTCTTTGCAGTGGAAACTCAGCTCACAAATGCAGAAGGAATGGTGGAGTTAACCACCATTTGGCAACCATCACAATATTAACTGATTTAGGCAAGAATCATTCACCCAGGTTAACACTAGAGGGTGGAAGTTTGAGGAGTAACAGGATATTATGTAGTCTTAAAGTATCTTCCCACAAGATACTTAATAATTAGAAAGGGGGAAATGGTAACTTTTCAGTGGAAATCTGGCAGATGCCACCTTAACCAAATGATTCAAGTTAACATCAGCAGTAATGAAACACACTGACATCATGTGCTCCCACAGATGATACCCCTGAGAAAAACACAACACAGCTTTTGTGCTCTTCCTGCCAAAAATGCATACCCTGAATCTAATAACGAGGAAACCCCAGGCGAACCCAAATTGAGGGGCAGCCTGCTAAATAGCCTGTGGTCATCAAAAATACCAATGAGCCCTGGCCGGTTTGGCTCAGCAGTTAGAGGTTTGGCCCAAGGACCCAAGGGCCAAGGGCTCATTTCCCAGTCCCAGTCAAGGGCACGTACTTGGGTTACAGGTATGATTTCCGGCCCCAGCAGGTTCGATCCCCCACCCCGACTGGGGTCATGCAGGAGGCAACCAATTGATGTGTCTCTTTCACATTAGTGTTTCTCTCTCCCTCCCTCCCTTCCACTTTCTCTAAAAATCAATGGAAGAATGTCCTCGGGTGAGGATTATAAAGCGAAACAAAACAAAAAAATACCAGTGACATGAAACACAAAGAAACACTGCAAAATTCTTCCAGATTAAAGCAGGCTAAAGGGACAATGGTCAAAATCAGAAAAAATTCTGAATATGATTAAATTAGACGATAGTATTGATCAATGTTAATTTCATGGTTTGGATAATTCCACTGTGGCTATGAATGAAAAATTTCCTTTCATTTAGGAAACACACACAGAGTGTTTAGGGCTAAAAAGGCATCGGGTATGTAATTTAGTCTCAGAGTAGAGAGAGTCAGAGGGAGCGCAAAAGAGGCAAAATGTTACTATGGGCGGAGGGAGGATGTGCAGAAATTTTTTTATTATTCTTACAATTTTCCAGTAAGTCTGAAATTATGACAAAGTAAAAGTTAAAAGGAAACGAAAGAAAGCCATTAGTTCCAAAAGAATAGAAAGCACTGATTAGATCTGTTTTAGCCCAACAAATCCTTTTATCCTACTTCTCTAGGTCTTCTAGAAAATGTATGGGGTTAATTTCAGGAGGAGGGGCCAGAGTTTGGGTGAGAGGAAAGGACAAGAGAATCATGTCATTAACGAGGCCAGAGAATTCGATTACAGCATCTTCCTAAATCCGAGTCTCGACTTGGCGTCGTCTTTCATTAGAACTCCTCCAAGAAGCAATTACGCGGAAAAGAAGTTGAACAAGAAACAGAGCAGGAGAGATTTCTTCATTTCTTTGGAGATGAAGAAAGAAGGTACAAGGCGGAGCAATTTTCATAATTTCCCTTTGAAATAGGCACTGGACTCGAGATTGGTTCCTCTATTTTCTGGTAGAAAATTAGGCATCTCTGCTCAAGTGACTAAGGCAACACCACGAAGAACTTTTGCAAAATGAAATGAAAGGACGAAAATGGAAGGGTGAGAGATGACCTTTTCCTCGCTTTAGGAAGCAGGGTTTTCTTGACCTTTAAAACAGTCTCTCAGAAAAATGTTTACCTCTGTCACTTTTTCTTTTTCAAAGCTTGCCTTGCCTTGGGGGGGGGGGGGCATTAAAGCAGTGGTCCTCTAATGATCACATTTATCTCAAAATCCCACATACAAAATCAGCACTGCCAAGCAGCAAGACTATAATAGCTGTGATTTAAAGCACTAAATGTATTTAGGACCAAATTGAAGTGTAGAAAATTAAACAACAGAGTTTCTACTCTTAAAAGTATTACTGCACTAGGCTGCCTCTGGGAGGGGGGCAGTCGGGGATCTAAGGAGGGAGCAAAGTTTAAGCCAAGCTGGATGCCATTCAGTCAAAGAGAAGCCTTAGCTCTTTTCTTCTCTGAAATGATCTATTATCAAATAATGAGATAATTAGTTGCAAGATTAGATTTTTATTAAAAATTAAAATAAGTCCATTTCCAGTAAGCCAGAAACACCCAGAATGCTTTGTGTAAGCTGTCTTAGCTCCAGCTCAAATTGCCATCTAAGACCACAAAACCTCTCTCCACTGTCATTCATTTCACAAACACGTGTGCCTGAGCACCCGCCTTGTGCTGGGCACTGGGGAGATGGAAGTGACTCTCCCAGCTCCTGAGAGTCCCCAGCTTAGCAGGGACAGAAGATAAGCAAATGTCCATTGACTGAGGGGACAGAACATGATTCTCATAGGGTCCCTATGGTGCTACAGGCAAGGAAACTGAGGCTCGGGAAAATGAAGTAACTTGCCCAGGTACACACTTGCAAAGTGACGAAGAAAGGGCATTAACCTAGGTCTGAAAGACCCCAAACCCTTGCCTCACTATCTTTCAACCAGAAGCACTGCAACAAAATACCGAGTCTGGGGATCCTGTCATTGAGGGAGAGTCCAGAAGGGGACCCAGAGGAACTGTCCCTGGGTCTGGGCTGCAGGGGAGTGGGAGGTGGAGTGGGAGAGGGGGTACCAGAAAAGGCCTTCATAGGTTTGGTGGCATCAACTCTGACACAGAGAAGCTCAGGGAGAGTTTGTCAGGAAGACAAGCACAGGAAGGGTGTCCCTGGCAGAAGAAACAGAGGTGCGGGAACTTGGGCAGATGTGAATCTTTCCGACTAGGCTTTAGAGGGAACCAGCAGGAAGGATGTCTTGGCTTAGCCAGGATTTGCTGGCCTCAGCCAACCACCCCACAGGGTCCTTGGGATGGACTGTGCAGACATAGCTTGTTACCCTCCTGGGAGGGGGAGGCGGAGGGGGAGGGGAGGGGGAGGGGAGGAGCCGGCCAGCCTCTGTGCGGCTCCAGAAGCAGCTGCGGGCGGCCTTCACCACCAGCACCCAGGCTGCACTGACCCAGCATCTGCAAGAAGGTGATTGATTACATAAGGCCCTTTGTGCTCCAACCGAAACCTCGGCAGCAGAAATCTGTGCAGGATTTTAACTCCAGCAGGGAGTTTTATGGAAGTCCAGGAGAGCCAAACTGACAGCATTACAAAAGGTCAGGCCTGGAAGGAACCCTGGTGAGGCTCTGCACTCTCTTCTTCTTGCAGAGGAAGCACTGAAGCCTGGGGGAGAGGTGATGACCTGGCCAGGGTGGCAGCAAGCTATGACACCAAAAGCACAAGCAACAGATGCAAAAATCAACAAGTGGGACTCCGTCAAACTGAAAAGCTTCTGCACAGCAAAGAAACTATCAACAAAATGAAGAGGCAACCTACACAATGGGAGAAGATATTTGCAAACCATATATCTGGTAAGGGATTAATATCCAGATTATGTAAGGAACTCATACTACTCAATAGCAAATAACAATAATAATTTGATTTAAAAATGGGCAGAGGAACCGAACAGAGAAGACATACAAATGGCCAACAGGTATGTGAAAAGATGCTCAACATCACCAATCATCAGAGAAATGCAAATCAGAACCACAGTGAGACATCACCTCCCACATATTGGTGTGAGTATAAATTCGTACAGTTACTATGCAAAACAGTATAGAGCTTCCTCAAAAAATTTAAAAATAGAACTACCATATGATCCAGCAATTCCACTTCTGGGTTTCTGTAGAAAGGAAGGGAAATCACTATGTCTAAGAGACCCCTGCCAGCCTGTGTCCACTGCAGCACTGTTCACAATAACCAGCACATGGAAACAACCTGAGTATCCATCGACTGATGAACGGATAAAGAAAATGTCACACACACACACACACACACACACACACACACACACACACACACACACACGGGAATATAATTCAGCCATAGAAAGGGGAATCCTGTCATTTGCAACAACGTGGCAGGACCTTGAGGGCATTATGCTAAGACAAATACATCAGAAGAAGACAAATACAGTATGATATCACGTATATGTGAAATTAAAAAAAAAAAAAAAAAGCCAAACTCATAGAATTAGAGAGTAGAATGGTGGTAGCCAGGAGCTGAGGGATGAGGGAAATGGAGATATAAGATGAATAGTTCTGGGATCTAATATACAGCTTGGTGACTACAGTTCGCAATACTGTTTTATATACTTGAAAGTTGCTAAGAAATAGATCTTAAATGTTCTCACCACAAAAAAAAAATTGTAATAATGTGAGACAATGGATGTGCTCACTGACCTGACTGTGGTGGTCATTTTGCTATATATATCTCCAATCATCATGATGTATACCCTAAAATATACAATGTTATATCTCAATAAAGTTGGGGGGGCAGAGCCAGAACTGGAGCAGGTCTCCTGACCCTGGTCCAGTGTTTCATTTCACACTGAATGACTGCATAGGGCAAGAATACATCGAACTCGTCTAGTACCCCTAGCACTTGGCACTTTGTAGGTCTCAGGAAATGTCTGAACTGTACCGAGTCAGAGGCCTGCATGTACTGGCCGTTATAGAGTCTTGCATAACCATGAGCAAGTACCTTTGATTCTGAACCTCTGTCTTCTCATCTGTAAACTGGAGATAATGATAATGCCCCTGTCGAGGGAGGCTAGCAGAGGCCATGTATACGAAAAGCACACGGTGGACTGCAAAGCACTACACAGACACCAGTTGTCACTCGGACTAGTGAAAAGGACGTCCTAATGACCAGGACCTAAGGATGCTTTTCCAGAGAGGGAGCAGCATCTCGAGTTTCGAATGATATATTTTTTCCAGTAAACAAAGTGGGCTGTTAAGCAAGGGGCACAAGAACACCATGATATATCTAAGCAGGAGGCGAAGTTCTATTTTTGGCAACAAAGGCAATAAAACTTGAAGCAGATGGGGAGGTGAAACCAAGGCCCCTCCAGCGTCTCTGCCAGCGGCTCTGAATCATCTGCCTGCTTCTGACAGCTGGAACCCCCTCGCTTCTGTCTTCAGTCTTCCACTGGTTATGCACCAGAGCCCTGGGCCACTGCATCGGCCTCCAGGGCTGCCAGGCGGCAGAGGCAGAGGCATTCTGGTCTCCCTGACGGCTCCCAAGCCTGCTGCAGACGTACAGAGCTCTGTGTGGGGTGGAGGCTGGGGCATCACCAGAAAAGGTCAGCAGCCTGACCACTATCTCACTGGATGGCATTACTTTGCTAAATTCTCATGGCCCAGGTGTGGCCCTCGCCCTTCTGAAGTGATAGGTTGGGTCAAGCTAATACCCTTGGCCTTGGAGAAGCTCATTTTTGAGGGCCAAACTCACAAGAGTCCGGACTTTAAACCACAACATCTGCATATTAATTTGCAATTCAATTTGGCAAATATACTTGACTTCCCACTAAGCCCCAGGCACTGTGACAAGCACTAGAGATACAATGATGGACAGGACGGATCCAGTCACTCCACTGCCTGTGGAACTTAGAGCAGGAGAGAAAGGTAACCAAGCATGTCACTAAACAGTGGGGCAGGGGCAAGGGGTGGGGGTGGGGGAGCAGAGTAAAGTAAAAGATAAGCAGGGGGCTGAAGAACTAGCAACATGCCTTAGGTGACAGAAGGTAGCCTTGGGGGTGGGAGAGGGGCACAAAGGACAAAGACAAGTGCTCCAGGAAAAAGGACAGGCATGTGCAAAGGCTCGGCTGAGTGCCAACAAGAGTTGAATATGGAAGGATCCCGGAGGAAGAGGTTGGAAACGGTGGACGCTGAGGCTGCAGACATGGGCCTCAGCTCTACAAGGCATGTGAAGGAGCTGAAACTTCACCCTTCGGGTGAACTTCAACCACCCCAAAGTCAGCCCGATCCGCATATTTTCTATATGAAGAAAAATGAAGCAAATAATCAACTCACCGGAAGTTTATTTGATAAGTGTGGGATCGGGACAAGGAATATATGCCTCATATTACAGGTTTTCTTTCTGCCTGGAGTCTGACCCACTTACAAGTCCACATTTTCCTGGCTCCTAAAGCCAGTGGAGAACATTGTTCCCTGGGGACTTTGCAAATAATGCACTTCATTCAGCCTTGGGGAGCTGAAACAATAAAAACGAACTTAGGAGGGTAACTGGAGAGGAAGATGGAAGGACCCCACACTTGCTGATTCTCTCCAAGAAACTGCAAAACATTACTGAACAACTTTTGGCTTTATTCACTGAAAAATTCTTCTGCTATGAAATACAAACTCCTTCACCATAATAAATACTGTTTTGATAACAAAACTGTACTTTTCTCAAATACCCAGATGGGAGACCATATGCAAAATAAACTCCAAGGAATTTTTTTATTGGCCATCTGCTAAAATTGGAAAGGAAGCCTGTATCCTCCTCCAGTTTCCACAAAAACTTCCACTGAGAATCCTACTTGCTTCCTCCTGGTGCCCCCTGCTGATCGTATTTGGGTACCAGTTCTGCAAACAGTTACAGCAGGAGGAGTACGGATTTTCCCCTTTCTTTAATGAAGTAAATTTAATCCTAATTAATGTGAGAAATACCCACAAAGTGTCAGGTTTCAGAATGTTTTACAGCTACTCAGACCTCTTCCTGTGGTCATCAAGAATCACAAAGCAAAGCCCCCGCACACGGCTCTGAGACGCACTGCCACGGCACTGGCGAGACAGTTTACCCTCATAATTAAGGGCACTGTTTCCAAGGGTGCCTTGCGTTTGGCTTCACCCGTCAGAATGTAAATGCACAACCTTTTAACACAGCAATTCCACTTTGAGATATCCATCTGCAGGAAATGCCAGCACAGGTGTAGAAAGATACTTATATGAGGGTATGCTCAATAGCATTATTTATTGAACCAAGAAATAGGAGAACTACCTAAAAAGTCCATCAGTGGAGAAGTGATTTTAAGTTATGATGCACTCCTACAATTGACTACTATACAGCGCTGACATGTGGGGAAAAGAGGCTAAAAAAGAGAACGCATAGTAAAATTCCATTTTTAAAGAAATAGAAGCTATATGTGTTACAGTGTATATGTGTTTATACATTGGAAAAATAGACACAAAGTGTTCAGTAATTTCTTTTTACATTACACATTCCTATATTTAAATTCTTAAAGTGAATGTATTATTTTGTATTCAAACAAAGGTGATATTAAAAATAGAATGCCACATTTTTTTAAAAATCAGATTTGCAGCTAATGAAGCATTTCATCATCAAATACTCACTGGATGCCCACAGTCACTCTGAGGTTATCATCATTTCCCCATTTACTAGATGGGAGAAATGGGGCTGAGAGGAGAAGGGACCTACCTGGGATCCCATGAGGAATAAATGATGGTACCAGGGCTATCCAGCAAGTGACTATGGTAGGGTTCTCATAGTCTTATTCTGCATGTGCCAGACCCTGAATCAGCAGATTCTAAATTATTGTCCTTTTAGAGCAAAGAACTCTTCCTTTATATTAGGTAACTATTCAGTTCTAAGTATCATCAGCATCAATCAAGCAGACTTTGACACCTGAGGGCTTAGAATGCTAAAATAGAAAGAGACAGAGCAATTGCCTAACCCCACATCCCCATTTAACCGATGATAAAGAGTCTCTCTGAAAGGCTCAACTCAGGAAGCAGACAGTTAAGCAACAAGCCCTTGCTCAGCTGTCCATCTTTCCCACGAAAACTCCTCCTCCTCTGGGGCTTCCCATCTTGGCAATGCATCCTCACCAGATTCCTGAAAGCACCAACTCTACCTTCCTCTGCATTCCCCTCTGATCTGTCTCCAAGTCCTGTAGACTCCACCTTCCAAATATCCCTCACATCTGTCCTTCTCTGCATACGACATGATGCCTTAGCCCTGGCCGCTTTGGCTCAGCGGTTAGAGCGTCGGCCCACGGACCAGAAAGACATGACGCCTTAATACAACCCTCAGCATCTCTTTTGCCTACATAACACGGCATGGGGTTCTAGCCAGTACAGTAAGGCAAGAAAAAGATGTAAAGGGCTGACTGGAATGCAAGACATACAACCATCCTATTCTCAGAGAACATGATAGAAAATCCCATGGAACCTACAAAATAAGCTACTGGAACTATAAATAAATAAAAAATTGTATAATAAGTAAAAATAAATTGTATTTCCACACCCTCACAATGAAACACTAGAAATTGAAGTTCAAAAACAAAACATTGCCGCCCAGCCGGTATGGCTCAGTGATTGAGCATCGACCCATGTACCAAAAGGTCACTGGTTTGATTCCCAGTCAGGGCACACATGCCCAGGTTGTGGGCTCGATCCCCAGTAGGGGGCACGCAGGAGGCAGCTGATCTATGTTTCTCTCATCGATGTTTCTATCTCTCTCTTCCTCTCCACTTCCTGTGGCTCTAAAAATCAATAAAAACATATTTTAAAAAAACATTGCCAATGTATCAAAAAATTGAAATACTTAGGGATAAACTTGACAAAAGATGTGAAAGACCTGTACATTAAAAGCTAAAAAAAACCCACATAAAACATCGTTCAAAGAGATTAAAGACCTGGCTTCCGGCCTAGACGGCTGACAGCGTAGGTAAATGTGCTACTCGCCTCCTCCCCCAACCACATCAAAATTACAACTAAACTACAGAACAACCTCATTTAGAACCACCTGAAATCTAGCTGAACAGAACTCCTATAACTAAGGATATAAAGAAGAAACCACATCAGACTGGTAGGAGGGGTGGAGACTCACAATGGGTTGGTCCTACACCCACGTGTGGCAGATAAAAATCAAGAGGGATATGTCTTTGTAATCATTAAGTATTCTTACCAATTAAATGCAATGAGGGATCATGGAGTGGATCCTGTACCAGGAAAAGAACATTAGTAGAATAGTAGGAAAAATGCAAATAAGGTGTGTGGATAATTTAGTAATATTATACCAATGTTAATTTCCCAGTTTCAGTACTTGTTTAAGATATTAATAATAGGAGAAGCTAGACAACGGGTATATGGGAACTCTACTATATTTGCAACTTTTTGTAAGTCCAAAATTATTTCAAAACATTTTAAAAACTGAAGGCATTTCCAAACAAACAAAAGCTAAGAGAATTTGTTACCAGCAGAACTGCATTACAAGAAATGTGTTAAAGAGAAAAAAAATAATACCAAATGGAATTCCAGAGCTACACAAAGGAATGAAGAATTCTGAAAATGTAAATGTATAGGTGTGTGTAGAAGACAAATATGCTCATTTTTCAGTTTCTTTATAAGATAATTGACTTTCAAAGCAAAATAATAATGTATTGTAAGGTTTATAACATAGAAGTATAATTTGACAATACCACAAAGGATAAGAGTGGAAACAAAAACATATTGTTGTAAGGTGTTTATATTTCACTTAAAGTTAGAAATACTTAAAGGTAAATGTGATCAATTAAAGATGCATTGTAAACCCTAGATTCTAGGGATAGGACAAAAACTAAAACCATTTTTAAAAGAAGTATAACTCAGAAGCTTAAAGAGAACATAAAACAAAACACTAAAAATATTCAATTAATTTAAACATATAGGATAAATAGAAAAGAAATAGCAAGGTGGTATACTTGAATCCAACCATATTCATGATTACATTAAGTGTAAATGGGCTAAACTTACCACTTAAAAGGCAGGGGTTGTTAAACTGGATAAAAGACTGTAACCCAATAACATGCTGTCAACAAGAAGCACTTTAAAAAAAATGTAGATAGGTTAACAGTAAAAGACTGGTAAAAAGATATACCATGCAAATATTAGGCCAAAGAAAGCTAGAGGTGCTATATTAATATCAGACAGAGTAGACTTCAGGACAAGGAAAGTTACCTTTAAAAAGAGTCAAATCATCCAACTAATAACAGAGTTTCAAAATACATAAAGCAAAAACTGACATAACTAAAAAGTAGACAATCCAAACAAGAGTTGGAAATTTCAATAACTGCCAGATCAAGTAGACAGTAAATGAGTAAGGGATATGTGAACAGTAAGTACCAAATACCAACCTGATCTAACTGACGCTTATAGGATGCTATCCCAACAACTCCAGAATAATTTTATTTTCAAATACACATGAAACATTCACCAAGATAGACAATATATAGGCCATAAGATAGTTTTCAATAAATTTAAATGGGTCAAGTTAATGCTGGATATACATTATGTCAACAAAATTAAATTAGAAATCAATAACAAAAGATACTCAGAAAATTCCCAAATTGTTTAAAAATTTAAAAACACACTTCTAAATAACCCATGGGTCAAAGAAATCTCAAGGGAAATTAGATAACATTTTTAACTTAATGGTAATGAAAATGTAACATACAAAAATTTCTGAGATGTATCTAAAGCAGTGCTTAGAGGAAAACGTATTGCTCTAATGTTTAAAATCAATGAACTTAGGTTCCTCTTTAAAATAGCTTTTTATTTTAGCCCTGGCCAGTTTGGCTTAGCAGTTAGAGCATCAGCCTGCGGACCAGAGATTCCTGGGTTTGGTTCCTGCTAAGGGCACGTGCCTCGGTTGCGGTTCATCCCCGACCTCAACTGCGGGTCGCAACCAGTCGATGTGTCTCTCTCACGTCGATGTTTCTCTCTCTCTCTTTCTCCCTCTCTCCTTCCCGCTCTATCTGAAAATAAATGCAAAAATGTCCTCAGGTGAGGATAAAATAAATAAATAAATAAATAAATAAATAAATAAATAAATAAATAAATAAATAAAATAAAATACCTTTTTATTTTAGAAAGAAGAGAAAAGCACACCCCAAAGAAGTAGAAAGAAATAATAAAAATTAGAAATTGATGACATAGAAAATGGACGAACAAGAGAGAAAATAATAAATCATAAGTTGGTTCGTTGAAAAGAGCAACAAAATTAATAAACCTTTAGTTAGACTGATCCTGAATAAAAAAGTAAACACAAATTACCAATATCAGCAATGATATAGGGGAGGATCACTACATATCTCACAAATGGTAAAAACAAAATAATAAGGGAATACTATTTTCAAACATTTTATATCAATAAATTTGACAACCAAGATGAAATTGACTACCAGTTCCTGGAAAGACCAATTACCTGTATGTATTTTATTTTATTTTACTTTATTATTATTATTATTTTTTTGTTAATCCTCACCCGAGGATATTTTTCCATTGATTTTTAGATAGAGTGAAAAGGAGGGAGGGAGGGAAAGAGAGACACATCAATTGGTTGCTTCACAAATGACCCTGATCAGGGCCAGGGATGGAACCTGCAACCCAGGTACATGCCCTTGACCGGAAATCGAACCTGTAACCCTTCAGGCTGAGGGCCAATGCTCTAATCTCTGAGAAAACTGGCTAGGGCACCTATATGTATTTTAAAAAATAAAAAAACATATTCCCAGAAAGAAAGCTCCATGCCCAAATTCCTTCAATAGTGAATTCCATCAAACATTTAAGAAATACCAATATTATACAAAATCTTTAAAAAAAATAGAAGAAACATCTGCCAACTCATTTAATGAAGCTTGCCTGATACCAACCCAAACAAAGATATCAAATGCCAATATCTCTCATGCATAAAGACACAGAAATTCCTAACAAAATATCAGCAAGTAAAGTTTAGCAGTATATAAAATAAATAATACATTAGAACCAACCAGGATTTATATCAGGAATGCAAGGTTAGTTTAACGCTTAAAAAATTAATCAGTGTGATTCATCAAATTACCAAAATAAAGAAAAAACCCATATAATCTTCATAGATACTAAAGGCATTTGACAAAATTAAGCATCTACTCATGATGAAAAACTTTCTGCAAACTATAGAAGACACCTTCATCAACCTAATAAAGGGCATCTATGAACAACCTCTAGTTAACATCATATGTAACAGTGAAAGGCTGAATGCCTCTCCCCTAAGCCTGGGAACAAGGCAAGGATGTCCACTCTAATCACTTCTGTTCAACATTGTATAGCAATCGTAGCCCAGTGCAGTTTAACAGGAAAAAGAAATAAAAGGCACATAGATTACAAAGGCAGAAATAACATTTATTCACAAATGAATTAATTATATACATAGAAAATCCTAAGAAGTCTACAAAAAAAGAACTTCTAGAACTAATAAGGGTATCAAGCAAAGTCATATGATACAAGTTCAAAATTAAAAAGTAATTGGATGTTTATAAATAGCAACAAACAATTGGAAAACGAAATTCAAAAATGTCATTTATAATAGCATAGAAAAATGAAAACACATAGGTGAAACTATAAAACATTGCTGAGATAAAGTAAGAAAGATATAAACAGAGATCAAAGTCACAGATCTAACTCAGCATTGTTAAGATGTCCACTGTCTCCAAACTGATCTGTAGATTCAATGCGATACCAAAGTCCTTGCAGGCTTCTTTTTAGAAACGGGACAAACTGATTATAAAATTGATCTGGAAATGCAAAAGACCTATAGTAGCCAAAACAATTCTGAAGATAAACAAAGTGGGAAGACTGGCACTACCTGTCTCAAGATGGACTATTAAGACATAGCTTTGTTAGCTGAGAGTAAACACACACATGAATGGGACAAAGCGAAGTCCAGAAACAGACCCAAACATATATGGCCTATTGGTTTCCAGCAAAGATGCTGAGGTAATTCAACAGGGGAATGTCAATTATTTCAATAAAAGGTGCTAAAACAATGACTATCCACATGGAACAATAGCAAACTTCGACTCTGATCTCATGCCATACACAAAACTAACTTGAAATGGTTCATAGACCTAAATGTAAAAGCTAAAACTAAAACTTCCAGGGAAAAAAGTATAAAATCTTCATAACCTTTAATTAGGCAAAGAGGTCTTGAATATCAAACAAAAGCACAAACTATAAAAAAAAAAATTGATAAATTTCATCAAAATTCATAACTGTTGTTCTTCAAAAGTCAGTTGAAAATGAAATTCAAGGTGACGACCAAGTGGGAGAAAATATCCACAATACATACACAAATACATCACAGTACATACACAAAAGACTTGTATGCATAGTATATAAAGAACTTAAAATTTAAAAAATAAAATGCAAATAAAAATGAGCAAAAATTTTGAATAAACACCTAACAAAAAATATTCAAATGGCAAAAAAGCATATGAAAAGACGCTCAACATCTAGACATCAGGGAGGTATAAATAAAACCATAAAGAGATACAACCACACATCTCCCAGCATGTCTAAAATTCAAAAGACTAGCAATACTAAGTACTGGCAACGCTGTGGAACAGAGAGATGCGAGTGTACAGTGGTGCAACCACTTTGGAAAACGGTTTGGAAATTTCTTATAAACATACACGTACCATATATAATCAATACTCTTCCTTCTGCCCCAGTTCTTATGTACATGATTGTCATGGCAGCTTCATTCATAACACCCCCAAACTGGAAATAACCCAAATGCCTATCAACTGGTGAATGGATAAACAAATTGTGGCATATTTATACATTGGAACACTTCTCACCAATAAAAATAGCAACTACTGGTACACCCAGTGAACACGGATGAATCTCAAAAACATACTTCTGAGGGAAAAAAGACTAAAAATGGACATACTATAGGATTCCATTTACATGAATTTCTTGAACAGCCAAAACTAATCTACGAGGAGAATGCAGATCCGAGAAGGCTGACTGCGAAGAGGCCCAGGGGAACTTCTGGGGATGATGGGAACACTCTTCTCACTTCTCTGATTTTGAAGGCACAGGTGGTATCTCACTTAAATTCAGCTCTGCCCCTGGCCCGGTCAAGGGCATGTGCCAGGGTCGCAGGTTTGATCCCCAGCCCTGGTCAGGGTCATGCGGGAGGCAACCAGTCGAAGTGTCTCTCTCACATTGATGTTTCTCTCTCTCCCTCCCTCCCTTCCACTCTTTCTAGAAATCAATGGAAAAATATCCTCGGGTGAGGATTAACAAAAAATAAATAAATAAATAAATAAATAAATAAATAAATAAATAAATTCAGCTTCGCAGAACTGTGACATATAGAGCTGTAGAAATGGGAAGGAAAGGTATTCCATACAGGGAACAGAGCCACAGAAGAGGGAAATTGGTGTGTGTGTGTGGGGGGGGGGGTCAGTATGGGGAATAGCTGATAGTTTATTTTAACAAATTAACTTAATTGAAACATAATTTGCATGCAATAAAATGCACTCATTTTAAGTTAATGCTTTGATGAATTTTTAAAAATGTACAGACCCATGTGAGACCATCCCATAGAGATCTTCCTTTCAAAAATCACCACGGCAAGCTTTTTTGTGCTTTATATGTCATAATTTTATTACAAGTTTTATAATTCAATATTAAAACCAAAACAACCTGCAGGCAATAAACTAGACTATGAAAAGCACAGGCCTTGAAATCAGCTCTAAGTCTAAATACTACTCCTCAAACAAGTCACTTAATTTCTCAAAGCCTCGGTTTCCTCATCTATAAAATGGGGATACTAATACAATCAATGTTACTGTGAGGATGAAAAGAAATAATGTTAAGCTTCGAGCACAATGCATGGAACATAGTAGGACCAATAAATGGTGTTAGCCTGATCACAGTTAGGTATTTGTTGGATAGCTACCGTCAGAGGTCTGAGATGGACCATGGAACCTGCTGACGAAGGCTTTGAAACAATCTTAAATTAAATCGTTGAAAGACTAACCCAAATGGCAATTCTGAAGTTAACTTCCCTACCGGTTCTGTTTCACAATTGTGAAAATCCTAAGTACTTCATGTGGAATGGGTGATTTGGAAATTGATTCAGTGAGGAGGATACTTAAAGGTGCCCCCGGCCCTCAGTTTGTCAGACCTACTTCCGGGCCTTGAAGTGGAGCCTGACCTCCCACATTTCATACCGTTGTCATCGTGTGCTGGGGAGACCACACCGCCAGGATTCACCCAAACAGTCTCAGTGGGCTCAGTCACCTGCTTCAGTTCTGGCTCCCTGGCTCCCCAAACGCTGAACCCATGATGCAGCTCCCCATATCAGCATCAGGACTGTCTCCCCATGTCCAGACCCACTTCTTCAGTTTACCTACCTGTCCCCCTACCTGTTCAACATGGCAATGTGCCGTGACCGCTGCCAGCACCTACTGTGTGCTGCTAAACCTCCCTTGGCCCCAGCTCCCAGCACACAGGACCCAGGACACGGCTGCAAGCACAACGGAAGTCAAGCGTCACGGGGACGGAGTGCGTCTACCTGAGCAGCAAAGAGCTGGAACTCGTCAGGCAGAATCCATGAGCGAGGGTAGAAGCTGTACTCCTCAGGAAAGAGATTCTGCATGATTCTCACCGCTCTGCTCAGAGTAATTTTACGCACCATCTCCGTCATGCCTGGGGAGGAGAGAAGCTGTGAGGTTTTAACAACAGTGGGCCACCAGCTATCAAGCAGCCATTGTTTGGGGCTTTTACAACCACCCACCCGACATGTTCACTTTTTCAGACAGGATTCAAAAAGGTATGAGTTGTTCCCCGTGGCGGTGACTCGAGGTTTGGAAAAACCTACTGAAGTTTGAGTAATAGGTGAATTTTTTTTTTCTTTATAAAAATGAAACATTAATTTGAAGGAATGAGTTTCCACCTAGCTTATTAGTCCATTCTTTGTCAGTCCCCTTGATAATGAATAAAGCGAAGCATTTATATCATACACTTATAACTTAGTATCTTTTTAAATCTGGGGCCACCACACATATTTCTGGGATTCCTTCCATCTCATACCCTAGGGGTATTACCTAGTGGACTCTGCTTACATTGTGAGAAGCTTAATTAAGTTGCTTTGTTTTCATCTTGTATTAGTGTTAAAGGTATAAAATATATATATACTTTTCAGCATAAAATCTGTCTCCTTGAAATAAGGACAGGAAATGGAAAAGATATCATAGCATAATTTATAGTTTAAATGGAAAACAATAGAATCCATAGCTCTTCAGTTCTAAGTACTGACGCTGACGTTGATGGACCTCATTAATTTATCCAGAGGGAACTGAAATGTCTCACTTATAAAAACCATTGGAAAAGAATGGTGAACTTTTTTTTTGGGTCACATCTTTAGTAACTCTGACAAGAGAAGAAATTGAGTGTTTATCTTGGCAAATTTTAAGCAAATTACTTTACATTTTAGCATGCTTATTCCTTAAAGCAAATATTACAGAGAACAAAGGAGGCTGAAAATGGCCTTCACCCAGAAAGAGCTACACAGTTCCTTTGCTGACACTAGACATTTGCTGAGCAGAGTTGTTTTTAATAGAAAGTACAACGTTTCATGTCAGCCTGGCATGTCCGGATGATCACACCTTCCAAATGGGCACAATCAGAACGAACAAGGTTCCTCTCAACTCCCACGCCCAGGAAGCAAAGGGTAAACATTTGAGAAGGAAGGTTCTAATGACCTCCTTCTTGCTTCCCGCAGCATATTAAGAAGAGCAATAAATCTAAAGATCGCAGCTTCAAGATGTCAATGCCCACGTTCTTAGCTCTTGTTTAGAGGATATAGAGAAGGATTAAGTAAGAAATAAAGGAGCTTAAAAAGTACTAATTAACTGCTCTAATGTGGACTCTTCGATATTATGAAATAAATAAACTCACTGAGGACACTGTTGTGAGCTTCCCAAGAAATAAGTATGAGTTCAGAAAATTATAGCTATTCCTCTTTTTCCCCTAACAAATTGGAAAGTTTAAGTTCTAAACACTGGAGCTGAACACAAAATACACAAAAACACATTTTCAGCTTTCTTGGCAACTGCACTGTGCCTGGCAAACGTTTTAGTTACAGTTTTAAACTAAACCCCTCAGAACCACCTGTCACGCAGCACCTTACATCAAGAGCTGATGCCTCCTGGCCAGAGTGCTGTGGGACTGTCTGCGTCTTAATGGCTCAGAAATCCCTCCGCAGGTCAGAAGGACACACACAACACAGACAGAGTGCTGAGACCAGGAGGGCAATTTGCATGTTCCAGAAACGTTTCGTGAAAATCAAGGTCCAGCAAGTGAAGATCCGTTTTCCGTCTGCGGTGGCTCCCTGTGCGCTGTGGACCAGCGGCCCCACACCAGCTAGCAGATGTGTTTCCGAGTTTACCTTTGTGTCCGTCTCCAGGAACTTCTCTACTGAAAACAGCCAACTTCAGAAGCACCCCTACTTTCCCGGACCCTCCTGGCCTGCCGGCTGTAGACGGCTCAGCCCTAACCCCGCCTGCACACCTGTCTTCAGAGGGCACCTGGGTAGAACCCCCTCAATCCACTGACCACAGAAGCCTTTGTTCCTCCACCATATCATGGCTGGGTTGCCACCCAGTGCTGCCAGGGAGAATGTCTCCCAGCCTTCACTGGACCCCACGAGCCAGCTGCTGGCACCCCTGCCTCTGGCAGTGGCTCAGACAGGTGTGGGGTGTGCCATCTCTCAGTGAGGCTGACCGGAGTAGCTGGCCTTGCAGCGGACCAGAGCCCATGTTCCCCGAGGACATGTGGGAGTAGGGAGGTCACTGCCAGGCTCTGCTGGCTCCAGAATCCGCCCTCCTTCTCCAAGCAGCTGCAGCTCCTGACCCTGTCTGTGCCCCCGCCCTAGGCTCTGGGGCCCATTCTGACCTGACGTCCAAGCTCTAGGTCTAACCATCAGCTCTCCCCAAGATTGGAAACAAGGTACTCTTTGACCCCAACTTTGTAGTTCAATTAAATAAGGAGGATTTTCACTGTTCTGAGGTTCCATTGCTTTGTCCTCAAATTTTGGAAACCTGTCTTTTGCTCCTGGTGCCTGAGCAATGCCTTTGCCTTGTTCTTGTCAATGTTCCCCCCCTGTTCCCACCAAGCCTACCAGGCAAGGGCTGGGGCCCTCCACCTGTGACTCCAGTGCCTACTGGCAGGTTCTTTGAGGCTGACTGCCTATCTGGATTTCTCATCCGGCTCTATCCCAAGACGTCCCTGTCTCGGCAATTCCCCTATCGATTGAGAACACCCCCTAACTCAGGTTGGAGCTTCTCACACCAAGAGCTTGCCTCCTGTGACCCCCTGCTGGCCTGGGTTCTTCTGTCTGCTACACCAAAGTCTCAAGGCCGGGTGGGTCTCACCCCATGTGGAGTTACCCAAGGGTGTAACAGCTTGCCTAATTTAAAAAACAAAACAACAACAAAATAACAAAATCAAATCTAAGCTACGTTGGGAGCATTCTTCAATCCAAATATCATTTATAACAGAAACACATTACAGCCACCTAACAATAAATAATCCATTCAGATCCATCCTCTTCTCTCCGTTCCCATCACCACTGATAAGTTCACCTTTGCTCAGATGCCACAGCAGACTCAGCTCTCTCTCCATTGCCCCTCTCGGCCTTCTGCCCACCTCCAATGCACCCCTCTGGCTGATCTTTCTAAAATCCAAGCTGGCCCATGTCACTCTCTGGCTTAAAAATTCCCAGCGGCTTCCCATGACCTTTTGTCCCTTCCTATCACCACTCCGCTCCCCTATTACATGTGACCCTTTTAACCGTCACGGGCCACGTGCCCTCAGCGAGCGAGCAGTGCGCTCTACGCAGGCCACATCTTTGCACCAGCTCTGCTCCCTTTCCCATGAGGTCCAGGCCCATCCATCCCTGGAGGCTCAGTTCACATGTCAGTCCTCCAGGATCTCTCACCCTGCCTGTCCCCCAAGCAAACCTGGGGGAGGTCACGTGCGCTCAGTAAAAACCCCCACGGCATCCCAAGCTTCCTCGGGCACAGTGCTTATTTTGTATTACACTTCCCTCTCTGCATGCCTTTCTCCTCCTGCTTGTATCCCCAGCCCAGACCAGTGCCTGCCAGATGGCTGCCCCCACGGATTCCTCACTGGAGCCCTCTCCCTCTCTACAGAAAGCCCCCTCCTCAGGGTGGGCTCTCAGATAGCACCCACCATGTGCTGTCAACATCTCAGACCCTGAGACTCACCAAAAGACTAGTGTTTCTAAGCTAAGAATTGAGAGTTCCAGACTTTCTTAAAGCAGAGACACATCTAAATCAGATTACTTTTATAGAAAGTCTTAATTCAACAGTTGAGATATAATAACATATCTTGAGGGAAATTGCCCATAGAAAAGTGGCTAAAATCTAATGTGCTGACACAAACAAAATAAATGACTTCCATACGCGTAGCTAAAAGTTTCAGTTTATTCAGCGTGGGAAGTGTTTACACTTGCCTGGCACGTCCACCGAGACTTCCTGCACGTAACATACAATGCATACAAACTGCATTTGTTAAATAATGGGATAGATTGGAGACAGAAGATAAGCTTGGGCGCAAACTGGAGCCAAAGAACAGACAGTTCCATGGTCCCCCATTGCTAAGGACCGCTGGCTTTCCAGAGCAGAGGGCGTGGCCTCACTTTCCTCTGCCTAGAAGTTCGAGGGCCTGTCTTGTCGTCAGAGCTAATTAATTGCTGTTAGCAACGTGGGAAATTATATGTTCTAATCATTGTCACGTGGACTATGGAATGGGAGAAACTTGCTTCTTTGGGAGGAATATTCTTCTATCACCTTTAATGATGCTCGTCCCTCGGGGTATTTTTCTCCGTATTTCTCTTTCCTTCTCGCAGCCATTCGATGAGGCAGGAGCAAATGGGAAAATGTAAATGAAGCCTCACTGGATGATTCAGGTCCTAGGAACTCTGTCCTCATTCAAAGAGTTGTTCTCTTTCTAATTATGCTCTCCTGATATCCCAGGAAGTCCTTTGGTGGCATCAAAAAGTCACCTTTTCTGAGCACCAAGACAGAAAACAATAGCTATTCCATTAGACTATGTGCAGGAACCCTGGCTGCAAGCATCGTTCCTGTTCTGTAACAAAGCTCTCTCTCCTCTCTGAGGACAAATTTGACCTCGGGTTAATTTTCTAGCTCTGTTCCCCTGGAAACCAATAAAGGTGGGAAGTTAGCTGTGTTACTAGACAACAAAGCATACGGTTAAAATGACCCCTGATTGGCAAATTGCATAATTACCTGGTAGGAAGCCAGAGCTCCAGGCCTCCCTGAGTATAGTGATGCTGGTCACTTAGCATGACCCTGGTGGGGACCCTGGAAGCTATGCTATGGAGTGGCCACATGAGATACTGGCTCCTACCGGTTGTCTAAGCCAAGACAGACTTGCATCCACCAATGTGGGTCTTGTCTCTCTGCACCTGAGCTTTCACTGGAGGGGCCAGACACTAGCCCCCGGAAGCCTTGCAAAGACTCCACTGGAGCCCTGGCCAGTTTGGCTCAGCAGTTACATTAGAGCATCACCCCACGGACCGAAGGGTCGGTGGTTCGATTCCCAGTCAGGGGCACCCACCTCAGTTGCAAGTTCAATCCCCAGCCCAGGTCGGGGTCATGAGGGAGGCAACTAATCAATGTGTCTCTCTTACATTGATGTTTCTCTCTCTCTCCCTCCCTCCCTCCTTCCCACTCTATCTGAAAATCAGTGGAAAAATATTCTCCGGTGAGTATTAAAAAAAAAAGACTGCCCTGGAGAGAAATGCCTGGCACTGACCAGCTGCTGTGTTTCCTGCCCTGCATCCTTGCCCGTGACTCTGGGCCACGCAGCCCGGGCAGTGTGCCCGCTCAGTGGAAAGTCCCCTCGCGCACAAGGCACAACCAGCCAGCGTGTCATGTATGGACACTGGGTTTTCTGAGAGGTGTTCTCTTACAGATGTGGCATGAACTGCCAAAGAAAAAAAAATAAACCGATTCTTCTTTTTAAAATAAGCACATACAATCGAATGCTAAGAGAAAACACCTTATATTCAGGCAACTACACTCTCACTGAAACCCTGTAAAAATGATACATAAACAAAGTTAAGGTTTGGGAGGAAATATAGAAATATCCACATTGTGGTTTTGTTGAATGAGGTGATGATCTTAAAAAAAACAAACCACATTCATTGTTGTGTTATAACATGTTTGAGCAATATGTTAAAATTTCTGAAAACCAGTGGAAGTCTCTTTGGCCGATCAGACCCAGCTTAACCCATGTTCCCTTCCCCCCAAGCCCTTCTGCTAGCTCTCGGTAACTCCCCTCTTAGCCTTTAACAATAATGAATAGCAATCACAGCAGAAGAGGGTGCTAGAGGTTAAACATGAAATGAAAAGGCACAGGGGGAGGTGGGAGTGGAGCGAGGGGGTGTCTAAGAAGTTGGCTCTGCCGCTTTCGGGGCACGAGTCCCCTTGCAGGTAAGTCTCACTGGGACAACGGCCTTGGGTAAAAGCAGAGGTTTCTGCCGCCTCTTGTTCCCAGACTGGAGCATTTCGTTTTTAAACGGTGCCTCCAAATGTGATACTTAAAGAAAATGGAAACTGCTAATCCCATTTCTGTCACATATTCCTAGAATTTCAGTACTTCTGTTTCCTGCAAATTATTTATTTATTTTATTTATTTATTTATTTATTTATTTACTTTTCTTTATTGATTTTTAGAGAGAGAGAGAGGAGGGAGAGGGAGAGAGAGACAGAACCATTGATGAGAGAGAACATTGATTGGCCACCTCCTGCATGCCCCCCACTGGGGATTGAGCCTACAACCTGGGCATGTGCCCTGACCAGGAATCGAACCGGCGACCTCTTGGTGCGTGGGTCGATGCTCAGCCACTGAGCCACACTGGCCGGGCACCTGTAAATTATTTAAGTAAAATGGTCTATTTTTTTTTTTTTAATTTTGAGAATATAGTCCCCTCACGACACCCCCAGGTTACATCTATAACCGAAAAGGTGAAAACCATGTTCTTCCACCAGTGGAACGAGACCAGGGAGCCTGTCTTTTGATATTTGTGACCCTCCAATCTTTAGCCCCCTGGGGTCAGGTCCTGACTCTCTGCGGTAGCGTCCCTCCCATGGTGACGGCACCGAGGCAGCAATTCCAGTGAAGAGTCCTCGAGTTTGACCTCAAAGCACTGTCATGCTACTGAGGACGGGTGTACCCTGAGGCCCAGCTCTGGAAACACTTGTAAACGCCAACAACAAGAGTGGATACCTGGGAACTTGTTCACTTGACCGGAGAATATGTCATTGTCGTGAAACGAAACACCATGCCAGTAGATGTCACAGGGCAAGCGGCGGCCAAGAGGGAACTGGAAGAAAGAGAAGAATGTGACTGACAACACGAGCGAGAGGAGCAGCGGCCACACTGATGCCGACTGTGTACAAATTCCCAGCACCCAGCACACGTCACGTGATTCAGCTGTCCTAATAAGCCCGTGAGGTAGCTGAGTCTTTCCCGTTTACAGGTGAAGAAACAGATTCAGGCAGGTTAGCTCAGGGTCACAACCAGGGAGGGGTGGCGTTCTGATTCTATGTGGCAGGCACTATACTTCTGACTTTACAGGTACCCTTTCATGTTAATCCTCATAACTACCTAGAAAGGATTATTCCCATTTTACTGATGAGAAAATTGGGGCTGAGAATGGTAATCTAATACGCCCAAGGTCACACAGAGCTGGTAAGGGGAGGGATCAGGATCTGAATCAGGAATCAGGTCTATCTGGATCCCAAACCGTACTTCTCTTTCTCTGAAAATTGCAACTCTTAACCCAGTCCCCTAAGAATGACCTTTCATAGCCTCTCTCTCTCTCTCTTTCTCCCTCCCTCTCTTTCTCTCTCTCTCTCTCTCTCTCTCTCTCTCTCTCACACACACACACACACACACACACACACACACACACACGAGCAGGATGCATTCCCAGTGTCTAAAACAGTTCCTGGCATTCAGTAAAGACTTTTAAAATAAGTAAGAGTGGTCATCTGACTCAAGATGAGATAACCAGATTCTCCCAGGAATTTGGAAATCAGAGATGCCAGGCAGCCTCGGCTGGCCCTGGACCTGGAAGTGATAAAAAGCTGGAGCCGGGCAGCTGTGGTTGGCTGTGTGCCCCGAGAAGCGAAGGCAGCCAATCTGCTGAGAGAGAGACAAGGAGCAGGTACAGAGGCAAAAGTAGAGGTGAGACCCGGTGGCCCTGGAGACACAGACTGAGTGACCTCGGATCCTAGGGCTTCAAGGTCCTAGACTCAGACCCCGCTGAGCCTGGCTGTCCTTCCTGTCCTTGGGTCCTGTAAGACAGCCTATATCCTTAGAACACATCCACTTTTTGCACAAGCTACAGGGTTTCCCTCGCTGAGACAAACGGACCTGCTCTTTCTACGACAGCCTCGGTGATCAAATTAATCAAGTTTGGTCAAATTCTGCATTTACCGAATTGTTATCAAAGTTACCAAATTCTGTATTTACCGATGTATTTTTTAAAACTGTAAGTCATATGAACCTTGTTAAAGGGAAAAGTGAGGATGTATTAGTTCATATTTAGGACCTACTTGTTCAAAGTCCAGATGAAGAGAAATGCCAGCACATTAAATAAAATCATTTGATTTTCCCACTCCAGACTACAGTTAATCTGAATTTTTATCTGCTCCAAGTTGAGAGGGCTACGTTCCAATGGAAGAACACAGCATTACCAATGGAACGGTGGTGACTCAGTGCTTTCCAACTATCCCCAGTTAAGATGAAGGCAAACAGACTCATGCACTTTAAGTCACACACAGTATTTCAAAGCTGTGCCTAAGTGAGGCATATGTTACATACTCTATAGTATTAACAAGTTCTATCAATAATTTATAGCATTTCACTCATTTTCTTTGCATCCAATGGACTGGAGTTACTAATTCAGTAGACATAAATACAAAGAGATACAACATATGTTATTTTCTTCCAACTGTTAAGTGCTAATATGGAGAAGGGGAATTAACTTGACCAGGGAGGTATCTCTCAAAAGCAGACTATCTAAGCAAAGTTTTCTAAGATCCAAGTGGCTTTGCAGCTTGAAATGTGAGGCCAACACCTGCTCCATGTCAGTGGACAACTGATGGCTCCTTGTCACCCTTATGGTCACCCTTCAATCCTTGCTACCTTCTCACAAATCAACTCTTCATTCAGAAGTGCCTCTAGCTCATTTCATTTTGAGAACTGCCTTTTGTAAAAAAAAAAATCCATTTATTCAATAACTGCGATGTGCCAGGTACTGTGCTAGATACTGAGAACACAGAGAAACACAATTGTAAATAGGTCAAAGCCTTCATAATCCCTCTTTTTAAGATCTTTTTAAACACTGCTTAAACAGCTAACATCATACTCACTGGTAAAAGACAAAGTTTTTCCTCTAAGATCAAGAATAGACAAGGATGCCCACTTTGACCATCTCCATCCAACATACTACTAGAAGTGCAAGCCAGAGCAATAGGCAAGACACAGAAATATAAGCTATCAAACTGGGAAGGAAGAAGTAATATATCCATTTGCATATGACATGATTTTATATGTAAAAAACCTTAAAGATTACACACACACACACACACACACAACTGTTAGAAATAAACAAATTCAGCAAAGTTGCAGATACAAAATCAATACACAAAGATCATTGTTTTTCTATACACTAACCATGAACAATTCCAAAAGGAAATTAAGAAAACAATTCTATTTACAATAGCATCAAAAAGAATACAATACTTAGGAAATAACCAAAGCGGCAAAAGACGTGTACACTGAAAACTACAAAGTGTTGTGAAAATAATTACAGACACACACATGAGTAAAAAGACATCCTATATTCATGGACTAGACAACTTAATATTGTTGAAATGTCAATTATTGGTATAAACAATTGGTATAAAACTCAAATGAGTTGAAAACCTGCATAGAGATGCTTATAGCAGCTTTATTCACAACTGCCAAATCTTGGAAACAATCAAGATGCCCTTCAGGAGGTGAATGGATAAATAAACTGGTCTATCCAGACAGTGGAATATTATTCAGTGCTAAAAAGAAATGAGCTCTCAAGCCATGAAAGACATGGGGGGAGGTCTTAAATATATATATATATTTCTAAGGGAAAGAAGCCCATTTGAAAAGGCTACATACTGTATGATTCCAACTATACGACATTCTGGAAAAGACAAAAACTATGAAGACAGTAAAAGGATCAGTGGTCTCCAGGGGTTAGGGGAAGGGAAGGATGGCAGGTGGAGCACAGAGGATGTTTCGGGCAATGAAATTACTCTATAGGATGCTCTAATGGTGGATACATGCCGTTATACATTGTCCAAACCCACAGAATGTACCCCACTAAGGGTGAACCCTCATATAAACTATAGACTCTAGGAGATGATGTATCAATGTAGGTTCATCAACTGTAACAAATGTACTATTCTGGCACAGAATTTTGATAGTGGGGGAGGCTGTGAATATTGGGGACAGTGGGTATATAGGAAATCTCTGATCTTTCTACCCAATTTTGCTCTGAACCTATTACAGTCCTAAATAAAAATAACTTAAAAAGTTGAAAAAGAAAACATCATGGTACTGGCAAAAAGACAGACATATGACCAATAGGACAGGATAGAGAACCCAGAAATAAACCCTCGTATTTATGGTCAAATGGTTTTTGACAAGGATGACAAGACGACTCAACGGGGTTGGGAAAACTGGATATTCACATGCAAGAAATAATGATGACCCTTATCTTACACTATATGCAAGAAAGTAACTCAAAATGAGTCAAAGACCTAATCATAAGAGCTAAAACTATAAAGCTCTTAGAAGAAAATACAGGGAAAATATAAGGGCTAAGCTTTATAACATTGGATTTGGCAGTGATTTCTTGTCTATGACACCAAAGCCCAGGGGATAAATAAATAAATTGATGGAACTTCATCAAAATTAAAACTTTTTGCATCAAAGGACACTGTCAACAGAATGAAAGGGCAATCTATGGCATGGGAGAAAATATTTGAAAATTATATATCTAACAGAGAAATAATATTCAGAATATATTTTAAAACTCCTACAACTCAACGCCAACAAAGAGCAACCAAATTAAAAAACAAGCAAAGAACTTGAATAGACATTTCTCCAAAAAAGATATACAGATGGCTAATAAGCATATGAAAAGATGCTCAACATCAGTAATCATTAGGAAAATGCAAATCAAAACCACAATGAGATACCCCAGTAGGAGGACTATTATTTTTTAAAAATAATAAAAAATAAGTGTTGATGAAGATGTAGAGAAATTGGAACCCTTGTGCACTGGGAATATAAAAAAGCCTCTGTGGGAAATAAAATTTCCACATAATCCAGCAGTTCCACTTCTGAGTATATACCCAAAAGAATTAAAATCAGGGATTCAAATAAACATTGGTAACAAACGTTCATAGCAGCATTATTCACAGTAGCCAAAAGGTGGAAACAGTATAAGTGTCCATCAACTGTCCATCAGTGAATAAACAAAATGTGGTATACACATACACTATAGTATTACTCAGACTCAATAAGGAATGAGCCCGGCCGGTGTGGCTCAGCGGTTGGGCATCGACCCATGCACCAAGAGGTCGCCGGTTCGATTCCCAGTCAGGGCACATGCCCAGGTTATGGGCCTGATCCCCAGTGGGGCACATGCAGAAGGCGGCCAATCGATGTTCTCTCTCATTGATGTTTCTATTTCCCTTTCCCTCTCCCTTCCTCTCTCTCTAAAATCAATAAAGAAAAAAATTAAAAAAAAAAAAAAAAGAAGGAATGAAATGCTGACACCTGCTACAATATGGATGACCTCTGAGGACATTATGCTAAGTGAAATAAAACAGACACAAAAGGACAAATATTGTATGGTTCCACTTATATTAGGTAGCTAGAGAAATTAGATTCCTAGGGACTGAAAGTAAATGCTGGTTTGCAGGGCTGGGGGAGGGAACAACGGGGAATTATTTAATGGGCACAGACTTTCAGTTTGGGAAGAAGAAACAAGTTCTGGAGATGGATGGTGGTGATGGTTGCACAACAATGTGAATGTACTTAATGCCACTGAATTGTCCACTTAAAGATGGTTAAGATGGTAAATTTTATGGTACGTATGTTTTACCACACTAAAACAACATCAAAAACTGTTTGCTTGTACACTCTGATGCTGAGGGGCCATTTGAGGCTCTACTCTGAGCTCTCTGGAGCCTGGACTGATGCATGGATCGTCACAGGGCAACTGAAAATGGACAAATGCTTCCCAGACTCCCCACTCCCTATTTTTCTCAAGGTCACATCATCCCATTTATCAGGGAGATTCAGAGACTCCCTGAGCCCCCAGCTGTTAAGAGACACCATGCTAGCAGCATCCTCAGTATGTTTCACGAATGAGTATGTGAAGTTATGAACAGCAGCGACTCAAATGCATCACCATTGTCCTCAGTATCATTAAAGTTAACATTTATGTAATGCTTATTATGTCTATCTGCTAAACAACTTATCTCATTCAGTCCTCCCAACAATCTTGTGAGGAAGGTACTACTATCCCTCCTATTTACAGATGAAGAAACCAAAGCTTTGAGAGATTAGATAACCTTCCCAAGGTCACAGTGAGGGCAGAGTCAGGATCAGATCCAGGTCTGCCTGATTCGAGGCCCATGTATGTAACCACTACACGACACCCAACCAACTGATCTCGAACTGGTCGCTAGAGTGGTATTTATCAGTCACATGTGAACTGTAGTAACTAACCTAGCCTCCTCACGCTACATGCTGCCATCTGTTCCACAAAGGAAGTTCCTCCCTCAGTGCATACACCTGAGGGGAGCCCGAACCCCTTTCCCTCTTGCCCAGAAGGACTAAAACACACTTGTAAAATAGCCAGGTTCAGACAAGAATTGAAATCATTAAATGTCCTTTGAGCATATTTGTGCTTAAGGACCTGATGTTCATGTCCCTCTTCTAATGGCCCAAAGAGCAAGTTCGACACCCCCCCCCACCCCGAGGGCTTTTGCAAAATGAAATTCCACAGTGCATGCTGATGGGAGCACAATTCACATTTCTGTACTTTGTGAATGATCTTCTTCTTAGAGCTTCTTCATGAACAAAAAACCTTTCAAGTGACTGGGCATAAAAGTGGCAAATATGTGTCATGCATCTACAGAGGGAAATGACCCAAATTGCTGCTTTAAAATGAGGGGCCGGAAGGTGTAGCGGGCAGAGCACCACGCCTGGACTGGGAAGACCCTGGCTCAAACCCCCACCCAGCATGCCCCACCGGGGAGCCTGACATGCGGCCCTGCCTCTCTAAGCCTCAGCAGCTCACCTAGGACGGCAGGCACAGCAGCAATAAGACCTGTCTACCGCCCAGGGTTGCCACGTGGACTGAAGCAATGCACGGCCAAGCACTTTGTAAACAGTGAATTGCTGTTATACAGGATAGGTCATTATTTCTTATGCCCAAGAAAATTATCTCAAGGAGTAACTTCAATTTAAAAAGGTGCTATGAAAATATAAGCATCGTTAGGACAGCTCTGGAATAAGAACATCCTGGTGTACCTGTACTTAGGGAACCTTCCATGGTGTCCCCAGGCAGAGTTACTAGAGTCCCCTCCAATGCCCACTCTGTACTCTGTTGATGTGTGTGGTGCAGCCACCGCCTTGTAGGGTGTTTCTGGTACATGACTGCCTCCCCACCATGCTACCCTCTCCCCACCTACCCATCTGTGGTAGGCAGCCTCCAACAACCCCTGCCTCCTGGAAGTCACACCCTGTGTAGTCTTCACCCACATTGTCACAGGCTTGGTCTGGGTGACTGATGGCTACAGCACAAGTGATATTCGGATATTAGGGTATTTCTGATATTAGCACACCTTTATAAAAAGACCGAAGCCCCCTCCTCTCTGTGTCGTCGTCGTCGTCATCATCATCATCATTATCATCACTCATTTTGGGGAAGCCTAGGGAGAAGTAAGACATCAAAGCCTCCTGCCCACAGCCATGTGAGTGGGCTTGGAGGTGGATCCTTCAGCCCCAGCCAAATCTTCAAACACTGTGACCCTGGCCCACGGTTTGACTGCAGCCTGGAGAGAGACTCTGAGCCACAATCCCCAGACTGGCCACACTCAGACTCCTAACCCGCAGAGATGATAAGTTGTGTTGTTCTAAGCTGCTAAGTTTGGGGAAATTTTTGTCACACAGCAATAGATCCTGAATACATCATTCCAGTTTTAGAACCGGGTCATAGAGAAAGAAAGCATTCTGAGAATGAAGGAATGTAAGACTAACACGGCTTTATAATGAATATAACAACTATGATTTATTGAACACTAACTATGTGAAGGTATCTTACATATATTGCCTCCATTTTGCACATTAAAAAAATACCATTCCATTGCTAATAAGTGGCAAACTTATTGTTTAGAACTTATTTAGAATTTGAAGTCATGTTGGTCTATCTCCAAAGGCTGTGCTCTTTTGACTGTTCCAAGATAGATGGGTGGATAGATAGATTCATCGGTGACCAGACAAATGAGCATATATATCTATTAAAAAAGTGAATTCTGGTTAACACTCCAGGAAGAATGTGACACAGAAAAGGCCAGTTAAGACAGGGAAAGGACTGAGCAATTGCCCTTCAAAGATGGACTAAAACTTTAACACTTATCTTCAATCAAGAAAGCAAGCAGACAAAGAAAGTACTGGTGGAAATCCATCGAATGCTAAGGGCGTGATCAGAAGGAGCACGGTCCTCTCTGCCCAAGGTGGGCATAGCAAAGGAAGGTGAGCCCCTTGGGGCCCAAGAGAGGGAGGCCGGCTCACTCCTCGTCTCTGTTCTCCCCTCCCAGCCAGCGACAGTGCTGTCCTCTCGGACAGGTGAGAAGAGCCCACCACCCTGCTGAGGGGCCAGGCTGCCTGCATCCTGTGGACAGTGGGGCTGATGAGAAAAGCCACCCGTGCTGGTGAGGGAGCGGCCAGCTTCCTGGCCCCAGCGTCTGAGGATGGGGCTGGGGACAAGCCCACACATGGGGCAATTCCAACCCTGTTTCCTCAGAGGGACAATAATGGCAACGGGACTGGGTTATCAGATGGATTAGTAATGTGTTGGAACCACCTAGCACTGTGCCCGGCACACAGTGCCTGGTGTGCAGGAGGTGTTCAAAAATATGCCGCTTTCCTTCCTCACTTCCGTTCCTTCCCATCACCTCTCACCTCATACCTATTGGCTGGTAAGATGTTACCCAAAGGAGCGGGGGCGGGGGGGGGGGGTTCTAGGACCAGCCTCAGGAAAAATGTACACAAGGTACACTCGGGATTTTCAGCCATGTAGGTCTCCTGGGTGAGCGCCTACCCTCAGGAGAAAGCCTGCATTTGCACAAAAACTCATTGACTTGAGTTCAAGAACCTGGATTCAAATCTCAGCCCTGCCAACCACTAAGGCCCTCAGTTTCCTCATCTGAGAAAGAAGACTAGCAAAGCCTCCTTCACAGGGGGTGTTGTGAGGATTAAAAACAACTCTGCAAGTGAAAGAACACTGGTGACTGGCCTGGCACATTGTAGGAGCTAAATTAGATCAATTACAGAATACTGAGAGCAAGCCTCCTGGATTGCTCCTCCCCTGGCTGAGTCCCATGGTGAGAACGGAGGGAGGCAGAGTCCCCAGACATCCCCCGGTAGAGAAAGCAGAGGATGGCCCTCAACAAATCCACTCCTTAAAGAACAGCAGTGAAACAGCCCCGGGGATTCCGGAGCCAGCTGGGGTAGAGACAGATGTGATCACGGAGAGAGCTTTCTGTGTGACAAGGTGCTATGAGAGCCCAGGAGGAGCAAAGTTCCCGCTCAAGGTGAGGGAAGCTGAACCAAGGAGGGGCCATTTGAGCTGGTGTGAAGGAGGCATTTTCCAGGCAGAGAAGAGGACGGGAAGCCGGGCAGCGGAAAGACAGCCTGCAGGGCAGGGAGGCTAGGAGAGCATGAGGGCTTCCATGTGCCTGGAGCCAAAGCTGGAGCGGTCCCCGTGGCCCAGACGAACCACGAAGGGCTCACAGGGCAAGCGAGGAGCTGGAACTCGATTCTGCAGGTGGAAGAGAACCAAGGGAAGTGCTCACACAGGACAAGGCTGGGACTGGCTAGAATGGAGAATGGAGGGGAGGTAGAGAGAGACTGAGGACAGAGACCCATGAGGGAGCTGGCCAAGGCTGGGAGAGAGGGGACGGGTGAGGTGGTGACTGGGCAAAGAGAGAAAGAATACACTGGGAACTGGAGTGGGGAAGGCAAGGAGTGAGAGCAATCATCAGTTCAATGGGTAAGAACTACTCTGACGGCACCGTGCGCTCTAAAGAAGCCCCCTCTCCTATGCCCATGGGCTGCCATTCCTGCCCCACCTCCTCCAGGTCCCTGGCCGTAGGAGATGGAGAGGACCCCACAGGGATAAGAGGCACTGAGGAGCCTTCCAATTTAATAAAGGTGCAGTCTGGCTCCAGTGGGTTTCCCAGGAAGGCAATGATTACTCATCCTCTAATAGAGCCAATAAATACAGCAGGAGGATAAGTAATTAACAACCGTTTGCTGGAAAGTAGCAATTCTCGTGATCTATGACGTTCCCCTTTCCTGTTCACTACTTCTTCCTTACCACAAATATGGTACTCTGGGCAAGTACGCCGTTCGCTCTTCACTGAGTTAGTCACCAAAGCAGGTTGCATTTTTTATTAAATTCATTCATTATCATTGACTCATGAGGATTGAAGCTGGAAGAGCTGTGGTGAGGCCTGCCGTCCGCCTTGCTTCTGCTTCTGATCACAATACTCTTAATGAGATCAAAATTGTTACCAAACCATTTAACTACAGGAAAAAGCCCATGCTGGAAGCAAAGGAAGATAGCCTTGCCCGGTCACAGTTTCAGTGCCCCACATCAATCTGCTCTGGTTATTTATTCCGGTGTCTAATTTCCCGCCCGTAAAGAATCTGTATTAGTAGTAATTATATTAGGCAAGAGAAAAAGAAAAACTTCACAAAACTCTGAAGTGATTTACCTCTCGGCTCGCAGTTTTAATTAAAATTCCAGTTTATTTAGCAAATAGTCTGAAAAGATTAGATACCAATTTAGCACTCTGTTCTTTCTCCACTTTCCAATTCATAAGGGTGACACAAACAGCGAAATAACGCGTTAAATGAGTCTCCATTCCATCATAATTCAGCCTATGGAAAAGCGCTCCAATATCAATTACAAATTATAAATTAACTCCATTACATTCTGCAAAATTATCAACAGTAATCTCCCTGCTCTCTACTCCCTCACTGTGGGTAAATTATATCAATTCACCACGAGGCCTCCAATTACCCAGTCTCTTCCACATCAAGACTTTAAACGTGTTTATTAACCAAAATGGAAACAAAGCAAGTCAGGTTTCCACTGTGGCAGCACTTTCCTCCCACCCAGGATATCAGACCACGTCTCCTGAAGTCACTCCTGACACCTCTTGAAGCAGCTCATCCCCAGCTAACCAGATGCCCAGGTCATTCCAGCACCTGCCACAATGGCAACTCCCACTGAAAGCCGGTCTAAAGCCACCCTGGCTCAGCCGGAACATCAGTTCATTCATTCAACACGCAAGCAAGTCGTGCCTTTGAGCTAGGTGGTGCTCAGGGAATGCTGAGGGGCTCCACCTACGGGAGCGAGGGTTAGTGACAAGAGATGAGGCTGGAGAGGTGAAAACAGGAAGAATGTAATGGTCCTGACCTTCAAGGAGCTCATAGTGCAGTAGCTGAGTCAGACACATAAGCATGCTGTTGGAATGCCTGTGGCCACCATCTTACTAAGCATCTACTACACACCTGACTCAGAGCTAAGCTCTTTACCCACACTGTCACAATGAATCGCCACACAGCTTTATGAGTAGCCATCGTATCCCCATTTTATAAAGGAAGCAAATGAGGCTCAGAGACCTTTGAGCTGGCTCTTGATGAGAAAGAGAAAAGTTGCCAAGACTAAAGAGAAAACGAGGTTCCCATGGGAGGAAGCAAAAGCATGTGCAAAGACCAAGCAAAGAGCAGGCAAGAGTCTGGAGGCCCAGGCCTTCTCTGTCTGTGGCCATGAATATCCGAGATGCCTTCAGGCCTGCTTCCTCATTTGCCACACACAGGATAGTTCCCATTCTGCAAACCTGTGAGAGTCTGCTCTTTTCCAACAATTGATTATGGTTTGTGCTGATCCGAAAGCATCCAGTGCTGCCTTAATAATGTACCCCAGGGACAAAGAAGTGGTTTCCTGGAGGACTGACTAGATAAAGGAAGATGGACTCTGCCCCCCTAAATTAGTTTGTGGCTCCTGACCCCTAAAACCAGCCTGTAATCTTCAGAGACAGGCCACTGCCTCAAGTCATACCATCATATATTATTAAAAATATAATCGTACCAATAATATCTACAATAATAAAAACTGTGGCTACTGTTTATTGACTTTATATTATGTGCTGCGTACTTTACATGCACAAACCTCAATTAGCCCTCAAACAGCATTGTCAAGTAGGTGGACATATTACCATTCCATTTTACAGATGAAGAAACAGGCTCAGAGCAATAGATAACTTGGTAAGCGGTAGAGCAAGGAACAGAACTCAGCCCCATTATGTCCTCAGTCCCCAGAGAACAAAGCCTAGGAGAAATGAATGAGGTTCCTTTAACAACCATAGAATTCCAGAGACAAGGAAGTGTATAACAAGGCTGATGTGTGGGGGGAAGGGAAAGGGAGGGCCCACAGTAGGGGACTTGACCTCACTGGGAGCTCTCCAGAGTGCTGAACCGTCTCTGCCAAAGCAATCTGACTCAGAGCAGTCCTAATCCTCACCTTTGATTTCCTTGCCCAGTGGAGCAACTAACAGAATAGAGTGAATCAAAATAGGAGTACATCTGGGAGAGAGAAACAGTTATCTTTTAGAAGTACTGAATTTTAGGGGACAACAGGACATCTAATTGGAACTATCCTGCAAGGGATTAGAAATACGGGAAAGGAAGTGAAGAGACATCAAAACAAGAAGTGCACATTCATGAGTCACAGAGGAGGGAACTGGAGAAAGGGTGAGTGCATTTTTTGAATGATTACTGAGAGAGAAAACCAAAGGGCCAGTGTCAGAGAGGGAAGGGGACTCCTCCCTAGCAGTCCTAGACAGTGGGTACCAGGAACAAATAACTACACTCTCCAACTCCAATGCCGCATCTAAAGGTATTCAGAGAGAACAAAATGTTGTTGTCTATAACTCTGAACCTGTGAATAAATAACCACCACAACTCCTCAACCTCCCCCCACAAAAAGAACAAGAATGACAAAGTATTCAAGGGAAAGGTAGAAATTAGCCTGCCATAAGGTGACATGATTCATGTTAAGGTCATACCCACTCTTATTCGAAGTAATTCTCATAAACTTGAGATGTCACTCAGAAAGACCCTGAGCCTCTCTTTGGCCTTTCAAACCATACAATCTAAAGGCTTACACCAGGGAACATTTATGAACACATCTCTCCCCCTGCTGGTAGCAGAGATATTAGAATAGCTTTATTCTCTGGCTCCATCCCCACCTCTGCTCTACTACACACCTTACATAATAGTTATACTCTTTTATTAACTCAGTTTTTCATTCAGGTAAACATTATTATGCATCAACTCAATGTCAGGCACTGGGGACTCAGAGAAAAATAAGGCACAGTCCCTGTCTTCAGGACATGAACTTGTAAAGAAATCACAATGCAGAGTGGCAAACGCTCCAGCAGATGAGGATCAAAGGGCAATGGGGCATGAAGTAGGATATGTTATTCCTCTGGGGAGAAATAAGTGATTTGGCAAAAACTTGTTGAGCTGGAATTTGCCAAGCCCAGAAGCCAGAAAGGTAGTCTCTCCTGGAGGAGCCTGCTGTGCAAAGGCATGGGAGCATGAGGGAACGTGATTAGAAATCTCTCCAGGGCAGGAATAACATCTTAATTCTCTCTGTATTGCAGGTGCCTTGCCCAGTGCCTGGGGGCATGGGGGTGTTGGCAAGCAATAGATGCTGGAGGAATGAATGGCATGTGGTTTGGTGGAGAGGGGGTCTTACAACAGAAAGGGAACTTAATGGAACCAGAATCTATAAGCCTCAAAACACATCTTAATGCAAAACTGCTCAGGCATACAGCACACATGTGCAGGCTCTGGTCATCCGTTCTCCAGCCTAGGGTTCAATAACTGAAGGCGGACGAGGCAGCCCTCGTGAAGGAGATGCACACCCCTCAACGTGGGTCAATTCAAGAGCAATGGGCTAGTTCGCAGCTAGAGCCACCCACTTCTGCTCAGAATTTTAAAAGAAATTATAAGCAATAACAATCCAAATATGATGGAGCGTGGGTGAGAGCATGGGCATCTTTATCAAATTTTAGAGTTTCCTTTTGTTTCCCATGTTGAACTACGTTGTCAAGTTCCAAATCTTCTCATTTTTCACAGCTTAACACAGCCAATAGCTGTGGCAAAAGCCACCGCTTTCCCTAGCTCCTGTGCTGGGGGTTGTTATTTCTCTACTAAGTATTTAAGCAATACCTTTTAATTTACTTAATGACCTCAGAACAAACTGATTGCTGGCCCAGCTCAGTTAGCAATGACAGTTGGCATTTCCCTGACGACCACATAATTGGGCAATCGCATTAAGTGTATGTCACCCTGATCAGCTAACTTGGTCTATTAAGGCAAAGCCATCCCACTCGTGGCTTGCAGTCAGCTTCCACCACCCACAGGTTTTTAAGCATTCTGGAACCAGTTTAAACACCTTTGTATTCTCACAGTGTTATAAACCTGATGCTTTCCTGGTGCATCCTGAAGAAACTGAACCAACAAAGTTAGCTTTGGAAAAACCTGTATCCTATTGCAAATAATAATAAATATAAATATTACAGGATTCAAAACCAGGAGACCAAGATTCTAGTCCTAATTAGTTCACCCACTCAACAAACATCAGTTGAGTGCTTATTGTGTGCTAGCTACTGGGCTAAGTGCTGAGATAGAACAAAACCACCACCACCAGGTTTGCTGAGTGTTTACTATGTGCCAGGCACGGTTCTCAGACTTCACAGCTGTAAAGTCATTTAAAACTGCTAACAACCTTAGGGGCAAGTACTATTTTCATATCCATTTTACAGATGAGGAAGTTGAGGCAGAGAAGTAAAGTAACTTGCCTCAGTTTCAGCCTCGTAAGTGGCAGAGCCAGGGCACAAACCCGGCAGTCTGACTGTAGAGTAAGATGTAGCTCCAGCCCTAGGGAAGCTCAGAGTTTCTTGGGGGAATATCAGACATGTGCACTGAATGGCTCTGTGACCCAGGTAAACCCATTAATCTCTCTGTATTGGCTTTCTATTGCTATATCAAAAATTAACTGACACCTACTGGCTTCAGACAACGCCCATTTATTAGCTCACGTTCTTCAAGTCAGAGGTCCACCACGGCACGGCTGGGTTCTCTGCTCAGGGTATCACAGGGCTGAAATCAAGGTGTTGCAGTTCTTGTCTCGGCTCAGGGTTATCTTTCCAAGATCACCGTTTGAGAGCATTCATCTCCTTGCAGCTGTAGGACTGAGATCCTCATTTTCCTTCCAGCTGTCGGCCAGGGACCACACTCATCAGCTGAAGACTGCCACAGTTCTCTGCCCTGGTGACCCCCACACACATGCAGGCAGTTCAAAATGTGGACAGTTCCTTCTTTCCAGACTAGCTGGAGCACATCTGTCTGACTTCCTTTTCTGCAACCAGCCAGAGAAAACTCTACTTTTTAAACATCGCCTGCTTAGGCCAGGTCCACCCAGGGAAATCTCCCTTTTGCCACATAGTGTAACATAAACACAGGAGTGACAGCCATCATATCCACAGATCCCACCCACACTCAAAGGGAGAGGATTATACACATGTGAAGGCCATTGGGGGTCATTTTAGGATTCTGCTTACCATACTTTGTGAGTTTTCACTCTCCTGGTCTGAGGCTAGACTAGATGATAATAGTGTTACTTGTATAGTGGTTTACAGTTTAATGAAGACCTTTACACATATATTTTCTCATTTGATCCTTACAATCCAGAGATTCCGGCGCTCTGGGAGCAAAGGTTAGCCTCACTGTCATGAAGGGGACTGTAAGGGTTGGAGGAGACACAACCTTTCCCTGCCATGTTGGGAGAGTGGGAGGGCAGAGACCTTAACTCAAGCCTTCCGACCCCAGCTTCTGGGCTCCTTCTCCGGCCCTGCTGCCACACTGATGTGAGAAGACCGGGTATGTTCTAGTGCTAGGCCACAGCTGAGGTGGAAAGAACACAACCTCTGGAGTCAGACAGATCAGGCTTCAAATCCAAGTTTGCCCTTCTTGGCAATAGGGTGTTGGGTAGTCACATCTCCTGTCGGCGCGTCCTCATCTGGAAAGTGGGGAGCTGGACAATGTCATCTCCAGGGTTCTTTCAGTCTCATATCAGGACAGCACTGCTTCACGTTCCCACTGTCTTGGTTGAGGAGAAGCCCATAACTATACCTTCTTCCAGACATCCCGTGGTTAGGGCATTTTCTTACACTCCCAGGGCCGCCATAACAAAGTACCACAAACTGGGTGGCTTAACACGATAGAAAGTGATTCTCTCACAGTTCTGGAGGCCAGACGTCTGGAATCAAGGTGTCCGCAGGGTTGGTTCCTGCTGAGAGCTCTGAGAGAACCCTTTCCAGGCCTCTCCACTTCCGGTGGGCGCAGGCAATCCTTGGCATTCCTTGGCTGGTAGATGCATCACTCCAACCCCTGCCTCTGTCTTCATGCGGCCCTCACCTGTGTGTCTCTGTGTCTTCTCCTGTTCTCTTTCTTATAAGGACATTCATCATTGGATTTAGGTCTCACCCCTAATCCAGGAGCATCTCACCTCGAGATCCTTCACTTAATTACATCTGCAAAAACTGTATTTCCAAACAAGGTCATATTCACAGATACTGGTTAGGACTTGGACATATCTTTTGGGGGGACACAACTCAACCCACGTCATAAATTGATCTATGCATCTCACCATTGATGAAATATAGGTGCTTTCCAGTTTTTCCTCATCACAAAGAACAATGCAGTGACACCCTCTTTGTATCTCTCTGTGCCCATGGACAAGAATTTCTCTAGAAGTGGAATTGTTTGAGTCAGAGTATACACATTTTCAACTCCACTGGCTACTGCTAAATATTTCTGCCAATCGAATCCATGTGAAATGATATCTCATCATTGTTTTAATTTGCATATTCATGATTACACCAGTGAGACTGAATTATTTTTTTCAAATGTTTATTGGATAGTTGGGTTTTCTCTTGGAATATTTTTTAACACTAAATAAGTAGTTCTCAATAGGGATTATTCAGGAGTTTTTCAGAAGTACAGAGATCACAATTTAGTAGAGGTGGGCTTGGACCTAGGAAGCTGAATGCTAAAATGCTTGTCAGGAGACTGAGCCCCAGCCCCAGAGAAGGACCACGGTACTGAAAGTTAGTAACGGGTCTAACTGGCACTCAGTTGTTACATTGTCAGAGTGCACTGACGGGCAGTAGCTCATACAGAACCATGACACTGTAGTGATTAGAGGGTGTTGGAAGGATGCCAATCAGACCAGGGTTCCTTTAAGAAGGTCCTCTGGGCAAACTGCTCCCAGCTCTCAGTGCTAGAAAAAGTGCACATCTCTTAAGTAATGTCTTTTATCTCACAGGCACCATGACTTTCAACCTGGTACGTTTCTGTTTTTCCTTGGTAACCAGAAAGCTCAGAACCAAATCTGTATGCCATCATAAAAACTGCAAGATCTTCAGAGCATGCATTTCTAGGTACTAACTTTTCTCTGACTTCATCTTATTATACTATTTTTATTGTTCCTGGGCCCTGATTTGTTTTACCTAAACTTTAAAAAAAACAACAACAACAAAACTGATAACAATGTATGGATTTTTAAATTTTTTTCATTGACTTTTTTTTTTTTTTTTTTTAGAGAGAGAGGAGAGGAGAGAGAGATAGAAACATTGACATGAGAAACATCAATCAACGCCCCCTACTGGGGATTGAGCCCACAACCCGGGCATGGGCCCTGACTAGGAATCAAACTGGGACCTTTCAGTCCATGGGACGACCAACGCTCAATCCACTGAGCACATCAGCTGGGCACAATGTATATATTTTTAAAGCCACTTTACATACTTTTAGGAACTATGATAGGCATAAATACATAGTAAAATAATTTTAAATTTTACCTTGTGAGACTTAAATAATAATAGTTTATGTGAGTTAAGGCCCTTCTTTCAAAACTTTCAAAATTCATCAATGGCGGTGTCAGTTCTATTGTTGATGTTTAACTAGAAAAACATACCACCAAGATGAAGTACTCAGAGCATATCAGTGACAATGACTGAGTGCTACAAATGGGTTCCATAAATTGGCTAGCTGTAGCCATTCAGATGCAGAAGAGACAGGACTGAGTTTTACAATCCAATGCCACCCACTCTAAATGATTGTCACTGAATTTGTAAATGGTTACATTTATTTAAGACATATTTAGTTTAGTGGATTTAAAGGTAAAATTAATTTTCAAAAACTTTCACACACAAAATTTTACAGTGGGTTTAACTTCCCATGTTTCTTTCAGAAAGAAAATGTGTATAAGCTACTGCTCACATCACTGTCCCTCCTGCTCCTCCAACAAGCTACTCTGCGCACTGAGCAGGAGAGCCAACCAATCAATCCCGGTCTTTGCAGACTGTCCTGGATTGAAAACTGGAAGCCCAGTGCCCAGGAACCACCTTAGTCCCAGGCAAAGCAGGATGGGGGCAGCTCCCTTTGCCAGGTGTGGGAGGAAAGCTCCATTAAGGGCAAGCCCTCCTCCTATACTTTACATCTGAATGGCAGTCATACATCCAAATGTTATTCCTAACTGAGTAGGAAAACAAGATAAAATTCTGAACTTGGTTCACCTAATATAGGCCTGGATTTCACAGTCAAAGGATTGAAGAAATCTTCACATGTCAATGTTCTTATTCTCTTCTAAAGAATTCCAGGGAAACAGATACCATAATGCTACATTTGAAACCCATTCTTCCACCCATGCTCTTTTAAAATACTAGGTTCCATCTATAATTATGTCTTTTTCATTCCCAGCACCACACTGGGTAAAGACAACTGAAAGATACGCAAGTCACAGGAAATCAGGTAAATTATTGGCGACCTCAAAATGAGTCACCAGCACAAAGTCAAAAGACCGGTGGAAGACAGTCTTTGGACTTCGGAGAAGAAAAGAAAACTAAACTCTAAAACTTTAAAAATATTAGAAAATTTTTGCCCACCCAGTGTGGCTCAGTGGTTGAGCATCGACCCATGCACCAAGAGGTCACCAGTTCGATTCCTGGTCAGGGCATATGCCCAGGTTGTGGGCCCGATCCCCAGTCGGGGGCATACAGGAGGCGGCCAATCGATGTTCTCTCTCATCAATTGTTTCTATCTCTCCCTCTCCCTTCCTCTCTCTCAAAAATCAATAAAGAAAAAAAAAATTTTAATAAAATAAAAACATTAGAAACTTTTAAAAATAGTGTGTCAAGCAAACAGCCTTAAATCCTCAATTACAACTTATTCTGTCCAGGACAATAATCATAAGTGGGTTCTCCAAAGGAAGGCAAAAACTAACAATTAATAGATGCCTATCATATGTCAGTTGCTCTTATGCTCACTGTTGCATTTAATCTCCCAGTACCCCATGGGTAGACTGTATTCATCCATTTTTACAAATGAGGAGAACAAAGCCCAGAGGTCACTCACTCTGCACTGTGCTAGGTGTTGGGCATACAATAATGAACATGAGAGGCATAGTAATAAAATAATAAATAATAAACATGAGAGTCATGATTCCTGCTTTCATGGGGCTTAGAGTCTAGTTGGGAAAGACAGACATTTAAAAAATTATTAAAAAAAAAAATTATGAGTGACCCAGCTTGGAGGGAATTGGGGAATGCGCCCCTGAGAGCTGAAGAAGACGACAGAGGAGGAGAGAGGAAGGAAGACCATGTCCTGTCTCCAGGCAGAGGAGATGGCAGCAGGGGTCTGGAGGCAAGGATGTTCAGTCATGTGCCTGAGATAACACGGTGTGTAAATGGTCAGGTGGGGGTTTGAATCTCGTGCCTCCTGAGTGCAGAGTTCATCTTCACACTTCTGCAATACAATGTGACCAGCTGCGCTTCAGATCTGAGGACAACACTCCACAAAGATGGTCCGATTCCCTAAGATGATGCTCAGTGTTTCCCAAGCTCATCTGATCATAAGAATCATGTACAGGGGCTTGTTAAAAAAAAATAAAGAGCCCCCAGGTCCCACTACTACTGGGAAATCAAATCTTAACAAATGCCCTGGGTGATTCTTGTGATCAGACAAGCCTAGGACATGCTGAGTTAAGGCTTCGGAAAACCTAAATCCCAACACAAAGGAACTTATTTTTAACTGCTATCTCCTGGACATTTTTAAGAACAAGGCAGAGCTCCTTGAAGTCATTTAGCCTTCCAAGAAGGAAAGGAATGGTGTGTGTGAGGGTCGGGGGGCGGGGGGGAGGGATCCTCCAGAGATCAATCAGCCAGCCGGTCAGATTAAAATGTCCCCCCTCCTTTCTTCCAGATTTCCCATAGGTTTCTACCATCTCTCATCCTGGATTAAGTAACGTTTTCTCAGTATGGATCATGTGAATGCTGTCAAAAAAAACACATCCCCACACCTGAAGGCTCCGTGACACGCCACCGATCTGGAACCATCGCTAGTTAAGGAGCTGAATAGAGTAACCAAAGCAGCAAGATAATAAGAAACTACAAGCCGTGGCTTTCATCTGGAAGAGGTTACAGATTTAGAATCCAAACACTTAGGTTCAAATCCCAGACCTACCACTCACTAGACGAAACACAGACAAGTTAATGAACCTCTCTGAGCCTTACTTTCCCCAGCGGCAAAGGGGGCTAATAATACCCCTTCTGCAGAGTTCTTTCTGAGCAACATAAGAGAGAAAGGAGGTGGTGGTCTGATGCTATCAGGCCCTTAACAAATGTGTGTTAATAAACAGTAAAACAAGAGTGAGTTTATAGCCCAACAAGAGGACTGTGTTAATATGGAACTAACAGCTAATAAGATACATGAAATTAATAAAAGAGATTCACAGGCATAAAGCACTGATTCTGAGCTATGTCGTGGAAAACATGGCCCTTCTCAGGATACAGTGGATTGAGTTATAATGTTGTCATCTTGATATGATGTTTGAAAATGTGGGAATGGGAGGGAGTTAGATGTGCTCATTTTTGTTCGTAGGCAGTAGATCTCCTGAGAGCTAAAAGAACTGAACCCAGGGTCCAGAAAAGAGAGCAGACTGCAAGTCGAGGTGATACCAGCTCAAAGGCTGGAGAACCGGGGGAGCAGAGGGGTGGTGTGGGGGGTGTGGTGAGTCATTAGTAATAATAATGCTATACAATTTAGAAAGTGCTTTAAATGGAGAAGTTTGATAAAGGGTGTGGGAAGGACACCAGAGAAGGACACAAACTACCAAGTCAGAGTTCAGGGTCATGCAGAGAACAATCCTGCCTTAGAACTGAGGGGCAGAGACCACCCAAAGGTGTAGATTGGACCAATCACCTGAGAGTTGCTAGATTAATGAAGTCAGGTCTAAGCATGCCAGGTACCTAGCTTGCAGCCACAACAAACTCCAAATCCTTTCTCCCCGCTTCATTGTGGCAGGCTGCGGGCTGTTCACCAAAATCACTCTTCCTCCTGGGCACAGCACCAGATGACATTTCCCAGTCCCCCTTGCAGTGATGAAGACTCTCTCCTTGACCACACTTCAGTCGGGCTCCCCTGAACCCTCCCCCACCTGGGCCTCGACCTTTGGGCTTGTGTGTTGGTCTCTGCATTGCCCAGGTTTAGCAAGAATCCTGCTAAAGTTTAGCAAGAATCCTCTACCCTCAATATCTGACCCCCCTGGATATGTAATCAGACTCCTCACCCTCCACCCTTGGTATCACCTCCCTGGCCTGCCTTCAGCAAGAATCCTGTCAAATTGGGTTAGCCAGAACCCCCTGACCTCTGATGTTTCCTCGTAGGAATCTTCCATCCCTGACCCACCCTGCTCCCTGGCTCTAAATCCCCACTTGTCCTGCTGTGTTTAGAGTAGAACCCACTTCCATACCGAGGTCTCTTTTTCCTATGACAGTAGCTCCTGAGTAAAATCTGCTTTGACCACTCCTGTCCAGCTCTGGGTTCCTTTCACAACAGGTAAGTGTGGCATGTGTCTGAGTTCCACCCGCTGGAATGCGGGCAGAGTGACGGTGCGCATGCAGGACTCAGAGAAACCTCCCGTGCGTGCTCCTCCTTGCCCTCTCCTCTCCTGCTGCCTGGCTCCTGGTGCTGACGCCCCAAGGGATGGCAGAGCCACGGATGGACAGATCCTGAGTCCCTGAATGACACCCCACCAAACTGAGTAACTCCACCCAGGCTGTTCACAAGGGCAAGAAATAGCCTGCTAGTATGTTGAGCCCTTACATGCTGCGTCTCCTTGTCACAACAGTTCAGCTTAGTCCAACGAATACACACAGTGAACAAAGAAAACCCCCTGGTGTTCAACAACATCACTGAGCACCTACTATGAGTCAGGCACCGCTCCAGGGCTTGGGAATACAGCGATGATTAAGAGAGTCTCTCCTGGCACCACGGGGACACTGCTGGATTGTTCAAGTATTGAGTATTCGAGCCCTACCTCTGTGGGCCACGTAAGACATATTTCAAAGCAAAGGGGGCAGGGCAAGTTCTCATTTGATCACTATTGGTCAGCAAGGGTGTCAGGACAGAAGACAGGCGAGGCTGGGGTTGGGAGGGGTGGTCGCTCTCCCAGGTGAGGGTAGGTGACAGCCCCCTGCTGCAGCTGAGGCCAGCGCTGGCACTGATTCTCCATTCTTCCAGGTCACAGTCCCTTCCTGAGCACCTGCTCTAGGCCAGGCACTAGAGAAACACACACACACACACACACACACACACACACACACACACACGGAACCCCCTCTCAGGGTTTGGTTCCCATACAAACCATCGTCCTCTGTGAAAACCAGGACGTACCAAGGACACAGGGAGAAGCGGCTGCTTCTGCAGGGAGGCATGCTTCGTGGTGGGGCTCGTGACTGACGGGATATTGAAGTGGGACTCCAAGTTCAGCAGACAGGGTGTGGGGGGAGCAAAAGCTATTCCAGGCCAAGAGATGGGTGTGAGCAAAGGGTGGAGACACCACACTAACCTGGGCTGTTCGGACACAGCACAGCTGGGGAATGGAAGGGAGGGGAAGCCTGGCAGGGGTGAGGCTAACTGGGTAGCAGGGGAGAGTCTAAGGGCCATCAATGCTTTGCTGGGATGTGATCAAGGACTGTGAACATGAGCACATCACCCCACAGCCCGTCACTCCAGCAGAGGCACCTTGTCCCTTTGGTTCTTGCAGATGAGGCTATCTTCCAAGGTCTCCTTAAATGTGACACCAAGGAGGAATCTCAACTAATTCTCCCTCACCTTGCTCATTACTGTCATCAAGGAGGGCCAGACAAGTTCTCTGAGGGGCAGAGAAGCAGAGGAGAGGGAAGGGCAGACCAAATGGAAAGGCATGACGGAGGGAAAGGCATGATGGGGGTAAAGGCCAGTGTCACTCTCTGCCCAGGCGCTAGGGGCATGCCAACCTCAGCAGCAGGTGCAGCACCGTGCCAGGCCCAGGGGCAGACCAATGAGCTACGTACAGCCTTCCGGGAGTGTTCAGTCTGAACTGGCACCGGCTGCTGACCTCCACACCGTCCACCCTTTGCACAATAATCAATCACTGTCTGTCTCGTGGAGAGAACAGGGTACACAGGGGAGACAGCGTGGTGCAGGGAAGGAGCAGGCACCGCAAGGGCGAGCCCAGGGCGGGGATGCTAGTTCCACCTCTGTGGCCGGTGTCCCAGGCACTCCGCTCCCTCACCTACAGAATGCACAGCACCATCTCCACAGGCACTAAGTAGGAAACCAACGCAAGAGCTTCTAACTGTGCCTGGTTCGCTGGGACCCGGGATGATGGGTTGTTCCCGTCCCTCCCCGTTGGAGGAGGGCCATGCATGTGAACAGCCTCTTTATTCTTTTGTTTCCACACAGTAAGAATTTGATTTAACTCTGAGTCTTTCTCCTCAATGAGGTTGAAATATATCATTGGTTACTTAATGGCCTATCAAGCAATGAGGCCTTTATTAAATAGCAGCGTGATACCTAGGCAATGGGAATGCCAGCGGCCCATACGTCTCCTCCCACTGCTTTGGTGAGGACAGCTTTCAGCTGTCCCTGGGCCTCTCTCTCTCTGCCTGGAAGGAGGCTAAGGGAAGGCGGCACCAAGGCCTGCAGGAGCACATTAGATGGCCGTCCATGGTGGGAAGCCTGAGGCCCCTCCCTCATCAGAAAGTAGGACAGCGATCCCTGGGGAGAAGACACCAGGAGCCAGTTCTCTCCCCAGCCCTGCCACCAACCCACCTGGCAGCATAGGACAAGGAGACTGCACTTGACTTGGCATCGACAAAGACCTGGGTTTGAGTCCTTGGGTCAGTCCCAAGGTGACCTCATCTGTAAGGGAGAGCCAATGATATAAACACTACTTGCATCAGAGGGTTCCTGGAAGACTCACTTGCCAGATGCTGGAAATTGACAAGGAAGCCACTGTCCTTGCCCTCATCAAGGTTTTCCCTACTTCCAGTTCACCACCCAAGCCCTAAATACACCTTCCACACCATAGCCAGAGGGGTCGTTCCAATATACAAATGTGATTTTTGTCACACACACACACACACACACACACACACACACACACACACCTGTTTAAAACCTTCCAGTGGCTCCTGCCTACCTCTCAGGTCCAATCACCCATCACTCTTCCGTCCTCAAATTCTGTATTCCAGCCAGAATACATATTTGCAGTCCCCCCAACTCCCTGTGCTCTGGCTTGCCGCCATGCTACCGTGCATGCCGAGCCCTGTGTGAATACTCGTCCTGCCTCCACCCTCAACCTTGCGTACCCCTCTCTTCCACCCAGGTTCAGCTGAGAGGCCCTCGCTGAGCCCTGAATCTGAGTCAGCTGTTCTCCATCCCCCTTTAACACTGCTGTTCCTTCACCGGGGCGTGATAACTAGACAGTGGCTCCCTGACTCACTCTTGGGTCATTTCTTTGTTTGCTCCGTGTGCAGTGGAGTCCATGGCACAAAATAAAGGTTCAGGAAATGTTTGAGGAATGAATTAAAAAAATCATTCAGCCAGGCATTGTGCACTGGAGTGTGAGGATTCCCTAATAAACAATAATAAGACAGACGTGGCCCTTGCACTAGTTGAATTTAAGATCTGGTGGGAAAGAAAGAAAATTAAACAAGCTATAGCAATAAAGCTGACTCATGCTATGAAAGCAGAGACCTGAAGACAGAGGAAGGTGTAGGCAAGAGGGGAGAGGGACACAATCTAAAAACGGAAACCCCTCCCCAACCTGGAACTCAGCTATCTCACTTATCCGGAGGGTAGCAGGAATCCAGAAAGAAGGTTTAGAGGCGACTTAACAGCCAAATATGTCAAAAAGATGATGCTCCTTACTCAGTCCTCACACACACAACCCTTGCCAATGCCTCCACGTTGGCCTTGCCTGGCCCTCTGTCTCCGTCACATTTCATACACGCCGCTATCAGAACGCAGAGAGTCTCACGTGGAGATCCCCAGCTATGTCTGCTACCCCAGACCGGGGCCTGCAAGGCCCCCATGTGTGGCTTTTCAGGTCATGCAGAAGGTGCCATGACGCTGTCCACATACAGACATCTTTAATATTTTTAGCACTTTTCATATTTTATCTTTTTTACTCTACTACAAGTGAATTATTCCTAACAAGTATTAGTAATATATAACTTTACATATTATCATAATGAAAGCACTTGTTGATTTAAGCTGGGAATTCAGAAATGTTCTGGTTGGGTAAACAAACATCAGATGATTTAGGGCAATTTTATATTTATGACAAGAATTTTCTGGCACGTGGTGGTCAAGTGTCTTATTTTAACAAGACAATGTATATTGTTCCCCTTTGAGAAATTGGATTATCAAAAGACTTTGTTAATCTAGTAACATTTAAAATAGACCATGTTTCTAAATAAGATCTGCTTTTACATCTGATGTATATAATTGGTGAGTATTTTTAACTTTTTTTAAATCCCTCATTGGTATTAGTACACTAGTTAAATGTGAAGTTTCATATTGGGGTTCAATCATCTGATGCTTACTATGCCAGAATATTTCTGAATTCCAAGTTTTACACCAATGGAAACTTCATTATACCATGTAAATAATAGTTATTAATTAATAGTATTAGTTATTAACTAATACTCATTTATCTTTAATAATCCATTTGCTGTAACAAATTTGTTTTGAGGTGGAAATAATATATTGACTAATTTAATATTTTCTCCTTAAGGAGTGGCGGCACCTTTTCCTAATTCACACAAGAGGACAGTAAGGGACAGTAGTGGCCCTGGTTCAAGGAAGGGAGGGTGTCTGACTGGGTCTTTACAACCAGTGCCTTGCACAGGGCTTGGGGCACAGTAGACATTCGACATATATTTGTTGAATGAATAATGAAGATCTTTCAAGGCCTCAGAACTTAAAATCACACATGCATGCTTTAGTCACCATACTTTCTAGAAATAGTTTTGCATATTCTAATGGAATAGTATTGCATAAACTCTTCATTTTGTTGTTGTTGTCTGTTTAATCCTCACCTGAGGATATTTTTCTATTTATCTTAAGATAGAGCGGGAGGAAGGGAGAGAAAGGGAAAGAGAGAGAAATATTGATGTGAGAGAAACACACCAACTGGTTGCCTCCCCCAGGGCCAGGCACTAACCGCAACCCAGGTACATGCCCTTGACCGGGAACCCGCGACTCATTGGTCCGCGGGCTGGTGCTCTAACCACTAAGCCAAATCGGCCAGGGCTGCATAAACTCGTCAAACAACAGTCTTTAGTGACCCGCTGAAGCTTGTTAAACTGTTGTCCAGGAGGGATCATTTGCCTCCCCCTTTGTTCCCTAGACACAGCACTTTTTCCGAGAAGAATGTCTTAGGAGGAAGAAGTTTTCACAGTTATAACTTACCATCAGAGGAACATTGTTGCAACCTGCCTAGAGAATCATAAAGTTCAGTAATTTCTGAGAAAATGTCATAAAAATCCAGCAAGATGATAAGGCTTTGTGTGAGTAGTTTCAAATACAGCCTGAGATTCCTTAGGATAAAGCGAGTGCACGGGTAAAGAAAGCTATGTTATCATGGAAAGTAAACCCGGCCAAAGCCCAAGGCTTACACACAGCTGGCTCTCTATTTCTGGCTTGAACTCTGCAATGCCAGAGACAGGATGAGTCTGCTGCCTGGAATCCCTTTATGTCATTTCCCTTTAAAGAAAATAGTCACTTTGAAGGTAGTCCAGAAAAACAGCACTGGAACCATTACTCGTTACATAGTCCAATTTAATTACTATTTGCTGAATGCCTTCTCTGTTCCAGGCATTGAAGGACTCCAAGATGAGTAAGACAAGCTCCCTGCTACTGCGTATCTCACAGCCTAGGGGAGAAGATAGACCATCTAAATCAATGACCTCCCCAAGCCAGCACCATCCTGTCCCATGCAGCACCATCTGAGATCTCTAGTTGCCTCTGCCTCCACTCGGAACCCCTCTCTAACCCATTCTCCATGGGGTAGCCAGAGCATCTTTTTAAAAGCAAGTGTAATTATCCTTTTCCCTGGATGTAGGCAATGGTCTGGCCCCTGAATGCTTGCTGGCAAGGCAAGCCTCAGATTGGAAGCTCTCAAATGAAGCCAGACCTTCTGCAAGGCCATGTCCTCACTGGGTGAACTAAAACAATCACAACAATAACAACAACAAAAACCCTGCCTTGTCTTGGCATTAGCTCAGGAAAGGAAAAATAGAAGGGGAAAAGTGTCCCCTCAGAATGCCTAACCATGACACTTGACTGATGCAAGTCTGAAGTCAGAATTCAACTATGCCTGTAACCTAACAAGCCTCAGACCAAAAATGTGTATTAAGTATTCTAGATTGGAAGAGCCCTCTGAGGCATCTGCACACGATGGAAATCCCCACTGTAAACACAAGCCTCAAAGAATTATCAGAGATTACAGTTTGGGAGCTATCAAAAAAAGTCGAGCAAACATCTAAATCAGAATTCCAAGAAGAGAGAAGAGAAAGACTAGGTGAGAGACAATATTGAAAGTATTTCCCAGGATTGATAAAAGATACCAAACCTCAGAAGGAAGAGTTCCAACAAATCTCAGGCAGAATAAATAAAAAGAAATCCTTACCTGGAAAGCATCATGACACAGGAGATAGCCAAGACAAAGAGAAGATTTTAAAAGCAGCCAGAAAAAAAGACACTTTACCACCAAAAGAGAAATGTAAACTGAGAGCTGACTTCTCAACAGCAAAAACAGATGTGAGTCAAGGGTGGCATATCCCCAAAGTGCTAAGGCCATATAACTATCAAGTAAGGGCTATATACATAGCAACACTGTCTTTCAAGAATGAGGGCATAATAAAGGTAATTTTGGACAAGTGGAAACTGATTTTACATAGTCTCTCACTTAAAGGAACTTCTATAAGATTACATCCGGGAGAAATAAAATGACCCCAAAACAAAGGTCTGAGTTATAAAATAGAATAATAAACAAGGAAAATAACAAAATTGTGGGTAAATCTAAAATACACTGAGACTATGTAAAATAATGTCTAATTTGTGAAGTTCAAAAAAAAGGATAAAGTAAAATAGAACTAAAATACTGGATAACAAAAGGATATAAGTCAGGAGGGATGGAACAAAAATGAAAGCATCCTAAGATCCGTGTGCTATTAAGTGGAGAGTAAAGATATTATCTTTATACTTTCTGAAATTATACACTTATTAAATTTTCTAGGGTAACCACTAGAAGAATAAAAATAGCATGTACAACTTCCATAATAGCCTTGGGGGGAAATGGAAAAAGAAAAAGAATCAATTTAAAAAGAGATGAAATATACAATCATAGAGGAAAACATTAATATAACTTTTCAAATTAATTAATAGATCTGACAAAAATATTGGGACTATAAAATCTGTATAATGCAATCCACAAGCAAATCTAAATCACATATGTAAAACATCACATTCAAAAACTAGAGAATACACATTCTTTTCAAGCATACAAACACACATAGAACATAGGCTATAAAGCAAAAAGAAAGAAAGAAAAAAAGACAAGAAGAGAGGGCAAAAGAAAGGGAGGAGAAAAGAAAGAACATCCTCTAGCCAAAATGCAATTGAGTTAGAAATTAATAATAAAGAAATAAGGAGAAATAACCTCATATATTTAGAAACTCTACAAAACCACTCATCTAGATAATCCATGGGCCAACGAAGAAATCTTCATGAAAATGCAAAATACACAGAATTAAAAGGTGATTTTTGAAAATGCAACATAGCAAAACATGTGGATGCAGACAAAGCAGTACTTAGAGTCAAGTTTGTAGTCACGAATGCTTTCATTAGAAAAGATGATAGGCTAAGCATCCAACTTAATTTCAGAAAACAAACAAAAAAATAAACCCCAGAAAGTAGAAGAAAGAAAATAATAAAGAGCAGAAAGCCATGAAATAGGAAAAGAAAAAAAAAAGATATAATAGCGATGATCAATAAGACAAATGTTGCATATTCAGAAAACTAATCAAATTGAGAGCCATATAAAATACTGTAAATAATCAAGGAAGGATATTTAGCTCAGACTGGGGTATTGTAGACGTCAAGGAAGAGCTGTGGATAAAAGGAGTCATGAGCTGACCCTTGAAGGATGTGTAAGAGTTAACCAAAGGAAGGGAGCATTCTAAGATGGAAAAACACCAACAAAGGTAAAGAGGAATGGCACAGCAGGAAGGCTCAAGAGAACCACATGCAGTATTGTGTTAATAGCAGATAAAGTTTAAGGCATGGAATATATGAAGTAAGTCTAGAGAAGATACCATTAAAAAATATTCAACCCAGTCTTTATGTACCAGGACTTTACATGATTATATCTTTTTATGCTGGCAACAAACAACTCCATGAGGTCCGATTGTATGATGCTCGTTATATAGATAAAGAAACTGAGGCTCAGAGTAAAATTGGTCTAATGTTAAATTGGCTACGAATCCCATGCTTTCACCCATCATGCTGTACTGCATCTCAGATTGTGGGAAGAGTCATATGGAGCTTTCATAAGGAACCTAAACGTTATTCTTTAGGCCAATGCTCAAGTTCACCCCCACAAAAACAAAACTCACTCTTATGATGCAAGTTTGGAGTGCTATTACAGCTGCCACCACTTTATGCCACCGGGACAAGATTCCATTAGACACAGCTGTCCAAGGAGTCCATGTACCAGTAACAGGCAATATTGCAATGCAGAATTAACAACAGGGGCTCTGGACTAATTTGAGTTCCTGAAGCATATTTTCAATTACAACCTAGGAGGCGAGTACTCTCCAATGACGAGAACTGGGTAAGCATGTGGCATTTTTTTCAACAGCTTTATTGAAATATAATTCACATACCATACAATTCACCTATAGAAAGTGTACAGTTCAATGGTTTTTAGTATAGTCATACAGTTGTCATTGGCATGGATATTCTGATTCTCCTCTTTATACCCTCCTGGGAGGACAGCCCAGCCCAGCCCAGCCCCTCTGAAGTTAGCCACGCTTTGGTGAATAAGATGTCAGCAGTCACTTCTGCACTGAAGTCTTAAAAGCCACAATTTACCATGATCCCTTCCCTCAGTGACTCATTGAAGCAGGTGATGAGCTGGGAGCGTGGGTCTCTGAATAACCAAGATTGATGAGAACCTCATCCTCCCACCCCACCAACCTGCACTGAACCCCTAAGTGTGAGCAAGCAATAAAATGTTGTTGTTAATCCACTAATATTTTGTGGTTGCTTGTTACTATAGCCCAAATTAATTATCCTGATGCGTACAGGAATAAGGAAAAAATCTGGAAAGAAACATACCAAACTGTAAGCCTGGTGTTGCCTTTAAGGAGAATTGGAGAGGAGGAAGGGAGAGGAACGGAGAGTGAGGAGTAGGAATTTTTGGTTTTTATTTTATATACTTGGGAACTATATATATATTTTTATAAGCACATATTGTTTTTGGGAAATTGAAGAAAGGTATTTGTAAATAACCTAAGATGTCTAGAAAGTTTTCCGCTGTTGCTTTTTAAAATTCCAATAAACCACAGTTCTGACACAGAGAGAAATAAAATCTCCCTATGATGAACAGAGAATATGGAATCTGGCCTTCATAAGAGTCCTGGGCAGAGGGACTGAAGGAGCTCCTAGAAAAGCAACTCCACACCTAGCGATGACTGCACGGGAGGCAACCCGCCCTGTCCCAGCTCCGTGAAGAATGAGAAGGCTTTACTCAGATGACAGGAGCAGATGGGAGGAGAGAAGGCACCGTCAGAAACGCCTGCTAAGGACTTACAAGGCATTTATAAATATTACTAGACAATGGTTCAAACACACCGAGGGAACCAAGTTTACACAAACAGCAGCCGAGGCGGCAAGGCACCGCTCGATGGATGCGGAAGGGAGGTGTCAGCCCATCTGGAATAGAGAAATATGATCATTGTTGTCATGGTTTGGAGTCTCTGAAACAAAGAGCTCACACTGTAATAGATCGTGGGACAGGGGCTTATGCAAACTGGTACCAACAAAAGTCCCTCTATCGAGTCTCTTATCCACATTAGCTGGTGTCCATGGCACCACTGTGCATACATACACAACCTACATCTCCAGGGAGGGCAGCTCACAACAATAGTGGCATCTATTCTCCAAGGCGTCTTTTCCCTATGGTTTTCTTTAATAAGGGTGTCAAAACTACAAAAGAAAATAAGGGAGATGAGGAGAGAGGCTCACGTGACTGAAAGCGGACCATACAGTTCCGTAGATACTTACTGAGCATCTACTATGAGCCAGGAACCATCCCTCTTTCATGTTGCAACTTCAGCAGTGACCGTGTAAACATGATTTTCCTATTGTAGAATCAACGTTTATCAAGTTTACAGAGCTAACATTTGTGATTTTTCCTTTCAAATTTTAAGGTTGTGGACATAGTTGAATTAGACCTGACCAGAGTGGACGTGACTGAAAACTGATTCATCAGTCGGCGTGGTTCACTTGGGACTGACGGAGAGTGGGCCAAGGAAGCCTGGGCTGTGTGTGGCAAGAACCTGTGATGACATCCGGGCAGAAGCTCGAGCCTCTGGGCATGGCCCTTCAGCGTCCTCTGTGACCTGGCTCCGTCTCCCTCCCCACTCTCCCACACGCTCCCTAAGCCCCATCCTACATGTAAAACCTGATCCGTGCTCCTTGCCTTTGATCCTACTCTGCGTCAAATGCCCTTTCCCCCAACTCCCAGACTAGACTGTAATAGTCTGTGGGTATGTCTGACCCTGGATGCTGGGAGCTGCTGGAGGGCAAGGAGTGAATCCTACTCACATCTATACCTGCAACCCCTAAGCTGGTCTGCAGACGGGGAGTCGTAGGGAGCAGGGGAAGAGGCAGCACTGACAGCTGATTTCAAATGAAATGCCTGTTTCAAATGCTGGCTCTGCCACTTGCCAGCTGTGTGACCTTGGATACGTTAACCTCTGTGTACCTCGACTTCCTCCTCTGTAAAAGGGAGACAGTCAGGCACTTACTGTACTGGGTTGTTGGGAGAATCAAGTCATTGTATGTATGCAAAACACATAGAAGAGTGTCTGACACAGGGTAAGAGCTATGTAAGGTTCGCTGTAGTCGTTGTTATTATTGTTAAATGTATGTGGAATAAAGAAAAGTAAAGGAGGAAGGGAGACTGTGCCTTGTAGCCGAGCAAATGTCCAAATTCACATGCTGGCTGGGTGCAGCTCTGCTAAGGGGACTGTGTCATGTAGTCCTTCACCACGCACTCAAAAAAGGAGACACAGAACTTTCACCCTGGTTGGTATTCATGACCTTATTTCTTGCCTGGGCTACCCACCCAGCCGGGCCAAACCCTGTCAGCTGGGTACTCTCCAGTCCTGCAGCAGAGTACACTACGATATGCAAGGCACACTGGCTCAATTCCTTCCTCCGCAGCCCCAGGAGATGTCCCTGCTGTTAGAATGTCAGTGCTGAGCGTCAGAGATGATTGTGTCCAACATCACCCCGTAACAGATGGGGACAAGCCTGGAGAGCTTGTATATTCACACTTTGTCAGGACCTGGTTTACATATGGGTTACTTGTCATGTAGTCAACTTTGTAGCATGTACTAAGTATTGTGAGTATTTATTGAATACTTTCAATGTGCTGGGCAGTGGGGACACAAGTCAGACACACACACACCCCCTCAGGACCTCACAGAAATGTAAACTTCTGTGGTGGCTCACATAAGCTTCCCAAAACAGACCAAATTCCACAGCGTGGCACACGATCAGATCCCTGCCATTTCTCCAGCTTCATCTCTCACCATTGTGCCACCCGCTCCATGATCCAGACATACTGGACCCGAATGCACCTCTGCTTTGCCCAAATTACTCCACCAGGGAGTAATCTGTCAACGGCCCCTAAATAACACCTACTCCTTTTCAGCACTCAGAACTCAGCCCCCGGCTCTCTTCTCCAGGAAGCCCTCCCTGAGCTGGCCCTCCTCCACCTCCACAACACATACAACTTTACATAAAGAGAGAGAAACACTCATCACGTGATGTAGTCATTCATTCAACAAAGATTTATTGAGCACCTTCTATGTCCCAGGCACCTGAAGGTACAGAGGTAAATAAAACAGAGCCCCTGCCCTCATGGAGCTTACATTCTAATGAGGGAAACAAACAATAAACAAACAATACATAATACAGTGTATCAGGTAGAGTTTAGTGCTATGGAAAAAAAATAAAGACGAGCACAGGTCAACAGAGGGATCAACAGGGGAGGCCTGTCTGAGGAAGCGGCATCTGATCAGAGATCTGAAGAGAGTCAGACATACACCTCACTGGGAAGAGCGTTTGGGGAAGCAGCAGCAAAGGCCCTGTAATTACTGCAGTGATTTCTTCACTTGTGTTTTATCCCTTACGGAACTATCAGGTCCTTGAGGGCAAGGGTACCTTACAGCTTAAGGGTCTTGGACCCGCAGGGCCCAGCATCCACAATGCACACTTACAGAATGAGAGGATGAACCTGGGCTGGCACGTATGCCTGCTGATTTCTGGGTCCATCTGGCTCCATCTCTTGAGATCTAGCCAGCTTCATGTCTCTCTCTCCCACAGGGGTAAGCGAAGCACAGGCCCTGCTTGGGCCAATCAGCCTTGCCTGACTCTGTGGCCTGGTTTCAGTCCCTGGATTTTCTCTTCATTAGGACTATGATACTGTCAAGTTCTCTAATTTTATCTTGTTCTGATCTCACATCTCTGGCCTGGAACTGGGACCCAGTCCAGAACTAGGAGTCCTCCCTCACTTTTTCCAAGTGTCCTCCTTGAAGAAATTACTCCCCTGAATCCCAAGCCCCAAGGCTAAGAACCCTGAAACCTGGAGTCAGACTCCTCCGATGGCTAACCCCTACCGACCTGGAAATCTGCCCTGCCTGATTCTTGACTTCCCCCCAACTCATATGACTCTTTTCTGCTGGGACATCAACCATCTGACCTCATCAATCCTTTCTGTGGCCATCTCTCTGCATGTTCCAACTTCATAAAACTGTTCCTGGACATCTACCATAGACAAGGCCCAGGACTAAGTACCAGAGTCCTCATGTTGCCTGCGGCAGATCCTGGCCCAAGTCTCCAGACTCAACTACCCTAAATCACAATCTTCACACACCTGAAAGCAAGTTAAATAGCTTTAGAAGCTGCAAACAAAGTCAAACAGCTTTATCCACTAAGCCAAGTGCAATAGACACGTCTGGATGCCAGTTGGTGCTTCATCCCACCCCCGACCAGATCTAAAACGGGTTCAGGAACAAATAACCCATTCCTTCATTTACCCTTTCATCCACCACTTACTGACACCGGCTCTACGCCAAGCCCTGGAACATACAATACAGTGCCTACACTGATGGTGGTGGTGGTGGTGATCACGATGGTGATGGAGGAAGAGAGAGGAGAGTGTGGTATTTATTGCACACCTGTGCTATGCTACAACAATCTTCTAATACTTACAATACTATGAGATAGGTATTCTAGCCTCACTCTACAGAGGAGGAAACAGGCTTAAGAGGCGAAGCAACTTGCAAGGTCACATGGCTAAGTGGCAGGGTATGGCGAGACCCGAGGTCTGTCTGCCTCCAAAGTACAAGCAGTTACACAGCGCAAGAGTCGCAGAGTAAGTGCTGCACAAACACAACTTACAGGAAGAGCTGAAAGGGAGAGGGTCTCAGGCCTCCGGGACTCCCAAGCTAGTGGGGACGACAGACATAGAAACAAGTATCTGCAAAGGGGGGCCGGGTGCTGAGGGCTGGAGCCCGAGGAGGAGCGGCTAACGGGACCGGGAGGGGTGAAGGCCGGAGGGGCGAAGCGTGGCGCCCGGCCGGGGCGCGGCCCTCCCGCTGGCCCGGGGCTCCTGCGCCGTCGTCCTGTCCACCCCCCGTGCCCACGCGGCGGGGCCGGGCCTCACCTCCTTCCACTTGAGCTGACGAATGCTGATCTTGAGCGCGTCCAGGGAGGTCCTGGCCTTGGAGCTGTCCACGGTGACGGGCCGCAGAGGGGGGAACTCGTCCAGCCCGCGGCCCGAGCTCCGCTTGCAGCTCCGGCCCTTGCTCCTGGGCTTCCCGTGCGGCCAGAGGCCCCGCGCGGGCGCCGGCTGCGGCGAGGACCCGGGCAGCGCGGGCAGCGGCCGCGGGAGGTCGCGGGCGTCGCCCTCCTCGGCCGCGCGGGGCTGCGCGGGGGCCGAGGCCGGGGCCTTGGCCTGCTCCTCCCTCGCCGTGCGCTCCGGCTCCCCGGCCGCGCCCGCGTCCACGCGGCCCCGCTCCGCCGCCGCCGCCTCCCGCCCGGCCGCCAGCTCCCTCTCGGAGCCGCCCCGCTGCATGGCGCTCAGGGCCGGGGCCAGCGCCACTGCCACCGCCGCCGCCGCCGCCCCGCCGCCCCGGTCCGCGACCAAACTGCCTTCGCTGCCACCGCGGCCGCGCGCTCCCCGCCCGAGCCCGTTGCCATGATCGCTCAGGCTCGGGTTGACAAGGGCAGTCACCGCCTCGGGACGGGGCCCGGGAAGGGACAATCGCCGGCCGAGCCCCGGCGACCTCATAGGCGGCGGCGCCCACGTGACCCGGCCTGTCACAGAGGCGGCGGCGGCCATCTTGGAAGCGGGCAGCGCGCCGGCGCGCTCGGGGCGCAGAGCCTGGCGACCGGGAGGCGACGCGCAGGTACAGAGGTGGTGGGCGCTGCGGGGCGGGGACGGGGACTGGGAGCAGAGACGACACTCGCAGACAAGAGGCCCGCTTCCCCACCCCATGCCCGCTCGCTGGGGTGGCGCCGTCTGAAGGAGGAGCACAAGCTCGCCCCTGGTAAGGAGCTCCGCCGTCCGGAAGCCTCGGTCTGCAGATGGACAGGACACGTCCCGGCCCTGGGGAGCCGCTTTCCGTGTGAAGGAACACCTGCTGCTCCCGGGAGAGTCCCCACCCCGAGAGGGGGTCACCCTTCCCGGTTCCGAGAGCTCCCTGCGGGGTGGGAAGCCAGGGAGAAGCCCCACAGATTCCCGCTCAGGCTGGGACAGTCTTCTTCTGTCGGGCTTTGTGCTAAAACAAACAACGTACAAGTCACCATTGTGACCATTTTTAAGTGGACAGTTCAGTAGCATTCAGTGCATTCACGTTGTTGTGCAACAACCATAATCCACATCCATTTCCGGAACTTTTTCTTCTTCGCAGACTCCTCATTCTCCCTCCCCAGCTCCTGGCAACCGCTGCTCCACCTTCTTTCTTCATGGATCTGACTCCTCGTGGGAGTGGAATCACACAGCATCTGTCCTTCTGGGACCAGCTTATTTCATTCAGCATAATGCCTTCCCTTTTCAAGGCTGAATAATGTCCATTGTATCTATCCACCACCTTGTCTCCGTTCGTTGCCAAAGGACATTTGGGTTGTTTCCACCTGTTGGCTATTGTGAATGATGCTGGTATGAACGCAGGTGCACGGACACCTTCCCAAGTCCCTGCTTTCAGTTCTTTTGAGTTGTCATATGTTTTTAAAGACAATTCAAGGGGGAGGCTTTTCCTCTCACCTTAGGGAACCACTTAGGTTTTTAGGTAATGAGATAGGAAAGGTGTGACAGGACCCCAGACTGGAGACAGTGACCGTAACTACACACAGGTGAACTTTGCCACACTCTGCACTATAGGGTGAAAAGAACGTAGAAGTTTTCAAGTAAGGTGGTCCCTCTCCCTCACTCATCTCCCCAGGTCTCTTGTTTCTTTGTTTTGGTCCAGGGTTTCACTGTGTAAATAAACTGCCTTAAATGCACTAGGCATGAACTCAAGAGGTCCAGGCCTTTTTTTGCAGCAGAGGAAGTTCTTATCTTTTCCTCTGGAGCCCACCAGGGCTTAATTTCACCTGAGTTACCTGGGTGCTTATTCAGAATGCAGGTTCCTGAGCCCCAGAGACTTTGATGAAGAACATCTGGGTGGGCCAGGAAGTCTGCATGTTAAATTAGCTCCTCTTATGATGTTAAGGCAGCCAGAGTGAAAAACCATTGACCTACATAGTCTATTCCAAGGCCTCTGGAGATCCTTGGAGCTGTCCATGGTACCAACGAGAAGCACTCACAGTGCCCCAATCTCTCTCCACCAACCTACCCTCCAAATCCTGTCTCTCCTCCTAATATCTCTGGTCTCAGCAAAGGGCACCACCTTCATTCAGTCATCCATGATTGAAAGTTGCAAAGTCTTAGCTCATATTCTCCCTGGCCTTCTAAAAGCAGTCCATTTCCAAGTCTTAAATGTTTTACATTGAAATGTCCCTCAATCTTTCTTCTCTTACTTATCTTCATTGTCCCAATTCAGGCCTTTAGCCTGGGCAAGTGTACCAGACCCCTCACATCCCTACTCATTCTCCTCCTATCCCAGTCTCCACCCCACTGCTATTCATTCCTCATACCACAGCCAGGCCTGCCACCCTCCTGCTTAGAAACCTCCCCTGGTTTCCCACGATCTACAGATCAAGTCTAAGCACATTAATTTTCCTAAGAGACCCTTCCTGACTGCCCTTCTCTGAAATCCCCCTTCTTTTCCTGCCTCCATGTCCTTCAACACTGGGCTGGACTTCCTCTTCCCTTGTGTCTCTTCCTGGGAAACTCCTATGTCAGACCCCATTCCAATGTCTTCTTCTTGGACAAGCTTCCCTCAGTCCCCACAGGCAGAAATAGTTGCCTTCTACACTTCTACTGACATGCATCAGAACCTCCCACCATGGCCTGTCTGTACTGAAATCATCTTAGCCTCCTCCACTAGTCTGGAAAGGGATATGTCTGGTTTGATTAATCTCCGTATTCACCTTTCCAGGGGCTAGAACAAAGATTGCCTCATCAAATAGTATGAATGCATAACTTAGTTGTTTTCCACTTCGGTGGTCAAACCTGCACAGGCCATTTCATGTAGAGATACTCATTTTGGCCTTACATCTCAAACATCTTCTACCTCAGGGCCTTTGCACATGCCCTTTCCTCTGCCTGGGACACTCTGTCTAGATCTCTGCCCACTTCCTCGGCGTTCAGCGTAAATAACACATCTGTAGAGGTACCCCTGATCTCTCGATCTAAATCAGACCTTTTCAGATGAGATAATGATACAGAGAGTAAGACAAGAGGAATCATAAGGCAGTACACAGTAAAGTGCCAAATAAAGCAAAGAGTTAAAAGTTAAAAGTTCAAGGGATGAAGAATTTACTGTGAATTAGAAAGCGAGGCAAGACTTCACATAAGAGCCTATAAACTGAGTCTTCAAGCGGAGTGAGAATCAGAGAGAAGGTAGGTGAGGTGGTCATTCCAGAGGCTGTGGGCAGGGCTGCCATATACCATCATGCAGGTGAACTACAAGGCCTCACAGGGGCAGATACCCAACTTGTGCTCTGCCCACCAAGCCTCTCTCACCAAGGCTTTGTCTGTCTGAAGCAGGCACCTTTGCTGATTGGTTCAAAGGCTCCCAGGGCTAGTGGAGGTCCTGCATTGAAAGAGAGGTGAGGGAAAGACTCAGTGCACATAGATTTAAGATGGAGATAACCATAAGCCTCTTCGGGGGCAGGGAGCAGACTGGACTGGACTGGTAGAAACACAGGCCTTCGAGGAAGGAAGAACAGGAAACAAGGCCCACTTGAGCTCACTGTCGAGTCCTTGAATGCCACAGTGAGCTCTGACTTCTCAGGAAATTCTGAAGTGTGTTAGTGGAAAATTCAACTCCACGTGGGATTCCCCAAACAGATGCTTCGATTATGGCTGCTGAGGAGCAAAGCTGGTTAGAATCAGGGACTAAGACTACTTCCAAAAAAGATACAAATGTGGCCCTGGCCGGTTTGGCTCAGCGGTTAGAGCGTCGGCCTGTGGTCCAGAGAGACCCAGGTTCGGTTCCCGCTAAGGGCATGTGCTTCGGTTGCAGTTTGTCCCCGGCCCTGGTTGGTGGCGGCCACTCGATGTGTCCCTTTCGCGTCGATGTTTCTCTCTCTCTCTCTTCCTCTCTCTCCCTCCCACTCTATCTGAACAAAAAATGAGAAAAATGTCCTCGGGTGAGGATAAAAAAAAAAAAAATTAAAAAAAAAAAAAAAGATACAAATGTGTTAAAAAGTAGGTCTCACCAGTAGGTCTCTCCTTTTCCTTCACAGCTCTCACCACTGCTGATAGTCAGAGTTTTACTTATTTACTTATAATGGTCTGTCTCACTGGCCAGAGTCCACGTGCCAGAAGCAAGGAGTGGAGTCTTCTTGGTGACCCCATATCCCAATGCTTGGTTCAGTGCCTGGCAGAGAGTAGGCATTCAATAACTACTGGCTGAATGAATGGATGAATGAATGAATGGAAAATTAAACTGCTCAGGTATTCAGCAATAAGGAAATAGTTAAGCAAATATGGCAAATGTCAATGACAGCTTTAGCCGCCCAGGAAAATGTTGATGATGTAACATTAAGCAAACTGGTGCAAGCATTATAATTCAATGCTTAAAAATTGAAAAAAAAAATTGTTCTGCATAAACAGGGCCTGGAAGAAGATAGAGACAAATGAGAACAGCTGTGGTGCTGGGGACATGAGATTGTGGTGAAATCTTCCTCCCAATTTTGGCAAGTTGTATCAACGTCGAGGCTCTTCATAGCCCTGAACCGAGAAACTCATCCCATTTCTAGAAATTTCTGCTACAAATCAAAAAGGCACACTAAGCTTTACATGGCCATTTATTATCAGTGAGAAACCTCTCTGTCCTGGGAACTGTACAAAGCATTCTGCATACATTATATCATTATCTTCCCAAGAGCCCTGGGAGAAGTCCCATTATTGACCACATTTTACAGATAGTGAAGGAAATTGCTACTCAGGGAAGCCACTTGCCCAAGTCACACAGCTAGTAAGGGCAAAGACGGGATTCAAACTCAGAGGGTCTGGCACTAGCACCTGGCTCCCAACACCCACACTAAACCCCACACCAAGACTTTGTGCACAAAAATATACACAACATACATTTAAATATAACTGAGTCCAGATACATGTATATGCATCTACTCAGAAATATATATACACACTAATCCTCAGCTATGTGAAAATTACATGCAGGAAAAAAAAAAACACAGGATAATGGGCCAATATATTAATAGTTATTCAGAGTGATGGAATTAAAGGTGACTTTTTTTCTCTTAATTTTGTTCTATATTTTTCTAAATTTCTACAACGACTATGCATCGTTTTGCTAACTGGAAAAAAATGTGATCTTTAAATAAAAGATGTTCCTTGATTGTTGTTCTGTCACTTTTACAGGAAGTCCATATCCAGGGAAAGAGGCAGTTCAGGGGAGAGGAGTGTGGGCAGCTTTCACTCTAGCTGGTTTCCTGCCATGTTAGTACCAGAGGCTGCCACCAGGTGGCGCCTTAGGCCCGGTTTTTGAAGAGGCTGAAGAAGGGTAAGGTGCAGGGAAGTTCCCATCAAGCATCTGAGTAAAACGGAACCAGCTTCCACCTGGTTCTGTATGCAAACACACATTTTTGAACCTCTAGGATTTCGCCAGTGTCGTTCACTCTGCCCGGTGTATCCTCCCTCACACCCCAGTGACCCCTGTCTGCTCAGTGAGTTGTTTATCCTCAAGGCTCAGATCCAAAATCTCCTCTTCTTAGACAAGGTGTGATAAAGCACCTGGGAGCACCAGGATTCCTGGAAGGGAGAGTGATCGATCTTAGAGAATGAGCAAACGGTTTCATGTGCAGTTCTGGGTTAACTGCTTCTCACATGGGCAATTTCTTTTTGAATGACAATCCTTGCCATTGTTCAGTGAGCACCTCCATATCAAGCCCTGTTGTGTTAGCATTTCAACCCTCTCAAACAACCCTCCAGGGAGGTAAATAGTATCTTCCCCACATGACAGTTCAGCATAGAGTTTGAACATGGGCTCTGAAGTTCAAGTCTAAACTCTCCCACTTCCTGGCTGATTATCCTTAGATGGGTTACTTGGCCTTTCTGTGACTCTTTCCTTAACTGTAAAAAGGTTAAAATGCCAGTATGTCTGTGCTTTGAGGATTAATTAGCCACCACACATAAAGCATTTAGAGCAGCAATAGCCGGCATATACCAAGTCCTCGATATGTATTAGCCATTATTACTCCTCTATGGGAGGAGGCTGAGGCTTGGAGAGTGGAGTCATTTGCCTAAAATCACAGAGCTAGCAGGAGAGAAGGATTGAATCCAGCCATGTCCAACTCCTACTACCAAACTCTTAACTGCCACATTATTTTCACTAGGTTACCTGCTTATTTCTCTTACGTTTCAGGAAAAACTGACATGGGATTTGCTCTCCCCTACATCCCTCTTGATTTTATGATTCTCTGGGAAGTAGCTGCCCTTCCCTCCTCTCTGCTCTGTGTTGAGAAAACAGCCATAAGTGAGTGAGCCAACTCAGCTATGTTCCAATAAAACTTTATTTACAGCCCTGGCCAGTTTTGCTCAGTGGTTAGAGCATTGGCCTGCAGACCAATGACTCACAGGTTCAATTCCAGTCAAGGGCACATACCTCAGTTGCAGTTCATCCCCGGCCCTGGTTGGGGTCGTGCAGGAGGCAACCAGTCAATGTGTCCCTCTCACAGTGATGTTTCCCTCTCTCTCCCTCTCTCCCACTCTCTCACTCTATCTGAAGATACATAGAAAAATATCCTCGGGTGAGGATGAAAAAAACAACTTTATTTACAAAAACAGGCAGAAAAGATGCTCAATGTCATTAGCCTTCGGGGAAATGTGAATCAAACCTACAATGAAATACCATTTCACACACACTAGGATGGCTATAATAAAAAGGTCAGATAAGTGTGAGTGAAGATGTGGAGAAATTGGAACCTCATACATTGCTGGTGGAAAGGTAAAACGGTGCAGCTGCTTTGAAAACAGACTGATTAGCACACAGAGTTAACATGTGACCCAGCAAGCCCACTCCCAGATATAGACCCAAGGGAAATGCAAACATATGTCCACACAAAAACTTGTACATGAATGTGCATAGCAGCCCTATTCATTATAGCCCCCGAATGGCAACAATCCAAATAGTCATCAACTGATAAATGGATAAATAAAATGTGGTATATCCATTCGATGGAATACTATTAGGTAATAAAAAGGAATGAAGTAATAGATAATACAGAAATTTCTCAGTATATAATGACATTAATCTCGAATTGAACAGTCCCATTTTGTACCCAACCCAATGAATGGACAAAAGTTCTGCACTAAACTAAGTCACATCATTTAAAATTGTATAGATTAATGGGAATAAAGAGAAGATCCTAAGTACTTCCAGAGGGAGACAGTAAGTAAGGGGAAAGTGAAATATAAGGAATGGGAAGCAGAATGGTATGAGATACCTCAACAACAGCACAGGAATCTGGAAGACAGTAGAGCAGTGTCTTCAGAATTATGAGTCAAAAGTGATGGAGAAGTCTATACCCAACTAAACTATCAAGTATGAAGCCAGAATAATAATTCCAGACATTCTAGGCCTCAACATTTTACATTGTAAGCATCCTTTCTGAAGAACTGCTGTGAGTGTGCTCTACCAAAATGAGGGAATAAAACAAGAAAGAGGAAGACATGAGATTCAGAAAAGGCTTGTAGCAAAAATAGAAATTTTTTAAAAAAAGGAATGAAGTCCTGATACATGGACCTTGAAAACATGAAGCTAAGTGAAAGAAGCCAGACACATAAGACCACATATTGTGTGATTCCATCCAATGAAATGTCCAGAACAGGCAAATCTATAGAAAGAAAATAGATGAGGTGTTTCCGAAGGCTGAGGTTATGGCGGAAATGGAGGGAGAGGGCTAAGAGGTATAGGGTTTCTTTTGTTAGGGTGTGAAAATTGATTGTGGTGGTAGATGCATAACTCTGAATAACTCAAAAACATGGATTTTATGGCATGCGAAGTATAGCTCAAGACAACTGTTAAAAAATAGCCTGTGGGCCATAATCAGCCCATCAGCCATGGTTTGCTGACCCCTGCCTGGGTCAGAATTTGAGTTCTTCTTTGTGACCTCTGGCAAGTTTCATAACTCCTCTGCCCCCTACTTCCTCGTCTGAGAAGTGGAGTGGTAATAACAGTACCTACCTCAGAGTGTCCTTGTGAACAGTTGGTTGAAATACATGAAGCATCTGTATATAAGTCCCTCCACACCCTCCCCCTCCCAGTAGCACACAGGCTGCTCCTCCAAGGAGTCCTCCAGGTGTCCTGTCTGTAGGGATCCCATAGGAACAGCCTGAGGAATAGGGTTCCCATCAATAAATGTTTATAATCACAGTTAGTACAGATAGTTGGCAAAAAGCAAACTTTGATCTTAGCCAAGCTCACAGCTGCCCTGGGAGGGCAGAATTACTACTATCTTCATTTTACAGATGAGAAACTCAAGGTTCTAGTCATTCATTCATTCATTCATTCATTCATTCATTCATTCATCCATTCATTCATCCATCTACTCATTTACCATTCTCCATGTGCTGGGGATGCAGAGATGACCATACAACCAGGACCACTGCCCCAAAGGAGCCCAGGGACACTGAGTAAGTCATTCCCAGTGGGACAAAGGGAGGAAAGGGAGCCCTAGGTGGGTAGATGGAGGGGAGGGGTCAGAGATGGCTACCCAGAGAAGCAACAGAGAAGCTGAGATCTGGAGGAGGAGGAGTGGGAGGCAGCCAGATAAAGGCAAGTCAGAGAAGCAGCTCAAGCTAGTACTCTGCCAAGCTACAAGTCAGAGCCAAGACTGGACCGGCTGGACTCCACTTCCAGTGCTCTTCCCACTACATCATGCTGCCATACTGACTGCCCCTGTGGCTGGGGCCTGTCCTGGGTGCTGGACAAAAGGACTTTGCTACGAATGTTACAGTGTGGGCACTGCTAGGGGAGCCCAGAGGAGGGAGTTTGCTTTGGGGAGGCAGGAGAGGTCTAGGGAGGCTTCACAGAGGAGGTGACATGTAAGCTGGACCTTAGAAGATGGGTAGGAGTTTATCAGCTAGAGGGGGGCCATCCATGCAGAAGGAGTAGGGTGTGCAAAGTCTCAGAGATGAAAATAGGATTAGCATTTTGGGGGCCTTACCGTGGGGGGGTGGTAAGTGAAGGAAGGGATGTTTCAGGCAGGGGGAGGTTTCCCTTAACCTCTGTGGCTTCATTGGGTTAAGGAAGAAACCTGAAGAGACCTGAGAAAATTTGGCAGAAGGGGAGAAACTGGAATTGAGAAGGGGAGCTAGGAGCCAGCGCTGGGACTGCCACTGAAATAGGGGACCAGCTGCCAGCAATTGAGGCCTGTTGTTGGCTCCTCCATTCATTCCCAGCCTCTCTCTTGGAAGCTGATTAGCGATTGTTCCTCCAGCTTCTTAGGAGGCCAGAGGATTGCAGGGAGGGAGTGAGGGAGGTGTGCCTGGAGAAGCTGCCAGGCTTCCGAGGAAGAATCCAGAGGCAATTTGGGAGGCAGAGGAGACCTCTCTGACAGCAACCTCTGCCCCTCCATGCTCCCTCCCTTTGCAACCAAACCTGGGAGATGGGGGAGGAAAAAACTTCCTAAAAAGACTGAGACAAACTGAAGCATGTTCTGAAGCAGAAGCATTTAAAACCATGGAGTTGGGGGAATGAATGGGGGGGAAAATGCAAAAAAAAAAAATCCTCTGATCATCAGACAAACAGACCTGAGTTTGAACTTTATCTCGGTACATACTGTGTGACCTCCGGCCAGCAGCCTAACCTCTCTGAGCCTCAGGTTGTTGGGAGGGTTTTAGGAGGCAGTGCTGGCACAGTGGTTGGCAAACAGTAGGTGCTCAGTAAACTGCAATGGAGGCGACTTGAGAAACTCGATGGCTATCTCCATCTTCGAATCTTAGGGGGGCTGTCCCAGAGCAGAGTCCTGATGGGGAAGAAGTATCTGGAGAGGCAGGGGTTAGCTCAGCACTATGCAGAGAGGAGAGGGCAGCCTCCATCACCCCCCAACATACTCAGATGCAAAGGCCCCGAGACTTGTCCCTACCAGGGTTAACATCCTGGGCGTGATTCACATCTCAGCTGGGGTAGTGACCCCACAACAACCAGTTCTGTGCCTCTTTGGGGTGGCTCCCCCGCCAGCCCTCCGCACAACCCCAATCCCTCGGGCTTGTTTCCTGGCCCATCTCCCAGGAGCTCCTAGTCCCTGGGGCTGCACAGAGGGACTCGGTGCCTGGGCAGATGAGCCCACCAAACCCTGTAGCCCCTCCTGTGAATATACCGAAAGGTACTGAATAGTGCACTGTAAAATGCTGAACTTTATGGTAGGTGAATTATATGTCAAGTTTTAAAATTCCAAGAAGGGAGTGCCAGCGTCACCTGGCATGAGGTTTGATAAGAATCAAATAAGCAATGCCTACAAAGTACCAGGCCCAAAGTGGGCACCCAGAGAAGATACATTCCAAGACCCCAGCAACAGCCAGCTTGGCCCCCTTCTGAGACCCGGGGCAGCTTCTGGCCTTTGGCCTGGGTTCCTTCCCTCCTAGCACCCTCGGGGTCAGGATCTGCCTAGAGCCCTTGTACCAATGTCAAAGCCAGTCCTGGCTCAGGTTGGATAGCTTCCTTACAGGTCACAGCTGCCCTGGTGTCCCATGAAGCCTCCAGCCCATGGCAGACTCAGGCATCCTTTCATTATAGTCGTCCCTTGCCACTTCGCGCTTCGACTTTCGCGGCTTCACTCTATCGTGGTTTTTTTCAAATATATTCATTAAAACGTTGATCAAGACAGTGAAAATGATACAGTGTGCATTCGGTTGTCTGAGTCAATTATATACCCCTGTATTACAATTAAAATTACTGTACGTATGGACTGTAGGCCTACGTATTTGAGCACCCCAGGAATCCTTCAACACCAGGTGCAACCGCTAGAGTCTGGAACTGATTAACCGCGATAAACGAGGGACGACTGTATTCCTGTCCCCACTGTGCCTGGCATGGGTCTGTTCGTTTCCTGTATGGGTGGCTGGGCTCCCACAACCCTTACCCCAGGGCATGGCCTGGCTCTTCTCATCTCCCTATCTCTCTGCCAAAGCCAAAGCCACCGAGATGAGGACTTGGCCTTAATGCTGCATAACCCCGCCCACAGGTCTGGAGGCCCCTCGGCCCCTGGGTACCAGAAGTGCTTGGAGTCCGGTGGCTGCAGGTGTAGGTCATGCCCTGCACCTCACCCTCCTCCAGAGTCTCCACGACTCCCTGAACCTAAAGACATCGGTGACATTACCCAAGATGGAATCCAAGACACCCTCTGTTGCCCATCTTCCATTCCAAGAAGAAGGTGAAATTTCCTTCCCCACCTGCCAAGAGGTGGGGTATATGTCTCATCTGCTCCAAGCCAGGGCCTGCTCTGGACCCTGGGAGGCCTGGAGGAGTGCTGTGCTCCAAGAAAGGCATGTTACCCCTGTGTGTCTGCATGTTTTTGTAAGTGTGCCCATGAGCATGTGTTCGTGTGTGCCTCAGCTTGTGTGTACATGAGCGTATATGTATATGCAAGCTGTCGACACAGGGTCTGTGCACATTTGCAAGTCTGTGTTTCTCCCTGTGAAATGAAAGAGATCCTCAACACGTTCCAAGAGATTATGATGTCCAGCTGCCACACTTTGCAGAGAAAGAGACCCAGGGAGCCCAAGATCACATGGCAGGATCTGGAAATCATTAGATGGGAGAATACTGGGCCAAAAGGTGACCTGTTCTTATGCTGCCCTCTTGTGGTCAGAGAAAGGACTGCCTCAGCTGCCCAGCCACTCCCCTGCAATAGAGCCACAGACGTACTGGTTGGTCTGCTTTTCTCCTTCACAGGCCAGTTCTCCTCAACCCTCGCCTTGGGATGCCATCCCCTCCAGTTTCTCAGTCTGGAGGAGCCTCAAGGTCAAAGGCTCCTCCAGCTTCCCCGCCCAAGGCTGGTCCCGTTAGGCAGGGACATTACTGGGAGGGGCGACCAGCTTTGTGTTACTGAGCTAGTGTCTGCACCAGGGCCCACCTGGCAGCCCCACTGCCATAGCTGGGGCACATCCTCAGTCCTCACCTCCTTATCCACTCTGGCTTCCACATGACTGATCACACCCTTTTCTTGAAATTCTCTCTTTTCTTGGCCCCAACAAAGACACACTCCGCGACTGTTCCCTCTCAGACTGTGAGCTTCTTGCTCCACCCTGACCCTGACAGTTGGTGTTTCCTGAGCCTCTGGCCTCCCTGTTCTTGCCTGGATTCGCTGGATCACCTAGCAGTCAGGCAGACAGCCTCTGAGCACCATCGGACCAGGAGCGCTGAAACAGGACGATAAAAATGTCGGGTCCTAGGAGCCCATCCATTTGGTGATCGTGACATTTTTATAATACATGAAAATGTTATAGTCTCCAATTTAGCATTCTTCGTATTGACTAGCGAAGGTAGGGTGAGCACCATCAACTCTTCAGTGCTTAGGACTTTAAGGGCCCTGCCTGTGTAACCTCACCTATTCATTACTTTCAACTAGCTGTCAATCAATAACCTTCCAACTCCCACATGGATGCCGCCAGACCTGACTTCACCTGCCTTCTGGATACCTCCCATGATGTCCCCTGGCTCTCGGGCTCCACAACAGGTCCACAGCGTTCTCACCATTTCTCCCCTCACCTCTCACCTAGTACTGACATCTCCAGGGGTAACTCCTCCAGCTCCCTCCCACCAAAGCCTGTTGAGTCAATCTCCTTAATAGCTCTGAATCTACATCCTTCTCACCACCCACTCCTGCCCTGCCCTGGCCAGGCCGGGCCCCGCTGTCTCCCGGCTGGCCCTCCTGCCCTCAGTCTCTTCTCACTAGCTGGCTCTTACACGCCCAGCTGACCATGTCACTTCCCTGTCTGAGCCTGTCCCCAGATCCCTGTTACTCCCTAATAAAGCCCATTCTTCTAAGACTGGCCATGAAAGTCCCAAGATATGGCCTTGTCACCCTCTTCATCTCCCACCACCCATCTCATACCGATGTTCTAGGTGCTGAGTTCTCAAGTTTGATGGTCAGCGAATAAACTGAATGGGAGGGCGTTTAGACTGGGTGGGAGTAGGATAAGGTTGGACATAGCCCAAGCTGATGATGACATCCAAGGTTGTCTGCTCTGCCACTAATGGCCACCAAAATGCTGGTGGCTCCAGCTCAGCCTGTACTCCTCCCAGGTACACCTCCCTCTTACCATCCCTGGACGGTCATCCTGTTAGTAAGATCTGCTCCCGGGGTACGTGGAAATAGGGGCAGGGAACTGCAACTGAAGAGACCTTCATCTTCAGGGACACTTGCATGCCCTTTCTTCTGTGCGAGTCCCAGTTCCCTGGGTCTGGGTGCCCAGGTTGTGGCTCAGCTATAACTCCAGGAAGCCAGTCTGGCCCTGACAGGTTACCAGAATAGCCACCAGAGGGCAGTGCTGTCCCATGTACGGCCCCTGGGACCAGCCTGTCTTTGTGTCTTAGGATGGTGTGGGTCTTTCAGGGAGCTTGTGCATGTTACTTTGATAGGGTTGTTGGTCTAGACCCGTTGTCCATTTTTGTTCACATCTGAGTCCCTCAATTCCACCCCAAGAAGTGTCTTAGTCACTCCGGGGGGATCCCAGGGAGAAGCACAGCCTCACCCTGTGCATGGTCCTCACCCTCTGAAAAGCCCCCACTACCATCACCGTCACCATCACCATGAGATGTGCTGGCTACACCTGGACTGCAGACACCTGTCGACTAGGGCAATGACCCCAGTGAGAAGGGGCTTGGTGGCACAGCTGATCCTAGCCTGTGGGGCCCATGTGGGCTGGGAGCTGCCAGGGCTCACCCGCCCACCCTTCCCACCTCACATCTGCTCCTGCCCACCAACGCCCTACAACAAGGATGAGGTGACTAAGTCCCCAAATCACAGAGGAGTTGGGTCAGCCTTGAACTGGGCACTAGGGCACCAGGGTGACTCGGCCCCAGTCCCCAGCACTCACAGGTCAGACCCCTGGAGAAAAATGTGTGTGTGCCCCTGCCCACTGTTATCACAGAAGGACGCACCTGGAAACAAGGATGCTCAGGGAGAGAGCTGTCCTGGTGCTCCTTAGGATGGGTCCTGGAGGACAGGAGGGTTGCTGGCAAGGGGACGACAGCTTGTGCGAAGGCACCGAGGTGGGAGAGAGCAGAGCCTGGCCTGGCCAGGTGCAGGGCGGCAAGGTGTGTTCGGGATGCATGGGAGAGGCAGAAGGTGCAGCCACAGGGAGGCACCTTTCTCCCAAGCAGCCTGGCTTGGGGGACTGGCCGAGCCACCCCATCCTCAAAGCCAAGGCGGTAGTGGAACCACCTCATATCTCCATGGCCTCCACAGAACAGACAGGCCCCCATCACTGCTCCCCACGGACCCAGAAACTCGGGCAATTTCTGCAGCTGGAGGGGGAGGAGCGAAGGGGCTGAAGAGAGCCCCTGTGTTTCAAGCTCCAGACCTGAGAACTGCACGCGTGGAGAGAGGGATCCAGAGAGAGTCGGAGAAAGTGTCAGGCACAGGCAGAGAGGAGAGAGAAAAGAGGGAGAGAGGCGCGGGCGGGAAATGAGCCGGGCAGAGGGGCAGGGAGAGTGGGAGCCGAGACGGAGCGGAGAGGGGACAGAGGGTTGCGAGGAGAAGGGGTAGGGCGAACTTCGGGCGCCGGTGGCCGGCAATCAGGCCGGCAGGAGGCAGGTGGCGGGGCAGACAATGGCGCGGAGGAGTGCGGAACCTGGGCCTAAATTCGGCGTTGCCGTGCGGGGCGCGGGCCGCGTTCATCTCCATGCAAAGGAGAGACGAAATGAATATGCAGCGCGGGCTGTAATTGGGCCGCCGCGGCCGCCGCCGCGCCGCACTATAATTTTCCAAACAGGATCTTGCAATCAGGGCCTTATTCATTAGCGCATAAACAATTTTGTTTCTCGGCACTCGAGCCTGTCAATCACGCCGAGAGGGAACATCTTGGCCGGAGGCGCGGCCCCCGCGCGCGCTCCCACGCGCGCCCCCTCGAGCGCCGCCAAGTGGCTTTGTGCCTGAGGCCCTTGAGTGCTGGGGCGGAGGGGCTCGGCCAGTCCCCCCAGCCAGGCAGTTGGGAAGTGGGCAGCGGGGAGAGCGCGGGTTTGGGGGCTCACCACCCCAGGTTCGAATCCTGCCCCTGACATCTCCTGACTCCTTCCCGCCGCCTCCTCCCCAGCTTGTCTCCCCAGCCTGTTTGCCCCGCTGTGGGCGCTCACCACTCTTATCCTGCAGAACTAGAGGGGCACCAGCTGAGAGAAAGGATACCTGGTGCCTAGGATGCTGATGGGGAGGAGGCTGGGGAGTGCTGGGGAGAGGGACATGCAGCTTTTACTAAGAAGAGGATCAGGGGCCCACAGAAGGCTTCTCATGGCCCCAGGCCCCACGCAGAGCGGGCCCCTGTGACACTGTGTGTCTATGAGGCTTCACGTGGTTCTCCGATGAGCTGGGCACACAGTGGCCCCCCCACAAAGGGGCACACGGGCATGTGTGGACTTCATGCTTTCTGGCAGCAGGGTCTGTGTGGATTCTGCAAGTCAGCATGTGCCTATAAGAAAGGCTTTGTGCCTGTGTGGTTGTGACTCTGTGTGTGTGTGTGTGTGTGTGTGTGTGTGTACTGTGATGGTGTGTGCAGTTGCTGGGCTCCCTCCCTGCGAGACCGTGGAGCTAGTGCCCAGCTATGGCTGGGTGACAGGATCGAGTATGGGTAAGTGTCTGAGGGAAGGCTGTGTGAGCAGGGTTATATGACTCAGTGGGGAGAGGGGGGTCCTTTAGGGCCAGGTGACCTCGCAGGACCGTGTATGTGGGTGGCCCAAGCGCTGCTGGGGGGCTGTTTCTTTCAGGACAGATGACAGCTTCTGTTCTCCCCACCTCCTCCCTGGCTGCCCTCCATCAGCCCCACTTCCCTGCACAGTCAGCCAGGATGCCCAGATGGTCAGAGGAGCTTTTGCCTTACTGGCAGGCCTGTGGGGTCAGGGGATTCACGTCCCCAGTTGTGAGACTCAGCCCCTGCTGCTCCCTCTATCGATAGAACCCCAAGGCCTTCAGAATTACAGGGCCAAATTTTCTAATCAGCTCAGCTTTATCTAGGGGACAGCGTGTCAGAGCTAGACAGACCCATTGCATGGATGGGGAAACAGAGGTCCAGGACAGGAAACGGGGAAGAGACCTGCCTGAGGTCTTCCAGCAAGTGTGGAGCAGAGCCTGGATTTGAACTCCCATCTGGCCCCCAAACAAGGGATAGGGGCCTGACTTCCTTAGACACAAACACAAACACAAACACATGTGTACACATACGCATGCACACATGCACACCACGGACCAAGCTTAAGGACTAGCTGAGAGCAGAGACGGCAGGCCATGGAGATGTCCCACTTCCCCCACTCGACACCCCCCTCTTCTGCAGTGCCCCACCTCCACCCCCTTGCACAGTTCCTGCTCTGCAGAGACAAAGAATTTGAGGGTGTGCTGGCAGCCAGCTGACAGGCCATCAGTCTCTGCCCCAGACACCCTCTTCACAGCTCGAGCCCCAGCCCGGATGCCACTCCACCCGCTGGTCACCCCCAGCACCGGGCCAGGAAGGGAGGCGGCCAGGGAAGGGGCTGTGGGGGAAGGCACGGAGTCCGGAAGCCCGGAGGAACAGTCTTCAACCTGTGAATCCGGCCACGCTCGGTCCCACACGAGTGTCTTGCCACATGGCTGACCCAAGCCCTCAAGGGACCCAGGCTATCTGTGAGACAGCTGCTGGGAGCGACTCCTGGGGGACAGCCCTGGGCACCTCAGTGTGCTGGACAGAGGCCAGAGGCAATGGCTTTGGACAGGAGGCCAAGACTTAAAGCCCAACTCCGCTGCTTCCTGGCTGGGTAACCTTGGGCATTTTGCCAAATTTTCTGTGCCTCAGTTTTCTCATCTGTAAAGAGCTATTTAATTCACTTGGTGTCCACTTGGCACCTGGTTCTTAGTAAACAATAGGATGAAGGAGAGCTCAAAGGAAGGGACCCCTTGGGCCCGTCTCCTACTCAAGGTCACCAAGTACAAAAGGCATCAAGATTTGAACCCACACCTTTGAGCACTAAGAACTGTGCTCTCAGTTTGGACCTCTGGAGCTGTCACCAATCACTGTCCCTTCTGTGGCATTGCTGGGCTGAGTGTGATCTGGGAAGGAGATGGCCTGAACGTAGGTTCATCAGGAAATACTGGTTCCAAGGCCCTGGTCATGAAAACTAGGCAGTTGGGGGTGGGAGAGAGTTTTGAGGAGGGGGGAGTGGAAGTGTGTCTCCAGAGAAGTGTGGGGCCTACAGACATGGATTTCCTTGGGGAAGTCCCTCTGTAGATCCTACCTGTATCCCAACCTCTTCCTTCCTGGGGGCCTTACTTCCATCTAGGTAATCCTTGTAACGTGGGGCAAGGGAAAGAGTTCAGAGGTTACTAGCTGTGTGACCTCCAGAAAGGCACTCATCTTCTCTGGGCACTGCTTCCTCATCTAGGCAATGGGAATAGCATTGTAATAAGAATCACTACTCCATGTCCAATTCACTATTCCAGCCCTAGCACCTAGCACAGTGCCTCACACATAGTAATTGCTCTTTAAAAGTCTGTTGAGTGAGTGAGTGATTGAGTGAGAAGGGCTGAACCAAAAGAAAGTAGCAGAAAAAGTCTGGGCATGGACCCATGTAGTTCCCATCCCCCTACCCTGTCCCTAATCAGCTGTTGTCCCTAAGTCACCTCTGCAGACTGCCCCACCCAGGACCTCATTACTGGTGTGTCTAATGCAGTAGCCACTGCACAGGTGGCTAATGAGTAGTTGACACGTGGCTAGTCCAAACTGAGGTGTGCTGTAAATGTGAAATAATGCCAGTCTTCAAAGACTTCGTATCAAAAAGAGCATGTCAAATATCTTCCTAATAATCCTTTTTTTAAAATAATTTTTCGTTATTGATTTTGGAGAGAGAGGAAGGGAGAGGGAGAAATAGAAACATCGATGAGAGAGAACATCGATTGGCCCCCTCTTGCATGCCCCCCACTGGGGATCGGGCCCACAACCTGGGCATGTGCCCTGACTGAGAATCGAACCAGTGACCTCTTAGTGCATGGGTTGGCGCTCAACCACTGAGCCACACTGGCTGGGCTTAATAATTCTTTATATTGATAACCTATTGAAATGATAATAGTTTGGACATACCGGATTAAGTAAAATACACTATTCAATTAACTTTATCTGTCTCTTTTTACTTTTGTAATGTGTTACTAGAATATTTCAAATGACTTATGTGGTACCCTGGCTGGTTTGGCTCAGTGGTTGGAGCATCAGCCCGCAGACTGAAGGGTCTTGGGTTCAAGTTCTGGCCCTGGTTAAAGTCGTGTGGGAAGCAACCAATTGATGTGTCTCTCTCACATCGATGTTTCTCTCTCTCTCTCTCCCTCTGTCCTTCCCTTTCACTCTATCTAGAAGATCAATGAAAAAATATCCTCGGGTGAGGATTAACAAGCAAAGAAACAAAAGAGACATATGTGGCTCTCATCTGTGCCCGGGCCTGAGGTTCTGTTGGACAGCAGTGTCTAGAAGATGCTGAAGACTCCAACCCCAGAGGACTCAGGGGAAGTCCTGGACCTGCAGTGACCGTGACCCTAAGGCTCCCTCCCAGTGCCCTCAGGCCCAGCCCACAGCACGTGGGGCCTACCTCCGATTCCCCATCTGGTCCTCCAGTTTTTTGTAGCCCCAGCACCCTGCATCCCACCTGGAATCACCCTACAGCCTCAAGCTGAGCCAAAATAGCACCTGCCAGGGCCACACCCGTCAGTTCAGAAGGGCCTTAGGCATACATCTACTAACTGACCACCTCAACCTTCATCCAGCCAACCATTTCACCTTGCACATCTCTCAGTCCGTACATTCTCTCCGTCCCTTCTGCCACACCTCTCGTCCAGGCCCCATTCATTCATTCATTCATTCGGCAAGTATTTACTGAGCACCTGTGTGCCAGACACTCTTCTTGGTACTTGCTATATATCAATGAACGAAGCAGACAAACACCTCTGCTCCTGAGAGCTGGCATCCAAGTGGGGAAGACAGACAGTAAACAGCACACATTACACATAAGGAAATGGTACGTGCTCGAAAGTACAAATGCTAATAAAAAAAAATAGAGCCAGGCAAGAAGAATCAGCCTCCACACTGGTCTCCTTGCCTTCATTCTCTCCCCTTTGACTCGTCCTCTCTGGGCTCCTGGGGGGATCTCGGGTCCAGCCCTGCTACCTCTCTGCCTGAAAGCCCTCTCTGGCTCCCCAGTGCCTCCAGGTGAAGGTCCAAGTTCTTCAGACCCTGCCAACTTCATCCTCCTGCCCAGCCGCTCCCTGTCCTGCTCCCTAGCGCTCCCCTGCCGCTTTCTCGGCCAGGAACACCCTTCCTGGATTTCTCTGTTCCTTAGCTTGTTGTCATCCCTGGAGGCTCTGCTCACTGTCAGGGTTTGCGCGGGTCACGCGTCCTAGGCCTGAGCGTGAGTTTTCGGCCACACGCCTGCTGCTGCCACAGCTCACGCTCACGCGCGCAGATTCGGTGTGAGCAGGCACGCCATGTTCCCGCGCGCCTACCCCTCGCAGAGGCCCAGCCAGGCGCAGGGGCTGCCCAGGTATGTCTCCACTTCCCAAAGGCTCAGCGGGAACAGGCGCGAGTCAGGAAGTCGCCATGGCAACCGCGGGGCCTCTGTGCCATCTCCTGCAATCAGCGCTGGGACCGGGCCACACGCTGGGCTTCCTGGAGATTTGTTCCCTGTGATGGGAGGCTTGGGGGAGTGGGGGCTCCTATCCTCCAACCCTCCTCTCTTTTCCTGTCCTCCTTCCCCGCCCCAAGGATGGCAGGGCGGCCAGGCTGAGATAGTATTTGGAAGAGGGCTCCCCTCGACTGGAAGTAGAGACTGGAGTTCTGGTCTCAAGCCTCTGGCACCTCATGTGGCCTTGGGTAGATCCTTTCTTTCTCTGCCCCTCTGTGTTCTCATCGTTGAGATGCTGCCCTTATAGGGTTGCTGCGGGGTCTTGGCAATGATGTGGCACATGTTAGGTGATCATCTAATGCTGTTAATGAAATTAAAGGTCTAAAACAACCCCTCACAGTTACAGGGTTTCAAGGTGTCAGTTTGACAGAAGTGCAGCTTGAGGTCAGAGAGGTGGAGAGAAGGGCCAAAGTCACCAGCGCTGGCTGGACGGGCCAGGTCAGGAATGCCGGGGAGCCCCAGGAGAGAGGCTCTCTGGTAGGGATGGGGCTCAGGACCATCCTTGCCCTACCAGCACAGCTGCGCTCAGCCCCCTTCCACTTCCAGACAAGAGTCTGGGCTGGAGCTGGGGAGTAAAGGGGGTCCTCTCAGACTGCGTTCCAGTGCTGACTGGCTCTGTGACCTCGGGGGAGGGAATTTTTTGCCATCTCTGGGCCTCACCTAACTGCTCTAGATTAGAAGATGAACCAGATAACTCTCAAGAGCATGTCCCACTCCTGTAGGCTGTGTTTTCTGTGCTATATCAAGATAAGCTCACGGGACATTGCAACCCTGGGCGACAGTGACCTGTGATCTTGCCGAACGCCAGGCACAGACCTCTCCCACCTTCTGATGGGCCAGGCTTCACACGCGCTCTTGGAGAGTCAGGAAACAGAGCAGTGTCTATTCTCCCAGTCCCACCCGAGCCGTGTTAGGATATTGCAGTGTCTATTTCTCCATCTCAGTCCAGTTCCTGCCAGAACAGTCGCTGATGTGAGGAAAATGGCACCACGTGCTTGCCACGTGCCTCGTGCCCCCTTTATGCCCAAGGCCCCATTTAACTCCCACAACCACTCTGCAAAGTAGGACATTCTGCCTGCAGTTCATAGATGAGCACACAAACACTCAGAGAGGTGGTGTGACTTGCTCAAGGTCGCACAGCCAGTAAGTGACAGAACTGGAATTTGAGCACAGGCCTATCTGATTCCAGAGCCCAGGAGAAAGACCATCCTCAACTTCCACTTTACCCGGTTGCCTCATCGCACCCTCAGTGACAGCTCGGCTCCCTGGAACTCCTCTTGCTCCTCTTTCTGGGGTCCCAGGTGCTGCCCATGACACTTATTCCTCCTCATCCAGGCAGGAAAGATGCTGCGACTCGGAATTCCAGAGCATCAGAGGTGAAAGAGCCCTTTGAGTTGATCCAGATCAGCCCTACCTGATCAGTTCTGCCTCCATACAGATGGGGAAACTGAGGCTCTGTGAGGCAGAGCCAGCCCCGGAGCCAGAATTAAAGGTGCAGCTTCCTCCTATCCTGCCACGGGGCATGGTGGAAGGTGAGTCCCACCAAGCAGGCTGTCTCCAGGAGGGGCGCCAATGGAGCTCTGGTGGTGGCTCCTCGGGCAGACAGGTCTGTGGTCAGGACTTGAAGGGTTTGGATTTGGACCAGAGAAGAGACACGAGGGTGGGGGCTGGGTGGCCTGGCCGAGCTGAGGGGTCAGGTGGCCTTGGCTGGGCTCCCATCTCCAGCCCCAGGACAAGCGCGTGAGGTGGAGCTGAAACATTCAAGCAGCTTCCTCTCCTTTGTTGGGAGTGATGTCGCCTATTTCCTGGATGTCCAAGAACAGGCTTCAAACAATAGCGCTGTCAGGAAGCCAGGAAGGGGCTGCTGCCCTGTGCCTGGTCCTGCCCCATCCCTCCCTACCTCCTGAGACTTGGCCAGGCCATCCTTTATGCTTATCTCTTTGAGTCTGATGCCTCACACTGTCCCCAGCCAGCTGTGTCTCTGTAAGCAGGCCACCTAACTTCTCCGTGCCTCAGCTCCCCAACTAAAACTTGGGAATTCATCCTTACCTAGCAGAACTGGCACGTTGATCAAAGTGGGTAATCACAATGGCAGTCATAGTAGAAATAATTACCCCCCGGACATAGATAATGCACGCAGAAGTGCTGGACACTTAGTAGTCATTTGGAAAATGTGAGTTTGATGAACCATGGAAACTGTCAACTCCCACTTTCAAGCCTACTAAGTGCCCAGCATCTCCGCGTGCACCATCTATGTCTGGGGCGTTACAGCTGGTTGAGTCACAGTGCAGCCACTGTGGAAAACAGTATGGAGGATCTTTTAAAAAATTAAGAATAGAACTACCATATGATCCACTAATTCTTCTTCTGGGTATTTACCTGAAATATATGAAAACACTAATTTGTAAAGATGTATGTACCTCTGTATTCATTGAAGCACAATTTACAATAGCCAAGACATGGAAACAACCTAAGTGTCCACTGACAGATAAATGAATAAAGAAAATGTGGTATATAAACAATGGAATATTACTCAGCCATAAAAAAGATGAAATACTGCCATTGCTGCAACATGGACAGATCTTAATAGTATTAAGCTAAGTGAAATAAGTCAGACGGAAGAAGGACAAACACCACACGATTTCACTCACATGTGGAATATAAAACAAAAAGGAACAAACTCATGATACAAACAACAGAATGGCGGTTACCAGAGGGGAAGGGATATCATGTAAAGGGGGCAAATACATGGTAACGGAAGGAAATCAGAGCCCTGGGAGACTAGCGCACATTAGCATACACAGGTGTTGAATTATAATGGCATACACCTGCGAAGTATATAATGTTATTAACCAATGTTACCTCAATAAACTTAAAATTTGTAGAAAGACGTAGAGTTTTGGAGTCAGACAGAATTGGATTTAAATCCCAGTTCTGCCATTTTGAGCTGTGTGACCTGGGACGGTTTCTGAGCTCCGGCTTCTTCTGAAACAAAGCAAAATAGGAATAACAAGAACACCTATTTTGTGGCATCATTATGAGGAATAAATGGGCCAATAAATATCAAACATTTGGCACAGTGCCCGGCAAAGAGTAGGCACCGAGTACACGTTAGCTGTGCTTATGGCCGTTCCCACGACGGGCCTCCTCCTCTCACACCTCTGCCACGGTGCTCCCACTGCCGACAGGTCCCTTCCCGTCTATTGTCCACACACCCAGTTCTGCACAACTTGTTAATATCTGGTTGCAGCCCCACAGGTAGTCCAGGGTAGGAAGTCGGAAGTCAAGGCTCAGTCCTTGTTTTGCTACTATCTGAGCCCATCCCACCTGTGAGCCTCAATTTCCCATCTGTAAAGTAAAAGGAATTCATTGGTCTCTAAGGTCCTCCCAGTTCTGATGCCCTGTGAGTTAGTCCAGTCCCCCGCTAGATTCCTGGCTCTGGATGTGCCAACAAGTGGGAGGCCAGACCCAGCGCAAGAGGGCGTCTGCATCCCTGGTTCACCCGCAGGCTGGAATCCTCCCCAAAGAGGAGAGCTGCCCACTGGTTCGAGCTGTCTCCAGGCTTGGGAGCTGGGTGGGTGCTTTTGTCGGGGAACATGGCCTTTTCATTAGCTTCATTGTCAGCCAATTAGCCCAAAGCTGGCTCCCAGGGAATGCTGCGCTGGGGCCTGCCTTCCCCGGGCATTGTGTCCATCAGCCCTCCTCCCGATTCTCTGGAAAACCTGGGCTCCGCTGCCTGTCCAGCTTGTCAATCATCCCCACTGCAGGTGCACCTGTCAGCTTGAGGGGGTCACATTTATTGCACATCTATGTGGTGCCAGGCACTGTACGATCATCTTGTTACCAAATCAACAGAAACACACTGTTGTTACCCTCGTTTCTCAGAGGAGGAAACTAACCTCAGAGAAGTGAAATATTTCTCCAGTCCTGCGGAGGACTGAACCACCTCATTAGTCACCAGACAGAGCAGCCATTTGGATCCTGCTTGCCAAGTAAGTGGAAAGCTGTGTGGCCTTGAGCAAGTCAATACTCTCTCCATTTTCTCGCCTGTCCCTCCTCCTACCCCCATTTCCAGTTGTTCCATTCACCAACTCCAAACCAACAACTCGGCCTGGAGTGAAGCAATGACCCCAGGTTGTGGAGGTAATCAGGTCTCAGTTTCAATTCTGGTTCTGCCAGAGATAAAATATACATAGTTCCTGTCTTTGAGATGGCTCAAGTCAAGAAAGAAGTAGACCCGTGGACAGATAATCACTGTGTAATTTAACAGCAAGGGAGCCACATCTCCCAAACATCTCTGTGTCAACAGAAAGACACTGCAGTCTTCTCACTGGCTGCCAGGACCACATCATCTGACTCTGTTGCAACTCATTCACCTGCTCTGCTACAACCAATGGATATTTAGGCTGTTCCTCCATGTGTCCATTTTTACAAGCAATGTGAAATGAACATCCTTGTACATACCTTAAAATTCCTGAATCAGCACCTCTCTAGTATACATTTTTACAGCTGTTGAACGGTACACACACCTTATATTTTGACAGATGCAGAAAATTGGCCCCCAAACATAATGTATCGGTTTATACTCCTATCAGCAGGGTAAGAGAATACCCATTTCCCCACATCTGGATCAATACTTGATATTATCAACCTTTTATGTTTTCCCTGAACTAATAAAGTGGCATCTCATTGTGGCTTTGGTTTGTGTTGTTCTGACAACTAGTGAGGTTAAACATCTTTGCATATGTTTGTTGGCCATTCTCTTCTGCAAACAGCCTGTTCACAGCCTTTGCAGATGTTTTTATAAAGACGTTTGTCTCCCAACCACTCTCTGACTCAGTTTATCTCACTCCTGCCTTTTTGGCTTCTGATTCAGCTTCCCTCCAGTACTCTAAGCGCTGCCTTCTGATCCCTGGAGGAACCTTCCCACTCTGGCACCACCCTGCAGTCTCAGCCAGCCTGAACTACAAGGGCTGAGGGCTTCGGACTGGACTTGGCCCAATCAGGAGGCCATTCAGTTAGCGGTGATCTCCAGAGGGTTTCTGTCCTTTGACTTTTAAGATCAAAGCCTTCATAATAATCCTCTGAACAAACTCAGGCTCAAATAACAGGAACGTTACACGAAACCATTTCTAACGAGGGAGATGGATGACAAAATCCCTGAACCTCTTCCATGTCATGTCTTTGAATGTCAATGTGGGTGATTTTTTTTCTTACACTAAGGGCCAGAAATGTTCTTCTCATTTTAATGAAATTTCCAGAATGAACTGCCCAGGTGATTTGATCTACCTCAAGAAGGTCCTCAAAACTCTACCATCTCCCCCAATAAGTTGGCTAGTAGAGAAACAATGTTTCGTATAATCCTCAGCACGCAAAAGAGCCTAGACACCATCTTGGTCCAATACTTCATTTTACAGCTAAATTCAGTGGCTCAGAGGGGGAAATGTTTTGCCAAGGTCACATAACAAGGTCAGAGACGGAGCCAGAAACAGGACCCCCGCTTCCTCCTGCAGCGGTACCTGCTGCCCGTCACTCTGATATGGAAGACGGGCTGCTCAAGAATGTTCTTGAAAGTTCTTTGGTTTGAGTTTACCACGGGGAACCTCAGACCCTTGGGAACAACCCCAGCAACACAATGGTGCTGCGCATTCAACAATCTAAACAAATAAAAAACAAAGCCTGTGCCTCGCACCACGACCACGTCACGTGACACCTCCGTTTCGGATGGCAGGTGAAAGAAACATCCCTATCATTTTCTTTTTAGCTTCAACTCCTCCAACAGAGGAGCAGAGTTGATTAAAATGAGGCTTCCAGAAAGGGCATGTCTCCTTAGTTTGCATTCAACCCTCCAATTAAAGGAATACCAGCATGCAATTATATTTCTCACGGCCATAGCCGAATCTGGCCTTTTCTGCATCCTGTCTTCAGTTCACAGACGGCATTTTTACTGAGACCGTGATGGGGATTTGAGGGTTCTTTTTGAAAAAAATAGAAACTAAAAAAATCTCGGAGGGTTCCCTTCCCCCGCAGCAGTGCTAATCATTTCAGGGGAAACGTGCACCTCTCTTTGAATAGAAAACACCCTCGGGTTTATTCTGCACAGAGGGATACACATTTCATGCTTAACTAGTCCACTCCCTTTTGGAGAGGCCAATGGCTGGGTGACATTCATTCAACAAATGGTTACCAAGCACCGACTAGCTCCCAGCTGCCGTTCGTGAAGGTAGATGCCACGGAAAACAAGATGCGGTTCTTGCTCAGAATGAGTCCCACGGTCGGATGCACAGGAGGCTCGTGAACGCAGAGGAAGATGGCATTTGCCTTGGGGGGCGTTGAGGGACGTTGAGCTGCATCTCGAGAGAAGGCTTCACCAAGAAGAGGTGGGGAGACCTTCTGGGCAGAGGACATAGTGCGAGGAAAGGCGAGCTATCTGAAAGGGCACAGGGGAGAGTTCAGTTTGGATCGAGTGTGGGGGGACAAGCTGGAGAGGAAGCTGCAGGACTCTGAGTGAGACTCTGGCGAGACTGACTGTCACACTGAGCCGTGTGGACTTTATCCAGCATGCTGTAGAGACGCCCTTTAGGAAATGTCCCCGTCAAATTAAAGAGAGGGGTAAGTAAGCGACAACTGCACTGGGCTTATACTCACAAAACCACACTCCAGCCAGGCCCTCAAGCACCCAGCCACATCCTGCCTCGGGGGTTTGCTCCTGCTGTTCCTTCAGACTGGGACACTCTTCCTTGAACTGGCTGGCTCTTCACCCTTCGGGAGGAAGTCAAACACCACTTCCTCTGAGAGAGCTTCCACAGCCTCTCTTCCTAAACACATCCTCCCTCATCCCCCTGGCTTTCATATTAACCCATTGGGTTCTTTTGCAGGACTATCACAACCTGAAATCATCTCGTTTCTGTATTTACCTAGTTACTACCTCCACCACGGGCCTGGATGCCCCACGAGAGCGGGCCCTGCCTGTCTTGTTCATCACCCATGCCTAGCACGCTAACTAGCACCTAGCAGGCTGCAAAATATTTACCCAGTGAGATACTGAGTTAATCAATCGATTGCCAGGGTTCTAGCTGCAACTATATCCCTTTTTCTCCCACTGAAGAAAGACTTTTTGAGTATAAATGAGCAAGAGTCTTATTGTTTATTACAAAATCTGCATGTCCAGGCCACACCACGGACCGATTAAACCGGAATACCGGGGGTAGAACCAGACATCAGTATGTCAAGGTCTCCAGGTGATTGCAGCCTGCATCCAAGGCTGAGATTCAGTGACTTCGAAGGACAAGAGTGTGGCCATGGGAGCCAGACAACCTCCGTTTTTTTCCCCAGACAGACCACCTCTCAGATATGAAGCCTGGGGCTTCTTTCTCACCTCTCCCTAATCTCTTGAATCTGTTCTAATTTATTTTTGCAAAGTAAATAAATTTGTAAATGTTAATATGTTATTAAAACAGACTACATGGGACACAAGTTACAAATGATCAAAACACACAAAGACATCACAACCTGAAACTGAGGCTTCCTATGCGGTAGAGGCAGCTGGTGCTTTTTGAAACCCAAGCATATCATGGTCCATTCCAGGGCATAAGAATACATCTTTTATCATACCCAAAGCATTTCAGTTAGGATTTGATACTTACAAAGATGGCAGTTTAATCTCAAAGAATTCCTCCCATTTCTACATAATTAGTTTGTTGTTTTGTGGCAAGGAGAGGGTTTGGATGTTAGATAAACCTGGTGTCTAGTTGATCATTTCCTGGATGTCTGTCATGTGCCAGGCACTAAAATATAGAAAAATAAATAAGGTAGAAATCCAGATCTTACAGTACTGAGACCCAGTGCCATGACTGGTGTTACTCAGATAGGGTGCTATAAACATTGCTGTCATTTTCTCAACACTGTACTGTGCCTTTTATGTATATAACTCATTAAATCCTCAAAGTCATTCCAAGAAGTAGGTACCATAATTGTCCCCCATTTTATAGATGAGGAAAATAAAGTACAGAAAGGTTAAGTAACTTGCCTAGGATCACACAGCTATTAAATGACAGAGTCTGCATTCAGATCCAGACAGCCAACTCCAGAGCCCTTGTGCTCAACTCTCATGCGATACTGTGTCACGGGAACAAAGGGGCAGGAAAGACCACCTCTGGCTGTAGGAAGGGGGTCTTCCCGGGGAAGACAGAACTAGTGTTTGCCTTGAGAGATGGGTAGACTTTCAAAAGGCAGAGATGAGACAAGGATTATTTCCTGGCAAGTGGAGGGCAGCATTAGTGAAGATTTGGAATTTGTACAACAGTCTTGAGAAATGACATTTGGGAGAATGTAGGGTACGTGACAAGAAGTAAGATAATGGTGGGGAAATGGGCTAGGCAGAGGCCAGATTATGGAACGTGCAAATGCCAGTAAGGATTTGGGCTTCAGTTAATAGCCATCCGGGAGCCACTGGAGGTCTCTGAGCAGGAGAGGCACCCGGAAGATGCATGAAGGGTGAGATGGAGGTAGGAGACGACATTGGAAGTAGCGTTAATAATCCAGGCAAGGGGACAAAAACAGGCCAGGACAGTGACAGAGATAAAAGAGGAAGTCCCAGGGTGAGAGATAATAGTGGGAACTCACCAGAACTTGCTACTGGAGTGAGCAGGAGTCAGAGGTGCGTCTCATGTTTTGCACTGAAAGGATGGAGACACCGTCAACTCAGATAGGGAAGACAGGAACAGGCTTGGCTGAGGAAAGGGGGCAGATAAAGTTCCTTTGGGAATGTAAGGAATCAGTCTCATTATTCTCGAGCAGGAAGATTTTCCTATTATCTGGAGACCTGCTCAGGGATCCTTCACACTAACTGCTTCCAAATTGTTCTGTGACCTTTCACCTACTGAGACTGCAAGATGCATTTGTTGTGAGAGATTTTAGGAATTTTATCTGCACTTAGACTCTTCAGTCCTAGAAGGCTATGATGTGGTATAATTCTATCAAGAATACAGGAAAGCCAAAAGCTAGTTTCTTTGTTCAAGGAATTCAAAGCAAGGTGGGGAGGGTGGCAGCGGGGGAGGCGAGAACTGCTGTCCAACTTGGGCAAAAGTTAAAACATCCTAGAATTGAATTTGGAGACATTAACAGTTCAGGACGTGTTGCTCTGATTCTGAAGAGGTGAACTAACACCCGGGGAGTGCCCAGGGCTGGACACTGAAGCAGGATAGTCACACACAGATCCTGCACTCGGAGACAGCATGGTTAATCCCCGCGTTACCCAAAGTGTGGTCCGCAGACCAGCACCCTTAGCACCAACAGCAGGTCCTACTCCAGACCCACTGAATCAGAATCTTAACATTCGTAAGACCTCCAGGTGATTTATAAGCAGTGGCATATATTGATAGTATGGGCTTTGGAATCAGATAAATCTGGGTTTAAATCTCAGTGCAGCCACTTTGACTTCTGGCCCTGCTTCACGTATAAAATCAGTCTGCGGCCACACCTTGGTTTCACCTTGGAATAGCCTGGGGAGCTTTCAAAAATGCCATGCCCCAGCCACATGGCAGACAAATTCAATCAGAATCTCTAGGGGGTGGGATCCAGACATCAGTAATTAAAGGTCTCCAGGTGATTGCAGCCTGCATCCAAGGGATGACTCTGAAGGACAAGAGTGTGGCCATTGGAACCAGACAGTCCTCATTTGCATCCCATATGAGACTGGAGCTTCTTAACCTCTCCCTTAGCTCTAGTACCTTCATCTGTGAAATGGGCTGACATATAATAGAATCTCTTTCAAAGGGCCCTGAACATTGAAGGCACACAATGCAACTCCCAGCTTCCTTTGCAGAAGGAACCTAGGAAGCAACAAGTAGCTTGAGGTACCATGTAAATGTGAACCCGCGGCCATGTTCTTCCTTTCCCATCAGAGGTGACTTCCAATTAGCTGGCCACGAAGAGGCTAATGGATGTTGTCGTAGCTGTTTTATAAATGTTAGAATCTACTACTTTTCTTCAGTAAATTGGAGAATGAGGCAAAGGCAGCTGGCAAGGAACGTTAGCAGAACAGGTGGGAGTAAGGGTCACCCCAAATGATCCCAACTGTGGGGTCAAACAGGATGGGGGCAGGGGGAAAGCAGACCATGCAATGCTTTGTCTTTACTGGCCAAACACTTTGGGGAACAGGCCCTGAAACTCATCTGCACAGGGCGTCACAGAAATCTCTCCACTTAGAGTACCTAGAACGGGAGCTGGAAAGACCTTTAGAAAGACACTTGCAATGACTTCACGTTTTTTAACTCTGCACATTGGAAACCAACGCCCAGGGAGTTGAAATGACTTATGCAGGGTCATATGCAATTTCAGGCCACAGCCAGGTGTAAAGTGACCCAGTCAGATGTAGAGGAAATAGCCTAGTAGTGAAAAAGAAACCGAATGAAAGGGAAAATAAAGACATAATAGGGCTTTGAACCAGAGCTTTATAAATACGTGTGGCTTTAACCTGCCCAGGAGGTAGATAAGCATGTTCCCTTCAGTTTGTCCTCAAATTCAACCTCTTGCAAGAGGTTAAGGAACACACCCAAGGTTGGAATTGACACTCAGACCTCCCGACTTCCTGGCTTTGGAGCTGAGAGCTCAGCCTCCACCTCCCTGGTCTATCAGGAAAAACATCTGGGTTATAATGCTTGAGGATGGGATATCAAGGGGAAGTGGTGGAAGTTTGGTTCTTTAAGAAACTCTGAGCAAGACAGCCTAGGACCCAGCCAGGAGGCCCCTCCCATGGCCTGAGTCACAGGCTCAAACATTTCTTCACTTCTCCTACCCTGGACGCTTCCCTTGTATGACCTTTAGGAAAATCTATTTCAGAGGTTAGATGGGAAAGAGAGTTGAGACTCCAAAAATGTGTGAACACACACACACACACCCAAGGAGCTGTCTCAGGTAACAAAGCCTTTCCTCTAGTCATTTCTCCACGACCTAACGTGGCTCCCCTGCCCTGGTAAATGCCTGCTTAAAGCAAAGAGAGAGGCACAGGCAGGACCACAAGAAGAAAACGCAAAGGGAAATCATCTTTAAAGGCCAAAAGGTTACATAAAACATAATAAAATACAACTGTTTCCTTTAAAATTTTTAATGGCCAGGAAATGGTATAGAATAACTGCCAAGTCACATAAATTAACTTGCTGTTAACGTCTGTGGATCCTGGAAAGAACTCTATCAGTGGGTGCAAACTGCACGTGAGTTTTCATCCACCGTCGTCTGGGCACATGACTGAGTGTGGGCCATGGACCCATCTCTACATGGTCCAGAAGAAAAGGCGGCTGCCGTGTTTGGCAGGCTTCAGATCTCCTTCTGTCTCAGCGTTGGGCTCCGGTCTCGGTCTTGAGTGATAGGGATTCTCCGGCAAAGGTCGATTTGTTTTCACTTTGGTGACCTGCGAGGGGTGGAGAGGAAAGCGGCAAAGGTGAAAGTCAGGTGGGGTGGTCTGTGGCCACAGACACGCCTCCCACTGCCTCCTCTGCTTCTCTGCCCCAACTACTCCTCTGCCCTAACCCAGCAAATCATTTAGACTCATGTAACCCTTGAGGAAACACTAAAGACAGCTCACTTTGTGTCACCCCACATGGCAGAAGTTAGAGACACAGAAGAGAACAAGATATACACTGTCACCAAGGGGCTCAGTCCAGTGAGGGAGCCAGACAAGAAAATCAGCCAAGACTTCCTCACCGTATTACCGTAGCCGAGACACAAACCGGGTGTGAGGGGGCAAGGACTTGGCACACCTACCCCGTCCTGAGGGCTAGGGGCCTGGACTATTTCTGAGGGGGCAACGTTCAGCTGACTCTTGAGGGATGACCAGGAGCCAGCAGGAGGATTAGGAAGCGTCAGCGTAAACACACAGTACACACGAAGGCAGAGGCGTGTCTTCAGGATGACCGAAGCGAAGGCTGCACGGAGAGCGGAGGGAGATGGAGCACCTCCCTAACCCCCACCCAGAGCTGTCAGAAAGAATGCTGGTACACTGGTCCATCTCCTCACACCCTGAGGTCATTCTGCAGCGTTCACTGGGGCCACCTAGCTCATTCTTAGAGCCAGATCTGCGCACTCCAAAGCCTGTACTTTTCTTTAATTTAAAAAAAAATTTTTTTAAATCGTCACCCGAGGACATTTTTACATTCATCTTCAGATAGAGCGGGAGGGAGAGAGGGAGGAAGAGAGAGAGAGAGAAACATCGATGTGAGAGAGACACATCGACTGGCCACCACCCACACGACCCCAACTGGGGCTGGGGACAAACTGCAACCGAGGTAATGCCCTTAGCGGGAACCAAACCCAGGTCTCTCTGGACTGCAGGCCGATGCTCCAACTGCTAAGCCAAACTGGCCAGGGCAAGCCTGCACTTTTCAATGACACACGACACTGGCAGGCAGAGGCCAGATGATGAAGGGTACAGTATGCAAAGGTGTTTGACTTTTAACCTGACAGTGAGCTGAAGCAGGGAAGTAACTCGATCACATCTGCAGGCTGGAAATGTAGAAGCTAACAGGACAGTGGCAAGACCAGAAGTGGAAAGCTGATGCCAGGCAAGAGGGTGGAGCCCTGAACTGGGGAACAGGGAGAGAGATGGAAGGTGTTTACACCCACGTTATTCCCAGATGGCCACAAAAATCTCCACTGGAAACCCAACAGAAACTCTTCTCATTTTAAGGACGAGGAAACAGGCCCATAGGGGACACTAGGCCATAGTTTTAACAGTCTGGTTGTCTAGTGGTCTGAACTCTAAGTCACTCCATGTAATATGACCAGATTAGTCTTCCTGTATGTATAAATTCAAAAAACATTTATCATGAACAGAGCTTTCATGCACACAATTAATAATTATTACTATACCCACCCTACAAGGCAATATTATCTCTAGTTCACAGATGAGGCTGACTTGCCTAAGATAAGGTACGTGGTAAATGTCAGAGCTGGTGCCAGAATCCAAGTCTTCTGACTACAAGTCCAGAGTAGTCTTTTGTTTGTTTTTAAAACAGTGTTCTCATCTCTGTGCTGTAATTAGAGATCACTAATGGTTTTTAACTGCTGGATAGAGTAATTCCAAATGCCTCCAGCTGGCATTTGAAGCTCCTTTAAGGAATTCAAGATATCTCTGAAATAAACTGAGAAAAATCTTTCTCAAACCGAAATAAAAGGACCCTTTAAAAGATAAATTATTGTGGAAAGAACAATAACACAATTTCCTCTTCTGCACCACACTCAAAAGAAAAAAGGAGCAGACACAAGTGGTTAAATGAATTCCTAGGTAAATGACCTTGGGCAGCCTACTTAACCTTCAATTTCTCATCTCTAAAATGGGGCTACCAGCTCACAGGGTTATTAGGATAATATACATAAAGCGCCTGATGTATATATAGCAGGTGCCCCATAAGTCATTTTCAACGTTAGTATTACCAGGATGATGGAATCCCAGGTGAGAGAGCAATTCTGGTTAGGAAAGTCAGAAACTTCAAAGGCCACGACATGTGAGCCAAGACTAGACGACTGGGTAGGAATTCACTAAGGGAATAGGAAGGGCAGGGCACTCCAGAGGAAACAGCATGCACAAGTGAATGAAGCTAAAAGTCAGGCTTTGTCCAGCTGATTATCAGCTTTCTAGAAAGAGACTGGATACTGATTTTAGTATAATTAAACCTGATAATCCTCTTTAAGAAATACACTTTTGAAAAGAGTTAAAACAATACGTTCTTAGGTTTTTAAAAATGTTACCACAAAGACTCAGGAATATGCTTTCTTAACAGCATGATTTGTTAGTTCTCCTTTCATGAAAGATAGAAATGAGAAAAGGTAGTTTTCATTGTTAAATATGTAATGTTCACCATTTTCCAACTTAAAATGAGCAACTATTAAAAATAATTTGTTCAGTGCAGCAAAAGAAGGTATCTGAAGTAAAATAATCACGCCAGATACTAAAAACAAAAAACAAATTGCTGCCCTGGCCAGTGTGGCACAGTGGTTAGAGCGTCAGCCTGCACACCGGAGGGTTATGGGTGTGATTCCCGGTCAAGGGCACGTACCTGGGTTGCAGGTTTGATCCCCGCCCTGGTCAGGACGCATGTGGAAGGCAACCAATCGACATGCCTCTCTCACATCAATGTTTCTCCACCCCCCCTCTCTAAAAATGGAAGAAAAAAATCCTCGGGTGAGGATTAATAAAAAAACAAACTGCTAAGCCATCCATCTACTTATGACACCAAGCTTAAGACCCAACTATCCCCAGACACTATACACCAACAGAAGGAAAGGGCAGTAAGTGTGGACCTGTGTGCCCGGCATGAGGCTGGAGAATCACACAGGCTCTCTAGCTTATTCCCCACAGAAAACTAGAGATTAACACGGGTTCCATTTCATAGACCTAGTACTATAGGAAATCTTATGCAATTTGCTCGGGATCCTATAGAATTAAGTAGTGGGACCAAGATTCAAGTCTACTATCTGTCTCCATTGAAAACCCAAGTTCTTCCTCCATGCCTTGGTATACACGCTGTCCCAGAGGGAACAGAGGGTGATGAGGCTCGAGAAGCAGGGATGGGTCAGATCAGAAAGGGCCTTTTATGCCAGGACATGGAGAGGATGCTTTATCTGGCAAGCAACAGGGAGCCCTTAAAAGGTTTTTTTAAGAGAAAGTGACATTTGATTTATTTTCCACACAGATCATGCCTATCGTAAAGATGGAATTATTTCCTAAATTCTTCAATTTCAGAGGATACACTGTCTTCTAAAATCCAATTTGACTACCTCCCCTCCCAGAAATTCAAGTAGCCCAGGTTAGGAACTCCTGTCCAAGAAGTGGGGACAGTGAGAGGATTCAAAACTCTTCCAGGAGATGCTGGTCTGCAGGAACTGATGACTGTAGAGAGGGAGAAAGAGTGGGAAGTGATGAAAAAGAATTCAGGTTTCCAGTTCTGATGTTTTAACAGATGGTGGCTTCACAACTGAGATAGAAAATAGAGGAGAAGGAGTAGGAAAACATACTTTTTAAACTACACATACTTTTTTTTGCCTTAGGTATGTTCCTGAAAAATCTGGCACAACTTTGATCCTATTTCCCCACTGAATTCCACAATAACCTCAATGTTTTCAACTGACGGTGTGTCCCCTAACACTTCATTTATCTTCATCTACTCCCTTCTGTTCTTCAATTAGCTAATTACCCACAAACAAATCTGCACATGCTGCAAGATCTATTTAAAGGAGTATCTGTTAAACTCCCTTCGGGACTGTGTATAATCACTCCCTAATTACCCTGTTAGGTAAATTTGGATTTCTCACATTATACCTGTACTCACAGAGGACCCTTTTCTGACCATCTCCTGCCTTCATCCGCCCCTTAGTGAGAGTGAGCCCACCAGCAGGACACCGTTTTTACCTTGGACAGCTCTCCCAGGTCAGGTCGCACCCAGCCCAGCTTGTCCAGCACACACTGGTCAAACTTTGCCTGCTGTTTGCGACAGCGACGAAATAGCTGCTGGCCGGAATAATCTATGCAGGTCCAGTACTCTGTAAAAGGTTCTGCACAGTGACGCTTTATCTGCCTGGAAAAGAAGGCTAGGTTAGGGGGAGCTCTCTGCAAAACAATGAACAACAGAAACATGGGGGAAAAAGAGGTACAGACCTCCTCACTGAGAGCCTATTTATTCTTTAGATCCAGTTCTAAAGACGATCAGCTTAGCAAGTTTAGAAGAGACGGAGGAATCGTGAGAGATGGGCATGCTGACAGAAGTCAGAGGGGACAGATAATGGCAAAGGAGACAGAATTATGAAAAGCAAACACTCAGACCACCAAGGAGAAGATCCTGGGAGCATTCAGTATAGAGACAAACTGCCCTAAACTTCTCAAAAGCTCAAGGTCCTCATTCTATTAAGCATGGAACAAAAACAGAGATTACTGTTGTCAGTAATAAAATTAAGTTATATTTGGTGCGCTCTGTTAAGAAGCAATGTAGCATATGAATTAATTTTGTGACCACCAAAATAGTAACTTCTGTGTATAAAAGGGATATGCCTCAATTATTTTGCAGAATCTCCCTTCTCTTACCACTCAACCTTGATAACCAAATAAATGCAAACTAAAGGAAGAATAAAATACCATTATGTTATGTAAAAGCTGTATTTGAGGCCATGGAAGAAATACAGAATACCTCCTGCCCCCAAAGGAGTAATTATGAACCACTTGCTTATCATACTCCCAAGAATCTAGCTACACTCAACACAGGAATCTTTTTTACCACAGCTCAGAAAGAACCTCAGAGATGGTCTACGGAAATATATAGTGAAAAATCTACTTTGTATTCCTGCTTGGCTCCACTGTTACCAGTTTCTTACTGTACCCTTCCAGGTATTGAGTATAGCCTTGGGAGTGGCTGGGGGTGCAACAGGAAGGAAGAAGGACTATTAAAGCCCTAGGGAATTCTGAATTACCTCTAGTCCCACTGGGCTGGATTCCCATGGTGTACAAAAGTGCACCCACCTAACCTCTACTTGCAAATCACTCTGGTAGTGAGCTACCGTTTCCAATGGGAGTTCTGTAGAAATTGGCCTGCAAACCACTACTCTGGTACTTAGTCCCTGCTCTGGGCAATGTCACCCTGGCACTCACACCCAACAGTTATCTACCAATGCCTACAACAGGCAACTTCCACAGAAGTTATCTATCAGTGCCTACAACAGGCAACTTCCACAGAAGTTATCTATCAATGCCTACAACAGGCAACTTCCACAGAAGTTATCTATCAATGCCTACAACAGGCAACTTCCACAGAAGTTATCTATCAGTGCCTACAACAGGCAACTTCCACAGAAGTTATCTATCAATGCCTACAACAGGCAACTTCCACAGAAGTTATCTATCAGTGCCTACAACAGGCAACTTCCACAGAAGTTATCTAACAGTGCCTACAACAGGCAACTTCCACAGAAGTTATCTATCAATGCCTACAACAGGCAACTTCCACAGAAGTTATCTAACAGTGCCTACAACAGGCAACTTCCACAGAAGTTATCTATCAGTGCCTACAACAGGCAACTTCCACAGAAGTTATCTAACAGTGCCTACAACAGGCAACTTCCACAGAAGTTATCTATCAGTGCCTACAACAGGCAACTTCCACAGAAGTTATCTATCAGTGCCTACAACAGGCAACTTCCACAGAAGTTATCTATCAGTGCCTACAACAGGCAACTTCCACAGAAGTTATCTATCAGTGCCTACAACAGGCAACTTCCACAGAAGTTATCTATCAGTGCCTACAACAGGCAACTTCCACAGAAGTTATCTATCAGTGCCTACAACAGGCAACTTCCACAGAAGTTATCTATCAATGCCTACAATAGGCAACTTCCACAGAAGTTATCTATCAGTGCCTACAACAGGCAACTTCCACAGAAGTTATCTATCAGTGCCTACAACAGGCAACTTCCACAGAAGTTATCTATCAATGCCTACAACAGGCAACTTCCACAGAAGTTATCTATCAGTGCCTACAACAGGCAACTTCCACAGAAGTTATCTATCAATGCCTACAATAGGCAACTTCCACAGTGAGAAACCCCTCATGGAGGCAGTTAGGCACCTCAGGACTTGTAAACTCCAAACATTTCCCACTTAAATGTACTGCCTCTGGGCCAAAGAAGAAATGTTTTGCCAAAGTTCTCTAAGAAAATAAAAAATCTGGAAGCATTTGAGATCTTGCTTCCCGGCAATGTCGTCAGTTTTGGCTCAAATAAACTCTTATTAAAAAGAAAAGAAAAAATTTTTAAATAAACAATGTTGGCAAGCAAAACAATGCAAATTCAAGCGAGAATACCATTTTGGACCTATCAAATATTTAAATAGTATGTAATACTGGTAAGGTACAGTGCTGAGAATGTAAAAATGTTCAAAGCCTTTTATAAAATAATCTCACTGCTAGGAAATGTATGCCAAGGAATTAATTTAAAAATGAAAACCATTTACCCACAAAGGTAATCACTGCAGATTTATCCAAAACAGTCAAAGATGGAATCAACAATGATGTTTAATAACAGGAACTGGTCAGGTACATTATGGTTGGTTTATCCACTGATAGAATATTATATAGCCAGTAAAAATGATGAGCACGAAGACAGGCAACTTGAAAGAATGTTCCCAACAGTTTCAAGTAAAAAATAAACTGTAAAATGTAGACACACTATGATTTTAACCACAAAAATATCTTTGCATGTGGACAAAGACAGCAGGAACAAAAAAGAAAACCAGCTATTATGTGTCAAAATTTGATTTTTTCCTCTAACGTCATTATAGCAGACATCTGTGGGTTTTGCCTAGCCAGCAGTTATTCCCCATTCTTCTGTAACATCCTTCTAATTTTCCTTTGGGAAACAACCCCTCCCTATCTCTCAGCAATGTGGTTTAGATGAATCTAAGTCTACTCCCACTTCAGGCCTGACCAATCACAGCATTTTATCTCCTGCAACACAACTGATTCAAAAATATGCATATGAAGTCAACCAGCCAGGCCAATCAGACGCAGTCCAGGGACCTCTACTCATATTACTGGAAAATTGGTACTCTTTGCCTACATCTGCTAAGCAAGTGGCACAGCAGCTTGGAGTGGCTGGTGCCCATTTTTGCTATAGCATGGAAAGAGTCTCTTCGAAAATGAGTTTGACAGAGAAAAGCAGAACTAAGAGATGGTGGGGGGACAGGAAAAGGACATCAAGTTGTTGTGACATTATTTAAGCCCTTGAATCCAGCCCTGCCTGATGCCAGTCCTATTTCTGGACTGAACAGTTGTATGAGCCAACTCCCTGATTTAAGTTCCTATACCTTTTAGTAGAGAGCTGATTAATACGGCTGTTAAAACATTTCTGCAATTACAATTTGGATTTTTTACTTATATCAAGCACAGTGGCCTACCAAAAACTTGACTCTAAACACACTTTTTTAACCATCATAACTGTGTGTTCTGTAGTGATGGTCATGATAACAGTCTAGTGATACCTGCAAGCAAGCACTGAGCCGAGTTGTTTTTATGTGCCCTTTCATTCTTGTAATAATCCTGTATAAGACAGGAATTATTCTCAATTTGGAAATTGAGATTCATGAAGATTAGAAAACTTGCCAAATAATAAAAACAAATAACAAAAATGACTATCAGCTATTGTGTGCTTACTTTGATCTCTCTGATTTCAAAGCCTTGCTTTGCCTAACATTAGTCACTAAAGTGATCCTTCCCTTTAATCAGCTGGCTGTTCACTGAGATCCATATATACCTTGATGGTTCAACCAACTAGGCACAGATGTGAAAAGATTTTTACCTGAAGAACTCCAGAGCACACTTGTTGACAAGCTTGCCTTCCTCTAGACACCGCCGGGGGTCTTTCTCTTCCCAGCGGCACAGCATGAACTCCTTGTTGGGTTTGTCACACTGAGCGCCATAGTGATGGGCCGCAGCTTTAAGCACAGCAGAACTGACTTTCACCTGGGGAAAGGAACAACGGGAGAAAAACCACAGATTTGTGACCAGGATGTCACTTCCTCAGCTCACCTCATGCTTCAAAACAGAGGGGACACAAAGATAGCTGTTCTGACTTTGCCAAAACAAAGTCGAAGGGACTGCCCTAATGACCCTGGATGACCTACAGTGCTTTAGAGACCACAAGGCTCTTTCAATTCCATGGCTTTCTACACCTTTACAACCATCTCATTAGGCTGCTGTTACTATCCCCATGTAGACATAAGAAATGGCAGCCCTGCCCTGGCCAGTTTGGCTCAGCCATTAGAGTGTCGACCCGCGGACCAGAGAGTCCCGGGTTCGGTTCCCGCTAAGGGCACGTACCTCGGTTGCAGTTTGTCCCCGGCCCCGGTTGGGGTGGTGTGGTTGGCAACCAGTCGATGTGTCTCTCACGTCGATGTTTCTCTCTCTCTTCCCCCTTCTCTCCCTCCCGCTCTATCTGAAGATAAATGTAAAAAATGTCCTTGGGTGAGGATAAAAAAAAAAAAAAAAAGAAAGAAATGGCAGTCCTAATAGAATTGTTAGGTCTTTGTAACAGAAGTGGGGCTCCGAAGGAAGACGGAGGCCTCTGGGATGTAATGGGAGAAACCAACTCTGGGGAGCTTTAATGAGTTTCCTCCCCAGGAATAAAAGTAACAGAATATCAGAATATATGAGAATATTAGGTAATATCTATCTAATATAATAGTATGATATATCTAATAGTAGAAAGATATATAAAATTCCCAGAAGACTACAGAATCACAGAAGATGAGAGACTGGAAGGGATCAGTACGAGCATGTAGTCCAGCAAGTTATTACTAATAATAAAAGTACTAAAATGCGTGAATTTTAAAAAGTCACACAAGGTAGCCATCCCTACAACTATGTCAGGCTCACTTGCGTCCCAGTACCCTTTCTTGAGGAACACAGAGTAGTTCCACTTGGCTCACAGGAACTGCACAGCCTGGGCCTCTCTACCAGCTGCTGCAGCAATGGTCCTGCTGGCCTTTTCTGTACCTTTTCCTGGGCCAACATCACAATGTTTTCATTACTTTAACTTATCAGAACACTTTGTTGTCTGGGTGGACTATCCTTCCCATTATTCCTTTTCAAAAGTGTCTTGGCTATTCTTCAGATGAACACTACCCCCCTCCCCCAAAATTGCACTAAGTTTAGTAATATATTAAATTAAATGGGAACTGTCACTTTTACATTATTGGGCCTCTGTTCAAATGTATCTCCTCAGAGAGTCTTTCTTTAATCATCTTACATAAGCTTGCATCAGTGGTTACCCTATGTCTGACCGCTAGAATGTAAGGTCCAAGAGGGTAGAGATTTTTTCAACAAAGATCCAATAAAGATGTCAAACGATAATGAAAACATAACATTTGTGTACTATGGTTCACCAAGCACCCAAAATAGTGTCTAGTACAAGTAACTGTTGATACTGAGGATATAATAGTTACAAAAGAGTTAAGAATACATGAATTATGCCCTCTCATCCAGAATGCAGTATGTCTCTCCATTTATTCAGGTAATTTTTAAGTCCTTCAGTTAAAATTAATTTCCTTCATATAGGAACCCTGCACATTTCTTGTTCCTTGGTATTTTAACATTTTTGATACTATATCTAAATAGGATACTTTCTTCTATTAGATTTTCAAATTGGTTACTGCTTATTTATACATTATATCTTCTCTCTAGCTGTATCTTACTGAATTCTTGTCAGTTCTGATACAAAACTCGAGAATTAATGGAAAACCTTCCATTTACAAATAAAAACTGCTTCCTTTCCTTTCTGACATTTATCCTTTCTTCTTCTTTCTCCTATTTTACTGCTCTAACCAAAAGCTCCAGGATAGCACAGATGAACAGCAATGACGACAGGCATCCATGCCTTTTTCTTAACCTTAAAGCACAGTTTGGAATGACATTTGCTCTTGATGTCTGGGATGTGGTTGTTTAGATTTTCCTCATTAAGAAAGTTTCTTGCCCAGCCAGCGTGGCTCACTGGTTGAGCGTTGACCCATGCACCAAGGGATCGCCAGTTCGATTCCCGGTCAGGGCACATGCCCAGGTTGCAGGCCCAATCCCCAGTGGGGGGCATGCAGGAGGCAGCCAATCTATGTTCTCTTTCATTGATGTTTCTATCTCTCTCTCCCTCTCCCTTCCTCTCTCCCTAAAATCAATAAAGAAAAAAAATTTTTTAAAAAGAAAGTTTCTTTTCTAATACTAATTTGTTTTGTTTTACTGTTGTTTTCTCAGGAAAGACAGAACATGTTCAGGTTTCCTTTTCATTAATCTATAAGTGTAATGTAGAGCATTCATAGATTTTTCTAAAACTGACCCATTGTATCTAGAATAAAATCTAGCCTGCCATAGTGTATTATGCTTTAAGATATCACTGGATTTTATTTGCAAACATTTTATTAAGGATTTTTATAAATTTCACCGAGCTTAATTTAAATTATTACTAAGCTAAAAGGCAAAGAAAGATGAACAGAGCAATTCATCTACACACTATAGGAAGAGGAGAATAAAGTTATGACTATGTCTACTAATAGTACAAGTGTTGTAAGAGAAATCTGTCATGACAATGTTAATAAATTTGTTTAAAATCTGTAAAATTCTGTATTACAGGGGTTTTTTTGTTTTAAATCCTCACCCAAGGATATTTTTCCATTTATCTTCAGAGTGTGAGGGAGAAAGAGACAGAAAGAGAGAGAAAGAGAGAGACAGAAAGAGAGAAGAGAGAAAAACATCGACATGATAGAGACACATCGACTGGTTGCCTCCCGCATGACCCCGACCAGAGCCGGGGACTGAACCGCAACCGAGGTACATGCCCTTGACGGCAGTCGAACCCGTGACTCTTTGGTCTGCAGGCTGACGCTCTAACCACTGAGCAAAACCGGTCAGGGCACAGTTTTTTATAATATGAGTTTATTTAGGTTAATTAAGTGGTACACACTTGTTTGCTATATTACCTACAAAGAACTGGGAGAATAAAAATCAAGACACAAACTTTTTTAAAGCTTAATATATTTTTTAAATTAAGTTAGCTTTATTTACTTCCTTGTCAAATGCCTTAAAATATCTTTAAATGACTGATTTAATAACTCAAATGCCTTCATAGCTATCATGTCCCAAAAGATTATGGCATTCTTTGCTTTACTTTCCTACACATGTCAAGGTCTTACCAAAATCTAGGTACACCCATGCTGCTAAGCATGTAAAATATGCTGTCACACGGAAATAAAGGATGAGAACCACACACTGAATCTATCCTGAGGAAAGAGACGTGTTCAAGATGACACCGCAGCTCAGTGGCAACCACAGAACTGGAATCCAGGGACAGTGACCTCCAACCAGCCTCTTCCCATTATATCACCATCACTGAGGTGGCACCGAACTTCAGAATGTCATCATCTCCCCTCACCTGCTTCTTCACTGAGACTGATGAATTCCAACAGAAGCAACATCCTTTCACAGCTGCACACCGTGAATACCCTCTCAAACTCATTCAGCTCCCTTTGTCTCAAAGAACACAGAATTTCAATGTCCTTCCTCATTTATCCTCACAACAGCCTCACTGCACAGCAGGCTTATACTAGTCTACAGGTGTGGAAAGGGAGGCAAAAAAAAAAAAAAAAAAAAAGCCTTACAATCTATACCCAATCTTCTATTCCTATTTTCTCTTCCTTAAACCATGTCTGTGCCTTTTTATAGTGCTTCATTTGTACTATACCTTATATTTTACTCAATTTATGTAAACTGAGGGATAATAGTACCTATTTTGATAGAATTGTTATGATTAATATATTAAGAACAGTGCCTAGCACACAGAAAGCACATCAAAATTTTGGCTAGTATTTTTACTGAAAATTGTCAATGTGTTCAAGGACTTTCCAGCCCAAAGCTTCTGACTACTTTCTCCATAGGGCGTATCATATCTCCAAAGTCAATGAGGTCCAAAGTATGTTTAACTTGCCTCTCAAACCTGCTCCTTCTGGCTTCCTCAGTCCCAAAGTCAGGTTGCAAATCTGACACTGATTCCTCAACCTTTCCTGCTCCGATACCTAAGCTGTGGCTAAGTCTGATCAATTCTAGACAAATCTGTTCTTTCCTCTCTGTAAGTATAGTCACCAATTATGTTGGGGTCGTTAATATCTTCCTTAACTATTTCAACAGCCACCAAGACCAGTCTCCCTGTTTTTCTTGTCCTCTCTTCAGTCCATTCTTCACAAAGCTGTTGGAGTGATCTTCCTAAAAGACAATTCTTATTTTACTCTGTTATTGAAACAAATTAGCAACAAAACCCTGGAAGGATTCAGGTTTAACAGAAGCATAAAGCTTAAACGTGCTATGGGGTATTCAAAGCCTTCTGGATCCAAACTACCTTTCCAGCCCTCTACCCATGACACTTCAGAAAGGGACTTCTTGCTGTTCTCTCAGAACATTGAACTCCTTGGTCCCAGGACCCATTTTTGGTCCTCTGCCTTTTCCCATCTCCTGACCTTTGCTCCGATCCTACCCTTGCTTAGAAAGCTCTTCACTCCATCTCTGCCTATAATTCTTACGTAATGCCCAAGAAGTGCTTTCTCTGTCCCCTTTATAGCCTCAGGGAATTATACAGCTGGAATCACTTCATCTTACAAATAAAATAACTGTGTCTGCAAATGCTGAAAGTGACTAATCAAGGTAACTGAGCAGTTAGGCCCAGAATTTAGCTACAACTTCAAATCCTACTCTTTTTTCTTAAACCATGCCTGCCCCTCTCCCATAGCATTAAATTATACTTAGTCTTGTATTTTAGTTACTTGTGTGATTATCTGTTTCTCAATGTAACTGTGTGAAGCCTAAAGGCAAATTTATTCCAGATATAGATTAGTTGCAGAAGGTAAAACTTCAGTTGTTTGTTGAACCAAATTAAAGTTCCAATCAAAAATACAGTCAGTTGAGAGTAAGTCAGCTTCACAGTGGGAGCAAGAAACAAAAGACTGACTATTGGCAGCACTGACCCCTCACCTTTCGATAAATGTCACTTTATGGTAAAGTCCCTGAACACAACTAAAAATTTCTTCATCTGAGGAAAATAATAGCTGCCATTCTGATATGCCAGGCATATCAGATTAAGTGAAGTAATGCAGGTAAAACACTTAACACAGTGCCTGGGATATAATTTCTGGCACATTCATTTTTTTTTAAATCCTCACTCGAGGATATTTTTCTATTTATCTTCAGATAGAGTGGGAAGGAGGGAGAGAGAGAGAGAAGCATCGACGTGAGAGGGACACATCAACTGGTTGCCTCCTGCAGGACCCCAACCAGGGCTGGGGACAAACGGCAACCGAGACATGTGCCCTTGACCAGAATCAAACCTGATACTCATTGGTCCGCGGGCGACGCTCTAACCGCTGAGCCAAACCAGCCAGGGCTCTGGCACATACATTTTAGTCTTGCTCCCCCTCTTCTCCGATGTAGCCTGATCTTTCTTCTATCCAATCCTGCCACTACTGTGCCTTCAAACCTTCCACCTCTCCCCATCAGCTCACTTATAAAAATCCAAACTTGACCTTGTGGAAGTTGCTACCCAGTCCCGTCTCAGCCCAGGCACCCCTCCCAGCTCAGCAACTGCTGCTTCCTACCAAATCTAGAGGCACATCAAACAGCACTTGTCTCCCTGAACAGAAAAGGTTCTGCTAAGCCTTCTCATCCTTTTGAGCTTTTGCCCAAAATACAGCAATTTAAAAGCATGGCTTTTTAGTCCGGCCGGTGTGGCTCAGTGGTTGAGCGTTGACCCATGCACCAAGAGGTCGCCGGTTCAGTTCCCAGTCAGGGCACATGCCCAGGTTGTGGGCCAAGTCCCCAGTGGGGGGCATGCAGGAGGCGGACGAGATCGATGTCCTCTCTCATTGATGTTTCTATCTCTCCCTCTCCCTTCCTCTCTCTCTAAAATCAATAATGAAAAAAAAATTAGAAAAAAAAAAAGCATAGCTTTTTAGATCAGAGCTTTTTAGATCATAGGTTCACATTCCAGCTCTACCACTTACTAGCCATGTGACCTTGGGCAAATCACTTCTTCTCTCAGAACCTGTTCCTTATTTACAACATGGAGAGACCAATTATATCCTTCCTTGGTGTTGCTGGAAGGATTCCGTGAATTAATGCCCGTAAATCTCGCCTGACCTCCAGAAAAGGCTTGCTCATGTTTGCAATACTTATTATTATACTGTCTTCACTTTTCATAGCACTAACTCCCTGTACTGCAATTGCCTCTTTGTACGTCTGTCTCCCTGTTAGATATAAACTCAGGGACATTATCTCTTATTTTCCAGTATATGTTCATATGGCAATTATTCAAATGGTATCTCTTGAATTACGGAATGCCCTAAATGTCCTATTACCAAACACCTTCCCAGGGCTGTTAGCACTTCCCTCTCCAACACCATCATCTCCTTTTTCTGCGGCTTCCTACCTCCTTAATGCACTCTGCACCGAGGATGCTCTCTCCCTTGACTGTGAGCACAGCACCCGGGGTTACTTCGCGGGGAGGTTTGAGTGTTAAGTGACATAAAGTAAGTAAAGTGATCCTGCTTGGTGCTTAATAAAAAGTACCACTATTACTCACGTAAGGAAGCAGGTCGCTGTGGGGGAGGGGGGAGTTCTCGAACCACTGCGGGCTGGAGTGGGGTGGGTGATTCCCGCAGCTGAGAAAGGGGCGCCCGTGGGGCTGATCTGTTTGTGTTGGGAGATATGGGACAGGGGGGTCCGGGGCCCAAGGTCCGCTGAGTCGAAGCAGGACTGGGCCCAGGCCCGGGAAACTTCAGCCCTATGCCCCGCTTGCCTGTCCTCCGGACGAGCCTCACCTCCTGCACTTTCAGATCCTCCACAGTGGGCAGCTCCACTATCCCCGGCATGATGTCGGTAGCCCCGACTCGGACGAGGCAGCCGCAGCCGCGTCGCCCCTGTCTCCTTGAACTCCCCTTTCGACCGCCGAGGGCCACCTAGCGCCTGCGCATGCGCGGCGGGCGGCACGCAGGCGCACTGCTCTGCCCATTTGCGAACCACAGAGCGTGCGCAATGCCTGGAAGTTGTGCGGCCGCGTCGGCTCCGCCCACTCCTCCTGGTTGTCATGGTGAGGCCGTACACTCTGAGACTCCCGCGTCCCAAAGGCTGGAAGCTAGAGGCAGGCGGCATGCAGTACACGGGAAGCAGATATATTGGGGAATATGTAGATGGGAGGTAAGGGCCTCATTTAATTCACTTTGTCTTGAACACCTGTGACTGGAAAAGACAACTGTCCTTTTGCCTTTGAAAGGGACATTGTACCAGACACGTTCACAAACTTGATCCCTTTTAACCTTCAGAACAATTTCAGGTAGGATTGTTTATTCCCATTTTACAGTTCAGTACAATGACACCCAGAGAAGTGAGGTAACTTGCTCAAGCTGCAGCGCTGAGATACATTCATTCCATATGTACTTGGGCTGAGGCAGAGGCAGAGGCAGTGGGTCTGCAGGAAAGAGAAAAATGTGAAAGTTTGGAGATTTCATTGCCAGGACTTGGCAACTGATTGGCTCCTGGTCCTACTCAGAGACTGCTTCCAGTCCCAGCCCAGTGCCCAGCCCCAGGCTCTGAACCTGGAGGATTCTGATACCATTCATGGAAATTGAGAATTCTAAGGAGGGACTGCTTTGGAAGAGAAGAGGATGAGTTCCTTTTGGGGTGAGCTGGAGATGTCTGTAGAAAGACAATGATGTCCAATTTGCAGTAATAAAATGGAGGGTCTAATCTCAGAGAAGGATTTAGATGGAAAGTATGCTGAGAAATGATGCAACGAGATTAAGTACTCAAAACCAGAGGAAGGAAGAAAGGAAGGAAGGAAGGAAGGAAGGAAGGAAGGAAGGAGGGAGGGAGGGAGGGAGGGAGGGAGGAAGGAGGGAGGGAGGGAGGGAGGGAGGGAGGGAGGAAGGAAGGAAGGAAGGAAGGAAGGAAGGAAGGAAGGAAGGAAGGAAGGAAGGAAGGGAAAGGAAGAAAGAAAGAAAAGAAAGAAAGAAAGAGATACGTGTTTATTAACTTATGTTTCCTGATCACAAGCCAAGTGTAAGGGCAAGAATTGAAGGAAATTTAAACCTTAAAAAAATGATGTGATCTCAAGCAGAAATAGAGGGAAGAAGGAAGACTTCTTTTTCCTCCTGTGTCTTGCATTAGAATAAAGGCAACATTGTTTTTGAGCTGTTAGTATATGCCAGCCATTCTCTCATTTAATTATCTCAACAACTCTGGGAGGGTTGTTATTATCCCCATTTTACAGATGAGAAACTGACTCAGACTGGTAAAGGAGCTTGCCCAAAGCCACACAGGCACAGAGAGGAGGAGCCAGGCCTGGACTCCAGTTCTGAAGCTCATGACCTGTGCTTGAACCACAGCGCTCTCCCGCTTTGGGCCTGTGCCTCAGTGGCATCCGTCATCCATTCAATCAGTTCACTGGCCTTTCTGTTTTCTTCATGTCTTACTCGGTAGATGTTTACAGAGCATCTGTTTAAGAGGAAACATGATTCTAAGAGCTGAGGGTACCAAGGCCTTCCTCTCAGATGCTTTGATTAAATAGGGGAGATGAGATATATAATTACGAGGCAAGGCAGAAAGTGCTAAGCATCCAACAGAGGTACAAACAAAAGCCTAAAGAAGTTCAGAGTTAGGAGCAGTGACTCCTAGCTAGTAGAGAAGAATGGAGAAGGAATGAAGGAATGAATAAAAGCATATGTCTTAAGTACTTACTATATGTCTGGCCCTTTACTAGGAAAACTGTTACACAGTATTGGGCGTTCATCTGAGACTTTCACACATGAAGAAACTGGTCACCTAGTCAACTGGTTGAAGTGTCCCTTCCCTGTGCTCCTGTAGGGGCCTATCTTCCCCCTGCATGGCACTTATCACACACTATGCAGTTGCTTAATTGTGTCCCTCAATAGACTTTGATCCCCACACCCAATGGCAGGAACAGCATCTGCCTTGATCACTGTTGTGTCCACATTGTATCCAGCAGACCTGACTCAACAAGACACATGGCATAAAGCAGGTGCACTGTAGATATTTGTTAGAAAAAAATAAGGAAGAAATGAAGGAAGAAAAACAGACAAGCAGAAAGGCTTAGGAAATTCTCTAAGACTTTCTAGGAAATGGTAAAGTAAGATTCAGACCCATGTGTGCCATCCAAATTTTATACTTTTCCAAATATCCCACTTGTGGGGTAATGGGTAGGGTTGGGCTGGTCTTAGCAGGAAAGACACAGAGCCAGCTGCCAGGACACTTGGCCCTAGTCCCTGCTTCACTGTGTGGCTTTGGGCACATCCCTCCCCTCTCTGGGCCTACCAAGGGGGTGTTCCCTGGGATGGCATGGACTTCAAGACAGCCTCTATACGAGGGAGAGGAGGAACAGACCAAACTCTGACCCCCTTCATCAGCCCCTCTTACTTTTGAGCTTTTAAGGGAAACAAAATAAAAATTCTAGTTTTGAGCAGAATATTGCTGGGATGATAACGTCTGGGGACCCTGAGGGTGAGGTTGCCACTTGCCTGTGCCTACTAGCTCAGATCCTCTAGTGCCTGCAGGGCTCAGTGATTTCCCTTTGTCCTTACAGGATGGAGGGCGATGCCGAATACATCCTCCCTACTGAAACAAGATACGTTGGGGAAATGAAGGACGGCATGTTTCATGGCCAAGGAACCCTGTACTTCCCCAGCGGGAGCCAATACGATGCCACTTGGGAAAAGGGATTGGCCATTAAGGTGATTAGCCTGGGAGGGGGGCTGCAGAGAGGAAAGCCTCAGATAGGAGGAACCACCCCCCCAACACACACACACACACACACAACACCCTGCCTTTCTTCTCCTTCTCTTGACAGCCAGGGCTCTTGAGTCTTCTCCCTCTGGACCCAGAAGGGCCCCTGGAGAGGCCATGCTGAGTTTGAATCCTGTTAAGCCACTAACTGTGTGACCTTGAGCCCGTGACTTCCCCTTTGAGACTCATGCTCCTTGTCTAATAAATTGGGGACAAGAGTTGTATTAGTTTCCTGTTGCTGCTGTTACAAATTACTATAAATTCAGTGTCTTAAAACAACAGAAACATTTATCTTTCAGTTCTGACAGTCAGAAGTCTGAAATAGGTGGAGAGTATGGCATTCGTTCTGGAGGTTCTGCGGGAGGATCCATTTTCTTGCCCTTTTCCAGCTTCTAGAAGCTGCCTGCATTCCTTGGCTCATGGCCACCCATCACTCTGACCTCCACTTCCGTCATCACGTCTCTCCCTCTGCTTTTGTCATAACCTCGTCTTCTATCACTGACTCTCTTACCTCTCTCTTATAAGGACCTGGTGATTACATTGCCCCCCCCCAATAATCCACGATAATCTTGCCATTTCAAGATCCTTAACTTTTTTTTTATTAATTTATTTTTGTTACAGATGTTTCTCCTCCCACCCCGCTAGACACCCTCCTCCCGATCCCGCCCCCACCCCCAGCATTGTTGTCTATGTCAAGATCCTTAACTTGATCACATCTGTGAAGTCCCCTTTGCCATGTATGTTCAGCATATTCACAGGTTCCAGAGATCAGATGTGGGCATCTTTGGGGACCATTATTCAGCCTGCCGCAATGGTACCAGGCGCCTCCTGGGATGGTCGTGAGGCAGTGAGGCAGTATATACGTGAGTGCTTCGCTCAGTACCTGCCTGGCACACGGTACGCACTCAGTAGGTGTTGGCTCTTACTGTTACTGCCACCATTGCTACTATCGTGATAAGTCATCTAATCCAAGGATTCTTAACCTGGAATTTGTGGGTCAAGAATAGAATTCAGGGAGTCAGTGAATGCTCCTAGTTTATACAGAAAAGTTTCTGTGTATATGGGACTATATTTTTCTCTGGGGAAAGGATCTATAACTTTCATCAGTTTCACTAAGGGTGTGTGGGGGGCTGGCTCATGACCTAAAAAATATTAAGAAACACTCCTTGTCTTACAGCTTGAAGAATCTAAGCCCCAGGAAGGGGATGTGACTTACCCAAGGTCACACAGTGAGTTAATAGTATTGGAATTTCCACCCATGTTTCCTGATGCTCAAGCCAATGCGATGTCCACATCCTGGGGCTTCCTTTAGCGCTAAGGCAGCAAAAACAGAATGTACGTGTTTGGACAAAGGACCGTGACTGATGGCTCTGACCTTTTGAGCTATAACAGTCAAAGAATGATAATAACTTAACATCTATTGAGTGCTTACTACTTGCCAGGCACTGTGCCAAATGCTTTGCAACTACTATTTCATTGACTCTCATTGAATCAACCCTATTAAATATGTCCCATTATTATATTAATTTTACAAATGAGGAAACCAAGGGTAGAGAGGATAGATCATCTACCCAAGGTCACATTTAGTCATATTTTCAGTGCCAGGCACCGACTTCAGCACTGTGTATCCATTCCTTCTCCTCATCACAGCCATGATGACTGTGACAGTTATCGCTTCGTTTCTGTGGCAGTGAGAACGCCACCTCTTCCCTTGACATCTGTCCTTCTCGGTTAAGGAAGGGCTTCCTCAGACCTGCCTGTGTGCTCCTTGTCTTCCAGGGCGTGTACACCTTCTCGGACGGGCTGCAGTATGATGGAAAGAACTGGCATTATTGTGACAGCTACGATCGGAGGTTTTACACCGAGATATGCCACGGCTTGAAGCCTACAGGTACCCAGGCTCCTTCACTGCCAAACTGAGAGGGAAACAAAAGACAGTTTTAGACAACAACGCTAGGGGGAGAGGGCAGAGTGGGATGGGGAGGAGGGCGTCTGGAGGAGGGGAGGAGAAACATCTGTGATAAAAATAAATTAATTAATAGAAAAAAAAACTGACAAAAGGAAAAGGCAGTTTTAAATAAGTGGGCCATGGCCTACTGAAGTAACCCAAAGGAGAGGAGGAACCGAACAGGGACCACAGAACACAAAAGAGTCCAGTTCTGGAGCCAGAAAGGGCAGACAATATATCCAAAGTGACTTTGCAAACTATAAAATGAATCCTAACTAATGAGATCACGTGGTGTAGCTGGCAGGGTGTGGAGCCTGAAGGTCTGGGTTTGAGTCCTGCCTCCCCTGTTAATAGTCAGATGAGCCTGGGCAAGGCCACCTCCATGAGGGCAGAATTCTCCAGAAACACCCAGGGTGGGGATCGGGCTGACCTGAGCTCAAACCCTGCCTGTGTGACCTTGGATCGCTGAGTTATCAGGTTAGCCTTCTTTTCTCCCTTTGCTTTCCTGACACCTCACTTTCCCCTTTCTTCCCATCCCCAGTCCCCTTTGCCAGCTCCTCCCCCCCGTTATTAATTGTGGGGTTCCCCAGGGCTCTCTGGCTTAGGCCCTCTTCTGTTATCATTCTGGATCCTCTCCCTAACAAGTTGATTCACTCCTGAGCCTTCAGTTACCATCAGCTTCCGAACTGAAATCAAATCCCCAAGCCTCAGAGTCCTGCTTCCAGCTTCCCCAACACCTGTGTTTGCTTGTCCCTCAAGCTGTCTACACCAAGTGCATTACTTCCCCACCAGCGATTGTCTCTCAGAGACAGACACGCCCCTCCCCTAGGTAAGCCTGATCCTGCCTTCTCCCCATGCCAATCAACCACTGGGTCCTGTGGATTCTGCCTCTTAAATATATCCTACTCATTTATTCATTAAACAAGTGTTTACTGAGCTCCTCCATGTGTCAAGCCAAATTTCCTTCATCCTCTCTGCCACCACCCTATTCCAGACCCCCATCTTCTCCCCTCCTTCACCTAGTCTCCTGAGGTCCACACTTGACCCACTCTGGGCCATTACTCACTCTGTAGTCACTTCCTTTGTTTTTGTTAATCCTCACCCAAAGATATTTTTCCATTGATTTTTAGAGAGAGTGGAAGGGAGGGAGGGAGGGAGGGAAGGGGAGAGAGAGAGAAACATCGATGTGAGAGAGACACATCGATTGGTTGCCTCCTGCGTGACCCTGACCGGGGCTGGGGATCAAACCTGCAACCCAGGTACGTGCCCTTGACCGGGAATTGAACCGCCCACGACTTTTTGGTCCTTGGGCCAATGCTCTAACCACTGAGCCAAACCAGCCAGGGCCCTGTAGTCACTTTCATCTTTGAAAAACAATCTGATTGCCAACTGCACCCTCCTACACACACACACACACACACACACACACACACACACACACACACTCTGGTGCCTCCTCAAGATAAGGTTCCAGATTCTTACAATGACTTGCATCCTCTGGCTCCTGCTCGTGTCTCCAGCCTCCTCCCACACTACTCATCCTCCTCGGATTTTCCTTCTCCTTTGCCATGCTTGCTTTCTCTCTACTCCTCAAAGAGACCATGACCTTTCCTACCACTCCCTCTGCCTGGAATGCCCGAGCCCTCTCCCTTCACCCAAATAGCTCAGCTGAATGTCCTTTTTTTTTTTTAAATTTTTTTCCCTTTATTGATTTTAGAGAGAGAGGAAGGAGAGAGAGATAGAAACATCGATGAGAGAGAACATCAATTGGCCGCCTCCTGCATGCCCCCAACTGGGCCCACAACCTGGGCATGTGTCCTGACCAGGAATCGAACCAGCGACTTCTTGGTGCATGGGTCGATGCTCAACCACTGAGCCACACCGGCCAGACTGAATGTCCTTTTGTCTCGGACTCCTTCCCTGAATTCCCCAGGCCAGGTCTCCCTTTGGCGTGCCACGGAGCAGCCATGGTTTTCCTCCAGAGCTCTCATGAGTGTTCAGTTTCTCTCTTCCCCTGCCCACTGTGAGCTCCAGGAGGGCAGGGGCTCTGTCTCATTCACTGCTGTGTCCTCAGTGCGTAGGACATTGCCTGGCACATAGTAGGTGCTCAATAAAGAGTTGTTATCAAATAGGAATGATAATACTGACATCACAGTGGGAGGTGATGGGGTGCACTTTGGGGAGTCAAAGCAAAGACATTAACATTTCCTGAGCACCTACCCTGTGTCAGACTTTAGCTGGGCCCCAGAGGACCAAATACTGAGAGGACACAGTCTTTGACTTCAAAAAGTTGCCAGTGTAGATGCCATTTGAGAAACCTGTAACTGGCTCCTCCTGGGTTAGTGGTGATGGTGCCTGGACTTTGCCATGGGCTCTTTGCCTGAACAGGGGCCTAGAAGCGAAGAGCCCCCAGCCGCAGGCCCTCAGCTCTCACACGGTGGCTGGTTTAGCCAGCGCTGAGCCTCTGCCAGACCTGAAGGCAGTGTGGTGGCCTTCCCTGCAGCCTTCCCTTCTCCTCCTGTGACTCCCAGCAGCAGCTTGATCCTCAGTACCCACTTCCTTCCAAAGTCCCTCGGCACTCTGCTGCCCCCTCCAGCAGCCACCTCTCAGCCCCAAGGCAGGCGTTGTTAGGACAGAGAGAGGGTTAAGGCTGCCCCTTCACCTTTCAGCATCTGGGAGATGGCCATGAGCAAGAGACTGCAGGGAGAGGTTGGCTAGAACGCACGTGGCCTGGAGTATACACTCAGTAATTGTTAGCAAATGGGGCATGTACTTATCATCGTTAGCCAACACAACAGCGCCTACGTGTGCAGACCCTGAGCTGTGAGCATGGTGCCAGTCCAAAGGACAGGGACTTCCAGGAACCACAGATTATATGAAACCCAGGAAGTTATTTCTCTCAGCCCTGTCCCCTTGCTCGGGCCTCAGCATTCTAAGGTCTACAGCACACAGAGAGGCATGAGCTAGAAGGTGCATTGACTCCTCTTTCCCTCGTGGTGGTTCCAGGGTCCCCAGGCCCTCTCTGCCCCCGATATCAGCAACTTAATATAACCTTGGGCAAGTTACGTGACCTCTTTGAGCCTCAGTTTTCTTATCTGTAAATCGGGGCCACAGGATTGCTGTGAGAATGAAGTGAAATAGTAGGAGTCAAGCACTTAGCCAAATACCTGGCACATAATACGCACTCAATGAATGGCAGCTCTGATGGTCATTTGGGTGAGTCAAGGTTCTCCATTACCTGATCCCTGCCCACCTGGCCCATTTCTTCTATCCTGTTCTTCCTTATACGTGCCCGGTTCCACGGGTTTCCAAGTGAGGTGCAAACACCTGCTCTGGCCTCTGCCCGCACCTTGAATGCCACCCCTCTCCTTACATGCCTTCTATCCATGTGGCAACTCTGAGGCATCCTCAGGGTCTCCCCCACTCCAGAAATGTGCCCTTGTCATGGTGTCCCTAGAAATGGAGAAATGGAGGATGGTCAAAGAAAGAAGATGGGTGTTCAGTTCCCAAGACCCCCCTCACTGAGACATTTCCAGGACGCGCCTCTGGGGCACTGCTCCTGCTGCTTTTGCTCCGAGCCCTCAATGGTGGGGGTGGGGGGTTCAGTCCACCAGCAGTGCCAATATCACATGAGCAACCAGCCAAAGAGGACTTTGGCAGAGGCTGGGTTTGAATTTGGCCTTGGTGGTGAGTTAATTATCCATTATATCCTTTCAAGGTATCTCTCAACTCACCAATATGGACCCGCCTAGAAAAATCCCTTTTGGCTGTTATGACTGTGGAGACGGCTTCTACAACCCGACCACGAGGGTCGTCAAGGACTATAGGAATCGTTTTCTGCGAAATGCAGGTATGTTTACTCTGACACCCTGTGGCACGTGTCTTCTCTCCTCTCATCCACACGTAGGTTGTGCATGGGTGTGAACATGTATGCATTGGGTGAGAAAGGAGCTTTTGCCGATGAAAGACAAAAACTGATTATCTGAATGTTTCACTAAATGAAATGCTCATGACTGTCAAGTCTGTCCACAGTCACAGAGGGAGGGAAAGGACACTGCAGCCTGACTGTGCCAGCACCTAAGTATGGCACCGAAAGGGTTAAGGTACTTGTTTCTGCACGCCTCCTCCAACCAGTGTTTAATGAACACCTACTGTATGCTGGGCACTGTGCTTGGTTTGGGCGGCAAAACATGGCAAAGCTAGACACAACACCCCCTTCCTGCATGCAGTTTCCAGTTTGACAGGTAGCAGACAAGTCCTATGAACAGTTGATAACATCATGGAATAAGCACAACGAAAGAGAAAAACATGGCCCTAGCCAGGAAGGGGGGCCAGAGAGGTGGAAATGATTCTGTGGGAGCACAAAGAAGGGGCACCTAATCCAGAACTGGAATTTCAGAGAGGGTTTCAAGAAGGAAATGTCAGCTCATCGGAGACCCAAAGAATAATGGGAGCTGACCACAAGGCACGGGGAGAGGTTTTCCAGCAGAGGAGACAGCACAGCCAAAGGCCTAGATGTGAGTGATACCATGTGGTCCGAGAAGGCCGGTCAGCCAGGGAAGTACCTTGGAGGTGCCAGAACCTCAGTTTGGTAAGTGAGCACAAGCTGATCAGACTGAGAAGGACTGACTGACAGTGACCAGACTAGCAGGAAGCCAGTACACAGATAAAGACGTGAGCATTTTCCTTTAACACCGTGATTCCTAACTTTTATCTTATCTAGAGTCAGACCCACTAGGAATAAAAACAACTATGGACCTCTTCCTAGAAAAATGCATACACATGCACATATACAGCATACATGTGTACACACACACACATTTTACATATAATCTTAAGAAGTTGATTGTCCTTCTAAAGACCCAGATCAAGGAACCCCGCTCTATAATGAGAAAGAAACTGCCAGGTAGACCAGAAGGCCTTTCCTGGCTGATGAGAGCAGTCTTTCCCTGCAGGGGTGGGCAGTGTCTAGCCTGCGGGCCGTATAAGGCCTGTGAAATCAATACCAGCTAACATCGCATGCCTCACCAAATTAGCCTGACCAAATATAGCAGGCTAATTTTTTTTATGGTCTTGGTGGAAGAGGCTGACCCCAAGAAAAAAACCAGTAGGCAGTGGAAGATTCGGGATTGGAGAAGCTCAGCTGTCTCAGCGTAAGAGCTGAGAGGAAGCGGTGTGTGGGAGGTCTGAACCATGGGTTTTGAGTGGACAGAAAGGAGAAAGGATGTAAGGAGAGAGCTGAGGTGGCACATCCCAGGGCCCCAGGGAGGAGGGCAAGGAGCAGGAGGAAGAGTCCGGAAGAGCTAGCAGGCTAACTTTTAAGTTGATGATTTTGTATGGGCCATGAATGATGTTGTAAATATCCAAATGGCCCCTGGCCGAAGAAAGGCCCCCACCCCTGCAGGGAAAATGTACACAATAAGGCAGAGTCCCCGTCCACCCCCCCCCCCCGTATAAATTAGTTGGGAGCATTTTTATAGAACTGGGGTTCCATGGAATTCTTGGAATTCTTTGTTAGTATAATCGTTCTTCAGTCGTGGTACAGTGCAACTGACTCATTTTCAGCTTTTTAGGTTTGAACTGTATTCCAGTCTTACCTCACTGAGAGGACATCCTGGTCCCAAGGAGAGTCACAGTCTAGTGGGGGAGACAGACACAATGTAGTGTGATGTGGGCCCTGCTAGGGGGAGGCCTGGAAGACAAAGAGGGATTGAGAAGGGAGATCTAATCACCTGGCCAAGATGGAGGGTGTCAGTCAGAAAAATGGTGCCAGAAGTGATGGGTCTTTTTTTTTTTTTTTTTTTTTTATCCTCACCTGAGGACATTTTTTCATTTTTTTGTTCAGATAGAGTGGGAGGGAGAGAGAGGAAGAGAGAGAGAGAGAGAAACATCGACGTGAAAGGGACACATCGAGTAGCTGCCACCCGCACGACCAACCAGGGCCGGGGACAAACTGCAACCGAGGCACATGCCCTTAGCGGGAACCGAACCCGGGTCTCTCTGGACTGCAGGCCGACGCTCCAACCTCTGAGCCAAACTGGCCAGGGCAGTGATGGGTCTTAAAGGTGAGAAAGGAGTTCATAAACAGGAATGTGGTGGAAGGGCATTTCAGGCAGAGGGAACAGCATGTGCAAAGACACAGAGACACATAAACGCATGGTGTGGCTGGGGAATCAGAAATTGTGTTCCCAGAACCCTGTGGGCAAAAGCTGCACTTGCTGATAAACTTTAAAATGCATTGTGAGTATGAATAGACAGAGCACAGGGATTTTTAGGGCAGTGAAAATACTCTGTATGATATTATAATGAAAATACTCTGTATGATGTTATAATGACTATAATATATTACATGTCATTATGTATTTGTCTAAACCCACAGAATGTACACCACCAAGAGTGAACACTAATGTAAACTATGGACTTTGGGTAATTGTGATCTGTCAATATAGGTTCATCAATTGTAACAAATGTACCGCTCTGGTGGGGGATGTTGATCACGGGGAGGCTGTGCATGTGTGAGGGCGTGAGGTGTATGGGAAATCTCTGCACCTTCATCTCAATTTTATTGTGAACCTAAAACTGCTCTAAAAAAATTGTTTTAAAAATGCATCGTGGGAAGGGAAGGCCATTCTTAGGAAGTTTGGAGAAGGACAGACACTAATTTTTCTGGTCAACAAATACTTATCGACTAGTTGCTGTGGGTCTGGCTTTGAAGGTGATAGCAATATCATAGCATCTTCTGTCAGGGAGCAGGAGAAACTGGCAGTAAAATGGATCTGAACAGCACCAAGTTGCTGCAAGAGAACCTAGCAGTGATGCCTAACTCAGGACGCCAGCGGGCTAGGGAGGTTTCCTGGAACAAGTGAGATCCACTGTGCAACCTCAGAGCAGACAAGCGCAGCAGGGGCAGGAAGAGTGTTAAAGGCAGAGGGAACCACACAGGTGAAAGGATTGGAGAGGGGAGAGAACCCTGCACATCTAGGGGGCTGCAGGTAGTCCAGGAGGTGAGATAACAATATGTCAGGGAAGAAGAGCAGGGGAGGGAGCCTGAGAGGTGGGAAGCCTGAGGGCAGTAGGAAAGAAGGTGTGGTGTCTTTGCATTTGAGGTCAGTGGGGGGCAAGGGAAGGTTTCGGGCAGGTAGAGTAGTAACTGATTTGTCCTTTAGAAAGATTTCTGTAGTTACATATAGAGAAGGGGCCAAAGGAGGTTAAATGAGATAGGAGATTTTTCTGGCAGGATGTCAAGAGAGGGACTCTAAAGGACCCCAGACCCCTGGTGGTAGCATAGTGACCTAGGTTTGAGGTCCTGGTCCCTGCTCTCAGGCTGCCTCCTGGCTGGCCCTGGGTCAGTGCCTTCCCTCTCTGGGCCCCTTTCTCTTCATCTGTAAAATGAGGGCATTGGGCTGGATAATTTCTAGGGTCCTTCCAACCTTAAGAGTCTATGATGGAGGAGAAAGGCAGCCAAAGGGTATTTTGGTCCTGATATTATAGGACAGGTGAAGTTCGGAGTGTCCTGAAAAACCACTAAAAGGGAGTCTCTGTGCGTGGCCACCTAGTCATTACCCTGATTCACCCTGCCAAGGACTGATTCCAGCTTCTGTCCATCTTGTTTTCCCCAGGGCCCTTTCTCCCCTGCATTCCGGCCTGTGCCTATAAACAGTGCTTCCTGTTGGCATTCTGAAGGCACAGGATGCTGGCCCCGCAGGCCTGAGGCGGGTGACTGAGGCCATCCCAGAGTAAACACAGCGGCCTGAAGCACATGCCACCTGGGTGGTCAGAGCCTGTCATGGGCTGGGGCACCAAGAAGGGTTGCCTTTGGAGCCTCTCTGAACTGCCTCAGCTCCGCCCCATCTTGCGCTGGCTTCTACCCCCAGGCAGGGAAGCTTGCTTTAGGCCTGCCTGGAAAGCCCTGAGCTGCCAAGCTGCAAACTGCAAGCATGCTTGACCAGTCTGGGTTTGCTAGACCGGGGTTTTCAAGAATCCCTTTCTTAACTGGGGAGGGTGGTACCTGCTTGCTGGAGTGCAGGGAGAATTTAACTCCGTCCCCACTCATCAAAATGTCTTTGAGTGCTGACATTGTGCTGGGCTTTGGGGATCCAGGCAGGCAAGAATTCCCTGGGAATGTGTCTCTCAGACCTTTGGACCCCGGCTGGTAGTTGGAAAGGTTTATATCATGATCCAGTACACACATAAACACCTGCATACATATGTATGTATTCTTTCTATGTGTGATGTACTATGACATTTTCTATTTAATTTTTTTAAATGCTAGTTGCTATCTACAGAATTGATTTCACAACGCTCTGAGGGTCAGGACCAGCCATTGGTAGGCCATAGTTCTAGGCAGCCTTCCCTAACCAACCTGCCCCTCCCTTCCTCATCCCCTCCACTGCTCCACGGGGTTAGGTGTCTGCTCTGTGCCCCACAGGCCTCACTGACAGCACTTAGCCTGAGACAGTAGGAGTAGTTTTATTTGCCTGTCTGCCCCCTAGAGAGGGAGCTTCTTGAGGGCAGGGACTATATGACTATGTCTGATTCATCACTGGGTCCCCTGCACCTCACACAGGCCCCACGACTAAGAGCTGATCATGAAAGCAGGCAGGTGGGCAGAGGACCCACCCACAAGTCCCTCATATTCTTCAACAAATTATACAAAATTCAGCCCTGGCACATAATAAACAACTTATTATTTTGAGTAGTAAAAACCATCCATTATAGTCATGTGCCACTTAACGATGGGGAATACGTTCTGAGAAATGCGTCGTTAGAGGATTTCATCGTTGTGCGAACATCACAGAGCACACTTACATACCCCTAGATGGTCTAGCCTACCACACACCTTCGCTGTGTGGTCTAACCTATTGCTCCTAGGCCATAGCCTGCACAGCATGTCACTGTACAAAACAATGCAGGTTAAATCAATCACAAGAGAAAATGACACAACCAAGAGACACAGTAAACATGATACAAAGTATAGTACAGTGAATACATAAACCAGCAGCATAGTCATTATTACCGTTATCAAGAATTGCGTGCGGTACATAATTGTGTGCCTATGCTCTGGTGTGACTGGCAGCGCCGTGAGTTTGTTTACACCAGCGTCACCACAAATGTGTTGTGCTCGACCTCACAGGGGCTATGATGTCACTAAGCGATAGGAATTTTTCAGCTCCACTATAATCTTATGGGACCACCGTCGTATGTGTGGTCCGTGGCTGTCCGAAACATTGTTATACAGTGCATGACTGTACTTCTCTGCACCTCTAAAAGCTTGAAAGCTTAGGCATCAGAGGTCTCAAATCGGCAGCTCGCAACCACAGCTCAGGGAAGGGAATGATCGCCGTGGGGGATCCTTGCCTGGCCCTTGCTAAGCGCCTTACCTGCTCATCAACTCTGCTTTTTCCTACCAGCCAAGTGGGCCGTTGGCAGTGATGACACCTGGTCTCAGATAGGTTAATAACTTGCTCCTGGTCACACAGCTGGTGACAGAGTCAGAGTCGAACCCAATTTGGCCCCAGCTCTGTCCTTATTCTCCTTGTCAGCTGTGTTTTGCAGTTTATTTTTTCCTCAGCTATCTCTGCTCCTAGACATGACTCATTCGCAGTTGTTCCTCCACCAAGCCCAGTTCCTGGCACCCAGTGGGACCGAAGTGATGTTCCTAAATGAACAAAATGGTCCATTTTTGAGTCGTAAGACAAAAACACCACAGTTCCCAAACTGAGATGCTGCCTGATTTGATAAAGGGTCCTTTACACACCATGGGCCAATAAGGAAGCACTTGAAGGTATTTGGGACAATTACCTTTAATCTGGTGGGAAATTGGGAGATGGACTCGGACCCCTCCCCCTCCTGCCCGCCCCATTCATTCCTCTCAGGGAGGAAAAGCCAGAGCCCTTGGCAGCTTGCACGCATGTCTCTTCGTGTAGCTGTTGCTGCCTCAATGTTACTAGCAGAAATCATTACAGAATAACTGCACCACTAATCCTTACTCCCTCCCCGCAATTAATGACGCCCCAGGCGAGTGTCTCAGCTGAAAGGCACATTATTAATATTCAAAGGAAAAAACCCTCATAACCATTTTAACATATACAACTAACAATGAACTAAATTTGCTTTGTGGAAGACAGAGAGTGAGCATCCCAAATTAGTTTATGTAAAAGCTGAAATTCTTTCTCGAAAGGTCTCAGTACCATCCTCAAAGAATATCCTGATCATCAGAAATGCCGTTAAGATTCCCGCCAACATTATCCCCTTTGTTGTCTGAAATGTTGAATCAAGCACATCTGGCAAATGTCCTAGAGCTCACAAATCTTTCAAACGGCGGATAATTCCCGATGGTTAAAGAGATAACGCCACCGCTTAATCCTGCTGCTCTTCAAAATAGCGCCAACTTTCCTTCAATCAGAAACAATGGCCTTGGCTTCTTAAAGATAGCGCATACTAGTGATTATTTGCAGAGAAGGCTCCTTTGCGGCTGAACCTGTGGGTTCCAGACAGAATTTAAAATCAAGATCGCAAGCCTCATTTGAATGTGTGCTCAGTTAAATGGACAGTGGGAAGAAAGGGTATGAATTGGGGTCCAAAAAGTGACCTGGCCTGGGTGACTTGCTGTCGGTGGGAGGGGACTGTGGTTCCACCAGATGAGGACAGGTGAAGAATGAGGATGAAGATGACGACGTGCTGAGAGTCGACACTGACTGAGCGTTTACCACGCACGGGACATTCAGCGGAGGAGGAGGGGTATTGGCATGGTGCCTGTTTGACAGATGAGGAAACTGAGGATCAGTGAGGTTAAAGAATTTCCCTAGGAAGTGGGATTCATACTCAAGCTCACCTGCTTCCAGAATTTTCCTCTTTCCCCCTCGCCAGGCCGGCTCCAGGACCATCTGTCCACAGAGGCAGGGGCGTGGCGCTCCCAGACAGTGGTGTTTGTCTGCTCCCACCCACCTGGACAGTGAACCCCTAGAAGAAAGAGCACTTGACCTCCTGAAGTTTCTCTGGGATTATTTAAGCAGTTGAAAACTGGAAACATCCCAAATGCTCAACAGGGGGGAACGGGTTGAATAGCAGATGGTATGTTCTTACAATAACATACAACGCAGCCATTAACACGGCTGCGATGGAATGGGTCTGTTGATATACAGAGGTGTCCATAGTTTACATCAGGTGACAAGCAGGCCAGTAACAGCAACCAGCACGCACTGAGTGCTTACTATGTCCGATGCACTGACTTGAGCACTTGACATATTTCATTTTATTTTATTTCATCTAGTCCTCACAGCAACCCTGTGAAACAGTGGTCTTTATTCCAGCAGTTCCACTTTACAGATGACGAAACAGAGGCGAGGTGAAATGCTGTGCCCAGAGTCACACAGTGATAAGTGGCAGAGCTGGACTTGGCACCCAGGTGTAGCTGACTCAGAGGCAAGGAGGACATTTAGCTGGTTCTGAATGAGAAGCTGGAGTTTACTAGTGAAAGAGCAAAGCCAGGGCCTTCCTGGTACCCCAGAGATGTGCAGTTACCCCAGGACTATGAGAATGCAGGGAGGTGTTTTTGAGTTCTCTGCCTACTGTATTGCTCAAAAACTGCCCAAAGAACAAGAAAGAGTCTTCCTATGCCACCAACAAACCCAGACTCCTTTAGTCTTGAAGCCACAGCCTTCACCTAATAGGTGACCAGAGAGGACAAAAGACCTGCCTGTCCCCACACGGTCTGTCTGAGGGCTGTGGGGCTAGACCCCGCTTTCCCACTGCCAGCCAGGCCTCCTTCCGCAAACCCAGGCTGTCTGTCCGCGAGGTGTCCCTTGTGGGTTCCGAAAAATGGCCGAGCCAGTCTCCCGCACCGTCCCTCCCGCAGTCATCTCTCAGCAAGACAAAAGGCAATTTACCCAAATGTTATAATCACCTGCAGGCCGGCAGGCAGGAGCAGCCCGCCTTGTCTGTGGCATTGTTAGCAGCGCCATAATGAAGGCTTTGTGGGGGATAATATCACACTTGGAACTGCCAAATAAAATGCTTGCACAGATCACACATCCCGACAGCACCATGGGCACCGGCGTCAAGCAAAAGGGGCACAAAGGGAGACGGGAGTGCTGAACGCCTCCCCCGTGCCAGGGACTCCATCCCTTCCTAGTCCTTTGAGGAATGTGTCAATAGCCCTCAAACTGAGGGGAAACTGAGGCTCAGAAAGTAAGTTAGTCACTGACAGATGCAGCTAGTAAGAGGAAGAATTGGAATTTGAACCCAGCTCTCTCTGACACCAGAGGCCACGCTCTGAATCAGCAAGATGTGCTGTGTCCTGTCTGAGTCACGGGCCTCTCTGAGAATCTGGGAAGAGCTATGGACCTTCTCCCCAGAGAAGTACGCTTGAACCCACGGAGAGAATTTTGCCTACAGAGGGTGGAATCGGCCCCACCAGGGTCTTTGCTCCAGGAATAACCGCCTGCCCAGCTTGCCGCCTCTCCCTGCCTGACCTGCAGGAATTGCCCCTTGCCCTCCTGGAAATTCCCCTTTTAGCTGTGCCCATCAGATTCTGGTAAGAGTCCGTCCCCCTCCCCGCACTGCAGCCTCCTGGAGGCATCCAAAGGACACAGCTTCCCCTTCCGTGGCTGGATCAGCCCGGGCCAGCACGGCAATGGCATGTTTTGTCTCCTCTAACAGGAGTGGATGCAAGGCCAGAGCACAGGGGCACAAGCCACACCTCTCTTCCTCAGCCCGACTCTGGAACTCGCAGTTGGCGGAGAGCCCTGCCAGACCTCAGGCAGGAGAGGCAGGCAGGTTAGGGGCCGGCCTTAGGGACAGCCAGATCTCCCGCCAGACCCCAGCGCTGCCATTTGCCGACTGCATGACCTTGAGCGAGTCTCTTAACTTCTCTGAGCATCTGAAAAATGGGGGCAGAACAAGGACCTTCCTCCCAGGGTTGTGGTGAGCACCACTGAGATGATGCAGGGCCCAGCAGGAGCCGTGCCTGGTCCATGCGGAGCTCAATGCGCATCAGCGATCACAACTGCCACTGTCTACACCTGTGTGGGGGTGCCGGTGGGAAGCAGGGTCTTCCTTAACTCCATGCCCCAAAGGGAGGAGCCAGTGTCACCTTCACAAACTGCCCTCTGACCTCCTCCCACCTGCTCTTGATGCCGATTCTAACACTGGACTGGAGGCCTGTGGTCCTGATCTTTCTATCCAGATCCTCAGCACTGTCCTGGATGTCATCCTCATCATTTCTTATCCACCTAAGATCCCCCCAGACACAGACCTTCACTAAGCCCCCAGTGTCTCACTGGCCCCGCCGTCCCTCAGCCCTCAGCCTCTGCCAGCAGGAAGACAGAGGTCCCAACTGCCAGGCCTGTCCCTTCAGTCCATCCTCTGCACTCAGCTGGAAGCAGGGACAGAAGGGAGCAGGGGCCAGGCCAACCTAGTGATCTTGGCCTTGGTACATTGCTCCCCAGAACTGCCCGCGTACAGTGGCTAGGCATCATGAACATGTTTAGGGCATGCAAACTCAATTATCAGTGCTTGAAAGATAGAAGTGGGGACTGGGGAGGCAAGAAGAATAGCAATCATGTGTTGGTATTGGTGATTTGGCCTCCTCCCTCCACTCAGCACACACGTGCTCTGCAGTGAGTGTGGGGAGACGTGAATCAGGTGGTCTCCGGCCCGCTGTGCCTTCTTCATGTGAGCACCTTGTATTTACGGATATGTGTGTGCTTTTTACTAATGTGGTCTTCATCTGGACCTTGACTGCAGAAATAACTGCTCCCACAATGTCAGAATACTGGCTGTGTGGAGTCAATGAGATGACCGTCTCCAGCATGGGGACTTCCTAAGAGATTCCCAAGGTTCGGTATGACGATGGGTACTTTTCCCTTTACCCACCAAATGGAGGACCTCATACTCCCTGAGACAACACCAGCTGTGCCTGTGACAGAGGTGGTGATGAGAATTACACGAGATCAGGCATGCCAGTGCAGGGCATGGCACTGGGGCACGCACGGGCTCCCTGCTACCTGGTAGCCATAGTCCTTGCCCGACTCACCCTTCCCCAGCCAAAGTCCTAATCCAGCCCCAGGTCTGCTTTGGAGGCCTCACCCCAATCGTTTCAACATATTAAAACCAAACATATCCACACTGCCACATTAAATATTGTTTTTTGCTGTTAGCACTTTGAAAGGGTTTTTTAAACTTTGCTTGGTAAATTGTTTGACTACCAGTCTTTAACAATTGGCTGTGATTTCTGAAGGGCCATGTGCACACTGGAGAATTCTTGCAAAATGAGGAAACCAAGCCTACAAATTGGTTTCAAGTGTAATAAAATTGTTTTGATTTCTAAATTTAAAAATTAAGCCTAAATGCATTAATTATAACATTTATTAATTTCAGCTTTACAGATTCTCTTTTTATTTTAGAGCCAATCATTTCTCCAAGGCCCTTACATTTGCACAGGCCTTGCAAAGCTTGTGGGTGCTGGGCCCTGCACCTCTAGTTCCCATGGGTGAAGCGGCCTGGGCTAAGCCACCCTCCACCCACAAGCCCACCACCTGCCCTGCCCGGAAGATGCTTCTTTACGGGGAAAAGCAAGAGCAGTCCCAGGCCCCCCTCCTTCCCTGTGGCAGGCTGTGCCTGGGCAACAACCCTCAGTCAATATTGGTGATGCTGCGGCCTTGGCTTCTGGCCAGCACCACTGCCAGCAAAGTTCAAAGCTGCTTTCTTGTCAGGAGTTGTGCGGAGGGTGCCAGGGTGTGGCCACCTTCACTTTGGGCCCTGAGCGGAACCAGGGCCTGACCTTGCCCCACCAGCTCACGCAGCCCTGCATTTGCACAGAGGGTGTAGCCTTTGGGGACGGGCACCTGTGCACAAGCTGGGGTGCTGGGTGTGCCATGCACCTCCCACCCTGGTCTGCAGCCACGGTTCACACAGAGGCCTTGACCCCAGGACAAGAGCGCAGCCCTCACGCCAGAGCCTCCTTCCCCAGAGCCCGTCCTGCCTGGCATTTTGGATGAGCACTGAGCCATCTCTGTGGGTTGACGTGCCTTCTCCCTCGGCATCTGGTCACACACACACTCTGCCCCTGGCCGGCCACACACCACATGTCACATGCACACTGGCCATTTCCACGCGTGCACTTGCTCCTTTCACCTCAGAGCTTGCGTACTCACAGCGTACACCTATTCACGCTTGCACACACACTCACCCTGAGGTTCTCACACACGTTCGCCCATTGGGAAACATGCCCATCTGTGCCCGTGTGCACACAGACTCACTGAGTGTGAATTTCGCACCAGCACCCTGAGCCCTCCCTTCTGCAATGAGGTGGGCGAATTATCCCACCCCTCTAAGCCTCGGTTTCCTCATCTCGAATGGGCACAACCCCATCTCACTCACTGAGGAGAGGACGGGCATGACCCTCTGCCCACAGAGCTGGGCCCCTCCTAGGTGCTTGGCCAGAGTGAGCTCTGCCCTTCTTCCAAAGCTCAGACGCCTTGTTTCATCTTGGTCTCCTCCCTTTCCCATCCCCACCCTCCACCGCAGGGTGGGAGCTGCCCAGCACTGGGGACCGCAGGTGTGCTTGGCTCACAGGTATGCCAGAATCGGTAGCAGAATCGGCTTGTGGGCCCCAGTAACTCGAATCTGACCGTTTGCCCTCTCTGGGCTTGCCTGCCCCAGCCTGCCCACCTTGCTTTGAACAAAAACCATTAGCTGAGCTATCCTTAGACGATGATGATGATCTTGCAAAGGCCTCCCCCTCCCCGGCTCCTCCTCCACCCCTGCAGGAAACCAGAAGGCCCAGGGTTCTCTGAGTGAGTCCCTCAAGATCTCACCCTTGAAGGCATCCAGTTTGGGAATGAAAGACCCGTCAAAATGATAACCCTAGCTCCCACTTCCTGGGTGCCCCCCTAGTGCCATTCATCCTGGCCAGTCCTCACTCTGCCCTCTGCGGGAGGTCTGGTGAAAACCGACGTATGGATTGGGAGCCCAGCTCAGAGAGGGAGAGTGATTTGTCCAAGATCACCCAGGAAGTTGGCAGCAGGGCTCAGTAGGACCCAGAACTCCCAGTCTGTGCTGTGCTGTCCCACATGTCCTGATGTCCCACCTTGCAGAGACAACTTATGTCTTTTCTTTTGGTTCGGGGCATTTCCTGCACACCAAGCATGGTGCTAAGCACTTCTTAAGAATGATCTCCCTTGCTCCTCGCCAGAAACCTTCCAGGCAGGCACCTTCGCAGACGAGGAAGAGACCCAGAGAGGTGCTCTGAGCTAGTGGCGGCCAGCTGAGCTCTGTAGCCTGTGCTCTTAACCATCGTGCCACACTGCCTCCCTGCCAACCGTCTAGGGGCTAATATTGCCTTGCATCTGTCATGACGTTTTCAGACTCTCCTCTTTCCCACCAGTTCGCGGACCTGCAGACTGCACTAATGACATCCTCGGTGACCTGGGCCCCTCAGTGGCCTGTGCAGGCCTGCCCCTCCCACCCTCACTGTGAGGCAGGCCCCGGGCCCGCCGGGGCTTTGAGCTTTCTGAGTGTGGTTGGCGCCCAGGTATGAGCCCAGACAGCCCATCCTCTCTGTGCGGTGGGGCTGCTCAATCCATGGCCTCAAGACAGAAAAGGAAACAGCAGCTGGCAGCCGTGGCCCTGCACTTGGCATGTGCTTTGCCCTCAGGAGCTCCGTTTGCTGAGGGAGGGGAAGAAATTCTTCCCCCTTTGTCCAAATCCCACAGGGTAAACCTATTACTTTTATGTCCCCAGATTGACATTACTTTATTCATTCGTTCATCATGTATTAAGCACTTTTTAAGTGCCAGATATCTGTGCTGGGGCCTGAAGACCTGAAGTGAATCAGATATGGCTGCTCCAGGCCGGTGGTGGCGAGTGTGACCGACACCATGACCTTGGCCTGGGCCAGGGACGGTGACATCCAAGCAGGGCCCATGGGGGCAGAGAACAGCCAGGAGGGCACGGGCCCCAGCCACACACATTCATGAGGGTCCTTAAGTTTGGATTGTGACAGGACTAAAAACCATGTTCGTCAGACAACTGTAAATGCCCATCCCCTTGTCTGACCACACAGCCTCTGGTGCCCTGTGGGTTTAGACTGCTTTGAAAGAGATACTGGAATAACACACTTATATTACATTTGGTTGCTGACGCTAAATGCATTAATTTGTCAAATGTACCTGTTTCGAATATACCACAATTGCTCTACTCTTGTTTAGGTCTGTCTTCACTCCTGTACACACCAAGGCCCAGAAATAGCAGGTGCCCTGGGCCTCTTTCTTGCGCTCTGAGAGGCCCTGCATCTGAACCGGCTCCTGAAAGGAAGCATGTTCCCCTTCGAGGAACAGCATGTACAGAGGCATAGAGGCACTAGTGAGCACACACCCACGGGCAAGTGCCACCCCTTAGGGTGGCTACATTTCACAGTGTGAGGTGAGTGGGGGAGGGAGGCAGGCTAGGAAGCAGGAGGAGGTGGAGGGCCTTGAAGTCCAGGCCAGGGCGTGGGGAGCCTTTTCAGGGGAGGCTTCCCAGAGGGGAGCTCATGGTCAGATTTGGGGTCTCTCTTGCAGCAAGTTCCTTTTCTTCTCTATAAGATGCCCAAATCTCCTAATGATGGGTGAGATTCACTGGGGTGGGGGTAGGAGGTGGGTGTGCAGGTGGCAGCAAGGTCGCTTCCAAAGCTTCAGAAGGAGACTCAAGGAATCCTTCTGCCCCAAAGGCAGCCAGACTGAAACTTGAAAATGCCTGAGTCAAGCCTGTGGACAACAGAGATAAAGTGCCATTTCCATCACATCATATCAAGGCAACACACTACCCACAGACTGACCACTGTTGATGCTGGCCTCGAGCACCTGCTTGAGATGTGCTGGTCAGGTTTCTCCACTACGAAGTCACTTTTACTCCCTTTCTGTGCTGTCCTCTTTGGGAGGAAGTCGCGATGCAGCCCACACTTACGAAGTGGGGAGCTCTGTCCATCTCCTATTCACATAAATTACTTGAGATTCTTCTACACAGGAGATTTGCCTACTCTCCAATTTTCATGCATTTTTACCAACATTTTTATGCTGGGTCTTTTTACTGTTTAGAAGTTCAAGAACCCTATTGGTATTTCCAGGAACCTACAAATATTTTATTTCAATTACTAAAATGCATTAAATTACCAAGGCATTAAATTGGAGGGTAGGGGAAAAGCCAGTAATTATTTTTATTTTTTTCTATTGTTGACACACTTTAATAAGAGGCTTGGGAAATACCCAAAGTAGAAGACTCTCTCTCGTCCCGCTGCTCAGAGGGACCATTATTCACATTCGCGTTGTTATTTTTAATTTTCCTTCTGTGCACAATTTTTACACGGGTTGTACTATGTAATTTTGTTTCCTGCCTCTTCCCACCTTTTTTTGTTTATCATATCAAACACAGTTCTCCTATGTTGAGAGACAGACTTCATAACTATATTCTTTCAATAGCTGCTAAATATCCCCTCACGTGGCTCCCAGTGTCCCACCCCCCAAATTTAGCTCAGTGCATAGCACGTAGCCGGTGTTTAGAGATAATTTGTTAAATGAATGAATCTATGACAAAGTAATCACTCTCTGTTTTTAGAAATGTAGGTTATTTCAGTTTCCTTGATTCTAAAGAGTACTGAGAAAATAGATCAGTCCCTCAGGACGGCGTCCCAGAGTGGAGTTACAGGGCCAAGGGGGCCAAAACTTTTCAAGAGAAATGCAGCAAACCAGAAGTGTCCCTCCCCCTCCCCTGTGAACCACCAGCAATTGTGCCCAGGGTAATAATTTACAATTGATTAAAGAGTTTGTGGGGTGTTTTTGTTCCCATCATTTTCCCCCTCCTCACCCCCCCCACCCCACCAAAAAGGGGAGAAATTATCTGAGAAGGTGAAGATGTTCTCAGACAATCATATTAACATATTCCAACAATCACAATTTGCAGAATAGTAATCACAACTCCCGGGATCTGGGAGGCATTAATCAAAGCGGCAGGTTTAATTCCATTTTAAATATTGATGAAGCGTACTTGGGATGCCTCACCCCGGCGGGCAGGGCCCGGAGCCTGGAGCCTCGGTGGGCCAGGGGAGGCGGAGGGAGGGTTGGCGAGCAGCTGCCGGGAGGGGAGGCATCTGTGATTCAAATTGGTGGCTGTGCAGCCAGGTAGAGAGTGAAAGGGGTAGTGAAGAGGGCTGTTAAGTCCATTGCTGTCAATTTGTAACGATCAGGGAGGGGCCGAGGACTGGTTCAGCACAATGCGCCCGGTTTGTGTGGTTTCAGGGGTTACCAGTGAAGAGGTTGCAGCTGCACTGATTCGAATAGCCTGGAGACTTCAGCACTGTAATTACCAACCGGGCTGCTTGCGGTGTGGTGGCAAAAGTGGGCTTCACCAGCGCTTAACTCCTTGTATGCCGCCGCTCTCCGCCCCACCCACCCCGGGGCTGGCAGCCGCACTCAGATTCCCAGGCAGCCTCCCCAGGGGAAATCGAGGCCCACTAGCTGCTCAGGGCAGTCTTCCGAGCATGCCAGGCAGCAGCCTTTTTCCTTAGGTCACACAGGAAGAAACAGCGGAGGCGGGGGCAGCCTCACCTGCCGGCACCACCACTTCGGCTTTGGGGTGGGAAGTCAGGCTCAGGAGTCTGAGGAGCTGTGGTCTGAATTCCAGTGAATGCAGACCTGGGAGAAGGCTTGTCCCCTCTATAAAATGGGGTGCTCTCCCCTGCCCTATTGGGCGACCGCCGACTCAGTGAGATCTGGTGTCTGGAAAGCACGAAGCACCCAGTAGGCTGTCAGTATGCCTCCATCTCCCTGATCTTGGGCCTGGTGCTTTCACAGAAGAGGGAGGTGGGCAGGGGGGCCTGACTCGGAGAGCAGGATTTCTGCTGGCCCTCCCCGCTCCAGCCCTCAGGGAGTCCCCTTGTTCTCCAGCTCCCGCCCTAGGTCACTCAGGGAGGATGGGTAGGCAGAGGCATGAGCTCCCGCATGAGCCCTGAGAACTGCTTGAGGGCAGGGGTTTGGGCTCGTTCTCTCTGTCCCCGGGCAAGGCACAGGGGGAAGCAGGAATGAGGGAGGGACAGCAGGCAGACAGCATGGTGCTACCAAGGCTTGGCCGGGAGCCTGGTGAACGAAGCACGTGTACAGTTCAAAGACCCACTCATGGAATATAACCCCAGGGAGTTCTCCCACATACCCATGAAGGGATGTGCCCAAGAACATTGTCCCAGCATCGTTCCTGGTGATGGAGGCTGGGACAACCTGCAGGTCCACCGCGGGAGGATGGGTGGTAAAATGTGATGGAAGCCCACAGTGGGATACTAGGTAGCAGTTTGCTTGTTTGTTTGTTTTTAAAGCTATACAATGGGAGAATTAGGAAAGATCACCAAGAGCAAATGTGTGTCATTAGAGACCAAGGCTAAGATCATCCACCCCCTATATTTCCAAGTACCATATACAGATGCAAAAGATGGACCGTGGAGAAGGCTGATAGGAGAGAAAATTGGTTCATTTGAAATATAATAGTGTAGGGGACAGTGCGGGTACCTGGCCCACCAGAAAGATGAATAGTGGCACCTAACGCAAATTAAGCCTGAAACATCACTGCAGGCAAAAGCAACAACCTGAAGCTGTCCTGGGTCAGACACATCAGGAGAAGGCAGGTTCTTTGGAAAAGACAACAATGCTGGGGAAAATAGAAGGCAGCAGGAAAAGAGGAAGACCAAATAGGAAATGGATTGGCTCCATAGAAGGAGCTCAGTCCACAGGAGCTGAGCAGGGCTGTTGAGGACAGGACGCTGTGGACATCACTCATTCATAGGGTCACCAGGAGTCAGGGCTGACTCAACAGCATAAACACCAGAAGCAAAGAACTAGCTGTCCGTGCAGCTATAAGACTAGATCTTGAAAATGTACTGTTGAGTGAAAAAAAATAAGACAATGAAATCCACAGCACAATGCCATTTGTGTAAATTAAAACCACATTTGCACACAAAACAGTACATATTTTACAGAGCTGCATGCATTTTTAGGGGTATATATGCCACCATTAGTCTCTGTCGTGGTTGGGGAGGGGCTGGGTGTGGGTTTGGGGGATAAAGGGGAAAAATGAAAATAAAGGCAGTCTGCAGAGGGGCCTGGAAGAGAGACGACGGAGGTGGACTGTGGGCTGAAGAACGTGTCTCACTCGGCGCTCTCGGGTTTAAAGAACAGCCCAGGCCTGGTAGTCGAGCAGCCCTAGGTTGGAGTTCGAGCTTTCCGCACACTAACACTGTGGCTGTGGACAAGTGACTTGACCTCTCTGAGCCTGTTTGTCCGTCTGCAGAAGAGTGGGATTGTTGCCTTCATTTGGTCATGAGGGTTAAGTTAAGGGAGATCGATGTACGTAGGGCCTGCATGCACACCAGGTCCTCTCCATTCCCCACTGGAAGGATCTGAGTAAACAGAGGGTGTCAGCCCCCTGGGTCCAGAATGGAAAACCCAGAAAGAAAACTAAGATCTGTAGGCCCTGGCTCCCAGCACTGCCGGCAAGGCCCGGGCCCTCCTGGGGGTGCTGTTTGTGCATGTCAGACTGGGCAGTTGCCGGAGTGAGCTGCCCTCTGAGTACCTGTCAGGCGGCCCACTCAGACTGGCCGGACAACGCCATGCCTGCCTCCATCAGCAGCAGCCACCAGCTGTAAACCCTTTTGTGTTCAATTCCCCCACAACCAGGCACTCACAGGCACCTGAAGGATCTGGGTTTAGTGAAAGGTCTGTTCCTTCCCAACACAGAGCCAAAGAGACTGGCTGCCAAGGCCACCCCTCTGTCCTGGAATTCACCCACGTCCCAAGACCCCACCTGGGGGTCTCCCAGGGCAGGGAAGGCCCAGTGAGCCCCAGGCATGACCAGCTCTTCCTCTTCCCTTGCAGATGATGACGAGCATGAGTGGATCATCCGGACGTGTCGGAAGGGCTGGGACGAATTCGTGGGTCACAGGCCCAAGCTGTGAGCTGGGCAGCTGCCTCCGCCAGAGGTTTCCCTCTGCTCCGCTGGCCCCAGCTGGCCTTGGGGGCAGGCTGCAGTTCTAGAACCTGGCCTTTGACTCAGGAATAAAGGCTAATGTGTGCAGGCGGTGTGGGTTTATTATCTCTGCTCCTTACAATGGTCTTGCAAGAGAGGGAATCTGAGGTTCAGAGAGATTGAGTGACTTACCCTAGGTCACACAGCACTTGATTCCAAGTCCATCTGAGGACAAAGCCCAGATTCTTTTTACTATACCAAGTTGCCTGCCTTACCAGTCTTGGTCTCGCAGGGCAGTACAGTGGGATGACTGTGCCCAGACTCGCAGCTGGTACCTTCAGGTAGGCCTAGGAATGATTACCCAGGGACTGCCTCTCCCTCTTGGCAGCAACCCCATTTAAGCCTTATACTTTAAGCCCAGAGTCAGTGTGTTGCCACAGAACAAGCATAGCTTTGGCATCGTACACACCTACATTTAAACCCCAGCTCAACCATAGGTATCATGTCATTTTGGGCAGATCACTTCACTTCCCTGAGCCTGTTTCATCATCTGTAAAATGGGTAGGATGATGCTGAAAACAACAGGGTAGCTGTGTGGACTGAATGAGATAATACCAGGAGCTGGCACTGAGCAGGTGTTCGATGTGTGTTTGCTTTAAAGAAGAATTTGTTAGCTGTGCAGAGTTATTCCTGAAAATCACCCCCCAGAGATCAGGTGCCAGCTGAAGGCCAGAAGAGGAAGACATGACATGTTCTAGGGCCACCCCTGGGCCACAAGCATCCTGGATCTTTGTATAACTGTCCCTCCTTAGAGGCTGATCGATTTTGCAGGTACCCCCTCCCCCACTGTGCCCAGTCCTCTGGCTCACCAAGAGCTGCCCAGGAGGAGTCAGGCCTAAGAGGGTTCTTCTGTCGAGGTCTGGCCCTCAAACTAGGTAGCCAGAGGTGGCATGCTGGGTCAGAGCCAGGAGTGAGAGGGAGGCCTGTGCCCATGCACCTGCACCATGGAGGGGTCATGGGATGTCACCTCTCTCTGAGGCAACAGTCACCTTGGTAGAATGACAGGGTTGAGCTCCACTGGGGGGTTCCAAACTGGGTTTTGAAAACAGAAGTAATATTCATCCCTGTAAGTACATACACACACAAAACTAAAATGAAACTAAACTATTTTCAAAGATACACATATATCTAGATCAACATTTGATAAATGGATTGGAAGAGTGGAGGGGGAGGGGGAAGAGATGGGGTCAGAGATGGAGTGCAACAACTAATAAATAAAGAGGGGGCCCTACAGGGGTGACGACCACGTGCACCCTGAGCTGAAGTTACAGGGACTGCGCAGGGCCGCTGTGCTGGGCAGGTGGGAGGGAGCTGGGGAGCCTCTGCACCAGACAGGGCAAATCCCCTCCTCTCCTCCCGAGCTTGGGCTTGAACAAACCGTTCTGCTGCTTTAAAAAAAGTTGGCAGTGAGCAGAAAGGTGTTCTCGCTCAGTCCCCAGATTACATGGTGGCTCTGGAACCAGCGAGGCCAATATGAGACCCAGACTCCTGCCAAAGTTCGAGCCTGGCTCCCTTCACATCACCCTATCAAATCCTCCCCCATCTTCCAAACAGGCTCCTCTGCGCCTCCCTCCCTGGCCCCAGCACCTCCTCTTTGCAGCTATTCTGTGAACTTCTAACCTGACTAGACCCCCTGGACCCCCACAACACGCTGGTGGGATCCGTCTGTTCGCAGCATTTGCCAGACCGAGAGCTCCTCCAGGGCAGTCGGCTGCAGAGTCGTGCTCAGCAGTGGGACAGAGGACAGCAGCCAGATTTCCTACAGCGCTGAGGTTGAGGAAGAAACCCACCGTCATGCCTTCATGACGCTCAGTTTACTAACCAGGAAACAGTGCCAATTTCCCAGAAAGGGGACTGCACTGCGGTTCAGGGGCCTGAGCCCTTAACCAGAGCGCAGGAAAGAAATGGAATCGCACCGCGTCCTGGATGTAAGTGCCAGCACTTCTACTTGCATTAACTTTATTTATTACACAAATAAGACATTTACAAAGCACAACATGAAAGGTAGGTAACAAAACAGACATTGGTTTTACAAAAAGTGCTTACAATTTTTTTCCGTGTGTGTGCGTGTGTGTGTGTGTGTGTGTGTGTGTGTGTTTTCCCCTTTTGTATTTAAATAAATAGTCTTGATGGCCTGTACTTTCCCAGGCTGCTCTAACAGGCTAGTGGAGACATGTCTGAACTGCAACATGCTACGATCACGTGATCCAAGCAAGGAACAGACCCTGGGGGAGGCTCAAGGCAGAGTGGGTACTGGCCGACCCTGGTAGGGCTTGACTGGCCATCAACTACATGGTTGCTCTTGGGGCCTCGGGAGCAAAAATCAAAGGAAAGATTCGAATTCCCTAAGGCCAGGGATCAGGCCTGAACCGCTCCTGTTAGCATCAGCCCCCAGAACAGGGCCAGGAACATGTGATTCACTGGATGAGTTCTGGACTGAGCCGTACTGACCACGCTCTGAGTGGTGCCTTCTCTTGGCCCTGAGTCAGCTGGGACCGTCTTCGGAAGGGAAAGGAAGCAGGTTCCCTTCTTGGGCTGCACCCATGCCTCGCCTTTCTCCAGGTCCCAGAGCAAGAATGACATATAGATTTTCATGTTAAGCGCCAACTTCAAGCATCTGAATTCTGAAACCTCATCAGACTCGGTAACAGAGAGTGCTGTAATTGACTAGCGATGTCTGCCATGGGTGAAAACAGGGACAGATGATACGCATGTGCCGTGGACTTGCTTCCCCTGTCCTAGAGTCTCCTTCCAAAGGCAATGTATCAGGAGGACTTGGGCTAAACCGTGCTTGCTAGCAGCCTCTAGTGGGAAATGCATCCGGACACCAAGTACTTGTAAGATGACAGGATAAACTTGGGACAAATGGGCGTCCCCCGAAAACATAAACCATGGTCTTGTGTAGCCCAAGCCCTTCTGTTTGAGGTGGAAGAGTTGCAGCAGAACAGGGTGGGTGTGAGCACAGTTGTGTCTGGCCTCCGTTCCCAGGAGTGGGTGGGGTGCCCAGAGGTGTCAGCTGGAATCTTGGGCTGGGCACATTCACCTAGGCAGTGGGTACCCTCTCTCTACTCTGATATGGGTCCGGAATTAACATTCTGACTGCCATTTTCCTGGGCTCTGTTCCCCAGCCCCCCATGAGAGGTCCCCCCAAAAAAAGACATGGCCCACGCACCCCTACCAGGAGTCAACAAGTGGCCAACAAGGGCCCCCAATTCTAAGCTGCCCAAATATTTGGAAATGTCATCATATAGTTCAAACACCATCTCTGCTGTCAACTGTATACATATGTGCTGGGTAACTAGGTAGGAGGAGGGTCTCCCATATACACCCCAAGTTTTCTCTTTCCTCTCCCAGCCCAGTGTGCCACATCCTTTTCCTTGAGCTCCAAACCAATGGGGGTCTTGGTCCCCCACCCAGCCCCTGCCTGTCCCCCACCTCCTGGTGTGGGCAGCCCTCCATCTCTGCCCTGCTGGGCCTCTCAGGGTTGGTCAGTGTCTCTTCTCTCTCTGAATTAGCTTGACATAACTAGACAGATGGAAATGATAAAAATAAGAACATAAGCTTTCCTTTGGGGACATCCCGCAGACACTGTAGAGTTTTCCAGACAAAAGCAACAGAATGGATAACATTGGGAGTTGTCGGCTTTCAGAATTCAGAGATGGTTCCAAGGAAGTAGTGGGTAAAGGCCAACATGGGAGGAAAGAAAACCTGTAAACTAGGAGGCTGTTGGCGTTGCACAATTCAGTTCGGCCTTTTGCTATTGTAATCAGCTTAAGTGGAAGATGAGTCCTGTCTAAATGGAAAGACTGCACTGTTGTTTTCCCCCTGGTTCCAAAGTTCAGGGAGCTCTGCCTTCAGGAGGGCTCTGCGGTGCTCCTGGCGGGTCTGGTTCTCAGCAGGAGAGGGGACGGCCAGGCCCACGGGCCCAGCTGGTGGCGGGCAGGATGGCAGATGAGGGTGGATGTGGAGGTGGGTGGATCCTGGCAGCGCTCGGACACTGCGTTTCAGGGCTGAGGGGCGCTGTGGGGTGCCCATGGACCGATGCCCAGGTGCAGGAAGCGTCAGTACTGAAAAAGGATGACCTGCGGAAGGAGGGTATGGGAGGTGGCTGAGTGGGGGGCCTGCCCCCCTCAGCAGCTCCCCAGAGGTCCTTGAAGGCATGAAGAATGTGGATGGCTCAGGGCCCAGATCTGGGTTCAAATCCTAGCTCTGGCACTTACTTGCTGTGGGACCTTGGGCAACTGACTTCACCTCTCTGAGCCTGTTTCCTCGTCTGTAAATGGGAATGACAAGACCTCGCTGTCAGAATGGGAGGATTCGGTGAGATACGAGAGCGGCAGTGAATGTCTGCTGGGCACTGCGCCCAGTGCCTGGCCTGCCTCTCCCTGGAACCTCATCACGATCCCTCAGCGGTATCCCACCGTCATCTCCACTTTACAGGGGAGGGCGCTGAGGCTCAGAGAGGTGAAGATCAGTGAGCCCACTGAGGAGGAGGAGGACCCAGCGCTGCGGGCAGGCCTGGCTCCAGAGCCAGCTGTCTTCACTACATCACCGCCTGGACCTCTCCTCAGCCACCACGACAGCTGTCGTCATGCTTACGGCACACCAGGTGCACTTAGTCTTCACAAAGCCAAGAGGCAGATGGCTGAGACTTGCCGTGTACCTGACACTCAGTGAGTGACCAGGGACTGTCTGCCCGTCCCTCTCTCTTCCACCTAAAGCTCCTGGCTGACCTCTCATGCCACGGACACAGCCAGCTCCCTGAAGGTCAGGGCCAGGATTACTGGCTGCCTGGTCAATGGGATGACACAGTAAAGGGTCAGGTGGAGGCCTTAAGTGGTCCCGGGACATCGAGTGGGTGTGGCCATATGGCTGTTCCATTTTCTGATCAGGAAGGTTCCCTGCTCAGATCAGTTACCGTGAGGAGGAGATGGAGGAAAGCATAGCAATAACCGCCATTGATGGCTACTTTCTGTGTACCAGGCACTGTGCTAGGTTCTCTACATACACTGCTCATTTGTTCTCAGCAACAAGCGTGGGTGGTGGGACCTATTATTATCCCCATTTTGCAGCTACAGGAACTGAGGCTCAGAGAAGCTGACTGTGTTCCCGGGTCTCAGAGTGAGAAGTGGCAGAGCTGGGATCCACAGTCCGCCTGACTCAGCTCACACCGCATTGCCTCCCACTCGCCCAGCCTCGGGCAGTGCTCCCCTCTGGCCTCCCGGATGCCTGGCTTTGGGCTCTTATTAAAAGGGGGCTTCAGTCTCTCTAAATGATCAATGACAGCTCGGCCCTGATTTCTAAGCACCTTCTAAGCTCTGAAACTGTGGGATCGGGGGCCACGACCAAGAAGAAATGTGGCTCTGGAAACTCACAGGCGTTTGTGGCCAAAGGATGGTGTGGTGGGGGCAGAGGGTGCCACTCCCGAATGCTCAGGACCGTTCTCCTGGCCAGGCCAGCAGTGGTCCTGATGAGTGGGTTCAGGGGCCTGCCTCGGGGGGCACCGAGTCTCCTTATAGCCAGGCTGGCTCAGGCCTGGAGTGACTTGGGAGAAAGCCTACACAGTTCTGCAGTGACCGACCACACATAGGCCACTAGGCCCTAGGGTTTGTCAGGATGTGGACAGAAAAGGTCCCCAGGAGCTGGCAGGAAGGCTTGACAGTGAGAGGGAGAAAGACCACGGAGGAGAGGGAGGCGCTTTTCTGCAGAGCTGCTGGATGTGAAGTTGGGGACACAGCCCAGCAAGAGAGAACTCTGGCTCAGCAACCAAACCCAGGGGCCAGAAACCTACAGCCAGAGCTGCCAGACCCCAGGCTGGCTCATCCCCAGGCAGAACCAGACATAACCACAAGCTTCGCTGAGCAACCAGAAGGCCAGGGCTTGTCTCCAAGCTCTGAGCACAGCCCTAAAAACTTCCAAGGCTGAACCCCCTCCAGAGAGTGCCCACGCCCCTCACCTGGTGGTCCAGGCCCTTCATTATGTGATCCCTGTCATCTCCCCCCTACCTCCCTGGGCCTCAGCCACACTGAACAGCCCGAGTCCCTCAAACCCAGGCTCCGTGCATGCCTGTGCCTGGCATGTTCTCTGCTCCCAGTGTGGAATGCCCTTCTCCTCATCCCCTGCTTCTCCCCTAGAACTTCCACTCCTTCTTCTGGGTCCTCGAAGGCCATGTTCATCCCTCACTTCAAGTGCCCTGTCACTTTGGGGTGCAGCTACCCGCCTCCTGCTCTAAGCCACACCCTCCCTGAGGACAGGGACCATGCCTGCTGGCCTCTGCAGTCCCTGTACCAGGTCCTCCTGGACGAATGTGCTCCTGCAGGAGGGGGCAGCTCAGAGGCAGGCAGTTGGAGGACGGAGGCCAGCCCTACCCACGGAGGCCAGCCCTACCCACGGAGGCCAGCCCTACCCACGGCTCTGTGTGGCCCCAGGGCAGGCTACTGCTCTGTGTGAGCCCCTGTGTCTGCAGGTGTGAAACGGAGCCAGGAGCCAACGGTAACTCCTCCCAGGGGCACTGTGGGGGTTGAGGTCAGAGCACTGTGTAAACTGTGAAGTGCTGTGCGAAAGGATGTGGTTACTGGTCTAGGCAGACTTCAGAGTCCCACGGACTTGCTGCGTCCCTGGACCAGTCGTCACCTCTCTGAGCCTCTGTCTTCTTATCTTTACCGTGCGGATGCCATTGTCACACCCACAAAGTGGTTGGGAGGCATCAGACAATGTGTGTGAAGTGACTGCCGTGAACAGAGGAGCAGCTCTTACTGGGAGTACGGCAGTCCCAGAGGGGACATTCCCGGGACATGCTCGCCTGCCACCAGTTGCTGCGGGATTGTGCCTGGAGCACTACCACTCACTATAAACCCATCTGCCCAACTAGGTTGTCTGCACCTCCATACCAAACACCCTCCCCCATGGTGCCCAGCAGCGAGCCCAGCACACAGTAGGTGCTCAGTCAGGAGGCAGAGCCAGAGGGGCTGTCCTGGAGGAGTGCTCCTCCCCCGGCCACCCGCCAGAACCACAGGGCTGGGTATTACCTAGCAGATCCCTGGTCCTCGCCCAGACCTCGCCATCAGCTCTCTAGGGTCCAGGCTGGGCAATCTGCATCTTACAAACTACCCAGCTGATTCTGAAAGTCACACCAACACCCACCACGCTCTGCTGGACTCAAGGGCCCCTGGGGGCCCTTCCAGCTTGAAGGCCCTGGCCCTCTGCCCCTGGCCTACCACCCTGACTCCTGGCATACCCTGACCCCCGGCGCTCCCTGCCCCTCTGAGGACCACTGCAGTGATGTTTCTGACAGGCCTCCAGGAACTGCCACTGTCCGCCCCACAGACTCCTCACTCTCCACACTCCTCCACTCGCAGCCCAAGGCCCCCACCCCTCACTGTTCTTCCTCCCAAGCCTGTGTGCCAGCAATGCTGAATTGCTCACTGTTCCCGAGACAGCTTCTCATGCCTTCCCGCATGAATTCTGATTCAGCCTTCAGGCCTGGACTCAGACGTTGCCTTCTTCCAGGAAGTCTTCCTTGTGTGTTCCTGAGCTGTGCCCCCACCCTCCACTCCGCAGCTCCCTTGGCTCTCCATCACAGCTTGGTCACTGCTGGGTGTGTCTCCCCCTCCAGACTGTGGCCTCCTCAAGGGAGATGCTTTCCTCATCTCTGTGCTCCTGGCAACTGACTCGGGGCTCCTGGGCACAAGTCAGCACATAGCAAATGTCAGCTGAATAAATGAATAAGTGAATGACTAAATGCACAGGTTCTCATTCAAGCTCTGTGAGCTTGAGCTACCTGGGCCTCAATGTTCCCCTTTCTAAAATGGGGGTGTGACTTTGAGCAGTGGCTCTCCGACTAAGTGGGAGGTGTCTTGGAGCTGGGGGGGGGGGTGACTCCCTCTGCAGTTTCACCCAGAGCAGCTCCCTCCACTTTGATCTGCATTATGGGTTATGGAGAAGACATAACTGAGGTTTCCAGTGCTTAAGAACAAAACTTTCAAGCCACTGTACTGGGTGCTGTCTAAGCACCCTTCTGGGTGTCCAGACCTAATGCTGGAGCCAACCAGAGACCAGGATTCCACAAAGGAGACCTTGCCAGTAGACCAAGGTCACTTGCTGACCAGCTATCCCTGGGCCTCACAAGCTCGGGATATTCACTCCCAACAGACAGGAATAAAAAGGAAGAAGTAGGAGGACCCAGTGAGATGGTGGGAGGCAGGGTGGTGTGTGATATGAGCCCTCTCTGCAACCACAAAGTTTGAGCAAAGTAACTGAATTCAGAAATCTGAAAAAGAGAAGACCAGCCGTCGGCGGAGAGCTGCGAGGAGGGTGGTGCACACAGAACACACTGGCACCTGCTCAGGTGACTGTCGCGGGGGCACAGGGGGGCCTGAGCATGCTGGGCAGAGAGGCATGGTGCCTGCTCGGTGATGAGAAATGCTGCCAGAAACCCATCCCCACAGGATGGCTCTGACCCACCAGACCCAGGCTGGCTCCATTTACCTTCTCACCCCGGTTGGAGAGCGGCCCATCCATATCGGCTTTGAGGTGGACGGGGGGCGCGGTGTAAGGCAGCCGGCAGTGCACCTGCCCGCACTGTACCTGACCTGTGGACGAGAGGATGCCTTGGAGCCCACAGCCAGCCTCCACGCAGGACCCCACCTGCTCTGCTCGGCAGGCTGGAGCCCTGGGACCACTTTCACCTCTGCTACTTACCATTCGATTGACCCTGGGCAAAATTTCAATAGGATTAGCTGCAATGCTGTATGTGAAAGACTTCATAAAGTTCTATATGATAACTGTCCAGATGACTGATAAGCAAACACTCATAAATGAATCTGTATTGAACACCTCCTACATGTAAGGCTGTACCTCATCTATTCGGATCCTCCCGTGGTGCCTCTTACCTTATCTCCCAGGCATCAGCTTCTTGATGATGCTCCCCCTGATCATCTGGTTAATTGCAACCCAACACCAACACCCGTCTCCACACTCCCTGTCTTTGCCAACTACAATACAAACTCCCGTGTGGGCAGAAATTTTTGTCTGTTTTATAGATTCTAGATCTTTGTGGATTTCCAGTACCTAGAATGAGGCATGGCATCCAGTAGGTACTTTTTATTTAAAAAAAAATTTTTTTTCTTTATTGATTTTAGAGAGAGAGGAAGGGAAAGGGAGAGAGAGATAGAAACATCGATGAGAGCAAAACATTGATTGGCCGCCTCCTGCATGCCCCCCACTGGGGATTTGGCCCACAACCTGGGCATGTGCCCTGACTGGGAATTGAACTGGCGACCTCTTGGTGCATGGGTCGATGGTCAACCACTGAGCCACACCGGCCCGGCCAGTAGGTACTCTTTAAATGTTTGAGTGAGTCTCCGTACCCTATTCTAACATCTAAAACTGTGAGGGAAAGTCCCTCCTTATGTCTGACCCAAATCTCTCATGATTCAGCCTCTCTACCACTACAGTAGAAAAGTCCATGGCTTCCTCTTCCTTGCACTTCATCCACTTTGGTAACAAAAAAGAGCCCTGTGCAGATTTACACTTGGTATGTAACTTGGGACAAGTCATTGATCTTTCTAAGCCCAAGTTCCCTCATCTATGGAATAAAGTGGTTGTATATGATTGGGGATTCTTAACCTGGGGTGTTCTAGGAGTCCATGAACAGCCTGAGCTGACATGAAAAACTATGTGTGTATGTGCATTTTTCTGGGGTCTTGGTCCAAAGCTTTTTGTCAGCTTGCAGGCTCTAAGGTTCCAGGAAACTCAAGGTCCTGGGAGTTTAGTTAACTGCAAAGCAAAGTGCCGAGTGACTTCAGTCCTGCAGCAGGTCCAAACACCCTTGATGGCTCCTGCCCCAAGCGGGGTTCTACCTCAAGGTGGAGAGGAAAAGGCATCTCAGCCCCTTCTCTAGACGTCAAAGACAGATCTAGGCTTGGTCAACAAAGTTTGAGGACAGAGTCCTGGCATGATTGTGGAGGCCATGGCCCCACTCCCAAGGGAGTCGCTTAGATCCATTGCAAACTCCACAGCAAATGCTAGCTGGTAGCCCAAATTCCTGGTACCTAGAAAGCCCTTGGTCCTTGGTGCCTTTCATAGATGAACTAGATCTTCTACGGGCTCTGTGCAGCCTGAACATAAGTCACTGTTTTGAAAAGAAAGGGAGAAAAAGTCCCTCCTACTAAGCAGAAGGTTCAGAAATGGAACAGTACAAAGAGACAGTTTCCAGCTGGCAGCCTGGTGCGGTAGGCAGGGCTCTGCACTCTCAGCTCTGCCAACCAGAACCACCACCACCATCACAGAGCAGATAATACCTATCCAGCACTTACTAAATGCTGAAGACTTTAAGCCAATGATCTCATTTAATGCTCACAACACTGCTTTGAGATAGGTATTCTTATTGTCTTCATTTTCACAGATGAGGAAACTGGTATTCAGGGAAGCTAAGAAGCGTGGCCCGTGTCACACAGCCAGGAAATGGCAGGGATGGGATTTTAAGCCCAACAGTCTAACACCAAAGTCCACACTCAATCATTAAAGAATGCTGGTTCCAACTAACTCACTGTGGACGCTTGGTTTCCTCATCTGTATAATGGGATAGTGATCTCTGATGTTTAAAACAGGTTAGTGTTTGGCAAATGCAGGGGCTCAGTAAACAGCAGTGTCTCTCTGACCTCTTCCTTTTACCAAGGCCACAGAAGGGAGGATTTGAGTTTATAAGTATATTGTAGCCACTTTTATTTTTCTGGTCATGCCCAGCTTTGAGGAAACAATGGAAATACCCTTGAAGGGAAAGAAAATACACGATAAGCACCTGCTCAATCACAGATTCATTGATGTTCATCCTCCAGAAATGCACAATCCTACACCCTCTCTCCTCCAGGTTCCTGCTCACAGTTCACTCCACCATGACCCCCTGCATCTCCCCACAGTGCTCAGTGCTCACTGACATGCCTGCCCTCCCTCCTATATTAGTTTACTGTCTATCCACCCATGTCCCATCCTGGAAAGTGAGCCCCAGGAGCACACAGGCTTGGTCTGTTGTGTTCTATGTTGTATCCTAGTGCTTAGGACACAGAAGGCACTCCAAAAATAATTACTGAATACATGAGTGGATTTTCACAACCCTGTGAGGTGGGCATTATTAATGTCCCAGTTTACAGATGAGGAAACTGAGGTTTAAGGAGGTCAGGTGATTTGCCCATGGCCTCGCAGCCCTGAGTATTCCCGCCACAGTGGCCTTCTTCTGCGACCCCAAATGCACCCAGTGCCATCATGCTGCCCGTGGCAGGTTGTAGCCTGCCTACATTCAGTTCCTCTGACATCTGGCATACCTATTTCCCCACTCTTGTGTCTCACTCACCTTATCCATTATTTCCATCTCTGTCTCAGCTTATTCGAGAGGTGGCATCTCCACACTCCCATCCAGTACCTTTCCTATAGGACTCATGGCAATTAAAACATACACTCATCTATCTGGTTACTGTTCCGTGTTGTCTCTCCCACCAGAATGCAAGCTCCACCAGAGCAAGGGCTTGACCCATCTTGTTCTCTCCCTAGGAGTCCCCAGGCCCTGGCACAGAACCAATGCTTGGAAAGTACTTTTTGAATGGTTAAATGGCTTGCTTCTACAGAGGCAGAGCCAGATAACTTAACCCCTCCTCCCAGCTCCTAGGTCCAAGTGACTGCAAAGCCCACATCTTCACCCTTCAGGCTCCGTTAGGCCGCCCCACGGCTTCACCGCCCACGCACGCTCCTCTCCCGCAGACCTGGCGGCCTGAGTGTCGCGGTCACTTACTCTCAATGTAGCCGTGCAGGGTGACCATGCGCGCCCGCTCGGGGCTGCTGAACGGGGAGTAGTGGATGTCGTCGGATAGGGCTGAAGGGAGGCGGGACGGCGGCGCCCCGGAGGGCGGCACAGGATGCTGCGGTGTGTGTTTTTTATGACGCGCCCGGCAGTTTTGAAACCACACCTGGAACGACAGCCTCAGCAGCCTCAGCCTCACGGAAAAGGGGAGGACGCGCCACGGGGGGCCCCGATGGGACTGCCTCGTCGCCTCCTGAAGAAAGTGGCCACGTGCGCCCGGGACCGCTGCCCGGCCCACGCCCAGACTCCTAGGCCCCGCCCAGACCCAAAGGCCCCGCCCCCCTTCGACCCCACCTGGATGACTCTCCGGCTGAGGCCCGTCATGTCTGCGAGCTTCTGCAGCGTCTGAGCGTCGGGGTTGTTGTCCTGCGCGAACTGCGCCTGCATAACCTGCCGAGCGCGGGAAGCGAGGCCGGGAGGGGGGTTAGGCACACGCGCACGGAGGTCTCCAGGGCCCTGGCCCAATCAGAGGCTCTGTCCTGGAGGCCACGCCCCAGACAGCTATAGCCCCGCCTCTCCACCCGCGGGTCCGTGAGAGGCGGAGCCAGGAGGCCCTCTCGGCCCCGCCCACGCCCGGCCGGCCACTCCTAGCTTTCCCCGGTACCTGCAACTGCTCGGCGGTGAAGGATGTCCGCGCGCGCTTGGCCGGCTTGGGCTGACTGTCCTGCTCCGAGGGCACTGCCCCCTCCAGCGTGAGGCCGTTCCCTGAGGGCGACAGAAGTGGCTGACCACGCGTCCGCATCTCTTCTAATGGCAGCCTGCAAAGGACGGGGGTGGGGGGAGCTGGTCCCTGGAAGGGTCAGGAGCGGAGTTGGCTGGGGATGGAGACCCCAGGGTCCTGGTCCCTGAACTCAGCCCTTGGGGAAGGGGCTTCGTTTCTGAGCGTCTGCTTAGTATCAGACGCTTCCCTCTCGGTGTGCCCTTTATGTCTCACGGCCCTGAGGACGGGCGACATTACCCTTCGACTGAAATCGGGAGAGACTGAGGCTCAGAGAAGGAAGCCTCTGCCCCAGACTTTCACTAGCATTCTGACAGGTGGCTGACTCCAGCGTCCCAAACAGCACTGGGGAAACAGAAGGCAGACGAAACTAGAAAGCAAGCAGGCTACAGAACTGTGATACCAATTTTGTAAAAATTGATGAAAGCAAAAGGGTTGGAAAGATATGTTTTAAACGCATGGAAGCAAAAAGGTTGGAAGGTGTTTGCAGTGGTTTCTCGGAGGAGGGCGCGTCTACTTTCATTATTTTGGTAACTTTGGCGGTTTTTACAATCGTATGTCATCTCTAAGGTTTAATTTTTTTAACTGGACTATATGTTAGCTATTCTCTTTCCACTTTACAATCGCACCAAATATACTCCTATTTTATTTTTAATATCTTGGTTTTCTGAATACAGAGGTAATATATGCTCCTTATCAAAAACTCAGAAAATTCAGATAAGCACACACAAAAAAAGAAAATTAAAATCACTAGCAATTCCACCACTTTTCACAATTTATTGTATTTTTTTAATTAGAAAAAATAATCTGTTGAGGAAAAAACAAATACTCCAACATACATACATAGAAAAAAATCTGGGAAAACATACACTAAAATATAAGGGGTGGTGTTTTTGGAGTGATTTTTATTTTCTTTTTGCTTAACAATCTTTTCTAAATTTTCTATGATGGGTGTGTGTGTGTGTGTGTGTGTGTGTGTGTGTGTGTGTGTGTTTACGTTTAAAAAGCAAAACAGTAGCCCAAACTAAGGGCTGGTCAGTAAAGAAGATCCAAGGTCCCAAGCCTTCAAGCTGCTCTGCTTGCTACCAGTCTGAGGTGGGGCCTGACTGGGAGAGCAGGAGTATAACTGACAAGGCTGTGACCAGGGATGGTCCTGATTGGTCGAGGTGTGGAAGGAGCCTGGGGTCACTGATGGACCATGGTATGGGGAAACCTTTGACTCCCAGGATTCCATTCCAGCATCACTGCAGGTGGACATAGCACCTCAGATTCACTAGCTCCCCACCTATTCCCACTTAGTCCCAATCCTGGCAGGAGAAAGTGATGCCCCTGGTATAGCCTTGGCCAGGAACACTCTGGGGATCCCTGACTAGTTCTCAGGCTGGAAATTGAGGCAGGGTGATCCTTACCCCTCCCCAGAGGCACTGTGGATGGGACAGGTATTTTGTGGTAGTAATGTCTCCTAGGAGAGCAAGCAGGACAAGGATTGGCGTGCTTGTTATTCCAAAGGAAAAATGAAACTTATAGAGGCAGCCACATCCCAACAGCCTCCCCTGCTTGGTGAGGTCTGATTAAGGGGTCTCAGAGCTTGGGAATGGGGTGGGGTGGTATGGTGGTTAAGAACCTGGACTTTGGAGTCAGGCAGACATGCTAGTATGTAACCTTTGACAAGTCACGTACTGCAGATGACCTCTGGCTGTTTCCTCACCTGTAAAATGGGGACACACCAGCTACTTCTTAGGGTTGTTGTAAGGATAACAGAATAATCCACATTACAGAGAAGTGAGCAGCTTTCACAGACCCAGATAGAGACCCCTGCTTCTGCCCACAGCCCAGCCTCTGCTTTCCCTTTCCAGCCTCCAACCTAACTGTAACTCAGCCACCACAATCCCTGAAAGACCTGGACCCTGCCCCTGGACCTACGTATCTTGGGGAATCAGTATGAGAACCAGAAGAGATTTAAGGATCTTTCTAGTCCACCATCCCACCTTGCACAGATGGGGAGACTGAAGCCCAGAGAGGAAAGGAAACTTCACACATCAGAATAGCATGCCAGAAACAGGACTGGAGCTTCTATCTCCAGACTCAGAGACCTTTCTCCTCACCGCCAAACCTTTGGCTTAGAGCTACTGCTGGCTTGGGAGGTGGGAGAACAGGCTTGGTCGTTTCTCCAGGACAGCTGGAGGGGATGAGCTCTCAGGCCAACCAGTGCTGTCCAGAGGTGGAGTAGCCTGTCCCATTATGAGAATCTCTCTAGGGTTCATTGACTGCTTCCTGGCTTTACAACACGTCTGCTCATCTCTCTTTGAGAAGGTCCTAGCATAAGCCCCGTTTTACAGATGAGAAAACACAGTTGCAGGGACGGGCAGTGACTTCCAGCTCCCAAGCAAATGGTAGAGCCAGAAGTCTGGGCTCCGTGCACAGCCTCCAGGTGATAAGGTGAGCACCTGTCCCTAGAGGAGTGTAGGCAGTACCTGGGGTGCTGGGGTGGGGCAGGGCTGAGGACAGAGGTGCAGCCAGGTGCTGGGTGGGGCGGGTTGGGTACCGTTCTCTGCGGCCCTCTTGAGATTCTCGATCATGGTGTCGTAGTGGATTCGGCACAGCACCTTCTCTTCAACCAGGCCAAATTCCTCGCCCGTGGACAGCTGGCGCTTGCAGGAGAAGCAGGCGAAGCAGGCCAGGTGGTAGGCGTTGCCGCGGGCCCGCCGCACCCAGTCGCTGGCGTAGATCTGTCGGCCACACCTTGCGCACTTGGTCCCAAATCGGCTGTGGGACACCAGGGCAGGGAAGGGGATGGCGAGGCTCAGACAGGCCACCCTTCCTCCCTCCAGACCCAGTAGCCTGCCCGAACCCAAGCTTCTGGCCTCCCGGCTGTCACTTGCTAACAAACTTCCCTACACCTGGAACTACCACTCTCCCCCCTCCTGTAGACCAGATCCACCTAGAAAGTGAGCTGGTGGGTGGTTTTTATTTTCTTCTTGGTGTTTCCCAAATTTTCTACAATAATCACTTACATTAATCTGCTCGCTAAAATATATCATAGATATTGGGGAAAATATAATAATAGTAATAATAATAGGCAAATCTTTGAGCACTTACAATATGCCCAGCAAGATTCTAAGTGTTTTATATTGAGTATCCCCGTTAATCTTCATTTTTCAGATGAGGAAAATGGGGGCCAGGGAGTTAAATCGCTGGCATAAGGTCACACAGCTTGCAAAGATAGGAACCTGAGATGAATAAACTGTACCCCAGTGGCAACGAAGCTCAGAGTTTCTCGGAAGCATAGACAGATATGCATTACCGGCTTGAGGACCCTGAGCGAATTGTTTAACCCCTCTGGGTTCTCATTTTCCCTGCCCTGAGCTGAACTACACGACAACAGCAATGACTGCTACCATTCGTTCAGTGCTCTGCAGTCTATTAAGTAACTAGCTAGTCCCGGACTCTGGAGTCCTCTGACATTCTAACAGTAAATGCTAAAAAGACCAAAAAGCCCAGACCAAATGCCCTCTTCCCCCTTGAGACTTTCTTGATTCTGCCTCTTTTCCTTCTCCCTCCCCTTTGTAGTGAGGCTACTGAGGTGCAGCTGCCTCTACCACCAACCTGGGAGCCCTCAGAAAATAGCAGAGTCTGGTTTGCCCAGTCCCAGAAGCCACCCCAAGGCCTGACCCCTGGGAAGGTTTGTTCTTTAAGTGCACGTGAGCCTGTCTGAACCCTCTGAGCCTCATTTGCCTCTGGGGCACACTCCATTTCAGGGACTGGTGCCACCACCCATCCAGCTCCTCGGGTTTGGTAACCTCAGTCATACACTCCTCCCTCTCCTCAGTCCCACATCCAGCCAACCATGAGGCACTGCTGGTCCCTTCCCTAAGAATCTCTGGGACCCATCTCCTCCTCTCCATTGCCACTGTGGCCTCCTAGGTCAGATTCCCATCACGCACCCCTCTCTGCCAGTCTTAACCCTGATCTTCCTTTTCCCAGAGCCACCCCTGCCAATCCATCCTGTCCACAGTGAAGTTTTCAGCATGCACTCTGAATCCTGTCCTGCCCTGCTTAAAATCTTTTGGTGGCTCCACTCTACCCTTGGGATCTGGTCCAAGACCCTTGGAGTTTACAAAGCCCAACAGACCACATCCTGTCACGCTCATCTCCTCCCTAACCTTCCTCAAGATCTCCCACCCCAAACCCAAGTATGAGTCCCAGCCACAATGGAAGGTCATTCCCAGGTCTCCATGGGCCCCTCTGAAGCATTTTCCCACCCCAGGCCTTTGCACAGGCTGATCCCTTTTCCCACACGCCCTCAACCTCCAGAAAAAGTGCCACAGTTCCCAGCACCACCTTCTCTGCACTGATCACACTGGTTTGTAGAAGTCTGGTTCCTTGGATCTCCCTTCCGCCCCTGGCATTCCTGGGAGAAGACCAAGAAGATTTGCCTCTGTGTCTCCAGGGCCACACACTTCCACCCAGAGGATCATTTGGAAACGCTAAGTGTGTGGGGGAACCAGCCCAGCAATGCGCTCTGGTTACAGCACCCCCACCCCCACCTCCACCACACACACAAACTCAACGCTTCTGTCTCCGACCAGAAACAGCTCAGGCCCCGTTGCACGCCTTTGCCAGGTCAAATACCTCTTAAACAGAGACGGTTCCCTACCTCGGAAACTCGGCTTCCCCAGGGGAGAGCTCAGCACAGCCTGTGGTCTCCGTTCACAATCCCTCAGTAGAGGGGAGACGACCCCGCTTTGCCCACCCTAGTCTATTCCCGCCTTGAGGCCGCCGGTTCGGCAGTCGGTCTGGTAGAGCCCCTGCTGCGGTCCGGGGTCCTGGGGTGCAAAGGCTTCACTGCACACCCTTATTTTGCCGCAACCGCGTGAGGTGGGGACTCTGGCAACCACTTTGCACAAGTGGAATCGGAGGTTCAGAGTGGGCGAATGACTAGCTCAAGACCACAAAGAGTGGGGCCGGAGTTGAGGTCCGCTTCGTGGCGCAAAAAGGACCTCGAATCTGCGGAAGCAGCCAAACTGGAGAGGCTAAGATCGGGATCCCAGGTGATGATCAAGAAAAGGGCCTGGTCTGACCCCGTCATGTCCCCAATCCGGGCCGCGGGGTCCTGGAAACTCTGGCGCCAAGGACCTGAGGCCCAGTGGGTTTGGGAAGGCAGGGAGTGCGTTCCCAGTGAGTGGGAAGAGCCAGGGAAGGGAATGTCCGGCCTTCAGAGGCCAAACGAGAGCGACTTGGCCTCCCCTCTGTGGTCTCCGTGCGCCACTGCCGCTGTGCCGCGTCAGTGTGGCATCCCAGGTTCTTGCTCTTGGCTGTGCGGGATTCCTCGTCCTCCACCAGGGACGCGTCCAAGACATTCCGCGCACCGCTGATCTTCCCGCTCCACGAGCCCGCGGCGCCTGGGCGCGATCTGCTACACTGCTGCTCAGAGTGTCCCCATCCCCATGATTCCGTGTGGGTGCCGCGAGCGACCTCTCAGCAACTTTCTCAACACACACACCCGTCACCTCAAATGCCTGGAGCTGTCCCCAGCCCTAGGATATCCTCGCACTCGCTGTGGCTCGGCCCAGTCAACGAAATCATCCTCGAGTTGGATCCTTGGATGGAGGTGGGGATGGGTCATTATGCAGTTTGGGATGAGTTGCAGGCCGCTCCTGAATCACTTCCTCCACCCAGGGCAGGGGGCAGTGGCACAAACAAGGAGAACGAGTTGGCTTACGGATCGAGGCTCTGACAAACCGACAGACTCCTTCCCAGGCGGGCTGTGAGGCCCGAGCCGCCGGATTCCGGAAGCAGCGAAATTGGCGGCGGAGAAAACGAAACTTCAAGAAAAGGGTGTTCGGGAGCTGTGAAGGGAGCGCCAAAGGGATTAGGGGGCGCGGCTACCGCCCCCGCCCCAGCCTAGTGCGCGCCCCTCCCTGGGTCCCGGCGTGCGCCTCGGGGCAAAGGCGCAAAGGACAGAGGCGCTTTGAGGAGAGAGGTGCACGGCAGATGCTGCGTGTCCTAACAACTGCTGAAAGGACTGCGGGTGGGCAAGACGCGCCTTCTCGCCCTCTCTCCTAGAGCTGGGTCGTCGTGGTGGTGCGGAGGGAGCTGTGCGCTCTTGATCAAGTAGGGCTCACTCTCCCTGCCCACTTCCCCTGGATACTCAGCAGTAACGCAGTAATTATTCGTTGGATGAATGAGCCTCAAGGAAAGAGCCCCTCGGAGTTTCACCACGACCCAGTCCTACATCATTAAGCTACCCCTTTTCTGCAGGAGGAAACCGAGGCTCAGAGTGGAAGGCCAATGTTAATTCCGAAGCTAGTGAGCCAGGATGCCGAAACTCAAATTTTACGTTCAGAACTCTCCCTTGATGGCCTTAGATTCTATAAGGCAAACAAGGGAGACTGTAGGTGGATCTCTGCCTATCTCCTCTGTTCCTTTTCTTCTAGGCAAACTCTAGGATGAGAAGCCGGAAAAAACAACCAGCAAATAAGAGGTTAAAACGCACCGCGCCTCGGAGGTCCCAGCCCGAGGCCCCTCCCCCGAACTCCTTTCTCTGCTCCCCCAACATCTGTCCCCCAACAGCTGGCGGCCGCTGGGCTGCTCTCTGCTGCGGTGGGGGGTCGCTTCCCAGCCCTGAGCCTCCCCGGGGACCCTCGCTCTGAAGGAGGGGGTAGGGTTCTCCCGACTGAGCGTGGGTTCTAGGCAGAAAGCAGGAGAAGGCTGGGGGCTTGCCCTAAGTCACCTGGGCGAGGGAACAGGAACTTCAGGGGGCAGCCCCAGTGGCCCAGCCCATGGCACTCTCTGAAGTTTACCCCACAAACTCCAGGAGTGGTACTTAACCTTTTACCCCCCACTCCTGTGGTCAGGAGGCAAGAGGGCTAGGGACCATGGTGACCTGATCCTGGCAAAATTGATCCATTCAGGGCCTCTAAAGGAGGCCACTCCTGCCCCTGTGCTCCCAGAGCCCACCCAGGGAGTCTCACAAACTGAACAAGGAATCCAGTGTGAAGCCAAACAAACTGGACAAGGAATCTTAGAGCCAGCAGAGAAGGGTCTTTGCCATTCCACAGGCCCCACCTCCTCGTAGAGAGGGGTGGCTGACACATCTCACCAATAGAAGAAGCATATGGAATGTTTAGACACAGGGATGGTGGAGTCAGGCAGCCCTGGGTCTTACCCAGGGTCTGCCACTTATTAACTGTGTGATCTCACCTCTAAGGGCCTCAGTTTCCCCTCCTGTAATGTGGGGATTATGAAAGTATCATAATCCACAGGGTGGACCTGAGGATTCAATGGGATAAAGCATGTAAAGAGTTAGCAGTTCCTGGCTTAGAGATGAGCTCCATACCTTTTGATGACCAGTGTCCTCATCCCTGCCCAGCCCCTTTTCCAATCTCTGTCCCACTGTGTGACCCTGGGCTCTTCACCCGCCACTCTCTCAGGACAATGGGCATGATGCTTCAGGAGGCTGAGGGAGCCAGGAGAGCGCTGTAGATGGCTCCGTGACCCCTGTGGGGCAGCAGCTACAGGTGGGTGGGTGGGAGGAAGCTGTCTGGGGTTGCGGTTGATATGAACGCCTCAGAGAGGAGCACTGTTTTTCCCTCAGGACTTTTCTTTACTTCCTCAAAGAAAATGGAAAGAAAAATGGTCTTCACAAAAAACAAAAAAAGTGAAGAAATTAAAAGCAATGTCATATTTCCCTGGTGGTCGTTTTTTTCTGCTAGGACTCAGGGAGTTCGGGTTTGGGAATCTGTTTGAACCCACAAGGGCTGTTGAGGTCCCCCTTTGAAGGGAGAATTGGAGAAACTGAGGCAGAGAGGTCCAGTGATCTGTTATCAAGGGTCAAACAGCCAGTGGAAAACCAACCCCTCCCAACAATGCAAATAAGCCAGGGACAGCACTGGACCTCCCGACTCCCCCTCCCCCTACTCTGCAGCTTCTCCTGGTGACTTCGGAGTGCTTTTCTAACTTCTAACTTCCGGTTCTGCCTAAGGAGACTGCAGGATGGTCTACAAGTGGGGGCGAGATCGTGGATAAACCCAAAAGAAACCCTTCAGTGGGGGGATAGGACCCCAGTGCTCTCTCCCTCCATCCTGATGAAGCTCTTGACCTCTCTTGGGCAGAGTGCTCAGGTCCATATCCCACCAGACCCTAGACCCCAGGCTTCAGGAAACAGAGGGCTAGAGAATCTCAGACCACAGTCCCTTCCCCAGCCCCAGCTCTTGAGAGGGGCACTCTGCCTCCCGTGCTATCATTCCTGCTCTCTCCAGAAAGACCTCCCTTACATCAGCCACCCAGCGCCTGGGCTGCTGCTCAGAGCAGACAATAGTCTCTGCTTGGCACTCTGCCGGCTTTTCCTTTCCCTTTTTTGTGGGTTTCATTATTTTTGTTACAGGTGGGGCTGCCAGGGAAGGGTTATGACTGCTGGGAGACCTGGTTAGGGGAGAAATGATCAGAAGAGCCACAATTCTTCCTTCCTCCCAGGGAGTGTGAGCTTTTATTCCCTCCATTTTCTTAACCAAAATCTGTTTTAGTTTTGCTTTTGGGTCTCTTGTCCCTGGGAAAAGATTATCGCTCAGAACCTTCAGCCCAGAAATGGCCCAGCCCCATCCCACCAGGCAGGCCTTGCTCCTCAAACTGCCTGAGGAAATGCCATCAGGGGATTGTGCCCAGCATCCACCCTGCCATGGTGACAATGGTGATAATCAAGACACCCACAGCACCTGCCATTTAAGGAGCCTCTGCTGAGCCTTTCTCTTTTCACTCCCTCCTTGGTAGTTCAGAGAGACAACCCTGGAAGTAGAACACTGAGGGGGGCGGGCAGAGGGATGCAGTGATTTGCCCAAGGTCACAGTGATTCAGTGTTGTTCTGATGGAGCTCAGTCTCTGCTTCTTCCCAAAATAGCTGCACATTCCATCCTCTACCCCACCACAGTGGGAAGGGGGACTTTAGAGCCAGTGGAGGCTCTGAACAGTGGGGTCAGGATCTGAGTTTTGACTAACCCTTGAAGGTCTAGTAAGCACAGCATTTGAGGAGGCTTGGTCTGGCCAGGGCATGAGCTGGGACTGGAAAAGCAGCAAGGAAATGTGGGCAGGTGACTCATAGAGCTGCCAGGTCTGTCCTCACCAGGAGAGACAGGATTTGGATCCAGCCCTGCCTTACTCTACAGGAGGAGGCTGAGATATCATCCTGTTGGGTTTTCCAAGCTGGAGCCCTGTCCTTGGCTAGCTGATGAGCCCAAGGAGCACCCGCAAATGGCAGCTGGCTTTTTTTTTTTTTTTTTTTAAACCAACTTGGAGTTAGGCCTAGAGCAAGGAGGTGGCTAGACAGGAATTCTAAACTCCATTTCTTGCCTTGGCCAACCAATAGTCAGATGGGATAGTGCAGGGAGACATCACACTCTGGTTACACACCACACAATGATAACCCTGCTCTGACACACACACACACACACACACACACACACACACACACACAGCAGTCCACACCTACAACTCTATATTCACATCACACCCTTGAGCCCTCAGTGCCTGGGTTAAGGCCTTAAGCAGAAATGCCCCCTCATAGGAGGAGGAGGTAGGGTGAGGAATCACAGGATTTCTGAATCCTCACCCTCACTCCTCCAGATCACTGTCCAGATGTAATCTTGTCCTGACCTTGTGTACTGGCATTTACACATTGACACACACTCTTTACACGTGAACTGAAAGACAAGTGCTTGTCATAAAGGAACACACACGCTGTCCACACATCCCTGGCCCTGCTTAGTGAGGCCTTCTCTCAGTGCCACTGCACAGATCCAAACAAGACACACGCATACATTCCTTGCAAGCTGAGTCCTCGGCCAGTCACCTTGTAAGAGACCCACACACCCGGCTGTACACCCTTGCATGCCCATATTCAAAAGAAGAGTCCAGTTCTTGAATCATGTTTCCCATGATTGCCCCAGAGTATCCTAGTCTAAAATGCTGCAGACTTCCCCCTAGATTCAAAGTCCTCTTTCCAAGTCCCTGAAGACTCAAAGGGGGGTGGGGGCACTGCCTTCCACCACATTCCCTGACTCCCAAGAAGACTGAAGCCAGGCCTCTCCCGAGGAGAGGACTGAAGGGATGGATGCCGGTGGAGGTGGTGGTGGGGTGTATAGGGGGCAGCTTTCTCTACTCCCTAAGAAAGCCCCTCCCAGGAACCAATCCCACTCCACTGTCTTAGGGCTCCGTAGGCCCAGTGGTGGGGCATCAGGCCTGGTTCACACTTCCCGCGGGGATCAGGCAGGCGGCCGCTATAACCCTGACCTCGCAGTGACCTCGACCCCATGACCGGGTCAGGCCGGAGCCTCTAGGTTAGGAGCTAGGCGCGCGCAAGCTGCCGAGACGCGGCGGCAGGGCTGCACGGCGGAAGGAAGAGCCCGCCGCTGCGGAGAGCCTCCGGGACGCACTGCCTCCAGCAGAGCGCAGCCGGGGTAATCCTACTCAGCGCCCGGCTGCGGCGCCCTACTCTCCCCCTTCCTGTCCTAGCAGCCCAAAGTCGGCCTAGACCAGGACAGGCTGAAACGATGACCAAGTTGGGACTGGAACAGACGCCTGAGACCCGACCAGGACCCCAGACTCGAAAAGAGACATTAGATCGACGCCGAGGTCTAAGTTGAGGCAGAGCGAGAGACCGCGGTTGGGGCTTAGGAAGAAGTACTTGAATATGGGAATCTGAGACCGATAGGAGGCTAGTGCTTGGGACCGGACTAGCCCCGAACCCAGAGCAGAGCAGGGGGCAGAGCCGGGGCAAGCCTGGAGTCCAGCTCAGGGCCCCGCCCAGGGAGAGCCGCCGGCATGGCTGGAGTCGGAGTAGGGTTGGAACCCAGAGCCGGAGTGCGCTGGAGAGGCAGCCAGATCGAGGCTGGGATCCGAGCGGGTCGGGGCCAGAGCCGGGGACATCAGAGCTCAACCGAGGCGCTGGAAATCGGAACTGGAGTCTGAGACTCGGGCAGGACCGGAGACAGACAGACAGACACGCGACCGAAACCGAGTGGGCCGAAGGAACAGGAGGCAGATCTCGGACCGGCACCGGTGCTGGCACCAGCGCGAAGCCTGGAGCTCCTAATTCGTGGCACTAAGAGCCAGTGTGGGCTGGGCCCGCGCGGCGCGCCTGGAGTGCACTCGGGACTCGGGGGCTCGGGAGCCAGACACGCGCGCGGCAAAGGAGGTTTCCATGCACGCCAGGGGGCCTGTCTGCGGCGACTCTGCTGGCCTGGCGGCTGCAGCCTACCTGAAGTAGTCCATCTTGCAGAAGATTTCCTTGTTCTTGATGTAGCAGCTGTTCTGCTGTCTCAGCGACGTGCGACACACGGAGCACTCGAGGCACCGCACGTGCCAGATGAGGTTGTTGACCTGGGGAGGGAGCGGAGTGGGGGCGGCTCAGCGCGGGCCTCTGTTCATGCCAGGCCCCAGCCTCCCTGGTCCCATTTGCAGACAGAGACGCTGGATCTCTGACGGTGCTTGTGACTTCCCCCACTTTTCTTCTGTAACACCGAGGCTCAGGGAGGTAGAAATAAACTCTTCCCATTTTTTCAGACGGGACCCCGGGGGCGCAGAGAGACACTAAGACTAGCCCAAAGCCGCTCAGTGAGGCAGCAGCTGAAACAGGATTCAGAATGAAGTGGACTTAGGGCTGGCGTTTCTTCCCTGCAGCCTTCTGGGCTGCGACCCACACCCCGCCAGCACACAGGCCCCTGTTTCACCTTGAGCAGATACCGGTCCAGGATCTCGAGGCCGCAGCTGGAGCAGATGTTCTTGCCGGCAGACGGCACGGAGGAGGCGGCAGAGGGCGGTGAGCAGACAGACGGTGTGCTGGGCGTACAGGGGGAGGCCCGACCCTCGTCCTTGTCCAGAGCGCCTGCCAGGGTCTCGGCGTCCGACTGAGCCTGCAGTGGGGGAGAGAAGGAGAGCCGATCGTTGAGTCCGGGGCCCAGCGTAGTAGCTGCCTCAAAGACAAATCTGGGGCCCCAGCGCACCAATTGATAACGAAATCCCCCAGAGACGCCGCGCCGTGTGCTAGAGGACAGGAATGGAAGGGCCTATTGAAGAGGAAGGGACAGGTTCAACTGTTAACACACACGTCCTGGGTGTCGAGAGCTGTCAAAGCCCACGTTCTCTGCAGGAAAACCCAGGCTCGGAAAGGGGCGGCGCCCTCCGGGATTCCCCCAGCGTAAGGGCAGCGGTTCGGGGCCGGAAAGCTGGGCCAGGTCCCCGGGGCCGGACCGCGGACCCAAGGCAGGGCCGAACGAACTCACCATGGCAGGCGGAGCATTCCCTTCAAGACAGCGGGTGGTCGCTTTGCAGCCAGACCCAGGCTGGGCCATCACCTGAGGGAGGGGGTAGGGAACCCAAGCGGTGGCGGCTTCAGAGCAGGCTCCGCTCAGCCTGAGCCCAGCGCCTCCCCGCGCCTGTTATATAAACCGGCGCGGAACAATGAGTCCTAACTTTGTAGTGGGCATTTAAAGCCCTTCCCCACAAAAGCGGTGTCTCTCTAATGAAGCAATTTGAATTTGGATTGGATTTTTTCCCTCTCTCTCCCCCTCTCCCTGCACTTAACCCGTGGCTCTTGAAGTAATCGCTTAGTTCCCTTGCAATCCAAGCCTCTGAGGGGGAAAAAAAAAAAAAAAAAAAAAAACACGCGCACACACACAAACTACCTGCAATTAGAAATTGTCGTGAATGCCCAAGATAAGAGGTAGCCAGAGTGTCAATTCCAACTGTCAATCAGTGAGATCCATCAGGCCGCCCAAAGAATTGCAAATTTGATTTTTTAATGGTAGTAATTAAAAATCGAATTTTTTCTCCCTCTACCCACCCCCCTTCCTCGTTCCCTTCTCTTGCTCTCGACACAAATGCAAAAAGGAGAAAAGAGAGAAAGAAAATAAAAAGGAGATTGGGGGATAGTGTTTGAGGAAAATAAAAAGCGGAGCGCGGGAGCATCAGCCCACCCGCCCCGCGCGCGCGCTTAAATTGACGCGGCGATATTGACACGGATTCAGGCGCCTTTCTAGGGCCACTCGGAAGGAAACCCAGAGCGAAATGGGGGCTAGATCGGGGGCGAAACGGGACCAAAAAGAGAATACAGAGGTGTCGAAGAGGAGGAACAGACACCCTCCAGCCCCTCGGCGCGCCCGGGACGGCCCCGCGTCGCGATCCTCAGCGTTGCGTCCGCACAACCCCCGGCGCATCGGCGCTATCAGCGCCTATTCAGACGGACAATACCCGCCTCGCCTCCTCTTGATTCTCCTGTGTCTTTGCTAAATCGCTTTTTGAGAAATTCCTCCAACATTTGCATAATGTGTTCCCGCTTTCCGCGACCCCCCCCCCCCCGCGCTCGCGTGCGCTCACACACACACAGACACACACTCACAGGCGCACCCCCGCACCCCTCCAATAGCCGCCGCCCGCCACCCGGCCCGGCCCGGCTGGGTCCCGGCCCCAGCCTGACCCTGGCCGGGGCCGCTCAGCCTCTCGCTGGCTCGCTCACCTGGTCGGTGGCGGGGCCGCCCTCGGCCGGCAGCCGGCAGCCCTCGGGCAACGCCGGGGCGGCGTTCTCATGTTTCCAGTACATGGGCCGGGGAGCAGAGGGCCCGGCGGGCGCGCAGCGCAGAAAGCCGCGCCGAGGGGGGCCACGGCCGCAGCGGGAGCAGAGGCTGAAGCCGGAGCAGGAGGAGAGCGGAGGAGCCGGCTCCGCGGCTCCGGGCCCGGCCCCAGCCCCCGCCCCCGGCCCGCGCGCAGCCCCGGCCTCCTTGGCTGGCGCCGCCGCTGCCTCGGAAGAAGGTCCCGACAAACTTAGAGAGGCCCCCGCCCCCTCCTTCTCCTCCTCCTCCCCCTCCTCGTAGTCGTCGTCCTCCTCTCCCTCCTCCTTCTCCTCCTCCCCCTCCAGCTGCGGCGTCGGCCGCCCTGCCGCTGGAGCCCCGTTCGGTTCAAGATGAGTCATGCGTGACCAATCCTCTCCCCGCCTAGGGAGAGCGAGACACACACAGAGAGGCAGCGACCCAGAGACACACACACACAGTCATATAGACACACAGAAACTCAGAGCTGCTGACAGAGACTGAAACACGCTGACATACACCGGCACCGGCAGGCACACAGCCACCAAGCTCTCACACTGCCCCTCCCTCAGAGGGCACCCACAGCTCTCAGGCACAGCCCCACTCACAGGTACCAGAGGGACCCATGGCCACACACCATCATCCGAGGTGGATTCCATAGAAAGTCACACATGATGCAGTCCCATGCCTGGTTCATCTGTGTACATGCTGAGGCCAGTGATTCCCCTTCCATCATTTACAGGAGCACAGGCATCCGTGTACCCTCACACACCGCGGATACCTCTGCTCCGTAACCGGACAGTGCACCAGCTCCTGACCACTGAAGGGGATTGGGCTGGGTCCGGGAAGAGAGTTCTTGGGAGGGGGGGGTGTTCCCCTGAACCCTCCTGGGAGGGATTGTCTGGGACATCTCCCTTCCCTTCAGGATGTGCTGAGCCATCCAGTCTAATGCCCCTCTCATCTTCTCTCTCTCTTAAAAAAAATTTTTTTTCTTTATTGGTTTTAGAGTGAGAGGAAGGGAGAGGGAAAGAGAGATAGAAACATTGATGACAGAGAATATCGATTGGCTGCCTCCAGCATGCGCGCCACTGGGGATATGACCCACAACCTGGGCATATGCCCTGACCGGGAATCCAACCGGTGAACTCTTGGTGCCTGGGTCGACGCTCAACCACTGAGCCACACCAGTCGGGCTCCCTCTCACCTTCTGTATGGTTCTGTCGATAGAGAGGTGGGGAAGGCAGGGAGTGTCGGACATTTATATAGGACACACAGTCCCCAAACACACAGAAAGAAAACTCTCAAAGACAGGACCTTGCACAACTAACACCCTGCAACATACATGCACAAGTGAACACTCACAGCCTCAGCCCCTTCTCCACACACAGACTGATCCTAGAGAGACACGTGTAAATATACAGCTTCTTCTTAAAACAAATATGCACACTCAGACTTAGACCCAGCGCTATGGACACTAAGACACCTCACCTCTGGGCCATCACACGTACCATTACTTTCCTAATTACCCTCATTTACAAATGTAAACACCCCACACAAGTGTTCTTCCACTTGTACACACATCCATACTTAAGAGAGTACAGACTCCCACAGTGCTTCAGACACATGTAAGACCTCCTGTCCTCTACTCAGACACCCACAGATATGCACACACATCCCTACAGATGGCGAAATAACCATTTATAGGCAGAAACAGCCTCCACACCTCCGCAGACACAGGATTCCCAGTAGTCACAGTCTCAGTCGTGCACACACACAGGCACATCCTGGTGGACACAGACTGACAAGGGTATCTGCACAGCAACATCCCTAAAACATACAAATACCTGCTCCTTTCCAGGCACCAAGATACACAGAAACAGCCCCAACCCCAGCCAATGGCACCTCCCGCCTCCTGCATCCCTGCATTCCAGTCATTTATTGCTCTCAGACACAGGAATTCAGAGTGAAACCTTTCTCTCTGAATCCTAATCTTTTACGCTAAGAGCACACTCACAATGTGAAAGCTGGTGGTGTGCACATTTACACACGCACACGCACACACATACACATGCACTTTCAGAGAGATAACCGCAGACAGACAGCCTATTCCCCCTCAGATATCTCTTTTGCACGCAATAAGCCCAGTGACTGCTCCTGGGTACTTTAATCTGTGACAGGCTTGGCGTTCTACAATCATGGCTTAACTTTCTTTTAACAATAACCTTATGAGGTAGTGTCTCTCATTGTACCCATTTTACTGACGAAGAAACTGAGGTTCAGAGAGATCATGTGATAGGTCCAAAATGGTGCCACATGGCTAATGGTCAGAGCCAAGAACTCAAAACCAGATTCATCTGATATCAGAGCTTATACTAGAATTCTAGGCTGTGTGCATGATCATACCTACTCTCTGCATAAATACACACACAGGTGTGCACAATCGTCTTTTAAAAAATTACTTGTCAAAAGACCTGGATATGACTCCTGGCCTCACCACTTATGGGCTAAGCTTCTTTTCTCATCTGCGAAATGAGAATAATGATAGGATGACCTTGATCTCCTTCTCCTCCTCCCCTTCTGGGTGGCTGGGGGAAGTGCGAGGTCATTGAACATTATACAGTGCTGCACGTCTCCCAGATGTGTGAGTGCAGAAGGATCCCAGAAAAGGAGATGATGTGGAGGATGGTACTGGCTTTGCAAAACTTCTCAAGCAACAGGTGTGGAGGAGGTTGGAGCTGAAAGTGGAGGACAGATGAAATTTGGGTGGATTTGGGGAAGCAAAGGAAGTATTCCAGGTAGAGAGACGACTGCAAAGCTCCCAAGACTGAACAAACAAGGTGTGGCACTTCTATGAGAAGGAATGCGAAGCGTGCACTCTCTGAATGATGATAATAATAACTGCCATTTATTGAGCATTTATGTACCAAGCACTGTTTACCTGCATTTCTCTTAACCCTCATGGCAACTCTGCACGAATGTTATATTATTATACCTATTTTATAGTTGAGGAACCAAGCTTATAGGACCCTCATTTCAAGCTCTAGCACTCAGACTCCAGAACCCAAACTCTTACCTACTATTCAATTCTGCTCCTGAATTCTGAGTAGATGCTCAGAAAAATCAAAGCTGGAATAAGAGGTCTTAAACTCAGAAGTGAAGCACAAACACTCTGGAGCCAGACTGCCATGGTGCCCATCTTGGTACTGCCCCTTATCACTGGGGTGACCCTGGACAAGTGATTCAGCCGCTCTCCAGTCTCAGTTTCCTCATCTGTAAAGTGGGGATGGTAACAGAGTTCACTGCTTATGCTTGTAAAAATTAAGCAAATGATGCACGTGAAAAAGGGCTCAGAAGCATCCCTGGCACGCAGAAAGCAACTAATGAATATTAACCATCATTACAGTATGGACTAGCTGCATTGTTCAGTTGTTATTCTACTAGATGCTACTTCAAATATTTCATGGAGGAAGGCAGGGTGTAAATCAACCAGATAATCAAATATTTTCCTGAATAACTTGCCTAAGGAAGCTGCAGAACCATTATTGCAACCCAGGGCTTGCCTGACTTCAAAGAACACAAAAATGAAATTACTTTGGAAGAGAAAACTCTCTTCCAACGGCTCCTGACTCCAACGGGAAAGAGAGTCCAGACAGGAGTGACCTTGGCAAAATCAGGATTAGCAAATGTAATACATCTCATCAGGATATTTGATTTCTTCCTATGGGAGACTGGGCCAGTCACTTGCTTCCCTGAGCTTCAGTTTCCTTACTTGCAAAATGGGGTTAGCAATACTTACCTCTCAGGATTGTGGTGACAATTAACCATATATTAAAAACTAGTATTTTATGTTTTATTTTTTTTCTTTATTGATTTTAGAGAGAGAGGAAGGGAGAGGGAGAGAGAGATAGAAACATCGATGAGAGAGAACATCGATGGGCCACCTCCTGCATGCCCTCCACTGGAGATTTGGCCCACGACCTGGGCATGTGCCCTGACCGGGAATTGAACCGGCGACCTCTTGGTGCATGGGTCGATGCTCAACCACTGAGCCACACCGGCTGGGCAAAAACTAATATTTTAAAAGCACTGCCTCTGTTCCTGGCACTGTGTAAGCACCTTCCTGTAAACTGTCATGAGTAGTCTACATATGCAATGTCATCGGCATCCTACGTGTACAATGTCATCTAGTCCTTACCTCAATCCTTCTCCCGCTCCCTAAGCAGGATGTGGTCATCTCATTCTCGGAGGTGAATTTTGCCACCCTCCTCCACCTGAGTCTAGGTCCTTGGTTTGGGTTTGAAAAGAGGCTTCATTAGTAACTGGGTAATTCTGTGGGATCGCCCCCAGCAGCGGTTCCGCCCCGCCGGGGAGTAATTCTAGGAAGGTAATGTGAGCTGGGGGAGGCTGGAGACCCAGCTTCACATTTATTTACTCTGACAGCTAAATTGGTGAGTGAGGGGGGGAATCAGATGAAAGCCATTTCAGAGTAAATACTAAATACAAAATTTAAACATTCCGGTTGTGACACATGGGAAGGGGGAGTGGGAAGAGACGCAGGCGGCACACCCCTCCCCACTCAGGACCTTATCCTCACCTTGTTACCTTCCTGGGCACTTCCTGTTTGACTAGAGGAAAGAGCACAGAATGGACTTAGAACTGCACAACGCTAGGCAAGAAATGTACCTCTCCTGGCCCCAGTTCTCCTCGTTGAAATGTGTGTTGCTTGAATCGGATGATTGGGAAAGTGATGGAGAGAGCTCGTTCTCTAGCCTTGGAGTCAGACACCTGAGGTCAAATCCTAGTCCAGCCCCTCCCTGGCTGGGTGAACTTGGAAAAGTCATTTACCTGAACCTGAGTTTCCTAAACGTTGGGGATAACATCAACCACGGAGGAGTAAATGAGATAATCTGCGCGAAAGGGCTTTTTGGACCTCAAAGTATATTGCAAATGTGAGCAGCTATACTCACCCAAAGTAGTCCCCTTCGCATGCTGACGTTCACTGTGGAAATTAATGTCAGCAGACATTTACGAAGCACTCACTCCGAGCCAGGCTCCAGACTAGGCAGAGGATCCTGGCCCCGTCCCACGGGGAGCTCAGTCTCCTGGGAGGGAAGAGAGCCAGCTTTTGCAGTGCTGTGTGACAGGTGCTACACAATGGGAACACAGGTGCTGCAGAAGGACGACGAGGAGGGGCGTTTAACCTGGCTTACAGGTAGGTGTCAGGAAAGGCGTCCAAGAGGAGGTGACCTTTCAGTGAAGTCCTGAGGGATGAGCAAGTGTGAGGCAGGCCATGTCTGAAGAGAACTGGATCAGAATGGAGAGTGGGTGCCCAGATAGTGGTTTTCTGGGGCAATGTTGGGAGATGCAGCTGGGAGGTAGGTAGGAGCCAGATTGTGAAGGGCTGAGCCCTGAGCTCATGAGTCTGGAGTCATCGCGAAAGCTCTGGGTCTATGAGCCAACAGTTTATAGGAAGCAACATCCTTTCTCTGCAGATGTAGCATGGCAAGGTGGTGGTTAGGGATCCTGGGTTTGGAGGCAGGTAGCCTGAGTTGATACCTGACTCCATTACACACTGCTTGTGGGACCTAAGGTAAGTGACAAACTCTATGAGCCTTAGTTTCCTCAACCACAAATAGGCATTAACAGAGAACCCATTAACGAGTGCTGTGGTGATTCCAGGAGACCAAGATGCATCTCCAAGTTAAGAGCGTGGCACTGCCCTGGCATCCAGTAAGTACTCAGTCACCCAGTGCCATTGTCATCTGTAAGTAGAGGGTATAAAGAAAGCACAGGAGCCCTGACTGGTTTGGCTCAGCAGTTAGAGCGACGGCCCAAGGACTGAACAGTCGCAGGTTCAATTCCACGTTAAGGGCATGTACCTGGGTTGCAGGTTTGATCCCTGCCCCCGGTTGGTTGGGGTCTTGCAGGAAGCAACCAATCGATGTGTCTCTCTCACATTGGTGTTTTTTTTTTTCTCTCTCTCTCCCTCTCCCCGACCCCTCCCTCCGTCCCTGCCTCCCTCCTTTCTACTCTATCTAAAAAAATCAATGGAAAAATATCCTTGGGTGAGGATTAACAAAAATAAATTAAAAAGGTGCAGGAGGCACCAACTAAGTGGGGAGTCCTTATGGGGCTAGATGTCCCTTCCTCAGAGAATTCTGCCTGACCACACTATTTGAAGTAAATCTCTCCTCTTAATTTTTTTCTAGCAGAGTGTAGATAAAGCTTAAAAATAGGCTGGACTGGGATAACTTTGTATAGCTAAGGAATTTCAGCTTCGAAATATAAATGGTGAAGGGCCATCAGAGACTCTTGGTTTTTTTGGTCTTCTTAATTCTCATTTCCATTTATCTTCAGATAGAGTGGGAGGGAGGGATGGGGGGGAAGAGAGAGAGAGAGAAGGAGAGAAACATTGACATGAGAGAGACACACTGATTAGTTGCCTCCTTCATGACTCCAACCAGGGCCTGGGAGGAACTGCAACCGAGGTACATGCCCTTGGCTGGAATTGAGCCCGCGACTCTTTGGTCCTTGGGCCAACGCTCTAACCACTGAGCCAAACGGGCCAGGGCAACCATCAGAGACTCTCAAGCACAGAGATACTATGTTCAAACTGGGGGTTTGGAAAGGTGACTTAAGCAGTGGCTTGAGGATAGAATTAAAGGTGATGAGTCCTTCACTGAACCCTGAAGATACTACAATAATCTTGGGGAGAGGGGATGAGGCAGCTGCAGGTACAAGAAGAACGGAAAGAGGAATATAATGAAAACTTAATTATTATTTGTCACTTTATTGTTATATATGGTCATATATTATATACATTTATATCTATATATAACCTATAATACAGCCAGTCTCCTAAATAATCTTTACATATTAAAGGTCTATATAATATAGAATCATATATAGTACATAATACTAATACATATATTATGTATGATATATGTAATAAATGATTCTATATAACACCATCTATGTTAATATATAAAGTTGATCACTTAGGAGACTGGGTGTGGGAGTGCTGGAGTAGAAAATGTCAAAGACAACTCCCGGTTTCTAATTTATTTATTTATTTTTCTTCATTATGTTGTCCCCACAGACGTGGAACACAGGAGCAATTGGAGAGGGGCAAGGGAGAATAATGAGCTCAGTTTGGGTTCAGTGTACCAGGGGAATATTCAGGGGGAGGTGCCCAGGGGTGACCTGGATATATAGGTCTGTAGCTCGGAAGAGAGGCTGGAGCTGAGACCGGAACTTCAGAGACATCAGTGAGGCGTGGCTGGTGAAGGCACGGGCGCTGGGTTTGACAGCACGCAGGATCAACTCTGCGTACAGCAGTGGGTTGACTCGTGTGCTTTCTGATTTCAGGGGGAAGCAATGTGTTCCTGAGGCTCATCTCATTTCCAGTAAAAATCATTTTTTAAATGATAGAGCAAATATAGTGATACGCACTAAAACAGAATCAGGTATTAAGAAGCAGAAAAGCCGTGGGGGGGCTGAGGACGGTGGGAAGATGTCTGTTAGATACATGGAGGTGTGCAGAAGGGAGTTTCCAGGTGGAAGGAACACTTGTACAAGGACACGGGGAGCTGGGAGATTCATCGTGTTTGGGTGGACAAGCACTTTCCTGTGGTTAGGGGAGAATATGTATTATATTTGAGCAGATTATAGAAGTCCTCGTCCCCCTGGCTTGTGCTGTAGGCTGAGGTATTCAGAAGTGTCTTAGCTCCTCTTCTGATGAACTCTCTCACTTCATTAGGCTTTGTTCTTCCAGCACTTTTCTTAACCCTTTTTCCCAGCTTGTGCTTAAACATCCTTCGGCGCTCAGCTCGGGTATTGCTTCCTCTGGGAAATCATCTATGTATGCCCTCACCTCGGTTTCTAGCTTGGTTAGATGCCTATCTTCCCGTTATCTTGGCACGTGACAGTGCATAGGGGCCATGCCTTAGCATCCTGCACCCTACAACCCTGGCACATGGCAGATGTTCAGTATATGTTTGAGGAATCAATCACTTTCCTTTTGATGAGGTTCCCCACCAGAAAGCTTCTCAATGGGGAGAGTCCTGTTTTCAGAAGAGGTAAACCTAATTTGTTTTCTTTTTACCGTTAAATTTTAAATTCTATTTCTGGCTTAGAAAGGTCACAGGACATAGCAAAAATAAAAATGGCATTCTATATAATCAGTAATCCTAGCCAAGTAAGACTGAATGCACAGGAAGGAAGGTACAGCACCATGTTCTGGGATAAATTCTGGCAGACCTGTTTGGTTTTTTTTAAATATCTGGGCTTCAAGTCTCTTTCCAGAGACCGCTAAGGAGAGCCTGTCTGAGAATGAAACTGACCCAGAGGAAAACACAATCAACAGATAGACAGATTCCTGATCATATCATTTGAACACCTGGACTTTTCAGTTGCACGAGCCAATACGTTTACCATGAGGTAGTTAGAGTAGGGTTTTTGTCACTTGAACTGAGTCCTGACTAATCTATTCACACCGCTGGGGCTAGAAGTCGAACTCAGGCATACCTGATGCCCAAAGCTCTTTGGGCCTTAGTTCCTCACACGTACGACAGGATTTAGTTTTTCAGTACAGTGATGCTTCTAGGCTTGGATGGCCAGTTCTCTATCTCAAAAGATGGATAAGGGATCAGAGGTGATAAGGAACTGACAATGCTCCCTGTACACCATCCTTTCACCTGTGTTGATTTTATTCTGTGCCGTTGATACCAGAACCTTGGATACCACAAAGATTTAGAGACATTTCCACTAATGGAATCTAGTTCAGAGCAGGGGTCAACAAACCTTTTCTGCAAAGGGCCAGATGGTACATATTTTAGGCTTTGTGAGCCAGTCTTTGTTGTGTACTCAACCCTTATTGCAGTGGGAAAATCGTCCTAGATGATACGGAAACCAATGGACATGGCAATGCTCCAAAACTATTTATTTATGGACACTGAAATCTGAAATTCATATAATCCTCATGTCTTACAAAATAGTCTTCTTGACTCTTTCCCCAATCATTTAAAAATGTAAAACTCATTCTTAGCTTTGTGGGTTATACAAAGAGAGGGCACAGGCGCTTGCTGACGCCACGACTCCCCCAGACTAGATAGGTGTTTGCAGGCCTTGGTTCTACCTAATGCTCGCCCACGAGCTATGTGATGCTGGTCAAGCCACTTTGTCTGTCTGGGTTTATGTTTTTCCATCTGTACAATGAGGGGTTATATGGGATAGTCTCTCAAGGCCCTGCAGCTCTCAAGTACACAATTCTGATTTTTCACCAACAAATATTTCAGCAGCTATTGCATACCAGGCATAGTTTTAAATTTGGGGGATATAGCAGTGAATAAAAGATCCTGCTAACATGGAACTTACATTCTAATGAAAAAAAAAGTAGGATGGGGGTTTGGTGAAAAAGGTGAAGAGAGTAAGAAATATAATCAGTAGTTACAAAGTAGTCACGAGGATGTAAAGCACAGCATAGGGAATATAGTCAATAATGTTGCAGTATGTATGGTGCCAGGTGGTACTCACTTATTGGGGGGGGGGATCACTTCTTAAATTATGTAAATGTCTAACCACTGTGCTGTACACCTGGAACTAATAAAAAATAATATTGAATGTCAACTGCAATTGAAAAAAATAATATTGGGTAATGATAAGTGTTATTTAGAAAATGAAGAAGGGAAAAAGGATTGGTGAGTGACAGGGCTGTGATTTAAGAAAGGGAGGTCAGGTGGCCTCAAGATCATTGACCTTTGCACAGAGACATGAACAAATGAGCAAGTGGGCTCTGAGGAACAGCCAATGCAAAGGCCTTGTGACAGGGCTCCCCTCTGCCAGAGGAGCAAGGCCCGTGGGACTGGACACAGTGCACAAAGGAGAGTAACAGGAGGCTCTCTGGTCATACAGGTCATTTAGGGCCTGCGGCTTATTCCAGGTGTGATGGAAAGCCATGGAGAAGGAAATGACATGCTCAGATTCTAAAGGTTTGCTTTAGCTAATGTGTAGAAAATCGACCCTATGGAGGCACAAGTGGAGGCAGGGGGATAGTTGGGAAGGTACTGCAATAGTCCAGGCAAGAGATGACAATGGCCAGAACAAGAATGGTAGTGTTTCCCTGGTTGGTGTGGCCCAGTGGTTAGAGTGTTGGGTCTTGAGTTTGATTCCTGGTCAAGGGCATGTACCTGGGTTGTAGGTTCGATCCCTGGCCAGGTCTGGGCACATGCCGAAGGCAGTCTATGTCTCTCTTTCACATAGATGTTTTTCTCTCTCCCCCTCCCTCCTTCCCTTCTGCTCTCTCTCTAAAAATCAATGCAAAAATATCCTCGGGTGAGGATTAATTAAAAAAAAGAATGGTAGTGTTGGAGATGGTGCCAAGTGGTTGGACTCAAGAAGTATTTTGAAGGTAGAGTTGATAGGATTTATTGAAGGACTAGATAAAAGCAGGAGAAAGAAAAATCAAGGATAAAAATGATGGAAGCAAGTCCTATTCTAGGAACATAATGATTACATACTGGAAATAGTTAACGTTTAATTTGTGAGGCAAGAATTAATCCTGTTCTCTTATATAGTAATATTAAAAATCAGATATATTTGCTGACTCAAAAATGAACTGTACCCACCTTAACAACAGGGCTCTAGAATATTTGGTTTTTAAAAACTTTTGCTATTGATTTTTGACATGCTTTGAAAGATCTTTCCTCATGTGTTCCTCTTCCCCAAAACTGAGATGCCAATTACAGAAAAATCAATTGGTTAGGGTTACATTTTGTATTTGATAAAATAGGAGCCAAGATTAAGATGGTTCATAACTCTCTCCTGAATGTCCCTCAATTCTTCATCCTTGTATACATCAAAATTATAAGTGACATAATTTTAGCAAAACAGTAAACCAACAATTAATTTTAAAGTACAGATAACTTTATAACAAATTAACACGTGTATTTTTACAAACCTTTCACCAGACTGCTTCCAGCACATTTATGACGGACACATTTATTCTTTTGAAACCTCTACTTTGAAAAAGGGACTAAACACAGTATGATGCTTTCAGGGACTTCCAGACTTCCAATACCAGTTTTTTAAAAAATACATTTGCAGTGAGAACGGCTAGCTTTTTTCTCACGTCTAACAATAGAAGTAGGCAGGCAGAAAGGTGGAGAGGACTGTCTGCGAGGTCGCCTCTAGCCAAGCCTCCTGCCGAGATGGCTCGTGGACACAGCAACCCCCCACCCAACCCCTACCTCTCCCTGACACACCGGCCCACGTCCGAGGGGAAACAAGCCTACCAGAGAGCTGCAGTCTTGACTCCAGAAAACAGATGAGACGACACAACCGCACAGACACTGTCTTCCATTTATTCACACAGAGGAATAAGAATTGGTACAAATAATAAACATTGCTTTAAATACAAATAAATAGTTCCGGTTTCTAAAGGAAACGACTCTAGATAATTCAAAGTTAAGTATTTCCTAAGTTCCTATTAAAAATAGAAGACAAAATATTTTGCATTAAGTCAAGTCCTGCTCCACCACAACCCTTTGAGGACTTCCGGATAAAACGGTGAATTCTGTACTCTAAGAAGTCACCAGAAAACTGGGAGAAGATGCTCCCACCTCCCTGAACTATCCCCCAAATGGAAGGAGAGTTACTTGCATCACAGAGCTAATAAAAGCAGAAAGTATTTAATACTTAAAGATAGCTAAAAAGATTTACCTTGGGAAAGTTGATAAGAATTTCTCTGAACCACTTCTATGAATTCTGAAACCCCACTATGCTGAAGTTTTGATTCAAATGTCTTAAATTCATGTATGCTCACAGGAAGACTCAAGTTCCTACAGTGAAAGCTTCCTCTTGTAGGAATGACAGTGGTAAAAAGTCCGTAATCAATCACCAGGAATGGCAGCTAGGGTAAAAAAATGATTTACCTGTTAAAGAAGCAACAGTGCGCCCAACCAACAGTCTGTCCACCTGGCACCACGATGACCCAAACTGCTGAGAGAAACACACTTCTAATCACACTACCAAATAAACATGATTTATTTTTCTCTCCGTATTGCTGTAAGTCATGCAGTCTTTCAAGCCTTTAGAAACTACATAAAACATGAGGTCATTACCGTCTTGGTGCCAGAGCAGTGCCTGCTCCGTGGTGTCCACTACATGTCCCCACCTCACCCCACACAAGACAACCCAATTTCTTCTACTCAGACCCCTAAACAGTTATCAATAAATAATGTTTGACAGAGATCAATATAGAAACATTTAGGTTTTCAAAGAAATTTTGCTTTTCTACTTAGATCGACCATGATACAATTCCAAAAAGAACATTCTCATGCCATAAAAACAATCTCATGCAATAAGTGCATTTTAAAAGTCCCACGTTACTAACAACATTTGGTATTATAGAAGGAGGGATTATTTAGATTAAAAAAAAAAGGTCACTATAGAATAAAAGCTGGATTTCCAAACAGAACTTCCGTTGTGGTATAAAATGCTAAATATGATTCTACAGTTTTGTCGATGCAAATGATTTTAAGATATACACCGTATTTTCCTAATTGGGATTTTGAAACAATAAGCATAATTCTTACATAGATTACCACAACATTTGCTCAAAGAACTAGTTCCCTTTTGCCAAGAACTTTTTCCTTTGAGTCCAGTTGGAGGGATTTCCATAGTAAATTCTAGAACAATTCTGAACATGATTCAAAATCTCCCACTCCCCTCCCCGTCTCTTTTATGTTGTAGACATTTGAGCCCAGAAAAAATGCTCCATTTTTTAAAGACGATAATAACTTTAGTTTCCTGATTTAAATAATAACATTTTTTATGTTTGCCTTTCTCTCTGGCACACCATATAGTGTTTCTGGAGTTACAAATCCAAACAAACCAGCCAACTAGAGCATCCCAGTGTTCAAATCACAATTTTGGAAACAATCCTATTTATTCTGGATGATGCTCAATTCCACACATACTTCAGGGTAGAAACATCCATGGGAACAGCCAAATATGTCACTTTACCAAACTCTAACATGGGATTGTGCTCTGTTGGATAGTACCAGTCACATCTACAAAGTACAAAGGCAGAGGGTTTTAGGTGTGGAGACCAATTTGCTTTTGCTGCTACAGTAATTCATAACCATCATCTTCGAGATTTCCATGCTGTTCTAGAATAAGGAGTAGTCCTTTTTTTATCTGGTGGCTTAAAGTAGGAATAAACAGGCGCTGCTGGGTACTCGGCATCGGGATTTTCTGCCATCATTTTCAGCTTTGCTTCAATGGCTTTTATCTTTGCAGTGACGCTGGAAAAAGGAGAGCAGAGGATCAGAGTGGGCCTGGGTGCATTCAGAAAATACTGTGCATTTCGTTTTTCCTTGTACCCCTCACTCATGTCAGAGAAGCAATATCAAATAGGAACATTCAAACATTCCATATAAAATACACACGAAGAATAATGCTCTCATTTTAGGAAAGAGATCAAGTCAGAACCACCTGTTAAGTTTTTACTGTAAGCCCAGACACCGTTAGGAGTACTCCCATATTGTTGCATTTAATCCGAAGACACAAACACTGTGTCTCGGCAGACAGTAGGCACTCAGAACTAATTCACGTTGGAACTGAAAGCAGGGTCTGGGAGAGATACTTGTACATCCATGTTTATGACAGCATTATAGTTAAGATGTGGAAGTAACCCAAGTGTCCATTGATGGATGAATACATAAGCAAAATATGATACATAACACATTTTAAAATAGTATTCAGCCTTAAAAAGGAAGAAAATTCTGACATATACTACAACATGGATGAACCTTGAGGACTTATGCTAAATGAAATAAGCTAGACACACGACAAATACTGTAAGATTTTAGTTAATATGCGAGTCAGTCAAAATCATAGAGACAGAAAGTAGAATGGTGGTTGCCAAGGGTTGTTCAATGGGTACAGATTTACAATTTTACAAGATGAAAAGAATTATGGAGGCGGATAGTAGTGACTATTGTACAACATTATGAATGTATTTAACACCAATGAACTGTACACTTAAAAATTAGGAAAAATAATTCCTGTAGACTTGAAAGCAATGTTGTAAGGCAGGTTATATTCTTATTTTGCAAATGAAGAAACCGAGGCACAGAAAGGTAAACTTACCCAATGTTAGACAGCCAGTAAGTGGTGCTGGTTGAGATGTGACCCCAAAGCCTATCCTAGTGACTATTATATTTATCACCTTTTGAGTCACTGAATCATAATGGCAGAAAACATCCTGGAAATCCTATGAAGTCTCTTTTTACTGACAAATGTGTGTTTATAAAGGCTATCATTTCCAGAATGCTTATAATGAGCCAGGCACTGTGCCCACATTTTATAAAGAATCAAATGCAGATAGGTAGTGATTTTCCCAGGTTCACACAGCTAACCAACTGCAGAGCCAGGATTCAAGCCCAATTTGTTCATCACCAAGCCCTTGCTTTCCCCATCCATCAGGCTGGGAGCTGAGCAGCCCCATATTAGAGAGAAGGGGTGAGGAGACACTGCAAAAGTTGTAAGGAAGTCCATTCTGATCAAGGTCACTGCTATGCTTGCACCAGAATGCACTCAGGCAGTGGGTATTGTTTTTGGTCTCTGGCTCCTTTTATTTTCCATTGATGCTGTCTATGGTCTACAGTCAGGGAGAGAAACTTGGAAGGGAATATACACATGACCTTTTAGACATCCTCAAAAGGTATGCATCTGATGCACATACTCAAACTTTACACGAACAATGTGAATTTAAAAACTACGTTACAATGAAAAAGAACACTGGGGTATTACCGAGATGCATTCCAGCACCACTTTCATTAGTGGGACAGCCAGACATTCATCCTGTATGAGTCACAGGGAAACAACCTTCTTTAATTAGGCATAGATGTTAATAGAAAGATGTAAGCAGAGGTTCTCTGGATTAAAAATGAATGGAAAACACTAGGTTATCTAGTAAAAAGTGCAAACACTGAAAATAAGAAACTAAAGACATGTTCACTGTAACATGAAGATCACCCAACCAAAATGCAGCCTTTCCCAATAGGAGTTAGATTTATGAAAACCTCCACGGACACTGATCTGTAATCGAGGAAGCTCAATCTTTGGGGGAATATAGCATAGCGGATATAAATTCCTAGTGAATCTACTGAAGTCATTATACTTTTAAAAACATTTCTGGAAGTACAAAACAATAAAGCTGCACAAAGTTAAGAAATACCAAATGATATTCACTTAAATTAGTAACAAAAACACTTAATTTTAATTTACCAATTTTATCCCTCCTGAAACATTTCAGGATCACCTTCCCCTGCACTTTAATGAGATGCCTGAAAATCCGCTTTGTTTGGTGCAGATGATACACAAGACAGGCTTTTTAGTCTGTGTGATTTCTGTCTGGCCCTCCATCCAAACAGGCTTTGCTTTCCTGACTTTATGACTGAGTATTGATTTCTAATCCTTCTAAAACACTGACACTCCTTCACATACCTTCTTCGCCTCCCCTGGAATAGGCTTGAGAACTGAATTCCTGCATTTATAGCCTGGAGTTCCTCTGAAGTAGTAACTAAAAGACTGAATTTTGAAGTCCAGTAAAACTGGCTTTCCATGTGACTCTGCTCTTTGCTACCTGCGTGATCTTGGCCGAGATATTTTGCCTTTCTAGGCTTCAGTTTCTTCTGAGCCTAACAGTATTTTCACTAGAATTTTATAATTAAATGACATACGTCATGTAAAATGGCTAGCACAGTGCCCGCTTTGTGGCAAGCTCAATAAATTCTGTTATTGCTAAAATATCTCCTATGCAAAAACAAACACCCCCCCCAAAAAACCCCGAAACTCTGCTTCTGCTCAAGTATCCATTCAACTTCCCCTTTCTCTACCCAACTGTTAGTTCTGGTTTTGGTTTTTTTTTTAATCCTCATCAGAGGATATTTTTCCATTTATTTTCAGATAGAGTGGGAGGGAGGGAGGGAGAAAGAGAGAAACATTGATGTGAGAGAGGACACATCGATTGGTTGTCTCCTGCATAACCCCGACCAGAGCTAGGGACCGAACCACAACTGAGGTATGTGCCCCTGATCTGAATCAAACCTGCGACTCTTCGGTCCAAGGGCCGACGCTCTAACTGCTAAGCCAAACTGGCCAGGGCAGTTCTTTCTGCTTTGAATTAACTCCAAAGAAGTAACTGACAATTTGTATATACTAGTACAGAACTGATATAGTTGCTGAAATGGTACCTAGAATTAAAGTGCTGCAAACTAAAATTTTGTATAAAGGGACTCACAGTTGGGGAGGAATTAGTGTGTAATGACAAATGACAAAGAGACACAAGCCTTATTAAAATGCTTATTTTTAAGGTAAAGACCATGTCTAATTTAGTTTTGTATTCCCAGTGCCAAGCACAATGACTAATATGTGGTAGGTACACCTAGCCTTTTTTTGAATGAATTCTATAAATGGGGGAAGAGACAGGAGGAAGGGGAAAAGTATATATTATGGAAATTAACTGAATATACCTCTGAACATGTCAAACGTTAGTAGGTTCTATTCTAAATTTAGAGTCTGAAGAGTTACTAGAGTATGAACGAAGGTTTGGAATGAAGAAACGGCTCAAGCTCTTGAATAACAGTTTGTTTTCCTACAGTAGACCATCTTACCTTAGGTTAGACTGAGTGGGCTCAGTGCTAGAGGATGGCTCAAGACTGATTGGAAGAATCTTATCATTCTTGTTATGATCGTATCTCTGAAAGTAAGAAAAAGGAAGTTACTTTACCTGGGCAAAAACCAGCCCTTTGCTGCAGAGCATGAGTTCATATATTTCAAGCCCATCAGTGTATTGCCTGCACATTTCTAGAAATTTTAGGGCTGCTTTACATTTAGAATTCATGCAAAACTCCACACAGTTTTGGCTTAAAACTATACATTTAGAAAAAGAAGTTTAGAAGAGCCTCCCATCTAGGTCTCCTTATCTGGTAGGGAAAAAATTTCAAGTTTCAAATTCACAGATGATACAGATACATGCAGGACTGCCCTCTTACATTCTTATCTGAATGGTCACATATCACCTCTTACCATATTTATTTTTCTCCATCCAAAACACTTTAAAATTTTGCTAGATTTTTGCAAAGTACCAAGCATAACATTCAACTCTAACAGGAGAAGAAAAATAATAACAGCTTTTAGCCACTGATACAGAAAACATTCTCCAGTAAAAGAGCAGTTAAATTTGATATAAAATAATTATATATTTCTTGTAAAAAGTAAAAATAATATAGGAGAGCAATCAGAGCCTCTGGTCAAAAAGACTCGTAGGAGAAGAGAAGTGCAAAGTACAGAGAGTCTCAAATGAAAGAAGGAATAGAGAATGATTTTTCTTGCATGCCTTTTCAATGAGATGCAGAATGAGAAAAATGACAGCCAGTTTAGCAATGAGACTTGACTTTCTTTTGAGCAAAAAAGCCTGTGTAATTCTCCTTGTTGTTTCTATTTTCAAGGTGATGTGCCCTAGAAGTTGAGAAGACTGTGACTGACCCCCTGAAACACTCATAAGGATCCAAAGTGTCTGAGCTCTGTTTTTCAGCTTGGACACTGAGCTCAAATGTTTAATTTCTCACTGTACTGGGAAGCCTGTTGGGTAGAGAGTCTCTGATCAAAAACCCATGTTCATACAGCTAAAGACTGAATCTCCAGTTTTAAAAGTCACAAATCTCTTTGCAGGCAGGTCTGCCAACCCCTGCAGAAGGAAGCAAATCAACTCTTGGGATTACTCCAGTCCTGTACTTCACCACCTCTGTGCTGCCAGGACAGAAAGTCATTCATTTTTTTAAATGGTCATAGCTTTTCCAGTGCATTCTCCCAGGAGACTTCTTACAAGACGAATAAGGCAGTGTGCCACTTCTTAGGCCTTGAAGACAATACAGACACTGCAAAGTCCCCAAAATAACTTTCAAAATATCTGGCATAATGAGATGCCAATGTTTTAAGCTCTCATGCAAACTACCCATTTCTTAAGCATTTAGAATAAACATATCAAACTCTTCACAGAATTGAGAGGCTGGGGAGAGTCTAATAATGCCTAAAGCAACTAATTTAAAAAATAAATACATTTTTTCCCTCCAAAGAACCACTCCACTAAAAAAAAAAAAATGATAGAGTCTGAGTATACACATCAGCCACATGGAAAAATCAATCAAAAACAGAATCTGTGGGTATGTGGAGAGAAACAATGAAGGAACTTAATCCCTCCTGAGATGTTTCTCAAAAGAAAAATCTGGCAACACACATGGTAAATACAAGTAGGAGACCAAAGTATGGCTGTTCCAGATGTGAAGAGACTGGTATGCAAATGGCAAGTGGACAACTGTCTTTCGGAAGACTCAGGCAGGATGAGCAGAAGTTCTTTACAGCACCCCAGACTTACCTTTACTTGAGCATGGGCCCATCGCACCACCAGCTTCTTAGACAGAGCCAGCTTGCCATTGAGACACTGGATGGCTTGTTCTGCTTCCTGTCCAGGAAAGGGACTACAGTTAGTCAAAAATGCAAATGCCCGACTAGCTATATGTATTCACCAGGGCCTCACTAGCTCTGATGGCTGAATTTCTACCCAAACTGCTTTTGGTAAACAATTGGCAAAAAGTTTACAATGAAAAAAAAGCAGAGTAATAAAAAGGGTATGAGTTTTTTCACTCAAACAAAAATTCAAATCCTGGCTCTGTCACTTGCTGGCAGTGTAGTTTTTGGCAGGTTATGTAATCTTTCTGAATTTTTTTTTTTACCTGCAAATATGGAGAATACGTGTTCCTGGATGGTGGTTGTAAGGAGTAAAAGAGTATGTGTAAAGCACAGAGCATATGGGAAGCACTCCAATGTTAGCTAATAGTAGTGTTCTTATTAGGTGATGTGGTTCTACATACTTCCGTTAGTTAGGGTAGCTCTTCCGCTAGTTAGGGTAGCTCCTACTGTGTCAAGAACTAGTACTCCCCACAGGGACCCTGGAACTGTATCCTGGACCAGGGCTCATACTCCCTGGATCCAAAGTAAGAAACAGTAATGGCCTCAAAGGACTTGGTAGTGAAGAAAACCGGGCCGGAAAATGCAGGAGTGAGTCAGAGAGACTGTGAGCAAGGTGCTTGAGAGCCAATCTATGCACCTGGCTTTCAGAGCCAGAAGTCCCCTGACCTTTCCCCTATCAGACACAGGAGCAACCAGGCTGAAAGGAATTCCTGAAGCTGGATTACAGGCACTCTAGGACATTCCCAGGAAGCCTGGCTGTACTTTTCCATCCTGCCGAACCTTCTCTGCTCCGTTTGTATCCACGAGGCATTTGGCCAAGAGGAATGTATGTTCACTGGGCCTGAAGCAGCCCTTACGGAACAAGAAGAGAAACAGGAACAGTTTATCTGAGACCTCAGTGTAAGACCAGCAGGCATTCCAGTCTGGTTTCACTGGTAGTTGTCTTATTCCTCTGGAGCTCACCAGCATGACATTCAACAAATATTTATTGAGTACCTGCTACATGTCAGATGTTAGTCACTGGCATCTTTGCCTCACTATAGCACGTAAAGCGAAACGGATAAAAGAGACATTTTCTTCTTCTTTCAAGTTTCATTTAGTGAATCAGAATTAATGACACTATTAATTCTGTAGCATCAGCACTAATAAGATGCCAGAAGGGACAAATGCTTTAAAAAATAATTTCCTATCCTTATACCTTGTTTCCAAGACCTCGTACTCAACATTATTAAATGCCAATTGTGTTTTCACATGTACCTTCATCTAGTCTCTCAACTTCCTACAAGGTAAGAGGGGTGTAGGTTTTTAATCCCCATTTTTAGATGAAAACTAAGGCCAAAGAGGTTAAGAGACTTGCCCAAAGTTAATAAATGAAAGAGCCAGAAATAGAAGCTAGGCTTTGTGACTTCTAGTCCAATAAGACCACTGATTTTAACTGTCTGTAAGAATCCTAACCACACTCTGTCATTGATGAAGAATAAGCTTTTTAAAAATGCTAACCATATCAGGAATTCTTTTAGTTCCCCCTGCCCCCCAAAACTGAACAATTCGAACAGCAATGCGTCACTTATTGCCTATCAGAGCTGCAAAAAATAAATCCACAGCACTGGTCAGGACCTCAGCACATACTGACACATCATTTCTTGACAGCAATCTGGCAGTTGTATTAAGAAAAACTATGCATGGCCCTTGTTGACACCACTCCATTTTCCTGAGTGTAGTAAATATACACATAGTTAACACAGAGTTACAACTCATACACAGAGTTGTAAATATATTCACTACTGCACTGTTTACACTTGTGAATCACTGGGGAGAACCTAAATAGCTAACAATTAGTCAAATAACTTACCATATGTTCATATAATAAAATATTATGCAGTCACCAAAAATCCTGTTGATTAGCTTTTAAACTGAGGTCTAAGTTACAACTAATTCAATGTATAAACAATTAAGATATATAGATCAATGAATTTTACATCTACACCAGTGAAAGCACAATACCATGATATAGAATGTTATCTTGATGTGTATTAGAGGACAGGATACTTTGAGTGGCAAACAGGATTATATGATCCATTCATGTGTTATAAGCCATATATGTTTTTATGTGTATGCATGTATGAAGTCTTCCAGTGTTGTTTTTTTGTATGAATGTGAAGAAAGAAGAGACTAGAAAGATATATAACTAAATATTAACACTGATTATTTCTGGGTTTTGGGCTGATAAGTCACTTACCTATATTTTTATCTATAATAAACATGTTTTGTTTTTATAATAAAAACATCCAAATACAATTATTATTAATAAAACAATAACTAGGCAATATCTTCACATAAAACTAATAAAGTTATAGGGAGCACTAACTAAGCAGTATCTCTATATTTAATAACATTCAAATTCAAGTTCTTTATCAATGCATATAATTTCTAAGGACTAAATTTTAACACAAGATACAGGTATATATCATGATTGAGGCTGGATGTTTTCTTCCTCCATATATATTCAAATTTGTATGCATTTATTTTGAGACATTGAAGAAGGATAAATTTTTAAGAAATTAAAATAAAAGAGAGTTTGTGGGTGGCTCACCACAGACAGGGAGGGCTTCTGCACCACAGGGCAAAACTACTGAAAGAAAAGGAGGCTTTGTTGGTCAGCCACTAAAGGAAAAAACAAAACAGAACAGAGAGGAGGATGGCCACGTGCTTCATGTGGGCATCCCAAAGCCTTTGGTCAGAAAAGTAGGTCAGTCGCCTTCGTCCGCAAGCCTAGGGAGGGTGGATTTTGGAAGTTATTCACTAATTCGTTTGTTTACCAAGGACCTCTTTTAGGACCCAGAGCAAGGCACACGGGGATGAATCAGACATGGCTCTTGCCTGCAAGGAACTGCTATTCTAGTAGTTAAGAAACATGCACAAACACTTATGAGAGTCTGTGAAAGGGGGAGAAGTTCAATTACCTGCTTAGTTTCAAAGTTAACAAAACAGTACCCTCTAGGCTGTCCCTCCAAGGCACCTGACTTGTGGAAGAGGAAGTCAAACTGCTTTACTGTGCCAAACTTCTGGAGGAGCTTCAGGAGGTGGTATCTGTGGAGAAAGGACAGTCTATGAGTAAGCTCTGGGAATCGGTTGGCCAATGAGCCTGAAGTGTGAGATAAAAGCAGGAGATAATCTACCCCAGGGATAAAATCTCCCGCCCCCGCCCCCTGCCTTCCTCCAAACTGCTGTGTTAGTTTATTTGGCAAACAGAGTTGTTTGCCTCTATTTGGAATGGGAAGAGAATTGTCATGGCTATGCGTCTGTCCAGCACAAAAATACCAAACAAAAAACCACACCTAACAAACAGCTGTCTGGCCCACAAGCACCATTTGTTTTTCTTTTGGAAAAAAGCTCAAAAATAGTGTCGATTTATTTATTTTTAATTTCCTGGCAATGAAATAGTATTTGTGAATAACTACAACTCCATCAGAAACACACACCACACTCCAAAAGCAAAGCCTGCCCTATCTCAAAATAAAGTAACAAACACACACACATCCACACAAACAAAATAATCCTGAAAGACTTCCCTATTAGATTTCAGTTATTAGCCGCACATTCCACTTATGAGAAACTCTGCCCCAAACCAAGCCATAGCTAGTGGCACTTCCATTATTAAGTGCTTGAGAGTTTCAATATCCCTGATATGACTGAGCATCAGGGCAATATGGAACCACAAGGTGACCAAGGCTGGTCTGGCACAGGGTAGAGGAACCTGGCCAGTTCCAGAAATCATCCAGCTGTGGGTAACTAACCAGCCTCAGTTGCTAAACACAGTTTATACTTTGGAGCATGGCTGAATAAATAATATAGATGGCAAGGATGAGATTTATTCCAAGTTTTTGTTTGCCACTCTGCCCCTCATCCTCTTCTTGGATTCCTTTCTCTAAAACTTATTTGGTTTCTATAGAGCTTTTAAGTTATTCAAACAGATGTGGCCTTAACAGGTTGCTGTGGCCAATCTCAATTCCGACTTCCTGTCATCTGATGTAAGGGTGAGACAAACCAACAGCTCTCCCGTTTCCTTTTCCTTTGGCCTTCCTCCTGGCATCCTCTGCACTATTCAAACGGAGTCAAGGCTTTCTCTAAACAATGCTGTCCCTGTGATACTAAAAAGGTATCAGCCCACATGCTAAATCTGTTATTACTGGGAATTCTACCCCACAGGGAGTCAGTAAAGCTGTCCTTACAGCCACATTTATATTCACATTGTTTTCTAGGAGAAACTCATCAAGATTTTATTCTTGACTAAGAATCTCCTTTGGGAGGCAGAAAGATATGAACTGGATCACAAGCTATGCTAAATTTGACACCAGCACACATTGACAAGCATGCCCATTATCCTGGATCAGGTGCCTGACACAGTGGAGCAAGGAAGACACAATACAGGTCCTTTACTGGGGCAGGATGCAAGGATCCCAAGGCATACTGCGGATATTCATCTCATCTTTAGACCTATTTTGAAAGAAAAAACAACCTTCTCGTTTCCAAACTCTCAACTCCCATCAGGAGACCTCAACTGCTAGTGAGAATGCAGGAGGTGATTCATTAGGGGAAAGGGAGACACCTCAAGTGCAAATTTCTGGTTTTACTTGATTTTTTGAACAGCAAGGGTGAGTCTCTGAAATGCAGACAGATGGGCTAGAAGTCTCCTCCAACATCTCTAATTCACAGCTGCATTTTCCACTTACCATTCAAACCTTAACACTGCACCAGTTGCTATGAATGATGGGTCAAACCAGTTTAAAAAAAACAAAAAACAAAAAACAATCTAAAGGGCTTCTGTGAGCTGGTCATCTTTTCATTAGCTCTATTCTGCTTAATAGCAGGAAGGTAAGGCGATCGGCATTTCCTAGGAAATGAATTTTAATTTACTCAAGAAAAAAAAAGCCGACAGATTATTCTTTGAAAAGCTAACAAATACGTTTTGCCCGAGAAGTGCGACCTTAAGATTCCAGGAACATCTGCTTAGGTCTGTGTCTTTCAACTTCTCCAGGATTTCTTTTCTTGTTTGATAATTTCTTGAAATTATCGGAACACGAAAACAAAAGGAATGAAATGTTTACTATTTTGCTTCCTGGAGATGGGGACTGCAAGCTCCGATAGTGCAGAAAGCCCGAAGACTCTTGCTTTCACATCTGCAAGCACTTCCATCTGCTGCTGAAGTATGGGAGAGCTCACTCCTCATCAGAGCCTTGCTTCGCCTCAGGAAATGTGGGCCCTGCAGCCTTTGGGAGCTAGAGAATTACTACACCAGTGACTTCAATCAGTGTTTTCTGTAGTGGTCTTTAAAATGGCCTTCCTGCCTAATGGCAGATAAGTAATTAATCTATACAAATGTTAAAACAGTCAACTACCATGCGTCAAAAACTGTATCAGGCACTTAGACTGTCCAGATGAATACAACTAGGTCTCTGTCTTCCAAGGATTTCATATTTCGGTTAGAAGAGGGAGATATGTAATCAAACAATTTCAAAAAAGTGTCATGTTTGCATGTAGAGGTATACAGGTAAGCATAAAGATGAAGAGGACCAACTGTGCAGGGAAGGTGGTGGTCAGTGAATGTCAAGTGCACAGACATATAGGTGAAAAGAGCCTGATCAACTGGAAGAGAGTGGGGGTGGGCAGTAAGAGATGAGGCTGCAAGGCAGGAAGGGACAGGTTGTGAAGCATGTTGTTCTTAGTGAGGGAATTTTAATTTGATACTGCAGGCAATGGGAAGCCAATGAAATGACATTTAAGAGTATTTTTTTGTGCACAATTTGTTTTAAAGAAAATTTTCTTTCTAAACTGATAGAAATTGTTATGTGATGGGTATTCATGTTCTATGCTCTGTATGTAATAGACTGGTCTTACTGTGTTCAAAATTTAAGTAAGCAAACAGTAAAGGCTATTTCATGCAAAACAAGTCATGAAAAGAAGCATGGGCAACAAAGGAAAACAAGGAATGGGCTGACAGAGAAAATGGGTTTCTTCAGGTGAACACACTGCTCTTACATGTTAATGCATTTATTCTTCCTTGCATTCTAGTTTATCTGCAAAAGTCTGTATTACAAGGATATTTCCACCTGGATGCCTCTTTACCGCTTTCAAATTTACTTCATATACCCCAAAATGACCTCCTCCCCTCCACAGACTGATGCCCCTTTCCAGCTATCCCAGTGGTCAGTGTAGACAAGATCCTTTTACATCCTCAGGCAAGAAACATTAGAAGCGTCTTCAACTCTCCACTACTCTTCAATCACTTTTTCTTCATCTCTGACTCACCAGGTCTCCAAGTTCACTGTCTCTATCTAGGGGACATTAATGGAAGATCTGTAGCTAATCTCAATCTTCAGTCTTTGCCCCTCCAAGTCATCCGTCATACTGATGTCTAATTTCCCTACCAAAACATCACTTTCATGATGTCAGTCTCCTGCTAAACACCCACAATGAGTCTCTTCTACATGAAATTCAAACTTGTTAATCTGATAGTATTCTATTTATCCAACTATTTTCATTATCATTTAGTATTCAACCTCTCCTTTAGTCAAAAAGGTCTTCCTGATATTCTGCTCACACAGCAATCTTTCTTGTTTCTACCTTCATTTGTGATTCACCATTCATTTAGAATGCTCCTTCTTTGAGAATTTCTCCTGGCTTTATTCCTGCTCATACTTCTTATGCATAATGCTGTGGCTATTAATTTGGCTTTCTACATAGCACATTTATTACTTGAAAAAGAAAACATTATTAACCCTTTTAGAGGAAACCGCAGTGTGGAAAATAGACAATATCTAAGAACACGAACTTTTTGGCTTTCCTGTTGAAGGCACGAATAATATTTAGAGATGTTGTTTTACCTTTGCAGTTAGATTGGATCCCATAATTTAAAAGAAGTCCTTACATTTTAAAATTTAGACTAGAATGCTTTAAGTTATAACTATTCAGTTATGTGGACTATTATCTATTTGTGCAAAGAGCACTAAATCAGGCGGTAGGAAACTGAGTCAACTCACTTAACTCTTCCTATAAAAGAAGAAAAATATTACCTGTTTCACTTGCTTCACAAGGTTGTTACAAGCTTAAATAAGAGGAACTAATGCAATATTAGAGCTAGAGAAACGTTCAGATAATTTAGTTGAGTATTTTCTTTATAGGTAAGAAATATTAAGCATAATGCAGTTGAGAGGCATCAGAATACAGTAGAAAGAACACAAGTTTGGAATCTGCTACTCCATAAATAAGAGTACATCATCATTCCCTTAAATCCAAATCCCTAAGATCTATTTAGTCATTTGGATATTCCTGGCCTCTAGCATGGCCCTAAAATGGGTGTTATTGCAATCACAAAGTGAACACAAATATACGAGAAGCAGAAATGCATATGCTGATGAGGAGACTGATGGATATCCTACTATAACTTGAGCATAACTCAGACTAATAACTAACAAGCACATGCATATAGGATTACTAAAAAAAACTGAGTGTAAAAATTTTTAACTGTTGCTGATTTACAAACTCCTGCCATTCATGACAATAGATACATACGTATATAAATAAAGAATCCTACTTCGGGGAAATTCATTTATCGCGGTAGAGTCTAGAACTGATTAACCGCAATAAATGAGGGCCGACAGTACTATAATTTGTCTTCTAACAAGAGGTAAGAAAGCTCTATAGGAGGGGTATTCAAATCAGTTTATAAAAGAGATCAGGAGAAGGAATGGTAAAGGGTATGAGTATGTAGAAGAAAGAGTGATAAGAGGGTTTTGTTGAATGGGGAGCAGCAGGAACCAATTTGTTGGTGGAGTGTCAGTTGAATTAAGAAAACTGGAGGGGGCTCTGCAAACTTCTGTTAAGAGTCATTAGAAGTTCAGAGATTTGGATTCAAACAATACTCTCTGAGGCTGAAATATAAGTTGGGCACCACAAGGTCACATATGGTTTATCACGTAATCCCTTCCTTGTTTGGGAATGACTGTATTTTAATAATTGGTCTAGGCTATTACCTACCTTGAGAAGAACAGGATACAGAAGTTTCTGTGCTTCAAACACTTGAAAAGAAATCACATATTTCTACAAGATAAGACCTACCATATGAAAATGTTAGCTTTCTTTGCTATAATTAAGTAAATGAAATTAGTTAATACTAAGTATTTCATGCTAATCATAAGCTCTGATTGGTAGCTATGTCTTTAAAAAGAAATTTATTACTACTGTATTTAATAAATTGGTTTAACAGAGAAAATGTTTTAAAATAAGGAATCCATAGAGGAAGAAGAGTGAAAAAGATCCTGGTGATACAGAGGTGGGAAGCCATAGGTACAGCCAGCAAGGCCCTGACCTGCATGTTAGGACTTCCCAGCCACCTTTGGCCTGATGTAAAAAGAGCAGAGATACCAGTGGGATAGTTTTGATTCAATGTTCCTATTAAAGCTATAACTGAAGAAAACAGTCATACATTCCAACTTATGACATAAACTGAGGTGGCAGATGCCCATTTGAACCTTTCTGTCAAGCAGCAGGTCACAATTAGAACAAGGGTCTCATTACAGGGAATTGCAGCCAAACTGTTTCCACGCTCCAGATTTCCATTCAGACAAGCAGAGGTGGGAATGGAAACTACTCTTGGGAGTATCCCCTTCACAGCTTGGCTTTTAGATGATAGAAACAGTTTCTCTGATCAACACACATTAACTGAGAGGCTGGGCAGATTCACACATTCATCCTCAAAGCCATGAGCCATAAAGAGAACCAAAATCAATGCACAGTTTATATTTAAGGGCCCCCATGACCAAGGCCACATAATATGGGCAACATACCTCAAATATCATCATAATTTCCAGAGGGACTCAATAATATCTCAAGCTGATTTGAGCTTGAGCAGGTTTAAGGAACTAAACTTTCTGTCATGACACGTTAGTCTACACCCCTTTTCCTGTCTCTTAATCCCAACCCTTATGTGTACCTCCTCTCATCCCAGACTTTGCAGGTTCCCTTGTTTCTTCTCTCCCTTTTAACACTATTCAAAGGCAGTAACTTCTAGGACTGATGATATTTTCCATGCTTACTTTAAGCATTGACCCTATCTGGCTCAATCCACTCACCATTTACTATCCTGCCACCAGCCACCACCCTGTCCCTACTGAACAAGTGGGAGAAGGAAAAACCTCTCCATTCTCTTTGCTAAGAAATTCTTTTCCACTATAACGTCCGCAATGGAAAGAGCGGGGAGTCAGGACAATTCAATTAGTTTTGTGACTGTGGTGGGCAAGGCACTTCCATCTCTTGGCCCTCAGTTTCCTCTACTGTAGGTTGAGAGAGCTGGCCATATCAGAGGTTTTCCAGGGGGCTTCATGGAGTCCTAAAAGTGATTGCTAAAGAAAGGGTGGTAGTTACCAAAAGGCTTTGAGCGTGCTTCTTCCCCCTTTAATCAGAGCAGCTCTGAGCTTTTACTTTATATACAGGTTCTGATTACTTTAAGACAAGGTTCCTCAGATTTTAAGTTTGAAAACTGCTTAGCATGGAGCACTTGACACATGGTAGATACTCAAGTCATTCAACAAATGAATGAAAACCAAAGGGACTGAGGTGATCTCTAAGATCCCTTCCAGCTCTGACCTCCCATGCTGTGTAACATGAATTCGAGTCAAGTGCTGCCTCTCGACCTATTTGTGAAGGTACTAAGGTGACTTCTGCTTGTTCCTTCATTTTGAGGGAATCATGCCCAAGGCTGATTCTAGAAAATAAATTTCCTGTTCACGGGGTACAAGGATTCAAATAATTGATCTTTGACAAGTAGAAAAAAGTATACAATTTAAAGGATATCCACGTCTATGTCTTTGCAGTAGAAGAGTCCAAATGTAAGGAAAATGTCAAGGTAACATAATGACAGGCCAATAATAACCTCCCCTCCCCTCTAAAAACAAGTGAAATATAAGTAAAAGGGCCAAAATATACCCTACATCCCTTGAAAATTCTTCTGAACATCATCACTGCAAAGATCCCAATTTATAGGTACTGAATCAAGGTGATTTCGACTTACTCTGTGATTTTGGGGTCCAGGTTGCCAATCCATAACCGGTGCCCTTCCTGTAGGGAACCCTCTGAGAGGATGGATGCGTTCTCCAGGGGAAGAGTTTTGGTTTCTGCTTCCATCAATCTCTATAAAATACTAAAGGAATGTGAACATTCAGGCAGGAGAAGAGCAACACTGTGTGAACATGAGGCTTCAAATTCAGTTCAACAAACATTTATTCAAGGAGGGCATGCCCTGGGCAGTCCTTCAAAGGCCTCAGTTCTTTCACAACCAGGGCCCCAGCACCAGTTCCCCTGGGACAGCTCCTTTGGCAGCCAGAAAGCAAAAGCTTCCATTTAAGGTGAAAGGGGTGTGGTTCTGTGAGTAGAAACTAAAGTTTTCCTCTTCTGAAGCCAGAGGAGGACTGGGCAGGAGGCCAAAGTCTCTATTACTACATGATACTCTGGTTTAACAACTATCACCCAAAATAAGCATTGGAAACCCCCAGAAAGAGAATCTTAATGACAGTGAAGGAGAAGGGTATGGAGAAGCAGCAGTATACCTCTTCCTCATCAAAGAGGCAATATAGAAAATTTAAGGCCATAGATTTTGGAGTTATAACTGAGTTTGAAAGCAGGCTGTGTGACTTGATAAATTACCTAAACATTCTAGGCCTCCGTTTCCTCATTTATATAAATGGAGATAATAGTTCTTATCTTATAGAGGCATTGTGAAGATGAGAGACAGTGCATGAAATAAAATCACTAAACACTGCATCTGACAACAGTAAATAATCAATATATATTAGCTATTATCATGTTCAATATTTTAAGACTGGGAAGAAGAGACTAACTTCCTCCCTAGTTATTCCATTTCTACCATCTACTAGCTCTGTAACCTTGGGCAAATTACTTAACCACTCTGTGCCTTGGTTTCCCTATCTGTAAAATGGGAATAATACCTCATAAGAGTTGTGCAGATTTACTGAATTAATACACCTAAAGCACCTAAGAAGCATTCAATTAACGTTAGCTTAATTAGTGTTAGTTCCTGAAATGTCTCATCTCACAGACAAAAAAGGACGATGAGGCTTATGATGGAGACAGTAGCGGAAAGAGCAAAAACCTGGTGGCAGAAGACCAGGTTTCAAATTTTGGCATTTCCACTGAAAGTCACTTCTCTCTAAGCTTCAGTTTCCTTATCTCTACACATAAACCTTGCCCTGCTTATACCTTAAGGTTGCTGAGAGGGCAAAAATGAGATGCCAGATATAAAATGCAGCATTCATAAGTGTATAATGTGGCAGAGAAAATAAGGATGGAAGGGCTGGGAAGATGGCAGGCTGTGCCAGACTTCAGAACTCCCCGCTAGAGAAAACGTGTCCTATATAATCAGAAGTGCCTCAGAGGTCGGTTCGTCAGGAATTGTTTAATAGCAGAAGACATACGTTGAACACTGCCATTACCTCTTATCATCTCAGCACAGCCTATGAAGTCTAGGTAATGGTTTGTTGACCGTGTTTATCTATTCCCACACAAGGGTATTCTTCCTTTCCCACTCACATGTTCAATCTGTTCAGCAACGTGGGACAAGCAACCACTAACTGTTAAACTCTGGACTATGTGCTGAAATAGAGAAATAACCCATAGCTCTTAATCTTACCTCCTGAGAGAAAGGTGAAACAGACACAAACAGAATCCCAGGAGTGGAAATGGGAGGAGAAACATTTTGTCTTCTCCCTGCTTTCCTGTCCTCCTTCTTTCTTACAGATCATTCATTCAAAAACAAATTTACTGAGATTCTATTTCCTAGGCATTGTTTAGGTACTGGGGACAGAGCAGTGAACAAGCAAGACCTCTGCCCATATGGTGCTTATATTTGGAAGAGGGGCAGGACAAAACAAAAGCAAAATAGATAAACGAGATGTAATTTGTGGTAAGTGCTGCAAACACAATTAAGGAAGGTGACTTGACATGGAGACTGGGTTTGGACTACTTTAGAACTAGTGGAGGGGAAAGGCTTCTAAAGGAGATGACATTTGAGTTGAAACGTAAATGGTAGGACCTTCTGATTTTCTCATGTTTAAAAACCGCAATGATGCCTGGCCAGTGTGGCTCAGTGGTTAAGCGTAGACCCATGCACCAAGAGGTCGCTGGTTCGATTCCCGGTCAGGGCACATGCCCAGGTTGTGGGCCCAATCCCCAGTGGGGGGCATGCAGGAGGCGGCCAATCGATGTTCTCTTCCATCGATGTTTCTATCTCTCTCCCTCTCCCTTCTTCTCTCTCTAAAAATCAATTAAAAATAAATACATAAAATAAAATAAAAACCGCAATGATGCCGATCACGGTTGGGGGAGGGGGTACCATTTTTAGTGGAAAGAGCACAGGAAACGGGCCCAAAAGATCTGCATTCAAATTCTGGTTTTTGCACCCAGTTACTATGTAACTTGAGTAAGTCATGATCTCCCCTAAAGTGTCCTCTCCTCAGAAAAGCTTTCCCTAAGAGTGAGCTCCTTGTTAGTCCCTATCACAGCCACCTTTTTTTTCCCACACAATGTAATTCATCTACTGTTATATCTGTTATTTACTGTATTATCTTTTGTTTTCCTCACAAGAATGCAAGCTACTAGAGGGCAGGGCCTTGCCTATTTTGATCATTGTTCTATTCCCAGCACGGCTCTTGGCCAGTGCTCAATATTTACTGAATGAATGAATGAAGCAAGCCATTTTCCTACTCGGAGCCTCCGTTTCTCCCTTCTTCCTAGAATGGACACAATTATCCCTATCTCATGGGTTGTTACGAGGCTTAAATAAGACAGTATGTGACAGCACAGAGCGTTGTGAGAAACGGTAAAGTGTAATGAGAAATCAAGATGGCATGAGACTTTCAAAATCCTTTGAGTTTGCGACGGCGACAACCCCTTAGTTTGGTAACAGTTGACAAAAACGCTTTTTCATCCATCCTCCCCACTGAGCTGCAACAACTCTGGAGGCCAGGAGTAGTCATTTGGGGGTAAATGAAGTGCGGAGACGCAATGGCACTTGCTCCTAAAAGCTAACTGTTAACGGCGAGGTCAAGTGTGGAACCCGGCTTCCCGATCCAGGCTTTGAATTCCCAGCTGCGAAGGGTCACTACTCGGATTGTTATTTCCGGGCCAGCGGCAGGACAATCCGGGGCGGGGCCTGAGAAGCGTCCTCTCGGGCAGCCTCCCCTAGGAGGCCCTCCGGGGCCGGTGCTGTGGTCAGGGGCACGGACTCACCTCTGGGCCTCGGCGTCTTCCCCCCGGCTCATGCCCCCGAGGCAGGTTCCGACCCCGCGGTCGACCACGCACTAGACGAGTCCGTCTCAACAGTGCCTGCCGCCAGGCCGCAGGTGACGCACTACGCCCGCGCCGCCGCCCCGCCCCGTGACGTCATGACGTCAGCGCCGCCGCCGTCGCCGCCGTCGCAAGAGGCTTTTCTTAATAGCCTGGGTGATACCTGGTGAGTGGTCTCGGCACTGCTTGGAGGCGCTCGCGGGGTGCAGGTGCCGAGACCTCTACTCATGGACGTCTTAGGGACCGTAGGGGGCCCGACCATGGTCCCCCGACAAGTCCCATTCGAGTCCGCCTTGACCTTTATGGCTGGGGGCGGGACCTGTAGCATCAGAGCGGGTGTCACGGGTTGGGGGCGGCACACGTGTCATCAGCTAGGAACTTCGAGGATTTGAGGTGTATGAGGGGGTCGCTTATTAAACGGTAGCCGCTGTTTAGTAGGCTACCTAGCAGGAACATCAATTTTCAGACCAGCACCACGTCTATAGATATTATTCCCGCGATGAAGAAACGGAAGCTCAGAGAAGTAACTTGACCAAGATCACGTGACTAGTGATTAATGGCGGTTAAATTCCAAAGTCTCAGCTTTTAACCATGACTCTGTGCTGCCTAGTGGCAAAACAGTTGTCCTCTGAGTAGCCCTTCTCTGTTTACAAAGTGCTTCTGCAGCCCTTATCTCATTTGCTCGACAAATGGTATTGTCACCTACATTTTACAGATGAGATTGAGGTCCAGAGACTCTGACCTATTTAAGGTCACATATCTAGTTAAGTGTTGGGACCAAGACTCTTTTCCAGGTTTGGTGCCTTTTTTCCGTTCACCACATTCTATTGCATTTCTCAGAATCTTGGAGAGTTTTATAATTGGAAAGAATGAAAACCTGGCTTGCCTCTTTATTTTATAGTTGAAACAAAACCTAGGTAGGAGAAATGACTTGATACAAGCCATGAGTCAGTAGTACAGCTGCCACAAATGCTTTTTGGATACAAGGTGGTTATGAATCTAAAGAGGATGGTTGGCAGGGAGTGATAAGATAGGAATATAGGAATCCAGACCTCTTAGGCAAAAGCTCTTTTCCACCTATTAAAGTGTTTCATCCCTCTTTCAGTTGTGCCAGGGACATGATTTGGTATATAATCAGATACTATAAATAACTTTAAATGGCCCTGAATTTAGAGAAAGATATGACTTACTGTCTTTTAATGAAAATTTGGCAAACCAGAAGGTAATTGAACCAGTGTTGGGAAGTAGAGCTCAGGAGCAACAGTCTGAGGCTTAGATTCCAATTTTGGTGCCAGCATTGTTACCTTGGTCATGGACTTAATTTTTCTAGACTTTCATTGATGTGTCCATCTCATTTATTCAGTGTCTTTTGTGTTCAGGAACTGTGCTAGGCACTGGGGGTACAGCAGTGAGCAAGACAGCCATAGGTTAGTCCTTGTAGTGCTTATAGTCTCATGGAGGGAATTAGACAGTGATCAAATAACTACACAAATATTACCTGATATTGTTAAAGTAAGTGCTATAAAGATTAGGGTGCTATGAAAGTAACATGACATTTGACCTAGTTGGGCTAGTGGAGATGGCCAAGGAAGGCAGTCCTCTGAGGAAGTGATGCTTAAGTTGAGATCTGAAAGGAAAATGGGAGGTCGTTCATTAAACAGGTGGGGGAAGATTATTCCAAGCAGACTCAACAGTATGTTTGAAGACCCTGGAGCAGGAGGAGTATTCAAGGAAATAAAAGATCAGCTTGCTTATTTGTAAAACGTAGATTGTAATCATGACTCTGGTTATCGTAGGAATCACATAATCCATGTTGTCCACATAAAAAATGTCCAAACCAATAGAGAATTTTCTAAGAGTCTGTTTGAAACAAAACTTAGAACAGTTGCCGGAAAGCAAGCTTCCCTATGCATTTGGAATTAAGGGGGGAACAAAAGATAACATTAGGGTGGGAGAAAGCAAAGCAGGGGTTGGATTACAGTTATATTTAAAAGATTATGCCCTGGCCGGTTTGGCTCAGCGGTTAGAGCGTCGGCCCGCGGACCAGAGAGTCCCGGGTTCGGTTTCCGCTAAGGGCACGTAACTCAGTTGCAGTTTGTTCCCGGCCCCAGTTGGGGTTGTGTGGGTGGCAGCCACTCAGTGTGTCTCTCTCACATCGATGTTTCTCTCTACCTCTTCCTCCCTCTCTCCCTCCTGATCTATCTGAAGATAAATGCAAAAATGTCCTCGGGTGAGGATAAAAAAAAAAAAATTAAAAAAAAAAGATTATGTGCTCCCTTGAGAGTGGTTACTTTGAAAAAGGCATGTCAAAAGTGTGTTAACCTATATGCACAGAAGCAATGGACAGGGTTTGTGAAGGCAAAGATAAACCTTTTACTAAAGAAATTATATTTCTGGAGTGTGACTACACACCATGGCCTGTCCAGTTGGGAATTTATGATTCAATTACCCTGTGAGGTTATTTTATGTAGAATCCCTTTTTTGTCCACAATGTGAAAATATTTTATATTCATCAAGGGCCTTGATGTATGTGGGTACACACCCACATTTATGAAAATGTACACATTTTAGCCCTGGCCGGTTTGGCTCAGCGGTTAGAGCGTCGGCCTGTGGTACAGAGAGACCCGGGTTCGGTTCCCACTAAAGGGCATGTACCTCGGTTGCAGTTTGTCCCCGGCCCTGGTTGGTCGTGCGGGTGGCAGCTACTTGATGTGTCCCTTTCATGTCAATGTTTCTCTCTCTCTCTCTCTCTCTCTCTCTCTCTCTCTCTCTTCCTCTCTCTCCCTCCCGCTCTATCTGAACAAAAAATGAAAAAATGTCCTCAGGTGAGGATAAAAAAAAAAAAAAAAAGAAAATGTACACATTTTAAGCTAATATACTGCTGGATTGGGAGGAGTTGCTGAGACAATGGATAAGCCAAAACTCTGTGTTCCTCATCTAGTTCTTTCCAGAATTAAAATGCACCTTCTATGAAAAATAGAAAATTCAAGTTTTGAGAACCTCCACTTTGGTAAAAGAATATGTGCTTCAAGTAGTTTTTAAAAATATCTTAACAGTTTGAATAATAATGCCAATAATTGTACTGAGTGTTTTATGTACCCAGTATAGTGTAGTGGTTAAGAGCAGACTCAGGAGCTAGACTGCCTGAAATAAAATCATGGGCAAGTTATTTATCTGTACTTCCGTCTCTTCATCCATAAAATGGGTATAATAGTATTACCTCACAAGTTTATCATAAGGTTCAAATGAGTTAATGTATGCAGTACAACACATATAATTATTTCTGGCACATAGTTATTACTATGTAAGTAATAGCTTTTTTGTTTTAATCCTCACCTGAGGACATTTTTGCATTTATTTTCAGATACAGCAGGAGGGAGAGAGGGAGGAAGAGAGAGAGAGAGAAACATCAACATGAGAGAGACACATTGAGTAGTTGCCACTCACACGACCTCAACCAGGGTCACGGGACAAACTGCAACCGAGGTGCGTGCCCTTAGCTGGAACCAAACCCGGGCCTCTCTAGTCCGTGGGCCGACTCTCTAAGCACTGAGCCAAACCGGCCAGGGCTAGCTATTGTTTCATATTATTGTTACAATTATCTTTTTAAGGGCTCATTAATATCACCATGATGAAGATGCAGTGGAAACTGTAGCTCAAAAAGGTTAAATGATCTACCCAAGGTCACACAGCTAATAAGTGGGGAAACTGAGATTCCAGTTCAAAACTGCATCTAAAGCCCAGATGCTTCCTGCCACGTTTTTTTCTGAGTATAGGTTAATTTTGTTGGATAATACTTGGGCTTCTGTAACAGTTCTTTTCCTTGACTTCATCTGTGCTGAACTGAGTGTTAATATGCATGTCCTTAAGGTAAAGGGTCCAAGGGACTGCCTTTATTGAACTTCCACTTTGAAATTTCCTGACTTCTGTGCAATTAAAATCTACGCCTTAAGCATTTCAGCAATGTGGTTTATTTATAGAGCTGGCTTCCGGTTCACGTGTACTGGATCTGCTTTTGGGTGCTGCGTTTTCTGGCAAAGGTTGTTTATTTCTAACCCATTTTGATTTCCTGTTGCTTTCTGGATTGGTATTATGACCTGCAACAGGAACACCAGGAAACCTGTCTTAAATGGAACAGCAAGATTGAGACCCTGTAGATTAAAAAAACAAAAATCACATTATTATACAGCCATATTTGGATATAAATGTGGGTTAGGCATTGGCCATATTAGGCAGAAGCCTAGATATAGAAACTCACTTAGAGCCAAACTTTTGTGAACACTTTTGCTTAAATAGGGCAGAGCTATTAGCTCAATGCCCTTGGACAGTGACAATGTCTTTGAGCCTCAGTTTCTAAACCTGTAAAATGGAGATTATTGTACTTTTTTGTGTGGCTTTATTAAGAAGATTAAATGAAATAATGTGGATAAAGCAAGCAGCCCAGGCCCAACCTCAATTAATAGTACCAATTGATAATAATTAAGAAGAAAAGGAAAACCTATTTATTTATTTTATTTATCCAAATCTGTTTTTACTGACTTCATACACTGATCACTGACATCTAGCATTCTTTGCTATTAAAAATTCCACCAGGAGAAATTATTTGTCTTTATGCTACTTGTTTGCTCTTAAAAAAAAAAAAAAGATAATGATAGCTTTTATTAAGCAGGTGCTATGTTCCTGGCACTGTGCTAGGTGTTTTATGTGTATTCACCATCTCAATTTAAGATCAGGATACTTTTCTCATTTTGCAGATGAGGAAAGTGATGCCCAGAAAAATGGAGTGAATTGCCCAAAGTTGAAATTTACATCCAGATCTGACTGACTCTGGGCTGCCTGTACATCAGTAGTGACATGCAAGATTTCTTTGTTGTGTCTGACCCTGTCATGGAAGTCTTTGAAAGGAAGAGTGTCAAAGCTGTCAATAGATACCCCTTTGGGAGATTCCAGTTGTCTGTTAGCCACTGGGCTAAGTGTTTTATCTGTACACATTCATTTATTCTTCCCAACTCTAAGAAACAACTAATTATCCCCATTGGACAGTTGAGGAAATCAAGGTGCAGAGATGTTCAGTTAGTGATGGAGCTGGCTGCAAAGTCTTCCTGGCTGCAAAGCCCATGGTCTTAGTCTATTGTACTGAATCAAAATTTTAGGATGGGATTTTTTGTTGTTGTTTTAATAAACTATGAGACTCACCCTGACTGGTTTGGCTCAGTGGTTAGAGCATCAGTCCAAGGACCAATGAGTAGTGGGTTTGATTCCAGTCAAGGTCATGTACCTTGGTTGCAGTTTGTCCCTGGCCCTGGTTGGGGTTGTGTGGGAGGCAACCAGTCGATTTGTCTCCTTCACATCGATGTTTCTCTCTTCCTCTCTCCCTCCCTCCCACTCTATCTGAATATAAATGGAAAAATATTCTCGGGTGAGGATTTAAAAAAAAACAAAAACATATATATATATATATATAACTGATTTTCAAAGATTTTCCAGGTATTTGAGGCTAATTGTTTTAATTTTTAGCTGAGTAATAGCCAGATTCTTGGCAGAGACACATTTGTCAGCTAGGACTGTGTTCTATCCCAGGGGTGGCTGTAGGCTCTAGCATGGTTCCCTAGTCGAAGACCTCAGACGTATAATGCGTAACTTGTGTTAGCACAGAGAAGGGTAGCATTTTCCAGAGTTTTAGTTCTATAACATGGAAGACCTCAAACCTCAACCATGCTTCAGACTCAAAGTACGTTCTAATTGGTAATCAGTGCATAAGGAACCAAAGAAAATTTTAATTAAATGCTGTCGTGTGAATTTTCCAGTCATTTTATGCCTGTTGAAATGGGTTTCTTATTTAAAGTCTTCTTCCAGTGCTCTGCCTTCCCTGTTTATAGTATAACTTTATCAAGATTTTGTGCCTTTTCTCCTATAAGGATTTAATTAGCATCATTTGCTTAGCTCTGTGTTCCTTGTGTACTAAGAAGCATTTGGTGAAGTGGAATGAGCATGGTGATTTGGAGTCCTGCAGACTAGGCCAGTTATTTAAATATCTGAGCCTCAGTTTCTTTGTCCTGAAAAATGGGGCTAATCATATTTCCTTGGAGGCTGTTGGGAGGAGGATTAGAGATAATGCATTTAAATTGCCTAGCACACAGCTCAGTTTATAGGAATTGTTTGATAATTAATACAAATTATTTTCTGAAGTTGTAATAGAGTCTGTTTTATTTAGATCTCCTTTTTTGTCTTATTCTTTTTAGTAGGTGTTCACACGGACTGTCTTCAGTCATGGCCTTGGGTTTAAGGTGCTTCCGCTTGGCCCACCCTACCTTTTGCAACTCCCTTGCAGCCTTGACCAGACCTGTTTCTGAAGTTATGCTGAAGACAGTGAGTGAAAGACAAAGTGACCACGGGCAATACACGGCCTACCCAGCTGTACCAGCCCGTCATTTTGCTACCAAGAAAGCCAAAGGTAGAGACACGTGACCTCCTCACCCCTTTCTTATAGTTAGCCCTTGAATTATCATAGCTGGAAGGATATCAGAGATGTACTGAATTTCTCCCCTTGTCACATGAGGAAATGGTTTCTCAGATAATACAACTGGTTAGCTTAAAAAGTCACAGTGAGCCCTGGCTGGTATGGCTCAGCAGTTAGAGCGTCAGCCCACAGACTGGAGAGTCCCGGGTTCGGTTCCCGCTAAGGGGACGTACCTCGGTTGCAGTTTGTCCCTGGCCCCGGTTGGGGTCGTGTGGGTGACAGCCAGTCGATGTGTCTCTTCCACATCGATGTTTCTCTCTCTCTCTTCCTCCCTCTCTCCCTCCCTCTCTATCTGAGGATAGATGCAAAAATGTCCTCGGGTGAGGATAGATTAAAAAAAAAAAAAAGTCACAGTGATAGAGAACCTAGGGTCTTTTTTCTCATTATCATGTTGCCTCATATGTTACCACGGCTCAGAAATGCCTAATTTCTTTCTTTAAATTTAGAATTAGAGGTATAAGTGCCAAGCACACCAGAATGCTTGAGGCAGGGATCAACATATTTTCTCCTTATAGTAAGATCTGTGTTGGAAGTAAAATTAAAACCAGAAGGTTGTTGGGTAAGGGGTATTAGAGCTATGGATTTAGATGGATGATCTTAATGGTTTGTGTCATCCAAGAATGAGACTTTGATATACCCCAGATCTCAGCTTAAATGTCGCTTCCTCAGGGAAGCCTTCCCTGACCTCTTAGACTGGGTCAGGTCCCTTGTTACATGCACTTGTGCGCACTGTTATTTTACCTTTGATGTACTTAGCACAGCACTCATTAATTAGTTAATTCATTGTGGGTTTGATTATTGTTTGTTATATGTCTTCCATGCTGGACCCAGTGAGGGTAGGGCCTATGTTTTTCTTGGTTATAACATCTAACAGGGCCTGACGTAGTATATACCAAAATTTTTTGTTGAATAAATGAGTGACAGAAAATTGTCAAGCAGACCTGCTCTTTGCAGTGGTGGGTCAGGGAGTCCGCTCCCAAGGATGGTGCTAGAAATATGCTGCTGAGTATTTTTTCCATTAACTTTCCTTTTATGGTTTCATGCAGACCTTCCCTTTTCTGTTAATAGGAAAATGAACAAGCTACTGAAAGATTATTAATGCATAGAAGACTTTTAGTCTATTAATGGTGACAACAGTAATAGTTTTTGATTTATAAGTTGTATTAAAATTTGTAAAACTTTACCTACATTAGATAATTTAATCCTTATAGTTATCCACTGAAGGAATTATAATTATCCACTGAAGAAATTCTTATAATTATTGAGTGATGCACAGATCTCACCATTGTGCAAATGAAGAAATGTGAGATACATATGTGAGACATGTGCCCATGGTCATATCTAGTTAGTGACAGACTGGAAGCTGGGGGCTCCTGATGCCCACGGCATTGTAGTCTTTCAGTAGCTACACATCAGCTACAGCATGTGAGCAGCCTCTTTTCACACTGAATTGGCTTTTGAGTTTCTGTCTTTGATTGCCTCTTTAAAAAGTTGGTTTAACTTTTAGTTTTATTAGTTTCTTCTTATACTAGGAATGCTGATCCTTTGTTGATTGTATGTGTCACAAGAATCTGCTTAGCTTTTTACTTTACGGTGTCTATTGTATCAGGTTCCTTACCTGTAAATTTTTAACATGAATATTTGGTTTAAAAAATTCTAAATTGAAAAAATTATTTCCGTTGTTTCTAGCTTCTATTGCTGCTCTTGGAAAGTATACTATTATTCTAAACTTTGAACCTTTATGGATAATTTGTCTTTTCTTGGTTGTTTCTAAGATCTCTTTGTCTTTGGTTTTCTGCATTCACAAGAGTCTGGGTATGAATTTACTTTTGCTATTCTGTTTGGAATTTGTGTTTCTGAATCTGAAGATTTACATTTACATCTTTCATTGATTCTGAAATTGTGTCATTAGCCTGTTAACCTAAATTTTAAGCATGATGGTGACACAGGCAAGTAAATGTTTTATTTTTATTTTATTTTATTTTTTTTATTATTCCTCACCTGAGGACATTTTTGCATTTATCTTCAGATAGAGCGGGAGGGAGAGAGGGAGGGAGAGAGAGAGAAACATCGACGTGAGAGAGACACATCGACTGGCTGCCACCCACACGACCCCAACCGGGACTGGGGACAAACTGCAACCGAGGTACGTGCCCTTAACAGGAACCGAACCCAGGACTCTCTGATCCTCGGGCCAAGGCTCTAACCGCTGAGCCAAACCGGCCAGGACGGCAAGTAAATACATGCTTTAAAAAAAAATCACTTGCTGCTTATTGGTTAGTTACTTTGGGGAAAACATTTAAATGGCTTGTGCCTCAGATTTCTCATCTGTACAGTCGGTACGATAATAATCTGTATTCTTCCTACATCAGAGCTGCTTTGAATATCTACTAGGAGAATGTACTTGAACTCAAATTGCAAATTATAATATGCTATATAAACAGCACAGGATCTAACTCACTGTCCTTCCCTCACCCTCCGTAAAGAAATGCAAGGATATTTGTGTTACTCACTGAAGTGATCTATGTATATACACATTGCAGAATGTATGTGAAAATTGCCATGATGATTTAGACATAAAATAGAACTTTATTTAGCTCCCAGTGCTGTTGATTTTCTAAAATATAAGCCACTGTCACTACCATTGGTGGTGGTGAATGTTTTCGAACTACAGTTCTGTTTGCCTGTACCAGTCATCAGGTACTTTACATATCCTTGTCTTAGTATTTATTTTAAAATTAATTAATATATTTCTTTTATCTCCAATTAGACTTTATGGAGGCAGCCTAGTGAAAAGTTCACGGGTTTAAAATTAGGAAGATCTGGGACCAAATCTTGGTTTTATTCTTTCATGACCTTGTGACATTAGGCAAGTCATTTTACCTTTCTCATCTTCTGTTTATTTTTCTGAAAAATAAGGAATTAATTCACTTATGGAATGCCTGCCATGTAGATAGTGCTCTTTTAGGTAATTGAATTACCTAATTTATATCCATGTAGCAACCTGGCAATATAAATTGTATCCCTGTTTTACAGGTAAGGAACCTGGCACTCAGAAAACTAAAGTAGTGTGCCCAAAGTCATAAGGCTAATTTGCATCATAGCCAGGATTTTCACCTGGACTATCTCTGTATAAAGTCTGTGCCTTCACTAGTGTCTGAGAAAGTGTTTTTAGCGCCATGCTGGGTCTCTAGTAGACACTCAGTAAATGTAGGCTTTTTATAGGGCAGTGATAATGTTCTATAATTTTCCAGCACTTGGAATTTTGCCCTGCACATAATAGGCACTTATTCACTGATTGTTTATTGTCTCTGTTTATTGTCTGCTGTTCTTTTATTCATTGAATGTTGACATTCTAGCCAAAGGGAAAGGACAGTCCCAAACCAGAGTGAATCTTAACACCTCCTTGGTTGAGGATATCATCAGCTTGGAAGAGGTGGAAGAAGAAATGAAGTCTGTGATGGAAGCACTCAAGGATAATTTCAATAAGACTGTCAATATAAGGACCTCACCAGGTTAGTGACTGAACCACTATTGTGGAGAGGGGCATATGGGAAAGATCGTGGCTTTGGCAGAGCAGCGTTTTAGTTCCAGCTTTGACACTTAATAACTGGCGACCATGGGCAGTTACTATACTTTTCTGGTCCTCAGTTTCCTTGTCTAATTCCTACCTTACAGCTTTGGGATAGGTATTAAAATAAGTGAGGCAACATATGTAATGGTTCTGGCACAGTTAACATTTGTTTACCCATTCAGCAAATTTTTGCCTATTATGAACTAGGCATTGTGCTTATACACAGTGGTGAACGCAAACAGGCATACTCTTTGCTCTCATGGAATTATACTCTCAAAAACTGGGTTTTATTATGACTACAATAAATACTATATATATTTCTAGGGAGTTAGTCTCATAGTAACTGACATCTTTGGTCTGATTTTTTCCAGTTTGTCCTATTTGGCCATTCCTGTTCCTTACTGGGAACCAACTGGCTGCAAACCTGCCCACCTGAGGCATTTCTGTACCCCTGAGCTTGACCAGGAAGATTACGTTTGGGTTAATAACTTCCTGAAAGTGGCTTTTCTAAGTGGGAAATGTCAGAACTGTCTAGGAGAACTGTTTGCAGATGTGATGGAAGAAGTGAGTTGTCAGCTAATGGTGCAGGCAGTCAGGAAAAATCCAATTGCTGTTAAATTGGCCTTTTGGAAATTGTCATCATCCTAGAGTCAAGCCTGGGACCCCCTCTGAAGGTATCTGTGGGAGCTTGGGCTGTTCCCACTCACATCTTCGTGTGGATAGTTCTTAAGGAAACTAGAAAATTTTTCATGAACTTGTTCTTAATAAAACCAAGTGAAAAATATACCGCTCCGTTTACAAACAACAGCAGAAACATACTGAGTTCAGAGACAAGATCCAGTGTGAAACCAGAAGACCATTCCGTCATTTGTCAACCTTTAGACTAGGGCATTTCTGCTTTTGCTGACAGTAGAGCGTGCCATTCAATCTCTCCCAACTGTTTATTTTAAACTTGCTTATTATTTTAGGTATGAAACTGATAAAGTGCTTTGTCTCCCCTGTGCTTTCTGGCCTGTTAACATTCTGCAGCCGAAACCAGAGAGTAGTTTGAGAGGAGCTCAGGGAGAAATGTGATACTTAAAATCAGCCAGCAAGCTCCACTCTTGTTGAACTTAAAAAGATGATGGGCCTGGAAAGAGGTTGGGAGTGTAATTTGTTAAAAGTTAACCTCTGAGAAAATGAGGGGCAGAAATGAGGCTGAGGGAGATTCTCACTAGGGACAGATTGAGGGAAAGGATTTGATGCATTAAGTCGATATGGATTTAGGGAGCGGGAACACCACATTGCATACTGGGAAACCCATGTTGGGACTTCTGTGGCAGAGGATCTTAGGCAAACCAGGAGGGCTGAATTAAGATCCATTTTCAGAAGGCCTCCCATTGGTATTTCCTCTTTGCTTCTTTCTCTTTAGGGTTATGTTTGTGTAATGTTCTATGTAAAACTGGGGGCCATGAAGAAACTGGGTGAAATAGGCTGAATATAGCCAGTCTCTTTTTGGCTAGATTCTTCCATATCATCTTTCATTACTATCTGAACACTTTTCTTCCACCTCCATCTGTCTACCAACAGTTTCTATCTCCAAGATAATTGATTGTTTTTAATAGTTGTCTAAGATACCGGTTTATTCATTTTCCATTCTTACCCTCTCTCATCCATCCATCCATCCATATGTACCTTCATGTATTCATCAAAGCATTACTGAGCACTTATTTTGTGCTGATTAATAAGTGCTGTAGATGGAGAAAAGGCATTCTCCCCACCTTCCCAGAGCCCTGTTGTGAAAGTACAGACATAAACCAAACTCATAATTATATGTGTAAAATCATAGTAAAGCAGATCTATGAAGACCTTAGCTTTGGAGTTGGTCAGACCTGCATTTGAATTCAAGCTCCATTATTAAGAGCTCTAGTGACCTTGAGCAAGTTACTGTCTGTGCCTCCATTTCCTCATCTGTGAAATGGGGCTATCTCAGGGTTATTGTGATAATGAAAGCAAATAAATTATGGAAGCATTTAACACAATGTCTTGCTCATAGGAAGTGTTCAGCAAATATTGGTTATCATTATTATAGAAATTTGGATAGGATGTTTGGAATCTCATAAGGGGGTTTGTAATCCAGTTTAGGAGGTCAGATAAGATTTCTAAGATTAGAAGCTATTATAACTGAGTGTTAAAGAATGAGTAGGAGTTATCTGAACAGACAAGGGCATTCTCAGTGGAAGGAAAATATATGCGAAAGGTTTTGAGGCGAGAAAAAACAGACCATATTAGAGAAATTGTAAATAGGTTAGTTTGGTTAAAACAGGAGAAAGTCAAGAAGTAATAGTAATAGTTATCATTTATCAGGCACTTATATATGCCCAGACCCAGTTATAAGTGCTTTCTGTAAACTCTTATTTAATCCTCATAACAACCCTATGAGATAAGTACACTTTTGATGTCCCATTTAGAGATCAGGAAACAGACACCAAGAAGGTTGAAGAGATCGTCCCAGGGTCACACAATCAGGAGGTGACAGAGTTGGTATTTGAACCCAGGACATTTGTCTTCAGAATCAAGGAAACTTTTACTATTATACCTCCTGGGCTTCTCTGGATTGAAGCCAGTGGTATCTACCACCTTCTCTTTGTGACGACATGAATCTGGTTGAGTACTTCTAATCAGATCTTTGGGCTATAACATGGTACTGCATTATTCTAACAGCAGTTTGTTGGGACAACTCCCCATTTGTTTATAAGCCCCCTTTCCCTCCACAACTCCTTTCTCTCTGGGTCTCAGAATGAGGCATCCATGAGTGGTTCTTACTGTTAATAGTAAGATTTTTTCCTCTAGTTCTCATTTGAATGGGAAATTAGAGATTTTTAAAAAATTTATCTTTATTGTTGAAAGTATTACAGATGTTCCTCCTTTATTTCCCCCATTGACCCCCTCCTCCCTGTTCCCGCCCTACCCCTGCCTTCACCACACTATAGTTTGTGTCCATTGGTTATGCATATATGCATATAAGTCCTTTGGTTTATCTCTTCCCGTCCCCTTCCCTCTGAGGTTTGTCAGTTTATTTGGAAATGAGGGATTTTAAGTAATGCCCCTTTTCTATCTGTAACTGTGGCTTTATTTGCTTGCCTTGTTGGGATTCTGAAAATTTTGTCCAGGGTTTTCTAGAATTCAGATGTGGATGAAGATCAGTTCCAGTGTAACAGTTAAGTGTTAATAGCTGGTGTTAGTTTGGTTTTTTTTAAGGGGATCTAAGTACCAAAATCAAGGTGGGTGATATAAGGAAATGGTTTCAAACATGGCTGCATGTCAGAATCATGTGGTGATCTTAAAAAAAATTATAGCCCCCCCCCCCCCCCCGCCCCAAATCACAGGCTCCCAAGCTCCTATAGAATTGAGATCTCTGGGGTGGGGTCAAGGAATCTAAATTCTAAAACTCCCTGGCGATTCTGATGCACAGCCAAATTTGAGTTTCACTGGTATAAGGGAAAGAACCTTGACTGGCGTCAGAATTAAGCATACCTGAGTTTGAGGTTTGGCTCTTGACTGTTTTTGGTTAGCTTTGTGATCTTGGCCCATTTAAACTCCCAAGTCTCGTTTTTCTCTTGTGTAAAGTGGAGATAGTAATACAGTGCTACAGAGTAGTTATAAGAACTAAAGGGTTAATAAGAGATATCCTTTTGTATGTTTATTTTTTGGCGTTTACATATTTGGTTATTTAGATTTAACTATAATCCTCACTTTAATCCTGTAAGGTTGTTATTTTTTGACTGAGTTGGAAACCAAGGTATAGAGAAGATAAGTAACTTGCCTGAGGTTTCATGGTTAGTAAATGGCAAAGTTGCTGTAGGGGTGACCAACTCTTTCCAGTTTTAGCTCTAAAAGTCCAGTGTCACAGGAAACCCATTGGGCCCAGGCACACCAGGATGGTTGCCCACCTCGGCTGCTGGTAAGGAATTCCAGCCTAGTTCTGTCAACATGTCGAAGCTCTTTCCATCACACGACACTGCTGTTCCTGTGAAAGCCCCTTGAATGGTCTTGCCACGTTGATAAAGGACCCCTAAATTTAGAATCTGAATTAGATAGGGACTTAGATGTGGAGCTACTAAAGTCCTTCTGAATTCTAAGCCACTGTAATTTTTTTTTTTTAGGATCCCTTGATCATATCACTGTGGTAACTGCTGATGGGAAGCTTGCTTTAAACCAGATTGGCCAGATCTCCATGAAGTCGCCACAGCTGATTTTGGTGAATATGGCCAGTTTCCCAGAGGTAAGGTGGCCTTGCTAACAGGGTTCTTATTCATGGTCTCTTTTGGAATGGAGGAGGCTCGGTGAAGTCAGAAGGAAGTATTCTGTCTAGCTGGGGGGTGAAACAAGAGAGAAGGCATAATAAAGGGAACTTCAGGATAAGGAAAAGCTCTTTCCTGTTTCTGAAGTCCTTTTCTGTTAAACTCAAACACTATAGAAGCCGGGCTCCGTCTAAGAAAAGCAATAGTAGCGGTACAGTGATTGGTGCTTGGGCAATATGGAGTGGCCTGTGGTAAACTGGAGAGCCTGTGTCTTGTGTGAAGGGAGCAACCTCTGCCCAGCTCCTACGATCATTGCCAGGCAGAAATGTAGGCCTGGTAGTCAGCGTTAACAGATATTAAGATTTTTATTTCCAGAAGAAACCAGTAATCCAAATTTTTATGTAAGATCCATGTTAAATATTGATAACTAATTCCCTTTTTTTTTTAAGATTGTGAAAAAAAGACACATTAATGAGCCGCCAGTTTGTGACCTCTGCATTAGTATTTGAAGCAGATGCTCTAGGAAGTCACATTCCTCTCAAACTGAACTGACCATTGCAGAATATTGCACAGAGCACAGTGCTTCCAAGGCTGGAAGCTGGGCTGCATTAGATTATTGCAACCTTGGGGCTGGGATTTTAAGTCTAGTTGAAGAAGATAATGGGCTTTTCCTTATTGGTTCAGTGGGAGTTGACCTGTATTGGGAGTCCTCGAGGACCTGGAACCCGGTCCCATCTCTATTGCTAGCTGGCTGTTTGACCTTGCTTCACTCTCTGGGCCTCCATTTCCTCATTTGTTAATATGAGATGAAGGAATCTGAAGTCCTTTTCTGTTCCAGTTGTCTATTTCAGTGTGTTTGTCCCAAAGACATAGACCACAGGTGAACCTCCTGGATTTGACAGGCTGGATTAGAGATATGAGTAAGGAAAAGCCCTTGCTATGAACACTTTCAGATCAGAGGGCTCTTGTAGCTAATGTGCCAGGCTCGCTCCCCCATTCCCTTCTCCATGCTGCAGCCAGAGCGAACTTGTAAAAATATACATTGGATCATGTCATTCCCATGCTTTACATTTACCAGTGGCTTCAAGTAATCTTTAAGAAAAAGATTGCTGTGGTTTAGAAGGCTTTGTATGATGTGCCCCTGCCTGCATCTCCCAGTGTCCCCAGTCTTGTGCCACTGTCATCCTTCTACAGCGCTCTAGCCACGCTGATCTTTCAGTTCCTCAAACACACCACACCCTTTGCATCCTCAGGGCTTTGCATGTGCTCTTCCCTTTGCTTGGAACACTCTTGCCTGGCTAACTGATATACGTATATTTTTTTCCTTCTTTTTTTTTTGCCATTTATGTTTAATTTTAATTTTTTTATTTAATTTATTGGAGTGACATTGGTTGGATCACAATTTAAATGTCACTTTCTCAGGGAAGCCTTCCCTAATCTATCCAATCTAAACTATTCCTCCACACTAACCTCTCTTACAGAGCACAATTCTTTTTCTTCATTACACTTATCGTTATTAATGGTTATATATTTATTTACATCTTTATTTTCCATCTCACTGTCAATGGCTTGTAAACTTGGAATGCAGGAGTCATATCTAACTTGTTCATTGTGTTTGGCACCTAAAACAGTGCCTGGCACATGGAAGCACTCAGTACATTTTCCTCAGACGGATGAATACTTGTTACTAGGTTGATGGAAGGGAGGCCCTCATTCCTGGTGTTACTGAGGAGCTGAGAAATGGACAAAAAGGGAACCCTCAACTCGTTCCCCTTCTGGCCCCCTCTGAACTGCTGAGGCCTCTCTGCCTGGTTCATCTAATCCCATAGGCACTGCAGGCCAATTTAGGGAATAGCCTCCTAATTACACAGCTTGAAGACCTCATCAGGCAGATTGCTTTTCAGAGCCAGCCACTTCTGTTAAATGGCAAATGGCATTCACAGAAGAAGCGCCTGATTGGCCACCAGTGCATCTTATGAGGCAGGAGGAGGTATTAGCAGCTTAATTTTTTCGTAGGAAGTTGGAGTATATCTTTCATTTTCCAACCAAAGCATCTTTGCCATTTCTCCAAGTCAAAAGTCTGTGGGTTTTAAGGGGGTTGGGGAGTAGGGGACAAAAAACACCTTTACAAGCATTTCAGTAGAGACACTCTTTACAAGGACAGAATGAGGAAGTGTGAGTTACATTGTCTTTTGAATTCCTTTATCTCATCTGGTGTATATATTAAACAAATAGTCTTAACTAAACATTTCCTTCCTCCACTTTAGAAGCTGTCCGTGGAGTACCCAGGTTCATAGCTTCAAAATGCTGAGCTAATCCTCTCTGTGTTTATGTAATTCCTTTCTGTTTCACATGCGGTTGGCTTTCTTTCCAAACCGGCGCATTTCTGTGTCATGCTATAGTGACACGATGCAGATTTACATGCATAATCCTTTCAAATGCATTGAGGACAGAAAACTGTGTTGCATTTGTTTAACATGTGTCCTGCTTGATAAATGATACACATAGTTGCTGCTTTCCATAAACTTGCCTGCAGCTAGAGTTAATGATGGGAAAGAAAAGAAGGGAGTAAAAAACCACAGCATGATTTGAACAAGGCAATGAAAAAAAAATCTGCAGGCTCCATTATTGCTCTTGTAGAAGGAAGAAAGCTAATGTGTACTGAGCGTCTACTGTGTTGCCGGGCACTACTTTGTCATGTTTTGTTTCTACGTGATCATGTTTTATCTCTAGGTACTCTCTAAAATTAAGTGTTATTTGTTCCATTTTATGGATGAGAAAACTGAGGCTCAGATAAGTAAACAATCTCCCCCAGGTTCACACTGTTGTGATAGAACTAAGATTTGAACATAGATCTGTTTGGCACTAAAGCCTGTGGTCCTTTTGCCATTCACTTATTAATTCAACAGATATTTTTTGAGTCCCTGCAAGTTACTAGGTTTTATTTGAGGTGCTGGAATTCACTGATGATTAAGACAGACAAGGTTCCTGCTTTCATAGACCTTACATTCTAGGGAGTCTTTGGGATATAAAGAAAATGGAAGGCCAGTAATTGAAATGGCTTGAAACAAAGTTGACTTAACCCAAAGGGTCAAGGACTTGTTCACCTGTCCACAAAAGTTTTATCATCTTTTGTCCTTTAGCATAGATTAACTTAAGCATGGCAAAAGCAGACATTGCTAATTGATGACAGCACTCCTTCCTGTCTGACCCCAGATGGAGTCTGTGATCTTTCTCAACATAGTACTCCAAGCAGCCACAACCATTTGGTCAGTGTTGCCCTTTGAGAACAGCCTATTTGCCTTGGGGTACTGGTGAGTATCCCTTCAGTGAGGGAACAAAGGCTAAGATAAAAGATGGAAATGTGATAGAAATATATGCCGTTTTATCTGAACCTTGAGTAGTTCAGAAGTCATGTTGGGAAAATGACTGTAATTCCCCGAGTTTCTGCATCCTACCACATCAAACTAAAATATACACATTTAGAATATTTTAGAACCACCTCTTCTAGTAGGTTTCTTTGCAAAATGAAACCTCTCCTGATTTACATTTTTTCTGCATATGAAAGGGCACAGAACAAGTAAAGTATAAAACAAGGTTTTGGGGGTTATATATAAGAAGTAGAAGTAAGGAGATGAGTTTTCCTAATAGATCTGAGTCAGTTTATTAATATACTCATTCAACAAGCTTTTACTGAGCACTTATCATGTCCCTGGCACTGAGCCTTATATTGGGAAGATGTAAATATTGAGACATAGTGACTGGCCAGCTTGGTATCAGCAGTAGGTGCTCCTGTGCCTACAGGGGAAGGTTGTATGGAAACACTTGGGTCCGATTGTGAAAGGGAGAGGATGGTGGTGGGATATTACCACAATGAGTTGTCAGTCATTCAGTAAGAAGCATCAGGAAAGGAGGATTGAGAGACTTGAAATCCGGCCACCTCTCCAAAATGGAGATGCTCCCTTTATTGTTAACTGTAGAAGATCTGTGTTTCATTTTATTAAGGAAAATGGCTGTTCTCTTGCAGAGGAATATTTCATTTCTTTTTTTTTTTTTTTTATTTTTTTTTTATCCTCACCCGAGGACATTTTTTTCATTTTTTGTTCAGATAGAGTGGGAGGGAGAGAGAGGAAGAGAGAGAGAGAGAAACATCGATGTGAAAGAGACACATTGAGTGGCTGCCACCCGCATGACCAACCAGGGCCGGGGACAAACTGCAACCGAAGTACATGCCCTTAGCGGGAACCGAACCCGGGTCTCTCTGGACCGCAGGCCGATGCTCTAACCGCTGAGCCAAATCGGCCAGGGCAATATTTCATTTCTTTATCTAGCTCTTTTATTTACCTTGGCCATACCCTTAATATGCCAGACCTAATTCCAAATTATTTTTGGCTATTTAAAAAAAATCAAATCCCCTGTGCTACAGTTACTAAATACATTGAGCTAGGGGATCTGAAAGAAAATATAGACAGATTGACATCACTAGACTGAGAGTCGAGGAGCCTAGTGTCTCCTCTTAACTCTGCAAGTAAGTGGAAGTATGATGAGTGAGGTCCTCACTCCACGGCTCTTGGCTCTCCAGGAAGACCATCTGTGCTTAGGGATGTGACCTGATCCAATAGATCCCTGTATACAGAAGGAAGGGACTGTATTTGTCACAGATCCCTTCCAGCTCCAATGGTCTGTGGTCAAAGGTACCATTTTAAGAGTTTACTGTTTTAAGCAGTTGCCACACTGTTAAATTCTGTGTACAGCCTCCCAAGGAAATAATTCATCTGCATGTGGAAGTTCTGGCCTGTCTTTTGACCTTATGGCTACCTCTTATGTCCCTGTAGAATTAAGGGCATTTAAAAATGAAATAGATAAGCTTTTTAGGCACTCCTTCAAAAACCAAAGCAAACCCTGGAAAGGTCAAATAGGTACTCCACAAACCCCATTCTTTTGAACCAGGGTCTAGGGAGGAGCCCAGGCTGAGAATTGGCCCTGTGAATCCAAGTGATGTGGATTGGCTCTATCAAACCTAAACTTCTCTGGGAATGTCAGAGGCCTCATTTTCATGAATTCCACATTGTCATGCCAATGAAAGTATCTCTCTTCCACACTGCTATCTTTTGTCCTTTAGAATTGCATACCAGGTATGGTTATAATGTTGCTCCGGGTGAGGTGAGGCACTTCAGGGAATCAATGTACCAGTGTGCCACCTGGCACATTAGCAAGCAAGACTGTGTCAGAGAAGACCCTGGAGGATAATAGGATACAGGCAGGACAGCAGTGCATCAGCTAAGTGATGACATCAGCTCAGCCTTGTTTGGGGGTTTTGTGCATTCTTACCTTTAGGTACTAAATGTATGTAATAACTCTTCTGGGTGTTACTGTGGGCCAGATACAGAGCAAGGTGCATTGCTCATGCTACCTCATTCAATCCTCTCTGAGGTGTAGGTACCACATGAACTCAGATTATGAAATGGAGGCTCAAGAGAGGTCAGGCTTGTTGCCCAGGGTCACATGGTAAGCAGAGCTGGGATTTGAGAACTTGTTTGGAGGTTCTAGCAGGGGAGCGCAGCTACTCGTATACCCTTGACTGAAGACCGGTCCTCTCCTCTGTGGGGAAGGTCGTCCTCTTCGACTGAGCGCAAGCGCGCAGCTTCGGGAGGGACGCACATGGATCGGTGACGGAGGAGAGGGACACCTGCCTAGCCAGCAGATCAGCCAAATCAACCCTGGTGATCAATGGGGTGACAGATACCGCAGCCAGATCGCCCTCACATCCCAGAGCTGGGATTTGAACTGAGAGCTTTCTGAGTCCAAAGCCTATGCTTTTAGCCAGTATACTATTCTACCTTTCCTGGAGAGAGTCATTGCTCATTCCGGAACATGAGTGAGGTTGGTGTGAGTGTAGATACGAATGAGTTAAATTTATTTACTCATTCCAAATCGGCACTGGTATATTTTGAGTGTAAAATGTCAACTGGAATTTTTAATGTATAAAATCTTTCATCTGTCTTTACACCAATCTTTGCACAGACCAGCCCCCCTCCCTTGAGGATTTATTGTGGTTTTGATCTGTCTTGCCTCAAACCATTGAAATCTTTTCAAAGAAGCAGAGCTGTTTTCTTTTTATTTTTTCCTTCTCTTTGCTTTTTTTCCTCCCGCAGTACACTGGTACCAGGAGTGGACATAGTTTGCTATTCTGCTTGATCAAAGCACTCTACACCAATGTAACTTCCTGATCTTACTGGTAACAGAACTAAATGTTTCCATGTTCTGCCAAGATGGGTTGCCAGTTATCGACAGAGGGCTTGCATCTGGTAATAATTATTTACTAATTCTGTTTACCTTTTGATCTGGTTTTCAGTGTACAGCTGCAGCTATCAAGGCTATAAGAGAAAGTGGAATGAATCTGAACCCAGAAGTGGAAGGGACGCTAATTCGGGTACCCATCCCCAAGTAAGTTTGGCTGAAATTTACATATTTTGATGCAGTGGGGCAATTGTCCTCAGGAGAAAACCAACATCCATGATACTGTTAGGCGGATCGCGTACTTGACCTGTACTCCTCATCCTGGCAAACTCCAGCATCTTTTGAGGTCCAGTTTACTGATTCAGAAATATTTATTGAGTACCTCCTATGTACTAGGTGTGCACCAGTCTCCTGATAAAGTCCTTGTGCTCATGTAGTTTACATTCCTGGGGGGAAGATGGGACACATACACAGATAAAGTCATTCCAGGCAGTGAAATGCTCCGTGGAAAGAAAAGGCAGTGAGACCCAGTAGAGAGTGATTTGCCGAGGGCAGCAGTGGCAGGGACAACTTTAGCCTGGGCGGAGCCTGGGAGGACTCTTTAAGGAAGCACTGTTTGCTGCGAGCTGAATGATGAGGAAGAGTCAGCCTCAGGGAAGAACTTTCCAGGCAGTGGGAACTGCCAGGACAAGGGCCCAAGTCAGAAAAGACCTCGATACTTGTAATCTCGAATCCATGTTCTTTGAAGAGTTATTTTTACATTAGACCTTGATTGTTGAAGAGTTTTAGGCATAACAACAGGGCATTGTTAATTATATAAATATATAGAACTTGGAGTTTTAAGTGAATAAAAGTGGACAGTAGTCCCCCCTTATTCGTGGTTTTGCTTTTAGCAGTTTTTACCCTCGGTCATCTGTGGCCCGAAAATACAAAATGGAAAATTCCAGAAATAAACAATTGATACGTTTTAAATTGTGCGCCATTCTGAGTAGTGTGATGAAATCTCAAGCTGTCCTGCTCCATCCCACCTGGATGTGAATCATTCCTTTGTCCAGTGGGTCCATGCTGCGTGTGCTAACCCCCATCAGTCACTCATTAGCCATCTCGGTTATCAAATCAGCTGTTGTATCGAAGTGCTTGTGTTCAAGTCACCTTTATTTTACTTAATAATGGCCCTAAAGTGCAAGAGTAGTGATGCTGGCCGTTTGGATATGCCAGAGAGAAGCCATAAAGTGCCCCTTTAACCAAAAAGGTGAAAGATCTGAACTTAATAAGAAAAGAAAAGTAATTGGATGCTGAGGCTGCTTAGATCTGTGGTAAGCATGAATCATCTATCTGAAATTGTGAAGAAGGAAAAAATTGTGGAAAAGGGTGAGTACAGTATGGTAAGATATTTTGAGAGGCCACATTTACATAACTTTTATTATAGTATAATAGTTCTCTATTATTATTAGTTATTGTTAATCCCTTACTGTGCCTGATTTATAAATTAAATTGTATCATCAGTATATAAGTATAGGAAAAAGCATAGTATGTATAAAGTTCAGTACTATGTGCAGTTTCAGAATCTACTAGGGTTTTTTTTTTTAATATATCCCCTGCAGATAAGTGGGACTACTGTTTGTTTGTTTGTTTTTGTTAGTCCTCACCCAAGGATATTTTTCTGTTGATTTTTAGATAGAGTGGAATGGAGGGAGGAGGGAGGGAGAGAGAGAGAGACATCGATGTGAGAGATACACATCGATTGGTTGCTTTCTGCACAACCCTGACTGGGGCCAGGAATCGAACTTCAACTGAGGTACATGCCCTTGACCAGGAATCAAACCCACAACTCTTTGGTCCACGGGCTGATGCTCTAACTGCTGAGCCAAACCGGCCAGGGCTATATGTTTGTTTTTAAATTAAAAAAGAAAATGATAAGACCTTGACGTGCTTAAGAAAGAGAAAGCCAGTGTGTCCAGAACTCGGGGAGGGGGGAGGGAGGGTGTGTTAGGAGAAGGGGTTGGACTGGTGAGTAGAGGCTGATGATCAGGCAATGGTAAGGAGTTTGGGCTTTATTTTAATTGTAATGAAAAGTCATTGGAGGAATTTAAGCGGAGGAGTGACCTGATAGATCTGATGTTGAGTTTTCGGGGGTCTCTCTGGCTGCTGATTAAGAAATGGAATGGAGGGGGTCAGAGTAGACACAAGGAGAACAGTGGGGAGGCGACTGCAGCAGTCCAGGTGAGATCGAGATCGAGATCTGCCTGCTCAGGTTCTGTAGCAGGCTGAATTAGTTCCTTCTTCCGTAATCTCACTTCTTAATTATCTTCAAGTCCCTACTCCTACAGAGTGCTTCACAAATAATAAGTTCCAAGAAGGTGTTAAATTAATTCATTCCATCATTCAGCAAATATTTATTAAGCACTAACTATATGCCAGGTACTTTCCTAGTTGTCGAGATACAGCAGTAACGAAAACAAACAACAAAAAGCCCCTGTTCTGGGGCTTACCTTATAGGTGAATAGGCATAGTACACAGAAAAACAAAGAAATACATAATGTAATATCACGTGATGATAAGGACTATGAAGAAAAATAAGCAGGATAAGGGGATAGAGGGAGTTGGGGTTTTATTGTGGATAGGGAGATTCAGGAAGGAAGTGGCATTTGAGTGGAGACCTAAGTGAAATGAATGAATGAAGTTTTCAAATAACTGGAAGGGAAAAGGAATGTAAGTAACACTAGTTGAGGGTCTTTGGTGCCACACGTCATCCTGTATTTATACATGTTGCCTCATTTGTCACACCATCCCCTTGAGGTAGGTTTTTTTTCCAGGTATGGAAAATTAAGCTCAGAGAGGTAAAGTAATATCTCTGAGTTCACACAGCTAATACTGTAGCTGGGACGTAAACCCAGGTTTAGTTAATTCCAAGGCCTCAGGATGCAGCCATGTGAGCAACAAGAATTCATCCCAAAACTGAGAGTCCAGGAACTTTCCCCACTGAACTATTTTCCTGCTTATGACCAGAAAATGGCCATCTTATTTCATTGTTTTCTTGATACTCTGTAAGTCAGAATTACCACTCTGCTTTGAAATAATAGGAATTGGAAGTGATATAGCCTGGTATTTAAGTATCAGGTAGACTTGGGTACAAGTCCAGTACTTGTTTACCTGGTTAGTTCATTGATTTGCTCAGCAAATTTTCTGCAGCTGTGTCGTGTGCCAGGCTCGAGGCCGAATGCCGGAGACGTGCAGACCTGAGGTTTGCCTTCGTGGGCTCACAGGCTACGCGGGCCCTTTGTTTCCATCACCTGTGGCTCACTTGTGGAACGTAGCTATTATAGTTTATGGATGAAAAAAAATGTAAATTCAAAGGAATTAAGGGACTTGCCCAAGATCACATGATCAGTAAGTGGCAGTGTGGGTTTGAATCCAGAGTTTTTCTGTTACCAGCGTGCAGGCTCTTTCTCCTGGACTCGGAATAGATGTGTAATTCTGGAAAGTGCTAAGTGTACTCATGGACATTAGGAGCAAGATTTGCAAGTGGAATGGTAATCGTCAGCAGGCTTATTTTTTAGCTCTTGCTCTCCTATCTGTGAAGTCTTGGAAAAGCCACTTAACCTCCCAGAGCCGTGGTTTGCTCCTGTACTAGGTGAAGGGGCTGCTCTCAGTGGTCTGCCAGGTCCCTGGTGGAGCTCCAGAATTCTTGAGGCTGTGAATTATGCTGCTGAATGCTCATTGCTGGCTTCAGTTCCTCTTAGAGGGGCCTGATTGTGTACCATATTTTTCTTTCAAAGATCTAGTTTCCATAATGCCCACCTTTGCAGCCCCACAGGACTGAATGGTCGCACTTAGAGCGCTGTATATAAGTTTGAAAGATGAGCGAGTTTAACTTGAATTTCCAAAGACATGGGGCTCTGTTACATTATATTTTACATTATTTTATGTTAGCTAATGGGCGTAATCCAAGAGAAAGTTGACGGACCAAAACTGTCTGCTCCTGCAAACCTCATTTTTTATATACTTTCTTCCCTTTGACAAGGTGGTAAGGTCATGAGGCCCCTTACTGAATTGTACGTTTGGTAGTTTTCCAGATAAAAAATGAATGATCTGTTCTTTATTATGGAGGCTGTGTCATGTGAGAGGATAAAGGTTGATTTAGATGAAAAAAGGACCAAGGTTTATATTTGGTTTTGGCAGTGACTTCCATTTGATTTTGGGCATGTCACCCTAGCAGCTTGCTGCCTTCTCATTCCTCATTTGTAAAATGAGTAAAGTAATAGTGATAGGTAGATATTTGGTAAGATTAGTAGCGAAAATAGATTAAGTAGTATGATCTCCTTAGAGGAAAGAAGCTATGTAAATATAAGATACTAATATTATTTTAGTACACTTTGAATTTATTTATTTATATATATGTATAAACATACACACATATCCACACAGGGTAGGGCAAAAGAAGGTTTACAGTTGTGAGTACACAAAACACAGAGTTTATTCTTGTATTATTATTTATTATTTTATTATTTTCCATACAAACAACTGTAAGCCTACTTTTACCCCACCCTGTGTATACACACACATTTCAGGAGGAAAGGAAGGAGTGAGGAAGGGAACTAATATGTTGAGTACCTACTATGTGCCAGGAACTGTGCTTGACATATACAGGGGAAGTGGAAAAGTATAGTTAAACTTGTGTGTTGGTATCACAGAAGCATGAAATTGAGTTCTGGCTCATCTGCTTTTTAGGTATGTGACAATGGCAACTGTCTCCACCTCTCTGAATCTCAGAGTTCATCTGTAAAATATTTATAGGACTTGCCTTATATGGTTATTTGGAGATTTCAGAGAGATAATGTTTTTGATGTTTAGCAAACACCCAGTTAATGCTAGCAAATGTTCTTTCATTACCTTGCATATAAAAGTAGGATCATCGTTCCCTTTTAAGGATGAGGAAACAGATTCAGAGAGGTGAGGCATTGATTCCGGGTCACACAGCTGGAAATTGGCAGAGCTTTGGAGACTGACACACCAAAGCTTATGTCCAGAGTTTGGGAGGTGGGAAGGAATCAGAAGCATAACTTCCTAGGATCAGTTTCTGATTATAACATGTTGAGTTTAGTTCTAGAAAAATTTGCCTTTCCTGATTGATTGTGATTCTTCCTTTGCCTAATGACAGTCTGCAAGTTTGCTTTTCCGCCTTAATTCTGGATGCCCAGAGCGAAGTTTTATTTTCAGTTACAGCAGAGCTCAGTGCTTCACCCTCATTACACTCCTTCGATTCTTATCTTCTCATTTAAAATTAGTCTACCGAGTATGTGACTCTTACTACAATCTGCCTCTGATCCTTTGGGGTGGTAGGCGGAAGATAAATCCTAAATCAGTAAGAGGTCAGACTGTGGGCCTGAAGTGGTCCTTAAACTCAGTCCTCTTTTCACAGTCTTGGGAACCCAGCTCTAAGTGGCTGTGGGCAAGTCTTTCTCCTGGCTCTCCTCGGCAGAATACCACTGAGCCTCAAGCTCTGGTTATGTCCGTACCCACTGAAAATGTGCATAGCTTTTGTTTTCTTCCCTGGCCAGTATTCATTCATTTAGAGAAGTCAGTCAACTGGATGGGTTCTTTGAACATTCCCTTTAATCAAGATTCACTGAAATCTATGTAATCAAATTTTGGGTGCTACTTATAAACCACCTACACTAAAGTTGTAGTGCCTGGAGGTGCTGTGCTGAGAGCTTTACAGTTTCTCCGCCAATTCTCACAACACTACTATGAGGTCAGGAGACTCTACTTGTGCCTGTTTGACGGATGAGACACCTGACGCTCACAGAAGTTAATGCCCGATGTTATGTAGCTACTACGTGGCACAAACAGGATTAGAACTCAGGTCTTTGTTCTGCCTTTTTTCTCGTTCATGTCTCCTAATAGCAGGTCTCTGACATAGCAATCTTTCACTTCTTAATCAGGGACCCTGGAAGGTTTTGAGCAGGAATTTATTTTGACCAGGATAGATTTTTGCCTCTACCCTATTTATATCTTCATTATGCCCCCGAACAAACAAATACACACACACACACTCCCTTACTTGTTGTTGTACCAACTATCAGTGAGAAACCACACAAAGTAGGACGAGGCTGCTTTGGTTTGAGAGCACTGAATTCATGTCTGATTTTAAGTAAACCCTTAAGGAATCATGAATTCACCTAAAAAATAAAAATGCGTGCGATTGACTCACTCTCCCCTGAGGTGGCACCCTTCCTTGATTGCCCTGCTCTTTCATTACTTTTTATTGATGTCTGCATTGGTTTTATTTAAAATTTTTTTTCTTCATTGATTTTAGAGAGAGAGAGGAAGGGGAGGGGGGAGAGAGATGGAAACATCGACGAGAGAGAACATCGACCAGCCGCCTCCTGCACAACCCCCACTGGGGACCGGGCCCACAACCTGGGCATGTGCCCCGACCAGGAATTGAACCAGCAACCACTTAGTGCATGGGTCGACGCTCAAGCACTGGGCCACACCGGCCGGGCTGCACTGGTTTTATTTTAAGTAGAATTAAATAAAAAATTTAAATACCCCCATTCTATTCTCCATAGGGAACCACTTTGAGCACCTTGATTTTCTAGATTTTTTTGATGCAAATTCAAACACATGTCTGTATCTCCTCCGTTTTTCTTGTAATGATATGGGATTATATTATACATACTGTTCTGCACTTTTTTTAACTTAACAATGTGTCATTGCTTTCTCTGATGAGAGTTCTTTCCACTCTTTTTAAAGGATGAATGGTGTTTGTGTTTTATATGTAGCATTGACTAGTTTCCAATTGATGGATATCTTGGTTGTTTAAATTTTTTACTTTTACTGCCCTGGCCGGTTTGGCTCAGCGGTTAGAGTGTAGGCCCACGGACCAAAGAGTCTCGGATTCGATTCCAGTCAAGGGCATGTACCTCGATTGTGGTTCAGTCCCTGGCACTGGTTGGAATCATGTGGGAGGCAGCCAATTGATATGTTTCTCTCTCTCTCTCTCTCTCTCTCTTTCTCTCTTTGTCTCTCCCCCACTCCCTCCCTCTCTATCTGGAGATAAATGGAAAAATGTCCTCAGGTGAGGATTAAAAAATTTTTTTTACTTTTACTAATAGTGTTATAATGATTTTCTCAGGTGGTTCCTGTTCTGCTGGGAGTGAGAAGTAGAGAGGGAACTGTAATTGGGAAAAAAGTGAATGGGCCTGGCCATTGTGGCTCAGTGGTTGAGCGTTGACCCACGCACCAAGAGGTCGCTGATTCGATTCCTGGTCAGGGCACATGCCCAGGTCGTGGGCCTGATCCCCAGTGGGGGACATGCAGGAGGCGGCCAATGGATGTTCTCATCGATGTTTCTATCTCTCTCTCCCTCTCCCTCTCTCTCTAAAGTCAATAAAGAAAACAAACAAATAAATAAATATACCCTTGTTCATGTAAAAAAAAAGAAGTGAACAGAATGTGGGGGGCTTGGTGTAGCTATTGCTGCTTGATTGTCTGTCTCAGTGCTCGTTTGTGACAGTGCCGCATGCTGCCATGCTTCTTAGAGATGGGGACGTTTCAGGGCCAGACTGCCATCTGCAGCTCATTCAGGTGACCCCTCCAGGGGTCCTCAGGCCCAAACTTGACAGCACTTTTAGGAAAACCCATTGATATTTGAATGGCTCTCCTAGCTCATACACGGCGGTAATAATATTAAGCAAAGTGACTGTTAATGAGTGAACTATATTTTAGGCCTATGCTATATTGTTCACCTCACTTCCTTCTATTAGTCCTTATTTTTTATACATGAGCTATGCAAGCCCAAGGGAGGTTAAATAACTTGCTCAAGTTCATTTAGCGAGTTGAACAAAGTTTAAATATGGTTCTTTGACTTCAAAGTCTATTCTTAAACCTATGGACTTCTAAGAGCACTTTTTGTTTTGTGTGTTTGTTTTTGTAGCAAGGAGCAGCAATTAGTATTTTAAAATTTAATTATATACCAATTCAAACCATGTGGAACAGCATTTCCAAAGCTCAAATCAGGATGCATAGTGTAAAAGTGAATTTGTGTACCATTTTTTGGTGTGAAAGGCAGTCTGGAATATAGGGTGTTTGTTTTAATCAACTTTATCGATATATAACATACATACAAAATATGAACCCATTTCAAGTGTATTTGATGAAGATTTTTGAAAAATACGTGTTCCTTTAACCACTACCTCAATCGAGATATAAAACAATCACCCCAAAGGTTCCCCTGTACCCCTTTACAAGTCAGTCCTCAAATCTCTGGCCCCAGGCAACAACTTAATTGCTTTAATGAGAATATAAAAATTTTATGCTAAAATTTGAAACTTCTAGGACATTTATAAGTTTAGTCAACAGACAGATACATACACACACACACACACACACATATATATATATGATTTTATTTATTTATTTATATTTATCTTTATTATTGAGAGTAATATAGATGTCCCTCCTTTTTTTTCCCCCCTTTGACACCCTCCTCCCCTCTCCCGCCTTCACCACACTGTGTCTGTGGCCATTGGTTATGCATATATGCATATAAATTCTTTGGTTTGTCTCTTCCTGCCTCCTCCCCCCTTCCCTCTGAGGTTCATCAGTCTTCAACATATATTTTTGAGCACCCACTATGTGTAAGGCATAGTTCTGTACATGAGATACAGCAGTGAACAAGCTATACAAAGCCTCTGCTCTTAATGGAACTTCTACTGGGGAGATGGACAATATCAGACACTTACACTGTGTGTATCAGATGGTCATATTTTCTCTCTGTGGTGAAAAATAAGGCAGTGAAAAGAAATAAAGGATGTCTTGCATGGAGGTAGTGGAGATGGTGCAATTTTTTTTGGGGGGGGTGGTGTAATTTTAAATAGAGTGTTCATAGAAGGCTTTAGGGGGAAGGTGATATTTGAGCAGAGAACTGACAATGTGAGACAGAGAACTATGCTTATATCCAGCACTAAGGCAGAGGAAGCAGCAAGTGCAAAGGCTCTGAGGTAGGAGTCTGCCTAGGATACTAAAGGAACAGCAAGAATGCTCATGTGGCTGCAGCAGAGCAATGGAAGGGAGAAAAATAGGAGATGAAGCCAGAGTGAAATAAGGAGGCCAAGAGCATAGGGAAGCCAAGTGAAATAGGGAGGCAGCGTTTTCCAGAGACACAGAACCAACAGGATGGAAAATAAAGAGATTTATTGTAAGGAACTGGCTGATGTGATTATGGAGGCTGACAAGTCCCCAGATCTGCAGACAGCAAACTCAGTAGACCTGGACATCCTTCAAGGTTTATGGGCGAGGACGATGAGGATGAACCAGCAAAGGAGACTGAGAATAAGTGGCCAGGGAACCAGGAGGGTGTGGGGTCCTGGTGAAGTGTATCACAGAGGAGGGAGTCATCATCTACCCTGCATATTGCTGATGGGTCTAGAAGAGAAGGTCTGAGACTTGATTATTGGATTTAGCAACAGGATTTATTTGTTTATTTATTTATTTTATTGATTTTAGAGAGAGAGGAAGGGAGAGGGAGAGAGATAGAAACATCGATGAGAGAGAACATCGATTGGCCGCCTCCTGCATGCCCCCCACTGGGGATCGGGCCCACAACCTGGGCATGTGCCCTGACCATGAATCAAACTGGTAACCTCTTGGTGCGTGGGTCGATGCTCAACCACTGAGCCACACCGGCCGGGCAGATTTATTTATTAATTAATCTCTGTATAAAGGAAAGCACATGAGCTTTGGGGTCAGACGGACGTAGGTTCCAATCCCTCTTCTGTCACTCTCTCGGCACGGCAGCTTGGTTCCTCTGAGAGGCAGATGCCAGGACAGAGTGAGACGTGCAGGAGATTTATTGGAGGAAAGGCCTTTGAAAGAGATAGGGTGTGGGTCTGCCACCTGTGGAGAAAGAGCCAAAGAAGCATCAGGAGAAGGACACTCACATTTCAGTGCACTTCTGCGAATCAGCCGGCTGACAGGCATTCCGGCGAAGACCACCGTGAGAGGGCCGCTGTGCCCTGTGTGGTCATTGGCTGGCAGGCCCAGGGGCTGTGCCACAGCAGCGATGTCAGGCAACTTGCTTAATTTTTTGAAGCTTCAGCCTCCTTATCTGTAAAATGGGAATAATTTTTATGGTTTGAAAAGTAATGATATTATATGTGAGGTTCCTAGTATGAGGCCTGGTGTGTCATAGGTACTTAATAAATATTAATTCCTTTATCTTACAGTGTTTGTCATTATCTAATTCTCCTGGTTAAAGATTTCTTGGAAACATTCTTTTTCTGATTATTTGGGAGTAAAACCAATGATACTTTGTTTCTGTTTACTGATTCATCTTTTAGTCCTTAACACCCTCCCTCTCTTCCTCATTAACCGCCCCCTTGCAACTCATGTTCATTTTTCCCCCCTATCTTTTCCTCCATTTTTAGGGATGGGAGGAGTTGGGTCATTATGTTGTAGTTATCTTGAATTTAAGTGGCTCAGGAATACTGCAGTTTGATTGTTAATGAGCACTTGGTTTGTTCTTTGAGTATGAATGATGGTGAACAAGACCTCCTGGAAGGTGTCTCCCAAATAAGAACATCTGATGACGAGTCCCGCCTGTGGTGTGAGATTTGCTTTGTGTCTGGTAAGGCCGAGGGACCTTGGCTCTTCTAGACACCCTTGGCCCCCTGACCTGCTCCCCAAGGCCTCATAGTAGTTGGATACTTGCCATCATCATCACCCACTTTTCCTCCAAGCAGTCTTGGATGATAGATTTTTGCTTGGACCAGGCTCCTTCCCTCAGGCTTTGTTCCTAGGTGACAGCATGAAGGACAGTTCTACTTAGGATCGGACCAGGCAGTTTTACAGAGAGTGGTAAAAAGCCCTGAGTTGTAGTTCTCCTAGCCTGGATTCTCTTCCCCAGGTGTTTTCCCCACCATATACTGATGCACAGTTTCTCAGGGATGATGACCAGGTTTTTTCAGGGAGAGCAAGCTGGAAAAGGCAGGGTAGGATGGGCCTCAGGCTGAGCCAGAATTGATGCCTGCAGCAGCCAAGATTACAGCCAGAAAAATTCTAGAAAGAAAACCAGTGAAAGGAGTCATGTAACCTTAGGCTGGCTCTTTCAACACATTGTTTCCTCATCTGTAAAATGGATAATAGCAGTATTTACTTCTGTGAAGGATAAAGGGGAGAGGGAGCAGGAGTAGACAGGGAGAGCCTTAGACCACGATGTGGGTGTGACACCTGTGAATAAGATACAGAGATTCAGTAAATGAAAGATAATGTTGTTCTTAAAACTGTCATTATCAAGTTAGCTGTTGTTATTGAGTGTTCCTGTGGCCTTTTCTGCACGGTGATTGTTGAGTGTTACGGGGAGCAGTCACTGCCATCATTGAGCGAGCTGCCTGTCATTGAGCTTTCCATCTAGGAGACGAGTCCTGGTCAATGATGAGAACCAGATAGGTGTAGAGATTTTTAACAGCTTTATTAAGATATTAAGATATAATTCACCCATTTAAAGTATAGAATTTTAGGACATTTTTTTTTATCATTCCACCGAGAAACCCTGTGCCCACAGCAGTGTCTTCCCACTTTACTACACCCCCTCTCCTTTGCTCCAGGCACCTACTGATCTGCTTTCTGTCTCTATAGTTCATATAAATGGAATTGCACAGTGTGTCGTCTTTTCTGACTAGCTTTTTCACTTACTGTAATGTTTTCAAGTTTTACCCATGTTGCACCGTGTATCAGTACTCTATTCTTTCTTATTGCCAAATAATATTCCACTGTGTGGCTATACCACATTTTGTTTATTCATTCATAAGTTGATGAACATTTGAGTTGTTCCCACTTTTTGGCTATTGTGAATAATGCTGCTCTGAACATTATTGCGGAAGGTTTTGTGTAAACATGTTTTCAGTTCTCTTGGGTATATACACATATAAGTAGATTTGCTGGTCATATGATAACTGTTGACTTTTTGAGGATCTGCCAAACTTTCCCACAGGGACTGCACATTTTATATTTCCTCTGTGAGGGTTCCAATATCTCCATTTCCTTGCCAACACATTATTATTACTATTACTATCATTATTACCATCCTAGTAGGTATGAAGTGGTATGTCTTTATAGTTTTGATATGCACTTCCCTAATGACTAATGATGTTGAGCATCTTTTTATGTATTTGTTTGCCAAATGGCAAATGACCGAAGGTATATCTTTAGAAAAATATCTATTCAAGTCCTTCACCCATTTTTCAATTGGGATGTTTGTCCTTTTATTGAGTTGTAAGAGTTCTTTATATATTCTGGATACTAGAATCTTATCAGAGATAGGATTTTTATCTTTCTTTTTAATTGTAAAAAGAATACATATTTATTGCAAAAATTCAGATCCTACAGAAAAATAAAACTGTTTACTCTTCCCCAAGTATTCTTCCCAGAAGTAACTGACGGTAGGTTTACTATATATTCTTCCAGATTAAAAAAAAATTGCATTTACAACATATAGTTTACATACATGGGATTAAATATCTACAGTACCACCACCTGCTTTTTTCCATAACAGTGTCTTGTGTACATCTTTTCATGGTGTTGTCATTGTTTCTGTGGCTACAGAGAAATTCCCTTTGAGATGGGTATAATACAGATGAGGAAACTGGGGATCAGTTTAAGTGATTTGCTCAAGGTCACAGGTTAGTAATTGGAGGAGTCATTATTCAAATCAAATCTGTCTGTTTCTGAAGCCCCCGTTCTTGCCACATCATCACATTGCTCCTTGGGATGCTGACCAGGAACCTACCTCCTTCCAGCTCTGTGGCCTCCTTGTCTAGCTGCTCTATCACCTAGTGGATCTTGTGCCAGGGGTTTTGCATATAATGTGCACATTCCAGGAAATATTCTCTTTTCTTGCAACCCCCCCCCCCACACACACAGACCTTTAGCCACCTTGAAAGGAAAAGAGAAACCAGAGAAGAATGCCTGATGATTGAATTGGGGCTGGGCAGCCACAAACTGCATTTGAGCAACTGCAGCTGCCTTTCCAGCCCATTCATTCCCACCGCCTGCTTGCCATCGCTGCTTTCGCAGGGCCATTCATTCTGCTAGACCAGTTCCGGTGCCTTCCAGGCTTGGGCTCACCTCCGTGCAGTTTAGGATGCCTGCCTTCTCCTCTTTAGTGTTGCTTCCACCTGGCCTGTGGCTCTTTAGAAGCACCTCTTACTATTTCAGGTCCCAAGTGTGTGAACTGGGGGCTCCCTCCCAGCACAGATGTTCCAGTTTAAACACACAGGGAAGTGCAATCAGGAATCCAGAGTGGAGCGTGGGCTGAGGAGAAAGTCGCTACACCCGAAAAGACAGGCTCCTCCTCTCCCTGCCCCTCCTCTGTTCTCCACCCTTTGTGTCCTGCATCTGTTTGCAGAACCTGGCAGTTGACAGCTATGGGTCAGGTCACTAGTCCATTGCAGTTTTCTACAGATTCCCTTTCTCCTTTCCCCCACTGCACTTGGACTTGTAGGGGAGCCAGAGGAGTAGTGATGAACTATATATCTAAGCAGAACTTAATGCAAGAGCAGTGCTATTCTTGTTACTACTACTAGTAAAATTAGCTGCTTAGATTTGTCTGGCACCAACAAGGGAAGTCTGGAATTCAAGGGTCAGACTGCACTGGGCTCAAATCCCAGGTCTGCCGGGAACTTTTGTGGCTTTGGGCAGGTCACTCGGTCTGTCTGAGCCTCCCTTTCTAATCTGTCAAGTCCAGGTGATAATACCTCTGATGTCATGGAAGTGTTGTGAAGGTTCACTGAGCAAATGCATACAGAGAGCTTCAGCTCAGACCTGGCACGTGGAAAGAGCTCTGCAAACATTCATTATTGAAGGGGAGCGATGACATCGGGGTCAGATGTCTAGGCAGACATAAATGGGCCCTTACTGTGATAGTAAGAGTCCTCCTATCTCCCTGCCTTGCTTTCTTTTCTTCGTAGCACTTATGTGTCATTTTATATACTTATTTGTTTTCTCTCTCTCTCTGTCTCCTTCACTAGAATGTGACTAGGAGGAGCTCTGTCACTTTGTTCATAGGTATAAGCAGAAGCTGTTGTTCATGTATATAAGCTATAGCCTAGCCCCTGGAACAGGTCCTACATGTAGAGAGTATGCAATAATGCAACCAGCGTTGACGGGTCCGTGGATGTGAGCACTCACTCAGGCCCACCGCTGTTCCAGGCGCTACTTGTATGTTCACTGATATATTCACAGTTGTCTTTTGAGGTAGGTGTGTTATATTACCCCTATTGCAGATAAAGAAACTGAGTCACAGGGGAGTGGACTTCTTTGTGCCCGGGGTCACTTGGTTAAGAACTAGAGGAATAGGCAGTCTGGCTCAGAGCCCAGGCTTGTGGCTGCTGTGCTGTCCTCTCTCTCGGTGGGACACATCACTAGTGTTTTCATTACTGACATGATTAACAGCTTTCAAATAGCCAGTACCTACAAACGCCAAGTTCTTTAACCATCATTTTTCTCATTTGCTGCTAACACTACCTGTGGAAGAAAGGTAACATTTGTTATTCCCCCGCCCCCATCTGACAACTGAAGGAAACAAAAACAGGTGATGTTTACTGAGCACATCATCATGTGCTAGCACATTTAGCAACTTAATTTTTATAACAATCCCACAAAGTTAATGGTATAATACACATTTGACAGACAGGAAATCTAAGGCAAAGAGGTAAAATTACTTGCCCAGGGCCATACAGCAGAGAAATGATAGATCTGGGCCTCGTACCCCAGCAGTCTGGCTTCAGAGACAGTTGTCCTGAACGCTCCACTAGACATCCTTCGTTGAGAGTCAGAGAGGAAAAGGCCATCATCCACAGTTACCCACCTGCTCTGTAAGAGGCAGAGCTGGGCATGAAGATCAGGTCTGCCGTCATCCCCAAACCTGAGCTCTTTTCCTGTGCTTTCGAGCTGAGGCAAGAGTTGCTTCCACTGACTCCTGCACGGGGATGTCCATCGTTCTGGGGTGACAAGGAAGAAGAGGAGTGACTTAGTCAAGGTCACTCAGCTGAGAGTTTGGAGCTCAGCTTCCTTTCTCTTGCCCTCACGCTGGAGTGTGTTTCAGGATGTTATGTCTGGGTTAGCCAGGCCTCAGTCACGGGGCACCTTTGAAAGCAGGTGGCCACTTGTGTCCCCAGAGAGAACTGAGGTTTCTGCTGGTGGTAGAAGTCCTTTCGGAGTACATGTATGATTTGCTTTGGGTGAAAAGGACACTTACTGTCTTTCTGAGACATTAGGACATAGGAGACAGGCCTGTGAGCTGAAGGGGGAGGGTGTGCGAGGAGAGAGGAGGGGGGAATTGTGTACCTCGAAGCATAGGAAGTCTGGCTGGGCTACATAAACAAAAACATTTCCTTCAGGCCAGCAGCCCCAAGACTTTGGGCAGCGCCCACCAGCAAACAGTAAAGCGAGGCACGTGTCTGCTGTTGATTGCAGGCTGATGCTTCTACTGGGGGAAGTCTCCCCGAAGCCCAGGGAGGAGGTGGCAAAGTTCCTCTCCATGCAGCTGTCAGAGATGTGTTTGATGGGCCAGCCCTGGAAGTGCAGCTTCCTTTTCCCTCTGCCTGTCCCCTACAGCTGCTGGAACAGAACTCGGCCTCCACGGCCCCCGCCGCCTGCTGCTCCCCGCTCCCCCGTCCCATTCTTTCCCTCTCTGCTCCCCACCCACTCAGTAGCCCAGCTCCAAGTGACTGAATCCTGTGATCCTTCTCTCCCTCACCACTCATGTCCTCTCACCCAAGTCCTGCAGGTTCTCTGTTGTAAGAATGCAGCCACCCTGAACTGAGCTTCTGTAGTGCAAACACACTGTCGGGGTGTCCAGCTCTTGTCACCGTCATGTCACATAATCCTTGCTTCCGCCCTCCTAGTAACATTCTCACTCCCATTTTGTATGAGGAAACTGAGTCTGAGAAGTTGAAAGCAGGCTTTCAGTTCTGAAGTTAACAAGTGGCAGAGCTGGGATTCCAACTTAGGTCTTCCTGGATTTAAAGCATGTCCTTTCTACCTTTTAAAGTCTCTAAGTGACCAGAGATCTTTTTGAAGTCAAGTACTGACATATTGTGACAGGTTTTTACTGTCATTGCCCGAGCTGAGCATAGCGTCTTCTGATATACACCTGGGGCATGGCTTTGTACGTGGGCCCCATTCTCGCTGAAACAATAGGAAGTATCATGGCAGTCCGTGGATTCTCTGCTGTGTGAGTTACCAGGGGGCATGCCCTCCGCTTATTGTTCATGGGAACATGCTCAAGGAATTTTGCAGGAAGGCCCCCATCCAGGATGTTACTGGAAGACCTGCCTGGAGGAGTTTGTACAAACAAAGTGTGACCTTGCCATCTCAGCCAAACCCCTGCCTTATGCTAGGAGGCTGTCTGACCCTGGCGGAAAGGCTGCTGTCTCCATGGCCCAGCCAGGCTCCGACAGGGTGGGTCGTGAGCTCCCCCTGTGCCTGCCTAGAGGCTCCTGGGCAGACTCTGGCTGTGTGCTTAGGTCTGGTTTGTATAGTGCTGTCTGCACAAAATACAAATCTGATCACGTCTCCTCTGCCTCATTCAAACAGCTGTGGTATTCTATGTTGTTCTTAGGAACAATCTACTACGACTTTTCTTTCCCACTTTTTTTTTTAAATCCTCACCTGAATATATATTTCCATTTATCTTCAGACAGAGTGGGAGAGAAAGGGGGAGAGAGAGAGAGAAAAAAAATATCGATGTGAGAGAGACACATCAATTGGTTGCCTCCCGCACAACCCTGACCAGGGCTGGGGACCAAACCACAACTGAGGTACGTGCCCTTGACTGGAATCGAACCCATGACTCTTTGATCCTGGGGCCGACGCTCTAACTGCTGAGCAAACCAGCCAGGGATTTTCCCACTTTTTTTTTTTTTTTATTGTGGTAAGGTATACATAAAAATGTGCCATTTTAGTCATTTTTAAATGTACTGTTCAGTGGAATTAAGTACATTCACATTGCTGTGTCACCCATCTCCAGAACCTCATCATCTTGCAAAACTGAAACTATACCCATTAAACTCCCCATCCCAGATCCCCCAGGTCCCTAGCAAGTACTATTTTACTTTCTGTCTCCATGAATTTGACCATTCTAGGTACCTCATAAGAGGAATCATATAATATTTGTCCTTGTATGTCTGGCTTCTTTCACTTAGAATGTTTTCAAGATTCATCCATGTTGTAGCATGAATCAGAATTTCCTTTTTAAGGCTGAATGCTATTGCTCTGTATCTGTGTACCACACTGTGTATCCATTTATCCATCGATGGATCTGCTAAGACTCATGACGGTGAAGGGCCTGTGTATGTAGTCTTGCCCTTGCTGGCCTCTCCAGCCTCCTCATTGGGGGCAGTCTTTCTCCTTTCTGCGTCCATACTGTAGCCACACTGCCCTTTTCATCTCTCAAGAGAGTACCCTCCTTCTTACTTGGAAAAGTGCCTCTGCTGTACAGAGGCCATTCTGATGGGAATGACCTTCCCTTAGCCCCGCCACGCTTACTCATCTTAACTGAGAGATCCCTTAGCTTAATTATCTCCACATTTAGTTCCTGGAGTCCACAAGGAGAGCTTGGTCAGACTCTCTTTCCCTGCTAATTATTTTCATTGAACTCTGTATATCTTTATTGTGCTTATTGTGACTATAATGTATTGATTAAGTGTGCATGGTTTGTTTAATGATTGCCTTTCTTGCCAGACTGTAAACTCAGGTGTGTTTGATGCTATATCCCTAGTATCTGAAGCAGCGGCTGGCACGTAACAGGTGCCGCAAGTAGCTATAGAATAAAACTGTAGAATGAATGAATGAATGAATGAATGAATACTGAAGAAAGAAAATTTCAAGGCTATATGCTGGGAGCATTTGTATTTAAAAATGTACATGAGTTGTTAAATTACTAGTCAGGTCTCAAAAAAATCACCTTACTGAAGCATAGATTGTTTGCCCTACCCTTTCTCTGTTGATAAAAACTTTCGTGAATAAACTCTTCATTATTTGTTATGCCTCAGTGGTTGCCAAAACATAAACAACAATTGCAACAAAGGCAGCTTACGTTTTCTGATGGTTTATTCTCTACCATGCTTTGTACTATATACTTTCCATGTATTATCTCATCTAATCCTCACAATAACTCTGAAAGGTAGATGCTGTTTTTTGTTTATTTGTTTTCAATTACTAATTCAGATGAAATGCTGAGAACTTAGAGAGTTTAGCCCTGGCCAGTGTGGCTCAGTTGGGCATTGTCCCATGCACCAAAAGGTCACCAGTTCAGTTCCCGGTCAGGGCACATGCCAGGGTTATAGCCTTGATCTCCTGTAGGGGGGTACAGGAGCCAGCCAATCAATGTTTCTCTCTCTCTCTCTCTCTCTCTCCCTCTTCCTTGCTCTCTCTTTAAAAAATAAATAAATAAAAATATTTTTTTAAAACCTCAGAGTTTAAATAGCTTACTTAGTCCAGCTGGTATGGCTCAGTAGTTGAGCATTGACCCATGCACCAAGAGGTCACCAGTTGATTCCCAGTCAGGGCACATGCCCAGGTTGTGGGCCTGATCGCCAGTGGGGGGCGTGCAGGAGGCGGCCAATCGATGTTCTCTCTCATTGATGTTTCTATCTCTCTCCCTCTCACTTCCTCTCTCTCTAAAATCAATAAAGGGGAAAAAAAAAAAAAATAAATCGCTTGCTTAAGGTCACTCAGCCAGTAAGTGGTGTCTCAGGGCAGTCAGGGTGGAGTTAAGTATCCTAGGTCACCCCCTCCTCCTGTGCCCTTTCCCTCAGTAACTGGAACAGCTCTCTTTTTATCTGTTTTATGTGCCTTGGTTTTCTTTGAAATCAGTGTTTTGTGACTAAAGAAGAATTTGAAAGCTCTGGGCTTCCAGAGCAAATTTGACCCTGGTGCAGACTTTTAAGTCTCATGCCCTCCTGCCATTATGTTTCTCTCCACGCTCCTGCCTGAAGTGCCCTTTCCTTCCTTCTGCAGCTGACAGGCTACTCTGCATCTCCTGGGCATTTTCCAGATCTCAGGGCAGTGTGAGCTGTACTTCGTGCATGCTCCCTCCACAGAGGGTCCGTCCCTCTGTCCCAGCAGCCGTCATCCTCCTCCTAAGTAGTGGTTGACAGTTGTCTCCACCACCGACTGAGCCTCCAGAGAAGTTGGCCCAGCCCTGCCTCCTCCCTAGAGCTCCTCAGCCTGGCTCAGGGTCTGGCACAGAACACAGGGGCTTCAGCCAGTGCGTGATGAACCAGCGCATGCCAGGCACAGCGCGGCTGCTCGGAACCGACTGCCTGAGTCCAGGAGCCTGGAATACAAACTAGCGTGTACGCACAGGACCCCACGGATGAGAGAGGGAGATGATCGGGTGCATTAATCACTGGTTTGGAAAGGCATTAAAATATTTCCATAATATAGTATGTTCCTTTTCTAAAACAGATGTGCCCTCGTTTCATGAGAAAGTAATTAAGTGTGTTTGATTAAAACATTCATAAACGCTATCATTTACTCAAGGCTACTATATGCTGCTGTCTTTATTGGTACTTTATACATGCTGTGATTGCTTCTCCCAATCACCTTAAGACAGTAAGGTGTTTTTAATATTTTTACCTTAGAGGTGAGGACACCCAGGGTCAGAGAGAATGAAGTAGCTTGCCCATCACAGTCAGCTTCCAGGTGATAGATACAGGGATGAAACAGGACTGTCTGACTTCAAAACCACTGCCCTTCCATCACCCTTGCTGCTTCTGGTCTGGTATTTCAGATACCTTTCATCTCAATACCCCAAACTCAGCCCTTCCCTGCCGGCACTCCTTTCCTTCCTCCCCTCCCCCGTTTCTTAGATTATTGTCTCTGTATTTGCATCCTGAAACTGATATTTTTGTTATTGTCAATAATTGGATACTATTATGTGTGGAAACTGTCTGGTGTTAACAATGTAGTAACGTCACATTCTCATTAATAAATACAAAGTGCACTTTATTAAGTCCAAATTATATACATTGAGATTTTGTTTTCTTTATATTGATCGCTTCTTACTCTTAAGATTTTGTTGAGCCCCAATTTATATATTTTTTAAAGTGTGTGGTTTTTTTCTTCTTCATGTAAAATATAAATAAAACAATGTAGTGAAAAGGAAGTTGATTAGATAAAAATTTTTATTTTATTAAAGATTGTCTAAACAGTAGGATACCTATTTAAAATCATATATGAAATATAAGATGGAAATACTTCTTGTTATAGTTTAAGAGGTTTCTTACAGACTTAGGTTCATTTATTTTCTGCCCTCCTAGTATTTCAGCAGGATTAAGTTTTTTGAATCAGTGGATCAAGTTTTAATTTTCCTGTTCCTTCCTTATACTGACATATGCTTTGGCAGAACAAAAAAGAGACCTAAACATGTCAGCATGATTTTTGTTCAATGAATTAAAAACCATAAAAGCAACAAGATCTGATCCAAATCCCTAAACTCCTGACATGGTGGTTTTGTCCCTCGCAGTCCCGAGCTTCATGTTACTGGCTCTGCAGAGCCTTCGGCCTGGAAGCAGAGCGGTGGCAGCGGTGCATAATTTATGTGAAATAGATTGCGAGGGGGAGGCAGCGTGCAGTAGTGGAAAAAGCACAGGCCAGAAAGACCTGGGTTTGAATCCCAGGGCTGTCATCAAGCCCACGGGCAAGTCACTCAACCTCTGAGCGCCTCGGCTTCCTCTTGGCAGAGCGGGGGTACGAGAATCTAGTTCAAAGAGCTGTTGTAGGATAGTAAGGTAATGAAGTGCTCACCTGGCCTAGCGGGTTTAATAATGGTAGTCATCGGGATCATTTTTATTTTGGGACTACCTTCCATTAGCTGATTCCAGAAGGGTGTATATATATCACAGCTGTCCACTTTGTCTTCAGAGTGTATTCTTTCTCAAAATTTTTAAGTTTTCTTCTCATCTTGTCAGGGAAAAAAAAAAATCAGGTGGATGCCCCTAAATCTTGAATACCTGCTTGCCACCGTTTCTCACAGAACGTATACCCAGAACTTGGGCTTGTCCTTACTGGACAAGAGCCACATTGATTTGAAAGTCAGGAACCATATGCCAGGGATGTCCATCTCAGGACCCAGGGGCCAGAGGATTATGTCATACTAAGACCATTGACTTTTGAAACAGGACAGACTGGGTTTGACTTCGTGTAACATACCAAACTTCGTTGGGTCTCATTTTTTAATCCATAAAGTGGAGTTCATGATCTCACAAGACCCTCTATGATATGGATTTCCAGCCTCTCGTCACTCCCTTCTTTGTTATCTGCGCTCCAGTCAGTTCCTCAAACGAAACTTGGCCTCTGCAGCTCAGAGCCTTCTACCTGCTCTTCCTCCTGGAAGTCTCCCCGTGCCCTGCCAGTGCTGGCGACGTGTCCCTAGTGCGGTGTATTCGTCAGGGTGGGATGGGCTGTGCTGTAGGAACGAGTGGCCTCCAGATCTCCGTGGCTTACACACACAAATGTATTTCTTGCTCATGCTGCATGATGGACACTGTTCATCATAGTCACTCTCGCACCCAAGCTGATGGACGTTCCACACCCATGTGTACGTGGCCAGCAGAACCTAACGTGGTGGACATGCCCTGGCTCTTAACGCTTCTGCCCTGAGGTGACGCCCACAATTTCCCCCACAACTGGCCAGAGCATGTCCTACAGCCACACCGAGGGGCTGGGGAGATGCATTCCTACTGGAAGGAGTAAGGGCCAGAATACTGGTGAGCAAACCTAACGGCTACCACATGTAGATGCTATTTCTGTAGCAAGTCTTCCCTTACTGCCCCCCAACCGGACTCGGACAGAAACTCGTGAGCTAGCTGAGCTGCTTCTGTGCTGCAACACCTGGTGCTCACAGCACTTCCCACCCTGTTGTCAGTTCCTCTCTGCTGGCCTCTCTCCCTCGCTAAGCTCCTCAGCGCAGGACAGAGGTCTGTCACGTTCATCGTTTTGCCCTCTGTGCACAACACTGGTTTTGGTAGGTAGTTAGGCCCTCAGTGTGTACGTGACGAAGAAGTGAAGGCAGGACAGATGTGCTGGCCTCTGCTGGGTCGCTGTGACGATTACATGTAAAACAGGAATGATAACTGCCTTATACCGTTATTGTAAGGGCCAACATGTAAAATGCCTGCCCTAGTGGTTCATAGTAGGCCCTCCAGGTGCTCATTGTGACGATGATGAGGACGTTAACAGTAAAAACTGACATTCGTTAAGCAACTATAATGTGCCAGGCGCTCTCATGGGTCCTTATGGAAGTTAACTGTGCACTGGTTCTCACATGTTATGCTGGGGCTCGTGTCATATCTCAGTCCGTTCTGAGGTCATTCACAAGTCATTTGCTATAATAATAGTTAAGATTCTGAAGGTTGCTTCTTGTTTTGGGCGACTTAGAGATGTAGAGATGATGCTGTTTCTATAGTATCTTCACTCATTTGCATCACTTTCTTAGTGGGAGAGAAGGGGATGGAGTTCTGGCTAATTGTTGCTTCCTTTTACTGAACCCTTAACATGTGCCAGGGGCAGCGCCAAACACTGTCCGTGCGTCATCTCCTGATCTTCACACCACCGCCTGAGACAGGTGCCCACAGCTGCCAGTGTAAAGACGGGAACTCTGAGGAGAGGGAGTTAGTTAGGCTTCTTGTAAGTGGCACGGCTAGGATTCCCCGTCGCCTGCCTGGGCTCCCTGGCTCACCTCAGCTAACTCACCGGGACCTTCCTGGACCCTGAGCACCCCCCTTGAGCACGTGTCAAGAGTGCGCAGCGCGTCCACCACCAGAGGGGAAGGTCGCGAACTGCTGAGCTAACGGACAGCGTGATGTTGAGGTCTTGGCTTGCAGTTAATGTCCAGGATGATTTTATTGAACCTTCTTTTGTCTTTTATCAGAGTAACCAGGGAGCACCGGGAAATGCTGGTGAAACTGGCCAAACAGGGCACCAACAAGGCCAAAGACTCTTTACGGAAGGTTCGTTCCAACGCAATGAACAAGCTGAAGAAATCAAAGGACAAGGCCTCAGAGGACACCATTCGGCTCATAGAAAAACAGGTACTGTTCCCAGCAGATGTAATGTTTACGTATCTGATCCAGAAAATCACTTGTTCATGTCTGAAGTGAGGAAAATGAAGACACAGTACCCCTGGTCTTTCATTGATGTGATTTTCGTTGACTGCGTCTCTGTCCTGGGCCTCACCCTATGCTGGACCCTGGGAATAGGGAGGAGGAGGAGATCCATTGGCCTTTTACTACGTGCCAGGCTCTGCTGAACACTGTACATCACTTCATTTGTCCCCGTCACTACAAAGCTGTGAGGCATAGGGAGTGAGGAAACAGGTTCAAAGAAGCTGAGTAACTTGCCCAAGTCACACTGCTGGTGAATGGTAGAAATGGGATCTAAGGCAGGCAGACTGAGCCCTGGCCGGGTTGCTCAGTGGTTAGAGTGTCAGCCCGCAGACTAAAGGGTTGCAGCCTAGATTCCCAGTCAAGGGCACATGCCTGGGTTGCAGATTCGATCCTCAGTCCAGGTTGGGGTTGTGCGGGAGGCAACCAATTGATGTCTCTCTCTCACATTGATGTCTGTCTGTCTGTCTGTCTGTCTCTCTCTTCCTCCCTTCTGCCCTTCCTCTCTTATCTAAAAAAAAATCAATGGGGAAAAATATCCTTGGGTGAGGATTAACAAAAAAAATGATAGGCAGACTGATTTCAGAGCCTATATACTACTGCTCTCCCATCTGTGCTTGGTTGTCTGGGTGCCGAGAAGTGAGAACCTAACAATTCTTCGTGTGCCGAGTAGTGGTGCTTATACATGTCTTAAAGGAGCTCCTGGGATGAAATAGTGAGATAGTGAAGGACAAGGAGGGGAGCTGGAACAGCACGTATGGAGGTGCGGTGATGTCAGAGAACATTGTTCAGTTAGATAATCATGGACCTAGGCTGGGACCAGGGGATGGATAGACAAGACAGTAGCCAGCCGCTTCACGGAAGGTTTTGTGTACCAGGCTGAGGCATTTGGACTTGAACGTGCCCAGTGATTCCCATGTTGGCTGTGCGTCTTTGTCAGTCAACCATGGCCTCAGTAATGCTGCATAACAAACTACCCCAAAACTCAGTGATTCCCAGTGTCAAGCATTGTTTCTTCTTCTCATATCTGTAGGTCATGTGGGATATAGCTCTTCTGTGTAGGCGTGGCTCCATATCTCTGATTGGGTTTAAGTCTGCTTTCCATATCTCTCAACCTTCTGGAGTCAGCAAGCCTCCCAGGGAGTCTTTGCATGGCAACTGTAGACACCGAGGGCAGAGCCCCGCCACTCTAGTACATGTTAAGCACCTGTCTCTGTCACACCCCATTGGCCAAGGAAATCACACAGTCCAAGCCCATTCCACTGGGGCAGGGAAGTATTTCTGTTCTTGGAGGTCTGGAGGAGGGAGTGAATATTTTTTGAACAATAATCTAATCTACCACAGCATCATAACCACTCCAGGAGCTTATAAGAGTGCGGGGATCTGGGACCCCACTCCCAGAGACTGAGTCAGTGAGTGTGAAGTGTCTTCTAGGGCTCTGCATTTTTAGACTAACCCCTTAGAAATATTTTTTTTCAGGCAATAGGGAGATCTTATCCGTGTTTGTGAGAAATGGCTGTGGGTGCTGGTTAGAAAACAGATTACAGGAGCCAGGCTGGAGGCAGGGAGGCCGGGAGGCTGTTGCCAAAATCCAACCAGGAAATGACGGTGGCCTGAAGCTGAGTGGTACAAGTGGAATTAAATAGGGAGATGAGTTTACCAGTATTTAGGAGACAGAACTGTAAAGGGCTCACCCAGAGCCACCTCGTCCACAGCAAAAGCATTATCTTGGTAAGATTGAACAGGTGCGTGGGCAGGATGCGGAGTAGAGGGAAGAAGTGGAAGGCAAGGACATCTGGGGGAGGCCATCAGTTGACTAATTGCTCCCCTTCTCCTGGACCAGCAGGTAGAATGCTAGTCAGAGGCCAGGCTAAACAGTCACCCAGGGGGAGACTTTTAGATGCATTTTCTGATTCAGTAGGTCTGCCCAGGAATGTGTATTTTTTACAAGTTCCCTAGATGATTCTGCAAAAGCAGACATGGAAGGTGTGGAATGGCACCAGAGTTAGAAAGAGGTTGTTCTGCAGTTGATGTCCTGTGACCTTGGGGAAGTTACTTGACTCCTCAGAGTTTTCCTTCTGTAAAATGGGATTTGTCATTCCTACCTGAAGAGTTGCCCTGGGGCTGCTGGAAGCACCATCACCTGATACCTAGACCTAAAAAACCCCCTTCTTGCCATCTTTGTGCTCTCCTCCGTCCCTGCATCAGTGGGTAGAGATTCAGAGGCGAGCTGGCCTCTCTGAGCCCTGATGAGGCCTCGGGAGCATCCGGGCCTGGCCCCAGCTGAGCCAGCTCCTTGTCCATCTCCCCAGGGGTTTCATCTCTACAGCTGACACTTGGGGTCTTGGTTGCGTCCTAGTGGTCAGCCTGTGGACCTCTGAGACCTCAGGCACTCCTCACTCAGCAAGTCTGGGCACCTGCCTCAGGGACCAGAGCCCATGCTCCTTGAAAAGGAAGACTGATCCGAGCTGTCCTGTCGTGATGAAACCCATGTGACAGACCTTGCTGGAGGCCTCCCTCCTTAGCACTGGCTTCTCCTTCCTCTCCAGGTTAGGTTTTCTTACTCGGGGCTTGTCACTGTTAATTACTTTTCAAAGTGAAAGTAACTTCATTCGTTTTTTGTGATACTGAACCAATCCATGTTTAGTGTAAATTTTTAAAAAATTAAGATGAAAGTAACTGAACTTTCATCTCCCAGAGATGACCATTATTAACATTCAAGTCATCTCTGTAAGCAGGTATGTAATATTACCAGGAAAAATATGCTATTTACATTTCACAACAATCTTTGTTATTTAAGATATTTAAATATTAGCTCTTAGCATCATTGATAATAACCTTTTACTGTCATGTGGTCCAAAGTTCGAGTAAGAACATATTCAGGAGACAGCCTTGTACACACTTCATTTTGTTCTTTTCTGACAGAAGACACCGATCTGAAGGCTGGGGGAGGGTGTTTCTATTAAAGTAAATGGGCTGATTGTTGCCTTATCAAACAGTTTTAAAAAATATATTTGCTTACTTTGTTCATAATTATGAAAGCACTGTATGCTCACTATAGAAAATACAGAGGGTTTAGAAGACTGTTTTTAAAAATGGGAAGAAATTCACCCCATAATCCCACATGGCAGGAGCAACTGCTCTTAACGTTTTGGAATTTTTCTTCTTCTCCCCCTTTTTTAAACTCCATAGTTTTAAACATGATTGAGAACATGTACTGTACATGCAGTTTCTGTCCAGCTTTTTCTTTTCTGTTCAGCATTAAAACCATTAGCATTTTCTTCTGTCTTAAAAAACTCTGTAAGCAGACGTTTCTAATGGTTGCAAAATAGCCCATCTGTAGTCATACCATAATTCACTTTCGTAAGCCTTCTGGTTGGACATTCAGTTTGTTTAAACTTTCTTGTTATTATAAATAAGGTTGCAGTGAATACTTTTGTGCACACATCTTTGTTGAGATGATTTCCCTAGGAGACAGTCCCAGCGTAGAATCGCAGCACAAAGGAACGCGTGTTTTAAGGTTTTTGGTACGTGCTGTCTGAATCACTCATGGGTTTTTAGAATATGTGTCTTTAAAATTCTTTTTGCCTTTTCTAATCCCTAACATTCGAACCTCGAATTTTTGGTGTGAGCTTAGAATGTCGCCTATGTTAGGAGTGCTGCATTTGCTCCCACACTCCACAGGAAGGATTAAGTTGCTCTTTGTATAAATCCATAGTTTGTCTAGAGGATGATACGGAAGTATATACCCAAATCCATACATTTCTGCTGCAGCGACTTAGGAGTTTATCCAAAATAAACCATTAAACGTCTTATCTGTAGCAGCGTCTGTTGATTGTGTATAACGGTAGAAAACTGGAAACTGTCTACATTTCTAACGGGAAAATCCGTCGTTTTACATTTATTTACTAGAATCTATGTATATCGACAATTATAAAAATAGTATATGGACGTGGTACTTTTTTTGGATTTATTTTTTTAAAGGTAGATTACATAATTGTATTATAATATGATTTCATTGTTATAACGGAGAGTTTCATGTACAAAAAAAGGCTGGCAGCTTATCCACTTAAATGTTGGTGGTTATTTCAGGTAATGGGATCATGAATAATTTTAATTCTGTTCTTTGGGAGAGTTTCTTAATTTAAAAAAATTTACAAATGTCTTTTGAGGTTAGATTTTTCAAAATTGTATTATAAAAATGTTTCATCTTGGGTATATAAGAAGGAAATGATTCTGTTGTAGGTTCTGTCCCTACAATCCTGTCTGACCCCCCACAACTGCCCCCCCCCCCAGCTCAGGCCAGTTCTGCTGCAGAAGGCCCAGGGTCTTCCCACTCGGCCCTGACATCTGTCAGCCTGCTGTTTCACCTTCGCTTTAGTTTCCTATAACTGAGCCTGCTGAACATTAAAGCACTTGGCAGAAACCACCAGTAAATCTGGCCAAGATCCTTTCACTGCTGCCTTTTTCTGAGAAACTGAACTGCTCTGAAATGAGTGACGCTGGGTGCTGGTGAAACTGGAGGAAGGAGAGGCTCCTAGCAGATGGGCAGCTGGACTGAGTGCGGCAGTGGGAGCAGCACCCAGTGGGGCCAGGCCTGCCTCCCCTCTGCCTCTCTACCTTTCCCTTTCCCGACCTCCTAAGGAACAGATGTGGTGGGGATGCTGGTGGTGTTATCATCTTTAGGAGGCAGCATATTGTAATGGAAAGGGCTCTTTGAAGTCAGAATGGCTCTTTCACTTGTCAGCTCTTAAGGTCAGCAAATGGCCTCACCTTTCCGAGCCTCTGGTTCCTCACTGTAAGTGGGCACAGTAATGCCTGTCTCACAGGGTTGGTAAGAGGACCAGACCCCGCAGCCTACTTAAGAGTGGCTGGGATGGTTGCTGGTTCTCAGTAATTCTTTGCCTATCGCCCGTCCCACTTCTCTCCCCTCACCTTGTGACTTTAAATATGGGACAGGGATGGACTGTTTGAATGAACCTAACACAGCCTGCCGGGAAGGAGTCAGGACTAGGCCAGGTGCGGGGGTCTCCCGAAAGGGAGGAGTGGCAACACTGGCAGCTGGGTAGCTGAGTCTGGGCTCAGTCGCACCACTGACTTCTTACGTGATTCTGAGCAGGTTAGTTAACATTTTATGCCTTGGTTTAGTCCTCTGTAAAATAGGATAACACCTGTGCCACCTGCCTTAGAGAGGGTATGTGAGATTGTTGGATTTGAATGAAGTACAGGACAAAACACTTTTGCATAGTATGAACCGCTATGCAACCATCAGGTGACATAATTAAGATTCATAATATATTAAAGGGAGATGATTATGGTTTTTCATATGTTTTGAGGATTCTGTGAAATAATGCATGTAAAGTTTTTAGCCTAATGTCTGGCATGTAGTGAGTGGGAGGTGGTGTTGGTACCCTTGTCAGTGTTGTTAATCATCATTATTTTAAGAAGTCTGATAGAAATGGAAAAGATGAACTTGAAGGCAGACTGTCCCCAAGGGTACTTTGTGCCTGTAATATAGAAAGTTAGTAAATATTTTCATTAATTAATTAATTTGAAAAGATGTCAGGAAATGATAGTAAAAATTAGAGTAACACAAGCAGCATTTGCATAGCTAATAACCAATTTGAAACATACTTGCATATTCATGACTTTGTTTAACCCTCCCAACTACTCTCTGAGGAAGGGACCAGCATCCCCATTTTATGGATGAGGAAACTGAGACTCAAACTGGGGAAAGGACTTGTACATTGTCACTGCACAGAGAATTTAACCCAGAACCCCCATTATCAAATTGTTACCCTAGGTACTCTTCCAACCCCCAGTCCCCGTCTCTGTCCCCAGATGCCATTTTTCCAGAGGAGGCTTGCAGCCCTCATTGCTTGAAGCCCTGTTCCTGGCTGTCCCAGGCTGCCAGCCTACACGTGCTGGAGTGCGGCTGGGCGCCACGCCATACCCCATGCAAGGCAGGCTGCTCAGGTGGGGGCAAAAGAAGCACCTCTAGGGTTTGCGGTGCCTGAGTGAGTGGGGACCAATCAACCATTCTGAGCCCAGTCACTCTTCCAGAGTGCCCAGCAGCCCCAGGAGTTTTGCTTTTCCAGCTAAAAACTATGCAGCTGTTGCTATGGCGAGAGCCTGGCTGTCTCCATGCCGGGGGCCAATTGCTCCAAATCCTTTTCAGTTTCTACCCTTTCCAGTGCATTTATTTTGCTATTCCTGGCCAAGGCCTGTGGTCTGCAAATAAAGATGCTGAACAGCCGCTGTGCTGCTGAACACAGTTACTGAGCACCGTGCTGCCCCTTCAGAGCTTCCTGCCTGAGGCATCCTGTCTTAGGTCCCTTTTAGACATGGGAGGGAGACTGCAGCACCTACCAATCGTACTGTGTTTATTCTCAGAGGGAGAATGGGTTTATTACAGAAAATACAGAAAACTTTAATAATCATTCATTTTATAACTACTTCCTGAGCATTTGCTGTGTAGTAGGTCTTTTGGCAAATGTGACAGCGGCTGTATAAATAATATATTAGCTATCTTCCCATCACCAGAAGATAATCACTATTAATATTTTGACAGGTTTCCTCCCAGTTTTAAAAAATATTCACAATTTCTAACATTTGAGATTGTTTCTCAATTTTGTTATACACCATTTTGTATCCTGCTTTTTCTTTAATTCAGGGGTAACATAAGCATGTTTCCACGATATTATACATAATATCTTAAAGCATTCTTTTTTCATGATTACAAAAGCAATCCACACTTGTTATAAAACAGTCAAACATTCAAATGTTTCAGAAACATATACTGGAATCTCCTTCATATGTATACCTTCTCCATAAGAAACGGATCATCTTAACCCTCTAATGTCTATGTGTATTCAACTACTTACCTGTTCTTTCACTTTTGATTTTCTGATTTTTTTATTATTAAAAATAAAGCTTAGATAAATATCTTTGTATATAGAACTTAAATTTTTATTCAGATTCCACTCTTGTGGTAATTCCCCGTTGAGAGAATTTGGGGTTAAAAATGGTATGAACATTTGCATCCATTTGAATCCCTATTGATGATATGTGACCGTATCCATTTCACCATAGCCTCCTGGCATTGAGGATTGTAATTAAAAACCACAACATCAAATTTTGTTAACTATGATGACTGAATTATGTCTCGTTTGAATTTCCATTTCTTCAGTGTTTATTGAATTTTCCATGTTTGTTAACCAGATGTACTTCATCTTTTTTCAGGACTCTTTTTCTGCTCAACTATTGGGATCTTAATATTTCTTCTTATCAATTAGTATGAGGTCTTTATGTAGCAGAGTGTCTGTGCGCAGGAAATTCTAGAATTTCAGTAAGGGACAAACAAGGCTGGCTTCTCTGTACTCTATAATAATAGTTAAGAATTTGGGGCTGTGGAATCAAACTACCTAGGATTGACTTTTGTCATTGATACTTTCTAGTTGTGTATCCTGCACAGGTGATCTAACTGCCTCAGTTCCCTCATCTGTGAAATGGGGATGAAAACAGTACAGCTCCTGGGGAAGCTGTAGGAATCAGTAAGAGTGTACGTAAAGTTATACAGAGCCTTGCTGGGACTCAGTGAATGGGACCTATGTGAGCACCATTGTCTCCCAGATAACCTTTCCATAGTTCTGGAACATTTCTCCCCCACCCTTTCCAGCCCCAGTTATCAGGCTGTCTCATTTTGTGTTTCTGCAGATCAGCCAAATGGCCGACGACACAGTTGCAGAGCTGGACAGGCATCTGGCAGTGAAGACCAAAGAACTCCTCGGATGAAAGTCCACGGGGCCAGTTTCTAGTGGACCCCGTGGTGGCAAATGGGCATCTCTCTACCCTGTCCACATGGAAGGCTGTCACCGTGTGAGGCCCAGCCTGCCAGTGGGACACCCAGACTTGTTCGTGCTCCTTTCCTGTCCCCTGTTCACCCCGTTCTGCTCTGGACCTTCTGGCCTGGATGGGCCTTTGGAGAATGTCTGTTGCTGACAGACGGCCTTGACGGGGATGTTGCCAAACGACTAGGACCACCAGCAGGCTTCCCATTGACTGCTCCTCGTCTCAGAAGCCTCCTTTTCAAACAAGTAGTCGGGCCTGTCCCCAACTTTAAACTTTGTTTGGGCTGATGCGGGCCTTCACCTGTGACTGGATACCTTTGCTAGAGGCCCATTTTCACCAAACAATAAAATCAAAATGAATTGGAAAGAGTAGTAACCGCAAAGGAAATGATAGTGTCAGTGTGGATTAATGATTTCTAAGGACCTGTGTGTAGAGCAACCGGAACAGTACTTGTCCCTCTGAGTCATCTTCACACGAGTCCCTTTCTCAGCCTGGACCATCCCTCCGCTCCTCACCTGGCCAGTCCTGTTCGTCCTTCACAAGTCAGCTCGGCTAGCACTTCCTCGGAAGGCTTCCTTTCCCCGCGACCGAGGCCCCTCGCGTTGCTCTCATAGCACTGTTGTTCTCCGAACCTAGCCGTTCTCTTTGATACCTAGGCTGTCTATCTTTAGTATCCTCAGAACTGGGCTTAACGCCTGGAACCTGCAGGCGCTCAAATGTGTTGTGAGTGAATTGTGCGTAATATTTGCGCAACAAACACTGGTTTCTTTTCCCTTCTTTCCATTTTTAACACTGTCATTTCGCCATTTTCCATTCTTGCTCTGTCCTCAATATTTACTTGGTAATGAGATACCTTTCGTCCAGAGTCTGCCTGTTAGGGACAGACAAGTAGTTTGTTGTGGCTCATCTTTAGGTACTGGGTTGTTAGTTCATTTTCCTCCCAATAATTTTTCTTTTAATCATTCATTTGTTCCTTCCTTCCTTCCTTCCTTCCTTCCTTCCTTCCTTCCTTCCTTCCTTCCTTCCTTCCTTCATAATATAGCTCTGATAAGCTGGATACAATTCTAGGCACTATTTTTTATCTTCACAGTAAATTTGCAAAATGTGTATTATTTTCATTTTACAAATGGGAAAACTGAGACTTGATAATATTAGGTCATTTGCCCAAAGTAACAAAGCTGGCGAGAGGGTTTCGTTATTGTACAGAGAGGGAAGTGCTCAGAGAGGTGCCGTCTCTCGCCAGGGCTACGCAGCTAGCAGGTGGCAGAGCCGGGATCCAGGTCAGGCCTGATCTGCGGCACGTGCTCTGCGTCCTGCTGCCTCATAGCACCCAGTGAGCACCAGCTGTGTGTCGGGTTCAGCACTACATGCTGGGAATACAAAAATGGGCGAGGCGTGACCCCCGTCTGAGGGTGCACGGTGCACTGGACTGACTTGCTGTTTGTAATGTCATGGGTGGGAGGTAGGAAGTTCATTCCAGTTCTGCCAAACGTCTGCCTTTGGAAGGGAGCAGCAGGGCTCGGCCACACTCCTTTGCAGCAGCAGCAGCAGCTTGTCCACCGTCTGACCCCTTGGGGCTCTGCTCCGTGCTGGGGGCAGTAGGGCCGCCCTCCGCCCTCTGCTTGCACTGGTGGAGCAGGCTGCACGGCAGCCAGTGGAGACAAGGTCAGGGTTAGGTCGAAGGTGAAAGAAGCTGACACATGTCCCGTCCAGCTTACCTGTCCTCTGTCAGACCCTGCTCACCAGCCCCGAGTAGCCACCACACAGCTAGAAGGCAGCTGAAGGAAGACTGGAGTCGGAAAGAGCAATCGAGGAGCCTTTTGGGGGGTAAGCCACATAGCCAGGGCTTTGCAACAGTCTTTCGTGAGTAGCCAAAATCCCCCACTCACGGCAAATGTGCTTCTCAAAGATGCAGGATTTTTTAATAAACAGAGGAAATGATAAATTATGTTGTAACTCCACTCCAAAGGCATTTGGTTCTTAACAGCCAAATCCTCTGTAGTCTTTAAATAAACAAAAACTTATTTGGTGAACAGACGGGGGGGAAATTGAAAGATTTTCTGTACTTGGGTTCCACATGTCAACAATTTCTCTCCTGTGTGTATGTTGGCCAAAGCTGTATATCATGATAAATGAATAAAGGAAAACCTCGGGCCCAGGGCCGTCAGACAGCTCAGCAAATGGCTTTCAGCTGATTGCTCTATTTCAGTTGACATTTATCAGAGACTTTCTCTGTTATTCTGACTGTCAGGGCTTCGGTGGTGGCAGGGACGAGAATAAGACTACCTGTTTGGATGTGCTGAGCAATGACTAATGCTGGAGCGACTCGTTCTCCCTCTCTCCCTCCTTCAGTGTCTCTCTCTTTCAAAACGAGAAGCTGGGTATGGACATTCTCACATTTGCCAGAAGAATTAACCATCTCCTCTGTTCAGTCCAACAGCTTTCCCAAAGTCTCATGGAAAATATAGGCCAAAGAGAATTCAACAACTGTTTTTCTGGGTTGTTATTTTCTTCTTTCTTCCTGCATGTGTGTGTGTGTGTGTGTGTGTGTGTGTGTGTGTGTGTTGAAAATGACAAGAAACGGGAATGTTAAAAGTGAAAAGAAACTCCTCAGAAGTCCCCAATCCTACTCCCCTTTAAAAATTAGAGGTATATCTTTCCAGACCTTTTTCTATGAATATATACTTTTTTAAAGGTGGGGAGGAGAGCTATTCTGTTCCTATTCTGAAGCTTGCTTTGTTTACCCAACAACATGGCCATCTATCCATGTGTGAACATGTAGGCACAATACATTCTTTTTCATTGCAGTGTAGTATTCCACGATATGGATGCACCATAACTTATTTTCCTATTACCTCTATGAGAGTTTAAAAAATTATTTCAAATGCATAGAGGATGTTTCTATTTAAATTTTTTTGTTTTTTAATAAAAAAGTAGGACCCCTGTTCTAAGTTTATCTGTTTGGTAACCTTTTCCTCAACCTCAGACTAGCATTTATTCAATGCCTACTGTGGACCAGGTACCATGCTGGACACTTGTTTTTACATTCAGACTTCCAAACAATCCTAGTTGGTGTAGGTATTACTCCTATCTGTGCTTTCCTGTGAGAAAACTGAGGTTCACAAAAGGTATTAACTTGCCCAAGGTCACACAGGTATTAAGTGCCAGAGTGAAGTTTGAAACTCCTATCTGATTTAGACGTGGATCCTTAATCAGTGTGCTCTGGTTCGTAAGTCTCTGCTGAGTACTTACTGGAAATGCACCTAGCATTGTTCTGGGCTCCAAAGATGATACACAGAAGCAGAACGCTTGCTTTGATAAAGCAATTAGAAAGTTATTTCTAATAAAGGATTTCAAACAAAGCAGGTGAGCAGCTGGGCACATTGTAAACACCAAGGAAATGGTAGCTCTTGTGGAGACAGTAAAGATTACATGTTTATACCTCACCTGGTTGGCAGACTCTAGAGCGTGGCAGAGAAACAGAGTGGGCAGAAAGACCACCCAGCAATGAGTAATGGTAACGACAATAACAGTATTGACAGCATCGGTCACTGACATTGCCTTGGTGCTTTTTAGCTTTCAAAGTGCTTCCACCTCCTTTATCCCATTGAAACCACTGAGCGAAGCTTTGCAGTTTCTTTTGCCCTAATAATGGTCAATGTCATGATGTGCATGAAAAAGGGATATTCTCTGGGAGTATGGGTTTCATTTTGTACACAGGACATGTGGTTTATAGATGATGACGTTAGGTTTTCTGTATTACTTGGTTTTTGACCCTTTGATGAATCTCGGACCGAAAGCGGTGTGTTTTTAGTCTCCGGTTACCCGCCTTTCCATTTCTTCCTGCACTTCCTGCCGTGTCCGCTCCGTGACAGTGCTGCTGTGTTGTGTGATGCGTAGACAGCCTGACTCCTGTCTTCTTCATCGCAGTCAGTGCGTGGGGTGTGACTTCTGTCTCCTCATACATCAAGCTCACAGCTCCTGCTTGCTTCGTGTTTACATCTGCCTGGTGTGTCTTTCGCGCTCCTTTGTTTTCAGCCTTTGCGAATCACAGCATTGTAGGTGTTTCTTTTTCAGAGTTGGGTTTTGTTCTATGGACCATTCTGAAACTCCTTTTTTTTTTTTTTTTTAAAGATAGCAAGTTGGTTTTTTTTTTAATTTTTTTTTCTGTATTGATTTTAGAGAGAGAGGAAGGGAGAGGGAGAGAGAGACAGAAACATCAATGAGAGAGAACATCAATTGGCTGCCTCCTGCATGCCTCCACTGGGGATTGGGCCCACAACCTGGGCATGTGCCCTGACCGGGAATTGAACCGGCGACCTCCTGGTGCATGGGTCGACACTCAACCACCGAGCCACACCGGCTGGGCAGTAACTGCACCCATTAAAGGGCTTCCTATTCCTCTCTCTCCTCTGCCCCTGGTGACCACCATTCTGCTTTTCCCCCTCCTCCCATGAATTTGACTACTAGGGACCTCATATCAGTGGAACCAAGCAGTATTTGTCCTGATGTGACTGGCTTATTGCACTCGGCATCATGTCCTCAAGGTTCATCCATGTTGTAGCAGGTGTCAGGATTTCCTTCCCTTTTAATGCCAAATAATGTTCTACTGTCTGTATATATGAAACTCCTTTTAATAGGTGACTTAAACTCATTTATATTTGTTGATAATACAGGCATACCTCAGCGATACTGCAGGTGCGGTTCCAGGACACCGCAATGAAGTGTGTATCGCAGTAAATGGAGTCATAATCTTTTTGCTGGTGGAGGGTCTTGCCTGCAGTTTGTAACAAATGCAACATCCGTCCGTGCAGCACCATGGAGCGGAGGGTGGTGAAACAAGGCCTGCCTGTGTGGATGTGTTTAGGAGAGCCCATTTACTCTTTCTTCGTGTGCAACATTCACACAGGTGGTTTGGTGTCTAAAGCCTTAGCAGATTAGGGACTGCAGATTAGATTGAGGAAAAGGGTTGCTTCTGCAGAGAGGAGGATCGCTGTTTGTGGGATGAATAAATAAGTGGTGATCCCCATCTCCTGTAGTCCTTTCTTCTGGTCTCTGTTCTAATCCATCCTGTACTGTTAGGTTAGATTCACCTGAAATGTAGCCTTTATCCTGTTGCTCTTCTGCTCAGAAACCTTCCATGGCTCCCCATTGCCTGCTGAATTATGTCCCAACTCTTCACCCTGGCGTTCAGTAATGTCTGTAATTTGGCCTCGTGTGGCTCCCTAGTTGTGATACCTATCTCACAACTATCCTGATGCAACCAGTGTGTAAGCTAAATGGCATTACTAGCTTTTCTGAAGTTCCAGGCTGCTTTCCACCACCTCCATGTCTTTTCCTGGGCTTGTTTCCTTTCCTGTGTGTGCACCCCTAAATCCCTGAAATTTCTATCTAGCCTTCAAAGCCCTTTTTGGTTCCACGTCCTTCTTTGCACTAACACGTTCATTTCTTTATCTAGATGTTTCTCCTGATACCTAGACCTGCATATCCCTACAGGGCATCCTCACTCGGGTGTGCTTCAAACTGCCAGCCCCGCCTCGAAGACATGTCCCCACCCAGGCGCCAAGCCAGGACACTGGGAGCTACCTTTGCTTTCTCTCCCTCACTCCATCCAGTAAGTCACCAAGTCCTGTCAGTACCACCTGCAAAGTGCACTCCTTCCCTTCCCTTTGTGGGCACACCCTTGAGCGGTGTGTCCCAGGGAATAGCTGAGACCCAGCCAGTCTCTGGTTCCACCTCAGATGCAGAATGCCACTGGCCCTGGATAAGCCTGTGGAAGTCCCTTGCAAGAACGTCCCCTGCTCTTTGAATGTTTGACTCCCCGACTAGCACAGTGCTTGGTGCAGAGCAGACGTTGAGGAAATGTTTGTCCAGTTGTAACAGACCGGCCAGGCCTTGAATCCAAATGAAGTCAGTTGACATCAGTAACCCAAAGTTTCTCTTACTCTCACCTGTTTGCTCAGACCTCCAACCTCACCTGCCAATGGCCTCAGGACTTTTGAGCATCTAAAGGCTGCTTCCCGGTGTGTCCACCTCATTGCACCCACCACACTCCTCCAGCCCAGGCTCCCCCTTCTGGCGTCTTCAGCCCTGAATGCCACTGGGGGAGCTTTGTCTGTGCTTCTGCTGGGGGTGCCACTGTCAATGGCAAGAGTGCTGGTTCCTGGGCTTGGGAGGCCTGAGCATGTGGGAGGGGGGAGGTCCTCGGCCCCTGAGTCCACCGCAGCCTTGCTGGGGCAGAGCCCAAGTTTCCCAGCACAGCAGCTCCCCCAGACTGACTACTGCCTCTGACATGACTCGGCTGGCCCAGGGGGCAAGGCACAGGTACCTTCTCTCCCATCCAGGCTCCAGCCTCAGCCCAAATGGCCTCCCTTTGCTGATACTCACAGGCTAACACGTCCTGGGCCTTGGCTCTGTATAGGCAACTCTGGAAGCTAGTTATTATTTTGCCAATGAGGAAACTGAAGCCCAGGGAGGTTAAATTACTTGTTCAACGACAAGACCAGAGGAAGCTTGGAACGCAGAGAGTCTGACCCCCAGCTAGGCAGTCTCAATAGGTTATTTTAACTAAGAGACCAGAGGGGCTGGAAGGGGACTTGGAGGTGCTGAAGTGGCCGGCGAGAGCCAAGGGTCCTGTCTCAGTTTTGCCCTTTCTACCCTTAATAAAGGTCACTCCGTTCCCCCATGGGTACCGAGGAGAGGCCTGGACAAGATCAGTGGTTTCCAAATGGGCCGGAGAACCCAGGCTCGTCCCTGGCAACAATTTCACCCATTTGGGGCAAGATAAGTAAAATAAAGGCAATGTAACAAATGTTTTCATACAACTTTATTTAACTACTCTGTATTTCTAGATCTTGCGCTTTCTACTCGTGCTTTTGGTGTTAAAATATTCTTATGATAAGAAGTCGGTAATTCTAAAATTTAAAAAATCCTTATTTAGAAAAATTAAAAGTTGGTCACCTTCTGTTGGTCCCCTCCATTTTTTTTTTTTTTTAATGTGACTGATTCACGAATCCCAAAGTCTGGCAGCTATTGCGATCTCACGCCTACTCCTAGAGCTGATGTCCCTGAGGCTGTCATTCACGGGAAGCTGGAACTGTAACCAGCGAGAAGTGACGTCGGGTAGTAGGGAGGCGATTTGACCTGTGTGGGTGTGAGGGACTCAGTGGGTGAGCAAGCGGTGGCCATGAGGCAGGGTTTGGAAACAGGACAATAGTCAATCAGGAGGGTTCAGAGACCCACAGGGAGGAGGGGTGGGTAGGGAGAGGTAAGTCAGAGAGTGGAGAGAGGGAGGCAGGGACAGAGATACACACACAGGCCCAGAGTGAGGGGGAGAGGCAGGATCAGGGAGACAGAAACGCACCCACTCGCACACTCATGGGCACACATGGAAGCTCGGAGATCCGCCGGCAGAGACCAGGAGAGATGGAGAGAGACAGATGGTGACAGTGAGCCAATTAACAGACACCCTGAAAGAGACACCTAGAAATAGAGACAGAGACACAGAGGGAGACAGAGAAATACACACACACAGAGAAAGCGACAGAAATCCAGGGAGAGAGAGACAGAGTGTTAGAAAGAAGAAAAGGGAAGGAAAAGGAAGAAAAAAAGAGAAATGGAAAGACATACATTCTGGTAGAGAGGACGGAGGGCAGACCGACTGTGGGGAGAGGAGGGAGGCGGCATGTAGGGCCCCAGGGGCCGCAGGGTGTGGGTGGAGGAAGAGCCAGCTCTGGCCTGGCCGGGCTGCAGGGACCAGATAAGGACGCCTGCCAAAGGAAAGCAGGGGAAGGAAAGACGTTTACTGATCCCCGGGGGAGAAAGCCAGGGAGGCTGCCCCAGGCCCCAGAGAACAATGGGTACTTGACTTCAGTGGGTCATTAATGAGACAATTAATGGAAAGAGTAACAGAGTCCTCCCCAGAGAGGCCTTGGAGAGTGGATAAGTGGAATTATTGTGGAGGGTGTGCTGTGGTTCTAGGGGGAGGGGGCTGTCCCCACAGTCTCAGATGTCCAGCATGCCAACTGCAGATCCCTGACCTGGGGCATGGGGTCTCCCCCAGCTCCCCCTCACAGGCCCTGTACTCCTTCCACCCTGGACCCGTACCAGCCCCCAGATCGCCCTGGCTTCCTATCCCCAGCCTTCGCTGCTACTGCTCCCTCTACCTGGAAAGTCACCCCTTGATTATCTCCATGCATGGAAACCCTACCCATTCCGGGGGTCAATAAATGTGCAGCCACGGATACGACAGTGAGCCCGGCCACGTGTTTCAACAAGAATAGAGGGCCCGAAACATAATGGGTCATGGGAAAAGCAAGCAGAGTCACATATACAGTGTGACACTTCTTACATAAATTAGAATGACATAGTCAAAAGCGATTCTTGCCCAGCCAGTGTGTCTCAGTGGTTGAACGTCGACCCATGCCCCAAGAGGTCACCAGTTCAATTCCCAGTCAGGGCACATGCCCAGGTTGTGGGCCCGATCCCCAGTGGGGGACATGCAGGAGGCGGCCAATCGATGTCCTCTCTCATCGATGTTTCTCTCTCTCCCTCTCACTTCCTCTCTCTCTAAAATCAATAAAGAAAAAAAAGCTAAAAAAAAAAAAAAAAAAGAAGCGATTCTTTAAAACATTATTCCTGACTCTATTTTGCATTATAAAATTATTTTTTAAAGGGAGGGGGTTGTGAAGGGATTACAAATTCATAATGGTGATTGCCACTGGGGAGTGGGGGCGAGGCTTAAAGTGTACCCCAAATCATTTCAAATACGTATACATATAGCATAACAAAATATTTATTTTGAGTTGTGAAAATAAGAATGATAGGAATGGTTGTTACCTTGTTTTCTGTGCTTTAAAATTTTTTCCAGAGAGAGAGAGAGAGATCTTCCAGATCCAGCTCAAATACCACCTCCTGCAGGAAGCCTTCCAGGAATCCACCCACTAACCAGATGTGGGTAGTCCTTCTTTTTCCTGGTATCAAATTCTCAGAGGTCACAGTGCTTTCCCCTTTGTACTTCCCTTTGTGATGTTCATGGACCGTCTACCCCACTGGACAGACCCCCTTGAGGACAGGGACTTCCAGCACAAGGCTGGCTCAGAGGTAGGTGGTGCACAGGGGTGTCTGAGACTGAACTTACCTCTCCCATCCCACCACTCCGTAGCCGGCAACTACGAAGGCTCTGATCACATCTCAGATCCAACACACAAAATCATTTTGCAGGGGAGGGGAGTGGGCTCCTGAAATTCGCAGCGTGGCTTCCGGAATGGGGAGATGGGGAGGGGGCCCGCTGCTATTCCCAAGTGTTCAGGGAGGAAGAGGAGGTCTTGTTCGCTGTGACCAGGAAATCACCCCATTGCTAGTTACCTGGTTGTTTGCGGCAACATTGCTAGCAAAGCCTCAACCTGGAGTCCCAGCAGAATTCCCCCCCAGTGGGGCCTTTAGCTCCTTCCACCCAAACCTGCGTGCTAAAAGAATCCATGAATCCCACTAGCCCCCAGTGAATCCCAGTTGCTGGTAAAAATGGCGCCATTGTAGAGGTGGAAGGAAGAGGGACATCTGTCCCGGCCCACCCCTCACAGCAGCCGCCATTCACTGAGCATTTGCCCTGGGCTATTATCTGGTTTACTTCTTACAGTAGCGCTCTGGGCTTAGATTTCCCTCATCCTGTTCCACAGATGAGGGCACAGAAAGGCTAAGTGACTTCCTCAAGGTCACAGGATGGCCATCAATATTGGAACTGAGACTCAGTCTGACCTGTTAGGTGGAGGGTGTGGTGGTAGGATGCATGGCTCTCCCTACTTTTAGGCAACTCTCCCATTGTACAAGGGGGCGACTGAGGCACAGAGAGGGAAGAACTCCTCATTCACAACAGAACACGTGAGTGGCAGAGCTGGGACCTGAACCTAGATTTGTGGACTGCTTCTTGCTTCCCTGGCTGCCCCATGGAGTCTACCATACAGCAGGGCAGACTTCACCTTGGGAGTTTTTATCCACGGGGCTTGGCGGTGTCTTATGCCTTCATGGGACATAAAACTGTAGGGTCTGGGGAGCAGGGAGGGAACTTAGAGATCAGCTCATTTGGCTATCTCTTTGCAGTGATGAGGACTTTTTTTTTTTTTACTAAGGCAGCATTGGTTTATAACATTATAAAAGTTTCAGGTGTACATTATAATTTGACATGTGTATATACTACATCATGCTCATCATCAAAAGTCCAGTTTCCATCTGTCACCATACAATCGACTCCTTTTACTCGTTTTCCCCTCCCCCCACCCCCTTCCCTCTGGTAACCACCAGTCTGCTGTCTGCCTCTATGAGTTTGTTTTGTTTTGTTTGTTCATTTATTTTGCTTTTGTTTTCTTTTAGATTCCACATATAAGTGAAAGCATATGGTATTTGTCTTTCTCTGTCTGACTTATTTCACTTAGCATAATACCCTCAAGGTCCATCCATGTTGTTGCAGATGGTAAAATTTCATTCTTTTTATAGCTGAATAGTATTCCATTATACACACACACACACACACACACACACGCACGCACGCGTATCACATCTTCTTTATCCATTCATCTGTCAAAGGGCACTTAGGTTATTTCCATATCTTGGCTGATGATGAGGATTTTCAGGCCGAAAGAAAGCAAATGACTCACAAGGCCCCTTTGATGCCAGGAAGTCCATGACAAAAAAAGCAGCCTCATGACCCACAGTTTCTTTAATTCTCAGAAACTGTTGAGTCCAGCGTTAGATCCCATTTTAATAATAGGTAACTTGGTAGTCAAACCCAGAGCAGATTGGAAACTGTAAGTTAGAATGTAGAGAAGGGCAGCTTCCACACACAGATCTATTGAATGCTGAATACATGAATGAATGAATGAATGAATGAATGAATGCATGCATGCCAGGCTGATTTCTGCCTTTTACTTGATTTTCCTTCCTCTTCTCCCTCCATCTCTTGCTGTCAGATTAGTCATCCACATGGCCTTGCTCAGAAGCTCCCATTGCTGGGATAACTGAGTGCCTCCTAACCAACCCTCTGTTTCTCCATAGCTGGCCCCTCTGACCCAGTCTCCACATGGTGACTTCTTCAAAATGCAAATCATGCCACACTCCTTCAGAGGCTCTCCATCACCCCAGGAAAAAGCCCAAAATTCTTTCCTAAAGGTCTGGACTGCAAGGTGTGGCCTGGACGGTCTTTCCAACCTCATCTCACACCAGGCTCTCCTTTGCTGTGGCTCCAGCCACACTGACTTCTCTCAGGTCTCCACAGTGCCTGTCACTTTAGGGACTTCGCACATGCCATCCTTCTGCCTGGGGCACTCCAGACCTTTCCCTGCCTTGCTAACTCCTGTACATCCTTTAGGTCTCAACCCAATGTCACTGCTTCCAGGCAGCCTTGCCTGACCTCCTCAGATTGGGTTCCTACCCTCCATCAGCTGTTCCCACAGCCGTGGACTGCCCCCAGCCCCTTACTGTCCTATTTGATTGTATGTAATGTCTTCAATGTCTGTCTCCTGTCCCAGCTCTGAGCTCCAGGACAGCAGGGCCTGTCTTATTCGCCATCACAAGCTTGGTGCCCGAATGAAGCCTGGCACCCACGTGTACTCTACAAGTATTTGCTGAATGATTGAATGCACATATTTGGCTGTTCATTGAAATGGATTTATCCATTCAACAAATATTTATTGAGCATCTACTAAGTGTCAAGTCTGGTTCTCCACACTCCACAGTAGTGAACAAACCACCTTAGAGTCCCTACCCTCGTGGAGCTAACAGTCTACTTGGAAGATGCAGACATTAAACAGGTAAAGAAATACTGCAGTGCTAGGCACAGCTAAGAGCTATGAAGGAAAAGGAAGCAGGGGTAAGGGAAGAGCTGTGTGTGTGTGTGTGTGTGTGTGTGTGTGTGTGTGTGTGTGTGTGTTGCCAATTTAGACAGGGTAGTCAGGGAATGCCTCCTGGAAGAGGTGACATTTCAGTGATCGGCAAGGTTCCTGAGAGACACAGGACCCTCTCCCGTCTTGGGCAGGGTGGGCCCCAGGTGTGTCCAGGTATGACAGTCCCAGATCCCCAAACCCTCCCTGCCTCCCAGGGTGGGAGCAAGGAACCCAGAAGAGGCCTTTGGCAAGGGAGGCTTTGGGGGCGGGTGCGAAAGCCCGAAGCTGCTCTTCACAACAGCTGTGATTGGGCTCTTCTGCGTGGTGAGAGGCGGCGATTGCTTTGTGCTGCGAGGGCTGATTGTGGCCCGGCGATTGGCACCCACAGATCGCGGCCGCCTGGGTTTACCGCGCACCCCCAGCGCCGCGGCGGGCCGTGCGCAACGCGCCAGCCCAATCTCGTCTCCTATATTCAGAGTTGATTAGACGCTATTTCTGCCTGGATTTTCAGAAGGCTCAAGAGCTTTTTTAATCACTACAGTGGCTCATTACGGTTTTGCAGTGACACTCATGTCCTTCAGTTCTCTTCTCAGATTAGATTCTATAGTCAGATGAATATTGGATGATTTCATTACATACAAATGCAATCAACAGTTTTGCATAAATTTCTTCTCTTTTCTTGAGTTTCAATTGACCCCAGCACCCGTGGTGGCAGGCGCGATCCACATGCAAATGAGCTGCGTTTGCAGCCGCGGAGAGGGAACGGGAGGGGGCGGGCGCTTGCACCAGCCCGGGGAGGGAGCGAGCCTTGATTGCTCAGGCTTTGGGAGAGGCCCTTGGAGGAGGGGCGCAGCTCCCGGGGCAGCCGCTGTGGCCGAGGGCACCCCTGTGTGGGGATGGTGTTCCTGCCGGTGAACTGAGGCGCGGAGGTGCTCAGAGTGGGGCAGGCGCTCTCTCTGGGTGGAAAATGGAATGTGGAGTCTGAGCCCTGGCAGCTGGGCCCATTCGAGGTGTTCTCAGGACGCCTGGGGTCAGCGCTCTTTAACAACTGGTATGGACATGTTTCAATATTTTAACAACCGGTAGGGCCTTAACTGTGCGTTCCTGCTGGTTGTTAGCTCTAAGCCAATGAATGCTGTTGTTATTATCATCGTCCACACCATCATCATCGTTTCCTCTGGAGGGCCCAGGGCTCAAGCCATGGCCATGAAGACAACCAGCCAAAGTCAAAGCCACCCAAGGTAGAGGGAAAGCTGAGTCTGGGCAGCTGCCCTTACATCCCTTTCTTGATTTCTCTCCTGTTTCTGTTTGTTTGTTTTTATTTCTCTCCTTTTCAGCAGGATAGTCTCAGAAGGCCCCCTTTACTGACTCCTGTGGACAGATATGGCAGCCTGTGCTTGTTCTCCCCCGAGACTGAGGAGCTCTCTCCCTGCAGCAGCCTCTTCTGCTTGTTCAGCTCCTTGCTGAGAAAGAGTTTCCATGAGAGCTCGCTGCCCTGACCTTGGGCCCACAGCCCACCTCGCCTCCCTCAGCCCATGACACCCCCTGAGGTCAGCTGTGGGGACTGTGCCCCGAGGAGTGACCTTTTCTGGGGCTGCAGCCTCCCACCCTGTCTGTCCTCCAGATGCTCCTGGTGGTTGTCACAGTTCATCGCGCGAAGGCCGGACTCAACACCAGGCACGAAGCTGGAAGATAACATGGGGAATAAGCTGTGTGTGGTCAGGGGACCCAGGGCTAACAGCTGTGCACTGGGGCGGGGCGGGGGGGGGGGACGGGACCGAGATGGAAACTGAGGACCTGAGATTCTGCCGGAACAGGTGTCTGCATCCCAAACCTCACTTTCCATCAGGCAGGGTCTTTATGAAAGCTCCCCATGTCTCCAGAGACATGACACAGTGTAGGATCAGGGACCCAGAGAGAGACATGTGGATACACAAGTAGTCAGGGACCCATTAGGGATGTGACCCAGGCTACAGTCTTCATCATGGACACGATAGAACCTTGAAGTGGATGGAGCCAGAACCACAGCTGTAAGTGACTCAGGCCCCTGCCTATCACTGCCCTCAAGTCCCTACATCAGAATCTGAACAGAAAAAGGGGTGCCCGCTAATGCTCCCATGTTGCTGGTGGGACCACTGAGGTTGGGAGAGAGGGTTGGGCATAGTCACAGCATCGAAGTCAGAGCCTCCTGCTGCCCGCTGGGGGCTGCTTCCCTGTCCCTCTGGCTGCCCCTGAGGACCACTCCTCTGTCATTCCGTCCTTCTGTGCAGTCACGGGATCCCTCCTTCCCAGCTGAATGGACCCACCCTGCACCGCCTGTGCGCCTGCCTTTTGCTGCTTCTCAGCTTCCCCACACTCCCCTTCCTGTGCATCTCTGCATGCATTCCTCTCCGTCTCTCCCTGTCTTCATCCTTGAGTCTGTCTCTCTGTCTCTGTGTCCCTTCCTCTCCTCTCTCCCTCTCTGCCCCTGTCCCTCTCCCCATCTCTCTGTATCTGCTCCTGACTGTGTTCCTAGAGCTGGCCTCTGATGGGACTGGTAGATTTGAGACCTTGGGTTGTCCCGTTTAGACCTCTGGCCCTGGAAGGAGGCGGTTGGGGGTGGGGATGGGTTTCTGAACTCTCTGAGCCTCCCTGTGGTGGCCAGCTCTGGGCCATCCATTTTCTCTCCCAGTCAAGGGCAGCAGGAAAGCAGTCAGACAGGTTTGGGAGGTGGGGGTGCCAGGGGGAGGGAGGCTCCACTGACTCCTCAAGCAGACTGGGGTCATCCTACCCAGGCCCATCTTCAAGCTGGGTCCGGACCTGCTGCTGCCCAAGGCAGGCTCCCCCCATGGAAGCTCCCCTCCTGCCCACCTTCCCTCCGGCTCTCCCGGAAGGATGACCCTGTTCCCCCACCCACACCTGTCTCCTCTCCTTTCCCTCCTCACCTCTCTCTCATCCAGGCATGGAGGACTGCTTTCCTGGGATCCCCCTGCTTTCCAACCCTGGGCCTTGGCACACACAGGGTAGACAGAAAAGAGCGGGGCTCTAGAGGCTGGCAGATCTGTGCCAAACCCCAGTCCTGCCACTTGCTACCTGGGTTGTCTCAGGCAAGAGACTCAACCTCTCTGAGCCCAGTTTGCTCCTGTGTAAATGCATGAAGACTGAATGAGATAACTTAGGTAAAAGTACCTGGTACATTGGGCACAAAGTAGACATGCGTTAAAGCATTGTTATGAATAAATTAATGAGTAAACGATGAATGAGTGGTAGAATTTAGACATGTATAAATGGGGCATGGGGAAGGAATGCCAGGCATCAGGAGTGGCACAAGCAAGGGCATGGAGGTAAGAAAGCTTAGGGAATGCAGAGCCCAGAGCCCAGAGTCTCAGGCAGTGGGGAGAGGCCTGGTCAGAGCAGAAGGATCTTGTTGAGTGTCAGTGACGCTCCGGGAAGCTAAGAGTCATTGCAGCATCAGCTACCAGGAGCGGAGGCCCCATGCTAGTCATTTATGAGCCTTTTCTCATTTAATCTCCACAACAACCCTCTGAGGGAGGTGCTATTATTATTCCCACTTGACAGATGAGGAAATTGAGACTTAAAGAAGTCAAGTGGTTTTCCTGGGTCACACAGCTAATAATGGTCCCAGCCAGGGTTTGATTTGAGAGAGACAGGAAGGGAACGAGAGAGAAACATTGATGTGAGAGAGAAACATTGATCTGTTTCCTGCTGCACACACCCCAGGGATTGGACCCACAACCTGGGTATGTGCCCTGACCGGGAATAGAACCTGCCACCTTTTGGTGTATGGGACGACGCTCCACCTGGCCAGGTCCCCAGTCAGGATTTGAACACTGGTCTCCAAAGCTGGTCCTCAGTCCCCTTCCAAAGGGAGGACCCTTTCTTCCCCACAATTTCTGGGTAGGTGAGGCCGTGAGAATAAAATGGCTTAAAGATACTTTCGGTTAGTGAAGGAGAGTAAAGAAAGGCACGATCAAAAGGCCCGAATATCAAGAAGATAGCAGCTTGGCACAAATGAATCAGGGAAGGCTTCCTGGAGAGAGCTGGGCACAGAAGCAGAGCCATGGCCCAGAAGTAAGGCTGAGGCAGCCCTGGTGACGGTGGAAGTGGGGTGCGGGCTGTCACCCAGGGGGACACTGCAGCACAATGGCTGTGCTGCCGGACAGCCTAGCTGGGGCTCCTGACCTGGATCTGCTTTTCACTGGGGTCCGTTTCCTTGGCCCCAACCAGCTTCCTTGCCAGTCCCCAGAAACGTGGGAAGGGCAGTTTCCGGTGACTCCAGACTGGGCCCCATTCCCGGCTCTGCAGCCTCTTGCTGCAGGACTCCGGCCAAGCCAACTTTGTCCACCTGTGAAATGGGGCTGTGCTCACAAGCTGGGTGCAGCCGAAGGTCAGCGTAGGCAGAGCCAGCACTGGGCCAGGCTCGGAGCAATGTCGGCTCCTCCCTTCCAGGGCGCCTCGCCCCCGGAGCAGGTGCAGACCCCCACTCAGAGCATCAAAGGCCACAAGACAGGATGTGTGTGCGGTGGTCAGAGTCTGAAGCCAGACTGCCCGAATCTTTCTTGCTGTGAGATCCTGAATGTTACTTCACCAAATTCTATCCAGTCTCCTCATCTGGAAAATAAAGATGACAGTGTAAGCCCAGAGTCCCTTATCTGAAACCTGTGAAGTCCGATGGTTTCAGAGCTTTTCTGATTCTAAAGTCCAGCACCCGTATCCCACATACTGTACAGCCTCCCCATGGGGTCTGGGGCCTGCGTCAAACTTATTCATGCTTTTTCAGCAAAACATACAGATGTTCATACCGGGATGTGAAATGAAGACCAAAAACAGCTTTTCCTTAGTTCAGGTCATTTTGGGCACCACATGATGTGACACCAAACCATGTCAAACTTTTTGGTCACCAAAGCTTTTAGGATTGCAACATTGTGGAGAAGGGATTGTGGGTCCGGAGTATCTGTCTGACGGGGCTGATGTGTGGGTACAATGAGTTAGTACACACAAGGCATCCAGGGCCAGGCCTGCACAGAGGAGTGTTCTGCCATGGGCCCTCCCCTGCTCAAGGCCTCCCATGGCTCCCATGTCCTCGGGGCAAAGTGCAGTCAATCTCGAGTGAGGCCCCTTATGACTGAGCCCTATCTCCAACCTCAGGTCTTACCTCTGCCCTGCACACCCGAGACTTTAGTTTGTTATTTATCTTTTTCACTCCCTCAGAGACACCGGGCTCTCTCTCTGCAGGCTGGTACATTTGCTGTGTCTTCTGCCTGAAACGCCCCCTGTCCCGACCCTCTTTCTTAACTGTTTCATACTGTAGGTCTCACAGCCCTCACTTAAGCACACACCACATGCCAGGACAGCTGCTGGTCTCCTCCGCCAGACGGAAAAGCTCGGGGAGAGCAGTGGCCATGCGCGCATCTTTCCCTGCATACAGTAGGCACTGAATGAATGAGCGTCCTCACCTTCAATGGCATTAGCCCAGGGACTTGAATCTGTGTTTGTTGAATGAATAAATGAAACACAGCTCTGGAAGGAAGATCCCACCCCCATATGCACCCCAGGAGAAGATTCTTGGAATGTTCTCTCCCTGCCTCACTCCCTCTCCAAATTCCTTAAGTGATTTTTTAAAAAGGGACCCAGTCCATGCAGGGGGCCGGTGGGGCCTCCAGGATCGCAGGGCCTGGGGGAGGTGGATTGAGTACATTAGGCAGAAACCACTTGTTCAGGGTTAGTAGAGGCCTCTGGGGCCTGGGGAGCAGGGGGTGGGGTGAAGGGGGCCTCCAGCATTCTGGACAATTGCTATAAAATAAACTCCATAATCAGGTAAATGCATTCGTGCGGGGGATGGTTCCCATGCAGCTGTGGGCATCCTCCCGGCCTGAGGGGACCTGTCTAATCTCAGGGTAATGGAAACGTGGGTCCAATTACGACGGAGGGCCGAGGCCTGGGCCAGGCCAGAGTGGGGGAGCTGGGCCCCTGGCAGCGGAATTAGAACATTTAAGCTGTCAGGCTGAATCCGGGAGAGGCCTGATTACCTGGCCCGAGAAGGGGCCGCTTTGGTTTGGTGTCGAGTATAATTTCCTGGCCTCCAACCGTGAAGCCAGGGGCCACCTTCTCTCCAGAGCGATGGGGGTCTAGGCCCTGCCTCTTTGACCTCCACCCTCCCAGACCCCCCCAGAGGGGGCTGGACTGGGCTTCCCAAGCTGTCTGTGTGGGGCAGAAAGCGGAACAGGTACATGAGTGACCATGCTGAGTGTGTGTGGTGCGTGGACACCGGTGAAGGCCATGTGTGAATGACACGCGCATAGGAGGTGGCTACAGTACATGTGGTATGGATTTCCTGGGTGTGAGTCAGTGATCAGGATATATGTCTACGTGGGTTACATGCAGCTGATCCAATGGGGTGTGCTGGGGACTCATGCACATGGGCTATTTGTACAGGGTCCTGCATGTGGACAAGTGCACATAGCAGGGCCATGTGTACACAGGTTATATGTGGTGTGTGCTCACAGTTGTGTGTGCTGGTCTGTAAGTGCCATGAAAACAGGGTTCAAGTCTGCCTTGCTGACTGCTGTACCCCAAGCACCTAGCTGGGTGTCTGGCTGGTGGATAGGTGCTGATTACATAAATGTTGAAAGAATTCATATCTGTATGAAAGGTACACGGGGGCTATGTGATGCATGTATTAAAGGTAGGGCATATGGAGTCTGCATGGAATGGGCTGTGTGTGTGTATGTGTGTGTGGTACTTGTCCTCATGTGATATGGGGCATGAGCAGTGGAATGCTTCAAGGATCTGAACTGTGTGGTCACACAGACCTGCGCTCGAGGCCTGCCTCCTCCACTTACAGACTGTGTGATCTCAGGCAAATCACTTAACTTCTCTGAGCCTGACTTCTCATCTGTAAAATGGATAAAAATAATAATACTCAAGCTAGCATTTATTGAACACATACTATGCACCTAACTGAACTATAGACTTCTCCTGCACTATTATTTTACCGACTTTTCACAATAACCCTGGTGATAAGTGTTACTATTGCCCCACTTTACAGGTGGAGAGAATGAAGCTCTCAGACGTTAGAGAATGGTGAAGCCAGGATTCGAACACAGGCAGTCTGACTGCAAGGTGAACTTTTAACTGCCAGGCTAGACAGATAGAGCCTATTGCATAGGGTTGTCCTAAAGATCGAATGAGATAATCCAAGTAAAGCAACTGGCACTGTCTCTGTCACACAGTAAGCACTCTGTAGGTGTTATTATTATTATTTGTATGACACATGTTTATGGGATGTATAAAACAGGTAAAAGGAATATGTGGGAAATATGCATGTAGTATATTTGTGTAAGAGAGAGACACACATGTAGGTGTACATGTGGGTGTGTATAGGCCATACATTCACATAAGGTTTACACATACTTGTGTGCATGCATATATGAAATATTTTATATAATGAACACAAGATGTGTAAATAAATGTATTATGATATTGACAAGTAGCTTATGAAATTTGAAAAATGCACATTTGAGGTATGTGATATATATGAGCCCACACTGGCCCTGTACTTGTGCATTGAAGGATATATGCAAATGGGGGTGATAATACATATCTGAGGTGCAGGAATGGTCACAAATGTGCACATTTGCGTGTGCACAGAGGTGACACAAACACAGATATGCATGGAGTGGATATACATAGATATACATACTGTCTGTATGTGATGCATTGTATGTGGTCTGGCATGAGCACATGTGTGTAAAGTGCTTATGCATGTGGTATATATGGGCACACTGACAAACACTGTGTTTGTGTAATGCACATACTTGGAGGTATATTGTATATGCTTTGAGATGTATATATTTGTTTGTGATTTATGTTCTGAGTCTCTGCTTAAATGCCGCCTTCTCAGTTAAATATCCATAGCCACCCTATTGAGAACAGACCCAATTTCCCATGCCGGTCCCTTCTTTATTTTCTCCAAAAAACCCCATCCCTTTTAAATATACTATATAATTCAGTTATTTACGATGTTCATTGCTTTCTCCCTCTAGAAAGTCAACTTCAGGGGGCTAAGGGCTTATCTCGGTTTTGTTCACTGCTGAATCCCCGGTGCCCAGCACGGGACCTGGCACCTTGGAGATGCCCCCGCACAATTTGTGGATGCCTGCGCGTCTGCAGTGCAGCTGCATGGGGGCATATGCAGGATGGAGCTGGGACTTAGGTGCACAGCACAGCCAGGCGGCTGAGCACAAGGGCAGTGCGACCGACCTAAGGTGGTGGACCGGACGCACGTACACACCAGCTTAAACGGTGTACTCTGTGCACGTGTAAGTGACGGACGTACACCAGCTGCCACCGGGCCAGCGCTGGGTCACCTCCGCCCCTGCAGTGGCCCTGGGTCGGCACCGAGGCCCCGCCCGGCCGCGGCCGTCTCCCGGGGCGCGACCCGGTGTACCGGCGCGGCCGGCCGGGCTCCGGCCCACTTCCCGGCGGCCCAGGGCGGGGAGCGGGAGCTGGAGCGCGGCCGCGGCCGGGCCGGGAGCAGGAAGCGGCGCATTGTTCGCGGGCCGCGGCCCCGGGCAGGGAGTTCCCGGCCCCGCACCGACATAAAAGGAGAAAGCAGCGCCCGCGGAGCGGCCGATCGGCCCGCGGCCCCGCGCCCGCTGACCCCGGCATCCGCTCCCGCTCGGCCCGGGAAGGTGGGAGGCGCCCCGCCCCTGCGGCCCGCCAGGCCCGGGTTCGAGTCGCGGCTCGCCGCCGCCCGAGCCTGCGTGTCCACCGGTGTAAAATTAAAATAAGCCACTGGAAGCCCCCCAGCGCGAACCCACCAGCCGCTCTCCTCATCCAGCTCCCCACTCCAATGTGCTTGTCCCACTGAAAACCTAAGCCTGTGCTCCAGTCCCTGGAGGAGAGGCACGTAGTGAAATCCAGGCTTCGGGGACCCTTTTGAAACCCACCAGTGTAGCTTTGGCGACACCCCTTTGTGCAAACGGGACTGCCCAGGGCGGGAGAACTACCCTCTTTGGGGTGGAACTTTGTCTGCAGGCACCTTTATGGTTGGGGAAACTGAGGCCTGGAGAGGAAAAGACTTGCTCAAGGTCATCGGTCACAGAACTATATCATGTAGACATTTTACAAACCCAGGGTCTTTCTCCCAGAGCTCAGAAGTAAGGCCATTTTTGTGGCTGTGGATTGTAAAATAGACCAAACGAACATGGATACTGATATGTATCTTTTCAAACAGTCTTTACACTGTTACTCATTTGATCCCCACATTCCCTCTGGGGGTGGGCATGGGTAAACTGAGGCCCAGAGAGGTCAAGTGTCTTGCCCAAGCAGGTTGGGGATGGGGGGAGGGGGGAGGGGGGAGGGGGGAGGGGAAGTTCTTCTCCCTGGTCTGTTTTAGACGTTAATCCTGACAACTCTGGCACCTTAGCTTTGGGTGGGGATGTATATACACGAGGGTTAAGATCTAATCAAAGCAGTAAAAGTAAGGGATTAGCAACCCCACCCCATTCCAGCCCAGCCCACCCCCAGCCCAGCCCTGCCCACAGCACTGAGCTTTGCTCTCTAGGCTTGGATAGTCTTCCCTCGTTGAGAAGGAAAAGGCATAATTTTCACCATTTCCACAGAGGCCCAGAGAGGCTAAGTGACTTGCACCAGGTCACACAGCAAAAGGCTATATGAAGCAGAGGCCCTCCACCCACAGTTTCTCCTCCTGGGGAGAAACCCTTCCCTGAGTCCTGACATTTTAGGGACCTGTCTTGGGATGCCTTCACCCACTGGGCCAGGATATTCTGATTATAGAGAAATGGCCTTCCCTCCACCCCTGCCCCCGCCCAGCCAGGGAACCCTACACCAGGGGTAATTGAGATCAGATGCGGCTGTGACCCATGGAGTGCTCCCTGGGAACCTGGAAGCATTTATTATCTGGAAGGGGATCCAGGGCCCACGCTAGGCCGCCCGCCCTCCCTTGCTGTCTTCTCCCCAGGCGGCTGAAGGTGGATGGGGGCTCGGAGGAGCCTCTGGTGCTGCTTGGGGGTTAGTGCAATGGCCTTGATGAATACGACTGCTGAAAGCGCCTTCCTGGCTTCCTCCTTCCTGGGGATACGGTTACAGGGGGCCAGACTTCCTGCCCAGCCTGCCCAACTTTGCAGTGTGGATCTGCAGGCTCTCCAGGCAGGCAACTCCACAGCCCCCTGTCAGCTGGGGCAACAGTGGGCCCCATCTCATTCAGAGCTCAGCTCAAATGTCACCTCCTCAGGGAGGCCCTCCCTGACCACCCTATATGAACTAGCCCACCTACTGGCAGTCTCTCCCTCTCCCTCTGTTTAATTTTCTTCATATGACATATCTCTAGCTGGTTCAGCTGGTTGGTTCCCTTTTTTTCTTATAATAATGCTTATTTCCTGACATTCCCACTACCCCCCCCCAAGAATGTGAGCCTGGTGAAGGCAGAGTCTTTGTTTTGTTCACTGCCGTATTCCTAGAGCCTGGAACTGTGCCTGGCACATAGTAGGTGCTCAGTAAGTAACTGACTGCATGAACAAAGCCGTGAATGAGTTCCCACCTTTGGCCTCTGAACTTGAAACTTGACTTTGAATCTGCTCTGAGCTGAGGTTTACCATCCCTGATCTCCACCCTCTGGTTTATCTGGCATCCTCTGCCTTGATTTCACATTTCTGGGATAAAACTCCAGTTTCTGTTGCTTACTTTTCTGCCTGCATTTTATTGCCTCAGGTTCTCATTTAGGAGCTTCAGGCGGACTCTGGCCTCACATCCCTGATCCCTCTTCTTTGTCTTCGTCTCCCCAGCCCGTGCTGTGTGACTGTGGGCCAGTCTCTCGCCCTTCCTGAGCCAGCAGAACTCTTCTTCAAACAAAAGCCTACAGCCTGGTTGGTGTGGCTCAGTGGTTGAGCGTGACCCATGTACCATGAGGTCGCCGGTTCGATTCCCGGTCAGGGCACATGCCCGGGTTGTGGGCCCAATCCCGTGGAGGGCATACAGGAGGTGGCCAATCGATGTTCTCTCTCATCGATGTTTCTAACTCTCTCTCCTTTCCTCTCTCTCTAAAAATCAAAAAAGAAAAAAAAAATTAAAAAACAAAAACAAAAGCCTACATGGGAAGCCCAGTGTATGAGATGGAGAAGAATGAAAGCGGGGAAGGGGGCCTGATTCCAGCACACCTTTGCAGGTCCCTATAGCTTTGAAGAACATCATTTGAAAACTCTGGATTTGATGATTTCTGGTCTCTTTTAGCTCGGTAATTTTCCAGTGCCATTTCTCAGCTGTCTAGTCTTAAGCGTTCATTTAGTCATTCATTCACTCATTTATCAGACACCAATGGGCCACAGTTTTGTGCTAAGCTTTGCTCTAATCCCTGATCTCCAATTTCTTGTGTCCAGTTTCTGATCCCCTTTCCTCATTCAACCAGCAATCTGGGAGCACAGTTCATGTGCCAGGGCCATGAAATCTCAGAGAACAGGGCAGACCTGCTGCTGGCCAATTGGCACCTTGTATGACTTAGGAAAAGGCGCTCCCTACTGGGCAGATGCAGCCTTGCTGGACCCCAGCTTGACCACAGAAAGTGCCCTTGAGTGAAGAGAAAGGTGACTGTCTTCTTGGTGGACAAAGCCCACACTGGCTGGATTCCAGACCCCTTGTGTGTGCACACACTTCACGGGGGGCTCCATGGCGTGTGACCTAGGCTTGGTTTAAGGCTCTGCTATCATTGAAATTTTGAAATATTTTTCAACAACGGGCAGCGCATTTTCACTTTTCATTGGGCCCCACAAACCATGTAGCCAGCCCTGACCCCCCCGCCCCCCGCCCAGTGCTGGTTAGACAACAGCAGCCCTATTACACTGAGGGGAAACCGAGGCCAGGAAAGGTGACCTATCTCCAATTCGCAGAGGGAGGCCTGGAGATGCTCAGGGGCAGGAGGGAGAGAGGTGGGAGGGCATTTAGAACATGAGTCTGCAGAGCCAGAGGAAGCGCTGTTGGTTTGGTGGAAGCGCCTGGCCACGGCAGGTGCTGGGTGACTAAGGTGTGGGGCAGTGTGGGGGAGGGAGTGACTCTTTCCACCTGGGGCATTGGAGAAGGCTTCTTGGAGGAGGTGACAAAAGACCTGACATTAAGGGATGAAGAAGGTTTGAATCAGGAGTGGGGAGGGAAGGGCTCCCCAAGGGGAAGTCTAGCCCAGGCAGAGACAGAGAAGCAGGGGAGAGTGTGGCGTGGATGGGAGAGTGGGGGGTGGGGGGAGGGAGGGAGACGGCACTGGAGAGGCAGGGAGTGAAGGGCCTAGAATGCCCAGGTGAGGGGTCTGGCCCTTATCCTTTGAGTGGGCTTGGGAGGGCCCCACCCACACTTGGACTAGAACAGATTCACATACATTTTGTCTCTGTTTTATACGTGGTGGAGGTGGGGGACACAGGATTTTGTATGTACAAAAAGATGTTGCCTCGCCCTGGCCGGTGTGGCTCAGTTGATTGGAGCATTGTCCCATACACCAAAAACAGGTTCAATTCCCAGTCATGGCACACACCCAGGTTTCGGGTTCGATCCCCGGGATGTGTGCAGCAGGCAAAGGATCAATGTTTCTCTCTCACATCGATCTCTCTCACATCGTGCGCTCTCTCTCTCTCTGAAATCAATTTTAAAAAAATGTTTCCTCTACAAATATATTTGAAAGTCATAGATAATAGGGGTGAAAAGCCAGAGAAGGGATTAAAAGTTCCTCTGTCAGCTTCTGCCTCCCTTGCAAGGCTCATTCTTTACAGGGGAGAAACCCGAGCCTCAGAGAGGGGCGGGAGCTGGCTCCGGGTCACAGGCAATATCTAGAACCTAGGACTTCTGTCTCCTAGATCGGGGCTCTTTTGACGCTGTAGCCTCAGGAACTCATATTCGCAGGCCCCTGGTTGAAACTTCCCTAGTGGGTCTGCATCCCCAGCTAAAAGGTTCCCTTCCTCCTCCAGCCAGCCTTCCTGGGAAAAGGTGGCCTATGCTGTCACCTGGTGGCCACTCTGAGGTAGGTGAGGATGCCACCCCTGCTCTGCAGGGAGCAGCACTATTCTGGGTCAGACAGACAAGGGATCTCGTGTGTGGGTGGGGGGTGGCCCTGTTTTGGGGCATGGACCCCTTTGGAACTCTGGGACCATGAAGGATGGTATAACTCACCCTGAATCTGTTCTTCCTCTGTCTTCCCTTTCTCAAGGACTTGGTATTCTAATGATCTGATCTGGAAGCCTGAGTGTGACCCTCAGCTCCTCCTACTCTTCTATGCCCTAAATCCAGTCTGTCCCTAAGTCCTATCAAGTCTACCTTTTAGGCAGACCTGGGCCATGTCCATTGCTCTCCATCCCCAAGACCATGGCTCAGCTCCAGCCGCCCCCGTCCTCACCTGGTCAGCTGCAGTCGCCTCGCATTTGGTCTTCTCCCCACTCGGGCCTGTCTGCAATCCAGTCTGCATGCGGCATCCGGAGGGCCCTCGCTTAAACCACTCACGGATCCTCCCTGAACCCAGGACAGAGCTCAGCCTCTTTGCGGGGGAACCCCCATGGGAAATGTCCCCTGCAAACCCCAGCTCCACGGCTCACCATTTCCCCTCCGCCTCCACTCGCTGGGCCATGTGCACAGTGGTTACAGGCACAGACTCTAGTGTCTGGAGGCCGGCTTTCAAACTGCTCCTCGGGCAATCGCCAACTGTGTGACCCAGGTCAGGTTACCTACTTCAGGGCTATTGTGAGGATTAAATGAGCGACCCCGGGAGAAGTTGCGTTATGTGGGGGCCCATTTCAAGGTTGGAGGGCACATTCTGCCCACAGACTGCCCTCACTTCTGACACCGGCTGCAAGTTCAGGAGGTGCCCCAAACTGCCCTCAGGTTTGATAATCCACTGGAAAGACTCACAAAACTCAGTGAAAGCTCTGACACTGACAGGTTCTGGTTTGTTCGAGCGAAAGGCGAAAGATTCAGGTCGGCCAGAGGAAGAGCTGTGCAGGGCAGAGTCACTCGGATCCCACGGCTGGAAGGGCAGAGGCAGTACTTGGACCTCTTGGAGGAAGCAAGAGTGATCTCAGCTGGCCCACCTCTGAGGTGCTGTGGGGCAGAGGAAGAGACCTGTGCTGGGAGGCCTGGGAGGCAGTGACCCCGGAGCCAGGGAAGCCCACTTCAGTTTCCTGCGTCAGGACCTTTCAAGAATGAAGACCGCCCGGTGGTGGGTGTGAATGAGACCAGCCCTGCAAGGTCTGGCACAGGGACAGCGACTTGGCCTTCTTGAGGTCCAAGCAGGATCTGAGAGGGGTGAAAGCAGAGGCTCAGACCCCTCCTTCCTATCTACCCCCAGCTCTGCTGGGCCGGGGTGGGGGTGGGGCGAGGGGTGCTGGGAAAGGAGAAGGAAGCACAGAGGTCAGCGAGGAGCATCAGCAAAAGGGAAGGAGGGCCTTGTCTGCTCAAGGCCTCTGGTGGGAGCTGGGATTCAGGCTGAGCTCTTCTTCTGAGGAACAGGATGTGGGGTAAAAATTTGGCCTCTTGGACATATGGGGCAGGCTCAAAGAGAACTCCACTCTGAGAGCCTCCTGGGGAAGGGCCCCATCAAGGGCCAGGAGCCCTGGATTCTGGCTGTGTTTTTTTTAAACAATTTTTTTTGTTGTTGTTTTCTTTTATTGACTTTAGAGAGAGAGAGGAAGGGAGAGGGAGAGAGAGATAAAAACATCGATGAGAGAGAACATCGATTGGCCTCCTCCTGCATGCCCTCCACTGGGGATTTGGCTCACAACCTGGGCATGTGCCCTGACTGGTAATCGAACCGGGGACCTCTTGGGTCGATACTCAACCACTGAGCCACACCGGCCAGGCGATTCTGGCTGTTTCTCTGCTACGTGTCCTTGGGCAAACTCCCTCCTGCTCTGGGCTGCAGTCCCCTGATCTGGTCAGTGGAGGTTTGGGCCCAATGATCTGAGGCCCCTGCTGTAGAGAGGCAGGAAGCAGGGGCTTAGAGAAGTGGTGTGAGGGTACTGGAGGTCAGGTCAGGGCTGGTCCTGGTGGCATCTGTCCATGGCTCTAGAAACTAGTTCCTCCCTCTCCCCATCCCCTCCCAGCTTCTCCTCTGACCCCTACACTGACCCCTGCCTTTGCTTCTCCTTTTCTATTTTCAGATATCCTGGAGTTCTGAGAAAGGCCCAGGCTGACTTTTGCCCAGGAACCTGAGCTGCTGAGAGAGACATCTTCAGAGCAGTGAGACACGCAGGGAGTTGTGGGTTTAGGAGGAGAGAGCTGGGTCCTCACTTCTGGCTGGAGAAGGGCCTTTCCTGGCTTTGCTCTGGCCCAGCCCCCTGGGGGCACTGGGTCCTGCTGGAGCCCGACTGACCTGGGCTGGTGAGTGGAGCTGGGGAGGATGCAGTCCTAGCTCTCAGCCACCAGGGTTCAGCCTGCCCAAGACCTGGGGAGTGTTGGGGGCTGCGCCTGGTTGGGCAGGGAGCCTGAGGCCAAGGGCTCCGGGGCTGGATTCTGGTTTCAGTCTGGCTCTGTTGCAGGATCCCAAACCCTGGCTTATTCCTGCCCCTGGACCTGTGAGAGCTTCCCCTTGGGTTCTCAGAATCCTGCTTTCACTGTTATAACCTGACGGCGAGATAACCAGAGACGCATGGCCGAATTGTAAAGGAGCACTTTATTTCTCCGGCGGGCTGCGGAGGGCATAGTCTCCCCTCAGATCAACAGCCATGATTCTCCTTGCTCGTCCCATTTTAAAGACAGAAACTCCCTCCTCCTTTTGCCCCCTCCCCTCAGGGAACCAGTACAATAGTGGGAGTGACAGAGACTACAGAAGTCAAAATTAGCATTATTTACCAACGGCCTAAGCACTTACAAGTACCTGCAAATACCTATACTCAGGAAACTGCAAATGCCTCCCAACTCCTGGGGCAACTATAATCTTAGGCAAAATTCCTTTCCGTCTAGGGGTAATTAACCTATTATTGGAAGAATATCGAGGAATGTCTATTGGTGACAAAATGGAGTCTTTTAGTCGCCTTAACTAAGGGGCCTACATAAAATGGAATCTAGTTGCCTTAGCCTTGGAGCCCAGATCATTACCACACCCTGGGATCTGACTCCAAGATGTGGGAAGGGTCAGAGTGAGTGCTGAATGACCCTCACCAAAGGGGCACCCAGAATGCTTCTTGTCTCCTTTCTTCCCTGCCCCCACAGAATATATTTTACTATGGGAGTGGGGCAATGCTCTCAGAGGGTGTGGCAAGGCAGACACTTCTCTTGGTCATGGAGGTGGCCTCTGGGGGTGGGCACCTTGGTTCTCCCACACCCCTCTCAGGCAGTCTGGTACCCAAACCCCCTGCTCTGAGTCAGAGTTTGGGCTCTCCACCTCAGGAGGGCCTCCTTCTCACTCCACTAAGTGCATGGCCTAGGGCAAGTCCCCTGCAGTCTCTGGGGCACAGTTTCCTCACCCCTAAAATGAGAAGACTGGCCTACATTCCCTTCCAGCTCTGCTGTACATAATTCTGATTTCCTGATGGGGAAGTAGGTTAGCTCCTGGGCTCAGGTGGCCCGGATGACTACTGTCCCATTGGTAGGAAGAGGTGGAGGGGATGAAGGAGGAAGGGGTCTCTGTTCAGAGCTTGGAACATGAAACAGATGGTGCCAGAAACAGCGACCAAGATGGACAGGCGTGCAGTCAGCAGGAGGGAGATAGCAGCAGTGAGATTGTGAAAGAGGAAGAGAGTGTCCGAGAAGAGTTAAAGAGATAAGGCCACCTGCAGATGGGGAAAGAGTTGACAACAGAGACAGAGAGACAGAAAGAAACAGAGAACAGAGACCAAGACAGAGATAAAGGTAGGAAAAGGGCAGAGCCATAAAGGAGTAGAAAATGGCCAGGAACAGTGTTCTGTCCCCTAAGGGGTGGGTCAAGCTGATCTGGGCTCCAAGGCTAAGGCAACTAGATTCCATTTTATGTAGGCCCCTTGGTTAAGGCGACTAAAAGACTCCATTTTGTCACCAATAGACATTCCTCGATATTCTTCCAATAATAGGTTAATTACCCCTAGACGGAAAGGAATTTTGCCTAAGATTATAGTTGCCCCAGGAGTTGGGAGGCATTTGCAGTTTCCTGAGTATAGGTATTTGCAGGTACTTGTAAGTACTTATGCCCGTGGGTAAATAATGCTAATTTTGACTTCTGTAGTCTCTGTCACTCCCACTATTGTACTGGTTCCCTGAGGGGAGGGGGCAAAAGGAGGAGGGGGTTTCTGTCTTTAAAATGGGATGAGTAAGAAGAATCGGGGCTGTTGATCTGAGGGGAAACTGCCCTCCGCAGCCCGCCGGCGAAATAAAAGTGCTCCTTTACAATTTGGCCATGCGTCTCTGGTTATCTCGCCGTCAGGTTATAACAAAGCTAGACCTTGCCTTTGTCTGCAAGGTGCCCGCATATGGCGATCCTTCTTCTGCCCATTACATATCATCTAGGACTGGCACCCTCCCTGCCCCTAATCTAAATGTCCTCCACACTTCACCTCCCTGGGGTAGTGTGCACAGATAGGAGAGCTTATGAAGGCTTGGCATCTCTGAGGCTTCATGGCCTTGGGGCTTCACAAAGGGCAGGAGCAAATGGTGGGGCATCAGAGAGGAATGGAGGTTATTGCCTGTGAGGGGGTGTGGTTAAGAAGAGCAAAGAGATGGGAAGTCCAGAGAAACATGTCTTCATCTTCTTTAGATTAGGCATTAACTCTCTGTCTCACTATTTAAGGAATGAGAGGGAATATAGGGCATTGAAAAGAAGGAGGAGAACTGAGCTGGGCAGGCATAGTTTAATTGAGTTAGGTTGAGTGTTGGCTTGGCTTGGGTAGAGTGGAGTAGAACATTGTGTTATGTCAAGTTGGGGTGGGTTGGGTTGAATACAGTTGGATTTGGTTGGATAGAATGGAGTTGGATTTGGATGGAGCTAAGTTGAGCTGTTTGCCTTGCATTTAGTAGAGTTAAACCAAGTTGGGCTGTGTTGAGATGGGTTAGGTTGGGTTGAATGGAGTGGAGTTTGATGGAATTGGTGGATTGAGTGGAAAGAAATTGAGCTGGGTTGACTTGAGTTGAATTTAGGAGACTTAATGTGGATTGAGTTGAGTTGAATTGGGTTGGGTTGGTTTGTATAAAAACGTTTAAAAGATTACAAGTAGACAGGAGTAGGGAGGAGTGCAGATCCAGCATAATCTGGATTCTGCTGCCAGGTAGAGCTGTGAATCTGAATGGTTTGGGATATAATTGGTCTAGCTCAGCATGTCTCCATCTTTTTACCACTCTACACTTCCACGGTGTGGAAACTCACTATAGCTGTGATCTGCATCTTGGCATGGAAGGCGGGGAATACCAGAATCCCATTACATGTATGTATGTGCTCATGTGTGCATGCATTCCTGGTGCTCCTTCCTCTCCCATCCTTTGTCTCTGTTCCTCTGAGGCTCACCCCCTTGTCTGAGAGCTCACTGAGAGCAGAAGTCTCCAGCATCTGGTCTGGAGGTTGGCCAAGATGCCATCTCATGCATCTTTATGAGATGGATGGAGTGGAATTGAAAGGAATCACAGAGCAGTGAGGTCACTCCTGGGCACTGGGCACTGGGTGCCCCAAGGAGACACCCAGGTCCTGTCCTGAGGGTGGTTTGGGGGAGGGGTCCAGGTTTGGGGGTTTTGGGGTGCCCACAGAGACAGTGCTCCTCACCTCAAAGAGTGGGCGACTGTGAGCAGACAGCTGACCAGTCCTCACTCACTACCCAGTTCTTTCTTGTGGTCCTGTGGTCCTGACCACACAGCTGGGCCTCTTCCCTCCCCCCCAAACCCACTGGTGAGTCACACACACACACACACACACACACTCACACACTCACACCACAGCCCGGGGCAGCCCCATGAGAGTCCCAGATTGGATGGAGTAGAGACTGGACAGCCCCTCCCTGTCCAGGTGTTCTGAGAGGTCGGAATCCCTGCAGCTCCTTCTCTCACTTGTTCATTCTTGGCTTAAGAATCTGCATTTGTAGGGGATAGAAAATGCAGAGAAGCCAGAGTCTGGAATCTGGGGCTGCAGTTGAACAACTGGAAGACCTTAGCCAAGTGGCCTCACCTCTTGAGTGAGTTTCTTCCAGTGTAAAGTGTGCATAACGCTCTCTTGCAGGGTAAGGGGGATGGTCAAAGGAGATGACAAATATGAGTCTTGGTAAACAGAAAACTGATTGCATGTGTGTGTAAATGAGTCATTCATTCATTGGCTCATTTATTTAACAAACGCTGATACAGTGCTCTTGAAACATCAGGCAATGTCCTAAGCATTGTACAAGCATGAACTCATTTAATCCTTATAACAACCCTCTGAAGGAGTTACTAATATTGTCCCCATTTTACAGACAAGAAAACTGAGGCACAGAAGGGTTAAGCAATTTGCTCAACAACATATGGCTAGTAAGTGGTAGTGCTGGGGTGGCACCCAATCCTGTTTGAATTCCCTCCTTCTCTCCCTCCCTTTCTTCCCTCCTGCCATTCATTGATCAAACATTTATTAAGCTTTCTCTGTGTCAGGCCCTGGGTCCACTGGAAAGAATTGGACTTGGTCAACGTGCTGTGGTGGTTCTTGTCCAGAGGCAGAGGTGGTCTCCTGGAGGGAGGTGGGGTTTGGAAACGCATGGGCAGTTTTTGGCTGTTGCCATGGCTGAGTTTACTCGCAGCCAGCTAAACTTCCTGCCTTGTGTGGGACAATCCCGCATGAAATGTCAATAGTGCCCCATCGAGAAATCATTCAACACAACAGCACAGGTGTTGGAGTCCTTCCAGGCCTGGGTTGAGTCAGCCCTGCCATTCCGAGGCCGTGTGACTTGACTTGGACAAGTTGCTTTTACCTCTCTGAGTCTCAGCTTCCATCTCCGAGAAACACGATTGGAGAGATTATGCCTGTCAAGTGCCCAGAAGTATCTGGCATGCTTTGGTTGTTCAGCACATGTGAACATCTTTTCCTGCCCAAGCCAATGCCAGGAGTATGAGGAGAAGCAGGGTGCAGTCCAGCATCCCTCCAAACCCTCCTCCCTCCCTCTGGGGGAGGCTCTGATGCCTGCTGCGCTCCAGACAGGAGGAATGAGGAGCGCTCCACCCACCAGTCCTTCTCTCCATCAGGCTGGGGGCCAAAGGCAGAGCACCTCCCTTCCCACCAGCCCAAGGCTGCAGGCAAGAGCCACCTCACCTTGCAGCGCCTTGGCTTCCTTGTCGGTCTCGTGGAGAAACAGAGCACTGGCGGACACCAGCTGCTTCTGGCTGCCCTGCATCCTTTCCTCCTCTTTTGATAATAGCTCCATTTTCTTTGGGGGAACATCCCTCTCCCATTCTCAGTTCATGTGGGCACACGATCTAGGACTGGTCAGTCAGAGTCAGGACGTTCCTTCTCCTGGCCACAACATTTGGTTCAGGGATGGGCACAGGAGCTAAGCCAGAGCAACCAGAAGTGTCCAGAAGAGCAGCCTCCTTTCATGTGGGACTGGGGCACCAGGGCAGAGTCCTTGGGGAGTGAAGCCAGTAAGAGGGGGAAAAAGATGAGAGAGGGAGGGAGGGAGTGAGGGAAGGAGAGAGAGAGAGAGAGAGAGAGAGAGAGAGAGAGAGAGAGAGAGAGAGAGAGAGAGAGAGAATCTGACAGCTGGATGCAGCCATACCTGTCCCCAGATTTTCATCTTGGGAGCCAACATCGAAAGAAGGATTTCCCCTTCTTTCACCCATATCGGTGGGAATCAGGTGTCTGTCACTTGTAATGGAAACAATGCTGACTTATTCAGGGGCCAAACACAACTACATCAAAAGATTGCCGTGTGGCTCAAAAGAGATAATAATGCGAGTGAAAATGTTTTTGTAAACTGTAGGGTAGCCCCAAATGACGGTAAGTTATTAATGAGGCGTTAAGCAGGAACACATTCCAGGTGAAGGATAAGTCAGTCCAGCTCTATCTGAAAGGCTCGGGAAAATGGACTTTTAAGGCTCGTGCCTGAGGACCAAAGCGAAGCGTTGTTTGGAAGTGTGAAGTCTCGCCCACGACTTGTCTCGTTCATTGGGTGTAAGCTTTCAAAGGATGAGATGTCCTTGCATGGAGGCACAACTGTTTCTGATGTGACTTGTTCTGAGGTTGGTCACTTTACAAGAGGCCGTGGGACACAGAGGAAAGCTACCTGGCCTGTTTGGACAAGTCCCTGCCTTGCTCGGGGTCTCTGAGTCTGTCACCTGAGGGGGATGGGTGGGACCTTCTCTTAGGGAGCTCCTGGCTCTGACCCTGTGTGTCCTGCCATTCTCAGACCCTGTGCTGGGACAGAGAAAGGGGCTCCCCTCTGGAGCCTGCGGCGCATGCTTGCTTCTGGATTCTCCGGAGAAGCCACGCGTCAGAAACCACAGCCCACTCCGGAGACTCCAGAGCCTGGCTCAGTCTCCACTTCCAGCTCCCTGTGCCCTCCTGCCTTAGCCAAAAACTCAATTTCCCAAACTCCTTTGCAGCCAAGTGAGGCCACGTGACACAGCTCTGGGGAAGCCTGTGCCATGGGAGTCTGGGGGCCACCTCTGGGGGTGTGGAGCAGACAGGTGGGCAGAGCCTGGGCTGCGCCTGGGCTGCTCACCCCGGAGAAGAAGAATCGGCCTGCCGTTTTCTTTTGTTTTAAGTTCCTATGTTTGGGATTTTGCTATATGTAGCTGGACACATTCCTGGTACCGTAGACTAGCACTTCTCTCTTAAGTTCTTTTTACGAATCTAGTACACATCCCCCACATCTAGGCCCACACTGATGGAATTAGGTTGATTATATAATTAGTGAATAATAATAATTCCACCAATAATGAACATTTACCGAGTGCCTCCTACATGCCAGGAACTGAGCTAAGTTATTTTATCCTCATAGTGGTTCCAGGAAATAGATATTATGGTCCTTCTTTTCGGACAACGAGGCTCAGAGATGACAGATGGCTGGCTCCAGTCATCCAGCCAGAAGACCGAAGCTGGGCTCTAAGTCCAGTTCCGCCTGAGTCTGAGACCTCTGCTCCCTAGCTTTAGCAGAGCTAATGAAACAGGCTTACCTAACAAGTAGGGAAACTGAGGTTCAGGAGCATGAGCCCAAGGTCACAGAGTGAGCTCAGGGGGTCACATTACTAGAAACCAGGTCATCTGGGTCTCCATCAGGGCTCTTTCTGTGAAATCCTGCTGCCCAGTGAATGATAAGACTTGAAGGCTGGGCTAAGGTCTGGGGCAGTGGGAGCTACTGAAGGTTCTGAGCAGAGTTAGGAGGGAAACAGGTCTTTCTTCAACTGTGGTGGAGGAGGAGGGGGGTGTGGGGACTGACATGTTACAGCCCCAGCAACCTCCAGAGCAACTACTGTCCCTTAGTGAGACAGTGGCTGGTCTCCCAGCTCCCCAGAGCTAATGACTGATGCCCTGCAGATTAGGCTGCCGGAGGGGGCGGGCTGGGGAGGATGCCAACCATGTGAGCACGTGGCCATCCTGTGTTGATCAGATGGCGCCAGCGCCTAGTGGTGAGGTCTGTGGGACTGGACACTCTGCAATGGAAACTCCCCAGATGAGCTTGGGGACTCTCCACTCACCCACCTCCTGCTTGTTTATCTGCCTTCTTGGCCAGCCTCCACCAAGATTTGGGTGTTTGTTTTAAACATTCAGGGGTTGGGATCCAAGAGAGCCAGGGATGCAGGGTGACAGGGGGTTAAGCTTGTAGATGTTGACATCAAACAGACCAGGGCTCAGATCCCATCTCTCACCTATTAGCCTGTGGCCTTTAGCGGGTCAGCTTTTCTGTTTGCAATAATGGGGACAAGAAGACCTAGCTCGTGGAGCCATTATGAGTTATAGGGGACGTGATGCACCCAAACCCCTTAGCATAGTGCCTTGCCACACAGCAAGAGTTCCAGGCTCTAACTCCTCCTCCTCCCCTTCCTCCCCCTCCTCCCCCTCCTCTTCCTTCTCCCCCCACTCCTCCTCCTCACTGCACACACGATCTAGGGAAATCTTTGGGCCTCCGTTTTCTCTTTTGCACCATGGGGATAATGATACCTTCCTCTTGGAGCTGCTGTGAGGCTTTCAATGAGAAAGGGATGTAAAAATATTTTGTGACTCTCAGTTCTTAGCTTCTCAGCTGAACTATGTTGCTTACATTGGACCCCCACTCCCCACACCCAGCTGACCGGCACCCTAACGGTGCATTTCTGTCTCCTCCAAACAGTGGCTGGCTTGCTGGGGCTTGGGTGCGTGGTGCCTAGTATTCCAGAACAAAGGGATTAGCTGTGCCACCTTGGGCCAGTCACTTCAGCTCTCTAGATCTGTTTCTTTCTCTGTACATTGGAGGTGAAAATACCCTATAAGGCTGTTGAGTAATTACATGTGATACTGCATGTATAATGCATAGCATTCTGCCTGGCACGTAGTAGGTGCTCAAGAAATACTAACAATTCTTACCACCCATGCCCAACCCTAGCCTGGCGTTGAGTAGGTGAAGGGGAAGAAGAGAACTTTGCACAGCACCCTCCTGCTCAGGTAGGGGACAGAGGGCGAGCAGGTAGAGAATGAGCACTGAGCTCCCACCGGAGGCCGGGTGTGCTCGCATAGACTGCCTTGTTTCTTCCTCACAGCTCTGGCAAGAATGGAATGAACTCCATTTCATAGATGGAGAAACGGAGGCCCAAGAGGGGCAGTTGGCTGCCTAAGGTCACACTGAGAACTGGTCAGGAATAGGGGGCTGGGACCTGAGATGTTGGGTTGATTCCAGAGCTTTCCAGCCTGACTGTGAAGCTGCCTCCAGAGGTGGGGCTGGGTGGGGCTGGGTCCCTGAGTGATTCAGGTAAGAGTCAGCTGGGATTTCCAAATAATGGGTGGGACCCAGGAGGGGCGGGACCTCTCCAGGGCCATTAAACTCCAGGCCCTCCCTAGAACCTCTGGTTGGGTTGCCAGGAGGGCCTGTGTTGGGGTGGAGCTGGGGGTGGGGGTTTGCAGAGGGAGAAACTTCACTCCATGTTACCAACCATGTATAGGGAAGAGGTAAGGGGCGGGGGGGTCCTTGCTGTCTTTGCTGGGGGAGGGTCTCAAGGTCTAGGGTGGAACTGTGAGAGTTGGGGTGCTGGCCAATGGACCCAGCTGGGGAAGGCAGAGAAACTGAGGCAGGGCACTGACACTTCTGGTGGGGGTCACAGCAGATGGATGGGCTGGCAGTCACCTTGATGAGACTGGCCTTGGACACTCACTCAGAGAAGGTCTGTATTTTTTCATGTAGTCAATCACTCACACAGGCACCCACGAATTGCGTTCCTCAGTCAACCAGCACTTGCCGCATGTCTTCTACGTGCCAGAGCTTGTGCTTGGCCCTGGGCATCCAACAGTGACCAAGACGCTTGCAGCTTAATAAGGGAAAGAGAGGGACAGTGTAATTCAGTGTGCTACCTGCTGTGACCAGGGAAGCACAGAGGAGGCTTCCAGGGGACACTGGAGCCGAGTGGAAGTTCACCATCCTGAAGATTAGGAAAACTCCCTGGATGTTGAGGTTATAGGCTCTGGAGAGGAGGGGTGAGGACAGGTGACCCTGTGCTATGCCCTTTGCCAGGGCCGGGGCAAGGGCTAGCCCATTCCTTTCCCCTGGATCCAGCTGCATGCTGGACCCTGCTGCTGAGATGGACCAAACACATGTCCACAAGCCAATTCCACAAACCCCAGCCTGTTGCCCCCTCCACCCCCTGGGTCCTTCCCTGGAGGTTATCGCCAGCATCAGGCCAGAAATCCAGGTGTCCCCTGCAAGACCTCTCTTTCCCTGAAGCAATTGGTCACCAGCCCAGGTACTTCTCTGCCACCATTTCCCTCATCTTCCTCTTCCCTACTCCATCGTCTTGGTTCTGTCCTGTCCCAAAGGACCGCACTGGTGTCCTGCCTGCCATCTCTCTCTGGCCTCTCCTTCACTGCCTCCACCTCAAGATTTCCAGCGCTGGTCCCAGAGCCTGGCCCCAGTGAGGGCTTGATAACCTATCCTGGACCTGTTCCCAGAGACCATCTGATTTGACCTTTCTGTTGTTCAAACGGGGAACCAGAAGTCTGGAGAGGTGCAGAGACTCATCCAGGGTCACATCATGGACGAGCTGAGACTTGAGAACTGGGATTCTCGACTCACAGCCTAAGGCTCTTTCTTCCAATGCCAGGGCCACACAAGTATCTGTAGGTGACATGGGATTAAGGAGCTGGCAGGAGGCATGGGATGGTAATTGGCTGGGCCCAGGGCCCAAAGGAAGGGAGGGTCTGGGAGTGAACGATGGGGCCTCGTTCAAGCTCTTCTCTCTTTTCTTCATCACCAGAAAGTCCCCTTTTCTTTGGGTAGCTGGGCTCCCGAATCTTCACCCTGACCCCTTTGACGGAAAATACATGCCTTACGTCTCCAAACCCTGTGTGGGTCGTTATGAGGGACTCCACAGCTGGTGTTGGAGGGAAGGTTGCAGCCTGTCTGAGCACCCCAGGGCCCTCCACCTGCCCCACTCCCTCCCCAGTCTGCCCTGGCTTGCTCTGACTCCCTGGGGCAGCAGGCTTTTGTCCCAGTGGAGCATGAAACAGCTCGGGTGGGTGGGACGCAGACATGGCTTCCCAGCAGGGCTCATTTCTCCACCTGTTATGGCTCCCACCCCACACCTAAGGATGCCTGGGAGCGAGCACAGGACCTCTGAGCCCTCCTACGGGTCTTCTCTGCTGCAGAACCCACAGCAGCTGGGTGTGCTGGGGAAACTGAGGGAGAAAACCTGACCAGGAGACTCAGAGTGACCTAGGATGATCCCTTCCCCCTGCTATGATCAGTTTCCCTGGCTATAAAAGAGGAGTTGGATGCTAGGATTCTGTAAAGTTGGCAGGTGGATGTGAGACCAGCTAGAGCACTGACCCTGGCCAACCCCAGAATCTGAGTCAGATCTTTGAAAACTATGCGTCTTGATAATTGAGCACCTACTATGTGCTTGGTTCTGCAGCAGGAACTTTGTGTGCATTATCTCATAGAATCTTACACAACCCTCTGGGCTGGTTCTTATTATCCCCATTATAGAGGAGAATGCTGAGGACCAGAGAGGGTAAGTACCGGGTCCAGGGTAACACAGCCAGTAGACTGTAGAGTCCAGATTTGAATGCAGGTCTCCTGCACTTGGAGTCTGTGCTCTTCATTCTGGTGGCAGAGGCACAGGCAGAGACATGTGGCCTCAGAGGGCAGAGCCCAGCCTTGCTTGTCGGACCTGTCTGAGGGTAGTGCAGGCCAGGCGGACTGCTCCCTTTTCCAGCCTCTTTTCTTCTCTGGGCAGCAGGGTGTGTGGTTCAGACCAGCAGCTTCTAGTCTCAGCCATTCAGCTCTGCCCCAAAGCCCTGAGTGACCCCAGCATTGCACATGTCCCTGGCCTCAGTTTCCCAGCTACCAAATGGACACAATTCTGGCATCATTGGGCTTTGAAATCTCAAGTGCATCAAGGATCTCGGGTGAAAAATCACCTTAGTGGCAATCATAGAATAATGAATAAAATGTCTTGGCTGGGGCCTGAGTAGAGGAAGTAAGTGGGTGGTGGCCGAGGTGACAGCGGTCTGGAGAGGTGGAGCCAAGGGAATGGGTGGGGAGGGGGCGGGCCAGGCAGCCAGGCTGGCCGGAGCTCCCTGGCGCGGAATTAGAGACACGCAGGGTTCCGGGCCGGTTGTGTCTCGCGCCCAGCAGCCGCGCCGCTGCACCATGAGCCGTGAGTCCCGCTCCGGTGCCCCAGGAATCCTCTTTGCCTCCTGGCGGAGCCTTGAATGCCAGGCTCAGCCCTTCATCTCTCTCCCTCTGCAGGACGGCGTCTTTCGCTCCGGTTCCCGCTGCTCCTGCTGCTGCTGCTGCCGTCGACGCCCCCCGTCCTGCCCGCGGAGCCCGGGGAGCCCGCGCCGGGTAGGCAGCCCCCTCCCGCGCCCTGGCCCCTCTCCCTCTCCCCTCCGGGCCGCCAGCTTCCCCTTTCTGCTCGCGGAGCGGTGCCGGGGAGGGAGGGAGCTTCGTCTGTGGGTGGGATGGGGGCTCTCTGAAGACCCCCGGGCAGTGCGGCCCGGGCTGGGGGTGGGGCTACAGGCTTCTTTTTTGGGGAAAGGGCAGACAGGCATCTCGTGCAGGCTTGGGGCGCAGGAAGGCTCCTCCCCGCCCCCTCACCTGTTCTGGGCCCCCAGCTGCCCCACAACAGCGCTGTTTCCTGCGGGGGCCTCTTCGGAGGAAGCAGCGGTAACTGTCAGGGGAAGCCGCTGGCTAGTTCCCTTTCTCCAGCCTCCGACTTTCTGGGGATCCTCCGGATTCCTAGCCCCGGTGAAGTTCTCCTCCGGCGAGGACCTGCGCACACCACCCATTCTGGGAAGACGGAGCTGGAAATATATTTACAGAGCTGCTTTCTTCCCCGGAGGTTTAAATCCTCTCCCACAGGTCCCCACCGGGCAGATGAGGAAACTGAGGCTCAGACAGGTGCCGTAACTCCCTCAAGCTCACACAGTGCACCGTGGGCTCAGGGTTTGAACTTGGATCTATCTGACTCTAGGCACTTTGCAAGGTCTTTCCACAGAAGACCTTCCCCCTCCCCCAACAGTGAACCCTGGTTTTATCAACCCAAAGATGATGGGGAAAGTCAGATACTGTAAAATTCCACACCCCTGGCCACAGCCACGATGTACAAGGTTCCAGGTGAAGGGATTCCACCCTTCCTCAGCCAGCCTCTCTGCCTCAGCTTACTGCTTCTGTGCATGTGTGTGCACGTGTGTGTGTTCACACATGTGCAAGGTATGTGCAAGGCCTGGACATAGTTTCCTCCACCCCATGGCTGTGAGATCCATCCCTCTCTGGGTCTCCATTTCCCATCTGTAAAATGGGGGTAAGAGGATGGGAGTGGGGAGTGGGGTCTGAACTTTCTGCTGAGATGCTCCAGGGACTTGGTGCTCAGAGGAGAGAGCAAAGGTATCTATGTGGACTGTGAATCAGACCGGGTTTCCTGGAGGAGAGGGTTTGAGTGGGTGGCATTTGGGGAAGCCTGGGAGAGGATGGATGGGGCTCCAGGCAAGATTTTGGCTATGAGCAAAGGCCTAGTTTGTGGGAAGAAGAGGAGGAAGACTCATGTGGCCAGCTCTCTACAGTTTGCAGAGCCTGGCTGTGGATGTTCACTTCTTTGGTGCTCACAATAGCCCTGGAGATGTGATAGTCCCTTCTGAGGCCCAGAAGGATGAGCCCATTTGTCTGAGACCCTGGTAGCAAAGCTGGGTGACCAGGCTGCCCCAGTGGCCAGTCTTGTCAGCTCCTGAATCAGCCCAGGACTTCCTCTGAGGCCCCCTTCCGCCCCAGCCAGGACCCCCCGGGGTAACCAAGGTTGGCCTGCCTGTCGTCTTGTCTGTTCACTAAGGCCCAGTGAGCATGGTCTATGCCGCTCTGTTTTTTGCCTTTTCTACTTACCTTTATATCATTATATGTTTAACAGAATGGGTTTTCTTCATTCCACAAATATCCCTGAAGCTTAGCTTTTCTGCTGGAGCCTGAGACAGAGCTGGGAAAGGCTCCTGGTCTGATGGAGGAGACAGAAATGCCAACAGACTGCCACCCAAGGGGATCAGGGCCGTGACCACGGGGCTCAGGAAAGGGAGCAGTTACCTCTCAAGTGTGAGGAATCGAGGGAGGCTTCTTAGAGGCCGAAATGGCGACCTGGACCCTGAGGAGGTGACGAGTGGGAGGAATACTGTGAGACTTCATTGTGAAGGTCTGTGAGGGTCTTGCTGGCAGCAATGCAGGAGCTGAAGCCTCCAGGTCTGCACTGTGGGAGGCGATGCGTAGGGAGCAGTGGACGGCGCTGGCTGCCAGGGGCTGGAGTGCCTGGCCCTGGGCCTGAGGGTAACTGGGGGAGTGAGTTGGAGGGATGACTGGGGGGTGAGACTGGAGGGGGGAACCATCAAGGAGGCTGCTGCAAGGGTCAAGGAAGGAGAGGTGACAAGTTGGGTGCGGGGCAGAGGTTTGGGCTGTAACAAGTCTATAAATGAACTGAGGTCCTAGGTGCCTGGGCATCTGACCCGGGAAGCCGAAGCCTGTGTCTGTCCCCAGAGGGGCAGCAGGGGCCGATCCTCCACAAGACGAGGCTGAGATGCACCTGGGGCGCGTGTCAGGGGAGAATGTTGCTTCTGCCTCTTGTGTGGTGGCAGAGGTGGAGTCCAGCTTGGAAGGCAGGCTGTGCCAGGGGATCCTTCACGCTTGCTTCCAGCTCCTGGGCTTGGCTTAGTGTTCTCTCCTTGGCAAGGGATAGGGCACAACCTTGGTGTCAGGTGGAGGGCCCTGAGATCAGCTAACCTTGGCATATGGGGTGGGAACCCAGCCTATTCCAAGGCCTCCCTGCTACTCCTGCTGGCGCCTCCTATCTGCAGCACCAGCTGGGTCTGTGGGCCAGGATGGGGCTTCCTCTCTAGCTGCGCTCCTCCAGCTGTGGGCCCAGCTGTCGGGGCCTGGTGTGGTGGTGCCTGGGCTCCGGCTGCAGACCCGGCTGGATGTAGGGGCTGGGGCCCAGGTCTGGCTAGTAGGTCATTTTATTCTCGGTGGCTGCCAAGCCTCTGGAGTTTCTCTAAATATTATTCTTAGGGGATTTCACTTCAGCCTCTTGTTGCCTGGCGCTCTGCATCCTGGAGGACTTGGTGTTCCCCCACGGTGTCCAGAGCCCTGACGCCTGGGCTTGGGGACATTTCCTTGCCTAAATCCTCAGAAGGTTCTGGAGCCAGGCTCTCTTGCCGATCAAGCCAAACTTAGGGGGTCAGTGAGGCAAGTTGCAAGGTTGGCTGCTGCTGGGACAGGGGACTCACATCAGTGTACGCCATGGAGAGGGACAGATTGTCTCCACCCAGACCAAAGAAGAAGGGGGGACGTATAGGGAGGTCTCCTCAGAGCCGGTCTGCTCCATCTTCTTCCTGGGATACACAGAAAAATGAGGTCCAGAGGATGGAGGGAACTTGCCCAAGGACACAGAGCCAGCAAAGAGCATCTACCCTCTGGCACATCTTTGCCCAGTGCCTACTTGGTGCCTGGCCCTGTGCTGGGTGTGGGAACTCAAGACACATTGGACTCCATGCCTGCCTCTCCCCAGTTCTCTTTTTTGGTAGTTTATTATACAAGGTGTTCTCCACTGAGCCCAGAACTAGGCTGGCATAAAAGCATGCAGGATTTAAGTTAGACTGAAGGAAGGCCTTCCTTAGCTCTGGTTGTGGCAGCGGCTGGTGATCCCTCAGGAGTTCTGGTCTCGTTCATTTAGGACTTTCAGGTCTACCTCGAAGGGTGACAAACCTACCTCCCCTGGGATCATTCCCAGCCTCCAGATCAAAGTGACTCTCCCTCCCCAAATCCAGTCCCGGAACCCTCTAGGACCTAGAGTCTAGGAGGAGGAAGGGAGGGGAAGAAGAAGGGGTTCAAGTCTTGGTTCTGTGACTTTGAAGCAGCCGGATTGGGTAACCTCCTGCCTCCTGAGCCTTGGATGCATTCCTCATCTGCGCCGTAGAAAGGTCTCACCGACCCCTCCTAGGGCGCAATGAGCAGATAATGAGGTGAATAAGCATGGCTGTTAGAGCTCAGCGAGAGCCCTGGCTTCCCCAGCTGTGGTCAGGCTCACCCCTGGGAAAGCGGCTCCCAGTTTCCTCTCTGCCCACCCTGACACCCTTGGGCCCCAAAGGCAGCTGTTGTCCTTGCTGGGGAGAATTTTTTCTACCCTGGGGCAGCTGGTGTTTATGAAAAGATCCGAAGGAGGAGGGAGGGAGAGTTGGACAGCCTGCCTGGTGGGGAGGAGCCTGGCAGCAGAGGCATTTCTGCTCCTGCTGGGGCAGGACTCTGGGGCTGTGCAGGAAGTTCTCGAACTAGATTCGGAGCCAGCAGCCCAGGGCTGAGAAGATGAGAGGTCTCTTTGGCCAAACTTGAGGTGGCGTGTTTCTTAGCTTCCTTTAATTAATTCCACCAACACTTGTTGAGCTCTGGCCGCCACATCTGGATCCCCTGGGTGGCTGGATCTCTCCAGGAGCTGGGTTGAGCTCCAGCTGTGTGTGGGAGGAGAAATTCGGGGGAAAGTGTGGACCCTTCCCTTGGGGGCTTATGGAGCAGAGCAGGCAGAGCTGGAACACGGAGTGGGGTGAGGGGCAGCGGGAGGAGTGCTGTGTGGATATTCAGGGGAGGCTGTCTGCTGGAAGCCGGGTGTGGGCTCGGGTAGACTTGGAGGGAATAGCTAGGAAGGAACAGCAGTCTGGGCAAAGGAAGGAGAAGAGCTTTTGACTTTGGAGCTAAGGGACAGGACGCCACAGAATGAGCTGGAAGGACCTCTGGAGATCCTTTGAGACCCCTACTGTGGGAGGGATGGGGGAACTGGCCTGCTGGGAGGTGGGAGGGCCTTATATGCCAGGGTTGGGAGCTGGGTAGTGGGGCTCCCGGGCAGGGAAATGAGGCAGGTGAGCAGTGTCCTGAGCGGGAGGGATCAATGAGGAGGGTCCGGATCCTTGAGTGCCCTTGGCCTTTCTGGGCCTGTGGTTGTGGGAGGGGGAGGCTGGGTCCTGCCAGGTCTCTGCCCTGGGTCTCCGCCTGTGTCAGCCTGATAAGGCCTTTTGTCCAGCCTTCTTCCCTTTCCATTGGCCCCTCCTTCCTACACCCCTGCAGGGGCCACAAAGATGCCATTGTGGGGGTGTTGGGAGTTGCCAGGGTTTAAACAAAATTATTTGCATGATTCTTATGATTTGTTTCTTGTTCGTGTGTGTGTGTGTGTGTGTGTGTGTGTGTTGGGGTGAACTGGTGGTGGTGCTGGGGCCCTTCTCTCAGGGGGGCCAGGAGGACCCTGCTGCCCAGGCCTCATGTTGCGAAGGGAGGAGGGGTCACGCCTTGCCCAGGGTCATGCCCCCTGATCACAGCACTTTGAGGTGACCTCCCAGGTTTCTCTTGCCTTTTGCTATCCTCTTGAACCCCTATTGCAGTTGCACAAAGAATAGAAGTTCCCTGTAACCTTGGCTCTGGGCCCAGATGAAGAAGTACTGTGTTTGCCGAGGGGGTCCGGCGCTTTCTGTGGGAGGCCGGGTAGGAGCTCCTGCCAGGAGCCAGGATTCTGGGTCTGCAGGAGGGCCCTGCTTTGGCCTTGGCCGAAGCTCCACCGCTCTCTGAGCCTCAGTTTCCCTTGCTGAGCAGTGAATAAGCATTGAGTGAATTCTAAGGAGTCTCTGACTTTGCTCTTGAAGAATCGCTAAAGCAGTGAAGATTGAGCCAGGGGGCTGTGGTCAGCAAGACCTGGGTTAGACACGAAGAGGGACTTCCTGATGGGCTTTCTCCAGGAGGCAGGGCTGACGTCAGAGCTCTGCTCACCCTCTCAGTAGATTTTTCCAGCCACATATCTCCCATTCCCTTGGTCCCTGACCTACCTCAAGATCCTAGAGCCCAGACCTATCTCCCCTCTCTGCCCCTCACCCCCCAAGTGGGCCAAAGCTGGGCTTGTCAGGAGTGGGAGCTGAGGCAGCCGAGACTCCCTTCAAACCCATACTGTCAGCAGGGCTCTGGGAAACTTCTTTCCTTGGACTTGATCTCTGAGCTGGAAGTGAAGGGATGGGCGGTTGGCCTGGTATGGCTTGCTGGGTGACTCATCTGGGTCCTCCTTTGTCTGGCCTCAGTTTCCCCATCTTCAAGTGGACATTATGATACCTGCTCTTCCTTCCCTTCTGCAAAAATAGAGGGCTGGTGGGCAATCTCGTCTTCCTAGTGTCCAGGTGCCCAGAGGTTGGGGGCTGGTTTCAGAGAGCCCCCCATCCTTGCCCCTTTTCTCAGTGCCACAAACCCTGCCCTTGATGCTGGGTGCTGACCTGGCCGAAAGTGAATGTTCTAGAAGCCTGTGGCTTCAGGGTCTTATCAGCTAGTTATTTCCTAGCCTTCGATGCTACAGCCTGGGGCCTGGACTCTTCTCCTGCCCCCCGTTGGTGGCAGCAGGGAGGGAGGGGGGACTTCCCCTGGGGACCCTGAGGGGGCACATTGGAGATCCAGAGCAGGGCCCAGAAACAGCAGGGCTGGGCTTTTTACTCGTAGCTGTGGGAGCAAAGAGGGCCTTTAGGGTGAGTTAGGACAGAACTGCCACAGGAGTCCCTGCCTCTGGCCCCACCGAGAGGTCACCCTAGGGAGGTCTCTGATCTCTGTTTCTCATCCACAGTGAACCCCTGTTGTTATTACCCGTGCCAGCACCAGGGCATCTGTGTCCGCTTTGGCCTTGATCGCTACCAGTGTGACTGCAGCCGCACGGGCTACTCTGGCCCCAACTGCACCATCCGTGAGCTGGGCCTCCAGCCCCGACTCCTTGTATCTTGGGCCCCTCCTGCTTCCCTGGGCTCATCCTCGGAGACACCCACTTCCTGCCCTCCTCTCTGGCCACTGCCCCACTCTCTTTCTTGCCTGGCTTTAATCTCTGACACTCTCCCTGACCTCAGTCCTCACTCCCTGGTTCTGGCTCTGTGGTGAGTCTTCACTGCCCAGCCCCACCCTCACTCCCTGTCCCTGTGCCCTGTCCTCACCCCTGGTTCTGGCTCTGTCATGTGTCATCACTCCCAAGAATCCAGCATTGCCCCCACCCCAGATGGTCTGCCCTGTCCCATCCTGGCCCCTGTTCCCAGTTCCCATCTCCCACGCTGGCTGCTTCTGGCCCTGCCAGAGCGCTGCCTGAGTGGCCCCCACTGCCCCCGCAGCCGAGCTGTGGACCTGGCTCCGGAATTCCCTGCGGCCCAGCCCCTCTTTCGTGCACTTCCTGCTGACACACGGGCGCTGGTTCTGGGAGCTTGTCAATGCCACCTTCATCCGCGACACGCTCATGCGCCTGGTACTCACAGGTAGGGGGGGAACAAGGTCCTCCTAATGTGGAGCAAGAAATCCTGCCAGTTCTTGGAGTTCTTGCCATCTGATAAAGGCAGTGGGTGGGGAGACTCTGTGATACCAGATAAAACAAGTCCAAAGCGGGGAGGGGGTGATGGGTTGGAAACTCCTTGTCACCATTATCTTTGCCCTTCACAGCGCGTTCCAACCTTATCCCCAGTCCCCCCACCTACAACATAGCACACGATTACATCAGCTGGGAGTCCTTCTCCAATGTGAGCTATTACACGCGTGTTCTGCCCTCCGTGCCCCAAGACTGCCCCACACCCATGGGGACCAAAGGTAATGGAGGTGGGGTTAAGGAGCTGGGGATCACAAGAGATGCTCAGTTCTTTTCCTTGGGAAAAAGCAGGCAGGAGAACAATTATTGACCCATTTCACAGCTGGGTGGACCAAGGCAAGACATGTGACATATTCAGAACCAGGGTGGAGGACAGGTCTGGAGAATGAGGACAGGAAAGGGTGGTGGAGGGTCTCGCCTGAGGTCACCTACAAGGTCAGTGGCAGTCAGACTCTTGTTTCCATGTTTCCAGGTTGCCTCTTTGCCCGAACCTTGTCTACTGACCGGGTGGGATCCTGCTGGGATGAGAGTGACTTAAATGTTGAAATGTAGGAGAGAAGCAATAGTGTGTTTTTTATTTGTTTCTTCACTAATGTAAATAGCTTTACATGCGTCATCAGTGCAGTTTACATATAAAGTCAGATTTTTTCTTTAGTTGCCTAAACCCCACTCAGTCTCATTGGCAGGGATCTTTCTTCTAAGGCTTTCCTTCCACTCCACTCCTGACTGTCCAAACACCTGAGAGTTTACCCAGTTCAGAGCCATCATTTCAGCTTCAGATGTCAGAGACGCATCCGTCTGCCACTGTCATCACTTCAGTCTCCGCCACATGGTGTCGCTGTTGAGCCCTGGTCCTGTGCAGCTCTAGGGTTGTATGCTTCTCAGGTTCCAAGGGGCAAACATACAAATATCCTTACTTGGGCCTACACTGATGGTTTGCACACATGTGCAGCTACTGTTCCCAAAGCATCACTATTCTGCCAGAATAGCAGGTCTCGCAGAGTTTCTGGACTCTGCCCACACTTTGCTGGAACCTGTCCAAGTCCCCTTTCGGGTAGTTCCCTTTGGGGTGCTTGATATTCTTTCCTGTTAGAGGAAACCAGTCAGTCATTTCAATTCAAAGAACTAGCCCACTGGTCTTGAACCTTCAACACTGGGCCTCACATGAGGTGCCTTTACCAGAATACAAAAATCCAACTATTCCTTTCCGCAAGGATATTGGGTACCAACTCATCTGACACTGACATAATTAAGGAAGGCCTCATAACACTTATTCTCATCCTGACAGACACCTGCTTCAAGGTGACTGCTGTCTTTGCCCCAGACATAGACAGACTGGCATCCTTTAAAATAGGTTGGCAAACTCTAGCCTGCAGCCCGACCCGTTTCGTAAATGAAGCTTTAATGGAACACAGTCTCGCTCGTTAAGTATAACCTATGGTTGGTTTCCTGCTACATCAGCCAAGCTGAGTAGATGTGACAGAGACCGTATGTTGGCAAAGCCTTTCATTGGCGCTCTGGGCTTTGACAGAAGAAGTTCGCTGACCCTTGATTAAAAAGATCCCACCTCACCAGTTCTCTGTCATGTTTACACTACTTCGTGTACTTCTCCATCCCACCGCATGAAATAGGTTTCATTTGTCCTATTTTAGAGATGCGGAAGTTGAAGTTCGGAGGGGTGCAATGACTGATCTGTGTTCACACAGTCAGTTTCAAACACAGGCTACCCTGATCCAGGGCTGGGGAGTCCACTTCTTTTGTTTGTTTCTTTTTTCTTTTTTTCTTCTTTCTTTTTGGTTAACTTTTTCAAAGTTGCAAACACACACAAACTTGGGAGGAAAGTAAAATGATCTCCTGTGTATCCGTCTTCCAGTTTTAAGACTTCTGCACAGTTAGCCAGTCATATTTCATCTATCTTCTCTTGCCTTATTTTTTATGGGGTACTTCAAAGCAAATTCCAGATATCATATCACTTCATCCAGATAGTCTTCTAGGGTCTTGTAGTAGCAAACGTGCAAGGGGCCATCTGGTGGGAGGAAGGTGGTCCTTGGAGGCCGCTCTGGGCTCCCTGCACGGCCAGCTTGGTCTGGGGAGCCCAGAGGCCCTGGGGAGAGATGCAGAGAGGAGGCATCTGCTCGTGTCATCTCCCCAACCAGGGAAGAAGCAGCTGCCAGACGCCCAGCTCCTGAGCCATCGCTTCCTGCTCAGGAGGAAGTTCATACCCGACCCCCAGGGCACCAACCTCATGTTCGCCTTCTTTGCACAACACTTCACCCACCAGTTCTTCAAAACTTCTGGCAAGATGGGTCCTGGCTTCACTAAGGCCCTGGGCCATGGGGTGAGTGCCTAGGAGGAGCTCAGGGCTTTTCTGGGCCTAACTTGGCACGTGCAGGGTGTCGCCAGTGGGGCAGGACCTCCTGATGACCTGAGTGGACCCTCTCTCTGACCTCAGGTAGACCTCGGCCACATTTATGGAGACAATCTGGACCGTCAGTATGAGCTGCGGCTCTTTAAGGATGGGAAACTCAAGTACCAGGTAGGGATGAACATGGGGATGGGGCTTTGGGAAGGGCCTTCCACCAAGGTCTTCCCTGGCAGAGGCTGTTGGGGGCCCCGGGTGGTGTCCTGAGAGGACCAGCCACAGGAGCTGGAGGTGACAATCAACCCCGGGAGAAGGTGCCATGCCAGGGATGCAGACAAGCAGACATGGCCTCTTCTGTCCTCCAGGGAGGTAGATTTTAGGGCTCGATCGGAGATGGGCATTTCCAGTTTGCCTTTGTTCACTAACTTTTCCCACCATATTAATTGGGCACCATGAGGTGCCTAGCACAGTTTACGGAGCAGCGATCATCCTTACGGCCCCTGCCCTCCAGGAACTCTCAGCCACAGATGTAGCATTAGGACGCTAGTCCCACGACGTCATTTTGTCTGAATGTTTAGCCCTGTCCAATAGAAATATGTGAACCACAGACGTAATTAACACCTTTCTAGTGGCCACATTAAAAGAGGTAGAAAGAAAAGTGAAATTGATTTTAATAATCTATTTCATCGAACACCTATATATCCAGAATATTATCATTTCAACATGCAATCACTACCAAGATGATTGACACAGTATCTCACATTCTTTTTTTCTTTATGCTAAATGTTAGAAATCTGATCTGCATTTTCACACTTACAGCACATCTCAATTTGGCTGCTAAATTTTCCCTGGGGATACTGGGTCTGTATTTAGATTTCATAAAATGTACAGTCGAAAAGGTAGAATCACGTGCCCCAGTTTTTCTAAGCGCACTTAAAGATTTTCCCAATAGCGGAAGTATCTGCTTCGAAATTTAAATCCCAGTGAAATGAAACAAACAGCTGAGTTCTTCATCCACACAGGCCACATTTACAGTGATCCAAAGCTACCTGGAGAGGCTACCACACTGAACCGTGAAAATCTAAACAAACAGAAACCAAACTAAAAAGTTCACGGCTGAATCTTTAGGGCTAACAACAGTACTAGGCACATAGCAGGTCCTCGGTGTGTATTTACTGAGTGAATGAAGAAACTGCCATCTGATCGATTACACTGGTGATAACCGCCACTGGGGAGAAGCCACGAGAGTATGCACAGGATGGGGCAGTCTTCCCTAGGAATTACGCGTAAACCAAGAGTTGCATGAAGTTTGAGGAGGAGTTAAGGGGAAAGGGCTTTCCCGGGTAGCACGAGCCAAGGCTTGGAGAGGGGAAGCGGCCCGAGTGATTGTGGGTGAAGGTGGAGACCTCTGCGGGGCTATGTTAAAGATTTCTGATTATTGCCCGGAGCAGAGAGAGGACTCGGAAGGGGTGAAGCCAGGGTGTGATACGAGATGTGGGTTTTTAAAAAAGATTGCTCTGGCTGCAGTGCTGAGAATGGGAAGCCTGGGGGCAGGAGGAAGAGTAAGGACCACTTCCAGAGGAGTCGGTGGAAAATGAGGGCGGGTTGGAAGCCAACGGTGGTAATGAGGATAGGGAGAAAGGGACCCATTTAGGAGGTAAAATGGGCAAGTCTTGATTAGGGAGGATGGGCAGGCTCCCATGTGATGCGGGCAGCTGTATGCAGGAGCGGGAGGGAGTCGGATGTGGTAGGTGCAGGCACCCTGCCCCGTCCCCAGGTTGCCAGGTGGCCCCATCCTGCAGATGCTGGACGGAGAGATGTACCCGCCCTCAGTGGAAGAGGCGCGTGTGTTGATGCACTACCCCAAGGGCATTCCGCCCCGGAGCCAGATGGCCGTGGGCCAGGAGGTGTTTGGACTGCTTCCCGGGCTCATGCTTTATGCCACGCTCTGGCTGCGTGAACACAACCGCGTGTGTGACCTGCTGAAGGCTGAGCACCCGACCTGGGGAGATGAGCAGCTCTTCCAGACGGCCCGCCTCATCCTTATAGGTGAGGACTCCAAACCAGCCCTGTTCTGGAAGGTCGTGCCTTCTGTCCTGAGATGGAGGAGATGGAAGGCTTGGGGACAGAGAACAGGGGATGGAAGGCTTAGGAATCCTAGCTCTTCTGCTTAGTAGCTATGAGACCTGGAGCAGGCCTATTCCCCTGTGTGAACCTCAGTTTCCAAATCTGGACATTGGGGATGATGATGGTTGTAAGGATTTGTTGAGATGATGAATGGGAAGGCACTCAGCACATAGTAGGCCTTTGGAAAATGGCTGTGATAGTTGACATTAGCTGGGTGACTGGCAGCTGATTTCATTAGCCATCCCAAGTCTCATTGTCCCCAGGTACTGCCCCCAAATGCACAGTGACATCCTCAGCCAGTTCAGGTCAGGCCCCAGGTTCCCTGGCCTTCAGAAATCCTCGTTTCCTGCCCTGCATGTAGCGGCCTTCCTGGAGTTTGGTAGTGTCTAGATGACTCAGGGACAGGATATTTTTGTGTCTCCTACGGGGACGAGTCTGCAGCTTAAAATGTCAGATGGTTTCCTGCCTAGAAGCTTGGCCTCTGACACCCCCGCCAGACCAGACCGTGTTCACTCTGAGTCACCAGTAAGCCCCTCCCCCATCTCTGGGCACCTCTGGGGATGGCTGGTCCCAATTATATTGCCTGATTCACTGGAGCCTGGAAGAGCCAGGCAACAGGAATAGGTGCAGCCTAAAGAAGAAGAAAGGGCTGGTTCTGACGTCCCAGCATTGCAGGGACCTTGCCCAGAGAGGGCAAGTCTGTGGCTGGAGGCTGCCCAGCATATTGACCAATGATAAAGCTGTGACCAAGCTCTGAGCAAAGGTGATGAAGGCGTATATCCAGTGCTTCATTTAACCCCCCCAGCAACCTTATGAACCAGATATGATTACTCTTGCTGTGAAAATTAAGATTCAGAGAGGGCAAGTGAATTCTCCAAGACGACTCAGCAGAGGAAGACTTGAACCAGGTCCGGTTGCCACCAAGGTTTATGCTGTTTCTGCCACTTCACAGGGGGCGCTTGTTCCTGAGTGGGGAGGGGTTGCGAGCTGCAGTCTGATCTTTAGTGAATGTTCGAGTACGGGGAGGGCATGTCCCCTCACACTTACCTGTGTGCTCCTACTTCCCACCTGCGTGCATCGACACCTGCTATGATGCCAGTCCCGTGCCAAGCAGTTCAGATGCTCTTATTCTCTCCTCCCAACAACCCTATGAGTATTATTGTTCTGATATTATTATAACACACATTCCACAGATGTGAAAGGGAAAGTGAATTCAGAGAGACTAGGTCACCAGGCCCAAGCACGAGTGGCTAGAAACAGTGAGACCAGGATTTGGACCCAGGTCGGCTATTGCAAACCCAGTGGGCCCAGATCAATTTGCTAAAAGCCCATTTGTCTAAGGCCGATTGGCCAAAATATCCGACTCTTTTAATATCTAGGTGACCAGTTTTCATTTGGTTGCGGAATGTTCAGTTTGTTTCCTCCCTGGCTGTGCTTTGTAGCTGGTTACTGAGGGCGCAGAGGGAAATCTATGCATAAGAATTCTGATGTGTCCGATGTGTAAGAACTATATTTGGGTCTAGATTCACCTCTGTCCTCAGTGTCCCTGTCTTGCTGCTGCAGCTGCTTTCAGGGGGGTCTCTTCCACTCACCCCACCCCCTCCCTAAGTTAACCTCCACTTTTCCAAGTTTTCATGGGCTGTGGGAGGGTGGTCACCCAAGGGTCCCACGACCAGTTCTCAGACACTTCCTTGGCATGTCCTGGTTAGCTGGGCCCACAACCTCCCTTTGGAATGTAGGCACACCTGGCAGGTTCTCGTCAGTCCACCCGGAGACAGGAAGTTCCGTTTTTACACCCCTTCCCCAAAAGGCACATGGATGTAGCCAAATAAAACAAAACAACAATAACAGCCCTAAAGAAACACAAAGCAAGTCCCTCGCCATGAACCGGCCTGCTTCCCAAGCCGCTGGCGACATGGTGTGCTCTGCTGACCCTGCTCCCAGGGGAGACCATCAAGATCGTGATCGAGGAGTATGTGCAGCAGCTAAGCGGCTACTTCCTGCAGCTCAAGTTCGACCCGGAGCTGCTGTTCGGCGTCCAGTTCCAGTACCAGAACCGCATTGCCATGGAGTTCAACCATCTCTACCACTGGCACCCGCTCATGCCTGACTCCTTCAAGGTGGGCCCCCAGGACTACAGCTACGAGCAGTTCCTGTTCAACACCTCCATGCTGGTGGACAACGGGGTGGAGGCCCTGGTGGACGCCTTCTCTCGCCAGAGCGCTGGCCGGGTAAGCCTCGAGGGAGCCTCGGTGAGGGCAGGTGGGCTGTGGGATCCGACAGACTTGGATCCAAATCCCAGTCTTCTTCTCTGAAACGTGAATGGGGACAGTGTCACTCCTTCAGGGCGTCTGTGAATTCCTTCGTTCATTCTCTTGTCCTTTCGTCCGCTCAGCGATACCAGGCATTGGTGGCTCCAGCTGCTGGGGCTATAGTGGGGACCAAGGTCAGTGTGGTTCTTGGGTCCTTGTCCTTTTGGTGCTTATATCTTAGAAAGGAGCAATAGTTATACAACGGCTAGCATCACTGAGCACTTGTTTCATGTTAGGCCCTGTACCAAGAGCTTCTCTGATGTGAATTATTTAAACAAGAAAGAAGAAAAGGGCATGTTAGGAACCACAGTCCACACAATCTCCCAGAGCCCACAGTGCTCTGGGAATGCAGAGAGAAGCTGCTGAGCCAGAGCTGGGGACTGTGGATAGGGAAATGATGTCTGAGCAGAGATCCGAAGGATGCGCAGGGACCTCCCAGGGAGAGGGGTGGTATTGATGGCAGGGGCCATGGCATTGCAGATGGCGGGCACAGCGTGGCAGAGGCCCCGAGGTCAGAGGGCATGGCAATGGGAGGGTCAGGAGGACATTCAGGGTATGGTAATACACGTGAAGATGTCTGCTCACACTGGCTCTTCAGTACATCATAGGCCTCTGTTACGGGCTGAATGTCCTCCCCACCAATTCATATGTTGAAAGTCCTGACCCCCAATGTCTCAGAATGTGACTGTATTTGGACAGTCTTTAAAGAGGTAATGAAGGTTAAATGGGGCCATTGGGTGGGCCCTGGTCTGATCGGGTTCTGGTAAGAAGAGGTGAGGACACAGACGTGCACCGAGGGAAGCCAGGGGGAGAGGTGAGGATACAGACGTGCACCGAGGGAAGCCATGGGGAGAGGTGAGGATACAGACGTGCACCGAGGGAAGCCAGGGGGAGAGGTGAGGATACAGACGTGCACCGAGGGAAGCCATGGGGAGAGGTGAGGATACAGACGTGCACCGAGGGAAGCCATGGGGAGAGGTGAGGATACAGACGTGCACCGAGGGAAGCCATGGGGAGAGGTGAGGATACAGACGTGCACCGAGGGAAGCCATGGGGAGAGGTGAGGATACAGACGGGCACCGAGGGAAGCCATGGGGAGAGGTGAGGATACAGACGGGCACCGAGGGAAGCCATGGGGAGAGGTGAGGATACAGACGGGCACCGAGGGAAGCCATGGGGAGAGGTGAGGATACAGACGGGCACCGAGGGAAGCCATGGGGAGAGGTGAGGATACAGACGGGCACCGAGGGAAGCCATAGGGAGACGACAGCCATCATGAGCCTCAGAATGACAACTTGGCTGACATCTGGATCTTGGACTTCTAGCCTCCAGAACTGTGAGGAAATACCTTTCTGTTGTTTAAGCTACCCAGTTGATGGTTATGGTTGTCCTAGAAAATGAATCCAGCCTTTCCCCCTGGACTCCCTAGCGAGTTTCCTCCTCAGTCTCCCACGTCCTCCAGCTCAGCTCCCCTCATCCCTGTTTCTCTCTAATCTTTGTCCATGAGCCTTATCAGGAAGTTGTGACACCATATGGCTTTCGGTTTCCTCCTGGTTTTGCCTGAAATTAGCATACGTTGCCGCCAGTGGGCAGCTGCTGGCTGCTTTGTGGCCTCTCTTCTCTGTGGGGACACAGACACCAACAGCGACGACAGCTTTTGTGTGGGGCTGCATGTTTCCAAAGAATCTTTAAGGCAGGACCAGGACGACGCGCGTGAAAAGCCCTGTTGTTTTCTGGCGCAAGGCAGAAGGGCGACAGAAGTGTCCTGACTCACGGGACATTGAGGAGAGCATGCGAAGTGATAAAACAAGGCTTCCCTTGATAACACCACACATGGCCACCCTCTTGGGGGTCACCACTGTGATAACTGCTTTGCCTACTTTATCTCGCTTATTTCACAACCACATCAGGTGGATGCTCTTACCCTCCCCATTTTTTGCATAGGAGGAGATTGAGACTTAGCTTCAGTCATTGGCTCAAGGTCCCCGTACTCGTTTCCTGCAGCTGCAGAAGGACTACCAGCCAGGTGGCTTTACAGCAGAAATTGGTCTTTCCTAGTCCTGGGGGCTAGAAGTCCCAAATCAAGGTGTCGGCCGAGCCATGCCCTCTCCGAGGCTCCTGGGGAGACCCTGTTGCATGCCCGCCTTCGGCTCCGGGCTGTTGCCAGCAATCCTCGGTGTTCTTTGGTTTGTTGAAGCATTGCTCCAACATGGTGTTCTCCCTGTGTCTCGGGCTTTTCTTTTATCAGGACGTCAGTCATTGGATTAGGGACCACCCTACCAGAGTGTGACCTCTAATTGCATCTGTTTCCAGATAAGGTCACATTCAGAGCTTCTGGAGGTTAGGACTTCAACCTATGTTTTTGGTTGAGCTGAGATTGGCACCAGCCTCTGCTTGCCTTGCTCCAACATGTGTGATTTCATTCACCCAAATATGCTTTTCCTATTTCCCATCCAATGATACGTGTTCTACCCAAATGGAACCCTTAAGCATTAACATTATCAATTCATCTTGAACAACAACAGAGCCTTCTTCAGACCAAAGTTCCTTAATAGTAATGAATCAGAATATTTTTTTCTGGAGCCTTCTTTATCTCACCAGCTTACCTGGGCTTTGAACCCTATGCCCCGCCCTCCTCAGGATACCTTATTATCCACTGGTCTTGAAGTTAAACTTCTAGTTAAGCTAAATGTGTTTATATATCAGTTTTCATGGCAAGATTTTAGCTCCGTCCTTGCTAGCTTATGAGCATTGCCTTCCCAGAAGGCTGGGCAGAAGGAAGGAGTAATGGCCGTGGTCACCTGCATTCCTGTGAGTGACCTTATCTGGTCTGAATGGAGTGACTTGATACTCTGTCTTCCTTCCTTCTAGCTCTGAGTCTTAGTGGCGGCTGGTTACTAGGAGTTCACTTTTTTTTTGAATTTTTTTTTTTTTATTCCTCACCTGAGGATATTTTTCCATTTATCATCAGACAGAGTGGGAGGGAGGGGGGGGAGAGAGAGAGAGAGAGAGAGAGAGAGAGAGAAACATTGATGTGATAGAACCACATCCATTGGTTGCCTCCCACATGACCCGACCAGGGCCGGGGACAAACTGCAACCGAGGTACGTGCCTTTGACCGGAATCGAACCCGCGACTCATTGGTCCATGGGCTGACGCTTTAACTGCTGAGCCAAACAGGGGTTCACTTTTTAATACTAGATACTTGATAAATTTTGTTGCATCTCAACTCTACGATACAGGGAATGGAAAGCAATAGAAATTCTCTGGCAGAACTGATTTGGAGAGAGACAGGCACATGCCAGTTCTGTCACGTACAATATTAAAAATGTCTCAGGAAAGCCCTAATGTGTCCATCCATCCCTTTGTTTCTAACCTTTGCTGGTCCAGAAAGCCTCCTGTCCCTTCAGATTTCATTTCCAGAGCGAGAGCGCCTGTCCCCTCTGCTTGGATCCTGGCTCTGGTCATACTGGCCATCTCCTCTGCAAAGTCCTCATTGCTGAACCTAATAGTTCCAGAACTTTCCTTCATAGGACCAGGCCCCCAGCACGGCGAGGGCTAGGTTGAGCCTTGCTGCTGTCCCAGCTCAGGAAGGACTCCTGGCCCGAAGTGCTTTTCCAGGACAGTGTGGCCAGGTTCTCAGCCCACAGCTGTGTTCATTTCTTGGCAGATTGGTGGGGGTAGGAACATGGACCACCACGTCCTGCACGTGGCCATAGATCTCATCAAGGAATCTCGGGAGCTGCGGCTGCAGCCCTTCAATGAGTACCGCAAGAGATTCGGCATGAAGCCCTACACCTCCTTCCAGGAGTTCACAGGTGAGCAGCTGTTTCCTGGACACGGTCCAGGCCCTCAAGGCACTTGCCCTGAAGTGAGGGTGACATCGAGGAAACAGAAGGGGCCCACACATGTGGCCAACACTGTGGCTGGGATTACAGGGGGTGTGGGATGGCAAATGACCCCACTTGGGGAGAGAAGCTGGCTTCTGAGCTGGGTTTGAAGGATAAAGGGGGATTCTGGGTAAAGAATGGAGGGAAGAGCATTCTAGGTAAAGGAACAGAGAGTGCAAAAGCACAGAGATCAGAAAGAACGAGTCTACTTCAGAGAACAGTCGTAGGTGTGGCTGGAGCAAGGAGCTTATGTGGGGGTGGGGCAGGGGTAGTGATGGGAGGTTGGGGTCAAATTGCATAGAATCTTGGATTTTATGCTAAAGATTTTGGGTTTTATTCTGTCTAGTGGATCCTAAATATTCATTTGTGGACCAGTTAGCTAAGAATCGCTTAGAAAACTGATTAGAAATACCAAATCCTAGATGTCTCTCCCAGAGACTCTGAGTCAGTAGGCCTAAGTGGTGCCCAAGACCATGTGTGTGTGTGTGTGTGTGTGTGTGTGTGTGTTATTGTTGCTGATCCCCAGCTGTTGGGCAGCCAAGTTTGAGAACCCTTGTCACAGACAATGGGAAGCCACTGAAGGGTTTCGATGAGGGTGTGACATGATCCATGGCTGTGTACAAGTGCCCCAGGGAGGGCGGATTTGAGGAAACAGATAGGGAAGTTCAATGTCTGTCTCCTGTGATAGTCCAGAGAGGCGGAAGTAACTCTATCACTCAGTCTCTGCGTGAGCTTCGACAAGTTACATTACATCTCTGAAGTCCAGTAGAACGTAGGCTCGTAGGGCAGGGTTAGGCCTTAAAGTCTGCCTGTGAAGGGAACAAGATGGATAGCTTCTCCCTGTTGTAATGATCAGGTAATCAGGACACGGAGAAGGGAGATGAGTTGCAGATCCAGGCCCTTGATTCCTTCTTTAGTAGCAAATTCCTTTGTAGATGTAGCCCCGGAGAAGGGTCAGTCAGCCAGGCCCGATTTCAGGGCATGTGCTCAATTGCTCCAACTGTTTTTCTGAAGTCCCTTGTTTTCCCCAGGAAAAAAGTGGACCTAGAAGTTTCCCTCCCCAGATGAACCTCAGTGGGTGGTGTGATTCTGACTCTAGCTTCTCCCCCTTGTAGGAGAGAAGGAGATGGCGGCCGAGTTGGAGGAGCTGTATGGAGACATCGATGCCTTGGAGTTCTACCCAGGATTGCTTCTCGAGAAGTGCCATCCAAACTCCATCTTTGGGGAGAGTATGATAGAAATTGGAGCTCCCTTTTCCCTCAAGGGCCTCTTGGGGAACCCCATCTGTTCTCCAGAGTACTGGAAGTCGAGCACGTTTGGTGGCGAGATGGGCTTTAACCTTGTCAAGACGGCCACACTGAAGAAGCTGGTTTGCCTGAACACCAAGACTTGTCCATATGTGTCCTTCCATGTCCCCGACGACACCCCCCAGGACGATGGGCCTGGTGTGGAGCGGCCATCCTCAGAGCTCTGAGGACAGCAGCGTTCTGAAGGGTAGAGCTTTTTCCTTGTCTTTCCAGAGTGCTGAGGCCAAGGTGAATAGTCTTAAACGCTGGGTTTCTAGTTTGGCACCGAGAGTATATCGGGGTTGAAATTTAGAACTTTGTGTCTCTCACCCATCATGTGGGATATTGTGGTCTTGTATGGCATCCGAGAATGCTGAATTCCTGGTTAACCATCCGGAATGTTAGAAGTGGTTCTTATTGGCATGCCAGAAAACTGGGTTCCTGGTTGACAACCGAGAATGTCAGATTTCTGGTTGATTTGGAATATAGACATTCTAGAATGCGGAGCCCCTGATGGAATCATCTAGAACGTCAGTGTTCTTGTTTTGCATTCTAGACTTCTGGTTGGCAAGTCAGAATGTTGTGTTCCTGGCTGCTGATCCAAAATAGTGGCTGGAATGCCAGACCAATCCTGGCCTGAATGTCTAGAATGTTGATTTGATTCATTTTCCTGGTCAGGGAGATATCCACAGAGCAGGAGAATCTAATGTCTAACAAGAATGCAGTGATGAGGCAAGGAGGTGGGTGTTCTTTCTGGGACCCCGACTTAGACCCTGGTCCGAGGATATAGAGAGAACAAGTGGGCTTTTTCCAGGCCACTCTGTCTCCATCCAGATCTTGACTCATGGCAGCTGTTTCTCATGAAGTGAATAAAGTTCTCTTTCCAAATCGTCTGCTGTGTATCTCTTTTGATCGCATCCTCAGAAGCAGAGGCAACACAGAAATGACCTTTCTCCACGCCACAGCCAGATGTGCTCAGGGTTGCAGCAGGGAACTTTCCACTGGGATCCCGGGGGCTGGTCACAGTCCTGATCTTCCCAATGCTCCATTCACCCCCTGGGTTAGGCGACACCACTTCTAGGCAGCTCTCCTAAAACACACAACTCCCCAGCCCCAGGAGAGGTAGCATTCAGCTCCCTCTGGCTGATGAAAACAGCTTCCTCCCTTATAGAGCGTACAGCAGAGATGAAGGGCATCTGGGGAGGAGAGCACCTACTGTGTGCCAGTTTTACACACTTCATTCTCCTGAAGGAGGTGGTATAAAAATCCCCATTTCGAAACGGAGGAAACAGGGACTCTGGGTAGTCACATGACATGCCCCCACAGGTGCCAGAGCCAGGTTGGGACTCAGGTCTGGCTGAGCCTAGAGCTGTGCCCCACCCTACCCTACCCCGACCCCTGCCATCTAGGTTCCTCTAGCTTCCTGGTTTAACTCAGTTCCAGGCTTGATCTCATCTGCCTGGCTCAGGATCAAAGGCAGGAGGTGGGGGGTGCAGCCTTCAAGTGACTTGCGTACTATTTGTTCAATCAGAAATATTTATCTTCTTAACGGCTTACTACATGCCAGTTATTGTCACGGGCAGCTGGGGGCCACTGGCACGATGGAGACAGACAGGGCTTCTGCGAATGGAGCTCCGCTTCCAGTGGGGGAAGAGCAGACAGGTCAATAAGAAAACAATAAGTGTGATCTCCCTGCTGACTCACTCTGCTCTGCCCTCCACTGCTTGACCCCTGAGCACATAGACAGACCCTCTCCGCAGCCACATAGGCCCTCCATAGCCGGCAGAGAGAGGAGAGAGGTCAGAAGGGTAAGGGAAGAGGTTGAGAAAGGTCCTTCATGCTCTGTACTTAGGGCTTTAGAGATCCTGGGGGAGAACAGTAGCCCAGGAACAACGGGGCAAATGGGGTCTAAGCTGAGGGTCCTTGGGGCTGGGCCTCCTGACTCATGGTCCAGAAAGCCCTTGTTTCTCTTTTGTTGCCTGGAGCTGCCTCCATTTCCTCCTGGCCCTGTTAATACAGAGAATGCAATCTTTACCTGCTCCCCCAGTGGCTCTGATCTGGAAGGATCCTTTGGGTGCTGGAAAGTGGGCATGAAGTGCTTGTGTCTTGTCTTACTTGCCCATACCCTTTCTGCTGATACCCCTACTTTGCCTGAGAATCCACCTGTCTTGTTCATTTCAGTCTTGGTGGCTCCATCGGTGACCCTCTCCTAGCCAAAGGTGGACCTGTGAATCAGTCCTGGCCAATCAAATGCCCCCTCCTGATCAGTTGGCCCTGAGTGGAGTTGCCTGGGGGTTGAGATGACAGACTCTGACTCATCCCCATAGCTGGGCTCTGAAAAGCCTGTCTATTGCTCCTGCTTCACCAGGGAAGCCTGCATTCCTGACCTCAAGACTAGCTTTGCCTTCCATCCTTGGGGCTGCTCCTGGAATCGAGACCGGTCAGAGTTGGGGTCCGTTGCTTGCAACCAAACCTTAACAGCTGCTGGCCTGAGGGGACAGAGCAGTACGACGGCTCTGGGAGGAATTTTCATCAGCGGAGACACAGACTAGTGCTTTAGAAAGCTGGACAGAGAGCAGAGCAGGAAGAACCGGAGGCCAGCAGAACAGTGAGGAGGCTGTGGCCACGGTCCAGCTGAGAGACAATGGCAGCAGTGGGCCAGGCGAAGGGCTGTGGGATGGGAGGAGGGGATGGTTTCAGTGACAGTCTTGTCTTGAATGCAGCTGCCTAGGTTGAATGGACTTTGCTTTGTATGGACAACTGTGTATGAAATTTTTGCAAATGAAAACTTCGGTCAAATGCACCAGGAAGGCTTCCTTAAAATGAAAGATCTTCATGCTCACAACACGCATGCCCATTCCTGGAATTTCGATTTGGCTGGTGTGATGGTTAGTGTTGCTTCATCTTGGCTGGACTACAGTTATTTAATCAAAAACTAATCTAGATGTGGCTGTGAACGTACTTTGCAGACATGGTTAACATCTCTAACTGGCTGACTTTGAGTAAAGTAGATCGTTGTTTATAACGTGGGTCCGCCTTATCTAATCAGTAGAAAGAGCCTTAAGAACAAAAACTGAAGTCTTCTGAGAAAAGAAATTCTGCTTCAAGACTGCAGCACCAAACCTGAGTTTTCAGCCTGCTGGCCTGCCCTATGGATTTCAGACTTGCCAACACTGACAATCATGTGAGCCAATTCTAAAAATAAAGCCACGCACGCACACACATATGCACACACACAGACACATATATGCGCGCACACACACACACACACACACACACACACACACACACACACACACATACATATACAGATATCCTACTGGTTCTGTTTCTCTGGAGAAGGCTGACTGATAGAGTAGTGATTCCTTCAAGGCTCTCAGCACACACGACAGAACACCCCCGGGCCCATTTAAGCAGGAAGGAATTTATCATAGGACACTGCGTAGCTCATGGAAACACTGGCAGGACCAGAGGACTGGGCTCGGAGGCGTCATCCCTGGAAACAGCAGCTACTGCTGCAGGGAGATGCCTCTGCTGCTGCCAATGCATGCAGGCCTCTCAGCTCGGACCTCTGCTGCCCAAATCCCGCTCCTGCTGCCCATGAAAGCTGGCTGTTTCTACAACCACCCTGGCCAGAGAATGGTTCTGCATGGCTCCTGCTTCCCCACTTTTCTCTACTTGGAATGAAAGTCATTTTCATTTTGCATCTGATTGGCAGAGCCTAGCTCCCATGCCTGCATTCCAGCTCCAAGGGAGGGTGGGGCAGTGAGTTTTCTGGCTTGCACCTTGGGGAAATTCTTCATACGTGGGAAGGGTGTTCCAGGGGCTGGGAAACACGGGTGGTCTAACTCAGCAGATCTGCGTTTTTAGTTCTGTTTTGCCTCTGTGGGCTTGAGCCCTAAAACCGCAAAGAACATCACAGTGGCACCATGGTTGACCTGGCAACAGCTCAAAATAATTGCAAGCAAAGAACTCGAGAAGTCACAGTATGCATGTACAAAACAGCAGTGATGCCAAGACTGCAGCCCACTCTGTAGAGACACAGACCACTCTGCTGATAAAAAAAAGTGTCAAAATGGGCCCTGGTCGGTTTGGCGCAGCGGTTAAGAGCTTCGGCCTGCGGTCCATAGAGACCCGGGTTCGGTTCCCACTGGGGGCACGTGCCTTGGTTGCAGTTTGTCCCTGGTCCTGGTTGAGGTCGTGTGGGTGGCAGCCGGTCGATGTGTCTCTCTCGCATCGATGTTTTTCTCTCTCTTTCTTCCTCTCGCTCTATGCAAAAATGTCCTTGGGTGAGGATTAAAAAAAAAAAAAGTGTCAAAATGGTAGGCGTGCCCACAACCCACTTTTCTACTTATGCATGCTTTCCTATAAAAATGGACTTGAAACTAAAATAGCTTTACGTGAATGACAGTAAGGAATATTAAAACATCAAAGATGTCTTTATAGGGCACTGTTAAGGGAGTTACAGTGAGACACTTTCACTATCTTACTTGTTATTCATGTTTGGTTTCCTCCCAGGCTGGGGCTCAACACTCCTTTTGCTCTCAATTTCTATACTTTTGACTGAAAAGCCCTTTGAACCATCTGCACTTCAGGTGTGGTGTTTTGAGTTTCAGGACGATGTGGCAGGGCATTACTGCAGACTTCCGTGGCAGGTTCCCCCCACCCCTTGGAAGATAACATACGACAAAGTGCGTGCATTTTTACAGAAGTATAAACTCAAGTAACCCCCAAAGAAATCAAGATTTAGAACAATTTCCAGCGCTCTAGAAGGCTTTTTTTGTGTGTGTCTTCCCTGGCAGAAGCCTCCAAAATACAACCACTATTCTGACTGCAGTCACTGTTGATTAGTTTGGTCTGCTTTTGAATTTCACTTGAATAGAGTCATACAGTACGTTTTTTTGTGTGTCTTTCTTTTGCTCAACATGGCTGTTGGCATCCATGTTGCTGTGTGTCAGCAGTTGACCTTCATTGCTGAGTAAATATTTCATGTAAACCACAACCGACTTATTTAGTCACCAGTCAATGGACATTTGCGTTTTTCCTCATTATTTAGCTATTATGAATAAAGCTACCTCTTTGGCAGATTTTCATCCTTATGACAAGGGCTCTATGTATTTATTTATTTTTAATTTTTTCCCCTTTATTGATTTTAGAGAGAGAGGAAGGGAGAGGGAGAGTGAGAGATAGAAACATCGATGAGAGAGAACATCGACTGGCTGCCTCCTGCATGCCCCCCACTGGGGATTTGGCCCACAACCTGGGCATGTGTCCTGACCGGGAACCGAACTGGCAACCTCTTGGTGCATGGGTCGACACTCAACCACTGAGCCACATCAGCCAGACAACAAGGGCTCAATTTAAAATGTCATCTTTTATACATGTTTATTATGGAAAATGGTTCCCGTTCTCCATTCAAAATCCCTGCTGTGTTCCCTCGTGCTTTCTGGCCTGATGGAAAGAGAAAATGTGTTCACAAGTGTGACATGCACCATTAGATAAGGGAAAGGGAATATGTATTTACTGAGAACCTACACTGTGGCATGTACTTTACATGAACTCTTAAGAACATCCCTGTGAGTAGGTTTTCCTGTTTCACAAAGGAGGAAATGGAGGTGCTGAAAAGTTGGGTGGCTTGTCCAGAGTCATACAGCTACACGAAGTCGTAGGAGGCAGCAGAGAAATCCCGATGTGTGGCCAGTTTCCAACAGGTGCCCCACTGAAGACCTGCAGAAGCCGAGTCCCAGCAGGGATGGGATGGAGGCTGGAGGGTGCAGTGATGTGGTGGGCATGGCTGATGTCACTGCACTTCCAGATGACTCTGTTAATGAGCCTGGAACGGAGACCTCTGCACCATAGCATGCCATCTCTTGGTAATTCTTTTCCTCTTTAGGTGAGTGACGTTTTCTGTCCTCTCCCATGACTCACTTTTTCCAGGCTTGCTGTCTTTCCTCTGATCTACGACCTACACTCTGCAAACCACAATGATGTTCACTGAGAACTGGTTCCCTGAAGTCTGAAAAGCTGTTCCCATTTATCTCCCCATCTGCTTCTGACTTCCCTTCTCTGGCCCCCCTCCAGCCACACTCAGTGAAGCTCCCTCTTCGCCACCACAGGGACACCCAAGGGCCTGTTCTTGTCTTCCTTCTCAGTTCTTGCCTCACGAGAGGGACTCAGGACAAAGCCTGGTCTCCACCTCCTACCCATTTACCCCATGGGCTGAAGCAGGGGGTCTGGCGTGTTGTTTAAATTGTGGTAAAACACACGTAAATTGGAATTCTTCTTTGTATTTCACAGATGAGTTGACGGAAACGCAGAGAGAAATTTCTGCGAGGTCACAAAACCCGTAACTGGCAGAACCCAGAGCCAAAGGCTGTGTCCAACCCACGCCAAGCAGACCTTTCTAAGCTGAACGTGGCTTGGGGTCATGGCGATGCCTAAGCTCGTGTTCTTCCCACTCTGAAAGTCAGCAGTCACAAAAACTGCAGTTGGTACATGTTCAAATGACTTATGCTCTAGGAATTTTCCAGGATCTGGGACGCTGGGTTGAGGGAAGTAGCTCGATGGCAAAATCCCAGATCATGTGACACTGGTTGCCTCCACAAATCTTGAGATGACATGCCTGGCAGCAGAATAAGAAGAAATGGAGGGACCCCAAATGTGCCCCCTGGTTTAGGGGCTCATGCAGGGAAAGGCTGTAACACGTGCTAGACACCCGGGTTCTTGTCCAGTGGTCACTTAGGGGTTTCTTTTTGAGAGCTCGGAGTCCTGGTTCCCAGGACCATGTAGACTGATTTTCCTTGTGGTTCAGAAATGAAAGAAGTAATCGCATTCTCCTTGTCCGCAAAAAGAAAGGGGGATTTATTAGACTTATCAGAAAAGTTACGATATGGCATGTAATTAAGGCAGTTCTTTTCTGGCCTTCATGCTGTTAAGGCAAATCTCTTTTTGGACACCTCATGCCACATCATGCCAAACATACTAAAATGCATCTATATGCCCCATTTCATATAATTTACATATAGGTCAAGGTGGGTTTTCGTTGACTAGTTAACATATTGCACTTTGTGGACATTTCATTAAACATTTATCATTTCAATTTCATCATTTCATTTTAGTGTTGCAGACAATACATTATTTCTCCCAAGTCTCAAGTAATTCTGTAAGCCCTTGAGAAGCTCAGTGACCATCAGGCAATGTGCTCGTGGGTTTATTGAATCACCCAGCTTTGTGGCCTCTCTGGGTGACCCTGCGTCATCATTGTTGAGGAACCTTCTTCTCCTTGGTCTAAATCTGACCATCCTTCCCATGCAGCCAGACAAGAGATCAGAGGTGAGTTCTCTGTTGGTTTGGAAAAATATGGACATAAGTTCCCCATCTAAGTGTCTAAAGTGAAATATTTTTACATATCCTGCTTTATAAATATAGCCGAACAGGTAGCTGCCATTCAGAATGGCAGCTGTATCTTACTCATTAGCTGGTCTGGACACTTCTAATTGCTGTCAAACCAGGGAGAACATAGGGCGTCTCATCACTGAATTGACATTAAGCAGTGTGAACGTTTGCAAAGTATAGGAGTACCTGTGGGCATAACCTTGCTAGTGGAAGGGGGAGGGAATCCCCTGTAATTACTAGTCTGACTTCTGGCACCATAGATTAGTTTATTCTCCACCGCCCCTTAGTTTATTTATTCCCACTTAAAAAAATTGAGATATAATGACATACAACATTATATTACTTTCAGGTGTACAACATAATGATTCAATAATTGTATATATTGTGAAAAGCTTGTTCTCGAACTTCATGTGAATGGCATCATAGTATATGTACTTTTTGTTTCTGGCTTCCTCTGCTCAATGTAATGTCTTGTAAGATTTTCCATGTTTTTGTGTTTGTCAATAGTTTGTTCCTTTTTAATCTGGGTAGCTTTCTATTGTGTAAATATACAGAAATCTGTTTATCCTTTTACTTGCTGATGGACATTTGGGTTATTTCTAGTCTTGGCTATTATGAATACAACTATTATGAACATTTGATACAAAACATTTCTGGATATATATCTTCATTTCTCTTAGATAAATATTTGGAGTAGAATATCTGGATCATATCGTAAGTATATACTTAACCTTATAAGAAACTGCTAAATAGTTCTCCAAAGTGGTTGTACCATGTTGCATGCCCATCAGCAAGGTATGAGATTTTGGTTGTCTTTCATCATTGGCAACAGTTGATTATTATGTCTTTTTTAGTCATTCTCCTGGGGGGACTTCAGTGGGATCACACTGTAGTGTTAACTTTCATTTTCCTCATGATGATTGATGTTGAGGATCGATGGTCGTTTGTACCTCTTCTTTTATGAGGTGTCCACATTTTTTTTATTAGGTTGTCTGTCTTGTTATTGTTATAATATTGCAAATATTTTCTCCTCATCTGTGGTTTGCTCTTTCAAAAACATCTTGACAAAATCCAACTTACTATTTCCTCCTCTTATGGTTAGTGTTTTGTTTCCCTTATCCAGGAAATTTTGCTTATTGCAAAGTGAAGAAAGATATTCTCCCATGTCTTTCTAGACTTTATTCTCTAAAAGAGTTTATGTCAGGTTGGTATTATATCATCTTTAAATGTTTGATAGAATTGATCAACGAAGCCATCTAGGCCGGGAGGTTTTTCTTTGGGGAAGTTTGAAATTGTGAATTTAATTTTTAAAAGAGACATCAAATTATTTAGATTTTCCTTTTCATCTTGAGTTTTTTTCATAATCTGTGACTTTCAAGGAATTTGTTCATAGGTTGTTGAATTTATCAGCACAACGTGGTCCATACGATTCCTTTATTCTGCTTCCCGTGTCTGGAGGTCAGGTAGCGATGTCCTCCTCTGTCAGCCTCCATACTGATGCAGTGGCTTTTTGCTTGAGTTTTGGCCACCCTGCTACTCACGCTGGAGAGTAGCCTCAGGAGAAAGCTAATCCAATACGAACCTCACTCAGTGTGGTCCTTGCTTGTAAGGTTGATTGATTTCTATTTTCCACCTGCTTTTGCTTACTCTCCAAAGCCTTCAAACAAATATTCCCTCCCCAGAGTTTTCTTCCCAATGATTTACAATTATTAACATAGGTGGGTCAGGCTGAGACAAGCTGCTTTGTCAGCACTGGAATCAGAATCCTACCATCTGGCTGTATATTTTCTATTTGTCCCGCTGTTGTCCTCTCTTTTCTTGTCTGCTCTTGGATTAGTTATTTAATTTTTAAAATATGCTTTTGTTGATTTTTTAGAGAGAGAGGAAGGGAGAGAGAGAAAGAAACATCGATGTGAGAGAGAAACAAAGATCAGCTGCTTCCTGCACCTCCCTACTGGGGGTCAAGCCCACAACCCAGGCATGTGCCCTGACTGGGAGTCGAACCAGGACCTCTCAGTCCATGGGATGATGCTCCATCCACTGAGCCACACCGGCCGGGCAGATTCGTTATTTTTTAATATTCAATTTTTGCCCTTCTAATAGTTTGTTAGTTACAGGTTTGAAACTATTCTCTTAGTGCTTGCCTTAAACATTATACATACATTCTTTACTTATTAATGTCCAATATATATTAGTATATATATATTTTACCATATCTTGGCAAATGCAAGAACACTTAAGCTCTATTTCCTCCCCTCTTGCCTTCTGAGCTGTAGTTTTAATGTATTTTAATTCAACATGTATTTTAAATCTCACAAGACATCCTTACTATCAATGTAAACGGACACCAGTCATTTGGATTTAGTCACAAATGCATGTCATTTCTAACTGCGTTTGGTGCTTCCATCTGGGATAATTTCCCTTTCCCTCCCATGTTTCCTGTTAGTGCAGGACTTCTACTGTATGTGGTTATGCGCCTCCGTTCTGATTCCTTGCTCTGCTCTCAACACCCCGGGCTGTGATGTAGCTGAGCCCTCATTGGTACCTGTGAGGAGGAGGGTCGCTCTATTTTTCATTTTGGCTAGTCTTATAGGTTCTATTTTTGTCTTCCTATTCACTCCGCCTGAAATGTCTCTACTCTTATTGGTTCCCTTTCCCCCCAGAGCATCACTACCAGTCTCTCCTGTGGCCTGTTCTCAGCCCACCCCCAGAGCTTCCCTCTAGAAGTGATTCCTGCATGGCGCCCCCGTCACCCAGATCATGCAAACCTGCAGGGACAAGCTGATGTTAAAAGCATAAGGAAAAACGCTCAGGGAAATCTGTGGAGGAGGAGTCAGGCCTTAAAGGATGGCGACTAGGCATTAGTTAAGTGGAGAAGAGAGGCAGCTGTTACACTCACACCCGCAGACATGGAGTGTGACGTGTTTGGGGAACGCAGCGCGGTCCGGCATTTGATAGGGGGCATGGATGGTGCACACAGCTGGCACGCTCTCTCTCCCACTCGCGTCCATGGCAGACACTGCTGATCTATCACAGAGCATTATTTCTCACTGGCATTGAGCCTTGAATCATTCTCAAATTAGCACTCCAGACACTTAATTAAATAGTGGTAACTTCAGAGATGCAAACTTTGGTATTTTGGGAATGGGAGAACAATGAGTCATGACGAGAAGGGAGGCTGGGGAGTTCGGCAGGACCCAGAATGGGAAGCCGCTTTGGATGGTGGCGTTGGCCATGAAAGCCCCTGAGGAAGCCCAGAGCCGTGGGTGTGAAATACTCTCAGAAAAGTTTCAGTGCTCAGAGCTGCCTCTGTGGGGCCCGGTCTATTCTAGCATCTTGTTAATGAGGCTCCAGGGAAACGCCCTTTGAGAATTTTCTGGCTACCCTGCTTTAGCACTAATTAGCCACCCAGGAAAGTTCTTTGTGGTTTAATTAAGTGACATCTCTAGTTAAAAGTTTGGCTTCTCCTAAGTGAGTGGTGATCAGGAATTAAGCTTGGTCTCTCAGTGGATCAGTCTCTTAATTGGAAGCATAGCCCTTGGCTGTCACAAACTCCAAGTACTGCAGGGACAGAGGTCTTTCTCAGGCTAATCCATCACCCCTCCGGCCCCCGCTTCCCAATCAGACAAGCAGGGCTGTGGTGGGTCTGGTCTGGAATTATACCTAGAATTGAAGCACCAAGTTGGAGGGTGGGTCTTGAATAGTCGCCTCCAGTGATTTGTTTTGTGTTGAAGCAAGTGCACGAGTATAAAGATGGTATTGTTGAAGCTCTGAGGCAGAAGTGTGTTTGAGGAATAATAAAAGGGCAAGTGTACTGAACTGAATGAGCAGAAAGAGGCAGGGAATGAGGCCAGAGATGTCAGAGGGCCAGTTCATGTGGAACCCTGCAGACCATTGCAAAGATTTTGGCTTAAATGCTGAGCCACTTTTATCAATATTTTCTTGTCAATACATTTTGATCTTATTTAAAAAGCATTTCCCTAACCCAAGGTCTAAAATATAACTACCTTTATTTTCCACTAAGTATTTTATTTCTTAAAGTCAGGTTTTATTATACATAAAGCATAATTTATGTAGAATAACATTTATCCATGTTAAACATTCCATTCGATAGGTTTTGACAAATGTATAGGGTTATGCAACAATCACAGCCAAGATAGAGAACATTTTCATTATCCTGAAAATTTCTCTCCTGACCCTTTGTTGTCACTACTTTTCTCCTACTCCTAGCTCCAGCAAACACTGATTTCCTGTTTCCTATTCCTGAATGTCATACAAATAGAATCATATAGTATGTAGCCTTTTGTGTTATTTTATTTGGCTTCTTTCACTTTGCATACTGCTTTTGAGAGTCATCCAAGTTGCTGCACATATCAGCAGTTCATTCCTTATTATTGCTGAGTAATATTCCACGTACGGATATAGCACAGTTTGTTCATCCATTCATCAGTTGCTAGACTGTCAATTTAAAGCTGTTATCAACATTGGCCCACTATTCTTTGTGTAAACATATATTTTCATTTCTCTTGGGTAAATACCGAGGAGTGGGATTGCTAGGTTGTACGTTACATGTTTTAGGAAACTATTAAACCATTTTAAACAACTGTCAAAATGGAAACTGGTTATTCCATTTTGCAATGGATAGGATTTCCTCATTAGGACTTAGTATTGTCAGTCTTTTAGCCATTTTAGGGGATGTGGAGTGGTATCTCATTGTGGTTTTAATCTGCACTTCCCTAATGACTAATGATGTTGAACATCTTTCATGTGCTTATTTGCCATCTGTATGACTTTTTTTTGTCAGTTTAGATCTTTTGCCCATTATTTAGTTGGTTTTTTTTTTTGTCTTATTATTAATTTTGGGAGTTCTTTATCTATTCTGGATACAAGTCCTTAGCAGATATGTATTTTTGCAAACATTTTCTCCAAGTCTGTGGCTGTCTTTACATTTTCTAAAGAGTGTCTTTCAAATAGTAGATGTTTTAAATTTTGATAAAGTCGAATTTATCATTTTTTTCCTATTATGGTTTGTGCTTCTTGTTTCTTATTAAAAAAAAACATTTGCCTAATCCAAGGTTAAAAATATTTCTTCCATGTTTTCTTCTAGAAGTTTTATAGATTTAGCTCTTAAATTTAAGCCTATGATCCATTTTGAATTAATTTTTAAATATGGTGTGAGTTAAGGTTTAAAGTCTTAAAAAAAAAAATCATATGGATATCCAGTTGTTCCAGCACCAATTGTTGAAAAAAAACTACACTTTCTCCATTAACTTGCCTTGACACTTCCATCAGAAATCAATCGACTATATATGTGTGGATCTATTCCTGAACTATTCTGTTTCACTGACCTGTAAAGTCAATAGCAAACTATCTTGATTATTAGAACTTAGTAAGTCTTGAAATTGGGTGTGTAAGTCCTCTTTTTTTTCCTTCTCCACATTTATTTTGTTTTATTTTTTCTAGATTCTTTGGCATTTATATGTAAATTTTAGAATAAATTTTTCAATTTCTAAGAAAGGCTTGGTAGAATTAAAAAAAAATTTTTTTTGGCTTTTGATATTTTATTTATTTAATTCTTGACAAATAACAATGACATACATTTAAGATGTACATTCTTACAATTCTACTGTGATAGGATTTTGATGGAAATTGCATCGAACCAATAGCTCAGGGTTCAGCAAACTATGACCCGTGGCCCAAATCTTGCCCATCCCTATTTTTGTACAGTCTGTAAGCTGAGAATGGTTTTTTCATTTGCATAAGGTTGAAAAAAAAATCCAAAGGAGAATATTTTGTAACATCAACATTATATGGAATTCAAATTTCAGTGTCCATGAAGTTTTATTGGGACATAATCCTGCTCCTTTGCCTCTGTGCTGTCTGTGGCTACCTTCGCACGACAAGGGCAGACTGACTAGCTGTGACAGAAGCCATAGGGCCTACAATGCCCAAACTCTTTACGTATAGAGCTAGTTACAGAACAAAATTGCTGACTCCTAGTGGATCAACTAACAGGTAACTGAAATCTTAACAATATTGAGTCTTCTGATCCACTAATATGGTATATCTCTGTATTACTCAGAGTTCTCCAGAGAAATAGAACCAACAAAAAACATATACATATCTTTAAGAGATATATGTATTTTTCACTTCAAAGAATTGACTCACACAATTGTGGAGGTTTGGTAAGTCCAAAATCCTCAAGGTAGGCAGGCAGGGGGGACTGAGGAGAGGGTTGTGTCCCAGTCCAGAGGCAGTCTGCGACAGAATTCCTTGTCGCTCTGGGGAGGTCAGTCTCTGTTCTCCTAAGATCTTCAACTGATTGGATGGGGCCCACTCACATCACAGAGGATAATCTGTGCTATTCGAAGTTCACTGATTTAAATGTTAATCTCATCTAAAAAATACCTCACAGACACATCCAGAACAATGTTTGACCAGTTATCTGGGCACTGTGGCCCAGCCAAGTTGACATAAAATTAACGATCAGAGTCCCCCTCCTTGCAGTGTCTCTGTCTTTACCTTCAACTCCCACTAACGGACTATACTTTTACCAACATTCCAAACAATGTTAAATAGAATTTTAAGTCCGGCCGGTGTGGCTCAGTGGTTGAGCGTCAACCCATGCACCAAGAGGTCGCCAGTTCAATTCCCGGTCAGGGCACATGCCCAGGTTGTGGGTCTGATCCCCAGTGGGGGGCATGCAGGAGGTGGCCAATCGATGTTCTTTCTCATGGATGTTTCTATCTCTCTCTCCCTCTCACTTCCTCTCTCTCTAAAATCAATAAAGGAAAAAAAAAACTTAAATAGAATTTTAAGTTTGTCTGCAATAAAAATATATTTTTGTATTTATAAAAGAAACGATGTCTATGGTCAGAGAGCTGGGCCCCTTATGAAGAAACACCATTTTAAAATCCATGCTTCCACCACCCAGAGATAAACATTGCTTCTAAAGTGTGGCGGATTTCCTTCCCTGACTTAAAATTATTTATACTTACACTAAGTCTTATTTCAGGAGAGTTTAAGGAAGCCTGAAATAACATACAAAATGCAAGGTAAAATAAATTGAAAATGATGTTGGACAAGGAAGAAAAGTGGAAATAAACCAGGGTGGGGACACAGCATGGAGCCAGAAATGACTGTGAAAATGCAGATTGTAATGGCCCTTGTGGGTGGGCCTCAGACTTGGCTCCAAGCTCTCTGGTCAGTCACTGAGTTCATAGTGAACAAAGATAAAAATAAACGGTTACTTAGGTGAAACATTAACATCTGTGTTCTAAGAACAGACACATTGCCTGGGATTTTAAAAAATCAGCCTCAATGTAGGCTTTTGGCAATCTTTGGTGCAGAAAAATTCACATAAGCAATAGTTTGTAGGCAAAAATAACGCTGTGAGGGTGCTAGGTCCCCAGTGATCTGGGTTGATACATGTGGGATATTAGAGGTTTGGAATAGTATGGATAGGCTCCGCATGCCCTTTGGGCAATTTTTCATGAATACTTTTTTCCTTTAGTTAAACTTGATAAACACTAAATGTGAATATTATTCTCTGGCTGGTGCTTCAACTGTGGCTGGTGTTCATTGTTAATTATACATAGATGAGTCCTATTTCGAGTTGGGTCAGACAGATGTTTCTCCATAATTGTACTGTGTGTTCACAATAAGTTAGAGAATTTAGCCATGCCTTAGAGTCCTCTTGTAAAATGGGAATATTAACATTGATTTTGCAGGGTTCTGGTAGAAATTAAATAAAATAACAAACACAAAGCATTTAATACAATAAGCATAGTAAGTGCTCAATAAATGATAATCATTATTATTATCCCTTTATAAAGTGGAGGTACTTAATGAGGACTGGTGCCTAGAATAAAATGCCACCAGACATCTGCTTCCAGGTGAGCTGAGGTAGCATCCTCCAAATATGCTCCAGGACCAACGTAAAATCTCAACTTCAGACCACATAGCTTGTGAACTATCTCCCAGGTTCCCGTGTATTCCACACCAATGTTTGCCTGTAGATCAATGTTGTTCCATGATGAAGCTTCCATAAAATGAAAAAGAACTGCATGTTTGCATTGGCCATATTCCCTGTGCCTGTCTCTATCTTCATGTTTAAAGCATATTTCTTGTAAACAGCCTTTAGTTCTTTTTTTTCTTTATTGATTTGAGAGAGAGAGAGAGAGAGAGAGAGAGAGAGAGAGAGAGAGAGAGAGATGTAGAGAGAGATAGAAACATTGATGAGAGAGAACTTCGATTGGCCACCTCCTGAATGCCCCCCACTGGGAATTGGGTCCACAACCTGGGCATGTGTCCTGACCGGGAATCGAACTGGTGACCTCTTGGTGCATGAGTCGACGCTCAACCACTGAGCCACACTGGCTGGGCGCCTTTTGTTCTTTTTTATTTTATTATTATTATTTTTTAAATCATCTTTATCGTTGGATGTATTACAGATGTTCCTCCTCTTTCCCCTATTGACCCCCTCCTCCCTGCTCCCGCTCCCCTCCTGCCTTTCCCCACACTGTTGTCTGTGTCCATTGGTTATGCATATATGCATATAAGTTCTTTGGTTTATTTCTTCCCACCCCCACCCCCTTTCCCTTTGATGTTTGTCAGTCTAACAACCAATTTGTACTTCTTAATCCCTTCACCTTTTTCACCCATTCCCCCAACCCCCCTCCCATCTGGCAACCAACAAAATGTTCGCTGTATCTATGAGAATGTCTCTGTTCTGCTTGTTCATTTTGTTTGTAGATTCAATTATCGATAGATATGTATTTATTGCCATTTTGTTTGTTTATATTTTTGATCTTCCTTTTCTTCAAGAAGACCCTTCAACATTTCATATAATAATGGTTTGGTGGTGATGAACTCCTTTAGCTTTTTCTTGTCTGGGAAACTTTATATGTCCATCAATTCTAAATGATAGCTTTGCAGGATAGAGTAATCTTGGTTGTAGGTTCTTGCTTTTCATCACTCTGAATATTTCTTGCCACTCCCTTCTGGCCTGCAAAGTTTCTTTTGAGAAATCAGCTGACAGTCTTATGGGAACTCCCTCGTAGGTAACTAACTGCTTTTCTCTTGCAGCTTTTAAGATTCTCTCTTTGTCTTGAACCTTTTGCATTTTGATTATGATGTGTCTTGCTGTGAACCTTTTGGGGTTCATCTTGTTTGGGACTCTGTGCTTCCTAGACTTGTACGTCTGTTTCCTTCACCAAATTAGGGAGGTTTTCTGTCATTATTGTTTCAAATAGGTTTTCAATTTCTTGTTCTCTCTCTTCTCCTTCTGGCACTCCCATGATGCGAATGTTGGTACGCTTGAAGTTGTCCCAGAGGCTCCTCATACTAGCCTCATTTTTTTTTTTTTTTGATTCTTTTTTCTTTTTGCTGTTCTGATTGGGTGTTTTTTGCTTCCTTATATTCCAAATCGATGGTTTGCTTCTTGGCTTTACCTACTCTACTATTGAATCTCTGTAAATTATTCTGTATTTCAGTTAGTGCTTCCTTCATTTCTGACTGGTCCTTTTTTTGCTCTTGAGGCCCTCAATAAGTTCATTGATGTTCTCACTAAGTTCACTGAGCATCCTTATAAGCAGTGTTTTGAACTCTGCATTTGTTAGGTTGGTTATCTCCATTTCGTTTCATTCTTTTCCTGGAGTTCTGTTCTGTTCTTTCATTCGGGACATGTTTCTTTGTCTCCTCATTTTGGCTGCCTCCCTGTGTTTGTTTCTATGTATTAGGTAGAGTTGCTATGTCTCCTGGGCTTCCTAGGGTGGTCTATTATATAACAGTAGGTGTCCTGTAGGGTCCAGTGGCACAGCCTCCCTGGTCTGAGGTGCATCCCTCGTGTGGACTTTACACTTTTCTATTGTAATTGAGTCTTTATTGTTGTTGGCACATCAATGAAAGGGTTATACTTAGGCTAATCAGCTGCAGGGACTGGCTGTGCCCACTATCCACTGACCTCTGGCTACCTTGGATGATCAGCTGTGCAGGGGCCCACCACACAGAGCAAGACTTAGTTCAGCAAGGCTCTTGTACCCACTGAGTCCATTCCTTGAGTGTGTCACTTGTGGAGGTGGTTGAGTGGTAGTGCTTCACAGTGTTCTGAAGCTGTTCACTGGGTGTGCTGGCTCTGGGGCCAGGTCAGCCACTGCCTGTGTTCTACCTGGGGCCACCAGGCATAAGCTACAAAGTGATCTGCAGATGGCTGCTTCTTGTGCTGGGCTTGGAGGTGCCCCAGCAAAGCCAAGTTGTGAACCAAGTCTGGTTGCTTCTAGTGCCAGGTCTGGGGCCACTTAACAAGAGGTATGGGGCTCGCTGAGACCAGATGCTGCTTGTTTGAGAGAATTTAGGGAAATCTGAAGCAGGATGCAAGACAGACCATCCTATGATAAAGCCACTGGTAACAGCTTGGGTGGGCCTGAAAGCTGGGTGGAGCAGGGCCTCGGGGAATCACCAGGACAGGGCAAATAGTGTAAGCCAGGTTGCTGGAGTCCCAGATATGGCTGCCGTCTGCCCGCCTTGTGGGGGAAGGGCTCACCAAAGGAACAAAGGCCTCTGATAGCATGTCTGTCCAGGAGAAAGCTGCCTCTCCAGCCCTCGCCCCAATACCAAACAACTCAGTTCTTCCCCGTATGTCTCTGGTGCCTTTTGAGCTGCCTCCCCAATGCTGGAGCTCAGAGGGAGCAAGTCCGAGTAAGTCTGTGTGTGGGCCCTTTAAGAGGAGCTGTCTGGGGCTCCAGCAGCCTCAGCCTCCCTCAGCCTCAGTTCCCGCTGGTTTTTACAGCCAGAATTTATGGGGACTCTCTTCCTGGCACTGGAGCCCTGAGCTGGGCGCCTGGTGTGGGATGAGGACCCCTCACTCCTCAGGGAGGACCTTCACAGTCCAGGCGTCCTCCTGATTTTTATCTGCCACACGTGGGTGTGGGACCAGCTGGTCCGTGCCTCCGCCCCTCCTACCAGTCTCGATGTGGTGACTTCTTTAATTTCTTAGTTGTAGGACTTCCATTCAGCTTGGTTTCAGATGGTTCTGAATGATGGTTGTTCTGTAGTTTAGTTGTAATTTTGATGTGGTTGTGGGAGGAGGAGAAACCATGTTTACCTATGCCGCCATCTTGACCGGAAGTTGCCTTTCATTCTTTTTAAAACCTGGCCAACAATCTCTTTTGAATCTCTGGTGAGGAGGCAGTTAGAATGATTACCTTTAACGTAGTTATTGATAGTTTGGGGTTCAAAACTTACCATTCCATTTTGGTGTTTGTTTTTATTTGTCCCATCTGATATTTGTTCTTTCTCTCCAGCCTCTTTTTGGGTGGATTGATTCTTTTTTAGTATTGTATTTTATTTCTTCTAGTGACTGTTTAGTTATGCCTCTGTGTTTATGGTTGCTAGAGATTACTATATGGACTTTCTCACACAGACACACACATGTAATTTCAGAGACATTGAAACTGCTGAAAATTTAAAACTTGATTGCAGCTGTTTCTTAAAATAGGTAAGGATATAGGGAACTTGGAATTATTGAACAAGGAGAAACTGGGTCAAGAAAATTAATGCAAAATATTAGGTTTCACTGTACTTGGAAGGAATGAATAGGAAAAGTGAATGGGAGGGGGAATGAGAAGTAGGTGCAAAGACCTTGGGTCATGCAGAGGGCCCGAATAAGGTGGCCTTGACTGGTGGGCATATATTATACATTTACATATTTACTGTACATTATAGATAGAGGGTAGGGCAAAAGTAGGTTTACAGTTGTACATATGGAAAAGATACAATAGTTAATAAATAATAACATAAGAATAAACTCTGTGTTTCCCATACTCACAACTAGAACCTACTTTTGCCCCACCCTGTATATAAGACTGGGCACAATAGTCTAGCCTTGTCATCATATAATTTCCTGGGAAGGCTTGGCTTAGGTATGCTAACCTTCAGTAGCTGGAAATACACACACCAGCAATCCGTAGAATGAAGGCTTACAGGAGAGGGCTCACTCCCGGGCTTGCCCTCAGCAATCCAGAGGTGCTGCTAGGATTTCCTCTTGCCCGTCAGCTTCATCATGTCCTGCTTCATGTCTGTTCCTCAGGCTGTAGAGAAGAGGGTTTAGCATGGAAGACAAACCTATGAAGATGACTGTAAATAATGCTTCTAAACAGGATCACCATGTTGAGGTGGGAGCCATAGGCAGAGAAAGTCTTACACTTCCCAGAAGCTGAGAGGATCTTTAAAACAGCAATAAGGATTCATAGGTAAGAGATGATAATGCATATAAAGGGGGTCACCGACTTTACCAATCCTCTGTGTTAATTACAGTTTCATTGAGAAATAGGAGGAGCAAGACAATTTCAGCAGAAGGTTGATGTCACAGAGGAAGTGGTGGATAACATTGGAGTCACAAAAGAGAAGACGATTTATCAGGAGAACTAGTAAGAGGGGATGGAGGTGAGAGGTGGAGCAGGAGAAGGCCACCAGCAAGACACAACGGTGGTGGCTCAGGGTGGTGACATAGTGGAAGGGATCATAGATGGCCACATAGTGGTCAATGGCCATGGCTGCCAGGAGGTGACTTTTTGTGTTGGCAAAAGCCAAGAAAAAATACATCTGGGCCATACACTCAGCATAGGAGATGGACTTCTTCTTTGACAGAAAGGTTACCAGCATCTTGGGCACAATGGTTGTTGTGTAGCAAACGTCAGTGAAGGATAAGATGCTAAGGAAAAATACATGGCTGTCTGGAGCTGAGTGTTAGAGCAGATGGCCAGGGTGATGAGCACCACGGTGACCGTGTATGTGATGAAGAAGAGGGCAAAGAGCAGCTTCTGGTCCTCAGGCCAGAGGAGAGTCCCAGGAGGATGAACTTGGAGACACTGCTGGTTTGGTTGACTGTCTCTGTGATCCTGCATACACCAGTGGATACAGAAAATCCTAGAATTTTCAATTCCACAAGTTTCAATTTATCGTTTCCTCTCTTAGGACTCCTTTAAATGGTCCATGATTCTGTCTCTTCTCTTCCACAATCCAAAAAAGGTTGAACAATAAAAAAGTGTAACCTGCATCAGAGTGGCAATCCATCAGACTGGATTTCCTTTCAGAAAGAGTCCCAGGTGGACCTCAGTGATGCATCTGTCTCTAGTTCCCTATAAATACTTATTCATGCATGTCAGGCTGAGGTTCATCTCTTGACTACCCTCGCAAATAAAAGACAAACAAAAAGAAACAACTAAGCAGATCAGGTAAATCAGATGGATGCTGACTTAGGCACATGTTGTCTATGATCATCCTTTCCACCAACATTTTCATTAAAACCCGGCAAAAAGCTGTATTATATATGGACATATTTCTAAAACACTCCTAGACATTGGGGGTTTTTCCTCTCACGATTATTCAATATCATTGTGTTAAATACTCACTGGGAACCTAATACAGAGAGTACGAAGATGAGTGATTCTCAGTTCCTAATCTTAAGGTGGTTATAGTCTTGTGGGGAAGACGAACTTTTAACCAAATAAGTGCAATCAAATGCTACAGGTGTAGTGCGAGATGCATTGGAAAACAACAGGCACAGTGTGCTGTCCTTGGTGAGAGCACACATTTTGAAATCAGCCCCTTCACTTTCTGGTTGTGTGGTCCTAGGTTGACTACCTACCGTCTCTGATTCTTGATGTCTTCTCTGTAATATGGGGAAAGTAAACACTGCCCCTACTCCACCTCCTCGTCTCTTCCTTCTCCACCACCTGCCTTACTTCTTCCTTTTCTTTCTGCCCAACTTCTCCTTTCTGTCGGGTGTTCTTGAATGATCTTGAAAGCAATTATTCAGTATTTCTTTGCAAAACCTGATTGTCTTCATATTTTTCACAGTTTGACCACCCTTCACCTCCATTTTTGAGACTTTGTAAGAGAGTTTTTTATTTGTGCTTTGTATGATTTGAAAATTAATATGCAATTAAGACAAATAATAATAGTATGCCTGAGAAATATAGAGCCCTTACTATGTATTAGGCACTGAGCTAAATACTTTGTATATCACTGAAAATAACTCTCTGATCTGCCTGTCAACAGCATCCCCTTGAACAAAGATAAGAAAATGGAGGTTAAAGGTGTCAAGTGCTTATCTCAGGAACATGCCCAACCAGGATGGTCTTAATCCCACAACAACACTTCCTCACACTTTGGTCAATGCCAGGAACAAATGTGCAGGGCTGTTATTTTTCGCTGTGCAAATTTTCTCTTACCATCTCTATTCCAGTGACTGACAGGCTTTCAGAATCAACGTCGTGTGCAGTCCCTTGTTTTAACTGCTAGAGACAGATGTTCCCCAAGCCTCATGCTGACCGGGGGCTGCATTTCTGTGGAGCTGTGGCAGTGCAGAGGAAAATTCAGGGTACAAAGACAGAAGATGTGTGTTCAAGTCCTGGCTCCACTCTCCACTCACAGTGTGTGTGTGGCCAAATCACTTACTGCTCCGAGCCTCACCTTCCTCACACCTAAGACAAAATGAAAACCTGCTGGCAGGAGAAAAGTGAGGAACGAGTATGTGAAAGCAGTCTGGAAGCCACACACACAATCATGCCAGCAGGAGGAATGGGAAGTGCCTGAAAGGACGCGAGCAGGAGGGGAGGAGAGGCTGAGCCGGACGGAATGCAGAGGAGCAGGGAAGGACTCTGGCTGTGAGAGCGGAGGGTCCAGGGCTGGAAGCAGGAAGGGGCAGGTGTTACTGGAGTCAGAACGGTTTTCCCATTTCTTCCCATTCTATCGAGCACGCATCAGCACGGGCTTTGTTCCTTCAAGGATCTCCAGGGCTTCACCTCCTAACTTCCTCTTGAGTCTGGCAACTCTTCATCTTTCCCACCTGCACTCTGGCGAAAGCCATCATTTCCCACGTAGATTATTGCAGCATCGTCTCCAGGATGTATTAGGTGTTCCCACATTTCCTCTCGACGTCTCCTCCCCATCCATTCTCTGCACTGCAGCGACAGTGACCTTTTAACAATACAAATGTGATCACCTCCCTCTTTAGATTAAAGTCCATGTTTGTTTCCCAGGACCTCTGCAACAAAGTACCGCAGACCTGGTGGCTTAAGACACTACAGATGTATTTTCTCGCAGTTCTGGAAGCCAGAAGTCCGAAATCAAGGTGTTGGCAGGGCTGGTTCCTTGGGAAGACACTGAGGGACGATGTTGTCCATGCCTCTCTCCCAGCTTTTCTGGTAGTTGCGGGCAATCCTGGGTGTTCCTTGGCTTGCAATGCATCCCTTCAACCTCTGCCTCTGTCTTCCCTCTGTCCGTCTCTGTGTCTTCACAGGGCATTCTCCTCTCTATGTGTGTGGTCAAATTTCCCTCTTCCTATAAGGATACCAGTCATTGGACTAGCACCCACTTAAATCCAGTATGACCTCATCTTAACTTGATTACGGAGACAAAGACCCTATTGCTAAATAAGGTCCCATTCTGAGGTTCCGGGTGAGGATGAACTTTGGGAGGACACTACTCATGCCAGCACAAAGTCCCTCTTCATTTAGTATGTAGTATCCTCTCCAGCCTCCCCTCAGGCTTATTTGCTCCAGGGGCTACATCCAGTCCCTCAAATGTGCCAGCCTCCTTCCTGCGCTGGCTCAGGTGGTCCTCACCCAGCATGCTTTTCTTCTCTATTGTCCTTTGGATCTCAGCCCAGCCAATACTTTCCCGGATCAAGTTTCCCTGTTCTATGTCATCATCAGCTTGTCCTTTCCTTCCGATCAGTCTGTAATGAGTCATTTATTTATGTGATTAATATTTGTCTTCTTGACATATTACACAGCAATCCTGTTTCCTTGACCTCATCATGGTATCCCCAGAGGTCAGTAGTGTCTGGTACATTGTGAGGTGTCAATAAATATTTGTGGAGAAAATGAACTCACACCCGGCATGAAGCTGGGGGCACCTTGAGAGAAAAGTCAGAACTGGCTGACAAGCTGAAGGTAGTGCCCCTAGCGTGTCCCCAAGTTGCCTGTATTATAGAGCTCATGCCTGTGATTCCCAGTGGAGTGGATGACTAGACTTTACTCTGGCCATGTGTTTATCTGAGCTACAAACACGAACCAGGCACTGCTCTCGATCCCTCATTTCCTCTCATTTCTCAACCTATGATGACATCCTGGAGATGTCACCTCTTCAAACTCTCCCAGCCTGCCAACCTCTCTCCATCTCTGCCGTCACCAAAGAGACCTTTACCATCTCCTCCTTCAAAACAGCCTCCTTGCAGCCATTCTTGACCCCTTTCAATGTATTCTTTACACTGTAGGCAGATCGGTTTTTCAAAAATGCAGATTTGAATAAGTCACTGTATTGGTTTGCTAGGTAACAAAGTACCACGAATTGAGGGGTGTAACAAAATGTATTATCTCACAGCTCGGAAGGCTAGAAGTCCGCAATCACGGTGTCGGCAGGGTTTGTTCCTTCTGAGGACTGTCTACAGCCCCTCTCCTTGGCTTGTAGACCACCTTGGTGGTCTGCTCCCTGTGTCTCTTCACATCCTCTTCCAGTATTCATGTATGTTTCTGTGTCCAAATTTCCCCCTTTTATGAGGACATGTTGGATTAAAACCCCTCTAATGACCTCATTTTAACTTGATTACTCCCTTGAAGATTTTATCTCCAAATGAGGTCATATTCTGAGATACTAGGGGATAGGACTCCAATATATCTTTTTTTGGGGACATAATTCAACCCATAACAGTCCCTTCTCTGCTGCCTAAGACTCCCTATTACCTGACTGAAGGCCAGCTCCTTCCTGTGGCCAAGAGCTTCCTGTGATGGGGCTCCTGCCGGGCTACGTGGCCTCACCTCGTGGGCCTCCCTTCCCTTTCGCATCCCATGTTCCAGTAAAGACATTGCTTGCTTCTTCTTGCCTTAGGGACTTACTGTTCCATCTGCCTAAAATGCCCATTCTCCCTTCTGTCAGCCCCGGTGATGAATCCCCACCCTTCCGGCTCAGAATAGCTATCACATCCTTTCAAAAGCCTGGCTGGCCGTTCTCCCCCCACTTCTGGGTCAGGCAACCCTCTCACGCACACAGCACAGAACTGAATCTCAGTGCTGACAGCGCTGCCTTCCGCACTAGACTCTGAGCTGCCCAAGGATGAGGATGCGTCTGGTTCTTGGCTGCACCACGTGCCTGGCACGGTGCCTGGAACAGAATAGTCCCTGGATAAATATTTGTAGGATGAAAGAATCCTGGATGGTCACTTAGGATTCTGAGCAGATGTAAGGAAGAAATGCCATGAACCTCAAGCTGCCGTCTAAAGAACAACAGTTCTTTTAATTCACTGAGGGTGGGGCAGAGACCAGCCAGGAATGGCGGGACCCTTCTCTCCGCGAAGGTGCCTCTGGTTTCTTACTGCTTGAACTTGAAAATGGCTCATAGAACCTCTGAGCTGGAAAAACTCTTGGCGACCAGGTCGTTTAACCCCTTCATTTTAAAGAAGAGGAAACTTGAGGACTGGTGGGAGGAAGGACCTTAATTATGACATGTTATTGTTCAAACCAAGACTGGAATCCGGGCTGCTATGGAGGTGTCACTGTATGGACAGGATGCCGAGAGCATCCTTATCAGACCAGTGGTCTAGGGCACGTTGCTTCATCTCTCTGTGACACAGTTTCTCCATCCATCGAGTGGGGACAATGGGAGCACTCATCTCATGGAGTTACCGGGAGGACTCAATGAACTGAAGTATGTAGAAGCACAAAGCCTGCCAGGTGGTCAGCCCCTCCTCCCCCCACAAAGTTAGCTATTTACGTTGTGAGGCAGAGAAAAATATTTGGGGAAAGTAAGTAGCCAGTCATGGTTACACCTTGGAAGTCTGCCCAGTCTGCACGTAGGTTAACCAAACATGTGGAACCAGAGGCTTAGTCACAGTGACCACCCATTCCTCTTTGTACACGCAGATAGCCCTTGATTTTGTTCGGTGAGTTTTGACAATAACACGCGGATAACCCTTTCCCGATTCACTGATATCTTATCAAAACACTCAAAATGAGTTTTGACAAGGTTTGATTCATGGACACTTTGGAACTGACCGTTCTCAGACGGCGGGCCTGGAGGAAGGCATGCTGTCCGTGTGGACTGTGAGCATGGGAGAGTCAGTCCTGACGTTTTCTCTCCACTGCAGTCTCTCCACGTGCAGAAGGCTTTTCCGCACCATGTCTGCGAAGCCACACTTCAGCTGGAGGCCCCAGCCTCCTGACATCCCCCCTCCCCTCTGCCAGAGGAACCCAAAGGAAACTAGGAGGGCAGCGTGTATGGTCGGTAGGGGTCACAGGTCCTGACTCTGTTTCAGATTCCTTTCCCACTCCCCTCCTGTGGTCCCCAGCCCCATCCTGACTCCTCATTTCGGAAGACAGAGTTACCCAGAGTCACTGAGCTCAGGACTTATGTGTCCCGAGACCTCTCCGATCCCACAATGGCTTAATCTCCACTCAGCAGGCCTCCGTGGGGCTCCTGGCGCTCTGAGGGTAAGGAGTGTTCTCTCTCCCTGTAGATCCCTCAGGGAACTCTGCTCTGTGCCTTCTCCAAGTTTAGAAAGCAAAGCACAGCCCAAGGGAACGGAGAAGGTGAGGTCCTTCCTACATGGTGTTGAGAAGATTCCCAGAGCCTCCTCTGAGTTAGGGTTACATCTAATAGGTGTCACAGATTTCCCATTAGTGGGTGACTAAGGGTTGAGAAACAATGGTGGGTATATTGGAAGTGGGGCATGTCAGTAGAGGTGGATTGTTATTTTTTGGTGTGGACGGGATAGATTAAGATGGAGAGACAGCAGTTTTCAGGCAATGGAAAGGTGTGGTTTGGTGTGTGTGTCTGTGGGCACACTCATCCAGGGACAGTGATGAAGGTAGATTAGAGCTGTGTGTTGCTTTATGAGATAGTATCAGGTTATTTGGGTTCAACGGATGTCAGGGGCTCCTTAGTGTTAGATTTTCAGCATGGAGTCAGAATAATGTTTTATGTGGTTTTTCCCTTGGGGAAACTCTTAGAATTGTTCCAAGCTGCAACTGTGGCCTAGTAGCCCCTTCCAGCTACTGGCCTCTGTCAGCTGATGGGAAGTCATCTGTCCTCCACGGAGCACCTCTGGCCCTTGGGTCAGTGAGAAGAGGCAGACCTCACCCACAGGATGCTGAGAAGCGTTCTCAAGAATTTCTGTATGTATCAAAGGAGATGGGGCATGTGCAGGAGAGAGACTAGACTTTCCATCAATCTGCATTTCAGATTTCTGAACGCTATCCTCTGAGATACTCCAGATTCACATAAAAACAACTAGCCAAGTGTTTTGCTGGATGGGTTTCCTCCCTCCAGTCCTTCTTCCTTCCACACTTGCTCTCTCCTTCCCTTCCTTCTCTTTCTTTTCTTCTTTTTTTCTACTTCATTCTCTTCTAAAAATAATGGGGCTGTTTAGAAAGATAGATACAACAAACAAGATGAAATAAATAAAAAACAGCTGAGGGACAAGAAGCAAAAAAAGGAAGATGATGATGGTAAGTGTGGGGCAAGTATACCAAATCAGTAGGAAGTTTGGTAACTTGGTTAGCAGCTCATTTAACTCTGAGCTCCCTCATAGTCAAAGGGAAGAAAGTGAGAAGGTCATTGATATGGGGCTCAGTATCCAAGAGATAAGAGTAAATCTCTTATTTAGGAGATGCACGACCCATTCTGGCTCTGTGATTGGAGAGAAATATCCCCTGTGGGTTTTCATGAAGAGATCGCTGTGCAATACAAAGAAAAGCCTTCTCAGCAAGGTCCTTAGAAGAAACAGAGTAAGTTCAACTGAAGGTCCTGAGTGGAAGCCCAGGGCGCATCTGGCCAAGATCCAATTTAGTGCAAGTGAGCCTAAGGGGGCCTGTCATATATGCAGGTATGCGGCTCTGACAACCTGGCTACCTCCATGTTAGTCTTTCCTTAGGTCAAGAATTGCACCAGACCTGGGGTCCCTTTGGCTTTTATGTCTTGATGATCTTGCAGCCCTCTCAGGGATTTATTTCTAGCTCCTCTATTTCCGTGCAGCCGCCTCTTGTTAATTACTGGTTACTCAATAGGCAATCTTGACAAACAGGCACACACACTGGTTCACTAAATAGCAGGATCCTAATTTATATGTTCTTTGAATTACTGTTAAAAGATGTGGAACCAAGAGTCAAATCCTCAGGTTTCCGGGAGATTGAAGAAATGATTATAGTTCACCTGTTCATTCTCTCCATCCAGTTACCGCTGACAATTGTCAAGATTTCTTTGCCATATATTCCTTAGGCATTTTAAAAAATAATTCTTTTGACAGTTGCCAGATAGGAGAGGGGTTGGGGGGGTTGGATGAAAAGGTGATGGGGTTAAGAAGTACAAATTTGCAGGTACAGAATAGTCACAGGGATGTAAACTACAGCATAGGGAATATAGTCAATAATACTGTAATAACTATATATGGCGTCAGGTGGGGACTGGATTTATCAGGGTGATCACTCCATAAGTGACTTAAATGTCTTATCACTGGGTTGTACACCTAAAACTAATATAATATTATATGTCAACAGCAAATGAAAAAGAAAATTAGAAAAAGAAAAAATGCAAAAAAATCTTGATACAGTAATAGCTATAATATTTGATGTACAAAAATAAATATTTTAAAACTCTGCATCATTAAGACCCAGCTGTCATCCAATTAGAAGTTAGAATACCTCCCCAGTAATGACAGTGAACTGGGACTATATTCCTTCACAAGATTTCGGATACATCTTTTTCAGTTGGATCATTTCCCTTCCTCTTTTTCCCACTATCACCTGCATTTTTTATAGGTTTTAACAAAGGCATTCAGTTACATATAGCATTTTCTAAAGCTAAATTTACTTTATTCTCTGGCCACTAAGTCTCCATGGCTATTACATCAATTGTAAGTTTTAGTTTGACTTCCCCAAATATCTTTTAATTCTGGCAACCATTTTATATCTATGTTCCATTTTCATTTATTTTTGTAACTTAGTGTAAAAATTTCTTACTATGCCATAGAGTTGTGGCATAATGTTATTATAACCATGACCATTTCTTAACCTTCTCTGGAAAAAATATCATTTTCTCATATACCATACATTTCCCATAATTGGTGTAATTACTAAAGGTCATTGCTCAGTAAACTCTAGGTTCCATCTGGTCTAGGGGCATGCAATCCTCCACCCACCAAGGAACACGTTTTACATTAACTCAGGATTCAGGTATCATTGCGGCACACTGCCCATTTGTCTCCTATGGGGATGATCTAAGGTTGGTCCTTAGCCTGTTCAAACTCTACCAGTTGTATCACAGATAGCCAAAATTCCTTTCTACTTTTTGACACCATGGCTCCAAGTGAGTATCAGTTAATATGCTTACCAGTAACATCTTGACATAGTTTAGGCTGGCCGTCATGTTCCCACAAATGAACCTCCTCTTACCTGAGCCTAACTGCCACCACTGTGTAAATACATCAGGTGCTCTTGCCATCAACATGGCAATTGTCCCTTCCTGGGTAAGGGTGTGCGTTCTCTCTCAGAGTCAATGACAAGCAAGGTGCTGAGTCAGTCCTGTAAATGTATGGTCCGTTCAAAAAGGCTTCAGCTGATTTCTGAGTCAAATGCCAAGCAAGTTTAACCAGTTTCCTGGAAGAGGACTCCCTCTAGCGACCATTTAGACTAGAATGGTAATTCTCTAGGAAAGGACTTTCTCCTTGATTCAACAGACTTAATCAGGCTCCCAGCTCCCTAAGTCTCTTTTCGTCCGTTAGGCCAATGCTATGTGATCACAGGCATTGCTGCCATGAGTATTTCTGGCGTGAGCCTAATTCAAGTACACTATATGCACCAAAAAAGCATTGTGTTCCTCAAGAGATTGCCAGACGAGCATATTCACTTGGTAGTTACAGTTCCGTTCAAGTATCCCAAAGGTGTCCCATAATCATTTTGGGGCGTGGGGGTAGTGGGGTGGGGGAGTTGTAGAGCGACAGCCATGTCATGCCAATATTGTTCTCTTGGACACCACTGTGATTCCTTGAATGCCCGCTGGTGTAGTTTTCCATCCACATTCATATCTGGTGTGGTCAAAAGAGCAAATTTTAAATTGCGAAGTACTGAGCAGACGACAGCACTGTGTCTCCCTCATACCCAGGGACTTGCCTTAACCAGGGTGTTGGCCTGGTTTACAGAAACATAACGAAGCAGTTGTTAGCTGACATTCACAGTATACCCAGAGAAGTTTAAAGGCGGGAATCCTCTTAGGGATACAGAGAATCAGCATGATAAATATAACAACAAAATGGGACCAAAATGATCATTCCTAATCTACTATTATCTAGGCAGGTCATCAAGGAACTTTGGTTGATGTATTCTCAGGAAATTGTTGTATTCTGGCTTTGGTCCAATTCTCCTTCTCAGGGAAAAGTGAATCCTGGGGCATCTTCCTGTATTGGCCATGACTCAGCGCCACATATGAGAGAAACAGCTCAGAGATTATTCTCTTGCACTGAGGTAGTTTTCTTAAGAATGACAACTTTCTTCCTTGTCATTATTTCCCATTATGTGATCTCTTTTCAACTGCCTTTTTTCTCCCACTTTTTCCAATTACTGCCTGTTTAACTCAGACTGGGCTTCTCTGGATAGACATTTCTGGTATAGCTATATTGCCCTCTACAGGCCTGTCGCAGGATTAGACTCTCTTGTTCATTACTAGGAAGGAGTAAAAAGGCAAAGGATGATGAGACTCCAGTTATCCCTCCCAGGAGGGAGTGAGGCATCACTTAGGGTCATTCTTAATTTAGCCCCAGCAGGTAAAGCCACTATCCAGCCCTTTTCCCCATTAGGAATAAGCACGGTCAATTTTAGAGAAATTTAAATCGAATTCTGAGCAGAAATGTCTCCTGTCTGCACAGGCAAATGTTATCCTAGATTCAAATCAATGGGATTCACAAGACAAGGAGAAAATCTGTGGTGAAGATCATTTTTGTGAGGTGATAAGTAGCATCAGGACTCTCGAATGCCCACCTCTGCTCCTTCTCAAATGTCCAAATATATGCCCCTTACCATTCCTTAGGCTCAGATGAAGCCACATTTGCCCAGCATTCATCTATATTGTGTATTGGTGCAAAATACTCCCCAGAGCCTTTGCTCATCGTCCCCAGGGCATCCGCTTCTTTGAAAATTAAAGAATAATGTACATAGAGTGAACGGATTTAAATCTTAAATGTACAGCTTTTTACTGTTGATTTATTTATCTGTTTTCCTGTTGATGAAGCTTTGGGGTGTTTTTTAGTTTGGTTTGTTGTGAATAAAGCTACTATCATTTTTTTTGCACACTTAAAAAAATAGAAATAAGGTAGTTGCCTGTTTCATTTTATTAGGAATTGCCAAACTGTTATCCAAAGTGATTCTATAATTTTACATTTCCACCACCAATGTATAAGAGTTTCATTAGTTCCGAATCCTACCAAAATGTTGTGTTGTCATTTAAATTGTGGTCATGGTATTGAGTGTCCAGGGGTGTTGCACTGTGACTTTAATTCGCATCTCTCTGATGAGTAATGATGTTGAGTACCTTTTCACATAGGATATTGGCCATTTGAATATCTTCTTTTGTAAAATGTCTGTTCAACTTTTTGCCCACTTAAAAAAATTGAGTTTTATGCTTTTGCTTATTGATTTGGATGAGTTCTTTATATATATTCTGACTATGTCCTTTAGCAGATATATGTGCTGTGGATATTTTTCTCTTTTCACTTTCTTGAGGGGTCTTTTGATGAGCGGAAGTTTTGAATTTTGATAAAATCCAATTGAATACTTTTTCTTTTGTGATTAGTCCTTGCCTTTATGATCTATCTATAGGGCAGGGCAAACTTCTAATTACTGAACATCTTCTCTTTTTTATTGTTCTATGAATGACCTTCCTCCCCTCTGAAGCCCCAAGGTGCTTTATTTCACCCTCAGCTCCGAATGTCATGTATGCCTCACTTTCCCTTTCTGTCACTGAACCTTTCATGTATGTAGGCTCTCTTACTCTCTCATGTACGTGGAGATCCCATACACACACCTATGTCATTTAATCTGGTTATTTTCTCTTGTTATTCTGTTTCATGCTGATTTAATGACGAGAGCATCAGGGAGAACCTAGAAGAGTCAAGTTTCTTCCTCCTCCACACCAGTAAGAGCTCATTTTTTTAAAAAAAAAATTTTGTGTATGTGGTTCGTCCTTTTCATTTTCTGACCAAGAAATCTTCAGTCATGTTTTCTTCCAGAAATTATATATTTTTAGACTCCACACTTTTCTGTTTTCTTCAAGAATGCTTATATTTTTAGCCCCCACACTTAGGTCGATGAGCCACTTTGAGTTAATTTCTGTGTATGGTGGGGTAAGGTCAAGGTCTGTTTTCTACATGCATGCCCAGTTGCTCCAGCACGGTGCATGGATGGGTCCTCCTTTCCCCATTACGTGCATTGACACGTTTGCCAAAAATCAAGTGGTTTATAAATAAGGATTTGCCTCAGGGTTTTCTATTCTGTGATGTTGCTCTGTTTATGTATTCTTATACAAATGCCACTCTGCCTTCATTACTTCAGCTTTGTGGTTAAGTCTTAAAATGTGGTACGGTGTGTCCTCCAAGTTTGTGCTTATTCTTCAAGATCGTCCTGGCTGTTCTAGGTCATTTCCATTCCCGTTTAAATTTTAGAGTTGGCTTGTCAGGTTTCAAGGACAATGAGCAGACTCCTGTGCCCACGCCTGGAGGAAAGTGGGCAGAATTGGAGCCCGCTCTGCCAAAGCCCACGCGGTGGCAGCATGGCCACGTTTGGTGAGGGTACCTATGGACTGTGGTTAGGGGCAGAGAGCACAAAGGCACACAGAGTGACCTCTTGTTTCTCCCTGGCAGCACCTGCTGCAGCAGGCCACGCAGAGATGCCTTCGAGTTCCTAAAGCCTTGATAACTAGAATGCTGTATCCTATCGAATTACCCTTCAAGCGCCAGCTGAGGTTTGTCAGAGAAGCAAGCACCTAGGCTGTCTCTCCTCAGCTGGTACCTTACAAAAAACGTCTTTCCCCATTGCGCTGGTCATCTAATTTATTCATCATTTTAAATTCCATGAGCTATGACTATTTAAACAAATTCAGACATTACAAATGTGCATAATGAGTGGAAATTCTCTTCTCTCTGCTCCACCCCACATTTCATTTCTTCCTCCAGTGACTATATACACGTATATATTCATATATATATTTAAAACATAATGGATTCATACTTTTAGATTTTGTTCCACATCTTAATTTTTCTACTTAATACCTTTCCAGGGAAGTAATAGTCTTTGAACTTGCTGCATAGTACATTCTATGTAATGAGTCATAATTAATTTTTCCATTCCTTATTGATAGGATTTTAGGTTGTTGCCAATTTTTACCTGTTATAAAGTGGGATTTTATATATGTGTGCAAATATATTCAATATACATTTATGATAATATTTCTATAGGTTATATTTCTAAGGGTGGGAGTTTCTGGAGTAAAGTATTAAATCACATATTTTTAAATGTATACCTTTAGGGATAGATGGAGTGAAGACTGGTTCCAACCTCCCCACTGTGAAATGGAGAATTTTCATGTTATCACTCTTGGTTCTTGTTCTTCCTCGCCATTAGCATTTTTCAATTGTATGGTAAATAAAAATGAGAGAAAATTTGAAAGAAATAAAACCATAGCAATATAATAAATTAAGGATAGACAGAAAAATGGCAGCTATGAGAGGTTCCCCTGAAAGGAAAGATAAAAGTCTTTAGAAAGAGTACAATAAGGCATTATAAACATCCTCAAAATGAGCCTGGCCGGTATGGCTCAGTGGTTGAGTGTGGACCCATGCACCAGGCAGTCACTGGTTCGATTCCTGCTCAGGGCATATGCCCAGGTTGTGGGTCTGATCCCCAGTGAGGGGCATGCAGGAGGTGGCCAATCGATGTTCTCTCTCATCGATATTTCTATTTCTCTCTCCCTCTCCCTTCCTCCTCTTCTTCTCTCTCTCCATTCTTTCCCTCTTCAAGTCTTTGCAAAGGTATTTAACAGTTACACATTAAGTAATTATTTTCAGCAATATACTCAAATGTGAAGGGCTTTGGAGGATGTCTTAATAAAAAGAAAGAAATATGTTCAGGAAATATGTTGGGGAAAAGAATTAAAACAGTATTTGGGAGATGAGAGAGTGATGAATCTTCATAGGGAAGGAATAGTGAGGAAGGGGATGGTGATTTAAGCAGGGCAGGGCCAGTTGGTGGGGCTGTTATCACTGGATGTAAATGCCCACAGAAGCCTTTGCTAACCTCCAACAATTTGTTCACCAAGAGCCAGTAGAAACCAGATCCAAACGGAGTGGATTCCAGTGGATTTGTCAAGAGGGTGCTGCCTGGGATTTCCTCTTGCCCATCAGCTTCCTCAGGCCCTGCTTCAGGTCTTTGTTTCTCAGGCTGTAGATGAAAGGATTTAGCATGGAGGTCAAAACCGTGTAGACGATTGTTGCTATGTGGTCCTGGACAGTGTAGGTGGAGAGGGGCTGTAAGTAGACATAAAAGATGCTTCCATAAAAGAGTGTCACCACAGTGAGGTGAGAACCACACGTGGAGAAGGCTTTGCGTTTCCCAGCTGCTGAGGGGATTTTGAGAACTGTGATGAGGATTCTCATATAAGAGAAAGTAATGAATAGAAAGGGGGTCACTAAAACAACAGGTCCTTCTGTCATGATCACAATTTCATTGACAAGTGTGGAGGAGCAGGACAATTTCATCAGAGGGCTCACGTCACAGAGAAAGTGATGGATAACATTGGAGTCACAGAAAGTGAGGTGATTCAGCAGAAGTGTGTGTAGGAGAGAGTGGGTGTGAGTAAATGAGCAGGAGAAGGCCACCAGCAGGACACAGCGGTGGTGGCTCATGGTGGTGACATAGTGGAAGGGGTCACAGATGGCCACATAGCGGTCAAAGGCCATGACTGCTAGGAGGAAGCTGTCGGTATTGCCCAAAGCATAAATAAAATACATCTGAGTCAGACACCCAGCATAGGAGATGGTATTCTCTGACAGGAAGTTAACGAGCATCCTGGGAACGATGGTTGTTGTGAAGCAAATGTCAGTGAAAGACAGGAAACTCAAGAAGAAATACATGGGGGTCTGGAGCTGGGGGTCCGAGTGGATGGCCAGAATGATGAGTAGGTTCCCTGTTATAGTGATGAGGTATATGATAAAGAACAGAATAAAGAGTGGCTTCTGGTCTTCGGGCCGGGAGGACAGCCCCAGGAGGATGAACTCAGAGACACTGCTGGTGTGGTTGACACCTTCCATCGACTTAGGTCTGGTTATAGACAAGAAGTTTTGCTATTTAGCCTGCTCCAATGCCATAACTCAAATAATGAGAACTCAGCAAAGTCTTTGTTTCCTCTATTTAATCACAATTAGCTTCGGTGCAGGGGCAGCTTATCAACCTCATAGTCCTCGATGTGGTCCTCCCTTTACAAGTCCATGGGCATCACAAGGTTCTTATACTGAAAGCTGGAGGGACAGAATAAGAGTTTTCCTTTAGACACCATCAGTGATGGACCTCTCTGATTCAAGTTCATTAATTCCTGTTCTTTGGAAAGCAGTGCTTCTCTGATGGGGAAAATGAATCCTCGCCCTTGCATAGCTCATGTTCCCCTTGGGGAGCTAGAGCATCAACAAAGAAAATGTAGGACATAATATACAGTAGGGATGAAACCGGTGAAGAAAATAAAGCAGCATTTAAAGGAATGGAGATGGATGGGGAGTGTGGATGGAGGTGTTTCAAGACAGAAAATCACAGGACACTCAGGCCGTATCACGGCAAATGCACTTGCGTCATTTGTCTTTGAACTGTCTTGGAAAAAAATAAGTGTTTTCCAAAATAACCTACTGGGCAAATCTAAGAGGAATGTTGTGCCCAGTTCAACAAAATGTTTTGTTTCATTTTCTTCTCTGGGTACAGAGTGAGAGGTTCATCCTCCGCAGATCATGGCAATCTACCTTCATCAGTCTGTGCAAGTCCTTCTCTGTGAATAGTTTTCCGTTATTAACCCCCTGTCCTAAATCACATTTATACAGGATGCGCATCACTTGTTGAGTATTCAATTCATGTTTAAGTCCATCAAAAATATTATAAGTTCAGGTTTGCTTGATCCTTATGTCCATTTAAAAAATCAATATAATTAGCCTTGCTTTATCGTGACTTCTGATTGTTTTTTAAAAAAGATTTATCTTTATTGTTGAAAGTATTACAGATTTCTCCCCTTTTAAATTCATCTTTCATATATATATATATATATATATATATATATATATATATATGTATGAAACAAGTTAATTTTTAAACTATATGTGTTTTGTCCGGCCGATGTGGCTCAGTGGTTGAGCATCGATTCCCGGTCAGGACACATGCCCAGGTTGTGGGCCAAATCCCCAGTGGAGGGCATGCAGGAGGCGGCCAATCGATGTTCTCTCTCATCAATGTTTCTGTCTCTCTCTCCCTCTCCCTTCCTCTCTCTCTAAAAATCAATAAAGGAAAATTAAAAAAACTATATGTGTTTTTTCAGTCATATCCAGCCACATGGATGGACATCAAAATGGCCCCCGTTTCTTGCTACCACAAAACGCGCTGCAATGAGAGATCAGGCATCAGCAAAGTGTTTTACATTAATGTTTTAGAGGCAGCATATTCATCCGTACCGTGTGAATGGACATATTACATAGGGATTTTCCAATATTTTGAGACATTGGTTATTTATATATTCTTAATTACCATAAAAATCTCTACAGTGAATATACTTTTATCACCTAAGTGTTTAAAATAATTTCTTTAGGGTGAGCATATTCTTTCATACATTTTGAATGGGCATATTACACTGGAATTTTATGCATTTAAAAACATCTTATATTATATAATAATTTATATATTAATATACAAATTCACTTAACATTGATATATTAATATGTTAACTCATTTAACAATTAAATACTATAATTTCATTAATTAAATGATGCAACGCACAGCATGGTGACATGGTGACTATAGTTAACAATGCTATAGTGCATGTTTGAAAGTTGCTGAGAGTAAAACAAAACCAAAATATGCTTACATTTCAGTTGTGAGATACTAAGCATTTTAAAAAGAAATTCCTCACCCCCAAAGATACTAAACATCTTTAGACCTCGGTTTCCTCCTGTGTGACAGTGGGCGCAGAGATCCACCTTCTCACGAGGCTCTAGAGAGAGTGCATTTAAAGCACGTAGAGAGAGAAGCATATTGGAAACAGGAGAAGCTGTTGATCCTCCTCAGTCCCAGCATCACCTTCCTTCTGCTATTCCTGGATGTTCTCAAAATCAATTCACTCACATGCTTAAAATATCATATCCCTCATTGCCAAATCGTCAGACTAATTTCATGATTTTGCAAGATTTTATAGAAGGAATATTTGTTTATGCATTGAATGATCTGAGTGAATCAGTAAAGTGAATTTATAATAATAACCAATATTTATTGAAGATTTATTACATGTAGGCAAGCTTATGCTAAGCATCTCACTAAATTCTGTGATGAGGGATTACAAGGTGTGTGTTATCAGGAGACAGAGACTCACAGAGCTGACAGAGGTGACGTGCCTTGCTCAAGGTCACTAAGGAAGTGAGCAGCAATCAGGACTTGAACCCCAAGCCGACTCACTCTGACGTTCGTGCTCTTAACCCCTACGCTGCACCTCCTCATGTTTTGGTGTATATGTTGTTTTCCTCACTGGTCATTTCCTCACCAACTACCTTTCTGTCCTCCTTAACTGACAAGCTTTCAACTCCCACGTTCAGAATCTATCCTGGCAGTTGCAAGAGAGGTGACCTACCTTTCTGTACTGCACAGATGGTGGAATTTGAATATCCATGATTCACTGGCCAAAGTCAGGTGGGGAAACTTGGCCACGCATGGCTGGGGTGTGTCTAGCGTGTGGAGTTGTGGTCGTGCACTGGACAGTGTCCTGGCCTTAATAGCAAAATGGGGGTTGGATTTGTCCTCTGTCACCTGTCCGCAAGCTGGTGCCTGATGTTTTGTGAACAAGTGAGATTCCATGTCTGAAAAGCAGTTTGTCAAACACAGGTCAATTAAAAAAATGAGTCATTCGTAAAAGGGCTGCCTGGGGAATACAGAATACAAGAAACTAGTGGCGATTTGGGAGATCAGTGTTCCAGATTGCAGATGTGAGGATCACCCATGCTGATGACTAGAACAAAGGGAAGGAGGTTCTGGATCTGAGAAACAGAGAGAACAGTTCGAAAAGCGTAACGTAAGTGGATGAGGCTGAGAAAACAATAGTTTGTTTTTCTACTGATGGGGTTTTGCTTCCACCAAAAGATACTGTGTAGATGACTTAAGAGATAGAATTGGATGGACTTAACACCAAAAGCCAGATGGGAGTTTTAGTTGCATCCTATGACTTCTTAATCCATGAAATCTTTGCAACTCTCAGGGAGGAAAGGATACGTACCCAACTGAGTAGCCAGCTTCCTGAAACTCACCTTCATATCCAGAGGCTTTTCTTTCCTTCCCAGTCTCTCCAGAAGCTGGTCTGCACCACATCTGCTAATCAGCTCCAGTCTGCTCCCAGCCAACGCTCGGCTGCCGCATGTTTCTCCCATGAAATCCTGAGCTGATTACTAAGGAGAGGCACAGGAAAGGAGGGAGGAACTGATATACTCCTCCAAAGGGATAACACAGCTCCCTTCACTGGCCTCAAACCCCCGCTTCTTTCCTAACGTCTGGTCCCCAGCATGCGGCTGCTTTTCCCAGCTCCACATCTCAGAGGGCAGAGATGTTCTGATTCAAGTGGCAAGGACTCTCGATGGTGGAAGCCCAGCCAGCTTCTCATGAGTTTGAGTTCCACTCTGCTGGCCTCTGGGGCTCTTGTTAGGGGAGGGAGTTGTGCTGTGAGGACCTCTCCGGGGAGTTTGTCCTGTGATCTCTCCAGGCAGAGAACGCTTGAAGGGAATCACAGTTAGCAGAGCTGACTCCAAAGGAGTAAGGGGACCCCTGAGGCTTCCTGTTTAGATATTGGGGCTGATCTTAGAGCTTCTTAACCTCATAACATCTCAAGGGCATGCTTCCGTTTCCCCAACTATGGGTTGGTAATCAAGGGTGGACAGATATTTATGTGGGTGGATATTTTTATGTTTGAGGTTTCCGATGAGGACCGAGGTGTATTCTAGAATCAGGCAGGTCATATGTCAATACAAGAAGGTAACAGTGTTCACGGGATGCAGGGAGGGTAGATCCATGGTGTGTATGTGCATCCCAGCATCCGGGGAGGCATGTGGATTAGACTTTTTTTTAAGTGGGGTTAGGGTAGGTTATGTGTGTTTAAAGCATACGGTCCGGCAAAGGCTACTGTCACATTTAACAAAGGAGTTTTGGAAAAATGTGTTTTCAGAGTTTAGGCTCAGAGCAGTGTTTTGAGGCTTAGAGTTGAGGAAAGGAGATATTAGAATGCTGGCCTTGCCACTTAGTTGCTTTTAACACGTCACTTAACCTCAATGAGCCTCAGTTTCTTCATCTGAAAAATGAGGATAACAGCTATTCCTGGCACTGAAACCAGAGAGGAGAGTTCCTTTTGAATTTCGTATAGAGAGCATCGTGTATTCTGGACAACATCGTCCACACACTCTTTGAGGTTAGCCCCACACACCCTTCTATTCAGGGTGTCTCACACAATACACATGTCTTTTCCTTAGCCTTGAGTTTAAGTTTTTAATGTTAATCTACACGCGAAGAGTAAGTCCTACAGAGACAGAAAGCGCTTGGTCTAAGTCCTGACTCCTCAAATTACTATTACTGTGGCCTTCCTTCTTTCCATTCGTTTATTCAACAAATATTTATTCATTTATTTCCAACTTTATTGAGATGGAATTGGCATAGCACATTGTGCAAGTTCGAGGTGTGCAGTGCAATGATTTGATAAATGCATACTGCAAAATGGTCACCACAATAATGTTGGTTAACGTATCCATCACCACACATATTACAGCTTGTGTTTTTGTGGCAAGAATTTTTAAAACATACTCTCTGAGCAATTTTCAAATATACAATACAGTCTTACGCTGTAAGTTACGTTACAATAAGAACTTACTCATTTTATACCTGTGAGTTTGTGCTCTTTGACCACCTTCACGCAGTTCTCCCATCCCCCATTTCTTGCTCCTGGCAGCCACCAATCTACTCTGTTTCTATGAGTTCTGTTCTTTTTAGATTTCACATATAAGTGAGATTATATAGTATTTGTCTTCTCTGACTTATTTCGCTTATCATAATGCCCTCAAGGTCCATCTAAATTGTTGCAAATGACAGGATTTCCTTCTTTTGTTATGGCTGAAATAGGTAGATGATAGATAAATAGATCTATGTATATGCTACATTTTCTTTACCTATTCATCTATCGATGAACACAGGCTGTTTTCATGTCTTAGCTATTTAAATAAAGCTGCAATGGGGGGTGGGAGTGGGAAGGAGGGGGTCAGTGGGGAAAACGGGGACATCTGTATTACTTTCAACAATAAAAAATAAAAATTAAAATTAAAAAATTTTAAACAATTAAAATAAATAAATAAATGAAGCTGCAATGAACATATGAGGTGCAGATATCTCTTCAAGATAGTGATTTTACTTCCTTTGGATATATACCCAGAAGTGGAATTGCTGGATCATATGGTAGCTTAATTTTGAATTTTTTGAGGAACCTCCATACTATTTTTCATAGTGGAAGCACCAGTTTATATTCCCACCAATAGTGCACAAGGATTCCATCTCTTCACATCCTCACCAGCACTTATTATCTCTTGTCTTTTTGATGCTAGCCGTTCTAACAGGCATGAGGTGACATCTCATGGTGGTTTTGATTTTCATTTCCCCAATGATTAGTGATGTTGAACACCTTTCCATATACCTGTTGGCCATCTGAATATCCTCTTTGGAAAAATGTATGTTCAGGTTCTCTGCCTGTCTTTTAATTGGATTGTTTAGAGGGTGGGGTTGGCATTAAGATATATTAATTCTTCATATATTTTGTATATCAACCCCTTATCAAATAAGTGATTTGCAGATATTTTCTCCTGTTCTGTAGGTTGCCTTTTCATTTTGTTGATCAATGTTTTGCTGTGCAGAAGCTTTTTAGTTTCTGACTTGTTTTTGTTGTTTCTTTGCTTTTGTTGCTTATGTTTTGGGTAAAATATTCATAAAATCATTGTCAAGACCAATGTCAAGGAACTTTTTCCCTGTGTTTTCTTCTAGGAGTTCTATGGTTTCAGGTTTTACATTTAAGTCTTTAAATTCATTTCAAGTTAATTTTCATGAGTGGTAGAAGATAGGGTCCTGTTTCATTCTTTTGCATATGAATATCCAGTTTTCCTAGCACCTTTTATTGAAGAGACTATCTTTTCTCCAGTGAGTATTCTTGGCTCCCTCATCAGTCAACTGTGTATGCATGGGTTTATTTCTGGGCTCTCTATTGTTTTTTGTGTTTTTTTTTTAAATCTTCACCCAAGGATATGTTTACTGATTTTAGAGAGAGGGGAGGAGGGGGGGGAGAGAGAGAGGGAGGGAGGGAGGGAGAGAGAGAGAGAGAGAGAGAAATATTTATGTGAGAGAGAAACATCAATCGGTTGCCTACCATACGTGCCCCGACAGGGGATCAAACCAGAAACCTAAGTATGTGCTCTGACCAGGAATCAAATCTGCAACCTTTTGATGTACAGGACAATTCTCCAACCAGCCAAGCCACCCAGCCAGGGCTGGGCTCTCTATTCTGCTCCATTAACCTATGTGTCTATTTTTGTGCTAGTAACCTACTGTTTTGATTGTTATAGTTTTGTAATATAGTTTGAAATCAGAAAGTGTGATGCCTCCAGCATTGTTCTTTTTCTTGAGATTGATTTGGCTGTTGTGGGTCTTTGTGGTTCCATGTAAATTTTAGGTTTCTATTTTCTATTTCTGTAAAAAAATATATCATTGGGATTTTGATGGGAATAGCATTGAATCTGTAGATCACTTTGGGTAATATGGACATTTTAACAACACTAAGTCTTCTGATCCATGAGCCCAGGATGGAGGTCTATTTATTTGTGTCTTTGATTTCTTCCTCAATGTCTTACAGTTTTCAGTATGTAAGTCTTCACTTCTTTGTTAAATTTATTCCTCAGTATTTGATACTAGTGCAAATGGGATTGCTGTTTTATTTACTTTTTAGACAGATTTTTGTTTATGTAAAGATACACCTTTGAGAAATAAAGGGGGGTGATTACACTGAAACAGTAAATAAATTGCTCTTTTGTGCAAACATATAATCCACCAGAAATTATTCTCCGTAAAAAGGTCAGAATGAATTAATGTCAGACCCAAGGGAAAATGCTAATAGGCTTTGTTGAAGATGGCACAGGGTTGTGGTTAAGAGGATGGACTCTTGAGCCGAACACCATGAATTAGAATCCTCAATAAAGCATTTACCTCAGACACATCTATATTCTTACTTAAAAAGTGAAAATACTTGCCCAGCTGGTGTGGCTCAGTGATCGAGCATCAACCCATGCACCAAGAGGTCGCCAGTTCGATTCCCAGTCAGGGCACATGCCCAGGTTGTGGGCCCAATCCCCAGTGGGGGGCATGCAGGAGGTGGCCAATTGATGTTCTCTCTCATTGATATTTCCATCTCTCTATCCTTCTCCCTTCCTCTCTCTCTAAAATCAATAAAGGAAAAAAAATTTTTTAAAAAAAAGTGAAAATACTTTTTCCCCCCAATTATTTTCATCTCCCCAATAGTTTTATAATTTTTGGTGCCCTTTCATTCATAAATATTAAGTGGCCCAATCTGGAATAATTTGATCTTCAAAAAGAATAACAATTGTGATGGATTATGACTCAGATTAAATGAGAATCTGTGAATCTATAATGATATAAATAAATGGATTAAAAATAGCAGAGAAGGGGAACTAGTACATGTAGAAGGATGAAATGAGGGGGAAAAAAAATCACCATTTAACCACCTCAATTCCAATAATTGTTTCAGGCAAGAATCACCTGCTTCTTATTAAGTATGGTGCTATATACAGTGGTTCAAATTTTAATGAAAAATAGCATGTTTTTATAGCCTCAAAGTATTAACCAAGTTATAGTTATTAATTTCAAAGATAAAAATAGTAACTTCACAGTAGAGAAATCTGGCAGCTGCCACCTTAATCAATTGACCAAGGTTAAAATCTCCAGTAATTAGAAAAATTGATAGCAGCCACCTTATGATAACATGCGCTGTGGTGCACCTGTCAACGATGCAGATCCCAAATCTCAGACGTATGTGTATCTACACAAGAACAAAGCAAACATGGTTAAATTGTTACTTTTCTTTCTTTCTTTTTTGATTTTTTTTTTTTTAGAGAGAGAGGGAGAGAGATAGAAACATCGATGAGAGAGAACATCGATTGGCTGCCTCCTGCATGCCCCCCACTGAGGATCAGGCCCACAACCTGGGCATGTACCCTGACTGGGAATCGAACCAGCGACCTCTTGGTGCATGGGTCGATGCTCAACCACTGAGCCACAGCGGCCAAACAAATATTTACTTTTCAGGAATCTGAGTAAAAGGCATATGGAAATTTCTTTGTGTAACTTTTACTTTTCTAAGTCTGAAATGATTGTAGAATAAAATGATTTAAAAAATCTTTGGTCTATAATAACTCAATAAGAAAGAATAGAATATCCTCCAGGCACATCACTAAATTTAAAGTTGGCAACCAGGCAGACAATTATGATCCTCCAAAATGTCCTCTTTGTAGCCCTTGTCAGAGACAGATATGAATTGCTGAGCCATGGGCAGGACACAGGGAGGTAATGCTATAGAGTGTTACCCCTTCTCGTTGAGAGTTTACAGTCTCTATGATAAAAACTGTAAAGACAATTTTACACCAAGAAACAAAGCGTGTGTATAGAATGAAACAAATCGGCATATTTGCCACCCACAAACTGGCACAAGTATGTGTAACTAGAAAGTATTCTCTATACCAATGTTGCTAGATATTCTCCAGGTGCCCTTCCAGGTCATTCTCCAGCCTTCTGCATCCTGTTTCGTGTCAGGAGCCTGACCTTCAGGGGCTGCATCAAGTGGGCTCCCTGGCTTTTTGGATTCAGCCAATGGGAAGCACAAGCAAGAGATTGAAAGGCAGGAGAGAGGGGCTGGGGCATTTATTCCCCTGTCCTCCCTGCTGGGCCGTGGGGTGACAGTAGTGTCCACAGCTCCTATTTAGGGCTCCTCTCACACCGACACCTCTCACCAGCACACGTGGCTGTGAGGGCCACTCCCTCCCCTCGCACCTGTTCTCCCCTGTTGCTAGCCTTCACCATCCCTTAAGAGTTTCCCTCAAACTTGCCAACACCTTTCTAAACAAGCCATTATTATCATTTCTTTTTAAGAATCCTTTATCCCAGCTGGAGCAATGCCCAAGAAGAAAGGAGTCCAGGGCATGACTGGAATCAGGACACGGTCCCCTAGGACTCCAGTCCCTCTGGCTCCAGGACACAGCTCCCCAAAGGGCAGTCAGAAATAGGCCAATTAGCTTGCGGTGGCTCCTCCCTGACTCAGAAGATTGAGGACTTTGTTTCAGTCCTCACTTTGGGGATTCAAACATTATCTTTTTGCTCATTACTCTGGAGTTGGTTAAGAAACATGAACATCTATAGCAGTGCTGAGACCACAGATGTTTCTCCTTTTGGTCTGTGTACTGAGTCTCCTGAAGAGAAGCTGAGAATTGGGCAACAGTTTGGAGCAGAAGGGTCTGAATTCACCAATGACAGGCACAGGTCAGAGGAGCTGGAAATCTGCACTTGGCGATGGATCAGCCTGTGTGTTGATGGATTCATGTATGAGTCTCTGCATCCATGACTGTGGGTGTCTGCATGTACTGTGTATGCTGTGTACCTGCTGTGTGATAGTTGAATGTGTGTGTGTGCTGAGTATCTGACTCACAGCCTGACTCTTTTCCTGAGTTAGACCTAATCTGGGCCCTGTTTCAGCGCATGTAGACAAGTTATGAGCCTCCTTGGGTGTGGCCAGGGACTCCTGATTCATGCCTGTGATGGTCAACACTGGTATCACGGCTGAGCACCGGGAGTGAGACTGTTGTCTCTGCTGCTGGAGGAGAAGATGCCCGACCTCACGGGGAACCAAGGTCAGGTCAGAGAGGGCTCAGAACCCTGCTCAGCAGCGTGTGCTGGGGCACATGTGAGCTGTGCTTGTGGGTGACACACTCGTGTGTGGGAGCAGGAAGATGTATTGCTTGGTTTTCTCTGTGTGTATGTGACCATGTGTGTGTGACCATGTGCATGGGGCGTTGTTGCTGGTTTAATGACTGTCCTGAAACTAAATAGGCCTAACTGTCCCATGCTGACTGCCTCCTCCAGGAAGGGGATGGTCAGAAGGGGGGGAAGCATGCCTGTCATTAATAGGAGGGTGTGTGCTGCTTGTTGTAGTGAGTCATGGCTGGGTGTGCATATGTGTCTTTGGTGTGTGTTTCTTCTGAGATTTTTGAATTGTTTGTGGCCTTATGTGTTTCTGTATGTACACTGTTTGAGTTGAGTGTTTACCAGGTGTGTCATGAGTCCGGTGTGTTGATATGCATTGTGAGTGTGTTTTTGGTTGAGTGGTGCATTATTGAGTGTTGGGCATGTCTCACTCTGTGTTACTTATGACTTGTATGTATGCATATTTTGAGTTGAACCACTTATTCCTTATCCTCCCCTTAGGATGAGGACGTGCTCACAGGTGACTGGAATCCTCACATCACCAGTGTGTGTGTGTGTGTGGGTGGGGGGGTGGGGTGAGGAGTCTTCTAATTTGCCCCCATGACCTCAAATACTTCTTTCGGTGCCCTTCTTCTGGATCACCATTGGCAGATAACCACACTCTAAGCAACTCACTGCATCTGCAATGGACCTGCCATGCTTCTCACATACCTGAGTGTGACTGCGTCCCTCAGAGTGTTGTTCTTTTAACACTTGCACTTAATGTCCCAGGCAAAGAAACATTAGGTGTCATGCTGTGTGAGGTTAGAGTACAGAAGTGCCACCAAATGGTGGGGAGCCTTGAGAAAGTCACTTAACTCATTGGCCTCTGTTTCAATCTATAAAAGGGAAGGAATGACACCTGCCTCATGAAACACAGACCCTCATCAAACGTGTTTTTAAACAAACGGTAACGAATGTAAGGGTCTTTTATCAATTGAAAAACATCAATACAAATGAAGGGAACTATCTGTTTTGAAATAGTTTGTGGACTATTCTGATTTCAGAGCTATTCTGGCATCAAGTGGGTTTAAGTGAGTTTAAGTGTCCACCCATTTCTGGAGTGTCCGGGAGTGTACAGCTGTGGGTCAGGGGGACCCGGCAGGTGCACAGGAGGAGTGTGACTGCGCTCCAACAAGGCCATTCAGCTCTGCAGTCTCACGTTACCTTAAGGCAGAAACAACTGACACCAGTTAGCAGAGGCTCATCTTCTATTTCTGCCACAGTGAATCTTATGTTTGGCTCTGACCTAGTGCAGAGAGTATCCCTCCATGCTCATCAAGATGCAAACATAACAGTGGGGACCTCGCTTTTCCTGTTCACAGCTGCATCTCAGTCTTAGTAGAGGTCCCGACACTGACTTGATGTTCACTAAACAATGGTGAATGAAACAGTGAACGGCCTCTTGCTTCTGTGCAATGAGGTCTTATTGGCTGCTTTAGGGGTGTGATGATTCCTGGAACAGACAGGGATAGAGGGAAGATGCATGAATCCACAGGTGTGAGAAGTTAATAAGAGTGTAGTTAACATTCATGTCCCGGAGAATTACAGCATGAAATGTGATGGTCCTGGTCATCCTTTCTAGGTTTCTGAGATTCCCAAACCATCTTCATCCCCAGCAGAAGGAGAGCAGCATGAGGCCTGAGAACCAGAGCAGCGTGTCCGAGTTCCTCCTCCTGGGGCTCCCCATCTGGCCAGGGCAGCAGGGCGTGTTCTTCTCCCTGTTCCTGGGCATGTACCTGACCACGGTGCTGGGCAACCTGCTCATCATCCTGCTCATCAGGCTGGACTCTCGCCTGCACACGCCCATGTACTTCTTCCTCAGCCACTTGGCTTTCTCTGACATCTCTCTTTCCTCTGTCACTGTCCCAAAGATGCTCATGAACATACATATTTGTCAACAGTCCATCTCCTATATGGGATGCATTTCTCAGTTGTGTTTTTTCATACTCTTTGGTTCTCTTGACAATTTCCTTCTTGCAGTGATGGCATATGACAGGTATGTGGCCATCTGTCACCCTCTGCATTACACCACCATCATGCGGGAAGGGCTGTGCACAACGCTGGTGGCTGGCTCCTGGGTGATTTCCTGTGGCAGTACCCTGTTGCACACCCTCCTCTTGGTCCGACTGTCCTTCTGTGCTGACATTACCATCACCCACTTCTTCTGTGACCTTGCTGCACTCCTGAAGCTGAGCTGCTCAGACATCTCCCTCAATGAGGTGGTCATCTTCATTGAGGGAGGAGTGCTTTTATCCCTTCCTTTAGGCATTATTTTGGGCTCATATATCCGTATAGGGATCATCATCCTGAGGGTCCCCTCCACAAAGAGACTCTTTAAAGCCTTTTCTACCTGTGGCTCCCACCTCTCTGTGGTGTCTTTATACTATGGGACAGTTGTAAGTGTTTACTTTTTCTCCTCATCATGGGACTCCAAAGACATAATTGCTTCGGTCATGTATACAGTAGTGACCCCCATGCTGAACCCCTTCATCTACAGCCTGAGGAACAGAGATATAAAACAGGCCTTAGAAATGTGTGTCAATAGGGTTAAGTTCTTTAAGTGACAATCATGAAATCATCTTGTTGCAGTCAGGAGCACAGTGAGAAATGTCTCTTAAAATTATTGTATGATTGACATCCTGATAAAAGTTTTTTTTTTAATCCTCACCTGAGGATATTTTTTTCCATTTATCTTCGGATAGAGTGGGAAGGAGAGAGAAAGGGAGAGGGAAAGAGAGAGAGAAACATCGATGTGAGAGAGACACACTGACTGGCTGCCTCCTGCACGACCCCAACCAGGGCCGGGAACTGAACCGCAACTGAGGTATGTGCTCTTCACCGAAATCGAACCCGTGACTCTTTGGTCTGAGGGCCGATGCTCTAACCACTGAGAAAACCAGCCAGGACAACATCTCCATGTAACTTTAACAGAATATGTATTCTCTTTCATGTAGAAGTGCTGTTAATAAGACACCTTGGACAAGTTTGCTACTTGGATTGTTAATAATTCTTCATTCCCAATGGAAAGTTTTCACTTGTTCATCATCTCATAAGACATTTGCAAAGTCTTATGTAAAACATGTTGCACTATTATAATTGTGATTTTCTCCTTTGAGATATGTCCACTTTTGCTCATGTATTTTTATACGATGTCATTGAGGACACACTGATTTAGCATCATGATCCGTACCTGGTGAACTTTCTATTTTGTGTTTTTTAAACTGATTCTTTTATGCCTGCTTTCGTTAGCTTCAAGGGGATTGTGCGCCTCTCTTCCCAACTCACAACCAGTGACATTATGTTGGTAGATTGCAATCAGCTGTGATGAGAATAATTACACAGTGGAACCTTGTTTCTCGAACTTAATTTGTTCTGGAAGGCTGTTTGAGATGTGATTTGTTAGACACCTGCATTATTTTTCCCCATTAGAAATCATGTACGTTGAAGTAATTCGTTCCAGACCCCCAAATGATTCTGTTTTAACCTTTTTAAATATATAGTACATATATAATGTACTGTTTAATCTATAAACAAACACTTCCGTTCTTAAATTAATCGAACATGCCCTTACTGGCCCTAAACGAATCACTTTCCGCCCTCCTTCCAGGGTGTCTTCAGGAGGTCAGCATGCGGCATCTTCACTTTTTCACGCATCCCTGCCTCCGGAATGCTGTCACCAGCTAACTGCTTTTCGTTCATCCAAACCAACGGCAGTTTTTCTACCTCTTCAATTGCCTGTGATCATTGTTTCCTTTACACCCTTAGCAACATTAGCACTCTTGATGTTTTAAAATTGTGCTAATCATCCATTTCTCCAGTAACAAAAGCAAAAAAAATAAAGACCCACAAAAATATTCACAGCACAATTTCCACAGATGTTAAGAAGCAAAGTTATAAACGGACTCATACTGACTCATTCTCCACTTTGTGGCCTGGGAGACACTTTGTATCATGCTGATGTATCAGCGTGAAAGGGTTGTCAGGTCAGGAACCAAATTTCAAACCCAGACATTTTTTTCTGTGAACAACTTGGTGGAGAACTGAAGTGTTCAAAATGGGAGATATTTAAGAACTGAGTTTTGACTGTATTATGAAAATTGGCTTGTGCTACAAAGCAAGACTTTGTAAAAAGAGAGAGAGAGACTTTTAAAAAAATGCATTTAACAGCACACCACTAGCAATGGGTCCTACCTTAATACATCATCTACTTCTGATATTAGTATAGATACTTCATAGCTAAATCTATAGATATAGATACATATACAGATATAGATATACAGATACAGGTAGATAGATATAGATATAGATGTAGATATAGATATAGACATAAACAGACATAGTGATAGACACAGACACAGACACAGACACAGACACAGACATAGACATAGACATAGATAAAAATAGATACAGGTAAGACATAGATACATATAGAGATAGAGACACTAGTACAGTACAGGTGGTAAAGATGCAGCTTTCTTGTGGTTGGTGTTTACATGGCATTTCTTTTCCATCACTTTAACCTTTTCTATGGTCTTATATCTGTGAGGTGTTTGTTGTTAACAATGTAAAGTTGGATTTTGCTCTTTTTATGTAGAACCATAATTATGATATTTCTGGAGATTTTTATTTATTGACATAATGTAATCATAATATATTTAAATTTATATTTTGCACATTACTGACTTTATTTGATACATTTGTTTTATATTTATTCTCTTTTGTCTTCTTCTCTGTTGATTAATTAAATGTATATTTTGTTATTTCATTCTTCCTCTATTAACTTATTAATTATACATTGTTATTACACTATAATTATTTTCTGTGCTTTATGCAGAGATTACTTCTTACCGGCTCTTTAATTTTTAAATTATAGTTTAATATAAAAAACATGAAATTTATCATTTTAGCCACTGGAGGTATACAATTCAGTGGCATTTAGGATACTCATCACCAACATCTCATTCTAGGATCCCTAAAGAAAACTGTATAGAACCACAATGCAATTGAGTGCTTTGCAGTTGTGATAAAGTAAGAACAAAGATATCTATGAACCAGTATGGAGAAAGTCAGGATATATTGGTAAATAGGAAAAAAAGCAATGTGTAAAAGAGCATTTATAACATGCTACTTTCTATGTAAAAATGAATGTAAATATACATATATCTACCCATTTGAGCAAAAAGAAACACAGGAAGAAGAAATCATAAACTAATGAGATTGTTTACCTACAGGAGGTGGGGCAGAAGGGATGGGAGGTGAGTAGAATTAGTTGTGTAGTTCTGACTATGCTGACTTTTGCCACTAAAAGTAAACAGAAGAGGTGGTGACTAAAACAAAATAGAATAAAACAAAACAAATGAACCTAACTACAGGTCAAATTAATACCATAATTAGACTAAAAGGGAAAATAAAATAAGTAACCTAAGTAATTCTTGAACCCAGAATTTTGTCTATATACTCTCACATTAAAAAACACTGGAAACAGAAACTTAACCTATACTTCATGTGTCATTAACAGGATATATGTTCCAGCTTCTGAAACAGCTCATGTTGTATCCAAAGATTCAGCAAATAAGTAAACATTGAGGAAAAGTGAGTGACTCCTCACTCTAGGGAAAGGAGAGGCTGGAAAGGTCTCCACGGTGTCAAACTAGAATTGGAGATACCAGTTGAAACTCATGGGTTTCCAAGTGTCCATCAATAGATAAGTGGATAAAAAAGCCGTGGTACATATACACCATGGAATACTATGCAGCTGTAAGAAAGAACGATCTCTTATCCTTTGAGACGACATGGAGGGATCTGGAGAGTATTATGTTAAGAAAATTAAGTCAATCAGAGAAAGACAAATATCACATGATCTCACTTATTTGTGTAATACAATGGACAAAATAAGCTGACAAACAAAATAGACCCAGAGACATAGAAGTAGAGTATAGACTGACAAACCTCAGAAGAAGGGGGCTGGGGAGAGGGAAGAGATAAACCAAAGAACTTATATGCATGTATGCGTAACCAATGGACATAGACAACAATGCTGGAGGGCAGGGGGCAGGGGGGATCAGGAGGAGGGTTTCAATGGGGGAAAAAGGAGAAATATCTGTAACAAAAATAAAATTAATAAAAAAAAATGTATACAGCCCGGCCTGTGTGGCTCAGTGGTTGAGCGTCGATCCATGCACCAAGAGGTCACTGGTTCAATTCCCTCTCAGGGCACATGCCCAGGTTGTGGGCCTGATCCCCAGTGGGGGGCATGCAGGAGGCGGCCAATCAATGTTCTCTCTCATCGATGTTTCTATCTCTCTTTCCTCTCTACCTAAAATCAATAAAGAAAAAATATTTTATTTTTTAATTTTTTTTATCCTCACCCGAGGACATTTTTTCATTTTTTGTTCAGATAGAGTGGGAGGGAGAGAGGGGAAGAGAGAGAAAGAGAGAGAGAGAGAGAGAGAGAGAGAGAAACATCGACGTGAAAGGGACGCATTGAGTGGCTGCTACCCGCACAACTAACCAGGGCCGGGGACAAACTGCAACCGAGGTACATGCCCGGGAACCGAACCAGGGTCTCTCTGGACCACAGTCCGACGCTCTAACCGCTGAGCCAAACCGGCCAGGGCAAGAAAAAATATTAAAAAAAATCTTTAAAGCCCTGACCAGTTTGGCTCAGTGGTTAGAGTGTGGGCCCACGGACCAGAGAGTTCCAGGTTTGGTTCCCGCTAAGGGAACGTACCTCTGTTGCAGTTTGTCCTCGGCCCTGGTTGGGGTCGTGTGGGTGGCAACCAGTTGATATGTCTCTCTCACATCAATGTTTCTCTCTCTCTGTCTTCCCCCCTCTCTCCCTCCTGCTCTATCTGAAGATAAATGCAAAAATGTCCTCAGGTGAGGATAAAAAAAAATCTTTTAATAAAAGTATACATAGATTGCAATTTATAGGTTATATATCAACATCTATTCTGTTTCCATCCCTCATTCTTTCTGTCCCTCTCCTGACCCACCTCTTGTGGGTAAACTTTCCTTTAGTTCCTTAGCCTCTAGTTTTTTACCTTTGTATCTCTCTTTTTTTTTTTTCAAATCCTCACCCAAGAATATATTTTTTCATTTATCTTCAGATAGAGTGGGAGTGGTGGGGGAGAGAGAGAGAAACATTGATATGAGAGAGACACATCCACTGGTTGCCTCCTGCATGACGCCGACCAGGGCCGGGGACTGAACCGCAAAAGAGGTATGTGCCCTTGAACGGAATCGAACCCATGACTCTTTGGTCCATGGGCTGACGCTCTAACCATTGAGCCAAACCAGCCAAGGCCTTTTGTGTCTCTTTTATACATCTTTTCCAGTTGGCTTCTCTGAGATCATTTAGAATCCTTGTAAGTAATGAAGACACCTAAAGCTACAAAATGAATCACAGTGGTAATGGATTATAAGTCTATAATGATATAAATACATACATACATACATACATACATACATACATACATACATACATACCGAGTGGGGAATACAGATAGTTTCTTCTTATAAAAGACTATCACCTCACACTGGTCAGAATAGCTACTATCAATAAATCAACAAACAAGTGCTGGCGAGGGTGTGGAGGAAAGGGAACCCTAGCACACTGCTGGTGGGAATGCAGACTGGTGCAGCCACTGTGGAAAACACTATGGGGTTTCCTCAAATAACTAAAAATGATACTGCCTTTACCCAGTGATCCCACTTCTGGGAATATGTCCTAAGAATCCCAAAACACCAATCAGAAAAAATATATGCAACCCTATGTTCATAGCAGCATTATTTACAAGAGCCAAGATCTGGAAAGAGCCCAAGTGCCCATCAGCAGATGAGTGGATAAAAAGCTGTGGTACATCTACACAATGGAATACAATACAACTTTAAAAAGAAAAATTCTTACCCTTTGTGACAGCATGAATGGACCTGGGGAGTATTATGCTAAGCAAAACAAGCCAGCCATAGAAAGTCAAATATACCACATGATCTCACTTATAGGTGGAATTTAATGAACAAAATAAATTGACCAACAAATGGAACCAGAGGCATGGATGCATGGAACAGACTGGCGGGAGCCAGAGGGGATGAGGGTGGGATGACTGGATAAAGCAGGTGAAGGGATTATCCAAAGAGCATATATGCATACCCCACGGACACGAACAATAGTGTAGTGAAAGCCACATAAGGGAGCTGCAGGGTAGGTGGAGGTGTGCAAAGGGGGGAAATGGAGTATGTCTGCAATAATGTCAACATTTAAAATTTTTAATAAAAAAGAATACAACTAATAAACAAAAAAGAAATGATAGAATTAGAAAAATCACCCTCAGGCTGCATACATTTGCCATATAAGTATCAGCAATGGATGTGAAATATTTAAGAAAAGAGATATGTTTATATAATATCAAAATATCTACCCAAATGATACCTATTATTTACAAGGTTAAAATACTAACTTTAAGAATAATGGTAACTTTATAGGAGAGAACCTGGCAGATACCACCTTAGCCAATTGTTCAAGGATAATAATATTGGAATTGCAAAAATTGATATCATATGCCTTCTAATAGTATGCACTGTGGTATATCTGCTGAAAATCTAAGCCTGAAACATACATACATACATACACATATACACATATATATATATATATATATATATATATATATATACACAGAAGGTAAACATAGTAAAATGTTAACCATTGGGGAATCTGAGTGAAGCCTGTCCAAGAATTCTTTATATCATTTTTACAACTTTTCTGTATCTTTAAAATCACTTCAAAATAAAAGGTGAAAAATCCTTCATCCCTGTGGGAGCAATGCCCAAGAAGAAAGGAGTCCAGGGCACGACTGGAATCAGGACAGTGTCCCCTAGGACTCCAGTCCCTCTGGCTCTTGGACACACAGCTCCCCAAAGGGCAGTCAGAAACCAGCCAGAAGCGTGGGGACTATGTTTCAGTCTCTCATTAGTAATTATGTGTTATCTATGGACTCATTCCTCTGGAGCTGGTTAAGGAAAATGAAAGTGTGTAGAAGTGCCAAGGCCACAGATATTTCTTCTAGCTGTCTGGGTGTTAGGTCTCCTGAAGAAACCCTGAGAGTTGGGCAACAGTCTGGAGCAGAAGGTGTCTGACGGACCAATGACGGGCACAGGTCAGAGGAGCTGGAAATCTGCACTTGGCGATGGATCAGACTGTGGGCTGGTGGGTTCATGTATGAGTCTCTGCATCCATGACTGTGTGTGTCTGCATGTACTGTGTAAACTGTGTATGTGCTGAGTATCTGACTCCCAGCCTGACTCTTTTCCTGAGTTAGACCTAATCTGGGCCCTGTTTCAGTGCATGTAGACAAGTTGTCAGCCTCCCTGGGTGTGGCCAGGGACTCCTGATTCATGTCTGTGATGGTCAACCCTGGTATCACGGCTGAGCACCGGGAGTGAGACTGTTGTCTCTGCTGCTGGAGGAGAAGATGCCCGACCTCACGGGGAACCAAGGTCAGGTCAGAGAGGGCTCAGACCTCTGCTCAGCAGCGTGTCCTGGGGCACATGTGAGCTGTGTTTGTGGGGGACACACTTGTGTGTGAGAGCAGGAAGTTGTGTTGTTTGGTTTTCTCTATGTGTGTGTTACCATGTGTGTGTGACCATGTGCATGGGGTGTTGGTGGTGGTTTAATGACTGTCCTGAGACTGAATAGGCTTAACTGCCCCAAGCTGACTGCCTCCCCCAGCAAGAGGATGGTCAGATAGGACTAAGCATGCCTGTCATTAATAGGAGGGTGTGTGCTGCTTGTTGTGGTGAGTGTGACTGGGTGTGCGTAGGTGTCATTGGTGTTGGTTTCTTGTAAGATTTTTGAATTGTGTGTGGTCTTCTGTGGCTTTGGTGACTTGTGTGTATAGTACTTTAGTTATGTATATGTGGTGAGTTGTGTGTTTACCAGGTGTGGCATGAGTCAGGTCTGTTAATGTGTTTATGGGTGAGTGGTCCCTCATTGTGTGGTGCGTATGTCTCACTCTGTGTGTTCCTTATGACCTGTGTGTATGTATACGAGTGTTTATGACCTGAACCACTTATTGGCTCTCCTTCCCTTAGAATGGGACATGGTCTCAGGTGACTGGAATCCTCTAATCAGCAGTGTGTGTGTGTGTGTGTGTGTGTGTGTGTGTCTGATCTGCATCTATAATCTCAAGTGTCCTCCTTCTGGGGCTCCATTAGCTAAGATAACCATACTTTAAGCAACACCCTGTTTCTTGAAACAGATTTGCTATAATGTTCATGTTCCTGAGTACAACTGAGTCACTTAGAATTGTGCAACCTCTTCTTTACTGTTATTAAACATCCCAGGAAAAAATACTCTAGGCATCATGCTGTGTAAAGTTATTGGGCAGAATCACTATCATATAATGGTAAGACCTTGGGAAAGTAACTTAATTTTTGGCCTCAGTTTTCACATCTATAAAATGGAAAGAATTACACTGGTTTTGTGACTCTTACAGAGGCTCTCAGTAAATAGTTATTATATAAATAAAATTAATGTATTTGAGAATTTATTGCCAGTTGGAAAGTATATAAATATGAACAAATGACATTACCTAGTAAGAGAACTAAAAATGTTGGAAAACTTTGTGTCCTCACAGATCTGAAATAATATATTATGCTTGGCTCCCCCAAACTAGAAAAGGGAAGTTTCCATTTGAAAAGGTAAAGAACATGGGTTCTGATCACACAGAAATATTAAACATCATGAAGTAGCTAATACTTGGAAATATTCCACATATAGAAAATGATGATACTTGTATATCAAGTTATATACATTACATATCATATATATTATCGATACATATATACACACACGTGTATGTGTCCTTCTGTCCCCTACTGTACTGTTGTGTGACTACAGAATTTGTATCATTTATGTTTCTGTATCTTAAAATCTAAAATAGGTGAAATCATATAAATTTTTAGTGTAGCTGTGAAGAGTTTTTAAAATTGGGGAATATAAGGCTGATGTGTGGATTTAATTAGGAAATGTAGGTCACGTCCTTAGCCCAGTATCCAAATATTCAACATTATGAAAGATACTTTGTGGACTATTCTGATTTCGGAGGCATCAAGTGGCTCTAAGTGGCCACCCATTTCTGGAGTGTCCTGGAGTGTACAGCTGTGGGTCAGGGGGACCCGGCAGGTTAACAGGAGGAGCGTGACTGCGCTCCAACAAGGCCACTCAGCTCTGCAGTCTCACGTTACCTTAAGGCAGAAACAACTGACACCAGTTAGCAGAGGCTCATCTTCTATTTCTGCCACAGTGAATCTTATGGTTTGGCTCTGACCTAGTGCAGAAAGTATCCCTCCATGCTCATCAAGATGCAAACATAACAGTGGGGACCTCGCTTTTCCTGTTCACGGCTGCATCTCAGTCTTAGTAGAGGTCCCGACACTGACTTGATGTTCACTAAACAATGGTGATGAAACAGCGAATGCCCACTTGCTACTGTGCAATGAGGTCTTATTGGCTGCTTTAGGGGTGCGATGATTCCTGGAGCCAGACAGGGATAGATCAAAGATGCACAAATCCACTGGTATAAAAATTAATAGGAGTGCAGTTGAAATTCATGTGTCCAAGAATTGTAGTATGAGATGTGATGGTTCTGGTGGTCCTATCTAGGTTCCTGAGATTCCCAAACCTTCTTCATCCCCAGCAGAGGAGAGCAGCATGAGGCCTGAGAACCAGAGCAGCGTGTCCGAGTTCCTCCTCCTGGGGCTCCCCATCCGGCCAGGGCAGCAGGGCGTGTTCTTCTCCCTGTTCCTGGGCATGTACCTGACCACGGTGCTGGGCAACCTGCTCATCATCCTGCTCATCAGGCTGGACTCTCGCCTGCACACGCCCATGTACTTCTTCCTCAGCCACTTGGCTTTCTCTGACATCTCTCTTTCCTCTGTCACTGTCCCAAAGGTGCTCATGAACATTCAGACTCAGCGACGATCCATCTCCTATGTGGGATGCATTTTTCAGTTGTACTTTTTCATACTCTTTGGTTGTCTTGACAATTTCCTTCTTGCGCTGATGGCATATGACAGATACGTTGCTGTATGTCACCCTCTGCATTACACCACCATCATACGAGAGGGGCTGTGTGCGTTGCTGGTGGCTGTCTCCTGGATTCTCTCCTGCGTCCATGATTTGTTGCACACCCTCCTCTTGGTCCGACTGTCCTTCTGTGCTGACAGTACCATCCCACACTTCTTCTGTGACCTCACTGCACTCCTGAAGCTGAGCTGCTCAGATATCTCCTTCAATGAGCTGGTCATCTTCATCGACTCAGGAATGCTTTTCTTCCTGCCTTTAGGTATTGTATTGGGCTCATATATTCGTATAGGAATGGTCATCCTGAGGGTTCCCTCCACAAAGAGACTCTTTAAAGCCTTTTCTACCTGTGGCTCCCACCTGTTTGTGGTGTCTTTATACTATGGGACAGCTGCAAGTGTTTACTTTTTCTCCTCATCATGGGACTCCAAAGACATAATTGCTTCAGTCATGTATACAGTAGTGACCCCCATGCTGAACCCCTTCATCTACAGCCTGAGGAACAGAGATATAAAACAGGCCTTAGAAATGTGTGTCAGTAGGGTTAAGTTCTTTAAGTGGCAATCATGAAAACCTCTTATTGCAGTCAGGCACACAGTGAGGTTAATCTCCTACAATTATTGTATGGTTGACATCTCTATGAAAATAGAATATGTATTCTGTTGTCATGTATAAATGTTATTAATATGGCAACTAGGTCATATTGCTATTTAGATTGTTAATAATTCTTCATTCCTAATTTATATTTTTTCTTGTTCATCTCTTATAAGATATGTGAAAAATCTTACGCAAAACACGTTGCACATAATAATTGTGGATTAGTCTGTTTCTGTGTTGAGTTATGTTAGTTTTTGCTGAGGTATTTTTTAAATTTTATGTTATAGAAAACTCACTTATTGAGCATCATGATCTGCTTCTGGTGAACTTCCTTTTTTGGGGAACTGATTGTTTTATGGTGGCTTTTGATGGCTTCAAGCTGACTGTGCACATCTCTTCCCAGTTCTCAATTAGTGACATCATGTTAGCCAACTGCAACCCACCATCATGTGAATAATTACACTATGAAAATTGGCATGTGCTACAAAGCAAGGCTGTTACAAAAAGAGAGTGAGACTCCTAAAAAATATGTTTAAGAGCACACCACTTTGTTTATAATTAAGAAAACTTTCTATCAATGGGTCCTACCTTAACATGTCATCTACTTCTGATATTAGTATAGATACTTTCTACCTATTTGTATAGATAGAGATAGAGATAGAGATACTAGCACAGTATAGGTAGTAAAGATGTAGCATGCTTGTGGTTAGTGCTTACATGTTTGTTTTTTCCATCACTTAAATCTTTTCTTTGTCCTTAGATCTGTAAGGTGTCTATTGTTAACAGTGTAATGTTGGATTTTGCTCTTTTTTTGTAGAGCAACAATTATGATATTTCTGGATAATCTTGCCTATTAACATCTAACACATTAGATGGGACATCTAACACATATAATACATTTGGATTTATATTTTCCATATTATCATGTTTTTTATTTCTTCACAATTTTTCTGTCTTCTTCTTTTTTGATTCATTATATATATGTATTTTGTTATTCCATGTCCCCTCTCTTAACTCATTAAACATACATTATAATTATTCTTTTATAATTTTGTTTCTGTGCTATATGAAGAGATTGTTTTCTTTCTCTTTAATTTCTCATTGTAGTTTAAATACAAAATATCAAATTCATCATTTTAGCCATTGGAGATATACAATTCAGTGGCATTTAGGATACTCATCACCAACATCTCATTCTAGGACCTCTAAACAAACTCTGCAGAACATCAATGCAATTGAGTATTTGTCAATTGTGAAAAAATTAGAACAAAGGTATCTATGAATCAATATGAAGAAATATCAGAATAAATGGGGGGAAAGCAATGTACAAAAAAGCATTTACAGCATGTATCTTTTATGTAAAAATGAAAGGGGAAAATATACATATATTATCCAATTTGAGCAAAAAGAAACCCAGGAAGAATAAATCAATAGTTAAGATCTGGAAACAGCCCAAGTGTCCATCTGTAGATGAATGAATAAAAAACCGTGGTACAGCCCTGGCCCATTTGGCTCAGTGGTTAGAGAGTCGGCTTGCAGACCAAATGGTATCGAGTTCAATTCCTGGTCAAGGGCACATACCTGGGTTGCCCTTGGTTTAATCCCCAGATCCCCAGCCCCAGTCGGGGTCATGCAGGAGGCAACAAATTGATGTGTTTCTCTCACATCAATGTTCTCTCTCTCTCTCTCTCTCTCTCTCTCTCTCTCTCTCCCTCCCTTCCTCCCTCCCTCCCTCCCTCCCTTCCACTCTATCTGTAAATCAATGAGAAAATATCCTGGGGTGAGGATTAAGAAAAAAACAAAAAACTGTGGTACATTTACACAATGGAATACTACTCAGCTGTGAAAAAGAAGAAAATAGGACATTTGTGACAGATCGATGGACCTGGAAATTATTATGCCTGGAAATTATTAAGCAAAATAAGCCAGTCAGAGAAAGGCATATACAATATGAGTTTATTTGTATGTGGAATGTAATGAGCAAAACAACTTAACAAACAAAATAGAAACAGAAGCATAGATACATAGAATGGACTGACAGCTGTCAGAGGGTAGGTAGAGTAGGGCTGGGTGAAAAAAAGTGAAGGGATAAAGCAAAAAATATATATAAATTATAAAACACATAGACATGGACAATGGTGTGGTGATAGCCAGAGGAAAAGGGAGGTGGGGGCAGGTGGACTGAACAAAGGGGGATAAATGGGGACATAAAGAGATGTGACTTTGGGTGGTGAGGGAATGATGCAGTATGGAGATGATGTTTTATTGAATTGTACATTTGAAACTTGTATGGTTTTATTAACCAATGTCACCTCAATAAATTCAATAAAAAAGAAATTAATAAGATTGTTTATCTACACAGGTGAGGCACAAGAGATGGAAGCTGAGTATAGTTATTTGTATAATTTTGACTATGTCGTCTTTTGCCACTAAAACAAAAATAGAGGAGGTGGTGAGTAAAGCAAATAGAATAAAACAAAACAAATGAACCTAACTGTATTTCAAATGAATAACACAATTAGACTAAAGGGGAAAATAAAATTAAAAAAGCAAAGTAATTCTCGAAGGCAGAATTATATCTATATACTCTCACAGCAACAAACAAAACAAAACCTGGAAACAAAGTTTTAAGCTGTTGTGTCTCATTGACAGTATTGTAAGAGCTCAAGATTCTGAAACAGGTCACCATGTGGACAAAGATTCAGCACAGAAGTAAACATTCAAGAAAAGTGAGTCACTCTTCACTCTCGGGGAAAGGCGCTATGTCCACGGGAAAGGAGAGGCTGGAAAGAACTCCATGGTGTCCAACTAGAACTGGAGATATCAATTTGAACTCACGAGTTTTAACATGTATAGATTGTAATTTATAGGTTATATGTCAACATCTACACTGTTCCCACCCCCATTCTTTCTCTCCCACTCCTGACCCATTTCCTGTAGGTAAACTTTTCTTTAGTTTCTTAGTTTCTAGTTTTTACTTCTTGTTTTTCTTTTATATATATTTCCTAGGTGACTTCTCTGAGATCATTTAGAATCCTTATAGGCAATAAACCCACTTAAAGCGTAAAAATGAATAAAAATGGTAAAGGAGTTTAACTCAGAAAATAAGTAAGAATCCATGAGTCCATGATGGTATAAATAAATAAATAAATATATAAATAACTAAATAAATAAATGAGTGGGGAATGAGGGTAAGTTTTTTCTTATAAAATACAAGTAATAAACATGTAAGATATGAGAGTACTAGAAAAATCACCCTTCGGTTACCACATTTGCAATAGTTTTCTTATATGAAAATCACCACTGAATGTTAAATATAGTGGGTAAAATTTTAATAAGAAAAAAGTTATGTTTATACAGTACCAAAATAGCTACCCAAATGATACCTATGAATTACAAGGTTAAAATATTAACTTTAAAAAATTGGAAATTTTACAGTAGAGAACCTGAAACTCCCTTAGCCAATTGTTCAAAGATAAAAACACTAGTCATTGAAAATTTAATATCATATGCCTTCTAATAGTATGCACTGTGGTATATCTGCTGAAAATCTAAGCCTGAAATATACATACATACATAAATACATACACACATACATATGTACATATACACAAAAGGTAAACATAGTAAAATGTTAACCATTGGGGAATCTGAGTGAAGCCTGTCCAAGAATTCGTTATATCATTTTTACAACTTTTCTGTATCTTTAAAATCATTCCCAAATAAAAACTTGACAAATCCTTCATCCCTGTGGGAACAATGGCCAAGAAGAAAGGAGTCCAGGGCACGACTGGAATCAGGACAGTGTCCCCTAGGACTCCAGTCCCTCTGGTTCTTGGACACACAGCTCCCCAAAGGGCTGTCAAAAACCAGCCAGAAGCGTGGGAACTTACTCTCACTCTCTCATTAGTAATTATGTGTTATCTATGGACTAATTCCTCTGGAGCTGGTTAAGGAAAATAAAAGTGTGTAGAAGTGCCAAGGCCACAGATATTTCTTCTAGCTGTCTGCGTGTTAGGCCTCCTGAAGGAAACCTGAGAGTTGGGCAACAGTCTGGAGCAGAAGGTGTCTGACGGACCAATGACAGGCACAGGTCAGAGGAGCTGGAAATCTAGCACTTGGCGATGGATTAGCCTGTACATGTGTGCTGGTGGGTTCATGTATGAGTCTCTGCATCCATGACTGTGGGTGTCTGCATGTACTGTATATGCTGTGTACCTGCTGTGTGATAGTTGCATGTGCGTGTGTGCTGAGTATCTGACTCCCAGCCTGACTCTTTTCCTGAGTTAGACCTAATCTGGGCCCTGTTTCAGCGCATGTAGACCAGTTGTCAGCCTCCCTGGGTGTGGCCAGGGACTCCTGATTCATGCCTGTGATGGTCAACACTGGTATCACGGCTGAGCACCGGGAGTGAGACTGTTGTCTCTGCTGCTGGACGAGAAGATGCCCGACCTCATGGGGAAGCAAGGTCAGGTCAGAGAGGGCTCAGACCTCTGCTCAGCAGCGTGTGCTGGGGCACAAGTGAGCTGTGTTTGTGGGTGACACACTCGTGTGTGAGAGCAGGAAGATGTATTGCTTGGTTTTCTCTGTGTGTGTGTGACCATGTGTGTGTGACCATGTGCATGGGGTGTTGTTGCTGGTTTAATGACTGTGCCTGAGAATGAATAGGCTTAATGCCCCATGCTGACTGCCTCCCCCAGCAAGAGGATGGTCAGAAGGGGCAGAATCTCATTAATAGGAGGGTGTGTGCTGCTAGTTGTGAATGTGTGGCTGGGTGTGCATATATGTTGTTGGAGTGTGTTCCTTGTGAGATTTTTGAATTGTGTGTGGTCTTGTGCGTTTTTGGTGACATGTGTGTACAGTGTTTGAGTTCTGTCTATGTGGTGAATTGAGTGTTTACCAGGTATGTCATGAGTCAGGTGTGTTGATGTGCATTGTGAGTTGTTTGTGTGTGAGTGGTCCATCAATATGTTTTGGGCATGTCTCACTTTGTGTGTTACTTATGACTTGTATGTATGCATATGAGTGTTTATGAGCTGAACTACATATTGGTTATCCTACCCTTCCGATGGGGATGGGGTCACAAGTGACTGAAATCAATCAGCAGTGTGTATGGGGGGGGGTAGAGGTGTCTGATCTGCATCTGTGACTGAAGAATTCCCTTAATGGTACTCCATCTGGGGCACCATGAGCTGAGATAACCACACTCTGAGTAACTCCCTGTGTCTTCAAACAAACTGCATCATTTCCATGTACCCGAGGGTGACGGAGTCGCTCAGAATTGTGCAACCTTTTCTTTTTTATTTTATAACCCTTTATATTTATCACCAATATTTACATTTTTTCAGTTTGGGCTCATTGCTCTCTCTCTCTCTCTCTTTTTAAAAATCTTTCTTATTGAAAGTATTACAGATGTCCCTCTTCCCTCCCCCTCAACACCGCCCCAGTGACACCCTCCTTCCTGCTCCCGCCTTCACCACACTGTTGTCTGTGTCCATTGGTTGTGCATATATGCATATACGTTCTTTGGTTTATTTCTTCCCATCCTCTCTCCCCATTCCTCTGAGGTTTGTCAGTCTGTTCCCTCCTTCCTTGTCTCTGGATGTATTTTGTAAGCTTATTTTGTTCATTATATTCCACAAGTAAGTGAGATCATATGATACTCATCTTTCTCTGACTGGCTGATTTCATTTAGCATAGTACTCTCCAGGTCCCTCCATGTTGGTGCAACCTTTTCTTTACTTTTAAACATCCCAGGGTGGGGAAATACTCCATGCATCATGCTGTGTGAAGCTATGGGGCAGAATCACGATCCTATAACAGTGAGACCTTAGGAAAGTTACTTAAATCCTTGGCCTCCATGTCCACATCTGTAAGATGGATAGAATTACACTTGTTTTGGAATCTTACAGAGACTCTCACTAAATAGTATAAATAGACAAGTTAATGTTTTCGAGAATTTTTTTGTCAGTTTGAAAGTATATAAATACGAAAAAATGAAATTATCCAGTAAGAGGACTGTGAAAGTTAGACAAATTTGGGTCTTCAAAGCTCTAAGATAACACACTGTGCTTAGCTCCCCTAAGCAGAAAAGGGGAGTTTCCAGGTGTAACGGTAAAGAGCATGGGTTCTGCTCACAGAGCTGTATTAAATTGGACCCCATGAAGTAGCTAATACTTGGTGATTTTTTATTTATAAAAATAGCAATACATATATATTGTTATATACACCACATATCACATATATGATAGATACAGATATACACACACGTGTGTGTTTGCTATTATGTCCCCCATGGTACTGTAGTTTGCCTACAGAATTTGTATCATTTATGCTTCTATTTCATAAAAGCTAAAATATGTAAAAGAACAAGAATTCTTAGTGTAGCTATTAACGGGTCTTAAAATCTGGGAATTCAAAGCTGATGTGTGGATTTAATTAGGAAACGTAGGTCAAGTCCATAGCCTAGTACCCAAATGTTCACCAAAATGTTCAACAATATTATGAAAGATACTTTGTGGACTATTCTGATTTTAGAGCTGTTCTGACATCAAGTGGCTTTCAGTGACCACCCATTTCTGGAGTGTCAGGGAGTGTACAGCTGTGGGTCAGGGGGACCCGGCAGGTTCACAGGAGGAGTGTGACTGCGCTCCAACACGGCCACTCAGTTCTGCAGTCTCACTTTACCTTAAGGCAGAAACAACTGACACCAGTTTGCAGAGGCTCATCTTCTATTTCTGCCACAGTGAATCTTATGTTTGGCTCTGACCTAGTGCAGAGAGTATCCCTCCATGCTCATCAAGATGCAAACATAACAGTGGGGACCTCGCTTTCCTGTTCACGGCTGCATCTCAGTCTTAGTAGAGGTCCCGACACTGACTTGATGTTCAATAAACAATGGTGATGAAAGAGTGAATGTCCACTTGCTTCTGTGCAATGAATCTTGTTGGCTGATTTGGGGCTTCAATGATTCCTGGAGCCAGACAGAAATAGAGGAAAGATGCACACATTCACAGGTGTGAGAAATTAATAAGAGTGCATTTTCAAAATCATGTCCCGGAGAATTATAATATGAGATGTGATGGTCCTGGTCGTCCTTTCTAGATTTGTGAAGTTCCCAAACCTTCTTCATCCCCAGCAGAGAGAAGAGCAGCATGAGGCCTGAGAACCAGAGCAGCGTGTCCGAGTTCCTCCTCCTGGGGCTCCCCATCCAGCCAGGGCAGCAGGGCGTGTTCTTCTCCCTGTTCCTGGGCATGTACCTGACCACGGTGCTGGGCAACCTGCTCATCATCCTGCTCATCAGGCTGGACTCTCGCCTGCACACGCCCATGTACTTCTTCCTCAGCCACTTGGCCTTCTCTGACATTGCTCTTTCCTCTGCCACTGTCCCAAAGATGCTCATGAATATTCAGACTCGGCGACAGTCTATCTCCTATATGGGATGTATTTCTCAGTTGTATTTTTTCATACTTTTTGGTACTCTGGACAATTTCCTTCTTGCGGTAATGGCATATGACAGGTACGTGGCCATCTGTCACCCTCTGCATTACACCACCATCATGCGGGAGGGGCTGTGCACACTGCTGGTGGCTGGCTCCTGGATTCTCTCCTGTGTCCATGATTTGTTGCACACCCTCCTCTTGGTCCGACTGTCCTTCTGTACTGACATCACCATCACCCACTTCTTCTGTGAGCTCACTGTGCTCCTAAAGCTGAGCTGCTCAGACATCTCCCTCAATAAGTTGGTCATATCCACCGAGGCAGAAATAGTTTTCTTCCTGCCTTTAGGTATTGTTTTGGGCTCATATATTCATATAGGAACTGTCATCCTGAGGGTCCCCTCCACAAAAAGACTTTTTAAAGCCTTTTCTACCTGTGGCTCCCACCTCTTTGTGGTGTCTTTATACTATGGGACAACAGCAACTGTTTACTTTTTCTCCTCATCATGGGACTCCAAAGACATAATTGCTTCGGTCTTGTATGCAATAGTTACCCCCATGCTGAACCCCTTCATCTACAGCCTGAGGAACAGAGATATAAAACAGGTCTTAGAAATGTGTGTCAATAGGATTAACTTCTTTCGGCGGCAAACACTAAATCCTCCTGTTGCGGTCAGGAGTGAAGTGAGAAATGTCTCCTAAAATTGTCTTAAAGTTGACATCTCCATATAACTTTCATGGAGGATCCAATCTGTTGTCATGTATAAGTGTTGTTATATGTATACTAGGTCACATTTGCTACCTGGATTGGTAATCATTTTTTATTCCTAATTGATAGTCTTCACTTGTTCATCATCTCTTATAAGATATGTACAAAATCTTTTGCAAAACATGTTGCAAAATTATAATTGTGGATTTGTCTGTTTTGAGATATGTCAGGTTTTGCTTATGTATTTTTTATTTTATGTTATAGAAGACTCACTTATTTAACATCATGATCTGCTTCTGGTGAACTTTCTTTTCAATTTTTTCAAACTAATTATTATATGGTGGCGTTTGATGGCTTCAATCACATCTCTTCCCCAACTCACAGTCAATGCCATCACGTTGGCGACTGGTCAGCCATGATGAGAACAATTACACCATGAAACTGGTACGTGCCACAAAGCAAGGCTGTAGAAAAAGAGAGAGAGACTTTTTTTAATCAATAAAACCGAAAGTTATTTATTTCAGAAGAGTAAAATTTCCAAATCGTTGGTGAGAATGGCTAAAACAAACAAACAAAAAACAGAAATAACCAATATAAGGAAAAAAAATGTGGGACAGTAACATAGATCCTGTAGATGTGTAGAAGGTAATAAGTGGAAATTTTGAAGAACTATTTTTTAATAAAGAAGAAAGGAAACCCAAATGGTCTATAAACATTAAATACGTTGAATTGATAATTTAAAATTTCTACAATCTCACAGCCCAGAAAGTTCCACAAAATCCTGTAGGAAGAACTAAATCCAATGATACATATTGGGTTTAGAGAGACTTTTAAAAAATGCATTTAAGAGTACATCACTTCGTTTACAATTAGAAAAGGTTCTAGTAATGGGTCCTACTTTACCACGCCATCTAAATCTGATATTAGTATTGATACTTTATAACTATAAATATAGACATATAGAGATAGATACACATAAAGATACTAGTACAGTATAGGTAGTAAAGATGCAGCTTTCTCCTGGTTAGTGGATACATGGTATTTCTATTCTATCACTTTATACTTTTCTTGTCCTTATATCTGTGAGGGGTCCATTGTTAACAGTGCAATGCTGGATTTTGCTCATTTTGTGTAGAGCAACAATTAGTATAATTCTGGAGACATTTGTCTATTGATATCTAGTGTAATCACAATACATTTGAATTTATATTTTCCATATTATTATGTTTTTATTGGATACATCTGTTTAAGATATATTCTCTCTTGTCTTTTGAATAAATATATATTTTAAATTCCATTTCCCTCAATTAGCATATTAATCATATATTATCATTGTTTTAAAATATATTTTCTGTGCTGTATGCAGAGATCACTTCTTACTTTCTCTTTAATTTTTAATTGTGTTTTAATATACAAAACATAAAATTTTACCACTTAGGCATTTGAAGTATACTGTTCAGTGGCATTTTGGACTCTCATCACCAATATCTCATTTTATGACCAGTAAAGAAAACTTTATAAAACATCAGTTGAGTATTTTGCAACTGTGTGGCTTGGGAAAGAAGAATGGGCTCCCCCACCTCAGGCTCACAGTCAGTGTGCCTCCCTCCACCTGTTGAGCAGCTCAGCCTGCCTGGTCCTACTGGGTTTGTCAGCACGTGGGAGTGGCGCAGGGCTGTGGGTTTTGGCCCATTTTTCTAGGTGTGATGGCCCTTGGAACACGAACTTTCAGCCTGTCCTGCTGAGGTGAGTACCTCAGCAGAACCAGTTGAGACTAGTCATGTGAAAAGACAGAGTACCACTCAAGGATGATTTTCATTCCTGTCCTGCTTGGCTTGGTGGCACTGGGGTATCAGGGAGCAACAGAGAGCTGGGATTTTCACACTGTGTCTCCCGGGGAGGGTTCTTTCTAGGAGGTATATGAGTGAAAGATTAGTCTCCCCAGTGAGTTCAGCCCACACTATCCTGGGAAAGAGAAGAAGTACCTGCTCCTTTCCTATTTTTTGCGGGCACCGTTTGGATCAGCCCTGCCAAGACTTGGATACTGTCACTGGGCGCAGTTCCATGTGTGTAAGGAAGAGTGGCTCAGAGCAAGGACAGTCAAAGTGTGAGACCCTTGGAGATTATTATCTGGGACAGGGAGGAAGTCCTTGTCCCCACCTGCAGGCTGGGCTGACATTATTCTCAATGGGAGACTCTTTTGACCTATCCCCCTGAACCCAGGAAGGCTGAGCTAGCTCTGGCAGAGGGGATGGCTAGCTGTACCCTACATGAACCTGCAGCAAGCCCTTCTAGTAGAAACTAGTGTGGGAGACTCTGCAGAGACTGAGGGTTTGGCTTTGAAGCAGAGACTACTTTCCCCTCATTGAGTGCCTGACTGCATGATCCCCAAGTAGAACACCCACTAGCCCAATCTTGGCTAAACTGGGTTCATCCTAATGTCTCTCTTTGAAAGACTTTGGAGGAAGACCAGCCAAACTCAGGGAAGATTTGGAATAGCTGACAGGTGGAGGTAGATTTCAGGGAATCTTGGTCATATTACAGATCAGCCTGTCTCTAAGCTTAAACAAGCTGATCCTTTTACTCATATCAGCCCCTTCCATGCACACAGAGGTCCAGCAGACACAGGCACAAAGAGCGAAAAGCGTGGTAGCTGCAGACAGGTAGTCTAAGGCTGGTTACACACAATGCCTGTCATTGACCTGCACCTGAACCCCAATCTAGTGGACCCAGAACCAACACAACCACTGGTGTGCTTCAGAACACACCAGAACTCAACCCCACTAGCCACACAAGTGACACACAATAAGGGGAATCTTGGTGGGCTCCAACCCTGCTGAGGACAACCCTGTCGTGGTGTGGCAGCTCCTGCACTGTGTCTCAAACTCAGGGATCAAGGTTTACCCATATAGTAACCCATCCTGAAGGATTAACTTCACCTATGAAATGGCCAACAGCATTCAAGCCTAAATCACCACAAGGGAGGCACATAACCCATGAGAGACATTCCTGGAGCAATGAGCTCATGTGATCTGGAAGTGGCTCAGTGGTTGAGTGTCGATCCATGCACCAAGAGGTCATCAGTTCTATTCCCGGTCAGGGCACATGCCCAGGTTTTGAGCCCGAGCCTCAGTAGGGTGCATGCTGGAGGCGGCCAATCGATGTTCACTCTCATAGATGTTTCTATGTCTCCTTCTCTTTTCCTCTCTCTCTAAAATGAATAAAGAAAACATTTTTTTAAAAAGAAAGAAAACACTATTTAAAAAAAGAAAAAATAAATAAATGCAAGAAACACTTCTCAAATGAAAGGAGGGATCTCCAGAAAAAGAGCTAAATGAAATAGAGGCAAGCAATTTATCAGATACAGAGTTCAACTAATGGTTACAAGGATGCTCAAGGACCTTGGTGAGAACTGTACATACATGAAAAAGGACATAGAAGTCATGAAAAGGATTCAGTTGGAAATGAGGAATATCATATCTGACATCAAGAATACATTGGAAGAAATAAAAAGTAGGTGGGTGAAGCAGAGGATCAAATCAGTGACTTGGAATACAAGGAAGAAAGAAAGAAGGAAAGAAGGAAAGAAGGAAAGAAAGAAAGAAAGAAAGAAAGAAAGAAAGAAAGAAAGAAAGAAAGTAGGGAAGGAGAGAGGGAGGAAAGAAGGAAGCAAGGAAGGAAGGATGGAAGGAAGGAAGGAAGGAGAGAAAGAAAGAATGATGGAAAGAAAGAAAGAAAGCAGATAGTTTAAGGGACATTTAGAACAAGCAGAAATGTAACAACATCCTCATTATAGGGGTACCAGAAGTAAAAATAAGTGAGCAAGGGATAGAGACCCTGTTTCAAGAAATAATGGCAGAAAAAGTCCTTAACCTGCTGAAGAAAAAAGTCACACAAGCTCAGGAAGTAAAGTGTCTCTATCAAGATGCATCCAGCCCTGGCCAGTTTGGCTCAGCAGTTAGAGCGTCGGCCTGCAGTCCAGAGAGTCCCGGGTTCGGTTCCCGCTAAGGGCATGTACTTCGGTTGCAGTTTGTCCCCGGCCCTGGTTGGTCATGCGGGTGGCAGCCACTCAATGGGTCCCTTTCACATCGATGTTTCTCTCTCTCTCTCTTCCTCTCTCTCCCTCCCACTCTATCTGGACAAAGAATGAAAGAATGTCCCTGGGTGAGGATAAAAAAAAAAAAAAAAGATGCATCCAAAAAATCCCACAACAAGACACATCATAATTAAACTGGCAAAAGTTAAAGACAATGAGAGAATCATAAAGGCAGTAAGAGAGAGACAGTTACCTTTAAGGGAGTTCCCATAAGGCTTTCAGCTGATTTATCAACAAAAACATTTCAGGCCAGAAGGGATTGGCAAGAAATATTCAAAGTTTTAAAAAGCCAGGGCCTGTAATGACAACTACTCTATCCAGCAAGGATATCATTTAAAATTGAAGGCAAAATAAGGACTTCTCAGATTAAAAAAACACCACCACCACCAAATGGATTTCATTGCCTTCAAAAAAGCATTGCTATAAATGTTAACAGGGACTGCTTTAATAGAAGAAAAAACATATATATAGAGAGGAGCATAGGTATAAAAATAAAAATAGCAATAAATAAGGACTGTCAATGATAATATTAAATGTAAATGGATTAAGTGCTTTAATGAAAAGACACAGGGTAACAAACTGGATAAGAAAACATGAGCCATATATATGCTATCTACAGGAGACACACCCCAGAAAAAAGATTCACACAGGCTGAACATGAAGGGATACGAAAACAATATTCCATGAAAATGGATTGATCAACAAGGAGGATATAACCCTTGTAAACATACATGCACCATATATATATGGAGAGAGAGACAGAGAGAGACTTTAAGGGAGAGATCCATGGCAATAGAGTCATAGAAGGGGATTTTAACACCTCACTGTCATCACTGGATAGATATTTCAGACAAAAAAAAAAATCCAGAAGAAACAACAACTTTAAACAACACACAGGATCAGATGGATTTAATTGATGTTTACAGAACTTTTTATTCTAAGCAGCAGAATATACACTCATTTCAAGTGCACATGGAATATTCTCAAAGATAGACCACATGTTAGGACACAGGATAAGTCTTAACAAATTCAAGAAGATTGAAATCATATTAAGCATCTTGGATCACAATGGCATGAAACTACAAATCAACTACAGTAAAAGTAACTCAATAATATTGAAACATATGGAGGCCAAATAGCATGTTATTAAACAACGAATGGGTTTCCAGTGAGATCAAGGATGGATTAAAAATTACCTGGAAATGAATGAAAATGAGAACACAACAACCCATAATCTATGGGACACAGTGAAAGCAGTCCTGAGAGAGAAGTCCGTAGCACTACAGACTTACCTCAAGCAAGAAAAATCTCAAATAAACAATCTAACCCTACACCTAAATGAACTACCAAAAGAACAACAAACAAAGCCCAGATTAAGTAGAAGGAAGGAAATGATAAAGATCAGAGTGAAAATAAATGACATAGAGACTCAAAAATCAATACAAAATATTAATAAAACCAAGACTTGGTTCTTTGAAAAGATAAATAAGATTGATGAACCTTTTTTTTAAATGTTGAAAGTATTAAGATGTTCCCTCTCCCCCCCCATTGACCCCTCCTCCCTGCTCTCACCCTCCTCCTGCTTTCCCCAAACAAAGGTGTGTGTCCATTGTTTATACATATATGCATATATGTTCTTTGGTTTATCAGTCTGTTCCCTACTTCATGATTTGTCAGTCTGTTCCCTACTTCATGATTCTGGGCCTATTTTGATTGACAGCTTATTTTGTTCAGGATGTTCCATAAATAAGTGAGATCATGTGGTACTTGTCTTTCTCTGACTGGCTTATTTTGTTCAGCATAATACTCTGTAGGTCCCTCCATGTCATCTCTAAGGGTAAGAGATCTTTCTTTCTTACAGTTGCATAGAATTCCACTGTGTAAATATACCACAGCTTTTTTATCCACTCATCTACTGATGGACACTTGGGTTGTTTCCAGATGTTAGCTATGTAAATAGTGCTGCTATGAACATAGGTGTACATATATTCTTTCTGATTGGTGTTTCAATTTTCTTAGGCTATATTCCTGGAAGTGGAATCACTGGATCAAATGGCAGTTCCATTTTTAATTTTTTAAGGAAAGACCATAGTGTTTTCCATAGTAGCTGCACCAGTCTGCATTCCCACCAGCAGTGTACTAGAGTCCCCTTTTCTCCACATCTTCGTCAGCATTTGTTGTTTGAGGATTTGTTGATGGCCACCATTCTCTAGGTGTGACGTGATATCTCACAGTCATTTTAATTTGCATCCCTCTGAAGATTAATGATGTTTTGCATTTTTTCATGTCTCTTGGCCATTTATATGTCCTGTTTGGAGAAGTGTGTATTCAGGTCCTCCGTCCATTTTAATTAGATTGTTTGTCTTCCTTTTGTTGAGTTGGATGAGTACTCTATATATTTTGGATACTAACTCTTTATCTGATGTATCATTGACAATTATGCTCTCCCATATAGTGAGTTCCCTTTTCATTTTGATGCTGGTTTCCTTTGCAGAAGCTTTTTAGTTTGATGTAGTACCATTTATTAATTTTTTTCCTTTGTTTTTCTTCCCCTAGGTGATGCATTAGAGAAAATTCCGCTACATATGATGTCTGTGATTTTTCTGCCTACATTTTCTTCTAGGATTTTTGTGATTTCATGGGTTATATTTAAGTCTTTTATCCATTTTGAGTTCATTCTTGTATATGGTGTAAGTTGGTGGTCTAGTTTCATTTTTTTGCATGTACTTGTCCAGTTTTCCCATCACCCTTTATTGAAGAGACTGTCTTTTTTCCATTGTATGCTTTTGCTTCCTTTGTCAAATATTAATTGAGCATAATGTCTTGGGTCTATTTCCGTGTTCTCTGTTCTGTTCCTTTGATCTATGTGCCCCTTCTTGTGCCAGTACCAGGCTGTTTTGATAACAATGGCTTTGTAGTATAACTTTATATCAGGTATTGTGATCCCTCCCACTTTCTTCTTCTTTTCCAAGATTTCTATGGCTATTCGAGAATAGGGTCTCTTTTGGTTCCATAAAAACTTTTGGAGTATTTGTTCTAGATCTGTGAAATATGCCATTGGTACTTTAATAGGTATTGCACTGAATCTATAGATTGCTTTGAGTAGTATGGACATTTTAATGATGTTGATTCTTTCAACCCATGAACATGGTATATGCTTCCACATTTTAATATCTTCCTCTATTTCTTTTTCCAATGTCCTGTAGTTTTCTGAGAACAGGTCTTTTACCTCCTTGGTTAAGTTTATTCCTAGGTGTCTCAATTTTTGTGTTGCTATGATAAACGGGACTTTTTTTTTTTTTTTTTTAGTTTCTCTTTCTCAGTGTTCATTATTGGTGTATAAGAATGCCATCAATTTCTTGATGTTATTTTTATATCCTGCTACTTTTCCTAATCATTTATTAAATCTAGATTTTAGATGGAGTCTTTAGAGTTTTCTATGTATTATAACATGTCATCTGTGAATAATGACAGTTTTACTTTCTCCCTTCCAATTTGGATGCCTTTTATCTTTTCTTCTTTTCTAATTGCTATGGCTAAGACCTCCAGTACTACATTAAATAACAGTGGTGAAAGTGAGCATCCCCATTTTGTTTCTGTTCTTAAAGGAATTGCTTTTACTTGTTTCCCATTGAGTATGATGTTGGCTGTTGGTCTTTCATATATGGCCTTTATTATGGGGAGATATGATCCTTCTATTCGCACTTTGCTGAGCATTTTTATCAGAAATGGGTGCTGGATTTTGTTAAATGCTTTTTTAGTGTTCTATTGATATGATCATATGATTTTTAACTTTTATTTTGTTTATGTGGTGTATCACATTTATTGATTTGCGAATATTGTACCAGCCTTACATCCCTGGGCTGAATCTCACTTTGTCATGGTGAATAATATTTTTAATATATTGCTGGATCTGGTTTGCTTATATTTTGTTGAGGATTTTGGCATCTATGTTCATCAGGGATATTGGGCTTTAGTTTTCTTTCTTTGTAGTGTCTTTATCTGATTTTGGGATTAGGATTATGCTTGCCTCATATAAATAGCTTGGAAGTCTTTCTTCCTTCTGAAATTTTTGGAATAGTTTGAGGAGAATAGGTGATAGCTTTTCTTTGAATGTTCGGTAAAACTCTCCTGTGAAGCTGTCCAGACCTGGGCTTTTTTTTTTCCTCGGATTTTATTGATTATAGCTTCAATTTCCTTAGTTGTTACTCGTCTGTTCAAGTTTTATGACTCTTCCTGGTTCAGTTTGGGGAGACTGTGTGATTCTAGGAATTTGTCTATTTCACCTAGGTTGTCCAAATTGTTGGCGTATACTTGGTCATAGTATTTTCTTACAATCTGTTGTGTTTCTGTGGTGTCAGTTGTTACTTCTCCTCTTTCATATCTGAGTTTGTTTATTTGGGTCCTCTCTGTTTCTTAGTGAGTCTGGCTAAATGTTCATCAATGCTTTTTATCTTTTCAAAGAATCAACTCTTGGTTTCATTGATCTTTTGAATGTTATTTTGAATTTGTTTTGTTTTTTCCTATGTGATTTATTTCTGCTCTGACTTTATTATTTCTTTCCTTCTACTTGCTCTAGGTTTTTCTTTTTGTTTACTTTCTAGTTCTTTAAGTTGGGTTAGATATTCTATTAGAAATTTGTCTTTTTTCTTGAAGTAAGCTGTAATGCTATGAACTTCCTTCTCAGGACTGCTTTTGCAGTATCCCATAGATTTTGTGTTGTGTGTTCATTTTTGTTGATTTCAAGGAATTTTTTTTCTTTTAGATTTCCTTGGTAACCCATTCATTGTTTAATAACATGCTATTTAGCCTCCATGTGTTTTACTGTTTTTGAGTTTTATTATTGTAATTAATTTCTAGTTTCATGCCATTGTGACCTGAGAAGATGCTTATTATGATTTTAGTATTCTTGAACTTATAGAGACTTAGTTTGTGGTCTATCTTTGAGAATGTCCCATGCGCACTTGAGTAGAATGTATATTCTGCAGTTTTGGGGTTTAATTCTCTGTAAATATCTATGAAATCCATCTGAACTAGAGTGTCATTTAGGGTCTGTGTTTTCTTGTTAATTTTTTGTCTAGAGGATCTATCTGGTGATATCAGTGGGGTGTTGAAGTCCCCTGCAATCATTACATTGCTGTCGATTTCTCCTTTGAGTCTTCCAGAAGTTTTAAATCTATTTTAGTGCTCCTATATTGGGTGTATATATGTTTACCAAGGTTATATCCTCCTGTTGGATCAATCCATTTAATACATGTAGTGTTCTTCTTTTTCTCTTGTTACGGCCTTCATTTTGAAGTCTATTTTATTAGAGTTGCTACCCAAGCTTTTTTTTTTTCATTTCCCTTTGTTTTGAAAAATTTTTTCCATCCCTTCATTTTCAACCTGTGTGTGTCTTTTGTTGTGAGGTGGGTTTCTTGTAGACAACAGATTTTTCCCTTTATAATCTAATGACATTTAAGATTATTATTGATATTTATTGCCAATTTTTATTTTTTATATCTACATTTCTCTCTATTTCTTCTGCTTACCACAGCAGTCCTTTTAACATTTTTTGCAATGCTGGTTTAGTGCTAATATATTCCCTTCGCCTTTTTTTTTTTTTCTTCTGAGAAGCTGTTTATTTCACCTCGTATTTTGAATAATACAATTGCTGATTGAATAGTCTTGGATTTAGATTCTTGTTTTCATTACCTTGAATACTTAATGCCATCCCCTGGTGGCCTGGAGTGTTTCTGTTGATAAATCAGCTGATAGCCTTATGGGGGCTCCTTTGTAACTAACCTGTTGCCTTTCTCTTGCTGTCTTTAAGATTTTCTCTTTCCTTATTTTTTTGGCATTCTAATTATGACGTGTCTTGGTGTGAGTATCTTTGGGTTCTTCTTGCTAGTGGCTCTCTGTGCTTCCTGGACCTGTATGCTTCTTTCCTTCACCAAGTTAGGGAAGTTTTCTGCCACTATTTCTTCAAATAGATTCTCTAACTCTTGCTCACATTCTTTTTCTTCTAGTACTCCTATGATATGGAGTTGTTAAGTTTCATGTTGTCCCACAGCTCTCTTAAACGGTCCTCCTGTTTTTTGTTTTCTTTTGTTTTTAATCCTCACCCGAGGATATTTTTCTATTTATCTTCATATAGAGTGGGAGGGAGGGAGAGAGAGAGAGAAACATTGACATGAGAGGGACACATCGACTGATTGCCTCCTGCACAACCCCGTCTAAGGCTGGGGATGAACCGTAACTGAGGTTCAAGTCCTTGACTGGAATCAAATCTGCAACTCATTAGTCCGCAGGCTGACACTCTAACTGCTGAGCAAAACCGGCAAGTCCTGTCCTTCTATTTTTTTTATTGTTTTTTCTTTTTGGTTCTCTGATTGAGTGATTTTTTTTCCTACCGTGTTTTTTAATTTGCTAATCTGATCCTCAGTTTCTTCTAAACTGGGGTTATTCTTTCCAATGCATTCTTTATTTCTGCTATGTCATTTTTCATTTCTGCTTGGTTGTTTTTCATTTCCAATTGGTTGATTTTCATTGTTTCTATATCTTTACTAATGCTCTTGAGCTTCCTCATGATTATTAGTCTGAACTCTGTATCTGATAACTTGATTATCTCCATTACATTTAGCCCTTCTTTTGTAGAATTTTCTTGTTCTTTCATTTGGGATTTGTTTCTTCGTTTCACCATTTTGGCTGTCTCAGCAGGGTTTGGAGCCTGCCAAAATCTTCCTTTGAGTATTGATGTTCCATGGATTGTGGCTCCCTCTGCTGGGTTGGAATGAGTATGGAAGGGACCACGCTGAACACCAGCGACTGTCTTATGTTCCTGGGTAGAGTCACAAACAAAGCAAAGATTCAATTATTTCTGACCCTTGGCCTGCAGGCTGACTGTTAGTCTCATTTATTTCATGAGCCTCAGGTTGTAGTTCTCAGTTGAATGAAAAATCCTCTAGGTGGGCAGGGTAAGAGAATTTCCAGCAGGTGGGGCAATTGCTTCCCCCTGGGCTAAAGGTGCTTTGAGAGAAAAACTCTGCCTGAAGAAAATTGTTTCTGCAGTGTGTGTTAATGACTCAGCACTGGGGCCCAAGGAGCCACCTTCTCAGCTCTGACCCCAGATCCTCAAAACCCAATGATCAATAACCACAAGCCAGGCCTAAGTGTCAGAGCACCCTAGACTCACCTTCTTCTGCAAGCTGGTTGGTAGTCTCCGGCAGTTAATAATCCTTGGATTGTGCTTCTTCTGGCCAGGTAGTGTTAAATTCCCAAGGGAGGGGCAGATGCCTACCCCACCAACAGGCTATAGCTGCTTTGATGTGAGAACTCTGCTTGAAAAAATGGTTCCTGGAGCATGAGGTTATGGCTCAACACAGGGACCCAGGATTCAGCCCTCACATCTCAGTCCCAAGAGCCATGAAACCCAACACCCTAAAGCCAGGCCAAAGGTTCAAAGCCTTCAGAGGCTCATCTCTGCCCACTGGTGGGCAAGTAGTCTCTGGGTGTTAATGAGACTCAGGTTGTGTTTAATACTCAAGGGAGGGGCAGTTGCTTCTGCCCTGGGTAAAGCTGCTCTGATGGGAAGGAGCTGCTTGAGAGAGATGGCTACTGCAGAATGGGGGAATGATTCAGCATAGGGCTCCTCATGACCTCCTCCCCAGTTTTCTTCCCAGCACCACAAACCCTGACTCTCCTCATGCAGCTCCAGTCCAGTCTGCCTTCCCTCTGTTGGGGCCCAAGGTGAGTGGCTGTAGCTGTAATTTAGTGCCCTGGACCTTAGTGAAGAGCAGGTGTTCCCAGGACATCTCCCTGCCACACTCTCTGCTCTGTAGATATTCTCAGCCAGGTGTTTTGTGGACACCTTTTCCTGTTCTGCCACTCTGTGCTGGGGAGCCAGCTTGGGGTTTAAACCCATGACTTCTCAGAGGGAACTTGTCACACCCAAGATAGCCCTCAGCTGCTGCCTGTGGGGACCCAGCCAGCACTCTTGCACCTCTGCACCTCCTACCAGTCTCGGTTTGTGGTCCTCTTCACATCCCTGGTTATAACGGTTCTTTCCAGCTGCTCTTCAGTTGGTTTTTCCAGAGACTTTTCTTTATTTTAGTTGTAATTCAAGGTTGGTCCAAGGAGATGGTCTATGTAGCTTCCATTCACTCTGCTGCTATTTTTACCCCCAAGATTGATGAAACTTTAACTGTACACATTAAGAAGAATAATAGAGAGGACCCAAATAAATAAAGTCAGACATGAAATAGGAGAAGTAACAACTGACATCACAGAAACACAAAAGATTGTAAGGAAATACTATGAACAACTAAATCCAACAAATTGGACAACCTAAGGAAAATGGAGAAATTTCTCGAAAGATAAAATCTTCCAAAACGCAATCAAGAAGAATCATAAAAACGAAATAAATAAACCAATAACAACTACTAAAATTTGAAAAGTAGTAATAATAATAATAATTTCCTCCAAACAAAAGTTAGTGACTGGATGGCTTTACACCCAAATTTTACCAAACTCTCAAAGAAGAACTAACACCTATCCTCCTCAAACAATTTCAAAAAATCCAAGAAGAGAGAAGACTTCCAAGCTCTTTTTAAGAGGCCAGCATTATTCTAGTTCCAATAGCAGAAATGACACAACAACAAAAAAAGATAAGCCAAAATCTCCGATGAGCATAGATGCCAATCATCAACAAAATATTATCAAACTGGATCCAAAAATACATTAAAAAGATTATATACCATAATCAAGTGGGACTTATGCCAGTGATTCTAGGTTGGTACAATATTTGCAAATCAATAAATGTGATACATCACATAAGAAAAATGAAAGATAAAAATCACATGATCATATCTATAGAGCAGAAAAATCACTGGATAAAACCCAGCACCCATTTATGATAAAACGTCTCAGCAAAATGGGAATAGAGGGATAATATCTCAACATAATAAGGCCATATATGAAAAATGTACAGCCAACAATATACTGAATGGGTAAAAACTGGAAGTGTTTTCTGTATGATCAGGAGCAAAACCAAATGTCCTCTTTCACCACTACATTCAACATAGTACTAGAAGTCCTAGCTACAGCAACAAGAGAATAAGAAATAAATGGCATCCAAATTGGAAAGGAGGATGTAAAAGTGTCTTTATTCACAGATGACATGATATTGTACATAGAAAACCCTAAAGACCCTGCCAAAAACTACTAGATCTAATGCATTAATTTGGCAAAATAGCAGAATACAAAATTAATACCCAGAAATTAGTGGCATTTTTATACACTAGTAATGAACTATCAGAAAGAGAAACTAAGAAAACAATCTCATTTACTATTGCAACAAAAAATAAAGTACCTAGGAATAAATTTATCCAAGGAATTAAAAGACCTATACTCAGGAAACTATAGAACATTGAAGAAAGAAATTGAGGAAGACACAAATAAGTGGAAGCGCATACTGTTTTCATGGATTAGAATAATTAATATCATTAAAATGTACATAGTACCTAAAGCAACCTATAGATTCAATGCAATTCCTATTAAAATACAAATGACATATTTCACATATCTAGAATAAATATTCCAAAAATTTATATGGAACTCAAAAGGACCCTGAATATTATCATCAATCTTAAGAAAGAAGAACAAAGTTAGAGATATATTTCCAGATATCAAACTATACAACAAGCTATTGTAATCAAAGAAGCTGGGTATTTGCATAAGAATAGGTTTATAGATCAATGGAAGGGAACACAGAGCTCCCAAATCAACCCATGTCTTTGTGGTCAATTAATATTTGAAGAAGGAAGCAAGAGCATACAAGGGAGTAAAAACAGTCTCCTCAGTAAATGGTGTTAGGAAAATTGGACAGGTACTTGCAAAAAAACCCCCAAAAAAACTAGACCACCAATTTACACCTTAAACAAGAATAAATTCAAAATGGATAAAACACTTAATGTAATATGCAAAACCATAAAATTTCTAGAGGAAAACGTAGGCAGTAAAATCTCAGACATCTCACATAGCAAAATATTTGCTGATATATTTCTTAGGGCAAGGAAATCATAAGAAAAAATCAACAAATAGGACTTCATCAAACCAAAAAGCTTCAGCACAGCAAAAAAAACCAAAATCCCCCCCCCCCCAAAAAACCCCACATCAATACAATGAAAAGGGAACCTACTGTATGGGAGATTTTATTTCCCAATGATACAATCTGACAAGGTGTTACTCTCCAAAATATATATAGAACTCCTGCAACTCAACACCAGGAAAATCCAATTAATAAATCGGCAAAGAACCTGAATAGATACTTCTCCTGGCCATCTGTGGACAAACAGATGGCCAATAGACATGAAATAATGTTGAATGTCACTAATCATCAGAGAGATGTAAATTAAAACCGCTATGGGACATTCCCTTATATCTGCCAGAATGGCTAGCCTCAATAAATCTACAAACAAGTGCTGGCAAGGATGTGGATAAAGGGATTCTTAGTGCATTTTTGGTGGGAATATAGACTGGGGCAGCCACTGTGGAAAACAATATTAAATTTCCTAAAAATATTAAAAATGGAACATTTTTTGACCCAGAGATCCCACTTCTGGAAATATATGCTAAGAATCCTGAAACACCAATCAGAAAGAATATATGCACCCCTATGTTCATAGCAGTGTTATTTACAATAGCCAAGATCTGGAAACAGCTCAAGTGCCCATCAGTAGATGAGTTGATAAAAAAAAAAAAAAAGCTGTGATATATTTACACAATGGAATATTATGCAGCTGTAAAAAAGAAGGAAATCTTACCTTTTGCGACAGCATGGATGGACCTGGAGATTATTGTTGTAAGCAAAATAATCTCATCAGAGAAAGACAAATACCATATGATCTCACTTATATGTGGAATCTAATGAACAAAATAGACTGATAAACAAAATAGAACCAGAGGCATAGATACATGGAACAGACTGACAGAGGTCAGAGGGCAGGTGGGTGGGGAGGACTGGATTAAAGAAGTTAAATAGATTCTCTAAAAAATATGTGCATAGCCCATGGACACAAACAACAGTGCAGTGATGGTCAGAAGGAGGGTGGGTGAGCAGGGGCTAGGTGGAGGTGAGCAAAGGAGGGGGGAAATAGGGGATATCTATAGTAGTGTCAACAATCCAAAAAAAAAAATTAAGATTTAGAAAAGGGGATTCCAAAATGGCGGCGGAGTGAATGGAAGCTACACAGACCATCTCCAAGGACCAAACTGGAATTACAACTAAAATAAAGACAAATCGTCGGGAAAAAGCAACAGAAAAGCAGCTCGCGAGGACCATACAACCAGGGACACTGAATCAATCCTGGTAGGATTGCAGAGGCATGAGAGGGGGGCTGGGAGCCCCCGGACAGCAGCGGCCTTAGTCGTGAGCAGTGCTCTGCCCTCAGGTTAAAGTCCCAAGCCAGCTCCACAGCACAGAGGGCCGGGACAGAGCGCTAAAATAGCCGCAGCCACTCACCTGGGCTCCGGCAGAGGGAGGGTGTACTGGACTGGAACTCTGTGGGGACACTCGGGATTTGGAAGGCCCTCAGAGCTTTTGCTGAGTTGCGGCTACGCAGGACTGTGGCCTGGCCCTCTTACTCCATCCCAGGGCTCTGGGGAGAGGCGGTAGCCCCTCCCTCGGAGATCCAGCCACACCCTAGTGGGCCATTGAAATGCAAACTGAGGCTCATTAACTACTAGCATCTGCCCTAACCTCTGGAAATCCTCTCACGCTGAACACCTGAGGGAGGTTTTCATTCAACTGAAAACCCAAAGCTCTTCAAGCAACCACAACTAATAGCCTCTAGGCAAAAAGCTAGAGGATAACTTAACCTTTCCTGGGCTTGCAAATATACCCGGGAAAGTAAGACTCCATGGTGGTGTTTAACGTGGGTCCTCCCACGCTCATCCCAACACAGTAGGGGGAGCCACAAACAACAGAACACCAACATCCACAGGAAAATTTGGCAGGCTCCAAAAACCACTGAGATAGCCAAAATGGTGAAACAAAGACACAGATCACAAATGAAAGAAAAAGAGACCTCTACCGAAGATGAAATAAATGAAACGGAGTTAAGCAAGTTAACAGAACTAGAATTCAGAGCCATGATCTTGAGGAAGCTCAACAGCATGACTAAGGACATCAACACTATAAGCAAAGACATAGAAACATTGAAAATCTTCAAAATTTGGAAATGAAGAAGCAGCAAGAAGAAATGAAAAATGACATAGCAGAAATGAAGAACACAAATGAAGAACACACTCTGTGTCAAAAGACACAGAGTAGCGGATTGGATATGAAATCATGACCCATATATATGTTGTTTACAAGAGACCCACCTCACAGCAGAGTAGAGGAAGCTGAGGACCGGATCAGTGAATTAGAAGACAGAGTAGAAAAAATCAACCAATCAGAAAACCAAAAGGAAAAAACAATGAAAAAACAGGAAGACAGCTTAAGAGAACTGTGGGACAACTGGAAACGTGATAATATTTGCATCATTGGAGTCCCTGAAGAAGAAGAAAATGAGCAAGGGTTAGAGAATATATTTGAAGAAATTGTGACAGAGAACTTCCCTAATTTGGTGAAGAAAGAAGGCATTCAAGTTAAAGAAGCACAGAGAGCCCCAAGTAAGAATAACCCAAACAGGCCCACACCAAGACACATAGTAATTAAAATGCCAAAAATTAAAGACAAAGAGAGAATCCTAAAGGCAGCAAGAGATAAGCAACAGGTTACCTACAAAAGATAAGGCTATCATCTGACTTCTCAACAGAAACACTACAGGCCAGAAGGGAATGGCATGAAGTAATCCAGGTCATGAAAAACGAGGATCTGAATCCAAGACTACTCTACCCAGCAAGGCTGTCATTCAAAATAGAAGGTCAAATAAAGAGCTTCTCAGACAAAAAAAGGCTAAGGGAATACATTAGCACCAAACCAGTACTGCAAGAAATGTTAAAAGGACTGCTGTAATCAGTAGAAGAAATAGGAAGGAAAGTAGAACCACACTAAACAAAAATGGCAATAAATAAGTGCATATCAATAATCACCTTAAATGTAAATGGATTGAATGCTCCAATCAAAAGACACAGAGTAGCTGATTGGATATGAAATCATGACCCATATATATGTTGTTTACAAGAGACCCACCTCACAACAAAAGACTCACATAGGCTGAAAGTGAAGGGATAGAAAAAAATCTTCCAAGCAAATGGAAAGGAAAAAAAAGCTGGGGTAGCAATACTCATATCTGATAAAATAGATTTCAAAATGAAAGCCATAACTAGAGACAAAGACGGTCACTACATAATATTGAAAGGATCTATCCAACAGGAAGATATAACCTTGGTAAACATATATGCACCCAATATAGGAGCACCAAAATATATTAAAAATCTTCTGGAGGACTTCAAAGGAGAAATTGACAGCAATACAATCATAGCAGGGGACGTCAACACCCCGCTGACATCAGTGGATAGATCCTCTAGACAAAAAATTAACAAGGAAACAGAGACTCTAAACGAAGCACTAGACCAAATGGATTTAATAGATATTTACAGAGAACTACACCCCAAAACTACAGAATTCACGTTCTTCTGAAGTGCCCATGGGACATTCTCAAAGATAGACCACATGTTAGAATACAAACGAAGTCTCTACAAGTTCAAGAAGATTGAAATCATATCAAGCATCTTCTCAGATCACAATGGCATGAAACTAGAAATCAATTGCAACAAGAACATGCAAAGACATATGAACACATGGAGGCTAAATAGCATGTTATTAAACAATGAATGGGTTACCGAGGAGATCAAGGAAGAAATTAAAAACTTCCTGGAAACCAATGAAAATGAACACACAACAACACAAAATCTATGGGATGCAGCGAAAGCAATTCTGAGAGGGAAGTTCATAGCACTACAGGCCTACCTCAAGAAACAAGAAAAATTTCTAATAGACTATCTAACCTCACAAATTAAAGAACTAGAAAGCAAACAAAAAGAAAACCCCAGAGCAAGTAAAAGGAAGGAAGTAGTAAAGATCAGAGCAGAAATAAATGACATAGAGACCAGAAAAACAATTCAAAGGATTAATGAAAAAAAGAGCTGGTTTTTTGAAAAGATAAACAAGATTGATGAACCCTTAGCTAGACTCACCAAGAAACAAAGAGAGAGAACCTAAATACACAAAATCAGAAATGAAAGAGGAGAAGTAACAACTGACACCACAGAAATACAAAGGATCGTTAACAAATACTATGAACATTTATATGGCAACAAATTCGACAATCTAAGTGAAATGGACAAATTTCTAGAAACACATAGTCTCCTAAAACTGGACCAGGAAGAGATAGAAAAATTGAACAGGCCAATAACAGCTAAGGAAATTGAAGATGTAATCAAGACTCTCCAAGCAAACAAAAGCCCAGGCCCGGATGGCTTCACGGGGGAGTTTTACCGAACATTCAAAGAAGAACTAACACCCATTCTCCTCAAACTATTTCAAAAAATTCAAGAAGAAGGAAGACTTCCAAACTCGTTTTATGAGGCCAGCATAATCCTAATTCCAAAACCAGAAAAAGACACTACAAAGAAAGAAAACTATAGGCCAATATCCCTGATGAACAAGATGCCAAAATCCTGAACAAAATACTAGCAAATCGGATCCAGCAATACATCAAAAAAAATTATTCACCATGACCAAGTGGGATTCATACCAGGGATGCAAGGCTGGTTCAATATTTGCAAATCAATAAATGTGATACACCACATAAACAAAATGAAAGATAAAAACATGATTATAACAATAGATGCTGAAAAAGCATTCGACAAAGTCCAGCACCCATTCCTGATAAAAAAGCTCAGCAATGTGGGAATAGAGGGATCACATCTTAATATAATAAAGGCCATATATGAAAGAACTACAGCCAACATCATACTCAATGGACAAAAACTAAAAACATTTCCCTTAAGAACAGGAACAAGACAGGGATGCCCACTTTCGCCACTCATATTTAACATAGTACTGGAAGTCTTAGCCACAGCAATCAGACGTGAAGAAAAAATAAAAAGAATCCAAATTGGAAAGGAGGAAGTGAAACTGTCATTATTCGCAGACGACATGATATTATATATAGAAAACCCTAAAGACTCCATCAAAAATCTACTAGATTTAATAAATGAATTTGGCAAAGTAGCAGGATACAAAATTAAGGTCAAGAAATCAACAGCATTCTTATACACCAATGATGAACTCACAGAAAGAGAAACTAAAAAAAAAATTCCATTTACCATCGCGGCAAAAAAATTAAGATACCTAGGAATAAACTTAACCAAAGAAGTAAAGGACCTATTTGCAGAAAACTACAGGACATTGAAAAAAGAAATAGAGGAAGATATAAAAAAGTGGAAGCACATACCTTGTTCATGGATTGGAAGAATTAACGTCATTAAAATGTCCATATTACCCAAAGCAATCTATAGATTCAATGCAATCCCCATCAAAATACCAGTGACATATTTCACAGAACTAGAACATATATTTCAAAAGTTCATATGGAACCAAAAAAGACCCCGAATAGCCACAGCAATCTTTCAAAAGAAGGACAAAGTAGGTGGGATCACAATACCGGATATCAGCTTATACTACAAAGCTACTGTAATCAAAACAGCCTGGTACTGGCACAAGAACAGGCATATAGACCAGTGGAACAGAACAGAGAATCCGGAAATTGACCCAAGACATTATGCTCAATTAATATTTGACAAAGGCAGCAAGAGCATACAATGGAGTAAGGACAGCCTCTTTAATAAATGGTGTTGGGAAAATTGGACAGCTACATGCAAAAAAATGAATCTAGACCACCAACTTACACCATACACAAGAATAAACTCAAAATGGATAACAGACTTAAATGTGACTCATGAATCCATAAAAATCCTAGAAGAAAATGTAGGCAACAAAATTTCAGACATCATACGCAGCAGAATCTTCACTGATACATCAAATAAGGCAACAGAAACAAAGGGAAAAATGAACACATGGGACTACATCAAATTCAAAAGCTTCTGCACAGCAAAAGAAACAACCATCAAAACAGATAGGGATCCCACTGTATGGGAGAGCATAATTGCCAATGATACATCAGATAAGGGGTTAATCTGCAAAATATATAGAGTGCTCATACAACTCAACAAAAGGAAGACAAAGAACCCAATTAAATAATGGGCAGAGGAACTAAATAGACACCTCTCCCAAAAGGACTTACAAATGGCCAAGAGACATATGAAGAAATGCTCAACATCACTAATCATAGAGAGATGCAAATTAAAACAACAATGAGGTATCACCTCACACCTGCCAGAATAGCCACCATCAACAAATCATCAAACAACAAGTGTTCGCGAGGGTGTGGAGAAAAGGGGACTCTAGTACACTGCTGGTGGGAATGCAGACTGGTGCAGCCACTGTGGAAAACACTATGGTGTTACCTCAAAAAATTAAAAATTGAATTGCCATTTGACCCAGTGATCCCACTTCTAGGAATATACCCTAAGAAGCCTGAAACACCAACCAGAAAGAATACATGTACCCCCATGTTCATAGCAGCACTATTTACAATAGCTAAGATCTGGAAACAGCCCAAGTGTCCATCAGTGGATGAATGGATAAAAAAGCAGTGGTACATATACACAATGGAGTACTATGCAGCTGTGAGAAAGAAAGATCTCTTATCCTTTGAGGCGAGGTGGAGAGATCTCGAGAGTATTATCCTAAGCGAAACAAGCCAAGCAGAGAAAGACAAATATCACATGATCTCACTTATTTGTGGAATATAATGAACATAACAGTCTGAGGAACAGGGTAGATCCAGAGATGTGGAAGTCAGGTATAGACTGACACCCCTCAGAAGAGGGGGCGGGGGGGAAGGGAAGAGATAAACCACAGAACTTATGCGCATGTATGCATAACTGATGGACATGGACAACAAAGCTGGGGACGGGGTGGGGGGATGGGAGGAGGGTACAATGGGGAAAAAAGGAGAAACATCTGTAGCAAAAATTAATTAATAAAAAAAATTAAAATAAATAAATAAATAAAAAAAGAATAACATCACTAGTAGTTGAAAAAATTAATATCATACACCTTCTAATAATATGCACTGTGGTATATCTGCTGAAAATGCAAACTTGAAACATACATACATATGCACATACACAGAGAAGGTAAACATAATAAAATGTTAACCATTGAGAATTCTGAGTGAAGTCTGTCCAGGAATTCTGGATATCATTTTTACAATTTTTCTATATGTTTAGAAGCATTTCAAAATAAAAGGTAAAAAATCCTTTATCCCAGCTGGAACAATGCCCAAGAAGAAAGGAGTCCAGGGAATCACTGGAATCAAGACACTGTCCCCTAGGACTCCAGTCCCTCTGGTTCTTGAACACACAGCTCCCCAAAGGGCAGTCAGAAACCAGTTAGAAGCGTGGGGACTTTCTTTCCATCTCTCATTAGTAATTATGAGTTATCTATGGACTCATTCCTCTGGAGCTGGTTAAGGAAAATGAAAGTGTGTAGAAGTGCCAAGGCCACAGATATTTCTTCTAGCTGTCTGGGTGTTAGGCCTCCTGAAGAAACCCTGAGAGTTGGGTAACAGTCTGGAGCAGAAGGTGTCTGACGGACTAATGATGGGCACAGGTCAGAGGGGCTGGAAATCTGCACTTGGCGATCGATCAGCCTGTGTGCTGGTGGGTTCATGTATGAGTCTCGGCATCCATGACTGTGTGTGTCTGCATGTACTGTGTATGCTGTGTATGTGCTGAGTATCTGACTCAAAGTCTGACTCTTTTCCTGAGTTAGACCTAATCTGGGCCCTGTTTCAGTGCATGCAGACAAGTTGTCAGTCTCTTGGGTGTGGCCAGGGACTCCTGATTCATGCCTGTGATGGTCAACACTGGCATCACAGCTGAGCACCGGGAGTGAGACTGTTGTCTCTGCTGCTGGACGAGAAGCTGCCCGACCTCACGGGGAACCCCTCACGGGGAACCAAGGTCAGGTTAGAGAGGGCTCAGTCCCCAGCTCAGTGGTGTTTTCTGGGGCACAAGTGAGCTGTGTTTGTGGGTGACACACTCGTGTGTGAGAGCAGGAAATGTCTTGCTTGGTTTTCTCTGTGTGTGTGTGACAATGTGTGTGTGACCATGTGCATGGGGTGTTGTTGCTGGTTTAATGACTGTGCCTGAGCCTGAATAGGCTTAACTGACCCAAGCTGACTGCCTCCCCCAGGAAGGGTATGGTCAGAAGGGGCAGAATCTCATTAATAGGAGGGTGTGTGCTGCTAGTTGTGAGTGTGTGGCTGGGTGTGCTTATATGTATGTTTTTTCTGCGATATTTGTATTGTTTGTGTTCCTGTGTGTTTTTGGTCACATGTGTACAGTGCACGAGTTCTGTCTATGTGGTGAGTTGACTGTTTACCAGGTGTGTTGATGTGCATTGTGAGTTGTTTCTGTATGAGTGGTCCATCATTGTGTTTTGGGCATGTCTCACTTTGTATGTTACTTATGACTTGTATGTATGCATATGAGTGTTTATGAGCTGAACTACATATTGGTTATCCTTCCCTTACGATGGGGATGTGGTGACAGGTGACTGAAATCAATCAGCAGTGTGTGGTGGGGGGTGGTGGTGTCTGATCTGCATCTGTGACTCAAGTATTTCTTCAACTGTCCTCCTTCTGGGGCACCATGAGCTGAGATAACCACACTCTAAGCAACTCCCTGTGTCTTGAAACAAACTGCATCATTTCCATGTACCTGTGTGGAACCGAGTCACTCAGAATTGGGCAACCTTTTCTTTTTATTTTATAACCCTTTATATTTATCACCAATATTTACATTTTTTTAGGTTGGGTTCATTGCTCTTTTTTTAAAATAATCTTTCTTATTGAAAGTATTATGGATGTCCCTTCTCTTTCCCCCCCAACCCCGCCCAATTGACACCCTCCTCCCTGCTCCCGCCTTCACAACACTGTTGCCTGTGTGGATTGGTTGTGCACATTTGCATATAAGTTCTTTGGTTTATTTCTTCCCGCCTCCTCCCCCCTCCACTCTGAGGTTTGTCAGTCTGTTCCCTCCTTCCTTGTCTCTGGATGTATTTTGTTCGTCAGCTTATTTTGTTCATTATATTCCACAAATAAGTGAGATCATATGATACTTATCTTTCTCTGACTGGCTGATTTCATTTAGCATAGTACTCTCCAGGTCCCTCCATGTTGGTGCAACATTTTCTTTACTTTTAAACATCCCAGGGTGGGGAAATACTCCACACATCATGCTGTGTGAAGCAATGGGCAGAATCATGATCCTATAACAGTGAGACCCTAGGAAAGTTACTTAAATCCTTGGCCTCAGTTTCCACATCTGTAAGATGGATAGAATTACACTTGTTTTGTGAATCTTACAGGGACTCTCACTAAATAGTATAACTAGAAAGAGGTTAATGTTTTTGAGAATTTTTTTGTCTGTTGGAAAGCATATAAATATGAAAGAATGAAATTATCCAGCAAGAGGACTATGTAAGTTAGACAAATTTGGGTCTTCAAAGCTCTAAGATAACACACTGTGCTTGGGTCCCCTAAGCAGAATTGGGGATTTTCTAGGTATAACAGTAAAGAGCATGGGTTCTGTTCACAGAGACCTATTAGACTGGACCCCATGAAGTAGCTAATACTTGGTGATTTTTTATTAATAAAAATAGTAATACATATTTATTGTTATATACACCACATATGACATATATGATAGATACAGATATGCACACATGCGTGTGTTTGCTATTATGTCCCCCAGGTACTGTAGTTTGCCTACAGAATTTGTATCATTTATGCTTCTATTTCACAAAAGCTAAAAGAGGTAAAAGAACAAGAATTCTTAGTGTAGCTATGAAGGGGTTTTAAAATCTGGGAATGCAAGGCTGATGTGTGGATTTAATTAGGAAACGAAGGTCAAGTCCACAGCCTAGTACCCAAATGTTCACCAAAATGTTCAACAATATTATGAAAGACACTTTGTGGACTATTCTGATTTTAGAGCTGTTCTGACATCAAGTGGCTTTAAGTGACCACCCATTTCTGGAGTGTCCAGGAGTGTACAGCTGTGGGTCAGGGGGACCCGGCAGGTGCACAGGAGGAGTGTGACTGCGCTCCAACAAGGCCACTCAGCTCTGCAGTCTCACGTTACCTTAAGGCAGAAACAACTGACACCAGTTAGCAAAGGCTCATCTTCTATTTCTGCCACAGTGAATCTTATGTTTGGCTCTGACCTAGTGCAGAAAGTATCCCTCCATGCTCATCAAGATGCAAACATAACAGTGGGCACCTTGCTTTTCCTGTTCACGGCTGCATCTCAGTCTTAGTAGAGGTCCCGACACTGACTTGATGTTCAATAAACAATGGTGATGAAACAGTGAATGCCCACTTGCTTCTGTGCATTGAGTCTTGTTGACTGATTTGGGGCTTCGATGATTCCTGGAGCTGGAGATAGAGGAAAGATGCACACATCCACAGGTGTGAGAAATTAATAAGAATGTGTTTTAAAAATCATGTCCCGGAGAATTATAATATGAGATGTGATGGTCCTGGTCATCCTTTCTAGGTTCCTGAGATTCCCAAACCTTCTTCATCCCCAGCAGAAGGAGAGCAGCATGAGGCCTGAGAACCAGAGCAGCGTGTCCGAGTTCCTCCTCCTGGGGCTCCCCATCCGGCCAGGGCAGCAGGGCGTGTTCTTCTCCCTGTTCCTGGGCATGTACCTGACCACGGTGCTGGGCAACCTGCTCATCATCCTGCTCATCAGGCTGGACTCTCGCCTGCACACGCCCATGTACTTCTTCCTCAGCCACTTGGCCTTCTCTGACATTGCTCTTTCCTCTGTCACTGTCCCAAAGATGCTCATGAATATTCAGACTCGGCGACAGTCTATTTCCTATATGGGATGCATTTCTCAGTTGTATTTTTTCATATATTTTGCTGGTCTTGACAATTTCCTTCTGGCAGTGATGGCATATGACCGGTACGTGGCCATCTGTCACCCTCTGCACTACACCACCATCATGCGGGAGGGGCTGTGCACACTGCTGGTGGCTGGCTCCTGGATTCTCTCCTGTGTCCCTGATTTGTTGCACACCCTCCTCTTGGTCCGACTGTCCTTCTGTACTGACATCACCATCACCCACTTCTTCTGTGAGCTCACTGTGCTCCTGAAGCTGAGCTGCTCAGACATCTCCCTCAATGAGCTGGTTGTATTTACCGCGGGAGGAGTGATTTTCTTGCTGCCATTTGGTACTGTTTTTGGCTCATATATCCGTATAGGGACCATCATCCTGAGGGTCCCCTCCACTAAGAGACTCTTAAGAGCCTTTTCTACCTGTGGCTCCCACCTCTTTGTGGTGTCTTTATATTATGGGACAACGGCAGCTGTTTATTTTTTCTCCTCATCCTGGGATTCCAAACACATAATTGCTTCGGTCTTATATGCGATAGTTACCCCCATGCTGAACCCCTTCATCTACAGCCTGAGGAACAGAGATATAAAAGAGGCTTTAGCAATGTTTGCAAAGAGGATTAACTTCATTAGGCGGCAAACACAAAATCCTCCTGATACGGTCAGGAGCGCAGTGAGAAATGTCTCCTAAAATTATCTTAAAGTTGACATCTCCATTTAACTTCCATAGAATAGCCAATCTGTTGTTATGTATAAGTGTTTTATATGTACACTAGGTCACATTTGCTACCTAGAGTGCTAATACTTTTTTATTCCTAATTGATATTTTCACTTGTCTATCATCTCTTATAAGATATACACAAAATCTTATGCAAAACGTGTTGCTCCATGATAATCGTGGATTTGTCTCTTTCTGTTTTGAGATGTCAGGGTTTGTTTTGCTTATGTATTTTTTATTTTATGTTATAGAAGACTCACTTATTTAACATCATGATCTGCTTCTGGTGAACTTTCTTTTCATTTTTTAAAAACTAATTCTTTTATGGTGGCTTTTGATGACTTCAAGCTGATTGTGCACACCTCTTCCCAACTCACAGTCCATGCCATCACGTTGGCGACTGGTCAGCCACGGTGGGAACAATTACAACGTGAAACTGGCACGTGCTGTAAAGCAAGGCTGTAGAAAAAGAGAGAGAGACTTTTTTAAATCAATAAAACCGAAAGTTATTTATTTCAGAAGAGTAAAATTTCCCAGTCTCTGGTGAGAATGGCTAAAACGAGAAAAGCAGAAATAACCAATATAAGGAATAAAAAATGGGACAGTAATATAGATCCTGTAGATGTATAAAAGGTAATAAGAGGCTATTTTGAAGAATATTTTTTAATAAAGAAGAAAGGAAACCCAAATGGTCTATAAACATTAAATACATTGAATCGATAATTTAAAATTTCTACAATCTCACAGTCCAGAAATTTCCACAAAATGCTGTTGGAAGAAATAAATCCAATGATACTTATTGCATTTTTAAAAATGCCTTTAAGAGCACACCACTTCATTTATAATTAGAAAAGTTTCTTGAAATGCATCCTTACTTAACACGCCATCTAAATCTGATATTAGTATAGCTACTTTATAACTATAAATATAGACATATAGAGATAGATGCACATAGAGAAAAACATACTAGTACAGTGTAGATCGTAAAGATGCAGCTTTCTCCTGGTTAGTGGATACATGGTATTTCTATTCTATCACTTTATACTTTTCTTGTCTTTATATCTGTGAGGTGTCCATTGCTAAAAGTGCAATGCTGGATTTTGCTCATTTTATATAGAGCAACAATTGTTATAATTCTGGAGACATTTGTCTATTGATATCTAGTGTAATCACAATACATTTGAATTTATATTTTCCATATTACTATGTTGTTATTTGATACATCTGTTTAACATATATTTTCTCTTGTGTTTTGATTAAATATGTATATTTTTAACTACATTTCCCTCTATTAACATATTAATCATATATTATTATTGTTGTTTTATAATTATTTTCTGAGCTGTATGCAGAGATCACTTCTTACTTTTGTTTTAATTTTAATTGTGTTTTAATATACAAAACATGAAATTTTACCACTTAGGCATTTGAGGTATACTGTTCAGTGGCATTTCAGACTCTCATCACCAATATCTCATTTTATGACCAGTAAAGAAAACTTTATAAATCATCAGTTGAGTATTTTGTAACTGTGAAAAAAATAAGAACAAACATATCTATGAATCAGCATGAAGAAATATCAGAATATATGGGTAAATGGGGAAAAATGCAATGTATAAAATAACATTTATAGCATGCTACAATTTATGGACAATGAAGTGGAAATAAAATATACATAGGCTCGCCTACTTAAGCAAAAAGAAATAAAGGAAGAAGAATTCAGAACTATCAGATTGCTTACCTCCAGGAGGTGGGGCAGAAGGGATGGGAGATGAGTAGAATTATTAGTGCAGTTCTGACTATGTTTCTTTTGCCACCAAAAAATAAATATAAGAGGTGGTGAATAAAGCAAAATAGAATAAAACAAAACAAATCAACCTAACTATACTAGAAATTAACACCATAATTAGACTAAGGGGGAAAAAATGAATAACCAAAGTAATTTTTGAACCCAGAATTTTGTCTCTATACTCTCACATTACAAAAAAAAAACACCTGGAGACAGAAATTGAAGCTGTACTTCATGTGTCATGACAGTGGTATGACTCAAGAGTCTGAAACAACTTAGCTGTATTCAAACAATCAGCAAATAAGTAAACACGAGGGGAAAGTGGTGACTCCTCACTCTTGGGGAAAGGTGCTATGTCCACGGGAAAGGAGAGGCTGGAAAGAACTCCATGGTATCCAACTAGAATTGGAGATATCTATTTGAACTTATGAGTTTTAAAATGTATAGCTCATGCCCAGCCGGTGTGGCTCAGTGGATTGATCGCCGTCCCATGGACTGAGAGGTCCTGGTTCGATTCCCAGTCAGGGCACATGCCTGGGTTGTGGGCTCGACCCCCAGTAGGGGGCGCGCAGGAGGCAGGTGATCGATGTTTCTCTCTCACATCAATGTTTCTATCTCTCCCTCCCTTCATCTCTCACTAAAAAACATCAGTAAAAAACATATTTTACAAAATGTATAGCTTGATATTTATAGGTTATATATCAACATCTATACTGTTCCCATGCCCCATTCTTCTCTCCCACTCCTGACCCATCAGCTGTGGGTAAACAATCCTTTAGTTGCTTAGTTTCTAGATTTTATTTCTTGTGTTTCTTTTATAAATAGTTCCCAGTTGGCTTCTATGAGATCATTCAGAATCCTTGTAAGAAATGAATACATCAAAAACTTCAAAATGATTAACAATGGTAATGGATTTTATCTCAGAGAATAGAACCCTGAGTCCATAATGATATAAATGAATAAATTTAAAAACTAATGAGAGTGGAATAAGGGTAAGTTTGTTCTTATAGGAGAATACAACTAACACCCAAGAAAAAGTGATAGAATTAGAAGAATCACATTTGGCTTCAACATTTGCAATATTTTGACATATAAGAATTACCAATGTATGTTAAATCTAGTGGGTGAAATTTTAATAAGGAAAAGTTATGTTTATATAGTATCATAATATCTACCCTAACATTACCTATCAATTACAAGGTTAAACTAGTAACTTTAAGAAAATGGTGGCTTTTCAGTAGACAACGTGGCACACACCACCTTGCCAACTGATCCAGGATAAAAACACGAGAGATTCCAAAATATCTGCGGATTAACTGGAAGCTGTGCCTTGCTGCTCCCAGGCCCAAACCAGATTTACAGATAAATTGCAGAGCAAGCAATTTGAAAGACCAGTGGAAGGGTAGCTAATTTCAAAATTGATAGCAAAGAGTACAGAAGAAGTCACATAGAGACTGGTAAGAAGGGTGGCGATGCGAAAAGGAGACCCCCCTTACACAAGTGTGGTTTCAGCTTAAAATCAAGAGGGATATTCTGGGTGCAGAGGTCCCTCCCCCTAGGAGCATGGGGTCCCAAACCCACACAGGGTTCCCAATCCCAGAACAACAGAGATAGGAAGAGTTGCCTGTGTAGCCTCTGGAGATGGGAATCAGTGGGTATTCTGTCCATCTGGAAGCTTTGAACTGCAACAGCCCAGGGAAAGACCACTTCTTTTGTCAGAGCACCAGCCTGGGGAATACCCGCCGGACTCCGACTGCTACAGGGGCCACGCTGCCACACTCAGGTCATGCAGAGGGGTCTGCTGGCTACACCCAAACTGGTTTTAAGGGGCCATCTATTCTCTAGGAAGGCTTTGGGCAAAGACCCAGACAGTGAGTAAACTGTGTGGCTTGGGAAAGAAGAATGGGCTCCCCCACCTCAGGCTCACAGTCAGTGTCCCTCCCTCCACCTGTTGAGCTGCTCAGCCTGCCTGGTGCTACTGGGTTTGTCAGCACATGGGAATTGCGCAGGGCTGTGGATTTTGGCCCATTTTTCTAGGTGTGATGGCCCTTGGAACACAAACGTTCAGCCTGTCCTGCTGAGGTGAGTACCTCAGCAGAACTAGTTGAGACTAGCCATGTGAAAAGATCAGAGTGCAACTCAAAGCTGATTTTCATTCCGTTCCTGCTTGGCTTGGTGGCACGGGGGTATCAGGGAGCAACAGAGAACTGGGATTTTCACACTGTGTCTCCCGGGGAGGGTTCTTTCTAGGAGGCATATGAGCGAAAGATTAATCTCCCCAGTGAGTTCAGCCCACACTACCTTGGGAAAGAGAAGAAGTACCTGCTCCTTTCCTATTTGTGGTGGGCACCGTTTGTATCAGCCCTGTCAAGTGTTGGATACTGTCACTGGGTGAAGTTCCATGTGTGTAAGGAAGAGCGGCTAAGAGCAAGGACATTCAAAGTGTGAGACCCTTGGAGATTATTGTCTGGGACAGGGAGGAAGTGCTTTGTCCCCACCTGCAGGCTGGGCTGACATTATTCTCAATGGGAGACTCTTTTGACCTATCCCCCTGAACCCAGTAAGGCTGAGCTAGCTTTGGCAGAGGGGATGGCTGGCTGTACCCTACATGAACCTGCAGCAAGCCCTCTAGTAGAAACTAGTGTGGGAGACTCTTGCAGAGACTGAGGGTTTGGCTTTGAAGCTGAGACTACTTTCCCCTCATTGAGTGCCTGACTGCATGATCCCCAAGTAGAATACCCACTAGCCCTATCTTGGCTAAACTGGGTTCATGCTAATGTCTCTCTTTGGAAGGCTTTGGAGGAAGACCAGCCAAACTCAGGGAAGAGTTGGAATAGCTGACAAGTGGAGGTAGATTTCAGGGAACCTTGGTCATATTACAGATTGGCCTGTCTCTAAGCTGAAACAAGCTGACCCTTTTACTCATATTGGCCCCTTCCACGCAAATACAGGTCCAGCAGACACAGGCACAAAGAGCGAAAAGCATGGTAGCTGCAGACAGGTAGTCTAAGGCTGGTTACACACAATGTCTGTCATTGACCTGCACCTGAACCCCAATCTTGTGGGCCCAGAACCAACACAACCAGTGGTGTGCTTCAGAACACACCAGAACTCAACCCCACTAGCCACACAAGTGGCACACAATAAGGGGAATCTTGGTGGCCACCAACCCTGCTGAGAACAACCCTGTCTTGGTGTAGCAGCCCCTGCATTGTATCTCAAAATCAGGGATCAAGTTTACCCATATAGTCACCCATCCTGAAGGGTAAACTTCACCTATAAAATGGTTAACAGCATTCAAGCCTCAATCACCACAAGGGGGGCACATAACCCATGAGAGACATTCTTGGAGGAATAAGCTCATGTGATCTGGAAGAGTGTGAAGGCATCTCAGGACTGCACCTACAGAGCAATTTGCACACTGAGGTTGGTGTTGAGTCTCACATTCTACCAGCCTGAAGTTTGACCCCAGGCCAAAAGCAATCAAGACCCAATTAGAAGAGGAAGGCCCACATTAATGACGCCTGGGACATTAATATAACACCCAGCTCAGGATAGGAAGGAGACTACACCACTGGGTCCCACATATATCTACTACTTAAGGCCACACCAGGAGTACTGGTAGTCATAGCAGTTTTGGTCTAATATATAGAATCAAACACAAAGAGAGAGCCAAAATGGGGAGACAAACAGGTCTCACCTGGCTGGTGTGGCTCAGTGGCTGAGTGTCGATCCATGCACCAAGAAGTCACCGCTTCTATTCCCCATCAGGGTACATGCCCAGGTTGTGAGCCCGATCCCCTGTATGGGGCATGCTGGAGGCGGCCAATCGATGTTCACTCTCATAGGTGTTTCTATCTCTCCCTCTCCCTTCCTCTCTCTCTAAAATCAATAAAGAAAACATTTTTTTAAAAAGCAAGAGAAGGCTATTTAAAAAAAGAAAAAAAAATAAGTACAATAAATACTTCTCAAATGAAAGAGGGGATCTCCAGAAAAAGAGCTGAATGAAATAGAGGCAAGCAATTTATCAGATACAGAATTCAAACTAATGGTTACAAGGATGCTCAAGGAACTTAGTGAGAACAGCACATGCATGAAAAGGACATAGAAGTCATGAAAAGGAATCAGGTGGAAATGAGGAATATCATTTCTGACATCAAGAATACATTGGAAGAAATAAAAAGTAGGTAGGTGAAGCAGAGGATCAAATCAGTGATTTGGAATACAAGGTAGAAAGAAAGAAAGAAAAAAGAAAGGAGGGAGGGAGGGATGGAGGGAGGGAAGAAGGAAGGAAGGAAGGAAGGAAGGAAGGAAGGAAGGAAGGAAGGAAGGAAGGAAGGAGGGAAGGAGAGAAAGAAAGAATGATGGAAAGAAAGAAAGAAAGAAAGCAGATAGTTTAAGGGACATTTAGAACAATAAGAAATGTAACAACATCCTCATTATAGGGGTACCAGAAGTAAAAATAAGTGAGCAAGGGATAGAGACCCACTTTCAAGAAATAATGGCAGAAAACGTCCTTAAACTGCTGAAGAAAAAAGTCACACAAGCTCAGGAAGTACAGTGTCTCTATCAGGATGCATCCAAAAAATACTACAACAAGACACATCATAATTAAATTGGTAAAAGTTAAAGACAATGAGAGAATCTTAAAGGCAGTAAGAGAGAGACAGTTACCTATAAGGGAGTTCCCATAAGGCTTTCAGCTGATTTATCAACAGAAACATTTCAGGCCAGAAGGGATTGGCAAGAAATATTCAAAGTTTTAAAAAGCCAGGGCCTGTAATGACAACTACTCTATCCAGCAAGGATATCATTTAAAATTGAAGGCAAAATAAGGACTTCTCAGATTAAAAAAACAACACCACCACCAAATGGATTTCATTGCCATCAAAAAAGCATTGTTATAAATGTTAACAGGGACTGCTTTAATAGAAGAAAAAACATATATAGAGAGGGGAGCATAGGTATAAAAATAAAAATAGCAATAAATAAGGACTGTCAATGATAATATTAAATGTAAATGGATTAAGTGCTTTAATGAAAAGACACAGGGTAACAAACTGGATAAGAAAACATGAGCCATATATATGCTATCTACAGGAGACATACCCCAGAAAAAAGATTCACACAGGCTGAAAGTGAAGGGATACGAAAACAATATTCCATGAAAATGGATTGATCAACAAGGAGGATATAACCCTTGTAAACATACATGCACCATATATATATGGAGAGAGAGAGAGAGAGAGACTTTAAGGGAGAGATCCATGGCAATAGGGTCATAGAAGGGGATTTTAACACCTCACTGTCATCACTGGATAGATATTTCAGACAAAAAAAAAAGATCCAGAAGAAACAACAACTTTAAACAACACACAGGATCAGATGGATTTAATTGATGTTTACAGAACTTTTTATTCCAAGCAGCAGAATATACACTCATTTCAAGTGCACATGGAATATTCTCAAAGATAGACCACATGTTAGGACACAGGATAAGTCTTAACAAATTCAAGAAGATTGAAATCATATTAAGCATCTTGGATCACAATGGCATGAAACTACAAATCAACTACAGTAAAAGTAACTCAATAATATTGAAACATATGGAGGCCAAATAGCATGTTATTAAACAACGAATGGGTTTCCAGTGAGATCAAGGATGGAATAAAAAATTACCTGGAAAGGAATGAAAATGAGAACACAACAACCCATAATCTATGGGACACAGTGAAAGCAGTCCTGATAGAGAAGTCCGTAGCACTACAGACCTATCTCAAGCAAGAAAAATCTCAAATAAACAATCTAACCCTACACCTAAATGAACTACCAAAAGAACAACAAACAAAGCCCAGAATAGGTAGAAGGAAGGAAATAATAAAGATCAGAGTGAAAATAAATGACATAGAGACTCAAAAATCAATACAAAATATTAATAAAACCAAGACTTGGTTCTTTGAAAAGATAAATAAGATTGATGAACCTTTTTTTTAAATGTTGAAAGTATTAAGATGTTCCCTCTTTCCCCCCCCCATTGACCCCTCCTCCCTGCTCTCACCCTCCTCCTGCTTTCCCCAAAATAAGGTCTGTGTCCATTGCTTGTACATATATGCATATATGTTCTTTGGTTTATCAGTCTGTTCCCTACTTCATGATTTGTCAGTCTGTTCCCTGCTTCATGATTCTGGGCCTATTTTGATTGACAGCTTATTTTGTTCAGGATGTTCCATAAATAAGTGAGATCATGTGGTACTTGTCTTTCTCTGACTGGCTCATTTTATTCAGCATAATACTCTGTAGGTCCCTCCATGTCATCTCAAAGGGTAAGAGATCTTTCTTTCTTACAGCTGCATAGAATTCCACTGTGTAAATATACCACAGCTTTTTAATCCACTCATCTACTGATGGACACTTGGGTTGCTTCCAGATGTTAGGTATGTAAATAGCGCTGCTATGAACACAGGGGTACATATATTCTTTCTGATTGGTGTTTCAATTTTCTTAGGCTATATTCCTAGAAGTGGAATCACTGGATCAAATGGCAGTTCCATTTTTAATTTTTTAAGGAAAGACCATAGTGTTTTCCATAGTGACTGCACCAGTCTGCATTCCCACCAGCAGTGTACTAGAGTCCCCTTTTCTCCACATCTTCGTCAGCATTTGTTGTTTAAGGATTTGTTGATGGCCACCATTCTCTAGGAGTGAGGTGATATCTCACAGTCATTTTAATTTGCATCCCTCTGAAGATTAATGATGTTTTGCATTTTTTCATGTCTCTTGGCCATTTATATGTCCTGTTTGGAGAAGTGTGTATTCAGGTCTTCCGTCCATTTTAATTAGATTGTTTGTCTTCCTTTTGTTGAGTTGGATGAGTACTCTATATATTTTGGATAGTAACTCTTTATCTGATGTATCATTGACAATTATGCTCTCCCATATAGTGAGTTCCCTTTTCATTTTGATGCTGGTTTCCTTTGCTTTGCAGAAGCTTTTTAGTTTGATGTAGTCCCATTTATTAATTTTTTCCGTTGTATCTCTTCCCCTAGGTGATGCATTAGAGAAAATTCCACTACTTATGATGTCTGTGATTTTTCTGCCTACAATTTCTTCAAGGATTTTTGTGATTTCATGGATTATATTTAAGTCTTTTATACATTTTGAGTTCATTCTTGTATATGGTGTAAGTTGGTGGTCTAGTTTCATTTTTTTGCATGTACTTGTCCAGTTTTCCCATCACCCTTTATTGAAGAGACTGTCTTTTTTCTATCGTATGCTTTTGCTTCCTTTGTCAAATATTAATTGAGCATAATGTCTTGGGTCTATTTCAGTGTTCTCTGTTCTGTTCCTTTGATCTATATGCCCGTTCTTGTGCCAGTACCAGGCTGTTTTGATAACAATGGCTTTGTAGTATAACTTTATATCAGGTATTGTGATCCCTCCCACTTTCTTCTTCTTTTCCAAGATTTCTATGGCTATTCGAGAATAGGGTCTCTTTCGGTTCCATATAAACTTTTGGAGTATTTGTTCTTGATCTGTGAAATATGCCATTGGTACTTTATAGGTATTGCACTGAATCTATAGATTGCATTGAGTAGTATGGACATTTTAATGATGTTGATTCTTTCAACCCATGAACATGGTATATGCTTCCACATTTTAATATCTTCCTCTATTTCTTTTTCCAATGTCCTGTAGTTTCTGGGAACAGGTCTTTTACCTCCTTGTTTAAGTTTATTCCTAGGTATCTCAAATTTTGTGTTGCTATGATAAACGGGACTTTTTTTTTTTTTTTTTTGTTTCTCTTTCTCAGTGTTCATTATTGGTGTATAAGAATGCCATCAATTTCTGGATGTTAATTTTATATCCTGCTACTTTTCCCAATCATTTATTAAATCTAGATTTTAGATGGAGTCTTTAGAGTTTTCTATGTATAATAACATGTCATCTGTGAATAATGACAGTTTCACTTTCTCCCTTCCAATTTGGATGCCTTTTATCTTTTCTTCTTGTCTAATTGCTGTGGCTAAGACTTCCAGTACTATGTTAAATAAGAGTGGTGAAAGTGTGCTTCCCCGTTTTGTTCCTGTTCTTAAAGGAAATGCTTTTACTTGTTGCCCATTGAGTATGATGTTGGCTGTTGGTCTTTCATATATGGCCTTTATTATGTGGAGATATGATCCTTCTATTCCCACTTTGCTGAGCGTTTTTATCAGATATGGGTGCTGGATTTTGTTAAATGATTTTTAGTGTTCTATTGACATGATCATGTGATTTTTATCTTTCATTTTGTTTATGTGGTGTATCACATTTATTGATTTGTGAATATTGTACCAGCCTTACATCCCTGGGCTGAATCTCACTTTGTCATGGTGAATAATATTTTTAATATATTGCTGGATCTTGTTTGCTTATATTTTGTTCAGGATTTTGGCATCTATGTTCATCAGGGATATTGGCGTTTAGTTTTCTTTCTTTGTAGTGTCTTTATCTGATTTTGGGATTAGGATTATGCTTGCCTCATCAAAAGAGCTTGGAAGTCTTTCTTCCTTCTGAAATTTTTGGAATAGTTTGAGGAGAATAGGTGATAGCTTTTCTTTGAATGTTCGGTAAAACTCTCCTGTGAAGCTGTCCAGACCTGGACTTTTTTTCCCTGGGATTTTATTGATTACAGCTTCAATTTCCTTAGTTGTTACTCGTATGTTCAAGTTTTATGACTCTTCCTGGTTCAGTTTGGGGAGACTGTGTGATTCTAGGAATTTGTCCATTTCACCTAGGTTGTCCAAATTGTTGGCGTATACTTGGTCATAGTATTTTCTTACAATCCGTTGTGTTTCTGTGGTGTCAGTTGTTACTTCTCCTCTTTCATTTCTGAGTTTGTTTATTTGGGTCTTCTCTGTTTCTTGGTGAGTCTGGCTAAAGGTTCATCAACGCTTTTTATCTTTTCAAAGAATCGAGTCTTGGTTTCATTGATCTTTTGAATGTTTTTTTGAATTTGTTTTGTTTTTTTCCTATGTGATTTATTTCTGCTCTGACTTTATTATTTCTTTCCTTCTACTTGCTCTAGGTTTTTCTTTTTGTTTACTGTCTAGTTCTTTAAGTTTGGTTAGATATTCTATTAGAAATTTGTCTTTTTTCTTGAAGTAAGCTGTAATGCTATGAACTTCCTTCTCAGGACTGCTTTTGCAGTATCCCATAGATTTTGTGTTGTGTCTTCATTTTTGTTGATTTCAAGGAATTTTTTTTTCTTTTTGATTTCCTTGGTAACCCATTCATTGTTTAATAACATGCTATTTAGCCTCCATGTGTTTTACTGTTTTTGAGTTTTATTATTGTAATTAATTTCTAGTTTCATGCCATTGTGACCTGAGAAGATGCTTATTATGATTTTAGTATTCTTGAACTTATAGAGACTTAGTTTGTGGTCTATCTTTGAGAATGTCCCATGCGCAGTTGAGTAGAAAGTATATTCTGCAGTTTTGGGGTTTATTTCTCTGTAAATATCTATTAAATCCATCCGATCTAGTTTGTCATTTAGGGTCTCTGTTTTCTTGTTAATTTTTTGTCTACAGGATCTATCTAGTGATATCAGTGGGGTGTTGAAGTCCCCTGCAATCATTATATTGCTGTCGATTTCTCCTCTAAGTCCTCCAGAAGTTTTAAATCTATTTTGGTGCTCCTATATTGGGAGCATATATGTTTACCAAGGTTATATCCTCCTGTTGGATCAATCCATTTAATACATGTAGTGTTCTTCTTTTTCTCTTGTTATGGCCTTCATTTTGAAGTCTATTTTATTAGAGTTGCTACCCAAGCTTTTTTTTTTTTTTTTTATTTCCCTTTGTTTTGAACATTTTTTTCCTTCCCTTCGTTTTCAACCTGTGTGTGTCTTTTGTTGTGAGGTGGGTTTCTTGTAGACAACAGATGTTTCCCTTTATAATCTATTTACATTTAAGATTATTATTGATATTTATTGCCAATTTTTATTTTTTATATCTACATTTCTCTCTATTTCTTCTGCTTACCACAGCAGTCCTTTTAACATTTTTTGCTATGCTGGTTTAGTGCTAATATATTCCCTTCGACTTTTTTTTTTTTTTCTTCTGAGAAGCTGTTTATTTCACCTCGTATTTTGAATAATACATTTGTTGATTGAATAGTCTTGGATTTAGATTCTTGTTTTCATTACCTTGAATACTTAATGCCATCCCCTGGTGGCCTGGAGTGTTTCTGTTGATAAATCAGCTGATAGCCTTATGGGGGCTCCTTTGTAACTAACCTGTTGCCTTTCTCTTGCTGTCTTTAAGATTTTCTCTTTCCTTAGTTTTTTGGTATTCTAATTATGATGTGTCTTGGTGTGAGCATCTTTGGGTTCTTCTTGCTAGTGGCTCTCTGTGCTTCCTGGACCTGTATGCTTTTTTCCTTCACGAAGTTAGGGAAGTTTTCTGCCACTATTTCTTCAAATAGATTCTCTAACTCTTGCTCACTTTCTTCTTCTTCTGGTACTTTTATGATATGGAGTTGTTAAGTTTCATGTTGTCCCACAGCTCTCTTAAACGGTCCTCCTGTTTTTTGTTTTCTTTTGTTTTTAATCCTCACCTGAGGATATTTTTCAATTTATCTTCATATAGAGTGGGAGGGAGGGAGAGAGAGAGAGAAACATTGACATGAGAGGGACACATCGACTGATTGCCTCCTGTACAACCCCGTATAAGGCCGGGGATGAACCGCAACTTGGAACAAGTCCTTGACTGTGATCAAATCTGCAACTCATTAGTCCACAGGCTGACACTCTAACTGCTGAGCAAAACCCGCAAGTGCTGTCCTCCTATTTTTTTTATTGTTTTTCTTTTTGGTTCTCTGATTGAGTGATTTTTTTTCTATCATGTTTTTTAAATTGCTTATCTGATCCTCAGTTTCTTCTAATCTGCGTTATTCTTTCCAATGCATTCTTTATTTCTGCTATGTCATTTTTCATTTCTGCTTGGTTGTTTTTCATTTCCAATTGGTTGATTTTCATTGTTTCTATATCTTTAGTAATGCTCTTGAGCTTCCTCATGATCATTACTCTGAACTCTGCATCTGATAACTTGCTTATCTCCATTACATTTAGCCCTTCCTTTGTTCTTTCATTTGGGATTTATTTCTTCGTTTCACCATTTTGGCTGTCTCAGCTGGGTTTGGAGCTTGCCAAAATCTTCCTTTGTGTATTGATGTTCCACGGATTGTGGCTCCTCTGCTGGGTTGGGATGAGTATGGAAGAGACCTCACTGAACACCAGTGACTGTCTTATGTTCCTGGGTAGAGTCACAGACCAGGCAAAGATTCAGTTATTCCTGACCCTTTGCCTGCAGTCTGACTGTTAGTCTCATTTACTTCATGAGCCTCAGGTTGTAGCTCTCAGTTGAATAAAAAATCCTCTAGGTGGTCAGGGTAAGAGAATTACCAGCAGGTGCGGCAATTGCTTCCCCCTGGGCTAAAAGTGCTTTGAGAGGAAAACTCTGCCTGAAGAAAATTGTTTCTGCAGTGTGGGTTAATGACTCAGCACTGGGGCCCAAGGAGCCACCTTCTCAGCTCTGACCCCAGATCCTCAAAACCCAATGATCAATAACCACAAGCCAGGCCTAAGTGTCAGAGCACCCTAGACTCATCTTCTTCTGCAAGCTGGTTGGTAGTCACTGGCAGTTAATAATCCTTGGGTTGTGCTTCTTCTGGCCAGGTAGTGTTAAATTCCCAAGGGAGGGGCAGTTGCTTACCCCACCAACAGGCTATAGCTGCTTTGATGTGAGAACTCTGCTTGTAAAGAATGGTTCCTGGAGCATGAGTTTATGGCTCAACACAGGGACCCAGGATTCAGCCTTCACAGCTCAGTCCCAAGAGCCATGAAACCCATCACCCTAGAGCCAGGCCCAAGCTTCAAAGCCTTCAGAGGCTCATCTCTGCCTACTGGTGGGCAGGTAGTCTCTAGGTGTTAATGAGACTCAGGTTGTGTTTAATTCTCAAGGGAGGGGCAGTTGCTTCTGTCCTGGGTAAAGCTGCTCTGATGGGAAGGAGCTGCTTGAGAGAGATGGCTACTGCAGCATGGAGGAATGATTCAGCATAGGGCTCCTCATGACCTCCTCCCTTGCTCTCTCCCCAGCACCACAAACCCTGACTCTCCTCATGCAGCTCCAGTCCAGTCTGCCTTCCCTCTGTTGGGGCCCAAGGTGAGTGGCTGTAGCTATAATTTTTGTGCCCTGGAACTTAGGGAAGAGCTGGTGTTCCCAGGATATCTCCCTGCCACACTCTCTGCTCTGTTGATTTTCTCAGCCAGGTGTTCTGTGGGCACCTTTTCCTGTTCTGCCACTCTGTGCTGGGGAGCCAGCTTGGGGTTTAAGCCCATGACTTCTCAGAGGGAACTTGTCACAGCCAAGATAGCCCTCAGCTGCTGCCTGTGGGAACCCAGCCCGCACTCTTGCACTTCTGCAACTCCTACCAGTCTCGGGTTGTGGTCCTCTTCACATCCCTGGTTATAACGGTTCTTTCCAGCTGCTCTTCAGTTGGTTTTTCCAGAGTCTTTTCTTTATTTTAGTTGTAATTCAAAGTTGGTCCAAGGAGATGGTCTACGTAGCTTCCATTCACTCTGCTGCTATTTTTACCCCCAAGATTGATGAAACTTTAACTATACACATTAAGAATAATAATAGAGAGGACCCAAATAAATAAAGTCAGACATGAAATAGGAGAAGTAACAACTGACATCACAGAAACACAAAAGATTGTAAGGAAATACTATGAACAACTAAATCCAACAAATTGGACAACGTAAGGAAAATGGAGAAATTTCTCGAAACATAAAATCTTCCAAAACGCAATCAAGAAGAATCAGAAAAACGAAATACACCAATAACAACTAGTAAAAGTTGATAAAGTAATAATAATAATAATTTCCTGCAAACAAAAGTTAGTGACTGGATGGCTTTACACCCAAATTTTACCAAACTCTCAAAGAAGAACTAACACCTGTCCTCCCCAAACTATTTCAAAAGATCCAAGAAGAGAGAAGACTTCCAAGCTCTTTTTAAGAGGCCAGCATTATCCTAATTCCAATACCAGAAGTGACACAACAACAACAAAAAAAGATAAGCCAAAATCTCCGATGAGGATAGATGCCAATCATCAACAAAATATTATCAAACTGGATCCAAAAATACATTAAAAGTATTATACACCATAATCAAGTGGGACTTATGCTAGTGATTCAAGGTTGGTACAATATTTGCAAACCAATAAATGTGATACATCATGTAAGCAAAATGAAAGATAAAAATCACATGATCATATTTATAGAGCAGAAAAATCATTGAAAAAATCCTGCACCCATTTATGATAAAACGTCTCAGCAAAATGGGAATAGAGGGATAATATCTCAACATAATAAGGCCATATATGAAATAGTACAGCCAACAATATACTCAATGGGTAAAAACTGAAGTGTTTTCTGTACGATCAGGAGCAAAACCAAATGTCCTCTTTCACCACTATATTCAACATAGTACTAGAAGTCCTACCCACAGCAACAAGAGAATAAGAAATAAATGGCATCCAAATTGGAAAGGAGGATGTAAAAGTTTCTTTATTCACAGATGACATGATATTGTACATAGAAAACCCTAAAGACCCTGCCAAAAATGACTAGATCTAATGCATTAATTTGGCAAAGTAGCACAATACAAAATTAATATCCAGAAATTAGTGGCATTTTTATACACTAGTAATGAACTATCAGAAAGAGAAACTAAGAAAACAATTCCATTTACCGTCACGGCAAAAAAATTAAGATACCTAGGAATAAAATTAACCAAAGAAGTAAAGGACCTATTTGCAGAAAACTACAGGACATTGAAAAAAGAAATAGAGGAAGATGTAAAAAAGTGGAAGCACATACCTTGTTCATGGATTGGAAGAATTAACATCATTAAAATGTCCATATTACCAAAAGCAATCTATAGATTCAATGCAATCCCCATCAAAATACCAGTGACATATTTCATAGAACTAGAACATATATTTCAAAAGTTCATATGGAACCAAAAAAGACCCCTAATAGCCACAGCAATCTTTCAAAAGAAGGACAAAGTAGGTGGGATCACAATACCGGATATCAGCTGATACTACAAAGCTACTGTAATCAAAACAGCCTGGTACTGGCACAAGAACAGGCATATAGACCAGTGGAACAGAACAGAGAATCCGGAAATTGACCCAAGACATTATGCTCAATTAATATTTGACAAAGGCAGCAAGAGCATACAATGGAGTAAGGACAGCCTCTTTAATAAATGGTGTTGGGAAAATTGGACAGTTACAAGCAAAAAAATGAAACTAGACCACCAACTTACACCATACACAAGAATAAACTCAAAATGGATAACAGACTTAAATGTGACTCATGAATCCATAAAATTCCTAGAAGAAAATGTAGGCAACAAAATTTCGGACATCATACGAAGCAGAATCTTCACTGATACATCACCTAAGGCAACAGAATTAAAGGGAAAAATGAACACATGGGACTACATCAAATTCAAAAGCTTCTGAACAGCAAAAGAAACAACCATCAAAACAGATAGGGAACCCACTGTATGGGAGAGCATAATTGCCAATGATACATCAGATAAGGGGTTAATCTCCAAAATATACTCAACAAAAGGAAGACAAAGAACTCAATTAAAAAATGGGCAGAGGAACTAAATAGACACCTCTCCCAAAAGGACTTACAAATGGCCAAGAGACATATGAAGAAATGCTCAACATCACTAATCATAGAGAGATGCAAATTAAAACAACAATAAGGTATCACCTCACACCTGCCAGAATGGCCTCCATCAACAAATCATCAAACAACAAGTGTTGGCGAGGGTGTGGAGAAAAGGGGACTCTAGTACACTGCTGGTGGGAATGCAGACTGGTGCAGCCACTGTGGAAAACACTATGGTGTTACCTCAAAAAATTAAAAATTGAATTGCCATTTGACCCAGTGATCCCACTTCTAGGAATATACCCTAAGAAGCCTGAAACACCAATCAGAAAGCATACATGTACCCCCATGTTCATAGTAGCACTATTTACAATAGCTAAGATCAAGAAACAGCCCAAGTGTCCATCAGTGGATGAACGGATAAAAAAGCAGTGGTACATATACACAATGGAGTACTATGCAGCTGTGAGAAAGAAAGATCTCTTCTTCTTTGAGACGACATGGTAGGACCTCAAGAGTATTATCCTAAGCGAAACAAGCCAAGCAGAGAAAGACAAATATCACATGATCTCACTTATTTGTGGAATATAATGAACATAACAGTCTGAGGAACAGGGTAGATCCAGAGATGTGGAAGTCAGGTATAGACTGACACCCCTCAGAAGAGGGGGGAGGGGAGGGAAGAGATAAACCACAGAATTTATGCGCATGTATGCATAACTGATGGACATGCACAACAAAGCTGGGGATGGGGTGGGGGGGTGGGGAGGAGGGTACAATGGGGAAAAAAAGAGAAACATCTGTAGCAAAAATTAATTAATAAAAAATAAAAAATAATAAAATAAATAAATAAATAAATAAAGAATAACATCACTAGTAGTTGAAAAAATTAATATCATACACCTTCTAATAATATGCACTGTGGTATATCTGCTGAAAATACAAACTTGAAACACACATACATACATATGCACATACACAGAGAAGGTAAACATAATAAAATGTTAACCATTGAGAATTCTGAGTGAAGTCTGTCCAGGAATTCTGGATATCATTTTTACAATTTTTCTATATCTTTAGAAGCATTTCAAAATAAAAGGTAAAAAATCGTTTGTCCCAGCTGGAACAATGCCCAAGAAGAAAGGAGTCCAGGGAATCACTGGAATCAGGACACTGTCCCCTAGGACTCCAGTCCCTCTGGCTCTTGAACACACAGATCCCCAAAGGGCAGTCAGAAACCAGTTAGAAGCGTGGGGACTTTCTTTCCATCTCTCATTAGTAATTATGTGTTATCTTTGGACTCATTCCTCTGGAGCTGGTTAAGGAAAATGAAAGTGTGTAGAAGTGCCAAGGCCACAGATATTTCTTCTAGCTGTCTGGGTGTTAGGCCTCCTGAAGAAACCCTGAGAGTTGGGTAACAGTCTGGAGCAGAAGGTGTCTGACGGACTAATGATGGGCACAGGTCAGAGGGGCTGGAAATCTGCACTTGGCGATGGATCAGCCTGTGTGCTGGTGGGTTCATGTATGAGTCTCGGCATCCATGACTGTGTGTGTCTGCATGTACTGTGTATGCTGTGTATGTGCTGAGTATCTGACTCAAAGTCTGACTCTTTTCCTGAGTTAGAACTAATCTGGGCCCTGTTTCAGTGCATGTAGACAAGTTGTCAGTCTCTTGGGTGTGGCCCGGGACTCCTGATTCATGCCTGTGATGGTCAACACTGGCATCTCAGCTGAGCACCGGGAGTGAGACTGTTGTCTCTGCTGCTGGAGGAGAAGATGCCCGACCTCACGGGGAACCAAGGTCAGGTTAGAGAGGGCTCAGTCCCCAGCTCAGTGGTGTTTTCTGGGGCACAAGTGAGCTGTGTTTGTGGGTGACACACTCGTGTGTGAGAGCAGGAAATGTCTTGCTTGGTTTTCTCTGTGTGTGTGTGACAATGTGTGTGTGACCATGTGCATGGGGTGTTGTTGCTGGTTTAATGACTGTACCTGTGACTGAATAGGCTTAACTGACCCAAGCTGACTGCCTATCCCAGGAAGGGGATGGTCAGAAGGGGCAGAATCTCATTAATAGGAGGGTGTGTGCTGCTAGTTGTGAGTGTGTGGCTGGGTGTGCTTATATGTATTTTTCTTCTGTAATATTTGTATTGTTTGTGTTCCTGTGTGTTTTTGGTCACATGTGTACAGTGCACGAGTTCTGTCTATGTGGTGAGTTGACTGTTTACCAGGTGTGTTGATGTGCATTGTGAGTTGTTTCTGTATGAGTGGTCCATCATTGTGTTTTGGGCATGTCTCACTTTGTATGTTACTTATGACTTGTATGTATGCATATGAGTGTTTATGAGCTGAACTACATATTGGTTATCCTTCCCTTACGATGGGGATGTGGTGACAGGTGACTGAAATCAATCAGCAGTGTGTGTGGGGGGTGGTGGTGTCTGATCTGCATCTGTGACTCAAGTATTTCTTTAACTGTCCTCCTTCTGGGGCACCATGAGCTGAGATAACCAAATTCTAAGCAACTCCCTGTGTCTTGAAACAAACTGCATCATTTCCATGTACCTGTGTGGGACCGAGTCACTCAGAATTGGGCAACCTTTCTTTTTGTTTTATAACCCTTTATATTTATCACCAATATTTACATTTTTTTAGGTTGGGCTCATTGCTCTTTTTTTTAAATAATCTTTCTTATTGAAAGTATTATGGATGTCCCTCCTCTTTCCCCCCCAACCCCGCCCAATTGACACCCTCCTCCCTGCTCCTGCCTTCACAACACTGTTGCCTGTGTGGATTGGTTGTGCACATTTGCATATAAGTTCTTTGGTTTATTCCTTCCCGCCCCCTCCACCCTCCGCTCTTAGGTTTGTCAGTCTGTTCCCTCCTTCCTTGTCTCTGGATGTATTTAGTTCGTCAGCTTATTTTGTTCATTATATTCCACAAATAAGTGAGATCATATGATACTTATCTTTCTCTGACTGGCTGATTTCATTTAGCATAGTACTCTCCAGGTCCCTCCATGTTGGTGCAACCTTTTCTTTACTTTTAAACATCCCAGGGTGGGGAAATACTCCACACATCATGCTGTGTGAAGCAATGGGCAGAATCATGATCCTATAACAGTGAGACCCTAGGAAAGTTACTTAAATCCTTGGCCTCAGTTTCCACATCTGTAAGATGGATAGAATTACACTTGTTTTGTGAATCTTACAGGGACTCTCACTAAATAGTATAACTAGAAAGAGGTTAATGTTTTTGAGAATTTTTTTGTCTGTTGGAAAGCATATAAATATGAAAGAATGAAATTATCCAGCAAGAGGACTATGAAAGTTAGAGAAATTTGGGTCTTCAAAGCTCTAAGATAACACACTGTGCTTGGGTCCCCTAAACAGAATTGGGGATTTTCTAGGTATAACGGTAAAGAGCATGGGTTCTGTTCACAGAGACCTATTAGACTGGACCCCATGAAGTAGCTAATACTTGGTGATTTTTTATTAATAAAAATAGTAATACATATTTATTGTTATATACACCACATATCACATATATGATAGATACAGATATACACACATGCGTGTGTTTGCTATTATGTCCCCCAGGTACTGTAGTTTGCCTACAGAATTTGTATCATTTATGCTTCTATTTCATAAAAGCTAAAAGAGGTAAAAGAACAAGAATTCTTAGTGTAGCTATGCAGGGGTCTTAAAATCTGGGAATGCAAGGCTGATGTGTGGATTTAATTAGGAAACGAAGGTCAAGTCCATAGCCTAGTACCCAAATGTTCACCAAAATGTTCAACAATATTATGAAAGATACTTTGTGGACTATTCTGATTTTAGAGCTGTTCTGACATCAAGTGGCTTTAAGTGACCACCCATTTCTGGAGTGTCCAGGAGTGTACAGCTGTGGGTCAGGGGGACCCGGCAGGTGCACAGGAGGAGTGTGACTGCGCTCCAACAAGGCCACTCAGCTCTGCAGTCTCACGTTACCTTAAGGCAGAAACAACTGACACCAGTTAGCAGAGGCTCATCTTCTATTTCTGCCACAGTGAATCTTATGGTTTGGCTCTGACCTAGTGCAGAAAGTATCCCTCCATGCTCATCAAGATGCAAACATAACAGTGGGCACCTTGCTTTTCTTGTTCACGGCTGCATCTCAGTCTTAGTAGAGGTCCCGACACTGACTTGATGTTAAATAAACAATGGTGATGGAACAGTGAATGCCCACTTGCTTCTGTGCATTGAGTCTTGTTGACTGATTTGGGGCTTCGATGATTCCTGGAGCCGGAGATAGAGGAAAGATGCACACATCCACAGGTGTGAGAAATAATAAGAATGTGTTTTCAAAATCATGTCCCGGAGAATTATAATATGAGATGTGATGGTCCTGGTCATCCTTTCTAGGTTCCTGAGATTCCCAAACCTTCTTCATCCCCAGCAGAAGGAGAGCAGCATGAGGCCTGAGAACCAGAGCAGCGTGTCCGAGTTCCTCCTCCTGGGGCTCCCCATCCGGCCAGGGCAGCAGGACGTGTTCTTCTCCCTGTTCCTGGGCATGTACCTGACCACGGTGCTGGGCAACCTGCTCATCATCCTGCTCATCAGGCTGGACTCTCGCCTGCACACGCCCATGTACTTCTTCCTCAGCCACTTGGCCTTCTCTGACATTTCTCTTTCCTCTGTCACTGTCCCAAAGATGCTCATGAATATTCAGACTCGGCGACAGTCTATTTCCTATATGGGATGCATTTCTCAGTTGTATTTTTTCATATTTTTTGCTGGTCTTGACAATTTCCTTCTGGCAGTGATGGCATATGACAGGTACGTGGCCATTTGTCACCCTCTGCACTACACCACCATCATGCGGGAGGGGCTGTGCTCACTGCTGGTGGCTGGCTCCTGGATTCTCTCCTGTGTCCATGATTTGTTGCACACCCTCCTCTTGGTCCGACTGTCCTTCTGTACTGACATCACCATCACCCACTTCTTCTGTGAGCTCACTGTGCTCCTGAAGCTGAGCTGCTCAGACATCTCCCTCAATGAGCTGGTTGTATTTACCGCGGGAGGAGTGATTTTCTTGCTGCCATTTGGTACTGTTTTTGGCTCATATATCCGTATAGGGACCATCATCCTGAGGGTCCCCTCCACTAAGAGACTCTTAAGAGCCTTTTCTACCTGTGGCTCCCACCTCTTTGTGGTGTCTTTATATTATGGGACAACGGCAGCTGTTTATTTTTTCTCCTCATCCTGGGATTCTAAACACATAATTGCTTCGGTCTTATATGCGATAGTTACCCCCATGCTGAACCCCTTCATCTACAGCCTGAGGAACAGAGATATAAAACAGGCTTTAGCAATGTGTGCAAATAGGATTAACTTCATTAGGCGGCAAACACAAAATCCCCCTGATACGGTCAGGAGCGCAGTGAGAAATGTCTCCTAAAATTATCTTAAAGTTGACATCTCCATATAACGTTCATAGAATAGCCAATCTGTTGTCATGTATAAGTGTTTTATATGTACACTAGGTCACATTTGCTACCTAGAGTGCTAATACTTTTTTATTCCTAATTGATATTTTCACTTGTCTATCATCTCTTATAAGATATACACAAAATCTTATGCAAAACGTGTTGCTCCATGATAATCGTGGATTTGTCTCTTTCTGTTTTGAGATGTCAGGGTTTCCTTTGCTTATGTATTTTTTATTTTATGTTATAGAATACTCACTTATTTAACATCATGATCTGCTTCTGGTGAACTTTCTTTTCATTTTTTAAAAACTAATTCTTTTATGGTGGCTTTTGATGACTTCAAGCTGATTGTGCACACCTCTTCCCAACTCACAGTCCACGCCATCACGCTGGCGACTGGTCAGCCACGGTGGGAACAATTACACCGTGACACTGGCACGTGCTGCAAAGCAAGGCTGTAGAAAAAGAGAGAGAGACTTTTTTAAATCAATGAAACCGAAAGTTATTTATTTCAGAAGAGTAAAATTTCCCAGTCTCTGGTGAGGATGGCTAAAACGAGAAAAGCAGAAATAACCAATATAAGGAATAAAAAATGGGACAGTAATATAGATCCTGTAGATGTGTAAAAGGTAATAAGAGGCAATTTTGAAGAATATTTTTTAATAAAGAAGAAAGGAAACCCAAATGGTCTATAAACATTAAATACATTGAATCGATAATTTAAAATTTCTACAATCTCACAGTCCAGAAATTTCCACAAAATGCTGTTGGAAGAAATAAATCCAATGATATTTATTGCATTTTTAAAAATGCATTTAAGAGCACACCACTTCATTTATAATTAGAAAAGTTTCTAGAAATGCATCCTTACTTAACACACCATCTAAATCTGATATTAGTATAGCTACTTTATAACTATAAATATAGACATGTAGAGATAGATGCACATAGAGATAAACATACTAGTACAGTATAGATCGTAAAGATGCAGCTTTCTCCTGGTTAGTGGATACATGGTATTTCTATTCTATCACTTTATACTTTTCTTGTCTTTATATCTGTGAGGTGTCCATTGCTAAAAGTGCAATGCTGGATTTTGCTCATTTTATATAGAGCAACAATTATTATAATTCTGGAGACATTTGTCTATTGATTCTGGTGTAATCACAATACATTTGAATTTATATTTTCCATATTACTATGTTGTTATTTGATACATCTGTTTAACATATATTTTCTCTTGTGTTTTGATTAAATATGTATATTTTTAACAAAATTTCCTTCTATTAACATATTAATCATATATTATTATTGTTGTTTTATAATTATTTTCTGAGCTGTATGCAGAGATCACTTCTTACTTTTGTTTTAATTTTAATTGTGTTTTAATATACAAAACATGAAATTTTACCACTTAGGCATTTGAGGTATACTGTTCAGCGGCATTTCAGACTCTCATCACCTATATATCATTTTATGACCAGTAAAGAAAACTTTATAAAATATCAGTTGAGTATTTTGTAACTCTGAAAAAAATAAGAAGAAACATATCTATGAATCAGCATGAAGAAATATCAGAATATATGGGTAAATGGGGAAAAATGCAATGTGTAAAATAACATTTATAGCATGCTACAATTTATGGACAATGAAAAGGAAATAAAATGTACATAGGCTGGCCTACTTAAGCAAAAAGAAATAAAGGAAGAAGAATTCAGAACTATCAGATTGCTTACCTCCAGGATGTGGGGCAGAAGGGATGGGAGATGAGTAGAATTATTAGTGCAGTTCTGACTGTGTAGTCTTTTGCCACCAAAAAATAAATACAAGAGGTGGTGAATGAAGGGAAATAGAATAAAACAAAACAAATCAACCTAACTATACTAGAAATTAACACCATAATTAGACTAAGGGGGAAAAAATGAATAACCAAAGTAATTTTTGAACCCAGAATTTTGTCTCTATACTCTCACATTACAAAAAAAAAAACACCTGGAGACAGAAATTGAAGCTGTACTTCATGTGTCATGACAGTGGTATGAGTCAAGAGTCTGAAACAACTTAGCTGTATTCAAACTATCAGCAAATAAGTAAACACGAGGGGAAAGTGGTGACTCCTCACTCTTGGGGAAAGGTGCTATGTCCACGGGAAAGGAGAGGCTGGAAAGAACTCCATGGTATCCAACTAGAATTGGAGATATCTATTTGAACTTATGAGTTTTAAAATGTATAGCTCATGCTCAGCCGGTGTGGCTCAGTGGATTGATCGCCGTCCCATGGACTGAGAGGTCCTGGTTCGATTCCCAGTCAGGGCACATGCCTGGGTTGTGGGCTCGACCCCCAGCAGGGGGCGCGCAGGAGGCAGGTGATCGATGTTTCTCTCTCACATCAATGTTTCTATCTCTCCCTCCCTTCATCTCTCATTAAAAAACATCAGTAAAAAACATATTTTACAAAATGTATAGCTTGATATTTATAGGTTATATATCAACATCTATACTGTTCCCATGCCCCATTCTTCTCTCCCACTCCTGACCCATCAGCTGTGGGTAAACAATCCTTTAGTTGCTTAGTTTCTAGATTTTATTTCTTGTGTTTCTTTTATATATAGTTCCCAGTTGGCTTCTATGAGATCATTCAGAATCCTTGTAAGAAATGAATACATCAAAAACTTCAAAATGATTAACAATGGTAATGGATTTTATCTCAGAGAATAGAACCCTGAGTCCATAATGATATAAATGAATAAATTTAAAAACTAATGAGAGTGGAATAAGGGTAAGTTTGTTCTTATAGGAGAATACAACTAACACCCAAGAAAAAGTGATAGAATTAGAAGAATCACATTTGGCCTCAACATTTGCAATATTTTGACATATAAGAATTACCAATGTATGTTAAATCTAGTGGGTGAAATTTTAATAAGGAAAAGTTATGTTTATATAGTATCATAATATCTACCCTAACATTACCTATCAATTACAAGGTTAAACTAGTAACTTTAAGAAAATGGTGGCTTTTCAGTAGACAACGTGGCACACACCACCTTGCCAACTGATCCAGGATAAAAACACGAGAGATTCCAAAATATCTGCAGATTAACTGCAAGCTGTGCCTTGCTGCTCCCAGGCCCAAACCAGATTTACAGCTCAACTGCAGAGCAAGCAATTTGAAAGACCAGTGGAAGGGTAGCTAATTTCAAAATTGATAACAAAGAGTACAGAAGAAGTCACATAGAGACTGGTAAGAAGGGTGGCGATGCGAAAAGGAGACCCCCCCTTACACAAGTGTGGTTTCAGCTTAAAATCAAGAGGGATATTCTGGGTGCAGAGGTCCCTCCCCCTAGGAGCATGGGGTCCCAAACCCACACAGGGTTCCCAATCCCAGAACAACAGAGATAGGAAGAGTTGCCTGTGTAGCCTCTGGAGATGGGAATCAGTGGGTATTCTGTCCATCTGGAAGATTTGAACTGCAACAGCCCAGGGAAAGACCACTTCTTTTGTTAGAGCACCAGCCTGGGGAATACCCGCCGGACTCCGACTGCTACAGGGGCCACGCTGCCACACTCAGGTCATGCAGAGGGGTCTGCTGGCTACACCCAAACTGGTTTTAAGGGGCCATCTATTCTCTAGGAAGGCTTTGGGCAAAGACCCAGACAGTGAGTAAACTGTGTGGCTTGGGAAAGAAGAATGGGGTCCCCCACCTCAGGCTCACAGTCAGTGTGCCTCCCTCCACCTGTTGAGCAGCTCAGCCTGCCTGGTCTACTGGGTTTGTCAGCACATGGGAATTGCGCAGGGCTGTGGATTTTGGCCCATTTTTCTAGGTGTGATGGCCCTTGGAACACGAACTTTCAGCCTGTCCTGCTGAGGTGAGTACCTCAGCAGAACTAGTTGAGACTAGTCATGTGAAAAGATCAGAGTGCCACTCAAGGCTGATTTTCATTCCTGTCCTGCTTGGCTTGGTGGCACTGGGGTATCAGGGAGCAACAGAGAACTGGGATTTTCACACTGTGTCTCCCGGGGAGGGTTCTTTCTAGGAGGCATATGAGTGAAAGATTAGTCTCCCCAGTGAGTTCAGCCCACACTACCCTGGGAAAGAGAAGAAGTACCTACTCCTTTCCTATTTGTTGCGGGCACCGTTTGGATCAGCCCTGCTAAGTGTTGGATACTGTCACTGGGTACAGTTCCTTGTGTGTAAGGAAGAGCGGCTCAGAGCAAGGACATTCAAAGTGTGAGACCCTTGGAGATTATTGTCTGGGACAGGGAGGAAGTGCTTTGTCCCCACCTGCAGGCTGGGCTGACATTATTCTCAATGGGAGACTCTTTTGACCTATCCCCCCTGAACCCAGGAAGGCTGAGCTAGCTCTGGCAGAGGGGATGGCTGGCTGTACCCTACATGAACCTGCAGCAAGCCCTTCTAGTAGAAACTAGAGTGGGAGACTCTTGCAGAGACTGAGGGTTTGGCTTTGAAGCTGAGACTACTTTCCCCTCATTGAATGCCTGACTGCATGATCCCCAAGTAGAATACCCACTAGCCCTATCTTGGCTAAACTGGGTTCATGCTAATGTCTCTCTTTGGAAGGCTTTGGAGGAAGACCAGCCAAACTCAGGGAAGAGTTGGAATAGCTGACAGGTGGAGGTAGATTTCAGGGAATCTTGGTCATATTACAGATCAGCCTGTCTCTAAGCTGAAACAAGCTGATCCTTTTACTCATATTGGCTCCTTCCATGCACACACAGGTCCAGCAGACACAGGCACAAAGAGTGAAAAGCATGGTAGCTGCAGACAGGTAGTCTAAGGCTGGTTACACACAATGTCTGTCATTGACCTGCACCTGAACCCCAATCTAGTAGGCCCAGAACCAACACAACCAGTGGTGTGCTTCAGAACACACCAGAACTCATCCCCACTAGCCACACAAGTGGCACACAATAAGGGGAATCTTGGTGGGCACCAAGCACCCTGATGAGAACAACCTTGTCTTGGTGTGGCAGCCCCTGCACTGTATCTCAAAATCAGGGATCAAGTTTACCCATATAGTCACCCATCCTGAAGGGTTATCTTCACCTATGAAATGCACAACAGCATTCAAGCCTCATTCACCACAAGGGGGGCACATAACCCATGAGAGACATTCCTGGAGCAATGAGCTCATGTGATCTGGAATAGTTGAAGGCATCTCAAGACTGCACCTACAAAGTAGTTTGCACACTGAGGTTGGTGTTGAGTCTCACATTCTACCAGCCTGAAGTTTGACCCCAGGCCAAAAGCAATCAAGACCCAATTAGAAGAGGAAGGCCCACATTAATGACACATGGGACATTACTAGAGCACCTAGCTCAGGATAGGAAGGAGACTACACCACTGGGTCCCACATATATCTACTACTTAAGGCCACACCAGGAGTACTGGTAGTCATAGCAGTTTTGGTCTAATACATAGAATCAAACACAAAGAGAAAGCCAAAATGGGGAGAAAAACAGGTCTCGCCCAGCTGGTGGGGCTCAGTGGTTGAGTGTTGATCCATGCACCTAGAGGTCACCGGTTCTATTACCGGTCAGGGCACATGCCCAGGTTGTGAGTCCGACCCTCAGTAGGGGAATGCTGGAGGCGGCCAATCGATGTTCACTGTCATAGATGTTTCTATGTCTCCCTCTCCCTTCCTCTCTCTCTAAAATCAAGAAAACATTTTTTAAAAAAGGAAGAAAGCACTATTTGAAAAAAGAAAAAATAAATAAATACAAGAAACACTTCTCAAATGAAAGGAGGGATCTCCAGAAAAAGAGCTAAATGAAATAGAGGCAAGCAAATTATCAGATACAGAGTTCAACTAATGGTTACAAGGATGCTGAAGGACCTTGGTGAGAACTGTATATACAAGAAAAAGGACATAGAAGTCATGAAAAGGAATCAGTTGGAAATGAGGACTATCATATCTTTTTTTTTTGATTTTTAAAGTTTTTATTTTATTTATTTATTTATTTATTTTTATTAATTTATTTTTGTTACAGATGTTTCTCCTTTTTTCCCCATTGTACCCTCCTCCCCATGCCCCCACCCTGTCCCCAGCTTTGTTGTCCATGTCCATCACTTATGCATACATGCACATAAGTTCTGTGGTTTATCTCTTCCCTCCCCTCCCACCCCCTCTTCTGAGGGGTGTCAGTTTATACCCTACTTCCACATCTCTGGGTCTACCCTGTTCCTCAGACTGTTATGTTCATTATATTCCACAAATAAGTGAGATCATGTGATATTTGTCTTTCTCTGCTTGGCTTGTCTCGCTTAGGATAATACTCTCGAGGTCCCTCCACGTCGTCTCAAAGGATAAGAGATCTTTCTTTCTTACAGCTGCATAGTACTCCATTGTGTATATGTACCACTGCTTTTTTATCCATTCATCCACTGATGGACACTTGGGCTGTTTCCAGATCTTAGCTATTGTAAATAGTGCTGCTATGAACATGGGGGTACATGTATGCTTTCTGATTGGTGTTTCAGGCTTCTTAGGGTATATTCCTAGAAGTGGGATCACTGGGTCAAATGGCAATTCAATTTTTAATTTTTTGAGGTAACACCATAGTGTGTTCCACAGTGGCTGCACCAGTCTGCATTCCCACCAGCAGTGTACTAGAGTCCCCTTTTCTCCACACCCTCGCCAGCACTTGTTGTTTGATGATTTGTTGATGGCGGCCATTCTGACAGGTGTGAGGTGATACCTCATTGTTGTTTTAATTTGCATCTCTCTGATGATTAATGATGTTGAGCGTTTCTCCATATGTCTCTTAGCCATTTGTATGTCCTTCTTGGAGAGGTGTCTATTTAGTTCCTCTGCCATTTTTTAATTGGGTTCTTTGTCTTCCTTTTGTTGAGTTGTATGAGCACTCTGTATATTTTGGAAATTAACCCCTTATCTGATGTATCATTGGCAATTATGCTCTCCCATACAGTGGGTTCCCTATCTGTTTTGATCGTTGTTTCTTTTGCTGTGCAGAAGCTTTTGAGTTTGATGTAGTCCCATGTGTTCATTTTTCCCTTTGTTTCTATTGCCTTAGGTGATGTATCAGTGAAAATTCTACTGCGTATAATGTCCGAAATTTTGTTGCCTACATTTTCTTCTAGGATTTTTATGGATTCACGAGTCACATTTAAGTCTTTTATCCATTTTGAGTTTATTCTTGTGTGTGGTGTAAGTTGATGGTCTAGTTTCATTTTTTTGCATGTAGCTGTCCAGTTTTCCCAACACCATTTATTAAAGAGGCTGTCTTTACTCCATTGTATGCTCTTGCCACCTTTGTCAAATATTAATTGAGCATAATGTCTTGGGTCAATTTCGGATTCTCTGTTCTGTTCCACTGGTCTAAATGCCTGTTCTTGTGCCAGTACCAGGCTGTTTTGATTACAGTAGCTTTGTAGTATCAGCTGATATCCGGTATTGTGATCCCACCTACTTTGTCCTTCTTTCTCAAGATTGCTGTGGCTATTCGGGGTCTTTTTTGGTTCCATATGAACTTTTGAAATATTTGTTCTAGTTCTGTGAAATATGTCACTGGTATTTTGATGGGGATTGTATTGAATCTATAGATTGCTTTGGGTAATATGGACATTTTAATGATGTTAATTCTTCCAATCCATGAACAAGGTATGTGCTTCCACTTTTTTATATCTTCCTCTATTTCTTTTTTCAATGTCCTGTAGTTTTCTGCAAATAGGTCCTTTACTTCTTTGGTTAAGTTTATTCCTAGGTATCTTAATTTATTTGCCGCGATGGTAAATGGAATTGTTTTTTTAGTTTCTCTTTCTGTGAGTTCATCATTGGTGTATAAGAATGCCGTTGATTTCTTGACCTTAATTTTGTATCCTGCTACTTTTGCAAATTCATTTATTAAGTCTAGTAGATTTTTGATGGAGTCTTTAGGGTTTCCTATATATAATATCATATCGTCTGAGAATAGTGACAGTTTCACTTCCTCCTTTTCAATTTGGATTCCTTTTATTTTTTCTTCACGTCTGATTGCTGTGGCTAAGACTTCCAGTACTATGTTAAATAAGAGTGGCGAAAGTGGGCATCCCTGTCTTGTTCCTGTTCTTAAGGGAAATGTTTTTAGTTTTTGCCCATTGAGTATGATGTTGGCTGTAGGTCTTTCATATATGACCTTTATTATATCAAGATATGATCCCTCTACTCCCAAATTGCTGAGCGTTTTTATCAGAAATGGGTGCTGGATTTTGTCGAATGCTTTTTCAGCGTCCATTTATATGATCATGTGGTTTTTATCTTTCATTTTGTTTATGTGGTGTATCACATTTATTGATTTGCGAATGTTGAACCAGCCTTGCATCCCTGGGATGAATCCCACTTGGTCATGGTGAATAATTTTTTTGATGTATTGCTGGATCCGATTTGCTAGTATTTTTTTTAGGATTTTGGCATCTACGTTCATCAGGGATATTGGCCTGTAGTTTTCTTTCTTTGTAGTGTCTTTTTCTGGTTTTGGAATTAGGATTATGCTGGCCTCAGAAAACGAGTTTGGAAGTCTTCCTTCTTCTTGAATTTTTTGATATAGTTTGAGGAGAATGGGTGTTAGTTCTTCTTTGAATGTTCATTAAAACTCCCCCGTGATGCCATCCGGGCCTGGGCTTTTGTTTGCTTGGAGAGTCTTGATTACATCTTCAATTTCCTTAGCTGTTATTGGTCTGTTCAAGTTTTCTATCTCTTCCCAGTCCAGTTTTGGGAGACTATGTGTTTCTAGAAATTTGTCCATTTCACTTAGATTGTCGAATTTGTTGCCATATAAATGTTCATAGTATTTGCTAACAATCCTTTGTATTTCTGTGGTGTCAGTTGTTACGTCTCCTCGTTCATTTCTGATTTTGTGTATTTGGGTTCTCCCTCTTTGTTTCTTGGTGAGTCTAGAAAAGGGTCCATCAATCTTGTTTATCTTTTCAAAAAACCAGCCCTTTGTTTCATTGATCCTTTGAATTTTTTCTCTGGTCTCTATGTCGTTTATTTCTGCTCTGATCTTTACTATTTCTTTCCTTCTACTTGCTCTGGGATTTTCTTTTTGTTTGCTTTCTAGTTCTTTAAGTTGTGAGGATAGATAGTCTATTAGAAATTTTTGTTGTTTCTTGAGGTAGGCCTGTAGTGCTATGAACTTCCCTCTCAGAACAGCTTTCGCTGCATCCCATAGATTTTGTGTTGTTTTGTGTTCATTTTCATTGGTTTCCAGGAATTTTTTAATTTCTTCCTTGATCTCTTCGGTAACCCATTCATTTTTCAGTAACATGCTATTTAGCCTCCATGTGTTCATATGTTTTTGCATGTTCTTGTTGAAATTGATTACTAGTTTCATGCCATTGTGGTCTGAGAAGATGCTTGATATGATTTCAATCTTCTTCAACTTGTAGAGACTTAGTTTGTGTCCTATCATGTGGTCTATCTCTGAGAATGTCTCATGTGCACTTGAGAAGAATGTGAATTCTGCAGTTTTGGGGTGTCATTCTCTGTATATATCTATTAAATCCATTTGATCTAGTGCTTCGTTTAGAGTCACTGTTTCCTTTTTAACTTTTTGTCTAGATGATCTATCCAGTGATGTCAGTGAGGTGTTGGAGTCTCCTGCTATGATTGTATTGTGGTCGATTTCTCCTTTGAAGTCCTCCAGAAGATTTTTAATATATTTTGGTGCTCCTATATTGGGAGCATATGTGTTTACCAAGGTTATATCTTCTTGTTGGATAGACCCTTTCAATATCATGTAGTGGCCTTCTTTTTCCCTAGTTATGGTCTTCAATTTGATATCTAATTTATCAGATATGAGTATTGCTACCCCAGCTTTTTTTTCCTTTCCGTTTGCTTGGAAGATTTTTTTCCATCCTTTTACTTTCAACCTATGTGAGTCTTTTGTTGTGAAGTGCGTCTCTTGTAAACAACATATATGTGAATCATGCTTTCTTATCCAGTCAGCTACTCTGTGTCTTTTTATCAGAGCATTCAGTCCATTTACATTTAAGGTGATTATTGATATGTACTTATTTATTGCCATTTTTGTTCATTGTGGTTCTAATTTTCTTTCTATTTCTTCTATTAATTACAGTAGTCCTTTTAACATGTCTTGCAGTGCTGATTTGGTGCTAATATATTCCCTTAGCCTTTTTTGTCTGGGAAGCTCTTTATTTGACCTTCTATTTTGAATGATAACCTTGCTGGATAGAGTACTCTTGGATTCAGATCCTTGTTTTTCATGACCTTGATTACTTCATGCCATTCCCTTCTGGCCTGTAGTGTTTCTGTTGAGAAGTTAGATGATAGCCTAATGGGGTTTCCTTTGTAGGTAACCTGTTGCTTATCTCTTGCTGCCTTTAGGATTCTCTCTTTGTCTTTAATTTTTGGCATTTTAATTATTATGTGTCTTGGTGTGGGCCTGTTTGGGTTCTTCTCACTTGGCGCTCTCTGTGCTTCTTGAACTTGAATGCTTTCTTCCTTCACCAGGTTAGGAAAGTTCTCTGTCACAATTTCTTCAAATATATTCTCTAACCCTTGCTCATTTTCTTCTTCTTCGGGGACTCCTATGATGCGAATGTTATTATGTTTCCAGTTGTCCCACAGTTCTCTTAAGCTATCTTCCTGTTTTTTCATTGTGTTTTCCTTTTGGTTTTCTGATTGATTGATTTTTTCTACTCTGTCTTCTAATTCACTGATCCGGTCCTTCGCTTCCTCTACTCTGCTGGTCAGTCCTTCCAATGTGTTCTTTATTTCTGCTATGTCATTCTTTATTTCCACTTGGTTGGTTTTCATGGTGTCGATGTCTTTACTCATGCTGTTTAGTTTCCTCAAGATTATGGCTCAGAACTCTACCTCTGATAATTTGCTTAAGTGCATTTCATTTATCTCATCTTCGGTAGAGTTCTCTTGTTCTTTCATTTGGGATCTGTTTCTTTGTTTCACCATTTTTGCTATCTCAGTGGCTTTTGGAGCCTGCCAAATTTTCCCTGTGGTGTTGGTGTTCTGCTATTTGTGGCTCCCTCTACTGGGTTTGGAAGAGCGTGGAGGGCCCTCCTTCACCACCACTGTTCAGTCTCACTTTCCTGGGTAGATTTGCAAGCTCAGGTAAGGTTTAGTTATGTTCTAGCTTTTTGCCTGGAGGCTATTAGCCTCAGTTACTTGAAAAGCCTTAGGATCTCAGTTGAATGAGAAACTCCCTGAGATGTTTACAGTGCAAGAGGATTTCCCGAGGGTGGGGCCAATGCTGGTTGCTAATGATCCTCAATTTGCATTTCTTTACCTCTTTTCTTCACCTGGGAATCTCCGAGGGAGGGGCTTCCACAGCTCCTGGAACTAGCAAACTTGGCTGCCGTTCTGTGTAACCGGGAAGGAGGGGCTGGCCACCACTGTCCTTTGTGGCCACAGCTCAGCACAAACTCTGAGTGCCCTCCAAATCCCAGGTGTTCCCACAGAGTTCCAGTCCAGTCTGCCTTCCCTCTGCCAGAGCCCCAGGTGAGTGGCTGTAGCTATTTAGCGCTCTGTCCCAGCCCTCTGCGCTGTGTAGCAGCTGTGGCTCTTAACCCCGAGGGCGGGTGCTGCCACTGCTCCCAGCTAAGGCCGCTGCTCACAGCCAAGGCCGCTGCTGTCCGTGGGCTCCCAGCCCGCCACCCTCATGCACCTCCGCAGATCCTACCAGGCTCATTCAGTGTCCCTGGTTGCATGGTCCTCTCCCGCTGCTTTTCTGTTGCTTTTTCCCGATGATTTGTCTTTATTTTAGTTGTAATTACTGTGTGGTCCTGGGCGATCATCTGTGTAGCTTCCATTCACTCCACCGCCATTTTCTCGAACTGCCAATTTTTATTTTTTATGCCTACATTTCTCTCTATTTCTTCTGCTTATCACAGCACCCCTTTTAACATTTCTTGCAATGCTGGTTTGGTGCTAATATATTCCCTTCACTATGTTTTCTTTTTCTCTCTGAGAAGCTCTTTATTTCACCTCGTATTTTGAATGATAGTCTTGCTGATTGAATAGTCTTGGATTCAGATTCTTGTTTTCATTACCTTGAATACTTCATGCCATTCCCTTCTGGCCTGGAGTGTTTCTGTTGATAAATCAGCTGATAGCCTTATGGGGGATCCTTTGTAACTAAACTGTTGCCTTTCTCTTGCTGTCTTTTAGATTTTCTCTTTCCTTATTTTTTTGGCATTCTAATTATGATGTGTTGGTGTGAGCATCTTTGGGTTCTTCTTGCTAGTGGCTCTCTGTGCTTCCTGGACCTGTATGCTTTTTTCCTTCACCAAGTTAGGGAAGTTTTATGCCGCTATTTCTTCAAATAGATTCTCTAACCCTTGCTCACTTTCTTCTTCTTCTGGTATTCCTATGATGCAGAGTTATTAAGTTTCGTGTTGTCCCACAGCTCTCTTAAACTGTCCTCCTGGTTTTTGGTTTCTTTTATTTTTAATCCTCACCCAAGGATATTTTTCTATTTATCTTCATATAGAGTGGGAGGGAGGGAGAGAGAGAGAAACATTGACATGAGAGGGACACATCGACTGATTGCCTCCTGCACAACCCCATCTAAGGCTGGGGATGAACCATAACTGAGGTTCAAGTCCTTGACTGGAATCAAACCTGCAACTCATTGGTCCGCAGGCTGACGCTCTAACTGATGAGCAAAAGCAGCAAAGGCTGTCCTCCTGTTCTTTTATTGTTTTTTCTTTTTGTTTCTCTGATTAAGTGATTTTTTTTTTCTACCGTCTTTTTTAATTTGCTAATCTGATCCTCAGTTTCTTCTAATCTGCGGTTATTCTTTCCAATGCATTCTTTATTTCTGCTATGTCATTTTTCATTTCTGCTTGGTTGTTTTTCATTTCCAATAGGTTGATTTTCATTATTTCTATATCATCACTAATGCTCTTGAGCTTCCTCATGATTATTCTGAACTCTGCATCTGATAACTTGCTTATCTACATTACATTTAGCCCTTCTTTTGTAGAATTTTCTTGTTCTTTCATTTGAAATTTGTTTCTTATTTTCACCATTTTGGCTGTCTCAGCAGGGTTTTTAGCCTGCCAAAATCTTCCTTTGAATATTGATGTTTCACGGATTGTGGCTCCCTCTGCTGGGTTGGAATGAGTATGGAAGGGACCTTGCTGAACACCAGCGACTGTCTTATGTTCCTAGGTAGAGTCACAAACCAGGCAAAGATTCAATTATTCCTGACCCTTTGCCTGCAGACTGACTGTTAGTCTCATTTACTTCATGAGCCTCAGGTTGTAGCTCTCAGTTGAATGAAAAATCCACTAGGTGGGCAGGGTAAGAGAATTTCCAGCAGGTGGGCAATTGCTTCCCCCTGGGCTAAAGGTGCTTTGAGAGGAAAACTGTGCCTGAAGAAAATTGTTTCTGCAGTGTGTGTTAATGACTCAGCACTGGGGCCCAAGGAGCCACCTTCTCAGCTCTGACCCCAGATCCTCAAAACCCAATAATTAATAACCATGAGCCAGGCCTAAAGTCAGAGCACCCTAGATTCATCTTCTTCTGCAAGCTGGTTGGTAGTCTCTGGCAGTTAATAAGCCTCGGTATGTGCTTCTTCTGGCCAGGTTGTGTTAAATTCCCAAGGGAGGGGCAGTTGCTTACCCCACCCCCAGGCTATAGCTGCTTTGATGTGAGAACTCTGCTTGAGAAGAATAGTTCATGGATCATGGGTTTATGGCTCAACACAGGGACCCAGGAATCAGCCTTCACAGCTCAGTCCCCAGAGCCATGAAACCCAACAACCTAGAGCCAGGCCCATGTTCAAAGCCTTCAGAGGCTCATCTCTGCCCACTGGCGGGCAGGTAGTCTCTGGGTGTTAATGAGCCTCAGGTTGTGTTCAATTTCCAAGGGAGGGGCAGTTGCTTCTGCTGTGGGCTATAGCTGTTCTGATGGGAAGGGGCTGCTTGAGAGAGATGGCTACTGCAGCATGGGGGAATGATTCAGCATAGGGCTGCTCATGACCTCCTCCCCAGTTATCTTCCCAACACAACAAACACTGACTCTCCTCATGCAGCTCCAGTCCAGTCTGCCTTCCCTCTGTTGGGGCCCAAGGTGAGTGGCTGTAGCTGTAATTTAGTCCCCTGGACCTTAGGGAAGAGCCGGTGTTCCCAGGACATCTCCCTGCCACACAGAACCTCTGCTCTGTGGATTTTCTCAGGCAGGTGTTCTGTGGGCACCTTTTCCTGTTCTGCCACTCTGTGCTGGGGAGCCAGCTTGGGGTTAAAGCCCATGACTTCTCAGAGGGATCTTGTCACAGTCAAGATAGCCCTCAGCTGCTGCCTGTGGGAACCCGGCCAGCACTCTTTCACCTCCGCACCTCCTACCAGTCTTGATTTGGGGTCCTCTTCACATCCCTGGTTATACGGGTTCTCTCCAGCTGCTCTTCATTTGGTTTTTCCAGATGACTTTTCTTTATTTTAGTTGTAATTCAAGCATAGTCCAAAGAGACGGTCTGTGTAGCTTCCATTCACACTGCTGCTATTTTTACCCCCAAGATTGATGAAACTTTAACTATACACATTAAGAAGAATAATAGAGAGGACCCAAATAAATAAAATCAGACATGAAATAGGAGAAATAACAACTGACATCACAGAAACACAAAAGATTGTAAGGAAATACTATGAAGAACTAAATACCAACAAATTGGACAACCAAAGAAAATGGAGAAATTTTTCGAAACATAAAATCTTCCAAAACTCAATCAAGAAGAATCAGAAAAATGAAATACACCAATAACAACTACTAAAATTTAAAAAGTAATAATAATAATAATAATAACTCCTTGCAAACAAAAGTTCTTGACTGGATGGCTTTACACCCAAATTTTACCAAACTCTCAAAGAACTAACACGTATCCTCCTCAAACTATTTCAAAAAATCCAAGAGGAGAGAAGACTTCCAAGCTCTTTTTAAGAGGCCAGCAGTATCCTAATTCCAATACCAGAAATGACACAACAACAACAAAAAAAGATAAGCCAAAATCTCTGATGAGCATAGATGCCAATCATGGACAAAATATTATCAAACTGGATCCAAAAATACATTAAAAAGATTATACACCATAATCAAATGGGACTTATGCCAGTGATTCAAGGTTGGTACAATATTTACAAACCGATAAATGTGATACATCACATAAGCAAAATGAAAGATAAAAATCACATGATCATATCTATATAGCAGAAAAATCATTGAATAAATCCTGCACCCATTTATAATAAAACGTCTCAGCAAAATGGGAATAGAGGGATAATATCTCAGCATAATAAGGCCATATATGAAAAATGTATAGCCAACAATATACTCAATGGGCAAAAACTGAAAGTGTTTTTTGTACGATCAGGAGCAAAACCCAAAATGTCCTCTTTCACCACTATATTCAACATAGTACTAAAGTCCAAGCCACAGAAACAAGAGAAGAAAAAGAAATAAATGGCATCCAAATTGGAAAGGAGGATATAAAAGTGTCTTTATTCACAGATGACATGATATTGTACATAGAAAACCCTAAAGACCCTGCCAAAAACTACTAGATCTAATGCATTAATTTGGCAAAGTAGCAGAATACAAAATTAATACCCAGAAATTAGTGGCATTTTTATACACTAGTAATGAACTATCAGAAAGAGAAACTAAGAAAACAATCTCATTTACTATTACAACAAAAAATAAAGTACCTAGGAATAAATTTAACCAAGGAATTAAAAGACCTGTACTCAGGAAACTATAGAACATTGAAGAAAGAAATTGAGGAAGACACAAATAAGTGGAAGCGCATACTGTTTTCATGGATTAGAATAATTAATATCATTAAAATGTACATAGTACCTAAATCAACCTATAGATTCAATGCAATTCCTATTAAAATACAAATGACATATTTCACATATCTAGAATAAATATTCCAAAAATTTATATGGAACCGAAAAGGACCCTGAATATTATCATCAATCTTAAGAAAGAAGAACAAAGTTAGAGATATAATTCCAGATATCAAACTATATTACAAGGCTATTGTAATCAAAGCAGCTGGGTACTTGCATAAGAATAGGCATATAGATCAATGGAACAGAACACAGAGCCCCCAACAAACCCATGTCTTTATGGTCAATTAATATTTGAAGAAGGAAGCAAGAGCATACAAGGGAGTAAAAACAGTCTCCTCAGTAAATGGTGTTAGGAAAATTGGACAGGTACTTGCAAAAAACCCCCCGAAAAAAACTGGACCACCAATTTACACCTTACACAAGAATAAATTCAAAATGGATAAAACACTTAATGTAATATGCAAAACCATAAAAATTCTAGAGGAAAACATAGGCAGTAAAATCTCAGACATCTCACATAGCAAAATTTTTGCTGATATATTTCTTAGGGCAAGGAAATCATAAGAAAAAATCAAGAAATGGGACTACATCAAACCAAAAAGCTTCAGCACAGCAAAAAAACACACACATCAAACAATGAAAAGGGAACCAACTGTATGGGAGAATTTATTTCCCAACAATACAATCTGACAAAGTGTTAATCTCCAAAATATATATAGAACTTCTGCAACTCCACACCAGGAAAAATCCAATTAATAAATCGGCAAAGAACCTGAATAGATACTTCTCCTGGCCAACTGTGGACAAACAGATGGCCAATAGACATGAAAAAATGTTGAATGTCACTAATCATCAGAGAGATGTAAATTAAAACCACTATGGGACATCCCCTTATATCTGCCAGAATGGCTAGCCTCAATAAATCTACAAACAAGTGCTGGCAAGGAAGTGGATAAAGGGATTCTTAGTGCATTTTTGGTGGGAATATAGACTGGGGCAGCCACTGTGGAAAACAGTATTAAGTTTCCTAAAAAAATTAAAAATGGAACATTTATTGGCCCAGAGATTCCACTTCTGGAAATATATGCTAAGAATCCTGAAATACCAATCAGAAAGAATATATGCACCCCTATGTTCATAGCAGTGTTATTTACAATAGCCAAGATCTGGAAACAGCTCAAGTGCCCATCAGTAGATGAGTTGATAAAAAAAAAAAGCTGCGATATATTTACACAATGGAATATTATGTGCTGTAAAAAAAAGAAGGCAATCTTACCTTTTCCAACAGCATGGATGAACCTGGAGATTATTGTTGTAAGCAAAATAATCCAGTCAGAGAAAGACCAATACATATGATCTCACTTATATGTGGAATCTAATGAACAAAATAGACTGATAAACAAAATAGAACCAGAGACATAGATACATAGAACAGACTGACAGAAGTCAGAGAGGAGGTGGGTGGGGAGGACTGGACGAAAGTTGTTAAATAGATTCTCTAAAAAATATGTACATAGCCCATGGACACAGACAACAGTGCCAGTGATGGTCAGAAGGAAGGTGGGTGAGCAGGGGCTAGGGGGAGGTGGGCAAAGGAAGGGGGAAATAGGGGATATCTGTAGTAGTGTCAACAATCCAAAAAAAATTAAGATTTAAAAAAAGAATAAGATCACTAGTAGTTGAAAAAATTAATATTATACACCTTCTAATAATATGCACTGTGGTATATCTGCTGAAAATGCAAACTTGAAACATACATACATATGCACATACACAGAGAAGGTAAACATAATAAAATGTTAACCATTGAGGATTCTGAGTGAAGTCTGTCCAGGAATTCTTGATATCATTTTTACAACTTTTCTATATCTTTAGAAGCATTTCAAAATAAAAGGTGAAAAATCCTTAGTCCCAGCTGGAGCAATGCCCAAGAAGAAAGGAGTCCAGGGCATCACTGGAATCAGGACACTGTCCCCTAGGACTCCAGTCCCTCTGGCTCTTGGACACACAGCTCCCCAAAGGGCAGTCAGAAACCAGCCAGAAGCATGGGGACTATGTTTCAGTCTCTCATTAGTAATTATGTGTTATCTTTGGACTCATTCCTCTGGAGCTGGTTAAGGAAAATGAAAGTGTGTAGAAGTACTAAGGCCACAGATATTTCTTCTAGCTGTCTGGGTGTTAGGCCTCCTGAAGAAACCCTGAGAGTTGGGTAACAGTCTGGAGCAGAAGGTGTCTGATGGACCAATGGTGGGCACAGGTCAGAAGAGCTGGAAATCTGCACTTGGCGATCGATCAGCCTGTGTGCTGGTGGGTTCATGTGTGAGTCTCGGCATCCATGACTGTGTGTGTCTGCATGTACTGTGTAGGCTGTGTATGTGCTGAGTATCTGACTCACAGCTTGACTCTTTTCTTGAGTTAGACCTAATCTGGGCCCTGTTTCAGCTCATATAGAGAAGTTATCAGCCTCCTTGGGTGTGGCCAGGGACTCCTGATTCATGCCTGTGATGGTCAACACTGGCATCATGGCCGTACACTGGGAGTGAGACTGTTGTCTCTGCTGTTGGACGAGAAGATGCCCGACCTCACAGGGAACCAAGGTCAGGTCAGAGAGGGCTCAGACCCCAGCTCAGTGGTTTGTGCTAGGGTACAAGTGAGCTGTGTTTATGGGTGACACACTCATGTGTGAGAGCAGGAAGATGTATTGCTTGGTTTTCTGTGTGTGTGTGTGTGTGACCATGTGTGTGTGACCATGTGCATGGGGTGTTGTTGCTGGTTTAATGACTGTGCCTGAGAATGAATAGGCTTAACTGCCCCAAACTGACTGCCTCCCCCAGGAAGGGGATGGTCAGAAGGGGCAGAATCTCATTAATAGGAGGGTGTGTGCTGCTAGTTGTGAGTGTGTGGCTGGGTGTGCATATATGTATGTTTCTTCTGAGATATTTGTATTGTTTGTGGTCTTGTGTGTTTTTGGTCACATGTTTTCAGTGCACGAGTTCTATGTGGTGAGTTGACTGTTTACCAGGTGGGTCATGAGTCAGGTGTGTTGATGTGCATTGTGAGTTGTTTGTGTGTGAGTGGTCCATCATTGTGTTTTGGGCATGTCTCACTTTGTGTGTTACTTATGACATGTATGTATGCATATGAGTGTTTATGTGCTGAACTACATATTGGTTATCCTTCCCTTACGATGGTGATGGGGTCACAGGTGACTGAAATCAATCAGCAGTGTGTGTGTGTGTGGGGTGGTGGTGTCTGATCTGCATCTGTGACTCAAGTATTTTCTTAACTGTCCTCTTTCAGGGGCACCATGAGCTGAGATAACCACACTCTAAGCAACTCCCTGTGTCTTGAAACAAACTGCATCATTTCCATGTACCTGTGTGGGACCAAGTCACTCAGAATTGTGCAACCTTTTCTTTTTATTTTATAACGCTTTATATTTATCACCAATATTTACATTTTTTTTAGTTTGTGCTCATTGCTCTTTTTTTTTTTTTAATAATCTTTCTTGTTGAAAGTGTTATGGATGTCCCTTCTCCTTCCCCCCCAACCCCACCCATTAACACCCTCCTCCCTGCTCCCGCCTTCACAACACTGTTGCCTGTGTGGATTGGTTGTGCACATTTGCATATAATTTCTTTGGTTTATTTCTTCCCGCTCCCTTCCCCCTCCACTCTGAGGTTTGTCAGTCTGTTCCCTCCTTGCTTGTCTCTGGATGTATTTAGTTCGTCAGCTTATTTTGTTCATTATATTCCACAAATAAGTGAGATCATATGATACTTATCTTTCTTTGACTGGCTGATTTCATTTAGCATAGTACTCTCCAGGTCCCTCCATGTTGGTGCAACTTTTTCTTTACTTTTAGATATACCAGGGTGGGGAAATACTCCACACATCATGCTGTGTGAAGCTATGGGGCAGAATCACGATCCTATAACAGTGAGACCTTAGGACAGTTACTTAAATCCTTGGCCTCCATGTCAACATCTGTAAGATGGATAGAATTACACTTGTTTTGTGAATCTTCCAGAGTCTCTCACTAAAGAGCATAAGTAAAAAGAAGTTAATGTTTTTGAGAATTTTTTTGTTAGTTGGAAAGTATATAAATATGAAAGAATGAAATTATCCAGCAAGAGGACTATGAATGTTAGACAAATTTGGGTCTTCAAAGCTCTAAGATAACACACTGTGCTTGGGTCCCCTAAGCAGAAAAGGGGAGTGTCCAGGTGTAACGGTAAAGAGCATGGGTTCTGCTCACAGAGCTGTATTAAATTGGACCCCATGAAGTAGCTAATACTTGGTGATTCTTTATTTATAAAAATAGTAATTATACACCACTTATCACATATATGATAGATACAGATATACACACACGTGTGTGTTTGCTATTATGTCCCCCAGGTACTGTAGTTTGCCTACAGAATTTGTATCATTTATGCTTCTATTTCATAAAAGCTAAAATAGTTAAAAGAACAAGAATTCTTAGTGTAGCTGTGAAGGGGTCTTAAAATCTGGGAATGCAAGGCTGATGTGTGGATTTAATTAGGAAACGTAGGTCAAGTCCATAGCCTAGTACCCAAATGTTCACCAAAATGTTCAACAATATTATGAAAGATACTTTGTGGACTATTCTGATTTTAGAGCTGTTCTGGCATCAAGTGGCTTTAAGTGACCACCCATTTCTGGAGTGTCAGGGAGTTTACAGCTGTGGGTCAGGGGGACCCGGCAGGTGCACAGGAGGAGTGTGACTGCGCTCCAACAAGGCCACTCAGCTCTGCAGTCTCACGTTACCTTAAGGCAGAAACAACTGACACCATTTAGCAGAGGCTCATCTTCTATTTCTGCCACAGTGAATCTTATGGTTTGGCTCTGACCTAGTGCAGAAAGTATCCCTCCATGCTCATCAAGATGCAAACATAACAGTGGGGACCTCGATCTTCCCGTTCACGGCTGCATCTCAGTCTTAGTAGAGGTCCTGACACTGACTTGATATTCAATAAACAATGGTGATGAAACAGTGAATGCCCACTTGCTTCTGTGCAATGAATCTTGTTGACTGATTTGGGGCTTTGATGATTCCTGGAGCCAGACAGGGATAGAGGAAAGATGCACACATCCACAGGTGTGAGAAATTAATAAGAGTGCATTTTAAAAATCATGTCCCGGAGAATTATAACATGAGATGTGATGGTCCTGGTCATCCTATCTAGGTTCCTGAAGTTCCCAAACCTTCTTCATCCCCAGCAGACAGGAGAGCAGCATGAGGCCTGAGAACCAGAGCAGCGTGTCCGAGTTCCTCCTCCTGGGGCTCCCCATCCAGCCAGGGCAGCACGGTGTGTTCTTCTCCCTGTTCCTGGGCATGTACCTGACCACGGTGCTGGGCAACCTGCTCATCATCCTCCTCATCAGGCTGGACTCTCGCCTGCACACGCCCATGTACTTCTTCCTCAGCTACTTGGCTTTCTCTGACATCTCTCTTTCCTCTGTCACTGTCCCAAAGATGCTCATGAACATTCAGACTCGGCGACAGTCTATCTCCTATATGGGATGCATTTCTCAGTTGTATTTTTTCATACTTTTTGGTACTCTGGACAATTTCCTTCTTGCGGTGATGGCATATGACAGGTACGTGGCCATCTGTCACCCTCTGCACTACACCACCATCATGAGGGAGGGGCTGTGCTCACTGCTGGTTGCTGGCTCCTGGATTCTCTCCTGTGTCCATGGTTTGTTGCACACCCTCCTCTTGGTCCGACTGTCCTTCTGTACTGACATCACCATCACCCACTTCTTCTGTGACCTCACTGTGCTCCTGAAGCTGAGCTGCTCAGACATCTCCCTCAATGAGCTGGTTGTATTTACTGAGGGAGGAGTGCTTTTCTTCCTGCCTTTAGGTATGGTTTTGGGCTCATATATGCGCATAGGGACCATCATCCTGAGGGTCCCCTCCACTAAGAGACTCTTAAGAGCCTTTTCTACCTGTGGCTCCCACCTCTTTGTGGTGTCTTTATACTATGGGACAACAGCAACTGTTTACTTTTTCTCCTCATCATGGGACTCCAAAGACATAATTGCTTCAGTCTTGTATGCAATAGTTACCCCCATGCTGAACCCCTTCATCTACAGCCTGAGGAACAGAGATATAAAACAGGTCTTAGCAATGTGTGTCAATAGGGTTAACTTCTTTCGGCCGTAAACACTAAATCCTCCTGTTGCGGTCAGGAGCGCAGGGAGAAATGTCTCCTAAAATTGTCTTAAAGTTGACATCTCCATATAACTTTCATCGAGTATCCAATCTGTTGTCATGTATAAGTGTTGTTATATGTACACTAGGTCACATTTGCTACCTGGATTGGTAATCATTTTTTATTCCTAATTGATGGTCTTCACTTGTTCATCATCTCTTATAAGATATGTACAAAATCTTTTGCAAAACACGTTGCAAAATTATAATTGTGGATTTGTCTCTGTTTTGAGATATGTCAGGTTTTGCTTATGTATTTTTTATTTTATGTTATAGAAGACTCACTTATTTAACATCATGATCTGCTTCTGGTGAACTTTCTTTTCAATTTTTTCAAACTAATTATTATATGGTGGCGTTTGATGGCTTCAATCACATCTCTTCCCCAACTCACAGTCAATGCCATTATGTTGGCGACTGGTCAGCCATGGTGGGAACAATTACACCGTGAAACTGGTACGTGCCACAAAGCAAGGCTGTTAGAAAAAGAGAGAGACTTTTTTTAATCAATAAAACCGAAAGTTATTTATTTCAGAAGTGTAAAATTTCCAAATCGTTGGTGAGAATGGCTAAAACAAACAAACAAAAAACAGAAATAACCAATATAAGGAAAAAAAATGTGGGAAAGTAATATAGATCCTGTAGATGTGTAGAAGGTAATAAGTGGAAATTTTGAAGAACTATTTTTTAATAAAGAAGAAAGTAAACCCAAATGGTCTGTAAACATTAAATACATTGAATTGATAATTTAAAATTTCTACAATCTCACAGCCCAGAAAGTTCCAAAAATCCTGTAGGAAGAACTAAATCCAATGATACGTATTGGGTTTAGAGAGACTTTTTAAAAATGCATTTAAGAGTACATCACTTCGTTTACAATTAGAAAAGGTTCTAGTAATGGGTCCTACTTTACCACGCCATCTAAATCTGATATTAGTATTGATACTTTATAACTATAAATATAGACATATAGAGATAGATACACATAAAGATACTAGTACAGTATAGGTAGTAAAGATGCAGCTTTCTCCTGGTTAGTGGATACATGGTATTTCTATTCTATCACTTTATACTTTTCTTGTCCTTATATCTGTGAGGTGTCCATTGCTAACAGTGCAATGCTGGATTTTGCTCATTTTGTGTAGAGCAACAATTAGTATAATTCTGGAGACATTTGTCTATTGATATCTAGTGTAATCACAATACATTTGAATTTATATTTTCCATATTACTATGTTTTTATTGGATACATCTGTTTAAGATATATTCTCTCTTGTCTTTTGAATAAATATATATTTTAAATTCCATTTCCCTCTATTAACATATTAATCATATATTATCATTGTTTTAAAATATATTTTCTGTGCTGCATGCAGAGATCACTTCTTACTTTCTCTTTAATTTTTAATTGTGTTTTAATATACAAAACATGAAATTTTACCACTTAGGCATTTGAAGTATACTGTTCAGTGGCATTTTGGACTCTCATCACCAATATCTCATTTTATGACCAGTAAAGAAAACTTTATAAAACATCAGTTGAGTATTTTGCAACTGTGTGGCTTGGGAAAGAAGAATGGGCTCCCCCACCTCAGGCTCACAGTCAGTGTGCCTCCCTCCACCTGTTGAGCAGCTCAGCCTGCCTGGTCCTACTGGGTTTGTCAGCACCTGGGAGTGGCGCAGGGCTGGGGTTTTTGGCCCATTTTTCTAGGTGTGATGGCCCTTGGAACACGAACTTTCAGCCTGTCCTGCTGAGGTGAGTACCTCAGCAGAACCAGTTGAGACTTGTCATGTGAAAAGATCAGAGTGCCACTCAAGGATGATTTTCATCCCTGTGTGCTTGGTTTGGTGGCACTGGGGTATCAGGGAGCAACAGAGAACTGGGATTTTCACACAGTGTCTCCCAGGGAGGGTTCTTTCTAGGAGGCATATGAGCGAAAGATTAATCTCCCCAGTGAGTTCAGCCCACACTATCCTGGGAAAGAGAAGAAGTACCTGCTCCTTTCCTATTTGTTGCGGGCACCGTTTAGATCAGCCCTGCCAAGACTTGGATACTGTCACTGGGCGCAGTTCCATGTGTGTAAGGAAGAACGGCTCAGAGCAAGGACATTCAAAGTGTGAGACCCTTGGAGATTATTATCTGGGACAGGGAGGAAGTGCTTTGTCCCCACCTGCAGACTGGGCTGACATTATTCTCAATGGGAGACTCTTTTGACCTATCCCCCTGAACCCAGGAAGGCTGAGCTAGCTCTGGCAGAGGGGATGGCTAGCTGTACCCTACATGAACCTGCAGCAAGCCCTCCTAGTAGAAACTAGAGTGGGAGACTCTTGCAGAGACTGAGGGTTTGGCTTTGAAGCAGAGACTACTTTCCCCTCATTGAATGCCTGACTGCATGATCCCCAAGTAGAACACCCACTAGCCCAATCTTGGCTAACCTGGGTTCATCCTAATGTCTCTCTTTGGAAGGCTTTGGAGGAAGACCAGCCAAACTCAGGGAAGAGTTGGAATAGCTGACAGGTGGAGGTAGATTTCAGGGAACCTTGGTCATATTACAGATCAGCCTGTCTCTGAGCTGAAACAAGCTGATCCTTTTACTCATATCAGCCCCTTCCATGCACACAGAGGTCCAGCAGACACAGGCACAAAGAGCGAAAAGCATGGTAGCTGCAGACAGGTAGTCTAAGGCTGGTTACACACAATGCCTGTCATTGACCTGCACCTGAACCCCAATCTAGTGGGCCCAGAACCAACACAACCAGTGGTGTGCTTCAGAACACACCAGAACTCATCCCGACTAGCCACACAAGTGGCACACAATAAGGGGAATCTTGGTGGGCTCCAACCCTGCTGAGGACAACCCTGTCTTGGTGTGGCAGCCCCTGCACTGTGTCTCAAAATCAGGGATCAAGGTTTACCCATACAGTCACCCATCCTGAAGGATTAACTTCACCTATGAAATGGCCAACAGCATTCAAGCCTCAATCACCACAAGGGGGGCACATAACCCATGAGAGACATTCTTGGAGCAATGAGCTCAGGTGATCTGGAAGAGTATGAAGACATCTCAAGACTGTACCTACAGAGCAGTTTGCACACTGAGGTTGGGATTGAGTCTCACATTCTACCAGTCTGAAGTTTGACCCCAGGCCAAAAGCAATCAAGACCCAATTAGAAGAGGAAGGCCCACATTAATGACACATGGGACATTACTAGAGCACCCAGCTCAGGATAGGAAGGAGAATACACCACTAGGTCCCACATATATCTACTACTTAAGGCCACACCAGGAGTACTGGTAGTCATAGCAGTTTTGGTCTAATACATAGACTCAAACACAAAGAGAAAGCCAAAATGGGGAGACAAACAGGTCTCGCCCGGTTGGTGGAGCTCAGTGGTTGAGTTTCGATCCATGCACCAAGAGGTCACCAGTTCTATTCCCTGTCAGGCCAATGCCCATGTTTTGAGCCCAAGCCTCAGTAGGGGGCATGCTGGAGGCAGCCAATCGATGTTCACTCTCATAGATGTTTCTATGTCTCCCTCTCTTTTCCTCTCTCTCTAAAATCAATAAAGAAAACATTTTTTTAAAAAAGAAAGAAAGCACTATTTAAAAAAAGAAAAAATAAATAAATACAAGAAACACTTCTCAAATGAAAGGAGGGATCTCCAGAAAAAGAGCTAAATGAAATAGAGACAAGCAATTTATCAGATACAGAGTTCAACTAATGGTTACAAGGATGCTCAAGGACCTTGGTGAGAACTGTACATACATGAAAAAGGACATAGAAGTCATGAAAAGGATTCAGTTGGAAATGAGGAATATCATATCTGACATCAAGAATACATTGGAAGAAATAAAAAGTAGGTGGGTGAAGCAGAGGATCAAATCAGTGACTTGGAATACAAGGAAGAAAGAAAGAAGGAAAGAAGGAAAGAAAGAAAAAAAGAAAAAAAGAAAGAAAGAAAGAAAGAAAGAAAGAAAGAAAGAAAGAAAGAAAGAAAGAAAGAAAGAAAGATTGAAAGAAGGGAGGGAGAGAGGGAGGAAAGAAGGAAGCAAGGAAGGAAGGATGGAAGGAAGGAAGGAAGGAGAGAAAGAAAGAATAATGGAAAGAAAGAAAGAAAGCAGATAGTTTAAGGGACATTTAGAACAAGAAGAAATGTAACAACATCCTCATTATAGGGGTACCAGAAGTAAAAATAAGTGAGCAAGGGATAGAGACCCTGTTTCAAGAAATAATGGCAGAAAAAGTCCTTAAGCTGCTGAAGAAAAAAGTCACACAAGCTCAGGAAGTACAGTGTCTCGATCAAGATGCATCCAGCCCTGGCCAGTTTGGCTCAGCAGTTAGATCGTCGGCCTGCAGTCCAGAGAGACTCGGGTTCGGTTCCCGCTAAGGACATCACTTCGGTTGCAGTTTGTCCCCGGCCCTGGTTGGTCATGCGGGTGGCAGCCACTCAATGGGTCCCTTTCACGTCGATGTTTCTCTCTCTCTCTTCCTCTCTCTCCCTCCCACTCTATCTGGACAAAGAATGAAAGAATATCCTCGAGTGAGGATAAAAAAACAACAACAAAAAAAAGATGCATCCAAAAAATCCCACAACAAGACACATCATAATTAAACTGGCAAAAGTTAAAGACAATGAGAGAATCATAAAGGCAGTAAGAGAGAGACAGTTACCTTTAAGGGAGTTCCCATAAGGCTTTCAGCTGATTTATCAACAGAAACATTTCAGGCCAGAAGGGATTAGCAAGAAATATTCAAAGTTTTAAAAAGCAAGGGCCTGTAATGACAACTACTCTATCCAGCAAGGATATCATTTAAAATTGAAGGCAAAATAAGGACTTCTCAGATTAAAAAAACAACACCACCACCAAATGGATTTCATTGCCATCAAAAAAGCATTGCTGTAAATGTTAACAGGGACTGCTTTAATAGAAGAAAAAACATATATATAGAGAGGAGCATAGGTATAAAAATAAAAATAGCAATAAATAAGGACTGTCAATGATAATATTAAATGTAAATGGATTAAGTGCTTTAATGAAAAGACACAGGGTAACAAACTGGATAAGAAAACATGAGCCATATATATGCTATCTACAGGAGACACACCCCAGAAAAAAGATTCACACAGGTTGAACATGAAGGGATACGAAAACAATATTCCATGAAAATGGATTGATCAACAAGGAGGATATAACCCTTGTAAACATACATGCACCATATATATATGGAGAGAGAGACAGAGAGAGACTTTAAGGGAGAGATCCATGGCAATAGAGTCATAGAAGGGGATTTTAACACCTCACTGTCATCACTGGATAGATATTTCAGACAAAAAAAAAAATCCAGAAGAAACAACAACTTTAAACAACACACAGGATCAGATGGATTTAATTGATGTTTACAGAACTTTTTATTCCAAGCAGCAGAATATACACTCATTTCAAGTGCACATGGAATATTCTCAAAGATAGACCACATGTTAGGACACAGGATAAGTCTTAACAAATTCAAGAAGATTGAAATCATATTAAGCATCTTGGATCACAATGGCAAGAAACTACAAATCAACTACAGTAAAAGTAACTCAATAATATTGAAACATATGGAGGCCAAATAGCATGTTATTAAACAACGAATGGGTTTCCAGTGAGATCAAGGATGGATTAAAAATTACCTGGAAATGAATGAAAATGAGAACACAACAACCCATAATCTATGGGACACAGTGAAAGCAGTCCTGAGAGAGAAGTCTGTAGCACTACAGACCTACCTCAAGCAAGAAAAATCTCAAATAAACAATCTAACCCTACACTTAAATGAACTACCAAAAGAACAACAAACAAAGCCCAGAGTAAGTAGAAGGAAGGAAATAATAAAGATCAGAGTGAAAATAAATGACATAGAGACTCAAAAATCAATACAAAATATTAATAAAACCAAGACTTGGTCCTTTGAAAAGTTAAATAAGATTGATGAAACTTTTTTTTAAATGTTGAAAGTATTAAGATGTTCCCTCTCCCCCCCCCCCCCATTGACCCCTCCTCCCTGCTCTCACCCTCCTCCTGCTTTCCCCAAACTAAGCTCTGTGTCCATTGCTTATACATATATGCATATATGTTCTTTGGTGTATCAGTCTGTTCCCTACTTCATGATTTGTCAGTCTGTTCCCTACTTCATGATTCTGGACCTATTTTGATTGACAGCTTATTTTGTTAAGGATGTTCCATAAATAAGTGAGATCATGTGGTACTTGTCTTTGTCTGACTGGCTTATTTTGTTCAACATAATACTCTGTAGGTCCCTCCATGTCATCTCTAAGGGTAAGATATCTTTCGTTCTTACAGCTGCATAGAATTCCACTGTGTAAATATACCACAGTTTTTTTATCCACTCATCTACTGATGGACACTTGGGTTGTTTCCAGATGTTAGCTATGTAATAGCGCTGCTATGAACATAGGGGTACATATATTCTTTCTGATTGGTGTTTCAGTTTTCTTAGGCTATATTCCTAGAAGTGGAATCACTGGATCAAATGGCAGTTCCATTTTTAATTTTTTAAGGAAAGACCATAGTGTTTTCCATAGTGACTGCACCAGTCTGCATTCCCACCACCAGTGTACTAGAGTCCCCTTTTCTCCACATCTTCGTCAGCATTTGTTGTTTAAGGATTTGTTGATGGCCACCATTCTCTAGGTGTGAGGTGATATCTCACAGTCATTTTAATTTGCATCCCTCTGAAGATTAATGATGTTTTGCATTTTTTCATGTCTCTTGGCCATTTATATGTCCTGTTTGGAGAAGTGTGTATTGAGGTCCTCCATCCATTTTAATTAGATTGTTTGTCTTCCTTTTGTTGAGTTGGATGAGTACTCTATATATTTTGGATACTAACTCTTTATCTGATGTATCATTGACAATTATGCTCTCCCATATAGTGAGTTCCCTTTTCATTTTGATGCTGGTTTCCTTTGCTTTGCAGAAGCTTTTTAGTTTGATGTAGTCCCATTTATTAATTTTTTCCTTTGTTTCTCTTCCCCTAGGTGATGCATTAGAGAAAATTCCGCTACCTATTATGTCTGTGATTTTTCTGCCTACATTTGCTTCAAGGATTTTTATGATTTCATGGATTATAATTAAGTCTTTAATCCATTTTCAGTTCATTCTTGTATATGGTGTAAGTTGGTGGTCTAGTTTCATTTTTTTGCATGTACTTGTCCAGTTTTCCCATCACCCTTTATTGAAGAGACTGTCTTTTTTCTATTGTATGCTTTTGCTTCCTTTGTCAAATATTAATTGAGCATAATGTCTTGGGTCTATTTCCGTGTTCTCTGTTCTGTTCCTTTGATCTATATGCCCTTTCTTGTGCCAGTACCAGGCTGTTTTGATAACAATGGCTTTGTAGTATAACTTTATATCAGGTATTGTGATCCCTCCCACTTTCTTCTTCTTTTCCAAGATTTCTATGGCTATTTGAGAATAGGGTCTCTTTCGGTTCCATATAAACTTTTGGAGTATTTGTTCTAGATCTGTGAAATATGCCATTGGTACTTTAATAGGTATTGCACTGAATCTATAGATTGCTTTGAGTAGTATGGACATTTTAATGATGTTGATTCTTTCAACCCATGAACATGGTATATGCTTCCACATTTTAATATCTTCCTCTATTTCTTTTTCCAATGTCCTGTAGTTTTCTGAGAACAGGTCTTTTACCTCCTTGGTTAAGTTTATTCCTAGGTGTCTCAATTTTTGTGTTGCTATGATAAACGGGACTTTTTTTTTTTTTTTTTTAGTTTCTCTTTCTCAGTGTTCATTATTGGTGTATAAGAATGCCATCAATTTCTTGATGTTATTTTTATATCCTGCTACTTTGCCCAATCATTTATTAAATCTAGATTTTAGACTTTAGAGTTTTCTATGTATTATAACATGTCACCTGTGAATAATGACAGTTTTACTTTCTCCCTTTCAATTTGGATGCCTTTTATCTTTTCTTCTTTTCTAATTGCTATGGCTAAGACCTCCAGTACTCCATTAAATAAGAGTGGTGAAAGTGAGCATCCCCGTTTTGTTTCTGTTCTTAAAGGAATTACTTTTACTTGTTGCCCATTGAGTATGATGTTGGCTGTTGGTCTTTCATATATGGCCTTTATTATGGGGAGATATGATCCTTCTATTCGCACTTTGCTGAGCATTTTTATCAGAAATGGGTGCTGGATTTTGTTAAATGCTTTTTTAGTGTTCTATTGATATGATCATATGATTTTTGTCTTTCATTTTGTTTATGTGGTGTATCACATTTATTGATTTGGGAATATTGTACCAGCCTTACATCCCTGGGCTGAATCTCACTTTGTCATGGTGAATAATATTTTTAATATATTGCTGGATCTGGTTTGCTCATATTTTGTTGAGGATTTTGGCATCTATGTTGATCAGGGATATTGGCCTTTAGTTTTCTTTCTTTGTAGTGTCTTTATCTGATTTTGGGATTAGGATTATGCCTGCCTCATATAAAGAGCTTGGAAGTCTTTCTTCCTTCTGAAATTTTTGGAATAGTTTGAGGAGAATAGGTGATAGCTTTTCTTTGAATGTTCGGTAAAACTCTCCTGTGAAGCTGTCCAGACCTGGGCTTTTTTTTTCCCTCAGATTTTATTGATTACAGCTTCAATTTCCTTAGTTGTTATTCGTCTGTTCAAGTTTTCTGACTCTTCCTGTTTAGTTTGGGGAGACTGTGTGATTCTAGGAATTTGTTCATTTCACCTAGGTTGACCAAATTGTTAGCGTATACTTGGTCATAGTATTTTCTTACAATCCTTTGTGTTTCTGTGGTGTCAGTTGTTACTTCACCTCTTTCATTTCTGAGTTTGTTTATTTGGGTCCTCTCTGTTTCTTGGTGAGTCTGGCTAAATGTTCATCAACGCTTTTTATCTTTTCAAAGAATCAACTCTTGGTTTCATTGATCTTTTGAATGTTATTTTGAATTTGTTTTGTTTTTTTCCTATGTCATTTATTTCTGCTCTGACGTTATTATTTCTTTCCTTCTACTTGCTCTAGGTTTTTCTTTTTGTTTACTTCCTAGTTCTTTAAGTTGGGTTAGATATTCTATTAGAAATTTGTCTTTTTTCTTGAAGTAAGCTGTAATGCTATGAACTTCCTTCTCAGGACTGCTTTTGCAGTATCCCATAGATTTTGTGTTGTGTGTTCATTTTTGTTTGATTTCAAGGAATTTTTTTTTCTTTTTGATTTCCTTGGTAACCCATTCATTGTTTAATAACATGCTATTTAGCCTCCACGTGTTTTCCTGTTTTTGAGTTATATTATTGTAATTAATTTCTAGTTTCATGCCATTGTGACCTGAGAAGATGCTTATTATGATTTTAGTATTCTTGAACTTATAGAGACTTAGTTTGTGGTCTATCTTTGAGAATGTCCCATGCGCACTTGAGTAGAATGTATATTCTGCAGTTTTGGGGTTTATTTCTCTGTAAATATCTATTAAATCCATCTGATCTAGTTTGTCATTTAGGGTCTCTGTTTTCTTGTTAATTTTTTGTCTACAGGATCTATCTAGTGATATCAGTGGGGTGTTGAAGTCCCCTGCAATCATTATATTGCTTTTGATTTCGCCTTTGAAGTCCTCCAGAAGTTTTAAATCTATTTTGGTGCTCCTATATTGGGAGCATATATGTTTACCAAGGTTATATCCTCCTGTTGGATCAATACTGTTAATACATATAGTGTTCTTCTTTTTCTCTTGTTATGGCCTTCATTTTGAAGTCTATTTTATTAGAGTTGCTACCCAAGCTTTTTTTTTTTCCCTTTGTTTTGAAAATTTTTTTCCATCCCTTTGTTTTCAACCTGTGTGTGTCTTTTGTTGTGAGGTGGGTTTCTTGTGGACAACAGACGTTTCCCTTTATAATCTATATACATTTATGATTATTATTGATATTTATTGCCAATTTTTATTTTTTATATCTACATTTCTCTCTATTTCTTCTGCTTACCACAGCAGTCCTTTTAACATTTTTTGCTATGCTGGTTTAGTGCTAATATATTCCCTTTGCCTTTTTTTTTTTTTTCTTCTGAGAAGCTGTTTATTTCACCTCGTATTTTGAATAATACAATTGCTGATTGAATAGTCTTGGATTTAGATTCTTGTTTTCATTACCTTGAATACTTCATGCCATCCCCTGGTGGCCTGGAGTGTTTCTGTTGATAAATCAGCTGATAGCCTTATTGGGGCTCCTTTGTAACTAACCTGTTGCCTTTCTCTTGCTGTCTTTAAGATTTTCTCTTTCCTTATTTTTTTTGGCATTCTAATTATGATGTGTCTTGGTGTGAGCATCTTTGGGTTCTTCTTGCTAGTGGCTCTCTGTGCTTCCTGGACCTGTATGCTTTTTTCCTTCACCAAGTTAGGGAAGTTTTCTGCCACTATTTCTTCAAATAGATTCTCTAACTCTTGCTCACATTCTTTTTCTTCTAGTACTCCTATGATATGGAGTTGTTAAGTTTCATGTTGTCCCACAGCTCTCTTAAACTGTCCTCCTGTTTTTTGTTTTCTTTTGTTTTTAATCCTCACCCGAGGATATTTTTCTATTTATCTTCATATAGAGTGGGAGGGGGGGAGAGAGAGAGAGAAACATTGACATGACAGGGACACATTGACTGATTGACTCCTGCACAACCCCGTCTAAGGCTGGGGATGAACCGTAACTGAGGTTCAAATCCTTGACTGGAATCAAATCTGCAACTCATTAGTCCGCGGGCTGACACTCTAACCGCTGAGCAAAACCGGCAAGTGCTGTCCTTCTATTTTTTTATTGTATTTTCTTTTTGGTTCTCTGATTGAGTGATTTTTTTTTCTACCGTGCTTTTTAATTTGCTAATCTGATCCTCAGTTTCATTTAATCTGCAGTTATTCTTTCCAATGAATTCTTTATTTCTGCTATGTCATTTTTCATTTCTGCTTGGTTGTTTTTCATTTCCAATTGGTTGATTTTCATTGTTTCTATATCTTTACTAATGCTCTTGAGCTTCCTCATGATTATCACTCTGAACTCTGTATCTGATAACTTGCTTATCTCCATTACATTTAGCCCTTCTTTTGTAGAATTTTCTTGTTCTTTCATTTGGGATTTGTTTATTCCTTTCACCATTTTGGCTGTCTCAGCAGGGTTTGGAGCCTGCCAAAATCTTCCTTTGAGTATTGATGTTCCATGGATTGTGGCTCCCTCTGCTGGGTTGGAATGAGTATGGAAGGGACCACGCTGAACACCAGCGACTGTCTTATGTTCCTGGGTAGAGTCACAAACAAAGCAAAGATTCAATTATTCCTGACCGTTGGCCTGCAGGCTGACTGTTAGTCTCATTTATTTCATGAGCCTCAGGTTGTAGCTCTCAGTTGAATGAAAAATCCTCTAAGTGGGCAGGGTAAGAGAATTTCCAGCAGGTGGGGCAATTGCTTTCCCCTGGGCTAAAGGTGCTTTGAGAGGAAAACTGTGCCTGAAGAAAATTGTTTCTGCAGTGTGTGTTAATGACTCAGCACCTGGGCCCAAGGAGCCACCTTCTCAGCTCTGACCCCAGATCCTCAAAACCCAATGATTAATAACCATGAGCCAGGCCTAAAGTCAGAGCACCCTAGACTCATCTTATTCTGCAAGCTGGTTGGTAGTCTCTGGCAGTTAATAATCCTTGGGTTGTGCTCCTTCTGGCCAGGTAGTGTTAAATTCCCAAGGGAGGGGCAGTTGCTTACCCCACCCCCAAGCTATAGCTGCTTTGATGTGAGAACTCTGCTTGAGACGAATAGTTCATGGATCATGGGTTTATGGCTCAACACAGGGACCCAGGACTCAGCCTTCACAGCTCAGTCCCCAGAGCCATGAAACCCACCAACCTAGAGCCAGGCCCAAGTTCAAAGCCTTCAGAGGCTCATCTCTGCCCACTGGCGGGCAGGTAGTCTCTGGGTGTTAATGAGCCTCAGGTTGTTTTCAATTTCCAAGGGAGGGGCAGTTGCTTCTGACATGGGCTAAAGGTGTTCTGATGGGAAGGGGCTGCTTGATAGAGATGGCTACTGCAGCATGGGGGAATGATTCAGCATAGGGCTGCTCATGACCTCCTCCCCAGTTCTCATCCCAGCACAACAAACCCTGACTCTCCTCATGCAGCTCCAGTCCAGTCTTCCTTCCCTCTGTTGGGGCCCAAGGTGAGTGGCTGTAGCTGTAATTTAGTGCCCTGGACCTTAGGGAAGAGCTGGTGTTCCCAGGACATCTCCCTGCCACACAGAACCTCTGCTCTGTTGATTTTCTCAGCCAGGTGTTCTGTGGTCACCTTTTCCTGTTCTGCCACTGTGTACTGGGGAGCCAGCTTGGGGTTTAAGCCCACGACTTCTCAGATGGAACTTGTCACAGTCAAGATAGCCCTCAGCTGCTGCCTGTGGGAACCCAGCCAGCACTCTTTCACCTCGGCACCTACTACCAGTCTCGATTTGGGGTCCTCTTCACAATCCTGGTTATACGGGTTCTCTCCAGCTGCTCTTCAGTTGTTTTTTCCAGATGACTTTTCTTTATTTTAGTTGTAATTCAAGCTTAGTCCAAAGAGACGGTCTGTGTAGCTTCCATTCACTCTGCTGCTATTGTTACCCCCAAGATTGATGAAACTTTAACTATAACATTAAGAAGAATAATAGAGAGGACCCAAATAAATAAAATCAGACATGAAATAGTAGAAATAACAACTGACATCACAGAAATACAAAAGATTGTAAGGAAATACTATGAAGAACTAAATGCCAACAAATTGGACAACCTAAGGAAAATGGAGAAATTTTTCGAAACATAAAATCTTCCAAAACTCAATCAAGAAGAATCAGAAAAATGAAATACACCAATAACAACTACTAAAATGTATAAAGTAATAATAATAATAATAATAACTCCTTGCAAACAAAAGTTCTTGACTGGATGGCTTTACACCCAAATTTTACCAAACTCTCAAAGAACTAACACCTATCCTCCTCAAACTATTTCAAAAAATCCAAGAGGAGAGAAGACTTCCAAGCTCTTTTTAAGAGGCCAGCAGTATCCTAATTCCAATACCAGAAATGACACAACAACAACAAAAAAAGATAAGCCAAAATCTCTGATGAGCATAGATGCCAATCATGGACAAAATATTATCAAAATGGATCCAAAAATACATTAAAAAGATTATACACCATAATCAAATGGGACTTATGCCAGTGATTCAAGGTTGGTACAATATTTACAAACCAATAAATGTGATACATCACATAAGCAAAATGAAAGATAAAAATCACATGATCATATCTATATAGCAGAAAAATCATTGAATAAATCCTGCACCCATTTATAATAAAACGTCTCAGCAAAATGGGAATAGAGGGATAATATCTCAGCATAATAAGGCCATATATGAAAAATGTATAGCCAACAATATACTCAATGGGCAAAAACTGAAAGTGTTTTTTGTACGATCAGGAGCAAAACCCAAAATGTCCTCTTTCACCACTATATTCAACATAGTACTAAAGTCCAAGCCACAGCAACAAGAGAAGAAAAAGAAATAAATGGCATCCAAATTGGAAAGGAGGATGTAAAAGTGTCTTTATTCACAGATGACATGATATTGTACATAGAAAACCCTAAAGACCCTGCCAAAAACTACTAGATCTAATGCATTAATTTGGCAAAGTAGCAGAATACAAAATTAATACCCAGAAATTAGTGGCATTTTTATACACTAGTAATGAACTATCAGAAAGAGAAACTAAGAAAACAATCTCATTTACTATTGCAACAAAAAATAAAGTACCTAGGAATAAATTTAACCAAGGAATTAAAAGACCTGTACTCAGGAAACTATAGAACATTGAAGAAAGAAATTGAGGAAGACACAAATAAGTGGAAGCGCATACTGTTTTCATGGATTAGAATAATTAATGTCATTAAAATGTACATAGTACCTAAAGCAACCTATAGATTCAATGCAATTCCTATTAAAATACAAATGACATATTTCACATATCTAGAATAAATATTCCAAAAATTTATATGGAACTCAAAAGGACCCTGAATATTATCATCAATCTTAAGAAAGAAGAACAAAGTTAGAGATATAATTCCAGATATCAAACTATACTACAAGGCTATTGTAATCAAAGCAGCTGGGTACTTGCATAAGAATAGGCATATAGATCAATGGAACAGAACACAGAGCCCCCAAATCAACCCATGTCTTTGTGGTCAATTAATATTTGAAGAAGGAAGCAAGAGCATACAAGGGAGTAAAAACAGTCTCCTCAGTAAATGGTGTTAGGAAAATTGGACAGGTACTTGCAAAAAAACCCCCCCAAAAAAACTGGACCACCAATTTACACCTTACACAAGAAAAAATTCAAAATGGATAAAACACTTAATGTAATACACAAAACCATAAAAATTCTAGAGGAAAACGTAGGCAGTAAAATCTCAGACATCTCACATAGCCAAATTTTTGCTGATATATTTCTTAGGGCAAGGAAATCATAAGAAAAAATCAACAAATGGGACTACATCAAACCAAAAAGCTTCAGCACAGCAAAAAAACACACACATCAATACAATGAAAAGGGAACCTACTGTATGGGAGAATTTATTTCCCATCAATACAATCTGACAAGGTGTTAATCTCCAAAATATATATAGAACTTCTGCAACCCCACTCCAGGAAAAATCCAATTAATAAGTCGGCAAACAACCTCAATAGATACTTCTCCTGGCCATCTGTGGACAAACAGATGGCCAATAGACATGAAAAAATGTTGAATGTCACTAATCATCAGAGAGATGTAAATTAAAACCACTATGGGACATCCCCTTATATCTGCCAGAATGGCTAGCCTCAATAAATCTACAAACAAGTGCTGGCAAGGATGTGGAGAAAAGGGATTCCTAGTGCATTTTTGGTGGGAATACAGACTGGGCAGCCACTGTGGAAAACAGTATTAAATTTCCTTAAAAAATTAAAAATGAAACATTTATTGACCCAGAGATCCCACTTCTGGAAATATATGCTAAGAATCCTGAAATACCAATCAGAAAGAATATATGCACCCCTATGTTCATAGCAGTGTTATTTACAATAGCCAAGATCTGGAAACAGCTCAAGTGCCCATCAGTAGATAAAGTTGATAAAAAAAAAAAAAAGCTGCGATATATTTACACAATGGAATATTATTCAGATGTTAAAAAAGAAGGAAATCTTACCTTTTGCAACAGCATGGATGGACCTGGAGATTATTGTTGTAAGCAAAATAATCCCGTCAGAGAAAGACAAATACCATATGATCTCACTTATATGTGGAATCTAATGAACAAAATAGACTGATAAACAAAATAGAACCAGAGACATAGATACATAGAACAGACTGACAGAAGTCAGAGAGGAGGTGGATGGGGAGGACTGGACGAAAGAAGTTAAATAGATTCTCTAAAAAAACATATGCATAGCCCATGGACACAGACAACAGTGCAGTGATGGTCAGAAGGAGGGTGGGTGAGCAGGGGCTAGGGGGAGGTGAGCAAAGGAGGGAGGAAATAGGGGATATCTGTAGTAGTGTCAACAATCCAAAAAACTTAAGATTTGAAAAAAGAATAAGATCACTAGTAGTTGAAAAAGTTAATATTATACACCTTCTAATAATATGCACTGTGGTATATCTGCTGAAAATGCAAACTTGAAACATACATACATATGCACATACACAGAGAAGGTAAACATAATAAAATGTTAACCATTGAGGATTCTGAGTGAAGTCTGTCCAGGAATTCTGGATATCATTTTTACAACTTTTCTATATCTTTAGAAGCATTTCAAAATAAAAGGTGAAAAATCATTTGTCCCAGCTGGAACAATGCCCAAGAAGAAAGGAGTCCAGGGAATCACTGGAATCAGGATACTGTCCCCTAAGACTCCAGTCCCTCTGGCTCTTGGACACACAGCTCCCCAAAGGGCAGTCAGAAACCAGCCAGAAGCGTGGGGACTATGTTTCAGTCTCTCATTAGTAATTATGTGTTATCTTTGGACTCATTTCTCTGGAGCTGGTTAAGGAAAATGAAAGTGTGTAGAAGTGCCAAGGCCACAGATATTTCTTCTAGCTGTCTGCGTGTTAGGCCTCCTGAAGAAAACATGAGAGTTGGGTAACAGTCTGGAGCAGAAGGAGTCTGATGGACCAATGACGGGCACAGGTAAGAGGAGCTGGAAATCTGCACATGGCGATGGATCAGCCTGTGTGCTGGTGGGTTCATGTATGAGTCTCTGCATCCATGACTGTGGGTGTCTGCATGTACTGTGTAAACTGTGTATGTGCTGAGTATCTGACTCACAGCTTGACTCTTTTCTTGAGTTAGACCTAATCTGGGCCCTGTTTCAGCTCATATAGACAAGTTATCAGCCTCCTTGGGTGTGGCCAGGGACTCCTGATTCATGCCTGTGATGGTCAACACTGGTATCACGGCTGAGCACCGGGAGTGAGACTGTTGTCTCTGCTGCTGGACGAGAAGATGCTGGACCTCACGGGGAACCAAGGTCAGGTCAGAGAGGGCTCAGACCCCAGCTCAGTGTTGTTTTCTGGGGCACAAGTGATCTGTGTTTGTGGGTGACACACTCGTGTGTGAGAGCAAGAAGATGTATTGCTTGGTTTTCTCTTTGTGTGTGTGACCATGTGTGTGTGACCATGTGCATGGGGTGTTGTTGCTGGTTTAATGACTGTGCCTGAGCCTGTATAGGCTTAACTGCCCCAAGCTGACTGCCTCCCCCAGGAAGAGGATGGTCAGAAGGGGCAGAATCTCATTAATAGGAGGGTGTGTGCTACCAGTTGTGAGTGTGTGGCTGGGTGTGCATATATATTGTTGGTATGTGTTTCTTCTGAGATATTTGTATTGTTTGTGTTCCTGTGTTCTTTTGATCACATGTGTACAGTGCACGAGTTCTGTCTATGTGGTGAGTTGACTGTTTACCACGTGTGTTATGAGTCAGGTGTGTTGATGTGCATTGTGAGTTGTTTGTGTATGAGTGGTCCATCATTGTGTTTTGGGCACGTCTCACTTTGTATGTTACTTATGACTTGTATGTATGCATATGAGTGTTTATGAGCTGAACTACATATTGGTTATCCTTCCCTTACGATGGGGATGGGGTCACAGGTGACTGAAATCAATCAGCAGTGTGTGTGTGTGTGGGATGGTGGTGTCTGATCTGCATCTGTGACTCAAGTATTTTCTTAACTGTCCTCTTTCAGGGGCACCATGAGCTGAGATAACCACACTCTAAGTAACTCCCTGTGTCTTGAAAAAAACTGCATCATTTCCATGTACCTGTGTGGGACCGAGTCATTCAGAATTGTGCAACCTTTTCTTTTTATTTTATAACCCTTTATATTTATCACCAATATTTACATTTTTTTAGAGTGGGCTCATTGCTCTTTTTTTTTTTTTTTTATAATCTTTCTTGTTGAAAGTATTATGGATGTCTCCCTCCTTCGCCCCCAACCCCGCCCATTGACACCCTCCTCCCTGCTCCCGCCTTCACAACACTGTTGCCTGTGTGGATTGGTTGTGCACATTTGCATATAAGTTCTTTGGTTTATTTCTTCCCGCCCCCTCCCCCCTCCACTCTGAGGTTTGTCAGTCTGTTCCCTCCTTCTTTGTCTCTGGATGTATTTAGTTCGTCAGCTTATTTTGTTCATTATATTCCACAAATAAGTGAGATCATATGAAACTTATCTTTCTCTGACTGGCTGATTTCATTTAGCATAGTACTCTCCAGGTCCCTCCATGTTGGTGCAACCTTTTCTTTACTTTTAAATATCCCAGGGTGGGGAAATACTCCACGCATCATGCTGTATGAAGCTATGGGCAGAATCACGATCCTATAACAGTGAGACCTTAGGAAAGTTACTTAAATCCTTGGCCTCCATGTCCACATCTGTAAGATGGATTGAATTACACTTGTTTTGTGAATCTTACAGGGACTCTCACTAAAGAGTATAAGTAGAAAGAAGTTAATGTTGTTGAGAATTTTTTTGTCAGTTGGAAACATATAAATATGAAAGAATGAAATTATCCAGTAATAGGACTATGAAAGTTAGACAAATTTGGGTCTCCAAAGCTCTAAGATAACACACTGTGCTTAGCTCCCCTAAGCAGAAAAGGGGAGTTTCCAGGGGTAACGGTAAAGAGCATGGGTTCTGCTCACAGAGCTGTATTAATTGGACCCCATGAAGTAGCTAATACTTGGTGATTTTTTATTTATAAAAATAGTAATACATATATATTGTTATAACACCACATATCATATATATGAAAGATACAGATATACACACACGTGTGTGTTTGATATTATGTCCCCCAGGTACTGTAGTTTGCCTACAGAATTTGTATCATTTATGCTTCTATTTCATAAAAGCTAAAATAGTTAAAAGAACAAGAATTCTTAGTGTAGCTGTGAAGGGGTCTTAAAATCTGGGAATGCAAGGCTGATGTGTGGATTTAATTAGGAAACGTAGGTCAAGTCCATAGACTAGTACCCAAATGTTCACCAAAATATTCAACAATAGTATGAAAGATACTTTGTGGACTATTCTGATTTTAGAGCTGTTCTGGCATCAAGTGGCTTTAAGTGACCACCCATTTCTGGCTTGTCCATTAGTTACAGCTGTGGGTCAGGGGCACCTGGCAGGTGCACAGGAGGAGTGTGACTGCGCTCCAACAAGGCCACTCAGCTCTGCAGTCTCACGTTACCTAAAGGCAGAAACAACTGACACCAGTTAGCAGAGGCTCATCTTCTATTTCTGCCACAGTGAATCTTATGGTTTGGCTCTGACCTAGTGCAGAAAGTATCCCGCCATGCTCATCAAGATGCAAACATAACAGTGGGGACCTCGATTTTCCCGTTCACGGCTGCAATTCAGTCTTAGTAGAGGTCCTGATACTGAGTTGATGTTCAATAAACAATGGTGATGAAACAGTGAATGCCCACTTGCTGCTGTGCAATGAATCTTGTTGACTGATTTGGGGCTTTGATGATTCCTGGAGCCAGACAGGGATAGAGGAAATATGCACACATCCACAGGTGTGAGAAATTAATAAGAGTGCATTTTAAAAATCATGTCCCGGAGAATTATAGTATGAGATGTGATGGTCCTGGTCATCCTTTCTAGATTCCTGAGATTCCGAAACCTTCTTCATCCCCAGCAGAAGGAGAGCAGCATGAGGCCTGAGAACCAGAGCAGCGTGTCCGAGTTCCTCCTCCTGGGGCTCCCCATCCAGCCAGGGCAGCACGGCGTGTTCTTCTCCCTGTTCCTGGGCATGTACCTGACCACGGTGCTGGGCAACCTGCTCATCATCCTGCTCATCAGGCTGGACTCTCGCCTGCACACGCCCATGTACTTCTTCCTCAGCCACTTGGCTTTCTCTGACATTGCTTTTTCCTCTGTCATTGTCCCAAAGATGCTCATGAACATTCAGGCTCGGCAACAGTCTATCTCCTATATGGGATGCATTTCTCAGTTCTATTTTTTCATACTTTTTGGTACTCTGGACAATTTCCTTCTGGCAGTGATGGCATATGACAGGTACGTGGCCATCTGTCACCCTCTGCACTACACCACCATCATGCGGGAGGGGCTGTGCTCACTGCTGGTGGCTGGCTCCTGGATTCTCTCCTGTGTCCATGATTTGTTGCACACCCTCCTCTTGGTCCCACTGTCCTTCTGTACTGACATCACCATCACCCACTTCTTCTGTGAGCTCACTGTGCTCCTGAAGCTGAGCTGCTCAGACATCTCCCTCAATGAGCTGGTTGTATTTACTGAGGGAGGAGTGATTTTCTTGCTGCCATTTGGTACTGTTTTTGGCTCATATATCCGTATAGGGACCATCATCCTGAGGGTCCCCTCCACTAAGAGACTCTTAAGAGCCTTTTCTACCTGTGGCTCCCACCTCTTTGTGGTGTCTTTATACTATGGGACAATTGCAGCTGTTTATTTTTTCTCCTCCTCATGGGATTCCAAACACATAATTGCTTCGGTATTATATGCAATAGTTACCCCCATGCTGAACCCCTTCATCTACAGCCTGAGGAACAGAGATATAAAACAGGCTTTAGCAATGTGTGCAAATAGGATTAACTTCTTTAGGTGGGAAACACAAAATCCTCCTGATACGGTCAGGAGCGCAGTGAGATATGTCTCCTAAAATTATATTAAAGTTGACATCTCCATATAACTTCCATAGAATATCCAATCTGTTGTCATGTATAAGTGTTTTATATGTACACTAGGTCACATTTGCTACCTGGATTGCTAATACGATTTTATTCCTAATTGATATTTTCACTAGTCTATCATCTCTTATAAGATATACACAAAATCTTATGCAAAACATGTTGCTTCGTGATAATCGTGGATTTGTCTCTTTCTGTTTTGAGAAGTCAGGTTTGCTTTGCTTATATATTTTTTATTTTATGTTATAGAATACTCACTTATTTAACATCATGATCTGCTTCTGGTGAACTTTCTTTTCATTTTTTAAAAACTAATTCTTTTATGGTGGCTTTTGATGACTTCTAGCTGATTGTGCACATCTCTTCCCAACTCACAGTCCATGCCATCACGCTGGCGACTGGTCAACCATGGTGGGAACAATTACAACGTGAAACTGGCACGTGCTGCAAAGAAAGGCTGTAGAAAAAGAGAGAGAGACTTTTTTAAATCAATAAAACCGAAAGTTATTTATTTCAGAAGAGTAAAATTTCCCAGTCTCTGGTGAGAATGGCTAAAACGAGAAAAGCAGAAATAACCAATATAAGGAATAAAAAATGGGACAGTAATGTAGATCCTGTAGTTGTGTAAAAGGTAATAAGAGGAAATTTTGAAGAATATTTTTTAATAAAGAAGAAAGGAAACCCAAATGGTCTATAAACATTAAATACATTGAATCGATAATTTTAAATTTCTACAATCTCACAGTCCAGAAAGTTCCACAAAATGCTGTAGGAAGAAATAAATCCAATGATACTTATTGCATTTTTAAAAATGCATTTAAAAGCACACCACTTCATTTATAATTAGAAAAGTTTCTAGAAATGCATCCTTACTTAACACGCCATCTAAATCTGATATTAGAATAGCTACTTTATAACTATAAATATAGACATATAGAGATAGATGCACATAGAGATAAACATACTAGTACAGTATAGATCGTAAAGATGCAGCTTTCTCCTGGTTAGTGGATACATGGTGTTTCTATTCTATCACTTTATACTTTTCTTGTCCTTATATCTGTGAGGTGTCCATTGCTAACAGTGCAATGAGATTTTGCTTATTTTATGTAGAGCAATAATTATTATAATTCTGGAGACATTTTTCTATTGATATCTAGTGTAATCACAATACATTTGAATTTACATTTTCCATATTACTATGTTTTTATTTGATACATCTGTTTAACATATATTTTCTCTTCTCTTTTGATTAAATATGTATATTTTTAACTACATTTCCCTCTATTAACATAGTAATCATATATTGTTATTGTTGTTTTATAATTGTTTTCTGAGCTGTATGCAGAGATCACTTCTTACTTTTGTTTTAATTTTAATTGTGTTTTAACATACAAAACATGAAATTTTACCACTTAGGCATTTGAGGTACACTGTTCAGCGGCATTTCAGACTCTCATCACCAATATCTCATTTTATGACCAGTAAAGAAAACTTTATGAATCATCAGTTGAGTATTTTGTAACTGTGAAAAAAATAAGAACAAACATATCTATGAATCAGCATGAAGAAATATCAGAATATATGGGTAAATGGGGAAAAATGCAATGTGTAAAATAACATTTATAGCATGCTACAATTTATGGACAATGAAGTGGAAATAAAATATACATAGGCTGGCCTACTTAAGCAAAAAGAAATAAAGGAAGAAGAATTCAGAACTATCAGATTGCTTACCTCCAGGATGTGGGGCAGAAGGTATGGGAGATGAGTAGAATTATTAGTGCAGTTCTGACTATGTTGTCTTTTGCCACCAAAAAATAAATACAAGAGGTGGTGAATGAAAGGAAATAGAATAAAACAAAACAAACCAACTTAACTATACTAGAAATTAACACCATAATTAGATTAAAGGGGGGAAAAATGAATAACCAAAGTAATTTTTGAACCCAGAATTTTGTCTATATACTCTCACATCATGTGTCATGACAGTGGTATGAGTCAAGAGTCTGAAACAGCTTAGCTGTATTCAAACTATCAGCAAATAAGTAAACACGAGGGGAAAGTGGTGACTCCTCACTCTTGAAGAAAGGTGTTGTGTCCACGGGAAAGGAGAGGCTGGAAAGAACTCCATGGTATCCAACTAGAATTGGAGATATCTATTTGAACTTATGAGTTTTAAATGTATAGCTCATGCCCAGCCAGTGTGGCTCAGTGGATTGAGCGCCGTCCAATGGACTGAGAGGTCCTGGTTCGATTCCCAGTCAGGGCACATGCCTGGGTTGTGGGCTCGACCCCCAGTAGGGGGCACGCAGGAGGCAGCTGATAAATGTTTCTGTCTCACATCAATGTTTTTATCTCTCCCTCCCTTCATCGTTCACTAAAAAAAATCAATATAAAACATATTTTACAAAATGTATAGATTGATATTTATAGGTTATATATCAACATCTATACTGTTCCCATGCCCCATTCTTTCTCTCCCACTCCGGACCCATCTGCTGTGGGTAAACATTCCTTTAGTTGCTTAGTTTCTAGATTTTATTTCTTGTGTTTCTTTTATATATAGTTCCCAGTTGGCTTCTATGAGATCATTCAGAATCCTTGTAAGCAATGAATACACCAAAAACTTCAAAATGACTAACAATGGTAATGGATTATATCTCAGATAATAGAACCCTGAGTCCATAATGATATAAATGAATAAATTTAAAAACTAATGAGAGTGGAATAAGGGTAAGTTTGTTCTTATATGAGAATACAACTAACACCCAAGAAAAAGAGATAGAATTAGAAGAATCACATTTGGCCTCAACATTTGAATTATTTTGTCATATACGAATTACCAATGTATGTTAAATCTAGTGGGTGAAATTTTAATAAGGAAAAGTTATGTTTATATAGTATCACATTATCTACCCAAATATTACTTATCAATTACAAGGTTAAACTAGTAACTTTAAGAAAATAGTGGCTTTTCTGTAGACAACGTGGCACACGCCTCCTTTGCCAACTGATCCAGGATAAAAACATGAGAGATTCCAAAATATCTACAGATTAACTGGAAGCTGTGCCTTGCTGCTCCCAGGCCCAAACCAGATTTGCAGCTAAATTGCAGAGCAAGCAATTTGAAAAACCAATGGCAGGGTAGCTAATTTCAAAATTGATAACAAAGAGTACAGAAGAAGCCACATAGAGACTGTTAAGAAGGGTGGAGATGCGAAAGGGAGACCCCCCCCTTACACAAGCGTGGTTTCAGCTTAAAATCAAGAGGGATATTCTGAGTGCAGAGGTCCCTCCCCCTAGGAGCATGGGGTCTCAAACCCACGCAGGGTTCCCAATCCAGAACAACAGAGATAGGAAGAGTTGCCTGTGCAGCCTCTGGAGATGGGAATCAGTGGGTATTCTGTCCATCTGGAAGATTTGAACTGCAACAGGGAAAGACCACTTCTTTTGTTAGAGCACCAGCCTGGGGAATACCCGCCAGACTCCGACTGCTACAGGGGCCACGCTGCCACACTCAGGTCATGCAGAGGGGTCTGCTGGCTACACCCAAACTGGTTTTAAGGGGCCATCTATTTTCTAGGAAGGCTTTGGGCAAAGACCCAGACAGTGAGTAAACTGTGTGGCTTGGGAAAGAAGAATGGGCTCCCCCACCTCAGGCTCACAGTCAGTGTCCCTCCCTCCACCTGTTGAGCTGCTCAGCCTGCCTGGTCCTACTGGGTTTCTCAGCTCGTGGGAGAGGCACAGGGCTGTGGGTTTTGGCCCATTTTTCTAGGTGTGATGGCCCTTGGAACACAAACTTTCAGCCTGTCCCACTGAGGTGATTACCTCAGCAGAACTAGTTGAGACTAGTTATGTGAAAAGACAGAGTGCCACTCAAGGATGATTTTCATCCCTGTCTTGCTTGGCTTGGTGGCACTGGGGTATCAGGGAGCTACAGAGAGCTGGGATTTTCACACTGTGTCTCCCGGGGAGGGTTCTTTCTAGGAGGCATTTGAGTGAAAGATTAATTTCCCCAGTGAGTTCAGCCCACACTACCCTGGGAAAGAGAAGAAGTACCTACTCCTTTCCTATTTGTTGCAGGCACCGTTTGGATCAGCCCTGCCAAGTGTTGGATACTGTCACTGGGCACAGTTCCATGTGTTTAAGGAAGAGCGGCTCAGAGCAAGGACATTCAAAGTGTGAGACCCTTGGAGATTATTGTCTGGGACAGGGAGGAAGTGCTTTGTCCCCACCTGCAGGCTGGGCTGACATTATTCTCAATGGGAGACTCTTTTGACCTATATCCCTGAGCCCAGGAAGGCTGAGCTAGCTCTGGCAGAGGGGATGGCTGGCTGTACCCTACATGAATCTGCAGCAAGCCCTTTTAGCAGAAACTAGTGTGGGAGACTCTTGCAGAGACTGAGGGTTTGGCTTTGAAGCTGAGACTACTTTCCCCTCATTGAGTGCCTGACTGCATGATCCCCAAGTAGAATACCCACTAGCCCAATCTTGGCTAACCTGGGTTCATGCTAATGTCTCTCCTTGGAAGGTTTTGGAGGAAGACCAGCCAAACTCAGGGAAGAGTTGGAATAGCTGACAAGTGGAGGCAGATTTCAGGGAACCTTGGTCATATTACAGATTGGCCTGTCTCTAAGCTTAAACAAGCTGACCCTTTTACTCATATTGGCCCCTTCCATGCACACACAGGTCCAGCAGACACAGGTACAACGAGCGAAAAGCATGGTAGCTGCAGACAGGTAGTCTAAGGCTGGTTACACACAATGTCTGTCATTGACCTGCACCTGAACCCCAATCTAGTGGGCCCAGAACCAACACAACCACTGGTGTGCTTCAGAACACACCAGAACTCAACCCCACTAGCCACACAAGTGGCACACAATAAGGGGAATCTTGGTGGGCACCAACCCTGCTGAGAACAACCCTGTCTTGGTGTGGCAGCCCCTGCACTGTATCTCAAAATCAGGGATCAAGTTTACCCATATAGTCACCCATCCTGAAGGGTTAACTTCACCTATAAAATGGTTAATAGCATTCAAGTCTCAATCACCACAAGGGGGGCACATAACCCATGAGAGACATTCCTGGAGGAATGAGCTCATGTGATCTGGAAGAGTGTGAAGGCATCTCAAGACTGTACCTACAGAGCAGTTTGCACACTGAGGTTTGGGTTGAGTCTCACATTCTACCAGCCTGAAGTTTGACCCCAGGCCAAAAGCAATCAAGATCCAATTCGAAGAGGAAGGCCCACATTAATGACACATGGGACATTAATAGAGCACCCAGCTCAGGATAGGAAGGAGACTACAACACTGGGTCCCACATATATCTACTACTTAAGGCCACACCAGGAGTACTGGTAGTCATAGCAGTTTTGGTCTAATACATAGAATCAAACACAAAGAGAGAGCCAAAATGGAGAGACAAACAGGTCTCGCCTGGCTGGTGTGGCTCAGTTGCTGAGTGTCGATCCATGCACCAAGAAGTCACCGCTTCTATTCCCCATCAGGGCACATGCCCATGTTGTGAGCCCGATCCACAGTATGGGGCATGCTGGAGGCGGCCAATCGATGTTCACTCTCATAGGTGTTTCTATCTCTCCCTCTCCCTTCCTCTCTCTCTAAAATCAATAAAGAAAACATTTGTTTAAAAAGCAAGAGAAGGCTATTTAAAAAAAGAAAAAATAATAAGTACAATAAATACTTCTCAAATGAAAGAGGGGATCTCCAGAAAAAGAGCTAAATGAAATAGAGGCAAGCAATTTATCAGATACAGAATTCAAACTAATGGTTACAAGGATGCTCAAGGAACTTAGTGAGAACAGCACATGCATGAAAAGGACATAGAAGTCATGAAAAGGATTCAGTTGGAAATGAGGAATATCATTTCTGACATCAAGAATACATTGGAAGAAATAAAAAGTAGGTAGGTGAAGCAGAGGATCAAATCAGTGATTTGGAATACAAGGTAGAAAGAAAGAAAGAAAAAAGAAAGGAGGGATGGAGGGATGGAGGGAGGGAAGAAGGAAGGAAGGAAGGAAGGAAGAAAGGAAGGAAGGAAGGAAGGAAGGAAGGAAGGAAGGAAGGAAGGAAGGAAGGAAGGAAGGGATGAAGGAAGGAAGGAGGGAAGGAGAGAAAGAAAGAATGATGGAAAGAAAGAAAGCAGATAGTTTAAGGGACATTTAGAACAATAAGAAATGTAACAACATCCTCATTATAGGGGTACCAGAAGTAAAAATAAGTGAGCAAGGGATAGAGACCCTGTTTCAAGAAATAATGACAGAAAACGTCCTTAACCTGCTGAAGAAAAAAGTCACACAAGCTCAGGAAGTACAGTGTCTCTATCAGGATGCATCCAAAAAATACTACAACAAGACACATCATAATTAAACTGGCAAAGTTAAAGCTAATGAGAGAATCTTAAAAGCAGTAAGAGAGAGACAGTTACCTATAAGGGAGTTCCCATAAGGCTTTCAGCTGATTTATCAACAGAAACATTTCAGGCCAGAAGGGATTGGCAAGAAATATTCAAAGTTTTAAAAAGCCAGGGCCTGTAATGACAACTACTCTATCCAGCAAGGATATCATTTAAAATTGAAGGCAAAATAAGGACTTCTCAGATTAAAAAAACAACACCACCACCAAATGGATTTCATTGCCATCAAAAAAGCATTGCTATAAATGTTAACAGGGACTGCTTTAATAGAAGAAAAAACATATATAGAGAGGGGAGCATAGGTATAAAAATAAAAATAGCAATAAATAAGGACTGTCAATGATAATATTAAATGTAAATGGATTAAGTGCTTTAATGAAAAGACACAGGGTAACAAACTGGATAAGAAAACATGAGCCATATATATGCTATCTACAGGAGACACACCCCAGAAAAAAGATTCACACAGGCTGAAAGTGAAGGGATACGAAAACAATATTCCATGAAAATGGATTGATCAACAAAGAGGATATAACCCTTGTAAACATACATGCACCATATATATATGGAGAGAGAGAGAGAGAGACTTTAAGGGAGAGATCCATGGCAATAGAGTCATAGAAGGGGATTTTAACACCTCACTGTCATCACTGGATAGATATTTCAGACAAAAAAAAAAAAAAATCCAGAAGAAACAACAACTTTAAACAACACACAGGATCAGATGGATTTAATTGATGTTTACAGAACTTTTTATTCCAAGCAGCAGAATATACACTCATTACAAGTGCACATGGAATATTCTCAAAGATAGACCACATGTTAGGACACAGGATAAGTCTTAACAAATTCAAGAAGATTGAAATCATATTAAGCATCTTGGATCACAAAGGCATGAAACTACAAATCAACTACAGTAAAAGTAACTCAATAATATTGAAACACATGGAGGCCAAATAGCATGTTATTAAACAACGAATGGGTTTCCAGTGAGATCAAGGATGGAATAAAAAATTACCTGGAAACGAATGAAAATGAGAACACAACAACCCATAATATGGGACACAGTGAAAACAGTCCTGAGAGAGAAGTCTGTAGCACTACAGACCTACCTCAAGGAAGAAAAATCTCAAATAAACAATCTAACCCTACACCTAAATGAACTACCAAAAGAACAACAAACAAAGCCCAGATTAAGTAGAAGGAAGGAAATAATAAAGATCAGAGTGAAAATAAATGACATAGAGACTCAAAAATCAATACAAAATATTAATAAAACCAAGACTTGGTCCTTTGAAAAGATAAATAAGATTGATGAAACTTTTTTTAAATGTTGAAATTATTAAGATGTTCCCTCTTCCCCCCCCCCCCATTGACCCCTCCTCCCTGCTCTCACCCTCCTCCTGCTTTCCCCAAACTAAGGTCTGTGTCCATTGCTTGTACATATATGCATATATGTTCTTTGGTTTATCAGTCTGTTCCCTACTTCATGATTTGACAGTCTGTTCCCTGCTTCATGATTCTGGGCCCATTTTGATTGACAGCTTATTTTGTTCAGGATGTTCTATAAATAAGTGAGATCATGTGGTACTTGTCTTTCTCTGACTGGCTCATTTTGTTCAGCATAATACTCTGTAGGTCCCTCCATGTCATCTCAAAGGGTAAGAGATCTTTCTTTCTTACAGCTGCATAGAATTCCACTGTGTGAATATACCACAGCTTTTTTATCCACTCATCTACTGACGGACACTTGGGTTGTTTCCAGATGTTAGCTATGTAAATAGCGCTGCTATGAACATAGGGGTACATATATTCTTTCTGATTGGTGTTTCAGTTTTCTTAGGCTATATTCCTAGAAGTGAAATCACTGGATCAAATGGCAGTTCCATTTTTAATTTTTAAAGGAAAGACCATAGTGTTTTCCATAGTGACTGCACCAGTCTGCATTCCCACCACCAGTGTACTAGAGTCCCCTTTTCTCCACATCTTCGTCAGCATTTGTTGTTTGAGGATTTGTTGATGGCCACCATTCTCTAGGTGTGAGGTGATATCTCACAGTCATTTTAATTTGCATCCCTCTGAAGATTAATGATGTTTTGCATTTTTTCATGTCTCTTGGCCATTTATATGTCCTGTTTGGAGAAGTGTGTATTCAGGTCTTCCGTCCATTTTAATTAGATTGTTTGTCTTCCTTTTGTTGAGTTGGATGAGTACTCTATATATTTTGGATACTAACTCTTTATCTGATGTATCATTGACAATTATGCTCTCCCATATAGTGAGTTCCCTTTTCATTTTGATGCTGGTTTCCTTTGCTTTGCAGAAGCTTTTTAGTTTGATGTAGTCCCATTTATTAATTTTTTCCTTTGTTTTTCTTCCCCTAGGTGATGCATTAGAGAAAATTCCGCTACCTATGATGTCTGTGATTTTTCTGCCTACATTTTCTTCAAGGATTTTTATGATTTCATGGATTATATTTAAGTCTTTTATCCATTTTGAGTTCATTCTTGTATATGGTGTAAGTTGGTGGTCTAGTTTCATTTTTTTGCATGTACTTGTCCAGTTTTCCCATCACCCTTTATTGAAGAGACTGTCTTTTTTCCATTGTATGCTTTTGCTTCCTTTGTCAAATATTAATTGAGCATAATGTCTTGGGTCTATTTCCGTGTTCTCTGTTCTGTTCCTTTTATCTATATGCCCTTTCTTGTGCCAGTACCAGGCTGTTTTGATAACAATGGCTTTGTAGTATAACTTTATATCAGGTATTGTGATCCCTCCCACTTTCTTCTTCTTTTCCAAGATTTCTATGGCTATTCGAGAATAGGGTCTCTTTTGGTTCCATATAAACTTTTGGAGTATTTGTTCTAGATCTGTGAAATATGCCATTGGTACTTTAATAGGTATTGCACTGAATCTATAGGTTGCATTGAGTAGTATGGACATTTTAATGATGTTGATTCTTTCAACCCATGAACATGGTATATGCTTCCACATTTTAATATCTTCCTCTATTTCTTTTTCCAATGTCCTGTAGTTTCTGGGAACAGGTCTTTTACCTCTTTGTTTAAGTTTATTCCTAGGTATCTCAATTTTTGTGTTGCTATGATAAACGGGACTTTTTTTTTTGTTTGTTTGTTTCTCTTTCTCAGTGTTCATTATTGGTGTATAAGAATGCCATCAATTTCTGGATGTTAATTTTATATCCTGCTACTTTGCCCAATCATTTATTCAATCTAGATTTTAGATGGAGTCTTTAGAGTTTTCTATGTATTATAACATGTCATCTGTGAATAATGACAGTTTCACTTTCTCCCTTCCAATTTGGATGCCTTTTATCTTTTCTTCTTTTCTAATTTCTGTGGTTAAGACTTCCAGTACTATGTTAAATAAGAGTGGTGAAAGTGAGCATCCCCGTTTTGTTCCTGTTCTTAAAGGAAATGCTTTTACTTGTTGCCCATTGAGTATTATGTTGGCTGTTGGTCTTTCATATATGGCCTTTATTATGTGGAGATATGATCCTTCTATTCCCACTTTGCTGAGCGTTTTTATCAGAAATGGGTGCTGGATTTTGTTAAATGCTTTTTTAGTGTTCTATTGATATGATCATATGATTTTTATCTTTCATTTTGTTTATGTGGTGTATCACATTTATTGATTTGCGAATATTGTACCAGCCTTACATCCCTGGGCTGAATCTCACTTTGTCATGGTGAATAATATTTTTAATATATTGCTGGATCTGGTTTGCTTATATATTGTTGAGGATTTTGGCATCTATGTTGATCAGGGATATTGGCCTTTAGTTTTCTTTCTTTGTAGTGTCTTTATCTGATTTTGGGATTAGGATTATGTTTGCCTCATAAAAAGAGCTTGGAAGTCTTTCTTCCTTCTGAAATTTTTGGAATAGTTTGAGGAGAATAGGTGATAGCTTTTCTTTGAATGTTCGGTAAAACTCTCCTGTGAAGCTGTCCAGACCTGGACTTCTTTTCCCTGGGATTTTATTGATTACAGCTTCAATTTCCTTAGTTGTTACTCGTCTGTTCAAGTTTTATGACTCTTCCTGGTTCAGTTTGGGGAGACTGTGATTCTAGGAATTTGTCCATTTCACCTAGGTTGTCCAAATTGTTGGCGTATACTTGGTCATAGTATTTTCTTACAATCCTTTGTGTTTCTGTGGTGTCAGTTGTTACTTCTCCTCTTTCATTTCTGAGTTTGTTTATTTGGGTCTTCTCTGTTTCTTGGTGAGTCTGGCTGAAGGTTCATCAATGCTTTTTATCTTTTTAAAGAATCAACTCTTGGTTTCATTGATCTTTTGAAAATTTTTTTGAATTTGTTTTGTTTTTTCCTATGTCATTTATTTCTGCTCTGACTTTATTATTTCTTTCCTTCTACCTGCTCTAGGTTTTTCTTTTTGTTTACTTTCTAGTTCTTTAAGTTGGGTTAGATATTCTATTAGAAATTTGTCTTTTTTCTTGAAGTAAGCTGTAATGCTATGAACTTCCTTTTCAGGACTGCTTTTGCAGTATCCCATAGATTTTGTGTTGTGTGTTCATTTTTGTTGATTTCAAGGAATTTTTTTTTCTTTTTGATTTCCTTGGTAACCCATTCATTGTTTAATAACATGCTATTTAGCCTCCATGTGTTTTACTGTTTTTGAGTTTTATTATTGTAATTATTTCTGGTTTCATGCCATTGTGACCTGAGAAGATGCTTATTATGATTTTAGTATTCTTGATCTTATAGAGACTTAGTTTGTGGTCTATCTTTGAGAATGTCCCATGCGCACTTGAGTAGAATGTATATTCTGCAGTTTTGGGGTTTATTTCTCTGTAAATATCTATTAAATCCATCTGATCTAGTTTGTCATTTAGGGTCTCTGTTTTCTTGTTAATTTTTTGTCTACAGGATCTATCTAGTGATATCAGTGGGGTGTTGAAGTCCCCTGCAATCATTATATTGCTGTTGATTTCTCCTTTGAAGTCCTCCAGAAGTTTTAAATCTATATTGGTGCTCCTATATTGGGAGCATATATGTTTACCAAGGTTATATCCTCCTGTTGGATCAATCCTTTTAATACATGTAGTGTTCTTCTTTTTCTCTTGTTATGGCCTTCATTTTGAAGTCTATTTTATTAGAGTTGCTACCCAAGCTTTTTTTTTTCCCTTTGTTTTGAAAATTTTTTTCCATCCCTTTGTTTTCAACCTGTGTGTGTCTTTTGTTGTGAGGTGGGTTTCTTGTAGACAACAGACATTTCCCTTTATAATCTATATACATTTAAGATTATTATTGATATTTATTGCCAATTTTTATTTTTTATATCTACATTTCTCTCTATTTCTTCTGCTTACCACAGCAGTCCTTTTAACATTTTTAGCTATGCTGGTTTAGTGCTAATATATTCCCTTTGCCTTTTTTTTTTTCTTCTGAGAAGCTGTTTATTTCACCTCGTATTTTGAATAATACAATTGCTGATTGAATAGTCTTGGATTTAGATTCTTGTTTTCATTACCTTGAATACTTAATGCCATCCCCTAGTGGCCTGGAGTGTTTCTGTTGATAAATCAGCTGATAGCCTTATGGGGGCTCCTTTGTAACTAACCTGTTGCCTTTCTCTTGCTGTCTTTAAGATTTCCTCTTTCCTTATTTTTTTGGCATTCTAATTATGATGTGTCTTGGTGTGAGCATCTTTGGGTTCTACTTGCTAGTGGCTCTCTGTGCTTCCTGGACCTGTATGCTTTTTTCCTTCAGCAAGTTAGGGAAGTTTTCTGCCACTATTTCTTCAAATAGATTCTCTAACTCTTGCTCACTTTCTTCTTCTTCTGGTACTTTTATGATATGGAGTTGTTAAGTTTCATGTTGTCCCACAGCTCTCTTAAATGGTCCTCTTGTTTTTTGTTTTCTTTTGTTTTTAATCCTCACCCGAGATTTTTTTTCTATTTATTTTCATGTAGAGTGGGAGGGAGGGAGAGAGAGAGAGAAACATTGACATGAGAGGGACACAGCGACTGATTGCCTTCTGCACAACCCCGTATAAGGCCGGGGATGAACCGCAACTTGATACAAGTCCTTGTCTGGAATGAAATCTGCAACACATTATCCGCAGGCTGACACTCTAACCGCTGAGCAAAACCGGCAAGTGCTGTCCTCCCATTTTTTTGTTGTTTTTTCTTTTTGGTTCTCTGATTGAGTGATTTTTTTTCTATCGTGTTTTTTAAATTGCTAATCTGATCCTCAGTTTCTTCTAATCTGCGGTTATTCTTTCCAATGCATTCTTTATTTCTGCTATGTCATTTTTCATTTCTGCTTGGTTGTTTTTCATTTCCAATTGGTTGATTTTCATTGTTTCTATATCTTTAGTAATGCTCTTGAGCTTCCTCATGATTATTACTCTGAACTCGGCATCTGATAACTTGCTTACCTCCATTTCATTTAGCCCTTCTTTTGTTCCTTTATTTGGGATTTATTTCTTCGTTTCACCATTTTGGCTGTCTCAGCTGGGTTTGGAGCTTGCCAAAATCTTCCTTTGTGTATTGATGTTCCACGGATTGTGGCTCCTCTGCTGGGTTGGGATGAGTATGGAAGAGACCTCACTGAACACCAGTGACTGTCTTATGTTCCTGGGTAGAGTCACAGACTAGGCAAAGATTCAATTATTCCTGACCCTTTGCCTGCAGTCTGACTGTTAGTCTCATTTACTTCATGAGCCTCAGGTTGTAGCTCTCAGTTGAATGAAAAATCCTCTAGGTGGTCAGGGTAAGAGAATTACCAGCAGGTGGGGCAATTTCTTCTCCCTGGGCTAAAGGTGCTTTGAGAGGAAAACTCTGCCTGAAGAAAATTGTTTCTGCAGTGTGGGTTAATGACTCAGGACTGGGGCCCAAGGAGCCACCTTCTCAGCTCTGACCCCAGATCCTCAAAACCCAATGATCAATAACCACAAGCCAGGCCTAAGGGTCAGAGCACCCTAGACTCATCTTCAATGCAAGCTGGTTGGTAGTCTCTGGCAGTTAATAAGCCTCCGTATGTGCTTCTTCTGGCCAGGTAGTGTTAAATTCCCAAGGGAGGGGCAGATGCCTACCCCACCAACAGGCTATAGCTGCTTTGATGTGAGAACTCTGCTTGAAAAGAATGGTTCCTGGAGCATGAGTTTATGGCTCAGCACAGGGACCCAGGATTCAGCCCTCACAGCTCAGTCCCAAGAGCCATGAAACCCAACACCCTAGAGCCAGGCCCAAGCTTCAAAGCCTTCAGAGGCTCATCTCTGCCTACTGGTGGGCAGGTAGTCTCTGGGTGTTAATGAGACTCAGGTTGTGTTTAATTCTCAAGGGAGGGGCAGTTGCTTCTGCCCTGGGTAAAGCTGCTCTGATGGGAAGGAGCTGCTTGAGAGAGATGGCTACTGCAGCATGGAGGAATGATTCAGCATAGGGCTCCTCATGACCTCTTCCCTAGCTCTCTCCCCAGCACCACAAACCCTGACTCTCCTCATGCAGCTCCAGTCCAGTCTGCCTTCCCTCTGTTGAGGCCCAAGGTGAGTGGCTGTAGCTGTAATTTTTGTGCCCTGGAACTTAGGGAAGAGCCGGTGTTCCCAGGATATCTCCCTGCCACACTCTCTGCTCTGTTGATTTTCTCAGCCAGGTGTTTTGTGGGCACCTTTTCCTGTTCTGCCACTCTGTGCTGGGGATCCAGCTTGGGATTTAAGCCCATGACTTCTCAGAGGGAACTTGTCACACCCAAGATAGCCCTCAGCTGCTGCCTGTGGGAACCCAGCCAGCACTCTTGCACTTCTGCAACTCCTACCAGTCTCGGGTTGTGGTCCTCTTCACATCCCTGGTTATAAGGGTTCTTTCCAGCTGCTCTTCAGTTGGTTTTTCCAGAGTCTTTTATTTATTTTAGTTGTAATTCAAAATTGGTCCAAGGAGATGGTCTATGTAGCTTCCATTCACTCTGCTGCTATTTTTACCCCCAAGATTGATGAAACTTTAACTATACACATTAAGAAGAATAATAGAGAGGACCCAAATATATAAAGTCAGACATGAAATAGGAGAAGTAACAACTGACATCACAGAAACACAAAATATTGTAAGGAAATACTATGAACAACTAAATGCCAACATATTGGACAACCTAAGGAAAATGGAGAAATTTCTCGAAACATAAAATCTTCCAAAACTCAATCAAGAAGAATCCAAAAAACGAAATACACCAATAACAACTACTAAAATTTGAAAGAGAAATAATAATAATAATAATTTCCTGCAAACAAAAGTTCTTGACTGGATGGCTTTACACCCAAATTTTACCAAACTCTCAAAGAAGAACTAACACCTATCCTCCCCAAACTATTTCAAAAAATCCAAGAAGAGAGAAGACTTCCAAGCTCTTTTTAAGAGGCCAGCATTATCCTAATTCCAATACCAGAAATGACACAACAACAACAAAAAGATAAGCCAAAATCTCCGATGAGCATAGATGCCAATCATCAACAAAATATTATCAAACTGGATCCAAAAATACATTAAAAGGATTATACACCATAATCAAGTGGGACTTATGCTAGTGATTCAAGGTTGGTACAATGTTTGCAAATCAATAAATGTGATACATCACGTAAGCAAAATGAAAGATAAAAATCACATGATCATATCAATAGAGCAGAAAAATCATTGAATAAGTCCTGCACCCTTTTATGATAAAACGTCTCATTAAAATGGGAATAGAGGGATAATATCTCAACATAATAAGGCCATATATGAAAAAATGTACAGCCAACAATATACTCAATGGGTAAAAACTGAAGTGTTTTCTGTACGATCAGGAGTAAAACCAAATGTCCTCTTTCACCACTATATTCAACATAGTACTACAAGTCCTAGCCACAGCAAGAAGAGAATAAGAAATAAATGGCATCCAAATTGGAACGGAGGATGTAAAAGTGTCTTTATTCACAGATGACATGATATTGTACATAGAAAACCCTAAAGACCCTGTAAAAAATGACTAGATCTAATGCATTAATTTGGCAAAGTAGCAGAATACAAAATTAATATCCAGAAATTAGTGGCATTTTTATACACTAGTAATGAACTATCAGAAAGAGAAACTAAGAAAACAATTCCATTTACCATCGTGGCAAAAAAATTAAGATACCTAGGAATAAACTTAACCAAAGAAGTAAAGGACCTATTTGGAGAAAACTACAGGACATTGAAAAAAGAAATAGAGGAAGATATAAAAAAGTGGAAGCACATACCTTGTTCATAGATTGGAAGAATTAACATAATTAAAATGTCCATATTACCCAAAGCAATCTATAGATTCAATGCAATCCCCATCAAAATACCAGTGACATATTTCTTAGAACTAGAACATATATTTCAAAAGTTCATATGGAACCAAAAAAGACCCCTAATAGCCACAGCAATCTTTCAAAAGAAGGACAAAGTAGGTGGGATCACAATACCGGATAACAGCTTATACTACAAAGCTACTGTAATCAAAACAGCCTGGTACTGGCACATGAACAGGCATATAGACCAGTGGAACAGAACAGAGTATCTGGAAATTGACCCAAGACATTATGCTCAATTAATATTTGACAAAGGCAGCAAGAGCATACAATGGAGTAAGGACAGCCTCTTTAATAAATGGTGTTGGGAAAATTGGACAGTTACATGCAAAAAAATGAAACTAGACCACCAACTTACACCATACACAAGAATAAACTCAAAATGGATAACAGACTTAAATGTGACTCATGAATCCATAAAAATCCTAGAAGAAAATGTAGGCAACAAAATTTTGGACATCATACGAAGCAGAATCTTCCCTGATACATCACCTAAGGCAACAGAAACAAAGGGAAAAATGAACACATGGGACTACATAAAATTCAAAAGCTTCTGCACAGCAAAAGAAACAACCATCAAAACAGATAGGGAACCCACTCTATGGGAGAGCATAATTGCCAATGATACATCAGATAAGGGGTTAATCTCCAAAATATATAGAGTGCTCATTCAACTCAACAAAGGGAAGACAAAGAACTCAATTAAAAAATGGGCAGAGGAACTAAATAGACACCTCTCCCAAAAGGACTTACAAATGGCCAAGAGACATATGAAGAAATGCTCAACATCACTAATCATAGAGAGATGCAAATTAAAACAACAATGAGGTATCACCTCACACCTGCCAGAATAGCCGCCATCAACAAATCATCAAACAACAAGTGTTCTCGAGGGTGTGGAGAAAAGGGGACTCTAGTACACTGCTGGTGGGAATGCAGACTGGTGCAGCCACTGTGGAAAACACTATGGTGTTACCTCAAAAAATTAAAAATTGAATTGCCATTTGACCCAGTGATCCCACTTCTAGGAATATACCCTAAGAAGCCTGAAACACCAATCAGAAAGCATACATGTACCCCCATGTTCATAGTAGCACTATTTACAATAGCTAAGATCAAGAAACAGCCCAAGTGTCCATCAGTGGATGAACGGATAAACAAGCAGTGGTACATATACACAATGGAGTACTATGCAGCTGTAAGAAAGAAAGATCTCTTATCCTTTGAGACGACGTGGAGGGACCTCAAGAGTATTATCCTAAGCGAAACAAGCCAAGCAGAGAAAGACAAATATCACATGATCTCACTTATTTGTGGAATATAATGAACATAACAGTCTGAGGAACAGGGTAGACCCAGAGATGTGGAAGTCAGGTATAGACTGACACCCCTCAGAAGAGGGGGTGATGGGGGGAGGGAAGAGATAAACCACAGAACTTATGCGCATGTATGCATAACTGATGGACATGGACAACAAAGCTGGGGATGGGGTGGGCGGATGGGGAGGAGGGTACAATGGGAAAAAAGGAGAAACATCTGTAGCAAAAAGTAATTAATAAAAAATAAAAATAATAGAATAAATAAATAAAGAAAGAAAGAATAAGATCACTAGTAGTTGAAAAAATTAATATCATACACCTTCTAATAATATGCACTGTGGTATATCTGCTGAAAATGCAAACTTGAAATATACATACATACATATGCACATACACAGAGAAGGTAAACATAATAAAATGTTAACCATTGAGAATTCTGAGTGAAGTCTGTCCAGGAATTCTGGATATCATTTTTACAATTTTTCTATATCTTTAGAAGCATTTCAAAATAAAAGGTAAAAAATCGTTTGTCCCAGCTGGAACAATGCCCAAGAAGAAAGGAGTTCAGGGAATCACTGGATCAAGACACTTTCCCCTAGGACACCAGTCCCTCTGGTTCTTGAACACACAGCTCCCCAAAGGGCAGTCAGAAACCAGCTAGAAGCGTGGGGACTTTCTTTCCATCTCTCATTAGTAATTATGAGTTATCTATGGACTCATTCCTCTGGAGCTGGTTAAGGAAAACGAAAGTGTGTAGAAGTGCTAAGGCCACAGATATTTCTTCTAGCTGTCTGGGTGTTAGGCCTCCTGAAGAAACCCTGAGAGTTGGGTAACAGTCTGGAGCAGAAGGTGTCTGATGGACCAATGATGGGCACAGGTCAGAGGGGTTGGAAATCTGCACTTGGCGATGGATCAGCCTGTGGGCTGGTCGGTTCATGTATGAGTCTCAGCATCCATGACTGTGGGTGTCTGCATGTACTGTGTATGCTGTGTATGTGCTGAGTATCTGACTCAAAGTCTGACTCTTCCTGAGTTAGACCTAATCTGGGCCCTGTTTCAGTGCATGCAGACAAGTTGTCAGTCTCTTGGGTGTGGCCAGGGACTCCTGATTCATGCCTGCGATGGTCAACACTGGCATCACAGCTGAGCACCGGGAGTGAGACTGTTGTCTCTGCTGCTGGACGAGAAGCTGCCCGACCTCACGGGGAACCAAGGTCAGGTTAGAGAGGGCTCAGACCCCAGCTCAGTGGTGTTTTCTGGTGCACAAGTGATCTGTGTTTGTGGGTGACACACTCGTGTGTGAGAAGAGGAAGATGTATTGCTTGGTTTTCTCTGTGTGTGCGTGACCATGTGTGTGTGACCATGTGCATGGGGTGTTGTTGCTGGTTTAATGACTGTGCCTGTGACTGAATAGGCTTAACTGCCCCAAGCTGACTGCCTCCCCCAGGAAGGGGATGGTCCTAAGGGGCAGTATCCCATTAATAGGAGGGTGTGTGCTGCTAGTTGTGAGTATGTGGCTGGGTGTGCATATATGTATGTTTCTTCTGAGATTTTTGTATTGTTTGTGGTCTTGTGTGTTTTTGCACGAGTTCTATCTATGTGGTGAATTGAGTGTTTACCAGGTGGGTCATGAGTCAGGTGTGTTGATGTGCATTGTGAGTTGTTTGTGTATGAGTGGTCCATCATTGTGTTTTGGGCACGTCTCACTTTGTGTGTTACTTATGACTTGTATGTATGCATATGAGTGTTTATGAGCTGAACTACATATTGGTTATCCTTCCCTTATGAAGGGATGGGGTCACAGGTGACTGAAATCAATCAGCAGTGTGTGTGTGTGGGGTGGTGGTGTCTGATCTGCATCTGTGACTCAATATTTTCTTAACTGTCCTCTTTCAGGGGCACCATGAGCTGAGATAACCACACTCTAAGCAACTCCCTGTGTCTTGAAACAAACTGCATCATTTCCATGTACCTGTGTGGGACTGAGTCACTCAGATTGTGCAACCTTTTCTTTTTATTTTATAAACCTTTATATTTATCACCAATATGTATATTTTTTTAGTTTGGGCTCACTGCTCTTTTTTTTTTTTTTTTTAATCTTTCTTGTTGAAAGTATTACAGATGTCCCTCTTCCTTCCCCCCCAACCCCGCCCCTTTGACACCCTCCTCCCTGCTCCCGCCTTCACAACACTGTTGCCTGTGTGGATTGGTTGTGCACATTTGCATATAATTTCTTTGGTTTATTTCTTCCCGCCCCCTCCCCCCTCCACTCTGAGGTTTGTCAGTCTGTTCCCTCCTTCCTTGTCTCTGGATGTATTTAGTTCGTCAGCTTATTTTGTTCATTATATTCCACAAATAAGTGAGATCATATGATACTTATCTTTCTCTGACTGGCTGGTTTCATTTAGCATAGTACTCTCCAGGTCCCTCATGTTGGTGCAACTTTTTCTTTACTTTTAGATATCCCAGGGTGGGTATATACTCCACACATCATGCTGTGTGAAGCTATGGGGCAGAATCACGATCCTATAACAGTGAGACCTTAGGAAAGTTACTTAAATCCTTGGCCTCAGTTTCCACATATGTAAGATGGATAGAATTACACTTGTTTTGTGCATCTTACTGAGACTCTCACTAAATAGTATAACTAGAAAGAGGTTAATGTTTTTGAGAATTTTTTTGTCAGTTGGAAACATATAAATATGAAAGAATGAAATTATCCAACAAGAGGACTATGAAAGTTAGACAAATTTGGGTCTTCAAAGCTCTAAGATAACACACTATGCTTGGATCCCCTAAGCAAAAATGGGGATTTTCTAGGTATAACGGTAAAGAGCATGGGTTCTGTTCACAGAGACCTATTAGACTGGACCCCATGAAGTAGCTAATACTTGGTGATTTTTTATTTATAAAAATAGTAATACATATATATTGTTATATACACCACATATCACATATATGATAGATACAGATGTACACACATGCGTGTGTTTGCTATTATGTCCCCCATGGTACTGTAGTTTGCCTACAGAATTTGTATCATTTATGCTTCTATTTCATAAAAGCCAAAATAGGTAAAAGAACAAGAATTCTTAGTGTAGCTGTGAAGGGGTCTTAAAATCTGGGAATGCAAGGCTGATGTGTGGATTTAATTAGGAAACGTAGGTCAAGTCCATAGACTAGTACCGAAATGTTCACCAAAATGTTCAAAAATATTATGAAAGATACTTTGTGGACTATTCTGATTTTAGAGCTGTTCTGGCATCAAGTGGCTTTAAGTGACCACCCATTTCTGGAGTGTCCAGGAGTGTACAGCTGTGGGTCAGGAGGACCCGACAGGTTCACAGGAGGAGTGTGACTGCGCTCCAACAAGGCCACTCAGCTCTGCAGTCTCACGTTACCTTAAGGCAGAAACAACTGACACCAGTTAGCAGAGGCTCATCTTCTATTTCTGCCACAGTGAATCTTATGGTTTGGCTCTGACCTAGTGCAGAAAGTATCCCTCCATGCTCATCAAGATGCAAACATAACAGTGGGGACTTCGCTTTTCCTGTTCACGGCTGCATCTCAGTCTTAGTAGAGGTCCCGACACTGACTTGATGTTCACTAAACAATGGTGATGAAACAGTGAATGCCCACTTGCTTTTGTGCAATGAGTCTTGTTGACTGATTTGGGGCTTCGATGATTCCTGGAGCCAGACAGGGATAGAGGAAAGATGCACACATCCACAGGTGTATGAAATTAATAAGAATGTATTTTAAAAATCGTGTCCCGGAGAATTATAACATGAGATGTCCTGGTCCTGGTCGTCCTTTCTAGGTTCTTGTGATTCCCAAACCTTCTTCATCCCCAGCAGAAGGAGACCAGCATGAGGCCTGAGAACCAGAGCAGCGTGTCCGAGTTCCTCCTCCTGGGGCTCCCCATCCGGCCAGGGCAGCAGGGCGTGTTCTTCTCCCTGTTCCTGGGCATGTACCTGACCACAGTGCTGGGCAACCTGCTCATCATCCTGCTCATCAGGCTGGACTCTCGCCTGCACACGCCCATGTACTTCTTCCTCAGCCACTTGGCTTTCTCTGACATCTCTCTTTCCTCTGTCACTGTCCCAAAGATGCTCATGAATATGCAGACTCGGAGACTGTCTATCTCCTATATGGGATGCATTTCTCAGTTGTATTTTTTCATATTTTTTGCTGATCTTGACAATTTCCTTCTGGCAGTGATGGCATATGACAGGTACGTGGCCATCTGTCACCCTCTGCACTACACCACCATCATGCGGGAGGGGCGGTGCACACTGCTGGTGGCTGGCTCCTGGATTCTCTCCTGTGTCCATGATTTGTTGCACACCCTCCTATTGGTCCCACTGTCCTTCTGTACTGATATCACCATCACCCACTTATTCTGTGAGCTCACTGTGCTCCTGAAGCTGAGCTGCTCAGACATCTCCCTCAATGAGCTGGTTGTATTTACCGCGGGAGGAGTGCTTTTCTTGCTGCCATTTGGTACTGTTTTTGGCTCATATATCCGTATAGGGACCATCATCCTGAGGGTCCCCTCCACTAAGAGACTCTTAAGAGCCTTTTCTACCTGTGGCTCCCACCTCTTTGTGGTGTCTTTATACTATGGGACAACTGCAGCTGTTTATTTTTTCTCCTCATCCTGGGATTCCAAACACATAATTGCTTCGGTCTTATATGCGATAGTTACTCCCATGCTGAACCCCTTCATCTACAGCCTGAGGAACAGAGATATAAAACAGGCTTTAGCAATGTTTGCAAAGAGGATTAACTTCATTAGGCGGCAAACACAAAATCCTCCTGATACGGTCAGGAGCGCAGTGAGATATGTCTCCTAAAATTATCTTAAAGTTGACATCTCCATATAACTTCCATAGAATATCCAATCTGTTGTCATGTATAAGTGTTTTATATGTACACTAGGTCACATTTGCTACCTGGATTGCTAATACAATTTTATTCCTAATTGATATTTTCACTTGTCTATCATCTCTTATAAGATATACACAAAATCTTATGCAAAACATGTTGCTCCGTGATAATCATGGATTTGTCTCTTTCTGTTTTGAGATGTCAGGGTTTGCTTTGCTTATGTATTTTTTATTTTATGTTATAGAAGACTCACTTATTTAGCATCATGATCTGCTTCTGGTTAATTTTCTTTTCATTTTTTAAAAACTAATTCTTTTATGGTGGCTTTTGATGACTTCAAGCTGATTGTGCACATCTCTTCCCAACTCACAGTCCATGCCATCACGTTGGCGACTGGTCAACCATGGTGGGAACAATTACACCGTGAAACTGGCATGTGCTGCAAAGCAAGGCTGTAGAAAAAGAAAGAGAGACTTTTTTAAATCAATAAAACCGAAAGTTATTTATTTCAGAAGAGTAAAATTTCCCAGTCTCTGGTGAGAATGGCTAGAACGAGAAAAGCAGAAATAACCGGTATAAGGAATAAAAAATGGGACAGTAATATAGATCCTGTAGATGTGTAAAAGCTAATAACAGGAAATTTTGAAGAATATTTTTTAATAAAGAAGAAAGGAAACCCAAATGGTCTATAAACATTAAATACATTGAATCGATAATTTTAAATTTCTACAATCTCACAGCCCAGAAAGTTCCACAAAATGCTGTAGGAAGAAATAAATCCAATGATACTTATTGCATTTTTAAAAATCCATTTAAGAGCACAACACTTCATTTATAATTAGAAAAGTTTCTAGAAATGCATCCTTACTTAACACGCCATCTAAATCTGATATTAGAATAGCTACTTTATAACTATAAATATAGACATATAGAGATAGATGCACATAGAGATAAACATACTAGTACAGTATAGATCATAAAGATGCAGCTTTCTGCTGCTTAGTGGATACATGGTGTTTCTATTCTATCACTTTATACTTTTCTTGTCCTTATATCTGTGAGGTGTCCATTGCTAACAGTGCAATGCTGGATTTTGCTCATTTTATGTAGAGCAATAATTATTATAATTCTGGAGACATTTGTCTATTGATATCTAGTGTAATCACAATACATTTGAATTTATATTTTCCATATTACTATGTTTTTATTTGATACATCTGTTTAATATATATTTTCTCTTGTCTTTTGATTAAATATGTATATTTTTTAACTACATTTCCCTCTATTATCATATTAATCATATATTATTATTGTTGTTTCATAATTATTTTCTGAGCTGTATGCAGAGATCACTTCTTACTTTTGTTTTAATTTTAATTGTGTTTTAATATACAAAACATGAAATTTTACCACTTAGGCATTTGAAGTATACTGTTCAGCAGCATTTCAGACTCTCATCACCAATATCTCATTTTATGACCAGTAAAGAAAACTTTATAAAACATCAGTTGAGTATTTCATAACTGAAAAAAATAAGAACAAACAATCTATGAATCAGCATGAAGAAATATCAGAATATATGGGTAAATGGGGAAAAATGCAATGTGTAAAATAACATTTATAGCATGCTACAATTTGTGGACAATGAAGTGGAAATAAAATATACATAGGCTGGCCTACTTAAGCAAAAAGAAATAAAGGAGGAAGAATTCAGAACTATCAGATTGCTTACCTCCAGGAGGTGGGGCAGAAGGGATGGGAGATGAGTAGAATTATTAGTGCAGTTCTGACTATGTTGTCTTTTGCCACCAAAAAATAAATACAAGAGGTGGTGAATAAAGGGAAATAGAATAAAACAAAACAAATCAACCTAACTATACTAGAAATTAACACCATAATTAGACTAAAGGGGGAAAATGAATAACCAAAGTTATTTTTAAACCCAGAATTTTGTCTATATACTCTCATAATAATAATAAAAAAAAACCTGGAGACAGAAATTGAAGCTGTACTTCATGTGTCATGACAGTGGTATGAATCAAGAGTCTGAAACAGCTTAGCTGTATTCAAACTATCAGCAAATAAGTAAACACGAGGGGAAAGTGGTGACTCCTCACTCTTGGGGAAAGGTGCTATGTCCACGGGAAAGGAGAGGCTGGAAAGAACTCCATGGTATCAAACTAGAATTGGAGATATCTATTTGAACTTATGAGTTTTAAAATATATAGCTCATGCCCAGCTGGTGTGGCTCAGTGGATTGAGCGTCGTCCCATGGACTGAGAGGTCCTGGTTTGATTCCCAGTCAGGGCACATGCCTGGGTTGTGGGCTCGACCCCCAGTAGGGGGTGTGCAGGAGGCAGCTGATGGATGTTTCTCTCTCACATCAGTGTTTCTATCTCCCTCTTCCTTCATCTCTCTCTAAAAGAATCAATAAAAACATATTTTACAAAATGTATAGATTGATATTTATAGGTTATATATCAACATCTATATTGTTCCCATGCCCCATTCTTTCTCTCCCACTCCTGACCCATCTCCTGTGGGTAAACATTCCTTTAGTTTCTTAGTTTCTAGATTTTATTTCCTGTGTTTCTTTTATATATAGTTCCCAGTTGGCTTCTATGAGATCATTTAGAATCCTTGTAAGCAATGAATACACCAAAAATTTCAAAATGACTAACAATGGTAATGGATTATATTTCAGAGAATAGAACCCTGAGTCCATAATGATACCAATGAATAAAATTAAAAATTAATGAGAGTGGAATAAGGGTAAGTTCATTCTCAATGGAGAACACAACTAACAAACATAGAAAAAGTGATAGAATTAGAAGAATCGCTATTTGGCCTCAACATTTGCAATATTTTGTCATATAAGAATTACCAACGTATGTTAATAAGGAAAAGTTATGTTTATATAGTATCATAATATCTACCCAAGTATTACCTATCAATTACAAGGTTAAACTAGTAACTTTAAGAAGATTGTGGCTTTTCTGTAGACAACCTGGCACACACCACCTTTGTAAACTGATCCAGAATAAAAACATGAGAGATTAACTAGATATTCTAGTTAATATCTGCAGATTAACTAGAAGCTATGCCTTGTTGCTCCCAGCCCCAAACCAGAGTTGCAGCTAAAGTGCACAGCAAGTAATTTGAAAGACCAATTGAAGGATAGCTAGTTTCAAAATTGGTAACAAATCGTACAGAAGAAGTTACATAGAGACTGGTAAGAAGGGTGGAGATGCGAAAGGGAGACCCCCCTTACGCAAGAGTGGATGCAGCTTAACATCAAGAGGGATATCGCGGGTCCAGAGCTCCCTACCCCTCAGAGCATGGGGTCTCAAGGTCTCAATCCCACACAGGGTTCCCAATCCCAGAGCAACAGAGATGGGAAGAGGAGCCTGTGTAGCCTTGGGGTTGGGAATCAGTGCATATTCGGTCCATCTGGAAGATTTGAACGGCAACAGTCCCCAGGGAAAGACCACTTCTATTGTTACAGCACCAGCCTGGGGAATTACCGCCAGACTGCTACAGGGGCCAAGCTGCCACACTCAGGTCATGCAGTGGGGTCTGCTGGCTACACCCCAGCAGTGGTTTTAAGGGGCCATCTATTTTCTGGAGAGGCTTTGGGCAAAGACCCAGACAGTGAATAAACTGTGGCTTGGGAAAGAGGAATGGGCTCACCCACCTCAGGTTCACAGTTGGCACCCCTCCTTCCACCCGTTGAGCTTCTCAGCATGCCCTGTCCTACTGGGTTGTGAGCGCACGGGAGAGGCGCAGGGCTGTGGTTTTTGGCCCATTTTTCTAGGTGTGATGGCCCTTGGAACACAAACGTTCAGCCTGTCCTGCTGAGGTGAGTACCTCAGCAGAACTAGTTGAGACTACTCATGTGGAAAGATCAGAGTGCCACTCAAGGATGATTTTCATCCCTGTCTTGCTTTACGCAGTGGCGCGGGGTGTCAGGGAGCAACAGAGAGCTGGGATTTTCACACTGTGTCTCCCGGGGAGGGTTCTTTCTAGGAGGCATATGAGCAAAATATTTATGTCCTCTGTGAGTTCAGTCCAGACTACCCTGGAAAGGAGAAGTACTCGCCCCTTTCCTATATGTTGCAGGCACCATTTGGATCAGTCCTGCCAAGTGTTGGATACTGTCACTGGGTGAAGTTCGATGTGGGTAAGGAAGAGCAGCTCAGAGCAAGGACATTCAAAGTGTGAGACCCTTGGAGATTATTGTCTGGAACAGGGAAGATGTGCTTTGCCCCCTCCTGCAGGCTGGGCCGACTTTATTCTCAATGGGAGACTCTTTTGACCTATCCCCCAGAGCCCAGGAAGGCTGAGCTAGCTCTGGCAGAGGGGATGGCTACCTGTACCCAACATGCACCTGCAGCAAGCCTTTCTAGGATGATCTCTAGTCGGAGACTCTTGCAGAGACTAAGGGGTTTGGCTTTGAAGCAGGGACTACTTTCCCCTCACTGAGTGTCTGACTATGTAATCCCCAAGTAGAACACCCACTAGCCCTATCTTGGCTAACCTGGGTTCATCCTAATGTCTTTCTTTGGAAGGCTTTGGAGGAAGACCAGCCAAACTCAGGGAAGAGTTGGAGTAGCTGACAGGTGGAGTTAGATTTCAGGGAGCCTTTGTCATATTACAGATCAGCCTGTCTCTAAGCTGAAACAAGCTGACCATTTCACTCATATTGGCCCCTTCCATACACACAGAGGTCCAGCAGATACAGGCACAAAGAGTGAAAAGCATGGTAGCTGCAGACAGGTAGTCTAAGGCTCGTTACACACAATGTCTGTCATTGACCTGCACCTGAATTCCAATCTAGTGGGCCCAGAACCAACACAACCAGTGGTGTGCTTCAGAACACACCAGAACTCAACCCCACTAGCCACACAAGTGGCACACAATAAGGGGGATCTTGGTGGGCACCAACCCTGCTGAGGACAACCCTGTCTTGGTGTGGCAGCCCCTGCACTGTATCTCAAACTCAGAGATCGAGGTTTACCCATATAGTCACCCAGCCTGAAGGGTTATCTTCACCTATGAAATGGACAACAGCATTCAAGCCTCAATCACCACAAGGGGGGGCACATAACCCATGAGTGACATTCCTGGAGCAATGAGCTCATGTGATCTGGAAGAGTCTGAAGACATCTCAAGACTGCACATACAGAGCAGTTTGTACACTGTGGTTGGGGTTGAGCCTCACACCCTACCAGCCTGAGGTTTGACCCCAGGCCAGAAGCAATCAAGACCCAATTAGAAGAGGAAGGCCCACATAAATGACACAAGGGATATTTCTAGAGCATCCAGCTCAGAATAGGAAGGAGTCTATACCACTGGGTCCCACATATATCTACTACTTAAGGCCACACCAGGAATACTGTTAGTCATAGCAGTTTTTGTCTAATACATAGAATCAAATACAAAGAGGAGACAAAAAAACAGGTCTCAAATGAAGGGAAGCATCTCCAGAAAAAGATCTAAATGAAATGGAGGCAAGCAATTGATCAGATACAGAGTTCAAACTAATGGTTACCAGGATGCTCAAGAAACTTAGTGGGAACTGTAATGCATGAAAAAGGACATGGAAGTTATGAAAAGGAACCAGTTGGAAACGAGGAATATCATATCTGACATCAAGAATACACTGGAAGAAATAAAAAGTAGGTGGATGTAGCAGGGGATCAAATCAGTGATTTGGAAGACAAGGGAGAGAGAGAGAGAGAGAGAGAGAGAGAGAGAGAGAGAGAGAGAGAGAGAGAGAGAGAGAGAGAGGAAGAAGGAAGGAAGGAAAGAAAGAAGATAGTTGAAGGGACATTTGGGACAATATGAAGTGTAACAACATCCTCATTATAGGGGTACCAGAAGAAGAAAGTGAGCAAGGGATAGAGACCCTGTTTCAAGAAATAATGGCAGAAAATGTCCCTATCCTGGTGAAGAAAAAAGTCACACAAGCTCAGGAAGCACAGGGTCTCTATCAAGATGCATCAAAAAAAAATCCCACAACACATCATAATTAAACTGGCAAAAGTTAAAGACAAAAAGAGAATCTTAAAGGCAGTAAGAGAGAGACAGTTACCTATAAGGAAGTTCGCATAAGGCTGTCAGTTGATTTCTCAACGGAAATATTTCAGGCCAGAATGGATTGGCAAGAAATATTTAAAGTATTAAAAAGCAAGGACCTGTAATGACAACTACTCTATCCAGTAAGGATATCATCTAAAATTAAAGGCAAAATAAGGACTTCTGAGATTAAAAAACAAACAAACAAAGAAACAAACCCAAATGGATTTCATTGCCATCAAAAAAGCATTACAATAAATGTTAACCAGGACTGCATTAATAGAAGAAAAAATAGAGAGAGGACCTTTGTTTCTTACAGCTGCATAGAATTCCATTGTGTAAATGTACCATAGCTTTTTATCCACTCATCTACTGATGGACACTTGGGTTGTTTCCAGATGTTAGCTATGTAAATAGTGCTGCTATGAACATAGGAGTATATATATTCTCTCTGATTGGTGTTTCAGTTTTCTTAGGATATATTCCTAGAAGTGAAATCACTGGGTCAAACGGTATTTCCATTTTTAATTTTTAAGGAAAGACCATAGTGTTTTCAATAGTGGATGCGCCAGTCTGCATTCCCACCAGCAGTGTACTAGAATCCCCTTTTCTCCACATCTTCGTCAGCATTTGTTGTTTGAGGATTGGTTGATGGCCACCATTCTGTTAGGTGTGAGGTGATATCTCATAGTCGTTTTAATTTGCATCCTCTGAAGATTAGTGATGTTTTGCATTTTTTCATGTCTCTTGGCCATTTATATGTCCTGTTTGGAGAAATGTGTATTCAGGTCCTCTGCCCATTTTTAATTGAATTGTTTGTCTTCCTTTTGTTGAGTTGGATGAGTACTCTATATATTTTGGATATTAACCCTTTATCTGATGTATCATAGGCAAATATATTCTCTCAGAGAGTGGGTTCCCTTTTCATTTTGATGCTGGTTTCCTTTGCTTTGCAGAAGCTTTTTAGTTTGATGTAGTCCCATTTATTAATTATTTCCTTTGTTTCTCTTCCCCTAGGCAATGTATCAGTGAAAATTCTGCTACATATGATGTCTGATATTTTTCTGCCTACATTTTCTTCTAGGATTTTTATGGTTTCACAGGTTGCATTGAAGTCTTTTATCTATTTTGAGTTTATTCTTGTGTATGGTCTAAGATGGTGTTCCCGTTTCATTGTTTTGCATGTACTTGTCCAGTTTTCCCAACACCCTTTATTGAAGAGACTTTCTTTTTTCCATTGTATGCTCTTGCTTCCTTTTTCAAATATTAATTGTGCATCCTGTATTGCGTCGATTTCTGGGTTCTCTGTTCTGTTTCATTGATCTATTTGTCCGTTCTTATGCCAGTACTAGGCTGTTTTGATTATAATGGCTTTGTAGTATAACTTGATATCAGTTATTGTGATCCCTCCCACTTTCTTCTTCTTTTCCAAGATTCCTATGGCTATTCAGGGTCGATTAACTTTTTCCTTTGTTTCTCTTCCCCTAGGTGATGCATTAGAGAAAATTCCGCTACATATGATGTCTGTGATTTTTCTGCCTACATTTTCTTCTAGGATTTTTATGGTTTCATGGATTATATTTAAGTCTTTTATTCATTTTGAGTTCATTCTTGTATATGGTGTAAGTTGGTGGTCTAGTTTCATTTTTTTGCATGTACTTGTCCAGTTTTCCCATCACCCTTTATTGAAGAGACTGTCTTTTTTCCATTGTATGCTTTTGTTTCCTTTGTCAAATATTAATTGAGCATAATGTCTTGGGTCTATTTCCGTGTTCTCTGTTCTGTTCCTTTGATCTATATGCCCGTTCTTGTGCCAGTACCAGGCTGTTTTGATAACAATGGCTTTGTAGTATAACTTTATATCAGGTATTGTGATCCCTCCCACTTTCTTCTTCTTTTCCAAGATTTCTATGGCTATTCGAGAATAGGGTCTCTTTTGGTTCCATAGAAACTTTTGGAGTATTTGTTCTAGATCTGTGAAATATGCCATTGGTACTTTATTAGGTATTGCTCTGAATCTATAGATTGCATTGAGTAGTATGGACATTTTAATGATGTTGATTCTTTCAACCCATGAACATGGTATATGCTTCCACATTTTAATATCTTCCTCTATTTTTTTTTCAATGTCCTGTAGTTTTCTAAGAACAGGTCTTTTACCTCCTTGGTTAAGTTTATTCCTAGGTATCTCAATTTTTCTGTTGCAATGATAAATGGGATTTTTTTTGTGTGTTTCTGTTTCTGAGTATTCATTATTGGTGCATAAGAATGCAATCAATTTCTGGATGTTAATTTTATATACTGCTACTTTGCCCAATCATTTTTAAATCTAGATTTTTGATGGAGTTTTTAGGGTTCTCTATGTACAATAACATGTCATCTGTGATTAATGACAGTTTCACTTCCCCCCTTCCAATTTGGATGTCTTTTATTTTTTCTTCGTGTCTAACTGCTGTGGCTAGACTTCCAGTACTATGTTAAATAGGAGTGGTGAAAGTGGGCATCCCTGTCTTGTTCCTGTTCTTAAGGGAAATGCTTTTAGTTGTTGCCCATTGAGTATGATGTTACCTGTAGGTTTTTCATATATGGCCTTTATTATGTGGAGATATGATCCTTCTATTTCCACTTTGCTGAGCGTTTTTATCAGAAATGGGTGCTGGATTTTGTCAAGTGCTTTCTTAGTGTTCTATTGATATGATCATATGATTTTTATCTTTCATTTTGTTTATGTGGTGTACATTTATTGATTTGTGAATATTGTACCAGCCTTACATCCCTGGGCTGAATATCACTTTGTCATGGTGAATAATATTTTTAATATATTGCTGGATCTGGTTTGCTTATATTTTGTTGAGGATTTTGGCATCTATGTTGATCAGGGATATTGGCCTGTAGTTTTCTTTCTTTGTAGTGTCTTTATCTGGTTTTGGGATTAGGATTATGCTTGCCTCATAAAAGGAGCTTGGAAGTCTTCCTTCCTTCTGAATTTTTGGGAATAGTTTGAGGAGAATGGGTGTTAGTTTTTCTTTGAATGTTCAGTAAAACTCTACTTTGAAGCTGACCATACCAGGGCTTTTGTTTCCTGGGAGTTTATTGATTACAACTTCACTTTCCTTAGTTGTTATTCATCTGTTCAAGTTTTCTGACTCTTCCAAGTTCAGTTTTGGGAGACTGTGATTCTAGGAATTTGTTTATTTCACCTAGGTTGTCCAAATTGTTGGCGTATACTTGTTCATAGTATTTTCTTTTTTTCTTTTTTCTTTTTTTTTTTTATCCTCACCCGAGGACATTTTTTCATTTTTTGTTCACATAGAGTGGGAGAGAGAGAGAGGAAGAGAGAGAGAGAGAAACATCGATGTGAAAATGACACATCGAGTGGCTGCCACCCGCACGACCAACCAGGGCCGGGGACAAACTGCAACCGAAGTACATGCCCTTAGCGGGAACCGAACCCAGGTCTCTCTGGACCACAGGCCGACGCTCTACCCGCTGAGCCAAACCGGCCAGGGCCATAGTATATTCTAACAATCCTTTGTGTTTTTGTGGTGTCAGTTGTTACTTCTCCTCTTTCATTTCTGAGTTTGTTTATTTGGGATCTCTCTCTTTGTTTCTTGGTGAGTCTGGCTAAAGTTTCATCAACATTGTTTATCTTTTCTTTCTTTTTTTTATCCTCACCTGAGGGCATTTTTTGTATTTATGTTCAGATAGAGCGGAAGGGAGAGAGGGAGGAAGAGAGAGAGAGAGAAAAAAACATCAATTTGAGAGAGACACATCGAGTGGTTGCCACCCACAGGACCCCAACCAGGGCCGATGACAAACTGCAACTGAGGTACATGCCCTTAGAGGGACCTGGACCCGGGACTCTCTGGTCTGTGGTCTGATGCTCTAACCGCTGAGCCAAACCGGCCAGGGCTTGTTTATCTTTTCAAAGAACCAGCTCTTGGTTTCATTGAACTTTTGGATTATTTTAAAAATCTCCATGTCATTTATTTCTACTCTGACCTTTATTATTTCTTTCCCTCTACTTGCTCTGGGTTTTTCTTTTTGTTTATTTTCTAGTTCTTTAAGTTGTGAGGTTAGATATTCTATTAGAAATTTTTTTTGTTTCTTGAGGTAAGCTGTAATGCTATGAACTTCCCTCTCAGGACTGCTTTTGGTGCATCCCATAGATTTTGTGTTGTGTGTTCATTTTCATTGATTTCAAGGAAGTTTTCTTTCTTTCTTGATCTCCTTGGTATCCCTTCATTGTTAAATAACATGCTATTTAGTCTCAATGTATTTTACTGTTTTTGAGTGTTTTATTGTAATTAATTTCTAGTTTCATGCCATTGTAACCTGAGAAGATGCTTATTATGATTTTAGTCTTCTTGAACTTGTAGAGACTTAGTTTGTGTCCTAACATGTGGTCTATCTTTGAGAATGTCCCATGTGCACTTGAGTAGAATGTGTATTCTGCAGTTTTGGGGTGTAATTTTCTGTAAATATCTATTAAACTAATCTGATCTAGTGCGTCATTTAGGGTCTCTGTTTCCTTGTTAACTTTTTGTCTAGATCTATCCAGTGATGTCAGTGGGGTGTTGAAGTCCCCTGCAATAATTTTATTGCTGTCAATTTTCCTTTGAAGTCCTCCAGAAGTTTTAAATATAGTTTGGTGCTCCTATATTTGATGCATATATGTTTACCAAGGTTATATCCTCCTGTTGGATCGATCCACTTAATATATGTAGTGTCCTTCTCTGTCTCTTGTTATGGCCTTCAATTTGAAGTCTATTGTATGACATATGAGTATTGCTACCGAAGCTTTTTTTTTCTTCCATTTCCCTTTGCTTGGAAAATTTTTTTTCATCCCTTCACTTTGAACAGGTGTGAGTCTTTTGATGTGAGTTGGGTCTCTTGGAGACAATATATATATGAGTAATGCTTTCTTATCCATTCATCTACTCTGTGTCTTTTGAATGGGGCATTTAATTCATTTACATTTTTTTTGCAATTTTTATTAATTTCTTTTTGTTACAGATGTTCCTCCTTTTTAATCCATTTACATTTAAGTTTATAATTGATATGTACTTATTTATTGCCATTTTTATTTTTTATGCCTACATTTCTCTATTTCTTCTGCTTATTACAGCAGTCCTTTTAACATTTTTTCCCATGCTGGTTTGGTGCTAATATATTCTCTTAGCCTTTTTTTTTTTTTTTTTTTTTTTGGTCTGACAAGCTCTTTATTTCACCTTCTATTTTGACTGATAGCTTTGCTGAGTGAGTAGTCTTGGATTCAGACCCTTGTTTTTCATTACCTTGAATACTTCATGCCATTCTCTCCTGACCTATAGTGTTTCTGTTGATAAATCAGCTGATAACCCTATGGGGCTTCTTTGTAGGTTACCTGTTGCTCTTCTCTTGCTGTCTTTAAGATTTTCTATTTCCTTATTTCTTTTTATTTATTTATTTATTTATTTATTTATTTATTTATTTTTATTAATTTATTTTTGTTACAGAGGTTTCTCCTTTTTTTCCCCATTGACACCCTCCTCCCCATCCCTCCTCCCCTTCCCCCCACCCTGTCCCCAGCCTTGTTGTCCATGTCCATCACTTATGCATACATGTGCATAAGTTCTGTGGTTCATCTCCTCCCTCCCCCCCACCCCCTCTCCTGAGGGGTGTCAGTTTATACCCTACTTCCACGTCTCTGGGTCTACCCTGTTCCTCAGACTGCTATGTTCATTATATTCCACAAATAAGTGAGATCATGTGATATTTGTCTTTCTCTGCTTGGCTTGTTTCACTTAGGATAATACTCTCGAGGTCCCTCCACGTCGTCTCAAAGGATAAGAGATCTTTCTTTCTTACAGCTGCATAGTACTCCATTGTGTATATGTACCACAGCTTTTTTATCCATTCATCCACTGATGGACACTTGGGCTGTTTCCAGATCTTAGCTATTGTAAATAGTGCTGCTATGAACATGGGGGTACATGTATTTTTTCTGATTGGTGTTTCAGGCTTCTTAGGGTATATTCCTAGAAGTGGGATCACTGGGTCAAATGGCAATTCAATTTTTAATTTTTTGAGGTAACACCATAGTGTTTTCCACAGTGGCTGCACCAGTCTGCATTCCCACCAGCAGTGTACTAGAGTCCCCTTTTCTCCACACCCTCGCCAACACTTGTTGTTTGATGATTTGTTGATGGCGGCCATTCTGACAGGTGTGAGGTGATACCTCATTGTTGTTTTAATTTGCATCTCTCTGATGATTAATGGTGTTGAGCATTTCTTCATATGTCTCTTAGCCATTTGTATGTCCTTTTTGGAGAGGTGTCTATTTAGTTCCTCTGCCCATTTTTTAATTGGGTTCTTTGTCTTCCTTTTGTTGAGTTGTATGAGCACTCTGTATATTTTGGAAATTAACCCCTTATCTGATGTGTCATTGGCAATTATGCTCTCCCATGGAGTGGGTTCCCTATCTGTTTTGATGGTTGTTTCTTTTGCTGTGCAGAAGCTTTTGAGTTTGATGTAGTCCCATGTGTTCATTTTTCCCTTTGTTTCTGTTGCCTTAGGTGATGTATCAGTGAAGATTCTACTGCGTATGATGTCCGAAATTTTGTTGCCTACATTTTCTTCTAGGATTTTTATGGATTCACGAGTCACATTTAAGTCTTTTATCCATTTTGAGTTTATTCTTGTGTGTGGTGTAAGTTGATGGTCTAGTTTCATTTTTTTGCATGTAGCTGTCCAATTTTCCCAACACCATTTATTAAAGAGGCTATCTTTACTCCATTGTATGCTCTTGCCACCTTTGTCAAATATTAATTGAGCATAATGTCTTGGGTCAATTTCCGGATTCTCTGTTCTGTTCCACTGGTCTATATGCCTGTTCTTGTGCCAGTACCAGGCTGTTTTGATTACAGTGGCTTTGTAGTATAAGCTGATATCCGGTATTGTGATCCCACCTACTTTGTCCTTCTTTTTCAAGATTGCTGTGGCTATTCGGGGTCTTTTTTGGTTCCATATGAACTTTTGAAATATTTGTTCTAGTTCTGTGAAATATGTCACTGGTATTTTGATGGGGATTGCATTGAATCTATAGATTGCTTTGGGTAATATGGACATTTTAATGATGTTAATTCTTCCAATCCATGAACAAGGTATGTGTTTCCACTTTTTTATATCTTCCTCTATTTCTTTTTTCAATGTCCTGTAGTTTTCTGCAAATAGGTCCTTTACTTCTTTGGTTAGATTTATTCCTAGGTATCTTAATTTTTTTGCCGCAATGGTAAATGGTATTGTTTTTTTAGTTTCTCTTTCCGTGAGTTCGTCATTGGTGTATAAGAATGCCATTGATTTCTTGACATTAATTTTGTATCCTGCTACTTTGCCAAATTCATTTATTAAGTCTAGTAGATTTTTGATGGAGTCTTTAGGGTTTTCTATATATAATATCATATCGTCTGCGAATAGTGACAGTTTCACTTCTTCCTTTCCAATTTGGATTCCTTTTATTTTTTCTTCACGTCTGATTGCTGTGGCTAAGACTTCCAGTACTATGTTAAATAAGAGTGGCGAAAGTGGGCATCCCTGTCTTGTTCCTGTTCTTAAGGGAAATGTTTTTAGTTTTTGCCCATTGAGTATGATGTTGGCTGTAGGTCTTTCATATATGGCCTTTATTATATCAAGATATGATCCCTCTACTCCCAAATTGCTGAGCGTTTTTATCAGGAATGGGTGCTGGATTTTGTCGAATGCTTTTTCAGCATCTATTGATATGATCATGTGGTTTTTATCTTTCATTTTGTTTATGTGGTGTATCACATTTATTGATTTGCGAATGTTGAACCAGCCTTGCATGCCTGGGATGAATCCCACTTGGTCATGGTGAATAATTTTTTTGATGTATTGCTGGATCCGATTTGCTAGTATTTTGTTTAGGATTTTGGCATCTACATTCATCAGGGATATTGGCCTGTAGTTTTCTTTCTTTGTAGTGTCTTTTTCTGGTTTTGGAATTAGGATTATGCTGGCCTCATAAAACGAGTTTGGAAGTCTTCCTTCTTCTTGAATTTTTTGAAATAGTTTGAGGAGAATGGGTGTTAGTTCTTCTTTGAATGTTCGGTAAAACTCCCCCGTGAAGCCATCTGGGCCTGGGCTTTTGTTTGCTGGGAGAGTCTTGATTACATCTTCAATTTCCTCAGCTGTTATTGGTCTGTTCAAGTTTTCTATCTCTTCCCGGTCCAGTTTTGGGAGACTATGTGTTTCTAGAAATTTGTCCATTTCACTTAGATTGTCGAATTTGTTGCCATATAAATGTTCATAGTATTTGCTAATGATCCTTTGTATTTCTGTGGTGTCAGTTGTTACTTCTCCTCTTTCATTTCTGATTTTGTGTATTTGGGTTCTCTCTCTTTGTTTCTTGGTGAGTCTAGCTAAGGGTCCATCAATCTTGTTTATCTTTTCAAAAAACCAGCTCTTTGTTTTATTGATCCTTTGAATTGTTTCTCTGGTCTCTATGTCGTTTATTTCTGCTCTGATCTTTACTATTTCCTTCCTTCTATTTGCTCTGGGGTTTTCTTTTTGTTTGCTTTCTAGTTCTTTAAGTTGTGAGGTTAGATAGTCTATTAGAAATTTTTGTTGATTCTTGAGGTGGGCCTGTAGTGCTATGAACTTCCCTCTCAGAACTGCTTTCGCTGCATCCCATAGATTTTGTGTTGTTGTGTGTTCATTTTCGTTGGTTTCCAGGAAGTTTTTAATTTCTTCCTTGATCTCCTCGGTAACCCATTCATTGTTTAATAACATGCTATTTAGCCTCCATGTATTCAAATGTCGTTGCATGTTCTTTTTCCAATTGATTTCTAGTTTCATGCCATTGTGATCTGAGAAGATGCTTGATATGATTTCAATCTTCTTGAACTTGTAGAGACTTCGTTTGTGTCCTAACATGTGGTCTATCTTTGAGAATGTCCCATGTGCACTTGAGAAGAATGTGAATTCTATAGTTTTGGGGTGCAATTCTCTGTAAATATCTATTAAATCCATTTGGTCTAGTGCTTCGTTTAGAGTCTCTGTGTCCTTGTTAATTTTTTGTCTAGAGGATCTATCCAGTGATGTCAGCGGGGTGTTGAAGTCCCCTGTTATGATTGTATTGCTGTCAATTTCTCCTTTGAAGTCCTCCAGCAGATTTTTAATATATTTTGGTGCTCCTATATTCGGTGCGTATATGTTTACCAAGGTTATATCTTCCTGTTGGATAGATCCTTTCAATATTATATAGTGACCTTCTTTGTCTCTAGTAATGGCTTTCGTTTTGAAATCTATTTTATCAGATATGAGTATTGCTACCCCAGCTTTTTTTTCCTTTCCATTTGCTTGGAAGATTTTTTTCCATCCCTTCACTTTCAGCCTATGTGAGTCTTTTGTTGTGAGGTGGGTCTCTTGTAAACAGCATATATATGGGTTATGCTTTCTTATCCAATCCGCTACTCTGTGTCTTTTTATCGGAGCATTCAATCCATTTACATTTAAGGTGACTATTGATATGTACTTATTTATTGCCATTTTTGTTCAGTGTGGTTCTACTTTCCTTCCTATTTCTTCTACTAATTACAGCAGTCCTTTTAACATTTCTTGCAGTGCTGGTTTGGTGCTAATGTATTCCCTTAGCCTTTTTTTGTCTGAGAAGCTCTTTATTTGACCTTCTATTTTGAATGACAGCCTTGCTGGGTAGAGTAGTCTTGGATTCAGATTCTTGTTTTTCATGACCTTGATTACTTCATGCCATTCCCTTCTGGCCTGTAGTGTTTCTGTTGAGAAGTCAGCTGATAGCCTGATGGGGGTTCCTTTGTAGGTAACCTGTTGCTTTTCTCTTGCTGCCTTGAGGATTCTCTCTTTGTTTTTAATTTTTCGCATTTTAATTACTATGTGTCTTGGTGTGGGCCTGTTTGGATTCTTCTTACTTGGGACTCTCTGTGCTTCTTGAACTTGAATACCTTCTTTCTTCACCAAATTAGGGAAGTTTTCTGTCATAATTTCTTCAAATATATTCTCTAACCCTTGCTCATTTTCTTCTTCTTCAGGGACTCCAATTATGCGAATATTATTACGTTTCCAGTTGTCCCACAATTCTCTTAAGCTGTCTTCCTGTTTTTTCATTGTTTTTTCCTTTTGGTTTTCTGATTGGTTGATTTTTTCTACCCTGTCTTCTAATTCACTGATCCGGTCCTCAGCTTCCTCTACTCTGCTGTTTAGTCCTTCCAATGTGTTCTTCATTTCTGCTATGTCATTCTTCATTTCTTCTTGCTGCTGCTTCATTTCTTCTTGCTGCTTCTTCATTTCCACTTGGTTGGTTTTCAGTGTTTCTATGTCTTTGCTCATGGTGTGGATGTCTTTACTCAAGGTGTTGATGTCCTTACTCATGCTGTTGAGCTTCCTCAAGATCATGGCTCTGAATTCTAGCTCTGTTAACTTACTTAGTTCCGTTTCATTTATCTCATCTTCGGTAGAGGTCTCTTGTTCTTTCATTTGGGCTCTGTTTCTTTGTTTCCCCATTTTGGCTATCTCAGTGGTTTTTGGAGCCTGCCAAATTTTCCTGTGGATGTTGGTGTTCTGTTGTTTGTGGCTCCCTCTACTGGGTTTGGATGAGCGTGGGAGGACCCACGTTAAACAGCACCCTGGAGTCTTACCTTCCAGGGTATATTTGCAAGCCCAGCAAAGGTTAAGTTATCCTCCTGCTTTTTGCCTAGAGGCTATTAGTTGTGGTTGCTTGTAGAGCCTTGGGTTTTCAGTTGAATGAAAACCTCCCTCAGGTGTTCAGTGTGAGAGGATTTCCAGGGGGTAGGGCAGATGCTAGTAGTTAATGAGCCTCAGTTTGCATTTCAATGGCCCTCTAGGGTGTGAATGGTTCTCCGAGGGAGGGGCTGCAGCCTTTCCCCAGAGCCCTGGGGTGGAGTGAGACGACCAGGCCACAGTCCTGGGTGGCCGCAACTCAGCAAAAACTCTGAGCGCCCTCCAAATCCCAGGTGTCCCCACTCAGTTCCAGTCCAGTCCGCCCTCCCTCTGCCTGAGCCCAGGTGAGTGGCTGCGGCTATTTTAGCGCTCTGTCCCGGCCCTGCGCGGTGGAGCTGGTGCGGACTTCAGCGCTCTCTGCCCCGTCCCCGCGCGGTGCAGCTGGCGCGGACTACAGCGCTCTCTGCCCCGTCCCCGCGCGGTGCAGCTGGCGCGGACTTCAGCGCTCTCTGCCCCGTCCCTGCGCGGTGTAGCTGGGGCGGATTTCAGCTCTCTCTGCCCCGTCCCAGCGCGGTGGAGCTGGCGCCGCTCCAACCCCGAGGGCGGGCGCCGTCCGGCTAAGGGGCTAAGGCCGTTGCTGTCCGTGGGTTCCCAGCCCCCCTCTCGCGCCCTCGCAATCCTACCAGGATCGAGTCAGTGTCCCTGGTTGTATCGTCCTCGCAAGCTGCTTTTCTGTTGCTTTTTCCCGACGATTTGTCCTTATTTTAGTTGTAATTCCAGTTTGGTCCTGGGAGATGGTCTGTGTAGCTTCCATTCACTCCGCCGCCATTTTTCTTCCACATGTTATTTATTTTAAAACTGTTCTATGAACAAGAAGTGTCGGCAAGATGTAGAGAAAAGGAAGTCTTGAACTGTTGGTGGGAATGCAGATTGGTGTAATCACTGATTCAGCGGTTTCATTCCAGAGGCCTTTAGTTCTTCAGATAAAGCATGACATCTCACAGGACAGCCAAATGCTGGGCTTGGGGGAGGAGGGTGTTCCCTCATTCTTGGAAGATTTGGCACTCTGCTGGAATCTTGGAGACTGAATGGGTCATGTAGCAGGCAAACTGGAAGCAGAACAAAGTGCGCCTATTTCCTTATTTCTTTGGCATTTTAATTATGATGTGTCTTGGTGCGAGCATCTTTGAGTTCTTCTTGCTTGTGCTCTCTGTGCTTCCTGAACTTGTATGCCTTTTTCCTTCACCAAGTTAGGGAAGTTTTCTGCCACTATTTCTTCAAATAGATTCTCCAACCTTTGCTCACTTTCTTCTTTTTCTGGTACTCCTATGATATGGAGTTGTTAAGTTTCATGTTGCCCCACAGCTCTCTTAAATGGTCCTCCTGTTTTTTGTTTTTTTGTTCTTAATCCTCACCTGAGGATATTTTCCTATTTGTCTTCAGATAGAGTGGGAGGGAGGGAGAGAGAGATAAACATTGACATGAGAGGGACCCATCAACTGGTTGCCTCCTGCACAACCCTGACTAGGGCTTCGGACGAACCGCAACCGAGGTACGTGCCCTTGACTGGAATCGAACCCATGACTCATTGGTCTGTGGGCCAACGCTCTAGCTGCTGAGCAAAACTGGCAAGGGCTGTCCTGCTGTTTTTTAATTGTTTTTTCTTTTTGGTTCTCTGATTGAGTGATTTTTTTCTACCTTGTTTTTTAATTTGCTGATCCAATACTCAGCTTCCTCTAATCTGCTGGTTATTCAATCCAATGTGTACTTTATTTCTGTTATGTCATTCTTCATTTCTGCTTGGTTGTTTTTCATTTCCAATTGGTTGATTTTCATTGTTTCTATATCTTTACTAATGCTCTTGAGCTTCCTCATGATTATTACTCTGAACTCTGCATCTGATAACTTGCTTATCTCCATTACATTTAGCCCTTCTTTTGTAGAATTTTCTTGTTCTTTCATTTGGTATTTGTTTCTTCGTTTCACCATTTTGGCTGTCTCAGCAGGGTTTGGAGCCTGCCAAAATCTTCCTTTGAGTATTGATGTTCCATGGATTGTGGCTCCCTCTGCTGGGTTGGAATGAGTATGGAAGGGACCACGCTGAACACGAGCGACTGTCTTATGTTCCTGGGTAGAGTCACAAACCAGGCAAAGATTCAGTTATTCCTGACCCTTTGCCTGCAGGCTGACTGTTAGTCTCATTTACTTCATGAGCCTCAGGTTGTAGCCCACAGTTGAATGAAAAATCCCCTAGGTGGGCAGGGTAACAGGATTTCCAGCAGTGGGGCAATTGCTTCCCCCTGGGCTAAAGGTGCTTTGAGAGGAAAACTTTGCCTGAAGAAAATGCCCATCAGTAGATGAGTTGATAAAAAAAAAAAGCTGTGATATATTTACACAATGGAATATTATGCAGCTGTAAAAAAAAAAAAAAAGAAGGAAATCTTACCTTTTGCAACAGCATGGATGAACCTGGAGATTATTGTTGTAAGCAAAATAATCCAGTCAGAGAAAGACAAATACCATATGATCTCACTTATATGTGGAATCTAATGAAAAACATAGACTGATAAACAAAATAGAACCAGAGGCATAGACACATGGAATAGACTGACAGAGGTCAGAGGGGAGGTGGGTGGGGAGAACTGGATGAAATAAGTTAAATAGATTCGCTAAAAACATATATGCATAGCCCATGGACACACAACAGTGCAGTGATGGTCAGAAGGAGGGTGGGTGAGCAAGGGCTGGGGGGAGGTGAGCGAAGGAGGGGGGAAATAGGGGATATCTGTAGTAGTGTCAACAATTCAAAAAAAATTAAGATTTAAAAAAAGAATAAGATCACTAGTAGTTGAAAAAATTAATATCATACACCTTCTAATAATATGCACTATGGTATATCTGCTGAAAATGCAAACTTGAAACATACATACATATGCACATACACAGAGAAGGTAAACATAATAAAATGTTAACCATTGAGGATTCTGAGTGAAGTCTGTCCAGGAATTCTGGATATCATTTTTACAAGTTTTCTGTATGTTTAGAAGCATTTCAAAATAAAAGGTGAAAAATCCTATGTGCCACTTGGAACAATGCCCAAGAAGAAAGGAGTCCAGGGCATCACTGGAATCAGGACACTATCCCCTAGGACTCCAGTCCCTCTGGCTCTTGGACACACAGCTCCCCAAAGGGTAGTCAGAAATTAACCAGAAGCTGAGGGACTTTGTTTCAGTCTCTCATTAGTAATTATGTGTTATCTTTGGACTCATTCCTCTAGAGCTGGTTAAGGAAAATAAAAGTGTGTAGAAGTGCCAAGGCCACAGATATTTCTTTTAGCTGTCTGTGTGTTAGGCCTCCTGAAGAAAACCTGAGATTTACGCAACAGTCTGGAGCAGAAGGTGTCTGACGGACCAATGCCAGGCATAGGTCAGAGGAGCTGGAAATCTGCACTTGGCCATGAATCAGCCTGTGTGCTGGTGGGTTCATGTATGAGTCTATGCATCCATGACTGTGGGTGTCTGCATGTACTGTGTATGCTGTATACCTGCTGTTTGATAGTTGCATGTGTGTATGTGCTGAGTATCTGACTCCCAGCCTGACCCTTTTCCTGAGTTAGACCTAATCTGGGCCCTGTTTCAGCGCATGTAGACAAGTTGTCAGCCTCCCTGGGTGTGGCCAGGGACTCCTGATTCATGCCTGTGATGGTCAACACTGGCATCACAGCTGAGCACCAGGAGTGAGACTTGTTTCTGCTGCTGGACGAGAAAATGCCCGACTTCACGGGGAAGCAAAGTCAGGTCCGAGAGGGCTCAGAACCTTGCTCAGCATGAGTGAGCTGTGTTTGTGGGTGACACACTCGTGTGTGAGAGCAGGAAGGTGTGTTATTTGGTTTTCTCTGTGTGTGTGACCATGTGTGTGTGACCATGTGCATGGGGTGTTGTTGCTGGCTTAATGACTGTCCTGTAACTGAACAGACTTAATGCCCCATGCTGACTGCCTCCCTCAGCAAGGGGATGGTCAGATAGGACTAAGCACACCTGTCATTAATAGGAGGGTGTGTGCTGCTTGTTGTAGTGGGTATGTGGCGGCGTATGCATGTGTGTTGTTGGTATGTGTTTCCTGTGGTATTTTTTACTTGTTTGTGGTCTTGTGTGTTTTTGGTGATGTGTGTGCATAGTGCATGAGTTATGTCTATGTGGTGAGTTGACTGTTTACCAGGTGTGTCATGAGTCAGGTGTATTCATGTGCATTTTGAGTGCGGTTTTTAGGTGAGTGGTCCATCATTGTGTGTTGTGTATATCTCACTTTGTGTGATATTTATGACTTCTATGTAGGTATATATGTGTTTATTAGCTAAATCACATATTGGTTATTCTTCCCTTACAATGGAGATGGGGTCACAGGTGACTGGAATCCTCAAATCAGCAGTGTGTGTGTGTGTGTGTGTGTGTGTGTGTGTGTGTGTGTGTATAGCTTGATCTGCATACATGTACTCAACAACTTCCTTAACTGTTCGTCTTCTTGGGCACCATTAGCTGAGATAACCAAACTCTAGGCAACTCCTTTTTTCTTGAAATAGATCTGCTATCATTTCCACGTACCTCAGTGGGACTGAGTGGATCAGAATTGTGCAACCTCTTCTTTACTTTCACTGAACATTCCAGGCAAAATGAACTCCGGGCAACATTCTGTGTGAAGTTATTGGGCAGAACCATTATCAAATAGTGGGAAGATCTTGGGAAAGTGACTTAAATTTTTGGCCTCAGTTTCTACGGTTTTAAAATGGAAAGAATTATGACTGGCCGGTGTGGCTCGGTGGATTGAGCATCATCCCATGGACCAAGAGGTCCCTGTTCGATTCCCAGTCAGGGCACATGCCTGGGTTGCGGGCTTAATCCCCAGTAGGGGGCATGCAGGAGGCGGCTAGTTGTTTCTCTCTCACATCGATGTGTCTTTCTCTCTCCCTTCCCCTGTCTCTAAAAACTCAATAAAAACATATTTTAAGAGGGAGTCAATGGGGGAAGAAAAGGGACATCTGTAATGCTTTCAACAATAAATAAATAAATAAATAAATAAATAAATAAATAAATAAATAAATAAATAAATAAAATGGAAAGAATGATACTTGCCTTGTGAATCCTAGAGGCCCTCAGTAAGAGTTGCTGTATACAAAAATGTGAATGTATTTGAGAATTTTTTGTCAGTTGGCAAGTATACACATATGATGGAATGAAATTATCTAGTAAGGGGAGTAAAACATTCTGGACAACTTTGGGTCCTCACAGCTCTAAAACAATATGTTGTGTTTCACTTGCATAACCAACAAAAGGGCCATTTCCATGTGAAATGTAAAGACCATGAGTTCTGATAACAGTGATGTATTAGACGGAACCCCATGAATTAGCTAATAGTTTGTAATTCTTAATTTATAGAAAATGGCAATACATATATATCAAATTATATACATTACATATCACATGGATTATGAATACACATATGCACGTGTGTGTATGCCCTTCTGTCCCCAGCGTACAGTGTGCGCCTACAGAATATGTATCATTTCTTAAGTGCTAAAATAGGTAAAAGGATACAAATTGTTAGTGCAGCTGTGAAGAGGTTTTAGAATCTGGGAATGGAAGGTGGATATGTGGATTTAATTAGGACATGAAGATAAAGACCATAGCCCAGAAACCAAATGTTCACAAAAATGTTCAGCATTATTATGAAAGATAGTTTTGGACTATTCTGATTTCAGAGCTATTCTGTCATCAAGTGGCTCTAAGTGGCCACCCATTTCTGGAGTGTCTGGGAGTTTACAGGTGTGGGTCAGGGGCACCCAGCAGGTTCACAGAAGGAGTGTGACTGCTCTCCAAAAAGGCCACTCAGCTCTGCAGTCTCATGTTACTTTAAGGCAGAAACAATTGACACCAGTTTGCAGAAGCTCATCTTCTATTTCTTCCAAAGTGAATTATTATGGTTTAGGTCTGGCCTGGTATAGAAATTTTCCCTCCAAGCTCATCAAGATCTTAACTCACAGAAATGGAGGTCATTTCTTCTCTCATTTACTGCTGCTTCTCAGTCCTTAGTAGATCTCCTGATATAGACTTGATATTCAATAAACAATGGTGAATGAAACAGTGGACAGCCTCTTGCTTCTGTGCAATGAGGTCTTATTAGCTGCTTTAGGGGTGTAATGATTCCTGGAACAGACATGGATAGAGGGAATAGGCACCAATCCACAGGTGTGAGAAATTAATAGGAATGTAGTTAAAATTCATGTCCCAGAAAATTACAGTAGGAAATGTGATGGTCCTAGTCATCCTACCTAAGTTCCTCAGATTCCCAACCCATCTTCATCCCCAGCAGACAGGAAAGCAGCATGAGGCCTGAGAACCAGAGCAGCGTGTCCAAGTTCCTCCTCCTGGGGCTCCCCATCCAGCCAGGGCAGCAGGGCGTGTTCTTCTTCCTGTTCCTGGGCATGTACCTGACCACGGTGCTGGGCAACCTGCTCATCATCCTGCTCATCAGGCTGGACTCTCACCTGCACACGCCCATGTACTTCTTCCTCAGCCACTTGGCCTTCTCTGACATTGCTCTTTCCTCTGTCACTGTCCCAAAGATGCTCGTGAACATGCAGACTCTGCAACAATCTATCTCCTATGTGGGGTGTACTACTCAGTTGTGTTTTTTCATACATTTTGGTTGTCTTGACAATTTTATTCTGGCAGTGATGGCATATGACAGGTACGTGGCCATCTGTCACCCTCTGCACTACACCACCATCATGCGGGAGGGGCTGTGCACACTGATGATGGCTGTCTCCTGGATTCTCACCAGTGTTCATGCCCTCTTGCACACCTGCCTCTTGGTCCGCCTGTCATTCCCTGTTGACAATACAATCACCAACTTCTTCTGTGACCTCACTGCACTCCTGAAGCTGAGCTGCTCAGACATCTCCCTCAATGAGCTGGTTGTATTTACTGAGGGAGGAGTGCTTTTCTTGCTGCCATTTGGCACTGTTTTCGGCTCATATATCTGCATAGGGACCATCATCCTGAGGGTCCCCTCCACTAAGAGACTCTTAAGAGCCTTTTCTACCTGTGGCTCCCACCTCTTTGTGGTGTCTTTGTACTATGGGACAACTGCAGCTGTTTACTTTTTCTCCTCATCATGGGATTCCAAACACATAATTGCTTCGGTCATATATGCGGTAGTTACCCCCATGCTGAACCCCTTCATTTACAGCCTGAGGAACAGAGATATTAAACAGGCCTTAGAAATGTGTTTCAATAGAGTTAAGTTCTTTAAGGGGCAATCATGAAATCCTCTTGTTGCAATCAGGAGCACAGTGAGAAATGTCTCCTAAAATTATACTATGGTCGACATCTCCTTATAACTATAATAGAATATGTATTCTGTTTCATGTACAAGACTTGTTCATGTGTCAACTAGGTCAATTTGCTACTTGGATTGTTAATAATTCTTTCTTCCCAACTGATATTTTTTGCTTGTTCATCATCTCCCACAAAATCTATGCAAAATCTTATGCAAAACATGTTACACTATTATAATTGCGAATTTGCCTCTTTCTGTCTTGATATATGTCAGCTTTTGCTCACGTAATTTTAATTTTATTTTATAGAAGACTCACTTATTCAGCATCAATATCTGTTCCTGGAGAACTTTCTTTTGTTTGGTTTTTAAAAATTAATTCTGGGTTTCGTTGGCTTCAAGCTGCTCGTGTGCATCTCTTCCCAACTGACATTCAATGACTTCGTGTTGGCTGACTGCAATCCGCAATGATAAGAATAATTACACTATTAAAATTGGTATGTGCTACAAAGCAAGGCTGTTAGAAAAAGAGAGTGACTTTTTAAAAATGAATTTAAGAGCACACCACTTCATTTATAATTAAGAAGTTTATAGGAATGGATCCTACCTTAACACGTCATCTAAATCTGATATCAATATAGATACTTTCTATCTGTATGTATAGATACAGATTCAGATACAGATAGAAATACAGTACAGTACAGGTAGTAAAAGTGCAGCTTTCTTGTGGTTGGTGTTTACCTGGTATTTCTTTTCCATCACTTTAAACTTTTCTATGTCTTTATATCTGTGAGGTATTTGATGTTCACAGTGTAAGTTAAATTTCGTTCTTTTGATGCAGGGTAACTATTATTATATTTCTGGAGAATTTAATGTATTGACATCTAATGTAATCATAATACATTTAAATCGATATTTTCCATATTGCTATGTTTTTTATTTAATATATCTGTTTCACATTTATTTTGTCTTGTCTTTCTCCTTTTAGTTTAATTAAATATATATTTGTGCCAGGCCAGTGTGGCTCAGTGGTTGAGCATTGACCCATGTACCAAGAAGTCGCCAGTTTGATTCCCAGTCAGGGCACATGCTCAGGTTGTGGGCCCGATCCCCAGTGGGGGGCATGCAGGAGGCGGCCAATTGATATTCTCTCTCATCGATGTTTCTATCTCTCTCTCTCTAAAACAATAAAGGAAAAAAATTTTTTTTAAATTTTGTTATTCCATTTTTCCTCTATTTACTTCCTGATTATATATATATTATTATTATTATTTTATAATTATTTTCTGTGCTGTATGCAGACATTACTTTCTACTTTCTTTTAAAATTTTATATAGTTTAAATACAAAATATAAAATTTACCATTTTGGCCATTGGAGGTATACAATTCAGTGGCATTTAGGATATTCATTACCAAGACCTCATTCTAAGACCCTAAAAAATACCTCTATAAAACATCAAAGCAGAGACTGGAAAATGGCGGTGGAGTGAATGGAAGCTACACAGACGATCTCCCAGGATCAAACGGGAATTACAACTAAAATAAAGACAAAACATCGGGAAAAAGCAACAGAAAAGCAGCGGGAGAGGACCATACAACCAGGGACACTGAATGAACCTGGTAGGATCTGCGGAGGCGCGTGAGGGTGGCGGGCTGGGAGCCCACGGACAGCAGCGACCTTGGCTGTGAACTGCAGCCCGGCTGGAAGCGGCTGCCCCGGCGGGAAGCGGCTGCCCCGGCGGGAAGCGGCGCCCCAGCTGGGAGCTGCTGCCCCGGCGGGAAGCGGCGCCCCGGCTGGAAGCGGCTGCCCCGGCGGGAAGCGGCTGCCCCGGCGGGAAGCGGCTGCCCCGGCGGGAAGCGGCGCCCCGGCGGGAAGCGGCTGCCCCGGCGGGAAGCGGCTGCCCCGGCGGGAAGCGGCTGCCCCGGCGGGAAGCGGCGCCCCGGCGGGAAGCGGCGGCCCCGCCCGTAAGCGGCGGCCCCGCCCGTAAGCGGCGGCCCCGGCTGGTAGCGGCGGAGGCGGCGCCCGCCCTCGGGGATAAGAGCACCAGCTGCTCCACAGCGCAGAGAGCCGGGACAGAGCGCTAAATAGCCACAGCCACTCACCTGGGGCTCCGACAGAGGGAGGGCGGACTGGACTGGAACTCTGAGGGGACACCTGGGATTTGGAGGGCGCTCAGAGTTTGTGCTGAGCTGTGGCCACAAAGGACGGTGGTGGTCAGCCCCTCCTTCCCGATTGCACAGACCTGCAGCCAAGTTTGCTCCTTCCCGGAGCTGTGGAAGCCCCTCCCTCGGAGATTCCCAGGTGAGGTAAAGGGGTAAAGAACTGCAAATTGAGGCTCATTAACAACCAGCATTGGCCCCACCCTCAGAAACCCTCTTACACTGTAAACATCTGAGGGAGGTTCTCATTCAACTGAGATCCTAAAGCTTTTCAAGTAACTGAGGCTAATAGCCTCCAGGCAAAAAGCTAGAGCATAACTAAACCTTTCCTGACCTTGCATAGCTACCCAGGAAAGTGAGACTTGATAGTGGTGTTGAAGGAGGGCCCTCCACGCTCATCCAAACCCAGTAGAGGGAGCCACAAGTAGCAGAACACCAACACCCACAGGGAAAATTTGGCAGGCTCCAAAACCCACTGTGATAGCAAAAATGGTGAAACAAAGAAACAGATCCCAAATGAAAGAACAAGAGAACTCCACCGAAGATGAGATAAATGAAATGCAGCTAAGCAAATTATCAGAGGGAGAGTTCCGAGCCATGATCTGGAGGAAACTAAACAGCATGAGTAAGGACATCAACACCATGAGTAAAGATATAGAAACACTGAAAACCAACCAAGTGGAAATGAAGAATGACATAGCAGAAATAAAGAACACATTGGAAGGATTGACCAGCAGAGTAGAGGAAGCAGAGGACCGGATCAGTGAATTAGAAGACAGAGTAGAAAAAATCAATCAATCAGAAAACCAAAAGGAAAAAACAATGAAAAAACAGGAAGATAGCTTAAGAGAACTGTGGGACAACTGGAAACGTAATAACATTAGAATTATTGGAGTCCCCGAAGAAGAAGAAAATGACCAAGGGTTAGAGAATATATTTGAAGAAATAGTGACAGAAAACTTTCCTAATCTGGTGAAGAAAGAAAGCATTCAAGTTCAAGAAGCACAGAGAGCCCCAAGTAAGAAGAACCCAAGCAGGCCCACACCAAGACACATAATAATTAAAATGCCAAAAATCAAAGACAAAGAGAGAATCCTAAAGGCAGCAAGAGATAAGCAACAGGTTACCTACAAAGGAAACCCCATTAGGCTATCATCTGACTTCTCAACAGAAACACTACAGGCCAGAAGGGAATGGCATGAAGTAATCAAGGTCATGAAAAACAAGGATCTGAATCCAAGACTACTCTATCCAGCAAGGCTATCATTCAAAATAGAAGGTCAAATAAAGAGCTTCCCAGACAAAAAAAGGCTAAGGGAATATATTAGCACCAAACCAGCACTGCAAGACATGTTAAAAGGACTGCTATAATTATGAGAAGAAATAGAAAGATAATTAGAACCACACTGTACAAAAATGGCAATAAATAAGTACATATCAATAATCACCTTAAATGTAAATGGACTGAATGCTCCAATAAAAAGACACAGAGTAGCTGACTGGATAAGAAAGCATGATTCACACATATGTTGCTTACAAGAGACCCACCTCACAACAAAAGACTCACATAGGTTGAAAGTAAAGGGATGGAAAAAAATCTTCCAAGCAAACGGAAAGGAAAAAAAAGCTGGGGTAGCAATACTCATATCTGATAAATTAGATTTCAAATTGAAGACCATAACTAGAGACAAAGAAGGCCACTACATAATATTGAAAGGGTCTATCCAACAGGAAGATATAACCTTGGTAAACATATATGCACCCAATATAGGAGCACCAAAATATATTAAAAATCTTCTGGAGGACTTCAAAGGAGAAATCGACCACAATACAATCATAGCAGGAGACTTCAACACCCCACTGACATCACTGGATAGATCATCTAGACAAAAAATCAACAAGGAAACAGAGACTCTAAATGAAGCACTAGATCAAATGGATTTAATAGATATATACAGAGAATTACACCCCAAAACTGCAGAATTCACATTCTTCTCAAGTGCACATGGGACATTCTCAAAGATAGACCATATGTTAGGGCACAAACTAAGTCTCTACAAGTTCAAGAAGATTGAAATCATATCAAGCATCTTCTCAGACCACAATGGCATGAAACTAGAAATCAATTGCAACAAGAACATGCAAAAACATATGAACACATGGAGGCTAAATAGCATGTTACTGAACAATGAATGGGTTACCATGGAGATCAAGGAAGAATTTAAAAAATTTCTGGAAACCAATGAAAATGAACACACAACAACGCAAAACCTATGGGATACTGCGAAAGCAGTTCTGAGAGGGAAGTTCATAGCACTACAGGCCCACCTTAAGAAAGAAGAAAAATTTCTAATTGACTACCTAACCTCACAACTTAAAGAACTGGAAAGCAAACAAAAAGAAAACCCTAGAGCAAGTAGAAGGAAGGAAATAGTAAAGATCAGAGCAGAAATAAACGACATGGAGACCAAAAAAACAATTCAAAGGATCAATAAAACAAAGAGCTGGTTTTTTGAAAAGATAAACAAGATTGATGGACCCTTAGCTAGACTCACCAAGAAACAAAGAGAGAGAACCCAAATACACAAAATCAGAAATGAAAGAGGAGAAATAACAACTGACACCACAGAAATACAAAGGATCATTAGCAAATACTATGAACATTTGTATGGCAACAAATTCGACAATCTAGGCGAAATGGACACATTTCTAGAAACACATAGTCTCCCAAAACTGAATCGGAAAGAGATAGAAAACTTGAACAGGCCAATAACAATGAAGGAAATTGAAGATGTAATCAAGACTCTCCCAGCAAACAAAAGCCCAGGCCCTGACGGCTTCACGGGGGAGTTTTACCGAACATTCAAAGAAGAACTAACACCCATTCTCCTCAAACTATTCCAAAAAATTCAAGAAGAAGGAAGACTTCCAAACTCGTTTTATGAGGCCAGCATAATTCTCATCCCAAAACCAGAAAAAGACACTACAAAGAAAGAAAACTACAGGCCAATATCCCTGATGAACATAGATGCCAAAATCCTGAACAAAATACTAGCAAATCGGATTCAGCAATACATCAAGAAAATTATTCACCATGACCAAGTGGGATTCATCCCAGGGATGCAAGGATGGTACAATATACGCAAATCAATAAATGTAATACATCACATAAACAAAATGAAAGATAAAAACCATATGATCATATCAATAGATGCTGAAAAAGCATTTGACAAAATCCAGCACCCATTTCTGATAAAAACGCTCAGCAATTTGGGAATAGAGGGATCATATCTCAACATTATAAAGGCCATATATGAAAGACCTACAGCCAACATCATACTCAATGGACAAAAACTAAAAGCATTTCCCTTAAGAACAGGAACAAGACAAGGATGCCCACTTTCACCACTCTTATTCAACATAGTACTGGAAGTCTTAGCCACAGCAATCAGACGTGAAGAAAAAATAAAAGGGATCCAAATTGGAAAGGAGGAAGTGAAACTGTCATTATTCGCAGATGACATGATATTATACATAGAAAACCCTAAAGACTCCATCAAAAATCTACTAGACTTAATAAATGAATTTGGCAAAGTAGCAGGATACAAAATTAACGTCAAGAAATCGACGGCATTCTTATACACTAATGATGAACTCACAGAAAGAGAAACTAAAAAAACAATCCCATTTACCATCGCGGCAAAGAAATTAAGATACCTAGGAATAAACTTAACCAAAGAAGTAAAGGACCTATTTGCAGAAAACTACAAGACATTGAAAAAAGAAATAGAGGAAGATATAAAAAAGTGGAAGCACATACCTTGTTCATGGATTGGAAGAATTAACATCATTAAAATGTCCATACTACCCAAAGCAATCTACAGATTTAATGCAATCCCCATCAAAATACCAACGACATATTTCACAGAACTAGAACAAATACTTCAGAAGTTCATATGGAACCAAAAAAGACCCCGAATAGCTACAGCAATCTTGAAAAAGAAGGACAAAGTAGGAGGGATCACAATACCGGACATCAGGTTATACTACAAAGCTACCGTAATCAAAACAGCCTGGTACTGGCACAAGAACAGGCACATAGACCAGTGGAACAGAACAGAGAATCTGGAAATTGACCCAAGACATTATGCTCAATTAATATTTGACAAAGGTGGTAAGAGCATACAATGGAGTAAAGACAGCCTCTTCAATAAATGGTGTTGGGAAAATTGGACAGCTACATGCAAAAAAATGAAACTAGATCATCAACTTACACCATACACAAGAATAAACTCAAAATGGATAAAAGACTTAAATGTGACTCATGAATCCATAAAAATCCTAGAAGAAAATGTAGGCAACAAAATTTCAGACATCACACGCAGCAAAATTTTCACTGATAAATCACCTAAGGCAAGAGAAATAAAGGAAAAAATGAACACATGGGACTACATCAAACTCAAAAGCTTCTGCACAGCAAAAGAAACAACCATCAAAGTGGAAAGGCAACCCACTGTATGGGAGAGCATAATTGCCTATGATATATCAGATAAGGGTCTAATTTCCAAAATATATAGAGTGCTCATACATCTCAACAAAAGGAAGACAAAGAACCCAATTAAAAAATGGGCAGAGGAACTAAATAGACACCTCTCCAAACAGGACATACAAATGGCCAAGAGACATATGAAGAAATGCTCAACTTCACTAATCATCAGAGAGATGCAAATTAAAACAACAATGAGGTATCACCTCACACCTGTCAGAATAGCCGCCATCAACAAAGCATCAAACAACAAGTGTTGGCGAGGATGTGGAGAAAAGGGGACTCTAGTACACTGCTGGTGGGAGTGCAGACTGGTGCAGCCACTATGGAAAACACTATGGTGTTACCTCAAAAAATTAAAAATTGAATTACCATTTGACCCAGTGATCCCACTCCTAGGAATATACCCTAAGAAGCCTGAAACACCAATCAGAAAGAATACATGTACCCCCATGTTCATAGCAGCGCTATTTACAATAGCTAAGATCTGGAAACAGCCCAAGTGTCCATCAGTAGATGAATGGATAAAAAAGCTGTGGTACATATACACAATGGAGTACTATGCAGCTTTAAGAAAGAACGATCTCTTATCCTTTGCGTCGACATGGGAGGACCTGGAAACTATTATCCTAAGTGAAACAAGCCAAGCAGAGAAAGACAAACATCATATGATCTCACTAATTTCTGGAATATAATGAACATAACAGGGGGAGGAGCAGGGTAGTCCCGGGGACGTGGAAGTGGGGTACAGACTGACATCTGCCAGAAGAGGGGGTGGGGGAGGGGAGCGATGAACACAGAACTTGTACGCATGAACTCATAACCAATGGACATGGACAACAAAAATGGGGACGGGGCAGGGAGGGAGGGGGAGGGGGTGTCAATGGGGGGAAAAAGGAGAATCATCTGTAACAAAAGTAAATTAATAAAAAAAAAAAAAAAAAAAAAAAAAAAACATCAAAGCAATTGAGTATTTGGCAATAGTGACATAAATATGAACAATGATATCTATGAATCAATATGGAGAAATATCAGGATATATTGGTAAGTGGAGAAAAAGCAATGTATGAAAGAGCATGTATAGCACACTACTTTTAAATAAAAAGGAAGGTGAAATATAAATACATATGTCTTCTCATCTGAGCAAAAAGAAACACAGGAAGAAGAAATTAGAAACTAATGAGATTGTTTACCTACAGGAGGTGGGGCAGAAGGGATGGGAGGTGAGTAGAATTAGTTGTGTAGTTCTGACTATGCTGACTTTTGCCACTAAAAATAAACAGAGGAGGTGGTGAATTAAGCAAAATAGAATAAAACAAAACAAATGAACCTAACTATAGTTCAAATTAATACCATAATCAGACTAAAAGGGAAAATAAAATAAGTGACCTAAGTAATTCTTGAACCCAGAATTATGTCTATATACTCTCACAAAAACAAAACAAAACAAAAATCTCAAAACACAGTTTTAAGCTGTAGTGTGTCATTAACAGTGGTATGAGTTCAAGACTTGACAAACAACTCACCATGTATCCAAAGATTCGGCAAATAAGTCAACACTGAGTGACTCTCACTCTGGGGAAGGAGCTATGTCCATGGTAAAGGAGAGGCTGTAAAGAACTCCACGGTGTCAAACTAGAATGGGAGATATCAGTTCAAACTCATGGGTTTTACAGTGTATACATAGATTGCAATTTATATTTTATATATCAACATCTATACTGTTTCCATCCCCCATTCTTTCTGTCCCATTCCTGACCCACCTCCTGTGGGTAAACATTCCTTTTTGTTTCTTAGTTTCTAGTTATTACTTCTTGTGTTTCTTTTATCTGTATTTCCCAGCTGGCTTCTCAGAGAGAATTTAGAATCATTGTAGGCAATAAACACAGCTAAAGCTTCAAAATAAATGACAACCGTATTCTCTTATTCTCAGAGAATAAGTAAGAATCCATGAGTCTCTAATGGTAGAAGTAAATAAATAAATAAATAAATAAATAAATAAATAAATAAATAAATAAAACAATCCAGTGGGGAATAAGGGTAAGTTCCTTCTCATAGGAGAATACAACTAATAAATATGTAAGAAATGATAGAATTAGAACAATCACTATTTGCTTTACATTTGCGACAACTTTCTCATAAAAATATCACCAATGTATGTTGAATATAGTGGGTGAAACTTTAGTAAGAAAAACTTATGTTTATGTGGTATCAAATTATCACTTCAGTGATACCTATTAATTATAAAGTTAAAATAGTAACTTAAAAAAATGCTGACTTTGCAGCAGAAAACTTGGCACACCCCACCTTAGCCAACAGATCACAAATAAAAACACTAGTAAGGGGAAATATTATTTTCAAATGCCTTCTGAAAATATTCACTGTGGTATATCAGCTATAAATCTAAGCCTGAAGTATACATACATACACACACACAGAAGGTAAATATAGTAAAGTGTTACCCATTGGGAATTGGGCTGAAGCCTGTCCTTTATTAATAATGTCAGTTTTTAAACTTTTCTATATCTTTGAAATAATTTCAGAATAAAAGGTGGAAAGTCCTTTGTCCTAGCTGGAACAATGCTCAAGAAGAAAGGAGTCCAGGACATGACTGGAATCAGGACACTGTCCCCTAGGACTCCCTGGATCTTGGACACACAGCTCCCCAAAGGGCAGTCAGAAACTAGCTGGAATCTTGGGGACTTTCTCTCAGTCTCTCATTAGTAACTATGTGTTATCTTTGGACTCATTTCTCTGGAGCTGGTTAAGGAAAATGAAAGTGTGTAGAAGTGCCAAGGCCACAGATATTTCTTCTAGCTGTCTGCGTGTTGGGCCTCCTGAAGAAAACCTGAGAGGTGGGCAACAGTCTGGAGCAGAAGGTGTCTGACGGACCAATGACGGGCACAGGTCAGAGGAGCTAGAAATCTGCACTTGGCGATGGATCAGCCTGTGTGCTGGTGGGTTCATGTATGAGTCTCTGCATCCATGACTGTGTGTGTTCTGTGTGTGTGTGTCTGCGTATACTGTGTATGCTTGTGTATGTGCTATTTGATAGTTGCATGTTGTGTGTGTGTGTGTGTGCTGTGTATCTGACTCACAGCTCTGTTTTAGCACTTATAGACCAAGTTATCAGCCTCCTGACATGAGTAGGGACTCCTGATTCATGCCTGTGATCGTAAATACTTGCACCAGAGCTGAGCACCAGGAGTGAGACTGTTGTCTCTGCTGCAGACAAGAAGATGCCTGACCTCACAGGGAACCAAGGTCAGGTCAGAGAGGGCTCAGACCTCTGCTCAGCAGCGTGTGCTGGGGCACACGTGAGCTGTGTCTGTGGGTGACACACTCGTGTGTGAGAGCAGGAAGGTGTGGTTTTGTTTTTCTGTGTGTATGTGACCGTGTGTGTGACCATGTGCATGGGGCGTTGGTGGTGGTTTAATGACTGTCCTGTGACTGAATAGGCTTATTGCCCCATGCTGACTGTCTCCCCCAGGAAAGGGATGTCAGAAGGGGGGGAATCATGCCTGTCATTAATAGGAGGGTATGTGCTGCTTGTTGTAGTTAGTGTGCCCTGGGTGTGCATATGTTTTGTTGGTGTGTTTCTTGTGAGACTTTTGAATTGTGTGTGGCCTTGTGTTTTTCATACTCTTTGGTTCTCTTGACAATTTTCTTCTTGCAGTGATGGCATATGACAGACACATGACCACCTGTCATCCTCTGTACTACACCACCATCATGCGGGAGGGGCTGTGTGTGCTGTTTGTGGCTGGCTCCTGGATGGTTTCCTGTGGTAGTGCCCAGGTGAACACTCTCCTCTTGGTCCCACTGTCCTTCTGCGCTGACAACATCATTCCCCCACTTTTTCTGTAGCCTCCCCATTCTACTCAAGTTGTCCTGCTCAAACACCTCTGTCAATGAGCTGGTCATACTCACTGCAGGGTCTGTGGTTGTCATTTTTCCTTTGACTGGCATCCTGGGCTCTATGTCTGCATTGTGGCCTCCATCCTGAGTGGCCCCTCCACCAAAGGGATCTGAAAAGCCTTGTCCACCTTTGGCTCCCACCTGTGTGTGGTGTCTGTCTTCTTTGAAACAATCATGGTTCTGTACTTTTTCTCCTCATCAAACAACTCCAGTGACAAAGACATGATTGCCTGAGTGATGTACACAGTGGTGACCCCCATGCTGAACCCCTTCATCTACAGCCTGAGGAACAGAGACACGAAATTGGCTCTGGAGATTCTTTTCAGAACAATATCCTTGTTGCCAAGTGAGAATCATCTAATTGGGTTCTTATTTCAACCACTGACCTTGTCAGAGATCCTGAAAAATGACGTGTTGACCACTCACGTCTCGAGCATCCTCCTCACTGTCCTTATTCAATCTAATCCCTTTCACTTTAGTCATATCTGCTGTCCATTTATTCTTCCATAATCCAAAATATGGCATTGCCCATAACACACATTTCTCTTGTAGTCTTCAAATTCCGTATTAGTGAGGCTTGGATTGATCATTCTAAACAGCTTGCACTGTCGTCTCATCTTCCTGAGGAGTGATGAAAGACTTGCTAAAATCACAAAACAACCAACCACTTTCTCAAAAGAAAAATGACACTGGAATATTATGCTTCCTTTTTTTATATATGTTAAGGATATTTTTTAAAAATTTACCTTTATTGATGAAAATATTATAGATGTCCCTCCTTTTTCCCCCCCATGATACCCTCCTCCCCACTCCCGCCACCCCCGCTCTTGCCTTCACTGCACTGTCTGTGTCCATTGGTTATGTATATATGCATGTAAGTTCTTTAAGGGTTTATCTCTTCCCACTCCCCATCCATCTTCCCTCTGAGGTTTGTCAGTCTGTTCCCTACTTCCATGTCTCTGAATCAATTTTGTTCGTCAGCTTATTTTGTTCATTATTTCCACAAATAAATGAAATCATGTGATACTTGTCTGTCTCTGATTGGCTTATTCCACTCTGCATAACACTCTCCAGGTCCCTCCATGCTGTCTCAAAGAGTAAAGGATCATTCTTTTTATATAACTGCATAGTGTTCCATTGTGTAAATGTACCACAGCTTTTTTATCCACTAATCTACTGATGGTTTCCAGATCTTAGCTATTGCAAATAGCACTGCTATGAACATAGGGATGCATATATTCTTTCTGATTGGTGTTTCAGGCTTCTTACAATATGTTCCTAGAAGTGGGATCACTGGGTTAAATGATGATTCTATATTTAATTTTTTGAGGAAACTCTATACTGTTTTCCATAGTGGCTACACCAGTCTGCATTCCTACCAGCAGTATGCTACAGTACCCTTTTCTCCACATCCTTGCCAGCACTTGTTGTTTGATGATTTGTTGATGGTAGCCATTCTGGCATGTGTGAGGTGATATCTCACAGTTGTTTGAATTTGCATCTCTCTGATGATTAGTGATGTTCAGCATTTTCATATATCTCTTAGCCATATGACACTTGGAGAAGTGTCTATTCAGGTCCTCTGCCCATTTTTAAAATTATAATAGTTTGTCTTCCTTTTGTTGAGTTGGATGAGTATTTTATATATTTTGGAAATTAACCCCTTATTCAATGTATCATTGAAAAATATGTTCTCCCATACAGTGGGTTCCCTTCTCATTTTGATGCTAGTTTCTTGCTGTGCAGAAGACTTTTAGTTTGATATAGCCCCATTTATTAAATTTTTCCTTTGTTTCTCTTGCCCTAGGCAGTATATTGGTCAAAATTCTGCTATGTGAGATGTCAGATTTTGTTGCCTACATTATCTTCTAGGATTTTTATGGTTTCATGAGTTACATTTAAGTCTTTTATTCATTTTGAGGTTATTCTTGTATATGGTGTAACTGGGTAGTCTAGTTTCATTTTTTGCATGTATCTGTCCAATTTTTCCAATACCATTTATTGAAGAGACTGTCTTTACTCTATTGTATACTCTTGCTTTCTTTGTCAAATATTAATTGAGCTTGATGGCTTGGGTCGACTTCTGGGTTTTCTGTTCTGTTCCATTGATCTATATGCCTGTTCTTGAGCCAGTACCAGACTGTTTTGATTACAGGAACTTTGTAGTATAGCCTGATATCCGGTACTGTGATTCCTTCAACTTTGTTCTTCTATTTCAAGATTGTGGTAGCTATTCAGGGTCTTTTTTGGTTCCATATAAACTTTTGAAGTATTTGTTCTAGTTCTGTGAAATATGCTGGTGGTATTTTAATAGGGATTGCATTGAATCTATAGATTGCTTTGGGTAGCATGGACATTTTAATATTGTTGATTCTTCCAACCCATGAATATGGTTTATGCTTCCATTTTTTAAATATCTTCCTCTATTTCTTTTTTCAATGCCCTGTAGTTTTCTGAGAACAGGTCTTTTACCTCTTTGGTTAAGTTTATTCCTAGGTATCTTAGTTTTTGTGTTGCAATGGTAAATGAGTTTTTGTTTGTTTGTTTGTTTTAGTTTCTCTTTCTGAGTGTTCATTATTGGTGTATAAAAATGCCATTGCTTTCTGGATGTTAATTTATTATCCTGCTACTTTGCTGAATTAATTTATTAATCCAGTAGTTTCTTTGTGGATTCTTTAGGGTTTTCTATGTACAATATCATGTCATCTGTGATAACGACCGTTTCACTTCCTCCTTTCCAATTTGGATGTCTTTTATTTTTTCTTCTTGCCTGATTGCTTTGGCTATATGTTGAATAAGAGTGGTAAAGTGGACATCCCTGTTGTGTTCCTGTTCTTAAGGGAAATGCTTTTAGTTTTTGCTCATTGAGTATGATGTTGGTTGTAGGTTTTTATATATGGCTTTCATTATGTTGAGGTATGATACTTCTGTTCCCACTTTGCTAAGAGTTTTTTTTTTTTTATCAAAAATGGGAGCTGGACTTTGTCTAATGCTGTTTCTGTGTCTATTGATATGATCATATAATTTTTGTCTTTCATTTTGTTTATGTAGTGTATCACATTTATTGATTTGTGAATATTGGAATAGCCTTGCATCCCTGGGATAAATCCTATTTGGTCATCGTGAATGATTTTTCAAATATATTGCTGGATGCAGTTTGGTAATTTTTTAAAAAAGAAGATACAATAGTTTTAATATTTATACACCAAAAGGCCTAGAGCAAATATTTATAGAATATAAACCACATTCCAAGTTTGCAGAAACTTCATGTGTTTTCTAAATAATTGATCCTGTTTTGTTGATAGCCCAGTTTGCTAATATTTTGTTGAGGATTTTGGCATCTATGTTCTTCAGAGGTATTGGCCTGTAATTTTCTTTCTTAGTAGTGCTTTTTATCAGGTTTTGGAATTCGGATTATGCCGGCCTCATAAAAAGAATTTTGAAGTCTTCCTACCTCTTGAATTTTTTGAAGTAGTTCAAGGAGAATAGGTGTTAGTTCTTTCTTGAATGTTTGGTAAAACTCCCCTGTGAAGCCGTCCAGACCAGGGCTTTTGTTTGCTGTGAATTTAGTGATCACAGTTCCAATTTCCTTAATTGTTATTGGTCTGTTCAGGTTTTCTGATTCTTTCTGGTTGAGTTTTGAAAGATTCTATGATTCTAGGAATTTGTCCATTTTGTCTAGATTATCCAATTTGTTGGCATACAATTGTCCATAGTATTTTCCTACAATCCTTTGTATTTTAGTGGTGTCAGTTGTTACTTCGCCTCTTGTATTTCTGATTTTACTTATTTAGGGCTTCTCTATTTCTGGGTGAGTCTGGCTAAAGGTTTATCAACCTTGTTTATCTTTTCAAAAACCAACTCTTGGTTCCATTGATCTTTTATATGCTGTCTACAAGAGACCCACCTCAGAACAAAAGAGTCTCACAGGGTGAAAGTGAAGGGATGGAAAAAAATTTTCTATGCAAATGGAAGCCAAAAAAAAAAGGTGAGGTCACAATATTCATATCTGATAAAATAGACTTCAAAATGAAGACCATATCAAGAGACAAAAAAGATCACTACATAATATTGAAAGAATCGATCCAACAAGGGAATATAACCCAGGTAAACATATATGCACCCAATATAAGAACACCAAAGTATATTTTAAAACTTCTGGAGAACTTTAAGGGAGAGATCAATAGCAATATAATCACAGTAAGGGATTTTAACACCTCACTGATAGCACTGGATAAATCTTCTAGACAAAATATCAACAAGGAAACAGAGACCCTAAGTGTCATACTAGATCAGATGCATTTAGTTGATATTTACTGAACATTTCACACCAAAGCTGCTGAATATACATTCTTCTCAATATACATTCTTCATACACATGGGACATTCTCAAAGATAGACCACATATTAGGACACCAACTAAGTCTCTACAAGTTCAAGAAGATTGAAATCATATCAAGCATCTTTTTGGATCACAATAGCTTGAAAGTAGAAATCAATTACAATAAAAACACTCAAAAACTTTCAAACACAAGGAGGCAAAATTGCATGTTATTGAACAATGAAGGGGTTATCAATGAGATAAAAAAAAAAGAAAAGTCCTGGAAACAAATTAAATAGAACACACAACAATACAAAATCTATGGGACACAGCAAAAGCAATCTTGAGAGGGAAGTTCATAGCATTACAAGCCTACTTCAAGAAACAAGTAAAATTTTTAATAAACTATCTAACCCTACAACTTAAAGAATTAGAAAGAGTACATCAAGAAAAGCCCAGAGTAAGTAGAAGGAAGGAAATAATAAAGATCCAAGTGGAAATAAAGGATGTAGAGACTAAAAGAAAAAAATGCAACACAAAAGATCCATGCTTCCTTTTAAAATATAAATCCAGTTGGTTTTAGGCTGAGATTAGAGGTATAAAATCATGCCCTGAGTTCTTATTCTGAGGTGACAGATAGTTAGAATTCTCAAGTCTGTTGTGGTACCTTACTTTGTCTATAATGAAATGAACAATTGGACCCTCAAGCAGAACCAGTTTAAGTTTTGTGGACTATTGTTTTGATGGTTTAGAAAAAGAATCCTCCTCAACATTAGTTAACATAGCTTTTTGTTGTTGTTGTTAATCCTCACTCGAGGATATTTTTTCCATTGATTTTTAGAGAGAGTGGAAGTGAGGGAGGGGGCGGAGAGAGAGAGAGAAAGAGAGAGAGAGAAAGAGAGATTGGTTGCCTCCTGCACATGCCCAGACCAAGGCAGAGATAAAATCACCAACCCAGGTTCATGACATTGACCAGGAATACAACCCATGACCCTTCAGTGCATGGGCCAACACTCCAAACACTGAGCCACAATGGACAGGGCTATGGCTTTTAATTATAACTCACATTTTCTGTCTGTTGAAGTAAATGAGATATAAATCACCTCCTTATTTCCTCTTTCTTATCTATTCTTTTCCAAAGCTACAAATATTCTGTAAAGGTTCTAATGTTTAGTTTAATAAAGTCTAGAACACTCACCTTTTTAATGTAGTAGATAGTTAATAAAGTGTTTTTGATATCTTGCTAAAACCTAAATAAACTTTAATTTGATTGTGCCTGTGACAAGAACTTAACCGGGGAGACTTTAAATTTTGCCTCTAAGTTGGATTTTTGTGGTGAGAATAGGCTATATGCATCTCATTAATGTGAAGAAATGATTGTCTTGTTCTCAAATGGAGAGATCCCACTTCTAATAAGGAAAAGCTAAATACATGAATTCATAATTCATGCACATGAAAATATTTACTACCTGACTATGCTGTACCAGGCAATTTTCTAAGTTCTGGGAATATCAATTTTTTTTTAAAAGACCCCAAATCAGTCCCCATGTAGGATGTACATTCCAGCCCTCCTGACCCCACTCATCATGCTCCTCTTTCTCCAGAGCAGTTTTTAATCTTCTAACACATCATAGCTTTACTAATTTCCTTTATTGTCATGGTTTCTTTACTAGAATGTAAGGTCTACATGAAATGGGTCTTTGAATCTGAAATAAATACATTCTAAGTTGTGTTTGTAGGTAAAAACTTCTATGAAAAAAGGAAGCACAGAATGGGAGAGCAAGATGTCCATCAAAAAGAAGGAAATCTGCCCTGGCCGGTTTGCCTCAGCGGTTAGAGCATTGGCCTGCGGTCCAGAGAGACCTGGGTTCGGTTCCCACTAAGGGCATGTACCTCAGTTGCAGTTTGTCGCCGGCCCTGTTTGGTCGTGCGGGTGGCAGCCACTCGATGTGTCCCTTTCACATTGATGTTTCTCTCTCTCTCTTCCTCTCTCTCCCTCCCACTCTATCTGAACAAAAAATGAAAAAAATGTCCTCAGGTGAGGATAAAAAAAAAGAAGGAAATCTTACCACCTGCAACAACATGGAGTGATCTAAAGGGTATTATGCTAAGTGAAATAAGTCAAAGACAAATACTATGATTTTTCTTATATGTGGAATCTAAAAAACAAAATAAATGAACAAACAAAACAGAAGCAAACTCATGGATACAGAGAACAAACTGATGGTTGCCAGATGGGAGGTAGTTGCGGGAGGATGGGTTAAATGGGTAAGGGATTAAGAATAACCAATCAGTAGTTACAGAATAGTCATGGGGATATAAAGTACACCACAGGGAACATCACCAATAATATTTTTTTTATTAATTTGTTTTTGTTACAGATGTTTCTCCTTTTTCCCCCATTGACACCCTCCTCCCGATTCCCCCCCCCCCCCGCCCCATCCCCAACCCTGTTGTCCATGTCCATTGGTCATGCATACATGCATATAAATTCTGTGGATTATCTCTCCCCCCCAAACCCCCTCCTCTGAGGCTTGTCAGTCTGTACCCCACCTCTATGTCTCTGGGTCAATTCTGTTAATCAGTTTGTTTAGTTCATTATATTCCACAAATAAGTGAGATCATGTGATGTTTGTCTTTCTCTGCTTGGCTTGTTTCGCTTAGCATAATACTCTCCAGGTCCTTCCATGCCATCTCAAAGGATAAGAGATCTTTCTTTCTTACAGCTGCATAGTATTCCATTGTGTACACGCACCACAGCTTTTTTATCCACTCATCTACTGATGGACACTTGGGTTGTTACGCCTATGTACCAATAATATTGTAATAGCTATGTATGTTGTCAATGGGGACTAGACTTATTGAGGGGATCACTTTGTAAGTTATAGAAATGTCTAATCACTAAGCTGTATACCTGAAACTAATATAATATTGAATGTCAACTGTAATTGAAAAATAAAGAGGGGAGTCAGAGTGTTGGGGGCAGTGTTTATCGTTTACATTGTGTGGCCTACGTAGAGCTCATTGGAAAGGTAATATCCAAAAAAAGATCTTAGTGAGGACAGGTAAGTGAGCCATGGGCATATCTGGGGAAAAGCATTTCAAGCATGAAAATCAGCAATTAGAAATACTCTGAGGTGAGATGGTGCCCAGCCCATTGCAGGAGCATTAGGGGGCCTCTGGAGCTAGACTGGGCCAGGTGGGGAAGGGATGGTAGGTGATAAGTTTAGAGATATCAGGAGACCAGATTTGTGGGGCACTTACTGTCATAGCAGGTGTATTAGTCAAAGTTCTCCAGACAAATAGAACCAATAGGGTGTGTGTGTGTGTGTGTGTGTGTGTGTGTGTGTGTGTGTGTAAAAAGAGAGAGATTTATTTTCAGGAATTGGTTCCTGCAGTTGTGGAGGCTGGCAGTCCAAACTCCACAGGGGAGGCTGGCAGACTGGAAACCTGGAGAAAAAGTGCAGTTTGAGTCTGAAGGCAGTACTGCTGACAATACTGTCTCTTGTTTGGGGGAAGTCAGTCTTTTTCTTAAAGCCCTCAACTGGTTGGATGAGGTCCAGTGACATAATGGAGGACAATCTACTTTACTCAGAGTCTGCTAACTGCACTGTTAATCCCATCCAACAACAACAAAAACCTTCATAGAAACATCTAGAATAATGTTTGACCATATATCTGGATACTGTAGTCTAGAAAGTCAACACAAAAAATTGATCACCATAGTAGAGTTTCTGGTTTTCAGACTGAGTGATTTGGGATCCCATTGGAAGCTATTCAACAGAAGAAAAACACTAGCATACTTAATTTTGTATTGTTTCTCTCAAAAAATGAAAAATGGAACTGCCTTATGACCCAGAGATTCCACTTCTGGGTATATATTGAAGGAACCCAAAATACTAATTTGAAAGAATATATGCACCCCCATGTTCATTGCAGTGTTATTTACAATAGCCAGGCTATAAGAGCAACAGAAGTACCCAACAATAGACAAGTGGATAAAAAAGCTGTGGTACATATACACAATGGAATATTACTTGGCCATTCAAAAGAATGAAATCTTATCATTTGTGTCAGCATGGATGGACTTAGAGGCTATTGTACTAAGTGAAATAAGTCAGTCAGAGAAAGACAAATGCCACATGATTTCACTTATATGTGGAATCTAAAAAAAAACAATATAAATGAACAAACAAAACAGAAATAGACTCATAGATACAGAGAAAAGACTGATGATTGCCAGAGGGGAGATAGTTGGGGAACTGGGTAAAAGAGTAGAAGGGATTGAGAAGTACAGATTAGAAGTTACAAAATAGTCATGGGGATATAAAGTACAGTATAGGAAATATAGTCAATAACATAGTAATAACTATATATGTTGCCCATTGGATACTGGAAATATCAGGGGGAACATTTTGTAAAGTACATGATTGTCTAACCACTATGCTGTACACTCGAAACTAATACAAAATAATATTGAATGTAAACTGTAACTTGAAAATTTTTACAAATAAAAAAATTTAAAAAATAAAACACCCAGATATTTTGAGGTTCATGTGACTTACAATAAACTCTATATATTTAAAATATACAACTTGAATAGTTTTGACATATGTATACACCCATGAAACTATCACTACAAGCTGTCAAGATCATGAAGATTCCCCAAGCCTACCTCCTGCTCCCTCTGTTCCTAGTATCTGCCCCCAGGGGAATCACTGATCTGTGTCAGTTTGCACCTTCTACAAGTTTATCTAAATGGAATCACAGAATATGTTCTTTGATTGCTGCCTTCTTTCACTCAGCAAAAGCATTTTGAGATTCATGTGTAATATAATATGTATCAATACATCTTATACTCTTTTTGAGCATCAGTTTATTCTTTCTATTGACAAGTAGTATTCCATTATATAGATCTACCACTGCTTTTTTGCCCATTCATCTGTGGATGGACATAGGGATTGCCCCTAGCTCCAAACCTAATTTTTATTATACTCCAGTACTTTTTGGCATCTACCTACCATTTTATTGCATTAAAATTTGTTCTCAGCCGCCCCTCCACTTGAATGTGTGTGCTCCATGAAGAATTTCTGTTTGTTTTATTCACTGATATGTCTCCAGAGTATATATCACTGTCTTACTTTTGTGAGAACCTTAATAATTATTTAAGAGAATGAGTCAGTGAATGAACAAATGAGTTCATTCAACAATTACCAAGTGCCTGTTTGAGCCCTAGCTGATCCCTAGTGTTACACAGACGTTGACAATAACCCTGAACGTTTATTAAGCTTCTGTTATGTGCTCATTTAATCATCCCTCCAACTTACATGAAGAGGATTATTATTATTTTCTCTTTGAAGAACTCTGGGCTCAGAGATCTTTGATAAATTGCTCAGGCATACTCTCTTAGTAAGGGGGCAGAGCCCAGAGCCTTTTCCCTGAGCCTATAGACTCAATCCTCTACCCCTGAATGAGGCACAGACCCTCCCCGACAGGCCCCCACAGAGGAGTGGAGTGGGGAGACCAGTGCATTGGAGGGCTTTGTGTTCTAACGGATGTCTGTGCAGTGTTTGGGAGCCTGCTGCAGCCTGAGCACTGCCTGGGCCGTACCCTGCTGTGCAGAGCAGCTGAGATTGTGATGCAGGGGCCACAGGCAACTGGGAGCCTCCTGCTTCCCACCTGGAGCCTTGACCAGAAGCCCGAGGTATCACTGGCATCAAGGACACTTTCTCCTGTGACTCCAGTTGCAGCTGAGCCCCTCTGGCCCCTAAACATATTCCTTCCCAAGGGGCAGGAGGATGTTGGCAATTATCCCAGTTGACTGCTGCTCTAGTCAGGGACTTGGGGTTGTCTCCCTCTGGGGTCTCTTTCTGATGGTAAAAGGAGATCTCTGCCCATTGTGTTGAAGCTGCTGAACAGACATGAAGGTCTATAAGGTCCTCAGGCCACCAAGGTTTGATCTCTTTCCTTTAATCCTAGGTCTCCTACGACGAAAGTGAGGATTCGGGAAACATGAAGCACTAGGTATCAGAACTCATAGTCCTGGTATACATCAGGAATCGCCATAGTCATGTTCGTGTATGTGTTGTGCTATATGAGTTTGTGTGTGTGTGTGCCACAGACTCACACACTGAATGCCTCCACCTAGGATACATATAAGCCCGGGAAGGCTGGAACTTTCCTCAGTGATGTGTGCCTTATTTCACTTTTGTTTTATTGCCTGTGTGCTTCATGGAAGACCTTGTGCATCACTTGTGATTTGACTAGGTGTGACTGCCTGTGATTGCGATGTGTGTGGTGGAGGATGCTTGATAGTTCTGTGTGTGCAACTGTGTCACACATGTGGGAGTGTATTTTGTGGGAGTTTTGCATAGATTTGTGTGACGTTGACTCACACTCTGAGTGTATTTACCTAGCTTCAGTGTAAGCTCGAGAACTCTATATCTCCCTTTGGCAAGGGTGTAGCTATGATAATTTGTAAGCGCTTTTGTGTGTGTCAAACTCACACTGTGACTCCCTTCACACAGAGGATGTGTAGGACGGAGATTTAAAACCAAGACACTGAAAAAGGCCCAAAATATCTTGCTTTCATACATTTGGATTCCCCATTGCTACAGACCAGAAGCCACACAGACAGCTCAAAAAAAAAAAAAAAAAAGCCCATTTAGAAGACCTGTTGGAGGCCATTTTTCAGTGATTTGAATAATATAGAAGGTTCCGTGGAAGCCCAATATTTTTGATCCTTTGTTCTTCCACTTTATTACATGGTTTAGAAATGAAATGCTCATTTCTGATTCACATATGTCTACACTCAACTCTTTGTCTTTTTCCCACTAATAGCTTTGTGGCCTCAGGTGCTCAGCAGCCTCCACTGTCAAGTGGGAATAATGATACTCTGTCGAATCTTGTCTACATGGTGCTCTCGTGCTAGGCACCCTGTAAGCACTCAGTAAACTGCAGCCTTGCAGGGGCCGAGACACCTGACTCTCCATTTCCCAAAGGCTTAGGAGGCAGTATTTGGTACAAAGACAGGAAAATCAGGCCCATCCATAGACTCTGCCAGACCTCCAAGCAGCAGCTTCTCCTTTCTCTTACTGAGCATGCCCCCAGCCACCTCTTCACTCGTGCTGCTGACTGAATCAAGCTACCATTTCTGTATTGTTTTCGTCCCTTCAGATTGGGTCACTTTCAGGAGATGTTTGAGACCCTAGTTACTTACTGGGATTACACACCTGGTCAGATACGCACACAACAATGTTAACACCAAGTTCCTCTCCCCAGCATGTGGGTATTCTGCCTTTTACCTTAGCTTAACCTTTTCACCTCCCACAGGAAGGAATGGGTGGGTTCTCTTCCTAGGGAAAAAATGATGAGGACATCTACCTTGTAGATCAGGTTCCGCTGGGCAAGATGTATGTGAAATTGTGTAAGTCATTTTATGACCCCTGTTAGTAATGGAAGAAGAAACATCACTGTCTTCTTTACTTCCCACACAGAATAAACACTGATGAATTGAGTGAAATTGAAGCCATTTGCAAACTGATGGATGGGCTGTAGGAATATGAGTGGTGACCGTTACCTGAGCAGAAAGACTCCCTCAGATCCTGAGATTATATTTGGTAAGGTCCTGGCTCTTTTGTCTAATTAAAGAGAAGGAGAAACAGTAGGGTCATAGGAACAGTGATTCCAATAAATTTAAGAAACGTGAGAGAATTGTGACTACAGCAGTTACTAACTGTGTGATCATGATAGTTCTCACTCCTGAGTATGTATATAATGAAGTTTTATAACAGCTACCTCCTAGAACTACTGAGGTCCTCTGTGTGCCATTTATTCCCGCTTCTTCAAACAGTGGCATACTGCCAGGAACCTGGACGATTAAAAAATGAGAAGAACGAACTGGTTCTGGTTTCACTTGAAGGCAACCACGTTGGGCGTTGAGGGTTGCTGGTAGCTTTGGCAGTGCTAACCGTGGTATGAACTCAAGGAGTTATTATTTTTCTCCAGGAGAAATTAGGAGATCCTACTGTGGTGGCCATAATCACACTTTCAAAGACTCTGACATTTTTCTCTGTCATTTCATCCTCAGCAGACAGAGGAGGACCATGAGAAGGGGGAACCAGAGCAGCGTGTCCGAGTTCCTCCTCCTGGGGCTCCCCATCCGGCCAGGGCAGCAGGGCGTGTTCTTCTCCCTGTTCCTGGGCATGTACCTGACCACGGTGCTGGGCAACCTGCTCATCATCCTGCTCATCAGGCTGGACTCTCGCCTGCACACGCCCATGTACTTCTTCCTCAGCCACTTGGCCTTCTCTGACATCTCTCTTTCCTCTGTCACTGTCCCAAAGATGCTCGTGAACATGCAGACTCAGCGACAATCTATCTCCTATATGGGATGCATTTCTCAGTTGTATTTTTTCATAATTTTTGTTACTCTGGACAATTTCCTTCTGGCAGTGATGGCATATGACAGGTATGTGGCCATCTGTCACCCTCTGCACTACACCACCATCATGAGGGAGGGGCTGTGCACAATGCTGGTGGCTGGCTCCTGGATTCTCACCAGTACCCACGCACTCTTGTACACCCTCCTCTTGGTCCGACTGTCCTTCTGTGCTGACATCACCATCACCCACTTCTTCTGTGATCTCAGTGCACTACTGAGGCTGAGCTGCTCAGACATCTCTCTCAATAAGCTAGTTATCTTCACTGAGGGAGAAGTGCTTTTATTCCTGCCTTTAGGTATTGTTTTGGGCTCATATATTCATATAGGGACCATAATCCTGAGGGTCCCCTCTACCAAGAGATTCCTTAAAGCCTTTTCTACCTGTGGCTCCCACCTCTTTGTGGTGTCTTTATATTATGGGACACTTACAGGTGTTTACTTTATCTCCCAATCATGGGATTCCAAAGACATAATTGCTTCAGTCATGTATACGGTAGTTACTCCCATGCTGAACCCCTTCATTTACAGCCTGAGGAACAGAGATATTAAACAGGCCTTAGAAATGTGTGTCAGTAGGGTTAAGTTCTTTAAGCGGCAATCAATAAATCCTCTTGTTGCAGTCAGGAACACAGTGAGATATATCTCCTAAAATGATAGTATGGTCAACATCTCCATATTGCTTTAATAGAATATTCAATTTCATGTACAAGTGTTGTTAATATGTCAACTAGGTCAATTTGCTACTTGGATTGTTAATAATTCTTTCTTCCCAATTGATATTTTTTGCTTGTTCATCATCTCATGCAAAATATAAACAAAATCTTATGCAAAAACATTGCACAATTATAACTGCGAATTTGCCTCTTCCTGTTTTGATATATGTCAGCTTTTGCTCACATAATTTTTATTTTATGTTGTAGAAGACTCACTTATTTAACATCAATATCTACTTCTGGGGAACTTTCTTTTGTTTTGATTTTTAAAACTAATTCTTTTATGCTGGCTTTCATTGGCTTCACTCTGATTGTGCACATCTCTTCCCAACTCCCATTCAATGACATCATGTTGGTAAATTGCAATCAGCCATGATAAGAAAAATTATACCTATGAGAATTGGCATGTGCTACAAAGTAGGGCTTTTAAAATAAGAGAAAGAGACTTTTAAAAAATGCATTTAATAGCACACCACTGCATCTTTAATTAGAATATATTTCTAGCACTGGGTCCTACCTTAACACCTAATCTACTTCTGATATTAGTATAAATAATTTATAACTATATCTATAGGGATAGAGATAGATACGGATACGGATATAGATAGAGATAGAGATACATATGCAGATAGAGATAGAGAAAGAGGTAACCATAGAGATACCAGTATAGTACCAGTGATAAAGATGCAGCTTTCTTCCAATGGACATGGACAACAAAACTGGGGACGGGGCAGGGAGGGAGAGGGAGGAGGGTGACAATGGGGGGAAAAGGAGAAACATCTGTAACAAAAATAAATAAAATTAATAAATAAATAAAAATAAAAACTGAAGTAAATGAAAAAGCAAAAAAAAAAGATGCAGCTTTCTTGTGGTTAGTATTTACATGGCATTTATTTTCCGTCACTTTAAACTTTTCTTTGATCTTATATCTGTGAGGTGTTTGTTGCTAACTATGTAGAGTTGGATTTTGCTCTTTAAAAAAATGTTTCCATTGTTTTTTAGAGAGATAGGAAGGGAAAGAGAGAGAGAAACATCGATGTGACAGAGAAACATTGATTGTCTGAGTCCTGTATGCCCCCTACTGGGGATCAAGCCTGCAACCTTGGCATGTGCCCTGACCAGGAATCCAAGTGGGACCTCTCAGTCCAAGTGGGATGACACTCAATCCACTATGCCACACCGGGCAGGCAATACAGAGAACTTTTTGATGGTTGACAGATGGGAGGAGGATTGGCGGGATAGGCGAAAAAGGTGAAGGGATTAAGAAGTATAAATTCATTGTTAGACTGATGAACCTCAGAGGGAAGAGGGGAGAGGGGCCGGGAAGAGATAAACCAAAGAACTTATATGCATATATGCATAACCAATGAACACAGACAATAGTGTGGGGAAAGCAGGAGTGGGCGGAGCAGGGAGAAGGGGTCAATGGGGGAAAAAGAGGGGACATATGGAATACTTTCAACAATAAGATTGTTTTTAAAAAGAGTAATGTGTAAACGAGCATTTATAGCATGCTACTTTTCATGTAAAAATGAAGAAGGAATAAATTACATATGTGGCTGCCCATTTGAGCTCAAAGAAGCACAGGAAGAATATTATCAGAAACTAATAAGATCGTTTACCTGCAGGAAGTGGAGCAGAAGAGATGGGAGCTGAGTAGGATTATCTGTGTATTTTTTTACTTTGTTGTCTTTTGCAAGTAAAACATAAATAGAAAATGTGGTTAATAAAGCAAAATAGAATGAAACCAAACAAATAATCCTAACTATATTTGAAATGAACACCATAATTAGACTAAGGGGGATAATGAAATAAATAACCTAAGTAATTCTTAAACCCAGAATTTTGTTTATATTCTCTCAATTAAAAAAAAACACACACACTTAAAACAGAAATTTAAGCTATACTTCATGTGTCATGACAGTGGTATGAGTTCAAGATTCTGAAACAATTTAGCTGTATTCAAATATTCAGCAAATAAGTAAACACTGAAGAAAAGGGAGTGACTCTCACTCTGGGGAAGGAGCTATGTCCATGGAAGAGGAGAGGCTGGAAAGAAGTCTATGGTGTCAAACTAGAATTGGAGATATCAGTTCAAACTTAAGAATTTTAATAAGTATAAATAGCTTCTAATTTATAGGTTATATATTAACATCGCTACTGTTTTTATTCCCCATTCTTTCTGTCCCACTCCTGACCTATCTCCTGTGGGCAAACACTTCTTTAGTTCTTTAGTTTTTAGTTTTCACTTCTTGTGTCTCTTTTATTTTATTTATTTTATTTTTATTAATTTATTTTTGTTACAGATGTTTCTCCTTTTCTCCCCATTGTCACCCTCCTCCCCCTCCCTCCCTGCCCCGTCCCCAGTTTTGTTGTCCATGTCCATTGGTTATGAGTACATGCGTACAAGTTCTGTGGTTCATCGCTCCCCTCCCCCAGCCCCTCTTCTGACAATTGTCAGTCTGTACCCTACTTCCACGTCTCTGGGACTACCCTGTTCCTCAGACTGCTATGTTCATTATATTCCATTAATAAGTGAGATCATATGATATTTGTCTTTCTCTGCTTGGCTTGTTTCACATAGGATAATAGTTTCCAGGTCCTCCCATGTCACCGCAAAGGATAAGAGATCTTTCTTTCTTACAGCTGCATAGTACTCCATTGTGTATATGTACCACTGCTTTGTTATCCATTCGTCTACTGATGGACACTTGGGCTGTTTCCAGATCTTAGCTATTGTAAATAGCACTGCTATGAACATGGGGGTACATCAAGATCATGAAGATTCCCCAAGCCTACCTCCTGCTACCTCTTTGCTCTTCACATCTGCCCCCAGGGGAATCACTGATCTGTTTCTGTCACATCAATCAGTTTGCACCTTCTAGAAGTTTATCTAAATGGAATCCTACAGAATATATTCTTTGATTGCTGCCTTCTTTCAGTCAGCATAAGCATTTTGAGATTCATGCGTAATGTAATATGTATCAATACATCTTATACTTTTTTTGCGCATCAGTTTATTCTTTTTATTGACAAGTAGTATTCCGTTATATAGATCTACCACTGCTTTTTTGCCCATTCATCTGTGGATGGACATAGGGATTGCCCCTAGCTCCAAACCTAATTTTTATTATACTCCAGTAGTTTTTGACATCTACCTACCATTTTATTGCATTAAAATTTGTTCTCAGCCCCCCTCCACTTGAATGTGTGTGCTCCATGAAGAATTTCTGTTTGTTTTATTCACTGCTATGTCTCCAGAGTATATATCACTGTCTTACTTTTGTGAGAACCTTAATAATTATTTAAGAGAATGAGTCAGTGAATGAACAAATGAGTTCATTCAACAATTACCAAGTGCCTGTTTGAGCTCTAGCTGATCCCTAGTGTTACACAGACGTTGACAATAACCCTGAGAGTTTATTAAGCTTCCGTTATGAGCTCATTTAATCATCCCTCCAACTTACATGAAGAGGATTATTATTATTTTCTCTTTGAAGAACTCTAGGCTCAGAGATCTTTGATACATTGCTCAGGCATACTCTCTTAGTAAGGGGGCGGAGCCCAGAGCCTTTCCCCTGAGCCTATAGACTCAATCCCCTACCCCTGAATGAGGCACAGACCCTCCCCGACAGGCCACCACAGAGGAGTGGAGTGGGGAGACCAGTACATTGGAGGGGCTTTGTGTTCTAACGGAGGTCAGTGCAGTGTTTGGGAGCCTGCTGCAGCCCGAGCACTGCCTGGGCCGTACCCTGCTGTGCAGAACAGCTGAGATTGTGATGCAGGGGCCACAGGCAACTGGGAGCCTCCTGCTTCCCACCTGGAGACTTGACCAGAAGCCCGAGGTATCACTGGCATCAAGGACACTTTCTCCTGTGACCCCAGTTGCAGCTCAGCCCTTCTGGCCCCTAAACATATTCCTTCCCAAGGGGAGGAGGATGTTGGCAATTATCCCAGTTGACTGCTGCTCTAGTCAGGGACTTGGGGTTGTCTCCCTCTGGGGTCTCTTTCTGATGGTAAAAGGAGATCTCTGCCCATTGTGTTGAAGCTGCTGAACAGACATGAAGGTCTATAAGGTCCTCAGGCCACCAAGGTTTGATCTCTTTCCTTTAATCCTAGGTCTCCTACGCCGAAAGTGAGGATTCCGGAAACATGAAGCACTAGGTATCAGAACTCATAGTCCTGGTATACATCAGAAATCGCCATAGTCATGTTCGTGTATGTGTTGTGCTCTATGAGTTTGTGTGTGTGTGTGCCACAGACTCACACACTGAATGCCTCCACCTAGGATACATATAAGCCCGGGAAGGCTGGAACTTTCCTCAGTGATGTGTGCCTTATTTCACTTGTGTTTTATTGCCTGTGTGCTTCATGGAAGACCTTGTGCATCACTTGTGATTTGACTAGGTGTGACTGCCTGTGATTGCGATGTGTGTGGTGGAGGATGCTTGATAGTTCTGTGTGTGCAACTGTGTCACACATGTGGGAGTGTATTTTGTGGGAGTTTTGCATAGATTTGTGTGACGTTGACTCACACTCTGAGTGTATTTACCTAGCTTCAGTGTAAGCTCGAGAACTCTATATCTCCCTTTGGCAAGGGTGAAGCTATGATAGTGTGTGAGCGCTTTTGTGTGTATCAAACTCACACTGTGACTCCCTTCACACAGAGGATGTGTAGGACGGAGATTTAAAACCAAGACACTGAAAAAGGCCCAAAGTATCTTGCTTTCATACATTCGGATTCCCCATTGCTACAGACCAGAAGCCACACAGACAGCTCAAAAAAAAAAAAAAAAAAAGCCCATTTAGAAGACCTGTTGGAGGCCATTTTTCAGTGATTTGAATAATATAGAAGGTTCCGTGGAAGCCCAATATTTTTGATCCTTGGTTCTTCCACTTTATTACATGGTTTAGAAACGAAATGCTCATTTCTGATTCACATATGTCTACACTCAACTCTTTGTCTTTTTCCCACTAATAGCTTTGTGGCCTCAGGTGCTCAGCAGCCTCCACTGTCAAGTGGGAATAATGATACTCTGTCGAATCTTGTCTACATGGTGCTCTCGTGCTAGGCACCCTGTAAGCACTCAGTAAACTGCAGCCTTGCAGGGGCCGAGACACCTGACTCTCCATTTCCCAAAGGCTTAGGAGGCAGTATTTGGTACAAAGACAGGAAAATCAGGCCCATCCATAGACTCTGCCAGACCTCCAAGCAGCAGCTTCTCCTTTCTATTACTGAGCATGCCCCCAGCCACCTCTTCACTCGTGCTGCTGACTGAATCAAGGTACCATTTCTGTCTTGTTTTCGTCCCTTCAGATTGGGTCACTTTCAGGAGATGTTTGAGACCCTAGTTACTTACTGGGATTACACACCTGGTCAGATACGCACACAACAATGTTAACACCAAGTTCCTCTCCCCAGCATGTGGGTATTCTGCCTTTTACCTTAGCTTAACCTTTTCACCTCCCACAGGAAGGAGTGGGTGGGTTCTCTTCCTAGGGAAAAAATGATGAGAAATTCTACCTTTGAGATCAGGTTCCGCTGGGCAAGATGTATGTGAAATTGTGTAAGTCATTTTATGACCCCTGTTAGTAATGGAAGAAGAAACATCACTGTCTTCTTTACTTCCCACACAGAATAAACACTGATGGATTGAGTGAAATTGAAGCCATTTGCAAACTGATGGATGGGCTGTAGGAATATGAGTGGTGACCGTTACCTGAGCAGAAAGACTCCCTCAAATCCTGAGATTATATTTGGTAAGGTCCTGGCTCTTTTGTCTAATTATAGAGAAGGAGAAACAGTAGGGTCATAGGAACAGTGATTCCAATAAATTTAAGAAACGTGAGAGAATTGTGACTACAGCAGTTACTAACTGTGTGATCATGATAGTTCTCACTCCTGAGTATGTATATAATGAAGTTTTATAACAGCTACCTCCTAGAACTACTGAGGTCCTCTGTGTGCCATTTAGTCCCGCTTCTTCAAACAGTGGCATACTGCCAGGAACCTGGATGATTAAAAAATGAGAAGAACGAACTGGTTCTAGTTTCACTTGAAGGCAACCACGTTGGGCGTTGAGGGTTGCTGGTAGCTTTGGCAGTGCTAACCGTGGTATGAACTCAAGGCGTTACTATTTTTCTCCAGGAGAAATTAGGAGATCCTACTGTGGTGGCCATAATCACACTTTCAAAGACTCTGACATTTTTCTCTGTCATTTCATCCTCAGCAGACAGAGGAGGACCATGAGAAGGGGGAACCAGAGCAGCGTGTCCGAGTTCCTCCTCCTGGGGCTCCCCATCCGGCCAGGGCAGCAAGGCGTGTTCTTCTCCCTGTTCCTGGGCATGTACCTGACCACGGTGCTGGGCAACCTGCTCATCATCCTGCTCATCAGGCTGGACTCTCGCCTGCACACGCCCATGTACTTCTTCCTCAGCCACTTGGCCTTCTCTGACATTGCTCTTTCCTCTGTCATTGTCCCAAAGATGCTCATGAATATTCAGACTCGGCGACAGTCTATCTCCTATATGGGATGCATTTCTCAGTTGTATTTTTTCATACTTTTTGTTACTCTGGACAATTTCCTTCTGGCAGTGATGGCATATGACAGGTATGTGGCCATCTGTCACCCTCTGCACTACACCACCATCATGAGGGAGGGGCTGTGCACAATGCTGGTGGCTGGCTCCTGGATTCTCTCCAGTACCCACGCACTCTTGTACACCCTCCTCTTGGTCCAACTGTCCTTCTGTGCTGACATCACCATCACCCACTTCTTTTGTGATCTCAGTGCACTACTGAGGCTGAGCTGCTCAGACATCTCTCTCAATAAGCTAGTTAGCTTCACTGAGGGAGGAGTGCTTTTATTCCTGCCTTTAGGTATTGTTTTGGGCTCATATATTCATATAGGGACCATAATCCTGAGGGTCCCCTCTACCAAGAGACTCCTTAAAGCCTTTTCTACCTGTGGCTCCCACCTCTTTGTGGTGTCTTTATATTATGGGACACTTACAGGTGTTTACCTTATCTCCCAATCATGGGATTCCAAAGACATAATTGCTTCAGTCATGTATACAGTAGTTACTCCCATGCTGAACCCCTTCATTTACAGCCTGAGGAACAGAGATATTAAACAGGCCTTAGAAATGTGTGTCAGTAGGGTTAAGTTCTTTAAGCGGCAATCAATAAATCCTCTTGTTGCAGTCAGGAGCACAGTGAGATATATCTCCTAAAATGATAGTATGGTCAACATCTCCATATTGCTTTAATAGAATATTCTATTTCATGTACAAGTGTTGTTAATATGTCAACTAGGTCAATTTGCTACTTGGATTGTTAATAATTCTTTCTTCCCAATTGATATTTTTTGCTTGTTCATCATCTCATGCAAAATATAAACAAAATCTTATGCAAAAACATTGCACAATTATAACTGCGAATTTGCCTCTTCCTGTTTTGATATATGTCAGCTTTTGCTCACATAATTTTTATTTTATGTTGTAGAAGACTCACTTATTTAACATCAATATCTACTTCTGGGGAACTTTCTTTTGTTTTGATTTTTAAAACTAATTCTTTTATGCTGGCTTTCATTGGCTTCACTCTGATTGTGCACATCTCTTCCCAACTCCCATTCAATGACATCATGTTGGTAAATTGCAATCAGCCATGATAAGAAAAATTATACCTATGAGAATTGGCATGTGCTACAAAGTAGGGCTTTTAAAATAAGAGAAAGAGACTTTTAAAAAATGCATTTAATAGCACACCACTGCATTTATAATTAGAATATATTTCTAGCACTGGGTCCTACCTTAACACCTAATCTACTTCTGATATTAGTATAAATAATTTATAACTATATCTATAGGGATAGAGATAGATACGGATACGGATAGAGATAGAGATAGAGATACATATGCAGATAGAGATAGAGAAAGAGGTAACCATAGAGATACCAGTATAGTACCAGTGATAAAGATGCAGCTTTCTTCCAATGGACATGGACAACAAAACTGGGGACGGGGCAGGGAGGGAGAGGGAGGAGGGTGACAATGGGGGGAAAAGGAGAAACATCTGTAACAAAAATAAATAAAATTAATAAATAAATAAAAATAAAAACTGAAGTAAATGAAAAAGCAAAAAAAAAAAGATGCAGCTTTCTTGTGGTTAGTATTTACATGGCATTTATTTTCCGTCACTTTAAACTTTTCTTTGATCTTATATCTGTGAGGTGTTTGTTGCTAACTATGTAGAGTTGGATTTTGCTCTTTAAAAAAATGTTTCCATTGTTTTTTAGAGAGATAGGAAGGGAAAGAGAGAGAGAAACATCGATGTGACAGAGAAACATTGATTGTCTGAGTCCTGTATGCCCCCTACTGGGGATCAAGCCTGCAACCTTGGCATGTGCCCTGACCAGGAATCCAAGTGGGACCTCTCAGTCCAAGTGGGATGACACTCAATCCACTATGCCACACCGGGCAGGCAATACAGAGAACTTTTTGATGGTTGACAGATGGGAGGAGGATTGGCGGGATAGGCGAAAAAGGTGAAGGGATTAAGAAGTATAAATTCATTGTTAGACTGATGAACCTCAGAGGGAAGAGGGGAGAGGGGCCGGGAAGAGATAAACCAAAGAACCTATATGCATATATGCATAACCAATGAACACAGACAATAGTGTGGGGAAAGCAGGAGTGGGCGGAGCAGGGAGAAGGGGTCAATGGGGGAAAAAGAGGGGACATATGGAATACTTTCAACAATAAGATTGATTTTAAAAAGAGTAATGTGTAAACGAGCATTTATAGCATGCTACTTTTCATGTAAAAATGAAGAAGGAATAAATTACATATGTGGCTGCCCATTTGAGCTCAAAGAAGCACAGGAAGAATATTATCAGAAACTAATAAGATCGTTTACCTGCAGGAAGTGGAGCAGAAGAGATGGGAGCTGAGTAGGATTATCTGTGTATTTTTTTACTTTGTTGTCTTTTGCAAGTAAAACATAAATAGAAAATGTGGTTAATAAAGCAAAATAGAATGAAACCAAACAAATAATCCTAACTATATTTGAAATGAACACCATAATTAGACTAAGGGGGATAATGAAATAAATAACCTAAGTAATTCTTAAACCCAGAATTTTGTTTATATTCTCTCAATTAAAAAAAAACACACACACTTAAAACAGAAATTTAAGCTATACTTCATGTGTCATGACAGTGGTATGAGTTCAAGATTCTGAAACAATTTAGCTGTATTCAAATATTCAGCAAATAAGTAAACACTGAAGAAAAGGGAGTGACTCTCACTCTGGGGAAGGAGCTATGTCCATGGAAGAGGAGAGGCTGGAAAGAAGTCTATGGTGTCAAACTAGAATTGGAGATATCAGTTCAAACTTAAGATTTTTAATAAGTATAAATAGCTTCTAATTTATAGGTTATATATTAACATCACTACTGTTTTTATTCCCCATTCTTTCTGTCCCACTCCTGACCTATCTCCTGTGGGCAAACACTTCTTTAGTTCTTTAGTTTTTAGTTTTCACTTCTTGTGTCTCTTTTATTTTATTTATTTTATTTTTATTAATTTATTTTTGTTACAGATGTTTCTCCTTTTCTCCCCATTGTCACCCTCCTCCCCCTCCCTCCCTGCCCCGTCCCCAGTTTTGTTGTCCATGTCCATTGGTTATGAGTACATGTGTACAAGTTCTGTGGTTCATCGCTCCCCTCCCCCAGCCCCTCTTCTGACAATTGTCAGTCTGTACCCTACTTCCACATCTCTGGGACTACCCTGTTCCTCAGACTGCTATGTTCATTATATTCCATTAATAAGTGAGATCATATGATATTTGTCTTTCTCTGCTTGGCTTGTTTCACATAGGATAATAGTTTCCAGGTCCTCCCATGTCACCGCAAAGGATAAGAGATCTTTTTTTCTTACAGCTGCATAGTACTCCATTGTGTATATGTACCACAGCTTTGTTATCCATTCGTCTACTGATGGACACTTGGGCTGTTTCCAGATCTTAGCTATTGTAAATAGCACTGCTATGAACATGGGGGTACATCAAGATCATGAAGTTTCCCCAAGCCTACCTCCTGCTACCTCTTTGCTCTTCACATCTGCCCCCAGGGGAATCACTGATCTGTTTCTGTCACATCAATCAGTTTGCACCTTCTAGAAGTTTATCTAAATGGAATCATACAGAATATATTCTTTGATTGCTGCCTTCTTTCAGTCAGCATAAGCATTTTGAGATTCATGCGTAATGTAATATGTATCAATACATCTTATACTTTTTTTGCGCATCAGTTTATTCTTTTTATTGACAAGTAGTATTCCATTATATAGATCTACCACTGCTTTTTTGCCCATTCATCTGTGGATGGACATAGGGATTGCCCCTAGCTCCAAACCTAATTTTTATTATACTCCAGTAGTTTTTGGCATCTACCTACCATTTTATTGCATTAAAATTTGTTCTCAGCCCCCCTCCACTTGAATGTGTGTGCTCCATGAAGAATTTCTGTTTGTTTTATTCACTGCTATGTCTCCAGAGTATATATCACTGTCTTACTTTTGTGAGAACCTTAATAATTATTTAAGAGAATGAGTCAGTGAATGAACAAATGAGTTCATTCAACAATTACCAAGTGCCTGTTTGAGCCCTAGCTGATCCCTAGTGTTACACAGACATTGACAATAACCCTGAGCGTTTATTAAGCTTCCGTTATGAGCTCATTTAATCATCCCTCCAACTTACATGAAGAGGATTATTATTATTTTCTCTTTGAAGAACTCTAGGCTCAGAGATCTTTGATACATTGCTCAGGCATACTCTCTTAGTAAGGGGGCGGAGCCCAGAGCCTTTCCCCTGAGCCTATAGACTCAATCCCCTACCCCTGAATGAGGCACAGACCCTCCCCGACAGGCCACCACAGAGGAGTGGAGTGGGGAGACCAGTACATTGGAGGGGCTTTGTGTTCTAACGGAGGTCAGTGCAGTGTTTGGGAGCCTGCTGCAGCCCGAGCACTGCCTGGGCCGTACCCTGCTGTGCAGAGCAGCTGAGATTGTGATGCAGGAGCCACAGGCAACTGGGAGCCTCCTGCTTCCCACCTGGAGACTTGACCAGAAGCCTGAGGTATCACTGGCATCAAGGACACTTTCTCCTGTGACCCCAGTTGCAGCTCAGCCCTTCTGGCCCCTAAACATATTCCTTCCCAAGGGGAGGAGGATGTTGGCAATTATCCCAGTTGACTGGTGCTCTAGTCAGGGACTTGGGGTTGTCTCCCTCTGGGGTCTCTTTCTGATGGTAAAAGGAGATCTCTGCCCATTGTGTTGAAGCTGGTGAACAGACATGAAGGTCTATAAGGTCCTCAGGCCACCAAGGTTTGATCTCTTTCTTTTAATCCTAGGTCTCCTACGACGAAAGTGAGGATTCGGGAAACATGAAGCACAAGGTATCAGAACTCATAGTCCTGGTATACATCAGAAATCGCCATAGTCATGTTCGTGTATGTGTTGTGCTATATGACTTTGTGTGTGTGTGTGCCACAGACTCACACACTGAATGCCTCCACCTAGGATACATATAAGCCCGGGAAGGCTGGAACTTTCCTCAGTGATGTGTGCCTTATTTCACTTGTGTTTTATTGCCTGTGTGCTTCATGGAAGACCTTGTGCATCACTTGTGATTTGACTAGGTGTGACTGCCTGTGATTGCGATGTGTGTGGTGGAGGATGCTTGATAGTTCTGTGTGTGCAACTGTGTCACACATGTGGGAGTGTATTTTGTGGGGGTTTTGCATAGATTTGTGTGACGTTGACTCACACTCTGAGTGTATTTACCTAGCTTCAGTGTAAGCTCGAGAACTCTATATCTCCCTTTGGCAAGGGTGAAGCTATGATAGTGTGTGAGCGCTTTTGTGTGTATCAAACTCACACTGTGACTCCCTTCACACAGAGGATGTGTAGGACGGAGATTTAAAACCAAGACACTGAAAAAGGCCCAAAGTATCTTGCTTTCATACATTCGGATTCCCCATTGCTACAGACCAGAAGCCACACAGACAGCTCAAAAAAAAAAAAAAAAAAGCCCATTTAGAAGACCTGTTGGAGGCCATTTTTCAGTGATTTGAATAATATAGAAGGTTCCGTGGAAGCCCAATATTTTTGATCCTTGGTTCTTCCACTTTATTACATGGTTTAGAAACGAAATGCTCATTTCTGATTCACATATGTCTACACTCAACTCTTTGTCTTTTTCCCACTAATAGCTTTGTGGCCTCAGGTGCTCAGCAGCCTCCACTGTCAAGTGGGAATAATGATACTCTGTCGAATCTTGTCTACATGGTGCTCTCGTGCTAGGCACCCTGTAAGCACTCAGTAAACTGCAGCCTTGCAGGGGCCGAGACACCTGACTCTCCATTTCCCAAAGGCTTAGGAGGCAGTATTTGGTACAAAGACAGGAAAATTAGGCCCATCCATAGACTCTGCCAGACCTCCAAGCAGCAGCTTCTCCTTTCTCTTACTGAGCATGCCCCCAGCCACCTCTTCACTCGTGCTGCTGACTGAATCAAGCTACCATTTCTGTATTGTTTTCGTCCCTTCAGATTGGGTCACTTTCAGGAGATGTTTGAGACCCTAGTTACTTACTGGGATTACACACCTGGTCAGATACGCACACAACAATGTTAACACCAAGTTCCTCTCCCCAGCATGTGGGTATTCTGCCTTTTACCTTAGCTTAACCTTTTCACCTCCCACAGGAAGGAATGGGTGGGTTCTCTTCCTAGGGAAAAAATGATGAGGACATCTACCTTGTAGATCAGGTTCCGCTGGGCAAGATGTATGTGAAATTGTGTAAGTCATTTTATGACCCCTGTTAGTAATGGAAGAAGAAACATCACTGTCTTCTTTACTTCCCACACAGAATAAACACTGATGGATTGAGTGAAATTGAAGCCATTTGCAAACTGATGGATGGGCTGTAGGAATATGAGTGGTGACCGTTACCTGAGCAGAAAGACTCCCTCAGATCCTGAGATTATATTTGGTAAGGTCCTGGCTCTTTTGTCTAATTATAGAGAAGGAGAAACAGTAGGGTCATAGGAACAGTGATTCCAATAAATTTAAGAAACGTGAGAGAATTGTGACTACAGCAGTTACTAACTGTGTGATCATGATAGTTCTCACTCCTGAGTATGTATATAATGAAGTTTTATAACAGCTACCTCCTAGAACTACTGAGGTCCTCTGTGTGCCATTTATTCCCGCTTCTTCAAACAGTGGCATACTGCCAGGAACCTGGACGATTAAAAAATGAGAAGAACGAACTGGTTCTGGTTTCACTTGAAGGCAACCACGTTGGGCGTTGAGGGTTGCTGGTAGCTTTGGCAGTGCTAACCGTGGTATGAACTCAAGGAGTTATTATTTTTCTCCAGGAGAAATTAGGAGATCCTACTGTGGTGGCCATAATCACACTTTCAAAGACTCTGACATTTTTCTCTGTCATTTCATCCTCAGCAGACAGAGGAGGACCATGAGAAGGGGGAACCAGAGCAGCGTGTCCGAGTTCCTCCTCCTGGGGCTCCCCATCCGGCCAGGGCAGCAGGGCGTGTTCTACTCCCTGTTCCTGGGCATGTACCTGACCACGGTGCTGGGCAACCTGCTCATCATCCTGCTCATCAGGCTGGACTCTCGCCTGCACACGCCCATGTACTTCTTCCTCAGCCACTTGGCCTTCTCTGACATCTCTCTTTCCTCTGTCACTGTCCCAAAGATGCTCGTGAACATGCAGACTCAGCGACAATCTATCTCCTATATGGGATGCATTTCTCAGTTGTATTTTTTCATAATTTTTGTTACTCTGGACAATTTCCTTCTGGCAGTGATGGCATATGACAGGTATGTGGCCATCTGTCACCCTCTGCACTACACCACCATCATGAGGGAGGGGCTGTGCACAATGCTGGTGGCTGGCTCCTGGATTCTCACCAGTACCCACGCACTCTTGTACACCCTCCTCTTGGTCCGACTGTCCTTCTGTGCTGACATCACCATCACCCACTTCTTCTGTGATCTCAGTGCACTACTGAGGCTGAGCTGCTCAGACATCTCTCTCAATAAGCTAGTTATCTTCACTGAGGGAGAAGTGCTTTTATTCCTGCCTTTAGGTATTGTTTTGGGCTCATATATTCATATAGGGACCATAATCCTGAGGGTCCCCTCTACCAAGAGATTCCTTAAAGCCTTTTCTACCTGTGGCTCCCACCTCTTTGTGGTGTCTTTATATTATGGGACACTTACAGGTGTTTACTTTATCTCCCAATCATGGGATTCCAAAGACATAATTGCTTCAGTCATGTATACGGTAGTTACTCCCATGCTGAACCCCTTCATTTACAGCCTGAGGAACAGAGATATTAAACAGGCCTTAGAAATGTGTGTCAGTAGGGTTAAGTTCTTTAAGCGGCAATCAATAAATCCTCTTGTTGCAGTCAGGAGCACAGTGAGATATATCTCCTAAAATGATAGTATGGTCAACATCTCCATATTGCTTTAATAGAATATTCTATTTCATGTACAAGTGTTGTTAATATGTCAACTAGGTCAGTTTGCTACTTGGATTGTTAATAATTCTTTCTTCCCAATTGATATTTTTTGCTTGTTCATCATCTCATGCAAAATATAAACAAAATCTTATGCAAAAACATTGCACAATTATAACTGCGAATTTGCCTCTTCCTGTTTTGATATATGTCAGCTTTTGCTCACATAATTTTTATTTTATGTTGTAGATACTCACTTATTTAACATCAATATCTACTTCTGGGGAACTTTCTTTTGTTTTGATTTTTAAAACTAATTCTTTTATGCTGGCTTTCATTGCTTCACTCTGATTGTGCACATCTCTTCCCAACTCCCATTCAATGACATCATGTTGGTAAATTGCAATCAGCCATGATAAGAAAAATTATACCTACGAGAATTGGCATGTGCTACAAAGTAGGGCTTTTAAAATAAGAGAAAGAGACTTTTAAAAAATGCATTTAATAGCACACCACTGCATTTATAATTAGAATATATTTCTAGCACTGGGTCCTACCTTAACACCTAATCTACTTCTGATATTAGTATAAATAATTTATAACTATATCTATAGGTATAGAGATAGATACGGATACGGATATAGATAGAGATAGAGATACATATGCAGATAGAGATAGAGAAAGAGGTAACCATAGAGATACCAGTATAGTACCAGTGATAAAGATGCAGATTTCTTCCAATGGACATGGACAACAAAACTGGGGACGGGGCAGGGAGGGAGAGGGAGGAGGGTGACAATGGGGGGAAAAGGAGAAACATCTGTAACAAAAATAAATAAAATTAATAAATAAATAAAAATAAAAACTGAAATAAATGAAAAAGCAAAAAAAAAAAGATGCAGCTTTCTTGTGGTTAGTATTTACATGGCATTTATTTTCCGTTACTTTAAACTTTTCTTTGATCTTATATCTGTGAGGTGTTTGTTGCTAACTATGTAGAGTTGGATTTTGCTCTTTAAAAAAATGTTTCCATTGTTTTTTAGAGAGATAGGAAGGGAAAGAGAGAGAGAAACATCGATGTGACAGAGAAACATTGATTGTCTGAGTCCTGTATGCCCCCTACTGGGGATCAAGCCTGCAACCTTGGCATGTGCCCTGACCAGGAATCCAAGTGGGACCTCTCAGTCCAAGTGGGATGACACTCAATCCACTATGCCACACCGGGCAGGCAATACAGAGAACTTTTTGATGGTTGACAGATGGGAGGAGGATTGGCGGGATAGGCGAAAAAGGTGAAGGGATTAAGAAGTATAAATTCATTGTTAGACTGATGAACCTCAGAGGGAAGAGGGGAGAGGGGCCGGGAAGAGATAAACCAAAGAACCTATATGCATATATGCATAACCAATGAACACAGACAATAGTGTGGGGAAAGCAGGAGTGGGCGGAGCAGGGAGAAGGGGTCAATGGGGGAAAAAGAGGGGACATATGGAATACTTTCAACAATAAGATTGATTTTAAAAAGAGTAATGTGTAAACGAGCATTTATAGCATGCTACTTTTCATGTAAAAATGAAGAAGGAATAAATTACATATGTGGCTGCCCATTTGAGCTCAAAGAAGCACAGGAAGAATATTATCAGAAACTAATAAGATCGTTTACCTGCAGGAAGTGGAGCAGAAGAGATGGGAGCTGAGTAGGATTATCTGTGTATTTTTTTACTTTGTTGTCTTTTGCAAGTAAAACATAAATAGAAAATGTGGTTAATAAAGCAAAATAGAATGAAACCAAACAAATAATCCTAACTATATTTGAAATGAACACCATAATTAGACTAAGGGGGATAATGAAATAAATAACCTAAGTAATTCTTAAACCCAGAATTTTGTTTATATTCTCTCAATTAAAAAAAAACACACACACTTAAAACAGAAATTTAAGCTATACTTCATGTGTCATGACAGTGGTATGAGTTCAAGATTCTGAAACAATTTAGCTGTATTCAAATATTCAGCAAATAAGTAAACACTGAAGAAAAGGGAGTGACTCTCACTCTGGGGAAGGAGCTATGTCCATGGAAGAGGAGAGGCTGGAAAGAAGTCTATGGTGTCAAACTAGAATTGGAGATATCAGTTCAAACTTAAGAATTTTAATAAGTATAAATAGCTTCTAATTTATAGGTTATATATTAACATCGCTACTGTTTTTATTCCCCATTCTTTCTGTCCCACTCCTGACCTATCTCCTGTGGGCAAACACTTCTTTAGTTCTTTAGTTTTTAGTTTTCACTTCTTGTGTCTCTTTCATTTTATTTATTTTATTTTTATTAATTTATTTTTGTTACAGATGTTTCTCCTTTTCTCCCCATTGTCACCCTCCTCCCCCTCCCTCCCTGCCCCGTCCCCAGTTTTGTTGTCCATGTCCATTGGTTATGAGTACATGCGTACAAGTTCTGTGGTTCATCGCTCCCCTCCCCCAGCCCCTCTTCTGACAATTGTCAGTCTGTACCCTACTTCCACGTCTCTGAGACTACCCTGTTCCTCAGACTGCTATGTTCATTATATTCCATTAATAAGTGAGATCATATGATATTTGTCTTTCTCTGCTTGGCTTGTTTCACATAGGATAATAGTTTCCAGGTCCTCCCATGTCACCGCAAAGGATAAGAGATCTTTCTTTCTTAAAGCTGCATAGTACTCCATTGTGTATATGTACCACTGCTTTGTTATCCATTCGTCTACTGATGGACACTTGGGCTGTTTCCAGATCTTAGCTATTGTAAATAGCACTGCTATGAACATGGGGGTACATCAAGATCATGAAGATTCCCCAAGCCTACCTCCTGCTACCTCTTTGCTCTTCACATCTGCCCCCAGGGGAATCACTGATCTGTTTCTGTCACATCAATCAGTTTGCACCTTCTAGAAGTTTATCTAAATGGAATCATACAGAATATATTCTTTGATTGCTGCCTTCTTTCAGTCAGCATAAGCATTTTGAGATTCATGCGTAATGTAATATGTATCAATACATCTTATACTTTTTTTGCGCATCAGTTTATTCTTTTTATTGACAAGTAGTATTCCATTATATAGATCTACCACTGCTTTTTTGCCCATTCATCTGTGGATGGACATAGGGATTGCCCCTAGCTCCAAACCTAATTTTTATTATACTCCAGTAGTTTTTGGCATCTACCTACCATTTTATTGCATTAAAATTTGTTCTCAGCCCCCCCTCCACTTGACTGTATGTGCTCCATGAAGAATTTCTGTTTGTTTTATTCACTGCTATGTCTCCAGAGTATATATCACTGTCTTACTTTTGTGAGAACCTTAATAATTATTTAAGAGAATGAGTCAGTGAATGAACAAATGAGTTCATTCAACAATTACCAAGTGCCTGTTTGAGCCCTAGCTGATCCCTAGTGTTACACAGACATTGACAATAACCCTGAGCGTTTATTAAGCTTCCGTTATGAGCTCATTTAATCATCCCTCCAACTTACATGAAGAGGATTATTATTATTTTCTCTTTGAAGAACTCTAGGCTCAGAGATCTTTGATACATTGCTCAGGCATACTCTCTTAGTAAGGGGGCGGAGCCCAGAGCCTTTCCCCTGAGCCTATAGACTCAATCCCCTACCCCTGAATGAGGCACAGACCCTCCCCGACAGGCCACCACAGAGGAGTGGAGTGGGGAGACCAGTACATTGGAGGGGCTTTGTGTTCTAACGGAGGTCAGTGCAGTGTTTGGGAGCCTGCTGCAGCCCGAGCACTGCCTGGGCCGTACCCTGCTGTGCAGAGCAGCTGAGATTGTGATGCAGGGGCCACAGGCAACTGGGAGCCTCCTGCTTCCCACCTGGAGACTTGACCAGAAGCCTGAGGTATCACTGGCATCAAGGACACTTTCTCCTGTGACCCCAGTTGCAGCTCAGCCCGTCTGGCCCCTAAACATATTCCTTCCCAAGGGGAGGAGGATGTTGGCAATTATCCCAGTTGACTGCTGCTCTAGTCAGGGACTTGGGGTTGTCTCCCTCTGGGGTCTCTTTCTGATGGTAAAAGGAGATCTCTGCCCATTGTGTTGAAGCTGGTGAACAGACATGAAGGTCTATAAGGTCCTCAGGCCACCAAGGTTTGATCTCTTTCCTTTAATCTTAGGTCTCCTACGCCGAAAGTGAGGATTCGGGAAACATGAAGCACTAGGTATCAGAACTCATAGTCCTGGTATACATCAGAAATCGCCATAGTCATGTTCGTGTATGTGTTGTGCTATATGACTTTGTGTGTGTGTGTGCCACAGACTCACACACTGAATGCCTCCACCTAGGATACATATAAGCCCGGGAAGGCTGGAACTTTCCTCAGTGATGTGTGCCTTATTTCACTTGTGTTTTATTGCCTGTGTGCTTCATGGAAGACCTTGTGCATCACTTGTGATTTGACTAGGTGTGACTGCCTGTGATTGCGATGTGTGTGGTGGAGGATGCTTGATAGTTCTGTGTGTGCAACTGTGTCACACATGTGGGAGTGTATTATGTGGAGTTTTGCATAGATTTGTGTGACGTTGACTCACACTCTGAGTGTATTTACCTAGCTTCAGTGTAAGCTCGAGAACTCTATATCTCCCTTTGGCAAGGGTGTAGCTATGATAGTGTGTGAGCGCTTTTGTGTGTATCAAACTCACACTGTGACTCCCTTCACACAGAGGATGTGTAGGACGGAGATTTAAAACCAAGACACTGAAAAAGGCCCAAAGTATCTTGCTTTCATACATTCGGATTCCCCATTGCTACAGACCAGAAGCCACACAGACAGCTCAAAAAAAAAAAAAAAAAAAAAGCCCATTTAGAAGACCTGTTGGAGGCCATTTTTCAGTGATTTGAATAATATAGAAGGTTCCGTGGAAGCCCAATATTTTTGATCCTTGGTTCTTCCACTTTATTACATGGTTTAGAAACGAAATGCTCATTTCTGATTCACATATGTCTACACTCAACTCTTTGTCTTTTTCCCACTAATAGCTTTGTGGCCTCAGGTGCTCAGCAGCCTCCACTGTCAAGTGGGAATAATGATACTCTGTCGAATCTTGTCTACATGGTGCTCTCGTGCTAGGCACCCTGTAAGCACTCAGTAAACTGCAGCCTTGCAGGGGCCGAGACACCTGACTCTCCATTTCCCAAAGGCTTAGGAGGCAGTATTTGGTACAAAGACAGGAAAATCAGGCCCATCCATAGACTCTGCCAGACCTCCAAGCAGCAGCTTCTCCTTTCTATTACTGAGCATGCCCCCAGCCACCTCTTCACTCGTGCTGCTGACTGAATCAAGCTACCATTTCTGTATTGTTTTCGTCCCTTCAGATTGGGTCACTTTCAGGAGATGTTTGAGACCCTAGTTACTTACTGGGATTACACACCTGGTCAGATACGCACACAACAATGTTAACACCAAGTTCCTCTCCCCAGCATGTGGGTATTCTGCCTTTTACCTTAGCTTAACCTTTTCACCTCCCACAGGAAGGAGTGGGTGGGTTCTCTTCCTAGGGAAAAAATGATGAGAAATTCTACCTTTGAGATCAGGTTCCGCTGGGCAAGATGTATGTGAAATTGTGTAAGTCATTTTATGACCCCTGTTAGTAATGGAAGAAGAAACATCACTGTCTTCTTTACTTCCCACACAGAATAAACACTGATGGATTGAGTGAAATTGAAGCCATTTGCAAACTGATGGATGGGCTGTAGGAATATGAGTGGTGACCGTTACCTGAGCAGAAAGACTCCCTCAAATCCTGAGATTATATTTGGTAAGGTCCTGGCTCTTTTGTCTAATTATAGAGAAGGAGAAACAGTAGGGTCATAGGAACAGTGATTCCAATAAATTTAAGAAACGTGAGAGAATTGTGACTACAGCAGTTACTAACTGTGTGATCATGATAGTTCTCACTCCTGAGTATGTATATAATGAAGTTTTATAACAGCTACCTCCTAGAACTACTGAGGTCCTCTGTGTGCCATTTAGTCCCGCTTCTTCAAACAGTGGCATACTGCCAGGAACCTGGATGATTAAAAAATGAGAAGAACGAACTGGTTCTAGTTTCACTTGAAGGCAACCACGTTGGGCGTTGAGGGTTGCTGGTAGCTTTGGCAGTGCTAACCGTGGTATGAACTCAAGGAGTTACTATTTTTCTCCAGGAGAAATTAGGAGATCCTACTGTGGTGGCCATAATCACACTTTCAAAGACTCTGACATTTTTCTCTGTCATTTCATCCTCAGCAGACAGAGGAGGACCATGAGAAGGGGGAACCAGAGCAGCGTGTCCGAGTTCCTCCTCCTGGGGCTCCCCATCCGGCCAGGGCAGCAGGACATGTTCTTCTCCCTGTTCCTGGGCATGTACCTGACCACGGTGCTGGGCAACCTGCTCATCATCCTGCTCATCAGGCTGGACTCTCGCCTGCACACGCCCATGTACTTCTTCCTCAGCCACTTGGCTTTCTCTGACATCTCTCTTTCCTCTGTCACTGTCCCAAAGATGCTCGTGAACATGCAGACTCAGCGACAATCTATCCCCTATATGGGATGCATTTCTCAGTTGTATTTTTTCATACTTTTTGGTACTCTGGACAATTTCCTTCTGGCAGTGATGGCATATGACAGGTACGTGGCCATCTGTCACCCTCTGCACTACACCACCATCATGAGGGAGGGGCTGTGCACAATGCTGGTGGCTGGCTCCTGGATTCTCACCAGTACCCACGCACTCTTGTACACCCTCCTCTTGGTCCGACTGTCCTTCTGTGCTGACATCACCATCACCCACTTCTTCTGTGATCTCAGTGCACTACTGAGGCTGAGCTGCTCAGACATCTCTCTCAATAAGCTAGTTAGCTTCACTGAGGGAGGAGTGCTTTTATTCCTGCCTTTAGGTATTGTTTTGGGCTCATATATTCATATAGGGACCATAATCCTGAGGGTCCCCTCTACCAAGAGATTCTTTAAAGCCTTTTCTACCTGTGGCTCCCACCTCTTTGTGGTGTCTTTATATTATGGGACACTTACAGGTGTTTACTTTATCTCCCAATCATGGGATTCCAAAGACATAATTGCTTCAGTCATGTATACAGTAGTTACTCCCATGCTGAACCCCTTCATTTACAGCCTGAGGAACAGAGATATTAAACAGGCCTTAGAAATGTGTGTCAGTAGGGTTAAGTTCTTTAAGCGGCAATCAATAAATCCTCTTGTTGCAGTCAGGAACACAGTGAGATATATCTCCTAAAATGATAGTATGGTCAACATCTCCATATTGCTTTAATAGAATATTCTATTTCATGTACAAGTGTTGTTAATATGTCAACTAGATCAGTTTGCTACTTGGATTGTTAATAATTCTTTGTTCCCTATTGATATTTTTTGCTTGTTCATCATCTCATACAAAATATAAACAAAATCTTATTCAAAAACATTGCACAATTATAATTGCGAATTTGCCTCTTCCTGTTTTGAAATATGTCAGCTTTTGCTCACATAATTTTTATTTTATGTTATAGAAGACTCACTTATTTAACATCAATATCTACTTCTGGGGAACTTTCTTTTGTTTTGATTTTTAAAACTAATTCTTTTATGCTGGCTTTCATTGCTTCACTCTGATTGTGCACATCTCTTCCCAACTCCCATTCAATGACATCATGTTGGTAAATTGCAATCAGCCATGATAAGAAAAATTATACCTATGAGAATTGGCATGTGCTACAAAGTAGGGCTTTTAAAATAAGAGAAAGAGACTTTTAAAAAATGCATTTAATAGCACACCACTGCATTTATAATTAGAATATATTTCTAGCACTGGGTCCTACCTTAACACCTAATCTACTTCTGATATTAGTATAAATAATTTATAACTATATCTATAGGTATAGAGATAGATATGGATACGGATATAGATATAGATAGAGATACATATGCAGATAGAGATAGAGATAGAGATAGAGATAGAGATAGAGATAGAGATAGAGATAGAGATAGAGATAGAGATAGAGATAGAGGTAACCATAGAGATACTAGTATAGTACCAGTTATAAAGATGCAGCTTTCTTGTGGTTGGTGTTTACATGGCATTTATTTTCCATCACTTTAAACTTTTCTTTGATCTTATATCTGTGAGGTGTCTGTTGCTAACAATGTAGAGTTGGATTTTGCTCTTAAAAAGAATGTTTCTATTGTTTTTTAGAGAGATAGGGAGGGAAAGAGAGAGAGAAACATCGATGTGACAGAGAAACATTGATTGTCTGAGTCCTGTATGCCCCCTACTGGGGATCAAGCCTGCAACCTTGGCATGTGCCCTGACCAGGAATCCAAGTGGGACCTCTCAGTCCAAGTGGGATGACACTCAATCCACTATGCCACACCGGGCAGGCAATACAGAGAACTATTTGATGGTTGACAGATGGGAGGAGGATTGGCGGGATAGGCGAAAAAGGTGAAGGGATTAAGAAGTATAAATTCATTTTTAGACTGATGAACCTCAGAGGGAAGAGGGGAGAGGGGCCGGGAAGAGATAAACCAAAGAACTTATATGCATATATGCATAACCAATGAACACAGACAATAGTGTGGGGAAAGCAGGAGTGGGCGGAGCAGGGAGAAGGGGTCAATGGGGGAAAAAGAGGGGACATATGGAATACTTTCAACAATAAGATTGATTTTAAAAAGAGTAATGTGTAAACGAGCATTTATAGCATGCTACTTTTCATGTAAAAATGAAGAAGGAATAAATTACATATGTGGCTGCCCATTTGAGCTCAAAGAAGCACAGGAAGAATATTATCAGAAACTAATAAGATTGTTTACCTGCAGGAAGTGGAGCAGAAGAGATGGGAGATGAGTAGGATTATCTGTGTATTTTTTTACTTTGTTGTCTTTTGCAAGTAAAACATAAATAGGAAATGTGGTTAATAAAGCAAAATAGAATGAAACCAAACAAATAATCCTAACTATTATTTGAAATGAACACCATAATTAGACTAAGGGGGAAAATGAAATAAATAACCTAAGTAATTCTTAAACCCAGAATTTTGTTTATATTCTCTCAATTAAAAAAAAAACACACACACTTAAAACGGAAATTTAAGCTATACTTCATGTGTCATGACAGTGGTATGAGTTCAAGATTCTGAAACAATTTAGCTGTATTCAAATATTCAGCAAATAAGTAAACACTGAAGAAAAGGGAGTGACTCTCACTCTGGAGAAGGAGCTATGTCCATGGAAGAGGAGAGGCTGGAAAGAAGTCTATGGTGTCAAACTAGAATTGGAGATATCAGTTCAAACTTAAGAATTTTAATAAGTATAAATAGCTTCTAATTTATAGGTTATATATTAACATCGCTACTGTTTTTATTCCCCATTCTTTCTGTCCCTCTCCTGACCTATCTCCTGTGGGCAAACATTTCTTTAGTTCTTTAGTTTTTAGTTTTCACTTCTTGTGTCTCTTTTATTTTTTATTTATTTTATTTATTTTATTTTTATTAATTTATTTTTGTTACAGATGTTTCTCCTTTTCCCCCCATTGTCACCCTCCTCCCCCTCCCTCCCTGCCCCGTCCCCAGTTTTGTTGTCCATGTCTATTGGTTATGAGTACATGCGTACAAGTTCTGTGGTTCATCGCTCCCCTCCCCCACCCCCTCTTCTGGCAATTGTCAGTCTGTACCCTACTTCCACGTCTCTAGGACTACCCTGTTCCTCAGACTGTTATGTTTATTATATTCCAGAAATAAGTGAGATCATATGCTATTTGTCTTTCTCTGCTTGGCTTGTTTCACATAGGATAATAGTTTCCAGGTCCTCCCATGTCGTCGCAAAGGTTAAGAGATCTTTCTTTCTTACAGCTGCATAGTACTCCATTGTGTATATGTACCACAGCTTTGTTATCCATTCATCTACTGATGGACACTTGGGCTGTTTCCAGATCATAGCTATTGTAAATAGCGCTGCTATGAACATGGGGGTACATATATTCTTTCTGTTTGGTGTTTCAGGCTTCTTAGGGTATATTCCTAGGAGTGGGATCACTGGGTCAAATGGTAATTCAATTTTTAATTTTTTGAGGTAACACCATAGTGTTTTCCATAGTGGCTGCACCAGTCTGCATTCCCACCAGCAGTGTACTAGAGTCCCCTTTTCTCCACACCCTCGCCAACACTTGTTGTTTGATGCTTTGTTGATGGCGGCTATTCTGACAGGTGCGAGGTGATACCTCATTGTTGTTTTAATTTGCATCTCTCTGATGATTAGTGATGTTGAGCATTTCTTCATATGTCTCTTGGCCATTTGTATGTCCTTTTTGGAGAGGTGTCTATTTAGTTCCTCTGCCCATTTTTTAATTGGGTTCTTTGTCTTCCTTTTGTTGAGATGTATGAGCACTGTCTATATTTTGGAAATTAATCCCTTATCAGCTATATCATTGGCAATTATGCTCTCCCATACAGTGGGTTGCCTTTCCACTTTGATGGTTGTTTCTTTTGCTGTGCAGAAGCTTTTGAGTTTGATGTAGTCCCATGTGTTCATTCTTTCCTTTGTTTCTGTTGCCTTAGGTGATATATCAGTGAAGATTCTGCTGCGTATGATGTCCGAAATTTTGTTGCCTACATTTTCTTCTGGATTTTTATGGATTCATGAGTCACATTTAAGTCTTTTATCCATTTTGAGTTTATTCTTGTGTATGGTGTAAGATATTGGTCTAGTTTCATTTTTTTGCATGTAGCTGTCCAATTTCCCCAACACCATTTATTAAAGAGGCTGTCTTTACTCCATTGTATGCTCTTGCCACCTTTGTCAAATATTAATTGAGCATAATGTTTTGGGTCAATTTCTGGGTTCTCTGTTCTATTCCACTGATTGATGTGCCTGTTCTTGTGCCAATACCAGGCTGTTTTGATTACAGAAGCTTTGTAGTATAACCTGATGTCTGGTATTGTGATCCCGCTTACTTTGTCCTTCTTTTTCAAGATTGCTGTAGCTATTCGTGGTCTTTTTTGGTTCCATATGATCTTCTGAAGCATTTGTTCTAGTTCTATGAAATATGTCATTGGTATTTTGATGGGAATTGCATTAAATCTATAGATTGCTTTGGGTAGCATGGATATTTTAATGATGTTAATTCTTCCAATCCATGAACAAGGCATGTGCTTCCACTTTTTTATATCTTCCTCTATTTCTTTTTTCAATGTCCTGTAGTTTTCTGCAAATAGGTCCTTTACTTCTTTGGTTAAGTTTATTCCTAGGTATCTTAATTTTTTTGCCATGATGGTAAATGGGATTGTTGTTTTAGTTTCTCTTTCTGTGAGTTCATCATTGGTGTATAAGAATGCCATTGATTTCTTGACGTTAATTTTGTATCCTGCTACTTTGCCAAATTCATTTATTAAGTCTAGTAGATTTTTGATGGAGTCTTTAGGGTTTTCTATGTATAATATCATGTCATCTGTGAATAATGACAGTTTCACTTCCTCCTTTCCAATTTGGATCCCTTTTATTTTTTCTTCATGTCTGATTGCTGTGGCTAAGACTTCCAGTACTATGTTAAATAAGAGTGGTGAAAGTGGGCATCCTTGTCTTGTTCCTGTTCTTAAGGGAAATGTTTTTTAGTTTTTGTCCATTGAATATGATGTTGGCTGTAGGTCTTTCATATATGGCCTTTATTATATCAAGATATGATCCCTCTATTCCCACATTGCTGAGCGTTTTTATCAGAAATGGGTGCTGGATTTTGTCAAATGCTTTTTCAGCATCTATTGATATGATCATGTGGTTTTTATCTTTCATTTTGTTTATGTGATGTATCATGTTTATTGATTTGCAAATATTGTACCAGCCTTGCATCCCTGGGATGAATCCCACTTGGTCATGGTGAATAATTTTTTTGATGTACTGCTGGATCCGATTTGCTAGTATTTTGTTTAGGATTTTGGCATCTATGTTCATCAGGGATATTGGCCTGTAGTTTTCTTTCTTTGTAGTGTCTTTTTCTGGTTTTGGAATTAGAATTATGCTGGCCTCATAAAACGAGTTTGGAAGTCTTCCTTCTTCTTGAATTTTTTGGAATAGTTTGAGGAGAGTGGGTGTTAGTTCTTCTTTGAATGTTCGGTAAAACTCCCCCGTGAAGCCATCAGGACCTGGGCTTTTGTTTGCTGGGAGGGTCTTGATTACATCTTCAATTTCCTCCGCTGTTATTGGCCTGTTCAAGTTTTCTATCTCTTCCCGGTTCAGTTTTGGGAGACTATGTGTTTCTAGTAATGTGTCCATTTCGCTTAGATTGTCGAATTTGTTGCCATATAAATGTTCATAGTATTTGTTAACAATCCTTTGTATTTCTGTGGTGTCAGTTGTTGCTTCTTCTCTTTCATTTCTGATTTTGTGTATTTGGGTTCTCTCTCTTTGTTTCTTGGTGAGTCTAGCTAAGGGTCCATCAATCTTGTTTATCTTTTCAAAAAACCAGCTCTTTGTTTCATTGATCCTTTGAATTGTTTTTTTGGTCTCCATGTCATTTATTTCTGCTCTGATCCTTACTATTTCCTTCCTTCTACTTGCTCTAGGGTTTTCTTTTTGTTTGCTTTCTAGTTCTTTAAGTTGTGAGGTTAGGTAGTCAATTAGAAATTTTTCTTCTTTCTTGAGGTGGGCCTGTGGTGCTATGAACTTCCCTCTCAGAACTGCTTTCGCTGCATCCCATAGATTTTGTGTTGTGTGTTCATTTTCATTAGTTTCCAGGAAGTTTTTAATTTCTTCCTTGATCTCCATGGTAACCGAGTCATTGTTCAATAACATGCTATTTAGCCTCCATGTCTTCAAATGTCTTTGCATGTTCTTGTTGCAATTGATTTCTAGTTTCATGCATTGTGGTCTGAGAAGATGCTTGATATGATTTCAGTCTTCTTGAACTTGTAGAGACTTAGTTTGTGTCCTATCATGTGGTCTATCTTTGAGAATGTCCCATGTGCACTTGAGAAGAATGTGAATTCTGCAGTTTTGGGGAGTAATTCTCTGTATATATCTATTAAATCCATTTGATCTAGTGCTTCATTTAGAATTTCTGTTTCCTTGTTAATTTTTTGTCTAGATGATCTATTCAGTGATGTCAGTGGGGTTTTGAAGTCCCCTGCTATGATTGTATTGCTGTCGATTTCTCCTTTGAAGTCCTCCAGAAGATTTTTAATATATTTTGGTGCTCCTATATTGGGTGCATATATGTTTACCAAGGTTATATCTTCCTGTTGGATAGACCCTTTCAATATTATGTAGTGACCTTCTTTGTCTCTAGTTATGGTCTTCAATTTGAAATCTAATTTATCAGATATGAGTATTGCTACCCCAGCTTTTTTTTTCCTTTCCGTTTGCTTGGAAGATTTTTTTCCATCCCTTTACTTTCAACCTATGTGAGTCTTTTGTTGTGAGGTGGGTCTCTTGTAAACAACATATATGTGAATCATGCTTTCTTATCTAGTCAGCTACTCTGTTCCTTTTTATCGGAGCATTCAATCCATTTACATTTAAGGTGATTACTGATATGTACTTATTTATTGTCATTTTTGTTCAGTGTATTTATATTATTCTTCCTATTTCTTCTACTAATTACAGCAGTCCTTTTAACATCTCTTGCAGTGCTGGTTTGGTGCTAATATATTCCCTTAGCCTTTTTTTTTTTTTTTTTTTTTTTTTTGTCTGGGAAGCTCTTTATTTGACCTTCTATTTTGAATGATAGTCTTGCTGGATAGAGTAGTCTTGGATTCAGATCCTTGTTTTTCATGACCTTGATTACTTCATGCCATTCCCTTCTGGCCTGTAGTGTTTCTGTTGAGAAGTCAGATGATCACCTTATGGGGGTTCCTTTGTAGGTAACCTGTTGCTTATCTCTTGCTGCCTTTAGGATTCTCTCTTTGTCTTTAATTTTTGGCATTTTAATTATTATGTGTCTTGGTGTGGGCCTGTTTGGGTTCTTCTTACTTGGGGCTCTCTGTGCTTCTTGAACTTGAATGCCTTCTTCCTTCACCAGGTTAGGAAAGTTTTCTGTCACTATTTCTTCAAATATATTCTCCAACACTTGCTCATTTTCTTCTTCTTCGGGGACTCCTATGATGCAAATGTTATTACATTTCCAGTTGTCCCACAGTTCTCTTAAGCTATCTTCCTGTTTTTTCATTGTTTTTTCCTTTTGGTTTTCTGATTGATTGATTTTTTCTACTCTGTCTTCTAATTCACTGATCTGGTCCTCTGCTTCCTCTACTCTGCTGGTCAGTCCTTCCAATGTGTTCTTTCTTTCTGTTATGTCATTCTTTATTTCCACTTGGTTGGTTTTTATTGTGTCAATATCCTTCCTCATGCTGTTTAGTTTCCTCAAGATCATGGCTCTGAACTCTACCTCTGATAATTTGCTTAAGTGCATTTCATTTATCTCATCTTCGGTAGAGTTCTGTTCTTTCATTTGGGATCTGTTTCTTTGTTTCACCATTTTTGCTATCTCAGTGGGTTTTGGAGCCTGCCAAATTTTCCCTGTGGTGTTGGTGTTCTGCTATTTGTGGCTCCCTCTACTTGGTTTGGATGAGTGTGGAGGGCCCTCCTTAAACACCACTGTCAAGTCTCACTTTCCTGGGTAGATTTGCAAGCTCAGGAAAGGTTCAGTTATGCTCTAGCTTTTTGCCTGGAGGCTATTAGCCTCAGTTACTTGAAAAGCCTTAGGATCTCAGTTGAATGAGAAACTCTCTCAGGTGTTTATAGTGTAAGAGGATTTCCCGAGGGTGGGGCCGATGCTGGTTGTTAATGAGCCTCAATTTGCATTTCTTTACCTCTTTTCCTCACCTGGGAATCTCTGAGGGAGGGGCTGCCACAGCTCCAGGAAGGAGTAAACTTGGCTGCCATTCTGTGTTACCGGGAAGGAGCAGGCTGGCCACCACCGTCCTTTGTGGCTGCAGCTCAGCACAAACTCTGAGCGCCCTCCAAATCCCAGGTGTCCCCACAGAATTCCAGTCCAGTCTGCCCTCCCTCTGCTGAAGCCCCATGTGAGTGGCTGTGGCTATTTAGCACTCTGTCCCAGCCCTCTGCGCTGTGGAGCAGCTTTGGGTCTTAACCCCGAGGGTGGGCGCTGCCGCTGCTCCCAGCTAAGGCCGCTGCTGTCCGTGGGTTCCCAGCCTGCCACCCTCACGCACCTCCGCAGATCCTACCAGGCTCATTCAGTGTCCCTGGTTGTATGATCCTCTCTCGCTGCTTTTCTGTTGCTTTTTCCCGACGATTTGACTTTATTTTAGTTGTAATTCCCGTTTGGTCCTGGGAGATCGTCTGTGTAGCTTCCATTCACTCCACCGCCATTTCCGATCCAGACTTGTGTCTCTTTTATATATATTTCTTTGTTGGATTCTGTGAGATCATTTAGAATCCTTGTAAGCAATGAACTCATCAAAAGCTTCAAAATGAATAACAACAATAATGTTTTATAACTCAGAGAATAAGAATCCATGAGTCCATATACATGAATAAATTATAAATAAACTAGTGAGTGGAGAATAAGGGTAAGTTTTTTCTTATAGGACAATACAACTAATAAACAGTGAAGAAATGATAGAATTAGAAGAATCACCATTTGGTCTCAACAATTACAGTTATTTTGTCATGTAAGAAATGCCTGTGGATGTTGAACATAGTGGATGAAATTTTAATAAGGAAAGAGTTATGTTTATATAGTATCAAAATATCTACCCAAATGATACCTATTAATTTACAAGGTAAAAAGAGTAACTTAAAGCAATAGGTGGCTTTGCCCTGACTGATGTGACTCAGTGGTTAAAGCATCGGCCCACACAACGAAGGGTCATAGGTTTGAATCCTGGACAAGGGCATGTACCTGGGTTGCAGATTTGATCCCTGGCCCTAGTCAGGGCATGTGCAGGAGACAACCAATCAATGTGTCTCTCACTCACTAATTTTTCTCTTGCTCTCTCCCCCCCTCATTCCCTCTCTCTACTTTCTCTAAAATCAATGGGAAAAAAAAATATCCTCACTTGAGTAGTAACAGAAAAAAAAAGAAAAATGTGGCTTTTATGTAGAAAATCTGGCAGACACCACCTTAGTCAACTGATCAAGGATAAAAACACTGGGGATTCCAAGAAATACAGATTATCTGGAAGCTGCACCAAGTGCTCCAGTCCCAAACCAGATTTTCAGCTAAATTGCAGAGCAATCAATTTGAAAGATCAATTGAAGGAGAGCTCATCTGAAAATTTATAACCAAAGAGTACAGAAGAAGCCTCATAGAGACTGGTAAGAAGGGCAGAGATGCAAAAAGGAAGAGCCCCCTCATGCAGGTGTGGCTAAGGCTTGAAAGCCGGAGTGATATAGCTGATGCACAACTCCCTCCTCCAAGGAGCATGGCGTCTCAATGCCATGCAGGGATCTCCAACCCAGAGCAACAGAGATGGGAAGAGGAGGCTGCATAGCATCTGGCATTGGGAATGAGTGGGTATTCTGTCCACCTGGCAGATTTGGACCCCACCATCTTAGGGAAAGAGGGCACCTATTGTTACAGCACCATCCTGGGGAGTTCTTATCAGGCTCCAACTGCTAGACAGGCCAGCTGCCACACTCAGGTCATGCAGAGGGGCCTGCTGGCTACATTCAGCAGTAATTTTAAAGGGCCATCTATTTTCTGGAAAGGCTTGGGGCAAAGACCCAGACAGTGACTAAACTGTGTGGCTTGGGAAAGAGGAATGGGCTCCCCTACCTCAAGCTCATAGTCGGCGCCCCTCCCTCCTCCTATTGAGCTGATCAGCCTTCCCTGTCCACTGGGTTCATCAGCACATGGGAGTGGCGCAGGGCTGTGGTTTGGGGCCCATTTTCCTAGGTGTGATGGTCCTAGGATCATGGACTTTCAGTTTGTCCTGCTGGGATGAGTACCTCAGCAGAATTAGTTCTGATGTCCCACCCTGCTGAGACTAGCCATGTGAAAAGATCAGAGTTCCACTCAAGGATGATTTTCAGCCCTGACCTGCTTGGCTTGGTGGCGCAGGGTTTTCAGGTTGCAACACAGAGCTGGGATTTTCAAACTATGTCTCCTGGGGAGGGTTCTTTCTGGGAGCCATACTGCTGGGTGCTGGGCTTGTGGCTACATTGCATGGAGGCAAAATCTACATCCTCTGTGAATTCAGCCCACACTACCCTGGAAAGGAGAAGAAGTGCCCATCCCTTTCCTACACATTGCGGGCACCACTCGCAATGGAGACAGTTTGGATCAGCCTGTCCAGTCTAGGACACCATCACTGGGTGCAATTCCATGTGGGTAAGAAAGAGTGGCTCAGAGCAAGGACATTCAAAGTGTGAGACCCTTGGAGTCTATTGTATGGAACAGGGAGGAAGTGCTTAGCCACCTCCTGCAGGCTGGGTCAGGATCATCCTCAATAGAAGACTCTTTTGACTATCCCCCATGCTATGGAATGTAGAGCTAGTTCCTGGAAAGGGGATGGCTGGATGTACCCAACATGAACCTAAAGTAAGCCCTTCTAGGAGAAACTCGAGTTGGAGACTTGTGCACAAACTGAGGGCATTGGCTTTGAAGGAGGGACTACTTCCCCCTCGTTGAGTGTCTCAGTGCATGATCCCCAAGTAGAAGGCCTACTAGTTCTATCTTTGCTACCCTGGGTAATCCTAATGTTTCTCTTCAGAAGGCTTTGGAGGCAGACTAGGCAACCTCAGGGAAGAGGCAGAGAAGATGACAGGTGGAGACAGATCTCAGGGAGCCTTGGTCTTATCACAGATTTCCCCCCATCTCTAAGTTGAAAAAAGTTGTCTCTTTTACTCATATTGGCCCCTCCCAGGCACACACAGATCCAACAAACACAGGCACAAACTGAAAAACATGGTAGCCACAGACAGGTAGCCCAAGGCTGGTTATACAAAATGTATGACAGCAACCTGCACCTCAAAACCAACGAAGTGGGCCCAGAACCAACACAACCAGTGGTAGGTTTCAGACCACACCAGAGCTCAACCCCACAAAATTGGCACACACTAAAGGGGATCTTGGCAGGCACCAGACCCAACTGAGAACAACCCTGCTTCAGGAGGTGGCAGCCCTGCATTGTGTCTCATACTCAGTGATCGAAGTTTACTTTTATAGTCACCCAACCTAAGGAGTTAACTTCACCTATGAAATGAACAACAGCATTCAAGCCTTAGTAACAATGGGGAGTGGAGGTGGGGGCACATAACCCACAAGAGAAAATCCTAGAGCTTGGAGCTCAGGTGATCTGGAAGATTGTGCCAGTGGGCCCAACAAGACACCTTGAGATGGCACCTGCACGGCAGCTTGCATGCCGTGGTTGGGACTGAGCCTCCCAGTCAGCCAGCCTGAGGGTTGATCCCACCCACAAGTGAGCCAAAAGCAATCAAGACCCAATTATAATAGGAGGGCCCGCATACACCACACAGGGGACATTCCTAGAGCACCCAGCTCAGGATTAAAGGAGACTACACCACTGGGTCCCACATATATCTACTACTTAAGGCCACACCATGAGTACTGGTAGTCATAGCAGTTTTTATCTAATACATAAAAGCAAACACAAAGAGATAGCCAAAATGGGGAGAAACAGGCCTGAAATGAAAGAACAGAAGAAATCTGCAGAAGAAAAGCCAAATGAAATGGAGGCAAGCAATTATCAGACACAGAGTTTAAACTGATGGTTACAAGGATGCTCAAGGAACTTAGTGAGAACTGTACATACATGAAAAAGGACATAAAAGTCATAGAAAAGAACCAGTGGAAAATAACATTAAGAATATTCAGGTCCAGAGCCCATTTTTAATTGGATTGTCTTCATTTTGTTGAGTTGTATGAGTACTTTATATATTTTGACATGTGGATAACTAAGAGATATATGAAAAAATGCTCTCAGTCACTAATCATCAGAGAGATGCAAATTAAAACAATGAGGTACCACCTCACACCTACCAGAATGGTTACTATTAATAAATCAACAAACAACAAGTGCTGGCGAGGATGTGGAGAAAAGGGAACCCTAGCACACTGCTGGTGGGATTGCAGACTGGCACAGAATGAGCAACTATGGCAAACAGTATGGAATTTCCTCAAAAAATTAAAAAATGAACTGCTATTTGACCCAGTGACCCCACTCCTAGGAATATATCCTAAGAATCCCACAACACCTATCAGAAAGAATATTTGTACCCCTATGTTCATAGCAGCACTATTCACAATAGCTAATATCTAGAAACAATCCAAGTGCCCATCAGTAGATAAGTGAATAAAAAAGCAGTGGTACGTATACAAAATGGAATACTATGCAACTGTAAAAAAGAAGGATCCATTACCCTTTGAGAGAGCATGGAGGGACCTGGAGAGTATTATGCTAAGTGAAATAAGCCAGTCAGAGAAAGATAAGTATCATATGATATCACTTATATGTAGAATCTAATGAACAAAACATACTGATGAATAAAATAGAAACAAAGATATGGAAACATGAAACAGACTGATGATCTCAGAGGGAAAGGGGGAGAAGAGGTCAGGAAGAGATTAACCAAAGAACTTATATGCATATATGCATAAACCAAGGACACAGACAATAGAGTGGTGAAGGCCTGGGGTAGGGTGGGAACTGCGAGGATGAGGGCAATGGGGGATATCTGTAATACTCACAACAAAAACAAAATATATAAAATTTTTATAAAAGAACATACTGAAAGGAATAAAATGTCGGTGTGATGAAGCAAAGGACCAAGTCAGTGATTTGGAAGACAAGTTAGAAAAAAACACCCAATTAGAACAGCAGAAATAAATAAATAGAATGAGGATAGTTTAAATGACTTCTGGGACAATATGAAAAGTAACAACATCCTCATCATTGGGGTACCAGAAGGAGAAGAAAGTGAGCAAGGGATAGAAAAACTGAAGATATAATGCAGAAAACTTCCCTAACCTGGTGAAGAAAAACTCATACATGCTCAGGAATCACACAGAGTCCCTATCCAGATGAATCCTAAAAATCCACAACAAGACACATCACAATTAAAATGGCAATGGTAAATTAAAATTGAAGGCAAAATAAAGATTTCCTAGATTAAAAAAAAAACAACACTATGAGATATATATATATATATATATATATATATATATATATATATATATATATATATAGAGAGAGAGAGAGAGAGAGAGAGAGAGAAAGAAAGAAAGAAAGAAAGAAAGAAAGAAAGAAAGAAAGAAAGAAAGAAATAGGTATAAAAAGAAAAAAATGGCAATAAATAAGTACCTATCAATAATAACCTTAAATATAAATTGTTTAAATGCTCCAAATAAGACACAGGGTAGCTGAATGGATAAGAAAATATGAGCCATATATATGCTGTCTACCAGAGACCATGGCAGAATGAAAGATTCACATAGGGTGACCATGAAGAGATGGGAAGAAAATAATCCATGCAAATGGGAACCAAAAAAAAAAAAAAAATGACCCTTGGGTAGCAATACTTATATCTCACAAAATAAACTTCAAACAAAGATCATAACAAGAGACAGAGAAGGTCACTATATGACACTAAAAGGATCGATCCAACAAGAGGATATAACCCTTGTAAACATGTATGCACCGAATATATGAATACCTAAATATATAAAGAAATACTTGGTGGACTTTAAGGGACAGACTGACAGCAATAGAGTCAGAGTGGAGGATTTTAACACCCCACAGTCATCACTGGATATATCTTTCAGACAAAAAATCCAGAAGAAAACAGCAACCTTAAAAAACACACTAGATCGCATGGATTTAATTGATGTTTACGGAACATTTTATTCCAGCAAGAGAATATGTATTCCTTTCGAGTGTACATGGAACTATCTCAAAGATAGACCACAGGTTAGGTCACAAAATAAGTCTTAACAAATTCAAGAAGATTGAAGTCATATCAAGCATCTTCTGGGATCACAATGACATGAAACTAGAAATCAACTACAGTAAAAAAAAAAAAATCAAAAACATTCAAACACATGGAAGCCAAATAGCATGTTATTAATCAAAGAATGGGTTACCAGTGAGATCAAGGACGAAATAAAAAACTTCCTAGAAACAAATGAAAATGAACACACAGCAACCCAAACTCTATAGGACACAGTGAAAGCAGTCCTGAGACAGAAGTTCATAGCATTACAGGCTTACCTCAAGATTAGAAGAATTAACATCATTAATATGTCCATACTACCCAAAGCAATCTATAAATTCAACTCAATTCTTATTGAAATGCCAATGACATATTTCAATGATCTAGAACAAATATTCCAAAAATTTATATGGAAACAAAAAAGACCCCAAATATTCTCAGCAATCTTGAGAAAGAACAACAAAGTAGGAGGATCACAATACTGGATATCAGGTTATACACCAAAACCATTGTAATAAAAACAGCCTGGTACTGGCACAAGAACTGGCATATATATCAATAGAACAGAACAGAGACACCAAAAATCAATCACATCTTTATGGTCAATTAATATTTGACAAAGGAGGCAAGAGCATACAATGAAGTAAAGACATTCTCTTCAATAAATGGTGTTGAGAAAATTGGAGCTGTATATACAAAAAAATGAAATGAGACCACCAACTTACATCATACACAAGAATAAACTCAAAATGGATAAAAGACTTAAATGTAAGTCACAAAACCATAACAATCTTAGAAGAAAACATAGGCAGTAAAATCTCAGACATCTCTCATAGCAATATTTTTGCTGGTATATCACGTAGGGCAAGGAGAAAAAGAAAAAATAAAATAAATGAGACCACATCAAACTAAAAGCTTCCACACAGCAGAAGAAACCATCAACACAATGATTATTATGTTAAGTGGAATAAGTCAGTCAGAGAAAGATGAATACCATATGATCTCACTTATATGTAGAATCAAAAGAACAAAATAGACTGATGAACAAAACAGAACCAGAGGCATAGACACATGGAACAGACTGACAGAGGTCAGAGGGGACGTGGGTAGGGAGAACTTGATGAAAGAAGGTGAATAGATTTAGGCCAAAATAAAAATATGCATAGCTCACGGACATAGACAACCATGCTGTGATGGTCAGAGGGAGGGTGGGTGGGCAGGAACTGGGTGGAGGTGGGCAAAGAGGGGGAAATGAGGGATATCTGTAATAGTGTTAACAATTAAATAAAAGAAATTAAGATATAGAAGAAAAGATAAAAACACTAGTAATTGAAAAAATTAATGTTATATGCCTCCTAATAATATGCACTGTGGCATATCTGCTGAAAATCTAACCCTATAATATACATATATACATACACACACAGAGAAGGTAAACATAGTAAAATGTTAAGCATTGAGGAATCTAGTGAAGTCTGTCCAGGAATTCTTGATATAATTTTTACAACTTTTTTATATCTTTAAAATCATTTTTCTTAAATGGTGAAAAACTTTTGTCTCACCTAGAGCAATGCCCCAGAAGAAAAGAGTCAAGAGCATCACTGGAATCAGAACACTGTCCCCTAGGACTCCAGTCCCTCTGGCTCTTGGACACACAGCTCCCCAAAGGGCAGTCAGAAACCAGCCAGAAGCGTGGGGATTTTCTCTCTCTCTCATTAGTAATTATGTGTTATCTTTGGACTCATTCCTCTGGAGCTGGTTAAGGAAAATAAAAGTGTGTAGAAGCGCCAAGGCCACAGATATTTCTTCTGGCTGTCTGGGTGTTAGGCCTCCTGAAGAAACCCTGAGAGTTGGGCAATAGTCTGGAGCAGAAGGTGTCTGACGGACCAATGCCAGGCACAGGTCAGAGGAGCTGGAAATCTGCACTTGGCGATGGATCAGCCTGTGGGCTGGTGGGTTCATGTAGGAGACTGTGTTCATGACTATGTGTGCTCTGTGTGGGTGTCTGCATGTGCCGTGTATGCTTGTGTATGTGCTGTTTGATAGTCATAGCCCTCTTTTAGCTGGAGTAGACCAAGTTATCAGCCTCCTGGCACGTGAGTAGAGACTTCTGATTCATGCCTGTGATGGTCAACACGGGCATCACGGGAGTGAGACTGTTGTCTCTGCTCCTGGACAAGAAGATGCCCGACCTCACAAGGAACCAAGGTCAGGTCAGAGAGGGCTCAGACCTCTGCTCAGCAGCGTGTGCTGAGGCACATGTGAGCTGTTTGTGGGTGACACACTCCTATGTGACAGCAGGAAGGTGTGTTGTTTTCTCTGTGCGTGTGTTACCATGTGTGTGTGACTATGTGCATGGGGTGTTGGTGGTGGTTTAATGACTGTCCTGTGACTTGATAGGCCTAACTGCCCCATGCTGACTGCCTCCCCCAGGAAGGGGATGGTCAGAAGGGAGGGAAGCATGCCTGTCATTAATAGGAGGGTGTGTGCTGCTTGTTGTAGTGAGTGTGAACTGGGTGGGCGTATGTGCTTTTGGTGTGTGTTTCTTGTGAGATTTTTGAATTGCTTGTGGTCTTGTGTGTGTTTGGTGAGGTGTGCATATAGTGCACGAGTTCTGTCTATGTGGTGAGTTGAGTGTTTACCAGGTGTGTCATGAGTCAGGTATGTTCTTGTTCATTGTGAGTGTATTTGTGGGTGAGTGGTCCATCATTGTGTGTTGTGTATGTCTGATGATGTATGTTACCTATGACTTGTATGTACGCATATGCGTGTTTATGAGCTGACTCACATATTGTTTATCCTTCTCTTAGGATGAAAATTTGGTCATAAGTGACTGACATTCTCAAATCAGCAGACATTGTGTGTGTGTGTGTGTGTTGGGGGCGCGGGGCGTCTGATCTGCATCTGTGACTCAAGTATTTCCTTAACTGTCCTCCTTCTGGGGCACCATGAGCTGAGATAACCACACTCTGAACAACTCCCTGTGTCTTGAAACAAATTGCTATCATTTCCATGTACCTGAGTGGGACCAAGTCACTCTGAATGTGCAACCTCTTCTTTACTTTATTAAACATCTCAGGGAGGGGAAACAAACCGCAGGCATCATGCTGTGTGACGTTATTGGGCAGAATCACCATCAAATAGTGGTGAGATGCTTGGAAATTACTTAAATCCTTGGCCTTAGTTTCCGCATGTATAAAATAGAAAGTATTACACTCATCTGTGACTCTTCCAGAGGCTCTCAGTAAATAGTTATTGTATAAAGAAGGTTAATGTGTTTGAGTATTTATTGTCAGTTGAGAAGTATATAAATATGAAGCAATAAAATTATCTAGTATGGGGACTTAGAATTTGGACAGCTTTGGGTCCTCACAGCTCTAAAATAATATACTGTGTTGGCTCGCCTAACCAACAAAAGATGTTTCCATGTGTAATGGTTAAGAGCATGGGTTCTGATCACAAAGACATATTAGACTGAACCCAAAGACGTAGCTAATATTAGGTAACTTTTTATTTATAGACAATGGTAATACACATATAGCAAGTTATATACATTACATATCATATTTATTATAGATACAGATATATACACGTGTGTGCCCTTCAGTCCCCACTGTACTGTGTGTGTGTACAGAATTTATATCATTTATATTTCTATTTCTTAAAAGCTAAAATAGGAGAAAGAACAGAAATTTTTAGTGCAGCTGTGAAGAAGTTTAAAATCTGGGAATATAAGGCTGATGTGTGGATGTAATTAGGACACGTATGTCATGTCCTTAGCCCAGTACCCAAATGTTCATAAAATGATCTGCACTGTTATGAAAGATACTTTGTGGACTATTCTGTTTAGGAGCTACTCTGGCAACAAGTGGCTTCAAAGAAACACCCATTTCTAGAGTGTCATTAGTTACAACTGGAGGCCAAGGGGACCCAGCAGGTGCACAGGAGGAGTGTGACTGAGCTCCAACAAGGTCACTCAGCACTTGACTCTCATGTTACTTTAACGGTAAAGCACCTGACACCAGTTTGCAGAGACTCATCTTCTATTTCTATCACAGGGAGTTATTATGGTTGGGCTCTGGCCTGTTGTAGAAAGTATCCCTCCATGCTCATCAAGATGTAAATTCATAGAAGTGGGGACCCTGATTTTCTTGTTCATGGCTTCAACGTCGTTTTAGTAGAGGTCCTGACACAGACTTGGTGTTCAGTAAATCATGGTGAATGAAATAGGGAACGGCCTCTTGTTTCTGTACAATGAGATCTTGTTGGCTGCTTTAGGGGAGGAATGATTCCTGAAGCCACACCGGGATAGAGCAAAGATGCACACATCCACAGGTGTGAGAAATTAATAAGAGTGTAGTTAAAATTCATGTCCCAGCAAATGTCAGTAGGAGATGTGATGATCCTGGTTATCCTTTCTAGGTTCCTGAGATTCCCAAACCTTCTTCATCCCCAGCAGAGGGAAAGCAGCATGAGGCCTGAGAACCAGAGCAGCGTGTCCGAGTTCCTCCTCCTGGGGCTCCCCATCCGGCCAGGGCAGCAGGGCGTGTTCTTCTCCCTGTTCCTGGGCATGTACCTGACCACGGTGCTGGGCAACCTGCTCATCATCCTGCTCATCAGGCTGGACTCTCGCCTGCACAAGCCCATGTACTTCTTCCTCAGCCACTTGGCTTTCTCTGACTTTTCTCTTTCCTCTGTCACTGTCCCAAAGATGGTCATGAACATGCAGACTTGGCGACAATCCATCTGCTATGTGGGATGCATTTCTCAGTTGTACTTTTTCTTACTTTTTGGTATGCTTGACAATTTTCTTCTTGTAGTGATGGCATATGACAGGTACGTGGCCATCTGTCACCCTCTGCACTACACCACCATCATGTGGGATGGGTTGTGTGTGCTGCTGGTGTCTGGCTCCTGGATGGTTGCCTCTGTCCATGCCCTCTTGTACACCCTCCTCTTGGTCCGACTGTCCTTCTGTGCTGACATCACCATCACCCACTTCTTCTGTGATCTCACTGCACTACTGAAGCTGAGCTGCTCAGACATCTCTCTCAATATGCTGGTCATCTTTACGGAGGGAGGATTTCTATACCTCTTCTCTTTGGGTATTGTTTTGGGCTCATACATCCGTATAGGGACCATCATCCTGAAGGTCCCCTCCACTAAGAGACTCTTAAAAACCTTTTCTACCTGTGGCTCCCACCTTTTTGTGGTGTCTTTATACTATGGGACAATTGCAGGTGTTTACTTTTTCTCCTCATCATGGGACTCCAAATACATAATTGCTTCAGTCATGTATACAGTAGTTACCCCTATGCTGAACCCCTTCATCTACAGCTTGAGGAACAGAGATATAAAACAGGCCTTAGAAATGTGTGTCAATAGGGTTAAGTTCTTTAAGGGACAATCACTAAATCCTCTTGTTGCTGTCAGGAGCACAGTGAGATGTAAGTCCTAAAATGATTGTCTGGTTGACACCTTCATATAACTTCAAGAGAATATGTATTCTGTTGTCCTGTATAAGTGTTTAATATGTGAAATAGGTCACGTTTACCACATAGATTGTTCATAAATCTTTGTTCCCAATTGATATTTTTTGCTTCTTCATCATCTGCTATAATATATATATAAAAATGTTATGCAAAAAACAACAACAAACGATATACGATTGTAATTGTGGATTTGCTTCTTTCTGTCTTGAAATATGTCAGTTTTTGCATACGTATTCTTTTCTTTTTAATCCTCACCTGAGGATATTTTTCTATTTATCATCAGATAAAATGCAAGGGAAGGAGGGAGGGAGAGAGAAAACAGAGAGATAGAGAGAGACACATCGACTGGTTGCCTCCCGCACGACCCCATCAGGGTTAGGGATGAACCACCACCAAGGTACACGCCCTTGACTGGAATCAAACTCATTGGTCCACAGGCCAGCGCTGTAACCGCTGAGCCAAATGGGCCAGGGCTACTTACATATTTTTTATTTTATGTTATAGAAGACCCACTTATTTAGCTTCACGATATGCTTCTGGTGAAATTTGTTTCTTTTTTATTTTTTAACTGATTGTTTTATGCTGGCCCTCAATGGCTTCAATCTGAACATGTGCATCTCTTCCCAACTCACACTCAATGACATCATCTTGGCCGACTGCAGTCAGCCATGATAACGATAATCACACTGTGAACGCTGCTATGTGCTACAAACCAAGGCTGTTGGAAAAATGGAAATACTTTTTCAAAATGCATTTAGGAGCACACCGCTTCATTTAGAATTAGGTAAAGATTCCAGCAATGGGTCTTACCATAACACATCTACTTCTTATATTAGTATAGACACTTTATAACTGTATCTATAGTTATAGATACAGATATAAATATAAACCTAGATACTAGTAGAGCATAAGGAGTAAAGATGCAGCTTTCTTGTGGTTGGTGTTTACATGGCCTTTCTTTTCCATCACTTTACACTTGTCTATGTCCTTATATCAGTGAGGTGTCCCTGGTTAACACTGTAAAGTTGGATTTAGCTCTTTGTATGCATAGTAACAATTTTCATATTTCTGGAGAATTTTATCTGTTGACATCTACTGTAATCATAATATACTTAAATTTATATTTTCCATATTACTATGTTCATATTTGCTATATCTGTTTCACATTTATTCTCTTTTGTCTTCCTCCCTGTTGATTCTTTAAATATATATTTTGTTATTCCATATTCCTTCTATTAAATTATTATCATACATTATTATAATTATTCTGTAATTCTTTATTATGCTGTATGTAGAAAATATCTTAATTTCTAATATTTTAATGGTAGTTTAATATACAAAACATAAAATTTACCATTTTAGACATTTGAGGTATACAATTCAGTGGCATTTAGAACAAGTATCACCAAAATCTCATTCCAGCGCCCCTGAGAAAAACTGTATAGTACATCAATGCAACTTAGTACTTTGCAAATGTAAAAACATTACAACACAAATATCGATGAATCAAAATCGAGATATATCAACATATACATTTGGGGGGGAACAATGTCCAAAAGAGCATTTATAGCATGCTACTATTTATATAAAAATGAGGGTGAAATAGAATATACATATGTCTTCCCATTTAAGAAAAAAAAAAACACACAGGTAGAATAAATCAGAAACTAATGAGATTGTTTACCTACAGGATGTGGGACAGAAGGGATGGGGAGATGAGTAGAATTGTTTGTATCATTTTCACTATGTTGTCTTTTGACACTAGAAAATAAACAGGAGAGGTGGTGAATATAGGAAAATAGAATAATCAAAACAAAACCTAACTATATTTCAAATTAATACCATAACTACACTAAAAGGTAAATAAAATAAGTAACCTATGTAATTGCTGAACCCAGAATTTTGTCTATACTATTCAAAACAAAAAACCTAGAAAGCAAGTTTTAAGGATACTTAGTATGTGATTGATAGTGGCATGAGTTCAAGAATATGAAACAACTCACGATGTATCCAAGATTCAGAAAATAAGTAGACACTGAGGTAAAGGGAAGGACTCACTCTGGGAACAGTGCTCACACATGGCAAAGTAAAGGCTGGAAAGGACTCTACAGTGCCCAACTAGAATGGGAGCTATCAGTTGGAACTCATGGGATTTAGTTATTTATTCATTTTTGAATTTTAGAGACGTCTGTTAAAGCTGGGGACAGAGCCTTGGCCGATTTGGCTCAGCAGTTAAGCCATTGGCCTGTGGACTGGAGAGTCCTGGGTTTGTTCCCGCTAAGGGCACGTACCTCAGTTGCAGTTTGTCCCCGGCCCCTGTTGGGGTCGTGTTGGTGGCAACCACTCGATGTGTCTCTCCTCGCATCGATGTTTCTCTCTGTCTTCCTCCCTCTTTCCCTCCTGCTCTCTCCGAAGATAAATGCAAAAATGGCCTCAGGTGAGGATAAAAAAAATAAAAATTAAAAAAATTAAATAAAGCTGCGGACAGTGAAACGAGGAAGAACTGAGTGAAATGAGTCCATTTGGCTCACCTGGAAGTCAGAGAAAAGGGGCCTTGAGACAGGTTCAGGGGGTTAGCCCAGGATGAACTCATGGGATTTAAAATGTACAAATAGGCTGAAATATATATGTTATATACAAACATCTATACTGTTCCCATCCCACATTCTTTCTGTCCCACTCCTGACCCACCTTCTGTGAGCAAACATTCCTTCAGATTCTTAGTTTCTACTTTTTACTCCTTGTCTTTCTTTTATATACATTTCCCACATGGTTTCTCTGAGATCACTTAGTTCCTTGTAGGCAATAAACACACCTCAAGCTTCAAAATGAATACCAATGGTAAATGATTATAACTCGGAGACTAAGTAAGAATCAACAAGTCCGTAATGATGTAAACAAATACAAAACAATGCGTGGGGAACTGCCATACTATTTGCCACAGCCAGTCAGAGAAAGACAAATACCATATGATCTCACTAATATGTGGAACCCAATGAACAAAATAAACTAACAAATGAAATGGACCCGGAAGCAAGGAGACATGGAATAGACAGGGCAGTGCCCAGTGGGAGCAGGTGGAGGTGACTGGATACAGAAGGGGAAGGGATTAACTATACAATATATATGCATACTCCGTGGACACAAACAATAGTTTGGTGAAGGCCAAGGAAGGGGAATGCACAGGTGGGTGGAGGTGGCAAAGGGCAGAAAAAGAGGGACACCTGCCATAATGTCAACATTAAAAATTTTTAAGTCAAGAAACTGAAAACGAAAAAAAATCCAGTACACTAAAAAAATAAATAAATAAATAAACAATGAGTGGGGAATGAGGAGGAATAAATATATGGCCATCTAATAGACGAAGTAAATTAATGAACATAGAAGAAATGGTAGAATGAGATAAATAACCATTTGGCCAATACATATACAATGATTTGTCATACAAGAATCAACACTGGATGATAAATACAGTGGGTGATTTTGTTTTTTTTTTTTTTTTTTTATTAATTTACTTATGTTACAGATGATTCTCCTTTTTTTCCCCCGTTGACACCCCCCTCCCCTTCCCTCCCTGTCCCGTACCCGTTTTGTTGTCCATGTCCATTGGTTATGAGTACATACGTACAAGTTCTGTGTTCATCTCTCCCCTCCCCCGCCCCCTCTTCTGGCAGATGTCAGCCTGTACCCCACTTCCACGTCCTCCGGACTACCCTGCTCCTCCCACTGTTATGTTCATTATATTCCAGAAATAAGTGAGATCATATGATGTTTGTCTTTCTCTGCTTGGCTTGTTTCACTTAGGATAATAGTTTCCAGGTCCTCCCATGTCGACGCAAAGGATAAGAGATCGTCCTTTCTTAACGATGCATAGTACTCCATTGTGTATATGTACCACAGCTTTTTTATCCATTCGTCTACTGATGGACATTTGGGCTGTTTCCAGATCTTCGCTATTGTAAATAGCGCTGCTATGAACATGGGGGTACATGTATTCTTTCTGATTGGTGTTTCAGGTTTCTTCGGGTATATTCCTAGGAGTGGGATCACTGGGTCAAATGGTAATTCAATTTTTAATTTTTTGAGGTAACGCCATAGTGTTTTCCATAGTGGCTGCACCAGTCTGCACTCCCACCAGCAGTGTACTAGAGTCCCCTTTTCTCCACATCCTCGCCAACACTTGTTGTTTGATGCTTTGTTGATGGCGGCTACTCTGACAGGCGTGAGGTGATACCTCATTGTTGTTTTAATTTGCATCTCTCTGATGATTAGTGAAGTTGAGCATTTCTTCATATGTCTCTTGGCCGTTTGTATGTCCTGTTTGGAGAGGTATCTATTTAGTTCCTCTGCCCATTTTTTAATTGGGTTCTTTGTCTTCCTTTTGTTGAGATGTATGAGCACTCTATATATTTTGGAAATTAGTCCCTTATCTGATATATCATAGGCAATTATGCTCTCCCATACAGTAGGTTGCCTTTCCACTTTGATGGTTGTTTCTTTTGCTGTGCAGAAGCTTTTGAGTTTGATGTAGTCCCATGTGTTTATTTTTTCCTTTATTTCTGTTGCCTTAGGTGATATATCAGTGAAAATTTTGCTGCGTATGATGTCTGAAATTTTGTTGCCTACATTTTCTTCTAGGATTCTTATGGAGTCATGAGTCACATTTAAGTCTTTTATCCATTTTGAGTTTATTCTTGTGTATGGTGTAAGTTGATGATCTAGTTTCATTTTTTTGCATGTAGCTGTCCAATTTTCCCAACACCATTTATTGAAGAGGCTGTCTTTGCTCCATTGTATGCTCTTACCACCTTTGTCAAATATTAATTGAGCATACTGTCTTGGGTCAATTTCCGGATTCTCTGATCTGTTCCACTGGTCTATGTGCCTGTTCTTGTGCCAGTACCAGGCTGTTTTGATTACAGTAGCTTTGTAGTATAACCTGATGTCCGGTATTGTGATCCCTCCTACTTTGTCCTTCTTTTTCAAGATTGCTGTAGCTATTCGGGGTCTTTTTTGGTTCCATATGAACTTCTGAAGTATTTGTTCTAGTTCTGTGAAATATGTCGTTGGTATTTTGATGGGGATTGCATTAAATCTGTAGATTGCTTTGGGTAGTATGGACATTTTAATGATGTTAATTCTTCCAATCCATGAACAAGGTATGTGCTTCCACTTTTTTATATCTTCCTCTATTTCTTTTTTCAATGTCCTGTAGTTTTCTGTAAATAGGTCCTTTACTTCTTTGGTTAAGTTTATTCCTAGGTATCTTAATTTCTTTGCCGCGATGGTAAATGGGATTGTTTTTTTAGTTTCTCTTTCTGTGAGTTCATCATTGGTGTATAAGAATGCCGTCGATTTCTTGACGTTAATTTTGTATCCTGCTACTTTGCCAAATTCATTTATTAAGGCTAGTAGATTTTTGATGGAGTCTTTAGGGTTTTCTATGTATAATATCATGTCATCTGCGAATAATGACAGTTTCACTTCCTCCTTTCCAATTTGGATCCCTTTTATTTTTTCTTCACGTCTGATTGCTGTGGCTAAGACTTCCAGTACTATGTTAAATAAGAGTGGTGAGAGTGGGCATCCTTGTCTTGTTCCTGTTCTTAAGGGAAATGCTTTTAGTTTTTGTCCATTGAGTATGATGTTGGCTGTAGGTCTTTCATATATGGCCTTTATAATGTTGAGATATGATCCCTCTATTCCTAAATTGCTGAGCGTTTTTAACAGAAATGGGTGCTGGATTTTGTCAAATGCTTTTTCAGCATCTATTGATATGATCATGTGGTTTTTATCTTTCCTTTTGTTTATGTGATGTATCACATTTATTGATTTGCGTATGTTGTACCAGCCTTGCATCCCTGGGATGAATCCCACTTGGTCATGGTGAATAATTTTCTTGATGTATTGCTGGATCCGGTTTGCTAGTATTTTGTTCAGGATTTTGGCATCTATGTTCATCAGGGATATTGGCCTGTAGTTTTCTTTCTTTGTAGTGTCTTTTTCTGGTTTTGGGATGAGAATTATGCTGGCCTCATAAAACGAGTTTGGAAGTCTTCCTTCTTCTTGAATTTTTTGGAATAGTTTGAGGAGAATGGGTGTTAGTTCTTCTTTGAATGTTCGGTAAAACTCCCCCGTGAAGCCGTCAGGGCCTGGGCTTTTGTTTGCTGGGAGAGTCTTGATTACATCTTCAATTTCCTTCGTTGTTATTGGCCTGTTCAAGTTTTCTATCTCTTTCCGATTCAGTTTTGGGAGACTATGTGTTTCTAGAAATGTGTCCATTTCGCTTAGATTGTCGAATTTGTTGCCATACAAATGTTCATAGTATTTGCTAACGATCCTTTGTATTTCTGTGGTGTCAGTTGTTACTTCTCCTCTTTCATTTCTGATTTTGTGTATTTGGGTTCTCTCTCTTTGTTTCTTGGTGAGTCTAGCTAAGGGTCCATCAATCTTGTTTATCTTTTCAAAGAACCAGCTTTTTGTTTTGTTGATCCTTTGAATTGCTTTTTTGGTCTCCATGTCATTTATTTCTGCTCTGATCTTTATTATTTCCTTCCTTCTACTTGCTCTAGGGTTTTCTTTTTGTTTGCTTTCCAGTTCTTTAAGTTGTGAGGTTAGGTAGTCAATTAGAAATTTTTCTTCTTTCTTAAGGTGGGCCTGTAGTGCTATGAACTTCCCTCTCAGAACTGCTTTCGCAGTATCCCATAGGTTTTGCGTTGTTGTGTGTTCATTTTCATTGGTTTCCAGAAATTTTTTAAATTCTTCCTTGATCTCCGTGGTAACCCATTCATTGTTCAGTAACATGCTATTTAGCCTCCATGTGTTCATATGTTTTTGCATGTTCTTGTTGCAGTTGATTTCTAGTTTCATGGCATTGTGGTCTGAGAAGATGCTTGATATGATTTCAATCTTCTTGAACTTGTAGAGACTTAGTTTGTGCCCTAACATATGGTCTATCTTTGAGAATGTCCCATGTGCATTTGAGAAGAATGTGAATTCTGCAGTTTTGGGGTGTAGTTCTCTGTATATATCTATTAAATCCATTTGATCTAGTGCTTCATTTAGAGTCTCTGTTTCCTTGTTGATTTTTTGTCTAGATGATCTATCCAGTGATGTCAGTGGGGTGTTGAAGTCTCCTGCTATGATTGTATTGTGGTCGATTTCTCCTTTGAAGTCTTCCAGAAGATTTTTAATATATTTTGGTGCTCCTATATTGGGTGCATATATGTTTACCAAGGTTATATCTTCCTGTTGGATAGACCCTTTCAATATTATGTAGTGGCCTTCTTTGTCTCTAGTTATGGTCTTCAATTTGAAATCTAATTTATCAGATATGAGTATTGCTACCCCAGCTTTTTTTTCCTTTCTGTTTGCTTGGAAGATTTTTTTCCATCCCTTTACTTTCAACCTATGTGCGTCTTTTGTTGTGAGGTGGGTCTCTTGTAAGCAACATATGTGTGAATCATGCTTTCTTATCCAATCAGCTACTCTGTGTCTTTTTATTGGAGCATTCAGTCCATTTACATTTAAGGTGATTATTGATATGTACTTATTTATTGCCATTTTTGTACAGTGTGGTTCTAATTATCTTTCTATTTCTTCTAATAATTATAGCAGTCCTTTTAACATGTCTTGCAGTGCTGGTTTGGTGCTAATATATTCCCTTAGCCTTTTTTTGTCTGGGAAGCTCTTTATTTGACCTTCTATTTTGAATGATAATCTTGCTGGATAGAGTAGTCTTGGGTTCAGATCCTTGTTTTTCATGACCTTGATTACTTCATGCCATTCCCTTCTGGCCTGTAGTGTTTCTGTTGAGAAGTCAGATGATAGCCTAATGGGGTTTCCTTTGTAGGTAACCTGTTGTTTATCTCTTGCTGCCTTTAGGATTCTCTCTTTGTCTTTGATTTTTGGTATTTTAATTATTATGTGTCTTGGTGTGGGCCTGTTTGGATTCTTCTTACTTGGGGCTCTCTGTGCTTCTTGAACTTGAATGCTTTCTTCCTTCACCAGGTTAGGAAAGTTTTCTGTCACTATTTCTTCAAATATATTCTCTAACCCTTTCTCATTTTCTTCTTCTTCAGGGACTCCAATAATGCGAATGTTATTACGTTTCCAGTTATCCCACAGTTCTCTTAAGCTATCTTCCTGTTTTTTCATTGTTTTTTCCTTTTGGTTTTCTGATTGATTGATTTTTTCTACTCTGTCTTCTAATTCACTGATCCGGTCCTCTGCTTCCTCTACTCTGCTGGTCAGTCCTTCCAATGTGTTCTTTATTTCTGCTATGTCATTCTTTATTTCCACTTGGTTGGTTTTCAGTGTTTCTATATCTTTACTCATGGTGTTGATGTCCTTACTCATGCTGTTTAGTTTCCTCAAGATCATGGCTCGGAACTCTCCCTCTGATAATTTGCTTAGCTGCACTTCATTTATCTCATCTTCGGTGGAGTTCTCTTGTTCTTTCATTTGGGATCTGTTTCTTTGTTTCACCATTTTTGCTATCCCAATGGGTTTTGGGGCCTGCCAAATTTTCCCTGTGGGTGTTGGTGTTCTGGTGTTTGTGGCTTCCTCTGCTGGGTTTGAATTAGCGTGGAGGGCCCTCCTTCAACACCTCTATCAAGTCTCACTTTCCTGGGTAGATATGCAAGCTCAGGAAAGGTTTAGTTATGCTCTGGCTTTTTGCCTGGAGGCTATTAGTCTCAGTTACTTGAAAAGCCTTAGGATCTCAGTTGAATGAGGACCTCCCTCAGATGTTTGCAGTGTAAGAGGGTTTCCGAGGGTGGGGCCAATGCTGGTTGTTAATGAGCCTCAATTTGCATTTCTTTACCTCTTTACCTCACCTGGAAATCTCTGAGGGAGGGGCTTCCACAGCTCCAGGAAGGAGCGAACTTCGCTGCAGGTCTGTGCAATTGGGAAGGAGGGGCTGGCCACCACTGTCTTTTGTGGCCACAGCTCAGCACCAACTCTGAGCGCCCTCCAAATCCCAGGTGTCCCCTCAGAGTTCCAGTCCAGTCCGCCCTCCCTCTGTCGGAGCCCCAGGTGAGAGGCTGTGGCTATTTAGCGGTCTGTCCCGGCTCTCTGCGCTTTGGAGTAGCTGGGGCTCTTAACCCCGAGGGCGGGCACCGCCACCGCCGCTCCCGGCTAAGGTCGCCGCGCTGGGGCCGCTGCTCCTAGCCGGGGCTGTCGCTCCTAGCCGGGGCTGCCGCTCCCAACCGGGGCCGCGGCTCCTAGCCGGGGCCGTAGCTCCCCACCGAGGGCGTCTTTCACAGCTGGGGCCGCAGTTTCCCGCCGCGGGCGCGAGTTCCCAGCCGGGACCGCACTTCCCCGCCGCGGGCGCGAGTTCCCAGCCGGGACCGCAGTTCCCCGCCGCGGTCGCGAGTTCCCAGTCGGGACCGCAGTTCCCCGCCGCGGGCGCGAGTTCCCAGCCGGGACCGCGGTTCCCCGCCGCGGGCGCGAGTTCCCAGCCGGGACCGCGGTTCCCCGCCGCGGGCGCGAGTTCCCAGCCGGGACCGCGGTTCCCCGCCGCGGGCGCGAGTTCCCAGCCGGGACCGCACTTCCCCGCCGCGGGCGCGAGTTCCCAGCCGGGACCGCACTTCCCCGCCGCGGGCGCGAGTTCCCAGCCGGGACCGCACTTCCCCGCCGCGGGCGCGAGTTCCCAGCCGGGACCGCACTTCCCCGCCGCGGGCGCGAGTTCCCCGCCGAGGGTGTGGCTCCCAGCCGGGGCCGCGGCTCCCAGTCGAGGACGCAGCTCAGAGCCGGTGGCGACGTCCACAGCCGCGGGCAGAGCTCCCAGCCGGGGCCGGAGCTCACAGCCAAGGTCGCTGCTGTCCCTGGGCTCCTAGCCGCCACCCTCACGCGTCTCCGCAGATCCTACCAGGCTCAGTCAGTGTCCCTGGTTGTGTGGTCCTCTCCCACTGCTTTTCTGTTGCTTTTTCCGACGATTTGTTTTTATTTTAGTTGTAATTCCCGTTTGATCCTGGGAGATCGTCTGTGTAGCTTCCATTCACTCCACCGCCATTTTCTCCCTCTCGGTGATTTTGAATAAGGAAAAAGTTATGTTTATATGGTATCAAAATATCTATCCATATGATACTTATCATTACAAGGTTAAATAATAACTTAATAAAAATGGTAACTTTAGAGTAGAGAACCTAGCAGACACCACCTTAGCCAAGTGATAAGGATAAAAATATTAGGAATTGGAAAAATTATCATGTGCCTTGTAATAATATGCTCTGTGGTATAACTGCTGAAAATCTAAGCCAGAAACATACATACATACAAAAATCTAGATAGTAAACATGGTAAAATGTTAACCACTGAAAAATCAGTGTAAGAGGGTCCCTAAATTTTTTTTTTAATATTGAAAAAAAATTTTTTCTTTATTGATTTTATTTTTGCATTAATTTATTTTTGTTACAGATGTTTCTCCTTTTCCCCCCACTGACACCCTCCTCCCGATCCACCACCCACCACAACCTTAAATTCTTGACATTATTTTTACTTTTCTATACCTTTAAAATCATTTAAAAATAAAAGGTGAAACATCCTCTGTCCCAGCTGCAATGATGTGCAAGAAGAAAGGAGTCCAGGGCATCACTGGAATCAGGACACTGTCCCCTAGGACTCCAGTCCCTCTGGCTCTTGGACACACAGCTCCCCAAAGGGCAGTAAGAAATCAGCCAGAAGCGTGGGGACTTTCTCTCCACCTCTCATTAGTAATTACGTGTTATCTTTGGACTCATTTCTCTGGAGCTGGTTAAGGAAAATGAAAGTGTGCAGAAGTGCCAAGGCCACGGATATTTCTTCTAGCTGTCTGGGTGTTAGGTCTCCTGAAGGAAACCTGACAGTTGGGCAGCAGTCTGGAGCAGAAGGTGTCTGACGGACCAATGCCGGGCACAGGTCAGAAGAGCTGGAAATCTGCACTTGGCGATGGATCTGCCTGTGTGCTGGTTTGTTTGGGTATGAGACTTAGTGTCCATGATGGTGTGTGTCTGTGTGTGTCTGCATGTATCGTGTACACCTGTGTACCTATTATTTTATAATTGTGTGTGCTGTGTTTCTGACTCACAGCCCTGTTTTAGCACTTGTAGACCAAGTTATCAGCCTCCTGACATGTGAGTAGGGACTCCTGATTCATGCCTGTGATCCTAAATATTTGCCCCAGAGCTGAGCACCAGGAGTGAGACTGTTGTCTCTGCTGTGGAAAGGAAAATGCCTGGCGTCATGGAGAACCAAGGTCAGGTCAGAGAGGGCTCAGACTTCTGCTCAGCAACATGTGCTGGGGCACATGTGAGCTGTGTTTGTGGGTGACACACTCGTGTACGAGACCATGAAGGTGTGATGTTTGCTTTTTCTGTGTGTATGTGACCACGTGTGTGTGACCACACGCATGGGGTGTTGGTGGTGGTTTAATGACTGTACTGTGACTGAATAGGCCTAACTGCCCCATGCTGACTGCCTCCCCCAGGAAGGGGATGGTCAGAAGGGAGGGAGGCATGCCTGTCATTAATAGGAGAGTGTGTGCGGCTTTTTGTAGTAAGTGTGGACTGGGTGTGTATATGTGTTGTTGGTGTGTGTTTCTTGTGAGATTTTTGAATTGCTTGTGGTCTTGTGTGTGTTTGGTGAGGTGTGTGTACAGTGCACGAGTTCTGTCTATGTGGTGAGTTGAGTGTTTACCAGGTGCGTCATGAGTCAGGTATGTTCTTGTACATTGTGTGTTTGCGGTCCATCATTGTGTGTTGTGTATGTCTGACATTGTGTGTTACTTATGACTTCTATGTATGCATATGAGTGTTTATGAGCTGACTCACATATTGGTTATCCTCTTAGGATGAAAATTTGGTCACAAGTGACTGAAATTCTCAAATCAGCAGACATTTTTTGTGTGTGGGGGTGTCTGACCTGCCTCTGTGACTGAAGTATGTTCTTAACTGTCCTCCTTCTGGGGCACCATGAGCTGAGATAACCACACTCTGAGCAACTCCTTGGGTCTTGAAACAAACTGCTATCATTTCCATGTACCTGAGCGTGACCAAGTCCCTCTGAATGTGCAGCCTTTTCTTTACTTTATTAAACATCTCAGGGAGGGGAAACAAACCGCAGGCATCATGCTGCGGGACATCATGCACCAAAGGGAAGTCAGCACGTTTAATGGTTAGAAGCCTGGTTTCTGATCACAGAGACATATTAGACTGCAGCCCCATGAAGGGGCTAATACTTGGTCATTTTTAATTTATAGAAAGTAGTAATATATAGTTATATACATTTCATGTCACATATATAATACATACAGATATACACAATTGTGTGTGCCATTCTATCCGATATGGAACTGAGTGTGCCCACAGGATTTGGGTTATTTATGTTTCTGTATCTTAAAAGCTACAATAGGTGAAAGAACACAAATTCTTAGTGCACTATAAAGAGGTTTGAACATCTGGGAATATAGGGCTGATGTGTGGTTTAATTAGGAAATGTAGGTCATGTCCTTAGCCAGGTGCACAAAATGTTCAGCATAATGGTCAGCATTATAATGAAAGATTGTTGGTGGATATTCTGGTTTGGGAGCTCTGCTGGCATTGCGTGGCTTCAAATGAACACCCATTTCTGGCTTGTCCATTAGTTACAGCTGTGGGTCAGGGGGACCCGGCAGGTGCACAGGAGGAGTGTGACTGCGCTCCAACAAGGCCACTCAGCTCTGCAGTCTCACGTTACCTTAAGGCAGAAACAACTGACACCAGTTTGCAGAGGCTCATCTTCCATTTCTGCCACAGTGAATTATTATGGTTTGGCTCTGACCTAGTGCAGAAAGTATCCCTCCAAACTCATCAAGATGCAAATTTACAGGAATGGAGACCTTAAAATTTTTTTTCATGGCTGCATCTAAATCTTAGAAGAGATCCCAACACAGATTTGATGTTCAGTAAATCATGGTGATGAAACAGTGAACACCCTCTTGTTTCTGTGCAGTGAGTTCTTGTTGTCTGCTTTAGTGGTGTGAGATTCCTGGAAACAGACAGAGATAGACTGAAGATGCACACAACCACAGGTGTGAGAAATTAATAAGAGTGTAGTTAAAATTCATGTCCCAGCTAATGTCAGTAGGAGATGTGATGATCCTGGTCATCCTTTCTAGGTTCCTGAGATCCTCAAACCATCTTCATCCCCAGCAGAAGGAGAGCAGCATGAGGCCTGAGAACCAGAGCAGCGTGTCCGAGTTCCTCCTCCTGGGGCTCCCCATCTGGCCAGGGCAGCAGGGCGTGTTCTTCTCCCTGTTCCTGGGCATGTACCTGACCACGGTGCTGGGCAACCTGCTCATCATCCTGCTCATCAGGCTGGACTCTCGCCTGCACAAGCCCATGTACTTCTTCCTCAGCCACTTGGCCTACTCTGACATCTCTCTTTCCTCTGTCACTGTCCCAAAGATGCTCATGAACATGCAGACTTGGCAACAATCCATTTCCTATGTGGGATGCATTTCTCAGGTGTGTTTTTTCACAATTTTTGCTGGTCTTGACATTTTTCTTCTTGCAGTGATGGCATATGACAGGTACGTGGCCATCTGTCACCCTCTGCACTACACCACCATCATGCGGGAGGGGCTGTGCACACTGCTGGTGGCTGGCTCCTGGATTCTCTCCAGTACCCATGCCCTCTTGCACACCCTCCTCTTGGTCCGACTGTCCTTCTGTGCTGACATCACCATCACCCACTTCTTCTGTGATCTCAGTGCACTACTGAGGCTGAGCTGCTCAGACATCTCTCTCAATATGCTGGTCATGTTTATGGAGGGAGTATCTATTTACCTCCTGTCTTTGGGTATTGTTTTGGGCTCATATATCCGTATAGGAACCATCATCCTGAGGGTCCCCTCCACTAAGAGACTCTTAAAAGCATTTTCTACCTGTGGCTCCCACCTCTTTGTGGTGTCTTTATACTATGGGACACTTGCAGGTGTTTACCTTTTTTCCTCATCATGGGACTTCAAAGACATAATTGCTTCAGTCATGTATACGGTAGTGACCCCCATGCTGAACCCCTTCATCTACAGTCTGAGGAACAGAGATATAAAACAGGCCTTAGAAATGTGTGTCAATAGGGTTAAGTTCTTTAAAGGACAATCACTAAATCCTCTTGTTGCAGTCAGGAGCAAAGTATGGTATATGTCCTAAAATGATTGTATGGTCGACACCTCCATATAACTTTAATGGAATATGCATTCTGTTGTCATGCATAAGTGTTTAATATATGAACTAGGTCAAGTTTCCCACTTGGATTCTTCATAATTCTTTGTTCCCTATTGATATTTTTTGCTTGTTCATCATCTCTTATAATATACATGAAAATCTTATGCAAAAAAACAAAAACAATGTACAATTTTAATTGTGTATTTGTCTCTCTCTGTTTTAAGATTGGCAATTTTTGCTTAATGTTTTCTTCTTTTTTTTTTTTAATCCTCACCTGAGGATATTTCTCCATTTATCATCAGATAAAGAGGGAGGGAGGAAAAAAGGAAGGGAGGGAGAGACAGACAGAGAGAGAGAGAGAAACATTAATGTGAGAGGGAGACATGGATTCGTTGCCTCCCGCATGACCTGACCAGGGTTAGGAACGAAGCACAACCGAGGTACATGACCTTGACTGGAATGGAACTCATTGGTCCACAGGCCAACTCTCTCAACACTGAGCCACACTCTCCAGGGCTGTTTATGTATTCTTTATTTTATGTTATAGAAGACCCACTTATTTAGCGTCATGATCTGCTTCTGGTGAACTTTGTTTCTTTTTTTATTTTTTTATAACTTAATCTTTTTTTCTTACCCTCATTGGCTTCCATCTGAACATGCGCATCTGTTTCCAACTCACACTCAATGACATCATCTTGGCCGACTGCAATCAGCCAGGATAACGATAATCACACCGTGAACGCCGCTATGTGCTACAAAGCAAGGCTGTTAGAAAAAGAGAAAGCCTTTTTCAAAATGCATTTAAGAGCACACCGCTTCGTTTAGAATTAGGTAATGCTTCTAGCAATGGGTCCTACCATAACACATCTACTTCTGATATTAGTATAGATACTTTATAACTGTATCTATAGATATAGATACAGATACAAATATACACCTAGATACTAGTAGAGTATAGGGAGTAAAGATGCAGCTTTCTTGTGCTTGGTGTTTACATGGCCTTTCTTTTCCATCACTTTAAACTTTTCTATGACCTTATATCTCTGAGGTGTACATGGTTAACAGTGTAAAGTTGGATTTTGCTCTTTGAATGTACAGCAACAATTTTCATATTTCTGGAAAATTTTATCTGTTGACATCTATTGTAATCATAATATACCTGAATTTATATTCTCCATATTACCATGTTTATATTGGCTATATCTTTCACATTTGTTCTCTTTTGTCTTCCTCCCTGTTGATTCTTTAAGTATACAGTTTGTTATTCCATTTCCCGTCTATTAAATTATTATCATACATTATTAGAATTATTCTGTAATTCTTTATTATGCTCTATGTAGAGAATATGTCTTACTTTCTTTTTAATTTTTTAATGGTAGTTAAATACATAAAACATAAAATTTACCATTTTAGCCATTTGAGGTATACAATTCAGTGGCATTTAGAACATGTATCACCAAACTCTCATTCCTGGACTCCTGAAAAAAACTGTATAGTACATCAATGCAATTTAGTACATTGCAACTGTAAAAAAATTACAATAAAATATTTATGAATCAATATGGAGATATATCAGCATATACTTCTAAAGGGGGGGAGCAACGTGAAAAGAGCATTAAAGCATGCTACTATTTATGTAAAATTGAGGGTGAAATAGAATGTGCATATGTTTTCCCATTTGTGAAAAAAACAACACAGGTAGAATAAATCAGAAATTAATGAGATTGTTTACATACAAGCTTTGGGCAGAAGGGATGGGGAGATGAGGAAAATTATTTGTATAGTTTTCACTATGTTATCTTTTGCCACTAGAAAATAAACAGGAGAGGTGGTAAATAAAAAAAAATAGAATAAATCTAAACAAATAAACCTAACTATATTTCAAATTAATACCATAACTACACTAAAAGGTTAAATAAAATAAGTAACCTAAGTAATTGCTGAACCCAGAATTTATCTATATACCCTTCAAAACTCAAAATAAAAAACCTAGAAACCAAGTTTTAACGGTACTTAGTATGTGATTGACAGTGGTATGAGTTCAAGATTATGAAACAACTCATGATGTAGCCGAGATTGAGAAAATAAGTAGACACTGAGGTCAAGGGAATTGTTCTACTCTGGGAACGGTGCGTGTACCTGGAAAAGGAGAGGCTGGACAAGACTCTACAGTGTCCAACTAGAATGGGAGCTATCTGTTCAAACTCATGGGTTTTAGTTATTTATTCTTTCTTGAATTTTAGAGGACGTGTGTTAAAGCCGATGACAGTGAAACGAGGAAGGGCTGGTGAAATGAGCCCAGTCTGGACTGCTTTGGCTCACCTGAAGTCAGAGAAAAGGGGCCTTGGAGACAGGTTCAGGGGGTTAGCCCAGGATGAACTCATGGGATTTAAAATGTATAATTATGCTGAAATATATATGTTAGATATGAACATCTATACTGTTCCCAACCCACATTCTTTCTGTCCCACTCCTGACCCACCTTCTGTGAGCAAACATTTCTTCAGTTTCTCAGTTTCTAGTGTTTGCTCCTTGTCTTTCTTTTATATATATTTCCCATGTGGCTTCTCTGAGATCACTTAGAACCTTTGTAGGCAATAAACCTCAAGCTTCAAAATGAGTACCAACAGTAATTGATTGCAACTCAGTTAATAAGAATCCAGGAGTCCATAATGATATAAACAAATAAAAAGTAACAAGTGGGGAAACGCCATACTGTTTGCCACAGCCAGTGAGAGAAAGACAAATACCATATGATCTCACTAAAATGTGGAACCCAATGAACAAAATAAACTAACAAATGGAATGGACACGGAAGCAAGGAGACATGGAATAGACAGGGCAGTGCCCAGTGGGAGCAGGTGGAGGTGACTGGAAACAGAAGGGGAAGGGATTAACTATACAATATATATGCATACCCCGTAGACACAAACAATAGTTTGGTGAAGGCCAAGGAAGGGGGAATAAATCGGTGGGTGGAGGTGGCAAAGGGCAGAAAAAGAGGAACACCTGCCATAATGTCAACATTAAATATTATTAAGAAAATGAAAACTAAAAATAATCCAGTACACTAAAACAAAACAAAAACAAAACATAAACAATGAGTGGACAATGTGGAAGAATAAGTATATGGCCTTCTTATAGAAGAAGTAAATTAATGAACATAGAAGAAATGGTAGAATGAGATAAATCAACATTTGGCCAATACAATACGATGATTTGTCATATAAGAATCAACATTGGATGATAAATACAGTGGGTGATATTTGAATAAGGAAAAAGTTATGTTTATATAGTATCAAATTATCTACCCATATGATACTTATTACCACAAGGTTATTAATAACTTAATAAAAATGGTAACTTTAGAGTAGAGAACCTGGCAGACACCACCTTAGCCAACTGATAAGGATAAAAACATTAGGAATTGGAAAAATTGTTATCATGTGCCTTGTAATAATATGCTCTGTGGTATAACTGCTGAATATCTAAGCCTAAAACATATATACATACAAATACCTAGAAGGTAAACATAGTAAAATGTTGATCACTGAAAAATTTTGTAAAGCCTGTCCTTAAATTCTTTTTTTTCTTTATTGATTTTATTACTTTATTAATTTATTTTTGTTACAGATGTTTCTCCTTTTCCCCCCATTGACACCCTACTCCCGCCCCTCCCCACCTCCTGTGTCCTTAAATTCTTGATATTATTTTTACAACTTTTCTATACCTTTAAAATCACTTTATAATAAAACGTTGAAACATCCTTTGTCCCAGCTGGAACAATGCCCAAGAAGAAAGGAGTCCAGGGCATCACTGGATCAAGACACTGTCCCCTAGGACACCAGTCCCTCTGGCTCTTGGACACACAGCTCCCCAAAGGGCAGTCAGAAACCAGCCAGAAGCGTGGGGACTTCCTCTCCGTCTCTCATTAGTAATTATGTGTTATCTATGGACTTATTTCTCTGCAGCTGGTTAAGGAAAATGAAAGTGTGTAGAAGTGCCAAGGCCACAGATATTTCTTCTAGCTGTCTGGGTGTTAGGCCTCCTAAAGAGAACCTGAGAGTTGGGCAACAGTCTGGAGCACAAGGTGTCTGATGGACCAATGCCGGGCACAGGGCAGAGGAGCTGGAAATCTGCACTTGGCAATGGATCTGTTGTGTGCTGATGTGGTCAGGTATGAGACTCAGTATCCATGATTTTGTGTGTATTTGTGTGTCTGCACGTACCATGTATGCCTCTGTATCTATGATTTTAAAGTTTGTGTGTATGTATGTGTGTGTGCTGTGTTTCTGACTACAGCCCTGTTTTAGAGCTTATAGACCAAGTTATCAGCCTCCTGACATGTGAGTAGGGACTCCTGATTCATGCCTGTGATCGTAAATACTTGCACCAGAGCTGAGCACCAGGAGTTAGACTGTTGTCTCTGCTGCGGACAAGAAGATGCCTGAACTCACGGGGAACCAAGGTCAGGTCAGAGAGGGCTCAGACCTCTGTTCAGCAGTGTGTGCTGGGGCACATGTGAGCTGTGTTTGTGGGTGACACACTCGTGTGTGAGAGCAGGAAGGTATGGTGTTTGTTTTTTCTGTGTGTATGTGACCATGAGTGTGTGACCATGTGCATGGGGCGTTGGTGGTTTAATGACTGTCCTGTGACTGAATAGGCCTAACTGTCCCATGCTGACTGCCTCCCCCAGGAAGGGGATGGTCAGAAGGGAGGGAAGCATGCCTGTCATTAATAGGAGGGTGTGTGCTGCTTGCTGTAGTGAGTGTGCACTGGGTGGGCGGAAATGTTGTTGGTGTGTGTTTCTTGTAAGATTTTTGAGTTGTTTATGGTCTTGTGTGTTTTTGGTTATGTGTGTGTACAGTGCATGAGTTGTGTCTATGTGATGAGTTGAGTGTTTACCAGGTGTGTTATGAGTCAGGTGTTTTGTTGTGCATTGTGAATGTGTATGTGGGTGAGTGGTCCATCATTGTGTGTTGTGTATGTCTGACGTGTTACTTATGACTTGTATGTATGCATATGCTTGTTTATGAGCTGTCTCACATATTGGTTATCCTTCTATTAGGATGAAAATTTGGTCACAAGTGACTCAAATTCTCAAATCAGCACATATTGTTTGTGTGGGGAGAGGTGTCTGATCTGCATCTGTGACTGAAGTATTTCCTTAACTGTCCTCCTTCTGGGGCACCATGAGCTGAGAGAACCACACTCTGAGCAACTCCCTGGGTCTTGAAACAAACTGCATCATTTCCATGTACCTGAGTGGGACCGAGTCGCTCTGAATGTGCAACCTCTTCTTTACTTTATTAAACATCTCAGGGAGGGGAAATAAACTGCAGGCATCATGCTGTGTGACGTTATTGGGCAGAATCACCATCAAATAGTGGTGAGATGCTTGGAAATTGCTTAAATCCTTGGCCTCAGTTTCCACATGTATAAAATAGAAAGAATTACACACTTTGTGACTCTTCCAGAGGCTCTCAGTAAATAGTTATTGTATAAAGAAGGTTAATGTGTTTGAGTATTTACTGACAGTTGAAAAGTATATAAATATGAAGCAACAAAATTATCTAGTACAAGGAGTAAGAAAATGTGGACAATTTGGGTCTTCACAGCTCTAAGATAATACATCGTGCTTGGCTCCCTAACACCAAAGGGAAGTCAGCACGTTTAATGGTGAGGAGCCTGGTTTCTGACACAGAGACATATGGAGACTTTAGCCCCATGAAGGGACAAATACTTGGTAATTTTTAATTTATAGAAAGTAGTGATTATATATTATTATATACATTCCATGTCACATATATGATACATGCAGATATACACAATTGTGTGTGCCATTCTGCCCTATGTAGAACTGAGTGTGCCTACAGAATTTGGGTCATTTATGTTTCTGATCTTAAGAGCTACAATAGGTGAAGAAACACAAATTCTTAGTGTACTGTAAAGAGTTTTTTTAATCTGGTAATGTAAGGCTGATTGTGGATTTAATTAGGAAATGTAGGTCATGTCCTTAGCTAAGTACACAAAATATTCACCATAATAGCATTATTATGAAAGATAGTTTTTGATATTGTGGTTTAGGAGTTATACTGGCATCATGTGTCTTGGAATGAACAACCATTTCTTCCTTGTCCATTAGTTACACCTGTGGGTCAGGGCGACCCGGCAGGTTCACAGGAGGAGTGTGACTGCGCTCCAAGAGGGCCACTCAGCTCTGCAGTCTCACGTTACCTTAAGGCAGAAACAACTGACACCAGTTTGCAGAGGCTCATCTTCTATTTCTGCCACAGTGAATTTTATGCTTTGGCTCTGACCTAGTGCAGAGAGTATCCCTCCATGCTCATCAAGATGCAAACATAACAGTGGGCACCTTGCTTTTTTTTTCACTGCTGCATCTCAGTCTTTTTTCTTTTTGGTGTTGAAAAAATTACAGATGTCCTTTTTTTATTCCCTGTTGCCTCCCTCCTGCTCACTCCCACCCCTCTACAACCTTCCCCATCCCCATAGCCCTGTCAATTGGTTGTGCATATATGCACATAAGTTCTTGGTTTATCTCTTCCCACCCCTCCCACCCTCCATCCCTCTGAGGTTTGTCCATCTGATCCCTACTTCCATGAGTTGGGTCTCTTTTGCTTGACAGTTTCTTTTGTTCATTATGTTCCACAAATATGTGAGATCATGTGTTATTTGTCTTTCTCTGACTGGCTTATTTTGCTTAGCATATTACTCTCCAGGTCCCTCCATGTCATCACAAAGGGCAAGAAATCTTTCTTTCTTACAGCTGTGTAGTACTCCATTGTGTATATGGACCACAGCTTTTTTATCCGCTGATCTACTGATGGGCACTTGGGCTGTTTCCAGATATTAGCTATTGTAAATAGTGCTACTATGAACATAGGGGTGCATATATTCTTCCTGACTGGTATCAGGCTTTTTCAGATATATTCCAAGACGTGGGATCACTGGGTCAAATGACAGTTCCATTTTTAATTTTTTGAGGAAACACCATATTGTTTTCCATAGTGGCTGCACCAGTCTGCATTCCCACCAGCAGTGTGCTAGAGTCCCCTTTTCTCCACATCCTCGCCAGCATACATTGTTTGACGATGTGCTGACGGCCACCTTTCTGGCAGGTGTGAGGTGATATCTCATAGTCATTTTAATTTGCATCTCTCTGATGATTAGAGATGTTAAGCATTTTTTTTATATGTCTCCTGGCCATTTGCATGTTCTGTTTGGAGAAGTTTCTATTCAAGTCCTCTGCCCATTTTTTAATTGGATTGCTTGTCTCTTTTGTTGAGTTGTATGAGTACTCTATATATTTTGGATATTAATCCCTTATCCGATGTATCATTGACAAATATATTCTCCCAGTGAGTGGGTTCCCCTTTCATTTTGATGCTGGTTTCTTTTGCCCTGCAGAAGCTTTTTAGTTTGACATGATATTGTACATAGAAACCCTTAAGACTCCATCTAAAATCTACTAGATTTAATAAATGAATTTGGCAAAGTAGCAGGATACAAAATTAACATCCAGAAATTGATGGCATTCTTAGACACCAATAGTGAACACTCAGAAATGTAAACAAAAAAATCCCATTTACCACTGCAACAACAACAAAATAAAATACCTAGGAATAAACTTAACCAAGGAGGTAAAAGACATGTTCTCAGAAAACTACAGGACATTGAAAAAGAAACAGAGGAAGATATAAATAACTGGAAACATATGCCACATTCACAGATTGGATAATCAACATTATTAAAATATCCATACTACCCAAAGCAATCAACAGATACAATGCAATCCCTATTAAAGTAGCAAAGGCATATTTCACAAATCTAGAACAAATACTCCAAAAGTTTACATGGAACCATAAAAGACTCCAAATAGCCACAGCAATTTAGTTTTTTTTAATCCTCACTTGAGGATATTTTTCCATTTTTGTTCAGATTGAGTAGGAGGGAGAGACAGAAAGTGAGGGAGAGAGAAACATCGATGTGAGAGAGACACATCAACTAGTTGCCTCCTGCATGACCCCAACCAGGGCCAGGGAGGAACCGTAACCAAGGGACATGCCCTTGACTGGAATGGAACCTGTGACTCATAGATCCGGGGGCCAACGCTCCAACCACTGAGGCAAACCAACCTGGGCTCAATTTTGAATAAGAAGAACAAAGTGGGAGGGATCACAATACCAAATACCAAGTTATACTACAAAGACATTGTAATAAAAAATCCTGGTACTGGCACAAGAATAAGCATATAAATAAATGGAACAAAACAGAGAACCCAGATATCGATCCAAGACAGCATGCCCAATTAATATTCGGCAAAAGAGCCTAGAGCATACAATGGAGAAAAGACAGTCTCTTCAATAAATGGTGCTGGGAAAATTGGACAGGTATATGCAAAAAAACGAAATTAGACCACCAACTTACACCATACACAAGAATAAAATCAAAATGGATAAAGACTTAAATGTAATCTGTGAAACTGTAAAAATCCTAGAAGAAAATGTAGGCAGAAAAATATCAGACATCATATGTAGAGGAATTTTCACTAATACATCACCTAAGGCAAAAGAAACAAAGGAAAAAGTCATAAATGGGGCTACATCAAACGAAAAAGCACCCCAGTCTTAGTAGTGATCCCGTCACAGATTCAAAATTCAGTAAATCATGGTGAACGAAAGCTCAAACACCCTCTTCTTTCTGTGCAATGAGATCTTGTTGTCTGTTTTAGGGGAGCAATGAATGATTCCTGGAACCAGACAGAGATAGAGTAAAGATGCATACATCCACAGGTGTAAGAAATTATTAAGAGTTTAGTAAAAATTCATGTCCAAGTGAATGTCACTAAGAGATATGATGGTCCTGGTTTTCCTTTCTAGGTTCCTGAGATCCTCAACCCTTCTTCATCCTCAGCAGAAGGAGAGCAGCATGAGGCCTGAGAACCAGACCAGCGTGTCCGAGTTCCTCCTCCTGGGGCTCCCCATCCAGCCAGGGCAGCAGGGCGTGTTCTTCTCCCTGTTCCTGGGCATGTACCTGACCACGGTGCTGGGCAACCTGCTCATCATCCTGCTCATCAGGCTGGACTCTCGCCTGCACACGCCCATGTACTTCTTCCTCAGCCACTTGGCCTTCTCTGACATCTCTCTTTCCTCTGTCACTGTCCCAAAGATGCTCGTAAACATGCAGACTCGGCAACAATCCATCTCTTATATGGGATGCATTTCTCAGTTGTATTTCTTCATAATTTTTGTTTGTCTTGATAACTTTCTTCTTGCAGTGATGGCATATGACAGGTACGTGGCCATCTGTCACCCTCTGCATTACATCGCCATGATGCGAGAGGGGCTGTGTGTGCTGCTGGTGTGTGGCTCCTGGATGGTTGCCTCTGTTCATGCCTTTCTTCATACCCTGCTCTTGGTCCGACTGTCCTTCTGTGCTGACATCACCATCACCCACTTCTTCTGTGATATCACTGCACTACTAAAGCTGAGCTGCTCAGACATCTCTCTCAATATGCTGGTCATCTTTACAGAGGGAGGATTTCTTTATATCCTGTGTTTGGGTATTATTTTGGGCTCATACATCCGTATAGGGACCATCATCCTGAGGGTCCCCTCCACTAAGAGACTCTTAAAAGCTTTTTCTACCTGTGGCTCCCACCTCTTTGTGGTGTCTTTATACTATGGGACACTTGCAGGTGTTTACTTATTCTCCTCATCATGGGACTCCAAATACATAATTGCTTCAGTCATGTATATGGTAGTGACCCCCATGCTGAACCCCTTCATCTACAGCCTGAGGAACAGAGATATAAAACAGGCCTTAGAAATGTGTGTCAATAGGGTTAAGTTCTAAGTGACAATCACTAAATGCTCTTGTGCAGTCAGGAGTATAGTGAGATATGTCTCCTAAAATTATTATATGGTCAACACCTTCATGTAACTTTAATAGAATATGCATTCTGTTGTCTGTATAAGTGTTTAATATGTGAACTGGGTCAAGTTTACCACGTGGATTGTTCATAATTCTTTGTTCCCAATGGATATCTTTTACTTGTTCATCATCTCTTATAATATATATGAAAATCTTATGCAAAAAATGATACACAATTATAATTGTTGATTTGTCTCTTTCTGTTTTGAGATATGTCAATATTTGCTTATGTATTCTTTATTTTATGTTATGAAGACCCATTTATTTAGCATCATGACCTGCTTCTGGTGAACTTTGTTTCTTTTTATTTTTTTTTAACTGATTGTTTTATGCTGGCCCTCATTGGCTTCAATCTGAACATGAGCATCTCTTCCCAATTCACACTCAATGACATCATGTTGGCCGACTGCAGTCAGCCATGATAATGATAATCACACTGTGAATGCTGCTGTGTGCTACAGAGCAAGGCTGTTAGAAAAAGAGAAAGACTTTTTAAAAATGCATTTAAGAGCAAACCACTTCATTTGTAACTATGAAAAGTTTCTAGCAATAGGTCCAACCTTAACACATCTACTTCTGATATTAGTATAGATACTTTATAACTATATCTATCGATATAGATACAGATATAGATATAGACCTAGATATTAGTATAGTACTTGTAGTAAAGGTGCAGCTTTCTTGTGGTTAGTGTTAACATGGCATTTCTTTTCCATCACTTTAAACTTTTCTATGTCATTATACCTGTGAGCTCTCTGTTGTTAACAGTGTAGACTTGGATTTTGCTCTTTGTATATATAGCAACAATTAATATACTTTTGGAGAATTTTATCTATTGACATCTAATGTAATCACAATATACTTAAATTGATATTTTCCATAATACTTGTTTTTTGTTTGATATATCTGTTTCACATTTGTTCTCTTTTGTCTTCCTCCCTATTGATTCATTAAATATATTTTTGTTACTCCATTTCCCTTGATTAAATTATTATCATACATTATTATAATTATTTATAATTCTTTATTATGCTCTATGTAGAGAATATGTCTTACTGTCTCTTTAATTTTTCAATGGTAGTTTAATACACAACACATAAAATTTACCCTTTTAGCTATTTGAGGTATACAATTCAGTTGCATTTAGGAGACATATCATCAAAATATCATTCCACGACCATTAAAGGAAACTGTATAGAACATCAATACAATTCAGTACTTTGCAACTGTGAAAAAAAGGTACAACAATAATATCAATGAATCAATATGGAGCAATATCAGCATATACTGTTAAATGGGGGAAAACAATGTGAAAAGAGCATCAAAGCATGCTACTATTTATGTAGAAAGGAGGGTGAAATAGAATATACATATGTCTATCACATGAGCAAAAAGAAACAGGTAGACTAAATCAGAAGCTAATGAGATTGTTTACCTACAGGAGGTGGAGCAGAGGGACGGGGAGATGAATAGACTTATTTGTATAATTTTCACTATGTTGTACTTTGCCTCTAGAAAATAAACAGGAGAGGCGGTGAATAAAGCAAAATAGAATAAAACAAAACAAATGAACCTAACTATATTTCAAATTAACACCATAACTAGGCTAAAAGAGAAAATAAAATAAGCTACCAAAGTAATTCTGAACCCAGAATTTTGTCTATATACTCTCAAAAAACAAAACTAAAAAACAAGAAACAAAGTTTGAAGGGAACTTAGTGTGTCATTGACAGTGGTATGAGGTCGAGATTATGAAAGAACTCGCGATGTATCCAAGATTCAGAAAATAAGTAGACACTGAGATCAAGGGGATGACTCCTGACTCTAGAGAACAGTACTCGTACATGGCAAAGGACAGGCTGGAAAGGACTCTACAGTGTCCAACTAGAATGGGAGCTATCACTTTGAACCCATGGGTTTTATTTATTTGTTCATTTTTGAATTTTAGAGGACATCTGTTAAAGCTGGGGACAGTGAAACTAGGAAGGGCTGGTGACATGAGCCCAGTCTAAACTGCTTTGGCTCACCAAGAAGTCACAGAAAAGGGGGCCTTAGAGACAGGTTCAGGGGGTTAGCCCGGGATGAACTCATGTGTTTTAAAATGTACAAATAGGCTGAAATACATATGTTACATAGGAACATCTATACTGTTCCCATCCCACATTCTTTCTGTGGGCAAACATTCCCACCTCCTGTGGGCAAACATTCTTTCAGTGTCTTAGTTTCTAGTTTTTACTCCTTATTTTTCTTTAGTTTTTTTTTCTTTATTCATTTGAGAGAGAGAGAGAGGAAGGGAGAGGGAGAGGGAGGGGTAGATAGAAACATCGATGAGAGAGAACATCTACTGGCCACCTCCTGCATGCCCCCACTGGGTATTTGGCCCACAACCTGGACATGTGCCCTGACTGGGAATTGAATGTGCGACCTCTTGGTGTATGGGTTGACGCTCAACCACTGAGCCACACTGGCCTGGATCCTTGTCTTTCTTTTATATTCATTTCCCACTTGGCTTCTCTGAGATCAATAAACACACCTCAAGCTTCAAAATGAATACCAATAGTAATTGATTATAACTAGAGAATACATAAGAATCCATGAGTCCATAATGATATAAACAAATAAAAAACAATGAGTGGGGAAACATCACACTGTTTCCCACAGCCAATTAGAGAAAGACAAATACCATATGATCTCACTAATATGTGGAACCCAATGAACAAAATAAACTAACAAATGAAATGGACCCGGAAGCAAGGAGACATGGAATAGACAGGGCAGTGCCCAGTGGGAGCAGGTGGAGGTGACTGGATACAGAAGGGGAAGGGATTAACTATACAATATATACGCATACCCCGTAGACACAAACAATAGTTTGGTGAAGGCCAAGGAAGGGGAATAAATAGGTGGGTGGATGTGGCAAAGGGCAGATAAAGAGGGACACCTGCCATAATGTCAACATTAAATATTATTAAGAAAATGAAAACTAAAAATAATACAGTACACTAAAACAAAACAAAAACAAAACATAAACAATGAGTGGACAATGTGGAAGAATAAGTATATGGCCTTCTTATAGAAGAAGTAAATTAATGAACATAGAAGAAATGGTAGAATGAGATAAATCAACATTTGGCCAATACATATACGATCATTTGTCATATAAGAATCAACATTGGATGATAAATACAGTGGGTGAAATTTGAATAAGGAAAAAGTTATGTTTATATAGTATCAAATTATCTACCCATATGATACTTATTACCACAAGGTTATTAATAACTTAATAAAAATGGTAACTTTAGAGTAGAGAACCTGGCAGACACCACCTTAGCCAACTGATAAGGATAAAAACATTAGGAATTGGAAAAATTGTTATCATGTGCCTTGTAATAATATGCTCTGTGGTATAACTGCTGAATATCTAAGCCTGAAACATATATACATACAAATACCCAGAAGGTAAACATAGTAAAATGTTGATCACTGAAAAATTTTGTAAAGCCTGTCCTTAAATTCTTTTTTTTCTTTATTGATTTTATTTCTTTATTAATTTATTTTTGTTACAGATGTTTCTCCTTTTCCCCCCATTGACACCCTACTCCCGCCCCTCCCCACCTCCTGTGTCCTTAAATTCTTGATATTATTTTTACAACTTTTCTATACCTTTCAAATCACTTTATAATAAAACGTTGCAACATCCTTTGTCCCAGCTGGAACAATGCCCAAGAAGAAAGGAGTCCAGTGCATCACTGGAACCAAGACACCATCCCCTAGGACTCCAGTCCCTCTGGCTCCTGAACACACAGCTCCCCAAAGGGCTGTCAGAAACCAGCCAGAAGCTTGGGGACTTCCTCTCCGTCTCTCATTAGTAATTATGTGTTATCTATGGACTTATTTCTCTGCAGCTGGTTAAGGAAAATGAAAGTGTGTAGAAGTGCCAAGGCCACAGATATTTCTTCTAGCTGTCTGCGTGTTAGGCCTCCTGAAGAAAACCTGAGAGTTGGGCAACAGTCTGGAGCACAAGGTGTCTGATGGACCAATGCCGGGCAAGGTCAGAGGAGCTGGAAATCTGCACTTGGCAATGGATCTGTTGTGCGCTGATGTGGTCAGGTATGAGACTCAGTATCCATGATTTTGTGTGTATTTGTGTGTCTGCACGTACCATGTATGCCTCTGTATCTATGATTTTAAAGTTTGTGTGTATGTATGTGTGTGTGCTGTGTTTCTGACTACAGCCCTGTTTTAGAGCTTATAGACCAAGTTATCAGCCTCCTGACATGTGAGTAGGGACTCCTGATTCATGCCTGTGATCGTAAATACTTGCACCAGAGCTGAGCACCAGGAGTGAGACTGTTGTCTCTGCTGCGGACAAGAAGATGCCTGAACTCACGGGGAACCAAGGTCAGGTCAGAGAGGGCTCAGACCTCTGTTCAGCAGTGTGTGCTGGGGCACATGTGAGCTGTGTTTGTGGGTGACACACTCGTGTGTGAGAGCAGGAAGGTATGGTGTTTGTTTTTTCTGTGTGTATGTGACCATGAGTGTGTGACCATGTGCATGGGGCGTTGGTGGTTTAATGACTGTCCTGTGACTGAATAGGCCTAACTGTCCCATGCTGACTGCCTCCCCCAGGAAGGGGATGGTCAGAAGGGAGGGAAGCATGCCTGTCATTAATAGGAGGGTGTGTGCTGCTTGCTGTAGTGAGTGTGCACTGGGTGGGCGGAAATGTTGTTGGTGTGTGTTTCTTGTAAGATTTTTGAGTTGTTTATGGTCTTGTGTGTTTTTGGTTATGTGTGTGTACAGTGCATGAGTTGTGTCTATGTGATGAGTTGAGTGTTTACCAGGTGTGTCATGAGTCAGGTGTGTTGTTGTGCATTGTGAATGTGTATGTGGGTGAGTGGTCCATCATTGTGTGTTGTGTATGTCTGACGTGTTACTTATGACTTGTATGTATGCATATGCTTGTTTATGAGCTGTCTCACATATTGGTTATCCTTCTATTAGGATGAAAATTTGGTCACAAGTGACTCAAATTCTCAAATCAGCACATATTGTTTGTGTGGGGAGAGGTGTCTGATCTGCATCTGTGACTGAAGTATTTCCTTAACTGTCCTCCTTCTGGGGCACCATGAGCTGAGAGAACCACACTCTGAGCAACTCCCTGGGTCTTGAAACAAACTGCATCATTTCCATGTACCTGAGTGGGACCGAGTCGCTCTGAATGTGCAACCTCTTCTTTACTTTATTAAACATCTCAGGGAGGGGAAATAAACTGCAGGCATCATGCTGTGTGACGTTATTGGGCAGAATCACCATCAAATAGTGGTGAGATGCTTGGAAATTGCTTAAATCCTTGGCCTCAGTTTCCACATGTATAAAATAGAAAGAATTACACACTTTGTGACTCTTCCAGAGGCTCTCAGTAAATAGTTATTGTATAAAGAAGGTTAATGTGTTTGAGTATTTACTGACAGTTGAAAAGTATATAAATATGAAGCAACAAAATTATCTAGTACAAGGAGTAAGAAAATGTGGACAATTTGGGTCTTCACAGCTCTAAGATAATACATCGTGCTTGGCTCCCTAACACCAAAGGGAAGTCAGCACGTTTAATGGTGAGGAGCCTGGTTTCTGACACAGAGACATATGGAGACTTTAGCCCCATGAAGGGACAAATACTTGGTAATTTTTAATTTATAGAAAGTAGTGATTATATATTATTATATACATTCCATGTCACATATATGATACATGCAGATATACACAACTGTGTGTGCCATTCTGCCCTACGTGGAACTGAGTGTGCCTACAGAATTTGGGTCATTTATGTTTCTGATCTTAAGAGCTACAATAGGTGAAGGAACACAAATTCTTAGTGTACTGTAAAGAGTTTTTTAAATCTGGTAATGTAAGGCTGATTGTGGATTTAATTAGGAAATGTAGGTCATGTCCTTAGCTAAGTACACAAAATATTCACCATAATAGCATTATTATGAAAGATAGTTTTTGGATATTCTGGTTTAGGAGTTATACTGGCATCATGTGTCTTGGAATGAACAACCATTTCTTCCTTGTCCATTAGTTACACCTGTGGGTCAGGGCGACCCGGCAGGTTCACAGGAGGAGTGTGACTGCGCTCCAATAGGGCCACTCAGCTCTGCAGTCTCACGTTACCTTAAGGCAGAAACAACTGACACCAGTTTGCAGAGGCTCATCTTCTATTTCTGCCACAGTGAATTTTATGCTTTGGCTCTGACCTAGTGCAGAAAGTATCCCTCCATGCTCATCAAGATGCAAACATAACAGTGGGCACCTTGCTTTTTTTTTCACTGCTGCATCTCAGTCTTTTTTCTTTTTGGTGTTGAAAAAATTACAGATGTCCTTTTTTTATTCCCTGTTGCCTCCCTCCTGCTCACTCCCACCCCTCTACAACCTTCCCCATCCCAATAGCCCTGTCAATTGGTTGTGCATATATGCACATAAGTTCTTGGTTTATCTCTTCCCACCTCTCCCACCCTCCATCCCTCTGAGGTTTGTCCATCTGATCCCTACTTCCATGAGTTGGGTCTCTTTTGCTTGACAGTTTCTTTTGTTCATTATGTTCCACAAATATGTGAGATCATGTGTTATTTGTCTTTCTCTGACTGGCTTATTTTGCTTAGCATATTACTCTCCAGGTCCCTCCATGTCATCACAAAGGGTAAGAAATCTTTCTTTCTTACAGCTGTGTAGTACTCCATGGACCACAGCTTTTTTATCCGCTGATCTACTGATGGGCACTTGGGCTGTTTCCAGATATTAGCTATTGTAAATAGTGCTACTATGAACATAGGGGTGCATATATTCTTCCTGACTGGTATTTCAGGCTTTGTCGGATATATTCCAAGAAGTGGGATCACTGGGTCAAATGACAGTTCCATTTTTAATTTTTTGAGGAAACACCATATTGTTTTCCATAGTGGCTGCACCAGTCTGCATTCCCACCAGCAGTGTGCTAGAGTCCCCTTTTCTCCACATCCTCGCCAGCATACATTGTTTGACGATGTGCTGACGGCCACCTTTCTGGCAGGTGTGAGGTGATATCTCATAGTCATTTTAATTTGCATCTCTCTGATGATTAGAGATGTTAAGCATTTTTTTTTATATGTCTCCTGGCCATTTGCATGTTCTGTTTGGAGAAGTTTCTATTCAAGTCCTCTGCCCATTTTTTAATTGGATTGCTTGTCTCTTTTGTTGAGTTGTATGAGTACTCTATATATTTTGGATATTAATCCCTTATCTGATGTATCATTGACAAATATATTCTCCCAGTGAGTGGGTTCCCCTTTCATTTTGATGCTGGTTTCTTTTGCCCTGCAGAAGCTTTTTAGTTTGACATGATATTGTACATAGAAACCCTTAAGACTCCATCTAAAATCTACTAGATTTAATAAATGAATTTGGCAAAGTAGCAGGATACAAAATTAACATCCAGAAATTGATGGCATTCTTAGACACCAATAGTGAACACTCAGAAATGTAAACAAAAAAATCCCATTTACCACTGCAACAACAACAAAATAAAATACCTAGGAATAAACTTAACCAAGGAGGTAAAAGACATGTTCTCAGAAAACTACAGGACATTGAAAAAGAAATAGAGGAAGATATAAATAAGTGGAAACATATGCCACATTCACAGATTGGATAATCAACATTATTAAAATATCCATACTACCCAAAGCAATCAACAGATACAATGCAATCCCTATTAAAGTAGCAAAGGCATATTTCACAAATCTAGAACAAATACTCCAAAAGTTTACATGGAACCATAAAAGACTCCAAATAGCCACAGCAATTTAGTTTTTTTTAATCCTCACTTGAGGATATTTTTCCATTTTTGTTCAGATTGAGTAGGAGGGAGAGACAGAAAGTGAGGGAGAGAGAAACATCGATGTGAGAGAGACACATCAACTAGTTGCCTCCTGCATGACCCCAACCAGGGCCAGGGAGGAACCGTAACCAAGGGACATGCCCTTGACTGGAATGGAACCTGTGACTCATAGATCCGGGGGCCAACGCTCCAACCACTGAGGCAAACCAACCTGGGCTCAATTTTGAATAAGAAGAACAAAGTGGGAGGGATCACAATACCAAATACCAAGTTATACTACAAAGACATTGTAATAAAAAATCCTGGTACTGGCACAAGAATAAGCATATAAATAAATGGAACAAAACAGAGAACCCAGATATCGATCCAAGACAGCATGCCCAATTAATATTCGGCAAAAGAGCCTAGAGCATACAATGGAGAAAAGACAGTCTCTTCAATAAATGGTGCTGGGAAAATTGGACAGGTATATGCAAAAAAACGAAATTAGACCACCAACTTACACCATACACAAGAATAAAATCAAAATGGATAAAGACTTAAATGTAATCTGTGAAACTGTAAAAATCCTAGAAGAAAATGTAGGCAGAAAAATATCAGACATCATATGTAGAGGAATTTTCACTAATACATCACCTAAGGCAAAAGAAACAAAGGAAAAAGTCATAAATGGGGCTACATCAAACGAAAAAGCACCCCAGTCTTAGTAGTGATCCCGTCACAGATTCAAAATTCAGTAAATCATGGTGAACGAAAGCTCAAACACCCTCTTCTTTCTGTGCAATGAGATCTTGTTGTCTGTTTTAGGGGAGCAATGAATGATTCCTGGAACCAGACAGAGATAGAGTAAAGATGCATACATCCACAGGTGTAAGAAATTATTAAGAGTTTAGTAAAAATTCATGTCCAAGTGAATGTCACTAAGAGATATGATGGTCCTGGTTTTCCTTTCTAGGTTCCTGAGATCCTCAACCCTTCTTCATCCTCAGCAGAAGGAGAGCAGCATGAGGCCTGAGAACCAGACCAGCGTGTCCGAGTTCCTCCTCCTGGGGCTCCCCATCCGGCCAGGGCAGCAGGGCGTGTTCTTCTCCCTGTTCCTGGGCATGTACCTGACCACGGTGCTGGGCAACCTGCTCATCATCCTGCTCATCAGGCTGGACTCTCGCCTGCACACGCCCATGTACTTCTTCCTCAGCCACTTGGCCTTCTCTGACATCTCTCTTTCCTCTGTCACTGTCCCAAAGATGCTCGTGAACATGCAGACTCGGCAACAATCCATCTCTTATATGGGATGCATTTCTCAGTTGTATTTCTTCATAATTTTTGTTTGTCTTGATAACTTTCTTCTTGCGGTGATGGCATATGACAGGTATGTGGCCATCTGTCACCCTCTGCACTACATTGCCATGATGCGAGAGGGGCTGTGTGTGCTGCTGGTGTCTGGCTCCTGGATGGTTGCCTCTGTTCATGCCTTTTTTCATACCCTGCTCTTGGTCCGACTGTCCTTCTGTGCTGACATCACCATCACCCACTTCTTCTATGATCTCACTGCACTACTGAAGCTGAGCTGCTCAGACATCTCTCTCAATATGCTCGTCATCTTTACAGAGGGAGGATTTATTTACCTCCTGTCTTTGGGTATTGTTTTGGGCTCATATATCCGTATAGGGACCATCATCCTGAGGGTCCCCTCCACTAAGAGACTCTTAAAAGCTTTTTCTACCTGTGGCTCCCACCTCTCTGTGGTGTCTTTATACTATGGGACACTTGCAGCTGTTTACTTATTCTCCTCATCATGGGATTCCAAACACATAATTGCTTCAGTCCTGTATATGGTTGTGACCCCCATGCTGAACCCCTTCATCTACAGCCTGAGGAACAGAGATATAAAACAGGCCTTAGAAATGTGTGTCAATAGGGTTAAGTTCTAAGTGACAATCACTAAATGCTCTTGTGCAGTCAGGAGTATAGTGAGATAAGTCTCCTAAAATTATTATATGGTCAACACCTTCATGTAACTTTAATAGAATATGCATTCTGTTGTCTGTATAAGTGTTTAATATGTGAACTAGGTCATGTTTACCATGTGGATTGTTCATAATTCTTTGTTCCCAATTGATATCTTTTACTTGTTCATCATCTCTTATAATATATATGAAAATCTTATGCAAAAAATGATACACAATTATAATTGTTGATTTGTCTCTTTCTGTTTTGAGATATGTCAATATTTGCTTATGTATTCTTTATTTTATGTTATAGAAGACCCATTTATTTAGCATCATGACCTGCTTCTGGTGAACTTTGTTTTTTATTTTTTTTTAACTGATTGTTTTATGCTGGCCCTCATTGGCTTCAATCTGAACATGAGCATCTCTTCCCAATTCACACTCAATGACATCATGTTGGCCGACTGCAGTCAGCCATGATAATGATAATCACACTGTGAATGCTGCTGTGTGCTACAAAGGAAGGCTGTTAGAAAAAGAGAAAGACTTTTTAAAAATGCATTTAAGAGCAAACCACTTCATTCGTAACTAGGTAAAGTTTCTAGCAATAGGTCTAACCTTAACACATCTACTTCTGATATTAGTATAGATACTTTATAACTATATCTATCGATACAGATACAGATATAGATATAGACCTAGACATTAGTATAGTACTTGTAGTAAAGGTGCAGCTTTCTTGTGGTTAGTGTTAACATGGCATTTCTTTTCCATCACTTTAAACTTTTCTATGTCATTATACCTGTGAGCTCTCTGTTGTTAACATTGTAAGCTTGGATTTTGCTCTTTGTATATATAGCAACAATTAATATACTTTTGGAGAATTTTATCTATTGACATCTAATGTAATCACAACATACTTAAATTGATATTTTCCATAATACTTCTTTTTTGTTTGATATATCTATTTCACATTTGTTCTCTTTTGTCTTTCTCCCTATTGATTCATTAAATATATTTTTGTTACTCCATTTCCCTTGATTAAATTATTATCATACATTATTATAATTATTCTATAATTCTTTATTATGCTCTATGTAGAGAATATGTCTTACTGTCTCTTTAATTTTTCAATGGTAGTTTAATACACAACACATAAAATTTACCCTTTTAGCTATTTGAGGTATACAATTCAGTTGCATTTAGGAGACATATCATCAAAATATCATTCCACGACCATTAAAGGAAACTGTATAGAACATCAATACAATTCAGTACTTTGCAACTGTGAAAAAAAGGTACAACAATAATATCAATGAATCAATATGGAGCAATATCAGCATATACTGTTAAATGGGGGAAAGCAATGTGAAAAGAGCATTAAAGCATGCTACTATTTATGTAGAAAGGAGGGTGAAATAGAATATACATATGTCTATCACATGAGCAAAAAGAAACACAGGTAGACTAAATCAGAAGCTAATGAGATTGTTTACCTACAGGAGGTGGAGCAGAGGGACGGGGAGATGAATAGACTTATTTGTATAATTTTCACTATGTTGTACTTTGCCTCTAGAAAATAAACAGGAGAGGCGGTGAATAAAGCAAAATAGAATAAAACAAAACAAATGAACCTAACTATATTTCAAATTAACACCATAACTAGGCTAAAAGAGAAAATAAAAGAAGCTACCAAAGTAATTCTGAACCCAGAATTTTGTCTGTATACCCTCAAAAAACAAAACTAAAAAACAAGAAACAAAGTTTGAAGGGAACTTAGTGTGTCATTGACAGTGGTATGAGTTCGAGATTATGAAAGAACTCACGATGTATCCAAGATTCAGAAAATAAGTAGACACTGAGATCAAGGGGATGACTCCTGACTCTGGAGAACAGTACTCGTACATGGCAAAGGAGAGGCTGGAAAGGACTCTACAGTGTCCAACTAGAATGGGAGCTATCAGTTTGAACTCATGGGTTTTATTTATTTATTCATTTTTGAATTTTAGAGGACATCTGTTAAAGCTGGGGACAGTGAAACTAGGAAGGGCTGGTAACATGAGCCCAGTCTAAACTGCTTTGGCTCACCAAGAAGTCACAGAAAAGGGGGCCTTAGAGACAGGTTCAGGGGGTTAGCCCGGGATGAACTCATGTGTTTTAAAATGTACAAATAGGCTGAAATACATATGTTACATAGGAACATCTATACTGTTCCCATCCCACATTCTTTCTGTCCCACCCCTGACCCACCTCCTGTGGGCAGACATTCTTTCAGTGTCTTAGTTTCTAGTTTTTACTCCTTATTTTTCTTTACTTTTTTTTTCTTTATTCATTTGAGAGAGAGAGAGAGGAAGGGAGAGGGAGAGGGAGAGGAAGATAGAAACATCGATGAGAGAGAACATCTACTGGCCACCTCCTGCATGCCCCCACTGGGTATTTGGCCCACAACCTGGGCATGTGCCCTGACTGGGAATCGAATGTGCGACCTCTTGGTGTATGGGTTGACGCTCAACCACTGAGCCACACTGGCCTGGATCCTTGTCTTTCTTTTATATTCATTTCCCACTTGGCTTCTCTGTGATCAATAAACACACCTCAAGCTTCAAAATGAATACCAATAGTAATTGATTATAACTAGAGAATACATAAGAATCCATGAGTCCATAATGATATAAACAAATAAAAAACAATGAGTGGGGAAACATCATACTGTTTCCCACAGCCAGTTAGAGAAAGACAAATACCATATGATCTCACTAATATGTGGAAACCAATGAACAAAATAAACTAACAAATGAAATGGACCCGGAAGCAAGGAGACATGGAATAGACAGGGCAGTGCCCAGTGGGAGCAGGTGGAGGTGACTGGATACAGAAGGGGAAGGGATTAACTATACAATATATACGCATACCCCGTAGACACAAACAATAGTTTGGTGAAGGCCAAGGAAGGGGAATAAATAGGTGGGTGGAGGTGGCAAAGGGCAGAAAAAGAGGAACACCTGCCATAATGTCAACATTAAATATTTTAAAGAAAATGAAAACTAAAAATAATCCAGTACACTAAAACAAAACAAAAACAAAACATAAACAATGAGTGGACAATGTGGAAGAATAAGTATATGGCCTTCTTATAGAAGAAGTAAATTAATGAACATAGAAGAAATGGTAGAATGAGATAAATCAACATTTGGCCAATACATATACGATGATTTGTCATATAAGAATCAACATTGGATGATAAATACAGTGGGTGAAATTTGAATAAGGAAAAAGTTATGTTTATATAGTATCAAATTATCTACCCATATGATACTTATTACCACAAGGTTATTAATAACTTAATAAAAATGGTGACTTTAGAGTAGAGAACCTAGCAGACACCACCTTAGCCAACTGATAAGGATAAAAACATTAGGAATTGGAAAAATTGTTATCATGTGCCTTGTAATAATATGCTCTATGGTATAACTGCTGAAAATCTAAGCCTGAAACATATATACATACAAACACCTAGAAGGTAAACATAGTAAAATGTTGATCACTGAAAAATTTTGTAAAGCCTGTCCTTAAATTCTTTTTTTCTTTATTGATTTTATTTCTTTATTAATTTATTTTTGTTACAGATGTTTCTCCTTTTCCCCCCATTGACACCCTACTCCCGCCCCTCCCCACCTCCTGTGTCCTTAAATTCTTGATATTATTTTTACAACTTTTCTATACCTTTAAAATCACTTTATAATAAAACGTTGAAACATCCTTTGTCCCAGCTGGAACAATGCCCAAGAAGAAAGGAGTCCAGTGCATCTCTGGAACCAAGACACCATCCCCTAGGACTCCAGTCCCTCTGGCTCTTGGACACACAGCTCCCCAAAGGGCAGTCAGAAACCAGCCAGAAGCTTGGGGACTTTCTCTCCGTCTCTCATTAGTAATTATGTGTTATCTATGGACTCATTTCTCTGGAGCTGGTTAAGGAAAATGAAAGTGTGCAGAAGTGCCAAGGCCACAGATATTTCTTCTAGCTGTCTGCGTGTTAGGCCTCCTGAAGAAAACCTGAGAGTTGGGCAACAGTCTGGAGCAGAGGGTGTCTGATGGACCAATGCCGGGCACAGGTCAGAGGAGCTGGAAATCCGAACTTGGCAATGGATCTGTTGTGTGCTGATGTGGTCAGGTATGAGACTCAGTGTCCATGATTTTGTGTGTATTTGTGTGTCTGCATGTACCATGTATGCCTCTGTATCTATGATTTTAAAATTGTTTGTGTGTATGTATGTGTGTGTGCTGTGTTTCTGACTCACAGCCCTGTTTTAGAGCTTATAGACCAAGTTATCAGCCTCCTGACATGTGAGTAGGGACTCCTGATTCATGCCTGTGATCGTAAATACTTGCACCAGAGCTGAGCACCAGGAGTGAGACTGTTGTCTCTGCTGCTGGACAAGAAGATGCCTGACCTCACGGGGAACCAAGGTCAGGTCAGAGAGGGCTCAGACCTCTGTTCAGCAGCGAGTGCTGAGGCACATGTGAGCTGTGTTTGTGGGTGACACACTCGTGTGTGAGAGCAGGAAGGTGTGGTGATTGTTTTTTCTGTGTGTATGTGACCATGTGTGTGTGACCATGTGCATGGGGTGTTGGTGGTTTAATGACTGTCCTGTGACTGAATAGGCCTAACTGTCCCATGCTGACCGTCTCCCCCAGGAAGGGGATGGTCAGAAGGGAGGGAAGCATGCCTGTCATTAATAGGAGGGTGTGTGCTGCTTGCTGTAGTGAGTGTGCACTGGGTGGGCGGAAATGTTGTTGGTGTGTGTTTCTTGTAAGATTTTTGAGTTGTTTATGGTCTTGTGTGTTTTTGGTGAGGTGTGTGTACAGTGCATGAGTTGTGTCTATGTGATGAGTTGAGTGTTTACCAGGTGTGTCATGAGTCAGGTGTGTTGTGCATTGTGAATGTGTATGTGGGTGAGTGGTCCATCATTGTGTGTTGTGTATGTCTGACGTGTTACTTATGACTTGTATGTATGCATATGCGTGTTTAATAGCTGTCTCACATATTGGTTATCCTTCTATTAGGATGAAAATTTGGTCACAAGTGACTGAAATTCTCAAATCAGCACATATTGTTTGTGTGGGGAGAGGTGTCTGATCTGCATCTGTGACTGAAGTATTTCCTTAACTGTCCTCCTTCTGGGGCACCATGAGCTGAGAGAACCACACTCTGAGCAACTCCCTGGGTCTTGAAACAAACTGCATCATTTCCATGTACCTGAGTGGGACCGAGTCGCTCTGAATGTGCAACCTCTTCTTTACTTTATTAAACATCTCAGGGAGGGGAAATAAACCGCAGGCATCTTGCTGTGTGACGTTATTGGGCAGAATCACCATCAAATAGTGGTGAGATGCTTGGAAATTGCTTAAATCCTTGGCCTCAGTTTCCACATGTATAAAGTAGAAAGAATTACACACTTTGTGACTCTTCCAGAGGCTCTCAGTAAATAGTTATTGCATAAAGAAGGTTAATGTGTTTGAGTATTTACTGACAGTTGAAAAGTATATAAATATGAAGCAACAAAATTATCTAGTACAAGGAGTAAGAAAATGTGGACAATTTGGGTCTTCACAGCTCTAAGATAATACATCGTGCTTGGCTCCCTAACACCAAAGGGAAGTCAGCACGTTTAATGGTGAGGAGCCTGGTTTCTGACACAGAGACATATGGAGACTTTAGCCCCATGAAGGGACAAATACTTGGTAATTTTTAATTTATAGAAAGTAGTGATTATATATTATTATATACATTTCATGTCACATATATGATACATGCAGATATACACAATTGTGTGTGCCATTCTGCCCTATGTGGAACTCAGTGTGCCGACAGGATTTGGGTCATTTATGTTTCTGATCTTAAGAGCTACAATAGGTGAAGGAACACAAATTCTTAGTGTACTGTAAAGAGTTTTTAAAATCTGGGAATATAAGGCTGATTGTGGATTTAATTAGGAAATGTAGGTCATGTCCTTAGCTAAGTACCCAAAATATTCACCATAATAGCATTATTATGAAAGATAGCTTTTGGATATTCTGGTTTAGGAGTTATACTGGCATCATGTGTCTTGGAATGAACAACCATTTCTTCCTTGTCCATTAGTTATAGCTGTAGGCTAGAGGGACCCGGCAGGTTCACAGGAGGAGTGTGACTGCGCTCCAATAGGGCTACTCAGCTCTGCAGTCTCACGTTACCTTAAGGCAGAAACAACTGACACCAGTTAGCAGAGGCTCATCTTCTATTTCTGCCACAGTGAATCTTATGGTTTGGCTCTGACCTAGTGCAGAGAGTATCCCTCCATGCTCATCAAGATGCAAACATAACAGTGGGCACTTTGCTTTTTTTTTCCACTGCTGCATCTCAGTCTTTTTTCTTTTTGTTGTTGAAAAAATTACAGATGTCCTTTTTTTATTCCCTGTTGCCTCCCTCCTGCTCACTCCCACCCCTCTACAACCTTCCCCATCCCAATAGCCCTGTCAATTGGTTGTGCATATATGCACATAAGTTCTTGGTTTATCTCTTCCCACCCCTCCCACCCTCCATCCCTCTGAGGTTTGTCCATCTGATCCCTACTTCCATGAGTTGGGTCTCTTTTGGTTGACAGTTTCTTTTGTTCATTATGTTCCACAAATATGTGAGATCATGTGTTATTTGTCTTTCTCTGACTGGCTTATTTTGCTTAGCATAATACTCTCCAGGTCCCTCCATGTCATCACAAAGGGTAAGAGATCTTTCTTTCTTACAGCTGCATACAACTCCATTGTGTATATGTACCACAGCTTTTTTATCCACTGATCTACTGATGGGCACTTGGGCTGTTTCCAGATATTAGCTATTGTAAATAGTGCTGCTATGAACATAGGGGTGCATATATTCTTCCTGACTGGTATTTCAGGCTTTGTCGGATATATTCCAAGAAGTGGGATCACTGGGTCAAATGACAGCTCCATTTTTAATTTTTTGAGGAAACACCATATTGTTTTCCATAGTGGCTGCACCAGTCTGCATTCCCACCAGCAGTGTGCTAGAGTCCCCTTTTCTCCACATCCTCGCCAGCATACATTGTTTGACGATGTGCTGACGGCCACCTTTCTGGCAGGTGTGAGGTGATATCTCATAGTCATTTTAATTTGCATCTCTCTGATGATTAGAGATGTTAAGCATTTTTTTTTTATAAGTCTCCTGGCCATTTGCATGTTCTGTTTGGAGAAGTTTCTATTCAAGTCCTCTGCCCATTTTTTAATTGGATTGCTTGTCTCTTTTGTTGAGTTGTATGAGTACTCTATATATTTTGGATATTAATCCCTTATCCGATGTATCATTGACAAATATATTCTCCCAGTGAGTGGGTTCCCCTTTCATTTTGATGCTGGTTTCTTTTGCCCTGCAGAAGCTTTTTAGTTTGACATGATATTGTACATAGAAACCCTTGAGACTCCATCTAAAATCTACTAGATTTAATAAATGAATTTGGCAAAGTAGCAGGATACAAAATTAACATCCAGAAATTGATGGCATTCTTAGACACCAATAGTGAACACTCAGAAATGTAAACAAAAAAATCCCATTTACCACTGCAACAACAACAAAATAAAATACCTAGGAATAAACTTAACCAAGGAGGTAAAAGACATGTTCTCAGAAAACTACAGGACATTGAAAAAGAAATAGAGGAAGATATAAATAAAGGAAACATATGCCATATTCACAGATTGGAAAATCAACATTATTAAAATATCCATACTACCCAAAGCAATCAACAGATACAATGCAATCCCTATTAAAGTAGCAAAGGCATATTTCACAAATCTAGAACAAATACTCCAAAAGTTTACATGGAACCATAAAAGACCCCAAATAGCCACAGCAATTTTGTTTTTTTTAATCCTCACTTGAGGATATTTTTCCATTTTTGTTCAGATTGAGTAGGAGGGAGAGACAGAAAGTGAGGGAGAGAGAAACATCGATGTGAGAGAGACACATCAACTAGTTGCCTCCTGCATGACCCCAACCAGGGCCAGGGAGGAACCATAACAAAGGGACATGCCCTTGACTGGAATGGAACCTGTGACTCATAGATCCGCGGGCCGACGCTCCAACCACTGAGGCAAACCAACCTGGGCTCAATTTTGAATAAGAAGAACAAAGTGGGAGGGATCACAATACCAAATACCAAGTTATACTACAAAGACATTGTAATAAAAAATCCTGGTACTGGCACAAGAATAAGCATATAAATAAATGGAACAAAACAGAGAACCCAGATATCGATCCAAGACAGCATGCCCAATTAATATTCGGCAAAAGAGCCTAGAGCATACAATGGAGAAAAGACAGTCTCTTCAATAAATGGTGCTGGGAAAATTGGACAGGTATATGCAAAAAAACGAAATTAAACCACCAACTTACACCATACACAAGAATAAAATCAAAATGGATAAAAGACTTAAATGTAATCTGTGAAACTGTAAAAATCCTAGAAGAAAATGTAGGCAGAAAAATATCAGACATCATATGTAGAGGAATTTTCACTAATACATCACCTAAGGCAAAAGAAACAAAGGAAAAAGTCATAAATGGGTTTACATCAAATGAAAAAGCATCCCAGTCTTAGTAGTGATCCCGTCACAGATTCAAAATTCAGTAAATCATGGTGAACGAAAGCTCGAACACCCTCTTCTTTCTGTGCAATGAGATCTTGTTGTCTGTTTTAGGGGAGCAATGAATGATTCCTGGACCCGACAGAGATAGAGTAAAGATGCATACATCCACAGGTGTAAGAAATTATTAAGAGTTTAGTAAAAATTCATGTCCAAGTGAATGTCACTAAGAGATATGATGGTACTGGTCATCCTTTCTAGGTTCCTGAGATTCTCAACCCTTCTTCATCCCCAGCAGAAGGACATCAGCATGAGGCCTGAGAACCAGAGCAGTGTGTCCGAGTTCCTCCTCCTGGGGCTCCCCATCCAGCCAGGGCAGCAGGACGTGTTCTTCTCCCTGTTCCTGGGCATGTACCTGACCACGGTGCTGGGCAACCTGCTCATCATCCTGCTCATCAGGCTGGACTCTCGCCTGCACACGCCCATGTACTTCTTCCTCAGCCACTTGGCCTTCTCTGACATCTCTCTTTCCTCTGTCACTGTCCCAAAGATGCTCGTGAACATGCAGACTCGGCAACAATCCATCTCTTATATGGGATGCATTTCTCAGTTGTATTTCTTCATAATTTTTGTTTGTCTTGATAACTTTCTTCTTGCAGTGATGGCATATGACAGGTACGTGGCCATCTGTCACCCTCTGCACTACATCGCCATGATGCGAGAGGGGCTGTGTGTGCTGCTGGTGTGTGGCTCCTGGATGGTTGCCTCTGTTCATGCCTTTTTTCATACCCTGCTCTTGGTCCGACTGTCCTTCTGTGCTGACATCACCATCACCCACTTCTTCTGTGATATCACTGCACTACTGAAGCTGAGCTGCTCAGATATCTCTCTCAATATGCTCGTCATCTTTACAGAGGGAGGATTTATTTACCTCCTGTCTTTGGGTATTGTTTTGGGCTCATATATCCGTATAGGGACCATCATCCTGAGGGTCCCCTCCACTAAGAGACTCTTAAAAGCTTTTTCTACCTGTGGTTCCCACCTCTTTGTGGTGTCTTTATACTATGGGACACTTGCAAGTGTTTACTTTTTCTCCTCATCATGGGACTCCAAATACATAATTGCTTCAGTCATGTATATGGTAGTGACCCCCATGCTGAACCCCTTCATCTACAGCCTGAGGAACAGAGATATAAAACAGGCCTTAGAAATGTGTGTCAATAGGGTTAAGTTCTAAGTGACAATCACTAAATGCTCTTGTGCAGTCAGGAGTATAGTGAGATATGTCTCCTAAAATTATTATATGGTCAACACCTTCATGTAACTTTAATAGAATATGCATTCTGCTGTCTGTATAAGTGTTTAATATGTGAACTGGGTCAAGTTTACCACGTGGATTGTTCATAATTCTTTGTTCCCAATTGATATCTTTTACTTGTTCATCATCTCTTATAATATATATGAAAATCTTATGCAAAAAATGATACAAAATTATAATTGTTGATTTGTCTCTTTCTGTTTTGAGATATGTCAATATTTGCTTATGTATTCTTTATTTTATGTTATAGAAGACCCATTTATTTAGCATCATGACCTGCTTCTGGTGAACTTTGTTTCTTTTTTATTTTTTTTAACTGATTGTTTTATGCTGGCCCTCATTGGCTTCAATCTGAACATGAGCATCTCTTCCCAATTCACACTCAATGACATCATGTTGGCCGGCTGCAGTCAGCCATGATAATGATAATCACACTGTGAATGCTGCTGTGTGCTACAAAGGCAGGCTGTTAGAAAAAGAGAAAGACTTTTTAAAAATGCATTTAAGAGCAAACCACTTCATTTGTAACTAGGTAAAGTTTCTAGCAATAGGTCTAACCTTAACACATCTACTTCTGATATTAGTATAGATACTTTATAACTATATCTATCGATACAGATACAGATACAGATATAGATATAGACCTAGATATTAGTATAGTACTTGTAGTAAAGGTGCAGCTTTCTTGTGGTTAGTGTTAACATGGCATTTCTTTTCCATCACTTTAAACTTTTCTATGTCATTATACCTGTGAGCTCTCTGTTGTTAACAGTGTAGACTTGGATTTTTGTATATACAGCAACAATTAATATACTTTTGGAGAATTTTATCTATTGACATCTAATGTAATCACAATATACTTAAATTGATATTTTCCATAATACTTGTTTTTTGTTTGATATATCTGTTTCACATTTGTTCTCTTTTGTCTTCCTCCCTATTGATTCATTAAATATATTTTTGTTACTCCATTTCCCTTGATTAAATTATTATCATACATTATTATAATTATTCTATAATTCTTTATTATGCTCTATGTAGAGAATATGTCTTACTGTCTCTTTAATTTTTCAATGGTAGTTTAATACACAACACATAAAATTTACCCTTTTAGCTATTTGAGGTATACAATTCAGTTGCATTTAGGAGACATATCATCAAAATATCATTCCACGACCATTAAAGGAAACTGTATAGAACATCAATACAATTCAGTACTTTGCGACTGTGAAAAAAAGTTACAACAATAATATCAATGAATCAATATGGAGCAATATCAGCATATACTGTTAAATGGGGGAAAACAATGTGAAAAGAGCATTAAAGCATGCTATTACTTATGTAGAAAGGAGGGTGAAAGAGAATATACATATGTCTATCACATGAGCAAAAAGAAACACCGGTAGACTAAACCAGAAGCTAATGAGATTGTTTACCTACAGGAGGTGGAGCAGAGGGACGGGGAGATGAATAGACTTATTTGCATAATTTTCACTATGTTGTACTTTACCTCTAGAAAATAAACAGGAGAGGTGGTGAATAAAGCAAAATAGAATAAAACAAAACAAATGAACCTAACTATATTTCAAATTAACACCATAACTAGGCTAAAAGAGAAAATAAAAGAAGCTACCAAAGTAATTCTGAACCCAGAATTTTGTCTATATACTCTCAAAAAACAAAACTAAAAAACAAGAAACAAAGTTTGAAGGGAACTTAGTGTGTCATTGACAGTGGTATGAGTTCGAGATTATGAAAGAACTCACGATGTATCCAAGATTCAGAAAATAAGTAGACACTGAGATCAAGGGGATGACTCCTGACTCTAGAGAACAGTACTCGTACATGGCAAAGGAGAGGCTGGAAAGGACTCTACAGTGTCCAACTAGAATGGGAGCTATCAGTTTGAACTCATGGGTTTTATTTATTTATTCATTTTTGAATTTTAGAGGACATCTGTTAAAGCTGGGGACAGTGAAACTAGGAAGGGCTGGTGACATGAGCCCAGTCTAAACTGCTTTGGCTCACCAAGAAGTCAGAGAAAAGGGGGCCTTAGAGACAGGTTCAGGGGGTTAGCCCGGGATGAACTCATGTGTTTTAAAATGTACAAATAGGCTGAAATACATATGTTACATAGGAACATCTATACTGTTCCCATCCCACATTCTTTCTGTCCCACTCCTGACCCACCTCCTGTGGGCAAACATTCTTTCAGTGTCTTAGTTTCTAGTTTTTACTCCTTATTTTTCTTTAGTTTTTTTTTCTTTATTCATTTGAGAGAGAGAGAGAGGAAGGGAGAGGGAGAGGGAGGGGTAGATAGAAACATCGATGAGAGAGAACATCTACTGGCCACCTCCTGCATGCCCCCACTGGGTATTTGGCCCACAACCTGGACATGTGCCCTGACTGGGAATTGAATGTGCGACCTCTTGGTGTATGGGTTGACGCTCAACCACTGAGCCACACTGGCCTGGATCCTTGTCTTTCTTTTATATTCATTTCCCACTTGGCTTCTCTGAGATCAATAAACACACCTCAAGCTTCAAAATGAATACCAATAGTAATTGATTATAACTAGAGAATACATAAGAATCCATGAGTCCATAATGATATAAACAAATAAAAAACAATGAGTGGGGAAACATCATACTGTTTCCCACAGCCAGTTAGAGAAAGACAAATACCATATGATCTCACTAATATGTGGAACCCAATGAACAAAATAAATGGACAAACAAAATGGACCTGGAAGCAGGGATACATGAAATAGACAGGGCAGTGCCCAGTGGGAGAGGGTGGGGTGACTGGATACAGAAGGAGAAGGGATTAACTAAATAACATATATGCATACCTCGAGGACACAAACAATAGTTTGGTGAAGGCCCAGGGAAGGGAATGCATGGGTGGGTAGAGGTGGTCAAAGGGCAGAAAAAGAGGGACACCTGCCATAATGTCAACATTAAAAATTTTTTCATTAAAAAAACTGAAAACTAAAAAAAAATCCAGTACATTAAAAAAAACAACAACAACAAAAAGAAACAATGAGTGGGGAATGAGAAGGAACAAGTATATGGCCTTCTTATAGAAGCAGTCATTTCGTGAACATAGAAGAAATGGTAGAGTAAGATAAGTCACCATTTAGCCAATACATTTTTGATCATTTGTCATGTAAGAATCAGCACTGGATGTTTTTAAAAAAAATTTTTTTTTCTTTATTGATATTAGAGAGAGAGGAAGGGAGAGGGGGAGAGAGAGATAGAAACATTGATGAGAGAGAACATCGATTGGCCGCCTCTTGCATGCCCCCCACTGGGGATTTGGCCCACAACCTGGGCATATGCCCTGACCAGGAATCAAACCGGTGAGTTCTTGGTGCTTGGGTCGACACTCAACTACTGAGCCACACTGGCAGGGAGAGCACTGGATGTTAAATACAGTGGGTGATATTTGAATAAGGAAAACATTATGTTTATATAGTAGCAAAATATCTACCCATATGACCCTATTCATTACAAGGTTAAATAATAACAATAAAAATGGTAACTTTAGAGTAGAGAGATACCACCTTAGCCAACTGATAAGGAAAAAAAAAACATTGGGAATTGGAAAAATTGTTATCATGTGCCTTGTAATAATATGCTCTGTGGTATGACTGCTGAAAATCTAAGCCAGAAACATATATTCATACACATACCTGGAAGGTAAACATATTAAAATGTTAACCACTGAAAAATCTGCGTAAAGCCTTCAGTTCTTGATATTATGTTCATTACTTTTCTATACCTTTAAAATCATTTTAAAATAAAACATAGGGGGTGGGGGAGGTGGATGAAATGAACCAAAGAACTTATATGCATGTATGCATAACCAGTGGACATAGACAACAATGCTGGGGGGGTGGGAGAGCAGGATGGGGAGGAGGGGGTCTGGGGGGAAGGAGAAACATCTGTAACAAAAATAAATTAACAAAAATTGGTGATACATCACATAAACAAAATGAAAGATAAAAACCACATGATCATATCAATAGATGCTGAAAAAGCATTTGACAAAATCCAGCACCCATTTCTGTTAAAAACGCACAGCAATTTAGGAATAGAGGGATCATATCTCAACATTATAAAGGCCATATATGAAAGACCTACAGCCAACATCATACTCAATGGACAAAAACTAAAAGCATTTCCCTTAAGAACAGGAACAAGACAAGGATGCCCACTTTCACCACTCTTATTTAACATAGTACTGGAAGTCTTAGCCACAGCAATCAGACGTGAAGAAAAAATAAAAGGGATCCAAACTGGAAAGAAGGAAGTGAAACTGTCATTATTCGCAGATGACATGATATTATACATAGAAAACCCTAAAGACTCCATCAAAAATCTACTAGCCTTAATAAATGAATTTGGCAAAGTAGCAGGATACAAAATTAGCGTCAAGAAATCGACGGCATTCTTATACACCAATGATGAACTCACAGAAAGAGAAACTAAAAAAACAATCCCATTTACCATCGCGGCAAAGAAATTAAGATACCTAGGAATAAACTTAACCAAAGAAGTAAAGGACCTATTTACAGAAAACTACAGGACATTGAAAAAAGAAATAGAGGAAGATATAAAAAAGTGGAAGCACATACCTTGTTCATGGATTGGAAGAATTAACATCATTAAAATGTCCATACTACCCAAAGCAATCTACAGATTTAATGCAATCCCCATCAAAATACCAACGACATATTTCACAGAACTAGAACAAATACTTCAGACGTTCATATGGAACCAAAAAAGACCCCGAATAGCTACAGCAATCTTGAAAAAGAAGGACAAAGTAGGAGGGATCACAATACCGGACATCAGGTTATACTACAAAGCTACTGTAATCAAAACAGCCTGGTACTGGCACAAGAACAGGCACATAGACCAGTGGAACAGATCAGAGAATCCGGAAATTGACCCAAGACAGTATGCTCAATTAATATTTGACAAAGGTGGTAAGAGCATACAATGGAGCAAAGACAGCCTCTTCAATAAATGGTGTTGGGAAAATTGGACAGCTACATGCAAAAAAATGAAACTAGATCATCAACTTACACCATACACAAGGAGAAAATAAATAAATATATAAATAAAAGCCTGAATTAGCCTTTGCATTTATCAGGCCCTAACTATGTACCTAACTATATACTCAAATTCTGCAAGAGATGAAATTAAAAGTAGAGAAGTCATTAGAGTGGAAAGACGGAGATGGGCAGGCCTGGAGCGTGGGTGAGTGAGTATGAGAGAGAGTGCGAATGATCGTGGATGACCAACCTTGAGCAGTGCAGAGACACGGGGCAGACGGTTCCTGGGCTGTGGACGGAAGCAGCCGGCTACCTGGTAAGCGGCAGGTCAGCGAACTTTCCCCTGCGCGGTGGCCGGAGGCCCCGCCATTTTGGAGGATCCCGGGTCTTCCCTGGGAGAAGGAAACAGGAAGTGGCTGGGGCCGAGCGTCGATCCACTAGAGTGCCCTATGCCACCCATACAGTGGACTCAGCTGTGTTGGCGTGGTCAGCACACAGTAGGTGCCTGCAGCAGTAGCCGAAACTGGCCGGGAGCCGGAGCCCCACCCCCAACAGCAGTGGCAGCGCACCCAGGCCCATGGGGGGGGCAGGGCACAGCGGCCTGCAGGCTCCAGGCCCATGGAGGCGCTGTGGCCAGGCCAGGCTCCAAAACCACCCAGGTTCCAGCCCACCCAGGCTCCAGGCCTGCGGCAGTGCAGCAGCCCACTCAGGCTCATGGGGGCACTGGCACCAGCTTGGGAGCCTGACACCTCCCCCCACAGCAACAGTGACTGGGCGGGAGTAGAACCCCACCCCCAACAGGCATTAGCAGCTCAGACTGGCAGCTGAAACCATCCCCAGCAGCATCAGCAAAGGCTAATCAGGAGCAGTGCCCCAGCCCAAGCAGCAGGGCTAGGGCAGCTGAGACCTGCCCCAGACAACTGCAGCAGTGGAGTTGGAATGGAGCCCCTCCCCAAGCAGCAGCAAAGCCCCAGTTGCAGAGCACCCTCAGCCCCAGACAGTAGTAAAGGATTGGGACCTGTGAGCACCCCCTGGAAGCAGCAGCAGCAGCGGGGCAGTAGCAGTGTGAACCGGGAGCTGACACTCGCCCCCAGCAGCGACTGATCAGGAGCTGAGATCCACCAGGCAGCAGGGTTCCCCAACAGTACACCAGCGGGACCCACGCACCAAAGCAACATACCAGAGGGACCCACGAACCCCAGAAGCTTACCAACAAAACCCATGAACCCAGCAGAACACCACCTGGACCCAGGTACCCCAGCAGCATACCAGAGGGACCCATGAACCACAGAGCATGCCAGTGGAACTCACGCACCCCAACAGTGTACTAGTGGAACCCCACACACCCCAGAAACATACAAGCAGGACCCACATACCCCAGCAGGGCACCAGAAGGACACGCACACCCCATGCAGCAGCAGCACATATCGGCAGCTAAGACCCATCCCCAGCAGCATCAACAGAAGCTAATAAAGAGTGGTGCCCCAGCCCAAGCAGGAGAGAGTCTAGGGGAGCTGAGACCTGCACAACAGTCCAATTCCAGCCGCCAGGTGTAAACCTTCCAGGACCCACAGAAGGCAAGAGGAGCCATACAACAAAACAAGCTGGGAGGCACAGCGGCCTTAGTTGATACACACCGACCTGCCTACACATTCCAACATCCCTCACCAGCTTGGAACTACCAGATTGCTAAAATGGTGAGACAAAGAAACAACACTCAAATTAAAAAAATTAAAAAAATAAAATAAAAAAGAGGAATCACCAGAAAAAGAACTACAGGAACTAGAAGAAAGCAATTTGTCAGATAAAGAATTCAAAGCAATGATTATAAGGGTGCTCAAACAATTTGGTGAGAACTACAAGCAACTTAATAAGAATTATGAAGAGCTCACTGGGAACTACTTCAGCTTAAAAAAAAGAGGTAGAAGCTATGCATAAAAATCATGAGGAAATAATGACATAGCTGTTACGAAAAATACCTTAGAAGGGTTCAATAGTAGATTAGAAGAAGCTGAAGACCAAATCAGTGACTTAGAAGACAAGGTAGAAAAAAACACCCAAATAGAGCAGCAAATGGGGAAAAAAATTAAAAAGCAGGAGGAGAGTTTAAGGGATCTGTGGGACAATACAAAACGTACCAACATTAGCATTATAGGTGTACCGGAAGGAGAAGAATCAGAGAAAGAAATAAAGAACCTGTTTGAAGAAATAATAACAGAAAACTTCCCTAAACTGGTGAAGGAAAAAGTGACACAAGTCCAGGAAACACAGAGAATCCCAAGCAAGATGAACCACAAAAGACCGACAGCTAGACACAACATAATTAAAATGGCAAACATTAAAGACAAAGAAAGACTCTTAAAGGAAGCAAGAGAGAGACAGAAAGTTACCTGCAAGGGGGCTCCCATTAGACTGACAACTGATTTCTCAATAGAAACACTGCAGGTCAGAAGGGAGTGGCATGAAGTGTACAAAGTAATGCAAGGCAAGGGTCTGAATCCAAGACTACTCTATCCAGCAAGGCTATCATTCAAAATTGAAGGAGAAATAAAGAGCTTCAAAGATTAAAAAACAAAACAAAACAAAACAAAAAAAACTAACAGAATTTACCACCACCAAACCAGCACTGCAAGAAATGCTGAAGGGACTGTTGGAAGAAGAAGAAGAAACAGAGAGAGAGAAAGAGGAACACAGGCAAAAAATAAAAATGGCAACTAATAACTATCTATTAATAATTACCTTAAATATAAATGGCTGAAATGCTCCAATCAAAAGACATAGGGTAGCTGACTGGATAAGAAAACATGACCCATATATATGCTGTCTACAAGAGGCTCACCTGAAACAAAAGACTCACACAGGATGAAAGTGAAGGGATGGAAAAAAATTTTCCAAGCAGATGGAAATTAAAAAAAAGCTGGTGTAGCAATACTCATATCTGACAAGATAGACTTCAAAACAAGGGCCATAATAAGAGACAAAGAAGGTCACTACATAATAGTAAAAAGATCAATCCAACAAGAGGATATTTTATCCTGGTAAACATATATGCACCAAACATGGGAGCACCAAAATATATTTTAAAACTTCTGGAAGACTTCAAGGGAGAGATCAATAGCAATACGATCATAGTGGGTGATTTTAACACCCCACTTACACCACTGGATAGATCTTCCAGAAAAAACTTAACAAGGACATAGAGTCCTTAAATGACGACCTAGATCAGTTGGACTTAATTGATGTTTACAGAACATTTCGCCCCAAAGCTGCAGAATATACATTCTTCTCAAGTGCACACAGGATATTCTCAAAGATAGATCACATGTTAGGACACAATGTAAGTCTCTACAAATTCAAAAAGATTGAAATCATATCAAGCATCTTCTCGGATCACAATGGCATGAAACTAGAACTCAACTACAACAAAAACATTCAAACACTTGCAGGCTAAATAGCATGATATTAAACAATGAATGGGTTACCAACGAGATCAAGGAAGAAATTAAAAACTTTCTGGAAACCAAGGAAAATGAACACACAACAACACAAAATCTATGGGACGCAGTAAAAGCAGTCCTGAGAGGGAAGTTCATAGCACTACAGGCCTATCTCAAGAAACAAGAAAAACTCCTAATTGACTCTCTAATCCTACAACTTAAGGATTTAGAAAGAAAACAAAAAGAAAAACCCAGAGCAAGAAGAAGGAAAGAAACAGTAAAGGTCAGAGCAGAAATAAATGACATAGAGACAAAAAACAAAACAAAACAAAACAAAAAAAAAAACAGGTCAAAAGATCAATGGAATAATAAGCTGGTTCTTTGAAAAAATAAACAAGATCAACAGACCTTTAGGCAGACTCACCAAGAAACAAAAAGAGAAAACCCAAATAAAATCAGAAACAAAAGAGAAGTAACAACTGACACCACAGAAACACAAATAATTGTTAGAAAATGCTATGAACAAGTATACGCCAACAAATTGGACAACCTAGGTGAAATGAACAAATTTCTAGAAACACACAGTCTCCCAAAACAGAACCGGGAAGAGATACAAAACTTGAATAGACCAATAACAACAAAGGAAATTGAAGATGTAATTAAGAAACTCCCAGCAAACAAAAGCCCAGGCTCGGATGGCTTCACAAGGGAGTTTTACAGAACATTCAAAGAAAATCTAATACTCATTCTTCTGAAAATATCCCAGAAAATCCAAGTGGACGAGAGACTTCCAATCTCATTTTATGAGGCCAGCATAATCCAAAATCCAAAACTGGATAAAGACACTACAAAGAAAGAGAATTACAGGCCAATATCCCTGATGAACAAAGATGCTAAAATCCTTAACAAAATACTAGCAAATCAGATCCAGCAATACATTAAAAAAATTATTCACCATGACCAAGTGGGATTCATCCCAGGGATGCAAAGATGGTACAATATTCGCAAATCAATAAATGTGATAAACCACATAAACAAAATGAAAGATAAAAACCATATGATCATATCAATAGATGCTGAAAAAGCATTTGACAAAATCCAGCACCCATTTCTGATAAAAACGCTCAGCAATGTAGGAATAGAGGGATCATATCTCAACATAATAAAGGCCATATATGAAAAACCTACAGCCAACATCATACTCAATGGGCAAAAACTAAAAACATTTTCCTTAAGAATGGGAACAAGACAGGAATGTTCATTTTGGCCACTCTTATTTAACATAGTACTGGAAGTCTTAGCCACAGCAATTAGACATGAAGAAAAAATAAAAGATATCCAAATTGGAAATGAGGAAGTGAATCTGTCATTATTTGCAGATGACATGATATTGTACAAAGAAAACCCTAAAGACTCCATCAAAAATATACTAGACTTAATAAATGAACTTGGCAAAGTAGCAGGATACAAAATTAATGTAAGAAATCAATGGCATTTTCCCTGGCCAGTTTGGCTCAGGGGTGAGAGCATTGGCCTGTGGACCAGAGAGTCCCGGATTCGGTTCTCGCTAAGGGCACGTACCTCGGTTGCAATTTGTCCCTGACCCCGGCTGGGGTGTGTGGGTGGCAACCAGTTGATGTGTCTCTCTCACATTGATGTTTCTCTCTTTCTTTCTTCCCCCCTGTCTCCCTCCTGCTCTATCTGAAGATAAATGCAAGAATATCCTTGGGTGAGGGTAAAAAAAAAAAAAAAGAAATCAATGGCATACTTATACACCAACAATGAACTCACAGAAAGAGAACTAAAAAAACAATGCCATTTACCATCGCGGCAAAAAAATTAAGATACTTAGGAATAAACTTAACCAAAGAAGTAAAGGATCTCTGCACAGAAAACTACAGTTCATTGAAAAAAGAAATAGAGGAAGATATAAAAAAGTGGAAGCACATACATTGTTCATGGATTGGAAGAATTAACATCACTAAAATGTCCATACTACCCAAAGCTATATATAGATTCAATGCAATTCCCATCAAAATACCAACGATATACTTCGCAGAGCTGGAACAAATACACCAAAAGTTTATGTGGAATCAAAAAAGGCCACAGCAATCTTGAGAAAGAAGAACAAAGTAGGAGGGATCACAATACCAGATATCAGGCTATACTACAAAGCCACTGTAATCAAAACAGCCTGGAACTGGCACAAGAACATGCACATAGATCAACGGAACAGAACAGAACCCAGAAATTGACCCAAGACAATATGCTCAATTAATATTTGACAAAGGTGGGAAGAGTATGCGGTGGAGTCAAGACAGCCTCTTCAATAAATGGTGTTGGGAAAATTGGACAGCTACGTGCAAAAAAATGAAGCTAGACCACCATATACAAGAATAAACTCAAAATGGATAAAAGATTTAAATGTGACTCGTGATTCCATAAAAATCTTACAAGAAAATGCAGGCAACAAAATCTCAGACATCATACGGAGCAGAATTTTTACTGACACAATACCTAAGGCAACAGAAAAAAAAGGAAAAAATGAACACATGGGACTACATCAAACTAAAACGCTTCTGCACAGCAAAAGAAACAACCATCAAAATGGAAAGGAACACACTCTATGGGAGAGCATAATTGCCAATGATACATCAGATAAGGGGTTAATTTCCAAAATATGTAGAGTACTCATATAACTCAACAAAAGGAAGACAAAGAACCCAATTAAAAAATGGGTAGAGGACCTAAAGAGACAGCTCTCTAAACAGGACATACAAATGGCCAAGAGACATATGAAAAAATGCCCAACATCACTAATCATCAGAGAGATGCAAATTAAAACAACAATGAGGTGTCACTTTACACCTGTCAGAATGGCTGCCATCAACAAATCATCAAACAACAAGTGCTGGCAGGGTGTGGAGAAAAGGGGACACTAGTACACTGCTGCTGGGAATGCAGGCTAGTGCAGCCACTGTGGAAAACACTATGGTGTTACCTCAAAAAATTAAAAATTGAACTGCTATTTGACCCAGTGATCCCACTTCTAGGAATACACCCTAAGAAGCCTGAAACACCAATCAGAAAGAATATATGTACCCCTATGTTCACAGCAGCACTATTTACAATAGCTAAGATCTGGAAACAGCCCAAGTGTCCATCAGTAGACAAGTGGATAAAAAAAGCATTGGTACATATATACACACTGGAGTACTATGCAGCTGTAAGAAAGAAAGATCTCTTATCCTTTGAGAGGACATGGAGGGACCTGGAGAGTATTATCCAAGCGAAATGAACCAAGCAGAGAAAGACAAATATCACATGATCTCACTTATTGCTGAAATATAATGAACTAAACAAACTTATGAAGAAAATAGACCCAGAGTCATAGAAGTAGGGTACAGACTGACAATCCTCAGAAGGGGGGGAGGGAGGGATAAACCACAGAACTTATATGCATGTATGCATAACCGATGGACATAGACAACAAAGCTGGAGTAGGGGTGGGGGAGAGAATGGGGAGGAGGGTGTCAATGGGGGGAAAGGGAGAAACATCTGTAACAAAAATAAAATAATTAATAAATAATAAATAAATAAATAAAACATTGAAACATCCTTGGTTCCAGCTGGAACAATGCCCGAGAAGAAAGGAGTCCAGGGCATCACTGGAATCAGGACACTGTCCCCTAGGACTCCAGTCCCTCTGGCTCTTGGACACACAGCTCCCCAAAGGGCAGTCAGAAACCAGCCAGAAGTGTGGGGACTTTCTCTCAGTCTCTCCTTAGTAATTATCTTGGGACTCATTTTTCTGGAGCTGGTTAAGGAAAATAAAAGTGTGCAGAAGTGCCAAGGCCACAGATATTTCTTCTAGCTGTCTGGGTGTTAGGCCTCCTGAAGGAAACCTGAGAGTTGGGCAACAGTCTGGAGCAGAAGGTGCCTGACAGACCAATGACGGGCACAGGTCAAAGGGGCTGGAAATCTGCACTTGGCGATGGATCTGCCTGTGTGCTGGTGGGTTCATGTATGAGTCTCGGCATCCATGACTGTGTGTGTCTTTATGTGTCTCATATACCATGTATGCCTGAGTACCTGTTATTTTAAAATTGTGTGTGTGTGCTGTGTATCTGACTCACAACCCTGTTTTAGCACTTATAGACCAAGTTACCAGCCTCCTGACATGTGACTAGGGACTCCTGATTCATGCCTGTGATGGTCAATAGTTGCATTACGGCAAAGCATCAGGAGTGAGACTGTTGTCTCTGCTGCTGGACAAGGAGATGCCCAACCTCACAAAGAACCAAGGTCAGGTCAGAGTGGGCTCAGACACCTGCTCATCAGAGTGTGCTGGGGCACGAGTGAGCTGTGTTTGTGGGTGATACACTTGTGAGTGAGACCAGTTAGGTGTGGTTTTGTTTCTTTCTGTGTGTATGTGACCATGTGTGTGTGACCATCTGTCCTGTGACTGAATAGGCCTAACTGCCCCATGCTGACTGCCTCCCCCAGGAAGGAGATGGTCAGAAGGGAGGGAATCATGCCTGTCATTAATAGGAGGGTGTGTGCTGCTTGTTGTAGTGAGTGTGCACTGGGTGGGCGTAAGTGTTGTTGGTGTGTGTTTCTTGTGAGATTTTTGAATTGTTTGAGTTCTTGTGTGTTTTTGGTGAGGTGTGTGTACAGTGCACAAATTGTGTCTATGTGGTGAGTTGAGTGTTTACCAGGTGTGTCATGAGTCAGGTATGTTGTTGTGCATTGTGAGAGTGTTTGTGGGTAGGTGATCCATCATTGTGTGTAGTGTATGTCTGACTTTGTATATTACTTATGACTTGTATGTATGCATATGCGTGTTTATGAGCTGACTCACATATTGGTTATGCTTCTCTTAGGATGGAAATTTGGTCACAAATGACTGAAATTCTCAATTCAGCAGACATTGTTAGTGTGGGGGGGACGGGGGAAGGGGGCATCTGACCTGCATCTATGACTGAAGTATTTCCTTAACTGTCCTCCTTCTGGGGCACCATGAGCTGAGATAACCACACTCTGAGCAACTCCCTGGGTCTTGAAACAAACTGCATCATTTCCATGTACCTGAGTGGGACCGAGTCGCTCTGAATGTGCAACCTCTTCTTTACTTTATTAAACATCTCAGGGAGGGGGAAATAAATGGCAGGCATCATGCTGTATAACATTATTGGGAAGAACCAACACCAAAAAGTGGTGAGATGCTTGGAAATTGCTTAAATCCTTGGTCTCAGTTTCCACATGTATAAAATAGAAAGAATTACACTCATTTTGTGACTCTTACAGAGGCTCTCAGTAAATAGTTATTATATAAAGAAGGTTAATGTGTTTGACTATTTACTGTGAATTGAAAAGTATATAACTTTGAAGAAATAAAATTATCTAGTATGAGGACTAAGAACATTTGGACAGTTTGGGTCTTCACAGCTCTACGATAATACATCGTGCTTGGATCCCTAACACCAAAGGGAAGTCAGCACATTTAATGGTGAGAAGCCTGGTTTCTGATCACAGAGACATATTAGACTGCAGCCCCTTGAAGTAACTAATACTTGGTAATTTTTAATTTATAGACAGTAGTGATAATATATTGTTATATACATTCCATTTCACATATATGATACATACAGATATACACACGTGTGTGCCATTCAAAATACTGAGTGTGCCTACAGAATTTGTGTCACTTATGTTTCTGTATCTTAAAAGCTAAAATGGGCAAAAGAACACAAATTCTTAGTGTACTGTAAAGAGGTTTTAGCCCTGACAAGTTTGGCTCAGCAGTTAGAGAATTGGCCCGTGGACCAGAGAGTCCCAGGTTCGGTTCAAGCTAAGGGCACGTACCTCAGTTGCAGTTTGTCCCTGTCCCCAGTTGGGGTTGTGTGAGTGGCAACCAGTCGATGTGCCTCTCTCGCATCGATGTTTCTCTCTCTGTCTTCCTCCCTCTCTCCCTCCCGCTCTATCTGAAGATACATGCAAAAATGTCCTTGGGTGAGGATTAAAAAAAAAAGGGGGGTTTTAAAATCTGGGAATATAGGGCTGATTGTGGATTTATTTAGGAAATGTAGGTCATGTCCTTAGTCAAGTACACAAAATATTCACCATAATGGTCAGCATTATAATGAAAAATAGTTTGTGGATATTCTGGTTTAGGAGCTATACTGGCATCAAGTGTCTTGAAATGAACACCCATTTCATACTTGTCCATTAGTTACAGCTGTGGGTCAGGGGGACCCGGCAGGTGCACAGAGGAGTGTGACTGCGCTCCAACAAGGCCACTCAGCTCTGCAGTCTCATATTAAGGCAGAAAGAACTCACATTATTTTGCAGAGACTCATCTTCTATTTCGACCACTGTGAATTACTATGGTTTGGCTCTGACCTAGTGCAGAAATCATCCCTCCAAGCTCATCAAGATGCAAACTTGTAGAAGTGGGGACCTTGCTTTTCCTTTCCACTGCTGCATCTCAGTCTTTTTTCCTTTTTTTTTCTCTTGTTATTGAAAGTATTACATATGTCCCCCCTTTTTCTCCATTGTTCTCCTCCTTCTCACTCCCACCTCCTTACAGCCTTCCCCCGCCCAATATCCCTGTCCATTGGTTGCGCATATATGCATATATGTTCTTTGGTTTATCTCTTCCCACCCCTACCACCCTCCATCCTTCTGAGGTTTGTCAGTCTGTTCCCTACTTGCATGATTTAGGGTCTCTTTTGGTTGACAGCTTATTTCGTTCATTATGTTCCACAAATAAGTGAGATCATGTGTTATTTGTCTTTCTCTGACTGGCTTATTTTGCTTAGCATAATACTTTCCAGTTCCCTCCATGTCATCTCAAAGGGTAAGAGATCTTTCTTTCTTACAACTGCATAGAATTCCATTGTGTAAATGTACCACAGCTTTTTTATCTACTCATCTACTGATGGGTACTTGGGCTGTTTCTAGATGTTAGCTATTGTAAATAGTGCTGCTATGAACATAGGGGTGCATATATCCTTCCTGATTGGTGTTTCAGCCTTCATAGGATATATTCCGAGAAGTGGGATCACTGGGTCAAATGACAGTTCCATTTTTAATTTTTTGAGGAAACACCATATTGTTTTCCATAGTGGCTGTACCAGTCTGCATTCCCACCAGCAGTGTGCTAGAGTCCCCTTTTCTCCACATCCTCGACAGCATTAATTGTTTGAGCATTTGTTGATGGCTGCCATTCTGGCAGGTGTGAGGTGATATCTCACAGTCATTTTAATTTGCATCTCTCTGATGATTAGAGATGTTGAGCATTTTTTCATATGTCTCCCGGCCATTGGTATGTCCTGTTTGGAGAAGTGTCTATTCAGGTCCTCTGCCTGTTTCTTAATTGGATTTTTAGTCTTCCTAAAATATATTCTCCCAGTGAGTGGGTTCCCCTTTCATTTTGATGCTGGTTTCTTTTGCTCTGCAGAAGCTTTTTAGTTTGACATGATATTGTACATAGAAAGCCCTAAATACTCCATCAGAAATCTATTAGATTTAATAAATGAATTTGACAAAGTAGCAGGATACAAAATTAACATCCATAAATTGATGGCATTCTCATACACCAATAATGAGCACTCATAAAGGGAAACAAACAAATAAAAAAATCCCATTTACCATTACAACAACAAAAAAATAAAATCCCTAGGAATAAACTTATCTAAGGAGGTAAAAGACCTGTTCTCAGAAAAATACAGGACATTGAAAAAGAAATAGATGAAGACATTAAAAAGTGGAAACATATACCATCTTCATGGATCAGAAAAATCATCATCAATAGAATGTCCATAGTACCCAAAGCAGTCGACAGATTAAATGCAATCCCTATTAAACTACCAACAGCATATTTCACAGATCTAGAACAAATACTCCAAAAGTTTTTATGGAACTATAAAAGAACCTGAATAGCCATAGAAATCTTGAAATAGAAAAACAAACTGAGAGGGATCACAATTCCAGATACCAAGTTACACTAGAGAGCCATCGTCATCAAAAAAGCCTGGTACTGGTACAAGAATAGGCAAATAGATAAATGGCACAAAACAGAGAACCCAGATATTGATCCAAGACAGTTTGCACAATAAATATTCAACAAAGGAGCCTAGAGCATACAATGGAGAAAAGATAGTCTCTTCAATAAATGGTGCTGGGAAAATTGGACAGCTATATGCAAAAAAAAAAAAAAATGAAACTAGACCACCAACTTATAACATACACAAGGTTAAATTCAAAATGGATAAAAGACTTCAATGTAACCCATGAAACCATAAAATTCCTAGAAGAATATGTAGGCAGAAAAGTCTCAGACATCACATGTAGAAGAATTTTCACTGATACATCACCGAGGGCAAGAGAAACAAAGGAAAAAATTAATAAATGGGGCTATGTCAAACTAAAAAACATCTTAGTCTTAGTAGAGATGCTGCTACAGATACAGTTTTCAGTAAATCATAGTGATGAAACAGTGAACACCTTCTTGTTTCTGTACAATGAGATCATGTTGTCTGCTATAGAGGTGCGATGATTCCTGGAACCAGTCAGGGTAGAGGGAAGATGCATGCATCCACTGGTGTGAGAAATTAATAAGAGTGTAATTAAAATTCATGTCCCAACTAATGTCAGTAGGAGATGTGATGGTCCTGGTCATCCTTTCTAGGTTCCTGAGATTACCAACCCTTCTTCATCCCCAGCAGAAGGACAGCAGCATGAGGCCTGAGAACCAGAGCAGCGTGTCCGAGTTCCTCCTCCTGGGGCTCCCCATCCAGCCAGGGCAGCAGGACGTGTTCTTCTCCCTGTTCCTGGGCATGTACCTGACCACGGTGCTGGGCAACCTGCTCATCATCCTGCTCATCAGGCTGGACTCTCGCCTGCACACGCCCATGTACTTCTTCCTCAGCCACTTGGCTTTCTCTGACATCTCTCTTTCCTCTGTCACTGTCCCAAAGATGCTCGTGAACATACAGACTCGGCGACAATCCATCTGCTATGTGGGATGCATTTCTCAGTTGTATTTTTTCATACTTTTTGTTGGTCTTGATAATTTTCTTCTTGCGGTGATGGCATACGACAGGTACGTGGCCATCTGTCACCCTCTGCACTACACCACCATCATGCGAGAGGGGTTGTGTGTGCTGCTGGTGTGTGGCTCCTGGATGGTTGCCTCTGTCCATGCCCTTTTTCATACCCTCCTCTTGGTCCAACTATCCTTCTGTGCTGACATCACCATCACCCACTTCTTCTGTGATATCACTGCACTACTGAAGCTGAGCTGCTCAGACATCTCTCTCAATATGCTCGCCATCTTTACAGAGGGAGGATTTCTTTACCTCTTGCCATTGGGTACGGTTTTGGGCTCATATATCCGAATAGGGACCATCATCCTGAGGGTCCCCTCCACTAAGAGACTCTTAAAAGCTTTTTCTACCTGTGGCTCCCACCTCTTTGTGGTGTCTTTATACTATGGGACACTTGCAGGTGTTTACTTTTTCTCCTCATCATGGGACTCCAAATACATAATTGCTTCGGTCATGTATACGGTAGTTACCCCCATGCTGAACCCCTTCATCTACAGCCTGAGGAACAGAGATATAAAACAGGCCTTAGAAATGTGTGTCAAATGGTTTAATTTTTTTAAGTGACAATCACGAAATCTAGTTGCAGTCAGGAGCACAGTGAGATTATCTCCGAAAATTATTGTATGGTCGACACCTCCATATAACTTTAATAGAATATGCATTCTGTTGTCTGTATAAGTGTTTAATATGTGAACTAGGTCAAGTTTACCATGTGGATTGTTCATAATTCTTTGTTCCCAATTGATATTCTTTGTTCATCATCTCTTATAATATATATGATAATCTTATGCAAAAAAAATAATAAAATGCAGCTCTGGCCTGTTTGTTTCAGTGATAGAGTGTTGGTCTGCAGACCAATGACTCAGGAGTTCGATTCTGGCCAAGGCCACATACCTCAGTTGCGGTTCGTCCCCGACCCTGATCCGGGTCGTGCATGAGGCAACCAACTGATGTGTCTCTTTCACGTCAATGTTTTTCTCTCTCTCCCTTTCTCTCCCTCTCTCTCCCTATCTGAAAATAAGTTGAAAATTATCCTCGGGTGAGGATTAAAGCAAAACAAACAAACAAAAAAACAATGCACCATTATAATTACGGATGTTTTTCTTTCTCTTATGAGATATGTCAATTTTTGCTTACGTATTGTTTATTTTATGTTATAGAAGACCCACTTACTTAGCATCACGATCTGCTTCTGGTGAACTTTATTTCTTTTTTATTTTTTTTGACTGAATCTTTTATGCTGGCCCTCATTGGCTTCAATCTGAACATGTGCATCTCTTCCCACTCACACTCAGTGACATCATGTTGGCTGACTGCAGTCAGCCGTGATAACGATAATCACACTGTGAACGCTGCTATGTGCTACAGAGCAAGGCTGTTAGAAAAAGAGAAAGACTTTTTTTTTTTTTTTTTTTTTTTTTATTAATTTACTTATGTTACAGATGATTCTCCTTTTTTTCCCCCGTTGACACCCCCCTCCCCTTCCCTCCCTGTCCCGTCCCCGTTTTGTTGTCCATGTCCATTGGTTATGAGTACATACGTACAAGTTCTGTGTTCATCTCTCCCCTCCCCCGCCCCCTCTTCTGGCAGATGTCAGCCTGTACCCCACTTCCACGTCCTCCGGACTACCCTGCTCCTCCCACTGTTATGTTCATTATATTCCAGAAATAAGTGAGATCATATGATGTTTGTCTTTCTCTGCTTGGCTTGTTTCACTTAGGATAATAGTTTCCAGGTCCTCCCATGTCGACGCAAAGGATAAGAGATCGTCCTTTCTTAACGATGCATAGTACTCCATTGTGTATATGTACCACAGCTTTTTTATCCATTCGTCTACTGATGGACATTTGGGCTGTTTCCAGATCTTCGCTATTGTAAATAGCGCTGCTATGAACATGGGGGTACATGTATTCTTTCTGATTGGTGTTTCAGGTTTCTTCGGGTATATTCCTAGGAGTGGGATCACTGGGTCAAATGGTAATTCAATTTTTAATTTTTTGAGGTAACGCCATAGTGTTTTCCATAGTGGCTGCACCAGTCTGCACTCCCACCAGCAGTGTACTAGAGTCCCCTTTTCTCCACATCCTCGCCAACACTTGTTGTTTGATGCTTTGTTGATGGCGGCTACTCTGACAGGCGTGAGGTGATACCTCATTGTTGTTTTAATTTGCATCTCTCTGATGATTAGTGAAGTTGAGCATTTCTTCATATGTCTCTTGGCCGTTTGTATGTCCTGTTTGGAGAGGTATCTATTTAGTTCCTCTGCCCATTTTTTAATTGGGTTCTTTGTCTTCCTTTTGTTGAGATGTATGAGCACTCTATATATTTTGGAAATTAGTCCCTTATCTGATATATCATAGGCAATTATGCTCTCCCATACAGTAGGTTGCCTTTCCACTTTGATGGTTGTTTCTTTTGCTGTGCAGAAGCTTTTGAGTTTGATGTAGTCCCATGTGTTTATTTTTTCCTTTATTTCTGTTGCCTTAGGTGATATATCAGTGAAAATTTTGCTGCGTATGATGTCTGAAAGTGGAAGCACATACCTTGTTCATGGATTGGAAGAATTAACATCATTAAAATGTCCATACTACCCAAAGCAATCTACAGATTTAATGCAATCCCCATCAAAATACCAAAGACATATTTCACAGAACTAGAACAAATACTTCAGAAGTTCATATGGAACCAAAAAAGACCCCGAATAGCTACAGCAATCTTGAAAAAGAAGGACAAAGTAGGAGGGATCACAATACCGGACATCAGGTTATACTACAAAGCTACTGTAATCAAAACAGCCTGGTACTGGCACAAGAACAGGCACATAGACCAGTGGAACAGATCAGAGAATCCGGAAATTGACCCAAGACAGTATGCTCAATTAATATTTGACAAAGGTGGTAAGAGCATACAATGGAGCAAAGACAGCCTCTTCAATAAATGGTGTTGGGAAAATTGGACAGCTACATGCAAAAAAATGAAACTAGATCATCAACTTACACCATACACAAGAATAAACTCAAAATGGATAAAAGACTTAAATGTGACTCATGACTCCATAAGAATCCTAGGAGAAAGACTTTTTAAAAATGCATTTAAGAGCACACCACTTCGTTTATAACTAGGTAAAGTTTCTAGCAATGGGTCCAACCTTAACACATCTACTTCTGATATTAGTATAAATAGTTTATAACTGTATAGACACAGATACAGATACAGATATAGATATAACATAGATACTAGTAGAGTATAGCTAATCAAGATGCAGCTTTCTTGTGGTTGGTGTTTACATAGCATTTTTTTCCCATCACTTTAAACTTTTTTATGTCCTTATATCTGTGAGATGTCCATTGTTAACAGTGTAAAGCTGCATTTTGCTCTTTGTATGTACAGCAACAATTATAATTCTGGAGAATTTTATCTATTGACATCTAACGTAATCACAATATACTTGAATTTATATTTTCCATATTACTATGTTCTTGTTTTTGTTTTTTTTTAATCCTCACCAGAGGATATTTTTCCATTCATCTTCAGATAGAGTGGGTGAGAGAGAGAGAAACATATCGACTTGTTGTCTACCGTACAACCCCGTCTAGGGCTGGGGACCAAACCACAACCGAGGTACATGACCTTGACCGGATTAGAACCATCAACTCTTTGGTCCGTGGGTTGACATTCTAACTGCTGAACCAGATGGGTCAGGGCTATGTTCTTTGTTTGATATATCTGTTTCACATTTATACTTTTGTCTTCCTCCCTGTTGATTCATTAAATATATTTTTGTTATTCCATTTCTCTCAGTTAAATTATTATCATACATTATTATAATTATTCTATAATTCTTTATTGTGCTCTCTGTAGACAATATGTCTTACTTTCTCTTTAATTTTTTAATGGTAGGTTAATATACACAACATGAAATTTACCATTTTAGCCATTTGAGGTATGCAATTCACTTGCACTTAGATGTATCACCAAAATCTCATTCCAGTACCACTAAAGAAAACAGTATAGAACATCAGTGCAATCGAGTACTTTGCAACTGTGAAAAAACCTTACAAGAAAGATATCAATGAACCAATACGGAGAAATATCAGCATATAACATTAAATAGGGGGAAAAAGCAATGTGCAAAAGAGCATTATAGCATGAGACTGTTTATGGAAAAAGGAGGCTGAAATAGAATATACATATGTCTTCCCTTTGAGAAAAAAAACACAGGTAGAATAAATCAGAAACTAATGAGATTGTTTACCTACAGGAGGTGGGGCAGAAGGGATAGGGAGATGAGGAGAATTATTTGTAAAATTTTCACTATGTTGTCTTTTGCCACTAGACAATAAACAGGAGTGGTGGTGAATAAAGCAAATTAGAATAAAAGAAAACCAATGAATGTAACTACATTTAAAATTAACACTATAACTAGACAAAAAGGGAAAATAAAATAAGTAATCTAAGTAATTCCTGAACCCAGAATATTGTCTGTATACTCTCAAAATAACAAAACAAAATAACTAGAAACACAGTTTAAGGGTACTTAGTGTGTCATTGACAGTGGTATGAGGTCAAGATTATGAAAGAACTCACGATATATCCAAGATTCAGAAAATAAGTAGACACTGAGGTCAAGGGAATGACTCCTCACTCTGGGAACGGTGTGCATACCTGGCAAAGGAGAGGCTGGACAGGACTCTACAGTGTCCAACTAGAATGGGAGCTATCAGTTTGAACTCATTGTGAAGGAGGCAGAAAAGATTAAGTCAAGTCTCTGCTCCTGCTGAAGGAATCTGCAGGAAAGATCAAGTCCCTGCTCCTGCCATATATGCAAACATGAGGCAGAAGGGGCAGCTTGGAAACAACTGACCTTGCAGAACTGATCACACTGATCCCGTAAATGCCTGAGGCGTTGCACGCAAGGACAGGCGCTCCCACTCTGCACACATGAGGAGCTGGAAGGAACGAACGCATACGGTGACCTTCAATGGGAAGAGTACAAGCAGATTCCTTGCAAGGACAAGGACATTAGACAATAGGGACTCAGTAGTGAGGCGGAGCTAGAGTTGGGAGAACGCCATAACTTCGCCCTTAAAAATAAAACGCTGACAGCCTTCGGGGCTGCAGCCCTGTACCCTGTTTTGTGTGTGTCTGTGTGTCTTTTGTGTTCATTCTCTCGTGCCCATTGTCCGGAACCGCAACACATTGGCTTTAGTTAGTTATTCATTTTTGAATTTTAGAGGATGTGTGTTAAAGCTGGGGACAGTGAAACGAGGAAGGGCTGGTGACATGAGCCCAGTCTGGACTGCTTTGGCTCACCTGAAGTCAGAGAAAAGAGGGCCTTGAAGACAGGTTCAGGGGGTTAGTCTGGGATGAACACATGTGTTTTAAATGTACAAATAGGTTGAATTATATATGTTATATAGGAACATCTATACTGGTCCCATCCCACATTCTTTGTGTCCCACTCCTGACCCAACTTCTGTGGGCAAACATTCCTTCAGTTTCTTAGTTTCTAGTTTTTACTCCTTGTCTTTCTTTTATATAAATTTCCCATGTGGATTCTCTGAGATCACTTAGAATCCTTGTAGGCAATAAACACCCCACAAATTTCAACATGAATAACTACAGTAATTGATTGTAACTCAGAGAATAAGAATTCTCGAGTCCATAATGATATAAACAAATAAAAAACAATGAGTGGGGCCCTGGCCGGTTTGGCTCAGCAGTTAGAGCGTTGGCCCACGGACCAGAGAGACCCGGGTTCGGTTCCCGCTAAGGGCACGTACCTCGGTTGCGGTTTGTCCCTGGCCCTAGTTGGGGTTGTGTGGGTGGCGGCCAAGCAATGTGTCTCTCTCACATCGATGTTTCTCTCTCTCTCTTCCTCCCTCTCTCCCTCCTGCTCTGTCTGAAGATGAATGCAAAAAATGTCCTCGGGTGAGGATAAAAAAAAAAAAAAAAAAGAGTGAGGAAACACCATACCGTTTCCCACAGCCAGTCAGAGAAAGACAAATACCATACGATCTCACTAATATGTGGAACCCAATGAACAAAATAAATGGATGAACAAAATGGACCCGGAAGCAGGGAGACATGGAATAGACAGGGCAGTGCCCAGTGGGAGGGGCTGGGGGGTGACTGGATACAGAAGCGGAAGGGATTAACCAAATAACATATATGATACCATTTGGACATGAACAACAGTTTGGTGAAGACCCAGGGAGTGGAATGCACAGGCGGGAGGAGGTGGGAAGAGGGCAGGAAAAGAGGGACACCTGCGATAATGTCAACATTAAAAATTTTTTTAAAAACTCTTAAAAAAATTTTTTTCCCTTTATTGATTTTAGAGAGAGGAAGGGAGAGGGTGAGAGAGATAGAAACATCAATGAGAGAGAAGATTGATTGTCCACCTCCTGCATGCCCCACTCTGGGGATCTGGCCCAAAACCTGGGCATGTGCCCTGACTGGGAATTGAACTGGTGACCTCTTGGTGCATGGGTCATCGCTCAACCACTGAGCCACACCGGCCAGGCTCAACATTAAAAAATTTTAATTCAAGAAACTGAAAACTAAAAAGAATCCAGCACATTAAAAAAACAAACAAAAATATAAACAGTGAGTGGGGAATGAGAAGTATATGGCCTTCTTATAGACGAAGTAAATTAATGAACACAGACGAAATGGTAGAATGAGATAAATCAACATTTGGCCAATACATATACGATGATTTGTCATATAAGAATCAACATTGGATGATAAATACAGTGGGTGATATTTGAATAAGGAAAAAGTTATGTTTATATAGTATCAAAATATCTACCATATGATACCTATTCATTACAAGGTTAAATAATAACTTAATAAAAATGGTAACTTTAGAGTAGAGAACCTGGCAGACATCACCTTAGCCAACTGATAAAGAAAAAAACATTAGGAATTGGAAAAATTGTTATCATGTGCCTTGTAATAATATGCTCTGTGGTATAACTGCTGAAAATCTAAGCCTGAAACATATATACATATAAACACCTAGAAAGTAAACATAGTTAAATGTTAACCACTGAAAAATCTGTATAAAGCCTGTCCTTAAATTCTTTTTTTTAATAATGAAAAAAATTTTTTTCTTTATTGATTTCATTTTTTTATTAATTTACTTTTGTTACAGATGTTTCTCCTTTTTCTCCCATTGATACCCTCCTCCTGATCACCCCCCCCCGCCCCGTCCGTAAGTTCTTGATATTATTATTACAATTTTTCTATACCTTTAAAGTCATGTTAAAATAAAACGTTGAACCTTCCTTTGTTCCAGCTGGAACAATGCCCAAGAAGAAAGGAGTCGAGGGCATCACTGGAATCAGGACACTGTCCCCTAGGACTCCAGTCCCTCTGGCTCTTGGACACACAGCTCCCCAAAGGGCAGTCAGAAACCAGCCAGAAGCGTGGGGACTTTCTCTCCGTCTCTCATTAGTAATTACGTGTTATCTTTGGACTCATTCCTCTGGGGCTGGTTAAGGAAAATGAAAGTGTGCAGAAGCGCTAAGGCCACAGATGATTCTTCTAGCTGTCTGGGTGTTAGGGCTCCTGAAGAAAACCTGAGAGTTGGGCAACAGTCTGGAGCAGAAAGTGTCTGATGGACCAATGACGGGCACAGGTCAGAGGAGCTGGAAATCTGCACTTGGCGATGGTCTGCCTGTGTGCTGGTGGGTTCATGTATGAGACTCAGTGTCCATGATGGTGTACGTCAATGTGCGTCTGCATGTACTGTGTATGCCTCTATACCTATTATTTTAGAATTGTTTGTGTGTGTGGATTTTGTGTATCTGACTCACAGCCCTGTTTTAGAGCTTATGGACCAAGTTATCAGCCTCCTGACATGTGAGTAGGGACTCCTGATTTATGCCTGTGATCGTAAATACTTGCACCAGAGCTGAGCACCAGGAGTGAGACTGTTGTCTCTGCTGCTGGATGAGAAGATGCCTGAACTCACGGGGAACCAAGGTCAGGTCAGAGAGGGCTCAGACCTCTGTTCAGCAGCGTGTGCTGGGGCACATGTCAGCTGAGTTTGTGGGTGACACACTCGTGTGTGAGAGCAGGAAGGTGTGGTGTTTGCTTTTTCTGTGTGTATGTGACCATGTGTGTGTGACCATGTGCATGGGGCGTTGGTGGTTCAATGACTGTCCTGTGACTGAATAGACCTAACTGCCCCATGCTGACTGCCTCCCCCAGGAAGGAGATGGGCAGAAGGGAGGGAATCATGCCTGTCATTAATAGGAGGGTGTGTGCTGCTTGTTGTAGTGAGTGTGCACTGGGTGGGCGTATGTGTTGTTGGTATGTGTTTCTTGTGAAATTTTTGAATTGTTTGAGTTCTTGTGTGTTTTTGGTGAGGTGTGTGTACAGTGCACAAGTTGTGTCTATGTGGTGAGTTGAGAGTTTACCAGGTGTGTCATGAGTCAGGTGTGTTGTTGTGCATTGTGAGTGTGTTTGTGGGTGAGTGGTCCATCATTATGTGTAGTGTATGTCTGACGTTGTGTGTTACCTATGACTTGTTATGTGTGCATATGCGTGTTTATGAGCTGACTCACATATTGGTTATCCTTCTCTTAGGATGAAAATTTGGTCACAAGTGACTGAAATTCTCAATTCAGCAGACATTGTTTGTGTGTTTGTGTGGGGGGTGTCTGATCTGCTTCTGTGACGAAAGTATTACATAAACTATCCTCCTTCTGGGGCACCATGAGCTGAGATAACCACACTCTGAGCAACTCCCTGGGTCTTGTAACAAACTGCATCATTTCCATGTACCTGAGTGGGACCGAGTCGCTCTGAATGTGCAACCTCTTCTTTACTTTATTAAACACCTCAGGGAGGGGAAATAAACCACAGGCATCTTGCTGTGTGACGCTATTGGGCAGAATCACCATCAAATAGTGGTGAGATGCTTGGAAATTGCTTAAATCCTTGGCCTCAGTTTCCACATATATAAAATAGAATTACACACTTTGTGACTCTTCCAGAGGCTCTCAGTAAATAGTTATTGTATAAAGAAGGTTAATGTGTTTGAGTATTTACTGACAGTTGAAAAGTATATAAATATGAAGCAACAAAATTATCTTGTATGGGGACTAAGAAAATTTGGACAATTTGGGTCTTCACAGCTCTAAGATAATACATCGTGCTTGGCTCCCTAACACCAAAGGGAAGTCAGCACGTTTAATGGTGAGGAGCCTGGTTTCTGACACAGAGACATATGGAGACTTTAGCCCCATGAAGGGACAAATACTTGGTAATTTGTAATTTATAGAAAGTAGTGATTATATATTGTTATATACATTCCATGTGACATATATGATACATGCAGATATACACAATTGTGTGTGCCATTCTGTCCGATATGGAACTGAGTGTGCCTACAGGATTTGGGTCATTTATGTTTCTGTATCATAAAAGCTACAATAAGCGAAAGAATACAAATTTTTCGTGCAGTATAAAGAGGTTTGAACATCTGAGAATATAGAGCTGAGGTGTGGTTTTAATTAGGAAATGTAGGTCATGTCCTTAGCCAAGTGCACAAAATGTTCAGCATAATGGTCAGCATTATAATGCAAGATAGTTTGTGGATATTCTGGTTTGGGAGCTCTGCTGGCATCACGTGGCTTCAAATGAACACCTATTTCTGGCTTGTCCATTAGTTACAGCTGTGGGTCAGGGGGACCCCGCAGGTGCACAGAGGAGTGTGACTGCACTTCAACAAGGTCACTGAGCTCTGCAGTCTCACATTACTTTTATTTTTTAATTTATTTTTGATACAGATGTTTCTCCTTTTTCCCCAGTTGACTCCCTTCTCCCCATCCCTTCCCACTCCATCCCCAGCTCTGTTGTCTATGTCCATCGGTTATGCATACATGCATATAAGTTCTGTGGTTCATCACTCCCACCCACTTCTGAGGATTGTCAATCTGTACCCCACTTCTATGACTCTGGGTCTATTTTGTTCATCAGTTTGTTTAGTTCATTATATTCCAAAAATAAGTGAGATCATGTGATATTTGTCTTTCTCTCCTTGGCTTGTTTCGCTTAGGATAATACTTTCCAGGTCCCTCCGTGTCGTCTCAAAGGATAAGAGATCTTTCTTTCTTACAGCTGCATAGTACTCCAATGTGTATACATACCACGGCTTTTTTATCCACTGGTCTACTGATGGACACTTGGGCTGTTTCCAGATCTTAGCTATTGTATATAGTGCTGCTATGAACATAGGGGTACATATATTCTTTATGATTGGTTTTTCAGGTTTCTTAAGGTATATTGCTAGAAGTGGGATCACTGGGTCAAATGGCAGTTCAAATTTTAATTTTTTGAGGAAATACCATACTGTTTTCCACGGTGGCTGCACCAGTCTGCATTCCCACCAGCAGTGTACTAGGGTCCCCTTCTCTCCACATCCTCGCCAGCACTTGTTGTTTGATGATTTGTTGATGGTGGCTATTCTGACATATGTGAAGTGATACCTCATAGTTTTTTTAATTTCAGTCTCTATGATGATCAGTGACACTGAGCATTTTTTCATATGTCTCTTGGCCATTTGTATGTCCTGTTTGGAGAGGTGTCTATTTAGCTCCTCTGCCCATTTTTTAATTGGTTTCTTTGTCTTCCTTTTGTTGAGTTATATGAGTACTCTATATATTTTGGAAATTAACCCTTTATCTGATGTATCATTGGCAATTATGCTCTCCCATATAGTGGGTTTCCTTTCCATTTTGATGGTTGTTTCTTTTGCTGTGCAGAAGCTTTTGAATTTGATGTAGTCCCATGTGATCATTTTTTCCTTTGTTTCTGTTGCCTTAGGTGATGTATCAATGAAAATTCTGCTCCGTATGATGTCTGAGATTTTGTTGCCTGCTTTTTCTTCTAGAATTTTTATGGAATCACGAATCACATTTAGGTCTTTTATCCATTTTGAGTTTATTCTTGTATATGGTGTAAGTTGGTGGTCTCACTTCATTTCTTTGCATGTAGCTGTCCATTTTTCCCAATACCATTTATTAAAGAGGCTGTCTTGACTCCACTGTATGCTCTTGCCAGCTTTGTCAAATATTAATTGAGCATATTGTCTTGGGTCAATTTCTGGGTTCTCTATTCTGTTCCATTGATCTATGTGCCTGTTTTTGTGCCAGTACCAGGCTGTTTTGATTACAGTGGCTTTGTAGTATAACCTGATGTCTGGTAATGTGAGCCCTTCTACTTTGTTCTTCTTTTTCAAGATGGCTGTGGCTATTCAGGGCTTTTTTTCGTTCCATATAAACTTTTGGAGTATTTGTTCTAGTTCTATAAAGTATACCTTTGGTATTTGGATGGGAATTGCATTGAATCTATATATAGCTTTGGGTAGTATGTACATTTTAATGATGTTAATTCTTCCAATCCATGAACAATGTATGTGCTCCACTTTTATATATCTTCCTCTATTTCTTTTTTCAATGACCTGTAGTTTTCTGTACAGAGATCCTTTACTTCTTTGGCTAAGTTCATTCCTAGGTATCTTAATTTTTTTTGCTGCAATGGTAAATGGGATTTTTTTTTTTTTTAGTTTCTCTTTCTGTGAGTTTATTGTGAGTTCATAAGAATGCCGTCGATTTCTTGACGTTAATTTTGTATCCTGCTACTTTGCCAAATTCATTTATTAAGTCTAGTAGATTTTTGATAGAGTCTTTAGGGTTTTCTATATACAATATCATGTCATCTACAAATAATGACAGTTTCACTTCCTCCTTTCCAATTTGGATCCCTTTTATTTTTTCTTCATGTCTAATTGCTGTGGCTAAGACTTCCAATATTATGTTAAATAAGAGTGGCAAAAGTGGACATCCCTGTCTTGTTCCCGTTCTCAAGGAAAATGTTTTTAGTTTTTCCCATTGAATATGATGTTGGCTGTAGGTTTTTCATATATGGCCTTTATTATGTTGAGATATGATCCCTCCATTGCCACATCGCTGAGTGTTTTTATCAGAAATGGGTGTTGGATTTTGTCGAATGCTTTTTCAGCATCTATTGATATGATAATATGGTTTTTATCTTTCATTTTGTTTATGTGGTGTATCACATTTATTGATTTGTGAATATTGTACCATCCTTGCATCCCTGGGATGAATTCACCTGGTCATGGTGGATAATTTTTTTGATGTATTGTTGGATCCGATTTGCTAATATTTTGTTAAGGATTTTGGCATCTGTGTTCACCAGGGATATTGGCCTGTAGTTTTCTTTCTTTGTAGTGTCTTTATCTAGTTTTGGAATCCAGATTATCCTGGCCTCATGAAACGAGGTTGGAAGTCTCCTGTCTTCTTGGATTTTCTGGAATAGTTTGAGAAGAATGGGTACTAGATCTTCTTTGAATGTTCAATAAAACTCCCCCATGAAGCCATCCAGGCCTGGGTTTTTGTTTGCTGAGAGTTTCTTAATTACATCTTCAATTTCCTTTGTTGTTATTGGTCTGTTCAAGTTTTCTATCTCTTCCCGGTTCAGTTTTGGGGGACTGTATATTTCTAGAAATTTGTCCATTTTGCCTAGATTGTCCAATTTGTTGGCGTATAATTGTTCATAGTATTTGTTAATGACCCTTTGTATTTCTGTGGTGTCAGTTGTTAATTCTCCTCTTTTGTGTCTGATTTTGTTATTTGGGTCCTCTCTTTTTGTTTCTTGGTGAGTCTGGCTAAAGGTCCATCGATCTTGTTTATCTTTTCAAAGAACCAGCTTTTTGTTTTATTGATCTTTTGAACTGTTTTTTTTTTTTAGTCTCTTGTTGTTTAATTCTGCTCTGATATTTACTATTTATTTCCTTCTACTTGCTCTGCATTTTTCTTTTTGTTTTCTTTCGAGATCTTTAAGTTGTAGGCTTAGAGGGTCAATTAGGAATTTTTCTTGTTTCTTGAGGTAGGCCTGTAGTGGTATGAACTTCCCTTAGGACTGCTTTCGCTGCATCACATAGATTTTGTGTTGTTGTGTGTTCATTTTCATTGGTTTCCAGGAAATTTTTAATTTCTTCCTTGATCTTGTTGGTAACCCATTCGTTGTTTAATAACATGCTATTTAGCCTCCAAGTGTTTGAATATTTTTGTGTGTTTTTACTGTTAATGTATTCTAGTTTCATGCCACTGTGATCTGAGAAGATGCTTGATATGATTTCAATTTTCTTGAAGTTGTAGCAACTTGCTTTGTGTCCTAACATGTGGTCTATCTTTGAGAATGTCCCATGTGCACTTGAGAAGAATGTATATTCTGCAGCTTTGTGGTGAAATGTTCTGTAAATATCAATTAAGTCCGACTGATTTAGGCTGTCATTTAAGGACTCTATGTCCTTTTTAAGTTTTTGTCTGGAAGATCTATCCAGTGGTGTAAGTGGGGTGTTAAAACCACCCACTATGATCGTATTGCTATTGATTTCTCCCTTGAAGTCTTCCAGAAGTTTTTAAATATATTTTGGAGCTCCCATATTTGGTGCGTATATGTTTACCAGGGTTATATCCTCTTGTTGGATTGATCTTTTTACTATTATGTAGTGACCTTCTTTGTCTCTTATTATGGCCCTTGTTTTGAAGTCTATCTTGTCAGATATGAGCATTGCTACACCAGCTTTTTTTTCATTTCCATTTGCTGGTAAATTTTTTTCCATCCCTTCACTTTCATCGTGTGTGAGTCTTTTGTTGTGAAGTGAGTTTCTTGTAAACAGCATAGATATGGGTCATGTTTTCTTATCCAATCAGCTACCTTATATCTTTTGATTGGAGCATTTAAGCCATTTACATTTAAGGTTATTGTTGATAGATAGTTATTAGTTGCCATTTTTATTTTTTGCCTGTGTTTCTCTTTCTCTCTCTCTCTGTTTCTTCTTCTTCTTCTTACAGTAGTCTCTTCAGCATTTCTTGCAGTGCTGGTTTGATGGTAGTAAATTCCTTTAGCTTTTTTTTTTCCATGAAGCTCTTTATTTCTCCTTCAATTTTGAATGATAGCCTTGCTGGATAAAGTAGTCTTGGATTCAGACCCTTGCCTTGCATTATTTTGTACACTTCATGCCACTCACTTCTGGCCTGCAGTGTTTCTATTGAGAAATCAGCTGACAGTCTAATAGGAGCTCCCTTGTAGGTAACTTTCTGTCTCTCTCTTGCTTCCTTTAAGATTCTTTCCTTGTCTTTAATGTTTGCCATTTTTATTATGATATGTCTAGCTGTGGGTCTTCTGGGGTTCATCTTGTTTGAGACTCTCTGTGTTTCCTGGACTTGTGTGACCTTTTCCTCCACCAGTTTAGGAAAGTTTTCTGCCATTATTTCTTCAAACAGGTTCTCTATTCCTTTCTCTGATTCTTCTCCTTCCGGTACCCCTATCATGAGAATGTTGTTACGTTTTGTATTATCCCACAGCTCCCTTAAACTCTCCTCCTGCTTTTTAAACCTTTTTTCCATTTGCTGCTCTTTTGGGTATTTTTCTCTACCTTGTCTTCTAAGTTGCTGATTCGGTCTTCAGCTTCTTCTAATCTACTGTTGAACCCTTCTAAGGTATTTTTCATATCAGCTATGTCATTCTTTATTTCCTCTTTATTTTTATGTATAGCTTCTACCTCTTTATGCGTTGCTTCTCTCTTTTTTTTTAAGCTGAAGTAGTTCCCAGTGAGCTCCTCATAATTCTTATTAAGTTTCTTGTAGTTCTCACCAAATTGTTTGAGCACCCTTATAATCATTGCTTTGAATTCTTTATCTGACAAGTTGCTTTCTTCTAGTTCCTATAAATCTTTTTCTGGTGATTCCTCTTTTTTTTTTTTTTTTTTCTCTTCATTTGGTTGTTGTTTCTTTGTCTCACCATTTTAGCAATCTGGTAGTTCTAAGCCCTGTGAGGGATGTTGCAATGTGTAGGCAGGTCAGTGTGTATCATTTAAGGCTGTTGTGCCTCCCAGTACTGGAGGGTTGGTACCTGGCAGCTGGAAATGGTCTGATGTGCAGGTCTCAGCTCCCCGAGACTCGCTGCTGCTTGGGCGGGGGCACCACTCTTGATCAGCTTCTGCTGATGTTTCTGGGGATGGGTCTTAGCTGTCAATATGTGCTGCTGCTGCTGGGGGGTGCACAAGTTTGTCTGGTGCCCTGTTGGGGTGTGGGGGACCCGCTGGTATGTTGTTGGGGTGTGTGGTTCCACTAGTACACTGTTGGCGTGTGTGGGTTCCACTGGCAGGCTACTGGGGTTCGTAGGTCCCTCTGGTATGCTGCTGGGGTGTGTGGGTCCTGCTTGTGTCCTGCTGGGGTTTGTGGGTTTTGTTGGTATGATGCTATGATTCGTGGGTTCCACTGGTGCACTTGTGGGGTTCATGGGTCCCTCTGGTACACTGCTAGGGTGTGTGGGTCTTGCTGACGTACTGTTGGGGAACCCTGCTGCCTGGTGGGGCTCTGCTCCTGATCAGTCGCTGCTGGGGGCGAGTGTCAGCTCCCGGTTCACACTGCTACTGCCGCCACTGCCAGGGGTGCTCTCAGGTCCCAATCCTTTACTGCTGTTGGAGGCTGAGGATGCTCTGCACCTGGGATTTTGCTGCTGCTTGTGGGAGGGGCTCCATTCCAACTCCACTGCTGCAGTTGTCTGGGGCAGGTCTCAGCTGGCCTAGCCCTGCTGCTTGGGCTGGGGCACCGCTCCTGATTAGCCTTTGCTGATGCTGCTAGGGATGGTTTCAGCTGCCAATCTGAGCTGCTAATGCCTGTTGGGGGTGGGGTTCTACTCCCGCCCAGTCACTGTTGCTGTGAGGGGAAGTGCCAGGCTCCCAAGCTGGTGCTAGTGCCCCCGTGAGCCTGGGCAAGCTGCCTTGAGTCTGGGCAGGGTGCTGCACCACTGCAGGCCTGGGGCCTGAGCTGTCCCACCTGCCTCCGCGGGCCTGGGTCCTGGGCTGACTGCACATCGCCACGGGCCTGGGGCCTAGGCTAGGTGCGTGCTGCCATGGGCCTGGAGCCTGGAGCCTGCAGGCCACAGCGCCGCTGCAGGCCTAGACAAGCCACTGCTCCTGTTGGGGTAGGGGCTCCGGCTCCTGGCTGGTTTCAGCTACTACTGCAGGCATCTACTGTGTGCTGACCATGCCAACACAGCTGAGTTCACTGGACGGATGGTGCAGGGTGCTCTAGTGGACTCAGGTTGCTGGGCCCCAGCTGCTCCCCATTTCCTCCTCCCAGGGAAGACCCAGGGTCCTCCAAAATGGCAGGGCCTCCCAGCCGCGCTGGAGAAATTTGTTGACTTGCCGCTTATCACGTAGCCTTCTGCTTTCCGTTCACAGCACAGGAACCTTCTGCCCCGTGTCTCTGCACTGCTCCACATTGGTCTTCCACGCTCACATTCACTCACACTCTCTCTCACACTCTCACACTCCGGCCCTGACCATCACCGTCTTTTTCCCCATCTCACGTTACTTTAAAGTAGGAACAACTGACACCACTTTGCAGAGACTTATCTTCTGTTTCTGCCACAGTGAATTACTATGGTTTGGCTCTGACCTAGTGTAGAAATTATCCCTCCAAGCTCATCAAGATGCAAACTCACAGAAGTGGAGACCTTACCTTTTTCGTTCATGGCTGTATCTCAATTATAGAACAGATCCCAACACAGATTCGATGTTCAGTAATTCATGGTAATGAAACAATGAACACCCTCTTGTTTCTGTGCAATGAGTTCTTGTTGTCTGCTTTAGGGGTGTAATGATTCCTGAACCAGACAGAGATAGAGCGAAGATGCATGCATCCACAGGTGTGAGAAATATTAAGAGTGTAGTTAAAATTCATGTCCCAGCAAATGTCAGTAGGAGATGTGATGGTCCTGGTCGTCCTTTCTAGGTTCCTGAGATTCCCAAACCTTCTTCATCCCCAGCAGAAGGAGAGCAGCATGAGGCCTGAGAACCAGAGCAGCGTGTCCGAGTTCCTCCTCCTGGGGCTCCCCATCCGGCCAGGGCAGCAGGACGTGTTCTTCTCCCTGTTCCTGGGCATGTACCTGACCACGGTGCTGGGCAACCTGCTCATCATCCTGCTCATCAGGCTGGACTCTCGCCTGCACACGCCCATGTACTTCTTCCTCAGCCACTTGGCTTTCTCTGACATCTCTCTTTCCTCTGTCACTGTCCCAAAGATGCTCGTGAACATGCAGACTCAGCGACAATCCATCTCCTATGTGGGATGCACTTCTCAGGTGTGTGTTTTTGTAATTTTTGGTTCTCTTGACTATTTTCTTCTTGCAGTAATGGCATATGACAGGTACGTGGCCATCTGTCACCCTCTGCAATACACCACCATCATGCGGGAGGGGCTGTGCACACTGCTGGTGGCTGGCTCCTGGACAGTTTCCTGTGGCAGTGCCCTGTTGCACACCCTCCTCTTGGTTCGACTGTCCTTCTGTGCTGACATCACCATCACCCACTTCTTCTGTGATCTCTCCGCACTAGTAAAGCTGAGCTGCTCAGACACCTCTCTCAATATGCTCGTTATCTTTACGGAGGGATTATTTATTTACCTCCTTTCTTTGAGTATTGTTTTGGGTTCATATATCCGTATAGGGATCATCATCCTGAGGGTCCCCTCCACTAAGAGACTCTTAAAAGCCTTTTCTACCTGTGGCTCCCACCTCTTTGTGGTGTCTTTATACTATGGTACAGTTGCAGGTGTTTACTTTTTCTCCTCATCATGGGACTCCAACGACATAATTGCTTCAGTCATGTACACGGTAGCTACCCCCATGCTGAACCCCTTTATCTACAGCCTGAGGAACAGAGATATAAAACAGGCCTTAGAAATGTGTGTCAATAAGGTTAAGTTCTTTAAGTGACAATCACTAAATTTTCTTGTTGCAGTCAGGAGCACAGCGAGTTATATGTCCCAAAATGATTGTATGGTTGACACCTTCATATACCTTTAATAGAATATGCATTCTATTATCATGTATAAGTATTTAATATGTGAACTAGGTCAAGTTTACCATGTGTATTGTTCATAATTCTTTGTACCCAATAGATAGTTTTTGCTCATTCATCATCTCTTATAATATATGTGAAAATGTTATGCAAAAATAATGATGCCCAACAATAAATTGTGGATTTGTCTCTTACTGTTTTGAGATATGTCCGTTTTTGCTTATGTCTGTTTTTTTTAAATCCTCACTCAAGAATATTTTTCCTTTTATCATCAGATAGAGTGGAAGGGAGGGAGAGAGAAAGAGAGAGAGTGAGAAAGAGAGCAAGAAAGAAACACTGATGTGAGAGAGACACACCGATTGATTGCTTCCCACATGACCTGACCAGGGCCAGGGACAAACCACAACCAAGGCACATGCCCTTGACTAGAATCGAACTCATTGTTCTGCAGGCCAATGCTCTAACCACTGAGAAAACGGGCCAGGGATGCTTATGTATTCTTTATTTTAAGTTATAGAAGACCTACTTATTTAGCATCATGATCTGCTTCTGGTGAACTTTCTTTTTTTCTTTTTTTTTAAATGAATCTTTTCTTCTGGTCCTCATTGGCTTCCATCTGAACATGCGCATCTCTTCCCAACTCACACTCAGTGACATCATGTTGGCTGACTGCAATCAGCCATGATAACGATAATCACACTGTGAACGCTGCTATGTGCTACAAAGCAAGGCTGTTGGAAAAAGAGAATTATGTTTTCAAATGCTTTTAAGAGCACAGCAGTTCATTCATAACTAGGTAAAGATTCTAACAATGGGTCCTACCATAACACATCTAATTCTGATAATAGTATAGATACTTTATAACTGTATCTATAGCTATAGACACAGACACAAATATAGACCTAGATACTAGTAGAGTATAGGGAGTAAAGATGCAGCCTTCTTGAGGTTGGTGTTTACATGGCATTTCTTTTCCATCACTTTAAACTTTTCCATGTGCTTATATCAGTGAGGTATCCATGGTTAACAGTGTAAAGTTGGATTTTGCTCTTTGTATATATAGTAACAAGTTTCATATTTCTGGAGAATTTTATCTGTTGCCATCTATTGTAATCATTATATACTTAAATTTATATTTTCCATATTACTATGTTTCTATATCTGTTTCCCATTTATTCTCTTTTGTCTTCCTCCTTGTTGATTCTTAAAATATATATTTTGCCATTCCATTTCCCTTCTATTAAATTATTTTCATAGATTATTATAATTATTCTTTAATTATTTTTATTCTGTATGTAGAAAATGTCTTATTTTCTCTTTAATTTTTTAATGGTCGTTAAATATACAAAACATAAAATTTATCATTTTAGCCATTTGAGGTATACTATTCAGTGGCATTTAGAACTTCTATCACCAAAATCTCATTCTAGGACCCCTGAAAAAACTGTATAGCACATTAATGCAATTTAGTATTTTGTAACTGTAAAAAAATTACAAATATATCAATAAATCAGTATGGAGATATATCAGCATATACTTTTAAAGGAGGGAATAAATGTGCAAAAGAGCATTTATGACATGCTACTATTGATGTAAAAAGGAGGGTGAAATAGAATATACACATGTCTTTCCATTAGAGCAAAAGAAAAAGCACAGGTAGAATAAATCAGAAACTAATGAGATTGTTTACCTACAGGAGGTGGGGCAGAAGGGATGGGGAGATGAGAAAATTATTTGTATAGTTTACACTATGTTTCTTTTGCCATTAGAAAACATACAGGAGAGTTGGTAAATAAAGGGAAATAGAATAAATCAAAAGTAATGAACCTAACTATATTTCAAATTTACACCATAACTAGACTAAAAGGGAAAATAAAATAAGTAACCTAAGTAATTGCTGAACCGAAAATTATGTCTATACTCTTCAAAACACAAAACAAAAAACCTAGAAACCAAGTTTTAAAGGTACTTAGTATGTGATTGACCATGGCATGAGTTTAAGAATATGAAACAACTCGTGATGTATCAAAGATTCAGAAAATAAGTAGACACTGAGGTAAAGGGAAGGACTTACTCTGGGAATGGTGCTCATACATGGCAAAGGAGAGGCTGGAAAGGACTCTACAGTGTCCAACTAGAATGGAGCTATCAGTTCGAACTCATAGGTTTTAGTTATCTCTTCATTTTTGAATTTTAGAGGACATGCGTTAAAGCTGGGGACAGTGAAACGAGGAAAGGCTGGTGACATGAGCCCAGTCTGGACTGCTTTGGCTCACCTAGAAGTCAGAGAAAAGCAGGGTTGGAGACAGGTTTAGGGGATTAGCTTGGGATGAACTCACAGGATTTAAAATGTACAACTAGGCTGAAATATATATGTTATGCATGAACATCTATACTCTTCCCATCCCACATTCTTTCTGTCCCATTCCTGACCCACCTTTTGTGAGCAAACATTCCTTCAGTTTCTTAGTTTCTAGTTTTTACTCCATGTCTTTTTTTTATATACATTTACCATGTGGCTTCTCTGAGATCACTTAGAATTCTTGTAGGCAATAAACACACCTCAAGCTTCAAAATGAATAACTACAGTAATTGACTATAACTCAGAGAATAAGAATCCAAGAGTCCAAAATGATATAAACAAACAAAAAACAATGAGTGGCCCTGGCCGGTTTGGCTCAGTGGTTAGAACGTTTGGCCCACACACTGGAGAGTCCCAGGTTTGGTTCCTGCTAAGGGCATGTACCTCAGTTGCGGCTTGTCCCCGGCCCCGGTTGGGGTCATGTGGGTGGCAACCACTCAATGTGTCTCTCTCACTTCGATGTTTCTCTCTCTCTTCCTTCCTCTCGCTCTATCTGAAGATAAATGCAAAAATGTCCTCGGGTGAGAATAAAAATTAAAAAAATTAGTGGGTAAACACCATACTGTTTTCCACAGCCAGTCAGAGAAAGACAAATACCATATGATTTCACTAATATGTGTAACCCAATGAACAAAATAAACTGACAAACAAAATGGACCCGGAAGCATAGATACATAAAATAGACAGGACAGTGCCCAGTGGGAGGGAGTGGGGGTGACTGGATACAGAAGGGGAAGGGATTAACTAAATAACATATATGCATACCCTCTGGACATGAACAATAGTTTTGTGATGGCCAAGGAAAGGGAATGTATGGGTGGGTGGAGTTTGGCTAAGGGCAGAATAAGAGGGACACCTGCCATAATGTCAACATTAAAAATTTTTAATTCAAGAAACTGAAAACTACAAAAAAAAAAATCCAGTACATTAAAAAAACAAAGACATAACTTAAAAATATGGTTGTCAAAAAGATGGCGGCGGACAGGACCTGAGGGAAGGTGAGTGCATGAGAGAGTGAGCAAGTGTGAGCGAGAGTGTGAGTGGTCATGAGTGTGGATGAGCAACCTCAAGCTGTGCAGAAACACAAAGCAGAAGGTTCCTGTGCTGTGGATGGGGAGCAGCTGGCTACCATGGTAAGGGACTTTCAGGGCACTTCTCCTTGTGCAGCTGGGAGGCCCTGCCATTTTGGAAGATCCCTGGTCTTCTCTGGGAGGAGGCACTGTGAGCAGCTAGGGCCCAGCAACCTGAGCCCACCAGTGCACCTGGCACCATCGGACCAGTGGATACTGCTGTGTCAACACAGACCAGTGCACAGTAGCAGCTCTGTCAAGGTGGTTTTTACGGAAGCCGCAAATGGCTGGGAGCCCAGCACCATCCCCACAGTAGCAGCCTGATCAGAGCCGAGACACACCCTCAGCAACAGAGGCTCAGAAGCAGAGATCCATCCCCAGGCAGTAGAAGCACAGATTGGCAGTGGAGACCCATCCCCAGAAGCTTCAGCAGGGGCTGAGCAGGAGCTGAGCCCCACCAGGCTGCAGTGCTCCCCAGATGCCAGTGGTGGGATCCGGGGCTCCAGCTGGGCCTTAGCAATCCAGCTGCCACAGGACTGGTAGGGAACACGGCTCTAGCCAGGCCTGTGTAATGCAGCTGCCTGTGGGACAGGCAGGGAGTAGGTCTGCAGTGGGGCCTGAGCATTCCAGCTGCCTGCTGCACTGATGACCAGCAGGAAGTCTGGCTTCAGTGGGGCCCACCCAATCCAGGAGCAGCGCCTACCAGGACAGACCAATACCAGCCACCAGTAGTTAATCCTTCAAGACCCACAGCAGGCAAGAGACGACATGCACCAAACGGTCTTGGAAACAAAGCAGCCTTATTTGATACACACCGACCTGCCTACATATCTAAACATCCCTCACCGGGTCTAGACATACCAGACAGCTCAAATGGGGAGATAAAGAAACAACACCGAAATGAAAGAAAAGGAGAAAGCACCAGAAAAAGAACTACATGAAATGAAAGAAAGCAATTTGTCAGATAAAGAATTCAAAGCAATGATGTTAAGGGTGCTCAAACAATTCAGTGAGAACTACAAGCAACTTAATGAGAATTATAGAGAGCTCAGTGGGAAATATATCAGCTTAAAAAAAGAGGTAGAAGCTAAGAATAAAAATCAAGAGGAAACAAAGAACAACATAACTGGAATGAAAAATACCTTAGAAGGTTTCAATAGTAGAATAGAAGAAGCTGAAGACTGAATCAGTGAGTTAGAAGACAAGGTAGAAAAAAATGCCCAAATAGAGCAGCAAATGGAGAAAAAAATTAAAAAGCAAAAGAAGAGTTTAAGAAAGCTTTGGGACAATACAAAGCATAACAACATTGGCATCATAGGAGTACCAGAAGGAGAAGAATCAGAGAAAGGAATAGAGAACCTGTTTGAAGACATAATGACAGAAAACTTCCCTAAATTGGTGAAGCAAAAAGTCACACAAATCCAGGAAACACAGAGAGTCCCAAGCAAGATGAACCCCAGAAGACACACAGCTAGACACATCATAATTAAAATGGCAAACATTAAAGACAAAGAAAGAATCTTAAAGGAAGCAAGAGAGAGACAGAAAGTTACCTACAAGGGAGCTCCTATTAGACTGTCAGCTGATTTCTCAATAGAAACACTGCAGATAAAGTGTACAAAGTAATGAAAGGCAAGGGTCTGAATCCAAGAATACTCTATTCAGCAAGGCTATCATTCAAAATTCAAGATGAAATAAAGAGCTTCACAGAAAAAAAAAAAAAACCTAAAGGAATTTACCACCACCAAACCAGCACTGCAAGAAATGCTAAAGGGACTGCTGTAAGAAGAAGAAGAAATAGAGACAGAGAGAGAGAGAAACACAGGCATAAAATAAAAATGGCAACTAATAAGTATATATCAATAATAACCTTAAATATAAATGACTTAAATGCGCCAATCAAAAGACATAGAGTAGCTGATTGGATAAGAAAACGTGACTCATGTATATGCTGTCTACAAGAGACCCACCTCACAACAAAAAACTCACACAGGATAAAAGTGAAGGGATGGAAAAAATTATCTAGGCAAATGGAAATGAAAAAAAAAACAGCTGGTGTAGCAATACTCATATCTGATAAGATAGACTTCAAAATGAGGGCCATAATAAGAGACAAAGAAGGTCATTTCATAATATTAAAAGGAACAATCCATCAAGATATAACCCTGGTAAATATATATGCACCAAACATGGGAGCGCCAAAATATGTTTAAAAACTGGAAGACTTCAAAGGAGAGATAAATAGCAATACAATCATGGTGGTGACTTTAACACCCCCCTGACACCACTAGATAGATCTTGTAGATAAAATATTAACAGTGACACACAGTCTTTAAATGACCAACTAGATCAACTGGACGTAATTGATATTTACAGAACATTTCACCCCAAAGCTTCAGAATATACATTCTTCTCAAGTGCTCACAGGACATTCTCGAAGATGGACCACATGTTAGGACACAAAGTAAATCTCCACAAATTCAAGGAGACTGAAAGCATATCAAGCATCTTCTCAGATCACAGTGGCATGAAACTAGAAATCAATTACAACAAAAACATTCAAACACATGGAGGCTAAAAAGCATGTTATTAAACAATGAATGTGTTACCAAGGAGATTAGGGAAGAAATTAAAAACTTCCTGGAAACCAATGAAAATAAACACACAACAACACAAAATCTATGGGACACAGTGAAAGCAGTCCTGAGAAGGAAGTTCATAGCAGTACAGGCCTACCTCAAGAAACAAGAAATACTCCTAATTGACTTTCTAACCCTACAACTCAAAGAACAAGAAAGTAAACAAAATGAAAAACCCAAAGCAAGTAGAAGGAAAGAAATAGTAAAGGTCAGAGAAGAAATAAACTACATAGAAACTAAAAAAACAATTCAAAAGATCAATGAAACAAAAAGCTGGTTCTTTGAAAAGATAAACAAGATTGATAGACCCTTAGCCAGACTCACCTAGAAACAAAAAGAGAAGAACCAAATAAACAAATCAGAAACGAAAAGAGGAGCAGTAACCACTGACACCACAGAAATACAAAGGATCATTAAAACATACGTACTACAAACAATTATACACCAACAAATTGGACAATCTAGGTGAAATGGACAAATTTCTAGAAACACACAGTCTCCCAAAACTCAATCGGGAAGAGATAGAAACATTGAATAGACCAATAACAACTAAGGAAATTGAAGACGTAATCAAGAAACTTCAAGCAAACAAAAGCCCAAGCCTGGACAGCTTCATGGGGGACTTTTACAGAACATTCAAAGATCTAACACCCATTCTTCTCAAACTATTCCAAAAAATCCAAGAAGACGGAAGACTTCCAAACTTATTCTATGAGGCCAACATAATTCTAATTCCAAAACCAGATAAAGACACCACCAAGAAAGAAAACTACAGGGCAATGTCCCTGATGAACACAGATGTCAAAATTCTCAACAAAATATTATGAAATAAGATCCAGCAATACATCAAAAAATTATTCATCATGACCAAGTAGGATTCATCCCAGGGATGCAAGGATGGTACAATATTTGCAAATCAATAAATGTGATACACCACATAAACAAAATGAAAGATAAAAACCATATGATCATATCAATAGATGCTGAAAAGCATTTGACAAAATCCAGCACTCATTCTTTATAAAAATGCTCAGCAATGTGGGAATAGAGGGATCGTATCTTGACATAATAAAGGCAATATATGAAAAACCTACAGCCAACATCATACTCAATGGGCAAAATAAAAACATTTCCCTTAAGAACAGGAACAAGACAGGGAGGACCACTCTCACCACTCTTATTTAGCATAGTACTGGGAGTTTTAGCCACAAATATTAGACACGAAGAAAACATAAAGGGAATCCAAATTGGAAAGGAGGAAAGTGAAATTGTCATTATTTGCAGGTGACATGATACTGTACATAAAAAACCCTAAAGGCTCTATCTACTAGACTTAATAAATGAATTTGGCAAAGTAGCAGGATACAAAATTAAGGTCAAGAAATCGATGGCATTCTTGTACACCAACAATGAACTCAATGAAAGAGAAATTAAAAGAGCAACCCCATTTACCATTGCAGCAAAAAATTAAGATACTTAGAAATAAATTTAACCAAAGAAGTAACGGACCTATTTGCAGAAAACTACAGGTCACTGAAAACAGAAATAGAGGTAGATATAAAAAAGTGAAAGGATATACTTTGTTCATGGATTGGAAGAATTAACATAATTAAAATGCTCATTCTATCCAAAGCAATCTATAGATTCAATGAAATCTCCATCAAAATACCAATGACATATTTCACAGAACGAGAACAAATACTCCAAAAGTTTATATGGAACCAAAAAAGACCCCAAATAGCTACAGCAATCTTGAAAAAGAAGGACAAAGTAGGAGGGATCACAATACCCGATATCATGTTATACTACAAAGCGATAGTAATCAAAACAGCCTGGTACTGGCATAAGAACAGGCAGATAGATCAATGGAACAGAACAGAGAACCCAGAAATTGACCCAAGTCATTATGCTCAGTTAATAATTGACAAAGGTGGCAAGAGCATACAATGGAGTAAAGACAGTCTCTTTAATAAATGGTGTTGGGAAAATTGGACAGCTACATGCAAAAAATTAAAGCTAGACCACGAACATACATCATACACAAGAATAAATTCAAAAAGGATAAAAGAGTTAAATTTAACCAATGAATCCATAAAAATCCTACAAGAAAATGCAGACAACAAAATTTCAGACATCACACGCAGCAGAATTTTCACTGATACAATGCCTATGGCAATACAAACAAAGGAAAAAATGAACACATGACTACATCAAACTAAAAAGCTTCTGCACAGCAAAAAACAAGACAAAACAAAACAAAAAACAACACACAACCAACAAGCAAAATGGAAAGGGAACCCACTATATGGGAGGGCATAATTGCCAATGATACATCAGATAAGGGGCTAATTTCCAAAATATAGAGAGTGCACATAAAACTCAACAAAAAGAAGACAAAGAAACCAATTAATAAATGGGCAGAGGACCTAAATAGACACCTCTCCAAACATGACATACAAATGTCCAAGATACATATGAAAAAATGCTCAATATCACTAATTATCAGAGAGATGCAAATTAAAAGAACTATGAGGTATCACCTCACACCTGCCAGAATGGCTCCCATCAACAAATCATCAAGCAAGTGCTGGCGAGGGTGTGGAGAAAAGGGGACTCTAGTACACTGCTGGTGGGAATGCAGACAGGTGCAGCCACTATGGAAAAGAATATGGTGTTTCCTCAAAAAAGGTAAACATGGAATTGTCATTTGACCCAGTGATCTCACTTCTAGTAATATACCCTAAGAAGCCTGAAATATCAATCAGAAAGAATATTTGTACCCCTATGTTCCTAGCAGCATTATTTACAATCACCAAGATCTGAAAACAGCACAAGTGTCCATCAATACATGAGTGGATAAAAAAGCTGTGGTACATATACACAATGGGATACTATGCAGCTGTAAGAAGGAAAAATCTCTTATCCTTTGAGACAACATGGAGGGACTTGGAGAGTATTACGCTGAGTGAAACAAGCCAATCAGAGAAAGACAAATATCACACGATCTCACTTATTTATGGAATATAATGAACAAAAGAAGCTGAGGAACAAAATAGACCCAGAGACATGGAAGTGGAATGCAGATTGACAAACCTCAGAAGAGGAGGATGTGGGGGGAGGGAAGAGATAAATCATAGAACTTTTACACATGTATGTGTAAACAAGGACATAGACATCATATCAATAGATGCTGAAAAAGCATTTGACAAAATCCAACACCCATTTCTGATAAAAACGTTCAGCAATTTGGGAATAGAGGGATCATATCTCAACATTATAAAGGCCATATATGAAAGACCTACAGCCAACATCATACTCAATGGACAAAACTAAAAGCATTTCCCTTAAGAACAGGAACAAGACAAGGATGCCCACTTTCACCACTCTTATTTAACATAGTACTGGAAGTCTTACCACAGCAATCAGACATGAAGAAAAAATAAAAGGGATCCAAATTGGGAAGGAGGAAGTGAAACTGTCATTATTCACAGATGACATGATATTATACATAGAAAACCCTAAATACTCCATCAAAAATCTACTAGACTTAATTAATGAATTTGGCAAAGTAGCAGGATACAAAATTACCGTCAAGAAATCAACGGCATTCTTATACACCAATGATGAACTCACAGAAACAGAAACTAAAAAAACAATCCCATTTACCATCGCGGCAAAAAAAATTAAGATACCTAGGAATAAACTTAACCAAAGAAGTAAAGGACCTATTTGCAGAAAACTACAGGACATTGAAAAAAGAAATAGAGGAAGATATAAAAAAGTGGAAGCACATACCTTGTTCATGGATTGAAAGAATTAACATCATTAAAATGTCCATACTACCCAAAGCAATCTATAGATTTAACGCAATCCCCATCAAAATACCAATGACATATTTCACAAAACTAGAACAAATACTTCAGAAGTTCATATGGAACCAAAAAAGACCCCGAATAGCTACAGCAATCTTGAAAAAGAAGGACAAAATAGGCGGGATCACAATACTGGACATCAGGTTATACTACAAAGCTACTGTAATCAAAACAGCCTGGTACTGGCACAAGAACAGGCACATAGATCAATGGAATAGAACAGAGAACCCAGAAATTGCCCCAAAACATTACGCTCAATTAATATTCGACAAAGTTGGCAAGAGCATACAATGGAGTAAAGACAGCCTCTTTAATAAATGGTGTTGGGAAAATTGGACAGCTACATGCAAAAAATTGAAGTTAGACCACCAACTTACACCATACACAAGAATAAACTCAAAATGGATAAAAGACTTAAATGTGACTCATGAATCCATAAAAATCCTAGAAGAAAATGTAGGCAACAAAATTTCAGACATCATACACAGCAAAATTTTCACTGATATATCACCTAAGGCAACAGAAACAAAGGAAAAAATGAACACATGGGACTACATCAAACTCAAAAGCTTCTGCACAGCAAAAGAAACAACCATCAAAGTGGAAAGGCAACCCACTGTATGGGAGAGCATAATTGCCTATGATATATCAGATAAGGGGCTAATTTCCAAAATATACACAGTGTTCATACATCTCAACAAAAGGAAGACAAAGAACCCAATTAAACAATGGGCAGAGGAACTAAATAGACACCTCTACAAACAGGACATACAAATGGCCAAGAGACATATGAAGAAATGCTCAACTTCACTAATCATCAGAGAGATGCAAATTAAAACAACAATGAGGTATCACCTCACACCTGTCAGAATAGCCGCCATCAACAAAGCATCAAACAACAAGTGTTGGCGAGGGTGTGGAGAAAAGGGGACTCTAGTACACTGCTGGTGGGAGTGCAGACTGGTGCAGCCACTATGGAAAACACTATGGTGTTACCTCAAAAAATTAAAAATTGAATTACCATTTGACCCAGTGATCCCACTCCTAGGAATATACCCTAAGAAGCCTGAAACACCAATCAGAAAGAATACATGTACCCCCATGTTCATAGCAGCGCTATTTACAATAGCTAAGATCTGGAAACAGCCCAGGTGTCCATCAGTAGACGAATGGATAACATAGCTGTGGTACACATACACAATGGAGTACTATGCAGCTGTAAGAAAGAAAGATCTCTTATCCTTTGCGATGACATGGGAGGACCTGGAAACTATTATCCTAAGTGAAACAAGCCAAGCAGAGAAAGATAAATATCATATGATCTCACTTATTTCTGGAATATAATGAACATAACAGTCTGAGGAACAGGGTAGTCCCAGAGACGTGGAAGTAGGGTACAGACTGACATTTGCCAGAAGAGGGGGTGCGGGAGGGGAGTGATGAACACAGAACTTGTACGCATGTACTCATAACCAATGGACATGGACAACAAAACTGGGGACGGGGCAGGGAGGGAGGGGTAGGAGGGTGTCAATGGGGGAAAAAAGGAGAAACATCTGTAACAAAAGTAAATTAATAAAAAAATTATAAATAAATAAATAAAAAACAAGGACATAGATAATAATACTGGGAGGCGGGGGGGGGCAAGATGGGGAGGAGGGTGTCAATGGGGGGAGAAGAGAAACATTAGTGACAAAAATTAATTAATTATTCAATTAATTACTTTAACAAAACCGAAAATAAAAAAAAATAAAATAAACAATGAGTGGGAAATGAGGAGGAATAAGTATATGGCCTTCTTATAGAAGAAGTAAATTAATGAACATAGAAAAAATGGTAGAATGAGATAAATCAACATTTGGCCAATATATATATACGATGATTTGTAACATAAGAATCAACATTGCAGTGGGTGATATTTGAATAAGGAAAACATTATGTTTATATAGTATCAAAATATAGTAGAAAACCTGGCAGACACCACCTTAGTTAACTGATAAGGATAAAAATATTAGGAATTGGAAAATTGTTATCATGTGTCTTGTAATAATATGCTCTGTGGTACAACTGCTGAAAATCTAAGCCTGAAACATATGTACATACAAACACCTTGAAAGCAAATATAGTAAAATGTTAACAATGAAAAAAATCTGTGTAAAGCCTGTCCTTAAATTTTTTTTATTTTTAATATTAAAAAATTTTTTTCTTTATTGATTTTATTTTTTTATTAATTTACTTTTATTACAGATGTTTCTTCTTTTTCCACCATTGACATCATCCTCCCGATTCATTAAATTCTTGATATTATTTTTACATCTTTTCTATACCTTTAAAATCATTTTAAAATAAAATATTGAAACTTCTTTGTCTCAGTTGGAACAATGCCCAAGAAGAAAGGAGTCCAGGGCATCACTGGAATCAGGACACTGTCCCCTAGGACTCCAGTCCCTCTGGCTCTTGGACACACAGCTCCCCAAAGGGCAGTCAGAAACCAGCCAGAAGCGTGGGGACTTTCTCTCCACCTCTCATTAGCAATTATGTGTTATCTATGCACTCATTCTTCTGGAGCTGGTTAAAGAAAATAAAAATGTGTAGAAGTGCCAAGGCCACAGATATTTCTCCTAGCTGTCTGCGTGTTAGGCCTTCTAAAAAAAAAAAACCTAAAGTTGGGAAACAGTCTGGAGCAGAAGGTGTCTGACGGACCAATGACAGGCACAGGTCAGAGGAGCTGGAAATCTGCACTTGGTGATGGATCTGCCTGTGTGCTGGTGGGTTCACGTATGAGACTCAGTGTCCATGATGTTATGTGTCTGTGTGTGTCTTCAGGTACTGTGTACACCTGTGTATCTATTATTTTAAAATTCTGTGTGTGTGTGTGTGTGTGTGTGTGCGTGTGCTGTGTTTCTGACTCACAGCCCTGTTTTAGTGCTTATAAACCAAGTTATCAACCTTCTGACATGAGTATGGACTCCTGATTCATGCCTGTGATCATAAATTTGTGCACCAGAGCTGAGCCCTGGCTGTGAGATTGTTGTCTCTGCTGCGGAAAAGAAGATGCCCGACCACACGAGGAACCAAGGTCAGGTCAGAGAGGGCTCAGACTTCTGCTCAGCAGCGTGTGCTGGGGCACATGTGAGCTGTGCTTGTGGGTGACACACTAGTGTATGAGACCATGAAGTTGTGATGTTTGCTTTTTCTGTGTGTATGTGACCATGTGTGTGTGACCATGTGCATGGGGTGTTGGTGGTGGTTTAATGACTGTCCTGTGACTGAATAGGCCTAACTGCCCCATGCTGACTGCCTCCCCCAGGAAGGGGATGGTCAGAAGAGAGGGAATCATGCCTGTCATTAATAGGAGAGTGTGTGCGGCTTTTTGTAGTGAGTGTGAACTGGGTGTGCATATGTGTTGTTGGTGTGTGTTTCTTGTGAAATTTTTGAATTGTTTGTGGTCTTGTGTGTCTTTGAGGTGTGTGTACAGTGCATGAGTTCTGTCTTTGTGGTGAGTTGAGTGTTTTCCAGGTGTGTCATGAGTCAGGTGTGTTGATGTGCATTGTGAGTGTGTTTGTGGATGAGTGGTCCATCATTGTGTGTTGTGTATGTCTGACATTGTGTGTTACCTATGACTTGCATGTGTGCATATGCATGTTTATGAGCTGACTCACATATTGGTTATTCTTCTCTTAGGATAAAAATTTGGTCACAAGCGACTCAAATTCTCAAATCAGCAGACATTGTGTGGGGAGGGGTGTCTGATCTGCTTCTGTGACTCAAGTATTTCCTTAACTGTCCTCCTTCTGGGGCACCATGAGCTGAGATAACCACACTCTGAGCAACTCCCTGGGTCTTGAAACAAACTGCATCATTTCCATGTACCTGAGTGGGACCGAGTCCCTCTGAATGTGCAACCTCTTCTTTACTTTATTAAACATCTCAGGGAGGGGAAATAAACCGCAGGCATCATGCTGTGTGACGTTATTGGGCAGAATCACCATCAAATAGTGGTGAGATGTTTGGAAATTACTTAAATCCTTGGCCTCAGTTTCCATGTGTGTAAAATAGAAAGAATTACATTCATTTGTGACTGTTCCAGAGGCTCTCAGTAAATAGTCATTGTATAAATAAGGTTAATGTATTTGACTATTTATTGTCAGTTGAAAAGATTATGAATATAAAGCAATAAAATTATCTAGTACAGGGACTAAGAAAATGTGGACAATTTGGGTCTTCACAGCTCTAAGATAATACATCGTGCTTGGCTCCCTAACATCAAAGGGAAGTCAGCACGTTTAATGGTGAGAAGCCTGATTTCTGACACAGAGACATATGAGACTGCAGCCCCATGAAGGGGCTACTACTTGGTAATTTTTAATTTATAGACAGTAGTGATTATATACTGTTATATACATTCTATGTCACATATATGATACATGCAGATATACACAATTGATGTGCCATTCTATCTGATATGGAACTGAGTGTGCCTACAGTATTTGGGTCATTTATGTTTCTGTATCCTAAAAGCTACAATAGGAGAAAGAACACAAATTCTTAGTGCACTATAAAGAGGTTTGAACACCTGGGTATATAGAGCTGATGTGTGGTTTTAATTAGGAAATGTAGGTCATGTCCTTAGCCAGGTGCACAAAATGTTCACCATAATGGTCAGCATTATCATGAAAGATAGTTTGTGGATATTCTGGTTTAGGAGCTATACTGGCATCATGTGGCTTCAAATGAACACCCATTTCTGGCTTGTCCATTAGTTACAGCTGTGGGTCAGGGGGACCCGGCAGGTGCACAGGAGGAGTGTGACTGCGCTCCAACAAGGCCACTCACCCCTGCCGTTTCATGTTACTTTAAGACAGAAACAACTGACACCAGTTAGCAGAGACTCATCTTCTATTTCTGCCACAGTGAATTTTATGGTTTGGCTCTGACCTAGTGCAGAAAGTATCCCTCCATGCTCATCAAGATGCAAACATAACAGTGGGGACCTCGCTTTTCCTGTTCACGGCTGCATCTCAGTCTTAGTAGATGTCCCGACACTGACCTGATGTTCAATAAACAATGGTGATGAAACAGTGAATGCTCAATTGCTTCTGTGCAATGAGGTCTTGTTGACTGATTTGGGGGTTCGATGATTCCTGAAGCCAAACTGGGATAGAGCAAAGATGCACACATCCATAGGTGTGAGAAATTATTAACAGTGTAGTTAAAATTCACATCCCAGCAAATGTCACGATGAGTAGTGATGGTCCTAGTCGTCCTTTCTAGGTTCCTGAGATTCCCAAACCTTCTTCATCCCCAGCAGAAGGACAGCAGCATGAGACCTGAGAACCAGAGCAGCGTGTCCGAGTTCCTCCTCCTGGGGCTCCCCATCCGGCCAGGGCAGCAGGACGTGTTCTTCTCCCTGTTCCTGGGCATGTACCTGACCACGGTGCTGGGCAACCTGCTCATCATCCTGCTCATCAGGCTGGACTCTCGCCTGCACACGCCCATGTACTTCTTCCTCAGCCACTTGGCTTTCTCTGACATCTCTCTTTCCTCTGTCACTGTCCCAAAGATGCTCATGAACATGCAGACTTGGCGGCAATCCATATCCTATGTGGGATGCATTTCTCAGTTATATTTTTTCATACTCTTTGGTTCTCTTGACAATTTTCTTCTTGCAGTGATGGCATATGACAGGTATGTGGCTATCTGTCTCCCTCTGCATTACACCACCATCATGCAGGAGGGGCTGTGTATGCTGCTGGTGTGTGGCTCCTGGATGGTTGCCTCTTTCCATGCCCTTTTTCATACCCTGCTCTTGGTCCGACTGTCCTTCTGTGCTGACATCACCATCACCCACTTCTTCTGTGATCTCACTGCACTACTGAAGCTGAGCTGCTCAGACATCTCTCTCAATATGCTCGTCATCTTTTTGGAGGGAGGATTTCTTTACCTCCTGCCTTTGGGAATTGTTTTTGGCTCATATATCCGTATAGGGACCATCATCCTGAGGGTCCCCTCCACTAAGAGACTCATAAAAGCCTTTTCTACCTGTGGCTCCCACCTCTTTGTGGTGTCTTTATACTATGGGACACTTGCAAGTGTTTACTTTTTCTCCTCATCATGGGACTCCAAAGACATAATTGCTTCGGTCATGTATACAGTAGTGACCCCCATGCTGAACCCCTTCATCTACAGCCTGAGGAACAGAGATATAAAACAGGCCTTAGAAATGTGTGACTGTAGGGTTAAGTTCTTAAGTGGCAATCATGAAATCCTCTTATTGCAGTCAGGAGCACAGTGAGATTATCTCCTAAAATTATTTTATGGTCAACATCTCCATATAACATTAATAGAGTATGCATTTTGTCTTCATGCATAACTGCTGTTAATATGTCAGCTAGGTCAATTTTGCTACTTGGATTTGTAATGATTCTTTATTCCTAATTAATATTTTACACTTGTTCATCGTGTCTTATAAGAAGTATGCAAAATCTGATGGAATACATGTTGCACAATTATAATTTTGGATTTGTCATTTTCTTTTTTGTGACATGTCAGTTTTTGCTTATGTATTTTTTATACTATGTATGAGAAACACTGATTTATCATCATCATGTGAATTCTTTTTTTTACCTTTTTTAATGCTGGCTTTCATTGCTTCAAGCTGATGGTGTGCATCTCTTCCCACCTCACAATCAATGACATCATGTTGCAGACTGCAATTAGCCATGATAAGAATAAGCATACTATGAAAACTGGCATGTGCTACAAAACAAGGCTTTTGAAAAAGTGAGGAAATTTTCTTAAAATGTATTTAATAGCATAAAACTGCATTCATAATTTAAAAACATTTCTAGAAATGTGTCCAACATTAATATGTCATCTATTTCTGATATTAGGACAGACACTTTTTATCTACAAATATAGATACAGATACAGATACAGTTTCAGATACAGATTCAGATAGACATACTAGTACAGTACAGGTAGTAAAGATGCAGCTTTCTTGTGGTTGGTGTTTACTGGCATTTCTTTTCCATAACTTTAAACTTTTCTATGCCTTTATATCTTGAGGTGTCCGTTGTTAACAGTGTAAAGTTGGATTTTGCTCTTTGTTTGTATAGCATTATATTTCTGGGGAATTTTGTCTATTGACATCTAATATAATCATAATATATTTAAAGTTATACTTTCCACATTACTATGTTTTTTATTTGATACATCTATTTCACATTTGTTCTATCTTGCCTTCCCCTCTTTTGGTTAAATAAATACATATTCTGTTATTCCATTCCCCTTCCATTAATTTATTAATCATACATTATTATAAATATTCTATAATTCTTTTCTAAGCTGTATTTACAGATATCTTTTATTTTTTGTTTTTTAAATTTATATTTATTGTTGAAAGTATTATACATGTCTCCTCTTATTCCCCCATCAACCCCCTCCATCCTGCTCCCACCCCTCACAGGACTTCACCTCACTATTGTCTGTGTCCATGAATTATTCATATATGCACATAAGTTCTGTAGTCAATCTCTTCCTGCGTCCACCGCCACATTCCCTCTGAGATTCATTAGTCTGTTTCATGCTTCCATGTCTCTGGATCTATTTTGTTTGACAGTTTATTTTGTACATTAAATTCTACATATAAGTGAGATCATGTGATACTTGTCTTTCTCTGACTGGTTTATTTCACTCAGCATGCACTTGCAGTTTATTGATTTATTGATGATAGCCATTCTTGCAGGTGTGAGGTGACACCTTATTGTGGTTTTAATTTGCATCTCTCTGACGACTAGGAATGTTGAGCATTTTTTCACATATCTCTTGGCCAATTGTATGTCCTCTTTGGAGAATTCAAGTCCTTTGCCCACTTTTTAATTGGATTGTTTGTCTTACTTTTGTTTTGTTTTTTGTCTGTTTTTATTTTTTTTTTCACTAACAAAAAACAAAAGGCAATTTTATTAGTATACATGAGAAAATAAATCACATTTAAGCACAAACATAAAAACAATAGACTTATTTTTCCATCTTTAAGCTTTTTCTTTTTACTGGTTTCCTCCATATCAAAAGTGAATTGTTTGTCATAACCCATAGATGGTCATAGTCTCTGGGGTTTGGAAAGGACCTGGATTAACTAACAGTGAGGTGTTTCAGCCCAAGTTCCAGGGTTCGGAGCCTCAGTGGAGCTGGGACTTTAGGCCTCACCCTGCTGAGACCAGCCATGCTGAGAGATCAGAGAGCCACAGAGGGCTGATTTTCAGCCTTGTCCTACTTGGTTGTGCAGCATGGTGGTGCCAGGGATTGGCACAGAACTGGGATTTTCAAACTGTGTCTCTCAGGGAAGCTTTTGCCTCAGAGACTGAGGGGAAAATGCAGGGCTCTGTGGCTACACTTTAGGGAGGCAAACCCAAGCTTCCCTGCAAGTTCAGCTTGCGCTACCTCAGGATGGAGAAACATTACTCACCACCCTCCTACAGGTTGCACACACCATTTGCAACAGGAGACTGTTTGAAACACCCCTGCCAGGGCATGGATAACCCCGCTGGCTGAAGTTTCATGGGAGGAAGAAAGAGTGGCTCAGTGTGGGGACATTCAAAGTGTGAGACCCTTGAGGACTATTGTGTGGAACCAGGATGAAGTGCTCAGCCCCCTCCTATGGGCTGGGCTGGCATTGTTGTCAAGAACATACTCTATTGATCTATCCCCCTGAACCCAGGGTGTCTGAGCTAGCTCCTTCAAAGGGGATAGATGGCTGTAGACAAACTGAATCTGCATCAAAACACCCTGGAAGGAACTAGAGTTGGAGACTCTGGCAGAGAATGAGGGGTTTGGCTTTGAAGCAAGGACTACCTTCTCCTCACTGAATTCCTCACTAGGGATCCCAAAGTAGGTGCCCTACTAGCCCTATCTTGGCCAGCCTAGGTACATCCTACAACCTCTGTTCAAAAGGCTCTGAAGGAAGACCAAGCAACCTCAGGGGGAAGGCAGACTTAGAGAGTCTCAGTCTTATCACAGATCAGCTCCCAACTCTAACCTGGAAAAGGTCAACCCTTTTACCTGATTGGCCACTCGCATGCACACACAGGTCCAGTAGACACAGACACAAACAGTGAGCAGTATAGGAGCCACAGAACCATAGCCTAAGACTGGCTACACACAATGTCTAACAGCAACTGGCCTTGAATGTCTCCCAAGTGGACCCAGAATCAGTACAACCAGCTGAGCGCCTCAGACCACATCAGAGCTCAACCAAACTAGCCACACAGCCTGCACTCCCAAAGGGGATCTTGACAGGCACCAAGATCCTGTAGTTGCTGGGGACAACTACGCCTCAGGGGGCAGCACCTGCACAACGTCTAATACACAGTGATCAAGGTATACCCTTATAGTCACCAAGTCTGAAGGGATAATTGCACCTACAAAAGGGCCAACAGAAATCAAGCCTCAACTACAACAAAGTGTGCACATAACCCACAATAGACATTCCTAGAGCATCCAACTCAGGTGATCAAGGACAGTCCCCTACTGGGTTCCACAAAATACATACTACATAAAGGCCACCCCACAAAGACTGGGAGTCATAGCAGTTCTATCTAATACATAGAAACAGACACTAGGAGACAGCCAAAAAGGAGAGACCAAGAAACAGGCCCCAAATGAAACACACACACACACACACACACACACACACACCACAGGAGGAATCTCCTGAAAAAGCTAAATGAAATGGAGGCAAAAAATTTATCAGATATAGAGTCAAAGTAAGGTTTCAAGGATGCTCAAGGAACTTTATGAGAACTACATCAGCATAAAAAGGGACATAGAAACAATGAAAAAAATAATCAGTTGGAAGAATACCATATCTGATATCAACAATACACTGGAAAGAAAAAAAAGTAGGTTGGATGAAACAGAGGATCAAATCAGCAATTTGGAAGACAAGGTAGAAAAAATACCCAAACAGAGCCACAAAAAGCAAAAAAGAGCCCTGGCCGGTTTGGCTCAGTGGTTAGAGCACCGGCCCGCAGACCAGAGAGACCCGGGTTTGGTTCCCGCTAAGGGCACGTACCTCGGTTGCAGTTTGTCCCGGGCCCCGATTGGAGTTGTGTGGGTGGCAGCCAGTTGATCTGTCTCTCTCACATCAATGTTTTTTTCTCTCTCTCTCTCTTCCTCCCTCTCTCCCTCCCACTCTATCTGAAGATAAATGCAAAAATGTCCTAGGGTGAGGATTAAAAAAAAAGAAGAAAAAAAGAATTAAAAATAATGATGATACTTTTAGGGAATTTTGGTACAATATGAAATGTAACATCATCTGCATCATAGGTGTACCAGAAAGAGAAGAAATTGGGTAAGGGATAGAAAAATCTATCTGAAGAAATAATGCCAGAAAACTTCCCTGACCTGGTAAAGGAAAAAGTCACACAGGTTCAGGAAGCACAGAGAGTTCCAATCAAGATCAACCCAAAGAAATACTCACCAACACTCATAATAATTAAAATGGAAAAGGTTAAAAACAGAGACTCTTAAAGGAAGCAAGTGAGAGACAGTTAGTTACCTACAAGGAAGTTCCCATAAGGCTGTCGGCTGATTTCTAAACAGAATCACTTCAGGTCACAAGGTATTGGCATGAAGTATTCAATGTAATAAAAATCAATGACCTGCAACCACGACTACTCTGTCCAGCAAGGTTATCATTTTAAATGAATGGCAAAATAAAGAGATTACCAGACAAAGAAAAACAAACTATAAAGGAGTTCATTACTACCAAACCAGCGTTGCAAGAAATGTTAGAGGGACTGCTTTAAAAAGAAGAAAAAATATATAGAGAGAGGAATAGATATAAAGGAAAAAATGGCAATAAATAAGGACCTATCAATAATAACCTTAAATGTAAATGGATTAAATGCTCTAATCAAAAAAACAGGGTTGCCTAATGAATAAGAAAACATGACCCATATATATGTTGTCTACAAGACACACACCTTAGAACCAAAGCTTCACAAAGGCAGAAAGAGAAGGGATAGAAAAAATATCCCATGCAAATGAAAACAAAAGAAAGTTGGGGTAGCAATACTTATATCTGACAAAATAGACTTCAAAACAAGGCCATACCAAGAGACAAAGAAAGTCACTACATAAAATGAAAAAGATCAAACCAACAAGAGGATATATCCCTTGTAAAGATATATGCACCCAATATAGGAGCAATTAAATATATGAAGAAACTCTTGGTGGACTTTAAGGGAGAGATTAACAGCAGTCGTAGGTTATTTTAACATCCTACTGTCAACACTAGATAAATCTTCCAGACAAAATTTAACAGGAAAACAGTGGCCTTAAATTACACACTAGATTGAATGGATTTAATTTATATTTACAGAACACTTCCTCCCAAAGCAACAGAATATACATTCTTCTTAAGTGCACATAGAACATTCTCAAAGATAGACCTCATATTAGGACACAAAAAAGTTTTAACAAATTCAAGAAGATTGAAATGATATTAAGCATCTGCTCATCACAACATCATGAAACTACAAATCAACTACATTTAAAAGATCAAACACACGAACATTAAATAGTATGTTATTAAACAATGAATGTGATACTGATGAGATCAAGGAAGAAAAAAACTTTCTGGAGACAAATGAAAATGAACCCGCAACAACCCACAATTTATGGGACACAGTGAAAGCAATCCTGAGAGGGAAGTTCATAGCATTATAGGACTTCCTTGAGAAACAAGAAAAAGATCAAATAAACAATCTAGCCTACAACTAAAAGAATTACAACGAGAACAATGAGAAAATCCCAAAGTAGAAGGAAGAAAATAATGAAGATCAGAGTGGAAATAAATGACATGGGGACTGAACAAATAATAATACAAGATATCAATGAAAGCAAGAGTTGATTCTTTGAAAAGATAAACAGGATTGGTGAACCTTTAGCCAGACTTATCAAGAAACAAAGAGATAGGACCCAAATAAATAAAATCAGAAATGAAAAAGGCGAAGTAACAACTGACATCACAGAAATACAAAAAATTGAAAGAAAATACTTTGAACAACTATATGCACACAAACTGGGCCACCTGGGTAAAATGGACAGATTCCTGGAAACATACAACCTGCCAAAACTCAATCAGGAAGGATAAGATCACCCTAATAGGTCAATAACAACTAATGAAATTGAAGCAGTAATAAAAATAAATTTTAAAAAACTCCCAGCAAACAAAAGCCCTGGATTGGATGGCTTCACAGGTCAGTTTTAATAAACACTCATAGAAGTATTAACACCTATCCTCCTCTAACTATTCCAAAAAATTCAAGAGGAGGGAAGACTTCCAAGCTGTTTTTACGAGGCTAGCATTATCCTAATTCCAAAACCAGACAAAGACATTACCAAAAAAAAAGAAAGAAAGAAAGAAAATTATAGGCCAATATTCCTGAGAAACATAAATGCTAAAATCCTCAACAAAATATTAGCTACAAAATATTATCAACAAACAAATTCTGGTGAGATTGTGGAGGAAAGAGAACTCTAGTACACTGCTGGTGGGAATGCAGACTGGTGCAGCCACAGTGGAAAAAGAGCATGGAGGTTCCTCAAAAAATTAAAAATGGAACTGCCGTTTGACCCAGCAATCCCACTTCTGGGAATATATTCTAAGAATCCCAAAACAGCAATCAGAGAGAATATATTCACTCCTATGTTCATTGCAGTGTTCTTTACAATTGCTAAGATCTTGAAACAGCTCAAATGCCCATCAGTAGATGAGTGGATAAAAAAGCCGCAGTATATTTACACAGTGGAACACTATGCAGTTGTAAAAAGAAGGAGCTCTTACCCTTTGAGACAGTATGGATGGACCTGGAGACTAATATGTTAAGCAAAATAAGCCAGTTAGAAAAAGAAAAATATCACATGATCTCATTTATATGTGGAATCCAATGAACAAAAAAACCTGATGAACAATATAAGGCCAGAGGTATGGATGCAAGGAACAGAATAACACATTTTAGTGGCGGAGTGGTGGGTGGTGAGAAGGGACGGGAAGAGATTAACCAAAGCACATAGGTGCATATATGCATAACCATGGACACAGACAAGATTATGGGGAAGGCCTGAGGTTGAAGGGGGGTAGGTGGAGGTGGGCTAAAAGGGAGAAAATATGAGACATCTGTAATATTGTTAACAATAAAAATAAATTTAAACTAAATTAAATTAAAAGAGAAAAAGTGGGAATTTCGGTCAAGATGGCAGTGTATGTAAACCCGGTACTGCCTCCTCCCACAACCACATCAAAATTACAACTAAACTACAACATAACCATCATTCAGAACCACCTGAAATCATGCTGAATGGAAGTCCTACAACTACGAAAATAGAGGCAGCCACATCGAGATTGGTAGGAGGGGCGGAGGCGCGATGGGCTGAACCCACACCCACGTGTGGCACATAAAATTAAGGATGATACCTTGGCTGGGAAGGTCCTCCCTGAGGAGTGAGGGGTCCTTGTCCCACACCAGGCTCCCAGCTCAGGGTTCCAGTGCCAGGAAGAGAAGTCCCCATCACTTCTGGCTGGAAAAACCAGCAGGAACTGAGGCTGAAGGAGGCCGAGGTCTCTAGAGTCCCAGGAAGTTCCTCTTAAAGGGCCCACACATGGACTTACTAGGACTCACTCCTTCTGGGCTCCAGCATTGGGGAGGCAGCTTGAAAGGCACCAGAGACATACAGGGAAGAACTGAGTTGTTTGGCATTGAGGTGAGAGCTGGAGAGGCAGCTTTCTCCTGAACAAATTTGCTGTGAGAGGCCCTTGCTCCTTTGGTGAGCCTTTCACTGGGGCAGCAAATGGCAGCCATATCTGGGACTCCAGCAACCTGGCTCACACTGTTTGCCCTGCCCTGGTGATTTCCTGAGGCCCTGCCTGACCCACCTTCTGGCCCACCCAAGCTGTATCCAATGGTTTTACCATAGGATTGGCCTTTCTTGGATCCTGCTTCAGATTTTCCTAAAATATCTCAAACAAGCAGCACCTGGTCTCAGTGAGCCCCATTCCTCTCGTTAAGTGGCCCCAGGCCTGGCACTAGAAGCAGCCAGCCTTGGTTCACAGCTAGGCTTTTCCTGGGCACCTCCAAGCCCAGCACAAGAAGCAGCCATCTGCAGATCACTTTGTAGTTTATGCCGGGTGGCCCTGGGTAGAACACAGGCAGAGGCTGACCTTGCCCCAGAGCCAGCACACCCAGTGGACAGCTGCAGACCACATCGAAGCACCACCACCCAATCACCTCCACAAGTGAGACAATGGGTTGACTCAGTGGATACCAGAGGCCTGCTGAAGTAAGTCTTGCTCTGTGTGGTGGGCCCCTACATGACTGATCCTCCAAGGTAGTCAGAGGCCTGTTGTCAGTGGGCACAGCCAGTCCTTGCAGCTGATCAGCCTAAGTAAATCCCTCCCATTGATGGGCCAATAGCAATCAAGGCTTAATTACAAGAGAAGGGTGTACAGTCCACACTAGGGGTGCACCTCGAGGGCCCAGCTGGGGTGATCAGGGAGGCTGTGCCACTGGATCCTATAGGACACCTATAACAATAGGCCACCCTATGAAACCTAGGAGACATAGCAACTCTACCTAATACATAGAAATAAACACAGGGAAGCAGCCTAAATGAGGAGACAAAGAAACATGTCCCAAGTGAAAGAACAGAACAAAATTTCAGGAAAAGAACAAAATGGAGATAAGCAATCAATCAGATGCAGAGTTTAAAACACTGGTTATAAGGATGCTCAAGGAACTTAGTCAGACCTTCACGGAACTTAAGGAGACCTCCAAGGAACTTAGTGAGAACATCAACAACATAAAAAAGGACCAGTCAGAAATGAAGGATGCACTAACTGAAATAAAGAATAATTTACAGGGAATCAGTAGTAGAGTAGGTGAAGTCAAGAAACAAACTGTCGAATTGGAATATAAGGAAGAAAAAAACACCCAATCAGAACAACAAAAAGAAAAAAGAATCCAAAAAAATGAGGACAGTGTAAGGAGCTTCTGGGACAACTTCAAGCGTACCAACACTAGCATCATGGGAGTGCCAGAAGGAGAAGAGAGAGAGCAAGAAATTGAGAACCTATTTGAAAAAATAATGACAGAAAACTTCCCTAACTTGGTGAAGGAAATAGACATACAAGTCCAGGAAGCACAGAGAGTCCCCAACAAGATGAACCCAAAGAGGTCCACACCTAGACACCAAGACACATCATCATCAAAATGCCAAAGGTTAAAGACAAAGAGAGAATCTTAAAAGCAGCAAGAGAAAAGCAGATAGTTACCTACAAAGGAGCTCCCATAAGACTGTCAGCCAATTTCTCAAAAGAAACTTTGCAGGCCAGAAAGGAGTGGCAAGAGATATTCAAAGTGATGAAAAGCAATGGCCTACAACCAGAATAGCTTTACTCTACCCTGCAAAGCTATCATTTAAATCTGATAGGCATATAAAGAGTTTCCCAGACAAGAAAAAGCTAAAAGAATTCATCACCACCAAACCAGTGTGGGGTTGTGGGGGGTGGAAGATGGACATTTTTACAATACTGTGTTAATGCATTCTTGGCAACGTGATCAGCCTAGGAGCATTGAGGCTTCATTTGCATATGAATAGAGGTTTGTTATCTTTTGGCTTCAAAGTCTCTTCCCCATAAAAAGCATGAGACAAAGCTAGGCTTTATGGTTTGCAGAGACGCCATCTCAAGGAAATATTTTACATAAATCCACTTATAACCTGGGGAAACGAAACTACTAATAAATGGGACTGTGTCCTAAGCTCTGGAGTGTTTTGCTCCCTTGCAAAGCTCCCTCTCACTCCAAGCAGTGTGTGTGTGCTTGAAGGTTCCTTGCATTGCACTGATGCCTGCAGGCCCCAAGACAGCAACCAGTATTATATAAAATGTTGAAGGATCTTCTTGAAGGAGAACACAAATATGAACAATAAAATGGCAGTAAATACATATCTATCAACAATGAATCTACAAACAAAATGAGCAAGCAGAACAGAAAAAGACTCATAGATATAGAGAAATTTTTGTTGCTTGCCAAATGGGAGGGGGCTGGAGGGATGGGTGAAAAAGATGAAGGTATTAAGAAGTACAATTTGGTTGTTAGACTGATGAACCTCAAAGGGAATGGGGGAGGGAGGGTAGGATGAGATAAACCAAAGAACTTCTGTGCCTATATGCATATCCAGTGGACACTGACAATAGTGAGTGGAAGGCAGGAGGGGAGCAGGATTGGGGATGAGGGTGTCAATGGAGGAAAAAATGGGAGACATCTATAACACATTCAACAATAAAGACAAGAAAAAGTGAAGGGATTAAGAAGTACTAATTGGTATTTACAGATTAGTCACAGGACGTAAAGTATAGCATAGGGAATATGGTCAATAATATTGTAAAAACTATGTATGGTGTCAGTGGGGACTGGACTTACTGGGGGGATCATTTTGTAAGTTATAGAAATGTCTAACCACTAAGCTGTATACTAATCACTAAGCTGAAACTAATATAATATTGAATGTCAAATGTAATTGAAAAAAAGGGAGAAGAGCCACAGTCCAGGGGGCAAGGTTTATAATTTACATTGCATGCCCACGTAGAGCTCATTGGAAAGGTAACATCCAAAGAAAGACCTCATTGAGGACAGGTAAGCGAGCCATGGGCATATCTGGGGAAAAGTATTCCAAGTATGAAAATCAGCAACTAGAAATACTCTGAGGTGAGATGGTGCCTGGCCCATTGCAGGAGCATTAAGGGGGCCTCTGGAGCTAGACTGGGCCAGGTGGGGAAGGGATGGTAGGTGATAAGTTCAGAGATATCAGGAGACTAGATTTGTGGGGCACTTACAGTCATAGCAGGTGTATTAGTCAAGGTTCTCCTGATAAATAGAAACAATAGTGTGTGTGTGTGTGTGTGTGTGTGTGTGTGTGTGTGTGTGTGTGTGTGTAGAAAGAGAGAGAGACTTATTTTCAGGAATTGGTTCATGCAGTTGTGGAGGCTGGCAGTCCAAACTCCACAGGGTAGGCTGGCAGACTGGAAACCCAAGGGAAAGGTGCGGTTTGAGTCTGAAGACAGTCTGCTGAAAACACTGTCTCTTCTTTGGAAGAAGTCAGTCTTGTTCTTAAAGCCCTCAACTAATCAGATGAGGTCCAGAGACTTTATGTGCAATCTACTTTACTCAGAGTCTGCTAATTGCAATGTTAATCCCATCCAAAAAAATCTTCATAGAAACATCTAAAATATGGCATCGAAGGACCTGGAGAGTATTATGCTAAATGAAACAAGCCAAGCAGAGAAAGACAAATATCACATGATCTTATTTATTTGTGGAATATAATGAATTAAACAAACTGAGGAACAAAATTGACCCAGAGACATAGAGGTGGGGTACAGACTGACAAGAGGAGGAGGGGTTGCGGGGGAGGAGAGATAAACCACAGAACTTATATGCATGTATGCATGACCAATGGACATGGACAACAGGGCTGGGGATGGGGGGGGATGGGGAGGAGGGTGTCAATGGGGGAAAAGGGAGAAACATCTGTAACAAAAACAAATTAATAAAAAAATAAATAAAATAAAGTAAAAAAAGAAAAAAGAAACATCTAAAATAATGTTTGACCAAATATCTGGATACTATTATCTAGCCAAGTTAACACATAAAATTGATCACCATAGTAGAGTTTCTGGTTTTCAGACTGAGTGATTTGGGAACCCATGGAAAGGTATTCAATAGAGGAAAAGCACTAGCGTACTTAATTTTATTATTGTTTCTTTAAAAATACCTAGATTTTTTTAGGTTTAAGTGACATACAATATACTCCATATATTGAATAGTTTTGACATATGTATACACCCATGAAACTATCACTACAAGCTGTCAAGATCATGAAGATTCCCCAAGCCTACCTCCTGCTCCCTCTGTTCCTAGTATCTGCCCCCAGGGGAATCATTGATCTGTTTCTGTCACATCAATCAGTTTGCACCTTCTAGAAGTTTATCTAAATGGAATCACAGAATATATTCTTTGATTGCTGCCTTCTTTCACTCAGCATAAGCATTTTGAGATTCATGTGTAATGTAATATGTATCAATACATCTTATACTCTTTTTGAGCATCAGTTCATTCTTTTTATTGACAAGTAGTATTCCATTATATAGATCTACTACTGCTTTTCTGCCCATTCATCTGTGGATGGACATAGGGATTGCCCCTAGCTCCAAACCTAATTTTTATTATACTCCAGTACTTTTGACATCTACCTACCATTTTATTGCATTAAAATTTGTTCTCAGCCCCCCCTCCACTTGAATGTGTGTGCTCCATGAAGAATTTCTGTTTGTTTTATTCACTGCTATGTCTCCAGAGTATATATCACTGTCTTACTTTTGTGAGAACCTTAATAATTATTTAAGAGAATGAGTCAGTGAATGAACAAATGAGTTCATTCAACAATTACCAAGTGCCTGTTTGAGCTCTAGCTGATCCCTGGTGTTACACAGACGTTGACAATAACCCTGAGCGTTTATTAAGCTTCCGTTATGTGCTCATTTAATCATCCCTCCAACTTACATGAAGAGGATTATTATTATTTTCTCTTTGAAGAGCTCTAGGCTCAGAGATCTTTGATAAATTGCTCAGGCATACTCTCTTAGTAAGGGGGCGGAGCCCAGAGCCTTTCCCCTGAGCCTATAGACTCAATCCCCTACCCCTGAATGAGGCACAGACCCTCCCCGACAGGCCCCCACAGAGGAGTGGAGTGGGGAGACCAGTACATTGGAGGGCTTTGTGTTCTAACGGATGTCTGTGCAGTGTTTGGGAGCCTGCTGCAGCCCGAGCACTGCCTGGGCCGTACCCTGCTGTGCAGAGCAGCTGAGATTGTGATGCAGGGGCCACGGACAACTGGGAGCCTCCTGCTTCCCACCTGGAGACTTGACCAGAAGCCCGAGGTATCACTGGCATCAAGGACACTTTCTCCTGTGACCCCAGTTGCAGCTCAGCCCCTCTGGCCCCTAAACATATTCCTTCCCAAGGGGCAGGAGGATGTTGGCAATTATCCCAGTTGACTGCTGCTCTAATCAGGGACTTGGGGTTGTCTCCCTCTGGGGTCTCCTTCTGATGGTAAAAGGAGATCTCTGCCCATTGTGTTGAAGCTGCTGAACAGACATGAAGGTCTATAAGGTCCTCAGGCCACCAAGGTTTGATCTCTTTCCTTTAATCCTAGGTCTCCTACGCCGAAAGTGAGGATTGGGAAACATCACGAAGCACAAGGTTGTCAGAACTCGTAACCCTGGTATACATCAGAAGGGTGTGCTGACCATCTCATAATGCTGCTTGATTAAATTCCTGATTTGGCTTTATTTGGATAGTTAGACTGTCATAAAAATAATGGCTAGCCCTGGCTGGTTTGGCTCAGCGGTTAGAGCGTCGGCCTGCGATCCAGAGAGACCCGGGTTCGGTTCCCACTAGGGGCACGTGCCTCGGTTGCGGTTTGTCCCCGGCCCTGGTTGGGTCGTGCGGGAGGCAGCCACCGATGTGTCCCTTTCATGTCGATGTTTCTCTCTCTCTCTCTCTCTCTCTCTTCCTCTCTCTACCTCCCACTCTATCTGAACAAAAAATGGAAAAATGTCCTCGGGTGAGGATAAAAAAATAAATAAATAAATAATCGCTAAAATTTTGTGTGTTTATTTTATGCGGGATACTGTTCTTAGATATTAATGTGTCTTCAATTAGAATCTTATTCTTATCTATTGGAATGTGTGATACTGGTATCTTCACATCACAGTGGCACCACATGAGGCCAAGGGCGATTCAGCTCAAGTCATCCACCTAGAAAGCGGTGGGGCCTGACCCACAGCGCAAGGGATGAGGCTGCGGGCCTTACCTTCAGCCAGTCCTTGTCAGGTGTTCGCAGAGGGTCGGGGCTGAGGAAAGAGGTCCTCTGTGTCCCATTTATTCCTGCTTCTTCAATTAGTGGCATAGTGCCAGGAATCTGGATGATTAATAGTGACTTTACAGTAGAGTAACCTGGCAGATGCCACCTTAATCAATTGACCAAGATTAAAATCTCCAGTAATTAGACAAATTGATGATAGCAGCCACCTTATGATAATATGCGCTGTGGTACACCTGTCAACGATGCAGATCCCAAATCTCAGACATATCTGTACCTACACAAGAACAAAGCAAACATGGTTAAATAGTTACTTCTCGGGAATCAGAGTAAAAGGCATATGGAAATTTCTTTGCCTAATGTTTACTTTTCTAAGTCTGAAATGATTTCTGAATAAAATGATTTTAAAAATCTGGTGTCTATGCCCTGGCCGGTTTGCTCAGCGGTTAGAGCGTCAGCCTGCGGTCCAGAGAGACCCGGGTTTGTTTCCCACTAGAGGCATGTACCTCGGTTGCAATTTGTCCCTGGCCCTGGTTGGTCGTGCGGGAGGCAGCCACCGATGTGTCCCTTTCACGTCGATGTTTCTCTCTTCCTCTCTCTCCCTTCTACTCTATCTGAAGAAAAAATGGAAAAATGTCCTCGGGTGAGGATAAAAAAAAAATCTTTTGTCTATAATAACTCCATAAGAAAGACTAGAATATCCTACAGCACATCATTAAATTTAAAGTTGGCCACCAGGCAGACAATTATGATCCTCCAAAATGTCCTCTTTGTAGCCCTTGTCAGAGACAGATATGAACTGCTGAGCCATGGGCAGGACACAGGGAGGTAATGCTATAGAGTGTTACCCCTTCTCATTGAGAGTTTACAGTCTCTATGATAAAAACTGTAAAGACAATTTTACACCAAGAAACAAAGCGTGTGTATAGAATGAAACAAATCGGCATATTTGCCACCCACAAACTGGCACAAGTATGTGTAACTAGAAAGTATTCTCTATACCAATGTTGCTAGATATTCTCCAGGTGCCCTTCCAGGTCATTCTCCAGCCTTCTGCATCCTGTTTCGTGTCAGGAGCCTGACCTTCAGGGGCTGCATCAAGTGGGCTCCCTGGCTTTTTGGATTCAGCCAATGGGAAGCACAAGCAAGAGATTGAAAGGCAGGAGAGAGGGGCTGGGGCATTTATTCCCCTGTCCTCCCTGCTGGGCCGTGGGGTGACAGTAGTGTCCACAGCTCCTGTTTAGGGCTCCTCTCACACCGACACCTCTCACCAGCACACGTGGCTGTGAGGGCCACTCCCTCCCCTCGCACCTGTTCTCCCCTGTTGCTAGCCTTCACCATCCCTTAAGAGTTTCCCTCAAACTTGCCAACACCTTTCTAAACAAGCCATTATTATCATTTCTTTTTAAGAATCCTTTGTCCCAGCTGGAGCAATGCCCAAGAAGAAAGGAGTCCAGGGCATGACTGGAATCAGGACACTGTCCCTCTGTCTCCAGGATACAGCTCCCCAAAGGGCAGTCAGAAATAGGCCAATTAGCTTGTGGTGGCTCCTCCCTGACCCAGAAGCTTGGGGACTTTGTTTCAGTCCTCACTTTGGGAATTCAAACATTATCTTTTTGCTCATTACTCTGGAGTTGGTTAAGAAACATGAACATCTATAGCAGTGCTGAGACCACAGATGTTTCTCCTTTTGGTCTGAGTCTCCTGAAGAGAAGCTGAGAATTGGGCAACAGTTTGGAGCAGAAGGGTCTGAATTCACCAATGACGGGCACAGGTCAGAGGAGCTGGAAATCTGCACTTGGCGATGGATCAGCCTGTGTGCTGGTGGGTTCATGTATGAGACTCTGCATCCATGACTGTGGGTGTCTGCATGTACTGTGTATGCTGTGTACCTGCTGTGTGATAGTTGCATGGGTGTGTGTGCTGAGTATCTGACTCCCAGCCTGACTCTTTTCCTGAGTTAGACCTAATCTGGGCCCTGTTTCAGTGCATGTAGACAAGTTATGAGCCTCCTTGGGTGTGGCCAGGGACTCCTGATTCATGCCTGTGATGGTCAACACTGGTATCACGGCTGAGCACCGGGAGTGAGACTGTTGTCTCTGCTGCTGGACGAGAAGATGCCCGACCTCATGGGGAACCAAGGTCAGGTCAGAGAGGGCTCAGAACCCTGCTCAGCAGTGTGTGCTGGGGCACAAGTGAGCTGTGCTTGTGGGTGACACACTCGTGTGTGGGAGCAAGAAGGTGTGTTGTTTGGTTTTCTCTGTGTGTATGTGACCATGTGTGTGTGACCATGTGCATGGGGCATTGTTGCTGGTTTAATGACTGTCCTGAGACTAAATAGGCTTAACTGCCCCATGCTGACTGCCTCCTCCAGGAAGGGGATGGTCAGAAGGGGGGAAGCATGCCTGTCATCAATAGGAGGGTGTGTGCTGCTTGTTGTAGTGAGTCATGGCTGGGTGTGCATATGTGTCTTTGATGTGTGTTTCTTCTGAGATTTTTGAATTGTTTGTGGCCTTGTGTGGTTTTGGTGACCTTGTGTACACTGTTTGAGTTGAGTGTTTACCAGGTGTGCCATGAGTCCGGTGTGTTGATGCGCATTGTGAGTGTGTTTGTGGGTGAGTGGTGCATTGTTGAGTGTTGGGCATGTCTCACTCTGTGTTACTTATGACTTGTATGTATGCATATGAGTGTTTTTTAGTTGAACCACATATTCCTCATCTTCCCCTTAGGATGGGGACGTGGTCACAGGTGACAGGAATCCTCACATCACCAGTGTGTGTGTGTGTGTGTGTGTGTGTGTGTGTGTGTGTGTGTGTGTGTGTGTCTGGGCCTTCTAGTTTGCCCCAATGACCTCAAATGCTTCCTTTGGTGCCCTTCTTCTGGATCACCATTGGCAGATAACCACACTCTAAGCAACTCGCTGCATCTGCAATGGACCTGCCATGCTTCTCACATACCTGAGTGTGACTGCGTCATTCAGAGTGTTGTTTTTTAACACTTGCACTTAATGTCTCAGGCAAAGAAACATTAGGTGTCATGCTGTATGAGGTTAGAGTGCAGAAGTGCCGCCAAATGGTGGGGAGCCTTGAGAAAGTCACTTAACTCATTGGCCTCTGTTTCAATCTATAAAAGGGAAGGAATGACACCTGCCTCATGAAACACAGACCCTCATCAAACGTGTTTTTAAACAAACGATAACGAATGTAAGGGTCTTTTATCAATTGAAAAACATCAATACAAATGAAGGGAACTATCTGTTTTGAAATAGTTTGTGGAATATTCTGATTTCAGAGCTATTCTGGCATCAAGTGGTTTTAAGTGAGTTTAAGTGTCCACCCATTTCTGGAGTGTCCGGGAGTGTACAGCTGTGGGTCAGGGGGACACGGCAGGTGCATAGGAGGAGTGTGACTGCGCTCCAACAAGGCCACTCAGCTCTGCAGTCTCACGTTACCTTAAGGCAGAAACAACTGACACCAGTTAGCAGAGGCTCATCTTCTATTTCTGCCACAGTGAATCTTATGTTTGGCTCTGACCTAGTGCAGAAAGTATCCCTCCATGCTCATCAAGATGCAAACATAACAGTGGGGACCTCGCTTTTCCTGTTCACAGCTGCATCTCAGTCTTAGTAGAGGTCCCGACACTGACTTGATGTTCACTAAACAATGGTGATGAAACAGTGAACGGCCTCTTGCTTCTGTGCAATGAGGTCTTATTGGCTGCTTTAGGGGTGTGATGATTCCTGGAACAGACAGGGATAGAGGGAAGATGCATGAATCCACAGGTGTGAGAAGTTAATAAGAGTGTAGTTAAAATTCATGTCCCGGAGAATTACAGCATGAAATGTGATGGTCCTGGTTATCCTTTCTAGGTTCCTGAGATCCTCAAACCATCTTCATCCCCAGCAGAAGGAGAGCAGCATGAGGCCTGAGAACCAGAGCAGCGTGTCCGAGTTCCTCCTCCTGGGGCTCCCCATCCAGCCAGGGCAGCAGGACGTGTTCTTCTCCCTGTTCCTGGGCATGTACCTGACCACGGTGCTGGGCAACCTGCTCATCATCCTGCTCATCAGGCTGGACTCTCGCCTGCACACGCCCATGTACTTCTTCCTCAGCCACTTGGCCTTCTCTGACATCTCTCTTTCCTCTGTCACTGTCCCAAAGATGCTCATGAACATACATATTTGTCAACAGTCCATCTCCTATGTGGGATGCTTCTCTCAGTTGTGTTTTTTCATACTCTTTGCTGGTCTTGACAATTTCCTTCTGGCAGTAATGGCATATGACAGGTATGTGGCCATCTGTCACCCTCTGCACTACACCACCATCATGCGGGAGGGGCTGTGCACACTGCTGGTGGCTGGCTCCTGGGTGGTTTCCTGTGGCAGTGCCCTATTGCACACCCTCCTCCTTTTCCGACTGTCCTTTTGTGCTGACATTATCATCACCCACTTCTTCTGTGACCTCACTGCACTCCTGAAGCTGAGCTGCTCAGACATCTCCCTCAGTGAACTGGTCATCTTCATTGAGGGAGGAGTGCTTCTATTCCTGCCTTTAGGTATTGTTTTGGGGTCATATATCCGTATAGGGACCATCATCCTGAGGGTCCCCTCCACAAAGAGACTCTTTAAAGCCTTTTCTACCTGTGGCTCCCACCTCTCTGTGGTGTCTTTATACTATGGGACAGTTGTAAGTGTTTACTTTTTCTCCTCATCATGGGATTCCAAACACATAATTGCTTCGGTTATGTATGCGGTAGTTACCCCCATGCTGAACCCCTTCATCTACAGCCTGAGGAATAGAGATATAAAACAGGCCTTAGAAACGTGTGTCAATAGTGTTAAGTTCTTTAAGTGACAATCATGAAATCCTTTTGTTGCAGTCAGGAGCACAGTGAGAAATGTCTCCTAAAATTATTATATGATCGACATCTCCAAATACCTTTTTTTTTTATTATTAATCTTCAACCAAGGATATTTTTTCCATTTATCTTCAGATAGAGTGGGAAGGAGGGAAAAAGGGAGAGGGAAAGAGAGAGAAACATCGATGTGAGAGAGACATTTTGACTGGTTGCCTCCCACATGACCCCAACCAGGGCCGGGGACTGAACCGCAACTGAGGTACATACCCTTGACCAGAATCAAACCCGTGACTCTTTGGTCTGTGGGTCGATGCTCTAACCACTGAGAAAACCAGCCAGGGCAACATCTCCATGTAACTTTAACAGAATATGTATTCTCTTTCATGTAGAAGTGCTGTTAATAAGTCACCTTGGACAAGTTTGCTACTTGGATTGTTAATAATTCTTCATTCCCAATGGAAAGTTTTCACTTGTTCATCATCTCATAAGACATATGCAAAGTCTTATGTAAAACATGTTGCACTATTATAATTCTGATTTTCTCCTTTGAGATATGTCCACTTTTGCTCATGTATTTTTATACTATGTCATTGAGGACACACTGATTTAGCATCATGATCCGTACCTGGTGAACTTCCTATTTTGTGTTTTTTTAACTGATTCTTTTATGCCTGCTTTCGTTAGCTTCAAGGGGATTGTGCACCTCTCTTCCCAACTCACAACCAGTGACATTATGTTGGTAGATTGCAATCAGCTGTGATGAGAATAATTACACAGTGGAACCTTGTTTCTCGAACTTAATTTGTTCTGGAAGGCTGTTTGAGATGTGATTTGTTAGACACCTGCATTATTTTTCCCCATTAGAAATCATGTACGTTGAAGTAATTCATTCCAGACCCCCAAATGATTCTGTTTTAACCTTTTTAAATCTACAGTACATATATAATGTACTGTTTAATCTGTAAACAAACACTTCCGTTCTTAAATTAATCGAACATGCCCTTACTGGCCCTAAACGAATCACTTTCCGCCCTCCTTCCAGGGTGTCTTCAGGAGGTCAGCATGCGGCATCTTCACTTTTTCACGCATCCCTGCCTCCGGAATGCTGTCACCAGCTAACTGCTTTTCGTTCATCCAAACCAATGGCAGTTTTTCTACCTCTTCAATTGCCTGTGATCATTGTTTCCTTTACACCCTTAGCAACATTAGCACTCTTGATGTTTTAAAATTGTGCTAATCATCCATTTCTCCAGTAACAAAAGCAAAAAACAAAAACAACCACCAAAAACTCACAAAAATATTCACAGCACAATTTCCACAGTTGTTAAGAAACAAAGTTTAACTGTAAAAGGACTCATACTGACTCATTCTCCACTTTGTGGCCTGGGAGACACTTTGTATCATGCTGATGTATCAGCGTGAAAGGGTTGCCAGGTCAAGACCAAAATTCAAACCCAGACATTTTTTTCTGTGAACAACTTGGTGGAGAACCGAATTGTTCGAAATGGGAGATGTTTGAGAACTGAGTTTTGACTAAACTATGAAAATTGGCTTGTGGCACAAAGCAAGAGTTTGTAAAAAGAGAGAGAAAGACTTTTAAAAATGCATTTAACAGCACACTACTAACAATGGGTCCTACCTTAATACCTCATCTACTTCTGATATTAGTATAGATACTTCATAGCTAAATCTATAGATATAGATATAGATACATATACAGATATAGATAGACATAGATATAGACATAAACAAACATAGTCATAGATATAGACATAGACATAGTCACAGACACAGACACAGACACAGACACAGACACAGACACAGACACAGACACAGACACAGACACAGACATAGACATAGACATATACATGGACATAGATACAGACATAGACATAGATAAAAATAGATACAGGTAAGACATAGATACATATAGAGATAGAGACACTAGTACAGTACAGGTAGTAAAGATGCAGCTTTCTTGTGGTTGGTGTTTACATGGCATTTCTTTTCCATCACTTTAAACTTTTCTATGGTCTTATATCTGTGAGGTGTTTGTTGTTAACAGTGTAAAGTTGGATCTTGCTCTTTTTATGTAGAACCATAATTATGATATTTCTGGAGATTTTTATTTACTGACATAATGTAATCATAATACATTTAAATTTATATTTTGCACATTACTGACTTTATTTGATATATTTGTTTTATATTTATTCTCTTTTGTCTTCCTCTCTTTTGATTAATTAAATGTATACTTTGTTATTCCATTCCTCCTCTATTAATTTATTAATCATACATTGTTATTATACTATAATTATTTTCTGTGCTTTGTGCAGAGATTACTTCTTACTTGCTCTTTCATTTTTAAAGTATAGTTTAATATTCAAAACATAAAATTTATCATTTTAGCCACTGGAGGTATACAATTCAGTGGCATTTAGGATACTCATCACCAACATCTCATTCTAGGATCCCTAAAGAAAACTGTATAGAACCGCAATGCAATTGAGTGCTTTGCAGCTGTGATAAAGTAAGAACAAAGATATCTATGAATCAATATGGAGAAAGATCAGGATATATTGGTATATAGGGGGAAAAAGCAATGTGTAAAAGGACATTTATAACATGCTACTTTCTATGTAAAAATGAAGGGAAATATACATATGTCTACCCATTTGAGAAAAACGAAACACAGGAAGAAGAAATCATAAACTAATGAGATTGTTTACCGATAGGAGGTGGGGCAGAAGAGATGGGAGGTGAGTAGAATTAGTTGTGTAGTTCTGACTATGTTGACTTTTGCCACTAAAAGTAAACAGAAGAGGTGGTGACTAAAACAAAATAGAATAAAACAAAACAAATGAACCTAAATATATTTCAAATTAATACCATAATTAGACTAAAAGGGAAAATAAAATAAGAAACCTAAGTAATTCTTGAACCCAGAATTTTGTCTACATACTCTCACAATAAAAAACACTGGAAACAGAAACTTAAGCTATACTTCATGTCTCATTAACAGGATATGCATTCCAGCTTCTGAAACATCTCACATTGTATCCAAAGATTCAGCAAATAAGTAAACATTAAGGAAAAGTGAGTGACTCCTCACTCTGGGGAAAGGAGAGGCTGGAAAGGTCTCCATGGTGTCAAACTAGAATTGGAGATACCAGTTGAAACTCATGGGTTTCCAAGTGTCCATCAATAGATGAGTGAATAAAAAAGCTGTGGTACATATACACCATGGAATACTATGCAGCTGTAAGAAAGAATTATCTCTTATCCTTTGAGATGACATGGAGGGATCTGGAGAGTATTATGCTAAGAAAAATAAGTCAATCAGAGAAAGACAAATATCACATGATCTCACTTATTTGTGGAATATAATGGGAAAAATAAGCTGACAAACAAAATAGACCCAGAGACATTGAAGAAGGGTACAGACTGACAAACCTCAGAAGAAGGGGTCGGGGGAGATGGAAGAGATAAACCAAACAACTCATATGCATATAGGCATAACCAAAGGACATAGACAACAATGCCGAGTATCAATGGGGGAAAAATGAGAAACATCTGTAACAAAAATAAATTAGTAAAAAAAAATGTATACAGCCTGGCCAGTGTGGCTCAGTGGTTGAGTGTCAACCCATGCACCAAGAGGTCAGTTCAATTCCCACTCAGGGCACATGCCCAGGTTGTGGGCCTGATCCCCAGTGGGGGACATGCAGGAGGCGGCCAATCGATATTCTCTCTTATCAATGTTTCTATCTCTCTTTCTCTCCTTTCCTCTTTCTCTAAAATCAATAAAGAAAAAATATTTTTAAAAAATCTTTTAAAAAAAAGTATACATAGATTGCAATGTATAGGTTATATATCAACATCTATTCTGTTTCCATCCCCCATTCTTTCTGTCCCTCTCCTGACCCACCTCCTGTGGGTAAACTTTCCTTTAGTGTCTTAGCTTCTAGTTTTTTATATTTGTGTCTCTCTTTTCTTTTAAATCCTCACCTGAGAATATATTTTTTAATTTATCTTCAGATAGAGTGGGAGTGGGGTGGGGAGAGAAACTTTGATGTGAGAGAGACACATCGACTAGTTGCCTCCTGCATGACCCTGACCAGGGCTGGGGACTGAACTGCAAAAGAGGTATGTGCCCTTGAATGGAATCAAGCCCGTGACTCTTTGGTCTTTGGGCTGATGCTCTAACCATTGAGAAAAACTGACCAGGGCATTTTGTTTCTCTTTTATACATCTTTCCCAGTTGGCTTCTCTGAGAGTAATGAAGACACTTAAGCTACAAAATGAATCACAGCAGTAATGGATTATAACCCAGAGAATAAAAAAACATGAGTCTATAATGATGTAAATAAATACATACATACATACATATATACACACTGCGAGGGGAATGTGGATAAGTTCCTTCTTATAGAAGAATATCATCTCACACCTGTCAGAATAGCTACTATCAATAAATCAACAAACAAGTGCTGGCAAGGATGTGGAGAAAAGGGGATAGTGCTGTTGGGAATGCAGATTGGTGCAGCCACTATAGAAAACAGTATGGGGTTTCCTCAAATAATTAAAAATGAAACTGCCTTTACCAAGCAATACCACTTCTGGGAATATATCCTAAGAATCCCAAAACACCAATCAGAAAGAATATATGCAATCCTATGTTCATAGCAGCATTATTTACAAGAGCCAAGATCTGGAAAGAGCCCAAGTGCCCATCAGCAGATGAGTGGATAAAAAGCTGTGGTACATCTACACAATGGAATATTATGTAGCTGTTAAAAAAAAACACACACACACAAAAACTCTTACTCTTTGTGACAGCATGAATGGACCTGGAAAGTATTATGCTAAGCAAAATAAGCCAGTCATAGAAAGTCAAATATACCACACGATCTCACTTATAGGTGGAATTTAATGAACAAAATAAACTGACTAACAAATGGAACCAGAGGCATGGATGCATAGAATAGACTGGTGGGAGCCAGAGGGGATGAGGGTGGGATGACTGGATAAAGCAGGTGAAGAAATTATCTAAAGAACATATATGCATACCCCATGGGCACGGACAATAGTTTACTGAAAGCCATCAAAGGGGGTGGCAGGAGTATGTGGAGGTGTGCAAAGGGGGGAAATGGAGTATCTCTGGAATAATGTCAACATTAAAAATTTTTAATAAAAAAGACTACAACTAGATCGATTCCAAAATGGCAGCGAAGTGAATAGAAGCTACATAGACCATTACCCAGGACCAAACTGGAATTACAACCAAAATAAAGACAAATCATTGGGAAAAAGCAACAGAAAAGCAGCTGGAGAAGACCTATATAACCAGGGACAGGAAAAAAGGACACTGAATCAAGTCTGATTGGATCTGCGGAGGCACAAGAAGGTGGGTGAGAGCCCATGGACAGCAGCTGTTTTAGCTGTGAGCAGCTCCCTCAGGGTTAAAATGCCAAGCCGGCTCCACAGCACAGAGGGCTGGGACAATGCACCAAATTAGCTACAGCCACTCACCTTGGGCTCTGGCAGAGGGAGGGTGGACTGGTCTGGAACTGTATGGAGAGACTCTGGATTTGGAGGGCACTGGGAGTTTTTTTGCTGAATCACTCCCTCATAGGATAGTAGATATCTTACTCAAAGAGCTCCTTCCTAGAGTCCCAGGGAGAAGCAACAGGCCTCCCTCAGAAATTTAACACCACCCAGCTGGGCCAGAGAAATGCAAAGTGAGGCTCATTAACAGCCAGCATCTGCCCCACCCTCTGGAAATCGTCTTACCCTGAACACCTGAGGGAGTTTTTCACTCAGCTGAGAGCTACAACCCAAGGCTCATCAAGTAACTGAGAGTAATAGCCTCTAGGCAAAAAGCTAGAGGATAACTGAATCTTTCCTGCACTTGCAAATCTACCCAGGGAAGTAAGACATGATAGTGGTGTTTAACGTGGGTCCTCCCACACTGATCCAAACCCAGTAGAGGGAGCCACAAATAGCAGAACACCAACACCCACAGGGAAAATTTGGCAGGCTCCAAACCCACTGAGATAGCCAAAATGGTGAAACAAAGAAACAAATCCCAAATGAAAAAACAAGAGGACTCTACTGAGGATGAGATAAATGAAATGCAGTTAAGCAAGTTATCAGAGATAGAGTTCAGAGGCACGATCTTGAGGAAGCTCAACAGTATAAGTAAAGAGCTCAACACCATGAGTAAAGATATAGAAACATTGAAAACCAACCAAATAGAAATGAAGAATGACATAGCAGAAATAAAGAACACATTACAAGGAATAACAAGCAGAGTAGAGGAAGCTGAGCACCAGATTAGTGAATTAGAAGACAGGGTAGAAAAAAATCACCCAATCAGAAAACCAAAAGGAAAACAACAACAATAATAATAACAACAACAACAACAAAAAAAAAAGGAACACAGCTTAAGAGAACTGTGGGACAACTGGAAACATAACAACATCTGCATCATAGCAGTTCCACAACAAGAAGTAAATCAGCAAGGGTTAGAAAATATATCTGAAGAAATTGTGACAGAATACTTCCCTGATTGGTGAAAAAAAAAAGGCATTCAAGTTCAAGAAGCACAGTGAGCCCCAAGTAAGAAAAACCCAAACAGACCCCAAACAGGCCCACATGAAGACACATCATAATTAAAATGCCAAAAATTAAAGACAAAGAGAGAATCCTAAAGGCAGCAAGAGATAAGCAATAGTCTACCTACAAAGGAACCCCCATAAGGCTATCAGCTAACTTCTCAATAAAAAAACTACAGGCCAGAAGGGAATGGCATGAAGTAATCAAGGTAATGAAAAACAAGGATCTGAAGCCAAGACTACTTTACCCAGCAAGGCTATCATTGAAAATAGAAGGTGAAATAAAGGGCTTCCCAGACGAAAAAAAAAAAAGCTAAAAGAATATATTAGCACCAAAATAGCATTGCAAAAAATGTTAAAAGGACTGCTGTAATTAGTAGAAGAAATAGGAAGAAAAATATAACCACACTGAACAAAAGTGGCAATAAATAAGTACATATCAATAATAACTTTAAATGTAAATGGATTGAATGCTCTGATAAAAAGACACAGAGTAGCTGATTGGATAAAAAAGCATGACTCATATATATGTTGTTTACAAGAGACTCACCTCACAACAAAGGACTCACATAGGTTGAAAGTAAAGGGATGGAAAAAAATATTCCAAGCAAATGGAGAAGACAAAAAAGCTGGGGTAGCAATACTCATATCTGATAAAATAGATTTCAAAATGAAGGCTGTAACTAGAGAAAAAGAAGGCCACAACTTAATATTGAAAGCATCTATCCAACAGGAAGATATAACCTTGGTAAACATATATGTAGCCAATATAGGAGCACCAAAATATATTTAAATTCTTCTGGAGGACTTCAAAGGAGAAATTGACAGCAATACAATCATAGCAGAGGACTTCAACACCCTTCTAACATCACTGGATAGATCCTCTAGACAAAAAATTAACAAGCAAACAGAGGTTCTAAATGATGCACTAGATCAAATGGATTTAATAGATAACCACAGAGAATTACATCCCAAAACTGCAGAATTCACATTCTTCTCAAGTGAACATGGGACATTTTTAAAGATAGACCACATGTTAGGACACAAAGTAAGTCTGTACAAATCGAAGAAGATTGAAATCATATCAAGCATCTTCTCAGATCACAATGGCATGAAACTAGAATTCAATTACAACAAAAACATGTAAAGACATCTGAACACATGGAGGCTAAATAGCATGTTATTTAACAACAAATGGGTTACCAATGAGATTAAGTACGAAATTAAAAACTTCCTGGAAACCAATGAAAATGAACACACAACACAAAATCTATGTGATGCAGCAAAGACAGTCTTGAGAGGGAAGTTCATAGCACTACAGGCCTACCTCAAGAAACAAGAAAAATTCCCTATTGACTCTCTAACCCTACAACTTAAAGAACTAGAAAGAAAACAAAAAGAAAAACGCAGAGCAAGTAGAAGGAAAAAAATAGTAAAGATCAGAGCAGAAATAAAAGACATAGAGACTAAAAAAAAAAAAAACAGTTCAAAAGATCAATGAAACAAAAAGCTGATTCTTTGAAAAGATAAACAAGATCGATGGACCTTTGGCTAGACTCACCAAGAAACAAAAAAAGGGGACCTAAATAAAAAAAAAATCAGAAACAAAAGAGGAGAAGTAACAACTTACACCACAGAAATACAAATGATCATCGAAACATACTATGAACAACTATACGCCAACAAATTGGACAATCTAGGCAAAATGGACAAATTTCTACAAACATACAGTCTCCCAAAATTGAAGCGGGAAGACATAGAAAACTTCAATGAACCAATAACAAGAACGAACATTGAAGATGTAATTAAGAAACTCCCAGCAAACAAATGCCCAGGCCCAGATGGCTTCATGGGGGAGTTTTACCGAACATTCAAAGATCTAATACCCATTCTCCTCAAATTATTCCAAAAAATCCAAGAAGATGAGAGACTTCCAAACTCATGTTATGAGGCCAGCATAATCCTATTTCCAAAACCAGATAGACACTACAAAGAAAGAAAACTACAGGCCAATATCCCTGATGAATACAGATGCCCAAATCCTTAACAAAATATTAGCAAATCGGATCCAGCAATACATCAAAAAAAGTATTCACTATGACCAAGTGGGATTCATACCAGGGATGCAAGGCTGGTACAATATTCGCAAATCAATAAATGTGATACATCACATAAACAAAATGAAAGATAAAAACCATATGATCATATCAACAGATGCTGAAAAAGCATTTGACAAAATCCAGAACCCATTTCTGATAAAAACGCTCAGCAATGTGGCAATAGAGGGATCATATCTTGACATAATAAAAGCCATATATGAAAAACCTACAGCGAACATCATACTCAATGGGCAAAAACTAAAAACATTTCCCTTAAGAACGGGTACAAGACAGGGATGTCCACTTTCGCCACTCTTATTTAACATAGTACTGGAACTCTTAGCCACAGCAATTAGACAAGAAGAAAAAATAAAAGGGATACAAATGGGAAAGGAGGAAGTGAAACTGTCATTATTTGCAGATGACATGATATTGTACATAGAAAACCCTAAAGACTCCATCAAAAATCTACTACACTTAATAAATGAATTTGGCAAAGTAGCAGGAGGCAAAATTAATGTCAAGAAAATGATGGCATACTTATACACCAACAATGAACTTACAGAAAGAGAAACTAAAAAAATAACCCCATTTACCATTGCAGCAAAAAATTAAGATACCTAGGAATAAACTTAACCAAAGAAGTAAAGGATCTCTTCACAGAAAACTACAGGTCATAGAAAAAAAAATAGAGGAAGATATAAAAAAGTGGAAACACATACCTTGTTCATGGATTGGAAGAATTAACATCATTAAAATGTCCATACTAACCAAAGCTATATATAGATTCAATGCAATCCCCATCAAAACACCAAAGATATACTTCACAGAAATAGAACAAATACTCTAAAAGTTTATATGGAACAAAAAGAGGACCTGAATAGCCACAGCAATCTTGGAAAAGAAGAACAAAGTAGGAGGGATCACAATATCAGATATCACGTTATACTACAAAGACACTGTAATCAAAACAGCCGGGTACTGGTACAAGAACAGGCACATAGATCAATGGAACAGAACAGAGAACCCAGAAATTGACCCAAGACAATATGCTCAATTAATATTTGACAAAGGTGGCAAGAGCATACAGTGGAGTCGAGACAGCTTCTTCAATAAATGGTGTTGGGAAAATTGGACAGCTACTTGCAAAAAATGAAGCTAGACCATCAGCTTACACCATACACAAGAATAAACTCAAAATGGATAAAAGACTTAAATGTGACTCATGAATCCATAAAAATCCTAGAAGAAAATGTAGGCAACAAAATTTCAGACGTCATACGCAGCAGAACTTTCACTGATATATCACCTAAGGCAACAGAAACAAAGGGAAAAATGAACACATGGGACTACATCAAACTCAAAAGTTTCTGCACAGAAAAAGAAACAACCATCAAAGTGGAAAGGCAACCCACTGTATGGGAGAGCATAATTGCCAATGATATATCATATAAGGGATTAATTTCCAAAATATAGAGAGTGCTCATACATCTCAACAAAAGGAAGACAAAGCACCCATAAAAAATGGGCAGAGGAACTAAATAGACACCTCTCCAAACAGGACATACAAATGGCCAAGAGACATATGAAGAAATGCTCAACATCACTAATCATCAGAGAGATGCAAATTAAAACAACAATGAGGTATCACCTCACACCTGTCAGAATGGCCACCATCAGCAGATCATCAAACAAGTGCCAGCGAGGAAAGTGTGGAGAAAAGGGGACCTTGGTACACTGCTGGTGGGAATGCAGACTGGTGCAGCCACTATGGAAAACACTATGGTGTTACCTCAAAAAATTAAAAATTGAACTGCCATTTGACCCAGTGATCCCACTTCTAGGAATATACCCTAAGAAGCCTGAAATACCAATCAGAAAGAATATATGTACCCCTATGTTCAAAGCAGCACTATTTACAATAGCTAAGATCTGGCAACAGCCCAAGTGTCCATCAGTAGATGAGTGGATAAAAAAGCTGTGGTACATATACACAATGGAGTACTATGTAGCTGTAAGAAAGAAAGATCTGTTATCCTTTGAGACAACATTGAGAGACCTGGAAAGTATTATCCTAAGCGAAAAAAGCCAATCAGAGAAAGACAAATATCACATGATCTCACTTATATTCTGTGGAATATAATGAACTAAACAAACGGATGAACAAAATAGACCCAAAGTCATAGAAGTAGGGTACAGACTTACAGTCCTCAGAAGAGAAGGTGGGAGGGGAGGGAAGAGATATAACCACAGAATTAATATGCATGTATGCATAACCGATGGATATAGACAACAAAACTTTGGACGGGGTAGGGGGGGGCATGGAGAGGAGGGTGTCAATGCAGGAAAAAGGAGAAACATCTGTAATAAAAATAAATCAATAAAAAAATAAAAAATAAGTTCATTCCTAGGTATCTCAAGTTTTGTGTTGCAATGATAAATGGGATTTTTTTTTTAATTTCTCTTTCTGAATGTTCATTATTGGTGTATAAGAATGCCATCAATTTCTGGAGGTTAATTTTGTATTCTGCTACTTTGCCAAATCATTTATTAAATCTAGATTTTTGATGGAGTCTTTAGGGTTTTCTATGTACAATAACATGTCATCTGTGAATAATGACAGTTTCAATTCCTTCCTTCCAATTTTGATACCTTTTGTTTTTTCTTCTTCTCTAATTGCTGTGGCTAAGACTTCCAGTACTACGTTAAATAAGAGTGGTGAAAGAGGGCATCCCTGTCTTGTTCCTGTTCTTAGGGGAAGTGCTTTCAGTTTTTGCCCATTGAGTATGATGTTGGTGGTAGGTTTTTTCTATATAGCTTTTATTTTGTTATGAGGTATGATCCTTCTCTTCTCACTTTGCTGAGCGTTTTTATCAGAAATGGGTGCTGAAGTTTGTCAAATGCTTTTTTAGGGTTCTATTGATATGATGATATGGTTTTTTGTTTTTTGTTTTTCTTATGTTTGAAAATTTCATTGTTTAATTTTAATTTTTTTTAATTTTATTAATTTACTTTTGTTGCAGATATTTCACCTTTTTCCCCAATTGACACCCTCCACTCCTGCCCTCCCCACCCCGTCCCCAGTTTTGTTGTCCATGTCCATTGGTTATGAGTACATGTGTACAAGTTCTGTGGTTCATCGCTCCCCTCCCCCACTCCCTCTTCTGGCAATTGTCAGTCTGTACCCTACTTCCACATCTCTGGGACTACCCTGTTCCTCAGACTGTTCTGTTCATTATATTCCAGAAATAAGTGAGATCATATGATATTTGTCTTTCTCTCTTGGCTTGTTTCGCTTAGGATAATAGTTTCCAGATCCTCCCATGTTGTCTCCAAGGACAAGAGATCTTTCTTTCTTACAGCTGCATAGTACTCCATTGTGTATATGAACCATAGCTTTTTTATCCATTCATCTACTGATGGACACTTGGGCTGTTTCCAGATCTTAGCTATTGTAAATAGCGCTGCTATGAACATGGGGGTACATATATTCTTTCTGATTGGTGTTTCAGTCTTCTTAGGGTATATTCCTAGAAGTGGGATCACTGGGTCAAATGGTAATTCAATTTTTAATTTTCTGAGGAAACACCATAGTGTTTTCCATAGTGGCTGCACCAGTCTGCATTCCCACCAGCAGTGTACTAGAATCCCCTTTTCTCCACACCCTCGCCAACACTTGTTGTTTGATGCTTTGTTGATGGCGGCTATTCTGACAGGTGTGAGGTGATACCTCATTGTTGTTTTAATTTGCATCTCTCTGATGATTAGTGATGTTGAGTATTTCTTCATATGTCTCTTGGCCATTTGTATGTCCTGTTTGGAGAGGTGTCTATTTAGTTCCTCTGCCCATTTTTTATGGGTGCTTTGTCTTCCTTTTGTTGAGATGTATGAGCACTCTCTATATTTTGGAAATTAATCCCTTATATGATATATCATTGGCAATTATGCTCTCCCATACAGTGGGTTGCCTTTCCACTTTGATGGTTGTTTCTTTTTCTGTGCAGAAGCTTTTTAGTTTGATGTAGTCCCATGTGTTCATTTTTTCCTTTGTTTCTGTTGCCTTAGGTGATATATCAGTGAAAGTTCTGCTGCGTATGACGTCTAAAATTTTGTTGCCTACATTTTCTTCTAGGATTTTTATGGATTCATGAGTCACATTTAAGTCTTTTATCCATTTTGAGTTTATTCTTGTGTATGGTGTAAGCTGATGGTCTAGTTTCATTTTTTTGCATGTAGCTGTCCAATTTTCCCAACACCATTTATTAAAGAGGCTGTCTTTACTCCATTGTATGCTCTTGTCACCTTTGTCAAATATTAATTGAGCATAATGTTTTGGGGCAATTTCTGGGTTCTCTGTTCTATTCCATTGATCTATGTGCCTGTTCTTGTGCCAGTACCAGGCTGTTTTGATTACAGTAGCTTTGTAGTATAACCTGATGTCCAGTATTGTGATCGCGCCTACTTTGTCCTTTTTGAAGATTGCTGTAGCTATTCGAGGTCTTTTTTGGTTCCATATGAACTTCTGAAGTATTTGTTCTAGTTCTGTGAAATATGTCGTTGGTATTTTGATGGGGATTGCATTAAATCTGTAGATTGCTTTGGTTAGTATGGACATTTTAATGATGTTAATTCTTCCAAACCATGAACAAGGTATGTGTTTCCACTTTTTTATATCTTCCTCTATTTCTTTTCTCAATGTCCTAGAGTTTTCTGCAAATAGGTCCTTTACTTGTTTGGTTAAGTTTATTCCTAGGTATCTTAATTTTTTGCAACAATGGTAAATGGGATTGTTTTTTTAGTTTCTCTTTCTGTGAGTTCATCATTGGTGTATAAGAATGCCATCGATTTCTTGACGTTAATTTTATATCCTGCTACTTTGCCAAATTCATTTATTAAGTGTAGTAGATTTTTGATGGAGTCTTTAGGGTTTTCTATGTATAATATCATGTCATCTGCGAATAATGACAGTTTCACTTCCTCCTTTCCAATTTGGATCCCTTTTATTTTTTCTTCATGTCTGATTGCTGTGGCTAAGACTTCCAGTACTATGTTAAATAAGAGTGGTGAAAGTGGGCATCCTTGTCTTGTTCCTGTTCTTAAGGGAAATGCTTTTAGTTTTTGTCCATTGAGTATGATGTTAGCTGTAGGTCTTTCATATATGGCCTTTATAATGTTGAGATATGATCCCTCCATTCCCAAATTGCTGAGCGTTTTTATCAGAAATGGGTTCTGGATTTTGTCAAATGCTTTTTCAGCATCTATTGATATGATCATATGCTTTTATCTTTCATTTTGTTTATGTGATGTATCACATTTATTGATTTGCGAATATTGTACCAGCCTTGCATCCCTGGGATGAATCCCACTTGGTCATGGTGAATAATTTTTTTGATGCATTGCTGGATCCGATTTGCTAGTATTTTGTTTAGGATTTTGGCATCTATGTTCATCAGGGATATTGGCCTGTAGTTTTCATTCTTTGTAGTGTCTTTTTCTGGTTTTATAATTAGAATTATGCTGGCTTCATAAAAGGAGTTTGGAAGTCTTCCTTCTTCTTGAATTTTTTGGAATAGTTTGAGGAGAATGGGTGTTAGTTCTTCTTTGAATGTTCGGTAAAACTCCCCCGTGAAGTCGTCAGGGCCTGGGCATTTGTTTGCTGGGAGGGTCTTGATGACATCTTCAATTTCCTTCGTTGTTATTGGCTTGTTCAAGTTTTCTACCTCTTCCCGGTTCAGTTTTGGGAGACTATGTGTTTCTAGAAATGTGTCCATTTCGCTTAGATTGTCGAATTTGTTGCCGTATAAATGTTCATAGTATTTGTTAACGATCCTTTGTATTTCTGTGGTGTCAGTTGTTACATCTCCTCTTTCATTTCTGACTTTGTGTATTTGGGTTCTCTCTCTTTGTTTCTTGGTGAGTCTAGCTAAGGGTCCATCAATCTTGTTTATCTTTAAAAAAATAACCAGCTCTTTGTGTCATTGATCCTTTGAATTCTTTTTTTGGTCTCCATGCTGTTTATTTCTGCTCTGATCTTTACTATTTCCTTCCTTCTACTTGCTCTAGGGTTTTCTTTTTGTTTGTCTTCTTGTTCTTTAAGTAGTGAGGTTAGGTAGTCAATTAGAAATTTTTCTTCTTTCTTGAGGTGGGCCTGTAGTGCTATGAACTTCCCTCTCAGAACTGCTTTCGCTGCATCCCATAGATTTTGTGTTGTGTGTTCATTTTCATTGGTTTCCAGGAAGTTTTTAATTTCTTCCTTGATCTCCTCGGTAACCGATTCATTGTTCAGTAACATACTATTTAGCCTCCATGTCTTCAAATGTCTTTGCATGTTCTTGTTGCAATTGATTTCTAGTTTCATGCCATTGTGATCTGAAAAGATGCTTGATATGATTTCAATCTTCTTGAACTTGTAGAGACTTAGTTTGTGTCCTAACATATGGTCTATCTTTGAGAATGTCCCATGTTCACTTGAGAAGAATGTGAATTCTGCAGTTTTGGGGAGTAATTCTCTGTATATGTCTATTAAATCCATTTGATCTAGTGCTTCATTTAGAATTTGTTTCCTTGTTAATTTTTTGTCTAGATGATCTATCCAGTGATGTGAGCGGGGTGTTGAAGTCTCCTGCTATGATTGTATTATGGTCGATTTCTCCTTTGAAGTCCTCCAGAAGATTTTTAATATATTTTGGTGCTCCTATATTGGGTGCATATATGTTTACCAAGGTTATATCTTCTTGTTGGATAGACCCTTTCAATATTATGTAGTGGCCTTCTTTGTCACTAGTTATGGTCTTCAATTTGAAATCTAATTTATCAGATATGAGTATTGCTACCCCAGCTTTTTTTTCCTTTCCGTTTGCTTGGAAGATTTTTTTCCATCCCTTTACTTTCAACCTATGTGAGTCTTTTGTTGTGAGGTGGGTCTCTTGTAGACAACATATATGTGAATCATGCTTTCTTATCCAGTCAGCTACTCTGTGTCTTTTTATCAGAGCATTCAATCCATTTACATTTAAGGTGGTTATTGATATGTACTTATTTATTGCCACTATTGTTCAGTGTGGTTATATTTTTCTTCCTATTTCTTCTACTAATTACAGCAGTCCTTTTAACATTTCTTACAGTGCTGTTTTGGTGTTAATATATTCCCTTAGCCTTTTTTTGTCTGGGAAGCTCTTTATTTGACCTTCTATTTTGAATGATAGCCTTGCTGGATAGAGTAGTCTTGGATTCAGATCCTTGTTTTTCATGACCTTGATTACTTCATGCCATTCCCTTCTGGCCTGTAGTGTTTCTGTTGAGAAGTCAAATGATAGCCTTATGGGGGTTCCTTTGTAGGTAACCTGTTGCTTATCTCTTGCTGCCTTTAGGATTCTCTCTTTGTCTTTAATTTTTGGCATTTTAATTATTATGTGTCTTGGTGTGGGCTTGTTTGGGTTCTTCTTACTTGGGGCTCTCTGTGCCTCTTGAACTTGAATGCCTTCTTCCTTCACCAAGTTAGGAAAGTTTTCTGTCACTATTTCTTCAAATATATTCTCTAACCTATGCTCATTTTCTTCTTCTTCGGGGACTCCTATGATGTGAATGTTATTACGTTTCCAGTTGTCCCACAGTTCTCTTAAGCTATCTTCCTGTTTTTTAATTGTTTTTTCCTTTTGGTTTTCTGATTGATTGAGTTTTTCTACTCTGTCTTCTAATTCACTGATCCGGTCCTCCGCTTCCTCTACTCTGCTGGTCAGTCCTTCCAATGTGTTCTTTATTTCTGCTATGTCATTCTTTATTTCCACTTGGTTGGTTTTCATGGTGTCGATGTCCTTACTCATGCTGTTTAGTTTCCTCAAGATCATGGCTCTGAACTCTACCTCTGATAATTTGCTTAACTGTATTTCATTTATCTCATCTTCGGTAGAGTTCTCTTGTTCTTTCATTTGTGTTCTGTTTCTTTGTTTCATCATTTTTTGCTATCTCAGTGGGTTTTGTAGCTTGCCAAATTTTCCCTGTGTGTGTTGGTGTTCTGCTATTTGTGGCTCCCTCCACTGGGTTTGGATAAGCGTGGAGGGCCCTCCTTAAACACCACTGTCAAGTCTCACTTTCCTGGGTAGATATGCAAGCTCAGGAAAGGTTCAGTTATGCTCTAACTTTTTGCTTGGAGGCTATTAGCCTCAGTTACTTGAAAAGCCTTAGGATCTCATTTGAATGAGAAACTCACTCAGGTGTTTATAGTGTAAGAGGATTTCCCGAGGGTGGGGCCGATGCTGGTTGTTAATGAGCCTCAATTTGCATTTCTTTGGCTCTTTACCTCACCTGGGAATCTCCGAGGGAGGGGCTGCCACAGCTCCAGGAAGGAGTAAACTTGGCTGCCGTTCTGTGTAACTGGGAAGGAGCTGGCTTGCCACCACCGTCCTTTGTGACCGCGGCTCAGCACACACTCTGAGCGCCCTCCAAATCCCAGGTGTCCCCACAGAGTTCCAGTCCAGTCCGCCCTCCCTCTGCCAGAGCCCCAGGTGAGTGGCTGTAGCTATTTAGCACTCTGTCCCGGCCCTCTGCACTGTGGAGCAGCTTGGGCTCTTAACCCCGAGGGCAGGTGCCTCTGCTCACAGCTAAGGCCGCTGCTGTCCGTGGGCTCCAAGCCCACCACCCTCTCGTGCATCCGCAGATCCTACCAGGCTCATTCAGTGTCCTTGGCTGTATGGTCCTCTCCTGCTGCTTTTTTATTGCTTTATCCCAACAATTTGTCTTTATTTTAGTTGTAATTCCCGTTTGGTCCTGGGAGATCGTCTGTGCAGGTTCCATTCACTCCCCTGCCATTTTCTCCTCTCCGATGATATGGTTTTTATATTTCATTTTGTTTATGTGGTGTATCACATTGATTGATTTGTGAATATCGTATCAGCCTTGCATCCCTGGGATGAATCTCACTTTGTCATGCTGAATAATATTTTTAATATATTGGTGGATATGGTTTGCTAATATTTTGTTGAGCATTTTGGCATCTATGTTCAACAGGGATATTGGCCCATAGTTTTCTTTCTTTGTAATGTGTTTATCTGGTTTTGGGTTAGGATTATGCTTGCCTCATAAAAAGAGCTTGAAATTCTTCTTGCTTCTGAATTTTATGGAATAATTTGAGGACAATGGGTGTTATTTTTCTTTGAATGTTTGATAAAACTCTCCTGTGAAGCTGTCCGGACCAGGCTTTTGTTTGCTGCGAGTTTATTGATTACAGCTTCAATTTCCGTAGTTGTTATTGGTCTATTCAAGTTTTCTGACTCTTTCTGGTTCAGTTTTGGGAGGCTGTGTAATTCTAGGAATTTGTCCATTTCACCCAGGTTGTCCAATTTATTGGCATATAATTGTTCATAGTATTTTCTAACAATCCTTTGTGTTCTTGTGATGTCAGTTGTTACTTCTCCTCTTTCATTTCTGAGTTTGTTTACTTGGGTCCTTTCTCTTTGTTTCTTGGTGACTCTGACTAATGGTTCATCAACCTTGTTTACCTTTTCAAAGAACCAGCTCTTGGCTTCATTGATCTTTTGAATTGTTTTTTTAGACTCTATGTCATGTATTTCTGCTCTGACCTTTATTATTTCTTTCCTTCTACTTGCTCTGTGTTTTTATTTTTGTTTGCTTTCTAGTTCTTTAAGTTGTAGGATTAGATATCTATGGGACAGAGCAAAAGCAGTCCCGAGAGGGAAGTTCATAGCATTACAGCTTACATCAAGAAACAAGAAAAGTTTCTAATAAAATCTTTTTTGTTGTGTATTTTTGTTGATTTCAAGGAAATTTTTTCTTTCTTTCTTGATCTCCTTGGTAACCCACTCATTGTTTAATAACATGTTATTGGGTTCCATGTGTTTTTCTGTTTTTGAGTGTTTTTATTGAAATTAATTTCTAGTTTCACATCACTGTGATCTGGGAAGATGTTTATTATGATTTAATCTTCTTGAACTTATAGAGACTTAATTTGTGCTTAACATGCGGTCTATCTTTGAGAATGTCCCATGTGCACTTGAGTAGAATGTGTATTCTATTATACTTTTATTTTTTATGCCTATATTTCTCTATTTCTTATGCCTATTACAGCAGTCCTTTCAACATTTTTTGCAATGTTGGTTTGGTGCTAATATATACACTTAGCTTTTTTTTTTTTTGGTCTGAGAAGCTATTAATTTCACCTTCTATTTTGAATGATAGCTTTGCTGATTGAGTAGTCTTGGATTCAGATCCTTGTTTTTCATTGCCTTGAATACTTCATCCCATCCCCTTCTGGCCTGTACTGTTTCTGTTGATAAATCAGCTGATAGCTTTATGGGGCTCCTTTGCAGTTAACCTGTTGCTTTTCTGTTGCTGTCTGTAAGATTTCTCTTTCCTTATTTTTTTGGCATTTTAATTATGATGTGTCTTGATGTGAGCATCTTTGGGTTTTTCTTGCTTATGGCTCTCTGTGCTTCCTGGACCTGTATGCCTATCTCCTTCACCAACTTAGAGGTTTTCTGCCACTATTTCTTCAAATAGATTCTCCAACCCTTGCTCACTTTCTTCATCTTCTGGTACTCCTATGATGTGGAGTTGTTACATTTCATATTGTCCCACAGCTCTCTTAAACTGTCCCCCTGTTTTTTCGTTCGTTTGTTTGTTTTTCATCCTCACCCAAGGATATTTTTCTATTTATCTTCAGATAGAGTAGGAGGGAGGGAGAGAGAGAGAAACATCCACGTGAGAGGGACACATCGACTGGTTGCCTCCCACACAACCCTGACTAGGGCTCGGAACAAACCGCAACCAACGTACATGCCCTTGACTGGAATCAAACCCGCAACTCATTGGTCCGCAGGCCAGCTCTCTAACTGCTGAGCAAAACCGGCAAGGGGTGTCCTCTTGTTTTTCCATTGTTTTTTCTTTTTGGTTCTCTGATTGAGTGATATTTTTCTACCCTGTTTTTTCATTTGCTGATCCGATTCTCAGCATTCTCTAATCTGCTGGTTATTCCTTCCAATGTGTTCGTTATTTCTGCTATGTCATTCTTCATTTATGCTTGGTTGCTTTATATTTCCAATTGGTTAATTTTCATTGTTTCTATATCTTTACTAATGCTCTTGAACTTCCTCATGATTATTACTCTGAATTCTCTATCTGATAACTTGCTAATCTCCATTTCATTTAGCCCTTCTTTTGTAGAATTCTCTTATTCTTTCATTTGGGATTTGTTTCTTTGTTTCACTATTTTGGCTGTCTCAGCAGGTTTTGGAGCCTGTCAAAATCTTCCTTTGAGTATCAATGTTCCCCAAAATGTCGCTCCCTCTGCTGGGCTTGGATGAGTATGGAAGGGACCACGCTGAACACCAATGTCTGTCTTGTGTGTTCCTAGAGTCACAGACCAGGCAAAGAATCAATTATTCCTGACCCTTTGCCTGCAGGCTGACTGTTAGTCTCAGTTATTTAATGAGCCTCAGGTTGTGGCCCTCAGTGGAATGAAAAATCCCCTAGGTGGGCAGGGTGAGAGGATTTCCATCAGGTGGGGCAATTGCTTCCCCCTGGGCTAAAGGTGCTTTGAGAGGAAAACTCTGCCTGAAGAAAATGGTTTCTGCAGTGTGGGTTAATAACTCAGCACTGGGGCCCAGGGAGCCACCTTCTCAGCTCTGACCCCAGAGCCTCGAAACCCAATGATCAATAACCACAAGCCAGGCCTAAGGGTCAGAGCACCCAGAGACTCATCTTCCTCTGCAAGCTGGTTGGTAGTCTCTGGCCATTAAAAAGCCTTGGGTTGTGCTTCTCCCAGCCAGGTAGTGTTAAATTCCAAGGGAGGACAGTTGCTTACCCCACATCCAGACTATAGCTGCTTTGCTGTGAGAACTCTGTTTGAGAAGAATGGTTCCTACAACATGGGTTTATGGCTCAGCCCAGGGACCCAGGACTCAGCCTTCATAGCTCAGTCCCCAGAGCCATGAAACCCAACAAACTAGAGTCAGGCCCAAGGTTCAAAGCCTTCAGAGGCTCATATCTGCCTACTGGCTGGTGGGTAGTCTCTGGCAGTTAATGAGCCTCAGATTGTGTTTCTCCCCACTGCGTGGAGTTAAATTCCCAAGGGAGGGGCAGTTGCTTCTGTCCTGGGCTAAAGGTGCTCTGATGGGAAGGTGCTGCTTGAGAGAGATGGCTACTGAAGCATGGAGGAATGACTCAGCATAGGGCTCCTCATGGCCTCCTTCCCAGCTCTCTCCCCAGCACCACAAACCCCTGACTCTCCTCATGAAGCTCCAGTCCAGTCCACCTTCCCTCTGCTGGAGCCTAAGGTGAGTAGCTGTAGCTGTAATTTAGTGCCCTGGACCTTCAGGGAATAGCTGGTGTTCCCAGTGCCTCTCCCTGCTGCGCAGAACCTCTACTCTGTTGTTTTTCTCAGCCAGGTGTTATGTGGGCACCTTTTCCTGTTCTGCCACTCTGTTCTGGGGAGCCAGCTTGGGGTTTAAACCCCTGACTACTCAGAGGGAACTTCTCACAGCCAAGATTGCCCTAACCTGCTTCCTATGGGAACCCAGCCAGCCCTCTTGCACTTCTGCACCTCCTACCCATCTTGATTTGGGGTCCTTTTTACATCCCTGGTTATAAGGATTCTCTCAGCTCCTCTTCAGTTGGTTTTTTCAGATGACCTTTCTTTATTTTAGTTGTAATTCAAGTTTGGTCCTGGGAGATGGTCTGTGTAGCTTCCATTCACTCTGCTGCCATTTTTTTCCCCGAGACTGATGAAACTTTAAGCATCCTCATTAAGAAAAAAAATAGAGAGGATCCAAATAAATAAAATCAGACATGAAAGAGGAGAAGTAACAACTGACATCACAGAAACACAGATGATTGTAAGGAAATACTATGAACAACTAAATGCCAACAAATTGGACAACGTAAGGAAAATCGAGAAATTTCTCGAAACATACAATCTTCCAAAACTCAATCAAGAAGAAACAGCCCTGGCCGGTTTGGCTCAGCGGTTAGAGCGTCGGCCCATGGTCCGGAGAGACCCGGGTTCGGTTCCCGCTAAGGGCATGTACTTTGGTTGCAGTTTGTCCCCGGCCCTGGTTGGTCGTGCGGGTGGCAGCCACTCGATGTGTCCCTTTCACGTCGATGTTTCTCTCTCTCTCTCTCCCTCCCACTCTATCTGAACAAAAAATGAAAAAATGTCCTCGGGTGAGGATAAAAAAAAAAGAAGAAACAGAAAAACTAAATACACCAATAACAAGTAATAAAATTTAAAAAGTAACAATAATAATAACTCCCTACAAACAAAATTTCTTGACTGAATGGCTTCACACTCAAATTTTACCAAGCATTCAAAATCACATGATCATATCTATAGATGCAAAAAAATCAATCAATAAAATCCAGCACCAATTTATGATAAAACGTCTCAGCAAAATGGGAATAGAGGGATAATATCTCAACACAATAAGGCAATATATGAAAAGCATACAGCCAACAATATACTCAATGGACAAAAACTAAAACTGTTTTCCATAAGATCAGGAGCAAAACCAAAATGTCCTCTTGCACCACTATATTCAACATAATACTAGAAGTCCTGGCCACAGCAACAAGAAAAGTAAAAGAAATAAATGGCATCCAAATTGGAAAAGGATGTAAAGCTATCTTTATTCACAGATGACATGATATTGTACAAAGAAAACCCTAAAGACTCTGCCAAAAAACTGCTAGATCTAATACATGAATTTGGCAAAGTATCACAACACAAAATTAATATCCAGAAATTAGTGGCATTTTTATACACTAGTAATGAAGTATCAGAAAGAGAAACTAAGAAAACAATCCCATTTACTATTGCAACAAAAAGTAAAGTACCTAGGAATAAATTTGACTCAGAAATTAAAAGGCTTGTACTCAGAAAACTAAAGAACATTGAAGAAAGAAATTGAGGAAGACACAAATATGGAAGCACATACTGCTTTCATGGATTAGTATAATTAATATCATTAAAATGTACATCCTATATAAAGTAATCTATAGATTCAATGCAAATCCTATTAAAATTCAAATGACACAGGTGGCCGCAGGCAGGGCTGGAGGGAGGGTGAATGCGTGTGAGAGTGAGCTAGTGTGTGAGAGAGTGTGAGTGGACATGAAGGTGGACGACCAAACTCATGCAGTGCAGAGATGCAGAGCAGCAGGTTCCTGTGCTGTGGACAGAGCAGCTGGCTACCTCGGTAAGCTGCTCTTCAGGGTGCTTCTCCCTGCTCCGTGGGGAGATCCCACCATCTTGGAAGATCCCAGGTCTTCCCTGGGAGGAGGCAGTAGGAGTGGCTAGGGCCCAGCAACCTGAGCCTACCAGTGCTCCAGGCACCCTTGGACCAGTGGACACCCAGTGTCAACACAGACCAGTGCACAGTAGTGGAGCTGCCAAGGTGCTGGTTGCTGAAGTCGCAAACGGCCTGGAACCCAGCACCATCCCCCACAGTAACAGCCCGATCAGAGTCGAGATATACCCCAGCAACAAAGGCTGGGGAGCAGACATCCATCCCCAGGCAACAGAGGCACAGGTCGGCAGCTGAGACCCATCCCCCAAAACTTTAACAGAGGCTGAGCAGGAGCTGAACCCCACGGGGCAGCAGCACTCCCCAGCCGCCAGCAGCGGGACTTGGGGCTCCACAGAGACCTGTGTGACCCAGCTAGCGGCTCACAAGAGCTGTGGGAAGCCTGGGCTTGAGAGGGACTGGTGCAATCCAACTGCCCGCGGGACCTGTGGGGTGCTGGGGCACCAGAGGTCTGTGCGACCCAGCTGCCCACATGATAGGCATGGAGACGGGTCTCCAAAGGGTCTGTGCAATCCAGCCCCCACGGGACCTGTAAGGTGCTGGGGCATCAGAGAAGACTGTGTGACCCACGGGACCTGTGGGATGCTGGGGCACCAGAGAAGCCTGCCTGGCCCAGCTACCCACAAGATAGGCATGGAGACAGGTCTCCAAAGGGTCTGTGAGATCCAGCCGCATGCGTGGGACTGTGGGATGATGGGGCACCAGAGAGGCCTGCATGACCCAGCAGCCCACAAGATAGGCTTGGAGTCTGGTATCCTAAGGAACTGTGTGATCCAGCCACCCACGGGACCAGCGGGGTGCTGGGGCACCAGAGAGGCCTGCACGACCCAGCAGCCCACAAGATCGGCGGGGAGCCAGGGCTCCAGTGAGACCTGTGCAACACAGCTGCCCAAGGTACGGGCAGGGAACACATCTCCAACAGTGCCTGAGCTATACAGCTGCAGGTGGCACCAGTGACCAGCTGGGAACACAGCTCCAGAGGGGCCCACGTGATCCAGCAGCATCACCTACCAGGACACACCAATACCAGCCCCCAGTAGTCAATCCTCCAGGATCCACAGCAGGCAAGAGGCGACACGAAACAGAACAGTCTGGGAGGCACAGTAGCTTTATTTGATATACAGTGAGCTGCCTACACATCCAAACATTCCTCACCACATCTAAAGCTACCTGACGACTAAAATGGGGAGACAAAGAAACAACACCCAAAGTAAAGAAAAAGAGGAATCACCAGAAAAGAAACTACAGGAAATGGAAGACAGCAACTTGTCAGATAAAGAATGCAAGGCAATGATTTTAAGGGTGCTCAAACAATTTGGTGAGAACTACAAGCAACTTAATAAGAATTATGAAGAGCTCACTGGGAACTACTTCAGCTTAAAAAAAAAAAAAGAGGTAGAAGCTATGCATAATGAGGTAGAAGCTATGCATAAAAATCAAGAGGAAATAAAGAATGACATAGCTGTTAAGAAAAATACCTTAGCAGGGTTCAATAATAGATTAGAAGAAGCTGACGACTGAATCAGTGACTTAGAAGACAAGGTAGAGAAAAACACCCAAATAGAGCAACAAATGGAAAAAAAAATTAAAAAGCAGGAAGAAAGTTTAAGGGAGCTGTGGGACAATATGAAACGTAACAACATTCGCATTATAGGGATACCGGAAGGAGAAGAATCAGAGAAAGGAACAGAGAACCTGTTTGAAGAAATAATAACAGAAAACTTCCCTAAACTGGTGAAGGGAAAAGTCACACACGTCCAGGAAACACAGAGAGTCTCAAGCAAGATGAACCCCAGAAGACCCACAGCTAGACACATCATAATTAAAATGGCAAACATTAAAGACAAAGAAAGAATCTTAAAGGAAACAAGAGAGAGACAGATAATTATCTACAAGGGAGTTCCCATTAGACTGTCAGCTGATTTCTCAATAGAAACGATGCAGGCCAGAAGGGAGTGACATGAAGTGTACAAAGTAATACAAGGCAAAGGTCTGAATCCAAGACTACTCTATCCAGCAAGGCAATCATTCAAAATTGAAGGAGAAATAAAGCACTTCATGAATTAAAAAAAAAAAAAAAAAAAGCTAAAGGAATTTACCACCACCAAACCAGCACTGCAAGAAATGCTGAAGGGACTGTTGTAAGAAGAAGAAGAAACAGAGAGAGAGGAACACAGGCATAAAATTAAAATGGCAACTAATAACTATCTATCAATAATTACCTTAAATGTAAATGGCTGAAATGCTCCAATCAAAAGACATAGGGTAGCTGATTGGATAAGAAAACACGACCCATATATATGCTGTCTACAAGAGACCCACCTCACAACAAAAGACTCACACAGGATGAAAGTGAAGGGATGGAAAAAAATTTTCCAAGCAAATGGAAATGAAAAAAAAGCTGGTGTAGCAATACTCATATCTGACAAGATAGACTTCAAAACAAGGGCCATAATAAGAGACAGAGAAGGTCACTACATAATATTAAAAGGATCAATCCAACAAGAGGATATAACCCTGGTAAACATATACGCACCAAACACGGGAGCACCAAAATATATTTAAAAACTTCTGGAACACAATAGGAACACCATCATAGTGGGTGACTTTAACCCGCCATTGACACCACTGGATAGATCTTCCAGAAAAAAACTTAACAAGGACATAGAGTCCTTAAATGACGACCTAGATCAATTGGACATAATTGATATTTACAGAACATTTCACCACAAAGATGCAGAATATACATTCTTCTCAAATGCACATGGGACATTCTCAAAGATAGACCACATGTTAGGACACAAAGCAAATCGCTACAAATTCAAGAAAATTGAAATCATATCAAGCATCTTCTCAGATCACAGTGGCATGAAACTAGAATTCAATAACAGTAAAAACACACAAAAACATTCAAACACTTGGAGGCTAAATACCATGCTATTAAACAACAAATGGGTTACTAACGAGATCAAGGAAGACATTAAAAATTTCCTGGAAACCAATGAAAATGAACACACAACAACACAAAATCTATTGAATGCAGCAAAAGCAGTCCTGAGAGGGAAGTTCATAGCACTACAGGCCTACCTCAAGATACAACAAAAATTCCTAATTGACTTTCTAACACTACAACTTAAAGAACTAGAAAGTAAACAAAAAGAAAAACCCAGAGCTAGCAGAAGGAAGGAAATAGTAAAGGTCGGAGCAGAAATAAACGACATAGAGACTAAAAAAACAATTCAAAAGATCAATGAAACAAAAAGCTGGTTCTTTGAAAAGTTAAACAAGATCGATGGACCTTTAGCCAGACTCACCAAGAAACAAAAAGAGCCCCCGCCGGTTTGGCTCAGCAGTTAGAGCATCGACCTGCAGACCAGAGAGTCCCGGGTTTGGTTCCCGCTAAGAGCACGTACCTCGGTTGCAGTTTGTCCCTGGCCCTGGTTGGGGTCGTGTGGGTGCAACCACTCGATGTGTCTCTCTCACGTCGATGTTTCTCTCTCTCTCTCTCTTCCCACCTCTCTCTCTCCCACTCTATCTGAAGACAGATGCAAAAATGTCCTCGAGTGAGGATAAAAAAAAAAAAAGAAACAAACAAACAAACAAAAAGAGAGGAACCAAATAAACAAAATCAGAAATGAAAGAAGAGTAGTAACAACTGACACCACAGAAATTCAAAGATCATCGAAACATACTATGAACAATTATACGCCAACAAATTGGACAACTTAGGAGTAATGGACAAATTTCTAGAAACATACAGTCTCTCAAAACTGAACCAGGAAGAGATAGAAAACTTGAACAGACCAATAACAACAAAGGAAATTGAAGATGTAATTAAGAAACTCCCAGCAAACAAAAGCCCAGGCCCAGATGGCTTCATGGGGGAGCTTTACCGAACATTCAAAGAAGATCTAATACCCATTCTCCTCAAACTACTCCAAAAAATCCAAGAAGACGGAACATTTCCAAACTCATTTTATGAGGCCAGCATAATTCTAATTCCAAAACTGGATAAAGACACTACAAAGAAAGAAAACTACAGGCCAATATCCCTGATGAACACAGATGCCAAAATCCTTAACAAAATACTAGCAAATCGGATCCAGCAATACATCAAAAAAAGTATTCATCAGGACCAAGTGGGTTTCATCCCAGGCATGCAAGGCTGGTACAATATTCGCAAATCAATAAATGTGATACACCACATAAACAAAATGAAAGATAAAAACCATATGATCATATCAATAGATGCTGACAAAGCATTTGACAAAATCCAGCACCCATTTCTGATAAAACCGCTCAGCAATGTGAAAATAGAGGGTCCATATCTCAACATAATAAAGTCCATATATGAAAGACCTACAGCCAACATCATTCTCAATGGGCAAAAACTAAAAGCATTCCCCTTAAGAACGGGAACAAGACAGGGATGCCCACTTTTGCTACTCTTATTTAACATAGTACTGGAAGTCTTAGCTACAGCAATTAGACATGAAGAAAAAATTAAAAAAAGCTGTGGTACATATACACAATGGAGTACTATGCAGCTTTAAGAAAGAACGATCTCTTATCCTTTGCGTCGACATGGGAGGACCTGGAAACTATTATCCTAAGTGAAACAAGCCAAGCAGAGAAAGACAAACATCATATGATCTCACTTATTTCTGGAGTATAATGAACATAACAGTGTGAGGAGCAGGGTAGTCCCGGAGACGTGGAAGTGGGGTACAGGCTGACATCTGCCAGAAGAGGGGGCGGGGTAGGGGAGCGATGAACACAGAACTTGTACGCATGTACTCATAACCAATGGACATGGACAACAAAACGGGGACGGGACAGGGAGGGAGGGGGAGGGGGGTGTCAATGGGGGAAAAAAGGAGAATCATCTGTAACATAAGTAAATTAATAAAAAATATATATATATATATATATATATATATATATATATATATATATATATAAATATATAAAAAATTCGGGGATCCAAATTTGAAAGGAGGAAGTGAAACTGTCATTATTTACAGATGACATGATATTGTACATAGAAAACACTAAAGACTCCATCAAAAATCTACTACACTTAATAAATGAATTTGGCAAAGTAGCAGGAGGCAAAATTAATGTCAAGAAATCAATGGCATTCTTATACACCAATGATGAAATCACAGAAAGAGAAACTAAAAAAACAATCCCATTTATCATTGCAGCAAAAAAATTAAGATACCTAGGGATAAACTTAACCAAAGAAGTAAAGGACCTCTTCACAGAAAACTACAGGTCATTGAAAAAAGAAATAGAGGAAGATATAAAAATGTGGAAGCACATAACTTGTTCATGGATTGGAAGAATTAACATCATTAAAATGTCCATATTACCCAAAGCAATCTATAGATTCAATGCAATCCCCATCAAAATACCAACGACATATTTCACAGAAATAGAACAAACACTCCAAAAGTTTATATGGAAACAACAAAGACCCTGAATAGCTACAGCAATCTTGAAAAAGAAGAACAAAGTAGGAGGGATCAAATCACCAGATTTCAGGTTATACTACAAAGCCACTGTAATCAAAACAGCCTTGTACTGGCACAAGAACAGGCAGCTAGATCAATGGAACAGAATAGAGAACCCAGAAATTGACCCAAGACAATATGCTCAATTAATATTTGACAAAGGTGGCAAGAGCATACAGTGGACTCAAGACAGTCTCTTCAATAAATAGTGTTGGGAAAATTGGACAGCTAATTGCAAAAAAATGAAGCTAGACCACCAACTTACACCATACACGAGAATAAACTCAGAATGGATAAAATACTTCAATATAACTCGTGAATCTATAAAAATTCTAGAAGAAAATGCAGGCAACAAATTTCAGACATTATACACAGCAGAATTTTCACTGATACAACACCTAAGGCAAGAGAAACAAAGGAAAAAATGAACACATGGAACTACATCAAACTCAAAAGCTTCTGCACAGCAAAAAAAAAAAAAAAACAACCATTAAAACAGAAAGTGATCCCACTATATGGGAGACCATAATAACCAATGATGCATCAGATAAGAGGTTAATTTCCAAAATATATAGAATGCTCATACAACTCAACAAAAGGAAGACAAAGAACCCAATTAAAAAATGGGCAGAGGACCTAGACACCTCTCCAAACAGGACATACAAATGGCCAAGAGACATATGAAAAAAAGCCCAACATCACTAATCATCAGAGAGATGCAAATTAAAACAACAATGAGGCATGACTTCACACCTGTAAGAATGGCCGCCATCAACAAATCATCAAACAACAAGTGTTGGCGAGGGTGTGGAGAAAAGGGGACTCTAGCACACTGCTGGTGGGAATGCAGACTGGTGCAGCCACTGTGGAAAACACTATGGTGTTACCTCAAAATGTTAAGAATTGAACTGCCATTTGACCCAGTGATCCCACTTCTAGGAATATACCCTAGGAAACCTGAAACACCAACCAGAAAGAACATATGTACCCCTATGTTCATAGCAGCACTGTTTACAATGGCTAAGATCTGGAAACAGCCCAAGTGTCCATCAGTAGACAAATGGATAAAAAAGCTGTGGTACATATACACAATGGAGTACTATGCAGCTATAAGAAAGGAAGATCTCTTGTCCTTGAGACGACATGGAGGGACCTGGAAAGTATTATCCTAAGCGAAACAAGCCAAGCAGAGAAAGACAAATATCACATGATCTCACTTATTTGTGGACTATAATGTACGTAACAGTCTGAGGAACAGGGTAGACCCAGAGACGTGGATGTAGGGTACAGACTGTCAACCCTCAGAAGTGGGGGTGGGGGGATGGAAGAGATAAAGCATAGAACTTATATGCATGTACACATAACTGATGGACATGGACAACAATGCTGGGGATGGGGCGGGGGGGATGGGTAGGAGGGTGTCAATGGGGGGAAAAGGAGGAACATCTGTAACAAAAAGAAATTAATAAAAAAATAAAATTTAATTTAAAAAAAAGTACATTTTTAGTAATCATAATGTGGATGGTACTGTTGATTTTATTATCTGAGACTGTAGTATATTTCTTACACAGAATAAAGCAAATGAATGTTGGTGTCACTGAGAGCAAGGATTTTTAACACTGAAAGGAGAAGATACAGAGATAAGATCAATGAGATTAAGTTAAAATAATTCTGATAGTGAATTGTGAGCATCAGCATACTTATCTTAAAACTAAAGTATGTTCTCTAGTTCTGTCATCTAAAAAATACTAATATTAAAAAGACCAATCCAATAACAATGAGCATTCTAGTATCAAGATTGTGCTCACTACCATTTCTCACTAAAAGGATACAGAGCTTTCTGGAGAAATAGTTGACTCTAAGTCTGCAACAAATATTGTAGAAACTGAACTATTCACATCAGAAAGAATCATGAGGAATTTACAAAAGGTTACTATTTAAAAGGATTCTAGAAGCTAACTTGAAGAGGCTAAATTTGGACAGTTTGAAGCATCTTAAGAATAACTGTAATGAACTAAGCACATTTTATATATATGTTTCAATCCATGAATTTATAATAATATAAACATCCCCAATGGTCACCCATTGAAAATGCTAGGAAATCACTTCATTATTTGGAAAGATTTGACTAGTTTTTTTGGGTTTTTTTTTTTTTTGGCTATTTTTTATTACCTTTTTATTGAGTTTCCTATATGAACTGTATTTTAGGGCAAACAAATAATTGATTAGAACATGTTTATTTTTATAGACATATTTCAGCTAATAAAAAAGTCATTATAGAAAAAAACAACAACACACTAATCGTATGAATTTAATTGATATTTGTGGAACATTTTTTTTCCAGCAGGAGAATACGTATTCCTTTCGAGTGCACATGGAACTATCTCAAAGATAGACCACAGGTTAGGTCACAAAATAAGTCTTAACAAATTCAAGAAGATTGAAATCATATCAAGCATCTTCTTGGATCACAATGACATGAAACTAGAAATCAACTACAGTAAAAAAAAAAAAAATCAAAAACATTCAAACACATGGAAGCCAAATAGCATGTTATTGAACAGTGAATGGGTTACCAGTGAGATCAAGGATGAAATAAAAAACTTCCTGGAAACAAATGAAAATGAACACACAACAACCCAAACTCTATAGGACACAGTGAAAGCAGTCCTGAGACAGAGGTTCACAGCATTACAGGCTTACCTCAAGATTAGAATTAACATCATTAATGTGTCCCAAATATTAATACTATCCAAAGAAATCTATAAATTCAACTCAATTCCTATTAAAATGCCAATGATATATTTTACAGATCTAGAACAAATATGCCAAAAATTTATATGGAAACAAAAAAGACCCCAAATATTCTCAGCAATCTTGAGAAAGAACAAAGTAGGAGGATCACAATACTGGACATCAGGTTATACTCCAAAGCCATTGTAATAAAAACAGCCTGGTACTGGCACAACAACAGGCATATATATATATCAATAGAACAGAGACACCAAAAATCAATCACGTCTTTATGGTCAATTAATATTTGACAAAAGAGGCAAGAGCATACAATGGAGTAAAGACATTCTCTTCAATAAATGGTGTTGAGAAAATTAGAGACATATATACAAAAAAATGAAACAAGACCACCAACTTACACCATACACAAGAAGAAACTCAAAATGGATAAAAGACTTAAATGAAAGTCACAAAACCATAAAAATCTTAGAAGAAAATATAGGCAGTAAAATCTCAGACATCTCTCATAGCAATATTTTTGCTGATACATCTGGTAGGGCAAGGAAAACAAGAAAAAATAAATAAATGAGACTACATCAAACTAAAAAGTTTCTGCACAGCACAAGAAACCATCAACACAATGAAAAGGAAACCTATGCATGGGAGACCATATTTACCAATGATACATCTGATAAGGGGTTAATTTACAAAACACATTAAGAACTTCTGCGTGGGGAAAGCAGGAGTGGGGTGGGAGCAGGAAGGAGGGGGTCAATGGGGAAAAAGGGGGACATCTGTAATACTTTCAACAATTATTTTTTTAAAAAAAAAACCTTCTGAAACTCAACACCAGGAAAAAAAACAACAACAATTAAACACTGGACAAAGGACCTGAATAGACACTTCTTCAAAGAGGAAAAGCAGATGGAGAATAGACATGAAAAAATGCTCAATGTCACTAATCAGAGAGATGCAAATTAAAAGGACTATGAGATACCACCTTACATCTGCCAGAATGGCTGCCATCAATAAATGTACAAACAAGTGCTGGCAAGGATATGGAGGAAAGGGAACCTAGTGCACTGTTTGTTGGAATGCAGACTGGTGCAGCCACTGTGGAAAACAGTATGGAGGTTCCTCAAAAAACTAAAAATTGAACTGCCTTTGGACCCAGTGATTCCACTTCTGGGAATATATTCTAAGAATCCTGAAACACCAACCAGAAATAATATAAGCACCCTTATGTTCATGCAGCATTATTTACAAGAGCCAAGATCTGAGAACAGCCCATATGCCCATCAGTAGATGAGTGGATTAAAAAAAAACATACAGAGGCAAAGATACATGGAACATACTGACAGGTCAGAGGGGAGGTTGGTGGGGAGGACTTGAGGAAAGAAGTTGAATAGCTTTAAGCCCAAATAGAAACATGCGTAACTCATGGACATAGACAACCATGCAGTGATGGTCAGAGGGAGGGTGGGTAGGAAGGGGCTGGGTGGAGGTGGGCAAAGAGGTGGAAATTGAGGGCTATCTGTAATAGTGTCAATAATTTAAAAAAAGAAATTAAGATATAGAGGAAAAGATAAAAACACTAGTAATTGAAAAAATCGGTATTATATGCCTCCTAATAATATGCACTGTGGCATATCTGCTGAAAATCTAACCCTATAATATACATATATACATACATACATACATACATACATACATACATACATACACGTAGAAGGAAAACATAGTAAAATGTTAATCATTGAGGAATCTGAGTGACATCTGTCCAGGAATTCTTGATATCATTTTTACAACATTTTCTATCTCTAAAATCATCTTTTTTTAACAGTGAAAAATATTTGTCTCCCCTAAAGCAATGCCCCAGAAGAAACGAGTCAAGAGCATCACTGGAATCAGGACACTGTCCCCTAGGACTCCAGTCCCTCTGGCTCTTGGACACACAGCTCCCCAAAGGGCAGTCAGAAACCAGCCAGGAGCGTGGGGATTTTCTCTCTCATTAGTAATTACGTGTTATCTTTGGACTCATTTCTCTGGAGCTAGTTAAGGAAAATGAAAGTGTGCAGAAGATCCAAGGCCACAGATATTTCTTCTGGCTGTCTGGGTGTTGGGCCTCCTGAAGAAAACCTGAGAGTTGGGCAACAGTCTGGAGCAGAAAGTGTCCGACAGACCAATGCCGGGCACAGGTCAGAGGGGCTGGAAATCTGCACTTGGCGATGGATCAGCCTGTGTGCTGGTGGGTTCATGTAGGAGACTGTGCTCATGACTATGTTGTGTTCTGTGTGGGTGTCTGCATGTGTTGTGCATGCTTGGGTATGTGCTGTTTGATAGTTGCTCACAGCCCTCTTTTAGCTCAAGTAGACCAAGTTATCAAAGTCCTGGCATGTGAGTAGAGACTCCTGATTCATGCCTGTGATTGTCAACACTGGCATCACAGCTAAGTACTGGGAGTGAGACTGTTGTCTCTGTTGCTGGACAAGAAGATGCCTGACCTCACAAGGAACCAAGGTCAGGTCAGAGAGAGATCAGATCTCAGCTCAGTAGCATGTGCTGAGGCACATGTGAGCTGTTTGTGGGTGACACACTCCTATGTGACAGCAGGAAGGTGTGTTCTTTTCTCCGTGCATGTGTTACCATGTGTGTGTGACCACATGCGTGGGGTGTTGGTGGTGGTTTAATGACTGTCTGTGAGGGAATAGGCTTAACTGCTCCATGCTGACTGCCTCCCCCAGGAAGAGGATGGTCAGAAGTGGCAGAAGCATGCCTGTCATTAATAGGAGGGTGTGTGCTGCTAGTTATGAGTGTGTGGCTGGGTGTTCATGTGTTGTTGGTGTGTTCCTTGTGAGATTTTTTTTCAAATCATCAACCGATGATATTTTATAATTTTCCATTTATCTCCAGACAGAGTGGGGGGTTGGGGAGAGAGAAAGAAACATTGACGTGAGAGAGACCATCAACTGGTTGCCTCCCGCACGACCCTGACCAGGGTCCGAGAACCAAACCACAACCAAGGTACACGCCCTTGATCGGAATCAAACCCATGACTCTTTGATCCACGGACCGACGCTCTAACCACTGAGCCAAACATGCCAGGGCTCTTGTGAGAATTTTTTAATTGTTTGTGGCCTTGTGTGTTTTTGGTGATGTGTGTGTATAGTGCATGAGTTTTGTATATCTGGTGGTTAAAGTGTTTACCAGGTGTCATGATTCAGATGTGTTGATGTGCACTATGAGTGTTCGTGGGTGAATGGTGCACCACTGAGTGTTAGGCATGTCTCACTTTGTGTGTTATGTATGATTTGTATGTATGTTATGAGTGTTTATGAGCTGAACCACATATTGGCTCTCTTGCCCTTAGGATGGGTACATGGTCACAGGTGACTGGAATCTTCAAATCAGCAGTGTGTGTGTGTGTGTGTGTGTGTGTGTGTGTGTCTGTCTGTCTGTCTGTCTGTCTGTCTCTTATATGACTTCAGGTATTTCCTTAAGTGTCCTGCTTTGGGAGACCATTAGAACAGATAACCAAATTCTATTCAATTCCCTATTTCTTCTAACGGATTTGCTATCACTTTCATGTACCCAAGTGTGACCAAGCCACTAACAATTTTGTATCCCTTCCTTGACTTTCATTAAACATCCTAAGCCAACCAAACAAATAAGAAACTCCAGGCATCGTGCTGTGTGAAGTTATCTGGCAGAACCATTAACAAATAGTGGTGAGATCTTGGGAAAGTTACTTAAATTTTTGGTCTCAGTTTCCACATCTATAAAATGGAAAGAATTACACTGGTTTTGTGAGTCTTACAGAGGCTCTCAGTAAATGTTAATTGCATTAAAAAAGTTAATGTAGTTGAGAATTTTGTCAGTTGGAAAGTATATAAATATGAAGGAATAAAATGATCTAGTAAAGGGACTAAGAATTTGGACAGCTTTGGGTCCTCACAGCTCTAAAACAATATACTGTGTTGGCTCGCCTAACCAACAAAAGGGACATTTCCATGTGTAATGGTTAAGAGCATTGGTTCTGACCACAAAGACATAGACTGAACCCAAAGAGGTAGCTAATGAGTTTTGTATATCTGGTGGTTAAAGTGTTTATAGAAAATGGTAATTTCTAGAATTACCATTTAGAAAATGGTAATACACATATAGCAAGTTATAGAAAATGGTAATACACATATAGCAAGTTATATACATTACATATCACATATATTATAGATACATATACACGTGTGTGCCCTTCAGTCCCCACTGTACTGTGTGTGTGTGTGTGTGTGTGTGTGTGTGTGTACAGAATTTGTGCCATTTATGTTTCTATTTCTTAAAAGCTACAATAGGAGAAAGAACACAAATTTTTAGTGCAGCTGTGAAGAAGTTTAAAATCTGGGAATATAAGGCTGATGTGTGGATGTAATTAGGACACGTATGTCACGTCCTTAGCGCAGTACCCAAATGTTCATAAAATGATCTGCACTATTATGAAAGATACTTTGTGGACTATTCTATTTAGGAGCTACTCTGGCAACAAGTGGCTTCAAAGGAACACCCATTTCTAGAGTGTCATTAGTTACAACTGGAGGCCAAGGGGACCCGGCAGGTGCACAGGAGGAGTGTGACTGAGCTCCAACAAAGCCACTCAGCACTTGACTCTCATGATACTTTAATGGTGAAGCAACTGACACGAAATCTTCTATTTCTGCCACAGTGAGTTATCATGGTTGGGCTCTGGCCTGTTGTAGAAATTATCCCTCCAAGCTCATCAAGATATAAATTCATAGAAATAGGGACCTTGCTTTTCTTGTTCACTGCTGCAACGTCGTTTTAGTAGAGGTCCCGAAACACACTTGGGGTTCAGTAAATCATGGTGAATGAAACAGTGAATGGCCTCTTGTTTCTGTGCAATGAGATCTTGTTGGCTGCTTTAGGGGAGCAATGATTCCTGAAGCCAGATAGGGATAGAGCAAAGATGCACACATCCACAAGTGGGAGAAATTAATGAGTGTAGTTGTAGTTAAAATTCATGTCCAAGCAAATGTCAGTAGGAGATGTGATGGTCCTGGTCATCCTTTCTAGGTTCCTGAGATTCCCAAACCTTCTTCATCCCCAGCAGAAGGAGAGCAGCATGAGGCCTGAGAACCAGAGCAGCGTGTCCGAGTTCCTCCTCCTGGGGCTCCCCATCCAGCCAAGGCAGCAGGACGTGTTCTTCTCCCTGTTCCTGGGCATGTACCTGACCACGGTGCTGGGCAACCTGCTCATCATCCTGCTCATCAGGCTGGACTCTCGCCTGCACACGCCCATGTACTTCTTCCTCAGCCACTTGGCCTTCTCTGACATTTCTCTTTCCTCTGTCACTGTCCCAAAGATGGTCATGAACATGCAGACTAGGCGACAATCCATCTGCTATGTGGGATGCATTTCTCAGTTGTATTTTTTCATATATTTCAGTACTCTTGACAATTTCCTTCTGGCAGTGATGGCATATGACAGGTACGTGGCCATCTGTCACCCTCTGCACTACACCACCATCATGCGGGAGGGGCTGTGTGTGCTGCTCATGTGTGGCTCCTGGATGGTTGCCTCTGTCCACGCCCTTTTTCATACCCTCCTCTTGGTCAGATTGTCCTTCTGTGCTGACATCACCATCACCCACTTCTTCTGTGATATCACTGCACTACTGAAGCTGAGCTGCTCAGACATCTCTCTCAATATGCTCGCCATCTTTACAGAGGGAGGATTTCTTTACTTCCTCCTTTTGTGTACTATTTTGGGCTCATATATCCATATAGGGACCATCATCCTGAGAGTCCCCTCCACTAAGAGACTCTTAAGAGCTTTTTCTACCTGTGGCTCCCACCTCTTTGTGGTGTCTTTATACTACGGGACAGCTGCAAGTGTTTACTTTTTTTCCTCATCATGGGACTCCAAAGACATAATTGCTTCGGTCATGTATACAGTAGTGACCCCCATGCTGAACCCCTTCATCTACAGCCTGAGGAACAGAGATATAAAGCAGGCCTTAGATATGTGTGTCAATAGGGTTAAGTTCTTTAAGGGACAATTACTAAATCCTCTTGTTGCAGTCAGGAGCACAGTGAGATATATGTCCTAAAATGATTGTATGGTCGACACCTTCATATACCTTTAATAGAATATGCATTCTGTTGTCTGTATAAGTGGTTAATATGTGAACTAGGTCAAGTTTACCATGTGGATTGCTCTTAATTCTTTGTTCCCAATTGACATGCTTTGCTTGTTCATCATCTCTTATAATATATATGATAATCTTATGAAAAAAAATAAAAAAGATACAGCCCTGGCCTGTTTGGCTCAGTAGTAGAACATTGGCCTGCAGACCAATGACTCACATGTTCAATTCCAGCTAAGGCACGTGTACCTCAGTTGCAGTTCATCCCCGGCCCTGGTCCAAGTTGTGAGGGAGGCAACCAATCGAAGTGTCTCTCTCACATCGATGTTTGTCTCTCTCTCCCTTTCTCTCCCTCTATCCCTCCCACTCTATCTGAAGATAAATGGAAAAATATCCTCAGGTGAAGATTAGAACAAAAAAGAAAAAAAAAGATGCACAATTATAATTATGGATTTGTCTATTTCTCTTTTGAGATATGTCAATTTTTGCTTATGTATTGTTTATTTTATGTTATAGAAGACCCACTTATTTAGCATCATGATCTGCTTCTGGTGAACGTTATTTCTTTTTTGTTTTTTGTTTTTAACTGAATTTTTTATGCTGGCCCTCACTGGCTTCAATCTGAACATGCACATCTCTTCCCTCTCACACTCAATGACATCATGTTGGCCGACTGCAATCAGCCATGATAACGATAATCACACTGTGAGTGCTGGTATGTGCTACAGAGCAAGGCTGTTAGAAAAAAGAAAGACTTTTTCAAAATGCATTTAAGAGCACACCACTTCGTTTATAACTAGGTAAAGTTTCTAGCAATGGGTCCAACCTTAACACATCTACTTCTGATATTAGTATAAATAGTTTATAACTATATCTATAGACACAGATACAGATACAGATACAGATACAGATATAGATATAAACATAGATACTAGTAGAGTATAGCTAATAAAGATGCAGCTTTCTTATGGTTAGTGTTTACATAGCATTTCTCTTCCATCACTTTAAACTTTTCTATGTCCTTATATCTGTGAGGTGTCCATTGTTAACAGTGTAAAGTTGCATTTTGATCTTTGTATGTACAGCAACAATTATATTTCTGGAGAATTTTCTTTATTGACATCTAATGTAATCACAATATACTTGAATTTATAGTTTCCATATTACTATGTTTTTGTTCTTGATTTTTTTTTAATCCTCACTGGAGGATATTTTTCCATTCATCTGCAGATAGAGTGGGTGAGGGTAAGAGAGAGAGAGAGAGAGAGAGAGAGAGAGAGAGAGAGAGAGAGAGAGAGAGAGAGAAACATTGATGTGAGCGAAACATATCAATTGGTTGCCTACTGTACAACCCCGTCCAGGGCTGGGGACTGAACCACAACTAAGATACATGACCTTGACTGGATTAGAACCATCAACTCTTTGGTCCGAGGGTTGACATTCTAACTGCTGAGCCAGACAGGTCAGGGCTATGTTCTTTGTTTGATATATCTATTTCACTTTTATACTTTTGTCTTCCTCCCTGTTGATTTATTAAATATATTTTTGTTACTCTATTTCTCTTGGTTAATTATTATCATAAATTATTATACTTATTCTATAATTCTTTATTATACTCTATGTAGAGAATATATCTTCCTTTCTCTTTAATATTTTAATGGTAGTTTAAAATACAAAACATAAAATTTTCCATTTTAGCCATTTGAGGTATACAATTCACTTGCACTTAGATGTATCACCAAAATCTCATTCCAGTACCACTAAAGAAAACAGTATAGAACATCAGTGCAATTGAGTACTTTGCAACTGTGAAAAAAAACTTACAACAAAGATAACAATGAACCAATACGGAGAAGTATCAGCATATACTGTTAAATAGGGGGGGAAAGCAATATGCAGAAGAGCATTACAGCATGTGACCATTTATGGAAAAAGGAGGCTGAAATAGAATATACATCTGTCTTCCCTTTGAGAAAAAAGAAACACAGGTAGAATAAATCAGAAACTACTAAGACGGTTTACCTACAGGAGGTGGAGCAGAAGGGATGGGGAGATGAGGAGAATTATTTGTATAGTTTTCACTATACTGTCTTTTGCTACTAGAAAATAAACAGGAGAGGTAGTGAACACAGCAAAATAGAACAAAACAAAACCAATGAAAGTAACTATATTTCAAATTAACACTATAACTAGACTGAAAGAGAAAATAAAATAAGTAATCTAAGTAATTCCTGAACCCAGAATATGGTCTATATACTCTCAAAAAACAAAACAAAATAACTAGAAACACAGTTTAAGGGTACTTAGTGTGCCATTGACAGCGGTATGAGTTCAAGATTATGAAAGAACTCACGATGTATCCAAGATTCAGAAAATAAGTAGACACTGAGGTCAAGGGAATGACTCTCACTCTGGGAATGGTCCTCGTACATGGCAAAGGAGAGGCTGGACAGGACTCTATAGTGCCCAACTAGAATGGGAGCTATCAGTTCAAACTCATGGGTTTTAGTTATTTATTCATTTTTTAATTTTAGAGGATGTGTGTTAAAGCTAGGGACAGTGAAACAAGGAGGGCTGGTGACATGAGCCCCATCTGTACTGCTTTGGCTCACAGTGAAGTCAAAGAAAAGAGGGCCTTGGAGACAGGTTCAGGTTGTTAGCCTGGGATGAACTCATGTGTTTTAAATGTACAACTAGGATGAAATACATACGTTACATAGGAACATCGATACTGTTCCCTTCCCACATTTTTTCTGTCCTACTCCAGACCCAACTCTTGTGGGCAAGCATTCCTTCAGTTTCTTAGTTTCTAGTTTTATCTGCTTGTCTTTCTTTTATATACATTTCCCACGTGGCTTCTCTGAGATCACTTAGAAAACTTGTAAGCAATAAACACACCTCAAACTCCAAAATGAATACCAATAGTGATTGATTGTAACTCAGAGAATAAGAATCCACGAGTCCATAATGATATAAACAAATGAAAAACAATGAGTGGGGAAACACCATACTGTTTCCCACAGCCAGTCAGAGAAAGACAAATACCATACGATCTCACTAATATATGGAACCCAATGAACAAAATAAACTGACTAACAAAATGACCCACAAGCATGGAGACATGGAATAGACAGGGCAGTGCCCAGTGGGAGGGGCTGGGGGGTGCCTGGATACAGAAGGGGAAGGGATTAACTAAATAACACATATGATACCATGTGGACACGAACAATCGTTTGGTGAAGGCCAAGGGAGGGGAATGCACGGGTGGGTGGAGTTGGGCAAAGGGCAGAAAAAGAGGGACACCTGCCATAAATTCAACATTAAAAATTTTTAATTCAAGCCCTGGCCGGTTTGGCTCAGCGGTTAGAGCATCGGACCGTGGACCAGAGAGACCCGGGTTCGGTTCCCACTAAGGGCACGTACCTCTGTTGCAGTTTGCCCCTGGCCCCTCTTCGGGTTGAGTGGGTGGCAGCCACTAGATCTATTTCTCTCACATTGATGTCTCTCTCTCTCTCTCTCTCTCACAGTGAAGTCAAAGAAAAGAGGGCCTTGGAGACAGGTTCAGGTTGTTAGCCTGGGATGAACTCATGTGTTTTAAATGTACAACTAGGATGAAATACATACGTTACATAGGAACATCGATACTGTTCTCTCCCTCCCGCTCTATAAGGATAAATGCAAAAAAAAAAAAAAAGTCCTCAGGTGAGGATAAAAGAAAATAAAGATAAAAAAAAAATTTTAATTCAAGAAACTGAAAACTAAAAAGAATCCAGTACATTAAAAAAAATACAAAAATATAAACAATGAGTGGGGAATAAGAAGGAATAAGTATATGGCCTTCTTATAGAAGAAGTAAATTAATGAACATAGAAGAAATGGTAGAATGAGATAAATCACCATTAGGCCAATATATATACAATGATTTTCTATATAAGAATCAACATTGGATGATAAATACAGTGGGTGATATTTTAATAAGGAAAAAGTTATGTTTGTATAGTATCAAAATATCTACCCATATGATACCTATTCATTAAAAGGTTAAATAATAACAATAAAAATGGTAACTTTATAGTAGAGAACCTGGCAGATACCACCTTAGCCAACTGGAAAGGATAAAAACATTAGGAATTGGAAAAATTGTTATCATGTGCCTTGTAATAATATGCTCTGTGGTATGACTGCTGAAAATCTAAGCCTGAAACATATATACATACAAATATCTAGAAGGTAAACAGTAAAATGATAACCACTGAAAAATCTGTGTAAAGCCTGTCCTTAAATTCTTTTTTTTCTTTATTGATTTTATTTTTGTAATAATTTATTTTTGTTACAGATATTTCTCCTTTTTCCCCCATTGACACCCTCTTCCCAATCCCGCCCCCTGCCAACGTCCTTAAATTTTTTATATTATTTTTACAACTTTTCTATGCCTTTAAAATCATTTTAACATAAAACGTTGAAACATGCTTTGTCCCAGCTGGAACAATGCCCAAGAAGAAAGGAGTCCAGGGCATCACTGGAATCAGGACACTGTCCCCTGAGACTCCAGTCCCTCTGGCTCTTGGACACACAGCTCCCCAAAGGGCAGTCAGAAACCAGCCAGAAGCTTGGGGACTTTCTCTCACTCTCTCATTAGCAATTACGTGTTATCTTTGGACTCATTTCTCGGGAGCTGGTTAAGGAAAATGAAAGTGTGCAGAAGTGCCAAGGCCACAGATATTTCTTCTAGCTGTCTGGGTGTTAGGCCTCCTGAAGGAAACCTGAGAGTTGGGTAACAGTCTGGACAGAAAATGTCTGACAGACCAATGACGGGCACAGGTCAGAGGATCGGGAAATCTGCACTTGGCGATGGTTCTGCCTGTGTGCTGGTGGGTTCAAATATATAACTCGGTGTCCATGACTGTGTGTGTCTGTGTGTGTCTGCATGTACCGTGTACACCTGTGTATGTATTATTTTTAAATTGTGTGTGTGTGTGTGTGTGCTGTGTATCTGACTCACACACAGCCTGTTTTAGCATGCATAGTCCAAGTTATCAGCCTCCTGACATGTGAGTAGGGACTCCTGATTCATGCCTGTGATCGTAAATACTTGCACCAGAGCTGAGCACCAGGAGTGAGACTATTGTCTCTGCTGCTGGACAAGAAGATGCCTGACCTCACAGGGAACCAAGGTCAGGTCAGAGAGGACTCAGACCTCTGCTCAGCAGCGTGTGCTGAGACACATGTGAGCTGTGTTTGTGGGTGACACACTCGTGTATGAGACCAGTTAGGTATGGTGTTTGTTTGTTTTTTCTGTGTGTATGTGACCATGTGTGTGTGACCATGTGTATGGGGTGTTGGTGGTTTAATGACTGTCCTGTGACTGAATAGGCCTAACTGCCCCATGCTGACTGCCTCCCCCAGGAAGGGGATGGTCAGAAGGGAGGGAATCATGCCTGTCGTTAATAGGAGAGTGTGTGCTGCTTGTTGTAGTGAGTGTGAACTGTGTGTGCATATGTGTTGTTGGTGTGTGTTTCTTGTGAGATTTTTGAATTGCTTGTGGTTTTGTGTGTCTTTGGTGACGTGTATACAGTGCACGAGTTTTTCTATGTGGTGAGTTGAGTGTTTTCCAGGTGTGTCATGAGTCAGGTATGTTCTTGTTCATTGTGAGTATGTTTGTGGATGAGTGGTCCATCATTGTGTGTTGTGTATGTCTGACATTGTGTGTTACTTATGACTCGTATGTATGCATATGCATTTTTATGAGCTGACTCACATATTGGTTATCCTTCTCTTAGTATGAAAATTTGGTCATAAAGTGAGTGAAATTCTCAATTCAGCAGACATTGTTTGTGTGGGGGGGGGGGAGCTGATCTCAAGTATTTCCTTAACTGTCCTCCTTCTGCGGCACCATGAGCTGAGATAACCACACTCTAAGCAACTCCCTGGGTCTTGAAACAAACTTCTATCATTTCCATGTACCTGAGTGGGACCGAGTCGCTCTGAATGTGCAACCTCTTCTTTACTTTATTAAACATCTCAGGGAGGGGAAATAAACCGCAGGCATCATACTGTGTGACGTTATTGGGCAAAATCACCATCAAATAGTGGTGAGATGCTTGGAAATTGTTTAAATCCTTGGCCTCAGTTTCCACGTGTGTAAAATAGAAAGAATTACACTCATTTGTGGCTCTTACAGAGGCTCTCAGTAAATAGTTATTGTACAAAGAAGGTTAATGTGTTTGAGTATTTATTGTCAGTTGAAAAGTATATGAATATGAAGCAATAAAATTATCTACTACAGGGACTAAGAAAATGTGGACAATTTGGGTCTTCACAGCTCTAAGATAATACATCGTGCTTGGCTCCCTAACACCAAAGGGAAGCCTGGTTTCTGATCACAGAGATATATTAGACAGCAGCCCCATGAAGGGGCTAATAGTTGGTCATTTTTAATTTATAGAAAGTAGTAATATATAGTTATATACATTTCATGTCACATATATGATACATACAGATATACACTATTGTGTGTGCCATTCTATCTGATATGGTATTGAGTGTGCCTACAGGATTTGGGTCATTTAAGTTTCTGTATGTTAAAAGCTACAATAGGTGAAAGAACACAAATTCTTAGTGCACTATAAAGAGGTTTGAACATCTGGGAATATAGAGCTGATGTGTGGTTTTAATAAGGAAATGTAGGTTATGTCCTTAGCCAGGTGCAAAAATGTTCAGTATAATGGTCAGCACTATAATGAAAGATAGTTTGTGGATATTCAGGTTTGGGAGCTCTACTGGCATCACGTGGCTTCAAATGAACACCCATTTCTGGCTTGTCCATTAGTTACAGCTGTGGGTCAGGGGGACCCAGCAGGTGCACAGAGGAGTGTGACTGCGCTCCAACAAGGCCACTCAGCTCTGCAGTCCTTTGTTACTTTAAAGCAGAAACAACTGACATCACTTTGCCAAGACTTATCTTCTATTTCTGCCACAGTGAATTTTATGGTTTGGTTCTGACCTAGTGCAGACATTATCCCTCCAAGCTCATAAAAATGTAAATTCACAGAAGTGGAGACCTTACATTTTTCATTCATGGCTACATCTCAGTCATAGAACAGATCCCAATACATATTCAATGTTCAGTAGTTCATGGTGATGAAACAATGAACACCCTCTTGTTTCTGTGCAATGAGTTCTTGTTGTCTGCTTTAGGAGTGTGATGATTCCTGGAACAAGACAGAGATAGAGCGAAGATGCATGCATCCACAGGTGTGAGAAATTAATAAGAGTGTAGTTAAAATTCATGTCCCAGCAAATGTCAGTAGGAGATGTGATGGTCCTGGTTATCCTTTCTAGGTTCCTGAGATTTCCAACCATCTTCATCCCCAGCAGAAGGAGAGCAGCATGAGGCCTGAGAACCAGAGCAGCGTGTCCGAGTTCCTCCTCCTGGGGCTCCCCATCCGGCCAGGGCAGCAGGGCGTGTTCTTCTCCCTGTTCCTGGGCATGTACCTGACCACGGTGCTGGGCAACCTGCTCATCATCCTGCTCATCAGGCTGGACTCTCGCCTGCACACGCCCATGTACTTCTTCCTCAGCCACTTGGCCTTCTCTGACATCTCTCTTTCCTCTGTCACTGTCCCAAAGATGCTCATGAATATTCAGACTCGGCGACAATCCATTTCCTATGTGGGATGCATTTCTCAGGTGTGTTTTTTCATAATTTTTTGTTCTCTTGACAATTTTCTTCTTGCAGTAATGGCATATGACAGGTACGTGGCCATCTGTCACCCTCTGCACTACCCCACCATCATGCGGGAGGGGCTGTGCACACTGCTGGTGGCTGGCTCCTGGATCTTCTGCAGCTTCCATGCCCTCTTGTACACCCTCCTCTTGGTCCGACTGTCCTTCTGTGCTGACAATGCCATCACCCACTTCTTCTGTGATCTCACTGCACTACTGAAGCTGAGCTGCTCAGACATCTCTCTCAATATGCTTGTCATCTTTACGGAGGGAGGATTTCTTTATATCCTGTCTTTGGGTATTATTTTGGGTTCATACATCCGTATAGGGACCATCATCCTGAGGGTTCCCTCCACTAAGAGACTCTTAAAAGCCTTTTCTACCTGTGGCTCCCACCTCTTTGTGGTGTCTTTATACTACGGGACAGCTGCAAGTGTTTACTTTTTTTCCTCATCATGGGACTCCAAAGACATAATTGCTTCGGTCATGTATACAGTAGTGACCCCCATGCTGAACCCCTTCATCTACAGCCTGAGGAACAGAGATATAAAACAGGCCTTAGAAATGTGTGTCAATAGGGTTAAGTTCTTTAAGGGACAATCACTAAATCCTCTTGTTGCAGTCAGGAGTATAGTGAGATATATGTCCTAAATTGATTGTATGGTTGACACCTTCATATAACTTCAAGAGAATATACATTCAGTTGTCAAGTATAAGTGTTTAATATGTGAACTAGATCAAGTTTACCATGTGTATTGTTCATAATTCTTTGTTCCTAATTCATAGTTTTTGATCTTTAATAATCTCATAATATATATGAAAATCTTATGCCAAAAACAAAAACAAAAACAAAAAAACAATGCACAATTGTAATTGTAGTTTTGCCTCTTTCTGTTTTGAGATATGTCGATTTTTGCATATGTATTCCTTTATTTTTAATCCTCACCCCAGGATATTTTTCCATTTATCATCAGATAAAGTGGGAGGGAAGAAGGGAGGGTAGGAGGGAAGAAGGGAGGGAGGGAGGGAGAGAGAGAGAGACAGAGAGAGAGAGAAACATTGATGTGACAGAGACACATCAACTGGTTGCCTCCCGTACGACCTGACCAGGGTTAGGATGAACCACAACCAAGTTACATGCCCTGACTGGAATCTGACTCATTGGTCCGCAAGCCAACGCTCTAACCGCTGAGCCCAACCGGCCAGGGCTTCTTATGTATTCTTTATTTTATGTTATAGAAGACTCACTTATTTGGCATCACAATCTGCTTCTGGTGAATTTTGTTTCTTTTCTCTTTTTTTTAACTGAATCTTTTATGCTGGCCCTCATTGGCTTCAATCTGAACATGTGCATCTCTTCCCACTCACACTCAGTGACATCATGTTGGCCGACTGCAGTCAGCCGTGATAAAGATAATTACACTGTGAACACTGCTATGTGCTACAAAGCAAGGCTGTTAAAATAAGAGAATGACTACCCCTGGCCAGTTTTTCTCAGTGGTTAGAGCTTAGGCCCCCGGACCATGGAGGCCCAGGTTTGGTTCCCGCTAAGGTCATGTACCTTGCTTTTATTTTGTCCCGGGCCCCGGTTGGGGTCGTGTGGGTGGCAACCACTTGATGTGTCTCTCTCACATCGATGTTTCTCTTGCTCTCTTCCACCTTCTCTCACTCCCGCTCTATCTGAAGATACATGCAAAAATGTCCTCAGGTGAGGATAAAAATGAATAAATTAATAAAATAAAATAAAATGTACAAATGGGCTGAAATATATATGTTATATATGAACATCTATACTGGTCCCATCCCACATTTTTCTGTCCCAGTCCTGACCCACCTTCTGTGAGCAAACATTCATTCATTGTCTTAGTTTTTTACTTCTTGTCTGTCTTTTATATACATTTCCCATGTGGCTTCTCTGAGATCACTTAGAATTCTTGTGGGCAATAAACACACCTCAAGCTTCAAAATAAATACCAACAGTAATTGATTAGAACTCAGAGAATAAGAATCCACCAGTCCATAATGATATAAACAAATAAAAAACAATGGCCATACTGTTTCCCACAGCCAGTCAGAGAAAGACAAATATACATGAGTTCAGTAATATGTGGAACCCAATGAACAAAATAAACTGATGAACAAAATGGACCCAGAAGCATGGATAGATGGAATACACAGGGCAGTGCCCAGTGGGAGGGGGTGGGGGTAACTGGATACAGAAGGGGAAGGGATTAACTAAATAACATAGATGCATACCCCATGGACACAAACAAAAGTTTGGTGAAAGTCAAGGAAAGGAAATGCATGGGTGGGTGGAGGTGGGCTAAGGGCAGAAAAAGAGGGACACCTGCCATAATGTCAACATTAAAATTTTTTAATTCAAGAAACTGAAAACTAAATGAAATCCAGTACATTAAAAACAAAAACAAAGACATAGCTTTAAAAAAACAGTTGTCGAAAAGATGGTGGCAGGTAGTACCAGAGGAAGGGTGAGTGCATGAGAGAGTGAGCAAATGTGAGAGAGAGTGGCAGTGGTCTTGAGTGTGGACAAGTAACCTCGAGCAGTGCAGAAACACAGAGCAGAAGGTTCCTGTGCTGTGGACTGGGAGAAGCCAGCTACTGCAGTAAGCAGCACTCAGGGCACTTCTTCCTGTGCAGCTGGGAGGCCGTGCCATTTTGGAAGATCCTTGGTCTTCTCTGGGAGGAGGCACTGTGAGCAGCTAGGGCCCAGCAACCTGAGCCCACCAGTGTACCTGGCACCATTGGACCAGTGGACCCCGCTGTGTCAACACAGACCAGTGCACAGTAGCAGCGCTGTCAAGGTGCCTGCTGCATAAGCCGCAAATGGCTGGGAGCCCAGCACCATTGCCCAAAGTAGCAGCCTGATTAGAGCCGAGACACACCCCAGCAACAGAGGCTTGGGAGCCTACATCCATGACCAGGTAGCAGCAGCACAGATCGGTAGCTGAGACCCATCCCCAAAATCTTCAACAGAGGCTGAGCAGGAGCTGAGCCCCACCAGGCAGCAGCACTCCCCAGATGCCAGTGGCAGGAGCGGGGGCTCCAGTGGGGCCTGTGCGATCCAGCTGCCTGCAAGACCGGCATGGAGCACCACTGTAGCGGGGCCTGAGCGATCCAGCAGCAGCACCTACCAGGACAGACCAATACCAGTCGCCAGTAGTCAATCCTTCAGGACCCACAGCAGGCAAGAGGCAACAAGCAACAGAATGGTCTGGGAGGCACAGCAGTCTTATTTGATAGACACTGACCTGGCTACACATCCCAACATCCCTCACCAGGTCTAGAAGTACCAGATGGCTCAAATGGGGAGACAAAGAAATAATACTGACATGAAATAAAAAGAGGAATCACCATAAAAAGAACTACATGAAATGAAAGAAAGCAATTTGTCAGATAAAGAATTTAAAGCAATGATTTTAAGGGTGCTCAAACAACTCAGTGAGAACTACAAGCAACTTATTGAGAATTATAGAGAGCTCAGCAGGAACTACATCAGCTTAAAAAAAGAGGTAGAAGCTAAGAATAAAAACCAAGAGGAAATAAAGTACGACATAGTTGATATGAAAAATACCTTAGAAGGATTCAATAATAAAATAGAAGCAGCTGAAGACCAAATTAGTGAGTTAGAAGACAAGGTAGAAAAAAATGCCCATTTAGAGCAGCAAATGGGGGAAAATTAAAAAGCAGGAGGAGAGTTTAAGGGAGTTTTGGGACAACACAAAGCGTAACAACATTGACATCATAGGGGTACCCGAAGGAGAAGAATCAGAGAAAGGAATAGAAACCTGTTTGAAGACATAATGACAGAAAACTTCCCTAAATTAGTAAAAGAAAAAGTCACACAAATCCAGAAAACATAGAGTCCCAAGAAAGATGAACCCAAAAAGACCCACAGCTAGACACATCATAATTAAAATGGCAAACATTAAAGACAAAGAAAGAATCTTAAAGGAAGCAAGAGAGGGACAGAAAGTTACCTACAAGGTAGCTCCCATCAGACTGTCAGCTGATTTATCAATAGAAACTGCAGATAAAGTGTACAAAGTAATGAAAGGCAAGGGTCTGAATCCAAGAGTATTCTATCCAGCAAGGCTATCATTCAAAATTGAAGGTGAAATGAAGAGCTTCACAGACAAAAAAAAAACAACAACAAAAACTTAATGGTATTTACCACCACCAAACCAGCACTGCAAGAAATGCTAAAGGGACTGCTATAAGAAGAAGAAAGAAGAAAGAAGAAGGAGGAGGAGGAGGAGGAGGAGGAGGAGGAGGAGGAGGAAGAAGAAGAAGAAGAAGAAGAAGAAGAAGAAGAAGAAGAAGAAGAAGAAGAAGAAGAAGGAAGAAGGAGGAGGAGGAGGAGGAGGAGGAGGAAGAAGAAGAAGAAGAAGAAGAAGAAGAAGAAGAAGAAGAAGAAGAAGAAGAAGAAGAAGAAGAAGAAGAAGAAGAAAGAGAGAGAGAGAGAGAAACACAGGCATAAAATAAAAATGGCAACCAATAAGTATATATCAATAATGACCTTAAATGTACATTGTTTAAATGCCCCAATCAAAAGACATAGGGTAGCTGATTGGAAAAGTAAACATACATATCCTGTCTACAGCAGACCAACCTCACAACAAAAGACTCACACAGGATGAAAGTGAAGGGATGAAAAACAATTTCCAGGCAAATGGAAATGAAAAAAAAAAAAAAAAGCTGGGGTAGCAATACTCATATCTGATAAGATAAACTTCAAAATGGGGGCCATAATAAGAGACAAAGAAGGTCACTACATAATATTAAAAGGAACAATCAATCAACAGGATATAACCCTGGTAAACATATATGCACCAAACACAGGAGCACCAAAATATGTTTAAAAACTTCTGGAGGACTTCAAAGGAGAGATCAATAGCAATACAATCATACTACATGACTTTAACGCCCCACTGACACCACTGGATAGATCTTCTAGACAAAAAATTAACAGGAACACACCATCCTTAAATTACCAACTAGATCACCTGGACTTAATTGATATTTACAGAGCATTTCACCCCAAAGCTGCAGAATATACATTCTTCTTAAGGGCACATGGGACATTCTCCAAGATAGACCACATGTTAGGACACAAAATAAATCTCCACAAATTCAAGAAGATTGAAAGCATATCAAGCATCTTCTCAGATCACAATGGCATGAAACTAGAAATCAATTACAACAAAAATATTCAAACTCATGGAGGCTAAATAGCATGTTACCAAGGAGATCAAGGAAAAAAATAAAAACTTCCTGGAAACCAACGAAAATGAACATACAACAACACAAAATCTATGGGACGCAGTGAAAGCAGTCGTGAGAAGGAAGTTCATAGCACTACAGGCCTACCTCAAGAAACAAGAGAAATTCCTAATTCACTTTCTAACCCTACAACTCAAAGAACAAGAAAGTAAACAAAAAGAAAAATGCAGAGCAAATAGAAAGAAAAAAATAGTGACGGTCAGAGCAGAAATAAATGACATAGAAACTTACAAAACACAATCCCATTTATCATTAGGACAAAAAAAAATAAGATACCTAGGAATAAACTTAAACAAAGAAGTAAAAGACCTATTCACAGAAAACTACAGGTCACTGAAAAAAAAATAGAGGTAGATATTAAAAAGTGGAAGCAAATACCTTGTTCATGGATTGCAAGAATTAACATCATTAAAAAGTTCATGCTACTCAAAGCAATCTATAGATTCAATGCAATTCCCATCAAAATACCAACAATATATTTCACAAAACTAGAACAAATACTCCAAAAGTTCATATGGAATCAGAAAAGACCCCGAATAGTTACAGAATTCCTGAAAAAGAAGAACAAAGTAGGAGGGATCACAATACCAGATATCAAGTTATACTACAAAGCCATAGTAATCAAACAGCCTGGTACTGGCACAAGAACAGGCATATAGATCAATGGAATAGAACAGAGAACCCCAAAATTGACCCAAGTCATTATGTTCAATTAATATTTGACAAAGGTGGCAAGAGCATACAATGAAGTAAAGACAGCCTCTTCAATAAATGGTGTTGGGAAAATTGGACAGCTACATGCAAAAAATTGAAGCTAGACCACCAACTTACCCCATACACAAGAATAAACTCAAAATGGATAAAAGACTTAAATGTGACCAATGAATCCAGAAAAATCCTAGAAGAAAATTCAGGCAACAAAATTGCAGACATCACACGCAGCAGAATTTTCACTGATACAATGCCTAAGGCAATAGAAACAAAGGAAAAAAATGAACACATGGGACTACATCAAACTCAAAAGCTTCTGCACAGCAAAAGAAACAACCATCAAAATGGAAAGGGAACCCACTATATGGGAGAGCATAATTGCCAATGATACGTCAGATAAGGGGTTAATTTCCAAATTATATAGAGTGCTCATACAACTTAACAAAAGGAAGACAAAAAACCCAATTAATTAATGGGCAGAGGACCTAAATAGACACCTCTCCAAACATGACATACAAATGGCCAAGAGACATATGAAAAAAGGCTCAACGTAACTAATCATCAGAGAAATGCAAATTAAAACAACTGTGAGGTATCACCTCACACCTGCCAGAATGGCTCCCATCAACAAATCATCAAACAACAAGTGCTGGTGAGGGTGTGGAGAAAAGGGGACTCTAATATACTGCTGGTGGGAATGCAGACAGGTGCAGCCACTATGGAAAACAATATGGTGTTTCCTCAAAAAATTAAACATGGAACTGCCATTTGACCCAGTGATCCCACTTCTAGGAATATACCCTAAGAAACCTGAAATACCAACCAGAAAGAATACATGTACCCCCATGTTCATAGCAGCGCTATTTACAATAGCTAAGATCTGGAAACAGCCCAAGTGTCCATCAGTAGACGAATGGATAAAAAAGCTGTGGTACATATACACAATGGAGTACTATGCAGCTGTAAGAAAGAAAGATCTCTTGTCCTTTGAAATGACATGGGAGGACCTGGAAACTATTATCCTAAGCGAAACAAGCCAAGAGAGAAAGACAAATATCATATGATCTCACTTATTTCTGGAATATAATGAACATAACAGTCTGAGGAACAGGGTAGTCCCAGAGACGTGGAAGTAGGGTACAGACTGACAACTGCCAGAAGAGGGGATGGGGGAGGGGAGCGATGAACCACAGAACTTGTACACATGTACTCATAACCAATGGACATGGACAACAAAACTGGGGACAGGGCAGGGAGGGAGGGGAGGAGGGTGACAATGGGGGAAAAAGGAGAAACATCTATAACAAAAATAAATTCATAAAAATAAATAAATAAATAAATAATAAAAAGTATTGTGAAGAAAAAAAAAAAAAAAAGAAAAATTAAAAATAGAACCACCATATAATCCAGCAATTTCACTTCTGGATATTTATCCAATGAATATGAAAACACTAACCTGAAAAGTTATATGCACCCTCATGTTCATTGCAGTATTATTTATTGATGCAATAGCCAAGATATAGAAACAACCTAAGTGCTCATAGATGATGAATGGATAATGGAGATGATAGATGATTGATTGATAGATAGATAGATAGATAGATAGATACATACATACATACATACATACATACATACATACATACATACATAGATATCTCCAGGAAAATGCAAATATATATCATATGTTGTATATAAAATATATATATAATGAAATATTATTTCACCATAAAAAGAATAAAATCTTGCCTTTTGCAGCAACATGGACTTTGAGGGCATTATGCTAAATGAAATAAGTCAGACAGAGAAAGACTAACTCTGTATGATCTCATTTATATGTGAAATTAAGGATAAAAACAAACTCATAGATATAGAGAATAGATTGTTGGTTGCCAGAGGGCAGTGGCTGGGGTGTGGGCAAGATGGGTGAAGGGGGTCAAAAGACACACTCTTCCAATTATAAAATAAATTAGTCACCGAGATGTAATGTATATCATGGTGACGATAGTTAATACTATAGTGCATTTTTGAAAGTTGTTAAGAGAATAGATTTTAAAAGTCCTCATCACAAGAAAAAGAAATTTTTGTAACTATGTATAATGACAAATATTACCTAGATTTATTGTGGTGATCATTTAATGATATATACAAATAATCAAATCATTATGTTGTACATCTGAAACCAATATAATGTTATATGTCAATGATACCTCATTAAAAAAAACTTCATAAAAGAACCAAATCTGATACAGAACATTTATTTAAATACCTTAAAAAAAACTGATTTCATGGTAACATTTTAAAGATTTTTAATGAGACAAGGGTTAATGTTATTTACTCTTACTTATTCCCAACCAAAGCCTTTATATTAGTAAGAAAACTGGTGGTGTTAAGCATTTAATTCATATTATAAATTGTATTCCTTACAACAGATATACAATGGTTTTGTCTTGATTCTCAGCTATGGCCACCTTATGGACACATGAGATAAAGAGAGATGTTTCTGTTTAGGGTTCTCTGAGGCACTCTCATGTTTGTATTTAATTAAGCTTTGGGTTTTTGTTTGTTTGTTCATATGGTTTGGACAGCCCGACTCAGCTCTCCCACCCCATAACACTGTGATTACTGTTGTCTCAGCAACTCTATGCCATAGTCAGTTGCCTCCCAATGCTTTGCCTTCCATTTCTATTCAATATCCAGCCACCACCAGTGATAATTTCAGCAATCAGGATGCTACCACATCGCAAAGATGAGCAGTCTTCTCTTTCCCCTCACATTGTCATGAATATGATTCAGGTGCTTTTCAAATACATGAGCAACCCAATTCCAGAATCTTATTTTGAGAGTCTATACCAAGGGCAATACATGGTATCAATTATTATATTATGCAGGGTCCTGACAGCAAACAATTCTATACTCAGATGTTGATTTAAAGAGTTACTGTCCATAGTTCTGAACACAGAAGAAGCAAGAGCATTGTCAGCATATATCATGTGTGTTCCAGCTGTGAGCAAACACCACTTGAGGTTAGCTATGGCTGTAGATAGAGAAATGTAAGCAAATCAAACCCTAGCCCGGTGGGGAAGAGAGAATCATGATCTCAGGTCTCCTCCTTAACATAACAAGAACCAGAGGCCCAGGAATTTAGAAACAAGAAAACCCTAGGGTTTAAATAATGTTGAGAAAGAAGTGAAAGAACCTTAGAAGTTACTGTGTTTTGAAAAATATAGAAAAGGGCCTTCAAAAATATATCCAAAAATTCAGAGAAAAGAAAAGAGGGTAAGTCACCTTGGTAGCAGTGTCAAATAATTTCACATGAAATGTTAAACCATTCAAAGCAAACAAAATAAAGGGAAACGCTCAGAAGGAATTGTTACAATCTACTGCATAATTAATATCTGCTATAGACTGAATGTTTGCGTCTCCCCAAATTCATACATTGAAATCTATTCCCCAATATGAAGGTATTTGGGGGTGGAAGTGATTAGGGCACAAGGTTGGAGCCCTCATGGATGGGATTAGTACCCTTATGAAAGAAACACTAGCGAGCTCCTTTGCCCCGTCCACCATTTGAGGACATGAGAAGCAAGAACACAGCTGTCTATGAAGTAAGAAGTGGGCCCAAGCCAAACACCAAATCTGCCAGCACCTTGAACATGAACTTCTCAGCCTCCAGAACTGTGACAAATAAATTTCTGTTCTTTATAAGACCCCAGTCTGTGGTATTTTGTTATAGCAGCCCAAACAGACTAAGACAGGTACCCTGTGAATCTCCATCCAGATGCCCACAAGTACCAATTCAATTACTGAAGGGTATCTTGGTTGCTTCCAACTTCTGACAATTATTTATAAAGCTGCTATAAACATCCATGTGTAGGTTTTTGTGTGAACCTAAGTTTTCAACTCATTTGATAACTACCAAGGAATGTGATTGCTGGATTGTATCGGAAGGTATATTTAGTTTTATAAGAAACAGCCAAACTGTCTTCCAAAGTGGCTGTACTATTTTGTATTCCTACCAGCAATGAATGAGAGCTCCTGTTGCTGCAGATTCTTGCCAGCATCTGGTGTCAGTGTTTTGGGTTATGACTTAGGTTTTACCTCCCTTTGTCTATAGAAAGGGAGCTGATCTACTCACTACACTATTTATTGAGTCCTTTCTATGTGTGCAGACCTGTGTTAGGAAGTTGGGCAAAGAGAAATGTCAACTAAAGGTCTCTTTCTTTTGCATACCTACAACTTTTTGGAGTAGAGTAAAAGAGCCTCATTATATTTGGGGGCAGATATATGTGTTTCAAGACTGATGATTTGGGAATCTTCTTAGATTGAGAGAGACCTTAAGCAGGATCTAGAAGGTCATGAATTTTTGAGAGGTGGAGAGTGTCTGAGACAGCCACCCTAGCAATTACGGTGGTGGCAGCTACGACTGTGGGTTGACACTGAGAATGATTTTGGCAAAATGTGGACTTCATACATGAGTCAGTTTTTCTGTGGATTTAACAAACTGTTTGGTGGCGTGTGAGGTTTCCTTCTCAGATAATGAAAGGTTAATGAAAACATTCCCATTCCAATAAACTATTTTAAATTCATATCTCATATTCTCAGGATACCTACGCTGACCAACCTATTTACATCTGAATTGCTTATCACTCCTTGAACCCCTTCCCTGCTTTGTTTTACTCCATGACTCTTTTCACCAACCGCCATGTCATGGATTTTACTGTTGTGATTTTTGTGGTTTTGTTGTGTTGTGTTGATTTGTTTTATTTTTTGTTTGCATCCTCTCGTTAAAATGTAAGCTCTACCAGATGATGCATTTCTGTTTTATTCACTGCTGTGTCCCATAGCCAGAATATCACCTTTATAAAGTTGTTAATAAGTATTTATCCAAAAAAACAAATAAATAAAGGAATTCACTTAATAATTTCCCAATGCTCATTAAGTGCCCTGCAGTTAAATATTATTAGTGATACACCCTAACATTTATTGGACATTTGCATGTATCAGACACTGTGATAAGAACTCTAATATGTATTGTCTCGTTTAATTATTACAACAACCTCATGAGGAAGGTACTATTCTTATCCCCACTTTACATTTAAAGACTCCGAATGTTGTAGAACTAAACTAAATTGTTCAGGAGCTCACAGTAAGTGGCAGAGTTCAAATTCAATTCAAGACCCAACCGGTTCCATCCTTTCATTCTTCTACTTTTGGAGTGAGGCACAGCCTCTGCCCCACAGGAGGCTTGTGTAGGAGCTACAAGAGCCTTGCGTGTGATAAAGGAACAGGCTTACTCCATCAACATGGATACTTATGAAGCCCAGACGGAACTTGGCCCTTCCTGCCAACTACTTGGAACCACCAGATCAAACAGAAATGAGCCCAGAGTGCCCCTCTCAGAGGATATCAGAGACATTGCTTCAGGGACTCCAGTGGCTCAGCCCCTCTGGCTCCTGACAGGCTCCTCAAGAGACCAGCAGTAATTTGTTAAATTAGCCCACATTGACTGCTTCTTGATTGAAGATCCTGGGTGTCTTCCCCCTGTGTCTTCTTCCTGCTATAAATCACTCTTGTCCATTGTTCTGTTGCTGGCAGACAGACATGCAAGTTTGTAAAGGTCCTCGGGCCATGAACGCTACACCTTGTCCTTTAGCTCCTGGGTCTCGTGGACAGAAAGCGAAGACTAAGGAAACAGCCCAGAGCAGAAGGTATTTGAATTTATTAAGGACTAGCATAGGTTAGAATGGGCCAGGATTCTGCCCCCATAAACATGTATGTGGGAATATGAGACTAGGTATGTGTGTTCTGTGTGTTTCTACATGTGCCACTGACACACATGGACAGTCTTCACCTGGGATGTGCCTTGATCAGGCAAGGCTGGGAATCTCCTTTGAGCACTGTGTGTGCTTTAGTCATTATGTCTATGTTGTGTACTGTGTGTGATTCTGTGTGTTGTGATCTGAATATCTGTGACTGTGAGTGCCTACATGTGTGTGTTTCTATTATATGTTGTCTTTCAGTTCTTTGTATGACTATGCATTGTGAGTATTTTGCATATATGAGTGCTTATTTCTGAACTTGTGTGAAACAGATTTGTACCCTGGCCATTTTCATCTAGGACATTCATATGTCAGAAAAAAACAAACAGCAAATCATCCTTCAACAATGTGTGTGGTGTGTGTGTGTGTGTGTGTGTGTGTGTGTGTGTGTGTATGAGTGTGAGAGAGAGAGACTGACCATAGATATAGAGGTGTGTATATTGCTTTTAACAAACTCACACCTCTACTAAATGGGGGTTTGAGTAGAAGGAATAGGGAGAAAGTGAAAAGTGAGGGCTTGAAACTCTAAATAAAGCAGCGTGTGTATATCTGTGTCTGTGTGTGTATGTCTGCATGTGTATGGAACAATCTCACTTTCTGATATTCCTTTTGACTCAAGACCAGAACCCAGTTAGGCCCTTACAAATTGGATCCTCCTTAAGCCCTACTGGGGCCGTTGGACTATGTGTGTTGAAAATTCCAGTAATGCCCTAGGGCTCTGGGTTCATATTTCTCACTCTGGCTTTTAGCATTATCCATATTTATAATTAGGGTTCATGCAGCCTCATTAAGTGTCCAGGTTCAGGTGTCCTCAAAATCTGCTAGTTGCCCTCCCATAGCTTTGTGGCCTTACATTGATCTCTCTGAGGCCGGAAGCCTTAAATAAAAAAGGATAATAATTGATCCTGTACAATATTGTTGGCAACAGTTTATTCCATTTCAGGCACACAGTAAGCAACCAGTCAACATGGCCGGCTGTGTAATTCTTCCCCAGATGGAGGCTGACTTTCCTCACTCTCCATTCAGGTAGCTCCACGTGAGAGAATACACTGTCAGTTGGGATAGCAAGCCCGGGCCAAAATTCTCTCAAACTTTAGGTTACAGCTTCATTACTGAGCACAGGTCGCACTGCCATTTACACACAAGATGAAGGTTCCCTCCCTGCTGATTCACACCCTGACACTGCAACACCATGCCTGCATCAGATTTTCTGGTCCCCCATCACCCCCTCTTCACCTCCAGAGGAGCACCCTGGTCTGGAACGAGAATCTACTGTCAGATATGGAACCCCATGTGTTGTGTCAGTTTCCTCTTCCAGGCATCATATGGGCATTTTAGCTCTATCAGCCACTCCCCTGAAAAGAAATGGGAAGCATCTGTTTCTAGCGAAAAGAGCATCAGAAGACTTCTCTTTGAGATCAAGTTCCACCACCACACACTGTGTCAGTGACTTCACTTCTCACGTTAGAAGAATGAAAAGTCACTGTCTTCTCTCCTTCTCAGACACAAAAATATATATTGATTGCACATAGTTGAAAGTATGTGAAAGCCATTTGCAAACTGTAGGCTGCAGGAATATAAATGGCTGTAGGAATGAGTGATGGGCAGACATCTGAGCTGGTGATTGAGGTAATATTGACCATACAGATCCTCTTTCAAACACTGAGATAACATACCTCAAAGGCCTGACTGTTTTGCTTAATTAAATACAGGGAGTTAAAGTATGTTCAATAGGAGCTTAGACAATAAAATAGACACAAGAAAAAAAAAGGAGACAAGGGTTTATAGAAACTGTAGTCCATTCCCCCAGGGTCCTGTTGTGATGGTGGGATATAAAGCCCCTCAATCTTTTGTTCAGACAGTGAAAGTATTAGCATGTTTCTGGCATTCTTGAAATAGCACTGGGTTCAGAACAAGAGAGACTCATTAACACACTCAACTTCCAGTCATTTGTTATGAACTTGGAATTACGTTTCCCTAATGTCAACTGAGAAGGCAAAAAGCTTTTGGAATCACCAAGTCCCTATTACCTGCTTTGTGGTTATTATCATTATTCCTCCAAGGATGAACTCTCCTATTGCCTGCTCTCAATAAAGAGTTTTCCCCTCAAGGGAACCAAAGGCAAAGAAGCAATTATTTCCAGCTTGTCTCCAATTTGAAGGTGGGGGTGTAGAGTTGGCCACCCACCATCACTTGTGTTTTCTCCATAATTTGTTAAGTTAGAACCCACACCCATTGCTCAGAGTGTTAAACAAGTGTGTGTCTATACATCAATCTTATTTGGTTTTGAACTGGTCATTCTTCTCCTTGTTGTGGTGTATGTTTGAGACCCTTGGAGATTCCACCTGCTTCACTGTATTCTGTGTATTCTAGAGAGAAATGGAAGAAACTTCCCATGATATAGCTGAAGGTGTAAGTGTTCATCACCTAAGAGGCAATGTCAGATCAGGAGTGGAATTCACATTCAGTAGTGTGATTGCATGTGTTTCTGTGTTTTGTGTCCAATGTAAGTTAGTGATTTCTAGTGATAGTACCTCCACCACACCTCGTACCAAAGTATAACAGAGAGCTTCGTGTAGATTAATTTACCTCAAACTGATCCTCTATCTAATTTTTCAGGGAATAGGAAAAAAATATACTTCCTCTTGCTTATTATTCATTCCCCATGAAGTCTTATTGGTTTTTCCTCCAAATATTATCCCAATTCTGTAATGATCTTCATCTTCTGCCATGATCCAGATGTAAGCAGGTATCATTTTGTACCTGAACTACTGTAATATTATTCTAATATTTCTACCAACACTCTTGCCTTGCTATAATCTGTTCTCTGTCCAGTAGCCAGCATACTATTTCAATTTTTTCATTCATTCCTTCCTTAAACATTTTCATGGGTGTTCTGTTGCTCTGATAATAGAATTTAAACTTTCCATGATAGCAGAAAAGATCTTACATAACCTGGTTCCTAGATAAATCTCCAACCTTATAGCTTTCCCATGCTGATCACACTCCTGAATTTTCTCTGTTCTTCAAACACCATAGCCCTGTCTTCTCCAAACACTTAATTAGAGTGACCATTTTTTATAATCTTCACATGATAGGCTGTTATTATTCAGGACTCATCTTTAAAAACACACAAGAGCAGTCTTCTTCACCTTAGCCTCTTGTAATTTGGCAATATCTATCAAAATTGTGAATGTATATATCCTCCAATTACATTTCTAAGTTTTAGCCTACAGATACACACACAAATGTGAAATGGGACATAAATAATGTTATAGTAAAATATTGTTAGAGCCCTGGCCGGTTTGGCTCAGCGGTTAGAGTGTCGGCCTGCAGTCCAGAGAGACCCGGGTTCAGTTCCCGCTAAGGGCACGTACCTCGGTTGCAGTTTGTCCCCGGCCCTGGTTGGGTCATGTGGGAGGCAGCCACTCGATGTGTCCCTTTCACGTCAATGTTTCTCTCTCCCTCTCTCTCCCTCCCACTCTGTCTGAACAAAAAAAAAAAAAGGAAAAATGTCCTCGGGTGAGGATAAAAAAAAAATTTTTTTTTAAATATTGTTAGAAACAGAAAAATATTAGAAACAACCAAAATGTCCATCAGCAGCTACTTAGCCCTTTGATTGTGGTAGGTAAACTGATTATTATCAATATGGGCACAAATAGCAAAATTGAAGGTGCAAGTCATCTCAGGTAACAACATTAAATTAACAGGACTTTTATTTTATTTTTTTAATTATTTTTATTAATGTGTTTTTGTTACAGATGTTTCTCCTTTTTCCCCCATTGACACCCTCCTCCCCATCCGCCCCCCTGCCCCATCTCCAGCTTAGTTGTCTATATCCATTGGTTATGCATACATGCATATAAATTCTGTGGTTTATCTCTTCTCCCCCAACACCCCCTCTTCTGAGATTTGTCAGTCTGTACCCTACCTCTATGTCTCTGGGTCAATTCTGTTCATCCGTTTGTTTAGTTTATTATATTCCACAAATAAGTGAGATCATGTGATATTTGTCTTCCTCTGCTTGGCTTGTTTCACTTAGCATAATACACTCCAGGTCCCTCCATGTCATCTCCAAGGGTAAGAGATCTTTCTTTCTTACAGCTGCATAGTACTCCATTGTGTACATGTACCACAGCTTTTTTATCCACTCGTCTACTGGTGGACACCTGGGCTGTTTCCAGATCTTAGCAATTGTAAATAGTGCTGCTATGAACATGGGGGTACATAGTCTTTCTGATTGGTATTTCAGGCTTCTTAGGGTATATTCCTAGAAGTGGGATCACTGGGTCAAATGGCAGTTCAATTTTTAACTTTTTGAGGTAACACCATAGTGTTTTCCATAGTGGCTGGACTTTTAATGTAATGGACTAAAAAATGTAGGAATTTTAGAGATAATTTCAGTCAAATTGGGAGAATTGGTAGATAATGTAAACTTTAGTTAACCCCCAAGATGTATGGTGAGATACTTTCTGAGCTCTCAAAGACAATGATCTTTAGATTGAATAAATGTTTATATAGTATACGGATTCTATTTTTTAATAGATAAACCATCCCGTTTTCTTTCCCTATTATTTTGTGAGTGTTCACATGGGCAACTCTAAGACTAATTGACATGAAAAAGAAAGAGGGAGAAATGATAGTATTGGGAAAGTATAAGAAGTGTTAGAATATGACATGAAAAATATTACTTATGAATCACTGGCATAAAACTTGGGTTAGGAATATAGAAAAAGGAGGTATTACTTGGTAAATTATGCTGGACAGACACAAATCTTCTTCTTTGACAGATCCAAGATACGACTGGAAAAACCAAAGTATTTCCTGGTGTTCTGAAAACTTGAATAAGAGTGATCTGGTAGGAACTGGGGGAATGAGGTGGGAATTTGGAAGAGAAACTGACTTTTTCTCCACATTCCATGACAATTCCTTTAGAAAGAGTAATGCTAGACTAAAAATGTTGAGGAGTGGCAAGGAATTTTCTTAAAGGAAAGACTGATGGCTATGTAACAAATTATATTGCTTGGTCTCTTATGTCATTAACATAGATTCTTGTCCTTAATGCCCTTGTCTTGACCAATTACATATAATGTTTCCACCAAGTCCCCAAATCCTGATTTCTAGAAGATCCAGAGCAGCCCACTAGGCTGTCTTATCTTGACCCAATCCATGGAAATAAAGCGTAGTATACAAACCATGTTACTAATTAATTGTTGGAAATGGACAAATATTAGAAACAAGCCAAAGCATGTATGAGAGGCATGGGGAAGGTTAAGAAAGGCCAGAGACCACTTGGAGAGCCTCTACTAGTATTTCTAATAACTGATTGCTGACCTAGATGTGCAGCCCAATTTTCTAATCTCAGATTTCTGTCGTGAACTCCTGGACTCCTCAAATTTGAACCTGATTTAATATGATCATCATTCTGATGTTTCATGTTTTCTCCAAAAGAGACTGCATTGGTTTCTAGGTGGACATATACTATTCTGATGTCAGACCATCACTAGTCCATTAGTGAGTAAAAAACAAGCTATTCAAGTTAAAATTCATATACTAATTGTAATGTATCTATTATGTCATAGTCATAATGATTTCACATTCTAGCAAAACAGAAGAAGACCATGAGGAGGGATAATCAGAGCAGCGTGTCTGAGTTCCTCCTCCTGGGGCTCCCCATCCAGCCAGAGCAGCAGGATGTGTGTTTTGCCCTGTTCCTGGGTATGTACCTGACCACAGTGCTGGGCAACCTGCTCATCATCCTGCTCATCAGGTTGGACTCTCGCCTACACACACCCATGTACTTCTTCCTCAGCCACTTGGCCTTCACTGACATCTCCTTTTCATCTGTCACAGCTCCAAAGATGCTCATGAATATGTATACTCAGGATCAATCTATCTCATATGCCGGATGCATTTCCCAGGTGTATTTCTTCTTATTTTGGGGGGATCTTGACAGCCTCCTTCTCACATCAATGGCCTATGACAGGTACGTGGCCATTTGTCATCCCCTCCACTATACCACCATCATGAGTCAGAGCCTGTGTGTTTTGTTGGTAATTGTGTCCTGGGTCCAATCCTGTGCTAGTGCCCTTTTACACACCCTCCTCCTGGCTCGTCTCTCTTTCTGTGGAGACAACACTCTCCCACACTTCTTTTGTGATCTCTCCACCTTACTTAAGCTGTCCAGCTCAGATACCACAGTCAATGAACTGCTTATCCTCACTGTGGGAGTGGTGGTGATTACCCTGCCATTCATATGTATCCTGGTTTCTTATGGCTGTATCGGGGCCACCATTCTGAAAGTCCCCTCCACCAAGGGCATCTGCAAAGCCTTGTCCACATGTGGCTCCCACCTCTGTGTGGTGTCTCTGTACTATGGAGCAATTATTGGGCTGTACTTTTTTCCTTCATCCAACAACTCCAATGACAAGGATGTCATTGTGGCTGTATTGTACACCCTGGTCACTCCTATGTTAAATCCCTTTATCTACAGTCTGAGGAATCGGGATATGAAAGGAGCTCTGGGAATTATACTCAGTAGAGGAACATGTTCCCCACAATGAGCACAGTTCTCCCTATTCATTAGATATAAGACCTGCTGCATCCCACACATGCAATGTGAGCATCCCTTCCTCTCTGCACAGCTGCCTCATAGTGAATCTTGAAGTGACACCTGTTCTTCCGTCTCTGTTTTAGCTTGGACTTAGTTTTCTTCTCTGTTTAGTTTTCTTGTTCATTTTAGAGTCGTGCAAAAGGCATATTAAAAACATACCCGCACAACCATCCTTTCCTAAATGTCTTTTTAAAGTTCTCATGTGATATCCCTTGCCCTACAGACATCTTAAATGTGTATACAGTCACAGCTTTTTTTTATAGTTTACAATAATTTATATAGATAACAGAAATATTTCTTCTGACAGTTTCATGATTTTATTTTTGTGTTTGATTTTTAACACATTTGGAATTTAGTTTTACAAGTGACATTAATTAGAAATTGAGTTTTATTTCTGTTTTGAGTTTCTTATCAATTGTCCACATTTTGATTTTCAGTTATGCTTATAGAGTCACGGTAACATCACTTTTTCTTGTCTTAAATTGAGTCACAAATTAAAATAAGATGTTTTCTACAAAATGCCAGGAAAATGGTCCAGAAAGGGTGGGTAGAGGCCCCAGGTAGTAAACTCAAACTGGATTGGAGCCCCTGTGTCCAGGAATGACCAGTTCGGAGTGAAGCATAGTAGTGACCATAGAGATTTTAAAGCAACTTTCAAAGGAATGATGTGATTATGGGTGATCAGCCTAATCTGAAAAGGGAGGTCAGCCCTTCAGGGTATGGGACTAGGAATGGCTAAGGAGTGAAAGAAACCATCAACCAAAGGAGAAAAAAACCTACTGAATGAGAAAAGATGTTTGCCAATGACATATCCTATAAGGAGTTAATCTCCAAATTATAATAAACCTTTATATAATGAATTTGCCAAAAAGAAATTACAATTGAAATTATAACCTGTTTTTAGAATAAGTGATTTGACATATGGGACTTACGGGACTTAGCTTATGTGGTGCTTAAATAGAAGTTTATAAACTTAAATGGTCCCATATATTTTTTAAATAAATAAAATCAATTATCTAGTTTCTACTTTCATTATGACAGGGTAAGTGGGACCAGATTTGCTTTGGGATAGCCAAAAATAAATAAAATCTATAAGGGAACCGTTTGTAGGCATTCGACAATAGGCAAAGCTGAACTGTGATTCTTAAAAGAAGAAATAGGTATGAGATACGCTCTAAACTTGCCTGTTTCATTACCTAGGGGAACTTTACAGATGCCAGCTTTAGATCAGAGTGCTGGTCTCTGAAACGAGAAAGTAGAGATTAGAATTTGGGGCTACTAAATCCCCCAGAATGTGTGCGGCAAGGTTCCTGAGAAGTAAACGCTGTACGAAACTCAGGAGTGCCCTTGGGGTTTAACATGAATCCTTGGCTGAGATGAGCTTGCACAGAGTGGCTGCTGCAGAAACAGGAGCTCAAGATGACAGAGGTCACAGTGATGGGTACGTGTGACTGCTGTAAGAGTCAAAGTAGAGAGAGCTCACTGAGCACTTTCCACATTCAAGAGAGACCCCAGGAAATCCACTCCCTGGGAGTATGATCACATCCAAGTGTAAGGGCCAAGCCCAAGAAACTAAGGACAAACTGAAACACATCCACCTGAACTAAGAATAAAACAAAATCTGGAAGATTAAAAAGGATCTGTCAGTAATGTAAGTATCTACCAGAGCAAAACTCAACACCTTTAAAACTACAATATACTTGCTACTAAGTGCATCTTCCCAAATTTCCAGCAAACATTGAAAAATTACTAAACACACGAAGTACACAAAAGTGCATCATGTCAAGAAAGGAAGAGTCACAAGAAACAGATTGCAAGAAAACACAGATTCTGAAATTGACCAAAAAAGACATGGGAGCAGTTATCATAAGTATGTTCATTACCTAAAAGAAAAATGATAATGAGTAGGGCAGACAATTCCTGTACAGAAATGAAAACCCAGTATTTCTCAAATTTGGTTAAAAGCATCAACTTACAGAATGAAGGAGTTAAGCAAACTGAAAGATAAATTTAAAAAAAGAAATGCACCTGGGCACAACATAACTAAAGATAAAAAGAAAACCAACAGCAAAGAAAAAAAAAAATCCACGAAGATGCCAGAGGAAAAGGATACAAAATGCCTGAGGAAAACTGATAAAGAAAGAATTCAGCAGGGTTAGGTTCCCAGTGGGGTGAGAAAGGCTGAGTTACAAGTGCAGGGTCAGTTTCTGTCATTTTTAAAATTTTATTATTTTGTCAATCATGTCTTTTTGTATTAATTCTAATTTGGTAAAAAAGTGCATTAATTAAAAATTAATCTTCAATTAATATTTGCCTTCATTGCTGACTTTTGGCCAGCTCTCCACTTTTGCACCTGAGGCAAATTTTACACATGCATTTGCCTCACTCTAGTCTCCCTCTAATCACCAGCACTTAAAAAAAAATCATATTTAATTTGTATTTAAGTATTAGAACTAACTCTTAGCCTTCTTCCAAAATAACATAAGCTAATAAAATAACTTAAAAGTGTTGGTGAACTTCTCCAGATGTTTTACATTTCCAATTTAGTGGTCAGTGGCCGCCGCTGCTGAATGGCTTGAAATGCATGAGACATCCTGCCCAACAAAGAATTGCCCTACTCAACGTGTTAAGTGTACCTCCACTGAAAAATACTGATAGCCAAACATGCAAATATTTTCCCATTTTCTTATGATCACTGTCTTTTTAAAAAATCTTTATTGTTGAAAGTACTACAGAAGTCCCCCCACCGTTTTCCCCCAATGACCCCCTCCTCCCCGCTCCCACACCCCTCTTGCCTTCCCCACAATATTGTCTGTGTCCATTGGTTATGCATGTATGCATATAAGTTATTTGCTTTATCTCTTCCCATCTCCCCATCGCCCTTCCCTCTGAGATCTTTCAATGTTTCTTCTTTGAAATACATGGTAAGTTAAATTAATAATCTTCATAAAATATCTTGAAAGTACATGAAAACAAAAACAACCTAATAACCAAGATTTCTCTGGAATGTATTTTTATTTATATCTATTAGAATTGGAAGGTTCCAAGCTCACAATTAGTAGATATTTGAATCTTCATTATAAGGAGATCATATGATGATCCAGCATAAGCTTATAATTTTATTATTTTTATATGTTTTTATTGATTTTTTAGAGAGAGAGGAAGGAAGAGAGATATAGAAACATCAATGTGGGAGAGAAACATTGGCTGCCTCCTGCATGCCCCCCACCGGGGATAGAACCAGGACCTCTCAGTCCATAGGGCAACTCCCAATCCACTGAGCCACACTGGCCAGGCAATAGATCACTGAAATGAAAACAAACTTTGCAGCATTTCTCAAAAGCACTGAAGAATACTATACTTTGCATTAAAACTAATTATTCTAAACTAATGTCAACAGGAATGGCAGGGTAAGAACCATGAAATATACCTACTCTAACAAGAAATAAAATCTGAAAATACAGAGTCTAAAAATCCTGTAAAAAAATCAATAATTTCCTGGATTTTTCTAAGAACATGGGAGTGATGAGGTGAATTGTGGGAACCAGGACGACTTGGAGATAAAATACTGCATGAAAAAATCTACAGATTTTTTAATTCACAGAAATATTTAAATCTGCATCTAACATGCAGATTTCATTTTTCTTTTGAGTGATCAATCCATCACTCATAAAAAGCAACCCTTTTTATCACTTCTTTCTCCTAGGGGTTCAGAAATGATTCTCAGCCATTCCCGTGCATGGCTTGATATTAAAAGAAGAGGCACATTCTCAATATAGATGTCCTTGACTGAAAATGAAAGTATCAATTGGGTAGTACTCAGAATTTCATCTGTACTCCAAAAGATAGATGCAGATACATGATGGGTAATTTTGTTCATTTGTTAATCCTCACCCCAGGATATTTTTTCCATTGATTTTAGAGAGAATGGAAAGGAGGGTAGGAGGGGGTAGGAAGGGAGAGAGCGAGAGAGAAACATCGATTGGTTGCCTCCCGCTCATCCCTCCTCCACCCTACAAGGGCCTGGGATGCAACCTACAACCCAGGTACAGGCCCTTGACCAGAAATCAAACCTGTGACCCTTTGGTGCAAGGTGGGGGGACACCCTAACCACTAAGTCACACCAGCCAGGGCCAGTGATGGGTAATTTTTAAGTGGAAGCTGATCAGTAAGGACTTATTTGTTCAGGAGAGGAGAATGAATGTCTTCCTTATACAACTGTTGCAAGAGCTGAGAACAGAGGGCAGGGAAGCTGCCCTTACAGATTAAAAAGGCTAAGACTAAAGATTTCAACCGAAAGCATAAAAATGGATGGTTTCACTGTCATTATTTGCTGATGATATGATACTGTACATAGAAAACCCTAAAGACTCCATCAAAAATCTACTAGACTTTGCCCGGCCGGAGTGGCTCAGTGGTTGAGAGTCGACCCATGCACCAAGAGGTCGCCGGTTCAATTCCTGGTCAGGGCACATGCCCAGGTTGTGGGCCAAATCCCCAGTGAGGGGCATGCAGGAGGTGGCCAATTGATGTTCTCTCTCGTCAATGTTTCTATCTCTCTCTCCCTCTCCCTTCGTCTCGCTCTAAAATCAATAAAGAAAAAAAAATTTTTTTAATCTACTAGACTTAATAAATGAATTTGCCAAAGTAGCAAGATACAAAATTAACATCAAGAAATCGACGGCATTCTTATACACCAATAATGAACTCACAGAAAGAGAAACTAAAAAAACAATCCCATTTACCATTGAGGCAAAAAAATTAAGATACCTAGGAATAAACTTAACCAAAGTAAAGGACCTATTCACAAAAAACTACAGGTCATTGAACAAAGAAATAGAGGAAGATATAAAAAAGTGAAAGCATATACCTTGCTCATGGATTGGAAGAATTTACATCATTAAAATGTCCATACTACCCAAAGCTATATATAGATTCAATGCAATCCCCATCAAAATACCAATGACATATTTCACAGAACTAGAACAAATACTCCAAAAGTTTATATGGAACCAAAAAAAGACCCTAATAGCCATAGCAATCTTGAAAAAGAAAAACAAAGTAGAAGGAATCACAATACCGGATATCAGGTTATATTACAAAACTATTGTAATCAAAACAGCCTGATACTGGCACAAGAACAGGCAGATAGATCAATGGAATAGAACAGAGAATGCAGAAATTGACCCAAGTCATTATGCTCAATTAATATTTGACAAAGGTGGCAAGAGCATACAGTGGAGTCATGACAGCCTCTTCAATAAGTAGTGGTGGGAAAATTGGACAGCTACATGCAAAAAATTGAAGCTAGACCACCAACTTACACCATACACAAGAATAAACTCAAAATGGATAAAAGACTTAAATGTGACTCATAAATCCATAAAAATCCTAGAAGAAAATATAGGCAACAAAATTTCAGACATCACACGCAGCAGAATTTTCACTGATAAAACACTTAAGGCAAGAGAAATAAAGGAAAAAATGAACACATGGGACTACATCAAACTAAAGAGCTTCTGCACAGCAAAAGAACCATCAAAATGGAAAGGGAACTCACTATATGGGAGAGCATAATTGCCAATGATACATCACATAAGGGATTAATTTCCAAAATATAGAGAGTACTCACACATCTCAACAAAAGGAAGACAAAGAACCCAATTAAAAGATGGGCTGAGCCCTGGCTGGTTTGGCTCAGCGGTTAGAGCATCAGCCTGCGGACCAGAGAGTCCCAGGTTTGGTTTCCGCTAAGAGCACGTACTATGGTTGCGGTTTGTCCCCGACCCTGGTTGGGTCGTGCAGGAGGCAGCCTCTTGATGTGTCCCTTTCACATCGATGTTTCTCTCTCTCTCTCCCTCTCTCTCCCTCCCACTCTGTCTGAACAAAAAAAAAAAGGAAAAATGTCCTCGGGTGAGGATAAAAAAAAATTTTTTTAAATGGGCAGAGAACCTAAAGAGACTCCTCTCCAAACAGGACATACAAATGGCCAAGAGACATATGAAAAAATGCTCAATGTCACTAATCATCAGAGAGATGCAAATTAAAACAACTATGCAAATTAAAACAACCTCACACCTGCCAGAATGGCTGCCATCAACAAATCATCAAACAACAAGTGATGGCGAGGGTGCAGAGAAAAGGGAACTCTAGTACACTGCTGGTGGGAATGCAGACTGGTGCAGCCACTATGAAAAACACTATGGTGTTACCTCAAAAAGTTAAAAATTGAACTGCCATTTGACCCAGTGATCCCACTTCCAAGAATATACCCTAAGAATCCTGAAACACCAATCAGAAAGAAGATATGTACCCCTATGTTCATAGCATCACTATTTACAATTGCTAAGATCTGGAAACAGCCCAAGTGCCCATCAATAGATGAGTGGATAAAAAAGCTATGGTACATATACACAATGAAATACTATGCAGCTGTAAGAAAGAAAGATCTCGCCCTGGCCGGTATGGCTCAGCAGTAAGAGCATCGCCCATGGACCAGAGTCCCAGGTTCAATTCTGGCCAAGGGCACATATCTTGGTTGCAGTTCGTCCCCAGCCCCGGTTGGGGTTGTGCGAGTGGCAACCAATAGATGTGTCTCTCTCACATGGATGTTTCTCTCTCTCTCTCTTCCTCCCTCTCTCCCTCCAGCTCTATCTGAAGATTAATGTAAAAAGTATGCTCGGGTGAGGATCAAAAAAAAAAAAAAAAGAAAGATCTCTTATCCTTTGAGCAGACATGGGGGGACCTGGAGAGTATTATCCTAAGCGAAACAAGCCAAGCAGAGAAAGACAAATATCACATGATCTCACTTATCTGTGGAATATAATGAACAAGCTGATGAACAAAATAGACCCAGAGACATAGAAGTAGGGTACAGACTGACAAACCTCAGAAGAGGGGGGATGGGGGGCAGCAGGGTGAAGAGATAAACCACAGAATTTATATGCATGTATGCATAACCATGGACCTAGACAACAACGCTGGGGCGGGGGGACCGGGAATGGGAGGAGGGTGTCAATGGGGGAGAACGGAGAAACATCTGTAACAACAACAAAAAATAGATGGTTTCAAAAGATTAATGACTAGTATCTGCAAATCTCAAGAATCATTAAAAAATAAAAATAAAAAAACTCCCCCAAATGTCTCTGTATGGTGTAAGCCCTGAGAGTTGGCTTTTCTTTTCGTAATGCAAGTACCTGATTTAAGCTTTGATTGCCTTGGCATCCACTCTAAGGAGACACCCTTCAAAGAGGCAACCACTTCAGAGATGGCATCTCCAATAAACGCTTTGCCAGCCACACGTAGAAAGAGTCAAGTCCCCTTCCCCCACTGAGGCTCCTTTGTTTTAGAGATCTGGGCGGATTCCTATAACTGACCATTGGAGCCATTTGTTTTTTAGTGTTCTCACACTTTAAATTCCCCATCTTATTTTTGTTTTGTTTTGTTTTTTATCCTCACCTGAGGACATTTTTGCATTTATCTTCAGAGAGGAAGGGAGAGAGGGAGGAAGAGAGAGAGAGAGAGAAGCATCACCATGAGAGAGACACATAGAGTGGTTGCCACCCACATGACCCCAACTGGGGCCAGGGACAAACTGCAACTGAGGTACGTGCCCTTAGTGGGAACCAAACCTGGGTCTTTCTGGTCTGCAGGCCAACGCTCTAACCGCTGAGCCAAACCAGCCAGGGCTCCCCCTCCTATTTTTAAAGTTTATTTTCATTTATGTATAATTGGTATACAATCTTATACTTAATATTAGCTTCAGGTTATAATGTAGTAACTCAACATTTTTATACCTTACAATGTGATCACTCCACTAATTCTAGTAATCATCTGTCATCGAGTAAACGTATGACAATATTATTGACTATATTCCCCTTCCCCTTTTCACCCTTCGCCCTACCCCCTCCCTTCTGGTAACCATCACTGTGGTCTCTGCTTCTATAAGTCTGTTTTTGTTTTGTTTGTTTGTTTTGTTTTTAGATTCCACATATAAGTGAAATCATAAGGTATTTGTCTTTCTCTGCCTGACTTATTTCACTGAGCACAATACCCTCTAGATGTATCCATGTTGTCGCGAATGACAAGGTTTCATTTTTTATTGCTACATAACATTCCTTTATATTTATTCATTCATTTATTTATTTATGCCACATCTTCTTTATCCATTCATCTGTTGATGGACACCTAGGTTGGTTCCACATCTTGGCTAATATAAATAATGCTGCAATGAACACGGGTAGATACGTCTTTTCAAATTCGTGTTCTTGTTTTCTTTGGATAAATACCCAGAGTAGAATTGCTGGCTTGAGAATGGGGGCCTAGCATTTCGTGGGTTCACTATTTATTGGTAATTTAAAACATAAGAGCAGTATATTTGTATCCACGAAACCCTAGGCCCCCACCCTCAACCCCAATACAGGCAGAACCTAGGCCTGTGCACACATCTCTCTCTCCACCCTCAACCTCACTGTGTGGCTCCAGGTGTGCCATGTGTTCTCCAGGACCTATGAGTGATAAACCCTTTTTCCCCCAGTTTCCTGCTGGTTATTGCTGAGAGCACCTTACAATCATAAGAACCACAAGGGCTGGTGCAGCCATAATATTGCTATGGATGGGCTGAGATGGCACACAGCAGTCTGCAGCAGCAATGCAGCTGCCTTTAGGAGCTCAGTGGGAAACTTCTGTGAACCTCACATCTGCCTCTGTGTCCACCCATAATGCTCTCCAGAGAGTAACGGCTTCTCCTCTTCTGCCTTCTAAATCTTTCACAGTTCCTCTCATTGGAAAACGTTAAACATGGACAATTCAAAAAAGAAAAATGTAGAAAATGTAGTTACCAGCCTCACCACTACAATGCAGGGAACCCCTTAGAAGTAGGTGACGATAATGCTAAGTTAACAACAAACAATGTAGTATAGGGCATAAAAACAAGGAGGATTGGGCAGGAGGCTGAGAGAGTGCCCATATGCAAGTCCCAGGAACAGCATCCCCCATTCTCAACAGAGCCACCCCAGATGAGCCCACTTTAGATCAGCTGACCTGCAGCTGGATGCAGACACATGAGTGAGACCAGCCAAGACCAGAAAGCCACCATCCTGAGCTGAATGAGCCGAGCCCCAAGTTAGATCAGCCAAGCCTCCACCAACCCTCAGATTCATAAGTAACAGAAATGCTTATTGTTGAATGCTGCTGAGATTTTTTTTTATTAATTTATTTTTGTTACAGATGTTTCTCCTTTTTTCCCCATTGACACCCTCCTCCCCATCCTCCCACCCTGTCCCCAGCTTTGTTGTCCATGTCCATCACTTATGCATAAGTTCTGTGGTTTATCTCTTCTCTCCTCCCCACCCCCTCTTCTGAGGGGTGTCAGTCTATACCCTACTTCCACATCTCTGGGTCTACCCTGAATGCTGCTGAGATTTTGTGGTCATTTGTTATCTGGTATTTTTGTGGCAAGAGCTAACTGATGCATGGGAGTATGAAAAGGTCCTTCTGTCACAGGCAAGCTTAACATCAATGGAGTGGAGAAGTATAGTCCTACCATGGAAGTGGGGAGGAAGGAGTACATTTTTAAAGAAAACAATATCCAGTATACCACACTTCACACCTGGAACGTTGAACAAGTACTACTGAGGAGATGTGATTTTTTTCTGCTATTTTTTCAATATTTTTTAGTTGAGGATTTGTTTTCCTCTTCTGCTGAACAAAAACCCTTACAGACTCCATACATTCTCTTCTAACCCTTAGGCATCAGAAAGGGCAAAGATTATTCTCCATCACAGTCTCGATTCTGTAGTTAAACGTCCCTTTCCCTCACTGGATCCAGCTGCAGGCAAGAATCTGGGGTCCAGAAAGTCATCAGAAAGGAGTATTATCTCTTTCCTGATCATTTTTCTGAAGTCTAGTTGCATTTATTGTACCCGCCCTTGTGGGGATGGAGCAAGGGTGAGAACAGGGGACATAATATGCTTCTTTGGTTGCTACTATCTGAAAGAGGTGTGACTGCTCTTGACCTGGGTGATGGTTAAAATGAATTCATTCTTCTGTTGTCACTTCCAGGCCAGGGGACATTCAGAGACCTCCATCTGTACTGCCTTCCTGGACATCCTCAGTGATATAACTGAAGTGTATTTTCTTCCTGTGAACGTTTCCCCTCAAAGCCCCCAGCGTTGGGGTGGTGCATCCCCTGCAGATCTCTTCTCTCTTGGAATCTCCTAGACTTTCTAATAGGTCTTCTTGCGAAGAACTGAAAATGATGACATAGCAGTTCTCTCTCTCACATAGTCCACCTGTGGTCCATAGGACACATTTTTGCTTTTATTGCCCTACTGTGAAAATAAGTGAAGGGATTTCCCAAACATAATTCATTCTTTCTCTCCCATTCATTCTCACTCTCCTCCCATTCCATCTTTCCTATTGCTCTTTACCCTCAGAGAAGCAGGGGGTATATATTAAACTCTCTAAATGGTACTGTTGAAGCTTCTCCCACTAAGTTTAAGGAGAGGATGAAGGCACATACCTCCAGGGGAGAATTTGGGGCTCACTGCTCAGCTTTGTCCAAAAGAAACATCTTTACAAGAACCTCTCATCTCCATCTCTTAGCACTTTAGATCCATATCTAGGTTCAGATGCTCAAGAGTTATGAAATTGATTATTGGGTATTTCCTATAAACATCTTTATTTTGTGTCTTACAACTCACTTTGGTATCTGGTGTCTTTGAAATCTTGGTGCCTCCGTTGGAATTTCTAGTTCAACATCCTGAGACATGCTGCTCCCTCTGCCTGTGATCATCAGGACAAGATAGAACATTGTGTGTCTGGCTAATTCTGATTTGTTAAGTCTCAGATAAAGCAGCACCTTCTCTGGGAAGTTTTTCATATATCCTCTGCCACTGGGTGGAGCTAATCGTTCCTCATCAGGATACAGCGTTACATAGAAATGATTATTGTTCTTGGCTGAAACTCTGCGGAGTCAAGACAGCCAAGATTCAAGTCTTCCTTTCACTAATAACAAGTCTAAAGTGTTCTTTACCTCTTTGAGCTGGAGTTTTCCCAACATAGCTCTTAGGGTGTGTCTCAGAATTAAAGTAGATGATTTTAGCACATTAAGTTCTCTGACTGGTACCTGAGACAATGGAGTGACATTTATTTCATTGCTGAATGTCTGCATGTGTTGGGGAGAAAGGATGTGTGAGATATATTCCTAAATGACAAGAAAGCAGTGTGTTAATTGTTATGTAAGGAGAGTAAAATTTAATACGTTCTCCCTGAAAGTTCTAGAAGGGCTCAGGGTCCCTGCATGTGTGGGTGCCTGGGGAAGAAGAAGCCATATTAGCACCAAAATGAAAAATTCTTTAAAAATGGAGATGTGAAAAGCCAAACACATTTCACTACAACTTGAAGATTGGAGGAAGGACCATCCCTGGTAGCTTCTATTTAATGATTCCAGGCAAAGTGACACAGCACCCTCAAACTATTTGACAATCCTCATCATTCAAAAAATATGAGTGAACTATGCCTGGCCAGTGTGGCTCAGTGGATTGAGCATCGTCTCGTGGACTGAGAGGTCCTGGTTTGATTCCCAGTCAGGGCACATGGCTGGAATGTGGGCTTGATCCCCAGTAGTGAGTGTGCAGGAGGCAGCCGATCGATGTTTCTCTCTCACATCGATGTTGCTATCTCTCTCTCCCTTCCTCTCCCTCTAAAAAAACAATACAAACATATTTTCAAAACAAAACCAAAAAAAGCGAATTAAATCCTATGAGGCATATCCTGTTGCACTATTCCCCTAACAGGTCTAAGAGCAATGTCAGCCAAGGTTTATGAGTGACAGCTGGAGAAGGAAGCCAAGTGTGCTCCATTTTTAATAATTTGTATTTACATGTTATTATGTAAATAAGATCACATGGGTGTTTTCAAAAGATAGGTAAGTATCAGTTGGAAGAATGAGTTTTCTTATTCAATAATTTTCTCAAGGCCCCTTTCATGTCTTTATTTCTCAGGCTATAAATAAAAGGGTTCAGCATGGGAGTTACCACTGTGTACATCAATGAAGCAATTATGTTCTTGTCATGGGTGTTGTTGGGTGAAGGAAGAAAATATAGGCCAATAATTGCCCCATAATAAAGAGTCACTACTGACAGATGAGATCCACACGTGGACAAGGCTTTACAGATGCCCCTGGTAGAGGGAACCCGGAGGATGGTGGTCCCAATATGGCCATAAGAAACCAAGATGCATAAGAATGGAAGCATAATGGCTGTTAATCCCACTGTAAAGATTACCAGTTGGTTGAGAGAAGTGTCTGAGCAGGAGAGCTTGAGCAGAGCACCAAGGTCACAGAAGAAATGGGGGACAGTGCGGTCAGCACAAAAGGACAGTCGGACCAAGAGGAGGGTATGCAAAAGAGCACAAGCAGAAGCAATGACCCAGGACCCAGCCACCAGCATGACACAAACACTCTGACTCATGATGGTGGTGTACTGCAGAGGGTGACAGATGGCTGCATACCTGTCATAAGCCATTGACGTGATCAAGAAACTGTCCAGATCAGCAAAGAATATGAAAAAATATGTCTGTGAAATGCAGCCTTCATAGGTGATGGATAATTTCTGGGTTTGCATGTTCATCAGCATCTTTGGGACAGTGACAGATGAGAAGGAGATGTCAGTGAGGGCCAAGTGGCTGAGGAAGAAGTACATGGGCGTGTGCAGGCGAGAGTCCAGCCTGATGAGCAGGATGATGAGCAGGTTGCCCAGCACCGTGGTCAGGTACATGCCCAGGAACAGGGTGAAGAACACGTCCTGCTGCCCTGGCCGGATGGGGAGCCCCAGGAGGAGGAACTCAGATGTGCTGCTCTGATTATCCCTCCTCATACTGGTATACTATCTGGAGGAGGCTGGTGGAAAAAGTTGAAGGGAAAAGGTGGAATTTCTTGTGCTGAATAAATGTAGGAAAAGTATAGGTTGGGGTATACAACCACTTTCTTTCTCTATGTGTTCCCAGTCTCTATAAATGATAATACTAACAGTTAATGTTTATTAAAATGTTGTCCTTGTGCACTGGTCTAATAGTTTAAATGCAGTAACTGACTCAATAGTCTTAAACATATGAACGAGTAGGTACTGTTATTATTTCCACTCTTTGGACGGGAGAGCTGAGGTGGACGGTCTCACTGTCACAGCGGTAAGGAAAGGAGAAGCTGGGATTTGGACCCAAGCATTGACTCCAGGGTTTGTCCTCTGGAAAGAAATCAAATTATTTGAAATATCATTGGCCTTCACATGTTTGTATAATGATCTGTTTAACTGTGTATCCCCTGCTTGTCTACACATCCCATAATCATCTCTAATATGTTCATTGGTTGTGGACCCAGAATCTGACACAGATAATTAATGCACACACAATATAAATTTGTTGATCAAATAAAAGATGTCCCATCCAATTACATTCATCATGGCAGCCTCCTTAGGAAACTTACATCAGGCCTTATTCAAGACCTAGGTTTAACCCTAAAAATCTTGGGGCCCCATGTTATTTAGTTGCCACATGGCATCACATTCAAAAAAGCACAATCTGATACACCACATAAACAAAATGAAAGATAAAAACCACATGATCATATCAATAGATGCTGAAAAAGCATTCGACAAAATCCAGCACCCATTTCTGATAAAAACGCTCAGCAATTTGGGAATAGAGGGATCATATCTTGATATAATAAAGGCCATATATGAAAGACCTACAGCCAACATCATACTCAATGGGCAAAAACTAAAAACATTTCCCTTAAGAACAGGAACAAGACAGGGATGCCCACTTTCGCCACTCTTATTTAACATAGTACTGGAAGTCTTAGCCACAGCAATCAGACGTGAAGAAAAAATAAAAGGAATCCAAATTGGAAAGGAGGAAGTGAAACTGTCACTATTCGCAGACGATATGATATTATATATAGAAAACCCTAAAGACTCCATCAAAAATCTACTAGACTTAATAAATGAATTTGACAAAGTAGCAGGATACAAAATTAACGTCAAGAAATCAACGGCATTCTTATACACCAATGATGAACTCACGGAAAGAGAAACTAAAAAAACAATTCCATTTACCATTGCGGCAAAAAAATTAAGATACCTAGGAATAAACTTAACCAAAGAAGTAAAGGACCTATTTGCAGAAAACTACAGGACATTGAAAAAAGAAATAGAGGAAGATATGAAAAAGTGGAAGCACATACCTTGTTCATGGATTGGAAGAATTAACATCATTAAAATGTCCATATTACCCAAAGCAATCTATAGATTCAATGCAATCCCCATCAAAATACCAGTGACATATTTCACAGAACTAGAACAAATATTTCAAAAGTTCATATGGAACCAAAAAAGACCCCAAATAGCCACAGCAATCTTGAAAAAGAAGGACAAAGTAGGTGGGATCACAATACCGGATATCAGCTTATACTACAAAGCTACTGTAATCAAAACAGCCTGGTACTGGCACAAGAACAGGCATATAGACCAGTGGAACAGAACAGAGAATCCGGAAATGGACCCAAGACATTATGCTCAATTAATATTTGACAAAGGTGGCAAGAGCATACAATGGAGTAAAGACAGCCTCTTTAATAAATGGTGTTGGGAAAATTGGACAGCTACATGCAAAAAAATGAAACTAGACCATCAACTTACACCACACACAAGAATAAACTCAAAATGGATAAAAGACTTAAATGTGACTCGTGAATCCATAAAAATCCTAGAAGAAAATGTAGGCAACAAAATTTCGGACATCATACGCACCAGAATCTTCACTGATACATCACCTAAGGCAACAGAAACAAAAGGAAAAATGAACACATGGGACTACATCAAACTCAAAAGCTTCTGCACAGCAAAAGAAACAACCATCAAAACAGATAGGGAACCCACTCTATGGGAGAGCATAATTGCCAATGATACATCAGATAAGGGGTTAATTTCCAAACTTTACAGAGTGCTCATACAACTCAACAAAAGGAAGACAAAGAACCCAATTAAAAAATGGGCAGAGGAACTAAATAGACACCTCTCCAAAAAGGACATACAAATGGCTAAGAGACATATGAAGAAATGATCAACATCATTAATCATCAGAGAGATGCAAATTAAAACAACAATGAGGTATCACCTCACACCTGTCAGAATGGCCGCCATCAACAAATCATCAAACAACAAGTGTTGGCGAGGGTGTGGAGAAAAGGGGACTCTAGTACACTGCTGGTGGGAATGCAGACTGGTGCAGCCACTGTGGAAAACACTATGGTGTTACCTCAAAAAATTAAAAATTGAACTGCCATTTGACCCAGTGATCCCACTTCTAGGAATATACCCTAAGAAGCCTGAAACACCAATCAGAAAAAATACATGTACCCCCATGTTCATAGCAGCACTATTTACAATAGCTAAGATCTGGAAACAGCCCAAGTGTCCATCAGTGGATGAATGGATAAAAAAGCTGTGGTACATATACACAATGGAATACTATGCAGCTGTAAGAAAGAAAGATCTCTTATCCTTTGAGACGACGTGGAGGGACCTCGAGAGTTATTATCCTAAGCGAAACAAGCCAAGCAGAGAAAGACAAATATCACATGATCTCACTTATTTGTGGAATATAATGAACATAACAGTCTGAGGAACAGGGTAGACCCAGAGATGTGGAAGTAGGGTATAAACTGACACCCCTCAGAAGAGGGGGTGGGGGGGGAGGGAAGAGATAAACCACAGAACTTATGCGCATGTATGCATAAGTGATAGACATGGACAACAAAGCTGGGGACAGGGTGGGGGGATGGGGAGGAGGGTGTCAATGGGGAAAAAAGGAGAAACATCTGTAACAAAAATAAATTAATAAAAAGAAAATAAATAAATAAATAAGCACAATCTGAAAGCCAAAAATAATTTTAAAATGGAATTCTAATCTTTTCAGTGTCTCTAAAGTAGCCTAGAAGAGATTTATTTCTTAACCCATATCATTAATTATTGAAATATCTATATATATAATTTTAAAAGGTAGGACTTGACTATAACATATCAAATCTATAAACGCTACATTGATTACAACAAATAATGTATTTTTACAAAGATAAACCAATAAAACAGTGGAGGAAAATAGAGAGCCTAGAAACAGACACATTTATAATGAGGACTTGGTAATTGACAGAGTGGCATTGTAAATCAGAAAAAAATATATAGACTCTTCAGTTAATGGTGCTGAGGCAGTTGTCTTTCCATAAGGGGACAATAATATTATGTCACTACCCCGCACCACGCATAAAAAAACCCTAGATGTATTTAAAATCTAAATGTGGGGAGCAAAATTTCAGAAACAGACAAAAATTTTGTAGATTATGTTATGATCTTAGGGTAGTAACACATTTCTTAATCAAGACCCCCCCAAAGCATACAACATAAATATAAATTTGATTGCATTAATTAAGTGTCTTTAATACAACCACTAATACCACTGTAACGAAGTCACAAAGAGACAAGCCATGGATCAGAAGATTAGCACTCAGAATATATGCAGAATTCCTATGAATTAATAAGGACAAGACAAAAAGCTTAATCAGGATGAGCTAGAGCGCCCTGGCTGGTTTGGCTGAGTGGTTGGAGCATCAGCCAGCGGACCGGAGAGTCCCGGGTTTGGTTCCCGCTAGGGGCACGTACCTCTGTTGCAGTGTGTCCCCGGCCCCAGTTGGGGTCGTGTGGGTGGCAACCACTTGATGTGTCCCTCTCACGTCGATGTTTCTCTCTCTCTCTCTTCCCTTCTCTCTCTCTCCTGCTCTATCTAAAGATGAATGCAAAAGTGTCCTCGGCTGAGGATAAAAAAAAAGAAAAGATGAGCTAGAGCCCTGTCCAGTTTGGCTCAGCCATTGGAGCATCAGCCTGCAGACCAAAGAGTCTCGGGTTCGATTCCGGTCAAGGGCACGTATCTTGGTTGCGGTTTGTCCCCAGCCCTGGTTGGGGTCGTGCGGGAGGCAACCAATCAATGTGTCTCTCTCACATCTATATTTCTCTCTCTCTCTCTCCCTCCCACTCTGTCTGAAGACAAATGGGAAAAAAAATGTCCTCAGGCGAGGATTAAAAAAAAAAAGATGATCTAGAAATTCATAGAAAAAATGAAGTCAAAATAGCCAATAAATATATCAAAAGAGGATTTACTTTCCAAGTGATGAGAGATACAAATTAAAATAATGAAATACCACTGATAAAGTTTTTGAAAATATATGAGAACATTGTGCAATGACAAGCATGTGAAGAAAAGAAACTCAGACATTGCTATTAGATTGAAGTAGTTCCTCTACTTTGACTATATCTTATAAAGTTGAAGATTTATATTCTCTTTAATGTAGTCTTTTTTTCCATCTATGCTGTAGAAAAATGCTCATACTTCTTCACAAGGAAAAAGATCACATTATTATTCGCAACTTTTTAACTCCGAAGAACTAAAACTAATTGCCCAGTAGTCAAAAAATGAATAGACTGAGAGGTTAGTTTATTCATGCAATCAATCCTATCCAGCAGTAAAACTGAATGGACTCTATACCACAGTGTCCACATAGATAGAAATCTAAAAATTAATTTTGGGTTAAAATAGATGTAAAATTATGCCTACAGTATGATATATCAAAACACTGAATAATACCATATTATGTATGGTACATATATGTGGTAAAAGTATAAAAACACACAAATAGTATTAAAAGGTATAAAACAACTTCATGATAGTAGTTAACCCTACAGAGAAGGAAGAAGAAACTAGGAATGGGTGGATGAACCTTTGGCTGTGTCTGTAACATTTTGGGTTGTTCGTTTTTACTGTCAGAAACCAATGTGACAACACACCAATATTTGTTAAATCAGAGTGTGGATAACTGGGGTCAGATATTTTATTTACTTTTTAAATACTAAATAATCAGGCTATTGATGTAAATAAAAAAGAAACACTCCTAAGGTCACAGTCTCCAGAAAATGTTAACTGATTGGGAAGGATGCGATAGAGGATGGAGGGTGAGGGGTGTTCAAATGTAGGAAAAATCTGTCCGGGTAATAAAATGCTGTCAGCTTGACTAATGCACTGCACAGCCTGGTAATATTTACATCTTTAAAAGAATGACTGCATAATAATCAATGTTTGGAAGGCATTTTTTCCTCTATTTTTCCCTGTCAAATTCCAAGATTCCTTTAAGCCTATGCTTTCCCACTGGCAGTTTAGATAAGTTTTACTATTAAAGTTTAGTGGAACTGCTTTGACCAATCTCTATAGCCAATGGGCAAATTGTCCATCCCAAAGGCCTGTGGCAAAGGCCAAATCTTCTGCTCCTAGGCCAGCTAGTCAAGCCTAAGAAAATCATTGTCATAAAGATGCTATGAGGAAGCACAGAATCCATGCCCTGGTCATTCTCTCCCATTTAAAGAAGGGGCAAGGATTGCATCCATTTCATTCCCACCTAAACATACACTACCCAAGATGAGGAAAAGAAACAGGAGCAATAAGATAGTGTCCAGGGTCTCATCATCGCTTTGTCACCTGGATTCAGAAGGCCATCCTGTACCACCAGACCTGGTTCTTCACCCCCAACTGAGTGGGGAAGAGTGTAATGATGAACCGACTTAATCCAGTGAGGAAAAATTCATGTCAAATGATAACTGTCGATGACTACAGCAAAGCAGCCCACTGTCTCCCTATAATATCTGGAACCAGAGAGCAGATCCAGAACATGAATGAACGCTTAATCATTAGGTCTCCCAGAAGCAGGTGAAAATAGTTTGCTACTTAGTCCTAGAGGCAGAGAAGGTTTTCTGCACAGATTCCAGCACCTCGGGCCCAAACCAGATCCCACAATCTTCATGGATTGTGGGAAATGAGAGATGGAACCCTCTCCTAAATTTCTTGAGATTCTTCAGATCAGCTGGGTCAGTTTTTCTCAGGGGGGCGTGCAGAACTCCACCTGTGCAGGGTGACTTCCTCTCTTCAACACTCTCACCGAGATGGAATGGCTGGGAGCCTTACAGTTGGGGGCCAGGCCTGGATGGCTGAACAAGGGCATTGACCTCCTCAGACAAAGTGAGGGGTTGTGGGGTTACAGGCAGAGGCTATAGACACTGGAAGCAAAGTTGCCATCTTTCCCATTTGGCTGAGGTGGGTGCAACAAAGCTAGATATGGTCACATTGTTAATAAAATCTGATTTAGCACCTAATCTGCACCAGGTGCTTTTCAAATACTGCTCACTTCTTCCCACAACCTTTCAATGTAGGCATTGTAATTCTCATGTTAGAGAGGAGAAAACTGGACTCGGTGATGAAACGTGCCCAGTGTTACAGAAATAGTATACGGTGAACCCAGAATTTGATACTAGGTCTCTCTGGCTTCAAAGGCTAAATTCTTCCCATGGTATTACATGATTTTATTAACTATGTCCTCAAGTAAGACAGTACTTGCTGCCTGAGAGCACTCTAGAACTTTAGGAAATAAATCAGAAAGTTTGAGAATGAATGAAAATCTATGGTTTCAAGATATGTGCCTAGAGGGTAATATCAATATTAATGACAGTAACAATTATAATAAAAACCATTCATTAATCACATATTTATTGTGGAATATAGGCCAACAGCTATGACATATACTTTATATCATAGTAACGTAAAAGGACCACACAGAAAAGGCATTATTCTTATCTAACTAGTTGGAGGCTAGGGCTTAGAGAGTGTAAGTAATTTGCCTAAAACACTCAGCATAAAAATGATGGACAGGTCATTCAATCCCAGATTTATCTGATTTGAAACCCATGTTTCTAACCACCATACTTTGTTTTCTCTAGAAGAGCATGATTTGATTTTTTTAAGAAGACACCTGCTCCTCCTTAAAGGGAAGAAGATGGAATTTGTAATTTCCCAAAAGCTTCTGGATGGATGTATTGCCTCCATCCCTAATCAGATGATTGAAAGTGAATAGAGAAACTAGGATACCATCTCCTGAGTTTACAAAGACAGCTGCTCATAAAGTGAATCTCTCAGGGCTCCAGGGCAAAAGCAGAACTGACCCTGGTCAGTGTTTCTGATGGACTATCTAGTTTCAACCAATAAGGGAAAGGTTAAGGCTGTAAACTATAGTACACATCCATTGGAAATAATATCATGTAGCCAATGAAATGAGTTCATGAAAAGCTTATGTTATGATGTTTGAAAGAACATAATAGAAAAGTATGTACAGGCACATTTTTTTGTGTTCTCAAAAAATACAAACCTTTTTTTAAACCTGGAAGGTTGTGCTCGTAGCTTGAATGCAGCCCAGATATTCAGCAAAACTGTGAAAGAGATAACATTTTCCTAGAGAGGAAAGTCCAAACCTCAAGGAATTGTAATTAGTATATCCACCTAAGTTTTTCAAGATGACACCACAAAATTATATCAAGTGCCTGGCACAAATCATACACACACACATTGCTGAGTGGAGACTACAACTGCCCTTACCTAGCTCGGGAGTGATATACTGAAATACCATCAGCTCCAAGGTATGAACTAATATTTCCTCTTCTCTCCCAAAGGCTTAGAGCTGGGAATGAAAGAAAAGTCACAAGCTCAACCCTGAAGTAGGGAGGAGATGCACTCTCTCTTCTCAACCAGATCCAGGCAATGACAAAGGTATCCATTTTTACCAGAGAGGCTGGGGACCCAGGAGACCAAAGTGACAAATTTCCAGTGAGGGACAAGGAACAATTTGGGAGTAATTACTGCGGTTCCTTAACCATTCCCAGTAGAGATGTGCCTTAGCCATATACCAAAAACAGTCAACTCCTTTGGGAATATAAATGAGAACTTTTATATTTGCAGATTCATTTACTTATAAAGAATTTTCACGTCACCCAGCTGGTGTGACTCAGTGGATGGAGCATGGTCCCATGGACTGAGAGGTCACCAGTTCGATTTCCGGACAGGGCACATGCCTGAGTTGCAGGCTTGATCCCCAGTAGGGGGCGTGCAGGAGGCAGCCGATAGATGTTTCTCTCTCACATTGATGTTTCTCTCTCTCCCTTCCTCTCTCTCTAAAAAATCAATACAAACATATTTAAATATATATATAAGAATTTTCACACCTATGAGCTCATTTAGCCCTCACAATAATTCTTGAAGCAGATAGATTTTCCCCGTTTTATTGCATTTGAGAGTGGCTCAAAAGGAAATGTCCAAATGAGGATTCAAACCCCAAACACATTAATTTCAAACCTAAAGTCTAGTTCTTTCGTAGGTGGTAGAAAGATTAGATCATTTTGTGAACTGTTGCTGAATCTCATGGGAAAGAGAGTGGTCCATGAAGAAAAGCCCAAAGGAGACTTCCGGTCAAGATGGCGGCATAGGTAAAAGGGGTATCTAGTCCTCCTACAACCACATCAAAGTTACAACTAAACTACAGAACAACCATCATTCAAAAACCGCCTGAAATCAAGCTGAATGGAAGTCCTACAACTACGAAATTAAGGAAGCCCCATGAAGACTGCATACTGCTCTCCAGGTCCCTCCACGTCCTCTCAAAGGACAAGAGATCTTGCAGCACTGGGCGCGGGAGCTGAGTGCCCCCCCCCACCCCAGCAGCAGCAGCTAAGTGAAATAAACCAGTCAGAGAAAGACGGATACCACATGATCTCACTTACGTGTGGAATATGATGAACGGGATGGGCTGATGAGCGGAATAGACCCAGAAACTTAGAAAGGAGTGCGGTTCAGACTGACAAACCTGGGGGAGGGGATCGGGAGGAGGGTGTGTGTGTGGGGGGGGGGATAGGAGAAACATCTGTAACAAAAATTAATTAATTAATTTTAAAAAAAAAGAAAAGCCCAAAGGTTGACAAACGACAAGGAGAGGAAGGCAGCCACCCCTAGGAGGCACTGTGGAGCATGAAGACTAATCTGGCACTTCTAGCTTGCTGAATGTATAGGTAAATGAAGCTCCAGCAGCCAGAGAAAGTCCTCAAAGAAATAAAAATACTGGTCAGATAGGTACTAGCCAGAATGCACTGAAATGGTAGGTAAACAGTGATGAGTGGGGAACTTGCCTCCTGGGCTTTTCAAAGTTTCTCTTGTCTTGCTACAGATTCTTCAAGATGGTGAGCATAGGTGTGAACTGAGGGACAGACATCAATGCCATGCAGGTAGATGACATGAGGGCCCAGGCTACCTGGTTCTGAAATTTACTTTGGCTCTATCTACTAAGGCTTAATAACAAATTTGCTGTTCCGTCTACCTGACCTTATGACTTTTTGTGCCTGGCAGTACTTACCTCCAGTCACTCGATGTCCCATGGTTAGGCACTCAGTCTCTTCTATGGCCCAGTAGCTTGGCAGCAGCCCCTGGCTCCAGAAGCACTGCATTGCAGCTCTTCTAATGGGGTCTGTCAGAGGCTCCATGTGGTGCCATTATCAATCGTGGATACTTCCAGCACCGTGGGTTCTGCCAGTTTAGATGACCCAATTAGTAGGGTCCCGTGGACCACAGCTTGAACCAGCTGCAGGGCTCTCTGTTGCTCTATATCCCACTTAAAGCTGGTAGTCCATCATACTGATGAGATCAGTGATCCAGGACTGGTATGTAGTACGTCTCCAAAATGAAGAGGCCTACAAAGTGCTGTGAAAGGTGCAATAACTTGTCCTTTGCTTTCCAGTTAGAATCCTGTCTTTCATCTATGCTCTCTGAGTCCAACCCACATGGCCTGCCACAGGTCTTTCCTCTGACATTAAGCATGTCAGACCTTAATCCAAAGTGTCTCCATCCTGACTCATTCAGTCTGTCCAAACCAACCACACACACCTTTGTCTGTGCCTTGCAATCTGCTCCTGTCTGTACTACTTGTTTACATAGCTTCCTATGTCCAGCATCTGAGCTCCCTAAACTCTGTATCCAAGTCTTTTTGTCTGTCTGACCTACCTATTAGCCTCATCATGGGGTTTTCCTCTCCATGGTCCCAAGTGTCTGCTGTGGCCTTCCCAGGGAATCCAGTGCCTAGAGCCAATCTAGCTTATGGCCCACTTTGAGTTTGCTAAGCTGCCACTGGCCAATATTCAGGGAATTTTCTTCTCTGGCTTTTGCCTAGAATGCTGTTGGACTTGAACAATTCTGAGTTGACAGAGTCTCCCAAGTCCTCTGCTCCAAGGTACATACTTGTGGCAGTAATACAGTCATCACAGCTAGAAAGAAGCTGCTCAGGTAGAAGCTTTGCTGTATCGACCACCTCTTAATTCCAGACATCAAAAGGGGCAAGATAAACACCCAAAGAGAATTACCTCAAGCTATAAATACTTCTTTGTCCTATATATCTCACCTCTAAGAATCATTAGTGCTATAATAAATTATCATTTTTGTCAAGAAGTCTATTTCAAAAAACTTGAAGCTTTTCAATTTTATTTTTTTTACCTTTTTATTAATTTATTTTTGTTACAAATGTTTCTCCTTTTTCCCCTGCTCCACACCCCCCATCCCATCCCCAGCTTTGTTGTCTATGCCCATCAGTTATGCATACATGCATATAAGTTCTGTGGTTTATCCCTTCCCTCTCTCCCCCCCTTCTGAGGATTGTCAGCCTGTACCCAACTTCTATGACTATGGGTCTATTTTGTTCATCAGTTTGTTTAGTTCATTATATTCCACAAATAAGTGAGATCATGTGATATTTGTCTTTCTCTGCTTGGCTTGTTTCGCTTAGGATAATACTTTCCAGGTCCCTCCATGTCGTCACAAAGGATAAGAGATCTTTCTTTATTACAGCTATATAGTACTCCATTGTGTATATGTACCACGGCTTTTTTATCCACTCATCTACTGATGGACACTTGGGCTGTTTCCAGATCTTAGCTGTTATAAATAGTGCTGCTATGAACATAGGGGTACATATATTCTTTCTGATTGGTGTTTCATGTTTCCTAGGGTATATTCCTAGAAGTGGGATCACTGGGTCAAATGGCCGTTCAATTTTTAACTTTTTGAGGTAACACCATAGTGTTTTTCATAGTGGCTGCACCAGTCTGCATTCTCACCAGCAGTGTACTAGGGTCCTCTTTTCTCCACACCCTCGCCAACACTTGTTGTTTGATGATTTGTTGATGGCGCCCATTCTGTCAGGTGTGAAGTGATACCTCATTGTTGTTTTAATTTGCATCTCCCTGATGATTAGTGACACTGAGCATTTTTTCATATATCTCTTGGCCATTTGTATGTCCTGTTTGGAGAGGTGTCTCTTTAGGTCCTCTGCCCAAAGCTTTTCAATTTTAAGAGTCAATTTTTATGGATTGTGTTTGTCAACTTTTTTTCCTATTTTCAAGTTTGCGTTTATTGTGGATTATTTTCTTGACTATTTTTCATCCTTCTTTCCTTCCTTCCTTCTTCCCTTTCTTTATTCTTTCTTGAAAACTGTTTTTATTTGATGTAATGAAACCTAAATTCGTCAAGAAAGCAATAAAACCTCCAAAACTAGGTGATTATCCCTGTCTCTCTCAACTTTGCATTTAATAATGATCACTAGAGAGAGAAAACACAAGGCTACCTGGTGGATAGGTGCCCAGTGAGATACCTTTGAGTGGGCTATGGTTCTATCTAAACTCTCAGAGGCCATTCAGTCATTTGGCTTTCGGATTGGACCTGGTTGGAGCCAGTCATTCTGTTTTTAACCTCTCTGGATTTTAACCTGTGTCAAAGTTTGCTTACAGCTGGGAAAGCAGAGCCTGGGGCAGAAGGGAGACAAAGGTGTCTTGAGAGCCTTTCTCTATGGGCTCATTCTCTAAAGTTCCCAGCACAAACATCCCTCCCACAGGACAGTTTCTAAAGGAATCAAGGGGATTTGGACAATTCATCCAAGTTGATAGATGTCTTTAACAGGAAATTACAAGTGTTGCTCCCTACTCTCTAGGGTTCTCTCCTTGGCTAGTTACATTCTTCAATTCAGAGCTCTGAGACTGAGAGACAGAAGTGAGAGTCTGAGCTTGTAGCTTTTCTTTTTGATGCCCAAGAACGTCTAGGACCTTGGAAGCTGATCTTTAGGTCTCCTAAAGAGAATCTCCAGACCCACCCACCAAACACTGGATCATAAACGCAGGTAAGGTCGGTATTACAAATGGAATGGGTATTTTTTTCTCAGCAAAATATGAGTTTATATATGGGTATAGAAGAGGGAGAATCAGAAAGCTGATTTTGGCATGGGAGAGGAGAGGAGAGGAGAGGAGAGGAGAGGAGAGGAGAGGAGAGGAGAGGAGAGGAGAGGAGAGGAGAGGAGAGGAGAGGAGAGGAGAGGAGAGGAGAGGAGAGGAGAGGAGAGGAGAGGAGAGGAGAGGAGAGGAGAGGAGAGGAGAGGAGAGGAGAGGAGAGGAGAGGAGAGGAGAGGAGAGGAGAGGAGAGGAGAGGAGAGGAGAGGAGAGGAGAGGAGAGGAGAGGAGAGGAGAGGAGAGGAGAGGAGAGGAGAGGAGAGGAGAGGAGAGGAGAGGAGAGGAGAGGAGAGGAGAGGAGAGGAGAGGAGAGGAGAGGAGAGGAGAGGAGAGGAGAGGAGAGGAGAGGAGAGGAGAGGAGAGGAGAGGAGAGGAGAGGAGAGGAGAGGAGAGGAGAGGAGAGGAGAGGAGAGGAGAGGAGAGGAGAGGAGAGGAGAGGAGAGGAGAGGAGAGGAGAGGAGAGGAGAGGAGAGGAGAGGAGAGGAGAGGAGAGGAGAGGAGAGGAGAGGAGAGGAGAGGAGAGGAGAGGAGAGGAGAGGAGAGGAGAGGAGAGGAGAGGAGAGGAGAGGAGAGGAGAGGAGAGGAGAGGAGAGGAGAGGAGAGGAGAGGAGAGGAGAGGAGAGGAGAGGAGAGGAGAGGAGAGGAGAGGAGAGGAGAGGAGAGGAGAGGAGAGGAGAGGAGAGGAGAGGAGAGGAGAGGAGAGGAGAGGAGAGGAGAGGAGAGGAGAGGAGAGGAGAGGAGAGGAGAGGAGAGGAGAGGAGAGGAGAGGAGAGGAGAGGAGAGGAGAGGAGAGGAGAGGAGAGGAGAGGAGAGGAGAGGAGAGGAGAGGAGAGGAGAGGAGAGGAGAGGAGAGGAGAGGAGAGGAGAGGAGAGGAGAGGAGAGGAGAGGAGAGGAGAGGAGAGGAGAGGAGAGGAGAGGAGAGGAGAGGAGAGGAGAGGAGAGGAGAGGAGAGGAGAGGAGAGGAGAGGAGAGGAGAGGAGAGGAGAGGAGAGGAGAGGAGAGGAGAGGAGAGGAGAGGAGAGGAGAGGAGAGGAGAGGAGAGGAGAGGAGAGGAGAGGAGAGGAGAGGAGAGGAGAGGAGAGGAGAGGAGAGGAGAGGAGAGGAGGGACATGGGGTGACAGGAGAATGAAGATACAGAGGCAGAGAAAGTGAGGAAGGAAGGAGAAAATGAGAGAGAAAGATAAATTGAAGGGACAGACAGGAAGAGAGAAAGAAGTAAAAGAAAGAAAATTGACCCAAGAGATAAAGACAAAGATACAGGGAAGCAGAGTCTTTCAGAAGGAATTTGCATGTGCTGTGGATCCCAACATAGAGAACCAGGTCTGGACAGCCCAGAGTTTAAGCATTCCAAACTGTTAAGGTGGTTAAGTCAGGAGTTTAAAGAAGGCCTCTTACACTTTCAAACTATCTCCCTCACTGCAGGAAAGAGAATGAATGAACATAATCCAGTTTCTCAGGTATCCTATACTAAATTGAAATAAATAAAAATTTATAAATATTGATGAGTTTTCTTTAAAGAATACAATACTTTTCTTTGCATCCTTTTATTTAAAATGTTGCCTCTTATCTGAAATTTAACAACGGGTACTGAAGTCAATCTTCTAAACGTTGCTGGGCCATTGTTGATGGTTTGGAGTACTCACCACAGAGCTTCCTGGGAGCAATAACATGGCTGAGACATCATATGCTATAGTCTGATCCTCAGTGCCACAGATGCACAATTCTACTTTGTCAGTGAACCAAGAAAACTGGCTCACATTAACATACCTCACTGACAATTTTTCTAACTCCCCTATGTGCCAACATATAAGGAATATATAAGAAAAGGTTAAGTTTTCCAGTTTCTGAAATAAAACATACATATTTTTCATATGATGGCTAAAAAGAATTAGTAGAGTCCTTAACATTCTCAACCATTCTTCATCCCCAGGTGACAGAGGAGGATCATGAGGAGGGAGAACCAGAGTTCCGAGTTCCTCCTCCTGGGGCTCCCCATCCGGCCAGGGCAGCAGGGCGTGATCTTCACCTTGTTCCTGGGCATGTACCTGACCACGGTGCTGGGCAACCTGCTCATCATCCTGCTCATCAGGCTGGACTCTCGCCTGCACACGCCCATGTACTTCTTCCTCAGCCACTTGGCCTTCACAGATGTTTGCTTTTCATCAGTCACTGTCCCTAAGATGCTCGTGAACATACACGCTAAATACAAATCCATCCCTTATGCAGGATGTATTTCACAGATGTATTTTTTCATATTTTTTACTGACCTGGACAGCTTCCTTATTACGTCGATGGCATATGACCGATATGTTGCCATCTGTCACCCTCTTCACTACACCACCATCATGAAGGAAGAGCTGTGTGCTTTACTAGTGGCTGTGTCCTGGATCCTGTCCTGTGCCAGCTCCCTTTCCCACACCCTCCTCCTGACCCAGTTGTCCTTCTGTGCTGCTAACACCATTCCAAATTTCTTCTGTGACCTTGGGGCCCTGCTCAAGCTCTCCTGCTCAGACATCTTTCTCAATGAGTTGGTCATGTTCACAGTAGGGGTAGTGGTCATCACCCTTCCATTTCTATGTATCCTGGTATCTTACGGTTATATTGGGGCTACCATCTTGAGGGTCCCTTCAACCAAGGGGATCTGTAAAGCATTGTCCACATGTGGGTCCCACCTTTCTGTGGTGTCTCTATATTATGGGGCAATATTTGGGCAGTACCTTACCCCAACATTAAACAATTTCCTTGACAAGGACATCATTGTGGCTCTCATGTACACAGTGGTCACACCCATGTTGAACCCCTTTATCTACAGCCTTAGGAACAGGGACATGAAAGAGGCCCTTGGGAATCTTCTCAGTAAAATTAGATTTTTCTCACAATAATATCTGTGACTTTTACTTAAATCAGAACCTCACTTTTGTTGATCTCACAGATCTGATTTTCCATTTAAATGTCTGAAAATGTTAAGGTCTCCTGTGACTTAAGTCCTAAGATAAATGATGGTGTGTTGAATGTATTTGGTAAACATGTGTTAACCAGAATTTCATTCTCTTATTAACAATGTTTTCCTTTATGAACAACTTTTGATTAGCAAATGCTAAATCAATTTTATTACTTATTTCTACAACTTTGGGGGCATAAGTGATACAATGATATACAGTTCCGCTATCCATTATTTGAGGAGATTTTTGGAAGCCCTTATGTTTTTGGACCATAATCTCAGGTTTTTACATACCCCAGAACCTAAAGAATTAGTTACATTATCTCTCTACACAATCTTCTGCAGACTAAATGGGTTTTCTTTTCATCTTTATGGGTCTATCGAAATCAAAGAATCCAAACTGCTTGTCACTTAAATAAGAGGATTTGTATTACTCTCCACCCATGGGTATAAAATGTTACAACTCTGAAGTTGAAGGTCCCTTTAGGAGATAAGACTGGCCAGGGACCCCCTTTGCTAATACTGTGTGGTTGATATTGCTTAGCCCCCATACACAGTCATTAACAAATGCATGCTTCATGCTGTCATCCTCCATAATACGTACGACCACATTGCAGTGCATACTTTCTGAACATGTCATTGCTTTCCTACAAACGCCACTCCAGGTTCTGCACTGACTACCCTTCATGGACATCCTGCCTTCCCAAATGAAGAACGTAGGCAAAGCTTTTCAAGCTTTTGTGTGCACAAGAATTCCTGGAGAGCTCATTAAAACACAGGTTCCTGGAATCTACTACCACAAATTCAGATTCAGCAGTTCTGGGATGGAGCCCCCAAATTTGCACATATGATGTCCCCACATTATACTGATGCTGAGGATCTGTGAACCCTGATTTGAAGAGCACTGGTGTAAGGAATTAAATCATGGACACTGTGGGATGCATTTCTAATACCTTGCATGAATTCTGGGAGTGGGGACAGTGAAACAAGGGAATGCTTAAATGATCTTAGCAATAGAGAAATCTGTGGTTCACATTGATATTTTCAGATTGATTCTGGCTGCAGTAAATTTCTTTTTCTAATCTCTAATATCAGAGATTCTTTCCCGCACTATCAGATGTTTTTGTCTTTCATATATAATATAAATATATCAGATACTACATATCATGCTTTGTATCATCACACCAGATTATATGTTCAATGCACATGAAGCCAAAGCTTTGAAAACATTACATCCTGTAGCCATTGGTGACTTGTTTTCATGAAGCCTAAGGGATTTCAGTGCGACTTGTCATTTTATTAATGTTACTCCGAAACATATTGTTATATTTTTAACTAACAATTATTTCATCTAGGATGCACAATAAAATGTCCATTTGTTATAAAGTACTATGATTTCAGAGTATCTCTATATCCACAAAGGGACACTTGAGTTCTTGACAAGGCACTAAACAATTTTGTGTTATAGGATGTCTTTTGTGTCTAAAAGTCCTCATTTGACTTGCCATGCTCCTTGACATAAGCCCACAAGACAGCATTTATCTTGAATCCCATCCAAATTATTGTTATCATGGGCATCCAGCTTTTATCCCAGTCTTTTCATCTCTTTTTTGTGTGTCTGCCCTATGCAAAATACCATGTTTACCCAACTTCATACATAAATATAAGACTTTATTAGTACATAATCGGAAGGTAGAGTGACACTTAAGGTTGTGGTGATGCCCCAAACTATAGTCTGTTTGAGGTGTGAATTTGGAAATCAAAACATTTGAGAGAGTTTGATATTTGATAGGTGTGTGGAATATTAAATAGCAACATTCCCTTATTATTCACTTATTTCATTCCATAAACTTTCACTTAGACTACTAGTAAATGAAAACCATCTGGCTTTGTTGACTGTCTTTCCACAGGGTTCCACTTGGACTTGCTTCTTCATGCATTTTCATGGGCATTTTCAGAGTTAGGTTCTTTTCTTTTCAATGGAGCAAGACACAGGCACTAAGACAATGGAGCCCATTAAAATTCATGCTTTTGCAAATATTACAGTAGCCTTCATCAGACCACTGACAAAAGGAAAATTTCAAGGTTTAATATAATCTTTAATAAAGTTTATATTAATTTGTGTTAATTCAATAAAAGACTGACTTATAATGTTAAGTAGATTGTATATTGATATTGTATGCATTCTATGTATTGATATGCATAGAAGTAGAAATGTAAAAATTATTATAATAAGATATTATAGAAAAAGAAAGCTATAACATACTGATTAAGTAAATCCCATTCATGGAAATAAAATTTTATGAATAAAAACCATTTTAGAAGGCCAAAAAATGAATACCGGAAGGGTGAAGACTTGGACTTTATCCTTTGTTTTCATGTCTACATTGTTTGGATTATCATCATGAAGCAGAATTCATTTTATAAGAAGCAAAAAGGAATATCCACTGGGGAGAAAAACCCCTCTCACACCCAAGTTATCATCTAACTTGGGAAACACAAATCTGGTAGCGAAGGGCCACTAAGGAGGTCTTTCCACATCTCTTTTTGGGCATCCACCCAGATGTTCTTCCTAAGGACAGTGCTTCCTCAAAGTCTGCCCTTAGAACCATCTGCCTCAGAAATCTGCTGGCCCTACATATCATGAATGAGTGTTTCTGAGGTGCGGCCTGGGTCTGCATCTTTAACAAACTCTCCAGGTGATTATGCTGAACATCAAAGTTTAGGGACCACTGCCCTAGGGCATCGGTCCCGGAGGGAGTAAGAAGAAAATTGAGCAATTAATACATGTTTAATGTACATCTCTAACCAAGAGCTTGGTGCCCTGTCCCCTTGGGTCCTTTCCCTGGTGGGTAGAGCTAAGTCTTCACATCTCCATTTCTGAAGCTGGTGAATTGAGAAGAGTAAACTCCAGGTTCGTGACTTTTCTCTCTTATGTCAGTGAGAGGTTTCAGACCCAGAAATCTGTTCTCTGGGTGTCCTACAGAGCTGAGGAAGCAGTCCATACTACTGGAGGCCAGATGACTTCAGCATAAAGTTCAGAGGAGAACTGGGTGCCTTTATCAGGAACAGGTGGGCGTGTACATGGGTGTGCGTGTGTGTGTGTGTGTGTGTGTGTGTGTGTGTGTGTGTACACTGACGCTCATCACTTCTCTGTGCTCTTGCTGAAGGCACTTCTTATCATTACTTCCTAAAGACAGGGATATGGTAATCACCACTGGCCAGTGACTCTCAGACCTCTAACCCTGAGCCTTGGGGAGATGAGGAACAGAGACAGCTGCCTGCTCAATGGCATCCTGCCTGTAATCCCTAGTATAGTCCCATACCTTCATCAAAGGCATCAAATCTTAGGCCTAGGAAATATCTACCACCTCAATTAATTTGCCTGAGTCCCACTAAAGATGAGACACTGAGTTTCTTCACTAGAGAACTTTGCAGTTTTTGTTTAATGGAATCAGTGTCACCTAATACAGTATAGGACATCTCCCAGGATCAACATTTGTTGATGAAACTTTTTTCACTATCCTTTCATCCCCAGCAGACAGGACAGCAGCATGAGGCCTGAGAACCAGAGCAGCGTGTCCGAGTTCCTCCTCCTGGGGCTCCCCATCCAGCCAGGGCAGCAGGGTGTGTTCTTCTCCCTGTTCCTGGGCATGTACCTGACCACGGTGCTGGGCAACCTGCTCATCATCCTGCTCATCAGGCTGGACTCTCGCCTACACACACCCATGTACTTCTTCCTCAGCCATTTGGCCCTCACTGACATCTCCTTTTCATCTGTCACTGTTCCAAAGATGTTAATAAGCATGCAAACTCAGGATCAATCCATCCACTATGCAGAATGCATAGCACAGATGTATTTTTTCATATTTTTTACTGATCTGGACAATTTTCTTCTCACCTCAATGGCATACGATCGGTATGTGGCCATCTGCCACCCCCTCCATTACATGACCATCATGAGAGAGAGACTGTGTACCTTACTAGTAGCTGGATCCTGGATCCTCTCCTGTGCCAGTGCTCTGTCCCACACCCTTCTCCTGGCCCAGCTGTCCTTCTGTGCTGATGACACCATCCACCATTTCTTCTGTGACCTTGGTGCCCTGCTCAAGCTCTCCTGCTCAGACACATTCCTCAATGAGCTGGTCATTTTCACAGTAGGCGTGGCTGTCATTACTCTCCCACTAATATGCATCTTGATCTCTTATGGCCGCATTGGGGCCACCATCCTAAAAGTTCCATCTACCAAGGGCATCTGCAAAGCCTTGTCCACATGTGGCTCCCACCTCTTGGTGGTATCTCTGTATTATGGAACAATTATTTGGCTCTATTTTATCCCCTCATCTAGCACCTCCAGCGATAACAACATAATTGCTTCTGTGATGTACACAGTGGTCACTCCATTGTTGAATCCTTTCATTTATAGCCTAAGGAATAGGGACATGAAGGGGGCCCTGGAGAAACTCTTCAACAGGGTTATGGTCTTGTCTTAATAACATTTGGTCATCTTTATAACAGACACATTTTTCACTGGATGCCAGCCCCCTAATCGTGAGCCCGGCATGGAATAAGTGCTCGGTAAATTATTGATAACTTGAATTACATCCTGTTAATAGTTATTCTCTCTTCCTTGCAATTATTTACTATAAATTTTGAAATCTGACTTGATATTATTGGTTATTGCTCTGATCTATTAGACTGAGAAACTGCATAGCTGGAAGAATTTATGTCTCTCCTTTTATTTCCTGGGAATTTGTTATTTTTTTTAAAAGATTTATTGAGGTAAAATTAACATATAAACATTGTATGTATTTAAAGTGTACAACTTGATGTTTTGATATGTATACATTGTGAAATGATCACGACAATCAAGCTAATTAATATATCTATCACCTCCACAATTATCCTTTTATTTACTTTTGTGTGTGTGATGAGAAGATGTAATTTAAGATTCACCCTCTTGCAAATATCAAGTATCGTTAATATAGTCATCATGCTTTACATTAGATCTCAAGAATTATTCATCTTGCATAACTGAAACTTTGTACATTGTGCTAAGTGAAATAAGTCAGACTCGAAAAGACAAATACTGCATGATCTCATTTATAGTCCAAAATAGTCCAATTCATAGAAGCAGAGAAGAGAATGGTAGTTTCCAGGGCATAGGGGAGGGGAAATTCAGTGATGCTTAGAATGTATTGCTTTTTATGAATTGTTGGAAGATATTGGCTAATAGGACTCCCGTTGCATATAAAGGTTGCAGAATTGGGAATGTGTAAAGTATCTCCTTTCCTTTCCTCACCTCCCATTCAGTGCTCTTTCCATATTTTCAGTTGGTGGTGGTGATGATGGTGGGGCAGGAAAATAAATTGTATAGCATCCTTATAGCTCCAGGAAACTACCCACTGTTATGAGTTTAGCTGCTCCACTTAAGGACTCACAGCTTCTTCTGGATTTTAGGAACACTGATCACTTACGGACTACAGTAACCTTCGTTCAGCAGTTCACTCTCAGACCAATGATCTATGAAGCTTTCTGACTGCATGTGTGAGCTTCAATCAAGACACAGGCTCAATCCAATAGGGAAAGAGGAAGACAAAGAAAGCATCCGTAGTCTGGAGCCTCCTGTTACCCCCACTGAATCTGGTGACTTTCTTGTTCAATCTTCATTATCTGCCTTCCTGAAAAATCCTTTCTATTCAGCTTAGTGACTCCAGGTTTGTACTCTGATCCCAAGTAATCTAACTTCTTTGTCATCCAGTGAAGGGCCACATGGTTCTCGATATTCAGACTGTACTGAGTTAAGAATAAACAGGATCACAAACACTTTGAGACTCAGCACTACATAGCTATAAGAGAGGAACATCTGGGAAAGACCGGTCCCAATTTCAAGCTGTGTCTATCAGAGTGTGTGGCCTCAGGCAATTTACTTACCTCTCCAGAACCTCAATTTCTTCTTCCGTGTAAACTAGAAAACATCTAGTATATTTTTTTATTTGAAATCAATGAAACGCTAACTTTGGCTTAGTATTACAACTGACCGAGAATAAGGATTATCAGCTTTCCCTCCCTATGCATCAGAGGTGAATTTTGGAGCAGAGCTTGCATAGATAACTCCTGAGTTATGGTGACCATGGGAGCATGGCATGTAAATCATAATCCCAATTCATAGGCAATCAGCTGTCCTAGGATACAGCAACACGTCTTCTCTGGCTTGAACTAGAACCAAATAACTAAGGAACAATAAGTGAGTCGGTAGGTGGGGAGATGAGGAAAGACAAATCAGAGGAGCATCCTACCCTCTACTCTTTTTTTTTTTTTAATTTATTTTTGTTACAGATGTTTCTCCTTTTTTCCCCATTGACACCCTCCTCCCCATCCCCCCACTGCATCCCCAGCCCTGTTGTCCATGTCCATCAGCTATGCATACATGCACATAAGTTCTGTGGTTTATCTCCTCCCTCCCCCCCACCCCCTCCTCTGAGGGGTGTCAGTCTATACCCTACTTCCACATCTCTGGGTCTACCCTGTTCCTCAGACTGTTATGTTCATTATATTCCACAAATAAGTGAGATCATGTGATATTTGTCTTTCTCTGCTTGGCTTGTTTCGCTTAGGATAATACTCTCGAGGTCCCTCGATGTCGTCTCAAAGGATTAGAGATCTTTCTTTCTTACAGCTGCATAGTACTCCATTGTGTATATGTACCACTGCTTTTTTATCCATTCATCCACTGATGGACACTTGGGCTGTTTCCAGATCTTAGCTATTGTAAATAGCGCTGCTATGAACATGGGGGTACATGTATTCTTTCTGGTTGGTGTTTCAGGCTTCTTAGGGTATATTCCTAGAAGTGGGATCACTGGGTCAAATGGCAATTCAATTTTTAATTTTTTGAGGTAACACCTTAGTGTTTTCCACAGTGGCTGCACCAGTCTGCATTCCCACCAGCAGTGTACTAGAGTCCCCTTTTCTCCACACTCTCGCCAACACTTGTTGTTTGTTGATTTGTTGATGGCGGCCATTCTGACAGGTGTGAGGTGATACCTCATTGTTGTTTTAATTTGCATCTCTCTGATGATTAGTGATGTTGAGCATTTCTTCATATGTCTCTTAGCCATTTGTATGTCTTGTTTGGAGAGGTGTCTATTTAGTTCCTCTGCCCATTTCTTAATTGGGTTCTTTGTCTTCCTTTTGTTGAGTTGTATGAGCACTCTATGTATTTTGGAGATTAACCCCTTATCTGATGTATCATTGGCAATTATGCTCTCCCATACAGTGGGTTCCCTATCTGTTTTGATGGTTGTTTCTTTTGCTGTGCAGAAGCTTTTGAGTTTGATGTAGTCCCATGTGTTCATTTTTCCCTTTGTTTCTGTTGCCTTAGGTGATGTATCAGTGAAGATTCTGCTGCGTATGATGTCCGAAATTTTGTTGCCTACATTTTCTTCTAGGATTTTTATGGATTCGCGAGTCACATTTAAGTCTTTTATCCATTTTGAGTTTATTCTTGTGTATGGTGTAAGTTGATGGTCTAGTTTCATTTTTTTGCATGTAGCTGTCCAATTTTCCCAGCACCATTTATTAAAGAGGCTGTCTTTACTCCATTGTATGCTCTTGCCGCCTTTGTCAAATATTAATTGAGCATAATGTCTTGGGTCCATTTCCGGATTCTCTGTTCTGTTCCACTGGTCTATATGCCTGTTCTTGTGCCAGTACCAGGCTGTTTTGATTACAGTAGCTTTGTAGTATAACCTGATATCCAGTATTGTGATCCCACCTACTTTGTCCTTCTTTTTCAAGATTGCTGTGGCTATTCGGGGTCTTTTTTGGTTCCATATGAACTTTTGAAATATTTGTTCTAGTTCTGTGAAATATGTCACTGGTATTTTGATGGGGATTGCATTGAATCTATAGATTGCTTTGGGTAATATGGACATTTTAATGATGTTAATTCTTCCAATCCATGAACAAGGTATGTGCTTCCACTTTTTTTATATCTTCCTCTATTTCTTTTTTCAATGTCCTGTAGTTTTCTGCAAATAGGTCCTTTACTTCTTTGGTTAAGTTTATTCCTAGGTATCTTAATTTTTTTGCCGTGATGGTAAATGGAATTTTTTTTTAGTTTCTCTTTCTGTGAGTTCATCATTGGTGTATAAGAATGCCGTTGATTTCTTGACGTTAATTTTGAATCCTGCTACTTTGCCAAATTCATTTATTAAGTCTAGTAGATTTTTGATGGAGTCTTTAGGGTTTTCTATATATAATATCATGTCGTCTGTGAATAATGACAGTTTCACTTCCTCCTTTCCAATTTGGATTCCTTTTATTTTTTCTTCACGTCTGATTGCTGTGGCTAAGACTTCCAGTACTATGTTAAATAAGAGTGGCAAAAGTGGGCATCCCTGTCTTGTTCCTGTTCTTAAGGGAACTGTTTTTAGTTTTTGCCCATTGAGTATGATGTTGGCTGTAGGTCTTTCGTATATGGCCTTTATTATACCAAGATATGATCCCTCTATTCCCAAATTGCTGAGCGTTTTTATCAGAAATGGGTGCTGGACTTTGTCAAATGCTTTTTCAGCGTCTATTGATATGATCATGTGGTTTTTATCTTTCATTTTGTTTATGTCTACCCTCTACTCTTAATATTCACTCAGAGAGTTGTCCTTGACCTGGAGCTGACAAGCTGCCTTTTAGCATCCTAGCTTATTTTGTGGGAAAACAAAGAGTACCCTACACCCCCACCTGCCCTTCTAAGCTGCAGGCATGCAGTCTCTTTGTCTGCAGGCTCAGTCTCAACCAGTTTCAGAGCCAAACGAAACTTGAATAGGGCTGGAGACCTTCTTTCTAGTCTAGAGGAAGCATGCTTTGGCTGGCCTGGTCACACCCACGAACACTTAGCTCAGTTTCTCTGCTTGCACTCCAGTTCTGTTGTTTGGGTCCCAGATCATCTGCCGGGCCCTGTCAGGCCCACCCTCTAAAGGGGTAACACTGTCATTCATATTTTTAGCCATGGGCTGGTGACATTGCTCTGAGTGGGTTTTTCTCAAGAAATGTCAAGTCCACTTCCCTTTTGAGAAATGTTTTACCACTACCTGTCCTGCTACAGTGGCTTTTCCTGGTTGTAGACAGCCCAAAGCAAACCGGTAGGTGCCATATTGATTTCAATATGTATATAGAACTTCTGGAAGTTGCTTTGGAAGTATGTATTTTATTTGGGGCATTTCCCCTCACCATACCAGGGCTGTCTCATGACCTTCCCCAGAGAATCATCTCACTGGATTGAGAACAAAGTTTGCTACATTTTTTTAAATCGTGTGTGATGTGGTCCCAAGTTTACAAATACTTCTGGAAATAAATAAGCACTGACACTTCAACTGACCAGTTTGTATCCTTCTCAAATGTTAAAGCTAACACTAATCTTCTTTTTACTGATATACAATTTATTTCCTCTTGTTTTGATAAATATTTAGTATAATTAAGATTATTGATTCAGTTCGAAGCTATCGATTTTATTTTTTCTTCTTTTTTTGAATGACTATGTTGGGGTAACATTGGTTTGCCACACCACACAGGTTTCAAGCGTAGAACTCAATAAAACATCATCTGCACACGGAATCATGTGCCCATTATAATCTTTCAAAGTGTAACAATAGACAGACTTTCTTCAGTGAGAAGAATCATAGCACCACAGAACCAGGAGCTCCAGCACTGACACTGTAGCTTTGGATGATATATAATTGTACATTATATATATGTAAAATTTCAACTCTGACATATAAGTTTTAAGAGTAAAAAATGATCTTATTTTGTCACATATGGGAAGTGGAGAATTAGGATCACTTAGCTTTCAAAAGAAAAACAGAAAACCTTAAGTGATGCATTTATTATTATCTTTGAATCCAAGAGTTGTTTTGTTTGTTTAGGAAGAAGCTATAAATGAAATCAGGAGGGAACTCAAATATACATAAAATTTAATTTACTTGTCATTAAGGATAAAAAGTTAGAGTTAATACCAGAAAAATAGTGAGACTTCCCTTTTCTTATCGATTCTGTCATTCTAGCCATTTAGCAAGTGAACTGCTCTTTGTCAGACTGTGTACCCAGCCCTGGTCCTACAGAGCTGGATAAAGACACGACCTCCACGCTAACAAGGGGAACATTCTAGCACTGTAGAGACAGGTGAACTAAAATATGTGTGAGAGTATTAAAAAGTGCTTTAATATAATAATACTACTAATGACTTCTTATTATACAGGATTACTGTGTATCAGGCACGATATTAAAAGCTTTACCTGTATTCTCTCTTTTAATCCTCATAATAATCCCACGAAGCATATACTGTTGTTGTCTGCATGTCTCAGTTGAGGAAACTGAGGCTTAGAGACAATGACATAGTTATAATAAATGGTAGCAGCACAAGGGAGGATATAGTTCAGGCTGCCTGGACATCAGTGACAGCTTTACAGGAGGAGTTCTTCAGAATGTTAAAGGATGCTCAGGATTGTAATACATAATGGCAGAAATGGCCGTCCAGGTAGAGGGAACCAGGGCACTGAAATACCAGGGAAATGTAAAAAAGTTGGTGCTGCTAATGTAGATGTGTGTGTGAGTCAACGGAGCATCAAAAGATGAGTCCAGACGGGCAACCAAGACTCTATCGTGAAGGGGCTACGATGCCCTGTTAGGGAGCTAAGAAATCGCCTTGCAAGTGATGGAGTGCCCTTGGCTGGGAATGGGGTAAAGTAGAGATGAAACCTGGGGAAGGCTATTTGTGTTTTAGAAAGATGACTCAGGTAACCAATGTGTGAGATGGTTTGGCAACGGACTGAAGAGCCTCGGGGCAGGGAGCTCAATTAGAAGGTCATTGCACATCCAGGTAACAGATGATGTGTGTCTGAATGAAGACAACTGCACAGAGGGATAGAGAAGGCAGGATCTCTGAAAGTAGACCAGACAGGTCTTGGTAATCGATGTGAAACAGGTGGTAGAATAAAGCAGTGTTCTTGATTTCTGGCTCTGAGCTGATATTTAAGGTGAGGCACTTTGAATGATTTTGATTAGGTTTAACAGTCTTAAGGAAGTGAGGGAACAAGTTTCTGACCACTTGCTTTTTAATAAAGAGTTTCAAGCAAAGGAAAGGCAAATACCCTAAGTAGTCAAGGGGCACCAGGAAATTCTTCATCACCACCAACCCCACACTGGTCCCAATGAAAAGCACATCCTACTCACATTACACCACCAAAATGCAAAGATTTATAAATAATTGCACTTCCGTGTGAATTATTTTAATGTCAACATTACATTAACCCTATTTGAAAAGGGTGACCTTAAAGGAATAGAGGTGTGAACTTTGGGATGGGGGAGGGAGGTGGTGAATGTAATTGGATATACCAAAGAAGGAATAAATTTTGAACTTGGAATAGAGTGGTGACTATTTTGGCTGGATGGGATGTAAGAATGATACCCAACTGAATAGTGATAGGCAACAGTGTCCCTTGGTGGACCTTTGTATGCTCTGTGCTGACCTAACCCTAATTGCCACAGAACAATATTGGGGAAACCAAAATGGACACCCAGCCTCATTGCCGAGTTTGCTTGGGGCCTGTGGGAAAGAACCTAAACGTAGCCCCCAACAGGGTTTAAACATGTACTGCCCTGTCCATGGACTAAGATTGCCTGAGGGTCAGAATGGAGAAAGAAACTGGAAGCCTGGCTAGAGAGACCACCATCTAGAGAAACTGAAGTCTGGGCTGATTGAGTGGTTTGAGCAACGGGTCCAGGATGTCAGAGGGGACACGGACGGCAGGGATAACCTCCTGCATGTTCTCAAACTGTGTCATCAGGAGTCTCAAACTGTGTCTGCCAGGGGACCCGCTCCTGAAAGAGCTGATCATGAGAAACGGAGGACATCTGCTTGCCAGTTCAAAGGACAGAAGCAAGCTGAGGGTCACTGGCCCAGAGGAGGCTGTCGGCAGCCCACCGCCTTCAGGACCATAGACATCAACAGAATGAAAGGAGAGTTATAGATCCTTTTCTCTCACAATATAACAACAAATTGCAAGTAAGTTAAAAATTTCAATATAGTATTTAAAATTTAGAAGAAGTAACTAAATGGATATCCATGAGATAGAAAGGACTTTTCAGTATAAAAGTAAGCGGGGAAAAAATCACAAAACCAAATACCTGTGAATTTCAGCTACAAAAATAATTTTTAAAAGCTTCTATACATATTGGAATGTCAAGGACAGGAAAAAACACCCAGAATAAAATGTTTTTATTTTGTCTTATTTTCTTTAATATCCATTTTAAAGGCACAAACACTCCAAATAGAAGGGAAAAAAAAAAAAAGAGCAAATATATTAACAGGATAATTAGAGGAATAATTACTCGTTGTGAAAAATCAAATAAAACAGCCCAGCCGTTGTGTCTCAGTGGTTGAGTGTCAACCCATGCACCAAGAGGTCACCAGTTTGATTCCTGGTCAGGGCACACACCCAGGTTATGGGGCCAGTCCCCAGTGGGGGACATGCAAGAGGCAGCCAATCGATGTTCTCTCTCACTGATGTTTCTGTCTGTCTCTCTCTCTCCCTCTCCCTTCCTCTCTCTCTAAAATCAATAAAGAAAAAAAAATTTTTTTAATCAAAACAAATATTCAATCTTACTAGTAACCAAAGACATGCAAGTTAAAACAATGAGATTATTTTATACCTATAAAAGTGTTACTAATTCAAACCAGCAGTGATACTGGGACAAAGTATAGTGATTAAGAGCGTGTGCTCTAGAGTCACGCAGGTCTTGGTTGGAATTCCACCCTCTCCAATTTGCAATTGTATGACCTTGGTCAAGTCATTGTCCTCACTGGGCCTCAGCTTTCTCATCTGTAAAATGAGGATAATAGTTCCTACGTCTTAAGCTGGTATTACATGAGACCATGTAATGAAAGCATTCTAACAAGTACTAGGTAGCATTAATAAAGTATAGGAGATGTAACATTTTCAGCAGCTGCTGTATATCTGGTGTTATGGCTAGTGTGCTTTATGTAGGCTGCCTCATTTAATTGAGAGTTTAGAACTTGAAGGGATTGCTTCATATTAGGATTACTCTGTTTAGGGAAATCACCAGCAGAAACAGTCATGTTATAATTTATGTTCCTGATGTCTCTCTCAATCCAGTTTTACCCAGGGTATAGGACAGGCATTAAATTGTCCAGTGCATAAGCAGGAGCTCCCAGGAGGCCTGCTGGTCAGACTGAAGTGCACTGCATCCTAGCAAGAGGCTTCAGAATCATATTCCCAAGACCCACATCTGAGACTTTGCCCCCTGGGAAAGAGATGCCCTCGGTTCCCCCAGGAACCAGCCAGAGTGGGCTGGAGAACAGGCTGCACAATGACACTGAGGTCGGTTCTAATGAGCATTTGGGAGGATATTCTATGAGACTTTAAAACCCTAAGAAAGACTCCTGTCTTCCCAAGACTAGGGAAGCTGGAAATGGGTCGTACACTCTAGGTGGTCCTAATGAAACCTAGATGCCATAGACCCCAACTTTCCTGACTGATTCAGAAAGGTCCCAGGCAGTTCCTCACTGTGAACTTTCCATCCAGAAGAGAGAACTGGAGAATCTGAAGATGACTGTAACTAATTGATACTTTAACAGGTGAGAATCTGGAAGGGGTAGGACAGACACACACACACACATGCACACATACGCACGCACGTGCATGCACACACACTCACAAACCTTTCTCCCTTTCCAGCACAACAACTAGGCAAACGTTTCTTTGATAGATGGTCTAAGTCTCTGCCTCGAATCACAAGCCTCTTTATAAACCAAAGAACAAATGGAATACTAAAATATTCATTCACAAAAGCTTCCAAAGTCACACTTCCTGCAAGACCTCTCACACCAGCTTGCTCTGGATCCTAGGAGAGCAGAAGAAAAGTGGCTGCTTTCAAGCCCAGGGAACTAGAGCCTGGTTCCCTTTACTTTTCCTTCCTCTGGTGAAAAGTAAATTATCAGGGGGACATAGTGCAAGTACAGGGGTGAAAGCACAGGCTTTGTAGTCAGACACACCTGCTTTTGACTCTCATTGACCAGCTATCCGATCTTTAGTGCATCAAATACCTCTGAGACTCAGCTTCACCATGTGCAAAGTTGCTGAGCATAACAATACTTACTTCATAGCCTTGTGAAGATTAAAGCTATGCCATCAAGGTGTCTACACTTAGCAAGCCTCTGCCTTCATGTTGGTGCCCAAGAGAACAGGGCGACTGAAATGTCAGTTCCCAGAGTGTATACAGGTGCTGAGGAGAAAATGGGGAAGTGGACAGGGATGAAAGAGACACAGTGATGGAGGAATGGGGTAGCCCCTGTCCTGTTTGTGGAGAGAGGTCCAAACAGTGGGTGGGAAGAATGAGACATCACTGACACTCACTGCCTCATCCCACATATCCTATGTCCCCGTTAGGGAAGAATACAGGGACTGCAGCTGAATGGGTGAGGTCAAGTTCTAGGATTGGGAAGGCAAGCAGAGAGGAGGTTATCTTGTTCTATGGTGCCCCTGAGGAGAGGCAATTATGGAGATCATACATGTTCTTTTCAAATGGTAAGCATAAATGACTTTTCCAATCTTGCCTCAAGGATATGCTCAATTCTCACCTCCTCCCATAGCCTACACTGACTTCTCCCTCAAACTGATCTCTTTTCCCTGGACCCTACATAGCATAGAAAGCACAATTTGAAAAAGTAAATTAATAAAATAATATATATATATATATATATATATATATATATATATATATACACCAATTTAGACTCTTTACTTGCTATAGGTCTATTCATATATATATATATATATATATTTTTTTTTATCCTCATCTGAGAAAAAATAAAATAAAATAAATGGTTATTATCTTGACTCTTCTCTAAATGTCCCATGGGCATTTTCTTACATGGCCAATAAGATTCAGAGATGCTCATTGACAAGGTTCATGTGTTCTCCTTTTTTTCCAGCATATTTCTGGCTACAGAGATACATACCTATAAATTGATTTAATAATTAAATACTGACATGTGGAAGGGTTGAATCTGAACAGGTAACAAGAACTACAAGGGATGGAAAAAACAAGCAGAGTGAACCAAACTGTTGTTTCAGACTTCCTCCTTTTAGGACTCTCTGAGCAGCCGGAGGAGCAGCCTGTCCTATTTGGCACCTTCCTGGGCATGTACCTGATCACCATGATAGGGAACCTGCTCATCATCCTGGCCATCAGCTCTGATCCACACCTTCACACTCCCATGTACTTCTTTCTGGCCAACCTATCATTAACTGATGCCTGTTTCACTTCTGCCTCAATCCCCAAAATGCTTGCCAACATTCATACCCAAAGTAGGACCATCTCTTATTCGGCGTGCCTGGTACAGCTATATTTTCTCCTTGTGTTTGGTGGTCTTGACAACTGCCTTTTGGCTGTGATGGCATATGACCGCTGTGTGGCCATCTGCCAGCCACTCCAATACAGCACAGTTATGAGTCCCCAACTCTGTGCACTAATGCTGGGCATGTGCTGGGTGCTAACCAACTTTCCTGCCCTGATGCATACACTGTTGCTGACCCGGGTGGCCTTCTGTGCCCACAAGGCCATCCCCCACTTCTACTGTGACCCCAGCGCTCTACTGAAGCTTGCCTGCTCAGATATCCGCATTAACGAGCTGATGATCATCACCATGGGCCTGATGTTCCTCACCACTCCCCTCATGCTGATCATCCTCTCTTATGTCCGCATTTCCTGTGCTGTGTTTGGCATCTCATCTTCTGGAGGGCGGTGGAAGGCCTTCTCTACCTGTGGTTCTCACCTCACAGTGGTCCTGCTCTTCTATGGGTCTCTCATGGGTGTGTATTTACTTCCTCCATCAACTCACTCTGCAGAGAGGGAAAGCAGGGCTGCCATTCTCTATATGGTTATTATTCCCATGCTAAACCCATTCATCTACAGCTTGAGGAACAGAGACATGAAGAGGGCGCTGGGTAAACTTTTTGGCAGTAGGAAAACATTCTTCTTACCATGACAGTGATGCTTGATCCTAGTATTCTAATCTACCCCTGTCCTCCATCATTTCAATAATTCCACCACTCTCAGAATGATTTTAAGGAAGAATTAGCAGGTAAATCTGAGTTACAAGTGTAACAAAAAGGGTATTTCCACTCCTTTGCTTGGCTGTGGAGTGAGGTGTTCTGCCTCAGTCTCTCTCTTGATCCCAGTGAAGCGACCATGACTAAAAGCAGGATCTCATTCCCCACTCTTCACCTCTAAATCCAGCATATTACCCAGAGAGAACTAAGATGCTGGACACACACTGGAGCCAAGTAATTCTCCCGTGGCGGGGTGTGGAATGAGGAGAAGGGATGAAAACACAAACATTTATTGAGCATCTACAATGTTTCTCATAGTTGTTCACATCAGTACTTGGAGGTAGAGTTGTGGAAACTATGACTCTGAATGCAAAATAACTTCCTCAAACCAGGTAAGTTTGATTCTATACCAATCCTCTTTCTACTGTGGAGGTCATGACAAATATTGATTGATTATAATAGGAGGTAAAGAAATTAGTATCTATTTTATGGTATTTTCTTAATATTTTATTTCTTTAAATTTAAATTTCTGTTATTGTAATGGATAGGTGAAAAGGAGTCAAGATTTGTCGTGTGCATACTGTGTGCCAATTTTGTACTAAGTACATGATTCATCCTCTGGTTCTTTCATAAAATATTCCCTAAAATATAAAATGATAAACTAAGTGTGGTGGAAATGTTAGGGCAATAATTTGATTAAAAATAGTCCGGTGGGAAGTGTTATTCTAAGAAGTCATAAAGCTTTTAAAATGGTTACTTTTTTGCAATGGGGTTACAGGATATATATGTGTGTCATTATTTCTACCCCTTCTATCTAAGAAGAAAGGTCAAAGGGGAGAAGTGTGGCCAAGGGGAAATGCAGGCAAATGCAATCTTCTTCCTTTTAGGATCTTCTTTCTTTAAAACAAGACCTATTAGCTCTGGCCGATTTGGCTCAGCAGTTAGAGCGTCGGCCCACGGAAAAAAAGAGTCCCAGTTCAATTCCAGCCAAGGGCACATACCTCGGTTGTGGTTTGTCCCCGGCCCTGGTTGGGGTAGTGTGGGTAGCAACCAATCAATGTGTCTCTCTCACATCAATGTTTCTCTCTCACATTGATGTTTCTCTCTCCCTTCCACTCTGTCTGAAGATAAATGTAAAAATATCCTCGGGTGAGGATTAAAAATTAAAATAAAATAAATAAAATAAAACGAGACCTATTATACAATACATCAAAAAGTCACTGTCCTTTTTAAAAAACTCGGTCCAGGACAAACTTTGGAAAACTCCATTTTGGTGTTTCTTTATCTCTCCGGGGTGACTTGCTAACATTTTTTGTGCCAAACCCCAAATCTGATTTCCTGGTTCTAAAAATACCAAACAGATAAGAAAGTTCTGGGGATATTTCTGAGTCCAGAAAATTTCAGGTGCAGGAATATAGCTTAATACAGTATGGGTATACCTCAGTCATTTTTCTTTTTCTTATGTTCTAATCACCTCCGCCCCTCGTAATACTCAGAAACCAGAGAGAATGTGTGTCTAGGCAGAGGGAATGAGTCGGAAAAGAAGAGCATATGTATTCTAAGTAAGGACTCCAGAAATGAAAGGGCCACTGGTGCTTTTCTTTCCCCCAGAAGTTGTAAGTACTTTATTTGACATTTTTAAACCTATAATCAAACTTGGACATGTTTTAATTAGGAAAAGTCTTTCTTTATAAGTAAAAGTTTAGAGACTTTATATCATATCTAAGAATCCCACTATATCCTGGGGGATACAGATAGCTAATTACAACTATGTAATAAAATTCTAGGAATGAAATTAGTCCTTTTGCCCTGGCTGGTTTGGCTCGGCAGTTAGAGCATCAGCCCTCGAACCAAAGGGACTTGGGTTTGATTCCTGATCAAGGGCACATACCTGGGTTGCAGGTTCCATCCCAGGCCCTAGTCAGGGTCATGTGGGAGGCAACCAATCCATGTGCCCACATGGATGTTTCTCTCTCTCCCTCTCTCCCTTTCTCTCTTCCACTCTGTCTAAAGAAATAAAAATAATAATCAATGGGAAAATATCCTCAGGTGAGGATTAACAAAAAAGAAAGAAAGAAAGAAAGAAAGAAAGAAAGAAAGAAAGAAAGAAAGAAAGAAAGAAAGAAAGAAAGAAAGAAAGAAAATAATCCCTTACATAAAACAGAATCATAATGTAAAGACTTTTGGAAATAATATCATCTCAAATTTATATATTAAAATACTGTTAGATATTATAATTGGGTTTTTAAGTGACAATAACTGATGTTACATAGAGGCAAGTAAGGGAGATATTCTCAAATGCTGCTGGTAGTGGGAATGGAATATAAATTGGCACAGATGTCCAGAAAATAAGTTGATAATATATATTATGAGCACTAAAAATATCTGTATCCTATGACCTACACCTGTACTTCCAGGAGTTTGATCAAGTAAATAGTAACAAAATATTGTCAAGAACTTTACATATAATGATATTACTCATAAGACAAAGAGAAACCACTCAAATTTTAGTCATTGGGGCTTGATTAATTAACTTGTGCTATGTTAAAATGATGGACTATTGTGTGGGCTTTTCAATTATTTGATAATGTATTTTTAACATGGAATAATGTTAGAAGGAAATTAATTATTACTGACTGCATTATCAATTCATTATTCATAATACTTGGCTAATAAAACTTGAATAAAACACACCAAAATATTAAGAGTGGCTGTCCCAAGAATTACACATGATCACTGTTTCCTTTCTTCAACATCAATTTTCAACTTGTATTTTCCACATTTTCTACAATAAAATATTACTTTGATAATCATCAATTTAAATATATTTTAAAATTTTATATCCACTTATTTTAGCCAATACCCATACTATGGTTATCTGAAATTTGCTCTGGCTCTTTCTCTTCTTTATGAGAGAATTGCTAGGAAATATCATGCTGTCAACAAACAGATGCTAGATGACGCTATGATATATTCTGCTACAAGGGAGAGAGGCAGAGAGCTTCTTAGAGAAAATTAAGTATTTTTGAAATAAAAGTAATTCTTTCTTCTACATTAGAAATCAGTTGTGATGTTTTCATTTGGGACCAAAGGAGTTTTCTGTTTATCCACATAAGGATAAGAGACCTGGTGTCATAATTTTTCCAGAATTAAATCTATATTTTATTATGCATTGTATTAATCAAGGTTCTGGGTAGGGAAAAAGAAACCATCATTGGTATTTTAAGCAACAAGGAAGTCAAGTCAGGGAATTACGTGCTCACAAAGTCATTGAAAATGTTGTAGAATCACAGGCTGTAGGACGAGTCTTCAAGAATAACCTTAAGAAAAATAACAATCTGACTCTCGTGGAGTACTTTTATCTCTTATGCAGTCAGGAAGGAGCGGAATCAGAAAACTGCCACTGGCATTACTGAATTCAAGAAAATATCAGTGCGGCTGCAACCCAAGTATCAGAAATCAATATCAAAACTACCTCTTGATTCCCACTAACCTGAAGACTGAACTCAGAAAAGGAGGCTCCAGCTGCAACTCTCAGCATCTATGTATCTGGTGACTAAATTCCATGAATACATCTGACACCAAAAAAGGCAAAAAAAACAAAACAAAACAGGATGCCCACCTCATTTCAATATCCCAAATTTCACATAAGTGTATCTAGTTGATAGAATCTAATTCACCACCAGAATGTGAACTGCAAAGGAGTCTGGGAAAAGCATTCTTTTCTTTTTTCCAGTCTTTGAAGTATAGAAAGGTACACTAGAACAAGGTCAGAACTGATAGAGAGTGCCAACTGATTACATCTCCATCGCTTATTAATAAAACCTTTTCTCTTTTCCTAAGTTAATATGTCTGATCTACAATAATTTAAGTTTTCATATGGTAAAGAAACTACCTGAGGCTGAAGAAGAACATTCACTGGAGTTCACAGCAGGCTGGGAATAGTTTATGCTCCCAGCAACCAGAGTGGAAAAAGCCTTGCATTGAGTCTTCAAAAAGTATTCCCACAGTAATGGAATCCAGTTGTTCCCAGATGAAAGGTTGATCCATATATTTCCTAACAAAGCTTAAAAGTAAGCCTGAAAAGGTCAAGTACATTCCAATAAAACCTGCATCTACATATTCTTTATCCAATCATCTATCGAGGGATCGTTTCCAGGTCTTGTACATATATACTATGGAATACTACTAAGCCATAAGAAAAGATGAAACAGTTCCATTTACGACAACATGGATTGATCTTGAGAATATTATGTTAAGCGAAATAAGTCAGTCAGAAAAAGCGAAGAACTGTATGATTTCACTCATAGGTGGAATATAAAACTGAAAGCAGTAAATGAACAAACTAACAAAAACTCATAGACACAGACAACAGTATGGTGGTCACCAGAGGGAAAGGAGGCTGGGGTGAGGTCATAAAGGGTAAAGGGGGTCAAATATATGGTGACAAAAGGAGATTTGACTTTTGATAGTAGATATACAATGTAATATACAAATGATGTACTATAGAATTGTACACTTGAAACCTATATAATTTTATTAACCAATGTCACCCCAATAAATTTAATAAAAAACTGCATCTCAAAACAAAGTCCAACAATATTTAAAGGAGTAAAAATACTTAAAATCTATAAACCTAAAATTTAGTGTCTGACCCTCAATAAAAATTGCCAGGTATAAAAAGAAGCAGGCAAATATTAGTCATTAGAAAGAGGAAAATTAATTAGTAGAAACAGACATGGAAATGACAAAAATAAAAAAATTAGAAGACAGATCATGAAAACAGTCTTGTAAATATACTCTACATGTTCAGTATGGTAGAGGATACTATAAATATCTTGGGGAGAAAAATGCACAACACAAATAAACACACACTGAACTTTTGGGTTTGAAAAAAAATATATAGAAAATAAAAAATACACTTGATGTGTTTACCAGAAAATTAAACAACACCAAAGGAAAGAATCATGAAACCATATGGAAATTAATCTAGAGTAGTTTGGTAGAACTCTCATAACAAAGAACCACAAACTGAGTGGCTTACAAAACATAAATTGATTGTTTCACAGTTCTAAAGGCTAGAAGTCCAAGATCAATGATGTCAACCAAAGATGTTGGTTCCCTCTGAGGACTATGAGAGAGAATCTCTTTCAGGTCTCTAGCCTACTTTTGGTGGTTTTCTGGCAATCTTCAGCATTCTTTCGTTTGTAGAAGCATTGCTCCAGTCTCTGCCTTGATCTCCCCATGTGCTCTCCCTTGTGTGCATGCCTGTGTACAAATTTCCCCTTTGCATCAGGATACCAGTCCTATTGGATTATGTGTACCATGAATAAAATATAACTCGAAATGAGTCAAATGTGTAAGAATTATAAGTATAAAACTTATTAGAAGAAATAATTGAGAAAAATCTTGATAAACATGGGGTAGGCAGAATTTTCTAAAATAGGACACAAAGGTCATATCTATAAAAGAAAAATTTATAATTTGAACTTCATAAAGATAAAATATATCTGCTCTTCCAAAGAAACCCTTAATTAAATAAAAAGGCAAGCTTCAGAATGGCAGAAAATATTTGCAAAACCTATTTCTAATAAAGACTTGAATCCAGAATATATACAGAAGCAATTCAATTTTTTTTTTAAGTATGTGTAAAAGATTTGAACCAGTAATTCACCAAACAAGGTATATAGTAAATCAGCATGTGTTAGTCATCAGATAAATGAAAATGAAAACCACAATGAGATACCCCAACAAACCCAGTAGAATGGCTAAAACTCAAATGACTGAAAATACTGGTGGTAGTGAGGGTGTTAGAAGTTAGAACTCTCGTGCATTGCACTAGTAAGGCACAATGCAGGGCCATTTTGGGAAATAGTTTTTCCATTTCTCATAATGTTAAACATACACTTGACCCAACAATTCCTCTTCATGCACAGATTTGTATGCATAGCTATACACATAAACATATACATGTGACAAAGGAGGTACTACAACACAATTGGTGCCAGGGTAATCTAATATTTATATGGAAGAAAGATGAATTAGAACTCACACAATATACAAAGATTACTTCGAGAAGGATTATAGAGTTAAGTATAAAATGTAAAAAACAAAAGTTTTTTGGAAATAACATAGGAGAATATCTTTTTTTTTTTTTAACTTGATTTTTAATCATATGGTAGAGGAGTGAAAAAGACCGAAATGAAGATTTTTATGATGGCAGCTTTAGAGACAAGGGCTAACATTCACATTCCTTTGACTCAGTACAATAAAAAAAAAAGACCAAGGATATATATTGACCAGAAATTTTTAAATACATGTCAAATGGGATTTTCAGTCATCATATCAAAATGCATAGCTAGAGTCCTGGCCCAGAACAATCAGAAGGAAAACAGTTTCATTTAGCTAACATTTCTATCAAATTCAGGGACACAGAGCTTAATAACTTACATAAAATATGGATGTAAAATTGTGTACACTTGAATAACTTTAACATTTCAAATAGATTTGACTTCCAGTTTTTGAAATAAAGTGATGAGTTAAGAATTTGTATTCAAATTAAATATTCACTGCCATTTAAAGTGATGGAAAGAATAGTTGCCAATGAAGTAAGAAATATCTTTTCAGAAGCTGAATGCTACAACAAAAAAGTGCAACTATCAATTTATGATCTTCAATCATAAATTGCTAAATCATAGCTAAAACTCGGTGCCCAACCAACATCCACAAGTCCTTAGGGAATTCTCTTTAACTCTCCCTAATGGCTTTTGCAAATCTCACCAATACACCAATATTTGGCCAGGTTAAACAAACACCAAAAGTACTAATCATAAAGAAACAAACAGACAAATTGGACTACATTAAATTTACAATCTGTTCATCAATATATATCATTTACATCATTTATATATTAAAAAGGCAATCACAGAGTAGAGGATTCTATCTGCATATCTATCAATCCATCCATCTACTGCCAACAAAGAAATCAAATCCAAAATATATAAAAGGTTCTTCAAATCAATTTGAAAAACAAGAGAAAAGGCAATAGAAAAATATGCAAAATATTTTAATAGCTACTTCAAACAAGAAGACATCCAAATGAACAATAAAACATACTAAAAGGTGTTCAAATTCAGTTAATATTAAAGAAATACAAATTAAAACCACCATGAGATATTTATACATCTACCACCAACATGGCTAAAAAAAATTTTTTTTAATCCTCACCCAAGGATATTTTTCCATTTATCTTCAGATAGAGTGGGGGGGAGAGAGAGAGAGAGAGAGAGAGAAACATCGATGTGAGAGACACTCCCACACTGACCGAAACGCAACCAAGGTACGTGCCCTTGACCAAATCAAACCGGTGACTCTCTGGTCCGCAGGCTGACGCTTTAACTGCTGAGCCAAACTGGCCAGGGCAACATGACTAAAATTTAAAAGACTAACAATCTAAGACTTGCTGGGGATGTGGATAAACTAAAACCCCCTTACACTACAAATGGCAGTACAGTAGTCCCCCCTTATCTGCGGGGGATACATTCCAAGACCCCCAGTGAATGTCTGAAATCTCAGATAGTACCAAACCCTATATATACTATGTTTTTTCCTATATATACATACCTATGGTAATTTATAAATTAGGCACAGTGAGAGATTAACCACAGTAATAAAATAGAAGAATTCTAACAATATACGGTAATAGAAGTTGTGTAAATGTGGTCTCTCTTTCAAAATATCTCACTGCACCATACTCGCTCTCCTTGTAATTATGTGAGACGATACAATACAAATCTATTCCTGAATCTGTGCAACCATCTCTTGTCGTAAATGGCTTGGTTGACTTGTTTCAGGGGACTGAAGTCTTTGTATAGGTTCAATGCTTTCTGGCACAACACGTTCCCTTCGATCAGAACAGGTTTCTGTTCATATTTCTCACCCCTAAAGGTAATGCCTTTCCATCCTAACTAAGCACTTAGCACACACCGTGGCCATGACTCTCAGTTTGAGATACATCAGCAAAACTACCACAAATTACTTTTTCCTTCTTCACAATTTCATGGATAGAAGATTCATTCTTACTGCAGACCTTACCAACCGCAGCATAAGATTTTTTCCTTCCCTTTTTAAGTCTAGAACTTTCCATTTTTCACTTAAAGGAAGCACTTATGCTTCTCTTTGGCATATCCAAATGGCCAGCATCAGTACTCTTGTGCTTTGAACGTAAAATTAGGGTTATTTGAACACAAGCACTGGGATACCATGGCAGTAGATCGGATAACCAGCACAGCTACTAAGTGACTAATGGGGCAGGTAGTGGATGCAGTGTGGACACACTGGACAAAGAGATGATTCACATCCCAGGTCGAGCAGAGCGGGAGGGTACAAGATTTCATCACACTACTCAGAATGGCATGCAATTTAAAACTTGTGAATTGTTTATTTCTGAAATTTTCCATTTTATATTTTCAGACCATGGTTGACCCTGGGCAACTGAAACCATGGAAACTGAAATTGCAGAAAAGAGGGTCTACTTATTGGTTTAAACCCTCTGGAGTGCCATTGGATAGTATCTGTTAATGTAGTCCCCGTGACCCAGCATTTTCATTCCTGGGTATGCACTTCAAAGAACTGCACATATATTTATGTAATATTCTGTAAAAATTCTATAAAAGATATTTACAAGACCATCCACAGCAGCCCTATTCATAATAGTCCAAAACTGGAAAAAACTTAAATGCCCATCTACATTATAATGGATTCAAAATTGTGGTGCATTTACATAATAGAACAGAATGAAAATAAATAAACCAAATATACATTAAATATTGATGAATCTCACAAACAAAATGGTGAGCAAAATATATCAGACAAAATGGATAAATTGGTCTACATTAAATTTAAGAATTTCTGCTCTACACAAGACACTGTAGTTGTACTTGAAGATAATAACTTACAGAAGGTTTGAATATTGGCCAAGATTATTGGACTAAGACAATGTCAAGTTCAGATGAGAAAACAGATGCCTCATTCCTGTTGTCTCCATCTGTTACCGAAGTTCTTCCTTCTAATTCATAGATGGAACAGGGCAAGCTCAGAGCAGCGACCCCCAAGGTGCGAGACAAGGGGAACACTCTCTCAGAGTCTACGAGTAGAACAGGAAACCCACTTGAAAATAGCAGTGCCCTTCCTCCTCTCTTTAGGGATTCAGAAACAATTAGTTTCTGTTCCCACTAATGAGAACACTGGGACCTGCACACCTAGTAAATATCCCCAGCACCAGCCACCTCCAGCTCTCTGTTCTATTTATTGTGACTCCAGAAATCTACTGCACAGTTGCCTACATTTCATTCCATAAGGGGAAGAGGCAGAGTCTCAGGATGGGACTATGATGTGAATTTGCCATTGTCGAAAGGGAAATTGTGAAGGCTGCAGGATCTCACTGCTCAGTAACATCTGAGATTGGTTGAGATCAGTTAGGTAAGTACTGAATCAGAGAGACCAGGGTTCTGGTCTGGGCTTTTTTACTTACCAGCTGCCTCATTTGGAACAAATCACATCACCTCTTTATACTTCAGTTTCATATCTGAAAAACAGAAAGTTCTCTCATAAGATAGTGAAAATACAGTGAGATAAGGTAAATAAATCACTTTTAGCACAGTGCCTGGCAGGATGTTAACAGTCAATCCTTGTTAAATCTTCTTCTTGCTATTGTTGATATAATCATTGCAATGTTGTGTCATTTACCCACAGTTAATAGATGACAAGGGCAGGATTGACACCCGGGTGTTCTTTTCCCAGAGTCTGTACTCTTGAGCAATAAGTCACTCTGTCTCTTTTTATGGCAGGAAAGACTCAAGAGAATAAAATTACACTGGAAAATCAGGAGTCAGCTACTCTGTGTCTTTCTGGAATGCCACACCTCTACACCTCCTGCCTGCTCCTTTATCCAACTTTGTTCCAATGTTCTCTGTGCAGATATATCCTAATTTCTGTTCCTCTTAACAAGGGTTTACACAAGGCTGTGGTGGCCAGGAGGCTGTCCAACTCTACCTGAACTTCAATTTCTACATGAACTTTTATCTTCAGAGCCCAAAACGCACTGGCTCAACTCTCGATATCACTAACTCCAAGTTTGGAAAAGACAACCTGCTGACTCAGTTTGAATCTGCTGATTCCATGGTTCAGTCACCTATGGTCAGGGAGCCTGGTCATACGTCATGCAACTTATCATCTTGCTCACTATTCTCCAGCTGCACTGGTCTTCCCACACCAGCCAGACCCTTTCTACCATAAGCCTTGGGGCTTTCACATATGCTAGAAAGTTTATATTCCTACTCTTCTTTCTTCCATTCCTGATATAGCTCATTGCTAATCCAGGTCCTGAATTATATTTAACTTTCTCGAAGAAGTTTTCCCTGAGCTCTAATCTAAATTAGGCCCTCCAGTTATACTTTCTCAGAGATACCACCATCCCACTCCTAATACTAATCAGAATTTCTGACTCTACGTTTACTTATTTAATTGTCTATTGTCGGTCTCCTGAATTAGCTTGTAAGCACAAGGACTGTGCCTGTTTTCATTAACTTTAAATACCCCATGCCTACAGGCATTCCTAGACTAAGGCAGGCAATCAATCAATATTTGAATCAGTGAAAAAATACAAACATGGCACCCTAGACCCACTGTGGAGGCATCTAACGGATCTATTTCACCCAAAGTAGTTAACAAATATCTATAGCACCCATGAGAAAATAAAGGTCTGTCTGCTTTAGGAGGTGGAATTGCATAATAGACTAAGTTCCAGATTTGGTAGAAAACATCTCTTAGTTTGAATATTGATGTGTCCTCTTATTAGCTATGTGATCTTAGGCTGGTCAGTTGGCCTCTCGGAACTCTCTGTAAGGTAAAAAATATACTTGGCATACAAGTGGTATGGGTTAAATGATAGACGTCATTGGCACATAGTAAACACATCATAAATTATTTTTATGTCTACGATCCTGAAAACGGTCCCTGAAGCCTTTGCCTTTTTCATTCTCTCATTGTCTAGGCATAACTCAGAATTATCCATACCTCTGGTTCCTCCCCTCTTAGTCTCCTTATGTTTCCAGGACATTCCCGGGATTCTGCCATTTGAAAAATATTCTAGTGATAATTTTTCTGATTCTTTTAGCTATATAATTTTTAAACAGCACCTGTTGTAAAGGAAATGGCCCAATTCTTTCCTGTTTACTTCAGAGACTTTTACTATTTGTACCTCCTGTTTACTCTCAGAGAATTTTACTATTTGTATAGAGGAGTGGAAACCTTTTACTCTGGAGCCCAGATCCACTTATGGTTCCTTGGGCAAGTCACTAACCTCTCGAAAACAAAGCCCAGATTTACACTGAACCCCCTATGTGTTTTCTTACTCCCTGTTTGCATTCTTGTCCCTACAATCCTTCTCTCCACGGTAGCTGAATGATCTTTCCATACTATGAATCAGATAGTGTCTGTCTGCTGCTTGAACACCCACCCATGCTCACAGGTCTCTGTACTGAGAATCTGCCCTCCATGGTCACATGTGACCTGCCCCTGTTCACCTCCTCAAGCTCCTCCCCTACCACACACAATACCTGAGCCACACTTGTTTTCTTTCTGCTTTTCCAACTGCATGTCCTCATCCAGGTTTGCATTTACTGTTCCCTGTATCTGAAACACTCTTCCATCCAATTCTTTACTTAGCTAGCTCCTTCTTATCCATTCCTTCATAGTGAGTTCTTTGCTGACAACAAGTTTAAAGTAATCTGCTGGTCAGATTATTTTGTTTTTATTTTAGCACTTGTGTGTGTGTGTGTGTGTGTGTGTGTGTGTGTGTATTGCATGACTCCTCTGATTAGAATACAGGGCTAGGCAAAAGTAGGTTTACAGTTGTTCATATGGAAAAAGACATGCAGGTTATGATTATTACAATAGCTTTATCAACTCAAAAGAATGTCACAGTCCAACTGCATGAGGACATAAAATTTGCTGTATGTTACCACTGTTTCTCTGGTCCTTACAGCAGGGACTGACACATAGTAAGTACAGTACTCATTGAATGTTGCATGAACAAATGAATTCATTTGGGTGCCTCATCAAAGCCAGGTTAATAAAGAGTTTAAGATCAAAGACTCTAAAGTCAGACTTTCCAGATTTGAACTTTACCTCTGTCTCTTTTTAAGAGACTCAGTTCCTTCATCAATAAAAATGGGCATAATGATAACTATCTCATAGAGTCAAGCTTCAGTGAGATAATGCATAACTATTCACATTCTGATTCCATCTTCATGTCATGCCTTTGTTTTCATCAAGATGACATTAGGACAAGAAAAGCTTGTGAAACACTATCCTCCATTTTATTCCTCAGTTACACGGCATGAAACCAGGAAACCACACATTCAGTGTCTCTGAATTCCTCCTTCTGGGCCTGTCTGAGCAGCAGGGACAGCAGCCTCTCCTCTTTGGCGTCTTCCTGAGTATGTATCTGGTCACCTTGGTGGGGAATGTTGTCATCATCCTGGCCATTGGATCTGATCCACACCTCTACACCCCCATGTACTTCTTCCTGGCCAACTTCTCCCTCACTGACCTCTGTTTATCATCTACCACGGTCCCTAGGATGCTGGTGAACATCCAGGCCCACAGACACACCATCACCTATGCTGCATGCCTCTCTCAGATCTATTTCTTCCTGTGGTTCATTGGTCTAGATGTTTTCCTCCTGGCAGTGATGGCATATGACCGGCTTGTGGCCATCTGCCACCCCCTTCACTACACCTTGGTCATGAGTCCTAGATGCTGTATCCTGCTGGTGCTCATGTCCCTAATCCTCACTCATTCATACTCTCTAACCCACACCATTTTCCTGGCTCAACTATCCTTCTGCACTGACAACATCGTCCCTCACTTCTTTTGTGAACTTCTTCCCCTATTGAAGCTCTCTTGTTCCAATACTTACGCCAACCAATGTGTGCTCATATACTGGGGAGGGGCATTAACAATCTTGATCCCCTTGTTAATTATCATTTCTTATGTCCGCATTGTGGCTGCCATTGTGAGAGTCCCATCAGTAAGTGGGAAATGGAAGGCCTTCTCCACCTGCAGCTCCCACCTCTCAGCAGTTTGCTTGTTCTATGCATCTGCCATTGGGGTGTACTTCATTCCCTCTACTGATGATTCTGCCAGCAAGGACAGGATTGCAGCTGTGATGTATGCTGTGGTGACCCCCATGCTGAACCCATTCATCTACAGCCTGAGAAACAAAGACATAAAGAGTGCCTTGGGGAGACTCCTGAGCCGAAGAGCACTGCAATCTCCATGAGTCCATAGACATCATTTTGGTAATTTAGGGAAAATCAGCTTATAGAGTTATCTTGGTATCTACATCCAAGTCCTGCACCTGCAACTTGATAGCTTTCTAATCTGAGGCAAATTAAATAACCTTATTGAGCCACACTTTCCTCCCTCATAAAAGGTAGTAATAAAATATTCTTTATCATGCAGTGACTCTAGGAGGATTAGAAGAAAATATCTATGTAAATTTACTTGTTCTAAGTCTTATGTTTAGATCTTCATTATCCTCAGCAATATTCAACACATGCCTTTGAGGTAAATATTTACATTGTACAGAAGAGAAAACAAAGGCTCAAAAAGGTTTAATTATTTGCCTTAAGTTACACAGCTAGTAAGAGGCAAAGCCAGAATTTGAACACAGATACCTGATTTCAAAATGCATACCCTTCATGGTCACTCTATGCCTAAATGGACATGAATCCACATATTCCTCTCAATTATTCGTTTATCTTTTCTTGCTTCCCTTGCACTGTTCACATACACAGTTCCAATAAAAAAACAATTCTTCTAATACTAGCAAATGATGTGGAGGTGAGGCAAGGCAAAGAAGAAGCTAGAGGATGAAGAGTAAACAGCCTCAGAGATTCTGGTATCCCCCACCAGTGAGCACGCCCCCTGCTGGAGCATAGTCTCTAGTTAGATATTCTGAAACGACTTATGAATCAAACCACACGATCAGAAAAAAGGGTCCTTGGGCCACATTATTTGAGGTTCTCACAAAGTTTTTTTTACTAAACCATCATTCTTCAGCACTAAGCCAACAGTCTATGTTTAGATCTATTTCAAAAGATAACTGCATTGACAATAGTATGATGGTTACCAAGCAGAAAGGGGGTGGAGGAGGTAAAAGAAGGTAAAGGGAGCCCTGGCTGGGTAGCTCAGTTGGTTAGAGCATCATCTTGATACACCAAGGTGTGGGTTTGACCCCCGTTCAGGGCACATACAGGAATCAACCAATGAATGCATAAATAAATGGAATAACAAGTCAATGTTTCTCTCTCTCTCTCTGTCATCCTTCCTCTCTCTAAAATCAATAAATTTTTTTAAAATTTTAAGAGGGTAAAGGGGGTCAAATATATGCTGATGGGAGAAGACTTGACTTAGGGTGGTGGACACACAATGCAATATACAGATGATGTATTATAGAATTGTAACTTGAAACCTATACAGGATGGGGCAAAAGCAGGTTTACAGTTGTTCATATGGAAAATAATACAATAATTAATAAATAATAATACAAGAATAAACTCTGTTTCACGTACTCACAACTATAAACCTACTTTTGCCCCAGCCTGTATAATCTTAATCAATGTTACCCCAATAAATTTAATAAAATTGTTTAAAAAGATAACTGTATTAATTTCATGATGCATCTCCCCTAGGGATGCTGCTAAGGGTATATGCTAACAACCTACAGAGGGTTTTTCAGTAACACACAGGAGAAATTTTGGAAACTGCACTGTACTCTGTTGATTTTTGTCCCTATGTAATTGTGACTCTACTGAGATCTCACTGACTAACTCAGGTTTTTAGTTTTTTGGGTTTTTTGAATGAAAACAAGACTTACATTGGAATCAGAAATACCTGTGTCCGTGTATTAGATCTACCATTCACCGCTTGTGTGACCTTCAGCAAGTTATCAACAACCCTGAGTCTCAGGTTCCATATGTAAACAAGTGAATAGTAATAGTCACTATAGTAATTATCATTGAAGGCTGTTGTGAGAATTCAAAAAGATAACACATACAAAGTGCTTGGCACAGTGTCTACACACATGCTGTAATCTACAAATACTGCTTAAAATACAAATCATCCCCCGTTTTCTCTTCTCTTCTTTTTTCCTCTCCTCTCTTCCCATCTTTTCCCTTCCCTTTTCTTCTCCTCCACCCACTCTCAGAGAGAAGCTTGATATTTGCCATTTTAAATGCCTAAGTTGACATGTCCACCCTAATCTTTGTCCTAGTGAGTGAATCTCAGGAAACTGCCTCCAGCTTTGATAAATGTACTGAGACACACGGGTTGCCTTTTGTCATACAAGTACTAGAAGGAAACCTGGTCAACTCTTCAACTCTAGTGAAAAAAGCAACTTTCATTCAAAATCAAGAGGTAATCAAATTTTGATAAATTTGACCATATAAAAATTTAAAACTTCATGGCAAAGAGACACTGTAAAAAAAGAGACAATTGACAAACTGAAAAAATATATTTTCAATGTATATTACAAATAAAGACAAACAGCACTTTAACCCAAAAAACAAAACAAACAAACATCACCAGTAATGAAACATACCAACACTATTTACTTCCTGATGCGATATAATAAGTATACAATTGCACTTTTGTGATATGACACAATGGCATGATCTGAGTTCAGTCAACTCCAGATCAAGGGACATTCTACAAAATAACTAACTGTCCCGTTCTCTTCAAAAGTGTCACGGTCGTGAAAGACAGGACTATCCAAAACTAAAGGGAAGTTTAACAGTGAGATGCAGTGTGTGATCCTAGATGGGATCCTGGACCTGAAAAAGGACATTACTGAATAAGTGACACCACTTAAATGAGCTCTGCTGATTATTTAATAGAATTTTATCAGTAATAATTCTTTGATTTTGGTAATTGCACTGTGGTAATTGGGAAAGCTGGTTATAAGGTAAATAAGAATGCTTTTTACTACTTTTCAATGTTTTGCCAGTCTAAAATTATTTCATAATAAACAATTCAAAACAGGAAAAAAATTTAAAAGAAACCAAATAACACATATGTAGGAAAGCCATAAATATTTTTAAATTAACCACCACACTTCTAAAAAAAACACATGAGTCTAAGAATAAATTACAAGGAAGTAAGACAATATTTGTATATGCAAAATATTGAAAAAACCACATATCCAAGTTGATGAGCTTCAGTTAAAGGAAGGCTTAAAGGGAAATTTGTCTCTCTAAATACTTACACTGAAGGAGGAAAAAAAGCATCAAACATATGACATGGGTTCTACCTTAGGAGGCTATAAAAGGAAGGACAAGATATACCAAAAGTAAGCAGAAGGAAGGAAATAACAAAGATAAATGCAGAAGCCAGTGAAATATAGTACTGATAAGAAACAGAGGTAATTAACAGAACGGAAGTTGGTTCTATGAAAATATTAAAAAATGATAAACAGCTACTAGACTAATTAGGAAAAATGAGGGCAAACAATTTGATTATATGAGGCAGGAAAGAAGATTGTCACTGCTAAGTGATGATAAACTTTATTAAGTGAACAAATTTGTCAATCTGAATGAAATAGACAAATTCCTTGAAAAACACAGCTATTCAAAACGGACACAAGATTGGATAGCTCTCTGAAAACACTTATAACCATTTAATTGTATACTGTAAATGGGTGAATTGCACGACATGTGAATAATGCCTCAATAAACCAGTTACCAAAAGAAGTGGTGTAATAGCAAATTGAACACACAGAACATAAGATGAGTGAACTCATGACCAAATCATATAGAGAAAAAAGACTGAAAAAAAATCAAGATCTAAAAAGCCATGAGGAAAACACTCAAAGGTTTAACATACACACGTGTATTTATTTAAATCCCCAGAGGGATGATGGAATTAACGGAGCAGAGGCAATATTCAAAGTGATAGTGTCCAAGATTTTTTCCAAAACAAATGACAAACACAAGAAGTCAAGTGAAATCAAAGCAGAATGAATATAAATTAAAATACAACCAGGATATTATAGTGAAATTGCTGGAAACCACAGAGAAAACTCGTAAAAACAGCAAGAGAAAAATTATTAAAGTGTGAAAGTATTAAGAACAAAACCGACAGCTAATAGAGGTGGAAATAAAAATACCACCACACCCCTGACTTCTTGTTAAAAAACAACACACACAATTCTGTTATATTTAACATGGCTTCTGTGGGGGTCTCCAGAAGGACTGGGTACAGTGCTCACAGCATCATTCACACATTGTGGCATTCTTCATTGGCTTTTCTCCCTCCCCTTCTCCCTCATTTATACTTCCTAGGGTCATATCTGCATCCAAGTCTGTCTTAACATCTGCCCAAATGAAGGCATCTGGTAGTCAAATTGGCTCTAAAAACAAAGAGAGCTTCTGGATAGGGTTCTGAAATTGGATTTCTTGCTGTTCGAATGGTAACAAGGACCACACTGGCGGTGATGGGTGGGATGGTATTAACACCTAGTGTGTGTACTTTCAAGGCTCTATGATAGTGGATTGGAACCAGCTTGAAGTAGAAGGAAAAGTATTGGATTGTGTGATACCTCCAGCACGTAAGAAAAAAAAAAAAAGGTAAGTCTAAGGATTGTGAATTTAGTGTGCTTTTGTTCTCTTTCCTAGACATACTGAAGAAGGACCATGACAGAGTCAGCTTGGCCAGCTGTCTACTAAAGGCATGCTGTGAAAGCCAATGGCTCCATGTATGCATTTACAGAAACGAGCCAAAGCACAGAACAGATTCCAAAAACCAGGCTCAGCACTACAGAAAACAGTATGGTGGTTCCTCCAAAAAAATTAAAAATGGAACTGCCTTATGACCCAGCAATCCCACTTCTGGGTATTTTTCCCAAGAAACTCAAAACACTAATTTGAAAGAATATATACACCCCTATGTTCATTGCAGCATTATTTACAATAGCCAAAATATGGAAGCAACCCAAGTGCCCATCAATAGATGAGTGGATTAGAAAAAAGCTGTGGTACATATACACAATGGATTACTCAGCCATAAAAAAGAATGAAATCTTACCATTTGTGACAGCATAGATGGACGGACCTAGAGGGTGCTGTGTTAAGTGAAATAAGTCAGTCAGAGAAAGACAAATACCATATGATTTCATTTATATGTGGAGTCTAAAGAACAATATAAACAAACAAAATAGAAACAGATACACACATACAGAGAACAGACTGATGGTTGTCAGATATCTGGGTGAAAAAGGTGAAGGGATTAAGAAGCACAGATTGGTAGTTACAAAATAGTCATGGGGATGTAAACTACAGCATAATAAATATAGTAAACAATATTGTAATAACTACATATGGTGCCAGGTGAATGCTGGAAATATCAGCAGGAACATATTCTTTGTATAGTACGTGGCTGTCTAACCACTATGTCATGTGGGAGGCGGCCAATCGATGTGTCTCTTTCACATCAATGTTTCTCTCTCTCTCTCTCTCTGCCTCCCCCTCCCTCACACTCTGTCTGAAGATAAATGGAAAAATATCCTCAGGTGAGGATTTTTTTAAAAAGAAAACTACGCAAATGGTTGTTGTTTTCTAAACACTAAGTTTGGAGTTGCTTGTTATGTAGCATTTGATAATTGATCGAGTCTTCCTCTGAGGTGGGTGATGTGCAAGGTGATGTAGAGACATATTACAAATATTCTTTGATATATAAGTTTTGCTACACAAAGAGGCTTGTGGAAGAAGCACTTAAATTAAAAGATAAACATATTTAGGAAATAATGTAAGATATTTGAAAATGGTCAAATATCTTGATAAAATTTGGGGTTTTTAAAGGCTTAAACTAAAAGAAAATGAGAGAGTATATCCATTACATCAGAATTAAAATTCCTACAAATCATTATTAAAAGACAATCAACCCAATATAAATTTAGGGCAGACTCTTTCTATAAAGAAGGTGCAGAAATGACCGATAGGCACATGAAAATGTGCTCGACACCCTTACTCATTGGCGAAGTGTTCATTAAAACCACAAGATAACACTTTATACGCTCTAGAATGACAAAAATGTTAACCCTAAGATTTCTACTGTGAGAGAATATTTTGTTTTCTGACTTATTTACCTGAGAAAACCAAAGTCCAGAGAGGATATGTAAACTTCATAAAGTCACAGAGCGGACTGGGACCAGGCAATGAAACAAGCTTTTTCCCACAATGGATACTTTAGAGACTGGTATTCCCAAATGTCTCTGCAACTTCCATCAGAGAGCTCTGGAGACTGCGCTAGAAACTACATGTAGATGACTTTGTTTTTCCTGGGTTCCTAATCAGGCTCGCTGGCTGGCTCAGGACCTAGGATGCCCTGCTCTCATTTCTCCTTCCTTAGAGCAGATGAGGATTCCATGTCCCAGGGGTCCCTTCTGCCTTAAACATCGGGGAAGACGCTGTCTTTCCACCTGGCCATCAAATATGGCTTCTTCAGCCTTGCCCAGTGAGGACTGAGAACAGAATGGTCAAATGTCTACCTTAACATGAAGAAATATCTGCTCTTCTTCGCCCAGCTCAGGACTGACAGTAAGTCATTGGCCATACGTCCCCTTTTCCAGTCAGTCAAGAGAAGCAGAATGGTCCACTGGAAATTGTTTCAGGAATCCTGTTTTCATTATCAGTTATACTGCTGAACTTGAACAGATTACAGCAGTTCTTTGAGATCTATTTACCCATTCACAAAATAAGATGGGCGTATTGGATGACTTAATGTCCATTAGCTCCAAAAGGGTGGGGTGGTGAGGTAGCTTTGATCCAGCGGACTATTCCCCCAGATTATGAATTTAACTCTCTGGTCCCTGAAACCACATTTTCCTAAAATATCCATATACTCCTGAGAGGAGCTTGACATATGGATGGAGCATGTCAGGTCATGTTGGCTGTTTTCAAATGTGTAAAAGCAAGAGAATTGGGGGAACATTTCTCAGCATTGGGAAGGGGCACATGAAGATATGTTTATATTAAATATGAATTCCAAACATTAATTTTCTCTGGACTCTTTTTAAATTAAAACAAAAACAATATTTAGTTCAAATATAAGATATAAACAAACATGAATTCACTACTTGTGAAAATTTATAATTGATTACTAATTCAACATCCACAATATGTTTTTGTCCATTTTCACAAATAATTTTGAACACCTTCTATGTGCTAGACCATATGCTAGACAACCTAAGATCTTCATGTAAGAGTCATCTGTCTTATGAACTGTCTCTGTAAGGAAAAGGCAATACTGGTAGCTAAACAATAACACCATACAGTTTCATCATAGCTTAAAATGTCATTCTGTTGCCCATCCATCCACTGATTTATTCAATAGATGAATACCAAGACATACTAAGAAGAAATAAGATGAATAAAAATGAGTCCCTGGCACTGAGGGACACACAGTCTGATAGAGATAAGTAGGTAATTATAAGGTAATATGTCAAATGTTCTACCAGAGACCCATATACAGGATTATGGGAGCACAGAGGATAAAGCTATGAACTCCAATATCCCCCAGAAGTTGACACCTGAGCTCTTGCTAGGTGGAGAGGAGGAGGAGACCTTCAAGAAGGTGGAATAGCTAAGCAGCAAATGCATTCGGGCAGGACATGATGAGTTGTTTGAGGACTGAGTGATTCATGGGCAAGAACATGGAGTGGCATGGCATTGGATAGACAGATGGAGACAGAATCACGAAGGGCTGATTATCATGATAAGAAAAAGCATCGACATTGTCCAGATGTGACTCAGTAAGGAACCTCACAACTGAGCCTATAACATAGACTCAGTTGTCCCTCTTCACAGAGAGGGGAACTATGGTTCAGCGAAGCTAAATGAATTATTTAAACCACACTATTAGGTTCGATAAAGAAGGCGAATCAGTTTTCTTAGTGCAAACTAACTTTTTATTCTTTACTCTGTGCAACCCAAATATTCTCCTTGGAAGCACATAAATGAGTCTAATGCAGTGGTTTTAAGTGTATAGATATGGTGGGAATTTCATTTTGGGGGGAGCATAGGAAATGCTCCCCACGTGACTGTGACACGCCTCCAGCTTAGACCCTTGGCCAGGATATTAGACCATCTGTCATAATAATGAAGTTGAAACCAAAGGACATATTGTTTTCCCAAAAGCCAACTGTTTTATGTTACATTAGTTTATTTGCCCAGACTATCAGAAGAAGTCTGATAAGATTAATTTGTTTCTGTACATATTCATTTGGAATCAGTGAAACTGTTTATGGTGGGCTGTATGCTTCTAGTAAATAATGAGATTCCTCAAGGTTACCCTGAGCAAGAAAAGTGAAAATTGGAATAAATACTCATTAATTTCTAATTCCCACTGTAAAGGTGATATAGTTGAATGAATATAACAGACTATATCACTGTATTTCCTGCTATTCGCTAAGCTCCTAAGTCTGGATCTAGTTGCATTTGGGACAGAAGAGAGAGAGGCACCAGAAAAGAAGGAGTCTGGCCTCTCCTGTAAAAATCATGGCCTGAAGGCATTAGCTTTACAAGTATAGAAACTGGATCTTATCCAAGCATTGGACTGAAGTGGACTGATTCACATCAATCACACTCACAAAAGATCGATGCATAAGCCAAAAATACCAAATATCCTCATTTGCCATGAACTGTAACTGCCTAGTTGAATGAATATTTAAATTCTCTAAGGTGATGGATGTGTTGATTAACTTGATCGTGGCAATCATTTCACAATGTAGCTGTAATTATGCATTAAATATATTAAAACATCATGTTGTACCCCTTAAATATATGCACTTTTTATTTGTCAGCTATATCTCGATAAAGTTGAAACGAATAAATGAATGAATGAATGAATGAATGAATGAATGAATGAATGAATGAATTTGCTGATGGTGTATTTTCTCTTTATTGGAAATATGCAGGAAGCTGAACTAGAGTCAGAATGTGGTTTGGTGAACACTGAAAAGCAGCATAGCAGATCAAAGAACTTAGGCTTTTGACTCACACAATTTGATTTCAATTCCTAAATGTGTGGTCTTTGGCAAGTTTCTTAACCGCTCTGATCCTCAGTTTCTACATCTTTTTTTTTTTCTTTATTGATTCTAGAAAGAGAGAAAGGGAGAGGGAGAGATTGAAACATTGATGAGAGAGAACATCAACTGGCCGCCTCCTGCATGCCCCCCACTGGGGATCGTGTCCACAACCCAGGCATGTGCCCTGACCAGGACTCAAACTGGCGACCTCTTGGTGCATGGGTCAACACTCAACCATTGAGCCACACCAGCTGGGTAGTTTCTACATCTTAATAAAGAAAATCATAGCACCTCTGCACAGAGTTATCACTTAAGAGAATCTAGAGGCCAGCACATGGCTAGTGCTCAGCCAGTGTTATTATTACTCTGACTTTTTCACTGAATCAGAGCAATGGATATGGATTGGATAAACTTAATGTCCAGTATTTTTTAGTTATGAGATTCCTGATGTATCCTCATTGTGGCTGCTATGGAAAACAAACATATCTGAGTTTCAAATCAAAACATCTTCTTCTCTGAACAGGGCTAGAAACAAACTAAGGGGTAGTTTGGGGGGCAAACTAAGGATTTGAAACCTTCTATTTAGGTTTGCAATATATCAATCTAATATCTAAATATAAGAAAGCCCTGTGAGAGCAAAGGAGTCAGAAGCTGGAATATACTGTCTAAACTTAGGTTTTAAAATCCAGACGAAGGGATTCAAACTCAGTGGAGAAGCCGGGTGAGTGAGAACATCAATGTTGTCAGAGACAAAGACAAGTGAGTCCCAGCCCTGTTGCGGAAAATTGGAGCGGTATTTTATGCACTTCCAACAGCCTTTTCTTTGGGAAAGCTGGGAAGATTTAAAAGGGCCTGAATGGCCCAGCCCATGTGGCTCAGTGGTTGAGCATCGACCCATGCACCAAGAGGTCGCAGGTTTGATTCCCAGTCAGGGCACATGCCCAGGTTGTGGGCCAAATCCCCAGTGGGGGGCATGCAGGAGGTGGCCAGTCGATATTCTTTGTCTCATAGATGTTTCTATCTCTCTCTCTCTCTCTCCCTTCCTCTCTCTCTAAAATCAAAAAAGAAAAAAGAAAAGACTATACATTAAAATTTAAGAAAAAATAAATGGGCCTGAATGGACTGGGCTACGATGAAAAATTCTTGCTCCATCACTTTTTCTTTTGTTCACACAGGGTCAGAGGCATTCCATTTTTGTTCTACTCACTCATCAGAGCTGCCTATCGGAGAGTACACGCTGGTCAACCTGTCAGAACTGCCCAGTCTCCAGATCGCCTTCTAGATGGCCACTTGGATTAATTCAATGAATCACATCCATCCATACTTTTAAAATAATCTTTTAATTACAAAGATTATATGTTCTGATAAAACCGAGTAACGCAGAAGGTGGCACCCACAACCTTTTGACCTGTACTCACTTCTCAGAAGTAAATACCTTTGATCTTTAGACTATGTTCTTTCAGTTTCCTTACTCATATACCAACACTTATGTTTTAATTTTACAAAAGTGAAATTATAAATACACATGCTGTCTGAAATTTTGCCTTGTTAAAAATTATTTTTAAATTGATTATATAATTATTTTATTTATAATTTAAAGTATATATTATCATGTTATATATAATATTAATTATTTGAATTCACTGTGATCAAGTAAGATGTTATTATTCAGTGAAGTTATAATTATTCCATGTGTACTGATAGGATGCGTGCAATCCAGAGCACTTTCCACGATCCCTGCCGTGTATCATGGGGACAGCCGAACTCCTTTGAAGGAGCCTTGGTGATCTGGTCAAGTGCTGACACCAAGCTATAACTTTACAAATCATCTGATCCAAACTGTCTCTTCTAATGTGCAAAGTTATAAACTCAAGCTTTATCAAACAGAATTCTCTAAACCATAGAACTTCTTTAGGTGTTGAAAAAATTTCAACACAGCAATAGTTTACCTTTTTTGCTATTTATATTTAATAAAATGTATTCCATACAGAATTCCAGACATGGACAGAAGAAACCAGACCAGCATCTACGAGTTTCTTCTCATGGGCCTCTCTGAGCGGCCAGAGCAGCAGTATCTCCTGTTCGGGCTCTTCCTGGGCATGTACCTGGTCACCGTGCTGGGGAACCTGCTCATCATCCTGGCCATTGGCTCTGACGTGCACCTCCACACCCCCATGTACATCTTCCTGGCCAACTTGTCCTTGTCTGATATTGGTTTCATCTCTACAGTAATTCCCAAGATGCTAGATAATATTGGCTCAGGGAGTAAACTGATTTCTTATGGTGAGTGTCTTACACAACTCTATTTCTTTGGCCTTTTTGCAGATTTGGACAACTTCCTCCTGGCTGTGATGGCACTTGACCGCTATGTGGCCATCAGCCACCCCCTCCATTATTCCATGACCATGAACTTCCAACTCTGTGTCCTTCTGGTGTTGGGGTCATGGGTGGTTACTACCTTCCATGCCCTAGTACATACCCTCCTGGTAACCAGGCTTTCTTTCTGTGGCCCCAACATCATCCCCCATTTCTTCTGCGACCTGGTCCCCCTCCTGAAGCTGGCCTGCTCTAGTACTTACGTCAATAACCTCATGCTCATCTTTGTGGCAGGAACACTGTTAATTGGACCCTTTGTCTGCATCCTCACGTCTTACATTTACATTGCATTGGCTATTCTAAGAATTGATTCCCCAAAGGGTAAGCAAAAGGCCTTCTCCAACTGCACCTCCCACCTCTCAGTGGTCTCTCTGTTTTACAGTACAGCTATTGGGGTCTATCTCTGTCCTCCATCATCCTCCTCAGGTGGAAAGAACAGAGTCTTCTCCGTCATGTACACAGTGGTCACCCCCATGCTGAACCCTTTCATTTACAGCCTGAGGAACAAGGATATGAAGGGGGCGCTGGGAAAACTACTCAGAAGAAAAACACTCTAACACTCTTTTCAGGACCTTAGGGTTCTGATTCCAAGATTCAGAGCTGAGAATCGGAAATTGTCCTCCTGAGAGCCCAACCACTGCGGCGACTCTGAACCTGAGGCTCCTCTTTTTCTCATGTTCATATTTCAAAGTGCAGATTGACACCTGAGGACAGGGAGGGGACCAGTGATATCAGGAACCGCCAATCATCTTTGTAAAGTGCCCATGCTTGGAGTAGTTTACTGCCCACTCCCACAATGGTTCTTGTTTATTTTTACTGGGTGACTAAGAGAAGTCCACAGGTGGGGAGGCTTGTATACATAGAAAATGAAAATAAAAGTCCAAATTTTTGTTTAGCTCAAGTTATAAAGGAGCTTTGGAAGACACATATCTCTACTAGAATGAAATGCAATGGAAATAATCTGATATTTCACATTAAACAGGCAATGTTCTATAGAATAATAACGAAGCTTTAACTTTAATTAAGTCCCGGGTTCCAGTGCTGGCTTTGCCATTAGTGAACTGTGTGACTGCTAATCACTTGATGTCTCTCAGCCTTGGTTTTCCCATTTATAAATTACAGTAATTTGATTATGTTAGTCTAAGCCCCTCCACACATATACCCTAGTTCTAATTATATTATTTTAGTGACAAGAACGCAAGACTTGAAGTCAGAAGTTAAATTCAGAACCAGAAATCAACCACTTTCATACTATGCAACTTGAGGAACATTCTTTGTCTCAGTTCTGGTTTCTTTTTCCATAAAACTAGAACAACTACATCATCAGATTCCTCCTCTGAGTAATAAATAATATGTGAACTAACTTGGATCACAGTTAAGTGCTCAATAAACAACACCTACGTTGTTTCCATATCTTGACTGTCATGAAAAATGCTACAATGAACATGGGGTAACTCCTATGGTTACAGTGAGGAGTAAATGACGTGAACGCGTTTGAGCCCTTTAAACAGAATGCCTGATGCACAGCAAACACTCAACACATGTGCGCTATGATTATTGCCAACTACGTGCATTCGATGATGTCTGTGTCCATATGTGTTTCGGGTTCTGAGCACTGACTGATGTGAGATCTGATAAAGAGACATCACATTTTACTTTCTAGGGAAACTAATGAGTTGTGTTCTCAGAATGAACAGAGCATAAGTAAAAGAAAAATTGTCAACCCGGCCAGTGTGGCTCAGTGGATTGAGCACTGTCCCATGGGCTGAGAGGTCCCAGTTCGATTCCCGGTCAGGGCACATGCCCAGGTTGTGGGCTCGATCCCCAGTAGGCGGCGTGCAGGAGGCAGCCGATGGATGTTTCTCTCTCATATCGATGTTTCTTTCTCTCCCTTCCTCTCCCTCTAAAAAAACATAAAAACATATTTTAAAAAAGAAAAAATGTCCATCCTAGCTGGATGCTGAGAACAGTTAAAGTTATGAGTCAGATCAAGAAGAAAAACATACGAGAATATTTCTGTACCACATTATAACCCCTATAGTCAACAAAAAATACAACCCAGCAACCACATAGAAAAAGTGGGCACGGATGTCGGTAGAAAATTCAAAGAAGAAAAACTAAAATGGTCAAAAAATTGCCCCCAGCAATTAGGAAAATAAAAAGTCAAACTCTCATAAAGTATTGTTTCTTTTTTCATCATTTGGTCGGGAAACAGTAAAGAGTTTGCAAACAGTGCTGTTAGGTCCTGTGGAAAAGGGCACTGTCCCAGGCCCTTAAAGGCTGTATAAATTGGTTTTAACTTTTTTGAGGACAATCGGTGGCACCAGTGAAATAAAAAATACACATATAGCCTTGGCTGGTTTGGCTCAGCAGTTAGAGCATTGGCCTGTGGACCAAAGGGTCTCAAGTTTGATTCCGGTCAAGGGCATATTCTTGGGTTGCAGGTTCAATCCCTGGCCCTGGTCAGGGTTGTGAGGGAGGCAATCAATCGATGTGTCTCTCTCACATCAATGTTTCTCTCTCTCTCCCCCTCCCTCCTACTCTATCTGAAGATAAAAAAGAAAAAAAATCAATGGAAAAATATCCTTGGGTAAGGATTAACAAAAACAAACAAAAAAAATACACATATACTTCCATCTAGCATTTCCATTTCTAGAAAAATATATGTACAGAAAGAGCCTGTAAAAGAATATCCATGTAGTGTTACTTCTGTAATAGTCTCCCTCCCAAAAGGAGATAAGTGAGTGGCATGAGTAGGGAGATGTTTATAACGTCTGGTACATCTAATAACATACAACACACTTTTGAAATAATGAGGTAGGCCTGATGGTGACATAGGAGGACTATGATACATTGATGAGAAAAACAAAGAAAGCTCCAGAACCAATGAACTCATTTCTGGGGAAACAAAATTGCACACATACATCTGTGCACAGAAAAATGTGTGCGTGGGTACATGTCAAACATCAGCAGAGATCACCCCTGAGAGGATGGGAAAAGCGAGAAACAGACTCAGTTTTCCATACATGTTTCACAGTTAAGTGTTTTGAGAAATAAGAGTGTATCACTTAAAAGAAGGCTACATCTCCCAGGCCTCCGGCAGGGAGACACCCCATCCATGCTGTGACCATATCTAAGTTTGCCTAGGCTTTCTTCTCGGTGCCACATTTTGAGAACACAGCAGAGAACCCCGTGTCCAGGCTGGCCTCCAGGTCCTGGCTGCTCTCCTGGGATCAGTGGAGCCGCCAAGCCACGGTCCCTGGTTCTAACAGTGGAAGTACTGCCTCGCCTCGTGGGCCCCGCTCCCCAGGGAGGCAGCGAGTCCGGCCAATGACACACTCGGGAGGCTGGGCTGGGGGAACCATGGAATTCACAAGGGGAACAGGTGCCCCACCTCCCAGTGCCTTTCCCGACATGCTTTCCTGCCGCTCACAAGCAGATGCACCCCCAGGAATCCAGCTGCTCTGCCCATCAACCTCGCCCTGATGCCTTTCTTCTGTGCCGGGCAACTTCCTCTGTTTTCTCCGAGTGGACTGCTCTGTGCTGCTGTCCAGACGAGACATGACGGCACGTGCTGCCTGAAGGAGGACATGCCCAGCCCAGCCAGCCGGGTCTAGTCGGGGTCCGCGGTGAGGTGAGTGCCTGCACTTAGGGCCGCACACCCCACAGGTTTCTGAGCACCTCAGAGTTCCTACACCGGCTCCTAGCAGTTTCCGGAGGGGAGACCGTCTTTCTCTAATGCGGTCCTTTGACAGTACTGTGCATATGGCAGAGTGTGTCTCTGACTCCCTACGTCATCTTCATTTTTCTCTTCTTTCCCTTCACAGTGCTTCTTCCCTGCACCATCCTCAAATATGCCGTGTGTTCATGGACTCTCTCCCTTCCCCTTATTAAAACTTAACCACAAAAAAAGAATGAATAATTTAGGTCGTCAAGAGTGCTCCATTCTGGGCAGTTACCCTGACTCAAAGAGAAAATATCCGATGCAATTCCAGAGAGCATCAATCAGTTGGGGAGGTATTATAGGTAATCAGGCTCGGATGATCTAAAAATCGGCCCCTGCACATGGTTGCCCACTTAACAACTGGCCCAGATTTTTCTTTCCACGTCTAGGAATTAATCACCAAGCAGAGAAAGTCAGAGAATAGGCTGCTGCCCCAGTGCCTCCTCTATTTACAAAGGTCACTTTGGAGTGACAGTCTATGGCCAGACTGTCAGAAGTTATGGGGACCTATCTGTGACAAGGTACCCCAGTTCCTTCAAGACTCTAATGCAAACAACTTCCCACTGCTTCATAAGACTTGTTAAAGGGCTTGTATGTCCATAGTCTCTCTGGATTTTTACAAAGCCTCTGGATTGAAAGCAAGTACTACTCTTCCCATTTCCCAGATGAAGAAACTGAGGCCCCCAAGGGTAAAGTAATTTTAAGGTCTCAAAGAAAATTTTCATAGCAGACCTGAGACCAAAACCCAAATCTTCTGACTCCTGGGTCAAAACCCATTCTCACACACCACACTGCTGCTTTCAAGATTCTTCTCTAACAGTTCCCCCTTCTTGGCTTCCTGCCCTTCTGCCGCATCTATAAATTGAAATAATAGTGCCTACATCACAGAATTGCTGTAATCACCAAGTGGAAAACATACATATAAAGCTCTTAGAACAATTCCTGGTTCATATTAAGTGCTCAATAAATGTGGTTACAACGTTTAGTTCTCATTCATCATCACACCATAGGGAAATCAATTCAGGATAGTTCAATAGCATATATGAATTTCTACACTTTTATAATTGAACAAGCGAAAGCTCACCCTCTTAAGTTGTACTACAGTGAGATCCTTTACTTTGAGGTGTAAAAGCAGTCAGTCCAGGAGTGATGAATAAATCTATGTCCATAGGGAACACACTAAGTGAACTAAGAGTGTAGTATGATGCAGCCAGACACACACAACACTCAAGTATCCAGACATAAATGTGAAGTCCCCCCAGACCAGTTAACACTGACTTATGCTGAGCAAACCACTTCGCCTCCCTACGCTTTGGTTTCCTCGTCCGTGAAATGAGGGTAAGTGACTGTCACAGCTAGGAGTGTCCTGGGATTGTTGTAAGTATTATGTGAGACAATGCATGTGAAAGTACCTTACATAGGGGCAGTTCTTAATTGTTTGCACTCTCTTCTCCCAACAACCCAATTGTGAAGTTGAAGTATTCGTGGGATAGCCACGGACACAGCTCACTTGGGGACTGTCACTCTGATCTCCACCCAGGAAGCTGTGATTTATGACCAGACCGAATCATCATGATTACTCTGTGATAAGAGAGCACACTCATCGAATGTTGCTTAGTTCTGGGAACCACATTTTAAAGACAATGACAAAGTGGAGCAATTTCAGCGTAGAGAAACCTGGAGGCAAAACACTGCCCTCCCAGAAAAACCTGGAGACTCTGTGTAGACAAGACTGAAAAACTGAGTGGCATAATTTCCAGCATTTACTGAACACTGGCCAAGGACAGGGTACTCTCACTTAATCCTCATAACAACTCTATGAGTAATGTGCTGTTAAAATCCCCCATTTTACAGACAAGAAAACCTGGGCTCATAGAGGGTAAGTGACTTCCTCAGGGTCATATGGCTGTTAAAAGAAAGTGCCAGAGTTCTAGCCCAGTATACAATGCTGCCTCTGTTCACTGATGTTTAGATTTAATGTTGAAAAATAATAGACTTGTTCTTTGAGATTCCAGGAGACCAAAAGCTGTCCAAGCAATATGACAGTAACTAGTGCTGCATATTATCAAAACTGACTTTAAATGATGTGCTGACAACTAGATTAGGTCTCCTTCAATTTTCTTGAGAACAAAAAATTGGAAACCCCTCGATCTAAAAATATTTGTATTCTGTTCATTGAAGTCATTCATTTCCTTAGTATTTCTTATTGTCCCTTCATTTGGTTCCTTTGAGGTTTTTATATCCTGAGCCAATGCATCTAATAAGACTTGGAAGGATTAAAGTATGTCTTTTATTTGTTAAGTGGAAGACAGGGTAATGCATAAGGTGACATCTTGAAAACAAAATGATTTTAGAAAAGAGAAATACAAAAGCTGATAATCCGGAAACTGATTCTCCTAAAACCATGTCTGTGTACTCTGAGAAGTCGTTGGGTATCACCCAGGGTATGCATTCCCCAAAACAGAAAGTGTTGGACCAAATGACCTCTGAAATCCCCCTTAGCAGCCAGATGCCTTGGTTATATAGCCCATCAACAGGTTGTATTCCCATGGATGAAATGCCTTGGTCTGAATTTGAGGATTTGTGTTATATAGTCTCACTAGCATAGCCTCTGGAGCCGGATAAACAGGACTTTAAGTTCAGATTTTGCCCTTTGTGAGTTTAAACTTTATTTACCTCAGTATTCTAATTTGTAAAATAATAATAATAATAATAATAATAATAATAATAATAATGGCCTCCATAGAGTTGTTATAAAAATTGAGTGTGATAATGCAGCAAAGTCCCTGGTTCAAGGTAAATGCTCTGTAAATGTTAGCTATGGTGATAGTGATGGTGTTAATTATAATGAAAAATTCATACTTTGTTATTTTGGAAAATAATAATTAAGCATTTGATCCTTTTATCAACATGTGTAGTTTACATTGGAGCTCAAAAGTGGCAGTAACTAAATTGCTTGCTCTCATGTCCCAGTCTATAAAAAATAATCCTTTTTGAAAAATAATATAGAGGTTCCTCAAAAAATTAAAAATAGAATTACCATGTCATCCCACAATTCTACTTTTGGGTATTTATTCGAAGAAAACAAAAATGCTAATTCGAAAAGATATATGCAACCCCATGTTTACTGCGGCAGTATTTACAATAGCTAAGACAGGGAAACAACCTGTCTGTTTTTGGTTGAATGAATAAAGATGTGCTATATATATAAAGGAATATTATCCAGCCATAAAAAAGAATGAAATCTTGCCACTTGCAACAATATGGATGGATCTTGAGGACATTATGCTAAGTGAAATAAGTTAATCAGATAAAGACAAATACCATATGATCTCATTAATGTGTGGCATCTAGAGAAAAAAAAATTCATGATACAGAGAACAGATTGGTGGTTGCCAGAGGCGAAGAGTAGGGGAGGTAGGCAAAATGGGTGAAAGGGGTCCAAAAGTACCACTTCCAGTTCTAAAACAAATAAGTCATGGGGATACAATCTACGGCATGGTGACTAGAGTTAACACTATATTGCATATTGGAGAGTTGCTAACAGAGGAGATCTTGAAAGTCCTCATCAAGAGAAAAAAAATTGTAATTAGGTAGGCTCGTATACTGGATGTTAACTAGACTTATCGTGGTCATCATTCCACAATGTATACAAAGATTAAATCATTATATTGTACACTTGAAACTAATATGTTATGTCAATTATACCTCAATTAAAAAATAGTCATAATCATTTTTGTTCTTATGGCAACAGATGGACAATACCAACCGGACCAGTGTATCCCACTTTGTTCTCTTGGGCATTTCTACCCACCCAGAAGAACAGATCCCACTCTTCCTTCTTTTCCTACTCATGTATGCAATCAACATGTCTGGCAACTTTGCCCTTATCACACTGATTATCTCTACTCCACGCCTCCACACCCCCATGTACATCTTCCTCAGTAACTTGGCCTTGGCAGACATCTGCTTCACCTCCACCACGGTCCCCAAGATGCTGCAGAACATTTTCTCTCCTACAAAGGCCATTTCCTACATGGGCTGCTTAGCCCAGACTTATTTCTTCATATGCTTTGCAGCCATGGAAAACTTCCTCCTGGCTATAATGGCCTATGACAGATACATCGCCATCTGCCACCCTTTCCGCTATCCTATGATTCTAACCAGAATGCTGTGTTCGCAGATGGTGGCCCTGTGCCATATCCTCTCCCATCTTCATGCCCTGCTGCACACCTTTCTCATGGGCCGACTGATCTTCTGTGCAGATAACAGGATCCCTCACTTCTTCTGTGACCTCTACCCTCTGATGAAGTTATCCTGCTCCAGCACCCACCTCAACACCCTGATGATTCACACGGAAGGTGTTATCGTCATCCACGGAGCTCTGGCCTTCATCATTGCCTCCTATGCATGCATCATCTCAGTGGTCCTCCGGAGCCCCTCAGCCAAGGGCTCATGGAGAGCCTTTTCTACCTGTGGCTCCCACCTCACTGTGGTGGCTGTCTTCTATGGCACCCTCATCTGGGTCTACTTCCAGCCTCTTACCAGCTATTCAGTAGCCAAGGGTCGCATCCTGACAGTCATGCACACAGTGGTGACCCCCATGCTGAACCCCTTCATTTACAGCTTGAGAAATGAGGATGTCAAGGGAGCCTTCAGGAAATGGAGGAGCAGAACACGGCTTTCTTTCTTTAGGTAAAACCCCAAAACACAGTTCCAAGTTTTATCTGTGATTCTGGGGAAACAGTTTTGTCCTCACATATCTGTTTCTTTTAGAACTTCCCAGACATATCTAAATTAAGTACATATCACAGATTTTCTCACTGAATATTGTCCTGAGATAGCTCTCAAACCCAAAGCAAATGAAACTATGTATTTAGTGTAAAACTAGCATGACTGATTATAGGTGAGGTTGTTTTCTGGACCTGCCATTGAACCCCAGAGTTCTAATGCCCAGAGTTAGTCAGAGGCAGGCAACAGAAAACAGTTCTCATTGATTCATGAAGGAAATATATTTACTGAAAGTATATATGGATTTTCCAAGAAGACTAAGCAACTAGTCTCAATAAAATGGAAAAGAACTACAGTCAAAATCATATCCCAAAACTGGTCTGATGAGCTCAAGGCCGTGGTCACCAAACTTTGTTCACTGCTACCTGTATCCCCACCAACAACAGTAACCAGCAATAGTCACTGGGCACAGCCCTTGGAGGCCTGAAAACCAGATGTGGTCACCTCCAAAAAGAACTGCCCAGTTCTTATTCTTTGTACCAATACATCTAGATTCAAAATAATGTGGTGCTTGCCCTGGCTGGTTTGGCTCAGTGGTTAGAGCATCGGCCCGCGGACCAGAGACACCTAGGTTCGGTTCCCACTAAGGGTACGTACCTCAGTTGCAGTTTGTCCCCAGCCCAGATTGGGGTTGTGTGGGTGGCAACCAGTCGATGTGTCTCTCTCACGTCGATGTTTCTCTCTCTCTCTCTTCCTCCCTCTCTCCCACCCACTCTATCTGAAGATAAATGCAAAAATGTCCTTGGGTGAGGATAAAAAAATAAATAAATAAATAAGTAAAAATAAGGTGGTACATGTGACTGGCCAAGTCTTGGTCACTCGCCTATGCTCTAGTTCACAGGGAAACTGGAAGAACAACACAGATGCTTTTATTTTCTATAAGATAAAGGGAGGTTCTGTCTCCCCCCAAGATAATGAAATGGGGGAAGTAGTTCAATATGTGAGAGGGACATAATGACAAATGTCCACTGAATAAGGTCAGGAGTTAAAGATGTTCCACAATTAAGCATCATCACAGTTCTCCAACTTGCATTGCCTTAAATTCACTAGCTGTACCATTCAGAAATAAAACTCCTTTGTCTCAGCACACTCCTGACCTTTTCTATAGTTGATATATGGAACTTGTCTATGCTACTGAGCATTTGTCTGCTGACCAATCAGTGCTGGACCTGAGGAAAAGGTCCAAGAGCTATGAAGTCTATTACAATGTCAATTCTTCAGGTCCAGCCTGTGTGACTCAGTGGTTGAGCAACAACCCACACACCAGGAGGTTGCCAGTTTGATTCCCTGTTAGGGCACATGTCCAGGTTGTGGGCCAAATCCCCAGTGGGGGGCATGCAGGAGGCGGCCAATTGATGTTCTCTCTCATCGATGTTTCTATCTCTCTCTCCCTCTCCCTTCCTCTCGCTCTAAAATCAATAAAGGGAGAAAAAAAATTTTAATGTCAATTCTTCAGTTTCATGGGTGTAGGATCAAAGGAAAGGTGAGAAGGGCCTCTAGGACATGGGGCAGAAGGTGCAAATGTGGCTGATTTAGTCCATTTGTTCGGACAAAGTTTCTATTATGAGATATGAGTGGTTATGGCACTGAGCTGAGAAGGAGCTAAAATTGTGGTAATTTTGTGTAATGAGCTAGAAGAAAATTTTCTTGTAACCTACATATAAATGTTGGTCAAAATTTGCACCATTGAATTGGTTTGAGAAGCTACATTCCCTAAGTCTTTGGCCACACTAAGATAATTAATTCTTCCAAAATATAGGGGGCCCTGGCACATATAAAATGATAATAACAAGGAAATCAAGCCTACGTTTTTGTTGTTAATCCTCAACTGAGGATATTTTTCCCATTGAATTTTAGAGAAAGTAGAAGGAGAGGGGGGGAAACATCTACGTGAGGGAGACACATCAATTGGTTGCCTCCTGCACACGTCCCAACCAAGGGCAGGGATTGAAACTGTAACCCAGGTACATGCCCTTGACTGGGAATCAAACCCGTGACTCTTTGGTGTGTGGGCCGACACTCTATCCACTGAGCCACACTGGCCAGGGCTCAAGCCAACTTCTGATTAGTTAGCTCTGATTTTTTCCATTTGTCCGAAAGTATCTTATATACCGAATATTTTTCTTCTGGACTCCACCATTTCCTCTAATTTTATCTTTCCTGCCTGCTGACCCACCCTCCCTCCTTTGTCTGTCTCCACTGACCATCACATTACTGATCCTCTTTAGTCCTAACCACCTGATTAGCCTCCCCTCTTAGCACTGTACCTCTTCTAAGAATCCCTCCTGCTCCCATTGAAAGAACTTTCTTAAGGTAAAGAAATAGTCAGAATGTAAACTAATACATTTTTTGAAGAGCAGTTGGGCAATTCTATCAGAAAACATTATATTTAGATGATACTTTTCCTCTTCCAGGGGTTTCTCACAGTTGTGAGTATACAAAACACAGAGTTAGTAAAGCTGTTGTAATAATCATAACCTGCAGGTCTTTTCCCATATGAACAACTGTAAACCTTCTTTTACCAACCCCTGTATATCATGAGTGAATATATATTATATATATTTGAATATACATATATTTTATGTTAAATATACTATTGTTTATAACAGTGAAAAATTCAAAATAATCTTTATGCATACTAACTAAATTTTGGTTCATTATGTTGGATAGTTAGACAGATAGTATTATCTGTTCACAATTCTTCCTTCCTTTCCTGTCCTAGCCATGGCTTCACTGAGGGCAAAATATGTATCTCCATCCCACTGACTTTGGACTTGTTTTAGCCAGCAGTTTATGAATAGGCATAACAAATGTTACTTCCAATAAAAATAAAAATAAAAACTTTGAATGGGTTTAGGCGGGTTTGCCCAATACAATACACGTACACTATGAATTGCTGTTCAGTCAATAAAAAGAATGAGGCAGATTGCCCGGCCAGTGTGGCTCAGTGGTTGAGCGTCGACCCATGCACCAAGAGGTCGATGGTTCGATTCCCAGTCAGGGCACATGCCCAGGTTGTGGGCCCAATCCCCAGTGGGGGGCATGCAGGAGGTGGCCAATCGATGTTCTCTCTCCCTCTCCCTTCCTCAGTCTCTAAAATCAATACAGAAAAAAATATATTTTAAAAAAGAATGAGGCAGATTAACTCCTGGCCTTACTCTCATTTCATCAATAGCCTCTAGGTACATATAGCTATCCAAACCTTTACCTAGCTTATCTCCCATTATTTCTTCATCTATATGCTATTAATAATAATAATAACAATAATAATAATAATAATAGAATACACACATATGGTACTTACTATGGGCTGGTCACTCTTACAAGTGCTATACATATACAGTGTGGAGCAAAAATAGATTTACCATTGTTCACATGGAAAATAACACAATAAATAAATAATACCAAAATAAACCCTGTGCTTTGCATACTCACAACTGTAAACCTACTTTTGCCACACCCTGTATATCAAATCATCAAGTTCTAACCTTACATTTATGCAATTTTTATTTTGAAAAAAGAAAATAAACTTTCTGGAGTTTCTCCCTCACTCCTTCATGACTTCAGCATCTGACCGACTCTCCACCACGATTTCATTGTCACTTTTGGAAACACTAACATCCACATAAATGGTTTATCTAACAAACAACCTGGGTTCTCAGTTCCCGGCCCACTCAGCCTCAGCTGTCTGTTACTCCACCCCTTCTTACCCACCCGCTCTCGTGGTCGTATCTGAGACTGCCATTCCAAATAACTGCACCCCTGGTGAAATCCCAATTTTAAACTTTTCACTTCCTATCAGCTTCTATTTTTGTCACCTTATTTAATCTACTTATCCAACTACAACAATTCTCTGATATCATTGAGAGCTATTATCCCTAGAAATTGCTTTTCATCATCCATCACCTCATTGATACCCTTTCTTCCCACCTTTACGAGAATACATGTTATGGTCCAGAACTATAAACCACGTTCTTGTAAACACCCTCAATTCTTTTGTCCCCTTTTGCTCCGCCTGGCAAAATCTCAGCCCTAGGTAAATCCAACACTGTTTATTCATGACTGTACTGGATTGCCTGATCACCGCTGTAGAACATCACCTAACCATGCTGACACGACTCATATTAAACTTGGAAATGAAATGCCTGAATGGGCGCTCATATTGGCAGAACATTTCCTCGTACTTCAGTTTCTCAAACTCGAGCATATTTCACATAATTTCTTTCTACAGTTCTCTAAAACAACCCAGCTCCCACCACTCTCAGTTGGAGTCTTTCCAAGTGTGTGCCGTCTTCCTGCCATCAAATCGGCAGCCCGTCTGCACACTCTGACTTCCGTTTTGTTCCGAGGAAAGAAGTGGCTCATCTCCTAGATAAAAATATCCCCTTGATACATGTACATCCCATTTCAAGGACTTTATTCTTGCAATTAATTCTTTCTCTCTTGTATCCTGAATTTTTCACTATATACTGAATTATTTCCATCAGCAAAGGATGCTTAATGTCACTGGTCTTTACAAAAATTGGAAGAAATGCTCCCTTGACTCATGTCCTCCTCAAGTTACACACCACTTTTTATCTATCTTTTCAAAAATTATACTTGAGAAATGTCTATTATTACAGCCTCCACTTACTCACTTGCAATTTTATCATAAAATGACAATAATTGTAATTCTTCCTCTAATAATTCACTTAACTGCCCTTCCTAAAGTTTTTGATAATCTGTATCTTGTCAAATCTAATAATTAATTATCTGTTCTCATTGATGACTTCTCAACTGCATTTGAGAGTGGCCACTCCCATATTCCAAAAACACTCTTTCCTAGGACTCCGACATACCAAACTTACCTCCGTTCTTCCTGCTAATAGCTACCTCTCAGTTGCCTTTGCTGTCTCCTCTCCCAGACCTCTAAATGCTGAAGTGAGCAACCATCTCAGGGCTCTGTCCACAGTTCTCTTTTCTATATTCTCTCCTTCAGTGATTTAACCACAGCCCATGGCTTCAAATATCATCTATGTTTTATTCTGACATTTTTATCACAAGACAAGGCCTTAAGCCTCAAGAATTATATATTCAACTACCTATAAAATATCTCCACTTGAATAGATAGCACAAAATTAACATGGCCTAAAACAAATTGATTTTGCCCTCCTCCCACCACAGCTACATGCCTCCCACTTCCACATATAAATAATTACTGCACCCATTTTCACAGTCCATCCTTGATTCTTCCTCTTCCCTTACCAATTGCATCTAGTCTCTCAGTGTGTCTAAACAGCCCTACTGACCATAGGTCCCAAATCTGACCACCTACTCCTGGTGTTAGAGCCCCCCCTCCCACTTTCTATTATCAGTGACCCACACTGTCTTTTATGGAATGACACAAAAGCTCAGATGGAACAATTCAGTCACTATAAGTATTGAACTGCTTATTATTACTGTGAGTTGAGAATAACGAGAAATCATAAAATTATTACAATTTCAAGAGAGGTTTAGACTATTCTGGGGTGTATTGAAAAATCACTCCTCTATGTAATGGTGTTGTAACTCACTTTGACTTCTCTCTGGAAAACCGTACATGCCATGCCATCACTAAAGTGATCAAAATTCTGCAGGACTTACTGATTTGTAACAATTTGGCTTAGTAATTAATCCCCCATGCCTCATATTAGATCTGACAGAGGAGAGGGTCAAGTTTGATGATTTAAAAGTATCTTTTCTGTTCCAAAGGGATGAGAGGCAAGGGTCAGTCAATGGGGACAAAAGCTATTTATTCAAAAACTCACTTCTTCCCAAACCCAAACAAGAGGGAGCCGACAGGAAAGATTATTCCACAGGAATGTGAACCACACCAGTTATTAGAAGTGCAACCCATCTATTTGAGACATTTTCAAGTTAGATCTCAAGTCCTCAGACTCAGGAGACATGCTGCCATTCCTGGATGGCTTGGGAGCCAGGCTGGAAGGTTTCTGAGAGGCAGAGTTTCCTGGAAAGTCTTCGAAGAGCTCCCTTCACCTCCTGGTTCCTCAAGCTGTAGATCAGTGGGTTTAGCATAGGGGTAACTACTGTGTAAAAGATGGCGACCTGGCGATCCTGGTCCAAGTCATAGCTGGAGGAGGGCCGGAGGTACATGTGGATCACAGAGCCATACAGGAGCAGCACGACCAAGATGTGGGAGCTACACGTGGACAGGGCTTTGCGCAGGGCAGCCACTGAGTGCATACGGGCGATGGCGACCCCGATGCGGGCATAGGAACCCAAAATGAAGAAGAAGGGGCTGACCACCACAGCTACCCCTTCAGTAAATATTAGCATTTCATTGACCACTGGTCGGGTGCAGGAGAGCTTCAGCAAGGGTGTGATGTCACAGAAGAAGTGGGTGACCTGGTTGCCACAGAAGGTTAAACGGGTGACCAACACACTATAAAGGAGGCTGTTGAGGCTGACAACCACCCATGAGGTCAACGTTATGTGCAGACAGAAGCGACGGCTGACGATGGCAGAGTATCTTAAGGGGTCACAGATGGCAACATAGCGGTCATAGGCCATGGCAGCCAACAAGTGGCCTTCCATGCTGCCCACAGTCATAAAAAAGAACAGCTGGAGCATGCAGTGGTTAAAGGAGATGGTTTTATTCACAGACAGTGTGTGGACCAGCATCTGAGGAACAGTGATGGTGGTGAGAAATATGTCAATAAAGGAAAGCTGGCAGAGCAGGAAATACATGGGGGTGTAAAGCTTGGGGTCTGAGAGGGCAACAGTTACTAACAGGGCATTGCCCATAACTGCCACCAGGTACATGGCAAGGACAATCCCAAAAATAACTGGCTGCATCTCTGGCCAGCTGGACAGGCCCAATAAAACAAAGTAAGTTATTTCTGTCCTGTTCCTAGTGGCCATAAGACGCAATCCATATTCCCTGCAACAACAAAAAAGCAAGTGTTGAGATCAAATAATGCTGAAATTTACTCTGGGATAACTTTTAGGAAATACCTTTTCTTGCATGAATGTCCCTAGTTTTCAAAAGAGTTTTTTCCTTTAGGTTCCCTTGCTATTATCTTTCTATCCATCCACTCACTCACCCACTCTTTAGTTTATTTCAGGTTCATTTATTGATCATTGAGAATCTTTCAATTTGATAGATACAAAGGACAGTAGGATAAATTACACATGGTCCCTGCTTTTTGAAATCACTGTATAACAAGGAAGGCATCACGCTATACACGGAATTTCTCTGGTGTTTATTACGAGCTGAAGAGCATACTAAATATCACATATTCGATTCTCACAACAATCCCATGTGGTAGAAACTATAGTACTTTTAGTCCCATATTACAGATGAGAAAACTAAAGCAAAGAGACTACTCTGTTGAAGATCTGAGCAACAAAACCTGGACTTAACCTCGTATAGTTGTGTTGGACGTAAGTCCCACACTTGGCTGGCTGTCAGAGGTGGAGAAAGAAGGGGAAGGTGTCAAGGCTCTGGCCAGATGTCCAAGTCTCTACATCTTTGATGGGGGCACTGGAGTGAAGATCTGGTCCTAACTTTGTATGTCCAGAGACTACTATTCTTTTGGTAGGGGAGTTCGTGTTCCATTAAGTCAGCTGAACTTACCTGGGATGAGAGTAGAAGTGATTAATATAATCATTGGTTTTATTAATGATTAATTTTCAATGAACAATAAAATCTTACAGTGGATAGAATTCTCATGTCTTTTCATATCAGGATTTCCCAATAGACAAGTCTACATGGTACACCAAAGAGGTAACTTTTTGAGGCTACTATATGGATAAGGATATTTTGATGAAATGCTATATTTCTTCATGAATGTGACGAAATTAAATTTAAAATAGAGTATAAGAGAACATGTATTAAAAAGCAGAGATCTCTTACTCTAACTTTGCCCACCTCCATGTTTATTTGGGGTTTTGGTTTTTTTTAACTCTTCTGGTGGTTCATACCTTTATGCCTCTAAATAATATGCTATTTGCTTATACAACTATGTAATAATTTGATCAATTTAAGATATCTTTCAACTCTCTATTATGAAAGATGATGTGTTTTTTTTTTGTTGTTGTTGTTGTTGTTGTTTTTTAATCCTCACCCGAGGATATTTTCCATTGCTTTTTAGATAGAATGGAAAAGGGAGGGGGAGAGAGAGAAACATTGATGTGAGAGAGACATCAATTTTTTGCCTCCCACATGACCCCCACAAGGGCCGGGGATCAAACCTGCAACCCAGGTACGTACCCTTGACTGGGAATCGAACCTGTGACCCTTTGGTCCTCAGGCCGATGTTCTAATTGCTGAGTCAAACTGGCCAGGGCTGAAAGATGAAGTTTTATCTTGTTTACATTATCCCCAGTCTTTTCTCCTCCTTTCCCCCATTTATGGATGATTATTTTAGCTCTCCAATTGGTTGCTTTTTTTTTGCTTTTAAGTAGTACACTTAAGTCTATATTTCTTATTCTATCAACTTCAGACTATACTTATTGTCTTCACCCCTGCACCCTCCCAAACTTTGGAAAGCTGTACCTTGATGTGTTTATTGTCCAGATTAAAAACATATAAATTATGCCCTGGCTGGTTTGGCACAGCAGTTAGAGCATCGGCCCGCGGTCCAGAGAGACCCAGGTTTTGTTCCTGCTAGGGGCACGTACCTTGGTTGCAGTTTGTCCCCGGCCCCAGTTGGGGTAGGGTGGGTGGCAACCAGTCGATGTGTCTCTCTCACATCAATGTTTCTCTCTCTTCCTCCCTCTCTCCCTCTCGCTCTATCTGAAGATGAATGCAAAAGTGTCCTCGGGTGAGTAATAATAATAATAATATAAGAACATATAAATTATGAGTTTTAACTATAGGTAAACCTTCCAGGTAAAAGCTGAGAATCAATAGACAACCTTTATATTCATATAACTATATAAATATATTTCACTGCAGAGCCAAATAAGGTGCTATAGTTGTATTTCCTCATTGATGAGTCCAGTGTTCCACCCAACTAAAGGAGAATACTCCTAACACTGAGATAAAGAATCGAAACTATTTAAGGACATCTTTCTTGGTGCTTTCTTTATAATCATCACACATGAAGCAGGAGCTTAAAATGTAAACTTACCTTTTGTCTTTATTTCTCCTTGGATCCTTCTCTGTGTCAGTGGAAATAGCTCAAACTATATGCTCTTGTGATCCTATTGCTCATTCAAGGTAGTGGCCACATAGAGGTGTGTATATTGAGGTATAGATGAAGGTGAAAGAAGATGAGATGAAAAGAAAGGGAGATGGAACAAGTCCCTTCATGGAGAAAGGGAGAGAAAATGGTCTCCAAGAGGGAAAAAAAAAGTATCAAGGAGTGCAGACTTATCCGTTATGAGGGTAAGAGTGTAATAAAAACTGTATTTTTAACTAATTGTATGTGATAAGAGTAATAAGCAGCAGTAGTGCTGATTGGCTGACTTTGTCAAGACTCATTTCTTCATCCTCCTGTTTTCCAATATCTCAACATTACTCCCATCAGAGCCTGAGCTCTGTGGATCCTGTTGAGACAATTTTGAGGGATCAAGGATGCTGATGCCAGAGAGAAAAGTAACTTGTTAAAAGAGGTATGAAGATACACACATCTACAGATTTGAACACCTCAGGTAGTAACCTAAACTGAAATCTGGGAAACAAAAAACAAAAGGAAGAATCCCTGGAATGAGACCGAAAAGTATCTCAGGTTTCCTAGTTCCCACCTGGTGCTTCAGGGACATCTAGAGTCATGGAGAAGGGAGGCAGCTAGAGTGTCAAGGCTGAATCCTGCTTATTCTTGTCTTTCTTCTTTGATGAAAGCACAAAGGGACATGAGTCTTCACTGTTTTATCAATATCTAAATCTTAGGAATATGCACTAATTAATGTGTTCTTGGTTTAAATTCTATTTCAAGCCTCTACCCTGTGTTGATAAATCACAAATACTGAATCTGAGATATATAAATCAGAACTTCCTTTTTCTCTGTCTCAAGAATATATCTTCCATATCCTCACAAAATAAATGAGGTCCTTTGTCACACATTTCTTGTACCAGAACACTATGAAATGTCTCTCCATACCCTCTCTGATTGCATGACTATATTCTCCATCTAAACCTTCATTATTTTCATTCAAACACCTACCTTTCTATGTTATTATTGACAATTCCTCCATCACATTGCTTCCCTTGAGTATAATACTTGTACTTCATTCTATTCATTGGTCTTCTCGGTATAAATATCATACTATTTTCTACAAGAGGATTACAATGTCTTATTTTCTATTCCCTTTCTATTTACCACTAGGGCAGAGTGTAACCTTATTCTCACCTTTTCTCTGTATCTAACGTCATACACTCAAGTCAGAAAGTCTGGGTGGAGCTCTTAGCCACATTCTCACAAAATTAGCGATTACCTTTGTGTAATTCTCCATAAAAGCTTTCTCTAGGGCAGCGTATCCCAGTGAAGCAGCCTCACTTACATGTACACAGTCTCAGACTCCACCAACCCCGGAAGACTCCAAATGTGTTCAGATGAAATATTGATTAGAATGGGCAGAGCCCCTCTCTTTCTTTATTAAGACTGTAGCTCAGGAGTCTGCTCCTTCTCCTTCTTTATACCTAGATCTCACTGAGGCAAAACCATAAAGCTTCTGAAAACAATACTATCTGTAGGGAAGGTCTATCCTTTGGGGATCACTACAGCCTTGCGCAATGTCAACAGTTGGGCAGGAAGAAGCCTCAAGGGGAAATTGATTCTCATTTCATCACCTCAAGAAACCATCTTTCCTAGCCTATCCTTTCTGTAATGTCTTAATTCAGCTGCATTACTTGCAAGGCATGAGGCTGTATGAGACAGCAACAGGACAGCTCTGACCACTGTCATGCTTCTGTCCTGCTCGCCAGTGACTTCCTCATTTCCTGCCCTCACCCAGTTGTATCCTTTTGCTGGATCTCATCTAGTCATCTTGCTTATCTATTTTAAAACTATGATCTGCAGAATACTTGATTTAAACAAGTCTTTGAGTATCAAAGAAACAGCAGGAGGTGAAACACCACATCAAAAAATCTGAGACTGTATGCAAACTGGAGAGATTTTTTGTCTTATTTTAAAATATAATAATAATAACATATGGCTTATTGATAGGGGTTATGTATTATGGAAATGGTCGCAAATCGAACACATACCAGTATTTTCCACCACTGACCTGCACAGAAGAAACTTGGTCCTGTGCTAGAAAACCAAACCACTAATTGGTAAATATGATCAAAATTCAGTGGAAACAGAAAAAGATTCTAATCAATCAAAATGTAATCAATTTCCTTAAAAAAATAGAATGCATTTACTTTTGTTTGCAGAGCATCTATTTGACTTTCTAACTGTCCTACTTATTTTGAGGAAGTGACTTCTTCCCTTAATGGATACAGGTTGTAGGTATTGCCTAGTGCCCTCCCACCCCAGAATTTGAGGAAGGAGATAAGGGGAATGAAAATGGTTGAATGAGATTCATTTCTACCAATCTCACCCTAAGTAAACAGTCCTGGATTTTAGGCTGTTGTTTTTTTTTTTTCTCCCTCCACCTGACTACTTACCCCTGCCTATGCATGTACACTTCTATTGCTTTAATTATTGATTTAATAGATTTAGAAATTGAAGAGCAACAGCTGCTAAAGTCAATGAAAAGTAACACAAATAGGCAGTCTGTCTACCACTGATGGAAGAACACCACCTATGAAGTAGTCTCCCCTTTCCAAAAGTCAAGCATGAATCTGATCAAGCTTCTACATTCAACTTCAAACTTATGGAAAATACAGAGTACAGAGGAACATGTAGTGACACAATGTAGTGATAAAATCAGACAAATCCAGACAGTAGGAAATTCCACAAGAAAACCATGCAATGTCTTCCACAAATAAACGGTTAGAGCCAATAAACAAATAAAGCTAAAAAAAATAAACTTCAGTAAAGTTGTAGAATACAAGATCAACAAGAAAAATCATACACACACAAAAAAAAATAATAATAATAATATTTGGAAAAAAATGTTAGAGGACTCATGCATCCCTCTTTCAAAACTTATTACAAAGTGACCACAATCAAAAGAATGTGGTACTTGCAAAAGGATAGACATACAGATCAATGGAATATAATTGAGAGCCTAGAAATAAACCCATTTATCTTTGTCAATTGATTTTTTGTTGTTGTTGACACGACTACAAATGTCCCCCATTCTCCCCCCTTTGCCACCTCTACCCAGCCTGTGCACCCCCTTCCCTGGCCTTCACCACACTGTTGTGTGTGTCCATGGGCTATGCATATATGTTCTTTGGCTAATCCCTTCATCTTCATTTATTCGTCCCCACCCACCTCACCCTTTTGACAAGAAAATAGCTGGTGAAGTTGAGCATAAGATGCATTTTTGTAATGTACCATTGAGGAAAAAATGCTGCTGATTATTTGCAACATGCTACAGATTTAAATTCATCCCATATAAAAGATGTTAAAATGTGGGAAAATATGAGTCTCAGATATCAGCTATCAATAAAATATGAGAGCTGGATCATAGAAAATATATAGTTTCTGGAATCATGCCTGCACTTGAATTAGTGCTCCAAAGAAAAGTAGTCCTTATGCTAAAAGTATATGCTTTCAAGTTTACTCTGGCAAAGAAAAAAGTAAGGCAACATTTTGGCTCCTTTAGTCATTTGAAAGCTGTTCCTTAACATAAAATGTTAACTCTGTCAAAGGTAAACAGAGATGCCTTTTAGTGTAGTGGTTCAACGACATGCTTTGGCTTCAAACTGCCTTTGGTTCAACTTATGTTTAACAGTTGCCCTGTTTATCTAAGTCATTATAAAAACTGAGACAATAAGAACATTTTATGAGGTTGTTGTGTGGCTAGCATAAAAAATAAATAAGTCACTGAGGATATAAATGTTAGTTGTTTTCCTTTAAGTGAAAAATGATATGATAATGAAAGCGATTTGTGTTTAATGACAATTCACATACTAAGGGAGCAGAGAAGACATTCCATTAGGTCATCAAAAAATGTTTTTTGCATGAGGCTGCATTTGAGCCTAGAGACCCAGGTGAAGGGAGAAATATATGAAAGTGAGGTGAGTGAATTGTAAGATGTGATTAGAAATCAGTAAGTGACAGGAAGTGGGCAATCTGCATCTGGCAGGGCATGTTGGGACCTGATGAATGAATTCTGTGTGCTTTCATGAATTAAGAAGAGTAAAAGATCTGAAGATGGTGGCTTCCCTAGCTGTAATCACAAGGAATGGGGGTTGCCTAACAATGGAAGGGAGACCTGAGGTTGGGTTCAAAGGTTATGACACTCCCCTTTGTTGGAGGATAGAGTCATAAAGCCACAGCTACAAAACTAGCAGATGTATCTGAACTTGGAAGGGGTGGAGCAGAAGGTGCCAATGTTGGGATACTCTGAGTAGTTGTCCTTCAGAGAAATGGAGGCACTAAGGGGAGGCCTAAGCAGAGCGCTATAGGTTCAAGGGGAAAACTGGACCCTGGTGTCCTGCCTGGTACTCTGTCGTCAGTGCTACATGGGATGACATCTCCTAGGTGAGCCCCCACAAAGGTTTGAAGAGCCAGGGACAGAAAAGTATTGTCTGTTTCCAACACCTATGCCAGGCTGAACAGATGCTACGCTATACCCAGAGTCAAGGAGAGGGATGCAGGCCACTTAGAAAGGGAGAACACTTGTAATTCCTCTGGATCCTTGGAGACAATCTTGCACTAAGTTAATAGATATTTGTTTTCTTACTCTCTTCCTCCTCTAGCACCAGAGACTGAGTGACACAGTCTCAGAGGACAGTCCCATGAGGGAAGCAGGGGATATGAGTATCTGTATCTGTGAAGGAGGATAAGAATCCAAGGAAGGAAGCATTCAGATTCCTGAAACATTAGGAGATTTTCATCAGGTACCTTTTCTGCATGCTGTCTCTTGGCAGAGTTTTGTCTTCTTTTTGAGTAATCATTCCATGGAGCATAAAGAGGGGAGTGGAATGAAGAAAATACATGAGGCAAGAGCTCCATGTCCTTTCCAGGTAAGACATCAACTTTGAGAACGCCTGATGAGAAGGTAGGAATATCTGATCTCAGAGAGGTGATTAGTCCTCACTGGACACTAAATAAGAGAGCTAACTTACGTTCATGCTAAATGTTGATGTTTTTTCATCTGTACCCTAACGTTGAATCTTCCTTTAGCCTAGTTTACTTGTGAGGCACAGTCCTCAGACCTAAGGATATAAATTACCAGCCAAAAAGCATGGAAGTTTGGGAGAGAACTTTCTCACACAAGTTCCCTCCCTTTCTCACTTTCCCTTCCTCTATCTTCCTTTTCCCTAAACTGTTTACGTTCAATTCAATGTTCTTTAAATGACTTTCTTGCTTCCATTGTAGAAGATGTGGAAAGAAGCATCCTGACTTAAAATGATGGTTATTCATCAACCACAAGCTAGGTGAGAGAGCTATCTCATGATTATCTAGATGGGGGTTAGCCACCGATAATCCTTGATCTGAACCTGATTCACAGCCCGCAACTCTGGCGCCTGTGACTATTGGCCCAGAATAAAGAAGCAGAAACGAAAATCAAGCTCTCCATCTTAGTCTCTTTTTCTCCACTCTCCCTCCATCTAGAATCTGTTTCTCTAGATCTCTACCTCAAAGATTTAAACAGAACAACTTAAAACACACTTTCGGCTCTGATTTTTCCATATTCGGGAAGAAGAACATTGGAGTAAATGCTCCATTAATAACAGCTCAGTGTAAGAACAAGATGAAAATATACTCATTCCAGATGACAAGAATTATTTATTGACAGTGTTGTTTATCTGTAGGTGTATATGTGTCCATGGAGATGTGTAACCTGACAAGACTCCCTGAATTCATCCTCTTGGGACTCTCCTCCCACCCTGAGGACCAGAAGCCACTCTTTGCCCTCTTTTTTATCATGTACCTGGTCACCTTGATGGGAAATCTGCTCATCATCTTGACCATCCGCTCTGATCCTCAACTCCAAACCCCCATGTATTTTTTCCTGAGCGTCTTGTCCTTTGCTGATATTTGCTACACAACAGTCATAGTCCCCAAGGTGTTAGTGAACTTCTTATCAGACACAAAGACCATTTCCTATGCTGAATGTCTGGCACAGATGTATTTCTTCCTGGTCTTTGGAAATGTGGACAGTTATCTCCTGGCAGCCATGGCCATTGACCGCTATGTCGCCATTTGTAACCCTTTCCACTATGTCACGGTTATGAACCACAGATGCTGTATGTTGCTACTGGTCTTCTCCATAGCTTTCTCCTGCCTCCACTCCCTCCTCCATGTTCTCTTGGTGAATCAACTCACTTTTTGTGCATCAAACATTATCCATCACTTCTTTTGTGATGTCAACCCTGTTCTGAAACTGGCCTGCTCTTCTACCTCTGTCAATGAAGTTGTGGCCATGACAGAAGGGCTGGCCTCGGTGATGGCCCCATTTGCCTGCATCATCATTTCTTACCTGAGGATCCTCATTGCCATCCTCAGTATTCCTTCAGCTGCTGGAAAACGCAAAGCCTTCTCCACCTGCAGCTCCCATCTCACTGTGGTGACTCTGTTTTATGGCAGTATTAGCTATGTCTATCTCCAGCCATTGTCAAGCTATACTGTCAAGGACTGAATAGCAACAATCATCTACACGGTACTGACATCAATGTTGAACCCATTTATCTACAGTTTAAGAAACAAAGACATGAAACGGGGCTTAGAGAAACTGATAAGCAGGATTAAGTCTGAAATGGATAGGCTTTCTACTGCAACAACCAACAAAATTCATGGACCCTAACTGCAAGGTATGGGTGTGTGTGTTTGCACACACACAAACACATGCACCAGCACCTCAGGCAAGTCTTTGGTGCAGAAATGCTCGGTCGTCATTGTAGCTGCACCCCGTGGTTTTCCACCCAGTGATCTCTGTCATGCCATGGCAGGACAGTTCCACTCATGTGTTAGTACCTTGACTGTGATTGTAGACTCACCCCATAATATCTCTCCATTCCAGAAAATCACATTTTCTTTACTCCTTCCATCTTTATTTGGAACCTCCCATATTTCCATCTACTTATAAATTCAGCCCAGTTTGGTCACTGAATATCCAGAACATTTTTGTACATATCTATATAGAAATCTATATATGTACAGAGATGTTTTTGCACATGCAACCATCTATTCTCTTTGAATCTGCTAGAAAATTTTTGCAGATCTGTGTGTGTGTGTGTGTGTGTGTGTGTGTGTGATCTTCCTATCAAACTAGCAGCTTCCCAATGTAGAGTCTGTTCCCAGATCATACCATCATAGAACTCTAGTCCTTTTCTTTATATTCTCCCAACAGCTGGATATCCTGGGCTCTGTTCATTAGAGCCCCAACAATTGACATCAATCACCCAGTTGACTGTTAGTGAGCCAGTTGTATGCCTCTACACATGTTTTGGTCTCTGTTCTTCCTCCCCCTCCTGTGCTCCGGGTTCATTCATCACCTTACTCTCCCTGGGCTATTTGCCTGTGTGCTCTTCTCTCTCGAGATGCCTGTATTTCCATGTGTATTCCCTCTGTCATTTATTTTTAAGAATGAAGATTTATTCCATATAATCATAAATGTTTCCTACGGCCACTGGATTACAGTAAAAGAAAATGGATGTCAACTACTAGTAAGAAGCTTTGTTTAGAATGCCTGATATAGGGAAAATGGCGGTGGAGTGAATGGAAGCTACACAGACGATCTCCCAGGATCAAACGGGAATTACAACTAAAATAAAAACAAATCGTCGGAAAAAGCAACAGAAAAGCAGTGGGAGAGGACCACACAACCAGGGACACTGACTGAGCCTGGTAGGATCTGCGGAGACGCGTGAGGGTGGCGGCTAGGAGCCCACGGACAGCAGCGACCTTGGCTGTGAGCTCCGGCCCCGGCTGGGAGCTCTGCCCGCGGCTGTGGGCGTCGCCACCGGCTCTGAGCTGCGTCCTCGACTGGGAGCCGCGGCCCCGGCTGGGAGCCACACCCTCGGCGGGGAACTCGCGCCCGAGGCGGGGAAGTGCGGTCCCGGCTGGGAACTCGCGCCCGCGGCGGGGAAGTGCGGTCCCGGCTGGGAACTCGCGCCCGCGGCGGGGAACTGCGGTCCCGGCTGGGAACTCGCGCCCGCGGCGGGGAAGTGCGGTCCCGGCTGGGAACTCGCGCCCGCGGCGGGGAACTGCGGTCCCGGCTGGGAACTCGCGCCCGCGGCGGGGAAGTGCGGTCCCGGCTGGGAACTCGCGCCCGCGGCGGGGAAGTGCGGTCCCGGCTGGGAACTCGCGCCCGCGGCGGGGAACTGCGGTCCCGGCTGGGAACTCGCGCCCGCGGCGGGGAACTGCGGTCCCCGCTGGGAACTCGCGCCCGCGGCGGGGAACTGCGGTCCCGGCTGGGAACTCGCGCCCGCGGCGGGGAAGTGCGGTCCCGGCTGGGAACGCGCGCCCGCGGCGGGGAACTGCGGCCCCAGCTGTGAAAGACGCCCTCGGTGGGGAGCTACGGCCCCGGCTAGGAGCCGCGGCCCCGGTTGGGAGCGGCAGCCCCGGCTAGGAGCGACAGCCCCGGCTAGGAGCAGCGGCCCCAGCGCGGCGACCTTAGCCGGGAGCGGCGGTGGCGGTGCCCGCCCTCGGGGTTAAGAGCCCCAGCTACTCCAAAGCGCAGAGAGCCGGGACAGACCGCTAAATAGCCACAGCCTCTCACCTGGGGCTCCGACAGAGGGAGGGCGGACTGGACTGGAACTCTGAGGGGACACCTGGGATTTGGAGGGCGCTCAGAGTTGGTGCTGAGCTGTGGCCACAAAGGACAGTGGTGGCCAGCCCCTCCTTCCCAATTGCACAGACCTGCAGCGAAGTTCGCTCCTTCCTGGAGCTGTGGAAGCCCCTCCCTCAGAGATTTCCAGGTGAGGTAAAGAGGTAAAGAAATGCAAATTGAGGCTCATTAACAACCAGCATTGGCCCCACCCTCGGAAACCCTCTTACACTGCAAACATCTGAGGGAGGTCCTCATTCAACTGAGATCCTAAGGCTTTTCAAGTAACTGAGGCTAATAGCCTCCAGGCAAAAAGCCAGAGCATAACTAAACCTTTCCTGAGCTTGCATATCTACCCAGGAAAGTGAGACTTGATAGAGGTGTTGAAGGAGGGCCCTCCACGCTAATTCAAACCCAGTAGAGGAAGCCACAAACACCAGAACACCAACACCCACAGGGAAAATTTGGCAGGCCCCAAAACCCATTGGGATAGCAAAAATGGTGAAACAAAGAAACAGATCCCAAATGAAAGAACAAGAGAACTCCACCGAAGATGAGATAAATGAAGTGCAGCTAAGCAAATTATCAGAGGGAGAGTTCCGAGCCATGATCTTGAGGAAACTAAACAGCATGAGTAAGGACATCAACACCATGAGTAAAGATATAGAAACACTGAAAACCAACCAAGTGGAAATAAAGAATGACATAGCAGAAATAAAGAACACATTGGAAGGATTGACCAGCAGAGTAGAGGAAGCAGAGGACCGGATCAGTGAATTAGAAGACAGAGTAGAAAAAATCAATCAATCAGAAAACCAAAAGGAAAAAACAATGAAAAAACAGGAAGATAGCTTAAGAGAACTGTGGGACAACTGGAAACGTAATAACATTCGCATTATTGGAGTCCCTGAAGAAGAAGAAAATGAGAAAGGGTTAGAGAATATATTTGAAGAAATAGTGACAGAAAACTTTCCTAACCTGGTGAAGGAAGAAAGCATTCAAGTTCAAGAAGCACAGAGAGCCCCAAGTAAGAAGAATCCAAACAGGCCCACACCAAGACACATAATAATTAAAATACCAAAAATCAAAGACAAAGAGAGAATCCTAAAGGCAGCAAGAGATAAACAACAGGTTACCTACAAAGGAAACCCCATTAGGCTATCATCTGACTTCTCAACAGAAACACTACAGGCCAGAAGGGAATGGCATGAAGTAATCAAGGTCATGAAAAACAAGGATCTGAACCCAAGACTACTCTATCCAGCAAGATTATCATTCAAAATAGAAGGTCAAATAAAGAGCTTCCCAGACAAAAAAAGGCTAAGGGAATATATTAGCACCAAACCAGCACTGCAAGACATGTTAAAAGGACTGCTATAATTATTAGAAGAAATAGAAAGATAATTAGAACCACACTGTACAAAAATGGCAATAAATAAGTACATATCAATAATCACCTTAAATGTAAATGGACTGAATGCTCCAATAAAAAGACACAGAGTAGCTGATTGGATAAGAAAGCATGATTCACACATATGTTGCTTACAAGAGACCCACCTCACAACAAAAGACGCACATAGGTTGAAAGTAAAGGGATGGAAAAAAATCTTCCAAGCAAACAGAAAGGAAAAAAAAGCTGGGGTAGCAATACTCATATCTGATAAATTAGATTTCAAATTGAAGACCATAACTAGAGACAAAGAAGGCCACTACATAATATTGAAAGGGTCTATCCAACAGGAAGATATAACCTTGGTAAACATATATGCACCCAATATAGGAGCACCAAAATATATTAAAAATCTTCTGGAAGACTTCAAAGGAGAAATCGACCACAATACAATCATAGCAGGAGACTTCAACACCCCACTGACATCACTGGATAGATCATCTAGACAAAAAATCAACAAGGAAACAGAGACTCTAAATGAAGCACTAGATCAAATGGATTTAATAGATATATACAGAGAACTACACCCCAAAACTGCAGAATTCACATTCTTCTCAAATGCACATGGGACATTCTCAAAGATAGACCATATGTTAGGGCACAAACTAAGTCTCTACAAGTTCAAGAAGATTGAAATCATATCAAGCATCTTCTCAGACCACAATGCCATGAAACTAGAAATCAACTGCAACAAGAACAGGCAAAAACATATGAACACATGGAGGCTAAATAGCATGTTACTGAACAATGAATGGGTTACCACGGAGATCAAGGAAGAATTTAAAAAATTTCTGGAAACCAATGAAAATGAACACACAACAACGCAAAACCTATGGGATACTGCGAAAGCAGTTCTGAGAGGGAAGTTCATAGCACTACAGGCCCACCTTAAGAAAGAAGAAAAATTTCTAATTGACTACCTAACCTCACAACTTAAAGAACTGGAAAGCAAACAAAAAGAAAACCCTAGAGCAAGTAGAAGGAAGGAAATAATAAAGATCAGAGCAGAAATAAATGACATGGAGACCAAAAAAGCAATTCAAAGGATCAACAAAACAAAAAGCTGGTTCTTTGAAAAGATAAACAAGATTGATGGACCCTTAGCTAGACTCACCAAGAAACAAAGAGAGAGAACCCAAATACACAAAATCAGAAATGAAAGAGGAGAAGTAACAACTGACACCACAGAAATACAAAGGATCGTTAGCAAATACTATGAACATTTGTATGGCAACAAATTCGACAATCTAAGCGAAATGGACACATTTCTAGAAACACATAGTCTCCCAAAACTGAATCGGAAAGAGATAGAAAACTTGAACAGGCCAATAACAACGAAGGAAATTGAAGATGTAATCAAGACTCTCCCAGCAAACAAAAGCCCAGGCCCTGACGGCTTCACGGGGGAGTTTTACCGAACATTCAAAGAAGAACTAACACCCATTCTCCTCAAACTATTCCAAAAAATTCAAGAAGAAGGAAGACTTCCAAACTCGTTTTATGAGGCCAGCATAATTCTCATCCCAAAACCAGAAAAAGACACTACAAAGAAAGAAAACTACAGGCCAATATCCCTGATGAACATAGATGCCAAAATCCTGAACAAAATACTAGCAAACCGGATCCAGCAATACATCAAGAAAATTATTCACCATGACCAAGTGGGATTCATCCCAGGGATGCAAGGCTGGTACAACATACGCAAATCAATAAATGTGATACATCACATAAACAAAATGAAAGATAAAAACCACATGATCATATCAATAGATGCTGAAAAAGCATTTGACAAAATCCAGCACCCATTTCTGTTAAAAACGCTCAGCAATTTAGGAATAGAGGGATCATATCTCAACATTATAAAGGCCATATATGAAAGACCTACAGCCAACATCATACTCAATGGACAAAAACTAAAAGCATTTCCCTTAAGAACAGGAACAAGACAAGGATGCCCACTTTCACCACTCTTATTTAACATAGTACTGGAAGTCTTAGCCACAGCAATCAGACGTGAAGAAAAAATAAAAGGGATCCAAATTGGAAAGGAGGAAGTGAAACTGTCATTATTCGCAGATGACATGATATTATACATAGAAAACCCTAAAGACTCCATCAAAAATCTACTAGCCTTAATAAATGAATTTGGCAAAGTAGCAGGATACAAAATTAACGTCAAGAAATCAACGGCATTCTTATACACCAATGATGAACTCACAGAAAGAGAAACTAAAAAAACAATCCCATTTACCATCGCGGCAAAGAAATTAAGATACCTAGGAATAAACTTAACCAAAGAAGTAAAGGACCTATTTACAGAAAACTACAGGACATTGAAAAAAGAAATAGAGGAAGATATAAAAAAGTGGAAGCACATACCTTGTTCATGGATTGGAAGAATTAACATCATTAAAATGTCCATACTACCCAAAGCAATCTACAGATTTAATGCAATCCCCATCAAAATACCAACGACATATTTCACAGAACTAGAACAAATACTTCAGAAGTTCATATGGAACCAAAAAAGACCCCGAATAGCTACAGCAATCTTGAAAAAGAAGGACAAAGTAGGAGGGATCACAATACCGGACATCAGGTTATACTACAAAGCTACTGTAATCAAAACAGCCTGGTACTGGCACAAGAACAGGCACATAGACCAGTGGAACAGATCAGAGAATCCGGAAATTGACCCAAGACAGTATGCTCAATTAATATTTGACAAAGGTGGTAAGAGCATACAATGGAGCAAAGACAGCCTCTTCAATAAATGGTGTTGGGAAAATTGGACAGCTACATGCAAAAAAATGAAACTAGATCATCAACTTACACCATACACAAGAATAAACTCAAAATGGATAAAAGACTTAAATGTGACTCATGACTCCATAAGAATCCTAGAAGAAAATGTAGGCAACAAAATTTCAGACATCATACGCAGCAAAATTTTCACTGATATATCACCTAAGGCAACAGAAATAAAGGAAAAAATAAACACATGGGACTACATCAAACTCAAAAGCTTCTGCACAGCAAAAGAAACAACCATCAAAGTGGAAAGGCAACCTACTGTATGGGAGAGCATAATTGCCTATGATATATCAGATAAGGGACTAATTTCCAAAATATATAGAGTGCTCATACATCTCAACAAAAGGAAGACAAAGAACCCAATTAAAAAATGGGCAGAGGAACTAAATAGATACCTCTCCAAACAGGACATACAAACGGCCAAGAGACATATGAAGAAATGCTCAACTTCACTAATCATCAGAGAGATGCAAATTAAAACAACAATGAGGTATCACCTCACGCCTGTCAGAGTAGCCGCCATCAACAAAGCATCAAACAACAAGTGTTGGCGAGGATGTGGAGAAAAGGGGACTCTAGTACACTGCTGGTGGGAGTGCAGACTGGTGCAGCCACTATGGAAAACACTATGGCGTTACCTCAAAAAATTAAAAATTGAATTACCATTTGACCCAGTGATCCCACTCCTAGGAATATACCCGAAGAAACCTGAAACACCAATCAGAAAGAATACATGTACCCCCATGTTCATAGCAGCGCTATTTACAATAGCGAAGATCTGGAAACAGCCCAAATGTCCATCAGTAGACGAATGGATAAAAAAGCTGTGGTACATATACACAATGGAGTACTATGCATCGTTAAGAAAGGACGATCTCTTATCCTTTGCGTCGACATGGGAGGACCTGGAAACTATTATCCTAAGTGAAACAAGCCAAGCAGAGAAAGACAAACATCATATGATCTCACTTATTTCTGGAATATAATGAACATAACAGTGGGAGGAGCAGGGTAGTCCGGAGGACGTGGAAGTGGGGTACAGGCTGACATCTGCCAGAAGAGGGGGCGGGGGAGGGGAGAGATGAACACAGAACTTGTACGTATACGTATGTACTCATAACCAATGGACATGGACAACAAAACGGGGACGGGACAGGGAGGGAAGGGGAGGGGGGTGTCAACGGGGGAAAAAAGGAGAATCATCTGTAACATAAGTAAATTAATAAAAAAAAAAAAAAAAAAAAAAAAGAATGCCTGATATAAAAGAGGCTTCAGCTTCATTGGAGAATGAGTTATATAGCAACGCAGTCTGATGAATCCCTTTGCTTTGTGTTGTGAAGAAAAACACCAGTTTAATGTGATTCTCTCTCTCTTTCTTTCCTGGTGTTTGTATTTTAATAGATGGAAAAGTCTAAGTCATTTCCATCTATTAAAATAAACAAATTAACTCTCATGGTATTTTAGACAAGGAATAAATGGATGATTTTAAAGTTTTTAAATTATAGAATAAGGAGTCTTTAACCTCCTTTGATTTTGCCTCAATCATGCCTCATCTAGGGCAAGGCAAAGTCTGGGTGAGTATATATTGCTCAATTTCATTTCTTTTTTTTTTTTTAATTAATTTATTTTTGTTAGAGATGTTTCTTCTTTATCCCCGAAGACACTCTCCTCCCTATCCTGCCCCCTTTCATTTCTTTATTACATGTATGGCAAATTAGTTTTCACTTCCATGCCTGATCTGATCATTTCAGGACTTCCTAAAATGCTATAGTGAAAAAATATTTTCCCTATCTCTAGGCTGAATGAAGAAATGTGAATAAAGATTAACTACAGCCCTGGCTGGTATGGCTCAGCAGTAAGACCGTCACCAGCGGACCAGAGAGTCCCGGGTTCAATTCTGGCCAAGGGCAAGTACATTGGTTTCGGTTCATCCCCAGCTCCAGCTGGGGTTGTGCAGGTGGCAGCTAATCGATGTGTCTCTCTCACATCGATGTTTCTCTCTCTCCCTTTCTTCCTCCCTCTCTCCGTCCAGCTCTATCTGAAGATTAATATAAAAATATCCTTGGGTGAGGATTAAAAAAAAAAAAAGATGGTCTACAATGTCTGCTATGGGCATGGGAGCAAAAAGTACTAGTACATATCACAAGTGAATTTTCACAGTTCCCATAAGTCTCAAGAACCATAAAAATAAGCTAAAAAAAAAACTGAGTAGCTACTCAATAAAAACGTGTTAAAAGGAAAAAACAAATTGGGCATGCAGGCATGCAACTTTGTTTCTGTAACTTCATTTCCACAGTTTAATTTTATTTTTGGTTTTGAGCCCTCAGTCTACCTAATTGTAACTCAATTCTGACTTTTCTCAACCCAATCTGATAATGTCGCAGTGACTTTAGATTTATAATTTAGCCCCATTCTTCATTGCCCACCACTCATAGTTTTCAGTGCTTCTTCCAAGTCCTGTTTTTAACTCTCAGGGCTTATGCAACTTCCCCCTGATGTCTCCAAAGACAGAGCAGTTCTTTTTTTAGAGTAGTCTATATTTTGACCCTATACTGGAACCCGTTTTTAACATCTGACCTTATTCCATTCATTTGGCACCATGGATGATGGGTAGGGCTTGTTTTTGAGATTGGTGACTGGCTTTCATTTCTTCTTCTATTCTGCAATGATGATCCAATGGAGATATCATCCTTAGCCATCATGAAGTGGTTTTTGCCAGATCCCTTTGATGTTAGTCTCTGCTCTTCTCCCCACCAACCTGGCTTTTGTCTCACTCATTCATTAAAATTGAATGAGCCACTCTAGGCCCTTGGAAAACCTTTGGACTACCTCCAGGAAAATCCCAAGGGCAATATCCAGTCCTCTTGATGTCCACAAATCCAATGTCACTGTTTTCTATTATCCTTTCTAATTCCAATAGCATAAAGAGCACCAACCAGTACAGCCTCATCTTGGGCACAGGGCACTCATCCAGTCTACTCTCAGATTCACTGACTTACATACAAGTCCTTCCAAGAGCCTCTCTAGCATTCTCTAAACCGGTTCCTTTGCTTTGATTTCTCTTTCAATTCTCCTCTGGGTTATGTGTGGGTCTCAAGTGATGACTCTGAAAAGATAAGAATTTGCCCTGGCTGGTTTGGCTCAGCGGTTAGAACGTCGGCCTGCAGACCAGAGAGTCCCAGGTTCAGTTCCCACTAAGGGCATGTACCTCAGTTGCAGTTTGTCCCCGGCCCTGGTTGGGGTCGTGTGGGTGGCAACCAGTCGATGTGTCTCTCTCACATTGATATTTCTCTCTCTCTCTTCTCCCCTCTCTACCTCCCGCTCTATCTGAAGATAAATGCAAAAATGTCTTCGGGTGAGGATTTAAAAAAAAAAGAAAAGAAGAATTTGCTTTCCAACACATTGATGTAAGACTGAATTGTGGCCCCTTCCCCCACCAAAAAATAATTCATAATTTAAATCCTAACCCAAGTATCTCACAATGTGACTTATTTGAAGACAGGGTTTTTTAAAAGGTAATTAAGTTAAAGCTATTTCATTAGGGTGGGCCCTAATCCAAATAGCCGGTGTCCTTATAAAAAGAGGTTAGGTCACAGGCACACAGAGAAAAGACCATGTGAAGACACAGGGAGAAGAAACTCTAAGAGAGAGGCCTCGGAGGAAACCAACCCTGCAATACTTTGGTCTCACACTTCAGCCTCCAGAACTGTCAGAAAATAAATATTGTTGTTTAAGCGACCATTCTGTAGTACTCTGTCATGGCAGCCCTAACAAGCTAACACAATATCTTTGATACTCTTCCTGGTAAGAAATAAAAAGTAAATGATGCTTAATGTCTCCGATGTTAAATCTACAACATATGCTAGCCACCTATCTTCCATTCTGGATATAAAATCAGTTCTGAAAACCTGAAAGTCTGATTCATAAAGGGAATATAAAATTGAGGACTTTAGCATAACTTCTAGCTTGCCTAGAAGTAAAACCTAGAACTCAACTAGTGAGAGATTGGGGTGCAAAGGTCAACATTCGAACAGAAAGAAAAGGGAACCATGAATTAAACTGAAGCCTCAAGTTGGTAAAAAAAAAAAAAAAAAAAAAAATTTCTGGTACCACAGGACCTTCGAAACTGTCCCTGCCATCAGTCTCATGAGTTATGTGGGAAATATGAGAGGGTCTTTCTTAGATCTTCCTGCCAAGCTCTGTCAGGGTAGAAGCTATAATAGCTCCTGATTTCTTTTTTTTTTTTTTTTTAATCCTCACCCGAGGACATTTTTTCATTTTTTGTTCAGACAGAGTGGGAGGGAGAGAGAGGAAGAGAGAGAGAGAGAAACATCGACGTGAAAGGGACTCATCGAGTGGCTGCCACCCGCACGACCAACCAGGGCTGGGGACAAACTGCAACCAAAGCACATGCCCTTAGCAGGAACCGAACCCGGGTCTCTCTGGACCGCAGGCCGACGCTCTAACCGCTGAGCCAAACCGGCCAGGGCTAATAGCTCCTGATTTCAAAACAGGTGAAGTTAAGGCTGAGTATTCAGTCTCTTCCCGGTAACATTTTACTTTACCTGACTTGAATTTAACTAAATTGCTTTTCTATTTCTTTCTAACATTTGTAATTAGTCTACTACCTATGAGAGTCTATTTTAAGAAGTTATTCAAAGAAAAACAAAGAAGGATAAGAACTTCGGATGCACTGCTAGGATGGACCAAAAAAAAAAAAAAGGCAGAAAAAACAAGACTGAAAAAGAAATTTGGGAATAGCAAATTATTCTGGATCAATTTGGCTACAACATCTGACTTACTGGCTGTTGGTCAACCTCTGTACTTGGGTCATACAAGAGGGAGCATGGGTGCTGTGTATGAGTTTCTACACAGGGTTTCTCTCTCTGCTGGGGATGTCAGGCAAGGTCATTCTGCTCAGAAGAACCTGTGGGTAACTGAGGGGCTCAAACTTATCCTCAACGCACTCTCGATGAGTTTTAAAGGAAAGAGGAGTCATGAGATGACATAAGGCTGGGGGCTATGAGGCTGAAGGTGCCCATGGAATTCCCGGCACTGGGATGACCAAAGTGCCCTGGTAACAGGACTTCCAGTGGGAAGCATCCTGTTGTGCCAGAATGGCAACGAAATTCCAAAGCCAAGGATGAAGGTTCGAATCCCTACATTCTAAAGAATGCTTGAGCACTTGAAATCTAGGCCCCACTCCTCGGGCTTTGGGGAAGGTGTTAGCACAAGCTCTGCTACCACCAGCCGCCACTCGGCCTCCTGCTTCCCCAGTCAGTGTATGAAGAGGGACAGAGGGAGGAAGGACATCAGCCTTTCAGTGACAGGGATTATTTGCCCTCCCCAAAACCAAGAAGGAATCTCCTTAAAAGTCATTTGAGACATTAGTGATGAATGCAAGATGGGGACACTGGCATGAACTCCTCAACTGAATGGCTTCTAGTTACTAAACTTACAGATCTACCTGCTGGCAATCTTCACCCAATAATACAGTACTCTAAAGCCACAAGTAACAAATGTAATTACACATAATAAATATTAGCCCAGAAAACTGAGAGAAATGTGGAAAAAACAGATGCATCTTTGGGGAAGCTTGGGAGGAGTTAAGGAATGAGTAATATTTGAGGAACAAATAAAAGGGCATGAGGGCAGATTCAAAGAAGAGGTCTCAGGACCCACTACACACCAGTCTGGTCTATTGCAGTCTGGTGTGGATTGGCCAACAGTCAATTAGCTGGTTGACATCACCAGAAGGAACTGCAGGAAAGTGTGGAGCTTAGAGATGGAGCAAGAGATGGCCCAGCAGAAGATGGTACTGGTGGTGAATGTGATGGTGATGTGATGGGAAAATTCACGTATAGATACATTGCAATCAATGGCCATGGCTGTCAAGTGATAACTGTTTGTGACTCCAAAAGCCAAGAATACATCTATGTCAAATACTCAGTACAGGTAATGAATGGTCTTTGTCTCTAATAAAAAGTTTACTTGCATCTTGGGGGTCATGGCTATCATGGAATAAAGAGCAAATGACTGGATGCTCAAGAAGAAAATATGGGGGTCTGGAGTCAAGAGTCAGAGGGAGTGGCCAGAACGATTAACAGGTTCCCCACGAAAGCAATGAGGTATATAATTAGAAAAAGGGCAAAGAGTGGCTTCTCATCCTCAAACTAAAAGGAGGATCTCCGGAGGATGAATTCAAAGTGGATGATTAAGTTGCTCCTTCCCATTGGCTTGAATTCTCTTGTAGATATGTAAACAACTTTTAAAATGGTGCCAGATTAAATTCTTAGCAATTAAGTCCCAAGAAAAACATGTAAGACTACACATTTCTCTGTTTCCCCACCAACACTATAATCTCAGTCAATCTGATGTTGGACAGGGGCATTTTGGTGCATTTCTCCCTACCGCTGCAGCAAAGCATCTTTTACTATCTTTACTGGGTATTTGCATCTCCTCTCCCTTAAATTGCTTAATTACGTATTTTACCGCTCCAGGGAGGTATTTGTTGTCATTTTCTTAACAAATGGTAGGATCTCTATAAATTGAGGATATTAGCCATTTGTTTGCTATATGTATTTACAAGTATTTTCTCCAAATAAACTATTTGCCTTCAGCTTCAATTATACAATCAACATTTTTTTTACTTTCCATATGGTCTAATTTGTTCATCTTTTCTTTCATATTCTGAGTAAGAAGGTATATGTTATTTAAAGAATATTAAAATTTTATTCTAGAATTTCATTATTTTAATTTTAGATCTATATTTCAATCAGTATGGAATATATTTATTTATATATAATGTTTATATATCCATTTTCCAGATGCCAAGATTATTTATTTAAAAAACACACCTTTTTCACTGAATTAAAATGTCATCAGGATCATATAAGTTTCAATATATACTTGAATCTATTTCCAGACTACTTATTCTGTTCTACTAATTTAACTGTTTCTTTATGTCAAACCATAATGATTGATAGCCATAGCTTTTTAAAAATACATACTAAAATAATAATAAAGTAATTCTTCTTTCTTTGAATCCTACTTTTTAAACCTCTTGTTGATAATTCTCACACATTTATTTCTTCATGTGAACTTTTTAAAAAGTGATTAACAGCCCAGCTGGTGTGGCTCAGTGGTTGAGTGTCGACCCATGCACCAAGAGGTCGCCAGTTCAATTCCCGGTCAGGGCACATGCCTAGGTTATGGGCCCAATCCCCAGTGGGGGGCATGCAGGAGGCAGCCAATCGAAGTTCTCTCTCATTGATGTTTCTATCTCTCCCTCTCCCTTCCTCCCTCTAAAATCAATACAGAAAAAAAATTTTTTTTAAGTGATAAACATCTTTACTTTTTTCTATCAATTATTCTTATATGTGGTAACATACATAAATTACGGAATTAAATGGACTGTGTATAGCCCTGGCTGGTTTGTCTCAGCTGTCAGAGCGTCAGCCTGAGGACCAAAGAGTCACAGGTTCGATTCCCTGTCAAGGACACATACCTCAGTTGGGGGTTTGATCTCCAGCCCTGTCAGGGTTGTGCGGGAAGCAACCAATCAATGTGTCTCTCTCACATCAATGTTTCTCTCTCCCTCCCTCCCTCCCTCCCTTCCACTCTATCTAAAAATGAATGGAAAAACATCCTTGGGTGAGGATTTGAAATAAATAAATAAATAAATAAATAAATAAATAAACAAACAAACAAACAAACAAACTGTGTATAAAGTGCTTAGACCAGCACCTGGCTTATAATAAGCATCCAGTAAATATTGTTGTTTTTGTTGTTGCTGCTACTTATCTATCCCTTTCATATGCATAATGTGATAAGATAGAAGACTTGGATTTGATCATAAGAAGATGAGTTAGAGTTGCCTCATCCAGAGCTTGCTTTGTTGAAAGCTATTTAAACATAACTAGTTTAGAAACAGAAAGAATCTTCTGCTAGCTCTCCAGACTTGTCTGCATTCGAAGTCTGTGCCCAAAGTCAGATAACAATTAAGTGTTGCTCTGGGCAGCTGAATCTTAGACTAAGATCCAAATTTTCCTGAATTCTCTGGCCATAATGCCCTCTCATAATTCCCATCATGTGGTGAGCCAGTATACACCACTGTCCCCTGATATCTGCATGGGATTGCTTTCTGGACCTCCCAAGAATACCAACATCCTTGGATGCTCAAGTCCCGTATATAAAACGGTGTAGTATTTGTATATAACCTATGCACATCCTCCCATATACTTTAAATCATCTCTAGATTACTTATAATACCTAATACAATGAAAATGTTATGCAAATAATGGTATACTAGTTATACCGTTATACTAGTATTGTTTTGGGAATGACAAGAACAAAAGTCTGTATAAATTCAGTACAGACACAACCATTGTAGGCCTAACTACATAGTACACATCATTAACAAGGTAACATTTCTTTTTATTAAATCCATAGTTGGTTGAATCTGTGGATACAGAACCCATGGATACAGAGGGACAACTGTACTTTTTATCATACATTTTAATAAATTTAAAGATGCCAACACATGTACATGAGGTTATCATGGTAATTGATTTGGTAGCACAAATCAATCATCTACAATTCTGACTGATGGAAATTAATGAACTCATTTTAACAATGAGGAAAATGAAGTTCAAATAGGTGAAGTTACTTATCCAAAGTCACCAGCAGGTAAGTGGTCAACAGAATTCAAACTCAAAATTAACTAACTCTAAATCAGAAATGCCTACCCAAACACCATGGGGAGAAGCGGGAGCTATCTGAGGCTACATCTTAACCTATAGGAGGATGTCACCAAGGACAGCCATGACCTTCCCCACAGTCCCTTCTTGGCTACACTTTCAGAATTCTGAGCCAGATGAGCCCATGTTCTCTGACCAGGAGATGATACTTTTGCTCTCAAGATAAAGCATGCTTCTCTGAGTAGTCTGTTTCTCTGACCAGGAGCTGTGTTGAGATCAGTTGTGACCATGGTTACGCTGAGACTGACTTAATGTGCTAGGAGACAACAGTCTTAATTCCCAAAGACAAGCCAAACTTTTGCCCCTGGATTCTATGAAATTCATCTGTAAGAGCTGCCCTGAGTGGTTAATTATCAACAAAGTAAAGGAGGCTGGAAGTTCACCAGCAAGAGCTCCCCAGAGCCTCATTAAGAAAGTTAAAATTGGACCTCATCCCTCTGAGGGAGCTTCTGCAGTGACAGTGGCTCAGAAACTTTTCAACAGATTTCATGAGTGAGGTCCCCTCATTTTCCCCCTGGGCTAGTCTCAAGGGGCCACATTCTGCTTTAATTATAGAAAGAGGAAAGAGGATGCCATAACTCAGGCTTTGCTTGCCTCATCAGAGGTCAATCCTCCAAGGGAAGCATTGCAGGAAGCTACTGAGTAACCAATTTTAGAGGGAGGGGATTTTTTAAATTAAATGTATTGGAGTGACATTGATTAACAAGATTATACAGTTTTCAACTGTATTGGGGGGGGAATAAAATAAATTTTAAATGGTTTATTTCCTGTCAGTATTCTCTGACTCTTTAATATGCTAATATGCATTGTGAATATACAGTGCACAATATATTTTTTTGTGGCATATTTAAAGGTACTTAACCAGAGCACTATTGCTCAACTGTACATTTCTATGATACATAATCTACTGCATTAGGTGCCCACCACTCAAAGTCAAATCATCTACTATCACCATATATTTGACCCCCTTTATCGTATCCCCTAAACCTCTTCCCCTGGGTAACCACCCTACTGTTGCCTGTGTCTACAACTTTTTGTTTGCTTGTTTGTTCATTTGTTGCTTTCAATTTTATATCCCACATATTAGTGAAACCATTTGGTTCTTAACTTTTTCTGTGACTTGTTTCATTTAACATAATATTCTCAAGGTCCATCCATGTTGTCACAAATGGCAATATTTCATTTTTTCTTATGGCTAAGTAGTATTCTAGATTTTTAAACCAGTTCTAGCCAGAGACTTTTTCCTTGTATTCTTTGAATAATATTATCTTTGAAGCATATAAATCAATTCCCCAATTCCTTTTGGTCTCCTAATTCAAAACCCTTGTGATAGTGTCTACTTTAGCTAAGAAGTGGTTCTTGACCTCCTCCATGGATTTAGCACATAAGAAGATCCTGCCCTGGCCAATGTGGCTCAGTGGTTACAGAGTCAGCCCACGCACCAAAGGGTCACAGGTTCGATTCCCAGTCAATGGCACATACCTGGGTTGCAAGTTCAATCCCCAGCCCTACATATGGGAAGCAACCAACCAATGTGTCTCTCTCAAACTGACACAGCAATTATGTCAATTTCTCTTTCTCTCTTGCTCTCTCTCTCATTCTCTCTCTCTCTCTCTCTCTCTCTCTCTCTCTCTCTCTCTCCCTCCCTCCCTCCCTCTCTGCCATCCCTCTCCTCCCTCCCTCCCTTCCACTCTCTCTAAAAATCAGTGGAAAAATATCAAATATCCTCAGTTGAGGAGTAACACAGTAAAAAAGAAGATGATGATCCTGGCCTGGCTGATGTGGCTCAGTTGATTGAGCATTGTCCCATGCACCTGGAGGTCACTAGATTGATTCCTGATTGGGGCACATGCCCGGGTTGCAGGCTCAATCCCCAGTGGAGGATATGCAGGAGCAGCCGATTTCTATCTCTCTCCCTCTCCCTTCCTCTCTCTGGAATCAATAAAAACATTTTTTTTTTTTTTACAAGCAGATCCTGCTGCCCAGGACCACACCCCAGATTAATTAAATCAGAATCTCTGACATGTGGCCTAGGTATCACTAGTTTTAAAGCACCCACATGATTTCAGTAAACAGCCAAGGTTGAGACCACTGATCTCTTTGGAGGACCCCAGTTGCCTTGTGAAATTTGTTAGAGCTGGCATTGTCATTTTAGGTCTCAGTAAATTAATGAAATTCTTAGCCTGTCTTCTAGGTATGTTTTTATATATCATAAAAGTTTATTGTGTGTCAATACTTGACGGCAAGAAGACACAAAGAAGGCACTAAGTTAAAAATACATTAATTCTACTTTTCTGGTCTTTTATATGTTTTCTATTTTCTATTTCTTCAGTACACACATAACACATGAATACAGTATAGTTGTGAAATTTAAATGGAAGTTATAAAGTAAAAACTGAAAATCTCTTGATCCCACCTAAAAAACTGTTATTTATAAAAATATATCTTTACATATGCAAATATAAAGATTAACAGCACTGGCCTGGCCGAGTGGCTCAATTGGTTCCAGCATCATCCCGTACACCAAAAGGCTGCAGGTTCAATTACCAGTCAGGGCACATATCTAGGTTGTGGGTTCAATCCCCAGTTGGGGTGCGCACCGGAAGAAATTGATTGATATTTCTCTCTCACATCAATATTTATCACTCTCCCTTCCTCTCTCTAAAATCAATAAAGACATATACTCAGGTGAGGATTAAAAAAAAAAAAAAAAAAAAGAATGTTCAATGAACTTAGGGGAAGAATAGACAAACTTAATGAGAACTTCAATAAAGAGGAAACATAAAAACAAAACTAGAAATCATAAAAAGAACCAGTCAGAAATGAAGAATACATTAACTGAAATGAAGAATACATTACAGGCCCTGGCAAGTGTGGCTCAGTAGGTTGGGCATCGTCCTGTGCACCGTAAAGTTGCTGGTTTGATTCCCAGTCAGGACATACACCCAATTGTGGGCTCGATCCCTGGTAAGGGACATGCAGGAGGCAGCTGATCAGTATTTCACTTTCACATCAATATTCTCTCTTTCTCTCCCTCTCCCTTCCTCTCTCTCTAAAAAGCAATTTAAAAATATTTTTTTAAAAAGAATATATTATAGGGAATCAACAATGCAGTAGATGAAGCAGAGGATCAAATCAAAGATTTGGAATATAAGGAAGCAAAAAACACCCAATCAAAACAGCAAAAAGAAAAAAGAATCCAAAAAAATGAGGGTAATATAAGCAGCCTCTGGGACAACTTCAAGTGCACCAATATTCACATCATGGGGGTATCAGAAGGAGAAGAGCGAGAGCAAGAAACTGAAAACCTATGTAAAAGAAATAAAATTGGAAAACTTCCCTAACCTGCTGAAGGAATATTTCTTGCCAATCCCTTCTGGCCTGCAAAGTTTCTTTTGCAATATCAGCTGACTGTCTTATGGTGAGTGATGTTAATGGAGGAGGCTGTGCATGTGTTGGGTCAGGAGGTATGTGGGATTTTTGTACCTTGCTCTCAGTTTAATTGTAAACCTAAAACTGCTCTAAAATATAAAGTCTATTTTTTTAAGGTCTCTTTCCCTCAAGCCCATGAGAAGTACTTGTAGGAGATCCAAAGAGAGGGAGAAAAGTAAAATAAGGCTATTTATTCCACTAACTTGCTTTCTGCTGGTCACTGTAGTTTACCTGTGTCTATATACTAGAGACCACAGCTCCTGTCAAGTGACCCTCTACATACAGCATCCCTGTTCAGGTTCTGAGAACCACACCTTGTCATTGCCCCTTCATACCTACAGTTAGAGTGGCTCCTGGCTGTGGCTAGGCCAACACACTACATTATCCCTTGACAATTTCCTTAAAGTCTACCCCTACCTTTGAAAAGAATCCCTTCATCAGTCTCTTCTCTCTTGGAGTGTTCCATCCATTTCTTGCTAGGACTAACTGACTGACATAAGGCAAAAGATACTAGAGGCAAATAGACTTACTAGGGGTTTGACGTAATATGCCTAGTGAGAAACGGTAGTCCTGAGTTAGGGCACTGGCAATGGAGAAAGAGAAGAGAGACCGTTTTGAAAAATGGTGAGGAGGAAGTTTTAACCAGACTTGGTGATTAGTTAAATGGGGAAGGAGAAGGGTGGCCATAAGAGGGAGGAATTAAAGGCTATTTCCCAGTTCCTGGCTTTGACGGCCAGATGGATGGCCATACCGGGACGGGGAAAGGAAACAAGTTGGGTGTGGGAGTGATAACTGGTATATCCAGTAGCTAGATATAATTATAAAGCTGTTGCTCAAAGAGGATTGCTTGGAAATGTGTTGTGGGAAGGTAGAAGACCGAGTAAAAGCAGCTGCAGTTCAGAAAAAGCAGCTTTTCCTGTCTATCATCAGAAGTCCACAAAGCCCTTATGCAGGGCTGTCTCTTACTGACAAAATCTTGTCTCCAATCACAGAGAATTTATGCCAGAAAGAGGACATTTCTGAGGAAATATTTCATAATTCCCACTAAATCCATGAATATCTAATTCTCTAACAACTCTGCTCCCTTCTTGTCTTCTCAGCCTCCAAATAAACCCAGCCCATCTCAACCCAGGTCCCATTGAATTTAACAAACATTTACTGAGCAACTACTATGTGTTACAAATGGGGTTGGGCACTGGAGATGCACATATTAATAGGACACAGTCCCTATCCTCAAAAGGGCTCATAGGCCCTGGCCGGTTTTGCTTAGTGGTTAGAGCATTGGCCCACTGACCAAAGAATCTCAGGTTCGATTCCACTCAAGGGCACGTACCTCGGTTGCAGTTAGGTCCCCAGCCATGGTCGAGGTCCTGCGGGAGGCAACCAATTAATGTGTCTCTCTCACGTCGATGTTTCTCTCTCTCTCTCTCTCTGTCTCTCTCTCTCTCTGTCTCTCTGTCTCTGTCTCTCTCTCTCTCTCTCTCTCTCTCTCTCTCTCTGCCCCCCTCCTTCCCACTCTATCTGAAGATAAATGGGGGGAAAATATCCTTGGGTGAGGATTTTCTTTTTAAAAAAGGAGCTCACAGCCAGGTGGGCAGCCTCCACCCACTAGGTGGGACAAAGAGACAATTACAATACAGTATGAGGGGCTATGACAGAGGGTAAGCAAAGTGTTGTGGGAGGCTCACTTGTTCAATTTTATCTAAGGAGTCCAGAAAAGTTTTCCAAAACATGCTATTTAAACTAGGCTTTTAAAAATGAAGAGGACATTCTCAAAATAGAAAGGAGCAAGTTTAAGAAGTACATTCATTTGGCATGCATCAGTGTGAGGTGTCTATGGAACATTCTGGGGAAAGTACAGATGGATGTGCTCGCTTAGAGCTCAGGAAACAGCTCCTATTCTGGTACCCTACTGTAGTGCCTGTTGCCATAGGAACACACATACTTCTCAAGATGCATCAAAGCCCAATCAACTAACTCTGTAGAGCTCAACAGGGTAGAGTAAGGAATGGGAACGGGCAAGAAGGTGGATATTAACTAGCACAGGACATGAATGTCATCATCAGCATCATTAACATTTTTTGAGTGATAATGTGCCAGACAGGACTGGTTACATAATTTTCAAGGTTCAATCAAAATGAAATTTGAGCCCTGGCCTGTTTGGCTAAGTGGTTAGAGCGTCAGCCCATGGATCAGAGAGTCCTGGGTTCGGTTCCCACTAAGGGCACGTACTTCGGTTGCAGTTTGTCCCCAGCCCCGTTGGGGTCGTTTGGGTGGCAACCAGTCGATGTGTCTCTCTCACATCGATGTTTCTCTCTCACTATTCCTCCCCCTCTCCCTCCCGCTTTATCTGAAGATAAATGCAAAAATGTCCTCAGGTGAGGATGAAAAAAAAAAAGAAAGAAAATTTAAGTCACCTTGTTTAAAAACTATTAATAATTTTAAAACAGCAACAGCAGAGCATTAAACCAAGCACAGCAACCTTCTGAGCACAGGTAGCATACTCATGAAGCTAGTCTTGTTGCCAGGCAATCTAACTACTGCAAAATCAAAATCTTAGTAAGATAATGAGGTCAGAATTATTATTATCTCTAATTTATAAATAAAGAAACTGAGGCATAGAGCTTTCTAGCAACTTGCCCAATGTTATACCACAGGCAAGCAGTAGGGCAGGGATTCAAACTCAGGCATTAACTCCAAAGCCCATGATCTTAACCTAACATTGCCTTTGTCCACTTCATCCCAGTTCACTGCTCCTCTAACAAACCCCAAAATCCCATGCCTTCTGTGTGTTCACCAATTGTCATACCAAATTCAAGACCAGTGGTTCTCAACCTTCCTAATGTCATGACCCTTCAATACAGTTCCTCATGTTGTGGTGACCCCCAACCATAAAATTACTTTCATTGCTACTTCATAACTGTAATTTTGCTATTGTTATGAATCGCCATTGGAAAATATGTGTTTTCCGATGGTCTTAGGCGACCCCTGTGAAAGGGTCGTTTGACCCCCAAAGGGGTTGCAACCCACAGGTTGAGAACCGCTGCTCAAGACCATTCCTATCTGCCTCCAGGTTAAGCAGCTTGCCCAAGGTCACACAGTTAGTGAGTGGCAGAGCTAGGATACAAGGTGAAACACTGTGTCTCCAGAGCATTCCTCCTAATCTTCACACCTTATCCCCACTGCCAGTTTAGATTCTGAATTACAACATACCTGATGCTTATTTTAATCTAACTTTTAATTTTAACCTCTTTTTACATTAATAAAAACTGGGACTTACCCAGAAAAAGACCCACATAAATACAGTCAACTGATCATTCAAGAAGAACCAAGGCAATAGAATGGAGTAAAGATAGTCTTTAAAAAATGGTGTTGGAACAACTGGACATCCACATGTAAAAGAAACAAAAAAACGAATCTAGGCATAGACTTTACACCCTTCACAAAAATGAACTCAAAACTATAAAACTCCTAGAATATAATATAGGAGAAAACATATGACATTGAATGTGGAGATAACTTTTCAGAAATGACACCAAAGGCATGATTCATGAAAGAAATCATTGATAAGCTAGACTTCATTAAAATTCAGAACTGCTGTTCTGCAAAAGACTCTGTCAAAAGAATGAGAACATAATCCACAGACTGGGAGAAAATAGTTGCAAAAGAAATATTTGATAAAGAATTGTTATCTAAAATGCGCAAAAAAAAAAAAACTCTTAAAACTCAACAATAAGAAAACAAATAACTTGACTTAAAAAATGGCAAAAGACCTGAACAGAGCAAAGAAAATAAAAAAAGATAGTAAATAAGCATATGAAATGATGCTCAACATCATATATCATCAAGAAAATGCAAATTAAACCCACAATGAGATATCAGCACATACTTATTATAATAGCCAAAATCCAACACACTGACAACTCCAAATGCTGACAAGGATGCGGGGCAACAGGAACTCTCATTCTTTTCTGGTGGGAGTACAAAATGGTACAGTTTGGCAGTTACTTACAAAACTAACCCTATTCTTACCATATGACCCAGCAATCACACTCTTTGGTATTTACCCAAAGGAGTTAAACATTTATGTTCTCGCAAAAAGCTACACATTGAAGTTAAAAGAAGCTTTATTCATAATTGCCAAAACTTGGAAGCAGCCAAGATGTCTTTTAGTAGGTGAATAGATAAATAAACTATAGTATATCGAGACAATGGACTATAATACAGCACTAAAAAGGAATAAGCTATCAAGTGATGAAAAAACATGGAGGAAATTTAAATGCATATTACTAAATGTCCCAATAAGCCAATACGAAAAGGCCACATGCTATATGATTTCAACCATAAGACATTCTAGAAAAGGAGAAACTATAGACACAGTAAAGATCAGTGGTTACCAGGGGTTAGAAGGAAAGGAGGAATGAATTGCTGGAGCACAGAGGATTTTTAGGGCAGTGAAACTATTCTCCATGATACTATAGTATACATTTGTCAAAATCCACACAAGGTACAATGCCAAGAGTGAACTCTTTGTGAACTATGGACCTTGGGTGATGATATGCCAATGGAGATTCATCAGTTCTAACAACATATCATTCTGGTGGGGATGTTGATAATGGGGGAGGCTATATGTGTATGGGGGCAGCAGGTATATGGGAAATCTCTGTACTGTCTGATCAATTTTGCTATGAACCTATAAAAAGGGCTCTAAAAAAATCTTTATTTAAAGAAAAAAAAAAAATATATATATATATATATATATATATATATATATATATATATATATATATATAAAAGTTGTGATTGGTATGCCATTTGTACATGAGAACAATGTGAGTTAGTGACGCTAAATATTATGCCCAAATTTACCCATTTAGTAACTGGTGGAATGGCATTTATTTCCTTTTTTTAATTTTATTTAATAATTTGAGACAGAGAAAGAAACATCGATTTGTTGTTCCACTTATTTATGCATTCATTAGTTGCTTCTTGTATGTGCCCTGACCAGAGATAGAACCCACAACCTTGGCATATGGGGAGGACGCTCTAACCAACCGAACTACCCGGTCAGGACCTGGACCTGGCATTTAAAAACAAGTAGTCAGGCTTAAGAAATTAAAGCAATAAAATATTTGAGAAAGTAAAAAAAAAACCCAACAACAAAGCAAAATGAGGTTAAGTATTGCAAAAGCTCACACAGCCTGTAAGAGGCAGAGCCAGCATCCAAAGCTATTCTGTCTGCCCCCAGAGCCACTACCTTAATCCCTTCCCCATAACACTACATCTGCAGTGAGATAGTCGTACATGCACACATAGAGCCTCAGCGATGTCAGAAGTCATCATCTCTCCTTCCAGGTTGGTACACATAAGCCTACACACAGAATACACAGGAGTACATGCATGTACAGAGAGGACACATGCACATGAACACACATGTGCATGGACACAGCTCCACCCCTGCTGTTGCATGGCCCTAATTCCCTTCCTGGGTATGAGGCTACACCTCTGGAGCCCAGGTTCCCCACAGGCTCCTGGACACAGAGCTCAGCGAGGGCATCAGTAATGTTCTCTCCTAGGAAGACTGCAGGGCGACACCCCCAGGGCTCTGGTGTGCTGGGAGGACAGGCCCCTGGGTCTCCCTTTCTATCATCAATTCCCACGGTAGAGAGAAGAACCAATACATTTCTGAAGCTAAATGAGCACTTCCAGCAGCCTCCATCCTCAGAGATTCAGAGCCTGATTGTAACCCCTTGGCAGGCCCCAAGTTCAGGACCCTGAATTTCCTCTGACAGGCCACAGGTAGGCAAGCTGAGGGTTTTGGGGATCAGAGACTGTGAGAGCAATATATTCATGTGATCTTCTTCCCTTTTCCTCATCCTATCTTCTCTCCTCTATCTCAAAAGCCAGAAAACAAATGAACAAGAGAGTTAGGATAATGCAGGGCTACAAAGCACACACTCTGAAGCCGGACTGCACCCTCATCTAGCTGTGTGGACTTAGGCAAGTCACTTCAGTTCCCTGTCCCACACTTTCATTATCTACAAAGTGGGGGGTCATAAGGACTAAATGGTCTAATGCATGTGTCCGGCATGTGTACGCACTACGAGAATACACAGGGGAGGGGCTGCAATGAAGTGGGCATCTCCAACAGGAATCTGGGTGAGGTGCCGCCGGCTCAGCAGAGGAACACAAGACATTGCTTTCCAGCATAAGTCCCACTTTAAGCACCTCTGGTTGATCAGATGGAGACTAAAGGTATGTTGAGACTGAAGGAAAAGGGTATTCACAAAAAGAATTCCCATGAGCTTATTTTAAATGTTCAATTCCTTGGAATCTAGAACAGCTGGGAAGGGAGAGATAAATCTCTAATCGAATATAGTTGTAAAAGCTAGACAGAAAGGAGAGATCTCAGAGAGCTGAAAAGAGAAGAACCCAGCCTTAAAAGGGCCCTGCACAATCCCTGAGCTGGTCAGTCATACCTGTTGTAATGCAAACGATACAATATAAAGTTACATATGGAAAGAACTCCTCACTCCATGCCTCGAGTCTCACCTCAGAATGAAGCCACACACACCACAACAAATACAAATATAAAGATTTTTTTTTTTTACCAAAACAGGATTACCCTATGTGCATTGTTCTGCAACTAGCTTCTATTACTTAACTAGATTTTATCACTTAAATATCATGGACAGTTGTGTAATGGTTAGATAACATAGCTTAGGAATGAGTAGATTCCACTCTGCCATCAGATGGCCTGAATGAAAATCCCAGCTCTACCATTTCCACACTGTGCGATCTGGTGAATTACTTAACTCTGCTAAATTCTATTACTTTATCTGTAAAACAGAGATAATGACAGTATCTATCTCTTAGGATTTGGAGGAAATAAAAAGACAACAGACATGTAAAGCACTTAGTTCAATGTGTGGCATATACTGAGTTCTAATTAATGTTGGCTAACAGTCATTATTTCTTTAGAGACTGTGTGATATTGAATAACAAGAATATTGAATACTCTGAATTGTTAAATGATTCACCTACTTGAGGATACTTAGGTTGTTTCCTCTGTGAGTTGTTTTGTTCATTTGTTTGCATTGTTGGTTTGGTATTATAAGCAATGCTATAATAAAAATGTGTGCACATCTCTGTGCTACACATATATTACTATTTTTAACAGATAGACTTCTTTAAGAGGAATTATTGGATAAGTAGATACAGATTTTCAGTTCTGATAGAGACTACCAAAAGGTCTATACTGATTAGCCTCTCATTACCAGTGTATGTGAGGGGTTTTTTCCCTTTAAATATTGTCCAAAAACTGTATTGATAATCCGATGGGTGAAAATTGTATCTCAGTGTAATTTATGTTTTCTGATTGCCATTGGGGTTGAATATTTCATGTTTTCTCTGGTAAATGTGCTGCAGATATTTTCTCTGAGTCAATAGTTTCTATTTCAGCTTTACTTATTGTTGCTTTGGTGTAATTTTCACATTTTTTAATACAATATCTTATCTTTCTTGCCTCTACATCTTATGTCTTGCTTGGAATGGCATCCCCATACTGAGACCATTAAAGTATGCTCCTTCATTTTTTGCTAAAATTGACTTTATCGTTTGAAATTTTTACTTTTAGATTGTACATTTATATGGGTTTTATTTTTATGTGTGGGATAGATAGAAATCTAGCCTTATTTTTTCAATTGCCATAAGTATTACTTATTTAATAGTCCACCCTTCCTACATTGCTATGAAATAAATCTTTAGTATATATTGAGTTCCCTATAGTTTATAAGATCTGTATGTATATAGATATAAATAATGATATACAGAATTTATTTATGTTGGTCCATTGATTTTTCTCTGTGTGTTTTTCTTATTGTTTTTCATTATTTGTGTCCTTAGGTTTTTAGGTTAGAAAAGTTCTCTGCTATTATTCTTTTTTTTTTTTTCCAAAATCATCTTGTCTTTCTTTAGCCATTTACTTCTCTAGATGAATTTTAGAATGACCTCAAGTCACATTAAAAATCCCGTTGGGGTATCATTGTTTCACATTGTTTAGATGTATATATGAAGGAGAAATGATGTGTAAAATACTATATTTCAAATTGGCTAGTAACGTTTAAAATATGGTATTGTTTTACCAAAGCTGGATAAATCGGTATAAACTTTTATTACCTGGGATATAGCAAGTTTTTTGTTTGATTTATTTTGTAATCAATTCTGAGTTCTTGTGAATGGAAATAAAGTTTAAGGTGTAGATGCTCAACAGGTTGTGAAGGGTGTTTTAAAGGATTAATCTAAAATATTCTGATCTAGTCAAATAATCAACACACAAAAAATTTCCTTGGGGCATTATTACAGGTGCACTGAATTTTATAATTTAAGAAAAATTGACATTTTTCCAGTTTTACTGAGACATAACTGACATACAACATTACATAAGGTGTACAGCATGATGATTTGATACAATTTTTAATTGCAAAATGATTACCACAGTAGGGTTAGTTAATACCTCTAACACAGTGGTTCTCAACCTGTGGGTCGCAACCCCTTTGGGGGTCGAACGACCCTTTCACAGGGGTCGCCTAAGACATAACAGTAGCAAAATTACAGTTATGAAGTAGCAATTATTTTATGGTTGGGGGTCACCACAACATGAGGAACTGTATTAAAGGGTCGCAGCATTAGGAAGGTTGAGAACCACTGCTAACACCTTACATAATTTCTTTTATGTAATGAGAAGGTTTTTAGATTTACTCTCTTAAGTAGAAATTGTGGTTAGCAGGGGCTTGGAAGGGTGGGTAGAGGAAATGGGGAAATGTTATTTTGAAGTACAAACTTCTAACCAGTAGATAAATTAACCCTAGATATCTACTGCACAGCACAGTGACTATAGAATGACTACTGTACTATAAACTTCAAAGTTCCTAAAAGGGTAGATATTAATTGTTCCCACCATAAAAAAAATTATAATTATGTGACGTGATATATGTGTTGCTAATGCTACATTGGTAATTATACAGCAATATATAAATGTATCAAATCAACTCTGGCCAGTTTGGCTTACCAGTTAGAGCATCAGCCCTCAGACTGAAGGGTCATGGGTTCGATTCTTGGTCAAGGGCACATACCTGGGTTGCAGGTTTGATCCCCAGCCCCAGTCGGGATCATGCAGGAGGCAACCAGTCAATGTGTCTCTCTCACATCAATGTGTTTCTCTCTCTCCCTCTCCCTCACTTCTACTCTACCTAAAATCAATGGGAAAAAATCCTCAGGTGAGGATTAACAAAAAATATAAATAAAAAATTAAATGAATAAATGTATCAAATCAACATGTTGCACTCCTTTAAACTTACACAATATTATATGTCAATTATATTTTAATAAAAATAAATACATATCTACTCTCAGCAAATTTCAAGTAAGGAATACAGTATTGTTAACTTTATTCACCATGCTCTACAATAGATCCCCAGAAATTAATCAACTTAAAACTGGAAAACTATACCTTTCGTCCAACATCTCCCCATGTCACTCACCTCCCAGTCCCTGGCAACCATCATTCTACAATCTGTTTCTGTGAGTTTGTCTTTTTTAGATTCAGCCATGAGAAAGAAGGGAATCCTGCCATTTGCAACAACATGGATGGATTTTAGGGCATTATGCTAAGTCAAATAAGTCAGAAAGAAAATGACAACTACTATATGATATTATCTATATGTATAATCTATAAACTCACAGTCTTTAATATTGAATCCTCCTTTTTTAGGAATAGAATATCTCCATTTATTCAGATCATAACTTCGTATTCTGTCATAGTTTCTTCAGCTAGATCTTGCACATTTCTTTTTACTTTCCCTTTTAGGTTTATTCCTAGGTATTTTTTTAGACTTCTCATTGTCAATTGAAACTTTTTCTCCATATGTTTTCCTAATATAAGAAAAGTATTAATATTTGTATATTTGTCTTGTATCTGGCCACTTTGGTGAAATGTTCATATGTTTAAGGTCTTCAGATGTGTATGAACACTTTTCTAGATATACAAGTCACTTAAAAATAATGACACTTTTGTCTAATCAAATGTTTGTGCCTATTTCTTTAATTTTGCCTTTTCATTGGCTTAGACTATGATCTGAGCAATACAATTCAATAATGGTAACAGAGGCCATCCTGACTTGTCTTTTCCATAATATTGGTGGGAACCAGACATTAATTGTCAAAGTTTTATATTCTGGTATTTTCAATGTTTAGAATGAGGACATCATAGTTTTTCAATCAGAAAATTAATATATTTAAATAATTAATCTCAGTAACATAGGCTATTCTGGTAACATTCCTATTTTGAGTGGCATCTCTAAACCGAAAACTTATAAATTAAGTGGTCATATTTTATTAGCCAAACTGAAATATTAAAATACATATTAAGCAGATTTTTCTGAGATTTAAAAATTATCCTCTGATTTCTATGGATATCAAGGAGCACTGACTAAATCTGATGCTAACTTTTGTCCTATCCCAACTACCACAACCTCTGGAACTATCAGTAGAAGAGGATCCTAATGAGAGGCCTTCATTCACTCAAACCCCTTCTGTGAAAGCACCCTGATTAAAGGTGGGACCCAGCAGCCTCTTCCCACGGGATAAGAAAAAAATGGCTAATAAGTTGGTCAGGAAACAACCTAAGAAGAATCTTTAAGAAGAGAATTGAGAAAAACTCAGACAAATTAGGCTACATAGAAGGTCCTAAAAACACACCTTTAGTTTCTCATCTAAGAAACAACTTGGAATTTTTAAACTTTTCCCTTGTGAGATTTTACTCCCTATTTCTCTGTAATTTCTTGAAGTAAATAATCTCTAAAAATCCCAACAAATAGCAGTGGGCTTTTTTTTATATAGGCTGGAGGTTAGGGAAGAAGCTGTCTTGATCAAATGACCACTCATATTTCTCCCACTGCTTCTCCAACCCTGTCCAGGAAGGCAAGAGACATGGAGATAAAGAACTACAGTAGCAGCACCTCAGGCTTTATCCTCCTGGGCCTATCTTCCAACCCTCAACTGCAGAAACCCCTCTTTGCCATCTTCTTCATCATGTACCTGGTCACTGTGGTGGGAAATATACTCATCATCCTGGTCATCTACTCTAACTCCCAGCTCCATACACCTATGTACTTTTTTCTCAGCAACCTATCCTTTATGGATATCTGCTTCATAACAGTCATTGTGCCCAAGATGCTGGCGAATTTCCTATCAGAGACAAAGTCTATCTCCTACGTGGGCTGCCTAGTCCAGATGTACTTTTTCATGGCGTTTGTGAACACTGACAGCTACCTGCTGGCCTCTATGGCCATAGACCGGCTGATAGCCATCTGCAACCCCTTCCATTACGAATTGGTTATGAACCCACGTCGCTGTCTCTACCTGCTGCTGGGTTCTTGCACCATCTCCCACCTGCACTCGCTGCTCCGTGTGCTACTCATGTCCCGCCTGTCTTTCTGTGCCTCTCATGTCATTAAGCACTTTTTTTGTGATACCCAGCCTGTGCTAAAGTTATCCTGCTCTGACACTTCCTCCAGCCAGATTGTCGTCATGACCGAGACACTGACAGTCATTATGACCCCCTGCCTGTGCATACTCTTCTCCTACCTGCGAATCATCATCACTGTCCTCAGAATCCCCTCTGCCGCTGGGAAGTGGAAGGCCTTCTCTACCTGTGGCTCCCACCTCACTGTAGTAATCTTGTTCTATGGGAGTGTCATCTATGTCTATTTTAGGCCCCTGTCCATGTACTCAGTGGTGAAGGATCGGGTAGCCACAGTTATGTACACAGTAGTGACACCCATGCTGAACCCTTTTATCTATAGCCTTAGGAACAAAGATATGAAGAATGGTTTGAGGAAATTAAGGGACAGAATTCTCTCATAGAAAGAACAACACGATGGAATGTCATAATTTGGACGTGACCTAAGAAATGACAGGTTATCCTCCTTCCTAACTATTTTTCACATGGTACCCATAGAAGTCATGATAGGTGGTGTTGAATGGCAGTAAGAGCATTGACCTGGAAGCTAGAACACTTGGTGTCTATCAGTGAGCTTGACCAAATATATGTTTAATCCCAGACTAGGTAATGCTAGGAATCCAGATTTCAGCAAAACATTTTCTTCTACCCAGATGATGGAATAAAGCTATCTCCAAATATGTCTTCTATAAATTTGACATCACCTAGTCCTCAAGGAATTATATAATACAATTCAATTAGTTTTTAGAATAAGACATTACATGGATTTCGTAGGGAATAGGCAAAGGTTCTTTGAGGAATGACCTAAGATTGTCCTTAAGGCTAGGTTGAATTTTGACAGATGAGAGTTCATTAGATGAGAAAATGGGCAGAGCATTTCACACAGTGGGAATCACCGAAGCAGGCAGAGGCAATAAACACATGGAATGTGTTTGATATACAGTGAATACCCCTGTGAGGCTTGTTCAATTCGAGAACAAAGAGAATAACACTGGAAAGATAAAATAATCTACAAAGCAGATGTACACCTTACCAACACCAAAGTATTATCACAGTGTGAATTTGCAATACTCAATTTATTTTCCCTTCTTAATTCTTCCTTTCTCCACATGGACAGAATCCTCACTGAAATGCCCTTTATAACCTGAGATAAGCAATGTGGATCAGTCAGGATAAGCCAGATTATGCGGTGGAGACAATCTCAAATATCTTTGAAACTTAAAACCAAAGGTCTATTTCTCATTAACACTACATGTCCACCATAAAAAAAAAAAAAAAAAGTATACAAGTGCTGCTAACGTTAAACACTCAAGGCCCAAAGCTGATGGAGCAGTCACCATCCAAACATTAATCATCACTGTCAGAAGCTGAGAAAGACTCGTGAAGATTTTGCTCTGACAAATAAATACTTAGATTCAGACGTGACTCACACGACTTCTGACCACTTACTGTCTGCAACTAATCTCATGACCCCACCCCATAACATGGAGCCCAAGGCACAATCCAACAATGTATTTGTACAACGGAGAGCAAAAAGTACTTGGTGATCAACATTAATAACCACTACTCCATCATAACAACTCACAAATACATAAAAGTGTAAATTTGTTGCTTAATCAATCCTTCCCTGATTATGTTATTGTCAACAACAATAGTAATGTAAGATATATACGCTCTCTGGGATTCTTTTTTTTTTTTTTTTAATCCTCACCTCAGGATATTTTTCCATCAATTTTTAGAAAGAGTAGAAAGGAGGGAGGGAGGGAGAGAGAGAGAGAAATATGGATGTGAGAGAGACACATCGATTGGTTGCCTCCCACAGGACCCCAACTGGGGCCAGGGATCGAACCTGCAACCCTTCAGTCCCAGGCCAACGATCTAACAGCTGAGCCAAACTGGCCAGGGACACTCTCTGGGATTCTTTTGCCTCAATTATTTCATCAAGTTTTTGCAACCAGCAGATTTTGTGGATCAATAGGACCTAAAGTTGAATACAACTTTAGCAGCCTAATGGAACTCAGGAGGTTTACAGTGGCCTAATGGAATTCAGGGACACCTAGGGCCCAAAATCAAGGTCTCTGTCATTGCTGTCACTAGGTCCTCTTCTAATTGTCATGAAGTAACCAGCAATTCAGGCAACAAACTTAATTTTCAATAGCCTTCATATCTGCACAGGCACACCCGACTTTCACCATTATCTCCCACCAATCACTTGACTTAGGGATGCTGGCCTAGCAGGTCTGTACCCTTTCCACTTCCTCTATTTATGTGCTACAGTTTTCTTATGCTTAACCAAGTACAATACACACTTAAGAATATGAAGAATGCTTGGCACATATTAAATAAATAAATTCATTAATTGTAGCTTCCAGTAACTTATAATGCCAATTAAGTCTTTTGGTCCCAGGAAACATATTGTTACTTCTGTCCTCTCTCAGCAACACACGGTCACTAAGAAATCAAGATCTTTTATGTATAAGCCTACAGATATTCCAAAAAGTTCACAGTAAACTTTAATAAAAGTTTTTCTATCCAAACTAGGGTGCCCAGAAGTTAACTTGGGAAAATGCTAATAAGCTTTTGGTAGGAATAAAATAAATTCTAAATGAAATTTTTAACAGAAGTAGATAAAGAAATTCTAAAATTCATATGGAACTAAAAAGAACCCAACATAGCAAAAACAATCTTAATAATAAAGAACAAAGCTGGAGGCCTTGTACTTTATGATTTTGAAATATATTACAAAGCAACTATAATCAAAATAGTACTATACTGGCATAGAGACTAATGAACAGAAGAAAGAACCAAGAAATAAACCCAAGTATACATGAACAGCTAATTTTCAACAAAGGCAGCAAGAATACAAAATGAGAAAAGGATAACGGTGTTGGAAAAACTAGATATATCCACATGCAAAAGAATGAAACTCTTCTTACACTACTTCCAAAAATCAATTCAAAACTGATTAAAGACTAAAATGTGAGACCTGAAACTATAAAACTCTAAGAATAAAACTTAAAGGAAAAGCTTATTGACATTGGTCTAGGCAAGGATTTCTTGGATATGACACCAAAAGCACAGTCAACAAAAGCAAAAATAAGACAAGTGAGACTACATCAAACTAAAAAGCTTCTACAAATCAAATTAAATAATCTGTGGAGTGAAAAATACAACCTAGAGAATAGGAGAAAGTATTTACAAACCATGTATCCAATATGAGGTTAATCTACAAAATATAAAAGGAGTGAAAGTCACTGGAGATGAGAAGAAAGAGGAAAGTCTGTGCATGTAAATTCAACCATCAGTTCTGGAGGCTGGAAAGTCCAAGATCAAGGGACTAGGAGATTTGGTTCAGTGAGAGTCCAAAGTCTCATCTAAATATCATCTAAATCAAATGTATGTGAGACTAGAGATATGATTCATCCTGAGGCTAAATTTCTCTCCAGCTGTGAACCTGTGAAACCAGAAATGTGGTAATGGAGAGACCATGATGGCAGTAGATTAGGTGGAAGCTACACTAACCTCCTCCCATGACCAAACTGGAATTACAACTAAATTATAAAAAATCATCCTGAATAACCAGTGAAAGACAAGCTGGAGAGAAGCCTCAAAACCACGATTTACATAAGAAACTACACCGAGACTGTTACAAAGTGTGGAGGCATGAGAGGGAAGGCTGGGTTATCACAGGTGGCAGCTGAAGTTCCAGAGGGATGTCTGAGTTGTGAGGGTGGAGAGAAGATTTTCCCTGAGAAGTGTGGGGTCTAAACCCCAAGCTGGGCTCCCAAGCCTAAAGCACAGAACGGGGAAAGGCAACCACATAACATCTGCTTGTGAAAAGTAGTGGGGTTTCTGTCTATCAGAGAAAGACACGTAGAGACACAGACACCCTCTTAAAGGGCCAACACACAAAATTTCATTCACAGCCACTTACCCTGGACTCCAGCACAGGGAGGGCAGAGCAGACTAGAACCACATGAAGAGAATCTTGGGTTGGTGGTTCTGGGAAGAGAGCTGAATGGTCAGCTGCCAGATCCCTGTGCTGAGTCAGTCATTCCCCCATACTGCAGAAGCCATCTTTCTCAGGCACAGCATTCCCCTCCTTGCAACTTCAGCCTGGAGGGAAGCAATAGCCCCACCCACTGGAATGCCTCTTAACCCACCCTGTGGAGTTTACACCCTGTGGAGCTTACACACTGCTGAGAAGTACAGTGGAAGGCTATTCCAGTGACTTACCCTAACAGGCAGCCTGCAAGAGAAGGCAGATCTCTGGGTGCTTTGAGAATTTTGCTGACCTGCCTCCAGCATAGTGCTTGTAAAAGCCAGCCTTGTTACACAGCTTGGTGCTTTCTGCATGCACCCAGGCCCAACATAGAGAGCCACAAGCTGTGAATCCATGATAGCTCCAAACAGGTTGCCCAGGACCAGTCACATGTAGGTTCTGACATAAGCCTGCACTGGAGTCCCTCTGAACAGGCCCAAAACCAATACATCCTGTGGCCAGTTTCGGACAACAACATAGCAGGATCCAATAGCTTCACAAGCAGCATATCCACAGGAAGATCTCAGCAGGCACCAAACCCTGCTGAGGTGAATTCCAGTTCATGTAATCAGTATCTGCACAGCAGCTTCCATGCTGCAGTGGTAGTTGAGCCTCACAGTCAGCCAGCCCAAGGGTCGATCCCACACATGAATGGGCCAATAACTCAAGACTCAATTACAACAGGAGGGCCCACATAAGGTGCACAATGGATATATCTACAGCAGCTATCTCAGGTGATCAGGGAGACTGTGCCACTGGGTCCCAAAGGAAACCTCCTACTAAGGCCACCTTACCAAGACTAGAAGGCATAGCAGATCTACCTAATACACAGAAACAACCACAAAGGGGCAGCCAAAATGGGGAGGCAAAGAAACAGGCCCCAAATGTAAAAACAAGAGAATTCTCCTGAAGAAGAGCTAAATGAAATTAAGGCAATTGATTTATCAGATATAGAATTCAAAGTAATGATTATAAGGATGCTCAACAGTATAAAAAAGACATAGAAACCATAAAAAAGGACCAGTTAGAACTGAAGAATGTAATATCTAAAATAAAGAATACACTGGAAGAAATAAACACCAGGTTGGATAAAGCAGAGGTTTGAATAAACAATTTGGAAGGCAAGGTAGAAAAAACACCCAATCAGAGCAGCAAAAAGAAAAAATAATTTTTTTTTAATCCTCACCCAAAGATATTTCTCCATTTATATTCACACAGAGTGGGAGAGTGAGAGAGAGAAACATCAATGTGAGAGAGATACATCAATTGGTTGCCTCCCTCACAACCTCAACTAGGGCTGGGGGCTGAACCACAACTGAGGTATAATGTCCTTGACCGGAATCAGACCCGTAACTCTAGTCCACAGGCTGATGCTCTAAACCCTGAGCCAAACCAGTCAGGGCAAGAAAAAATAATTTTAAAAATGGGAATAGTTTAAGGGACCTTTGGTATATGAAGCATAAAAACATCCACATCAGAAGAATAGAGATAGCAAGGAATTGAGAAACTATTTGAAGAAATAATGACCAAAACCTTCCCTAATCTGTGAAGGAAAAAGACACACAATTCCAGGAAGCGCAGACTTCCAAACAAGATGAACCCAAAGAGGCCCACACAGAAATACAAAGGATTGTAAAAATATATTATTAACAGCTATATGCCAACAAATTAGACAATCTAGACAAAATGCATAAATTCCTAGAAACATACAACCTTCCAAAATTAAATCAGGAAGAATCAGAAAATCTGAACAGACAAATTAAAACTAGTGAAATTGAAGCAGTAATAAAAAATACTCCCAACAAACAAAAGCCCTGGACAAGGTTTCACATGTTAATATTACCAAACATCCAGAGAAGAATTAATACCTATCCTTCTCAACCTATTCCAGAAACTTCAAGAAGAGGGATAACTCCCAAGCTCATTTTACAAGCCAGCATTATCCTAATTCCAAAATGAGATAAAGACACAACAAAGAAAGAAAATGATAAGCCTACATCCCTGATGAACATAGACGCTAAAATCCTCAACAAAATATTAGCAAACTGAATCCAGTAATACATTAAAAAGATCATACACCATGATCAAGAGGGATTTATTTTGGGGATGCAAGGTTGGTACAATATCCACAAATCAATAAACGTGATATACCACATAAACAAAATGAAAGATAAAAACCACATGATCATATCAATAGATGCAGAAAAGCAATTGATAAAATCCAGCACCTATTTATGATAAAATCTCTCAGCAAAGAAGGAATAGAGGGAACTTCCCTCAACATAATAAAGGCCATATATGACAAACTCACAACCACCATCATGCTCAATGTGCAAAAACTACAAGCGTTCACCCTTAAGATCAGGAACAAGACAGGATTGTCCATTTTCACCACTCTTATTCAACAGAGTACTGAAGTCCTAGCCATAGCAATCAGACAAAAAGAACAAATAAAAGGCATCCAATTTGAAAAGGAAGAAGTAAAACTGTCATTATTTGCAGATGACATGATACCGAATATAGAGAACTCTAAAGATTTCACCAAAATACTACTAGAACTGATAAGTGAATTCAGTAAAGTAGCAGGATACAAAATAAATAGCCAGAAATCAGTTGCATTTTTATACACCAATAATGAACTATCAGAAAGGGAAACTAAAAAAACAAAAAATCCCATTCACAATTGCTTCAAAGAGAATAAAATACCTAGGAATAAATTTAACCAAGGATGTAAAAGACCTGTACTCAGAAAAGTATTAGATGCTGAAGAAAGAAATTGAAGAAAATACAAATAAGTGGAAGCATATACTATGCTCATGGATAGGAAGAATTAAAATAATTAAAATGCCCATGCTACCCAAAGCAATCTACAGATTCAACACAATTCCTATCAAGATACCAAGGGAGCATTTCACATGAACTAGAACAAATTTATATGGAACCACAAAAGACCCCAAATACCAACAACAATCTTGAGAAAGAAGAACAAAGTTAGAGTCATGCTACTTAATATTAAACTGTACTACAAGGCCACAGTTATCAAAACAGCATGGTATTGGCATAAAAACAGACATATAGATCAATGGAACTCAATAGAGTCCAGAAATAAATCCACACGTTTATAGTCAATTAATATTTGACAAAGGAGGCAAAAACATACAATAGGATAAAGATAGTCTCTTCAATAAATGGTGTTGGGAAAGCCTGACAAATATGTGCCAAAAAAATGAAATTAGACCACCTTCTGACACCTTAGACCATAATAAACTCAAAATGGATTAAAGGCTTAAATATTAGACTCGAAACCATAAAAATCCTAGAGGAAAACACAGACAGTAAAGTCTCAGACATTTCTCATAGCAATATTTTTTCTGATATATCTCTTCAGGTAAGGGAAACAAAAGAAAAAATAAACAAATGGGACTACATCAAACTAAAAAGTTTTTGCACAGCAAAGGAAACCATCAACAAAATAAAGAGGCAACCAACTGAATGGAAGAACATATTTGCCAACACATCTGAAAAGGGGTTAATATCCAAAATTTATAAAGAACTTATCAAACTCAACACTAAAAAAAATCCAATATAATAATGGACAAAGGACCTGAATAGACACTTCTCCAAAGAGGGCATACAAATGGCCCATTGAAATATGAAAAGATGTTCAATGTCACTAATCATCAAAAAATGCAAATTAAAACTATGGTGAGATATCACCTCACACCTGTCAGAATGGCTATCATCAATCAGTCAACAAACAACAATTGTTGGCATGGATGTGGAGAAAAGAGAATCCCTCCTCACTGTTGGTGAGAATGCAGATTGGTACAGCCACTGTGGAAAAGTAGTCTGGCGATACCTCAAAAAATTAAAAATGGAACTGCCTTATTACACAACAATTCCACTTCTGGGAATTTATCTGAAGAATCCCAAAACACTAATTCAAAAGAATATATGCACTCCCATGTTCATTGCAGCATTATTTATAGTAGCTAAGATTTGAAAGGTAGCCCAAGTGTCCATCAGTACATGGGTAGATAAAAAAGCTGTGATACATTTACACGATGGAATACTACTCGGCCATAAAAAAAAGAAAATTTTACCCTTTGCAACAGCATGAATGGACCTGGAAATATTATGCTAAGTGAAATAGGCCAGTCAGAGAAAGACAAGTACCATATGATTTCACTCATATGTGGAATGTAATGAACAAACTGAACTACCAAACAAAATAGAGAGAGATTCACAGATAGAGAGCAGGCGGACAGCTCTGGGGGTGGGGGGTGCAGGGGTGCTGATGGAGGGATTGAGCAAAAAAGAAAAAAAAAAGAGAAAGAACTCATGGACACAGACAACAGTATGGTGGTTGTGGGGGTGGGGAGGGAGTAGGTGGAGATGGAGGAGGGTGTAGGGGGGATAAACGGTGATGGAAAAAAAGAAAATAAAGAAAATTTTTAAAAATAAAAATATATGTAAAAGGAATTTCTATAACTCAATAGCGAAAAACAGCACAAAACTAACAACAAACAAGTAAAACCTGACTAAAAAATGAGCAAAGGACTTGAATAGATATTTCTCCCAAGAAAACTTGCAAATGACCAAGTGCTGCATGAAAAGATGCTCAGTATCACTAATCATTAGGAAAATGAAAATCAAAACCACAATGAGATGCCCCGGAGAGTCCCAAAGACCCTCTCAGGGAATTCAGGACTTCAAAATTAATTTTATAGTATTACTAAGATGTTATTTGACTTTTTCACTCTCATTATCTTATGAGCATACAGTGAAATTCTTTAGAGGCCACATGATGTATGACAGCATGGCTCTGATGGCTAATAGAATGTGTAATGCATGTTCTTGTAATTTTTAGAAGTCCTAAGTTAATAGTTTTAGTATATAAATATGTGCTTTTACAGAGATTAACTCAACTTGATATCAGCACATCTCCTGTGATTTCATGAACTTTATTTGTTTATACCTGCTATAATCGATGTGACCTCATTATCATCCACAAATTGTTCATTTGAAATCTAGTATTTTTCCTGTGTTTACATGGAAACTCAGTAAGAATAAAGTATACTTTGTTATCTTGTTTTACACTATTAATATTTTTAATTTTTAAAAAACTTCTCTAAATGTTTAAATTTTATTAAACCTCTTAATAGTTCATAGATAATTTAAAATTTATAAAGATTTTTAAATTATAATTTTTGTTCATTTTAAATTTTGCTTATATGTATTTTTATTATACCTATCAATGGATCGTTTGCTTAAAAGGAGATACGAAGAGTCACTTTTGCAACACACAACTACGCTACTTACATTTTAAATTACTAAAACAAATGAAACTTGCATATTAGAAAGTTCTCTGAATCATGCAGGAGAGAACTCTATTCCAAAGAAATTGAGCAATCCTGTAAATGAGAAATGAAAAAGTGACAAAGCTATCTTATCCTTGGCTTTATAAACGTTAATAACTTACCCTATTGTACCATGTGAAACAGAGTACTGTACTGTGTTGAATAAGAGTGGTGGAAGCGGACATCCCTGTCTTGCTCCCGATCTTAAGAGACATGCTTTTATTTTTGCTTGTTGAGTGTGATGTTGGCTGTGGGTTTGTCATATATGGCCTTTATTATTTTGAGGTATGATCCTCCCCTCTATTCCTACTATGTTATATATTTTTTACATAATTAGTACTTACATAGCACCTACTCATTTACAAAGTACTTTTCAGATATGTTTATTCAGTAACAGAGTCAGAATGGAAAGCCAGACCTCTGTGACACCAAAATCCATTCTCCTGTCAACTACACCAACCACTCATGTAAGTTGTAACAACTGGATACTTCAAGCCTGAACGCATGCATAATACGCCTTCCCATTTTCTACTTTCAGGACACCAATGCCAAGGGGAAACCAGAGTCACATCACTGAATTCCTCTTTCTGGGACTCACAAGTGACCCCGAACAGCAGGTGTGGCTCTTTGCCCGTTTCCTGGCCATGTACCTGGTCAATGTGTCTGGCAACTCACTCATCATTGCAGCCATCAGGGGGGATGCCCGCCTCCACACTCTCATGTACTTCTTCCTCTCCAACCTATCCCTAGTGGACACCTGCTTTACAACTGGCATCATACCACGAATGTTAGTGAATGTGCTGACTCAGAGAAAGACCATCCTGTTTGCCCCTTGTCTTACCCAGATGTATTTCTTTGTGGCCTTTGGGATCACTGACAGCCTCCTCCTGGCTGCCATGGCCATTGACCATTACATGGTCATTTGTAACCCACTGCATTACACCATAACCATGGGTCCTAAGCGCTGTCTCCTGCTAGGGATAGCATCCTGGGTGGTGTCCCAACTCCACTCACTCACCCACATGATTCTCATGGCCTGCCCCTCCTTCTGTGGTACCAACATCATCCACCACTTCCTTTGTGACATCCAGCCACTGCTAACACTCTCTTGTCCTAACACCTCCATCAATGAGCTTTTGGCCTTCACAGAAGGTTCCTTTGTGATCATGACTCCCTTTATCTTCATTATTGTCTTTTATGTCTACATCACCTGTGCTGTTCTGGGGGTCCCTTCTGGGAAAGGGAGGTACAAGGTCTTCTCCACCTGTGGATAACACCTCACCATTGTGACACTATTCTATGGGACCATAATATCCATGCATGATACATGGTGATAGAAAAAGACTTGATCTTGAATGGTGAACACACAATACAATATACAAATGATGTGTTATAAAACTGTGCACTTGAAACCTATATAATTGTATTAATCATTGTGACTGAAAAAATTCAGTAAAATTTTTTTAAATGTTTTTAATGAATCTTGCCCAGAGAAGTCCCTGTTACTTCAGCAGATTTTTATAGATGAGCCATATCTCTACTCTCTCAAGTCACAGGAAAAAAGTTTGTTCACTTTTTCTTTTTCTTTAAAAAAATTATTTTTTCTTTATTGATTTTAGACAGAGAGGAAGGAAGAGGGAGAGAGATGGAAACATCAATAAGAGAGAATATGGATTGGCTGCCTCCTGCATGACCCCCACTAGGGATTGGGCCCACAGCCTGGGCATATGCCCTGACCAGGAACCAAACTGGTGACCTCTTGGTGCATGGGTCTACATTCAACCACTCAGTCACACTGGCTGGGCTGTTCACTTTTCTATATAGAAAACTGTAGGAATTTGAAGACAATGGTTGTATGGCCCACCCTACACAAAATCTGTTCAATGTATTTATTTCTATTTATTTGCTGGCAAATGATACGTTTTCCTCTTTTTTCAATTACAGTTTACTTTCAATATTATTTTATATTGGTTTCAGGTATACAGTGTAGTCATTAAACTGGACATTTCTAGGAGAAAACTTTGCAAAGTACATGATTGTCTAACCACTATGATATATTTTCTTTTTTGAATTTTCTGATTTTTTTGTACTTTAAATATTTCTCAACTACAGGTGACATACAATATTATATTAGTTTCAGGTGTACAACCCAGTGATTAGACATTATATAATGTACTAAGTGATCATCCCTATAAATCTCATACCTATCTGATATCATACATAGGTTTTCTTTATGAGGACTGGAATCTGATTTAGAGAGTAATGACTCCATAGCAGATTAGGGTAGGGGGAGATGGAGCCCTCCCACTTCTGTGCCCAGGAAATGGGTACCAGGAGCAGTTCTCTCAGGATTCCCAGGCCTGGTCACTCTGAAACAAAGGTGTTCCTCAAACTGCTAGGACTCAAGAACCCAGGGCCCAGAGGGCACAGCTAGGGGCTGGACACGTGCCCCATTTTGTCTTTAACTAGGAGTCTGGGACTGGGTCCCAGGAGACACTGCCTGTGAAAAGTCCACTGCTTTTCCTGTTCCTGTGCCTGAGCACAGGATTCTACAGCCCAAGTCTTTAGTCCGTGCTGCTGTCACAGGGAAGAGAGAACACTGAGGTTTCAGCAGTCATCTTGCAGAGAAGTAGGAATGGAAAACCAGAAAGAGGAGGTTGACCCAACACCTGGTGATGGTGATGGGATCTGAGCATGGTCAGAATTTCCAGGTAAGACCTAAAGGAAGTAGACATGGGACATATGGGTCTCTATATTGGTCTCTCTCTCTCTCTCTCTCTCTCACAAACACACACACACACACACACACACACACACACACACACACATATCCCCCACAATTTCTTCCTCCTTTCCTGCCCCTCCTTCACTCTCAGCCAAATACAACCTGGCTCTCTTAACCACCATGAGGAGGGCCTTGATTTAATATTCATGAACTCCCTGAGAGTCCAGCCTGAAGTCAATGCTGATCAGCCATCCCCAAGCCCCTAACAATGGCCGATACATTAAAACTGTGCAACAACAGTGCCCAGAACCCTTGTGCTATGCATGGACAATTCACTCTCAGCCCATTTGCTCATGAGTAACTTTCAGATTAATTCCATGCCACTGCCCAAGAACAGTAACAATCTCTACAAAGATCGATAGCTCAGCAAGCCCTATTCCATGTTTTTAACTTGAGTCTCAGAATTATTTCAGGTAGATTTATTTAAGCTCATTTTACAATTGGGATTCTGAGAAGTTAAATGATTTGATCAAGGTGGCACATCTAGGACTCAAACCTGTGTCTGCAAATATCAAAGAGGATGCTTTATCTTGGTACCACTAGGTCAGAGCCTCTGGCCACCTAAGTATGATGATGATGATATTGATGACAATGGTATTTACAACTTTACATATGAAACAAGTTTTCAAAGCCCAATTTCCCACAGATGGTGACCAAGAAAGAGTCCAGTTTACCCAGGGCTGAGGGATGTTCAGTTTTAAAAGCAGCAAAGTCGAGCCCTGGCCGGTTTGACTCAGTGGTTGCAGCATCAGCCCACGGACCAGAGAGTCCCAGGTTTGGTTCCTGCTAAGGGCACGTACCTCAGTTGCAGTTTGTCCCAGGCCCCTGTTGGGGTCGTGTGGGTGGCAACCAGTCAATGTGTCTCTCTCACATCAATGTTTCTCTCTCTCTCTTCACCCCTCTCTCCTTCCAGCTCTATCTGAAGATAAATGCAAAACCTACCTCAGGTGAGGATAAAAAAAATACTAATAAAAATAAATGAATAGATAAATAAAAGCAGCAAAGTCCTGGGCAAACACAGAGGACTAGTTGGTCACTCCAGAAAGCACCCTCCTCTTGTTAACACCATCAAGAGAAAACAATAATAGCAGGAAAAGCTAGTATTGGGCCAGCTTTGGATATAAGCCAATCATTGTTCTAGTTCTGTACAATCCTCAACTAATTTAATCCTCACAACAACATTACAAGTTAGGTATTGTTTTTATCCCCTTCAGGCAGATACAGAAACTGAGGCCAGAAACACTGAGCAAACTTGTTCAATGTCACAGCACACAAAGGGGCTGGTGGCCAAATGAAGGTTTGTCAGACCCAGAGGGAGTGTGTTCCATTACTGCATCAAAGAGTGTGACATTATCACAGGCTGGCACTGCCCGTGTGTTCATCCTTCCACACCACCCCAATGCACAAGATAGACTCTCTCACTCTGGTTTTATATTCCAGGTCCTGAAGAAACTTTCGACTCGTTCTGCACTTTGATGCTTTCATCGGTCCTGTATGGTAGGTTTATGTCCACATCTTACAAATGAAGAAAATGAGGTATAGAGGAAAAAATAATTTACCCAAAATATAATGAGCAGTGAGGGTCTGGAGCTGGGAGGCATGTTCTCTGACAGTGTCCAGTGCATCAGGTAGGCCAGGTTCCACTTTATCCAATACTACCAGCAATATTAGTCACTGTTATTGCAATTTATTGAAGGCCTGCTCTGTGCTAGTGCTTTAAATATGTCATCTCCTTGACTATCTACAATAAGTATACAAAGTGTGCACATAATTCACAAACTGAAGCTCAGAAAGGATAAGAGGATATGTAAGCTGCTGAGGATAACACAGCCAGACAGTGTTCCCATCTATTCTACAGGACACCAAAGTCAACATTCCAAACGAATGATGATGATGATGATGATGATGATGGTGGTGGTGGTGGTGGTGGTGGGAACATTCATTTGCAAAATGCCTTTGAGTTTATAAAGTAACTTTATCCACATTAGCTCATTTCATGGGTCTTCAAAAGAAAAAGAGGGTAGATACTCCCATCATACCCAGAATACCTAAGTCTCAGCTATGACCTATGTAGTTAGTTATTCCTTTTCTAACCTTACATACACATTCACACTCCAGAGAGAGAGGGAGAGAGAGAGAGAGCTGTGCTTAATAATTTTCTAGTAAATACACATTCCCAAGATATCTCATTCAGATTTCACAAGCCTATGTAACTGATAGCTTGCCTATTAGAAAAGGGGGAGGAGAGTAGACTAAGATTTAGGAGGTTTCTTCCCATCTAAATCTCCAGTTTGACCTCATCCAGAAGGTCTACAGGACAACATACTAAATGACTAAAATATGAAGGCCACAACCAACAAGATGTCCCATTATCATTGTCCATAGCTCTCACGTCTGCCCATTTCTACACCTGCTGCCAAGAGATACCCGTGTGTCTCTGTGACCTCTGAAAAGAATGCAGAAAACAGATGAAAGGCTTTGAATGATATAACTGCTTGGAGTTTATGTATATTTAAGCAAGATTTTCTTCCAAATGTTTTACTTTAAACAGGAATCAGAAACCGAACCAGTGTCTCTGACTTCCTGCTACTGGGCTTCTCTGAACACTCACAGCAGCAGCCCCTCCTGTTTGGGCTCTTCCTGGGCATGTACCTGGTCACCCTGGTGGGGAACCTGCTCACCATCCTGGCCATAGCTTCTGACCAGCATCTCCATACTCCCATGTACTTCTTCCTGGCCAACCTGTCCTTCATCGACACATGCTTTTCCTGCACCATTGTCCCCAAGGTGCTGGTGAACTTCCAGACCCAGCACCACACCATCTCCCATGCTGGGTGCCTGGTGCAGATGTTTTTCTTCATTGCATTGGCCCTGCTGGATGACTTCCTGCTGGCTGTGATGGCATATGACCGCTATGTGGCCATCTGTCTTCCTCTACACTACACCACAATCATGTGTCCCCAACGCTGCCTGGGTCTGGTTGCTGCATCCTGGCTCTGCTCCCACCTCCTGGCCTTCTCACTCACTCACCTGATGTCTCAGTTCTCCTTCTGTGCCTCCCATTCCATCCCACACTTCTTCTGTGATCTTCTCCCACTCCTCAAACTAGCCTGTTCAGACACCCGTATCTTTCAGGTCATGATGTTTGCTGAAGCAGCCCTTGCAGGTGTGGTCCCTCTCACCTGTGTCCTGGTCTCTTATGGCCACATCATCCATACCATCCTCGGGGTCTCCTCTGCTGGTAGAAAGCACAAAATCTTCTCTACATGTGGTTCTCACCTGTCAGTGGTCATGCTCTACTATGGGACACTCTTTCTGGTGTATTTTCAGCCCTCATCCTCTTACTCAGCCAACACTGGAATGGTGGCATCTGTGGTATACACAATGGTGACCCCCATGCTGAACCCCTTTATCTATAGTCTGAGGAACAGGGATATGAAGGGGGCTTTGTGGAGACTCTTTAGCTGGGGAAGATATTCCACCCCATAAAAATCCTTCCCCAGAGTAGAAGCCCAGACTTTTCAACAGGCCTTCTTCCCTGGACTTAATCATTATAAGTTTGAAAGACTCATATTCAAGACAGGATGGATGCTTAGCCTTACAAGCATATGCAAGAAAATGAAGATTCTGATTTTCCAGGACTGGAATTGGACCAACGGGCCAAGAACGGAACTGCACCCTGGAGAGAGTGAGTGACCAGCACTCCCTACAGAGTGACTTGATGAGTGGGTACATGGATCCAAGCCGATTCTGTCCAGAGTTGGAAACATCAAAAACGCAAGCAAACAATTGACTTTTAGAAGGAAACCCAATAGGAGCATAGTGTAGGACTGTAAATTCTTCCCCAACCACAAGAAATGATGGCAAGACTAGGCAGGTCAGGACCTCAGTCAAGGCACTGGGCTTTGGGGACCAATTCTAATCTGCTTTGGAAGAAACTCATTCATTGGTCTTAACATGGAGAATATGACTCCAGGTACGTAGAATTTGTGTGTGGCCTGAAAGGGCAAGAATATTCTACAAAAGGATCCTAGGCACAAAAAGAGTAAGAGATTGTCTACTGTCACATATCTGGGATTAGATCTTTGTCTCTGACAGATGATTTCATTTCTTTTTGTTAGTTGTGACCAGTCTTTATTCTTTACTTTTTAAACTTTGTTGTTTTTTGTTTTTGTTTTGTTTAGATGAATAATGAATTTAAATAAATAAACTTAAAGATCAAAAGCAAGCTAACACAAAGTTAGAATTTGGTTCTTTTCCACTTTGTTAAAAGGACAAGGATTTTCCTCTTGCTTTCCAGATACAATGAGACTTATTTCTTAAAACAATTTGGTAAATTATATATATTTTTTTCTCCTTACCTGATCCCTCCAGAATTCGGCAATTCTTTTTTTTATTTTTTTATTTATTTTTTTATCATTATTATTTCTTATTAATTTATTTTTGTTATAGATGTTTCTCCTTTTTTCCCCACTCACACCCTCCTCCCCATCCTCCCCACCCCATCCCCAGCATTGTTGTCTATGTCCATCAGTTATGCGTACATGCATATAAGTTCTGTGGTTTATCTCTTTCCTCCCCCCCACCCCCCCTTCTGAGGGTTGTCAGTCTGTACCCTACATCCACGTCTCTGGGTCTATCCTGTTCCTCAGACTGTTATGTTCATTATATTCCACAAATAAGTGAGATCATGTGATATTTGTCTTTCTCTGCTTGGCTTGTTTCCCTTAGGATAATACCCTCCAGGTCCCTCTATGTCGTCTCAAAAGATAAGAGATCTTTCTTTCTTACAGCTGCATAGTATTCCATTGTGTACATGTACCACATCTTTTTAAATTTTTTCTCCAACTGAGAAACCATTCGTGTCACTACAGTAAATGTCTAAAATATAATGAAAAAATTTCAATCCCTTTTAAAAAGAAACCAACAAAAATGGGGACGGGGCAGGGAGGGAGGGGGAGGAGGGTGTCAATGGGGGGAAAAACGAGAAACATCTGTAACAAAAGTAAATTAATAAAAAATAATTAAAAAATAAATTAAAAAAAACAAGAAACCACTGTGAATACTTTACACAAACCCATTCTCTGTATGTTCATCTGATATTGTGAAGCTGGTTTTGCCACATGACCTTATAAGATGAATATTTTCCATACTATTATTATTAAATCTTCATAAACTGTTTTATAATTAATATTATAGCAGAAGCAGGTGCCACATTTATAGATAGTCTTCCATGTTGGGATCATTAGATTTTTTCTAATTATTCTTACTACTATAAATAATAACACGATGAAAATCATTGTACATAAACCATCTATATAGATTTCCTCACGTCCTTACAATAAATTTTCAGACTCAAAGTTGCTGAGTGGGAGTGGAACATTTTTCTGGCTCATGATATACATTGCCAAAAGAGTTTACAAAATTGATTATGATTTGAATTCCAGCTGACATTCTGTGAGACTCCTCCTTTCTCTGAGCCTACCAGTACTTTCTGTTCTAATTGTTGACTTAATTGCTGCAAATATAATTAGCAAAAAATATTACCTCTTTTTTTGTTTAATTTTTTTTGCTTACTAATTGATTTTTATGTGTGAATAAATTTTATTTATTCTTTTGTTAGTTACTTCTTCGTGTCATTTGATTATTTTAGAGAATTGTCTAAGTCCTTTCTGTAATAAAATGTTCAACTTTACACTTTCTTAACACATGATATAAACTGCCCAATCACCTTTCATCCCTCAGTTTTCTTTTTGACTTTTTCACATACATGAGTTTTCCATTTGCATAGATGACACTAGTTTTAAAATCTCCTCGTGACTCTCCCACCAGTGTTATTATTAGAAAATCCTTCTCTATGCAGAGATCATATGAATTGTTTTTTCCTTTCAGTATGACGTAATATTTTTCATGTTTTATTGAGATATAATTCATACGCCATAAAATTCATCCCTTTAAAGTATACAACTCAGTGGTTTTTGGCATATAATGTATTACTTTTTCACTGAAACATATATGACTTGTAGAATAATATCAAATAGTAAAGTGATTCCCTCCCTCACATCTCTCATTTTCTACAAGAGTTTCCTCCAAATTTCATGTCACATAATTATTTAAAAATGGGATGTTGCCTGGTCAGTGTGGCTCAGTGGTTGACCATCGACTAATGCACCAAGAGGTTGCCAGTTCGATTTCCAGTCAGGGCACATGCCCAGGTTGTGGGCCCAATCCCCAGTGGGGGTCATGAAGGAGGCGGCCAGTCGATGTTCTCTCTCATTGATGTTTCTATCTCTCTTTCCTTCTCCCTTCCTCTTCCTCTCTCTCTAAAATAAATAAAGAAAAAAAATTTTATTGGGATGTTGACTATATCTGAACTCTTATTCACTCATATATACCATACACATTTCTCCTCAGAGCCTTTTATTTGAATGTTATTTTTCCCTCTATGGCGCCGTCCTTTACTCCAGGCTCACTCTGTTTAAGTCCCACATCATCTGCAAACAAAGTACCCTCTCATGCCAATCCACTCCAGTCACCTGGATATGATCAGCTTTTCTTGTGAGCTCCTCTATTCCTTTATCTAGCCTTCCTATTCCTGCCCTGCTAAGATCAAGAATAACATAGAGATGACCACTCTTGTATATATATTATATATATGTAATATACATATTTTATTTATATATATATTACATGTATATATATTTCATTAGCAATAAAAACAATGAAATCTTGCAACAACATGGATGACACTGATGGTATTATGCTAAGGAAACAAGTCAGAGAAAGACAATACTGTATGATTTCACTTATATGTGGAATCTAAAAACAAAATAAATGAATAAGTAAAACAAAAACAGACCCATAGTTATAAACAACAAGATGATAGTTGCCAAAGGGGAAGGGGGTGGGGGAAGAAAATTTTTTTAAAAAACAATTGAAAAAATAAAATGTAGTATTACATTTTAAAAGAACTCAGTTATTAAAAAAAAAAAAAGATAATAAGAACATAAAATAAAATAAATATGTCTACTCTTCCACTTCTATTCAATATTGTTCTAGAGGTTCAAGCCAGGGCAGTTAAGTAAGAAAAACAAATAGAAGGCATCCAGATTGTAAAGAAAGAAGTAAAACTAACTCCATTTGCATATGACACGCGAAGCCTAAAACACCAATCAGAAAGAATACATGTACCCCCATGTTCATAGCAGCGCTATTTACAATAGCTAAGATCTGGAAACAGCCCAAATGTCCATCAGTAGACGAATGGATAAAAAAGCTCTGGTACATATACACAATGGAGTACTATGCAGCTTTAAGAAAGAACGATCTCTTATCCTTTGCGTCAACATGGGAGGACCTGGAAACTATTATCCTAAGTGAAACAAGCCAAGCAGAGAAAGACAAACATCATATGATCTCACTTATTTCTGGAATATAATGAACATAACAGTGTGAGGAGCAGGGTAGTCCCGGAGACGTGGAAGTGGGGTACAGGCTGTCATCTGCCAGAAGAGGGGGCGGGGGAGGGGAGCGATGAACACAGAACTTGTACGCATGTACTCATAACCAATGGACATGGACAACAAAACGGGGATGGGACAGGGAGGGAGGGGGAGGGGGGTGTCAATGGGGGAAAAAAAGGAGAATCATCTGTAACATAAGTAAATAAATAAAAAAATAAAAATAAAAAAAATAAAAAATAAAAAAAAAATAAATAAAAAAAATAAATAAATAAAAAATAAATAAAATAAAATTCCTAAGAAATCCAAACACCAAAAAAAAAAAACTATTAGAACTAATAAACAATTTAGATTGAATGCAAGCCCCATCAAAATCTCAGCTGTCTTTTGATCCTAAAATTCACTTAGAGATGTAAGGCACTCAGAATAGCCAAAACATTCTTGAAAATAAATAGCAAAATTAGAAGACTCATACTTCCTGATTTCAAAACTTACTGCTAAACTGTAGCAATTAAGACAATGCTATCCTGCCCTGGCCAGTTTGGCTCAGCAGTTGGAGCGTCGGCCTGCAGTACAGAGAGACCCGGGTTCGGTTCCCGCTAAGGGCATGTACCTCGGTTGCAGTTTGGCCCCGGCCCTGGTTGGTCGTGCGGGTGGCAGCCACTCGATGTGTCCCTTTCATGTCGATGTTTCTCTCTCTCTCTCTCTCCCTCCCACTCTATCTGAACAAAAAATGAAAAAAATGTCCTCAGGTGAGGATAAAAAAAAAAAAAAAAAAAAAAAAGACAATGCTATCCTGGCAAAAGGCCAGACATATAGGTCAAAGGGATTGAATGGAGAGTCTACAAATTAACTTTCACATTTATGGTGGATTTATTTTCAACAAGGCTGTCAGGACAACTCAATGGAGAAAGAGCAGTGTTTTCAACAGTGGCGCTGGGACAGCTGGTTATCCAAATGCAAAGGAATGAAGTTGGATCTTTACTTCACACCACATGCAAAAATTAACTCAAGATACCCTGGCTGGTGTGCATCAGTGGTTAGAGCGCCGATCCTTCGACCAAAGGGTCTCAGATTCAATTCCTGGCCAAGGGCCCTGGTCAGGGCATGTGTGGGAGGCAAACAATTGATACGTCTCTCTCACATCAATGTTTTTCTCTCTCTTTTATCCATTTCTCTCTATTTCTCTCTCTCTCCTCTCTTTCTGCCTCCTCCCTCCCTCTCTTCCACTCTCTCTAAAAATCAATGAAAAAAATTAGCTCCAGTGAGGGTTAAAAATAAATAAATGAAATTAACTCAAAATGGATCATATGTAAGAACTAAACTTATAAAACTCTTAGAAGAAAGCATGGGAGTGAATCTTTGTGCCCTGTACTACACAATGGCTTCTTAGGTATGACACGTAAGAAAGTACAAGCCGAAGAAACCTGAAACACCAATCAGAAAGAATACATGTACCCCCATGTTCATAGCAGCGCTATTTACAATAGCGAAGATCTGGAAACAGCCCAAATGTCCATCAGTAGACGAATGGATAAAAAAGCTGTGGTACATATACACAATGGAGTACTATGCAGCGTTAAGAAAGGACGATCTCTTATCCTTTGCGTCGACATGGGAGGACCTGGAAACTATTATCCTAAGTGAAACAAGCCAAGCAGAGAAAGACAAACATCATATGATCTCACTTATTTCTGGAATATAATGAACAATAACAGTGGGAGGAGCAGGGTAGTCCGGGGGACGTAGAAGTGGGGTACAGGCTGACATCTGCCAGAAGAGGGGGCGGGGGAGGGGAGAGATGAACACAGAACTTGTACGTATGTACTCATAACCAATGGACATGGACAACAAAACGGGGACGGGACAGGGAGGGAAGGGGAGGGGGGTGTCAATGGGGGAAAAAAGGAGAACCATCTGTAACATAAGTAAATTAATAAAAAAAAAAAAAAAAAAAGAAAAAAAGAAAGTACAAGCAGTAATAGAAAAAAGTGGATAAATGGGACTTCATCAAAATCAAAAGGTTCTGTGCTTCAAAGATACCATTAAAAGAATGAATATCAACCCACTGAAAGGGAGAAAATATATACAAATCATATATCTCATAAGATATTTGTACTAAGAATATATAAAGAACTCTTACAATTCAACAAGAAGACAAATACTCCAATTTAAAAATGGACAAAGGAAAAAGAGTCTCTATGATGCTTGCCAGTGCCAGAGAAATGGATGTTAATAAGCATAAATCTATTAAATATAGATATCATGCATTAAATGATTCTTGTTTTATAAAATTAAAATAAATAAGGACAAAGGATTTGAATTTGTCAAATTTCTCCAAATAAAAAGTACAAATGGCCAATTAGCACATGAAAAATGTTCAACATGCTTAGTCATCAGGAACGTGCAAATCAAAACCACAATGAGAACCACTTTCTCTAGGATGGTTATAACAAAAGAAAATAAACAGACAATATCAAAATATTGAAAGAAATGAGAGAAAGGTGAACCCTTGATATGTTGGCGGTGAGCCTGTAAAATAAAAGAGCCACTTTGGAAAACAGTTCGGTAGCCTCCCATAAAGTTCAACATAGAATTACCATGTGATCCAACAACTGCCCTAGGTATATAAATTAGAAAGCATAGTTCCACACACAAGCCTGTATATGAATGCTCACAGCAGTATTATTTGCAATAACCAAAGAATACTAAATAACAATAACCAAAGAAACAACCCAAAAAGCACACAACAGTTGAAAATTTCTGTTAACTATAGTATCAGTTCGGATCCTACAATAAACAAAAGCCAAAACATGACTAGATATAGAAAAGATGTATTAGGGCAAATGCTCGTGAAAGGTAGAGGGAGCCCTGGCCAGGTGTCTCAGTCGGTTGGAGAGCATGCTCCCTGGGCACCCAAAGGTTTCATCCCTGGTCGGGGTGCATATGGGATGCAACTGATTGATGTTTCTCTCTCACATCGATGTTTCTCGCCCTCTAAAATCAATACAAACATATCCTCAGGTGAGGATTGTTTTAAAAAGGTAAAGGGAGCCCTGCTTAGAGCGCCGGCCGGCGGACAGGAGAGTCCAGGGTTCAGTTTCCTTAAGGGCACGTACCTCGGTGCAGTTTGTCCCCTGCCCGGTTGGGGTCGTGTGGGTGGCAGCCATTCAATGTGTCTCTCTCACATCAATGTTTCTCTCTCTCTTCCTCCCTCTCTCCCTCCCGCTCTATCTGAAGATAAATGCAAAAATGTCCTCTGGTGAAGATAAAAGATAAATAAATAAATAATAAAAAGGTAAAGGGAAATAGGCAAGTCACCCACACAAGACCGTCCATTTACACAAAGCTGCCACAGAGGAGAGGGCCGGGAAACCCACCTGCGGGCTCACAGACTGGCTCGGGAACATGAGCACAAGGAGAGGGTAAAGAGGCCACAGGCCTCAGACCGGGGGCAGGATTCACAAGCAAGGGAACTAACTGACCTCCAAGTCTTGTCTCCCCGCCGCAGGATGAGTGGGTCACCACACCCACCGCCAGACTTCGAGCTCACACGGAGGCTTTAAAGGGGTGTCATGTCCGTCTTCCCGATGATCTCAACACCGCCACCACGCTGCTCTCTCAAGGCTGCGCCCTTGGAAGTCACTCCCGCTGGGGGAACCACAGGGAGAACTTCCGGTCCAATCCAGGGGAGGGGGGAGGAGCCTCGGATTGCCCGGATGCAGCTCTCAGGTCAGCCTGCGGTCACATCCTCCCCATGACCTCTCCCAACACTTCATCCCCCACTTCCACAACGTGCCCTGGGCGGTCAGCAAAGGGTGTCACTAGCATGAAGGGGGACCGTTTGGCGGCATTCTGGCTGCATTGGAGGGAGATACAACAGCAATCGTAAAGGCACATTCAAGAGAAAACACAGATTAAGATAATAATTCCCAAAGTAAGCAACAGTTTTTTCCACCAAGAGCCCCATGATCTGAACCACTGATTGATCAAGTCCCCTTGGCTGGGGGTCGGATTGCTCAGGGCGTTCACCTGTGTTCCATGTGGCCTTACTAAAGATGATGCATGAGCAGACCCACCAGGTCTGCACACAACACCCTGCTGGGATCCTGGCACAGGTGCCTCCTATTTTGCAGGACACTGTTCTCAGGAGAGACACCAGTAAAGGCTTTGCTGGCTATCACGTAAGGCCTGCTGGGTGACTTTAGGAAGGGCTTCTGCGTGTCCTGTGACCTCCAGGCCAATGGAGGGAACTAAGATGGCAGCCAAATCATCGTACGTGGAAAACAGAATGTGTCCTTGAGGAGAGGGAGGTTGGCAATGTGTTACCATGGGGTGGATTTTCCTCTGTGCCCAGAGGAAACCCAGGGTGCAGTGGCCCAACCACCCAGGAAAAAGCCACAGCCAAAGGTTGGTGCCATACAACTACTGGGTCACCTTGGCAGCTCCCCAGTATATACCTGGGCAACACGACCAGTCAGTGCCAGACCAGTCACTGTCCTTTCATGTCACAGATGGCTACACAGTTCTGACAATATCCAACCATATCCCTGGTGCAGTTGGGTTGGTTTTGTTGAGAGTGATTTTTTTTCTGTTCCCATCATAGGGGTACCCAGGTGCTCAAACGTCCATAATCCAGGGTGAAAAACATGAACCCAACACAAATCTAAGCAGAGCCACGTGTGGCTATGATGGTTGTGTTTCTAGGAGACTCCTGGTCAGCAGTTTGAGGAGCTGTGTGTGTAAGTTTGAGTGACAGTGTAAGAAGACCCAGGCCCAGGTATTGATAGTGTGCCAAAGGCCAGGTTTCTGGATCAGTACTGATAATATCGGGTGAATTAAGAGTCACCACTGGCTGTTCCTCTTCATTCCTGTCCCTATCCAGGTGGTGTCAGTGTTGGATGAATAGTGACCGCAATGTATGTGAGTGGGTTGCCCCAACTAGACCCATCTGTATACCAGGCATCAGCATGAATTTCCCCCATTCCCTCTCTACAAGCCACAGAAAAAGGCAGAGGGATCTGGAGGATCTACAGGCCTAGTAGCACCCACGTTTCTAGAGAGAGTGGACAGGGTGCTCCTCTGCTGCAAATAGGCATGGCACTTAGTCAACATGAGAGTCTGAGCCATGGCAGAGGTGCCTGGACGGGACACCCTACCCTTGATAGGAAGAAAGCTCTCACCAGCATATGCTATTCCTTTGTGAAAGGCTTACCTGGAGGAGCGCTATGTTCACTGTTAGGAGCTGTTGCTCTATGGGAGTATATCAGATTTCTGCCCCCTTCAGGAGCTGGGACCAAAATCCTAGAGGTACTCTCTCTTTCTGTTGTCTCTGCCACAGTACCCACCTCATGCCTTCTAGAGCCACAGACACATTAACTCAATGGCAGCCCTGCCTGGGGGATGCCCAGGGCTTTCATCTGTTTCACTAGTATTCTGCCCTCTCAAAGGCAGCTTGTGGCTCTGATCTCCAGTCCCACGTGTGCCCTTTCTTCACCAAATCGCCATCATCTCTGTCTTGGACTATGACCACGCTCCTGGCTGGTCTCCCTTCCAATCCTTTCTGCTCACAGCAATCAGAGTGATCTTTTGAAATGAAAATTTCATCATGTCTCAGCCCTTCCTTACACCTCTCAGTAGCAACTCACTGCTTTTAGGATTAAAAAAGTAAAAAACTTAGCATGGCCTTTAAGACTTCACTCTTTGGCCTCTACCTACCTCTCTGGCTCAGTCACACCTCTCTCTCCATCATTCTCTGAGCTCCAGCCCATTGGCCTTTCAATTTTCCAAATGTGCCATTTGCATTCCCACCTCCAGGCCTTTGCACATGCCATTGCTCTAGACTGGAACACTCTTCCCTATGTTTTTATTTAGTAAATTCTGACTCTTTCTCCCTATAAGATCCATGGGAAAAAAGGGACCATGGCTATTTGGTTCCTCATTTAGATCTTAAATTTAAGCCCAGAACATGGTAAAGTACAAAACATTAGTTATGTCAACTAACAAACACTTTGCTAACATGAATGACAGGTTAGCTATAAGATACACCACAGGAATGGGTGATTCCAGGTTGCAGCTTCCCACCCCATAACCATCTATTCCCCAGAGGCTAAGCCCCTCAGCTCTAACTTCAGGCTCAACCCCATTCCCATCTTTCACGAAGTGGTTCTCAATCCCAGACAGACATCCCAAGTGGTTTTCAACCCTGGGAGCTTGTAAAAAATCACCTATGCCTGGGCCCACTCCCAAGCATTCTGATTTAATTTCCTGAGTGCTGACTTCATGCCTGGCCCTGGCCTCAGGTTGCTGCCAGTCTGCTAAGCATCCAACACAACCATGTCTCCTTGTCTGTGTTGCATACTCACAACTGTAAACCTACTTTTGCCACACCCTGGATGTTTCCTACCTTACAATGAGAAAACAGGCAGAGAGGTGAAGTGACTTTCCCGAGGTTGCACCCCAGAAGGTGACAGAACCCAGGCTCAAAACCAAGTCTGCATGCAGCTGATGTTCATGCTTTTCCTCCCGTTTTATGCGTTCAACTAGTCTTTATTGAGCACTGATTATGTACCAGTCCCTGGAGGTACCAGGATGAACTGCAGGGCTACTCTTAGCACATAGCAGTGCTCATTGTTTGTTGAATGAATATTGAATCAAGGAGCTCAGAGCCCACAGACACAAAAGACATGTGCAATAGAATGATGAAAGGCTGTGATCCCCAGTGCAGCACGGAAAAGCTGAGTTTTCTTTGAGTACATCAGGGAAGTCTTTACACCATAGTTAGTTTCTGCCAAACCAGAAAGAGGAAATGAGTTCTAGGCAGAGGGAACAAGAGGAAAAAGCACAGAGGTGTGAAACATTACATTATCTGGAAGTTATACTACTTTTTTTTATCCTCACCCCAGGACTTTTTTTTTTTTTTTTTTTTTTTTTTTTTGCATTTATCTTCAGATAGAGCAGGAGAGAGAAACATCGATGTGAGAGAAACACATCAAGTGGTTGCCACCCACACAACCCCAACTGGGGGCCGGAGACAAACTGCAACCCAGGTACGTGCCCTTAGCACGAACCGAAACCGACCTCTCTTGTCCGTGGGCCTACACTCTAACCCCTGAGCCAAACCGGCCAGGGCTACACTACTTTTTTTAAAAGATGTTTTTATTGATTTTAGAGAGAGGAGGGAGAGAGAGAGGAATGATTGATTGCCTCCTGCAGGCCAGAGCCCTGCAACCCTGGCATGTGCCCTGACCGGGAATTGAACTGGTGCATGGGACCATGCTCAACCAACTGAGCCACACCAGCCAGGGCTGGAAGTTACACTGCTTTTGATTGCCTGAAAGTTGCTTCCTTCCAGTATTGAGGCAAGACATATGGTTCCATTCAGTTAAACGCCAGCTGTGTGCCAGGGCCTGGATGCGATGCTTTTCGTGCATTATCTCATTGAATCCTTGCAGCTTCTTTTTCTCCTGACACAGGTGAGAAAATTGAGGCTCAGAGAGGTGAGAAGTCTGGCCCAGGAACACATTCAGATCTTTCTTTCCACTCCTCGCTGTCGCCCGAAGATACCAGCCACTGCTGCACGCTCCTTTCCCAGGTCTTACTCCAGTGAAAGATGTCCTTCCAGAGCACATCGAGACCCACAGGAGTTACCCTTTAGATCAGGAGACTTTCTGCCCCTTCCATTGTCTCCTTTCCTCCTTGGGAAACTGGAAGGGAGACTGCTTATGTAGTCACGGATTTTCCAGTCCTTGGCCACACACCATAATCCCATTTGTCATTCATTCACTTAACAACTATTTACTGAGCACATACTGTGTGCCAGGCAATGTTTTCAGAACTAATTCAATATTGAATACAAAAGTGAATTAGATAGGCAAGACTCCTGGGCTGGTGAAGATTAAATTGTGTGATGCCTCAGAGTTAGAAACAAAGGTTTAAGAGGTTATATCGCTGGTCCAAGGTCACAGCAATTCTGTTACCCAGCTAAGTCTGAAACCCAAGTATAGCTGATTTCCAAAACAAATCGCTTTCTCCTCCGAGATGATCATGACCTTTCTCTCATCTCCCTCTTGCTTTGCTTCTCCTCAGTCTCTGTTCAGCAGGATGACTCCAGAGAACGTCACCTGGGCCAGGGTGGTCCCTGCTGAATTCATCCTCCTGGGCATCACAGATCGCTGGGACCTGCGCCTGACCCTCTTCCTGATCTTCCTGCCCATCTACCTGGTGAACCTGCTGGGCAATGTGGGCATGGTGCTGCTGATCTGCGTGGATGCCCGGCTCCACACGCCGGGCATGGACTTCTTCCTGTACTATGTACTTCTTCCTGGCCAACCTCTCCCTGCTGGATGCCTGCTATTCCTCCGCCATCGGCCCCAAGATGCTGGTGGACCTGCTGCTGCCCCAGGCCACCATCCCTTATGCAGCCTGTGCCCTCCAGATGTTTGTGTTTGCCGGGCTGGCTGATGCCGAGTGTTGCCTGTTGGCAGCCATGGCCTACGACCGCTACGTGGCCATCAGAAAGCCTCTTCTCTACGCAACGGCCATGTCACCCCGACTATGCCTGACTTTGCTGGGAGCATCAGGCCTGGGTGGCTCAGTGAGTGCCATTGTCCACACGACCTTCACCTTCCGCCTGAGCTTCTGCCGCTCCCAGGAGGTCAACAGCTTCTTCTGCGATATCCGTCCACTGCTGGCCATCTCGTGCGACGACACCAGCCTCAGTGAACTCCTCCTCTTCGCCTACAGACCCAGGTGAAGGGAGAAGTATAAGAAAGTGAGGCGAGTGAATTGTAAGATGTGATCAGAAATCAGTAAGTGACAGGAAGTGGACAATCTGCATCTGGCAGGGCATGTTGGGACCCTGATGTATAAGTTCTGTGTTTTCATGAATTAAGAAGAGTAAAAGATCTGAAGATGGTGGCTTCCCTAGTTGTAACCACAGGGATGGGTATTGTCTAACAAGGAAAGAAAGGTCTGAGGTTGGGTTCAAAGGTTATGACACTCCCTTTTGTTGGAGGATAGAGTCATAAACCCACAGCTACTAAACCAGCAGATGTATCGAAACTTGGAAGGGGTGGAGCAGAAGGTGCCAATGTTGAGATACTCTGAGTAGTTGTCCTTCAGAGAAATGGAGGCATTAAGGGGAGGCCTAAGCAAAGTGCTATAGGTTCAAGGGGAAAACTGGACCCTGGTGTCCTGCCTGGTACTCTGTCGTCAGTGCTACATGGGATGACATCTCCTAGGTGAGCCCCCAGAAAGGTTTGAAGAGCCAGGGACAGAAAAGTATTGTCTGTTTCCAACACCTATGCCAGGCTGAACAGATGCTACGCTATACCCAGAGTCAAGGAGAGGGATGCGGGCCACTTAGAAAGGGAGAACACTTGTAATTCCTCTGGATCCTTGGAGACAATCTTGCACTAAGTTAATAGATATTTGTTTTCTTACTCTCTCCCTCCTCTAGCACCAGAGACTGAGTGACACAGTCTCAGAGGACAGTCCCATGAGGGAAGCAGGGGATATGAGTATCTGTACCTGTGAAGGAGAATAAGAATCCAAGGAAGGAAGCATTCAGATTCCTGAAACATTAGGAGATTTTCATCAGGTACCTTTTCTGCATGCTGTCTCTTGGCAGAGTTTTGACTTCTTTTTGAGTAATCATTCCACGGAGCATAAAGAGGGAAGTGGAATGAAGAAAATACATGAGGCAAGAGCTCCATGTCCTTTCCAGGTAAGACATCAACTTTGAGAACGCCTGATGAGAAGGTAGGAATATCTGATCTCAGAGAGGTGATTAGTCCTCACTGGACACTAAATAAGAGAGCTAACTTAGGTTCATGCTAAATGTTGATGTTTTTTCACCTGTACCCTAACGTTGAATCTTCCTTCAACCTAGTTTACTTGTGAGGCACAGTCCTCAGACCTAAGGATATAAATACCAGCCAAAAAGCACGGAAGTTTGGGAGAGAACTTTCTCACGCAAGTTCCCTCCCTTTCCACTTTCCCTTCCTCTATCTTCCTTTTCCCTAAACTGTTTACGTTCAATTCAATGTTCTTTAAATGACTTTCTTGCTTCCATTGTAGCTGTGGAAAGAAGCATCCTGACTTAAAATGATGGTTATTCATCAACCACAAGCTAGGTGAGAGAGCTATCTCATGATTATCTAGATGGGGGTTAGCCACCGATAATCCCTGATCTGAACCTGATTCACAGCCCGCATCTGTGGCGCCTGTGACTATTGGCCCAGAATAAAGAAGCAGAAAAGAAAATCAAGCTCTCCATCTTAGTCTCTTTTTCTCCACTCTCCCTCCATCTCGAATCTGTTTCTCTAGATCTCTACCTCAAAGATTTAAACAGAACAACTTAAAACACACTTTCGGCTCTGATTTTTCCATATTCGGGAAGAAGAACATTGGAGTAAATGCTCCATTAATAACAGCTCAGTGTAAGAACAAGATGAAAATATACTCATTCCAGATGACAAGAATTATTTATTGACAGTGTTGTTTATCTGTAGGTGTATATGTGTCCATGGAGATGTGTAACCTGACAAGACTCCCTGAATTCATCCTCTTGGGACTCTCCTCTCGCCCTGAGGACCAGAAGCCACTCTTTGCCCTCTTTTTTATCATGTACCTGGTCACCTTGATGGGAAATCTGCTCATCATCTTGACCATCCGCTCTGATCCTCAACTCCAAACCCCCATGTATTTTTTCCTGAGCGTCTTGTCCTTTGCTGATATTTGCTACACAACAGTCATAGTCCCCAAGATGTTAGTGAACTTCTTATCAGACACAAAGACCATTTCCTATGCTGAATGTCTGGCACAGATGTATTTCTTCCTGGTCTTTGGAAATGTGGACAGTTATCTCCTGGCAGCCATGGCCATTGACCGCTATGTCGCCATTTGTAACCCTTTCCACTATGTCACGGTTATGAACCACAGATGCTGTATGTTGCTACTGGTCTTCTCCATAGCTTTCTCCTGCCTCCACTCCCTCCTCCATGTTCTCCTGGTGAATCGACTCACCTTTTGTGCATCAAACATTATCCATCACTTCTTTTGTGATGTCAACCCTGTTCTGAAACTGGCCTGCTCTTCTACCTCTGTCAATGAAATTGTGGCCATGACAGAAGGGTTGGCCTCAGTGATGGCCCCATTTGCCTGCATCATCATTTCTTACCTGAGGATCCTCATTGCCATCCTCAGTATTCCTTCAGCTGCTGGAAAACGCAAAGCCTTCTCCACCTGCAGCTCCCATCTCACTGTGGTGACTCTGTTTTATGGGAGTATTAGCTATGTCTATTTCCAGCCATTATCAAGCTATACTGTCAAGGACCGAATAGCAACAATCATCTACACGGTACTGACATCAATGTTGAACCCATTTATCTACAGTTTAAGAAACAAAGACATGAAGCGGGGCTTAGAGAAACTGATAAGCAGGATTAAGTCTGAAATGGATAGGCTTTCTACTGCAACAACCAACAAAATTCATGGACCCTAACTGCAAGGTATGGGTGTGTGTGTTTGCACACACACAAACACATGCACCAGCACCTGAGGCAAGTCTTTGGTGCAGAAATGCTCCGTCGTCATTGTAGCTGCACCCCGTGGTTTTCTACCCAGTGGTCTCTGTCATGCCGTGGCAGGACAGTTCCACTCATGTCTTAGTACCTAGACTGTGATTGTAGACTCACCCCATAATATCTCTCCATTCCAGAAAATCACATTTTCTTTACTCCTTCCATCTTTATTTGGAATCTTCCATATTTCCATCTACTTATAAATTCAGCCCAGTTTGGGCACTGAATATCCAGAACATTTTTGTACATATCTATATAGAAATCTATTTATGTGCAGAGATGTTTTTGCACACCCAACCATCTATTCTCTTTGAATCTACTAGAAAATTTTTGCAGGTGTGTGTGTGTGTGTGTGTGTGTGTGTGATCTTCCTATCAAACTAGCAGCTTCCCAATGTAGAGTCTTTTCCCAGATCATGCCATCATAGAACTACAGTCCTTTTCTTTTCATTCTCTCAACAGCTGGATATCCTGGGCTCTGGTCATTAGATCCCCAACAGCTGACATCAATCACCCAGTTGACTGTTAGTGAGCCAACTGTATGCCTCTACACATGTTTTGGTCTCTGTTCTTCCTCCCCTTCCTGTGCTCTGGGTTCATTCATCACCTGACTCTCCCTGGGGCCACTTGACTGTGTGCTCTTCTCTCTCGAGATGCCTGTATTTCCATGTCTCTTATCTCTGTCTTTTTTTTTTCTTTAGAATAAAGATTTATTCTATATAATCAGAAATGTTTCCTATGGCCACTGGAGTAGAGTAAAAGAAAATGTAAGTCGACTACTAGTAAGAAGCTTTGTTTAGAATGCCTGATATAAAAGAGGCTTCAGTTTCGTTGGAGAATGAGTTATATAGCAACACAGTCTGATGAATCACTTTACCTTGTGCTGTGAAGAAAAACAGCACTTTAATGTGATTCTCTCTCTCTTTCTCTCATGGTGTTTGTATTTTAATAGATGGAAATGTCTAAGTCAAACAAATAAATTTCTCGTGGGAGTTTAGACAAGGAATAAATGGATGATTTTAAAGTTTTTAAATGATAGAATAAGGAGTCTTTAACCTCCTTTCATTGTGCCTCAATCATCCCTCATCTAGGGCAAGGCAAAGTCTGCCTATTCTGATCATTTAATAAGGACTTCCTGAAATGCTATAGCAAAAAATATTTTCCCTATCTCTGGGCTGAATGAAGAAAGATGAAAAAAGATGAACTACAATGTCTGCTATGGGCATGGGAGCAAAAAGTACTAGTACATATCACAAGTGAATTTTCACAGTTCCCATAAGTCTCAAGAACCATAAAAATAAGCTAAAAAAAAAAAAAAAAGAATTGAGTAGCTACTCAATAAAAATTTGGTAAAAGGAAAAATGCAAATTGGGCATGCAGACATGCAACTTTGTTTCTGTAACTTCATTTCCACAGTTTAATTTTATTTTTGGTTTTGATCCCTCAGTCTACCTAATTGTAACTCAATTCTTACTTTTCTCAACCCAATCCAATAATTTCGCAGTGACTTTAGATTTATAATTTAGCCCCTTTCTTCATTCTCCACCTCTCATAGTTATCAGTGCTTCTTCCAAGTCCTGTTTCTAACTCTCAGTGTTTATACTACTTCCCCCTGATGTCTCCAAAAACAGAGTAGTTCTTTTTTTTAGAGTAGTCTATATTTTGACCCTATACTGGAACCCGTTTCTAATATCTGATCTTATTCCATTCATTTGGCACCATGGATGATGGGTCGGGCTTGCTTTTGAGATTGGTGACTGGCTTTCATTACACCTTCTATTCTGCAATGATGATCCAATGGAGATATCATCCTTAGCCATCATGAAGTGGTTTTTGCCAGATCCCTTTGATGTTAGTCTCCTCTCTTCTCCCCACCAACCTGGCTTTTGTCTCACTCATTCATTAAAATTGAATGAGCCACTCTAGGCCCTTGGAAAACCTTTGGATTACCTCCAGGAAAATCCCAAGGGCAATATCCAGTCCTGTTGTTGTCCACAAATCCAATGTCACTGTTTTCTATTGTCCTTTCTAATTCCAATAGCATAAAGAGCACCAACAAGTACAGCCTCATCTTGGGCACAAGGCACTCATCTAGTCTACTCTCAGATTCACTGACTTACATACAAGTCCTTCCAAGAGCCTCTCCAGCATTATCTAAACCGGTTCCTTTGCTTTGATTTCTCTTTCAATTCTCCTCTGGGTTATGTGTGGGTCTCAAGTGATGACTCAGAAAAGAGATGTATTTGCTTTCCAACACATTGGGGTAAGACTGATTTGTGGCCCCTTCCCCCACCAAAAAAAATTCATAATTTAAATCCTAACCCCCAGTATCTCACAATGTGACTTCTTTGAAGATACGGTCTTTAAAAATGTAATTAAGTTAAAACTATTTCATTAATCCAAATAGCTGGTGTCCTTATAAAAATAGGTTAGGTCACAGGCACACAGAGAAAAGACCATGTGAAGACACAGGGAGAAGAAACTCTAAGAGAGAGGCCTCAGAGGAAAAACCCTGCAATACTTTGGTCTCAGACTTTTAGCCTCCAGAATTGTGAGAAAATAAGTATCTATACTTTAAGTGACCATTCTGTAGTACTCTGTCATGGCAGCCCTAGAAAGCTAACACAATATCTTTGATACTTTTCCTGTTAAGAAATAAAAAAGTAAATGGTGCTTAATGTCTCCAATATTTAATCTACCACATATGCTAGCCACCTATCTTCCATTCTGGCTATAAAATCCGTTCTGAAAACCTGAAAGTCTGATTCATAGAGGGAATATAAAATTGAGGACTTTCGCATTACTTCTAGCTTGCCTAGAAGTAAAACCTAGAACTCAACTAGTGAGAGATTGGGGTGCAAAGGTCAACATTAGAACAGAAAGAAAAGTGAACCATGATTTAAACAGAAGCCTCAAGTTGGTAAAAAAAAAAAAAAAAAAATTAGTGCCACAGGACCTTTGAATCTGTCCCTGCCATCAATCCCATGAGTTATGTGGGAAATATGAGAGGATCTTGCTTAGACCTTCCTGCTAAGCTCTGTCAGGGCAGAAGCTATAATAGCTCCTGATTTCAACAAAGGTAATGTTAAAGCTGAGTACTCAGTCTCTTCCTGGTAATATTTTACTTTACCTGACTTGAATTTAACTAAATTGCTTTTCCATTTCTTTCTAACATTTGTAATTAGTCTACTACATATGAGAGTCTATTTTAAGAAGTTATTCAAAGAAAAACAAAGATAACAACTTCGGATGCACTGCTAGGATGGACCAAAATAATGGGCAGGGGAAATCAAGTACAACCAAGACTGAAAAAGAAATTTGGGAATAGCAAATTATTCTAAATCAATTTGGCTACAACATCTGGCTTACTGGCTGTTGGTCAACCTCTCTACTTGGGTTATACAAGAGGGAGCATGGGTGCTGTGTATGAGTTTCTGCACAGGGTTTCTCTCTCTGCTGAGGATGTCAGGCAAGATCATTCTGCTCAGAAGAAACTGTGGGTAACTGAGGGGCTCAAACTTATCCTCAACGCACTCTCGATGAGTTTTAAAGGAAAGAGGAGTCATGAGATGACATAAGGCTGGAGGCTATGAGGCTGAAGGTGCCCATGGAATTCCCGGCACTGGGCTGACCAAAGTGCACCTGGTAACAGGACTTCCAGTGGGAAGCATCCTGTTGTGCCAGAATGGCAACGAAATTCCAAAGCCAAGGATGAAGGTTCGAATCCCTACATTCTAAAGAATGCTTGAGCACTTGAAATCTAGGCCCCACTCCTCGGGCTTTGGGGAAGGTGTTAGCATAAGCTCTGCTACCACCAGCCGCCACTCGGCCTCCTGCTTCCCCAGTCAGTGTATGAAGAGGGACAGAGGGAGGAAGGACATCAGCCTTTCAGTGACAGGGATTGTTTGCCCTCCCCAAAACCAAGAAGGAATCTCCTTAAAAGTCATTTGAGACATTAGTGATGAATGCAAGATGGGGACACTGGCATGAACTCCTCAACTGGATGGCTTCTAGTTACTAAACTTACAGATCTACCTGCTGGCAATCTTCACCCAATAATACAGTACTCTAAAGCCAAAAGTACAAATGTAATTACACATAATAAATATTAGCCCAGAAAACTGAGAGAAATGTGGAAAAAACAGATGCATCTTTGGGGAAGCTTGGGAGGAGTTAAGGAATGAGTAATATTTGAGGAACAAATAAAAGGGCATGAGGGCAGATTCAAAGAAGAGGTCTCAGGACCCACTACACACCAGTCTGGTCTATTGCAGTCTGGTGTGGATTGGCCAACAGTCAATTAGCTGGTTGACATCACATGTTTACGATCACTGTTTTGTCTATAACATAGGCTGTGCAGAGTCCAAGGATTCTCTTGATGACCTGCAGAAAGTCTTTTTTAATTTGGTTTTGTCCTTCTCATCAGCTACTCTATGCCCCACTCCATGTCTTTATTCCTGAGACTGTGGGTAAATGGGTTCACCAAGGAGGCCATTGTGGTTTAGATCACTGTCACAACTCCATCCCCAACAGTGTGGCTGAACAGTAGCCTGAAATGGACATAAGTGATACTCCCATAGAACATCTTACAATTCAGATATGGAATTCGTAGGTAGCGATGCTTTGCATTTCCCTATAGCTAAAGAGCAATGAGGATTCACAGATCAGAGATGATGATGCAAGTAAAGGGGTCATCACAGCAGCTTGAACCTATGTCATTCCCACAATTTCACTGATACAGGTAGAAAAGTATGGCAATGTCCGCACTGGATTGATATCACGTAAAAAAAGATAAATGAGGGGGGAAGGGAGATATCTGTAATACTTTCAACAATAAAAAATGAAAATAAATGTTACCATGGGAAAACAAATAGAAAATATTCACCTGAGTTCTCCCTTCCAGCTTTCAGAACTTAAGAAATAAATATTTGTTATTTATTTTTAAAATGATAAATGAGACTGGAAGTGCAGAAGGTAAATCAATCCACCAGTAGGAACTGCAGGAAAGTGTGGAGCTTAGAGATGGAGCAAGAGATGGCCCAGCAGAAGATGGTACTGGTGGTGAATGTGATGGTGATGTGACGGGAAAACTCACATATAGACACATTGCAATCAACGGCCATGGCTGTCAGGTGGTAACTGTTTGTGTCTCCAAAAGCCAAGAAGAAATACATCTATGTCAAATACTCAGCATAGGAAATGAATGGTCTTTGTCTCTAATAAAAAGTTTACTTGCATCTTGGGGGTCATGGCTATCATGGAATAAAGAGCAAATGACTGGATGCTCAAGAAGAAAATATGGGGGTCTGGAGTCAAGAGTCAGAGGGAGTGGCCAGAATGATTAACAGGTTCCCCACTAAAGTAATGAGGTACATAATCAGGAAGAGGGCAAACAGTGGCTTCTCATTCTCAAACTAAAAAGAGGATCTCCGGAGGATGAATTCAAAGTGGATGATTAAGTTGCTCCTTCCCATTGGCTTGAATTCTCTTGTAGATATGTAAACAACTTTTAAAATGGTGCCAGATTAAATTCTTAGCAATTAAGTCCCAAGAAAAACATGTAAGACTACACATTTCTCTGTTTCCCCACCAACACTATAATCTCAGTCAATCTGATGTTGGACAGGGGCATTTTGGTGCATTTCTCCCTACCGCTGCAGCAAAGCATCTTTTACTATCTTTACTGGGTATTTGCATCTCCTCTCCCTTAAATTGCTTAATTAAGTATTTTACCCCTCCAGGGAGGTATTTGTTGTCATTCTCTTAACAAATGGTAGGATCTCTGTAAATTGAGGATATTAGCCATTTGTTTGCTATATGTATTTACAAGTATTTTCTCCAAATAAACTATTTGCCTTCAGCTTCAATTATAAAATCAGCATTTCTTTTTTACTTTCCATATGGTCTAATTTGTTCATCTTTTCTTTCATATTCTGAGTAAGAAGGTATATGTTATATAAAGAATATTAAAATTTTATTCTAGAATTTCATTATTTTAATTTTAGATCTATATTTCAATCAGTCTGGAATATATTTATTTATATATAATGTTTATATATCCATCTTCCAGATGCCAAGATTATTTATTTAATAAAACACACATTTCTCACTGAATTAAAAAGTCATCAGGATCATATAAGTTCCAATAAATACTTGAATCTATTTCCGGACTCCTTATTCTGTTCCACTAATTTAACTGTTTCTATATGTCAAACTATAATGTTTGATAGCCATAGCTTTTTTGTTTTGTTTTGTTTTGTTTTTATCCTCACTTGAGGACATTTTTTCATTTTTTGTCCAGATAGAATGGGAGGGAGAGAGAGGAAGAGGGAGAGAGAGAAACATCGACGTGAAAGGGACACATCGAGTGGCTGCCACCCCCATGACCAACCAGGGCCGGGGACAAACTGCAACTGAAGTACATGCCCTTAGCGGAAACCGAACCCAGGTCTCTCTGGACCGCAGGCCGACGCTCTAACCGCTGAGCCAAACCAGCCAGGGCGATAGCCATAGCTTTTTAAAAACACATACTAAAATAATAGTAAAGTAATTCCTCTTTCTTTTAATCCTACTTTTTAAAACTCTTATTGATATTTTTTTAATATATTTTTTTTATTTATTTATTATTAATTTATTTTTGTTACAGATGTTTCTCCTTTTTTCCCCATTGACACCCTCCTGATAATTATCACACATTTGTTTCTTCATGTTAACTTTTAAAAAAGTGATAAACATCCTTATTTTTTTTTTATCAATTATTCTTATATGTGGTAACATACATAAATTACGGGATTAAATGGACTGTGTATAGCCCTGGTCAGTTTGTCTCAGCTGTCAGAGCGTCAGCTCGAGGACCAAAGAGTCACAGGTTTGATTCCCTGTCAAGGACACATACCTCAGTTGGGGGTTTGATCTCCAGCCCTGTCAGGGTCATGTGGGAAGCAACCAATCAATGTGTCTCTCTCACATCGATGTTTCTCTTTCTCTCCTTCCCTCCCGCCCTTCCACTCTATCTAAAAATCAATGGAAAAAATGTCCTCGGGTAAGGATTTAAAATAAAAATAAAAAATAAAAATAAATGGACTGTGTATAAAGTGCTTAGACCAGCACCTGGCTTATAATAAGCATCCAGTAAATATTGTTGTTTTTGTTGTTGCTGCTACTTATCTGTCCCTTTCATATGCATAACGTGATAAGATAGAAGACTTGGATTTGATCATAAGAAGATGAGTTAGAGTTGCCTCATCCAGAGCTTGCTTTGTTGAAAGCTATTTAAACATAACTAGTTTAGAAACAGAAAGAATCTTCTGCTAGCTCTCCAGACTTCTCTGCATTCGAAGTCTGTGCCCAAAGTCAGATAACAATTAAGTGTTGCTTTGCTTTCACTTTGTCAATTTTTCTTGGGCAGCTGAATCTTAGAGTAAGATCCAAATTTTCCTGAATTCTCTGGCCATAATGCCCTCTCATAATTCCCATCATGTGGTGAGCCAGCATACACCACTGTCCCCTGATATCTGCATGGGATTGCTTCCTGGACCAAGAATACCAACATCCTTGGATGCTCAAGTCCCTTATATAAAACGGTGTAGTATTTGTATATAACCTATGCACATCCTCCCATATACTTTAAATCATCTCTAGATTACTTATAATACCTAATACAATGAAAATGTTATGCAAATGATGGTATACTAGTTATACCATTATACTAGTATTGTTTTGGGAATGACAAGCACAAAAGTCTGTGTAAATTCAGTGCAGACACAACTAATGTAGGCCTAACTACATAGTACACATCATTAACAAGGTAACGTTTCTTTTTAATATAGTCAATCCACAGTTGGTTGAATCTGTGGATACAGAACCCATGGATACAGAGGGACAACTGTACTTTTCATCATACATTTTAATAAATTTAAAGATGCCAACACATGTACACGAGGTTATCATGATAATAGATTTGGTAGCACAAATCAATCATCTACAATTCTGATTGATAGAAATTAATGGCCTCCTTTTAACGATAAGGAAAATGAAGTTCAAGGAGGTGAAGTGACTTATCCAAAGTCACCAGCCGGTAAGTGGTCAACAGAATTCAAAGTCAAAATTAACTAACTCTAAATCACAAATGCCTACCCAAACACCATGGGGAGAAGCGGGAGCTGTCTGAAGCTACATTTTAACCTGTGTGAGGATATCACCAAGGGCAGCCATGACCTTCCCCACGGTCCCTTCTTGGCTCCTATTTCAGAATTCTGAGCCAGATAAGCCCATGTTCTCTGACCAGGAGACTGACACTTTTGCTCTCAAGATAAAGCATGCTTCTCTGAGTAGTCTGTTTCTCTGACCAGGGGCTGTGTTGAGATCAGTTGTGACCATGGTTATGCTGAGACTGACTTAATGTACTAGGAGACAGCAGGTTTAATTCCCAAAGACAAGCCGAACTTTTGCCCCTGGATTCTATGAAATTCATCTGTGAGAGCTGCCCTGAGTGGTTAATTATCATCAAAGTAAAGGAGCCTGGAGGATCACCAGCAAGAGCTCCCCAGAGCCTCGTTAAGAAAGTTGAAATTGGCCTTGGCCGGTTTGGCTCAGCGGTTAGAGCATCAGCCTGCAGACCAGAGATTCCCCAGGTTCGGTTCCCACTAAGGGCACGTACCTCAGTTGCAGTTTGTTCCTGGCCCCAGCGGGGTCGTGTGGGTGGCGACCAGTTGATGTGTCTCTCTCATATCGATGTTTCTCTCTCTCTTCCTCCCGCTCTATCTGAAAATAAATGCAAAAATGTCCTCGAGTGACAATTAAAAAAAAAGAAGAGTTGAAATTGGACCTCATCCCTCTGCAGGAGCTTCTGCAGTGACAGTGGCTCAGAAACTTTTCAACAGATTTCATGAGTAAGGTCCCCTCGTTTTCCCCCTGGGCTAGTCTCAAAGGGCCACATTCTGCTTTAATTATAGAAAGAGGAAAGAGGACACCATAACTCAGAGGCTTTCCTTGCCTCATCGGAGGTCAATCCTCCAAGGGAAGCATTGGAGGAAGCTACTGAGTAACCAATTTTAGAGGGAGGGGATTTTTTTAATTAGATTTATTGGGGTGACATTGACTAACAAGATTATACAGTTTTCAACTGTACATTTCTATGACACATAATTTATATATTGCACTGGGTACCCACCACTCAAAGTCAAATCATCTACCATCACCGTATATTTGACCCCTTTATCATACCCCTCACACCTCTTCCCTCTGGTAACCACCCTACTGTTGCCTGTGTCTACAAATTGTTGTTTGTTTGCTTGTTTGTTCATTTGTTGCTTTCAATTTTATATCCCACATATGAGTGAAACCATTTGGTTCATAACTTTTTCTGTGACTTGTTTCATTTAGCATAATATTCTCAAGGTCCATCGTGTTGTAACAAACGGCAGTATTTCATTTTTTCTTATGGCTGAGTAGTATTTTAGATTTTTTTTTAATGTATCTTTATTGTTGAAAGAATTACAGATGTCCCTTCTTTATCCCCCGATTGGCCCCTCCTTCCCGCTACCGCCCCACTCACTGCACTATTGTCTATGTCCACTGGTTATGCATTTATATCACATATTTCTATGTCTTTATATTTGTTTTCTGAAGACTTTTCATTTTCCTTTCGAGCTGCCCTGCTGCTTTGGTTACTCATGGTATTTGATGTATTTTTCTTTTTTTTAATTATTTTTATTAATTTGTTTTTGTTACAGATGTTTCTCCTTTTTCCCCCATTGACACCCTCCTCCCCATCCCCCAGTCCCATTCCCAGCTTTGTTGTCTATGTCCATTGGTTATGCATACATGCATATAAGTTCTGTGGTTTATCTCTTCCCCCGCAACACCCCCGCTCCCGATCTTGTCTGATCTCGGAAGTATTCTAGATTTTTAACCAGTTCTAGCCAGAGACTTTTTCCTTGTATTCTTTGAACAGCATTATCCTTGAAGCATACAAATCAATTCCCAATTCCTTTTGGTCTCCTAATACAAGACCTTTGTGATAGTGTCTACTTTAGTTAAGAAGTGGTTCTCAGCCTCCTCCACGTATTTAGCATATAAGAAGATCCTGCCCTGCCAATGTGGCTCAGTGGTTAGAGAGTCAGCCCATGCATCAAAGGGTCACAGGTTTGATTCCCAGTCAATGACACAAACTTGGTTTGCAAGTTCGATCCCCAGCCCTGCATGTGGGAAGCAACCAATGTGTCTCTCTCATTGACACATCAATTGTGTCAATTTCTCTTTCTCTCTCTGTCTCTCTCTTTTCCTCTCTTCTACCCCTCTCCTCCTTCCTTCCCTTCCACTCTCTCTAAAAATCAGTGGAAAAAATACCAAATATCCTCGGCTGAGGATGAACCAAAAAAAAAAAAAAAGATGATGATGATCCTGGCCTGGCTGATGTGGCTCAGTTGATTGAGCATTGTCCCAAGCACCTGGAGGTCACTAGTTTGAGTCCTGATTGGGGCACATGCCCGGGTTGCAGACTCAATCCCCAGTGGGGAATGTGCAGGAGCAGCCGATTTCTATCTCCATCTCACTTCCTCTCTCTGGAATCAATAAAAACATACATATTTTTTTTTAGGTTCTGATTTTTTTTTAATTAATTTGTTTTTGTTACAGATGTTTCTCCTTTTTCCCCCATTGACACCCTCTTCCCCATCCCCCCTGCCCCATCCTCAGCTTTGTTGTCTATGTCCATTGGTCATGCATACATGCATATAAGTTCTGCATTCCTATACCCCAATGATGAACTCACAGAAAGAGAAACTAAAAAAATATCCCATTTACCATTGCAGCAAAAAAATTAACATACCTAGAAATAAACTTAACCAAAGAAGTAAAGGACCTCTTCATAGAAAATTACAGGTCATTGAAAAAAGAAATAGAGGAAGATATAAAAAAAATGGAAGTATATACCTTGTTCATGGATTGGAAGAATTAACATCATTAAAATGTCCATACTACCCAAAGCAACATATAGATTCAATGCAATCCCCATCAAAATACCAATGACATATTACACAGAACTAGAACATACACTTCAAAAGTTGATATGGAACCAAAAAAGACCCTGAATAGCCACAGCAATCTTGAAAAAGAAGAACAAAGTAGGAGGGATCACATTACCAGATATCAGGTTATACTACATAGCCACTGTAATCAAAACAGCCTGGTACTGGCACAAGAACAGGCAGATAGATCAATGGAACAGAATAGAGAACCCAGAAATTGACCCAAGACAATATGCTCAACTAATATTCGACAAACGTGGCAAGAGCATACAGTGGACTCAAGACAGTCTCTTCAATAAATGGTGCTGGGAAAATTGGACAGCTACTTGAAGCTAGACCACCAACTTACACCATGCACGAGAATAAACTCAAAATGGATAAAGAACTTAAATGTAACTCATGAATCTATAAAAATTCTAGAAGAAAATGCAGGCAACAAAATTTCAGACATCATACGCAGCAGAATTTTCACTGATACAGCACCTAAGGAAAGAGAAACAAAGGAAAAAATGAACACATGGAACTACATCAAACTAAAAAGCTTCTGCACAGCAAAAGAAACAACCATCAAAATGGAAAGGGATCCCGCTATATAGGAGACCATAATCGCCAATGATGCATCAGATTAGGGGTTAATTTCCAAAATATATAGAGTGCTCATACAACTCAACAAAAGGAAGACAAAGAACCCAATTAAAAAATGGGCAGAGGACCTAAATAAACACCTCTCCAAACAGGACATACAAATGGCCAAGAGACATATGAAAAAATACTCAACTAATCATCAGAGAGATGCAAATTAAAACAACTATGAGGTATCACTTCACACCTGTCAGAATGGCCGCCATCAACAAATCATCAAACAACAAGTGCTGGCGAGGATGTGGAAAAAAGGGGACTCTAGCACACTGCTGGTGGGAATGTAGACTGGTGCAGCCACTGTGGAAAACTCTATGGTGTTACCTCAAAAAGTTAAAAATTGAACTGCCATTTGACCCAGTGATCCCACTTCTAGGAATATACCCTAAGAAGCCTGAAACACCAATCAGAAAGAATATATGTACCCCTATGTTCATAGCAGCACTATTTACAATAGCTAAAATCTAGAAACAACCCACGTGCCCATCAGTAGATGAGTGGATAAAAAAGCTGTGGTACATGTACACAACAGAATACTATGCAGCTATAAGAAATAAAGATCTCTTATCCTTTGAGACGGAATGGAAGGACCTGGAGAGTATTATGCTAAGCGAAACATATATATATATATATTTTTTTTTAAAGCAGTTCCTGCTGCCCAGGACCACACCCCAGATTAATTAAATCAGAATCTCTGACATGTGGCCTAGGTATCAGTAGTTTTAAAGCACCCACATAATTTCAGTGAACAGCCAAGGTTGAGACCACTAATCTCTTTGGAGGACCCCAGTTTCTTGTGAAAATTTGTTAGAGCTGGCATTGTCATTTTAGGTCTCAGTAAATTAATGAAATTCCTCTCCTGTCTTCTAGGTATGTTTTTATGTATCATAAAAGTTTTTTGTGTGTCAATACTTGATGACAAGAAGACACAAAGAAGGCACTAAGTTAAAAATACTTTAATTCTATTTTTCTGGTCTTTTACATTTGTTTTCTATTTTCTGTTTCCAAAGTACACAGATTACACATGACTACAATATAGTTGTGAAATTTAAATGGAAGTTACAAAGTAAAAACTGAAAATCTCTTGATCCCACCTGAAAAACTGATATTTATAAAAATATATCTTTACATATGCAAATATAAAGATTAACAGTACTACCCTGGCCGAGTGGCTCAGTTGGTGCAAGCATCATACCATACACCAAAAGCCTGCAGGTTCAATTACTAGTCAGGGCACATACCTAGGTTGGGGGTTCAATCCCCAGTTGGGGTGCGTACAAGAGGCAACTAATTGATGTTTCTCTCTCACATCGATGTTTCTCTTTCTCCCTTCCTCTTTCTAAAATCAATACAAACATATACATGGGTGAGGATTTAAAAAAAAAAAAGAATGTTCAATGAACTTAGGGGAAGAATAGATGAACTTAGTGAGAACTTCAACAGAGGAAACATAAAAACAAAACTAGAAAACATAAAAAGAACCAGTCAGAAATGAAGAATACATTAACTGAAATGAAGAATACATTACAGGCCCTGGCAAGTGTGGCTCAGTTGGTTGGGCATCGTCCTGTGCACCGTAAGATTGCTGGTTGGATTCCTGGTCAGGACAGACACCCAGTTGCGGGCTCGATCCCTGGTAAGGGGCATGCAGGAGGCAGCTGATCAGTATTTCACTTTCACATTAATATTCTCAATTTCTCTCCCTCTCCCTTCCTCTCTCTCTAAAAAGCAATTTAAAAATATTTTTTAAAAAAGAATACATTATAGGGAATCAACAGTGCAGTAGATGAAGCAGAGGATCAAATCAAAGATTTGGAATATAAGGAAGCAAAAAACACCCAAGCAAAAAGAAAAAAGAATCCAAAAAAATGAGGGTAGTATAAGCAGCCTCTGGGACAACTTCAAGTGCACCAATATTCGCATCATAGGGATACCAGAAGGAGAAGAAAGAGAGCAAGAAATTGAAAACCTATGTAAAAGAAATAAAATTGGAAAACTTCCCTAACCTGCTGAAGGAATATTTCTTGCCAATCCCTTCTGGCCTGCAAAGTTTCTCTTGCAATATCAGCTGACTGTCTTATGGTGAGTGATGTTAATGGAGGAGGCTATGCATGTGTTGGGTCAGGAGGTATGTGGGATCTTTGTACCTTACTCTCAGTTTAATTGTAAACTTAAAACTGCTCTAAAATATAAAGTCTATTTTTTTAAGGTCTCTTTCCCTCAAGCCAAGGAGAAGTACTTGTAGGAGATCCAGAGACAGGGAGAAGAGTAAAATAAGGCTATTTATTCCACTAACTTGCTTTCTGCTGGTCACTGTAGTTTACCTGTGTCTATATACTAGCTCCTGTCAGGTGACCCTCTACATTGAGCCTCCTTGTTCAGGTTCTGAGAACCACTCCCTGTCATTGCCCCTTCATACCTACAATTAGAGTGGCTCCTGGCTGTTGCTAGGCCAACACACTACATTATCCCTTTACAATTTCCTTAAAGTCTACCCCTACCTTTGAAAAGAATCCCTTCATCAGTCTCTTCTCTCTTGGAGTGTTCCATCCATTTCTTGCTAGGACTGACTGACTGACATAAGGCAAAAGATACTAGAGGCAAATAGACTTACTAGGGGTTTGAGGTAATATGACAAGTGAGAAACGGTAAGTCCTGAGCTAGGGCACTGGCAATGGAGACAGAGCAGAGAGATTATTTTTGAAAAATGGTAAGGAGGAAGTTTTAACCAGACTTAGTGATAAGTTAAATGAGGAGGGAGAAGGGTGGCCATAAGAGGGAGGAATTAAAAGCTATTTCCCAGTTCCTGGCTTTGATGGCCAAATGGATGGAAATAAGTTGGGTATGGAAGTGGTAATGGGTATATCCAGTAGCTAGATATAAATATAAAGCTGTTGCTGAAAGAGGATTGCTTGGAAATGTGTTGTGGGAAGGTAGAAGACCGAGTAAAAGCAGCTGCAGTTCAGAAAAAGCAGCTTTCCCTGTCTATCATCAGAAGTCCACAAAGCCCATGTGCAGGGCTGTCTCTGACAAAATCATGTCTCCAATCATAGAGAATTTATGTGAGAAAGAGGACGTTTCTGAGGAAATATTTCATAATTCCCACTAAAACCATGAATATCTAATTCCCTATCAACTCTGCTCCCTTCTTGTCTTCTCAGCCTCCAAATAAACCCAGCCCATCTCAACCCAGGTCCTATTGAATTTAACAAACATTTACTGAGCAATTACTATGTGTTACAAATGGTGTTGAGCACTAGAGATGCACATATTAATAGGACACAGTGCTTGTCCTCAAAAGGGCTCACAAACCCTGGCCAGTTTGGCTCAGCGGTTAGAGTGACCAAAGAATAGCGGGTTCGATTCTGGTCAAGGGCACGTACCTCGGTTGCAGTTAGGTCCCAAGCCCTGGTCTGGGTCCTGCAGGAGGCAACCAATCGATGTGTCTGTCTCACACAGATGTTTCTCTCTCTCTCTCTCTCCCTCCCTTTCACTCTATCTGAAGATAAATGGGGGAAAAAATAGCCTTGGGTGAGGATTTTTATTAAAAAAGCGCTCACAGCCAGGTGGGCAGCCTCCACCCACTAGGTGGGACAAAGACAATTACAATACAGTAGGAGGGGCTATGATGGAGGGTAAGCAAAGTGTTGTGGGAGGCTAATTTGTTCAATTTTATCCACGAAGTCCAGAAAATTTTTCCAAAAACATGCTATCTAAACTGGGCTTTTAAAAATGAAGAGGACACGTCCCTGCCGGCCAGGGTCCCGGGCTGCGTGCGCTCTGCCGCGGGCCAGGTCCCAGGCTGGCTGCGCGCCGCCGTGGGCCGGGGTCCCGGGTTGGGTGTGTGCCACCATGGCCCTGGGTCCCGGCTGTGGTACATATACACAATGGAGTACTATGCAGCTGTAAGAAAGAAAGATCTCTTATCCTTTGAGACAACATGGAGGGACCTGGAAAGTATTATGCTAAGTGAAACAAGCCAAGCAGAGAAAGACAGATATCACATGGTCTCACTTGTTTGTGGAATATAATGAACTAAACAAATTTATGAACAAAGTAGACCCAGAGTCATGGAAGTAGGGCACAGACTGACAGTCCACAGAAGGGGTGGGGGGAGAGGAAGGGGATAAACCACAGAACTTATATGCATGTATGCATAACCGATGGACATAGAAAACAAAGCTGAGGACAGGGTGGAAGGGGATGGGGAGGAAGGAGTCAATGGGGGGGAAAGGAGAAACATCTGTAACAAAAATAAATTAATAAAAAGAAAAAAAAATTTTTTTTTAAAAATGAAGAGGACAGCCCAGCCAGTGTGGCTCAGCGATTGAGCGTTGACCCATGCACCAAGAGACAGCCAGTTAATTCCCGGTCAAGGCACATGCCCAGGCTGTGGGCCCGATCCCCAGTGAGGAGCATGCAGGAGGCGGCCAATCGATGTTCTCTCTCGTCGATGTTTCCATCTCTCTCTCCCTCTCCCTTCTTCTCTCTCTAAAATCAATTTTTATTAAAAAAAAAATTTTTTTTAATGAAGAGGACATATTCAAAATAGAAAGGAACAACTTTGAGAAGTACATGCATTTGGCATGCATCAGTGTGAGGTGTCTATGGAATATTCCAGGGAAAGTACAGATGGATGTGCTCACTTAGAGCTCAGGAAACAGCTCCTATTCTGGTACCCTACTGTAGTGCCTGTTGCCACAGGAACACACATACTTCTCAAGATGCATCACAGCCCAATCAACTAACTCTGCAGAGCTCAACAGGGTAGAGTAAGGAATGGAAATGGGCAAGAAGGTGGATATTAAGTAGCACAGGACATGCATGTCATCATCACCATTATTAACATTTTTTGAGTGATAATGTGCCAGGCAGGACAGGTTACATAATTTTCAAAGTTCAATGCAAAATGAAAATTTGAGGCACCTTGTTCAAAAACTATTAATAATTTTAAAACAGCAACAGCAGAGCATTAGACCAAGCACAGCTACCTTCTGAGCACAGGTAGCATACTCATGAAGCTAGTCTTGTTGCCAGGCAATCTAACTACTGTAAAATCAAAATCTTAGTAAGATAATGAGGTCAAAATTATTATTATCTCTAATTTATAAATAAAGAAACTGAGGCATAGAGCTGTCTAGCAACTTGCCCAATGTTATACCACAGGCAAGCGGTAGGGCAGGGATTCAAACTCAGACATTAACTCCAAAGCCCATGTTCTTAACCTAACATTGCCTTTGTCCACTTCATCCCAGTTCACTGCTCCTCTAAGAAACCCCAAAATTCCATGCCTTCTGTGTCTTCACCAATTGTCATACCAACCTCAAGACCATCCCTATCTGCCTCGAGGTTAAGAAACTTGCCGAAGGTCACACAGTTAGTGAGTGGCAGAGCTAGGATACAAGGTGAAACACTGTGTCTCCAGAGCATTCCTCCTAACCTTCACACCCTATCCCCACTGCCAGTTCAGATTCTGACTTACAACATACCTGATGCTTACTTTTAATCTAACTCTTAATTTTAACCTCTTTTTACAGAAATGAAAACTGGGACTTACCCAGAAAAAGACCCACATAAATACAGTCAACTGATCATTCAAGAAGAGCCGAGGCAATAGAATGGAGTAAAGATAGTCTTTAAAAAATGGTGTTGGAACAACTGGATATCCACATGTAAAAAAAACAAAAAACAAAAAAACGAATCTAGGCACAGACTTCACACCCTTCACAAAAATGAACTCAAAACTATAAAACTTCTAGAATATAATATAGGAGAAAATATCACCTTGAATGTGGAGATAACTTTTCAGACACAACACCAAAGGCATGATTCATGAAAGAAATCAATAAGCTAGACTTCATTAAAATTCAGAACTGCTGTTCTGCAAAAGACTCTGTCAAAAGAATGAGAACACAATCCACAGACTGGGAGAAAATAGTTGCAAAAGACATATTTGATAAAGAATTGTTATCTAAAATGCACAAAAAAAAACAGCTCTTAAAACTCAACAATAAGAAAATAAATAACTTGATTAAAAAAATGAGCAAAAGACCTGAATAGACCAAAGAAAATATTAAAAGATGGCAAATAAGCATATGAAAAGATGCTCAACATCATATGTAATCAAGAAAATGCAAATTAAACCCACAATGAGATATCAGTACATACCTATTATAATAGCCAAAATCCAACCCACTGACAACTCCAAATGCTGACAAGGATGCGGGGCAAGAGGAATCTCATTTTTGTCTGGTGGGAGTACAAAATGATACAGTTTGGCAGTTACTTACAAAACTAACCCTATTCTTACCATATGACCCAGCAATCACAATCTTTGGTATTTACCCAAAGGAGATGAAAATTTATGTTCACGCAAAAAGCTACACATTCAGGTTAAAAGAAGCTTTATTCATAATTGCCAAAACTTGGAAGCAGCCAAGATGTCTTTTAGTAGGTGAATAGATAAATAATATATCCAGACAATGGACTATGATATAGCACTAAAAAGGAATAAGCTATCGGAAACTTAAATGCATATTACTAAATGTCCCAATAAGCCAATACGAAAAGGCCACATGCTATATGATTTCAACCATAAGACATTCTAGAAAAGGAGAAACTATAGACACAGTAAAGAGATCAGTGGTTACCAGGGGTTAGAAGGAAAGGAGGAATGAATTGCTGGAGCACAGAGGATTTTTAGGGCAGTGAAACTATTTATTCTCCATGATACTATAATATATATTTGTCAAAATCCACACAAGGTACAATGCCAAGAGTGAATTCTATGTGAACTATGGACCTTGGGTGATGATATGCCAATGGAGATTCATCAGTTCTAACAACGTATCATTCTGGTGGGGATATTGATAATGGAGGAGGCCATATGTGTATGGGGGCAGCAGGTATATGGGAAATCTCTGTACTTTTTGATCAATTTTGCTATGAACCTGTAAAAAGGACTCTAAAAATATAAAATCTTTATTTAAATGAAAAAATAGAAGAAAAATACATATCTAAAAGTCGTGATTGCTATGCCATTTGTGCATGAGGACAATATGAGTTAGTGAAGCTAAATAGCATGCCCAAATTTACCCATTTAGTAATTGGTGGAATGACATTTATTTCCTTTTTTTTATTTTATTTAATAATTTGAGACAGAGAAAGAAACATCGATTTGTTGTTCCACTTATTTATGCATTCGTTGGTTGCTTCTTGTATGTGCCCTGACCAGAGATAGAACCCACAACCTTGGCATATGGGGAGGATGCTCTAACCAACTGAACTACCCGGTCAGGACCTGGACCTGGCATTTAAAAACAAGTAGTCAGGCTTAAGAAATTGAAGCAATAAAATATTTGAGAAAGGCAAACAAAAACAACAACAAAGCAAAATGAGGTTAAGTATTGCAAAAGCTCACACAGCCTGTAAGAGGCAGAGCCAGCATCCAAAGCTATTCTGTCTGCCCCCAGAGCCACTACCTTAATCCCTTCCCCATAACACTACATCTGCAGCGAGATAGTCGTACATGCACACATAGAGCCTCAGCGATGTCAGAAGTCCTCACCTCTCCTTCCAGGTTGGTACACATAAGCCTACACACAGACATACACAGGAGTACATGCATGTACAGAGAGGACACATGCACATGAACACACATGTGCATGGACACAGCTCCACCCCTGCTGTTGCATGGCCCTAATTCCCTTCCTGGGTATGAGGCTACATCTCTGGAGCCCAGGTTCCCCACAGGCTCCTGGACACAGAGCTCAGCGAGGGCATCAGTAATGTTCTCTCCTAGGAGGACTGCAGGGCGACACCCCCAGGGCTCTGACATGCTGGGAGGACAGGCCCCTGGGTCTCCCTTTCTATCATCAATTCCCATGGTAGAGAGAAGAACCAATACATTTCTGAAGCTAAATGAGCACTTCCAGCAGCCTCCGTCCTCAGAGATTCAGAGCCTGATTGTAACCCCTTGGCAGGCCCCAAGTTCAGGACCCCGAATTTCCTCTGACAGGCCACAGGTAGGCAAGCTGAGGGTTTTGGGGATCAGAGACTGTGGGAGCAATATATTCATGTGATCTTCCTCCCTTTTCCTCATCCCATCTTCTCTCCTCTATCTCAAAAGCCAGGAAACAAATGAACAAGAAAGTTAGGATAATGCAGGGCTACAAAGCACACACTCTGAAGCCGGGCTGCACCCTCATCTAGCTGTGTGGATTTAGGCAAGTCATTTCAGTTCCCTGTGCCTCACTTTCATTATGTACAAAGTGGGGGGCCGTAAGGACTAAATGGCTGATGCACGTGTCCGGCATGTGTACGCACTACGAGAATACACAGGGGAGGGGCTGCAATGAAGTGGGCATCTCCAACAGGAATCTGGGTGAGGTGCCGCCGGCTCAGCAGAGGAACACAAGACATTGCTTTCCAGCATAAGTCCCACTTTAAGCACCTCTGGTTGATCAGATGGAGACTAAAGGTATGTTGAGACTGAAGGAAAAGGGTATTCACAAAAAGAATTCCCATGAGCTTATTTTAAATGTTCAATTCCTTGGAATCTAGAACAGCTGGGAAGGGAGAGATAAATCTCTAATTGGATATAGTTGTAAAAGCTAGACAGAAAGGAGAGATCTCAGAGAGCTGAAAAGAGAAGAACCCAGCCTTAAAAGGGCCCTGCACAATCCCTGAGCTGGTCAGTCATACCTGTTGTAATGCAAACGATACAATATAAAGTTACATATGGAAAGAACTCCTCACTCCATGCCTCGAGTCTCACCTCAGAATGAAGCCACACACACCACAACAAATACAAATATAAAGATTTTTTTACCAAAATGGGATTACTCAATGTGCATTGTTTTGCAACTAGCTTCTATTACTTAACTAGCTTTTATCACTTAAATATCATAGACAATTGTGTAATGGTTACATAACATAGCTTAGGAATGAGTAGCTTCCCTTCCGCCATCAGATGGCCTGAATGAAAATCCCAGCTCTACCATTTCCACACTGTGCGATCTGGTGAGTTACTTAACTCTGCTAAATTCCATTTCTTTATCTGTAAAACAGAGATAATGACAGTATCTATCTCTTAGGATTTGGAGAAAATGAAAAGACAAAAGACATTCAAAGCACTTAGTTCAATGTGTGGCATATACTGAGTGCTAATTAATGTTGGCTAACCTTAGCCATTATTTCTTTAGAGATTGTGTGATATTAAATAACAAGAATGTACTCTGAATTGTTTAATAATTCACCTACTTGTGGATATTTAGGTTGTTTCCTCTGTGAGTTGCTTTGTTCATTTGTTTGCATTGTTGGTTTGGTATTATAAGCAATCTATAATAAAAACGTGTACACGTCTCTGTGCTACACATATATGACTATTTTTAACAGATTTCTTTAAGAGGAATTATTGGATAATAAGTAGAAACAGATTTTCAGTTGTGATAGAGACTACCAAGAGGTCTATACTGATTAGCCTCTCATTACCAGTGTATGTGAGGGTTTTTTTCCCTTTAAATATTGTTCAAAAACTGTATTGATAATCCAATGGGTGAAAATTGTATCTCAGTGTAATTTATGTTTTCTGATTGCCATTGGGTTTAAATAGTTCAGGTTTTCTCTGGTAAATGTGGTGCAGATATTTCCTTTGAGACAAGAGTTTATATTTCAGCTTTACTTATTGTCACTTTGGTGTAATTTCCACATTTTTTAATACAATATTTTGTCTTTATTGCCTCTACATTTTATTTCTTGCTTGGAATGTTCCTTCATTTTTTGCTAAAACTGACTTTATAGTTTGAAATCTTTACTTTTTGATTGTTCATTTATATGGGTTTTATTTTTATGTGTGGGACAGAAAGAAATCTAGCCTTATATTCCAAAGATTCAGCCAATTGTCATAAGTATTACTTACTTAATAGTCCATCTTTCCTACGTTGCTATGAAATAAATCTTTATTATATATTGAGTTCCTTATAGTTTATAAGATCTGTATATATGTATAAATAATGATATACAGAATTTATTTATGTTGGTCCATTGATTTTTCTCTGTGTGTTTTTCTTATTGTTTTTCATTATTTGTGTCCTTAGGTGTTCTCCACTATTATTCTTTTTTTTTTTTTTTTTTTTTCAAAATCATCTTGTATTTCTTTAGCCATTTACTCCTCTAGATGAATTTTACAATGACCTTAAGTCACATTAAAAATTCTCTTGGGGTATCATTGTTTCACATTGCTTAGATGTACATATGAAAGAGAAATGATGTGAAAAATATTTCAAATTGGCTAGGAACGTTTAAAATATGGTATTATTTTATCAAATCTGGATAGACTGGTATAAACTTGTATTACCTGGAATATAGCAAGTTTTTTGTTTGATTTATTTTGTAATCAATTCTGAGTTCTTGTGAATGGAAATAAAGTTTAAGGTGTAGATGCTCAACAGGTTGCAAAAAGTGTTTTAAAGGATTAATCTAAAATATTCTGATCTAGTCAAATAATCAACACACAAAAAAATTCCCTTGGGGTATTATTACAGGTGCACTGAATTTTGTAATTTAAGAAAAATTGACTTTTTTCCAGTTTTACTAAGATAGAACTGATATAACATTATATAAGTTAAGGTGTACAACATGATGATTTGATACACTTATTTATTGCAAAATGATTACCACAGTAGGGTTAGTTAATACCTCTAACACCTTACATAATTTCTTTTATGTGATGAGAACGCTTTTAGATTTACTCTCTTAAGTAGAAATTGTGGTTAGCAGGGGCTGGGGAGAGTGGGGAGAGGAAATGGGGAAATGTTATTTTGAAGTACAAACTTCTAACCAGTAGATAAATTAATCCTAGATATCTAGTGAACAGCATAGTGACTATAGACTACTGTACTATAAACTTCAAAGTTCCTAAAAGAATAGATATTAATTGTTCCCACCACAAAAAAATTATAATTATGTGACGTGATATATGTGTTGCAAATGCTACACTGGTAATTATACAGCAATATACAAATTATCAAATCAGCCCTGGCCAGTTTGGCTCAGTGGTTAGAATGTCAGCCCTTAGACTGAAGGGTCACAGGTGTGATTCTCAGTCAAGGGCACGTATCTGGGTTGCAGGTTTGATCCCCAGCCCCGGTCGGGGTCGTTCAGGAGGCAACCAGTCTATGTGTCTCTCTAACATCAATGTTTCTCTCTCTCTCTCTCTCGCTCTCCCTTCTACTCTACCTAAAAATCAATGGAAAAATATCCTCAGGTGAAGATTAACAAAAAATGTAAATAAAAATATTAAATAAATAAATGTATCAAATCAACATGTTGCACTCTAAACTTACACAATGTCATATGTCAATTATTTTAATAAAAATAAATAAATACATATCTACTCTCAGCAAATTTCAAGTATGGAATGCAGTATTGTTAACTTTATTCACCATGCTCTACAATAGATCCCCAGAAATTAATCATCTTATAACTCGAAGATTATACCTTTTATCCAACATCTCCGTATGTCACTCACCTCCCAGCCCCTGGCAACCACCATTCTACAATCTGTTTCTGTGAGTTTGTCTTTTTTACATTCAGCCATGAGAAAGAAGGGAATCCTGCCATTTGCAACAACATGGATGAATTTCTAGGGCATTATGCTAAGTCAAATAAGTCATAAAGAAAAAGACAACTACTATATGATATTATCTATATTTATAATCTATAAATGGACAGTCTTTAATATTGAATCCTCCTTTTTTAGGAATAGAATATCTCCGTTTTTTCAGATCATAACTTCGTATTCTGTCATAGTTTCTTCAGCTAGATCTTGCACATTTCTTTTTACTTTCCCTTTTAGGTTTATTCCTAGGTATTTTTTTAGACTTCCCATTGTCAAGTGAAACTTTATCTCCACATGTTTTCCTAATATAAGAAAAGTATTAATATTTGTATATTTATCTTGTATCTTACCACTTTGGTGAAATGTTCATATGTTTAAGGTCTTCAGATGTGTATGAACACTTTTCTAGATATACAAGTCACTTGAAAATAATGACAATTTTGTCTAATCAAATGTTTATGCCTCCTATTTCTTTAATTTTGCTTTTCATTGGTTTAGACTACCATCTGAGCAATACAATTCAATAATGGTAACAGAAGCCATCCTGACTTCTCTTTTCCATATTATTGGTGGGAATCAGACTTTTATAGTCTAAGTTTTATATTCTGGCATTTTGAATGTTTAGAATGAGGACTTCATATTTTTTATTCAGAAAATTAATATATTTAAATAATTAATTTCAGTAACATAGGCTACTTCTGGTAACATTCCTATTTTGAGTGGTATCTCTGAACCAAAAATCTTATAATTTAAGTGGCCAGATTATATTAGCCAAACAGAAATATTTAAATACATATTAAGCAGATTTTTCTGAGATTTAAAAATTATCCTCTGATTTCTATGGATACCAAGGAGCACTGACTAAATCTGATGCTACCTTTTGTCCTATCCCAACTACCACAACCTCTGGAACTATCAGTCGAAGAGGATCCTAATGAGAGGCCCTCATTCACTCAAATCCCTTCTGTGAAAGCACCCTGATTAAAGGTGGGACCCAGCAGCCTCTTCCCACGGGATTAAAAAAAAAAAAAATGGCTAATAAGTTGGTCAGAAAACAACCTAAGAAGAATCTTTAAAAAGAAAATTAAGAAAAACTCAGACAAATTAGACTACATAGAAGGTCCTAAGAACACATCTTTACTTTCTCATCTAGGAAGCAACTTGGAATTTTTAAACTTTAGCCTTGTGGGATTTTACTCCCTATTTCTCTGTAATTTCTTGAAGTAAATAATCTCTAAAATCCCAACAAATAGCAGCGGGCTTTTTTTTATAGGCTGGAGGTTAGGGAAGAAGCTGTCTTGATCAAATGGCCACTCATATCTCTTTCACTGCTTCTCCAACCCTGTCCAGGAAGGCAAGAGTCATGGAGATAAAGAACTACAGTAGCAGCACCTCAGGCTTTATCCTCCTGGGCCTATCTTCCAACCCTCAACTGCAGAAACCCCTCTTTGCCATCTTTTTCATCATGTACCTGGTCACTGTGGTGGGAAATATACTCATCATCCTGGTCATCTACTCTAACTCCCAGCTCCATTCACCTATGTACTTTTTTCTCAGCAGCCTATCCTTTATGGATATCTGCTTCATAACAGTCATTGTGCCTAAGATGCTGGCGAATTTCCTATCAGAGATAAAGTCTATCTCCTACGTGGGATGCCTAGTCCAGATGTACTTTTTCATGGCATTTGGGAACACTGACAGCTACCTGCTGGCCTCTATGGCCATAGACCGGCTGATAGCCATCTGCAACCCCTTCCATTATGATGTGGTTATGAACCCACGTCGCTGCCTCCACCTGCTGCTGGGTTCTTGCACCATCTCCCACCTGCACTCGCTGCTCCGTGTGCTACTCATGTCCCGCCTGTCTTTCTGTGCCTCTCATGTCATTAAGCACTTTTTTTGTGATACCCAGCCTGTGCTAAAGTTATCCTGCTCTGACACTTCCTCCAGCCAGATTGTCGTCATGACCGAGACACTGACAGTCATTATGACCCCCTGCCTGTGCATACTCTTCTCCTACCTGCGAATCATCATCACTGTCCTCAGAATCCCCTCTGCTGCTGGGAAGTGGAAGGCCTTCTCTACCTGTGGCTCCCACCTCACTGTAGTAATCTTGTTCTATGGGAGTGTCATCTATGTCTATTTTAGGCCCCTGTCCATGTACTCAGTGGTGAAGGATCGGGTAGCCACTGTTATGTACACAGTAGTGACACCCATGCTGAACCCTTTCATCTATAGCCTTAGGAACAAAGATATAAAGAATGGTTTGAGGAAATTAAGGGACAGAATTCACTCATAGAAAGAACAACACAATGGAATGTCATAATTGGGAAGTAACCTAAGAGATGATAGGTTATCCTCCTTCCTAACTATTTTTCACATGGTACCCATAGAGGTCATGACAGGTGGTGTTGAATGACAGTAAGAGAATTGACCTGGAAGCTAGAACACTTGGTGTCTATCAGTGAGCTTGACCAAATATATGTTTAATCCCAGACTAGGTAATGCTAGGAATCCAGATTTCAGCAAAACATTTTCTTCTACCCAGACGATGGAATAAAGCTATCTTCAAATATGTCTTCTATAAATTTGACATCACCTAGTCCTCAAGGAATTATACAATTCAATTAGTTTTTAGAATAAGACTTTATATGGATTTGGTAAGGAATTGGCAAAGATTCTTTGAGGAATGACCTAAGATTGTCCTTAAGGCTGGGTTGAATATTGACAGATGAGAGTTCATTAGATGAGGAAATGGGCAGAGCATTTCACACAGTGGGAATCACCGAAGCAGGCAGAGGCAATAAACACATGGAATGTGTTTGATATACAGTGAATACCCCTGTGAGGCTTGTTCAATTTGAGAACAAAGAGAATAACATTGGAAAGATAAAATAATCTACAAAGCAGATGTACACTCTACCAACACCAAAGTATTATCACAGTGTGAATTTGCAATACTCAATTTATCTTCCCTTCTTAATTCTTCCATTCTCCACATGGACAGAATCCTCACTGAAATGCCCTTTATAACCTGAGATAAGCAGTGTGGATCAGTCAGGATAAGCCAGGTTATGCTGTAGAGACAATCTCAAAAATCTTTGAAACTTAAAACCAAAGTTCTATTTCTTATTCACACTGCATATCCACCATAAAAAAAAAAAAGTTTACAAGTGCTGTTTATTTTATACACTCAAGGCCCAAAGCTGATGGAGCAGTCACCATTCAAACATTAATCATCATTGTCAAAAGCTGAGACTCTTCAAGATTTTGCTCTGACAAGTAAATACTGAGGTTCAGATGTGACTCACACCACTTCTGACCACTTATTTTCTGCAACTAATCTCGTGACCCCACCCCATAACATGGAGCCCAAGGCACAATCCAACAATGTATTTGTACAATGGAGAGGTACTTGGTGATCAACATTAATGACCACTACTACATCCTAACAACTCACAAATACATAAAAGTGTAAATTTGTTGCTTAATCAATCCTTCCCTGATTATGTTATTGTCAACAACAATATTAATGTAAGATATATACACTCTCTGGGATTCTTTTCTTTTTTTTTTAATCCTCACCTGAGGATATTTTTCCATTGAGTTTTAGAGAGAGTAGAAAGGAGGTAGGGAGGGAAGAAGAGAGAGAAACATGGATGTGAGAGAGACACATCAATTGGTTGCCTCCCACAGGACGCCAACTGGGGCCAGGGATAGAACCTGCAACCCTTCAGTCCCAGGCCAACGCTCCAACTGCTGAGCCAAACTAGCCAGGGACACTCTCTGGGATTCTTTTGCCTCAATTATTTCATCAAGTTTTTGCAACCAGCAGATTCTGTGGATCAATAGGACCTAAAGTTGAATAAAACTTTAGTGGCCTAAACGAACTCTGGAGGTTTACAGTGGCCTAATGGAACTCAAGGACATCTAAGTCCCAAAATCAAGGTCTCTGCCATTGCTGTCACTAGGTCCTCTTCTAATTGTCATGAAGTAACCAACAATTCAGGCAACAAACTTAATTTGCAATAGCCTTCATATCTGCACAGGCACACCCGACTTTCACCACTATCTCCCACCAATCACTTGACTTAGGGATGCTGGCCTAGCAGGTCTGTACCCTTTCCACTTCCTCTATTTATGTACTATAGTTTTCTTATGCTTAACCAAGTACAATACACACTTAAGAATATGAAGAATGCCTGGCACATATTAAATAAATATATTAATTAATTATAGCTTCCAGTAAGTTATAATGCTAATTAAGTCCTTTGGTCCCAGGAAACATATTGTTACTTCTATCCTCTCTCAGCAACACATGGTCACTAAGAAATCAAGATCTTTTATGTATAAGCCTACAGATATTCCAAAAAGTTCACACTAAACTTTAATAAAAGTTTTTCTATCCAAACTAGGGTGCCCAGAAATTAACTTGGGAAAATGCTAATAAGCTTTCAGTAGGAATAAAGTAAATTCCAAATGGAATTTTTTAACAGTAGATAAAGAAATTCTAAAATTCATATGGAATGAAAAAGAACCCAACATAGCCAAAACAATCTTAATAATAAAGAACAAAGCAAGAGGCCTTGTACTTTATGATTTTGAAATATATTACAAAGCAACTATAATCAAAATAGTACTATACTGGCATAGAGACCAATGGAACAGAAGAGATAGCCAAGAAATAAACCTAAGTATACATGAACAACTAATTTTCAACAAAGGCAGCAAGAATACAAAGTGAGAAAAGGATAATGGTGTTGGAAAAACTGGATATATCCACATGCAAAAGAATGAAATTAAACTCTTCTTACACTACTCCCAAAAATCAATTCAAAACTGATTAAAGACTAAAATGTGAGACCTGAAACTATAAAACTCTAAGAATAAAACTTAAAGGAAAAGCTTATTGACATTGGTCTAGGCAAGGATTTCTTGGATATGACACCAAAAGCACAGTCAACAAAAGCAAAAATAAGACAAGTGAGACTACATCAAACTAAAAAGCTTCTACAAATCAAATTAAATAATCTGTGGAGTGACAAAAAACAACCTAGAGAATAGGAGAATGTATTTACAAACCATTTCTCCAATATGAGGTTAATCTACAAAATATAAAAGGAGTGAAAGTAACTGGAGATGAGAAGAGAGAGGAAAGTCTGTAAATTCAGACAATCAGTTCTGGAGGCTGGAAAGTCCAAGATCAAGGGACTAGGAGATTTGGTGTTTAGTGAGAGTCCAAAGTCTCATCTAAATATCATCTAAATCAAATGTATGTGAGACTAGAGATATGATTCATCCTGAGGCTAAATTTCTCTCCAGCTGTGAACCTGTGAAACCAGAAATGTGGTAATGGAGAGACCATGATGGCAGTAGATTAGGTGGAAGCTACACTAACCTCCTCCCATGACCAAACTGGAATTACAACTAAATTATAAAAAATCATCCTGAATAACCAGTGGAAGACAAGCTGGAGAGAAGCCTTATAACCATGATTTACAGAAGAAGCTACACCGAGACTGTTACAAAGTGTGGAGGCATGAGAGGGAAGGCTGGGTTATCACAGGTGGCAGCTGAAGTTCCAGAGGGATGTCTGAGTTGTGAGGGTGGAGAGGAGATTTTCCCTGAGAAGTGTGGGGTCTAAACCCCAAGCTGGGCTCCCAAGCCTAAAGAACAGAATGGGGAAAGGCAACCACATAACATCTGCCTGTGAAAAGTAGTGGGGTTTCTGTCTACCAGAGAAAGATGGCATAGAGACACAGACACCCTCTTAAAGGGCCAACAAACAAAATTTCATTCACAGCCATTCACCCTGGACTCCAGCACAGGGTGGGCAGAGCAGACTAGAACCGCATGAGGAGAATCTTGGGTTGGTGGTTCTAGGAAGAGAGCTGAATGGTCAGCTGCCAGATCCCTGTGCTGAGTCAGTCATTCCCCCATACTGCAGAAGCCATCTTTCTCAGGCACAGCATTCCCCTCCTTGCAGCTTCAGCCTGGAGGGAAGCAATAGCCCCACCCACTGGAATGCCTCTTAACCCACCCTGTGGTGTTTACACCCTGTGGAGCTTACACACTGCTGAGAAGTACAGTGGAAGGCTATTCCAGTGACTTACCCTAACAGGCAGCCTGCAAGAGAAGGCAGATCTCTGGGTAGTTTGAGACTTTTGCTGACCTGCCCTGAGCCTGGTGCTTGTAAAAGCCAGCCTTGTTGCACAGCTTGGTGCTTTCTGCATGCACCCCGGCTCAGCAGAGAGAGCCATAAGCTGTAGATCCATGATAGCTCAAACAGGTTGCCCAGGACCAGTCACAGGCAGTGTCTGACATAAGCCTGCACTGGAGTCCCCCTGAACAGGCCCTAAACGAATATATCCTGTGGCCAGTTTCAGACAACAACATAGCAGGATCCAATAGCTTCACAAGCAGCATATCCACAGGAAGATCTCAGCAGGCACTAAACCCTGCTGAGGTGAATTCCAGTTCATGTGATCAGCAGCTTCCATGCTGCAGTGGTAGTTGAGCCTCACAGTCAGCCAGCCCAAGGGTCGATCCCACACATGAACGGGCCAATAGCTCAAGACTCAATTACAACAGGAGGGCCCACATAAGGTGCACAATAGATATATCTACAGCAGCTATCTCAGGTGATCAGGGAGACTGTGCCACTGGGTCCCAAAGGAAACCTCCTACTAAGGCCACCTTACCAAGACTAGAAGGCATAGCAGATCTACCTAATACACAGAAACAACCACAAAGGGGCAGCCAAGCCCTGGCCGGTTTGGCTCAGTGGTTAGAGCATCGGCCTGCGGTCCAGAGAGACCCGGGTTCGGTTCCCGCTAAGGGCACGTATCTCGGTTGCAGTTTGCCCCCGGCCCTGGTTGGGTTGTGCGGGAGGCAGCCACTCGATGTGTACCTTTCACGTCGATGTTTCTCTCTCTCTCTCTCCCTCCCACTCTATCTGAACAAAAAATTGGAAAAACGTCCTCGGGTGAGGATAAAAATAAATAAATAAATAAAGGGGGGCAGCCAAAATGGGGAGGCAAAGAAACAGGCCTCAAATGTAAAAACAAGAGTATTCTCCTGAAGAAGAGCTAAATGAAATTAAGGCAATTGATTTATCAGATATAGAATTCAAAGTAATGATTATAAGGATGCTCAACAGTATAAAAAAGACATAGAAACCATAAAAAAGGACCAGTTAGAACTGAAGAATGCAATATCTAAAATAAAGAATACACTGGAAGAAATAAACAGCAGGTTGGATGAAGCGGAGGTTTGAATTAGCAATTTGGAAGGCAAGGTAGAAAAAATACCCACTCAGAGCAGCAAAAAGAAAAATAATTTTTTTTAATCCTCACCCAAGGATATTTCTCCATTTATATTCAGACAGAGTGGGAGAGAGAGAGAGAGAGAAACATCAATATGAGAGAGATACATCGATTGGTTGCCTCCCTCACAACCCTGACCAGGGCTGGGGACCGAACCACAATTGAGGTACGAGCCCTTGACTGGAATCAGACCCGTGACTCTTTGGTCCACAGGTTGATGCTCTAACCACTGAGCAAAACCAGCCAGGGCAAGGAAAATTATGTTTATTTTTTATTTATTTATTTTTTTTATCCTCACCCGAGGACATTTTTCCATCTTTTTTTGTTGAGATAGAGTGGGAGGGAGAGAGAGGAAGAGAGAGAGAGAGAAACATCGACGTGAAAGGGACACATCAAATGGCTGCCTCCCGCATAACCAACCATGGCCGGGGACAAGTTGCAACCGAGGTACATGCCCCTTGCGGAAACCGAATCCGGGTCTCTCTGGACCGCAGGCTGACGCTCTAACCACTGAGCCAAACCGGCCAGGGCAGAAAATTATTTTTAAAATGAGAATAGATTAAGGGACCGTTGGGACATGAAGCATAAAAAAAAAATCCACATCAGCCATGGCTGCTTTGGCTCAGCCATTAGAGCATCGGCCCACAGACCAGAGAGGCCCGGGTTCGGTTCCCACTAAGGGCACGTAACTCGGTTGGGGTTTATCCCGGGCCCTGGTTGGGGTCGTGTGGGTGGCAGCCACTCGATGTGTCTCTCACACATCAATGTTTCTCTCTCTCTCTTCCTCTCTCCCTCTCGCTCTATCTGAAGATAAATGCAAAAATGTCCTCAGGTGAGGATAAAAAAAAAAAATCCACATCATTTGGGTACCAGAAGAATAGAGATAGCAAGGAATCGAGAAACTATTTGAAGAAATAATGACCAAAACCTTCCCTAATCTGTGAAAGAAAAAGACACACGAGTCCAGGAAGCACAGAGTCCAAAACAAGATGAACCCAAAGAGGCCCACACAGAAATACAAAGGATTGTAAAAATATATTATGAACAGCTATATGCCAACAAATTGGACAAAATGGATAAATTCCTAGAAACATACAACCTTCCAAAATTAAATCAGGAAAAACCACAAAATCTGAATAGATTAATTAAAACTAGTGAAATTAAAGCAGTAATAATAATAAAAAAAAGAAAAGAAAAAAAAAAAAAACTCCCAACAAACAAAAGCCCTGGACCAGGCTTCACAGGTTAATTTTACCAAACATCCAGAGAAGAACTAATACCTATCCTTCTCAATCTATTCCAGAAACTTCAAGAGGAGGGATGACTCCCAAGCTCATTTTGCGAAGCCAGAATTATCCTAACTCCAAAATCAGATAAAGACACAACAAAGAAAGAAAATGATAAGCCAACATCCCTGATGAACATAGACGCTAAAATCCTCAACAAAATATTAGCAAACTGAATCCAGCAATACATTAAAAAGATCATACACCATGATCAAGAGGGATTTATTCTGGGGATGCAAGGTTGGTACAATACCCACAAATCAATAAACGTGATATACCACATAAACAAAATGAAAGATAAAAACCACATGATCATATCAATAGATGCAGAAAAGCAATCGATAAAATCCAGCACCTATTTATGATAAAAATCTTTCAGCAAAGAAGGAATAGAGGGAAGTTCTCTCAACATAATAAAGGCCATATATGACAAACCCACAGCCACCATCACACTCAGTGGGCAAAAATTACAAGTCATTCCCCCTTAAGATCAGAAACAAGACTGAATGTCCATTTTCACCACTCTTATTCAACAGAGTACTGAAGTCGTAGCCACAGCAATCAGACAAAAAGAACAAATAAAAGGCATCCAATTTGAAAAGGGAGAAGTAAAACTGTCATTATTTGCAGATGACATGATACCAAATATAGGGAACCCTAAAGATTTCACCAAAATACTACTAGAACTGATAAGTGAATTCAGTAAAGTAGTGGGATACAAAATAAACAGCTAGAAATGCAACAGCTAGTTGCATTTTTATACACCAATAATGAACTATCAGAAAGGGAAACTAAAAAAACAAAAAATCCCATTCACAATTGCTTCAAAGAGAATAAAATACCTAGGAATAAATTTAACCAAGGATGTAAAAGACCTGTACTCAGAAAAGTATTAGATGCTGAAGAAAGAAATTGAAGAAAATACAAATAAGTGGAAGCATATACTATGCTCATGGATAGGAAGAATTAAAATAATTAAAATGCCCATGCTACCCAAAGCAATCTACAGATTCAACACAATTCCTATCAAGATACCAAGGGAGCATTTCACATGAACTAGAACAAATTTATATGGAACCACAAAAGACCCCAAATACCAACAACAATCTTGAGAAAGAAGAACAAAGTTAGAGTCATGCTACTTAATATTAAACTGTACTACAAGGCCACAGTTATCAAAACAGCATGGTATTGGCATAAAAACAGACATATAGATCAATGGAACTCAATAGAGTCCGGAAATAAATCCACACGTTTATAGTCAATTAATATTTGACAAAGGAGGCAAAAACATACAATAGGATAAAGATAGTCTCTTCAATAAATGGTGTTGGGAAAGCCTGACAAATATGTGCCAAAAAAATGAAATTAGACCACCTTCTGACACCTTAGACCATAATAAACTCAAAATGGATTAAAGGCTTAAATATTAGACTCGAAACCATAAAAATCCTAGAGGAAAACACAGACAGTAAAGTCTCAGACATTTCTCATAGCAATATTTTTTCTGATATATCTCTTCAGGTAAGGGAAACAAAAGAAAAAATAAACAAATGGGACTACATCAAACTAAAAAGTTTTTGCACAGCAAAGGAAACCATCAACAAAATAAAGAGGCAACCCACTGAATGGAAGAACATATTTGCCAACACATCTGAAAAGGGGTTAATATCCAAAATTTATAAAGAACTTATCAAACTCAACACTAAAAAAAATCCAATATAATAATGGGCAAAGGACCTGAATAGACACTTCTCCAAAGAGGGCATACAAATGGCCCATTGAAATATGAAAAGATGTTCAATGTCACTAATCATCAAAACATGCAAATTAAAACTATGGTGAGATATCACCTCACACCTGTCAGAATGGTTATCATCAATCAGTCAACAAACAACAATTGTTGGCATGGATGTGGAGAAAAGAGAATCCCTCCTCACTGTTGGTGAGAATGCAGATTGGTACAGCCACTGTGGAAAAGTAGTCTGGCGATACCTCAAAAAATTAAAAATGGAACTGCCTTATTACACAACAATTCCACTTCTGGGAATTTATCTGAAGAATCCCAAAACACTAATTCAAAAGAATATATGCACTCCCATGTTCATTGCAGCATTATTTATAGTAGCTAAGATTTGAAAGGTAGCCCAAGTGTCCATCAGTACATGGGTAGATAAAAAAGCTGTGATACATTTACACGATGGAATACTACTCGGCCATAAAAAAAGAAAATTTTACCCTTTGCAACAGCATGAATGGACCTGGAAATATTATACTAAGTGAAATAAGCCAGTCAGAGAAAGACAAGTACCATATGATTTCACTCATATGTGGAATGTAATGAACAAACTGAACTACCAAGCAAAATAGAGAGAGACTCACAGATAGAGAGCAGGCGGACAGCTCTGGGTGGGGGGTGCAGGGGTGGTGATGGAGGGATTGAGCAAAAAAGAAAAAAACAAGAGAAAGAACTCATGGACACAGACAACAGTATGGTGGTTGTGGGGGTGGGGAGGGAGTAGGTGGAGATGGAGGAGGGTGTAGGGGGGATAAACGGTGATGGAAAAAAATAAAATAAAGAAAAATTTTAAAAATAAAAATATATGTAAAAGGAATTTCTATAACTCAATAGCGAAAAACAGCACAAAACTAACAACAAACAAGTAAAACCTGACTAAAAAATGAGCAAAGGACTTGAATAGATATTTCTCCCAAGAAAACTTGCAAATGACCAAGTGCTGCATGAAAAGATGCTCAGTATCACTAATCATTAGGAAAATGAAAATCAAAACCACAATGAGATGCCCTGGAGAGTCCCAAAGACCCTCTCAGGGAATTCAGGACTTCAAAATTAATTTTATAGTATTACTAAGATGTTATTTGACTTTTTCACTCTCATTATCCTATGAGCATACAGTGAAATTCTTTAGAGGCCACATGATGTATGACAGCATGGCTCTGATGGCTAATAGAATGTGTAATGCATGTTCTTGTAATTTTTAGAAGTCCTAAGTTAACAGTTTTGGTATATAAATATGTGCTTTTACAGAGATTAACTCAACTTGATATCAGTACTTCTCCTATGATTTCATGAACTTTATTTGCTTATACCTGCTATAATCTATGTGACCTCATTATCATCCACAAATTGTTCATTTGAAATCTAGTATTTTTCCTGTGTTTACATGGAAACTCAGTAAAAAGAAAGTATACTTTGTTATCTTGTTTTACAATATTAATATTTTTAATTTTTAAAAAACTTCTCTAAATGTTTAAATTTTATTAAACCTCTTAATAGTTTATAAATACTTTATTTTTTTAAAGATTTTTAAATTATAATTTTTGTTCATTTTATATTTTGCTTATATGTATTTTTATTATATCTATCAATGGATCGTTTGCTTAAAAGGAAATACGAAGAGTCACTTTTTCAACACACAGCTATGCTACTTACATTTTAAATTACTAAAACAAATGAAACTTGCATATTAGAAAGTTCTCTGAATCATGCAGGAGAGAACTCTACTCCAAAGAAATTGAGCAATCCTGTAAATGAGAAATGAAAAAGTGACAAAGCTATCTTATCCTTGGCTTTATAAACGTTAATAATTTACCTTATTGTACCATGTGAAACAGAGTACTGTACTGTGTTGAATAAGAGTGGTGGAAGCGGACATCCCTGTCTTGTTCCTAATCTTAAGAGACATGTACAACCCAGTGATTAGACATTATATAATGTACTAAGTGATCATCCCTATAAATCTCATACCTACTGATACCATACATAGGTTTTCTTTATGAGGACTGGAATCTGATTTAGAGAGTAATGACTCCATAGCAGATCAGGGTAGGGGGAGATGGAGCCCTCCCACTTCTGTGCCCAGGAAAGGGGTACCAGGCGCTGTGCTCCCAGGATTACCAGGCCTGGTCACTCTGAAACAAAGGTGTTCCGCAAACTGCTGGGACTCAAGAACCCAGGGCCCAGAGGGCATAGATGGGGGTTGGACACTTCCCCATTTTGTCTCTAACTAGGAGGTCTGGGACTGGGTCCCAGGAGACACTGACTGTGAAAAGTCCACAGGTCTTCCTGGCTCCTGTGCCTGAGCACAGGTTACTCCAGCCCAAGTCTTTAGTCTGTGCTGCGGTTACAGGGAAGAGAGATCACTGAGGTTCCAGCAAGTCATCTTGCAGAGAAGTAGAAAAGGAAAACCAGAGAGAGGAGGCCGACCCAACACATGGTGATGGTGATGGTGATGGGATCTGAGCATGGTCAGAATTTCCAGGTAAGACCTGAAGGAAGTAGACAGGAGACATACAGGTCTCTATAGTGGTCTCTGTCTCTCTTTCCCTTTCCCTTCTCTTCTTCTCTCTTTCTCTCGCTCTCTCTCTCTCACGAACACACACACACACACACATATCCTCCACAATTTCTTCCTCCTTTCCTGCCCCTCCTTCACTCTCAGCCAAATACAACCTGGCTCTCTAAACCACCATGAGGAGGGCCTTGATTTAATATTCATGAACTCCCTGAGAGTCCAGCCTGAAGTCAATGCTGATCAGCCATCCCCAAGCCCCTAAAAATGGCCGATACATTAAAACTGTGCAACAACAGTGCCCAGGACCCTTGTGTTATGCATGGACAATTCACTCTCAGCCCATTTGCTCATGAGTGGCTTTCAGATTCATTCCATGCCACTGCCCAAGAACAGTAACAATCTCTACAAAGATCGATAGTTCAGCAAGCCCTATTCCATGTTTTTAACTTGAGTCTCAGAATTATTTCAGGTAGATTTATTTAAGCTCATTTTACAATTGGGATTCTGAGAAGTTAAATGATTTGATCAAAGTGGCACATCTAGGATTCAAACCAGTGTCTGCAAATATCAAAGAGGATGCTTTATCTTGGTACCACTAGGTCTGAGCCTCTGCCACCCAAGCATTATGATGATGATATTGATGACAATGAAATTTCCAATTCTACATATGAAACAAGTTTTCAAAGCCCAAGAAAGAGTCCAGTTTACCCAGGGCTGACAGATGTTCAGTTTTAAAAACAGCCAAGTCCAGCCCTGGCTGGTTTGGCTCAGCTGTTAGAGCGTCGGCCCATGGACCAGAGAGACCCAGGTTCGGTTCCCGCTAAGGGCACGTACCTCAGTTGCAGTTTGTCCCTGGCCCCGGTTGGGGTCGTGTGGGTGGCAACCACTCGATGTGTCTCTCTCACATCGATGTTTCTCTCTCTCTCTTCCTCCCTCTCTCCCTCCCGCTCTATCTGAAGATAAATGCAAAAATGTCCTCAGGTGAGGGTAAAAAAATAAAAAATAAAATAAAAAAATAAAAACAGCCAAGTCCTGGGAAAACACGGGGACTAGTTGGTCACTCCAGAAAGCACCCTCCTCTTGTTAACACCATCAAGAGAAAACAATAATAGCAGGAAAAGCTAGTATTGGGCCAGCTTTGGATATAAGCCAATCATTGTTCTAGTTCTGTACAATCCTCAACTAATTTAATCCTCACAACAACATTACAAGTTAGGTATTGTTTTTATCCCCTTCAGGCAGATACAGAAAGTCAGGCCAGAAACACTGAGCAAACTTGTTCAATGTCACAGCACACAAAGGGGGCTGGTGGCCAAATGAAGGTTTGTCAGACCCAGAGGGAGTGTGTTCCCTCACTGCCTCAAAGAGCGTGACATTATCACAGGCTGGCACTGCCCATGTGTTCATCCTTCCACACCACCCCAATGCACAAGATAGACTCTCTCACTCTGGTTTTATATTCCAGGTCCTGAAGAAACTTTCAACTTGTTCTGCACTCTGATGCTTTCATCGGTCCTGTATGGTAGGTTTATGTCCACATCTTACAAATGAAGAAAATAAGGTACAGAGGAATAAATAATTTACCCAAAATATAATGAGCAGTGAGGGTCTGGAGCTGGGGGCATGTTCTCTGACAGTGTCCAATGCATCAGAAGGCCAGGTTCCACTTTATCCAATACTACTAGCAGTATTAGTCACTGTTATTGCAATTTATTGAAAGCTTGCTCTGTGCTAGTGCTTTAAATATGTCATCTCCTTGACTATCTACAATAAGTATACAAAGTGTGCACATAATTCACAAACTGAAGCTCAGAGAGGATAAGAGGATATGTAAGCTGCTGAAGATAACACAGCCAGACAGTGTTCCCATCAATTCTACAGGACACCAAAGTCAACATTCCAAACCAATGATGATGATGATGATGATGATGATGATGATGATGAGGATGATGATGGGAACTTTCATTTGCAAAATGCCTTTGAGTTTATAAAGTAACTTTATCCACATTAGCTCATTTCATGGGTCTTCAAAAGAAAAAGAGGGTAGATACTCCCATCATACCCAGAATACCTAAGTCTCAGCTATGACCTATGTAGTTAGTTATTCCTTTTCTAACCTTACATACACATTCACACTCCAGAGAGAGAGAGGGAGAGAGAGAGAGAGCTGTGCTTAATAATTTTCTAGTAAATACACATTCCCAAGATATCTCATTCAGATTTCACAAGCCTATGTAACTGATAGCTTGCCTATTAGAAAAGGGGGAGGAGAGTAGACTAAGATTTAGGAGGTTTCTTCCCATCTAAATCTCCAGTTCGACCTCATCCAGAAGGTCTACAGGACAACATACTAAATGACTAAAATATGAAGGTAACACCCAACAAGATGTCCCATTATCATTGTCCATAGTTCTCACGTCTGCCCATTTCTACGCCTGCTGCCAAGAGATACCCGTGTGTCTCTGTGACCTCTGAAAAGAATGCAGAAAACAGATGAAAGGCTTTGAATGATATAACTGCTTGGAGTCTATGTATATTTAAGCAAGATTTTCTTCCAAATGTTTTACTTTAAACAGGAATCAGAAACCGAACCAGTGTCTCTGACTTCCTGCTCCTGGGCTTCTCTGAACACTCACAGCAGCAGCCCCTCCTGTTTGGGCTCTTCCTGGGCATGTACCTGGTCACCCTGGTGGGGAACCTGCTCACCATCCTGGCCATAGCTTCTGACCAGCATCTCCATACTCCCATGTACTTCTTCCTGGCCAACCTGTCCTTCATCGACACATGCTTTTCCTGCACCATTGTCCCCAAGGTGCTGGTGAACATCCAGACCCAGCACCACACCATCTCCCATGCTGGGTGCCTGGTGCAGATGTTTTTCTTCATTGCATTGGCCCTGCTGGATGACTTCCTGCTGGCTGTGATGGCATATGACCGCTATGTGGCCATCTGTCTTCCTCTACACTACACCACAATCATGTGTCCCCAACGCTGCCTGGGTCTGGTTGCTGCATCCTGGCTCTGCTCCCACCTCCTGGCCTTCTCACTCGCCTACCTGATGTCTCAGTTCTCCTTCTGTGCCTCCCATTCCATCCCACACTTCTTCTGTGATCTTCTCCCACTCCTCAAACTAGCCTGTTCAGACACCCGTATCTTTCAGGTCATGATGTTTGCTGAAGCAGCCCTTGCGGGTGTGGTCCCTCTCACCTGTGTCCTGGTCTCTTATGGCCACATCGTCCATACCATCCTCGGGGTCTCCTCTGCTGGTAGAAAGCACAAAATCTTCTCTACCTGTGGCTCTCATGTGTCAGTGGTCATGCTCTACTATGGGACACTCCTTCTGGTGTACTTGCAGCCCTTATCCTCCTACTCAGCCAACACTGGAATGGCAATATCTGTGGTATACACAATGGTGACCCCCATGCTGAACCCCTTTATCTATAGTCTGAGGAACAAGGATATGAAGGCAGCTTTGTGGAGACTCTTTAGCTGGGGAAGATGTTCCACCCCATAAAATCCTTCCCCAGAGTAGAAGCCCAGACTTTTCAACAGGCCTTCTTCCCTGGACTTGATCATTATAAATTTATAATCCTGTCATATTCAAGACAGGATGGATGCTTAGTCTTACAAGCATATGCAAGAAAATGAAGATTCTGATTTTCCAGGACTGGAATTGGATCAGCGGGCCAAGGATGGAACTGCAGCCTGGAGAGAGTGAGTGACCAGCACTCCCTACAGAGTGACTTGATGAATGGGTACATGGATCCAAGCCGATTCTGTACACAGTTGGGAACATCAAAAATGCCAGCAAACAATTGACTTTTAGGAAGAAACCCAATAGGAGCATAGTGTAGGACAGTAGATTCTTCCCCAACCACATGAAATGATGGCAAGACTAGGCAGGTAAGGACCTCAGTCAAGTCACTGGGCTTTGGGGACCAAGTCTGATCTGCTTTGGAAGAAACTCATTCATTGGTCTTAACATGGAGAATATGACACCAAGTATGCAGAATTTGTGTGTGGCCTGAAAGGAAAAGAATATTCTAGAAAAGGATCCTAGGCACAGAAAGAGTAAAAGATTTGTCTACTGTCACATATCTGGGATTAAATCTTTGTCTCTGATAGGTGATTTCATTTCTTATTTGTTAGTTGTGAACAGTCTTTATTCTTTACTTTTTAAACTTTATTTTATTTTTCCTCCAACTGAGAAAGAAACCATTCTTGTCACTACAGTAAATGTCTAAAATATAAAGAACAAAATTTAAATGCCTTTTAAAAAACAACCACTGAGAATACTTTATACAAACTCTTATGGCCTCTTTCTCTGTATGTTTATCTGATATTGTGAAGAGACTGATTTTGTCACATGATCTTATAAGGTGAATTTTTTCCACACTATTATTATTAAATTTTCATGAACAATTTTATAATTAATATTATAGCAGAAGCAGGTGCCTTATTTATATATAATCTTCCATTTTGGATTAGTAGATTTTTTCTAATTATTCTTACTACTATAAATAATAACACAATGAAAATCATTGTACATAAACCATCTATATAGATTTCTCCAGGTCCTTACAATAAATATTCAGACTTGTAGTTGCTGAGTGGAACATTTTTCTGGCTCGTGATACACGTTGCCAAGAGTTCACAAAATTGTTTATGATTTGCATTCCAGCTGACATTCTGTGAGAGTCCTCCTTTCTCTGAGCCTACCAGTACTTTCTGTTCTATTTGTTGACTTAATTGCTACAAATATAATTAGCAAAAAATATTACCTCTTTTTTTGTTTAATTTTTTTTGCTTACTAATTGATTGTTATGTGTGAATAAATCTTATTTATTCTTTTGTTACTTACTTCTTCATGTCATTTGATTATTTTAGAGAATTGTCTAAGTCCTTTCTGTATTAAAATGTTAAACTTTACACTTTCTTAACACATGATACAAACTGCCCCATCATCTTTCATCCCTCAGTTTTCTTTTGGATTTTTGACATACATGAGTTTTCCATTTACATAGATGAAACCAGTTTTAAAATCTCCTCGTGATTCTCCCACCAGTGTTATTATTAGAAAATCCTTCTCTATACAGAGTTCATATGAATTGTTTTTTCCTTTCAGTGTGATGTGCTATTTTTCATGTTTTATTGAGATATAATTCATATACCATAAAATTCATCCTTTTAAAGTATACAACTCAGTAGTTTTTGGTATATAATGTGTTACATTTTTACTGAAACATATATGACTTTTAGAATAATATCAAATAGTAAAATGATTCTATCCCTCACATCTCTCATTTTCTATAAGAGTTTCCTCCCGATTTCATGTCACATAATTATTTAAAATTTAAATATGGGATGTTGCCTGGTCGGTGTGGCTCAGTGGTTGACCATAGACCCATGCACCAAGAGGTCGCTGGTTCAATTCACAGTCAGGGCACATGCCCAGGTTGTGGGCCCAATCCCCAGTGGGGGTCATGAAGGAGGCGGCCAATCGATGTTCTCTCTCATTGATGTTTCTATCTCTCTTTCCTTCTCCCTTCATCTCTAAAGTCAATAAAGAAAAAAAATTTTTTTAATGGGATGTTGACTATATCTGAACTCTTATTCACTCATATATACCATACACATTTCTCCTCAGAGCCTTTTATTTCAATGTTATTTTTCCCTCTATGGCACCGTCCTTTACTCCAGGTTCACCCTGTTTAAGTCCCACATCATCTGCAAACAAAGTACCCTCTCATGCCAATCCACTCCAGTCACCTGGATATGATCTGCTTTTCTTGTGAGCTCCACTATTCCTTTATCTAGCCTTCCTATTCCTGCCCTGCTAAGATCAAGAATAACATAAAGATGACCACTCTTGTATATATATTATATATATATAATATACACATTTTATTTATATATATTACATGTATATATATATATATATTCCATTAGCAATAAAAAGAATGAAATCTTGTCATTTGCAACAACATGGATGACACTGAGGGTATTATGTTAAAAGGAACAAGTGAGAGAAAGACAAATACTGTATGATTTCACTTATATGTGGAATCTAAAAACAAAATAAATTAGTAAAACAAAAACAGACCCATACTTTTAAACAACAAGATGATAGTTGTCAAAGGGGAAGGGGGTGGGGGAATAAAATATTTTTAAAAACAATTGAGAACTCATATGCACGTATGCATGACCAATGGACATAGACAACAATGCTGGGGATGGGGCGGGGGGGATGGGGAGGAGGGTGTCAATGGGGGAAAAAGGAGAAACATCTGTAAAAAAAACAAATTAATAAAAACAAAACAAACAAAAAGCAATTGAAAAAATAAAATGTAGTATTACATTTTTAAAGAACTCAGTTACGTTTTTTTAAAAAAGGATAATAAGAACATAAAATAAAATAAACATGTCCACTCTTCCACTACTATTCAATATTGTACTAGAAGTTCCAGCCAGGGCAATTAAGTAAGAAAAACAAATAGAAGGCATCCAGATTGTAAAGAAAGAAGTAAAACTATCTCTATTTGCAGATGACAGACATTATATATTTTTAAATTCCTAAGAAATCCAAACACCAAAAAAAAACTATTAGAACTAATAAACAATTTAGATTGAATGAAAGCCCCATCAAAATCTCAGCTGTCTTTTGATCCTAAAATTCACTTAGAGATGTAAGGCACTCAGAATAGCCAAAATATTCTTGAAAATAAATAGCAAAATTAGAAGATCCACACTTCCTGATTTCAAAACTTACTGCTAAACTGTAGTAATTAAGACAATGCTATCCTGGCAAAAGGCCAGACATATAGGTCAAAGTGATTGAATGGAGAGTCTACAAACTAACTTTCACATTTATGGTGGATTTATTTTCAACAAGGCTGTCAGGACAACTCAATGGAGAAAGAGCAGTGTTTTCAACAATGGCGCTGGGACAGCTGGTTATCCAAATGCAAAGGAATGAAGTTGGATCTTTACTTCACACCACATGCAAAAATTAACTCAAGGTACCCTGGCTGGTGTGGTTCAATGGTTAGAGCGCCGATCCTTCGACCAAAGGGTCTCAGATTCAATTCCTGGCCAAGGGCACATACCTGGGTTGCAGGTATGATCCCCGGCTCTGGTCAGGGCATGTGTGGGAGGCAAACAATTGATACGTCTCTCTCACGTCAATGTTTTTCTCTCTCTTTTATCCATTTCTCTCTATTTCTCTCTCTCTCCTCTCTTTCTGCCTCCTCCCTCCCTCTCTTCCACTCTCTCTAAAAATCAATGGAAAAAATAATCCAGTGAGGGTTAAAAATAAATAAATGAAATTAACTCAAAATGGATCATATGTAAGAACTAAACTTATAAAACTCTTAGAAGAAAGCATGGGAGTGGATCTTTGTGCCCTGTACTACACAATGGCTTCTTAGGTATGACACATAAGAAAGTACAAGCAGTAATAGAAAAAAGTGGATAAATGGGACTTCATCAAAATCAAAAGGTTCTGTGCTTCAAAGATACCACTAAAAGAATGAATATCAACCCACTGAAAGGGAGAAAATATATACAAATCATATATCTCATAAGGTATTTGTACTAAGAATATATAAAGAACTCTTACAATTCAACAAGAAGACAAATACTCCAATTTAAAAATGGACAAAGGAAAAAAAGTCTCTATGATGCTTGCCAGTGCCAGAGAAATGGATGTTAATAAGCATAAATCTATTAAATAAATAGATATCATGCATTAAATGATTCTTGTTTTATAAAATTAAAATAAATAAATAAGGACAAAGGATTTGAATTTGTCAAATTTCTCCAAGTAAAAAATACAAATGACCAATTAGCACATGAAAAATGTTCAACATGCTTAGTCATCAGGAACGTGCAAATCAAAACCACAATGAGAACCACTTTCTCTAGGATGGTCATAACAAAAGAAAATAAACAGACAATATCAAAATATTGACAAGAAATGAGAGAGGACTTCCGGTCAAGATGGCGGCGTAGGTAAACGCGGTACCACCCCTCCCACAACCACATCAAAGTTACAACTAAACTACAGAACAACCATCATTCAAAACCACCTGATCAAGCTGAACAGAAGTCCTACAACTACGAAATTAAAGCGGCAGCCGCATGGAGACTGGTAGGAGGGGCGGAGGGGACAGGCTGGTCCCACACCCACGTGTGGTGGATAAAAATCAGGAGCACACCTCGGCTGGAAGGTCCTCCCTGAGGACTGAGGGGTCCCCGTCCCACACCAGGCGCCCAGCTCAGGGTTCCAGTGCCAGGAAGAGAATCCCCATCACTTCTGGCTGGAAAAGCCAGCGGGAACTGAGGCTGAGGTGGCTGGAGCCCCTGGCAGCTCCTCTTAAAGGGCCCGCGCACGGACTTACTCGGACTCGCTCCCTCCAGGCTCCAGCGGGAGGCAGCTTGAAAGGCACCAGAATCATATGGGGAAGAACTGAGCTCTTTGGCATTGGAGCTAGGGCTGGAGAGGCAGCTTTCTCCTGGATAGACGTGCTATCAGAGGCTTTTGTTCCTTTGGTGAGCCCTTCCCTGGGCCGGCAGATGCCGCCATATCTGGGACTCCAGCTACCTGGCTCACACTGTTTGCCCCGCCCTGGTGATTCCCTGAGGCCCCGCCCCACCCAACTTTCAGGCCCACCCAAGCTGTTGCCAATTGCTTTACCATAGGATTGGCCTGTCTTGGATCCTGCTTCAGCTTTTCCTAAATTCTTTCAAACAAGCAGCATCTGGTCTCAGCTAGCCCTGTACCTCTCGCTAAGTAATACATAGAAACAAACACAGGGAGGCAGCCAAAATGAGGAGACAAAGAAACAGGTCCCAAATGAAAGAACAGAACAAAACTCCAGGAGAAGAACTAAGTGAAATGGAGTTAAGCAACCTAACAGATGCTGAGTTCAAAATACTGCTTATAGCCCTGGCCGGTTTGGCTCAGCGGTTAGAGCGTCGGCCTGCGGTACAGAGAGACCCGGGTTCGGTTCCCGCTAAGGGCATGTACCTTGGTTGCAGTTTGTCCCCGGCCCTGGTTGGTCGTGCGGGTGGCAGCCACTCGATGTGTCCCTTTCACGTCGATGTTTCTCTCTCTCTCTCTCTCTTCCTCTCTCTCCCTCCCACTCTATCTGAACAAAAAATGGAAAAATGTCCTCAGGTGAGGATAAAAAAAAAAAAAATACTGCTTATAAGGATGCTCAATGGACTTAGTGAGAACCTCAGTGAACTTAGTGAGGGCCTCAAGAGCATAAAAAAGACCAGTCAGAAATGAAGGAGGCACTAACTGAAATAAAGAATAGTTTACACAGATTCAATAGTAGAGTAGGTAAAGCCAAGAAGCAAACCATCGATTTGGAATATAAGGAAGCAAAAAACACCCAATCAGAACAGCAAAAAGAAAAAAGAATCCAAAAAAATGAGGATAGTGTAAGGAGCCTCTGGGACAAATTCAAGCGTGCCAACATTCGCATCTTGGGGGTGCCAGAAGGAGAAGAGAGAGAACAAGAAATCGAAAACCTATTTGAAACAATAATGGCAGAAAACTTCCCTAACTTGGTGAAGGAAACAGACATACAAGTCCAGGAAGCACAGAGAGTGCCAAACAAGATGAACCCCAAGAGGCCCACACCAAGACACATCATCATCAAAATGCAAAGGTTCAAGACAAAGAGAGAATCTTAAAAGCAGCAAGAGAAAAGCAGTTAGTTACCTACAAGGGAGTTCCCATAAGACTGTCAGCTGATTTCTCAAAAGAAACTTTGCAGGCCAGAAGGGAGTGGCAAGAAATATTCAGAGTGATGAAAAGCAAGAACCTACAACCAAGATTACTCTATCCTGCAAAGCTGTCATTTAGAATCAATGGCCATATAAAGAGTTTCCCAGACAAGGAAAAGCTAAAGGAGTTCATCACCACCAAACCATTATTATATGAAATGTTGAAGGATCTTCTTGAAGAAAAAGATAAAAAAATATGAACAAACAAAATGGCAATAAATACATATCTATCAACAATAGAATCTACAAACAAAATGAACAAGCAGAACAGAAACATTCTCATAGATACAGAGAACTTTTGTTAGATACCAGATGGGTGGGGGCTGGGGTGATGGGTGAAAAAGGTGAAGGGATTAAGAAGTACAAATTGGTTGTGAGACTGAAAAACCTCAAAGGGAAGAGGGTTGGGGGTGGGAAGAAATAAACCAAAGAACTTATATGTATATATGCATAACCAACGGACACAGACAACAGTATGGGGAAAGATAGGAGGGGGGCGGGAATGGGGAGGAGGGGGGCAATGAGTGAAAAATGAGGAACATCTGTAATACATTCAACAATAAAGATAAGTAAAAAAAAAGAAAGAAAGAAAGAAAGAAAGAAAGAAATGAGAGAAAGGTGAACTCTTGCTATGTTGGCGGTGAGCCTGTAAAATAAAAGAGCCACTTTGGAAAACAGTTCGGTAGCCTCCCATAAAGTTCAACATAGAATTACCATGTGATCCAACAATTGCCCTAGGTATATAAATTAGAAAGCATAGTTCCACAGTTCCACACACAAGCCTGTACATGAATGCTCACAGCAGTATCATTTGCAATAACCAAAGAATACTAAATAACAATAACCAAAGAAACAACCCAAAAAGCACGTAACAGTTGAAAATTTCTGTTAACTATAGTATCAGTTTGGATCCAACAATAAACAAAAGCCAAAACATGACTAGATATAGAAAAGATGTATTAGGGCAAATGCTCGTGAAAGGTAGAGGGAGCCCTGGCCAGGTGGCTCAGTTGGTTGGAGCATGCTCCCTGGGCACCCAAAGGTTTCATCCCCGGTCAGGGTGCATACGGGACGCAACTGATTGTTTCTCTCTCACATCAATGTTTTTCTCTCTCTAAAATCAATACAAACATATCCTCAGGTGAGGATTGTTTTAAAAAGGTAAAGGGAGCTCTGCGGTTAGAGCGCCGGCCGGCGGACCGGAGAGTCCAGGGTTCTGTTCCGTTAAGGGCACGTACCTCAGTGCAGTTTGTCCCCGGCCCGGTTGGGGTCGTGTGGGTGGCAGCCTCGGATTGCCCAGATGCAGCCCTCAGGTCAGCCTGCGGTCACATCCTCCCCATGACCTCTCCCAACACTTCATCCCCCACTTCCACAACGTGCCCTGGGCGGTCAGCAAAGGGTGTCACTAGCATGAAGGGGGACCGTTTGGCGGCATTCTGGCTGCATTGGAGGGAGATACAACAGCAATCGTAAAGGCACATTCAAGAGAAAACACAGATTAAGATAATTCCCAAAGTAAGCAACAGTTTTTTCCACCAAGAGCCCCATGATCTGAACCACTGATTGATCAAGTCCCCTTGGCTGGGGGTCGGATTGCTCAGGGCGTTCACCTGTGTTCCATGTGGCCTTACTAAAGATGATGCATGAGCAGACCCACCAGGTCTGCACACAACACCCTGCTGGGATCCTGGCACAGGTGCCTCCTATTTTGCAGGACACTGCTCTCAGGAGAGACACCAGTAAAGGCTTTGCTGGCTATCACGTAAGGCCTGCTGGGTGACTTTAGGAAGGGCTTCTGCGTGTCCTGTGACCTCCAGGCCAATGGAGGGAACAAAGATGGCAGCCAAATCATCGTACGTGGAAAACAGAATGTGTCCTTGAGGAGAGGGAGGTTGGCAATGTGTTACCATGGGGTGGATTCTCCTCTGTGCCCAGAGGAAACCCAGGGTGCAGCGGCCCAACCACCCAGGGAGAAGCCACAGCCAAAGGTTGGTGCCATACAACTACTGGGTCACCTTGGCAGCTCCCCAGTATATGCCTGGGCAACACGACCAGTCAGTGCCACACCAATCACTGTCCTTTCATGTCACAGATGGCTACACAGTTCTGACAATATCCAACCATATCCCTGGTGCAGTTGAGGTGGTTTTGTTGAGAGTGATTTTTTTCCTGTTCCCATCATAGAGGTACCCAGGTGCTCAAACGTCCATAACCCAGGGTGAACAACATGAACCCAACACAAATCAAAGCAGAGCCACGTGTGGCTCTGATGGTGGTGTTTCTAGGAGCCTCCTGGTCAGCAGTTTGAGGAGCTGTGTGTGTAAGTCTGAGTGACAGTGTAAGAAGACCCAGGCCCAGGTATTGAGAGTGTGCAAAGGCCAGATTTCTGGATCAGTACTGATAATATTGGATGAATTAAGAGTACTGGTCACCACTGGCTGTTCCTCTTCATTCCTGTCCCTCTCCAGGTGGTGTCAGTGTTGGATGAATAGTGACCGCAATGTATGTGGGTGGGTTGCCCCAACTAGACCCATCTGTATACCAGGCATCAGCATGAATTTCCCCCATTCCCTCTCTACAAGCCACAGAAAAAGGCAGAGGGATCTGGAGGATCTACAGGCCTAGTAGCACCCACGTTTCTAGAGAGAGTGGACAGGGTGCTCCTCTGCTGCAAATAGGCATGGCACTTAGTCAACATGAGAGTCTGAGCCATGGCAGAGGTGCCTGGACGGGACACCCTACCCTTGATAGGAAGAAAGCTCTCACCAGCATATGCTATTCCTTTGTGAAAGGCTTACCTGGAGGAGCGCTATGTTCACTGTTAGGAGCTGTTGCTCTATGGGAGTATATCAGATTTCCGCCCCCTTCAGGAGCTGGGACCAAAATCCTAGAGGTACTCTCTCTTTCTGTTGTCTCTGCCACACTACCCACCTCATGCCTTCTAGAGCCACAGACACATTAACTCAATGGCAGCCCTGCCTGGGGGATGCCCAGGGCTTTCATCTGTTTCACTAGTATTCTGCCCTCTCAAAGGCAGCTTGTGGCTCTGATCTCCAGTCCCACGTGTGCCCTTTCTTCACCAAATCGCCATCATCTCTGTCTTGAACTATAATCACGCTCCTGGCTGGTCTCCCCTCCAATCCTTTCTGCTCATAGCAATCAGAGTGATCTTTTGAAATGAAAATTTCATCATGTCTCAGCCCTTCCTTACACCTCTCAGTAGCAACTCACTGCTTTTAGGATTAAAAAAGTAAAAAACTTAGCATGGCCTTTAAGACTTCACTCTTTGGCCTCTACCTACCTTTCTGGCTCAGTCACACCTCTCTCTCCATCATTCTCTGAACTCCAGCCCACTGGCTTTTCAATTTTCCAAATGTGCCATTTGCATTCCCACCTCCAGGCCTTTGGACACACCATTGCTCTAGACTGGAACACTCTTCCCTATGTTTTTATTTAGTAAATTCTGACTCTTTCTCCCTATAAGATCCATGGGAAAAAAGGGACCATGGCTATTTGGTTCATCATTAAGATCTTAAATTTAAGCCCAGAACATGGTAGAGTGCAAAACATTAGTTATGTCAACTAACGAACACTCTGCTAACATGAATGACGGGTTAGCTATAAGATACACCACAGGAATGAGGTGATTCCAGGTTGCAGCTTCCCACCCCATAACCCTCTATTCCCCAGAGGCTAAGCCCCTCAGCTCTAACTTCAGGCTCAACCCCATTCCTATCTTTCACGAAGTGGTTCTCAATCCCAGACAGACATTCCAAGTGGTTTTCAACCCTGGGAGCTTTTAAAAAATCACCTATGCCTGGGCCCACTCCCAAGCATTCTGATTTAATTTCCTGAGTGCTGACTCCATGCCTGGCCCTGGCCTCAGGTTGCTGCCAGTCTGCTGCAGCATCCAACACAACCATGTCTCCTTGTCTGTGTTGGATTCATGCTCTGTATGTAACATGCATGTCCAAGATGCAGAGAGGGACAGAGTGGCTCTGTCGTAGAGGCAGGAAGCCTTCAATCAGAAGGTGATATTTGAGCTGGTTCTGCAACAAACATGAAGAATTTTCCGGACAAGGAGGAAGCTGGACATTTCAGTCAAGAGGAGCTATGTGAAGGATTAGGAGAACCACAAGAAGAATTTGTGTTTGTGTAGAAGATCCTAAGGCATCATAAAAACACTGATTCCCAAAGAATGAGTGGGGAAAGTGAGCCACAGGGGCTCCTCTCATCAAGTAGCATGACTGTCTTCCCCACGCAGAGCCTGGGGACCCACTCAGCCAAACTTTTCCAATCTCTCCAAGCACCAAAGACTGAGTCATCCCTGGCATTCCCCTGCCACTAGCTGTCACAGAGTCCCCAAAGGATGTGGAGAGAGAGTCTCCATGGTGTCCAAGACAGAGAGAGGGAAGGAGGAGTCAGGAGTAAAACAGAAGGAGGCTATTCCCTGAGGGCCCAAGAGCAGTATAAGACCCCCTGATCCTACCTCTGGGATGGGACATGTCCCTGATATCTCCCCCTGCCGCTCTCACCCCAGGCTGGCCTGGAGCTGCTCTGCCAGAAGAACTACCCACCCTCCTCCGTCTTCTAGGTATGTCCTGCCAACCCAATCACGGTGACAGCAGCTGGTGTCTGGACCAAGACATATCAAATGTCTGTGTGCTAGGGAAGAATGAGCTAAGAACTCAAACTTGACAGGAAATGGGCAAGCCACATATTGAGAAATGCCAGGCCAGCTTTGCCAGACTTAAATGTGCTCATGAGTATAGCCTGCAGAGAAAGAATGACTCAAAAATTTCAGCAGAGAGAAAGGAGCTAGCAGGACGCAGCTAAGAGAACCCTCCAGAAAGCTAGAATCTTAAGATGTCAAAGCTGAAAATGCTGCCCAGAATGACCTAGGGTCTTGCTACTCACACTGTGGTGCTCAAACCAGCAGCATCACCTAGGAGTTTGTTAGAAATGCAGAATCCCAGGCCCCTCCCCAGTGCTTCTGAGACAGAATCTGCATTCAAGAGCCTACATGATTCCTATGCACAGTGAAGATTGCAACGCTCTGCTTCTTGGGGTCTCAAATCAAGATGCATTACAGAATCATCTTGGGACAAGTCTCCTTCCTTCCTTGGAACTCAGTTTTTACCTTCAAGGGAAGATATTCTAGAATATCAGGATCACTCCTCATGGGCAATAAGGAAACAGAGAAATTAGTGGAGAATTAACTCTATATGTTTTGCGCGCGCACACACACACACACACACACACACACACACACTCAATAACAGCTATTTAACTGAACTTTGGGGATCCCTTAATTTCAAATTTTTCAAAGCAACTTAAAAGCCCTGAAGTCTCACTGTTCCCATTTTACGGATGGAGAAATGGAGAGGCGCTCGAAGCAGCTCCATGCCTCACTTTGTGAAGGTGAGTAGTGTTTGCTTTCCATGTGGACAGACAGATACACACAGGGATTTGCCACCAACCGGGTTCTGGATGCAGACTTCCAGCCAGTCAGCTGACTGCGTTCATGGAGAACATGTTATTGGGTAGACTGGAACACCACAGTTTTCTCTTCCTCTAGAGACTGTCTAGAGACTCCACCAGTGACCCCAACAAGGAAGAGGGGGACGATCCCTAACATTCTGTATCCCTAAGGATAGAGGGAAGAATTAGGCATGGCCCAAAATGCTCGATGAGGTAAGAGACACAGACACTTAAACAGAGCGTTAGAAAACGATGGATTAGGGCTATAGTACTGAGCCCAGTGTGCGGGGTTCTAGCCTGAAAGGTTGGGTTGTTGGGTGTTCGGATAAAGCTTCCTGGAAAAAATAACCCCTGAGCGAATCTTAAAAGGTAAGAAGAATCAGCTCTGGATATGGGGATGGGTAAAGATGATGAAACCCTCTGAGATGCCCTGGGGCCCTTTAGTGGGGCCCTATCTTTGGTTGGAACAACAGCTGTATGTTGTACGTACATATACATAAAACATATTATTGTTTTGTGATTTTTCATCCAATTGTATATTTTTTCTGAAAATTATGTGTTTTTTTTTGTTTGTTTGTTTTTATCCTCACCAGAGGACATTTTTTCATTTTTTGCTCAGATAGAGTAGGAGGGAGAGAGAGAAAGAGAGAGAGAGAGAAACATCGACGTGAAAGGGCCACATCGAGTGGCTGCCACCCGCACAACCAACCAGGGGCCGGGGACAAACTGCAACCGAGGTACATGCCCTTAGCGGGAACCAAACCCGGATCTCACCGGACCGCAGGCCGACGCTCTAACCGCTGAGCCAAACCGGCCAGGGCGCAAATTATGTTTTTAATCTCAATATGTTTTTGAGATTTATCCACATTAATATATATAAGTTGAACCCATTCCTGTTTAACGCTCATGAGCCTTTAATTAACATTTAGGTTTGGCTAGTGCTTGGCCATTGCTGACAGATCAGGAGTGCATGCACCCCTGTGTGTGCCTCCTTGTGCACATGTGTGAGAGTTTTCAAAAGTAAACACCAAGAAGTGGAATTACTAGGCATTATGAACTGAATGTCCCCCCCACACCCCATTTATATGTTGAATCCCTAAACCCCAATGTGATGATATCTGGAAGTGGGGCCTTTGGGAAGTAACTGGGTTATCATGAGGTCATGAGGGTGGGGTCCTCATTTTGGGATTAGTGCCCTTAGTGGAAGAGACCACACAGCTTGCTCTATCTCTTTCTCTGCCATGGGAGAATACAGCAGGAAGGCAGCCATCGGCAAGTCAGAAAGAGGCCTTCACCAGAACACAGCCATCCTGGAACCCTGATCTCAGACCTCCCAGCCTCCAGAACTGCAAGAAATCAATGTCTGTTGTTTAAACCCCCCAGCCTGTGGTACCTGTGATAGCAGCCCAGGCAGATTAAGACACTAGGGTATGCACAGTTGGGGGTAGCAACTGCCAAATTGTCCTCCAAATGTCCCGATTTACAGTTCCATCAGCACAACCTCACCAACATATGACACTGTCAAATTTTTTCATCCCAGCTGTGCCTTGTAGGAAGACTATCATCATCCTCACCAGGCACAGTCGGTCCCAAACCTCTAAACTTGTAAAGGAAGAGAAAGAATATATGCTCACCTCCAGGCCCTGTGCAGCACACCTGTTGCCTCTAAGACTCTCCAACAGTTGTCCGTATGGAAAATAATAATGATAATTAATAAATAATAATACAAGAATCGATTCTGTTTTGCATACTCACAACTGTAAACCTACTTTTGCCACACCCTGGATGTTTCCTACCTTACAATGAGAAAACAGGCAGAGAGGTTAAGTGACTTTCCCGAAATTGCACCCCAGAAGGTGAGGGAACCCAGGTTCAAAACCAAGTCTGGCCCTGGCCAGTTTGGCTCAGCGGTTGGAGCGTCGGCCTGCTGACCAGAGCATCCCGGGTTCGGTTCCTGCTAAGGGCACGTACCAAAAAACAAACAACAAAAAAAAACAGCCAAGTCTGCATGCTGCTCATGTTCATGCTCTTTTCTTATGGTTTTATATGTTCAACTAGTCTTTATTGAGCACTGATTACGTACCAGACCCTGGAGGTACCAGGATGAATTGCAGGGCTACTCTTAGCTCATAGCAGTGCTCATTGTTTGTTGAATGAATATTGAATCAAGGAGCTCAGAGCCCACAGGAGAAACAGACACAAAAGACATGTGCAATAGAATGATGAAGGGCTGTGATCCCCAGTGCAGCACGGAAAAGCTGAGTTTTCTTTGAGTACATCAGGGAAGTCTTTACACCATAGTTAGTTTCTGTCAGACCAGAAAGAGGAAATGGGTTCCAGGCAGAGGGAACAAGAATAAAAAGCACAGAGGTGTGAAAAAACATTACATTTTCTGGAAGTTACATTACTCTTTTTATTTTCTTTTTCTTTTTATTTTTTTTATCCTCACCCGAGGACATTTTTTCATTTTCTGTTCAGATAGAGTGGGAGGGAGAGAGAGAGAAAGAAACGTCAACGTGAAAGGGACACATCGAGTGGCTGCCACCCGCACGACCAACCAGGGCCGGGGACAAACTGCAACCGAGGTACATGCCCCTAGCGGGAACCGAACCCGGGTCTCTCCGGACCGCAGGCCGGTGCTCTAACCGCTGAGCCAAACCGGCCAGGGCATACATTACTCTTTTTAAAAGATGTTTTTTTGTTGGTTTGTTTGTTTGTTTTTTTATCCTCACCCAAGGACATTTTTGCATTTATCTTCAGATAGAGTGGGAGGGAGAGATGGGGGAAGAGAGAGAGAGAAACAGTGATGCGAGAGAGACACATTGACCAGTTGCCACCCACAACTGCAACCAAGGTACGTGCCCTTAGCGGACACCGAACCCGGGACTCTCCGGTCCGCGGACTGACGCTCTAACCGCTGAGCCAAACCGGCCAGGGCTAAAAGATGTTTTTATTGATTTTAGACAGAGGGGGGAGACGGAGATGAACAATTGGCTGCCTCCTGCAGGCCAGAGCCCCGCAACCCTGGCATGTGCCCTGACCGGGAATCGAACTGGTGCATGGGACCATGCTCAACCAACTGAGCCACACCAGCCAGGGCTGGAAGTTACACTGCTTTTGATTGCCTTAAAGTTGCTTCCTTCCAGTATTGAGGCAAGACATCTGGTTCCATTCAGTTAAACGCCAGCTGTGTGCCAGGGCCTGGATGCGATGCTTTTCGTGCATTATCTCATTGAATCATTGCAGCTTCTTTTTCTCCTGACACAGGTGAGAAAATTGAGGCTCAGAGAGGTGAGAAGTCTGGCCCAGGAACACATTCAGATCTTCTTTCTTTCCACTCCTCGCTGCCTCCCGAAGATACCAGCCACTGCTTCACGCTCCTTTCCCAGGTCTTACTCCAGTGAAAGATGTCCTCCCAGAGCACATCGAGAACCACAGGAGTTACCCTTTAGATCAGGAGACTTTCTGCCCCTTCCATTGTCTCCTTTCCTCCTTGAGAAACTGGAGGGGAGACTGCTTATGTAGTCACGGAGTTTCCAGTCCTTGGCCACACACCATCACCCCATTCGTCATTCATTCACTTAACAACTATTTACCGAGCACCTACTATGTGCCAGGCAATGTTTTCAGAACTAATTCACTATTGAATACAAAAGTGAATTAGACAGGCAAGACTCCTGGGCTGGTGAAGATTAAATTGTGTGATGCCTCAGAGTTAGAAACAAAGGTTTAAGAGGTTATATCACTGGTCCAAGGTCACAGCAATTCTGTTACCCAGCTAAGACTGAAACCCAAGTATAGCTGATTCCCAAAACAAATCGCTTTCTCCTCCGAGATGATCATGACCTTTCTCTCATCTCCCTCTTGCTTTGCTTCTCCTCAGTCTCTGTTCAGGAGGATGACTCCAGAGAACGTCACCTGGGCCAGGGTGGTCCCTGCTGAATTCATCCTCCTGGGCATCACAGATCGCTGGGACCTGCGCCTGACCCTCTTCCTGATCTTCCTGCCCGTCTACCTGGTGAACCTGCTGGGAAATGTGGGCATGGTGCTGCTGATCTGCGTGGATGCCCGGCTCCACACGCCTATGTACTTCTTCCTGGCCAACCTCTCCCTGCTGGATGCCTGCTATTCCTCCGCCATCGGCCCCAAGATGCTGGTGGACCTGCTGCTGCCCCAGGCCACCATCCCTTACGCAGCCTGTGCCCTCCAGATGTTTGTGTTTGCCGGGCTGGCTGATGCCGAGTGTTGCCTGTTGGCAGCCATGGCCTACGACCGCTACGTGGCCATCAGAAAGCCTCTTCTCTACGCAACGGCCATGTCACCGCGACTATGCCTGACTTTGCTGGGAGCATCAGGCCTGGGTGGCGCAGTGAGTGCCATTGTCCACACGACCTTCACCTTCCGCCTGAGCTTCTGCCGCTCCCGGGAGGTCAACAGCTTCTTCTGCGATATCCCCCCACTGCTGGCCATCTCGTGCGACGACACCAGCCTCAATGAACTCCTCCTCTTCGCCGTCTGTGGCTTCATCCAGACGGCCACGGTGCTGGCGATCGGCGTGTCCTACGGTTTCATTGCTGGGGCTGTGATCTGCATGCGCTCGGCCGCGGGCCGGCGGCGCGCCGCTTCCACCTGTGGCTCCCACCTCGCGGCTGTGGCCATGCTGTACGGGACACTCACATTCATGTACCTGCGGCCCAGCTCCAGCTATGCCCTGGACACCGACAAGATGGCATCTGTGTTCTACACCCTTGTCATCCCAGCTCTCAACCCGCTCATTTACAGCCTCCGCAACAGGGAGGTCAAGGAGGCCCTCGGAAGGACCTGGCGCCGGTTCTGCTGTCCGACAGGGGGCGCCAGGGACCGGTCTGAGGGGGCTGTTTAGGACTGTCACTAGGGGTAAAAGTAGATGTTCCTTTGGCTTGAGTGTCCCTTGTCATTATTTGAGGGACTGCAAAGGGGGAGAAAAGGAAGCTTGTGGAAGGGAGGCAGGAACCTGGGGGTCGTCTAGGGCTGGACTAGAGCCAGCCCCAGGTCCAGTGAGTGCTGCTAGGGGCTGCCTCCGGCTCCCAGTGTTCAAAAGCTCCCAGATGTCATCAGGTGCAGGAACAGGTTTATTTGCCACTGAACCTGTGAGAGGCTGAGTCCAACAAATACTAGGTGAGAGCAGGGTTGGCTGTACGTGTTTCTAGATTCTTGTCCTTTTAAGGTTCTTCGGGACCAGTGAGTCTGCGCCTGCTCTCCTTGAACCCAAGAAAACATCTTCAGAACCCACTCGTGCCCAAGAATGGGACTGACTCCACCAAGGCAGACGTCCCTCCCGGTCAGTCTGTGTCTGCTTCTCTCTGGGAAACGGCTGAACAGCACCAAACACACAAGCTCACTCCTAAAATCCCAACACTTAGGTTAAGATGTGGCCAAGGTTACATTAGTTCAGGGCTACGACAGAGGTCAGGAAAGTATCAGAACTATGGGCATAGTTAAAACAGGGTTAGGATTAGGGTTCAGATTAGGGCTACGACTGGGGTTAGGGTTAGGGGAGAGCCAGGGTTAGGTTAAGAATTTAAAAGCAGCTGGGAAAATTTAGGATTGAATTACAAGTATGTAACTGTTAGGATCTGGGTTGATTTTAATTAGTAGTAGATTTGGGGGTACATTTAGGAGTCGCAGTTTGGATCAACTTGAGCTCCTGTTAGAAATATGTTAGGGTCGGTGTTAGGGTGCAGGACTAGTTACAACTGGAGTTCAGGTGTTCTTTTTATTGCTAGATTAACTTTCGGTTAGAGTTTAGTTAGGTTTGAGTCCTGTTAGATCTAGGTTTTACGTTGGTGTGGATAACAGCTGGGAAAGGTTTAAATCAGAGTCTAGCTATTATGACAGTTGCCCTCGTTCAGCACCAGATGAGAGATGGGCATACAAATAGCATTTAAAGTACCAAAAGGACATGTTTGGAGTCTTAATTTAAGAATTATTTAAAATTATGGATAATGGTTCATGTTTCTTCCAGCTTCAGGATAGGAGTTGGTTGCTGGTGGATGGACATTTCGGCTGACATCCGCATGTGCTCAGGTGGGACACACTGCGTGTGTTGGGATGACAGCACCAGAGGCAGAGCTGGGGTTAGGACAGGGACTGCCACAGCCCTGACTTCTTGGGCAAAGATAACCACAGTGCCTCAAGCCTGGGGTCACACTGGACCTTCAGACCAATGCTCTTGGGCCTTTTGTCTCTCCCCCCGCCCTCGCCTCGAGTTTACAATTTTGACAGATTGTCTTTCTGACTCGGTTACCTATGGGCCCTTCCATGCAGGACAGGATGGACCCGGGGAGTTATGGCAGGCATTTCGGGGATATGGCCAAAGTCAAATGTCAGCTCTGGCCTGAACCCCTTTCCAGGTCTCCCAATTGTAACTGAGATGAGGCCTATTCTGGTAAACATTTCTCTTTTAAACCTCCTACAGCATTATTTACTAAGACTGGCGATAAAAGCAAAAGCAGTTTGGGTGGGGAAGACAGGAGTCTGATTGGGGGCCCTTGGCCCTGCCTCGTGGTGGGCATTGAGGGACAGGAGCATTCCATGGGCTAAGGACAACGCACACGAGGGGATGGAGGGCAGATGAGCTCAGCGTGAGCAGGAGACTAAGGAAACCACCTAACTGGCTGAGAAGGAGGAAGTGGAGGGAACTTGAAGACAGAGGATCTGGAATGAGGGGGCAGCCACGGGTTGGATAGCAAGTAGTGGAATTTGGACTTTATTCAGTAGGCAATAGGGAATCATGGGAAGTTCATATGTTCAAAGTCAGCCTTCATGCTTGTTCCAACACCGAGTCAGGCAAAGCCGTTCCCACTGCAGTGCTGCACACAGGCACAGTCCCTTATGCCACAATACACGCACAGCAATGCCCCTCCAACGCAGACCCGGCCCCTATCGGAAACAGTCATGCACAGAGACACCCGCTCACAGGGGTGCCTCCCGCAGACACAGACACAGCTGCCCAGGCAGACACTCACTCAAGCTCATGGACACATTTGGTTGCACAGAGACACGATCACTCTCTCTACACCCAGGTTTACAATCTTACAAACACATTCACACACATACACACAGTCACATATATAGTCAGTCACACACACACACACAGTCACAGCCACACAGGCATACATATTGCCACTGTCACCAGAGGCACAATCCCTCCCACATCCCTACACTTCCTACAAGAAGCCAGCAAAAACGGAGGGACAGGAGGGTTGGCCCCAGAAGCTACTGCTATAGACTCTGGGCTCCCCTGGCCCCAGTCCCTCTGCTTGGGGTTCAGGAGTCAGCCTGACTCTCTCTCTTCACAAGGCCTGAGGAGCAACAGCTTCACCATGCATCGGGCTCCTAAAGGTCCCCTGAGTTGGAAGCAGCACCACCACCCCCTCCCCCATCAAACTGGGCCCTAGAGAGAGAGGATAACAAGCCCCAGAACCGAGCCTCCTCCTGCCCCAGGGATGAGGGTCAGGGGAAGAGAGTGTTGCCTCTGGAGAGAAGGTAAGGTGCTCCCCAGGCCCCAAAACCTGTAAGTGTGGCCTCCTCAGACCCTCCAGTGACAAGTGATGCCTGGCCCTTGCTGCTGTTCCTTCCTGTGATGTGAAGAGGCCACAGGGTACACTTAGAGCCAGGGGCCAGGCTGAAGAGTCTGCAGATCTGTGAGCATGAGTCATACGTGTGAGTGTGAGAGCGTGTGCTGTTTGTGTGAGGCTGGGATCGCACAATACCATCACTGTGCAATGATGTCATTGAGGGGTAGGACAGTGTGTCTATGTATGTGCCCTCTAGTAGGGTGGCACATCTCTGCTGTGACCCATCATGAGCCTGTGTGAGTGTAGTCACATGCATGAAGGTGCGAGGCTGTGGTCCCCCAAGGCTGTGCACAAAAATGTGATTTTGTGACCAATGAGGGGATCGAGCATGACTGGTGTGCATGGACGGGCACGGAGAGAGTGTTTAATAGACTGGGTGGTCATTGAAAGCATGAATGTGCATGACAGGTCCCAGGAGCTGTCTTGGTGCTATGAGCCTCCTTGAACAGGGGTACATGAATGATCATCACCCTCTGACCTCAGGGTCACTTTGTGCTTGCATTGCACCATCTGATTATGTGTGTGATGACCTGGGTCTGTGGGTCTCTGGTTATACTGTCTGCTTACTTAGGGGTGAATGCACGTACTGGGTCCACATTTCTGTATGTAGTGCTTTTGCCCGTGTATTTGCAGAGACCAGCTTGAGGCTGCACCGGTTTGCATGTCCACACAGATGTGTTTGTGATTACACAGGAATTTCTGCAAATAGCTCAGGGAATTCGAATGCTTATTGGAACCAATTTAGACCGGGTCAGAGCAGGTCCAGTTTCCCAAAAGTCATTTTATAAGCAGGCTTCCTCCAGTCTCCACCCACTCACCCTGGTCCTCCTCCCTGCCTGGAAGGTGGAACAGGATTGGGAGTTTCAGACAAGATGTTCTACTGGCAGTCCAAGTCAGAGGATTCTTCTTACCCAATGGAGGAAGAAAAGGAAGGCACTAGTGTAGGGAGGGTATTTATTTGATTTTTGATATTTTTAATAGAAAATGACATGGAAAGAAAATAAGAGATTATTCCCTCGCAGGGAGGGCCTCAGCATAGTCTTCAGCAAATCTGTGTCATAAAGCCCGTCTCCTTTTAAAACCCCTCTTGGAGAATTGTGCAAGATTTCTGCAGCCCTGGCCAGTTTGGCTCAGCGGTTGGAGCATCGGCCCGCAGACCAAAGAGTCGTGGGTTTGATTCCGGTCAAGGGCATGTACCTTGGTTGCAGTTTGGTCCCCGGCCCTGGTCAGGGTTGTGCGGGAGGCAACCAAGCGATGTGTCTCTCTCACATCGATGTTTCTCTCTTTATCTCTCTCTCTCTCCCTCCCACACTGTCTGAAGATAAATGGAAAAATATCCTCGGGTAAAGATTAAAAAAAAGATTTCTGCTAGGAAATCCAGACAGGATAAAATGGAGGCATTGACACAGGCTGCCTCGGTCCTTCAGAGTTAAGCCTCTGTGCTTGGGAGGTGTGTCTGTCTATCTGTCCACACCAGTTTCTCACATCTGCTTGAGCTCAGTAAGAGTTTGATTTCATGGGGAAAGTTCTTCCAGGATATGGGAAGTCATCCAGATTCTTTTGATTTTTTTGCCCTTTTTTTTTTTTGCAAGTCTGAAAATCCCCAGTTCACCCATCCCAGAATCCGTGTCCTTGGCCACATAACTTTGCCCCCATCATGAATCTGGGTTCAGCCATGCATCTTGCTTTGATCAATAGGATGTTGAGAGGCTTAAAAAGCAGCTGCCAAGCAGTACTGAGATCCTGACTTCCGGTGTCAGAGTCTCTGGGTTTACGTCTTGACCTTACTATTCACTAGCTGATTGGCCCTGGGCAAATTGTTTAACTATAAACTGAGGATAAGCCCGGCTGGTGTGGCTCAGTAGTTGAGCATCGACCCATGCACCAAGAGGTCGCTGGTTCAGTTCCCGGTCAGAGCACGTGCCCAGGTTGTGGGCCCAATCCCCAGTGGGGGGCATGCAGGAGGTGGCCAATCGATGTTCTCTCCCTCTCTCTATAAAAATCAATAAAGAAAAAAAAATTTTTTTTTAACTGAGGATAATCATATCTCTCTAGGATTGTTATGAGAATTATCTCAATATATATTCCTCACTCTCACTAGTTCAGGCAGGTGAGAAAGAGACAAGAAGTCATCGAGGACAAATGATGGGACTTTTAGCTTGGGCATTGATGGGTGCCCACTGCCTTCCTCTTCTCTCCCTGACCAGCTTTTCTCTCAAACTTAACTGACCATACTATGAAAGTACATACATGTTGTATTTATCAAATAATATTTGTTTCCTTTTGTTACTCTAAAATGAGTCTTATATGTTGTGAGACATCAATCACCCTCAGGCCCCAAATCCAGTCTGAGGCTTCTCTTACTTAGCAAAACTATTCGTTCCCTCTCCTCTGCTGCCACCTTGTGGTCACGTCAGGTTATAACCAGCATTTTCACATGCTTTGGCAGGGCTCCGGATGAACTCGAACTTGTGATCTGGTTCTCAGTGAACATGAGTATATAGTACTACTCTGATCAAAGATATGTAACATTCAGGGAAAAGCAATATAACAGATAGCTTCTGCCCTGTTGTGGTGAATTCCAGTCTACTTGGGATTTTCCCCATGTAAGCAGCAAACATTCACTTACATCAACTTAGATCAGAGACCAGAAATGACACAGTCCCTGTCCCCAAGAACTTTATAGTCTGCTATGTAAACAAACAATTACAAATCAACTTTGGCAACCACACATGCTGAAGATGGGATTACCCTACAGGAAAGGGAGACAAGGTCGTTCAAGTCACCAGGGTGCTCACATCTCACACTTAGGGAAAACGACATTTTCCATTAAATTAAATACAAAATGATAGCATGAGGACAACAGTAGATGACTTATTGAGACGTTTCTCTGTGTTAAGCAAAGTGCTAAGTGCTTTACTGGTGGTAACTCATGGACCTGTCTTCCAACCTGCTGTCACACCCACTGTCCAGGTAGGTAAACCAAGGCACAGCCAGCACTAGAACCAGGCTTTGAGCCCTCAAGACTTTTCTTCACCAGTGTCACCATCACCTGTGGGAGCACACACAGTGATGTGACTGCTTCTTTCTGAAGAGGCGAGGAGAAAGACTTCAGCGTCCAGAGAGGATGTGAGATGAGACAGGCGTGAGACTTCTCTGAAAATACCTTTCAATACAGCGGTGGCTTTCAAACTAGGTACATGTTCCACATGTTCAAAAAGAGTTAAATTAAATAAATAAATAAACGCAAACCCCAAAATTAAACCAAACAGAAATAAATGAATCTACTTCTACATCAAGTTCATAACGTAACTACAGAGCAAATATTAATTTAAATGATTTTTTTTTCCTTTATTGGTTTTAGAGAGAGAGGAAGGGAGAGGGAGAGAGATAGAAACCTCAATGAGAGAGAACATCGACTGGCCACCTCCTGCATGCCCCCCACTGGGAATTGGGCCCACAACCTGGGCATGTGCCCTGACCGGGGATCAAATCAGTGACCTCTTGGTGCATGGGATGACGCTCAACCACTGAGCCACACCGGCCGGGCCAAATGATTTTTTTTTAACTCAATACTTAATACATGCTTAAGAGGATATACTCTTAAAAATTTTTTAACTGCAAAGAAATCTTGAAATGTTTACAGAGTTGTTCATAATTATGAAACTATTATGTATTTTATGAAAATAAAAATTAGTAAATATATGGATGTTGAGAATTGTGTTTCCATTGGTAATATCAATATGAACTCACACTTTTTGTTGTTGTCGTCAATCTTCACCCAAGGATATTTCTCCGTTGATTTTTAGATAAAGTGGAAGGGAAGGAGGGAGAGAGAGAGAGAGAGAAACATCCATGTGAGAGAGACACATCGATTGGTTGCCTCCCGCACAACTCTGACCAGGGCCGGGGATTGAATCTGCAACCCATGTATGTGCCCTTGACCAGGAATCGAACCCACAACCCTCTGATGCACAGGCCAACACTCTAACCACCGAGTCAAACTGACCAGGGCTAAACTCATACTTTAAAAAACGTTTTTTTCCTTCTCTATCCACTGAAAGGGCCTCGAAGCAATGACATCCCGGCAGCAATAAGCACACACAGCACCTAGATTTTAGTTCTAAATGCCATTCTCCAGAGCTTCTTGGAAAATAGCTAATTCCAAGCCCTAAGCAAAGAAAGAAAAACCACATGATCCTGGAACATCTTGGGCTAGAAAGAAAGCAAGAACCCAAAGACTAATCAAAAGTATACAGGAATTGGCTCTCCAAAAGGCTACCACTGGCCAAAAGCACCCCCCAAGAAATGATGGTAACAGACATTGAATTTATAAAAATCTGTAAGTCCATAGAGATCCTGAGAGAAAGAGAAAGAAGGTAGGAAGGGCTGTACTTTGCAGAAGATTGCCAGGTAATAAATGCAAAAGAAATGACAGAATTAGAAAATCACTAATGTAATAATTTGGTTCAAGCAAGGATCATCAGTAGATACTAAAACTATTAGGTGAAAGGTTGTTGAGGGCAAATATATTTACACAGTCTCAAAGTATCAACATCACAGATTACTATTTACAGAGGATTATCATTTTACAACATGGAGATCTGACATTCACCACCTTAGCCAGGTGATTAAACCTATGATCACCAAGCTGACATCAGGTACCCTCTAATATGATGCAAAAGAACTACGTAACATCACTTCTGGGCACATTATTTTCAGAAATGGGGGTGGAGAAGAAATCGGAATGTGGGCATTCTGTAAGACTCTTCAAAAAGTCTTCAAAAAGCCACTGACCTGAAACAAGAACAAAGAGGACTGTTCTGGGTTTAAAGTAACAAAAATACAATGTGTGTGAACCTTGATTGGATCTGGTTTTTAAAAATTATTAAAGAGATTTTGAGAATAAGTAGGAAAAGTTGAATATGATCTGTATTTTGGATATTGTTGAATTATCATTAATTTTCTTGGGTGTGATGATGATATTGTGGTTATGAGCGAGAGTGACCTTACTCTTAGGAGAACCAGTGAAATTTTAGAGGCAAAGTCAAGATGTCTGCAACTGAGTTTCAAATGACACCACAAAAAAAACAGAGATTCAACAAATGTAGCAAAATGTTAACTATTGGTAAAGCTATATGAAGGGTATAAGGTGTTCATTGGAATAATACTCTTCTAATTTTCCTGTAGGTTTTCCAATTAAAAGGTGAATGTTTACAAATGTGTTGATTCATAAAATTGGACACCCCAAAGCATCTTAAAAGATCATCTAATTCAACTTCTCATTTTACAAATGGAAACTGAGGCCCAGAGAGAGGAAGACACTTGTCCGAGGGCACACAGCTAGTGACAGAGTCAGAGTTCACGTTCACTGTTCTCCTCACTGCCACCTGCTTGGGGATGTAGATGGCAGCGTGGTTGGGAGCACAGAAGGGCTTGGGAGAAAGGACTTGGTGGAGTCATGGCAGGAAGGGGGGCACCCCTCAGCAGGACATGTGGGTCAAGGCCACAGTCCAGACAGGAGGAGGTTCTGACATAAAACACAGGCAGACCCAGCAGACTCAGGGCTCCACCCCAATCAACTCCTTTGCTCTCCTTAAAATGTTCTCCCTATTTTCTTCCTCCAACCTATTAGTCTCTCTACTCCTTTCCTTTTAACGAATTTTTTAAATTATCTCTTTATTGTATTGTCACTTGATCATTTTGCTTTCCCCAAGAACATGACATCATGGAAATACAAATTTTGGAACTAGACAGACCTGCTTTCAAAACCTGGCCCTGCCCACTGATTCTGCAAAATCAAAGAGTCACTTACCCCTAAGTCTTAGTTTCTTCATCTTTGCAAAGTTACTGCTTCCAACCTTGAAAGGATGTGGCATAATGTGTTCATTATTAAATTGTTGATTCCTTACCAAGTGCCAGGCAGTTGTGGGCACTGGGGACGATGAAAACAGACAGCACTTACTTGAAGGCTAGCTGTGTTCTAAGTACTAGAGATGAGGACTCATGTTACTCGTCCCCATTTCACAGATGAGGAAACTGAGGCATGGAGGCGGAGGGTTTCTTGCCCACGGAGCTAGTACAGCCTATTCCCAGAGTGAACATTGGTTACGCCACTCGAGGCGGAAAACAAAGTCCATGTCTCAGGGGGCTTTCATTCCAGTGGAAAGTGAGATCTGGAAACTACTGAGACAGTTTGTAATAGACAAATCTTGGTTTCTTTCCTTCCCCCAACTCTATGGCTAGAAAGGAGAATCACGTTAAAGAGAAGTGATCAGAGTGCTCTGCTTTCCCGGCCCTTCTTCTGTGACAGAGGCTGTCACTCACCTTAATCCGTAGATCGGTGATTCTCAAACCTGATCCCGCCCCATAAGCACCTGGAGGGCTTGTGAAAAGGGTGCTGGGCCTCTCCCAGTTTCTGACGCAGTAGGTCCAGAGAGAGGCCTGAGAATTTGCATTTCTAACAAGCTCCCCAGTGAAGCTGCTGCTGCTGCTCTGGGACCGCACCTTGAGAAACACGGTCACAGAATCACCCATGAAACAGGTATTGTTCCCATTGCAAAGTTGAGGAAGCTGAGCTGCAGGAAGGCTGGGTGCCTCCTGGGATGCCATTCTGCTAGTGAGGGACAGCAGGAGATGAACCCTGATCTGACTCCAAAACCTGTACTGTCTGCACTAGACTGGAGTTGGAAATGTAATGCTAGCATTTCACCCACGCCATGTCTGTTCACTTTATTTTAGAATTTCCATTCTTGAAAGGCAAAGTCAAGGTTCTTTGAAAGCATAATATATTTTCTTTTTTTTTTTTCAATTCTTTTATTTTTTTTATTTTTATTTTTAAAGATAACAAATATATATATATATTTTTTTTTTATTAATTTACTTTTGTTACAGATGTTTCTCCTTTTTTCCCCCATTGACACCCTCCTCCCCCTCCCTCCCTGCCCCGTCCCCAGTTTTGTTGTCCATGTCCATTGGTTATGAGTACATGCATACAAGTTCTGTGGTTCATCGCTCCCCTCCCCCACCCCCTCTTCTGGCAATTGTCAGTCTGTACCCTACTTCCACGTCTCTGGGACTACCCTGTTCCTCAGACTGTTATGTTCATTATATTCCAGAAATAAGTGAGATCATATATTTGTCTTTCTCTGTTTGGCTTGTTTCACTTAGGATAATAGTTTCCAGGTCCTCACATGTCGTCGCAAAGGATAAGAGGTCTTTCTTTCTTACAGCTGCATAGTACTCCATTGTGTATATGTACACAGCTTTGTTATCCATTCGTCTACTGATGGACACTTGGGCTGTTTCCAGATCTTAGCTATTGTAAATAGCTGAAAGCATAATATATTTTCATTTCCAATGAGAACAAAAGATGGATTGTGAAAGCTATTTTTTTTTTTTTTTTTTAGAAAGAGAAACATCAATTGGTTGGCTCCCGCATGTGCCTCAACCAGGAATCTAACCCACAACCCAGGTATCTGCCCTGAGCCACCCAGCCAGGGCGGAAAGCTATTTTTAAATGTTCCTGTTCATTACCCAGTAAGTCCTCTTCTAGAAATCTATACTAAGAGAATGATCTAAAATACAGCCCAAAATACAAAGATGCTAAGTATTTTAGCAAAAAACTGGGACTCTAAATATCCAATATTAAGGGACTGTTAATAAACTGTGTTATATCCAAATGATGGAATATTATGAAGCCATTAAAAATTATTTATTTAGAATTTTTATAACATGTCAAAGTATTTATGATATAATATTAAATAAAACATAATTAAATTCAGTTAAGTTCTCAATGTTATTAAAAACAATGAAAAAAGACTGAAAGGAAATAAACTAGAGCACTGACAACAGGTATCGCTGATTCTAATAATTTTCTGTACTTTCCACACTTTTACAATGAGCTTTATAATCAGAAAAACCAAGCACTTATTTTTTGTTGATTAACTAGAACAGATATTTTCAAGACCCGTCGTATAGTCAATTACTAAAGAGCCAGCAAAAGCAAAACTGAGAATTTTAAAGGTTATATTTAATTCTAGATTACATTTTCCCTGACCCTAAAATGTACATTTTTTTAAAGCAAAAAACAAGAGGAAAAAACACAAATAAGCCTGGCTGGTGTGGCTCAGTGGTTGAGCGTCAACCCATGCACCAAGAGGTTGCGGGTTCGATTCCCGGTCAGGGCACATGCCCAGGTTGTGGGCCAAATCTCCAGTGGGGGATGTGCAGGAGGTGACCAATTGATATTCTCTCTCATTGATGAGAGAATATTTTGTTTCTCTCTCTCGCTCCCTCTCCTTTCCTCTCTCTCTAAAAATCAATAAAGAAAAAAAAAAAAGACAATCATTATTATACATACACACAAAGAAGACTAGAAAGATACATGTAAAATAATAACGTGTATTTTTTGGCTGGTGAAATTATAAGGCTTTGAAAATCTCTCTTCAGCTTAATAATTTTTATAACGTTTTCTACAATAAACATCTATTACTTTTGTAATAAAAAGTCTGTGATGTTTTTCTTTTTAAGAGACAACCAACAAGCAAATTATAGCGCATCCATACAATGGACTATCAACAGCCATTTAAAAAATGCTGTAGAAGAACAATAACATGAAAAAAAAAATTGCTCTATTGACTGACCATACTACAAACAATACATTCAGAATGATCCCATTGTTTTATCAACAAACAAAATGTCTACAAAGAAAACACCTTGGGAGGGAAATTTTTAAAAAATCTACATTAAACAAAAAAATTAATTTGTTAAATAAAAGAGAGACAGAAAGATGAGCAGGAGTGTGTTACTGAAAGATCCTCCTTTAAAAAGGCTTTCCAGCTCCACCAGCTCTTATTTGTAAGTCAAACTGGTCTTCCAGCGTCAACAGGGCCGTCAGCATGGGTCCTTCCTCCTGCTCTACACTTAATGCTTGAGGGGCACATGGACTCCAGCAGCAGAGGTCACCCCTCTTGAAAGGACAAGCACACATCGTCTGGGACCTTAAAATAAGACCCCATTAGAGAAAGGGTCTCACGGGAAATATTTAACTGCCTTCTTGGACTATGGATCTGATTGCAATTAAATATAATTTATAATCATTAGATGAAGGAAATGTACTATTTATGTTACAAATAACACACGAACTATAGAATTATACTCCCAGAGCTGGTGCAGGCCTGAGATCATCTGAAAACAACTTCCAGGACACTATCTTCAGGATGCCATGTAAATATTGACTGGAAATATGGATGTCATGCTGGAGAATCTTAAGTAAACAGTTCAAAAGCCTGGCTTCCTGCCTATACAATTTTAAGTCACTTTATTGCTAGCTACAAGATTATTCGGCATTCTGATTTAATCTAAGAATTTCTTGACTTTACATATAACAAAAGGGACTACAAAGAATAGCTGCAAAGCCAGAAGACACAGAAAGGAATAAAAATAGACACAGAGCTGTGTCTTCCAGCCCAAACAATGAGAAATCTATGCCACCAGATTATCAGTTCAATCTATTTCCAGATCGCTATCCTCACTGTGACAGGTGGCAGAGTTATGCACAGATGTCAGAAACAAGATTTCCTTTTCTGGGAGCAATCCAAATTCCTGTAGAAAAGCTTCAAGGTCCACAGCAAAGAAATCTTCACCCAGCTGGTCAGTGACGCGAACAAAATTGCCAATCAATTCGCCCCCCTTGTAGATCAGCAGGGCAGGAAGGGCATTCCTGGTGAACCGACTGCTGGCCCCGATCACTGAGCTCTTCACCCGGCAGAATTTGACAGCTGGGTACTCCTCAGCAAGGCAGAGCATGCAACCATGCATGGCCTCTGTCCCCGGAATGCCGTCCTCATAGATATGGACCATGATGAGGGTGCTTTTCTGTTCTTTATCGATCATGTCTAAAAACCCTTCTCCACTGGGGATCTCAAACACCTGTTTGAACTGGGGCCCCTTGTGAAGCTGCTGCCGCATCTCTTCCATTCTCTGCTTCCGGTACTGCTGAAGAAACTCTTCATCGTCTTGGTCCTCATCCATCATGGCAAACTCCTTCAGAGTCATCTGCAGGAGGACCAGCAAGTGAGCATCAGAAACAAACTGAACACCTGTGATAACCGTTCATCTGCACCGCGTGCCTGTGACACAGGAGGCACCATGCTCAGAGCTCCACCTGTGCTACCTCACTCAATTCTCACGCTAACCCCATCGGAAAGGGACCTTTATTACCCCCACTTTAGAAATGAGGTTCCAAGACTTGAGGTCATTTGCACAAATTCACAGAGGTAACAAGTGTAAGGCCAGGATTCAGACTAGATTATTTTAAAATCCAGGCTTCTCACTACTGTATCAATATTGCTTCTCGATCCAAATAGGCAGCATCAGATAATATTACTTCACCAGTTTCTTCCTTATTGTCAGTCCTGACAATGGATTAATTATTTTATCCACAGTGTTGTTTTTGTTGAATAGACAACAGGACATTAAGGAACTTTAAAAAGAACACTCACGCCCTGGCTGGTTTGGCTCAGCAGTTAGAGTGTTGGTCGGCCCTTGGACCAAAGGGTCACAGGTTCGATTCCCGGTCAAGGGCATGTACCTGGGTTGCAGGTTTGATTCCTGGCCCTGGACAGGGTTGTACGGGAGGCAACCAATCAATGTGTCTCTCTCACATCAATATTTCTCTCTCTCTCCCCCACTCCCTCCCTTCCACTATATCTAAAAAAATCAATGGAAAAATATCCTCAGGTAAGGATTAACAGAAAAACTAAAATAAAAGAACACTCATAATCCCTGCCTTGCACAAAATGCAGTCACATGCTGAAATGGCTTTTGCTTTTATAAGAGCAGTTGTGGGTGTCAAAATCAAGCTATAACCTGCTTTGCCATTTAGCATTATTATATCATAAACATTTCGCGTTTCCAAATTTTTATACATAATGATACATCCTGTGCCATATTTTGCTTTACCACTCCCCTATTTCTGGCATCCAGGCAGATTCCAGTTCTGTTCTACCACAGACAACTCAGCAGGGCAGGGAGAGCCTCTGTCAAGACTGTCCCGTGTGACCACGTGATGGGTCGTTTCCTCAGTATAAGGAAGCACGGTGAGCAGTGGGCACACTGCCCTGCAGCTCGCTGAAGTTACTAAAGCATCTTCCTTCTCCTGCCCTAGTGCAGCAACACAGCCCTGCCCCCCTAACACAGCCTAGCTCTGCCTAACCTGGCATGGATTAGAGGGTGGAGGCTGAGGGGCCAGGCTAGGTCAGAACAGATGTTCCTGCATCGCAGCCAGCGCCATTCTGAATTCACTGTTTTACTTCTCCATCCCAATCTTCATCTCATCTCAGAGCTCTCCACTCTCCCTCAGCCTACCCGTTAGGGTCTTTGAGTGTAATGCCCTGAAATCATGCTTCTAGTCCAGGTGAATGGCTCCTCACTTAATCCTCTTAACTGCTTCCTGATCCTGGCGGGTACGACCAGCCAAGAGCTGCTTTAGGCCATAGCCAAATGATCTCAGGCACTCCCAGACATTCATCTGTGGTCAGAGGGCATGGGATGAAAGAGTCCCCTTGATACTGGGAAGAGAGAGTCAGTGACCTCGTTCCATATATCTTCCATTGTATTGCCTCATTAGCATAAATTCTCATGAATAGGCTTTGGGTGAAACAGAGCAACAACATGAAAAGAGCAGGAAAGTCTGGCCTAGAATCCCGGTTCCTGTTAGCTTTTACTAGTTGCATGACCCTGAGCAAGTCCCCTCCCATCTCCAAGCGCCAGTTTCATCACCTATAAAATGGGGATAATATCACCAACCTCAGAGGGTTATTTCTGGCCCAAGGTCAGAGTTCAAAAAAGAACAGGAAACTCACATTTACTGAGCACTTTCTAAGGACCAGGCACTATGATGGGGACTGTACCCACATGACTCTGTGAGGTAGGGATAATGACCTCTTTTAATCAATGAAAAGCCTGACTCAGAATGGAAGAGATGCCCCACATCACTAGTGGCTGAGCTGAGATTCAAACCCACGTGTGTCTGAGTTATTACATGACTCTCTCTATACTTTCCCTGGCACTGCACAGCTTCTTGGAGGCCAAATCAAACATCCTATACCTCCTGAATCATTAACCCCAGTCACAGCAGCTAGGGCAGCTTCTGAGAAAAGCCTGGGTGCCACGAATTACCTTCCCACTGATCTTCTCCTGGAGGTCCTTCTGTTTCTGTTGCTCCTCCTCTTCATCCAGATGGGACCTGCAGCTCATTGACAGCTTCCTGATCAGCTTTTCCATCTCCCGACACTGCTCCTCCCTTTGCTCCGTCTCCAACTGTTTGAAGCGGCGCCAGTCATTGATCACACCTTTTGGACCTGGGTTGGGAGTGAACATGGAGGTAATCAAGAAGAATGGGCAGTGAATTATGGACCAGACCACACCTATCTAAAGCTCACTCCATTGACTCCACAGTGACGCGCATACAGGGCAGCATGGTCTACACACCATGAGGTCCACCGCAGTATGGTCTGCAATACTTAAAGGGCCAAGTTAAGGGTTCAATGTTAGGAGATGAGTTATTTAATTGATGTTAAATAAATTATGATCCATCTACTTAAAGTATAAGAACTCTTAGAAAGAGGTAGCTCTGTTTCCTGCCATGAAAGGTGTTCAAATATATAAGGTAAAAAAAAAAAGAGCGAAATGCAGAATATAGAAAAAGAACTATATGTATATGTATAATATTTATGGATAATCATATATGTGTGTGTACACTTGTATGTTCAAAGTACAAGGGCTAGAAGGATGTGTAAACTGTTAACAGTGGTTGTCTCTAGGTAACTGAATCTAAGAGGTCTAGGGAGAGAGAACTTTCACTTTTTTCTTTCTACACTTCTGTATGATCTGAATTTTTATAACATTATGGCAGGTTGTTCTGTTAGTCGAGCCACCCCCACACCTCCCTGCCCCCACCTGTATATCCCTGCGCCTTGCCACGTGACTTGTAGTACCTCCTGTGGGATGAGTACATGTATCCCCAGCCGGCTGATATGTGCTTGGCCAAGTGACTTACTTTGGCCAATGTATTCTGAGCAAAGATTTATGGGCCATTACATGTGCCCAGCGGCCCCCTCTTGCTCCCTGTACGTGGTCATGAAAGAGGCATGTCTTTCAAGTGGTTCCTGGAATGAGAGGATATGTGAAGCAGAAGCAGAGCTGCTGACCCACACAAGCAGCATGTGACATGACTGAGAGATAAACCTTTGCTGTCACAAGCCATCGAAATAAGAACCTATGTGATGCCCGGCTGGTGTGGCTCAGTGGATTGCGTGTCGTCCCATGGACTGAGAAGTCCTAGTTTTATTCCCGGTCAGGGCACATGCTGGGGTTTTGGGCTCAACCCCCAGTGAGGGGCATGCAGGAGACAGCCGACTGATGTTTCTCACGTGGATGTTTCTATCTCTCTCTTCCTTCCTCTCTCTCTAAAAAAAAATCAATAAAAACATTTTTTAAAAAAATCCTAGAGTGAAGAAAGGCCTTTTAAGAAAGAAACAAAATTAAGAAACTATAAAACAATGCTTTTAAGTACATAAAAATAAATATTTCTTACCAGGAAAAAAACACAAGGTCAAAACACAAACAATATTTACACCTCTTACTATAGATTAATTTCCTTAATATACAGCTCCCTAAGAAAAAAAGACCAACCACTCAATTTTAAAATGAGCAAAGAATATGAAAATATCTCTAACGTTATGAAAAGAGGCTCAACATCACTCTTAAAAATAGAGAAAATAAAACTACAATGAGTTACCATTTGTCATCCATCAGGATGGCAAAGATCAAAAAGTGTGAGAACACAGTAGGAGGGCAAGCGTATGGAGAAGTATCATCCTGCTGGTTCAACTGTAAAACAGTGCCACCTCAACAGCAACTGGGATTACTGAACTGTAAAAATGTAAATATGCCATTTCTAGGAATTTATACTACCATTTATATTTATTTATACCTATGATGTATGTGTTATCAAACAAACACTAAGTTGAGAAGCTGGATGAGAACCCAGGCCAGTCTGTGTGCATTACCATGTGGCTATGCATACATATTTGTATTGTGCAGTGACATGGCGAGAAGCATATACAGTGAAATGACACCAGGTTATCTCTGGAAGTGAAACTGGAATTACAGGGAAGTAATCAGGAGACTTCCAACTGACACATATTTAATTGACATTTTTAAACCTGTTCCCAGAGCTCAGGGATTTCCAGTACCTGTGTTAACGGAGATGCCTTCGCCTGCCAACTCAGCATCTACAGGCATCGAACTGCTGGCCAGGGCACCCCTGCCTCCGTCCTTGTCCTCGTGGTCACTGTCTTCATCCTCACTGCTGCTGTAATAGTACTGCAGCTTCTCCCCCAGTAACTTATCATCCAGGGTGGTCATGGTGCCTGGGAGAGGGCAACAAACATATCAGGCCCTTTGCTGGCTTGAACTGGACAGACTTGAATCTGAAGAGTAGGAGCTCACTTGTGCTGAGATCCCACTATTTAGAGGACCCTAGAAGTGATTGTTTTCATCAGCAGGATCTCAGCAAATCCATGCCATGACCCTGTGTGATAGGGTTAATCATGTGTTTTTGTAGAAGGTAAAACTGAAGCTCAGATAAGGGAAGTTCCTTTGCCAAACTTCACAGCAAATGGCGGAGCTGGGGCCAGGCCCCAGGGAGGCCTGACTACAAGAGACTGAAGGTGTCAGTCCCCATCTTCTGAATAAGGGACATGAGTACTTATAATAAGTATATTAGTGCAGTGGCTTGGAGAAATCTACTTACTGAGTGGAGGTTTTATCCACACGTACATTTAGGTTTTCCTATCAATTAAGACTGCTGGGTAATTGAAACATTGGGTAAGAATCCTTAGGAAAAACGCCAAAAAGAACCATCAAGAGGATGATGCTAACAGACTGAGGGTTTGGGTGATTGGGGATGAATCCCTACCAACTGTGGTTAAAAGAAGAGCCCATGAAAAGATTTTACTACTTTCCAGGTTTAAAGGACAACAGTGAGAGCCAATATTCTGCATCAGAAGAAACTGGGACATTTTCAGAGAAAGGCACAGCTTAGACCCTCACAGTCCTGCTAGCAGATCCAGCAGGGCGGGTGAAAACTGTAGCACTCCTGCCTCGAAACCTAGCAATACTATGCTTCCTTCCTTAAAGATTTATCAGGGGGCCTGTTGCACGCCATTACAAACTGCCTCGCCCACAGGGCAGGGAGCTCTAGACAGCAGGGACCTCCAACGCCCAGCAGCAGGCCTCTGCACAATTTGCTGAGCCCAGATGAAGACAGCTAGGATCGGTGAAATCTGGGGACCTCGGCAGTCATATGGGAAGAGGGATGCACAGGAGGCAGGGTTAATTGAGAGGAAGGAGCAGGTACTAAGAGGAGGAACAGAACCAAACAAGAGGCGTGGAGGGGACAAGGCTGTGCACCGCGAGCAGAGAGGGACTGGGCGGTGGAGTGCGCGGCGAGGGCGGGGCCGTGGAGGGGTTCCCGGAGGAGGCGGGGCAGCTGAAGGGAAGAGGTGAGAGCGGGGCCAGCAGACGCGTTAGAGAGGGCGGGGCCAGCAGAAGGGCTGGCGGAGGAGGCGGGGCCAGTGGAGGGGCTCCCCGAGGGGCGCGAAAACCTTCGTGGGAGCCCGCTGGGGGCGGAGCCAGCGGAGGGGGCGGGACCGGGGAATCACGGGGACCTCGGGGTCGAAGGGACGCAGAGACAAAGCGGCCTCGCCCAACATCCGTATTTCCCCTTCTTCCCCGCTGACCTCGGGGCAGTTACCTGGCCTAGCGCGGTCCGGATCCCTTCCACTGGCAGCTCGGGGCACTTGGGAAGAAAGGGAGCGCTCTGTCGGAGGAAGAGAAGTGGGTCAGCGCTTTGAGCACCAAGAGAAAAGCCGCCGGAGCGCCGACTGCGCGGACCAATGAGCGGGCCTTCCTGCGTCAGGGCAGATACACGGAGCCAATTAGAGGAAGCCGCCCCGCCCCGGAGAAGCCACGGGTCGGCCTTGGGGACAAAACATCTCCAGGATAGTAACACGCTCCTGTTTGCTTTTTTTTTTTTTTTTTAATTGCAACGAAGAGCTGCATTCTATATGCCCAGCTCTGAACAATTAAAAAAAAATGTTACCTTTGAAGTTTTCGATACTATTGAAGTTTTCGATAATTTTTAATCCTCACACAAGGATATGTCTTTACTGATTTGAGAGAGAGAAACATGATGTGAGAGACAAACATCTCGGTCGCCTCCCATACTCGCCCCACCCCGAGGAACTGCAACCTAGGTATGTGCCCTGACCAGGAATCCTGCAGGACGAGGCTCCAAACAGCTGAGCCTCCCGGCCAGGGCCATATATATTTTTTTACTGTTCTTAATCACATCACGTTTATTAAGACAGAATGTGAGACATTGAGTACTTTGTCCGAGAACACACAGCCCTTGGATTTAAAAAAAAAAAAGGCCAGGTCCATGATAACTAAACGGAGTGTGAAATCCTAGATTGCATCCTAGGACACGAAAAGTACTTGAATGGGACAACTGACAGATTTGAACAAGGTCTATCAACTAATAATAGTCTTGTATCAATCGTTTTGATCATTGTACTACAGGTTATGTAAAATGTCCTTTGGGGATTTGGGGGTTAAAATCACAGGGGAACTTTACACTACTTTTGCAAGTTTTTCAAAACCTAAAGTGATTTCTGAGTCTTTATGAAGGTATCCAATTCACATCATGAAGTAACTCATAGAAAGTTTTGTGTAAATAAAATCATTTAAAATATACTAAAAGGAGCCCAGCTGGTGTGGCTCAGTGGATTGAGCGTCTTCCCATGGACTGAGGTCTGGGTTGGATTCCCAGTCAGGGCACAAGCCCGGGTCGCTGGCTCAATGGTTCTTTCTCACATCAATGTTTCTCTCTCCCTTCCTCTCTCTCTAAAAAATCAATAAAATATATTTAAATAAATAAATAAAATAGCCCTGGCCGGTTTGGCTCAGCGGTTAGAGCGTCAGCCTGCGGTCCAGAGAGACCCGGGTTCGGTTCCCGCTAAGGGCATGTACCTTGGTTGCAGTTTGTCCCCGGCCCTGGTTGGTTGTGCGGGTGGCAGCCACTCGATGTGGCCCTTTCACGTCGATGTTTCTCTCTCTCTCTCTTCCTCTCTCTCCTTCCTACTCTATCTGAGCAAAAAATGAAAAAATGTCCTCAGGTGAGGATAAAAATAAATAAATAAATAAATAAATAAATAAATAAATAAATAAACTAAAAGAATACACTGTTTAATATAGGGCTCTTAAGAGATTCTTTTTTTTAAAAAAACTTATCTTTATTGTTGAATGTATTACAGATATTCCCCCCTTTTCTTCCGCAAACGACCCCCTCCTCCCCGATCCCGCCCCCCTTCCCCACGCTATTGTTTGTGTCTATTGATTATGCATATATGCACAGAAGTTCTTTGGTTTATCTCTTCCCACCCTCCTTCCCCCTTTCCCTTTGAGATTCATCAGTCTAACAACCAATTTGTACTTCTTAATTCCTTCATGTTTTTCACCCATCTCCCCAGCCCCTTCCCATTTGGCAAGCAACAAAAAGTTCTATCTGTGAATCTGTTTCTGTTCTGCTTGCTCATTTTATTTCTAGATTCAATTGTTGATGGATATGTATTTATTGCCATTTTATTGTTCATACTTTTGTTCTTCTTCTCCTTCAAGAAGACTCTTCAACATTTCATATAATACTGGTTTGGTAGTGATGAACTCCTTTAGCTTTTTCTTGTCTGGGAAACTATTTATATGTCCATCGATTCTAAATGATAGCTTTGCAAGATAGAGTGATCTTGGTTATAGGTTGTTGCTTTTCATCACTTTGAATATCTCTTGCCACTCCTTTCTGGCCTGCAAAGTTTCTTTTGAGAATCAGCTGACAGTCTTATGGGAGCTCCTTTGTAGGTAACTAACTGCTTTTCTCTTGCTGCTTTAAAGATCTTCTCTTTGTCTTGAACCTTTTGCATTTTGATGATGATGTGTCTTGGTGTGGACCTCTTTGGGTTCATCTTGTTTGGGACTCTCTGTGCTTCCTGGACTTGTATGTCTGTTTCCTTCACCAAGTTAGGGAAGTTTTCTGTTATTATTTTTTCAAGTAGGTTTTCAATTTCTTGCTGTCTCTCTTTTCCTTCTAGCACCCCACGATGCGAATGTTGGTATGCTTGAAGTTGTCCCAGAGGCTCCTTATACTGTCCTCATTTTTTTGGATTCTTTTTTCTTTTTGCTGTTCTGATTGCATGTTTTTTGCTTCCTTATATTCCAATTCGATGGTTTGCTTCTTGGCTTCACCTACTCTACTATTGATTCCCTGTAAATTATTCTTTATTTCAATTAGTGAATCCTTCATTTCTGACTGGTCTTTTTTCATGTTATTGATGTTCTCACTAAGTTCCTTGAAGGTCTCACTAAGTTCCTTGAAGGTCTCACTAAGTTCCTTGAGCATCCTTATAACCAGTGTTTTGAACTCTGCAACTGATTGATTTCTTATCTCCATTTTGTTTAGTTCTTTTCCTGGAATTTTGTTCTGTTCTTTCACTTGGGACATGTTTCTTTGTCTCCTCATTTTGGCTGCTTCTCTGTGTTTGTTTCTATGTATTAGGCAGAGTTGCTATGTCTCCTAGGCTTTGTAGGGTGGCCTATTGTTGTAGGTGTCCTGTAGGGTCCAATGGCACAGCCTCCCTGGCCACCCCAGCTGGGCCCTCGAGGTGCACCCCTCGTATGGACTGTCCACCCTTCGGTTGTAATTGACTGTTGATTGCTGTTGGCACGTCAGTGGGAGGGATTTACTCAGGCTGATCAGCTTCAAGGACTGGCTGTGCCCACTGACCACTGGCCTCTGACTCCCTTGGAGGTTCAGCAGTGTAGGGGCCCAACACTGAAAGTAAGAGAAAGACTTACTTCAGCAGGGCTCTGGTACCCACTGAGTCCACTTTGTGGAGGTGGTTGGGTGGTGATGCTTTGATGTGGTCTGAAGCTGTCCACTGGGTGTGCTGGCTCTGGGGCAAAGTCACCCTCTGCCTGTGTTCTACCCGGGGCCACCCAGCATAAGCTACAGAATGATCTGCAAATGACTGCTTCTTGTGCTGGGATTAGAGGTACCCAGGGAAAGCCAAGCTGTGAATCAAGGCTGGCTGCTTCTAGAGCCAGGCCTGGGGCCACTTAAAGAGAGGTATGGGGCTCGCTGAGACCAGATGCTGCTTGTTTGAGAGATTTTAGGAAAATCTGAAGCAGGATCCAAGACAGGCCAATCCTATGGTAAAGCCACTGGAAACAGCTTGGGTGGGCCCAAAGGATGGGTGGGGCGGGGCCTCAGTGAATCACCAGGACGGGGCAAACAGGGTGAGCCAGGTTGCTGGAGTCCCAGATATGGTGTCTGTCTGCTGCCTCAGGGAAGGGCTCACCAAAGGAACAACATCCTCCCACAGCAAGTCTGTCCAGGAGAAAGCTGCCTCTCCAGCTCTCACCCCAACGCCGAACAATTCAGTTGTTCCCCATATGTCTCTAGAGCCTTTCAAGCCGCCTCCCCTCCACACTGGAGCCCAGAAAGAGTGAGTCTGAGTAAGTCCATGCGCGGGCCCTTTAAGAGGAGCTGCCGGGGCTCCAGCCGCCTCAGCCTCAGTTCCCGCTGGTTTTACAGCCAGAAGTGATGAGGACTCTCTTCCTGGCACTGGAACCCTGAGCTGGGCGCCTGGTGTGGGACGGGGACCCCTCACTCCTCAGGGAGGACCTTCCCAGCTGAGGTGTCCTCCTGATTTTTATCCGCCACGCGTGGGTGTGGGACCAGCCTGTCCGCCTCCGCCCTCCTACCAGTCTCGATGCGGCGGCTTCTTTAATTCCGTAGTTGTAGGACTTCCATTCAGCTCAGTGTCAGGCGGTTCTGAATGATGGTTGTTCTGTAGTTTAGTTGTAACTTTGATGTGGTTGTGGGAGGCGGCGATACCACGTTTACCTACGCCGCCATCTTGACCGGAAGTCTAGAGAGATTCTTAATTTTTGGTTCTAAGACCTCCTTAATTTGTCTGCAAATTTGTATATGTGCATATTTTTCTGAGAAGCTGTTTGTTCAGGCTGTCAAGAGTCAGAACCCTCCCCACACCTCTGTCCCCAAGTTTAAGAACAGTTCATTAGCCCTGGCTGGTTTGGCTCAGCGTTTAGAGTGTTGGCTCTCGGACCAAAGGGCCTCAGGTTTGATTCCCGGTCAAGGGCATGTACTTTGGTTGCAGGTTTGATCCCTGGCCCAGTTGGGGTCGTGTGGGAGGCTACCAATCAATGTGTCTTTCTCACATTAATGTTTTTCTCTCTCCCCTTTCCTCCCTTCCACTCTCTCTAAAAATCAATGGAAAAATATCCTCAGGTGAGGATTAACAAAAAATAAATAAATTCTAAAAAAAAATTCATTAAAGAGTTCCTATGGTGACTTTCTGTATTTTTGTTTGCATGAACAGCTGACTTGAATATGCTTATGATCTGCTCTAAGTGACAAGCCAGCACCCAGCAACAGTGCCTCTTCATAGGAGATACCCCATGAATATCTGTTAAACCAATAGTAGGTGAATGCTTTGCTTTGATTTTGATTTTGACTCACAGCTCCCTGAAGCAGGGGTCTTCTTCATCCATGATGGTTTCTTGTCCCTCAAAATTCACTTGAAGGCTGCAATCCTCAGTACTGCCCAACAATCCTAATACTCGCCCCGACTCTCCCACTAAGAGAAGCAATTCACACCTCTTCTCTCTGATCTTCCACCCTCCCTTCCCTCTCCTAGCTCAGTTTATGACCTTGATTCCTATTTCACCTGAAAAATAGAAGCAATCAAAAGAGATTTGCACTTGAGTCAACCCTCAAAATGTACCAACAATCCCCTGATCAGTACCTATTAAGTGAATCACCAGTGCACTGGATCCCACCCCTCCAGCCTAGTAAAGGGCTCTGCTCCTACAGTTACTTCCTCTCTTTCTCTCCCCGCATATTCAGGTTTTCTTTCTACAGCATACTAATGTTTTCCTAGTTCTCATCTCTAAAAAAATCCTCTCAGGTACCATTTTCCACCATTCAGATAGTTAAAAATAAAAAAGTTTAATAACAGTAGGACTGTGAGGAATATGTTGCTGGTAAGAGTGTAAATTGATACAACTCTCATGGACGGCAATTGAAAAACATCTACATTACAAAAATATACCTTTAACCAGCAATTCCACTTCTGGAAGTTCATCATTTAGACATACTTGCATGAATATATTATTTACTTAAAAAAAAAAAGCAAGGTGAAGAACATGATATATTAGTTTCCTGTCTTTTGCATAAAAACATATGAACAAATATTTGCTTATATATACATAAATAAAATCATTGAAAAATACATACATAAGAAATTAAAAAGTTACCTTTGAGGGGCAGATGTCAGGAGTGGAAGGCTTTTTATATATAACTTCATATGTGTAATTTTTAATCATCTGAAAGTATTATCTATTCTGATCCAAAAATATTGACCTGTAATTTTGTTTTTTTTTGCAATGTCATTGGCAAGTTTTGGTCTAATAAAACTAGTTAGGAAGTTCCCTCCTCCTCCGTTTTCTGAAAGAGTTTCTGTAAACTGGTGTTTTTCCTTTTTTAAAAGTTTAATAGAATTCACCTGTGACGCCACCTGGGCCTTTAGTAGATAGAGGGCTATAGCAGGCAGCTTCTAAAGGCTCCTGGCTCAATAAACAATTCATTGCCTCTCAGCTCCCAATTCCCTCTTCTTGCTGTGCAATAATGAACAGAATTCCTTTAAGCATCTGTGCTTTGCAGGGAGCACGATACACTCTCAGTGGAGGGCATTGGAGGGGCAGTGGTCGATGCTATGGCTGTAAAGACATCCAGTGGATATTTTCCCCAGCCATGTAGGTCCAGCACATGTGGTCCCTTGATGACCTTGCAACCTCAGTCTGGCTCAGCAATAATTTTTCCATGACCCTCTCAACCGGGAAATCAGTGCCCTGAAGGTTTCCTTCTCCCACCAGTTTCCAAGGGCCTCCTGTCTGCATTGGCACCCAAAGGCTTCTTGTCTTCTCTGGTACCAGTTACCTTTGCAAGGACCTGTGCAGCTCACCTGTGGCCCAGAGACTTGCTTTCTGCTTGCCAGCAACCAGCTCTAGCCTGGGAAAACCAGCAAACTTCTCTGTTGCCCAGTGGGCTGAACTTCACCTTCTCCAGTGAGACCTGGGCCCCTTTCCAAGTTTGTCCTTCCTTAGGTAGGGTACTCTCCCTAAGCCATAGGAGACCTATGGAATTTCTTTTTATCTTAGTCACTCACTTATTAGATTTAAATAATAAATTAAGTGATTTAATGATTGTATTAAACTTTCCCTATATAATCCACTGTGTGTTTTCTTTCTCCCAGCTGGAGATAAAGAAGTCCCTAGGTCCAGACCACACTCAGGCAGAGGTTACACATGAGCACAGATACCAGGAGGCAGGGGTCTTTGGGAGCTCTATCAGGCCTTGAGTACGAACTGCACCTAGTGACATGTTTCTAAGGAATAATGACAAAAGTGATGGAATGTTGCTTCCTAGATTAGGTTATAAAAGATTTTAACTTCTATGTAACTCTCTTCCTCTTTCTCCAGCTCCCCTCAGTCTTGGGCTTCTCTTGTTTGCTGCGTGGATGAGCCAAGCTACCATTGTTGATTGTGAACTGCCCTTCAGAGAGGCTCCTGTGGCAAGGAGCTGACTCCTGACAACAGTCGGGGAGTGAGCTTGGAAGCAGACCCTCCCTCAGGTGAGCGGTTGAGATGACTGCAATGCCAGCCAATGCCGAGATCGCAGCCTGTGAGAGACCCAAAGTAGAGGACCCACCGAAGTCACATGCAGATTCCTGACCGACAGAAAGTGTGAGATAATAAATTGTTGTGTTAAGCCACTGAGTTTGGGGGTAATTTGTTATGTGACAATAGATAACTAATACAAGAGTTATTTCAATTTCCTTTTTATCTTGAATCTATTTTGGTAAGTTGTATTTTTAAGGGATTTGTCCATTTCTTTTTTTTTTTTTTAATCCTCACCTGAGGATATTTTTCCATTTATCTTCAAATAAAGTGGGAAGGAGGGAGAGAGAGAGAGAGAGAGAGAGAGAGAGAAAGAGAGAGAGAGAGAGAGAGAGACATCGATGTGAGAGAGACACATAGACCGGATGCCTCCTGCATGACCCGACCAGGGCCAGGGACTGAACTGCAACCGAGGTACGTGCCCTTGACCGGAATCGAACCCAAGACTCTTTGGTCTGCGGGCCAACGCTCTAACCGCTGAGCCAAACCAGCCAGGGCAGGGATTTGTCCATTTCTTTTTTTTAAAACTAATTTATTTTATTTTATTTATTTTTTAATCCTCACTTTGCATTTATCTTCAGATAGAGCGAGAGGGAGAAAGGGAGGGAGAGAGAGAGAAACATCGACATGAGACACATCAGGTGGTTGCCACCCACACGACCCCAACCGGGGCCGGGGACAAACTGCAACAGAGGTATGTGCCCTTAGTGGGAACCGAACCCTGGACTCTCTGGTCCGCGGGCCGACGCGCTAACCGCTGAGCCAAAGCGGCCAGGGCAGATTTGTCCATTTCTAAGTTAAGATAAAATACTTACGTCCACACAAAAACTGTTCATAGCAGTTTTATTTGTAATAGCCAAAAATCTGAAACAACCCAAATGTTCTTCACTGGATGAATGTTTCTAAAAAATGTGGTACATCCATACCATGGTATACTTGCTCAAACAATAAAAAGGAACAAACTATTGATACATGGAACAATTTGGATGGATCGCAAGAGAATTATGCTAAGTGAAAAAAAGCCAATCTCAAAAGGTTACATTCTTTATAATTTCATTTATATAACAGTTTTAAAATGACAAAATTATAGATATGGAAAACAGATCAGTGGTTGCCAGGGATTAGGGATGGGAGAATAGGGTTACGGGATGGGTAGCACAAGAGATCATTGAGGTGATGGAACAGTTCTGTTATTTTATTTTTTAATATGTTTTTTATAGATTTTTTTAGTGAGACAGGAAGGGAGAGATAGAAACATCGATGTGAGAGAGAACCATTGATCGGCTGCTTCCTGCATGCCCCTCACTGGGGATCGAGCCCATAACCCAGACATGTGCCCTGACCGGGAATCGAACCGGGACCTCTCAGTTGACAGGACGATGCTCAATCCACTGAGCCACACCTGCCGGGCCAGTTCTGTTATCTTGATAGTAGCAGTGGTTCCACAAATGTACACGTGATAAAATTGCATAGACCTACACACACGTGCACACACACATGTGCACAGGAGTGCATGTGAAGCCAGTGAAATCTGAATAAGGTCTGTAGATTGTTACTACTGTCAATTTCTTGACTTTGATATTATGCTATAGTTACATAAGATTCTACCATTGGGGAAGTTGCATGAAGGGTACATGGGTCCTAACTGTATTGTTTTTGCAATTTCCTGTGAATGAATAATTATCTCAGAATATAAAGTTAAAAAATACTTGTTGATCTCATCCAGTCTTGGATGAGGTGCTGTAAACAGCACCTCCCCTCCCATTAGTCTCCATCCAGTTACGAGGTTGACTCTTGAGTAAAAGACCTGAAGAGAGTGAGAGATCTAGTCATGAAGATACCCAAAATGGGTGGGAGAAGCTTTCTATCCTTAAAGAACATAAGTGTGAAGGCCCTATGATGGGAGCATGCCTGGCTGCTGAACATCACGGCAGCCAGTGTGGCTGGAGCACAGTGAGCAAAGCATCAAAGAAAAGGCTGGCTTTCACTCTGAGTGATAGGAGAAGCATTTGGAGGGTTTGAGCACAGGAGTGATCACTGAACGTGTTAATGGGCTCACTGCAGCTGCTGTTTTGAGACTAAGCTGAAGGGCAGAAGCAGGGACAACAGGAGGCTATCACGATTCAGGTGAGAGAATTGTGTCTAGAACTTAGGTGGTGAGAAGAGGTCAGATTCTGAGTGTATTTTGAAGGATTTACTGCTGGAATAAGTGAGAGAGCAATCAGGGGGTAATAACTGGAACAGGGAAGACAGGTGTAGTTTGGGGAGTAGGGGGATACCAGAAACTCAGATTTGGACATGTTGAATTGGAGATGTTTATTAGAGATCCCAATGGAGATGCTCATTGGACTACCCTATCTAAACTGTCCACAGTGTTGAGAATTACCACTCCCACCTTACAAAATCTCATAACCTGGTTGCATTATATTCACTCTGGTTGTGTATTATTCCTCATTATCTAAATACACCTCTTTACTTCTTGTCTGTACCCCCCAACTCTAAGTTCCATGAAGTTAGGGACTACTTCACTCCTGTATCCCTGTTGCCTAATACATAGTAGATTCTCAAAATATTTGTTGAGTCTCTGAAAACTATATGGACCTGAACATTTGATGATGGATGTTTTTAATGCACCTGGGCGGACAGGCCCCAACCCCTTTTACATTCATTATGGCAGTGGTTCCAAACTTTTCTGCACATTGGAAGCACCTAGGGAGCTGCCAAAGTACGAATGTCTGGTCCAACCCCAAGACTGTGATTTAATCAATCTGGGGTGTGATCTGGGCTTTGGGATTTTTAAAAGATCCCAAGGTGACTGTAATGTGCAGGTTGGACATGTGGAGTTTTCAGTTATTTTTAAAAATCGTAATCTTTGCATGATAATTACTCCAGTATTAACCATACAGGAAATAAAACCTTTCTGGAATTTCATTAAGTTGCCTTTCTTTTGCCTGGATCAGCTATCCACGGTTATTCCTCTTCTTCCTGATCTCAGTGGTCAGTCCAGGGTTACATGTTCCACAAGTACCAGTCTGTTCTTGGCAACGAGGTCTGGGATTCTAATTTAATCCACTATAATGTGTAGATGTCTAATACATTCTCTCTACAACAAATTCCATCACTTGCTCTGTCCTACTTTTCAAACCCATCTCTTTTCCTCCATCCTCGCTTTGGCCATGCTCTACACTTCTTACCTAGATTGACCTGGCCTCCCTGCTGGTTTACCTCCAACTTCAACTCACATTACTACCAAGGTGATCTTTCTAAAACCCTAAGTTCAGATCATTAAACTTCAAAGACTCCCTAATAGTATATTTAGTATGATATTCAGTGTCCTTCACAGAGGTCCCTGCCTACCTCATCTAGCTGTATGACCCTGGGCAAATTCCGTAAGAACTCCACCTCAGTATTCTCATCTGTAAAATGGTGGCAATAACGGTCCTAGATTGTAATACACCTACAGCACATAGAACTGTTGTCTGAAACATATTAAGTGCTCTAAGAGGTCAGGTAAGCTATTCCTTAAGCATTCCTTCCCCAGCAACATTTATAGCTAAAACAGGGAGTTCCAACCACCACCACTACCCTCTTTGGGAAGTAGAGCAATTCTTCAATCAGAATTCTAATTCCACTACTTTCTAGTTTTGAGGTCTTGGGTAAGTTAACATCTCAAATATAAGAGGGATGATAATAGCTACAGTGAAGGGCTGTGTTTTCTCCTCTTATCTCTTCGTGGTGAAATATTATTCAGCTTACACAGTCTAGCTCAAGGTCATTTTTCTTTCTTTTTTTTTCAGATAGAGTGGGAGGGAGAGAGGGGTAAGAGAGAGAGAGAAACATCGATGTGAGAGAGACACATCGAGTGGTTGCCACCCACACGACCCCAACTGGGGCCGGGCACAAATTGCAACCAAGGTACGTGTCCTTAGCGGGAACCGAACCCGGGACTCTCCGGTCCAGGGGCCAACGCTCTAACCGCTGAGCCAAACCAGCCAGGGCCAAGGTCATTTTTCAAAGTACCTCTTCTGGCTAACCACCACTACTACCCGCCTCATAATTTCCCTTCTGGAGTTTCCATACACCCGACATTGGAACATAGCTCACTGAGCTGGTTATTCAGATTGGTCTTTCCCCTTTCATACTGTGAGCTTCTAGAGGAACGGCTCATGTCCCATTCACCTTTAACCTTAATGACCAGCACAGACAGGGGCTTGAAATATACCAGATGAATGAAACTACTCAAGGACGAGTGAAAATGGCCATTTTCTGTTCATATTCTGAGATTCTTCAGAACTGTCTTCACACTTCTACAACACAATACTTGGTATTAGTTATTTGTGTATTCATCCTATTTTCTCCACTAGGGAGAAATACTGTGAGTTCAATACTTTGAACTGCTAGTATTATCCTTGTCCTCATCTCCCACTGAATGAATGAAGTGACTGATTGAATTAAGGAATAGTTCAACCTCTCTTGTCTATTCATTTCTTCCAGATCTTTCCCAATGATGTACACATGTATAAATCTCAACTTAAGAAGTTTCTGATAGTTAAGCCACACACACAAAAAATATACCAAGAAAATCAAGATAACTAAAATATACCAGAAACTTAATATTGACACTAAACAAACAACTTTTAAGGTGGACAAATAATTTTATTTTGTGCATGCAAATACATGTCAAGTACTGCAAACTTTTCCATCAATTTTCTCTCAAACACTGAAAATCATGATGCTCTATTCTGTGAACAGCCAAAGCTAATATCTCTTCACTTCAGTCCTACAGCAAAAACACACAGAATTCACTCTTTGCTATTCACTACCATCACAACCCTCATTGTTCCATCTCTGCCCTCCCCCCATATACAGGCCTTATTATAAGTCTTAGCCTTCCCCCATTTAATCCTATTCCTATAGCACAAAGGGAAACATTACAATTTGGAAATTCAAATTGAAATAAATGGAATAGAATTTATTCCCATATATATTCCCCATTTCATTGTACAGAATAATTTTAAATTATAGTTTTAAATAGAAGCTGAGTATATGCCTTAAAAATGAGCATTAAATCCATCTTAGAGATGGTGCCTGCTTTTTACATGATGGGTGTACACCATCTTTAATTTCATTTACATTTCAATCGAACAATAGATTTGCAAAGAAAATGTCTAATACAGACGTAAAAATATTCACACTAGAGCTTCACAATCGGTTGTACAATTGACAAACAGGCCTCTTTTCCCAAACTTTCCAGCTAAGCAAATTTATAAAATGTAATCAATGCAACAAGAAAAACATTTCTCTTTCACTTCCAGGGAAAAGAATATGCAATAAACAGTATAAATGCAGACAGCAGTTGCTGCAAGCTAACCACGAAACTCCCAAGTGGCTGTACAGTGGATATGTGCAGTACAAATAAAAGCCACATGTGTTGTATCACAACTACAGTATAATTGTTTGCCCAGCTAAGAGAATGCATGCACTTCCATGCCTTGGGTTATAAAGTGAGGCCTAATTTTTGACAGATCGATGGAATATATGCAAATGACCTTGGCTTTTTAAGTGCAGCCAGTGTCTGTGTTCCACTGGTTTGAGCATATTTTTAAATTTTTATTTAAAAACAAAACAAAACAAAACAACAAAACTGCCAATTTCAGACTTGGGGGAACAACTGCTCTTGGAGTAAAAAATAAGACTCCACTCAAATGTGGAGTGTTCTGATCAGTGGCCTTGACCCCTTGTATTCCCTTGCCAGCAAAGGGATACAAAGAAACCACTAGTATAAAGGAGCAACTAGCAAATTTATTCAATTTATGCAGAAAATGGGATACTCCTTGAGCACATTCACTTTTGTTCTGCTTGCAGAAGGGGTTCTTATGTAGAAGGAGTTACAGTAAGTGATCCCATCAACACTCTTCATTCACTAAAACACAAGAAAAGTTCTGCCGGTTAACTAATACATAGTTGCAATGTAACTTTTCCCTCTAATGATTAGTTACCAATACTGGTGACAGTCTGCTCAGAAAATGACTCAAAGAAACTAGTGAAGAAATATTCAGAATCAAAGTTAAAGTTACATGCTGAGTCTGATCGTCACAAATTCCATCCCTGTTAACAAGATAACCATGGCTTTAACATCTTAAAAGAAAAAAAAAAAAAAAAAAAAAAAAAAAGCAAGCTAGATGGTTTTTAAAACAATGTTTAAATGATCCCATTTTAAATTCCTACAAACTGCTGTGTATCCTGTAATTTTCTCAAGGCAGCATATAAAACTGGAATGTGCTATATATAACAGGATGGGGCAAAAGTAAGTTTACAGTTGTTCACAGATGTCTATGATCAACTGTAAGCTTACTTTTGCCCCACCTACTTAGCATCAACTTGAAATTTGGGTGAAAGTGACTAGATCCACATAAATGGAAATTTTCAGCCCTAGTACAGGAGGTTTCTTTCATTATTCTCTTGTGAGAAGAAATAGATACCAGGAAAAAAAATCAGTGCCACTGATCCAATGAAGTACCTTCTCTTGAAAATTACAATGCACAACTTTCATGCGTGACACTGGTCTATCACATAGTATTGAAAGTTTAATTCATGGCAGCAAAGGCAAGGAAATCTGCTTTGTTCAGGTACCAAGAAGATGAAATACATATGTAACTTTCTCAGAATTTACAAAATGAAGAGACCACAAAAGAGAACTACTGATACTACATTCACAGTATCTGAATGAGGCACATGGACTTCAGAACGGAACTTAAAAATTGAAAAACAAAAACATAAAAAGTCAAAAGAAAAACCCCAACAACAAAAACACAAACAAAATACCATTTCCCACTTTCCAGACCTCAGACTACTTTTTCTAATTGGAGCACAGGCAACATATGCATTTCAGTAACCGACTTTACAAATTTCCTTTCCTATTGCTTTATATCCTTTGATTTCAAACATATATACATCATATGTTGGTAAAAGGGTCAAATGACAGGATTACCCCCAATTTTAAACAGTCACATCTTATGTCTGATTGGTGTTTTTCCCTCTATGACATCAGTAGGTACCATTTTGAAGGATCAGGTAAACTGAACCACCTTCTAAAGTGGCAGAGAACCAATGTCTTTATTCCACATTAAACCCACCATGAGAAACAGAAGATGGCTACTACATAAAGAATGCAATACAAAATAATCCCAACACAGAAACAATTCCTGTGTTGTTAGTGAGAATGAGAGTAAGTTTTTTAAAACAAGGAGTTATTGTTTTATGGGATCACCTGCTGCAAAACAAGCATTATTTTAATATAAATGTTCTGAGACATACCAATAAGGTTGGCAGGTATATACATACACTGATGTAAATGTAATTTCACTGGACAAGTAGGCAAACACCTAAGCAGTTTATCCCAAACCCCTCCAGCAGAGCACAACCACGTTTCAAAATCTCAATTTTAAAATTAAAAAGATATGGTTAAATACACAAGATCAATTTATGTAGTATATATTCACCCTCAGAACGTGCTGAAGATGTTTTGCGTAGTTCTGTTGCACAGAGGGTTCTTTCCCTGAGGGCACATAAGGAGCTCTCGAACTGTTAATAGGTCTCTATTTTGTAACAAAATAGCAATTTTTAAATCTTAAAAAAAAATACATTACCTTCAACATGGAAGATCTCACTATTTAAATATCCATGAAATAGACATTATGGTTTGCATATCCTTTTTGGAAATACAAACAGCAAATAAAGTACATTGGAAGCATTTCAAATGTAATAAGCGCATATTTATAGAAAGGTTCTGATATAAATTATATAACAATCATGTTCCTGTAATATCCTAAGCTAATTTATAATGTCAGAAATAAGTTAATGTAACATGGTTTAAAACTTGTTCCTATGCATTTCAGGTTACAGAGTGAAATAAATAAAATGTCTTTGTAGGGATAGGGAGCACTGGCCATGGCAAAAAAGTACAGTACTAACCGAAGGAAACTAAGTCAAGGCTACTGTGCTGTTATGTTACAAACATCTTCATAAACTTGAGTATTAAATAAATGTGTAAGATCTTCCATACTGACCAGAATATCAAAACTACCCCTTTGTTTCTCAGGTATATTTACAACTTATCAGTCACCTTATGAGCATGTTCATTAAGACAGGTATCAAACACCAGTATTTACTCATTCTGATCAAGAAATTTCAGGGAAATGTCAACCCTCCCACCCCTGGAAATGCACACAAAACTTTTTATCAAAATCCTATCTGATACAATGCTGTGGTTTTGTAAAACAACTAAATAGCTCAGACGACCAATAACATGATCCTGTTTAAGCATTTTGCTAGCAGGAAAAGCCCTTACATACAGTACACCTGGTGAAAGATCAGCTTGGCTTAAAATATTCCAGTACAATTTTCAGAGTAAACAACTTCACAGAAGTTAATTAAAAAAATAATAATAAAAGTCAAACTAATCTTAAAAGAAACAGGAAAAAACAAACTATAGGTAAGATTACCAGGAAGGAATGCCCAGCTTTTGTTTTCAAATGTTGACTGAAATTTAAGTTTCAATAAAATACCTCCAAAAAATCTGGAGCACGCCCGGTTGAACATACTGCATACTTTCAGATGCCAAGTCAAAACACTTTCAGTCACATTTTAGCAGGGCAAATTATTCATGTTTTTAAGTATGAATAAAGATTAGTCAATGTTCTATTATTACATGGTTCATAGTCTTATAAACCTAACAGTCAGAAAAAAAGGGAAAATTAAATCCCAACATGAAGTAACAATAAACAATATTTAACCAAGATAATGCAATGAACATCCAAAATAATTAGTTTAAATTAAAAACCCAGCAATACCATCTTGTTAGTCAGTGCAAACGCTACATACAGGGTTTTCTCAAGAAAGCTGAAAGCACCTGATTCTTTTGCCAAGTCATCAGAGTCAATAATGTACAGGCTTAAATCTGCATTTTAAAAAACTGCCATTACATTAGTGCATAATTTATCAAAATTGTAAAAACGATTCTGCATAACTTAGGAGAATTTAATATCTAGTACATCAGCTGAAAGACTTAGGCACTTGGTTATATATTTAATTACTTCCACAAGTAGCCTGTGTATAAATATTAACAAAGCAGAAACTATTCTTGAAAAATGGAAAATGGAAAAAAATTCAAATGCTACAGATAAAAGCACTGCACCACACTCCTACATATAATGCAGTAAAGAAAGCTAGTATATAACCCTGCAAAATTCTATGGTAAGAACATCTAACTCCACTCTTCAAAGTAAAAAAAAAAAAAAAAAAAAAAAAAAAATTCATGCAAAGTCCCATGAAAAAGATAAATAAAGCAGCTGGAATGAGATGGAAATTCTCTTAGTGAAACATAAAATAGAAATAAATAAGTTAATTAAGTCTACTTTCACTAGATGTATCATCGTAGGATCCTGCTAGTTTAATAACTGAGTTGTTAATTTTCTATAGAAGCCATTTAAAATAGGAAATGGCTCAGTTACTGCACCGGATTGCTACAAACTCATAAAAAGCTGCTTGAAGCTTAAGTTAAATGTCCAAATTCCAATCACTTCTGGAAAGTGAACGTGTTTCCCTAGTAAAGTAAATTTTCTTATTTTTCATAATGCTTACGCAAGAGGGCTTGAAGTATCAAAGAGTCCACAGGAACTGGATGCCCCCAGTAATATCTTTTTTTTAAAAAAAATATACATTATATAATATATATTATATATATAAAAAGCTAGTGTAAATGCTTCCATGGTATGGTCACAAATTTGAAAGATGAATCTCCTTTCAGCTGTTAACCACCTTCCCATTTGCCACAACAGGTTTTAAAAAGTCATTTTTATCTTCAGACATAACGTGAGTTTTCAGGATGAGGTTGCCAACGCTGACAGATGTGGTGATGGGGAGGCAACTTGCACTGCTAATGGACACTGGGAGTGGCTGGCTAAAGCAAGAAGTTACCGGCAGAATTGTTTTTTGATCCTCCCTGAGAAAAAATAAATGACATTGAAAACATTAGCTTTAAGTGAAAATTTAAAACATATGTAAAAAGTTGTACCAGACTTTAAGAGCCTCTAGCAAAGGCATGTCTTTAACACGAAAAAGTATCAGAGATTACTAAAAAGCTTCTATTTTTCCAAAAATTAAAATACTGGTTAATTTTAGGCCAACAAACTATCAAATTCAATATTAGCCCATGTTTTTGGCAGTGATTATACAAAGTGGCAATATTAAAGCCAAGAAACTTTTAACAAGATTTCTAAAAGGAAAACCCTTCATGTAGGTTTTCATTCTCCATATTGTAGTTTGTAAGTTTGGCTATCAGAGGAGTATAACCTCTGATGCTGGAGCACAAAGACAAATTTTTATCCCAAGACAAAGCAAATACCAGGCTACTAATATGGACTACTTTGTTAGTTCAAATTTAGCCCTTCTCTCCTAAAAATCCAGACTTACCAAATCACTGCCCATTACATAAGGTCTTCCCCTCACAGGATAAAATAGAGCCTAAAATGTATTTAACACTGCATCTATTTCACTTTAAATATTCATGGTTATGAATTTTCTAACACTCACAGAATCACATGGTCTTCACCTAAACTCTGTCTCTTCTGCTCCAGTGGCTCTTTTTGGTGCTGTGGGACTGGATGTCCATTTTCCACTGCTGTTCCGTTTAGCAACTGATCATTTTGAGAACTGATACCAAGCTGTATGTCCAGGATCTCCTAAGAAAATAAAATGTTAATTTTTCAGCGTGACAGTATTTTACTTTAGTTGCCAATGGAATAAAGCTTCCTAAATATTGGTGGTACTTACTTCAATTTGTTCACTCTGTCCATCAGGTTCATCAGTATCAAGTGCCGAAAGCTCTAACTCAATATCCCTATCAGGCTTAGTATCGGTTGCATCTTCTGTATAATCACTCTGTAATTTTAAAAAATAATGATTTTATACCTGTGGAAACTGGGGCTTTCCTTTTAAATTAAAGTGGGAAGCCCAATGATTGATCTAAATAATTATTTAAGAAATCTGGGACCACAATTTTATTGCTACTATACGTTTTAAAAGCAAGCTTCTATCAGAAAAAGGCACACTAAAACACAGTAAGTAATAGCATAAAGCTATGCACAGCAACAGCAAACAACAAATACATTTAAGTATGAAGCTGATAGGTTCAGTTTCTTTACCTCTCCATTTCTCAATTCAATTTCCTTGCTTAGAAGATTTAAGGTAAGGTGACGGCCTTCATCCAAGGAATTCCATTTCTGTTGCATGGCCAGAGCATTGGCCTCCCGCTGAAGAAGCAATGAGTTACTCTTGGCCTAGAGGAAAAAAACAACAACAGTAAAGTTGGCTTCCAATCCCCATTCTAGTTTTTAAAGAGGTCAAAGCTGAGTGACAAAGAACCTACCTGCTGCAGTTCAATGCTTAAAAGGTCTCCAGTACTGGAATGCTTTCTATGACAAGATAAATCAGTAACAATGAATCTGTCCCTTTAAAGAGAAACATGTTTATTGTATTAAAAGTTAAATAAGTGAAGCAGCTAAAGCAATAATGACTATATACAAGTTTTATGTAACAGATCAACCCTGAAAGTTTCAGTCATCATTCCAAATGTAAAAGTAAAATATTTTTTCAGAAATTTGTTACACAGCTAAAGCTAGCAAAGCACATTTTATGAATAATTGGGGATAGAATCTGTACTCTGAGGATATATAAGTCTGAGAATAGAAAATCCTAAAGAATTAAGAGTAATCTTACCGTTCAATATAATGTGCTGATGATGTGGACTCGTTACCATAAGAACTCCACCTTGAATCAACAGCATTGACATAAGGGACATAATCTATAGAAATGTAAAAACAATAATGATCAGAAAAGTGAAAAATCAGTATATAGACGTGAATGGATACTTTTCAAAAAAGATCCATATTTTATCCAACTACCCATGTTCTCCAGGCTAAACCACTTAATTCTGAATTTACTGTGTTGTTAAATGGAGGAAAATGTTCTGTACATCACAAATTAGGATTAAAAAACACAGTGCTAGCCCTGGATGGTGTGGCTCAGTCTGGTTGAGCATGGTCCCATGCACGAAAAGGTTGCCAGTTCGATTCCAAGTTAGGTTTCAGGTTACCCCAGTTGGGGTATGTATGGGAGGCAACCGACTGATGTTTCTCTCTCTCTCAAACCAATAAAAGCATATTAAAAAACAGCCCTGGCTGGTCTGGTTCAGCGGTTAGAGCATCGGCCTGCAGACCAGAGAGTCCTGGGTTCGGTTCCCGCTAAGGGCACGTACTCGGTTGCAGTTTGTTCCCGACTCCAAGGGTCGTGTGGGTGGCAGCCACTCGATGTGTCTCTCTCACATCGATGTTTCTCTCTCTCTTCCTCCCTCTCTCCCTCCCACTCTACCTGAAGATAAATGCAAAAATGTCCTTAAGTGAGGATAAAAAAAAATTAATAAAAACATATTAAAAAACAAAAAATACAATGCTAAAGAAAAGTTTACCCTTTGCAACAGCATGGATGGACCTGGAGAACATTATGCTAAGTGAAATAAGCCATCAGAGAAAGACAAGTACCATATGATTTCACTCATATGTGGAATTTAATGAACAAACTGAACTACCAAACAAAATAGAGACAGCCTCATAGAGAGCAGGCAGACAGCTCTGGTGAGGGGTTGGGGGAGGGGACTGAGCAAAAAATGAGAGAACTCATGGACATGAACAACAGTGTGGTAACTGCGGGGGGGAGAGGAGGTTGGGCAGTGGAGGTGGAAGAGGGCATAGAGGGAATAAACGATGATGGGAAAAATAAAATAAATAAAATTAAAAACACAGTGCTAGAATATATCAGGTGAAGCACTAGTTAAATGGGTTACCTGATACACTGATGGGCTTAGTCGCACTTCCTTGGGAAGCAGTGGCCTGAACAGGATCCGTGGTATGGTAACCTGTACGGGAAGATCTGGAAATTGCACCCCATTTTGAGATGATGGGTCCATCACTAAAAGGAATTATTGGGTCTTCTTCTTTTGTCCTTCTCTGAGTTTCAAATAAATGTACTCTTCTCTTAACATCTCCACTGTCTAAGTCCTGCATAAACCAAAGAAAATCAGTAATAGGACTATTGGTAATTACTTCAGCTAGTAGTACAAACACATGCTTTCAAAAGACATGTAATTGTGTTTTCTGGTCAATTTAACACTAGCTGTAGATCTCAGTGATAATCCAACATCTATTTTAAACCACCAAACTGGGCTAAAATAATTTAAACATTAAATTCCATTTAGTTCAGAATTATAGCAACAATGAAGATGAAAGTATCCAATCATTCTAAAACCTGAGTAAACATGCATAATATCCTCCCAGCTCCCTGAATCATACCATTAACACAGCATTTGAATTAGCAATCACATCTCTGGGCTCTGAATCGATGACATTTATACAGGAGCCTATGGTGCCACAAGACCAGGGAGAATAATGGGAAAGATGATCTTCTTCAAATTTTGTCCCACTCACACTATCAGAGAGCTAATTTAAAAAAAGAAAAAGGCATAGCCAATTAGTAAGAAACTTAAATGTATAAACTTGTAACCAATATTAAGTAACTATTATAGAATACAGAGGATTCATAGTGAATAATTAAATCTTCAGTGACTAATTAAAAAACTGTCATAAATAACAAATAGTATTTTTACTATTTGTATTTATATTATGTATTAATAGAAAACAGAATGCCTTCTCTTTTTACTTTGTCTTTTAAGTGTTCATAAGAAATTCCTGACTGATACTATTAAAACCAATCAACAAATAATTTATATCATAATATGAGGTGCTCCAGAAAAAAAAAAAGACACACACACAGATTACAGTCCATGTCCTAAAGTAGCTCATAATTTTGAGAAAAAAATAACGTGTGTAAATAAGAAAACATAACTGATAAACCATGCAGTATTAAAGAATAACAAGAACTAGAAGGGGATGTGGATAAATTCTAAAGAGACTGCAAGGATGACTGTAGAATATGAATACTAAAGTTGTAAGAATCATTAAATCTAGTTTATTAATTACATAGATAAGAAAACTCAAAGCCAAAAAGGTTAAATTACTTATCCCAAGTTGTATTACTAACTAATAACAGATCTATTTCCTAAAGCATAATATAAAAAATGTAAATCCAGTTTTCTATTATTAAGTGGCAAATCTATTACTGTTGCCAAGATGTTTACCAGTGAGACAAATTTGGATCTAGTTAAAAAATTCAATGTTTTATTGAAATATTCATGGATGGGCCCTGGCTGGGTAGCTCAGTTGGTTAGAGCATCATCCCAATACACCAAGGTTATGGGTTTGATCCCTGGTCAGGGCACAGACAAGAATCAACCAATGAATGCATAAATAGGTGGAACAATAAATTGGTGTTTCTCTCTCTCTCCTTTCCTCTCTCTCTAAAAATCAATAAAAACTTTTTTTAAAAAGTAAAAAAAAAAATATTCATGGATGAAAATATATGATGTCTAGGATTAATTCAAAATAATCCAGTAGGAAGAAGGGGCTCAAATGAAATAAGGTTGACTGAGTTGATAATTGCGGAAGCCAGGTGAGGAAGACGAGGTTTATTATACTAGTCTCTCTACTTCTGTTTAAAAATTTTCACGATGAAAAGACTCAAAAACTTTTTTATATTAGGAACTCTAGGAATGGGGGATAAACCAGAGGAGTTAAAAAAATTTAATGGTGTGTTTAAATATAACGGTACTAAAAACACCAGGGTACATCGAAATGATCCTGGTACAAAAACTTGTGATGTTATAAACACCATGAATAATATAGTAGGCATTTCTGCACCTTTTGTGAAATAGGGAAGAAATATCTCCAGTAGACCAAGATTCAAATCTCGGCTACTTAAAGGCTGAATTTATTACTTGGGCAAATTACTTAACTTACTTCTCTGAATAGGATTCCTAATCTGGAAAATATGGATAACACCTCCCTCCTAAGGTTTGTGTGAGAATTAAATAACATTATGTAAATGCTTACTATAGTGCCTGGCACAAGTAGGTGCTCAATAAATGGCAGATATAAATCTTATTATTAATAAAAACCATAAAAAATGAGAACTAACTATACTGCTGAAAAGATTTTGAATTCTTGGTGGAAAAGGACTGTGACTTAATGGTCTTCAGTGTCTCACAATGTCTAGCCATAGTGCTTACATATTCCACATGTACTGAATTAATTTCAGCTATACACCAAACCACTGCAAAATATCCAACACAGTTAACCCTAGTTTGAATGAGTGCTCTGAAGTCAGTTGTTTCACCTAACCCTGCAACATCAAGTGATTAAAGCCTTTCTTACGTCAGTGCGAAAGTCTACACTGAACAGAGGAGAAGGTGGTGTTGGAGACTGTGTTGCCACAGGAAGAGTTGAAGAGACAGGAGGTGCTTTCTGAGTGTGGTACTGCGCCCACTGTTCTGGCTTTCTTCTTATCTGCTCCTCGCAACTGGTCTTCAAATGACCACAAGGTTCCTAAGGAGGGGATAAAAGAAACAATCTTAATCATGTAGGGAGCAGTAAATAAATTTAATTATGTTCTGGGAAATAATGTAAACAACTTATTATATATTTGGGACCAAAAAAATACAATAGGTAAGTCATTCTAGCCTATTCTCCACACTTAAATGAAAGGGTCAAGATATATTAAAAGTAAAATCTGAGCACTCACTTTTGGGGTTTTGGAAAGTCATTTGTATGAATGTGCGGGTACTGAAAACAGATCCTGTTCCTGTATTTTTAAGATTTCTTTTTACCTTCCCATCAGTTTGCTATCCAAACATTTATTGAGCATTAATATGTATCAGGTCCAGTTCTAAGAACTTTGTTTTTTCTGATTTAATGTTCACAACAGCCTTATGAGGTTAAGTACTACTATTATTTCCATCAAACAGATGATAAAACTGACATAGAGAAGTCAAGTAACTTCCATAAGTCACAGTTAGTAAGTGGAGGAGCCAAGATATATACCTGGATGTTTTGACACCAGACATTGGATTCTTAACCATTACACTCTAGCAGCATTCCTATTTCCATCATCACTTACCCTTGGTAAAGGCACAGTTGTCCTTGGTTCACTTGGTTGCTGACAAGCCACTGAATAATACCCATCTAAGGAGTTAAATCTTTCTCGTAAAGACGTCTGATAAACAGACGAGTGCATCACATCCATTGGAGGTAAAGAATTGCTTCTAATAATGTCATCTCGTTGGTACATAGGTGGACGCCAAATGCGCCTGCTGTCGTACACAGGAGCATACATTCCAGAAGGTACTGGAGGAACTGGTCCATATGGCTGCGGAGGAGGAGGTTGGTAAGGAGAATTCATTCGATCTCGAGGGGAAAATGTACTGTAATGATCGGCATATGGCATAGAAGCAGGTGGGAGGGAGGACTCTGGAACATTATTGGACCTCACAAATCGAGGAACACAGGGAGCCACACCAGCTGGTACCGTTGGAGGTGGTGGGTAGTATCCTTAAAAATTGGAAAGAGGAATATTTAATGTAATCTTAGTAAAATCCAACATTTTATAATGGTTTAAGTCTAAAGCAATCTTTAATGTGAGAAAATAAAATAAGATTTGACCTTACTTTACTTACCCTTGCTTTTAAAAGAAACTACATCCTTTCAAGATACTACTATATGAAAATCATTAACATTCATTACTTTATTAAACTGCTCTCTAAAAACACATGACAGAGCTATTAAGAGATGGTTGGTAAATTTCCTTCTAGGGCATCTATTGCCACAGGTTTTGAATTAAGTAATTATAGTTACATCTGATTCTTAACTCTGTTGGGAGCTGAGGTTAAAACTTTTTAAAAATCTATGTAAGTTGTGTGTTGTCTTTCCAAAATTTCACCTAAGTATATAAACCAAACATTTTGCATATCATTTCAGATGATTTACAGAACTCCCTGAAGCTCATCCATGGACCCTACATTTGATTCTTAAGAATGATGACTTTATTTGTGTATAGAATTATATATTCTTAGGGCAGAAAGAAAACTTAGGGATCATGAGATCCAAAGGATTATATTTTAAATGCAAATATTCTAGATAGACATAAATGATTCACTTAACTTATCTAAGGGCAATAAATGTTATATTAATTTCTTTTTGTCTTAGAATTGTCTAAAATTACTTACCTGTCTGTGGGTACTGTGGGACTTCAAAGGGTATCTGAGTCCTTGGATCTTGAAAATACTGAATATTTTCAGAATGCTGAGGATATACTGGTACTCTAGTTATAAATGGGCTGGATTTTGGAGGCACAGAATTCAGTTCTGTTCCAATATTAGAGGGCCCAGCTGAGGTAGCCGCTACATTACTTACAGGAGTCTTGGGTGGAGAACCAATTTTACTGGAGAGAAAATTTAACAAAAAGCAAATGATAAGCCATGTCTCTGACTCTTAAGTATTCCTCAGTAGGAATTTTTTGTAAAATTATATAGTGAAACAACTAACAGAAAGGTACGTTAGGTATTTTCATAGTGACAAATTAGGCAATGATTTTCATTGCCAACTTACATTGCCAATTCACAGCATCATAGTAACAGATCTCTGATGAGAACAAAAACAAATCCCAGGCACTAATGTGACCCAACTCATCAGTCCCCTTTCACTTGTTCTTTGAACAAAAATTTTTCCTACTGGAAATTTAAAAAAATTTCTTTTCAATAAGTTCTCAACAGAAACTATGTAGTCTACCAGTAGTATTCTTTGGGACAAAGAAGACAGATATGTAAAGGAAGGGTTGTTCTATTAAGAGTAGGTTAGCTGAACTATAAACACATCGAGGAATGGCCATTTTGTCCATTTTTTAAAATGCTATATCCCCAGGACCTAAAACAGTTCCTGGCACACAGAAGGCACTAAGTAAATATTAGTTGGACAAATGCAATAGTTCTTGCCACACAGTAAATATCTGTTGAATAAACAAAACTCTAATGAAATGGTTAATCACTAAATTAATGCAAAATACACAAACTTTTAAGCTCCACAGGATCTCATCATGGCTTTTAAGAAGTCAAACTTTTAGCCCTGGCCAGGTTGTGGGTTTGATCCCCAGTCAGGGCACATACAAGAATCAACCAACAAATGCATAAATAAGTGGTACAACAAATTGACGTTTCTCTCTCTCTCTTCCTTCCTCTCTCTAAAACCAATAAGTAAAAATTTAATAAGTCAAACTTTTCCCAGACAAGACAAAGCTAAAAGTTCACCACCACCAAACCAGTATTAGAAGAAATGTTAAAGGGACTTCTTTAAGGAAAAAAGATAAAAAATATGAATAACAAAATGGCAATAACTACATATCTATCCACAATTACTTTAAATGTAAATGGATTAAATGCTCCAACCAAAAGACATAAGGTGGCTGAATGGATAAGAAAACAAGACCTTTACATATATTGCCTACAAGAGACTCACTTCAGATGGAAAGACACACACAGACTGAAAGTAAAGGGATGGAGAAAGACACTTCATGAAAATGAAAACAAACAAACAAAAGCTGAGGTAGCAATACTTATACCAGACGAAACAGAATTTAAAACAAAGACTAGAACAAGAGACAAAGAAGGACGCAGCAATTCCACTCTGGGAAGAAATTCAAACACTAATTTGAAAAGACATGCACCTGTATGTTCATTGCAGCATTGTTTATAACAGCCAAGATATGGAAGCAACCTAAGTGTCCCTCAATAGATACATGGATAAAGAAGTGGTACACATATACAATGGAATATTACTCGGTCATAAAAAAGAACGAAATCTTGCCATCTGCAACACTATGGATGGACCTCGAGGGTATTGTGTAGAGTGAAATATGACAGAGAAAGACAAATACCATATAATTTCATTTATATGTGATATCTAAAACAAACAAAAATAAATGAACAAAACAGAAGCAAACTCATAGGTAGAGAATACATTATCATGCTTGCCAGATGGGAGGGGAGTTGGGTGATGCGCGAAAAAGGGGAAGGGACTGCCCTGGCCGGTTTGGCTCAGTGGTTAGAGCGTCGGCCTGCAGTCCAGAGAGACCCGGGTTCGGTTCCCGCTAAGGGCATGTACTTCGGTTGCAGTTTGTCCCTGGCCCTGATTGGTAGTGCGGGTGGCAGCCACTCGATGTGTCACTTTCACATCGATGTTTCTCTCTTTCTCTCTTCCTCTCTCTCCCTCCCACTCTATCTGAACAAAAAAAAAAAGGGGGGGGAAGGGATTAAGAAGTACAAATTGGTAGTTACAAAATAGTCACATGGGCATGTAAAATATGGCACAGGAAATATAGTCAGTAATATTGTAATATTGAATGGTGTCAGATGGATACTTACTGGGTGATCACTTTGTAAGTTATATAAATGTCTAGTCACTATGTTGTACACCTGAAACTAATATAATATTGTCTAGCAACTGTAATTTAAAAATGTTTTAAATTATGAAAAAAAGAAGCCAAGCCCTGGCTGGTGTGGCTCAGTGATTTGAGTGTCAGGCCCACAGACCAAAGGGTCTCAGGTTTGATTCCCTGCCCTCGTCAGGGCATATGTGGGAGGTAACCAATTGATGTGTCTCTCTCACATCAAATGTTTCTCTCTCTCTCTCTCTTCCCTACTCCCTCCTTCCTTCCCTCCCATTCTCTCTAAAAAAAATCAATGGAAACAATATCCCCGGGTGAGGATTAAAAAAAAAGAAGCCACCTGGCCAGTGTGGCTGAGTGGACTGAACTTCATCCCATAGACTGAGAGGTTGAGAGGTTGAGAGGTCCCAGTTGGATTCCCCATCAGGGCACAAGCCTGGGATTTGGGCTCAATCCCCGGTGGGGAGTGTGCAGGAGGCAGCCAATCAATGTTTCTCTCTCATATTGATGTTTCTCTCTCTCTCTCCCTTCCTCTCTAAAAAAATGAATAAAAACATGTTAAAAAAAAAAAAAGCAGCAGCAGCCAAACTTTAGCAGAGCTTAGAAATGTGGTGACTCAAGAAAATGATCATTAATGGTGCAGGAATTCAATGCGTTATATCTCAACTAGAATAGAAGGGTTTTCTCAAACCAGAGAAGCCCTTTTAAAAAGCTGGAGTATAAACAAAGAAAATGGGCTGCCTTTAAGTCTTGCACAGCAGATTGGTCTAGCAGATGTTTACTTCTATGTATAATTGTGTACTAAAATGTAGAAAATAAGGAACTTCGGGGTAGTTAGAAATATATTGGCTTAGAGTTAAAAGGTATTTTAGAGCTTTATTTACTCCTTAAAGTTAAATAAAGGCAACAAGGGAAATGATTAGGATTTCCTTATAACAATAACACAGCAATTATTGAGTGCGTTCTAGGCACTATGCTAAGTGTTTTTACATAATTATCTGCTCCTTCCTTGTCAAAATGTTATATACTGTAAATATGGGTTAGTACTTTGAGATGACGAATTCTTAGATGTATCAGGAAAAAGGCATCAAAATCCATGACAAGGTTCATGGCCTCATGAAATCATGCAAGCTATCCCAAAACTTTAGACTTAAGGAAAAAGCCAACTTTCAGGATCTAGACTCTCCTTTGCTGCAGCCCTTCTCATACCTACATGCTTTTGCCTGTGCTCCTTCCTCTAAGGATGACTGCCCTCTTTGGTAACTATCCATATTTTTGGAACTAGCTTATCGTCATAACTTCTGAGAATCCTTTCACAATAACTCCCAGTAGAATTATTCTTTTACGTTCCCAAAACACTTAGAACTCCATTACAGTACCTTTCAGAATATAGTATATGGTATCTGTTTATATTTGCCTCCCAAACTACACCAGAAGACCTTTAGAGGCAGTTCATTTTCATTACTATACCAGTTGGCCTGGTGTTTGGCATATAGAAAATCCATCATTCTTGATTGAATAAATAAATGACTTATTTACATTAATCTATTTTTAAAAGTTTTTCCCTGGTCCATCATTTTTATTTATTTTATTTACTTATTTATTTACTTATTTATTTATTTATTTTATCCTCACCCAAGGACATTTTTCCATTTTTTGTTCAGATAGAGTGGGAGGGAGAGAAAGGAAGAGAGAAAGAGAAACATCGACGTGAAAGGGACACATCAAGTGGCTGCCTCTCGCACGACCAACCAGGGCCGGGGACAAATTGCAACCGAGGTACGTGCCCCTAGCGGGAACCGAACCCAGGTCTCTCTGGACTGCAGGCCAATGCTCTAACCGCTGAGCCAAACCAGCTAGGGCTGGTCCATCATTTTTTTTTTTTTTATTATTAATTTACTTTTGTTACAGATGTTTCTCCTTTTTCCCCCACTGACACCCTCCTCCCCCTCCCTCCCTGCCCCGTCCCCAGTTTTGTTGTCCATGTCCATTGGTTATGAGTACATGCGTACAAGTTCTGTGGTTAATCGCTCCCCTCCCCCACCCCCTCTTCTGGCAATTGTCAGTCTGTACCCTACTTCCACGTCTCTGGGACTACCCTGTTCCTCAGACTGTTATGTTCATTATATTCCAGAAATAAGTGAGATCATATGATATTTGTCTTTCTCTGCTGGGCTGGTTTCACTTAGGATAATAGTTTCCAGGTCTTCCCATGTCGTCTCAAAGGATAAGAGATCTTTCTTTCTTACAGCTGCATAGTACTCCATTGTGTATATGTACCACAGCTTTTTTATCCATTCGTCTACTGATGGACACTTGGGCTGTTTCCAGATCTTAGCTATTGTAAATAGCGCTGCTGTGAACATGGGGGTACATATATTCTTTCTGATTGGTGTTTCAGGCTTCTTAGGGTATATTCCTAGGAGTGGGATCACTGGGTCAAATGGTAATTCAATTTTTAATTTTTTGAGGTAACACCATAGTATTTTCCATGGTGGCTGTGCCAGTCTGCATTCCCACCAGCAGTGTACTAGAGTCCCCTTTTCTCCACACCCTCGCCAACACTTGTTGTTTGATGCTTTATTGATGGCGGCTATTCTGACAGGTGTGAGGTCATACCTCATTGTTGTTTTAATTTGCATCTCTCTTGGTCCATCCTTTTTAAAATGGATATAACTTACTCTTTTAAGGTATGCACTTAAGTGGCTTTTGGTATATTCACAAGGTTATGCAACCATCACCACTATCTAATTTTGAAACATTTTCATTACTCCCAAGTGAAACCTGTACTCATTAGCATTCACTCCCCATCCCCTTTTCCCCCTAGCCCTAGCCCCTGGAAATCACTAATCTACTTTGTCTATACAGATTTGCCTATTCTGGACATTCAAATAAATGGAAATATACACTATGTGGCCTTTTGTATCTCACTCAAATATTGCTTCATTTATGTAAATGTTGCCTCCAAAACTGTATCATCGTTAAGTTTCTACAAAACAGAAATATCTTATTCATCTCATGTATTTTCAAGAGTGCCAAGAACAGAGTTCAGAATGAGTGTGCAAGTAACATTTGCTAACTAGACAATGTTCTCTGATATATGATTTCTAAAATCTCCCCCAGGGAAGACTGTAAGGATCCTTTAATAAACAAATTCCCCTATCACATGCTAACTGCAGAAATAAAGAATATAAATGCTTACTTACATATCATTTATTGTATGAAATCACCCGCAGTTTACTGTGTGCCTAGCATAAAGTTTTTCCTAGAAGGCATATAATAGATACTGACACACTACTTATGGGTGACAAAATCTGCACACACTTTAACTCAGATTTTAAGATAAAAGAATACCAAAGCATGAGATTTTAGAGGTGTTAAGTAACTTTTCAGACCATCTGGAACTTTTAAAACTTTTCCTTAAAGCACCAAAACCTCTTTGCCAAATTAAATCTTATGCTGAAATCTAACAACAATAATGGAGATGATAATAACAATAATAGCAGATATTTATTAAGTGCTATGTGGCAGGTGTTCAAAGCACATTGCAGTATTAAGTCATTTAATCCTCACAATAATAGTAGGTACTATTATTGTATTAATTTTATGGATGAGTAAACCAAGGAAAACAGATTAAGTAACTGGCCTAAGATCAAAGAAAGAGCTAGGAAACAGAGAGCCAGACTTTGAAGCTAGAAAGTTTGGCTCCAAAGATTTCCCTCTTAACTTCTACACACCAATATAGAGTATAAAGTAGAACTGTTCTAATTAAAGCAGGGCTGGAGGCTCAAGCATCTCACCTGCTTAGGTTTCTACTTAGTTCCTTTCTGGCACCTTTATGGACTCAGTCCTGAAGTTCAAGGAAAGGTGTGAGAAAACCCAATTCTGGTCCAACCTCTTCAGTTTATATTTGAGGGAAACAAAACCAAGTTAAAGTGACTTTCCAAGGTCACAAAGCTATACAGAGCCAAGACTATATAACTCAAACTTTTTGGTATTTACTGCTTTTTCTACATTAAACATTCTGCATAAAAATTCTATTAACTGCTTTTCCTCAGGATAAATAAAAATACTCAGGCATTTCTAAAAAGTCTAAATAATTCACATTAAGCATTTTTGCATACTTACTTTTCAGTTACAGACTCTGAAGAAGGCCCAGCAGCATTCTGACCATTAGTGCCAACCTTCCCCACTTTCTTCACAGTCTCCAGAGCTCTTAATGCACTGTCAGCGTTACGTGGAATTAGCTGGGAAACAGTGTTTTCTGCATTGGAAATTCCATTTGTACTTGGAACAACTTTCCCGGTTGTTTCAGTACTTCCTATGACAGAAATGACATTTCCGGCTGTGGTTGTGACAGTGTTGTTTACACCAACTTTATTTAGAAGAGGAAACGTTCTTACAGTTGCATTGATCTTTTTGTTCCTTAATCGATACCTGTTTTAAAAACAATCAATATATCGGTGAATATTTCATTAAATCTTTAAAAAAAAAGGCAATGGAAAAGACTTAAAAAGGAGGAAACAGCTTTGAAGAAGTTTTTCAGCTAAATATCATATATTGTCTACATCAAAATCTGCTGTAATATGCCACAAGAAAATAAATATGCCTTTCACCTACACACATATGTGCATGTGCGCGCACGTGTGCGCGCGCACACACACACACCCGTGTATATGTAGGCACATAATCAATATAGCAAGCAAAGTACATATGTATTCAAATAAAACTTCTGAGGGAATGGGAAAAGATCCTTTTGAAAATTTTGTCTAACTGGAATATAAAGTACATTAAGTAAAAATGAAAGAAACCATACAAAATTTAGTTGGGACTATAGAGTAAAGAGAAAGGTGTGCAAGAGTTGAAAAAAATTCTCTGTTGTTACCAAATTGTTATATTATATACATATTATATAATTTTAAAGAAATAAAAAAACTACAACTCATTTTTAAATAAACGGATGAGTTTATGAGATGGTATCAGAAAGGTAGGCACAGACTAGATGACGCAGGGTCTTAAAGCCACAATCTTTATATCTTTATTCATAGGGTAATGACAAAATATCGAAGTTTCTCATTATTTTCAATGAGACTTATGGCAAAGTTCTCCCAGTTTTGTGGGAAATAATGAGATTAGGGGTGGGCAACAGTAGCTGTAAGAAGACTGGTTAGGAGGCAACTGTGGATCAAGAAAAGGGGATGATAGCTTGGACTATAAGAATGGAAAGATGAAGGAAGAGTTGAGAAATATACAGGAAGCTGAACTGATAGAACTTAGTGACTAGAACAAGCAGGTGAAAGAAAGCTGGCAAAGATGATTCCTATAACATGACATGAATTAACTGGTTGAACCACGGTACACTGGGGGAGAGCAGAATGGAAGGTAGAAGAGGAGGATGCATGGGAGTAGAAAATGAGCTCAAATTGAGTTTAAATTATCTAAAAAAAAAAAAGGGAGATGTCCATTAAGAGTTGATACACAGGCCAGTTGTTCAGTAGAAAGGCTGAGATCAATTTTTTGGTGAAATCTCAATGATGAATGTTCTGGTTAAAAAACAAAACAACAAAAACTTAGACAATACATAATATATAGCTTCTATCCATTAACTTTATGTGTGGGGTAAATGGACATAGAAAAAGGAATTACCCATATAGGAGAAAAGAAAAAGAAAAGAAGATACATAAAAAAGAATGTTAAAAAGACCAAAAGTCATAAAAAGAAAATCTGCTGTAGCATTTTACCTGGGCCTTTGCTGTTATCTTCAATTGAACCTGAGCAAATAAAATTGCACATAGGGGTATTTTCATTATACACAGGTGCTTAGCAGTAACATGTATTTCAGCTATACAATGGTCTAAAATATGAACCCTGAATAAGGTTCTAAGTCACTTATTATGTTACTCTTGCTCCTAGAAGCAACAAGGTAGTTAATTGCATCTTGGAAACTCATTGCAAACTTTAAGATTGTATATAACACTTTCATAATGACCCAAAATTAAACCCATATGCAAGAGAATTCTCATAACTTACTTTTCAAGCTCTTCCTGAGAATGGGCAAAAGTACAATTTGTTCCTCGTGGACATCCTCCTTGCTGTCTTAAATCTCGGCACATGCTAGTCTTATATTTGCTGTTTGGCTGGGGCTACAAAAAGAAAATCAGTGTGTGGAAAGGTGAAGATTCCAGGTGTTATGCACTCTTGGGACTTCAAAATTTCATGATTACACCTTTAATTCTTTTTCACAAAAGATAAGTGAGTCTTGTGCTGAAACAATTACCATTCCATTGTTTCCTGTTAAAAGTTATGTGGCATAACCCTGAGTTAGCATTTTAGACATTCTTTCTGAAGATTATCTGAAACTATTTCAAATATTATGTCTATTTATTTGTCAGGTAACACAAGGCCCATGAAAATACAAGATTTTCTCATCAGTTCACAGCCGTGTTAAAATTATGATGCCAAAACCAAACAAAAGCTTTTAAAAAGCACTTAAAGGCCATAAGTTTGTTCCCTTAAGCTTTCCCAAGATATGTAGAATATGATTCCCCCTGAAAGTGAAAAATTAAGAAATACCTATTTATTTGTCAACTTGAGGGTACAATTCTCTTTTAGGCTGGGAGTTAGGTTCACATAATGAGGCAAAATATAAAAACCTCATCATATCTGCTGATTTGTATCAAGATCTAAAATATCATTGTTATATTTTTGTGACCTTAATAAAGATAAAACATTTATCTTTCAGTCAATATTTGAATATTATAATGTCTTCTAACAGAAAAAGGATAGAAGATTGGAAAGATCACTTTGAAGTAGATTTGATTTCCACTCTGTGACTTACTGCTACAATGACTTTAGGTATATTATTTAACCATTTGAAACTTCAACTTGGGAATAGCAATTATCTTGCAGGTGACTGTGAGAATTAGAAATAATATATGTAAAACACTGAACACAGGAACTAGCTCATAGTAACTTGATAAATAGATGTCATCCTGGCTGGCGTGGCTCAGTAGTTAGAGCATTGGCCCAAACACCGAAGGGTCATGATTAGATTCCCAGTCAAGGACATGTACCTACATTGCAGGTTTGATTCCTAGCCCATCAGGGACCATGTAGGAGGCAACCAGTCAATGTGTCCCTGTCACATGGATGTTTCTCTGTCTCTTTCTCTTTCTCTCTCTCTCTCCCTCCCTTCCACTCTCTCTTAAAAAAAAATCAATGGGAAAACTAACCTCGGGTGAGGATTAACAAAAAAATAAATAAATAAAATAAATAATTGTTGTCATTAGAATAAAAGATTTACACCTTAAATAACTCCTTCTAAAGTACACCAAAAAATATATATATATATATACACATATATTTTTTAATCCTCACCTGAGGATATTTTTCTATTTATCTTCAGATAGAGTGGGAGGGAGAGAGAGAGAAACATTGATGTGAGAGGGTCACATTGACTGGTTGCCTCCCACACAACCCCCACCAGGGCTGGGGATGAACCGCAACTGAGGTATGTGCCCTTGGCCGGAACTGAACCCATGACTCATTGGTCCATGGGCCAACGCTCGCTCTACTGCTAAGCCAAACCAGCAGGGCTTAGAAAAATTTTTATTCATTTTTTTTTTTTAGAGAGAGAGGGAGGGAGAGGGACACAGAGGAAAAAAACACAAATGGACTGCCTCCTGCACACCTTCTACCGGGGGGATTAAGCCCACAACCCAGGCATGTGCCCTGACTAGGAATCGAACTGGCAACCTTTCTGTGCACAGGGTGACTCGCAACCAACTGAGCCACACCGGCCAGGACTGAAAAAAAAATATATATATATATATTTTTTATCCTCACCCAAGGACATTTTCCCATTTTTTGTTCAGATAGAGTAGGAGGGAGAGAGAGGAAGGGAGAGAAACATCGACGTGAAAGGGACACATTGAGTGGCTGCCACCCACACGACCAACCAGGGCCGGGGACAAATTGCAACTGAGGTACGTGCCCCTAGCGGGAACCGAACCCAGGTCTCTCTGGACCGCAGGCCGACACTCGAACCGCTGAGCCAAACCGGCCAGGGCAGGACTGAAAATATTTCAAAAATTCAAATTCCACATACTGACAAATAGAAATTCACTATATGACAGCAATGAAGAGAAAAGTGACAATTTCTCCACATTAAAAAAAGATTGAGACAAAATGTTTGAAGGAGTCAATAATCTATACTTGATCAAAGACATCTGCAGTGAACTCATATTCAAGATACTCTCCAAACTGTTGCTGTGGTATGAATTATTTATCAGGTACACTATAACTTGAGTTTCTCCCAAAAGAAGAGACAATAAAAACTTATGAGAGAGTAGAGTCATATAGAGTCCGTTAACCAGACAGCTTGTCAAGTGTTCAGGATGAACCTCTGTTAGAGATAACAGCACAAGTACAATAAATGTGCTTACCTGAGGTGTCTCATGGCCTTTTCTACTATAATTCTGTATGAAGTCCACCAGGCCATGAACTACTGTTTTAACAGCTACCATTGCATTTTCTAGCTGCTCCCAAGTTGGTGAAACAGCATCTAAAATAAGCCACCAAGGAGATGGAATGGAGGAATTTGTTAGCTGGAATGGAGGAATTTGTTAGCAGAAATTCTCGTTATTATAAAAAGTATAAGCAATTGAGTATTTTCCCACGTACCTGGATTGGGGTCTATGTTTGCAAGAAGCTCTAAATGAGGCCTCAGTCTATTTAAGTTAGCTGGGTCACCTGTTCGTTGCAAAACAATTGTCAATTCCTGGACACTCTTTGCAAATGATTCTGGAGACTGCAGCTAATAAACAGAAGACAGAATGGTTTTTACTCTGGTTCTTATGACACATCTATATTTAAATGCTTTTAATCAACATACTAAACAGTTTTTCAAGTGTCTTCAGATTTCATAGTAGGAGTATCAATGGTGAATTAGATTTTCACCTCAGAATCTGCCCTATGAAATTCATCATTAGACACTCAAAAAACATATTTGTAAGCTATATTAGCTCTCTGGAGTCAGAATGTAGATGAATGACAGACTGTAAGCCAGGCTGCTTTTATGCTAATATCCTGTATTTGCTTCCCTATTGCCTCCCTTAGTTTATTTTGAAAGTTAAAAAAATAATAATAATTAAAAGAAAAAAAGACTTTATGAGACTCTGATATTTAAAAACACAGGAATCTCCAACTGGTTGTCTCTTTAGTCCCTTCAGAAAATTCCAGTACTCTCCAAAGTAACAACAATGATATAAATCAGTATCTCTAATTTCACAAACCTTATCAATAATAGACTGCATGTGTGATTTATGCGCCAAGTCACCATATAGAAGTGAGGACCACTGCTCGGGTGAAATACGGAGCCCTGCTTCCATAGCAATATGAACAATTTGGGCATCGTGTTCTCTACGTAATGCCTCATAACTCCGAAATTCCTCCTTTAGCTGCATCAGAGAAGAGTCTTCATCCCTCTTGGTAACCTAAACAATAGAAAGGGGGAAAAAAAACCCAACCCATCAGAACTGGTCTGCTCTCCCTCCTCCCCCAACCAAACCTTTATTTGGGGGTATGTGGGGGGGGGGGGGAACCTACTACATATCAGAAACCACATCAAGATGGTACAAAGAAGAAATGTCCTTACCACAAATTCTTTTTGGAACAAAGCAGAACTTATATAACCTAATACACAGTTCTGCCTTCCTCCAATGAGCTCAGCAGCTAGTAGGAAAGAGACATAAGATTATGGTATAGGTGCTATTATAAGGATCTATGGCAGCAATATTTAACCAGTGTGCCGCAAAAGGCACACTAGTGTGCCCCAAGAATTTTAAAAACGTGCAATACCTAACACTATTTAGTCAGGGCACTCACTTTTTTCCCCCTTAGGCTGTCAAATTAAAAAATGACAACAGACAACACAATGATAGCCATCTGGGGTGAATGAATCAAAATTGTACTTTTTTTTTGGTCAGACTGGCAAAAAATATAATACATTTTTTAGTGTGCCACAGAATTTTAGTAATCCATGAGATGAAAAAGCTAAAAATTGCTATTTTATGGCAATAAAAGGAAAGGCAATTAAATCTGATTGGTGGGGGAGGGAAGGGGTATCAGAGAAGGCTTTCCCCAGCTGAAAGCTACATTAACTGAATCTTCAAGAATGAATAGGAGTTCCCCAGGCAAAAGGGGTGAGGAATAGAATTCTAAAATGTGTAGCAAGTGGTAAAATAGAAACATGAAAGAGCTGAACACATAGAATTAAAGGCTAACGTGTAGGCTGGAAAAGAATCACAGAGGGCCTTGTATACTATGGTTAGAAATTTGGATATATGCCCTGGCTGGTTTGGCTCAGCAGTTAGAGTGTCAGCCCACGGACTGGAGAGACCCAGGTTCGGTTCCCGCTAAGGGCAAATATGTCAGTTACAGTTTGTCCCTGGCCCCGGTTGGGACTTTGTGGGTGGCAACCAGTCAATGTGTCTCTCTCACATTGATGTTTCTCTCTCTTCCTCCCTTTCTCCCTCCCGCTCTACCTGAAGATAAATGAAAAAATGTCTTTGAGTGAGGATAAAAAAAAATTTTTTTATATAATCCTGAGGGAAATGGGAAGCCACTGAGAACATTTAAGCAGAGTAGTGGGTGTCATGATCAGTCTAGCCAATTAGCACTACCACATGATGATTAAGAAATCTTCTGCCACCACAAAAATAATCATTAGGGTATTTTATACAACATTAATCTATACTTGACCTAAGTGATAAAATAAATAAGTTCAAAAGTTACAGAGTTTCACATGTGCTAGTGAAATTATCTCATTATACAGTAATGCAGGTACATAGGCAAATAATTTCCACAAGAGATGATATACACTTATTCCTGAATCACTAAAACTTGCTGATGGCCACAGTGGAATTTGAAATTTAGTATTCAGAATACCCAGGACTGGTCCAGGGTCTGAAACTTAGATTGGAAAAATCATTCAAACTATTTAAAACGATGATTTCCTCATCAGTACAATGAAATATCCCAGACTGTTTCACTGGTTGTTTCTATTGCTTTTGTGGGCACATGAGAGAACAGCATGCCCCCAAGAATATAAAAATGAGGAAATTAAGTTATCATCTGCAAGTTAACTTAAGAGTATCAATTCACAATTCTCTTTGGGAATATATAAATATAGTATAGAAAAGTTTGGGGAACCCAAAATTCTAATCAACATGACCTTAGGTATAATTTAAGAAAGAGCAGAGTATAACTTAGAAGTCACAAAAATCTATATTCTGCCATAACCTACTTAAAGAAACATTGAAGAAACAAAAGAAAGAACTATAAATCTAAAAGTAGAAAAAAAAGCGCCCAGCCAGTGTGGCTTAGTGGTTGAGCTTCAACCCATGCGCCAGTTCAATTCCCAGTCAGGGCATATGCCCAGGTTGGGGGCCAAATCCCCAGTAGGGGGCCATGCAGGAGGTGGCCAATAGATGTTCTATCTCATCGATGTTCCTCTCTCTCTAAAATCAATAAAGACAACTCTACAGAATAGTTTGACAAAGTTGGTTTGCATTTCCACTCATTACAACACTGTAAAGCCGGCTCTGTTCCAGATTCCAAAATGGTGGTGGAGTGAATGGAAACTACACAGACCATCTCCCAGGACCAAACTGGAATTACAACTAAAATAAAGACAAATCATTGGAAAAAAAGCAACAGAAAAGCAGCTTGCGAGGACCATACAACCAGGGACACAGAACCGATCCTGGTAGGATTGCGGAGGCGCGAGAGGGGGGCTGGGAGCCCATGGACAGCAGCGGTCTTAGCTGTGAGCAGCACCCTCGGGGTTGAAGCCAAACCTGGCTCCACAGCGCAGAGGGCTGGGACAGAGTGCTAAAACAGCCACAGCCACTCACTTTGGGCTCTGGCAGAGGGAGGGCAGACTGGACTGGAACTGTGTGGGGACACTCGGGATTTGGAGGGCCCTCAGAGCTTCTGCTGAGTTGCGACCACGTAGGACGGTGGCCATCTTACTCCTTCCCAGGACTCTGGAAAGAGGCCACAGCCCCTCCCTCGGAGATTCAGCCACACCCAGGCGGGCCATTGAAATGCAAATTGAGGCTCATTAACAACCAGCATCTGTCCTACCCTTGAGAAATCCTCTCACGCTGAACACCTGAGGGAGGTTTTCATTCAACAGAGAACCCAAAGCTCTTCAAGTAACCCGACTAATGGCCTCTAGGCAAAAAGCTAGAGGATAACTTAACCTTTTCGGGGCTTGCAAATCTACCCAGGAAAGTAAGACTTGACAGTGGTGTTTAACGTGGGTCCTCCCATGCTCATCCAAACCCAGTAGAGGGAGCAACAATTAGCAGAACACCAACATCCACAGGGAAAATTTGGCAGGCTCCAAAACCCACTGAGAGAGCCAAAATGGTGAAACAAAGAAACAGATCCCAAATGAAAGAACAAGAGACCTCTACCAAAGATGAGATAAATAAAATGGAGTTAAGCAAGTTAACAGAGCTAGAATTTAGAGGCATGATCTTGAGTAAGCTCAACAGCATGAGTAAGGACATCAACACCATGAGTAAAGACATAGGAACATTGAAAATCAACCAATTGGAAATGAAGAAGCAGCAAGAAGAAATGAAGAATGACATAGCAGAAATGAAGAACACATTGGAAGGACTAAACAGCAGAGTAGAGTAAGCTGAGGATCGGATCAGTGAATTAGAAGACAGGGTAGAAAAAAAATCAACCAATCAGAAAACCAAAAGGAAAAAACAATGAAAAAACAGGAAGACAGATTAAGATAACTGTGGGGCAACAGGAAACGTAATAATATTCGCCTCATAGGAATCCCTGAAGAAGAAAATGAGCAAGGATTAGAGAATATATATGAAGAAATAGTGACAGAAAACTTCCCTAATTTGGTGAAGAAAGAAGGCATTCAAGTTCAAGAAGCAGAGTCCCAAGTAAGAATAACCCAAACAGGCCCACACCAAGACACATAGTAATTAAAATGCCAAAAATTAAAAACAAAGAGAGAATCCTAAAGGCAGCAAGAGATAAGCAACACGTTACCTACAAAAGAACCCCCATAAGGCCATCAGCTGACTTCTCAACAGAAACAATACAGGCCAGAAGGGAATGGCATGAAGTAATCAAGGTCATGAAAAACAAGGATCTGAATCCAAGACTACTCTACCCAGCAAGGCTATCATTCAAAATAGAAGGTCGAATAAAGAGCCTCTAGGCAATAAAGCTAGAGGATAACCTAACCTTTTCTGGGCTTGAACCACACTAAACAAAAGTACATATCAATAACCACCTTAAATGTAAGTGGATTGAATGCTCCCATAAAAAGACACAGAGTAGTTGATGGAATAAGAAAGCATGACCCATATATATGTTGTTTACAAGAGACTCACCTCACAAAAAAAGACTCACATAGATTGAAAGTGAAAGGATGGAAAAAAAATCCTCCAAGCAAACGGAAAGGAAAAAAGAGCTGGGGTAGCAATACTCATATCTGATAAAATAGATTTCAAAATGAAGGCCATAACTAGAGACAAAGAAGGTCACTACATAATATTGAAAGGATCTATTCAACAGGAAGATATAACCTTGGTAAACATATATGCACCCAATATAGGAGCACCAAAATATATTAAAAATCTTCTGGAGGACTTCAAAGGAGAAATCCACAGCAATACAATCATAGCAGGGGACTTCAACACCCCGCTAACATCACTGGATAGATCCTCTGGACAAAAAATTAACAAGAAAACAGAGACTCTAAATGAAGCACTAGACGAAATGGATTTAATAGATATCTACAGATAATTACACCCCAAAACTACAGAATTCACATTCTTCTCAAGTGCACATGGGACATTCTCAAAGATAGACCACATGTTAGGACACAAACGAAGTCTCTACAAGTTCAAGAAGACTGAAATCATATCAAGCATCTTCTCAGATCACAATGGCATGAAACTAGAAATCAATTGCAATAAGAACAAGCAAAGACATTTGAACACATGGAGGATAAATAGCATGTTATTGAACAATAAATGGGTTACCGAGGAGATCAAGGAAAATTAAAAACTTCCTGGAAACCAATGAAAATGAACACACAATAACACAAAATCTATGGGATGCAGCATAAGCAGTTTTGAGAGGGAAGTTCATAGCACTACAGGCCTACCTCAAGAAACAAGAAAATTTCTAAGAGACTATCTAACCACACAACTTAAAGAACTAGAAAGCAAACAAAAAGAAAACCCCAGAGTAAGTAGAAGGAAGGTAAATAGTAAAGATCAGAGCAGAAATAAATGACATAGAGACCAAAAAAACAATTCAAAGGATCAATGAAACAAAGAGCTGGTTTTTTGAAAAGATAAACAAGATTGATAAACCTTTAGCTAGACTCACCAAGAAACAAAGATAGAGAACCCAAATACACAAAATCAGAAATGAAAGAGAAGTAACAACTGACACCACAGAAATACAAAGGATCGTTAACAAATACTATGAACATTTATATGGCAACAAATTCGACAATCTAAGCAAAATGGACAAATTTCTAGAAACACATAGTCTCCCAAAACTGGACTGGGAAGAGACAGAAAACTTGAACAGACCAATAACCACTAAGGAAGTTGAAGATGTAATCAAGACTCTCCCAGCAAGCAAAAGTCCAGGCCCGGATGGCTTCACGGGGGAGTTTTACTGAACATTCAAAGAAGAACTAACACCTATTCTCCTCAAACTATTTCAAAAAATTCAAGAAGAAGGAAGACTTCCAAACTCGTTTTATGAGGCCAGCATAATCCTAATTCCAAAACCAAAAAAGACGCTACAAAGAAAGAAAACTACAGGCCAATATCCCTGATCAACATAGATGCCAAAATCCTAAACAAAATACTAGCAAATCGGATCCAACAATACATCAAAAAATTATTCACCATGACCAAGTGGGATTCATCCCAGGGATGCAAGGCTGGTTCAATATTCGCAAATCAATAAATGTGATACACCACATAAACAAAATGAAAGATAAAAACCACATGATCATATCAATAGACACTGAAAAAGCATTCAACAAAATCCAGCACCCATTTCTGATAAAAATGCTCAGCAATTTGGGAATAGAGGGATCATATCTCAGCATTATAAAGGCCATATATGAAAGACCTACAGCCAACATCATACTCAATGGGCAGAAACTAAAAACATTTCCCTTAAGAACAAGAACAAGACAGGGATGCCCACTTTCGCCACTCTTATTTAATGTAGTACTGGAAGTTTTAGCCACAGCAATCAGACATGAAAAAAAATAAAAGGGATCCAAATTGGAAAGGAAGAAGTGAAACTGTCATTATTCGCAGATGACATGATATTATACATAGAAAACACTAAAGACTCCGTCAAAAATCTACTAGACTTAATAAATGAATTTAGCAAAGTAGCAGGATACAAAATTAACGTCAGGAAATCGATGGCATTCTTATACACCAATGAGGAACTCACAGCAAGAGAAACTAAAAAAATAATCCCATTTATCATCGTGGCAAAAAAATTAAGATACCTAGGAATAAACTTAACCAAGGAAGTAAAGGACCTATTTGCAGAAAACTATAGGACATTGGAAAAAAAAAATAGAGGAAGATATAAAAAAGTGGAAGCACATACCTTGTTCATGGATTGGAAGAATTAACATCATTAAAATGTCCATATTACCCAAAGCAATCTATAGATTCAATGCAATCCCCATCAAAATACCAGTGACATATTTCACAGAACTAGAACAAATACTCCAAAAGTTCATATGGAACCAAAAAAGAACCCGAATAGCCACAGCAATCTTGAAAAAGAAGGACAAAGTAGGTGGGATCACAATACCGGATATCAGGTTATACTACAAAGCTACTGTAATCAAAACAGCCTGGTACTGGCATAAGAACAGGCATATAGACCAATGGAACAAAACAGAGAATCCGGAAATTGACCCAAGACATTATGCTCAATTAATATTTGACAAAGGTGGCAAGAGCATCCAGTGGAGTAAAGACAGCCTCTTTAATAAATGGTGTTGGGAAAATTGGACAGCTACATGCAAAAAATTGAAACTAGACTATCAACTTACACCATACACAAGAATAAACTCAAAATGGATAAAAGACTTAAATGTGATTCGTGAATCCATAAAAATCCTAGAAGAAAATGTAGGCAACAAAATTTCGGATATCATACGCAGCAGAATCTTCACTGATACATCACCTAAGGCAACAGAAACAAAGGAAAAAATGAACACATGGGACTACATCAAACTCAAAAGCTTCTGCACAGCAAAAGAAACAACCATCAAAATAGAAAGGGAACCCACTGTATGGGAGAGCGTAATTGCCAATGATACATCAGATAAGGGGTTAATCTCCAAAATATACAGAGTGCTCATACAACTCAACAAAAGGAAGACAAAGAACCCAATTAAAAAATGGGCAGAGGAACTAAACAGACACCTCTCAAACAGGACATACAAACGGCCAAGAGACATATGAAGAAATGCTCAACATCATTAATCATCAGAGAGATGCAAATTAAAACAACGAGGTATGACCTCACACCTGTCAGAATAGCCGCCATCAACAAAGCATCAAACAACAAGTGTTGGCGAGGGTGTGGAGAAAAGGAGACTCTAGTACACTGCTGGTGGGAATGCAGACTGGTGCAGCCACTGTGGAAAACACTATGGTGTTACCTCAGAAAATTAAAAATTGAATTACCATTTGACCCAGTGATCCCACTCCTAGGAATATACCCTAAGAAGCTTGAAACACCAATCAGAAAGAATATATGTACCCCCATGTTCACAGCAGCGCTATTTACAATAGCTAAGATCTGGAACCAGCTCAAGTGTCCATCAGTGGACGAATGGATAAAAAAGCTGTGGTACATATACACAATGGAGTACTATGCAGCTGTAAGAAAGAAAGATCTCTTATCCTTTGAGACGACATGGGAGGACCTGGAAACTATTATCCCAAGCGAAACAAGCCAAGCAGAGAAAGACAAATATCATATGATCTCACTTATTTCTGGAATATAATAAACATAACGGTCTGAGGAACAGGGTAGTCCCAGAGATGTGGAAGTAGGGTACAGACTGACAATTGCCAGAAGAGGGGGTGGGGGAGGGGAGTAATGAACCACAGAACTTGTACACATGTACTCGTAACCAATGGGCATGGACAACAAAACTGGGGACGGGGCAGGGAGGGAGGGGGAGGAGGGTGACAATGGGGGAAAAAAGGGAAACATCTGTAACAAAAATAAATAAAAAAAATAATAAAAAAAAAATAAGTAAAAAAAAGGTAGAAAAAAAGAAACCCAAAGAACCAGAGTATGTTAACACTCCTCTAACCACCATGTAAGGTACAACAGGGTGCCTCCTGGGGTAGCATAAGCATCTATCCACCTGAGTAGTAACGCTCGACACAGGTGGCTAAGAGAATCTGGTCCTATGAAAGTTCTATTAACATGCATAAAAATCACCCACAAAGTTTTGAAAACTATCATTCCAGGTCTACTGAATCAGCACCCTTGGTTTGAAGACCACACAATTTAAAGTATGTATGAATGCTCAAGTCGTACATGAGACACACCAAATCAGAATATCTGGGGACTGTCCGGCCAGTGTGGCTCAGTGGTTGAGCGTCGATCCATGCACCAAGAGGTCGCCGTTTTGATTCCTGGTCAGGACACATGCCTGGATTGTGGGCCTGATCCCCAGTGGGGGGCATGCAGGAGGCGGCCAATCAGTGTTCTCTTCTCTCATCAATGTTTCTATCTCTCTCTCCCTCTCACTTCCTCTCTCTCTAAAATCAATAAATTGAGAAAAAAAAATCTTAAAAAACAAAAAGAGTATCTGGGGACAGGACCCAGGAATGCATACTTTTAAAAACTACGTAGGTGATTTGTTTTTCCTCTTTATTGATTTTTAGAGAGAGAGAGATAGAAACATCGATGAAAGAGAACATCGATTGGCTGCCTCCCGCATGTCCCCCACTGGGGATTGGGCCCACAACCTGTGCATGTACCCTGACCGGGAATCAAACCAGCGACCTCCTGGTCCATGGGTTGACGCTCAACCACTGAGCCACACTGGCTGGGCCATAGGTGATTCTTATGTGTTCTTTCACTTGGGAACCACTGCATTAAACAGAATTATTAACTCCCCTTATTCTGACTCCATGCAAAAAGCAAGCAAAAGTTTGCTACTCTGTTCCAGATAAATATCTACAACACAAGAATTTAAGTCATTCAAGTGTTGCAGGGTCAAGATTACAACATAGGTAAACATAGTACTCGCCTCCTCCCACAACCACATCAAAATTACAAATAAACTACACAACTATCATTCAGAACTGCCTGAAACTGAGCTGAATAGAAGTTCTACAGCTACGAAATTAAAGCAGCAGCCACATCGAAACTGTTGTTAGGAGGGGCGGAGGCGAGTATGGGCTGGTCCCACACCCACGTGTGGAGGATAAAAATCAGAAGGGATACCTTGGCTGTCAAGGTCCTTCTGAGGAGTGAGGGGTCCCCATCCCACACCATGCCTCCTAGCTCAGCGTTCCAGTGCCAGGAAGAGAAATCTCCGTAACTTCTGGCTGAAAAAACCAGTGGGAACTGAAGCTGAGGGAGGCTGAGGCTGCTGGAGTCCCAGACAGTTCCTCTTTTTTTATTTTTATTCCTCACCTAAGGATATTTTTCCATTTATCATCAAACACAGTGAGAGGGAGGGAGAGAGACAGAGAAACATCGATGTGATAGAGCCACATCAACTGGTTGCCTCCTGCACGACCCGACCAGGGCAGGGGACGAACCGTAACCGAGGTACATGCCCTTGACCAGAATCGAACCCGAGACTCACTGGTCCACAGGCCAATGCTCTAACTACTGAGCCAAACCGGCCAGGGCTAAGGCAGTTCCTCTTAAAGGGCAAATGCACGGACTTACTTGAACTCGCTCCCTCCAGGCTCCAGTATGGGGGAGGCAGCTTGAAAGGCACCTGAGACATATGGGGAAGAACTGAGTTGTTTGGCATTGGGGTGAGAGCTGGAGAGGCAGCTTACTTCCAGACAGAAATGGTGGTAGAGGCCGGGTTGTTCCTTTGGTGAGCCCTTCCCCCACAGGGTAGTCAGACATACGCCATATCTGGGACTCCAGCAACCTGGCTCACACTGTTTGCCCCACCCTGGTGATTCCCTGAGGCCCTGCCCCACTGAACTTTCAGGCCTACCCAAGCTGTTTCCAGTGGCTTTACCATAGAAATGGCCTATCTTGGCTCTTGCTTCAGATTTTCCTAAATTCTCTCAAACAAACAAACAAAGAAATACCAGGCCTCTCAGAAAGCCCCATAACTCTAGCTGACTGGCCTAAGGACTGGCACTAGAAGCAGCCAGCCTTGGTTCACAGCTTGGCTTTGCCTGGGCACCTCCAAGACCAACACAAAAAGCAGCTATCTATAGATCGCTTTGTAGCTTATGCCTGGTAGTTCCAGGTAGAACACAAGTAGAGGCTGACCTTGCCCCAGAGCCAGCACACCCAGTGGACAACTTCAGACCATGTTGAAGCACCAGCATTCAACCACCTCCACAAGCGACACACTCAAGGAGTGGACTCAGAGCCCTGCTGATGATAAGTCTTGCTCTGTGTAGTGGGCCCTGCACAGGTGATCCTCCAAGGTAGTCAGAGGCCAGTGGTCAGTGGGCACAGCCAGTCCTGGAAGCTGATCAGCCTGAGTAAATCCCTCCCACTGACATACCAACAGCAATCAAGACTCAACAGAAGGGTGGACAGTCCACACGAGGGGTGCACCTCGAGGGCCCAGCTGGGGTAACCAGGGAGGCTGTGCAACTGGACCCTACAGGATACCTACTACAATAGGCCACCCTACAAAGCCCAAGAGACATAGCAACTCTACCTAATACAGGGAAAGGAACACAGGGAGGCAGCCAAAATGAGAAGACAAAGAAACATATCCCAAATGAAAGAACAGAACAAAACTCCAGGAAAAGAACTAAATGAAACGAAGATAAGCAATCTAACAGATGCAGAGTTCAAAACACTGGTTATAAGGATAATCAATGAACTTAATGAGACTTTCAAGGAACTTAGTGAGAATGTCAAGGATCTTAGTGAGAACCTCAAGAGCATAAAAAAGGACCAGTCAGAAATGAAGGATGCACTAACTGAAATAAAAAATAATTTACAGGGAACCAATAGTAGAGTAAGTGAAGCTAAGAAGCAAATAAATCAATTTGGAATACAAGGAAGCAAAAAACACCCAATCAGAACAAAGAATCCAAAAAGATGAAGATAGTGTAAGGAGCCTCTGGGACTTCAAGCATATCAACATTCGCATTATGGGGGTGCCAGAAGGAAAAGAGAGAGAGTAAGAAACTGAAAACAGCCTTGGCCAGTTTGGCTCAGTGGTTAGAGCGTCGGCCTGCGGTCCAGAGAGACCCGGGTTCGGTTCGCGCTAAGGGCGCGTACCTCGGTTGCAGTTTGTCCCCAGCCCCTGGTTGGGTCGTGAGGGAGGCAGCCACTCGATGTGTCCCTTTCGCATCGATGTTTCTCTCTCTCTCTCTCTTCCTCTCTCTCCCTCCCACTCTATCTGAACAAAAAATGGAAAAATGTCCTCCGGTGAGGATAAAAAATAAATAAATAAATAAAAAAGATGGATAGAATGCTGTGCGGTCAATAAAAGTGATGTTTAAAAAAAAAAAAGAAACTGAAAACCTATTTGAAAAAATAATGACAGAAAACTTCCCTAACTTGGTGAAGGAAACAGACATACAAGTCCAGGAAGCACAGAGATTCCCAAACAAGATGAACCCAAAGAGGTTCACATCAACACATATCATTATCAAAATGGAAAAGGTTAAAGACAAAGAGAGAATCTTAAAAGCAGCAAGAGAAAAGCAGTTAGTTACCTACAACGGAGCTCCCATAAGACTGTCAGCTGATTTCTCAAAAGAAACTTTGCAGGCCAGAAAGGAGTGGTAAGAGATATTCAAAGTGATGAAAAGCAACAACCTACAACCAAGATTACTCTATCCTGCAAAACTATCATTTAGAATCGATGGACATATAAGGAGTTTCCCAGACAAGAAAAAGCTAAACGAGTTCATCACTACCAAACCAGTATTACATGAAATGTTGATGGGTCTTCTTGAAGAAGAAGAACAAAAATATGAACAATAAAGTGGCAATAAATACATATCTATCAACAATTGAATCTACAAACAAAATGAGCAAGCAGAACAGAAACAGACTCATAGATACAGAGAACTTTTTGTTGCTTGCCAGATGGGAGGGGGCTGAGGGGAGTGGTGAAAAATGTGACAGAATTAAGAAGTACAAATTGGCTGTTAGACTGATGAACCTCAAAGGGAAAGGGGGAACGAGGGCAGGAAGAGATAAACCAAAGAACTTCTATGCATATATGCATGACCAATGGACACAGACAATACTGTGGGGAAGGCAGAAGGGGGCGGGAGTGGGGAGGGTATCAATGGGGGAAAAAAGGGAGGACATCTGTATACAATCAACAATAAAGATAAGTTTAAAAAGAAAAAATAAATTAATTTAAAAAAACAAAAGGTTGCACTTCTCAAAAACAAAACAACCAAAAGAGTTGCACTTCTCATTACAAATTAAGAAAACTGATACTACATATGTGACTTTGGTTAGGGTGATGCTGTTTCTGAGGAAAAAATCTGTATGCACCAATAAGATTCAGTTCTCTAAGCCTATACATTCAAGGAAAAGACCTTTGATACTGATGAGTTTACTAGAGTAAATGCCATCTGACAAAGACGACTTTTGGCAATTAAGTCAGTATGATATCCCTTTATTCATCTAAACACTGCTTTAACATTTTAAACTACGGGGCAGTGGGGATAAAATGAGAGTATAAAATTGAAATAAAGTTCTAAACTAGTGTTATTCAAATGTCAGATATTAGTAGTTATAGATGTGTATGTGCAATCAAAAACCACAAATCAATATGATACCTATGAGGAAAATCCCACTTCAGGATGACAATGATATCTGTAATGTGGCTGCTTAGCTAAAAACATAATGTTTGAGGAACCAAAGATTCATTTCAATTGTCCTCTAAGGACCCAAAATCAAGCACTACAACTATCAGGCAGATAGTAGCCAAGCCTCACTAGTGGAAGTAAGTGACTCACTTGAACATATTTCCAGAATCAATTAATTACCACAAACTAAACAGTCTGCCAAAAAAACCTTTTTCTGTCCGTATTGTTTTCACTTTGGGGTCTATAAAACCAGCAAAATAACCTAAATAAGCTTTGTTTACAATTTAGACGTTTTAGTTTATAGAAGCTAATGGGCTTTTCTACTTGTAAGTCCTTGGGCCTTTCTCAAGATCCAGTCAGCAACCTATATTCTTGTACCATGCAGATACTTCAAGGATTCAGCCTACTTTCCATTTCTCTCAGTACTTGTCACCACCCACAACCTATTTTATTTATTTATTTTTAAATGTTTTTATTGATTTTTTTTTTTAGAGAGAGAGGAAGGGAGAGAGAGAAACATCTATATGTGAGACAAATATCTATTGGCTGCCTCCTGCACACCCCGTACTGGGGACTGAGCCCTAAACCTGGGCATGTGCCCTGACCGGGAATTGAAACAGGACCTCTCAGTCCATGGGAAGATGCTCAATCCACTGAGCCACACTGGCCCATGCCCACAAGCCTATTTTAGATGATGAAACTACATTTCTAAGTATCTTGGGGTTCTCCCCTGCCCTCTCCACCAAAAAAACAAAACACCATCTAAATGCAGAGTGGGGGAATCTCCAGTTTTACTCTTTTGTTATCCCTAAGACAACATATAGGCCATCTTCAGATTAAAAGCTTTAATTTAATCATACAGAGAATGAGATAAAAATAATAATTGGAGAAGTTAAAACATTTACCTACTCTTAGGAAGTTTTCAGTCTAGTTCCTGACCCCCATTTAAGATGGTAAATATAAATGAATTGGACTTCTTTAGTCCTTTTTCACTATCCCAAGAGTCAAGTTTACCAAACTATTTCCTTATGTTGTGTTTTGTGTTACTGACACCTTCACATTTGTTATTTTCAATAGATAGTATCACAAATGCAATCAATGCAGAAGGGAAAAAAACAGTTTTTCCTTCAATTCTTGTAAGAATTCTGCATTTGTGGGGGCCTCTAAACAAGGTAACACCCATTCTAGGAAGCCTCTGTCTCACACACAGGCATGTAATGTTTAGATGGTTGCTTACTACTTACCTTAAAACAAGAAGCTCGATACAGTAGTTGCACAACATGACCAATACTTGTTTTTGATGCCTGAGGAAATCTTGGTTCTAGTCTTTGCACAACAAAAAGTACCAGAACTTTCCTTGAGAGAGCAGAACCATCTTCTAATGCCAGCAACACCAGCTTCAAGGCCTCTTCTTGCATAGCTAGAAATAAGAAACATGAGTTCATGATAAATGAGAAACCCTGCAGATCATGTCCGTCAGAGATTCCTTTGCTATTAGTTTACATTGGTTCATTTTCCACTCTATATTTCATTAACACAAAAATAAAACATCACACATACACAAATAGTGTTTACTTAAAAAATATAGTAGTCCACCCTTATCTGCAGAGGATATGTTCTAAGACACTCAGTGGATGTCTGAAACTGTGGACGTAGTACTGAACCCTACGTACATCGATGGGGGAAAAGTAGGCTTACAGTTGTGAGTACATGCAATAGAGCTTAAGTCTTTCTTTCTTTAAAAAAAATTTTTCCCCTTTATTGATTTTACAGAGAGAGGAAGTGAGAGGGAGAGAGAGATAGAAACATCGATGACAGAGAACATCGACTGGCCGCCTCCAGCATGCCCCCCACTGGGGATCAGGCCCACAACCTGGGCATGTGTCCTGACTGGGAATCGAACCTCTTGGTGCATGGGTCAACGCTCAACCACTAAGCCACACTGGCCAGATTCTTTCTTTTTTTAATCCTCACCTGAGAACATGCTTAGAGAGAAAGGGGAGGGAGGGAGAGGGAAAGAAGGAGGGGGGGGAGGGAGAGATGGGAGAGGGGTAGAGAGAGAGAGAGAGAGAGAAACTTCTATTGGTTGCCTTCCTTACCATAGGTGCCCCAAAGGGGATCGAAACTGGCAACCTTTTGGCGCACAGGATGATGCTCAACCAACGGAGACACTCCAGCCATGCCAGAGCTTATTCTTGTGTTATTATTTATTATTGTATTATTAATACAACTGTAAACCTACTTTTGCCAACGTAATATAATGTTTTTTCCTAAACAGACATCCTCACTTAACACCATCAATAGGTTTTGCAACTTTAAGCAAAACAACCTATGACGAAACCAGTTTTACCACAGACTAATTGATACAAACAAGAGCTAAGTTCCTGTAGCATCTCATCAACGTTATAGTGAAACAATGTTGAACAAAATGTTATTCGAGAACCTGCTGTATATACATACCTATGATGAAGTTTAATTTACAAATTAGACACAGTAAGAGATTAACAATAACTAAAAATAGAATTGTAATAGTATACTATAATAAAAATTTTGTGAATGTGGTCTCTCAAAATATCTTATTGTACTGTACTCACAATTCTTGTGAAGATATGAGATGATACAATGCCTACATGATGAGATGAGTGAGGTGAATGACATAGGCATTGTGGCTTAACGGCAGTCTACTACAAGGGTTAACTGAACACGAGACACCTCAACAATCTATCTAATAACCAGGATAGCTACTAAGTGACTAATGGCTGGACAGAGTATACACTGTGGATGTGCTGAACAAAGCAATGATTCAAAATGGCATGAGACTTCATCACACTACTCAGAACAACGTGCAATTTAAAACGTATAAATTGTTTATTTCTGGAATTTTCCATTTAATATTTTTAGACCTCAGGTAACTAAAACTGCAGAAAAATAAACCACAGATAAAGGGTCGAGAACTACTACAATCAAACAAAACAAAACAAAACAAAACGGCCCCATAATTACTATTAAACAACAAATCAGACCACAAGTCAACAAAACTTAACATACATCTTCCGTAGGTATTTAATAATCAACTAGATAATGAAAACGTTAAAGTAGAAAAAAGTCCTCACTTATAAAACACAGATACTATGACAATTAAATAACATATAAAGGACACACAGTAGCCTGGCCAGTGAGGCTCAGTGGATTGAGCATCGTCTCACGGACCGGTTTGATTCGAAGTCAGGGCACATGCCCAGGTTGTGGGCTCAGTCCCCAGTGAGGGGTGTGCAGGAGGCAGCCAATCAATGTTTCTCTCTCAGTCCCTTCCTCTCTCTCTCTAAAAAATCAATAAAAACATATTTTTAAAAAAAACTTTCTTTAAAAAAAAAAAAAGACACACAATAGTCTTTCGATAAATGGTGGTTTTTTTTTTTAAATCCTCATCCGAGGACATTTTTGCATTTATCTTCAGATACAGCAGGAGGGAGAGAAGGGGGAAGAGAGAAACATCGATGTGAGAGACAGACATCGAGTGGTTGCCACCCACACGACCCCAACCAGAGCCGGGGACAAACTGCAACCGAGGTACATGCCCTTAGCGGGAACCGAACCTGGGACTCTCTGGTCCGCAGGCTGACGCTCTAACCGCTGAGCCAAACCAGCCAGGGCTAAATGATATTTTTTAATGCATGAAACTGTTACTCTTTGTACATAATTTTAAAGTGAAATTAGCACCTCTAGGTGCAACACCTAAAGAAAGTATTTATTTATGTTGTTTTTCAGCCAGAGAAACATGAAGAAAATAAATGCCATAAAAGACATTTTTGAAATAATTGATAAAACTGGAATATAAACTATAGATTGTAGTATTGTATCGATGTTAAGTTTTCTGAAATTGATGAATGTACTGTTATATAACAGTGTCCTTGTTTCTAGGAAACACACAAGAATTAATGGGTAAAGGGTCATGAAATATGCAACCTATTTTCAAATGGTTCATAACAGGAGCAAACAATGTAAAAATACAGCAAATTAAAACTAGTCAATGTGCATAAAGAGTACACAGGAATTCTCTGCATCACTCTTTTATTTATTGATTTTAAAGAGAGAGAGAGAAATGGTAGAGAGGAAGGGAGGGGTAGAGAGAAAAACATTGATTTGTTGTTCCACTTATTTATGCGTTCATTGGTTGATTCTTATTTGTGCCCTGACCAGGGACCGAACCTGCAACCTTGGCATATCTGGACAACAGTCTAACCAACTGAGCTACATGGCCAGGGCCTCTGCATTATTCTTTCAACTTTTCGGTAAATTTGAAATTATTTCAAAATTGAAAGTTAAAAATACATTGGTTCTCAGTTAAAAGAATGGAACTTTAGAGCTGAGAGATCATCTAAAATTCCGATTACAACTCAACCCCCCCTTTTTTCCACCAAGTGAGGCAGCAAGGCCCAAAAAAGTTAAGTGACTAGGCCAAAGTCAAAAACTACTTAGTAGCAAAATTGTAACTAGAACCAAGGACTTTTCTTTTAAATATATAATTAAGGTAAAATTCACATAACATGAAAGTAACCATTTTAAAGTACACAATTCAAAATGTTGTACAACCATCAATGAACTCTATCTAGTTCTAAGACATTTTCACCACCTCAAATACTATAGCCATTAAGCAGTCACTCCCCATATTCTGCCTTCAGCCTCTGGCAGCACATTAGCCTGATGTGTGGGATGTGTGGTTCTATAGATTTACCTTTGTGGATGCCTCATATAAATGAAATCATAGAATAGGTAATTTTTTGTCTCATTTCTTTCGCTTAACATATTTGCAATGTTCATCAACACTGTAACATGTATCAGTTTTTATTCCTTTTTATGGATGAATAATGTTCTATTTATAGATACACCACATTTTATTTATCCGTAAGTTGATGAACATCTGGATTGTTTCTACCTTTTGACTATTGTGAATAATGCTGCTACAAACATCTGTGTACAACTATTATTTTAAATACCTGTTTTCAACTCTTCTTGGTATGCAACTAATAGTGGAGCTGCTGGGTCATAACTTTCTGAGGAACTGCCAAACTGTTTTCCACTGAGGCTGCACCATTTTTCATTTTCAAGTTCTCCACATCCTCACCAACACTTTTATTTTCCTTTTTTTTAAATTATGGGGAACCTCATGTATGAAGTGGTATCTCATTGTGATTTTGATTTGCATTTCCTTAACAACTAATGACACCGAGCATCTTTTCTTTTTCTTTTTTTGGCCATCTGTGTATCTTCTTTTGAGAAATGTCTACTCAAGCCCCTGGCCCATTTTTTATTTCTTTTATTTTTTCCTTTATTGATTTTAGAGCGATAGGAAGTGAGAGGGAGAGAGAGACAGAAACATCAATCAGACAGAACATCGACTGGCCGCCTCCTGTATGCCCCACACTGGGGACTGGGCCCACAACCTGGGCATGTGTCCTGACCGGAAATCAAACCAGCAACCTCTTGGTGCATCGGTTGACACTCAACCACTGAGCCACACTGGCCGGACCCTTGGCCCATTTTTTTAATTGGGTTGATTGTCTTTCTGTTGTTGAGTTGTAGAACAAAGAATATTTTGTGCTTATTAGGTAAGGTAAATAAACATGAGGAGATATCCAGAGGTAACATTCTTAAATTACACATAAATGTGGATTTTAAAAATTATTTTCCAATTTAACTTTGTATTGTGAAAAATTTTAAACATACATAAAAGTAGAGCTAACATGCACCATAACACAGTTATTGCCAGTAAGGTTTCATCTTACTCCTTACCCACTTTTCTGGTTTGTTTTACTGAAGTATTTTTAAAGCAAATCTCCGACAACACATTTCATCCTTAAATAATTCAGTATGTATTTCTAACATAAGGAATTTTTTTTTCAGATTTTATATAACACCATTACCAAATCTTTAAATAAAGTAATATATTTCCTTAATATTATCTAATACCCAATCCATTTCGAATGTTCTCCCATTGTCTCGAAAATTTCTTCTTTGGTATGCCTTTAAATTAAAATTAAAAAAAAATTAAAAAAATAAAAAATAAATAAAAGATCGATACCAGTTATTCCTCAACCCCCATTTAAAAGAAAATCCAGTTTATTTGTTGAAGCAGCAATCATTTTCCTCAACAATTTCCCACATTCTTGATTTGGCTAGTTTTGTGCTTATACTGTTTTAAAATATGTTCCTTTATGTTTCATGTAAACTAAAGGTTTAAGATTCAGAATATGGTTGCTTTATAATACAAGCATACTTCTTATTCCATGAATCACATCAGGAAATACATAAGGCGGCCAGGTTGTCTCACCTATTTTAATAAGATTGATTAGAGGATTCAGGACTTATCCATTTACTACTATATATTTTCCCAGCAACCTATTCATCTAATGGTTTTAACAGCCATTAATAATTCTTGCCTAGACCCATTAATTTATTTGATGTTGCAAATTTGTGCTTTTTCTAATTTTAACACTTTTCCCTAAATTTATTAGCTAAAAGAAGAACCTACCCTCCACATTCTGAGAAAGTGCCCTTGAAAAGTTTATAAAGAAAAAAGAGAAAAGAAATGCTTGATTTTTTTCCTACGCCTTTCCCAATTTTTAGAATAATGTGTTAGTACCCAACCAACTGCCAAAGATAACCAATTAATTTTTTCTGCACTATCATTACAAAATCATGGATTTTTATGTTTTATGTTTCAATCCATTACAGTCACTATTCATTCTGATGTTCAAACTGTCCCATTTATGTCCAGTGGGAGCCCCTTTCAATTCATTTCTATGTCCTTTGGACAAGATTCCACTGGTTTGTGATAGTTTTTTTTGCTTTCTAGCACAAGAATTCCCAGGCTCTTCTTGTACTTTTCTACCCTAGAACTGGAATAAGGCATTATTTAAAGAGTCCTGCTTCTTTTTAGTGGTAAATAGTATTTATTAAAGGTCACAATTTGGGTGCTATGGCTATTCATTGTTTCTAAGCCTTTTCAGTGGACAGACCTAGGGAATAGTCATTTTTTTAGAATAGGAAAAATAAATGAGTCTGCACTTATATTGTCAATTCAGATGTCAAGACTACAGAATTTTTACAAAAATTCTTGGATTTCATATTTGTATTCTTTTTTTTAAAATACTGAAAATCTTGCCCTGGCCAGGTAGCTCATCATCCCAATGTGCCAAGGTTGTGGGTTTGATTTCCGGTCTGGGTGCATACAAGAATCAACCAATGAATACATAAATAAGTGGAACAACAAATTGATGTTTCTCTCTCTCTCTAAAAATCAATTAATCAATAAAAATAAAAATACTGAAAATCTTCCTTCCTGATGGCATTAACATAATTACTTGCTTTGTCCTACTGTGTCTATATAATAGTTTCAAAATAACAGTATCAATAGAATTACGAACAGTATGAGTGAATATTAATACAATTTAGGATTTACTATATATACCACTGGAGATATAAAAATCAAAATACTGTGTTCTAAAGTCATCTGAAAGAATTCATTCCTTATGAACATGCTACCAACTTGATGTATGTTTATTTTTTATTTTTTAGGTATTGATTTGTTTTACTCTTTTCTAAATTTTATTTTTAATAAAAACTAAAAATTATTTTATAATTACATAAAGCGTTTATATGGGTCCAAAGTACAAAACAAGGTACATTCAGTGAGGTCTAGCTTCTGTCCCTGTCTGCTTTCTCCTGGTTTTTTCCTCCTCTACATGAGTTTGTTATTTTTAATTTTTTCTACCATTATTTCTTTTGGAGTATATAAACAAGGTAATGGTTGTATCTCTCCCTTTCTAAGATAAAAGGTACTACAATAAGCACACTATTCTACACCTTGCTTTTATTTAACTTAATGTATCTAGAGATCACACCCTAGCAGAATATATATACCTTTGTCATTCCTTTCAACAGTTGCATAGAACTCCATTAGAAAGACATACAAGATTATTAAACCAATCTCCTATTCATAGACATTCAGGTGGCTTCAGATGTTTGCTATTATGAACAGTGCTTTGTAACTTTATGGATCCTGTATTTTTTGTTGTATCTTTGGGACAGATTTTTCCTAAAAATGGGACTGTTGGGGCAAAAAGGTAAATGCATAGGTGATTCAAAACTTTGTATCTCTGTGCATTCCTGCCATTATTGGATGAAAGTATCTGTTTTCCCACAGCCCCAACAACAAAATACATTTTCGAACTTTTGGATTCTGCCAATCTGAGCAGTGAGAAATGGTATTTCAGTATAATGTTAACATGTATTTCTCTTTATATGAGACTCAGTATCTTTATATATGTTTGAAGGCCATTTACATTTCTTTTTCCTGTGAATTGTCTGCATACATCTTTTTTTATTTTATTTTGTTTTCTTTTATTGATTTTAGAGAGAGGAAGTGAGAGACAGAAACATCAATTACAGAGAACACCTCGATTACAGAGAACATCGATTGGCCGCCTCCTGCACGCTCCCCACTGGGGATTGGGCCCACAACCTGGGCAAGTATTCTGATCGGGAATCAAACCAGCGACCTCTTGGTGCATGGGTCAACGCTCAACCAGTGAGCCACACCGGCCAGACTGCATATATCTTTTGTCAATTTTTCAACTGGCTGGTTGTTATTTTTGAGTTTTTAGAAGGACCTTCTGTATTAGTTATATTAGTGCTTTATATGTGAATAATATAAATCTTTCCCCAAGTTTGTCATTTTTTACACTTTGTTCAATTTTTTTGGTGAGATAATTTTTAAAAAGATCATATAGTAAAATATCAATGTTTTCCCCTATTGCTTCTGGATTTTGAGACAAAAAGTGTTTTCTACTTCTAGGTTATAAAGGCATTCACTCTTGTTTGTTTAAGTATTTATGACTTATTTAGAATTTATATACCTATGGATTATAAGGAATTCATCCAATTTTATCTTTCTCCACATGTCTATTTATTTATTCAAATGCCACTTATTAAAAAAGGTTTCCTTCACAAAAATAAATTCTACTTGGACTGTAATACTAAATCAGAAAGGTAAAACAATAAAGCTTTCAAAAGATAACACAGAAAGTATGTCAGAACCTTGGTATAGGTAAAGATTTTTAAAACAGAAGGTAACTAGTAATAACCATAAAGAAATCATCCCGATGACCCTTTAAAAAAAAAAAATTTCTATGTTCTCTAACTTTTAAAAACAATCAAGAGTTTTTGATACATTTTTCATTTTTAAAAGAGTTTACTTTTCCTTTACTTACCATATTTGTAATCTTAGGCCTCTCTCTAACTCAGTTTTTTAATTTGTAAAATTAGATCTGCATTACCTCTCTTGAAGGACATTGAAGATTAAATGAGAAATTTACTCTAAAACACTATAGCACTGTCCATCATATAGATTATAATCAACAAAAACTGGCTTATCTTTAATTATGCGAAACTTTGGATGTATAAAGTAATAAAGATGAGTGAGTCTGGGGATTCTCACCTACCTCTAGAAATTGGCATCCTCTAGCCCTGATAACCAATAAGAAAGGCAAGATAGTGATCTATCTTACCTGGCCCTAGAAACTGGCATCCTCGAGCCCTGACAGCAGCCCATAAGTTGGCAGACAATTGCTGAGGGTTCTGGTGCTGTAATATTAGTTCCGTTACAGTTCTTTCTCCAAGTGAACGGGCTGCTCGCATGGCTCTTACACGACCTTCTTCCTCTACCAGTTGACAATTTACAAGTGTCACCAGTTTCCTTTGCATTGGACGGCTCAGTGCACTCTGGTTCAAACTAGCTACACCTTTAGGAAAAAGGAAACAAAGAAAACTAAAGTTTTTTCAATTAAAAAAGACAAGCCAATTTTTATTATCTGTATTTAACTATTAAGCCACAATTCCTAATGAGTCTCATAAAAGTAATTTCCTTGTTTTTAAAATAAACCTGTCTCTGTTTACTACTATCCACTGGAAATAGGAGCCTAATTTTTAGTTACTTCAAATTTTATTTAGGTATCCTGTTATCTGGGTTATATGTGTCTCTCAAAAGAGAGTACCTTTGGTTTATTAAGCCTGTTTATTTAGTCTCTTTACTAAAATTATTGAAGGTAAATACAAAGTTGAATGAAAAGTTTCAAAGTAATGATTATTAACAGCTCTAATTTTTTTTATTATACACAAGACATTAAGAACACAGCTTAGTGACAAGATCTTAGATCCTAATCCCTTTTCCCAACTCAAGGACATTGCTCCAGCAATTCTTGTCTCTCTCCCTTATCATCAATTTTTCCCTTCCCACTTGATCATTTCCATCAGTACTAATAAGAACAAGTAAGCTGTATTGCATCCATCTTAAAAATAAATCTTTTTATTTATTCCTCTTCCCCTACCAGCTCTGCCCTCTTTCCTCCCTTTTACAGCAAATCCTCTAGAATTGTCTATATGTATTCACTATCTCCAATTTCTTTATCCACAATCTTTAAAACCTACTCCAATCAAGTTTTTGCCACTATTGACCCAAACTGCTCAGGACAAATTTCCTCTACTTTGCTAAATCAATGGTTAATTCTCAATCCTTTTCTTCCTTGACCTTTCAAGTGCACTCAACACAGATATCACTCCTAACTTCTTCGAACACTTCTCTTTACATGGCTTCCAGAACACCGCATTCTCTTAGTTTTCTTACTTTGTCCCTTTTTTCCCCAGACTTATTCTTTTAGTTTATCTTTTCTTCATGTCTTCTCTATGTTAAAGGGCCTTATGACCCAGTTTGCATTTTCTTCTCTATCTACACTCACTACTTAGGTGATCTCATCCAGTCTTACTGCATTAAGTCCATATGTCAATGACTCCCAAAGTTACAGCCTATACCTCATTCTTTAACACATATCCACCAGTTACTCAATAGCATTCAAGTGAAGATTTGACATCTCAAACTTAACATGACCAAAACTGAACTCCAGATCTTCCTACCTAAACCTGATCTACCTACAGTATCCTTTACCTAAATTGATGACCTCTTTTTTCTTGTGCTCGGGCCCCAAACTCAAGAGTCATACTTGACTCCACTCTTTCTCTCACACCCCACATCCAATAATTTAGGAAAGCCTCTTGGCCCTATCTTCAAAATATCTACACGTTTCACTATCTCCACTGATTATTAACTGATACCTTTCCCTTTTATACTGAATCCTCAACAGAGCAGTTCGAAGGACCCTTTTAACATTAGTCAGATCATTTCACTTCTCTGCACAAAACCCTGAAGTGACTTCCTGGTTTCGCTCAGAGTAAAAGCTCAAGTTTATAAAATGGCCTATAAGTCTAAACATCATCTGGTTTCACTGTTTCTTTGCATCTATCTCATATTATTCTCCCTTTCACTCACACTGTTCCAGGCACACACTCCTGTTGTTATTCTTTGAAGATACTATGCATCCCTTAGAGATTTTGCTATTCCGTCTGCCTGGAACAGTCTTTTCTCAGGAACCTACATGGCTAACTACACCTCACCTCTTTCATCTCAAGTTCAAAAGCTACCTTCTTACTGAGGCCTACACTAATCACCTTATTTCAAATTGCAATCTGTCCTTCTCCCCTCACCCTAACATTTCTGATCCCTCTAAATGTATTATTTTCTTTCTATTGCAATTATCATTTATAACATACTATCTAACTTGCTTTTTTATTATATTTATTATTATACTTTCTCCCTTTTCTAAACGTAAGTGCTACAAGAGCATGCATATTTGCTCATGTATCCCAAGTACCAAAATAGTGCCTGGTACTTACTACATGCTCTTTAGATATCTGTTCAAGAAACGAATGAGGTGGAGAAGTCTCAAAAAAATTACTATTGCCCTGGCCAGTTTGGCTCAGTGGTTAGAGCATTAGCACGCAGACCAGGGAATCTCAGATTCGATTCTGGAAAAGGGCATGGTTTGGTCCCCGCCCTGGTCGGGGTCATGCAAGAGGCAATCAGTGTGTCTCTCTCACATCGATGTTTCTCTCTCTCTCCCTGCCCCCACTCTATCTGAAGATAAATTGAAAAATATCCTCGGGTTAGGATTAAAAAAAAAAAATCACTATGTCCAAAATTTCAAACAGTGCACAAAGCACAGAGCAGGTACAAAATAAATACTTGATTTATTCATTCAACATTTTATTACATCTATGATGTGCTCACCACTGGGTATGCAGTGATAAACAAAACAGAATTTCAATTCTGTCACAGAACTTAAAATAATTTATTGCACTTACATGCCTATCACCCACAATAGACTGCGGGCTCTGTGAAGACAGGGACTGTAACCACTGTAAGTGCTCAGTAAAATTTAATGAATGATTGAATGAATACATAAACACATAAAACTGTCTTAATAGGACTTATCAAAACTAATATTCTGCTATAGCACTGTTAATTTACTCAAGGAATACAAATATTGCATAAAGCTCAATATGTTGTGTCTAATAAATTCTTAAATTAATAACAATACTGGTTATTTTCAGAAAATAGCATAATAAATGTTTTCAACGAAAAAGTTTTCCAAGCTCTGGCCAGTTTGGCTCAGCGGTTAGAGCGTCAGCCTTCGGACCAAAGAGTCGTGGGTTTGATTCCGATCAAGGGCACATACCTCAGTTGCGGTTCAGTCCTGGCCCTGGTTGGGCTCGTGCAGGAGGCAACCAACTGATGTGTCTCTCTCACGTCGATGTTTTTTTTTCTCTCTCTCTCTCCCATGCTATCTGAAGATAAATGGAAAAGTATCCCTGGGTGAGGGTTGAAAAAAAAGTTTCTCAAGATCTCTCCAAGAAAACTCATTTTCCAAAACTCAAAATGTTTTAAGAGGGTGTTAACATCAAATCTGTCAAAGTAAATGTATTACTAAGTCCTTCTCACCAGTAAAAACACTTTTTGGGAACTTACCTTTACCTCCACTTAGTGGTTTTAAGTAGAGTGCCAAATCTTCAACACATTTCTTTGCAACTTCATAGTGTTTGTTCTCACCTAGATTACTTAACTTTATTGACTGATGGTCTGGTACCTAAAAACAAACAAACAAAAATTGAAAAAAATACATTCATCCAGCGTACAAACTGTTTTTCATATATTTGATAATAATCTTGGTGAGTACAAAATTATAACACAGAAACATACATTGAGGTCGTTTAAATAAAATAAAGCCAAACACTTAGTAAATCTTCTTCCCAAGAATTAAGATAATCATATTTAACAGCAGGGGCTGGGTAGATTAATGTAAAAAAGAAGCAGGTAGTTAATAGTATTGTATCAATGTTAATTTCTTGGGGTTGATAACTATGCCATAATTTTGAAAGATGTTAATATTAGGGAAGCTACAGAAAGTTATATAGGTTCTGTGTATTTTTTGCAACTTTTTCTGAAAGTATTTCAAAACAAAAAGTAGGAAAAAAAAGACAAGAATTTTTTTTCCCTTTAGCACTTAGTACCTTCTTACTATTTAATGTACTTACTATGTTTTACTTTCCCCCCTTTCTAGAATATAAGCACCATAAGACAGTGTTCTCAATGAAATGTCAGAACTGCAGCTCTGCCATTTCTATGAGTGATCTTGAGCAAATTATTTAACTGTTCCAAGTCATAGTTTCCCTATCTGCAAAATGAAGATGAAAATCCCTATTTCATTGTGCCATTACAAAAATTCCATTTAATTCAACAAATATTTATATTTATGGAGTGCTTACTATGTGCCAAAAACAGTTTTAGGCACTAGACCTCTATCAGTGAGCTAAACAGATAAAATTTCTTGCCCTTGTGGAGCTTATATTCTAGTGGAGAAGAGAGAAGGCAGCCAATAAAATAAATAAATAAATAACATAGTATGATGGAAGGCAAACAGTAAAAATTATACAACAAGGATAGGAATTGGGAGTACTGGAGAGGGGTTGCAATTTAAAGGGGGATGGTCAGGATAGATTTCCTTGGAAATCAAGACATTTGAAGAAAGACTTAAAAGAGGAGAAGAAATGAGCATTCTAGGCAAAGATAACAGTCACTACAAAAGCCCTCAGGTGGGAATACATCTGGCATATTTAATAACTGACTGGGAGGCAGAGTGGGTTAAGCAGAAAGAGTGCGGACAGTAATAGATGAGCCTGAAAAAAATGTAAGTCACAGCGTATAAGCCTGTAGGCTATTTTAAGGACCAACTGAGAGAACATTTAAAAGATAAAACACAATTCCTCACCTAAAGCAGATGCTAAATAAATGCTAGCCAGTATTATTACAAAAAGTCTACAGTATATTCTTGGATCTAAGATGCCACTGTTTGCAAAAGGCACCATTAAGAAAAAAATGATGTCAATTAAATTATGACACACTACTGATTATAGATACATCTTGATTTCAGTGTGTCTAACTGGATTATGAACACTGAAAAGAAATGTTGTGCTTTAAAAAGAATACTTTAAATATGAAGATACTATGGAATGGGGTATTTTAATTCATTAAATTTTCTAAGAAGTGATTAATCAGAAAAATCCTTACTTTCTTGTTTTACTATGTAATGCATGATGTACAGAATCTTCTTCCTTACCTGCAAAATGGGGACAATAACTACCTGAAAAGCTACAGAAATAATTAATAAGAGATGCTGAATGTTTACCATCATACCTACACAAAGTAAGCTCCCATTAAATGAAAATTACTATAAATCTAGGGTCTTGCTCTGATTTAATAAAATGATTATAAACAAGAAATAGTAGTTTTATAGCACCTGAGCAGAAACTGTGCAGAATTTGATACTGACACTCTGGAAAATGGTTTTTGATATGTACATCCCTAAATAAGACTTATTTTATCACTTACAATATTATCCTAAATTTCAAGTGAAATTAAAAGGAAAACCAAAAACCTCCATTTTAGGGTTCTGGTTGGTTGCTCTCTGGCCAAAACTTTGATTACATTTTTTTATACCTAATAAATAAATATTTATGTATGCTTATATAAAAATTTTTCTTATCCACAAAAATCACTTACAAGTTGTGACCACAGCATTGAACACAAAGAAATACAGACCATAATAAAATTATGGTTTTGTGTAAGAATTTATGACATTATTTAAAGAAAAACTTTTGCAGAATACAATCATGAAAATCAGGTACACTGAATATTTTTTATGTCTCAAATATCATTAAGCATATTTTTTATTTTTTTCCCTTTATTGATTTTAGAGAGAGAAGAAGTGAGAGGGAGAAAGAGACCGAAACATCAATGAGAGAGAACATCGACTGGCCGCCTCCTGGATGCCCCCCACTGGGGATCACGCCCACAACCAGGGCATGTGTCTGGTCTGGGAATTGAACTGGTGACCTCTTGGTGCATGGGTCGACGCTCAATCACTGAGCCACACTGGCTGGACATACTTTGTACCTCTTAATGAACAAAGTTCTATAATTATTACATATACCAAATTAGTAAAATCTTGAAAGTGTACCTGGGCTCCAACCAACTGGAGAAGTGCGAAGTTGACAGGAAGCACGTCAATGTCTGTGTTGATGGCAGTCTGGTCAAAAGGACAAGCTTTTCGGTGAAGTTTATTCAAGCAGGTCTTGCAAACAGTGTGTGAACAACCTAAACTGATGGGTTTGTGCACATTCTCATCAAATTCATTATAGCAGATTGGACAGGACAGAAATTCTGTCCACTGAGCTGCCTGCACAGGCATTGTGGAAGCTGGATCTCGGGTTAGCAGTCTAGCAGATCATTATTTTGCTGTGTAGTGTTTTATAAGCTGGAAATGGACAAAAGTAAGAATTAACCACATATTCATCATTTACCTTTCAAAAGTTAAATGTAAAGTCAACCATCACAGCCTCAAAACCTAAAACACTTCTGAATAACTCTACATGTTTGGATGTCTTTTTCTTTAAGTCTATTTGCTGAATTAATTAAATTTCTGAAATTTTGTCCAGAAACATTATTTTAATAGTGTTCAAGTAAATATATTTATATTGGTTGCTAATATAACAATCATCAAAATTTTCATCTATTTTTCTTAATGACAACATCAAATAAGCAGATTACCATTCCACATTTCATTTTTAGGAACACAAATTAATTTGGATTGCTGATTTTTTTAAAAAGTGTTTCCCATGGCTATCTACTACCCCAAAATATATAAAGATATGGCCTACAAGTTAGTAAACTTTGGAAACCATTGATCCAGACAGTAGCATAATGAGTCAGGTGTGATGAAACAGCTCTGCCACCTGAATGGCCACGTCAATCAAGGATATTTGTTCAACATAACAGCTTCACAAAAGAGGAAATCTCTGGTCAGGACTTGATTAGGAGGCTAAATGAGGTACTGAAAATAAAGGTGCAAAAGAAGATTGTGATGATAGAGCTACTTTTTCCACAAATGAAAGAAAAGATCCCGACCTCAAAATACATTGCCAAAGTAAAAATAAAGAAAACACTGTATTACAAATCTTGAATGTGGTTCTCTACAATACTTTTGACAAAACACATTTAGTGATTAATAAATACGTATTATCAAAAACTGTCAGGTCCAATGAGCAAGATATAGAAGAACAGCCCTGGCCAGTGTGGCTCAGTTGGTTGGAGCGTCGTCCTGTACACCAAAAACTGTTGGGTTCGATCCCCAGTCAAGGCACGTGTGGGAGGCAGCTGATTGATCTTTTTGTCTCTCCCTTCCTCTTTCTGGAATCAATTTAAAATAAGATTTTTTTAATTTAAAAAATAAAAAGATATAGAAGAATAAAACAGCCCTGGCCAGTGTCAGTTGGTGAGAGCATCGTCCCATGCACCGAAGGGTCTTGGGTTCAGTTTCTAGTCAGGGCACATGCCCAGGTTACAGAACCGATCCCCACAGCGGGGCATGTGCCGGAGGCAACTGAACCATGTTTCTCTCTCTCTCTCTTTCCCTTCTTCTCTCTCTAGAATCAACAAAAAATATGTCCTCAGGTTAGGATTAAAAAAATAACAATGAAATAAAAATACTTTTTAGAAGAATAAAACTATTAACATTTAATAATTCTAAACTTAAAAATGCAAAATATAAATTCCTATTTTTACTAATATAGTGTGAGAAAAATTATATTTGCATATGATTAAAAAGCACATGGAAAAATAACAGCACTTTTTCTTTTCTTATTCCTAACATCAAAATGTTTGTTCCATAATTTTTAGTAAAATATTTAGTATCAAAAACTATGCTGTCCTCTAATTAAAATCTTTAGATACCTAACTTGAATATTCTACAGTTCACAAATTTTCTGTATCTTCCAATACTAAACTTATATAAGTCTGACAAAGGCTCTCTGGTGAACAAGAAATCTAGGTATTTAGGGCAATTAAACAGCCAATGTTTTATTTCATAAGCATGTTTACCAACCCAAATATATTAGTTCCACAGAAATTGGATGTTTAAAAATGAAGTCAGATTTAGGACAGAAAGGTATATAACCGATTCTCCAATATCCCCACACCCAAATGAAGAATTTTATTAGCCTTCATTGTGCTTTTATGTTCACAGAAACTAAGGTTTTAAAAATATCTTGTAAAAATAAATGATAGAGCTTGCTATGTAAACAGCACCCTATACAAACTTTTCCTCAAACAGCTCTAATGGAATGTATCTAATATACATTGCCACACCTATTAATGCCATCAATCTTAAAACCAGTTAGTTGGCTTAGGACTTGAGCACTAAGTAGGTGAACACATCACTCCCTGAAACTATTCAACATTTTTAATGTTTGGCTTGCCAGGCTGAAGACATATACAAGGAAAAGGCCTCTAAGGAAGAATAAATGTTATCTTAAATCTACTACTGAGAGCCCTAATTCAGTTAATAATTTGAACCGATAAAGTATTTATCAAAACAAGACACTGCATCTTTTTTTTTTTTATAATGGCGACCTGTTTGAAAATGCTAATTCAGGGGGTCAGGGTGTCACAGGCCACTGAGTAATAGAAAGCTAGAAGAAAATATTCTTTCCTTATATAAGGTTTTCCAAGATCATCCCAAAATGCTTTAAAGTTAATTAGTGTATGGGTGGGGAGAGAAAGGCATTCATGTTTGAATTAAACATAAAAATGCTATCATTCATATTTTCACCTATTTAGCTTTGAATTGTTTCAAACTATTCCAGAATACACTTGATAGTTTTTTTGTTGTTGTTTTTTTATCCTCACCCGAGGACATTTTTTGCATTTATCTCCAGACAGAGCGGGAGGGAGAGAGGAAGACAGAGAGAGAAACATCGATGTGAGAGAGACACATAGAGTGGTTGCCACCCACACGACCCCAACCAGGGCCGGGGACAAACTGCAACTGAGGTACGTGCCTCAGCGGGAACCGAACCTGGGACTCTCCGGTCCGCAGGTCGATGCTCTAACGCCTGAGCCAAATCAGCCAGGGCTACACTTGATAGTTTTATGTCATAATATCCCATATGTGTTTCTAGGTCTACAAACACCAGATGTTTTAATATTATTAAAGTTTAATATCTAGTAGAAACTTATTATCTATAAAAGACAAATTCTGCCAAAATTTTGACAGTAACTCTGCAAAATTTTCCTTCTGCTATGTGTCAGATTCTAATTTTCTGACAGGAAAATTATGAGCTAAATTTTCCTTATATAATATATAAGGAATGGTTTGATTTTTTTAAAAATGTTTTTCTTCAGTACCATTATCAATAAATTCTAGATCCTTCAATAAAGATAAAGACAAAATAAAAATATACCTACAACACAGAAGTTCATGTAGTCCACTAAAATGTTTAATTAGCAATGACAAAACAGGACTTTCATTTCTTTAAAAATGGTACTTTGTAAACATTTACCTAGAAAATATTTTTATAATTATAAAAAATGATAGCCTATTTTTATAATTTATTTTTAAAAACATTTAAATGAACAATGGCAAGCTAAGTATATATAAAAATGTGTAAAATTTCTAGATTTGTATGACTATATTCCATAGTAACTTACTTAAATCTATGGAAATCTAAATTGCTGATAACATTTATACTTAATATTGAAGTATTCATCCTAAATATGCTCCCAAAACATCTCAAATTGAGATAAAATAAATTAAAAAGCTCACAACTCTAAATATGTAAAGGGATTACTTAAGAAAAACATTCTAATGAAATCATTTGTATAACTAACTTCAGTGACTACTAAAATTGAAGAAGAGTAAAAAAATAAGGCATAGGAGTGAGAAACACTAAAGGTGGAACCTTAAACATATTTTTACTCAAGTAATTTTTCATACTATAAGTCTCTCATATGATGCAAATTATAAACTTCTTTAAGAGCAAACTGCATACCAGCTAAGCACTTTCATTTTCTCATAATACACCGCCACATTATGCAGCTAGTTTATGACTCTGACACCTGATTTTAAAATGCTAGAATAAAGTCTATGCCTTTCACTATTGTATAGTTTTAAACTGTGTGTGTGTGTGTGTGTGTGTGTGTGTATAGTATTTTATAAAGATGTAAACATTAGGGCTCAGGTCTGTTAATTAAAGCAGTCATTGTTTTCATTCTCATTCACCCACGTGAAGAATTTAAGATACTGAAATGGACTTTTACAGTACTTCTTTCAAAAAAACCTTTAAAATAATTAGTTTTGGACTTGAGAGCATAATATTTAAAGCATCCTAAGTACAATTTAGGTCTTAAACTATAAAACAAACAAAACCAGTTAAAATAATCTGTAAGCTCTAAAACTAAGCATTCAAACATATCAAAAGGACTGGAGCAAAAGGAACTGGATTATAATTTTAAAGGCTGTTATGTAACGTTAGTATAAGTTAGGAAAGATTTTTGACTCAAGTTTTACTTCAACCCACTATGGGGTTGAACTCAGTTTTTTTTAAGAATGAGGTTTTTAACTTTCAATGTCTTCTAATAGAACAGTAACGAAACAATTTTCTATTTTAATTAATATGACCAACAAAGTTTTGCTTCATTAGTGATGACTAGACTTGAAAAATATTTATTTTTGAGACAGAACTTTCTTCTGCCTACCAAATAATGGTCACTGGATAATTTTAGTCTTCATATTATCAAAGTCTTTTGAGTATTCTGATTTTAAGAGGATACTCTGTCAGGAAATTTTTGGTTCTCATGTGTATTCTTTTAATTCAGATGATTTATTTCTTGGAAGACACCCTCTAGAACAGCACTGTCCAATAGAAATATAATGCAAGCCACAAGTAATTTAAAATGTTCTAGTAGTCATATTAAAAAAGGGAAAAACAGATGAAATTAATTTTAATATCTTTTCTTTAACCTAATTTATCCAAAGTATCATTTTCATATGTAATCAATGTAAAAAAATTATTGAGATATTTTAAATTCTTTTCTCTTTCTGTACTAAGTTTTCAAAATCTGGTGTGCATTTTATGTTTTCAGTACGCCACATTTCAAGTACTAAATTGCTATATGTGGCTACTAGCTAGTACTGGACAATGCAACCCTCAAAATTATAAAGAATACTCAAAACTAACTTTTATTGAGAATTTGAGGTGAAAGTCACACCTACACTTAAGATGGTTTTCATAAAACTAAAAAACCCTAAGGATCACAAAGATGTAACTTACAATGGTTATGAGACTGGATGCAAAGGATTATTTTTAATTTTCAGCTAGCTTTATTTTACCACATGCTTCCTTTTTACATCAGTAGAAAGTGAAACTTCAACTCAGTCCAAAACAATATGCAAGCACTTATTGTGATAAAGCCTTGTTGTAAGTTTACTTAGCATTCTTAGATATTACTTACAATGTAGAAGTTCTATTTTTGAATATAAAATTCCGTGTAAAGAAAAATGCTTTCCCTCCCAAAGAAGTTTTGCTAACTTTTTCAAACTAAAAGAAATAACAAATTACAAAAGCAGAAAGTGAACTAATGAAAACATGTGAACAAAGGACAAAGTCTTCTTGCCTGTCAGGTTAACAGAACAGTAGTAACAGATCAGGAGTAATTCAAAGGATCCACTAATGAACACGACAATTAAATGCTCAAAGAATAGGAACCAGTTTGAATTACAACATCTGCTTTTGGGATATAAGTTTAACATTTTGTTCTTCTACCAAATTTCCAAACTCTACAATTTTTAAAACATGAATCTCCAACAAAAATGGCACTATTGAAAAATGGTCTCCATTTCCTCAAGAACTGAATGTGGAAGTATGTAACAGACAAGGGATGTTATGTTAGAACAGTGGTGTAGATCTTTAGACAGATAAAAGAAGGTAATAATGGGAGAATTCATGAACTCTTCTTAATGTTGCAAGAAGCCTTAACTAAATTTATATATTTAACTATAAAAAGGCTCCTCAAGCTAACTAAAACATTTGTTTCTTTGCTTTTGGGTAATTATAGCAATTTAGTATAGCAACATTAGCTTTCTCAGGTTAATCAAAAGTTCCAATTGGAACTTAAAAGTTTGACTAATACAAAAATGAAAAGATTACTTAAGCACTTTATTTGGGATACAAAGTCATTCTAATCACAGCGGGTGGGAGAGAATAGGGATTAAAAAGAAGGGACCTGGATAAATGGAGAGTAGGAATTAAAAGGGAACGTAGGTAGTTATCAAAAATATAAAACAGGTTGGGAATCACGAGATTAGATCTATTTAACGTCAGTGATTACTTGGGACTATTTTGGTGTCAAGGTTCTATCTGCTGGTATCTTAAAACTCTTTTGTGATTGGAAAGATGTAAATGACAGCTACCCTCATCATCTCCTTTCCTGAAAGCTAAGGACAGAGAAAAGTAGATCTGCATCTGAGAAACAAAGATGCTTTCTACCATTCTTCTAAGATGGTGGAAGAGGCTCCCCTTCAGAGGCTTCCCCAGGAAGGAAAAATGAAAGGGGGAAAGAAGAAAGCCGCAGCAGAATTCCCTGGCTGTTTCATGCTAGTGCTCGGTACATCCACTGTGCAACCACTCTGGCCCGGCCATCTCCCTCCCTCCCAAGAGGTTAAACCCTCCCAGGGCATTGTTTGGCCAGGGTCCCTATTTACCACTCATCTCGCCTCCACCATCCCTGCATTAGGATCTTGGGAAGCCCCAGGGCGGAAAGCCGAAAAGCTAGGAGTACTTGGTTTCGAGAACCTCCACCAACCCACCTCTTACTAACTGGTGTAGAAAGGGAAGGGAAGCCTGGCCTTTGCTCGGGTGGATTCCTTAGGGGTCAGAGGCGTCCCCTCGGCAGCAGTCGAAGGGAGGTGGCCATTTGCGCCAGGCCTCGGTATTGAAAAAGCCCGACCAAGGCGAGGGGCCTCCTCGGTCGCCGGACTCCCGGTCCGGGTGTCAGGTGCGGCCCTCAGTTCCCAACCCCTCCGGGAACCAGCAACGACAGTGTACAGGCCCCAGGCTGAGACAGGTCTCCCGCCCCACCGCCAGGGACCGGGGACCCGGACTGGGGCCCGAGCCGCATCGTGCCCGCCCCCGCCCTACCTGAGGGGGCCCGGGCGGGGTCGCTAAGGGCCGCTCCCGGGAGCCCCACGACGGCGCGGCTCGGCGACTGAGGCGCCTCGTCTCGCCGGGGCAGAGCTCGGCGGCGGTTTCACGACCTCAAACTCCATCGGGAGGTACAGGGACAGCCCCGTTGGCGGCGGCGGAGGCCGCGACCGGGCCTCCTCCTCCTCCCTCCGCCTCCACCTCCTCCTCACCACGGAGGCGGACCAGGAGGGATCCTGACCTAACTCTCGCGAGAAGATACTGCCCACTTCACGCGAGATCACGCAAGATCGGGAGTAGGGGCGGTGGAAGAGAAGCGTAGTAGCCTCTGCCACCTAGACTGCGCATCAGCTTCCCTCTGGTGGAGCCGAACCACCCCCATCACGTGACTAGGGAGACCCGGAGTACTGTGGGAGGTGCTGTTATAATGCCTAAGCAAGCCGAAGGGGTTTATGGGAAACTCCCTGCACATTCATCTGCGCCTTGAGCCAGCCTCTTGGACATTGGTTAGAGCCTGTCTCTGACTGACTGCGCTCATGAAAAGCATGGTATCTATTTAGCATAACCTGATAAACTGTATTGCATTCTAATCACTTTCCCACAATCAAATACTGTCCCATTCCTCAATCCCTCTAGGTGCCAAGCAATCTCCCTGTTTAAAAAAAAGAAAAAGGAAATATTTGTTTGGCAGACAATAACACATCTATCTCTTTATTAAAGAGAAAACTGAACTCTTCCGAAGCTGGAAGGCATCAAAATTCAAGCACAAATTCTGGCATTAATAACTCCATAAATATTTGTTGCAGGATTTTTCACAGTAAAGTGCAAGGTAGAAATTATTCTGTTTTTACAGAGGAAGAAATAGGCTGGGAATAGAGATAGAAGAATTAATATTTATGGACTGCTTACTATGTGCCAGATCCTGTGTTAATAAAATTTTCATTTTGACTATTTTTACTTTTAATTATATTTCATTTATCGTCAAAATAATCCTAAAAGGCAGATACTATGTACTCTTTGTTCCTGATGAGAAACTGAAAAACACAGATTAAGAAAATGGCCATGAATTGTAATTAAACTCAAGGCACTTTCCAATATAGAAACAGATGTCCAACAAAAGCACCTATGAAGTAAAACCACAATGAATTAGAAGATATGTGGAAAATTAGTTTATAAATTATAATGAGCTTAAAAGTAAATGTGGTTATTACTGCCTGGAAGACCGAAAAACGTGTTGTTTTTCTAATTCAATGGCCACATCAAAGACTGTTCTCCCATACATTTTTATTCTTTTCATACTTTTCTCTTTATGATGCATATGGCAATCCTAGAGAAGGATTCCTGACAATGGCTCATTTGGTTGTCTTCCATTCAACTAGTGATGGGTGTGTATATGTGTATAGCAACACATATATGTATATGTATATATACACATATACATCTGTATGTATATGTGTATATGTATGTTTTCCATTTTACTGGACAGTTGTACATGATGATCTGATAAGACTTTTCAAAGGTGGCCTGACCACTCACTATATCTAAAATTACAATCAGAATTCTCCTTCCCTGGCAATCCCTGATTTATTTTTTCCATTTCCAAAATCTGACATACATTCATTTTACTTATTTGTTTACATTTTGTCTCCCTCCACTAGAATTTCATAAGAGTAGGGATTTTTGTTGGTATACCTAACTTCTAGATATTGTAAGGACTCTGTAAATATTTGTTGAATGAATGATTAAATGAATAGCCAGGAGAAATAGTTTCCTTCTTTAAAATTCAGAGATGTAGACAAAACACAAAGCTCTCCATTCCCATCTCCAGTTTATTTCTTATGTAAACATATAGGATAGTTACATCCAAGGAAAAAGGGAAAGGATTTTCTCTTACACCAAAGTAACAACTACCTTTCCAAGATCTTTTATACAAAAATGCAGTAAATGAAGAAGCTGAAGACACACATATTGCATTTTTTCCATCATAACAAAACACAAACTAAAAGTGAATGTTTAAATGAATACATTCAACACTTTACTTTGTCATATCTGTATTTTTAAAATGATTTTTTTCCTGAAATTGTTTAAGCACATCATGCAAACAGACATTCTCCTAGAAATGTTTTGAGATCACTCTGTACTAACTGAACAGGAATAAATAAATAAATAACAACCATCACTTTCACAAAACACCCCTTCCCCCCACGCAAAAATCTCAAGGTGCTTACAAAAAATTTCACAAGAATCTTACAAGGCACACATAAAACTTAAATATAGTTCAATCATAATTATTTTTAAACATTAAAGATAGATAATTCCTAAAACAACAACAAAAAGTTTACTACTATTTGTTCACCCACCCCTATCTGCATCCCTCCCCAACAAAATGTCACCCTAGAAAGTAAAAATAAGAAAAGTATTTCAATCACAAACTATTTCTGATAGAAAAATGTTTTCATGCCTACAAATGGCTAATCATGGATGAAATGAGAAAGAAAATTAAGCACTGCACTATCATGTTCCCCAGTGGAAGAAAAATACTATTTGCTTTAGAAAAAGTATCTCCAATGAAGTGCACAAATAGCAACAGACACCAAACTCTCCGTTTTTGCTTTTCCTTCTTCTCTGTTCTTAGGCACTCCAGAAGATTTAAATATAAAATACAGAATTTTAGGCCTGGAAATGATCTTACAAATTATCAAGATCAAAGTTATTATTTTGCATATAAATTTAAGAGAAGCTCAAGAAGAGGTGACCTGTCCAATGATACTAAATGGTGACTAGGGTGGGAAGTGGGGGATGAAGTTGGCTTTCTTATCAAATATGAGAGCTGGACTTCTTTAAAGTCTCTCCCAGAGTTAAAATTCTATAGAAAATATATTTTTCACAAGTATCACAAAAGAGATCATTAACATTTATAACAATCCACATGTGATTCATCACAAAATTCTTATAAATGGTACAAAGTATATTACATATTAAAATATGGAAGGGCTTCAACAGATACTAAATATAGCAGAAATTCTACATAAAGCTGAGGTGAGTACAAGAGGAATACAACATCTTGAAAATAAGATATAGCCAGTCAGGCTTCGGTACTAAAAGTGGTTCCTGTCTTTTAGAGAATATGATTTGCCCTGCAATATAGTTTAATCTGTGTTATTACAACAAAAAAAGTTTTGTCTTATACACAGACAAGGATATTAGAGAGCAATGGCTCACAACACAATCTGAAATATTACTCTCAGCAAGACAACCATATGGTCATGGTTTTTGCTTTTGGCACATTACTGGAAATATAGCATGAAACTCTAAAGATGGTTAATGTTAATGAAAAGTTATTAGTAATTAAGAGAACACTAATGGTGCCCATGTGATAGCAAGAAAATTAATGTGTACTGACAATTCAGAGTAAGAAAGGGAATGAACTACTGATACATACAACATGGATGAATCCCAAAGGCATAATGCTAGGTGAAAGAAGCATCTCAAAAGGGCATATACAACAAGATTCCATTTATGACATTCTAGAAAAAGCAAAATATACCAATGGAGAACTGTTGGCAGGGTTTAGAATTAGGAGAAGGAACTGACTACAAAAGGGCAGGATAAGGGAGTTTTGGGGGGTGATGGAATGTTCTGTGTCCTAATTACAGTGGTGGTTGCACAAATCTATACTTGTGTTAAAATTCATGAAACTGTATACCAAAAACAAATCATTTAGCAGAGGGCATCACTATTCAAGAAAGGAAATGAACCTGGCCAGTGTGGCTCAATGGTTAAGTGTCAACCCATGCACCGGGAGGTCACCGGTTCGATTCCCGGACAGGGTACATGCCCAGGTTGTGGGTTCAGTTGGAGGCATGCAGGAGGCGGCCAATCGATGTTCTCTCTCATCGATGTTTCTATCTCTCTCTCCCTCTCCCTTCTTCTCTCTCTGGGAATCAATAAAGAAGAAAAAAAATTAAAAAAAAAAAAAAGGAAATGAGCACTGAGAAGCTGCTAGATATGGAAAGTCTTCCTGTCTGATGACCTCAGAGATGTCTGCTACAAGTGTTTTGAGCACACCATTTCTATTACATAGATTCAAAATTGACAAAGGTCAATTTTATTATTTAACTTAAAAAATAAAATAAATTAAATTAAAAAAAGAAAAGGGTAGAACAAATATCTTTGGTAAAATTTGGGTCTCTAAAAAAGTAATTTTTTTAAAGCTTTAAGCCAATGGTATAATTTTAGTGGCCACAAAATTATTAGATGCCATGGCATTAAATAAAAGCAAGACATTGGGGCCTAATTAATCATTTACAAAATGTGTATATTAACAAATCATGGAAATAGTATTTTAAGAAATATATAAGGAAATTCTGCTATTCTCAAGTGAATATGAATTGTGTTCCTTTATACTTTAAACAACGGGTAACTTGGTGTTTAGTTTACAATCCCAAAGCAGTTGGTTAAAAAATTTTGCTAGTCCTATCACTTCTTAAAGTGACTAAAAATGGATAACAGTGTGCTTTAAAATTTACTTTCCCTTCCCATTATCCTAATTCATTACAGTTATTACATTGTTACATTATTTTACACTTCCATCAATTATCTAGAGACTCAAAATCCAAATATGTAAATACTGCTGGATCTTGTCATTAGAATCAAGAATATTTCAGAGACCAGCAGTATTTCTCCAGGTATACCACTGGGACTTATATAATACAAGACATGAGATAACATTCTATCAGCTTTATCATGTCTCCCACACTTTGGAATTTGTAGTATAAGTTTAGAAAGAATAATGTGTAGGCAGACCAAAAATAACTCAAAGATGAGGAGGAAATGCAGTATTACAAATGCTGCATTTCTATAGAAAGACTTGCCTATCAGAATAATATCTGGATTCTATAACAAGGCGTGATTCTATTTATAACAGATTTTGTTTTTTGAGATCGTGAATGGGTAGTTTTTCACTACTGCTCCGGCCATGGACAGAGGTTACATGCTTTTTGAGGGCAGATTTGTGCTTGAAATCCATGTCACAACACTGGCATTTGTATGGCCGATCCCCACTGTGTATGTTCAAGTGGTCCTGCAGCGTGCTTTTAGCAGTAAATGTCTTCAAGCACACAGTACACTGAAAGGGCCGTATGCCCATGTGCCCTCGAATATGCCGGTTGAGATTTTTCTTCTGTGTAAATGTTTTCCCACACTGTAAGCACAAGAATAGTTTATGCATCTTAAGGTGGCGCAGATAGTTTTCAACATGAAGAAATCCTCGTGGACACCTGGGGCACTGGTGCCTCAGTGAATAAACATCCTCCATATTCTGAATCTCATTCGCTGTACCATGACTTCCTTCAGTAGTCCCACAAAAGGAGCCCTGATCTTGATTCCCAGGAACTTCTGCCACTCTGCTCTCAACTGTAGAATTGATCAGTGAATGCTGTGTTTCAGAGAAATACATGCTTGCTTTTGAAGAGGTGCAAGGCTGTGAAAACTGCCCATTTTCTACACCAGCGGTACTGATAGATTCCACATGGAGGATACAAATTTCATTGTCTTTAAAACCTATATCGACTGAAGACAGCTCTGGTGACTTCGTTTCCTGTCTCTCTGATGTCAAGCTCTCTACTGTAGACTGCAAAGCAGTGCTTTCCTCTTCTTTAACATGGAAATCTATGTTTACAGGACTATCTTCTGAAATTTCAATGATCTCACAGTCTTTATCTGTATTTTCTTCTTCATTTTTAACATCTGGGTTAGAGGATTGACACAGGTCGGTATGTTGATTGTTGTTTTTCATAGAAAGATCAATTTCCAGATATCCTGACAAAGCTTCTGTACACTTTTCCACAATATGAACCATCTGAAGGTAACTAGCAGCAGTCAAGTATTTCAAAAGCTCTTTCCTTTTAACTTCAAGTGCTCCAGTATAGCAAGACAGCAACAATTTTCTGCCAACTTCTGCACTCTGCAAGATGGTGATTCTGACATGTTTTGACTGTGTAAGTAAAAACTGATCTCTCATGAATGTGGAGCAAGCAGCTAAAATCACCTTGTGCCCCTGGAACTCAGTGTCATTAATATAAATCGACACATCACAAAATAAATTCTGCTGTCTCAAGAGATTCATTTTCTGCAAGACTACATCTCCTTGCTGTTCAAATTGGAAGTGCAGAACATCAGACTCTGCAGCCATGGTCACAATCTAAGCAAAATAAAATAAAAACATTGATATAAGGACTGGGAATGCTTTCCTACACTGTGATAGTAAACCTTCATACCTTTATTTTTCCTCTACTCTTTTTCATCGAAGTTCCTTCGATATTCAGATTTTCATCGTTGCCCAGACAACAAGACCCGAAAGCACCTTTGCACGTTACACTCGCTTTTCCAGCTACTCTTTCCAGCTAGTGATTTAGCTCCTTTAAAGCCCAAATCAAGACTTCTGTGACCCCTCCTCCTACCCCAACCCCAGCCCCCGAACAGTCGCTTGCTTCCAGAACATCACGAAATAGTGCCTGGTTCATCTGAGTTCCTGCAGCGAGCACTGCGGACAGGCACAGAACAGAAGCAGCTTAAGGAACATCTGTTGAACTGAATCCGGATCCCCAGTGGCCTGGAAGATCCGCCAGCTCGCCACAGGTCCTCCCCAGCCAAGCCTGCCAGGTCCACGGCCCTGCCGGCCAGGTGTCTGCAGCACCAGTCTGGCCACTCCCAGGCGGCGCCCAGCTGCCCTCCTCCTCCTCCTCCTGCGGCTTCCCCACCTGCCCGAGTCTCCCTCGCGCTCACTCACCCACTCCGAAAACCAGAACCGAGGTTTCCGCGGCAGTGGCGGCCCGGACCGGAAGGTGGACTTAGCCTGGGAGGAAACACATCCGGTGTCAACTAGCTTTATTCCTCCTGGGCGGGCTGGGCGGCCCGGAAGGACATCCTGAGACCTCCCTTCCATCCTCTCCCACCCCCGCGGAATGACAGAAAAGATGCCCGAATTCCAGCAAATCGCATCTCTCCTGTCCCAGTATCGGCAGCGAGCCATTCCCCTTCGTGAGTTCTCCCCAACCGCCGAATCGCAGACGGGTTACGAAGTTGGGGTACAGCGCGTCTAGCAGACAGAATGCCCTGCGCCGGGACCACTGGGAGGCCCTCGCGGATCACTATGGGCCGGGTCCTCTTTCCTTTCCTGGGCCATCTACAATTTAAAAGGTGACAGAGGAAAGGAGAGGAGACTGCCATAGGGATTAGTATTCGAGATTGCCTAATGCCCCATCGGGATCTGGCCCTAACCTCTGGATCCCTCCTCCTTGAACCTATCGCTTCCTTCTCACCCTGCCCCCCACCCCCTGCCCCGTTTCCTGGTAAACCCGGGCCTTCCATCTAAACTGTTGGCCTTCCTGTTTCCACCCGTATGCGCGATCCTCCCCTCCCATTTATCCTTCAAAATCCCACCGTCCTTAAAGCCACCTTGAACTGCCCTGAATTAGCTGGCGCCCAGTTGGAAGTCTGTCAACCCTTTGGCTGCCTTCATTATTGCAATTATCATTCCAGTATTGAGATCTGTATCCCATCTAGGCAGAGGTATTTAGGGCAGTGCCTTACTGGTCTTTGCAGTCCCCAAGTCTAGCACTGAGTAGGCATCTAAGTATTTGTCAAATGAAGGAATGTCTGAACCAGTTCTTAAAAGCAGTCGCTCTACCCTGTAGTCAGCAGGCTCTCATTGAAGTAACTGACCTAGTAACAATTTCTGGTTAACCCATATTTGCTTCTGAAGCCAGGTTCAGCACATTTGATTAAAATGTGCTTTAAAGAGTAGGAATGAAAAAAGCATTCCTGTATTCAAATTCAAGCAATTGAATAGGAAAGGAGGGGAAAGAAAATAAACCACTCACACCAGAGCTTTAATTGTCACACTTTTATTAAGGAAACTTCCCCATAATAAGTGAAGAGGTAGTTCATAGTATGTCTAACATACAACAGGTTTAGAACAGCTATTCACCAGCTGAAATAAAATGTTCTAGGTTGTTTGTTTAGGACAATATTTAAAAGTAGTGACATTGGTCACCTTCCACTTACAGATTTTCTAAAAAAGAAACTAAAACAAATTAAAACCACATCTGATTTACCTCAGAGCCGCTTCAGTTTGGAGTTTGTCTTTAAAATTAAATAATAAATAAATAACTGTGATACAGTATTTAAAAAAAAAAAAAAACTATGGTAAAGGGAGTATTCTCCCCTTTTTAGTTATCCTGGGGATCCATAAAATACAAATGCTCAATAACTAAGGTTTTTAAAAAGCTTCCTCTATAAAACTTATTTAATATCAGTAACTTGACCACTTTGCAATACAGTCTAAGAAACATGTATAAACAAAGAAGGAGAAAAGTCAAATCCCACCAAAATTAAGAAAATGTCTCACAGAAACAGAACACCTCTCCAGCCAAGAAATGGAGGAGACTGTAGATCACTTCAGTGGTTTGCAGTTACAAAAGATGAGAACTATAGCTTTTACTGATACAAAACCATCAAGATGCTGATTTTAAGTGATCAACGAAAGCAAGGTAGTTTCCTTTATTATTCCTAGTTTAAAATAAAATTGATACCTTAGATCCTTAAAACCACATGAGACTATAAACTCTGTGAGAGCAGGGACCATTGCAATCTTACCTTTACATCCACAGCATCTAGCATAGTGCCTGGCAACAGTAGGTGCTCAACAAATGTTTCTTGAATGGCTAGATGAACCCAGAAATAGTCTCCAACCAAAGAGACCAATCTATTTGAACCCATGCCTTTTAGTCTTCAAACCAGTAACAAAAATAGGACATGAATGTAAGCAAAGGAAGCAGTCCAACATGAATTTTCTGTGATGAAATGATGTTCAAAGGAAATAGTGAAATGTTGGTTAACATGGTAGTGTCTCACTGTTGCATAGAATTGGTACTCTTTGGCTGGGTCATATAAAAATCAGAATGCTAGGCAGCATCATTAGACCATATAATGAGTGACCTTAGTCATAAGATACCTTTTAGTCTTATCACTCAATTTTATTCTCATTTTAAATCTTTTAACAAAAGGTAGAAATTATACCTCAAATCAGATTCACATGTAAATATATCAAATTATAACAACTCTGACTACTCAAGTTAAACCTAATTTTTGGTTTATCTGTACATGCACTCTCATAGCTTAAAAATAAAAACAAAATCCTGATGGAAATTAAATAAACACTGTTTCCAGACAAGATCAGTATCACATTTAGATCCTTTACATATTTATTCTTACTTGTCCTTTCCCTCCCTAACCAATACACAGCAAATCAGTCACTTGGCTTGGGAAGAACGTAATATTCATTCTAACTAAAAAATAACTAACAAAAATAAATCCTTCTGTGATATTGTTTGCAAAATGCAGGCTGTCTCAGAAAGCCAATAGGGATTCACAAAGGTGAGCTTTTTGCTAATGTATCCTTGATCGTGTACGAAATCTTTTTAAGCCAAAGGGTAGTGAGAAGAAATGAGGATACATTAGCTCATATTTAGTCACTTATCTACTTTGGCCAACCTTGGCCAGGCCACCTCTTTGGATACCCCAAATTAAAAAAAAAAAAAAAAAAAGAGGTGGAGTAAATGCTCTCTTAAGACTCTCTAAAGGACTCTAATACTCCTATTACCTATATCTAACTCATGGGTCAGAAACTAATATGACTCAAAATTTTATTTCTGAACTATAACATGTGCTTTAGGACAAACAGTAGTTTTGTTTTACCATACTGGAAGATAAACTTTGCATTAGCGATCTATCAAACATGGCAAGGTGGGACTGTGTAGGAATATCTGAATGCAAAAGCCTGATTGCTCATTCCATGACCCACTTTTTTCATCCATTTTAGAAATTAAGGTACATGAGAAAATGAGAATTCAGAGACTCTTAGAGTACACTGGACAAAACTCTGAAGGCCAAACACCTTTCTGATGGTTAAACACCTCTCTGATAGCTAACCTCTAAAACAGAGTCCAAAGACTGACTCCCAAGTAGCTTCTTTTTAGAGACCATAACACTTTAGCACATTTTAAGTATGCTTGGAGCAGTCCTGACTTAAAAAGCATCAACAAATAAGTTACACATTAATTATAAGCATTTGGCTTCTTTTGAGGAAGACTTCCCATGTAAAACTGATGTACAACTGTACTTCTATCCTTTGTTGATTATGCTTCTCATGGTGATACCTTACTGTGTCTGCAGGTGTTGCTGAAAAGACTGTACTCTGGTCTATGTGAACAATTCAATGACATGAAGTTGGGCCATGGGCCATAATACTGTTGAAAGGAGTGCTGAAAAACCTCAAATACTTCTTTATAGCCAGCTCCAAGAAAAGTACAAATGGTAGGAAGTAGATGCATTCATTCATCAGATCAGACATAGATGAATTATCAATAGGCAACCAGAAGTTCTATCACATATTCAGGCCAGTAGCAATATTGCTTTATATCTCAGCCTATTTTCTGCCAAAGAAAAATGTTACTCACTTCTCTTAGCATAGCATCCATTAGTGGAGTGCAAGTGATGTTATTAACTTGTTGGTACCTTCAGAATGTGCCCAGTGAAAAGCCAAAAATAGTGTCAGTCTAAAACATAAGTCAATGTTAGGTAGACAAATGGAATACTCCTTAGGAAAGGAAGACAGAAGTCACAAGATAATTCAAAACAGAAAATGAGAGAGGGCAAAAGGAAGGCAAGACCACTTCAAGTGGTAAGTTGCCTGGTCTGTTAGTACTTTGATTCACTCCTACAACCTGCACAGAGGCTTTGGAGAAGTCAGACTAGCAAAATCACTCCTAAGAAGACTCAGACTATTGCCACATTTTCAGTCAGTTCTAGCTTTGAGCATAAAGCCCCTACTCAATTCACACAAGTACTATCATTCCTTAAGTTCAGCACAGCTTGGGCCAGTTTACCTGCATCCAGGACCTGTGTTGCATCAGACTGTGGCTGACACCCTTTAGAGTCTGTGACTGTTGTACATGCAAAAGAATCAAAATCCACTGTGAGGTCTTGCACATTTCTCTCATTGGCATTATCAAAGCTGTTTTTGCCATGCAGCTGTTTAAGGTGTTTCCTCAAAACTGGCTTATGTGCAAAAACCATGTCACAATAGTTACACTTATGGGGCTTATCTCCACTGTGAAGGTTAAGATGATCCTGTAAGGAACACTTCTGAGAAAAGGTTTTCCCACAGATCTTACACTGGAAAGGTTTAATGCCGGCATGCACACGCATGTGTCGATGAAGGTTGCCTTTCTGAGTAAAAGTCTTGCCGCAGAGTAGACACATAAAGAGTTTGTGCATTTTTAAATGGTTGGCGTAGTTCTCCAGGTGACGGAACACCCTGGTACACTTTGGGCATTGATGATGCCACTGTAGGCCTTTGTCTACACCTCGAATATTAGGCCCAAAGACATCTTTTGAGGCCATGACGATGTTATCACTGCCTGTGTAAGAGAGGGCATAATTGTGGAGATGGTTTTGTTCTATTTCACTTACTCTGTTTTCCACAGTTGAATTTATCAGGGAGTGCTGGGGCTCTGATGAATGTAAAGCAGTGGGTTCAGAAGAAATAAACTGGTTCTGATCTTTTTTACTTCTAACCTCTGATACATCCCCAATAGATTCTACCTTAACAATCTGAATATCACTGTCCTCCATATCCATACTGTCTTCAGATGGATGAATACAAGGTGAGTCCTGCTTTGGGGAGCCTCTGGCATCTCCCTGCTGTTCTTTTGAATGGGGAGAAGCACTCTGCGGTTCACATCCCTCTTTACTATCCATTGGTTGTTTTGGCTTTATAAACTTCCACAAGGCCTGTGTGCACCGCTCTACAATGTGGCTCATCTGAAGAAAACTCGCAGCAGTCAAGTAATTTACCAGTTCCATCTCAGGGAATTCCAGCACACCACTATAACAGGATAAGAGCAATTGTCTCCCCACTTCGGAACTCTGTAATATGGAGATTTTCACCTCTCTGGAATCATTCAGTAAAAACTGGTCTCTTAAGAAGGGGGAACCTGCAGCAAACACAATTTTATGCCCCTGTACCTCAATATCATCTATGAGAACTGTAACATCACAAAATTTATTCTCTTCTCTTAATTTGTTCATTTTTTGTAACATTGAATCTCCATAATTTTCAAACTTGAAGTGAAGGAGATCTGATCTTTCAGACATTTTGGCAGACCTAAAGAACAGAAATGTAAAAAGGATGAATTTAAGAAAATACAAACAATGAAGAAATCTGGATTTTCTTTCCAAAACTAAATTTGTGTTGTCATATCTCTTTGTATGTATCCAAATGAAATTTGCCTTGAAAGAGGAAATACTACACCAGTTTTCAAAGGCTCTTAAAAATTACTCCTTGCCAACATCAAGTGTTAGTTGCACCTAAGGAGTAGACTTGTATCAGTATAAATAGCTTGGCATTCATTCAACTCTTTAAGATACAAGAACAGTGCTTGAGTTACTCCAAGAGCTTTTTTTGCTTCTCAAATGGGAATTCATTCAGGTTTCAAAAGCAAACTAAAACATCCCAACAAGTAATAATGAAGTAACTATTTTCTTTTGCATGATACGATGAACCTACTTCTTCAAAGACAAAACATTGTTCCTTTGCTTTGTATATTAAAGAACTGCAGTGACATTGCTTGCCCCATTCCTGGGTAAACCCTCTTCTGTTTAAAATGATGTATATTTATTCACACAAGTATTTCTGTGATAAAATGAAAGTTACTGACCTAAAAGGATAACGTTTATCCTATGCATTGGACAAATCTAATTCTCTCTTAAGAAACATTTCTTGATATAGAAAGTAAATAAAATATTGGATATAGAAAATGAGACACTTGGTGGGAATCTGAATACAAGTAAAGATCTAATTAACTTTACTAGATTGTTCTTTCTTCTTTGCCCCTATTCATACATTATTACTCATCAACTGGACACCTAGAACTGATTCATAAATGTTTCTTGGCTTCCAGGTTCCATTCCTTCTAATCCAACTCCTACACCACCACGACATCTTTCAAAAATACGGATCTGATTATATCCAACCCCTGCCTAAAATCCTTCTGGAACTCCCCGTTGTCTCCTGGATGAAGACTAACCTATTGAGTATAAACTGATTAAGTAAACCTAATAATAATTAAGATAAATATTGGCATAACCCATTCAATTATGGAGAAGGTGTCTTTGCCAAAACTCTCTGCATATTTGTCCCTTTAGAGAGCAATTCCTTTGGAGAAAGTCTCCATGTTCTGATTCCATCTCTCCAAATAACTTTCTGATAATTTGGCTTCCCCTGTGTATCTCTAAAGGGAAGGATGAATTAGCCATGCCAACATAATTCTAGTCCACCAGCCATTGTAAAAATAATAAATTGGCACTCTCTGACTGTACACCAGTCTTCTGTGACATCAGTAGGTACATCAGGTGTACCTTGAGAAATAGCTCTACAATCTCAGTGCATCAATAAATTCACCTTGAATTTTGAGCATTCATCAATGCTAGTTGAGAATCATGAGATAACCAGCTGCTCCTGGACCCTAAAGCCCAATCTTTATAATATCTTGTATAATACTGACCTGCAAAGGTTCATAGAACACCAGTTCCTGAGGGTGGAGTCCAGGCTTACTTATAATGCTCAGTGCCTGATGCAGGATAGCACTCTATTGACTCCAAGCCTTAGCACAGTTATTTCTTTAGTCTAGAACACAACTCCTAGCCAATTCTGACTCCTTTATTTCCTCTGAGAGGCCCTTCCCTGCTTAGACTAAAAGTTTTCTCTACTGGACCCATAGCTTGGTACTCCTATCATAACACTCAAAATCCTGTATTAAATACTTGTTCCTTCCCCTCCAAACTGCAAGCTTCATGGCATGAGGGAAACATCTCCATCCTATTCAATGGGCAAATGTTGGGAACTTGCATATTCTACAGCCAAACACTTTTTCCTTTTGTTTCAAATTCTACTTACTGCAGCCACATTACTGGCCAAACCCTCTTCTGTTCAAACTGGTGTGTACTCCTGCCACATAATATTGTACTAAACACACGGCAGTTCTCAGTTGGTGTTTGCAGAAACCATAGGATTAGTTTGGCTGTGGTAAGGAGGAGGAATTGATGTTACGGAAAGCAGCCCAGCGTCTGCAGAAGCATTACAGTTCTGAGGCCATGAGAGCCTAGAAAGGAAGGAAAATGGGAATACAGAGCAAAGAAAAATAAAAGATATTTCATAGACCTTGGTAACGTGATAGAGAATGAGAAAAAGGAATGTGTAAAGGTTCTAAACTTAGGAGTTCAGCTGAATGAAACTGTCATTGAAAGAAAGGTGAAATTTAGGAGGGAGAGTTGGTATAGCAGAGGAATGTTAACAAAATATACACACATAAGTTAAAAGCTTTTCCCTTGTATGGCATTCTGAATGTCCAGATAATGAAAAATCACTTATGAAGATGAGAGAAGAGGGATGTAGAGAAGCAAACGTTGCATCAGAGAAAAGGTGGTGAATATCAGATAACAAGGAAAAATCTAGGAGATACAGGGAATATATCAGTAAAAAAAAGCAAAACTGTATTATCATTGGTCAGTTATAGCAAATACAGTACCTTAATATAGTCATCCTGGAAAGAGTGAATGTCCCAGTTTAAAACCAGAATTATAAAATGGCTACTGTTTCAAGTAGCCACACAAAAGGGGCATTCTGTTTTAGAGTTTAGCTTGTCCTTAATCCACCCTCAGGTCATTATTTTCCCACTCACCCCGTAAAATGAGCATTAATGGTTTCCATCTGTAGTGTGACAGTACTCATAATGCTTTATTTAGACAACTATACTCAGGGATCATTGTTCCTTGAAGCTCCAAAGATGAGGAGCTGGAAGTTACCTTTACTACCTCCTATCCATCTGTCTCAATAAACTTACCAACAGGAGCAGCCAAACAGGTATCCAGGAAAGTGCTTGCATTGATTGGTCTGCTGTAGGCCAAGAATATGAAGGAAATTTATTCTGTTTAAGAAGTTTTCTCCAGTATGTGTCAGCCCACTTTATGTGTTTCCTGTTGATAAACCCTTATTTCCAAGCCACACAGTTTATCCCTTCCTTGCTGCCCATCACTAGTTTCTCTTTCCAGTAGACTGGTAATTATTTGAGGGCAAGGACCAATTGTTACTTTTTACACAAATTATTCAACAAAACCCAGCAGAATAATGAACTCTTAATATTCCCTATGAAATTATCATTGAGCTATGATAGAAATACTCTTCATTATCAGGATGTCATCTTTTGAGTGCCCTGGGGAAAATTTCATGCTTGGGTTTATTTCCAAAATAGGTTTACAGAATCCCCAACTGTAGTTAGCATTTTTTAAGTAGAGTAGTAATTACTCATAATTTTCATAAAAACCACTCACATAATTCTAGATTATAGCAGAGCTTCTAGCAACAGGAAGAAAGTAAAGAACTGATCAGGTAGAATAGCGACTTGGTCACCACATCCTGTTGATTCTTTCCTCAGAATGATTTTCAAATTCTCTCTCTCTGTTCTTATTATCATTGCCGTAGTTCCAGTCCTTATCATCTGTTGCTTAGGTTATTGGGATTAAATCTGAATTCTTCCTAGTTTCTATTAACAAGTTTTGTATGACCGATTTCTCAAACATCACTTAAGATCACTTTCTCTTTGTTTATATTTACACAATTCTTCCATAATTATTTCAATGTAACAGATGTGTCAACTGATTTGAAAATTTCCCTTTGTTCAAACATGCATAACCATAAAGGAACACTGAATATTCTAGGTTGGACAATGTTCACTGGTGTGCTATGGGCAGTGAGAAACTACCCAAGTTTCTTATCTTAAATGCCTCTAATAACTATGGATAAGGAAAACTTTTCTATTCTGTACAATAATCTCCCAAGCTGTATGTCAGTTTCTGCATCTACCTCATAAGTGTCTTTATCTTTCAACAGCACTCACAACTACTTGGAAATCTTTCTTTATTTCTCACTAACACCATATGCCATTTTTAAAGATGTTATAATACACTACAGACTTTCTCTCTATAAACCTCAATCTTTTTCTTCTTTGGGTAACTTTCATAACACTACATTCACCAAGTTTTCACTCTTTTGCTTTGCATTTTCCAATTATTCTATATAATTTATACAGAAATATATCCTTTCTGGAAAAAATTTGAACATTATAGATAAAGTAAAAGTCCCCTTTCCCAGCTAGCTTTCACTCAGTATTAAAGTTTTTCTAAGTTTGGTCCTTAATGACTCTCCCTCCCCCCACTTAAAATTTTTATTTATTGATTGATTTTAAAGAGAGAGAGGAAGATGCCCTGCCAGTGTGGCTCAGTGGATTGAGTGTTGTCCCACGGACTGAGAGGTCCTGGTTTGATTCCTGGTCAGGGCACATGTCCCTGTTGCAGGCTCGATCCCCAGTAGGGGGCATGCATCTCTCTCCCTTTTAAGTAAATAAAAACATATTTTTTAAAAAGGGAGAGAGAGGAAGGGAAGGACAGAGAAAGGGACGTTGATTTGTTGTTCCATTTATGCATTCATTGGTTGCTTCTTGTATGTGCCCTGACCTAACCAGAGATAGAACCCACAACCGTGGTGTATGGGGATGTTGCTCTATGCAACTGAGCGACCCAGCCAGGGCCCATTCCCCCATTTTAGAAATAATACTTTTATATGCCTACCCACAGAAAATAAAAAATAAAATTATGTTTCTTATACATAAGCTATACATATTGTTGCAACTTTCTTTTCTCATTTATTGTTTTTGAGAGCTATATATGTTGAATAATTATAGATCTAGTTCATTCTTTTTAAACTGTGCTACAGAAGTGGGCAAGTTACTTAACTACGGGCCTCAATTTTCCACCATTCTTTTGCTGGTCTCTTCCTCAAGGGTTCACAAAATTGTTTAACAGTAAGTATAATCTTCAAAGCTTAGTCCTTGATTTTTTTCCTATGTTTTTTCAAGGCTTACTTCCTCAGAAAGCCTGTATGATTTCTCAGTGTTTTATTATCTTCTCTATTTTAAAAATTCCTAAATCCTCACGCTCATGCCCAACCTTAACCAAACTTAACCTCAGTTGAAACTACCCCAAATACCTGCCTTAGGCTACTATTGTATCATTTGAAATGCATGATGTCTAAACTATTGTACTGTCTAAAACTCAATTAGTCAGAAATAAAAATGTATGGAGAATGGCTCTAAGAAAAGTAGATGTGGAGGCAAGGAAACCTGTTAGTATGCTATTACTCTAATAGATCAAGATAGAAATGATAAGGACCTGAATAGAGACAGTAATAATATGGATGGAGAGAGGAAACAGAATTGAGAGTTTTTCCAAAGCATGAACTGATGGACTTGGTGATCAAGGTGAAGAACAAGAAAGGAAAGGTCAAGATGACTCCAAGAAATTTGGTGAGTGACTGGATGTCTTTGAGAGTGCCATTCAATGAGCTAGGGATTATTGGAGGGGATGGTCACGGGTCTGGTCTTAAAATGTTTAGTCAGAGGATCCAGCATGACATCAAGGGGAAGATCCATTAGCTAATTAGATGTGGGTCTGAAGTTGAAGAAGAGACCAGATTATAGATAGTAAGTGATAGATGAAAACATGACATATATTGACCTAATTGTGAAAGAAACTGACCTAAAATGGCACAGATTGGGAAAGGATCTAAGACAGGAGGAAAGAAATAAAAAAAAATACATAACAAACATAAATCCATTACTTACCTTCTTCTCAATCTGGATCTCCTTCCAAGCCTCTCCATTTTTTACCAATGAGCCTACCTTTGCTTAAAAATTTCCTACTCCTTTGACTCCCATATTCAATCACTGCTTATTGCAGCAGTACAAAACCATGGATTCTGGAGCTGTATTTCCTAAAATCAGAACCCTGCTCAACCACTTGCTAGCTATGTGACCTTGGTCAAGTTACTTAACCAGTTGTATGCTTCGGTTTTCCCATCTCTCAAATAGAAATATTACTTTATAGGGTTGTTATGGGAAATCAAATTACTTTTTAAGTAAATTAAATTAAAAAATTAAGTTCATTTACAAAAGAGCTTAGAACAGTACCTGGAATGTGCTCTATAAGCATTCCTTAAGTAAATAAACAAATAAAGCCTGTCAATGTTCTCCATGATATCCTTCATATGTGGCCTTTCTCATTCTCATTTAATACCAAACCAGTTGAGATCTCCATTATTTCATATATCATCACCTCATCACTATGCTAAAATTGCTTTTTAAAAGGTCACCAATGATCTCTTAATTTAAAAAAATGCAGTCTTTTATTTTTTCTCTCATTCCCCCAATGTTCTGCATGAATTGTCCCAGTGGCCCCTTCTCAAAATTTCTTCTCTTAATTTCTGGGTCTTTTTGGCTGTAGGAATTCTGTATTCTTATACGGTATCCCGTACCTCTGTTTCTGCTACTACACCAACTACTACTAGCTTTGATTCCTCTTTCTGCTTCATAAATGCAACCATTTCCCCAAATTACTCCCTTCAATCTCAATAATACCTTCCTGATGCCAACTATTCCCATGGCTTTCACCTCTATGCTGATGACTCAAACCTTTACCTCTAGCCACAACATTTAGACTCAGCTGCAGAACTGCACTTCCAACTTTATACTGGACAGTTCCATTAGACCTTTAATTCACCATATCCAAAAAATAAATTTGTAAACTACACTAAGCTTATGGCTTTATTGCTGACAATGGCATCAATGTCCTTCAAACACCAAAGGACTAAAACCTGGGAATCAGCTGTGATACCTCTTCTGTCCTCAACAGGCAATTTATTATGGAGTATTCACATCATTCACTATAGCACACTTGCTTTCTTCCCAGGAACATTTTCATAACTCGATTTCAGGACTTCACTACCGCTCACTAGGCTGATTTCATAACTCCTTACAAAAAAAAAAAAAAAATCTCCAACAAGAATACCTAGACTTTAGCTAAGGAGTCCAGAATCAGTTTATAGAAATTCCTATTCTATAGGCTGACCTCCAGAATAACATGGCTTTCTACAGTGCAAATGTGACCATATCATTCTCCTCCTTAAAACTCCAAAGACGATTCATCTCCTTTAGGACTGACGTTTTCACTATCTGGACCTTGGTCTACTTTCCCAGTTTCATATCTTCCCACACAAGTTATAGTCAGTCATTCTTTCACAGCCTTGCAACTGTTTCTTGACTGAAAAGCCTTTCTCAACCTTATCTTCCTCAAGAAGTATAATTCAGAAGTCACTTTCTTTCTTCAGTCTTCCCAGCAACTGCCCCGTGAGCAGTTCATACATATATGACTCATACCGTAGGAGCACTTGTTTGTTTATACCTGGCTCCCAAACTTGACCCTAAAAATTGGAACGCTATCTTATGAATCCACAGTGCCTGGCCCAGCACCAGTAATATAAAAGGTGCTGTAGCCAGTAGCCGACTTGCAGGAAACCCCGGCAAAAGGGTAACCTCATAGCGATTCCCGCGGGCTGGCACTAAGGCCTTTGCCAGGGCCTCAGCTCTGGCACTTCTTACAAGATGCCAGAGTCGGGCATCCAAGCCAAATGCTGGGCCCTCGGCTGGGGTCCCAGGAAGAGGTCCCTGGAGCATCCTTAAGCTCCCCACTCCAGAAGAGGAAGGGAAAGGGGCGGGGCGCAGCGTGGGCTGGGCCAAAGGCTCCTTAAGTCCCCCCGGGCCTAGGCCAGCCCCTCGGCCCCCATCCCAGTGCAGGTCCTGGCCAATCCAGGGCCCCAAGGGGCCTCCATCCTGAGAGACCCCGTACCCCTGCCCGGTTCTCCGGCCGCCTCCGCACTTACAGACCCAGGGGAAGGCCGCGGTCAGTATCCGGCACAGCCAGGAGCTCCGGCCCCTCGGGGCTCCGGAAAGGGGGAGGGGCAGGGAACCCGAGCCAAAGGGGGACCCAACGGAACCGGAAGGGCAGCCCTCGCCGGACAGGGACAACTTCCAGGTCCCATGGTCCTCTCCGCCAATCGGAAGGCTCGAAGGACGACGGGGCCGCGAGAGGGACTTTCCGCGCTGAGGGCGAAGTGCGGACGGAGCGCCCAGAACTCCAGGAGCAAGCGTCTGCTCCTGCGACTTGGGGTGCGGAGGCTCCGTAGTATTTGGGGTTCCGGCTTCTCAGCGGCTCCTCTCGAGCGGGGCCTCGAACATCTGCTGCTTGCATGGGCCTGACAGGACGCCTCCGCACTGAAGCTTTGGTGAGTCCCGCAGGGATGTGGACTCGCTCGTTGAGGCCCTGAAAGCAGGTTTACTCTCCTTGCTTTTGGATGTTGGTGTTTCCTGGAGATCTCGCATTCTCGTGGCTTCCGTTACCTACTGCGTTCTGACCATTCACAAATTTCTCTCGCCAACCCAGCAGGCTCTCCTGAGCCCCAGGGCCAACTGCTTAGAAGATATCTTCATTGATTGTCCTAATGTCACTGTACTTTTAATTATCTCAAGTTCATCTGCGGACCTGCTTCTTATCTCCTGCAGTCCTCAGGAGCCCCTGCCGACCAGAAATCTTTAATATTATTCTAGGAGTCCTTTTCCTTCTACTTGCCAATCAAATTGCTCACTGGGTTCTCTCTACTTGGGGAGTTGGGGGGACGTATTGTGGTAGAACACACATAGTTATCATTTTAATAATTTGTAAGTGTAAAGTTCCGTAGCATTAAGTACCTTCACAATGTTGTGTATTCGTCACCACTGCTATACCTAACTTCATTCTTTTGCATGTGGATAGCGTCATTTCAGCACTATTGGTTGAAAAGAGTGTACCTTCCCCATTGAATGGTCTTGGCACCTTTGTTGAAAACTCAGCTGACCTTATATGTGAGGGTTTATTTCTGGGCTCTCTATTCTATTACATTGAATTGTATGTCTGTCCTTACGCTAGTAATATAATATTTTAATTGCTATAACTTTGTAGTAAGTTTTAAAGTGAGTCTTCCGACTTTATTCTTTTTCGAGATTGTTTTGGCTGTTCTGGGCCCCTTGAAATTCCAAATGCATTTGAGGATCAGCTTTTATATTTCTGAAGAAAAGTCTGTTGTAATTTTGATAGAGGTTGTGTTGAATCTGTAAATCACTTTTGATAGTATAGACAACTTAATTTTAAGTCTCCTTGTCCATGAATACAGAATTACGTTTTATGTACTTAGGTCTTCATTAATTTCAGCAAGTTTTCTAGTTTTCAGGGTATTTAATTCTTTTTGATACCATTGTAAGTGGAATTGCTTTCTTAATTTTCTTTTCGTATTGTTGGTTGCTGTTGTGTAGAAACAACTGGTTTTTGTGTGTTGATCTTATACCGTGCAACTTTGCTGAATTTGTTTATTAGCTCTAATAAGTTTCTTGTGGATTCTTTGGGATTTTCTATATTTATGATTATGTTGTATGTGAATAGAGATAGTTTCACCTCTTCCTTTCCAACTTGGATGCCTTTTCTTTCTTTTTTTCTTTCTTTTTAAAAATAGCTCTGGTTAGAATTTCCAGTACAATGTTGAATAGCAGCAGAGAAAGTAGGCATCCTTGACTTGTACATGATCATAGAGGGGAAGCTATACTGTAGAGTATTGTTAGCTGTGGGTTTTTCACAAATACCTTTATCATGTTGAGGAATTTTCCCTCTATAACTGGTTTGCTGAGAGATCTTATCATGAAAAGGGATTGTAATCTGTTAAGTACCTTTTCTGTGTCAATTGAGATGATCATGTATTTTTTCCCCTCATTTTTTTAATGTGATATATTACATTGATTGATTTTATGTTGACCACCCTCCCTTGCATTTCTCTCATAAATTCCATTTGGTCATAGTGTTGGTTGTGGGGAGGATATACTATGTGAACCGGGAAAGAATGTATATTCTGTTGTTGTTAGGTAGATTGTTCTTTATATGTCTGTTAGATGTACTTTGTTTATTGTGATATTTATTCAAGTCCTTTATTTCCTTATCTTCTACAGATTATTCTATTCATTATTGAAAGCAGGGTATTGAAGTTTCAACTATTGTAGAACTCTTTATTTCTCCCTTTAACTCTATTTTTTTCTTTATATATTTTGATGGTCTGTTACTAAGTGTTTAAATGTTTATAATTCTTACATTGTCCTGCTTTATTGAACCTTTTGTTAATATGTAATGTCCTTCTTTGTCTCTTGTAACCTCTTAAAAAAATTTAAAGTCTGTTTTGCATGATCTCAGTATAACCACCCCAGCTATTTTGGTTACATGGAATATCTTCTTTTTTATCCTTTCACTTTCAACCTATTAATGTTTTTGGATCTAAACTACATTTCTTCTAGACTGCATATAGTTGCATCATGGTTGTTGTTGTTGTTTATTTATTTAAATTAACTTTGTTTATCCTCACCTGAGAATATTTTTCCATTGATTTTTAGATGGAGTGGAAGGGAGGGAGGGAGAGAAAGAGAGAAAAATATCAATGTGAGAGAGACATATCAATTGGTTGCCTCTGGCACAACCCCAACAGGGCCAGGATTGAAGTGCAGCCCAAGCACGTGCCCTAGACCGGGAATCAAACCAAAGACCCCTCCCTCTGTGGGCTGATGTTCTAACCCCTGAGCCAAACCGTCCAGGGCTGTTGTTTTTTAAATCTATTCTGCCCGTCTCTGTCTTTTGATTGGAGAGTTTCAGCAATTCACATTTAAAGTAACAATTGAAAAGGAAGGATTTGTTTCTGCCATTTTGCTATTTGTTTTCTATAGGCCTTATAGCTTTTGTGCCTTCATTTACTTCATCATTGCCTTTTTCTGTGTTTGTTTGATTTTTGCAGTGAAATGTTTTGATTCACCTGCCATTCCCTTCCATGTATTTTCTATATTTTCTTTGTGTTTGCCATGAGAATTACATTTAACAGCCAAAAGTTACAATAATCTAATAGAATTGATACCAACTTTGATACCGAAAAAAAGATTACATCTTTTTTTTTTTTTTATCCTCACCCAAGGACATTTTTCCATTTTTTGTTCAGATAGAGTGGGAAGGAGAGAGAGGAAGAGAGAGAGAGAGAGAGAGAGAGAGAGAGAAACATCGACGTGTAAGGGACACATCGAGTGGCTGCCTCCCGCACGACCCAACCAGGGCCAGGGACAAACTGCAACTGAGGTACGTGCCCTTAGTGGGAACCGAACCCAGGTCTCTCCGGACCACAGGCCGACGCTTTAACCGCTGAGCCAAACCAGCTAGTGCATAGATTACATCTTTAAACATTGTGTCTAATAATACCGATTAATATTTTTATGCATTTGTCTTTTAAGTCATGGAGAAAATAAAAAGTGGATTTACAAACCATAATAACAGTAATGCTTGCTTTTATAATTGTCCATGTATTAATCTTGAAAGGAGATCTTTATTTCTTCATATGGCTTCTATTTACTGTCAAGTGTCTTTTTAGGTCAGCCTGAAGGATTCCCCTTAGCATTCTTAAAGGGCAGGTTCAGTGGTAACTAACAGTAACAAACTTCCTTGGTTTTGTTTTTTTTAATTAGGGAATCTGGCCCTGGCTGTTGTGGCTCAGTGATTAGAGCATCGGCACCAAAGGGTCTCGGGTTCGATTCTTGATCAAGGGCACATACCTGGCTTGCAGGTTCAATCCCCAGCCAGGTCGGGGCCTGTGCAGGAGGCAACCAATTAATATGTCTCTCTCACATTGATATTTCTCTGTCTCTCTCTCCCTCCCTCCCTCCCTTCCACTCTGTCTAAAAAGTCAATGGAAAAATATCCTCAGGTGAGGATTAACAAAAAAATAAAAATAAATAAAATTAGGGAATTTGTTAAATTAATGCTTTTTTTTTTTTTAATCCTCACCCAAGGATATTTTTCTATTTATCATCAGATAGAGTGGGAAGGAGGGAGAGAGAGGGAGAAAGAGAGAGGGAGATAGAAACATTGATGTAAGAGACACACATTGACTGGTTGCCTCCTGCAGGACCCTACCAGGGCTGGGGATAAACCGCAACCAAGGTATGTGGCCTTGACCGGAACTGAACCTGTGACTCATTGGTCTGTGGGCCGACGCTCTAACTGCTGAGCCAAACCAGCCAGGTCACCCCTCATTTTTGAAGAACAGTTTTGCTGGATATAGAATTCTTTGTCAACACTTTTTTTCTGTCAGCATTTTGAATATTATGAACCCACTGCTTTCTGGCCTCCAATGTTTAGGATGAGAAATTGGCTTATTATCTTACGGAGGGTTGTGTAATTAGTCACTTCTCTCTTGCTACTTTCAAGATTCTTTTCTTTGGCTCTCTACAGTTTGATAATTATTCTTCCTCCCCTTTCTCTTCTTCACCTGGGACTCCCACAGGGGTATTTTGTTTCTCTTGATAATGTCCTACAGATCCCAATGCCTCTGTTCATGTTTCTTTTTTTTTTTTCTGTTCCTCAGATGGAGTAAGAAGCACAAGGAGCTCATCTCTCTACCTAGACAGCAGTTGTCCTAGCAGAAACTGATGTAACTATTTTGGAACTCTGGAGTCTATTTAAAAACTTGCATCTTCCAGGGGAAAGCTTGGTTGGTAAATTGAGGTTAATTTCAGTCAGTGTCAGTCTTCAATGTGATAACACCTTACCATCTCCCACACCTCCAACTTATGGCAGGCAGCCATGTTTACATTCAAGTGCACTTGCTGGAGCCAGGTTGGGAAATAAGAACCTTGTTCTCCAAATATTGGGGCTCTGTGTTATGATTGCTGATTACTCTGCTTTTCAGTTCTGAGAGGTAGGCACAGAGGCTGGCTGTCATTGTTTCAAATTAGGTGTACTAGCTTCCAGAAGATTTAAAGGAATATAACCTGTTTTTCATGTTTTTAATTATTTTTTTTAATTTTATTCGGGAGCCAGACATTTAAGGATTAGGACATTCAAAAGCAACCAGTTACATGGAGGAAATTAGAAAGCCTCCATGTATAACCAGGGAAAAATGCAGGCTCGGAAAAATCCAAGAAGAACTCGGGCTTTCCCTTTAGCCTAATCCTGATTCCTGGTACAGAGACACCCTTCAACAATACAAAAGAAAAAACATAAACAGCAAACTTTAGGGAATCTGATTTCTAGAGCTACCACATTATAAATTTCAAATGTTCTTTTTTTTTCAATAAGAATTGCAAAGCACACAAAGAAACTGGAGAGTATAGCCCATTTAAAGGAACAAAATAAATCAACAGTAACCATTTCTGAGAAAGTCCAGATATCAGACTTACTAGACAAAGATTTTAAAACTATCATTAAAGAGATAGAAATTATAAAAAGGAACAAAAATGAAATTCTGTAGTTGAGAAGTATAACAAATGAAAATCAGTAAAGGGGTTAAGAATAAGATTTGAGTAGGCGGAAGAATCAACGATCTTGAGGATATTTCTTTTTTGAATAGCTCTTGAAACCTGTTCCTTTTTTCCATTTTCTTTCAAAGTAGTTGAAGCCTTTCTGATCTTAGACAGCCTCCAAAGTGTTCTGTGTACACCCTCTTCCTCCACTCCCTTCCCTGTTTTGTCTTCTATATTCCTATCAAAATGACTTTGAATAACTCAAATCTGATATTGGCACTGTCCCTAAAAACCTCTAAGGGCAACCACATGTCTATAGATTGAACTTCATTTTCCTTGTTTTAGCATTCGGGGACCTTACCATTCTGACTCCAGCTTGCCATAGCACTTTCTCTCAGACTAGACCTATATTCCACTCACACACCCTAATCATATGTTCTAAGGTACAAAGCTACATACTGTAAAAAGTTGAGCATATTTGTAAACCAAAATTAGTTTTCTGTGATTGACTAAAATATTAAGATATATGGCAGTGGTTAACATTGAAACAGACTATATAAAATCTATTTAAAAAATGGACTCCCAGATAAAAACTGTATGAAATGTCATCACTAACCCTGTGGTCAACATTACATCACTATTGGTATTGTACCTAATGTAATGGAACATTAAGTATAACATATCACCTATTATGTGTGCTAGCCCAAAATGTTTGACTTTAATCCATGTAGCCTTGAGATACAACTGGAAGTCATGTCTCAAGGAAATACATGATCTAGAGGAACAAACTCAGTGACCTTTTGAGTAAGCAACTATTTGGATGCAGAATGTGGGAAAATTTGTGCTTAAAGTTGTCTAATTTCTTAAATAAGTCAATGTCTTTAAATTTTTTCTTAGGTGCTAGATTAAAAAATACTTAGGGACATAACAACCAGATGCAATGTGTGGCCCTGGATTTGATACTAACTTGGGAAAACTAGCTGTTAAAAAATGTATTGCAGGTGACAGAAAAATTTGATTATAATTAGGTATTAAATGAGAGGGAAATTTACTGAAATATTACTGATTTGGGAAAGCCAACAGTAAATATATTGTTAGGTTGATGGAAAATTTGAATATGATCTAGGAATTAGATGAGAGGAAAATTTACTGAAATAATAACAGTATGTTGTTCATTGAATAAAGTAAATTTCTATACTGTGTTATCTCATTTTGAAAAACAATATGTCAACACACAGAGAAGGATATGTATTAAAGTATTAACAATGATGATGGGAATGTGATGTTTTTGTTTTTTATTTTAGCTTGTCTATATTTTTCATTTTTTTCTCCAAGGCATACTATATTGATTCTGTAATAAAATTTTGTTTTAAAAACTTACCTAAAGATTTACATATATATTGGGATGAACATATGAATCAAGAAATACATGAAAGAGCTCTGACTAGTTTGGCTCAGCAGTTAGAGGGTCAGTCCAAGGACCAAAGAGTTGTGGGTTTGATTCTGGTCAAGGGCATGTACCTTGGATATGGTTTGATCCCTGGCCCTGATTGGGGTCATTCAGGAAGCAACCATTTGATGTGTCTCTCTCACATCGATGTTTCTCTCTCCCCCTCTCTCTCTCCCTCCTACTCTGTCTGAAAATCAATGGAAAAATATCCTCAGATGAGGATTAAAAAAAAAAAAAAATACATGAATGTATGGTCACCAAAATATTAAAAGTGGTTTGGTCATGGTGTCAGGAATTCAGGGCATTTTACTTTCTTCCTAATACTGTATCTATTATTTGAATATTTAAAAAAATTTTTTTATCCTTACCTGAGGACATTTTTGCATTTATCTTCAGATAGAGCGGGAGGGAGAGAGGGAGAAAGAGAGAGAGAGAAACATCAATGTGAGAGAGACACATCGACTGGTTGCCACCCACAGGACCCCAACCGGGGCTGGGGACAAACTGCAACCAAGGTACATGCCCTTAGCAGGAACCGAACCCGGGCCTCTCCGGTCCACGGGCCAATGCTCCAACCGCTGAGCCAAACCGGCCAGGGCTATTTGAATGCTTTTAAATGTGTGTATGTATGTATGTATTATTATTATTATTGTTATTATTATTATATAAGTGTATAAGGAGAAAAGGAAACAAACTGTTTCCTGAGGGTGTTTAGCAAGTCTATTGTAATAGACAAGTCACAAAGAGGACTGTAACAGAGCACAACTTTTTCTCTGGTTGATTTGAATGCAACATCCAGAGGATAACTTTGGGAAAGAGTCATTCAGGAAATTTCATATGCTATTTGAATTAAAAAGAGTAAAGAAGAGGTTGTAGAATTATTCTATAAATTATCAAGACTTAAGTAGCACCTTCAGTAATCATTTTTTTATTTCCAACTACATTGTAAATTTATTCAGGACAAGGACTTTAAAATTCATTATATTGTCATTGCATTGTATACCACTTATGAATGATTTTTAAATAAAATCGCAGCCGCATTTTCCAGTAACACTGAAACAACCTTGTTCATTTCTGCGCTATTCTGTGTGTCTCAAATAATCTCAAGGCCTTGGATTTGAGAGAAGTTTTGCTTCTAGACTGAATTCTGTAACTTAGGCTGGACTCCTTTGTAAAACAACAAAAATCATATTCTCACATGTTCGTAGTAAAGACAAATGAGATACTGGGACCCATCACAATCCTTGGCACATCTGTGTGCCCTCAATAAAGGCCAGGTGAGTTAAATAACATTGTTAAGTGCTACTTTTGAAAAAGCCCTGAACATGAAAGGTGAAAAGATTCCTTGCTCTAGCATAGTATACCTCTTAGGCTCAACAGGTGCTACCCAGCCTGCTTCCTCTCACTACGTTCCCCCCCCCCCCAACACCCGCCTCTGTCCTGCTTTCATTCCCTGCTGCAGTCACAAATATAACCACTACCTGTCTTAGCCCAGCCACTGACAGCTAAACGGAGTCTCCCAGTGCAGACTCTGCGCAGGCGCATACTCGGTGCGGCCTGAAAGCCCAGGTGGGGCTTCAAGGAAAGGAAGTACGCCCTCGCCCCCTGTTGTTGGGCCAATGGGACGGTGCGTTTCAGCCGCGGACCTATGAAACGGGGCGGGAGGCGGGAGGAGGGCGGAAGACGCCGCTCTCACGTGAGTAGGGGGCGGGGAGGACAGGGGCTGGGCGGCTGGGGAGGCCCAGGCGACGGAGCCTCCGGGACGGCGAACGGCGGGCGGCGGAGGAGGAGACGGCGGGTCGGGTAGGGCCAGGTTTTCCCTCCTCCTCCTCCTCCCACCTCCCCTCTACCAAGCTAGCCGGTAGGCCTCTGTGGGCAGCCAAGCTGTGTTCTCATCCCGCGGGGCTGGGTTGGCGAGACTGCGCTCAGCTCCCTTGTAGAGCCGGGTTGTGAGGGGAGCTGTGATTGGGGGGAGGGGGAGCTGCGGCGGAGGGGAGAGGGCGCATGCGCAGGTGGGAACCCTCCCGGAGCCCCTGCCCAAACCGGTTCCCCCTGTCTTGGGTGGGTGTCAGTCTTCGGAGTCTTGCACTTGCTGCCGTCCTTCTGGGCCCCTAGCAAAGCCTGTTTGGCTTTTGACTTTAATGTTTTGGGCCAGGTCCTATGTGGGAATCTCGCTGCTCCCTCCGCCTCAGTTTCTCCCCATTGCCCGCTGGGCCTGTATCTGATTTAGGCTGGCCTCGGCTTGGCCTGCCTTCCTGGGCTGCGCATAATTTGAAAGACTTGCTTTCTTTTAGTGTGGGATCTGCCATCTCGTGTTGGCCTTACCATCTCATTTTACCCGCCTGCACTTAAAGTGTCCGCGGCATCCCGCTCTCCCTATCATTAAATATCTGCTCCCAATACCACCTTGCAGTATCTTGATTTTCAGCAACCTTCAGGGTTTCAGGTGTTGAGCCAGAGGATAATCAGACTTCTAGGAATTCGATGTCCATTGCCTGGTAGTACTTTCGTCCGTATCATTCAGGCTGTTACCATCTGCACCTGCTTTTACAGGCATCTCCATACCAGGGTTACTCGGGGATTCTTTGAATTTATTTTGCAAGCAAGAGTGATCATAATACTGGTGCTCACACTACTGTTTCTTCGTTATTTCAAAATCCTATTCCAGTTGAATGTGAGATCTTTTAGCTTTTGTTATTTTTATCAATGGAAAAAGACTGTCAAGGACAGGTTCCATAATTCATTTGAAATTGTCATTCCAATAAACACCTGTATTCACATAGTATGTGTAATTGGAGTAGTAAGTCCAGAGCAGTGTATGTTTCCAGCTGCTTTGTTTATTTAGGAAGTAAAAAACAAAGGTGAATTGAACTGTGTACATTAAACTGATGTTTGAAAAGCAGTTGAAAAAAAAAGCGTAGGTGCCAAGGAAGTGCACGTTCAACTTTTTTTTTTTTTAAACAAAGGACCTGTTGGCCTTCATGAAAGTGTGTGGAGAGTGCTGTTTTATATATATTGAAGGCTTTTAAGTAGGGTTTACCAAAACTGCAAATGAATAGGGGGGATAGTTCTTTGTAATCTTTCTTTGTAGAACTCAGTTTGCTTTAGTAAAATTTGAATCCATGATTGATTTGTATTGGTAACATTTAAAATTCACAAGTAGCTTTAATAAAATGTATTAACTCAAATTCATAATTGAACTGTTGCTATTTTTGGTATGCTTCCTTTTTGTTTTAGTTTTATAACTCAGTTTACAGTTAATTAACTTATCGGCATTAAGGTATATATCTGTCTGGATAGTTAACTTATCAGCTATATGTGCATTTTGGCATTGGCGTAGTGTTCTATTAGCAGATTACAGGTGCTTAGTCAGGATTAAATGGTAATTTAGTGATACTGTAAAAGTGAAGACACCTGCTTCCTATTTTTTCTACTACATATTGAAAGAATTGTATTATGCACATTATGTACATGAGGGGGACATGGTTTTCCACAAATATATATAATCTTTCAGCCCAGATTCTTTATTTAAAGAAGTCATTGTCTTTTATGGAGTATATTTCCAGCTAGACTTTACAGCCGAGATTCTTTTAAAGAAGTCATTGTCTTTTATTGAGTGTGTTTCCAGCTAAAATAAAGCCTCCTTTGAAGGTCTCATCATTTCACAGTAATTGTTTTAACAAGTGACCTTTGACTACAGTTTCAGAAAATAATTCATTTAAATTGGTGCGACTGTTGAGTGTGCTGAGGTTTAACATTGGCTGCCCATAATATTATCTTTGTAGTTTCCAATATAATCAGATATCATTAACCTTCTCAAGCATGTGGACTAAATGAATATAAAACTCATATCAGCTTTCTTGAAAACAGAACTGAAGTATTAAAGAAGTGCTAATTTAATCAACATACCTATAGTGGAGTTGGGCCTGACATTTGGGTGCTTTGTGTGTAATTGCCTTGTTTTATTGGTTTTCTGTAGTTAGATCCCAAAGAAAGAAAATCCAAAGCTAAAGACCTATGTCCTTTGATATATGTGAAAAAACAGCGTATCAGTTTAACAGCTGTTTCTTTTTGCAATAATTTGGTTAACTTGTTCTGCCCCTCTCACCCCCTAGTTTTCTGATGATCCTCAGATCATTCTTCTTTAGAAAACTTGCAAGTCAAAACAATACTAGATAGACATTTAAACTTATATTGTAACCACTCTTGTTGACCCTAACAGCCATGTTTCTCTTTGTGTGCAAAGACTGTCTGACCAAATATGGCAGTTTGCAAGACATGAACACTTTAGTTTATAGAATTTAGCCTGGGGAGTTTTTCTCTTTCCAAAGCAACGGTAATACTCTGAGGTAGTCAACAGTGATAATTTTTTTAAGATTGTTCTTTCTATCATAGTAGAGTTCTGTAAGGCCTAACTTTCCCCCCAAATCCCCTTTTCTATGGATCATTAAATAGTAAAAATAAAACTTGTTTTTAAGTTCATGCGTGAATTTATATTAATAGTATATATTACCTTAGCTCTAAAACATGAAAAAGTATATCCTAATTATATGGTTATGCTGTTGAATTTGAAGGTTTGCACCTCTCTAAGAGTTAATGCATGATTATGTATCTCCAGTTAAGGTTGCATCAGCTTTATGTTATGAATTGCTACTCTCTGGGATCTGTTCATCTTTGTGATAATAAATTTTTCTCCATACTAAAATCTGACATTTCTTAAAGCACATTAGCCCAGATGTTATTTCCTAAAGCTTAACAATAATTTGACTATTTTCAAAACTTCTTTTTTCCGATATTCCATTATTTATACATTTTGATAATTATAACCCATCAACCTATGGTTATAATCTTATTTTCCATTTTCCAAGGATGACCTTTGTATCAGGAAAAGGAACTGATATGCAGAATCTTTCTTTGGGGACATATTGTAAATATCAACAGGGGTGTTAAGAGGCATCATTCAAGGCTAAATTGGAGTAAATGTTGGGCATTTGTGTACTGCTACTGTAGGGAAGAGCCTTGAGTTAATCATTTTAGTAATTTTAATGTAGAAGTAATAAACTCCCATATGCCCTTGAAGTATGCTAATAAATAGATTCTGGCAATGTAAGAGTAGGAACATGTCACATAAATACATTTTGCTGTGATACATGATTGTCTATGAATAGACCTGTTGATATATCTGCAGAAGAGAAATGGTTATGTCTTTTTTGTTGTTGTTAATCCCCACCAGAGGATGTATTTTCCTTTTTTGTTTTTGTTTTTTTTTTTTTGTTTTTTAGAGAGAGTGGAAGGGATGGAGTGGGGAGACATCAATGTGAGAGACACACATCAGTTGGTTTCTTCCCCCACTCGCCCAATGGGGGCCAGGGGTCCAACCTGCCCTTGACATGGAATTGAGACTCTAACCACTGGGCCACACCGGCCAGGGCAAGAAATGGTTGTATCTTTATTGTATTTACCTGTTTAATTCTCTGTGAATTGAATAAAAATGATTTCTGGCTAAAATCGTTCCATAACAGAAAGTCTTATTTTTGCTTTTGGTTGTGAGAAAAGATCTTTTCAGATAGGCTTAAATACATCTGTGGAACTTAATTAAATGTTTTTTATTTTATTTTTTTAATATTATGCAGTGCCTATTCCAGTGCTATTAATGAAGTTCCTCAGAAAATGTTTATTGATTGCCACACTTATCAAATGTCCCATCATCCTTGTGTAACTGTGGACTAGGGTCTTCTTATATCAGAAAGAACATAAAACGTTCTTCTGCCAAACATTTGTGGTTGCCTATACATGTTCCCCTGAAAATCAGAAGTCATAGAAGGGAGAAACCATATTTACTGCATTTATCTTAGGCTTTGGTTATCTGTCAAGTTATTTGCTTGAGTGGTATTAAATTCACATAGTTTAAGGAGAAATGAATAATATAAATGTTTCAGATCTGAGTGTAGACAGGTTGATACTCTAAATGGAATCGATTCATTTTTTTCACTGTTGATGAGAAGAAACATGACTAATTTTCTAAAAGGAAGAAAAAAATTTTGGATAATCCTGCATTGCTTGAAAATATTCATATTTTTGTATTTATAAAACACTTATGTGAAAAGACTAGGTTGCCTTAAAAAAAAATCTATACTAGCAAGTTCAGAAATATAGTCTGACCTTGTGAATGAGTAGTATGTTAATATTAAGCTAACTTTTTCTGTGTTCCCAGATTTTCCTGTGGTCCCAGAGATGGGTTTCTGTTGTGGAAATGGCATCCAATAATTTAAATATTTTGTTTCAGAGTTACTGTATTGAAGTGAAGCATACCTAGAGTTCGGGGGTGGGAGGGAGTGCTATTTCCTGAAATATCTACAGGAACATGGGGAAACCACTTATATGGGTTATTTTTTTTTCCAGGTGTCAGTGGTATTGCATTTAATCAATAGCGTTAAATGAATTTTATGTGCATTTCCTCCCCTTGTCTTATATCTTTCATTAGAGGTATCAAGATATAGAGGGGAGAGTGTGAACTTTGGAATAAAAAAGATATAGATATCCCAAGTCTGGCACTTACTGAGTATATAACTAAAGCTAACCTACTTAGTGACTCTGAGACTCAGTTTCTTCACTTGTAAAAATGGAACTAATTATGCTTACATCAAGGATTAGGACTGGAAAGCACCTGGCATCCTCCTGCCCCTTTCCTGGAAATTCTCATTCATAAACGAATAAAAAGGGTTCAGTCCCCCAATTTTACATATGAGAAAACTGAAGCTATAACGTCATGCATTTCATATAAACAAGGACTGAGAAGTTCAACTTGAAGTTGGTTCTTTAAAAATATTATACCAGACTGTTAACTTTAAAAGTCTTAAGCTTGATTACTCACGAGAAAGTGAGAAATAAGTCTGAAAACATTGACTGTCTTATTTAGGCATTTTACTGTACTGATTTTGTGATTTTTATCCTAAAGATTCTTTAAGTTACAACCAGTCTTTTAAAACTTTTATTGACCAATGAACGGATAAACAAGATTTGGTACATACATACATTGGAATGTTATTCAGCCTTAAAGAGAAAGGAAATGCTGACACATACTACAACATATATGAACTTTGAAGTGATATAAGCCAGCCACAAAAAGACAAGATATTGGTATGATTCCACTATTTACATGAGGTCCCTGGAGTAGCCAAATTCATAGAGACAGTAGAATGTTGGTTGCCTAGGGGAATGGGAGTTATTGTTTAGTGGGGGGTGTTTAGCTGAAGAGGAAAACGTTATGATGGATGGTGGAGATGGTTGTTCAACAATGTGAATGTACTTAATGCCACAGAACTGGACATTTAAATATGGCTAAAATGGTAGTGTGTTATGTATAATTAACCACAATTTTATTTCTATTTAATCCTCACTCGAGGATATATTTCCACTTTTGTCAGATTGAGTGGGAGGGAGAGAGAGGAAAAGAGGGAGAGAGATAGAAACATTGATGGGAGAGAACATCGACTGGCAGCCTTATGCATGCCCCCCACTGGCGATTTGGCCCACAACCTGGGCATGTGCCCTGACTGGGAATCAAACCAGTGACCTCTTGGTGCATGTGTCGATGCTCAACCACTGAGCCACACCAGCCGGGCACAAATTCGTATATTTTTAAGGTATCTTTTTTAGTTCATCTGAAATTGAACTAAAAGAGTAACTTCATAGTTTAAGGAAGTAAGTTCTCACAGGCATTATAGGGTAAAATTTGCCTAAGACTGGCTTTTAGGTAAACTGGTTTATCTTGCCTTTAAGTGCTGTAGGCCCAAGATGAATAGTTTTGTTTTTGCTTTTTTAAACTAAGCTGAAATTATTGAGAAAGCTTACATTAATATGGTTCTCTTAGCTCACTAAAGTAATTAAAAGAAACAGCTCTCAAATTCAGAATCAGACTTAAACGAAGACACACCTATTGTTGAGCAATTAGTATAGTGATGGAAAGGAAAGGAATATTTTTATAAAGAAGGGATTATTTTCTGTTGAGTTTTGTTAGATCTGTCCCACCCTTCCCAGGGATAGGCTGTGAGAAGTTCCTGTAAAAACCAATGCAGGGAAATAAACTTCAGAGCTGGGGGTTGGGGGGCGGGGGGGGGGGGGGGAAGCTGAAATTAACATGACATAGCTTTTTAAAATACTGTATCTTCTTTGCACTCTACTTGATGAATTTTAAAGGGCTACAAGCCCACAGGAATTGGCCTGCTACAACATCTTTGAAATTTGATTCTTTTGCCATTTCCTATCTTGTCCTTTTCTCTGAGCAGAGAGGGAAGTGTATCAAATCTGTTTTAGAAGGATACAACTGGCAGCAGCATAAGAGGATGGATTGGGGTGGGGAAATAATGGAGATGGGAATGCTAAAGAGGAGAGATGCATTTTAGAAAAGGACAGTGGCACCTAGATATCTAGTTGTATAATTTTCTCTGTAAACTTAATCAAGTTATTGAACCAGTCTAGCCCAAGATTGTCTGTCATTTGAAGTTAATACCTATCTGGCAAGGTTAGTGTAAAGATTAGTATTAATGCACATAAAGCTTCTTAGTATCATGTTGGGTGTAAAATCGGAACTCTTTAGATTTAGCAAGACAATTTAAGTATTCCCCTTAAGATTCCCTAAAGCTGCACTCATTTGCTCACTGGTTGAGCAACAAAAATGATGGGCATTGGGAGAAAAGTGATAAGAGAGTATTTTGGTCTAAACAGGATCCGGAGTATGTTTTGTGGCTCAGTGTTGTTTAACTTGTTTTAATGTGACAATTGCCACCTTGCTGAAGAGTCAGTCAGGCACACTCAAGGGTGGTTCTTTTTGGGTCTCTTCATTCCAGACATCATTCATATTCACATCCCCAATATGCATGTATTATAGTATAGCATATTTGTCATTTGTCCTCACATTACTTAGGCCCTACCAGTTAAACACTGATGAAAAAGTGTTATTTAACCAATCAAATTTATTGGGTACTGACAATAGGCAAGGATAGGATATGAAGAAAATATGAATAAAATCTAAGATCCCTGACCACAAGTAGTTCAAAGGGACTGTGTGTGCTCATCTATTTCCAGCATTTATTCTGTAGTTTATACTTAGCACTTGTTTCTGGAATGATCAACCAATAATACACTGCAGTAGAAAAGATGTATAATATTTTATTGTGTGATAAATGCTATAATTCTGTGGTAGAATTAAAAAGCAAACAAAAAGCCCTGGCCAGTTTGGCTCAGCAGTTAGAGCATTGGCCTGCGGACTGAAGGGTCTTGGGTTCGATTCTTGGTTAAGGGCACATACCTGGGTTGCAGGGTCGTGTGGGAGACAAGCAATCAATCTGTCTTTCTCACATCGATGTCACCCCCCCACACTCCCTTCCACTCTATCGAAAAATCAATGGAAAAATATCCTAGGATGAGGATTAATAATAAATAAATAAATAAATAAATAAATAAATAAAATAAGCAAATGAAAGCCTTAGGAACCCTAGACAGAAATAAGGAATATTGCAGAGGGAAATGGGGAGGTTGAATGTTTGATTGTATCACCAGATTGCTGGTAGGGGAGAAGGACTAACTGGGAAAGTAAAGATACAGTCCTAGCTTAGCCAACAGCATGAGCAAAGTCTTGAAAGCATAAAAAAATGCATGACCAATGTAGTGAGTTGTCTGATATGGTTTGATAGAAGGAGTTAAGACTAGAATGATAAATTGGCTCCAGATTTTGAAGAACTAATGATATAAAAGTTTGGATTTTTTTTTCTGTTTTTGGGTCAGGAGCAATCAAAAGTTTTGAGGAAGGGGTGGGATAGGTGATTTAGATAGATGGGTTAGAGCGTCAGCCTGTGGACCAAAGAATTGTGAGTTCGATTCTAGTCAAGGACACGGGCCTCAGTTGCAGTTTGGTCCCTGGCCCTTGTCAGGGTCCTGTGGGAGGCAACCAATTGATGTGTCTCTCTCACATGATGTTTCTCTCTCTCTCCCCCTCCCTCCCTCCCTCTTCCTCCCACTCTATCTGAAGATGAATGGAAAAAGTATCCTAGGGTGAGGATTAAAAAAAAAAAAAAAAAAAAGAATGGGGAGAAGAAAAGGAACCTAAATGCCCGCTGAGAAAAGGTAGTCAGAGGTAGAAAATGGAAGCAAAAAGAGTTTCAGAATAAGAAAATGGTCAGCATTTTCATTTATTTCAGCTGGTAGAAGTAAGATGAGAAGTGGAAAGAATTCTTTAGGTTTTGAAATTGCATTGCTGATTTTTAGAAGAGGTTCCTGAGGGTGAGAGATGGGGTGGGGCAGATTTTTGAGAGGGACTGCTCAGTGTGAGTGGGAATCCCTGTGAAGTGGATAGAGCTGGAGGCAGTTAATGCTACTCTTTCAGGCAGAAAGAGTTTCAAGAAAACCAAGGGAATAAAGATGAACCAGAGCCCTGGACTAGAGGCTGGACTAGCACCGTTTATTTGTCTCAAGCATGTCAAGTTCAGTTACCAATACCACTCACACCTCTTTTATCAAATCAAGTAGGTCACTTAGTGGGAGGTGCTTTTTGCCTCTGCTAATTGCACACTAGCAAACCCATGCCACTGCCAGTTCACTTTATGTTACTGCTCTGAATGGTGACAATAACTTTGAAACAACACAGATATTCAGTAGTACTTTGTCCAAAAATAAATACTACAGTTGTCCCTGCCACTTCCCGCCTGGACTTGTGCGGCTTCACTCTATCGCGGTTCTTTCAAAAAAGCCGCGAAAGTCCAGGCGGGAAATGGCGAGGGACGACTGCATAGAAATAAAGAATACTACTTCGCGGAAATTCATTTATCGCGATAGAGTCTGGGACTGATTAACCGTGATAAATGAGGGCTGGCTGTAAATTAATTCAAGTTTTTAAAACCTAAACACTGATTATCCAGGAATTGACTGCTTTCAAGGGTGTGTAAGAACCTTTACCAGCTGGGTCTGTAGTGTTTTAGGGGAGATTGAAAATGAAATTGAATCTTCATTTGGCAAGATCGGAGTGCATTATTCACCGTGATTTTTACAGAAGTTGGGTGTAAAATTGTCACTTATGGCATAGACCATTGAATTTGGGCAAAAGTTTGTAAGGAATTTTGATATCATGAGACTCTGTTTTCAATCAGAAAATTCCTGTAGTGATCTTTTATATGTCAATACAGATAAAAGTAACAAAAGGATGAAGTAATGAGAAGTATAACATAATTGAACTTTTAGGTTTGATGCAGGAGACTGCATAATTAAAATTACCTATTGTTTTAAGTGACTTGATATATTAAAGATATAGAGAAGAAAACATTTCTGAATTTGCACTCACCAACCTAGCCCTTTTGGTAAATGGACATGTTATAAGGGTCTAGGCTCATCACTTGTATTAAAAGAAAGAAACAAACTGTGAGTATCTACCACATCCCAGGGTATTCATGTGTATATTATCTTATTTAAAATGGGATACAAATCCTTACATGGTCTACCTTACAGAATTGTTAGGATGATAAAATGAGATGTGTGTACATTTTGGTAATCTGTAGAATATTATACAAAGATATGACGTTTTTATTAATTTAAAGCATACTTTTGCATTTATTTAGATATAAACAAATTAGAATGTGGAATTAGGAAAGCTATATATTTTTGCCCTAATATGTGTTTCTAAATTGAAGTTGCTACTTGTTAATTATTTTAAAATTGGAAGTTACTTTTTTTTTTTCTTGTCTTCACCCCAGGACATTTTTGCACTTTATCTTGAGATATAGAGTGGGAGGGAGAGAAGGAGGAAGAGAGAGAGAGAAACATCGATGTGAGAGAGACACCACGAGTGGTCGCCACCCACATGACCCAAACCGGGGCCAGGGACATACTGCAACCAAGGCACGTGCCCTTAGCGGGAACCGAACCTGTGCCTCTCTGGTCTGTGGGCCGACGCTCTAACCGCTGAGCCAAACTGGCCAGGGCTAGAAGTTACTTTTTAAAAGCTCTAAGTATTTGTGCTTATAATTTTCTGTGTGTATTAGTAAATGATATATATATATATTCCTTGGTAAGTTTTATAATGGCTTTATGCGATAGATAATACACCATTTTCACTATGGAAACTGAGGCTCAGTGTGACCAAACTCACACTATTGGTAAGTAGTAGAACCAATATTTTAACTTGAGTTTTTCCCAACTCATAGTTCCATGCTTCACCATCACAAATATGACTTTTTTTTTTTTTTTTTTTTTTAATCCTCACTTGAGGACATTTTTTCATTTTTTGTCCAGATAGAGTGGGAGGGAGAGAGAGGAAGAGAGAGAGAGAGAAACATCGATGTGAAAGGGACACATCGAGTGGCTGCCACCCGCACGACCAACCAGGGCCGGGGACAAACTGCAACCGAAGTACATGCCCTTAGCGGGAACCGAACCCGGGTCTCTCTGGACCGCAGGCCGACGCTCTAACCGCTGAGCCAAACCGGCCAGGGCACAAATATGACTTTTTTAATTTTTCAATTCTCACCTGAGGACATGTTTCTATTTTTTTGAGAGAGAGAGAGAGAGAGAGAAAGAAATAGAAGAGAAAAGGGAAGGGAAGGGAAAAACAAAAACATCAATCAGTTGCCTCTTGCATGCACCCCAACCAGGGATTGAACCTGCAACCTTTTGGTGTATGGGACAATGCTCCAACCTACTGACCCACCAGGCCAGGGCACAATTATGATTTCTTATTGTCAGTCTATAAAAGATTGTCTTCCTTTTTCATTGGGTGGCTCCTCCTTTTCTTTTTCATCTTTATTTGTCATTTATCCTATTTCTTTAGCAAATATTTGGACACCTACTATGTGCCAGGCATTGTTGCAGGTGTTAGGGACACAGCATTTAATGAAACACAAAAATACCTGCCCTCATGGAGCTTGGGTTTTAGTTTACCTGATACTTAAAAACAGATGATTAAGCCCTGGCCAGTGTGGCTGGGTTGGTTGGCATCATCCTGTGCAACTGAAAGTTTTCTGGTTCAATTCTTAGGGCTCATGACTGGGTTGTGGGCTCCATCCACAGTTAGGGGCATGCAGGAGGCAGCTGATCAATGTTTCACTCTCACATTGATGTTTCTCTCTCCCTCTCCCTTCCTCTCTCTCTAAATATTAATTTAAAAAAATCTTTTTTAAAAAACATGATTAAAATGTAAAGTGTGTCAAAAGGTAATAGGTAATATGGAGAAAGATAGGAAGAGGGATGGCAGTATATGGGGAGGAATCTTGTACTTCTTTGTCCATGAGAAATTAGAATTGCAGTCTGAAGAATGAAGAATTAGAGTAGAGGGCTTCTTGTGGTAACTGGTACAAGTAGTTAGGATTAAAAACAAAGCAAAATTAGCCCTTACGGTCTCAAGATAGAGGTTGTGAATACTCTAAAAGTTTGCCAGGAGTACACCATGTTCTGGGGCAAATTTTCATTGTAGAAGCGAGGCAAGGGTGGTCTAATTCAGAGCCCTTGGAGCTCCTGGACTCCCTCTTCACTTCTGCCCGTGGAGGCCAGAGAAGGGGAGTTTTATTGTATAACTTATCCAGTATTGGTTAGTGTTTTGATAGGCCTCATTTCCACTTCTGTTGCTTTCAGGTGCCAAAACAAACAGTAAAATATCTTATAAAGTCTATTTTCTGGTCACCTCTTCAAAGAGAATAGGTTGAACTTTGAGCCTTCCAAATCTTCTCAGTTTCATAGTGTAAATACTGAAGTATGTTATTTTTGAGTCTAGCGTATTATACAGAGTTGTCAGTATCTCTGAGGTCATTGCTTTAGAGGACTTTCCCAGGCCCTCTGCTATCATACTGTTAGTCACATTTTTTACAATGGATAAAAGATTGGTTAAACATGAAAACTTGACCTAAAGTATACATTTAAAAAAAGATAAAGACCTTTGCCTAATACTGAGTGTTTGGTGCAGGGCCCAGATTTGTGGCATTGGGAAGGCATCATAATCTAATGGAAAGATCATACTCTGGAATCACAGATAACTGGGTTCAGACTTTGGTTTTCACTCTAACCAGTTACATTACTACCATTACCTTATATAAGTTATACCATCTCTTTTTTTTATCCTCACCCGAGGACATTTTTGCATTTATCTTCAGATAGAGCGGGAGGAGAGAGGGAGGAAGAGAGAGAGAAACATTGATGTGAGAGAGACACATCGAGTGGTTGCCACCCACATGACCCCAGCCAGGCCGGGGACAAACTGCAACCGAGGTACGCTCCCTTGGCGGGAACCAAACCCGGGACCCTCTGGTCCGCGGGCCGACACTCTAACTGTTGAGCCAAACCGGCCGGGGCTATACCATCTCTTTAAGCCTCAATTTCCTCATCTATGAAATAGATGTGTGATGATTAAAGAGACATTCACTAGCAAATTATAATACAGCATAATAGACACTATGAAAAATGTAAAATGTGCCCTGGCTGTTTTGGCTCAGCAGTTAAGAGTGTTAGCCCACAGACCAAAGAGTCTCGGGTTTGATTCCGGTCAATGGCACCAATGGCACATTTCTCTGATGCGGTTCAGCCCTGGCCCTGGTTTTTTTTAAAAAATGTAAAATGCTACATGGGAACAGAAATAAAGCAAGTAATCCATTTGGCTCTGGGGTGAAAATGGGCAGGTTACTAGGAAAGGGAGGGTTAGATCATGAATGATGAGTTGGAGTTGATGGAGCATAGAAGCAAGGAAAACACTTTAGGAAGAGGATACTATGAGTGCAGATATGTGGAGGTATTAAAGTACAGATGCTTTGCCCTGGCCAGTTTTGCTCAATGGTTGGAGCAGCCCATGGACCAAAGGGTGGAGGGCCCAATTCCAGTCAAGGGCACTTACCTGGGTTGCAGGTTCGATCCCCAGCCCCAGTCAGGGTCATGCAGAAGGCAACCAATTTATGGTGTCTCTCTCTCATCAATGTTTCTCTCTTTTCCCCTCCTTCTCTCCCTCTCACTTTCTCTAAAAAATCAATGGAAAAATATCCTCAGGTGAGGATTACCAAAAATAAATAAAAAATAAAGTACAAGTGCTTCTTGACTTATGATGGGGTTATGTCCTGATAAACCCAAATGTCATAATTCGAAGATGCATTTAATACACCTAACCTATTGAACATCATAGCTTAGCCCAGAACTCTTACATTAGCCTACTTTTGGGCAAAATGATCTAACACAGAGCCTATTTTATGATAGATAAAGTGTTGAGTATCTCATGTAATTTATTATTTGTATCGCTTTCATACCATCATAAAGTTGTACCATCGTAACTCAGGGACTGTGTATATATCCTTAATAAAGACATTACCTCCTCTAATATGTTTCTTAACGCCATGTCTGAGCCCCTCTCCCAACCTGTTCCCTAGCTTTTTGTTTTCTGTTGTTTTTACCCTAAATCAGTACCTATTAACCTGTGCAGTTTGCCTCTGTTCTCAACTAAACTTATAAATTCCCTTTGGGCAAAAATCTCTTGTTTACTGTATTTTGTTCTTTATACACTAGACACTTAGTAAGTATTCATTGAATGGATGAAGCAAAACTACATTTTAGAAAAAGTTTTCAAAAGTACATTGTGGAGCATTCTGAATGCCACACTGCATTTAGATTTAGTCCAATGAAATGTAGTGCTGTGATCATCTTTAATCAAGGAAATTAGTTTAACTAGAAAGCAGCAAGGAATTCAGGATTAGAGCCTTAATTATAGCTTGTTAAATGACCTTTTCTTGGAGTTGCCATTTCTTTATTTAATATTTATGATTTCTAACTTTTCTTCCAACTATAATCAGGGATTATGTGATTCATGCTGCCAGGCGGTTATCTAGGTGAGAGACTTTGAAGAGAAAATAGTGCTTGGCATATGGTATATGTTCTATAAATATATGCTCAATTAAAAGTCCAAGGAATAAATCAGAATTTCTTAATTGGAGATATTAAACAGACTCTCAGAACCTTTAGTTCTTAGAGGTACAAGATGAGCATAGAGCCAGAGCTACTCACACTAACTGGTTCAAGTTCTCTGACTATAACATTGTATTGTTTGTTCTGTTGCTATTTTGGCAACCAAATGGGAACATTGCCACAAGGTGTGCAGAAACAGGTTTTTAAATGGTAGATGAGTTTGAGTTTTATTCCAGGAGTCAATAACTAATTGAATTTTCATAAGTGATACATTTTTATACTTCTTAACTGGGAGTTTTTGGCTTGAAACATTTTTATTGGTAATGTTCATATTGAGTTGAGTTCTAAGAAACTATGAGATGGGAAGATTGAGTTTTTAATGGACTTCTGATTTCTTGCTATATCAGGTGTTTCCCAACTGTAGAATTTATGATTGCTTTGCCTTGAATTTATTTCTCTTGGGTGTTAATGTGACATTTTCTTTCTTAAAAACATATGTTAGTATTTAAATTTAAGTATCAATAATGTTAGGAAAGCCTTAGTGATTGACCTTAGTGCTTTCAATATCACCTGTGTGTACAGCTTTATAAATTAAGGGACAGAAAAAGGAAATTTAGTACTTTTATAATTTTTAAAGGCCAAGAATAGAGTTGCATCGTATGCCAAATAAATTACTGTAGGTAGACAAAGTTGTTCTCAAGGGAATGGGTTTTATTTATTTGAAATCTGAAATATTTCAGCTCTGAATAACATCAAATTCCCTTATTATCTGGAATAGAAAACCTAAACTGTAAGTGGTGAAAGTCTTGGGAAAATATTTTGGAACTGGTTTTTTTTAAAGTTTTTCCATATGTACTTTGTAAGAATGAGAGCATAATTGAATATCTGGCAGACATTCTATATGAGTATCTTTATGGTTTTTGTTTTTCAGGCATTTTAAAAATATTTAATCATTCATGAGTTGAGCTTCATTTTCTTGAGTCATGGATGACAAGGCTTCTGTTGGAAAAATCAGTGTCTCCTCAGACTCAGTGTCCACTCTTAATAGTGAAGATTTTGTCTTGGTTTCCAGGCAAGGAGATGAGACACCATCTACAAATAATGGAAGTGATGACGAGAAAACAGGACTCAAGGTAAAACTCCATAACCTAAGTTTCTTTTGCTTAGCCTTGCTAAGCCCGTTGCAAAACTCGGCCCTAATGGGAAGGTACATGGACTGTAAGTGAGAACGTAGAAATAACATCCTTTCTTTTTAATGTTAAAAAGTTTTATTTACAACTAGAGATAGTGACAAATTTATATTTGATTAAGGATATTTAATTTGATTGCTTCTAAACTTCTGTTAATCCTGTCAAAATTAGTGGTCATAGTATAAACATTCGTCATTTTAGTGTTGTTTTCCCTTTCCCATTGAATTAGAGGTGATTGTTTGGGTGTGTGTAGTGTAAGGGCAGTGGCAGGTCAGCAATGCTATTTATAAAAACCTAGGATTATTGAAATGGAACTTTAATTTCTTGGCTTTGGCCTCTTCTGTTTGTTTATATTTTCTCAAAGAACTATCACTTCTTTTCCCATACTCTGTTATTGTTTTGCTTTTTATGGATATAAATAAAAACAGTTTATCTGTGATCGTCATTTAAAATGTAAGTAGCTTTGCCCAGCCGGTGTGCTCAGTGGGTTGAGCATTGTCCCATGGACTGAGAGGTCCTGGTTCGATTCCTGGTCCACGGCACATGTCCAGGTTGTGGACTTGATCCCCAGTAGCGGGCGTGCAACAGGCAGCCGATCGATGTTTCTCTCTCTAAAAAATCAATTAAAAAATTAAAATGTAAGTAGCTTTAAAAATATTTTGATTCCTGTTTACATCTTTTCATTCAACAAGTCTTTATTGAGTGTCAACTGTTGCCAAGTACTATTCTAAATACTCAGATTATAGCAGTGAATAGGACGGGTAAAATCCTGTGTCCTCCAACAGCTTTTTTATTAATGGGGGAAACAGACTCTAAGCAAGTAAGAAAATGAATGTTAGTAAATTTAGGTGCTGTGAAGAAAATCAGAATGGGCTACATGGATAAAGAGTGAAGGGTCAGCCCTGGCTGGTTTGGCTCAGCGGTTAGAGCGTCGGCCTGCGGTCCAGAGAGACCTGGGTTCGGTTCCTGCTAAGGGCATGTACTTCGGTTGCAGTTTGTCCCCGGCCCTGGTTGGTTGTGCGGGTGGCAGCCACTCGATGTGTCACTTTCACGTCGATGTTTCTCTCTCTCTTCCTCTCTCTCCCTCCCACTCTATCTGAACAAAAAAAAAAAAAGAGTGAAGGGTCAGGTACTATTTTAGAGAATGTCTTGAAATGATATGTGAGCAGAGACCTGAATGAAATGAAGAAGAAGGTCATGGAGGAATCTGGGAAAAGAGTTTCCCACAGGGAACAGAAGACAGAAAGACCCTGAGGAGGGTCCCCCTTACTAGGACAGAGATAGAACAGAATGAATAAAGTAGACAAAGTGTGTCAAGGATGAGATCCAATAATGGTAGGTAGGGTCTAGATTATATAGAACTTTTTAGAGCTTTAGAAATTTGGACTTTTTTACGAATGTGAAGGGAATTTTTGGAGAGTTTTGAATGGGGCATGATCTACTTTACATTTTTAAAAAGCTCACTGGTTGAGATACTTGCAGTATGACTACGTGAGGATTTCTGTGGACCTGCTCCCCAGCAAAACTGGTGACAGTTATTAAAAAAACAACCAAGGAAAGTCTATGGAAATGTTCTTTTTTTTTTGTCCTCACCCGAGGATATTTTTCCATTTATCTTCAGATAGAGATGGAGGGAGGGAGAGGGGGAGAGAGAAAGAAACAAACATCAACGTGAGAGGGACACATTGACTGGTTGCCTCCCGCACGACCCTGGCCAGGGCTAGGGACGAACCACACCTGAAGTACGTGCCCTTGGCCAGAATCGAACCCGCGAGCCAAACCGGCCAGGGCTGGAAATGTTCTAAAGGACATACTGCAAATGAAGAAACACTTATTCAAGGAAAATTACTAAAATTTGGTAAAGAATCTGTGGTATTTGAACAAAGACCCATTTTGTTTTCCTCCTCTGTCCCAGCCAAACAACATGATAACTCCATTCCAGGTTGGTGTAGTCAAGAAGACAAGGTTCTCTCTCCCTGCCAGCTCACAGTCACAGGACTATCTTACAGGAAAGAGCAGGACTACAGCATTTCTCACCCTGCCTCCAGCTACATTTTGCTGGTCAAGTGTGACTCAGTGATGGGGGTTCCCTTTTTTTCCTCAGCCGTTACTCTTGGCATGGAGGCTATACTTTGGGCATAGTGCTGCTGAGTATACTGGGAATCCAGGAGCCTGATTGCTCTTGTCTTGACTCTGGCACATAAGGTTCCACACCACTAGAGTCAAGCCAAAGAATTTGAGACTACTGTATCATCTCCCATACCCACCAAGTGCTCAGCTTCTGAAGATGAGGTATCACTCAGAGAGATGCATGCCATTGTCTGCACTATCAACCTTATAGCTGTGGCTCAGAGGTTTTGCCTGTAGTGAGAAAGAGGCCATAAAACAGCTCCTAATCTCTTCCTCAACTGACTGACTTTATTCACAGAGTGTGGGGATGTTCAAGCCTAAGGGTACTCTCAAAAAACAGAGATTATAGTGAAAGGTAATTGGGAGGAGATTTGTAGATTGATTGAACATATAGGTTTAACTGTAGGATTGCTGGGAGAAGACCACCTAGGATCAGAACAAAATTCAAACACTGACTTCTGGAGCTCTCCCTTGAAAGTAACCTCAATTTGGTATGTTCTGTGGAGGAGTTTATATCCGAGTGTCTTGTTGAAAACTATAGAGTAGCCAGCCACGGTAACTGGAGTTTATCGTCTAGGTGCGGTCAGAGAAGACGACAGAGTGCCTTTTGAAAACTACTCTCATCCCAGGATGATTGTAGGGAAATCCTAATCTGAGCCCCCAGAGGAGCAACATCAGGGGCTTAAAACTATGGGAATTGGGAGAATAGAATTTACTAAAATAAGCCAGCCAGTCATTAAAGAAATAAGCAAGCATAAAAAATACCAAGAGTAGAAAGACCAATACTGAGAATTGGTACAATATATTACCTAAAATTTCTAGTTTCCACCAAAAATAATTGTGAGAAATGCAAAGAAACAAAATATAAACCATGCATCATAAAAAAAAGTCAGCATATACAGCTTGTGATACTTACATGTTGGATTTATATGCAAACTCTTGAAAGTAGCCATTATTAATATGATCAATGAACTGAAATAAATCATGCTTAAAGAAATAAAGGAAAGTACAGTGGCAGTATCAAATTAAATGAAGACTATCATTAAGGAGCTAGAAATTACAAAAAAAGAAACAACTGGCAGTTTTGAATGGAAAGGCACAAAAACTGAAATGAAACATTCACTAGACCCCCTGGCCTGTGTGGCTCAGTAGATAGAGCATTGGCCTGTGCACCAAGGGGTTTCAGGTTCAATTCCCAGTCAAGGGCACGTGCCTGGTTTGCAGGTTCGATCCCCTACAGGGTTGGGGTCGCATGTTGGAGGCAACCAATCAATGTTTCTCTCTCTCTCTCTTTCTGTATCCCTCCCTCTCTCCCGTTCACTCTCCTAAAACTAACTAAATAAGTAAATAAATGGAAAAAATATCCCCAGGTGAGGATTAACAAACACAGAAAGAAAACACTAGAGAGGCTCAACAGTAATTTTTCAACTGGCAAAAGAAAGAGTTAACAGAAGATGATGTCATCAAAATAGCAGTACAGTAGTTTTCTACCATTCTGCCCTCAAAGAACACTGATTAAGATACTCACAGATGATATTCTCTCTCTCCCATTTTTTTCGTGTGGGAGGCAACCAAAATTTTTGGCAGCCTTGCTTTAGCAAGGCGGATTTGAAAAGAAAAAAGAAGATACTCACAGATGAGAGTACCTTTGTGGAAGTCCAGGAGTCCAGCAGAGAAGTTCCAGCACAGTGCTAGAGTATAAAACATCCTAGGTTGAACTCATTGAAGACAATCAAAGGAGTAGTTTCACTTCACCTGTGTCACCCCTACCCCAAAGTGACACAACTCAGTGCCAAGAGAGACTTACTCCGATTGTGATTTCTTTCACAGGGAAAAGTAAGAGTGTATGATTGAGCACCTGGCTTCCCCAGCTGTGTGAGACACTCCTAGAGAGGCCCATTCTTTTCTCATCTAGAATACTGAGTTTTGAAATGCATGACCTGGGGGCAGACAGTTGTTATGCGAGAACAGCAGCCAGGGTAGGAATGGAATATATTCTGGATCTTATTAACTGCTTTAGAGAATTCATCAGGGAGTCTACCCATGAGCCACTGTGTATGCCTTCCTGCTGATCCCCACAACTGACCCATGAGTACCTCCAAGTTTTGTCATCGTCCCCCCCCCCCCCCGTGGCTGCCTCCTGTGCATGCCCCTGAGGGCAAGAATGCAAGAATGGTGAGCCTTGGCAGATGGCTAGTGAGCATGCCCAGGAAGTCAACCTGGTTCTGCAAGATTGAGAGAAGCCACATACTTGTGCACTCATCACCATCTTAGGGAAAGCAAATGCAATAGAGAGCATCAGCAACAGACTGGATCAAGCAGAAGAAAGTACTGTGAAGTAGAAGACCATTTGAAGTTACCTAATCTGAGAACAAAGATAAACATTTTTTAAAAATTTATCTGTATTGTTGAAAGTATTACAGATGTCCCCTTTTTCCAAAGATTTAAAAAACGTAAAGAAAGTCCACGTGAGTGATTGCATACCATTAAAATAATTTATTTTTTTTGAATTCCAGAAGGAGAAGAAAGGGAGAAATGGGTACAAAGCTTATTTGGAGACATAATTATCTGAGAACTTCACAAATTTGGGGAAAGATTTGGATATCCAAGTTTATGAAGCTTATAGGGTTCCCCCCAAATTTTGACCCAAAGAGATCCTCTCTAAGACACATTATCATAAAACTGTATAAAATCAAAGAAAAATATTGTTTAAAGCAGCAAGAGAGAAAAAAATCTCACATTACAGAGAATGCCCATAAGGTGATAAGCAGATTTCTCAGCAGAAATCTAGCAGGCCAGAAGTGATTGAGATGATATGTTCAAAGTACTAAAAGAAAAAAACCCACCAACCAAGCATCCTTTCTTCAGCAAGGCTGTTCTTCAGAAATGAAGTGGGGAGAGAGATTTGGAAATCAAAGTTGAGGCAGTTAATCTTCATTAGACCTTACAGGAAATGGTGAAAAGAGTTCTTCAACCTCAAATGTAAGGACACTAACTATAGTCATGCTCACTGATTACATCTCATGTAGACATCGACATAAGGATAGGCATATGATCATTGGAATACATTTGAGAGTTAAGAAAAAGAAGCTTGTTTCTGTGGTCAACTGATTAAATGGTACTAATACCTTTTAATTGACTATGATTTTTCCTACCCTAACAAATTGTACCAGGACAACTGGATAGCCACATTCAAAAGAATGAAGTTGTAGCCTTACCTAAAACCATATTTTAAAATTAGCTCAGAATGAATGAAAGACTTCAGGATAAGAGCTAAAATTATAAAACCTTTAAAAGAAAACATAAGGGTAAGTTTTCATGACTTTAGATTTGCAGTGAGTTCTTCGATATCACATCAAAATTACAAGCAACAAAGGAAAAAATACATAAAAATGGACTGCATCAATATTAACATCTTTTCTGTTGCAAAGGATACTATCAAAGTGAAAAAATAACCCACAGAATGAGAGGAGATATTTGCATATCATAAGGTAATTTTATTTAGGATATATAAAGATCTATATAGACAACCTAAATGTTTTATCAACTACTAAATGGAAAAATAAAATGTGGTATACATGGAGTATTTTTGGTTATAAAAAGGAATGAAGTACTGATACATGCTACAGCATAGATGAAACTTGAAGACATTATGTTTAAGTGACAAGGCATAAAAGACCACAGTTGACCCTTGAATAACATGATTTTCAACTACATAGGCCTACTTATATATGGATTCTGCCCCTCCCCCCAATAAATAATACAGTTGGCCCTCTGTATCCTCAGGTTTCAACCAACCACAGTTCAAACAGTATTTTTGATCTGTGGTTGGGAATCCATGGACGTGGAGAGATGACTGTATGCCATTTTATATAAGAGACTTGAGCATCCACGGATTTTGGTATCTGTGGAGGGGTCCTGGAACCAACCCCTGCAGATACTGAGGGACGACTATAGTTAAGTTTAAGTCCAGCGTTATACATGAATTTTCAACTGCACAGGGCATCCACCTTAGCCCCCACATTGTTCAAAGGCCAACTGTATGTGGCTCCATCAATATGAAGTAATGTAGAATTAGCCAGATCTTTAGAGGCAAAAGGTAGATTAGTGGTTGCTCAGTGCTGGAGGTACTGCGGGAATAGGGAGTTAAAACCTAAGGGGATATAGTGTTTCTTTTTGAGGTGATTAAAATATTTTAAAATTTATTTTGGTGGTGATTGTACATTTCTGTGAATATACTCAAAACCATAGTATATCCACTTGAAATGGGTAAATTGTATATGAATTGTATCCGGTGGCTCTATGGAGAATTGGCAGTAAAGGGCAAGGCTGGTAGCAAGAAGAGCAGATAGGAGGCTGCTTTAGTCATAAAAGGGAGAGATAATGTTGGCTTGGACCAGAGGTGAGTATATTCTGGTTTAGGATATATTTTCAAGGTAGAGCTGATTGGTATTTGGGTGGGCAAATTAGATGTGGGATTTGAGGCAGAGAGAGAAGTACACAGTAATTCCTAGATTTGGGCCTGAGCTGGTAGGTATATGGTAGTGTAGTGCCACTTACTGAGATGGGAAAGAGATAGATAGACCAGGATTGGGCAGGGGAGTCACAATTCCAGTTTAGGACATACTAAATTTGAGATGACTACCAGATGCCTATTTCCAGATGTTATGTAGTTAGTTGGATGTATGAGATTGATGCTTAGGAGAGATTGTGGCTGCCATCGACAGTATATAGATGGTATTAAAAGCTATAGGATTAGGTGAGATTACCATAGACTCTATGGTATAGAGTGAGTATAGATAATGAGATGAACAATAAGAGTTGATTCTTGGGGTACGTTAGTATTTAGAGACTGAGATAAAGAGAAACCAGCAGAGAAGGCTGAGAAGAAATAACTAGTGAGGTATAAGGAAAACTAGGAGATTGGAATGCTTTGGAAATTAAATGAAAGTGTTTCAAGAAAGTGGGAGTAACCAGGTATGTTCATATCTGCTGAGAGGTTGCTTAAGTGGTGACTGAAAAATGATAAGATAAAAAGCCTTGGTAATCCTTAAGAAGATAGGTTTTTTTGTTTGTTTGTTTGTTTTTAAATGGAAACCAGAGGATATCAAACATTATTTCAATTTTTTTATTTATTGGTTTTAGAGAGGAAAGGAGAGAGGGAGAGGGAGAAATCGATTTGTTATTCTACTTATTTATGCATTCATTGGTTGATTCTTGTATGTGCCCTACCCAGGGATCGAACCCCCAACTTTGGTGTATCAGGATGACGCTCTAACCTACTGAGTTACCTGAGAAAATTGAGCACATTAGCACAATTAATGCGGGTTGGGTAGTAAATGGGAAGTAAGGAAGAAGTGGCAATAAGTATAGACCACCATTTTAAGGATTTTTGCTAAAAAAGAGCAGAAAATGGAGTGGTAGCTGTAGGATGATGTGGATTTCAGTGAGGGATTTTGTTTATACACTGATAAGAATTATTCACTAAAAAAGGGTGCATTTTTGCTACGAAAGAAGATCAAACTCCTTGATTAGATTAGGGAGAGGAGTTTCCTGTGCATAATGGGAGGGGTTAGCCCAGAAATAGTTTCTGGAATAGGAAGGAAGAGAGCATAAATGAGTGCAGATATGAATAGATTGATCTTCTCTTTTTGAATTGCTTCCACTTGAAGGTTTTTCTTGTGAATTTTTGAAGTACTATTTCACTTATTCTTCCTGTTTCTAATTTGATGAACCATTTATGCTAAATGGGAAGGACCCTCAGAGCTCCCTCAGAGTACTTTTTTCTTTCTTTCTCATCCATCTTATTTATCAAAAAGAGATACTTCTGTTCTTTAGACCAGGAAATTGAGCAATATGTTCTCAAAATTTAAAATGTTTTCTCTGTGTATTTTATTTCCATATAATTTCAGTATATCTATACAGTATACCATTTTTGTGTGTGTGAAGAACTGGTAAGTGAAGTAGTAATATAATTATTGTTAACTGTATGAATTGTGTCATCACAGGAAAGCATAAGAGGATTACTTCAAATTTGTTGCTCAGTTATGCTCACTCTTTTTGAAACTTTTTCAGCCACTGGTAGATTTTAAAATTGTATTGGATTTAGAAAATAAATTTAATAGGTCTGTCACTCTTCTATCCTGAAAGTGGTTTATTGAATGTTCAGGTGATAGCTAGTAATCTACTGAGTGTTGTTTTAAGCACTGAGGATAAGAACTCCCATTTTCAGAAGAGGATGACATAGAAAATCTCAAAATGCCAGTACAGAATACTTAGGAAAGCTATATGAAATATAACAAACACAAACACATTTTTAATTGCATAGCTGTATTCTTAAGAAAATAAAGAAAATCCCTGAAGAACAAAAGCCAAGAGGGGACTGAAAGTCAGAACAATACATATGAGCTGACATTGGACCTGCACTATTCTTTATAACCAGTGGACTTTGGTTTTGAGAATAGCTAAACTGGGAAATAGAGAACGCTTTGGGTTTTACATAGAGAGTAGTTGGAACTGAGATTTCCTTATAAAGCACCCTTAACGGCTACTCCTAACTGAAAGGGCGGGGGGGGGGGGGATCTGCGTATAGTCACAGGAAGAAAATAAGAAACCTTATATATCTTAGCTTGAATGCTGCTTTGGAGGAGAGTGTTGTTGAGAATTTGTACCCATAGGCTTGCTTTCATATATGTTTTGGGTTTGAGTTTACACTACGTGCATGTTCCTGGGTTGGTAATACTCGTGGGGCACCTCATAGAATCAATTGCAAAAGTACTCTGAAGGGACATACTTGCCACCAGACTGCATAGTATTCCCACACATAACCCTGATAAAGAATAGCACACATTTAAAAATTTACAAGCATATTGAAACAGCCCAAGTGTCCATCAATAGATGAATGGATAAAAAAAGCTTTGGTACATATACACAATGGAATACTATGTAGCTGTAAAAAAGAAAGATCTCTTATGCTTTGAGACGACATGGAGGGACCTGGAGAGTATTATGCTAAGTGAAATAAGCCAATAAGAGAAAGACAAATATCACATGATCTCACTTATTTGTGGGATATAATGAACAAAATAGGCTGATGAACAAAATAGACCCAGAGACACAGAAGTAGGATACAGACCGACAAATCTCAGAAGAGGGGGCGGGTGGAGGGAAGAGATAAACCAAAGAACTTATATATGTATAACCAATGGATATAGACAACAATCCGGGGCAGGGGTGGGAGGGGATGAGGAGGAGGTTGTCAATGGGGGGGAAAGGAGAAACATCTGTAAAAAAAATAAATTAATAAAAAATAAAAAAACAAAAAGGTGGAAAATAGGATAAAAAAATAGAATGGACATCATGGTCGACAAAAGATATTTGATGCTTTCCTTCACTAGTGTATGTTTAGAACATAAAGCATATATATATGATTATAATATATATTACATGCAACTATAAATATTTATATAACATACTTATATAACATATATATTTATATATGTATATAAACATATTACATGCAACTGTTTGCTTTTACTTCTCAGATAGATCGGAGAAGACTGATATTTTCAGAAAATTTTTGAAGGATCTGGAGTTTGTACCTCTTGATCAGTATTTTCAGTTTTTTGACTGAAGCCCAGAGTAAGCTATATATATGACCTATTACATTGTACATACACATAAAAAAGATTTCACAGAAATATACTTTTGCTATCTGTAATATTTAAATAAATATTTGAATAAAGTGTAATACACTTAAAAAAATTTACAAGCATATACAAAGGACAGTTCATCCTGAGCAAGAGACAGCAAACCCAAGCAAGATCGAACTCACCAAAATTCAGACATTTGAATTATTAGCTGTAACCTTAAGATAAGTATAATTTAAATTAAAGATTTAAAGAAAAATTTACAAACATTAGAAAAGGAAAAAATTAAAAGATCAAGCAAACTAAAAATAGAACTTCTACAAATGAAACTTAGAGCCAGTGAAATTAAAGGTGCAGCAGATGTGTTAAACACTAGAATAGACGTGGCTAAAGAGAGAATCAAATTCTTGAAAAGTGAATCTTAGGAAATTACCCAGAAAATAGCACTCTCTAAAGAATCAATAAAAACGTATTTTTAAAAATCTGAGAACTTTCCATAAAAATTCAGAACATGTTGTGTTTTCGCTGTTTGATTGCTCTGGTGTAAGAATCTTACACCTTTAGCTCTTAGCCAAAGACACTCTATAAATGTTAGTTGGGGTACATTGATCTAGTACTTCTTTTTTTTTTTTTTCCTCACCCGAGGACATTTTTTCATTTTTTGTTCAGATAGAGTGGGAAGGAGAGAGAGAAAGAGAGAGAGAGAGAGAAACATCGACATGAAAGGGACACATCGAGTGGCTGCCACCTGCACGACCAACCAGGGCCGGGGACAAACTGCAACCGAGGTACATGCCCTTAGCGGGAACCGAACCCGGGTCTCTCTGTACCACAGGCCGACACTCTAACCACTGAGCCAAACCGGCCAGGGCTTCTTTTTTTTTTTTTTAATTTATTAATTTATTTTTGTTACAGATGTTTCTCCTTTTTTCCCCATTGACACCCTCCTCCCCGACCCTCCACCCCTTCTGCAGCTTTGTTGTCCATGTCCATCAGTTATGCATACATGCGTATAAGTTCTGTGGTTTATCTCTTCCCTCCCCCCCACCCCTTCTTCTGAGGGTTGTCAGTCTGTACCCTACTTTCACATCTCTGGGTCTACCCTGTTCCCCAGACTGTTAGGTTTATTATATTCCACAAATGAGTGAGATCATGTGATATTTGTCTTTCTCTGCTTGGCTTTGATCTAGTACTTCTTAGGCGGACAGTTCAGTTAGAGAATTTTTAAAACTTTTTAATCTTCATAGATTTTTCTTGAAAAATCCAATTGACATTATTAAAGTTGCCAGGTTTTATTAAAATAGCAGATACAGGCTGGCCAGTGTGGCTCAGTGGATTGAACATCATCCCATTGACTTGAGAGGTCCTGGTTCAATTCCCAGTCAGGGCACATACCCAGGTTACGGCTCGATCCCCAGTAGGGAGCGTGCAGGAGGCAGCCAATTGATGTTTCTCTTTCACATCGATGTTTCTAGCTCTCTCTCCCTAAAAAATCAGTAAAAACATTTAAAAATAATAAAAAACAAAATAGCAGATACAGAAATTACTCCTTCTCACTTAGTTTTGTCTAAATTAATCTTCTGACCCAGTTTCTGATATTGTTTTTAGAATCAGGTAATCTTGTCCTCTGAAATGCTGAGCTTTTATTTTTCAAGCAAAGTTATTAAACCATGAACACACAGTTGAACTAAGGGATCAGGGTGATGGTGGGGAAGACATATAAGTAAATATGGCATCATGATAAAATTCATCAAGTGCTAGAATATAGGTATGGTAAGAATTATATGGGGACATAATTGTTGCCTAAAGAAGAAAAGAAAGGTTTCATAAAATAGGGAGCAATTCGGCAAAGCCTTAAAGAATAATTTCTCAAAGAAGTGAGTCTTTGACATGTGGAAAGATCAAAGGCTTTAAAGGGCCTGGAGTTAGGACCTCTGCTTCTAGTAGAATTATATGTACTTGCTTTTCTTTTTCTCCCAAGATGCAAACAGCTTTTTTGTCATTTGTTTTCTCTAATATAAAAATAATGTGTGCTTAATACAGACAGGAAAGTAAAACCGTCATAATTCCTTTATTTAGCAAAACAATGATAAATTTCGGCAGTCTTTCTTTAGTTGACTTTCTAGGATGAATTTACAAGGTGTTCTGTTCCACCTCACCCCCCTGTTGTTGTTTTTAGTCTGAGAGAGAGGAAGGGAGGGAAAGAGAGAGGGAGAAAGAAAGAGAGAAACATAGATGTGAGAGTTGATTGGTTGCCTCCTGCATGTGCTGCAACCTGGGTATGTGCCCTGACCAGGAATCGAAACCACCATCTTTTGGTGTCCAGATGATGCTCCAACCAACTGAGCCACGGCAGCCAGGGCCCTTTTTTATTTTAAATTAATGTTAATAATTCTTAATAGTAATTTTAGGTGTTTTCTCTGGTCCTTCCTTTATACAGTTAAGATAAAGAGATGGATAATCAAAACAGCTGCAGTTTATAAATGATTTAAGGTCTTATTAAATAATGATTCCAGCAGGGGAATATGTGAGTGGATTTGAGATTAGTAACTATACCTTCCAGTATTTAAATTGAACTTCTGGTTCTTTTGTGCCTTGCTTTCTGATAAAACTAATTTATATACTTGTTTCGAAATGACTCAGCTTTTACAAGGAAGCTAAGTAAAATTACTGAATTTGAACCATTTTGATTTATATTTTCTTGCAATATGACACAAGTAGTGGGAAGTGTAGATCATTAGGAATTTGTCTTTAATTTTTTGATTATCTGTGGCTTTCTCAAGCACACATTTTCATTTCCTAGATATGCTTCTTTGAGGACATATGCTCCCCACTGGCAAAGGGTCTTAAACTGCCTAAAGTAGCTTTGTGCAACTGGCACAAAGTCAAATGAAGCCTCGGTGCTATTGTTGAAGTGAAGGGAAATGAGCTATAAAGTTAGTAGAAAATTAAGACCAGGAAATGACTCTGCTGGATATTGCCTTTGGAACACTTTGTCCTTTGGTTCCATAAATGCAATTTTGCTCTCAAGGAAATAGACTTGTCGACAATTCTACCATGTAAGTTATTACACTTTTTTTTTATATATTTAGAAAGGACAGATGTTATTCCAGTAATGCTTCTTATGTACATGAATAGTAGGTGTGTTCTTGGTTTCTCTGGACCATGGTAAGTAGAATAACTACTTTTTTTAAAAAGTTACTTGCTTTTTTTTTTTTTTTTTTATCCTCACTCGAGGACTTTTTTTTTTTTTTTTTCATTTTTTGTTCAGATAGAGTGGGAGAGAGAGAGAGGAAGAGAGAGAGAGAGAAACATCGACGTGAAAGGGACACATCGAGTGGCTGCCACCCACACGACCAACCAGGGCCAGGGACAAACTGCAACTGAGGTACATGCCCTTAGTGGGAACCGAACCCAGGTCTCTCTGGACTGCAGGCTGATGCTCTAACCGCTGAGCCAAACCGGCCAGGGCAAAAAGTTACTTGCTTTTCTGAACCTCAACTCCAGTAGATAGATCAGAGTTTATTTAAAAATAGCTGAAAGTGGGGTAGGGAGATACTAATTGTATACCTACTGGATGCCTACTAATTGACAGGTACTATGAAGAAATGAGATAATCCCTGTAAAAATTACAATGCCTGAAATGAATAACTGCCCAATAATCATATCATTGTGTCATAGAGTCCTAATGAACACTGTCATTTTAGAGATGAGACGGTTGTGGCTCCCAGAGGTTAATTTGTTCACAACCAACAGAGTTAGTGTCAGAGCCATGTCCCAAACTCAAGTTTGTCTTACTGTGGAGCCTGAGTAGGGCTGCTAAGGACAGCTGCATGGGCTGTACTTGGTACAACCCCAGGAGGGTGCAGTTCCTGTGATCCATGATGTAAATGGTGCCCCCTGGAGTTATGCTACAAGCTAGATCTTGTCCCTAATATTTTTCTATCACCTGCTTTGTAAACAATTGTGCATAAATCATTCACCATGCAGTCTCTGTCCTTAAAACATTTATGTCTGTGTTTACAGTATCTGCTAAATTGGCTATTTTATTTTATTTATTTATTATTTTTTTATTTTTTATTTTGTCCATCAGTTATGCGTACACGCGTATAAGTTCTATGGTTTATCTCTTCCCTCCCCCCCACCTCCTCTTCTGAGGATTGTCAGTCTGTACCCTACTTTCACATCTCTGGGTCTACCCTGTTCCCCAGACTGTTATGTTCATTATATTCCACAAATGAGGGAGATCATGTGATATTTGTCTATCTCTGCTTGGCTTGTTTCGCTTAGGATAATACTCTCGAGGTCTCTCCATGTCGTCTCAAAGGATAAGAGATCTTTCTTTCTTACAGCTGCATAGTACTCCATTGTGTATATGTACCACAGCTTTTTTATCCATTCATCCACTGATGGGCACTTGAGCTGTTTCCAGATCTTAGCTATTGTAAATAGTGCTGCTATGAACATGAGAGTACATGTATTCTTTCTGATTGGTGTTTCAGGCTTCTTAGGGTATATTCCTAGAAGTGGGATCACTCGGTCAAATGGCAATTCAATTTTTAATTTTTTGAGGTAACACCATAGTGTTTTCCACAGTGGCTGCACTAGTCTGCATTCCCACCATCAGTATACTAGAGTCCCCTTTTCTCCACACCCTCGCCAACATTTGTTGTTTGATGATTTGTTGATGGCAGCCATCCTGACAGGTGTAAGGTGATACCTCATTCTTGTTTTAATTTGCATCTCTCTGATGATTAGTGATGTTGAGCATTTCTTCATATGTCTCTTAGCCATTTGTATGTCTTGTTTGGAGAGGTGTCTATTTGGTTCCTCTGCCCATTTTTTAATTGGGTTCTTTGTCTTCCTTTTGTTGAGTTGTATGAGCACTCTATATATTTTGGAGATTAACCCCTTATCTGATGTATCATTGGCAATTATGCTCTCCCATACAGTGGGTTCCCTTTCCGTTTTGATGGTTGTTTCTTTTGCTGTGCAGAAGCTTTTGAGTTTGATGTAGTCCCATGTGTTCATTTTTTCCTTTGTTTCTGTTGCCTTAGGTGATGTATCAGTGAAGATTCTGCTGCGTATGATGTCCGAAATGTTGCCTACATTTTCTTCTAGGATTTTTATGGATTCACGAGTCACATTTAAGTCTTTTACCCATTTTGAGTTTATTCTTGTGTATGGTGTAAGTTGATGATCTAGTTTCATTTTTTTGCATGTAGCTGTCCAATTTTCCCAACACCATTTATTAAAGAGGCTGTCTTTGCTCCATTGTATGCTCTTGCCACCTTTGTCAAATATTAATTGAGCATAATGTCTTGGGTCAATTTTTGGATTCTCTGTTCTGTTCCACTGGTCTATATGCCTGTTCTTGTGCCAGTACCAGGCTGTTTTGATTATAGTAGCTTTGTAGTATAACCTGATATCCGGTATTGTGATCCCACCTACTTTGTCCTTCTGTTTCAAGATTGCTGTGGCTATTCGGGTTCTTTTCTGGTTCCATATGAACTTTTGGAGTATTTGTTCTAGTTCTGTGAAATATGTCACTGGTATTTTGATGGGGATTGCATTGAATCTATAGATTGCTTTGGGTAATATGGACATTTTAATGATGTTAATTCTTCCAATCCATGAACAAGGTATGTGCTTCCACTTTTTTATATCTTCCTCTATTTCTTTTTTCAATGTCCTGTAGTTTTCTGCAAATAGATCCTTTACTTCTTTGGTTAAGTTTATTCCTAGGTATCTTAATTTTTTTGCCGCGATGGTAAATGGGTTTTTTTTTTAGTTTCTCTTTCTGTGAGTTCATCATTGGTGTATAAGAATGCTGTCGATTTCTTGACGTTAATTTTGTATCCTGCTACTTTGCCAAATTCTTTTTTTTTTTTAATCCTCACCCGAGGATATTTTTTCATTTTTTGTTCAGATAGAGTGGGAGGGAGAGAGAGGAAGAGAGAGAGAGAGAAACATCGACGTGAAAGGGACACATGGAGTGGCTGCCACCCGCACGACCAACCAGGGCCGGGGACAAACCGCAACCGAGGCACATGCCCTTAGCGGGAACCGAACCCGGGTCTCTCTGGACCGCAGGCCGACGCTCTAACCGCTGAGCCAAACCGGCCAGGGCGCCAAATTCGTTTATTAAGTCTAGTAGATTTTTGATGGAGTCTTTAGGGTTTTCTATATATAATATCATATCGTCTGCGAATAATGACAGTTTCACTTCCTCCTTTCCAATTTGGATTCCTTTTATTTTTTCTTCACGTCTGATTGCTGTGGGTAAGACTTCCAGTACTATGTTAAATAAGAGTGGCGAAAGTGGGCATCCCTGTCTTGTTCCTGTTCTTAAGGGAAATGTTTTTAGTTTTTGCCCATTGAGTATGATGTTGGCTGTAGGTCTTTCATATATGGCCTTTATAATGCTGAGATATGATCCCTCTATTCCCAAATTGCTGAGCATTTTTATCAGAAATGGGTGCTGGATTTTGTCGAATGCTTTTTCAGCATCTATTGATATGATCATGTGGTTTTTATCTTTCATTTTGTTTATGTGGTGTATCACATTTATTGATTTGCGAATATTGAACCAGCCTTGCATCCCTGGGATGAATCCCACTTGGTCATGGTGAATAATTTTTTTGATGTATTGCTAGATCTGATTTGCTAGTATTTTGTTTAGGATTTTGGCATCTATGTTCATCAGGGATATTGGCCTGTAGTTTTCTTTCTTTGTAGTGTCTTTTTCTGGTTTTGGAATTAGAATTATGCTGGCCTCATAAAATGAGTTTGGAAGTCTTCCTTCTTCTTGAATTTTTAGAAATAGTTTGAGAAGAATGGGTGTTAGTTCTTCTTTGAATGTTCGGTAAAACTCCCCCGTGAAGCCTTCTGGGCCTGGACTTTTGTTTGCTGGGAGAGTCTTGATTACATCTTCAATTTCCTTCATTGTTATTGGTCTGTTCAAGTTTTCTATCTCTTCCCGGTCCAGTTTTGGGAGACTATGTGTTTCTAGAAATTTGTCCATTTCACTTAGATTGTCTCATTTGTTGCCGTATAAATGTTTATAGTATTTGTTAACGATCCTTTGTATTTCTGTGGTGTCAGTTGTTACTTCTCCTTAAATTGGCTATTTTATACTTGGGTTTTTTTTCCTCTCAATTCAAGGCTGTTTCCTAAAGAACTCTCCCTTCTCTTCATGTAGATAACATGAAGAGGAGCACAAATCTAAATATGAACTTTATATTATTCATACATATTTGCTTTGCTTGTTTGTAGTTATATTTGTGCTAAATAAGTTAAAAGTCTATGTTGGACTTCAAAATAAAGTTTGTTTGTGAATTGCAGCATGCTGTTTGTTCCTGTATTTTTTATTGTAAATGTTAAACCTTAATGACACTCTCAGAATAATAGGAAATGATGGTATTTTTGTGTTTGTTTTTTTTAACAAAGCTAAATAAAACATTCAGATTAGATTTTATTTTCTGTAACTAAACCAATCTGTATCCAAATTGGATAAATTGTACTATTTTGGCTTCTGATTTTTTGCTTGTATAGAATTCAGTTCTGTAGCATGTATTGTGGGTGTAATGTGCACCAGTCGCTACCTTTGGGTATATAAAGATAATTTAAGAAACAGTCTCTGCTATCTAATAATGCACAGTCTGGTTCAAGGGACTCGCTAAACAAATATTCTCTACAACAAGTAGCAATGCTAGAATAAATATATATGCTAATATTATGGTAGCACTCCCTAAGGAGGGAGCAGTGGACCCCAGAGGAAGTAACAGATTTTAAGCTTGGTCTTAAAGAAAACAGAGGAGAAAGAAGATGGCTTTTCAGGAAAGTGAAGAGTCAATGTAAAGTCTAGATGCTTGAAAGTTTATGATGTGTCCTGGGAAAATTGAGTAGTTTGATATGACTGATAAGAGATGGAAAGGTAGAATGGGCAGAGTTGTGAAAAACTCATAGAATATAGATATGAATTTGGGCTTTATCTTATGGGCATTGAGAAAACATGGAAGGATTTTTAAAAATTAAGGCAATGCACCCGGCTGGTGTGGCTCAGTTGACTGAGTGTTGTCCCATGGACTGAGAGGTCCCGGTTCAGTTCCTGGTCAGGGCACGTGCCCTGGTTGTGGGTTAGATCCCCAATGGGGGGCGTGCAGGAGGCAGCTGATCAATGTATCTCTCTCATTGATGTTCCTATCTCTCTCGCTTCCTCTCTCTCTAAAAAATCAATAAAAACATATTTCAAAAATAATAAAGATGCATAAATTTATTAAAACTTTGAAGACATTTAACAGTTTATTGAAGTCAGAAATATAAATTCTTAATATTAACTCTAGAAACTAGAATTTTCAATTGTAACTTGAATGGCACTATGAAAGAGGTCACAGCAGAGAGAAATAAGGCATGGACACTACCACCTTTGCAGAATGAAAAACTCTGTCATATGGTGTTAGCTATGCAGAGAGATAGAAGAAAGAAAAAGTGCACAATTGAGCAAGGATCAGTAGGATGTGTCAGTAATGTGGGAATGACAGGAGTCAAGGATGATCGTATTCCTTCATTTGGTCACTGAGTGGATAGCAGTGCAATTCATTGATTTAATAAAAAAATGGTACAGGAGGACAGTCAGACAGTGAGTTAAGTTATGATGCAATAAGTTTGGAGTGTTTAAGTCTGTCCAGTAGACAGTTGAAGAAAGGATAGCAGGAATATATTAGTGATTATTTACATAACGTGAGGAGGTGAGATGGCATAGGAGAGTCTATAAAATGAGGTTATTGCCACAATCAAAATTCTGGATGAACACCTTTTGAGCAGCAGATAGAAAAAAGGAATGGTTGTATTCTCGAATTGCATCTTTTATAGAAACCACTTTTTTTCTTCCTATTTTGTAGAGCTGTTTCAGATTCATGGCAACGTTCAGAGGAAGGTACAGAGATTTCCCATATAATTCCTGCCCCTACATATGCATAGCCTCCCACACTATCAATCTGTTCTTTATTTTTTATTATATTTTTAGTTTGGGAATACATTTATTAAAACTGGGGACAGTGAAACAAGGAAGGACCTAGGATAGAAGAAGCAACAGGAAAGAGACTAGGCCAGGTGGCTTTGGCTCATTGAGAAATCAGAGAAAAGGGGTCCTTGGAGACAGGTTCAGAGAGTTAGCCCTGGATGAGCTGCCACTGCCCATTGCTCCCCTGGTTGCAAGTCTTGGGGTCCCATAGAGTTTAGGAGATGCAGGCCAGTGAGGGAAGAAGAGGGGAAAGGGAAAGGCGTCTGTGTGTTCCCGGGAGGGAGAGCACACTCAATATATTCTTTCTATTTTATTGTAAGTCAAGTTTATTGAAGTAGCATTTATACACGGTAAAATGCAAACCTTTTAGATGTGTAGTTCTGAGTCCTTGAATGAATGTGAACTCTTTTGTCACCATCACTTTCAAAATGCAGAATATTTTCATCACTCCAAAAAGTCCCTTTGTGCCTCTTTTTAGTCAATCCTCTTCCCCTCTTCCCAACCCCTAGCAACCAGTGGTCTGATTTCTGTCCTTGTAGTTTTGCCTTTTCCAGAATGCCACTATATAAATGGAAGCATACAGTATATAGCCTTTTGTGTCTAGCTTATTTTACTTAGAATAATGCCTTTGAGATTCATCCTTGTTATTGTATTAGGAATTTATTACTTTTTATTGCTGAGATATATTCCATTGTATAGCGACATATTCCATGGTATAGATATATGACTATTTGTTTATCCATTCACCAGTCGATATTTACTTTGTATTTATATTTACTGAGCTTTCTGTGATTATGATTAGTGCTGCTATAAACATTTGCACACAGGTCTTTATATAGACATATGTTTTTAGTTTTCTTCAGTAAATACCTAAGAGCGAGTCATATGGTAAATGTATAGTTAACTTTATAAAATTTACCAAAAAACTGCTAAAGTGTACCATTTTGCCTTCCCACCAGCAATACATGATTTTTTCAGTTGCTCCAGTCCATAACAGCCCTTGGTATTGTCAGGACTGTTTTGTTTTAATGTTAGCCATTCTTATAGATGTATAGAGTCATACTATTGTGGTTTCAGTTTTCCAAATGGCTAATGATGCTGCATTTCTTTCATGTGCTTATTTGCTATTCATGTATCTTTGGTGAAATGTCCATTTTATTTCAACTGTGTTGCTTGTTTTCTTAGTATTGAGTTATGAGAGCTCTCTATAGATTCTGGATATAAATCCTGTATAAGATACATAATTTGCAAATGTTTTCTCCAGGTTTGTGGCTTGTCTTTTCATTCTCTTAACAGTATCTTTTGAACAGATGTTTATAATTTTGATAAAACCCATTTTATCAATTTTTTTCTTTTATGCATACTTTTTGTGTCCTAAGACGTTGTGTCCCAAGATCATAAAGATTTTCTCCTATTTTATTCCGTAAATTTTATAGTTCTAGGATTTACATTTAGATCTGTGATCCATTTTGTGTTAATTTTTTAATATGATATGAAGTACTGGTTGAGAGTCATGTTTTTGCATGTGTATCGGTGTTGAGTGAATTGTTCTAACACCATTTATTTTATTACCTTTCATCCTTGAATTACCTTGCCAACTTTGTTGAAAACAATTGGCCATATATATGTGGGTCTGTTTCTGGATTCTATTTTGTTACACTGATCTATATGTCTGCCCTTTCATTAATACCACAACATCTTGATTACTTTACCTGTAGTTACATTTATTTAGAGATGATAGTGGTACTGTTAGGAATGCTGTTGATATCAGGGAACAGAAGTCCCTACTAATTGTAGGTTTATTTCCTGTTGTAACAAGAAGTCTAGAGATAAGCATTTAAGCTGTTCATCTATACCAGGCTCAAGGCTCAACAAACTACAGCCTGCTGGCTTAATCTAGCCTGCCATCTGTTTTGTAAATCACCTGTTCAGTTTCTTTAAAATGCATATGCCCAGGCTCTACTTCAGGCTGATTTAGTTGTCTGGTGGGAGGTGAGGGGACAGAGGGAGGAGCAGGTGTTTGAATTTTAACATGGTCCCTGGTAATATTGGTTGTTGTGTTACGTAGTCATGGTTAAGAAAGATTAATCTAAGGTTGGTGGTTAGAGTGTGGTGTCCAGACTAGTAGCATCACTATCTCCTGGAAACTTTTTAAAAATGCAAATGATCGGGCCCACCCAGACTTAACTGATTTGGAATTCTGTTAGGGCCCAACAGTTTGTGTTTTAACAAGTTCTCTAGGTGACTCTCATGAATGCCAACATTTGAAACCTTGAAAGGCATTGCTGACTATTTTCTGATAGGCCTAGGGAAGATTAATAGGCTATTTAAAAAAAAACTTAATTGATTTAAGAATGCATATTATAACATTACAGATAGTAATATTGAAATTGGATTCAAGATTTACAAATAATCTAACATAATGGTTGAATACTGTATCGGACCTAATTATTAAGACATGTTAGGTTGCTAGTTTTAAGCAGCTTTTAAAAATCAACATTTTTGTGTGTGTACATTACTTTTTCTTAGCCTTTAAGGAAGAGTTAAGGAAATAGAAGGCAGTTCTCATGTTAATAGACTTTATAAACGAGGGAAGAATGCAAGATAAACATGTATTAACAAAAGATAAATGTATAAACATTTTCTTTCAGTGTTAGGTATATTTTCATGATTGGTGAATATACTACAATGTAGGCAGTCAATCCAATAGAAAACTTAAGTTTACTTATAGTAACACTTCATAGCATGTAAAATTTCTTCTCTCTAATTTAGTTTGCTCTTTTAATGATAGCCTTCTCAGTTATAATTACTAATTGCTTAAACATAGAGTCTAATATCTTTCCTCCATCTGTTTTCAGGAAGCTCTGAACTGTTTTTGTTTATTTTTAAATTGATTTTAGAGAGAGGGAGAGAGAGAGAGGGAGAGAAACATTGATTTGTTCTTCCACTTACTTAGGCATTCATTGGTTGATTCTTCTATGTGCTCTGACTGGGGATGAAACACACAGCCTTGGCATATCGGGATGACGCTCTAACCAACTGAGTGACCTGGCCAGGGCTTAGCTGTCTTTTTTATAGTTACTTCTTCTTGCCCTTAGAAAACAGGATGGGTTCAATTAGGTTATCTTTTGTTTACTCCAGGTGATATAGTAGTTCATCTCCAGTTCTGAAAGAATAAGATTAACTGAAACTAAGCTCTAGTTTGCTTTTTAGGTGCTTTTGAAAACACAACTTCAGAGGCTTAATGTCTTTCCCTTTTCTTAACAACAAGAGAAGCTGCTAAAGACATTCCTCTTATAACAGCATTATTTTTCACCAGACAATAAAGTTACAAATATTTTAATTGTTAGTTTAGGACACTGTAGAAAACTTTTAATAACATTGACAGACTAACACATATTTCTGGATATTAGTCTCAAAGTCACTATAAACTTTTTCATGAAAAGAAAATGAATTAAGAGAGCAGCTGCAGCTCTTATTTATTGCATATCTTGATTTATTCTATTTTTAAAAAACATTCAGGACATATCTTTGTATCAAAAGAACTGCTGATTTTCTCTACAATGCAGACCCATTTGAATCAAGCCTGGCCTCTCTCTCTCACTTAGCTGATTGCATGTATTTGTGACCCTTAGATTATAGGGAATGGAAGTGAGCAGCAGCTGCAAAAAGAGCTGGCAGATGTGCTGATGGATCCTCCAATGGACGACCAGCCAGGTGAAAAGGAGCTTGTGGAAAGGTCGCAACTGGATGGCGAAGGAGATGGGCCTCTTTCTAATCCGCTCTCAGCTTCATCCACCATTAACCCTGTGCCATTAGTAGGGCTCCAAAAACCAGAGATGAATCTGCCAGTGAAACCTGGACAAGGAGGTTAGGAATGCTGCATTGCTTGCGTAACTGAAGGTTATTGTTTTTAATATTTGAGTGTCTACCCTGTTCTAGATTTGATACAGAGTGAGCAAAAACCATTATCTGTGTTCTCTAGAATTTCCAGATTCTAGATTGAGGGGAATATGAGAGGTAAATAGATATATCATTCTGATTTGCCTTTAAATGTATGCCATTTATACCAAAGAAAGAGAAATAGTTAAATGACATTAGGGACTCTTCAGAATGTTGAAGGATTCTTCCAGGAAAGAAGGAGTTTGTGTACAGTGTTGGACAAATGAAGGAGTAATGCATGCTGAGAGTGTTTGCTCCAGGCCTGTGTTACAGCTCTGTAGGATTAGTTGCCAAGGTGAAAAAGAGCTGAAGGAGGAAATGGGCAATTAGAAAGGCTCATTGGGAAGAGTAGGGTGTTAAAATTGTAAATGTTTATTGGGAAAGGGAAAGCAAGGAGTTTGAGAGAATTTAATAAAGTGACTAAAATGAATGAACAAAATAATTATAACAGTTCAGAGCAGAAAGAAGACAGATAGGATTTTTCAGAGGGGTGAAGTACTAAAGATTTTGTTTGTTTTGTTTTCTCCTAAGTGTAAACTACAAAGTCAGAACAAGTTAGAAGAATCAGAAAGGTGAATCGGATCTGAATCTCAGGTCACCTTTTAGATTTGGGATTAATACTACAGCAATACCTGAAAATTTTGGTGGTGTGACAGTTCTAGTGTGAGATTTATGGCTTTAATGGGCACGTCTTCTGAGTCAATGGAATATTAACTCAGTAGTACTTAATTTTAGAACCTAAATATAACTTGTACATTTTTACTTGGTTTTTATGTCAACAAAATATCAAATAAAATTAAAATAACCATCTCATTATCATTTTTTTCCAGATTCTGAAGGGTCAAGTCCTTTCACACCAGTGGCCGATGAGGACAGTGTGGTCTTCAGCAAGCTGACTTATTTAGGCTGTGCCTCTGTAAATGCTCCCCGGAGTGAAGTGGAAGCCTTAAGGATGATGTCCATCTTAAGAAGCCAGTGTCAGATATCACTAGATGTAACACTATCAGTGCCGAATGTGTCTGAAGGAACTGTGAGGTGAGATCGGCTTCTTGAAATATTTGTAACATTTGATCAGATTTCTGATCTATAGTTTTAGAAATAAGCAATCGTGAACAAAAGACATAATTACTTTATTCATGTAATGTTTAATTCTTCTAGCACTTATGTCTTCCAAGTATTGTGACCCTTATGAAAAATAATCATTTGTTTGAAATGTTTTGGGGATAACTGAAATATGATGACTTGAGAGTCTGCCTGACACTTTATATTTTCCATGTTCCCCCAATACAAATACTAATTTGATACATTGGTTCAATATGGAGTTTAATACTGATTTTGAAAATTACAAAAACCTGTTGGTAAATATTAACTATTCCAGAACAGTCTCTTAATTTTTAAGATGAGGAAACTGAGGCCCAGAAAAGTCTCTAGAAATGGCTATTGTTTATACTAACTAAAATCAGTAACAACAATTAAATGTATTAACTAGCTAAATACAGAATTCTAGATAATCAGATGAACAAGGCTAAGATAAAATAACATTTCCCCCTATTATAAAAAGTACAGTACTTGCTTCAGAGAACATAAGCAAAAATTCAAAAATACTCAATTCTACTCTCATTGATAAACACAGTTAACAGCTTGGTTTATTAAGACTTTCTTTGTGGCCCTGGCTGGTTTGGTTCAGCGGTTAGAGCGTCGGCCTGTGGACCAGAGAGTCCCGGGTTCGGTTCTGGCTAAGGGCACGTACCTTCGTTGTGGTTCATCCCCGGTTGGGGTTGAGCTGGTGGCAACCAGTCATGTGTCTCTCTTACATCGATGTTTCTCTCTCTCCCCCTCCTGCTCTATCTGAAGATAAATGCAAAAATGTCCTCGGGTGAGGAAAGAACAAAAAAGACTTTCTTTGTGTATTTATGTGTGTGTATGTGTGTATGTAACTACATATATATGCATGTATAATTATATAACTGTTATAATCAACATTTTTAACATCAGTAGAAATATGCATATCATTTTGTAACATGCTTTCTTCACTTAGTTTTATATCATGACTCTCCTTCCATATCAATAAATATGATTACAATTTTTAATTTATGTTGGCACATGATGGATTATTCAGAAATAACCAATTTCTTTTGATAGGCTTTTTAGGTTTTTAAATGAGAAAATTGCTAGTATTAAGCATTTATTATATGGGCACATAAATCCTGTATCTATACTTTTTCCCCCCATACTTTTATTATAAATAGGTCTAGTTGAACCAACTTTTTGTGTTTTGGTTTTTTTTTTTTTTTTTTTCAATTTTCTTAGACATAGACTTATAAATCCCTAGAAGTAGACTTCTTTAGTCAAAGGTTTACCCATTTTTATTGCTTGTGATACATTGCCCAAAAGCAATCTAGAAATACTGATCCAATTTATACCTGTATCAATGGTATATTAGAATATATGCTTCTTTATCCTCAGAAGCATTTTGGCTTTTCATGGTAGTAGAGTTGTAGTTGTATGTGGATAGCATAGTGGTAAGTTAATTATTTAATATACCAAAAATCTGCATATGTAATTCTTCTCAGAGTATTTAAAAAACTATTTCACAAAGACTCACAAATCCTAATTTTAATTATATTTATTAATGTGGGACTTTTGTTAATCCTCACTTGAGGATATTTTTTCATTGATTTTTAGAGTGGAATGGAGTGGGGAGAGAGAGAGAGACAGAAACATTGATATGAGAGAGAGACATCAATTGGTTGCTTTCTGCACGACCCCAACTGGGACCAGTAATCGAACCTGCAGCCCAGGTACATGCCCTTGACTGAGAATCAAACTCATGACCATTTAGCCGCTGAGATAAACCAGTCAGGGCTTAATGTGAAACTTTTTTTTCCAATTTTTATTAATTTATTTTTGTTACAGATGTTTCTCCTTTTTACCCCCTAGACACCCTCCTCCCCAATGTGAAACTTTAAAAAAAATTTTTTTTTCTTTATTGATTTTAGAGAGAGAGGAAGGTGGAGGGAGAGACAGATAGAAACATCGATGAGAGAGAACATTGATTGGCCACCTCCTACATGCCCCCCACTGGGGATTTGGCCCACAACCTGGGCATGTGCCCTGACCAGGAATTGAACTGGCGACCTCTTGACCACTGAACCACACCGGCCGGGCCCCAATATGAAACTTTTAATAAAATTTGTTTAGCACTTATTTCTATATGCTTCTTAGTCAGTAGTCATTTCACCAACTGAAGTTATGCTTTGTTCATATATTTTTGTTGTTGTTAATCCTCACCTGAGGATATTTTTTCCATTGATATTTTTTAGAAAGAGTGGAAGGGTAGAAGGGTAGGGGAGAGAGGAACATCGATATGAGAGAGAGACATTGATTGGTTACCTCCCTTTGGTGTGTGGGCCGATGCTCTAACCACTGTGCAACACCAGCCAGACTAATTTTTTTTTAATTGATTTTAGAGAGAGAGGAAGGGAGGGAGGGAGAGAAAGAGAAAATAAAACATCATTTTGTTGCTCCACTTATTTTTGCATTCATTGGTTGCTTCTTGTATGTACCCTCACCAGAGATCGAACCCGCAGCCTTGGAGTATCAGGATGACGCTCTAACCAACTGAGCTACCCTGCCAGGGCCAGAGTTTTTATCAAAGTGCCTTTGAACCTAGATTGGGCCTCCTCCTACATATTTCCATTATGCACAGGGGCTCCTGGGCTTTCCCCATCTATGTCCCTGTCTAGTGTTGAAATTGCATAGTTTCTTTTTAGTCCTTTTATAGTTGTGTCCTCAGTGCTCAGAACAGAGCCTAGAATGTTGTAGGTATCACATAAATATTTGTTGAATGAATAAATTTTTGAATAAATGACATTCCTTTGATTTTCAACGAGTGGCATTTTTAAAAATTTTATTAATGATTTTTTTCTTAAGTGTTAATATTCTGTGCAATTTCTCTCCCTTTATTTGCCATGAATCAAAAGAATATACTTTATACTGACAGACACATCAGCTTTTAATTTTTTTAAATAATAAAGCTGATTAGGTCATTCTTAGGAGATAATGAGAAGCACAGCTTTAATGATTTATTTTGATAGTCTAATTTACTCATTGTTCTAGTCTTTAGTTACAGATTGTATAAGAAACATGTACTTACTGATATTATTTGTGATTTCCTCCCTAAAACATGGGGATTATGTGGTTTTTAATACCATGGAATTATGTAATCAATAACTTCAGGAATCCACACATGACTTAATTATTAAGACAAAATTAATGTGATTCGCTAATTCCAGAAAAGGTTTATATGAACTTCCTGTTGGAAAGATGAGTCTCAAATCATAATATGGATGTAGTGAAAGTAGTCCATAATCCCTCCATTCTCTTTATATCTTTTTTTTTTCCTGGACAGACTCTTAGATCCTCAGACAAACACTGAAATAGCAAACTACCCTATCTACAAAATCCTCTTCTGTGTCAGAGGGCATGATGGAACTCCTGAGAGTGACTGTTTTGCTTTCACTGAAAGTCATTACAATGCAGAGCTCTTCAGGATACATGTCTTCCGGTGTGAAATACAAGAAGCTGTAAGTCCTTAAGAGAATACTCTGTGCAAATGAAATTTCACCTGTACCCTCGCTGTTTTGAAATGGTCACTTATAGGCCAAATGAAATTCTCTGCAAGTATTTTGTTTATTCCAGCCCGATGGACTGAAATATGAATAAACTAAAAGTTTGGTTAACCAAAACCTTGTTGCTAAGAGTGTCAGAGGAGACCAGTTGGCTGCTCCTTGATTGGGTTAAATAGGCATCTGGGTTCTAGCAATGAAACATTTGCAAACTATTCTTTTAGAGCTAAACTTTTGTAATTATTTTTATTGTGATAAATGTATTCAGATAGTTTCTAACAATTTAGAAAAAATTTCAGTTGTATTTTTAGTGTTTACAGCCATTTCTTTTTTAAAACCCCATCACTGGCCATTTAGTATTGCTTGTTTTTTAGGCATAACAAATGAGATAATTTACCGAAAGATACCAGTAGGAAATCTAAGTAATAAAAATGTCAAACTCATAGAAACAGAGTAGAAGAGAGGTTCCCCGGGGACTAGGGAGAGGGGAAATTGCTTGGTAAATAAGTATGAACTTTCATCTATAAGATGGATAAAGTTCAAGGATCTGATGTATAACCTGGTGACCATAGGGGATAAAACTGTATTATACAATTAAAATTTGTTGAGAGAGTAGAACTTAAATGTTCTCATCAAGGAAAAAAAGATAACTTGAGGTGGTGGATGTGTTAATTCATCGATGGGGGAATCCTTTCACAATGTATATGTATATCAAGTTACCATGATACACACTTTAAATATCTTACCAAAAATAATCAATAGGAAAAAAAGGAATTACTCCCCGCAGCAGAGTGGGTAACCTTGAGCCTTAATAAAAGTATTTTATTTTCTGTGATAACAGTCTGTTTCCTAACATATCTGGTTGTAGGTAAGCCGGATACTTTACAGTTTTGCCACTGCCTTCCGCCGTTCTGCCAAGCAGACCCCACTTTCAGCCACTGCTGCACCCCAGACTCCTGACAGTGACATCTTTACCTTCTCTGTGTCTTTAGAAATAAAAGAAGATGATGGTAAAGGTTATTTTAGGTAGGGCATCTTATTTTGTCTATTTATTTATTTATTTATTTATTTATTTATTTATTTATTTGAGATTGTATTAACATGCTGTATTATCTGTGGTTCAAGGGAAGCTCCAGGTCAAATTATATAACTTTCATACTATAAAATGATTGCTTTTATAGTGGAGTTTGTTTTTTTAATGTTAAGTAATAAAGGAAAAGAAGTAGGCAGATTTGAAGAAGTAACATTTAAAGAATTTAAAAAATTCACGTGGGAAAATGTCATTTTGTTATAGTGTTATTATCAGATAATGACAGAAGGTAAGTCAGCTGGATTTGTAGCTGGATTTGTTTTGCTGAGGGTTTTGTTTTGTTTTTGGTTGGTTTGTTTATATATTTTTTAATAATCTAAAGATCTTAAGGCTGTCGAAATCAAGTTTTATCACTAAAGTTTTTCTGAACACGTTGGAAGGAGACAAATGAGGTGTGTGTTTGAAGTCTAAGCTTGCATATAAGGTCAGAAATAAATGGTTTGGGTTTATAAGTAAAATGAAACTTTTTTGAGTCGTGAAAAGATCCTTCTAATAGAAATAAAAACTTAGATTTAGTTCAGTTATTGCTACTATTAACAGTGTGAGCTTTTCCAAGTTTCTTTACATTTCCTGGCAGTAGCTTCCTTACTTACAAAATGAGAGGTGGATGGAGTAGGATCCTTTCTAACTTTGAAGTAAAATATTGTGGTTGCAAGATGACTGGATTTTTTTTCAAAAGTTACATTAAAATATTAACTTCTAATATTTTGCTTTTAAATCAAAAGGCACCATGGCACTAATTCATTTGGAAAATTAATCATTTTTATTAGTCTCCCTTCAAAGACTTTGAAATTGTCATGCCATCTGGTGGCCAATTTGGGGTATAATGCAGCTTCCACTTTGCTTTGTATGCTAAAACGTATGAGATATGGTGCTCTGTGCTTTCTCTTTATCTTTATTTATATTCTCAGAGCAAAACTGTGTCCTGGTGCTTCCTGCATTATGCATTCCTGCCCTGTGAACTTTGTAATAATTTTTTTCCTTTAAAGAAAAATTTTAACTACATTGTTTTCCTTTATTAAAGATATTTATGTAAATTCTGTTATAAATTCCACTTAGGAACAGGAATGATTTCTAAGATATCTCAGAAGAGAAGCGCTAGAATAACTTCCTTCTGCAATCAAGGTAGAATGATCACAATTACAAACATCCCTATTCTGTTCCCTTTCACGCCAAGGAGATGCTATACAGAAAATTCCTGGATGGTCAGATTTGCTTGTCACGTTTGTTAGGGCCTTGCTCTCTTTTTATTGCATTTTTCTTCCCGAATTTGTAGTTTATCGTAGAGAATAGTGTTGTGTAACATAGCGATTTAATCATTGAAAAGTATTCTTTGTCCAATTTGAACATGTCAAACACAGTTCCACTTATCCATTCATTCTACCATGTGGTTTTACCATAACATAAATATAGGCAACGTGCTTGTGGCAAGGATTAATGCTCTTCCTTTCATTCCTGAAAAAGTATAATTCTTACATTATTACATCATTAAAATTAGAAACATGCCTTTCACCTTAGCCCTTAGGAAGGTGGAACATTTTCACTGATACCACTCAAAGAACTTCTTTTTTGTCTTTTTTAATCTAACCCCGTTAGATAGGCTGGGTATTTAATATTGTCCTTGTTTTGTTTGTAAAGAAACCCAGGGAAGTTAAACCTGGACCTCAGATTTTTAATTTATAAAATAGGAATTAAATATAAAATTACCTGGTTGAATCCATTCAGTGATATAATAACAAGACCAAAAATATAATCTAGATCTCTTGAGATCAGTGAGTAAACTTCCACTGCTTACACTCTATACTCTACTTCCAGTTAATGTGGCTTTTCCTTGCCCTTCAGACTCAGGACACCAAAGACAACTTTATTTCCATTGCTGATATTTTAAATGCTACTGAGAGATGAGATTTCAGTTGACTCTTGAACTACACAGGTTTGAACTGTGTGGGTCCACTCATATACAGATATTTTTCAATAAACATAACAGCCCACCTATCACCTGGTTTTGCATCCATGGATACAACAACTGTAAATCAAAAACAGTATTTTCGATCCATATTGGGACTCTACGTGTGCAGAGGGTCGGCTTAAGTTGTACGTGGGCAAGTGTTTGGCATCCTTAATGCCCACCTTGGTCAAGAGTCAACTGACTGTTTATTTACATTTCAGCATCCACTTAACATAGAGAACTAGTGTACCTGTTAGCTGAAAATTGAGACCTATGTATATCATTATAGATGAAAATTTTGTCAGCCACAAATATTTAACAGTTTGGTATGCAAAAGTTTTCCTTTGTACATATTTGTCATTTCTAGACTCCTTTGCTAAGATTCTTTGATTTTTAAAAAAATCTCAGTGTTATAAAGTGTTCTTAAATTGGTTACTATGTAAATGTAGAAGAGCTTCAAATTAATTTTATTTCTTCAGAGCCACTTTTTAGTTTAGGTACTCAGAGCTCTCATGTACCCTTTTATAGTATCTTCTAATGGTTCTGTTGCCATTCTCTTGAAGGTATATAGTAATAAGACACCGTTTAGATTTACTGCATATTGGCTGATTGCCATAGGCACATGTTTGCCTTTGAGAACAAAGGAGCTAAAAAAGTGTTGTGTGGGAGACTAGAGGATTATTTTGGTAAAATGTCATTTTAAGAATATTTTCAACTTTTTTCTTAAGTGGATTTAAACTATATCATTATTATTTTTAGAGTTACAGACATTCCTCAGAGATAATGCAGGTTCCATTCCAATAAAGTGAATATTGCAGTAAAAGTCACAATTTTTTTTTTTTTGGCTTACCAGTCCATATAAAAGTCATGTTTGTACTATACTGTTGTCAAAGTATGCAATACCATTATGTCTAAAAAAATCCACATACTTTTTTTTATTTTTTATTGATTTTTTTAGAGAGAGAGGAAGGGAGAGGGAGAGAGAAACATCGATGAGAGAGAACATCAACTGGTCGCCTCCCGCATGCCCCTCACTGGGGACCGGGCCCACAACCTGGGCATATGACCCAACCGGAAATCAAACCAGCGACCCTTGGTGCATAGACCGATGCCCAACCACTGAGCCACACCGGCAGGGCAAAAAATCTACATACTTTACTTTAAAAGTGCTTTATTGTTGCCCGGGCAGTGTGGCGCAGTGGATTGAGCGTTGACCCATGGACTGAGAAGTTCCAGTTCAATTACCGGTCAGGGCACTTGCTCGGGTTGTGAGCTCGATCCCTGCTGGGGAACATGCAGGAGGCAGCCGATTGGTGTTTCTCTCACATTGATGTTTCTATCTTTCTCTTCCTTTCTTTCTCTCTAAAAAAAATCAATAAAACATATTTTTAAAAAAACTTTATTGCTTAAAAATGCTAACCATCTTATGGGCCTTTAGCGAGTCATAATCTTTTTGTTGGTGGAGGGTCTTGATATTGATGGCTGCTGACTGATCAGGGTGGTGGTTGCTAAAGGCTGGGGTGGCTGTGGCAATGTCTTTAAATGAGACAAGTGAATTCTGTCGTAACCTTGACTCTTCCTTTCACAATTTCTCTATTGCATGTCATGCTGTTTGATAGCATTTTACCCACAATGGAACTTCTTTCAAAATTGGAGATAACCTCTCAAACCCTGCCACTGCTTTACCATAGTTTATGTAATATTCTAAATCCTTTGTTGCCATGTCAACAGTCTTCATAGCATCTTCACTAGGAGTAGATTCCATCTCAAGAAACCACTTTCTTTGCTCATCCATAAGAAGCAATTCCTTATCAATTAAAGTTTTATCATGAGATTGCAGCAATTCAGTCACACCTTTAGGCTCTACTTCTAATACTCTTGCTATTTCCACCACATCTGCAGTTATCTCCTCCACAGAAGTCTTGAACCCTTCAAAGTTGTCCCGGAAGGTTGGAATTAACTTTTTTCAAACTCCTGTTGAAATTGATATTTTGACTTCTTCCCTTGAATCATGAATGTTCTTAATAGATCTAAAATAGCGAATTCTTTCCAGAAGGTTTTCAATTTACTTTGCCCAGATCCATCAGAGTAATCTGTGGCAGCTATAAACATATTATGAAATATGTTTTCTTAAATTATAAAACTTAAAAGTTGAAATTCCTTTTGATCCATGGACTGCAGAATAGATGTTGTGTCCATAGGCATGAAAACAATATTAATCTCATTGTACATCTTCATCAGAGCTTTTGGGTGACCAGGTGCAATGTCAATGAGCAGTAATATTTTGAAAGAAGTCTTTTTTCTGAACAGGAGGTCTCAACATTGGTCTTAAAATATTCAGTGAACCATGTTATAAACAAATGTGCTGTTAATCTAGGCTTTGTTGTTCTATTTACAGAGTACAGACAGAGTAGATTTAGCATTATTGTTTCTTTTTTTACTTTTGTTTTTTATTTTAGAGAGAGAGAAAGGAAGAGAGAGAAACATCATGAGACAGAAACATCAATTGGTTGCCTCCCGTATGCACCTCGATTGGGGATTGGATCTACAACCTGACTGTGCTCTTACTGGGAGTCAAACCCATGACATTTTGGTGCTCAAGATGGTACTCTAACCAACTGAGCCACACTGGCCAGGGCTAGCATAATTCTTAAGGGCCTGAGGTTTTTTGTTTGTTTGTTTTTAAGTTTTTAGCTCATCTTTTTGCTGTTTTCTCACCCAAAGCGCACACAGGTACACTCAGAGCTTTCTTCTCAGTTACTGTATATTCAGATTTATGGGCTTTCACCCCAAGGACCCTAAGGGTTTTGGACTGGGAATGAGCATTGGTTTCCACTTGAAGTCACCAGCTGCATTAGCCCCAAACAAGAGAGTCAGCCTGTCCTTTGAAGCTTTGAAGCCAGGCATTCATTTCTTCTCTCTAGTTATGAAAGCCCTAGTTGGCACCTTCTTCCAATAATAAGGCTGTTTCATCTACATTGAAAATCTGTGGTTCAGTGGCGCTGCCTTCCTTAATTATTTTAGCTAGATCTTCTGGATAACTTGCTGCAGCTTCTACATCAGCACTACTTGCAGCTTCATCTAGCACTTTTGTTATGGAGATGGCTTCTTTCTGTGAACCTCTTGAGCCAGCCTCTGCTAGCTTCAGACTTTTCTTCTACAGCTTTCTCACCTCTGTTAGCCTTTATAGGTTTAAACAGAGATAAGGCCTTGTTTGGGATTAGGTTTTGGTTTAAGGGAATGTTGTAGGTGCTTGATCTTTTATCCAGACCCCTAAACTTTCTCCATATCAGCAATAAGGCTGTTTCACTTTCTTATTCATGTGTTGACTGGAGTAGCACTTTTAATTTCTTTCAGGAACTTTTCCTTTGCATTCACAACTTGACTAACTTTTGGATGCAAGAGGCTTAGGTTGTAGCCTGCCTCAGCTTTCAACATGCCTTCCTCACTGTGCTTAATCATTTATAACTTTTGATTTAAAGTGAGAGACTGTGACTCTTCCTTTTACTTGAACTCTTAGAGGTCATTGTAGGGTTATTAATTGGGCTAATTTCAATATTGTTATGTCTCAGGAAATAGGCTTGGGGAGTCGGGGGAGAGACAGACAGACAGAGACAGACAGGAACCGCCAGTTGGTGGAGCAGTCAGAACACACATAACATTTATTGATGATGTTTACCATCTTATATGTAGTGTCTCAAAACAATTAAAATAGTGTCATCAAAGATTCCTGATCACAGATCACCATAACAAATATAATAATGAAAAAATTTGAAATATTGTAAGTTACCAAAATGTGACACACTGACAAAAAGTAAACAAATGCGTTTGGAAAAATGGTGCCAATAGAATTGCTTGATGCAGTGTTGCCACAAACATTCAATTTGTAAAAAACTCATTATCTGCAAAGCACAATAAAGCAATGTGCAATAAAATGAGGTAAAAATGTATTATACAGATTTACAATTACCTTATCGCTGCTTTAGGAAGTGATAGGCAACAGCTTCCTGTTGGCCATATCTCCTTCATCTCTGATTTTTTAAGGCATCTTGTTTTGAAATTCAGAGTATCTATGATTAAGTATCTTTTCTTATATATTTAAACAAATAGGGCAGTAATAATTTATTTGTTAAAACCAGTGACTAAAAAGAAAGAAAAGAAAACTAACATTTTTTTTGAGCAGCTGTGTGCTATATGCTAGGTGCTTTACAAATATATAATTTTTAAAAGAACAAAAAGGAAAAAACCCAAAGCCATATTTTAGAGGACAAAGGAGTGGTTTTTACAAATGGTTTAGTGGATTACATACAGTAACAGTGATATTTTCACCTCAAGAGGCAGATGCAGCCAATATGCAACAAATTTAAATGATGTCTTATTTATTGTACTCCTTCAAGAGAAAGGCAACGGAGTCACTAATTAGCTCTGAGTACCTATTCAAACTGAAAACATGGCTTTGGAGAAACAAAATTAGTTTGAAGCTCCTCTACATTTACATAGTAACCAATTCAAGGACATTTTATAACACTGAGATTTTTTAACAATCAAAGAGTCTTAGTAAAGGGGTCTAGAAAATCTGTTACAATTTGAAAACCAGACACAGAAAAGAATTGAATCTATGATTCTTTTTTGTGCCTGGTTTTCATAACAAAAATTGTTCTGGTATAAGTCACAAGAAAATACTTTGCAAAATTAATGAAATATGTTGTTCTACAGTGCAGTTCCTAAAGATAAGGACAGACAATGCTTTAAACTACGCCAAGGAATTGATAAAAAGATTGTCATCTATGTGCAACAAACAACTAATAAAGAACTTGCCATTGAAAGGTAAACATTTTTGTAAGTTTAGCTTAAATGTAAATTTTAGTTTTCATCAATCTAGTGGAGTAATCTACAGTATTCAAAAATGTATTTGTGCCATGGCTGGGTGGCTCTATTGGAGCATCATGCCATACACCTAAAGGTTTCAGATTCGATTCCCGGTCAGGGCACATACCTAGGTTTCGGGTGTGATCCCTGGCTGGGGCACATATGGGAGGCAACTGATGTTGTTTCTCTTTATCTCTCTCCCTCTCTCTCTCTCTCTCTCTCTCTCTCTCTCTCTCTCCCCCTCTCCCTCTCCATCCCCCTCCCTCCCTCTCTCTCTCCCTCCCTCCTTCTCTCTCTCCCTCTTCCCCCATCCCCCTCTGCCTCCCTCCCTCCGTACCTCTCTCTCCCTCTCCCCTCCTCTAAAAATCAATAAAAACGTATCCTTGGGTGAGGATTAAAGAAAAAAAAAATGTATTTGCAAATATTTTGTTCCTTTGGAAATTCTTTTGGTTATTCAAGTGGCTACTTGATTCATTTTGATTTTTCTTTTTAATTAAAAATTTTTCTTTATAGCCTGGTTGGTGTGGCTCAGTGGGTTGAGCATTGTCCCATGGACTGAGAGGTACTTGTAAGATTTCCAGTCAGGGCACATGCCTGGGTTGTGGGCTTGATCCCCAGTAGGGGGCATGCAGGAGGCAGCCAATCAATGTTTCACATAGATGTTTCTATTTCTCCCTTTCTCTTGCTTTAAAAAAAAATCAGTGAAAACATATTTTTTTAAAAAGGGGGAGAAAGAATTAAAAAATATATTTTTGGAGAGAGAGATTTGTTGTTGTTCCACTAATTTCATTGGTTGCTGCTTCTATGTGCCCTGACCAGGGATTGAATTCGCAACCTTGGTGTATCAGGGCAATGCTCTAATCAACTGAGCTACCTGGCCAGGGCCTACTTCATTCACTTTGAATTAACACTCATAAATCTTTCATAAATATGCTGACTTTATGTGATAATAAAAGGCAAACATAGAATTTGCTTATTTGAATTATAAAAGTGAGGGGATTATTTTGGCAATACTGATTTATTGATAATTTTAGTGTGTCCTTTTTTCCATCAGTAAAAAATTTCTTACGTGACCTAATTTAAACATCTTTTTGTGTTCTTTTTTCCAAATTTATGTCAGTTCTTTCTTTGCAGGTGTTTTGGTCTTCTTCTTAGCCCAGGAAAAGATGTACGAAATAGTGACATGCATTTGTTAGATTTGGTAAGGATTTTTTTTTCTTTTTCTAAGTTATACACTATTTCCTCAATAACGGTTGCTTCACTTTATCTCATCTGAATCTAAGATTAAAGCACATCTATGAAGGTGTTCTTGTAAGCTATAAAGCAGTAAAGATAAGAGCATTTATTTCTGACATGATATTTACTAGCTTCTTGACTATGTGTTAGTGAATAATTCTTGTTTATCATGTAGGGTTGTTGTGGGAATCAAAGAAGAAAAGTTGTAAGAGAATTGTTTCAAAACTATCAACAACTTTATAAAAATAGGCAGTATTAGTGTTAGTTCTAGTATATGAAATATTTTCAAAACTAAAATCTATGTAGTAATTATTCACTTGACAGAAGAATTCAACATACAGGTTTAGTTAGTAAATTTCTCTAATGTTTATACAGATTGATATGATTTACAAGCATTTACTTTATGTCTGAGTTTTCAGAACAATTGCATAAACAATTGGCGTATCTTTAATTTTAACTGTAATTATTCAAATACACTCTGACCTTTTTAAAAAAAATATCTAGTTCTTTTTCATATTCTTACATTTTTGCAACTCCTAATTTTGAAAGCAGTGAAGTGGGAGTTTGCTGCTATTTCCTTACTTTGGCATTAATGTTCATTTTACTCTTTTCTTTAGGAATCTATGGGCAAAAGTTCAGATGGAAAGTCTTATGTTATCACTGGGAGCTGGAATCCAAAATCCCCACATTTTCAAATTGTAAATGAAGAAACTCCTAAAGGTAATGAGGATTGCTGACATCAGGGACAGAAATTTTAGTCTCAAGAAGATACTGAACCTTAGGACCACTTATTTGACAAGTATCCATTGCTTACTTAATTCTGGTGAATCCAAAGAATTTTAATAGTTGAATTTATTATTAAGTTTGACGTGTAAACAAAGTATCATTTCTCACCACTCAGTTTTTCTTTCTCAGCTTCTTTTTTTACTTACGTACTCATTTATTTACAGGTGTCTAAATTTTACTTATTTTTGTGGAGAGATAATATATGTACATATGGTGAAAAACTCAAAGGATATATAGAGAAAAGTAAAGATCTACCACAGTCCCCAGGGCCCCACTCCATAGTGTACCACTGTGACCATTTTCTTGTGCAGCTTTTTAGATATTCTTTGCATAAATAACCTTTTTCAAGATATTTCATACTTGTCCCAAATGTCTTTTTTTTTTTTCCAATTAAATTTATTGGGGTGACATTGGTCAACAGGCTCATACAAGTTTCAAGTGTACACCTCCACCATATGTCATTTAATGGCTGCATAATGTCCTATCCTGAAAATGTAGTATTTATTTAACTAGTGCCTCTTATTGCGCATTTATTTTTTCCCCTTCATTTTTTCTTGTTATTCATAGCATTATTATAGATAAATGGATAAAGGCTATAAACAGTTACTATTGTTAGCCAAGATTAAAGTTGAGAAATCCCAGCCTTGGTGTAAGTGGCATAAAGAAGCCATATGTCACTATTATAAAACAGTTCGACAGTACATTTCATATGTTGTAAAGAGTATACTGCTCTCACGTACTAATTCCACTTCAAAGAATCTACCCAAGAAAAGAATTCTCAGTGCGGAAAATAAAATTTCAAAACATCAATTTATCTGATTATTTTAGATTCTTAGTTAATGGATTACCTTATTCAGATACCTTAAAAGTTCATAATAAAAGTAATTACTTTTACATTAATCATATGAGCAAATATATTTCCGTTTTTTTATTTGCTTCTCCTCTCTCTAGATAAAGTGTTGTTTATGACCACAGCTGTTGATTTGGTAATAACAGAAGTACAGGAGCCTGTTCGATTTCTCCTAGAGACAAAAGTCCGAGTTTGCTCACCTAATGAAAGGTTATTCTGGCCCTTCAGCAAACGTAGTACTACTGAAAATTTCTTTTTGAAACTAAAACAGGTACTGTATTTTTCTATAAATACTGGGGGTAGGGGTTGGTTAGAAAGGAAAGACCACTTCTGAGTTTGATTTATCATTAAACTAAGCTATCAATTAGATCATGTGTATTTTAAATGTATTAAGAGGAAAAATTGTCTTTTATTTTTACCCATTTATTACTTTTGTTGCTCTAATTTCTTCCTGAGGAACCAAGTTTCTATCTGACCGCACTTGCCTTCTATCTGTAGAAATTCTTTTAGCTTTTCTTTTAGTGCAGATCTTCTTCTGTATCTGAAATGTCTTTATTTCACTCTATTCCAGTAGGATATTTTCACTAGGTGTATAGGATGCTGGGTTGAGAGTTTTTTCTCCAGCACTTTAAAGATGTCACCCCACAATCGTCCTGTTCCCATTGTTTTTTTGTTTTTTATCCTAACCTGAGGACATGTTTGCATTTATCTTCAGATAGAGCGGGAAGGAGGGAGAGAGAGAGAAACATTGATGTGCGAGAGACACATTGAGTGGTTGCCACCCACATGACCCCAACCGGGGCTGGGGGCAAACTGCAACTGAGGTACCTGCCCTTAGCGGGAACCGAACCAGGGACTCTCTGGTCTGCAGGCCAACACTCTAACCCCTGAGCCAAATCGGCCAGGCCTGTTCCCATTGTTTTTGATGAGAAGTCAGCATACATTTATATTGTTGTTCCTGTGTATGTGATAACTAATTTTTCTCTGGCTGCTTTTAAGATTATTTTTCCCTTTGGTTTTTAGACATTTAGCTGTGATGTGCCTAGCTATGGTTTTCTTCCTGTTTGTCTTGCTTGGGATTTGCTGGGCTTCTTGAATTTTCAAAGTTATGTTTTTGGTCTTTTCTTTCTTTTTTCTTGAACCAGTTTTGGGGAAAATCTGGCCCATTGTTGCTTTCAACCTTTTTCCTGCCCCATCTCTCTTTTCTCTCCATATGGGATTTCAGTTTCACATATTTTAGACCCTCTGGTATTATCCCACAGATTTCTGAGGCTCTATTTTTTCAAATCTTTTGTTTTTTTTCTTCAGGTAGGATAGATACTTTTTGTTGACTTTTCACTTGACTCTTTTGTCATCTTCAATCTGCTGTTAAACCCATTCAGTAAGTTTTTTTAATTTCAGATTTTATATTTTTTTATTTCTGGAATTTCCATTTGGTTCTTTGTATATAGGTTCTACTTTGTTAAGAAATTTCCTCTTCTTTTTTTTTCAACAGATTTTTTTTATATACCTTTGAGGATAATTATAATATACCTACTTTAAAAATGCTTGACTGCTAATTCTAAAGTCTGTTGAATCACATTTTCCTGTTTCTTTGAATGTCTGGTAATTTGAGATTATGTATTAGACATTTTTAATGATAGATTGTAGAGACTCTGTAATGGTCTTCTGAGTATTGATTTTATTTTTAAACCTGTCAGTTTATTTGGTAAAAGTCAAACTCCATAGTCTTTTCTTTCTTTTCTTTTTTATCCTCACCCGAGGATATTTATCTATTTATCTTCAGGTAGAGAGAGAGGGAGAGAGAGAGAAACAGCGACGTGAGAGGGACACATTGGTTGCCTCCTGCACGACCCTGACCAGGTCTGGGGATGATCTGCAACTGAGGTACGTGCCGTTGGCCAGAATCAAACCCGGGACTCATTGGTCCGTGGGCCGATGCTCTACTGCTTAGCCAAAGTGGCCAGAGCTCCATACTCTTTCTTGTGGTGGGCAGCAGATGTAATCTCTGTTCCATTCATTTAGGGCCAACTTGTCTTGGCCCTAAATACAAGTTGCCCGAGTATTTTTGCTTTCCTTCGTATCAAAACACCTCGAAAGAAATCAAGTTTACAATGACTTAAATTGTTAAATCCAGTGGTCAGTCTGAGTCCTTGTCTTACTTGACCTGTCAGAAGCATTTGATATAGGTGCTCACTCTCCTCCTTAAATATACTTTTTTCACTTAGCTTTTAGGACGTCTCAAATTCACCATGTCCAGAAAGGTCTCATTATCTCATCTCCCACTTCTAAAATACTCTGTGTGTCTTTACGATCTCAGTTCATGGGCATTGTCTCCTAATAATTGCTTAGGCCAAGAATTTTGCTCTTTTTCACACCCCATACTCAGTCTGTCAGGAAGTTGTTTGCTTTCAAACATTAACCTCATCTAAACTATTGTTTTTCCCTTGATTATTGCAGTAGCCTTTTCACTCATTTCCTTGCTTCTGTTTTTGTTCTTTTTTCTTTAATCCTCACCTGAGGATTTGTTTTTTTCTTTTTAATTGATTTGAGAAAGAGAGGGAGAGAGAAACATTGATGTGAGAGAGAAATATTGATGTGAGCGAGAAACACTGGTAAGTTGCCTCCTGTACGTGCCTCAACTGGGGATTGAACCCATAACCTGGGCATGTATCCTGACTGGGAATCTAATCTGCAACCTTTGGTGTACGGGACAGCACTCCAGTCAACTGAGCTACCTGACCAGGGCTGTTTTTGTCTTTCTTGATATAGTTTCAACATAGCAGTCCAAGGTCAGATCACATCATTTTTCTGCTTACAGCCTTGTACCCCTATTTTACTTCTTGAAAGCCAAAGTCCTTACAGTGGCTTATAAGACCCTACCTGATCTGCTGCCTATTGCATCATAAACTAATTTCTCTCTTACTACTCCTCTTGCTTGCTTTCTCTGCTCTAACCATGCTCTTAGGTTAATAACTGATTCTTCTGCATAGAATACTCTTCCCCTGGATCCCACTTGCTATTATTCACCTCCTTCAAACCCTCATCTTCTTTAAGTCTTTGCTCAGATTTCCTTATTATAATTCACAACTACCCCATTTAACACTGCAGTTTTCCCTCCCTTCCACTGGTACTGCCAACTCCCATTCCCCCAACTGAAACATTTAAAAAATTTTTTTACAAGGGTTTTACCTTCTAGTATACCACATAATATACTTTTTTTATTTTGTTTATCTGTTGTCCGTATTGGAAACCTCTACTAAGGAAGTATTCCTAATCTGTCTTATTCACTGATTTATCCCAAGCATGTAGAACATAGTTCCTTTTTTTTTTTTTTTTAATCCTCACCCGAGGACATTTTTTCATTTTTTTGGTTCAGATAGAGTGGGAGGGAGAGAGAGGAAGAGAGAGAGAGAGAGAAACATCGACGTGAAAGGGACACATCGAGTGGCTGCCACCCGCACGACCAACCAGGGCCGGGGACAAACTGCAACCGAGGTACACGCCCCCAGCGGGAACTGAACCCGGGTCTCTCTGGACCACAGGCCGACGCTCTAACCACTGAGCCAAACCGGCCAGGGCAAACATAGATCTCAATAAATATTTGTTGAATTGATTTTATTTACATAAAATTTACAGAATTATACTGTTGTATGTGGATTTAGATGAATATACTTTTCTATAGCAATAAATATTTTTGTTTCAGAGTATTCATGTTTGCCCTTTTGGTTATAGTTAGAAAAAAGTAGCAGATACAACAGGAATAGTGATTTCTTTTCATTGTTGTCTTAAGAAACAAATCATCCTGGATTCCATTACTGTTCTCCCACCTCTACTATGGGAGGAGCAGAGCATTAGCAGAAGGTTATCATCTAGATCTTGGCTTTGGAGTTAGGGTATGGATCTTACCATTGACTAGCTTCATGACTTTGAGTAAGTTCCTTTAACTCTGAGCCTCAGTTTATTCAGCTGTAAAATAGCAGTAATAGAATCCTCCTCATGGTTTTATTGTGACATGAAGTGAGAAACTATACAACACATGGGGAATAGTTCCTGGCACATAGTATGTTCTTCATACATTTTAGCTATTATTATTGAAAGGGACTGTGGCATCTCGATGGGACAAAGGAATACTATAAAACATTAAGTCATGAAATCAGAATAGCATTGATTAGAGAATCAGCTCCAGGGAAAGCGTGCTTTTGAAAGAAACCCAATTTATAAGCATCATTTAAAAGTTTAGGGTGTAAGTGAGAATAATTCTTAACAGTTTCTAGAGTGAGAGATGATAAAGAAATTAATTGTGTGATATTTTAAACATGAATTTGTATAAAAGAGATATTCTCTGTAATTAAAAAGAATGTTAAGAATTCTGTCTCTTTAGTCTTATCTTATAAATAAGATTCCCTTGATCTTGCTTTTCCCGTGAGGTCTTATGTTACACAGCCTTGGATTTAAAAATTGCATGGGTTTACAAGAATATTACTTTTATGGTTCGGTGTAGAATGATATATCTAATTAGTCTAACAAATGACTCGACAAGGTAAACTAGCCCAAATGATATATGTATACCTCAGACAAAGCCTGATAGGCTACTTTCTAGACTCTTTGTGAAGGTTACAACTAAACATAGTAGTAAGTATTTTCTTTGCAGAAACCCAGAAATGTATATATGGAAGCAGGGAGGACGGCAGGGAATTCCTGAGAATAATCTTTAATTTTTCTCCTTATTTGGGTAAATCCTATTGGGGAGTAGGGAGGGCACTTGAGGAGTCAAGAGTGGGAAAGAGGAGAGAGAGTGAGAAGAATTTGAATGACTTTTTTCCATCTTAGAGCAAGTAGAGCACTGTTAATCTCATCCGTGTGACAATAAACTAAGTTAATTTATTTCCTTTTTGACATTCATGGCATTAAAAAGTAATAGCAATAACAGTATGGAAGATCCTCAAAAAATTAAAAATGGAACTTCTTTATGACCCAGTGATTCCACTTCTGGGTACTTATCCAAAGAAACCGAAAACACTAATTCAAAAGAATAATATGCATCCCTATGTTTATTGCAGTATTATTTACAATAGCCAAGATATGGAAACAACCCAAGTGCCCATCATTAGACAAATGGATAAAAAAGTTGGTACATATATACAGTCAGCCCTCGTTTATCACAGTTAATCAGTTCCAGACTCTACCGTGATAAATTAATTTCCGTGAAGTAGGATTCTTTATTTATAAATCGAATATTTTCGCAGTTAGAGCGTAGAAAACCTGTTTATGACCTTCTAAATACGTTTTTTAACATTATTAGAGTCCTCTAGACATGAAATTATACACTTTTAGTCACCATTACACTTATGTTACCCAGTATATTAGACAAAATAAGAGAAAATAAGACATATTAGACGTTACAAATATCATATTATTGTTACTGTACATTTAATTACACACACACACAGTTCTTACACACAACCACTAACCTATGAAAATAGTGCAACTTGTTTGATGATGAAGCGATGAAGATGAAGAAATGTACTGCACAGCAAAGAAGAGCAAGGTTACTTTCTGCTCCTCTGAAGGCACGACCTCAGTAGGAGAGTCTTCAGGTGGTGCAGTATCTTCCGCAGGTGTGTCGTCGTCAGGTGTGTCGTCGTCGTTGTCTTCCATTGAAGGAGTACTAGGAGTAGACAGTGGGTGTCTGGGTGCGCGGCTGAAGGACATCGTGATTGGCAGTTGCTGGCACTGTCTTTTCATATATGTGAGGAGGCTTTTGTAGGGTTCTGTCATTCCATCAAGTGCATTCTGGAACCACAATGCACACATCATTTGTGGGTCCCATTCGCCAATCATGTCCTATACTACCTTAATAGTTCTCACGACTTGCGAGAGACGCTCAAGTGTAAGGCCAACTTCCTCCTCCTGACCCTCAGGAACCTCTGGCTGCTCTTCCTCCTCCTCACTCGCAGACTTAGTCATCTCCACCAGATCCTCGTCAGTTAAGGACACCTGTTCTGGATGATACTCACCCTCCTCAAGGATCTTCTGGAACGTGTTGTTCATGTAGTCCTCTGCTGCAGGCTGGTCAGCAGAGGCAGCTTCTCCATGGAGAACGACACTCTTCAGATGATACGTCTTTTGGAACTTCTCGAACTAACCCTTGCTCGCTGTGAAATCCATGAACATTGCAGAAAAGGGTTGTGGTTGAGGTTCGTCTGCCGTAAAGCACTGATAGAGCTGCCTCACCTTCTCCCGGATGAACAGCGAATCCAACGGAATGTTTTTCTTACGGCTGTCGCTGATCCAAACAGCCAGGGCAGACTCTGTTTTCACTATGAACTTATTACGACTTGTCACGACACGCTTTGCTTCCTTGTTGAAAGAGACAGTAGCCGTTGCACGAATGTTCTTTTCATCTTTACAGATGGAGCGAACGGTAGACTCATTCAAGTCATAATGGCGGGCAGCTTCCCCGATTTTCTTGCCATCTTTGATCATATCCAAGAGTTTCACCTTCTCCTGGATGGTAAGAATCCTCCTCTGGCACTTAGTTTCATCGTCAGAGGCTTAGAAGAAGCAGCACGTTTAGGAGCCATCGTGGGGCTTAGATAAAAGTTCTCAGAAATCGCAAGAGCAAAGATGCTTCCAATGTGTAGCGATGTAGAAGCGTGTATGAGAGAAACGAACTTGCGTGAGGCTGAGCCAGTCAGTGGCCAGGATAGGAAGAGGAAAGGATAGCCAATCAGTGAACATGCTCTAATTGGCTTTGGTTTCACCACACCTGATTTTTTGGAAAAAAGTTATTGCCCACACACAAGGAGTGGTTGAGTGGTTGCACCTGGCGTTGAAGGATTTGCGGGGGTGCTCGAATACATAGGCCTACAGTCCATACGTACAGTAATTTTCATTTTAATTGTAATACAGGAGTGTATAATTGACTCAGACAACCAAGCGCACACTGTATCATTTTCACTGTCTTGATCAACTTTTTAATGAATATATTTGAAAAAAACCGCGATAGAGTGAAGCCGTGAAAAGTCGAAGCACGAAGTGGTGAGGGATGACTGTACGTTGGAATATTACTTGGCCGTAAAAAAAAGAATGAAATCTCACCATTTGTGCCAGCATGGATGGACTTAGAGGGTATTATGTTAAGTGAAGTAAGTTAGTCAGAGAAAGACAGATACCACCATATAATTTCACGTATATGTGAAATCTAAAGAACAAAATAAACGAACAAACAACATTGAAATAGACTTGCAGACAAAGAGCGGACCAGTGGTTGCCGGAGGGGAGGGGGATTGGAAGACTGGATGAAATAGGTGAAGGAATTAAGAAGTATAAATTGGTAGTTACAACATGGTACAGCATAGGGAATATAGTGAATAGTATTGCGATAAATATGTATGGTGCCAGGTGGATACTGGAAATGTTAGGGGAACACTTGGTAAAGTATATGATTGTCTAACCACTATGCTGTACACATGAAATTATATAAAATAATACTGAATGTAAACTATAATTGAAAAATAAAGTTTAGCCCTGGCTGGGTAGCTCCGTTGGTTAGATCATCGTCTTGATACACATTGTGTGTTTGATCCCGGGTAAGGGTACATACAAAGAATCAACCAATGAATGCATAAATAAGTTGAACAACAAACTGATGTGTCTGTCTGTCTCTTTCTCTTCCTCCCCCCTCTCGCCCCTCTCCCTCTTTCCCCTTCCCTCTATCCCCCTTCTTCTCTCCCTTTTTCTTCCTCCTTCTAAAATCAATAAATTAAAAAAAAGATGTTTCCATGCTTGGCCAGTGTGGCCCAGTGGACTGAGTGTCGTCCCATGGACTGAGAGGTCCCATTTCAGTTCCTGATCAGGGCTACATACCCTGGTTGTGGGCTCGATCCCCAGTAGGGAGCATGCAGGAGGCCACCGATTGATGTTTCTCTCTTACATCGATGTTTCTATCTCTCTCTGAAAAAATCAATAAAAACATATTTTAAAAAAATTTTCCATTTAAAAATAAATAAAATTTAAAATTCTCTTGAAAAAGAAAAATAATAGCAGCTACCACTCATTGAGGCCCTGTTGTGGTCATCACTCTACTAGCTACTTTCACTTTTCTATCTTACATAATTTTCTTAGTGATCCAGTGAAGATAGTATTTGCATTTTATAGATCCAAAAGATGTAAAATAGGTTTTATGGCATGTTGAGTGCACAAGATACATACCTAAGCTTTCTAAGAGTCTCAGTCAGGGTTCTTGCCTTTGAAATGTGTTTCTTTTGTCTTTCTGTAAGAGTATTTTCAGTATTTACTTAAATTAAGGGTAATTTAAATTTTTAACCACTTTGCAGTTCTCATTACAAAAGGAACAGCAGAACAAAATTTTAAAATATATATGTAGTTCCTGTTATTGCTGTAAGTATGGGAAAACAATCATAGACATGTTTTTAAAAATACGTGTTTAAAAATTGAATCTTTTTTCTTTTACTAAATTTATCTGGTGACTCAGTAATTCGTTTTTAGCCTGGAAGCCTTCCCAACTTTGGGGACTATTATATTAAGATGGCATCATATTAGAGAAGAAATATGTTAAGGAAAGAGAGATTGCTTTCTTAGATTTAAATTTTCAGATATCATTTATTAAAAGAGGAAGAAAAAGCTCTAAAGACTAGATTTTTCAACATAAGGTGAATAAAAGACCAACTAAGCCCTGGCCAGTTTGGCTCAGCAGTTAGAGCGTCAGCCCACGGACCGAAGAGTCACACGTTTGATTCCAGTCAAGGGCATGTACCTCAGTTGTGGTTCTTTCCTGGCCCTGGGGTCATGTGGGAGGCAACCAGTCGATGTGTCTCTCTCACATCAATATTTCTCTCTCTCCCTCTCCCTCTCCCTCCCTTCCTCCCACTCTATCTGAAGATAAATGGAAAAATGTCCTAGGGTAAGGATAAAAAAAAAAAAACTTAAAAAAGACCAACTAAGCATTCTTAAAACTATAGAATTATGGAACTTGCAAAGAGACTTTAACATCTTTTATAAAATTATTACTTTATAAATCGATAAACTGGTGTCTGAAAGACTAAATGAAGTAGCCAGTGTCATATAGACAAGTAATTAGTATAATTATACTGGAACCCTGGGCCTCTTTATGTTTGCTGTGTGAGTGTGTGTGTAGCCACATGCACACATATACACTGAACCACTATACTTCTCAAGATAAAAGATAAGAAAATGCTTGCTGTACTCGAACTCTTCAGCTGCTAAATCAGGTTGTTGCACTGTTCCTGAGAAGTGTGACCACCGGATTTCTCCTTTGTAAAAGTAGAATTTTCCCTTTATATTTAGCAAGTAATCTTTGGAGTGGTACTTTGGCAACTTCTGCATATCCTATTCCTCAACAACTTTCTTTTTAACAACTTTCTAATTAATGGTTTCAGCATCCATTGATGATCCTTGCCTAAATCATTTGGTTTATTCATATATTTTCAATAGTAATTTAGCATTACAGAATTATTTTCCTTTACATTTATATATTTTTAATATTGGATATCTCAGTTATAATAATAGTAATATATTTAATTTATTCACTTTATCCTACTTCATCAAAGAATTTTAAAATATCAGTATTGCAGGAAATACCTTTAATATGTGGTCTTTATTTTATTGCTCCCAGCAAATTTATAACAAAATCTTTATAAGCATATAAAATGTCTGTTGAGAAAAGGTACTATTAATCTATTAATATAACCATAGTAACCTATGTTATTTTTTTCATTTTTTTCCAGTTTGCATACATTAAAATAGAGGCATATAATATGAAATTATTTGAATTGGTATAGTTTTACATTTCCATTTGTTCATATTCATTCAAAAATATTAGTATTACAATTAATTGAGTGAAGTTTTAGATTTTATGGAACTTCTTTTGTCCTTTGAACATGTTCTGAAATGATTGTAAAATTAGTACTGTTTTCAGAATTTACTTGGGTTTTTGTTTTTTAATTATAGTTATGTTACCTTTTGACATATAGTTAGGCTTATTTGTTTCCATACTTTCAATTTGGGAGCTTGGGTTTTTTTTTCCATTTTGGTTTAATTTATTTTTTGAATATTTAATATACTTTTATGGTACAAAAGTCCAAATTATACCTAACATGTCTATTCTGAAGACTTGATTTCATTTAGATCTCCTTCCTCCATCCCTGTAAGTAACCATAATTATTGGTTCCTGGATTATCTTTCCAATGTTTCTTTTTGTGAAAATGATAAAATACTGATATACAGGATAGGGCAAAAGTAGGATTACAGTTGTGAGTACACAACATAGTTTATTCTTGTATTATTGTTGTATTATTTTCCTCACCAACAACTCTAAGCCTACGTTTGCCCCATCCTGTATTTTAACCCCCTTTTAAAACAAAAACTAGCATACTGTATATACTGTCCTGCACCTTGCTTTTTAATTTTAATTTTATTTTTTCTTTATTGATTTTAGAGAGGGAGAGAGAGAAACATCGATGAGAGAGAACATCGATTGGCCGCCTCCTGCACGCCCCCCACTGGGGATCTGGCCCACAACCTGGGCATGTGCCCTGACTGGGAATCAAACCAGTGACCTCGGTGCATGGGTCACCGCTCAACCACTGAGCCACACTGGCCAGACCATCTTGCTTTTTTAATTTAATATATCCTGACGATCAGTTCATAGACATCATCCTCATTCTCATTTAATGGCTGCATAGTGCTGTGTAGTTTGGATGAATCGTGATCTTTTCAACTAGTCCTATATTGGTGGATACTTGGATCCCCCCCCCCAATCATTTGCTATCCAAATACTGTTGGAGTATAGAACCTTGTGCTTGTGTTTTGATTTTATGAAAGTGCATTTGAGAGTACATTCCTAATTAGAGTAGATTCCTATTGGCGCACAGATAATTTTGCTTATGTAATTTTGTTTTATTTGCCAAATTCCCAGGTATGAAAGTATCTATTTCTCCATAGGCTTTTCAAGAGCGTGTTATCAAACTTAAGCATATAATGGTAGTTTTAATTTATGCTTTGGTGAATGAAAACAAGTATTTTTAAAATATGTTTAAGGGTGATTTTTCTTTCCTTTTCTGTGAATTATTTCTTCGTTTTTTTGCTCTTTGGTTTTGATCTTTTTTTTTCTTTTAATTGTTAGAAGCCCTTTGAAGTTAACCCTTTGAGATAGAGTTGCAAATATTTCTCCTGGTTTGTCACCTGTCTTTTAACTTAAATTATGATGGTCTTTAGGGCTTTTTAGCCACACAATTTCTTATGTACTTGAATTTATCAAGTTTTTCCTTTAAAGCTTCTAGATTTGGGATCATAATTAGAAATGCTTTCCTCACTCCCAAGTAATAAAGGAATTTACACATTTTCTTGTATTACTTATTGGGTTTAATTTGACTACCTTTAATCTCTGATTCATTCGTATTTTATTCTTATATATAGTGTTAAGTAAAGATCTGATTCAATCTTTTTTCAAATGGTTATCCACTGTGTCAACACTATTCATTAAAAACTCTAATTTCCCCCCATTGATTTGAGATGGCACCTTTATCATATATTACATTTTCATGTGTATTTGGACCTCTTTCTGGTTTTTACATTTTTTTATTGGTTTTTATGTTATTCATGTGCCAGTACTACACTGTTTTGTTTATGTAGACTTCATAATGTTTTTATTTTTAGTGTTGTTTTTTTTTAATCCTGACCTGAGGATATTTTTTCATTGATTTTTATTTATTTATTTATTTTTATTTTTCCCCTTTATTGATTTTACAGAGAGAGGAAGTGAGAGGGAGAGGGAGAGTTAGAAACATCGATGAGAGAGAACATCGATTGGCCACCTCCAGCATGCCCCCCACCAGGGATCAGGCCCACAACCTGGGTATGTGTCCTGACCGGGAATCGAATCAGTGACCTCTTGGTGCATGGGTCGATGCTCAACTACTGAGCCACACTGGCCGGACTTCATTGATTTTTAAATAGAATGGAAGGGAAGGAGAGAGAGAGAGAGAAACATCAATGTGAGAGAGACATATCGATTGGTTGCCTCCCACATGTACCCCGACCAGGGCGGGGATCGATCCTGCAACCCAGGTACATGCCCTTGACCAGGAATTGAACCTGAGATCCTTTAGTCCGAGGGCTGATGCTCCAACCACTGAGCCAGACCGGCCAGGGCCATAATATGTTCTAATATCTGGTAGGACTATTGTCCCCTCCTAGTTGTTCTTTTTGTGGGTTTTGCTGGATATTTTTAATTGTTTATTTTTTTATATAAACTTCAGATTCAACCTTGTAACTCTGGAGAAAATTATTGGTATTTTTATTGGGGAGCATTGTTATCTTTATGATGTCATTTTATCTAAGAATATGATATCTTTCTATTTATTTAAGTCTACATTTTTTTGTCTTTTAAGAGTGCTTTTAAATTTTTATTTCAGAAAATTAAAATACAAAAATAAAAGCAGTAGTGTATTGAACCCCCATGTACTATTACCCAGCTTTAACAATGAACAACATTTTTAATAGCTGGAGTACTTGACTTACAATAGGGGTCCAGTTCTTGACTCTGTTTGTCTGACTTTAAAAGGCAATGTTGCTATAGTTACTTCTAGGTGAAGTAACTATTTGGCCCTTTACAGAAAAGTTTACCGACTCCTGTATTAAACATTGCTTCAGGATGATATTGAAACGACATATTGCATTGGTTATCACATTTATGTAGTCTCTGAGAAATTTTTTTAATGGTCTTCAACTTTCAGTGATCTTTCAACTATTTCAGATAGCAATTAACTAATGTTTCAGAGTAAATTTATAACAAAAGTAAATCCTGTCCTCTATCAAATTATAATATATAAAAGTTAAAAATCACTCCAAATTTAGATGGAACATATGTGAAAGATTTTAATTCAGTTCATTAATGAAGGAACCAGTAAAATGGTAAAACTGGTTCTAAGTTTTGAGGAACTTGAGTTTATATAGTCCTTCCTTTAAAAAAAGAATATTAGACAAAGATTGCTAGGTTAGAAAGAAAATTGGTAATATCCTGTAGGTAACCTTTGGGTTATCTTTTTGTTGGACCAAAGTCATTTGCATATCTACTGGACACAAATCTACAGGTTAATATGTAACTTCATAGAGTCTGGGTCGTTAATTAATAGTAAGTAGCTAAGTCAAAATTGGGTGGACATGTTAAAACAAAGTCTGCAAACTACAGTCTGTGGGTCAAATCTGGCTTGGTGCTTGTTTTCATAAAGTTTTTTTCAGAACACAGCCACACTCACTGTCTTTGGCTGCTTTTGCACCATAATAGCAGAGATGAGTAGTTGTGGCAGAGACTACTGGCCCACATAGCCTAAAATATTTACTATTTGGCCCTTTACAGAAAAGTTTACCGACTCCTGTATTAAGCATTGCTTCAGGATGATATTGAAAGGACATGTTGCCATTATCTTGGCCTTCCAGGACTGGGGTAATTTTTCTTAACCCAAATGAACAATGAGATGATAAAATCTGCTCTGCCTGGCATTTCTGCATCTAATGGACTTCTTATCCGCCACCTTCTGTATTTTTATTTTATGCGTGTATGTCTCCCCTTTGGTGTAGCCACCTATCTGGTTATCTCTGTATCTTTTCCTACAGTTCTGACTTGTCCTACTGCTCTGTATTTCACTCTTTTTTTTTTTCCTTCCAGCTCCCTAAACTTGCTATAATATGGAATGTTAATATATTTAAATATTGTACTGGTAAAGTTTTATATTCCCTGTTCTTAATCTTTAATTTAGGTCAGTTTAAACTGTTACATATTTACCTCAAAGTAAAACCAAAATACAAACCAGTTTTAGTTATCAAAATTTTTATGGATTCTACTAATCTCTTTTCTGCCACTGACCTCTCCTCCCACCCCCTAGTTGTAGCTTTCAATTGAAGAAAAGTTTCCTACACTGTTTTAATCAAGCTAGAGGAGTAGGGGGGAAAAATATGGAAATAAGACTTTCTTAGTTCTGAACTTTATGTTTTAGAATATTTTTAAAATTTTTTATGTAGAATTTTGTAAGGGAAACCTTGTAGGATACCTTAAAGTAACTTGGAAGCCACAGAATGGTTAAATTTTAGTTCATACTTACTAAATATTGGTTGGATATTTGATAATATAGTCTTAAGACAATAAATAAAAGTGCAGAACTAGAGTCCTGCTCGATAAAAATCCTATTTTCCTAAGGGTTTTAAAATCTAAACATACACTTTTCTATTAACACAAGGTTACTTTAATATAGCTATTTGAAGTATTACTTTTTAAATCTCACACCTGTATGAAGTCAGAAGTAGTGCTCAATTAACAAGTAAAGAAATTTACCACTTAATAAAATAATATTTTTTCATCTTCAAGATAAAGCAAAAAGAGAGAAAGAGCAATACCGACACTTTATATGAAGTTGTGTGCTTGGAAAGTGAATCAGAAAGAGAGAGGAGGAAAACTACAGCCAGTCCCTCAGTTCGCCTGCCACAGTCTGGATCTCAGTGCTCAATGATACCGTCTCCTCCTGAAGATGATGAAGAGGAAGGTAAATTGTAGGGAGAGCTTCAGTTCTGTTTTGGGGTGGAGGACTTAATTTTATCAGGAAATTGATAATGTAACATAGCATTTGGAATTCTTTCAATAAATATAAGAGTCTACTATATGCAAAGGACGGTAGGAGATCCAAAAATTATTAACTCAGGACCTTCTTTAAAATAATTGTAATCGCCCTGGCCGGTTTGGCTCAGTGGTTAGAGCGTCGGCCTGCGGTCCAGAGAGACCCGGGTTCGGTTCCTGCTAAGGGCATGTACTTCGGTTGCAGTTTGTCCCCGGCCCTGGTTGGTCGTGCGGGTGGCAGCCCCTCGATGTGTCACTTTCATGTCGATATTTCTCTCTCTCTCTCTCTTCCTCCCTCTCCCTCCCACTCTATCTGAACAAAAAATGAAAAAATGGCCTCGGGTGAGGATAAAAATAAAATAAAATAATTGTAATCAAGTTGGACAAAATGAAATGTACAATTAGTCTTTTTTTAAAAATCAGTCTAATGCTATGATAGATTAGTGTATTAGAGTAAATTTACACAGCTTCCACTTGAATGTTTTCATCTCATCAGATTCTTTTTTTTTTTTGTTAATCCTCACCCGAGGATATTTTTTTTATTGATTTTTAGACAGAGTGGAAGGGAGGGAGCCGGGGGAGAGGGGGTCAGGGAGAGCACTGATGTCATTGATGTGAGAGAGAAACATCAACCAGCTGCCTCCTGCACTCCCCCTACTGGATTTTGAATCTGAAACCCAGACATGTGCCCTGACTGTCAATCAAACTGGAACCTCTCCGTCCATGGGATAAAGCTCAACCAACTGAGCCACACCTGCTGGGCTCATTGGATTACAGAGTCAAGTCCACTTGCCAAAAGTGGCTTCCACATATGACCCTGTCACAAAACATATATATATATTTAAATATACTTACTGATATTTATACATTTTGGAGTTTGTACACTGATAAACATTAGGAATCAACCAGTTGGGTTTTCCCCTCTTTTTTATGGTTATATCTATGAACTAATCTGTCACTCTGTCAATCTCTGTTAGATATTACATAGAAGTGAGAGAGGGAAGGAGCACAGGAAAAGTGAAAGTTTGGGGGTTATTTTTATGATTTTGTACCAGGGCTTTATTTTTAAGGGGGAAAAAAGCTGATTACAATAGAAAGTCATATGAAGCATGTTTCTATAGTAGGTTCACAGGAAGTGTTCCGGAAACAGAGGAGAATCCATTTTTCACTGTGGGAATGTGGTGTGGGGCATATGAAGAGTAGTTTTTGCCTAGCTGCAGTTGCTCAGTGGTTGAACGTCGACCCATGCACCAAGAGGTCACCAGTTCGATTTCTGGTCAGGGCACATGCCCAGGTTGTGGGCCCGATCCCCAGTGTTAGGCATGCAGGAGGCAGTCAGTCGTTGGTCTCGTTCATCGATATTTCTGTCTGTCTCCCGCTCCCTTCCTCTCTCTCTAAAATCAATAAAGAAAAATTAAAAAAAAAAAAAAGAGTAGATTTTGAGCTGGGACTTGGAAAATTCAAGGAGAATTCAGGAATATCTGGGCTGGTTTGGGCTCTCCTGGCCAAGAAAGTGCAACAGTGGCACAGAAATGGCAGGAAAGATTGATTAGGTTAAAAGAAATAATATTCATGATCATAGGGACTTTTTCAAGTTTAGAGCAAGCTCTGACTTTCCGCTTTCCATTGTTCTCTGTAATTTCCTCTTGTCCTATGACTAATCAACTTAGGTTCACTTATTAGTAATATTAATGGCCACCAATTACTAGATGCTTAGTGTGTGGTAGACAGATACTTTGTTTATAAAATAAAACAGGACTATGTTTATATAATCCTCACAAAAAAACCTGAAAAATAGGATTCATTATTCTTACTTTGCACATAAGGAAATGGAATCTCAGAAAAGCGTGTTTGCCAAGGTCACAGAGCTTGAAATAGCAGGGAGGATTTAATTCAGGTCTATGAGTTAACGGTCTGAGCTCTAGTCTGTCATCATTTCTGTGCACTAGTTCACATAAAGCATTTTAAAGTACAAAGAAAGCACATGTATTGTTTTTGGAGAAGTGGCTGATACACTTTAGAGTCTCCTTGCAGAGCCAGTTTAAGTCGTGTGTTAAAACTGGGAAAGGTGGACTTGTTCCTGCGGTTTGAGATTGTCTTCTATATAACTGGTGGCCTTGAGACTTGCAGTTTTCGTGCTAGGTCAACACTGCTTAAGATGGCAAAGCAAGTAAAAGTTTACAGAACTCTCCTCCACTTAAGCTCAGAAATAAAAACAAACACCACCAAACAATTGAGAAAGATATTGTTATGAAACCTGAGAATACTCAAGTCTCCATACTAGAGAAGTTAAAGAATATCTGCCAGTTACAAAGAAATTTGGGCCCAGCTAAACAGTGGCATTAGGACTCACATCTAGTTCTAGTCTGTAGCAGGTATAGATATTTAAATATAATTGAGGGGGTTCAGAAGTCCTTTACTGACAATTAACTAGGGAGAGATCAGCACTAATGGCATCATGGCAGAATCAGGGAGCACTAGAGCACACGCTCTGTGAAGGAAGGGAGTGTGACCTGTTTTGCCCCACATTGTTTCCCTTGCGTGTAACAATTCCTGGTATGTAATACCATGCTGACTGGGACTGAAAAAGACTGTAGCCATACCATCTTTTAATTCTCTCTAACCCAATGTACAAACCAGGGAAACAGTCTTGTGATCTGTTAGCTCCCTGGAAAGAAATGGCTACAGTCCTCTAGAGAGGGTCCTTATCCTTAGGACATTTGTGCTTACGGGGGGGGGGGGGGGGGGGGGGGGCAAAAAGGGAGTTTGGGGAGGATGTTAAGAAACAATTGCCTGAGCCCTAGCCGGTTTGGCTCAGCGGTAGAGCCTTGGCTCAGCGGTAGAGCGTTGGCCCACGGACCAGTGAGTCTTGGGTTCGATTCTGGTCAAGGGTACCTACCTCTGTTTCGGTTCAACACCGGCCCTGGTCGGGGTTGTGTGGGCAGCAACCAGTCAGTGTGTCCCTCTCACGTTGATGTTTCTCTCTCTCTCCCTTTCTCTCCCTCTCTCTCCTTCCCACTCTATCTGAAGATAAATAGAAAAATATCCTCAGGTGAGGATTAAAAAAAAGAAGAATAGCCTGAGATTTAGACTGCTGCTCACTCCCCACTCTTAGGTGCATGGAGTTCTAAACACATATTTCAAACTACTACTATCCAGATTTGTTGTAAGATAGGTCTAATCTCTTTGAAGGAATAGTCATCTCTTGTAAATTTTAGTATATTTTTGTAGCTGCCTTCCCCAAAGAGCTGTATCATATTGACATTTTAATGAGTAGAAAAGTAGTTGAAGCATTAGAAAGGAGGGCCAATTCTGACAGAATAGTAAAGTACAAGTTTATCTTGTGCCCTCAAGCCTTGCTTTTTTCCTTATTCATCCATCTACAGAGGAAGTCTCACATTCACTGTGACCTCTTTCTTATCTCACCATCAAAACTAATAATAATGCCCAAGGCAAATGTAAGAAAGTTTAATAATAAGTATCATGGATTTCTGAGTCTTTAAAAAAATCCGTTTATAATGTAATTATCAGGTATGTAAAGCTCCAAACTTTGTTTAGGCAAGTTAAACCAGAAAATCTTGAAATAGCATTGGTGAGGACATATGAAAACAGGTACTATTGTACCCAACCAGTGGAAATATAAATTGGTAAAACCATTTTTTTTTTTAGTCTTTTTTTTTCCTTTATTGATTTTAGAGAGAGAGGAAGGGAGAGGGAGAGAGAGATTTCCTTGACCGGGAATCGAACTGGGGACCTCTTGGTACATGGGACAATGCTCAACCGCTGAGCCACACTGGCGAGCATATTTTATAATCTTTAAATTTGTATTTGAATTTACTTTTCCTAATTACTTGAATCAAATTTCAAATGATTCATTTTGGTCCTTTTAATAGTTTTGTTCTTTCTATTATAAATTAATGTATGTAAAGGAGAGAAAAAATATAACTCCATCATTCAAAGGCAGTAATTGTTAATATCTTGGCATAGTTCATTCCAGACTATTTTCTTTTAAAAAATTAATAGACTGTATTTTTTAGAGCAGTTTTAAGTTTACAGGGAGGAAGTGAGGGAGGGAGAAAGACAGACATGGATTTGAAAGATACATCAATTAGTTGCCTCCCACACATGCCCGGAACCTGCAACCTGGGCATGTGCCCTGATCAGGAATTGAACCCATGACCTTCTGGCTCATTGGACGATGCTCCAACCAACTGAGCCACACCACCAAGGCAAAGCTTTAGCTCTTGATGTTTTTATGTTGTATTTTGCCGTAATCATCATGTAAATAAATGTCAACATACAATTACATTGTAAACACATATCCTAATTTAGTCAACAATTCTCTATTCTCCTATTGTTGGACACCTAGGTGGTTTGTAATTTTTTAAAATATGTTTTTATTGAGTTTAGAGAGAGGAAAGGAGAAGGAGAGAGAGCTAGAAATGTCAATGAGAGGGACATGGATCAGCTGCCTCTTACATGCCCACTGTTGGGAATTGAGCCTGAAACCTGGGCATGTGTCCCAACAGGGAATTGAATCAGCAATCTCTTGGTGCATGGGTCGATGCTCAACCACTGAGCCACACCGGCAGGGTGGTTTCCAATTTTTTTAACTTCTATAAATAAGACTCTTGTATATTTTCATGCATAAAGCTGTTTGCTTTGGCGAAGGAGAGAGAACACCCCATATTTTGAGTCCTATTATTTTATAATTAAATGGCTGTTTTCTACAGTTGACATAATATGGACCTTTGTGGAAAACAAAAGAGAAAGAGAGAGATCACAACAACATTCCACCTAAGACCATTTTTATTTTCTTTGTATTTATACCTGAATACTAAAAGAGAAATTATGACTTATTCTTCCAGTAAAATCTTTCAAATCTGACTGTTCCATTTCCATGTCATTCCTCTGGCTAGCATAGCCACCTCTTGTTATCTTTTTGTGTTTTGTTTATTGAAGATAACGATGAACCCCTCTTGAGTGGATCTGGTGATGTATCCAAAGAATGTGCAGAAAAAATTCTTGAAACATGGGGAGAACTGCTATCAAAATGGTAAGTTAAAATAGTTCTCCTTTTCATCTGCAATTCTATTATGTTCAGTTTTGGAACCATTAATAGAAACCTAAGTATGAGGTTCATGTTCTAGAATCTGTTTTTAGAGGTTTTTGAGGGTAGTAGTAAAGATCTGAAATCAACATTCAGAGTATTAGAAACCTAATAATTCTCATTGCTGTGGAAAATATTTATTCAAACATGGAGTCCATAGTGTGAATAAGTACGGACAGAGTCCTTTATATTGAAGAGTTTAGGAACCAGTAACTGGTTAAGATAATACACAATAGTTAAACAATACACAACAATCAGTTAAGTGTAGAGGACACTCACAGAACCCATGGAGCCACAGATGAGACCCCAGGTAGGATTTGTCCTTATTCTTATGTGCCTAAGGTGACAGAGCAGAATGTTATAAACATGGTATATGTTAACTGCTCTACCAATTACTTTTCCTACTAACACTTATAAAATTCTGAAACTTCTCATCAGCTTAAGAGATAGTTTGACAACAGTGTTAAGGAACACTATTCTGTAGACCAGTGATTTAAAACTGTTGTGCTGCAAGAATTTTTAAAATGTTCACTACCTGACTATTTAATCAGGGGACTGACCTCTCTTCCCTTAGATTGTCAAATTTAAAAAAATGACAACAGCCAACACAACAATAGCCATCTGATGTGAATGTATCAAACTTATACCTATTTTTGTGAAATGGGCAGAAAGATATATTTTTTGGTGAGCTGCAGAATTTTAGTAATTAGTTTATATGCGCCATGAAATGAAAAAGGTTGAAAATTGCTGCTATAGACTGTCTAAAAAGAATACATGACCTTCAGGTATTTATTAATGAAACCAGAGACACTCTGGTAAGTCAGTTTGGTGAAATGTTTATGTAGTTTCCTTTTCCCTCTGTGTAGGAAGCCAGGGTATGCTGAAAAAAAGCTGAGCTTGAAAGTGATTACTTCACTTCTCTATTTCAGACTTTCTGATTATTAGGATTATCATATAAGTGCCCCATGGGCCTATTCCTTTGGGGTTTGATTTTTCTCAGACATTTTAACTGTCGAAACCTTTCACTCTATTCTTAGAAAAACTGTCTCTCCATTTTAAAAAACTTCATTCCCTTAAGGGACAGGACTACAAATGGGCATCATCTGCTCCTAGCACTCTCACAATGCCTTACACTTTTGGTAAAATACTCTTCACATTGGGAAATGTCAAGTGTGTACAAGAGGAAAATTCTAACCAAAGCATGGTTTGTCTTCCCATAAGTGGTTTTAATAAATGAACGCTGAAAAAAAGCCCCAGGGGAATAGTTCTCATTTACTTTTGCTATTCCTTTAGCAATCAGGAGACAAACCTGCTGATGTTCTCGTCATAATTATATTTTCAGTTCACTAACTTCGGAGTGTTTGTACTGCTGCTGGCAGGAATTTCATCTGTATAAAACGGTTTCCGCTCTAAAATAGAAATGTAATTGAGTCTAGAATGGTTATGTAATAGTGTATTTAAAATCATTTAGATATAGCATTTAGACTCTAGATTTTATTAGATGAACTCACCAGCATTTTGTACAATTGCTTGGAATTTGTTTTCTTATCAAGCTTTGTTTATTCATTTTGTTAATTCATTTAATTCAGTTATGTCCTTCTTCAAATATATTACCTGAATTTCCATGTATGAACAGTCTTCAGGGCATTTAAAATTGTTTTTCCTGGTTTCAGTCATGTCTTCAGAAATGATATAGTTTCTCCTCAGTTCATTTACTTGTATATTTTTTTCTTTATTGTTTTAGAGAGAGAGGAAGGGAGAGGGAGGTAGAAACATCAATGTGAGAGAGATACATCGATCAGCTGCCTCCTGCACGCCCCCTTACTGGGGATCGAGCCCACATCCCGGGCATGTACCCTGACGGAAATTGAATGGGGAACTCTCAGTCCATGGGACAGCGTTCGATCCATTGAGCCACCCTGGCCAGGCATATTTTTTATCATTATTATATGTGGTCTGTAGATAGGAAGCATCACCATATCATGGAATTTTGGAGTCTAGTAGACAAGCCTTCATAAACTACCTGTCCTACTTCCATGCTGTATCATATTGGGAAAACAGTCAGAGACAATACATAAACAAAAATAGCAGTTTCGATAAAAGTTGATTTATAGAAACAGGTGGATTTGGCCCACAAGCCATAGTGTACCAATCCTTGAATGAAGGAGCAGAACTACTTGTGTTGTTTCTGCTCCGATCTCTTCAGTTTTTATATGTATGTTTTTTTCTAAGCAAAGACAACACTGTATTGAATTGTCTATAGCTCTTGCATTAGGGTACTAGCAACACAGAATTAACCATTTTTAAAGGTACTATGAATTCTGCTAGAATTCTGGGAACATTTTGAGAAAAGTCTCAGACCTTTTTATATTTTGATAGTGGTCATTTTGTATCAGTAACTTCTGCTTAAATCTGATAGTCACAGGAGCTTCTCCATGTCAGAAGTCTGCTTTATTGACTCAGTAATGGTGGCTTTCAAATCACAAAGCAGGTGTGATACAACAGATAGAACATTTATTGGTCTTAGAGTTTGAGGATTACCTCAGTCATTTAATTGACTTCCCTGAATTTCTTTCTTCATTTGTAAAACTGGAGATACTACCACCTACCTCAGATGCTTGTTATAATGATCAAATAAAATTGTATGCAAAAGCACTTTGTATGTCGATACCATCATTTCAAGATACGTTTATTTCCCTCGTTTTATAGATGAGATAGGTGAAGCTCAAAGACTTCAACAACTTGTTTTGATGTTGTTATATAGCAGAAACTGTCTTAATCAACATAGTTATTCAAAAAAGTCACTTGAAGCAAGGTTTACTGAAAACATTTCTTTTTATATTTATTTTAACTTAGAACAGATATTTACTTTAACTTAGAGTATATAAATATACCGTTTGTCAATTGTGATACAGGGCCAAGCCCTTATCTTTGGCTGTGTGCCCACTGATTGGGAATTTTGCTTTGTTTATCTTACATAATCCACAACCATAAAGCTCTGGTTTCTAGATTTGCTTTTTATTTTATTTTTTAAGTGGAGCAATAATAAAGATACTTAGGAAGTATTCTGACGGCAGAATTCTTCCCTCCACTCAGTCTTTTATGGTTATCTTGGCCACATTTGATTCAACAGCTTTATGTTTTTCTTTATTAGTATGTGACCTTTATTAAGTCTTTGTAAGTCATTTAGTTTAGTTTTCATAAAAATAACACTTTTTAGAGAATCTTTCCCTTGTGTACTTATGGATTATGGCTTTATTTTTAGGCATCTCAACTTGAGTGTGAGACCAAAGCAGTTGTCATCCTTAGTAAGAAGTGGTGTTCCTGAAGCTCTTCGAGGAGAAGTCTGGCAGCTGCTAGCAGGTTGTCACAACAATGACCACCTGGTAGAAAAATACCGAATTCTCATCACAAAGGTAAGGGGATGATAATTCAGCTTCAGCATTAATATTTTTGGAAATTTGTTACAAAAAGATCATTGTGGCTATTTGATTTCTAATAATTTTTACAATTATCTGATATAAGAGCAGAACTATTTTTTTAATATGTTTTTATTGATTTATTTTAGAGAGAGAGGAAGGGAGAAAGAGGTAGAAACATGTGAGAGAGAAACATCAATCTATTGCCTCCTGCACACACCTTGCTGGGGATCGAGCCTGCACCTGGGCATGTGCCCTGACCGGGAATCAAACCAGGACTTCTCAGTCCATGGGATGAACGCTCAGTCCACTGAGCCACACTTGCCAGGCAAGAATAGAACTTTCATACTTCTAGCCCAAAGTTATTTCTAGTGTTGGTACAAAGGAGAAGGATAGTTTTTCTTCCTTGATTGACTTCATCCCAGGGACAAAGGATGTCCTCTACCCATTGTATTCCTAAATCCTTTTTGACCATAATTGCATTCCATTGCATTTTTAGTTAGATCTGTTGTGCTATGCAATGTGTAAAAACTTTCTTTTATTTATTTTAATCCTTTTCACATGTTACAGAAATGTACTCTTTGTAGGTAAGGCCTACTTCTAGTTTCTACAATTGGAAGAACATAGTTCTGTTGTCTTAAACCAAATTCCCTTTTAGCTCTTTTCTTTAAAGTGAAGAGCTCTCATTTTTTTATAGTATCCCCTTCTCAAGTTCATGCATTCCTCAAGATTTTGCAAACGAAGTTAACAAAAACTGTTGCTTGTACGAGCATACAGGAATTTGAAAAATAATTTTCTGCAAGATTAGACAATGCTTTGTGCCTTTGTAACCATGTTATTGGTTTAAATTTTTGTTTTTGTTTTCTCAAGTTCTTGAAATGTTTATATTCAGGAAACAGTTTCTCCAGTGGTGTACAAATCCCAGACCTGGGTTATGACTGAATTTCTCAGAACCCTCAATAATGTATGTGAATTTTTCAGTGTGACAAAAGGTGGGACTTCTGTTAAAACTGTGTTAGCACCTTATAAGAGATGAATAACAGCGCTATAAAATTTTTATTTGAAAAACTTTATAAGGGAAGAACAGCATTTACACATGAAATTGGATCTTTCCACATCAGAAAATGATAATTATAATGTGTTCAAAATATTTGTGTGCCTTATTTCTAGACAGATGTTTTTTCTTTTAAGAACTAATATTCTGATTTCCTCTATTATGTTGATATAATTATTTAACCAGAATTTATTGATTGCCTGTATTACAACCATAATGCTGGAGCTAGGAGGTCAAAAACAGAAGCAATTAACTATCATATGATAGACATATGTCATGTGATAGACTGAAAAAGCACAATCAGGGCATCAAAAGTAGTGAAAAATTCAGCCTGGGAGAATAGGGGAGTTTTTGTCAGGAACATCACATTTAAGATGGATCTCAGAAAAGAGCTCCCCATGCATGGAAGGATGGAAGAGCTTTGTGCTCGTAGTGTGAATGGAGAATGAGGGTATGTAACATGTAGAGCCAGCAAAGGTATACCTAGTCAATGTTTTTCTTTTATTGGAAAGTCATATTTGGGATGTATAATTCTCAGTTATAACTGTCTTTCTAGAAAGTTTCTCTTTTGAAGTCCTTTGAAACGTTTGGCCCAAAATTATTTCTTTTTAGGTAGGGTGGAAGGGAGAGGGAGAGAGAGAAACATTGATGTGAGAGAGACACAACGATTGGTTGCCTCCTGCATGACCCTGACTGGGGCCAGGGATCGAACCTACAACCCAAGGACTCGCCCTTGACCAGGAATCGAACCCGTGACCCTTCGGTCCAAGGGCTGACACTCTAACCGCTGAGCCAAACCAGCGAGGGCCAAAAATTATTTCTTAAATATTTTTGGTGTGTCTATTCATATAGGTTATTTTAAAGACATGAAGTATTCTATTTTTCTGGTTCCATGAAAATGGTGAAGACTGTTTTTTGAATTGGAACTTGATAATTTACATGACATGTAAAAAACATCAGCTATTAACAAAATCTGATATATTTTATTGTTTTACATATGCTGATGTCATGTACATTATATGTCACATTAAACTATTATGCACATGGTTAGAACCAAAAAAGATCTTTAATGATGTATATATGTTAGTTTAAATTGCTGGTAGATGATCAGAAAATACAAATTATTTAACCATCATGATATTGGCGAAAACTTTTTTTATTGTTTCACACTACAGTGTTATTTGGTGCAAGTTGGTATTGCTTTAAATGCAGTTGTATAGTTATGCAGCATGTATTAGTTTGTATCTGACTACTTTTGCTCATCCATTTTGGGAGTGTATCTGTAGCTCTTTTTTTGTTTGTTTTCATGTTTTTAATTGCTGAGAGTATTCCATTGCACCAGTAAACCATACTTAAAAAAAAAAATCTTTTTTGCTATTATAGATGTTTGGGGGGGGTTCCCCCCCAGTTTTGGCTATTATGCAGAAAGTTGCTTATGAACATTCTTGCATGTAGGAGGTGCTATAGTCTGCATGTTTTTGCCTCTCGAAATTCATATGTTGAAACCCAACTTCCAAGGTTATGAGATTAGTAGGTGGGGCCTTTGGGAGGCAATTAGGTCATGACAGCAGAGCCCCCATGATAGGGATTAATGCCTTTATAAAGAGGCTCCAGAAAGATCTCTTGCCACCTTCCACCATGTGAAAACACAGCAAGAAGTTGGCAGTCTGAAACCCAGAAGAGAGCCTTCACAAGAACCTAACCATGCTGTACGCTGATCTTGGACTTCCAGCCTTCAGAACTGTGAGCAATAAATTATTGCTGTTTGTAAGTCATCTGGTCTGTGGTATTTTGTTACAGCAGCCCAAACAGACCAAGACAGCAGGATTTGGACATTCTATTATACATACTCATACACACACACAGACAATAATATTTACATATATATATATATATATATATATATATAACTAATTTTTGGAAGCTCTTCATTCTGGACTTGGGTTCTTTGCCAGATATATGCTTTGTGTTCTGAAATTTCAAATATAATATTACCTTGAAGGGTTTTTTTAGCTTCGCTTCTTCAAAGACTAAATTTAAAGAAGGAGAAAAGAGTGACTTGATTTATAGAGCAAATGCCCCCAAAAAATTAACTTTTTTTTTTTTTAAGGTATTATTTGTTATGAGCAGTAGAGTTTGGATACACTGGTCTCCCTGTTTTTTTTTTGTTTGTTTGTTTGTTTTAAGTGAAAACTTTTTAGATTTTTTCATCCCAAGAGGAAAAAAATATAACAATAACTGCCCAGTTAGAGCAAATAATATGTGTCAGAAGCTTTACTAAGCACTTCATATCCATTATCTCATTAGTTGTAAGAAAGTCCTTGAGAGGTGGTAATTACTATTTCTGTTTTAGAAATTAAGAAATGGGTTCAGTGAAGCTTAGTAAGTTGCTTATAGTCACTCAGCTAGTAAATAAATGATAGAGGACATAGATGGTAGAGGCAGGATTTGAACTCAGGACTGACTGCAAAGGTGGTTCTTTTATCATTATCCTCCCTGTCTGTCTGTCCTCAAACATAAATAATGATTTCTTTATACAGATATGTACTCCTATAGAATTCCATTTAAACAAATATAATTATATACTTAATCTGTCTGTTTGTTTTTAAGTATAGTCTTATCCAACCATTCTTCTATTGGTAAGCATTTACTTTGTTTCTAGTTTTTAGCCTCTATAGTTTTTTATTAAACATCCTTACATGTGTTTTAAGTCTTTCACTTTTATGGAATAGTCTCAGAAGTGTGATTGCTGGATCAAAGAGTAACATGCTTTTTATTTTTTTTATTTTTTTCTGGGATTTTAATGAAAAAATGTGTATATTTTGCCCTGGCTGGCATTGCTTAGTTGGTTGGGCATCGTCCTGCGTACCAAAAGTTTGCCTGTTCGATTCCTGGTCAGGGCACGTGCCCTGGTTGTGGGCTCTATCTCTGGTAAGGGGCATGCAGGAGGCAGCTGATCGATGATTTGCTCTCACATGCATGTTTCTCTTTCTCTCTCCCTCTCCATTCTTCTCTCTCTAAAAAAAAAAAAATCTTTTTAAAAAGTATATATTTTAACTTCCCTTCTATTCTTTTGTTTGTTTGTTTTATTTATTAATTTATTTTTGTTACAGATGTTTCTCCCTTTTTCCCCATTGACACCCTCCTTCCCGACCCCCCACCCCTTCCCCAGCTTTGTTGTCCATGTCCATCAGTTATGCATACATGAGTATAAGTTCTGTGGTTTATCTCTTCCCTCCCCCTCACCCCCTCTTCGGAGGGTTGTCAGTCTGTACCCTACTTTCACATCTCTGGATCTACCCTGTTCCCCAGACTGTTATGGAGTAACATGTTTTTTAAACTGGTTATTCAGTTTTTATATTTAATTTATTCATATCCTGTTTGCTTCTCTGAAAGGCTGTAATAGTTCACAGCTCCACCAGTAATGTAGGAATGTATGTGCTGACCCATACTCCAAACAGTTAGTTACCGCTGTATTTCATTTTTGCCATCAATGGGTGTAAGTGATACCACATATCTTTAGTTTGCAGCTCCCTGACTACCAGTAAATTTGTGTGATTTGCTCCTCCATGTATTACCTCTTCATATTCTTTGTACATTTTTCTATTAAGTTTTTTTTAAATGTCACTTTGTAAGCACTCTCTATATATTATTATGTACATTGATCCTTTGTATTTTTATTATAAATGTCTTCCTAAAACTTTAATTTTTTATTGATTTTATTTTATGGTTTCATGCCATACAAATATTTTCCAGTTTTTATGTAGAAAATTGTGTCTTCATTAAGGTCTCCCATATCTCTAGATTTTGAAAATGTAGTTTCCAAGATTTTCTTGCAAGATTTTTATTGTATGCATTATATGTTTACATCTTTAATCCATTGGGAATTTATTTTTGTACATGGCATATGAAGGTGGTCCAATTTTATTTCTCCCAGATGGGTAAACAGGTGTGCTACTCGTGTTTTCCTAGAACTACCATCTTTGTTATATCTTAAACTCTCATATATACTAGGATTGATTTCTAGATTGTCCCTGCTTATTGATCTGTTTGTATATTTCTATACCAGTACTGTTTTGGTTAAAGTAGCTTTGAATTATGTTCTAATATATGGTAAAGCAAGTTTTTTTCACTGTTTTTTTTTTTATTTCATATTTTTCTTATCTATTCTTACATATTGAACTTTCCATGTAATCCTTAAAATTATTTTCTTTAATCTTACCACTACAACCACCTTATAAAGTTATATAAGGATTCTAATTTGAATCACATTTAATTTACATATTAATTTAGGGTGTAAGTTCCATTGTTATAATATTTTTATATCAGATCTTATTTTATAAATGTTAAAGACTTCAGAGTTGCCTTCATATATGTGTTGTGCCTCTTCTGTTAAATGTATTTCTAAGAATTATCATAGAGTGTTCTTGCTATAGCAAATGGAATATTTTCCAATTCTCATTTCTAGGTGCTAATTGCTACAATAGAAAACAGACATTAATTTTTTAAAATTCTCTATCCATCTACATCTTGATATTTTGATTAGTCCTCCTAATTTTATACTAGCATCTTTTGATTTTCAGGTATATGTTAGTATCAGCAGCAAAACCCGTTTCACTTCTTTTTTTACTGTCTATGCAAGCTACTAAATTGTTTTGGCTTTGTTTTTGTATTTGATAGAAGTATTAAGACAATGTTAAACTATGGTGATCATAACTAGCATCTCTATAGAGTTCCTGATTTTAATTAAAATGGTTTTCATTTTTCAATCTTTTGTAACGCATGCTGTTCTTTTTCTTTTTGGTAAGTAATTTTTATTTTAAGTGATTTTCTTCTATCTCTGCCTTTGAGTTTTATTAAAAAATATCTACTGAATTTTATCAAAAGCTTATTCAGCACTTAATATGAGTTCTTTACTTTATTGATAGAGTAGATACGTCATCTATCAACGTATGATAGACTTACTGATATTGAACTACCCTGGGCTTCATGGAATAATTTCTACAGACCAAACACTCCTAGATTCGTTGTTTTTTGTTCTTTTGATCTTTGACCAAGGGCTCCTCAACCTTGATCTCTGGAAAGAATGTGTCAGACAGATGCCGGGGAAAGAAATCCTTATGAGTAATCCACAGGGACTCCATGGCTTCTCTTACCCCCATTTCTAAGACCTGTATTGTTTATCTCAATCAAATAAATTGGAGTTGAGAATGGAGGGGAAATAGGTACCTTTTGGTCTCCAGTTTTCAGAATCATCCTTTGGCCCTTTTCCCTTTTGGTTATTTTTCACCTTTATGTCAATGACACCTCTGTTCCTTTTATTTATTTTGCTTAGTAGCAAACATTTACATCAAAACTGCTTCTTTAAGGGATCCTTTTAATAATAGAATAATTAAATACCAATATATTCTGATATTTCTTTTTTTTTTTTTTTTTAACCTCACCTGAGGACATTTATTTTTGCATTTATCTTCAGATAGAGCGGGAGGAAGAGAGAGAGAAACATCAATGTGAGAGAGACACATCGACTGGTTGCCACCCACATGACCCCAACCCGGGCCAGGGACAAACTGCAACTGAGATACGTGCCCTTAGCGGGAACCGAACCCGGTTCTCTCTGGTGCGCGGGCCGATACTCTAACCACTGAGCCAAACCGGCCAGGGCTGATGTTTGTCTTTCCTTCCATTCAATCAGACTTGTGTTTTCTGAAACCAATTTGCGTTGTTTTCTATAGTGATTTCAGTGATAAACTTTAGTGGTGAGACTCTACCATGTGTTTCAAGCTTTTATATAGAACCTAAACTAGACCATATAACCAATGTTTACATTTCTAATTGTTTGTCCAAGAGAAGCCCTGGCGGCCCATCCACATTTTATCAATCTGGAAAAATAATTTAAAAATATCTAATGATAATTTTATTATTATACAGAACATTTGTTTTTAATTTAAAAAATATCTCTCTGGTAGGTTTGGTCATAGTCAAGGATTCACTAATACTTGATCATGAGAACTTGCCTGTGGATACCAAACAAAAAGGGGGTCAATTTAGCAAAGAGAGCACTGGCCATGGAGTCAGGAAGCCTGGGTACTAGTTTCAGCTCTGCTGCTAGTTTATGTGACCTCAGATGAGGTGTTCTGCACCTGTGATCATTCATTTCTTCTTGTGAAATGAGGTTGCTGAAGTAAATGGTTGGTCTTCCTTTAAGCTTTTAACATTCTGGAAAATTAGATACTGCGTTTGAGTCCTGTCCACCCCCCACCCCCCCCAAATAGCCCATGAGTCTGCTGTTTCACAACTGAGTGCTCTTGCTATATGATTCTATAAAAAAATAGGTTGTGCGTGGACTTTTAGAACTATATTGTCTGCCTTCATATAGCAGTTGCTATAGTAGGTCTGCTGTAGACTGAATGATTGTGTCCAGTCCCAAATTCATATGTTGAATTTCTAACCCCCAATGTGTTGGTATTTGGAGATGGGAACTTTGGGAGGTGATTAGGCAGAGTGCAGAGCCCTCATTAGTGAGATTAGTATCCTTATTAAAAAGAACTCTCTTGCCCCTTCTGCCATGTGAGCACACAGAGGAAGACTGCCATGGTCCTCACCAGACACATAGTCTGCCAGTACCTTGGATTTCCTGGCCCTCAGAACTGTGAGAAATAAATTTCTGGTATTTTTGTTATAGCAGCCCAAATGGATTAAGACAGGGTATCTTCAAATTGTTATTTGTGAAAATAATTTTAAGTCCCCATATCCTGTCTCTATAAAGTTGTGTCCCCACAACTTGGGTGAGTTTCTGTAAGTCATACCTGACCCGGGAGTTCTAAAGGTTTCATGAATTAAAAGACTGGAAACATATTAAGTTTGATCCTATGAAAATTGCTGATACTTGACAATTTTTGATCTACCATAGGTAATTACATGTGCATCAACCTAATAATTATATGTGAATTAAACAGTTATCATACTAAGGTTTTACTTGAAAGAGCTTTCGATCTAAAAGCAGAATTGTTTGTTGTTTTATTAGGCATTTGTTATTTAGTCAATCAAAAATACCTTTGAAAAAATTTAAAAAAATTAAAAGAATAAAAATACCTTTGAAAGTCAGCTTTGTGCCAATGCTGTGTGAGGTCTCTTGAATAGGCCCACGGATAAAATATACCTATTCCCTGGTTTGGGGGAGTTTACAGTCTAATAAGGGAAACAGGAAGTTAATTACAAAAAAGTTTCATGAGAGCTGTACGTATTGCTGTGTGGCAAATGACAAGAAGGACTCCTCATCTAAGGTGTCTTGTTCAGAAATTATCCAGGGATGGGGTGATTTTTGGGGTGGGATGGGGTACTACGTGACATGTGTGGTGTTCAAAGTCAGAAGGAAAAGAATGTGCTCAAGGGTTTAAAAGAGCTTGGCGATTTAGCCCTGGCCAGTCTGGCTCAGCGGTTGGAGTGTCTACCCGAGGACCAGAGAGTCGCGGGTTCGATTCTGGTCAAGGGCACATACCTCAGTTGCAGTTAGATCCCTGGCCCTGGTCAAGGTCAAGCGGGAGGCAACCAATCGATGTGCCCCTTTTACATCAATGTTTCTCTCCCTCCCTCCCTCCCTCCCTCCCTCCGTCCTCTATTTGAAAAAAAAAAAAAAAAATCAAGGGAAAAATATCCTGATGAAGATTTTTTTAAAAAGCAAGTTGGATCACATAACATATATCTCCACCCAGGTGTGCAGACCTTCTTGCATGCTTACAGATACCAACATTTGTTTATTTTCTTTTGCTGTACTGGGTCTGTTTGACTTTATTTAGAAGGATGAATTGAAAAAATCCAAAGATACTACCTGGAGGAAAAAATACTAAAAATACACATTTTCTAATTGGCTGAAAATTGTCATCATTTATGATATTACCAGAAGAGCCACAATAAAATCTCATTTTGCATTGTTTTAATTGGGCACAAACAAGAGTATGTTTTCTGAGATACAAAGGCTAATTGGTACCATGAAACTTCCTGTAATTTTCAAGCCTGGTGGAAATGGTACCTTTACTTTTCCATCTTTTATTACATGTTTGGGTACTGTGTCTCAGCAAACGAAGCAAGACATGACATTGCAACACTACAAGATAGTGTGAAAATACAGTAAGAATGTAATTCCTCTTCTGTGTGTACACTCTTTCTGCAGTATTCAGAATGGGTGAGATTTTCTTTATTTTTCTCTTGAAAAACTGATTTTTAAGTTTGTTATTTTGGTCATCTTTCTTAATATTGGCCCACATCCAGTGAATCACGAGAGAAAATTCTGAATATTTAGCCTTTTAACTAGAACTTCTTGTGCTGCTGAATTATGATTCCTCAGTAGCCATGCACTGTTAACGCACTTTCATTCTTTAACATTGCTCTTCGTTCCTTCGGAAACTGCTACAAGAAAATAGGAATTTCCTCTCAGCATTACCCCTCTGGCAGTGTGTTTCAATCTAATTCCCGGCTGGCACTCTGTTCCGGTTACTACCCCTTCTCCTTACTAGCATTTTGAGTTCTGTTCATGTATCAAAAGGGGGATTCCAGACAGACGAGGAAACAGCTTTGAAACACTGCACTGCAGGCATGTTCCGTTATTCCCCCACTGTGCAGTCTGGAAATCGGGGAGTGCCTCTCTGGTGATGGATCTGAATGAGCTGCTGAAGATGCCCGAGTGTGTGCCTGCACAGGCATTTTCTTTCCCTTCCCCCGCTGCTTCCCTTTCCCAAGCCCCCTCTCTCTCTATTTCCCCTCCTACTCCTTTATCCCCTCCCTCTGTGTCTCAGTTCTGCAGTAAACCCAGCTGAGGCACATTCCTGCTTTGCAAGGCTTTCTGTTAAGGATGTTTTGTGGCTTTTGTTTGGATTGCAGCATGCAGAATTGCAGGTAACGCTCTGAAATTGAGCTAGACAGATAAATTCTGTTGAAATGTTTTCAAAGAGGCAAGGTATTACACGGGAATCAAGAAAATAAGTTACTTTAGCTAATTTTATTCATGGTAATTATGGTAAAGTGTTTTCAGAAATGCAATAAGCAGATTTCCTTTTCTCCCCAAAAGCCTCTATTGAAAGGAAAATGGGGATAGATTGATCTGACTGCGCTTGATTTTGTTTTATGTTGATCATGAGAGCTTGCTGTTGCTGCGCCTCCTCTGTAGAGTAAGGACCAATTAGTTATGTGGAGTGCTACTGAGGGTAGTACTGGGTGGGGTGGGATGGAGTGGGAGGGATGATACCAGCCTGAACTAGCCAGATTCTTTGATTTTTGTATTGGGATGCAAAATGTAAAATGCTCTCTCCTTTTCTTCTATCAGCTGTTCAGAGGAGACTCATTACAACTCCTGCTGAAGCTCCTAATTTTCTTCCCTTCTCTTCTGCCCCTACCCCCTACCCTCATTGGCCTGAAGACATTGTACCCAGAATTTGCCTTACTCCCCTGGCACTATGTGTGTGGTAAACCTGATACTATGGCCGCGTCTGGGACTGGCCAGACCACTGCTGCTGGCTCTCCCTGTTCCAAGGACTTAAAGGGGGATTGCACTGCAGGCAATGCATCAGAGCAGCAGCATCGCAAGCCTGAGGACTGAGGCTCCTTGGGCATTATTACAAACACACAGAGCTGACCGCAATGACAGCAGCTGCTCCTTCGAAGTGTTGGCAGCGGCCAAGCGGCAGCATGAAGTGAGAGATCACTCCTGAGCTCAAGATGAACTCCACCTTGGATGGTAATCAGAGCAGCCACCCTTTTTGCCTCTTGGCATTTGGCTATTTGGAAACTGTCAATTTTTGCCTTTTGGAAGTGTTGATTATTGTGTTTCTAACTGTATTGATTATTTCTGGCAACATCATTGTAATTTTCGTATTTCACTGTGCACCTTTGTTGAACCACCACACTACAAGTTATTTTATCCAGACTATGGCATATGCTGACCTTTTGGTTGGGGTCAGCTGCCTGGTTCCTTCTTTATCACTCCTCCACTACCCGCTTCCAGTAGAGGAGTCCTTGACTTGCCAGGTGTTTGGTTTTATAGTATCAGTTCTGAAGAGTGTCTCCATGACCTCTCTGGCCTGTATCAGCATCGATAGATATATTGCCATCACTAAACCTTTAACCTATAACACCCTGGTTACGCCCTGGAGACTACGCCTGTGTATTTTCCTGATTTGGCTATATTCTACCCTGGTCTTTCTGCCTTCTTTTTTCCACTGGGGCAAACCTGGATATCATGGAGATGTGTTTCAGTGGTGTGCGGAGTCCTGGCACACCGACCCCTACTTCACTCTGTTCATCGTGATGATGTTATATGCCCCAGCAGCCCTCATTGTGTGCTTCACCTATTTCAACATTTTCCGCATCTGCCAACAGCACACAAAAGAAATCAGCGAAAGGCAAGCTCGGTTCAGCAACCAGAGTGGGGAGACTGGGGAGGTGCAGGCCTGTCCCGACAAGCGCTATGCCATGGTCCTGTTCCGGATTACTAGTGTGTTTTACATCCTCTGGTTACCATACATCATCTACTTCTTGTTGGAGAGCTCCACGGGCCACAGCAACCGCTCCGCATCCTTCTTGACCACCTGGCTTGCTATTAGTAACAGTTTCTGCAACTGTGTCATTTATAGTCTCTCCAACAGTGTCTTCCAAAGGGGACTAAAGCGCCTCTCAGGGGCCATGTGTACTTCTTGTGCAAGTCAGATCATAGCAAAGGACGCTTACACAGTTAGGAGCAAAGGCTCTCTTAATGGATGCCATGTCTGAAGTGATTCAGATATTGGGTCATTGTATGTGTGTGGGGGGGGGAGTGTCCTTTTTGTCTCTTCGTATTCCTTGTTCACGAGAAAATCTGGGACAAAATAATTTGACTCTAAGCAATAGGAAACAAATGATCCATCCAAAAAACCTAAGTTTGTAGAAAAGATTTTTCTTAAAGAGTGCTTTTAAATCAGAAGAATCAGGACCATGAAGATAAATTGCTCTTGGTTCCAGTTTTTGTAATGTCATGAAAATGACTACAATTCTCAGATTTAAAATGAATAAAGTCGTACCTCACACCTCTCCGGCTGGCATGACTGAACCTGGGTGTGAAAGGTGTCGTTATTTTAAAAGTCATCATTTTCCTGTTGTTTTTCTGGGTTCTTTCCAGTTTTTTGGGCTTCATATGCAATTGATTTCTTTTTACAGGGAATATTAAAATACGGTGATGAATTAACAGGGTTTTTAAACATTGTGTATGCCAAAGTATAACACTGCAAGTTTCAACACTGTCAGAAATCCAAATGTTGTCTGTCCTATTCCCTTGAGAGAATTCTCAATACAGTGAATAATGTGGACATTTAAATAGTAATTTTAGAATTTTGTGATGAACTGTGATGCAGAAGTACAGTCACATACTAGACAATTTATGAAGAACTGAGCTACTTTTTGTACCATGCTTTACGGAGATCTAAAGAAATGTATGCATAGAAAGTGATTCTGCTGCAGTATTTTTGCCCATGCCTTTGTTTATGTGTGTATTGAGAACACTTTGAGTTACATTTCACTTTTACAGTAAAAAGGACATTTAACTAATTCATTTTTAAAATAGGGATTAATGGAGATATTCTCTTTGTAGTGAAATGGAATCAACTAACAAAATAGCAACTGATTCTTTTTCAAAGCATTCTTTTAGTTAAGGAATCCACATTTGGATAAGAGGAGAAATTCTGATTTGTCTATGTCTCTTATTGCTGTTCTCCTTTGGGATACAGTTCTTTTCTTAATAGTCTTTTTAAGCCAAAGTACTAGCAAAATCTATAGGATTTTATTATCTATAGAATTATTAATTGAGAATGCTGTGTATTTGTATGTAGTAGTGATGTTTTGTTCTTAAAGTGATTATCTTTAGAGCAAAGGAGAGAAGGATCTCCCAGCAGCTCCAGGCATGAGAGTATTTCCTCTACTGGTTTTAATGTTTTTAAGTCTTCAGGGGACTTGTATGATCTTGCCTTTGACTAGAAGTTGTAATCTGAATGCAACAGTGATGTTCAGTGAGAGCGAAGATGGGATGTGGGTGAAAGTAGATTTTTGAATCCAAGAAAGGACATGGATATTTATAAAATAGGCAGATATGCTTTGGTTTCCCAGCATGATATGAAGAAAGTTCCTACCCCTTTTAAAATAAAGGGCAGCTTTATGATTTTAGGTTTTAGATATCTATTTGATTTTAACCTCAAATGTGTTCTATTTAAACTTTTTTTATTTTAAGTGATTAATATATAAAATTTAAATTTAAGATTCTGAGGACTTCCTCAAAACTTTCTTGCTCTTTATATTTAGCATTAGAAAATTTGATTCTTAGTTGTTTCAAAATTTGGAATTCATACTGAAATTGCAAGTTAAGTTAGCAATGTCTTTAAATTGCCATTTCAAGTGGAAAACCTTTTCTCTTGAATTCTAAAAAACAGTTGTATACATTTCTTAAGTAGCACAATTCTAAAAAATTTTTTTCATGTATGCTGGAGAATGTAACCTATTCAGATTTGCACAGTTTGCTTGAGAATTTTTAGTTAGGCAATTATGGGAATTTTAAAGACTTAGTTTTTACAGAAAATTGATACTAAATCGCTAGATTTTACTTTTTAGGGGTCTGAGATCCCTTTTAATCTTTTCCTCCAATAGGATTCCATTTTATGAGAATGGGAAAGAGAAAATTTCTGTTTAATTTCCTGGAAATGGCTAATCAAGCTGTTTTTTAAGTGACTGGAAAGACAACTCTTTTAATGAAAGGTTTTGTTAATATATTTTTATATTTTTGTTCTAATACCAAATTTAGATGTTATTGGAGGGTGGTTTTTTTTCACATTAGATACTTTATCAGTGTATCAGTCTAAAACTACAGTAGAAACTGAGTAGATTGAATAATTTAAAGATAAATAAAGCTCCCAACCCCCTCGCCAACTGATACTTGCTGAATGTCAGATGTTTTTCCAGTTTATCTTGTCTTCATTGGACTGTATAAATTCTAAGGTGTTTTCCAGGTGTCAGTTCCATTCTCACATTATTGTCTATATTGCTTTTTAAATTTTTCTTTGTGTGTGTATGTGTGTATGTTGGAGAAAGGGGACATGCCTGGATGCAATCATATAGTCTTCTGTGGCTGGGGGCAGTTTCTATGTGATACATTTAGAGAGTTTATATTTAAATAATCTTTTCTTCTTGCCATATTTAATGCACTATTCGATGACATTTGGGTTAAATACCAATCTGACTAGTTCAGAGTGAGAAAAAAGTATATTTTTAGACTCAATTACCTTGGGCTTTGGCAAGACTGCACGTTTAACTTTATATGGTATATGACTGATATCAGAGGAAGCATGAGCTTTTGGTGATTGTGTTGAAATTATTTCATAGTACATTTTAAAATAAGATCATACTAGTTGTATTTGTGAATTTGTTGCGTAGTTTTTATATAATGATTTATTTCAGTGAAGTTGTATTTTTTTCTTTAGAGCAAAAGGCAATTACAAAAAGACAAGTGTTCTACTTTAATGAAAGAACTACCTTACACCAGAATGGATATTTGAATTTTTTATGGACCCGTTGAATCACCCTAAATTCCATTTTGGAAAGGATTTTCTTTAGGCTTTATTGCTGGGTAAATTCCTTTTTGAGCCTTTTATAATGGCTTTTCCTTTTTACTTGAATAATGTTCTCAGTGTTTTAAGGATTGGAAAAACTTGAATTTTTTGTGCTATAAATTCATTGTCCACCTCTTTGAACTTGAAAATAAAGCAACAAGGCTCTCAGATAATAGAATGGTTTCTGAGAGCTCTCTAAGCTTTTCAGGTTTGATTTAAAAATCAGCATGGTGGTTTTGTAGGAAATGTTTTAATTTCACTATGTGTTTTTGTATCATAAAATATGTGTAAAATAAATTATTGGCAAACCAAAACTTATTGTTATATGAGCAGATTTGGGGAAATTTAAGGGTGGGAGAATTGTGGCACTATGAGGTTTGTTAAAAGTATTCATTAATTAGTCTGTGTGTGGATTTTTTGCATAATTTTTCCATTTTAGGTTGAAGAAAAACAGTATTATATGTTAAATATACATATTAATATATTTCACAGACCCTGGGAATATTCTAGACATTTTTTATGGCTGTAAATAAGTCATTTGGCTTTTCTTCAAAATTTGAGAGACAAAGGGCATCACAATATGCTTAAAATGAATTTTGAACTGAGAATCAGAAAATCTGGGTTACTGTTATTAATTAGTTTTTTACTCCTTTGCTTGTAATATTAACAGCTAGATATCACTGGCCTTTTGAGAAAATCTCACATAAAATACAGAGCCCCGAACAAAAGAAATCAGAGGAAACAGAAACAATGCAAGACACAGAAGAAAACTTCAAAAAAAAAAAATAGAACTGTAACATTTTCAGACATTTTGCATCCACTAAAAGAGAATCGGATGCTATAAAAAACAACCAGAAAGATAATGAGAAAGAGCTCTTGAGATTTAAAGTATAATCGGACATTTTAAAAATTGGAGAAGTTGGAAGATAAAATTGAAGTAGGCCAGATAGTGAAACAGAAGACAATAAAGGAGAGAGAAAGCAGGACAAATTAGAGGCTTGATCAAGGAGGCTCGGTACCTAACTAGCATGATTTTTAGAACCAGAATAGAGAAAAAGAAATTCTCAAAGAAATATCACAAGAAATTTTTCCAGAACTGAAGGATATGTGTTTTTATAATGAAAAGGACCAGCTTAATGTAATTTTAAAGAAGACTTTGACGGCAAATCATTATAAAATTTCAGAACTCTGGGAATAAAGAAAAACCCCAAAAGTTTCTTGGTCTGGAGTAGGGGTGGGAGAGTGGAAACATACTTAGTTACAGAGATCTGAATAGCATTGGACTTTCCACCTTAATAAAGCAAGAAGATAATGAGGAATAACTTCAAAATTTTGCATAGTGATTTTTAACTTAGAATTGTATGCCCAGTCAAACTTTTTATTCAAGTGTGAGAGTAAAATAAATCCATTTTGAGATATACAGGGTCTCAAAATATTTACCTGCCCTACATACATTCTAGAAAGTTACTGAAAGATATGCTTCCCCAGAATGAGAGATGGAATCAAGAAAGAGGAAGATGCTGAACCTAAGATAAAAGGACTCCCAACATAGGAGAGAGGTGAAGAGAATTCGTACAGTGACAGGGAAGGAAAGTCCTATGGAAGTCAGATGTGCAGCAAACCTAGAAAGCATCTAGTCCAAATGGGAGCAGATGGAAATAGGGCACTAGGAGTTACATCTTTAGAGAGCAGTAATTGGGAGGAATTGACAGTTCTGTCAGGTTTGTAGAGAAAGAATTAGGGCTGTAAGACCTTTTTGATACAAAGAATACTGAAGGAAAGGCGGGCGGATGCAGGGGGCAATTATCCCTGGCCAGTAAGGTTCAGTTGGTTGGGCATCGTCCTGTGCACCAAAAGGTTACCAGTTCAATTCCAGGTCAGGGCACATGCCTGGGTTGGGGGCTCAATCCCTGGTAAGGTGCGTGCAGGAGGCAGCCGATCCATGTCTCCTTCCCACATCGGTGTTTCTCTCTCTCTCCCTCTCACTTCCTCTCTCTCTCCCTCTCACTTCCTCTCTCTCAAAATCAATAAAAAATCTTCAGATAAAAGGCAATTAGCAACTTCAGAAAAAATAGAAAGTTGAAAAAAGGAAATCTAATCATGATATACTCTGTGATTCATTTGTGAGCAATATTGGTTTAACTAAAATTGTAGCAAAATTACGTTGAGAGTCATGATGCGGGGAAGGGAAGTATATGTGTGTGGGGATGAGGTTGGGGACTGTAACAGCTACAGTATCATCTCCCATACTAGAAAGTCTGAAAAAACCACCAAAGCACTGGCCAGTTTGGCTCAGCAATTAGAGCATCAGCCTGTGGACTAAAGGGTTGTGGGTTTGATTCCCAGTCAAGGGCATATACCTGGGTTGCAGGTTCAATCCCTAGCCCTAATCGCGGTCATGCAGGAGACAACCAATTGATGTCTCTCTCTCACATGGATGTTTCACTGTCTCCCTCCCTTCTGCTTTATCTAAAAATCAATGGAAAAATATCCTCGGGTGAGGATTAAAAAAAATTAAAAACCACCAGAAAATAACAATTTAGTTATTTTGTTCAGAAATATGAAGAAGAAACAGATGAAAATGGTTGCCTCTGGGAAGCAGCGAGCAGGGTAGGAGGAATAAGAAATCTGTTTTTCATTGTTAAATTTAGTACTACTTGACCTTCACAACTGTGTGGGTGTATTATTTTTTATGAAAAGCGTAGACCACATTTAGGAAAAGGCAAATACGTTTTAGCAAAGTAGAGAAAAACTAGGAAGCATAGGTTTAGAACATGTTCCTGAAGTAGAAAATGAGGGTCTGGTAGCACAGTATTACCTGTGGCCTTCTACAGAGCCATTTCCTGGTCATCTCCACATTTTATCCTCCTGGGAAGACAGGCAGAGGGGATATTTTATCCCTTTACAATTGTGGAAACCGAGTTTGGGGGCTGTCAGACCTTTTTGATTCCTAATCCACTATGTCACTATGCCTCATAAGTATATGTTTGGGTCTTTTTAGATTCTTAAACCTTGTTTTTTTTTTACCAAGAAAAGACAGGTATAGGAAAGCATCTTTTTTGACGTCGTGGTAAGAAATACATAAAAGCAAACAAGTGTGAGGGGTGTGTGCGCATGCATGTGTGTGTGTAATGAGCATGTGTGTACTGGTATACAGATTTCTACAATACAAGACCTGGCATTATGAGATCACGAGAGTAATACAGAATACTGTGTAGTATTCTTAGGTAAGGAGATGAGTTAGATCAGTTTGCTTAGTAAGCAGTATATGACCCCGGCCGGTGTGGCTCAGTGGTTGAATCGACCCATGCACCAAGAGGTCACCGGTTCGATTTCCGTTCAGGGTACATGCCCAGGTTATGGGCCAAATCCCCAGTGGGGGGCCTGCAGGAGGCGGCCAGTCGATGTTCTCTCTCATCAATGTTTCTATCTCTCTCTCCCTCTCCCTTCCTCTCTCTCTAAAATCAATAAAGAAAAAAAATTATAAAAAAAGAAAGCAGTATATGAGATGGGCTAAGCTCTGGGTAAGCAGGATTTTATAGTCTTCTCTCTCCCGACTGCTTGAATGAGATTGACATAAATTATCCAGCTGTTCAGGATTAAAGAAACCCAAAGGATCAATAGATAAAAGACCCTAATAAAGTGACCTATAGTTATCAAACATGAGAAACAGGAGAAAGTCCTTTGTGAAGTAAAAAGCACATCTTCATGTTAAATTACCAGTGCTGTAGTCACTTCATGAAAGATTTATTGGTTTCTTACCAAAAGATTGTATTGGTTTGAACAAAATACAGAAGTAAAACTTTTCAAAGTAAAACTTTAAATTCTGTGTTTATCAGCTTTCAAGAAATACTTATTGAATTTGAATTAGTAAGAGTATTTTAGGGAGAAAGCAAAAATTACAGCATTGAACAGCATGATTTATTTCTGAAATTTCTTCCAGAAAGACTGGGGAAATCCCCACTGCCAAAGCCATTTATTTATAGCTAAACCAAAAAAACACCCCAAAAAAACACATTTGTGGGTCTCTGTCATCATTGGTCCTTGGGGAGTAGAATCTGACCCAGAAGACTTTTTTCATTTTTAAAAGTTTTCCTTCATGACATGATAGATGTAAAGATTGAAACCATTTCTACTTAGATTATGTTAACATCATATATTGTTAACATCATCGTACTGGTGATGTGTATTATACCATCTACAGAGCCCTGGAATTAAAGTTAAAACAAAATTAGATCCTACTTCCAGCAATTTATTAGGTAATCTCAATCTGTCTGAACTTCAGAAGGCTACTCATCTTTAAGTGAAGACGGACGGCACCAACATAGGAGTCGGTTCAAGATCAGATGCATGTGACATTAATAGTAAAGCTTTTGTATTGTCACTTTGTGTTCTTGGATCACTTTTCCCCCCTTAGATAAGAGGGAAGATAGTGAAAAGAACATGAATCTCTGGCCCTTGGTTTTCTACTCTGTAAAATGGATTATACCCCCTCATTGGAATTACTGTGGAAATTAGATACTCTCACATCTTAGGTATGTAGAATTGTGCATGGTGGCATCATAGAAGCTCAGTAAAAGATTGCTGCTACTATTTCTTTGTCACACAGAGGTCAGAATCTCCCAGTGACTTCCAGGGCCTGCTATAAATCAACTTTGATTCCCAGAGGAAAGGCCTTGGGTGAATGTGGAGTGGCTTGGTGGATTTCCTTCTCTCAGGGAACATAAACCCCTCAAGTCTTGTCTTGATGGTTTGTTCTATGAAGATACTGATGTCTGTGTATTTTGTCCAGCTTTTATAGATGTTCTGCAGGAGGATGAGTCCCATACAATTCTCAGACATTAAGATACATATATTTAGATGTACTTCTTCAAGGAACAAGTCATTGGGGCTTACAGTAACTGTTGTAACAGGTTAGAGGTGGACAGGAAATTTGGGACTGAAGTAGAAAGAGGTATCACTTTAGTTGAACTTTAAAAATGAGTTGTAGTAGGAAAAAAGTAAACTTGTACAAGAGGTATTTAAACTTCAAAGGCCAGCTTAAGAGAGGGGCCATTTATATACTTAAGGCATAAAGAAACCATGTAATATATAGTGATTAAAAGTATGTTCTTGGGAGGCAGACAGACCTGGGTTTGAATTCTGGCCTGGCCACTAACTAGCTGTGAGACCTAGGGCAAGGTATGTAATCCCTTTTAGTCTCGTCTTAATTAATGGCACTATTTTATACAAGTATTGTAGAGATTAAACGAGCTAATGTGTGTGGCGCTCTTAGCGCAGTGCTTGGTGCTCAGTGAACATTCAGTACATGTTAGCTTGTGCTACTGTCTTCCCAGTGAACAGGGCAGCCTGAGTGAACCAGAGGTTTCAGGTTGAGGTATAATGGAGAATAATAAGGTCAAAAGATAAATTGGGCCTACCTGGTCTGGAATAAATGCTAAGGGATTTGATTCTAATTAGAAATTGGAGATGGACTTAAGATTTTTGAGTAAGTGAATGACATAAATATAGAACCCCAAATGACAGACCTAGAAGATCGCCTAAAAATCATAATTAGTCTCTCCTTTAGAATAGTGACCAAGTTCATTAGTTACAGAACTGGGACTAGAATCCAGGTCTTAGCTCTCCCTTAGCCTCAGTCATGCCACCAAAATAAGTCCAAAGGATTGTTCAACATTTGTCAAGTGCTTAGAAAATGGGAGTTTCCAGCGGGATCGGAAAAAAGAAAAGTGTTTAGATTTTAGTATGTATTAAACAAAGTAAAAATAGTCTTTCATTGGTACTTTGAATCAAATTAAGTTTTGCAAAATCTTAGTTCTCTTGATCACTAACAACCACCCCAAAAGTGTTGCTAGGGGAAGTAAGTATGAATGGATGGTTCTGGAACGGCTTCATTGGTGTTTGTAGTATTTTATTGCTGGTGAGATTAGAGGGTGAAGTTTTTGCTGAAATAAAATCAATGATAACTGCTTGTCCAGTACCTTTTAAAGCTGCTGTTTCTTAAGAATTTTAAATATAAAAATAATTGAATACCAGGAGGACTTTTACTACCTGTGTAATAAGGGATTACTACATAGATAGTAAGAGAATTTGGTTAGGATCATACTTAGGTGCTGATAATTTTTAAGTTTTTAGAGGTTAATAGAAAAAGATCTAAGTAAATACAGCTTAATAGATTAATGATGAAATAAGATAGCTTTTAAATATTCATTTCTTGATCATTATTTCTTGAGATTAGTTTTTTAGTAGAAAAATTAAAATCTCAAACATTTTTCTCATATATTGGGGCTCAAGGAAATAAAACTTTTGCCTGAAAGCTATATAAAAATATGGAAATAAAGGTTGAACCCAGAACATATACCTGTAGTCTGTGAATATGTATATGAACACAGACTTCTTACAGAGTTCTAAATGCAGTTCAACAATACACTGCTAAAGATGTTTATGACCAGTAATATTCAAACACAGGTTCTCATTTTAATGTTTTGTTAACTGTTATATGAGCAAGGAACTCTATAAAGTTCTAAAGTCATATTTTAATATACAACCATTTTACAGCTATATATTTTTGCTACTTAATAAGTACATATAAATCTGACTTAAGATTTATTTTCAGAAGAAACTAACTTTTTAAAATAAAATGGTATCGCCCTGGCTGGTTTTGCTCAGTGGTTAGAGCATCGGCCCACAGACCAAAGAGTTGCGGGTTCTGGTCAAGGGCAAGTACCTCGGTTGTGGTTCGGTCCCCAGCCATTGTTGGTGTCATGCGGGAGGCAACCGATTAATCGATGTGTGTCTCTCACATTGATGTGTCTGTCTGTCTCCCTCCCTTCTCCCTCCCTCCCACTCTGTCTGAAAATAAATGGAAAAATCTCCGTGGGTGAGGATTTTTTAAAAAATGTTTAAAATAAAACAGTATCTTAAGCATTATGAAACATTTTCTTAAAAATCGTAATTTGATTGATTTGGTTATATAAAAATATAGCTTGAGGTATGTGGATCTTGATAGTTTGTGTGTCTGTGTGTTGTATTATAAGTGATTTATTTCGAGAAGATTTTATTTTTAGCAAAATGCTTTATAAAATCTTTAAGCAAATAATAAACAATACAATCTGTATTAAGCTGTACTGAGAGGACATTTGATATGCAATTTTGCTCAATAATATAAAAATACAATTGAAATAATTATTTGAAAGTCATCACAGTTATCAGAAACATTCGTTTGGAATATGACTTTGTATGTAATGATTTTGTGTCTTCTAATTTAACTGACTCATAAATTACCTCCCCTACCACCTTTAAACTCAAAATGACACTTTCTGTGTTCACTTTTGTCAGGTAACAGTTTTTGAGTATTTCCTGCTCCTTGACCTCTCCACAACGGATTACTGTGAAGGCAAATGAACAGCAGCAAAGCAGGAAAAGGTTGCCAGTGCAGTTAGCATTTATGCCTTATCTATACATAATTTGGGACAGTTTTGCCAAACATTGAATAATTTTCCTGTGGGAAACTTGAGCCCTAAAAGGAAATGAACATAGCTAAAAGGCTGCGTGTCACATGGGACTTAGATTTATTTTTGGAATGGCACTATCATGCCATATTTGGATTGAAACAATGTGATAGCAGTACATTATTTTATTAAAGAGCTATTTTTTTCTGAAGAAGTCATCTAACTTTTTATTACTTTTGTATGCTATAGATTTATCATAATAAGTATATAACTGTTAAGTTGATACAGTGTTAAAGTATGTATTAAAGTTAGACACTAATTTGGCAAACTTTTCTGGAGCCTGCTTTCTGAGTCTGTTTTCTGTGATAAAGATTCTTTGGCAGTTTGTTGATTATAGTACATAGTTGTCATGCTTCGGTAAGTTGTTTTCTCTATTGGAAAGCAAAAAGAGAGTAAATAAAGATTAGTACCTGTGGGGGTTGGTGTGGTTATTTGATTGTCTTGAAATGGAAGAGTTCTTACTAAATGAGAAAATGATAATAGAGAAACCCAAATGGGTTTTTGCCTCTGAGAAATGATTTTTTTGAAAAAGATAATCAACAAAGTTACTTTATATTGAGCTCTATGGTGTTTTGCTTAGCGTGGCTCATAGGTTGAAAAAACACTTGTTTAATCATTTATATTTTGTGTCAGTTTTTCTGTTGCCTGATTTATCTTCTTTATAATTTCATTTGGATAAGATAAATTATGATGTTGGTAAAATACAATGGATTTCTGAATTTCATGCTATCTAGAATTACAGATCCCCAATGAGGCACTAAATCCCAAACGTGGGAAAATCTGCCAAACACATTTTGTCCCTTGGCCTCCCTCCCAAGGTTGAAAATATGCCAACATCATAAATGGCAAGTATGATGGGATAGAGATACCAATGATGTACAAGACCTCATGCTACCTGCTCTCCATGCAGTATCTCATTTGCTTCTCATAAACTCTGAGAAAGGAACCATAGCATAGATTTTACAGAGACAGATATTAAGGCTCAGACTAGTTAAGAGACTTGTCCAAAGTCACACAATTAAAGTGGGGGAGGCCATATTCAGAAACAGAACTGCCTGACCCCAGAGTTAGAGTTCTGTTCATTATATTGTGTGATCTCGGTAGAGCACTCAAGTTCTGTCTTCTCTATTCTTTGTCAAAAGTCCAACTCCAGTCTTCACGTAGTTATGGCCAGGTTCTAAAATGCCTTCAGTTACTTCCATGTTTGTGGAAATCTAGTTCCAGTTTGCTCTCTGTGTGATGTGTTGGAGCATGTGTTGGGAATGGAAGATTTAAAGCATTAATTACTGAATACCTACACAGTGTTTTATTTATATATATGTTAAAGATCAATTTCTTGTCTCTTTTTGGTTCAGCTTTTGAAGTCTTTTATTAAACATTATTCAATGACAGTTTTACTGGGATTATTATTTTTGCCTCTAAGAGCAACTCCCCAAGATAAATACATAAAGCAGTATCTACCCACAGTCCAGTTCCCACTAAACTGAAATCCCTGTCGCACTGGTGTGGAAGAGTGGCGCCGCAGGCCGAAAGCACGCTGATTTGAGGAGCAGTGGAGTTAGTCACACAGGGACAAGTAAAAATACATGCGCATAGGTGCACACATTTTATGTTCTTCAAATCTGAGTTTAAGGTAAAGATGTTTTTACATTGTCCATCAATCAGATATATTTATTTATAGAATTCTTATTGATTAAACTATGCAATGGACTTGAGGGGCTTTTTCTACAAATACACTGTATTTCATATTACTAAGGTATAGAGGCACTGTACTAGAATACTTGTAATTCAACAGTGTAGGAAAATGTAAATAAGGAAGAGATTTGGAAAATAGAGGTAGAACAGGAAGATAAACCCAGATATACAGGCCATGTAATCCTATGTTGTTTAAAGTTGGACTGTAAATTTGGTCCTGAGCTTCTTGGAAGCCAAAAGAAAAATGGACATTTAATCATTGTCCATGGGGGGAATATCCATATTTCTGAAAGAGAAACAGAATTTCTGATAGGGACACTGAGTAAGGTGGTAGGTGTCGTCACCTACCTCACCATGCAATACAAGGTTTCAATAGCAGTTGTAGTTTTTTTCTTGTTTTGTTGTTGTTAATGTTTTATTTTTTAAATAGGGTCTCAAAACACACCAGTAGCACAGTTTTGTGAAGGTGGTTCTTTGAGAGGCCAAGATATTGTGGTCTTAAAATACATCTATCTAGCCCTGGCCGGTTTGGCTCAGCAGTTAGAGCGTCAGTCCCATGAACCAAAGAGTCACGGGTTCGATCCCTGGCCCTGGTTGGGGTCGTGCGGGAGACAACCAATCCATGTGTCTCTCTTACATCGATGTTTCTCTCTCTGTCCCTTCCTCCCTCCCACTCTGTCTGAAAATCAATGGAAGAATATCCTTGGGTGAGGATTAAATATATGTGTGTGTGTGTGTGTGTGTGTGTATGTATGTCAGCCCTAATCAAAGAATAAAACCCAAGATAATTAAAAGATTACTGATTTTTTTTTCACTTTGTTTTTATGTTTAAGAGCATATATTTCTCTTTCTGCATGTCATCAGAGCCTTAGTGATTTCTGCTTTTTCATAAACAGTGGTCAGCCTTCATCCAAGGAAGCACTTTTATATGAGTAAAAGAAAAAACACATTTCCAAAGTCTGTGTCATGTCCATTTTAGTTATAAGAGTCTAGAAAACAAATGCTTTTTTTATGTATTGGGAGTTATAAATGCCACTGACTACTGATAAGAGAATTTCTTTGCTTTCACAATATATTTATTTGGATTAAGAATGTGGGCTAGAAAGAAACCAGTTGAGTTCCAATACCAGCTCCTCATTTTCTAACCAAGTGATTTAACTTCTTTCATTTGTCAAATGGGAGAAACAATAGACCCCACCTCAGAGGGTTGTTACAGTAGATAGATCTGTGTGATCTCTCTGTGTATAAGGTGCTTAGAACAGTGTCTTAGCTTTTGTTATTGCTGCTTAATTATTTCTAAGTCTGTCAAAGTAGATTTGTCAAAATTACTCTGACAAGCTGTAGCTGACTTAAGAGCAAAATATAACTAAAAGATTATTTCTGTGAAGCATATTATGAAGATAGGATATGGTGTAATGGATTTGTGGGGTTTTGGTGTTTCTGTTTTCTTAAGTATTACATGATGGCTTTTAACAAAGCATGTACAACATTCCGGACTAGTCTTAAGATGTAACTTTTTCTTTAGGCATTAAGCTACTATGGAAATAATAATCTTCCCTATGCTGGTTATTTCTCATGGCAGCCTTCCATTTCATTTTCTTTGTTTTGAGTACTTTCTTTTTCTTCCTGTCATTCTTAGCGTTCTATTTTTTAACTTGAGTTTACAAAGGGTGTGTATTCAAAGGGTTTCCGCCAGTTCCCAGTACCTTGTTAATCCTGAGAAGTTACCCAGTGGGCCAATTCTCACAGTAAGGTATAAAAATAGTCATCCAGAAAAATTACAGCATGTGGTACCACTATTTGAACTAATGGACGACTTTCAAAACCAACACAGGGAGAAGAAAACAGCACAAACATTATCGTTTCCTTAGATTTTTCTCTGCACAACTTATTTTAGAAGAGCCTTAAAAATTTAAAAAGTAACAAAGCCTCACTGTTGCTTTATCATATACACTAAAAGAGCATAAGAATTGGGGCCAAGAAAGAAATAATCTAGAAATCAGTCACATGAAGAGAACATACTTTTGATTTCTTTTGAGCTTATACCCAGTGTTCATTTCACCAGTTTTATTCCACAAATTCAGTCCAGCATTTTATTGATTGCCTAATAAGCGCAAGTAGGTGGCTTAACCTCACTAAGCCTAAATGTCCATATTGTATAATAGGGGGTAATGCCCCTTCCCCCACCTCTCTCTTAATACAGCTTTAGAGAGAGCAAGAGATATTCATTTGTTGTTCCACTTACTTATGCATTCATTAGTTTCTTCTTGTATGTGCCCTGACCAGAGATCAAACCCTCAACCTTGGCGTATCAGGATGATACTCTAAGCAACTGAGCTACCCAGCCAGGGCTTTTTCTCTTTTAATAAACTTTATTTTTAATAACAGAGACATAGAAAGGAGTACAGTTCAGATTGCCAAACCTCAGAGGTGGGGGGAGGGGGGGAGGATGAGATAAACCAAAGAACTTATATGCACATATGCATGACCAATGGACATAGACAACAATGCTTGGCTTGGTGGGGGTGGGGGGCATTCGGGATAGGGAGGAGGGTGTCTGGGGGAAAAAGGAGAAACATCTGTAACAAAAATAAATTAATTAAAACTAAAAAAAATCAAAATAGTTTTATTGTGAAAATAGTACAGTGTTCCCATATGCCTTGCACTGTTTCCCTTATTATTAACATCTTACATTGGTATGATACATCTGTTATAATTGATGAACCAATATTGATACATTATTACTAACTGGAGTTCGTACTTTATTTAAATATCCTTAGTTGTTACCTAGTTGTTACCTAATACTGTTTTTCTGTTTCACATCCCATCCAGAATACTGCATTACATTTAGTCCTCATGTCTCCTTTTGACTGTAACAATCTGTTAGACTTTACTTGTTTTTGATGACTTGAACAGTTTTAAGGAATACCAGTCAGGTATTTTATAGAATGCCCTTCAACTGCAATGTGTCTGATATTTTTGTCATGAGGTTTATAAGTTTTGAGGAAGAACACATAAGTAAAAGTACCGTTTTCATTACCTCATATCAAGGGTACTTGACTTATTGTTTATGTTGACCTTGATTATCTGGTTGAGGTCATGTTTGTCAGATTTCTCCACTGTTAAGCTACTCTTTTCCCCCCCTTTCCACACTGTATTCTTCTGAAGGAGTTCACTGTGCCCAGCCCACACAGCAATAGGCTCCCTCCATGAGGGCAGCGTGTCTACATAAGTTGTTTGGCATTCTTCTGCATGGCAGATTTGCCTCATTTCCGTATTTATATAAGTATGGACTCATGGGTATTTATTTTATACTTTACATTATAATCCAGTATTACTTTATTTATTTAATTGTTCAAGTTGTCCCAGATTTAGCCATTGGGAACTCTTCCACTTGGCTCCTGTGTCCCTCTGACATAACTCCTGTTGTTGTGGGTTTGTGTTCTTTGTAGTAGGGGATTTAGGGAGCATTTCCTTACTCTCTGGCACTTCTGTGTGTTTCAGGCTCATCTTGTATATTTCCTACCCCAATCCTAGAATCAACCATTTCTCAAGGAGCCCTGGTTCCTTTTATTGGTAAATTAGAAACCAAGATCCTGACACTAGGTGTGCTTATTGCTACTGGGTGTTACTGTTTCTGAGCCATCTCAACAGATAGGAAGTACCTTTTTATCAGTCAGCATGTGGGTTCAGCACATAGCACATTGGAGTTAGAATGGGATGGAGTCAATAAACTATATGCAGTTCTTTGCAACTTTAGATACAGTTCTTGTTATATATAGACCGGGGGGGAGGGTCAGGGAGGGCAAGAAGCACATAAAGTGATTGTTCCAAACCAGAAGGATAATTGCTGTAAAGATTCTACTCATGTGGTGTCTAAATGGATGCAACTTTTCTGGAGGACAGATTGGCAGAATAACTCAAAATCCAAAATACAGGGTTATGCTGGATCTTTGGGGGAATAGAGTGGTTGTGGAAACCATCTCCTTTTCCTTAAGAATCACAGCTCTACTTTTCAGCCTTATTTATAATATCAAAAAAAGTAGAACAGCCTGAATATTCCAAAGTTGGAGATTTGGCATAGTAAATTATGATATAGCTATGTGTCAAGTTACTGTGCATGAAAAATACTGGAGTAGGATAACTGTCAAGTAACATGAAAAGATGTTTACAGTTAGTAAATATTAATTTTTAAAGCAGTGTAAATCTATGAAAGTAACTATATAAAGTTAGGTATCTGCCTACCTAAGTTAGTTATTTCTGAGTTGTGCAATTATTTCTTTTTTATGCCCCCCCCCCCGTGTTGTTGTTATAAGGAAGCAAAAAAAAAAAGGTTTTATTTAAAATAAAACAAAAAGGGTTTGTTATACTAACCTAACAAAAAGTTAGGTTTTTTAAAAAAATATACAATAATGCCCGGCTGGTATGGCTCACTGGTTGAGCATCGACCCATGCACCAAGAGGTCGCCGGTTCGATTCCTGGTCAGGGCACATGTTCAGGTTGTGGGCCCGATCCCCAATGGGGGGCATGCAGGAGGTAGCTAATCAATGTCCTGTTTCATCGATGTTTCTCTCTCTCTCCCCTTCTCCCTTCCTCTCTCTCTAAAATCAATGAAGAAAAAAAAAGTTATCTGCTTTCTGTAACTTATGATTTTGCCTAATCTAGAATTTCATATACATGGAATTATAGATAATAGTCTTTGTGTCTAGCTTCTTTAATTGGAATGTTTTTGAGGTCCATCCATGCTGTGTGTATCAATAGGTTTTTCCTTTTTGTTACTAAGTACTATTCCACTATATGGATATACCACCTTTTTTAATCCACTTACCTACTGGAACACATTTCTATTGTTTCCAGTTTTGGTTATTATTAATAAAGCTGCTATGAACATATGAGTTCAAGTCTTAAAGGCACGTATTCATATTTTCATTTCTCTTGGTTAAATACCTAGGATTGGATAATTCCGTTTTATGATAAGTGTATGTTTAACTTTACAAGAAACTTCCAAATTGTTTTCAAAGTATTTGCACCATTTTGCATTTCCACCCAGCAATGTTTGGGAGGAGTTCCAGTTGTTTCACACCCTTTGCCAGCACTTCATATCCTGGATCTTTTTATTTTTAGCATTTAGTGGGTGTGTAGTGAAATCTCTTTTTGTGGTTTTAATTTACATTTCCCTGATGATTGATGCTCAATTTTTTTCTTGAGCTTATTTGCCATCTATATATCTTTTGTGGGGTATCTATTCAATCTTTTACTGCCATTCCCCCCTTTTTATAAATCAGGATTTTTGTCTCCTTATTTTCTTTGAGTTATATTCTGGATACAACTTTATTATCAGATAGATTTTAAAGGTATTTTGTTTTGGTCTTGGTTTACATTTTCATGTTTTTAACAGTGGCTTTTGTTTTGAATAGTACATTTTAAAATTTTTGATGAAGTCCAGTTTATCATTTTTGTTTTGTGATTCATGACTCACAGGGACCTCTCTAGATAGCTCTGCAGCTCACTCTGTTCCACTTTTTCTCTTCAGTATTCTGACCTACAAATTCTAGTTACCTTGCCCACCTGAATTCTCTCTCTTTTCTTAACTCCAAGGGACACTCCCTACCCCCAAATTTGTTTCTGTTCCCTCTCCATGTGCTGCATGCAGCCTTGAAGCTGCCATGAGGCAATGGCTACTGTAGTCTTAGGTCTCACCTTGAATTTTGTCCTTGTGTCAGGAATCACCACAGTTCTTAGCTGCCTTAACTGTTGTTATATATGCCAGTAAAGCTCCTTGGAAAGCAGTTTGGCAGTATCTTTGAAGGTTTTAATAGTTTACTGGTTAAGAAAGAGCATAAGTTTTAAAGTTAGTCAGTTCAGATCCCACAACTGCAAAGTATTTATGACTCTGGGAACACAGCCGAAAGGCTAAAGAAATTACTGGACAAGAGAGGAATATCACTTTCATTTTTCATCTTGAAACAGAGGAGTATCAGGCTCTTGGATGGTGTCCTGAATATGATGTAGTCTCTTCAAGGAGAATCAAGGCTATTGTCTTGGTTATGAAGACAATGCATTGTTAAAGTAGAAGGTTGTGTTTCTGTGCTCCAGTTCTTTAGCATGTGAGCAAATAAAATTTAACAAGGAGAAGATATTAGAAATAGCTGGATGCTTGGTATGTTTTATGAATAGGATTGTTGACATCATTGACACTGGTTCAGTTTTAGTTAAGTCATGAGAAAAGAGGAAATAGTTTTTCTTCATTGACAAAAGCAAAGGGTAATTTCCCATAGCCTGTTTGAATCCGTTGGCATTTGGTGGACTAGCTTCATATTGAGCAGACTGCTGTGTACATTTTTATGCCATTTGCCCCTAGGATAAGACCCAGTTAAGGGGCCCCTCTTTTCTTTTGAGAAACAGACACGTGGGCTTCATGCCAAAGGATCAATTAAAGCAGCAAATTTTGTGTCCAGTTTTTTTTAACAGGAGCACTTTACCTCCTTTTGAGATTAGATTCAGTATTTTCGTATGGAAAGTCTATTTTGATTAGCACATTTTACCTGTTAACAGTAGAAAAGTCACCAGCTGACTGAAAAGTCACTTTCTTGCAACAGAGATGGAGTATACATGAGGTATATAGAGTGAATCCGATTGTTTTTCCTCAATTTTTTTCCTCCCTTAATATTAGATTTTGATTTTGATTTTGCTTTTGCTTGAGTAGTTGGTCCCTGAAGACATAGTAACGCTGGGCATTACGTATGTGTATATATATCCCTGCAACATTTTAAAGCATGTGGATGAGAAGTCCTTGTTGTATAAAACCAAACAAATTGATACATGATTGACCACTAAGCCTTTTCTTCCCTTATGTTTCCACAGGAGTCTCCCCAGGACAGTGCTATCACCCGGGATATTAACCGGACATTCCCAGCCCATGACTACTTTAAGGATACAGGAGGAGATGGACAAGATTCCTTGTATAAAATATGCAAGGTATTTCATGTGAAAAAAAAAAAAGCAACTCAGTTTTGAATGGTTGATTTGGTTCTTTGAGATTATGCAAGAGATAACTACAAAGTGGAATATGTATTTGATATTTAAGAATGAAAAAAAAGGAGAGGAAAGACTTTGTGGAATCAAAATAAGAAAGAATTTTAGACTATGATGAACAGAAATTAATTGGAAATAAAATGGTAGAACTCCTTTTAATCAGGACTTTCGGATAACAGTCCCCTGGCTCCACATTTAGACTTTCAAAAATTGATTTTGTGAAACCAATTGAGTTCTGTAACATTGCAAGCTCCTTTTCAGTATGCACAGTGTAAATGATGAACTTGACACCTAGGACAAGTCTAACAGTAGGAAATGCTAATCCTCATCCAAGTGGATTTTAACACTGCAGCCTAATAAATAAATGCTGGGAAATACTGATGTCTATCAAAAGGTCTGTACCTGCAAGCTACAAAGGAAATGACACACTGTTCAATTTCAGTAATTCCTTTTCTGGTAGATTTTGGTAACTTCAGAGTCAAAAGGAGAAGTTGAGACCAGAGTTCCTTCCTTTGGCCATGTTGAGTATGATATGGTTGATGTATCTTATAGCCATACTTCCCTCTCTGTCCACTGCCCTGGTTTAGTTCTCTATCATATGATGCCAGCACTTTTACAGATGCCACCTTTCATTAGTCTCCCTGCCTATGGATTCTAGCCTGTTTATTATCTTCTCTTTGTAGACTCCAGAATTGAATCATTTCAGTGGCCTCCACTGAAGCTTTTAATGCTTCCCCATAACACACAGAATGAAATAAAAAGTTCTTAGTTTATTTCCTGGTCCTAGATTTCCTTAGCTTAGTATTAAAGGCATTTTATAATATATCCTGGCGTATTCCCTAAATACTTTGTTTCACCCATATTGAATTTCTCACTGTATTCTGGTTGATCTACTTGTCAAACTTCCCAACTGATCTGTGACGTTCTTAAGGGCAGGAATCATTTCTTACGTACGTTAGCATGTGTAGCACTTGGCACCGTGCTTGGCATTAAATGTTGGATTAATTAATGTCTTTTCTTCTCCATATTTTTTATAGCCTCCATGAACCTTATGTTCGAAATATTTCTCAAATGTATCATGTACTTTCATGTGTGTAGGCATTCCTTCAAGCTTTTCCATGAGCCTGAAGAATATGCTCCGCTCCATTCTGTATCTGTAGACATTCAATATATTTTCAGCCTAGTGCATAATTGATTAATCCATGTGCTGAGCACGTGACATGACCGAGAATAGCACATCAACTCTAATATAAATACCATGATTATTCTCACCTTACAAATTAAGAGTATAAGTTTAAGATCTAGACCTAGACATTAGCTATTGTGGGATTTTAGCTCAACTTGAACTCTGAAGCCTGTGTTCTTTCTTGAACAATCAGCTGTTTATTGATACCTTCACAAACACTGAGCTGTGTTTGCATCTATTACTACTAGTTTGTAACACAGTCTTAGCAATGTTGGTGTTAACACTTGTTAATTTGTACACATTTGAGTGGTGCCTCATTGTATTATAAACAGGTCATTTCTAAGCCCTGAGCACATCTTGTCTTTCAGGAAATATGTATTTCTCATTCTGTGGCCCTCTCATCAGATAAGCTTTGATGAAATGGATATAATGGAATTATATTGAATTATATATATAATGGAATTACATGGAATTTTATATATATATCATATTGAATTACCTGAATTTATGAAAGTGTGATTATAATATGTATATTTAAAAGCTGGAGTTTCACCAAAATCTAATGATAAAACCTATGTATATGTTGACTTAATTTTAATCTAATAAGCATTGGCATAACGTTTTGCTGAGTGATCTGAATTTTAAATATACCCAATTTTAAATTGCCTTCTTGTGACACAGAGGAACCTTGGCACACAAAATAAGTGGACAATAAAGGGAGTTTCATTAGAAATAAATTTGTCAAATAGGAAATAGCATCTTGAATCTATAGGAATTCCCCTTTCCATCACAACTTACATGAGAGCTATAAATATTAATCATAAAAAATAAAAATCTGAAAAACAACTAAAGAACCAAATAGCAAACCACAAAGAATGTTAGATGTCAATATTCTGTTAAAGATAATGTTCGGCCCGGCTGGTGTGGCTCAGTGGTTGAGCTTCAACCTATGCACCAAGAGGTCCCCGGTTCAATTCCCGGTCAGGGTACATGCCCAGATTGTGGGCCCAGTCCCCAGTGAGGGGCATGCAGGGGGCAGCCAGTCATCGATGTTTCTCTCTCTCTCTCTCTCTCCCTCTCCCTTCCTCTGTCTAAAACCAATAAAGAAAATAAATTAAAAAAAAAAAAATGTTCTGAGAGATGGGTAGTGATCCTCCGCTGCCAAGAAAAATACAAAATCAGAATCCCAGAGTAGTCCCTCTTATCAGAAAAGTTATTACTGGCATTGCAGAGAGAATTGTATTTTGGTGTCTTTGCCAAAAGACTTTTTCCCAGCATGAAGATGAATAACATTAACAGTGTTTAGTGAGTGCCTACTATGTGTGTGGAGCTGGCTAGGTCGACTAGAACATCAACCCAGTCCCTGAGAAGCTCACAGTCGTGAGAGGGTGGACATTTAAAATGCAGTGAGGTAGGTGCTCTGACAACCATACACGTGTAGCAAGTCCCATAGAAGCACAGAGAAGAGAGGGCATTCTGGGGCAGTGGAATATGTTTGGAGCCTAAAGGAAGAGCATATTTTTCAGATGGAGGGGAAAGCATGAGCAACAACAAGGAGTTATGACAACCTTTTTTAGTGCCAAAGTGGTGTTTGCTTAACCTTCCCTGCTCCTTGGCAACAGAAGGTGGCATGGTGACAGTTTTATTTATTGTTAAATAAAAAATGGGGTTGGAGAGAAATGTTTGCATTATTCATTGACCATCAAAATGCCACAGTGGAATGTGGGTAGCATCTTCCAGGTTCCTGTGTTCAAGGTCCTATAGGGCAGCTGTGGCCCACGAGTGACTATGTTCATTTACACCTCCTGTATTGTTGTTTTCAGGCTTATTCTGTGTATGATGAAGAGATTGGCTATTGCCAGGGCCAGTCATTTCTTGCTGCCGTTCTGCTTCTCCATGTGAGTAAATGAGTCTGTTATGACTTAGACATGGCCTGCCTCAGCTTATACTAGCCTTAGACTTGAGCATGGTCTTATATTGGCTTTGGCCAGACTCTAGGACATGAGTTTTAACTCCTATATGTGGAAACCTTTTTCTTAATTTCCTGTCATCGTGTAAGGGAAACGTGAGAAAAAGTGAAAGTGTTGAAAACTGGTACAAGGGTAGACTTCATTTTTATTGCTGAGATGATTGGGTAGACTTTAGTCTTAGTTGGACCCTTGGGGACATTTTATCCTCTCTGAAGTAGCCACATCATTAGTATTTGTTTTGAGATTTATGTATTGGAGTGGGAAGGAGGCCAAAAAGTTGATTTTCTTTAGTGCCATTTTTTCCATTCACCCTCCAACTTACTGATATTTTTTTCAGATCGAAAGCAAAATGGAAAAAAAATCTTAAGGTGAACACCCATATACTCTTCACCTAATTTACCAATTAATATTGTTTCATACTGTTTTCTCTATCCCTCCCTCTGCATTTTCTCTTTTATACACACACTTTATTTTTTTATCAAAAAAATGTTTTTTGGAAAATCAGTAGCAAACATCAACATACTTCACTCCTGAGTACTTGAGTGTGTATATCCTAAGGACATAATCATAATATCACAATCACATCCAAGAAATTCCACACTGCTTCAGTATTGGCTTGCACACAATTCACACGTAGTTTTCCCCAATTGTTTACTCAGTAAAGTCCTTTATACGTTTATTTTCTAACCCAAATCAAACTACGCCTTGCCTTTTTTTTGCGTATTTCATACCACTGACAATTTTGAAACATTTTAGCAAATTATCTTGTAAAAATTCCCACATTCTTGATTTGTCTGATCATTTCCTAATGACTCAAGTTAAAATGTTTTGCAAAAATACGCAGGTCATGTTAACTGAGTTTTTGAGCACCTGTTATGGTCTGTTCTGTGCTAGAGATTAGGAGAGAAAAATGTAGACATGGTCCCAATTCTTGTGGATACAGTTAGTGAAGCTGACCACCTATAAGCAAAAAGTCACACAAGTATGTCATTGTTAATTTCAGTGGTGCTGTGAAGACAGTAAAAAGTTTGATGCAAGATTATAACAAGGGAGCCACATTTAGATTCCAGGCTCCTCTGGGGAGGTAACCTTTAAGGTGAACCCTGAAAAATGAGAAGGGTTCTCATTTAACTTTTTTTTAACATTGTTATGAAAATAATAAAAGTATTTTAAAAGCAAGAGAGTAGAGAATAGAACATTCCCAGAAAAGGAAATAGTACAATATATAGAAGCACTGAAATGGGGGAAGCTTGGCATGTGGAAGGAGCTGAAGAAAGGACAGTAGGACTGGAGCATCATGAGTGATGAGAAGAGGAGAGGGAGCTGGAAGGGTGACAAGACCTGCCTAATAGGCCCATGGAGGCCTGGCCAAGAAGGCTGGATTTTGCTACTCTGAGCAGGGGGAAGCTTTGGAAGAGTTTTAAGACATGTTATGTTGTAATACAAGTAAAAAACAAGGTTGTAATACAAGTAAAACAAAAACCACTTTTTGTCTTGTAACTGAACCTAGCTTATTGGTATTGATAGGCATGTAAAAATATCATAAAGCTGTGACATTAATAAAGAAGTCAAGTGTGTGTGTGTAAATAATGTGATGATTTGGTTTACATATGCACTGTGAAATGCTCACACAATCAAGCTAATTAACACATCCATCATCAGGTAAAGTTTTTAAATTTTGTTTTGTTGTTTTAGGCACTTTCTGTCTCCAAGTCTCACAAACCTTTGTGGTTTGTCTTCGTTCTCAACTTCAATCCCAGGACATTTATCCCCATACAAGTATCACAACCCCTCTAAAATGGATTTTCTGATCAAATCCACAGTGTCTTTGTTTGAATTCTATGCTGCTTGCCATTTTGTTAATTTGTCATCATGGGGCAGGTGTTCCGCCTCACAGAAAGGCTGCTCGGGGTCAGACCATGTCTCCCTCAGCATGTGGAAGAGTGAAGTTTCTTGACAAAGACCCCAAAGGTCTGGTCCTTTGCCCCAGATCCTTAACTTCCAATAATAATATGCTATATTCTCAGTTAGTACTTAATCTGACTTGTTCTTTAGCTCTGTTTTATTCCAGTGATTTCTGCGCTCAGCCCACCTCCATCGTTTTGTTCCACAGAAGTCCGCCCACCTTCTTGACATTTTGAAGGCTTGCTACTGACACACCAAGCCTTAAATAACATTTCCAGTGCTTTTTTTCTATTTTGAAAACTGGATATTTTATCAGATTCTCAGGGAAATATTTTTCTATAAAGCTATGGAAGATGTAGGTATTGTTATAAATGGGTAACATCTGTAAATAGAAGTAGGGTTTTTGTAGTATTTTAAGTATTACTGTGAGTGTTAACTATAGTACTTTAAACATTACTGCAAGCCTTAGAATATGTAAGGTTTCTCTAGCCATCTTTTTTAACAACAGTAAGGAACAAAAAAAACATTTTTACTGGAATGAAGTGGCAGCTAAGGAGGCAAAATTATTTACAAGATCTCATGATTTGGGAAAGATGAAACCTACCCTTGTGTATTGGCCTGTCCTGCCCAGTTCAAATCCTGTCCTGCCTGCAGAACCTGTCTCTGTCTCCCCTGGCAGACTCAGGCTCTCGATTCCTGTGTTCTCCATCTTTCTGCCTAATTCATGTCACAATTATTGTATCTGGTTGTATGGTAGGCTCCTCAAAGACAGGAACAGTGTCTGATATAGAGTCGGCATCATTACTTGGTTGAGCCCTGGCCAGTGTGGCTCAGTTGGTTGGAGCATCATCCTGTACACCAGAGGGTGGCAGGTTCCATTTCCAGTCAGGGCACATACCTAGGTTTTGGGTTCAATCCCTGGTTGGGGTGTGTGCGGGAGGCAACCAATTGATGTTTCTCTCTCCCTCTCGTTCTCTCAAATGAGTTTTTAAAAAATACTTAAATATTTCCTGGTTGAGTGAATGAATGTTATGAAGTACTGAGTTACTACTTACCACTAAATTTCATAGTATCCCGATAAGAGAGTAGAAGGATGAATTTAATATATTGAGAAAACTTCTGTATATGTTTTGTGATTCCCTTCCCCCCCTCCCATTCCCTGTCTGTTACAGATGCCTGAAGAACAGGCATTCAGTGTTCTGGTCAAGATCATGTTTGACTATGGTCTCAGGGAGCTTTTCAAGCAAAACTTTGAAGATTTGCATTGCAAATTTTACCAGTTGGAGCGCCTCATGCAGGTATAGAAAGAAACCCTCTTGCGTTTGCCAGTTAGAGCGTGGTCTGGGGAGAAGTGGATTGATGAAATGGTGCCAAGGAGCAGTGGTATTCCTTAGACATCCAGGGTTTAGGATGGGGTTTTTTTTTGTTGTTTTCATTTCTCCTGATGTGATGATGATACCAAGGTTAATAAGGTGTGAGCCTGAGGGGTGTGAGCTGGGTTTTCAGTCTCATAAAACACTCAAAATATCAGATGACTTTGCAGGGGCCTTTAACACACTCGGTCAAGAAATATTCACCAAGGCTCTGAAGCTGACTGGTTGGGAATCTCATAACAAAAGTGAAACAAACTTTCCCAAACATTTCATAACTTGTAAGGAAAAACTGCCTTTCCGAATATTTGTCACCATTTGGGGATTCCTCTGTAGAGCTAGTTTGTGGACTGGAAAAGGAAGCTGAGTGCCAGTTTTAATACCAGATGATACGTGTTCTTCTGAGCACTTGGAGGTTTTTAGAAAAACACAAGTATGTGACTTTTTTGGCCTATTCCTGTTAGACTTATGAGCCTCCTGAATGGGAGCTGAATAGCTGCATATGTGCCTAAAACTAATTAGTTTGCTATTTCAGGAATACATTCCTGACCTGTACAACCACTTCTTGGATATAAGCCTTGAAGCTCACATGTACGCCTCCCAGTGGTTTCTCACACTTTTCACTGCAAAGTTCCCTCTCTACATGGTCTTCCACATCATCGACCTGCTGTTGTGTGAGGTATGTATCGGAAGCCACAGCACTTGGGACTGTTGTAGTGTCCTTCGGTGACAGCTGTCAAAACCGAACTTGTTTTGCTCAGTTGTTTTATTTCAGGGCTAGGAAATCCAAGTTTAAGTACTCCTTCCTTGGGCTGCAGCTAACGATCACATTTTGTTAAAGGCACTCTCTGCTTTAAAAAGAAAACACAGCCCTGGCCGGTTTGGCTCAGCAGTTAGAGCGTCGGCCTGCGGTCCAGAGAGTCCCGGGTTCGGTTCCCGCTAAGGGCACGTATCTCGGTTGCGGTTTGTCCCCGGCCCCCGTTGGGTTGTGTGGGAGGCAGCCACTCGATGTGTACCTTTCATGTCGATGTTTCTCTCTCTCTCTCTCTCTCTTCCTCTCTCTCCCTCCCACTCTATCTGAACAAAAAATGGAAAAATGTCCTCGGGTGAGGATAAAAAAAAAAAATTAAAAAGAAAACACAAAAACATATATTAGACATTTGTATTAGTATTGGGTTTAGCTGAATTTTTGAAGAAATGCAAGACAACAACAGTTAAATAAAGCAGAGGTTTATTTTTTATGTAAAAGAAATCAGAGGTTGCCTTCCCTAGAGTATGATTCATCCTTATGGCTGAGTAGAGCTCGAGCCACCAAATCTGTATTTTAAACCAGGAGGGTTAGGGAACAGGAGCAGGTGCACACCTTCTTTTCAAAAGAGACTTCCTGGAAGTTCCACCTGCATTTCACTTACCTCTTATTGCTAAGTGGAAATGAACTTAGGTACTTAGGTACATGACCACACCTATCTGCAAGAGAAGCTGTTTTTTTAAACTTAGTAGGAATTTGCTAAAAATTAGGGGGGGTGGGGAGGGTGTCTATTTCTAAAAGAAAGTAGACATTAAAGTAAATAACAGTCTTTGCCACAGCATAGTTTTGGGGTATGTGTGTGTTTAAGAAGAAAGTAACTAATTTCAAAAATAATATGTTTATTATAGAAACTAGAAAATATAAGCAAAAAGATTTAAAGATACTTCTAATCTGTCTAGAGGGTAACTGCTTTTTAACATTTTGGTATATATTCTTTCAGCCTTTTTTTGTATTTATATATGTGCATGTATAATTTCTATATGGAATAGTTATTTTCCCATATGGAATATTATGTAATATATATTATGGGTCTGAATATATTTAAAAATATGATTATGCTATATATACTCTTTGGTAACCCCTTTTTGCATTTCATATACTTGAACATCTCTAGACACACACAAATCTATACCATCTTTCTTTTTGTTTAATCTTACCATATGCAAAACATATAAAAATTCATTAAAGAATTTGTACTTTCTACCCAGCTTGAAGCATTATATAAGAAATGACATTACCAAACATACCATTACCCTTACTTGCTGCCACGTATCCCATTATTTGGATAAACCATATTTTATGTAACCAGTTCCTAATCTCAGACCTTTGAGTTGTCTAGTTTTCACTATTATAAACAACCATTTGTCAAGTAGCTAGGGGCCCAGTGGCATGCTAAATAATTTAAATAAACTTTTCAAACTAATTAGCTCAGAAAACCCTTGAGAGAGTATTAGTTACGGAAACTGAGGTCCAGAAACTTAAATAGTTTAACTTGATGAGCAGATGTTAGTGTTTCCCCTCATTTGTCTCCCCCCCCCCCACACACACACACAGCTGGTTAGATGAAGGAGGGCAGCTTGGTGGGAACCCTGTGCAGAGTCATTTCGGGATACAGGGCTCACAGCAGTTGCTGTTCCTCGAGTGGGGCCACACAGAATCAAGTTCCACCAGGAGTTATTTCCTGATCATAATTTTGGGAGTCTAATGTTTTGGTTTGGAGGTATGGGAAGTGTTCTTGTTGGGTGTGAGAACAGGGCTAGAAAAGCTCTTTTCTCACAGGAATGGGAGACTGGGTCTACTTCAAGTGGTGTGTCAGTGGTTGCTCTGTAGTTTTTACTTTCCACAAGGTGTTTTCATGATATTCCATTTCTTAATTAATGTTTTACAGTTGCTCTAAAATTGTGAGGTATTCTGAAGACATACCGCTTCATAGTCCAGATGTATACACTGAAAATGTTCTTTTTTGTTTTCTCTTGTAGGGAATAAGTGTTATTTTTAATGTCGCCCTTGGATTATTAAAGGTACGCATTTATTCATGTCTGAGTTATCTGGCTTCTCTGTTCAGCACTTGCAGTAGCTCTGTCTTCGTCTCGTTCTGAGCAGCCGCTGTGCTCTGACGCATCCCTGGCAGTGGAGGTGTGCAGGTGGCTCTGGCAAGGCTGAGGAGTGTCTTCTGGGGATTATGAAGTTGCTGGGATTATAAAATGCTTCCTGTGCATCTTCAATGCAAAGAGCCTTTTCTCTACATGTTGTATCTTATTTCTTTCCAGACATCCAAGGATGACTTGCTGTTGACAGACTTTGAAGGCGCCTTGAAGTTCTTCAGGGTCCAGCTTCCTAAGAGATACCGCTCAGAAGAGAATGCAAAAAAGCTCATGGAGTTAGCTTGCAACATGAAGGTAAAATCGTTTTTGCATTAATTTAGATTTTTGTTATTGTTGTTCAGTCCATGTCTCACTATTCCTGATCAAACCAACAGTATTTATAATACATTAAAATAATGTTTTCCTTTTGTATTGTATATTTTTTTCAAATATTTTCTTTTTTTTACAGATTTTCTCCTCATTTTGGAGGATTCTTCCTTTATTTAACTTATACAATATAGAGAAAATAAAGTTATTCTCAATTAACATAATTAAAAATAACTTTCCCCACATCAAAATAAAAAATAAAACCACAAACTATCAGAAATGCCAGATGTGCACTGTATATCAGTTAGAAGTTATAATGGATATTTTTTGACATTTTGCCCTTCCTTCACAGTCTAGGCCTAAAATGATGGCTTCCATAGAATCCTAAATTAGATACTTCTGTTTTCCCAGCTTTGAGATATAATTAATATATAATGTTATGTAAATTTAAGGTGTAAGTGTGATGATCTGATACATGTATATATTTCAAAATGTTTACCACGGTAAGATTAGTGAACACATCCTTCATCTCACAAAATTACCATCTGTGTTGTGATGGTGAGAACATTGAAGTTCTGCTTATAGCAGCTTTGAAGTACACAGTCCAGTCTTGTTAACTATAGCTACCATACTCTGCCTGAGGTTCCTGGAGAGTCTGTACCCTTTGACCAACATGTCTCCATTTCCTTACCGCTCAGCCTTCCAAATATTTTCATCTGTGCTATTTCCTGTACATTAAATCTTATTGCGTCCCCTAGCCCTTCAACTCTAGGAAAGGTATTATTTCCGTTTTAAGACAAAGCAAAGCAAAAATAGGTTGTAGCCCCCTAGAATAGCTAGTTAGTGGCAGAACACAGGTCTCATGGTTTCTACTGTGCTGTTCTTTAACTTTCATTATTTATTGTTGTGGTCAGAAATTTCCTAATATGAAACTAATAATACATGGAGGAAACCCCCTCAGTTTTTTTTCACTTCCAGTGGCATTTATGATTTGTATAATTTTTTAAGGTAAAAAAATATATAGGATTTTCTTTGTTCACATAATAAAATTTTTTTTTAAAGAAGAAAAAGTAACTGGAGGAGTTTAGTTTGGGATTTTCAGCTAGAGGCAAACGGGGGACAGAATAAATAGTTGAATTCAGAATCTTTAGGGTGCGTAAAAGACTATCATGTTTACTTTATGTGACTCCAGAGAGTAGAACTGGAATTAGTGTGTTGGCGCAGATGTGGGCGAGAAGCTTCACTGTCTACTCAATAGATCATGGACTAGGCATTAGGAAGACCTGAATTCAGAGCTCTTCAGTTATTTAAGGGGCAATCTCCTCATCTGTACGGTAACATTGGACTCTGGTTCTGGTTATATGTCAGACTAAGCTAGCACAGGCTACCCTTTAGACACTTGGAGATGCAAAATAAAATATGACCCAAGAAATGTTTAAATACCTGGATGAACTTGAAAGAAAAAAAGAGAAATGCCCAGGTACCTAAAGCAAAGTAGCTTGAAGCTGTTGTGTGTGCACTGATAAAACGGCATCCTGTGGGAATGTGGAGGCAGAGGCAGGTGTTTAATGCTCACACAGACGCATGATATGACTGGGCCCTCAGCAGGCAGCTGAGACTGAAACCTCTGCGTACAGTTAGGACCTTGGCGTTGCTGCTGTGTTTTTGAAAGGGGGATTAAAACTACCTATTAGCCTAAGAAACAACATAAATCATAAGATAAAATTATTGGGGTGTTTGAAAAGAAAAGGAAGTAGAACTTCTAGAAATTAAGATGCTCATTAAAGTTATCATTCAGATTAAATTTGTGACATATTTCACAAGTATTATGGATAACATTAAATGATGTTTTACCATGTGCCTGGTAGTGGTTCAGTGCTTTTCTGTATGAGGATTGACTATAGCATTTGTACAGTGCTTATTTGCCACACTGGCTGGTAACTAAGGGTTCAAGAAAAGGTAGTTACTACTAGGATTGCTTCCTCTCTGGTTTTGAGGCAGATATAAAACACTTTTCAGTGACATTTTCATGGATGCCGGGTTTGTGCACAGAGCAGAGAACCAAGTGGGCCCTGAGGTTCTCTGAGTCCGTTTCCACCTCACTCTGGTTCAGCACATAAGAGGATCTGCCTCTTACTTGTGATTTCTTCCCCCAAAGCCTGCCTCTTTTTCAGTGTTCCATCTCAGTTCATGTACCTGGCTGGTTGCTCAGGCCAAAAAGCTTTCTATCATCCTGGACGTCTCTTTCTCTTCATGCTCCACATCCAAACTCTGTCGTCACAATATATCCTGAATCTGGTTACTTCCTGCTTCCTTCATCACTAACACCCTGGTCAGATCATCACCATCACCTCTCTCCTGGAACATTCCAGTAGACTGCTTGGTCTTCCCATTTCCACAGTGGTTTCTTCCCAGGCTTTTCTTGATCCCATCTCTCCCTTGCTTAAAACTCTAATGGCTTCTTAGAATAAAACTCGAGTTTTAGCCTTAGCCTGCAAGTTCTGGCACCATCTGGCCTCTTGGTGATCTCTCTGAGTTCATCTCCTCCTATTTTCCCCCCTTACTCTTTTCACTTCAGACACCCTGGCCTCTTTACCACTCCAAAACAGGCCAAAATGTTCACTCCTCAGGCCTTTGCCCTGGCTGCTCTTTGCCTATAATGTTCTCCTCGGTGCCTCTCGGGCTTGACTGTTGCCTCATTCAGTCTTGGACTCAACTATCATGCCATCAGAGAGGCCTTCTCTAATTACTGAGTTCGAAGTAGCAGCTCCCCCAACCTTATCTCCTTACCCTATCTTATTTCCGCTTATCACTGCTTCACATTATTTTATGTTTATTTGATTATTAATTCCCCTTTCACACTAGAATTAAACATGTGACCAAGGGGACAAACTCTTATTTATTTCTGAATCCCCAGCACAAGAACAGGATCTGGCTTGTAAATAACAGTTGGATGAATGAACAAATGAATATGCTGCTGAGTCTCTACCAAGTGGTTTACAAACAAAGAGTTAACATGGATTTGGGCAAGACTTAAAAAGTAGCTTCCAGCCAAAGGTTTTACCTTTTGAGTTTTCATCAACTTGAAACACTTTAATAATATATGGATCCTTTATTTCCATAGTTCAGATGGGCGGTGTCTAATGTCTTCTTTTTCTTGCCTGTGCTTTCAAGGAGTTAAAGCAGACAAGGCTGCACAGCACACACATTTTGTGCCTAGATGCGTATTTCTTCTGGCCCTGGAGAACTCTGCATGGCCCAGGTGTATTTTGGAGGATACCCCTCCTTGCACATGGTTTCAGGGCAAGAAAGATAGTAATTTTTTTTAAGTTGATTCACAGCCTGGAAAGCTTTACAGATTCACCAGGATATGAGAGAATGAGATTTTTCTGCTAAAAAGTGGGATTTGGTGTGTACAGTTTAGTTAGTGATGATTAGTTGTGCTCTGGCAGCTATACTTAATACTGGCAAATATTAAGAGAAATATAGGTAACAGTTAAGCCAGTTATTGTCAAAGAACCTCAGTTGCAGTATAATTTGCCAGCTCAAAATAAGAAAATCCTTGGCAAGCCTGTATGCATTATGTGGGCTGCATGAGGTTAGGAGAGCCTCAGTCAGCAGAGGGCATGCGTATGATCACCTGGGGTGCAAAGCTCCCTCTAGACATGGAAATCTGGGTTCCTGCTATGGAATGGTTTGGAAAGTAGCTTTTGAACTTTTTAGTGTAGAATTTAGAAAGGAAACGTTGACTCTGACTCATTGAAATTCCATTCCATTATTTTTTTTTAAATGTGGCTTGGTTTTCAAAGTTGTACTTCCTGATTAAGGTATGAATTGGGAATATTTTGCCAGTCCAGGAAACAGATACCTATTTTTCTTGTCGTTGTGTTTTAACATTTATAATGTTGTAATTTCTGGTATTTGTGTAGTTTCCAGAAGTATCTCATTTCTTCCTTACGGTTCCCTTTGAGGTACGGAGGGCAAATCAAGTGTGGAAACAGAGGCTTATAGAAGGCAAGTAACTTAACACAGCTGGTACTGGCTGGGCACTGAGGAGCCCTCGTGGAACTCAGGCCTTCAGACTTTGCATTCCCATTGCTTTCCACTCCATTGCACTTGCCTCTTCTCGCTGCAGAGGTACAACGGTTGTTGTTTCTTGTGGCAATACCTAAATAGGCCACAAGATGGGGGTGTTGCTCAAAAAGGTCTGTATTCTTCCCTGTACCTGTGTGTCCCTTTTCTCTAAATTTTTCTGTGTCTGTCTTTACTTTTCTCTCTTTTTTTTCCCCCATATTGATTTTTAGAGGGAGAGAGAGATAGAAACATCGATGAGAGAGAACATCGATTAGCTGCCTCCTGCATGCCCCCCCACTGGGGATTGGGCCCACAACCTGGGCATGTGCCCTGACTGGGAATCGAACTGGCAAACTCTCGGTGAATGGGTCGAAGCTCAACCACTAAGCCACACCAGCCAGGCTACTTTCCTCTCTTTTCCACCCTTTTACATCTCCCATTTTCCCTCCTTCTCCTTAGTTTATTATGGGACTGACATTTATTTTTTGAGGAGTTTTCGATCTCCTGCTCTTAATCTAACATCTAACAACATACATCAGAACTCATTTAGCTGTACATTGACTTTATCTTTTCTTTCTTTTTTTTTTATCCTCACCCGAGGACATTTTTTCATTTTTTGTTCAGATAGAGTGGGAGGGAGAGAGAGGAAGAGAGAGAGAGAGAGAGAGAGAAACATCGACATGAAAGGGACACATTGAGTGGCTGCCACCCGCACGACCTGCAACCGAGGTACATGCTCTTAGCGGGAACCGAACCCGGGTCTCTCTGGACCGCAGGCCGACGCTCCAACCGCTGAGCCAAACCGGCCAGGGCGACTTTCTCTTTTCTTATGGGTCAGTGTCCTGAAATAGAAAAATTGTTTCCACTTCTGAAAGGAATTTCATTTTTAAAGGTTGTTCCAGGAATTCATGAATGGCCCTAGTAGTTCCACAGCCCTTTCATACTCATAACTGTGCTATGCATTGTTTAGGTGAGGGGGAGATGGGAATAAAATTACATTTAGGTCTTTTAAATTTTTGATTCAAGAAGTATGTGAGAGCAACTGTTTCTTAATACATATAGGTATTTTAGAGAACAAGTCAGATATATGAGGCTAGTTTAGAAGAAGCAAGAAGCATGCTGGAGGAGATGGCTCGGTGAGTTTCTTAGATCAAGCTTAAAGGCTTGACCCTGTTGTTGTAGAATCCTGCCTAAGGTGAAATGTAACTTCTGAACCATTCTTCACTAGAGTTGGTTATTTCAAACATAAAGTGGTTGTGCTAGACCTCAAACTACCTGTAAGAAAAGATATTATTACAAAAACCAAATAGCAGTATCTCCAAATTAATGTAATTCTAATCATTTGCTACTTGGAGAAACAGAAAATTCTTTGGCATTTGGGAATATTTGCTCTTGGGGGATATTTTTATTCATAAGCTAAAAGCTACACTAGTTTGAATTTCATTCTCTGCTCAGATCATTTGTATAGTTAATGTGTGTTAGGATTTTAAGCTCTATGATTACAGTGACTTCATCAGTCTTTTCTTGATGTGTTCACAGAATCTTCCATAGTGTCTACACATAGTAAATTAATCCTTACAGTGACCACATGAGGTCATTTTTCAAATGTGTGTATGAAGCTTAGAAAATTGAAGAAAACTGCCAAAGCGTCTAGAGCTCCTAAGTGATGGAGTAGGGATTAGATCCTGGGAATTTCAGACTCTAAAGTCAGTGCTTATTATCACTGTGCTTTATAGTAAATGAGGGATTGAATAATTGGACAAACTTAGTCTCTGTGTCAGTGTTGAAACTCTGTCTATGTCTTCACTGTAGCTAAGTTCAGTTTTTCCTGTAATTAGACCAGGCTATAGTTTTACTACTTTGCCTCTTCTTACCTTTTAATTGGATTTCACGAGGAAACTTCTGAGCGGCTGCTCTCTTTCCCTGCACGGTACCCTAAATTTTTCAGTGTCACAAGGGTAGCAGTGGTCACTACCTTCTTATTTTAATAAGTTGGTCTCCCTTGGTCCTTATCTGTGTTTGGATCTCTGCTACTAATTTGCTTCTGCATTTTAGAAAAATATTCTGATGGGAGGACCAGAGTGCCTAATTGTATTTAGTGATCTTTGAGGGAGTTTGAGTCTGAACTATTTGAACAAATTAAATAAAAAGGCTCAGAAATTAAATGGAATGTTGATTTGCTTCAAGTGGTTACAAGTGCAGGCCTTAGAGTTGCACGGACCTTGGCTCTCATCCTGGCTCTGCCATGTGATCCAGGGTAGGTTAACACAGCAGGGTTGGAGAGAGAGCAATAAGATGATGCCTTTAATGCAGCTTCTGCTCTTCTGAGGATCATTATCATCCCTCAAACACCAGTGATCTCTTGGCCTGCCCTGTTTTGACCTCCTCTGCCCAGACATCTACTTTCTTTAAGTCAGTTCAAATCAACAAACATTTATAGATTTTCTTATGTGCCAAGAACTGTACTCAGTACTGAGCATGCTACAGAGATGAATAAGAAGCAAGAATCACCCCAGATTTGTGTTCTTTTGCTGGCGTCACCACTTAGCAGACTTGGCCCTTAACTTTAGACAAGTCACTTTACTTGTCTAGGTCTCAATTCCCCATCAGTAAAATGAGGGCTGTAATCCCTGCTGTACTCATTTTAGAGAGTTGTTTGGAGGATTAAATAAAATAGTAGGTGTAGAGGTATCTTGTTATCTTGATGGTCCTGTGTAGGTCTCAGGTTCTTTTAATTAATAACTGAAAAGTCAAGTTCTTACCCCAAGCATTGAACAAAAGGGAGATGGACTTGAGTCAGATTTCTTTATTTAGCGATGAGAACTTTGGGGTCAGGATCTCCTTAATGTACAAGACCTCTTCCTACCTACACACTCACCCACACTACATCCTTGAACCCTGCCATGCAGAGCTACTAACATTCAACCCCCCGCCTTCACTGACTCCCTCTCTCTCCAGCCCAAGGAGGGTTCTGACCTTTGCAAACAGTTTCTTAAGCCAGACTTGGAAATCAGCTCCTATGTCCTATGAGCAGCCTGTTTCCTGCTCTTCTGTGTTAAATGGGCTTTGTTTAAATGGCTCATTGTCTGCAGCACATGTACAGAGGATAGCTCTGCCTCTGATTCAGGAGAAGAAGGCAGATGTTAATATTACTAACAAGTAGTAGATACTGTTAAGTAAAAAGACCTCACTGTACCGGGCGTTCTTCTGAGCTCTTTAAATGTTTTATATCATGTGACCTTCATAGCAATAGCTGTGATTTTCACAGCTGAGGAACCTGAAGCTGAGATAAGGGAGCTTGCCCTCAGTCATACAGTGAGTCATCAGCAGAGCCAGGACTCCGGTTTTGGTTTGCCCACCTGCAAACTGTACCACCTCACTCCCACGCTGGTCTGCAGCCACTCTCTTTCTCCATCTGTGGGCCTTGACCTCCCTGCCTGTTCCAGAGGCTGATCAGGGACCACCTTTCCCAGGGCAGGTAGCACATGTTTTAAGGGAGAGCATTATCCAGTTTCTCTGATGGACTGATGACAAGTGAATGACCAAGGGAAGGGATTTGTACTTCTACCAAAATATCAACTTGCATGATCCAAGTCTCCACTGTGTAATTCAAGGTTTCTTAACCTGGGACTATGGATAGGCCTCGGGAAGCCTATGAGCCCTCTGAAATGGTCCGTAGCATGTTCTGTTGCTGTGGGTGGTGTGGGGGCAGAGTTGCTGTCTGTGCTCTTTTATGGAAACAGTGCTTTTCGTGGGAGCCACGGCGCTCAGGACACTTTCAGAGTGGTTCTGTTCCTAGCAGCGTTAAGAACCTTTGTGCAGATTGCAAGGGGGTATAAAATTGGTTTTACCTAAATTACAAACTCAGCCTTATCCCAGGAAACTATTAGAATTTTCCCCCAAAAGTACATTTAAATAAAAAAATTCAAATGTAATCATTTTTTAAAATTCTCACCCAAGGATATGTTTTTGTTTCATTTTGTTTTGACTTGATTTTTGGAGAGGGAGGAAAGGAGGGTGGGGGAGAGAGAAACATCAATCAGTTGCCTCCCATATGTGCCCTGACCAGGAATTGAACCGGCAACCTTTTTGGTTTAGGGGGCAACACTCCAAACGACTGAGCCACCCGGCCAGGGCTAAATATAATCCTCTTTGAGGGTAAAAATGCCACAGTGTTTGAAACTGTGATTTCCACAGACTTCTGATAGAAGTCAGCCAACAGTGGGTGTGATTCCAAGCTCTGGGGCTGATTCCATAGCTCCCTACTTCCTGAATTCAATTTAAATGTTATTGGTGTAAGTAACAGGCAGACAAAATGACCCTTGGTATTTTTAGAGTGGGGACTGTGTCTCTGTTCATTAAGTATTTTCATGCTTACTGTGGGCCAGGAACAAGAATTCCAGCCCTGTGGAGTTTGCACCTTGTGATCTCTACATCTCTGCATCACTGATGCCTAGCAGAGGGGACACTGCCCATGGCGCACAGCTGTCGGGTAAATACATGTCCCTGCTTTGTCCTGATTAGATTAAAAGGAAGGCCATTGGCTTTAATTTGTTCAGCATCTGATTATTGAGTACCGATTGTGTTCCAGGCATTGAGCTAGGCACTGGAAATATGGTGGTAAGCAAAACAGATGAGTCCTGCTTCCTAGTGGGAGGACAGACAATTAAGTAATCACATAAATAAATAATTGTGAACTTGGACAGGTGCTGTGGAGGAATTGCCCTGATGCTATGAGAATATATAACCAAAGACCTGGCCCGATAGAGGGAAGGAGGTGTCAGTGAAGGGTACCTAACAAAGTGATGTTGGAGCTCTGATCTGAAGGGTGAATATGGTATGGGCTTGTCCGGGCAGAGAGGGACCAGGGTTGCACTGTACATTCACTTTGGTTGCCATTTCCATTCAGAAGAAAGGTTGATATAAACAATGGTCAATGTCACCCTGGCCAGTTTGGCTCAGCGGTTAGAGCATCGGCCTGTGGACCCAGGGGTTGAAGGTTTGATTCCCAGTCAAGGGCACGTACCTGGGTTTGTAGGTACGATACCTGGCCTTGGTCGGGGTCTTGCGGGAGGCATCCAATCGCTGTGTCTCTCCCACATCGATATTTCTCTCCCTCCCTCCCTCCTTACCTCCTTCCCTTCCTTCCTTCCATTCTATCTAGAAACCAATGGAAAAATATCCTTGGAAGAGGACTAAAAAAAAGAATGGTCAATGTAATGTAGTATTTATGGGTACTCTGTGTGCATGGGCACGTGACAGTGGTGAGGGAGGGAGACACTGTTCTGGCCTGGAGGCATTGATAGTGGGACAAGCAGGCTGAGAGGTGGTACTGGTCTCTCCTGGGTGCAGCATCAAGTGGAGGCATTGATAGTGGGACAAGCAGGCTAAGAGGTGGTACTGGTCTCCCTGGGTGCAGCATCATGTGGAGGCATTGATAGTGGGACAAGCAGGCTAAGAGGTGGTGCTGGTCTCTCCTGGGTGCAGCATCAAGTGGAGGCATTGATAGTGGGACAAGCAGGCTAAGAGGTGGTACTGGTCTCTCCTGGGTGCAGCGTCATGCGGCGGCGTTGATAGTGGGACAAGCAGGCTAAGAGGTGGTACTGGTCTCTCCTGGGTGCAGCATCAAGTGGAGGTATTGATAGTGGGACAAGCAGGCTAAGAGGTGGTACTGGTCTCCCTGGGTGCAGCATCATGTGGAGGTATTGATAGTGGGACAAGCAGGCTAAGAGGTGGTACTGGTCTCTCCTGGGTGCAGCATCATGCGGCGGCATTGATAATGGGACAAGCAGGCTAAGAGGTGGTACTGGTCTCTCCTGGGTGCAGCATCAAGCGGCGGCTTGCACTGGTGCTTTTGCTGCTGGTGCCTCCCCGCTCCCCGTGGGGTCTGTTCATCAGAGGCAGCCTGAACTAGTTGGCTCTGGTATGCAGCCACCCATGCTCCAAATGTCAGGATCGGCTGTGAGCCTGTTATAAACAGTGTTGGGGAGTGAGTTTAAGGGAGAGAGGGCATAAGAGAGAGACCGAGAACCAGTGAGGCTGAGAAATGGGAAGGGAGCCTGAGCTGGTCAAGAAGGCAGATTTCTGGACCAGCAAGCTCTGCAGAAGATGGTGGAGCTTTGTCCATGGCAGTCCTGTTAGAGCCGCCTGGAATAACTATGAGAATTCTTTCCAACAGCATGCATTTTGATTACTTAATTATAAAAAGAATTTATTCTCAATGCATAACACTTTGAAAACACGAGAAACACATAAAGAAATGCCCATATCTTATCGTGAAAATCTAAGAACCAAATGAGATAACCAGATGTGAAGGGTCCAGCATTTATCAGGTGCTCAATAGACACGAACAGCTGTTACAGTGCCGAGGGAGAATCAGCCCTTTTGCTCTGAGAATGAGGCATTTACAATAGGGATAATGAAATGTAGGAGAAATTATTTTGTAATTGGCCCTTTTAAATGTATGTTTATAGGGAAAAAGTGTGAATTCTTCCTTACCCCAGCACAAGAATGAAAAGGTGGAGAATGCTGAAGATTTGTGAGAATGTTTTTTAGAATTTGGTGTCAGTTCTATTTTTTTTTTTAAATAAAGTCCTAAGGGGAGACTCATATCCCGTCCCCTCCTTGTCATTTATCCAGACTGACAGCAGAGAGCCCTGGGAGGAAGTGTTTGCCTCCCACAAACCTCATTCAGTTTCTGTTCCTCCCCTATTGATCTGTTAGGATTGCTTATAAATTTACTGATCACACAGATGTTTTATTTATGTGCGTGCTTTGTGAATCACATATATAATAAACGTTTACCCCAGCATTGGCCTTAACCTCAGAAGATCTGAGTTAAAAGATGTCACTCTCCCGCTTGTGTAGCCTCACCCACCCCCAAATGTTTAATGGACATTTCTATAGACTGCAGCCAGGGCATAGTGCTGTGTTCTTGGCTGCCTCCCCTTGGGCAGCAGCCAGACTCCAGGATCAGCTCTGGTTGAAGCAGACCTATAAACATCCCAACAAGCACAGCAGTCCAAGAGTCAGGGGGAGAGGAACAGCAGGCTGCGTGAGCGAGATGGAAAGGGGATAACGGAGCAGGGAACTGGCGGCACTACAAACTTGGGCCTCTCCTCCCATCCCCTTTTAGGTCTCAGTTTCTTCATCTATAAGACGAGGGAGTTGGACTAGACTACCTCGGAGTTTCCTAATTACCAGGAACAGGCAGCTAAAATTTGTGTCAGCGTAGTGCTGATTATTGAAGCTTTGGGAAGGGATGAATATTAGCTTTGTAATCATTCCTTAAGTTGAACATACCTGTTGTATCACTTTTCTATTTCTTACATTTCATAATTATTAAAAATATAATTTTAAAAATACCAAAGAGAATGGTTAGTGGTTTAGAGGAAGGAATCAAACAAAAGACTAAGAGTTGCACCCTGGCCAGTTTGGCTCAGCGGTTAGAGCATCGGCCTGCGGACCAGAGTCCCAGGTTCGGTTCCCGCTAAGGGCACGTACCTTGGTTGCAGTTTGTCCCCGGCCCCTGTTGGGATCATGTGAGTGGCAACCAGTCGATGTGTCTCTCTCACATCGATGTTTCTCTCTCTCTCTCTCTCTCTTCCTCCCTCTCTCCCTCCTGCTCTATCTGAAGATACATGCAAAAATGTCCTCGGGTGAGAATAAAAAAATAAAATAAAAAGACTAAGAGTTGCATCTTGAAAAGAAATGCTTCATTATGGTCCAGACTGAAAAAGAGAAGGGCTAACCAGTAAAGGAGGGAAACAACCTGTTAGGTAGAAGGAGAACTAAGAGAGAAGGGGAGAAAAGATTTCCTAGAGAGGAGTGGACTGATCATGTTAAAGCATGAAAGTCAAGGGATTTTGAAGTCTGATTGGGGATTGATAGAACCCACTGGATGGAATGAAAAAGAAAACACTTGGTGTCCTTCAAGAGGGTACTGTCTGTAGAGTAATCAGAGCAAAAGCTTGATTTGGAGAGATTACAGAGAGAGGCTATGAAGCAATGGAAGTAAACGGCATAGGTACACCTGTGGTTTGCAGTGGTTGTTGGTAAGAAAAAGCTTGAGAGAAAGGACAGTAGTTTAGTGGGTAGTAGAGCAGCCAAATGAAGTGTTCAGCAGAACTGTGCTTTGAAGGGCAGAGGGAACTGTGCTTGTTTGATAGCAGCACAGGAACTAGTAGCGAGGAAAGTTAATAGATGGTAGGACAGTGAGGTGGCTGCAGCTTGGACCTTGGATGGAGCCTAGCTGCCTGGGTTCAAATCCCAGATCTGCGACCCTTGAGTGACCGTGGTCAAGTTATGTAACCTCCTTGTATCTCAGTTAACTTGCATATAAAATGAGGATGAGGATGATAATACTGTCCTTGTAGAAGTGGTGTGAGATCAGAGACTTGAAGTACCTTGCAGCAGTACTGCTATGTGCTCAGTAAGATGGTGATGGTGGTGATCAGGGACAGTAGGACCCAGACCTCAGATGGGAGGAGCTCTCTGTAGGCGTTCCTTCTAACACTGTTAGTAAAACCTCATGAACCAGTTATCCCCAACACAGTGGTCACTGAGTAAGAATTTTGGGTCCTGGACTGTGCCCCATTCTGATAATTTCCCTCCAAAAATAGGAAACACTACTTCCATAGTGACTGGGGATGGCCTCATTTTCAGTGATGTCCCTGAAGCACCTACCACTTTCTGATACTTTTTAATTTGTGCTGTGGTTTATCCTACAGATTAGTCAGAAGAAGCTGAAAAAATTTGAAAAAGAATATCACACCATGCGGGAACAGCAGGCCCAGCAGGAAGACCCCATCGAGCGATTTGAGGTTCGTTTGCTTGTGGCCAATGCAATGTGAAGAGCTTCCAGCCTTTCGTTTCATATCATTGTGCCTGTAACAGCCTTGTTGTGTTATTTTAAAAATCCAGTGCCACTGTTTCAAGGTTCAAGTTTCAGTTAGAGTTTGCAAATAAGAAAACAAGTTTGTTTCGCTTCAAACCAGCTGCCTAGTTTGTTACAGTTCAGTGGCCTTTGGCACAGTTAATAAGATGTAGCTACTTGACAAGGTCACTGGAATCAGTTAGTGTTTGTTGATGGAGGTAGAAAATGAGAAATTACTGATTGGTAACACATTAGGACCAGCTACGCCTGCCACGATTTCCATAGGACTCAAAGTAGTTTTGAGGGTTAGCCCTGAGAAATAGTCATTTTCATCTGATTTTTATCTGTCTACAACTGGTCTCTCTTAACCCTTCAGCGGGAGAATAGGCGTCTACAAGAAGCGAACATGAGGTTGGAACAGGAAAATGACGACTTAGCCCACGAGCTGGTGACCAGCAAGATCGCGCTGCGCAAGGACCTGGATAACGTGAGTCTGGCTCGGCTGAAGGGAGGGATTGTGTCCAGCACTTGACTTCTCCCTTAGACATTCATGTGAAGGCCTTGATTTTTGTGTTTGTTGTTCTAGTTAGTTACCTTCCTCTGCGGATACCCAGGCTCTTGTCAGCATTCCCTCCCTCCCCTCCTTCAGGGATCAGCAGGATCTCGCGAAGCCCTCCTCACCACACTGCGCTCCTTAGACACACAGTCCTTGAACTTCTTCCCAAACATCGTTGGATTGAGAGACCTTCTGGCTAAGTCTTATGCTATCACAATTGGCAGTAGCATTTAATCACTGTGATTTTCTTAACCTCCCTGGAAACAAGAAGAGACTTTGTTATTTTGCATATCACATGCCTGGTGACTAAGCACTGCCGATGATAATAAAGCTCAGTGCCCAGGAGCCTGATGGCATCTGTAGTTTCTGTTGGCAGATGTGCCCTATTTTTTTTTTTTGCCTCTCCTAATCTTAAAAAGTTTGAGGTGATGGCTTTCCTGTCAGCGTGTTTGTCCATTCTCCATACCACAAGCTTTCCTTAGAAGAAGTGCAGCCTCTCATTCATGGTTTAGGTTGGAGGTTGGCAAACTTCATCTATAAAGGGTCAGATAGTAAATACTTTAGGTTTGGGGGGCCATGTGGTCTATCGCAGCTGTTCAGCTCTGCCATTGGTGCGAACTAGCCATACGTAGACAGTAAGTGAATGAGCGTGGCTGTCTGCTGATAAGCCTTGTCTGTGAGAATCGGTGGACTTGGTGCATGGGCCGTGTTTGCCCGCACCTGGCTTAGGTTTCCCTGTCAGGCTCCTACGATTACTTTTCTGCTCATTGGTTCCCTAAGGTTCTAGAAGTAGGCTCAGGCTCTTGAGGGTTTATAGGGGACTTGCATGATATAGCGAACCCCGTGTGTATGAACATACTGTGCACAGCTATATTTCTCTGGAAGTCTACGCTTTCCCAGAGTGGTTCAGTGGGCAGGTGGGGAGAGAGAGAAGACAATATCTACTGGTTCTTATTACTTCTCTTTAGAAACAGAATAGTGGAATAAAACATTTTAAACAGGCCTGGATTCTAACACCAACCACTCTACTTTCAAGTAGAGAAAAGTATTTGTTGGGGGTTGCGGGGAATAATAGCTGTGCTCCAGAGCATAGTGAGAATTACATGATTTGGTGTATATGAACAACAACCCCCCCCCCCCAATCTGGCACTGGCAGGTTAGTCTCCTCTGCTTGTCTCCTTGTCAACTACAAAACCACGGGTAACTGGGAAGGCTCCTTTTTCAGTTTCTGCAGGGAAGGTGTTTCAAGGTCATCAGCCCTCAGTAACCAGAACCTGGAGATCTCACTGCTTTTTGGTTCCCCACAGTCTGCTCATCAGGGTCGAGTTTCCTCCCCATGGTGCAGATTTCCAGCATGCCCTGTGTTCTTCTTTGCAGAAACAGTATATAAATCACTCCCTCATCCATCAGGCATTTCTGCCAAGTGGGTGGAGGAGGCCAGTGTACAGTGAGCAGGGACTGCTGAGGCAGGGCCACAGTGTCCACCAGAGACGGCCCTTGGTAACTGCGGACAATGCAGAAAGGGACGAGAGAGAGAACAGATCCTGGACAGGAACGGTGTGCTCTACGATAAAATTGTGTTAAAAGGCAGCTTACACCAGAATTCCAGGTGGATTTTTAGTTTGCACTCCCCAGTCTGACAGGCTCCTAGACTTCCCTGCTGACCCTGAACAGTTAAACCTTTTTTCAGGTTGTCTCATCCTGACATGGTAGTCAAAGATCTAGGGGTACATTCCTGAAATCAGAAGTGAGAACTGGTAAAAATAATATGAATTCCCACTTACTGAGGATCTCTGTGATGGGCACTATTATAAGCACTTTGCTACACTCTGATATCCATATATATATATTTTTTTCTTTATTGATTTTAGGGAGAGGGGGAGAGATATGGAAACGTCGATGAGAGAGAATATCAATTGGCCACCTCCTGCATGCCCCCCATTGGGGACTGGGCCCACAACCTGGGCATGTGCCCTGACCAGGAATCAACCTGGCCACCTCTTGGTGCATGGGTCGACGCTCAACCACTGAGTCACACTGGCCGGGCTGATATCCTTATCTTTGCCTTAGCTCTGTGAGATCAGTACCATGAGCCCCACTTACAGATGCGGATTTTTTTTTAACAACCAAGAAACTTGAGACTCAGAGACAGGAAGGTACCCAGGAAGAAGCAGAGCCAGGATTCTAACCCAGCCCAGGCTTTTTCTTCAGTGCCACACTGTCTCCAAAATAAATGTGGAACATTTGAGCCCTGGCCAGGTAGCTCAGTTGGTTAGAGCATTGTCCCGATATGCCGAAGTTGCAGGTTTGATCTCTGGTCAGGGTTCATACAAGAATTAACCAATGAATGCATAAATAAGTGGAACAACAAATTGATGTCTCTCTCTCTGAAATCAATCAATTAAAAAAAAAACAAAAACCTCTATGATTTGTTGTCATAACTACATCAGAAATGTGAGTCCAGGAGGACCAATGATACAGTCACATTACAGCAAATGTTCTTTTTTTTTTTAATATGTTTTTATTGATTTTTTTTTTTTAGAGAGAGAGAAGAAGGGAGAGAGAGATACAAACATTAATGTGAGAGAGAAACATCGATTGGCTGCCTCCTGCACACTCCCCACTGGAGACCAGGCCTGCAACCTGGGCATGTGCCCTGACCGGGAATTGGACCAGGAACTCTCAGTCCATGGGACAACACTCAGTCCACTGGGCCACACCGGCTGGGCCACAAATGTTCTTGAACCAACAACTAGCCGCTGCTTTAAGTGCTTTGTATTTACTACCATCTTATCAAATCCTCAGAACAACCCATGTTGTACAAGGGATGCAATTATGATTCCCATTTTACTGATAAGGAAACTGAAGCAAAACGGGTCACACTGTTAGTGGCAGAACCTTCAGATTGAAACTCAGATGACCTGACGTCAGAGCTCACACTCCTAACTTGGCTCAGAGGAGAAGGGTGCCTGATGCCTTTAGGGCTCAGGAACATCAAACTGGGGACCTATCCTCCAGACATCTGTGCTGAGTGGACAGAACTTCCCCACACTACACTATGGGTCCCTTTCCAGGTTAGTTCTTCTCTTGTTTCTTTTCTGTCATCACTGAAGTCACTAGGTTCTGAAGTGAAGAATGTGGTTCTCTCACCTTTTTTTTACTTCAGGGACTCACATTTTTTAAAGAACTTCATTCCTTTCAACTCTTCACTTTCTGCAACCCAGAGAAAAGCTCTGGTGTGTAGTTTATAGGATTTCCAGAACCGTCTTTGTATTTCCCATTAATTTTGCATCACTTCTGTTATTCCTCACCGGTCACTTTTCTTACTCGGCACAGCAGCTGTTGAGAAGTCCTGCTGGGAGAGTGCCCACGCAAGGCACCTGGCACCGGGCCGGCAGGAGCGTGTCTGAGCATGTCCGTTCTGCCTGGGTGCCACAGTAAGACAGTGTCCTGTGAGAGCGAAGGAAGCACTCAGGCGTCCACCTGCCCAGAGTTGAATGTGGGCTCCTTTGCTTGCTAGTTCTGTGACCTGAGCAGGTTGCCAAATTTGACCCATTGAATTACTTTGACTTCTTTATCAAAAATCAATTGACCTGCCCGGCCAGTGTGGCTCAGTGATTGAGTGTTGACCCATGCACCAAGAGGTCACTGGTTTGATTCCCGGTCAAGGGCACATGCCCAGGTTGTGGGCCCGATCCCCAGTGAGGGGGAGTGCAGGAGGTGGCCAATCGATGCTCTCTCTCATTGATGTTTCTGTCTCTCCCTTTCCCTTCCTCTCTCTCTAAATTCAATAAAAGGAAAAAAATTTTTTTTAATCAATTGACTCTACATACATGGATCTCCTTGATTCTGTGTCTGCCCCATTGAGCCATATGTGTATCCTTAGGCCAATATCACAGTCTTAGTTGCTGTAGCTTTACAGTCTTGAAATCAGGTCATGTGAGCCCTCCAACTGTGTTGTTCTTTCTCAAAAATAGTTTGGCTATTCTAAGTCATTTGCATTTCTATATAAATACTAGATTCAGTTTGTCAACTTCTAGAAATAAAAAAGCCTTCGTGCCCTGGCAGGTTTGGCTCAGCAGTTAGAGCGTCGGCCCGCGGACCAGAGAGACCCAGGTTCAGTTCCCGCTAAGGGCACATGCCTTGGTTGCAGTTTGTCCCCGGCCCTGATTGGAGTCATGTGGGTGGCAACCACTCAATGTGTCTCTCTCACATCGATGTTTCTCTCTCTCTCTCCCTCCCGCTCTATCTGAAGATAAATGCAAAAAGTGTCCTTGGGTGAGGATTAAAAATAATAATTTTTAAAAAATAAAGCCTTTGTGAATTTTGAGTGGGGTTGCATCTATAAATCAACTTGAGGACAATTAACATCTGACCAATAATTGAACCTTCCAATTCATGAATATGTTAAAATTTTCATTTATTTAGGTCTTTTTCAATTTTAGCATTGTTTTTTAATTTTCAGTTTATGAAATTTGCACATATTTTAATCTGTTAAAGGCTGTTGTCATTGCATTTTCCAATCATTTATTGCTAATTTCTAGAACCACAATTGATTTCATGACCTTATATCCTGTGACCTTGCTAAATTCACTTAATGATTCTAGTAGTTTTTTGGTTTATTTTCCACGTGCACAATCATATCATCTCCGAATAAAGACAGTTTTACTTCCTTTCAAGTCTTGATTGCTTTTTCCCTTGCCTTCCTGCACTGACCAGGATTCAGAGCAATGTTGAATGTGAGAGTGGGCCTCACTGCCTTGTTGCAGGTGTTAGCTATAGCCTTCTCATAGGTCAGGTTGAGGAAGGTTGCTCTTTGCTGAGAGTTTTGGCCATGAATGAGTGTTGAGGTGATTATTTGCTACTTCTCCTAATTCTGTTAATCTGGTAAAGTAAATCAATTTTTCAGTGTAAACCAGCCTTGCATTCCTAGGAAACTTGATTTTTTTAGAGATAGAGAGAGAGAGAAACATCTACAGTCGTCCCTCGCCACTTCACACTTCGACTTTCGCGGCTTCACTCTATCGCGGTTTTTTCAAATGTATTCATTAAAAAGTTGATCGAGACAGTGAAAATGATACAGCACGCGCTCGGTTGTCTGAGTCAATTATACACCCCTGTATTACAATTAAAATTAAAATCACTGTACATAAGGACTGTAGGCCTATGTATTCGAGCACCCCAGGAATCCTTCAACGCCAGGTGCAACTGCTAGAGTCCGGAATGGATTAACCACGATAAACGAGGGACGACTGTATGTGAAAGCAAAACATTGATGGCTTCCTCTTGCATGCCCCTTGCCAGGGACCAAGTCCAAAACCCAGGCAAGTGCCCTGACTGGGAATGGAACCAGCAACCTTTCCGTGCAGAGGATGACGCCCAAACAACTGTTTGATGATAGCCAGGGCTGTCTTATAGTTTATTGTCTCATTTTTGTCTTTTCTTTATTAATTTTTAGAGAGAGAGGAAGGGAGAGGGAGAGAGAGGTAGAAACATTGATGAGAGAGAACATCGATTGGCCATCTCCTGCATGCCCACACTAGAGCATGTGCCCTGACCTGGAATCGAACCAGCGACCTCTTGTTGCATGGGTCGATACTCAACCACTGAGCCACACAGGCCAGTCTGTTTGTGTCTTGTTTTGATATCAGGACAATGCTGGCCTTTTAAGATGAACTGAAAAATGTTCCCTCCTATTTTCTTAAGTACTTTATGTAGAATTGTTTCTTGATTACATCATTAATTTAATTCCCAAGTGAAACATGTGGGCCTGGGATTTTTTAGGAAATTATTTAATTATGAATAATTTTCTGCTAAGAAAATTTATTCAATGAATTTATTCAGTTTATTTTTAGATAAGGCACTATTCAAATTTTCTAATTCTTCATGTGTCCCTTTTAATAATTTGTATCTTTCCAGTAACTTACTAGTTTTATTTTAGTTGTCAAATAAATAGGCATAGAGTCATTGATAGTTCCTCATTCTTTTCATGTTTAAAGGACATGTTGAGATGTTCTCTCTTTCATTCCTGATAATTTGTGTCTTTTTCCTTTTTTCTTTAATCAGTCTAACTAGGAATTTATCAGTTATTTTATCTCTTCAAAACCCAGCTTTTGGTTTCATTGATTTATTTTTCTTTGTTTTGTTTTATTAATTTCTGTTTTTTTATTATTTCCATTTACTGTTATTTCGATTTAATTTGCTTTTTCTAGCTTCTTAAAGAGAAAGCTTGAACATTGATTTTGTTAAATAAGCATTGTTATAAATCTCCCTGTAGCTCTATTTCAGCTGCATCCCACACATTCTGATAGGCTGTGTTTTTATTTTTCTTTAGTTCTTGTGGTTTTTCTTTTGACCTATGAGTTAATTAGTAGTGTGTTGTTTCATTTTCAATTATTAGAGGTTTTTCTAGATATTTTTCTTTTGATTTCTAATTGAATTCTTTTGTGATTAGAGTACATTTCCTTTCTGATTTTAATCATTTTAGAATATATTTATGATTATTTTAAGGCCTACCATATGGTCTGTTTAGGTGAATGTCACAGGTGCACCTGGAGAGTGTGTGTTGTTGGGGGTGAAATGTTCTACAAATGTCGGTTCAGTGCAGTTGGTTGAATGTTGTCAGACCTTCCGTAGACTCGCGGGCTTTCTCCCAGGTGTCCTGTCACTTAGTGCGAGAGCAGTGAAGACGTATCTAATTGCATTTATCTAGTTCTCCTTTCAGCTCTGTCAGTTTCCATTTTCTATCATTTGAATTGATGCATACATTTCTGATTATTACACCTTTTTAATGGAGCTACTTTTTATTTTATGAAATGTCCCTCTTTGTCCCTGCTAATACTCTGTTCTGAAATCTACTTTGTCTCATGTTAATATAAGCACTCCAGCTTCCATGGTATTGCGTGGTACATCCTTTGGCATCCTTTTACTTTTAACACATCTGTGTCTTTATATTTAAAATGGCTTTTTGTAGCTAGCATATAGTTGGGTCTTGCTTTTTTATTTCAGTCTGATAATCTGCCTTTAATTGGAATGTTTAGACCAGTTATATTTAATGTAATTATTTATATGCTCGATGTAAGTCTGCCACCTTGCTCTTTGTTCTCTATTTGTCGTATTTGCCTTTTCTTTTTTTCTCTCTCTCCTTCTCTGTCTTTATGATTTTATTTTATCACTTCCTGTGCCTGATGAGCTGTTCGAGAGCTCTCACATCTCCAGAGCTCTGCCTCACAGCTTCCAGCCACCTCAGCATCTCTGCCTCCTTTACCCTCTGAGGCTTGTTCTGTAAGGAACCCATCGTGCCCTTGATCCACAGTGTGCCTCTGGGCAGAAACCCAGGGCAGCAGTAGGGTTCACCTTGTTTGTTTTCTTCCTCCCAGGAACCACGGTTCCACATTCATTGTTTTCAGTGTCTGAAAACAGTAGTTTCATATATTCTGCCCAGTTTTCGTTTACAGTGGGAGGGTAGATCTGGTCCCTGTTAGTCCTTCATGACTGGAAGTGGACGTCTGGATTTATGCTTATTACCACCTGATGTCCTGTCCTCATGCAGCTGGAGTGTGTGCAGCGGTGGTGGCATTAGAGGACCCTCTCTGGGCCACCCGTGGCTCTGTGCCGTTCCCCGTGTTGGAGTTCAGCTCTTGGAGTGATGGCACAAATGCTGACTTATTGTCGCATGACCTGCTTTTGGGTTCTAGCTGTGCTTTGCATCATGAGAGCTGGGGGAAGTCACTTCCCTACCTGATTTTTTTTATAAATTGAGGAGTCAGGGTGGGCAGAGAAGACTCAAGTTAGAAGAGTTCATGACCTGGCTGTTCCATACTTCTTAGCATCACCTCAGTATTGACCATTATCTACCATGGGAGTGATGGCCAGTAAATGAGAGAACTGAAGTATGTGCCACAGGCTCCAAAGTACTGCGCAGAAGACGTGAGCCAAGTTCGGGGATGGAGAGGTCATGGGTCATTCTGTTGGTTAAAGTAAAACAGATTTTTTTAAAACAATTTTTCTTTACTGATTTTAGAGAAAAGAGGAAAGGGAGAGACAGACAGAAACATCGATGAGAGAGAACATTGATTGGCTGCCCCTCCTGCACGCCCCCCACTGGGTATCGGGCCCACAACCTGGGCATGTGCCCTGACCGGGAATCAAACTGGCAACCTCTGGGTGCATGGGTCGACACTCAACCACTGAGCCACACCGGTCAGGCGTAAAACAGGATCTTTAACAGGAGTTCATTCTCCTCACTAGTTATTTCCTGATGTTCCTCATTTCCCTTTTGAGTTCTCCTGGGAATTGAGCTAGAGATAAGCAACTCCCCAGAAAGGCCTTACCTGTAGGACCCCATTTAACTGCATGCATGACAGTTTGCCAGTGATTAATGACCTTTGGAGTTTGCATATCATGCCATTCTCAGTTCTCCTTTTAAGGTCCCAGACCTCTGGAACCTGTTCCTCCCAAAGAAGACACGTCAGAAGACATGTGGTCTAGTGGAGAGCACAGGGGCTGTTACCCTGCACTAGCTAGGGGTCATTTCAGGGACATCTCCACCTGTTGTCAGAGGAGGTTGTGTGTAAGGAGTCGGCAGAGACCCTCTGTCTCGAGCGCTCTGTAACTAGGAACTGCCTGCCACCTGTTGCCTTGACTGCCTTCTACCATGCTACAGTCATTCATTCTTCAGTGTCCTTGGACTGTCCCGTGACCCACAAATCTCCCTCTAGACCTTTGCATGCTTTAGAAAAAAATTGGAGTGGAGGATCACCATTTCAGATAATAAAACAGAGTGTCAGGAAAGCGGTGGCCTCCTTTATCAGGTGACTGGGAGAGCGAAATGCAGAACCTGTTTGATGAAGCAGAGGAAAACCAGAATTTATTATTACTATTAATGATGATGACACCTACCTTTTATTGAGTGTTTGCTATGTGCTAGGCACTGTGCCGAGTCCTGTCCACGCTTTATCCCTCAGATGAAGAGCCTGGCCCTCAGATAGGCTTTCAGTGACTTGGAACAATGGGCTTGAGCACAGGCTATCTGATGCCAAGGGCTGTGTTCCCAACCACTGCCTCTGGGCCAGAGGCTGGGCCGGGCACTTCGGCACAACTCTCGTTTCAGTGTGACCTTGGGCATATCATTTCCCCTGTCCAGGTCACAGTTTCCCTTCATCTTAAAATGGGATTGTGCTGGGTGATTCAGACCCCTTCCAGTTCTCAGTTCTTACTTGGTAACAGTATCCCTTAAATGTTTCAGGCTGAGGAAAAGGCAGATGCACTGAATAAGGAGCTGCTTATGACCAAACAGAAATTGATCGATGCAGAAGAAGAGAAAAGACGGCTGGAAGAAGAGTCTGCTCAAGTAAGGGAGCTTCACCCCTCCCTTATCCCTCTCTCCTGCAAATGCCTGATGGTTGGGAGCTCGGCTGGAGGCTTCCTGTTGGCACTGGAGAACCCAGAGATAGCTGGCTTCAGTTTCTCTCCGGAGACCTTTTTTATTTACTGTGTACAGCATAATGGTTCTGAATAATTAAAGCGTGGGAGGAGATAGTGGGGGCAAAGCCCATCTTTCGTTGGGGCAGGAGAAATTCCTGTGTGCCTACATCTGAGTGACAAAGAAGAGGATTAGCATTTCTGCAAAAGGAAAACAGACACCATAACATGTCTGGCTCATCCCCTACCTGTCCACTGACGTTTCTCTGACAGCAAACTCTGGAAGGCTTGTCCACAGTCAGCTCTGCAGTCCCTGTGGCCACAGACCTGCAGCCATAGGAAGAGCTTTGGATGCTGGGTGCCCTGGGGTAACGCCCCTTCCCCTTTCCCCCAGTTTTCCATAAAGGTAACTGCCTCTGGTCTCAGGGCTGCCTGAGGTGGGAAGTGACAGGGCACTTTCTGCACAAACTCAGGTCAGTTACTGAAGAGGCCGCGGTCCTCCGTGAGCTCTCCAGTCTGCTCTGTGCTGTCCTGCACTCAGGCCCACAGGCGGGTTGCTCTCAGGCCGGGGCTGGGTGCTTTTGGAAGGTTCAACTGTTCTCTCACTCTCTTGGCATCAAGAACAGGGGTTGGTACTGCCAAGATCGAAGGAAGAGGGAGTGAATTTGAGCCCTTCCAGAGTTAGGTCAGGCACTTTTTGGAAAGCGCTTTATATTTCTCTGAAAACATTCACTCTGCTTTTTAATGTATGCAGTTAAAAGAAATGTGTCGGCGGGAACTCGACAAGGCAGAATCTGAGATTAAAAAAAACAGTTCTATCATCGGTGACTACAAGCAGGTGGGTCCGTGCACCCTGGAACTGGGCCGTGTTCCCTGGCAGCCCTGGTTGCCCCAATGAAATGTATCCCCTCCTCACCCCAGGGCTTCCGGCTCCAACAAGTCACTTCCCCGCCCCGGCCACGTTACCTCGCTGGTTCCCAGCTATAGAATACAGGAAAGAGTCTCGATCTCAGAACGTGTTGGTAGAGCACCAGGCATAGTGAGTGCCCAATGTACACGTAGGCACTTTGATAAGTGAAGCCACACAGTGTTCTTGGGGGCATTTCAGATTCGAGTTGAGGCCTTCTGTTCATGTGTGGTCACGAGGTGTAGAACCAGTTCTCTCCCTGGCTGTTTGCATTTTAAGAACATAACCGAACCGGTCTTGTCCCTTCCTACTGGGATCTCGCACGTGTTTGGAAACCAGTGGCCACCGAGTGTGGCCAGAGGAGCCTCTGCTCACCATCAGCTCTCAGCCCTCCCGAGCGGTAGCAGCCTGCTGGGTGCCGTCTTCATTCTCTTAGTGGAGTCCAGCTGCCACCATAGAATTCGTCCCTAGTCCAAAGCGTGCAGGTAAGGGCATTGCTCGGGAGATTGTCATTTGATATTATGTCTGTTTCTTTAGATTTGTTCTCAGTTGAGTGAAAGATTGGAGAAGCAGCAGACAGCTAATAAAGTAGAAATTGAGAAAATTCGGGTAAGTCTTCCTTTACCAAAGAAATTTTAAAGCACCTAGCTCAGTTTATGGCTGTACTCAGAACAGATTTGGGGGGAAGGGAGGGAGTACTTTGATTTCAGAAGTGAAAGAAGCTGACCAGTACCTGCTGGGGCGCTGTCCCTGCCTGGCTTAGTAATTCACATCTGATCTTGTGCCTGTTTCCTCTGGAGGGGAGTACAGATGAGGCCCAGAGAGCTCTGGCTCTAAAAGATCTCAAAGTACAAGGGCCCTTGTCTGACCAGTGTGTCTGACGTCCTCCTCTGGGTAGCTCGTCGGCAACAAAACAAGCCCACAGGTTTCCAGTGCGGCCCCTGGGCAGGAGGGCTGCACGGCCCGGAGCCTGGAGCTCGGCTTGGCCTGAGGTAGGGTACGGAGGCCAGGGTCCAGGGAGTGACTTTTCACCCCACCATCCTGCATGGCGAAGGGACAGACCCCTCCGAGCTCACTCTGCTGCTGTCCCGCCCATCTCGGCGCCACGACGAGGCCTGACGTTTTACAGTGCAGTGTAACGGCACCTGCGCTCCTGAGGCTGCACCTGTGTTAGAATACTCACAGATTCTACTGAGATGGGTCCTGTACGGAGATGCTCTCCCAGCATATTTACAGTCAGTGGGCAGGACGGGAATTCGGTGCTCGTGGCCGTGTCTGCGCAGACGTCTTATGGGAGCACGCCCGGGCCCTGTTGTAAGGAGTGCTTAACCAGCAGGAGCTTGTTCTTTAAATATAATTTACTTTCTGATTCTAAAACTAATAATACTCATTGCAGGAAATTTAGAAAATAAAACCGTAGACTCCTGTCCGCACAGAGAGCACGCCACTGTGAGCACGGCGGGGCCTGCTCCGTCCTCGTCTGAGTCACGGCGGCTCCGTCCGTCCAAGACGTGCCGGCTTCGCGTGCGCATCTCTGAGCTCGGAGCATGTCTTATAACGTGGCTCTTTGTGGTTTCGTCAGCAGGGTATTTTCTTAGAGGAACATGAAATGATGTTTCTGACGGTCACTGGCATCTTATTTTGATGACCTGTGGTATATATTTTAACCACACTATGTATACATTTTTGTGTACCATTTCACCATGTTAAGAAAAAGTCCTCAGGAACTTCTTAGAGGCTGCATACTTCCTGCACAGAGACAGTGGAGTTGAGTTTCTCCCAGGTGTTGGGTAGCTCATGCCCCCTTTTTCCTTCTCTCATTCGGCAGTGAAAATCCTTGTACATAAATGTTACCTAGTCACTGCTTCTTCATTTTTTTAGCCGAGGTTCCTAGATGTGAGATTACTGACTGGCTCAAGACGTCAGAATGTTTGTATTGCTTTCAGTGTATGACGCCAGGTGGCTTTCCCCACAGGCTCTGTGCCTCTTGACAAAGGGAAGAGTTTCAGAAGCCGTAGTGCCCCACTGCAAGGCCACCTCCCGGCTCCCCGGGATGGGGGTGCTCACGCCTTCTAAAGGGCCAGTTTCTCTTCTTGTCTCTTCACATCTGACATTCAATTTCAGCAAAAAGTAGATGACTGTGAGCGCTGCCGAGAGTTTTTCAACAAAGAAGGGCATGTAAAGGGCATCAGCGCAAGTAAGGACGTTTTAGATGAGGACACAGATGAGGAGAAGGAGACGCTCAAGAACCAGCTGAGAGAGATGGAACTGGAGCTGGCACAGACCAAGCTGCAGCTGGTGGAGGCAGAGTGTAAGATTCAGGTAACAGCCACGCCTGGGCCGCCCCGCTGACCAGGCCTGCCTCTGCTCTTGGTGCATGGGACTCGGGCCGCAAGAGAGGGGTTTCCTGGTGTGGGCTGGAAGCGCCAGGAATGATCTTTATGGGTTGGGGTTCTTTTCCCTTTTCAGCTTTGACTATGATCTCACAGGAAGAAGGCCGTTACTTGTTATTTACCAGTGGATGTTTAAATAGTATTTTGCCTGTTGTAAGCATTGGACTTTTCCATAATGAGAATTATCATCAAGCTTGGAAACTTTTTGGTGGAGCAGAGAATATGTACTTTGAAATCACCGCTGTACTGTCAAAGGCTTCAACCTTGCATTAGTCAGTAGCCTCTCCGCCCGCCAGGCTCCCCTCCGCAGGTGATGACGAGAGAGGACTGAAGAAGATAATGCCCAGAAAGGGTCTATTTAGCCCAGTGTCTGAGGGCTTCACAAATGCCGGCTGTTACGTCCCCACTCCCATCACTTAGCTAGCTTTGTGACTTTGGACATATTAACCAAGTTGTCCGAGCCTCCACTCCTGGCGAAGGAATCGGGGCTGGAGTTGGTCACCTTACGTTGCATGGGTTTGTTCCATCAGCCGGTGCTGAGCACCTGGAGCCAAGTCCAGGACGAAAGCTTAGGCCTGGTCTCCCACGTCGCACCCACTCACTGAGCACCTGCTCTTTGCCAGGCTGTTCTCGATGCTGGGACTGCAAAGCTAAGACATGTTTCATGGGACTGTCCAGTGCAGCCAGTAGAGGCATCATTAAAGCAGCAGTGTCTGAGCTGTGGTCAGAGAATGGACAGGTTGTCGCTGCAAAGGAGAAAGAAGAGGGGCATTCCTGGGGGAGGGAGCGGCAGGGGGAGGCACAGGCTTGCTCAGGGGAGCCTCGGGAAGTAGGGTGGGCCGTGGTGCTGAGCTGGAAGACTCTGAAGGCCCAGACCAGCACCTCAAATGCCTTGCTCTGGAGTGTAGACTTGAAGAGTCTTTCTGGAAATCCATGATGCTGTCCTAGCTGGGCATGAGCTCATGTGCCTGGTGTGCAGTGGGTGGACGGGGGAGAGAGAGATGCTCGCTTAGGAGGTAGCTTAAATAAACTAGGCAAGAAGTGAGGAAGGCTTCACTAGGAAAGATCCCACAACTTTAGGCATTCCAGATCTTTCAGTGTCACTTTGAGATTGGGGGGGGGGGGGGTATTTCCAGAGGCCTCTCAAGAGTCAACAGACTGAATTCCTGTCTTGGCTCAGCTGTGGCGCTTTGACCACACCCTCACGCAGTCTTCCTCTTTCAGGACTTGGAGCACCATCTGGGCCTCGCCCTAAATGAGGTGCAGGCCGCCAAGAAGACGTGGTTTAACCGAACACTGAGCTCCATAAAGACAGCAACCGGGGTGCAAGGGAAAGAGACTTGCTGAGAGCAGCTGCGGCCTCCAGACACTGTCAGAAAACACGACACCTTTTGTTGCCTTTGGCCAGATGTGTGATTCTGTGACATGTCCCAGGACCAGATGTACCTGAGTCTGATTCCTAGAAGCATATTGGTAGGTCATTGGACCAGAGCTCCTGAAGCAGGCAGCCTCTGGGGTAAGGCCCCTAACCACTGACACTAACAGGCCTGCTATCCCGACAGCTGCTCTGGACGCTCTGGAAAGTCACTCCTCGGGGGCCTCCCAGGCTCACCCAGCCCAGAGGCTGAGTCGACATTATCAGAGTTGGGGGATCTTTTTAGGCTGTTGGTTTTTTTCTAAATCTTTAATTTTTTTTTAATACACATATATATTGTGGTGAGGGTGGGGTGGGGTAGGGCAGAGGATCAATAACTCCAGTAATTCTTACCTGCTTCAGTGCCAGCAGAGGGTCGTCCAGGTGGGTAATGAGAAGCACTTTGTTTGGAATAGGAGGGTTTCATGGTTGCAGTTGAAGCCACCTAGTTTTGTTAAACTAGACAATGCACAGGTTTTTGGTTTGGCATTATTCACATTTCGGATCAATTCTATGCAACTCTCATGGTTCCTGTTGTTTTTAGTGTTAGCTGCCAAAATGACTACAGGCGGGTGGGTGACTGTGAGACTGGAGCGGTCAGAATGTGGACAAGTCTTACTTTGCTTCATGTGTCGTGTGTGTATGTATATATCTATCTATCTGTATATACACATAGGCAGATAGAGATATATATAGATAGATAGATCTTTTCCCAGTGCCCCCAAATGACAGTGTTTAAATCCCAGACTAGGACTGATCTGCACACCTTAATTATGTGGTTATTTGGGCACTTAATTTCACTCAAGGTCTGTCGGGTTCTGCTCTCCTCCCTGCCATTGTGAGAGCCGGGAAGAGCTCCCTCACTTCCAGCTTCCAGGTGTTTTGCACAACAGATCGTGTAAGTGAGAAGGACACTGAGCTATGTGTGTGTCTGTGTAAGTGTACGTGTAGGACACACAGGCCAGGCCCCGTCCTGCTGGCCCGTGTCGCTCCCTGCTGGGCCCTCCTTGGAGTGTGGCTGTGTGCAAACCTCACTGTTCGGATGGCTGCAGGTTCTCGTCTTAGAACTATGGAATGGAGGTTTAGCACCTTTTTAAAGAAAAATAACAGACTTTTAATTTATACAGCAATGTGCTGACAGGCTGTCTTGCAGATGGTTCTTCATCTCCGCGTGGTTGGAGGTAGCTGGTTACCAGAGTCGCTGGTTTGTATGTAGACACTTGGGTTGTTTTGTATCTTTTCCCGTTGGCTATACTGACACTTGCTGAGGTCATCTGTGTTAACGGGAGGTAACAAGTGGCAACCCCTACTCCCCACACCCCCCCCCACTTTGTGTCTTTCCTGTTCAGTTACCAAATCAGCTGTAAGCCCGTCTAACACTAGGTGCGTGGACATTGTGTTAGGGTAGTTCCAGTGTGTTAACTTTATGAATTGAAATATAAACCATAAAATTGTATTACTATTTCTTCTGTTGGTTTTATTTTAACAGCATATTCATTAAATATTTTGGTACAAACAGCATTGCTTTGTAAAAACTAGTTTTATCATGTGCTCCTGCCCCACCCCCACCCCCACCCCCAGAGAAGACCACCCTCTGTGCTGATAGGGTGTGTGAGCCTCGGCCTGCACCTCCAGTGGACCCTGTGTGCCGGCCCGAGAACACACAGGGAGGCCAGCGCCTGTGCCTTCATCGTGAGCACTGCCCCTCGGAGAAACCAAGTACCACACTCATGGGTGAGGCACTCTGTGTGTGTTTGAGGTTTAGGGAAATCATAAGGGTGTACTTAAGCCTTAAAAGACAAAAGCTTCTCGCCAGGCTGCGATAGGAAAGGGAATTCCAACCCAAATTGTGAATGTGCCGGGGAAATGGCTGAAGAGCAGAAAGGCGGGCGGAGTACCGGGTCCGGGCACGCTCTGCTGGGGCTCAGAGTGGTGGCACGGACAGAGCCGTCTTTGAGAAAGCTGCTTTCTGTTCACTGGTGGCCACCCCACACCCCTGCACCAGTGGGGTGAGTCTCCCAACCTTCTGCTGTCCTTACCCCCTCACCCCTTCTCTACAGCAGGAAGAAGAGCAGTGCTCCCCAACCCCATAGTTCCTAGTGGCATAACTCCTTTGCCACTCAGGCTGGTGGGTGTATTTCTGGGATCCACATTCCTCATAACTCAGGGCAAGGGTCGAGTCCCAAGGGTCCCAGTGTTCAGGAATGAGGGACTCAGCAGAAACCCTCACCTCACCTCTGCAGCTGTGCCCTAGCCCAGACAAAGGAGTCCATACACCAGTCCGCCTTGGCACACAGGCCTACGGTGATTCAGATGGGGTCCTGCTTCCGGGGAGGTCCCCTGATGATGCTGAGACCCAGGGTAAGAATGATTGCACCTGCGCACCAAGTGCTGTAGCAGGTGTGGGATCCTGCGCGAACAGGGAGGGTGTGTGCACTGGCAAGGGAGAGTTCTCGGCACTGACAGCTGGGGGGGTTGCTGGACTCTGGAGCAAGAAGACAGTGTGCAGGTGGAGGGAGGGCAGTCAGCACTGTGGATCTGGAGGCAGCCTGCCGGGAGAGGAGACTGGGCCAGCACGGAGGGCGAGGCGTTGAAGGGGGACCACTAGAAAGTTTTAAGCCAACTTCCTTTCAATCTTTGCTAAGTTCTTTGCTAACTTAGGAGAAAATACCCGAAATTTAGTCTGAAGGTGGGTGATAGAATAGGAAAGTCAGATTCGAGAAAAATTCGAAACTTGCTGAGAAAGGGGAGGAAAACACCAGAAAGATAAATTGAGCTTTTAATATATGGAATTGAGCTCACCTGGAAAACAAGTTGGAGATGTCCAGAGTCGACACACTCAGGAACGGAGTGAGCATCGCCACCACAGCAGGCTGTTGGCGATTCTTTCTTATGGGGCCGTCCTGTGAATCCTAGAATGTTTCACAGCATCCCTGGCCTCTACCCACTAGTTGTCGATAGCACACCCCACCACCACCGGTTGTCACAACCAAAATGTCTCCAGATACTGCCAAGTGTTCCCAGGGGGGGTGGGAGGAGGAACCCCCTGGTTGAGAACTCCTACTCTGGCACATAAGCTGAAGCTAGGAGAAGGGGGAAGACTGCCCAGAGCTGTCCTGGTTAAGCAAGGGCGGGGTTAGGGTTAGGAACTGCCATTCGGGGGAAGAGAGAGGACACGGAGCAGGGAACGTGGCCGTAGGTGCCCAGAGGAGAACACGCAAACTCTGCCTTGGGGTGAGGGCAGGACCAGAACGCTCATTGGATTGGGCGACTGGGAAATCACCGATGCTTCAGGTGGGGTGCAGAGAAGGAAGTGTCGATTTTAAGAAGCCTGGCTGTGAGGGGAAGTGGGGAAAGGGTGGGTGGTTGAAGGGAGCTGTGGTAGGGAAAGTGTAAGGCTTCCGGCTGGGAAATGCAGAGCTGGTTCTGACCGTGACCGTGGTTCTTCCTTGACTGTGTTCTCGGGGCGGCTCACAAGGTAAGGGAAGATACAGGACAGGCTGCATGGACGTCCAGCAGGCCCTGCTGAGCCTGAGCAGATCTCAAGCCCTGTTAACAACTCTCAGGGGAGGGAGGCAGCTCAGAAGGAAACACAAGCGGCACCTGCCTTCACGTCTCCCAGGAGTTCTGCCTACGTCCCAGTGGCAGAAGCAAGCAGAGGGTGGGTTCAAGGAGAGAAAAAGCCACTCCCAGCTCTGAACTGACCCAACAGGCGTGAAAACCAGAGTCTGCACAAGGGAGTATGCAGGTGATGTGGGCCCCTTGGGGCCTGGGGGAGTTGACTGGCCGCTGGGAACCTATAACAGTCAGTGTAACGGATGTGTGGATTCCAGTGCTTCATTTGATCAGAGAGATACCTGATGCTGACAAATCTAAGATTCACCTGGGGATGGGGGCGGGGGGGAGGGCAGAGAACAGGAAGAAGACAGATGTGAGGCTCAGGCCCGCACAATGGCTGAGCACCCATGCCCTGAACATGAGGATTGAGCATGAGCGCTGAGCTCTCTACCCTTCCCCATTTTATAGGTGAGGAAATTGGGTCCATGGAGAGGTTCCTGGCCCAGGCAACATGGTTAGGATGTACGCCCACGTCTCACCCCCAGTGACCGTGTGGGCAGCAGGTGGGTACAAGCTCTCCGCCGTTCACTCCAGACAGCACACCGCAGTGAGCCTCTCCTTGTCTGTGCAGTGGGCTCAATGCCCGTCTCCTGGGGGTTGCTAAGCGCCTGTTAAGCTCTGCTCTTCTCCCTCTAGTTGTCAGACACCCCTATGAAAGTAAAGGCGAAAGGCTTGCCTGTGATCACAAGAACTGGGATTTCAACCTTTTCTACCAGGTACCATGACCTCTGTCTTCTCTTTCAGGGCCCAAGGGCAAGGAAGTCTGGCTCCGCCTCAAGCCCACCAAGGTGGACATGAGGATGGGAGCAGGGGGTCTGGCCGTCAGTTCTAGCGTGGTTGTAAATCTAATCTCATGGTTTTCCAGGGAGAAGGCAGGCCGAGTTACAAGATGAAGGCGAACACCCAGTGCCTGTCCACACAGCTCCCGGCTTACCTGGAGGCAGCACCACGTGGTGTTGGCTCCCAGCCCTGGGGCAGCTCGACTGCAAAAGCTCAGGGGAAACAGCAGGAAGAGCTTCAGCTGTGCCTTCAAATTTCTGCTGCCATTTAGAAGCTCTATGCCTCGGGCACATCCCTTTCTGAGCTTTAGTGTACTAAGCGGTAAATTCTAGGGAACAGGTGTGAGGAAGAGAGAGTTGTGTGTGAAGCACCTGGTCACTTCTAAGGTCAGTTCAGGATTCAGCACCTATAATTCACTGCTAGGTTACTTTGAGGTGGTGCAAACCTTTTGCACCATTAGCAGAGAGGACCATAAACGGAGAGTAGGCCTTGGTCCCTGATCCCCTTGCATGAAGGGACAATCCTACCACATGGACTGAGTCGTAGTGGTCGTGCACTTGACCTTTTTATCAAAGTCAGCACCTTCGTTTAATTAGAGATGGTCCTGCTTAAGACAGAAGCTTTTATTTTTATTCATCCAAATGGGGAAAATGCAACATGTCAGGGCATTCCAGACAGACTGCAGCAGCCAGACAAGGGGGTCAGTCCATGGCAGAGTCCAACAGTCAGTGCGAAGGCGCCCAGCGTGGACGCAGCCTGTGGGAGTTGGGTGGCAGACAGTCCCTTTGGATGAAGGCCAGGCATCTTTGGGTGAGGCACTGCACTGGTGACAGTCCACACACGCTGCTGCTTCGACCGCTCGGAGGTGTCAAGTTCAGAGTCCTACATGAACCACTGCCCCGAGGGCAAGGACAATCCATGGTGCTCGTGGTTTCCAAAGTTTTTTAACAATACACAACGAAGTTATTGCAAGAACTTTGCACTGCAAATTATACTATTTACACTTGCGTATTCAGAAAACACAGTAAATAGATACAGATATTTTAAATAGACTTCTAAAAATTACCTTGGCCACCACCAGACCAGAGTGAGAGTAAGGTACAGCCAGGAGTCTAATGTCATATGCATAACTGTGTAGTTAGGAAAGACTCTTCTCCGTGCCTCCAGAACCCCCAACCCCAGGGCTGAGCAGGGCCACCTCACTCCTTTGTGAGGCAAGCCCCTTGTTGAACAGCCCAGGGCTTCAGGTCTAAACTGGCTGCCTCCTTCCCAAAGAGTTCTGCGTGGAGTGGGCGAGAAGCAAGTCTCAGAGGCCCCTCTCCAGGAAGACTATGCAGCCAGGAGACCAGGATACATGGGCTGTGGGTCTTCCCAGCCCTCCCTGCCAAGCACATGCGGGAGCAGGGCCATCAGCCCCACTGTTCCTGAAAGTGCCCCCACCCTAATTAGGACTACCTCAGGAGACCTGTCTTCTCCTGAAGATGTAGCTGGGCCTTGGCCAGCCACGCACAGAGACCAAAGGGTCACAACAGGCCAGCAGATATAACCCTGGTACAAGGCCTGAGTTCAAAGATACTTTGGGAGAAAATGGTAAACACTGCTAGGGGCTGAAGTGTAGGAAGTCAGCTCCGAACTCATAGGACAAAGGCAGGGCATTCTCCCTTGAGCAAGCATTCACTTTGCCTCCTCAGTCCCTGCAAAGGAAGTCTGTCTGGAGGTTGGAGATAGACAGCCATCCTTGATTCGTGGGAGATGCAGAAAGGCCCCTGATTAGAGGCCTAGAGGATGCCTGCAATTTGGCTCCCCAATTGAGTTTCTAAAAATGAGTCTTCCTGTCCAGGAAAGTTAGTATGCTAGCTAAGCCACTTCCCACATAGCCATGGCAGGGTCCACCGCTGAGAAACAGCCACACTGAGTGAGGGAACGAGCAATGCTCAGTGCCCCTCCCCCAAAGGAGGGGTGCGGAGCAAACCAACCTTCAGAGTCAGGGACACAGGTACCTCTGATGGCAGCATTTCCACATGCCAGAAGAGAGATTTTGGGGACCCTGTCTGTGGGCCACAGCAATGGAGGGGGGGGTAGTGAGATGATCCACGTAAAGATAGTGATACAGCTGTGCCAAGGAAATGACATCCCTGACCAACAGTTCTCGAGGACAGGAGCAGTGCTCAGCCTGGAAGAAGCTGGACATATACAATGCCCCTTTCCACCAGTGGAGAAGGGACTTCCTAAAGATCATCTTTGCTATTGAACTCCTAGCCCTATCCTTAATTCAATCCCATGGAGAAAAAGAACCTGACTTCCCTGGAAGAAATATTAGGTTGGAGTAAAAAAAAAGAACATTTTGACCATCATCTGTTTCCCTAAACAGAAAATGAGACTGATAGAATCGAGCCTATTACCAAGGGCCTCGAGCTCCAGAGCCTCCTTGGGAGACCAGAACCACAGCACAGGGCTGAGCTACCTGACAAAACATCACACCTGTATCACAGCCAGGCCCAACCTCCACCTACCTGTGTCAGGCTCTCCGCTCTCCTTTGTCCTCCCCCCCCCCCCCCCAGAGCCCAGAAACACCTCTAGAAAACACAAGGAGAGTTCCTTCCCAGAACTGAGAAGTTACCCACCCACAATCAGACCGTGGGAGCCCCCTCCATGCCCCAAGAGGCACATCCGCAATGAGGGAGCCAGGCAAGCCCAACGAGCACAGCCAACATACCTCGTAGGCACAGATTCTCAGCAACAATAAGACATAAGTGCAGAGCAGGCAGCATCCAGTTTTCAGTGGTTTCCTACCCAGACACCCTACCACCAGCAAAGCCTTCGCCCAGGGCCTGGAAGGCTGCCCTCTGAACAGGGTGCACCTGCCTAATGCCCCAGTGCCAAATCCCTCCCCTCCTCAGTCCCCAGAGGACCAGAGTGTCCGAAGGCCATACAGAAGCCACCTCCCTGACCGAGGCTGCGTGTGGTTCTAAACTACATCCACAGGCCTGTCGAGAGTTCAATAAAGCAGTCTCTGCAGGCACTCGTGTTAGGTCTCCTTTCTTGTCCCTGCTGGTCCTCTCCTGGCAGCTCCTGTCATGACACATGAAGTGCCCCCCCCCCCTCCAGCTCACAGGGAAGGACAAGGGTGGCACTTCTGTTCACTTGCCTAGAAACCTCTCTGAGAAGAAGTACTGTGGGAGTCGAGGGCACTATATACAATTGGGTTTTGGCGCCATCCAAACTGCACTGAGCATCGAGGGCCGAGCACCACGCCCGCTGTGTCTCAGCCTCCCATGCGCCTCTGTGAAGCGCGTGAGCTCCTTCAGCTGTAGACACAGGCCCTGCCTCAGTAGTCCGTAGGTTTCCTGAGGGCATAGACGCCATCCCTCTCTGTGCTGGCCGCAGGCCTGACCCTGTGCACAGAGGATAGGCATCGGCTCCATAAAGCTTTTAACATCCCTGCCACGTAATGCAACATGAAGCAGGGGATGGGCTCCCCCTAGCAGCATTTTTTTTTTGAACCCTTATTCACCAAGGCACCAAGCCAAACAGATCTGAGACAGACTGCTTCATTTGCCTTGCCCTTGGGAATGGTCTTCAGGATAGCAAGAGAGAAAAAGCCTGCGGATGGAAGATTCTGCCAGACTCCGCCTGGTGAAAAGCAAGGCACTCACTAGCCTACTAAAGCAAGTGGCTGGAAAAGCCAGGAAATTCAGGGCCTCTCTTTCCTGCTCTAGAACCGACAATAACCAAACCCTTAGCTGAAAAGTCCAGGCTAAACTGAAAGGTACCATTTGTGACCACAGACCTGGTGTTCCAGGACCAGAAGGACATTTCAGAGTGCATCTAGGATCACTTGACTGTCCTGCGCACCACCTTTACCACCCTCACCAGCCTCCCCACCATCCGCAGAAGGAAGTCCACACCCCTGAGCCCGACACTCGGCCCTTCACAGGCTGCTGCACAATGTGCCCGTCGGTCTCGACCCATCTCCTGGGCCCAGCCTTCTCGTGAACTGCCTCCCTGCTAGGCTCTCCCGTCAGTGCCCACCTCTCACTTAAAACCTAAGGTCCCCTGGGGCAGACTCACCTTCCTCATCCTCAGTGTGTACTCAGCTCAGGTGTTCAGGAAGCCTGTGGCAAGCTGGATGAGTCCCAGCAGACGGCAGGAAGTTTCCAGTCAGGATTAAGCCGAAGGTTGTAAGGCAGGGGTTGACAAAATACCACCTAGTACCTGTGTTGTGAGTAGGATTTGTGGGACCACAGCCAGGCTGATCCAATGGCCGAGCTGCGTAGCTGCAACAGCCAACGGTCTGCAGGCCTCAGATTTACTATCCTGGCACTTTACAGACAAAGTTTTCCACGTCTAAAGCAGTGTTCCCATATATTTCTGTATTGTGACACTGAAAGAGGTGATATCGTGTGGCCCATGAGAGTGACAAAAAGGCTACTTGCGGTTAGAGACACCTGGCCTGGAGTTCTGGCTCTCTGCAAAGGCTGATGGGATCAGTGTCTCAGTGCACCTGTGACCTTTCATAGTTCTGACCTAAAGACTCAAACCACAGCTGCCTCTTTAGCCTGAAGTCCCAACAGAGCTATAGAAACAGAGGTGCAGATACCCACCCTGACTCCTCCTCGGGTCTCCCTGTCCAGGATGAATCCAAGGTGGCAGGACCAGACAGGCACAGACCTGAGGCCCAAAGCAAACCCTCTGGTTATTGTAAAGTTTCACATTTATTTCCCTCTTTAAACTACTCTGTAAAGCAAGTCTAAACCTTCCCGCTGGCTGAAGACCATGTCTTACAGATGTTGAATCAAATAAGCTCCAGCCCTTTTCCAGATAAAGAAACCAAAACATCAATTTTTTAAAAAGCACAAGGCGCTTGTATGAATGAATGCCCAGTACCTGTCATTCCCTTGGACTGGCGAGCCCAACAGAGCAGCAACTAAGGGAAAGAATAGGATGCTGACTGACCAGCCTGCAAACCTGTCTATCCACTGCTGAAAGACACTTCCAGAGAGCACCCCACCTGAGAAAGCCGGGCCTAGCAACGCCCCCTTGGCCCAGTGGAGATGGCTCGCGCTGTGCTGCAACTCCTCCCGTCACTCCCCTCTGCCCTGAGCATCCTCCTCCCAGCCCCTTCCCCATCTGGGTTCCAGTCGCCGACTGAACACTGGCTCCGGAGAATGCTTGGGCAGGCGCCTGCTCCCCTGGACATGGTTGCTGGCCCAGGGCTGGGTGCTACCAAGCCTACCTTCCTGCTCCGTCCAGGAGAGAACCTGGCCTAGGAAGAGACACCACTCCTGCCTCTCCTCCCCTGTGTGGCCCTCAGTCAGCCTTCTTCATCCCTCACCTGGGAGTCTGCAACAGCCTTGGCCTCTAATCCTTCCTGCCACATCAACCCTCCAGAATTCTTTCACCATGTTGGAAGATGGTAGTCACTGAAAGGCATACGAAGTGGCCCTACTCTATACATCCCACCTGCCACTTAACCCGGCTTCCATTAACAAGGACCTTTGAGCTGTCCCCAAATGGCCATGCCCCACCCTCCATGAAATCTCACCACATCACCTTACAGAGCAAACTCCTACCCAGCTCAGAAGCCCTTTATCAGAGGTCCTCTGACTCTTCCTGCGTGGAAGTCTCTCCACAGGCCTGCCTCTGCTGGACCGAAGGGGAGACCTGCCACAGAGCTCTCCCGGAGCCCTGCACACCCTCCTCCCCTCCTGTGCTTCCTTCTCCCCAACACAGAACCTGGTGAGCAGTAGTAGGTGACAGTGAACGTTTCCCAATAAATCATTGTTCCCAAGAGGGAGAAGTGGTCTTGTCAACGTCACCAGTCATGTCCGCACTCTGTCCAGACTGACATCCCTGGAAGACATTCCTCTGTACCAGCTGGACAATCAGCTTCTTGCTTAAACATCCTGGTGCGCGGGAATGTGCCTCTCACCACGCTGCGCCCAAGGCAGCCCCGTCTACCACCACAGGAGACACATGGTCGCTCAGCCTCATTGACCAGAGGTCTCCACTCCCCGATGACCACCATGTTCATGCAGCCTCCATGGGCATGAAAGCTGACACTATGACAGAAGGATCCAATGAGAGCCCAGCATCAGGGCGCTTGGGAAACGTGTCCCTGTGAGGTGAGCCTTGGGTTAGTGCACGTAAGGAAAACCTTGCCAGGAACAAACGTCAGCCAACTGAAACGTGGATGAAGCTGAGCCAAGAAAGCACACTTCCAGCTAACAGCAGCAATCTTTTCCTCTCCCTCCAAACCCTGTGCGCTCTCCAATGGCAGTTACTGGCTTACACTTTATTGTAGGGTTCAGCTACAGTACAAAAAAGAGAGTCTGTGGAAACAGACCCAACTGCGTAGCTGGCACCAAAAAAACAAAATCCCCACACAGGCTGCTTGGCCCAAGGCCGACCAGTCCAAGAGCGAGCGAACAAACGGTTAAGCCTGATGTCTGGATTATTTTTCCTTCCCATAGGAGGTGGCGGAGGTGAAAAGTGAGTTGATTTTTGCTTGTTTTGTTTCGTTTCAAATCAAGAAAGGTAAGTAGAATACATCATGGGAGAGGAGACTGGCTGAGGTCTTGGGAATCAGGACAGGCTGTGGTCTAGACCAGTAACATGCACCACAGTACTGGGCACAGAATCATCACAATGGGTGGGCCCAGCCCCAAGTTATTTTGTCCAATCCTCCATTTCCTCATCAGTGAAAGGAGGAAATTTCTAGATCCCACAACTGTAGTGTTCAATCTCATCCCTAAGAAAATGCTTCTGTTAACATTTCTTCTATGTGGTTAAAAACTCACTAATTAGGAGCCACAAAATTTGCCACAAAACAAGTTAGGTGGCCTGGAGGCCTCTGGGCTCCCATCTCCCTCCTGTGCAGTTCGAGTAACCTGTGCACTGCTCCCTCTCTAGGTGGACGGGCAGAGCAGGGACGGCAGTGGTGACTGGGGGAGGTCTTTGCTAAGTTGTCTTCTATGATGCCACAGGTCCCTGCTCTAGGCCTCACTTTCTTTTCAAAGAACATTCCTTCCTCTTGTTCCCCTCCAGGATATGGCAGGTGGCTCAGAAAAAGGGCCAGTTGCCAAGGATGCTGATAACTTGGGTGAGGGAGGAGTATCTTCCCTTGAAAAGGTTTCTGCATCCATTCCCATGCCCACTGAGCCCCAGCAGAGGCCCAGTTGACACTCGCTGGCAAAGGACCTGGTGAAGTGGTTTGCAGCACAGGAGAGCAGACCAGTTCAGCAGAGCAACTCACACAGTCATTCAGAGACCTACGGCCGTCCTCTCACACAGGGCTCCTGGAGCACGGCCAACCTAGAGCAAAGCCTCCTCAGCCCAGGCTGGCAGCTTCCCTAGAGACCCCTGCAATCAGAACAGGCCACTGCACACTGCCCTCAGCACTTGCTCAGGGGCCCCCCTGCCCTTTGACCTGGACTTCCACCTGGGCTGCCGCCTGCTGTGCCCCTCCCACTGCCTCTGACCAAGTGACACAAAGCCTCACCTGCCTGCCTTCAGAGTTTGGCTCAAACTTTTTAAAACATCCCCATAGCCAACCTCAGGCCAGAGTGTCCTCAGGAAGCATTAATTAGCTAAATGAAAACATACCTCAATTTCTCATTGATATTCAAACAAAAACAAGCTTCAAATACAAAAGCTTCCTCAGCTGATGCAGCCACACCTTAGTCTAGTTTATTAAGTAATCTTTTTCAGTTAGTCTGAAAGAAAACTGCCCTATTTTCGGCCAGGATATCTTGTTTAAAAAGGGGTCAAGACAGAGAGCCTACATTCCAGCCCAGAGTCTAAGGTGGCTTCTAAGCCTATGAGCTCCAAAGATCCTGCAAGGCTCCACTGGGCCCTGCCCACCGCAGCATACCTCCTTCCTGTCTGCCAGCCTGCTGCCCACATTCATCCCCAGACTTTCAATCCATAGCGGAGAGAGGCTTAGGCCCTGAATGGAGCTGGGTTTCATTCTTGACTCCAGCATTTAACTCTGAGCCTCGTTTTTTTCATCTGTAAAATAGGGATAATACCACCTCCTAAAGGTTGCCTGAGAATTAAGAAGAATGTCCAAGTGTCTGGCAAACACAATTGACTCAAACCTCAATATAAATGGACCTTAAAGCCGAAAGTCTGTTATATAAAAATGTGGGTTTTCCAAATGCAAATGTTAAAAAATTAACAAATTAGTTAATTTACCTGTTTTTACTTATGTAGACACATTTCTGTAATTAAAATTAAATATGTATGAAAAGTTTAATTTCACAGAAAAGTTTCCTAATGTGTATTACAGTAATTTTAAATTTACACTGAATAGGTCTAGTAAATGGGTGCATTCACCAGTCACCTAGAGTAAACAAATGCACATGGCGGGGGCGTGGCTTAGTGCATGTCAGAACATCAGTAGGCAGGAGTTAGAACTGCTGCAGAAAGTCACCCCACACGACAACAAAACCAATTACCTCAAGAGATGCGGTGTGATCACATGCTAATCATTCGCATAATACTGTTTATGAGTGGTGACTCTTGGATTTAACTATGTAGACTAGCCGCGCCACTGTGGCTCAGTGGATTGAGCATTCGTCCCATGGACTGAGAGGTCCTGGTTCGATTCGGTCAAGGCACATGCCCGGGTTGCAGGCTCGATCCCCAGTAGGGGGCGTGCAGGAGGCAGCTGATCCATGTATCTCTCTCACACCGATGTTTCTATCTCTCTCCCCCTTTCTCTCACTCTAAAAAAATCAATTAAAAAAACATATTAAGCCCTGGCTGATTTGGCTCAGCAGTTAGAGCGTTGGCCTGTGGACCAAAGAGTCGAGGGTTCAATTCCGGTCAAGGGCATGTACCTCGGTTGCGGTCTGGTCCCCGGCCCTAGTCAGGGTCATGCAGGAGGCAACAATCAATGTGTCTCTCTCACATTGATGTTTGTCTCTCTCTCTTCCCCTGCCCCCGCCCCCCTCCCTGTCTGAAATGTAAAAAAAAAAAAAAAAAAATCCTCAAGTGAGGATTTAAAAAAAAACTTTAAATATGTAGACTACAGTTGTAGATACAATATTTATGTCGGCATAATTACTACAGTGTTTTTCCCAACATATAGCCTATTCGATAAAATCTGTTAAAAATAATAACAAAAATATAACCTGTTAATTTATTATAAGCAAATCTTAGTTAAAATTATTTAAAAATTAACAGAGTTTAATGTCCACACATGACATACAGATTGGAAATTTTGTCTGTTAATTCCAAAAACTGTTAAATCGAGGTTTGCAAAATTGAGGGTTTACTGCCTACCAAGTTAACATCTTCCTTCCCTCACTTTCCTTGCTTCCATTCCTGCTTCCTCAATCTATTGCTGCCCACAGCCCAAAATGACCTAAACTGAAGACTACTGGTAACTTAATTACCTGGGACATTAGCTGACACTTGAATACAGAGACCAGCCACCCAAATAGTATAAAAGGATCAGGACAGGAGAAGCTGAAACAAAGCAGAGACCAGGCTCCTGGGTGGTGCTAAGAGAAGGTCTCACAGCAGCCAGGCTAATCCTGCAGCAAAAAGGATGACTCAGGACCATACACCTCCAGCTAAGATATGCTAATCAGACTTGCTTAAACTTCCCTGAGTGGAGGGTGGCAATCTCCACACTACCCACCAGCAGAGGCAGCACAGTTTGTTTGCAGAAACTGCAAAGTTCTGCTGAGAAATAACAAGAAGTTCCTTAGAAGGACAAGTAATTAAGATACAAACAATTGCCCTGGCCAGTTTGGCTCAGCGGTTAGAGCATCGGCCTGCGGTCCAGAGAGACCCGGGTTCGGTTCCCGCTAAGGGCATGTACCTCGGTTGCAGTTTGTCCCTGGCCCTGGTTGGTCGTGTGGGTGGCAGCCACCCGATGTGTCCCTTTCACATCGATGTTTCTCTCTCTCTCTCTTCCTCTCTCTCCCTCCCACTCTATCTGAACAAAAAATGAAAAAATGTCCTCGGGTGAGGATAAAAAAAAAAAAAAGATACAAACAATTGACTGGTCAAAGCAAAAAAGAGGCCCGCCCTCAACCTTGGCTCCATGAGGCAATGATTACACCAAACAGGCACAGCTGAGGAAAAGAGTAACTTCTACCAACCAGGTCATGTGTTATACAAATATCTCGAGTTTAAGAAAAGCCCCTTGAACAGAATCTATCTTATTTGCCTTTAAGGTAACACTCAGTCCTTGTCTATACAGTTTTTATAACCTTAGAGCATCCCAGAATTCAATCTGTATTCTCCATTTAGCTCACCTGCCAGCAGACAGGGACGCATCTGCTCACCTCTCCTCAAAGGCTCCTGAAGTCCACAGACACATGCCCGCAAGAAATGGACAGAAAGACACATAACCTTTACTCAATGCAACAGTATCATCATCTACCCAGTTTTCCTTTTGCTGAAAAGCAACTTACCAACCGTGTCTAGACAGATAAATGGATAGATGGATGGACAGATAGGTTTTTTTCCTTCTAAAATTAGCAGACAGAAAGGAGGCCTTATGTAGTGATGAGTGCAGATTTTTTCCCCTCCAAAGTGTTGAAACAAACTGGAAGACAGAAGCTGCAAGAATGCTATTCAGAGAAGCATCTGAGTCAGAAGACTTCTAAGCATGCTGCCCAGACCCCTCTTGCTTTCCTGCAGTTTACAATAACTTGCTTTCCACCTGCCAGGCACTGGTGGCTCTGAATGTTGGATTCCAGGGCTAGCTGTAATCAAACACACTTTTTTCTTACTGATGCACTGGTAGGAAACTTGGAATTAGGAGGTTGATATCTAAGCCCAGCCATTCTAAACACACTGAAATCCCACAGCAAGTATTTATGAGCCCCTGGCATCAGCCTGGCCAGTGATTTCACCACCACAGCAGAAAAGTGAGCATTTTCATCCAGCACAGATCTGCACTGACCTCCCCACACTAGCTCACTAAATGTTGGCTTTGTTTTTTCTATCTAACCCCAGATGCTAGGACAGGCCTCCCCCAAAGCCTGGGCACACCCCAAACCTGTCAGCACTAAGGAACCAACGCAGCTCTCCCCGGAGCACGCCACACACCTGCTTCTCAGCTAGCTACCTGCCAGCACAGCCTTGCCTCCCTCACAACTCTGTCACCTCAGCCAATCATGGGAAGAACAGTCGACAGTTCCTGAGTACTGACTATGTGCCAGGTACTACTCGAAGCACTTTAGTGTATTAACTAATTCGTGAGCCCCTCGGGTATTTGCTGGAGGGGGAGAAATTCTTTGGTCCAGGTTCCCGCATGGTTTCTGTTCCCTATTTCTAGCTGTGCTGTAAAGCTTACATAACCCACCCTGGCCAGTTTGGCTCAGCGGTAGAGCATTGGCCAGCGGACCATTGAGTCTCGGGTTCAATTCCAGCCAAGGCCACATACCTCAGTTGCGGTTCATCCCGGCCCTGGTCAGGGTTGTGCGGGAGGCAACCAGTCGATGTGTCCTTCTCACGTCGATGTTTCTCTCTCTCCCTCTCTCCCCCTCCCACTCTGTCTGAAGATAAATAGAAAAGTATCCTCGGGTGAGGATTAAAAAAAAAAGCTTACATAACCAATTTGCATTATGGTGCTATTTTAAAAATCTCCAAAGATCACTGCTTCAAGCATCAATGGAAGCTGTTAGCTCTTACCTAAAATGATTAATGTGAGAAAGGATATCTATTCTTACAACTAACTTAACTTGAATTCTTGATTTAAAACTGTCTTTCTGGAAGATGCTACTGGAAAGGAAGGGATTCATTCTTATATAAGAAGTACCAGCTCTATGCTCCATACATAACTGCTAGAGAGACACACCAACATGGAAACTCACCTTGAGGGAGACAGTTTTTGGCTCCAAGGTTGTTATTCATTTACTACCCATCTCCCCCTTCCAAGGCCTCCTGGTAACAATGAGCAATCCATGGTCACTGGGTGGCATGGCATCAGTACCAGTCTGAATAAAACAGAACCTTTCTTGTTCTGATGACTACAGAGAGCCCCACCCCTCACCCCAGCAAGGAGGCACGGGTTTGAGCTCAATGGCAGTTACAGGAAAGCCGTTCACAGAGCAGGCTGTTTTCAGCTTTAACTGTTCTTAATGGCCCTGCTTTTTAGGGCTCCAGATTGCTAGAATTCTAACTGCTGGGGAAAGGGGGGGTGGGTCTACTTAGTTCATTCCCCTACCTCACTGAAAATTCACATCCACTGCAGTTATTAATAAGATCTAAGAAACAGGGAAGTAATAATGATTTATTAGAAGGGTAAAATTCCCCTCATTTGTCATAAAAAAAAAAAAAGTGGTCAGTATTTGAATTAACCAGTTTGTTCTTTGCTATTATTATAAAATCTGCTTTAAAAGGACTTGGGTATTTGTTACTCATTTCATTCAGTTCACTTCCTTGGACAGAGGTCCTGACCATAAATCAGAGTTGGTTTTAAGCTATCAAAACTGGCAGGGAAATATTTAAAATGAGTGCATTTCCAAAAGATGGCCATTTTAGTGATGTCAGAGGGCCCTTATTGTTAATTTACAAATAAACTACTAAATAAGTTAATAACCTTTTGACACTGCTAATGCATTATTTGCCTCCCAACTTAAGGTATTTATAATAGGCCTGATCCCACCAACAAGGAGAGACTAGACTTAAAGTGCTTCCACTGGGCAGGCCTCTGTTTTGCTGACACCCAGAGAAGGACCTGGCACATAATGGGCACTCGGCTGTTTGATCAGGACTGGAACGTACTTGGTAGTAGGCAGCTAGATCTCATACTACCTTTTAAAGCCACATTCAATGTACATACAGATTCTGTATAGAAAAGCTGTTCCAGCAATCTTCAAGTTAGTAATAAAAAGAACACTGCTACTAAGAGACAAATATAAAACATAAAATTCGTTTAATCTATATATATAAATACAGCCTTCGCACAGAACATCTGACACATGAGAAATCATCCATGGAACACACTAAACGCAGCAAATCCTTATGAAAATATTTGGCGTAACCCTCACATCTTTTCAGTAAATTCCATGATGGCTGAATGAGGTGGGAAATACATCATCAAGCTACCTGACCTAAAAGGACGAGTGAGTTGCCTTATGTCTATTTGGTCTCTGCAGACTGGGTATTTACCATTCTGAGTCTTGCCAAAGTTGGTTCTGCAAACAGTTAGCTTAACTCAGTCAATTACATATTTTCCCATAGTTACCTTAATATTTTGGTGTGTTTTTTTCATTTTCTATTGCTTTTTTTTTTATGGCTTCTTGCTGCTGTTGTATTAGGGCACACAACACAGATCAGAGATTTTCATTTCTCAGAGAAGTTTCTCTCCTTGAGAAATTGGCACTTCGCTCCTCAGCCTGTGTAACAGCTACATATAAATGGATCCTACCAGCACTGTCACCAACCTTGCTGCTCGTGGAATTCCAGCACTTTGGCCAAAAGAGTGCCCTGACGTTAAAATCTTCTTAGGCAAACTCTTTCTACCACCGAATTCTTTTATTTAAACAGGTACGTGTGTGTAATTCACATATACGTTATATCGTAAGTTTCTACACACATACACACACTTAACTCAGCAAACGTGAAATGTCTCTTGAATAGAAAGTAATCAAACAAGGGTATTAAAACAAACGCTGAAAATAATTATTTTACATTTAGATCATACAAACTTTTTAAAGTAATGTGATGGCATAAGACCTAAGAGATCAAATACATCATATATGATTGTCATATATGCATGCATGTTGTGTTCATTGATTTTTAATTACTTTTCTCTTTAATCAGAAAGTAAAAGAGCTTACCTTTGTATACTGAGAGCACAGCTTACAGTCACTATATCTCAGCCTATTTTATACAAGTGATATGGCTACGAAGGTCCGAGGAGAACGAGAATAAAGTGAGATAAACGTGCTGAAAACTGCTTAAAAGTATTAACCTGAAATACACAGAGGGTCCAACACCAGTTTTAAAAATACATTAACGAGGTATTCCCAGCTCTTCAATAAATAATGGTGACTGACTGATTCATGATTTTCAAACATTCACCCAATTTTTTAAAAAAGAAGAAAAGGTTAATGCCAGCACAATCTGTCAGCATTTTGTCCCCGGTAACAGATTGAGAGGACTACAGGTGACCTCAGGACTCCGAACTGCACTGCACCGTGCACAGCATCGAGTCAGCATGAGGTATGTGGGAAACCACTGGACCAATTACCTTGCACAGGACACAGGGTGCTCCTGAGCCTAAAGGAACACAGGCTGCAGGCCTCATCCCCGGCTGGGCACCAGCCCCCATGCAAAGAATATGGCTTCAAGGAGGACCCCATCTCTGAGAAATTATAATAGCGCTAACTGACGCAGTCAGGAATGCAACTATCCAATTTATGTGCTAAAAAAGTTTAAAAACTGTCAGAAGGTATAGCACAGCTCACACACTAATTCTAAGTTCTACATTAGTTTGTAAACGCCCTGACAAGAGACTACACTAGGAGGGGTTAAATATAGATATTGCTGAGTTTCCAAAGGAAAAGTTTTAGAACAGACACCGTGGCTTTGAGTAAAGTATTGCTCTTCTTTAGAATGTTCCAAAAAAAGGTGTCAGAGTGGTGTATCTGAAAGCTGGAAAGCCCCAGCGGGTCACATTGCTCTTAGGACCAAGACATAGAAATTGCCATTTCAAGCCAGACAACCTGATGGTTCTAGAAGTCAGAGAAGAAATCTTGAGGGCCCAAGTGAATAATAAATGGTGCGACGCTCAGAGGCTGGCAATAGGGGCTGTCAATGGAAAAACCACCTACAGTGGGGAAAAGAGCAGAGAAGCAAAACTTTATGTTAATTTCACAGAATTTGGTGAAGCCAAGAGCTTCATTTATATTTCTCTGCTCTTTCAGCTGTAAGTGGAATTTTCATTACAAAATGGAGGGGTGGGAAGGGCAAAAGGAGGGGGACACTTAATTCATTACAAAATTGAAACAGTTGAACTTGCAATGGTTACCACTTCTAACAAAGGACTGACAGCTCAATTATTTTAAGTAAAGCAGAGAAATGTAAAAGTTTGCAGCAACTGGGCAGGTTTACAACATGGTTAGTAACTTCCAACAAACAACAAAATTTAAAAAAAAAAAGGACTTGGTAGAAACCATTTGAAATGACTGCCATCATGTTGGAAAACAGCACAGCTCCCTTTTCACCATTATACAGGGGTTGAGCTATGAAGCTGAGTCAGCTACTTCAAAAGAATTTTCTAAAGAGAAATCTCCAGAGAGATTCCAACTTGGAATGCAAATTTGACGATCAATTTCAAATGACAATACAGCTGCAGCTGCCAATTAATAGTATTCCAAAAACAAAGAGAACTATTGTAAATATTTAATTAATAAAAACTGGACACTACCAGCCATGCTTTTTCTTCTCAGTGATGGCTCTGTTTCATCCATAGGTCAGCAAAACGAATCAATGAAACATGAAAACTCCCAGCCAAAATGGGCCCTCCTGCTTATGTCTAGCCACTAATGCACAGGACGAGAATGACAAGTTCACAGCTGTTTCTAGCAAGTGATGAGGTTTTATTAAAGAATCACCCACCACTAATAAAGACAAAAGGTCAAGGAGCAGAAGTAACAAACAAACCACTGTGTAATAAATATACGTCTGAGATGTAATGCTAACATTTGTTTTTAATTGCCCATTTCATTCTCATTCAGTGGTCCCAAAGAACCTGGTACATCAATTGCCACATTTTATGAAGCCCATTCTCACTGATGGGCAGTGTTCCGCTCTGAGAAACAGAATTTGAGAGGGAAGAAGCTAATTCATACTAAAAACAGACATTTTTAAAACATAGCAACTTGTAAATATCGACATGGGACCACACTGTTGCCTTCATGGGGGTGAGTACCTTAATGAAACCATTACCTTCTAGTAACATCATAGGCCTTCCAAACAAGGTGAGAATGCAAGTGGAAGACTTAGGTCTGCACCCTTTACAGAATAGCACAATGGCACCAACTCATCATCTGTCACCAGCTTAACCAGGTGTCTTAAAAATAAATGCTGACCCATGGCTGAAACCTGTCACTTTTCACAGCAGCACTCAACAAGAACTGGGACAATCGAAGAGCAAGTTTTTATGGGGACCCTGTTGCTGCTTTAGATTCTGAAGTAATTGAAGAGGAAAAGAAGACCCTTCAATGAATCCCAGGAAAATTGCTAATCTTCTATCTGCATGAAAAAACCAGGGAGTGAGCACAGTTTCTTACAGAGTAAAGAAGGCCACAAGAACAAGAGAGGGTGACTGATTGATTAATTTATTATTTTTTAAAACTTGGGAATTCAGAAACTAAAATAATCACATTCCTCCTTTCCCATCTCTGGGTGGTGCCATTGTTCTGATAAGCAATGCTCAATGCTTGGGTAACAGAACACCCCCCCGATCGTGGGGAAGCCCTTGCACAGCAGGGCACGAAGGGCTCACAAAGTAAGGCGACTGCCAGGACTCACAACCACCTTGGCTTTACTTTAGCAGTTTGCTTACAAATGGATGGGTTTCTAGGGCTAAGTTATTATTGGTTTTCAATTCCTTGTAATTTGATACCAAAACATATCAAAAATAATAAGCTAAAACAATATTCAAACCCATATTTTATTGGCTTTAATTACACACTTCAGTATTTACAAAGTTAAAGTTAAATGAAAAGTCTCTATTGTATTAAAAAAAAATAACTACAGCCTGAATTAAAGTGCCCTGGGGCAGATACATATCAATCAGCTAGAATCAGTGGCTGCGTCAGGAACCAGGCAGTACTCTGTGGTACAACAAAGCAGTTTATTTGTGATCAGTGTTTGAGACTCTATACATCCTTCACAAATTTAATTTTACATAATCTGATACTCCTCTTAAACTCTGAACTGCTAGACTTATTTCCCTACAACAGAAGGGCTGGTATAAGTTATTTTCCGGAAATGAGGTACCGTTTCACAAACTAGTTTCTTTTTTTGTTTGTTTTCAAGTTTTAGAGAACTAAATTTGCATTTGTTAAAATCAAAAAGTAGGAAAGATGTTCTTTACAAATAATTTTGATCAAGTATATGTTCAAAGAAAGCAGGATAAAAAGGCTTTATCTCTAACATTCTGTATTGTACTGTATTGTTGTTCAACAGGAATTAGCTTCTGTCATTTGCTAAAAGAATGAGTAGTGGGGAACAGGATATGTTGGGAATTTCATAACGGGTAACAGAACCATTCTCTTGGGTAAACCTACAGAGAAAAGAAATGGAGAGGACTCCGAATAAGTTTGATAATCCAATAAAAATTCCAGGTTAAAAAAAAGTCTTAGAATAATCATCATTAACCTTTTCCAGATTAGTCAGTCAACATGTACCATTTTGGAGGAGGCCCACAAATCTCTAACAGACCTCCAATTTTGAAATTCCTCTTAATTTGGAGTGGTAAATATTATCAAAATATTAAAATGGCTAAATCATAGGAAGAATGATATTCAGAAAGCAATTTCATATGAGTGAGCTGCCATGAATTCTAAAAATCAAAAGCAATGCTATTGATTAATATTCTAAAGTGACTCTAGAAATCCATATTGGTTCTCCATTTGGCAAATCACCTTTTACAGGAGAAACGGATTGTCAAGATTGAAAGCAGGCCTGAGCTCCCCAGAAAGACAGCTCCAAGTGGAGCCGTGACCAGGTGCTGCACCTGCTAATGGCTACTGCCAATATTGGCATGGCAAATCTGGAAAGATTAATAATTACTTTCTTAATTTTGTAATTAATGAGTTCTTGTGGCCTCGCAAACTTCTGCATACTCAGGCATGATTTGAAATCTGCTCCTATTTCTATTCTAATCTTTAACCTATGGAGAAATCACAAAGCAGCAACAGCAGGTATTCAAGAGCACCAGATGATCAGAGGGAGAGTACCCCACATGCAACAGCTTTACAAAGGCCAAAAGACATATTTACCTTACAGCCAAAATAAAGCATCGTTTTAGTAGGTTGGCATCACATTAACATTTAAACCAAATCTTTTATGTGAAAAATGGGGGCATCAAATTTCAGCAGCTTTGGAAGTCAGTTATATGGCACATTGAGGAGAGGAGCCTTCTGCAGTGGGGCTCAGAGGCCGCAGGGTGAAAGTACAATGTTAGAGAAAAGGGAGGAACGAGAGAGAAAAATTAAAAAGATTGAGGAAAAACATGAATGCAGTTTAGAGCCTAGATATAAGTGTTTAAAGGGAAAAATGGAGCTCTAGCAAACCTTACAAAGAACGTGAGACTGACTGTCTAAGAGAAAGACACAGACGAAGAGACCTGCCCTCAGAGGCAGATGCTCTGGTGCTTACACAGACACGTCTCAGTGAGGCTAGTTAGTCAGACGTGTCCGGGTAACTGAGCAGACCTGATTCACAGGAAGGATGCAGTACTCAGGATACCCAGAATCAAAAGGAGTGGGACAGTTTGACTTCAGAGTCAATTCTGGGTGAAAGCACATTCTTGAATGAATCCCCACTTCCTACTCACCCAGATCTGAGGACAAGGGAATCTCGGGACCCTTGACCCAACCCAGGTGTGCCAGAGGGGACACTCAGGTAAAGGATGCAACTCCAGACTCTGCACTTTGCCTTGGAGAAAACTCACCCCACACATTTGACCCCTGCAGCTTCTCCACATCTTTCCAGGATATAAACTGTCTCTCTTAAAGGGGAAAAAGGTCAAACTGTTCACTTTCTACTTATTTCTACAGTTACGAAACCAGATGAAGCTTCAATTTAGCAGTGTCTTAAGGACTCATAACTTTCATCCAAACAAAAATGGAAAAGCTGATGCATGAAGAGAAAAGGCATAATGAAAGGCCTTGAGGCTCATGTAGAGGACTAACAGCCCAGGTGGCCGTACACTCAGGGTCTCCCCGTCATGTACATGTGTGCCCAGCTGGGGGCTGCACTGAGACACATGCTCTCACACGTTCTCACATGCACACACACACTTGCTCTCTTCTTCTCTCAATGACAAACATCCTGCAGATGGCTGATTCTAGAACATGTAGCACCTGAGTTAGAAAAAATGTCTAAGAGAGCATATCACTGACTCCAAACCTATTGCCTCCATTGCCACATAAACCTCATTCAAAAGCTATCCAAAGGGCCACTGAGGTTCATTCCTGCATTTCTTTTTATTTTTAGAAGGAGAGGGGGATACTCCTGTGATTTTCTAACACATACTACAGAGTTTCTGCAGCAAGCATTTTGGGACCACCGCTGGTGATGCCCCATCACCTCTCTAGGATCTGTTTACTCCACCTCTAAAGCAAAATTTCTGGAAAGGGATGATGGCTACAAATCTGAAGCCAGCATTTCCTACCCTAACTTAAATCACCCACAGTTCACACAGTTTCCAACCAGAAACTTCAGTGTAGCTACATAACTGGCAGGCAGCCAAGCTAGAAACTGCATATGGCCCTTCAGTAGCCTTTGAATGGAGTATAAGTTGGCTGTAAGAACTACTTAAAATACTTAATTTCAATATGGTCAGAAACAGGCAATTAGAACAAGCAGTCCTTCAATCAGGCAAAGCGAGAGAAGAGCAACTCCAACCAAACCCAGAACCACAAGGTTGTGGCATTTTCAAAGGGAATTTAAGTTGGGTCACTAGAATGAATGGGTCTGAGATCCTCCAATTCATTTAAAGAAACCCTAGATACAAACTGTGCTTGGGATTGCTGTGACAGAGTTGCTAATAGGAGAAACCAGTAAGACGGTGTACATACCATAGGCAGGGGCAGCTGTGCTGTAACCATATGGTGTTCCATAGCCTAGTGCAAAGAAGAAGAGAGCAGATCAGTCCAGGACAAAGGGCAGCTGGCACTAGCCCAATTCACAAGTACCACCATGGGCCCTAAGGCCTTCTTCCAAATGCTGGATGAATGAGAACCATTCCCAGACTGGCTCAGTCTACTGATCCCTTCAGGCCTGCTTAGAGTGGAAGCTTTCTGCATGGCTTACAAGGCTCCCCTGACCTACCAGAACATCCTGTCTCTCTCACTACGCTTACCACACTCTATTATAATCATCGACTCCTTGTCTGTGTTCCCCACAAGAGAGGCAGAGACACTCTGCATCACCAGAACCTAGCAGAATGTCTGGCAGATAGTAACCATGGGCTAAAGAACAAAAGAATACTCAGAACCACGTAAATGACCAATTTCTCAGAGGTGGAAAACAGAACTTTTCAAGTGTCTTTCCAGAAAGCAGTGACAGAGCAGGCAGAGCTTCAACTGCCATTAAAGAGGGCACACGAGTCAGGCTGTGGGCTTGAGGGCAAGGTCCATGTCTTGTTGCTCTCTGAACTCCTGGCCCCAGTACAGGGTCTCTCAGTAAATATTGGTGAAATTGACATTAGCATCTGGTGCCTATGAAAAGAGGTTCATATTGTCAATAAAAACAAATATGAAGAACACAAAAGATTTTGAACCACTTAGTTCTGGCACAAGTGTCCTTAGACATATAAATCTGAGCTGCCATTTCCTGAACTGTGAAATGGGAACCTTCCAAGCTACTTTATAGTGTTGTAGGGCTTAGAAATACTATATTATTAGAAGCTACAATCTTTAATCTTTCAGTAAAACAACTTTAAAAAATATAAATACTAAATCACTTGGGTAAATTTCTAGGAAAAACTGATTTCTCAAATAGAACAAGGGCACGAAATGCATGGGCCCTTCACATTGTACCCACAACAAAGCAAGCTCTTTTACATTATAATCTCTTTATCTATATCATTTCTCTTGCTAGAATTCTTTTTCCTCCTTCTCTAACTGACCAACTGCAATTCATCATTTACATCAGGACAAATATCACCTCCTCTGTGAAGTCTCCCAGGCTTGCTGGTTACTCCACTCCTTTGCCCACTCATGTTACAGCTTAAATCACATTGTATGGTGTTTATTCTAAGTGTCTGTTCCTACTCTATTTGACCCCAAGCATTCACTAGGGCAGATGCCAGGTCTTGGTCATCTTTGAATGCCCAGTTCCAAATCTCATTTGACACAAAACACTGAAATGTACACTGAACAAGTAAACTGCTTTTAGGGACTAATTGAAACATTTCCTGAGAGATGAAATTTTTTCACTTTTAGTCTATACTTTATATAAAATTAGGGGTAGTACAACTTAGTCTCATCTTTACTCTTAGTCTTTGATACTCAGTAGTTACTTTAAGAGGATACCATGCAGCTGAAATAAGTAGAAGGAAATAAGGAGTAGGAACAGTATCAGAGGCCAAAAAAGAAATTAATGCTTAAGAAAGTGAATTATGCCTCAAATACAGGAAAAGGCAGCTGATTGGCTAAGGCTACAGTTTCAAGAGTTTTAGCACAACCTCCTTAGAAAGAGATGAAGCTAAATTACTGAGCTGGCCACTGAGCAGGCCCATGGGGCTCTAATCCTGACTTCACCTCTCACTACCAAGGTGACTTTGAATTGTACCTGTTATTTAACTTCTGAACCTCACAGTCTTCTGTAGTAATTAAGTTGACAAGGAAATGTAATTAAATAAAATATGTAAAAATACTTAACTACAGCCCCTGCTGCACAGCATATACTCCACAAATGGCATATAACCTATTCATAATCTAAACTGACCTCCTCTGAATCTTCTCTAGGCTATAAGAGAACTTCATTTTTAAAAGCTTCAGGAGCCAGGCCTTTCAGAGGTCAGTGTGATGACATAAGAGAGAAGCTGCTATAGGGCAGACACACCTGGCAACAGCTAACAGAAATGCTTCCCTTCGCGATTTACTGCCATTAGACAATGGCTGCTGACCACTTGAGCAGGAGGTTAACAGAAGTTCCAAGACTAAGCAACCACAGACACAACCAATGAAGCTCCAACAGAACATGTAATCAAAGGCAAGAAAGCTCATCTCAGTAACTTGCCTATTATTGTTAAATGAGAGCTGCTTCCTTTAAACAATGCATTAAGCAAGGCAAAAAATTATTAAATTTCAGTAGAAATAGTGAAAGGCACAGAAGAATGTCTTAATTTTGGACACAAACTATAACTATCCTCCCCCCTACTCCTAACACCCATCTCTCAGTGTCTCCTTCAGTGGCACAATCATCCAGTTGAATTCCTCTAGCTAACAATCCTAGGACATATCCTTGAAACTTCACTCTTTTGCATTCTCTATATTAAATCCATCAATTTTGCTTCCAAGGAATCCTTCAATCTACTCATTTCCTGCCACCCATCTACTTCCTTACACCCACTGTTTCCTGCTGAGACTACTAGTTTACAAAAACTTTAACTTGTTTTGTCATGCCCACTTCTGTTCCTACAATCTATTCTTCACACTAGAGAGTCATCTTGCAAAATAAAGCCTGATCTTGTCACTTCTCTCCTTAGAATCCTTACAACATCCCAATGCAACATTCCAACTTAGGATTCTAAACCAAAATCCAAACCATGGTCTCCAGCTGGGTTTGGACTGGGCCTGAGCATCCAGCTTTAGCTCGACTCACTCCCCCACCCCAAGGATCCCCACAGTACATCCTGGCCTTCTAAATCTTCAAATGAGCCAAGTTCCCTAGCACCAGCACCACAAGGTCTCTCCACATGCTCCTCCCTCTGTGTGAAACTCTCTTCCACCCCACACTCTTCCCCAGTTAACTCCTACTCATTCTTCAAAGCTCAGTTCAAGTGTTACTTCTTCAGGGAAGCCTTCAGGGACCCACCCAACAGACTAGATCAGGATTCTCTGTTACATCCTCTCACAGCATCACTTCCTTCTCCTTCATGGAATCATCTCAGTCGATAATAGTAATTATTTGATTAGTATGTCTCACCTTCAGAGCAAAAACCATGTCTAGTATGTGCCAAAGCAGGCACACAATATTTGAATGAATGGGTCTATTATGTATATGACACATCTCTGAGTTATTCCCCTACTGGGATCAACTTCTAGAAGTAGAATTACAAAATCCCATCCTCCATACAACTTCCCAAATAGTATATTCTAATTCTTTCTTAGGAAAAAAACCACAATCTAGGTAAACTTAGAAGTGTTACATAAAAAAATAAAACCCAATCTGCATAAAACCCAATCTTTGTAACAATTTCATTTTCATCAACGACTATAAGCGGTTTACTTGTCAGGTTAAAAGCTCCATACTTTCAGTATTGCAGAGAACCTATCTGAATGGGACATGTGCATCTACTGCTGAAATGACATAAGGGTTAGAACAGAAGGCAGAGAGAGGCACCTTTTCCCATCTCCCTCAGCCATGGGGTAAAATGCAAAGGATAAACTTTGCAACTGCAAACATCTACATTCAACTCTTTGCTTGGCCTTATCTCCCTAAACCTTAACTTCCCCATCTGGAAAACGGAAATAATTTCTATGTGAGGAAACACTGTGAAGATCAGAAAAAATTAAGTGAAATCACTTACATGAAAGTATTTGGTACCCTGGCTGGATGGCTCAGCTGCTTAGAGCATCGACCTGATATGCCAAGGTTGCAGGTTCGACCCCCAGTCAGGGCACATACAAGATCAACCAACAAATGCATAATTAAGTGGAACAAAAAAACTGCTCTCTCTCTCTGCCTGCCCCTCCCCCTTCCTCTCACTCTCTAAAATCAATAAATAAAATTAAAAATAAAAAGTATCTGGTGTATAGTAAGCTCGGATAAGTAAGTTCCCCTTTTTCTCTTTTTGTACTTTTTTAGTCTGTGATCGTTCCCAAACACTGAGTTAAGGAAACGCTAATAATGGCCTGGCTTCACCCCAATTAAGTAACCTCTTAGCAGCTATTTTTCTATCCTGTTAACACCCAACCTGTCTTCTATGTCCCCATTGAATACACTCTGCTCCTCAATCCAAATTCCTCAAACTATGGGACATCTTTAGCTTCCTCAATGTCAAAACACGTCCCTCCAACCATATACAATACTACTCATCTGTCATTGCCCTCCAGAAAGCCTCTAGTCACTCAGCAGATTCCACAAGAAAACCCATGACATTCTGTAGATTCTCTTCTTTTGAATTTCTGTGCACACCCATCCTATACCTGTGTTATGTTTCCAGAGACTGTGTATAACCCTGGAAAATAAAGGAGATGCTGTTGCTCAAACTTTGGCCCAGAAAACAAGGCAGATCTCTTACGGATTGTACTGTACCTGGAGCTATGTAGCCAGGAGCAGCTGCAGCCCCAACAAAAGCTCCCCTTGTTAGAGTTCCTCTTCCTCGGCCCCGAACAGCCTGGACTGCTGCAGACACAGCTGTATTCACAATACCCTTTGCCTGTTAAAAATAACACATTTTCATTACTGAGAGAGATAAGAACTACCATCCTATCATCTCTGTAATGTACAAACTCTGTAAGAAACTTGAGCCTGTAGATGAGACGGTGCCTCATCTACGACCTTGAAGCTTCACTTTACCATCTGCAGAATGGAAACGATGCCTACCTTACAGAGCTGTTCTGGAGAATATGCTGAGCACATAAAAGTATGCAAATAATTTCTTTTCACTGGAGGATTACCCCAAAAAGAGTTCATTTCCTACATACAAATTTCAGTATCAAATTATATCCAAAGTCAACTGAGGCCTGACTAAAGTAATTATAAACACTTGATCAAAATCCTTGACTTCTCCCGCCACAGACAAAAAATACCACAACAACAAACCACCCAGAACAAGCTGAGAACCTGAATGGGGTTTTTGTAAAAAAGGACTGAGACAGGAAGACAGAAGATGTGGATGCCAGTTTCTGCTCTAAGTTACTAAGACCTCAGAAAAGATATGTGATTTCCTTGAGCCTGTATCTTCGTGTGTGTGTGTGTGTGTGTGTGTGTGTGTGTGAGAGAGAGAGAAAGAGAGAGAGAGAGAGAGAGAGAGAGATTAAATAAATAAATACCAACTCCAAAGTCCCTTTTTGCTCTAAAATGCATGGAGTCTGATAAAGTCCCATAATCTCTCTCAAGGGGAGTCTGCCCAGTAATTGTAAAATGAGGATGATGATGCCCACTGTGCTTTCTTTACTTCAGAGCATAAAAAGCAGCTAAAGCCCTGGCTGGTTTGGCTCAGCAGTTAGAGTGTAGGCCCGCAGACCAGAGAGTCCCGGGTTCGGTTCCCGCTAACGGCACGTACCTTGGCTGCGGTTTGTCCCAGCCCCGGTTGGGGTCTTGTGGGTGGCAACCAGTCGATGTGTCTCTCTTACATCAATGTCTCTCTCTCTCTCTCTTCCTCCCTCTCTCCCTCCTGCTCTATCTGAAGATAAATGCAAAAATGTCCTTGGGTGAGGATAAAAAAAAAAAAGAGCAGCTTAAAATATAGATATATAAATGTATAGATAGACAGATATAGAGAGAGAGATATAAAACTCTGAAAAGTTGACTAAATCAAGGAACAGTGCACAGGGCTGCTAAAACACCCCTTTCCAAAACTAAAATGTTAAGAGAACCAAAGACTATCTAGTTTTAAATTAAATATTATACTTATTTTTTAATGAAAAGATGCAACAAAAACTCAAGCTAGAAACTACTAATATTCCCTACTACAAAGAAGGTACAGGGAAGGAGGCAGAGCCTCCAAGCTCACTGTATGACAAAGTCAACAGTATCTCAGAGCATACACACATTTATCTCACATGGATACCATCATCCTTTGCTCCTCCTAGGTTAGCCTCTACTGCTAGTATGACTGGGCAGAAGGCAGTTTCAAGATTGAATATATCGTGCACAGAGAACTGCCATTTTTCTTTCTGGTTGAGAAAAATCAACCCACACATCCAAAACAGACTGCTTCTTGGCTGTCAAGCTCATTGAACGCAGGAGTTCTATAGCTTCTAGTATGGAAAATTTCTAAAAATGAGTGAACTTCAAGCAGCCTTTTTTTTTTTTTTTAACACAGCTTATTCAAAAGTAGTCAGGAAGCAACAATCTGGCAGTAACAGAGTGACCTCACACAAATCAAGCTAATTCCTTCTAGAACCAAACTTAACTACCTAATAAGTCTCTGCACATAGGCTTTTTAAACACAGAAATGAACTGACCAATTACAAGATGCAGCTCATACCAAAATAAAAAAGGTAACAATTATCTTTCTCCTAATTTAGAACATATTCTAGACGATTTAGGAAAACAAAATCCATTCTCTCTACACGTCTTCCTCTGCAATTTAAACATTATTTTTATTTAATTTCAGTAAAAGTCAGTTTTACTTGTTTATATTTTGAATCCTAAAATTTAATCAGTGTTTATTATAGTAAAAAGAAGCTGAACATAAAACAAGTTTCTAAGATGGATATAGTAAGCAATAATAGAATGCTCATGTCTTTGGAAGGAGAAGAACCTGCTTTTAGAGAAAACCTCTACCATCAATATTTTGTTTTTTCTATCACATATTATATTCAGACATTATTACACAAGTACTCTCCATGAAGGAGAGAATGTGTCATACTTATATCTGTGTCTTTTTCCCTGACAATCTTGCACATGGTATATGTCTAGAAAATATTTTTGAATACATTAAAAAAAATGGTTAGAAGATTCTGTTATCCAAAAGTATGGAATTAGGAGGCCATCTTTTCCAAACACCTTGCTAATCCCAGGCCTTTAGCAGCACTGACATTCCCAATCAACAGAAGCAACACAGGGTCAAGTTCCACTGTGCCACCCCAACAGAAAACCCAAAACAAATACTGCATAAGTTCAAAATGAAAAGGAAATGGAAGAACATCTGCAGGCTGATGAAAGAAAGCCCAAGTCCTCTTGGCAGCTTCCCTAAACCAGACAAATGCTAACATCTCATTCAAGTCCAAATCCCTCAACATTCCACCTAATCAAGAATGACCTGAAGGCCCCAAATAATGCTAGCAGTCTCTTTTTAATATATAATTTGCCTAGAACAACCACAGGACAGGGAACCACTGACACATTTATATTATTAATGACCTAATCCAAAGAAAAGATTGCTAAATCCAAGAAAAACAAATTAATTTCAGAGAAAGCTAAAGAGGCACAAAAACAAGAAAGCAAACTTAATTCAGGGAATAATTTTCAAAGGTATTACAAAGGGTTAGTGCTCAACTCATACCTGGGGGAGAACCTTCTTTTTCTTATTATTTGCTGCATTGGGTCCAGAAAACAGCTTCTCCAGGGCAGCTAGCGCCGCGCTCGCCTTTGCCACTTTCTTATTTGGACCTGCACCTCTGAATTTCTGTCCATCTACTTCCACCTAAAATCAAGAACACACACTCTACAGTTATCCCATGCAACTCCCCTATGTAGTTTAATTTAAATGGATCAAGACACAGAAAACACCAAAAGGCAAATAGTGCCACAAGAATTGACTCAGTCTAACACTCCTTTATGTGTAAGTTCAGGATGTCCCATGTCTCTGAGGGGAAAACAAGTTAGCTTGTATCCAGGTACACACCTCCATCACAAAGCGCTTGTCATGGCTTCCACCAGTCTCCGAGATGAGTTCATACTTAAGACCTCTTCTTTTTTCATTGAGCTCCATTACAGGATTTTTGCCACTTGCTGTGAGGATAGGGCCCTGAGTTCTTACCTAAAAGGAAATTCAATCAAGCAAGATTTCAAAGTATTAAATTTCTTATTATAAAATTATACTATGTCTCTGTTGAAAAAGAGGCTCAAAATTGCATTTTAAAGCATTTAGGGGCTAATGCATTATCACCTCCATAGACAAATGATGAAGTACAATGAATGGTATGGAAACTCTACAAGCTATAGACATCAGAGTCAGTCATGGGGCAGACTGCCTTTGAAGCAGGGCTGTCCCAGCAGATCAGTGCTCAAGAGCAATGCAGCCTCGCCCTTACCTGGCTCTAGAGTACCATCTGTGGTGCTCATGCTCTAAGAACAATCATCTAAATGACTAACAAAGTGGATAAAACAGTTGAGATTCACATGATACCTGAGCATTCACTGTTCTTTCACTGTTAGTAGTATTTGGAAAAAAAATAACTCAGTTTTGTTGGGAGATGAGAAGAAAATGCCCATTCACATCTCTCTGTCTCTCTAAAGAGATTTAAGGGCAAGTAAGGTAAAAACAGGGGGCTACAGCCTATGGATTCTGAAATTTAAAAACAGCAATAAAAGTAGTCATTCCCTGTCCTCAAGGAGCTACAGTGTAGTGGGAGAGACAGATACAGTAATTGTAAAACAATGTATATTATAGAATGGGTATAAGTTATGGAAACATAATAGAAGAAATCACTTCCTAGGGCCATCAGAATAGTTCTCCTGTAAGTGACAATGTGAACTCACCCACAAAAGTGAAGTGCCAGATCACCATAAGGAGGAAACAAAGGAGAAGGGCATTCTGGACAGGAGAAACAGCAAGTAGTTCAGTTGGGCTGAATGAAGGGGTGAGGAGAGTAAGGTAGAACACCTCATTGGAAACACCCTTGATGGAGCCAAATCATAAGGAATTTGTACCAGGCACGTGGGCTTTGACTGTGTCTTGGACAGTGGGGAACCACTGAAAAGACTTTCATCTGGGAAAGTTCATAATTAAATTTGTGCTGTAGAAAATCACTCTAGAAGTGGTAGAAAGAACTGACTTGAAGAAGGGTAAGAGTAGAGGGAAGAAAAGTAATTCATGTAAGAGTGTGAAGGCTCAAGTGAAGAGAGAAGTTAGGACCAAAAATACAACAAACCGCAAAATATTACAATTATGATTTTGAGAAAGACCCAAAGATTGAGGACTTTTTGAGGTTAGCGATCATGTCTTTAATTCCACCACAGTAATTGCTCAAGAAATGCTGAACCAAGAAATGAATGCCCAAAATAATTATGTATATAAACCTAATGGAGCCCTGGCCAGTTTGGCTCAGCAGTTAAGAGCGTCGACCTGCAGACCAATGAGCCGCCGGTTCAATTCCGGTCAAGGGCACATATCTTAGTTGCAGTTCATCCCCAGCCCTGGTCCAGGTTCTGCAGGAACTAACCAGTCAATATCTGTCTCTGTCTCTCTCTTTCTCTCTCCCCCTCTCCCTCTCCCTCTCACCCTCCCACTCTATCTGAAGATAAACAGAACAAATATATATCCTCGGTGAGGATTAAAACAAACCTAATGGACAGCAGGATTCTCTTAATAAGTACTATATGCTGATTTGATAAGTGGTTGGTGCTATATAAGTAAAACATTGGACTATTTTTAAAGACAAATTTCATAAACACTTCTGGATCTTTTGTAATAAATATCACTTTTTGAAGAAATATCACTTCTTGAAGAGCTTTTACAATCTACATTTTTAAAATTTCAAGGCAAATTTCCCAGTCTCCAGCTTTAAAAGGTAATAATTTTTATTTTTATTTTTTAAATATTTTTAGTTTATTGATTTTAGAGAGAGAGGAAGGGAGAGGGAGAGACAGAAATATCAATGAGAGAGAACATCAACTGGCCACCCCCTGCATGTGCCCCACTGGGGACTAGGCCCACAACCTGGGCATTCACAGTGCCCTGACTGGGAATCGAACCGGCAACCTCTTGGTGCATGGGTCAATGCTCAACCGCTGAGCCACACCAGCCGGGCTAAAAGGTAATAATTTTTTAAAACTAGTCTATGGCCCTGGCCGGTTTGGCTCACCGGTTAGAGCGTCGGCCTGCAGTACAGAGAGACCTGGGTTCGATTCCTGCTAAGGGCGTGTACCTTGGTTGCAGTTTGTCCCCGGCCCTGGTTGGTTGTGCGGGTGGCAGCCACTCGATGTGTCCCTTTCACGTCGATGTTTCTCTCTCTCTCCCTCCCACTCTATCTGAACAAAAAATGAAAAAATATCCTCAGGTGAGGATAAAAAAACAAACAAACAAAAAACTAGTCTATGGTAATCTCTCTCTGCTCTCCAAATCTGAAAGCACTTTTATAAAAATATGTCAAGACATAAAAATGTTTGCATTCTAATCAGTTACTCCTACTTTGAATGAATAGGGCTTTGTCCCCTGCTCCAATTATTACATCATACAGAAACAAAGCATTGATGTATTCACTACCAAAAGCTCCATATACTCGTGGCTGCCACCCTGCGCTCTCCCTTCTTAGTTCCCTCTGAACTTAACGGTCTGAGCCTCATAATTAATGAGCTATTTGTCAGTATTTCTAACACTGCCAGGAAAATATTTGCCCTGCCTGTGACTTCCATTTGTGAATCACCGACTAGTCCTCTCGAAAGCCAGGCACCATGTCTTCTGTCCTCCACAGCATCACACACAGTCAGGCAAGCAGAATCAGGCACGGTTCTTACAAGCCTCTGTCCCCTCAGGCCCCTCCACACTGGCCCATCTGGCACTTGTACACATTTTCTTTCACAACTCCTTTACATCTACTAGTCCTTCCATCTAGAATGCCTTCTTTCCACTTTTTCCCTTAAAAATTCTACTTATCATCTAAAACCTAGCTCACATTTTATTCCCCTTGAGTTTACACGTGTGTAAATTTCACAGTCACTTCCTACTTAGAGATTTGACATTATTATATTCATTTTGCAAAGAACTTATCACATTACAGTGTAATTAGTTATAAACATGTCTTTTGCCCTCTTGGCCTAAGGGCATCTTGAGGCTCTGGACACAATTTCCTCAGCAACTGGCAGTAAGCAGGTACTAAAAATAGTTTAGTCCTTAATAAATACTCATTCTTACAAATGACAAAATGCTCTAAATGTTAATGTAAGCTCCTGCTGTTACTTGAAAGCCAATTTTCCTTACGTAGAATACAATAAACAAGGGCTCGATGAATTCTCAAATATGCTGTGAATACAGTGCTTGGATTCTGTCCCATTCTGTTGTCTGTGGTTATAAGCTCATAGGCCAGGACTTCTCCAGAGTCTGAGGAACATACTAGGTCAAGGATTTTACATGCCTTTCTCAGAGCCAGTCCAACTCAATGATGACCCAGTGCCCCCAACTTAGCACAAACTTCAAATAATCCTAAATTTTCTCCACTAGACCTTTGGTTTTTTGCTCTTCAGTTATTGTTAATATACTTGTGAAATTTGGCAAAAGGGAAATGCTAGTTAAATATGTTGGGCAGTACACAATACATTTACAGATATTTTTATTTGTGTTTTTTTTACATCCTCACCTGAGGATATGTTTTTACTGATTTTTTTTTTTTTTTTGAGAGAGAGAGAGAGGGGAAAGGAGTGAGAGTATGAGAGAGAAACATCAATGTGAGAGCACAACATCAATCAGCTGCTTCCTGCACAACCCCTACCGGGAATCGACCAGCAACCCAGGCATGTGCCCTGACCAGAAATCCAACCAGCAACCTTTTGGTTCGCGGGACAATGCTCCATCCAAATGAGCCACGCTGGCCAGAGCTTTTCACAGATATTTTTAGAATTAAAAGAAAAACAAAAATAACAAGATGTAAAACTGCTGGATGGAAATAACCAAAATATTAATAATGGCTGCCTCTAGAAATATATATGTTTGTATATGCTTTTGATTTTATTTATATTTTTCCATCTCCCTCAAATTTTCTACAAAGAACATTACTTTCTAAGGAAAAAATATATAAGTATACCTCTAAGGTACTGGAGGTTTCAGTTGTAGAATTTCCAGTATTATTGCTTGAGTTTGAAGACACTGTTTCATTTTTGCTCTCATTATCTGATTTTTCATCGGAACTCATACATTCAATATCTGCATCAAAGCCTGTTGGGTATCCCATTGCTTGCAATACCTGTACAAATTACATTAAGATTGTTTTATTCAAACCACAGAGAATCGATGAAATACTGAGAACAACATTTTCAAGTCCACAACATTTGAATCCATGAACCTTGGAGGAAGAGCAAGATGATACTAAATCTACAAATCCTTGGTTTTACCTACCAGTGTATCACCATAAAAATAGGGAAAGCCTCCTCAGAGTAATTAGGTTTAAATAAAGGATGATAGAAATGCAAACCTGAGGTTGCTCCAGGTTCATTTTATTTGGAGATAAGAGATAGAGAAAATAAACAGCATAGCCAAGTTCAACCAATGAGGTGAGAGGAAAAGTAAAATAGCACATTGTAAAAAGTACATTGGACTAGAAAGGAAAAGACATGAGGATCTATTCCTATATTTCTCCTCTGGTACTCAATTTTCTAATTTGCAAGACAGAAGACTGATTAGTTGACCTCTAAATTCTATGATTCAATCGATTAGGAGAAATTAGCACAGAAAGGCAATTGAGAAGTTTTCTTTACCTTGGAACCAATTTTACGGTCAATTACAAAATAACATCTAAAGCTTTCTACTTTTGACCTCTTTGCTTTTAACTTAAACCATAATGAGACCTGAATAAAAAGATTCAGTCTCTAGGTTTATTCTCTATGCTAAGTTAACCAGGAACAGTTTTAGGTTTGTATTTCTATCCTTTCCTCACAAGGACTGGTTACTTTATGGCTTGACTACCTCCAATGTTCATTCTTCTTATAGTCCCATTCAATGCCTGGCATTTCTAAACATTTTTAAAATAAGGTTCTCAGAACTGTGTGTGTGTGTGTGTGTGTGTGTGTGTGTGTACACGCACGCAAACACAAACACATACAAGCATGCCTTTTAAAACTTCCTTCCAGATTATACAGCTTTTCAGTTTACAAGAGAATATGTTCACCAGCATTTTTATAAGCCTCTTTAAAACGGGTTGATATTGCATTGTCAGTTATGAATTTAAATGTTTATATAAGCAAATATAGAGATAGGTTCCTAAAGATCCTTATATTTGTTTTAGCTTTTGACTAATGTTTTAAGTTGCTGGAATGTAAAATGTAAAAGCACATCTATTTCTTTATAATCCCAGCTATACCTAACAGGTGTCTCTCAAAAAACTATTCTAAAAATTAATTAGAGGAATGCAGGGGCTGGTGACCTGGAAGAAGAATCACTAGAAACGGACATGAGAGAAATTTTTGGGTGAAAGAAGTATTTTATATCTTGACCAAGGTGGTGGTTACATGATTATGAACATTTGTCAAAACCATATATCAATAAATGATTAATTTTACTGTATGTATATAAAATTATAGCTCAATAAAGTTGGTTTTAAAAAGACCAAAAATAAACTATTCTGATAATCACACAAATGACCAGCCAGGCAGCCCAGCCTTTATAAACAATGTCATCTTATATGAAGGACTACCAATGTAAATAAAGTAGTATAACTCTAAACAAAAAAAGCATAAGAACTCTGTACAAGAGAACTTGAAATCAATTGACCCAATTCATATGGAAAATCTAGCATTCTGCTGAACACTTCAAATCATAAATAAATTCCTTGTATTGATAGGTAATAAAGCCAAGAACCTTTTTTTAACATCCTGAGTTCTAAAAGTAGTCAGGTAGTTCTTTACACTAAGCACACTCACATCATTTGGTTATATCCTCACCAATGTTTTATAAATAAAACACCTACTCCACTGAGTCTTGCAAATATCCTCTTCCTAAGAAATCACATCTCTGAGAGAACAGTTATTAGTCTGGAATTAACACTAGGTAACAAGCTGCAAGTCAAAAGCCAAGAGTCACCAGTAAATTTGATTTGTTTATTCTAATAAAAACTGGAGGCATGCAGTTTTCCTCAATTTAACACAGTTAAATGTAGCCTCATTTATTTAGCACCACTTCTCTCTGCCCTTTTCTCACATTCATTTATTTACTTGTTATTATAGTAACGTATTTCAACACATCTATAGTTTATATAACTGATGGCTACAGTATACTCGCAATGCCTCAACTGACAAAAATGTCAAATTAAGTCATTTTCTATGAATACATAATTCAATGATTAGTATATGCTATAAAAGTTTTTTAAAAAAAAGTGAGGAGTTCCCAGAGCTCTGGAATGAAAGTTTGTTTGAAATGAAAATTAAGGCCAAAAATCCACTACACCAAAGAAAGGTGAGTTTCAAATGTCTAGGAAACAAATCCAACATAATAAACACATCAAATGAGCTGAAATTCACAAGATGATTTCTGAACACAAGGTGACTGGGAAATCCAGTGTAGCCATGTCTTTTTTTCTCATGAGAGGGATTGAGACTGATAAAGATGACCCCCAAAAAGACTAGGGGCCAAGAGTGAAAAGAAAACACATAAAAACGCATTCTACCCCACAGCTCTCCACTCAAAACAATGTCACATTCATGGCTGTCTGACAGAGACTGATGGCTGCAAGAACTTCTCCAAAGAGCCTTCACCTTGTGCCCCATTCTAACTAATCTTTTCCCCACAATGAAGAAGATTCCTTCCATGAAATACAGCTGATTTTGTCCCTAAAGGTGCTCTTTGAGAATCTAAAGAGAAAGAACTGGAAGAGGAAAGAGAAGATTGACCGCTGTAGGTTGCCTGCTGCTGAGCAGCTAGGCTCTTGTGGCAGAAACTGATCTCTTCTTGTTTTGATTCTATGGTATGATTTGTCTTCACAGGTACTGACCCCTACCCAAGCTATTGAATAAGGAATGCAAGGATTTTTATCAAGTGGGACCTACTTTCACAAACATACGTTAGATATAAAACTCTCAAACTCATACAGAACCTGTAATGTGGTATGACCTTATGGATGGCAATATATGCCTGACAACAGAAATCTCAATACATATAATGAATTAATGGATCATTCAAATGGGCTTTCTTCTTGACCTAATAATTCCATCTGTTGAATATATCTTAAGGGATAATCATACTAGTTCAAAAAGATGTAAAGCAATCAACAGGAAGCATCTAAATCTAAAAAAGGATACGTAACATTGTGGTGGAATGATAATAATGAAATATTAGGTCATCAGTAAAAATGAGAACAATCTTTGTGATAACTGTAAAAGACAATATATTTCTAGATGAACAAAGAAGACATGATCCTATTTTAAGTATATATTTGGTAGGTCCCATCACACCTTACCTGAAATCTTTGGGGCCAGATTGAGAATTTGTAACTTTTCAGAGTTTAGAAAGCTACTACAATATATTTACCATATATTTTGAAAATCTCCAGTGGTATCTCAGGTGCTACCCCATGTTTGGGCAAAGAAATATATAAAATATTCACACTAAATGGAATAAAAAATAAATAGAAATAACCACACATCAATTCAGGTCAGGTTTTCCCATAAAGTGAGTTTGCATCAAACTTAGGAAAGTATTTTTCATTTTCAGTGTTTTTTGAATTTTGCAATTGTAGGTTAAGGGGAGAGGGGTGGAATACATACCAAAATGTTAATGGTTATTATGAGAACAAATAGCATCTAAACCTTGTCATATTGCAAAATTTGCCACTCTACTAACTCACCCAAATTTTACTGAATTGCAGCTTGCTATAAGGCCACTCACTTATATTACAGGTTATTACAAAAACAACCCACAAACTGTATCTCTACATCATAGGTGCCTTTAAAGGATATGATTGCTATCCCCTTTTTACGAAGACCTACCCAAGGAGAATGCCCACCTGATCTTTATACCAAAATAACTGTGACTCTCATAATCAAATGTCCTGTCCATTCTTATGTCATAGACAGTGGATCAATATTTCACATGCTTTTTGTGTCAGATGCCAGAGAACCTAGGTCTATATTTGTGACTTATTCTCCGCATACATTGTAGCTAAATTATCCAACTGTATTTTCAGCCTTATTCTTGGATTCACCTTTTCCCTCATTCTTGGCTTTCTTCTTCCGCCTCATAAACTCATACTATTTCATCATACCTGAAATACCTGTTTTATAAACAAGACAGAACATAAATATTGTTTCATATTTTTAAAGCTTAGCTATTATTTTTTTTGGCACTGTTATTACCTGACATGTAATTTATTTATTTATATATTTATAAATATATAAATATATTGTTGTCTGTTTTCCCATCCTATCACACTAGAATGCAAGCTCCAGGAGGGCGAAGACTTTGTATCCTTAGTTCTAGGATAATGTTTGTTTGCATCTACATTAACAATACTTGCAAAATGGAATGATCATGAAAACAGACCAATTATATCTTATACTGTTACATAACAGAACATAAGTGAAAACTGATCTTCAGTCTATATGACCTCTGACATTTTCACATGTCTCTACAAGAGGTCACATGTACTTTTAGAGAGATTCCAATATTTAGGAATTTTCCACAAACCTACATGAATGACTAATTGGTTCAACCCTGGACTGTATTCCCTAAGGAAATACTCTGAAATACAGAAAAGGCACCATGCACAAAGGTAATGACCAAATTTATTTATGACAGGAAAAAAATCTGCAAACAGCAAAATATCCAATGATAAGGAAATAACATTACATCTATATCATGTTACTCATACAGCCATTAAATATTATTTATGAAGCTTTTAATACATGGGAAAACACTCATTACATGTTAAATGAAGAAAACCAGAGGATAAAGTTACATATACACTATAATAAGCTCAACCTAAAAAAAGAAACAAAACTGAAAAAACTGTACATAAATAAAACAACATGTATATAAATATTAATCATCTGCCTCAGAGATAGGCAACTGACATTTTTATTTCTTACTTTTCCTTCTGTATTTTCCAAATTTTGTATAATCAACACATTTTACAATCAAAAAAGAATTTTGTGACCCAGAAATGACAATATTCTTTATATTATTAAAATCTAAAAAATTCTGTTAATTTACTATAGGAAAATAAGCACTTTATTTACAACATAAAATAACAAAGCATGGGTTAATAGAAAACATACAGTACCTTCACTGCTACATGAAGTTTTGCTGTTTTCTTGGATGGTCCTGAGGCTTCGTATGTTGTACCATCCACATCTACAGACATTGTGAAGACTGGGGCATGGACAGGGCCAGATTGAGATAAGAGCTTATACTGAAGCCCAGGCCTGATCTGATTTAGCCTCATTAGTGCATTCATAAGGTCTATTGCTTTACTATCCAGAACTGTTAAAGAAGAGATCAGACATTAAACCATTTTTGCTTTAGTGTATGCATTTGTAGATTCTATTGATCACTATAAGCTTATCAGATTTTTTAAAAGCAAGAATTTAAAAAACATATATATAAATTAACTTCATAAACAAATATAAAATTACTTCTTAAATTATTATGGTAACATCACTGTAAAAGTAGTATGTGTTACTATAACTTATACATTAATTTTAGTTTGGCAATATTAATATATACTAAGCCAGCAATTTTCAATCAGTATGCCACAAGAATTTTTAAAATATGCAATATAGTACCTATTAGTCAGCGGCACTTACCTCTTTTCTCTTAGATTGTCAAATAAAAAAATGACAGCCAACACAACAATGAATCAAAATTACCTATACCTATATTTTTTGTCAGATCAGCAAAAAACATAATACACCTTTTGGTGTGCTACAGATTTTTAGTAATTAGTTTATGTGTGCCATGAGATGAAAAGGGTTGAAAATCACTGTCCAAAACAATGAAACTTGGAAACAAAATAAATTATTTAATCATCAATTTCTCAGTGAAGATCTATTCTAAAAACCCCAATTCAAATCAATTCAATTCTTCACTTTGTAATTTTTAATTTTCCTGAGACTATAAATCCTTTCTAATTAACATCTATAAAAATAAAGACTTTGCCCTGGCCAGTTAGAGCTTCGGCCTGCGGTCCAGAGAGACCTGGGTTCGGTTCCCGCTGGGGGCACGTACCTCGGTTGCAGTTTGTCCCCGGCCCTGGTTGGTCGTGCGGGAGGCAGTCACTCGATGTGTCCCTTTCATGTCGATGTTTCTCTCTCTCTCTGTCTTCCTTTCTCTCCCTCCCACTCTATCTGAACAAAAAATGGAAAAGTGTCCTCGGGTGAGGATTAAAAAAAAAAAAAAGAATAAAAGATTTTACGTACTTTTCCTTAAGTTCCGTTTCATCTTCTTATTGGGATCTTTATCATCCCCTAATCCATCTTCAAATGGCCTCTTCAGAGCTGAAGACCCAGCACCTAAAGAATTACAAAAGATTCATTACTAGTCAAAACAATGATTCTACTTCCTCTACCAAACGTTATCTAATGTGTTCAGGAAGGGAAATCTTAGGAATCACGAGGACCATAGTACTCTTTCACTGAACAATTAAATTACTATATTTATAATCTTATAATAGCAAAAACTTTTAACATAAGTCTTTATGAAACAATATTATTCCTTTTTATAAATATTTATGTTCCCATTCACTCATACATACAAATTCAAATATCTATGCATATATTCACATCTGTAATATGCATAAACAGAAAAAAGGTCTGGAAAGATATATATCAAAATGTTAAAGGTAGTGTTATCTGGTACTAGGATTTATTTTTACTTATGTCTTTTCAAATATTTCTATAATTTAACATTTATTACTTGTATAAATATTTAAAGTTCACATGTTTAATCTTAGGCTTTTGGAAATCTGATTATTTCTCACACTACAAAATATTCTTCTGTCTGTTCACTCAAATCCTACTTAAGATTTTATTTACAGTTCATCTTTTCTATGAAGTTTGCTTCAGCTTTTCTCTCACCTCAATTTTCTTTAAAAAAATTTTTTTTTCTTTATTGATTTTTTTTTTTTTAGAGAGAGAGGAAGGGAGAGAGAGATAGAAACATCAATGAGAGAGAATATCGATTGGCCGCCTCCTGCATGCCCCCCACTGGGGATCAGGCCCACAACCTGGTCATGTGCCCTGACCAGGAATCAAACTGGCAACCTCTTGGTGCATGGGTCAATGCTCAACCACTGACCCACACTGGCTGGGCCAACTTTCTAAAAGAGTTTCTATGGTATCAGAAATAGAAATTAGGTGGTGGTGTGTCATTGGCTGTTTCCCAAGTCTCCTTAGTGCTCTATGAAGGTCAAAGACATTCTGTCCTTGTCTTGTATCTTTAAAATTATCACAAGACTTAGAAACAACATAATAGATGTGGACCAAAACTAACTGAACTGATATAATGCAATTTCTTGGGTAAAGCAGCTAGTTCATAATGCTGTCAGGCATATGGCTTTGCTGTCCAAGTTAAAACTCATCAACCTGTCCAAGTATTTTAAAGAACTCTGTGTCTTAAAAACTGGTTGTTGGGTTTTTCCTAAAGGAAAGTTATGTTCAAGAGAGTCATGCCACAAGACTTCCAAATACTTCTAATGAAACCGTGTAAGAATACCAACATTAACTACATATTCTCTGATCATCAAGATTTGTTGTCCCTTGGGACAACATTGACTTCAGCACTTGCTTGAGTCAATGCTTACCACTCAGGTCAATAAATCTTGACGTTCAGTTCTACAGAAGGCAGTATCTGCTTATATCTGCTTAGCATTGTATTTCATCTACATTACATAAAACCGAATGTGCCAGTCTCCCAAAATGCAGTCTTTAAGAGATAAAAGTTCAAAAGGAACAAAGTCTACTCAATCATTCAGCCACTCATTAAGTTACATTAAAAGCTGCTCTGATTGTGTAGAAATCACAAACACTTAAACGCATAGATCTCTTCTCTAAATCCTCCAGCTACATAGAGTTCCATGGATTAATCTCCCATCCTAGCCACTGTAAAATAGCTGTACAATATGGGGCTAATCATAATGGTAATCGGGGCAGGGAGGTTGTTTTACAAAACACAAGTCATTTTCAACCTCTATAATACGTAGAAACGAGAAGTGATCGTTTAAAAGGCAACAATTTAAAAAAATAATATGAGAGTGCTTACCATATGCCTGGCACTGTTCTTAATACCTTAAATGTATTAACTTATTTAATCATCACCCTTTGAAGCCTGTACTTTTATCATCCTCATTATAACTTCATTCATGCATTCATTCAACAACAACAAATATTGAGAATTTTCTATGTGCAGGATAACTTTAGATGCTAGACAGAGAACAAAACAATGTCTAAAAGAGCTTATGCAAGGTGGTGGAAACTAATTACAACATGTCCTACGGTTTTGAACACAATGAAGAAAAATAAGAGGCTTAAAGGGGAGAAGATATTGCTATTTTATATGTAGTGCTCATCAGAAAGGTCAAAAAGGTATTGTTGATAAAGTGATCTTTTGATGAAGACTTAAAGAAAATAAGAGTGAGATATTCACTATTAGGGAATGAGCTCCAGGCAAAGAAAACAGGTAAGTACAAAGGTCACAGACAGGAAAGGTGTGAGTGCCGGGAGTGGCATGAACCAGGAGGGGATAACAGCAGAAGACGAAGAGAAACAGTAGTTCTGAACCTGAGCTGTCACTAATTCACCAGAGGAACTTTCACAAAAAATTGAAGTTCTACTTCCAGTACGAGACAGTAAGTAAATTGAAAAAGCCTTCCTGATGAGAGTAATTAGAAAAGCTGGGCAAAATGTAGAATAAATATGTTTCTGGGCAACAAAGACTGTGTATGGAGTTAAGATTTGGGACATGGCCCTGGCCGGTTTGGTTCAGCGGTTAGAGCGTCGGCCTGCGGTCCAGTGAGACCCGGGTTCGGTTCCCGCTAGGGGCATGTACTTCGCTTGCAGTTTGTCCCCGGCCCTGGTTGGTCGTGTGGGTGGCAGCCACTTGATGTGTCACTTTCACATCGATGTTTGTCTCTCTCTCTCTCTTCCTCTCTCTCCCTCCCACTCTGTCTGAACAAAAAATGAAGAAGTGTCCTCGGGTGAGGATAAAAAAAAAAAAAAAAAGATTTGGGACATGAAGGAAGATCGGCACCGGGGCCACATTTCCTCTAGGGGCATTTTTCAAATCTAGAAATAGCCAGTACGAACTGAACAGGCACCCAGGTCTCAGGAGGCCAAAAATTGAAGTGTGAGGACCACCAAGAAGGGAAGAACTGTTGAATCTCCCACACTGTGGATCTCACAAGGACTGAAGCCAAGCTTCAATCACCTTAGTCCCTAATTAAAATGACCCAGGACTGCCAATTCCACTAGCCATCTCCCAGAAACAAGTATAAATCTGCCCTGGGGAAAAACCAGATAGAGACGTTACTTCAATAACCCAGGTGAGAGATAATGGTAGCTTAGGCTAGAACGGCCACAGTGAAGAAGTTAAAGAAATAGCTGAATTCTGGACATACTTTGAAAGTAAAACAGACAGGATTTGTTGATAATTTGGATATGGAGAAAAAAAAGAGAGAATTCAAGGGTGAAGGTTTTTGCCTGAGCACATAGAAGTTCAGAGTTTCTAATATTGGGATAGTGATAACTATGGAAAGAGCATACAAGAGGTAGCATAAGGACAGAAATCTGGATTTTAGACACTTTAAGTTTGAGGTGACTGTTAGACATCCATGTGGAGAACTGAGAAGGCATCTGGATAACTGGGTCTGTGGTCAAGGGCTGGAAGTCTGGAGCAGAAATATAAATTTGGGAATTGTCTGTAAACAGAAGATATTTCAAGACAAGAGACTAACTGAGACTTCCTAAAGAGTCGATATAAAGAGAAATGGTCTGAAGACTGCACCCTGGGACACTTTAATATTCAGAAGTCAGGAAGATGGGAACAAAGACAGTTGAGGAGAGAGCAGTGGGGCTAGAACTAAGATAAAGTAATGACCTAGAAGTCAAATGAAAAGTACTATCTCATGTCTACACTGCTGGTGGGAGGGTGAATGCTCACAGCAACATTGCAGTGGTTGCCAAATATGAAGAGAACCCAAATGTCCTTCAAAAATAGAATAGATAAGTTGTAGTATATTCATCATGGATACGATACAGCTATTAAAATGAACAAACTGTAGCTATATGCAGCAACATAAATGTATCCCAAACAATGCTGGACAGAAAGAAGGCAGTTCCAAATGATTAAACTCTGTACAATTCCTTTTCTATAAAGTTGCAGGCAATATGAAATCAAATTATTTAGGAAAGCATACACAGTTGGGAGAGCTACAAAGAAAATCAAGGAAATGATTATCAAAAGTTTTCAGGAATGATAGTTCATGGGGAAGGGAGGTGATGTGGAGGAATAAAAATATGGCTTCTACAAAGAACTCAATTAAAAAATGGGCAGAGGAGCTAAATAGACACCTCTCCAAACAGGACATACAAATGGCCAAGAGACATATGAAAAAATGCTCAACGCCACTAATCATCAGACAGATGCAAATTAAAACAACTATGAGGCCTCACCTCACACCTGCCAGAATGGCTGCCATCAACAAATCCTCAAACAACAAGTGCTGGTGAGGGTGTGGAGAAAAGGGGACTCTAGTACACTGCTAGTGGAAATGCAGACTGGTGCAGCCACTATGGAAAACAATATAGTCTTTCCTCAAAAAATTAAAAATTGATCTGCCATTTGACCCAGTGATTCCACTTCTAGGAATATATCCTAAGAAGCCTGAAACACCAATCAGAAAGAATATATGTACCCCTATGTTCACAGCAGCACTATTTACAATTGCTAAGATCTGAAAACAGCCCAAGTGTCATCAGTAGATGAGTGTATAAAAAAAAGCTGTGGTACATATACACAATGGAATACTTTGCAGCTGTAAGAAAAAGATCTCTTATCCTTTGAGACGACATGGAGGGACCTGGAGAGCATTACGCTAAGCGAAATAAGCCAATCAGAGAAAGACAAATACCACATGATCTCACTTATTTGTGGAATATAATGAACAAAATAAGCTGATGAACAAAATAGACCCAGAGATATAGAAAGGAGTACGGTTCAGACTGACAGACCTCAGAGGAGGGGGGTGGGGGGGGATGGATGATATAAACCAAAGAACTTATATCATGTATGCGTAACTAATGGACACAGACAACAATGCTGGGGGGTGGGGTGTCTAGGGGGAAAAAAGGAGAAACATCTGTAACAAATATAAATTAATAAAAATTGAAAAAATATATATATATATATGGCTTCTAAGAAGCTGATAATGTTTCTTTAACCAGAGTTGTACTTATATGAAATTTTTATTTTTAAATGGTACTTTAATACTTTCTATATATGGGCCCTGTCACTTAACAAAATAAATATGGGAGGAAAAAAAGTGTTCATCTGTGTCAAATGTTGCTCAAAAGTTGGCTAAGCCCTGGCCAGTGTGGCTCAGTTGGTTGAGCGTCATCCCATGCATCAAACAGTTGCTGGTTCAATTCCCAGTCAGAGCACATACCCAGGTTGCAGGCTCAATCCCCAGTAGGAAGCATATAGGAGGCAGCAGATCAATGTTTTGCTCTCACATCAATGTTTCTCTCTCCCTCTCCCTTCCTCTCTCTCTAAAAATAAATTTAAAAATCTTTAAAAGAAGGGAAAAACGATTGCTTAAAAAATAATAAAGTTGGTAAGATGAGGCCTGAAAACCAACCACTGAATATAGTAATGTGAAGGACACAAGAGAGTTTGGTAGAGCGATAAAGAAGAAAGCCTGATCATAGTGCGTTTAAAAGAAAGTGAGGAAAAGGAGAAAAAGAAGAGACCAGTCTTTCAAAATAGTGCCATAAAGGGGAGCAGAGAAATGGGACTAGGTTTTGGGGGAGCTGCAGAATCAGGGGGGAATTTTGTTTTGTCTTTCAAATGGCAGATATTACAGCAGCTGTTTATGCTAATGAGAATGATCCACTAGAAAGTGAGGGATTGATGCTGGTGAGAAAAGATAGACTTGCTGGAATAATGTCTATTTGTAAGCAAAAGGGGACGTGATATAGCGGACAAGTAGAAAGGTTGGCCTTGAGAGCCAATTCATCCATACTCAAGGGAGCAAAAGCAAAGTACATGAATCCTTTGAGCAAAGAGGTCATCAGGTTGGAAGAGAAAGTATGAAATGAGAGAAGGTATGAAACAGTTACCTAGGAAAATTGGAGCACTCTAGAACTTACAGGAGAATTGCCTGACAGCACATCATCTACTTAAGGTTAATGTCCAAGACTTAAAGGGAAAACAGTCAAGATGACTGTGTATTTTTTTCTCCAACAATGCTCAACAACCTGGTATAGGCACAGAGTTAGATTTCAACCAGAGTTAGAATTTTGCCAGGAAGAGAGACTCAAGGAAGTGAAGGTATATACTATGGAGTGAGCATATTAATAGATCATGAAATATAAGCAGAGAAGGGACAGAGTGAGGACATCAGGAAGGTGAAGGACTATGAAAAGGTAATGGAATCAATTGTGAGGTTCAAGAACTGGAGTAGGCATACTAGGTACTAGACAGAATAATGACAAGAGGTGACTGGAAAGTAGGATTCTTAAAAATGATATGAGAGAGAGAGTACAGGTACAGTTATTGAAAACAAGGTCTACAGTATGTCCACAGAATGGGTAACTGAGATAAGGTAAAAGACAAAATATTTATGGAGAGGAAGTCAAGGAATTAAGAAGTCAGAGTTTTGAAAAAAATTATCTGAATGCATAGTGAAATCACCAAGAATTACAAGAACAAATTTAAATGCCAATGTCGGGAAGCTAGGTGTTAAAAACAGGAAAGTGAGGAAAAACGCAGTAAGGGTCTGAAAGCAATGGCCTAGGTTCCCTCACCTTACAGAACCGGCACAGAATAGCTAAGTGACTTGCCCAGGTCATGCCATGACTTGCCCAGGTCATGCCACTAGCAACTGATAGGGCTCGAATGGAAACACCAACAGTCTGGTTCTATTTCACTGACACACCAGCATTCCTAAACTTTTGAGAAAGACCTTTCAAGTTAAAAATAAATCAACTTAAGTCACACACAGTAGATATACTTTTACTATCTAGTGAAAGAAAAAATACAAAACCTCCCTGGCCAATGTTGTTCAGTGGTTAGAGCATTGGCCCATGCACCAAAGGGTAACAGGTTCAATTCCCAGTCCCTGGTAGGGATGGGCGGGAGGCAACCAATTGATGTGTCTCTCTCACATTGATGTTTCTCTCTCGCTCCCTCCCTTCCTTCTACTCTCTCTAAATAGTCAATGGAAAAAATATCCTCAGGTGAGGATTTAAAAAAAAAAAGAAAAAATACAAAACCAAGAGCTACTATGAATTCAGTAACTGAAACAAAAATTTCCATTACTAATTTTAAGAATCTCTTTATATTTCAATCTTTTATTCAATCACTCATTCCACAGACAGTGCTTATTGTCAAATGGACATGAGAATCCCTTTCAAAAATTCTTCACCGCTCTGTGAATACCCTCTTGAAGAAAATGGTTGTTTCACAAATATTTCTCTTTTTTAATGTTTTTATTGATTTTTTTTTAGAGAGAGAGGAAACCAGAGGGAGAGAGAGACACAAATATCGATGTGAGAAACATCAACTGGCTGCCCCCTACATGCCTCCTACTGGGGAGTGAGCCTGAAACCTGGACATGTGCCCTGACCAGGACCGGTGACCTCTTGGTGCATGGGATGACACTCAATCTACTGAACCACACCAGCAGGGCCCACAAATATTTCTTGAGCATTGGTTTGTAATAATGATCTGGTAGGATCAGAAGGATTCCCTTCCCCAAGGAGTTTACAATGTAATTCAGTAATTCTCAAACTTTTTAACTTCAGGACCATTTTACTCTCTTAAAAAATTATTAAGGCCCTGGCCGGTTTGGCTCAGCGGTTAGAGTGTCCGCCCACGGGTTCGGTTCCCACTAAGGGCACGTACCTCGGTTGCAGTTTGTCCCTGGCCCCGGTTGGGGTCATGTGGGTGGCAACCATTCAATGTGTCTCTCTCACATTGATGTTTCTCTCTCTCTCTTCCTCCCTCTCTCCCTCCCGCTCTATCTGAAGATAAATGCAAAAATGTCCTTGGGTGAGGATAAAAAATAAAAAAAAAATTGAGTACTCAAAAAGCTTTGTTTTGTGGGTAATATCTATCAATACTGTGCATATTAGAAATTAAACCAAAAAAATTTTAATAAAATATACAAAAAAAACAACATTCCATTAGCTATCAAAGTGACGATGCCATCATGTCATATACAGCCTCTGGAAAACTGTACACTTGTGAAAGAGTGGAAATCACACACACAAAGCTTTAGTATTATTATGAAACAGTTTTGATCTTGTGAACTCCATGAAGTCTTTAGACCCACTGGAATTCTGTTGTCTAAATAAATAAATTATTTGGCCGGTACACTATTTTTGTCATATAAAAATTATTAGAATATCAATTGTGGAGGTAGGCTGGGTCCCACGTGAATTATAACTGTTGTTAAACATCCCACCTTCTAGTATAACAGGAAATAAAGGAGGTGGGGGATATTTTTCTGTGCTATAACAAGGAGAGTGAGTAGATTTATGTTTGAGACTGCTGTATTCGAGGAACTGAATTAGGCATCTTAATCTGTTAACAGCCAATAAAGTGGGGGGTAATATTCCTAGGACAGAGATCAAGTAATTGCTCAAAGCCTAAAGCTAGTAAATAATGGGGCTATGACTGGAACCCAGGTTACACTGACCCCAAAGCCTATGCTTTCTGCTGAAACTCTGAGTTCAAACAGACTAGTACAAGTGGAAGATACTCCTGAATTTTCCAATATACTTTTCTCTTCCTTTCTATTTCGTTTTCTCTTTCTTGGTTATGTAACACTTCTAAGCACAGTGATAACATCTCGTCCTAGTTTGTGGTTTATCTCTTCTCTTAGACCAGGGCTTCTCAAAGTATGGTCCCTATATCTATGTAATAATGGAATCTGGCCAACATAGCCAAATGAGTTCATCACTAAGAAGAATAAATAGGGAGCTGATGTCACTGATGGGACAGAAGAGCAGAAACTCAAGAAGAAAAACAATAAACTTCCTTATACATGACTTGGATTAACAATTTTTTTTAAATTAGGGTATAATAGATGACATTATATTAGGTTCAGGTATATAACACATAATGATTCAATATTTGTCTATATTGTGAAATGATCACTACAATAAGTCTAGTTAACATCTCATTAACAAGTATTAAGCTACCTCAGCTCTAACAAGAGATATATCCCAAGACCATCTCTACCACTGCCCATGTCCAACACCAATAAAAAACTTTCACACTCACCTTCTTTATCAGTAACTGACCAGGAGTATTTCTGAAAAGGCTTACTAGATGGAAGGGGGTCCATCTCCAGCACTTTATAAATTTGGCCAAAGGCTGACAGTCTTAGTGCATGCTGAAGAACAAAACATTATATTTATTCAAATTTCAACAGCCATTTATAAATCCCTTAGAACATCTCACTAAAAAGACTATTCATTAACTGCTAATGTTATGATAGAAAAAGTCCCTTTAACAACAGGCAAAAAAATAGTGTTTTAATAGAACAATTCAGAAAATAAAATGATTATATCCCTCTAATAGATCACAGTGATGTGCCCCATCTTCTACCTGGGCACTGTGGGTAATATCTTCTTTTTGCTGGATGGTCATATAGCTCAGAGCATCTGTTGGGTCTCGCTCACAAGGATCATGAAGACCAGGACCCCCTTTGGCAAAGGCAAAAGAAAAACACAAGTACCATTTAGGGCTGAGTTTAGAATTCAATAAAGTAACACAAAGGGGGGGGGAGGGAGAGAGAGAGAGAGGAGGGAGGAAGGGGGAGGGAGGGAGAGAGAGAGGAGGGAGGAAGGGGGAGGGAGGGAGAGAGAAGGAAGAACGGAGAGGGGAAAAAAACTGAGAAACTACATTTGCTTAATTAAATGGAGTAAAAAGGATACTCTCATTTTCAATATGTTAGCACCTAAATGTCCTCATTTTACTAAAAGTCACTTATATATCTAATGTCAGAATTGGGTCTTGCTGTGAGAATTCAGACACAGCATGATAAATCATCCCCAATCTTTAAGGGGATTACATATGGAATATAAAACCAAATTTAATTTTTCCAAATTAAACACCAGAGTGCAAATAGTGAACTTCAGACATTTTAACCAAACATCTACATTTTCAAATTCAGAGCTTTAAGCAAATTCATAGCAGACATCTTATTAGTACCATTTATGTTAGTATATATAAAACATAAATTACATTTAAAGAGAGTTTTATAGTATTTTCCAACATACAAATATCCTATTTGCTAAAATTCCAAGTAAAACAACTCCTATGTATTACTTTCCTCTGCAGAGGACAAATTTAACAAATATTTAGAAAAATAAACCAAAATAAGATGTTTCCGATTCTTCTGCCTCCGGAGTTTGAAACCCTTACCAGGAAGTAGTATTCCAGATGCCAAACACTCCATTACTCGTCTCAAGGCCTCCCCAGCGCCCAAAGGTCTATTACAAGTACCTATAGACTTTTCACATATAAGCTCTAGTGGCTAGAAGATATTAAATTACAAATTAGTACATGCATCAAGTGTTAAAAGGATTCCTGTTAAATGTGAGCTGACATTTCTATCTACAATGAAGGCCAAAAAAGTGAGTCAATTTATCATTTAGGGCCCAATTAACCTTTCCCCTTTGATTATCAACTTTTACCCCATCTAGTGTTTTTAAATCAATTTTTGAGATAATATATTCAGAGGACATTTTGTTACAAAAACTTTATTTTCAGTTACCCTGAAAGGATCACTTAAGAAATTGTGGTCATCTAATTGATTTAACAAAAATATAACAAGCCTTCATATAAATTAGTAAGCTAATAACTAATCAATATTCAAACCCAACCCACCTATCTCCCACAGAACCTAGGAAGCACTCAAACCACAATAAGACTTCATTTCAGACAGCCTGCCTCAATTACTACAATTAGAATAAATGAAGGACCAAATCTCCTTATCTAATCAATTAAAAAGTGATGATACCATATGAAAGAAATAATTGCTAAATTAATTTAAAATGACGCTTTACAGCTTTATTTGTTTTGTAATGTTCTTAATTGTGTTCTCGAGTAGGTCAGGCATAATAATTTCCAAATAAAGTTTTGCAATATACATTATAAACTATGTCCATAATAAGGTTAATTGTACTGTTCACCTGACTTTAATTACTAACATAAATTTATTTTTACATGTCTACACTCAAATAAAAAGAAAAAGAAGGTACGGGAGCCTTATAATGGCATATCAGCTCATTTCTATCTTAAATGGAAGTAGCATTGAAAGAGCAATGAGCCAGGCAAGGAACTTTCATGAGCAGTAGTGAACACTGCAGAGCAAAGTGCAGAAGACACTCACTGCTAACCTTTGTTAGAAAAAAAAAAACTCAGGCTCTGTAACATGAATTATGATAAAGTAAAATAGAGAAGTTATATGCATAAAAAGAATTCATATGAAAAGATGCATAATTTTTTTTCCAGAAAAAAAATAGGCAATGCATACCTTAGCTAACTCAGAATATAGCCATTTCATAGTAATATGTAATTTCTACAGGATGTCCTCTGATTATAGTTTAGAATTTGCTTTTAACTGTATTTCAGTACTTACCCATCCTTTTAATGGTGCCCATGTGGGGACTCTGTTGCACAAATCACGCAGAATACGAAGGACAATTACACATGATTTTAATCCATTTGCCCTTGCCTAAAACAAACAAAATGATTCCAATATTCCTGTTGAAATCCACTCTTCGTTTAAGCACACTGATCATGGATAGGCTCTTTAAAGTGAATGCTAATTAGTCAGTCATTCATCAGTTGTCAAACAAATTTTTAAAATCAAGTTATTAAAAGAGTATAATTATAATTCAGAAAGGCAGGTTTTATAGTAAAGGAAGCATATTACTAAAATTGCTTTTATAACCTCATAGTAATCCCACCCTGGGCCACTACCTTAACTTTTAACTTTTCTCACCCATGTTTGTATTTTATAGGCTATCATTTGAAATTCAGAGTGCTAAGCTGAAAAGTATTATAATTAAACATCAACTATAATAGAAGCTATAGGCACTTTATCTAAATTAACTCATTTACTCTTACAATGACACTATACACAGATACCATTAAGTGGCAAGTATTCCAAATGAAACCTATACAAGGGTATAATAACAGTTAAGATAATAACAAAGAGCCAACCTGAAACCATTTGGCATGTCGAAGAGACGCCAAGGCGTTCAGGCATTTCTGCCTGTCCAATAAGTCCGGAGGATCTTTCATCGCAACCTTTTCTAATGGGAAAATAGGATAGAGAGAGAGAGACATACAATTTGACCAAGGAGTTCCTGTCAAATTACCAAACAATAAAAATTTTAGAAAGAGCAGCATTTGAGTGAACTAATAAGACTCCCAGAGGATTTCATGATTTGGTTTTGTTGCTTTTTTAAAGTTACATGCAGTATGATTATTATGGTAAAAAGTCTTCAGAGCCATTCTGTGCACAAGTACACAGGAGCACAAAGGCATTCATTCAGTAAACAAATCATTGACCACTGCTACGTACAATCTGGGATCTTATTAAACATGTATAATATCAGAGGGCACAAAATAGGTATATAGCACTTTTTCCTTTGGCAGGGTGCAAAGAGTACAAATCTGGGACCAAGAGCAATGATAACTATTCTCGATAGAAGGAATCTTAATCACTATCAGTTCTTAAGGAAAACCAGGGCTCTTTCGTGTAATCAATTTGAGATATACTAAGAATACACTGCGTATGGCAATTTTATTTTCTCATCCAACAGGATAACCATTTTACCCCACTGATGACAATGGTTCAAGTGTATTCTTGGAGTTCCCTCATTATTTCTTTTCTAAACCGAAACTATCAAAACTGTAAAAATGAAATATATTTCAAGTTTTGTATTACACATTTTTTAAAGACAGCAAAGAATACTAATTACAAGCTAGCTGACTTGCCTTAACATTTTAAAGTTGGATTAAATGGCCAAAAGCAGCAAAATTAAGAATTCAAATATGTGATTAAGGAAAAATATCCGTATTTGAGAAAATGTCACATGATCCTAAATCCAAGGTTAGAGAGCCAAATATATTCCCTCTAAGCTATTACAAAGTGGGGTTTTAAACTTTTTGAAAACTTGGTGCTTTATTTAAATGCAAACAACATATACAAATGTTTCTTGGGGAGAAATTTTGTCTAATTCAATTGAGTCAGATTCACCATTCTCTTTTAAGAACTCTTAGATGTACGAAAGTCCACCAATACTTCTTCCTAGTATAATCATGATAATCGGACTTGATAGTATGCTGTGAGGGCCAATTGATACAATACCAATATTTTTAAATATGAGATAGATAATTGGTACTTTGGTTTCCTCATTTACAAGATTCTATTACGACAAATTTACTATATATTCTAATTGCTAGCTTGCCATTAACTGAAACTGAAGACATAATGCCCAACAGAGGAAGAATTGGGATTCTCTTTATAGGTTGCAACGCTCTAAAGGCTGAAGTGCTACACACTTATTTTCTGACCCGGTGAGCTCTACACACCAGATGTTTGCACTGTTTCACATTAACCTCTGCCAACAAATTCAAAACAGTGTCTCCTCTCACTATCCCCTTTTACTTAAAAAATGGGCAGCCTCAAAAAGAAGGATTAATGTGGATTCATTTATAACCATAAACAAATGTACTATGGGTTTTCACATTATAGGTGATCTAATTCCCAGACTTGCTCAATTTGGTCTTTATAATGACACGAAACATACAATTCAGTCATTTTAATGTATGTCAAAATGTTTAACTAGGGTTAATGCAAGCATCTGTGTAAAGCTCACATACCAGATCAAACAAACTATGATAAATGAATGATTAGAATCTCTTAAAAGTTAGACATGACAAAGGTTGACTGACTGACAAGTAATGTAATTCCAAAAGAAAGGTATGGGCTGTACGTATTTTTTTAAATCTCAATCTTTAAGTTAAGAGTAAGGCAAGCTTAGTTTTATTTTACCATCTTATCAAGTAGGAAGGGGGGCGGGGGGCAATGGAAGAGAGAAGGGAGGCAGAGGAAGTTTGGATATGAAAAGACAAGACAAACCAAAACTCTTTTTGACCTTTCTGGTACTTTCATCCAATGGTCAAAACTTGTAAATAACATCTCATGCTCATTGCAACACAGATATTTTTAAAGGGGGACAATGGCAAAAATATGAAGATACTTCATCCCCAAAGTCAGAGTATAACCACAAACTCATATTTTTAAAAAAAACCTAGAGGCATCAGCTCGCTGCAGACAGTCAACGTTTGGAGGCAGTAGCTTCCACTAGCAGGAGATGGAGGGACAGGCAGTGAGCAGAAGACCTGCACTGGATCCCTTTCACATCACCATCAGAATGGCTATGTTTCTTCCTGCTCTGAGAGTCAAAATGTCAAAAGATCCAAAATGTCTGAATACTTAGAGGTGGGACACAGTAGAGGAATTGCAATGATTCATCTCATTTTATCTTCCTCAAAGTTTTTTATTTTAAAACCATGTAAATTCACATGGTACTACAGTACTATTTGTAAGCCCTGCTTCCCTTCCTTTATATATTAATAATATACAGTTTTATATATTTTCATTCATTAAGAAAAAAATGACTTAATATGGTAATCATAGAATTGCTGCTGAAAAAACACTGCCACTTCTCATAGCAGAACTTCAAGTTTAACATTTTTGTATGAACTTCAATGTAGGTGTTTCAATTTTGTGGGGAAGCAAAGCTTTTCTGATAAAAGGCATCTTGGAGTCTTTAAATTAGAAACAATGGAACTGTGAGACCTTTCATTTTTTCTTGCAGTGACCAGTAAAACAGATTAAGAAATAGTATGGGAATTTTTTAAAAAAGAAGAAACAGTAGGGGGATGGGCTTGGGGAGTGACAAAAATGCCAAAAGCAAAGAAAACAACTTTTAAAAACATATTGCTCAGTAACCTGGCATCAGGGCATGAAGGTACATAATGCATTCTGAACAATGGAAGCACTGGAAAAGAAGTCTATTATGCCTAACTTTATTTGGTTAGAGGTTAGATCAGTGACCAGAAACACACCAAACTACAGGAAATGTTGGTCAGTTTCTCTCAATTCATTACATGCAAGCTAATTCTGTTCTCATTAACAAAAACACTAGCCTGGACATGGGGCAGAGAAAAGCCAGAACATGACTGTGTTAAACAGGAGTTATATGTCTGGAACCTGGGCTCTTCAAAGGTAAAATAATTGAGCTGGGTTATCATGAAGGCCTCCTTGATAATGTGGATGGAATTGAGCTACTGAGTACATGCTGATAGACTTTTCTAGTTAGCCTAAAGCTGAGCTACTGAGTACATGCTGATAGAATATTAGCCTGAAGATATCCTTCCAGCCCCTTCTCTCAATTCCTTGAGGCTTTGTGGAGAGCAGACACTATGCTTCAAACCACTGCCCATGCAAAACATCAGGCCACTATAATGTGCACAGGTAAATGTAGCACTAAGGCAGATCAAGGAGACTGTTTTCCTAATTTCCGGTAGCAATATCACTGGTATGACTTTTTTTTCAGTGCCTCAGTAGACAGCCAGCCACTGGAAAGATAATGGCTCAAGGTTTGCACTGGATTTTAGATCTAGCAGTTGAGGAAGGCAGGAAAAGAAAGCCTGCAGCATTGCTATAATCCCAGTTGTGATTTCTGGATTGTGATAATCTAATGCCTTCACCTAACAGGAGTCATGCCAGTGAACTTCTGTCAAGATGTGTCAGAAGTTTGCATGGCACCTATGTGAAAAGGGACTCTTGGGGAGCCTCCCTGTGAGCCCCTGAAGATCTCCCCAATACCAAGGACAGAGGTTTATCTTAACCTAATAAGCAACATGAGTCTCTGTAGTTTCCATGTCCACCTGGTTTCAAACTGCACTGTAAATAGAATAAAGAGCTGATTTACCACCCTCACAGCAAACACACTTCTGGTTTAAAATCACAAGCACCAAAAGAAGCTGAGACTGTGTATGCTCAGTATAACTAAATCAGTTAAGACACTCCTACACTTATCCTAGACAGTAATGGGAGAGTAGACAGCACACTAGACTTACAGGAACTGGGTACAATGTGATGATATGTTCCTCATTTATAAAACAGGGCAATTATCTACCTCAGAGGGCTGTTGTGAGAGTTAAAATAAGTCCTACATGACAAACTGTTTATAAAACAGTAAGTTATTTTATACCCTAACAGCTTGAATTCTGACATGCCCACTGTTAATGCTTCTTACATACTGGACAGTCCTATTTAATCAAACAATATGCTGGCTATGAAAAGTCATTTAACAGATTTTTTTTGATCGCCTACTATGTATTAGGTATCATTACAGGAGCTAGGGAAAAAGGTTAGGGATAGTGAAAAAGATACCTGCCCTTAATGAAATCATATGCTATATAATAAACAAGCCCATTATTAGCACTGTAGCAAGTACAGAATACTGATCCCAATACTGCACTTCAATGGGGCTTTAAGGTTCAGTTCTTCAGACCTGTCATGTACACATTATTCCCACTGTGAACTCAAGGCAGTCTGAGTAGGTGAGTTTGCGCTGTGAATATTTTTCATAAGCTACCAGTATTCACTGAGCAACTACTTTGTGCTGGGTATTGTACAGGTCACAATACATAAACTCTCTCATTTAACCCCAAACAACTATCTAAAGTATATATTATCCACATTAAAAAAATTTTTTTTTCTTTATTGATTTTAGAGAGAGAGGAAGGGAGAGGGAGAGAGAGATAAAAACATTGATGAGAGACCAACAATTGGGCGCCTCCTGCATGCCCCCAACTGGGGATTTGGCCCACACTACCTGGGCATGTGCCCTAACCGGGAATTGAATCAGCAACCTCCTGGTGCATGGGTTGATGCTCAACCACTGAGCCACACCGGCCAGGCTATTATCCACATTTTTAAATGAAGAACCTGCCCAAAGTCACACAGAAATAGTAACTAATGGAATTAAGAACTGAACACCTGACTGCCAGGCGCCAATGTCTGTGCTTTTCCCCCCATGCCTTCTTTAGCAGGGTGCATGCAGTCATGGGGAAGGGTTATTCCACAGCACCTTCAGTAAAGGGTTAGAATATGGAAAGACAAATGACAGCACAGGAGGAATCTTACCTGTGAAATACTAAACAATACCAAAGAGATTCACTATGTACTCTGGCCACTGACAATGTAAAACAGTGATCTGAAATGGGTAGATAGATCCACTTCTGCAGAGATAACCCTGAGGAGAGTGAGTGTGATGCCCTCACCTGCCCCAGTCCTCCAGTTCTCTCTGCTCTCAATCATACTTTATTCCCCCTTTTTTAGATTTTATCCAAATATGAACCAAATGAAGACAGGGAAGAGAAAGATGTGAGGTATATGCTGTACATATCATGAATAGTCTGTTTGTTTTGTGGGGAGGGGAAAAGTTGAGACACTACAGAAAAATACTCTGAAAACATTACAATGTATTTTTTTAACTTTGAGAAGAAAAGAGTGGAGATTTTTTTTAAAGGGGGTATCTCTCAGTCTTAGGAATTCCTGGAACCCTAATAATCTTGTGCTTTAACCCTCTGCAGTTGGGAAGAACTTCATCGGAGGAGCAGTTGGGGAGGGTGGGGGTCTGTCTAGTGTAAGGAATTAAGTCCTACAGAATTATGCACCCAAGGTCTCAAATACTCAGTTATGCTGGATCCTCAAATTTGCCCAGGAATACACAAAACTGCTAGTACGTATGAAAAAACAAGAACAAAAACCAACTGTCTTTGACAAAGCCCAGGTTAGACAAAATGAGCAAATTAGAAGAGATAACAAGTGAGTCAAAAGGGCTGGGAGGTTGAGAACAGCAAAGCAAATCTTTCTGCCATTCAAGAGAAGAGGAAGTAATGTGTATAAAACATTAAAGCCAAGCTGATTCTTTCACCTTACCTGACCCCACACAACAATGTTTAACATCAGCTGATGAGATTCAGCCCTTAAAAGGTCTTGGGATCCTTTAGTGACCCAAACATCTTGAACGAACACCGACTCTCCTACTGTACCACAAGTTCCATCCTATAAACTAGTCTTCCAGGAAGGGTGCACTACACTAAGAATCTGTTTTCAGTTTCTCTGAACAGAAATTAAAGTTATAAAAGCAACAGACTTAGCTTAAGGGTATCACTGAAAACTATGGCAAAATTCCATGTAAGTACACAAAACCCTGGGAAAAAAGGAGACTGTTGTTCTCTTAATACTTTCAAAGAGGTAATGGAAGGGATGCCTACAGCTACAAGCAAACATAATTAATATAGTCTTTGGCAACTTCAGTCTTTTTCTCATCTCTCTATACTCAAGTAATTTTTAATAATATCTATAATTATAACTCTACTTAGAAATGGTTAGTTTTACACTAGGGGGGTCAAGTAGAACACAGCTTACCAGAATTAACAGAATTATCTTGATACTTCAGAAATCATTTTATAGTTCTACAGTTAATGGTGAACTGAAAAGCTGTTAAAGAAATTAAGCCATTTAAGATTGGTTCTTCAGAGGTGTTAGAGATACTATATACAGAAAAAAAGTACATGCATAAACCCAATTATAGATTGGATGCATTTTAATTTTAAACCATAACTCATAATTGTATCTAGTTTATATTGTTAGGTTTGGTATAGCTGATTTAGTTACCCTAAAAGCTTTTTAAAAGGAAGTCTATCACACGTCTGCCAAAACTCAAAGTTCTAACACCACTAGTAAATGTCTTTCTATCTTTATTGTCAACTTGAAATAAATTAAGAAACTGACCAATATTTCTTACTGCACTGGCATTTCAGGTTGGGGAGTAAGCAAGGAACTTGTTAAATGTCTAGTAATGAAAAGTAGCAATAGGGAGTCTCCACTGGCCCAGACAGGCCACACTGCCTCTACATTGTTATGACAGAGAGAGGCCCTTGGTTGGTCAAAGGTCTGACACAGGAGAAATACCACATGGTAAGTTTCTAGGGACAGAACTGAGAGGCAGAAATAAGCTAACTTGACAGAATAAAAACATCAGAAAAAGCAGCTCAGCTCCATGATTACTTCTCAAAACTGAATAGGTTTCTCACTCTACTTTTACAAGTTTGACATTGCCATAGAGGAATTATTTTTAACTTCAGAAGAAGGTTAGTTTTAAGGCATGATTCCCTATATATCATATTCAAAATGTTAACAGGATCACAAACCTCCTAGGAAAAATACTTACTAAAGATTAATTATTTTAAAAATTCAATCCCCTAATTTATGTATCTTACATTATAATACATATTTACACATGGGCAATTAGGTAAAAAGCATACACCTTATAAGGTTATATAGAGTTATCAGAAGTCAAAAGCAATATACAAATGAGTAATTTGAACCACACTGAATAAATTTCAAAATACTGTTTGGTCCACATTTAATCCTGAAGTCAGACCTAATAGCCAAACTATACAGAGCAGGTTGAATGACAGCAGTAACAACAAAATACCAGACAAAGTAAAACAGAACACCAAAATAGTATAAAAATTAGAGCTGTGACCAACATGATAAGCACAGGTTTTTGAATTAACATATTTTATATTTCAAATATATACATTTTTGCAAAATATACTGATTTATGTGAAACAAAACTGTTGAAAATACTGTAAGTGGCATGAAACAAATGAAGACAGTTATTTCTTAAATCTATAAAGTACAGTTAACGTAGCATTTAAGAGAGGCTCTTCATGAACAAAACAAAACAAATACATATATATATATATATATATGTGTGTGTATGTACCTCCATCCTTCTTCTCCAATTCATCCCTAATTAGAGGGGAAGTAAGTATCACCTTCAAAGTTAGCGTGGGCTCTTTTGTATTCCGAATTATAATAGATGCCTCATCTACACATTGTTCCACTTCATATTTCTCTTCTGTGAGTTTCTGAAAGTCACCAAGATTTCAAACACATCCAATTAATTAGATTAAAATTTCAAAAAATGACTGCCCCCTAATTTTCAAGTGTTATTAACTACTAGTAATATTGTGCCAAGAAAGTAAATAAAGTCATTAACTGGCTTTTTAGTTTAGGGATAACATTTCTCTCCTCCCAACTTATCAGCAAATCCTCTGATAACATTTCTCTCCTCCCAACTAATCAGCAAATCCTCTATTTCCATTCCTCAAAAAGCAACCACAAGGTCAACTCTCTATACAATTATAAACAGTATTTAAATTCATTCTTTATAATATTTGAAAGTAAAATACCAATAGCATCATTATGTGGTAACGGGTAAAAATTATTATTCCTTACATTATTACAAAGAACTATTGTAGAAAAATAAATTGTTGGGTATGCTTTCTAAACCAATACTAAGCCTAAAAAGGAACTCCTACTTACCAATGACTTACAAATTTAAAATTATGTCAATTTTCATATAAGATTATATAGATTTCTAAAGAGAATCAAGTAAGAATGAATAAAAAAGAATCTCTGAACAGTCACTCACCAGTAAAAAAATAAGCATAAACAAGTAACTTCCCTTCTCTAACTACAGGTCTCAAGAGATCACTCCAGTGAGACCTATCATTATGGGCAAGTCATCTGACACCCACAGGGAAACAAATGTACACTGATTCTTTCAACAATATGCAATTTAAGAGTTTTCCACAAAATAATCATCAATTAGAATCACATAAGTTGTCCTTAATATATTACTATACATTATATATATCTATAGATAGATAGATAGATAGATAGATAGATAGATAGATAGATAGATAGATAGATATAGATATATATAGATATATATATCTTAAGAAATTACACAGGGCCTTTCTTGGAGGTGAAATTTAGTATCTACTACCTGACATAAACAGCTGAATGGAAACACTGATGGGTCTCTGCTCATCAGTGTACATTAAAAGAACTCAAAGACACTTACATAAAAAGAGTATTTTACCATTAAACATTTCAAAAAAAGATAAGAAGTAGAAAACTCATTATCTAATTTCGAATATAAAAAACCAAGGAAGGAAAAGGCCACAGAGTAACTGGAAAAAACAGAACTAAAATATAGAGTAAAGGCAGAAAACTGCTTACATTCATTTTACCACTGTAAGAGCATTAAAGATGTCCATGAGAGAATGAGTCAAACTAAAATTTTCCATTATGCATGCAGATCACCATAAGACACATCCAAAATAATAAACATCTGGTATAAGTTTGGGACTAAACTAATTGTAAGTGATTTCTGATTCTGGTCATCCTTCTCCTCCCTTCTTGCTCAAGAAAGTTCTAAAATCACTCTAGAAAAAAAATATGTAGAGAAAAGGTATAGTACAACCTCAAGTAATTGAGGTATTTAGATAACAAAGTTTTGCTATGGTAAGTGGTCAAAAATATACATTTTTAAACTCATAAGAAAATAAGATCATATTTGTTTTCCACACAAACACCAAGAAAACAAGGAGGAAGCAAGGAGTTAAAAGTAGAAATCACCCTTTAAATGATTTTCTGGAATATATTAGTAATAATAATAATAATGTGTGTGTACTTGTATGTATATGTTTGGGCATATGTGTGTACATGTATATACAATCTAATGAGATAGATGTACAATTACATCCCCATTTTATTTGGGTACCTTTACCCAAGTACCTATAGTAATGGATCTAAACATCACACAAACAAAGCAGCTGGTTTCACTACTCCATAACTTCACTGGCTATATTAAATTGAAACGTTTCTTCTCATCATTTCCATTATTGGTCTTAAGATTCAGGCCTCTTTTACCTTCTCTAAGAAGCCCTTCAAAGACCTAATGCTCTTTGTGTTTGTTTTGTCTTCTCTTGCCTTAAAAGCCCCAGTCCCTTTTAAATCTAAACCGGTTTTGCCCAGCCGGTGTGGCTCAGTGTGTTGAGCGTTCATCCCATGAACTGACAGGTCTCAGTTCAATTCCCAGTTAGGGCATATGCCCGGGTTGCAGGCTCGATCCCTAGTAGGGGATGTGCAGGAGGCAGCCAATCGATATTTCTCTCTCATTGATGTGTCTCTCTCTCTCCCTCTCCCTTTTTCTCTCTAAAAAAAAAAATCAATAAAACATATTTTTAAAAATCTGAACTGGTTTGTACAGCCTGCACTCTTTCCCGTGTCCCTCCCTTAAACACTTGCTAGCTCAACAAGAGCATTTTAAAATTGTGGTGCCCAGAAATAAAGACCCCCACTCAGGAGAGGAAACCAATGCAGAGTTCACACAGTTGTGGTCTGTACAGAGAAAGCTCTACGAATGCAGACTGAAGCTTGGCCCAATCTCCTACATCTTCAATACCAGAGAAATGTGATAGACTTTCAGATAAGAACTTTGATTTATTACAGCACTGGTTTTCAACTCTTTTCCACCCTAACATATGAGGAATATGATCATTCTCATAAGAGATAGGACTCACTAAAGGAAACAGAAATGGGGGTGAGATGGTTGGAAAAAAAGACACTAATATAGCCAACCATTTGATTATTACTTTATAATAGATTTAAATGTACAACGTTCACTATACTAAAAGTGGAAATACAGATTAAATTTTAAAGCAATATAAGAAATAATGGAAACAAGAGGAATTTTATTAACATTCTAATAACAAAAAGTATAGTTAGCCAGAAACCCGTTATTGAGCTTTCTACTTCTTTAAACTTCATTGTACTCCTTGTCGCTGGCCATGTTCCCTCTCCAAGTGATCAGAAAGGGCTTTAAAAAAATGTTTTAAAGAAATAAATTTAACCCTAAGAAAGACCAGAAACATTTCTTCATCAGAATAAAAAATGGAAAAGCCAAATGTTTGTCCACTTAAAAAACTATAGGTTAAGATCTAAGACAGAATGACAAAATAAAATAGAAGCTCCAAAAATTAATACAGAGGAATGTGTCAACAAGTAACACAAATTGACTATCAAGAATGCTAGATTAAAAAACAAGATGGTTTTGATGAAAGAAAATGATCCACTAACAAAGCTAATTAAATGACAAGTTTAAAATTCCTATTACTTAAAAAAAAAAGGGCAGGGGGACTTTAGAAGAAATATAAATAAAAAACCAACAAAGAGCCCTGGCCGGTTTGGCTCGACGGTTAGAGCGTCGGCCCACGGACCAGAGTGTCCCGGGTTCAGTTCCCACTAAGGGCATGTACCTCGGTTGCAGTTTGTCCCTGGCCCCAGTTGGGGTCGTGTGGGTGGCAGCCACTCGATGTGTCTCTCTCACATCAATGTTTCTCTCTCTCTCTCTTCCTCCTGCTCTCCCTCCCACTCTATCTGAGGATAAATGCAAAAATGTCCTCAGGTGAGGATAAAAAAAAAAAACCAACAAAGAGAACATTTAACAACTCAAAGTTTGGACCTTGTGGACCAATATCTATTTATTTGACATAGATATAAGGACTAACTGATATGAAATCATCAAAAAACTACAATCTAATGATACCACGATAACACATCCGAAACTGAAAGATGATCACAGCTTCCCAAGGAGTGATGCAACTGGTCCTCAGAGCAGGCTAGCAGAGCTGGTCATAGGGTTGCCTTCAGCCCTGAGGAGCTTTCAGCCTTCAGTAGCATCCTCCAGGAAGCATTCTAACATTAAAATTTTCTAAATGCATCACCATGTGAAAAAGGTTTGGAAACAAGGAACTAACTTTGCATTAACAGAATGAATGGGTGACTGTTAAAGTAACTGAGTCTTCGATATTAAAAGTTATCATTTATACAAGTCTCCAGTGGTGTAGGCTCTTTTTGATCTTTCAGTTCTTTTCTGCATTATACCAACCCTTCCAAGAGTTTCACAATGCTGAGAGACCTCATCTGGAAAACATGAAGGCTCTCAGCAAGACACACGTGAAAAATTTAAGACTGTACCTTAATAGCCATCTTAACTTGGTAAATATATCCAGAGAATTTGCTTTAAACGTGATGAATGAGTCACGGATCCAGAGTAGCAGCATTCCTGTTGTCTGTATCCTTTATGATTACCAATTTCTTGTTATTGAATTCAAAGTTACTACCTATTTTCGTCGTTTTACAAATTCTCCTAGAGGTGAAATTAAACTGTACTCACCTGAATCTGAATAGGAAGATTATCTTTGACTGTATTTAACAGAGTCTCTGTAGGTTTGTCTTTGCACATTAAAACCAGCTCCAAGTCCATATCATCTTTAATCAGCAAGCCTTTTGCAACCAGGCCAATTCTCATTACACCACACAACGTCCGACCACCTTGATCCCTAAAAATAAAAGTCTGAATGATTACTTTTACAACCTATTTCCCAGACTAAAACTTAATCATTCCTTGGCTTCCTGGATATCCATGTGAATTGATAAGGGAGTATATAAATCCAGATATCCAAAATTCCATAAAATTGAGTTTCCGATAAGGCTCATAAAGTATCTATCTTCCTCAAAAAATCAATAGGGAGCATAATTTAGACAACAGATTTAAAATTTTTTCATTATACTATATTGTTCAGAAAAATCCAAATATACTGCATCTCCTTAAACACTTTTTCAAATTTTAAAAAATTCCTATTATCTTTTTATTGGTAATTAAAGAATTTGTGAGAAACATGAGCACCATGGTATGCTGAGAAAGCATCAGGCTGGAAATCTAAAAGCCCAGAACTCTACTCCTAGTGATGCCTGCTAGTATCCAAAATGTCAAATGGCTATCAGTTAGATGAGCCCTAGTTCATCCCTTCTAGCTGTATCATTCTAGGAATCCACAAAAGTTTATGGGGAAAACAGAATAATGTGATAAAAGCAAAGAGCTGAGGAAAGAACAGACCAAAGATAATTTGCCAGGATATGTATTTTGAATAGAGTAGTAGCTAAAAGAACGAATACTCAAAGGACATCAAGTCATGAGTGGTGCAAAGAATAACGTTAGCAACTATCCTTGATTTTAAATTTCTTATTTGTTCATTTTCCTTAATCACAAGTAAAAATATAACTAAGCTGAGCAGTCATTCAACAAGTAAGCAAATGTTTGAATATGGAAAACATACTAAAGGAGATCCAATCACTCCTACTCCTGAGGCTTACACTGTGTAAGTGTAAAAGCAGTAACCTGCTTGAAGGGGAAAGGGAAAGTAGTATCTGAGGACAAACTGCATGCCACAATTCTCATTTAAACCTCAAACAAGCCTACATTTGAAAGACAAAAAATGTGAATCTCAGGAAAGCTAATTAATTGTTCAGGTTTACAATGAGAGTAAAATTGACAAAGCCTGGATTCCAACTCAAGTTGGTTTGACCACAAGAAATGGCTGCATCCCAAGCACAGAAGAGGGAGAGGTCAAAATTAGAAAGGACAAGCAAAGCAACCTAAAAGTCTGACTTCAGCCCAGCCTTGATTTGGTTAGACAGAAAAAAGGTAATTCTAGATGGAGGCAAAAATCAGCCGAGTTGGGCAAAAGTCAGCGGAGTGGAGAATAAACTAGAGAAAGGAGAAAGGAAAGAAACAAATTGTGATAATGGAAACAAGACAGTAAATTATAAATAATCCAGTCACTGGTTCAGTGCCTGGCACACCTTAGAGATTCATAAATGGTAAATCAATAAAAAAAAACTTTAACACTGGCCAAGTATAGAAAAAAATAAAAAGCATTTTAAAGCAAGTAACCCAAGTGTAGGGAATTCTTTAATATTAAGAACAGAGTCAGGCCCTGGCCAAATGGCTCAGTTGGTTGGAGTGTCGTCCCATACACCAAAAGGTCCCCAGTCAGGGCGCATATGGGAGGCAACCAATCAATGTTTTTCACACTGATGTTTCTCCACCACCACCACCCCTCTAAAATAAATGTTTTTTTAAAAAAATATCCTTGGGTGAGGATTTAAAAAAAAAAAGAAACAGCAGCCCTAGCCAGTTTGGCTCAGTGGTTAGAGTGTCAGCCCACAGACCAAAGGGTCTCAGGTTCGATTCCAGTCAAGGGAAGGTACCTCGGTTGTGGCTTGGTCCCCGGCCCTGGTTGGGGTCCTGTGGAAGGAAACCAATCAATGTGTGTCTCTCACATTGATCTTTCTCTCTCTTTCTCCTTCCCTCCCACTCTATCTGAAGATAAATGGAAAAATATCTTCGGGTGAAGATTAAATAAACAAATAAAATCGGTCAGCTTTGATTTTTTTTTCTTGTCTCCCTGAACTGTTATATCTGTTCTCCCAAATTTAATAATAGTTTGTAAATTCCCCCTCCATAATCACCCTCAAACCATTGCCTTCAAACTAGTTTCTTTATAGGCTCTTAATACCTCTCCACTATACTATCTCAATAACCTCTTTTCATTGGCCTGACTGACTAATCTCTGCTGTCTCCAATCTACTGTATACAGTACCCTGTAACCAGAATAATCTTCCAAAAGCACTGCACAGATGGCACTCTCCCTGTTACTTTCCTGGTGTCCCAATGAAAACTTAGACACTTAGCATATTGAGAGGCAATTTAAAAGACAGTATGACTTCTGGTTTGAATCCTGGCTCTGCTACTTACTGTGTAACATTAGACAAATTACAAATTGCTTGACTTTTTGAGTCTACTTTCTCATTTGTAAAAAAGAAATAATTCCTTCCTCTCAGACTGGTACTGAGAATATCATTTATTTTAATGTAAGTAATGAGCTTGGCATATATTAATAGCTCAATAAATAATACCTATTAATCCTTCAACAGGATCTATATTTTCTCATACCTAGATCTTTGCTGAGATTCATTTTTTCTTCCACTTTCACTGCCTGCACCAAAACCCTACCCATCCTCTAAACCTATTGGCAAATGCTACCTCCTTCATCAAGTTTTTTCCGATCCCCAGAACCAGCATATAATCTCTCCTTGCTCTGTACTTTCACATTTTAGTCACAGGAAATCAAAGCAAAGATGCTAAGAAAACTGGATCTGGAGTCCGATAGACTTAAATGTGAATCCTGGCTCTACCACACACACACATTCAGTGACCTTAAGCAAGTTAAAGTTTATTAACAATTCCAAGTCTTTTTTTTTTTTTTTTTTTTTTGGTAAGCAAATCTGAAGCAGTGAAAGTGTGGCTCAGTGGATTGAGCGTTGTCCCATGGACTAAGAGGCTCGATCCCCAGTAGGGGGCATGCAGGAGGCAGCCAATCAATGTTTCTCTCTCACATGGATATTTTTATCTCCCTCTCTCTCCATTCCTTCCTCTCTTTAAAAAAAAATCAATAAAAACATATTTTAAAATAAATAAAAATAAAATGGAGGCAGAGGAGAGGGATAATAATAACAGAGACTAGTAGGTTTATTGTACAATAACGTGGAAAATAATCTGGTACCCTAACTGGCATGCAATAAATGGTAGCTATTATTAACTAGACATTATTAGCTCACTTATTAAATTCTATATCATAATTATGACATACCTGGTCTTCTCATACTTAGCAAACAGCATGACTGAGCAGAGAAACTAAGTCTTAATTCAGTCCTGAAGTTGAATAATGAATTTGAATATAGAAGGTATTGTAAAGCAAACAACTCAAATGTAGAGAATTACTTAAAATTAAGAACAGAATCTTGCCCTGGCCAATTTTGCTCAGCAGCTAGACTGTAGGCCTGCAGACAGAAGGGTCACGGGCTCAATTCCCGATCAGGGACATATACCTGGGTTGTAGGTCGATCCCCAGCCCTGGGTCGTGCAGGAGGCAACCAATTGATGTGTCTCTCTCACACTGATGTTTCTCCCTCTCTCTGCTCCTCCCTCCCTTCCATTCTATCTAAAAATCAATGGAAAAATATCCTCTGATGAGGATTAACAACAATAAAAAAAGGTAAAATAAAAGCTGCTTAACTGTGCCTGACAACAGAAGTTCTTAGTAACTATCAGCTAGCCCTCAACCATCTTATGCCCTATGCAATGATACTCAGTATATACCAGGAGCACAATATGTGTCTATTATCAAACACAGCTTTGTTCTTGGGGGATGTGACTGCCTCTGGTTTAAACAAAGTAAGAACACACTCGTTCTGCACAACTTGAGTTCTACCATGTGGGAAGAATCACAGACAAGTGCTCAACCTGTAACTAGTCCACAAAATGGAAAGACTTTACAATCAAGAGCATGCACACAGAGAGCTATATTTAAAAATCCAAATGAACATGGGCAGCACATCATCTTTTAAAACCTTTAAAACACAGTGATCTTGATCCAGTTAAGCAAAAGTCTCCTGGAGTACTTTTCAAAAGTCTACCCAGCCATGAGAACAAACCGAAGATGTATTAAGAAGGTCATGAATCCCACTAAAAAAGGAAACCACTTAAAAATGGTGAAATGGTAAATTTTATGTTATATATTGTAGAATTTTTTAAAAGTTTAAAAGGCCATAAACACATTCCAAAGTACAATTTGAATATGGAGTGTATGACGATTTAACTTGTACAGGGACTGGGATATACAAAACTAGATTATTAGATAATACTACTAATTAATATGAACTCCAAAATTTGAGTATCTTTTTTAAAGCCATATGTGAGAAAAACTGAATTGCTGCCAAGAACCTTGAAGCTGACAAGACTACAACTAGAAACAATATATATTACCTGTAAACTGTTAACAAAGTCAAGGAATTATTTTCAACTGAAAACTGATACTGATTATCTTTGATTTGAAAATGAAAAGGTTATACAGTATTTCTGTAAAGAAATCAATTTATCAATACTTTCCCACTGTTATCTACTTATCACATTGATTCAGAATTAAATTTGCAAATGATTCTATAACTTCCATACTCAATTCACAAGTTTTAGCCAAAGTAATGTTCTTTTTTTTTTTAAATCCTCACCCGAGGACATTTTTGCATTTGTCTTCAGATAGAGCAGGAGGGAGAGAGTGGGGAAGAGAGAGAGAGAAACATCGATGTGAGAGAGACACATTGACTGGTTGCCATCCACATGACCCCAACCGGGGCCAGGGACAAACTGCCACCGAGGTATGTGCCCTTAGCAGGAACCGAACCCGGGACTCTCTGGTCTGCAGGCCGACGCTCTAACTGTTGAGCCAAACTGGCCAGGGCCAAAGTAATGTTCTTAATTCTATTAATTCAGTAGTTAAATTAGCTTCATCTTTCAAAGTCAATCATACACTTAATTCCAATCATAATGACATTGCTCAAAACAGTAACTCTATGCTTTTAGTATGGCATAAAAAATGTCATGATCTGACTCTAGTTATCATCAGCTTCATCTCACTAATCTCTTACTATTATTAAAGCACTGAGAATACTCTGCTATAATTGTTGAAGGTTCTGGCTCCCAGTAGGCCTTCTTGCATTCTACAAATATCCAATGAGCATTTATTATATGGAAAACATTGAGAATCAACACAGTAGATACAGTTAAAAACACCTTTAAATACCTTTTCCCGCACTCTTTTTTCTATGCCAAGATTTTAAAATACCTGACAAAAATGACATTTTACGATTTCCCCAGAAACCAAAAATACTACTACTTATATCTGAATGTAGGAGGCTGAGCCAAAACATGAAAAAGATGACTTATCACTTCCAAAAAGAGATTTCAAAGGGCTTGGTGCATTCTCAAAAGGCATCCTGCACAGGTCCCTCTTTTTCTGGTCTAATCACTCCTCCTTTCATGTTTTCCTTTTAAATTTAACTCAGAAAAACTCCACAAATATTCACTTCCTTATTTACAATCATGTAAGTGAGAAAACCCAAAGGACACCATACACCAAAGGTAAGCCAGTGGGGATGGGACCCTGAGCTTTTTCTGGGCACTACAGTAAAACACCACAAAGGTTAGGCCACACTCACTTGGAATAGGTGTCTGTGGCCTCATCCTTCTTCACTTCTATCTCGCCCTCTGTTTTTGTGCCTTTATTTGTTTCATCCAGCCAATCTGAGACATGTTTAAGAGCACATTCAACAGTAGACACCATATTCTGAACAGCTTCAAGTTCCTCCGGAGATGGATAGATTGTTGAATGTTTCACCATAACATGGCGATCATCATTGGCAAAAGATCTAATAGATCTCTGTCAGAAAGAGAAAGAAAACAATTACTTCAATTAAAAAAAAAAGGTTACCTGAAAAGGATGACAAATACGCCTGGCCAGTGTAGCTCAGTGGATTGAGCATCATCCCATGGACTGAGAGGTCCTGGTTCGATTCCCAGTCAGGGCATATGCCCAGATTGCAGGCTTGATCCCTAGTAGGGGGCGTGCAGGAGGCAGCCAATCGATGTTTCTCTCTCAAATCGATGTTTCTATCTCTCTCTCCCTTCCTCTCTAAAAATAATCAATGAAAACATAAAAATAAAAAAAAAGGATGACAAATATATTTAAGTCAAGTCATAGCATTAATTATCAAAATGTTGTGAAATAGTTAATGTTTAGACAGTAAAAAATTGCTCAGGAATAAGAAGTAAACCCTCATTCCACTGAACACACCAAAAAATTAGAGATCTTTCATTTGTGCTTGGTAAGGGTCACCCAGGTCACACTTGGAATTTATGTATATGCTACCTTTTAGCTGAATCTGTGTGTTTTGAATCCCACTTCAGAAAAAGTCACCCATTATCACATATCATCTGCAAAAAACAGACAATTCCTAACTTCAAGATAGTATCAGGAAATGCATAATGGTGACTCATGAAACCCAGTCTCTCCTTTCCAAACTGCTGGAGATTTGTGCATCTTGAAAAATTGAGATTTCATAATACTTTAATAACACAAAATACAATGTCATGTGTAAACACAAGAAAAACCATAAACACATTAGCATACTATTTACTATTTGGCATTTAAAACTTTGGTGCAAAGCTTTAATCCTTAAAAAGTTTAGTAGGGAACATTCCAAATTCCAGAACAAGAAAAATACATCCAAGGTGGAGCAAAAGTAGGTTTACAGTTGTTCATATGGAAAATAATACAATAATTAATAAATAATAATACAAGAATAAACTGTTTCACATACTCACAACTGTTAACCTACTTTTGCCCCACCCTGCATTGCAAAAGAATCAACTTTCCAAACTAATTTACAAATGTATTACATTCTCAGTCAAAATACCCTCAAGATAGATTTATTTAGTACTCAAAAATAATTTTATAGCTCATTTGGGGGGGGGGGGAATCAATGAAAGTAAGAAATATTCTACAAAAATGGATGAGTGGTGCCATTATGCTAAAACAAAATATCAAAAATTTAAAAAGCAATAATTAAAATGACATGCTGGCCCAGAAATTAGTGATGCAGATTAAAGCCTAGAAATAGAATGAATTTCATGAAAATATAATAGATACTTCACACTCATGAGTCACACGTCAAAAACTTTGAATATTTCCAAATTTACAAATACCACGAAGACACTTGTACCAGTACAAAGCAAAATGAACATGGATAACTTGCTGAGTTTGCATAAAGACAAGTATTCTATTTTTTAAAGGGTTGCTACAGTGTCTTTACTTACATAAAATTATGCACTAGTAGAGATGGTAAATATTTGTCTTAAAGTCTTTACCACAAAATAAAATATTCACAATTTTTATCAGTGTTTTTTGTTTTTGTTTGATCAATATTTTAAAAATATATTAATTTGAACACCAGTAAATTAATACTACAGTATAATTGTTCCCTATAAAAATGAAGCAAACTAAAACTAAAAAGATCAGTAATCCGTTGAAAACCTGAATCATTATATAAAAAAAGGACTAAAAACAATCACAAAAGCTTTCTCTTTTCTAGATAAAAACCATCTTTATCTAGATTTCTTTCTTACTCAAAATCCACAACCAGTTTTCAAACTAGAGTCTTTTGCCACAAACTTTTTAATCACTTCATGAAATTTACTCATATATCACAAAATAAGTAACAAGGAAACAAAAGAGCCATATAACAAATTAGAAATGGTAGGTTGTTCTAGGGATTATAACTTTGTTGAGTTGCTCTTTAGAAAAGAAATTCTACTAATATGTTTTAGTTCTGGATGGTAGGAAAAAAAGTATTAACCTGGGATTTTCCCTGTCATTTAATTTTATGGTGAGTTACTAAATTACTTAAATTACTCAGTCCTGCACACTGGCCTCACCATAGTAAAATTACAGACTCCTAAGTACACAAACCGTTGGTGTGTCTCTCACAAATAACATAGACTGCCAAAGTTAAATCCGAGAGTCAACTGGATGTGATGGATAAGCATTATAAAACAATGGTGAACCAACTGGTGTGGCAGTGGACTGAGCGTAGTTCCATGGACTGAGAGGTCCCAGTTTGATTCCCAGTGAGGGCATATGCCTGGGTTGCGGACTCGATCCCCAGTAGGGGGTGTGCAGGAGGCAGCCAATAGATGTTTCTCTCTCACATGGATGTCTCTATCTCTCTCTCTCCCTTCCTCTCTCTCTAAAAATTAATCAATAGAAACATATTTAAAAAAATATTTTTTAAGGTGAAAAGAATTAAATAAAAAGCATTACAAAAAAAATTTGAGGGTGACCTTATTTACCCAAACAAGCTCCAAATAGATTTTTTAAAGTATTAAAAAATTAAATTGGAAGAACTATGCAGAAACAAAGTCCTCATTCAAATCTGAGATATAACAATAGGAGAAATTGAAAGCCATCTACAACCAATTAAATTACATAAAAATACAAAATTTCTACACCAGAAAATCTAAGCTAACTTTAAAACAAATAAACTAGAACCCTGGCCGGTTTGGCTCAGCAGTTGGAGTGTCGGCCCTCGAACCGATTCCCAGTCAAATGCAAGTACCTTGGTTTCAGGTTCAATCCTGGCCCTGGTTGGGGTTGTGCAGGAGGCAACCAATCAATGTATCTCTCTCACATCAATGTTTCTCTCTCTCTCTCTCTCTCTCTCTCTCCTTCCCTCTTTCTCTCCCTCCCGCTCTATCTAGAAAGGTCAGTGGAAAAATATCCTTGGGTGAGGATTAAAATAAATAAATTAATTAATTAACAAACAAACTAGAAAAGAAAATTTCATCTACTATGACCAATAATATATATAAAGCATTTCTTTAAACTAAGAATATCAAGACCATAATAGATAAATCAGCTCAAGTGTCAAATAATTCACAAGGGAGGAAACATTAAGTCAATGTCATTTTTTTATAATATGCTTTATTGATTTTTTAGAGAGAAAGGAAGGGAGAGAGATAGAAACATCCATCAGCTGCCTCCTACATGCCCCCTACTGGGGATCAAGCCCGCAACCCGGGCATGTGTCCTGACCGGGAATCGAATCTGGGAACTCTCAGTCCATAAGATTGAATCCACTGAGGCACACTGGCCAGGCAAGTCAGTGTCATTTTTTACATCTCACCATAAAACTAGTGACAGAAAATCCCAAGTCAACATTTTTCCCCACTGTCCAGAACTAAAATATTAGAATTTCTTCTGTAAAGAGCAATTCAACTAAGTTATAATTCTTAGAACAAGTTTTTAAAAGATCAAATAACACTTAAAGAAACACCATCAAATTTACCAAACAACATATTTCAAACACACTAATGATTAATATTTTTGTGCTTTTTTTCCCCTACTTATCTTTTTTAAGCCTTTTCTCAGTTATACACTAAGGGAAAAATTCACACAACATCCTCCTGAAACAAAATACTAGGGGAGGAAAATTCAGCATATTTTACCAATTAAAAATCTAGGCACCAGAGGTTATGACCTCATCTAACATCTCAAATTCAGAAGTATGAACGTTTCACAAAAAGCGAGATTTCCTTGATATTCAGTTCAATGTCCCCAATATGCTTAACACTTGACCCTATTATTTTAAAAGCATGTGGGAAACGGTAGCTTTTCAAGTTAAATACACATTTTATAAACTCCTATACCATTCATATCACTAGTTAAAGATTGGCTCAGAATTTTTAATTTCCATGAGGGAAAAAACTGAACTGCAGGTAGAAGACAGAAAAAAAAATTACACAATTTCAAGGTCAAGGTCACATGAGCCATTTGTATCAGTTTGCTAATGCCAGTTTTATTAGAAATTATTATTTATGAGCATTCCCTCCTTTATATTTAATAATTTACAGCCTACAGGCTCATGGGGCTCCATCTTGTGGTTTAAAGGGCTCATAATAAATCTGAACTCATTTCTTTGCCTAAATAGTAGAGTGCCTTCTTTATCTGATGCACTAGAGCCAAAAATTAACACCATTGTTTTTCACTTGCCTTCCGTTAACACTTCCAATTTTAAACTATTGGAATCTTTTGTAACTTAATTTAAAAACATAAGTAATAACCAACCATGGTTTTCTATCGTGTTTTAGCTTCTTTTTCCGATCCTTTCCTCTCTTTCTTGTCGTCTTCACCAGACACTGTTTTGTGTGACAGTACTTCCTCATAAGCCTGAGTCCCCTGACAGCTCAGAGTCAATACAGCAAAGATGTTTGAAGACTGCTCTCTGGATTACACCTGCAAGAGAAAATGAAAACAACTTTCAAAAATGCTTATTACAATTAGTTTCATATCTGAGTGTGGAGCCTATAAACATATTATCCAATAAAAAGAAACAATCTTTACAATGGAAAAACTACCTCATTTCAAACAAAAAGCTATAACATCCTTTGAAGGCCTAGGCCCAAGAAAGAGTCTAAGTGATATGGCCAGAAAAGCAACACTACTGGTAACTACAGTGTGGCTAGCAGCTGGTTGCTCTCAATGAAATAAATGCATTAACAGACTACCAACACCACAATACTACTATTGTTGCAACAATGTTGCCATTAACCTTGAGATTTTTCTATTGGAAACTGGTATTAGTCAGACCTATCCAAAAAGTAGATAAGACACCCAAAAACAGTCCAGCCAGCGTGGCTCAGTGGCTGAGCATCAACCCATGCACCAAGAGGTCACCGGTTCAATTCCCAGTCAGGACACATGCCCAGGTTGTAGGCCAGATCCCCAGTGGGGAGCGTGCAGGAAGCGCGGCCAATCGATGTTCTCTCTCATCGATGTTTCTATCTCTCTCTCCCTCCCTCTCACTTCCTCGCTCTCTAAAACCAATAAAGGAAAGAGGGGAAAAAAAGACGCCCGAAAATATACCACCACCATCAATTGTAACCATGAGGCTTTTCAATTTGATACTGCCACCAGACAGCATATGTTGGCACAACGTTTTTTCTTTAATCATTTTTAGGCCAAAAATTCAGAATGCTTTTTTGGCTCTGTTTCCTAACTCCTAAGAGATTCTACTCCTCCCTCAACCTATTATGCACTGTTATATGAGATTCCTGAATATCCTCTAGATCCTGACTTCATTACCCATGGATTACTCTTGGCCAAGATCCCACTGTATTTTTCTGCCCTGAGGCCTCATCACCTCTTTGTTCTACCTTTATGAGATTTTATTCCAGATAGGGTAAAAGTAAACTCTTCTGAGCACTGATGACACGTTTTTATATTATAAGACAGCTGTTTTTAAAAAAAAAAAAAGCGAATGAATGTCAAAATACAACACATGCTTTAACTATGTGGATATCAGGAATAATTTACACACCACACAATACATAAACTCACAAAGAAACAGCTTCCTCTTCATTTCAGTATCTTTCCTTTAAATAAAGAATCCCCCTTATTCTTTTGTTTGTAACAGTTTCCTAGTACAGTCCAGTTACTCCCTTAAAGAAAAAAAATCCTTTTTTAATTTTGGGGGACCAGGAAAGTTACAAGTGTGACATTTAACTCTCCCAAATACTGCAAATGAAAAAACAGACCCATGATTATAATCAAATGATACTCAGCTGTGACCTACATGCAAAACTATTCATATCCTGTAACTAACTTCCCTGACTCTGGTTTACAAAACCTACCATAAATAAGCTAGTAAAGCTTGACTAAAACAAACAAACAAAAAGGTTATGTAGCCCAGCCAGTGTGGTTCACTGATTGAGCATAGACCAGTAGTTCTCAACCTTCCTAATGCCGGGACCCTTTAATACAGTTCCTCATGTTGTATGTGGGCCTATCTGCATGTGGGCGGACCCGCCTGGAGACGACAGAGGAGCGGTGCCTCGGTTTCTAAGACCATCGGAAATATGTGTTTTTCGATGGTCTTAGGCGACCCCTGTGAAAGGGTCGTTCAACCCCCAAAGGGATAGCGATCCACAGGTTGAGAACCGCTGGCATAGACCATGCACCAAGAGTCACTAGTTCGATTCCCAGTCAGGGCACATGCCCAAGTTGTGGGCCCAATCCCCGGTGTGGGGCATGCAGGAGGCAGCCAATCGATATTTCTCTCTTATCGATGTTTCTATCGCTCTCTCTCCTTTCCTCTCTCTCTAAAATCAATAAAGAAAAAATATTTTTTAAAGAAGGTTATATAACTGAACAAGTGAAACTTACTTTGATTATTTATACATATCACTTCAAGGTAAAGCAGGAACACACACATGCTGCAACTCACAGAGTCCTTTCATACAACAAAGAAACTAAAACTTGATCCCATGGTAAAAAATATCTCAAAGATTCTTTTGTCACTAAAATCATACCTTCTGCAGAAAGATCATACTACACAATTTAGAGTCTTTGGCATTTCCCATTCCCAACCCCACTCCTTTCTAGGGGGTTCAATACTTAGCTGTGAATCCAACAGCCAAAAAAGATTGCTGTCTGTTCAATTGAGAACTGAAAACAAAGTCCACAAGCTCCACTCTCTAAAAAGGTAAAGGCAATAAATCAATCAACCATATTAAAAAAGTAGACTGGGCCCTGGCCGGTTTGGCTCAGCGGTTAGAGCATCGGCCTGCGGTCCGGAGAGACCCGGGTTCGGTTCCCGCTAAGGGCATGTACCTCGGTTGCAGTTTGTCCCCGGCCCTGGTTGGTTGTGCGGGTGGCAGCCACTCGATGTGGCCCTTTCACGTCGATGTTTCTCTCTCTCTCTCTTCCTCTCTCTCGCTCCCACTCTATCTGAGCAAAAAATTAAAAAATGTCCTCGGGTGAGGATTAAAAAATAAAATTAAATTTTAAAAAAATAATAAAAAAAATAAAAAAGTAGACTGGAAGCAGAAAAAGCAGGAAGAAGGCTCAAATGCTGATATAGTAGATAGATTGTGGATGGTCAATATAAAAGTACTGTACTCTGGTCATTTAGCAGAGATTAACCACCCTCACATGCACCAAGAAGCTCTGGGAACCTCAGGGTGTTATAGCATAGTACAGGAATTCATAATAAAAGCAGTGTATCTCAGAATCATACTCTGTTGGTGCTTGTAAAAGGAACTATGAAATAATCTGGCCCTATTCCACCTACCCTTCAGTTTACAAATGAACTACAATAAAAAATATTAAGGTCACACAACTAATCAGGGACAGGCATGGTCCAAAACCTAAATCAAAGCCCAATGCTTTTTCCCTACTGTATCAATCTGATTGAGAAAAACAGTTCAATGATATACGGTAGACTGTAAGCAGATAGGAAGATACTGCAACACATTTTTAAAGAGTTTCTCTTTTTTAAAATGGATAAAATTATCGCCTTCAAATAAAAGAACTCAACTTTGCCATTTAAGAGCTATTGTGACCTTAGAAAAATATATGACTCAGAAAATCACTTCATTTACTTGGGTCTCAGTTTCCTTTATCTATTCCACTACTGATAGCTAACATTTATGGAACTCATAGTCTGTACCAGGCACTGTTCTAATAGCTTTTCATACATTACCTCATTTAATCCTTAACAACAATCTTCAAGACTGTCTCTAACATACCAAGGAAACTAGAGCATAAAGAGGTTATATAACCTAATTAAAATCACAAAACAAAAGTATACAGTAGAGCCAAGATTCACACCTAGACAATCTCAATAATATTTTTGCTCTAAAGGCAGTCACACTTGTTAGAGGATAAACTTTAGCTATTTCAAAAAATATGCCTATGTAATTACAAAGGCCATATAGCAGCACACACAGGCTTTGGACATGCCTAGATTCAAGTACAGGCACACCTCATTTCACTGCACTTCGTTTTATGGCTCTTCACAGATGTTGCCTTTTTAAAAAACTGAAGGCAAGACCCTCCAACAGCAAAAAGATTGCAACTCACTTTATTGCAACACTCTGGAACTGAATCCTCAATGTCTGAGGCATGCCTATACCAGCTTTGTCGCTCCATTTCTTGAAGGCCACTGCTTTCTCACCTGTGCAATGAGGTGAATAGTATCTACTTCAAACTAAATGAGACAGGTTATTAAAATACCTAAAAGTATCTGACAAATAGTATACACTCAATAAATGACTTCAGGGGAGAAGAAAACCCTCAAATATCAAATAAAATATTTTGTCTATACATCAGAAACAAAACAGCTGAAAAATAGCTTAGAAAAATATTAGCTGTGCTCTACCTGTTAAGAGTACTTTATACAGCAGGTTGAATGTACGTGTGTGTGTGCGCGCGCATTTGTGTACATGTGTATGACTTTTTTATCAAGTACTGTTTTTTTCAATTAATAAACATTTTTTTTAAGAACAGTTTGAGCCCTGGCTGATGTGGCTCAGCAGTTAGAGAATTGGCCCTTGCACTGAAGAATCAAAGGTTCGATTCCGGGTCAAGGGTACATATCTGGGTTGCAGGTTTGATCCCCAGCCCCGGTCAGGGTACATGTGGAAGGCAACCAATCGATGTATCTCTCTCACACACATCAATGTTTCTCTCCACACCCCCTCCTACTCTCTAAAAATTAATGGAAAAAAATATCCTTGAGTGAGGATTAACAAATAAATAAGTAAATAGAACAGTTTGAGGTTGACAGGGGGAAAAAAAATGAGTGGAAAGTAGAGAATCCCATGTTCTCCTCTCCACCACACATATACCTTTCCTATTATTAATATCTTGGATTAGTGTGATACATTTGTTATAATTAATGAACCAAGGTTAATACAATATTAACTAAAGTCTATGGTTTACATTAGGGTTCACGCTTTCTGTTGTACATTCCATGAGTTTTGACAAATGTATAATTACTTGCATCCACCATTACTGAATCATACAGAACAGTTTCACCGCCCCAAAAAATCCCATGCTCCACCTATTCAACCCTCCCTTTTCCAAATGTCATAGAGTTGAAATCATACAGTATGTAGTCTTTTTAGATTAGCTTTTTACACTTATTAATATGCATTTAAGATTCCTCCATGTCACTTCTTTTTATCACTGAATAATATTCCACTGTCTGGATGAACCACAGTTTGTTTATCCATTCACCTACTGAAGGACATCTTGGTCGCTTCCAAGTTTTGGCAGTTATGAATAAAGCTGCTATTAACATTTGTGCCAGGTTTTTGTGTGGACATACGTTTTCAACCCATTTGGGCATGATCACAGGATCACATGGTAAGATTATGTTTAGCTTTGTAAGGAACTTCCAGACTGTCTTTCATCCAAAGTGGCTGCACCATTTTACATTCCCACCAGCAACGAATGAGAGCTCCTATTACTCCACATCCTCGCAGCATTTAGTGTTGTCAGTGTTCCAGATTGTGGTCATTCTAACAGGTGTATAGTGGGATCTCAATGCTGTTTCATATGACGTGGAACATCTTTTCATACACCTATTTGCTATCTGCAAGTCTTCTCTGGTGAGGTATCTGTTCACATCTTCTACATATATTTTAATTGGGTTGTCTGTTTTCTTGCTGTTTAGTTTTAAGAGTTCTTTGAATATTTTGGATACCAGTCCTTTATCAGATATGTGTTTTGCAAAGATTTTCTCCCTATCCCTGACTTGTCTTTTCATCCTCTAACAGTGTCTCTTAGCTTTGGTAGAGCAAGTTTTAAATTTTAATGAGTTGTAAATTACCAACTTTTTTTTCCATGGATCACACTTTTGGCAGTATTGTATCTCTTTTTTAACTAATCTTAAAAGGTGAAAAGCTTTAGAAAAGCTACCCAAACTGCAAAGCTAGGTTTTTGTATGTATGAACATTAGACCCTTTTCCTAGGAGCAAATCTCAAAACCAAAAAATGACTGCTCTCTATATTCAAAATATGAAACTTAGTCAAGTATTTGGAAATTTTTCTGAAATGCAATTAAGAGAAAATATTTTAAATTAAAACAAAAAATTATTTAAAATATTCACTTTCTTGAAACATTCCATGTAATGTCTTGCAAACTGTGATAAGAATTCAGCAAATTATTTCCTCTCAAAATAGTAACAATAGAAAACTTTACATTTTGTTAATGCAAATATATGCAACTTCACCAAAAAAAAGATATGTAAAATAAAATATCCAGGCTCTACTCCATTATGAAAGAAGAATCACATCTCCACCATACTGAAGATGGACAAGATAAAATTAGAAAAAGACACCTCATTGATATGACAAGAGGCTCACTTTAAATTATATGATATTTACATATACACAATGGAGTACTATGCAGCTGTGAGAGAGAAAGATCTCTTATCCTTTGAGATGACATGGGAGGACCTGGAAACTATTATCCTAAGCGAAACAAGCCAAGCAGAGAAAGACAAATATCATATGATTTCACTTATTTCTGGAATATAATGAACATAACAGTCTGAGGAACAGGGTAGTCCCAGAGACATGGAAGTAGGGTACAGATTGACAATTGCCAGAAGAGGGGGTGGAGGAGGGGAGCAATGAACCACAGAACTTATACGCATAACCATTGGATATGGACAATAAAACTGGGGACGGGGCAGGGAGGGAGGGGGAGGAGGGAGTCAATGGGGGGAAAAGGAGAAATATCTGTAACAAAAATAAATTAATCAAAATAAATAAATAAATAAATAAATAAATAAATAAATAAATAAAGTCTTGTAAAGTAAAAAAATAAAATAAAATAAAATAAATAAATAAATTATATGATATTTAGCCCGGCTGGTGTGGCTCAGTGGAATAAGCGTCGTCCTATGCACTGAGAGAGGTCCCCGGTTCCATTCCCGGTCGTGGCATATGCCTGGATTTCAGATTTGGTCCCCACTGGGGGGCGTGTAGGAGGCAGCCGATCGATGTTTTTCTGTCACATCGATGTTTCTATCTCTCTCTCCCTTCCTCTCTCTACAAAAAAAAAATCAATAAATTATGTGATATTTATGAGTAAATACTTATTAATTCCCTATTCTGTACCTGGTACTATGCTTGGTAGTACAGGGTATACAAAGATGAATCAATTCAGACACACTAAGAGAAGAGTGAATACTACATATAAATTCAGTACTCCCCCAAAATCCATCCAATAAATTAAACTTTCTCTCCATGGTGGCATTCAGTTTCTGTTCAAAACTAATGTGAAAAGAATTGAATTTCACTATTTTCCTCTGGAAATCTTTTATTTTGTATGTAAAATAAGGCACATAAGGGAAGACTAAACCAAAAAACCTATAAACTACACATATCTACACCAAAAATCCAGCTATTCATCCCTATCCCAAAACACACAATGATGGAAAAGCAAAGTCCCCCCACATCATCAGAAGCCTTGCAACACCGGGCTCAGGGCAAAAGGTCTTTTCTCAACTCACAGTTTAAAAAAGGGCGGCAGTGGCTACAATCCTAATATAAAATGCACTGTACAAACTGGCTAAGTGGAACCAGAATGCTTTTTGAATGCTGTCAATGAGCAAGTGGAAAAGATGTTATCAAGTCACCAATCAAAGACAGTGGTAATAGGAAAGCACATCTTCTCACTGAAATAAAGGGACACTAGCCCTTCCCGGTCCCTGACAAATAGCTGTGTGACAGAACTCTATCAGCCAGTCAGATGGCTCATTTGGTCAAAGAAACAATAATGAAATGCATCTGTCTTGACAAGTCTTTATTGAGCACCTATTAATATGCCAGCCACTGTTCTTGGAATTTAGGATATACCAGTGAACAAAAGACTAAAATCCCTGCCCTTGTGGTTCAAGTCCAGAGGGGGAAAAACAACCAAAAACCAGTAACTATAAAAACATGTAAATTAAACAGTATGTTAGAAGGTATAAAGTGCTTTGGGAAAGAGAGAGGGGAGGTGACAGTGCAAGTGCATAGAGGGGGGATGCAATTTTAAACAGACAGTCCGTCCTCGTTGAGAACGTAACACTTGAGCAAAAGATTTGATGTGGGGAGGGAGTTAGCCATGCAGATATCTATGGAATGAGCATTCCTGGCAGGAAGACTAGGACTGGTTAGGTGGAGGAACAAAGAGGCCAATGTGGTTGGACAGCTGGAGTAGGGTAAGTGAGGGAGAAAAGAGCTTCCAAGACACAGGGGTGGCAGTGAGTGACCAGATCATACAGGACAGAGGTTGGCAAACATTTTCTTTAAAGGACAAGACAATAAATACATTAGGCTTTTTGAGCCATAAAGTCTCTACCGCCTTTGTAGAGCAAATGTAGCCATAGACTACATGTGAACAAATGGGTGTGGTTGTGTTCCAATAAAACTTTACTTATGGGCAATGAAATGTTAACTTCATATAATGTTCATGTTACAAAATATCAATGGTTTACTTTTTTAACCATTTAAAACCCAATTTTAGCCTTAGGTCATATAAAAACTAGCAGTAGGCCAAATATGGTCCCTGGGTCATAGTTTGTCAACTCCTAATACAAAAGGTCACTTGAAGGACTTTTACTTTGTGGCTTTTACTTTGTGTGAGATGGGGAGCCCTTTAGAGGGTTTTAAGCGGAGAAGTAATAATATTTGACTCATATTTTTAAAGGTCACTGTGATTTCTATGTTGAAATACACAGTGGAGAGGACAAGGGTGGAAGGAAAGAGACCACTTAGGAAGCTTCTATATATATTCTGATCAGATTCTGTATATATTCTGAAGGTAAGATGACAGGACATCCTAGCAGAATGGATGTGCTGTGTGAATGAACTGGAGGCATCAAGAGTGACTTCAAGGTTTTCAGCCTGAGCAACCAAGTTAGGGAAGACGCAAGGAAAGCAGGTTTGGTGATTAAGATTAGGCGTTTCACTTGACCATGTTAAATTTGAGATAGTTATTAGATATCCAACAAGGTAACTAGATATGAACCTATAGTTTTTAAAGGACTAGGATATAAATTTGGCACTTTTCAGCATATAGGCAGCATGTAAAGCCACAAGTTTGCCAAGGAAGTTGGTGTACCAATGAATGGTAAAAGCCAGAGGAGACACAACCACAGTCACAGAAGGAGTGGCCTGAGAGGTAGGAGGACAACTAAGACTGTGCTGTTCTGAAAGCCAAATAAAGAAAACTTATGAGGCCAGCTCCATGAATTAAAAAAAGAACAAAAACAAGAAAAAACAGGAAAAGAGATATAACATGAGAATGGAAATCCTGAGTTTTAGTCCTCATTTTACTAAGGATATTTATGATTCAAAAATATCTATATTTCCAAGTTTTGTATACTACTGTGTAAAGTAATTCTTTCATGTTTTACCATTTACAGAAATGTATCCTCTGCTATACTATTCTACCCCCACTTCAAGCCATCTTTGGAGAAAACTTTACCTTGAGAACATCAGGCAAAAACCTTCAATGACTATTCATTACCTTAGCAACTGGTATTCCACTCAGATATTCAGTGTGTCACCAAAATTCTCCCGTAATACAAAACTAATGTAATTTTTTCCCTGGCAGTTCTCTGTTCCAGCCAAAATGGGAATAATGACTCTTCCCTGGAACACCTTGCAATGTGCTACTGCTAGGTTTCAAGTTCAACCTTTTCCTTACCAGATGGACTATCATCATTTGTCATCATTCTACTCACTAAATGTCCATCTCAAATCTACCCCTCCATGAAAGCTTTTCCTAATACTTAAGCTTAATAGAATTTCTTCCTTCTGAGCCATCCAGCACTTTTTCAAGTTCTTTTTTTCTTTAAGTTGAACCACTTTTATTTTATTAATTAATTAATTTTTATTATTTTTTTCTTTATTGATTTTAGAGAGAAAGTGAGAGAGACAGAAATATCAATGAGCAAGAACATCAACTGGCCACCTCCTGCATGCCCCCCATTGGGGACTGGGCCCACAACCTGGGCATGTGCCCTGACCGGGAATCGAACTGGCGACCTCTTGGTGCATGGGTCGATGCTCAACCACTGAGCCACACCGGCCGGGCTAATTAATTTATTTTTGTTACAGATGTTTCTCCTTTTTCCCCACTGACATCCCTCCTCCTGATCTGGCCCCCCCACCCCCGGTTCTTTATGACATTTCTATTGCTCAGTTTTAGTTATTTTTATCACAAGCTCCTTAATGAAATGACTTAACCTTTACCTCCACAGCACCTAGTACAATGACCCACACTCAGGAGAAGCTCAATAAAAATCTGAATTCAACTCTAGATTAATCTTTCCTTAGAGCAGTGGTTCTTAACCTTCCTAATGCTGCGACCCTTTAATAAAGTTTCTCATGTTGTGGTGACCTCCAACCATAAAATTATTTTCGTTGCTACTTCATAACTGTAATTTTGCTACTGTTATGTCTTAGGCGACCCCTGTGAAAGGGTCATTCGACCCCCAAAGGAGTCACGACCCACAGGTAGAGAACCACTGGCTTAGAGTGCCACAACTGCAGAATCTAAGAAGGTTCATCTGAAAGGCCATATATATCATCTTTTCCCATATATTTCCATGGCAGTCATTATCACAGTGACTTATAGGGAATTTCTGACTTTTCCTCCATAAGCACAAATTCCAGTATTTGACTTATTTTGCCCATCGTGGATTAATCCCTCAAACCCACTCTCATTCCTTCCGGACTTTACTATTTAGCTCACTAACACACGTTCCCCTTTGCTCCTGGCATTATTCTTAGTAATTTCAGTAACCACATAGATGACTCTTCTAAAATTCTGGCCTTTCCACTCCTTATCGTCCTTTCCTCCAATGTTCTCATCTTCTATCCTACTGTAGACACACACTCCTCACCAGGGACCATAACCTATTAATCCCAACACCTTTCACAGTCCTTCACCCTTTTCATGCCTTCACTGCTGTCCTTATCCAACTGGAATTACACAATTCATCATTTATCATTCACACCAGCAGTTCCCTTTGTTATCCTCTCCTGGAAAAAAAACCCCAACCAACCCACACCAGTAACCCTGGACAACGGAATTGGTGGGAGTGAGTCACACAATTGTGTTAATTGATCTTTTTTCTAAATTCATGATCCAATAATTAAGAGTTTTCAAACAGTGGTGGTACTGCAACCCTAGGGGATTTGAAAGTGTGAGGTGGAGTTTTCTGGTTGTCACATGGTTGATAACACTGGCATTTGGTACCCTGGGATGCTAACCATTCCAAAATGTCCAAGGAGCCCCAATGGGGGGAGGGGGGAATTCATTCACTTTCCCACTTTCCTAATGATTATTTCACATCTTCTCTTGTCTCTTCAAACATCTCTACATCCTTTCCATATCCTCACATTCCACTCATCACTGCTTTCTATTTCAATCAAATCACCAACCTTGCTGCTTTTCCCATATATTCTATATTTTTTCTGTGTATTATGAATGAATTGTCCCAATTCCTGTCTAATCCAAATCTCAACTCAAAGTCTACTCAAGGATATCACTCCAATAATCACCTCCTCTCCTCTCTTGAATAACTAACTTTCCTTGATCTCTTGCCTCCTTACAGCCTGATTCTCTGCCCCTTTTAGGAGATACATAATTCTTTGAGTTTACACTTTTGATTTCCATTTCCTCCCCCATTATCTCTTAAATTTACCCCAACTGGCCTCTCACCACAAAGCTCCACTGAAACAACTCTTATTAAGGTCCTCCAGGACATCCATGGTATTTAATACTGTGAACAATTTTCAGTCCCCATCTTAGTTAACTTCTCAGCAATAGGTGACACAGTCCACTGCGCCCTATTTGAACACTTTACTTCCCTTGGCTTCTGCCCAGTACACCACTCTCTTAGGTCTCCTCTGACTCATACATTACTCTGCCATCTCCTTTCTTTTTCATCTCCATGACCTCTAAATAAATGCTGGAGTGTCTCAGGACTCAGCCCTCACACTTAATTTCTTCACTACCTCACTGTGTTCCATTCACACTGGTATCCTTGATATTTTTCAAACAACTCACTCATACTCCCACCTCGGAGGCTTTACACTTGCTAGTTTATCCCAGATATCCACATAACTCCTTCTCTTACTTCTTCAGGTGTCTGCTCAAATGTCACCTAATCTGGAACCCATCCCTGATCACCCTATATAAAACAGCAATACCTCCTCCAACACACCTCTGACCCTGTTCTATTTCTCTCCATAGGATCTGATATCTTTGCTTACTCTTTGTTTTGTAAAGCTAGAATAATGCCTGGCACAAAAGAGAAACTCAGAACAGATTTTCTCATATAACATCACATTCAATGCTCACAGCAGCCCCAAAAAGTAGTGAAGAAGAAGAATAAGTAGTGTAAAAAATTTTAATAATCTTTAAAATATGAAAACACTAATATAACAAGAAAGTTAAGTGATTTATCCATGCTCACACACAGGCAGAGCTATCCCTAGAACTGGGGTCGGTCTCTAGCATCTTTTACAATTCACATCAATGTCTCCACAAGCAAATCAAAGAGCAGATGTATATTTAATTTGCACAGTGATCTTCAAAAAGTCAGCTGGAGTTCTAGTCCTTTAAATCACAATCAGACATGAAGTTGCACCTAAACCTGTACATTGCTTCAACAGTATTTATTTTCTTCTCACTAAAAGGCTGTGATGGAAGTTACCAGACTATCTTTAGAATTTACAGATCTTGTGGCAATTCTGATCAAAAGGGAAATGGGGTAATGTGCCAAGAAACAGTTAAGTATTCAAGTATTCTCTGTCCTTCTGTGCCCACTGCAGCACACTAACAGTGACGGGTAAACCGGCTCTTGGTAAACAAGCTTCAAATGGTGTCTCTGGTTCTAAAGACTTTTTGTTGCCCTTCTACAGAACATACCACGGGCAGAGAAACCATATCTGGAAACAAACTGGACACAATTATTTCTCTCTTACTTAGGTTTGCAAAACAACCTCAGAACCTAATATCTAGTTATAAACAAGCAGTATTGTTAAAAATCATCAATTTTAAAATAAACAGAAGTCATTTTGTTTTCACCTTGGCAAAATAGGTTCTGACAGCAAATAAAATGCATAAATTAACCAAGTATTACGTCAACACAGAAGATTTTTCATATATAGCAGTGCTAAAAACTAAGATATATATTAGATCCTTCAGTAATATAATAATTTAATTTCCAGACTCTTGGCAACACTCATGCTCCTCTTTCTGGCATCCTCTGCCACAGTTGGAAACTGTGTATCTAGGTCAGAAAAGACAAGTAGCTTTTCAGAACAGCTCAATATCTTTGGCACAGTGTTGATATAATTCAACCCCATCACAAACTTCTTTTAAAATATACCCTGATGTAAATCACAAGATTAGTACTACCGATATTTATGAAAAGTCACTGGAAAAAATTACTTAAATGCTAGATTTAGAAAAGTGATAGAGGTAATGAATGGACTTAAGAAAAATATGAGATAGGCAATACAATGTAAATAGTGTAAGAGCAATGGATTTAGGAACAGAAGATCTGCATTCTAACTCCAGCTGTGCTATGGACTGAGCTGGCCAATTTTGAACACATTTTGACCTCTCTGGGTCTCAATTCCCTCACTTATAAAAAATAAATAAAAGGGCCCTGGCCGGTTTTGCTCAGCAGTTAGAGCGTCGGCCCGTGGACCAGAGAGACCCGGGTTCGGTTCCTGCTAAGGGCATGTACCTCAGTTGCAGTTTGTCCCCGGCCCCGGATGGGGTTGTGTGGGTGGCAACCAGTCGATGTGTTTCTCTCACATCGATGTTTCTCTCTCTCTCTCCCTCCCTCTCTCCCTCCCGCTGTATCTGAAGATAAATGCAAAAATGTCCTCGGGTGAGGATAAAAAAAAAATTTAAAAAAGGGCCTGGCTGGTGTGGCTCAGTGGATTGAGCCCTGTCCCATGGACTGAGAGGTACTGGTTCAATTCCCGGTCAGGGCACATGCCTGGGTTGCAGGCTCGATCCCCAGTAGGGGGCGTGCAGGAGGCAGCTGATCGATGTTTCTCTCTCACATCGATGTTTCTATCTTTCTCTCTCCCTTCCTCTCTAACAAATCAACAGAAACATATTAAAAAGAAAAAAAGTAAAAGGATTAGACTATACCTCAATTACTTTTTAGGTACTGCCAGTTAAAACATGATTCTACAACAAACCAGAATCTAAAGGTTCATTTTATGTAAGACAGATTAAATTTATTCCTTAAAAGTATTTGTTTTTACAATGTAATCATATTTTAAATATTGTAGATAACACTAAAAACCAGATAATTAGGAAGCCCTGGCTAGTCTGGCTCAGCAGTTAGAGCATCAGCCTGAGGACCAAAGGGTCTCGGGTTCGATTCCCAGTCAAGGGCACATACCTGGGTTGCAGGTTCGATCCCTGGCCTGGTCGGGGTCGTGTGGGAAGCAACCAATTGATGTGTCTCTCTCACATTGATGTTTCCCTCCCTCCCTCCCTTCTACTCTATCTAAAAAAATCAATGGAAAAATATCCTCGGGTGAGAATTAGCACACACACAACAAAACAGATAATTGGGGAAATTTGAACACTGAATATTGATAACATGGAATTGTTTCTAGAGGGTAATAATGGGTTTCTTTGGAAGGAGTTCCTATCTTTTAGAGATACATACAGTCGTCCCGCACCACTTCACGCTTCAACTTTCACGGCTTCACTCTATCGCAGTTTTTTCAAATACTATATGCACTATATTTGAAAAAACCGCGATAGAGTGAAGCCGCGAAAGTCGAAGTGCGAAGTAGCGAGGGACGACTGTATATAAATAAAGAATCCTACTTCGTGGAAATTCATTTATCGCGGTAGGTCTGTGACTGATTAACAGCGATAAACAAGGGCCAACTGTACTAAATTATTTACAGATAAAATTACACAAAAATCTGGGATTTTCTTTAAAATAATCTAGTTAAGAGGAAGAGGGAGAGTGAAATAATATTGACCATATGTTGATAATTACTGAAAATTGATGATAGGGGGTTCTCTATACTTGTATATATTTGAACATTTCCCTAAGTTTTTTTAAACAGTAACAAATTTACCAAGAATCTAACCAACCAACTTTCAATTTATCTGTAGTAAAATGAGATTTTCATATGTCTTATGTTCTTCAGACACACTCTCCTTTAGAGAATCCATTATGTAACTGTACAAAACCAAAGCACGTGAAATTATAAAAGAATAAAAGCATCTTGGGGAACAATTTAGTAATAACTAATAGTCAAAAATGTAGATATCCTACAATCAACAATACTATATCTGGTTACACTGTCTGGAGAAACTCCCAACACAAAAACACAGTAAGTCAAATAATACCAATGTTCATTGCAACACTGTTCATTAACAAAATACTATAAATGTCATCAACAATAGAATAGCGACATAAATTGTGCAGTTAATGAACTACAGTGGTACATTTCATCACATCTAAACTCAAAACAATGTTGAGTGAAAACACTAGTTGCAAGATAATATGTACAGAGTGATGCCATTTATATACACTTAACAATGCACAAAATAATGCTACATATAATTTATGAATACACACTTTTCATTCAAGGTAATGACAAACAAAAGATTCAGGAGTGGTTATCACTGGGAAAAAGACTAGAACAGGATCAGGAAGGAATATACACATGGTACATATATGAGCTACAATTTCTTAGAAAAAAATCTGAAGCAAATTTGGCAAAACAACAGCATTTGATAGAGATGTGTGGTGAGTATGTAGTTATTTATTATATCCTATTTTATCTATATGCCTGAAACAATTTATATTTCAAAATATTTTAAAAATTAAGTCCACATATGTAAAATAGTCAGAAACAAAAGGAACTTTGGCCTTCTTTTGTTGTTGTTAATCCTCACCCAAGGATATTTTTCCATTAATTTTTAGATAGAGTAGAAGGCGGGGAGGGGGAGAGAGAAACATCAATGTGAGACACATCAATTGGTTGCCTCCAGCACGCACACAGACCTGGGCTGGGGATCGAACCTGTAACCCAGTTATGTGCACTTGACTGGAATCAAACCCGAGACCCTTCCATCCTCAGGCCGACGCTCTAACCACTGAGCAAAACTGGCCAGGGCAGGAACCTTGGCCTCTTAAGCAGCAAAATACTTTAGCTCTGGTCTTAAGCCTTCAGGGATTAGCAAATTTTTCGATGTATAATAAATATTGATATTGGATAGAAGATACAAGACAGTTCCCCCATCAAAGAAGACTGTAAAGTTGTTGTTTTTTTGTTTTTTGTTTTAAGTGGAATGAAACTTATTCTACCCAGAATTATCCAGGGACTATAACCTAAGACATTCAAAGTGTTACAGTGCAGGATAAAGTCACTGTCACTGTTGTGAAGGTCCCAAAGCACTGCAGAAGGTAATAACTGCCCAGAAACATTCTAATTTTTAAGTAAAAACTCAAGTAATACTTATGTTAGGGAAGATCTATGGAAAGCTTTATTTCTCAAATCTCTAATCTGGCAGAACTCAACCTCCAAATTGTCTCCCCTGCAGATTTTGTCAAGATCTGATTATAGGCTTTGTTATGGGAAGGAAGGTCTAGAGTAGGCTTTACTCTAGGGCAGAAGTCAGAAAACTTTTTCTTAAAGGGTCAAATAGTAAATATTGTAGGCTTACAGGTCCTAAGTCTCCGTGGCAACTACTGAACTTTGCCACTGTAGGATGAAAGCAACCAGACAATACGCAAATGAATGGGCATGGATGTTATTTCAATAAAACTTTAAAGACATAGTTTGCCAATCTCTGCTTTACCTCGCAGGTCTTTCTAGTGTTTTGCCCACATGCCAGGGGTCTTTCAATTCTGGCTGAACCAGAACTTTAATATCCCCCACCTGTACAACCTCTAGTATCTTTGTTCATACTCAACCCTGGGGCAGCCACTATGGTAAACCTTCCAGTCTTTCTCATTCATGATAGCCCAACCCTCTGCCACAAATTCACAAGGGACCCACATACAAACATTTGGAAACCCCTCCTATACAACTTCCTCTTCTCCAGTGTCCTGTCCAGAAGATTCTAGCCATTTTAACTGTCCTAAATTCTGAGCCCAGCACAGTTAGGCCACCATGCTCTGCTTGGATTCCAAATCAGGAAATTGTTCTCAGGCAAAAATCAGGGACAATCATGGGGTTCATTTCATGAATTTCAAGATCACAGGCCTCTTCCCCAAAGCCTGAAAGAAAAGCCTCATATCAAGATTTTATATGGCAGGAAGGCTAATCCAGACTAGCTGCTCCATTACAGTCAGGAGCAAAAGTCTTAGTCAAGAAACATTCTAGTCTCTATTATATATCAAAACCTCTTTTGGGGCAGAGCTCAATCTGAAGCTATGATGTAATCCTAAAGGGCATTATGGTGAGAATAACTAGCCATTCATTCATCCAGCCAACTAATACTTACGAAGCATCTTAATTTACCAGGAAAGTCCTGATTTTTTCCTTCAAATCTCAATATTAGCACAGCATAAAGTAAGACTATAATTTGCCCTGCAAATCACACAGATTTTAGGTAAAGATTAAAGTTGAGAAAATGCATATAAAAACACTTGATAAAGCATGACACAAATCCAAGTTATTTTTGTGATGGCAACAATTACATCCTTACCAACAAAGCACAAGTTCTCCATGTACACTTTCCCTACAAGCAGAAACAAGATGTAAAAGAAAGGCTATGAAAGAGCATAGTGGGTGTGAGTGAATGCGCTCTGGAGAGCAGGGGGATTCCAGAATTCAAATTTGCTAGAGAACAGAGTGCAAATATAGAAGTGGCAGGAGATGTGGGTAATTGTCATACTAATGTTGATGATAAGCTGAATAAATAGCAGAATAGCATTTAAGTGAAGTACTTTTTGGAAATTTCAAATCAAGATATAGTCATTATATAAAAGTTTTTAATATAAAGTCCAGAGAAAGGGTAAAAAAACACAGGCTGACGAGAGTTTAGGGGAAAATCATGCTAGTAGACCAGTGAACCCTACCTCAGGTACCTGAGTTGAAAGCACAGATGTGAATCCAGCTTTTAACAAAGGCTTATTTTCTACTGGGATGTGGAGGGTAATGAGAAGTTACATACATTGGTATATTCTAACATACTTCTCATCTGCTTTCATTTTAACTATCTTCTTCCTTCTCTGTTGTCCTACCACTGCACTCTCAGGCCTTTAAAAAAAAAAATAAATGTCAGCTCCAATGTTAACAGATATTGGCACATAAAATGAGGAAAAGAAAGGCAAATGATTCCTTAAAGACACAAGTGTTGACTAAAAAATGAAATATATTTGAGTATATTAAAATCAAGAACTTTTAGTCTTCAAAAAACACTCTAAAGAAAGTGAAAAAAACAACTTATAGCCCGACCAGTATGGCTCAGCGGATTGAGCATCAACCCATGGACTGTGAGGTCCCGGTTCGATTCCCAGTCAGGGCACATGCCAGGATTTCAGGCTCGATCACCAGTATGGGGCATGCAGGAGGCAGCTGATCAATGTTTCTCTCTCACATCGATGTTTTTCTATCTCTCTCTCCCTTCTTTTCTCTCTTAGAAATCAATAAAAACATATATTTTTTTAAAGTTATAAACTGAAGAATTTTGGAATATATGCATTCAACAAAAATATCAAAAATATATAAAGATTGACTTAAAATCAAAAGAAAAGGACAAACAACCCAGGGGGAAAAAAAAGAAAAGAAAAAAAAAAGACATGAACAAGTATTTCAGAGGGAAAAAAATACCAATAAAAATGTGAAGAGCCAAGGCCAGTGTGGCTCAGTGGTTGGAACATCATGTGGCATACCGAAGGGTCTTGGGTTTGATTCCCAGTAAGGGCACATCAAGTTCGATCCCTGGTCGGGGCTTATGCAGGAGGCAACTGATCAATGTTTCTCACATTGATCTTTCTCTCTCTCTTTCTCTTCCCCTTCTTCCCTCCCTTTCTCCCTTCCTCTCTCTCTGGAACAATGAAAAACATATCCTGGGGTAAGGATTTTTTTAAAAGTGAAGAAACATTAATATCAAAAGTGATCAGAGAAATGCAATAAAAATGAAATACCATTCTATATCCGTTCAAGAAGAAAAAATTTAAAGTCCAACCAAGTGTTGGAAAGACATGGAGCCACAAATTCTTTTGTAGATTAAAGATAGGAAAAAATGTTTGACATAATTTCCACAAAGTGAATAATCCCACACTCCATTACCCAGGGATTTTACTGCTACATATACATGAAAAGAAATATACACATGTACAAGGTATGTATTATTAGAATGTTCATAGCAGAACTATTCACATTAGCAAAAACCTGGAAAACATGCAAAATGCCCATTCTCAGGAGAATGGATGAATGAATGCCACAGATTATTAATCAGCAAAGTGAAGGAACTACAACAACATGCAACAATCTGGATAAATCTTAGCAATACAATGTTAAGTAAAAATAATAATTATCAAATGATCACATACAGAATATCTTTTTGGTAAAAATTAAAAGATATACTTTCTAAGAATCCATAAAGATATGATAAAGCTATACAAAAACAGAAAGCAAGGGAATAATGAACACAGAATTCAGGCTGTGAATTCTGTAGAGGGAAGGCATGGGATAAGATAGTTGGGGGAACCTGTAAAATTAGATGTAGGTGATTAAGGACCTACTTGTTCCAATGGTGGGTTCACAGGGGCTTATTACATTTTTTTAAATAAAATTAAAACAGGCTATACATGGGTCAATGAGAGCATGTTATAAACAAAGATTATGGCAAATCCATTATCCAATTCTGTGCACATTACATCCAATTTTTTAAAAAGCTTCTCAGCCTGTGTTATTTTTACTAAATTGACTTTTAGTCTTCTTGGGGTATAATTTTTTGTTAAATCTACTCAACTATAAGCAGTTATTATACTATTTCCCTAATGTGGATAACTTAAAAACTATGAGTTGCTGACATAGTATACTGGAAAACAAGTCACATACTATGATTTGACTCATGGTGTATTTGATACAACAGTATTCCTGAAACTACAATTTAATAACTTAGCTTGCTACATACTAGGAACAGAACAAAAACTTCCATGATCCATAGAAAATATCCTTCCTTTTTACAAGATGACTTATTTTACACTTAACCCTTAAAATACAGACACAACTCAAAAGTCTTCTAACTCAGGACACTTTCAAGTCAACCTCAGTATTTTTTCCCAACCTTCTGTTCAGAAAAAGAACAAGTAAACTGCAACAATTTTTCCTTACTGCAGACTTTCTTAATTATTAGAATAGTTAAAATTAGGGTTTTCATAACAACTAACTCAACCACTTAATAAATAAATGCATATGGTATATATGTAACACTTCAGGAAAAAATAAGACTATAAAAAACAATGTGTTCTCAATTTCTGCATTTTATAATTTCCAATTAATACAGTATTTAGAAAACTATATATTCACCTACCTCTCACAGGTTCATGAAGAAAACAATAAAGTATAAATAACTGATAAACACTCATAGAGAATAATCTTCCGGGGTCGGGAAGAAATAAACCACAGAACTTATATGCATGTATGCGTAACCATGGACATAAACAACAATGCTGGGGACAGGGCGGGGGAAGGAGGGATCAGGAGGAGGGTGACAATGGGGGGAAAAGGAGAAACAGCTGTAACAAAAATATATTAATTACAAAAAATTTTTTTAAAAAGAAGAATCTTCATATGTAAAAAGGGTCCCCTTGTCTGAATTTCCAGTGGAAAACAAACTTCAAACTTCAAAAATGATGTATTTATTAGTTGTAAAGCTTTAAACTGTTCAACCATCTGGGTAATACAAAGCCCTTTCCCCAAAGAGAGAGAGAGAGAGAGAGAGAGAGAGAGAAAGAAACAAGGGGAAAGACCAAGTAACACAATAATATTGTGAAAAATTGATTCAGTTATTTTGTGAAGTGTTATTATTTACCTGTCAAACACTCCTAGATCTCCTATGTTTTCCCAAGGAAGAAAGAGCCCTCACATCACTATCCAGAATATTAGCTTCAAATAAGCAGGATAAGAACATTAAGGCTGCCCTGGCTGGTTTGGCTCAGCAGTTGAGAGAATCAGCCCACGGAACAGAGAGTCCCAGGTTCGGTTCCCGCTAAGGGCACGTACCTCAGTTGCAGTTTGTCCCTGGCCCCGGTTGAGGTTGTGTGAGTGGCAACCACTCAATGTGTCTCTCTCACATCGATGTTTCTCTCTCTCTCTTCCTCCCTCTCTCCCTTCCACTCTATCTGAAGATAAATGCAAAAATGTCCTCGGGTGAAGATAGAAATAAACAGTAACTTTAAAAAAAAAAAAAAAACATTAAGGCAATATGAAATAGGAATATTTCCTACCTGCATTATCACTATGCAGATAAGACACCAATTAGTGAATAAATTTGAATCTTAACACACATATCCCTATGTTATATAAAGCAGTTCTTATAAAGCATTACATGAAGTAAATTCAGCATCACAGACAATCCTGTGTGGTTCAAAGTCACAGATGAAAAAACAGACTCAAATTAAGCAACTCTTACAAGATCACACAACCAGTAAATGGCAGCAATTAAATGCAAACTCAGGTCTGCTGATGGACTTCTATTCAGAGAAAACAACAGAAGTCAGGAGACCAGGGCTATAATTATGTTGAAATGGCCCCTATATTATGTTGAAATGGCCACTAAAGCCATAAAGTCCTCTCCTTGGCCAGGAAGTGCTATCGACTTCCTGAAAAATAATGTCTCTCACCCTATGTGCTTCACAAGGCTACTGTGAGGATCAGCTAACAGTCATGGAAATATTTTGAAAAGTACACTGTTACATAAACAGGGGAGAGATTACCTTTCCAACGTTTAACCAATGATAGTGAGTCCTGAACTCAAGGGACAGCAATACAATACTATGAGCTTGTGACTGGTGTTTTTTCAGCCTGCAACAAATTCTGCAATTCAAGAAGAATCCTATCTAAATCTCAATTATTCTGTGTATGATTCATAAATGGAAAAATACAACCACTAGATTCGCTTATCAAAAACTTGATAGTTTACAAGATCGGAGAAGAGAATAAACTAAATTCTCTCTGCCTGAAAAGGCCTTTCCACCAATACCTAGGAGTAATAATTATGATGCCACAGTAATAATAGTAAGCGCTTGCTATATGCCAAGCACTCCCAGCTAAGCATTTTACCTGCCTTACCTTCATTTAATCCTCAAAAACCCTCTGTAGGATATATGAGCAAATCAATTTTACAGAGGAAACAATAGTCTAGAGGAGTGAAGTAGTATATCTGAGATCAAGCAGCTAGTCAACAGAATTCAAACCAGACTACCTGTCTACAGACCTGGAGCTCTTCATGACTCACTGCTATAAATCATCTGCCAAAAAAGCCCACCCATCTCGTCCTCCCTTCAGCAGCACATATACTAAAACTGGAACGATACAGAGAAGATTAGCATGGCCCCTGCGCAAGGATGACATGCAAACTCATGAAGCATTCCATTAAAAAAAAAAAAAAAAGCCCACGCATCTCAATACCTCAGGAAGCCCTCCTTCATTCCAATCCAAGTGTAAAACTAATTCTCCCTTCAAAGCACCATTTCATTTCTTCTCTTGTGATACCACTACCTACCTATCTCACATATTATGAATGAACAAACTCTATTAACATTACGAACCTTGACATACATACATACATATATACATGTGTACACACACACACACACACACATATGTAAACAAGAGCAAGCAAGTAACATACCTGAGTCTGGTTCCTCATCCCCGAGGAACCATCTACTTCAACAAGACTTGTTCTGAAACTAAACAAGAATTTCTTTAAGGGACTTAAAGAAACATAAGTGTTTTGCCCAAAACCATAGGGAATTAACACAGCCAAGACATGAATTCATGTTTATGTTTAATAACCTATGTTACTAAGCCAGCCACTTGATTCCAAAGCCCAATGTTCTTTAATAATATCTACATAGCTCACCCAATCATTTGGCCTCTCAGGTGTTAATTCTTTTTTTTTAATCCTCACCTGAGGATATTTTTACATTTATCTTCAGACACAGTGTGTGTGTGGGGGGGGGGGGAGAGGGAGGGAGAGAGAGGGAGAGGGAGGGGGGGGAGAGAGAGAGAGAGAGAGAGAGAGAGAGAGAGAGAGAGAGAGAGAGACATCGATGAGAGACATCGATCGGTCGCCACCCGCACAACCCCAACCGGGACTGGGGACTAATGGCAACCAAGGACACGCCCTTGGCCGGAATCAAACCCGGGAGTCTTTGGTGCACAGGCCGATGCGCCAAACCAGCCAGGGCTCAGGTGTTAATTCTTAAGGCTGGAGGTGAGGTAGGGACCAGAACCACGCAAATCTCATTTGCTACTCATTTAATAAATATTTATTGCAGTAAAATTATAAAAACTCAATCAATGCATTGTTGGTAATATTCGAAAACTGAGAGAGAATGCCCTCAGCTTTCACGTGAGATTCCAGACTTTTATCTTTCCAGGGCACAAAGTTAGGTCTACTTCCCATTCCCAATAACTATGAGAAAGAAAGGATTTCTGAAATCTGATTTCCTACTCTTTGCTGGAAATCAGACTCAAACCTGCTTACTTAGTCACCTCTATTCTCAGAAATAAGATGCTTAACCCTTGAAATGAAAATTTCTAAATACCCTCAACTTCTTACTCTACCCTGACCATGCACTCAGCTTAGACAGCGCCTTCTGACCTCTACACTTCACAACCCTTTACCCAGCTTGAACTGACATAGCCCTCCCATATGCTCCCACTGCACTAGTTTTGCTTTATGTTTTACCATTTACCAGTTTGTAACCACATGTTCTTGGAGGCAGATACTATGTGTTAGTCTGTGCTGTATCTCTATTACATATCAATGTCTGGATAGTAAGCACTCAAATATTGGTCAAACGAATTAACAAATGTATAAATGACTGATGACCCAATTAGGACTCTGTGTTGCTACTTCTGGTGGGATGTATGAGCACCTCCTCATCATTCTCCATAGCTGCAGCACAGTCAGACTCATTAACAGTCTTGCCATAGAGCTGTCTCTCTACCAGGCTCTATAGACAAGCAGGTGCTACATACGACCACAGCTACTGTGCACCCTTCAGTTACTGAAAAGCAAATTCAAGTTCATAAGAATATGCTTCAACTGAGATGCTGCTGACGATTCATTCTAAAGGTGTTTCACTCCCCCAGATAATTCATTTATGGAAACTGTTTATATAACCAGCAAACACTGCTGCCACATTATACACAATTACATGACCAACCTTGTAAAATGATCACTTTCGTAGTTAAGCCTCTACTTTTGATCCCCCATGTTCCACAGAGTGTACCAGACACTTTAGTCCTCTAATTTAGTATTACATCAGCCCTACAAAGTAATCAGAGTATGATCAGTCTCCAATTTAAGGTTAAAAAACTGAGACTCAGATGGTTAAGTAACTTGCCCAAAGGTACTACAAAGGCAAATCTGTAATTTGAACCCTAGTCTGTTAGGTGCCAAAACCTGTGCCTCACTACACTAAAGAGACTTCAAGTAAAATACACCTGCCTTATGGGCTTGATAAGGTGGTGTCAATCAACTAAAAATCGTGTTAAGGGATCAGGAAAATACAATCATCCAATAACTTAAAATGTAAGGTTTGGCTTTCCATTTATTGTTATATACAGATACAAACTCAACGCACACACAAAAATAAAAGGAGCTTCAAAAATTAAAACTGTCAATGAAAGGGAGTTATATGATCCTAAACAATACTGTCATAAAAAAATTTAAGTTGATGTTAGAAGTTGGCCTTTTTCAAAACAATTATTCAAAATGATGGAGCAGAAAGATAAAATGACCATCTGTTAACAGGGTAAAGGTTAGAAAAGCAGACCAGAAACAAAGAAAGAGAAAAAGTATCTTATTCCAAGAATAACAGACCATATGCAAAGTTACTCCCTTGTCAATTTATAAGAAACACAATATGGAAAATAAGAAAAATGTGACACAATACTGGATATCAGGTTATACTACAAAACTACTGTAATCAAAACAGCCTGGTACTGGCACAAGAACAGGCAAATAGACCAGTGGAACAGAACAGAGAATCCGGAAATTGACCCAAGACATTATGCTCAATTAATATTTGACAAAGGTGGCAAGAGCATACAATGGAGTAAAGACAGCCTCTTTAATAAATGGTGTTGGGAAAATTGGACAGCTACATGCAAAAAAATGAAACTAGACCACCAACTTACACCATACACAAGAATAAACTCAAAATGGGTAAAAGACTTAAATGTGACTCGTGAATCCATAAAAATTCTAGAAGAAAATGTAGGCAACAACATTTCGGACATCATACGCAACAGAATCTTCACTGATACATCACCTAAGGCAACAGAAACAAAGGAAAAAATGAACACATGGGACTACATCAAACTCAAAAGCTTCTGCAGAGCAAAAGAAACAACCATCAAAACAGAAAGGGAACCCACTGTATGGGAGAGCATAATTGCCAATGATACATCAGATAAAGGGTTAATCTCCAAAATATATAGAGTGCTCATACAACTCAACAAAAGGAAGACAAAGAACCCAATTAAAAAATGGGCAGAGGAACTAAATAGACACCTCTCCAAACAGGACATACAAATGGCTAAGAGACATATGAAGAAATGCTCAACATCACTAATCATCAGAGAGATGCAAATTAAAACAACAATGAGGTATCACCTCACACCTGTCAGAATGGCCACCATCAACAAATCATCAAACAACAAGTGTTGGCGAGGGTATGGAGAAAAGGAGACTCTAGTACACTGCTAGTAGGAATGCAGACTGGTGCAGCCACTGTGGAAAACACTATGGTGTTACCTCAAAAAATTAAAAATTGAATTGCCATTTGACCCAGTGATCCCACTTCTAGGAATATACCCTAAGAAGCCTGAACACCAATCAGAAAGAATACATGTACCCCCATGTTCATAGAAGCACTACTTACAATAGCTAAGATCTGGAAACAGCCCAAGTGTCCATCAGTGGATGAATGGATAAAAAAGCTGTGGTACATATACACAATGGAGTACTATGCAGCTGTAAGAAAGAAAGATCTCTAATCCTTTGAGACGACATGGAGGGACCTCGAGAGTATTATCCTAAGCGAAACAAGCCAAGCAGAGAAAGACAAATATCACATGATCTCACTTATTTGTGGAATATAATAAACATAACAGTCTGAGGAACAGGGTAGACCCAGAGATGTGGAAGTAGGGTACAGACTGACAACCCTCAGAAGAGGGGGTGGGGGGGAGGGAAGAGATAAACCACAGAACTTATACGCATGTATGAATAACTGATGGACATGGACAACAAAGCTGGGGACAGGGTGGAGGAATGGGGAGGAGGGTGTCAATGGGGAAAAAAGGAGAAACATCTGTAACAAAAATAAATTAATAAAAAAATTAAATTAAAAAAAACAAAGAAAAATGTGACAGTATTTATAGGAATTCTCTCTTTCTCTCTCTCTCTCTTTTTTTTTTTTTTTTTTTGGTTAATCTTCACCCAAGGATATTTTTTCCATTAATTTTTAGAGAGAGTGGAAGGGAGAAAGGGCGAGGGAGGAGATGGAGAAAGAAACATCAATATGAGACACATCGACTGGCTGCCTCCTGCACAAGCCCTAACTGGGGATGGAACCTGCAACCCAGGTAAGTGCCCCTAACCAGAAATTGAACCCATGACCCTTTGGTGTGTTGGCCAATGCTCTAACCACTGAACAACACCAGACACAAAGAGAAATTCTCTTTTTTAAGAAAAAGTTGCCAATTAAAATAAAAAGGTTCAAATCATTAGTAATTGGACCACAGAATATCTGAAATACAACCTAAAAGACAGCACCGTGTGTTTAGTGCCTCTAGATTTACATGTACACTGAAAGGCAATTGTGCTAGTGAAATCATTCCAATTACAGTAAAACCTGGATATAACTAATTCAGGAGAAGGGGGTGTCTGTTAAAGTCGAAAGTGTGTTATATAATAAAGCAGGTTTTCCGCCTGGCCAGTGTGGCTCACTGGATTGAGCATCATCCCGTGGACTGGGAAGTCCCGGTTCAGTTCCCAGTCAGGGCACATGCCCGGGTTGTGGGCTCAATCTCCAGTGGGCCCCCCCACTGGAGGCGGCCGATCGATGTTTCTCTCGCACATCGGTATTTCTGTCTCTCTCTCCCTTCCTCTCTCTCCAAAAAAAAAAATCAATAAAATAAATAAAGTCTGTTTTCTGAATGGGTATGTTAAAAAATTGACAAATTATTCAATTTCACAGAAAAGTTTTCTATGCATTACTACATATTTTTATGTATTAGTCATTTTAAATTTTTACTGAGTAGGTCTAGTGAATGGGTGCATTCACTAGTCACCAAGAATAAACAAAGGCACATGGCTGGCGTGTGGCTTAGTGCACATCGGAACATTGGCAGCACCAGTTCAAACTGCTGCAGAAAATCACACCACACAAAAACAGAACCAATTACCGCTCTGGATGGGGTGTGATTACATGCTAATCATTCACAGAACATTGTTTACTAGTGGTGACTCTTGGATTTAAATATGTAGGCTATAGTTGTAGATATGTAATATTTATTTCTGTTGGCGAAATTACTACAGTGTTTTTTCCAACCTATGGCCTATTTGCTAAAACTTGTTAAAAATAACAGTGAAGCCCTGGCCGGTTTGGCTCAGTGGTTAGAGCATCAGCCCACAGACTGAGGAGTCTCGGGTTCGGTTCCTATGAAGGGCACATACCTTGGTTGCGGTTCGGTCTCTGGCCCTGGTCAGAGTCGTGTGGAAGGCAACCAGTCGATGTGTCTCTCTCACATCTATGTTTCTCTCTCTCTCCCTCCCTTCCACTCTATCTGAATATAAATGGAAAAAGATCCTTGGGTGATGATTAAAAATAATAATAATAAGCCCTGGCCGGCTTGGCTCAGCGGTTAGAGTGCCGGCCCGCGGACTGGAGAATCCCGGGTTTGGTTCCCGCTGAGGGCACGTACCTCGGTTGCAGTTTGTCCCCGGACCCGACTGGGGTCATGTGGGTGGCAGCCACTCGATGTGTCTCTCTCATGTCGATGTTTCTCTCTCTCTTCCTCCCTCTCTCCCTCCCGCTCTATCTGAAGATAAATGCAAAAATGTCCTTGGGTAAGGATAAAAATAATAATAATAATAATAATAATAATAATAATAATAATAATAAAAGTAAAAATAAAAGTAACAGTGAACCTGGGTTGCAGATTCGATCCCTGTTGGGGTCGTGCAGGATGCAACTGATCAACCAGTCTCTCTTGCATCATCTTTCTCTCTTTCTCTCTCTCTGCCCCCCTCCCTTCCACTGTCTCTTAAAAAGAAAAATATCTTCAGATGGGGATTAACAACAAAACAGTGAATAACAAAAAAAAACCTATTAATTTAATTATAAGCAAATCTTGATTATAAGCATTTTAAAATTAACAGGGTATTAATTTTCACATATGACATACGGAGTAGAAATTTTGTCCATTAAATCCAAAGTCTATTATATCAAGGTCCACAAAATCAAGAGTTTACTGTAATGCATATCTACATAATTTTTAATAAAGTCACTACATAAAATTAAACCACACAAAGTTACAATTAGCTACTGGTTAGGTTATTGTCACTAAGGCATCTGATTTAATGCTATTCTAACTTTAAAAGAAATATATGTGGTGTCCATTCCTAAATTATTTTCCATTCACCTTTATGACAATATTTAGAGACACTGGCATATTAATATTGCAAATCCACATTGCTTCTCTGACACGTTTGCTTTTCAGCTTCTTAAAGATTAATGAGACTTCACTTAAATGCATTTCTAGCCTGTCAGTCCTGATGCTTCAATGGCTTCATACAATTTCCCTTGGAATAAAATTTTAACAGAAGGCAGGTTTTTTTTTTTCCTTTATACCTATGGAGGAAGCTTAATTAGCATCCTCAAGTTATACACAATTTCCTAAAGAGACCAAATTTAACAGAGCTCAGAAATGTTTCTAAATTCAGCAACCAGCACAATTCCTATACCTTTCCTATGGCATCTATATAGCTTCCTTCTAGGATACACTATTTCATCACAGATTTAACTAACATACTTCCTTTCCTCTTTTATGCCTACAGATTTTTAACACAGAATGTTTTCTTCACTATTATTTTTATTGGTAAATGAATTAACTGAGCAGTGGATAAGAAATAATATGTAGCCACAAAAATGATGCAATAGAGAAATAACCTATGTTAATTATATAGCTTATCTATACATTAATAAAACTTCAAAGATTTTACATTCCCTACACCTAGGTACAGAGGTATGAAAATATAATTTAGTCAATAATATTTATCCCATACACATTCTATTGGTGCCTAGAATTATGATTGACTATGTGCTAGGTAGGCATTGGTTACTAACATGCATAATCTCATTTAATAATAACAACAAAATGATGCCTAACATTTAAATTGTGCTTACTGTGTTCCAGGTACTGATCTAAATACATTGCACATATTAATTTATTTAACCCTCACAGCAATATTATAAGGTAAGTACTATTATTTCAAATTCATAAATGAAGCTTTGAAATGTTAGTTTACTCACAGTGTGAGGAAATGATAGAGCTATAATTGAAATTTAGGTTAGAATATGAAGTTAAGTCAAGCTCTTACCCTCTAAGTGATACTTTCCACTTTCCTTGTATCACCCCACCTCGAACAACTCTTCAAGGACTCCCTTAGACCTAAAAGACAGACACTACAAATGTATGGTTCCTACAGAGGCACCACCTCACATACAATCTTATCTCCAACAACATTTATAAACTTCAGCTTGAGCTAAATCAACCTTGATTCTATTTCCCAAATCTGTCCTTCAGCTTTCCCATGCCGCTTTTCATGTGATTTACCCCTGCCTAAAACAGCCTCTACAATCTCCACTCTCAACAAAAGCTGCCCTGGTTCAAAGTTCCACCTCCTTCATGGGACATTACCTGACACAGCCAATCTTCAAACTCCGTTTGCATAAACTCTTTCAGAAATTACTGCAAGCTATCGCCATTTTAACTACTAATAACATACTGCCTCACAGTGCAATTTCAATGTTTTGGCATGCTCTCCTCCAAACGATAAATTGAAGGTCAGAATTATGTCTCAAAATCTGGTATCCACCTCAGTCCATAGCACAGTGTTATACATATAACAGGAGCTTGATAAATACTGTTGAACAGATGAATGTGTACTTTTATTCAGTGAGAGGCAGTGAGGCCAAGTGTTTCAACAAAGTACAGGCACTAGTGTCCGACAAACCAAAATTTTAATCTACCATTTGCTCCTGTTTGGCAAGTTGTCCTAAGTTTCTATCTTCATCTGTACAAACAAAAATAAAACCTGTTATCTCACTAGGTTGTTTTAAAATTTAAATGAGAGAAAAAAGATTACCTTCAAAGGATAGACACACTGACAGTTCTCAATATTTATGGAAGCTAGAAAACAGAGGATGGTGTCTTCGGCATACTGAAAGAAAATTGCCTGGCCAGTGTGAATCAGTGGTTAAGCATCGACCCATGCACCAAGAGGTCACTGGTTCGACCTGGTCAGGGCATGTGCCCAGGTTGTGGGCTTGATCCCCAGTTAGGGGCATTGATGGTTCTCTCTCATATTGATGTTTCTATCTCTTTCTCCCTCTCCCTTCCGCTCTCTCTAAAAATCAATAAAAGATTTTTTTTTTTAAGTGTCAGTACAGAATTCTAAACACAGGGACTATATCCTTCAGGAATGAATGCAAATAAAGGCACTTCCAGAGAAACAAAAACTGAGTTTGCCACCAGCAAATTGTACTATAAGAAGTTCTAAAGGATATTCTTCAATCAGAAAGAAAATTATCACAGATAAAAGATCAGAGATAAAGCTCTGGCCAGTATGGCTCAGTGGTTAGAGTGCCAGCCCATGGACCAGAGTCGTGGGTTCAATTCCTGTCAAAGGCACGTACCTCAGTTGCAGCTCGGTCTCTGGCCCTAGTCGGGGTTGTGCGGGAGGCAACCAGTCGATGTGTCTCTCTCACATCGATGTTTCTCTCTCTCTCTGGCTCTCTCTCTGTCTCCCCCTCCCCCTCTGTCTGAAGATAAATGTAAAAATATCCTCAGGTGAGGATTAAAAAAAAAAAAAGATCAGAGATACAGATAGGAAAAAAGCAAAGAGATTGGTAAATATATGGGTAAATCCAAATAAATATTAACAGTTATAACATTATATAAAATAACATATTAACTTATGGAGTTTAAATATATAAAATAAATTATACAACTATAACAACATATAAATTGAGATTAGGATAAAGGAAGTGTTCTAAGATGCATATATTGTCAGGATAAAGGGTAATGGTATTAATTTACAATAGACTCTAATAAGTCAAAGATGTATGATTGAATTTTCTCAGACTATTACCAAAGAACTAAAAAAGACTGTATAAATTCCAAAGTTACTAAGGGGGAAAAATGATTTATAAAAAAATACCCTCAGTACAATGTCACATCCTTTCAGGGTAGGAAACAGTAACCTTGCAAAGATGAAGAAACCAAAACTTAACAGGGTTAAGTGACTATTCCAAGTTGCAGAGCCAGTGGGCAGAGGCAGGTTTTGAAAGCAGGTCTGTCTAGTTCCAAAATTTGTTATTTCTGTGACGTCATCTTCTCGGTGGAAAAAGTAAAATGATCAAGTAACAATACAATAAAGAGGTAAGTTTTTAAAAATAGTGGAGAGAATAGGTTGGAGAAAGAAAATAAGGGAAAGAATTTTAGGAGGAGAGAAAAGAGTTGAGCTGGGAGAAGCCCTAGGTCTCCTGGGCCTGCCTGTGTTTCAAGTAAGAACCTTCATATTTACTATTCAAAAACAATGTACCTGGTGAGGCAATTTTCTGTTTGGCTGCAAAAACTATACACTATCAGTAATCGGAATTAGAGGAGACACAGCCATTTCATCAAAGGAAAGCTTCTGTTTTCAAATTGTTTTTACTAAAACAGCTTGTCTTTTCCACATATTTTTCTTCAAGAACACATGTACATCATTATTTTAACAAAAAGCATGTGTTTTAAAATGGGGGAAGAGCACAAGGCATAAGAATTATGTCAAAAATAAATAAATAAATAAACCTATATCAAGTCCTAAAGCGATTACAAAATCCTCTTTGCATAGCCCTGCCTTTCAGTCACAGAATATGGGTATAATAAGTGATCTTCCTGTAACCCAGTGGTTACACTGCTGATGGGAATGTAAAATGTCAATTTGGAAAACAGTTGATAGCTCTTCAAAATGTCAAACACAAGGTTACCATGGGACCCAGCAATTCTACTCTGGGGTATGTATCCGAAAGAATTGAAGACACACATTCACACAAAAACCTAAATATGAATGTTCATAGCAGCATATTTCATAATAGACAACAAGAGGAAACAACCCAAATGTCCATCAATTGATGGATAAACAAAATGTAGTACATGGCCATGCAATGGAATATTATTCAGTCATAAAGGAATGAAGTTCTGATACATGCTACAACATGGATGAACCTTGAAAACAATATAGTAAGCAAAAGAAGCCAGATGCAAATGGTCACACATTGCATAACTCCATTTATATTAAATGTCCAGAATAGGTAGATCCATAGAGACAGAAAACAGAATTAGTGGTTACCAGGAACTGAGGGGACGAAAAGAACAGTGAGCGACTGCTAAGGGGTATGGGGTTTCTTATGAATGATGAAAAAGCGATGGATTTAGATAGTGGTGATGGATGCACAACTTTGCAAACATACTAAAAACAACTGAGTTGTAGACTTAAGATGTTGAATTTTATGGTATGTGAATTATATCTCAAAACATAATAGAAGAGAGAACAAGAGGAAAGACATTAGAAACAGTTGAAGAGAGACAACTATTTCTAGAAGGTTTGCTACAAAGAAAGGCAAATAAATACAACAGTACCTGGCAGTGAAAGAGGGGTCAAGAGAAAGTATCTTTAAGGTGGGGGAAATAACTCATTTATATGCTGATGAATGATCCGAGAGAAAAAAATTGTGATGCATAAAAATTGGAGTGGGCAATTCTTAGAATAATAGCCTTGAGTAGTTGAGAGGGGGTGGTATCTAGTACACAAGTGAAGGACTGTCTTTGATAGACATGCAGATAGTAGATAACAGAAGGGCAGAATGCAAAGTGCTTCAGTTTTCTTAGTGAAGTAGGAAGCAAGGTCATCAGCTGAATGGGAGAGAAAGTGTTATGGGTTTACAGAAAAAGGGAGTGGTATAAAAGAACTGTCTAGGAGATTGATAGAGTGAATGGACTAGGTACTATGACTGCCTGGCAGCATTAAGGACCCACTTGAGTTCAAGGTCATGAATTTAAAGACAAGATCAGTTAGCACAGGTGTGGGAGTGTGTGTGCACATGCACGTGTTTTCCAGCTAAGTTCAGATGCTCCGGTATAAGTACAGAGTAGGAGAGTCAGATTTAACCAGAGTTGTAAATTTTGCCAAGTGAATATGATAAAGAAAAAAAGGCATGGGAGTTGAAAACATATGTGGAGGAGCCCTGGTCAGTTTGGCTCGGCGGTTAGAGCATCGGCCCGCAGACCAAAGAGTCATGGGTTCGATTTCGAGGTTGCAGTTCGGTCCCTAGCCCTGGTCAGGGTCGTGCGGGAAGCAACCAGTCAATGTGTCTCTCTCACATTGATGTTTCTCTCTCTCTCTCCTTCCCTCCCTCCCACTCCGTCTGAAAACAAGTGGAAAAATATCCTGGGGTGAGGATTTAAAAAAATAATAATAGAATATATGCGGAGGAGTTTGTAAAATGACTGACTAGGAATTTAAACAGGGTGAGAAAGGAAGTGAAAACATCAAGATAAAAGACAATGAAAAAGTGGTAAGATCAATGGATCTGAGGTCCATGGAAAACAAGATCACTAGAGGAGGAGAGTTCAAATAACCAGAGGCCAGTATGTTAGAAGAATCATCTATGTGTAAGCCATCCCTAAATGAACAAGCTCAAGAAATCATTCTAGTTTCTGAATAGCAAATGGATTCTTATAATTATCAAATAATTTTGCATTCAGCTGTCATTTACATGCCCTCCCCAACTAAAAATTGGCAAGTCCCATGAATTTTTATCTATTTATTTTACCTATTTTTATTTAGTAACTTACATAAATTTCCTAATATACTCCTGCGCATAATCCAAGTGCTAATAAATACGTATTGATAGATCAATGCAGTAAGGGAATGAAAAGACAAGTGAGCAATTGTCCTTTCTCCATCACATACATCTGAAACAATTTCTCACCATTTACAGCTGTCTGCCTTTCAGACTACAACGCACACACAATTAATTTACCAATCGTTGTGCTTCATATTTACTGTTCAAAAACACTGCAGCTGGTGAGGCAATTTTCTATGTTTGGCTGCAAAGATTATACACTATTAGTAACTGGAATTAGAGGAAACATAGCCACTTCATTGAAGGAAAGTTTGTTTTAACATTGTCTTCACTAAAACAGTTTTATCTTCTACACATTTTTCTTCAAGAACACAGGTACATCATTATTTTAACAAAAAAGCATACTTTTTAAAAAATGTCAGGTACTAATGGGAAAAAGCACAAGGCATAAGAATTATGTAAAAAATAAATAAATAAATAAACCTATATTGAGTTCTAAAGCAATTACAAAATCCTCTGCAAAACCCACTGTTACTGAACATAGGTAATAAGTGATCCTCCTATAATCCAGTGGTTACATCTCTGGGCATAAGATTAAGAAACACAGGGACGTTTTTAAGCTAGATGCTGTGTCCTAGCACCCCCAGAAACCAATTTAATTGGTCTGGGGTGGGATCTAGGTTATTGGTATTTTTTAAAACTCTCCAAGATTCTAACATACAGCCATGTTTGAGAACTACAGACCTAATCAAATCCTTTCCCCTATATCAGCATCCCATACATCTCTCCTGTACTTCAGATTTCATATCCAACTGCCTTCCACACATCTCCATCTGGAGGGTTGCATGGACACCCCTAATGCAAATGTCCAATCCTAAAGTCGGCATCTTTTTCCCAAATGCATTTTCTCGTGTTTTTCTTCAACATTTTAGATTGTAAAATATAACTTACAGAAAAATGCACAAAACATATAATAAGCACAATTTAATAGTCCTAAAAAAAAAAAAAAAAAAAAAAAACAAGTGTCCTTGCAGGTAACAGCCAGATCAAGAAGTATAACACTAATTAGCACTTCAGTCTCCTATTATTTCCTATTTTGACTGGTATCCCAATTCACCTAGTCACCCAGGTCAGAAGATCAGGAGGTATCGACTTAAGATTTCCCATTCTCCCCCTAAATCCAGTAAATCCCAAGTACTGAGGATTTTACTGCCAAAATATTTTCCCTCTTCTTTTTTGCTGCCATTTTCTTAGTCCAGGATCTCAATAGGATGAAACTGCCTCCAGTTCATCCAATGAAATTACTTATTTTTTTTAACTTATCTTTATTGTTGAATGTATTACAGATGTCCCCCCTTTGTCCCCCTCCTCCCCACTTTTGCCCCCCTTCTCCCTTCCCTACACTACTGTCTGTGTCCACTGATTATGCATATAAGTTCTTTGGTTTATCTCTTCCCGCTCCCCCCTTTGAGGCCCATGAGTCTAACCACCACTTTGTACTTCTTAATCCCTTCACCTTTTTTCGCCCATACCCACAGACCCTCTCCCATCTGTCAACCAACAAAAAGTTCTCTGCATCTATGAATCTGTTCCTGTTTTGCTTGTTCATTTTGTTTGTAGATTCAATCACTGACAGATATGTATTTATTACCATTTTATTATTCATATTTTTTATCTTTTTCAAGAAGATCTTTCAACATTTCATATACTGATTTGTGGTGATGAACTCCTTTAGCTTTTTCTTGTCTGGGAAACTCTTTATGTCCATCAACTCTAAATGATAGCTTTGAAGTATAGAGTAATCTTGGTAGTAGGTCCTTGCTTTTCATCATTTTGAATATTTCTTGCCACTCCCTTCTGGCCTGGAAAGTTTCTTTTGAGAAGTCAGCTGATAGTCTTATGGGAGCTCCCTTGTAGGTAACTAACTGTTTTTCTCTTGCTGCTTTTAAGATTCTCTCTTTGGCCCTGGCCGGTTTGGCTCAGCGGTTAGAGCGTCGGCCTGCGGTCCAGAGAGACCCAGGTTCGGTTCCCGCTAAGGGCATGTACTTCGGTTGCAGTTTGTCCCCAGCCCTGGTTGGTCGTGTGGGTGGCAGCCACTCGATGTGTCCCTTTCACGTCGATGTTTCTCTCTCTCTCTTCCTCTCTCTCCCTCCCACTCTATCTGAACAAAAAATGAAAAAATGTCCTCGGGTGAGGATAAAAATAAATAAATAAAACAAGTTTAAAAAAAAAAAAAAAAGATTCTCTCTTTGTCTTTAACCTTTTGCATTTTGATTATGATGTGTGTTGGTGTGGGCCCCTTGGGGTTCATCTTGTTTGGGACACTCTGTGCTTCCTGGACTTGTATGGCTGTTTCCTTCACCAAGTTAGGGAAGTTTTCTGTCATTATTTTTTCAAATAGGTTTTCAATTTCTTGCTCTCTCACTTCTCCTTCTGGCACCCCCATGATGCAAATGTTGGTACGTTTGAAGTTATCCCGGAGGCCCTTTACACTATCCTCATTTTTTTGCATTCTTTTTTCTTTTTGTTGTTCTGATTGGGTGTTTTTTGCTTCCTTATATTCCAAATTGACTGTTTTGCTTCTTGACTTCACATACTCTACTACTGATTCTCTGTAAATTATTCTTTATTTCAGTTAGTGCTTCCTTCATTTCTGACTGGTCTTTTTTTATGCTCTTGAGGTCCTCACCAAGTTCACTGAGCATCCTTATACCCAGTGTTTTGAACTATGCATCTGTTAGATTGCTTTTCTCCGTTTCATTTAGTTCTTTTCCTGGAATTTTGCTCTGTTCTTTCATTTGAGACATGTTTCTTTGTCTCATCATTTTGGCTGCCTCCTTGTGTTTGTTTTTATGTATTAGATTGAGTTGCTATGTCTCCAAGGCTTCGCAGGGTGGTCTATTGTAGTAGGTGTCCTATAAGGTCCAGTGGCACAGCCTCCTTGATCACCCCAGCTGGGCCCTCGAGGTGCATCCCTAGTGTGGACTGCACACCCTCTTCTGTTGTAATTGAGTCTTGACTGCAAAGCCAAGCTGTGAACCAAGGCTGGCTGCTTCTAGGGCCAGGCCTGGGGCCACTTAGCTAGAGGTAAGGGGCTCACTGGGGCCAGACACTATTTGTTTGGGAGAATTTAGGAAAATCTGAAGCAGGAGCCAAGACAGGCCAATCTTATGATAAAGCCACTGATAACAGCTTGGGTGGGCCTGAAAGTTGGGTGGGGCAGGGCCTCAGGGAATCACCAGGGTGGAGCAAACAGTGTGAGCCAGGTTGCTGGAGTCCCAGATATGGCACCTGGCTGCCTGCCCCCTGGGGAAGGGGTCACCAAAGGAACAGCAGCCTTCACCACCATGTCTGTCTGGGAGAAAGCTGCCTCTCCAGCTCTCACCCTGATGCCAAACTCAGTTCTTTCCTGTATGTCTCTGGTTTCTTTCAAGCTGCCTCCCCCACGGTGGAGCCTAGAGGGAGCGAGTCTGAGTAAGTCGGTTTGAGGGCTCTTTAAGAGGAACTGCCTAAAATTCCGGCGGACTCAGCCTCCCTCAGCCTCAATTCCCACTTGTTTTTTCAGCCAGAGGTTATGGGGACTTCTCTTCCTGACACCAGAACCCTGAGCTGGGGGGCCTGGTGTGGGATAGAAATCCCTCACTCCTCAGGGAGGACCTTCACAACCAAGGTATCCCTCCTGACTTTTATCCGCCACACGTGGGTGTGGGACCAGCTCCCCCCATCCTACCAGTCTCAATGTGGCTTCTTCTTTAATTTCGTCATTGTAGGACTTCCATTCAGCTAGATTTCAGATGGTTCTGAATGATGATTGTTGAGCAGTTTAGTTGTAATTTGGATGTGGTTGTGGCAGAGGTGAGTAGCACGTTTACCTACACCGCCATCTTGACCAGAAGTCCCCTGACATGACTTAAGGAAACATCTGATTGTCACCTACTCTTTCTGGCTTCCCATATCTTAGCAAGGTAAGGTTCTCCATGAACCAGCCCTGATATCTATTTGTCTATCTCTCTCTCTCTCCCCCCCCCGCCTCCCCCGAAACAAACCTGACCCACTTTAAAAATTACACAAATGTACTAACGTACTTATAATTACCTGAAAACTTTATGCCATTTACTATCTTTCTATTGCTGCTCTTCTGTAAAGCATATCCTTCTTTACCACTGCTGTACTTGAATTTATCTTTCAAAACCCAACTCAGCCATCAATTTCTCTAGGAAGCTGTGCCTAACCCCACTTTACCCCTTAACTGTGCTTCATTCCCCCTCCATGCTATTCCTATTCTTGTCCATAGAATTATTTAGCACACTTGTAACTAGAAACATTTTTCAGTGTCAGCCTCACTTACAATAGCCCCACACTTGCTCTAGGAACTGTCTCTTCTATCCCCCTTATTTTGCTCCTTCCACAAAAATAGGTTTCCAACATGAGATATGTACTTCAAAACCCTGTCCTCAAGCATAGCTGGACCAGGGCTGGGCCAATCAGATTCCACCTCCTAGGAATTTGGATCAACATTAGAAAATTCATGTCAGAGTGCCTGAGAACTGTTAGTTTTAAAAGCAAGGCTGGGGGGGTGGGGCACATTCTACCATATGTACTAAAAAGAGGAGAAAGCAGATCTTCAGAGAAAAGAAGAAACAGATGGGCAGAATGAAAGAGGTAAGAGGAGACAGTCCTGTGGGCCTTCCTTCCAGTTCTTGGTTCCAGTCCCTTCCTAAAGCCCCTCTGAATTCCTGTCCTTGAGTTCTGAAAGCAAGTCCTGTATCTTTAGATACTGCTGGTTCCTGTTATTTGCGATTAAAAGGTCCAAGTACAATACTGAATTTACTTTCTTACACATATATCTATCTATTTATCCTATTGGCACCATGAAGGCAGAAGCTGTGTCTTCATCTATCTGTCAGACTAACACATACCCTGGAAAATGTGAACTGCTCAATTAATGACTGCCATCCATTACACACTTTTTAAATTTTTTTTTTATTGATTTTAGAGGGAGAGAGAGATAGAAACATCAATGAGAGAGAAACATCGGTTGGTGACCTCCTGGTGCACAGGACAATAAATCCACTGAGCCACACTGGCTGGGTCATGCCAAACTTTTTATTTATTTTTAATCCTCACCGAGGATATTTTTCCATTTTTATTTTTTCAGATAGAATGGGAGGGAGGGAGGGAGAGAGAGAAACATCAGTGTGAGAGAGACACATCAACTGGTTGCTTCCCACACCACCCCAACCAGGGCCGGGGACCAAACCGCAACCAAGGTACATGCCCTTCACCAGAATCGAACCTGCGACTCTTCTGTCTTCGAGCCAACGCTCTAACCACTGAGCCAAACCAGCCAGGCCTGAGCCAAACTGGCCAGGGTCAAACTTTTTATTTTTTTTATTTATATATTTTTTTATTCTCAACGGAGGACATTTTTCCATTTTTGTTCAGATAGAGTGGGAGGGAGAGAGGAAGAGAGAGAGAGAGAGAGAGAGAGAGAGAGAGAGAGAGAGAGAGAGAAACATTGACGTGAAAGGGACACATCCAGTGGCTGTCTCCTGCACAACCCCAACCAGGGCCGGGACAAATCGCAACCAAAGTATGTGCCCTTGACAGGAATCGAACCCATGACTCATTGGTCTGCGGGCTGATGCTCTAACCGCTGAGCCAAACTGGCCAGGGCCAGAGTCAAACTTTTTAAAAAGTATAAACAAGTATTGAATTCCAGCTAATTGTATGCATGTCAAAGTGTTTAGGAGAAACTAAAGATGTCTGCAACTTATTTTGAAATACATCAAAAATAAGATGGATTGATAGACAAATAGTGGGATGAATAGATGGACAGATATGTAATAAAGCAAATAATAATTGTTTAAGTTGAACTACTTGTAGAATATATGTGTTTGCAATACAATTCAACTTTTTTGCATGTTTAAACTTTTTAATAATAAAATGCTTAGAGAATATAACAGCAATTGCACTGACTTATATGGAAAAAGTCCATATACAACATACTCATTAATTAATTTTATTGCCCTCTGCCTTAAAATGGAAATTCAAAGGACTTCAATAGAAAGATAGGTACCTAGGTGATTTCCTTTCACTGATTAGGTTTTCAAAGTGTTTCATCTATCTTACCAGTTCATAAGCCTGTTTCATAATGACAGCAGTGAGATACAATTAAAATGTAAAACTAAATACTTTCAATTTCATGCCTCCTTTAAAACTAGTTTAGTTAGAATTATTCAGTCATGTTTTCTATTATCAAGACCATGCATCAAGACAAAAGAAAAAGTGCTGGCATCTATCTAGTTAACCTTCCCTTAACAAGTCAGAAAAACACATCAGGAGAATAAGAATTGGGAGATAAGAATCACAGAATCACAGACTGCTAAAACTGGTCAAAAAACTACAAGATCCTTATTTCTCAAAAGAGAAAACGAAGACTCAAAAAGTTGAAGTATCTTGCCCAAGGTCACCAAACAACTATTAGCAAAGCTCACACTCCAACCCTGACTCATGACTGAAAGTGCCCAGTGCTCTTTCCATCCTCCTTTGTAGTCTTGAATACAAGAATCACATTATGACCAAGGTTCAAATGACATACCTTATAATTTATTGTAACTGAACTTCATTAAATGAGCTGAAAGTTCCGTTCATTGTTTTAGGCAAATAAAAAGTGATAAACAGAATTTTAGCAGGACACTTGCCTGCATCTCTTGTCTGTGGTAGAGGCCAAAACTTACAAATACTCTTTCAAAAAGTGAATAACAAAGGTGCAGAAGTTGGAGAATAAACCTTTTTATTTCTAATTCAGTCTATTTTTTAATTCTGAGTGTATATGATAAAATAATGGATTACAGAAGATATACATAACTGTATTTATTCCTACAAGGCATTCAAAGAATGCCAGTCTGTGTTTTATAAAGACCTCAATTAGGCTCTAGTGAATTTATCATGTAGACACTGTATTTCCATTGATATCCTGTCATACAACGGAAACACTAAGAAAAGACTGGATCACTTAAGGTACAACTTCAGGGAAACACAGTTATCCCAGAGAACTATATATAGATCACAAACCAGATACAAACAGAATGGTATTTCTTTGTGTCCCTTTCATGGCAAAAGTAAAGCTGTGAGGAATGTTGGAAGGTTAGTTTGCTATACTGAACATAAATTTAAACCATGCTACTTCTATCTACTAAAATTCAGTTGTACTATAGTCATCTCTTCTGAAATAATTTAGGAATAGAGTGCCCAACAAGATAGGGTTTCAAGAAAATAAATAAATAAGTCAATCAGAATGAGCTTGCTGCCTTTGCTATATTAAAATGGGAATGTGAAGTCTCCACTTTACTTTCTGATTAATAATCCATCTGTACAAATACTTAACATTCTGCCACAGTCCACAGCTTCCAATCTTACATCAGATTTACCCAAAATTCTGCTGCTCCATGAAGAACATTTCAACACTGATTAAATACTCAAATACTAAAGAATGGCACCTTACTTCCTGGTGTATCAGCAAGGTCTTGAGGTTGCTAAATGCCTATATAAAAGTAAGCCACATACTGATGTGGAAAACCAGCTCTAGACTATTACGCACTGTATTTGGGGGTTTTAGCCAATGAATTTCAGGGCTCTAATTCAACAGGTAGGGTTAATTAACTAATACAATGGCCAACCCCACACAAGGTGATGAGTGCAACTATAAAATCCCTAACAGGAACCTAATAGCTTCCAGTGCTCTCACACAGGATAACACATAAAAGATAAAATAAAACTCCAAAAATGACAGTTTCTCAGAAAGACATTATCTGAGAAGACTGTAAAGCATAGTGAGTAAGAAAATAGGTCCTAAAATCAGACTGCTTGGGTTCAAATCCCTGATCCGCCACTTTCTAAATGTGTAATCTTGGAATAGGAAATTAACCTCCGTCTCACAAGTAAAGTGGGAATAAAAGCAGTACTCACCTCATTGAGTTGTTGTGACATTTAAATGGAAAAATTCCATGTTTTAAAGCTGCTTAGCAGAGTGCATGGCACAAGAGTACTCGGTAAAGTTTAACTTTTACTATTAAAATTATAAAACTCATCATAATACTGCACAATTTCATTGAGCTATATCAATAAGGAAGGCTACTAGAATGCTTTGAACCACCTAGCTGGCGGTGCAAAGTATTCTAGTAGATATGCAATTAAATCAGATTCCCTTAAAGGAAAATGAAAAACATCTAACTTCCAGTAACCAAGGAAGACAGCTGCAGAAAAGCAGCATGACCTAGGGTCTGGCTATTTACAAACCATTACAGTGACCAAGAGAAAAGAGTGCATTGTACTAAGATAACCCAATTTCAGCACAGGCTGTACAGGAACTCTTATGGCATTGTTTTCCAAAACAAAAAGTCATCCTAGCATCCCACATATGCACATGAATTTATAAACAGTTGAGATCCAAATAATCTAAAGATGTGAAGGGAGACTAACCAAGGACATTTCAGAAAACTGCTCTGCCTTTCTAACAATAAATCTTACAACATAAAATAGAGGGAGCTTTGTTATTTGTACACATAAAAGAGAAAACCCATAACGGACATTAAACCTAGGTATATCATAAAAACAATTCCATATTTTTAGAAAAGACACTCTAAAAATAAATTCTATACTATAATGCCATCTGGAGAGCAGGTACAATTACAAGAAATTGTACAGGGAAAAAGATAAATCCAATTATAACATTATTAAAGTTCAGATTGAGAATCTTTAAGTGTAATTAATAATTTCCCCAGTAGTGGCAGTAATGTTTATGCTTTGCTACCACTAAAATTAACAATACATAAAAAAAAATAAAACAAAAAATAAAAGTTCTCTCAGTATGGAATGTCTAACCTGCCCTACCTGTCCATCCAAATCTTACCTCTCTTTCCTGGGCCACATTTAGTTTCATTGCCACAATGAGGCCCAACAAAGATGACTTCCCCAACCTCTTTATTTGTACCTGTACCACTAGGGCACAGAATGCTTTGTATTCATTTGAGTGGGACTAATCACTGAAAGCAAAATTCCCGCAGGGCAGAGACTGTCATCTCCTTTTGCTATATTATTCTTACAGCTGGAGCAAAGTAATAATAATCACCTACAATTTACTGAATGCCTCACACTGAGCGAGGCAGTATAGATAAGAATTTAGGAAGCAAGTTTAAAAAAGAGCATCTATGAACCAGCCACCCAACACAAGAACTAGTATATTAATTACCATTAGAAATGAAGCAGTCTTCATCTTCACGGCAACCCTGGGTTGTTACAAAGCTATTAAGTGATAGAGCCCACATTCAAACCAGCTCTTCTCACTGAAAAGCTGATTTTCTTTCCACCATACCTTATTCTATTACCTGGACTAGCTCTTCTCCTCTGCCTAAAGTCCTATCTATTCTTCAAGCCTCAACTCCTTCAAGAAATCCTCTCCAACTGCCATAGTATACACTTTATTATTCTTTACTTCTCTTTTTACCAAAGTTCAAGGAAAGCAAGGTCTATTTTTTTACACTTCTTTTGTCATCTTCTCTAATTTTAGCATTATGCTAGATAGACCCAGAGTAGTTTACTCAATTGCTTTAAATTCAATGGAATCTCAGTTCTCAAACTTTCATTCCAGAAAGCTGTTTGAGAAGCGATTTGTTCGAAAACCAAATCATTTTGCCCATTAAAAATAATGTAAATTGAATTATGGAATCCATTCCAGACCCCCAAATGATTCCATTTTAACCTTTCTCGTATATAGTATGTGTCTAAGCTCTACCGTTGTTCTCACAATTTTCCTTTTCAGTTTGCTGCTATCACTAACCTTCTTAGGATCCATGGTGACTTACTATACGTATTTAATAATAATAATAATAATAATAATAATAATAATAATAATAATAAGCAGTAACAAAAGCAAAAGACAAAAATATTCACAGCACAATTTCTTGAGATGTTAACGCGAGGCTTAGCGGTAAACTGATTCATTCATGCATTCTCTCCTTTGTCACCTGAGAGATGTGTGACTGATCACACAGGTACCAGCATATGAAAGGGTTACTGGGTCGAGAACTGAAGTTTCATTCGACAACTGAGAAATTTTTTCCATGAACACAACTGTTCAAGATGGGAGATGTCTGAGAACAAGATTTGGCTGTATAATCAATTTTCTTAATGAAACCATTACACTGTTACAAAAATTCTAAGTATTGCTTGCCCACCACACCGAATGAAATCTAGGGGAACTGCATTTTCTTTAATATTCTCAAGTTTATGAATTCAAGGGGGCAAACTAAAAAGAAACAGGCACTAATGGCTAAACCTTCTTAGTCTTTTCTGGCTCTGCCTCCACTTCTTCCAGATCTCATAAAACTCCAGTGCTCCAAGACTCTGTCTTAGGCCCCCTTGTTTTTCATCACACTTTATCCCAGTTTCATGACTCTAAATAATGTCTATATACACATCACCATACTGTATCTACAATCCTGTTCTCTACCTGGACTCCAGATTGTCTAGCCAATTAATGGCTGCCATCAATGAAAACAAATGATCAAAACAGAACTATAAACTGTCTCCCCAAAATCTACTCCTCTCCCAAGTCTTACCCATTTCACTGAACACCAATAACCATCCACCCAAGCTCTAAAAGGAAAAAATTCAGCCCTGACATACAGATTGTCAACATATCATATTAACTCTACCTCTAAAATATATCCTGAATTCTTTCCTAGCATTGTCTTTCACCTGAAATGAAATAGCCTCCTAATTCATCTTCCTCTTTTATTCTGACCCATAGGTACAATCCTTTCTCCGTACAACAACTGAGCCATCATTTAAAACATCAAACCTTTTCACCCCCTATTCAAAATCATCCCATGGCTTCTCATCATCCTCAGAATAAAAATCATACTCCTCACCCTGGTTTATGAAGTCCCAGCTGATCAGAACCCCCACCTACTCAGTGAACTCCCCTGTACCTATCTATATCTATCTATCTCTTCATCTATCTATCCTTCCCTTCTTCCCTCTCATTACACTCCAATCACTGGGTCCTCCTTTTCCTTCCTTCACATACCTCTTGTTTCCTTGCACTGTACCACTGTACTCGCTATTTTCTCTGACTAGAACAGTCTTCTCCCTTTTTCTTCCTAAGACTCTTTCTTAACATACAGATCTAACCACAAATAAGATCTCAATCAAGTAGCCACTCCATCACTCTATTTTTAAATAAAGGTATCTGTTTTTTAGAGAATATGTTTTTATTAATTTTTAGAGAGAGAGGAAGGGAGAGAGAGAAAAATATCAATGTGAGAGAGAAACATCAATTGGTTGCCTCCTGCATACATCCCCACCGGGGATTGAGCCTGCACTTGGACATGTGCCCTCATCAAGAACTGAACTGGAAACCTTTCAGTGCACGGGACAATGCTCAACCAACTGAGCCACACCGGCAAGGACTATCACTCTCCTATTTTAATACCCACCTATTTTAATTCTCTACATACCACTTAACTGATATATTTGACTATTTACCTTTTCCGCACAGAAACATAAGGTCAATGATAGTAGGGACATTGCCTATCTTATTTACCATTGTATTCCAGTGACTAAAATAGTGCCTGGCCCACAAAAGACACAGGATATTAAATGAATACATTTATGAATAAATGAACAATTGCTTCCATTTCCATTGCTCTCGTAATGGTGATTTTTAGCACCAAAAAGGGGGGAAAGTTAAAGTTGACATTTTGCTAGTTATAAACAAATGTCTCTCCAATTTAAGTACTTTGAGTACTTTCTCTACAAAACTATTTCTCTCTAGTCTCATTCCAAGCTATTAAAATCCAATGGTAGAGATGTGCCATGGTAAAGCTGTCGATTCTCCCCAATTTGTTCTATCAATTTAATAACATTCCTATCAACACCTAGAATTGCTAACACAATTTTGAAAAAAAGAAAAGGGAGGAATCATTCCACCCAATTTAAAGACTTCTTGTGTAGCTACAGTAATCAAGATTGTGTGGGCCCTGGCCGGTTTGGCTCAGCGGTTAGAGCGTCGGCCTGCGGTACAGAGAGACCCGGGTTCGGTTCCCACTAAGGGCATGTACTTCAGTTGCGGTTTGTCCCTGGCCCTGGTTGGTCGTGCGGGTGGCAGCCACTCGATGTGTCCCTTTCACGTCGATGTTTCTTTTTCTCTCTCTCTTCCTCTCTCTCCCTCCCACTCTATCTGAACAAAAAATGAAAAAAATGTCCTCAGGTGAGGATAAAAAAAAAAAAAAAAAAAGATTGTGTGGTATTGGCAGAATAGATACATAGATCAATGGAACAAAATACAGAATCCAGAAATAGACCCACATAAACATGCCCAACTGGGTTTTGACAAAGGTGCAAAAGCAATTCAATGGAGGAAGGATACCCTTTTAAGCAAATGATGTTGGAGAAACTAAACAGCCACAGGCCCAAAAATAAGAAAGAACTTTGATCTAAACTTCATACTTTATACAAGAAAACTATTTCAAAGGAGATCACAGACTTAAATGTAAAACTATAAAAACTTTTAGGGAAAAATATCATAGGAGAAAATCTTTACGACACTGATAAGTCAAGAGTTCTTAGACACCAAAAGCAAGATTCACAAAAGGAAAACCTAATAAATTGGACCTCATCAAAATGAAAAACTTTTCTATGAAAGACCCAGTTAAGGGTCTTTTACTGTATACATGATCTGAACTCTGTAATATCTGTTCTATAAACCTAAAACTGCTCTAAGTAATAGTCTATTAATTTTTCTTAAAATAACAGTGATAAAAGCAAATACTGGTGAAGATGAGGAGAAACTGAGCCACTCATACATGGCTAGTGTGAATGTAAAATGCTACAGCCTCTCTGAAAAAGTACAGTAGTGTCTTACAAAACTAAAAATGCATTTACCATACAACCCAGCAGATGCCCTGTTGGGCATTAATCCCAGAGAAATGAAAATTTATAACAACATGAAAGACTATATATATGAATGTTTACATCAGCTTTATTGCTGATAGCTAAAAATTGGAAACAATCCAAATTGATGATTAAAGAAACAGTCACTTAACCTGCCTGCCATGAAATACTGAAATACTACTCAGTTATAAAGAAGAACTATTTTTTTTAATGTTTTTATTTATTTTTTAGAGAGAGGGAGAGAAAGATAGAAACATCAATGTGAGAAGAGAAACATGAATCGGCTGCCTCCTGCACGCCCCCTACTGGGGATCGAGCCCACAACCCGGGCATGTGCCCTGACAGGGAATCGAACCAGGACCTCTCAGTCCATGGGACGAACACTCAATCCAGAACCACACCGGCTGGGCAAGAAGAACAAAGTATTGATACATGCAACAACTTAGATGGATGGATCTCAGTGGAATTATGCTAAGTGAAAAGGGCCAATCTTAAAAGTTTCCATACTGTATGATTCCATTTATGTAACATTCTTGAAGTGACAAAATTATACAAATGGATTATTATTGAAGCTGAATGCTAGGTTCATCTTATCTGTGAAACTTCTATAAATATAAAAATGGAACTATTAATCTGGCTTTCTAAAATCTTTCAAGCAAAATGATTACCATATTCTATTTAAGATTTAACCTAAAATCAAAAGAAAGGATTTAAAATAATCTCATGACTTCCACTAATTTAAGTACCTATACACAAACCATGAGAACAAGAACATGAAGCATTTCAAATAAATGCTCTTTTCCACCTGCATGTGAAAAAGCCGCAGCGGCAGCATAAGAAACTGATTTAAAACTAAATGTCATGCGGGAACACTAAACACACCCAAACAAACCCACATACCACATAATTCAACATATCCAGGCAGCAGTGGTTAAGGAATGGAATAGCATGGATACTGCAAGGATTTGGCAGATTGACTGATGGAGAGAGATTCACATTTCCTTTGCCTTTAGCAGTGCCTGTTACATTACCAAAATAGTTTTTGGTTTTAGGTTTGTTTGGGGGAGAGGTGGGTGATCACACTGTACAAAATGTTAATTTAAAATAGAGTCTAAGCCCAGGAAAATTAAGTAAAAAAAACAAGAACACTATAACATAACACAACTCGACAGTTGTATGTTGCTTTAAACATTAAAGTGATAAGGTCATTTTTAAATATGTGTAATCTTTTTACAAGTTCAGAAGAACCACAAATTATGGAGCTACAAACCACCAGCTATTCAAAAGAAAATTGTAGCTTATAAAATATTGGCCGACTGCCAGTACAAATGAATTTTTTCTTTAAACAAGCTTCGCAAGCCACAATACTCTTTCAAAAGACTATAACCATATTATTCAATCAAAGAGCGATGTATTAGACAGCAAAGGTAAGTCAATTCTTGACCTAAAACAAGCTGTAAAAGCCCACAAACTATTCCTCACCAATATAGTAAAATCTCACCTTGGAAAAAAAGATCTGGAAATTTTAATTACTATTTTACCATAATTTCATCAAAGAATTAATTATATTAAATGCAGCAATAACAATAATAAAAAACAAGCTTTGAAATCCAAATACCAGTAAATACATTTAAAGGGGGAGAACAGCCCCACCGGTGTGGCTCATTGATTGAGCATCGACCCATACACCAAGAAGTCACCAGTTCGATTCCTGGTCAGGGCACATGCCCAGGTTATGGGCCTGATCCCCAGTAGGGGGCATGCAGAAGGCACCCAGTCAATGTTCTCTCTCATCAATGTTTCTATCTATCTCGCCCTCTCCCTTCCTCTCTAATATCAATAAAGAAAAAAATATTTTTTTTTAAAAGGGGGGGAGAATAACCACGACCCAATCCACACCCTCAACACACACACAAAAGGCTATCTTTGAAAAATGGCAAAAATCCTCACTACAATCAAAACAATATTTCCTTTAACTTACTGCCCAAATGAAAAGGTAAAATAAGACACTCTGGAGACAGACAAGGGTTCAAATCCCAGCTACAACTTCTTAGCTAGTAAGTAGTTTGAACAACTTAGTATTCCAGGTCTCACTTTTCTCATTTCACCTATTTAAAACTCATTCTACCCAGCACTATATGTCACATTTGTTACCGAGAACACTGCATCAGTTATCTTCTCATGAAATTGTTTTAACTCTCCAGCCAGTCTACAAACTACTGAAGAGAAAGAATCTTTTTTCCTAATGTATATCTTTAGTAGCATCTTAATACAATGTCTCATATATAAAAAGCACTGATATTCAATGACCAATTCACTGATGTTCAAAATTAGGCCACTTTTTATTCAAGGAATAAGATCGTCTCTAAGACTTAGGCTTGTACAACAATCCATCCATTATAATTTCCAGATTATACATTATTAAAGCTGCAGTTTGCAAACCTGGTCACTACCTTCAGTTTACCCATTTGTCTAACTCCACGGTTCTCTGGACTCCTGGAGGTCTTTTCACAGTAGTACTTAGACATTATATGCCTTTTTAATTCTCAATTCTCTCACAAGTGTAGAGTTTTCCAGAGGATACATAATGTGTGGAGTATTATGTAATGAAATGTGTCACATTTGGAAGCTCGACATAATTCAGTGAACCAACATTTTCCAAATGACCAACGTATGATGTTATTCATGTATGCATAAAAGGTTCATTCAAAATGTAACAGACCAATGGATTTTAATGTAACAGAATAGAAAAAGTTTACTAATCTGGTTTCAGATTCCATTAAGAAATTACCAGTTGTCAAGTTGTGGTATAGTATCAAAGAAAAATACCCACAATTATGTGAAAAAGCTATTAAAATACTCCTCCTCTTTTCCAACTTCAAATGCGTGTGAAGCCAAATTTTCTTTATGTACTTCAACCAGAACAACATACCACAACAGACTAAATGCAGAAGTAGCTTTCAGAAACCCAGCTGTCTTCTATTAAGCTACACATTAATGAGATTTGCGAAAATGTAAAGCAATGCCCACTCTTCTAAATTTTTTTGTTTTGGAAAACAGCTTTTTTTCATTAAAAAGAAATTATTTTGGAGAAGTGAGGGAAATAGATGGTGGTCAAAGGTTACAAAGTTATAGTTATATAGGATGAATAAGTCTAGAGATCTATTATAAAGCATGATGACTAATTAATAATACTGTACTGGACACTAGAAATTTGTTGAGAGTAGATTTCATGTACTCTTGCCACACACACACAAAAAAAGTACTATATGAGATATGGATATGTTAATTAGCTCAGCTGTAGTAATCATTTCACTAGGTATGTTTTTATCAAAACAGCATGTTGTACACCTTAAATATATACAATTTTTAATTTTTAAAGTCACCAAAAAACATTTGTAATAAGCGAGAGAGAATATTTTAACTGCATAGAAAGAGTTCTGGAAAAATACATGCTAAAGTCTTGATTGCAGAGATTAACATGTATATATGAAAAAAATGAGATAATTTCATTTTACTTTGATTCTATATTATTTCAATTTACATGTATTACTTTTGTAATTTGAAACAAAAATTTAAAAACCTAAAATCTTAAAATATATATTTATATATGTATTCAATCTGTGTTAATACACAAGTTATTTTTTAAATGAATTACAGTAATATATAAACTTTTATCAGATATAATTTCTAATAATAAATATCAACAGATATAACTTACATAAATAAGAGATCTTTGGGGTCCTCAATAATTTTTAAGAGTGTAAAGGAGTCCTGAGTTTAAAAGTTTGAGAACTGCTGGCCTAACTAAATGTAGGTTGATTTTGGTGTTCCACATACTAGGTCCATTTCACTTAAGGAATGCAGAAATTTCCCAGGAAAGACCCATGCCAACACTGTACAAGTTGGAGCAGTATTCACTAAGCTCTTGACAAACACTTTGCACTCTTTTTGCAGTAAGCAGTCCTCCTATAATGAACAACTACTTAAGAGTTTTCAGTGAAAGGATTTGGCAAAAATATCAACCATTCTCATTGATTCCCATTTCATAAAGAATAATCACTTAGCCATACGACCTATTTTAAGTAATCAAGAAAAACAGTACAACATAACAGACAGCACTTACTGAGCTCACAGCATATGTCGGGCACTGTGCTTTCCTACATTATCTCATAATCCTCACAACCCTGCAAACAAAGTATAACAGCAAGAAACTCAGATGTACTTGCTAAAAGTCATACAGATAATAAATGGTGGAATCAGGAGTCAAAATCAGGACTATGTGACTCCAAAGTCTAGTGCTCTCTCCACTCCATCAGGCTACCTTCACAACACTAGACTGGAAATCAGACCTGTCACATACTATCTGTGTCCTTGAGCAAGTCACAACTTCTTTCAGCCAGTTTTCTCATCTACAAGATGATAGGATCAGTGTAGCTGATCTCCAAAGTCCCATCCACAGCTGATATTCTTGAATTATGATTCATCACAACCTCAACCCTACCTACAATCTTAAGAGTAAAAGGCCTTTTGTATACTTTTCTGAACAGAACAAGTGAAATGATACAAGTAATGGGGAAGTAATGAGTAAAATTAACAGACCAGGATATAGCTTTCCATGCTTTAATATCAACAATCATCATAAAACATACTATAAACAATAAGCAGGCATTGTGTACTTCCTTGATCCCAGGCAACCAGAGCTTCCTTCTTTGACATAAGCTTGGTCATTCAGCTAGCAGACATCTCTGAAGGTGGTAAGATTCTGCTAGCATGCAACATAGAAACACCTAACTGAAGGATTGCTATGGGGAGAAAATGCCTCATCATTAACTTGTATAGGAAGCACCATCTATTCCTTAAGGTAAATTATACAATAATCAATGGAGATATCTGCCAAGCATTTCTGAGAAGAGGAGGAGAAGCTGCAGGAAATCATGAAAACTGACACATGGCACTTTAGCACACACGCGCGCACACACACAAATCCAAGAAGAAATGTATTGACTGCAGGACAGTATACATTATAAAATGAGGTTTTACTGTATTTGCATTATATTTGTCTAGGCTACCAAAACTTAGACTAGACTTCTTCCTACAATGGCTACAATTTTAACACAATTTAGCATGTCCCAAACACTGTGCTGAGCCCTTTAAAGACATCACCCTCTAATCCTACTCTACAGAGTTGTGAGGTATTGTATTCATTTTAAAAGGTGAAAGGTCTGTCTGGCCCAAGTGGCTCAGTAGATTGAGCATCGTCCCATGGACTGACAGGTACCAGTTCAATTCCCAGTCAGGGCACATGCCCGGGTTGTGGGCTCAATCCCCAGTAGAGGGCGTGCAGGAAGCAGCCAATCGATGTCTCTCTCTCACATCAATGTTTCTATTTCTCTCCCCTTCCTGTCTCTCTAATAAAAATCAATAAAAACATTTTTTTTAAGGTGAAAGGCCTTATAGCTAATAAGCGGCAGAGAAAGGATTTGAAACAAATATGACCAACACCTAAGCCTGTACTCTTCATGTCACATTTTTGCTGGTTCTAGAGAGAATGAAACCTCATCCCTAGATCAAAACAAAAAAATAATGTGTAATATTTGAGACAAGTTACAAGGACATTTTAAATAAAAGTTTTTTAAAGCTTGAAATCCATTTATGGAAGTACCTACTGTTTAGATATTAGCAAAAGTCACAAGTCACGGTGCAAAATCTATTATTTATTTGGATAACTATCAATACTCTTAAACTCAGAACATACAAGATGGCTGCTATTGCTATAGCTTATATTCTCATTATGCTCACAAAACCTAAAAAGATCTCTTTTGTCCAAAGTAGCCAGAAAGCTGCCTTTTACGTTGACACCATCTTTTTACTGAAGCAAATTACTCCAGTGCCTATTACTCAGAGGAGAAAGTGGTGTCATTCAAAGCATAGTAGAAAAATGACAGGTTTACGAGGTGATTTCTAGCTACTTTCAAAGAAATAATGGAAAACTGGCCTACTAAAAGTTCCTTCAAACTTTAAAATATCTAAAATGAGTTTGTTTTTTAATAGGGACAAAGTGTAATTACAAAATCCTTCAAAACAGCACAATTTGAGTTATTCTTCATTGGAAGTGAACCACCATTTTTTAAAAGTATCTCAAAATGGGAATTCAACCAAGGTCCAGTACTGTTAAGACTAATCATTAACTACTCAAGCAAATCGATGTATGCTTTTAAAATCAAATCAAATAAAAATTCACTAAAAGTAAATGGGAAGAAAAAAATTGAGAATTTGTAAGAACAAATTTCAGAAGCTACTTCTGAAATTTGTTTGTAATTATCTCCACTAGAGTTCCAAAGGTTCCAATGGGTATTTCCTATTTTGCTTTTCCCCTATGGAATACAGATCATACGTAACTGGTCAGGAGAGAGTGACTACTACTGCAGGTATCACCAAGACCAACAAACAACTCCCCTTCCCTTACACATTGTCCTGCTAAGACAATGCCTATACTAAAATCCCAGATTTAGTGAAGAGAACACCCAATTTCTGGAACCAGACAGACATGGATTCAAACCCCAGGTGCACAGTTTACCAGTTAAGTGACTCTGAACTTACTGAACGAGCCCTAGTTTTCTTATCTGAAATACAGCAACCATTCAGAAAGGCTAATGTGAAGATTAGAGATAATTTGCATAATGCACATCTGTTATTAGTACTATTAATCATTATGTACCTGACACTTTCTTTTGTAACACTGCGATTGTTTATAAAGTAATACATCTACTACTAAATAATAATAAAGAGGATTTTATTATTCACTGGCAAATCAGACGTGGGTGGCAAAGCACTAGGGTAGCCTATAATACAAACCTGCTATTGTTAAATTAAAATTTTTATTTTAATTGCTTAAAATTTTTCAAACTGCTTAATGGGTCAGAGGTTTTACTTTGGAGTGAAAGTAATGTTTTGGAACTAGGCAGAGTCATGGTTGCTCAATATTGTGATTGTACTAAAAATGCCATTAAATTGTTCAGTTTAAAATAGTTAATCTAGCCCTGGCTGGTTTGGCTCAGCGGTTAGAGCGTCGGCCTGCGGTCCGGAGAGACCTGGGTTCGGTTCCCGCTAGAGGCATGTACCTCGGTTGCAGTTTGTCCCCGGCCCTGGTTGGTCGTGCGGGTGGCAGCCACTCAATGTGGCCCTTTCACGTCGATGTTTCTCTCTCTCTCTCTTCCTCTCTCTCCCTCCTACTCTGTCTGAACAAAAAATGAAAAAAAAAAATAAAATAAAATAGTTAATCTAGCCCTGGCCAGTTTGGCTCAGTGGTTAGAGCATAGGCCCTCAAACCAAAGAGTCACGGGTTTAATTCCAGTCAAGGGTACATACCTCGGTTGTGATTCAATCCCTGGCCCTGAATGGGGTCGTGCAGGAGGCAACTAAACGATGTGTCTCTCTCACATCGAAGTTTCTCTCTCTTTCTCTCTCTCTCTCTCTTCCCCCCTTAATTTTAAGAAATAATAAGGAAAAAAATACCCTAATTGTTCTTATTGAACATCATTAGGTGCCAGCAATGTAACCAGTTAAACTAAGTGTATTCAAGGTTTTCTGGTCCACATTTCTAAAAAAGCAGCTCGACATGGTAGAAGGAGCCCCAAGCCCAGAGGTAAAGAAATCACAGAACTTATACACGTGTATGCATAACTGATGGACATGGACAACAAAGCTGGGGAAGGGGTGGAGGGTTGGGGAGGAGGGTGTCAATGGGGAAAAAAAAGAGAAACATCTGTAACAAAAATAAATTAATAAAAAAATTAAAAAAAGAAATCCATTTCTCATCCCAATTCTGTCACTAGTTGGGTGTGTGATTTTGAGCAAATCCTTTAACTGCTAGATATATCTTAAGTTCTACATCTGTCAAAGACCTAAGCAGGGCTAAAAGAATCTCACAGGATTCTCACAAGTTTAAGATGTTATACTTTATATCCTTGGCAAACCAATTTACATGGAGATAAAATTGCATAGATTAAAAAAAAATAATAACTACAATATATGCTAAACTAAAAGCCACCACACTTCCAGTTATCCTACAAGTTATCCTAAACTGGAAATTTTTGTTTCAGGGTAACTGGCTCCTACTGACTCCTATTTACTGGAAAACAAAAACAGACCCTATAATATCAGTGCCAAAATCATTCACCGACATTATGAGCTAAGCACAAAGGAAAAGGCTTAATTCAAAGATGACTAATGTGATAGATAAGCTCAAGGTCACCATTCATTCTAAACCAAGCTGGTGAACTGTAAGTTCTTAACTAATAAACTCAATGCCTTTTTATTCAACTATTAAAAATGCATTAAGTGCCCAGCTGGTGTGGCTCAGTGGACTAAGCGTTGTCCCGTGGAATGAGAGGTCCGAGTTTGATTCCGGTCAGGGCACATGCCCGGATTTCGAACTCGATCCCCAGTAGAGGGTGTGTAGAGGCAGCTAATCGATGTTTCTCTCTCACATCAATGTTTCTATCTCTCTCTCTAAAAAAATCAATAAAAACATTTTTGAAAATTATTTTAAGTTAAGATTAAAAAAATATTAAAATAAAATAAAAATGCATTAAGTGACCAGCTAGTGTGGCTCAGTTGGTTGAGTGTTGTTGTCTCGTGCGCCAGGTAACTGGTTCCATTCCCATCGCAAGCCTGGGTTGCAGGCTGGATTCCCAATGGGGGGCGTGCAGGAGGTAGTCGATCAATGTTTCGCTCTCATTGATGTTTCTATCTCTCTCTCTCCCTTCCTCTCCCTAAAATCAATAAAAACATACTTTTTAAAAATGCACTAAGTGTAAAAACAAATATGCATCATCCTATAATAAAAATTGTATACATTAATCAACATTTTGCAAATAATTATTTTGTCCTATAAATAACCTTCAGGTAAAAAACTTCTGCTACAAGGCTCTAAAAAGGATATAAATCTAAAAGAACCTTAATCTGCCCTGGCCAGTGTGGCTCAGTCAGTTGGGTGTCGTCTCGTGCACCAAAAGTTTGCCAGTTCGATTCCCGGTCAGGGCACATGCCTAGGTTGTGGACTCAATCCCTGGCAGGGGGTGTGCAGGAGACAGACAATTGATCCATGTCTCACCTCACATAGATGTTTCTCTCTCCCTCTCCCTTCCTCTCTCTTTAAAACAATTGAAAAATCTTTTTTTAAAAAAGAAAAGAACCTTAATCTGTTCTTGAATTTGTCTGGAATAGAAGCTAAATCCTCTGATATCTTCTGGCATTTTGTTAAGTGCAGGTTGTTAAAGAAATGTTTTGGCAACAGACAAACCAACAAAGGAGGGGGACAGGGGTGTGGGGGGAGAGTGATGAGATAAACCAAAGAACTTATATGCATGTATGCATAACCAATGAACATAGACAACAATGCAGGGGAGAGGGGTGTCTAGAGGGGAAAAAGGAGAAACATTTGTAACAAAAATAAATTAATAAAAATTGCACACAAAAAAAAATGTTTTGGCAACGAACACCTTAACTACCATTAATTAGAAGGTTTGTCCTCCTCCAATGTGCCTCTAAATCCTAAGGGGGAAAAGGGGTGTGTGGCATGATTAAAGTGACCTCAACAGTGATCAAGGTGACTAGATGGGAAGTCACATCTGTTGGTTTCAAAGAAGTAAGACAGACACTGCTTAGATATCCATAGCCAAAGGAAAGCTCAAAGGATAACATTTAAATTATATTAAACTGCTGAGAATACATGAAGTGCTTTACAACCTAGAGCAATTTATCTAACAAACTTAGTGAAACAATTGGAGCCACTTACAAATCAAAAGACGACTTTGGATGCCTTATAAGAAGTTTCCCAAACCAACTATCTAGATTCAGACCTCAGTAATAGATCTAGCAACTAAATCTCCCTTTTCCTTCTGGCAGTTAGTTGTATCAAAATGAAGGCATAAAGCCACAGATGCACAACCTTTCTAAAAAGATCCCTGATTTTCTTATCAGAACAATCATCATCTGGATGTCACCACCACACTTGCAAATTCAGTATCAAAACTAAACTACACTTGCTTCCCAATTCCACTTCTCTTGGGTTCCCCAGGTGCCTGATCGACTAGGCTTGAAACCTTGTAAATCTGTTGCTCAGCCCTCACATCCAGTTACCCAGTTTCATTAGTTCCAAGGCATCCTTTCTATACTCATTTCCACTACTTTTATCACTTTTTTTCAAACTATTCAACAGCATCTTAATCAGTGTACTCATTTCAGTGATTCATTAATCAGCCTCTCTTTTCACACAATTGTCAAATTCATAAAGACAGCCCTAATAATGTCCCTCCACTCTTTTTTTTTTTTTTTATCCTCACCCGAGGACATTTTTTCATTTTTTGTTCAGATAGAGTGGGAGGGAGAGAGAGGAAGAGAGAGAGAGAGAAACATCGACGTGAAAGGGACACATCGAGTGGCTGCCACCCGCACGACCAACCAGGGCCGGGGACAAACTGCAACCAAGGTACATGCCCTTAGCGGAAACCGAACCCGGGTCTCTCTGGACCGCAGGCCAATGCTCCAACCGCTGAGCCAAACCGGCCAGGGCCCTCCACTCTTTTTTAATGTTTTTTTAATTGATTTTTTAGAGGGAGGGGGAAAGAGAGATAGAAACATCTATCTGCTGCCTTCTGCACACCCCCTACTGGGGATCAAGCCTGCAACCCAGACATGTGCCCCAACCGGGAATCGAACCGGGACCTCTCAGTCCATGGGATGACACTCAATCCATCAAGCCACACCGGCTGGGCTCCACTCTATTTTTTTTAATCTTCACCCAAGGATATGTTTTCATTGATTTTTTTGAGAGAGAGAGAGAGAGAAGAATGGGGACAGAAGGAGAGGGAGAGGAGTGAGGAGAGGGAGAGACAGAAACATCCATGTGAAACAGAAACATGGATCCGTTGCCTCCTGTACACAACCCAACCAGGGATCAAACCCACAACCTAGGCATGTGCCCTGACCAGGAATCGAACCCACAACCTTTTGGTGTACAGGACAATGCTCCAACCAACTGAGCCACCCAGCCAGGGCCCTCCACTCTTGCTCAGAAACCTTTCACTGAAGCTGCATTGTTGACAGACTAAAGTTTGAATTCCTCATGCAAGGCCTTCTATAAGTGGTTCCAACGATTCCTCTACAAATTTACACTCTACCAAGACCTTTTATATTCCCTATCTTTAAGTGAACCACTTGTTCCTTCCCACAGCAATCTTGAGCATTCTTACTTTGCTAATGCAATTCCCTCCATATGGAATTCCCTTCCCCATTTTCTCATGATCTAAACCTACTTGTTCTCCCTGGCTCACACAGAGATCACAAATCACATTCTCTCTGAAGTCTGTTCCTTAGCTGGAAATTTCTTTTTTTTTTTTTTTTTTTTTTAATCCTCACCCGAGGACATTTTTGCATTTATCCTCAGATAGAACAGGAGGGAGAGAGGGAGGAAGAGAGAGAAACATCGATGCGAGAGAGACACATCGAGTGGTTGCCACCCACACAACCCCAACCGGGGCCAGGGACAAATCACAACCGAGGTACGTGCCCCCAGTGGGAACCGAACCCAGGTCTCTCTGGTCCACGGGCCGATGCTCCAACCGCTGAGCCAAACCGGCCAGGGCTGGAAATGATTTCTTACATGGACCATTTTATCATTCATATACATACATACATATGTGTGTGTGTGTGTGTGTGTGTGTGTGTATATATATCTCCCTGATAGATTGTAAGCTCTTCAAGGTCAGGGTCTATGTATACTTTATCTGTATCCCTCAATGCAACACAGACTACGCATAGTAAGTACATAAGGACTCAAAATCATGATGAAAAATTAACAATAAAACCTACTAGCAGTCTTAAGAAAGGATACTCATGAAGAAGAGAAACAGGAATAAATATATCATAGACCTTAAGGTGCATAGTATTCCTTAGCAAAACACTACAGCTAAACATCCTTTACAAAGTAACAGACTACAACTAATAAAATAACAATTCATTCAACAAATATGCAAGTGCCTAACTAATATTAATACAATACTAGGTGCCTAGAATCTACAGAATACAAAACCAGCATTAATTCTTGCCTTAATGAAGCTTATAATCTAGTGAAGGGGGAAAGGCAATAAAATAAAATAGCAAAATATATTGTAAGCTAAATGGTTGAAGTGGTATGGAGAAAAAGAGGACAGAAAAGGGAACCCAAGGAGGACCAGAAACAGAGGAGCTGCCATTTTAATAGGGAGGTAAAGGAAGGCCTCACTGGAAAGGGGAGATAGGTGCAAAAAGCGAAAAAGATGGTGCCACACAGATCTGAGAAACAGCATCTGTAGGCAGGGTAAACGGCAAATGCAAAAGACCTAAAACAGGTATATGCCCGACATGTTAAAGAAACAGAAGGCCATTGTGACCAGAATGGAATAAGCAAAAAGCAAGAAGAAATCAGGTCAGAGTAAAAAAGAAGGGATCCGAGCACATAAGGCATTTGACAGGACTTGGCCTTTTACTCTAAGCAAGATGAGGTATCACCGGAGAGTTCTAACTAGGAGACAAAATCTGACTTACCTTTTTTAAAGGCTCATTCCTGCTACAGTATTGAGAACTGACTACACAGGGGCAAGAGAAAGAAAAGAAGTCTAGTGCAACATTAATTCAGAAGAGGTGATGGAGACTTAAATAAGTAAAAAGTGATGAAAAGTGGTCAGAGTCTGGATATATTTTGAAGATAGAACTGGCAATATTTCCTGATGGGTCAGATGTCGAAGTCATGTGTGAAAGAAAGAGAGTCAAGGATGATTCCAACTTTTGGATGAGCAACTGGAAAGATGGAGGAAGATGCTATTTACTAGGATGTGGAAGACTACAAGAGGGGCAGAGGGAAGGTAGGGCAAGGTAAAGATCAGGAGTTTGGTTTGGGAGAAGTTCAGTTTGAGATGCCAATGAAATATGTAATTTGAAGTGTCAAAGTAGGCAGTAGGATACACAAGCCTGGAGTTTCAAAGATAAAAATTTGAGAGTCGTCTGGCCGGCGTGGCTCAGTGGTTGAGCGTCGACCCACGCACCAAGAGGTCACTGGTTCGATTCCCAGTCAGGACACATGCCCAGGTTGTGGGCTCGATCCCCAGTGGGGGGCATGCAGGAGGGGGCCGGTCGATGTTCTCTCTCGTCGATGTTTCTATCTCTCTCTCCCTCTCACTTCCTCTCTCTCTAAAATCAATAAAGGGAAAAAAACCTTTAAAAAAAAAATTTTGAGAGTCATCAGCACATACATGTTGTTGAAAGGTATGAGATTAGATGGGATCACCAAGGGAACGAGGATAAAGAGCAGAGATCCCATGGGGCAGTCCAGTATTAAGAGGTAGAAGTAATAAGGAAGAACCAACAAAGGAGACTGAGAAGCCAAGGAGTTAGGAGGAAAAGCAGGAGAGTGTGGTGTCCTAGAAACCAGAGCAGAAAGGATTTCAAGGAAGGAGGCATTCACTGCAACAAATGCTGTTAATAGGTCAAGTAAGAATTAATCTTTGTGGGGGTTTTTTGTTGTTTTTTATGTTTTTATTGATTTTTTAAAGAGAGAGGAAAGGAGAGAGATAGAAACATCCATGTGAGAGAGAAACATCGATTGGCCGCCTCCTGCACACCCCCCACTGGGGATCGAGTCTGAAACCTGGGCACGTACCCTGACTGGGAATCCAACTGGGACCTCTGTCCATGGGACAACGCTCAATCCACTGAGCCACATTGGCCGGGTAATCTTTGTGGTTTTGACAAGAGCAGCCTTAGTAGAGGGATGGGGCTGAAAATCTCATTACAATAGGTTCAGAAAAGAACAGGAGAACTGAAGATGAATAGAAACAACTTTTTCAACAAATGTTTCCAGTTGAGAAACTAGCCCGGCTGGTGTGGCTCAGTGGTTGAGCGTCAACCCATGCACCAAGAGGTCGCCAGTTTGATTCCCGGTCAGGGCATATGTCCAGGTTTCAGGCTCAATCCCCAGTGGGGGGCAAGCAGGAGGTAGCCAATCGATGTTCTCTCTCATTGATGCTTCTGTCTGTCTCTCCCTCACCCTCTCTCTCCCTTCCTCTCTAAAATCATTTTTTTTAATTTAATTAAAAAAAATAATAAGTTGAGAAACTGGACTGTAGTTGGAAGAGACAGTGTAGTCAAGAAAGGATTATTTTTTAAAAAATAGATGTATCCCTGACTGGTGTGGCTCAGTTGGTTGGGTGTCAATTCTGGTCAGGGCACATGGCCAGGTTGTGGGCTCCATTCTCTATGGGGGGGTGTGCAGGAGATGGCCGATCAATGTTTCGCTCTCACATTGATGTTTTTCTCTCTCCCTTCCTCTCTCTCTGAAAATTAATTTTAAAATCTTAAAAAAAAAAAAGATGTGTGCTGACTGAAATGAGCTGGTAGAAGAATAATGAAGGATGCTGCAGGAGAGAGAGGGAGAATGGATATGATTTTAACTGTTATAGAATTTCAGAGTCAAATAGCCCAATGAAGAGAAAATTCACTAGGTTAGTGGGCAATAATTCCAGAGTACTGTTACTCTTTGTGATACTAAAGAACGTAGGAGGGCAACCTATAATTCTAATTCACATGCAATAGAAGGCTCAGAAGAGAGGCTAGGTCATTTAGTGAGAATGTTCATGTTAGGCATTTTATGTTATTTCATTTAAGCTCAAAATAACCTCAAGAGGTATTATCTTTACATTACAGATAAGGAACCAGAAGCTCCGAGAGAGCTAGTAATTTGATTAACGCACAAAGCTGGTGAGTGGTAGAGCTATGTTTCAAATACAGCTCCTTCTGAGGATTAGATAACAAATGGTCAATTTAGGGGAGTTAAAATAGTTTGTGGTTAATTTTTTAGGTTTCTATCTGTAAGAAATACACATTAAAGTATTTATGAAAAAGTATATGATGTCCAACACTTGCTGTAAATACTCCAGCAAAAACAACAAAAAGTAATTGTGAGTGAGGAATAAATAAAAAAAAATATAAAAATGCTCAAAATGTTGGTAACTGTGGCAGCTAGTTGACAGTATATGGAAGTTAACTGTACTATTTCTCTTTTAAATACATTTTTAAAATGCCATGATAAAAAATAAAAACCCAGCTACTTACAAGTCAAATTACTTCAAAGCCTACCCTTAATTTTTGCTCAATCCTCCTTTAAAGAAAAAAAATGTTATGTGCTTCATAGCTTATAATTTTCTTATCTTCTTTAATACTCACTATAACTGTAAATTAGGGATTTTATTCCAATTTTACACATGAGGAGAGAGATCCACAACTAGTAAATAGGAGGATCAGACCTCCAAGCCAAGTGTTCTAATGTCAAAACATTCTTCTACTACCCAATAAAGAGACCAAGGTTGTACACAGGGTCATCTCTGGACATACCTACAAGACTCTTTCCTCAGATTTTTTGCTATTGCATAACCCTAGGACCAAGTTTCCTATGGAAGGACAAGCTTTACTCCAGTCAATCTGAAAAGACTTAGACTCAAGGGCTTGACTGAGAGAGACAGGTTTCAAATTTGTCCAGCCATCAACCTTCCTTACCAAATTCAAAGACTAACAGGAAGTTGATATATACAACTTCTGAAAGGGTGTTCTGAAAGCCTGCCTATCTCTGTTCTTTTTTTTCTAATTTTTTTTCTTTATTGATTTTTAGAGAGAGAGGAAGAGAGAGATAGAAACTTCAATGAGAGAGAACATCGACTGGCTGCCTTGGGCATGCCTCCCCACTGAGGATTGGGCCCACAACCTGGACATGTGCCCTGACTGGGAATTGAACTGCCTACTTCTTTTTTTTTTTTTTTTTATCCTCACCAACGACTTTTCTTTTTTGCGTTTATCTTCAGATGGAGCGGGAGGGAAAGAGAGAGAGAAAAGAGAGAGAGAAACATCAATGTGAGAGAGACACATTGGGTGGTTGCCACCCACACGACCCCAACCGGGGCCAGGGACAAACTGCAACCAAGGTACGTGCCCTTAGTGGGAACCGAACCTGGGACTCTCTGGTCCGCGGGCCGATGCTCTAATCGCTGTGCCAAACCAGCCAGGGTGAACTGCCGACCTCTTGGTGCATGGGTTGATGCTCAACCACTGAGCCACACCAGCCAGGCTAGTTTCTCAGGTGGCCTAGAGTCAACTCTTTATACCTCTATTTCTCCAAATGTAATACTCTGTTATTTACCTATATTACATAGCTATCAGAGTGACCCAAGTCCAGGTATGTGAATCCTGAGCTCTAGAAATAAAGGACACTACTAAACAATAATAATGACCAATTTCAAAAGCCAATTTTGTATAGTTCCAAATTTACCACAAAGCTGGCATACAAGAAGGCATACAGTTAATTCTTATTTTTAAGATACCAAATTTTTTAAAATTTTCATTGATTGATTTTAGAGAGAGGAAAGGAGGGAAGGAAGGGGGAGGGGAGAGAGGGGGAGACAGAAACATCTATCAATTTGTTGTTCTACTTATTTATGCATTCATTGGTTGATTCTTCTATGTGTCCCTTCTAATGTGAACCCACAACCTTGGTGCATCTGGACGACACTCCAATCAGCTGAGCGCTACCCACGCAGGGCTAAGATACCATATTTTTAAAAGCTTCATCACTAATATGTTTGAAATCTGTTCTTCCATGCTAACCTTAACATTAAAAGTTTACTTACAGCTTACTTCAAAAACAAGTGAAAATATGCACACTAAGGGCTCCAGATGTTTATTCTCTCCAGTTGCTAACCTACATTATCAAAACTGCAACACCCTTCCCCTCTGAGGTTGCCAGCTTTACTAATTAAAACTGAGTTGTCCAGAGTACCTAAGTTAAGAGCTACCCAGTATCCAATACTTCATTAGGTTAAAATGCAGGTTGCCTAAGCTGTACAAAAGCCTCTGATTAGATGTAATGTTTGAGGAGTTTCAGATTTACTAGGAATTGGAAACATCATAAGAATAAACTGCCTCCATCTTAATTTTTAAAAACAAACCACTTCTTTATCAGGTTACTTACCTAGCTGTCTTAAAATGTACTGATTTTAATTTAGGCTGACTGAACGTAGGTAACCAAAGTTATAGACTCCATTTTCACATTAAGGGCCAATCTATCTACAGAATTATCTATTGTTTATTATACACACACACACACACACACACACACACACACACACACACACATACATATATATTTTTTGAGCCCTATTAAGAAATCTCAAGTCTGGCAAAACAAAACAAAACAAAACAAAAAAAACACCTTTGAGCCAGTTTGGCTCAGCGGTTAGAGCGCCGGCCTGTGGACCAATGAGTCGCAGGTTCAATTCTGGTCAAGGGCACATACCTCAGTTGTGGTTCGGTCCCCGGCCCTGGCCGGGTCGTGCAGTAGACAACCAACTGATGTGTCTCACATCGATGTTTCTCTCTCTTCCTCTCTCTCTCCCTCCCTCCCACTCTATCTGATGATAAACAGAAATATATCCTGGGTGAGGATTACAAAAAAAAAAAAAATTTTTTTTTTTAATGAAAAAAAAAAAACACACCTTTGAACCTCAAGTCAATGCATGTTTGATGAATTAGACTGGCAAAACAGGTTAAAAAGCATACTTTAAAAAACTAACTTGTGTTATGTCAATAGTATTAATATGGTTAAATTCAATTCATAAACAAAATGCTGATCTGCTTAATAGGATATTGTGAAAAGCCCTGGCACCTGGAAAACTGCAAAGAACAGGAAATTCTGCAGGTGCAGTAAGAAACTACATCTTATCCATGACCCAGAAAAGCCTCAGAATTTATTACACAACCTGCTGCAGAATTCTCACTTTTCAAATGGAAATGAACCATGAAGTCACACAATGCAAGGCTGTGACTTTATTATTGATATAATCAACTGCACCCTTTCAAATTGTGCTAAAGTTAACTAAAGAAAGCAGATGTTCTATATCGTGTTAGGTATGTCATAAGTTAAGAGAATTTGAATATGAAATAACTAAAATCTAGGACTGCTACATTCATCAGCAACCTATATATAGAATGTCTTTTGTGAGACAGACTCCCTACTTCTCAAAAAGTATACATTTGACCCTCAGGACAAGAAATAACTCAAATTGGGCATGAAAATGACAAATCAGGTCATCTGGTCATCTCATTATTCAATGCAAGACCTGAAAGTTAAAGATTTGCAGAGCTTTCTGGTTCAAACATTTAAATATTTTTATCACCATTAATCTGGTCTGATTACTTTATTCCTTTCTGTTTTGATTGACATATAAATTTAACTTACATCTCTCAATAAACAGTTTTCTAAAATTAGACTGGATTATGAAGCCTCTCATAATTACCTGTCACAAAGTTTTTCTACAGCTAAACGAATTTTTAAAACAACCCAATTTTCGCCCGGCCGGTGTGGTTCAGTGGATTGAGCATCGTCCCATGGACTGAGAGGTCCCGGTTTGATTCCTGGTCAGGGCCCATGCCTGGGTTTCAGGCTGGATCCCCAGTGAGGGGCATACAGGAGGCAGCCAATCGATGTATCTCTCTCATATTGATGTTTTCTATCTCTCTCTCCCTTTTTTTCTCTCTAAAAAAATAAATAAATAAAACAAAAACATATAAAAAAATATAGTAATAAAACAACTCAATTTTCCAATAAACGAAATGAAAAACAGAAGAGCTGTAAGATGAGTAATGGTGTCCAAAAATGTTATATAAGAGTAAGTAGATCAGCTAGCACAGAAAGACTACTATCAGGGCTTGGTATTACCAAGCTCAAGCAAATTCATGTCTAATAAAGCAACTTACTATTTACATTTTTGCAATATCTATCATGACCAGCATCTGGAAGCTCTGGCGGCTCTTTACAACTAATAAAACAAATATAACATTTTAAAAGCATTTAAAAATTATTCCCCCTTAAACATAGCACAACCTATCTATGAGCTTGGAAATGTCAAATGGATGGGTAATTATTTGACAACTAAAACTTACAAAAGGAAAAAGTATCAATAAATCTGAAAAAGGAGGCTTAATGCCACTAGAAGGGATAGCTCTATTTTTTTGCTCAAGTCACTCATAATTGATCAATTTTCTGAAAAATACATAGAAAAATGTATTATGTTTATTATTCCTGATTTAAGAATTGAATTCACCAAGTGACAGAAGTACTCTGTCTCTGGAAATTCAGGCTTAGAAACAATCTTGGGCTATAGCTAGAACTCAGAATGTCTCTCACAAGCTTCTGCTTTACTCAAGAATTCAAACAGACTGCAAAAATGAGCCAGGAAAGATAACAGACAGTAGAGCAAAGAAAGAACAAACTTCAATTCACAGACATCTCTGATATTCACAGAAGTTTCATCCCTATCAGTTTCTCACTACAAATTAACCTATTTAATACCAAAATCTGAAGTATTAATTATTGTTTAACCATGCTAGAAGAAAAAAGGAACTGAAGAAATAACATCTATTCACCATATTTACAAAGTTCTGATCTTCCTGAAAGACTTAAACTTGTTTTATATAAACCATCTCAGTTCTCATGGGAAGCAGATAAAGAGTCAGGTTTCTGGAGGAGAAACAAGCACAAAGGGATTAAGTATCTTGTCCAGCAAGACCAGTGAAAACAAAACCAGACCCAATTATTTAGCCTACAAAGTCTAAATAACCTTCTTTCTTGGTTCATAAACTTAGCATAATATTTTAAAGTGCCTACAAACTATCCCAAACCACAGAACTTCACAGAACAATACATATGATCAGAACACTATGCCAGAATTGAGTACTCTGAGGAAGAAAGTACTGCTTGCCCCAATTCATTAAAATGAACACAATGGACTTAAAAAAAATACAAAAGGAAACAACAGCCATATTGGAAAGATTTTTCAAGGGTCACTCTACCCATCTTATATCCTACTGCTCAAATTCTCTGCCAGGGAGCCAAAGGGGTCAGACCAGCTATGCGCTTTACAATTATATTCTTTACATATATCTAATCTCAAAATACTGCTAAGTTTCAATGGAAGGCATTTATACTCTAAAAACCTTTCCTTCCAAAAATAAAATCTTATAGCAATGCCTTCAGAACATTATTTTGCTGCCTTCATAATATACTTCAAATTTGGATTTCAAAAATGATTATCTTCCAGTTTATTTTTTATTTATATTTACAGATTCAGATTACTTAAAATGTGGTGTTCTACTCAGCCCTCATTATGTTTAGGCAAGATTCCCACTTACACTCAAACTTATTATTTGAACTTACTTATAATGGCTGCATTAAGATACTTTTTAACTTGACAAAAGAGCAAAAGTAATCAACCCAGAAAGTTTCCCAACGTACCAAAGCAGACCTTCAATTTGAAATCATACTAGGTACCACATTACACACTACTTGAAGCCCACAAAGCGATAACTGAAGTTATTTCTGCAACGTGATAAAAAAAAATTTTTTTTTTTTTGCAAAATCTGACAAACTAAATTTTCAATTGTCAAAGGGGAAATCATTTTCCAAGATTCTAGAAAATCCTGTCACAGAACACTGAATGAGACCTACACTGAAATGTCTGTGCTCAAACCCCTAAAGGTTATTTCATATGTGTTTGGCAAGCTGATATCCCTATCTCCACACAACCCCAGAAGTCTTTCCTCAATAAAACTAACACTGCACTCAACTCAAATAAAAATACCCAAAAATCCAAAAGCCTCCAACTAAATTTTACTTGAACTATTTGGGAGAAAAGGCTGACATCCCAGGATCAGGTGTTTACACACTAAAAGTGACAGTCAGAAGAGCTCCATTCCAGCCACTTCTGGGTGCTAGATGTATTTATTACCTCTGTCTGCCTCTAGCATGGGACTCAGATATTACATCATTCAATGTCTGAAAACTGCCCCATTACCCAGAAAGCACCAGTGTATATGAGACACTGCACCAAGGTATCCCTTCCTCCCTCTCCAATACACAGTCCTTGAATGTTACTGATGCGGAGCCCTGCTGTTACAGTATCTTCACAAAGATATCTGTCCTGCACCTGCTGCAATCCTATTTCTATTCACTTTTGGTGTATGCCTCTTCTATCTGCCCACTCATCAGACCAATGGGCTAGAATGATACCCCACCACACACCTCCAAACCTAGGAATGTGTGCTCAGCTCTCCCTTATCCCTTCCCCATTCACTGGGTTCTGGAACTAAAATCAGGCTTCATGATCTCTCTGACCCTAGAAGCATGAACTCTAGATATGGTACAGGGTCTACTGTCCTCCATATTCCACATACACCCCACACATACTCTTCAATTTCTCTAAATCTGGAATTTAATCCCCTCCCGTTTGATATTTTTTTCCCAACTTCTGCATTCTGCCCTTCCTTATACTTCCAGTGACCTAAAATTGTGGCCCCTTTAATCTCTGCCAAGACTCCCTTTAATCTCTCAAGACTAAGAGTTCTCCAATTTCTCCCCACACTTCAGCACTCTGCTCTTCCACATTCTTTTAAGCAACCTCTTTTCCTAACTCTCTCCACCTGCATAGTCATTTCCTGCCCTACACCTGGGAATCCTATTTCCCACTACCACCCCAATCCAATGGACAACCTATCTTTTTCTAGCTACAGATGGGCCCACATACATCCCTACCTAGCCTTTCCCTTACCCCATTATAGGTACTATGCATTCCTATGTATCCTATCCCCCCAAATATTCTGCTTTTCCCCCTTTCTTCCCTCTGTTCCCTGCCTACCCACTTCTACCAGACAAAATCTAGCACCCTAAACCCTTGCTTCCCTCCCTCCATATGTTGTACTCCAGATTTGTATACCTTTTCTTCCAACCCATCTCTTACTGCTTCCCTCTACTGATTTCCCTTCACACACACACACCAGCACCCTCTCCTTCCTTCTCCCCAACTTCCTTCACACCTCCTGCTCAGAAATATTTCCTTCCATCTGTCCCCACAGCTCACCTGCCACTCCAAGAACATGTCCTTCACCCCCTACACCTTTGGCCTTCCATCTCACACACACTCCACCTGTCCCCTCCAAGGATCCCCAACTCCAAAGTTTCCGTCTGCTCCTGCACCTTCATCCATACTTCCAGCAAAGACACCCTCCATTTCATTCACTTCTGCTAGAGGCTAAATGCCCTGCTCACCTCCTGCCCAGACCTCTTCTCCTCTCCACCCATCACCTTACCCCACTGTTCCCACTTCTCTCCCAAACTCAGGCCCGGCCCCAATCACCTTCCCGCTTCCGCCCTACACTCATCTCCCCTGAGCACCACTACCAGGTGGATACCTGCCTCGTCTCCTCACACCTTCTCCCCTGTACGTCCCCTCTGCCAGCCTCCACACCCTCCCACCTCCCTCCTGTCTCCCCTACACTCCTCCAGGCCAGACACTGTGCTCACAACCCTCACAGGTCTCCTGAAGCCTCTGGGCCTACCCTCGCACACACCTCCTGCCGAATACCCTCCATTTCCCTCACCATCGCTGGGAAGACCCCTGGACACCCTTCACGCTCCCTTTCCACACTCACCCTGTCACACTCCCCCTACCCGGACACCTTCCTCCACGTTTCTCTCCCTCTCTGGCTGGGGGTCTTTATATCTGCCCCCCCCCCCACGCAGCGCGGACCGGCCGCTTCTCCCATTCCTCCCCGGAACCCCTAATCTTCCCGTCCACTCCCATCACTCGCCCCTGCCCTCCTCAAAGCGCCCCTCAGTCTCCCGAACCCCCACAAACTGCCTCCCAGCCGCCTAAACGTCCTCCTTCCCTCTCACTCTCGCCCCGGCCGCCTTGGGCGCCCCGAACCTGCCCGAAGGCCCTCACCCTCCATAGGGCCGGATCCCTCCACCCGACATTCTCCCCCAAACCAGCCCGCACCCCCGCCTGCACCCGACGCCCCTCCCTGGCGCCCGTCCCCGGCGTCCTCCGACACCTGCCCAGAGCCCCTCGCCGCCGCTTACCCAGAGCCCCCGGCGCCGGCCCCCCGCCCGTCCACGCCCTCCCCTCGCGGGGCGCCGGAACCCCGTCCCCGCGAAGGTGAGGAAGGCTGCCCGCTGCCCTTGCCGAAGCGGCCGGGGCACTGCAGCGGCGGCGGCGGCCACAATGCCCGAGCCGCGGGCGCCGGGATTGCTCTGCGCCCCGGCCGCCGCCGCCGCCGCTGCTAAGGACGCACAACAAACAATGCGGGGCCCGGGCCGGCTCCGCCAACCGCCTTAACCGCCGCCTTAACCGCCGCCCGCCCGCCCGGGACGGCCCGCCGCGCAGGCGCCTGCCCCGCCGCCCCGCAGCCTACCCGCGCCGCCGCGCTCTGCCCGCGCCCGGTCCCCGCTCCCGCTCCGCCGCCGCCGCCACCTCGTCAGCCCGCGTCTCCGGCTTCTCAGCCCAGCGGCGGCGGCGTCTGCGGCGGCTGCTGCCCTGGTGGCGCTCGCGGCTCCGGTCTCCGCTTCGGCGGCAGCGGCGGCAAGCACGTGACGCCGCCGAACGCGCCCATTGGCCGGGCCGGGGGGCGGGCCCCGCGGCTGCTGGGGAACGGAAAGCCCGCCCCCTCGCTCGCCGCGCGCCCCCTCCACGCGCACTCTGCCGCACCTGAGAGCGCCGGCCAGCGCCCGCCGCCACGGTGCCGCGCCGCCGCCTGCGCCAACTGCGCACCTGGGGACGCGCAGGGAGCCCACGCTGGTGGCGGCCGCATGCACCTGTGAGCGGACGCTTACGTAAACTGCGTCCCCGCCTTCCTCCCGGTGCCAGGCCCCCACCCGCTGCAGCACCTGAGCCCCGCTGCGCTAGAGGCGTAACTGCTGCGGAGCGGGGACGAGCTGCGCAGGGAAATGAGCGAAATGCACGGAAACTTCGTAACTAACGAATCTGGGAGCGGCTCCGGGCCGCCACGCTGAACCTGGCTCGAAGTACCCACGCCCCAGAGCGGAGTGTACCCCCAACCCCAGCGGCTTCACAAACGGAGTAGGTGCTGCATTGCCTGCCCAGGTGGAGGAGGGGGAAACCCAGTGGCTTCTGACTTGTTAAAGGTTGGATCCCAGCCTCGCCTCCGCCCTCCTACACTTAGCAGCTGTGTGACCTTGACCAATTGCCGAACCACTCTGATCCTGTTTCTTGGTCAGGGAAACTGGGACAATAAATCCGATTTAAGAACTATTGGAGTGATGGAAAAGACAATAGGTGTGAATTCTCCTAGAACATAGTAGGCACTGAACAGAAGTTGCAGCTTAGTCAGTAACCACCTCGATGCCCCCCCCCCCCCTATAGAGTTTGGGGCCAGGGCCTCCCTGACCTCTTTATAGTTGGGTCAGACTTTGGCTGAACACTACCCAGGCGGTTCTGGGAAAAATATGAAGATTTGCTTTTTATTTTAGAGAGTCACCAGCCAGCACCTTCTTGGCACCCAGCACTCTGCCAGTCAGTTTGGCCATTACTGAGTACCTGCTGTATGCCAGGTGCTATGCTGGGTACTAGAATGCATAGGGGGATGAGGCAAGTCCTTGCCCTAAAGGAGTTCCCAGCCTGAGGCAGAAATGACCTGACCGTGGAGAGTTGGGAAAACTGGGGGTCCAGGAGGGACAAACAACTGTCCCCTTCCCATCTTTCTAACACACCAGACTCCAATATTTTAACAGCTCTGCTTCATTCACGGGATAAAGTGTGAACATTCTAACTCAACTTAAAAAGTTTTGGTGATCTGTTCTTAAATTTCAAGGTGCAAGCCTTTCCCTTTGCCTTCCTTCAGGCCAACTTGACCCTGCAGCTACACTGAACTTCAGAAGTGTAGTTGCTGGAGTATGCCCAGGTTTGCAACACTTCTGAGCCTCCTGAGCCAGGTGCTGAGCCCCAAATTCCTTTCTACACCCTCTCCTCATTTCCAACCACCCACACCTTTCTTTAATCCTGAGAAACTCCTTGCAGCTCTTATCAGTCAGCTCAGAACATACTCTCTCAGGAGCTGCTTGGCTGCCTCAGACACACTGTCTAAACTCCCTCTGCTTTGCACATAGCCTGTTAAACCATGTGTTCTGTGGCACTACATTGTAATTGTTTAGCTGTCTGTCTCCCCCCCGAACTGTAAGCACCTTGAGGACAGGGTCATCTCTCTACTTGAGTGGGTTAGGGAGGACTAACTACTCATGCACATACAATGAGATCACTGAAGCTGGGCTTTACAAGAAGAACATGAATCTGCTAGAGGGAGAAGAGATGCCATGGCATAGATCTGGGTTCAGTGCACACTAGCTGTGGGACCTTAGAAAATCAGTCTGGGTCTTAGTTTACTCACCTATCAAGTGAGACTATAATAGTGCATACTTCATAGAGTTGTAAATAAGGAGTCAGTGAAATAATATATCTCAGGTACTTAGTATGGTGCCTGGCACTCGGTAAAATTACAAAATTACAAAAAATTTTTAAACAAGAGGACTGCTCGGCATTAAGTATTCAATAATATCTCTTATTCCGATATATTTATTGAGTTTATCATTCTAAACATTTCTGACAAAAACATGGAAATGATACAAAAGTAAAGAAAATAAGAATTTCAAGTGTGCCTCTCCCTTCCTGCCCCCTACTCAACTCCCTCTACCCCTAATCCCACCTCCCAGGGAAGCTATTGTTAAGTTTTTCATGTCCTACAATGTATGTCCAATGTATGCAAAAAATTACATATCTATAATGTGTTATGTAATACTTGGATTCTGCATAGGAAATAGTCAGAAAAGAGTAAACACCAGTTACTATTATTATGCCTGGAAAGTAGAATTGGGTATGGGGTAGGGGACTTTAAATACCTCTGCACTGTTTTAATTTTTTAAAGAATATGTATATGATATATTTTTTAAATTTGTTATTGAGGCATATATGCATATCATAAAATTCACACATTTCAAGTGTACAAGTCAAGGACTTTTAGTAAGCTTACCGAGTGGCACAACATCAAAATAAATCAGTTTTAGGACATTTTACAGATTCCCCATAAAATCTCTTATACCTATTTACTGTTAATCCCCATTCCCACCCCCAACCATAGGCAACTACTAATCTACTCTCTGTCTCTCTATTTTTGCTTTTTCTTCATATATTAAGTACATTTCCTTAAAAAATCAAATAGATGTTTTAGAAAGAAAGAATAAAAGTACTACCTCCTAATCCCACCCAGCAACAGCAATCACTGTTAATATTTGTATCTCTTGTTCTAAACTTTTCCTATGCATATAAATATATAACTTTTACAAAGTGAAATTATAGTAACACTTTCAGTTTTTATTTTTTCACTTACCAATATAAATACACCTCTTTTTGTGTCACTGAATGTTCTTTTGCATAATGGTGTATCTTAAGAATCCTTTAATTGCCTGGCTGGTGTGGCTCAGTGGTTGAGCGTCGACCCATGCCCTAAGAGGTCGCCAGTTTGATTCCTGGTCAGGGCACATGCCCAGATTGTGGGCCTGATCTCCAGTGGGAGGCATGCAGGAGGCAGCCAATCGATGTTCTTTCCCATCAATATTTCTATCTCTCTCCCTCTCCCTTCCTTTCTCTCTAAAATCAATAAAGAAAAAAAAATTTTTTTTTTAATCATTTAATTAAGCCAATCCCCTATATTAAATATTTGGGTCTTTTCCAGTATTTCCACCCTTATAAACAGGGGAAGGTAATAGATGTTGTAAAGTTCTAGAACTCAGTGAGCTTTGAAATCACACCTAAATTCAAACACTAGCACTTCCTGTTTCATCCATTCATTGCACACATATTTACTGAAAGCCTACTATGTACTAGTCCCTAGGGATCCAAAAGGAAGCAAACAGCTACACAGGGGCTAGAGGCCAGTGGGAAAGATGTACATTAATCAAATAACCTTGAATAGCCTAAAGAGAAGGGAGCAGCCAATAGGAGGAAAGGTAGGTGGTGGGTTGGCTACCCTGCATGAGCAGAGTGCAGCCTTTCACAGCTCCAAGTGCCTTCACACCCTTAGCTCATTTGACTCTTCCATCTCTCCACTGACCAAAAGGAAATAGAGGGCATGGAGGCCCAGGGAAGGAAGTGAATTGCCTAAAGTCATCGGGCCACGAAAGGGCACAGCTGAAATTGGACACTGGTATGACTCCTAATCCAGGGCTCTTAGTCCCAAACAATATCGTTGAAGAACCACATTGAGACAGAGGCAAAAAACATGTAGAGTTGCACAATCCAATACAATAGACAGTACCCACAGGTGGCTATTTAAATGTAAATTAATTAAAATTAAATACAATGTAAAATTCAGTTCCTCAGTTGCACTTGGCATGCTTTTTCACTGATCCTTCCATAGCTACATGTGGCTAGTGGCTACCATATTGACTGGCACAAATTTAAACGTTTCCATCATTGCACGAAGTCCTATTGCTCAGTGCTGACCTAGGAGAACAATCATAATTAGTAGTAGTAGTAGCAGTAATGATAACTTACTTGTATATTATTTTCCAAAGCACTTGCCCTGGGAGGTAGAGAGTTCAATATGGTCTCCCTGTGTTTCATTTCCCCACCCTTCCGCCAACCATAGGCCAGTTCTATGGAAAGAAGCTGAAGACAGAAAGGGGGCTAGTCCTGCTGTGGGTGGGGGTGGGACATAGGGGATGCGACATCTCTCAGCTTCCTGCCATCATGTTTCTAACTCTACCTGCATCTCCAGCCATTCTCTCTTTCTTATTTCCTTTTATAAAACCAGCTCCTCTCAACAAAGACCGGGTCCTTTTACTGTGCCTGGATGCCCTCTTTTCCTACCCTCTAAGGATCTTCACTCCTTAATCTGCCCCTCTCTGTTATGGTCAGCCTCTCCTTCCCTGATGGATTATTACCCAGACAGTCTCTTCCACTTTTTAGGAAAAAAAGGAAGGGAGGGAGCAAGGAGGGAAGGCAACAGAAAGGGAGGGAGGGAGGATGATACCCAGGTAATCATGTGTACCTTACAGTTTGAGAAGCACTGACCCAAAATCAACAATTACAGATGCCAATTGGAGGCTTGAATACAATAGCAGAACTGCTGTGCTGACATGATTTTCTGAAATGGTGAATAACTTTAGGTAGAGTTTGAACACAAGGTATACTCTTCATTCACTTTGCATAGTATTTGCCTCCCTGGAATATTAAAATCATGCCAGAATAGACTTTGTCTTCATATGGAAAATGAACTTGGTTGCTAGATGCAGATAAATGTATACAGGACTTTCACCTACATAAATGTTCAGTGCAACATTCAAAAAGTTGTGTAACCTGTCAGAATGGCCGCCATCAACAAATCATCAAACAACAAGTGTTGGCGAGGGTGTGGAGAAAAGGGGACTCTAGTACACTGCTGGTGGGAATGCAGACTGGTGCAGCCACTATGGAAAACACTATGGTGTTACCTCAAAAAATTAAAAATTGAATTGCCATTTGACCCAGTGATCCCACTTCTAGGAATATACCCTAAGAAACCTGAAACACCAATCAGAAAGAATACATGTACCCCCATGTTCATAGCAGCTCTGTTTACAATAGCTAAGATCTGGAAACAGCCCAAGTGCCCATCAGTGGATGAATGGATAAAAAAGCTGTGGTACATATACACAATGGAGTACTATGCAGCTATAAGAAAGAAAGATCTCTTACCCTTTGAGATGACGTGGAGGGACCTCGAGAGTATTATCCTAAGCGAAACAAGCCAAGCAGAGAAAGACAAATATCACATGATCTCACTCATTTGTGGAATATAATAAACATAACAGTCTGGGGAATAGGGTAGACCCAGAGATGTGGAAGTAGGGTACAGACTGACAACCCTCAGAAGAGGGAGTGGGGGGAGGGAAGAGATAAACCACAGAACTTATACGCATGTATGCATAACTGATGGACATGGACAACAAAGCTGGGGAAGGGGTGGAGGGTCAGGGAGGAGGGTGTCAATGGGGAAAAAAGGAGAAACATCTGTAACAAAAATAAATTAATTAAAAAATTAGAAAAAAAATAAAATAAAATAAAAACAACCTAAGATGCAGGAGCAGCATTTAATGGCAGCTGGCTCAGAAAAAAAAAAAAAAAAAAGTTGTGTAATACTGTCCATGCATTGCTGAGCATCTAGCATTCCTGGCTTCCCCCCAATAAATGTCATTATGACTACCCAATCTCCACTACAACTGTGTAAAAGCCTCAAGTGAGAACTATGGTTCTAGACTCTCATTCAACAGCCTACTCAGGATCTGTTCAGATGTTTCACATGCTACTCAACTGTCCATTAATTACTAGCTCTTTTTTCTAAACCCCAAATCTATACCCCATACTGTTTCCCAGTTCAATTCCCTTATTGAGGCTATATTAACTACTGATATTGAATGATCAGCAGTATGAAAGTTTCACATGGGCAGAATGTATGTCTGATTTGTTTTCTGTGTATCTCTTAGAATAGTGCCAAGCATATAGCAGTCAATAAATATTTATTGAATGAATACCCCAAAATTTTTTCCTATTCCTCTTCCTTGGTCAACAAACCCCAAAGCAATTTGAAAGGAGAGGAATGGACAAGAAGAACAGGGATTCCTGGTCAGGAATTCCCCAATTCCTATAGAATGTCTTTTAATATCTAGTATCTACTTTCTATCAGTCCAAGATGAAAAATAGCCCAGAGCTACTGCTGAAACTGTCCCACCAAAGTTCTCTTCATCAGAGGAGTCTCCCTGGAGTTCTGGGGATAAGGCCCAGATTCATCAGCCTCAAGCGTAAAATTTCTTTGAAGTCTCTCATTTTATCTTTAAAACCCATGCAAATTTCACCATTTATTCCTATGTTTGTTTTAACATAAAAATAATGTTTTTAATTACTTCCCTTTAGAAGAAAAATGTAAAGCCTATTTTTCTAACTCTTCAAGTAATAAATTCACACTCTAGAAAGATGCTTCTTCTTATCTATCCTGATGTTCTATTTCCTGGCACACCACTACCTAGCCCTGGTGGTAATTATACTAACAGCCGACATTTACTAAGCACTTATTATATGCCGCACAGTATATTATGCACTTAACATGCATTATGTCTTTAGTCCTTGAAACAATCCCATGAAGTAAGTACAATTTTCATCTTAATTTATAGTTGAGGAGACTAAGGCTCTGGAAGGTAAGTAATTTGCACTACATCATAGAGCTGATAAGTTGAAGACCTGGAATTCAACTCGGTGCTCAATCACTGTGCTGTCCACCCCAGTCTGAAAAGCCAGCTTCTAGACTTTTTGAACAAAAAAAGCTTTCAGACAACAGGAAGGCTCTACGAAATCACCCAGCCCCAGTATTCTGCAAACCAGGGCAAGTGCTGAGGTGTCTGGATCTCTGGTGGACATATTTTTAGGGTCCACAAGTTCTTTTTTTTTTTAGAGAGAGAGGAAGGGAGACAGAGTTAGAAACATCAATGAGAGAGAAAAGCATCAACATGGATAGCTGCCTCCTGCACCCACCCCCTACCCAGGGATTGAGCCTGCAACCCTGGCATGTGCCCTGACCAGGAATCAAACCAGCAACCTCTTGGTGCATGGGTTGACGCTCAACCACTGAGCCACACCAGCCAGGCAGGGTACACAAGTTCTAAGAGAAGTTTCTAAGTGTGTGGCTTGGTTTCAGTTACAATCCACAAATAATAATAATATAAGTATATTCTGGATCAATGGGACAGCCACCTTGTAAATGAATTCTGACACCCAAAATTTAGTTCTTGCGTTGGTGCGAAGTGATTGCCTAAAGTGATGAGTTTAACCTTAAATACAGATGTATTAGAATGGTGATCAGATTTTCAAGCCAGTCAGAAATTGTTTCCCTTACAGCAGTAATTCTAAGCTAGGAGTACTTTTGCCACCCCCCCGATCCCACCCAGGACATTTAGCAACGTCTGGAGATACTGTTAGTTGTGACTGGCATCTAGTGGGTAAGGACCAAGGACGCTGCTAAACATCCTACAATACACAGGAGCCACTCGCCTTCCCCCTCCCCCCCCCCCAACAACAAAGGATCATCTGGCCCAAAGTACCAATAGAGCTGGGGTTGAGAAATCACGTTTTAAAATGGTTTCTATGGGGAAGAAAGAGAACAGAGTGGAGGGGAATGGATTGGAAGTGCAGCTTCTCTGAATGAGCCTTGTTACATAGCTGTGACTTTGACATCTCATAAATGATTCATGTAAATATTTAAATCATTAAATCATATAAATTTAAAAATAGTCCCTAAAATGAAAAATAAGCCAAAATATGAACATAACTTTATATGAAGTTGACAATACACCCACACAGAAAAAATTAATCCAACTCACCTTAAAACAAAATGTTTTACTACATATCTTCCATGAGATATATTCTAAGGATACAGGAGAAGAAAACAAAAAAGAAATATTAGACTTCTCTCAGTAATCTTATTGTTACTAATAATTTTAGTATTGCTATTAAAAAATGTCTATCATGCCCGGCTGGTGTGGCTCAGTGGTTGAGTGTCGACACATGCACCAAGAGGTCGCCGGTTCGATTGCCAATCAGGGCACATGCTCAGGTTGTGGGCCAAATCCCCAGTGCCCAGTGGGGGGCATGCGGGAGGCGGCCAATTGATGTCCTCTCTCATAGATGTTTCCATCTCTCTCTCCCTCTCCCTCCTCTCTAAAATCAATTTTTAAAAAATGTCTATCATGGATAAGACATTTTAGTAATTACATCAAGGTTGTTAGGATCCAAGATTATCAAGACAAAAGAGTTACAAGTATAATATCAAACAAGTTAAGTAAAAAACTTCTTATAATTTTAAATCTGAGTTGGAACTATCAACATTGCTATTATCTCCTGGAAATTTCATAAAAACTGGTGGGTTTTCTTTTTAAAAAGGAAATCATTAAGTATTTATTCTGCCTTCCATTATAAACTATGTTTTGGGGGAATCACTTAGCCCCAGAAGTTAAGGAAAAGTTCTTTTACACAGCAGAATTTCAGCTAATAAGTCAGAAGAAATGCTAAAATTAGATCATCACCATTTTGCAAATTCTAATAATATACTTGATTTAGGCAACGATCATCAATACATGGTAAAACCTTTGAATGAAAGATTGATAGGAAACTTTTCAATGAAAAAATAGGGTGTCATCACCTAAGCCCTCTGATAATGTGAGCTTCTACAGTAAGTACAGGGGCTAGAGGTACAAGTGACTTATACCATAAAGAAGTAATCAGCCGAGCCCTGGCCAGTTTGGCTCAGTGGCTAGAGTGTCAGCCCGCCGACCAATGAATCTCGGGTTTGATTCCAGTCAAGGGCACGTACCTCGGTTGGGGTTCATCCCCGGCCCTGGTTGGGGTCATGCAGGTGCAACCGGTCCATTTGTCCCTCTCGCATCGATGTTTCTCTCTCTCTCTCTCTCTCTCCTGTCCCTCCCACTCTATCTGAAGATAAATGGAAAAATATCCTCTGGTGAGGATTTAAAAAAAAAGAAGTAATCAGCCAAATTCAGAATGTGGACTCTTCTATGGACAACTGACCCACTTCCTTCAATAATTAAAAAGCATGAAAAAGAAAAGTGGGATTGGGGGAGAAGAAGAGACTGTTCTAGATTAAAAGTGACTTTAAGAGCTTTAAGAGCCTTGGCCGGTATGGCTCAGTTGATTGGAGCATTGTCCCATACACTGAAAGGTCACGGACTCAAATTGCTAGTCAGACCACATTCCCAGGTTGCTGGTTCAATCCCTGGTCGGGTCACGTGCAGGAGGCAATCGGTATTTCTCTCTCACTCTCTCTCTCTCTCAAAAAAACCAAAGAAAACAATCAATTAAAAAAGATTTTAAAAGACCCCTGCCCCGTAGGTCGGTTGCTTAGCATGTCTATGCCAAGTTTCAGTCCCTGGTCAGGGCACATACAAGAATCAACCAATGAATGCATAAATAAGTGGAACAAAAATTGATTTCTCTCTCATCTCTTCCCTCCTCTCTCTCTAAAATCAATAAAAAAATATTAAGAGCTTTAGCCAAATACAATGATGGACTTCCTTTATATCTCCATTTAAACATCCTACCAGTAATAAGACATTTCTTGAGACAATCATGGAAATTTGGATATATACTACATACTAGATACTATTAAGGAATTATTGTTGATGATGTTAGGTGTCATAATGACCTTGTAGTTATGCAATAAAATCTTCCTTTTTAAAACTGCACACTGAAGTGTTTAGGGTGGGGTTGCAAAATAAAATACAATGTTGCAGGGGACATATTTATACTAAAAAATTATTTATTGTTATCAAATGTAACCGTCTCTGATATTTTCATTTACTGAGTCTGGCAATCCTAATTTAGGGGTGTGATAATATGATGTCATACTTAGCAACAATAACAAGTGGGGCCATCAATTCAAGTATGATGGAAATGATTGTTGAAACTTAATAATGAATAAATAAAGTTTTACTGTACTCACTACATCTGGGTCTATTTGGAAATTTTTATAATAAAAGTTTTTTAAATGGAGGAATTAGTACATTACTCAGGTTTGAGAAACAATGATCTAGCCCAATTCCCTTCTGTAGGGATAGGGGGGTTGGTGGATGGATGATTTGTAACCTTGTGATATGCATTCTCGCAACCTGGCCAGCCTAGGATCAATGTGTGTGTGTGGACAGACAGGTTTGACTGGAAGGCAGGAAAACCGCCTCGAATACACTGAATGCTTCGTTTGCATGTATATAAGATAAGGTTTGCATGACAAAGGTTGGAACACTGCCTTGCATGGCCAATGAGTTGTAGGACTCAGGAGTGTCTGGGTTTGTTATTTTTTAGCTTTGAAGTCTCTTTCCACCGTAAAAAGCAAAAAGCGAGAGACAAGGCTAGGTTGTATGGTTTGCAGAGATGCCATCTCAAGGAAAAAATTTACATAAATCCACATGTAACTTGGGGAACCAATCTGCAAATAAATTAGGCTGCATCCAGAGATCTGGAGCATTTGCTTCCTTGCTATGCTCCCCCTCACTCCTACCAGCGTGTGCTTGTATTTCATTGCATTGTGCCGACCCCTGGCAGGCCAAGAGAGACGGCACCCTCTTCTCAGAAAAGTAAACTGAAACCCCGAGAGAGGAAGTGCCTTGCCTGAAGTTAGACAGCAATTGAGTGGCAGAGCTGGGACTCAATTCCAGGTCTCTGGACTCTCAGGATTGAGGCTGTTCTCATTTCCACAAAGTGGACAGACCAGGTGTTTCAGGCTACAAGACTGGGTGTGTGGCACCACTCTCTGAGTGAGAGTGCTCTAGAGAAGAGGCAGGATTGGGAGAAATGAAATGAGTTGTAGAATGTCAACGTGTCCAGCTGTACTACCTTTGGGGCATGTGCTTGAGTTGTATGTGGTCAGTTCTGGAACATCTGTGAGCATTGTTTCATCTTCCAAAAGGAAAATAAGAATACTTATCTCCAAGTTGTCATAAGCATTAAAATGAAAAATAACTAGCCCAGTGCCTGGTGTTAGCAAAGATTAATGAAAATACATGATATTCTGGTTAGCTATAGATGTGTAACAAACCACCCTTTAAAACTTGCTGACTTAAAACAGCAATTTAATATGATCTCTCATGGTCCTGGAGGTTGACTGGACAAAGATGGGTGATCCTCCTTTGGGGTCTCTCACACAATTGCAGACAGATGTCAGCTGGAGATAGATTCATCGGAAGGCTCAACAGGGCAGAACATCCAAGATGGCACAGCCATGCTGGCTGTTGGCTGGGGAGCTCAGCTAAAATGCCAACTGTACTACATATACATAGTCTCTTCATATATCTTGGACTTCTCACAGCCATCGCTTTTAAACACTCTTGAAACTAGTCCTAGGACTGGCCCAGAGTCACTTTCCCTGTGTTCAATTGGTCAAAGTAGTCACAAGCCAGACCAGATTCAAGGGGGTGGAGGCACAGACTGCACGGAGGAGTGCTATGCATGTTCAGGGGTGGAAGGAATTGGTGGGCCACACAGGGAGGAGGCAAGCTACATAGATGAGCACAGTGACACTCGTGAAGCATGAGAAAATGCATTTTCCCTAGTTCATTGCACCATTTAAACCCCTCTCAAATCCATCCCCTTCTCTCCATCCTTTCTACCACTATCTCAGTCCACCTCTGAGAGAGTGGTGGCCTCATCTCCCCTCGTTCTGCTCTTGGCTAATTGTTGCCTGCTCCCTGAGAGTTTTCCAGAAGACCAGATAACCAAGATAAAACGTGCAGCTTAGAAAGGTGAAACTACTCACTGGCTCACGGAAACATTTAAAGGAAAGAATTGCCGGGTCCTCTGATTCTGCCCCCACTGGTCACTATGTTCCTTTCCAAAGCTCACTTCTTAAAAACAGGTCACAGAAATTGTCCTCGCTGAGTCCCAGTGAGTTTGGATTTCTTTAAAAATAGCTTGTTCTTCAAGTGCAAAAAATAACATCTGAGACGTTTAAGTGCGAAACACACCTTTGTCATGACTCGGTACAGGCTGAACGGAAGTTTATTAAACTTTCCCCAAAGAAAAATTTCCTCTTGAACTACGAAAGCCTGAGAGACGACAGCTTGGGAATGGGGAGGGGTGGAGGGAGCAGAAAAGAGACAGGTGGGGCACTGAGGAAAGCAGTAAAAGGATCTTTCTCATCTCTGTGGCTTTCACAGGCCATTCTTTCCACCTTGAATGACCTTCCTCCCACAGCCTGCCTGATAATGTTCCTGTCCTCCTTGAAGCCTAATTTAAATTTCACCTCCGTGAAGCCTTCTCTGACCCCTCCAGGCAGAGTTACTCACACCCTTTGTTCTCAAAACGCTTTGTACACGTCTTTATTATTAGCACATTGTGTTGAAGCTGTCAGTTTACAGGTCTGTGTCCCTTCTTAGACTGTGAACTTCTCATCAGCAGGGACACTGGGTGAGTCATCTGTGAGCCCCTTGGCCTGGCACCCAGCCTGGCACAGACTGGGTGTTGGGAAAGGTTGCAGATAAGAGATGGTCTCACCGGGAGATGCTTTAAATCCTTTCATTCCTCGTTCTACTTTCCAAATGCCTTCTGACTCTCTCCACGCTCTCCTAATGCCAAATCTTTCAATCTACCTGCGTCTGAGCCCATATGCTCTGCCTTCCCCTTGGATACAATGGGAGAACTGTCCCCGCTGCTACCCAAGGCCACCTGCTCCTTGTGTCCACCAGATCACATGCCCTTTGTTCCTGAGACTGTCCCCCTTTCTCCTGCATCGCTGATAATTTTACCTTTCTAGTAAGTTATTTCCACTAACGTACAAATACTCAGCACTTTTTCTCAACTAAACACACACACACACACACACACACACACACACACACACACACACACATACACAGCCTCATTTCTCTGCAATTATCCTAATTCTCTCCTCAACCCACTCCACTCTGTTCCATTCGATCTTAAAATCACTGGTGATTTCCATGTTGCCAAGTCCAAATGATTAGTTCTTTCTCTGCCTCGGTTTACCTGACTGCTCAGCAGTGTTCAACACCACCCATCCCATCTCTTCTGGAAACACTTTCTTCCTGGGCTTCCAGGATTCCACACTCCCTCCTTATCTCTCCACCACACTGCTCACTCTTTCTCAGTCTCCATGGCTGGATCCTCTACTGTAACCTACCCCTGAAGGTTAGAGTGCCCCAGGGCTCAGTCTTCAGGTTTCCTCACTGTGAAACTCACTCCCAAGGTGACCCGTTCAGGCTCGAGCTTTGTTGTAGCCCTTGATGACATTTAGATTTCTATCTACAACAACAACCTGGATTCCAGACTCAATGGTCTACTGCCTAATCAGCATCTTTCACTTGGGGGTCAAAAAGGCACCCTGAACATAACATATCCAAAACCAAACTTGTGATTCCCTCAATTCATCTATGCCTTCCTCAGGGTCCCCTGTATCTCAGTAAAAAGCACCACAGTTCACCCAGTTACTCAAGCCAAAAGCTTTGGACTTCTTTATCTCTTCTTTTCTCATACCCATAGCCAATATTTTAGTAAATTCTATTGGCTCTGCCTTCAAAATATACCTAGAATCTGACATTTATTCACCACTTTTCCCGCTACAACTATTGTCTAAGCAATGGCCTCTCTTTTTACTTTTAATATTATTTTGTATTGATTTCAGGTGTACAGTAAGCAAATCTAAATGTTATCAAGGGCTACAATCTTTGCTCTTTCAATCTTTTTCAACTCAGTAGCTAGAAAGAGTCTTTTGAAACAAAGAATCATGCTCAGTCTTGCACACAATCTGCCAAAGGTTTCTCCTTTTACACTTGAAATAAAATCCCAAGTCTTTACCATGCACTACAAAGCCCCCCACACTGACCCCTTGCCTACCTCTCCCACCGCATCATCTTTCACTCTTTCCCTCACTCACTGTGCCCCAGCCACACTAGACTCTCTGTTGTTTTTCAAATGTGAAGCATGTTCCTACCTCAGGGCCTTTGCACTTGCTGTTCTCCAACCTCCAAACATCTGCATGGTTCACTTCATCCATGTTTCGGCTCAGATTTCCTTACTCAAAGAGGCCTAAAATAACCCTCTCTAATCCCTTATTGCACTTTATGTTTCTTGGTATATTAATTTTCTTTTTATTGTATGTCTCCCTACCCCCTAGATTGTAAGCTCCACAAGAGCAGTACTACTCTGCCATTGTCAGTTACAGCTTTATCCCCAGTGCCTAGAAAAGTGCCTGGTATACAGGAGGTGTTCAATAAATTATTGAATAAATGACTACCTCACTGAATGAATGAATTCACTTCTGTCTACTGCCCCTGTCTTAGGCCAAGCTTCAGTATCTTCCATCTGTATGGCAAAATATGGCCACAGATTTCCCCTATCAAATGCATACTCATTTGACATGTGACATTGTCATGCCTCCTATGAAGAGGTAGAGTCTATTTCCCCACCCCCTGAATATGTACTGGTCTTGTGAATTGCTTTGGCCAATGGAAGGAGGCAAAAGTAATATCATATGACTTCCAAGGACTGGCCTTAAGAGACCTTGCAGTTTCTACCTCCCCTCTCTTGCTGAGAAGAACTCTTCTAATGCTAAGAAGAAATCAAGGATGAGAGACCACATGGAGAGAGGTCCAGTTATTCCAGCTGGCCCAGCCCCTAGCCAGCCCTCCTGTTGCATGCAGCTGCGTAAAGGAGCACAGGCAAGACCTGCAGAAGAACTGCCCAGCCAATCCACAGAATCATGAGAAATAATAAATCATTGCTTTAAGCTGCTAGATTTGGGGGCTGTTTTGTTACACAGCAACAGATAACTGATACAGTCTGGATGGTTGCAGGGCTTCCGCTCTAGGTTTTCCTCCTCCAGTCTTACAAACTCCAGTTCTGCTACACAGGTCACCTGAGTGGTCTTTCTAACTTGAACTCACACTGGATTAACAATTTTGTTAAAAGTGTTCAGTAGCTTCCTATCTTTTTGTTTTGTTTTGTTAATCCTCACCCAAGGATATTTTTCCACTGATTTTTAGGCAGAGTAGAAGGGAGGGAGAGGGAGAGAGAGAGAGAGAGAGAGAGAGAGAGAATGAGAGAGACACATCGATTGGTTGCCTCTTGACAGACCCCCAACTAGGGCAGGGGATCAAACCTGCAACCCAGGTATGTGCCCTTGATCAGGAATTGAACTGGCGACCCTTTGGTCCTAGGATGGATGCTCTAACCACTGAGCAAAACCAGACAGGGCATTAGCTCCTCATCTTAAAGGATAACATTGAGCTTCTACGTGGTAGTGTACGCAACCCTCCATGATCCAGCCTCTGCAGACCTCTTCAACCTCATCTCCAAATACAGACGGCACCCTCTGTGGGTTAGGCCCCTGCTAATAGGAGCAGTTCTCAGACTCTGCATCAGAATTACTTAGGAAGCTGCAAAAAAAAGTTCGGTGCTCAGGCTCCTCCCCCAAAGACTCAGATTTAATTGGTCTGAAATGGGACCCAGGCAACAGAATTTTTTAAAAGCTCCCAGAGGGGATGCTAATGTATAGTCAGGGTTGAGAACCGTTGCGCCAGAGGATCTAAAAGTGTATTTTAAAATTGCTGATCTTGCCTTCAAGGAAATTCAAAGCTTCAAGGAAAGATTAAATTATGCTCAGTGCCCTTTTAGCATTAAGTAAGCAATATTGTGTTCTAAGTTTTGGGAAATTGGTAATAGACTCTATGAGAATATTCTTTAATTATATGAAACATTAAATTATCAATATTTTATTTCCTCAATTCAAAGATACATCCCTCTCATATTTAAATGTTTCTGAAATCAGGCTCCATGTTATTATTAAATGTGTACATTTAATGTTCCTTTATTTCATGAAAAGACAGTCAACAGATTAACGGTGTGTCTCACTGCCGTTGGTGATTACAATCAAGGAAACGTCTTTCCGGGACATAGCACTGTCATATGCAAAGTGCTATAACCTCTTTGATGCTGATTGATTCTCTGATCAACCTGGTGAGGTGGAGTTCTTTCATTTTATTTACTTATTTTATTATTTTTTTAATCCTCACCCGAGGATATTTTTACATTTATCCTTCAGACAGAGCAGGAGGGAGGGGGAGAGAAAGAGAGAGAGAGACATTGATGTGAGAGAGACACATCGACTGGTTGCCACCCGCATGACCCCAACTGGGGCAGGGGACGAACCACAACCGAGGTACGTGTCCTTGACCAGAACTGAACCTGGGACTCTTTGGTCTGCAGGCCAGTGCTCTAACCGCTGAGCCAAACTGGCCAGGGCTCATTTTATTTTATGTATAATAACTACTAGGATTTATTGAGCATTTACCTTGGCCAGACACTGTTCTAAATGCATTGCAAATACTGTCCCATTTAAGCCCCACCAACTCAAAATGTGACCACGGTTTATGCACAGGGAAGCTGCGGGCTGCAGATTTAAGTCAGGTGCCCATAGTCACACAGCTGGGAGGCTTAGGGAGTGTGACTATACAGTCCACACGGACTCTGAGCATCCAGATTTTCAGGAGACGGTCCTCCTTCTTATTTCTCAAAATAAAGTACAGATGCCTTAACATGGCATCCGAGGCCTTTCACGATCCATCCCAAACCTATACTGCAATGAAGAATTCAGAGCCCCCAGGTAGAGGATGGTCATCAGCTAAGAAGAATCCAAGTAATTAAGGGTCCACTATAGGCTAGGCACTTTGCACATATTATCTCTGATTCTCCTAACTATCTGTAGGAGGGTATTTGCAGGGGATGTGGGTTGGTTTTGCTGCTATGACCCTTCCTCTTTCTTCTGGGTTCTCCTTTGGGTATCACCTCTGCCCCAGAGTTTGATGTCTTAGTGAGGTTGTCAAACAAGATGCCCCACCCTCCCCTGGCCAAGGCATAGGTGAGGGACCCTAGCTAGGCCCATCACTCTCTAAGGAGCTAATCCTTGAACAGAGCCAGGCACAGTCCAAACAATTGGGTAGAGTTGAATCATCCCTGAGTCAAAGCCCTGTCAATAATAATAATAACAATATTTATTGAGAGTTTTGAGTGCCAGGCATTCATTTAATCCTCATGACAATCTTATCAAGTAGGCTCTGATACACTCTCTAACTTCCCTGGCTAGCAGGTGAACAAACCGAGGAAACCACCCAAGGCCACACAGCCTTGATGGGCTGAGCCAGATTCAAACCCAGACAGTCCAACTCTACAACCCTGTGCTTCACCAGCAACTCCACAGCTTCTTAATTATACTCTTCCTTAGGTTCTGTGGCTTGGACCTTTCTGAGCCTGGTCCTATGTCCTTGCCTCTAAATCATTCATCTACACTGCAGCCTTCTCATCAAGTCCCTTCTCACCAGTGAATCACAGTGGTATGTGTTGCCTGTGACTAAGAAACCCTAACTAATTAAAGCATCACTAACCCTGCTTCCAGGGCAGGGGTCTGAAGCTCTGGGGAGATTCAGGAACTAAAATCACCAGCTAGTACAGTAGTGATGAGAATAGGAATAGCAGCTAGCACATATTTAAATTGTTTAGGATTTAATGAGTGCTTACTACAACAGTGGCTCTGTGCTAGGGGATTTTACATAAATTATTTCATTTAAACTTCACAGCAACCTGATGAGATCAAGCTGTTTTTATTGACATAGAATTCACATGGCAGGAAAATTCATTCTTTTACATTGTATGATTCGGTGGTGTTTAGTCTATTCACAAATTTGTGTACCTATCAGCACTACCTATCAGCACTACCACCACCAGAATATTTTTATCACCCCCCATAAAAGAAATCCCATACCCACTCAGTCATTCTTCATTCTTTCCTCTGGCAACCACAAATCTACTTTCTGTCTCTGTGGATTTGCCTATTCTGGAGTGGCATTTGCCTATAGATTTGTCCATTCTGGAGATAGAATCAGAGAATATATCGTCTTTTGTGACTGGCTTCTTTCACGTAGCCTAATGTTTTCAAGGTTCATTCATGTTGTAGCAGGTGTCAGTACTTTACTTCCTTTTATTGCAATATAAAAGTCCATTGTGTGCCTGGCTGGTGTGGCTCAGTGGTTGAGCGTCGTCCCATGCACCAAGAGGTCACTGGTTCAATTCCTGGTCAGGGCACATGCCTGGGTTTCAGGCTTCTATCTCCCTCTTCCTCTCCCTCTAAAATCAATTTATAAATAAATAAATAAATAGCCATTGTATGGATTTTGTTTATCCACTCATCAGCTGATGGAGATTTGGGCTGTTCCTACTTTTTTAGCTATTACAAATAATGCTGCTGTGAACATTTGTGTATAAATTTTTGTGTGGACATCTGTTTTCATTTCTCTTGGGGAACTACTGGGTCATATGGTAACTCTCTATTTAACCTTTTGAGGAACTGGGTAGGCTATTATTATCCTTACGTTAGAGATAAGGAAATGATGCCCAGAGAGGGTAGGTTGCTAAGAGTCACACAGCTGAAGAGTGGTTTTGGAGTCTGGTCTGGCTGTCACAGGAACAGACATCACTGTTCTCTCTGAAGAAAGCAACCTTTGTTCTAAACACAATCACTAACTGTGAGGCATTTTCCAGCAATGTTGACACCTGAGCCATTTAATGCAACTTCAACTCTCAGCAAAACACATTTTCATCATCGTTGTGGTCACTTTCGTTGCCACCATCATCATCATCGTTTGTTGAGTGTCCACTATGTCTCTAGCACTTTGTAAACTATTTGTTTTCAACTTTAAAACAGAGAAGCCTAGTAGGGATTTGGGGGTCAGACACCCTCTGGGCTTGTGTCCTTCTCTGCCATTTGGGCAAGAAATGTAACCTCTCTGAGCCTCAGTGTCCTTGTCTGTAAAATGGGGCCAATAATAGTAACTATCTTACAGAATGATGGTGAGGTTGCATGACTTAGAACAGTAAGAGAGCAAATGCTAGTTTTTTAAGTCATAAATGTGTGCGGAAATTTTTATTTTTATTTATTTTTTTTATCCTCACCTGAGGACATTTTTTCATTTTTTGTTCAGATAGAGTGGGAGGGAGAGAGAGGAAGAGAGAGAGAAAGAGAAACATCGACGTGAAAGGGACACACCGAGTGGCTGCCACCCACACGACCAACCAGGGTCGGGGACAAACTGCAACCCAGGCACATGCCCTTAGTGGGAACCGAACCCGGGTCTCTCTGGACCACAGGCCAACGCTCTAACCGCTGAGCCAAACCGGCCAGGGCGTGTGCGGAAATTTTTAAAAGTTGATTTTAGAGAGAGAGAATAGAAGGGGGAGAGAGAGAGAGAGAGCCAGAAACATTAATTTGTTGTTCCACTTATTTGTGTATTCATTGGTTGATTCTTGTATGTGCCCTGACCTGGAATCAAACCCGCAACCTTGATGTATTGGACGACACTCTAACCAACTGAGCTACCTGGCCAGGGCAAGAAAATGCTAGTTTCAACAAGAGCTTGTAAAAACCCTCTAAAACCCATCTCCCACACACATTTAGCAGATAAGAACATGGAAAAATTTTTTTAAATCCTCACCTGAGGATATGTCTTTATTGATTTTAGAGAGAGGAAGAGAAGGAGAGAGACAGACAGACAGACAGACAGACAGACAGACGTCGATGTGAGAGAGAAACAATGATCAGTTGCCTCCCGTACACACCCAGACCAGGGATCTAACCCCCAACCTAGGTATGTGCCCTGACTGGGAATCAAACCCGCAGCCTTTTAGTGTATGAGATGATGCTCCAACCAGCTGAGCCCCCGACCAGGGCTGGAGAAATTTGAGGTAGCCTGTCCCAGGTCCTAAGATAGGGGTGACAAAGATGCTTTTTATTTCATCTTTGTGTTATTGGTCCATGCCTTGCTTTCCCCACTCCATCTGTGGACCACTCCAACACCTGGATTTCTCCATGCTGCCCTCCTTACAGAAACTGAGTAAGGACTATCCTTTGAGGACCCTACTGATTCCCTGCTTGTACCCCCATCCCTGATTTCAGACTGTCTGTGTCTCCCAGGACATCTCCCCCAGAGCTCTGGCTGCAGCTTTCACTTCTCAGTACCTAGCAGCTTTATATGCTCCAGGAAGACAACCTGACTGAGTGGAAAGTGTAGGCTTTGCAATCCTGAGTTCGAATTCTAGCTCCATCATTTAGACAAATGGCTTAATTCTCCTGATCTTCAGCTTCCTCTCTGTCAAGTGGGAACAACTGTTAAGGGATTGCTAAAATGTGAGAATGTTTGTGAAGCATCTGGTCCAGGTGCCTGGTACACCATAGGTGCTCAATAAATGCTCATTACCCTTCTCTAACCTGGTTCCCCTCTTGGGGTGGCAAGGAGAGGCAGAAGCTTCTGGAGGACAAAGTTCAAAGATGGAGTCCACAGGGCAAGAGAAGCAGCTTGGCAGCTGGAGTGAGAGCAAGGGATGATTCCGGGGTGGCAGAGATCAAAGACTAAACTATGCAGATTATTCCTTTGTTCTTTGTAGTATGCACTTGCCTGGATGCCTCCTGGGGTGTGAGGAGAGGCAAACTCACACCATATGCACACAGATACACAAAAGCACCATGTGCAAACATGCACACAAACCTACATGTACACGAAATAAACCCCTCCACGTCACAAACACACATGTGGTCATGGGCATGTATGTATGCTCACAAGTACGTGTGCATATATTCCAAACACATACTCATCTACATGCTCAGGCAGTCATTCAGAAGCTCACGTGCCCATGAACATGTGTCAATGCACAACCACGCAGATTCATGCAAGCACATACGTTCAAGCAGGCGCATGCATGTTCACAACCACAAACCCACACAGACATGCACGCAGATGCTTATCCACGTGTGCGCACACTCTCTTTTCAAATCCGCGACTCTAAATAGAAGCATAAGCTGCAACATATGTGCCTCCCTGTCATTAGAGCAGAGGCTTTACAAAGACAGCTTTGCAAAATAATGTAGAGAAACTGGCAGGGGTGCCAAGCCCTGCAGGGACGGTTGAAGGGATGGGGGTTGTCCAGCAGGTAGGTGAAAGGGGGCAGGGGATAAGATGGGTCTCTTAGGGAGAGAAGACAACCCCTGAAGCCACATACCATCAACATGAATCAAGATTAACCAAAGGTTTGTACCAGGGGCTCCCGGATTTATTGCTCACCAGGGCTGTTCACAACCAAATAGGCTCAAGTCAACCCTTTGCCTCTCCAATAGGTCAGGCACTGTTCTAAACCCTGTATGTGGGTTAATTTATTTAATCCTCAGCAAAAATAATCTTCAACAATAATATAATAGCTATGAATATTATTATTCTCCCCAATTTTCTGGCTGAGGAAATTGAGACAGAATACGAGCCTCCTCCAAAGGATGGGACTCCCAGATTCTGGCTTGACCTCATCTTCTGAGTACCTTTCTAGACTTGTTCCAATATTATCTGCAGATTCCCGAGTGGCCTGCCTCCTCCTCACTCCTGGAGTCTCCACTGTCCTCTGTCACCAGGCAGGACATGAATCATTTGCTCAGAGCACATACCAGAGAAAGCTAATAGGATTTGGAAGTTGGAGGTAGGGACAGGGCCAGTGCAAGATCCGTGTCAATGGGGAGGTGATCTCTTTTTTTTACAGCTTCGTTGAAGTATAATTTATATGCGCTAAACTGTGCATATATTGAAAGTGTACAGTTTGGTGCATTTTTGGCGTATATTACACCCATAAACCATCACCACAATCAAGATAATAAACATGCCCTGGCCGTGTAGCTCAGTTGGTTAGAGTGTCATCCTGATATGCCAAGGTTGCAGGTTCGATCCCTGGTCAGGGCACATACAAGAATCAACCAATGAGTGCATAAGTGGAACAGCAAATGGATGTTTTCTCTCTCTCCCTCTCTCTCTCTAAAATCAATAAATAAAAAATAAAAATAATTTTTAAAAAGATAATAAACATAACCATCATCTCCAAAAGTAGGAAGTAACTTTTTTAACAATTTTTTTTTCCTTTATTGATTTTAGAAAGAGAGGAAGGGAGAGGGAGAGAGAGATGGAAACATTGATGAGAGAGAACATCGATTGGCCCCCTCCTGCACGCCCCTCACTGGGGACCGGGCCCACAACCTGGGCATGTGCACTGACCAGGAATCGAACCGGTGACCTCTTGGTGCATGGGTCAACACTCAACCACTGAGCCACACTGGCCAGGCAGGAAGTAACTTTAAAGATGAAACATGAAGCAGAAGTTGGCCAGGTGATGGGGGAGGAAAAACATCTCAGGGAGAAGGGACCCCTCCAGCTAAGGCTCTACAGAAAGAAAAAGGAAGTTTCAGCTGAGAAACTGGAAGAATTTCTGAACTGCTGGAGTACATGGTTGAGAGCTGGGGGGAGGAGGGGGACAAAAAATAAATAAAAACAATTTCCAGAGCCAAGATTACTGAGAGCCTGCCCTTTCAGTCTAGCCTTCCCAGCCTCCCTACGCTGCTACACATCTGCTGGTCCCCGAGATGAAGGCAACTGAAAGTGTTTTTTCCATGGACCGAGAGAGCATGGCTGTTGAGCATGCAGGGAGGCCGCTGTAGCCTATTTCTAGAGGCTAGTCCTACAGAACCCATGGTAGCACCCATTCAGCTCTGAGCACTCAGCCAGCCAGGTAACTGGTGGGCTTTAAATTTTTTAATCTCTATTTAAAAATCTATAAGGATTTTTATAAATTGGTTTAAAAATGATTGTTTTAAGATATTTTACAGTAGCAACAATCACCCTGGCTGGTGTGGCTCAGTTGGTTGGTGTGTTGTTCAGTAAACTGAAAGGTTCTGGGTTCGATTTCCAGTCAGGGCACATTCCGAAGTTTCGAGTTCAATCCGTCATCTGGATGTGTGTGGGAGGCAATCGATGTTCCTTTTTAAATGTCTTTTTTAATTGACTTTTTTTTAGAGAGAGAGAGGAAGGGAGAGGGAGAGAGAACCATTGATCAGCTGCCTCCTGCACACCCCCTATTGGGGACTGAGCCTAAAACCCAGGCATGTGCCCTGACAGGGAATTGAACCAGTGACCTCTCGGTGAATGGGACAATGCCCAGTCAACTAAGCCACTCTGGCCAAGGCCCTATTGATGTTTCTTTCTCACATTGATGTTTCTCTCTCTCTCCTTTCCTCTCTCTCTAAAATCAATAAAGACATATCCTCGCAAGAGAATTAAAAATAAAATTTAAAAATAACAACAATCCCACCTATTCGGATATAACCAATATTAGCAGTTAGGTGTGACAAGAAAAAATTCCAAGATGTTCTAAATTGAAATTACAGCCGCCAGAGAGAGAAACTGCTCACATTCCTGTGTGTGTTGGAATTTCCAGGTGGCTATTTCTGAGATTATCCAAAAAAGAGAATAGCCAGGCGCCATGGAACCCCAGGAGCCTCCGCTTCTTATTTACACATGAACTTTCCAATCTGCTGCCCACAGCTAATCCACAGGGTGTACACTTCTTCCTTGGACTCTGCACCTGTCCCAGAACTAGCCCCGCTCCACCTTCTCCCATCTTTTCAGCACAGCTTTACCACTTTCTCCCCTGCTTGATGCATAAAAATGCTCGCAAAACTCCGGGGCCATGGACTTGCTGTCTTTCCTACCTGGACATGCTGCTGGTGGTTTAGACTCCAAGCCCCCCAAGACCAGGTTTTTGTTTGTTTGTTTTTTAATAATAAACTATTTCTTTTAAAAAGACTTTCAGCCCGGCTGGTGTGGCTCAGTGGTTGAGCATCGACCCATGCACCAAGAGGTCACCAGTTTGATTCCTGATCAGGGCACATGCCCAGGTTTTGGGCCAAATCCCCAGTGGCCCAGTTGATGTTGATGTTTTACTCTCTTTCTCTCTCCCTCTCCCCCATTCTCTCTAAAATCAATGATACACGCGCGCGCGCGCGCGCGCGTGTGTGTATTTGTTTTGCTTAACAGGTGTATATTTTTAGTTTTTTTTTTTTTTTTGCTCCTCACCCAAGGATATTTTTCCATTGATTTTTAGATAGAGTGGAAGGAACGGAGGGAGGGAGAGAGAGAGAGAGAGAGAGAGAGAGAGATAGAGGAGAGAGAAACATCAACGTGAGAGAGACACATAGATTGGTTGCCTCCCGCATGACCCCAGCTGGGGCAGGGATCGAACCTGCAAGCAAGGTACGTGCCTTGACCAGGAACTGAGCCGGCGACTCTGGTCCTTGGGCCAATGCTCTAACCGCTAAGCCAAACCAGGCATAAATATAGTTCTATAATATTATTTTAAACTCTTCACTACTGTATTTAAAAAGTACTGAGATAGGGTTTCTTGCTCATATACCTGTACACAATCCCTTATTTCCTTAATATAGTCAAGGAATACAATTACACATCTTTAAAAATCAACATTGTTGAGAAATTACATATTTTAAGGACTTAGGTATATATGTTGCCAAATTGCTCTTCAGAAAGGCTGAACTGAATTATACTAAAATTTGCAGTACACAAATGTTTCTCTCTCTCTTTTTTTTATCCTCACCTGAGGACATTTTCACATTTATCTTCAGACAGAGCGGGAGGGAGGAAGGAGAGAGAGAAACATCGATGTGAGAGAGACACGTCGAGTGGTTGCCACCCACACGACCCCAACCAGGGCTGGGGACAAACTGGAACTGAGGTACGTGCCCTTAGTGGGAACCGAATCTGGGACTCTCTGGTCCACAGGCCAATGCTCTAACTGCTGAGCCAAACCAGCCAGGGCACAAATGTTTCTCTTAATCACACTGTTGCCAATACATGTTGTGTACTAGCAGGTTTTTCTTCTAAAGTCAGTCAGTTAAAACAGTATCACAGCCTGGCTAGTGTGGCTCAGTGGATGGAGCATGGTCCCATGAAGTAAGAGGTCCTGGTTTGATTCCCAGTCAGGGCACATGCCCAGGTTTCAGGCTTGATCCCCAGTGCGGTATGTGCAGGAGGCAGCCAATGGATGTTTCTCTCTCACATTGATGTTTCTATCTCTCTCTCCCTTCTCCTCTCTCTAAAAAAATCAATAAAAACATATTTTGGGGGAAAAAATAGTATCACAATGCTGCTTTAATTTGCATTTTTAATAATTAGCAAGGTTGAGCATTTTTCATGTTTCTTAGTCATTTGTATCAGTTCTACTTTCGTGGATTTTCTTTGCCTTTTTTTTTTAACGTAAAAAATAATTTCATTGTTTTTTCTAATTATTAAAACACTACAGTCTCATTGCAGAGAACAGAAAGGGACCAAAACCCTAAAGCTGCCTTTTGGGATATTGATTTTAAGCTGGTTATTAAGAAACAAAAGACTCAGAAAGAAACTTTGCCCCTCCTCCTTTCCTGCCTAAGACATTCAGATGGAAAGGCCTGCTCCAGGAAGGAAATGTTAGGATATTTGCCTTAGCCTAATTTGAATTGAGTATGGTGGATGGGAGGGCTCCAGGCAGGGGCCTGGTGGCTGGATCACCCTCTCTGTCCCACTGAAGCAAGACTTTGCCTGCCATGTGTGTTCAGCCTTGCCTCAATTATCTGTAAATTGCTCATTCTCACTTTTTAAAAACATGTTTTTACTGATTTTAGAGAGAAAGGAAGGGATAGAGAGAGAGAGAAACATCAATATGAGAGAGAAACACCTATCAGTTGTCTCTCGCACACACTCCAACCAGGGATCGAACCCGTAATGTAGGTATGTGCCCTGACCAGGAATCAAACTGGCAACCTTTCTGTGCACGGGACAATGCTCAGCCAATTGAGCCACACGAGCCAGGGCCTCATTCTCACTTCTGACATCTAAGATCTCATCCCCTCTCCTTTTCTTTTCTGTCTAAAATGATACACATACCCAAATCTGCCTCACTGTCTCTGGGATTTTCATACTCACATGAATTTCCCATGTACACACATTAAAATTTGATTTTCACCCGTTAATCCGTGTCTGTTACTGTGATTATTATCCCAGCTAGGAAAACTTAGAAGGTAGAGGGAAAGCATTTTTTTTAGCCCCCCCTACCCCGACTCTTCAGAGAGGCTGAAATTTGAAGTGTACAAGTGTTTCTCTCAATACCCTGTTGCCAACAATAGCAGGTCTGTTGTGTACTAGCAGGTTTTTCTTCTACAGCTGGTCAGTTGAAACATAGTATCACAATGCTGCTTCAATTTGCATTTTTAATAATCAGCGAAGCTGAGCATTTTTCATGTTTATTAGGCATTTGTATCATTTCTACTTTCATGGATCTCCTTTTTCTAATAACACTCTACACCCTCACTGCAGAAAATTTAGAAAAGAATAAATGTAAAGAAGAAAATAAAATTTAGTCAGATACCCACAGTTAACAATACTTTGGGTTTTCTTCCCCCAGACAGAGAGGGTTAGGGACAGATCATGCAGTTAGAAAAACAAGATAGAATTATGCTCTATATAGCTTCATATACTGCTTTTAAATGTATTACAGAGCAGTGATTTTCCTATGCTATTAGGTATATATTGTTTTTAAAACATTATTTAAGTACCTGTGAAAATGTAGTTATACCATAATTTACTTAATAATTGCTCTAATTTAGACATTTAGGTCCTTCCAATTTTTTGCTTTCATAAAACACAGAGTAATAAATACCAGACTCCCACTTGCTGTTTCCCATTCAAATGTAGGGCCTTTACCCACACTGTTCCCCTTCTTCACCAGGGAAAGGCCTCCTGAGCCTTTGAGATCCAGCTTAATGCACACTCTCCTGACTCCCCAAAGAGAGAGAGCTTTGGTCCCATGCTGGTAGCCCTGTAACACCATTTTCACGTTCTTTGTGTGAGTTCCCAGCTCCTCCACTACTCTGTGTCCTCGGGGACAGGAACTTCGTGCTCAGATCCACCTCCCTAGTGCTGAGACTAGTGCCTGACAGAGAGTAAGGGCTTCATACATGCTTGTTGTTGGAGAACTGTGTCTCTCGGATAGTGTAATATTTGATTCTAGAACGCACACTCTGACGCGAAAGCTGTCATCGAAGACGTACAAGTTAAAACACAAAACTTCCCATCCAAATGTCTCCCAGGAACAGCTGGGTCAGAGCAGTTGGCTAGCTGCTAAGGTGTTTAATACAACCCCAGTTAATTAACAAGAAAAAGATTCCTCTGTGGTTTGCTTCACAGCAGAGGACAGCAGGAAGCTAGGCTGGAGACAGATTCCAGCTTCTCTTCAGGCTTACTTTCAGAATGGTTCGAGCTAACAGGTAAGGGGAGACAGGGGCTGTTTCTGACCCAGCCCAGGCTATTGAAGGGCTGCCTGAACTCCCCCGAGTCTGGCATTCCCAGCCCTCCACACACTCTGTAGTGATGGTGGGAGAATAAATTAATTAGTACAACCCCTTTGGAGAGCAATTTGACAGTATGACAACGTCTAACCACTCTGACCTCGCATCCTGCTGTGAGAAATGCAAACTATAGAAATACCAGCTCAGTTTGGGTGAGGGTATGTGTGTGAGGATGAGCAGGGTATGTGTGTGAGGATGAGCTGTTATTGCATTGTAGGGGAAAGAATAAGCAAAGTATGCTTTATCCAGCCATTGAACCCAAGCAGATGTTACAAGAATAAGGTAGATCTGTATGTTATGAGATGATAGTGAAATCCTATGTAGGACTACATTTTGCAAGACAACAACAATGAATTATATACCTGGATGGATGTACACACACACACACACACACACACGTCATAAAGGTAGGAGAAAACATCTTGCAGGATACACGCCTAATCTCTGGGGAGAGAATTGTGAGAAGAAGTACTTTCACTTTCTACCATCAAAGATGTGGGTTGTTTCCATTTTTATAAACATATATTAATTTTGTAGTTAAAGGGAAGATAAAGCCCTTTACAAAACTGGTTTCCAATGACCTTTTCAACCTTGACTCCCAGGGCTTCCTCATTTCAGGGATAATCGAGTTAGAATGATCACTAATAATGTAAATTGCGTTTTCTTTTTAAGTGTATCATACCCACTATGTGTTTTGATTGTCACAACTAATCCAGGACAGACACCATTATCAACACCTCTAATTTACATCTCAGAAAACCTGGATTCATGTGCTCTGGTCTTGAATTTACCAAATTGACAAAGAAAAAAAAAAATCCATACCCAATGTTAGTGGAAACGCTAGAGAACAGCCACCTTCTACTCTGCTAGTAGGGAGGGGAAATCGGTGCAAGGCTTCTGGGGAGCCATTTGACAATGCGTATTAAAATTCTTTAAAATCTGCATCCCTTTATCCTAGCAATTTCTTTTCTAGAAATGTATCCCAAGGACATAATTAAGAACGTGCACAGAGTTTCAGCCTCAAAGATGTTCATTTAGAAGATGCTTATGATATTGAAAAATTGGAAACCACTTAAATATCCAAGAATAGAAAATTACTTAAATAAATTATGTTCCATTCATATGAGAGAATACTCTAAAGGCATTAAATAGTGGTGAAGTCGAATATTTAATGACGGAACACAGTTCATGATGCATTTTAAAAAGTAGGTCACAAACAGTATGTATGATATGAGTTCATTTTTGCTTTTATGAAAGAAAGAGAAAAGAATATAGGTAATATGTACGCAGAGAAAAAAGGTGGAAGAATGCACACCAAAATGTTAGTACTAGTTCCTCTGGGGAGTGGAACTGCCGAAGGTTTATTTTCATTGCCTCCCTTTCTTAATTGTAATTTCACAATTCCCCCTTGCTAAATGTCTTACAATGAAAGTGTATCACAAAACTGTATTACATTAAAAAAATAAAAGAGTCAGCTCCTTGCTCCTATCCCTGAAGCAACTTTTGTGGTCTTGCCTTTGTGCCTTCTTCTCTCCCTGATCTCTGCCCTCTCTACTCCCCACAAACCCTGCCCATTCTGGAAGACCAGCTCCTCCAGGAAGCCTGCCATGATCTTTGCTGGCTTCCAGGCTCCCTAGCTCACACTCAGCTTTCTCTCCCACTTGTATGGGACATAAGTGTCATGTGATGCTGCCAAAGCATGCTGGGACATGGCTCATCAGCCCAGGACGCATAAGACATCTCCAACAGGGCAGCTCAGTTCCTGATCCTTTAAATAGATCTGGCTGCTTACATAGCAGGTATTTAGTGCAGGCCCTGCCTCTGGCTTTCACAGGAGGCTCTCCAACTCAACTGGTCTCGGTCTGTTCTTCATGCTCGGCTCATCAATCCCGTGGCTGTGTCCCAAAGCTCCCAGTACCTGGTGTGCTCACCTGGCTCTGACCACTCTCTGCCCATGCTTAGGAGTTCACCCCCTGTTTGTATCAGTGTCTGGGTAATAGGCAAGGTCACCTTCTTTGGGGTCTTCAAGGCCTTCACCAATCACCTGCACAAAGTCAAGGAATGATGACAACTATAGGTCTCACGTAGCAAACCCCTATTATGTGCTGGGCACTCTGCTAGGGGCTTTACATGCCATCCTCCTTTAATCTGCATAATAATAAACATAGCCATCCTTTGCAGTGGTTCTCAACCTGTGGGTCGAGACCCCTTTGGGGGTCGAATGACCCTTTCACAGGGGTTGCCTAAGACAGAACAGTAGCAAAATTACAGTTATGAAGTAGCAATGAAAGTAATTTTATGGTTGGGGGTCACCACAACATGAGGAACTGTATTAAAGGGTCACGGCATTAGGAAGGTTGAGAACCACTACTTTACAGAGTCCTTACTCAACTCTTGACTTGCACCCCAAGTCTCCAAAGTATGAAAGAGAGGCTCAGAGAGGTAAGGTGAGCTGCTCAAGGTCACAGAGCTAGTAAGGAAGGGGTAGTGCCTCCTCTCAAACCAATTCTTGTCTGAGTACCAACTTCATCCCCTTAACCGGTACCTATGTTGCTCCTACAACCACCCTATGGGATAGGTGCGAGAGATGAGAAAACCGAGTTTCAGCAAGGTTAAGTCATGGTTCAAGGTCATTTCAGCAGAGCATCAGAAGGCTCTGGTAGTTCAGACATGGGAAGATGCTGGTCTGGGCGAGGCACTCGATGAATAAGAGGGTCACAAAAGGGGAGAATCTGGTGTGGGTGAGGAATGGGGCTGGAGCCCCCCCCCCCCCAGGAAGGCAGAGATCGAGGGCTGGGCTCCAATCCTGGCAGAAGTAAAAGCTGGATAGGGAAGCTTCCTAGGGCTCCCCTCCACCCCAGAAACACACCTACCCCTCTGCTACAACACAGCCACTCCTGGGTCATACCTGCCACTGTTCCCCTTGGCCTTGGCCTCAGGAACTAGGTGTGGCTATGTCTGTTGACAGGGGTGGGGGTGGGGGTGGGTCTCAGAGCCTTCTGATGTCTAAGGGGTCTCGGATAAGCTAAGACTGCCACTGTTCACCTGCGAGATACGGAGCCGCCACGAGCAGGGGCAATGCCTCATACCACTTCCCATCAGCTGGGGGCATAATGAAATCCAGGTGGTTGATTCTGGGTGCCTAAGATGACAGGGTGAATCTGGGCCCCAATGTCCTTGGCTCCAGTCCTGGCTTTGCCATTATCTTTCCCTGGGACTCTGGACGTATTGCTTTCCCTCGTAGTAGCTCCCTTTGGGGCTGTAGGATGGCGGCGTGTGGGGAAGCGCTTTGGGAACTAGAGTCAAGAACAGCTGGTGCAGCCACTCTGGAAACCAGTCTGGCGGTTCCTCAGGAAGTTAAACACAGAGGTACCATATGACCCAACTATCGCACTCCCAAGTATCTGCCCGAGAGAAATGCAAACAGATGTCCACACAGAAACTTGTACACGAATGTTCATAGCGTCATTCATAATAGCCCCAAAGTGGAAATAACCCAAATGTCCACCAACTGATGGATAAATAAACTCTCCTTACAATAGTAGAATATTATTCAGTCATAAAAAAGAATCAGCCCTGGCCGGTTTGGCTCAGCGGTTAGAGCGTCAGCCTGCGGTCCAGGGAGACCCGGGTTCAGTTCCCGCTAAGGGCATGTGCCTCGGTTGCGATTTGTCCCCGGCCCTGGTTGGTCGTGCGGGAGGCAGCCACTCGATGTGTCTCTTTCACATCGATGTTTCTCTCTCTCTCTCTCTTCCTCTCTCTCCCTCCCATTCTATCTGAACAAAAAATGGAAAAATGTCCTCTGGTGAGGATAAAAAAAAAAAAGAAGAATTAAGTACTGCTTACATGCTGCAACATGGATGAACCTTGGAAATGCTACGTGAAAGAAGCCAGCACAAAAGGCCACTTAAATGTATGATTCCATTTATATCTTTTTTTTTTTTAATCTTCACCTGAGGATACTTTTCCATTTACCTTCAGATAGAGTAGGAGGGAGAAGGAGGGGAGAGAGAAAGAAAGAGAAAGAGAGAGAGAGAGAAACATTGATGTGAGAGAGATACATCAACTGGTTGCCTCCCGCATGACCCTGACCAGGGCCGGGGACAAACTGCAACCAAGGTACGTGCCCTCGACTGGAATCAAACCTGCGACTCTTTGGTTCGCGGGCTGACCCGCTAACTGCTGAGCCAAACCAGCCAGGGCTATGATTCCATTTATATGATATGTTTAGAACAGACAAGTCCACAGATACAGAAAGTAGATTAGTGGCTGCCTGGGGCAGGGGAAGTTGGGAGACTGATTGCTCGTGGGTACAGGGTTTCTTTGGGGGTGATGAAATGTTCTGGGAATAGTGGTGAGGGGTGCACAATGTTGTGAATATACTAAAAATCACTGAACTGCACACTTTCTATGTTTTTTATTGCTTTTTTTTTTTTTTGAGAGAGAGAGAGGAAGGAAGAGAGATATAGAAACATCAGTGAGAGAGAAACATGGATCAGCTGCCTCCTGCATGTCCCCTACTGGGAATCGAGCCCTCAACCTGGGCATGAGCCCTGATCGGGAATCGAACCAGTGACCTCTTGGTCTATGGGTTGACTCTCAACCACTGAGCCACACCAACTAGGCTGAACTGTACACTTTTTAAATGGGGGCATTTCACCCTGGCCAGTTTGGCTCAGCGGTTGGAGCATTGGCCCGTGGACCAAAGAGGCGTGGGTTCGATTCCAATCAAGGGCACGAACCTCAGTTGCAGTTTGGTCCCCGGCCTGGTCGGAGTTGTGCAGAGGGCAACCAATTGATGTGTCTCTCTCACATTGGTGTTTCTCTCTCTCCCCCTTCCATTCCGTTTGAAAATAAATGGGAAAAAATATCCTCGGGTGAGGATTAAAAAACAAATAAATAAATGAGTGCATCTCATGGCATGAGAATTAAAAACAAAAACAAAAACAGCCCTGGCTGGTTTGGCTCAGCGGTTAGAGCGTTGGCCTGAGGACCAATGAGTCACAGGTTCGATTCCGGTCAAGGGCACTGACCTTGGTTGCAGTTTGTCCCCGGCTCTGGTCAGGGTGATGTGGAAGGCAACCAGTCGATGTGTCTCTTTCACATTGATGTTTCTCTCTCTCTCTCTCTCTCTCTCTCCCTCCCTCCCTCCCTCCTTCTGTCCCTCCCTCCCTTCCACTCTATCTGAAGATAAATGGGAAAATGTCCTCCGGTGAGGATTAAAAAAAAACCAAAAAACAGAATAGCTAGCATCTACCTGGTGTTTCCTCCCCCCAGCTCTGTGCTAAGCTCTTCCTACATATTCCCTTATTCAATCCTCACAAAACCCAAAGAGAAAGAACTCTCATTGCCCCTATTTTGTAAATGAGGAAACTGAGGCAGAGGGGGGATGGATAACCTGCCCAAGGTTGCACAGCTACAGCGCTATGCACACGCAAGGTCAGTGCGGCATGCCCGCGTCTCCTCTGAGACCCCACAGCATTTGGACAACCTTTTCGTGTGAACCGTCTCACTGTCCACCTGCCTGACTAGGTCCTGGGGCCTGGGGAGCAGACGTCTTACCCACTGCCTCCCAGCTCCAGGCCTGGCGCATAAATGTGGACTGAATGGACAGAATGGTGCTGTCTGTGTCCTCTCGGCTGGTTTGCAGAGAAATCGACTTTTCACAAAAGTACAGCATCTGCTGTGAAATGTTAGGGCTGCCAGACGCCGCTTCACACACCCTGAGGTTGCTGAATAGAGAGGCAAGAACCACCTCAAATCGAGACAAAATGCATTTGTGGTTTTGAAGGAAAGTCGTTAGAAGACACAGTCTGTCTCCCAAGGCCAAGGTTGCTCCAATTCCGTTTACTTAAAGCAGAGAGAAGACCATCGCTGCCCCCGGAGTCTGGGTGGCTTGCAGGAAGGAGCAATTTTGCTGAGTGTCCCCCACTAACTGCAGGAGAGAGAAGGCGGGAGATGGTGGGAGCCAAAGCAAACATTCTGAAGTCAGAGATAATGGGGGAAGGTAGGAGGAAAAGGTTTGGAGGCGAGCAGGAAACAGATCTGAAAGGAAGGGTGGGAAGGCAGGAAGCTTTCTGAGCTTTTATGAAAAGATGGCCCTCCCCAGTTTGGGGGAGGAGCCCGGCGGGAGTGGAAACCAGAGCTGGTCCAGCCCTGACTACTCTAACAGCCTCCTCCTGGGCCTCCTCATCTCCAGCCTCGCCACCCCTGCCCATCCCGTCATCCTGCCTTTGAGCCCAAGGGATCCTTCTATCACAGAGATGGCCCTACCCTCCACTGCCAGAATCCTTTCATGGCTCTCCGCAGTCTGGAGACCCATCTCGACGAGACATTCCAGGTTTCTGTCTCCACATACCGGCCCCAGCCCTCAGGGTCATCTCTGCCTCATTCCCACCTCTCTCTGTGCACCTCCCTGAGATCCAAGGCACCAAACTTCATGTTCATCCCTAAATGAACTCTGCCTTTCCCGGCTTTTGTATTATCTCTTTTCCACAGATATGTCTTGCTTCCTCAAATAGTTCTTTGAGGGATTCCCCTCTCTCTGACTCTCCGTCTGTGTCTAGCCCAGGGCTGGTGGTGGACTGTATGCTCAGTAATTGCCACAAGAACTAATCAAGTGGCCAGGACGATGGTCAACAGAGGATTCTGGACAATTAACCTGTCTGGTCAGCTCTTACGTAGTGTGATGTCTTAGGTTGGGTTCCCCAGGAAGCAGACTCTGAGAAAGGATCGGGGTCCAAATGGCGCATTTGAGAGGTGAGCACCAATACAGGTGCTTTCAGGAGCAGGTACCGTATCAAGCACCTGGGGCTCCAGCCCTCTGGGATTTCTGGGAAACGATATGAAATCCCACTTAGAGTTCCACCTCGAGGGACAAGGCCGCTGGGGTATTTACCTGCCATCTCCCGTTGGTCTTGGCTGAGGGTGGTCCCTGGGGCACTATGGTGGGCTTGCAGCTGGGCTGATGGGAGTCTGGAGCCCAAGAGTCGCAGCTGCTTGCCACAGGACCCAGGGGACAGCTTCCTGACAAGCGGGAGGGAGTGGGGTGGGGCAGTGATGGGGACTGCTAAGCTTGTTATTTATTATTTTTTTAAATTTATTTATTTATTTTAGAGAGAGAGAGAGAAACATCAATTTGTTGTTACACTTACCTATATATTCATTGGTTGATCCTGGTATGTGCCCTGACTGGGTATCAAACCCACAACCTTAGAGTATCGGGGCAATGCTCCACTCACCCGGAGCAAGCTTGTTATTCTTATCTCCAAATGTGGGCCCCACTCTCCCAGCCTCTGTGCCTTTGCTTGTGCTGTTCCCATCCCTGACTGACCTCTTCCAGGCCTCTTCTCCGCCAGCGGGTTAACTCCTACACCCCCTTCGCGGCCCAACCACCAGGCTTCTCCTGACCCACCCCAGCGGAGTCACTGCCTCTCTCCTCCTGGCCCCGCCTTCTCTTATCACTTGGTGCAGTCATTCCCCAGCGCGGCCCTGCTCTCACTGTGCAGTCGTGGTCTGTGGTCTCGTCTGCCCGCCCCTGTGGACTGGGAGCCTCATGAGGGCAGGCCTCCATCTGGTTCATCTGAGTCCCTAGCACCCAGCAGGGAGAAGGTGTCCAGTGAGTGAATGATTGAATGCATAAGCAATAATAATATCAAATATTTATTGAGTGCTTACTATGTGCCAGACTCCGATCTAAATTCTTTACGCATGATGACTTATTTAATCTACATAGCCACTCACGAAGGTGCTGCCATGATCGCCAACTCACAGAGGAGGCGTCCGCAGCACAGAGGACCTGAGGGACATGCCCAAGCCCCACAGCAGTGAGGAATGACTGAGAGGACCCCTCTGGGTCCCTCAGGAGCTCCACACCCTCCCCCAGCAAGGTGAGCACGGGAGACTGTCAGCTGGCCCAGGCCAGGGCTCCTCGAAGCTGTCTGGGCCCAGGAAAAGATCTGATGGGAGGATGGTGAGACTAAATGGGGCTGCAGAGAGGGCCCAGGGACTGCCCACCTGAGGGTCCGGAAAGCTGGCCAGGTCTTGGATAAGTGAGTTTCAGAAGAGCTAAGTGTAGGGTCCTGTGAGGAGCAGCCTGGGCTGGGGTGTGGTGGGGGTCAGGTCTCATGATCACTGGGAGGGCAGTCAAGGTAACAGACACTCCCAGCCACACAGCCCCTTACAGGTTTCCATGCTGTTTCTTAGCCATGATCCCATGTGCTGCTCACTCTGCCCCAAACCTGGTGACATGGGAAGATACGAGTCTGCCCAAGGTCACTACCGGAGCTGGGGCCTCAGCTGACCCCAAATGCAGTCCTCCTTCCACTGTCTCAGCTCTCAGTCCAGTTAAGATGGACCCTGCTGGACAGACTTTGCTTTCCTTGAGGGCTGGAGCAGGAGAGTAGGGGAGAGGCAGAACCAACCTTAAGTCAGGTTCTCAGTGTGTACCAGAAAATCTCATTCCAGCCTCAGGACAGCCTTACAAGAAACGGTCCTTACCCCCTCTCAAAGTTGAAGAAGCTGAGGCCCAGAGAGGTTAAGTCACTCAGCCAAAGACACCTAGCAAGCAGTTAGAGAGCTAGGATAGAGACTCAGTTTGATCAGGCCCCAAAGCAGAAATTCTAGCAGGTGGATAGAAGAAGGGGGCATTGGAGGGATTGCCAAGCTGGATTCAGCATGTGCACAGTTTATCTACAATCTATTGACCTTTATGCAGTTCGTACCCAGAGAGCCCTCACACCACAGAAGACAGGCTGCCTGAGACCTGAAACTCAAGACAGTTCACTCTACCGTAGGCATGAGGCACCCGCCAAGGTCCTGAGTAAGAGGAGGACGCCCATTGCTCCTGTGGCCAGAGGCAGCTGAATGGACTGGCCACAAACAGAGCAGTCCCTAAGAATGGTGCTTCAGGGATTCAAAGGCTCTGTGCAGCTCCCCCTGGGGGTTAGGGAAGGGCAGAGATGCAGGGAGGCATCTCAGAGGATGAGAGATGATTTTGTTAGCCACTGAAGTCCTGACTGTTTCATAAAATTTTATTTGGCCTCCGGGGAAAGAATTAGCTGTGATCCAACAAGGGCGAAAGCACAGAGGCTCGGAGGTGCTTTCCAGAGACAGCACTGAGACGAATTCAATGGTCAAAGAGACATCCGTTCAGAAAGGATGAACATTTCGTGGGAATCACCAGGCAGGTTGAGGGAAGATGTTTTTCTAAGTAATGTGAGAGTGAGCTTGCAGTGACTGTTTCAGTTAGCTTGTAAGGGGAGTGCGAAGTCTCCTTCTTACAGGACAAAGGTTTGGGATCAAAAGGGAATTCACCATGTAGTTAGCATGGACTGCACACAGTTAGCAAAGGTACTTAAAAATTAAAGCCCAAAGGTTACAACTGTGTGTTGTCTTTGCAGAGTTTCCCAGACACACTCGTTTCCTTTACATCACATGATCTGCATAACCCTGATATGGCGGAAGAGTGGTCAGTATACACTTTTTATTTTTTTTAAATAGCAATTTTTTTTATTCCTCACCTGAGGATATTTTTCCATTTATCATCAGACAGAGTGAGAGGGAGGTAGAGAAAGTCAGAGAGAAACATCGATGTGATAGAGCCACATGGACGGGTTGCCTCCCGCACGACCCGACCATGGCCAGGGACGAACCGCAACCGAGGTACCTGCCCTTGACAGGAATCGAACCCGCGACTCATAGGTCCTCGGGCCAATGCTCTACTGCTGAGCCAAACCGGCCAGGACATAAAATAGCATTTTTTAAAGATATAACTCACATTTAAAGTGTACAATTCATTGGTTGTTAGTATAGTCACAGAGTTGTGCAACCATCACCACTATCTGATTTCAGAACATTTAAAAAAAAAAAACCCTGTACCCATTTGCAGTCATTCCAAATTCCTCCTTTCTCCAGCACCTGCCAACCATTAATCTACTTTCTGTCTCTACGGAGTTACCTATTTTAGACATTTCATATCAATGGAATCATACAACATGTGGTATTATGGGTTCAACTGTGCCCCCTCAAAATGTATAAGGTGAAGTCCTAACCCCTAGTCCCTCCAAATGTGACCTGATTTGGAAATAGAGTCATTGCAGGTGTAATTAGTTAAGATGACGTCACTGGGGGCAGCAGCTAATCCAGTATGACTGGTGTCCTTATACAAAGAGCAAATTTGGACACAGGGAGAAGCCATTTGAAGAGGAAGGCAGAGACTGAGGCGGTGCGTCTACAAGCCAAGAAACACCAAAGATTGCCAGCAAACCCCCAGAAGCCAGGCAAGAGTCACAAAACACATTCTCTGTCACAGCCCTCCAAGGAAGGCAATATTGCTGACACCGTGATCTTGGACTTGCAGCTTCCAGAAACTGAGACAATACGTTTCTGTTAGGTAAGCTGCCCAGTTCGTGGTAATTTGCTACGGCAGCTCCAGCAAACTAATACACGTGGTCTTTTGTGATTGGCTACTTTCACTTAACATCACGTTGTCAAGGTTCATCCATGTTGTAGCATGAATCAGAACATCATTCCTTTTTATGACCAAATGATATTCTGTTGTATGGATAGACCACATATTTATGCATTCATCGGTGGATGGACGTTTGGGTTTCATTTGCTGTTATGAAAAATGCTGCTATGGACGTTTGTGTAGTACAAGCTTTTATGTGGACATGTTTTCATTTCTCTTAGGTATATACCTATATTTCTCTTTTACAGGTATGGAAATCAAGGCCCTAGAGGGTGAGTTGCCCTAAGTTACCAGTTAGAATGTAGAAGAACTGTCCCGCTAACCTGGATCTGTTTGCTTTCAAATTCAGAGGTTTTTCAACTCTATTAGGCTATACACACTCACGCTCATGCCAGTTCTCTCTCTCTCTCTCTCTCTCTCTCTCTCTCTCTCTCACACACACACACACACACACACACACACACACCCAGCACCTGTGAATAAGAACTTCTCTGAGCCCACTGCTTTGCCCAAAGTGCAGAAGTTCAGCAAAGCAATCAAACAGAAGAGGCATGATGCCGAGGGAGATAAATGAGACTTCCAAAGAATAAATAAGTCAGCACATTGATTTGAATATTACCGAGGGACAGACCGAAAACATTCAAAGGGGTATCAGGAGGTGAGTGGAGAGCAAATGGCTGAAATTTAGCCTTCAGTAGCGTGCACACAACTTTTATTGATCGCGACGAGATTTCTGGAAATGAATGCACTTTACCAGAAGAATAGTGCGCAAGTCAAGGATGTTTACGTGGAGAGAGCCACAACTGAAATCGGTGCGGGGCTCTGCTCTCTCCGCCGTTGCTCACGGAGGGCAGGACAGCTTGCATAAGCAAAGCTGCTGATGGTCAGGGCTAGTGCAGGAAGATTTGATTTCACTGTTTCTGTGAGTGAGCAGGATCAGAAGCTATTCTGAGCGGCCTCCAAGGAAAAGCGCCAGAAATCATAAATAAGGAAGAAGTCAAGCGTGTCCAGTGGCCATATCAAATGTGACATTCCTGAAGAATGTGTGAACATGGTATCTTTCAAGCTGCTGATTCTTTTATTTATACACGTACATATATCACCTTAGTTCCCAGCAGCAACAGCACTCAGCAAGTGAAAACTTAACGTAAGGCAAAGTAACTGGGGACATAAAGAAAAAAGTAGCATTTTCACAGAAATGGGAGACTCAGCCACTCATTTAACAAATATTTACTTTAGACATTCTCTGTGTCTATCATTCTGTCCCCACTGTTCTCCAGTCCCTCACGCTGCTTTATTTTTTTCTTACTTTCATATTGCTCCTGATACATATATTGTAAGTGTGTTGTTTACTTGCTTATACTGCGATGGTTGATCTTATGTGTCCACTTGACTGGGCCTTGGGGTACCTGGGCATTTGGTCAAATGTTCTGGGTGTGTCTGTGATTGTGTTCTGGATAAGATTAACATCTGAATCAATGGACTGAGTAAAGCAGATTGCTCTCCCTAATGTGGGTGGGCCTCCTCCCATCATTTTAAGAGATGAGTAGAACGAAAGACTGAGGGAGAGGGAACTTGGTCTTCCTGACTGTTGAGCTGGGCCACTGTTTTCTTCCTGCCCTCAGACTAGAACTTACACCACAGGCTCTCCTGGTTCCCAGTCCTTTGGCCTCAGACAAGAACTATATCACTGACCTTCCTGGGTCCCCAGCTTGCGAAATGCAGGTCTTGGGCTTCTTAGCCTCCAAAATCGCATGAGCCAGTTCCTTATAATAAATCTCTAGATATAAATATAGATGTAGATATAGATATAGATACAGATACAGATACAGATACAGATACAGATATAGATATAGATATATCTTATTGGTTCTGTTTTCTGGAGAACCCTAATGCACTGTCCACCTGCCCTACTGGAGTATAAGGTATCTCACTCACCTCACTTCCAGACGATGACTCCAGCCTCCTACGTCATCTCCTTGGTTCTCCTTCTGACTCTCCACAAACTGGGTACGTCATTCTCCTGCTTCAAGTCTCCAAGGTTTCCTGGGGGGTATGGAGGGTCCTACAGTGAGAGGTGTCCAAGCTCCCTGTTCTTCAGTACCTGTTCAGGTAAACACGGATGGAAGCACTTCTGCCCCCCTCTCTGACTTAGGTGGTCTGACTTTTCTCCAGATTGCCTCATGTCTCGGGGCTGCTCACTCCCCGATTTCAGCATCGCTTCCTTGGGTGAGAGATCCTTGTCAATCCTGACGCACCTGTCAGCCATGCTGGGCACTCTCCCGCTTTCTTCCTTGCCTCCCTCCAAGAAGGGATGAGTCACAGGAGCTCAGGCTCACCAACAGATCAGCCCTGTCCCCAAAGCCTGGTACTTGGCTCACTTGCTGGCACTCGGTAGGCGCTCAAAGACTGGCAGCACCAATCCTTTAGGGGATGAGCAGAGAAAGAGGAATCAGAGTCAGAGGCAGACAGGAAGCGGCCTCCCCCCTTAGCTCTGCAGGGAGGAAAGAAGCCATGGAATGGGCTCTCAGGACGCCCACAGGCAGCATGCTCTTCAGGGGAGAGCTCCAGCCTGGGACTTAGGAGACCTGGGTGCTTGTCCCTTTTCTGCCTTTGAACCCCTAAGTGACTGTGGGCTAGTCACTACGCCTGTCTGGACTCTACTTCCTCATTATATGTTGATGAATGTGAGCTAGAAAGCTTCACTGGCCTCTCAATGAGGCTGAACTGGTGGGGTCTTGAGACCTGAGAAAAGCAAGGACAGTGACACCGCTTCAAGGTCACGCAGGCGGTTTGGTCAAGGAGGGAGCATAACATTGCTGGGTAGATGGTCCTGGATTCGTACCCCGCTGCACCCCTCAGTAGTCCCAATGTCTTGGGCAAGTGTCTTAACTTTCCAAGCCTAATTTCCCCCCTTTACAAAATGGGGTTATTAATGCTTCTGTCACAGAGTTGTATGAGGATTGAAATAAATAAGAAAGTATATGCACTGTTTCTAGGGCACTCAACATATGTCAGTTTTTTAAAAAAGTGAATTCCTGGCCCTGATGTTCCCTCTCTGTGTGGAGTGCATGCATTTGAGGTGTTCATCTGAATCATGTCCCCTTTCCCTTCGAGAAGCTGCAGCGCCAGGCTCAGCCACTGCACCATGTCCACACTCCGCAACACTGTTCCCTTGGCCGTAGCTGACTGGGCCAGAGGTGGTTACCTGACCCAAACGGAGCCAATCAGACTGAATTTCGAATTGGGACAGAGACACCAGTCAGACTCTGCTGGGTGCTTGAGTCAGCAAGGGATGTGTTTGAGAGTCAAGTCTTCTTGAGAAAACAAAGGAAGAAAGGGAGAGAGAGAAAAAGGGAGAACAGGAGGGAGGGAGGGAAAATGGGAGAGAAGAAGGAAGGAAGAATTCCTCATCATTGACTTAATCTGGTCATCTACTGACCAAGGTGTTGGTCACCTCTCCTGACACCTATCCTTGAACTGTCCAGGCTGAAGGCCAGTGATATCCTGACTGACGTCACCACATCACAGCAGAGATGTAGTCGCCCCTGATAGGGACCCCTCTGGAGAAGACAGGTTCAAGGGCAAACAAGAGGAAGGATTCTGCTGAGATGTGCTGACATTGGCCAGGAATCATCTCTTCCTTCCAGGTGCAGGGTTACAGGCACACTCAGAAATACTCAGAGCACCGCAGAGCACCGCAATAAAGCACGTATCGCAATAAAGTGAGTCGCAACCGTTTTGCTGGTGGAGAAGGGTCTTGCCTTCAATTTGTAAAAACTCAGCATCTGTGAAGCTCAATAAGGCGTGGCACAATAAAATGAGGTACACCTATAAATGGGGGTTGTGTGGCTGAGTTAAGGGACAGACTCAGGTGGTTCCTGTTGAGGGTTCCCATTGAGGATACCCACGGCAATAAGGAAGACAGGAATCTAAACCACCTGAGCGAGGAACACCCTTCAGGGTCCAGTGCTGGGCTGGAGTCCAGGCTGTGGGGTGCCATCTGCCAAAGCTGTTGTCTGTTCTAGGGCCCCTCCACTAGCTCCTCTATCTCTGCCATCCTGCTCCTTCCCTGACAACCAGTCTCTCTCCTACCTTCATCTCACCTCCTGGATGCTGTGGCCACTTATTTATTCTTGGCTTCCGCTTACTGCCTTCTCTCAGTGTCTCTTGGCTTCTGCCCTTGCAAAAACAGAGCTGTCTCTCCAGAGGCTCACTCTTAAACCCCGAGAGAGGGGCTGTGTTGGCTCAGTTAGTCGCTCTTACCTGTGCTGGGCACTAGTGTCCTGCTGTCCTGCCTCCGAGGCCACTGGCCCGCTTGTGGGGTGTCTACCTTTGTGTCAGGTGCACACCTTAATCCAGTATGCAAGGGGTGGGTCACACGGGTGGCTTTCTTCCAGAAGGGGCTGTGGGCATGGCAACTCAGAGCATAAAACATCCTCCTCCGCTGTAGATGGGGAAGGAGCACATCAGATGAGATTGTGGAGGTGGATATGCTTTGAAAAGTATAATGGGCTGTGCTGGCACAAAATATTAATTATTGATAAGATTAACAAGGCCATTATGTCGCTATTTGTGGAACTTTTGCTCCCTAGAACTTGTTGGCTAAGGGCAGTGGTTTCCGGCAGCCACGGTCTTTGATTCCCAACCATCTCCAGGAAAACTGCTGGGGCTCCCAGCCCCCCTCTGCTTCTTCCCATTAGGGCTCTTCATCGAGAAACCTCCCTACCTGCTTCACTGGGCTGCTCTGGTCGCTCAGGGTCTCCCCACTGGCTCATAGGTCTCCTTTAGGCTCCCAAAGGGTCCCAGCTGCTTTTACTCTAGAGGTACTTCCATGAGGAACTCGGAACATTCCTTGGGGCTGAGGAACCAGCTTCCTCTTATTTTTCTCTCTGCCGCAGGGAGGTGGGGGGAGGGGAGCGTGGCTGTCCACAGCTCCCAAGCCCACATATTCTAGCCCTTTGGGGAGAAGGCCTCTTCCTCGGTCAAGATCCAAATTCCAGAGAAGGGACCAAGACTGATTCAGCGTGGGTCTGAGGTCCATACCGGGACAGTCAGCTGTAGCCAAGGGGCCACATGGTACAAACATGGCTGCCAGGAGCCTGCCTCTGTAGATGGGGAGTGGGCAGGGCTGGAGAGGGTCATCGAGAGCCACCCAAGGTGCTGACTGCAGGTCCTTCACACCAAGGAACCTGGCACATGTCTCAGTGCTGCGCTGTGCCACCAGATCTCTCCCCAGCGCGTGAGCCAGTGACCCAGGCTGGCGTCCAGTCACCTTGACGCTCTACTTCCTCATGGAGCTTCCCGCCCACCTCGGGGCCTGCGAAACAGCCTTTCCTCTCTCCCCTTTTCCCTTTATGCCCCCCATTCCCTTCCCTTGTTCTGAAATCCAAGGGATGGAGGTTGGGAGGGGCCAACTTATCAGACAGTTGGCCCTGGTTTCCCAGAGTGCCATGCAGCTTAGGCTCATCTCCTACCTCCTGATCTAATCTTTTTTCTTTTCTTTTTCTGGTAATAACTTTAATGAGATATAATTCACATACCACACAATTCACCCATTTAAAGTATACAATTCAATGTGTGTGTGTGTGTGTGTGTGTGTGTGTGTGTGTGTTTTTAACTATATCCACAGTGATGGAAACATCACTACAATTAATTTTCAACATCCCACAACTCCATTAGCGATGCTCCCTTTCCCCTGCCTCCCAGCTACAGGTAACCCTAATCTACTCTGTCTCTGTCGATTTCCCTATGCTGGACATTTCATATAAATGGACTCATACAGTATATGGTCTTTTGTGCCTGGCTTCTTTCACTGGAGAGGATTTTCACAGTCCATCAGTGTGGCAGCAGGTATCAGTACTTGATTCCCGCTCAGGGTGGAATACTATTCCCTTGGTATGGATGTACACCACAGTTTACTGATCCATTCATCTGCTGATGGACATTTGGGTTGTTTCTACTTTTTGGCCATCGTGACTAATGCTGCTACGAAGATTCATTTACAAGGTTTTGTGTGGACATCTGTTTTCCTTTCTCTTGAGTATACAGCTAGGAGTGGAATTGCTGGGTCACACACGGGCGTACCTTGTTTTATTGCACTTCTTACACGCTGCGTTTTTTACAAATTGAAGGCAAGGCCCTCCACCAGCAGAGAGGGTACAACTGGCTGTATGGCAGTGGTCTGGAACCGAACCCACAGCATCTCCGAGGATGCCTGCAGTAGCTCTACGTTTACGTTTTTGAGGACCTGCCAGGCTGTTTCCAAAGCAGTTGCACCATTTTATATTCCCCCCAGCAGTGCATGAGGGCTCCAAGTTCTCCACATCCTCGCCAACACTTGTAATTATGTGTCTTCTTGATTATAGCCCTGAGAAGTTCCTACTGGCCACCCTTGAAGGTCCCGCTTCTCTCCCTGCTCCCTGGCTTCTCTCCTTGCAACTCCCCCACCTCCCCCAGTGATTCCACAAAACCGGGCCTTTATAACTCAAATGATGCAATGCGAGGCCTGGTGCGGGAGCCAGGTCGGAACCAGCACCCCTCTGGCACATGGCATGATTTAAAAGGAGACTAAAGAAAGCCCAAGCAAAACCAGCTCTCCAGAAGCCCGTGTCACAGGTGGAAGTTCCCACTGGAGCTGCTCCTCTGAGACAAGGAGCTGGCCCTGAGCTCATTCAGGGCTTGGTTGGTTTGTCAAACAAAATTCACTGGAGTTTTTTGTTTGTTTTCTTTTGCATATCTGGTGTTCAATCCCGACTGTTCTGAAAACAGCGCTCCGGTTTTCTGTTTGTATGTTTTTATTTCTGTAAGTCTTCACCCTTCTTAGTGGATTTGGGTTAGGCGGGCCTGATCCCAATCCTCAGATCCAAAGGTAACAGCCCACTGTTTGGCCAATCACAGTGAATGCTTCCGAGTGGTCACATGACCCAGTCTGCGACAATGATAATCAGCCCTGGGACCATTTTTTTTATGCCCTTGCTGGTGTGGCTCAGTGGTTAGAGCGTCGGCCTGTGCACCGAAGGGTTGTGGGTTCGATTCCTGGTTAAGGGCACATACCTGGGTTGCAGGTTTGCTCCCTGGCCCTGGTTGGGGCGTGTGCAGAGGCAACCAATTGATGTGTCTCTCTCCATCAATGTTTCTCTGCTTCTCTCTCTCTCTCTCTCTCTCTCTCTCCCCCTCCCTCCCTTTCACTCTCTCTCAATGGAAAAAATATATCCTCAGGTGAGGATGAACAAAAATAAATAAATAAAAATAAAACTTTTTTCAATTACAGTTTACACTCAATATTATTTCGTATTAGTTTCGGTGTACGGGATAGTGGTTAGATAGTTGTACTTTACAAAGTGTTCCCCCTGGTATTTCCGGCTGGCACCGTCCTTAGTTATTACAATATTCCTGACTACATTTCCTCTGCTGTAGTTGACATCCCCATGACCACTTTGTAACTACCAGTTCTCAATCCCTTCACCTTTTCACCAGTTCCCCCATCCCCCTCCCCTCCTGGGATCTTGTCTAGATGAGCCGGTGAGTCAGCAGGAACACTGGTCTGTAGAGAGACATAAAAGAAGGAGATATGCAGAGAAAAGGCGGAACTGGGGGACTGCGTGACCTCAGAGGCAGCCTCTACCTTCCTGCTGTGGGTCCCATGACGTTCCCCCTTGTTTTATAGTATACCCTATTTTTAGTTGAAATTCTCTATTAGTCAAAATGCATTCAATTCCACAAGACAGAAGCTCAAATCAAATTAGCTTAAGCAAGAAAAGAAGAGTTTTGGGGGCTCAAGTAATTGGAAAACTCAAGGGATGAATCCAGGTATGATGGGAGTTAGGACCTCCAATACCATCCCTAAGAAGCTGCCTTTTCTTTGTGTTGGATTCATTCTTAGGTAGGTTTTCCCATGAGGTAGAAGAGATGGCCCCAGCAACTCCAGGCTGGATGGAAAGCCCTGACAAGCAGCACCTCCTTCCCAGTTCAGTCATGTTGCAAACATTCCCACCAGACCAGGTTCTGCAGCTGCTGGGCACTGATGTTGACTTTCAGCCTAAGGAGGATGGGGTGGGAGGTGGAGAGAAAGAAGAGAACTGTGTAACATTTGTTTAGTCTCTACCAAGGTGGGGTCCTCTAGGCCCACTCACAAGCAATGACACACATTCACCACCTCAACCAGAGGACTCCGAGGAGGGCCGATCCTGTTTAGAGAACGCTCCTTTCTGAGCCTAAGTCCTTCCTGGGCTTGAATGTATGAAGATGGGCAGGATTTGGGACAGGGCCTGAGAAGCTTGAATTCTGCCTAGAACAGTAAGAATTTGGAGGGGTAGAAGATGAAGATGATGATGATGGCAGCAATAATAGCTAACATTATTAACACTCGGCCTGGCCAATATGGCTCAGTGGTTGAGCGTCGACCCACGCACCAAGAGGTCGCCGGTTCAATTCCCGGTCAGGGCACATGCCCAGGTTGTGGGCCTGATCCCCAGTGCGGGGCATGCAGGAGGCGGCCAGTTGATGTTCTCTCTCATCGATGTTTCTCCCTCTCTCTCCCTTTCCCTTCCTTTCTCTCTAAAATCAATAAAGAAAAAAAAAATTAACACTCTGCTAAGTGCTTCCCGTGGATTTATTTGTTTTATGAAATCCTCACAACCAATTCTATTCAACTTTTACTATCCTCATTTACAGATGAAGTTGAAGTTCAGAGAGGTTAGGTAACTCTCCTGAGATCACACAGGGCTTAAGACGCTGAGCCAGGCTCACAGAGCCAGTCTAGCTAGGAGCAGAACTCTTGCATTTAGCTACTGCACTATTCTGCCTCTCAAGACAGAGAAATGAAAAAGGAAGATGAAGAAAAGAGTGAGGATGAAGCTGGGGAACTGTGTGAGGTAAAGGGGCCCATGGAAACCTCCCAGGGGGGATGGACCAAAGGACTTTTTTTTTTTTTTTTTGAGAGAGAATGGGAGGAAGGGAGGAAGGGAGGGAGGGAGGGAGAGAGAGAGAAACATTGATTTGTTGTTCCACTTATTTATGCATTCATGGGTAGTTTCTTATAAGTGCCCTGACCTGGGCCCACAACCTTGATGCATCGGGATGACGCTCTATCTAATGGAGCCACCCGGCCAGGGCTGTTAAGAGCAGGACTGTCCAATGTCCGTTTGAAGTTGGTTGACTTGTAGCACTGGAAACCCTCTCTCTGCCTTCCCTAAGTCTCCCTCTGCGTATCTTACACACAAGTACCTGCTGCGGTGATTCTGGGGAAACAGCAGAAGGTGCCGGCTGCCATCCGCGCCTTAGTCAGAGCTGTGTAAAAACAAAACAGCAGGCCTGGGTCAGCTGCCCAATCCAGACGCTAAACGAATTTAGCAGAAGCCGCAGCTCTGATGCAGAGGGGGGTGTGAAAATGCAAACCATTCCAGAACTCTCCAAAGTATTGGGGATAGCTGCGCATTTCCACAGGATGTGGAATATGGATTTGGACTGGTATTTTTGGAATCATACGAGACAGGCGGCCCTAGCTGACAAATGGGTTACACACAGATGGCAAACTGAGGCTCAGAGAGGCCCCAACCCCTGAGAATATCAGCTCCCCTGCATCCCCAGGTCTCCAGCCTTGGGCTGGGGTTTAAAGATCAAGACACCATTTCGTGTTTGGCATGAGGTGAGCTGATGACATATATAAGAGACCAGGTAGGGGCTTGGAGCCCTTGGGTGTCAGCCTCTGACCCAGAGCATAAAACCCTCTTGGTCAGAACTGGGCGTGAGGGCAGACGCAGATTAATTTCTCAGGGGGAGAGGGCTGGCTTTGCTGCCTTAGGTGGGGAGGGTCCCAGGGCCTGGCCTGTGGCTGTGTCTGCAGATGGGCCTCAACTGGCTCGGCTTTAAGGAGAGGAGAGAGGGGCAGAGAGCCAGCAGAACTTGGCCGGGGACTCAGGAAAGGGAAAGAGACCAGGCTGGTAAACTCCGATGAGGAGTCTGGAACGCGGGGCTGCAGTGGGAGGGTGGCGCTGGCTTCGGGGAGCTGCCTCAGAGCAGCAGCCAAGGCCGAGGAGGGGGAAGCAGGAAGCAGGGAGGTAAACTTGTCCCGCTGCCCACCTGGGCTGACTCAAGGCCATTAGGTTTCCCAGAGCAGCTGAGAGATGCATCTTGTCAGCCCAGAGGACGGCCAGGACCTGGCAGCTGCAGGGCTCTCAGGCGGGTTCCTACAGCTTTTCCTCCCTCTCCTAAAGGCTGGCTCCCTCTCCTCGGTGCCCCTTCTCATTCTGTCTGCCTTCGCTCCAAGAATTGCAGCGCCAGGCCTCCACCCCGAGGCCTCCCAGATTTCCACCTCCTGAGAGGCCCCGCCCTCCTATCCATCACCCCCTGGAGTGCCACAGACCCCTCAAATTCAGAGGCCCCCACCTGCAGCGAGAGGCCTGGGATCTCCTTTCTTCACTGTTCCTTTCCTTACTCCCGACAAGGAGAGGCCTAGGCCTCGGGGCTCAGGTCCCCGCCAGAGCCATGTCTACAGGGGTGGGCCCCGGGAAGAAGTGACCCCACTCTCGCCGCCTCTCCATGTCTCACGTGGATGCTCTCTCCTTCGTCTTCCGTGGGATCTTGGTCTCTGCCACCTTCGCACCCATGCAGCAGAGGGGTTGGGGTAAGCGAGGGCCAGAGGCTTGTTTCTGCTGACTCTTCTGGGAGGTCATTCACGTGACCTTGATGCTCAGGCCTGTCCCACGGGCCCACTTAAGGTGATGGGATCCTGAGATATGGGCTTGGCCTTGGAGGGAGAGGCCTCCTTGGGCCTCAAACTGACCTAAGGAGGGTTCGGCACTGGGTTGGGGCAAAAGCCCAACCGACAACACAGTGACCCTGTGCTTTGTAGGTGTGGGTCCCCAGACCTTGTAGGGAAGGGTGAGTGGAGAGACAGGTGTGGACCTTCCTGGGTCCTCTGCCTAATACACTCAACACAGCCTCGGTCCACCCGTATTCTAACCGCCTTCCCTCCAGCCCCACCCCGGTCAGTGCCCCCCCTGCAAACAGCTTACTGAGGACTCCGGCTCGTTGGACTGCGATGATGGCTCAGCTTTATGGTCCTAATGATGGCTGCCAGCTGCCAGCCCCTCCCTCGGTGGGCAGGCACGCGCCTTCGACAGTGCCATTGTCCACTTGCTCCGTTCAGGCAATTCGGGTTATAAAAGCAGTCTCATTCTGGTTCCGATCTCATCATCTTAGAACTTTAGGCTGGGATTTGACTTTAACCTTTTTTCTTCCTCAATGAGGGGCTTGGAGTGTGAATGCGTGTGTGTGGGGGTGGGGGTAGTAGAATGGTCTCTGTCACACACACACCCCTTCTCTGGTTCACACCCAGGGAAAGAGGGAAACAGCTGTTCCTCTGACACCTGGCCAGGCTGTGGTCCTCTGCTGTGAGTCACAGCTCTGGTGGGCTGATGGTAGTAGGTGGAGGACCCCTCACCAAGGTCCCACTGACCAGACTCAATTCCTGGCCCTTCCCCAGGCACTGGTGGTCCCTCCCCAGACAAAGCTGCACCTTCCACTCACCCCTCAGCTGGCACCTCAGCCACATCCCCCAGTGTGAGCCTCTGGCCCTGGGCTGAGAGGGCACCAGGGAGCCTGCAGCCTCCACTCCCTTTGAGCCCTGTAGCCTCTTCTCCTCTGAACCCAGGGCCTCCAGGAGCCATGACCAAAGGGCCTTCCCTGGGACTGGGCCGCCACGTCCCACTCTGGTGGCCCCAGAGCAGGTGGCCCAGTCTCCGGGAAGGCCCTTTGGTCATACCTAAGCAGACATCCAACCTCTTCTTGCAGTCACCCCCAAACTTCACATGCAGTTCTCTTGAGCTCCCATTTCTCAGCTTTGGGGCAGGAACCACCACCAGCCCCTCCCCACAGACATTTCTGTGATTGCTTTCTCCAGGTTCTGATGTTCTGCAAGGTACAAACCTACCAAACCTGTTTGGCCTCTCCCCCTGGAGGCATAGAGTCTGGCCCTCTTCCTGGTGACTCTGCCCTGTTTGATGACCTTTGGAACAAAGATTCCTACCAGGACCTCCCACAATGCTGTCACACTTGTCTGGACAATAGCATCTTCCCAGACTAGGCGCCAAGAACCCAGAAATCCTAGCCACCGTCCTCTTCTGTTCCCTGCCCCACAGCATCTCCTCGTCCTCAGACCCACTTCCCTGCTCCCCGCTCAGTCTGGACCTCGTCCCCTCACACTGGATGTCAGCACCCCCTCACTGGTTTCCCTGCCTCGCTTCCTTCAAACGCCTAAGTGTTAGTCTTAGTTTCTCCCTCCCCCAACCTCCTTTGATGGCTCCCTGATACCCGGAGAATATTCCAACTCCTTACTCCTACATCCTAGGCCTCTCTCAATGTGGACACTGGCCGCATTCCAGCGAAGTACCCACTGCTTGGCTCCGATGGCAAATAGGTTTCATCTAGTGCACAGCCTGACAAGTGGCAGTGCCGCCCCCAGCACCGTGTGAGGGCTGTGAAGGTGGGTCAGTGGGCAGGAGAGCGCTGTGATCCATGAGTAACGTCTGCCATGGGCCCGGGGTTCTGCCACCCTGTTCTAGTTTTACCAAACTGTCCACCTCTTCTGACCTGGAGTCCACCCTGGCCTCTCCATGGCCCACAGACCAGGTTACTGCCACCATACACTCTCCACTCGCCCCCAGACTTGCCACATCCTCGCCCGTGCCGTTATCCAGCCGAGACTCCCGGTTCGTTAAGTCTCTCCCACTCTCCCACCCTTCTGTTTAACAGGGGTGACCTTGCACCTGAGCTGGTCCGGGTTTACACTGTGGTCTCAGCATAATTATTAATAGCACCCCTTTCGCTTTCAGACGTGCCCCAGCTTGCACTTTGAATCAGTACACTCACCCTGCCCCTAGCACAGAATAGGCTAAAGGTGCTTGTATCAGTTTTAGATCTGGTTTGCCAGCGCCCAGGCCCACGTCTGGCACAGACAGGGATCTCGGACTGGAGTGGAACTGAACTGGTGGGAAGAGAAAGCAGACACAAGGGTGAGAGGTGGGGAGACGGTGATGATTGGCATCTGGTGTGGAAAAGCCAGGCTTCCAATCAGCCTGCAGGCGGGTCCCGGAGGGGAGGCGCTGGGAGAGAGACCATAGGGGCAGGCGTAAAACACCGGGGACGAAGGCCCAGATCCTGCTAGCCTGCACACATGTCATCATCGGAAACTAAGAGATCTAAAAATACAGCCAACAGACAAAGAGGAAGTAGGCACAGCGGGGGGCCTGGGGGTGAGGAGGGGGGTGGAGGTGCTGCCCCTCCCCTTAGTGCAGGCCCAGCTGGGGTCCTGGCCAGGGGGCTGGAGCCACTGGCTGCTCCGAATGACCCTCCTTCCCTGGCCTCTTCCTTATCGAACCCCTTTTCCAGAAGGACTTCTAGAAAGTCGTCACCCCTCCCCACAACCTAGATTAGTTCTTCCTGTTATACTCTGATCTCTCCTCCAGGGCTCTGTCCTTAGACCATTACTCATGTGATCATCTCCCTAACCTTGACCAAACCCCCCCACCCACACATGACTTTGCTCAGAGAGGCTGAGAACAGGGGCCAGAAATCAGGCGCTGGGACTCAGATTCCGGCTCCACCCTTTACACAGGCTGTGTGACCTTGGCTCCTTTTTTCCCACCTGTCTGTGCCTCACCTGTGGAATCTCTCCTGGTCTGTAACACGGAGACAGTGATGCCGCCTGGCTGGGGCGGCGTGAGGATACTGTGCTTTGAAGCCTGTCGGGTATTCAGCACCTTCCCTGATGCACCCTGAGTGCCCTTATTACTGCCTTCAGGCCTACTGCTCCGGGGCCGGGCTGAAGGGATGTTCTGGCCTCACCCTGTATCACCCAGCCAAGAGCCTGGCCTGTCCAATAAACACCTATAGAATGAATGCATTTTTCTTTACATAGTACCTGGTTCTCCGTGCCCCCCCCCCCCAAAAAAATAAAAGACTTGAGGCCACATAGCAATGGATGTCTTGAGAGTTTTGCACATTTTAAAGCACACTCAAAATGCTAGTGATTTCTCCTACTGGGACTACTGGCTCCCTCTCTCCTGGGGATGGGTCTCTTGTAGTGAGAAGATTTTGTGCCCCGAGCAACAGAAGTGGAACATGCCTCAGGCGACTTCTGGCCGCTGGTCCCAGGCCTGTCCTCGAGGCCTCAGCCCAGGAATATCTCCAAGAGACCTGAGGACGAGGAAGCTGGCAAGTCCTGATTGGGAGTGGGATGCGGAGCTGGGGCAGACGGCTGCCTGGCTGCCAGGGGAGGAGCCCTGGGCTGGCTGGCCCTCCCTGCCCGGGCCTCAGAGGGAAAGGTGGGGGTGTGAGGACAACGGAGCCGTGTTTTAGTTAAACGGTCGCTCTTGGTGGAATCCCAGGGAGCCTGAATAATTGACAGTGTGGTCAGCAACTGACCACTGACTTCCAAGCGTGGTGGAAATCGATCTGGTCAACAACTTACTGCCCCGGCCCCGGGAGGCCCCGGGGGTCAGAGGTGACAAACGCTGCCTCATCCTTCGTCCTGCTCAGGCAGTGCACCCGAGGCCGGCAGACCCACCTCTGGGCCCAGGTCTGCCATTCTCCAAGCCTGTTTCTTCTCTCCTCCAGGCGGTGGAAGGGGAAAGTGCTGTGTAAGTCGGAGTGGAGACAAGCAGTGGGCAGGGGGAAGATGACGGCCAAGTCTGGATGTGTTTAGTTGGCACGGCCCATGGTGTAGCCTGGAGGAGAAGGAGCAGACATGGGATACTTGGATCTGGAGCTGATGGGGATGAAAATTTCGGAGCTCCAAGTGGTCCCTGCAGCCGCAGGCATGGGGGAAGCTCCAGGGTGAGTGTCGAGTGAGGGGAGGACTCAGCACAGGCACTGGGAGGCCACCAATATGTAAGGAAGGGCTGTGGGCCCAGGAAGGCGAGGCCACGACAGCACCAGAGGGGCTGCTGGGAGGAAGCCTGTGAGTCAAGGTGAGAATGTGGAGAGCTGCCAGCGGCCAGGGAGGATCGGGACACGACAGAGGGCTTATCAGGGACCCCTGCGAGGGCAGTTTGAGGAGAGTCATTGGGTGGGCTGAAAAGAGAACTTGATTTTCCTATTAGCAAGGTCTCTAGAAGCAGGGACATGAGGGAACTGAAGGGCACCCCCACACTCACACGGATGCCACCCTGGATATAGCTCTAGGATTTAGGCCTAGTCCAGTCGAGCTCAAGTCCTGATTATTAATGACAGTCAAGCCTTTTCCAATCTAGTCCCTGTTGTCTTCTTTAGCCTCTCCCCCCGTAATTGTCACCCAGAAAACTCCTATTCACCCTTCAATCCCACTTTGTTTTTGTTTGTTTGTTTTAATCCTCACCCGAGGATATTTTTCCATTAATTTTAGATAGAGTGGAGGGGTGGGGAGGAGAGAGAGAGAAATATCGATCTGAGAGAGACACACTGATTGGTTGCCTTCTGCATGACCCCAATCAGGGCCGGGGATCAAACCCACAACCCAGGTATGTGCCCTTGACAGGGAATCAAACCCGCAACCCTTTGGTCTGCGGGCTGATGCTCTAACCGCGGAGCCAAACTGGCTAGGGCTCATTCCCATTTTGCTTATCACTTCCCCACACAGAGTTAATTTCTCTCTCTCTCTTTCTTCTTTTTTTTTTTAATCCTCACCCGAGGACACTTTTGCATTTATCTTCAAATAGAGCGGGAGGGAGAGAGGGAGTAAGAGAGACAGAGAAACATCGATGTGAGAGAGACACTTCGAGTGGCTGCCACCCACACGACCCCAACCAGGGCCGGGCACAAACTGCAACCAAGGTATGTGCCCTTAGCGGGAACCGAACCCAGGACTCTCTGGTCCGTGGGTCGACGCTCTAACCCCTGAGCCAAACCAGCCAGGGCTCTCTTTCTTTTTTTGCATGTTTGCTCATTCATTCACTCACTCACTCACTCACTCACCATGTTGACTGCATACCTACTATGTACCAGATCCTGTGCAGCCCCTGGAATTCGGTGGGAACAACACAGACAGTGACAAATTCTATTTGCAACTACTTGAGGCAAAAAGGGGAACACAAGGAGGCAATGAATAATCACACCACCAGGGGACAGGGTCACAGCTGGACCTTGGGCTAAGATGCAGCCAGCTCCCTCCCCTCCCCTCGTCTTTTCTCTCTTCCTCTCTTCTCCTCTGTCTCCCTGTCTCTGCTCTCTCTCTCTGTAGCTTCCCTCTCCTACCCAAACCGGCTTCCCGTACTATGTGGAAAATACGACTATTTTTAACACTAGAGTCCCCACCAGGGAGCGTATAACTGTTCTCTCTCCCATCCCCACTCCAGTTCCAGCTTGAAAAACAAAAACTGCAGAGAAGGACTTGGTGGGCCCGGCTTGGGTCAAGAGCTCACCCCTCCTTAACCAGTCGCTGAAGCTGAAGAGTGAGGTCATATCAACATGGCAACTCTTGCTGGGACCACCTACCTCTCCAGAGTAGGGAGAAGAGCTGGCCCAGAAAGAAGAAAGGGTCTCTTTCCAATGGGACAGTGTGGGGAGGATGGGTTGGTCCCCAAACCAGTAGGTCTCAAGGCAAAGGGCCCATGTCATGGAGGAGGGTACCCTGGTACCCACAGTCCAGAGGCTACAGTCCAGAGGGGTCCTCACCTTTTGATGCCCAGGACCACTTTGGCATTGAGTAAAGACTATGGGGACCTCTTCTCAGAATAGTGGTTTAAAATCCATAAAATAAAATGCAGAGGATTACAAAGAAAACCAGTTGTGCTGGTTCTGTCCATAGGACCCTTGCGTATTCTGAGTGTGGAAGGAGTGTGACAAGACCGGTTCACTGAGATTTGCTTAGCGGTCTCCTGGAGGGAAGAGATGGGCACTCTGGCCTTTCCCTTGAGGGTGGAAGTTGGGAGAGCTGCCTGCAGCATGGGGGAAGCTGGCAGCGAAGCAAATCCTGGAGGGACTGGGTTGGTGGCTCAGGTGCAGGGCCAAGGCTCCATCAGGCAGGGCTCTTGGCTGTCCTAGGTAAAGACTGACTCATTCACCCAAAGAAGCTGTGTGGAAAAGGGTCAGGTGGCGCAGGTGACAGGGGGACTGGAGAAACAGGCTTGGTGGGAAGGGCACCCAGAGAGTTAAGGCCTGGCCAAGGTGCCACGTTGGAGGCTGCCACCTGCCAGCTGGTCACAGTGGCCCCTGCTGGCACCTCCAGCCATGGAGCTGGTGTGTCACACACCGCTAGGTGCCCTTCTGCTGCAGTGGCCTTTAACAGTCTCCCTGACCCTGTGCCTCTGGGTCACTCCAGATTCAGAGTCCTGGGGGGGGTGTGTTCTATTGGCTGCACTTCAGGCCACGTGTCCACATGCTAGCTGCTGGGGTGCAGAACATCGGCCCCAGCCGGCTTCTGTGGCAGGAGGTCGGAGTCCTCTGCTCGTCTTGGGATCCCCCAGATAGTTACTGGTTAACCAAAGCAGCAAGTCTACCGCGGCCGGCTCTGAGGGGTGAGTGCGAGTGAGCTGAGGAGTAGGTCACCTCTCCGGTGCATTTCCGTTGACGGCGAGGCCTGTGGTGTGACGTGACACGGAGCCCTGGGGAGAGAGGCTGCCCCGAAAAGGAAATGCTACTGGGCCCGAGGCAGAGAAGGGGTCTGTCAGGAAATGAGCCAGGCCTTCCAGTTTCTTCTCTGCCACCCTTCAGACTCATCGTGGGGGGGGTGGTTCTCTCTAGAGAGAAGTAAACAGACTTCCTGTGATCAATGGGAGAGGAGCTCAAAAAAACAAGTCCTTTTTCTGAAACTCAAGCCGGGGACATGAGCTGCCTGCCGCTCCGCCCTCCCTGCACAGCCAGGCAGGTTATCTTCCCAGGCATCTCCGCCCTGCAGCTTCCAGCCCAGGGCCAGGCACCCACACTGGCCCCCATGCCCCAATCCTCTCTTCTTCCTCCTGGGCACACAGCCAGGCTACGTGTCCCAACCCCTCTTGCAGTTGGGGATAGAATGTGACTTAAGATGGGCTGATGGGACTCGGACAGAAGTGACCTGGGCCACTTCCAGGCTTGACCTAAAAAAACCTCCATAAAAATCCATATAAAAACCTGAAATCCTTTGAATTTTCCCCCCATCCAGTTGAAAGCAGGTGATTATGAGGCCCTAGGGGAAGGTGTGGCCACAAGAAGGAGGGAGCCTGGGTCCCTGAATCACCACGTGGAAGGCACACCCACCAGCCAGGAATACCTGCCACGTGAGCGAGAACGACAACTCCACTGTGCTACTGAGATCGGAGGCCTCGCCGTGGCAGCAGCTGGAGTTCACCAATACACTCAGAGCGCGGTTGCTGAACCAAGTTCTATGATCCTGGACGAAGCACTGCACAGTCCTGGGCCTCTGATCCCTCACCTATATGACAAGGCACTTCAAGGGACCATCCTTCTGGGGGAAGGGAGGAATGCAGCCACACACACACACACACACACACACGCACACGCACACGCACACACGCACACGCACACGCCTACACTGTGGGATGCTCTGTAAGGACAGACCCTGGAATGCCTTTCTGGACACTGTTTCTTCCCAGCACCCAAATGAGGACAACATCCCGGAACCTTGTTCCGAACAGACGTCAGTCTAACAAAAGCACACGCCGCAAACCAATAAAATGCGATGACCAACTCCAGTGATAAAAATATGTTTGTTTACATGTATTTTTATAGCTTCCTGGATAATAAAAGGAATTGCATTCTAATTGGATGCTTCTGTGAGTCCGTGTGCAGCGCCTCCGCTCCCTCCCAAGCGCAGACAGCCTGCAGGGAGAGGGGGTGGCTGCGGTTGCCCTTATTACCTTGTGATCCTGTGGGACTAAATGGCCATCCTTGTTTCGGGTTCTCGCTAACTCCTCCAGGGCTGATGGGAGGGGGCGTGCAGCCGGAAGGAAGGAACAGCAGAAGTTGTCGGAGGGGATTTCTTCCCCAGCTCCTGCAAGGGTCCCGCTGTCCTCCTTCTCTTTCTTATGGGGAGAGCGGTACCTGTGAGGCTGCAGTCCTGGGCTGGGACTTGGTCACTCAGGCCCATAGACTGTGACAATAGCTCACATGCATACACCAGGCACTCCTCTAAATGCTCTGTATACACTAACTCATGTAAACCTCATAATAACCTCTTTTTTGGTGGTGGGGGTGTATTTTACAACTAGAGAAACTGAGACACAGAGAGGTTGAGAATTTGCCCAAGGTCACACAGCCAGTGAGTAGGCAAGTTGGTGTGCTCACCTAGCCAGCTGATTCAGCTCCAGAGCTGCCTCTAGGTTGGGATGAAGGTTTTGATCCTAACCCCAAAGCCACCGGAAACAGGGGAAACACTGAAGCAGTAGCTCTCCACTGGGGGTGATTTTCTCCCCCCAGAGGGCACAGGGCAATGTCTGAAGACATTTTTGGTTGTCACAAGTAGGGAGGACATGCAACTGGTATCTAGAGGGTAGAAACCCGGGCTGCTAAACATCCTACAATGCACAAGGCAGCCCCCCTCGTTCCCATCCCAAGAAGGAATTATCCAGCCCAGAATGTCAACAGCGCTAAGGGTGAGAAACCCTGCTCTGAAGTCAAACAAGCCTGTGACCTCTGCCACTGCCTAGCTGTGTGGCCCTGGGCTACTGACATCCCCCCTCTGAGCCTCAATGTCTTTTTTTTTTTCTTTATTGATTTTAGAGAAAGAGGAAGGAAGAGAGAGAGATAGAAACATCAATGAAAGAGAACATTGACTGGCCACCTCCTACGTGTCCCCCACTAGGGATTTGGCCCACAACCTGGGCAAGTGCCCTGACCGGGAATCGAACCAGTGACCTCTTGGTGTATGGGTCAATGCTCAACCACTGAGCCACACTGGCCAGGCATGAGCCTCAATGTCTTTAGAACACTGGGTATGGCAATAGTAAGACAAAGCTTGACGCATAGGAAGCACAACATCAATCCCAACTACTGTTGTTTTCATCTTATTCTTCCCTGCCCTCCCCGCGCTCTCACCCTGCCCCAGGCCCTGTCACATTTCTTGACCGAGAAGCAGAACCGGGCCCTTCACAGTGAGCCTGGGAGAGTATGAGTTTATATTCCCCAGCTCACTCCTGGCTGTGCCGCCGTCTTCGGCTCCTCTAATTACTTATTTAAAGGCTATCGATTCCTTGGCTGCTGCTGCGGGGAGGCCTCGCAGAATTGCATGTCTCGCAAACAGCAGAAGCGCCTGGGCCTGGCGACTGGGGCCGCAGCCTGACATAACCAGGCAGGGGGTTATTTTCGCCCGGGATGCTTGTAAAATATTCATGTACTGATTTAAATACCGAGGATGTCAGAGCTAGAAAGGGCCAGAGAGATCAAATCAGCAGAGCTTGCCCTCATCTGGAAGGAAATGCAGCTGGACGAAGTGGGGAGGGAGCCCAGGAGAATGCGGACTGGCACCTGCAGGTTCAAGACCAAAACCAGGGCCTTGGACTCCAGGTGTGACCTTGGGCTCAAGGTGTGACCTTGGGTGGGTCACTTGCCCGTTTCAGGCCTTAGATTCCTTATCTGTAATGAGAAGGGGGGGTTGTAAGGCTGAAATGAGATGGCTATATAAGAATAAACTTTGTGCCCAGCCGGTGTGGCTCAGTGGATTGAGCCCTGTCCCATGGACTGAGAAGTCATGGTTTGATTCCCAGTCAGGGCACATGCCTGGGTTGTAGGCTCGATCCCTAGTAGAAGGTGTGCAGGAGGCAGCCGAATGATGTTTCTCTCTCACATCAATGTTTCCATCTCTCCCTCTCCCTTCCTCTCTCTCTAAAATAAATAAATAAATAAATAAATTTTAAAAAACATTAAAAAAAACAACTTTGCACAAAGTAGGCCTAAAAAATTTAATTGCATTTGAAGCCTGACGTTCTTCTTCTAGAAATTTCCTACAGTTGTTAGAGCTGCATGAAATGACAGATGTGATCACCTTATACCAGGCCAGAGACAAAGTGATGGCTTATAAGTGTTAAGAGTGTTTAACTAACATGCAGTAGTGCTCAGGTGCTGTGCTAAGTCCCAGGTGCTGTGCTAAGTCCCAGGTGCTGTGCTATGGGTTTAACAGGCACTAGTTCTCTGAATCTCACAGCGACCGGGGGAAAGGTATGAGTTTCCTGAGTCACAGTAGTGTGCCGGTAATCTGACTTTTACAGGGGTGTGGGGTGGGCTGGGAGAGTCCTGATTTGTAATGTTTGCCAATTTCCTTGGTGTAAATACTCCACAACGGCCAATTTCAAGGTAGCAACATGAGGTCACCGAACACAGAGTTGCGATGAGGCATACACACCACTGGATCTCTATTTACAGATGTGGAAGCTTAGGATGAGAGAGAGGTTGAGTGACTTGTCCCAGGGCATTGGCTGAAGCAGGTCTCTCTGCCTCCAAAGCTCAGGCGTTAAGTGCTTCTCAGGGTTGAGCTGAATAGGGTCACTGAGGCTCAGAGACGGGAATGACTTGGCTGAGGTCACCCTTGTCCTCCCCTCCTACCCCTAAGCTTGCTCAGGAAGACAACAGAACCATACTTAAGGAAGCACCAACTCTAGGCTGGGCCCTACGCCAGGCAATTAGATATGACATTCTCTTATTGATTCATCCCAGTCAACCTGTGGGGTAGGAAGAGGAAACGAATGCTCAGATAGACAAATGACTTGCCCGAGGCCACAGAGCTGAGACACAGGAGAAATGGGGTTCAAACCCAGGCCTCAATGACTTCAGAGCCCACATACCTTTCTGTCCACCACCTGGCCAGGCCCTCACCTGGACCACCAGCCCACAGATCAGCCAGATCCATTGGAGGAAGGGGATTTCATGGGAAAACCCCACAGGCATTCCTAGGCCTGTTCGTTTCAAAACCCCAACCCCTTTCTCTGTCTCAGTGGTATATATTCGAATCAACTGGGATTTTAAAAATAATCAATCAGGCCCCACATCAGATCATTTGAATGGGAATCTCAGGGGAGGAGGAGTGAAGCCCAAGGAGCTCTAGTGTTGAAACCTTTCCAGGGGTTCGGCGGGGCAGCCGTCCTGGGAAGCACGCCCTGTCTCTTTTCACCCCTGGCACCCCTCAGAACAGGCAGCTGACGGGGAAGCGTCTGACCCTAAAGAAGAGCCCCACAGTGCTCATGTCCACACGGCCCCTCGGAGAAGCCAAGAATGTGTTGGTCTGGGGTTGTTTCAGGGCCTGAAAAGGACACCATCAGCTTCAGCCTCTTCGTGAATTAGTTCTCTTGCCACAGAGCTGACCTCCAAGAGCTGATGGCCCCGGACAACCACGGACGGCAGCTTCCACAGCCCCTGCCCACTCATTTATGGCTATGAGCTGCCTACTGGGGGCCAGGGACTGGGCGGGTGCTGGGGATACAGCCATGTGCAGGCACACAGCCCGGCCCTGACGGAGCAGACGGCCCAGTGGATACCAGGAGAGGAAGAAGACGTGTGTTCCCTCCAGTTCCTGGGCAGAGACTGGCTTGTTCAGAAAGATGAGTTATACCGCAGGAGGAAAACGCTAACGCCTTGTTTCTGAAAGGAAGGCGAGGGAGGGAAGTAGGGCAGGAGGGAGAGAGGCTGGGATGAGCTCAGAGGGGGAGGCGCACCGGAGCGGGGTTCCCACAGCACCTGTTCAGCTCCTCCGTGCGGCTGCAGGGTGGACCCTGCCCGGCTGTGGAATCCACTGCAAAGTTGCGCTGCTCCCGCGTGGTCCTGCGAGGGGCTCAACAAGGAGTCCAGTTTCAAAGGGTCTACATCACGCAGCAGCCCAGGGACATGAAGGAGAGGGGCTGTGAAAAAGAGGTCTGTTTGCCCAAGCTCCTGGGGTGGAGGGCTCTGGCTGGATCCCGTGTCAAGGCCCCACCTGCGTGGGGTTACATGGGAAGGCAGGCTTCCTATCGAGTAACTGCCCAGTGAGGAGGCACATGACAGACAAGTGCGTGGCATTACGGGGTGCAGTAGGCCCCCAACAGCGTTTGCGGAGCGGGAGATACTAGTTCCCACTGGTGGGGAAGTTCTTAGGTGCCAGATTTTGTGCCATGCACACCACACACGTTATGTCTTCCAATCCTCACCAACTTTTTATGAGGTAGTAACTATTATGCCCATTTGCTAGCCGAGGAAATGGAGGCTCAGAGAGGTGATGTGACTTGCCTAAGGACACACAGCTGTATGCTGCAGAGCCAGGATTTGGATCCGGGACAATATCATTTGAAATCCATGCTCGTAACCCCTACCCCATACACGTTGCCCTACCTTCTGCTTCTCCCTTATTTGAAGGCTGGCAGGTCTGTGGATTGGAGAAGGGACAGAATTTGCATGCACACTAGGCCACCCACTGACATACACACCCAATGACATACATACAAATGAGCATTATCAGTCCGTGTGGTGGCTGAGGGTCGCTGGGCTCAGAGAAGGAAGGGAACCTGCCCAAGGTCATAGATGAGAAAGCAGCAGAGCTGGGATTGGAACCCAGGAACCTCCTGGCCTGGGGCCTCTGCATGGCCCCCACAGCTGTTTGACGGCAGTGGCTTCCCCCTGCCCTCAGCCCTTGAACCCCTGTCACACTGTCAACATGGGGGCAGCAGGCACTCTGGTCTCCAGAGCAGGCCCAAGTGGGCCTCAGAGCAAGGTCATCCAGCAGCCCAGGAGCTCACCACCTTCCCAGCCCCGAGAGGCCACCCACAGGGAAATCTTTAAACGGTGTCAGGTTCATTGCCTTTGTGGTAGAAAAGAGACAAGGCATGCATGCAAGGAAGATGGGGCCAGTTCCTGCCTAACACATCCCGCATCCCGTTTGGCTGAGTCAGCAATGTAGCCAGGCCTCCCTGGCCTCGGAACAGACGCACAGGAGTTTGCAGATATGCTGAAATTTCCCTGCAAGGGCCGGCACGGGCGGCGACGGCGCAGAGGGGAAGTGGGCTGCAGTTCGAGCCTCTGGTTCTGGTTTCTTTCTCTACCCACTCTCACCCTGCTTCTGCCCCATGTCTTTGAAAGTCCCACTTGTCTCAGACTTGCACAGCACTCGACAGTCTAGAAAGCCCTTACAAAGAGCTCTACGGTCTCCAAAGTGATTTGTGATGCTGAAGTGCTTTTCGGATTATAAAACGCTAATCTACAAAAGCCTCCTTAATGCGGCAACGTTTACAAAATGCTTTGCAAGTCATAACGCGTTTTACAGTTTGCAATGTCCTTTGCAGCCAAAATATGCTTGCCTCTCCAGAGAGGACTTCACAGTTTGCAAACCCTGGTCACACCACTCACCTTATTTGAACTGCAGAATAGCTCCATGGTGAAGGCTAATAATGATATCGATCACTTGTATGGCACTTAGAGAGCGCCAGGCACGCTTAGGGATACTTTACGGATGTTCACATATTTCATGGACATGGTGGCCCTACGAGGTTGGTATTATTGCCCTCCCCACTTACAAATAAGGACGCCAGGGCACAGCCAGGTAAAATGTCTTGCCCAAATGACAGGACTGTTAAGGAGCAGAGTGTGGACTTGAGGCATTGATGTTCGATAAAATGAACACAGGTTTTGTGCCCATTTTTCAGATGAGGAAAACAGAGGCCCAGCTCTGCCTTGCCCACTGTGTGACCTCAGACTAGTCTTGGCACATCTCTTGGCCTCCCTTTCCTTCTCTGCAGAATCAGAAGGATAAGCCCTGCCCTGCTCTCTTCCTAGCTCTGAACAAACATGAGGTATGGGGGTGACAATGGTAGCTGGGGGGGAGGGCCAGGCCCGAGCACCAACCTTGGCCTTGCTCCCTGTCCCAAGGCCATTGTGCGGCAGGAGCCTTGCCTTGGTTTCCCGGTCTAGGGCCTGGCTCTGCTCTGTACAGAAGGTCAGTTCGAGGCCTCTCCTGAGAACTGTCTCACACACAGGAGCGAGGAGTAGGATGAGGGAGTGGAACAGGGAACTCCTCTGCAGGCCTGGCGCGGGGAGGGCAGCTGCAGAGAGGAGGCTTCTCTGCCCTTGATCAACACTAGTGAAAGCCCAGAAAAAAAAACACACATAGGCTAACCCTGCAACCCATTGTGCAGATGGGGAAACGGGAAACTGAGGCCCAGGGAGGAGAAGAACTCACTTATAATCGAGCAGAGAATTGGATGCAGAGGTGGGACTGGAATTTATTTCTAGGCTCTTCCCATGGTCTGTGCTGGGAATCTGGCTTTTGATCTAACAAGGCCTCAGACAATCTGTTCATTCATTCATCCATTCAGCCAGTCAGCCAGTTATTCAACAAACATTTCCTGAGTATCCATTACGTGGAGATAATAATGGTGAGTACAATTACGGTCCCCACTCCCATCAAGTGTATAGTCCAGAGTTGTGCTGTCTGACACAGTAACTACACGTGGCTACGGAGCACCTGCATGTGCTCGTCACACCGGATTTTGAACACGTGGAATGAAAAAAAAATTTTTTGTAAAGATCTCAATAAGTTTTTATCTTGAGTACATGTAGAAATAATACTTGGGATATATTGAGTTAAATAAAACATTTAAATTAACTTCAGCTGCCGCTTTTTTTTTTAAAGTGGCTATTAGAAAATTAAAATTTTAAATTATGTAAGTGCTCATATAATATTTGCTGGGCAGCACTGGTCTCTAGGGGTCTGAAATGAACAGATGATCCCAGCGGCGGCCTCACCTTTATGCCCCACACTGGCCAGACAGCAAACAGGCTCAGCCCGCCTGCCGAAAGCTGATCTGGGGCAGGATCAGGGTCCAAGAGATGGGGCCAACTTACTTCCGGTTCTTCTCGTCGCTAGCCAGTCCCCCTTGAGGGTCCCCGGGAGTCACTTTCACCTTTCTTCCTGTTTTCTTTCCTTCTCCCCCCAGAGACCTGAAGCCAGCTTCCCGTCCAGTCCCATTTCACGCTACAACCGCCAGAATTTACACGACAGGCACCTTCTTCCCCCACGGGCCTTCCTGAGCAGCCAAGCGCTGGGGGCACCCCTCTGTGGCCACGCCACCTGCAACCATTCCTGGTTCCGGCCTCACCAGCTGCGGCCCACCACCCACAATGCCCCATGTGATTACAACTGAGCTTCGGGCCTTGCAGGGAAAGCAGAGAGGGGGCTGACCAGTGGAGGAGGCCAAGGAGGCAGACCGGAGGCCCCAGGGCAGGTAGATATAACCAGAGGGGGACAGCATGCCTGGCAAAGGGAACAGTAGCTGCAGACGCCCAGAGCACTCAGCCCTGAAAGGTCCTGAGAGAGGTCCACATGGCATGGCTGTGGCTCAGAGATCCGGGGCAGTGGTGGGAGGTGGGCTCTAGGGGTGGGCAGAGGCCAGATCACAGAGCCTTGAAGGCCTCACTAAGTTTGGTCTCTATCTGGAAGGCACTGGGGAGCCACGGAAGGCTTGTCAGCAGGGGAATTCCTAGAAGCCTGAAACTCTCTGTCCCTGAGCAAGGATTGAGGGAGGCAGAGCCTGAAACAAACTCTCTTTTCTTTGGAAAGTTGGTGCATTGGCAGGGATTGCTGGAATCCCAGCTCCACTGCCTCCTTGCTGTGTGACCTCAGCCAGATGATCTACCTCTCTGTGCTTTAGTTTTATCATCTGTGAATTGGGGATAACAGTAGTGATTATCTGAGAGGGTTTTTGTGATGACTCAAAACATACCACTTGTAAAGTGGGTGGTACAAAGTAGGTTCACAAATGGTTGTCCCCTTTCCCTTCCCCTGTCCCCTCCCTGAATGCCCACCCTACCTGTCAACACCGTGTCCCCACTCCTCAGGCAGCAGGAAGCAGATCGGAGGAACGATTCCACACCCGTCAGATTATTTATAGCTGTGTTCTGTCAGCCCGCCGTTGTTTTTCGGTTACATATGTATTTTTACATTCTCCTCTGTCGCACATGGTTTCTTGGTGTGGTTGAGAAATGGCGGGGGTGGATAGATGCAGAGGGTGGCAGGTGTAGGAGGTGGAGACAGATGGCCAAGGACAGCACCGAGGGACCTGAGGACCCAGCTGAGTCACTTGTCTCCCAGATCAGAAACCATCCATGGCTCCCCACTGCCCTCAAAGTCCAGACTCCTTCCTGCGGCAGGAGGAGGGCCCGGCATACTCCGCTGCAGTATTCGTGTCCCTTGCTCTCTGCTCCACACCCCTGAGCAAGGTGAGCTGGACCTAGTTCTGCCACTCACCAGCGGTGTGACCCTGACATGACAAGTCCCTTGATCTTCTGCGCCAACATTTCCTTTCCTGTAAAACGGGGTCACTCCTTACAACCTCCCTGAGCTGCTGTGTGGATTAAATGTAAATAGGCCTGACCGTGAATAAATAGTAGCTATCACTGAGTGGGCTCCAGTCTCGTGCCTCCAGACTTTGCAGGGGCTGTTCCCTCTACCAGGGCTTCTCTCCTCCTCTCCCCCACCTCCACTTGGAGAAGTCCTTCAGGCCCCTGTCTCCAGGGAGCCCTCCAGGCCTCAAGCATCCCATCCTCTCTCGGAGGAAATTGTGACAGTTCTTTGCCCTGATATTCTTTCTCTAGAGATTGGTCGCACACTCTTTGCTTATAAAAATAGCCCTCGCCCTCCCAGTACAAGCCCTCCTGTGGTCCCCCTCTCTCCTCCCACTTTCCCCCTTGGGGGAGAACCGTGTCCCCATTCTACAGATGAGGAAGCGGATCCAGGAATGAAAGGGACTCATCCAAGGTCTCCTCCAACCCAGGACTCAGGACTCAAGGCTCCGTGGTCACTGCAAGGACAGTTGTGAGCACCCCCACTTCCTGCAAGATGAGTGTCTTCAGAATCAATGGTTGGTCCAAACAGCCCTTCCCCACGGGTCTCGGGTCTCTTCTCCCAGGTTTGGCGTCCACCCAGGCCCACCTCTCTGACCTCTGACCTTCGTCCCCACCAACCCAGCGCCCAGGGTTCCTCATTCCCTGACTCCCACAGCTAGGGCTGGCTGCACGCCCCAGCTCTGGTGCACTGAAGTGGGGCGGGGCCGGGGGTGAGGGCACTGTTGCTAGGCAATGGCCTGGCAAAGAATTCAAGACTCCCTGAGAGGAGAGAAAAGGGGCCTGTTCCTGGGAGCTGGGGGTAGAACAGGGACAACAGCCTCCACCTTTTCTCCACTCCACCAAGACTTACACTCACCTTCGCTCCCCGTCCCTCCTTCAGTACCTGGCTTACGCACTCACCTTTTCTCCCATTCATCCATTCACCACTACTCACACTCCTCAGTTAGCTCGTGAACGTATTTACCTGCTGCCAGGTGAGTCCCGGCTTCACTGACTAGCCCTGTGTCAGTTTCCCCACCTGTGAAATGGGGTAGTAACTGTACCCACCTCTTAGGGTGGGGGTGACATGGCACACAGGGAGCCCTTTGAGTGTCTGCTCTTAGGATGATGACTCCATTCACGATATTTTCCAAGCACTGAATCCGTGCCGAGTGTCGTGCCGTGGTGAGAGAGAAACTCTCAGCTGAGTGGGAGACAGACAGGACCACGGCGCAGCCAGCATGGGCCTTGCCGGTCATGGGTCCAGATTTCCTCCCATTGTTTCCTGGGCACAACAGGGAGTGTTGAGAACATGAGCTGGGATTGTACCCTGATCCTTTTCTCGCTATGTCTGCGTTCTCTGTGACAGATTTCACCTCTCCTGACTTGGGTTTTTCTGTCTGTAACAATCTTACTTATGGCAGTAAGGACCTCATTGGACCTAGTGAGGCTGAAATGAGATCACACATGACCTTCTTTGGGGACACAGTTGGCTTTCAACAGCGGCCATAACTGCTGTTACTGGTGCATGGTGGGAGTCAAGCCCCCCCAGAATGCTAGGACATTCCCGAAGGCCAGGACCCAGTTTCTCCTTGCTTTCCTCTGCTAGCTCCCCCTTCCTGCACCTGCTGTTTCCCACCTCCACGTGTGCGTCCGTGCCGGGCCCACCTCCACGTGTGCGTCCGTGCCGCGCCCTCCTCCACGTGTGTCCGTGCCGCGCCCACCTCCACGTGTGCGTCCGTGCCGCGCCCTCCTCCACGTGTGTCCGTGCCGCGCCCACCTCCACGTGTGCGTCCGTGCCGCGCCCTCCTCCACGTGTGTCCGTGCCGCGCCCACCTCCACGTGTGTGTCCGTGCCGCGCCCTCCTCCACGTGTGCGTCCATGCCGTTCCCTCCACGTGTGTCCGTGCCGCGCCCTCCTCCACGTGTGTTCGTGCTGTTCCCTCCTCCGGAAATAACCTCTGTGTCTCCTGGAGCTCTGCATCGTTCTCAGAGGCTTCAGGCCCCAGCTGGGCAGCTCACAAAGCGAGTCTGGGTGCAGATTTTCAAAAGACCCCCACCCTCCACTTACCTTCTGACACACTAAAACCCCCAGAGCCCCCTTTGCTGAAGGGGCCAGGTGGGCTGGCTCAGCTGGGGCATTACTCCTGCTCTTCTCACAGCTTCCGTCCCTTGAGGCCAAGCCCATGGGGCCAGCTTAGCAGGTTTCCTGCCCACCAGCTCCCTGGGGCCCAGAGAACACCCCTAAGAGAGGCCACCCTTGTTACACCCACTCAGCATCCTGGGCTGCTTCTTCCCAGCACTTAGCACAGCAGGGATGCATTCGGGTTTTGTGGGTGTGTTTATTTAATCTGTGGCTCGTCTACCCGCCTGTACATGCCACAAGGCTAGGCTCTGCCCACCCTTCTCCAGCACTCAGCCCAGACCTGGTGATAGAGGATGCTCCCTGCACAGCTGTGGATGTGGATGGATGGGGATAAATGAACGGATGGAAGGAAGAAAGAATCAGCTATGAAGCAGTTAGGGAACGTGGTGGCTATCTTTGTTATCGTTGCCATAATAAAATGCCATCGACTGGGTGGCTTATGGACAACAGAAGTTTCTCTCGCAGTTCTGGAGGCTGGGAGTGAAGAGAAGGCGCCGGCAGATTCGGTGTTGGCATCCCGGTTCACAGACAGCCACCTTTTTGCTGTAGCCTCACAGGGCGGGAGGGGCCGGGGATCTCTCTGGGGCCTCTTTATTAGGGCACTAATCCAGTTCACGAGGGCTCCACTCTTATGACCTAATCACCTCCCAAAGGCCCCACTTCCAAACGCCCTCCTAGTGAGGGTTAGGTTTCCACATATGCATTTCGGGGGGACATGTGCAAATAAATAATACAATAATTAATAAATAATAATACAAGCATAAACTCTGCGTTTTGTGTACTCACAACTATAATCCATCCTACTTTTGCCCACCCCTGTATATGAACAGAGGATGGGAGGCAAAGTATCAGGAACTCTTGGGGTGAGTCCCAGCTCTCCAAGCTCGGGCAAACGGTGTCCCCACTCTGGGCCTTGGTTTTGTCTTCTGTGCCATGCCTAGAATAACGGTGCCCACCTCATGGATGTGGCTGTGGGAATCAAATGCTATGAACTGGAGGGCCCTGAGCAGAAGAGCGGGATGCTGAGGTTGGGTCGGGTTGCAGGTGCACAGACTCACAGACCACCCACCACTTTTCATAGCTCCCCCGCTGCCCTGGGCAGGCTCAGGGACAGCTCGCACAGGTGACCCGTAGGGGACTCTTTGGGAGACCAGCCTCTGCTTGCGCCTGGGTCCCACGGAAGGGTCCAGGGTTCGACTGCTGGTTCTGCCATGACTGGGGTATGAGGCGAGTCACTTCGTCCGCGGGGCCTGAGTCCTCATCTGTGCAGTGGTGATAACAGGACCCCCCAGGCTGTTCTGAGGAGGCAGCAGGGCCATGAGCACGGGGCCCGGGACACGCTCCTGTCTGAGAAAGGGCAGCTGTTGTGATTATTCTCCTCATTCTTGGCTCAGACTGTGGGTCATCCATGAAGAAGATCCTACTCAGTGTTTCTGATAAAGAGCGCTCTGTGCAGTGAGATTCTGGGACTGATTTCCTGCCTGACGGCCCTGCTCTCAGTCTAGGCCAGACTCCAACCCCATTCCACGTCCCTCTTATCACCCCTCAGTTCTGTCTTAAGTGGTCCTCTGCTCTCCATGGGATACCGGGGCTCAGCCTGGGACGAGGATTAGGGCTCAGTCTGAGACCAGGGTTGGGGATCAGTCTAGGATCAGGGCTCAATCTGTAAGCAGCATTGAGTACTGGTGACTTGGATGGGGTATCATTTAATGCTGAGATTGGACTCTGCCTGTGACAAGTACCTTTGCCTGGGGTCCTGGAAAGAGATGCTGAGCTGGAGGACTGCATCGGAAGGTGCACTTGCAAGAAGTAGGAAGGCAGCACTAGGTACAAGCTGACCTGCGATGGGGCTGCCACAGAGGCCGCTGCGGGGACGCCTGGAGCTGTGACAGCCCTTCAGAGTTGTCCCAGTTGTGGGAAGGGAGTGGGGCCTTTGTCGTGCCACATCACTCAGGCACTGGCCGCTGGCTCCCCTGGCAGAGGCATAGCCCAGTAAGCCATCAGCGGTCGATGCTGCCAGCAGCTGGGACGGGTAACTGGTGCCACCGAGGGGCTCTGGAGCACTCAGTGTCCCTACACCCAGCCTCAGGGCTCTGGCCTGGACCAGGGTCTCAGCCGGATACTGGGCGTAGAAGATGAGACACGGAGACTGCAAGTCCCCACAGGACAGGATCTTCGTCCCCAGCTTTCAGCACAGGGCCTGGCTGGGCAGCACAAGCCTCATCCCCACCTGGAGGGAAGACAGAAAGTGTGAAGTGGGGCCCTGAGCCCCACTGTGTGGGCCAGAGAGTCAGCCACCCCAGAGGCTCAGAGAGGGTAGACCACCTGCCTGAGTTCACACAGATGTTCAGGGCAGAGCCAGGACTGGGACCCAGGGCTGGCTGAGTCCAGAGCTTATGTTCCCTTGACAACACCAGGCTGTGAGCTTATTAGAAAGCAAAGGCTGGGCAGGGGAGGGGGCACGCCCCTCCTCTCGGCTCCTGCAGCAGGACTCCAGCGCCCGCCAACTCCGGCCGCCTCTGGCTAGCCCACCAGGACCCATGCCCAGGGGAGGGAGTGGCATCTTGTAGGCGGGTGACCCTTCTTGGGTAATGAGGCCCAGCCAGTGGTTTGCAGGCCTTACAATATGAATAATTTATTTGCAACCAAGTCTGGGAATTAGAAACCGTTACTGGATAATTTATTTAACAGGGCTGCTGCTGGGGAGAGAGGAGGAGGACTTTGAACCGTAAGAGGGAAGCGCATGTCTTGTGACTGGATGAGGGGAGGCCCACAGCCCTGGGTTTCAATTCCAGCTCTGCCTCCTACCAGTGTGGGGACCTTGAATAAGTGATAGGACCTCTCCGTGCCTCAGTTTCCTCAGCTGTAAAACAGGGATAATAACAGAGATGCTAAAAGGATTAGACGACCTCGAATTTAGAGAGTGCTTAGAATCATGCCTGGCTCAGAGTAGGTGCTCAGTAAGTGTTCGTTGAATGAATAAATGAAAGCTTAGAAATAATAACAGGAACTGACTTACTTGAGCATCTGCTTTGCGGCCTCGCTCTAAGAACTTGAACATCACTGTCCCACAGCACCCATATCTGATATTACACACGAGAAAGTAGAAGCTCAGAGAAGGTGAGTAACCTACTAAAGCTCACACAGCGAGTCCTGGCACAGCAGGGGTTTGAACCCAGCCAGGCCTCTGGGACTCCAGGGCCTGTCCACTTACCCGCATTCCCATCTCACGATCTAGAGCACAGCTGGTGCCTAATGAACACCTGACTCCTATTTCACTAAAACCGTCCCTCCCACCCTATAGCCGTTATTGAAGTTGGTTCAAAAAGCACACACAGCAGCCCTGGCCGGGCAGCTCAGTTGGGTAGTGGTCCTGATACACCCCCATCCGCCAAGGCTGCTCCTTCGAGCCGGTCAGGGCACATACAGGAATCAACCAGTGAGTGCATGGACAGGTGGAGCAACAGCATGATGTGTCTCTCTCCCCCTCCCCTAAAATCAATCATACTTTGAAAAGTTAAAAAAATAATAAATAAAAATAAAAACAAGCACAACAGGTGGTCAAGGAGATCGTGGTCCCCGTTTCTCAGGTGGGGAAAGAAGGCTCCGAGGACGTGAACTGCTCGGTGTCCCATGGCTCCAGGCCTCCCTGCAGCCGCACAGCTGAGCTCTGGGTGTCTGCTCACCCCAGACAGTGCTCCTGGGGGCAGAGGCTGTCTTTGTGTTGCCTGACTCACAAAAGGTCCTTATTAAACATCAGAGGAAGGAAGGGAGGGAGGGAGGAAGGAAGGAAGGGAAGGGAAGGAAGGAGGGAAGGAAGAAGGAACCCTAAACCTATGTAGTAGGTCTCCCTCCATCTTTACATCACCCCTGCCCGCGCCCCTTAAGACAGACGCACACTGGAACACACCCACTCACACTCCTACTGGGGTGGGGAGAGTGTGGGGGCCGAGCCCCTGGCCCCTCTGAGCTGCCCGGGCACTTGCTGGGAATCAACCCTGGCTCTTCCGATCGGGTGAGGTGCCCTTGGTCTCCCAAAGGAGGCAGCACTTTGCCTGACTCAGAAAGGCGTGGCAGGGTCTCGGGGGGGACGCTCATGATGACCTGGGTGCCAGTGTGGCCTGGGTGTGAGCAAAGGGCTGTGAGGTGTGCTACGCGTGAGTCTGTGTCAGGAGGTGTGAGTGCTGTGTGTAGATGTGTATCGAGGGGTATTTTTGAATTGTGTACATGTCTGTAGAAATGTGCACGTGTGTGTGTCCTGTGTAGGGTTCTGGATATGGGTATTGAGATTTGGAGTGATCACATTTGTGAGTGTGTGAGCACCTGTGCATGTGACTATGTTTGTGTATGTGTTTAGGTGCCTTGGGGGGCATCGTGTGGGTGTCTGTATACTTCTGTCCAGAAAAGTATGTGTATGTTAGCTGATCCGTGTGTCTGTGGAACCTTGTAGGTATACAGGTATTTGCGCACCTGAGTTTGGAGAGCATTTCCTGTGTGGGGTGTAGTGTGTGCATGGTGTGTACAGCATGCGGTGTGTGTTTGCTGTGCAATGTGCGCGGTGTGCAGAGAGAGGCCCAAGCTTGGGAGTCAGGAGCCTGTCCCAGTTCCAACTTTGCTACATGACCTTGGGTTAGTCTGCCCCTATCTAAGCCTCAGTTTCCCCACGTGCCAATAATGACTGTTCGTCCTGGCTCAGTGGTTAGAGTGTCGGCCCAAGGACCAAAGAGTCACGGGTTCGATTCCAGTCAAGGGCACGTACCTTGGTTGCGATTCAATCCCTGGCCCTGGCTGGGGTTGTGCAGGAGGCAACCAGTCGATGTGTCTCTCTCGCATCTATGTTTTTCTCTCTCTCCCTCCTTCCCCTCTATCTGAAAATCAATGAAAAAAATATCCTCGGGTGAGGATTAAAATGATGATGATGATGATGATAATAATAATAATAATAATAATAATAATAATAATAATAATGACTGTTGTTCAAATGGGCTGTAGATTCGAGATTCTTGGCTCAGCCGCGGAGGCAGCTGAAGTGAGCGCTGCCGGCTTTGTGGGCTGTTCTGTTACAGGTTATTGAAATCCTGCTGGCATTATTTTGGGCTGGGATTTACTCTTTCCATCAGATTTAAAAGGAAATGGATTTCCTGTTTCAGTGTCTGCATTCGTTATTCATTTTTGTTTCCATAAAAATTTAAAAGATTGTGCCATTTAGACTCCAGTCAAGAGGCCAGTCCTCTTCCAGAAACGGACCCTGCCACTCCCTTCTCTGCCGCTGGAGCTCCTTCCAAATGCCCAGCTGTGTGGGCCTTGCCCACAGGAGGCCGCCAGGCTCCCCTCTGGCGGCATCCAGCACCTTCTTCCCAGCAGCCCCGGGCCACACCCCCCCCCACCCCCCCCACCCCCGCTCCCTCCGGAGCCTGCCAGCCTCTTCCTGCCTCCTGGCCGTGGATGCTCGTCTGGAATGCTATCTCCCCCACCGGGGCCCAGGTCGTGTAGGATGGTGGCTTTGGGAGGCTCCTCCCACCTCAGGTTTCTGTAGGAAGGGTGGCAGGGTTGGAAATGTCACTTGCACTCTTAACAGTTTGTTTGCTAGCCACTCTGACTCGCGGAGCTCTGGTCCATTTCTGTCCCCCACTGGGGCAGCAGTTCTGGCTGGGATGGGTGTTGCTGTGGACAGTGGTGTGACCCTGGGTGGGGTGTCCCCTTCTCCCCATGAGGGTAGGGGCAGGGCACAGGGTGAGAGAGGACAGGATGTCAGTACTTGCCTGCAGTCCCCGACTTCTGCCCCCATCTACTCCCAGCTCAAGAAATATCTCCCTCCCCACATCCCACAAACCCGGTGGCTAGAGGACGAGGTGGCTGGAAACTGTGAGCCTCTAGACTTGGTCCGGGCCCTGGCAGGAACCCCAGAGCCTACATCTGAGTGGTGGGGTGGGTCCTATCCCCCTCCCGGAGAGGGGTGGAGATTGGCCGTACTGGGAGAGGGGAGCCTAGCCGATCCTGGAGCTCCCCCTAGTGTCACCAGAGAGGCCTGCAATTTGTCCTTCAGGCTGGGGACCACCCTCCTCCCTAAGACCTATGGCCAGCTCCTGTCTCCATCCTCATCACTGGGCATTCACCAAACTGGGATGTTTGGATACACTCTGGCGTCCTCCCTCTTTCTCAGCCCCAGCAGATGCCAAGTTTTTCTGTTTCTGTCCCACAAATGCCCACCCCTGCTCTTGACCCTCCTCTGCCCTGATTCAGACCTGTGACGTTCCCCTGGAATCCTACTTCTGCCCTCCTGCAGTGCACTTTCCACACTGGCAGTTGGTGTAGAACCCAGGGGCCTCCTGGGCATTGTTTTGGGCATGGGGGGTGCTTTCAGTTTTCATGATGACGGGGGTGGGGGGCACCGCTGGCATTTTGTGGGTGGGGCCTGGGATGCTGGACACTCTGCGATGCACAGGACAGTCCCCAAAGGCATGAAGAATGACATTTGACATTTGACTGTCCTGCCAGACATTCATGTTTGTAGGTGTCTGAACTGAGCCCAAGTCTTACCTATAAATACAGAGCATTTTTGCATGAATGCTCTGAATATTCACATGCGCTGAATCTGCTAGAAATACAACTTCCATGTACATTGGAGGAATGCTGCTTTCTCTTGTTCAGAAGCTTATCCAGAGTTGTCACCATACTGAAAAATCATGGATTTCATGTCAATGCCACGTGTGATGTCTGAGTTGCCAGCCTGACCTTCTCTTTTTTCTATTTTTAATTTTTTTTCTTTTTATTGATTTTAGAGAGAGCGTAAGGGAGAGAGAGATAGAAACACTGAAGAGAGAGAACATCGATTGGCTGCCTCCTGCATGGCCCCCACTGGGGATTTGGCCCACAACCTGGGCATGTGCCCTGAGCGGGAATTGAACCGGCGACCTCTTGGTGCATGGGTCGACGCTCAACCACTGAGCCACACCAGCCGGGCTCAGATCTTCTCTTTATCAGTCTGCACTGTGGCTGTCACGTTCAGGGCCTTCTGTGGATAGGTGCAAGCTTCGCATCATTGTATTGCCTCCGAGTGGAGTCGATAAAAGTATTTTCTACTTGAAATACACATCATCTTAAATTACTTTCCTCATTAGTTTAATCAAATCTCACTTAGCTGTTAACATGGGCCAGTCACTGTTCTAAACGCTCCGTGAGTCATTACTTGCTTAATCCTCATAACTACTCTATGCAATCAAGTGCTGCACAGAAACAAATCCCTTTTTCACTGGGGAGCTAAGGCACAGAGAGGTTAAGTGACTTACCCAAAGTCACACAGCTGAGCAGTGTAGAAGCCAGGATTTGAACCAGTGTCTTTACCATTGGGGAAGCAGATCCCCTAACACCCCAACATTTTGGGAAGAAAGAGAGCAAGGAACAGTCAGGAAGATAGGAGGGAAGCCAAGGGAGAAGAGCCTGGAGGGAGTTAGCAACAGTGGGGCAGGTCCCTGAGAGACCTGGTGAGGTCAGTGCTGAAGGTGGTCCTGCATTTGGCCACCAGGTGGCGCATGGCAGCTGTGGGACAGTAGGGGGGGGGGGCTTGGATGGGCTTGACTTGGCGCCTATCTAATTGGGGCTCATGGTTAAAGCTCCAGTGTTTGTGTTTGCCTTTCCAGAGACTCCGGGGGGGGGTTGTGGGAGCCTTGCCACCCTCCTGTCCCCCCACTCCTCGGTGCTGCTTGGATCTCTTGGGAACCTCTGAAAAGCAGAACTAAAACTTGTATTGCCACTTCAGATAACTACAGCAGCCCCCTCAGCAACAGGGGATACACCCCAAGATGCCCAGTGGATGCTTGAAACCACAGATGATACCGAACCCTGTATACACTATGTTTTTTCCCCATACAGACATACCTATGATAACGTTCAATTTTTAAATTAGGCACTTAAGAGATTTAACAACAATAACTACTAATAACACGGAATAACTAGAACAATATACTGTAATAAAAGTTAGGTGAATGTGGTCTCTCTTTCAAAATATCTTATTGTATTGTACTCACATTGTGATGATGGGAGACGATACGATGCCTAAGTGATGAGATGAAGTGAGATACTCAGAACAGCACGCGCTTTAAAACGTATGAATTCTTTATTTCTCGAAATTTCCATTTAATGTTTTCGGACTGTGGTTGACCACAGGTAACTGAAGCTGCAGAAAACAAACCCACGGACAAGGAGGACTACTGTAAAGCCTTCCATGGTGGGAACTATCACTGCCATTTTACAGATGGGAAAACTGAGGCCCAGGGAAGGAAGTCCTGGCTGAGTCACTCCACAATCAGTGGTGGAACTGGATTCAAACCTGGATCTACTGAGCTGAGGGCCTGTGCTCTTCACACAGGGTGAACAGGGGCTTCCATGTAGGGGGGAGGGGAAGCTCCTGGTTACCAGAGAGGCAGGGAATTAAGGTGATTTGGGAGGAGAGTCCCAGAATCCAAGGAGAAACCCCCACCCCAGAAGGAATAAGACTTGGGTGGAGGTGGGGCAGGGAGATGGACAAGGGGTCCCCCAGGCCTGTGGTCCCCTCTCTGAGCACTTGCCTGGGTTGGAGGCCCAGTGTGGCCCCCAGCTGCCCACGCCCTGTGTGATGCCCACTGCTCCCTTCCCTGTGGCCCACCCCCCTAGAGCAGCCTGAGGGCACCCTCAGTCACTGCTCAGGTCTTTCTCACGACTGTACCCTCTGGATGCCAGGGACATATTGCAGAGCCCAGCACAGGACCTGGTGGCTACAGTCTGTGGTCACTGAATTGGGACAAATGGGGATGCACTGGCAGGAAGTCCCTTCAGCAAGGGGAGTCTCCTCCCCTGGAGCTGAGGGCAGTGGAAGGGGTGGGGGTGGGGGGGCTGTGTTTTGATGTTGTAGTGCCTTTAATATGACCTGGCTTCCTGGATCCAGATTCCCTGAAGAACTCCTCTCCACCCAAACAACACTGCCCTCTGCAGCCTGGAGCAAGCAAACATCAAGTGCAGCAGGAGACTGCGAGGTTAGACAACTAGGAGGACTTCCAGTAGGGGAGCAGGAAAGCTTGCTTAGTGAGTGCTGCCACTCCATAGAATGGGCTGCCTTGGATTGTGGTGAGGTGTCTGGAGCTGCAAACAGCAGAGGAGAAGATCTAGGCCAAAGGGGAGAAATGGCTGGGGGTGGGTAGGGAGGGTGAAGGAAGACCAGGCACTTTCCCTGAGGGCCACGGTGACAGGGGCTGTGTGTGGCAGTGAAGAGGAGTGGGACCCAGAGCCACTGAGAAGGAACAGTTGCCAGAGCTGTGGCTGAGGGGATGTGGGAGGGAGGGGGCGGCGGGCAGCAGGGCGGTGGGCCCCTGCTCAGGCGGGAGCCAAGTGGGAGGACGCTGGGGCTTCTGAGTGGACATGGGGGGGTCTGGAAGGCGCTGGACGCTCAGGCCTGGGCTGAAGGGGCCCGGGCTGAGGGAGCTGGGGTGTTCCAGCAGGGTGGCATAACTGAGGACTCGGGAGTAGCCGGCCTCATGGTGAGAACGGCCCCACAGAACAGACCTTTCTGAGGAGGCTGCGAGGTGGGAGGAGAAGGGGGTGGGGGTGTCAGGAAGGAGAGTGGCGGGCACTGAGATGAGGTCCAGGGGCCCCTGACGCCTGTCTGGAGCCCTGGGCCTTGGGGGCCTGGGGGGGGGTCAGACCCCTCCTCCAGAACCCTCCTGAGGTGGAGCAGCCTGGGAGGGCCCAGGCCAGGGGGAGGAGGCGGGAGGGGAGGGAGGGAGGGGCCGGGCCTCTGTCCATGGCATTAGTGCTGGTTGGAGGGAGAGGGGGGTGCGGAGCCAGCCGGGCCGCCTGTTCCCATAGCCGCCGAGCAGAGCGTGCTGCCATGGCGCTGGCCAGGCCGGGGACCCGGGACCCCAGGCTCCCAGCCCCTTTCTTGCTGCTGCTGCTGTTGCTCTGGGCCCCTGCCCTTGCCCTCCTACCTGGTGAGTTGGGGCACAAGCCTGGGGGTGACCTGGGGAAGGCTCTGTCTCCCAAAGCAGACACCCCAGGCCCTGGGGCTGTCCCTGTGGGTGCCGGCCCAACTGCAAGGCTGGGGTGCGGGCCTGAGTTGTGGGGTGCGGAGTGCGCTGCTGTGGGCCACTGAAACTTGTGTGGAGTGTGCCCTGGGCCTTGGGGGCTGCTGCATATGGAGGGGCTTTGTGGGCCCGCTGTGATCTGGGCAATGCGGTGGGGCTGTCTTAGGAGGGGTGCTGGGGCTGGGAGTGCTGGGTGGAGGCCTGTGCTGGGTTGTGGGGTTCAGGTGGGGCTGTGTTAAAGTTGTGAGGTAGGATGAGCTGTACCAGGTGAGCCTGACTTGTGTCTGAGGCGCTCTCAGGGTGGTGGGCTGTGCCCGAGCCTGAGAGGTGGGTGTAAGTTGTCTAGTGGGTTGAACTGTGTCACGGGGGCCTGGGGTGGGGGCAGCAGACCCAGCCTCATGGATTGGATTGGAGAAGGGGAAGGAGACCCAGGGGAGCCGGCTACCTGCCTACATTCCCCCCAATTTGTGCCTTAGCTCTGCCTGCACTGGGGGGCTGCAGGTGCTCTGGGGTCCCCAGGGGAACAAGGTGCCGACTGCTGCCCCCTCTCAGGCTTTCCCAGATGGAGCTGGAAGGGCTTCCTGAAGCCAGACCCACTCGCCAAGCAGTTTCTGCTTTTGTCCAAGTAGATGCACGTGTGCAGGGGCCTGGAACTCTTCCTGGGGGGTCTGGACGCTTTGTCTTGGTCACTATGGCGACTAGAGCCAGGCCTGGGAAGTCCCCTGTCCCATCCCCCTCACTGCTGGAGGAGGGAACCAACCAGGCAGTGGCCTGGGCTCCACTGTGGCTGGGGTAGCCCCCACTTCCTCAGACTCCCCTAGACCCCTTCCTCTCCTGGGGCCTGGCTCACAAAGCCTTCACCTCCTCCTCTCACAGGGCCCTTGGGGAGGATGAGGGCCCCAATTTGCAGTGGAGGAAAACAAGGCTCAGGGAGGGATGGGAGTTTAAGAGCTGGGCCCCCAGGCGAATCTGGGGCTGGTGAGGAGCTGGAGCCTGCTCTCTGCACCGAGGGACAAGAAATCCTGGTCTGTGGATCCGGTGTCTGTCCCCTGTCCTACAGTGTACACATACACATTCATGTACACACACACACAAAGGCACACCTGCACACACATGTGCATGCACACACAAATCACACCTGCGAGCGCACACACACACACACGCCTGCACACGGTGTGGCATGCACAAGGGCACACACCACCTCATGAACAGGTGCCCCCCTTGTAGACCCACCACACACGCACTCACACACACACCTACATGTGCCTGCACCCACCAGTGCACGTGTCGGCATGTGTGCACTCACACTCTTGCACGTTCCCGTGAACCTTGAAGCAGAGCGAACACCAAGCAGACTGATGCTGCAGAAGGAAATGGACTCACAGAGACACACTCACCCGCACACGACCCTGCGGGGGTCTCCGAGCCAGCCTTTCCCCTGTGATTTCTGCACAGGGAGCCCCCCCCCCCGCCCCGCCCCGTGATCCCTGAAAGCTAGGGCAGGGACACTGCCGGCGTGAGCATTTCTCAATGCCAGTACTCTAGGCCTGGCTGCCGGGAGGAGAGGGACTGGGGATTGTATCACTTGAAAAGCAATTTCCATCCCAGAGGGCCTAGGGGTTCTGGAGGCCCTGGGCCCCTGGCTCTGCTGCCCATCCCTGCCAGGCCCTGGGCTGGCCCCTCCATCCTGAGCCCACTCTGCCACAAAGGCCTGCTGGTTGCTAGGAGAGGACCAGGCATCCTGGAGTACAATGGGGCACGCTGGGCTCTCACATCCCTCCTGCTGCCCGAATACCCAGGGAGCCTGGCTGACAAAGGGGCAGCCGTCCAGTCCCCAAGTCTGGCCCCACCTCCAACCAGGGCTGGGTGGGGACTGCAGGACAGGCAGGGAGTGGAGAGCGGCACACGCAACCCGCACCCCATGTCAGGATTTGCAGGATAGAGTGTCTGCCCCAAGTAAAGGTCTGTGGGCGAGTGACTAAATAGCATCGGCCACTACGTGGTCGGCCACTGGACTAACTCGACCAGTTTAATTCTCACCACAGCCCTTGGTACCCTCAGTTTACCGAGGGGGAACGTGAGGCCCAGAAAGGCTCAGTAACTTGCCCAGAGTCACAGAGCTAGTGGGTGGCAGGGCCAGGATGTCACAGAACTATGCACTAGCCAAGGTAAAGTCACATCTCTTCTCTGTGCCTCTGTCTAAAGGGGACAGACCAGCTAACTCCAAAGGCCATTACAAGATCTGTTGAGAAAATACCCTGGTTCTTCGATTTAGGTTTGGCACGGACTCCCCAGTTTCAGAGGAGACTTTAGACAGAAGCCAGAAGCCCACTGGTAGTTAAAGGTGAAACAATTACAGGTGGCTTGTTGGGGGCAGGCCGGAGCCCCACCTGCTCCCTCCGACCCTCCCTGCGGAAGTGCCCCTCTGGCCCAGTTCTGGGACCAGGGTTTGGAAACTCTGGGATGTTCCAGTGCCCGGAACGGGGTAGGACAAGAATCCCTGACAGTTATTGTTGTGGTTACTGTTATCGAAATTATGCCTTTTAACCTGAGGGGTAAACATTTGTAAAAGAGTATTCCAAACTTCCCTGCCCTGCGCTGCTGCTCGGTCTGAGCCTTGGGGCCTGCTGATGTGAGATAAACACCTCCCTGGCCAGGAGCGCCACCTCTATGAAATCCCGGTGCTTCTTTTCACAATGTTTTTCCCTGTGACTTCTAAATTAAATATATTTTTGTTTACTTTCATTTTTTTAATCCTTACCCGAGGACATGTTTTTTATTGATTTTAGAGAGAGAGGAAGGAAGGGAGAGAGAAACATCGATATGAGAAACACTGAATGCCTCCCGCATGCACCCCAACTGGGTATTGAACCCGCAACCTGGGCATGTGCCCTGACTGGGAACTGAACTTGTGACCTTTCAGTGTACGGGACGACGCTCCAACCAACCCAGCCACACCGGCCAGGGCTAAATCAATTTTCCAAATTTATTACATTTACTGGGGTGACTGATTAATAAAATTATATAGGTTTCAAGTGTGCAATTCTATGATACATCATCTGTATATTGCATTATGTGCCCCCCCCCCCCCCAAGTCACTGGGTGGCTCAGTGGTTGAGCATCAACGCATGGACTAAGAGGTCGCTGGTTCGATTCCCAGTCGGGGCACATGCCCAGGTTGTGGGCCCAGTCCCCAGTGGGGGGCATGCAGGAGGCGGCCAGTCGATGTTCTCGCTCATCGATATTTCTGTCTCTCTCCCTTTCTCTCTAAAATCCATAAAGCAAAAAAAAATTTTTTAAGGGTACTCTCTCTCTTGTCTTGTGGAGACAAGAAGCTTCCCCAAATCCACCCTCAGGAAACAGTCCCCGTCAGCAGTGGCAGTTATCGCTAGGCCTGGTGGAAGCGCCCAGAAAGCACGCAGACTGCCCGCTCTGCCCAGATACTGGAACCTCCACTCTTCTTTTTGTTTCAATTCTTACCCAAGGATATGTTTTTATTGATTTTTATAGAGAGAAGAAGGGAGAGAGAAAGAGAAACACTGATGTGAGAGAAACACTGATCAGTTGCCCCCCCACCCCCCAACAAGCCCATACCAGGAATCGAACCCACAATAGGCCTACGCTCCAACCAACTGAGCCACCCGGCCAGGGCTGGAACCTCCACTCGCATGCTTGTGCACAGAGACCCCTTCCAGCGCCCGGGAGCTGGGGCTGGGATGCGCTCCACGACAGCACAGGGCTGGCAATTCAGCCTGCCAAGTGGGACTCACATGCACCAGGACATGTGTGCACCTCTCCAATGTCTGGAGACATCTGCTTCTTAGTTTTCTGAGAGACGATCCTGGGCAAGTTTACGACCTCTGAGTTAGAAAAACAGTTTTCTTAACAGCACCCGTGCATTCTGGCTTAAATCAATAGAGTACTGTGATCACAGACGCAAGACACGTAGCACAGCCCGGAGCACATAGTACGCACTCAGTAAATGGTGCTTTTATTGTCACTCTGTCCTGTCCACGGAGACATGTCCCTTCCCTTGCGGCAGTGGGTTCTGGGCCTTCCCAGGGCTGGGCAGCAGGTTGGAGGGGAGGGGCAATGTCAGTTAATCCCTCCCCTGCCAGGTCGTCCCAGGCGGCCTTAGGGGTCAGGAGGGATTTGTAAAGATAAGCACAGGCCCCTGGTCACCCTGGCAACAGGCCCTGCCCCTCCAGCCTGGCCCCTAGGACAGCCCCTCCGCTGCCCCCTCAGCCCTGGGCTGGCCTGGCCTTCTGGACTCGCTCCTGGGAGACAGAGAACCTGAGGTCAGCAGTTCCCAGCCTCAAAGTGTAAAGGAATCCCCAGGGAGCAGGCTTCAGTGCAGATTCTCGGGCCCGGGGCCCAGTGGCTCTGAATCTCTGGGTCTGGAGCCGGGCCCAGGAGTGGGTATTCCTAATACAGGCAGAGGGGGCGGGGTTCTGGAAAGTGAGCAGAGGCTCTGCAGTGGGGAGACCTGGGTTTGGATTCCAAGCCCTCAGGGGCTGTGCGACTGCTCCATCTCTGAGCCTCACTTTCCCCAACTGTGGAATAATAGTACTACCCACCTCTTCAGATAAGTAGGAAGATTAATTGAGATTGCACAGAGACGCGCTGTCCCTCACATGCAGGCTCCTGGCGCTATTGCATGCCTCCCGGGACAGACAGCTCCCTCCCTCTCTGCCTGGCTCTGAGGGGAAGAATTCCTTCCTCCCAGGTGCAGGACTCGCACTCCCAGGGCTCTGTCCTGTAGAGCCACAGCCCACCTGCTCCCACCTTCCCCACTCCCCCAGGTGCCATGTGCCCAGCCTGGCCCACGGATGAGGGGTGGTGCCACAGGACCAGCCAGGGCCCTTCATGGGGGAGCACTGATTACTGTGCTCCTTCTCCTGCTGGGCTGGGCTGGGCCAGAGTCCTCACTGAGGGCCCACTAGGGGCCAGGGCTTCACTCATGTCACCTCAGTGGCTCCTTATAACACCCACAAGGTGGGCACCGTTTGCACCCCAGACACAAGCCAGGTCCGTCTGATGCCCAAACCTGTTCCTTCCATGAGGGAGCTCCATTCACTCCCACCCCCTTCATATCACCTTCCTAGGCCCTTCAGGGCACCTAGCCCTGGGCACCTGGCCTCACCTGATCAGCCACAGCCGCTGGGAATGGGAAAAAGAGAGCTGGGCTGCCCACGAGCCCCTCAGAGAGGCCCAGCTCCGCCCTGCCCACACCCCTGTGACCAGGTGTGGGGAGGGGCTGGGGATGGATGCCTCAAGCTGGGGAGAGGAACGTGGTAGAGACGGTCTGTGGACCCCAGGGCCCTAGAAAGTCATCTGGTCTGACAGCATTTGAGACCCTCTGCCCCTCTGCCATGTGGCTGGCCCTGGGTGAGCACGAGGCCCCCGTTTGGGTCAGGGAGTAAGTAAGCCCATGCTGAGCTGTACCAGGTGCTCTGGGAGCTCCAGGGTGGGGGTGGCAGTTGGGTTCTCCCCCTGGGCCTATTTATTGGTCTGTCCATCTCCCTGTCCCCATTCGGCCTGGCCCTGGCTGGGAAGGGTGGGGGTCAGCCAGTGGACAGCCCTGCCTTGTGGAATGTGGATGACGCCTGAGAGGCTGCTGAGCCTTATCTGGGGGTCTTCACCAGCATGGGGGAGGGGAGGTGCAGGGCCTGGCTAGTGTCTGGATGACAACTTAGTTGGGGAAGGGGCACCTCTCAGAGCCCCGGAGGGGGGGTGCCTCCTTTTGTGGATGGCTCCCCATCCCCCATCACCTACTGAGTTCCTACAAGTGGGCACGAGGCTGCAGTACCTGAGGCTTTGACTCCTAACACATCCTGTGAGGCAGGGACTATCAGCATCCCCTTTCAGACTGGGAACGGAGCTCCACGGGGAAATGACTTGCCCAAGGTCCCAGCCCTAGTAACTGAGCTGCGATCTAACCCGGGGCTGTTCTACTCCAAAGCCCGAGTCCTTACTCCAGAATTACCCAGACAGGCCGGGAGGGAGAGGAGGCTGGCTCTCGGCCTGGCTGGGCTTCCAGATCAGTAGGTGACCCCGGCAGAGGGCGCGTGGCGTGGTGCAGGCAGCACAGTCAGTCGCCTGAGCCAGGGGCTCGGTCAGCAGGTCCCCATACCTGCCCGTGCCCTGTGACCTGAGCCAGGCTGGCTGCTCAAGCATTAGCCGATGGGGTCCAGTGAGGGCCAGGGATCCTGTGAGAAGTTCCCAGGGCAGCAAGGTGGGGTAGAGAGGGGAGGAGGGGGGAAAGAAAGGCCTTTGAAGTCCTCCATCTTCAATTTCACTCAATTTCACGCAGGGATGGAGTTACCAGACCCCCAGCAGGAGTGGTGGAGGGGGCAGTGGGAAGAGCCCCAACCTGGGCCTTCTGGGAGGGAGTGGGCCATAGACAGGAGACCCAGAGGAGACCCCCTCCCTGGTGGGGCTGAAACCAGTGGGCAGACCTGGAAGGCTGTCCCAGCACTAACTGGCTGTGTGGCCTCAGGCAAGTCCTCACTTTCTCTCGTGCCTCAATCTGCCCTCCTGTAAAATGGGCATGACAAGGCCTGCCTCAAAGGGGTGCTGCGGGGATGCAAGGAGACCATGGAGTGCACAGCGCTCAGGGTGCTGTCTGCTCACTAATCCTCAGCGGAGAGCCTTGCATCCCAGGTCCTATTTCTCTGCTAAGGAGGCGCTCCTGAAACTGTCCCAGTTCTGGGGTAGATGTGTGCAGCCTACTGGGACCTGGCTTATAGAGCCCCTGGCCCACCCTCCATCCTATTGAGTGTGGACAGACCCCTGCTGCTTTCTGGCTCTGGGGTCTAGGGATGGGTGAGAGTGGGGAGGGAGTGTCCGGTAGCCCCTGCCCACCCCGTCTCCTCTCTCTACAGGAACAGTGCCTTCGGAGACCCTGAGTGCCTGTGCCTCAGACCCATGCACTCCAGGGACCGAGTGCCAGGCTACGGAGAGTGGCGGCTACACCTGCAGGCCTACTGAGCCACTGGGCTGTGCCACCCAGCCCTGCTACCACGGAGCTCTGTGTGTGCCCCAGGGTCCAGAGGCCAATGACTTCCGCTGTTACTGTGTGCCTGGGTTCCAGGGCCCACGCTGTGAGCTGGACATCGATGAGTGTGCGTCCCGGCCCTGCCAACATGGGGCCACCTGCCGCAACCTGGCCGATCAATACGAGTGCCACTGTCCCCTTGACTATGCAGGTAATGGCTCTGGCTGTGCTCAGGGGAGGTCTGTAATGTCGATCTCATTGGCTCAGAGTGTGAAGTCTCAAATTCAGCGTTGACTTTACTATAAACTCCCCCCGCCCCCTTCCAGGCGTCCTGGCAGCTCTCAGGAACAGCCACTCTAGGTCTTGCTATAGAGTTGATGCCTCTCGGGCTGACTTGGCAGCTCTGGATGAGACTGTGAATGTGTAAGCACTGGTATGGTGCCTGGCACAGAGCAGGCACTGGCCATGTTAGTTCAGTCCCTTTTAGAGTTCCACTGCGTGCTAGGCATGGAGACACCCCTCAGGCATCTCTGGTGGGATGGGAATGCAGATATGCCTGGTGTGGCTTCAGTGACCACCATACAGTTATTTCTCGCATCTACTCCCTCCCGACCTGTGTCAGGCTGTGGTGCAGACACTGTCAGATCATCTGATGATTCTAGAGTATGAACACCCCTGGTATGGTTCAGGTTGTAATGCGGACCCCCTCCCCTGGGAGGCCCCCAAAAGTCCAGCACAGAGACACTGGTGGTCCCTGCGGTCTCCAGTGGGAAGTGGGGGATAGTGCATATCCAAGTGCGGGCACTGAGGAAACACTAGCTTCCTCCTCCAGAGTTTGGCCCAGTCCCAGTCCCTTCCGTGCTCCAAGGCAGGAGCATCAGAGTGAGTGCCTAGAAGCTGGGAAGGAGGGCGCAGCTGGGGACAGGTCTGGGAAGAGGCCAGGTCTAGGGCAGTTGGGAGCCTGCAGTATAGACATTCTGGATCCAGACAACTCTCTCTGAGGGCAGAGGGCAGTTTAAGGTCACCTCAGAGCAATGGGTACAGGCTGGGGGTGCTGAGTGCCAGGGGAGGGAACTTACAGTGAAGAGGCAGGTCTCGGCACACAGATGAAAATGGACTCTGGAACAGGGTTCCATGTGTCTTTCTCATTATCCGAGAGCCTCAGTGTCTGGAGATGTGTGAGTGAGGTCACGTAAAGGGCCTGTGTGTCTGCCAGTATTTGCGGGTGTTGGCTCCCCTGCATGCCTCTGCGCTAAAACGCTGTGTGAGAGCCAGCAGGTGTATGTGCGCCCGGGTGTGTGGTGCCCAGACACTCTGGGGAATGCTTTTTGGGTGAGATGTGAGCGGGGGCAGGGTCTGTGTGACTCATTTCTCTGCTCCTCCCGTTTCAAGCCAGGCGGGGGAGGTTGGGATTCCAGGCAGCCTGGATCTGGCTCTCCCTGGCACAGAGGGTGGGAGCGGAGCCAGTGCAGGAGGAGTGTGGGGTCACAGGAAGGAGGGGCTGTGTTTTGTGCTAACTGAGAGGGGAAGGGCGTAAGGCTCCTGCTGGAGCCACCTGGGCCCCTGGCCTCCCATGACCAATCATTCCTCATGACCAGTCCCACTTAGGGGGCAGGGGCAGGACCACTGGAGTCTACAATGACATGTAGGCCCCACGACAAACTCAGCAGTACATCTCCACGCTGGGATTCCCCATCTCCCTTCACCAGCAGAGCCTCCTCCCGGAGGGCCACCCAACCCTCTGGTTGTTGCCCAGGACTGAGGGGGTTCCCGAGACTCTGACTTTCAGTTTTAAAAGCAAGACAAAGCAGGGAACACCAGAAAGAGTTGCTTACCCTACTCCAGCATTTCCTGCCGGGGTATGTCCCTCTCTGGGGTCCATCCTTACACCTTCTTCAAAGCCAGCAGAGTGAGCCTTCAAAAATACAGACAGGACCATGTAACTCAGCTGCTTAAACTTTTAGGATAAGCCCAGATTGTGTTACCTGGCCCCAAGGCCCTGCCACCCTGTACCCCTGCCTCACCTCTACTGTCCTTAGCTCCCTGTGCTTCCTGCGCCCTGCCACAGGGCATCATGCCCCCCCAGCATGCCCCCCCAACAGTCTGTCTAGAATCCAACTTCTCACACAGCCCCCCATCCCAGTCTATGAACCAACAGGTTCTCTCCGTGGATCCTCACCTTCCACTCCGCTCTTGTCACTGGAACTGGTGTGAGTAGGCCGGACTCGGCCTCTTGCCCTCCCTCTGTGTGACCTGCCTCTGTCCGTGTCTCCGGCCCTGCCCAGGCGTGAACTGCGAGGTGGAGGTGGACCAGTGCGCCTCAGCACCCTGCCTGCACGGGGGCTCGTGCCTGGACGGCGTGGGCTCCTACCGCTGCGTGTGCGCGCCGGGCTACGGGGGCACCAGCTGCCAGCTGGACCTGGATGAGTGCCAGAGCCAGCCGTGTGCACACGGGGGCGTGTGCCACGACCTGGTCAACGGGTGAGCGGGCGGCCGGGAGCCCGAAGGCGGGAAGGCTGCGCGGTGGTTCCGGGGGCGCGGTGGAGGCAGAGGGGCTGCAGCCGAGTGCGTACCCGCTCCAGGTTCCGGTGCGACTGCGCGGACACGGGCTACGAGGGCGCGCGCTGCGAGCAGGAGGTGCTGGAGTGCGCGTCGGCGCCTTGCGCGCACAATGCGACCTGCCTCGAGGGCCTCGGGAGCTTCCGCTGCCTCTGCTGGCCAGGTGCGTGCGCGCACAGGGGTGCGAGGGCGCATGCGCAGGCTGGGGGCGGGCGCGGCCTGGGGCGGTGGGATCCTGCACCTGTGCGCACGCGCCCACAGTGGACCGGACGGAGTGTGTGCATGTGACTGCCACTTCTCCAAGCCTCAGTCTTCTGATCTGCAAAATAGGGCTAATCATTACACCTGCTCCCATGGTTGTTGTGAGGAGAGTAAAGGTGTAATGTCCGTGAAGCCTTGGCACACGGCCTTGGCACACGTGCAAAGTACTCACTTCTACTGGTAAGACCAGTGAGATGGTGCTGAACTGATAAGGCTGCCATAGTCATTCCTACCCCCCTCGATGTGTCCCTCTCTCAGAATGTGTGTGACCAGATTCTGAGCTGTTGTCTCAACCTGTCCCTGGGCTGGGCTGGCATTTGATGAGGGTGGGGGTGCTGCCAGTTGGCTCCGTGCCACCTGATGTCCACATGTATGTGCCCCAGGCTACAGCGGCGAGCAGTGTGAGGTGGACGAGGACGAGTGTGCGGCAGGCCCCTGCCAGCACGGGGGCCAGTGCCTGCAGCGCTCCGACCCGGCCCTCTACGGGGGCGTCCAGGCCGCCATCCCCGGTGCCTTCAGCTTCCGCCATGCTGCGGGCTTCCTGTGCCGCTGCCCCCCAGGCTTTGAGGGTGAGCTCCCTACCCCCTTCCAGGGCAGAATGTCCGCCAGTGTCCACATGCGTTGGGAGGGATGCTGGGCTGGGTTCCAGCGCCTCTCTTTGGGCCTCAGTCTCTAGCTATAAAATAGGCCCTTTTGGCTCTGAGGGCACAGTCTGGCTCCGAGGGCACAGGTGGGAACCACAGCTGGGCCTCTTGCAGGCGACGACTGCAGCGTGGACGTGGACGAGTGTGCCTCAGGGCCATGCCTCAGTGGAGGCCGCTGCCAGGACCTGCCCAATGGCTTTCAGTGTCACTGTCCACATGGCTACACAGGTGCTTGGGGGTGGGGTGGGCACCGGGGCAGGGCAAGGTCAGAGGTGGGGGGTCTGGGGTAAGAAGGTTCCTCTGGCTGATATGTGGAGGCTGGATTGCTGGAGGAAATTAGGGAGGAGGTGGGTACAGTGGCAGGTGACAGTCAAGTTGGCACTGAGCTGGGACCTGGGCTTTGGAGGTGGGAATGGAGGGGACCAATCAGGTTGAGAAATATTTAGGAGGGACACTCTCCATGTCCTGAAGGTTATCCAGGTGTAAGTGGAAGGTGTCAGGGGTGCTGGCTGAATTTCTGTCCTGGGTAACACTGGGTGGAGGACGATGAGTTCAGCCTTGTCTACACTGAGTCTGGCTGTGGAGCACACTCAGGGGGAGCCTGGGTGGGGGCTCTTGGACCCGGGTTCGGGGCCCAGGGTGTGGCCTGGGCTGGAGTCAGAGACTGGAGTTCAGGAGTGTAATCCTGACAGCTGGGGCCATGGGTGGCTGAGACGGTCCGAGAGAACGTGTGGAGTGATGGGCAAAGAGAACCCTTGGCACCTGACATCGAAGGGCTGGGCAGAGGCCACGGGGCCTGCAGGAAGGGCAGAGAAGGTAGAGGGGTTACGGAGAGCTGGAGCCAGTGTCTGGAGAAGGATGAACTTGACCTTTGGGGAGCTAGGCCCTGTTGAGCAGGAACTGGGGGTGCAGAAAGCCTCTCCTTGCCTCAGGTACAGCAGACACACAGACACCCTCCCACATGGACCCTGGGGAACCCAAGGACTCCTCACTCAGAGTGGCCCTGCCCCCTCTGGAATGCCTGTGTCACTTCCCCCACACCGCCCACATTCCTGCTCAGGCACACGCCTCCTCCCCCTGGCAGGGCTCTGGGCACAGGCTCCCCTGTCCAGGGGAAGGAGGTAGTGATCACCACCATTGCCTCTACCCTTCACCCACCCAAAGACACTGGGGCTCAGTGTCTCCACCTTTGGGTGGCCAACTCCCCTACGTGCCCTGAAAGCCCATCTGCTCCTGTGGGCTGTGGTCCCCAAGTCCTGCCTCATGGGTGCCTGGCACACAGTGGGTCCACCAAGCATGCCCTGCCTTTGAGGAGCATGCTCTGTGTATTTGTCACCCCCTCACCACAGCCCCATGAGATGGGGACTTAAATCCCCAAATTACAGATGAGGCCTTGGAGGCTTCAGAGAGGGAGTGTTGTCCACTCAGGTTCCCCAGTGTCAGCAGGAGCTGAGCTCAGCTGATGGGTGACAGCGAGGTCAGGTCTCTAAGGTCAGAGACCAGGAGGGGGAACCCCCGGCTGTGGGGCTGGGCTCCTTGCCACTGTCCACCCCCATCCTCCCTGTGGTTTGCGCCAGGCGTGAGGGAGGCCAGTGCCTGGCATTCCTGAGCAGGGTCTGAAGGAGGCAGCCGGGCAGGGAGCTCTGCTCCCCAGCCTCAGCGCCCACCCAGCACTGTCTGTCGGACATCTGGGGAAATGCAATGGGGCCGCAGGCTCTGTGGACCTTCCTGGGGAGCCTGTGGCTCCTGGCAGGTACGGAGAACTGTGGCTTTGGGCGGGGGAGGTGGACCTAGCTGTCCTCAGCAGAGACTGTGCTGTCTGTGGGCTGACTGGGGCTTCTTTGGGCTTAGGTTCCTCCAGCTGGCTTATGGGAGCAGGGCTGGCCTGGGTTGTTTTGTGGAGGCTCTGGCTGAGCTGGGGTTGGGCTGTGGCCTCTTGACCCAAGCTGGGGCCAGAGCACCTGGCATGGCAGCTCCTGGGAGGGTGAGGCGGCCCTTCACAGCCTGTGTGGGGGCCCTAGGGCAGAGGGACTGGGAGATTAGAGCCTGGGGGCTGCTTGGAGTGCCACAGATGCATACACCCACCTCCACTCGCTCCTCCATTGCATCACTCTGTCCTCAAAAGCCAGGCCAGGCCCTTTGCTGGGGACCAGTGCCGTGCATACTCAGGCCCCTGGAGGAGATCTCAGCTGCGCAAACAGATGCTTTCAATATAAGATTCTGGGGTGCTGTGTCTGGAAGTGGGCAAGGAATTGGGAGTGACACAGTAGCTTGGGGTTGGGGGTCAGAGAAAGCCTCCAAGAGGACTGGCCCTTTGAGTTTGGGCTTTGTAGGATGAGGAGGAGTTTGAAAGGCAGGGTAAGGGAGGATGAGACATTCCGAGCAGAGGGAAGAGTATGAGCAAAGCCCCAGAGACAGGACTTTCCAGGAAAAGCTTGGAGGAACAGGCACTTCAAGGTCTATAGGGAGCAGGGTTGAGACGTAAGTTCCTGGTAGGGCCCAGCCCATAAGGAATCTCGAATGCCAGGGTGAGTACTTGGACAAGCAGCAGAGGAGCCTGGCCAGGGGAACCTGGCTGCTTGTGGAGATGGATGATAGAGGGGGTTCTGAAGTCAGGCAGACTGGAAGAAGCTAGACTGTGGGCCAGAGAGCAAGTGAGGCAGGAGAGGTGGGGTCGGAGAAAAGGCAGATGGGCGAGTGTTTAGGGGATTGAATCCACAGGGCATGGAGACTCACCAGACACAGCAGAGAAAGGGCAATCTTGGGTTTCAGCTTCCGGGGACTTCAGGGGACCATGAAAAATCCTTTGGAAATTGGAAATTGGTTTGGTTGGTAGGTACTGAGGTCCCAGTCCCCACAGACATGCAAGCTCTGGGTCGAGACTGTGGTTCTGGCCTTGGGTGCTGAGCCTTGGCCTGGTCTCTCCCAAAGGCCTGACATGTCAGGAAGCTGTGGACGAATGCCTGTCAGAGCCTTGCCTCCACGGTGGGACCTGTGATGACATCGTGGCAGGCTACACCTGCCGGTGCCCGGAGGCCTGGGGTGGGCATGACTGTTCCGTGCAGCTCACTGGCTGCCGGGGCCACACTTGCCCCCTGGCTGCTACCTGCATTCCTACCTTCGAGTCTGGAGTCCACAGTTATGTCTGCCGCTGCCCACCTGGTACCCATGGACCTTCTTGTGGCCAGAATACCACCTTCTCCCTGGTGGCTGGGAACCCTCTGCGGGTGTCAGTGCCAGCTGGTGGCCCCCTGGGTCTGGCACTGAGATTTCGTACCACGCTACCTGCTGGTGCCTTGGCCACTCGCACTGATACCCAGGACAGCTTGGAGCTGGAGCTGGCACTGGCGGCAGCCACACTTCAGGCCACACTCTGGAGCCACGGCCACACTGTACTAGTCCTCAGGCTTCCAGACCTGGTCCTAGATGATGGCCACTGGCACCGAGTGGAGGTGACACTCCGCCTAGGGGTCCTGGAGCTGCGGCTCTGGCACGAGGGCTGCCCTGCCCAGCTCTGCGTGGTCTCCGGTTCTGTGGCCCCGGCTCCTACAGCTTCCACGACCACGCCGCCTGCCGGGTTCTGCTCTGTTCAGCTGGGTGGTGCAGCCTTTGCAGGCTGCCTCCAGGATGTACATGTGGATGGGCACCCCCTGCTGCCTGAAGATCTTGGGGCGAATGTCCTCCTGGGCTGCAAACGCCATGAGCAGTGTCAGCCTTCACCCTGTGCCCACGGAGGGACCTGCGTGGACCTGTGGACTCACTTCCATTGCGACTGCCCCAGGCCCTATCATGGTCCCACGTGTGCTGATGGTGAGGAGTGAGCCAGGTGGGCCCCAGGGCAGAGGCTGTGCCTTCCCCCAGCCCACAGGCCTCACACCATGGCACCCTCTCTCCCTGCAGAGGTTCCTGCTGCCACGTTTGGCTTGGGGGGCACCCCAAGTTCTGCATCTTTCCTGGTCCACCAGCTGCCAGGCCCTAACCTCACTGTGTCCTTCCTCCTCCGCACTCGGGAACCCGCTGGCCTGCTGCTCCAACTTGCCAACGACTCAGCAGCTGTCCTGACAGTGTTCCTGAGCGAGGGCCAGATCCGGGCCGAGGTGCTGGGCAGTCCTGCTCTGGTGCTCCCCGGGCCCTGGGACGATGGGCTCCGCCACCTGGTGACACTCAGCTTCGAGTCTGACCAGCTGCCGGGCTTGGGGCAGCAGGTGCATGTGGGTGGGAGACTCCTCCCTGCTGACGCCCAGCCTTGGGGTGGGCCCTTCCGAGGCTGCCTCCAGGACCTGCGACTCAATGGCCTCCACCTCCCCTTCTTTTCACCGCTGCTGGGGAACTCAAGCCAGCCCAGCGAGCTGGGCAGCAGGCAGTCCTGGAACCTCACCACGGGCTGTGTCTCTGAGGACGTGTGCAGTGTGAGTGCTCTGGAAAAGGGGTGGGTCCCTTCTGTACCCAGCATGCCCGGGGTTAGCATGTCTTTCTCTTGGTGAGGAAGGCACCCTGCCCAAGGTCCCATGTCAGAGAGTGGCAACGAAGGACTCAGTCATCTCCTCTCTGGCCCAGTTGCTCTTGTCCCCTGGTGGTTCACATACCTCCCTCCCAGTCCTTGTCTGAGACAGACACCCTGACCTAGGCAAGGGTTGTCTAAGCCATTATGCAGGAACTGTGTGGGGGGATAGGAACCCCCTTGGCTCATGAACAGAGCCCCAGCCCTGGAATTGGAATGGCCTGGGTATGAACTCTGGCTCCTCTATTTACTAGCTGAGTGACTCAGGCAAGTGGTTTCTCCGCTCCGTGCCTGTTTCCTTGTCTGGAAAGTGGAGATGATAGTGACTTCCTATTTGTTTGTGAGGAGGTAATGTGTCTGTAGTAGGTGCTCAATTAAGAACCACTGCAGTGACAGTTATGGTGGGGTGATGCTACTGCAGGCCCGAGCAATCCCTGTCCTGATTCTCCTGCAGCCCAACCCCTGTCTCAATGGTGGGACTTGTCTGGTCACCTGGAATGACTTCCACTGCACCTGCCCTGCCAACTTCACAGGGCCCACGTGTGCCCAGCAGCTGTGGTGTCCTGGCCAGCCCTGCCTCCCACCTGCCACCTGTGAGGAAGTCCCTGATGGCTTTGTCTGTGAGTGTGTACCCTGGGCAACCCACATGCTGGACACCCAAGCTGGGTTAGATCCCACCCCTAACCTCAAGGGTCGTAGTAGACCAGGATGCCAACAGTTCCAACCCAGTGTAGTTGGGACACTTCATCCAGCAGGACAAGCTTTCTGGAGGAAGAGAGCATTCGCTAGATTTTCAAGGTCAAATAAGACTCTGACATGGCATAGGGAAAGACATTTCAGGGAGGGGAAATGACATGTACAAAGGCCCTGAGGTTTATAAGAACAACTGAAACACAAGTACAGGTATTGGGATGGATAGGTTGCCAGGAGCCTTGAATGCTAGGCCAGGCAGCTCAGGACTTTTTCCCAAGGGCAGTGGGGTGCCATGGGAGGGTTTTAGCTGGAGAAAGTCATGATAAGCATTTTTAAAAGCTGACTGCATTTCATTAAAATGCATGATCAACATTTTTTAAATCTTCATTTAAAAAAGATGACTTATGGCAGTGAAGAGTAAACCTCTGTGATGAGACAAGGAGGGAAAGGGGCGGCAGATTTTTGGAGGGATTATTATTGTCTGGTTCATGCCCTGGAGGGTAGGGTGGGCCGGTCTGGGGGTAGGGAATTGTGAGGGGGTGGAAGTGAAGGTGGGGCCGCAGATCCTGGGATTAGATGATAGCTGTACGTTCCCTACCCCCCCCCCCCCCATGGGCCAGGGAGTGGACGCAGCAGATGGTATCACCTGCGTGCTGGGGCTGGGGCTGGGGCTGGGGCTGGGGCTGGGGCTGGGTGGGTGGGTGCTGGTAGGCCATCACCAATGCTCCCTCTCCCCACAGGTGTGGCCGAGGCCACATTCCGCGAGGGTCCTCCAGTCGCCTTCTGCGGGCACAACGCCTCGTCGGGGCACACTCTCAGTGGCCTCTCGCTCGCCTTCCGCACGCGCGACTCCGAGGCCGGGCTGCTGCGCGCCGCGGGCACCCTCGCCGCCGTCTGGCTGGCCGTGCGCAACGGCTCGCTGGTGGCCGGCGTGCGCAGTGGCCGCGGCCGCGGTCTGCCAGGTGCGGTGCTGCCCGAGCCCGGGCCGCGCGTGGCCGACGGCACCTGGCACCGCGTGCGCCTGGCCATGGAGCGCCCCGCGGCCGCTGTGTCGCGCTGGCTGCTGTGGCTGGACGGCGCGGCGACGCCCGTGGCGCTGCGCGGCCTGGCCGGCGACCTGGCTTTCCTGCGCGGCCCGGGCGCTGCACGCGTCCTGCTGGCGGAGAACTTCACCGGCTGCCTGGGTCGCGTGGCCCTCGGCGGCCTCCCGCTGCCCCTGGCGCGTCCGCGGCCCGGCGCCGGCCCCGGGCTCCGAGAGCACTTCCCGGCCTGGCCCGGAGCGCCCGCCCCGCGCCTCGGCTGCCGCGGCGAGCCTGTGTGCGCCCCCTCGCCCTGCCTGCACGGCGGCGCCTGCCGCGACCTCTTCGACGCCTTCGCCTGCGCCTGCGGCCCGGGCTGGGAGGGCCCACGCTGCGAGGCCCGCGCCGACCCGTGTCGCTCGGCGCCCTGCGTCCGCGGCCGCTGCCACGCGCGCCCCGACGGCCGATTCGAGTGCCGCTGCCCGGCGGGCTTCGCGGGCCCGCGCTGCAGGTGCGGCCGGTCCCGGTGCTGGCGGGAAGGGAGGGCGGGGCGGGGGCGGGGCAGCGGCTGCGAGGGGGCGGAGCCTCCGTGCCCTCGCTGTGAACGGCAGCCACCGTCCTCTAGACTTGCCAGATAAGATTCAGGGCACCCCGGTAAATCTGAATGTCAGGTAAACAGCGCTCTCGTCTGGGGGTAAGGGGTGGGGAACCCAGAGCGGGTCTTGGAAGAAAACCTTGATTGATGCTTTCCTGCCCAGTCGCCCACCATTGATGGTCACCCGCGTTAGTCCCATGGGTCGGAGGCGGAGGGAGATGGTCTCCTGTTCATTCTGGCGTTGACGCCCCCTGCCCTTTGGAGCCAAGTTTATGGAGGGTTGTCTGGCCGAGGCCAGAAGTCCCTGGCTCCGCCGCCCCCCTCCCCCCGCGCCCCCAACAGGAATGTCAGGCCCAAGTGTTATGTTTAGGAATGTGCTTTTGTTCAGAGGAGAGTCCTTACATTTTGTCAACTTCCCAAGGAACTGGACCATGGGAAAGATTCCCAGCCTGGGTCTAGAGGGTGTATACGCAGGAGGTGGGGCTGCAGCAGCAGAGGGAGCCTGTGTCCCATCCCTTCCACCTCAGACACCACGTCCATGACAGATACCAGGGACTGTTGGAGGTGGGCCGTGAATTCCACAGATGACCACACACAGGCTCAGGCGGCCGGTGGTCATGGGGCGCGGGGTGGGCAGGCCCAGGCGTCCTGCCCCCAGCCCAGCCTCTGTCTTTTCTCCCCAGGTTGCCTGTCCTGCCAGAGGAATGCAGCCTGAATGTCACCTGCCTCCATGGCAGCCCATGTGAGGGTGGGCCACAGGGTGCCAACTGCAGCTGCCAGGAGGGCTTTGCTGGCCAGAGGTGGGTTTGAGGGCTGGAGCCTGGGAAGCGGGCTGGTGAGTGTGGAGAGCTGGGCAGGGCGGGTAAAGTGGGGTACTCACCTTCTGAGTCCTCACTGTGCCAGACAGTCCACCTTGGGCACTTCCTGGGGCTCTGCAGACACCTGCGGGGCAGTAGCTGCCTGGTGGGGTTTCCTGGAGCTCCTTGCACAGGCCACCTGCCTCAGGACCGCCTGGGGAGGCTGTAAAGGTGCAGGTTCTGGGCCCACTCCTGGGCCTTTGCACAGGCTCTCCTGTGCTTCTGGTAGAGTGAGAGTCACTCAGTCATGAATGCCGGGGCAACGGTGGGTGGCGAGTGATGGAGATCGCATTCGGCTTCAGCACCAGGCAGGGCCCAGCCAGGCAGGGACAGTGAATGGATGAGCTTTGATGCCTGTGAAAGGGGTTTGAGGAGCTAAAGAAAGCAGCTGGAGGAGCTCGAGGCAGCAAGGGGGGAAGCAGTTTCCTCCACGCCACCCTCTTCTCTCAGGTGTCAGCTCTCCTGTGAAACTAACCCCTGCTTGAATGGGGGCACCTGCCGGGCTGCTGGTGGGGTGTATGAATGTATCTGCAGCACAAGGTTCTCGGGCCAGTTCTGTGAAGTGGTGGTAAGTTGTGCCAGAGGGGGAGGGGTGCCCTGTTTTGGACCTCATTAGGTGGTGGGGTGGGGGTTACCGCACCTGTGGAGCTGTTCCTAGACCAACCCTGTCGTGGGCGGGCAGCACAGGGAGACCCAGGTCCCTTCTAAGCCCCCCATGCACGAAGTGTTTTCACTCTAATGAGAGTCTGGGGGCCCCCACCATCCCTCTGGGGACTGGCAGTGAAACAGCTGGGCTCGGCCAAGTCCGATCTGGGGCAGGATTCAGGACCCACAGCATCTTGGAGTTCTGGGACTTAGGTTGGTGAACACAGAGCCTGTAATCACTAAGGGTTTTTGAGCCAGGATTCTAGAGTAGGAAGATCTGAGGAGCCCAGGAGTTTGAGCCGGAGTGGCCTCGGCCACTGTGAAGGCAGCCCCTGGCCCCAGGGAGACTCAGCTGAGGAGGGCCCACAGGCAGCTTGAGCTCGAAGCTCCCTCGGGCCTCCTCCCCACCAAGGGGTGGGGCTGGTGAGCCCGCGTGGGTGCTGGCTGGAGAGGAGGTGGGCGGGGAAGCCTGGGCAGGAGCCTTGATCTCCTCAGGCTTCTGGCAGCCTGGCTCATAAACCTGCAACTTCCCTCAGCTTCTGGGGACTGTTTCCTTTCAAGTGGAACTTTTACAGCCTCTGGCTCCGCCACCTATCTGCCCAGGCCCTGGAGATAATGCCTTCACAGCTCCCCAGGAGTTCCTTGGGACTCTTCTCCAGGGCTGGGGCTTGGGGCCCAGGTCACAGGGGGCTGAGAGGCCTCTCAGGGCAGAGGCAGACCTGTGGCTCTGGAATCCTGATTCTGGGACTTCAGAATCCCAGCCTTGTAGAATCTGTGATGGGGGTACCCTGGGAGACTGGGCAGAGATGAGGGCCCCCAAAGCCTGGTCTAGCCTCCCTGTTGTGGGGGGAAGCAGGCCCTGCTGGAGTCTGAGCTCACCATTAGCCGGTCAGCCTCCCCGCTGCTGCCTAAGATTCCTCCCACTTTGGGGTGAAGCACGGTCCCCATGGACACTGTAAAACACCAGGTCACCCTTCAGGATGAGGAGGGGTCAAGTCCCCATTGCCTCAGAGTGAATGAGTTTATCGCGGGGAGGAGGAGGTCAAATGGCAAGGCTGGGCACCGAGGCCCACCTTGGCCAGTGACAGAAGGGCCTTGACTGGGACTTGAGGCTGAAGGATGGTGGCGTGGTGTTGGGGGCAGATGGAGAAGTGCCAGTCCTGGCTTGCCACCGACTAGTCACGTGTCTGGGGAATCTGGGCAAAGCCTGTTTTCTCACCTACTGCTTCCCGAGTGCCCAGTACGCAGGAAGCCCCCGTGAACAAGATGGACCAGGCTCCTGGGCTCCTGGAAGTGAGGGAGGGCGAGTTCTCACTGCTCCTCATCACGCCGCCGTGCGGTTTCTGGGAAGTCCCACACACTGTGCTCGGCTCGACTAGGTGTTCAAAGATGCCTTCCCGCCTAGCCAGAAGCCCTCTGTCACATAGGAATCTCCTTGCAGAGGCTCTGACAGGTGGCTCCCTGGCCCCTGCTTGCATACCTCCAGGGCCTGGTCTCTCACTACCTCCCAGGGAAGCCTGTTAGCTCTCATTTTCTCCGAGCCAGACCTATGTCCTCAGCTCTCTCCTCCGTCCTCCACTACCTGGGCCTCCTTGTCGCATCTCTTGCAGAAGGGCCTGCCGCGGCCGCTGCCGTTCCCACTGCTGGAGGTGGCAGTGCCCGCAGCCTGCGCCTGCCTCCTCCTCCTCCTCTTGGGCCTCCTCTCTGGGATCCTGGCAGCTAGAAAGCGCCGCCAGTCAGAGGGCACCTACAGCCCAAGCCAGCAGGAAGTGGCCGGGGCCCGGCTGGAGATGGACAGTGTCCTCAAGGTGCCACCCGAGGAAAGGCTTATCTAGGCCTGCCTGGCTACCAGCTGCAGCACCCACGAGGTCCTGAACAATGTCTACCTGGACACCCAAGGAGACCGCTTCCAGGAGCCTTCAGGGAAGTGGCTGCCCCTTCCAGGCCTTGGGCAGCTGCTGCAGGACACCTGCTGGGGAAGTGTCCCCTTCGCTGGCAGCCCCTGCCTCTGTCCCATCGTGGGCTGAGGAAAAGGGGAGCACTCAGGGCAGCAGAGAGGGGCCTGGCAAGGTGGTGGACAGGGCACACGTGGGTGCACACGGTGTCCAGGAGTGTGTGTGTGTGTGTGTGTGTGTGTGTGTGTGTGGTATGCGTGTGTACCTGGGGACTGTTAATCTGCAGAGTTCAGTGTGAGTGTGCTGGACTGGGCTCGTGGGCACGTTCATGTTTGCTGTGTGTGCACGCGACTGTGTAGTGGGTGCCGGCCATCCCACAGAGGGGGCGCTGGGCTGTGGGGACAGCCTTCACAGCTCTGGGCAGGGCAGCCCAAGGCCGCACGTTCTCCTGGAGGCCAGGCCAGGGCTTACAGAAGGACCAAGGCCCCAGCTCCCGATCTCCCACCTCTGCAGGCTGCCCTGGTCTTGGAGGCAGCCTAGAAATCAGGGGTGGGGTGTGGGGGGGGCAGGGGGGCATAGTGGCTGCTGGCTCCCAGAACAAATGCTGCTTCGGGGAAGTCTATCTCCGCCTTGTGCCAGAGCCAGGCCCGCTGGGGAACAGACCACAGCCAGGACAGAATGGAGCAGAGGACCAGGACCGGCCCCCAGGGCTGTCTGGGCTGTGAGCCCCTCCTCAGGCCGTCATCTGTGGAAGGGGCAGAGCAGCCCCTGCCTCCCTCACAGGGCTGTTGTGAGTCAGCGGGGACAACAGCAGGAGAGAACTTGAAGTCATTAAACTTGGGTCTGCTGGGAAGGGCTGTGTGGGCCGTCCTTCCAGGTGTCAGGAGTGGAGGGAAACAGTGGGGGAAGGGGCCTCCCTGGCGGCCATGAGGTCAAAGGAGCAACTCTCTCCCCACCCCTCCCCCACCCCCTCTCTTCCTGAGCCAGCAGGTCCTCTGAAGCCCCCTGCAGAGACCACTCACCTGCTGCCTCCCTAAGGGCTTTGGGAGGGTCCAGGGAAGGACTCAGGAAGCCCTGAGAAGCTGGTGCCACCTGGGTGGGGCTGGTCCTGTAGACACACACGCACAAGAACTTGCCACTTTGCTTCCCGTCTCCCCCTCACACTGGGAGCTCTGATCCCCAAGGGGCACCTGCCTGAGGGCCTGGCCTCCCCAGAGCTTCACAGAGTCCTTTCGTCCCCGCCCTGGAGATGTGCCCTTTTGTCCTTCCTGTTTCCCAGGCCAGTGCCTCCTGTGCCAACATGCCAAGGCCAGGAGGCCCTTGACATTATTTTATTTTTTTTAATTAAAAACATTTTTTTCTTTGTTGAATTTATAGAGAGAGGAAGGGAGAGGGAGATAGAAACATGGATGAGCGAGAACATTGATTGGCCGCCTCCTGCATGCCCCCCACTGGGGATGGGGCCCACAACCTGGGCATGTGCCCTGACCGGGAATTGAACTGGCGACCTCTTGGTTCATGGGTCGACGCTCAACCACTGAGCCACACCAGCCGGTCCCCTTGACACTTTTTTTTTTGTTGTTGTTTTTTTAATTTTTATTCCTCACCTGAGGATATTTTTCTATTTATCATTAGATAGAGTGGGAGTGAGGGAAGGAGAGAGAGAGAAACATTAGTGTGATAGAGCCACGTCGACTGGTTGCCTCCTGACCAGGGCCAGGGACGAACTGAAACCGAGGTACGTGCCCTAGACCAGAACCGAACCTGCGACTCATTGGTCTGCAGGCTGACGCTCCAACTGCTGAGCCAAACCGGCCAGGGCCCCCCTGACACTTTGAGATGGGCCATCAGCCTCACCCAGCTCCAGGAAGGCACCGAAGTCCAACCCGCGGTGGAGCCATGTGTTGATGGGGGGTGGGAGGGTCGGGGCTGAGACTGGGGGGTGGGGTGAGCAGAGGCTGGGCGAGGAAGGGCCCTGAACACTAGGTTGAGGGTCTTGCCCTGTAATGGGTGGGCCCACCTTTCCCCCACTTTCCCCGACTCCTGGGAAAGTGTGGAGGAAACCTCTGGTACCAGGAAACTTGACAACGGCCGGTGTCGTTAGTTTGTCATGGATTTGGCCAACCTTTGTTCTTACTCTTAAGATATTTTATGTGGAACCCCAACATATAAACTCTGGGCCACTCTTTTTTGAGGGAGCCCCATGGTTTCCTCTTTTGCTCCTAAGACGCCTGTCATTTGCAAGGTCAGTGTGGGGAGGAGGGACGGGGACAGTGAGGGGTGTGCTTCACGCCCACTCTGGGTGCGTGGCCCAGATCTCCCCAACAGACGTCGGCAGGACTGCAGCTTCCCAGGCTCCTGCCCTGCTAGTGAGAGGTCCGTGGGGTGAACTCCCAGCGTCCCCTGTTCCTCCCTGGAGCCTGGGCGCCCTCAGCACCATGGGTGACCTGCAGGCCTGTGACCTGCCCACCCCCGTGCCCTGCTCAGGAGGAGGGGGCTGAGCTGGTCTCAGAGGCCCGAAGGAGAACTGGCTAGGGAGTGGGCCGGGTTCAGATCCTTCCGGCGGCCCTGAGCCCTGGCCACCGCCTCTACGGGAGGGGGTTCTGAAGGTGGCTGAGGCCTCCCTCCCCCCAGCTTCCTCAAGGACACAGGGATACCAGCCTTCTCCCCAAGAAGATTTTATTGAACGCACACACAGAATTCTTCCTTGGGTTTGCAAATTCGACCTGGCACGTGGAGACAGCAGTGCCGGTGAGCAAGGAGCCCAGCCCCAGCCCCAGCCCCAGCCCGGCCAGAGCTCACGGCTGGCTCCGCTTCCCGCTGCCAGGGCTGCTGGTACCTCTCGACTCCTACCTTGCCCACCAGACGGGCTGCCCACCACAGGGTTCAGGGGTCTACCCAGGATGGGTACAACTGGACCCTGTACAGAAACACCTGTGTCCTGGAGTTCCCCATATGGCCCAGATGTGACACCCCACCCCTCTCCCAAGCAGCCGGAGAATCCTCGGGAGATTTAGAGAGAAGACTCGCCTGAGGGGCTGTGGCGGACTCAGGAAGGAGCTGTGTGCTGGGCCACAGCGGACCTCAGCACCAGGCCTCCAGGCCTCACTGACCCACCCAGGGGTGGCCCCCCAGTCACCAACAAGGCTCCTGGGGTTCCGGGGACCTCCAGAGACCCCCGTGCCCTATCAGATACCTCTGAGACTGTCTGACCATTCACAAATAGGAAATGAGAACTCAGGTCAAAATGCTCACAATTTCCTGCATGTCTCAGATGGTTGTTTTCTTAAATGGTTGGGTCACATTTCAGCTTGGTTTATTGAAACTATTCAATTTCAAGATTCATCAAATCAATAAAGTAAAAAGGAAAAGAAAGATAAAAGAAACAATAACAAAACATTTCAATTTAGCTTTGGTGACACTGGCCTCAGGAATTCCTCTGCTGGCGAGAATCACGGGCGGGGGGTGCTCCTAGCCCTCCAGCCTCCAGGCTGCAGCAAGCCGCCCTCAGCTCTGCTCAGTGCCCTGCTCTCCCTGACCCGGGGGCTCCTGCTTCAGTCCGTGGGGTTGAGCTTGGCCTTCCAGTTGGAACCTGGGTGCTGCAGCTGAGCTCCGCCCCAGCAGCCCCACAAGACCAGAGGCTGAGCCCCACCTGATAGAAACACAGGCCGGGAGAAGCTGCAGGCTCCAGGCAGAGCCCTGACAACTGCCTGACTCCAGCTTCTGCTGCACTCAGGCTAACCTGTAGCTAGTTTTCATCTAGAGTCCCAGTTGCTGGTGCTCCCAGCCCCCACGCAGGGCTGGCGGGGGCTGGGGCTGGCTATCACGAGGGGCCTCAAGGATCCCTCAACCCCCAAACCCCGACCAAGCCAGAAACAGCTGAAGTTTGGGGTTGGGGTGAAGACTCACAAGAACCAGTGTGCATATTGCTAGAGGGTTGGAAATGCCCCGCCAGGTAGATCCTATTTCAAACTCCAGACTGCGTGTCTTGTGCAGACAAGCCCACGCCGCGGGTGCCACTGGCAACTGACCTGTCGAGGGGGGTGTCCTGGGCCAGGCAGGGCAGGACAGGGCTCAGGAGGAGAGGCCTCGAGGGGGTTTCCAGGGAAGGAGGGGAGGACTGGTCTGGGGCGATCACTGGCCCAGCTGACCTCTTTAGTGCAAAACCCAGCAGGGTGCTGGGGAGGGCTGGTGGCAGGTGGGACGGGCGCCCAGGAGCTGGGTTGATTCCCAGACCAGAAGGGGCGCCTTTCTCCAGACCAGACCTCCGAGATGGGCAGTGTGGAGGGGAGGAGGGCGGCAGAGAGGGTCCCACGCCTTCCCACCAGGAGAGCCTGGGCTGAAACAGAGACAGGAAACGCAGGCGGCTAGCCTCGGAGCAGCCTCGGTGCCTGGTCACTCGAAGGTCTCCCACTGCTTCCTGAGCTGCTCCACCGAGCCCTGGGCCGGGGCCGGGGCCGGGCTCACGTCTTGCTTGGTTTTCCGTAGCAAATCCTCAAAGGGGTCTCTGGCCTCCTGAGCAGCAGGGGGCTGCGGTGCTGGCTCCAGGCCCTGGGAGGGTCTGGGAGGAAGGAGGGGGGGGTCTCCAGGCCTAAGGGCCAGCCCCTGCTTGGCCTCAGCAGCCCTGGCACTGGAACGGACCAAGGGCAACGTTCGGATCCTCGAAGGGGCAACTGTTGGGGGGCCCAGTGGCTGCAGGGGGCTGGTGTGGGCACCCATGGGCATCTGACCAAAGAGATTGGGCATGGAGAGCGCAGACAGGTTGGGCTGAGATCTGTATGGGGGGCAGAAGCCAGAGCTGGAGAGCAGGAAGCTGGGGGCAAAAACTGGGCCCAGGGAAGCAGGAGGGGCCCCGAAAGGCCCAGCTGGTGTGGAGACCAGGGACATGGCGGGCAGCGCTGCTGGCACAGGTGGGACAAAGGGGTTGAGTGACTGCTGTGGAAATGGGGCAGGGGTCCCCGCGGGGGGAAGACTGAACTGGGGGGTGAACGGGGTGGCTACATTTGGGGCTGTGGGGCCTGGTGGAAGGGTACTGTCCGACCAGGCTGTGTTAAGTGGGTCCAGGAGGGCCAGCAGGGCATCACTGCCAGTGGCCGAAGCCCCTGGGGCCAGGCTGAGTGGCTGGAGCAGTTTGGTGGGGGCTTGGGGGGCAGCACTGGGGAGTGGGGCAGCGCGCCTTTCCTGCTCGGCCCGCAGCCACTCTGAGGAGAAGTCACCGAGGGCGGCGCCAGCAGCTTGCAACTTGGCTGGGCGGGCGGTGGGAGGTGGAGGCACGATGCCCAGCTCCGGGGTCTTCCTGCCCTGGGGCCGGGGAATAGTGATGCTGCCCGGAGTGGGGGTGGGTGCCGTCTCCTTGTCATTGAGGTTCAGGATGCTGTCCTGGTTCTGGGGCCGGCAGGGCAGGGCCGGGGAGTTCCCGAGCAAGGCTGAGGGCTTCTCGGGGGAGGTGGCCAGGGGCTTGCTGTAGATGGCCATGTCGTCCTGGCCCAGGCTCCAGAGCTTGTTGTACGGGTGAGCGAGCCTCAAGGCCACCGGCATCCCGCGGCTCCTTTCACTCCTGCCCAGGTCCAGCCTCTGTCGGAAGGAGAGGGAGGCAGTGACCGCAGGCTGACCCGGACGGACGGGAAGGCAGCACATCCCCACCCCCACACCCCTCCTGTGTGCCGGCCAGGTACCAGGATTAGCCCCCTGGACTCAGCAGTTGAGGGCTCAGCCCCAGGTCACCAGCAGAGAGCCTGGGTCTGTCTGGACTCCAAGCCCAGGCTGTTCTGTTGGCACAAAGGGTTCCAGAGAAAGCCCTTGTTCTTTTATGTCGGGCTGCCAGGTAGTTTTAGGAACATTCACTGACCATCTACTGGCCGGGCCCTTTGTACTTTTCCAAGCATGTGGGCACTTCCTGTCACCTGTGAGCCCAGGCACGCAAGTGCGGCTCAGACCTGGACGGGGAAACAGGACTAGGCTCAAGTCCCAGCTCAGCCACTCCCCCGCTCCCCCGCCTGAGCTCTCCTCCCTGCTCTTGGCCCGAGGGGCGCACAGGGGTCCCTGGCTCGGTGGGAGCTCTGGGATCCCCGCTGCGGGACCCAGACAGCAGCCCCCACTTGCAGGAGAAGAAACAGCACAGAGCGGGGCTGTGAGATTGCAAGTCACAGTGGGACACCCGCGGTCACATGCGAACAATCCAGTCCCTCCCAGGAGCCTTCCCTGGCGGGGATGGGAGCAACCCCAGTTCCACGGGCGGTCCTGGGGAGAGAGCCTGGAGCACCAGCCACCTCTCTGACGCACAGGTGGAAGTGGGGCAGATTTCCATCAGGTCCAGCGTCCTCTCCAGTGATCCCTGAGAGGAGGTCTGGCTGCTGGCCCTCCTGGCAGAGTGACCCTGAGCACTGGCTGAGGACCTTGGAAAGGTCATTGTTTCACTGTCACGTGGGGGGACCTGCAGCCAGTGTGAACGCTCTAGTCCCAGCAGGTGCCCCTCCCCCATACCTGATAGTCAAAGGTCCCCGGCTGTTCCCTCAGGTCTTTGGGGGTTCGAAGGTCCTCCAAGCTCTTGGCCTGGCCCAGTGGCTGCAGAGGCACCTCCATGTCCAGGCTGCTGAAGATGTCTTCCAGGAGGTCAATGCTGGCGGCCCGGTCAGGTGGGGCTGGCACAGGGCCCCCGGGCGCCCTGGCTCGCCGCTCGGGACTCTCCGCTTCGCCTTCCGCACTGTCCGACTCCTTGAGTGTCCGGTAGGGCTGCGGCCTGAGAGGAGGCAGAGCAGGCTGGATTCTCCTGCCCGAGCCTCTGTGGGAGGAGCAAGCAATCCCCACCCCCAAGAACTTTCAGGTCTTGAGGATCACACCCAGGAGCCCTGGGGACAGGAGAGTGTCCTGGGTCCCCGAGTGCAGGAGTCTGGGCAGTGGCACTCAGATAGACCTGGACTAAATTTGGGTTCTGCTGGTCACTGTGGGACCTTGGGCAAGTCACTTTGGCTCTAACTTACACTGGAGGAACCCACCTAGTTCCCCCCAGATCATAGGACCCATCAGTTAAATGGCTAGTGGGCTCACAAGCCATTCAGACAAGGCCTGAGGAACGGGACATGACTGGAAAGGGACAGGCAGCCTCCTTCCTAAGCTGTGGCAGTCAGGTCTTGGGAACAGTTTTTGGGAAATGAGTTGGGGAAACTCCCCTCAGCTGCCCAGCACACCCCACGATCCTCAGGGGGAACCTGTGCTGACTTTGGGTCCAGCTCTGGTGGTGCCATCTCCTGCTGGGGGGCCTTGGGCAAGTCACTTAACCTCTCTGAGCCTCAGTGGCTCCCTGTTCCAGAGTGCACCTCCCTTGCAGGTAGTGGTGGGCATTAGGTGAGCGGTGCCGGGTGCACAGGGGGCATGAGGAGGCTAACAGCATAATGTACATTCATGCACCAAAACCTTGCAGCTGGACCCAGGCTCAGTGACAAAGGGTTCCTTTCTCACAGCCTGAGCCCCAGGGCACCACTGCGCACGTGGAGAACGGTGCTGCATAAACCCTGACCTCTAGTGGCGCCCAGGCCAGAGCAGTGTCCCACCTCCTCTAACCACAAGGCTGGGAGGGCTGGGACCCCAGGGTCTGGCAGAAACGCCCATGACTCTGGTGAAGTGGGGGAAGGCTGCCATCTGGTGGCTGCAAAGGCTCACTTGCAGGAACCAGGCGGGAGACAGTGGAAGGAGAGGGCTCAGTCTGGGCTCTGGGCAAGGACTCCATCACCTGTAACATCTTGCTGAAGCAACGAAAGTAGCCCGTGAAGGAGATTCACACCTCTACCTCACAGATGAGGAAAGGGAAGCTCAGAGAGGCTAAGTAAGTTACCCTATGTCACACAGCACTTGGCAAGAGGTGGAAATGGAAGCCAAGTAGGAGAGACTTTAAAAGTCCTCACTGAATAACTAAGCCATCTGTACAAGGAATTAAAGCCCCTTTAATCAAATTTGAACACAAAGAAGGAGATAAAGAAAAGTCAGTGTGCTTCGTATATTTAAGGAAGTAGGGTTCATTAAAAATAACCCATTTTAGCCCAGCCGGTGTGGCTCAGTGGTTGAGCGTCATCCCATGAACCAAGAGGTCCTGGTTCGATTCCCAGTGAGGGCACATGCCCGGGTTGCAGGCGCCATCCCCAGTAGGGGGTGTGCAGGAGGCAGCCAATCAGTGTTTCTCTCTTTCTCTCCCTCTCCCTTCCTCTCTCTAAAAAATCAATAAAACATTTTAAAAAAGAAAAAAAGAACCCATTCTGTTTGGAGTTAAGGTGGACCAGGTCCTTTGCAGACATGCACAGAAGCCTCCACTTTGCACAGCTCTTGGCTAAAGGAGTGAGCACTATCCATTATTTGAATACTTCAGGCACCAGTTAATTTAAAAAGAACGTATGCCCTGCTGGACTCTGGGGTGGGGGAGTCCTTGGACGTCACCCAGAGTGCCTTTACCTGCAAGGTGATGTGGATACCTGCATAAACATTTCTTATTCCAATGGTTCTACCTTCAATAGTAGAAATAATAACGGATACGTTAAGCTTATGGTATGGTAGATATTATTGCTTAGGACAAGGCTAATTTTTAAAAGTTTAAAAGAAAAAAAAGAAAAAGGCTCACGGTGTGGAAAAGGTGGCGTGTGAAATGAAGCTCAGGCAACACTGACTCAGGCCACCGCTTTCCAAGCGAGGACACCAGGAGGGCATCGACTTGCCGGTGCTCACAGGTGAACTGGTGTCAGAAAGGGCCAGGGCTCCCCCACCTGCCCCGCCCCCCCAATGCCACAGTGGCGGGAGCAGAGCTGTGGGATTATCAGGGGCCCAGGCCAGGAGGAGGGGACAGAGCAGGGAGAGGGAGGGGAAGAAGTCCCTGCTCCATAACACTAACTGTTCACTCCTGGGGGTCATGTGGGCCCCTTGGGTGCTCAGCAAAGGGAAGGTCCCTTCCCTTACAGGCCCCCATTAAAAACATTACAGCCTGTTAACACACACACCCAGTCCCCTTGCTCAGTCCCAGCTCTGGAACACTTGTGGGTAGAGGGGCAAGAACTGGCAAAAAGGGGGAATAGAAAAGCTTAATTTTGGGGGTGGCTGGATTGTGGTAAATGTTCTTTTTTTATTCCAATTCATAATTAGTATGAGGCTTAGCCTATGAACAATAATGATAAAAGTTATTTTAAAGTCAGAGCAGTAAAACGTTTGGATATGCCAGCATTAATACACACGTTCCAGAGCAATACGTTTTTCTCGTTTTAAACGTAAAATCGGACCCTCCATCTCTACGGCTTTCCAAGATGTGCTAAGACCAAGGACTTGGGCATCACCAGCCAGGCTGGTCACAGCCACCTAGTCCAGTGACGGTCAAGTGCGTCTCCCTGTGTGAGGAGCAGGGACCCATGCGCCTGTCACACCTCGACAGTCCCGCCACTCGTCACCTTGCTCCACGGTCACCCTGAGAAGAGGCACACAGAGGTGGCATCTGCCCTGCCAGTCGGCATTGGGGCACCGGACGTCCCCCCCGGCACAAGGGCGAGCAGCACTGGCCACCTCCCCCCAGGCCCTGGAGAGTCACCAAGCCCAGCTCAGGAAAACGGAAGAAGGAAGGAGAGACCATTCAAAGGGAGCGGAGAAGAAAAAGCTCTCGGTGAAGCCAGAGCTCGGGCCCTCTTCCCGCTGGCTCTCATCGTCAGAGGAGTCCTCGGAGAGGAAGACTGCATAGTGTCGCAAGGGCTTTACCAGGCTGGGGCAGAGGGAGACAAGAGAGAAGAGAACAGTTAGGAGGCACCCTCAGAACTCCACACGGGGGTGGGGGGGGGCCTCTGGGCTGGCCTGGGCCTGGCCCTCTGCCAGCCTTGCCGGGAGGCCTGACCGCCCCAGGTAAGGAAGCTGGTCCCAAACAGAAAAGAAATGGTGGGTTTGCCGCATGTCAAGGGCTCTAAACACAGGACCCAGCCACCCATGACCTGCTAATTCCACTTCCCCTTAGATAACCCGAAACACGGCCAGGCATCACGCAGGGTCCATCCCTGGCACGTTTATAGCATTAAAACGTGAAACGGCCTAAATCTCCAGCAACAGGAAGCTGGAGAAGTGAATTCTGGTACCATTGGCTAACATCATGCTCCCCGTAGCTACAATGTTTACAAAGGGGAACCTAAACACCAGGGCGCAGAAGGGCAATGACACCACCTTCTCCTCTGCCGATGGAAAACGCACAGCGAAAGGCCGGAAAGGCATAAGCCTAAGTGTCTACAACAGCCAGTGGAGCAGGGGACCCCCCTGCCTCTTTATTTTTCCGTCTTCTACATTTTCTACAGTGTGCACATCTATTTCAATAACTAGGAAAAAATAAAAAACAAGCTAGTTGGGGAGGGCAGGGCCACGTGGAGGGGCGCTCGGGAGGCCCTGTCTGGTGAGCGGCCGCTCTCTGGGTCTCTCAGATGCCTCTTCAGAGAGTCTTTTTCATCTGTGATGTGGAAATTAAATATTCATTGTTATAAAAAATACATCTCGCTTGTCAGCCACCTGTGAGCTCTACCTCTACCAACACAAACACACACACAGCCCAGAGACGCTCCACGCGGCTCCTTGAATTACACACGGACAGGGCCCCGGACGGTCAGACCTGGGTTCGAATGCCCGCCCTGCGGCCGATGCCCGGGCCCCCGGCTGGGAGTGGGCAATCCACAGCCCTGCCCTGGACAGCAGGCTGGGCACACGCCGAGGATGGCCAAGGGCAACGGCAAAGTTTAAGGAGATGGTGGGTAGGAGACACTAGGGTGCCTGCCACCTCCTGTCCCTCACCCCCAGCAGTCTCCTTTCTCTGCTTTATATGATGCAATTCCACTCAGTTTTATTTCAGGAAAAAGCAACACGTCTAAGAAAAGTGCGCGGGAACCACGGCTGGAGGGTAAGTGAGCGGCGCAGCTGGCCCCGGGGATTGGAGTGGATTCTGACCTGTCTTGGCCACGACCTGCCATCCTGGGTGCTAAGCGGGTCCCAGGGCCCCGCGCGCCCCAGCACGTTCACACCCAACCCCTGCGCTGCCTTTCGGCCCCCCGGAGGTGGCCAGGCGGTTCTTCCTCCTACCGAAGTGGGGCCGAGACACGAGAGGGGAGGCCACTTGCTCAGGGCCGCACACAGGGAGGTGGCAGGTCACAGCACTCCCCTCCTCTCCCAGGTTGCCTTGCAGGGCGTTAGGGATGAGCAGACAGAGCATGGGCTCAGGCGGGGCACTCTCCTCTGGGCTCAGGAGAGCAGGAAGATTTCATTTGCAGAAATGAGCACTGGCCACCCTCAGGACAAGGCTGCTCGGCTCTCCCACTTCCACCGGGACATGAGACAAGGCGCAGCACAAGGGCCACTCTGCACACAGCCACCGGATCCTGTTCTGAGTCACGGACCTGGCCTTGTCACTCTCCTGCTTAACGCCTGTGAATCTGCTCTCTGAATAGCAGTTTCTTGGCAATCGGCTGTGTGGTGAGCGATCCCACTCGGTAAAGCGTCAGGAATAACAGCGTCCAGACGTTTGTGGATGACGTTCTGGATGGGCGGGGGGAGGGCTGCAGAATGGCAGTGCCCAGTCCGTGCTCCAAGCAGGGCAGACACCAAGGAGCTGCCTCTGTCCATCTGTGCGGCCTCCTCCTGCCTCCCCCCACGCCACCTGCCTGCCCTCTCTGCTGTTCTTCTCCCGGAAGACAGCCCAGTGGCACTCTCGGAAAGCCTTCCTCGAGGCCCAGCTGCGGGGCTTCTCCTTGGGCTGCGTTTCTGCGTTTCTTCCCTGTGAATCTCTCGCCATTGTATTCCTGAGCTGAGCTCAAGGGCAGGGCCTGGCTCATTCTTACCCCCATCTGGAGCACAGCATCAGCACAATCCAAGTTTGTTGACTGAATGAATGGGAGCCAGCGTGCAGGGGAGACAAGGCACTCCATTTCACCCATCTTCACAGCCACCAGAATCCTGGTGTCCCTTTCACCAGCTTGTGTCTGCAGTATAAGTGTCCCTCTCTGAGTCCCCATCTGTCCTCTGAGATGCTGAGACCCGTAGAGTGGGACCATGTTTGGGGGTGTGGAGCAGCTGGGAGTCTCAGGAAAATGCCTCAGATAATATCCACATGTAGGCACTGTGCCAAGGACTTTACATAGGTTACTCCTACCTCCCAACAGCCTGGCAGGAAGGTCTCAATATACTGCCTTTACAGAGGACGAGACTGTCACTAGTCCATCTGTCCATCCACGAATCCAACCAAGAGGCACTTCCTGGGAGCGGACCCAGTGCCAGCTGAGCCCTGGGAGTCACTGGCAAAGGAGAGCTGTGACCAAATGACCCAGCCAGGAAGTGACGAGCAGGGACCCCGTCAGCAGGGGGTGGTGGAGGTCTATGAAGGGGATGCACACCTCGAGGCTCGAGGCTCGGGGAGGCCATCCAGCCCACCTTGAATGCCTTCCCAACAGCCATCCAAGCACAGCCCTCTCCGCCGGGTTCGACGAGGACGCAGAGGCCACAGCCTGGCACATGAACTGAATGCCGCTGAACCTGCCAGGAATGTCTGGGTTCGTGGCAGAGCAAAGGGCCTGTGTGCTGCCCTGGACCTTGGTGTCATCAGTTCAGTCCACGGCAGCATCCAGCGCCCCCCCACATGGCGTGTCCTGGAGGGAGGCTGGGAGAGGGAGCCCCGATTCCAGCTCACTCTCGGGCCGGCTCTCCGGGCCACGCCAGGCTGGGTGGGCAGTGGTTCCCACATGAGGCTCTGGCATCTCTGGACACTATCCAGCTCTCGAAAGACAGATGAGAACTGGGCTGAGTGGTTTGGTCAGATTGGAGCATTTTCAGTCCAAGCTTCGGGCCACACAGATGACCCTGAGGGCACTAGCAGGACTTACGAGTGCTGAGCTAAGCGCCGTCCGGACAGTTTCTCATCAGTTTCTATCGCACCCTCACTTTGCCGGTGCTCAGAGAGGGAGCTGCCTGCCCGGCGTCACACAGCAGTCAAGGCAGACCGGGGAATCGGCATTTCCCTGACTCTACACCACTTGGTGATTCTGCCTCTTCAGTTTTGTGGGTCTGAAACAATGAAATGAGGCGCAGGGTGTTTCCCCTTCCACTTTCAATAAAAGGTGAGATTTCAAAATAAACTTATTTAAATTCAGCTGCTCATGTTCTTCCATGGAACATACAGTCAGATATTTGTCAGAGATAAAGGATGAACCGTCGAAAACGTCCAGGTTTAAATTTTTTATTAGCTTAAGGCAGAATATGAAAAAAAAAGAAAAAAAAAAAGTGTACCTTTTCCCTCATTAACCCAATTCAGCGACTGCCCTGCAGTCTGCCACCCACCACTCGCCTGGGTTTTATTATACACAAATTGCTGTCTGCGAGAAGGCAGGTCATGGCGAACCGGCTGCCCGGCGAGGGCTGCGGAGTCGTGGCAGGAAAGAAAGGCCCGCTGTCCATCACTGTCCAGACCCGTCATCTCCCACGCTGCTCCCGCCTCGGCCCACCTCCTCGCAGCGAGACTCCCATGCAGATGACTCCCCGAACCCTTTCTAATGTTTGGTTTAATGTGTCGCCGGTTAGCGTGCGCGTGTGACAGTGGTGACAGGCGCGGCTGTTCCTTTTTAAATACCATGTCAGAGCACGGCGTCAGGGAGCGGACGTGCGCTGTGGCTCTCCGCCGCGCCGGGATCGCACGGGCTTATTTTTTAATGAGGAAGATCTGCATCTCGAGAGTTTTTTTCATGTGTCACATCGCGTGGACAAATCAGCGGCACGTCACGCTGGCCCAAAATGAAATGCTGACAAATGTAGATATTTCAAATTTAATTGACATTTAAATGTACTTGAGATAAAGAAGGGGGAAAATCAGCAAGGACTTGGTCTCTGGAGGCAGTGAAGGGAGCTGGTGATCATTTCCTAAAGGATCATTTCGCTCCAGCACAGAGGATCTTTCCTGAGTGAATGTATCGACCGCTCTGGTGTCCCCTGATCATGGGGCCCCGGGGGGCTGAGGAGCAGGGACAGGCCGCAGGACGAGCCCAGGGCTGCCTCCCCAGTGGACGCCAGTCTGCCCAGCCAGCCTTCCACCATCCCCCACGTCCCAGCCAGACGACCTCAGGAAAGTCACCTTACTTCTCGGAACCTCAGTTTCTTATCTGTAAAATGGGAAGTTTACAGCCCTCCTGATGGTCTTGTAACAGCTGCACGAAAATGTCTGTACAGGTCTTTACATAACACCTGGTGCACAGTGCAGTCCAATCACTACCCATCTGCCACATTCACCTGCACACAAACAGATTGCTGCCAGGGGTTGAAGGACAAATAGGGTGGTCCCTGCCCTCAGAGACCTTCCCAGTTAAGGTTCCTGGTCCCCATCTGGGCCTCTCCTAGCTCATCAGAACCCTCTGAGAGGACCCTGCCCTGCCTCCCCCCACCAGACACAGGGCCATGCTGCGCCTCCCCCCACCAGACACAGGGCCATGCCGCGCCTCCCCCCACACCGGGACACAGGGCCATGCCGCGCCTCCCCCCACACCGGGACACAGGGCCCTGCCGCGCCTCCCCCCACACCGGGACACAGGGCCCTGCCGGGCCTCCCCCCACACCGGGACACAGGGTCCTGCCGCGCCTCCCCCCACACCGGGACACAGGGCCCTGCCGCGCCTCCCCACCCCGGGACACAGGGCCCTGCCACGCCTCCCCACCCCGGGACACAGGGCCCTGCCACGCCTCCCCACCCCGGGACACAGGGCCCTGCCGGGCCTCCCCCCACACCGGGACACAGGGCCCTGCCACGCCTCCCCACCCCGGGACACAGGGCCCTGCCACGCCTCCCCACACCGGGACACAGGGCCAACACTCCAGACCACACCACGGCATGCAGACAGGCTAACAACACAGAAGAGGGCTCTGAAGCAAGCCAGAGGGCCTCCGGCAGAAACATGCTCAGGGCGGGACCCACAGAGGAAGCTGGGAACTGCACCGGGGCTAGTCCTCGTGTGACCCCGGGGAAGGGCGAGGGCCATCTCAGGGAGGGAGAGCTAGAGACAGATGCCTGGATCTGTCTAAGGACCTCTGCACTCAGTTGTATGTAAATATCTACTTGAAAACAAGGTGAGAATCACTGCGGTAATGAGTCCTGATCACCAGCAAGAGGGTGTCTTCCTGTCAGGAGAACTGTCTAAGTGTGAGACCAGGTCCTTCCACCCCACTGGGGCCTGCTCTGCCAGAGGGCAGTGGTCACTTGGCCCACTTGGGAGGTACATGAGGACTGGGCTTTTAGTCGTGAACATGGTAGAGGCTGCACAACGGCCTAGAGCTGTTTCTGGGAAGAGTGGGCACAGGGAGGTGGGGTGGGGGCGGGGTTGGCAGGGACCAGGTGTGCAGGGCCTTGAACACAAGGACACGGCCAAGTGCGAGGTTAGGGTGGTGTGAGGGCTGGGCAGGCAGCAGGGATGTCTTCCTGGCCGGACCCTGGTCTCCTCTCTTGGGTTGGCTGTGCCCTTTGCCTTCCCAACCTTCATTCATCCATCCACTTAATTATTTATCAACCTGTGTGTTCACTCATTCATTCCTTTTTTTAACAAAAATCACCAGTATCAATTTCACATGTCCACACCCGTGCCCAGATGCCCTACGAAGTCCTTCCTGGGCTGCCGGGTGGACACCCAGAGGTGGAGAAGCCCAAGCACAGGACGTGGGCTCTGCCCCACTTCCCACCCTTCAGGCTCTTTGGTGGAGGGAAGACAGGGCGGGGACACCCCGGGGCACTGTCCCTACCTGGAAGAGAAACTGAACAGCCCCTGCCTGCCGAGGGCCTGAGGGCCCACGCCCTCTCTGGCAGCCGAGGTGGAGGTGGGGTGCGGTGGGGTGTCAGGTGAGAAAGCAGTGGACTTGGAGGTGGGACCCAGCAGACCCAGGTCATTCCACCTGGGTGTGCGAGCCTCGGTCCCTGTGGCTGAACAGGCGAACAGCGCCCTCACTGTGAAGGCTGTGGGAGCGGGGAGGTTAGGGAAGCCGAGGACACAGGTGAAAGTGCTGAGCCTGAACCGGCATCGCCACTGCAGGGGGTCGCTGGGATGGCACAGCCACGTCTGGAGCACGGAGCACCTCCTCCCGGGTGTCCCGAGGCGTGGTTTTTCAGGCCCTGCCCTCTGAGTGGCCCTGTGCGCTCCCGGGCTGCTGCACACCCCGGGGGGCTCCTCGGCAGTTCCTGCTTTTCCAGTCGGGGCTCAGGCTCCATGTCTGGCTTCTGGCTCAGCTTTGTCCCCGGGGCCCAGAACCCACTGCTGGAGGGGCAGGGGGCCTGAGTCAGGTCAGGAGCCTCTCGCCTTGCTAATTGGGTCTGTGGCCTTCTGCTCGATGTTTGGACTCGCGGCTACTCAGAGAGCAGGTCCTGGCAGCCTGCCAGTGGGTAGTACCCAGACAGCTGCCCCTACCCCTGGGGCCCGGGGCCCAGCTGGCATCTTGAAGACATGCTGCTGGGCTGACCGAGCCAGGGCAGGGAGACGCGGTAGCTTCACAGTCACATCCTAATCACACCTGCACGTAGTAGGCGCTCTTTACACATCTGTGGTTGTTAACTGGCACCCGCCCCCATCGCCAGGGTGCTGGGCTGTCCGCTTCAACCCGTCTTCAGTGATTCCTTTGCTCATTCTCAGTACACATCCCTGAGCAGAGGCCGGGCTAGGCTCTGGTCCGGGAGCTGAAGGACACATGGCTGTGCCCGGAGGACTCTGACTCCCGGCACGGGTGCTGGGTGTGCACAGCTGCATGGGAGGTGAAAACCACAACGTGGTAGGTCAGTGCTACACGGGAAGCCCAGGGAATGTGGGTGTGGGAGGGGAGGCGTCGGGGTGTCAGATTGTTGAGGCTGCAGCAATGGCTGCAGATGGCAGGAGGGAGGCTGGCTAACTCAGGATGCTATGCGCCCCCGTGGGCAGGTTCCCAAGTCCTGTTCCTTGGGGTGTTCATAGACATTATGTTTAAAAACAGAGGGCAAAGAGGCTTGCCCGGGTCTGACCCCGCTCCTGCACCAGGCCACCATTCCAACAGAGCCCACTGACCACACCCCAGGGCAGCCCTGGGTCCGGGAGGAGGAAAAGGGGCTGGAGGCCTGTCGCCGATTGTGACCCAGCGCGGAGGCCGTGAGCCCGGGTCCGGAGGAGACAGGTGAGCAGCACAGCACATCTTTTCCCGGAGCGTGTGTGCAGCTGGCCCGAACAGACACAACTGCAGAGCGTCTCGAGGCCGAGCTTCAGGCAGAGCTCTCGCCAAATGCTCTGGCAGCTCTTCTGATCTTGGTTTAATCTTTGGGGCTTTGGGCGCTGGGGTCACGCAGTGTGATGCAGACATTTGGACTCCATTCCCAGCAGCGTGGGCTGCCGTCTGGGGGACAGACTGCCCCCCCAGCCAGCACCACCGGCAGCCTCCTTCCTTGGCCAGAAGTGCTTCTCACCCGGCCACATGCTCCTCTGGGTCCCCCGGGCCCAGCTTCCCAGGGAGCCCACAGTTCCAGTGGGAGAGCAAGGGCACATGTCTTTTGGAAAGTTATTTAGCAACACGGAGCAGAAATCTGCCTCTCCAATGGTTTAGGGTACAGATTCTGAAGTTAAAGAGACATATTTAAGACTCAGCTCTGCCACTATCTAGCTGTGCAACCAAGGGCAGCGACAGCCTCTCAGGGTCTGTTACTTCTTCTAACAGCTAAGGATACCTCCCCCCACAGATTTCTCATGAGGATTCAATGGAAAGGAGCATGGAAAGTGCTTACATGTGGTTCTCAGTTAATGGTAGCTGTTAATCATTCCGTTCTTATGATGATATAGAGTAAGGAAATGCTTGGAGAACAAGGATATTCACGCTGGCATTTTTTATATTAGTGAAAACCTGGAACCATCTGCAGATCAGTCTGAGGGGCGTGGCGAGGTGGGCACGCACATCCGTGTGAAGGGATGTCCGCAGTCACCACCAGCAGCAATTTCAGGGACACGGGGCCGGTCCACAGGATGGGCTACTTCAAGGAGGCTGCAGGTCTGCACAGATACAGGAAAGACTGCCTGGAGTCTCAGGAGTGCTGGTAAGTAGCTGAAGTAGGAGGGTGCAGAAGGAAATCGTCTCTTCCCTAACTTCCAGATTGTCTATAAGGCCACTGGGTTATTTTTACAAGCAAACAACATTATTTGAAAGGAGCAGATTTTGTGTGGCCCTGGCCAGGGGGGCAAGCAGGGCCAGACTGTGGGCCTCTGGGGGCCGAGTCTGGACTGGCCTCCTGAGCACAGCGGAACTTCCCACACCCAGCCCGCGGCCAGTCAGGACTCGTGTGCCTGGAGGGTGTGCTGCGCCTCACCCCCGGACGGGAGACAAAGGTGATCAGGCCTGGCGGCCTCCTGGATCCGACGTGTGTGGACTGCAGGCCCCTTCACCACCGAGACCCAGAAGACAGCCAATGTCTGGGTGGTCGTGACGATTAAAGAGGTGAAGCCTGCATGCGGCCACCTCCTTCTGTCCTCTCAGCAGTGCTGGGAGGGCTGCTGCCCCGTCCCCTCCTGCAGCGAACGAAGGCCGGGCAGCCGGGCAGAGAGAGGCACCTGGGGACCAGCAGGTCACCCCCTGCCTCTGGCCTCTGTGTGTGGTCCTGAGGGGCAGGCAGTACCGAGCGCAGCGCTGCCCTTTAGAGCTTGCTATGGGCTCTGTTTGAGCTTCGAGTTTGATGGGAAGTTCCCTTACACCTGACAAGCCACAAGGGAAATAAGCTGGGGTCTGGCAGCCATGCACACTGTGACCCAACAACCAAGGCCCACCTCTAACAGGTGGGGAGCTGTGCACCACCCAGGGTCCCCTGGGCCGCCGCTGCCCTCGCCACGCAGAGGGCGCAGTCCTATTAGGTTCTGAACCAAGAGCCTGGATGGTGCAGAAGAAAGGGCGAGGCCTCTGTCCTCAGGCAGTCTCTCTCTGAGCCTCAGTTTCTCCATCTGTTCAATGGGAAAGCCACCCGCTATCCTTCACAATACAAAGTGACATTCAGTAAATGTTGCTTCTCTCCCCTTCCCCAGAGGGAGACACTCAGGCCCCAGTGGACACTGCTTCTTTGGCAGGAAGATGACTGAACAGCTCTGGTTCCCAACTCCAGAGAACCGGAGCGGAAGGGTGGCACGGGGGACAAGCCATCTTAGGCCCTGGAGCTGTCTAGGCAAAGTCAGACCATAATGGACCCCCATGGGCAGGAGAGTGTAACTGAGAGGATGAAATCCAGCAGCACGCGGAGTCCTGGCCCTGCCCCCTTGAGCCGGATGACCCCGGGACACGGGTCCAGTACACCTTCTGAGCCCAAGTCCCCATTCTGTGGAGGGAGAAATGAACACCAGCACGAGAGGGCCCAGAACATGAGAACAGGAGAGGTGCTCCACTGTGCTTGCTGCTAGCTGGCCTCCGACCCCAGCCCTGCTGCCGGACCCCTCCTCACGCCAACTTGTACCCCAGGGAGTGCTCAGGGCAGTCCATCAGCCCTGTTCTGAATGATAATGGGAGTAGCTAATAGCTCTTGGGGAGAAACAGTCACTGAATATTAATTAGCTAATGTTAACTGAAAAACCGAGGGAATGCTTTCCCCAGAAGTCTTTCTGAAGTGTTCTTCCAATTGCCATCAAATGGTTTTAAGGGGCTAGGACACCTACTGTTGATTCAGGAAGAAAATCTGACATAGGAATAAAATTCATTTGGGGAAAATTCAAGTCCACACGAGTCAGCACGGGGATTCCCTTTGAAGGCCTCTTTTCAAAACCCTAAGTAGCTCACACCTAGGAGGTTTTCAAAGATATTTGTTGAAGAATGGGTACACAAATGGACAGATGGACATCATCTGGAAAGGAAGAAACAGACATCAGTGGATGGACTGGCCGGAGCACTGGGCCTCGAGGAGCCCCAGACCAGCAGCCTGCTGCAGGAGGCCGGGAGATGGGCTTGTCGTAAGCAGTTCCATCTCGCTGTCCACAGTGCTATCTAACGTGCTATCCGGAAGTAAGAGTTGGGGCAAGAAGTCAGGAGGACTGAATCCCGCCCTCTACTTCAAAGATCCCTTATCTCTTCCGTCACCCAAATCCTCTACATTTCCGATGCACTGAGATACTCCCAGTGGGGACAGCGATCCGTGAGTCCAGAAAATCCAGGCCAGATTAAAGGCCCAGGCACCGATCTGTGTGCCCAACACGGAACCACCAGCAACAAAGGCCCATTAGAATTGGGCTCCTGCCTGCTGGCCTGTCTTCTCGTGTCTCCCAACACAATGCTGACAGATTGGGGAGCTGGTTTCTTTCCTCCCTAGAACAATATTTTATGAGGAGTCTGTTTTATTAAAATATTTTCCGCTGGATGCTTCCTGTGTTTCAAGAACTTGGTCTTGCCAGCTGGAGCTGATGACAGTTGAGAAAAACACATCCAAGTGCTGTTGTGACACGGCATTTGGAAGTGGAGGAGCCGGGGTGGGGGTGGGGCACATGGGAAGAGACGCAGGAAACACCCGGGCTGCACCATAAATGTCAATGGCATTATGGGAGAACAGCCCCCATCCCCCACCATGAAAACATGTGAACAGAAACTCTCAGAATGTCCCAAAGCGCACCTCTTTATCTGCGACGTACAGTCACAGAGAACCCATCATTTGTTTATTGTCACCGCCAGTGTGCCAACCCACTAAGCCACGCCCCCTGCTGCCAGTGGTTCGTTTCAGCCCCACGGTTGCTGAACAGAAACCTGAAACAAGGCACATTGCAAAAAGAAACGAGAAGTGATGCCAACACAGCTCTGGGCACGACCAGGAGGGCGGGATTACCAGACACCGGCTCTTTGGCACACACTAGCGGCATCTCCTATCACCAGGCTGGAAAAGCAGCAGCGAAAACAGACGCGATTAGGAGACCCAACCTCTAACCGGGAGCTTGTCCCCAATTGTGCGGTGATGTTGGTCTGGGGCGACTCTGTGTGGTGCAGGGGTATTCTGGGTTCACATTTCAATATCTACAGGCCCATGACCCTGTACCGCAGTGTAGTGGCTAAAAGACTTAGCCCAGATTTAAAGTGGTGGCTTTAAAGAAGAGTGACTAGTTTCATACCCCTAAGGAGAAGAAATCTTTAGGGTCTGAGAAACTCTGATGCCATGCAGCATTTTCTCCACAAGGGGGCAATCATCATCCATGCCAGTCATGGCCAGGGACCTATTCCTCAATATCCCTACTGTCCTATTGTCAGAGCAAAAGTTAAACCTACACCCAACTTCAGGAGTCCTCTGTTCCAAATTGGGCATAACCAAGCATCTCCCCAGACAGACTTATGCTGCTTGCATGTACACACACACACACACACACACACACACACACACACACACACAGTCTCCTATAGCTTTCTGGGCAAGGTTTGAGGGCTGCCTGGGTAGGCTGACTCTATGACAAAACAGCCTCAGCCAACACCGCACTGTAAACCAGAGAATCCTGGGGGAGCTGAAGTGTACTGCAGCCTGGGGTAGGCCACAGCTTGACATTTCAGAATTGTTTCTTCCCTTGGCTCCTTGTCTGGCTGGGGCCCACCGTCTCCCTAAACTTCTTCCCCGGGACCACTTCTGAGAGTACAACAGGCATGAGGAGTATTCCCCTCTTCACCCAAGGGACTTCAGGGTCCTTGGGCAATGCTTTTGGTTTCCCAAATAACCCTACTGAGATGTTCTCATGTACTTTTTCAAGGAATCACAGGAAGCCAGTGTGTAGCTGAGTTGTCTGGGCAGAGCCCAAGGGCTGTGTGCCTTGGGACAAAGGGAGGCAGTGCACCCCTTGATGGAAGCAGTGGTCTCTGCTCCAGATGGGGGGTGCACAGCTTTGAGCCTCACCCTATCCAGGCAGCTCTGGCCACTGCTTGTACACCTGCCTCATCATTTACCTCATCTACCCAACATCTATCCACCATCTACCCAGCAGGTGACTCTAAGGTGGGTCCTATGCTAGGTACAAACCTGAGTGCCTGCCCTGTGGGCCCGGGCCTGAGGGGAGGTATTAGAACAAAGCCCAGATAACATATAAACTATGGCACAGGTGAGCAAAGTGGGGGTGGGGCAGTGGGTAGGACAGTCCTGTGTATACACCTGGGCTCTGGAGACCTCGAGCCCCAGGCCTAGGAGGGGGCAGGCCCTCCTTAAGTCACCTCCTTGACGAGGTTCCTAACTCTCTCCTCCTGACCCCATATCTTCAGCCTCAGAAAAGGCCTGGAACCTTCTCCTGAGCCTGTTCGAGTACCCTTTGGGCATGACCGCTCAAAACTCAGCCCAGGTGGCCGGCTGTTTGGCCTCTGGGGCCTCCCACTGGCGTGACAACTGCCAGCAGCAGCAGACACAGAGATCAAGCCCAGCTCCTGACTGGCCTCTCTGTGAAGCCCCTGCCCGGGCTCCAGGAAAGCCTTTCAAAGGTGGGGCCGCGAGGGGGCCAGAGTGCTGGCCCGCCGGTTTTGCAGACAGAGGGTGGGGAGCAAGGGGAACTCACTGCTCAGGGCTTGAGACGGACGTCCGTCGGCCTTCACCTGCGATGTTGCTCTTCGGTCTCCTCACGACGTGCGGACGGGGAGGGCGCACCTAGAATGGGCACGGGGAGGTCCCCAAGAGACAGTGAGTCGGAGAGCCATACAGGAACATTCTGAAGTTTAGGATAAGCAACCCCAAAATAAATGTTGAGGAATCTTTACAGTATGGGCCACAAAGGCTCTGCTAAACACCACCACGCTTGAGCTGGAATTCCGTGGCCTAAGTGGGAAAGCTGCTTCTGAGAGCTTGGGCTCATCTGCAGGTCGGGGACCGCTCCCCTGCCCCCTCATAGGGCTGCCGTGGGGGTGCAGTGAGATTCTGTCTGCAGAGGACCCGGAACAGAGGTCCTCGGGTCCTGAGGCCCCACTCGCCTCCTCTAGAACCCAGAAACTGGTTTTGTAGAACAAAAAGGTGTCACTCAGACTCAGTGTTTAGGGTTCACGTGCTTATTATTATTATTATTTTTACAATTGTTTTTTTTTTAATCCTCACCTGAGGACACTTTTCCATTTTTTGTTCAGATAGAGTGGGAGGGGAAAAGAGAGAGAGGAAAGAGAGAGAGAGAGAGAGAAACATCGACGTGAAAGGGACACATCGAGTGGCTGCCTCCCGCAGGACCCAACAAGGGCTGGGGACAAACTGCAACCGAGGTACATGCCCTTAGCGGGAACCGAACCCGGGTCTCTCTGGACTGCAGGCCGACGCTCTAACCGCTGAGCCAAACCGGCCAGGGCTTATTTTTACAATTGAATTACAAGATGTTTTTATTTCCCTCTCTAAATGGGGAGGGAAGAAAGCAAATAATAGCATTGGAGAGTGCCATAAAAATCTACCTTCTACCGCCCAGGGCGCCCGTGCAGTCCCCCCGAGCAGGTCGCACATCCTGGGGGGGGTTACTACACGGCGGGGGGTGGGGGTGTATGGACAGTGGAGCACACAGCTTCCTGATCCACAGCTGAGCGACCGTGGCAAGATGGTTTTCTTTTTCCTGATCTGCTGCTACTGAAAGCCAGGACAAGGACCCACAGAAAAAGACTCCTTCTTCCCCAGCGGAGCCCAGGCTGGGAGTTAGGTGAGAATTTCTAGGTGCCCCTAGAAGGACACTCATTTGGTCTCATCACCAGTACATGGCTTTAAACTTGGCACTGTCGTCCCTGTACGTTTCCAGTGCCAGAGAGGGCCCAGAGAGAGCCAGCTCAGAAAGTCTACCTGTGAGTTTCATGGCCGACGGAAACGACCGAGTCCAGTGCGGGGGCCTGCTCTCTCTCTGCGGTTGAGGGACCAAACGGAACGCCACAATGGCTGAGGTTCTCGAACAGGACAGGGAAGGGGAGCACACAGGCTCCATTTCCTGCCCGCCCTCTTCTCTGAACCCCACCCCCACACACTTTGTGGGCGACACAGCGCCAAGGCTTAGGAACACAGATTACAGAAGTTGGCTACGTGAAAGACAAGTCTTTATAGAGTCTGATCAAGCCCTCAGGTCTCCGCATGTCTGATCTAACCAAAGTTTTTCCTGTGGATTGGCCAGTCTGATCTCAGCCTCCTCTGGCAACTGAGATGTGGCAAAAAAAAAAAAAAAAAAAGCCAGATGCATCCCACCAGCCTTGCTGCCGTCTGAGGGGTGCCGTGAAGACCCGCGGGGACGCTGTGGGAACGCGCCGGCGTGGGGCTGGCACGCACTGGGGCTCCGTAAATGCTCACCGTGCTTCTCATGAGGTGAGACTGTCAGTAACAACAGGAGCCGGGGTGGGGTGTCCGTGATGAGAAGATCTGATTTGTGATGGCCTTACCCTTGCCTAGCATCCTGCTCAGAGTCTGGTGTTTGAGTGGTCCCTTCGCCAGATTTTTAGAAACAGACTAATGCTGCTGCTTGGGATCTAAGAAGCGCGTAATAGTGTTGTCGTTCATCGCTGTTGTTAGAACAGTGCTGCCACAGAGCCGCATCCAGTCACCATGTGCGGGATACCCAGGGGGGCACCCCACCCACTCCGGCCAGAGCCAGAGGCAGCTGTAAACAGGATCACCTGGTTGGAATGCTCCCCCAGACTTCTCACCACAAAGGCGGGTGCTGTGGGGGCGACGGAGCAGTTCTGCCCTGCCCCGGGGGTTTCAGGAAAGGGCAGACATGAAGGCCTGTCAGCCTGTCCTTGCACATGGCTGCTCCCTGCTACAATAAAGGCGGGTTAGGAATGTGAACTTGTGGCTGAAATGGGGGGATTAAGTTTGTGGCAACCTCAACTGAACTTGCAACGTGGTGAAACATGGGGAAAAAGAACAACAGAGCTAATTAGACGAGCTGAGCTGTCAGAGTGCCGCTGAATGGCTCAGCGCCAACAAACAAAAGGAATGGCTTGGCAATGAGCAGGATCGATGGAGAAGACTGCTTCATTAGGGATGATAAAACAGACAGAGCGGGAGAGGGGAGGGGCGGGAGGAGAGCAGGGAGGCAGGGAAGGCAGGGGAGGGAGAGGAAGGCACAACAGACCTGAGGACAGTCAGTCACCGGCACCGTTACAGACACACCCAGAGTCACACACACCTGATTGGTGTGGACAAAGCCAGACACAAAAATACACTCACAACCATCCAGAGACATGCAGAGGCCTTGAGATTCCAACATGTACACGTCTCACACACACACACACACACACACACACACACACACGCATGCACGCGCGGCCTCAGACCTACAGTCAGAGCCGCAACCAGGCAGACACACAGACAAAATGGTTTAATTAAGCCAGAATCACAAGACTGGCTCGTCATGTTCAGCGATCACGTCGTCCTTCTGGGGTGCGCAGGAAGGGTGGGGCTGGGGACGAGGGGAGGAACCACACGCGCACAGCAGCGACCACTGGCCCCGCAGGGTCAGGATCCCAGCAGCGCCAGGGGAGAAAATGCTAAACAGGGATTTTGAGCTCTGTTCAAGGGGGACTTGAGGGGAAAGTTGGGAAACCAGCCAATTCCCCACCGGATTTAAAACCTGAGAAATCTAAGTCGGCAGGGTTAAATGTGTATTGAATACGAAAGCACTGAGTACATTGGATTTTAATGGTGAGTGAGAAGTAATAAATACAGAGCTTATAAAGTGCTTCACATGCGCTGGCCACAGTCTGCCTCTCCCCATGTGCCCCGACCCACGCCCCCGGTCCCCCAGACACGGCAAGGCTTTCTTCTGCTCTTGCCTTTCTCTATTTTTAAACAGAAAATCTCAATCCTCGGCTACCATCTAAACTCCAGCCACAGGTGCCAGGCTGCAGAGCTCCTTCCAGGAAGGCTGAGTGGCTGGCCTCCGGGCCCCGCCACCCCGGGCCAACGGCTGCACTTTCGCCCAGAACCTTTGCAGCCAGGTGACCTGGCGAAGCTCAGCTGGGGGCCAGTGGCTCTTGACACGGGAGCTTGTCAGACCATCCTCTTCGAGGTTCTTGAGGGCTGTACATCCCAGGCCTTCCAGGCTCACCCCTAGTGGGCAATGGTGCCCACTGGACATGTCTGCATGAGTGCGCAGAGTGAGCAGACCCCGGGGCACTGGGGCCACAGGGCTCTGGACGCACACACCTTCTAGGATCCCAGATAAGCCCCACAGTGACCTTGCTTGGCAGAAAGTGTCTGGGTTGGCAGAAGTTGAGTACCTGTGTCCACTTCATGCTAGGGACTATGCTACGCACTGACTGTACACGCCCTCATTGCCCTCACCGGGCAGGTTATGCTACACCCATTTTATAGATGACGAAACTGAGGCTCAGAGAAGGTAAATGTTTTGCCCAAGTGACACAGCCAGGACATGGCTGGGCTGTGATTCAGACCAGGGCAGGCCTCTCTGACTTCCGAGCCCAGAGAACTGGTTCTGCTAGCACCCTGCCTCTCCAGTGAGCCAAAACCCAGGGACCAAGGGCATGCAGCCCGAGTGGGGGCTAAGTCACCTGCTGCACCCGTGCAGGGCGGGCTTTTGTCAGGGCGGAGTTTGCATTCCCACACACTCAGCTGCTAGAGGGTGTGGCGACCTCTCTGCCCCCACTCTGCACGAGAGCCCACACGTGCCCACACCGGCAAGACAACACGGAGGCCCAGCAGCTGTCTCTATAGCAGACTTTTCCCGAGCAGAGTGGCCCTGACCTGCATGGTGCTCTCTAAGACTCGCTGCCTGCCTGGGGTCCCAGGTCTCTGGGGAATTCTGAGCGCCACCCGCTGGATGACTGGCTTGAGGAGAGTCAGGGCAGAGGCAGGCCTGGGCTCGAGGCGGCTAGGCCTCTTCTCAGCTCTGTGGTCTCAGCTGCAAACGGAGGAAACAGCACCTGCCTCTGCCGGGCTGCTGTGAAAACAATCACCCAAGTGCCTCGCACAGTCCCAGGCACATGAAAGTGCTCAGCAAATGTGGCTCCCCTTCACCTCTGTATCCCTGCCAGGACCTCAGACTGCCTAGAGATGCCACAGGCAGCCAGCTGCTGCTGCTTCCTCTGCGGAAGCCCCGCCACGCACCTCACCCTGAGAGGGAGGCGCGGCGTCCGGGCGCTGGGCACGCGGGAGACACCACGGGTTCTCCAGTCTGGTGACTCCTGTCTGCAGCTGGGGGACTTGGGCCGGGTCCCCAAACACTGGTGGGTCAGTGCCTCCTTCACAGAGTGACTGAGTCTCCACGAGGTGATGTGCCCAAGGACGGTTTGCTGGCTAGGAGAGTCCTAGCAGATGACTGTCAGTAAGAAACTGTCTCTCCTCAGAAGGTGGAGGATTTAAAACCTGTTAGGAAGACTAGGAACGGCTCCTGGGTGCCAGGCTCTGTGCCGGGCGCTTTATAGCCGTCACGCGCTCCTGCTCACAAAAACCCTCGTGGATGAGGGCTCCTCGCACAGACAGGCTCAGAGCTCCAGTGCTCGCCCACGGTCACACAGCTCTGTCAAGTCCAGCTCTGTCCACGCCCCAGCCACGTCGCTAACCACTGTACTGAAACTCTCTCTAAAGACCGGAAGCGGCCGCCTGTCCCCACACTGGCCTTTGTGCTGTTTGTGCCTTTTGTCCAGACAGTGAGCGGACGCACTCCAGCCCCTGGGCAGCTGTGCCGATCCCCATGTGAGTGGCAGCAGCAGGGGTCCATCACGACTATCACCGGCGAAGGCACCCTAGCCCCGAGCCTGCCGCCGAGCCCTCTCACTTCCACACACGGCAGGGGAGGGAAGGACAAAGTCCCCGGGAACTTCCCACACCCAGAGAGCAGCCACCCCTACTGCGGGGTGTGCACCGAGGGCTGGAAACACGCGGTTCAGCCCGGCCCGGCCCCCGCGCCGCTGCACCCTTCACAGCATGGATCTGGACGCGTGCACTGAGGGCGGAGGGCGCCGGGCGCCCACATCGGGGAAACCCTGGTTGCAACCAGCTGGCTGGGGATCCGACCCCTTTTGCTTGGCTGCAAGAGCAGTGGCCACTTTGAACACAAGACAGAGAACTCCTCTCTTGGGAAACGGCCCTCACCAACGGGCTTGGCGAGTTTCCCACTTTGAGGAAACCTGCTGAAGTCACCAGGCCTCCGCACGGCCAAAGTCTGAGCTGATGAGGAAGACGACTTCACCGCGGCTGAATTCGGGACCCACACACTATTTTCCCATGGCATTTCTCTAAAAAGCACTTACGGGTCTCCCTCTCTTGCCTACCCCTTTGCCAAGTGTGGGTGGGTTTATCGCACGTCATCACACGGGAAGGTGAGCTCCACGTGAGGCCCGCCGGAGGGGCACCTGTCTCCATCTCAGCTGCGCCACATTCTCGGGGTGCAGCCTCCGCCCTTGGGAAGGACATCAAGTGAATTTCCAAACCCAGATCTGGCGAGACTGAGCCCCTGCTGCCAGACTTTGTGAGAAGAGGCGGGCGGAACAAGGCTTTGCAGCTCACTGGCCAGACACCTGGCTCAGCCTAGGAGACGGCTCCAGTGCCCCACACACGGCACGCACACTGCACAGCAGCCCGCGACCTCCACCTCGGACCTGCGAGTCCCTGAACTGCTTCCCCAAAAGGAGGGAGAGGCCAGAAAATGCAAGTTCAGGTTCATGCCACGCAGAGAGGGAAGCTGGAAACCCCGATCCCCGATTCTCTTTTGCAAGGCAGCTGAGTTCAAACTCCCGAGGTTTAGTCAGGCGGGGACAGCGGCCCAGGCAGTGTTAGTCGGGAGGGCAGAACCACCGGCTACTCACGGGCCTCGAGCGCTGTATCTTGGGAGGCGGCGGGCGAGTGGGACGGAGGAGTCTTTGTGGCTGTATTAAAGCGAAACTTAAAACATCAGTACACACAGAGACGGTTTAATGCATTTGCACACATGGCTTGAGAGCACGCACCCACCCCCCCAAGCCACAGCCCTCGACCACCTGCTCCCCACCCCCACATTAACTGGTGGGTCCCTGGGTCCTGCACATTCCAGCCTCACCCCTGCCTGGATCTCCTTCAGCCACTGTCCGCACAGGCCGAGGGGGATTTTGCAAAGTGCAATATGACCATGCGACACCCCAGCTTGGAGACTTCTGCTGCAATGCCCCCACCCCGCTCACCACCCGTCCTTGGGTGACGGTGCAACAGGGTCTCGGCGGGCATTCCAAGTCCTCCAAGACCTGGGTTCTGCCACGCCCCACACATCCTTCTCACCCATGCTTACCTGGGCTGACCCACCAATGGCCCTGGGTTCTCACAGCTGGTTTCCTGCCTGCCCTCTGGGTGAGGGGACCTACCCAATCCTGATCTGCCTGGCAAACGTTTACTTGTCCTTTAAGATTCTGCCCAGGTCAGATGATCCTTCTGTGCTCCCTGCTACGTGTGACTTATCATGAACATGAAGTACCTGCCCCATTTCCCATTATCTTTCTTTTTAAAAATTTTTTTACTAAGTTTATTGGAGTGATACTGGTTAATAAAATTATATAGGTTTCAGGTGTACAATTCTATAATACACCGTCTGTATACAGCATTGAGTGTCCACCACCCAAAGTCAAGTCTCCTTCCGTCACTGTGTATTTGCTCCCATTATCTTTCAAATGTTTAAATCTTGTGCCTTGGAAGAAAATATATGCTCAATAAATGTCTGATGAACACATAAAACTTGTACAAAATGCTTGGCTTTTGAAATCAGGATTTGAATAAAAAACACAACAGAGCACGGGCTTCTTGGCTCTGCCCTCAAATCCTTTCTCTTGAGAGTCGCCTCGGACCTCAGCAAAGCCTGCGAGGCTTCCGGCTGCTTCCGGCCCAGCCCACCGCACGGTTCACGAAGGTGCAGCACTATCCGACAACGTCTAGGCCTGCCCTGCCCACGGCAGGAGCCAGTGGCCACTGTGGCGAGTCTGAATTAAGACATGCCATAAGGGTAAAATGCACACTGGGTTTCAGAGGCTTAGTTTGAAAAAAGAATGTAGAATATCTCAGTAATTTTTCATAATGATTACATGTTGAAATGAAAGTATTTTGGGTATCTGGGTTAGTATATTACAATTCACGCGTGACTCCCGTTTGTGGCTCCCATGACATTTCTCTCGGACAGTGCTTTGGAGGACCTCCCTTCAGTTGGCTGGAGAGACCCTTCAGAGAGCAAACCTCAGAACTCATTCTCTGAACCTGGCTCCTGGAGGGGAGGGGCCCTGTGTCCCAGGCATCCCTGGATCCCGGTGCCCTGCACAGGGCCTATCAGCGTGCTCTGTGGGGCAAATTCGCCGAGGGACTTGGTGGAGAACTGGGATCCTCAAGGCACACCGAGAGTTCATCCGGATAGAAATATACTGCGGCTTCCCAGATCCTGTGCCATTAGCAGGGGGCGTGGGCCAACCCGTGCTCAGTGAGCCTTCCTCAGTTGGAGGCCATCTGGGGTTGAGGACGCCACCCACTGGGCCTCCAAACTTACAGAGCTTGTCAGGAGGGAAGCAGGACAGGGAATGTGGAGCCACCCTCCAAGGTGGGGTGCAGAGTTGCTGCCCCGGCCCAGATGCCCAGACCCAGACCCCCTGCCCTCACACACGCACCCTCTCCTCCCCCTCTGCTCCCCTCGAGCTTGACCACTCCACTTCTCCAGCTCCACAGCCCTCACTGGTTGGCACCATGACCTGGCCACTTCCCTTCCTGCTGGCAGGGTGGCTGTGTGGCAGAGTGCTCAGGAGGCGGCCTCTGGGGTCCGACAGTCTCGGGCTGACCCTCAGTCTTCCACTTGCCCTCTGGGTTCCTACGGGCCAGTGACTTTAGCCATCCAGCCTTACTTTCCTCATCGGTACGCGCAGGTAACGAGGCTCCCTGCCAGAGGGGCTGCTAGGAAGACGCAGTGAGATGGCGTTTACCAAGGTCTCCCCACAGCGCCGCCCGGAGACAGGAGCAACTATCCCATGAGCAGGTTTCCCCGCCTCCAGCTGCCCCCCCAACCCATTTCTACCTATACTTCTTCCAGAGTGGACTTAAATAAAACACATCACATGCCCAATCATGTCACTTGCCAGCTCAAACCATCTCGGTGGAAGGGTGGCATCTCCCGAGGTGTCGTCTGAGAACACCATCCTCGGAGATGCACTGTGTGAAGGGAGAAAGGGGGTTTCCAGCCAGACAAGTCTGGAAAATGCTGTCTACTGTCTTGTTCCTTTTGGAGATTCACAATGACAGCACAGCAAAGGAAGTCCTTGCAATAAAAAAAATAACCTACCCTACCCAGGCAAAGCCCTATTAACTCCTTTTGCTTGTTTTTTGAAAAAAAAAAAAAAAAAAAAAATCAAAAACTTTTATTAGCATATATTTTATGGGTTTACTCCTGGGCCATATATATATATATATATATATATATATATATATATATATATATATATATATATATATATATTTTTTTTTTTTTTTTGGTACATGCCCCTAGCGGGAACCGAACCCGGGACTCTCTGGTCCGCAGGCCGACGCTCCAACCACTGAGCCAAACCGGCCAGGGCTATACATTTTTGTTTCTTCTGGGGTATCTGTTTCTTCTGTGCACCCTCCTCTTCTGGTTTAGGAACCATCTGCTCTCTTTCTGTGGCATCACCTCAGTGTGGCAGGAGGGGCTCGTGTATGGGTCCCTCCACCGGTGGCCCTGTCAGTTCTGGGCCGCATTCTGGAAGCTTGTGCACCTGGATATGCTCAGTGGCCAGGGGACCTACATCCAAACCCCGAGGTTCAGCATTGCTCTGCATTTTTAAGCGTGTGCACCAAAAATTCAGCACTCTTTTTGGGCCACGGACCCTGCGTCCAGCCTCACTGTTTGGCCTGGGCACACTACTGACTCTGCCATTGTAACGCGAAATGGCACACATTGCTTCTGTAAAGTGACATCCTTCAGGTACTTGGTGGCTTTCGGATGTGCATCCTCTTTTTAATTTTGTTAATCCTCATCCAAGGATATTTTCCCTTTGATTTTTAGATAGAGTTGAAGAGAGGGAGAAAGAGAGAGAGAGAAAAAAACATCAACGTGACAGAGACACATCGACTGGCTGCCTCCTGCACGACCCTGATCAGGGCCAGGATGGAACCTGCAACCCAGGTACGTGCTCTTGACTGGACCCTTTGGTCCGCGGGCTGATGCTCCAACCACTGGGCCAAACCAGCCAGGGCTGGGTGTGTGTCCCCTTGATTTGCATGATTTTGTGGGGTTTTCTGGGTCAAGTGAATAGTGAACCATTTTCAGAGGTTACCTCAGGCTGCTTGTGGGAAGAGACTCCTTTTTTCTTAAAAGTTGTTTCCCCAATTTATATGAACACAGATTCACTTTCCCTATGGTACCCATTAATGACCCCTTGGAAAATGCTACCTGAAGTGTTCAAAGCCCTGCAGACTCGGGGCCCGTCCACAATCCTCTGTAATCTTATCTCTGGCGCATCCCCCCCTGCCGCGGTGCCCACCCCACACGCCCTGCTCACCCACTTCCTTTCCCACTGTGCCTCATGCATTCCTGTGCTTCCCTGCTGGTTCCTTTGCCAGAAACACCCCCCATTTCCTTTTGTCTCTTCCTTGGTGCTCTTATTTGCCCTTTGCTGCCTCAAGCATTGCCTCCCCCAAGAGGCCCCCTGCCCTTTCCTGAGCGTGTGGGTCAGGTGCCCCCCACATGTCTTCAGAGCACAGCGGTTGTAATTATTAGCTTACTTGTCTCATTTCTCTGTTTCTCCTGGGGTCTAGTATAGTACTAGGTACATAATAGGTGCTCAGCAAATGACTTTTGGTGGAAACTTCCTGGCACATGGAGAAACTCCACAAATGTTAGTTCTCCAGATTCTGTAATCAACTTATTTTCCTTTGACTGTCACCAGGAAGTGCCGGTTCTTTTGCAAGTGAATTTATAAATGGTGGGAGGAACGCAGCCCCTAGAGCACACCCCACTGGGAAGCCAGCAGCGTTGGCCAGGGGATTGAAAGACGCCAGGAGAGGGTAGTGTGGTAAAATGTCCTGGGCACAACCATGAGGGCCCCACTGCAGAGTGCAGGGTGCAGGGCGGCACTCCCCCCAGGGCCAGGTGGACACGGACACTCTGCTACACGAATGCTTCTCCTTCCTGGAGGAGAAAGAGTAGGGGGGCTGCTAGGCCGTATTTCCCAAACATGCTGGGGTGGGATGACCGTTGAGGACACAGGTTGGGGAGAGCAGAGTACTCTGAGGATGACCAGAACAGGCCACAGGGTGAGTGGGTGGTGTGATTTGAGTGGGGAGAGGGAGTAAAGAGAGAAGCCAAGGAAGAATCAACTAAATGCACCGTTTCCCAGAATGTGGCCCCAGTGAATCTGGGACGAACTGAATGTGGGAAGCAGGACAGCGTGAGGGGGGCCCAGGGAGACTGCATGGCTGACCAGGGCTCAGTGAGCGCCACGTAGGTGAGCCAGGAGCACTTCCCAAGGCCAGAGACCTGCTCTCTTCTTCTCTGCGCCCCAGCCCAGCCCAGGCGTCTTCCCATGGCCCCAGTGGCAGGAAGCATATCCTCTGTGGACAAGGAAGCAGACTGGAGGGAGGTCAAGTAGCCTGCTCAAGGTCCCCACTTGGGAGCGGGGAGCACTGGGAGTGGGTCCCGGGCCTCCTGACTGCGAATCCAGTGCGCTTCCCACAGCTGGAGGCAGCGGCTAAACCAGAGGAGCCTTAGAGCAGAAGCAGAGAACAGAGACGGGGCACCTCTGCACAGAAATCACGGTGACGTGATCCTCAGTCTGCCCACTGGATAAAACACGGCTACACCGACTGCTGTTCCTGAAGGGAGTTCAGAGGGCCAGGCCTTGGCAGTCTGGGGTTAAGAAGAGTTCCAGCCGCACGCAGGCACTTCCAGAGCTGGGCTGCTTGGGCTGGGGCTCCCACGGTCAGCACATGGGCACTTCCAGAGCTGGGCTGCTTGGGCTGGGGCTCCCACGGTCAGCACGTGGGCACTTCCAGAGCTGGGCTGCTTGGGCTGGGGCTCCCACGGTCAGCACGCGGGCACTTCCAGAGCTGGGCCGCGGCGGGCTGGGGCTCCCACGGTCAGCACGCGGGCACTTCCAGAGCTGGGCCGCGGCGGGCTGGGGCTCCCACGGTCAGCACGCGGGCACTTCCAGAGCTGGGCCGCGGCGGGCTGGGGCTTCCACGGTCAGCACAAGCAGCTCCCTCCTGAAGGTCACGGTCAGTCGAGAAAGCACTTACTCTCATAGGCTGGAAGGATTCCTCCCGTGTACTTTTAAGGAACAACTATGTGGGGTCAGGACGGGGGTCAGAAGAAGACACAGCCTTTATCCTTAAGGAATGTATGGTCTAATGGGATTTAACCTACACCACAGGAAAAGAGCTTTCCTAGAGTACAAAGAGTATTTGGACTAACACACAAGAACTATACTTTGGGTTAGAAAGATGGGTTCACGTGCTGGTTCTGTCGTTTCCTAGCCGCGCTCAGCATGGGCTCTGCCACTGGGGTGAATTATTTGACCTAAGTCTCGGTTGACTCTCACGTAAAACAAAAATAACTCGTGAGTCACAAGCCCTGGTGTGAGGATGCTACGGCGTGCACTACAGCCATGTAAGGTCTGGCCTGGAATCCTCACGAGGACACGAGACCATCCAACCCTCTGCCGCCTGCTGGACCCACAGGTCTTCCCAGAATAGCCCTGTGGACGTGAGGAGCTTGGTTCCCCAAGGGAGTGCACTGTTAGTCAAGCGCCGTTGAAGGAGACTGGATTTTAATAGTAATCTCTTCTATTTATATGATGCGCTTGCCTTTCAAAGCTTTCCTACTTCTCCTCTTTCCTTTGAGCCTCACATCCCCTGGTGAGGCAAGTTAGAGAATAATTATTTCCCTGCTATAGAGCAGGAAACGGGAGGCCCAGAGAGGTGAAGGGACTAGTCTGAGGTCACAGAGCTAGTCTTCTCAGTCCATTGTTCTGTCCTTGTCAACCCAGATTTCCACAGTCATCTTCAATCTGTTCTGACGTGGCTTTGGTGACCCTGTCCCTTCTGGATGAGACTGTTGTTAGAGAGCTGTGCCGAGAGAAAAGGCTGGCGAGAGAGCGGCTGCCATCTTCCCATCCCTGTTTGAGCATCCTTTCCGGTGCTTTCCAGACGCATGTGATTCATTTGTTCGTTCATTTAACAAATAGCAGAATATGCTCTATACAGGACGGGGGCACCTCTGTGAGCTGCCCGCACAGGGCTCCCACTCTGACAGAAGAGAGAGGGGTGCTGAGGCCTGCGGAGGTACAGAGGAGGGGTCTTCTACCAGATGGGGTGGTAGGGGAGTCAGGTGTCTGGTACAGGGGAGCCACAGTGGTCCGACAAGACTAGAGTGAGGGTGAATATGAAGACGGGGAGAACCTTAGAGGGGCTGGTGGTGGGGGACGGGGTCACAAAATATAGGGCCTTCACTGCCTGAGAAGTGTGGATTTTCTCCTCAGCACAGTGGGAGGGATGTAGGCGGGAGGGACTACCGCAGGTCCTGGTGTCCTTGGTGTAGAAGATGGATGGGAGGATGGGTGGGCTTCTAAGGACAGATACTCCCCTCCAGGCACAGGGGCCTGCCCAGGACTCCATGTTGTCAACTCACCACCCCCAGCAAGTGACTGCTGGGAGATGCAAACAGGAGGGTGAGCCTGAACGTGTGATTGACACGGTGTCCCAGAGAAGGGAGGAACTCTGCGGCCTCTGCCTGGCCTTTGGCGTTTATGTCTGTCAGCCGTGCAGGCCAGGTGAGTATGCTCATTGGATATGAAACCCACATTTATGAGAACAGCATCTGATTTGCAGTTAATTTGTTGATGCAGCAAAACACATTGTTTCCAAAAGGTCAGGAGGGGAAGTCCTGTTGGAATATCAACTTAATTACCTGGGCGGCATGGATGAGTGGGCGCCCTGCACGGGGCTGCCGGGTGGAGGATGCTCGGCTGCAGGAGCTGACTTGGGGCTGAGTAGTGGGTGCAGGGGGTGCAGGGGTTAGGAGGGAGGCAGCCTACACGGTGGGCAGAGCCAAAGCACTTCCCGTTGGCCTTGTTCCTGGTGCCTAACCAGCAATCTTGTTGGCAGGGGGGATCTTCACGCTGGAATGAGGGTCATTACCCCATTTCACAGATGAGGAAGACAAACACCTGCCCAGGGTCACATCGAACAGTGGATGCCAGGCCTTCAGAAGTGAGTCAAAGAGCTCACCTCGAGGTGCCCGCAGGCAGGAGCAGGGTCCTGTGACGCATGTGGGAAGGGGCTGGCTGGTTGGGAACCAACACATGGATTTACTCAGTCCCCACGGAGGGCACACCTTGGACTACCCCTGCAACATCCCTCTGAGGTCAGAATCAGCATCTCCATGTCACTGCTGGGAAAGCAGGCTCGGGGAGGGAGGACAGGTGCTACCTAAGGTCACACAAGTGAAACGTCCAACTCAGTGGGTTGACAGACCAGACCCTAACGGGGGGCCGTGGTGTGGGGAAGGAGGTAGAACACAGACACCTGAGGCCACAGGGATCAACCAGTGTCACCGAAGGCCAAGGACTGCGCATACAAAGCTTGGGGTGGGGAGGCAGCCAGAACCCCTGCAGCTCCCCTTTCTGAGGGCTGGAGAAGGTGGGGTGTGCCTGATGGCAGCTGGAGGCATGAGAGAGCTGGCCTCTGAGGCCGGCCCCAAAGGGGGCCTCAGTCCTTTGTGTCTGAATGGTGTTCTGAACTCTTCCCTTCCCGTCAGACTTCTGTCTAGCCCACATAGAGGAAGCCCTGGAGACCACAATGGGGAGGCTGGACAGATGCTGGGATTTCTGTCCCAGGGACGTGTCCCGACCAGATACGCTGCCAAGAATGGAGAGGGTAAGAGAAAATTCACAATTAAACCCTGTCACTGCTTAACGAGGAAAGAGTTCACCTGGTTAATTTTCCTGGCTAGTAGCCACATCGATGCTCTGACCTGTGCATGAAACAGCCTGGTTGGGAGAGGAAGACAAAGCTTTCCGTGGCTTTACAAAGGGCCTCTGGGCTGAGAGCAAGGCTCTGCTAACTCCTCGGGACTGGAAAGCCGCTATTATGCAAGGTATGGAAATAAAAGAGGGCTTCTTTTGATATACCTCCAAAAAGGAGTGTATTGAAGCCATATTTGTGTGGAGTGTCTCCTTTGAAATGCCCAACTAGCTCTCAGGCACAGCTCTCGCCTGTCCCAACTCCTGTCATTATCTCCAGTCCTCTTCGTCCACCCTCAACAGAGCTGATCCTGCTTGTTGGGGAGGATCAAATGCTAGCCTCCGCTTCAGAGTTCAGCAAGGACGGCTGGGGAAGAGCAGGCACTGGCCCTGTGCACTGCTCTGTGCCAAGAGCTCTGGGCAGGGCTGGCCCCCAGAGGGGAGCCTGGGATGCTCAGGCCCTGGAGCATCGGCAGAGGTAACTTGAAGCTCCAGGCTGTTATCTGGAGGGATGCTCCCTGCTCGGGGCTGCACAGGATGGACTGGAACGTCAAGGCTGAGGAAGAAGTTTCCATCCCGCCCGCACAAGGTGATAGATAAGGAGGTGCTTCTTCATGGGAAAGGGGGGCTGGAAGGGGTCCTCATCTTGGAGCACCCTTGATGGGCCAGGTGTTACTCCGAATATCCCAGTCAGTCCTCAAACTCTGGAGAGAGGCTCTATGACGACCCACATTCTGCAGCCGGGGAAAGGGAGGCCTCCGGCCCCGACGCCTACAGCACAGTTAGGAAGTCGGTGGGGGTGGCCTTCGGCCGTTGGGCTCCAGGTGCCCTGCAACTTGCTGTCCTGAGGCACCGCCTGTGAGGGGGTGTCCAGGCCTGAGGAGGCCCTCGACGACGAGCCGCAGCACTGCTGTTGGGAGGGGAAGCCAGCATCTTTGGAGAGGGCGTGCTTAGGAGTCAGTGGACTCAACAGTCACCTTGCGAGGCCATTCTCTCAGGCGGGCTGGGCACTGTCTCTGCAGCGAGCGCCGAGCTGAAGGACGGCTCTGTCTGGTCCTGAGAGCAGTGCGTTCCTCCCGATGTTGACAGGAGTAGTATTTTGTAGTGGTGCTGGTTAATTTGTAGTGGCATTTGTGGTTTGAAGCCTTGTCAAGATCCCTGATTACTTCCCGTGCAAGGAGCTCGGCTGACGGGGAAGTTCACATGCTGAACAAAAGCAGCCAGGCAGCTGTGAGGGAAGGCTGTGAGGGGGCTGGGTGACCCCAGCACTTGGGGGACAGAGGCAGGGGGAGGGAGGACAGCCAGCAGTGGGGTGGGGGAGGGGAGCCTTTTGTTTCTAGTCAGGTGCAGCTGCTGGGTCTGAATAGGTGGCATCCCATTGGTGGCCCGAGGTCGGGCACCAGATGTGGCTGGTGGCTGGGCAGGGGCAAGGAGCTTTGCTGACACATGCCATTCTCTGCCCAGATAGAAACAGGAGGAGGGTGTGCATTGCTGCTACCTATACCAGGGTAGCCATCTGGGATGCCATCAAGGGTGCCCGGGTGACATTCCCAGGAGGTGAGGGATATGGGGAGGGGCTTCCAGATGTTGGGAGAGATGATCCCCCTCTGATACCAGCAGGGACTACTGTTGGCCTGTGCTAGGAGCACTACATGCCAGGTCTCTAATGGTCTCAAAAATGCTGCAGAGAAGGTACAACACCCACTTGGCAGATGAAAAAACTGAGGCTGACTTATCCAGGCATCACAGCTCACAAGTGGTAGAGCCTGGATCCAAGGTCAGATTGTCTGACCCCGAAGCAGCCCCGGCTTGTTCCATCAGACCCGATACACAAACAGCAGAAGGAAGATGCTGGAACTTATCCCCTCAAGACTGAGGGTGCTTCCTTTCCCAGGGAGTACTCCCCAATATCCTCTGACCTCTTTGTCCTGCTAAGTCCACTATGACTACACAGAAAGGTCTGTCTTTGCAGCTGCCTGCACTTCGCCAGGCCCGTCCCGACTCGGTGAGGGTTTGCTTGCTGCATTTAAGGGCCAGGGCCAGCTCAGCAAAACCAAGGCTAATTCATCATCTCTGGAATGATGCCCACCCCGAGCATTACACCACTAGGAAATTAAAGTAAGACTCTTCCCCTGATTTTGCAGTTGTACAGAGAGGATTTCATGGCATCCTCTGGACAGGGAGGCAGGGATTACGAGAGCCTTCACACTGCTTTCCCTGCTGCCCGGGGCCCGGGTCCACCTGCAGCCCGGGTGCTGGTCACGTCCCTGCAGAGTGTCCTTGGCAGGCAGGCCACGTAAGAGCCCGCCTCTGCTCCAACAGACCCATGTCCACCTCGGCACAAGCAGTCACTTCGTCCCGGTCCTATGAAGACCCTGTCCTGGCCCTCAGTGCCACCGCCCTTCACGACACACGTGCTCGTCCCGGGTGTCCTTCCGGTACCTGCCTACTCGGTGGGCCTGTTCATCCCTCAAAACTCTGTCCCTTCCTGGATGCTGATCCCTCTTCTTCCTGATCGCACAGAGCCGAGCTTCGTTTTTCTGCGCACCCCTCCCCCCGCCCAATATGATGGGCTCCTTGATGGTGCCACGTGTCTAGTTCCTATCTGGACCCTTGGCTCTGAGCACAGGCCAGCACTTGGTCAGTGCAAAGTAAGTGCTTGCCCAAGACTGTGGAACTCGCATCAAATCATCGGTAAGGCCGTCGCCCAGCATTCGACTGATCCAGACCAGCTAGCCACTGACCCTGTCATTCGAGCTGCTCTGTCCACAGGGCTGGCAGCATTTCTGGCACGTTCTGATTAGGAAAAACCCCCAATCTCAAGGTGTTCTGGTCTAACAGGTTGAGTCCCACGGCCAGCCCAAAAAGCAAGAGCCTTTTCAGTGGAATGGCAAGCGGGAAGCATAGGAAGCTTAGATGTGAAATACCCCAAGATTCCCTGGCGTGTCTACAGTCAGCCAGCCAGCCAGCCGCGTTCACCAGACAGAGGGGTTTTTTCTTCCCTCGGAACAAATGGATGGAGCACCTGGTTTTAAAATTCCTGGACCCTGGAATACATTTCTATCTGTGTCAAAGTCTACCCTCCGCCGCCTCAGCAGAGTTTAAAATCCTAGCTAATAGGTTAACAACTGTTTTTCTTCAGCTTCAAATGAAGAATATCAGAAGGTTGGGGGAATATGCAGCTCTCCAATTTGTACGGACTGCACACAGCTCCCCGCAATGTGTGTTTGACAGGCCTGACATTTTGTACCGCTGTGAGATGGGAAAACGTGTGACATTTTTATTCATGGTGGCGTACGCCCTTGTAATGATCAGCTCTGGTCGCTGTGCTTACCGCAGCAGCCCCAGAGCCCTCGGAGAACAAACAGGAACCCAAGGTGCCAGCAGTTCGACTGCCTTATTAAACACCGCCAGGATCCTAACGAAGACCAACTGCTGGAAAATCTCACTGTCAAATCCTCAAGGACACTGTCAGCGCACAGCTAACTGCATATATTTTTCATTTAAAATACTGAAATCTAGCATTGTGCCATTACAACCGAGGGGAGGGGCGCCCGCTCCAGCGGCCATCCTGTCAGCTGCCTCTTCGGGAGCTCCAGATGTTAGAGCCAGATGCCCGGTGGGGTTCGGAGCGCAGAAAGGGGCGGCCGAGACAAGGAACCGGCTTTCTGAAAACGCAGCCCTGCCTTCGGGGTGAAAGGCCAGAAGTTACAGGGGTCTGGTAAGAGTCACTTGGAAAGTCAACCCACTGGCTCCCTGCATGTAAGCCAAAGCAAATCTGCATAATTAGAAAATGTGTCCCCCGCCACCAGCCAGCCATCTCCCTATAGGTGCAACCCACTGCATCCTGCAGCTTGGTGCTAATCAGCCTTCTGCTTGGCGGCAGACCTTAAGACATCTGTAGGAACACACGGCCACGGTGAGTTTCACACCTTGGTAGAAGAGCTGTGTGTCAGGGTGCCCACCTGCAGTCTCACCACTTGCCTCAACTCAAAGGCCTCAAGGTCAGTGGGCAGGAGGACCCCCTTCCCTTTAGCGGTCATTTCTAATGCCGATGCACATGGATGGATGGAAGCCAGTCACTTGGCAGGCGCTCGGAGCTTCTTGTGGTTGTTACACTAGGTGATTTGGTTATGGCTGCATATTCGAATGTACTGATATATTTATTTTGTAAATATGCATTATTTATAGAATGCCTTTATTTCCATAGCCTAGCCCTGGTGCACCAAGATACACTCTGCTATTTATTTATGGGGTCCTTGGCATAACGGGCCTAACGATGCCTGTGTGTGGTTCTTGCAGGTTTGCAACAAACCGTAAGTGGTTGGCTAAACAACTGGATGTTCTCCATCCATCACGGGCAGAGGCTTGCATTTTAAGGGGCCGCCCGTAAAGTTGGTTTAGCATAACACTATACATCATCCTTGGCAGAACTGACCTGGGACGCTGTAGAGCTGGCAACCCGGACACTAGGAGCCATAACACTGCACACCCTGGGATAGTGGTGAGGGGTGGAGCAGGCTCTGGGTACCCTGGTTACAGGACCCAGAGACGGTATAAAAAGGAAGGCAGCTGGCAGACAGCCCTGGGGCAAAAACAGGATCGTGAGGGTGGAGGTCACTGTACCCAGTTTCCTCCAAGCTTGCCATTCTGTCCCTCAGCAGAGCCTTCCACCCTGGGCTGCAGAGGTAGGTGTCCACTGGCCCTGTGCACCCCAGTGGACACTCCCTTCGTCATGGGCTGCACCTCAGATCTCATTAGAGAGTGCACTTCCACAGCTCCCACCCGGGGCATCGCAGTCACTGAGTTCTGTGCGTTTGGTCCCCTGGGTCTCTCTCTAGTCTTTCCCTCACCTTCACCCCCATAAGCAGTGTCCTAGGTCAGGCTCCCACTAGCTCTCACCTGAACGTTAGCAGCATCATTAGCGGCCTTCCGGCCTCACCTACTTCCATCCCTTCCCAAAGGGTGGTGGCCCCAGAGTAAGTGTTCTCAAATGCTATTCCCTCAAAACCATCCCTCACTGGCTCCTGACACCCAAGGATGTCTCAAGCTCCTCCAAGGCCTAGCCATTGCCTGCCTCCGCAGTTCGGCTCCTGGACCTCCCAGCTGCATCCTGGCCTCTGCTCCTCCACACTAGCCTGAAGTCAGACTGCCCTCCACTTCACACATGTTCTTCTCTTTACCTGGAGTGCCCTCCTCTTCTGCTCCACCCGATAGACAACTCATCTTTCAAGATCCAGCAGAAATGTCACTTCCTCTGAGAAGCCTGCCTTGGTTCCCCAGACATTCTTAGGGCTCTTCTCCAGCCAGTACATTTATGTCTATTAGCCTGTCTATTTCCATATGACTTGGAAGCTGTCTCTCCCAGACAATGAGTGCCATGAACGCAGGACCACATCACATCCCTCTGTGACCCTGGGGCCTTTGTCAGGGCTTAGTATCTGACATGCCTCATTACACGTTGAATAAGTGAAGGAAGGAATTAATGAGGGCATAAAAGAATAACTAAAGCCCTGGCCGGTTTGGCTCAGTGGTTAGAGCGCTGGCCCACAGACCAGAGAGTCTCGGGTTCGGTTCCCGCTAAGGGCACGTACCTCGGTTGCAGTTTGTCCCCGGCCCCGGTTGGGGTTGTGTGGGTGGCAACCACTCGATGTGTCTCTCTCACATCGATGTTTCCCTCTCTCTCTCTTCCTCCCTGTCTCCCTCCCGCTCTATCTGAAGATAAATGCAAGAATGTCCTCGGGTGAGGATAAAAAAAAGAATAACTAAAACTCCAAGACCTCAGGATTTTTCATCACAAAGACAGAAGGGCAACAGGGGAAGAAGAATTCCTCTTCTTGGTTTGGGCAATGGATGGTGTTTGGTAGACAGCCCTGGGGCAAAAGCTTCCCCCTCTCCCTCCCAGTCTCTGTAGAGAACAGTCCCCTGGTCAGCACACCTGGACAGTCACTGCCTCCTGGCCTTCTGCTGACTGCTACACTCCACCTGGCTTCTCAAGGCACCATCTCACCAAGGTGGGGCCTGCTGCCCCTTTGGAAACATTCACTGTCATCCTCTCCAAGTGCAAACAGGTATCTCTCTAGAAGGAGTTTGGGATGGGGCATCCCTGGGAGGGCCAGGGGGTGGCTGGGACCCTGCTACCACATGGCTGGTGGGCAGCAGTGTGGCAGAAACTGAAGTTAAGGCACTTGCAGGCGATGCTAATCACCACCACACTCTGCATTCTAAGTGGGATATAATCAATGATCCCTTGGGGCAAGTCTCTTTTATATAGTCTCTTTTTGTACTTTTACTACATTTAAAAATCCTTTGTAGTATAAACAAAATGGGATAAAATATTCCAGAAGACATGGAACTAAGCAGACTGACAATAAACTAACCCAGTAGTAACAATGACCTGAGTTAGGGACACAGTCAGTGCAATCTCAGATCAAGTGTGCAGGAGGCTGGCAGGCAGCCTTCGCTGCTAGGGACCTGCTGTCCCGTCCAGTTGTCCCAGGTCAGAAGCAGCCAGTGCTTTGAATCTGAATCCCTCTTACCAGCTGGGGGCCAGGGCTGGGGGATAGGGGAAGGCCCTGGACTCTACAGAAAAGTGGGGCAATCGGCGTCCCAACTGCATCAGTCTGGGGAAGAGAATGTGAGAAATGGCAAACCCTGCTGAGAACACTGCCCAGGTCCCACAGGCATTCAGAGGACAGCATGGATGTTGCTCTCGCACACTGCCCACCCCCCACCCCGCCCTGCCCTGCCCCAGTATTAAGGAATCCTGGGCTCTGTTAGGTTTATTCTGGGGAGAAAGCAAAGTCCCAAATCCAGGCAGCAGCCATGAGCCTTAGCCAGGAATGAGGGAGAAGCACAACAAAGTGACCTTGACCTCCACTGCCATCCTAAGCCACACTGCTGGATTTGAAGCAGGTTCCCCAACACTGGCCGCCACAACCAGATGCCTTAGGAAACAGGTGTGGTGTAGCTGAGGAGAGCTAGATGAGAGGGGCTGATTGAAGGGAGAGCCCAGGCTCTAGCATCAGGTAGACCTGGTTTGGAATTCTTGCTCTGCCACTTACTGTGTGACCTTGAGCAAGTTGCTTAACCTCTCTGAGCATCAGCTTTCTGGGGATAATAATACCTGCATTGATTATAGAAGGTTGTTGAGATTAAGTGAAATGATGCTTGTGGAGGGGCCTGGCTCACACACAGTAGGTCCACATTATAATGAAAACCAACCCAATCCATCTGACCTCTCCTTATCCTGCCATCTCTCAGTCCTTGTCATTCCTTTCCCTGTGCACAGTCAAGTTGATAACTTACCAAGTGCACAGAGGGCTCAGGGACTGATGGGCACGATGTGACAGGCAGCTCCTGGCACAGCAGTCCTGCGGCCACGGGGCGAGGACTCCCCGCACAGCCACTGACACTGAGCTGACTCTCCCGGAGGATCTTGCTTGCGGGATATAATTTATTTTCAATATTTTATGTTTTATTTCCTCTTCCCTACTGTGATAAACTCCCCACCTTTGGCACAGAGAATTCTAATCTGGGAAAATGCCTCCTCGGGTCTCGCTGAATCAGATTTCCTGCTCTTGTCCTGCTGGGCTTGCTGTCTCCCTGGCAGGGAGCTGGATTCCGAGCTGCTGCAGCACAGACTTTAAAAGGAAGGCTGTTTTTAGGCTCTGGTCAGTCCTCTGGCAGAGACCCTGCTGTCACACTGTGAATGCAGACAGACTCGGGGGACGCGGGAGGCCTGTCACTCATGCACGGCCCCGCACGCATGAGTTCCAAAGTGACACGGGCACTGCAGGGCACAGCCGTCCCTTTGTGGGCTTGTCCTGCTCTGTGACTAGCCGGCTGCTCACAGAGGAATGCCTAGAGCTGCCCTCACCCCGTCCCACGATTCACCCTCTTAGGAGTTCATTCACTCACCCCTCAGTCACCCTCCAATTCTCACTGGACAACTCATCTGTGCCAGGCCCTGTGAGGGTGCTGAGGTCAGAGATGAGGCCGACGCCATCCCTGCCAGGGACAGTGGGTCAGCACAGGGACAGTCTGCCCAGAGCAGGGCAGGAGCGGCTCTGTCTGGAGGGGTTAGGGAGGGCTTTTGGGGGAAGGGGTGCTTGAGGTGGGCCCTGACAGGCTGGAGGAATTTTGTCAAGTGGAACAGAAAAGCAAGGACACTCCTGGCTGTGCAGACAGTAGGGCCGATTCATCTCTGGGTTCCTCCAGCACCCACATGCCCATGAAGAGAGGTGACGCTGTGTTGGGGACTAGAGAAGAGGCAGGGACTCTGCCCGGGGGGGACTTAGCAGTCGTTCAGTGAGAAGGAGCTGCCCAGAAGTGGACGATGCAGGGACTTCCAGACCAGAAGACCGCTGTGGGCTGGGCAAGTTCTCCTGACCACCAGCAGGTCCGTGACCAAGCGAGGGATCCTGGAGAGGGACCCATATTCTGAAGGGCTGAGGGCCTGCCTGTCTCAGTACTTGCTGGTGTTTTCTGACGCCCTCTGTGCCTCACAGACCCTTGGAGAGGGACACGCACCCTGGGAACAGGAGGGACATCGACGCATGGTGGAACTGGGGTGGGGAGGTTTGACGAAGGCCAAGCACAGAGGAAGACACTGCACTTCGGGAAGCCTGTAAAACAGGGAGGGGGAAGGTGGGTTCTGGGAGCTGCGGGAACAAAGGGGGTACAACAGAAAGCACAGGCGTGGCCGAGCTCCCCACGGAGCACAGAGTGGGGGGCAGGTCGGAGCTGGGCGCTCTGGCCGAGGAAAGGACCAAACACGGCGCCCAGCACAGAGCCCTGCTCAGACCTCCCGCCCGCGGGACTCCCTCTTCACTCCGCTGGGCTCCAGCTGACCGGCCCCCTGTTCATTCCCCTGCGTATTTCAGTAGAGCCTTCTGGAGACAATTCCTTGGGCCAAATAACTGATTTAAAAGGCAAGAATTCTCTACTACAACCAGCGGAGAAGGCAGTGGGGTAGTGTGGGCCAGGTCCTGGGAATCGGGGCTCAACAGGAAGTCAGCTGCACCCCACCCCAGAGCAGGCTAGCACTGTGGCCAAGTTTGGTCTCTCAGGTTCAGAACCCTCAGCAGGTACCTGAGTCATGGCCTGAAGAAGGCTGCCCCCACCATCCTGGGAGCGGGAGCTCCTGCCTAGTCCTTGACGCCGGTGAGGGGCAAGGGTGTTACTTACACACTGCGTTCATCGGCACCGCCTTCCAGCAAGGCAGCAGCGACACGCTGTCGGGCAATCGCTCCGAGCACCAGACTGGTCGGAGTTTGTAACCAATGAAAAGGGGACTCCGAGATGCCCCGTGGCATGAGCACACAGCACGGATCTGGGCCTTTCAAAACCACCAGAGGGATTCCATCTGTCAGGACTGAGTTAAACCACCCACGGCGGGACGCTGGGCCCCTGGGGTCAGGGACCATGGCACAGAGTAGGTATCAGCGCTTGCTGAACAAGTGACGTAGGCTCTTGGCTCGCTCTCCACTCCTGGGCCCTGAATTGCAGCTGACCTGCCACCCTTCATTCCCAGAAGGTATCACAGGCCACTCTGCCCATCACCAGAACCTGCGACCTCTGGCCTTGACCGGTCATTGCTCTTCTGTCCCCTCTCCACCTGGTGCTCTGGGTGACCTCTGACCTTGATTCTCAGCCATGCCTCCTCTCTTGGTTTCAAGATTCCCACAGCTCTGGGTGTAAAGCTCTCTCTGCCATCAGACAAGAGGACAAAAGGCCGGGACGAAGTCTCCTCTTTGGCCGCTGCGCACATTTATCAGTTTGACCTGTTCGCCCTTCTTTTGGTAACAGCCCCTGAATTTCCTTTCCAGGAACCAGCCCTCCTTCACCTCTCAGGTCTGTTCCAGGCAGGCCCTGCCCACGCACACAGAAGACTCGTGGCCACGATGTTTGGTTCTGAGGCAGGTGTACGATCAAAGTGGCTTCAGGGGGTGACCCCATGCCTTGTGTGAAAGTTACCAGCACGTGACACTCACTTTGCTGCTGGTCTCACACCTGGAAAGACGTGGTCTGAAGCCGCTGTCGTCGCCTTGCCAGCAGGAGGGGGAGCCTGCCTGAGAATGGCATCAGCAGAGGAGGCAAAGCTGAGAAATGTAGCAAAAAACCCCAAACTGGGTCTGACTGACAGACAGCCGAAAAGGGGCGATGGAAAGGGGAACACGGTCTGGAAACAAGGGGCTGAAGGAGTGCACGCAGAGAGCTCGCCTGGTGGCCATGAGAGCACGGATGGGGGGGTCAGGCCAAGAAAATGACCGGACCACAGACCCTGGCGCTCGCCTGCTCATCCTCATGGCTGGTGGCCAACCTGCCCCATGGCCCCTTCTGCTCACTGTCTGAGTCAGACCTGGACACCATCATCTGCCCTTTCCAGGGCCACCTGCTTGATGATGCTAGCCCCTTGGGTTTGGGTGTCGACTTTCCCACCAAGAACTGTGGGGACGCAGGTCAGTGACAAGTGTGTAAGCAGGAGGGCTGCCACTGAGCGGTGTGTGCTCAGAGCCAGGGTGATGGCTGAGCACTGGCCGGCGGGAGGCTACGTCAGTGGGTGACAGCTGGCTCCACTTCTCCCCACTAGAGAAAGAGCCTGACGCTACCGAGGGCCTGTGTGCCAGCACTGGGACGGATGACGTCTCACTCAGTCCTTACAATGACCTATGAGTGGGCATTATCATCCCCTCCAAAGACGAGGAAACTGAACTCACTGAGGTTGCGTAACCCACTGAAGGTCACCAGCTAGTTAGTGAAAGGGCTGGAATGTCAGTACAGAGCTTCCTGATTCTAAAATCTGTGCTTTGCCCTCTCTACCCATTGCCTCCGCCAACGCGCCTCTCAGCAGTTAAATATTAGGGGGCATGGGGACTGTGTCTGCTCTCTCCCTGTGAGTGGTCTGTGTGTGTATCTGTGAGTGTGTCCGGGCATGTGTGTAACTTTTTGGCCACGCCATTTGAAAGCAAGTGCCAGACACTGTGGTACTCCATCCCTAATACACTTCAGTGGGCACCTCCTGGGAATAGAGATAAATCCCTGACAACCATGATGCTATCAATACTGCCACGATACTACCTAACAGCCCAGTCCACTCCATCTTCAATCTTCCAATTTCCCCACGAATGTCGTTAAAAGTTAAAAAAAAAAATCCAAATATAAGTTCACACTTGGCATTGGTTATGTAGCTTAGTCTCTTTTACAGCTAAAAGCCTTGTTTTATTTGATATAAATGAGGGACGCCAGGCCTTTCCTTCCTTCAACTGCTCTCTCCTCAGCTCCCCTACTCCCTGGGTGACCCATCGTGGGAGCATGGGGGTGCCCCAGTTCTCCCTGCCCCTTTCCCCACACCTCCTTTGCTGGGCATGTATTTCTAGACCTTAGGAGCTCATAAAAACACAAAATAAATGAGAGAGGATCTAAATTCCTATAATACAAAGATGTTTCCACTTGGAAACAAAACCTTTATTTATGGAAAGAGATTTGGAAGTAGATTTTGGCCACTAATGGAATATTCATTATTCTTCAAATAAACAGAATTATAAGCATAGCAACTGGAATAAAAAAAAACAAAAAAACACAAAACTTGCTGGACACACAGCAAGTACTTAATAATCAATTATTAATCAATTTAAAAATCCACATCAGTAATAAAACCCCAGGACGTTTACTGACTGCCAGGCCCTGCGGTGAACTTTTCAGAGGCTCATATTCTCATGGGAGATGACAAGCACTGAAGCAATAATTACAAGGCTGTGTGAGATGCGAGTGTGTGCCAAGTTCTGGGCACAGCAAAGACAGGGGCACCCAGCTCCTCCCAGGAGAGCCAGGAGGATTTACAAACGGGCTGCCCTGATGGCGGACAGGCAGATTATGAAGGCCTCACCCCAAGGGTGAGGATGAAATCTCTAGGGGAGGCTAGGAGCAGGGAGGTGACATGGCCACTCATGCATGTTGCAGTTGGACTCTGCAAGGCCATGTGGGGAGTGCACTGGGGCGGGGGGGAAGAGGGGAGCCTGGAGGTCAGCTAGGAGACTGCAAAACAGTGCAGGTGAGTGAGAATGCAGCCTGAGCCAGAGTGGCGACAGAGGCGATGGAGAGGACACGTGAGCAGTGTCCAGGGGACAGAAGGGAGAGGCTCTGAGTAGGGGCAGTGGACCCAAGCTTCTGGATAGATTTCACTGGGGTGGGAAAAAGAGAAAGAGAAAGAGGGTGAGTTTGATGAGGAGCATATGTTCAGACTGCAGGCCTGTGGTTTGAGGTGTCCAAGGTGTTTGGGAGGCGATGGCTGAAATGAAGGGAATTGTGTATGACTTCCAAGCTCAACGGGGCAGCAGGGATTTCTCAGGGCACTCAGAGCCAAGGGTGGTGAGAGAGCACTGGCTTGCTGGCCAGCTTTACCAGCCCCGTATGCGAGTGGCACTACTCACCTGGCTCATGCTTGCAAAGCCAGAACGCTCCAGAGGCACAGACAAGGAGGACACTGCATTCCAAGGGCTGCTCCAAGGGGAGTATCCAAACCACTGAGTCCTGGGTCTCTGGTACTGCCCGGCTGGGGCTTCGGTTTAACTGGCTTTTCAGACTTGACATTATAGAGGTTTAGAAACCTCTGCTCCACTGGGAGAACAGAGGTACCCACTTTTTGGAATCTGTCAGACTGAAAGGCAGGCACTACTTTGTCTGCAGCTCAATCAACTGGGGGAAACACAAGCACGGGGGTGTTGGAGCAGGTCTGCCATGATGTTCTCCAAGGAGCCCAACCTCCCACCTGCTGAGGAGGTCCAGCCCTTGGCCGAGGCCCACAGCCAGCCCAGTTCCTCTAGCCAGGGAGGGTCAGCTGCCCACAGCCAAGCAGCAGAGGTGCCGCTGGCTGTGGAGTGTGAATTAGCTACACTGATTCAGGCAAATGTCTCCCGAGCCTGCTTCCGGGTTTGTACAGGGGCATGACACCTTCTTCCTTACCAGCTGAGGGTCAAGAGTCATTGAAATGAGCAGAGATTTGAAAGCACCGCATGGTCCCTCCCGCTTACTCCAGGCAGGGAGCAGAGCAGTTTCCACTGGGGTGCTATCTCTGCTGACTGCTCAGAAGGGGAAGGGTCAAGGCCAGGAGTTCTGGCTGAGGGGTGCCTAGGCCCTGCTGGGGGAGGACACTGCTTCCTCGTTCCTCCCACAGTCACACAAAGAGGGAACGTCCCTCCCCATCCCAGGAGAGGAAAGCATGGGAACTCCTTAGCTTCTCTGCGCCCTCCTGCTCACTCCTGTCCAGAGGAGGAGGAGTCCTTCCCTCGGAGAAGGAGATCCCCGGGACAAAGAACTAAGCATGCTCCGTGCTCTGTACATGCTGGGGGAAGTCACTGAGAGGACATGACTGCCGGTTGACTTGAGAACTGGACCTGGGCCCTGGAGGCTCCTCCCCGCTCCCCTGGCCTTGGACCGGAAGTTCTCCCCACTGTTCCCACAGTTGGGGCCATTTTCAAGGACGTGGCCTTAAGAAAGCAACCAGGGCTTGAGAGCATCTGGTTGGTGTATGTGACCAAACTCCGTGAGGGCCTCTACGTAAGCTTTGAGATCCTGGCGGCGGGTGCAGAGACCTCTCACCACGTGGATGCCCACGACAGGCCTCGTCAGTAAGTCCCCTTGTGCATGAGCCCTGCCACCTGCCCGTCTGGAGAGGCCCCCTCTCTTCACTCTCGCCCTGTGCTGTTACGAGGCAGTGTGTGGACCACTGGGCTCCCCATGGCCGCTGCCTGCAGCTGTCCCTCTCCGGGCGGAGGAGCTCAGCCCTTGAATTCCGAGGGAGGTCGAGCGAGCCCATTTGATCTCTCGTCTAAAGCAGTACCCTCCTTTCAGGGAAGGAGCTGGCATTTTTATCTCGTTTGTCTCCTGGGCCTTATTTTGCGATTCTGAACTTGAGAGGTGGGAAAAAGAGTTATTTAAAGCCTCGCTAAACCTAAACATTTTCCAAGGTAGGAGCAGGCATTCTCATGCTTGAGATTTTGAACTCTTTAAAGAAACCAGACATGAGAAGGCTTCAGGGGCGAACTAAAAACCCATCTATTTTGCTCTCGTCTGGAACCATCCACATGGCTCATCACCGGCCCAGGGAGGCGGCATGTGTGTCTGCTTTAGGAAACAAATGGAGTGCTGGTGAGTTCAATTTGCTGACCAAATACCTTTTAAGTACAGGGTCCGACTTGGGTCCCGGGGGTGAAGAGGTTGCCTCTGTGGGGCCCTCAGAGTGCCCTGAGGTCACCTTCCTCACTCTGGGTTGAGCCTGTCCAGTTGCTGGTCGGGCTCCCTCTTTCGGCCCCACGAGGAGGAAGCTCAGTGAGGCAGCGAGGCCAGCGAGCACCTTCTCTTGCTGAGCACTGAGCTCCACCTCTCCCTGCCCCCAGGGAGCTGCTGTCGGAGGGCTCCCTGCCACCCTGCCAATGTCTCCCTGGGGCGCCCCTGGCTGGCTACATGGGCACTAGTAAGGGAACTTACTTACAGACAGCTAAGTGCTCTTAAAGAATGAAGCCCCCAGGAAAGCAAACTCCAGGCAGGGGTCTGAGGCTGGCGTGCACTCTCTGGCTGGTTCGAACGGTTTTGCTGGGACACATCAGCTTTAGCAAACGTATCAAAGAGCTGAAGTCTCTGCTTGGCGAGGGAGCTGCAGCCAGACTGTCCTAGGTTTCGGTGCTGGTGATGTGGCCCTGGGCAGATCCCTTCAGGTCCCCGAGCTCTAGCTCTGCAGTCATGAAATATGGCTAATGACTCCTTCCTCAAAGGGCCATGGCAGAGGTGACACGTTTCCAGGAGACTACACTGTGGGGCTACGTGAGTGGTTTCGGTGATACATGGATGGACAGTTAAAACAATTTTTTTTTGATATGCCTTAGAAAAAACCTGGACCAGTAGATCAACCCTATGATTTTACCAACGTCACCGCTTCAGACGGGGCTAAAATACAGATGTCAGGTCCGAGTCTTTTTAAAGGAAAATATCAAATCAAAAAGTAGTACCGATGGTAGGAGAGTGTGACAGAATTTTTGAAATGGAACCCAAAAGACTGTGCTCTGAGAAGAATGTGCAGTCCCTAAAACGCATGCCTGCCAGCAGCAGGCGCTCCTGAAACGCTGCCTGTTCCGGTCTGTGGCCGTCAAACCAGGCCACGGACGGACCAAAGGACAACCTAGCTGGGGGCAAAGCTGGAAAGAGTTAAAAGAAGGGTCTGTGTTTCCCGGCCCATCCCCCCGGCAGCTAATCTGTCAGCTAATGAAGAAGCGGCCGGCACAAGTGAGCTAGCAGGCAGTTCACTTACAGCAAACTGATTAGGAATGTTCAACCAACAGCAGACTGTAGACCTTTCCAGAGAAAATAAATAGAGTGTAGACTGTATGCAAATGTGTTTGTCACTTTGACAGCACGTCTCAATTAAGGCATCTCGCGGCTGTGGGTAGGCTCCGCGGCTGCAGCTGGAAGGGAAAGCCGGCTGCATGGCTGATACTCGGGGCTTGACCTTAATCCGCATGCATGCATTAAAAAACCCCTGCCTTCCTGTACACTTGCATAATGCTGGCAGCCACGTGAGGGAAGTGACAAACGGGGAAAAAAGCCACTTTCATCCTCTCCAGTTTACAGACCTGTGAAGGCACAGACAGCTCTTATTTCAACAGAGTTTGGGGTGGCTTTTTTAATTGTTTGTCCCCCACCCGCACACACACACTCTTATTCTGCATTTAGCTGGGAATGACATTAAAGCGTCTCTACTTCTTCCTGAAATGGAAAGAAGGTCTTTCTCCATTTCAAATAGGGCCTCCTTTTTTGTGTTTCGAAAATGGAATGTTTAACACCATGAAATCCCTCTCCCCCGCCCCCTCTTTCTCTGTAATGGGCTCCAAACTCCAGCGAGGGGCTCTTTTCATGGGAAGGTTCATGTGTGCAGGAATGAGGACAAAGGAAGGCAGGAAGCTGGCTCTGGAATGCCATGCTGGCGACGACGGGGGCCGGGCTTTCAGCAAACCCAGCCAGGGAACCGGGGCGCAGGTTTCTCCAACAGGCCTGAGCCTCGAGGAGGCAGCTCGTCAGGGGTGCAAACATCAGCGAAATTTGAAGATAATCATCAAGCAAACGAGCTCTGCCCCATGGATGCTTCTTTCTTATGCTGTATTTCAATTTTTATAATGTCCCTTTTAAGTGTGAAATCAGGAATGTTTAAGATGTATGAATGTATTATCTGAAAATATTGATTACAGAGGAAGATTCTTATGTTTTAACAAATTCACACCTTGCAATCAAAACCCGTAACAACAATTACATTCGTTCCCTTCATTTCTAAATAGCTCCATGCCTGGTACACAGTAGGAACTTGATAAATGTCTGTTAAAAACGAACATTTTAAAATGTATGCTTCTAGCTCCTTTATGTGATAAAACAGCAATCATGTTTAAAATAAAATCACAAAGACTATTTTAATGATGCTTCATCTAATAAATGGCTAAAGAATCAGGAGATTTCAGAATAAATAACCTTGTAGATTCTTATTATAGTTATATCTTGTTAACAGAACCATTTTGTATAAACCAAAAAATTATGACTTTTGCTAATCATTGAGTCAATTTAAGAGTAGTAGGGGAGGGTAATACAATCTTGTTCAACCAAAAATATAACCACCGATAAGAAATGGATAAAACATTTTCAGTTTCTATACAGAGTACAATGTTTTACTTAAGAGAAAAAAATCAAACAAATAGACAATTTTTCAAATGCTCACTCAGGTCGCCAAAATAGTTGGCTACAGAATCAGATCTCTAGAATTATAGTGTGGTGCTTACTCTGAGAAGCAGGATTCCCGACATTGATTTTCAGGAACTACATTAATAAAGAACTCCTAATTGATTTTCTAAAGACTTTGCTTGCTGCCTTTTATTTGAAGGTGCAGAGAAGGGCCTGGATGCTCAAGTGTTCTAATGAGACGCTTGGCTAACAGGCACCCTAAATGGAGTGCCCTGGGGTGGGGAGGCAGCAGCTGCCTTTAATAACTTCACTCAAGAGTTCAGCTAGTTTATGACCAGAGCCATGCTGTCTCCTCAAAGTTTTTGAAAATTCCCCTTCAAAACATGTTTGCACCAAATAAATACTGGAAGATGTGTAAACTCCATGGAATTATTTTACCAAAGAGCTGAAATGAGAAAGTGCCGGCTGCATGTGCCACGGCTCCTGCGGTAAAGCAAAGCAAAGCAAACCCAGACCGGTCAAAGGGCCGGGGCACGTACCTGTCCGAAGTGGACTGTGATCGGCCTTCGGTCTTCTCGGAGCTTGGGGTCCTTGGCCTCCACCAGGGGGGACGGCACACTCTTTGGTAGTTGCTCTTCCAAGGTGGGGGCACAGCCATTCTCCGTGATGTCCTGCAGGGAGAAGCCAGCCGGGGTTGGTGTCAGGGTCTTGGCACCTGCCGTGAGCACAGGTGCTCCCTCCAACCCCAAGGCTAAGAGCCAGGCCACGGAACCCCCTCTGGGACATTTAGAGCCCATCCTCCTGCTAGAGATGAAGGACTTCCAAGGGCTAGAGAAACCCAAGCCATACACTTTAAATTACAAAGACAACAAAGTGATTCACAATACTGAGGGCAACAACCTTTCATCCTCCTACTGTACAGGGCTATTTTCATTTTCACACGTTCACTTTGCCCACATGCGGACACTTAAAAATTACTCTCAATCAATCACAGCTCGTGCATAACTTTATGTTCTACTTTCCCCACTATATTATAAGCATCTCCATGATGTTACGTAGTCATTATAATGACAATTTTAATGAATGCATAATATTTCATTAAATGGCCATACAGTAATTTAATAAACTATTCTACTACCATCAAGCATTTAGGTTGTTACTTTCCCTTCGACATCACAGCGATAAACACTGCAGTTTTTCTTTCTTTTGGATTACCTTTTTAACAGAGATTCTTAGGAATACAATTACTAGGTCAAACCATGTTTAAGGCTTTTTATTCATTCTACCAATTTGCTTTCCAATTTACACCACTACCAGCAATGGACGCGTTGAGAGTTACACAGTACTCGTTAGCCTTATCGTTTTAAAAATGTATCGCTAATTTAAGAGGTGAAACATGAGAACTCATTGTTGTTTTAATTTGCATTCCTTTGATTATTTGAGAGTGTGGACACTTCCCCACATTTGTTTACTGGTGATGTTACCGATTGTGAAAACAATGTGTTCTCCCTCCCTCTTTCTTAGTCCTAATCTTTCCGGCAGAGAATGAAGAGACAGGGGTCTGAGTTAGGATTCTATGACTTGGAGAAAATTTAGGATGCTAAAGTCATATTTTTAAATTCAGAAATTTACATTTAATTTGTGCTTCTGATGACTGATGTCAAATTAGAAGGAGAGGAAAAGCCCCCATGTGCAAAAGGCAGGTAACGGCTCCTTTGGCTAACACCGGCAGCTGACTGACTACACACGGTTCTTTGGGATGTGTGGGTGGTACCCACTTGTACAATGACGACCACATGATTTATTCAAGTCGTGACATTGCTTAAATCTTCATTGAAGCAAGGCAGAGAATAAATATACAAATAAAACACATTTAAATGGTTATTTTTCACCAAGTAAAAATAGCTCATAGAAGTAATAAATACAATTTCCAATTCTTTTAATTGCAAAAACAAATACACATTTTGGTGAATAAAACACACACCGTTAGCGCTCATTAAATCCCGCATATAAGTACTTAACCAAACAGAGAATGGTGGTGTGTGCAGGAAAGTGGTCCCTTACTAAATAGTCACGCATTAAGGATGAAACACATGTAACATCTGTGAGCTTCAGTCTCCTCATCTGTAAAATGGGGATATGGTAGCTATGAGGAGTAAAGGGTAATGTAACATGAAAGTGTCTAGAGCATTAATAATGGACTATACATGGTGTTCAACGGACCACAGGAATCTCTGTGTGTGTGTGTGTGCGTGTGTGTGTGTGTAAAGTCGACCCCCACACTCAGCTGCAGTCTCTATACTGCTTGGTAACAACCCCGGGGGATGAGCACCTCTTGGTTTGGCAGGCAGGGCTCATCAAGCGGCCCCCAAGTCCTTGCCCGGTTGAGGCTCAGTGATGAGAGAGGTTGCTGACAGCCAATTAGAAATGGCTCTTTTGGAAAGGGGCTGCCCTAAGGTGCTCAGGTCAAGTGGAACAAAGAGGGGGAGGGGCTCCTTCTGAGCCAGAAAGTAACAAAGGGCAAAAGGGGCATTTTGGATCCAGTGGGGTTACCTAGAGGACAGACACAAGAGGTTGAATGAAGACAAACAGTAAAAAAAAAAAAAAAAAAAAAAAAATCACTTTTTGTTCAGGAAAAATATTGCAAGTGTGTGTGAGTGATTGGCTAAAAAAAAGAAATGGAGCAGTAAGTTAACACGGTAAGAAAATACTGATGGTGATGAAACTATAAGATGATAGCTATTTTAAAAATGTATGTGGTAGTTTTGGGGAAAATGTCTTAGTTTAAGCTTACAGGTGAAAACAGTCTTCTGGTTTTGTTTTTCACCACCTGGTAGCTCTCTATCTGATCTTCCCAATTCACTCCACCTCTCTGCAACCTAGTTCTTTATTTTTACAACGGGGAGACCACCTCCTGCTTGGGAAACTTCAAAGCCACTGGGACAATGGGTTAAATGAGATGAGATGTGAGGGAGCTTTGAAAAATGTTACAATACTGTGCAAATTGAAAGTTAAATCCTTACTCCTGCAAATGGGAAGCACACCATCTGAAAAGAGCCGCCCCGCGGTGAGCGCCTCCTACTGGCAGGCACTTTCCCAGCCCCTTGACCTTCACTGTCATACTTCGTTTCCACAACAACCAAGAGGTAATAGGAGTATCACACTTCTGTAGGTGAGGAAACAGGGCTCAGAGAGGGCAACTTCCCCAAGGCCACACAGCTAGAAAGTGGAAGAACACAGACCTATGTGATTTCTGGCATTTAAACTCTATCAACGTTCACAATAACAAGTGAAGGTTTTCTGAGTTCAGGAGATGCTCAGCAAGTCATCAGCTGTGATCTCCTCAGAAACCCTTTCCTCATGAGACCCTATGCTGCCTTATGATATCCGGCACTTATTTATCTTCTTATCCCCACAGACTGTGAATTCCTTGGGGTTTGGGTTCTCTGCCTCAGAGCCTTGAATACACTACATGTTCTCCAACAAATCTTTGTAAAGTTGAGTTGCACATTTAGAAGGCAAATGTGTCCAATATACAAACGTGTTTGTGTGTCAAAAAGTCGTGCAGCACATTCGTTTTATTTAGTTAGAGGACCCGAAGAGGCCAAAGACTTCTTGCAAGTCCCGAGGCTTACCCCACCAATTTATTAACTTCTGCACTATTTCTTCCACCTGGGGAAGGACAACTGCTTCCTCCCTGGACAGCAGAGTGTGGGAGGAGCCTCGGTCAAGAAAGAAATCGGGCCAGTTCACATGCTGCTGGCAGAGGTCTTACACATAGGAGGGAGCCAGTAACAGCAAGTCCTGGCACCCATGATTAAAGGAACTGTGGTCTAAGAGCTAACGGAGAAGCTGCCCGCAAAGGGGATGGGAAACAGGCAGCCTCAGACCCTTCTGGTGGCAATACAAACTGGCAATTTATATCAAAACCCTAAAAGAAGTGCATGTCCTTTGGCCATTAATCCCATTTCTAGAAATTTATCCTGATGCAGTAATCAAGAATTCCTGCAAGGTTTTATCTATGAGGATATTCACCTAGAAAAAATTGGAACTAACTTAAGGATTGATTAAGTTATGTCTATATGTCCCTCCGATAAAATTGTATGTACCTATTTAAAACAATGACATGTGGAAGAAACAGTCAGTGGTCAGGATATAGTAAGTGGAAGTGCAGGTTACAAAATGAGATCATTTTCATTTCGTTTGTCTGATTTGTTGAATTTTCTTCAATCAACATGCTTTTTGTTTATAAATGGAAAAAAATACTGTCAAAATGTCATTTTAAAAAGGGAAAACCAAGAAGCTGACAGGAGGGGTAAATCTGTTCCTGCCTGAAGGGTCACAGAGAGGAAGTCACTAGACAGAGCTGCAGATCAGAGGCCACCATGGGTGGCATATCTCTTTCCAGAAGGCAGGGACAGCATTGGACGAGTCCTTGGACAGAGTGCCCATGAGGAGCCAGGAGGGGGTCAGACATGGAAACAGCCGAGGCTGTGACTTCATGAGGCAAAGATGCGATAGAGCATTCCTAGCCCAGGGAGCTAGAGCACAGCCTGGCGAAGGAGTGGTGGATGGCAGCAGGGACATGCCAAGAACCTCCCGGTCAAGGAGGTGGAACGTGTAAAAGGTTTGAAGGTATTTTTTTAAAATTATTTTTCCCTTTATTGATTTTAGAGAGAGAGGAAGTGAGAGGGAGAGAGAGATAGAAACATTGATGAGAGAGAACATCGACTGGCTGCCTCCTGCATGCTCTTCACTGGGGATTTGGCCCAAAACCTGGGCATGTGCCCTGACCGGGAATCAAACTGGTGAAATCTTGGTCCATGGGTCAACGCTCAACCACTGAGCCACACCGGCCGGACGGGTCTGAAGGTTTTAACCAGGGGAGTGACTGGGTCAGATCTGTGTTCTAGAAAGATTGCTCTGGCAGCTGTGTGGATGACCTAAAGGCAGGTGACCCCATGCCAACTGTGTTCTGGGGGCACGTGCTCAGGGCCTTGGGCAGATTGGCTGCTCCAGATTTGGGACATGGGAAGACAGACAGGATGGAAACTCCAGTTTACTGAGTGGCTAGTAAGGGTTGCTGTTTAAACCCATTACCTCTTTTAATCCTTAGAACAATCCAATCAAAATCTCTATTTCTCTTAGATAAGAAAAACTAGGTTCACAGAGGTCAAGTAAATCATTCAAGGTCACACAGCTAATATCTTAGACAACCAGCACTGAATCTAGCGCGTCTGCCTCAGAAGCCCAAATACCAGCCACAGTGTTGGGGGCTTACAGAACCCCGTGGGTGTGGGCAGAGGCCTTCACCACCTCTGACTCAGATTGCTGGTCTCCACTTTCGGATTTGGGCGGTGCCCTTCTTTTCCAGTCTACTTCACACCCCAGCAAATGCAAATTAAAATATGAATACTGATATCAAAACAGCATCCAAAGCTGGAATTTCCATGAGGGAGGAGACCGGGAGCTGACAGCTGTGTGTTAAGGTGTGAAAACGTCTGTTCTACAAGAATTTACCCAGATCTCCCTGCCCCACGGGTGCTCCCTCACTCCCTTCAATACACTCGGCAACGTCTGCCCGAGACTCAAGCCTTCGATGACCCAGTGAGCTTGCTCCTTTTAATCACAGAAACTAAATCAGCATGCTTGATGAATCTTTTAAAGATCACATATTTAGAAACATTTGATGAAATCATTTTGATACTGAAGAAAAAAAGATCATTTTTCAGGGATTCCCCAATAGGCAACACCCCCCCCCCCCAAAAAAAAACCATCCTCTTGTGAAAATCTTACTGTGCCCTGCAGGTAAGGAGGAACAGGGCATTCTGATGCCAGCCTTGTGCGGTGCTGTGACTGGACAATCACGAGCCCCGCCAGGCGGCCTTCTTGTCCATGGCAGGAGATGCTCAGGGGGACAGCGCTCCGTTCTCCCTTTAGGAAGCAACGTCTGGGTAGCATCTCTGCCATTTCCCTTCTTCCTAATTTTGAGCAAGTCAGACTTCAAAGGAGGCCAAGCTGTAGAAGAACTTGACCACCTTGCTTCATTTATGCAGAGAAATATGTTACCCAACCTTCTTTTTTGTTGTTGGGCTGAAGCAGGGCAGGTATGGAATAAAGCCACACTGCAGTATCTATCACAATTATTGGCCAGTGGTCACACGCATCCCCTGAAAGCTCCTGCTTCGGATGCTTTGAAAGTCGGCAGCACAAATGAACAAGGGATGGAGAAGGGGCCCTGCTCAGTCGTATTAGAGATGGACCCTTCACACACCATGGTGACCTCTCCACAGGTCGGCCCCACATTTTTTATTTGCAATTCAAACCCAAGGCGAGAGCACAGAGGGCAAGATTGGGTTCTTGATTATATCTGCGAGGTCACCATTGCTATGCAGCCAGAGGAGGCCAGGTGGCAACCCAGTACATTTGAAAATTGGATCTTTGTTCGGAACTGCCTCAATTTCACAGCAGAAACCAAACTTGAGATGTCTGTATTAGACGTATGTGGGAGCCACATCGATGTTGCCACATACAGGGGAGGGGGCAGACGGGAGGGGAGCGAGAGAGCCAGGGAAATATTTCCTGCAGCAGCGAGAGAGGTCAGAGGAAGCCAAATCCTACATTAGCTCAAGAAAGGAAGCTGGAAGCTCTGCAGAGGACCAGGTCCTGTCTGCCCTGAACAATGCCAGAGTTTCAGGGACAAAAGAGCTCCTCCAAGCACAACTGCCAAGTATCAGGTCTGGAGAGAGCTGTAAGACCAAAGGGGGGAAGTGAAAATTGAAAAGGGTGCCCTAATGGATCTGTCAACAGTCCAGTGGTGACAAGCCCCGTTTCTATAAAATGCCTTCACCGTGTGTCACCTGAAATGTACTGACACTCTCTCTAGGACATTATCTCCTGAAGTGTTCTTGAAAAGGCTGGCAGGGGGAAGAGGAGAAGGGGAGGAAAAAGTCTGCTTCAGATACTATCAAGGAAAGAAAAGACAGAGACATGGCGTGGAAGGAGACAGATCTGGATTGTTTCAGTGAACCTTTGAACAACAGCATCAAAAAACCCGAGCATAACCAGTTATTTGCAGAAATGTTACGTACCATGAAGAAGGGGTTTTCTTAATGCTCACACGTATGGGAGGCAATGGCCTGCGGAGAGCAGGTCTGACCAGTGAGGCACATCTGTCCTCTGCCTGAGGAGGGACCCCTTTCTTTGCTTACTTCAGGTAATATTCTAAGACCAGCCAGAGTCTGGGATGTAGCCATTAGGGGGAAATCTGGTGAGATAACCCCCCACCCCTGCTACTCCATTTTATACCTGCAATCCAATTCAGTTACACGCAGCTGGGATAGGAGATAAAAAGGTGTATGTATATAGGTACTTAAATAACATCCGAGTCAAGAAGTCCACCTGCCAGTCTTGGGCAGGGTGCAGCAGACCATGGTGAAGGTCCATCTGGATTTACACGACAGGATTTTTATTTCAGGACTTAAATCTCAGCTGCTAAAAATTCACTCTCAGTTGACACAAAAAATTTAAATGCTTAGAGCAAATTATTTTGCAATTAAAAGAAAGGAATCAATTCCTTTGACCATTTCAAGTTAATGAGAGGTCCTTTCTAACTTCATAAAATTAAAACTGCTTTCAGTTTTTAAAAAACTGCCAAGATAGACCAAGGCCCTTATGAGATGGCACATTTGGGGTGTGTGGGACAGAAGGAATCAATCCCAACATCTTCTGCTTCAGGAAGGCAGTATGAAAGCCTGCAGTGGTAAGACCAGAGATGCTGGGCCTAGATGGATCTGGAATGTAATCCTGGCTCGGCCAGGGCCAGGCTCAGTGTGACCCTGGGCAGATTATTTCACCTTTTAACTGTGGTCTCCTTACACAGGAAGTGGGAATAATACTCCCCGCCCCAGGGTGGTTCTAAAGATTAAATATGAAAGCTCCTAGCCTGGGCCGTCCTTAGTGCTCAGTGAAGGGTGTCGGCAGTAACAACGATGACGGGCACTCATAATGATCTGAAAATGCCCTCTGTTAGGTTAACCTCCCTGTACACGTCTAGAGAATCAGGTAGAAGGACTCTGAGTCAGGACGTAGCCTGTATGAGTTTACTGATGGGCCAAGAAGACAAACAGAGCCCCTCCCTGCCCCCTAAGAGTCTGAAACACAAACTGCTGGGCTCCTCTGGGTTGAAACCACCACGGTGGGGAGTGCCCACAGCGTCCTCCTCAAACCCACCCTTCTGCCCTGAGCCCGCACAGTGGCCACGAGCGTGCGGAACCACGGTGGTCATTTCTCTGGAGATGCTTCTTGGTTTTGGTTACAACCGGTCCCAGGTCGGCCGTAGGAAGGAGTGGTGCCAAGACGGGGACACCGAGCCAGTCCCTACAGACTTGGGCGGACCCCGGGCCCAGTGGGGTGGGCAAGGGACAGGCCGACAATGGTAACTCTGAACTTGCTTGCCTTTGTGGGTTTAAGCCAGAGTCTTAATGATATTTGAAGACAGTTTTTTGTCTGTGAATATTTATAACAGTGTGAGAACTCCCAGACAGCTGGTAATGCATTTTGAAGTGTGTTAACAACACTGTATCAAACAGCCCTCTATTGATCACATCATACTTTTTTTGTGGCCACGCATTTCATACACGGTGCTTATACATTTTGAATAAGAACTTCAAGTACCTTTTGCTTCAAGCGGTTTTTCACCTCTTTTATTCCCATTTTTGCATGATCTTTTGCCTGCATGAAAAATTAATTTAAGTTAAGATTCCCTTTCTGTTCCCAGCAGGGACTATGCTTGATTTCAGTCCGTCGTGAATCACCTTCTCTGATTACTAGAAAAAAAGGGAAAATGGGATCATCAAGTCGAAAACATAATGGCTATGAAAACAAATACAATGTTAAAAGGTTAAAAAAAAAAAAAAGCCCTTAGAGAGGCTACAGAGATTTTATTTTCTGCATTTTGATGGCACAGATATTCCCCACTTCGGCTCTCTATGATCACTTATCTCAGCAGCCTGGTGACAGTGACCAGTAGAGCTGAGCAGCAGCGCTTCTGGCTGCAGGGTTCAGAATATCTGTCCCTTCTCCAGGCCAGAGCCTCTGGACCAGTAGGGCTGAGCAGCAGCGCTTCTGGCTGCAGGGTTCAGAATATCTGTCGCTTCTCCAGGCCAGGGCCTCTGGACCAGTAGAGCTGAGCAGAAATGCTTCTGGCTGCAGGGTTCAGAATATCTGTCCCTTCTCCAGGCCAGGGCCTCTGGACCAGTTTTCTGGCCAGGCTGAATGGCCTGAACGGACACATTGCTGGGTCTCTCTAGTGCCACTTCTCAAATCGCATTTCGGCAGACACACTGGCTTTTATTTTCTGTCACTTTAGACCTGTGTGGTTCTGTTGGCAGCCACCCACCAAGAACTATAATTTAAGCAGAGAAAGGACTAACAAAATTAAAAATGGAAATAAAACAAAACCACCCCAGTTAAGTGGCTCAGAGTCAAATCAGTAAGGAAGAGAAATCATGAGAAACAAATACTTGAGGCTTGTAAAAGATGAAGCACCAGGGACGGCCGTGTCCCCTGTTTTCACTGCTGTGCACAAGTCTCACAAACAGCGCATTTCTGATGGGGCAGTGGTGACAGACGATGAAGAATTTGGGACAAGAATTAGGAGGTGTCTCCCACATAAACACTCTTCAGTAACCTGCAAAGGAGCCATTTATTTTGACATAACAATGGGGACACACAGGAAAGGTTTGCTAGAGCACCAGATAGACACGCCTCCCGGTCTCAGGGCCCCTGGCATGGAGCAGCCACATTTAAAAGCTACATTTTAAAAGCTAAAACCTGTAGCCTCCCAACTTGTGGCAACTGTAGGCAGAAATACTTTAAATTAAAAATGCCACTGGCCTGGTCATAAAATATCAATGCTAAATAATTCTGAGAGCAGCGAGAGCTTCACAACAGCACAGCAGCTGTGCCACCTCTGGGGGCAGGGCCAGGTGTGTTTAAGAGTTGCCACCTCTGGGGGCAGGGCCAGGTGTGTTTAAGAGTTGCCACCTCTGTGGGCAGGGCCAGGTGTGTTTAAGAGTTGCCACCTCTGTGGGCAGGGCCAGGTGTGTTTAAGAGTTGCCACCTCTGGGGGCAGGGCCAGGTGTGTTTAAGAGTTGTGTCATGCTAAGGAGCAGACTGTTTGGGTCCTGAGATCAAGATCCAGTACTTACAAACTTATAGACAGTCTTCATGGCCGGGTTGGCTTTCGTTTTCACAGTATTCAGAATCGCTCCGCTTCCTTTCTATAATGAAAATGTCAATCAGCAATTTGGACTGAAGATGTAGTAGGCCAACACCAACAAAGACCTCTTCTCTTTAATCAAGTTAAGCAACACTTCAAGAGTGTGTAATTTAGTCAGAGAAATAGGTCTGGATGGGAACTGGTCCCAGGCCATTAGGTATGGCCATGGCAGAATCACTATGGGCGTTGGGGCAGGGTGACTGGGGATGGAGATAGTGATAATGAGCTGAGGGGGACTCCACGCTCAGTACTTTGCTTAGCACCTGTCCACTGACCGGAAGGAAAGCCCATCATAGGCTCTGAGGTAAGGGCTTCCCCGCAATATTCTACGGCTTGTTGAGATAGTCTAGTTACCGGGACAGCATTGAGGTACGGTTCATCACAGTGGACTCTATGGCCCCTACCAAGCCGGGGCAGAAAACTGGGGGCCTGATTACCCAGGATTACCTGGCTATGCCATCCCAGCCATGCACCTTCCTTTGCTCGCCCTGTGTTGTTTTTAATCACGCTGGTAGGCTGCCTTCCTTAACATCTATCTATAGCTTGAGAAAGGGAAAGAATGAACAGCCATAAATGTTAATCATGGCTTTAGTGTAAATCCAACACACTGATTTCTTGGCTCAGTTTCTTTAGGAGAGCAGGGGAAGAAGAGGAGAAAGATGAGGAGAAGAAGGAGGAAGGGGAGGGGAGGCTTTCCCAGCACACAAAGGAGGCAATGAATGGGCAGGAAGCGCACAGGCCCAGGCACTGTGTGGGCTCACGGAGGGAATGCCCCGCCAGGCTCTCGGGGTACTGAGCGCAGGAAGGCTGGTCTCTGCCTTCAAAGACCTCCAGTCTGGGGGGCACACCAGGGTAAGTAACTTCAACCTGAGGCGACGAGAGCTATGCTGGCTGTGTGCACAGGAGAGTGGGGGCAGCTCACTGTCTGGAAGGTCAGAGAAGACTTTGGAGGATGAAACATCTGGCCTGGTCCTGAAGGATGAGTAGAGTCCATGTGGGGGCTGGGAAGGATAAGAACATCCTGGGGACAGGAACTAGCACATGCACAGTGCGGAGGCTGAAAGGCCATGGCGTGAGGAACAAGTGGTCAGTGCATCATGGGAGGGATGGCAAGCAGGGCTGTGAGGCCAAATGGGGTCAGCTCAAGAAGGGCCAGGATCAGGAGTCTATACTCTAGAGGATTTTTAATGAAATGTATCACATAATCAGGTCTGTAGTAGTTTGGAAAGATAATTCCAAATGATTTGAACAGAGAGAGAGAGACTGGATCCAGTGAATACATGAAAGAACAAGATACAGTAATGTGGTTATTGGGATTAACTTTTAGTGTAATTTCTGGTGACTGTCCATATTAGAAATTTGGTGTGCTTTAATTAAAAACATTACAATTTGACCTAGAAAGCATTCTATGTTGCCGGACAATATGAAATTTTCACCTACTCATTTATTCCATACTGCTTTCCAAAATTACTCAGTATTCAGTTTCAATGGTCCTTTGGAATAGTAAAACTCTCTTTATCAATCAATCAACAAGTCCTTATTGCTTGTCTATGATTTGCCAAGTGCCATGTTTGGCCATACCAGAAGAACAAAAGAAGTCTTTCATTGAGGAGTTGCTTACTCTCGGCCAACTGCAGCCACTTCCAAGGGACCCGCCTTGGCAGCTGCGCACTTGGCCCACGAGCAGGGGAGAACACTTATCACATTATGTTGCAGTTGCCTGTTTACGTGCCTGCCTCCCAAGCAAGATGGGAGCTCCCCCAGAGCAGGGCCTGTGTCTGCTCCCTGCTGGATCCCATCTCCGGAATGGCGCCCGGCACACAGGCCTGCAGTCCGCACTCGCTGATATAACGTGAGAAAAGGTAAGACCGAATTCTTCAGTGGCTTCTGAAGCCCTAAGCACCTGGCTTCTAATGCAACAAGAACCTGCCGCAAGGACAGCGAGGGCTGAAAAGGTCTCTCAGTGATGTGTTCTCCATCTGCCCAGGAGCCTTGGCTGTGAAAAACACTTCAGAGCAGCAAGAGGGACATATTTTTGGTTTTCCCATGACAATTTCCCAATTGCACTCGCCCTGGAAGGAGACACCCAGAAATGCTCTAAGATGACAACATCTACTTGACACGCCTTGGCCGGCATCCAGGGATGAAGAGGTTTCCCTGGCTCTCCTCGCCCTCACCGGGATGGCGTGGACAGCCTCACCCTGCCAGTTCCACCTGGCTTTACAAACAAACATCTTCAGCTGACAGAATGGAGTGCCCTAGGCCGAATGACAGCCTTGTGGGTGGCCGGAGGGTGCAGGGCCGCCAGGAGGCTAAGGGGGTGGGGTGGCAGGTGGCTGGGAGGGGGAGCACACTTACCCGGACAGTGGAGAGCCACTGGTGGTACAGTCTGTCGCTGCCTGGGGAGAGAGGAGTCAGAGTGCTGTCATACACAGCAGTGATGTGCACTCCGGAGCTCCCCCAATTGCTCTGAGCACGCAGGCCTTGAAAGTTCAAAATCAGGAGAACGTGGAGGCTCCCATGCCCTACGCCCTGAAGGAGGCAGCAGCCAGTTGCCGCCTCAGGCTTTCTTTCTGGGAGATCTGATCCCATCAGTGCCCTGAGCTCACTGCCTCTCGCAGCATCGCCCACCCTCTGCCACTCCTCCTGTGCGACCTTTCTGTGGGACCCCTGTGCCAACCTCAGGGAATGACCCGGGGCTCCGACTCGCCCTCGCAGTCCTCCATTCCTCGTGAACGCTGTTCCCCTTGCTGGTCACTGCCCCCGCCCCTGCTCAGTTCAGATGTCATTCCCGCTGGAAGCTTCCTTCATCTGGACAGGGGACACTCATTCTGAAAGCCATCTCTCTGAAGTCCTGTGAGCTACCCCAGGCAGGAAACAGGGCCGTGTGGCCCAGAGCAAGCGCACCACTGGACACCCACTCGGCGCTCAACGCAGTGGAGTGGTGACTCGGAAAGGAAAAGGGGGCGTTGTTGGGGGCCTTGTTCATTTTATCTGCTGGGCTAAGGAGGTCTTATCAGCAAACAGCTTTCTAGATGCTCAGAATGGCCTGACTTACTTTAGCAACATAGAATGCCCATCTTCTCCTCAGAACAAATATTCAACTGTTAGAACTACTCAAACCCGCCTCCTATATGAAGCTTCCCCGTTGCACAGAGAAATTCAGAGCCCCATTCTAATGGCACAAAGTCCGTTTCTACTCTGGTTCCTGAGCTCGTTTCATCTGCATTTGTCTCTAGTTACGCATCCTTCTCCTCCCAGTTTAAAAGCTCCCTGAGAGCAGACCTGGGTCTTCCATGTCTTACTCTGCAGGCCTCTGGACACGGCAGGTGTCAGGGATGCTCCTCAAGGCCACCACGGCCCTCTGACTCGCACACTGGCTTCACTGACTATGTTCCCCATGCAGCACAAGCCCCTTGGACCCGTAAAAGGGGTTTTGTAGGTGACATTTCGCCTGACTCGATGAGGTTAGGATGGCCAGTTGGATTATCAGTGTAGACCAGACCAGACATGTGCCCAGCAATAAGAGAAGGCCAGCAGCAAGATTGTTATTATTTTGCTTTTAGTTTTTACTTTGCTGCCAAAGACGGAGGCTTGGGGTCTTGGAAAGCATGCCGGACTGGGATTCAGGAGGTGGGGTCAGCCACTGACACCTGTCTGGGCCTCCAACGCCCCCTCTGAAACCTGAGAGGATGAGCCCTGCAGTTCTAAAGGCCTGCAGAGACTGGGCACTCCAGTGATTTTCACAGTTTAAAGAAACATCGACTGAGCAGTGATCCTGTGCCAGGGTCTGTCCGGGTGACTACACAAACCTTTTCTCGTGGCCTCTGATTCAACTGTAACAGGAATCCTGTGAGGCAGGCACTGTCACCCACAGCAGAGACAGAAGCATTTCAGCTGAAAGAGATGAAATGACTCGACCACGTTCCCACCGCTACTAAGGAGACAGTCCTGATCTGAATCCAGGTCTCCTAACTTGACACCTCAAGTGTTTTCCACTGCACCATGCTGGCCCCGCACAGAGGACTGCAGACGGGCCAATATGCATCTCATCAGAAAATGAAGAGCGACTCCTCAAACACTTCAAGGCCAGCGTTGAAATCAGTTTCTCCGTGACCCCAGTGAAGGAAACGAAGTCACTGCCACTCCTCACCGGATACACCCTAATTCCACGGTAACAGCATGCAGCACAGAAAGGAAAATAAAACGTTTCTCACCAGCATACTCGCCCATGTTGATCTCCTCTTCAAAAACATCACTGAAACCTTCGCCGGAATTGAGAAGGTCTAATCTACCATCAATAAACTAAAAAGAAAGAACAGAACAGAACTGTGCACAAAGGAACAAGGAGGAACACCACTCAGTTGGCACCTTAGTGTATGACCAAAGAACCTCCACACTTGCCAAGACAGGAAGGACCTTTGGAACTGTGCGTTTCAAAAACGGGAGTTTCTAAAAACTGGCTGTGTGGTTTTGATAACCTGCAAAACCGCATGGCATATTTGCAAGGGTCTGTCTGGTTGCTGAGTACCCTCCTCACCCAATCCCGTCCCCAGACCCTCTTTAGCTGTGGCTGGAGTCCTACCCATGTTCGCAGCCTCAGTGCTCAGTGAAGACAGCTGCGGAAAGCCCCCCCCCCCCCAGGAACCCCGATGCAGGCCAAGCTAGGGAGGCCAGGCACCTGTTTGAAGAGCTGCAGCTGGGTGGCATTCTGCAGGAACTGCCTCATGGCTCCCGAGCGATAGTGGGACACGAAGGCCTCCTCACAGAAGGTGATTGGCTCCTCCTGGGAAATGGAGGGGAGAGGATGGTTAGAGGAATGGAGTGTGAGGGGTCATTTCTTAAACTCAGCTAGGCAGTGCTTCTACATCTGCTAATTAGATTAATTAGATCCTCATCTACCTGGTGAAGTGGCTATTATCATCGCTGGCATTCTAGTCTCTGGATGAGAAACCTGTGTCGGAGAGGAAGTCATTGCCCAAAGTCACAGAGCTGGTAAGAGGCAGAGTGGGACCAAAGGCTGGAGTCTACCCCTGCCCCCCGGCCTCTTCCATATCCCAACAGCAAGACAGCGGGATGGGCCCTCCGATGTGATGACTTCCAAAATTTTCACTTTTAGAAGCAGAACCCTTCTTCAGATAGCACCTTAAGGAGTAGAAGCCCTGCTACATAAATCAGCCAGCTGCTCTGCGGGTGCTGGGTTGGTGGCTGGGATCTCCTGGCTTGGTGGTCTTCCCTCCCCAACCCCTCCCTGCACCTTAGCAGTTCCTGAGGCACCAGGTGTGGCACACCACTGGAAAACCATTTACCCAGTGATCTTAACCAACAGCAATTGTTTTATAATTTTAAAACAATTATATATATGAAAAAGTAGGGATGATCAAAAATAAAATTTACCATCCAGTCAATTTTGTACACATGCTGTTTGATAAGGAAGTTTGCTTTTGCCAAACTACGTTTTATGGGTCAAGAAAATGACACCCTAAGCTCGAAAAACATCCCGTCTTGTAGTCGACACCTCAATCCTTCTTTGAAGGTGTCGGGGTGCTCATCTACACAGACAAGGCTTTAGTTTTAACGGTGTATTCTTAATTCTGAAAGATCAGACTTTTATATCTTGAACTGAGTTAAAGGGACCCCTTGTTTCACAGGCTCGGTGACAAACAGAGATGTTTGAAGCTCCACTTTTATCCTGTTTTAATGAGTCACCTAAGTGTTAAATTTACTGTCTAGCTGCTGTACATTCCAAGAGCTCCTCCTGCTTCGATCTAGCCAGTATTAGCTCCGCAGCTGGGCAGACTTGGCACAGGGGCTGCAAGGATGGCCCAAGGAAGTAGGGTGAGGGGAATATTTAACTTTACACAGTCACACCCCTAATTTTACAATGGATCTGAGGCAGCTTACATGAGTACACAGAACAGAGGAAAAAAGTAGAGCTGGAAAAAAAATAAATATATAAAACGTAATTATTTGGGAAAAGAGTATATGATTTCTAAAATTAAGTTATAAAATCAGCTCTGGGCTTCCTGGCTGTTGAAGCAAGGGAAACAATGCAAATTTTACATTGTCTATGAGAAAAAAAAGCATACCAGTTCCTCAGGGAAAAAGACAGAGTTCTCATGCCATTTATTATTTCGCACGGCTTGACACCTTCCTTGCGAGAGAGAGATCAGCTAGGGAACCGCAGCAGAGGCCCAGCAGAATGCCATTCGTGTGGCCTGAAGTTTTGCTTCTCACCCTTGGGCCCAGAGCAGAGCAATGAATTCTCTCTCCAGGTGATCTCCATGACACAGTGGAACTCTTACACTGAATGACTCCAAATACATTATCGTCAGCTCCGACATCTTTCCTGAGCTCCAAACCTAGGTCACCATGCCCACCTGGATGGCCCACTAGCACTCCAAACTCAAAATGGCCCAATCCCCCAATTATTGCCCCATTTGCATTGCACTCCAAAACTGTTTTCCTTCCTTCCTTCCTTCCTTCCTTCCTTCCTTCCTTCCTTCCTTCCTTCCTTCCTTCCTTCCTTCCTCCCTCCCTCCCTCCCTCCCTCCCTTCCTCCCTCCCTCCCTCCCTTCCTCCCTCCCTCCCTTTCATCATTCATAGCTCCCCACAGTAGACCTGTCCACCTTCCCAGTCCTTCCCATGTACCAGTGCAGTGTCTCAGGCTTGTCGCTGCTCTCCATCCACGACTGGCACAGGCCTGACTGATGTGTGGAGGGTTAACTCTATGTCCCTCTCCTGTTTCATTCCTCCCAGTGACTCCAACTCTTCAGGCAAAAGTAACTTCTAACATGCAGATTGCATCATGTCACTGTCCAGTTAAGAGTTTTTGTTGTAGAGATGTTACATTTGTTTATTTGATTAATGTCTGCTTCTTCCACCAGACTACACGCTTCACATGGACAGGAAGAGTACCTGCTTTGCTCAACACTGTACACCTATTGACATGTATGTCACATACACGAGGTCCTGGAGGGTGGGGGAGGTAAGAGAAAGTCCTAGCCCCTTAGCTGGGCAAACAAACCTTTCCTGAGCCGACCCTCGCTTTCTTTTCCAGAGTCCTTCTGTGTCCCTTCCCACGGCTCCCCACATGCCTCACACTCCAAACACCCCCTAACCACGTGTCGTATCCTTCCCCACTCTCTTCCTTGCTTCTGCCAGCTCTATTCCTTCTACCGGGGCTGTCCTCATAAGCACAGGTCTTTTTGCCGCAGTCACTCACCCCTGCTTGGTGCTCCCACAGTGCCTTGTGCACCCCTGGGTGCTGGGTAATCTGCACCAGTGTCCCCTGTGACCAGGAGCTTGAGAGGGCACAGGCCTTGCTGGACTCATCTCTATACTCCTTGGGGACAGCACAGGGCCCGGCCCCCCGTTAGAAGCTCAGGCACGTGGATTAAAGAAACACAGAATGAGCTTGACTCTGGTTCCCGTCACAGGAGCCCTGCAGTCTTGGAGAGGCTGAGCCACTGCTTGCCTGACCGGTAAAGAGGTCTCAGAAAATGCTGCCAGGTGAGTGGCACTCGTTTCCAGGGAGCTTAGAGCTGCTCCGAAGGACATGATGAGTTGTTAGCATTCCCTCCTGGAGCTTTGGCCCAGCACTGCCAGGAAGGAGAAGTCTATTGAGGGACCAATAAATTCAAGAGTTTACAACCGGATTTGTAGGTGAGGGTAGCCTGAGGCAGGATTTAGCTGCAGGAGAGCAGAAAGAATCTCATCTTTAGGAAGACATGAACACTCTGGGCCTGTTGTCTTTTCACTGAAGGTGACACCCCCTGGATCAGATGTCTGCGTCACAAGAACAGACAAAAGGACATGGGCATGGATGGAAGATTCAGGGAAATGTGACAATGGGAACTTTTTCTGCAAAGAGCTTGAAGAACAGCATCAGCTGTGTCCGTCAATGTGGAAGCAAACTCTAACACCCAGTGCAGTGCTACCAGGGTAGGGTGGGCACAATTTGTCCACAGGAAAAGGGAAAGGCTAATCCTCCCAGGGCAGCAGGGCCGGAAATGTGACAGCGGGCATGTGACATCAGAGCCCGGAAGGGTGCACAGGAGGTAGGTGAGCACATCCCACCTATTCAGGGCACTGTTCTATCCTAACCCCGCTGGAAGGCAGGGACACTGTAAAGGGTCTGCATGGCAACAGGCACAGAGGGCTCCTTTCCCAGGAGCTACTCACCTTCTAAGAAAATGACAATAATCAACATTTCACCTAATCTTTACAGAAGAACTGAGGCCAGGTAATAGCCCAAGGTCACATAACCCGCAAATGGCAGAATCAGGGTTTTGCACCCTTGTGGCCTCCAAAGCTTGCTGCTGCCCTCATGCAGGTGTCCCACTGCAGGCGTGGTTTCCTCTGAACTCAGGCATCCGTTAGAGAGCAAGAGGTCTTTTTAAAGGTGGGACCCCTCCGGTTCTCCTGCAGGACACTCAAAGCACCAGTCACTCAGAGCCAAAGGGCTCCCAGGAGTGGGCAAGCCCAGTGTGAAGGCTCCTTCTGCCACAGGCCCTCCAGGATGCCAAGCCACTCACACCAGCTCGTCCGGCCGCCTCCTGCAGTTGAAATGGCCGCCCCAGCCCACTTCCTGTAGCGGGAGGAGCAAGGCAAGGTGTCTTGTTAATTCTTCCCTTTGTAAGAAGTGCTGATTTAGTTCTCCTGTTAGGCTGATTAAACCTTTTGTCTTCTTCAGCGACACTCTAGGAGCTGGGGCTCCTGGCTGATAGTGACATTAATTCAGGGAAGCCAGGCCGTGAGCATTCAAGCTTAGATCGCATTAGTAGAGTTTTCCATCTATGACCTGAAGGACAGTTAAACACAGCTGCTTAACCCTGTCAAGGACTTTGTTACAAAAAGGTAAGTTTACCCTTAGATTATCTTCTTGACATATGGAATCAACTGAAAATTCCATTATTAATGAGTCAATCTTTGTTAACAGGTGAAGTCAGCGATTCCAAAGGTTTTTTGATATTTCCAGAAATAGATGGATTTTACCCACAGCATTGTGGGTACTGGTATAAAAATAAAATCTCCCACCAGATTCTTCAGCAACTCTCCTTGTTCTACTGACCCATACTTCAAGTATTAAATTCTTATTTCCCTCATAAATTTAATTTTTATCAAAATTTTATGTGCACAGTTATTCTGAGTCTAAGAGGAAAAAAGGTGTTCTTTCTTTATGGACCTTGCTTAAAATTAAAAAAAAAAAAAGCTAATTCGTCCATCCAAACATTAAAAAAACCCAAAACACTTACTATGAGCCAGGCTCTGTGTTAGGAGAATACGAAGATGGATAAAATACAGCTCATCTGAGTAATAACCACGAATCCAGGGAGGAGTGGGGAGTGGATAAAGGCACAGGTGACGCAAGAATGGCAGAATGTGATATTCACAGCAGCGTTAGTTAGTCACAACAGCCAGAAGACGGAAGCAGCCAAGTGTCTCCAGATGAAGGGATAAACAAAATACACACACAATGAAATACTGTTCAGCTTTAATAAGGCAGGAATTTCTGGCACCTGCTGCAATATACATGAACCTTGAAGACATCATGCTAAGTGAAACAAGCCGGTCACAAAAGGACAGATACTGTCTGATTCCACTGTAGACAGGGTGGTCAGTTTCACAGAGAGAACGCAGCACGGGGGCTGCAGGGGCTGCGGGAGGGAGAATGGGGGGTTGTTGTTTAATGGGGACAGAGTTTCAGTTTTGCGAGATGATAAAAGTTTGGGAGATTGATGGTGGTGATTATTGTACAACAATGTGAATGTACTTAATGCCACTGAACAGTACACTTAAAAATGGTTAAAGCAGCAAGTTTTATGTTATGTATATTATACCATAATTAAAATTTTTTTCTTTAAATCTAAAAAGAAAAGATTAATGTTTATCATTAGGGAAGGTGGGCAATAGGTACTTGGAAGTTCATTTACTTTGTAAAAATTTGAAATTTTTCATAATAAAAAGTCAAAAATTAAAGCTGCTGTTACCAAGGAACCTTGCCTGGTTCGGGGAACAAATAAGTACAGCACAGTGTGACAATTGGCACAGCAGAGGGCCGGTTTTGTTATTTTTGGTAAAGGCACCTTTAAAAAACGTAAAACAGTTTTTTAAAAGTTTGATCCATTTAAGGTCACACAACACGGTGGACAGAGAACATATCTTGGTGTCAGAAAGACCAGGACTCGAACCTTGCCTCTGACCACGTGACCACACTAGCTATATGACCTCAGGTGACTTGTCTTTTTTTTTTTTTTTTAATTAAAAAAAATTTTTAACTATGTTTTTATTGATTTTTAAGAGAGAGACAGAGGGAGAGAGAGATAGAAACATGGATGTGAGAGAGAAATGTTGACAGGCTGCCTCCCTGCACGCCCCCACAGGGACCGAGGCTGCAACCTGGGCATGTGCCCTGACTGGGAATCACACGAGGACCTCTCAGTCCACGGGATGACGCTCAATCCACTGAGCCACACTGGCTGGGCGACCTGTCTTTCTTCATCTGTGACAATTACTCAAGGATTACTTGGAAGATTAAAACAGATTACGACAAATATTTTCCACAAATAGCTGTTTTCTTGAGGGCAGAGACTGGGTTTTACCAGGGCCGGCAACATAATTTGGGGGACCCCGTGCAAAATGAGTATGCAGGAAAAAAGTGTCTCACTAAAATACAAAGCTTTTTTCTTTCTTTCATGGTCTTGTTCTAGACCTATCATGGTGTTTTTAAAATTTACTATTTAATGTCATTCTATGTAAAGAAAAATAAAAATTTAAATTATTAGCAAGAGTTTTCCTGTTCAGCTTTACACTGTGCAATGCCAGTTTTAAATGCTAACATATGTGGAGTCCGATTTCGCAATGTGTACATGCATTTGTATTCTGTTCTTACCAGACAGTGGAAATGCTGCACAAAAACGACTCTGTTACTTCAGTTCCTGACTTACACATATTCTACTATCGTTCTCTACCTCGCCTCACTGGGGAGCAAGGACAAGGCACTGTGGCTGCTCCATCTTTTCCTCTCCTTCCGTGTCATCGTTCTCACAGTAAAGGGTTGGCTAGCGCAAGGAAGTCACACCAGTAAGAACTCTGCCGGGTTTCCATGGTCACTCTGTGCCTTAGCACACCACTGCCTTCTTCCGGCGGAAGCCAAGTTAGCCTCCAAGGGTGGTCAGTGCCCCACTGCTCAGTCCAGACATGAACACACTTGCCTGGTAGGCGTGCTGAGTCTTGTGAACTCCCACTCACCGTGGGTCCACAGGAACTCCGTGCCACGGGGCATGGAGAAGCTGCATGGCACCGCTCTGCGGAGGATGTGCACGGAGCGTATCTCCTCTGCGCATGCTCGAGCTCCACGGCCCCATCAGACCTCACTCCCAAATCCAGGTTCAAAGGTGAACTTGTTAAGAATCTCAACAGGTGACAGCAGAGCATTAAGCGGCGCGCAGGGCCCTTGACTGCCCGGACCTCGCCCATCTTTCCTCCCTGCCCCTCCCCAGGAGGAATTCTCTGTAGGGGCCGGCGCGTGGCTCTGTGTGCCATCTGACGCGGCGGCACAGAGCAGCTTCAGGCAAGCTTGTGGGCTGATGCAAGTGGAGTTTCTAAACTCTTGAGCACGGCCCTCCCCAGCTGACTTTTCTTGCTTATGACATCTCATCCACCTTTCCACAAACCTCTTGTTTCAGAAATTCTGGGGTGTTGACTGCCCCCTAAGTTCTTCATGCACTCCCACCCCTCTGGCTTCTCTCTCTTAAGGTTTCTTTGTGAAAACCTTACCTGATGCTTTCAATGTCCCTACACCCAGTTCCTCCTTGATGTCCCTACACCAACACCGCCTCCGCTAACGGCCAGCTCCTGGTGGCCAGGCTCTGACCCACTCTCCGTGGCTGGCGAGCAGCGTGTTATCCGAGCCACTGCAGAGAAGGCGGAACACTGCCCTGCGTGCAGGTGGGCACCTCTCACATCCTGCAGCGTGGGGGAGACGACCTGCCTCAGCGGACGGCTGCGCGTTACACAGGAATGAGCTAGATGGGTGGTTAGTAGTACTCGACCTTGGCCATGCAGTGAATCCCTAGGGGCACTTTTAAAGTCCCAATGCCAGGTAGTTTCTAAAACTCCCCAGGCGACTCCAATGCAGTCAAGTCCGAGAACCACTGGCATAGGTAGAAGTGACTAGCACAGCACCTACACAGTCAATATTCATTTTAAAAAACTTGAGAATAAAGAACTAGAATAAAACAGCCAGGGAATCTAGCCCCATTTATCACCAACAGTCCCAACACGGTTGCATTTTGTTTAAAAACCTCCAAATCCCTAAGAAGACACTCATATCATTGGCCAAAGTGCAGCACAGCCGAGAACCTTGCTCATAAATGTGAAAGGTGCTTCTTCAGCCTCCCCTGGCAGCCAGGACCGCCCCACAGGCCACGTGGGACTCTCCCTCAGCCCCAACAGTCCGAAGGCCTGTTCCTCACAAGGTCAGCCGTGATGGCTGCCAAGAAGCCGGGGTGAATTCCAGCCAACACAGAAAAGGCTTATTGTGGTGTCTGGCCTAGAGTGCCTGATCCTTTCTGGAAGCCAGGGCGGGAGGGAGGGCTGGGACAGCAGCATTAGATTCCAGAACCTCCAGTCAGCCAGAGCAGGGGTTTAGGGAGAAGGGACCCAATGTCAGCTAAGCACTTGCTCTGGACCAACCTGCCCCGCATGCTCAACAAATCTTTGCCAGAGTCGATGCTTACACATGTCTCCCATTTTACAGATGAGGAAATGAGTCCCACGCAAGTGAAGCATTTGACCCAAGGTCCCCTAGCTGGTGGGTCTGAATGATTCCCAGGTCCAAGCATGCTCTCCCCCCACCCTCAGAAGCATAATGTACACACTCGAGGGTCACCAGGGTGGACTTGGGAAGGTAGTCACTGAATGGCCAGTCAGATGGCTTTGGCTAGGCTGGGCCAAGCCATATTTTGGACTGACAGGACCACAACAGCCTTCTGAACCATTTGTGTGCTGGCCCAGGCACGCCAGGGACAGACTCCCAGCCTGGGCCCGTCACTATAACAAGCCCTAAACAAAGAATCAATGTGTTATTGTGAAGCTGGCTCACTGTTCGGATGATTTAAGTCGCGGGAAATGTGGGTGCCTGACAAAAGCTACTCCGATGATTTGCAGGGGCAGGGACGGCCGGGCCGACAGTATCTGCCCGATCTGGCCAGCTGCTCCAGTATTGACAGAAGCCCCCACACACACTCGCTAGATTACAGTAAAGACATTCAAATCACAGGCGCGTCGGCCCACGCCTCGGCTCCTCTGTGCCAGCAGCCCCTTCCTTTTGCATTAACCGAGACACACAGGGAGAAGTCAGGAAATTCTGATTAGCGAAGGAATGGCAGATGAGCAGGGAGGCCTGTGGAGGCCGAGGAGACACAATGAAGAGGGTCTTCATGCATACTAGCTTAAGATTTTCTTTCCATAAGAAATGCAGATGGGAGCCGGCACGACAGGGAAGGCAGGTGCAGTGATTAAAAACAGCTACCGTGTACTGAGCACCACTCTGTGCCGGGAGGTTTTACACGCACTGTCTCTCTTGGTCTTCACGGCAACCCCGAGGTCGGTGCTGTCAGGATCTCCATTTTACGGATAAGGAAATTGAGGCTCAGAAAGGTGCAGTCACCTGCCTAAGGTTGCAGAGCTGGTCAGTGACAGAGCCAGGGTTTGCAGCAGTCTGCCTGGCCCTGGGGCTCATGCAACACAATGTTCTTTCTCTTTGATTAAGAGAGATGATCGCAAGATAGTATCTGACTTTTGAGCTGTCACCAAGGCTGCTCTAGCAATTCAGAGAGACGAATCATAGGCCGTGACGAAGACAGTGGGCTTTGGAGAAACAAGTGTGAGCTTTGACTCCTCAACGTGCTTACAGAAGCCGTGTCACCTCTTGGAACCTCATTTTCTTACTGATATGCCGGAAATAATCCCTACCTCATGCCATAAGCATTCAGGGCCACCAAGGGGCAGCAGCTGGTCCCGGGGGAGCTGACACAGGTGAGCTGGTGGCCCCCCCGTGCTGCAGCACAGTGACGGCTCTCTCCCCAGTACGGAAACCGCACACTCGTCGAGATCTCAATACCAAACACCGCCTGGCTCAGCCGCCGTGGCTGCACCTGTTTGCCTCACTGTCACTGACAGCCAAATTAAGGGTTTTGACCTAAAGACTGTTGCATTCCAAAGTCCCAGGAGGATGTGCCAAACTGATTAGAGACGAGGATTTCAGCTTCCTGGGAGTGAGGAGAAGACAGTTCGAGACCATATTAAAGAGAGGGTGGGTTTTTTTTTTTAAAGTTTATTTATTGATTAGAGAGAGAGAGAGAGGGAGGGAGAGAAACATCGACTTGCCGCTCTACCCATCTATGCACCCACGGATGGACTCCTGCATGTGCCCTGATTGGGATCGGACCTGAAACCCTGGCACTCTGGGATGACACTTCAACCAATCAGGCCACCTGGCCAGGGTGAGAGGGTGGGTTTTGAGGGCCTGGTGGAGCTCTGGGAGAAATGTAAATCAGCCTGAAGAGTGATCAGCAGGAGACCAGTTAGCTGTAGCAATGAGAATATGGGCCTCACAGCTCCAGAGGCTAAAGGACATGGAGACAAAACTAGAAGCACAGGTTAGTCTGTGGAGAAGAAAAATAGTAACCCTCCGAGTTAAGTGAGGAGAAGACGGACAGATCTCACTAAAGATATGCTGCCCACAGTCCTTGGTGACTTGGCTCTCAGGGCTTCCTCCGGAGCACTGTCTACATGCTGAACTATCCCACTCACTCACTGGTTCACTTATGTGTGACCACCTCTCTCCCGAACGCCACTCGTGTAGGGCCCATCTCCAGTGCCGGATGGGGCTTGGTGCCCAGGAGGCTTTGGTGGCAATTTTGGTGATGAACAAATGGCAGCATTGTGAAAAGGAAAGGGTACAAGCAAAAGAGTCTAAACACCTGACTTGGCCTTGATTCCTTTTCCTTGGCTAGCTCAGTTTCTTCCTCTGTAAAATGGGAAGGTGCTGAGCTGGACACTCTTTAAGATACGTCCTAATGCTAACACACGTTGGTTCCAGGTGCAGAAAGGGCCTTTCTTTTTTTTTTTTTTTTTTTTTAATGTTTTTAATTGATTTTAGAGGGACAGAAAAGGAGAGGGAGAGAGAGAGGGATACATTAATCGGCTGCCTCCTGCATCACTCTGGTCAGGGATCGAGCCCGCAACCTGGGCATGTGCCCTGACCTTCCAGTGCACAGGAGGACACCCAACCGACGGAGCCACACCAGCCACGGCGAAAGGGCCTTTCTGTACGAGGTCTCCCACAGTCCCTCACAGAGAAATGTGTACCAATGAACAGCCCTCGGTGCAGAGTTGGGAACAGAGCACGAACTCATGTGGGAATGACACTTATTGCCTGGAATATGGGGTAAGGTCCTAGACCCTCTGTGACTGTTTTCTCATTCACAAAATGGGGGAGATACTTCCTACCTCACAGGGCTATGTGGGATCAACAGATGAGTCAGGTCAAGTGCCTAGCTCAGGGCTTGACTCCTAGAGAAGCTAAAATATGTCAGTCTTCTACCCCGAATAATGGCAGTTCTCTTACAGGGATTTAGTTTAAGCAGCCCTGTTTCAGGGCATGTGACACACACCACCTGCCCAGGACACATGTTAGGTCAGTGGAGTCCAGACCATAACTCAGCCCTGGCCGGTTTGGCTCAGTGGTTAGAGAATCTGCCCGTGGACCAAAGGATCACGGGTTTGATTCCCAGTCAAGGGCATGTACCTGGGTTGCAGGTTAGATCCTTGGCCCTGGTTGGGGTCATGCAGGAGGCAATGGATTGATGTGTCTCTCTCGCATCAATGTCTCTGTCTCTCTCTCTTCCCCTCCCTCCCTTCCACTCTCTCTAGAAGTCAATGGAGAAACACCCTTGGGTGAGGATTTTATATATATATAAACATGAGCATGTTTACAGACCATGACTCTGAGAAAGGAGAAAAGGGACCACCACCAGAGCTGCCTTCTGCAGAGTCCCTACTGTGGGCTGGGACACAGCAGCACAGGACACCTGTGGTTGAAGGCTGGATTGGCATAGTGACCCTATTCAGAGGCTCCTTAGCCTCCCCTCACAGGAAGGGGACGTGACTTGTCCAAGGCCACAATGCTGGGAAGAGCCAGGGCTGTACCTGGAGTCAGTGCTGTCTGACCCCACGGCCCAGGCAGGCTCTTCCCACCACCCACAGCAACCCGCGCATGCTCAGTGGCCCAGACACTTCTTTCTCTAGGTCTCCAGGGAATTCAGGACAGCGATACTTTCCCACACAGAAACGTCCTTTTGCACATGATGCAGCCACAGCCCACGGAGCCCAGTCTCTCGATCAGGTAGTGCCTGGGGACTCCAAAGAGGCCCAGTGCGGCACAGTGCTCCACCATGGGAAAGCAGGTGAGCCCGTTGCCCCCTGTAAACTGAGGATATCACTTACTTCACACTGAAGGTTTGAAAGGATACACTGTTTGTCAAGGGGCTGATACTGAGCAGCACACACCAGGTGCTCAGGGGAGGATACTGTTGTAATAGCTCTTTCAGAGGCCCCTTGAGAGCTGGGTGCTGCATCTTATCAGAACCTCCTGCACTTGTTACTCAACAAATGCCTGTGACTGGGGTGGGATGGCTCCCACGGAAGTCCACGGGGAAGAGGTGATGTACAAGGGAGCCCCAGGGAGGTGCAGGCACTGGCTCGGTGGGCAAGCAGAGGTAGGTGGGCATGAGCAGAGGAGCGGGGCAGCACAACGAGGAGCTGGTGTGCCTGGAGTTCGAGGGGCACATCCTGGATGGGGTGAGTGAGAGTGATGTGATTCTCTCCTTTCTTATTTGGGGGCAGCTTCCCTGAGAGCCAGAGACCTGAGAAGTGGGGGACGCTGGACCCTCAGAATACACAACCACTGAGAAAGGTGGAGAAAACACTCAGCACGTGTTGGCAGCCTGCCCGTTACACACCCGGCCTGAACGGAGCCTCCTGCGTCCGAGGAGCAAACGTCACTCACAGGGAAACGCACTGAAGGGGCTGCATTTGCTCCGAGCTTCATCCTCAAATCCTCCCACACAGGCCAGGCTACACCAGCAGCCACCATGTCACTCCCCTTCCCTCGGCTCCCAAGCCTGCAGATCCAAGTGGAGCGTGCACTTGGAGAGAAGTCCTCAAAGGTGTGACCCTGTGCATCTCACCAACCACAGACACCCTGCCTTCCCGTAACTCAGAGCCAGTCACAGTTCTCCAGACGGGTCTGTGAGTCCCCTGCCTCTGCATGTGCTGTGCCCTCTGCCAGGAAGTCTTCCCACCCCTGCTTTCTCAGGATGTGAAGTCCCCTCTCATCTGTCAAGGATGCACTGGGGACAGTTGCCCTTGGACAGACGTTCTGCCCTCTCCCTGCCTCGGGCCCCTGCTCTGGGTCCCACAGCCCCTGTGCTCACCCCCACCACAGCACTGCCTGGCTCCTGTCGGCTCCCTCACTGCACGGCGGCCTCCTCGAGGGTCTGGGCAGTGGCTGATTTGTCTCTGCACCTCCAGTTCCTAGCACAGTGCCTGGGTCAGCGCAGGCCCTCTGATGCTGCTGAATGAATTATTCACTGCAGATAAGGCAACAGGAACACTTCTGAGAAAGAGGCCAACGGGTTGGAGAGCAAGACAGACTGATGGAGGGTGTGAGGACAGGGTTAGCGGGAGGGAGGGAGGAGGGAAAAGGGAGAGCGTAGTGTGCACGCAGGGAGGGAGGCAGCGGCCGGAGCGCCGGCTAATTAGACCACATGTGCAGAGCGGCATCTGGCTCAAAGCGCAGCAGTTTACACGGCTCCTGGAGTTGTCGTGGAGACAACCACATGACCAGCCTGGAGCTGAGACTCAGGGGCAGCAATCCAGATGCACTCCTAACATATTCTGACAGAGAGCAGATGGGCAGCTATTTGCAGGGCCAAAAAATGCCAACTCCGCTCCCCTCCAGACCCGCGTGCCCTCACTGATCATTTTCATCTTGTAAAGTCATTCTTATCTGCCCTGGAACCACCAGTTCCTCCCGTGTAGGAATCAGTGTGAAAGCTGCTATTTTTGTAGTTCCCCGACCATCACAACTTCTGGCCTGCTCCTGTGGGTGAGGAAATGTCACCAGCTCTAATGAAGGGGTCCTCGACGCTGCACTCCATGGCTGCAAGGCTCCACCCCCACCCCCATCTCTTCTTCCATTAAAAGTGTCTAAATTCCTCACTCCTCAGGCCATACTCAACAGACCCAGGCTCCAGAACAACGCCGCGCGAGTGTGGGAAGGGCACCGGCTTTGGTGGCTGAGCTCTTGGTCTGCCGGGCACTCGCCTTGGTCATGCATTGTCCTCTCTAAGCTCAGTTTACTTCTCTGTAAAATGGGCTTTGTAACATCTACTTTCACAGGAGTATTATAAGCATTAAGTTAGATAATTATGGAAGAGCCCTGGAAATTATAAAACCATGTACAATTTTTTTTTACTGGGATAAAAGTTCTTATAAACCTCAAAAATGTTGAGCAGAAAGCTCCTAGAAGCTGAGTGGGAGAGAGATGACAAGGTCTTCGGCTCTGTAGGAGACTGTACTTTGACCCACATGTGTGCAAGTGTCTCTCATTAATGCCTCTGGTGAAGTATAAAAACATCCAGTGTCGGAGAATTGAGCTGGGTTTGAATTCTGGCTCTGACCCTGCCAGCAGTGTGATCTTGAGTAAGTAACTTAAAACTCTCTACAGCCTCAGTTTCTTCATCTATAAAATGGGAGTAATCACCCTTACCACCTATGAGCTAATTCCGATGGTGAGAATTAACTGGGACATATGTGTAAATTGCCTAGCACATAGTAAGCACTCAATAAACGTTAGTTCCACTTCCCTTCTCCCTGATCACTTAACTGAATCACATAAGACCGAGGCTGAGAAAGAGTAAAACAGCATGGGTTCCAGTAGAGTGGGCTGGGATCCCACTTACTGGCTGTGTGGCCTTGGGGAAGGACTCCTCTGTTCTGAGCCTCAGCTTCCTCTTCTGGAAAAGGAGGAGAAGAGGGCCGACTGCCACGTTGTGTGGTTTGAAGGAAACAATGGACATAAAGCAGTCAGCATCCACAAGTGGTCGTCATTATGATCTTCCTCACCTTCACTGAGGGATCTTCAACCCTCTGGGGGAAAACTCCGTTTATGCGGGTCTAGCCTGAGCCTGCGATGCCACACTGTCTCAAGAGAAATGAGTTTCACTTTTGATGTCTGGGAAGTAAAGTGAAGCGAGGACCCTGGCCAGCGGGACGCACTGCTCCGGGTGCACAGGACAGCGTGGCCCAGGCCCCAGGCCCCAGGCCCCAGGCCCACTGCCTGAGCGGCAGGCAGGGCAGGGCAGGCTGGTCCAGGTGCAGGGAGGCTTATTTATAAAGCACGGCGGGGTTCCCGCTGCCGCTAGCCTGCCTGCCATCGCAGGTGTGGGGAAGGCCCGGCTACAAATACTGCTAACGTGCGTTTGATGTCGCCCAGCAGAGACTAATGATTGTTTTAAGTAAATATTAATTATAGGAGTTGCCGAGATAGAGTGCTGGAGTGGCACAAATATTCCTACTTCTACCTATGTAGGCGAAGTGACCATTTGGAAAGAAAAATTCTTACGTTTCCACCAGGGAGTTATTTAATGGCTGGCGGACTCTAAATATTTTGGGATTCTTGGTTAAAATATTTCGGAAGTGTCTTTATACGCGAGATGTAGGGGTTTCCTCCTTTGAGAGATGATGATCTCCATAACAAGAGCTGATTCAGTTCTGCCGAGCCCTTTGCCACGGAAACTGTCACAGCGGTGTACGGACAGAAGCCAGATTCTCAGTTCCCTTACCTGCACGGAAAGCTATTTTCTGGTCATTCTGAGCAGTGGTTCCCACCTCTCCTACCCCAGGGAGACTCGCCTAGGGAGGTTCTCTTTAGTGGAGATTCTTGGGCCATGGCTCAGACCTTTACAAAGCTGCCCAGACGATTCTACTGCCTTTGGGTGGGAGGGTGGCGGTGGTGGTGTTGGTATAGTAGTGACAACAGTAACAGACACTTACATGTGCTGACCGAGTGCCAGGCACCTTTCTGTTTCACACATATGCACTCATTAAAACCTCAGAACAACCCCACGAGGTAGATACTACTGCTGTCTCCGTTTTACAAGTGGCACAGAAATGGGAGGCAGCTTCTCTAGGTCCACACAGCAGAAACTGACCCAGGTGGTCTTGTTCAGTCTGTGCCTGACCTAGAGTCTCTTCTTTATCCCTGTGTCCCCAGTGCCCAGGGCAGAACCTTCAGGGGTAGGATGATGGATATGTTCATCAAACTGTTAGGTGCTTTTTCAAAGGCTGTTATCTCACAGCACCCCAAGAAAGCTGGAGGGGGATCATACCTTCCGATGAAGGGACTGAGAGTGGGACAGTGTGTTCAGCAGCTTACGGCCACTTCAACAGTGAGTGGTGGGACTGTGATTTAAGGCCAAGCCTGGCTCACTCCTGCTGTAGCCTAGTGAGCAAACTCCTGCTCCACAGATGGATGTGGAGATTAAATGGACACGAGACCCCTTATAAAGGAAACTGCTTTCCAAATCCTTCTGATAGACTGCCTCTGTTTCTCCCAAAGTGGTTAGCTTAAAGACAAGGGCCCTCAATGAACATTTGTTGACTGAATGTAAACACATGAATGGAGACTATGACCTCATGTGGTTCTTGGAGAAGAGCAGGTTTTCAGACGGGTCTTTATGCCCTGGGCTCTATCACCGGGACATGTGGACAAGAACCGTCCTACATGAGGCCAAGGCGTGCACTAGTCAGGGCCCCAGATTTTGACTTTCTGGAACCTGGATTCATGACCTCTTAGACCCCAATCTCTGTGCCCAAGTCCCTACTGTGGTAGACAATGCCGACAGAGGAGGTGGGACTGCATCTACCCAGCAGGACTTGGGATGAACTAAGCCCAGGTAACCAAACCCAACCTGACCTTGCTCTGTACAAATCCACTGAGAAAACCCCCACCTCTCTTGTTATGGTCACATTATTAGGTCTTCCAAAAGCTTGGAAGACAGTCCAGTTCCCAAGAAATGGCAAGCCCCTCCCAACACTGTGGCTGGCAGGGGTCTTATGCCTGGGAATATCGAATCACCATGACTGTCACTCTTTCCTTCCTCATAGCAACAGTAAAATGAGATGCAGTGATAGGTGGAGATACGTGATAAAGCAAGCACAGTAAAATGTTAATGCACAATGTAGACAGTAGGTGTGCGGGTGTTTACTGTAAATTTCTGTCAACTTTTCTGCATATTTGAAAATGTTGGTAACAAAGTGTTGGGGGAATCCACAAGGGGACATGCTATACTGGACATGAGGGGGCGAGGGTGCTGGCGGGAACGTGTTACTCTACCATCGACTCGTCTTGGGGGGCATCAGACATGACATCATGCTATCCAAGTTACTGCCGATCTAGTGACAGGGAGGTATTAAAAGTGAGTTATACAACAAAAGGAAGACAAACAATCCAATTAAAAATGGGCAGAGGACATGAATAGACACTTCTCCAAACAGGACATACAAATGGCCAAGAGACATATGAAAAAATGCTCAACGTTACTAGTCATCAGAGAGATGCAAATTAAAACAACTATGAGGTATCACCTCACACCTGTCAGAATGGCTGCCATCAACAAATCATCAAACAATAAGTGCTGGTAAGGGTGTGGAGAAAAGGGGACTCTAGTGCACTGCTGGTGGGAATGCAGACTGGTGCAGCCACTATGGAAAACACTATGGTGTTACCTCAAAAAGTTAAAAATTGAACTGCCATTTGATCCAGTGATCCCACTCCTAGGAATATACCCTAAGAAACCTGAAACACCAATCAGAAAGACTATATGTACCCCCATGTTCATAGCAGCTCTGTTTACAAAAGCTAAGATCTGGAAACAGCCCAAGTGTCCATCAGTAGATGAGTGGATACAAAAGCTGTGGTACATTTACACAATAGAGTACTATGCAGCTTAAGAAAGATCTCTTATCCTTTGAGACGACATGGAGGGACCTCAAGAGTATTATCCTAAGCGAAACAAGCCAAGCAGAGAAAGACAAATATCACACGATCTCACTTATTTGTGGAATATAATGAACAAAACAAGCTGATGAACAAAATAGACCCAGAGACATAGAAGTAGGGTACAGACTGACAAACCTCAGAAGAGGAGGGACGGGGTGGGGGTGGGGGGCGGGAAGAGATAAACCACAGAACTTATATGCATGTATGCTTAACCAATGAACATAGACAACAATGCTGGGGGGTGGGGGGTGTCTAGTGGAGAAAAAGGAGAAACATCTGTAACAAAACAAAACAAACAAACAAACAAACAAATAAAAAGCTGTTTGAGGTCTGTTTCTCCACAACCTAGTAATGGTGGGTGTAATAAATAGAAATTACTTTGACCAATCCAAGAGGTTGTTCGATTTATACTCCTTTGAGTATAAATTTAACGTCATTTCAGGTTTCAGTGGGACATTTTTATGTCCCACGCACATGGACAAACAAATAAATGTGACATGTAAGTGAGGCACTTTTCTTCTTACAGACCCAGAAGGAAAGCTCTGGAAGGTCACGCGACTTGCCCCAGACCTCACAAGTAGGTGGTGTGGGGTCCACATCTAGGCACATCCGAGTCTGCAGTCTGGGTTCTTTCCCCTGTCACCTGCCACCTTTCAAAACGTTGCTAACATCATCAAACCTCTTTTGTTCTGATGAGAGGAGCTACATGGAAAACTGACATCCCAAGATCACTTCCAGTTTCATTCCAGCCATTCTTATGAAAACCCTGGCCCCTCATCAGACGGAGTCCCAGACACCAACAAACAATTCTCTTCGTTTGGAAAACCTTTCAGCTTCTAAGGTGGCTTCCCAATCTTTACCTCATTTAATCCTCACAAGACCCTGGAAGATCATTCTGGAATTCCTGTAGTTAGCAGCCCCTTTGACCTGTGCCAGGCTGTCTGTTCAGCCCTGCACTTCTCTCTGCCCCGGGCTAGTGGGGGTGGTTAGTTTGGCAGAAAGAAAAGAGAAGCTGCCCAAAGAGCATTTGAATGACAGGGCTTTGAATGGACAGTTTCAGGCCTTTCACTGCCCACTTGGCCTGCCTGTCCATCCAGGACCCCAGAGGTCTCCCCTCCAAAGACCAAAAGGGCTCTGTGGAGGTGCTCCAGGAGCCTGTCCCCAAGGACCAAAGGGCTCTGTGGAGGTGCTCCAGGAGCCTCTCCCCAAGGACCAAAGGGCTCTGTGGAGGTGCTCCAGGAGCCTCTCCCCAAGGACCAAAGGGCTCTGTGGAGGTGCTCCAGGAGCCTCTCCCCAAGGACCAAAGGGCTCTGTGGAGGTGCTCCAGGAGCCTCTCCCCAAGGACCAAAGGGCTCTGTCATGGTGCTCCAGGAGCCTCTCCCCAAGGACCAAAGGGCTCTGTGGAGGTGCTCCAGGAGCCTCTCCCTAAGGACCAAAGGGCTCTCCGGTGGTGCTCCAGGAGCCTCTCCCCAAGGACCAAAGGGCTCTGTGGAGGTGCTCCAGGAGCCTCTCCCCAAGGACCAAAGGGCTCTCCGGTGGTGCTCCAGGAGCCTCTCCCCAAGGACCAAAGGGCTCTCCGGTGGTGCTCCAGGAGCCTCTCCCCAAGGACCAAAGGGCTCTGTGGAGGTGCTCCAGGAGCCTCTCCCCAAGGACCAAAGGGCTCTGTGGAGGTGCTCCAGGAGCCTCTCCCCAAGGACCAAAGGGCTCTGTGGTGGTGCTCCAGGAGCCTCTCCCCAAGGACCAAAGGGCTCTGTGGTGGTGCTCCAGGGGCCTCTCCCCAAGGACCAAAGGGCTCTCCGGTGGTGCTCCAGGAGCCTCTCCCCAAGGACCAAAGGGCTCTGTGGAGGTGCTCCAGGAGCCTCTCCCCAAGGACCAAAGGGCTCTGTGGTGGTGCTCCAGGAGCCTCTCCCCAAGGACCAAAGGGCTCTCCGGTGGTGCTCCAGGAGCCTCTCCCCAAGGACCAAAGGGCTCTGTGGAGGTGCTCCAGGAGCCTCTCCCCAAGGACCAAAGGGCTCTGTGGTGGTGCTCCAGGAGCCTCTCGCTTCTTGCTTTCTTAAGAAGACAACCGCAGAGTGATTTGTGGTTCTGGCCAGGGTGACTGTCAGAAACCACTCCAAGAAGCCCTGGAAGGAGCTTTTATTTAGTATGATGAATGGGGAAGGCAAATGTCAGTAGAATTCATTTTACTAGTAATATATATCCTCTGGTGTCAGGATAGATTTACCCCCCCCCCCCTCAAAAGAGCTGGTAATCTGAGGTACTTATGAACAAAGTTACTTTGAAGAGAAACACAAGATAACAGATTTTTCTGCTGCGGGGCTACCTTCTAAATATTCTTACCCCTGATCCCTCTCTCTGACCCTGTGTGGCTGCCCTGGTTGGTTCCCAGGCCTCCTCATCTCCTCCCTGGGCCTGGCTCTCTCTCCACTCAATCCTGTTGTCACGCCACCCCTGAGGGATATTCCTAAAGGGCCCCTCAGACCATCTGATCACCTTACGCCCGCTTACAGCGCTGCTCCTCGCTGCCTTTGGGAGGGCTCCAAGGCTCTTCTTAGTCGGCATGTAAGCCTCCCAAAGGCCCCTCAACCATAGCTCCTGAGACCTCCCCTGTAAACCAAGTCTCAATCTTTGCAAACTGCCAGTAGCTTCTCTAACACATTATTTCAGACCCCGCTGCTTTTCCCTTTGCCTGGAATGTCCATCCCTTGCTTCTTCATCAAGCTAACTCCTACTCATCTTACAAGGCCAAGGTCAGGTGTCACGGCCTCCCTGTGCCCTTGACTGTCCCTCTGTAGGTCTCCCTCTGGGCTCCCCCAAGCCTACCTCGATCACATTACATACAGTTCCGTGCTTCCCTGCCAACCTCCCCCTTGAGATATGAGCTCTTTATGGGTAGGAAGTGAACTGTCTTATGGTCCACAGTACCCTTACTGAGCACACAAGTGGCACTGAATATCTGGGGTGTTGAATGAATGAGTGAATGAACAAATGAATGAATGAAATGTCTACAATCATGTATGGAAGTGAGTCCCATGAAATGAAGCTGCTTTCTGAAAAGTCAAAGAACACTGAGATAGTTCAAAACAGACCTATCTCAGAATCCTTCCTGAAGCAGACGGCGTCACAGCGAGGCTGTAATTATAGACACACGCACACACGTACACGCACACATTGTTTAAAAAATTCATAGAATGTACTTGACGCTGATTTTTTTTCTTATTGGAAACCTGTTACAATCTTGCCCACTGTCAGTCTTAAACGTCACTTTTCAGGAAGATGGCCGCTGCCAGGAGACATGCATTTCAAATGCAATCACAGCTCATGCAGAAAAGTGCCTCTTTTGCATCTCCAAACTGGAGGGAATTCAGGGAAGGGAAAGCGAGGTCATTCCAATCTTCAGAGGCTGATTCAGGAGGAGAAATTATGAGGTGAAAATATGCATGATCAAACAGCAGCTATTAGTTGGTGGAGATGGCAGGATGGCAACTACCTAGAAACCCATCAGAACACTGAGGAGGCACAGAAAGAAGTGGAAACAGGGACGAGGGGGTGGGAGAAAGCCCAAACAGGAAAGAAGACACATTACTGACTGCCTACCTGTGCCAGGTACTGTGCAAGCTGGCATCAGTCGTTCAGCCTCTGTCCACTAGCTATCATGATTCTTATTTTAAAGGTGAAGAGACTGAGGTTCTGAGAGATTAAGAAACCCAAATAAGGAAGTGGTAGGGTCAGGGTCTACCTGCCAACCTGCCACCTGTTAGCAACTAAGAGGTTTGCAGTTGGCATCGCTGTCCCTGCTATTTATCAGAGCTGGGATGATCAGGGACGGCTTCCTGGAGGGAGAACACTTGAGCTGAATCTGATTATGCTTCTCTGTGCCTGCTCAGAGCAGACCTCTGTCCTCGGGTCTGTGAAGTACCTGTCCTCACACCCGTGAGCCAGGCGATCTTGGCCCAGCACGAACCCAGCTGCCTCCCTTAGGAAATGGAGCTGATGGTGCCAACCTCATGGGATGCTGTGAGGACTGAAGACACTGGCACATGGTAGGGACTCACTAAATACATTTTTTTTCTTTTTTTAACACAAACATTCTACACACTGTCAATCATTCCCTTGGCCTGGCAAATGTGTCCTCATCCGTTAGGACTCAACTCAAAGGACTGCCTTCAGGAAGCCTTTCCCAGATTTGCAAGGAAGGGTAGTCCTTGTCTTTCATGAATTCAGCCACTGGTTGCTGAAAGCCTACTGGGGATCAGCCCCTGGGTGCTGTGGTCAGCTACCTAAGAGTGCTCAAACAATCTCACAGGTGTAATTAGCACCTGGGATGATGGCTTTGCAGGAGCGGATCCTGCTGCTGGCTGCGCATACAACGGCGCCAAGACCCAGTCTGGTCGGTGACAGCAGAACATGCTCCTGGGGAAGTGACATGTGAGCTGGGAGAGGAAGAGAAGCAGGAGGCCCCCAGGCCTTGTTGGGACAGAAGAGTGCAAAGGGAATAAGAGGAGGCCAGAGTGGCTGGAACACAGAGAGCAAAGTGGGAGGGTATGAGGAAGGCTGGAGAGGAAGGCTGGGCACAGATCATGCAGGCCCGTGTAGGCCAAGTTGTCCTAAAGAAATGGGGAAGCCCTAGAGGTGGGGGAGGGGTGAACATTTGCACTTTGGAAGGATTTTTCTGATATTTGTGAGGCCAGCGGTCTACCCAGGAGGCACAGTGGCAGCAGGGTGCCCACCAAGGCAGGCGCCTAGGAATCCAGGAGAGAAATGACAGCAGCTGAGAGGGGCAGGAATAAGAGGGAGGCAGTCAAGAGCCGTTTTAGGAGGGAGGGTTGATGTGGACTGCCATGGTGTGGAGCTGGCAGACTGGCCATCCACCCTCCCAGCTGAGAACCCTGGAGACGCAGGTGGGACCAGGTGGGATTCAGTCCCCCATGCCCTCTCCTCCCTCAGTGTCCAGAAGAGGCCCCGAGCAGGGGAGATGCTTTGTTCACCACTGAATCCCCACCCCCGAGAGCAGGGCCTGGCACACAGAGGTGCTCCAGAGACGCTGGTGGACGGACGGATGGGGAGCTGCTCAGCGCTTCCACAGGGCTGCCTGATGTCAACACGGCAGCCTCCGAGAACTCAGGAAGCCAGTTCCAAGCAGAGCAAAGCCCGGCCTTGCATGCCTGCCTCTGTGGGCAGAATCTCTCCTGGAAAGCACACTCAGTGTCTGCCAGTCTGCCCTGTGCTCCACCCGTCATGGAGGAGGCCTTCGGTTGTCTGATGTTGCATTCTGGACGGTTTCCGAGGCAGCGTATGTTCTAGGGCGGCTCGGACTCCGGACTGAGAATCCCACCTCTGCCTATCACTCTTACGTGACTGGGGGAAAGGTTTTAGCTCCCAAGCCTTAGTTTGTCGTTGGTAAAATGGGCATACTGCAACCTACCTCACAGAGATGCCATGAGGAGCAGCCAGATTTTATTTTAAGATCCCGACTTGGGGCCAGACACGCAGTAAAGATCAGTGGTTGGCAGCTGTTACTATTGTCCTGATTTGAGACACATCTTTGTTTACAAAACTAAAAGATCCACTCAGTCCCCTAGGACTACATAGCACACTTGTGTCTCCCAGTAACCGTGGTCAATCCTATATAAGCTATATAGTATTACTTTTACTCATTTTAAACTTTGTCTAAATCTGGCCAGAGTGACTTGATTTGTTGAGTTGGCAGCTCTGGTCTTTGGGAAGCCTGTGTGCCTGTCCTAAAAGTTTCTCGTTCAGAATCCAGAGAGCCCGTGCCAGGAAACTTCCCTGTCATTCAGTCAGCCTCCAGCTCGCAAGCCATGTAGCGAGGGCAGGCAGCTCTGCACAGGTGGGTCTGAGTTTGAATCCCACCCTTGCTGCTAAGCGGCTGGGCAGCCCAGAGCAAATCTCTCATGTGGGGCCAAGGGCTGGGGTGAGGACTTGCCCCTCCAGTGCCAGTGTCTGCCCCCTCAGCACCCACACAGATGCACGCAGGTGCGCTCCGGCCTGCTCTCGGACACTATTCCTCCCTGCGGTAAATCTTTTGGTGGTTGTCTGGCTTTCAGGGTGGCCGTCCCTCCGTGTGACAAAACTAATTGAGAACCTACTATGTACTGGGTGCCACACTAGGTACGGGGAGGGTACAGTGGACAGGAAGTCCAGAGTTTTCACCCTGACTTGAGGGCCTCCCGCTGTGGCTCCTGCCTACCCTTCCTGACTCGCTACCCCTCGCCCCCAGCCTTAACTAAGAGCTTGCGGGTCTGGGAATGCCCACGGCGTGCTCTCACCCGAGCCTTCGCTCAGGTTCCTTCTGCGTGGTTGGGCCTTGCTCACATCATCTACAGGCCTGACTGGGACTCTTGCCCGCTCCTGGCCTCACAGCTTACCTCCACCCTGGGCAGGAGTAGGGGGTACACTGCCCATAGGGGCTGGCAGACCTGGTTCCACTCAGCTCAATACACTGCTCTGCCCCATATCTCCTCTCCTGTAACACAGAGGTAGTAATATCTGCCTCCAAGTTTTATTCGAGGATTACAGCAGACCCATGGTAGGCATGGGGTAAATGGTAGCCACTGTAACTGTCTACGCCATTTCTTGCCTGTCACTCTCACTAGCTTGGAGCTCCCTGAGGGCGGGAGCTGTGCCTCTGCCATCTAGGGATCCCCGTGTGAAGGCAGAGCCCTGCGTGCCTGCCATGAGCAGTGTGAAGTCTGGTGCTGAAGGAGTTAAAGTCTGTTTGTGCTTATAAACAAGCCCCGTTTCAGCTCAGCACTATCGCTGGTGTGAGTCACAAGGCTTAGCAGGTGTGGGCAATAATTAAAGGCTTCAGCAATCTACCTGGGCAAGGTATTTTTGCCTCTTATTCCAAAGAGGAAAGTCTCTCTATGGAGAGCAGAGGAGCTCATTAATGAGACTAATTAGGTGTAAAGGGGGTAGAGGCTGGCATCAGCTGCAGCTTGGAGGAGCTAATCATTAAGCTCTGTAATCTCCTCCACTGAACACAAGCAGATCAGGCTTAGGGGCTGCGAGCAGGGCTCCCACACCTGAGTACCTGACCACAGGCTTTGGAGAGGCTGAAAGGCCTACCTCTCCCCCTGCCACGCTCCGCCAGGAGATGCAACACACATATACAACACACACACACACACACGCACGCACACACGCACGCAGCATGGGGTCAGCTTCCAGGGAAAGGAGCCAGACCATCCAAGAAGATGCTTTTCTCTTCGTGTTCACTCACCTTTGAGGAGCATGTGCTGGGAAGCTGTGCACTGGGTTTACAATGAGCTTTCCTGGATAGAAGGAATGGATCAAAGAATATCCTTCTTGGCCTCCACATGTGGAAGAGAAAACTCTCCTGCCTAGAATTCCAGATTTTCTGGCCACCACTAATGTTTAGTCAGCACAGGGTAGATTTCTCTTTCTGTGTCCACCTCCTTCCTGGCCTGTGAGCTCAGTGACCCTCAGCGGGGGGAGACTCCCCGTGATTTCCAGTGGCTGGCATCCCGAGGTGCCGCTGATACACTGGATGCGTGGCGGGATGGATGGGGAGAGGGTGGGGCCACGAGAACGGATGCACAGATTCTGGCACTGCCACCTTCTCGGCTCTGGGTCTTTGGTCAAGTTACAACCAAGCCCAAGTTCCTCATCTGTAAAAGGAGCCCAAGATGCTCATGGGTGCAGGAGCACTTTCAAAAGTACAAACCATTTATAAAAGTGGTTCACTTACAATCACCGTGTGTTTACAATTTCAGTAAAAGGAGAGAGGCTGATCGTGAGGGAATGGGAAATACTTCCGATAAAGTCCCCACACTGGATTTGAGTTAGCCAAAGGGCAGGGCATCCTTGGGCAAGGCCACGGGAGAAACGCCTAGAAACTGGGCTTTCAGATGCCGGCACTGGGGAGGGTCTGTCCCGTTTATAGAGCTCACTCATCACGGCTTTGGGCTCTGCTGCCAGCCAGCCTGGGATCCTTTCCATCTCAGCAACATGTCCTTGGAGACTCCTGGGAGGCAGGAAGGAAGAGCGTGGCTCCTTGTCTCCCCCAGGAGACCCACTCCACAGAGCAGCCCCCTGTCACCTTCTATACCTGCAGCCACGTCCAGCAGGAACTCTCAGAGCATCGGCACCAGGCCACATGTCCAGCTAACAAACCTGGAGGGTCAGGTTGCTGGTAACGTCCTTCTTGTCCTTCGAGCCTCAGCTTTGACATGAGCGCCATGGTGAAGCTTTCCCCGATAGTCCCTCCCCCACGCCCAACCTTCTGTGGTCCCTCCATCATCTGGGCACTCCCATCAGCTAAGGGCTAGGCATGTGACCCAGATGTGGCCAAGCATTCTCCTCTGAGAGTTGATGCACAGACCCTGGAGGGGCAGGGCCTCACTTCAAGCTCTAAGGACCACACAGGCCCTTATGGCTCTATCACTAAGCAAAAGAATGTTTGAAAATAAAAACTAACAGGCAAAGCAAAGCAAAGCCCAACAGTGGCCAAGGAGAGACCAAACACTAACAGTTGAGCTCCTGAATCCAGCCATGCCTGTAGCAAGGGAGGCCTTGGACTTCTCAGTTACATAAGCCAAGAAATTCTCCCTCCTGCCTTTTTTGCCCAAGTTGGGCTTCTGCCATCCACAACCAAGAGAGGCCAAACCAAGGTTTAGCCAAGTCCACGGCCATGTCAGTCAGCTGCAGGTTTTCCCCCTCCAATATTATTGCTGCTGTCCTAACTTAACAGTCTCCATACTCACCCCCCACCCTCCTGTCCTTTAGTTATGAGCCAAAGTCACAACTCTTGACCGGAGGCACACACAGACGTGGCGGGACCCAGCTGTGCTCAGACCGTGCCTGTGGCCCAGATGGCTCTCCTGGACGCAGCTGTCCATGGACACTTTCCGGCCCCCACGTGCTCCTTATAAAGACCCCTATTTGTTTCTTAAAGGTTTTTTTCTGACATCTCTTAGAATGTTTTCCACCATCTTTTGGGTCTGAACAACAAAAATCACAAAAATATGAATATACACAATGCCCTAAAATCCAATAGCTTTGAAATGATTAGATAGAAAGGGTAGGGGAACTGAGGTCGGCTCCCACGAAGCAGCGCGAGCACGCTGACGGGTGCTGACACGCACGGCACTTGTTTCGCGTACGTATGACAACCCCTTTTACAGACGAAGACGCCGAAGAGCAGAGAGGCTCAAGCAAGCTGCTTTCTGTCACAGCTTGGCCAGTGCCTACTCCTTCCCCTTCAAGGCCCAGCGTAAGTGTTGTCTCCCATGTGATCTGAAACCTTCCTGGAATCTCCGGCAAAGCCCCACAGCCCTCCATCCCGTCACCACAGGGTGTCCGCCTGCTGGTTACAGGTGGGCCTCTGCCATCAGAGAGACCTCAAGGCAGAGACTGGTTTGTATGCATCCCCACACCCTGTCCACCAGCACAGGGCTTGGCCCAGGGCAGGGTCGCAATAGATATTTGCTGGAGTAAATGGACGGGGGACAGAGTCATGATGTGAACCCCTGCCTTTTCAACTGTGAGCGAGACAGAGCTTCGCCCCCCACAGCTGCCTCCGTGCCTGCCAGCACCTCCAAGCCTCCCTCTTATCCTCCCTGGAGGGAGGCAGGCTGGGTAGTAGAAGCGGTTACAAGACCACAGGGAGCACGGACAGTGGTAATAAATATGTAAAACCCAGAATTCATCACATCCAGCTAATTCCAAATGCAAAAGACACCACACCCTCTGAGACAGACCCCAACAAAAGAGTCTGGTTTATAGCAGACAATTTGAAGAGTGGATCAGAAGTGTTCCGTCTGACTCAAGAAAGCATTCTCTTCTTGACAGGCAAGATCTCCACAAGGCTCACCGTCCTTGACTAATTCTGTGGCCGTGGGATCATTCCCCACCCCACTTCAGCTTTAGTTCTGTAAGAGACCCTCCCTGTGGTCCCTGAGAGGTCTCACAATCCGATAGCACTGGACTAGAGAGAGACCCTCTGGACAGGAACCCCAACGTCTGTAAAGCCCAGGATGTTCCTCTCTTAAAGAGACAGTGTTACAGCAAGATGTCAACATTACACAAAGTAAACTCTGTCCTCTGGGGGGAAAATGCTCCATAAACCAGAAATACAGTGAGTATCCCTCATGCCGCGCGCTTGAAAACAGGCACATTCCTGTGGTGCCGCCTTCATCTGCTCTCCCCAAAGAGAGAAAGGGCCTGCCACCCGGGAAGGCCGGCTAATGCTTACAATCTGGCCAGGCGGGAGGTCTGCGAACCCTCCACTGCAGCTTCCCACACTCGGGACATTTCCTACAGCGAAGGCTTCAAAGGTAGGAACGGGAACAAACACTTCCCCTCTGCCCTATGTCAGCTGAGAGAATATCTTTCTGCTCCCACTGCTAAACACACGTGCGTGCGCACAAACACACAACCACACACACGTGCGCCGACACACACACATGCACACACACGCACACACAGCTACAGGAGAGAACCCAAACTATAGACCTAGCTAGAAAGGAGGGAGTGGGTTTGAGACCACAGATGAAGGTCCTGCCAGAAGCACTTGATCTGAAGCTAGCCATTCGATTCCTGCTCCTAGAACTTCCTGGGATTAAGAGGATTAGGGAGGAGTGGGCAGCAGCACTCCCTCCACGGGGAACTGCGGAAGCACAGCGGAGCCACACAGGGAGGGCTCCCATCTATGACTCCCAGCACTCACTAGATTGGTCTTCATCACCAGCTATAGGACAGACAGTTCTTCAGCAACAGCCAACAAGGAAAGACGTGAGGGACACTGAAAACCCTCCTGACCTAAGTCCCCAAACTTCTTCCCTATTGACTGCTTCAGAGGCACGAGCTCCAAATAAAGTTCTCCATCTGCCTGTGGTACTGAAGGCCTCCATTAAATCTTGTAACTTCTCTTAAAACACACACACAAAAGTCAAGGTCAGCCCTTATCAATCAGTAACACTTTAGTGAAAACTGGTCAATCCATTTGGTGTCTAAAACCAGAAGAACAAGTCACACCAGACTTTGTGTTTATTTTTCTAATAGGTCCTAAGGCAGCTTGGGGGTAGGGCTGGGTGGGAGGCAAGGGGCTACCTTAGATACACACATGCTGGTGTTAAGTGAGAGACCTAGAGATACTCAGTCTCCATGTAGGCAAAATGGAAAATCACGGGCTGAACAACCGCAGCCGAACAGTGGGTCTGTAGCTATTGCCGAAACTGTTGGCCAACGTGCTTTGTGTGTAGTTGAACTCCTTACTTTGTTCTGATCCCACCAACATCATCAATAATGACTTAGAAACACAGACAATGCTGATCAGATCTGTAGAGGAGATGGTGACAGCAACGATTAAAAGAACCCTCAGAAGACTGGAACAATGGGCTGAAGCTAACAAGTTGAGATGTATTTGGGACAAATGTAAATTCCTACACTTAGTTGCAAAAGATCAACTCTAGAAGTACTAGTCAAGGCTGACCTGTTTTAAAAGCAATGTATATGGCAGGTCCAAAAAGAGGCAGAGTTTTGTGTTCAGTGTGTGCTCAGCGATGGCCAACAGTGTACAGCTGGAAAGAGGGACGCAGCCCGCCTACAGTCACAGCAGCAGGAAATCGCGAGCTGCACTCAAGTGCGGCCGAGTCCAATAGAAACAATGCGGGTTACAGAGGTAATTAAAAATTCCGTTGCACATTTGAAACATAAAAGGAAACATGGGAAATTCTAACAATGTATTATATTTTACCCAATGTATAAGAAATGAGTTTTAACCTATAGTCAACATAGAAAATTAACAAGTTTTACATTCTTTTGCTCATACGAAGTCCTGGCAATCTGGTGTCTATTTCACCCTTACAGCGCATCTCCGTCCGAACCAGCCATACTTCACGTGCTCAACAGCCCGTGGCCACTGTGCTGGACACACCAGAACAGTGCCCGCCTTCAAGGAGCTCACTAGTGAGGGTCTGCGCAGAACCTCCCTAGTGTAACGTCAGCCTGCTGGCGCTCAGCTGCCCGCAGTGAGCAGGAAGCACTATAAGAAGGGCCTCTGACGCCCTCTCCACTTAAGGACTCTATGAGTGCTCCTCCTGCCCCCATGGAAAAAGAACACTGCCAGTGGCCCTTATGCACTGCACACTGGGGCACCTCCAGCCCATATAAGACCCTGGGAAGCCCAGAGCTGTGTGGGTGTCTCACTGCCTGCTGCTCATTACACTAGCAGTAGTCACTGCAGACCCTCACTAGTGAGCCCCTTGAAGGCAGGACTGTGCAAAGGCCCCACAATGCCTGTGTCTGTGACACAGCAGCCTGTGAGGGTTGGCCTGAATACACTGTCACCTCCTAAGGAGAGCTACATGCAACTTTAGTATAAAGAAAACTGGCCGAAATGGCAGAGGAAGACAACAGAGATGAATCCCACCTGGGGGAGCCTGGGAAGGCTTCCTTTTCCTTCCTGGACGTTCAGAAAGGGTTCACTGTGTGTCAGGCTCTGGGGGCCACTAAGGACTCTGATGGGGCTTCTGTCACTGAGGTGCTTGCAGCCCCAGGAGAGATAGGTAGGCACACACATAAGGGTGACAAAGGGCGTAGGTGTTAGAACACAGGCCTGACGGGGCAGAAAGGAGGGTGGAAAGAAGAAGGGGTTGATCCCACCTGGGCTGTCAGGAGAGGCATCAAGAGGAACAGAGAGGGTGAACCCTGAGAGCCTGGTCGGGCAGACCCTGGAGGGCGTTCCAGCAGAGAGAGTGCACGGAGCAGCCCAGGGTGCTCAGGAACAAGCCTCTTCATGGGAGACTTGGGGTGATGGAGGAGAATGTGAAGGGAATTAAAAAAAGGTCACCGGCCAGATGATGAAGGTCATGGTTGCCAGGCCAAGGAGTTGAGATACTGTCCTGTAGGGACAGGGGGACATAGAAAAGTTTTAGGATGAGATCTGCCAGGAGTAAGTGTACGTATTTTTTAATACAAGAATTTTTTTTGTTCTGCCTTCATTTTAGTAAAAATGAAGCATTATGGAGCTGGCAATCATCTCTGCATCCCAAAGACAGTGCGACATGTGATAATGACTGTGAAGCGCAGCTAAGCCTGTTAGCAAGAATGACCAGGGAGTGAGAGGCAGGAGTGATGCATTACCTCCCGCCACCGTCTCTTTGTTTAAGGATCATTAGGAAGGGAGCCATTAGAAAAACGCTAGCCAGGTAATAGGAGGGAAACAGGTCTTGGCAGGGCTGCGTTACCCATGGAGAAATTAGCAAATAAAATTCAGAGAAGAAAGCGGGGGCTTCTGCTTACCCAATGAGGCTCTTGGGGAATAATGGCACATGTGGCTACCACTGAGGAACCCTTGATGAGGCAGCAGACTTGCCCAATATTCGGCGACAGGCTTCAGGTGAGCAGAAGCATCCTTCCCAGGCAGGGCTGTGATCCCTAGGCCCCTAGCAAGAGCTGGGCCTTGAGCCCTGAACCACTCTCCCAGGCACCAGGTTATACACAAGGATGATGCAATGACTTAGGTGTCGCCTTGTCCTCTGGAAGCTCACACTCCCTGGCGTGGTGGCATTCCAGTCTCACGGGGTGGGTGGCAGGGCAGGCCTCATCTTCCCCATTCCATGTGGAAACTGATGGGGGAGGCAAGGACTAGGTTTATTCATGCACCCAGTCCCCACTACTTTGCTTAGCATCAAGTTCCTCGTGTTATCATGATCACTGGGAACACCAAGAGCATGGAAGAGGAGAGGTGACTCACTGGTCAGAATGAAAACTGAGAGTTGGGAACTGCCATTATGGCAAACAGGGGTTGCCCAGAGAGTGGTCCCATCTCTTCCTGTCCCTAATTTTCTTAGGTTTCAGACACTCCTTCATCCAAAAAACTTTTCACTGAGTGCCTTTTACAGGCCAGGAGCTAGAGACCAAGAGTGAGAGATCACAGCCCCTGCCCTAAGCTGTGCGGTCCAGCCTGGCACTTCTAACAGGGGTGTGCACAGCTTAAGGACTTTAGCTTGGGCAGCGAGCTGATTTCTGAGGGTCAAAGGCGCACAGTCTGCCTAAGGGGTAGCTTAGAAGCACTGCTGGGTGATGAGCACTGCTCGGGAGGTGCAGGCGGGAGGCACACAGGGTGTGGAGAATGGACTGGGGGGGAGAACATGGAGGCCGGGAGACCAGAGGGCAGCTGCTTCCACCAGCATCACTTCATGAACAGCTTCTGCTCTCCCTCCTGACAGCAGGTGGAAGAAAAAGCAGACATCTTGGGGGGAAGCTGGATGATGTGTCTCTGGGACTCGAACAACATCCTGCAAAGGTTTCTGGGGAAATCCCCTCTTCCAGGTGTGCCACATCCCAGGGAAAGGGATCTGGGCAGGCAGCCCGAGGCTCTCCACAGCTCCCAGTGGCTGGCAGAGCACAGTTCTGAGTGGGCCAGGGCTGGGGTTCTCTCTACGATGGCTGTTTCAGTGCCAGGAATTTTACGTCACCTTGTATTGTTGGAGGAGGTTCCAAACGTGAGGCTGGATCCCCTACAGCTTCAATGTAGCGAAGGACACCGACTTTCCACAGCTGCCCTCCATCTGGGAGCCTCACCTGCCGCATAGCCCTTCAGCACCTCCTACTCATCTTTTAGGGCCTGTCTCATGTTATCTTCTCTCTAAGAAGCCTTCAGGCTTCCCTTTTTTATATTTTTCTTATACATCCATCTATTCCAACCTATCATTGTCTCATTCATCCTTTTTTTTTTTTTAAAGCTCCTTCTTAGGACTCGAGGAGCTCGGGAACAAGGAGCTATGCCTCTTTCATTTTTTTATTTTAAATCACCAACAGCCACCAGTGCTGGACACACGCCGGGAGTCAAAATAATGCTTCTGGATGCAGGGTCTCAGTAAGGCCCCAGGAGGAAGAGCTTGCATGAAGACCCTAAGCTCTTCCCTCCACGGGCAGACGTTCAAATGGCCCATGTGGACCCGTCACGACCCCACAAGACAAAGCCCCTTCTCCTCTTCAAAGGAAAAACTTAACAAGCCATGGGTGTTCCAAATGGCCACTTTCTCCAGTGTGCAAGACACCTTGGGGTGGGGGTGGGGGTGGGGCAGAAGGCAAAGGGGAGGGGCAACATATCAGGTCTGCGTGGTCAGATCATTCATGATACTTCCACACCCTGAAAGAACTACCCCCGGATCAACGCTAAGCACGTGATGTCCCAATTACTTTATAAGGGCAATAGGTGAGACTTTTGGATTCTTTCAAAGACAAGCAAGAGTCCTGTTATTAGAGACTCCTCCAGTTCTTGTCCTTCTCTTTGCTTCTAACTTCCCTCTCGGAGTTATCTCCATGGCCCATGACGAGTGTTTAAAGCACACTTTTTTCTATTGTTTTAATGGCCCCAATAAGGGCACCATTGTTCCTGAGTGGTATACACGCTTCATTCTAGTAATTAGCTGTCAGAGAGGACCCGACAGCCGCCTAATGTTGTCTGCTCAAATCATATTAGTGAAATGCAATCCACTCAAATGTCCGGATGCATATCTGTAATTGCATTAAGCAGAGAGACTGGGGACAGCAGGATCAAACTTCAGTCTGAACAGAGCCTTGCGATCAAGCACATTAATCCATTATCTCTTCAGAACCTGACAGCCAATTAATACACCCAGCTTTCATACACCAGGAAGAGGATTGATGTCCCTGTCATGATTCTGTTTTTAAAAAAACCATTAAAATGACTGTTTGTACTCAGGGATGTCAAAGTAAATGCTGGGTGTAATGTTTCTAATCAAAATCAATTGTCCCAAAGGTGGAAAGGTAAGAAACAAACTTTAGAGGAACACTGTCATCTCTCCCAAAAAAGGAAATTTAAAGATCTGAGAGCCTCACTGCTTTTCCTGGTGCTTTTAACAAAAAAGTAGCTAAAATTAAGCACTAGTCAGAGTTCAAAAAACTCAGCTGCATCAGGTGATTTTGAACAAGACGTGTTCGGCATGGGTTCCTTTTTATTTTTAACACAAACAGGTCTTCGTTCTAAGGATTTCACTGGTATTTACAACTAAGCACATAAATACGCAGAGCAAGACGGCCCAGTCCGGAGTTTCTTGCTTCACTTCACAGAACACACTTTGTTAGTCACCAAAGCTGCCTGCACAAATTAGAACTTCGGTGGGGCTGGGAAGGCAAAAATGAGAATAAATACCTCCTTGAACCTGCAGAGCTGCACAAATGGTCCATGAATCAGACCACCTGGAAGAGTGTGCAGGTCGGCGGTGCACTCAGGACTGTGATAAATTTAATTAGAAGCTGCTATTAGGACACTGTTATTGATGGGCTGGAGCACATGGAGATAAAACTGCAGCCTATGGCCCGCGGGTGTCCCTGGTGCGGACCGTCTTGGTGGGGCTCCTCGCACCGTGCTGAAAGCAAACGCATTTGGGGTCATGACCAGAATGTGCGTTTTTGGGCTTCCCAGGATCCGGACCCCATCTGCCGCAGCTGCCACCCCCGTATGTTCTGCCATATAGCCACCAGGGCCGCTCACCTGCATGATGGGTCCCCTGTACACAGGGGACAACTTTCTCTGCTGAGCCCGGCGTCCCTTTCTCATTCAGGTTTGGCCTGCTCTCTGTGGGGCTCCCAGCCCCATGACGGCCTTCATCACAGCACCTACCAACGCTGAGCTGGAAGTAGCTGTTCCCACGCTGACTTCCTTCACCTGAGAGTGCACAGCAGGAGCTCGGGGATGGCGACCTAACTGGGCCCGGCATGCGGCAGTGACTCAAGAAAAGCTTGCGGAGTCCAACTGAGCGTGAACATTTCTAGGGTTCTTGGTGTGAATTTCCACACTGCTTCTCCACTCCTCTCAGCAGCACGGAAGAGTGCCTTGTGGGCATCGCTCCACCTGGAAACACTAAGCGGGCTGAACCTATCTTCTATGCTAACCATGTAAATACTAGCTGTTTCTAAGTTTTTCCATAGACCCTTCCACCTAAAAAAATAACAACTCCACCCCTCAAGCTAGGTCCCAAACCTTGGGAAATGGGATACTGATTTTATAAGCAAAACCACAAGAGGAGCAGTTGCCTCAACAACCCAGACCCCGTGCCAGGAGAGGGGAAGGTCATTACCACACAGGAGCCCTAGAGTGTATGTGGAGATGTACAGGTATGAAAAATGATGTGTGGAATTTGAGGGTTCGTGTCAGAAAAGCACTTTTAGTAAAAGAATTTACATGTTGAGAACTAAGAGATGGTTTAACTATGTAAAGCCTTGGGTGAAATAGCTCTGGGGAATTCTAATTATAAAGATGAGTTCTGGACAACAAAGGAGGCTGGAGGAGGGCAGAGGGACACTAACATTTACAGAGTCCCTACTGTGTGCAGGTGGCACATAGGAGCTCAGTCTCATTCAGTCTCCATGTCCACCCGTGCGGCAGGAATTACTACCCCTGCTTTACTGAGGAGGCTCAGGGAAGTAGGGTGACTTGTCCAAGACCACTTGTCCAGTGCGTTGGTTGGGAGGAGCAAATCCAGTCTCTCTTATTCTAAGCCCATCCTTTCTCTCCATACCATGCCTTACCAAAGGCCAGCAATCTTTCTCTTGTAAAAGGATTTTAACTACTATTAAAGCAAAACACTATTCAAGCCCTGGCTGGTCTGGCTCAGCAGTTAGAGTATCAGCCCACAGACCTCAGGGTTGTGGGTTCAGTTCCTGGTCAAGGGCACATGCCTGGGTCGCAGGTTTGGTCCCTGGCCCTGGTTGGGGGTTGTGTGGGAGGCAACCAATTGATGTGTCTCTCACGTTGATGTTTCTCTCTCTCCCTCCCTTCCATTCTATCTAAAAATCAATGGAAAAATATCCTTGGGTGAAGATTAACAATAACAACAAAACACTATTAAAAATATCCAGGAGCTTGGAAGAAGAAGGTACATAGCAGAGATGTGAGCAGAGGTGTGATGGAGAGGGCCAGGCTCGGGAGCCCAACAGGCTGGTGTTCAACTCCTGGCTCACTTACTAGATGCACAGTTTTGGGCAAATCACTCAGTCAATTTCAACACTTGGTTTCCTCATCTGAATTATGGGGATAAAACCATATACCATAAAGGGTTGTAGGGAGGCTGATGAACTTAAAACATGGTGTTTGGTACATGAGAATGACTGTTGACTATTTTTCCAGCCCTTACTTTTCACCAGGCAGTATTCTAATCACTTTACAGATAATGATTCAATTAATGCTTACAACAACCCCAAGAGGTAGAGACTATTATTCTAATTTTACAGACGAGAAGACAATAAGAAACTAAGGACTCACCAAGGACACTCAGAGCTGACGTTTGGACCCTGCACTTGTTTTGCCTCCAGAGCCCACGTGCTTACCCACTACTGTCTCCTACTTACAGGCTGATGGCGATGGTGGCAATTCATCCTTCGAGGCTCAGCGTAGTGCCCTCTTCAGGAAAGGGAACCTCTCCTCTGGCTGAGCCTGCTGCTCCCGAAGCACTTCTCCCCCACATTAAACACCTCTGACTCCTCTACTCATCTCTGAGCACCGGGCAAGCAGGGCCTGGGTCCTCCCCGCTCTGTCCCCTCAGAGCCCAGCACAGAGCAAGCATCCTGCCACTCACTGAGCAAGGAAGCACGGGCTCCCTTCACACCTGGGCAAACAAAAGTCCCACACTCATTCCAGCCAGTCAGCTTACATGGAGGGGGGTAGTTAAAAAGCGGAAAGTCTAAACCTTTACTCCCCCCCGCCCCCCCCGGTTTCATCATTTGAATGATTTTAAATGAAGCAGGTCACCTAGAATACACCATGGTCTCTAAATGAACAAACATTTGTAAATGCCACTCAGAGAAGACAAGATGCAAAAGGCCTCCACAGGTCACCACATTCAGGATTCCAATCACGCAAGGCTGGCAGACAGGATGGGATTAGGGTTTTCTTAACAGCAAATCAAGGCAGCAAAGGCGCCAATCTGAAGCTCTCTATGAATTCTGATACTGTCCTAAGTGGATCATCAACATTCAATCCAAGAGAGAAAATAAGCTCACACATTTCCCCCTTCACTGTTGGGCAAACTCCTACTTATCCTTTAAAACCCACTGCAGATACATCTCCTGTGAAGCCCGCACTAATTCCTCAAATAGAGTTCATCTCTCCCTCTTCTGAACGGGCTTCTATAATCACACTTAACACGCTGCACTGAGTTCTCCAGGTCTCCCCATTTGATTGTGAGGGCAAAGACGGTGTTATAAACGAGTCTCCAGCTCTAAGTCAGTGGCGGGACTACAGAAGGAACTTGAGAATACATGCTGAATTTAATGCAAAAATGTCACTCAAATCTGGGTTTCTCATCTCTAGCATTAAGGCCAGGATCTAACCATTAGGCTCAACTTAGCCCAGAGGCATAGTAAAATAAAGCCCATTCACTTTCTTTCTAATATGTCTACAGAGAAACATTTCTGAGCAATTTCTTGAACAATCTCCTCAGAATTATAGGGACAGTAGTGAGCAGACAGACTTAAGTTCAATTCCTGGCTTTGCAAGATCTAACTGTGACCATGGCTACTTAACAAAGTCTTAGTTTGCTCACTGGTTGAACAGGTAATAGCATTTACCTTGTAGGGCTGCTGGGGCAAGTCAATTAAATAATGCGTGTGAGGTGCTTTGCACAGTGCCTGGCAGCTGGTCAGTGCTTTCAAAGGGAGGCGCTCTGAGGCAGGCAGTACAGCTCAGTGTTAAGATCATCAACTTAAGAGTCAGATGGGTTGAGACTTGACCACCAGCCATGTGACCTTGGATAGTCAACCACTTTCTCTATGCCTCTTTTTCCTTATTCATCAGAGTGGAACAATAGCAATTACCTTTTAGATGGTTTCAAGGAATAGTTGAGTGTGTATGTGAAAGTACCCAGCACAGTCCCTGGCATATAGTAGGCCCTCAACAAACGGCTGCAGGGAGCCACGGAAACCTTTAGCACCAGTGTTCATCTTCTGCCTCTGGCCTCCTAACATTGAGCCCATTCCAGTGTCAGCCATCAGTGTTGTCTGTGAGATCTTGAAAGGCTGCCAGGCAGATGACTTTGAATATCAGCATCTGGCCAGCCCCTTACTTACAGGACTCATGAAAGGCTTACATATCAGTGTGAAGAAGGTGTGAACTGTATTCAGAGGGGCTTCTCCTTCAAATGCACCTTGAACAACTCCAGTGTAACCAGGTGTCTAATTCCCTTTCTGATACCGGTGACATGCTCCCCAGCTCCAGTTCCTCCTCCGGGCCAGAATGATCTTTCTAAAGTGCTGATGGGGTCTTGCTGTTTCTTCTGACCAGAGCTGTCCGGTGGAACTCCTCATCTCAAGCTCTCTGTCCTAAAGCTGGCTGCACAGCATCAACAGGACTTCTGCCTCAGAGGGTTCGATGGTCAAAAGTCTGAGAAACACTGGGGTACACCAAGTTTAGTATGGGGTATTGCTGAGGCGTATTACTGTACACTGTGTTCTTGCAAGAGGGGAACCGAGACTACTATATTCCCAGAGTCTCTTGGCCACAGAACCCTTTTTATTCAAAGAACACACATTACTACAGTTTGAAAAACAATGGGCAGACTCTTTAGAATGGCACTTCTAAGATTTTTCACAAGCCTTCCTTTTTTCTAGTTTTGCCCCTCCCTCTGCCCACCCCCATGTTTCATAGGGCAGAACTCAATGCTTTGCCTCAATACGTGGCACTCTTCTTTCCTGTGTGCCTCTGTCTAGAATGAGTATCCCTTCTCCATCTGGTGAAACTGCACTCACCTTTCAAGGTCCAGCAAGATATCCGCCCCCCCTCTGTGACACCTGCCCTCATCCCATCTCACCTACCTCCCCCACTCCATCCCTGTCCCAGAGTATACTGTAGGGATCCCTGTTAATGAAGGGATGACCTCTTTACTTGCTTTCTGCTTCCCCTCCACCCCCACCCTGGAAGGTAAGTACTTGGGAGGCAGGGCCATGATGGATTTGTCTTTGCACACCTGGTGCGAGGCCTGCACAGAATAGCTGCTCATTTATGCTGAGTAAATGCAATGCTCACTGAATGTCAGGAGGAACCAATGCATGCAAAGTAATAGAAGTTTTAAAAATATGGTTTAAATGCCTTAATTTTTATAGACTTAAAGACTATTTTATTATTTTATTTTTAATCCTCACCCGAAGATATTTTTCCCATTGATTTTTAGAGAGAGTGGAAGGGAGGGGGGAGGAGGGGGAGAGAGAGAGAGAGAGAGAGAGAGAGAGAAAGAGAGAGAGAGAATGAATCATCGATGTGAGAGAGACACATCAAGAGACACATCCCACACAGCCCTGACTAGGGCTGGGGATCGAACCTGCAACCCAGGTATGTGCTTGACCTCAATTGAACCCGTGACCCTTTGGTCCGAGGACCGATGCTCTAACCGCTGAGGCAAACTAGCCAGGGCTAGACTTAAAGACTTTTTATGTCTTGGAACATAAATCCTTAGCATCTGACTATAAATTCTTAGCGGATTTTAAAGTATCACGTACTTTCTGCTCTACTGAGTACTGAATGTGAGAAAGGCAGAGCCAAGGGGCCTTCAGAGATCTGCTGACCCTGCTCTGTCATTTTAGAGATGAAGGAACTGAAGCCCAGAGAAGGGAGGGGCTTGCTGGAGGGCAGCCCTCCCAATGCCCAGGCCAGTCTTTTTTCCCTCAAGCTCTACGGTCTACACAGGCAATTCCTCAGGGCTATGGAGGTGACCCATGAGGGTCTCACAATCCAACCGCCGCTTCATGCCCAGCTGAGCTGAGGAGAACTTCTTTATAATGACACCAAAATGATTCTGCTTGTTAACTGTGGACTCAACGGTCATGCTGGGCTGCAGCACATACAGAAAAGGCTACAAAAAAGCAGTAAGAGTATGACACAAGAGAAGCCCCCCACCCCAGAGTTGGCTGGCATTCACTCTTAATGTTAAAGGATGAATTCTTTAGACAGTCGCATATTTCTTCATGATAACGCCGAAGGAACTCCGTGATAATTTGGCATCAATATCCAACTTATGTTACCTAACATATTTTCGCAGCTACAACTCCCTGCATGAGATATTTTATATGGACAGATCTATGGTGATTGGTAAATTACAATATGTACAAGTACAAATGCTTCTAGGAAACGGGACTTTATGTAAATATGTGGTATTATATGCAGAAGCCATGCTACCTACACACACAGGTGGGATGATGGATGTGTACACAGGGAGACCTTGGAGAAGATAAGGTCTGTCTTTAAAAAGACGTGGGCTTATTTCTTCCTTAAACAATGGATTGTGAAGTGGGATTTATAAGTACCCTCTACATCTTGAGGCATATAAGAAACACAGCTTTAAAAGAGTTAACATATCCGTACCAGAAGTCCTAACAAATTGAATCTTATTTAATTAGATATTGTATTTGGGGGGAAAAAAACGAAATAAAATTCTTTCATTAACGAAACCAAACTCCCTTAAAGGCAACAATATGTTCCTCTCTGTCAGGACAGAATGGAATGAAGTCTTTATTTTAATTGGGGTCAGACGAGGAGCCATTTGGCTTCAGAAGCTTTGTTTATCAGCCCTGAGCTTTGTGGCTGAACCGGAACGTGAAATATTCCATTACACAACTGGTCCACATAAAAGCCCACTTTCCCAATGGTTTTTCGTATGCTAAGTGCTGTAAATATAGCCCAAACTAGCTTGAAATTTAGAAACAGAATATTTAAAGATTCCCCAGTGACACGATGACCCTAAGATGGCCTTGGGTCAGCAACGTGGCTTCCCTCAGACGAGCCCTGCGATCCAGAAGAGCAGGCTGGGAGAGCTGTCCACCGAGCCATGCTCCCCCTGCGCATGAGAATGCCCCTGCGTGCACCTGGGCTGAAAGGCTCCACAAACGACCAGCATCTGTGGAAGCCCCGTGACACGGCAGGCTCTGAGAGACACACGACGTGGTGACTGAGAGTGGGGGCTTGGCAGCCAGACACTATGCATTAAAATTCCGACTCTCACAGGTCCTAGCTGTGTGACCTTGGGCAAGTCACTTAACCTTTCTATACTTTAGTTCTAGTTGTCTGTACAACAGGGAAAATAATAGTATTCATCTCATAGGGTTGTTGTGAGGATAAACAAGTAATATGTGTCAAGTGCTTTAAAGAGCACCTGACACAGAGTAAGCACTATTGTGATTACTGCTAATAAATATTTCCACATGGCCTGCCGGTGTGGCTCAGTGGATTAAGCATCGTCCCTTGGACTGAGAGGTCCCAGTTCAATTCCTGGTCAGGGCACATGCCCGGGTTGCAGGCTCGATCCCCAGTAGGGGGCGTGCAGGAGGCAGCCAATCGATGTTTCTCATATCAATGTTTCTATCTCTCCCTAAAAAAAAAAAAATAAAAAAAAAAAAAATTTCCACATTTGTCCTCAACACAAACTCACGGAGAGAAGGGTAACCAAGGCCCTTTCACAAATGAAGAAACAGGCTTGCAGAGGGTAGGTTATTTGTCCAGGGTCACACAGCTATTTCAACCCAGGCTTGTCTTTTTTTCTTTTTAATCCTCACCCGAGGACATTTTTGCACTTTATCTTGAGATATAGAGTGGGAGGAAGAGAAGGAGGAAGAGAGAGAGAAAAATATCGATGTGAGAGAGACACACTGCATGGTTGCCACCCACACGACCTTAACTGGGGCTGGGAACAAACTGCAACCAAGGTACGTGCCCTTAGCGGGAACCGAACCCAGGCCTCTTGGGTCTGCGGGCTGACGCTCTAACCACTGAGTCAAACCGGCCAGGGCCCTCTTTCCACTGAGAGATATTGCTTTCAGCACAAAAAGAATAAACACATATTCACAATACAGAACCCAGAGATGGCTCAAAATTTCTGTCTTTCTTTTAAAAAAACAACCACATAATATTTTCATATGGGTAACTGGACAGAGAGGAACAGTTTGTGATCACCATCGTTTTCTCTTATGAGATCCATAACTTCAGTCCAAAAGGAATTCTAAATAGATAAACCTTATTATTATAAAAAGATGACCTAAGTGATTTGATGTATTAAATAATTCAAATTTTAAAAAATCGACATCTTTACTATAACTAAGGATCACAATAGTTATGATTAATTGTATTAACCAGTTCATTACATGGTTACGTGCAAGGTTCCAGACTGAGAGCCACTCATCATGCGAGATGATGATTTCTCTCCCTCAAATGCATTAAAGTAGGAATATATTAATAGAGAATAACTTAAAATAACTAGTGTTCAGAGAGTCAAAACAGTTTCCATTTCCACAGTTCATTTGCCTTTATTCAGTTCTTCTTAAAATGCATTCACTCAGAAAACAACTTTCTTTTTATCTTTGAAGTTATAGCATCAAAAACCATCTACAGTTGCAGGATGCTTTTTCAAGCACAACAGCAATGGGTTAATAATGACATTACCCGACAGCTCCCAAATAACACAGGGAAGGAGAGATGGACTAACTGGGAAAATACTGCCTCAGCTAGACTTGGCAAGTCCAGAGCCAATGTTACCCAAGACAAGGCTCCTAGGACGAAGCCGGGGAAGCAGCACAAATTTTGGCAAAAGGCACATTTTTTTACTTTCATTTTCGGTAATGACAGTGAGATCATACTGTCTGCACTTCATAGGAGAGAGTCAAATTCCAGCATGTAGAATTCCATGCTTACAGAAAAAGGAACTATTTCAAATGGAATGCATCATTCATGGTTTGTAAATTCCAAGACGATACCCATTAAGTTCTCTCTATACATTTCCCCATTTCTGTGAAATGCTGCTCTAGGAAATGTAATCAAATGAGCCATTTCTGCAACTTCACAGTAGGTATTTTGATTTGACAGTAAATCAGCTTTCTTTATTTTTCATATAATTGCATCACGATTTTTTGACACATAAAAAAAGGTAAGTGGACTCCACGTGTATGTAATGCATTAATTGCACATCTTCAGTGAAAAAAAAATGCTTATTTTAAGTTATTGATTCTTTTAACCAGAGTTCAAAGCGAAGGTGCCATGAACGTCTAAATAAATATCAAGGCAGTGTCAGAGGTAACCAAGGAGGGACCAGGTGAAGTGTGAAGTGTTAATGGTATCTAAAAAAGTATGAAAGAAAAGAGGAAAAAGACAAATATGCTGAACTTCCAATTATCATAATGTTGTCTTCTTCTTAATACATTTTCAAACTTGAGAAAACATTGAAGCCAGAGGAACTGAGAGTCGAGTACCCCCAGCTGTGTCCTGCATACATCTCACCCTGTGTGCACACAGTTTATTTAAACACAATGTAAAATTATGGCTTACAAAATGCACATTTACGTCACAATACACCATCAGCCTCCAAAAGGCACAGTGAAGAAACAGAACGGGAAATGAAGAATGAAGGGAATCGATGGGAGGAAACCCTTCTGCGTCTGTCTGACTGCGTAATAGGGATACTGTTTCAAAGGCGAGTGGGGAAGGGTTCATCTGATCATCATCACACTTGGACACACACCAGTATGCATAGGTAATCGGCAAAAATAAGATGGCTGGTGGATAGCGAATGCCCACGTGTAACCATGGATGGGTTCTGGCTCTGAAGGCAAAGCAGCAAGACGGATGTGAGGAGCTGCCCTGTGGAAGAGGTTCGCTATCAGCCAGCACGCGAGGAAGCACACGAGAGGCGCCACTTGCTGGCCCGGACAGTTCATGGAGCCAGGAGTCACATGGGTTTTTAAACTGGCACCAGTTGACTAAACCCGTCTGACCCTCAGTTTCCTCATGTGTAAAGTGGGGCTATAAATGCTTGCTGGAAAGTGCTGCTGGGTTAGATACTGCACCCAGTGTCTTTCACGTGGGAGGTGCGGCCCCATCTACACGACCCTGGCTTTTCAGCCTTCTTTCCAGGCTGCAGATGGATGGCACACTCCCAACTAGCACACAAGGCATCACACCTTTACTACTTCTTGGGTGGCACCAAACAAGCCTCTACAATTTTAGATAAACTGACAAGAGGTGACAGCCTGCCAATTCTCCAGCTCCAGGCAAGACTTGCCTCCCAAACTCCAAGGCCTGTTTTTCCAGTTAGTTGCACACTGGATGCTGCCACTAGAATGACCACGCGCTCCTCAAACTCAGCACCCCAATTCTGTTTCTGTGTCCACCCCACCCCCGTCAGCCTGCTGCACCCCAGACTTCAGCCAAGGAAATCTCCACTCATTTACTCGTCGGGTTATGTGCTCAGGGTCATCCCTCTTCTGAGAAGCCACCTACTCCCGATGAAAGTACCTGCACAGTATCTACAACTACCTCTGCCTCCTCGTTCCTCCTCATCCCCCTCCTGGATCACTGGAGCTGCCCCCTTCAAAGGCTCAGCTCAGAAGTGCAGACACACGTCCCAGCCACTGCTCTCCTCCACGCGGCCCCAGCAGATGCCAGAGGCCCTGTGCACCTCACCTTCTGCCTGTGGAAACAGCCACTGCGCGCAGAGCTCCTCAAAGACACACTGTTCCCATTAACTCTCATGTTCCCTGTACCCACTCCAGACACAGGCCTGCAGTGGGCGCCCAGGAAAGTGGATTGAATTTGTTGCTTACAACTTTGTACAAATTACGCACACACATACGCTAAGCTGATTAATAGAAATACTGAATGGAATGACCAGAGAGTGAGCTCACAGGAACAATCACCACGGGACGGGACACAGACGAACTGTGTGGTTTGAGCGGCACTTTCCACCTTAACAAGCACGTGTGCACCTGCCACTTTTGTAAACAGCAGCCACGTGAGATGGTTCGAGTGGGGATCATCATTCCCGGTCTCTGGGTGAGGAAGTCAAGGTGAGGAGAGTGACCCATATGAGATCCCATGAAGAAAAGTGGTAGAGTGAGGTGGGACCCAGGGGTTTTGGAAGCCACACCGTTGGCCTCTCCACCAAACCATGCCCCCTCAGCAACCAGAACTGCAGAAGGTCAGTTCCTGCTCACATTCCAGCCCCTGGACTGGTGCCAACGGCTTCCAAAGACAAGGGTTGTGGCTCTGAGGCATGCCCCAACATGGGGGTTGGGGGCACAAAATACAAAAAGATTCCTAATATAGGAGCATTTTAAAGATGGAACAGTTGCCCTGGCCGGTGTAGCTCAGTTGGTTGGAACGCTGTCCCATGCACCAAAAGGTGGCAGCTTCGATTCCCAGACAGGGCACATACCCAGGTGTGGGTCTGATTCCTGGTCAAGGAGTGTGCAGGACTCAATGAATCGATGGTTCTCTCTCACATCGATGTTACTCTCTCTCCCTCCCTCCCTTCCTCTCTCTGAGATTAAAAAAAAAAAAAAAAAAAGATGGAACTATTGCTTCAGAAGGAGGGAAGCTCCCTGGCACCAGAGGTATGCAAGCAGAGGGGTGGGGTTGGGGTGAGGAGGTTGTAGAGAAGAGTCGGGTGTGGACAGGTGATAAGGCCACAAGATCTTTCCAGTCTTGAGGGTCTCAGATGCAAGTACTGACTAGGAAAACAAGGTGAGCTCAGACCAGGCCAGGGAGCTGTGCAGAGGCCTGCTACTCTCCTCTTCCTCTGATTGCCAAACTCCTACTCATCCCAAAGGCCCCAGCCAAACATCCCTGCCTTGGGGAAGCCTTCCCAGAGCCCTTTACAAGGTAAGAATCCCGCCCTGGCTGGTTTGGCTCAGTGGTTAGAGCGTCAGCCCATGGACCAAAGAGTCACAGGTTTGATTCTGGTCAAGGGCAAATACCTTGGTTGTGATTTGTCCCCAGTCCTGGTCGGGGTCGTGTGGGAGGCAACCAATCGGTGTATCTCTTGTCTCTCTCACATCAGTGTTTCTCTCTCTCTCTCCCTCCCACTCTATCTGAAAATAAATGGAAAAATGTCCTTGGGTGAGGATTAAAATAATCCTTTTACTGTGCTGCCATGGCCCTCTGTAGGTGACCGTTCTGTTAAGAGCCCAGATGTCACAGGCAGTCAGACCTCGGCCCTGCCCTGGCTCTGGCATTAGAAGGGTGGCCTCAGGAAAGCGACTTGACTGCTCTGAGCTCAGGCTACAGCAAGGGCCTGTCACAGAGGAAGTGCTCAGGAAGGGGCAGCTGCCAGTCTACACTGCAATCACCTGCTTCACCGCTGAGATCGCGCCGAGGACAAAGCAGCTGCTCGGCCAGTGTTGGCCAAGAATGGAAGGAGTCAGCAATCGATGGTCAATGGCAGCAGCAGTGCAGGAGAAAGAGGCCCGGCTCCAGGGCAGACCTGGGTCTGGTCCTGGCTTGGCTGTTTACCAGGCCTGAACTGGGAAAATCCCCTCATTTCCAATCCCCCGTTTCTTCAATGGTGGAGTGTGACCAGTACCAGTATCTGCACCCCCTCCCTGCTGTCTGCTGCATGTGGTACACAGGACTTGGTTAACTACAGTGCCAGGCCAACATTGGTGACTGTGTGTGGCAAGGCGAGGCTGGGGTGTGGACAGGAGACAGAAGAGCTGCAGCCCAGCTTGGCTGGGGGGCAGGGACTGGCTGTGGTCCAGGGTTCCTGGGCTCTCAAAACAAAACCCCGCAGTTATCAGGGCCTCGTGACTTGAGGGCTTCCACTTTGCTTGTATGTGGAAGCGGTGTGCGGTCAAACACACAGGAAACCAAAATCAGAGAGGAAAATGACAAAGGGGGAGAGAGAGAGAGAATACAGAGGATCGAGCAGGTCAAAGTGTGCCTGGAAAATAAAAGCTCCAAACAAGAACCAGCAGAATGGCAAAAAGGCAAACAGACGATCAAAAGCAGGAGAACAAAATGCGGGCCGGGAAGTCAGTGCAAAGAATTGATTAGTCAAACATATGAATCTCTCATGCTGGAGCAGAAATATCACAGCCCTGGCTCCTGGCTGTGGAGCCCTCTCGTCATAATGGGAGCTATGAAGAGGCCAGGGAATAAAGCAACTTTCATTTTTCCTCTGTGAACACAGAGGGCCCGGCCCCAGGAGGACCTCGCCTTGTGCTGGCTTCGAGGGGGAGCGTGGCCCCTGGCCACAGGACTGGGGTGCGAGTGAATGGGCCGGCACTTGGCTCACTTCACTTGAAAGCTGAGAGGCCTCTACAGACGCACATCTCGGGCAAGAACAGCATCCTGGGACACGGACTCACAGATTCAAATGAGGAGAGGTGAGTGTCCTCCTCAGCGTCATGGGGACGCGAGTTCCTTCGCTCTCTTTTCAGTGCTCCTTCCTTGCTGCGTGGCCACAGGCTATGCCAGCAGCCAGTGATGACCAAGGGGCGCAGAGCTCAAAGCAGGAGCCAGAAACTTAACCGGAATGACGCAACTGGAAGACTCCCAAATCTGCGGGGTGGCCCCAGAGAGGGCGCATAGAAGTCAGGCTGGCAACAACAGAAAACCCGTGGGCAGCTTGGAGCCATGGAAGGAGCAGATCTGGAGCCAACAGATGTTGGTTCTAATACTAACTTTGCCACGGTGATGGGCCAAATCGCCTCATCTCTCCGAGTCTTGGTTTCCTAAGCTGGAAAATGGGGACAATGACACATACCTTAAGGGTTGCTGTGAGGATTAAATTAATGAGATGTCTTCACAGTTGCCTCATAGCTGTGCAATTTAGGTGATATGAAGAAGACACGTTACCTACCATGTTTTAAACTATTTCTGGTATTCTGGAAACTCGAGAATGAGCTACATAACTTGTGGTTCTTCTCTGAATGGGCTGGGAACTCGGATCACTCAAGTTTATTACTATTGAAATGCCATTCTGAGGCCTGTTTACCTGGTGGGCTCCCTGTGAGCCGCCCTGGCCTGACCTCTGGGATGGAAGCGCTCTGAGCGAGCTTCCCTGCTGACTTGGAGTCCCAGAGTAGCCAGGCCGCCTCGTTCCCTCCCACCCACAACGAGCATCAGCCCAGCACAGGGGAAGGAGCTCAGGCTTTGGGGTCACAGACTCAGGTTAGAAGCCCCATCTACCTCTGACAGGCTATGGTAAAAGGCCTAAGTTCTCTATACACAGTGTATGTTTGTGTTACTGGAAATTTAAAGTAGGAAATACATTTTTTAGGGTGGGTCCCAATGGATAGGTGCGATCCAACAGAACTGATGCAGCTGAAAGATTCTCTACAGACCCAATGCTACACTGTAACTTTCTCAGTCAAAATCACCACCTTTGCCTGAAGGCAACTAAGGCCCGGGGTCTGAGGATGTCAGAGCTGGAAGTCTCTGGATTACATCCAGTTAATTTTTTCCTTTTACCGTTGGAGAAACTGAGGCCTAGAAGGGTTGGATAACTTGTCCTCAGGGTACACAAGATCTGAAAGTACTGCTTTGGTTTGGTGCTGCCTCAATCTGGCTCCAAACTCAACATACAGAGCCTTGCCTTTGACACTGGTAAGAAGGGACAAGCTGGCTGCCTCATGGACAGGATGGGCTGGTCAGTACAGCTGCTTACTGCTGCCTGGAAGGCAAACGACTGTGTAGAACAGTGGGACACACCCCTGCTGTGATTTCCTGCACGGCCCGCTAGGGTGTGTACTTGAGATACATCTTAGGTGAGAACTCAGTCTTCCTCACTTCCTCACCGCAGCCTTGCCCAACACCTATCCCCAAAGCCTCTATTCTCTAGGATGAAAGAGATAGGATGCAACAGCTACTGTGTACATGATACTCAAGAAAGTAAATGGCAACAATTATTTTAAGAATTCTCAGTCTGAAAAAATGGTAACATATATGATAAACAAAGGGTTTAACTTAATATATAGAGTTCCTAAAAATCAGAAGAAAAAGATTAATTGCCCAGTAGAAAAATGGACAAAAGAGTCATAAAGTTTACAGAAAAAGAAATACAAATTACCCTTACATTTAAGAAAAGATATTCAACCTCACTTGTAATAATGGAGATGCATATAAACTTTACTGAGATATCACATCTTTTCCAGGTTCAGCAATATACTCTATTGGTGAAACTGTAGGGTAACAGGATATGAACAAAAAATAATGTAACCCATATGGAGAGGAATTTGGTAATATCTAGCAAAATTACTCATGCAATTACCCTCTGACCCAACAATCTCGCTTTTAAGACTTATTCCAAAGATATACTTATAAAAATACAAAATGATACATGTGCAAGGCTTTTTGCTGTGATATTCCTTGTAATAGCAAAATCTAAAGAACACTAATACGGTACAATGACACACCCATGCTATGAAAAAGAATGACAGCACTAGGCAGCTGTGAAGAAGAATGATTAAGATCTCTGTACCCTATTACGGACTGAGTGCCAGGACACACTGAGAGGAAGTAAGATGCACAACAGTGCATGCAGCAGCTACTTTTTAGTAATGGAGAAGGGTTATGGGGGAGGGAAAAATCAGGGTAGAAGGATTTAAGATAAAAGCCTGATTTCTCTGAGTGAAACTTGCTATAGATTTTATATCATGTAAAGAGTTCACATCATCATAAAAAAAATTAAATTTTAAAGAATTTCTAAAAATTGAAAAGATAGTGAAACAAATGAACATAACTATATATTACACTGTGATATAACCACCAGGAGACAAGAACTGACACACCCACAGACTGTATTCTAACTGTACATCCTCAGGGAGTTCTTTAAGGATAATATCAAAATAATCATAAATTTAGCCCTGGCCGGTTTGGCTCAGCGGTTGGAGCGTCGGCCTGCGGACCGGAGAGTCCAGGGTTCGGTTCCCGCTGGGGGCACGTGCCTTGGTTGCGGTTTGTCCCCGCCCGGCTGGGGTCTTGTGGGTGGCGACCGGTTGATGTGTCTCTCTCGCGTCGATGTTTCTCTCTCTCTCTTCCGCTTTCTCTACCTCCCGCTCTATCTGAGGATAAATGCAAGATTGTCCTCGGGTGAGGATAAAAAAAAAAAAAAAAAAAAAAAAAAAAATCATAAATTTAATTTGAGAATTATTGGCAGCAATAAAATTGATCTTCAAATTTTAAAACTATTATGTGTACACTGTTATGACAAAACAAATACTTCCATTGTATCAATGTTTTTAGGAACCAATATTTTCAAGATAGTAGAAATGTACAAGTATCAAATAAAAAAAGTCAAGTAAAAATCCTAAAATTTTAAATTTGAAAAGAAAATATCAGTATGAACTCTTATTTTTCTTTCTTCTTAAAAACATACATCTTAACTCTGTCCATTGAAAAGCTCTAGAAGCAATGGCAGATGTGTAGTGATGACCACCTCCAGTGTTTAGAAATGGTCTTCAAACACCAATTCTCCACTGAAAGGAACCAAGGTTTATTGAAGAAAGGGCTAATTCCAGATCTGAGACAGGAAATGTACAAGCTGAACCTGAGGTACCCAGTCATACTGGAATATAGTCATGAGTTAACCTTCAGATAACCTGCATTGTGGGACATTCTGTAAAATAACGGGCCTGGACTCTTCAAAAATGGCAATGTTGTGAAAGACCAAAACAAAACAAAAAGCAGGGGTTTTGCCTAGATTAAAGGGCACTAAAGAGACAATAACCAAATGCAATGTGTCATGCTTGATTTGAGCTCAGGTGTATTGTAATAAGATTGTATTAATGTCAAATTTCTTGAGAGTAATATGGTTTTGTGATTATGATAGACAATGTTCTGATTCTTAGGAGATATATATAGGCTGACATATTTTGGAGTGAAGTGTTATGAAATCTGCAACTTACTATCAAATGGTTCAGCAAAAACAAAACAAAAAAACCAACCAAACAAAAATAAAACAAAAAGTGTAGTGTGTATAAAACATTATTTATCAGTGAATTTAGATGAAGGGTAAAAGGGTATTTGTTGTACTATTCTTTAAACTTTTCTATAGGTTAAAAAATGTTTTAATAAAAAAGTTGAAGAAAAAAGAAAACATCAAATTTTTATTTTTAAAAGATTTTACTAATGGTGAAATGAAATTGCCTTAAAATACATCAGCAAAAAAAGTGGGGAGAGTGGGACAGGAAAGAAATTAAACAAATATGACATAGATGTTGACGGTTGTTGAAGCTATGTGATTAATACATGGGAGAATCTTTACTCTGTATTTCTGTGTATATTTGGATCATAATAAAAAGTAAAAATAAAGTCCCAGTTCAGAAAACATTATTTGCTACACATTTATAAGAAGGCAAATACCCAAAATACATAAAGAGCTCATGCAGCCCTGGCAGGTGTGGCTCAGTTGGTTGGAGCATTGTCCTCGAATGGTTGTAGGTTCAATTCCCGATTGGGGCGTATACAGGAGGCAACTGATTGATGCTTCTCCTTCCCTATCCCTCCCCTGCCTCAAAAAAAAAGAGCTCATATAAATTAAAATAAACACTGAGAGCCCAGCAGATAGTGGGCAGAAGGCAAGGTTCATAACAAAATAAGTACCAGGCTCATAAACATGAAAAGACGTTTAAGGCCACTAGTAATCAAAGAAACAAAACTTAAAACAGAATTCAAATTTTTCACATATTATATATCTAAAGATTAAAAAAAAATAAAAAAAGACTGAAAGACTTCTAGTTGTAGCCCAGGTGGCTGTAAATGGAACGTTGATAAGAATAAACAACAGTAAAACATTTATGAGAAGTAATTTGGCAAGTGTATCAAGAAACTTAAAGATATGCATATCCTTTAATCTAGCATTGGCATTGCTGGAAATTTAGTTTAAGGAAAAACTCAAATGCCAATGAATCTCCACATATAACATTGTTCACATCAAAACAACAACAAAAATGTATATTTCCTTTGAGGGGCACAGTTCAGTAAATCGTGGCACATCTAAGCAGAGGAATTATATAATCATTTGCAAAGACAGTATCGCATGGTGTGAGGGAAATCTGAATGATGAAGCTCACATGAAAAAAAATATTGACTATATGAGCTCAATTATGTAATAAAGGCATAAAAACATTTGAAAAGGGATGTACCAACATTTTTTATTTATCGATTGATTTGAGAGAAGAGAGAGAGAGGGGGGGGGTTGTTGTTCCACTTATTTTTGCATTCATTGGTTGCTTCTTGCATGTGCCCTGACCAGGGATCAAATCCGCAACCTTGGTATATTAGGATGACACTCTAACAAACTGAGCTACCTGGCCAGGGCCACAGATGCACCAAAATGTAATGCTGGGTGCCTCAGGGTGTTAGGAATACGAGTGACCTGTATTCTTTATGCTTTTCTGTCTTTCCCAAGTTTTCTGCAATAAAAATATGTTACTTTTATAATCAGAAAAAAAATACACATTATTATTTTTCAGATGTTGTCTCAACCTGGACTTTGCCCATAGACATGACTAGTGTAGATTTTTGTGATTGTTCCTGTTATTACAAGAAGAGAAACTTCATAGGTGACTGGGTAGCCCGGGGTGGTATTAGGGATTCACCTATGTAGGATGAATTTTAACTAGCACAAAGGACCCTATAAGTAGGAACATTTAGAGGCAATTAGTTTGTAGCAATATTATAAATAGAAAAGGAGCCAAATAAATGTTTCCTGGATATCATTAATTTAGTTGTAAAATAATTCAGAGTTACTCTGGTAACCCCATATACAGAAGGCACTCATTATAAAGGCAGCCATGTGTTCAATAAGAAAATGTAGATGCAGAGATGGCTCTGCTGTACACAACTAAGATATCCCCACGGAGACAGCAGTTCTCAAAATATCACCCTCAAAAACAAACGCTTCATGTAGGAAAACAAGCCCAGTGCGAAGCTAATTGAGTTGGTCTGGCCCACCCTCCCAGAATCCAGCTCTCCAGCTCCTCTCTGCTCTGGCTGGGTCTGAATGCTACGACCCACTGCAGACCACTTCTTGGAACTTTCTTATTTGTAAAGTGGGCATACTAATTTATTTTACAGAAAAATCACTGTATAGGAGTACAGAGAAGACTAGACAGGAGAGGCCATGGGGATACCCTAGCACAGTGCCTGGCAAATCCTTGATCCATTCCAAAAGAGCTCAGTACCCTCCCTTTCCACTCTCACCATGCAAGTCCAAGCCACCCCTATCTCCTGTCTGAGTGACCTTCTAATTGCTCTCTGTGCTTCCACTAAGGTTCCTCTCCCAGCATCCAGCATGTTTGAAAGACACATAAACTTGATTGTGTCACACAATCAAAGGGTTCTTAAAACCCTCCACTGGCTTTCCATTGACTTAGAATAAAATCCAAATCCATGGCCTGCAAGGCCTTGCATGACCAGCCCTGCCTAAATCTCTAAAATCTCTAACTACAACTCATGCCACCTGCCTCCTCGCTTGCTACATCCTGGGCTCCCTGGTTCCCTTTGGCTTCTGCAAGGTGCCATGTTACCTGTTCCCGCCTTCTGGGACATATCTCCCCTCAACCCAACCTGGTTGGGTAATCCTCCTCCCTCACCTCTTCGGTGAAATGCCAGCTCCAAGAAGACTCCTTGACTACTTCATCTGAAGTAGAGGCACTAAAGGACAGCTCAGATGAAACATTTAAACCGATACATCTGTCTGTCTCCTTGTTTACTGTCGGTTTTACTAGAATGCAAGCTCCTTGAGGACAGAGGATCATCTTTTTCTAAAAGTCACTACTACTGGTTGCCTACACAATGCTCATTCACTCTTCTCCCCTTCCTAACAGACCCCTATTTTGCTCATGTGCTGTCCTCTTTTGTCAGAACAAGGGTTTCCGGTCCCATCCCAGAGGCAGGGGGTGAGTCCTCACGTTTAAGCCAGTCCCAGTGGTCTCATTTCCTTGTCACAGATTGGTTAGGGCATGGACATATGACTAAATTCTGGTCAATGACACATGAGATGAAGTCACCAGTTCTGGGAAAGGTTTTCTAAATTTTAAGAGATAATTTAGGAGATTGCTGTAAGGCTGTAATGCCTGGAAGAGACAGTCATGTTGAGACCACAAGGTAAGCATGCCTGGTGGTGTGGCCAAAAGCTGAGGCAGGCAGACTCAAGAATGAAAGAATGAAGTTCTTGATATAATCAGTGAGTTGCTCAATTTGCCAATCACTGAACTGCCTATCTCTGACCTTGTCATGATCAATAACTGAGTCTATGTTATTCCAGCCAGATTTCTGTCACTTGCAGCTGAGAGCTTCCAGTAACACTATTCTATGCCCCCATCCAGTGTGGTATCTGTCACAAGTAGGCACTCAATAAACCTTGTCTGAATAAACAAATCAGAGTGTTCAATGTAAAGTATTAAGAAAAAAATCTTGCTGCTAGAGTAGGATTCATACCATTTCTAGGAGAAAAGTGTTCAGTTTTTGTTTCTTTCTCCCACCTTGCTTTTTTATTACACAAACTACATTAAAAGAAAAAGGGAGAAGAAAGAGAAAACATTTAGAAGATGAGCCTACCATCCCCATGTGGTGCAGGACTGAGCTGTCCAGCCAAGGTTCCTGGTGTGCACGGACTCCTTGCACCGAGGTCGTTTCAGGCAATGCAGTCCTTCGGGCCCAAGTGCACCACACCCCCCACACCCTGCTGCGACTGCACCTTAGGTACCAGAGCATCGTACAGTTTAAGTTAATTTTACAAATATCTTAGGAATAGGAAGAAAAGCTTTTCATTGGCTGGTAAGCTTCCTGGTTTATTCACAGGCAAAATTTTAAATGTATACAAAGCATCCATTTCCAAATAATCTCCATGGGAGGCAGCCTAGTGGTTAAGAGGCTTTGGAATCAGACCTGGATTTGAATCCTGGCTCTGCCACCCTTAGTTGTTGTGACTTTGGGAAAGTCTCTTACCTTCTTTGAGCCTCAACTTCCTCATCTATAAAACAGGAATAATATCTAATTCATAGATTTTTTTTTTTTGTGGTAAGACTAAGTGTGGTACTCATATGCCACTTAGCGTCCAGCCTGGTATATTGTTAATGCTCAAAAGAAGCTATAGTGATAATGAAACTTTTCCTATGATAATCCTTAAGTTTCATGATTCCTTAAAGAAAGGTCTTGCATATTACAGGGCATGGTTGTTGCTAAATGCCATGTGCCACAAGTCAATTGAGATCTGGCTTCCCAGTGTCGCCAAAGGCTGACCTCCTTCCCGGGAGACAGTGAGGCCCAGTGAGCACAGGCCTTAGAATCATTCAGAACTGGGGTCTAATCCCAGCAGTGCACTCACTGGGGGTGACCTTAGCTTTGACAGTAAATCTGTGCTCTTTAGTTTCCTCATCTGTAACAGGGGCCATCTGCCCCTACCCCCTGCCCAATGTGCCTGTGGACTGAGTGACAGAGCACATGGAAACTGTCTAGTACAGTGTCTGACACATAGCAGGGACACATTACACACAGACTCCCTTCCATTTCTTCCTTTTATTTTTTAAAAAATATGTTTTTATTGATTTTTTTACAGAGAGAGGAAGGGGGAGAGAGAGATAGAAACATCGACATAAGAGAGAAACATCAATTGGCTGCCTCCTGCATGCCCCCTATTAGGGAATTGAGCCTACAACCCGGGCATGTGCCCTGACCTGGAATCGAACCGGGACCTCTCAGTCCATGGAACGATGCTCAATCCACTGAGCCACAGTGGCCGGGCTCTTCCATTTCTTTCAATATCAGTTCTTCCCAATCACATTCAGATTAAAACCAGTTCTTTGCTGCACAATGAACTGGGCCCTCCCTGGTAGGAGGGCATAAGAATGGTACAGTTGGCTTTAAAAAGATGACTAAATTGCCCAACAATAGAAATGTATAAAATAAACCTATCCCTAAAAATGTTTTATTTGGTTTTAAGGCCCTGCTGTGCCTGCATCCCGCTATCCCCTTGAACATGGGGGTCTGCACTGCTCACTCACACAGGGAAAATTGGCAGACCCTCTTCCCTACCCAGAGCTGCTACTTGTGCCCTCTGCCCGAGAACGGCAATGTCATAAGAGCAAGGGAGCAGCACAATGCCCAGAGATTTATGAAAATACGCATCTGAAAAAGGGAATGCTGTGCAGAGAGCAGCCAGTGTGGGCAGGCCTGGTGCATGGGAGCAATTAGAGCTGGTTTGCAACAACTCAGTGTTGTTCTATTCAATTGCTTAAAGAATTGCCATAGCAACAGCAGCCACACATAGTAAAGTGGCAGCAAGATGGAGCAAACACTTGAAAAAGACTCTCTCTTGTTAACCCTCCTCCCCTCCCCAAAACGCATAAAGGGCCATTTTCTTTCTCTAAAATAGTCTTCCAATCAATGTCCACACTGCATGCCAAAGTGGGTGACTAGATGCCCATCTTTGTTTTTTTTTCTTCTTTTTTTTGGGTGCTAATAATGATAATAGCAGCTACCTTTTAATGAGCTCCTACTATGTCCTTGGTTAACAAAAACTTCACTTAATAATTCCATCAGCTGGCGTCCACTGAGTGCAAACTGTACCTGCACTGGGGAAGTGAGGCGTCCTGGACACTCCCTGCCTGCAAGGAGCTTGAAGTCTAGTGAGACGGAGCCATACACAGAGGTACTTATGAGAGGGGCGGCACCTGAGCCATCTCAGTAGGCACCCACTATGTGCCAGGGATATAGAGATGAATGAGAAACCTCACTTCCTTCAAATAGCCCATAGTGGGGGGCAGGGTGGGGTGAGACACATGGATGCAAAGCACTAATGGGGGCCACATCTAATTGCTAACATGTGGGATTTAGGAAGGCCATATTAGGTCATTTACTTGACCAAAAACCCCACCAGATTTCAGGAGGAGTGTGTGGGAGGGTTGAGCATGTAGACAGTGCTGCCTCCTAGCAGTTGCTAGGCTATTATAACCCCCTTATATGTGATAGCAACAGTGGGCTAATCCCCAACTGCAGGCCACATGCTGGGCGTGGCCCTTCAGTTCCTCGCCCTGGGGAGGCCTCCCTCCCATGAACCACGGGAAGTGAGAATTCTCACTCTATCTGCACATACGATGTGCAACCAAAGCTCCCATCATTGTGGCTTGCTTTTAGGGTCAAACAGCTAGCAAGTGACAGAGTTACAGATGTGAACCCAAGTCATCCAGATTAAAAAGCCCGTCGTGTTTATTTGGTATGCTGAATAGGGTGAGACTGTCAGGTCACTAATCGAAAAGTTCACAGCGTGTTCTTGAAACATTAGAGTTAAAATTGAAAGACATCTCATACTGTAAAATTAATCTACTCTTAATGAAAAAGAGAACTGGTAAAACAAACAAACAAACCACCAAACACAACGGAGTGGCAACTAATGGCCTTGTTGAAGAGCCCCCACTGCCAGAGGTGAGTGTACTTTGACTCAGATAGAACTTGATTCCACCATCAGATATTTGAGAATAAATGTACCTCAAAGTATTTCAGCATAGGGAGTATATGCAGAAATGATCTGGGTCTGCTCTTTGGAATCAGCATCACAGCTGATAACCATTAGGGCGCTCTTAGGCCAGACGCTGGAGTTCTTAAGAGGTGATAACAGCCGGGGCCCTGAAACTCCCTAAAAACTAAGTGAACAACAGAACAGGACCTTTGTGCCAGTAGAGACAGCATGATGAGGGAAAGGGTGATCTGTTCATATGTCTGTTCAACTTCACCAGCTATTAGGGAAGTGCAAAGCAAAACTACGATGAGACACCACCTCATGAATGGCTGTTATCAACAAGACAGGCAATAACAAGTGTCAGAGAGGTTGTGGAGAAAAAGGAACCTCATTCACTGCTGGTGGGAATGTAGACTGGCACAGCCACTATGGAAAACAGTCTGGAGGTTCCGCTCAAGAACAGAGTTACCATATGACTCAGCAACCCCTCTTCTGGGTATCTACCCCCCAAATCTGAAAACCCTTATTCGCAAAGATATATGCACACCTATGTTCACTGCAGCATTATTCATGGTGGCCAAGACATGGAAACAACTGAAGTGTCCTTTGATAGATGAACGGATAGAGAGGATGTGGTACATATATACAATGGAATACTACTCAGCCATAAGAAAGGATGAAATGCTGCCATTTGCAACAACATGGATAGACCTTGAGAATATCATGCTAAGTGAAATAAGTCAGTCAGAAAAAGCTAAGAACCATATGATTTTACTCATATGTAGCATATAAAACGGAAACTCATAGACACAGACAATAGTATGGTTACCAGAGGGAAGGGAGATGGTGGGGGTGGGGGGGTGTAGTAAAGGGTAAAGGGGACCAATACATGGTGACAGAAGATGATTTGACTTTAGGTGGTAGGCACACAGTGCAATATACAGATCATGTATCATAGAAATGTACACTTGAAACCTGTATGATCTTATTGACCAATGTCACCCCAATACATTTAATTTAAAAAATTTAAAAAAAAAGGGTGATCTGGTGGCATCATGGGGACAAAAAATATATGTAAATTGAGGAGGTGACCTGGCAATGAATGATATCTTTTATATATTACCCAAGGGGAAACATTCCTCCTTTCTGATATCTACCTAAAAGAGGCCACTTACATGGGGCTTCTTACAGAGGGTTCAGACATATTGAGAATAGAGTATATATAATACTTGGCAGATAGTAGGCACACAATAAATAATCTTTGAATAAATAATTAACAATATTCTCAACAATATGCTGCAGTAAAAACAGTAAGAGGATTCAGAAAACTCTTTCAGTGGTATCTGTGGGCTTGATGGTCTGGCTTATTTCAGGACTAATGCCTAGAGTGAATCTAGAGATAAAGGCTGTGAACTCAAATACCTTCACTGGTCCACAAGGCACAGAGATGAGTGGCAGCAGCAGGTGTAAGACAACGGGGAGTGGTGACAAACAGAGCAAGCATGCCTGTCTCCAAATATTTGGAGGCACATACACAGGTTAAAATACCACTTGACAAACCAACACTTGTAAGGGCTATGTTTGTTAAATTTGGTCCACAGGCTGTCAGTTTTGACCTCTGACAGAGAAATGGATGGGCTATGTCCGTCTTCCTATCAAAAATCTCTCCACAAAAATGACCATGGATGGGGTCCGGGCAGTAACAGTTGAGGGTTGTCTTCACGGAGGGGTCTGAAGACTGTCACCCTGTCCCAATGACTAAGCATGTGTACCTCTGTGTTCTGCAGAGCTCAGATGAGCAGATGGTGGTGCGCACTCTCATTATGGACACTGAGGAGCATAACCAAATGCTTAGCTCCAACTTAGCTAGTTGGAGAAGACAGATGGACTTCAACCCAATCTGTTCCACACCTGGAACGCCAGGGAATTAGTCTTTATTTTAACCACTGAAAATGGGAAAATGGCCAGAAATAGACTGCATCTCTCTTGCTGGGCATTTCACGTCCATTGGTTCACTAATATCTCTGAACCACTCTGGGAAATAGGTACAATCACTCTGTTTTACAGCTAATTTAACACTGAGTCTCAGGAAAGGAGGGGGCATGTTCAAAGTCCCACGGTGACTGAGCAGCAGAGGCAGGACCCGAACCCAGCCAGCCTCCTTCAAAGCACACCTATTTCTGCAGAGGCTAGTGCAGACAGCGCAGCGCAGAGCAGCCCTCTCCAGAGTTCTGTGTAGAAAGGGGCTCTTTCTCCTCCCTTCCAGGGCCTGCTAGTGGGTACAACCTGGCCTGCTGAGTTAAATTCACCTGTGAGGGAGTGGGACGGTGACTAAAGGAAGGAGCAGAGCAAGAACCTCAGCCTCCTTTTTTGAGGGCATCCCTGAAATAGGTGCTAACCATCTCAACTCCCAGAGAAAAGACACTATTTGAGAGTTCACCTCAATCACCTGTATACTGACGTAGGTGGCAGACAAGTGCCACAAGCCAGAGGGCAGAGAGAAGACTGCTTTAATGGGGTCCTTCTCTCTGATCAATTACTCACTGAACAAGAACCAGCTGCATTATGACCCTCCCTACAGGAGCCACAGGGGGAATAATTTAAGAACTTGCCACAAACATAGGACAACATAAGGCAGTCCCTGGAAAGCCCATTTCCTTCTGACAAATGAATAAATTCCCCAGCATCAGGTAAAACCCCCCACAAACCTTCCAGGTTAACCCCGCTAGTGCTTTCCGCCATTCTATATTCAAACCTCCGTCACTATCCCCAGCTACTGACTCCTGACTCTGTCCCTAACCACTGTCCATCACACAAACATACTGCCGCCTGGATGTCACAGAGAAAACTAAAGCCATCAGATAGACCCACCTCCTCCTTTACCTGGGCACCCACCCCTTCAGGCTTCCTTCCCCACTGATACTCAGGCAGAGGAGAAGTCTGTTCTCTGCTCAAAAGCCACTCACTCTGCTTTCCCAAACCCCTTCCTTATCATGGCCGGGGGTTCTGTCAAATGTCAAATACCCTATCTCCCCTGGTTCTTTCTCATCAGCATTTCAATGTACTCCCATTTTTCCACATGTTAAAACAACAAACACTACCCCTCCCCCCCAATTTCCCCTCATCCCTATAGAACTGGCTGGCTATCACCATTCTCTACCTGCTACCAGCCAAACTGACCAGAGGAGTTGTCTAACCCCAGCCAAGATTCCCAGGAGCTCCTGGCTGAAACCCGCAGGAGATTCTCTGTCTTTACCCAGTTAACCTCCCTTCAGTGGCCAGGGACTGTTTGCTGGGCACTCTCATGTGTTGTCCCGATTTTATTTCCACTGATGGATCTCCTCTGGCTCCTTCACCCCCTTTCTTTGGCAGTCTCTGAAATATAGATACTCTCTGTCTTATGCTCTCTTTTACTTCTAGCTTTATATACTTTCCCTGGCTAGTTATTTACCATTCAAATGCTGGCATCTCTCACATCTGTATCTCCATCTGCCCTTCTCCTGATCTCATGGATTCATATTCAAACCTGCTTAACTGGACATTTCTTGGATGGATGTCCACTGACGTGTCACACACAAAAGGAATAAAATTGAACTCATCTTCCCTCCCAAACTGGTTCTTCTTCCTTCATCCCAGTGAATGAGAATAGCCCTGCTCAGCCACCTGGGTCAGTCTTGCTTTATACTTTTTTTTTTTATCCTCACCCGAGGACTTTTTTTCCCATTTTTTTTGTTCAGATAGAGTGGGAGGGAGAGAGACGATGAGAGAAGAGAGAGAGAGAGAGAAACATCGATGTGAAAGGAACACATCGAGTGGCTGCCTCCCGCACGACCCCAACCAGGGCCGAGGATGAATCGCAACCGAGGTACGTGCCCTTGGCCGGAATCGAACCCGTGACTCATTGGTCCGTGGGCCGACGCTCTAACTGCTGAGCCACACCAGCCAGGGCCTGCCTTATACTTTTGATTGCTGAGACCTGTGGATTCTGGGCCCTCAAGTTTCTCAAGCCCACCCACTTCTCTCCGTCCCTCAGTCACTTCCGCGGTTCAGATCACCATGATCTTTCTCCTGGACTACGGTGACAGCTTCCTGAGTGGTCTCTGCCTCCAAGCGTATCTTCCTATTAATCGTTTCTTCTCACACTACTACCGTAGCCACCTTTCCAAATGCCTGCACACTCGTGTAACCTCCCTGCTTGAAGACCACCACAGCTGTCCCACTGACATCAGGATTCGTTTTAAGCTCCCTGACATGGCTTATCAAGTCCTCCTGATCTGGCCCAAACCTACCCTTAAGTTTCATCTCCTGCCACGCCCCTCCCTGTGCCCGTGGCTGTCGTTCCCTCTGCCTGAGGATGCAGCCCTCCCTCCTTTCCCTGGCTAACTCTCACTCCTCAAATCTCACCTCTGGGGCACCCTCACTGGGCCCCAATTCCTGCTTGGATGCCCCTCCTAGGGTCTCCCACATCGTCCTCTACTTCCCTTCTGGAGCACTCATTAAACTGTATTGTAATTGTCTAGTCATTCTCTCCACTGTCTACGCCATTCCTTGTTGCCAAGCCAATGCCTAACCTGATGACTGACACAGGACAGCAGAAAAACACCGATGTGTGGTATGAATCCACCTCTAACCTTGACTCTGAATCTGACTTGCTTTGTGACCTCGGACTGATTGTTCAATGTCCCAGAATCTCAGTTCCCCATCTGTAAAACTGATGTTCCACCTATCTCTCAGGTTGCTGTATTAAATAAGATGACATGTGAAAGCACCTGCCACCATGCAGGGTGCATAATAGTTTCAGAAATGTTTTCTAACATTAAGTGAAAAAGCCTAATTATTCAAAAGGACACTGGAGGTGCATGAGAACAGAGTTGGCTGGTTAGACACATGACCAGCACTCCATCTGCAATGATGAAAGAAAGCTAAAGGCAGGAGTCACGAACTCAGTATCAAAGCTTTTCTGTGTAAAGGAGGGGATTCCTCCAAAGACACTGAATTAGAAGAACTTAGTTTCCACATGTTATTCTCATTACCTTCCTAGCGAGCCACTGAGAAAGTGAAGCCATTTTTTTTCTTGGGCAGCTTCTCTAGGACACTGTTCTTGCAGAAAACCAATAGTGTTGATCTCCTCCAGAACTGGGGTTGCTTGACAGAAACCGAGATGAGAACTATTTGCCATGTTTACTGCTGCAGCCTGATGGCATGAATAAAAGTCTCCACACAGACTCCCAAGCCAGAATCCTAGAAGTCAGCCTGCCTTTCCCTCCAGCCCCACATTTTTGATGGACTGATTTCATCTCTTAAATCTCAGAATTGTTCTCTTTGCTCTATTTCCACTGCTTTAGAGTTCTGAGCTCAGTTTTTCTTCCCAGAACTATTATAACAGCCTTCTCATTGCTCTTGGTCTTGGTCTCATCTCCTTCCTTGATGCCTTCAGAAAAGCAAGTGTTCCCTGTTTAAATTCTTCAGTGGTTTACTGACTAGAGAAGGACACCCACACTTCCTGGGAAGCCTTCAGAGAATTCCACAAACTGGCCCCTAGCTCTCAGTGTCATCTTTCAAAGACATACCCTATATTCCAGCCATGCAGAACAACTTGAGAGTTTTCTTATAAAGGGGTGCGCTTGCTGTTCCCTCTGTTTAAAAGAATCTTTTGCTTTCTAGAAAACTCCTTCAAGACCTATTTCAAGTGAGTAGCTCCTCCTCTGGGAAGCCACCCTTAGCCTATCTTGGCAGTTAGTTGATCACACCTTTTGTGCCACTCTCTTATCTGGCACTTTCCTTCATTATGCATTGCAACGGTTTTTCATGGTTGTTTTCTTTATGGGCCTGTGAGTTCCCTGGCCAGTAACAGATGGTCAATATAATATTTTTTAAAGGAACGAATGACAAAATAACATACATGTCATTTATCTTTGGCTGTAATGCCCAAGCTGAGTTGTGTGAGCTGCTACAAAATGTTACTGAACTACTTGAGATACACAACAAAGAAATTATAAAAGGTGATTTGCACAGAAAAAAATCTGTGTGAACTTGAACCCTTCCCTCTGCTACTATGTGATACTTAACACCTAGCACTCTGTGGACGCTTAACAAATGTTGAATAATAATAACAACAATAGACTTTTTATATTTATAGAATAACACTGTAAACATTTCATCACTTCCCTGTGGCTGAAAAATTCTAAGTTTAACATCTGCCCAATAAAACAAAACCAAAATTCTGTTAGCGAGGAGAGATAAGTGATATACAAACAAACCTTGGTACACAGTCTATTTAGACAGCCAAAAGAATGGGAAAGTTAAAAATTTTGTGTAGCATAAAAGATAAAAAAAAAGAAACTAAAGTTCTTTTTGTTAGAAACGACTTAGGATGAAAACCAAAAAGAGGCCAAATACAACTCTTGACACTTCTCAGGTCTTCTAGTACATGGCGTCCTGCAGCCTTGGGTTGAAGTCACATTCATCCTCCCAGTTACATCCACCCCCGTGACAGAATAATGCCCTGATCTAAAGCTATTTCACTGTTCTGGGGTTTTAACTTTGGGATAAACTAATTAATTAAAAAATGATATAATTCAGAAGTTAGGCAGATCTGGGTTCAAATGCGGGCTCTAGTTCTTACTAGCTGTTTTGCTTAGGATAAAATCCAATCTCAATTTTTTTAACCCATACTATTAGGAGAATATCACCTATTTTGGAAGATAACACTAAAGAGTTCAGCAGAAGGAAGCAAAGAGAGATCAAGAGCAATAGAAGATGAAATGGCAGTTGAGGGCATGGATAATAGATTGGGAAGCTCCAACATGTTTATAAGAAGAGTTTCCAGAATGAAAACCAAAACCAAAACCGAACAAAAGAAACCCTAGGCTTGGAAAGATAACATTTGAAGAGATAATGCCTGAGAACAATCCAGAATTAAGGAAAGACATGAGCCCACAGATTGAAAAGACACTATGAGTACCAAGCAGGATAAAGAAAACTAAACCCATCCCTAGGTATATTATAGTAAAATTGCAGAATATAAAGTTCCTGAAGAGAAAGGATGACAATTAGATTGATAACAGACTTGACCAATAAAAACAGATGAAAAAGACTCTGCAAAGGGCATAAGGAAAACTGTCAATGTAGTTTCATACCCAGACAAACTATTCTTCAAGTCACAACAAAATAAAGATATTTTCAGATATACAAAGACAAAAGGGTTTGCCATCTTCACTAAAAGAAATAGTAAAGATACAATTCAGCAAGAAGAAAAGTGAACCCACAGGAAAACAATTGTGAACACAGATGTTGATAAATTGTAAAACTAACTACAGTCTATATTTTATTGTTAATGTTGTTTAAAGAAGTGAAATTAATACTCTAATAAGGATAAGATTTATCTATTGGGGGTCCAATGAATAAAGTATATTAAAATCCTTGTATTGTTTAGGAAGAGAATAAAGATACTAAATAATTTAGAATTGTTAATTTATGTGATTTCCATACATGCAGGTTTATTCTGTTTTTCAGTATTCTGGAATAGACTCCCAAAAAATCTTCCTGGAAAAGTGAAATGTCTCTCTTTTCCATTTTGTACATGTATTCTTCCTAAAATATTTTACAACTAGCTTGCCTCAAATTAAGCTCACGTTTTTTTTTTTTTATCCTCACCTGAGGACATTTTTCCATTTTTTGTTCAGATAGAGTAGGAGGGAGAGGGGAAGAGAGAGAGAGAGAGAGAGAGAGAGAGAGAAACATCGACGTGAAAGGGACACATTGAGTGGCTGCCTCCCGCACGACCTGCTGGTCCAGGGACAAACTGCAACCGAGGTACGTGCCCTTAGCGGGAACCGAACCCGAGTCTCTCTGGACCGCAGGCCAATGCTCTAATCGCTGAGCCAAACCAGCCAGGGCAAGCTCACGTTTTAATCTACTCTGTAGAAGGTTTGTTTCAGATCCTCTGCCCCTCTTCTTTGGTCTTTTTTCCAGCTGAGTCATTTTCCCTTCCCTTTTTTTACTTCATTTTTCACACCTGAACTTCAATTTTTTTTTTTATCTTCCCCAATACTTTACTCTTTTTCTTCCCTTTTAACTTTTTGACAAAATTTCAGATTTACAGAAAAGTTGAAAGAATAGTGCAAAGAATTCCCATTTACCCCTTCACCTAGAGTCTCCCAATGTCAACATTTCACCACAATGGCTTTATCCTTTCTCTCTTCCCTTGCACATGTTCATGAATGCACACACACACACACATTATTATATCATTCAATATTATATATGTTTTATCCATGTAAAATGTTTCTTTGAACCACTTGAGAATAAATTTAAGACATGATGCTACTTCACCCCTGCATACTGAAGTATAGTCAGTTCTGCTACAACGGGACAGATGCTTCCTAAAAATCATCATGCATCGGGCCACAAGGCTCAAACACTCCATTAGTGACATGTCTAAAATAAGACAGACACCTCATAGAAACAACAGCACCACGTTATACATGTTCAGTGGGTAAGAAATATAGAAATACTGTAATAAATGTCATTCTACCTTGAAACAGACAGACATGAAGTTTGCTCCGGAAGTGGGTGCCAGAAGGGTTGCAGTCTGTGAGTAGATTGTGAGGTGGTGGAAGATGGAAAACTGTGTCACTGCTGTGGACAGGACGTGTGTGGCTCATAAAACACGTGATGAACTGAAGTAGCTGGCAGATGTTAGAGGTGCGTGCATGCACGCGCTCTGTGTATTCCTACACGTCTCTGTTCATCTGGGTGCAGTTTTCTGCACTCACCTGGTATTTCTCACGGATGATATCATGCATAATCAAACATGAAATCCACATTAGGCTCAAATTGTTCCCAACATATCAGTTGCATTAAACAATCTTGTGCTGCTAAAACAGGCAATACAGCAAACTGATGTATTTCCTAGAATTAAGAATGTTCTCTTAGCCCTGGTCGGTTTTGCTCAGTGGTTAGAGCATCGGCCTGTAGACCAAAGAGTTTCAGGTGTGATTCCGGTCAAGGGCATGTACCTCAGTTGCGGTTCGGTCCCCGGCCCTGGTCAGGGTTGTGCGGGAGGCAACCAGTCAATGTGTCTCTCTCACATTGATGTTTCTTTCTCTCTCTCTCCCCCTCCCACTCTACCTGAAGATAAATGGAAAAATGTCCTCGGATGAGGATTAAAAAAAAAAAAGACTGTTCTCTTACATAGCCACAGTATAATAACCAAAATCAGAAAATTAGCATTAATACAATAAAAATCTAATCTACAGCGTTTATTCAGAATTCACCAATTGTCCCAATGTCTTTTCACAGCAAAAGAAAACCCTGGATCACACACTGCATGCAGTTGTCCTCTCAGTCTCTTTTAATCTAGAATAGTTCTTGGGTTTTCCTTTGTTGCAAGACATTAACATTTTTGAAGAGTCCAGGCCAGCTATTTTGTAGACTGTTGCTCAATTCAGATCAAACCCTCTACTCTTACCTCCATCTATCACTATTAACGCCTGAAATCTTCCTGAATGTGATTCAAGTGTGGAGGTGGGGTCTGTGTCTCTCATCAGAGCTCCCTTTGAAGAATCAGGTGAAATCTGCACCGGGAAACCTAGAAAATGGCAGTTACCTAACTGCCCTTAGGAAAAAAGTCCCTTCTTACTAAAAAACACACAGAAAACCCACCCACCACAGAAAGTAATCGGCTTACCACACCCTGAAGTACAGGAAGTACGTCACTCACCGGACAGTCATTTTTAGAAGTCTAACTTTCAGATCAATATTTCAGGAAGGCTATTGTGAGTGGAGGAGGAGGACTGGGAACTAACATTTTTTGAGCCTCTTACAATGTGGTAATTATGCACATTATGGTAATATGCATTTAATCCTCATAACAGCTCTCTGTATTGCTCTAAATCTCACACTCTTTCTCCCATATTTTACTGTATCTTCCAAGCAGGCAAGGGTTCTCAGGTATATTAATCAACAATAAAGGAGCCAGCACCAATGCAGCCCAGGGCGGAGCACGGATCGGCGACGCCAGCTCGCACACGTGGATGATCATGCAGACAGCGCTGTCCCTGCTTTGCCCAGCTGGCTCTCAGAAACAACGTTCCCACACCAGTACAACCAGGACATTTGATATAGAAACCGCAGGGTTAAAAGTTCATATTTGGATGAATTATCTCATTTTGGCTTCCCCAGTTTCTAGTTTGATATGTTTTTCCTGAAAACAAAACAAAAAACCATATTTCTCCAGAGCCGAGCCCTGTATCTGAAGCACAGGCCTACACTCATTTGCCACGTGGCTGCGGAGAGCTGAGCTCAGTGTGGGTGCCCAATGTATGTTCTGAAGACCATTTGGAAAATGCTTTTACTCATTTTAATGGTGGGCTTTTCTCCAACCAGATTCTTGACTAAAAAGAAAAGAGTATAAAAACATACACTCCCTCAGCACACCACAAACATGGCTAAGGAATCGACAGAAACGGTCCACTATCCGTTGGCATTCTGCGGTTTAGAACAGGAAGGTTCTAACGAACAGATAAGAAGAAACAGTGTAATAATACCACTATTTCTTTAAACAATAGAGAATGCCTCTTAACTCCGCTAACTGAGAGAAAGAAATGGTGCCACGGCGGGCCTCCCAGACGCAGACCGCAGAGCTGCCTTGCCATCCCTTGTGCTACAGGTAATGGCGGCCAGAGGACAAGCCTCTGGAGCCTGGGGTTCGAGGCTGTGGTTTCTCTGTGTGGGGTGTCTGAAGTGCTGGAAATCGGAGGGAAGCCTTCCAACTGGTCAGGTAGGTTTTAGAACAGGGCACATGATGCCGGCACTGTTGAGGAGGCCGTCAGACCATCTGGGCCTCTGTTCAGAGCTGCAGGGAGCAATTTACTCGTCCAGCAGAGTCTCTGAAGTCCTTCTTAGGAAGGCCAGTAAAGGGTCAAGGCCGTGAAGTGGAGGCTCTGTGTTTAGTCCCCCAATCTGGGGAAGAATGTTCACTCACACTCAGGACGCGCCGCATCCCCTCTACAGCCCCCGAGGAGACCCAGAACCTCAGCATGCCGGGTGAAGCCACGTTTCCACATCCTTCAGAAGTGTGAAATGTGTTACACCGGGGGGTCTAACCTCGCAATCTCTGAGCTGCATTTTACATTAATATTAGGAAATTACAGAATTTGGAAAATTATTAACACCATGACAACGCAAACAGCAAAACCCACACTGTGGACAACGACAGGCCTGTGTCTTCAACAAGTAAACTGTAATGAAATGAAAGCGGTGGAGGAGGAACATATAAGTTGAAAGAATTAAAAGCCGTATCATTTTTTAAATGACCAAGACTAAACTTGGGATAAGTATTTAGTAATAAAACTTTTTTTTTTTGTTTAATATGAAAGTCAGGATGGTGGTTGCTTTGGACAGGAGGAAGAGTTTCGATGGGAGGGTTTCAGGGTGGGCAGGACAGCTCTCTCTCATCCTGGACAGTGCTGGTCTTACAGCAATTCGTTAAGCCATTCTCTTGATTAAGGTACTTTTCTTCATGTTTTACAACAGATAGATTTTAAAAAATGTATAATGATACCTATCTATTGGGAAATATCGTAAAGACTGAACGTCAACATTCCATTGTAAACAATGCCATCATGATAAGAACTCTATCTTTAATTAAAGTGCACATCCTGTCTTTCCTTCGAAAAAGAAAACCTCATACTTACTCCACTATTTCCTCATAGGATAGAATGTAGAGAAAGCTCAGCTTTAAATTAAAGAGCTATTTTCACATGTTTAAAAAGTAATATTGCTGATAAAGAGGAGGCTACGCATGAGGGGGACAGAGGCACATGGGAAATCTCTGTGCCTTCCTCTCAATTTCGATGTGAACCTAAAACTGCTCTAAAATATAAAGTTTATTTAAACACAAATAAACTACATTTATTTGTTCTTTCCTAGTATTATGTTCTTTCCATGTGTCAGGTACTTGGCTGTATTATCTCATTTAATCTTCATAAGGAGCCGATGAGGTCGATTACACTTGTTCTCACCCTTTTACAGATGAGGAGACGGAAGCACAGAGGGGTTAATTAACTTGCTCAGAATTATATAAATGTACAAGTAGAACCCAGGTCTGACTCCTGTGAGCAAGTTCTACACTGGCTCCATCTCTCAGTGCCCAGTATCTACCTATGGAATTATACTGATTTACTGAATACTAAAGATCAGGAAACGGGTATTAAGATTACATAAGCCACTACATATAACACCACTTCTTAGCAGTAGAGATAAAGGAGGCAATGAGTTCATTTGAGCCCAGCAGTCACAGAGACCCTTCTCGAGGTCAGAATGGTCTCCCCAGCACTAGGGCTCGAGTCCAAGCTGGCAAGATGCTTTCTGCATCCAGATTAAATGTGTTTGGGAAACCGAAGAGATGAAAGAGACAGCTACACGCTGCTGACAGCAGGGAGTGCGGCAGAAATGTTTTCTGTACCCTAGGAATGCAAAGTTACCACCCTGACACACCGAGTTATCAACTCCAGACTAAGAAGCGAGATGTTAGAGTTCATGTTTCTTCACTAGATGCTGGAAATCACCACCAACGAGGATCTGAAGCAGCCTGGGACCAGTGGGGAAATCACGAGTTCTAGAGGCAGACAGACCTGGCCCCAATCCTGGCTCCAGCTCTCACCAGCACTGACTCATCTGGGGGGTTCTCTTTATCCCTTTCCTCAGCTACCTTTTTCTGAAACACTTATCATCACTTGCCACATTATACGATGACTTTCATCTCTGTTTCCCCTTTGTGTCTGCCTAGAACTTAAGACTTAATTCGAGGGCTAGAACTTGATTTTGTTCACTGCTGCATCTCCGAGCACCTAGAACTGAGTCTGGCATAGTAGGGTGTTGGAAAATGCTTGTTCAAAGTTGTTGGTATAAACCATTTCAACCCTCTGCTTCAAGTTCCTTATCTGTCAAACTGGAGATAATACCATGCACACTTAACCAAGAAAATACAAATAAAGGGCAAGAAACAAGGGTTCCCTAGACAGGGCTTATTTCCCTTCCATACTTCTTTTGCATAATGCTCATCAACAGACGATAAAACTATTTAACTCGGGATAAAACTTCCCCTTCAAATAGTTAAGGACTGTTTAAGCTGGCCGCTGACTTGCTCAGGACACCCTAAGAACCTACAGACCATGTTTAATGTTGTGAAGATGAAAGTAAAAATGTATCACAGTAGGAACATGGGCAAAGAAAGTCTTAAGCAAAGGGCGTACGGATAATGCCAGCGAGCTGTGACTTAAGCGAACAGGGTGCGTGGAGATCTGCCAGGTCATATCACCAACAGGGACCAGCAAACCAAACATAAATGATCTCCGGTGAGAGGCTCCCCCCAGATCCTGCCACACCTCCACGGAGTGTGGCTGCCGGTGAATTGGGCATTCATCACCGGATAAAAGGGACGCTGCTCCCAGAGAACAAGTACTTTATGCCAGCCATCTCAATGAGCTTTAAAAATAATTTTGTGAGGGTAGCATTTTTATCCCCATATAACATGAGAAGCCTGTGGTTCAGAGAGGAAGTGGCTCCCAAGGTTTCACATCTCTTAAGAGGCAGCTCTCCAGGAATCTCAGTTCTCAGCCTGCTGAGGGGCTGACGACAGCCCAGCACCTCTAACACCTGAAGGCTCCACTGCGCGCTTTACAAGCTTCCCCTGACTCCAGCGCCCCCGGGAAGTGAATATATTAAGATAAGAAATTAGACACATACTAGATAGTAATTGCTACCTAATAAAACTTTGCCAATTCACTGAAGTTTGGAGTAGTCAATCAACATCTGTGGATTTCTAACACTCCTGTTTGCTCCAGGCTAAGACCTAAAAGTTTGAAATGCCTTGCTCTCATTTCATTATAAGACAGGAACCAGCCAGGCTTATGTCAAGGGAGCCCTGTGAAGGTACCATTTCAGCAGAGATTTTCTTTCCTATTTTACAATTGAGGAGCTAAGGTTCAGAAAGGTATAGTAACTTGCCTAGAGTCACACAGTTGAGAAGAGGCAGAGTCCAGGTTAGCACCAGGTTTAACAATAAATCAGGGGGCTTTTAACGTCACATGTTTATTATTTACCTGGGTGTGTGTGTGCGTCACGGAATAGCCTTAATACCTGGGATCTGGTCTGAGCCTGTCTGATCTTAGACCTACCCTTCACTCTTCTGCTCTACTCTGTACAGAAGGGAGGCTGCGCTCCCTGCGCTCTCAGGTCAGCTGACTTCCGGCGTGGTTCGGCACATGTGAGGAGGCCCTGGTGAGAGATTAGGAGGGTAGAAGGAAGAAGCTATGTCTCCTCTTTCTCTGCTTGAGTGGGTTGCCCAGCATGGTTCATTCACCTCCTCTTGACTCATGCGCCCACTGCACAGACCCACAGGTTCCAGCTTTGGTCAGGTGAGCCCGGCCCTGGGCCCAGGAAACCACCCCTGCCGCTGCTCATCTCTGGATGACCTTTCTGCCCTCTTTTGAGTCTCAGCTTATCCCTCTATCAGTTGAATAACCATTTCCTTGAATTATTTTCTCTCTTGTAAACACCTGAAGGGGTTTCTGTTGTCCTCGTTAGATCCTGATTGATACACTGATCAAGTTGTTGGACCAAGGGGACCAGGTGCCAGCCTGTGGTCCTGAGAAAGCTAAGTGATGGCTGGGCTCTATGTCTCAAGACCACCTGTTGGCTACAAGGTGGCCAGACGAGAAGTGCTTTGGAAAGAAACACGCTTTTCTTTCTCCGAGGTTCACAGCTATGAGACTGGGGTAAAAGGAACTCAGTTGGTCTCCTAATTCCATGGCCTTAGAGCCAGAGAACGTCATCATACTCCATCAGCCACAGCAGCGTTTCCCAAACTGGGGGGAGGAGGAGGAGACGCATGGAATGTTAGCAGGTATTCTGGGGAGAAAAAGCTTTTGAAAAATGTTCGGTGAAACCAAGTTAACCAGATTTCTTTACAGCAGGGCTTCAGTAATGTGCATTTAAATATCTAAAGAAAAAAGTTACAGTAGGCAACACGCGACAATCCCACATGTTATGTGACCAGAAAACATATCAACATCTTGTGGATCTAATATTTCAAGGAACACTGATCTAGAAATGCTGGTTTGTGGGATTAGTGCTAAAACCCTTTTGTAGCCTTCTAGGTCTTCCTGGACTGGAGCTGACCCCTTCTCCCCTTCCTCAGATACACTCCTTCCTCCTGCCGTGCCCCGGCCACAGCACCCGACCATGCCACGTGATTTCCAGGCCCCTTGCCTTTGCATGAGCTACTTTCTGCCCCTGCTCCTGGGGAAATGCTACTTTTCCCACAAGGTGCCATCCCAGCACACCCTTCCCTGGAAACTTTCCCTCAGCCCCAGGTGGAAGTGACTCCTGCCTTTGGATGCCAACCGCCGGTACAGCATTCTGCTACAGCAGTCACCACGCCTCCACCTCGCACGGTCCTTACGAATGGCGACCGAGTCTTATTTGCAAGCCAGTGCTCAAAGCATGGCGGTTGCCAGGTCACGTCTGTGGGGATACAAATACCTCAAGAGTTTAAATATTTGTATCATTTTCTGCTATCAAAGCTTAATTATAATTGACTTAAAATTCATGTTAAATAAAATAAAAATTCCACTGCTATGATGATCCCTAATAAGTTAATCTTATGTTAATGTAGCTATTTTTATTACGATGACGACAACTGAGTTTTTCCAGAATCCTAAAATCAGTGGAAAAACCACCACCGTCAAGAACGCTCGGCAGCAGGACTACCTCTGCGATGACAAAGTTCGCCACTAGGTGTCAGCCCAGGAAAAGAGGAGGCAGGGCTGCGCTGGCAAGTGTTTTACTTTTCAGCCAATTATCACCATAAATATAAAAAACTTAAACAAAATATTAAGCAATTAAAATAATCTATTAAAGGAATGTTTTTAAAAAAATATATCTAAAATGTTGACATTTCCCCTTTGCAAAATAGTTTATAAATGGTGTTAGTTTAACCTGCATTTTTTCAAGACAAGAAACATTTGCACAGATTAGAGACATTGACTCCTAAGAGGAAACCAGCTCAGTTTTCTTCTGAAATGCCCTGAAATTGTATATAATACGGACCATATGGTAATCACCGTTGTGGCAAGCGGTCAGAGGAAAGAGCGGTTGCTAGAATCAGGCAGATGGAGGGTTCGAATCCTGATTTTGCCACTTCTTACAAAGTGACATAACCAATCCTCACCTTGGTTTCTCATCAGTAAAATGGGGCTACACCACTCTCTCCAGATGGGGACTATAAAATCAAATAAGGGAATACGTATAAACAGTAGCATATAATAAGTGCGTCATATTATTTTGTTTTCCTTAAGACTTCAAGTCTTAATGATTTAGCAAAATGATGTTTCAGCTCCCAAACAACTAAAGACATTATAAGTAAGGACTACTATAATTCCAGTCCCTCCACAGATAATTATTGAGCACTTTCTATGTACCAGGCTCTGTGCCCAGGACACATGAGTAATCGCCACACTCCACCCCCTTCCGGAGTGGGCTTCCATTTCTTTGTGAGGGTAGCATGAGACTGAATGTGATGTAGCTGTATATTTCTGAGAATGTATCCACACCCCATAGAAAGCCAGTGCGGATGCATGTCCAATGGGGGGTAGAGGCAAGGAAATTTACAATTTTATCCTCTAATCATCATAAATTCCACAATGTCCTCCACAGAACAAGCCCACATCACTCCATCTTCTGTTCCTGAGCCTGTACTACGCGCTGGGGTATAAGAAAGAATAAGACAAAATCCCGTTCTTAAGGAGCTCACAGTCTAGCTATGTGCATGAAGTCATATGTGACTGTTTTAGGCTCTAAATTGTCAAATGTCATCATTGCTTGGAAATGGATCAAAAAGGTTTCCTTTTCAGAGCCTTATTGAAAAAGTAAAAGACCCTAAAACGATATCATTTGCCTTCATACACTGGTAACAGCAACCATGTCTCTCTGCTACAGTGTCCACAAAGATACAGTATTTAAAACTGCCACAACGGGATCAGCCTACTCCATTAATACACGTGCCTCTTGTATGTTCCTAACTAGAACTGAATATTTACTGCACATGGTGATTTCACAGAGGGTGATCCTCTTCAGATCCTAACCGGCTACCACGCAGCTGCCATTTGTGCCTTTGTTTGACATTTACACATTCACGGTTGGTGTTTGTGTCAGATTCCTCTTCTCGTGCTCTAAGATGAAGCTGTGGACGCTTTTTCAAACACTAAGCATCTATATTGTGCAACACTGAAACATGACCACCAGTCTTTCCATGCGCAGCGTGGGAAAGCAGGTATCATTCATTTGTTCATCCATCCATTCAACACACATTTAATGAGCACCTACTAATACTGGACTATGGGAGGGACACCAAGGAGCACAAAACATGGTCCCACCCTATGGGAACAAAGTAAGAAAGCAGACAGATTATTAAATGAGATAAAAAATTATTAGAATTTAAAGCTTAGAATTCCTTCTGGATAGTCTAAGATACACTAACTGTGTTTTATTTTTCAAGTATTTTAGAACGTATGAGAATTTAATTTCATCATATTTAGTGATGCTCTTTGAAATCGTTCAGTGAAGCTTGATCATCGTGTTTAAGCGGATTTCCTGCCAGTTCTCATCTCTCACTTAAGGACCTACTTTTTGTGGGCAGTCTACTTCTAAAACAATGGTTCTCAGTTCAGCCAGCATTCATTGTGTGACTCCAAGGTGCCAGGACTCCCGAACTGTTCCTGAGCAACACCAGCGTCCCTGGGAGGTGGACAGTGGAGATTTGGTGCCAATATTAAACAATGGTCCTCTTATCCCAATAGACAAAAAATGTTTTGATGAAATATAAAAAAAGATTCTCCATAATATTTTCTCTTATGCATTTTTAAAACTGACTCTAAGACATTTTTAAATTTTAAAGCCTTGGTACCTACCACCCCCTCTAGCCTGGTGGTGGTGAGAGATAACATGAATGAATAAATACCAAACAAATATTGAAGGGAATAATTAAATATGTGATTTCTTACAAAACCTTTATGTATCATTTGAGATAGAAATGAAATTTTCACAGTAAAAGATAGGAATAAACAGGCCAGAATCTCACTGGGTTTTTCAAAATATGTTTTTTAGAGAGAGAGAAGGGAGAGAGAGATAGAAACATCGATCTGAGAGAGAAACATCGATCGGCTGCCTTCTGCATGCCCCCTTCTGGGGATAGAGCCCATAACCTGGGCATGTGCACTGACCCGGAATCGAACCGAGACCTCTCAGTCCATGGGACAATGCTCAATCCACTGAGCCACATCAGCCGGGCATTCTCAGTTTTTTGAATGGCTTCAGGGAGTCTGACACTTGCTGAAAGTATGGCTATCACTATTCTAGAACCTGGCAGTCTCTGTCTCCTCCTCCTCTACGTTCTTATCAGCCAGGAATGGTCACTACCATTTAGTTGATATCTACTATCAACAAAAACATTGTGCTGAGTCTTATATGCCTCATTGTTATTTTCTCAATAGTCCTACAAGGTTGGCATTATTTCCATTTTAGAGATGAACAAATCGAGGCTCAGAGCCAGGATTACAACCCAGGTGAATTCAAAGACCATACTCTTTCCATCACACTTGGTGGCCTCCTTAGCCATTTACAGCCACAGAGCTATGGGTCCCCTGAGACCTAGTGGTGGGAGCACCTCCCCCTAATGCTGCTTCATCCCAGGACATGATCTTGACTTGAGATGAACACTAACATGAAAACACTGGTAGCCAGTAAGTTAGTTACCAGCCCCTTCTCTAGCCCACTGTGACGTCCACTGTAGCCTCTGCTGTCAGTGTGTCTGTTTAGCTCAGGCCTGTAGGTTTGGGCTATAATTCCCTGTCTGCTTGCCTCAAATAAACTGGAAAATAAGAAAATCTTTCACAAACTTTTCCTACAGAACATTCATGGTACATATCCATGCTTCACAAACACACCACTGTCCACTTAAAAACAGCATGGGCCCTGTGTGGAAAACAATGTGGTGGTTCTTCAAAAGTTAAACATAAAATTACCATATGACCCAGCAACTGCACGCCTAGGTATGTACCCCAAAGAAGTGAAAATAGGCATGCAAACAGATACCCGTACAGGATGTTCATAGCAGCATATTCACAACCGTCAAAAGGTGGAAACAGCCCGTGCCCAACAACAGACGAATGAATGAACAAAACGTGTTACATGCATGTGGCAGAGCATTATTCAGCCTTGAAAAGGGAGGAAGTGCTGACACATGCTACAATGGGCATGAACCCTGAAAGCATTATGCGAAGTGAAATAAGCCAGACACAAAAGGGCAAAAATGGTATAATTCCAGTTACATGAAAGATCTAAAATAGGCAAATTCATAGACGGAAAGTAGATTAGAAGTTACCAAGGGCTGCGGGAAGGGGAAATGGGGAGTTATTGCTTAATGGATGTAGAGTTTCTGTCATACATTACTGTGAATGTAATTAATGCCACTGAATTATATACTTAACAATGAAGAAAATAGCAACTTTTATGTAATATATATATCTTTTACTACAATTAAGAAACAAACAGAAGCATGGGCTCCAGGATGGAATGGGTGGATTCCCAGAGCAGCACAGAGGCGCACAGGCCAGCCCCTTCCAGCTTCCTCTAGGTTCCCTTTCCCCGGTCTCCTCACTTCCTTAGCTCTTGTCTTGTTGTACTGTACCTATTGTTTTAAGATTTCTTAAATTCTTTTTTTAGCACCACATGGAGGCACAGACAAATTAGTAATACCCCTTATATATGTCCCGGGTATCCTCTGTTTGCCGAGGGGGAGGGCAGGGAGTGCACCCCATGATTCTGAGCTGCTCTGAGGCTGAATCAAAGGATATGTGCTTCCCTAGCACGTGTGACAAGCGGGCACTTGCAGTCAGGCAGACTCGTATTTCCCTACTCAGAAGGCTTCCAACTATAGTATCCCAAAGCTTTATTCATAAAGATGTTTAGTGGGTATTAATTATAATACCAAAAGATTGGAAACAATCTAAATGTCCAAGAGGAAGTGGTTACTGCAATCCTGGTAGCTGTACATGAGAACGTATTCTGCAGCTATGTAAAAATGCATTTGACGCAACGTGACATGGAGGAGAAACAAACGTTTAACTTAGGTTTGATAGCAGCTACATAAACACTTTGCATAATGAAAAATAATTAAAGAGAATATACAAAAGGCAGTTGAGGACTTCTGTTAGTTCAGTGGGACTATGGTGATACTTTAATTTTTCTAGTTCCTAAATATTTTTATATTGCTTATTACAATAAATACAATTTTTTTTTTTTTTTTTAAATCATGAGATCAATGGTGTTACTCAACCAGGAGACAGATATATATGGTGCTTTCCTGACCTGCTCCGACAGAGCCTTGTCCACTCATGCTTGAAAGCCGGGCTATCAATCTGCTTTTATCTTAACTTCTCTGTCTTCAAGGGGTCTTAGGTGGATAAATGTGACTCAGCAGAATCATGTGCACAATCAGGGGCTGTAAGGGAGACGATGCCAGCGTAGCCACAGCTGACTCTGGAAGCCAGGCCTCTTGGGATGAACTGAGCAAGCAGGACTGGAGGAGGGGGCTGCTGCCGCACAGCCTCCTTCACAGACTGTCTGTTGACTGCCCTCAGCCCAGCGTCCACTCCCCGTGGGCAGAGGCTGTGCTCTGCTCATCCTGGGGATGCCCGGCCAGCAGGTCGGCCGAGAGAGAGCCACACGAGCTTGCCGAAGAAACGACCTCAGTGGGCTCATCTACACTGGCCTTCCCAGAGACACTGGCACGGAACTGGATGTGTCTTAAAGCACCCACAGCCATCAGTTCTGCTTTCTGACCCAGCATTTACCAGGACCTGCAGCGGACTGACGCAGGGACAGGCACCTTCACACGCACTGTCTTAAGACGACTCCAGGTAACATGAGCTATGAAATAAGAAACTCCGAACAGAAAAAGGAATGAAATGAGAAGACACAGTCTATTTTTGAAAGTTCTTTAAAACTAAGGCTACTGTGCTATGAAATGTCTTTCAAAGAGAGGGCGGTGGGCGTCTTATTCAGATTTCATGATGACATAGTTTTAAACAAAGGAGAAGTAAAGGTAAAAGTCTTGTTAAAATTCATTTGTTCTCTATAGGCAGGAGAAAGGGGAACTTTCAAGGCAAATTCAAGAACCACACTGCCATACACATCCTCCAAAGTTGCAATCGTCCACCAAGCTGAGAAAGGATCCTTGGCCTAGCAATTAAAATCATTTGTCTTTTATCCCCTTCTTGCCAAAAAGGACCCCAGCCCTAACTAGTTAATCCCTAACACACACTGCTACTCCCAGAGTTGCCTGGCAACTGCTAGGAGGCGTGTCAGAGAGCAAGAAAGGCCTAAATAAATGAGCTGCAGCCTGGCTGCGCTTGACATGGATAAAGGGGGTTTTTCCGAATGGAGCTGCCTGGCTGCTTGTGGTTCTGTCATTTAAGCAGAGATGAACAGGTTGGCTTGGCCGATATTGTTAAATATCTTGGGCTTTGCACCTGATATTCTCTGGGTGACTGGAAAATGGGTCACATGCCCTGTGATTTGCAGACACTGTCCCCTCTGCCAGGCAGCAGGAATCAAAAGCCTACAGAGAGGACGGGATGCAATGTGTCCACACTGAGCAGAGACTCAGGGCAACGCCCAGCCTCACACGCTTCCCTGGGCCTTCATGTCCCTCACCCGTCCTTCCACCCACTGTTCCCAAATATGCTCACTGATGCCTAGCCTATGCCATGCCCCGTTCCCGCAGCTGAGAACGCAGAGAGGAACAGTTAGACGTGGAACATGTGGAAACCAGAACAAAGACAAGCAAGAGGGTGTGGCGGAAGGAACCTGAGTTTGGAGTCAGGCCGAACTGAGTGTGCCCCCTGGCTCTCCTGCTTACCAGGAAGTCCCCCCAGATCTGAGCCTCTACCTCCCATCTGTGAAATGTAGAGTGAGGGGCAGTGGTGGGGAATTACTGAGATCACAGACGAAGCAACTGAGAGATGAACCGAGCTCCGACCTTGGGAGACTGCTGAGCAGGTAGGAGACGTGGCTGTCACTGGACACCCTTTGCGTCTCACTTTCTGACCCTCAGCAGAGCCCTGTGAAACCAGTCCACTGGCCTGAAAGAGAGACACCACCAGTGGACATTGTCAAGTCCGCCATGTTTCCTGTTTTTAAAACCAAGCCCCTGTGACTGCAGTGACCCAGGTCTCATGGCTGCACCCCCTGGCCCAGGTGCGAAGCCACACACCACACCGGGTGTGGCACCCCACAAGGCCCTCCACCTTGGACTGCTGGCTGCTGCTCGGACCCTTCCCAGCAACATGTCTCAGGGGCGCTCCCGTCCGGCCACCGCCTGCTTCTGGCCACCATCTATCTCCTCACCTGTGTATCAAAGGCCTTCTGTGTACGCGATCCTTTGACCCAGTCCACCCATGTCAGGGTTCTGCCTAAGGAAATGATTCAGAGCACGCATGAAGATTTATGTGAAGATGTGCACCACAGTGTGGTTCAGACGGTGAAAGGTGACTGACGGAAGGGCCAGCGTCGCGACGATGTGTTCGCCCGGCGCTGGTTTCATATGGCAGGAACCTGATGAAAGTCTCTGCGAGTGGGGCCCAGCCACCCTTGTAGGAGCCCCACAGCTGGTTCTGATCCACAGCCAAGGTTGCGGACCTTGGAGTCACTTGATGGGATATGTGTAGCCATTATAAATGACGTTTAAGAAGAATTTTTATGTGACGTGAACAAGCGCTTGCAACATACTAAAAGGCAAAACCGAGTAACTGGGGACTGGATTGCTTTGCCGGTAATTTCTCAACTGCCTAAAAGTAAAATCCCCCAAACAAAATCCAAATGAAACAAAAAGAACCCCCAAATCCTAGAAGCTGAGTAGAAACATGCTAACATGGTATCTTAATTCCAAGAGGAGGTGTTTTTATAATCAGAGAAGCACAGGTGGCCTGGGGAGGCTGCCCCACCCCTCAGGACTGGGACGTCTGCCACCCTGGAGGCTCATCTGTCCCCATTCCCACCCCATCTTCCTGTGGCCAGTGCCCTCCGCCCTTCACCCCTTCCCGGGCTCTCATGTGCTTTGCAGTCATTATTTTAATTACTCCCTCAAACAATGTTGTATGGGAAGTGCTGTTATCCCATTTTTTTAGATGAGGAGAATTGGCCAGCTTTAAATCTATGGTTTAAAACCCATCTAGGCAACATGGTGATGATGCTCAGTCAGAAAATTTCAGGCCTTCTGGCTTCCCTCCCGGCCTTATAGAAAAAAAGCCATTCTGGTACAGGTGACTGGGACTGAAAGCATGACAAATCTGCCATATTTCAGTGATTCTCAGACACAGATTTCTCCCCACTGTAACCCCTCTGAAGTCAGGATGTGTCTCACAACTGATGGCACCTTCGATTATAATTGGCAGACCCTTTTCTTTCTCAATGGTATACATCTTGTGATTGAATAGCAGCTTAGACTCAATGAAATGTACCATGTTTACAACCAGCCCATCACCCCATCCTCAAAGTGCTACTTTTAATGGCTGTATAATATTCTGTCGTGTGAATGTACTTAACCAGTTGTCTATTATGGACACTTCGTCTGTTCCACGTTGTCACTATTATAAATACTGCTACTGGGAACACCTTTGCATTAAGCTTTCCTCTTTTCTGCTTTGAGCATCATCCTCCTCTCCCAGGTCCGAATCTTGGGAGACATTTAGATATTTCTTGCCCATTGTCTCCATATTTTATCTATTACTATACTCATCTAGTCATTTCTTCTTCATGGTACCTTTCCCGGGTGTAACTACCAGAGGGCTCTTTTCTGAGCTCCCCTAATTCCCCTGGTCTCCGTTTCCGGCTTCCCTTTCTGCCCGTCACTGTATAACTGTCCAAACATGACTTCAGTCACACTGCATCTCTGCTCAAAAACGTACACTCCCTACAGGGTGAAGTGCACACCCCCAGCCTGGCATCCAAGGCTCCAAGCTCTCCTGCAGCCCCACCTCCCCACCCGAACCCCTGCATCCACGCCTTTGCTCACTCAGTTCACTCCACACCCACCAGAGGAAGGGATTCTGTCTTTCTTTTCCCAACCCTTACCCATCAGACCCAGGTCAAGTTTCACTCTTCCTGTGTTTTATGATGTATTGGATCCTTATGACCACCTGGAGATGTAGAATGATAGGTATTCTTATTTCATGTTGAAGAAACGGAAGTTTAAAGAGATTAAGTGGTTTGATCAAGGCTGTACAGTCTAGAAGTACAGAGACAGGCTTTAAACTCCAGGGCTTCCATCTTGAAGTCCAACACCGTTCAGAGCCAAGTGCAAGTACAACCATAAACTTCTCCAGAGGAGCAACGTGTGCCCTGGTCATATGCCCAGCAATACGTACCAAGATTCTAGACATACACATGGCAACCATGAGATCATGGTAAGAGTGGAAACGCATCATGTCTGTCAGTTCTCAGCACCCCAAGGGAAGGACTGAGCCAGTTGCCTTGTTCTCATTTTAGAGACGGGAAGACGACAGAATTTTCCCTGATTTATACCTGTTCTCAAACGACACCAAACCTGACTGATCTGGCTGGGTCCAAGGTCAGGACAAGGAATCAGAGCCACCTCACTTAGAGACAAGCAGAACATGGGGAGCTTGCTTTAAACTGAAGGGCTTTAGAGGACCTAAGGGAAGAATTTCTTAGGAAGCAGAGGAGAGTGCATCCCTTCTGTCATGTGACCATGAATTGACTGCAGCTGAGGTGGCCTAGAAAGTCAGGTCTAAGTGCAGGATGGAAGACGAGAAGCGAGGAGGGTAGTGGCACTCGGCTGCAGCTCCCTGCGCACCCACTGCCCTGGCCACTTCACAGACAGTAAGTCCTGGCTGAAGACAAACATGGTGTCTGCTACTACTCTGTGTCTCAGACACATGATGGAGTCATAGCAATAAAAAACATCCCTACCCTACAGGCAGTGTGACCCCCTCCAACTAGGCTGGCTGTGGCTGCCCTCTCACCTGCTCAGGACGGAGGGAGCTCTGTGCTCCTGAGAAAAGGCCTGTCAGCAAGGTTCCAAAGTTCTCTCCTACGTGGAGTGACCCAGGTCCCCGGGCCAATTTTTCCATCCTCCTTGGCCAAGAGTAGGCTGAATAGAGGCTATCATATGCAGACTTCTCATTGAAGCTGGGAGAGTTGGTACTTTCACTGGTTTTAGGGTTGACCTGATGTCTTCAGACCCTAACGGTAACTAAGGAGCTCACAGGGCAGGCAGGGGATACGAATGGGCAGCAAGGGCTCAGAAAGGTTGAAGGGCCATGGAGGTGGATGATATTACTTCCCAGTCCTAGCATACTTGATAGTTACTCACACCAACACCACCCTGGGAGCCTCTAAGAAGTGAATTTCCAGGATGCTTTCTATTCCCAAGTGTGCAGATGAGGTCCCTGTCCAGGAAAAGGGCAGTGAGGCACAGTGGGAAATCATGGGCCCTGGGACCAACTGGCTTCTCCACTGCTTAGCAAGTCACGTCTGTTCTCTGAGCCTCAATTTCTGCACTGGAAAAACGGAGATGGTTATCGCTACGTCTGTCTTACTGTGAATCCTCAGCGACAGCAGGTGCGTGTGAAGGGCTGCACGTATTAGCAGTCGGTGCTGCTGACCAGCAAGGGGAGGGGGTCTTAACATTCAAAGGAGCAGTGAGTGCCTCAGTCCTGGCTGCACGGCTTCTTGTGCTAAGAGGTAGGGCACGGGAGGATGCTCCCTGGCCCCCACCATACAGACACACAACTTCTTCTAGGTGAATTCAACAACCAGGCAAATTGCAGTGTTTTTGTGGTCTCTGAGGTACGTTTCTTAGCCCTGACCAAACACAGGTTTATAACATGCCAAGAAGTTACTCACCGGCTCAATTTTCAGAGCGTTCCGGTAGCTCCCGAAGAAAGCGGCCTGGGCCTTGAGGAAGGCTCTGGCCACACCATCGCCAGTGGTTGTGGAGACCTTTTTTAGCCGGTTCTTCAGTGAAGAGATCTGGGGACCGAGAGAAGGCAGACAGGTTGAGGGCAGGGCAGGGTTGGAGAAGGATGGCTGGCTAAGAGCTCTAGAAAATCCCTGTCCAGGGACCAACTTGACACTTCGGCTGCTGCGAGAGCAAAAATGCCTTCAGTATTAGGGCAGGTTTTTGACATTTAAATCAGTGTTGCTTCTATGAGAGCATAACTAATGAAAACACAAATGAAACCACTTTCTAAGCAGTTACCACGTGCCAAGTAAGTGCTTCACATAAAATTTCTAATTTAATTCTTTCAATAATCCCGCAAGGAAGAAATCAGTGTTCCCATCTTACAAGGGTGAAACAGTCTCAGCAAGGTTCGATCACGTGCCTGGGAACAAACCTAAGAAGTGGCCAAGTTGAAACATGAATGGGAGCCTTGTCATCTGACCCAAAACTACACAAAGATTTTTAGTTCTAGTTCCTTCCATTCCTTCCGCAAATTACTTACAAATATTAGAAATAAATTACTTGTTTATAATGCTTAATATGTTATTATATATAATAAATATATGTTATTATATAGCTCACATCTTATACTCTGTCTAAAGGAATGTAGCAGTTTATGGATAAGCACTCAAATGTTAAAAGAAAACAGATAAGAAAGCCATGGCAATGGGAAAAGTAGCCAGGAATAGATTTAGTACATAAAGATAAGCCATAAGGTCTTACATAGTGGCTAGCAATGAATTTTTTACTTAAGAGCCTCCTAGTGGTCAAAGCAAAAGGGGATACATAAGACATTGTGAGATTCTTGGGTCCGTGCACTACAAACAAACCAGTTACCCAACTGAACACAGATTTTCTTGAAAGTGGGAACTAAATACGATTCTTCCTATGAGTCCCCGGTGTAGGAATGACTATGTGATGGCTGTTGCCCTCAACATCAGAGACAGCTTCAAGCTTCCGGGTTTGTTTCTGATATGCCTTGCATTCATCTCAGGGTGCCACACTGCACAACTCTGGGCACACTATTCATACTGTGTTCCACGTGAAAGGTGCCCCTGGAATGGTGCAATGTGGTAGCCTCAAGTCATTCATTTACTCAACAAAGTCATTATTTACTCAGTGCCCGGGACTGTGTTAGGTATTGAGGCTACTATGGTGAACAAAACCAGATAAAAGCTCTGCCCTCATTAAGCTTATGCTCTCGTAAATGAAACACCAATACTGTGACACTGCTACTGTGATAAGCCTGTGATAGAGCTAACCACGGAGGTCAAGGAAGGCTTCTTGGAGGGAAACAGGCTTGGACTGAGAGCTGAAGGATGAGTTGAAGGAGTCAGCTTGGCCAAGGGTGGAGGAACAGTGTACCAGGCATGGGGAATAGCATTTACAAAGACCCTGTGGTGAGGAGTCCAGAGAACAGAAAGGACAGTGGCTTCAGTGGAGAGAATGAGGGGGAATGAGCTTGTGAGTATACTAAGGACTGTTTTCCTTCATCTTGAGAGAAATGTAAAGCTAATAACTGTTTTTAAGCATGCAGGTAACATATCACAGGCACATTTCAGGAACCAGGGACTTAGATAAAGGACTATCTAATGGCTTGACATTATTTAAGAATAAAATAGAAGACTAGATTCAGCTGGTCCATGAATCATCTACAAATTTTTTTTTTTTTTTTATCCTCACCCGAGGACATTTTTTCATTTTTTGTTGTTGTTGTTGTTCAGATAGAGTGGGAGGGAGAGAGGAAGAGAGAGAGAGAGAGAGAGAAACATCGACGTGAAAGGGACACATCTAGTGGCTGCCACCCGCACGACCAACCAGGGCCGGGGACAAACCGCAACCGAGGTACATGCCCTTAGCGGGAACCGAACCCGGGTCTCTCTGTACCGCAGGCCGACGCTCTAACCTCTGAGCCAAACCGGCCAGGGCTCATCTACAAATTTTTAATAGGAATGAGTAATGATCATTTTGGGGGACATAGGTTCCATAGCTTTCCTCAGAATCCTAAAGGTGCCTGAGAACAGAACCAAACCAAAAACATTAACAATCACTGATCTGGGGTGGACTACTTACACCTTTAGAATTGTTCCATGAACATTATTTCCTATTACTAAGCTTCTGACAAGGGATTTTAATAGCTTATTGAGATATATCTTATGGTAACAGGGCTGAGAGGCTGTTCGCTGAGACAGCTGGAGAAGAATACCACAGGACCTGGATCTCAGCTAACAGACAATATTCTAGTTACAGAACCTTCTGAAAGTGGACCCTTTCAAAGTCCTTGTCTTCTTCGAAAAGGTTTTTCCTGTGTGAGAAATGAACTCTTGCCCATTCATCCTCTTGAATTATCAGAAAAAAATTTCCAACTCAACCAAGATAAAATAAAATTTCCCACACCGAGAAACATCCAGGGTCTGTTTGCGCCACTAAAATTTCAAATGGAATTCAAAGCAGTGCAATAGGTTCAGTGTCTTCCAAGCTCACACCTTTCAATGGATATTTTGAGGGGTAGTGATGAGACTGTTGGATGTGAGGATATTCTCAATGACCCACCACAGAGTGCACTAATGGGAGAACCACACTTGATGTTGGAATATAATCTTGGTTCCCTGTGATGCAATGTGCTGATCATGGAAATGGAGGGGCCACATCTTGTTTATAGTCATCTCTTTACTATAAGTTTATGTATACAACATTAAAAGTACTGACACATGAGAATTGTTGCCTTAAAAAAAATGTATCTTACATACCATAAAATTCATTCAAAGTGTACAGTTCAGTGGGTTTTTTAGTAACAAGGTTGTACAACGATCACTATTATCCAATTCCAGAACATGTTCATCACCCCTAAAGGAAGCCTCAGCTTACTGATGGTCACTTCTCATTCCCCACCAATCCTCCTTCCTCACCCCAGTCTTAGGTAACCATTAGTCCACTTTCTGTCTCTATGGATTGACCTATTCTGGGCAGTTGATATAAATGTAATCATACAATATATATGACTGGCTTCTTTCTCTAAGCATAATGCTCATTATGAACAAAGTTCATCCATATTGTAGCACTTATCAATACTTCATTTTTTTTTTTTTTAATCCTCACCTGAGGATACGTTTCCATTGAGTTTTAGATAGAGTGGGAGGGAGAGGAAGAGAGAGAGAGAAACATCCATGTGAGAGAGACACATCAATTGGTTGCCTCCCACACGATTCCAATTGGGGCTGGGGATCAAACCTGCAACCCAGGTACATGCCCTTGACTGGGAATTGAACCCATGACTCTTTGGTCCATGGGCCAATGCTCTAATCACTGAGCAAAACTGGCCAGGGCAATACTTCATTCTTTTTCATAGGTGAATAATATTCCATTGTATGGATATACCATATTTATTTATTCATCAATTGATGGGTATCTGGGTTGTTTCCACTTTTGGCAATTATAAATAATGCTGCTATAAATATTCATATATAAGCCAAAAGGACACCTAGAACACAGTGCTTAGCACATAGTATGCCATCAATAAGTGTTTACTGAGTATATGGGGAAAATCCTGTGTTGTGGCTGAGGGGGTGTGCCATATGCTTGGACAGTCAACTGGGTGAAGGTAGGACTGACACCCTCCTCTGGTAAGTCAGAAGTGACGGGAACATGCACTGAGAGGGTGGCCACCCCATCTCTGTTTGGAGGCAAGCCAAGGAAAACAATTTTCCTCTGGAAGCAGTTTGGATTTTGTCTCAACATGTGGGTGTAAATACCTGGTTTATTGTGACCTCCTCTATTCTGAGAAATAAGAGCCCCAACACCACAGTGGTGGGCACCCATGAGGAACAATGCAGGCCACTTGGCACCCAGGCAGACTCTGCCACAGACTTTCAATTTGAAATAGCAATGTGAAAGACACATGTTTTTTTTATTTTTATTTTTTATCATTGACAGTATTACAGATGTCCCCATTTCACCTCCCTTCACCCCCTCCACCCAGCCCCTGTCCCTCTGTCCCACCCCAGGCCTTCACCACATTGTTGTCTGTGCCCATGAGTTATGCATATATGCATATATGTTCTTTGGTTAATCTCTTTCCATCCCCCCCACTCCCCTCCCCTCTGATCTCTGTCAGTCTGTTCCATGTATCCATGCCTCTGGTTCCATTTTGTTCATCAGTTTTTTTTGTTCATTAGATTCCACATATAAGTGAGATCATGTGATATCTTGTCTTTCTCTGACTGGCTTATTTCACCTAGCATAATAATCTCCAGGTCCATCCATGCTATTGCAAACGGTAAGACTTCCTTCTTTTTTTTTTTACAGCTGCATAGTATTCCATTGTGTAAATGTACCGCAACTTTTTTATCCACTCATCTACTGATGGACACTTGGGCTATTTCCAGACCTTAGCTATTGTAAATAGTGCTGCTATGAACATAGGTGTGCATATATTCTTTCTGATTGGTGTTTCGGGATTCTAACGATATATTCTCAGAAGTGGGATCACTGGGTCAGATGGCACTTCCATTTTTAATTTTCTGAGGAACCTCCATACTGTTTTCCACAGTGGCTGCACTCCCATTCAGCAGTGCATATATGCTTTATTAAGATGTTAAAAATATTGCCCACTTCCCACCCTCCAAATAATAAAAATCCTGCCCCTCCCCGGGACTAGGGTGACATTTCCATTCTTTGAAATGGTGCAAGCCACTGTCTCTCTTCTTCTGGCTCCTCAAAGGCCTTGGGCCACCTGTGCCGCAGATTATTCCTCACTTAACCTTCCCTGGCCTTTCCAGTTCATTCGGGAGGTGTTTAATTACCTAGGATTCACAAGCTGCACTTCAGGTGAGCCTCTCCTAATGGCCTCATTACCATTTTACACAAAGAGGTAGTCACTGATGGTAACCGAGCAAATACGAGAGTGCGCCTTCCCGCCCGCCCAGCTGGTCTGAAACCAGCCAAGTGGTCCTGGGCTCCTGGTGCCCCTGTGACCACTTAGGCCAAGACTTCTGAAGACCTCTCTTCACCCTGCAACATGCAGAAGCTTTTGTCAGCACTTCAAACTTGGAAACTTCAAGTATATACACATCTGATAACTGGTGGTAGCGTTTTGTCCTTTAAATAAAACAGAGGGAAGAAAATCTAAGGCTTAAATAGCCCACAGTCAGACATCTAAAGCTGAACTTGCTGAGTATTCCTGGATACTCAGGAGGTCCTGATCAGATCACTGACATCGGGGTTCATCGGGCTTAAGTTGGGGGTGATGGAAATGCTGATGAGGATGGCGTCCTCCTTTAATCAGGTATCAGAAGAAGCAGACAGAAAACAAAGGGAAGGGAGCACAGAACTGAATTCATCAGCTTCTCCCATTGTGGTTAACGCGGCATCATCCAACCAGTTTCCTAGGCCACGTTCAGATGCTGGATTCCATACTTCTCTTTCCCTTTCCACAACCATTCTCTCGTCTTTTCAACACCACCCTAAGCATGTCCCGTTCTCCCCTCTCAGAGCCCATGACCTTGGCCCTGCGCCGTTCAGCTCCATCCAGCTTCTCTGGCCCAGACTGGTGGAGCAGTTTCCCAGATGGGCTCTCTGTCTCCAGTTTCCCCTCAATGCCATCCACCCAGAGCTGGCCCAGTCATCTTGGGAAAACGTGAATCTGATTACTTCAATCCCTCCCTCAAAATCCTTCAATGCCCCCACCCTTGGCCACCAGCACCTTCAGAAAAACATCCCAACTCCTCAGAGCAGTCTGAGGCCTTCCTGAGGCGGTCTCACTTCCTGCAGCCCCACGCAAAGTTTCCCTGATACTGGATTTCTGTCTAGAAGCACATGCGACCCTTCAGCCCGTACACATGTCAACAACCCAGATGGGGTTGTCCCTTGTCCCTTCCTCTCCGGCTAGTGAACATCTCTCCACCCTTTGAAAGACTATCCAAGTATCCATCAGTGGGGCTGATTAAGTATGTTATACCACATCCTCACAGAGGATGCAGCAGAGCTAAAAAGAATGTGGACATCGTCTGTAAACTGACATGAAAAGATGTCCACAAAATAATGCCAAACGGGGGAAAACATGCCAACTGCAGAGCAGTATGTATAGCATGAAGCATTTAAAAATTATATATGTACATATATGTAGTATAAATCTAAAATGCCATGTATTGAGCATTAACCATGCAGAGATGCTTTCTATTTTATGAACTTTTGATTGTTTTGATTATCCTTTATAAAAAAGCATATGTTACTTTTATAATAAAGAATTTAAATGAGGTATTTTTCTTTAATAGTCAAATTAAACACTGCCTTGGGTTAAGGGGAAGAGGGAAGCCAGATGTCCTCTCATCTGCAAAGCCTTCCCTAACCCCTACGACAGGGTTAATGACACCCTCTGCATAGGTGATTCTGTGGTGAGTTGCAGCGTCTACCATCTTTCCTGCCAGACTCTGAGTTCCCAGAAGGCGCAACAGTGCTTGGCCCAGTGTGGTTATCCAGCAGTTTCTGCTGCATGAAAGAACAGATGAGTGTTTTGTCATCTTGCAAGGCATTTCCAGTGGCTGAGCCTCTCTGCCTGGAGGCAAGTCTAGGGTCACATTTGATCATCAGAAGAAAGTGGCTACTTGGGAAGGGTTGGGGGAGAAATTGACACTCATTCTTTCCTCTTCTGCAGAAGGCCATCATTAGGATGCAACCAAACTGCAAGGAAAATGAACCTGTGGGTGCCGAATGAGTTAAAGTGGACATCTGGACCAGTCTTATATATAACACCACAAACATAACACATTCAATGGCAGATGCAGGGTTCCCTACCTTCTCCGCCCCACCCCGCCCAGCTCCTGTTTTACCTGGGCACTGTCGGCTCTACCTCTCAGGTCTCGGCTTCACCTGCTTCTCTATCCTCCTGCATTCTGCATGCAGGAGACTGCAGAGCTGGAATCACATAAGCCTAAGTCTAAGGTTAGAAACCTGGCTTCCCTCCTTTCTTAGCCTTTGAGCTTCAATTTCCTCTGCTGTCAAATGAGGCATTTGCAACAGGCATGCACTATGAGGATTGACATATAATGGATGTAAAATGGATAATGGATGTAGTGGACTGCCTAGCTTTTTGTATTCGTTCAGGTTTCATTTTTTACCTGGATTACTGCAACAGTCTTTCAACTGGTGGCCCTTCCTCTATTTTGTTTTTGGTCCAATCCATGCTTGGCATTGAACTATCTTCCTGAAACAACAGGTTGATTCTTATCACTCCCTTCTTCTAAAATCTGCTGTGGTTCCATACTGCTAACATAAAGTGCACATTCCTTGGCACAGTGTTCAAGGCCTTCTACGGGCTTGGCTCAAGCTCCGTTTCCAACGTTGTTTCCGCTTCAATTTCAGAGGCCACAAAACCATCCCTAAGCCTGGGATATTCTTTATTCCACTCTCTAACAAAACCCTTCTATTAAAAAAAAGTCTTTGGCTTTCTGTGGTGCCCTCTGTTGCAACAAAGAGCTCTTTCTGAGGGCACATTAGCCTGTGCCTTTGGTGGATGCCTAATCTTTGCAGGCCCCGTGCAGATGTGCTGGGGACAAAGCTGCACAGGACCTAACCCCGTCCTGACGGTCTGCAATCACTCTCCCCTAAACCAGCCCAAGTTAGCTTACTACTACTTCAGAAGGGGCTCTCATGTTGTCTCCATCATCATCCTGTTACTCAGACTTTTATACAACCAGAAGTTTACATATCCTCCTCCCCACTGGAATTAAAACAACCCTTGCGATTCATATTGGCACTCAACAAATACAGCATTATTTAGCACTTGGTTGCAACTTGCAGGGAGGGAGGGGAGAACAGGATGGCATGCCATTCACCTACCCACCTCTCCCATCCATCTCTTTCCATCAGTGCTGGCACCCTGAGGTCATTCAGCAGCTTCCTTACTGCTCTGAAGATAAAGACTCAAGTCCTAGCCTAGTAGGCAAAGCTGAGTGATTCGGCCACAGCCTCTTTCAGATGCAAGGTTCCTGCACCATAGCTTTAGCCACCCGCTCCGGGCTCCAGTCACTCTGGCCTCCCTCACACCCCCGGGGCCTTAGCATAGGCAAGTTCCTCTGTTTGCAGAGCGCTCACCACCATCACCCCCTAGAATTCAGTGCTGTCCAATAGGACTTTCCACAAATAAGCTGTCATATATGCTGTGCAATGAGACAGCTACAACCGAGCACTTGGAATGTGGCTGGTGTGACCGAGGGATTGGAATTTTAAACTTTATTTCATCCTAATTAATGTAGATAGCCGATGTGGATAGTGGCCACCGTGCTGGACAGCGTAGAGTCCTAGATCAAGTACTACACACCCTGCGGGTCTCAGCTCATCCATCACTTCCTCAGTCTGAACCCCTCAGACGAGACTGAGGTGCCCCATTTTATGCTCTTGCTATACCTTTCCTTCAGGGACACACAGCAATGTGTAACAATGCATTTTCCAACAACCCAATATATGTCTGTCTCTTCTATTAGGCTGAGCATTTAGGAAGGCAAGGACCATGCACATCCTCAGCGTGGCACACCTCAAGTAGAGAGACAGTTCTTCTAAATGTCTGACTCAAGTCAGTCTGTGCAGGGGGCCCCACTTCTCCCCTCGGGGAGTTGCATTAATTGATCAGTGTCAGAACTGATGGACAATTCAGACACTTTTTGTTGGACAATTCAGACACCCAGCAGGAGCTGGGAGGGGCAACAGAATCACACTTTCTTTCCTCCTTTAAAAAATGGCCTAAAGACTAAGGCAAATTGATTCTTCCTTTCCTGAATAAAGCAGACATCAGGGCTGTTACGGGAGCTCCTGGAGGATGTCAGGGTCTGAAGAGTGGTGAGGGGACTACTCACTGCCTTGTTTTCCTGTTCTCAGGGGCACATTTACATCTGCTCCCTCTGCTCTCTTCACACAGACATGGTGTTATCTACCTATGCCTTAGTTAGTTTTTACCTCAAGTTTGAAGCAAAACGTCTTGCTATGTAAAGGCAATTCTACCCCACTCTCCCAATAATAGTTTCTGGGAAAACCAGAAATTTACCAGGAGAAATGAACAGGAACTAGCATTTATGAGCACCCCACTAAGTACTTAATGCGATGGCAGGGGTGTTCACGCCCAGCATTGCACTGGAATTTCAGAGCCACTGGGCCAGGCAGGCACAGCCACCCCACTGCAGAGACGAGGAAAGTGAGCCTCAGCCTCACGTCACACAGCTCGTGCAGCCAAGGACAGAGGCTCAGGTCAAGCCCAAGGCTGTCATACTCCAAAGTCTGTGCCATTCCAGTATTTCTCACTGCTGCCAGGGTTTCTTAGACCAGCAAATTAGGTTTGTCCATGACACTGGTTTATTTTCCCCTCGATTTAATATACCTCCATTATTGCTTCCTCTCACTCCTTGCTTTTCTGTTTCTTGAGAACATGGTTGTACTTTGACCTCAGTTGGCTTTAACTGCTTCTTCTGCATCCCATTTCCCCCTCAAAGACACTGGTTCTCCATGGGGGAGTGGGGACTGGGCTAGTTATGCGGTACTCCGAGCAGCCAGAGCTGGTTGTGACCCCAGGGGCCTAGGTCTCTGCTCCCTCTGTCTCTCCTGACATCTCATGGGCTGAGTATTAAGTCAGAAAGTTAGAGGCAACTGTTACAATACTAAGCAGCTTTTTGTCAGACAAAAGGATTAATTTTCATTGTGTGACGGCTACTTCACTATATGCTATAACGGCTTTGTTGAGCATCCTATAAACAAACTATCAAGTCCTTAGGATGACATTCTTGGAGTAAAACAGTACAATTTTAAAACAAAGCCAAAAAGGCCCATTTCTACTATCTGCCGAGTAACGCTCGGGCGGAGTCTTGCACAACCAGCGCACTGCAGCCCTGCCCACACATGCAGCCCATACCTCGGCATTTTACACTGAGCACAGCAGCAGAGACTTTGCCATCTCCCATTTCTAAAACTCATCATCCTCCAAACACTTCTTTTTTTTGCCCAGAGGAAGTGACATTGTCTTTGTTTTCCCTATAAAACAATTTAGCTTCAACACACACAAGCTAAAGGAAGCTACAAGATCTGAGCTCCAAATAAATGTGCATTTAAATTACTAGGTGGTCATTCAATAAAAAGATTATTTCTAACCAAATATGTGCATGTGTGTATGCCTCTATATGTACAATTCTGGGAGTATTTTCAAAGAAGGGTTTTCTCCCCCACACTTCTGGCAGTTTAAGTGTAAAGGTCAGATTTAAACTATCACCATGTTTCACAATGCAATCTGTGCAGTGCCGCGTAATGAAATGGTTCAGTAAAGGTGCTCGTGGAAATTCTTTTAATTAGGTCTAAGGCTTTTCAGTTGTCAACATGAATAAACCAAGAGCCATTCTCTTGCAAACACAATGCACAAAATAAAAATGTAAGTTACCTTTGAAAAAAGAGATATGCACTTGCAAAAGGAAAGTTGTACGTGTTTTGTTTTTTTAAAAAAAACATATCCTTTACCAATTTTTTAAAAAAATACCCAAATCTTTCAACAACAAAATGGACTGCAAATCAAAAAATAAAGGGGTTGCCCTATTTCTAATGAACCAGGACCCCATGACTGGTTCTAATGAAAAGTATTTGGAAGAGGACTCAAGTTAATCATAACTAAAAATGTTTATCAAGAGACTGATAACTTCCTTTGCGAGCAAAGGCCACCTTTCCATTTAACTATAATTAATTGCACAGATCAGTGGTATTTCAGCCAGACATGTGATGTCCCATAATGACTCCTGCAAATTGAATGTTATCTATTAAAAATGTACCAAAATGCAATTTTCCCCTCAGCACTGCTATCTGAGGCCCAAAGATGAGCATATCACAGCAGGAACATCAAGACTTGCTTTTCAAAGCTGTGTTGACAAAATGAACTACTTGGATTTGGATTTTTTTAGCTGTCAGTTCAAAGCTGAATCTAGGAATTGAAATATGCAAAATGAAAACTGTAAGAAAATGGTAGGTTGTTTGGGAAAGTTGGATTGTATTGCATTGATTTCTGATGGAAAAAGCAAAACTAAACAAAGGACTGCAAATCACCAGCAGTTCAGATTGACATGGATACTAGTAGTGCATGAACGCCAGCTGGCCTGAGACTTGCCATGGAATGGGAGAACTCAAATGAAGCAATGGCAGCATGTAACAAACAGGTGTAATAAATCAATGCATTGACCAATTAATCAATGAATGTGTAGCAAACCCTGAGCATGAGGGGACAATACCCAACAAACAATATATTGATTTACATTGGGTTCTGGCAGACCTGAGTTCAAATCCTGGCTCAGCTGCTCAGCTGGATGCCTTCAGGCAAGTTATTTAACTTCATCTATAAAAAAGGGGTAAAGTACCTCCCCCTACTTTTTTCAGGATTGTTATATAGATTAAATGTCAATATTTTCGCCATGGCCTGTGTGGCTCAGTTGGTTGGAACATCATCCCGTACACTGGAAGGTTTGCGGGCTTGATTACCAGTCAGGGCACATACCTAGGTTGCAGGTTCAATTCCCGGTTGGGGTGCATACAGGAAGGCAACTGGTCAATGTTTCTCTTTCTCTCCCCCTTCCCCTCTCTCTAAAATCAGTAAGCATGTCCTGGGGTGAAGATTTTAAAAAAAGTCAAGATTTTCGATGCACCAAGCACAGTGGCTGGCACACAGTAGGAGCCTAATAGGTGGTGACTCTTCTTCCGTGCTAGCTCAACTCCAAAGCCAAAACTACCCAAGCCATTATTTTAGCATAAGAAAGAATAATGGACCCACAATTAACATTTTCTAGGGCATCAATTACTGAAATGTCACTCATTATGCTAAGCCTAGTGGGTTTATTTAGTGACCCAAACTTGGGTGTGTATTTGGGAGTTAATGAAGTGCCTGGTGTTTACACAGATAAAAGCGGGATTTGTCTCAGCAATAGTCTGGGCTGAATGGATATAGATTTCCCTGTTTAGAGATGCGGCCAGGTCAGATCCATGGTGGATCACATGGACACATCCACTCGGAGTGAGCTATCTCCCAAGGGGATCTGGGCATCTCCACCTCCTCAGGGGAGAACAAATACAGGAAGGGGGTGGGAAGTGTGTATAATAGACACGTTTCACAGTGTCCCTGCTGTGATGAACAACTTGATCCACTTACAGTTCCAAACGCATGATGCATAAAAGAGCTGACAGAAATTCAATTCTTCAAAGAAAAGCATCTGCTCTCTAGTGGGAACGGCCAAATATTAAGCAGTTTTAAGGCAGGGCAAAGACCTAGAGGAGCACACTTCATTATCTAGATAGCCAGAGTAAAGAAATGCAGAGGATTACAAATGAACGAAAAAGTAGCTGAGACTCCAAGCATTAATTACCCGGAGTAAAATGATTCAAGTTAAATCTTTGTTACGACAAATATTAAACCCAGCTGTGTTTATGTAGCAGTTGTGAAAAAGGAGAAAAAAAGAAATCCGTGTACAATATCTGTGAGCTCTGCCAGTTAATTGAATTTGCTGGCAGCACTTCCTCCACCATGAGCCAAACATCCTCAAAGATAAAATGTAGCTTTTAAACAGACCTGGGGAAAACGGAATCAAGAAATTTCAACCATTAAAACACAACTCTTTACTGGTATGAAAGTCAAGTAAAATTCAGTAATGAAAGGAAGGAAGTCTCTTAAACATTTACTGCATTCCAAAGCTTGGAGCTGCGGTTTATTGCTGAGGTCTCTTCTGATGTCCCACAGTGCTCCTGCTCCAGCGTCTTTAATGAAGTCCCATAAACTCCCATAAAATACTCGATTGTTGACAAATCGTACACACACACTCAGGGCTAGGCCCACGGGACCACGATGCTCCTTCCCTTCCTGCCTGAAATTAGTAAGTCATGGAGTGGACAGCCATGGAGAGTGGTCCAACACAGAACAGAGACTCCAGGCAATCCTTTGAAAGGATCAGGCATGAAAGACTGGATACTGGTAAGAGTTCTCTTCAGTAAACCATCCCCCGATCCCAAGTCCAATATCAGTAGTCTGGGGTGAAGGGAAGCTTTGGTCAGATTCTCTGAACCAGAGAAGCAACACGAGGTTGGATCCAACACTCAACCCTCAGTCTGGGATTCAGTGCAGTGCAGACCTTTCCCCATCATTCTCTGGCTTAATTATCTTAGGTGATTCCCCACTGCCCAAAATATGAAGTCCTAACGTGTGTTTATGATAGAAGGCCATTCCCAGTCTGGTCCCTCCCATCTACTTCTTTGATTTCGTCTTTTGTCCCTCCCAACTACCCACCCAATGTTCCAGCTGGACGAAACTATTAATCCCTGCTCAAACACATCCACTTTTGTTCACACCTCCAGCCTCCATTCATTCTGTTCCCGCCTCCCAGTATGCTCATCTCTCCTTTTCCAACAAACAGTGACTGTTTCCTACACATCTCCATGTTCCTAAGGCCCAACACACTGAGCCCACATCCAAACAACAGTTGGCTGGGAAAATAACCTCCATTTCTGAACTGGCTGTAGATCTGCCCATTTGGGTTACTGAACCAGAAGCGTCTGGGGCTCCTGTGGATGGAAGCGAAGCCAAGTGAAGCTGCTGGTGTGAAGTATAAGCGAGTAGGAGAGCAGCAAGAGATGTGCCAGGAGACGGAGACAGACACTGGATCACAAAGGGCCGTACTCTGGAGCTCGGAGTTCACCCAGAGGAGAACGAGGAGCCATTAAGGGTTTAAGTTGGGGAGTGATAGTCACGTTCCAGAATATGCCTGCATTTATGGCAAGAGAATGGCTTGGGATTGGAGAAGTGGGGGCAAGACTGGCAGTCTAGCCTTTCATTAGCTCTGAGAGTCACTGAGAATGAGGTCCATGTCTTAATCATCCCTGCGTGCATTATATCCAATGTAAAAGCACAGCACATAGTAGGTGCTCAGGAAATGCCTGGGTTTCCACCCCCCCCCCCAGCTTTATTGAAGTATAATTGACAAAACTGTACATATTTAAAGTATATAATGTGATGATCTGATATAGATGTTATGAAATAATCACAATTCACCTAATTAACATGTCCGTCACTTCAGTTATCTTTTTGGTATTATTGACATAGTCATTATGCTGTATAGTAGATCCTCAGAATGTATTCATGTTATAACTGAAAGCTTGTCCCCTTTAAACAACATCTCTCCACAGAAAATCCCTGCTGAACAAATAAACATCTGTCAGCGAATACTAACAATATATGCTTTCACATGGCCCAAGGAGTACTAAGACTACAAGACCTGTACACACAGAGATTTATATTATATAAGATATGCAGTATAATCAAAGCCTGCCCATCTCCCCAGCTAGCATTTTTTTTCCTATTGGAATTATAAGAATGGTTTTTATTTTTTTTCAAAGTTTACTATTAGACACTTTGCAGAAGGGCAGATTGCTCAGGCCAGACAATGTGTGATGATCTAGCCCTTTGCTTCTGGGATCAAATGCATTGTTGACACACAAGGATAGCATACCAGCTCCTAGGAGGCCCTGTGGCAGCATCTCAAGACTCTAGGGTGCTCCAGAGGCCAGGCAGGAGGCAGACTCGGCTATGTGCACCGGGCCCTTCTGAGCCAGCTTTGCCTTTGGACTTCCAAAGATAGTCAGCTACATGGTACAGCCCAATTTTAATGTAATTTGACCCAGTCCTAAGGTCATAATTAAACAGAACACTGTCATTCACTCAGCAAACATTTGTTGAGTACATACTGAACTGTGGGGCAGATACAAACGTAAAGAAGGAACAGTTTTCAGTCCATACCCTAGAGGGGTTTGAAGAGAGGACACAAACAAACAATAATTCCACTATAACACGACTAGGGCTGTAACAGAAGGATGTGCCACACGCTTGCTTTGAGAATACAAACGACAGAGCAATTAACTACTGAGGGAGGGTCAAGGAAGACTTGATTTTACAAAGACTAGAAAACGGACTGGAGTTAGATGAGACTGAAGACACGGCATGCAATTAGGAAGCCACTGCCAACTCTCCAGTTTCACAGCACAGGGTCAAATGACTTGCTGGGCCCTGGCTGGTGTGGCCCAGTGGTTAGAGCATTGGCCCAAGCAGGGTCACAGTTTCGACTCCCAGTCAAGGGCACGTACCTGGGTTGCAGATTTGCAACTGGGGTCAGGGTGCATGTAGGAAGCAACCAATCGCTGTGTCTCTCATACTGATGTTTCTCTCTCTCCCCACCCCACCCCTGCTCCCTTCCTTCCACTCTAAAAAAGATCAATGAAAAAAAAATCCTTAGGTGAGGATTAACAACAAAAAAATGACTTGCTGGCCCTAATTCAGGAGATCTGAATATCGACACATGCACTTCTGCACTTCAATAAAAAAAAATTAATATTATATAACTAAAATTTTTTTCAAAAGTAGGCACTAACTTTCGTCTTACTGATAAAAGTGAAAACTGGTATGAGGGAGGTAGCGGTACTTAAAACTGTGTATCAAGAGCCTTAGATGTTTATATACCCATGATTCAGAAATTTTAATTGTGGGAATTCATGGAATTCAATTAAATGATGTAGAGATTTAGCTACAAATATGTCCACCACATTGCTGTGTAAAATAATGCAAAAACTTGAAGTTATCAGGAGAGAACTGATCAAATACATTATGATATATATTCATACACTGAAATGGCAGTGCATACATAAGAGGTAAAAATTTCAATGATTAAAATGGTCACAATATATCAACGGTTTTCCATTTTTTACAGTGATGCAGAGTAATGAATGTATTGTGCTTTATAAACCAGTATACGCATGTTATGCCTAGTTAACTGAAAGCTACTCAATAGTGGAATCTCCTTCCAAAATTCATTTCTAAGGCCTCTTCTTCTTTAAACTTAATTTTATTCAGTCATAACTTACATACACTAGAACCCATACATTTCAGAAGTACAGTTTGGTGAGTTCGGACTAATGCATACAGCTGTGTAACCACCACAATGAAGAAACAGAACATCTCCCTCACCCCTAAATCTTCCTCACTGCCCTTTACAGCTAGTTCCTGCCTTCTCCATCCCAGCCCAAGGCAGCCACTGATCTGCTTTCACCTCTATTAGAATGGCTTTCTCTCGTCTAGAATTTTATGTGAATAAAGTCAAATGGCACATTCTCATGTGTCTGGCTTCTTTTGCTCGGTGTAACATATTAAGCTGCCATAACCTCACGTACAAACCTGTTAGGCTGTATTTTTTCATTTCTCTTGGATAAATACCTAGGGGTGGTGGGATTGTTGGGTTATATGGTAGGTGTACATTTAACTTCCTAGAAAACTGCCAAACTATTTTCCAAAATGATTTTACCATTTATGCTCCCACACCAGTGATGAGAGTTCCCGGTCAGCTGAGCCACATCCTTGCCAACTTGGTGTGTGTTTCAGAAACTTTTTAAGTCAGGGTTATTGAGGTATGACTTACAGACAGTAAAACTGACCACGTTTAGTGACGAGTTCTACGAATCTGGAAAGGGGCATGCAGCCATGTAACCGTCACCACAGGCTCCTCGCAACCACTCACCTGATGTCTATCCCCACAGTCCCTCAGTGCAGAATGTCATGTAAACAGATCCCTTCACGTAGCATAATGTGACAGTCACCCATTTTGTGGGGTAGATCAATAGTTAGTTTATTTTTATTGACAAGTAGTAGTTCATTTTATGAGCAAACCACTATCTGTTTACACATTCGGCAGCTGAAGGACATTTGGATTGTGTCCAGTTTTTGGTGATGAACAAAGCTGCTAAAAACATTCACACACACGTATTTGTGTATATTTCATTCTCTTGAGTGAATACCAAGGAAACCTATCTTTAATATATACATTTATAAGAAATGCATAGTCTTTTTATTTTAGCCATACTAGTGGGGTTATAGTGGCATCCTCAGTGTAATTAATTTGCACCCTCATGGAGCACCATCTTTCCATGTGCTTATTGGCCATTTGAGTATCTTTTATTGTTGAACTTCTCTTCAAGTCTTTTGCACACTTTTTAAGTGGGTTGTCTTACTATTGAGTTTACAGGTTCTTTATATATTCTAGATAAAAGTCCTTTTGCAGATATAAGTATTGAAATATTTTTTCTCTCTGTCTCTTCATTTTTGTAATGGTGTCTTTTGAAGAAGATGCATTTTTACCTTCTATGAGGTAAAAAAAAAATCAATTTCCCACTTTTTCTTTTATGGTGTGTGCTTTTTGTGTCTTATCTAAGAACTCTTTTTTTTCCCCCCATAAAGATATTCTCCTATAGTTTCTTCTATTCATTTTATACTGTCTGCTTCTATGTTTAGGTCTGTAATTCATTTTGAACCAATATTTGCATGAGGTAAAAGTCAAGATTCATTTTTTACCATATGGATATCCAGTTGTTCCAGTAGCATTTGTTGAAAACAAAAAAACTATCCTTTCTCTCTTGAATTACTTTGGCTATTTTCTGAAAATCAATTGACCATTTATATGTGGGTCTAATTCTGAACTGTTTATTCTGTTCTACTGAACTGTATGTCTATCTACATTTACTACAACTTTATGGTAAGTCTTGAAAGTAGGTAATGTAAGTCCTGCCACTTTGCTCTATTTCAACATTGTTTTGGCTATTCTAGATCTTTTGCATATTCATAGATATTTTAAAATCAGCCCCCCCCCCCCAAGCCATCTGGAATTTGGATTGGGATTATAGTGAATTTATAAATTAATTTAGGAAAAATTAACATCTTAAAAATATTGAGTCTTCTAATCCAAAACATGGAATATCTCTCCATTCATTTAGGTCTTTAAAATTTTTTTCTCAGAAATGTTTTATAGTTTTCAGTATACAAATCTTGCACATATTTTGGTAAATTTATTCCTAATTATTTTGTGTTTTGCTATTTTAAATGGCACTTAAAATTTTTCATTTTCAATTGCTCATTACTAATATATAGAAATACATTTGATTTTTATATACCGACTTTATCTTGCACACTTGCTAAATTCATTTATGAGACTTCTTAGGATTTTCCATATATCTGATTATGTTGTCTGAATAAAGACAAATTTTCTTCCTTCTTTCTAATCCTTAGGGCTTTTATTTGTTTTTCTTGTCTTAGTGAACTAGTTAGAACCTCCAGTAAAATGCTGAGTAGACATGGGAAGAGCAGACATTCTTTTTTGTTCTCCTTCACATGGGGAAAGAAAGCATTCAGTCTTTCACCATTAAGTGTGATGTTCTACCATTAAGATGTAGGTTCTTCCTAGATGCTCTTTATCACAGGGTACCTGGTTTGCTAATAGCTTTTATTATGAACAGGTATTGATTTTTTTCCTAAAATACTTTTTTTAAGGCGTATGCTTTAATATAGTTTATCTTTCTTAGTCTGTTGATATGGTAAATCACACTGATTGATTAATGCTGACCTCATAAAATGAGGTGGGCAGTGTTCCTTTTCCCTCTATTTTCTGAAAAAGTTAGTGTAAGAGTGCATTGGTTCTTCCTTAAATGTATGACAGAATTAACTGGTGAAGCTATCTAGGCCTGGAGTTGTCTTTGTGGGAAAGTTTGAATTACAAATTCAACTTTCTTGAATAGAAACAGTGCTATTTTTCTATTTCCCCTTTTTTTTCCTTTCATTCCTCACCCAAGGATATTTTTCCATTGATTTTCAGATAGAGTGGAAGGGGAGGGGGCGGGGGCAGGGGGGGGGGGAGAGAAACATCGATGTGAGAGAGCTGCATCAATTGTTTGCCTCCCGCATGATCCCAACCAGGGCCGGGGATGGAATCGCAACCGAGGTACATGCCCTTGACCAGAATCGAACCCACGACTCTTTGGTCTGCAGGCTGACGCTCTAACAGGTCAGGGCTATATTTCTTCTTAAGTCACTTTTTGTAATTTATGTGTTTTAAGAAATTTGTTCATCTAATTTATAAAAATTATAGGCATTAAGTTGTTCATAATACTTATTTCCTTTTTAAAAATATACTTAAAACAATTTTTATTTTTCAATTACAGTTTACATTCACTATTATTTTGTATTAGTTGGGTGTATAACTTTTTTCTTCTTGGAATTTTTATTTTTTTAATGAATTTATTGGGGTGACATTGGTAAATGAAATTATACAGGTTTCAGGTGTACAATTCTATAGTACATCATCTGTATACTGCACTGTATGTGCACCACCCAAGTCAAGTCTCCTTCCATCACCATTTATCCCCCCATACCCTCTTCTACCTTCCCCATTAAAATATACCCCTTATTTTGGAATATTTTTAGCTTTACAGTAAAGTTGCAAAGATAACAGAATATCCATATACCCCCTCACCAAGTTTTTGTTTCCCTTAATATAACTTTTTAAAAATATATATTTTTCTTTACTAATTTTAGAGAGAGAGGAAGGAAGAGGGAGAGAGAGATAGAAACATTGATGAGAGAGAACACTGATTGGCTACCTCCTGCACGCCCCCCACTAGGGATTGGCCCTCAACCTGGGCATGTGCCCTGACCAGGAATTGAACTGGCGACCTCTTGGTGCATGGGTTGATGCTCAACCACTGAGCCACACTGGCCAGGTTCCCCTAATATATCTTATACAGTACATTTGTCAAAACTAAGAAACCAACATTGGTACGTTATTATTAACTGAACTCCAAAATTTATTGTGATTTCACCAGTTTTTCCATTAATGTACTTTTCCTATTTCAGGATCCCATCCAGAATCCCACACGGCATTGAGCTGTCATGTCTTCTCAGTCTTCTCTGGTCTGTGACAATCCCTCAGTCTTTCCAGTGTTTTTTTATATGACCTTGACAGTTTGGGGATGTACTAGTCAGGTATTTTATAGAATGCCCCTAAATCTGGGTTTGTATGAAGTTTCTGCCAAGACTTGACTGGGGTTTTGGAAAGAATACCAGGGGGGTGACGATGGATCCGTCTCATCACATCATATCTGGGTTACATGATATTCACCTGATGACTGGATTAAGGTAGTCCTGCCATTTCCCCACCAAAGTTACTCTTTTTCCCTTTACACACTGTATTTTTTTGGAAGTGAGTCACTAAGTCCAGCCCACACTCATGTGTGTGTGTGTTGGGGCTGGGGGTTTTAAGTTCCTCTCCTAGAGAGGAGACTATTTACAGATATTATTTGGAATTCTTCTATAAGGAAGATTTGCCTCTTTATCCTCTAGCCACTATCTTTTGATTGGTGTTTACATGGTATCTTTTCCATCCTTTTACTTTTCATTTCTCTCTTTATATTTCAGGTGGAATTCATGTAGACAGCATATAATTGGGTCTTATTTATTTATTTATTTATTTATTTATTTATTTATTTATTTTTAAATCCTCACCGGAGGATACATTTTTCCATTTGTCTTCAGATAGAGTGGGAGGGAGGGACAGAGAGAGAAATATCGATGTGAGAGAGACACATTGTCTGGTTGCCTCTTGCACGGCCCTGACCAGGGTTGGGGACTGAACTGCAACCGAGGTACATGCCCTCGACTGGAATCGAACCTGCAACTCTTTGGTCTGAGGGCCAACACTCTAATCGCTGAGCCAAACAGGCCAGGGCTTTGGTCTTATTTTTAAATATATTATTAATCTTTAATTGGAGTATTTAGACGATGCATGTTTAATGAAATAATCAATGTAGTTGGGTAAGTCTATCATCTTGTTAACTTTTCTATTTATACCACCTGTATTTGGTTTCTTTATCCTTTTTCCCCAAAATCTTTTAGATCTTCAATATAAGGCTTATTAGCTAGATATCGCTACCTCACTTATTTTCCTTAGTGGCTCCTCTAAAGTTTACAATATACATTCTTAACTTAAAAGTCTGTTTTCAAATAATAGTATACCAGCTAACATATAATTTAAGAACCTTAAAACTACAAAACTCCATTCTCCACCCCTGCCCTGTCCCCTATGCTACTGTAGTCATATGTTTTACTTCTAGCTATGTTATTACACAATACATACACTGGTAATTTCGATTTTAGATACTCAATTACCTTTTCTAGAAATTAAAAATGAGAAAAGAAGTCCCTTACATTCACCCACATATTTACTATTTCTGGCACTCTTCACCCCTTATTGTCTAAGCTTCTCTATGGTATCGTTTTTCTTCATCTGAAGAACTTCCTTTAACATTTCTTGTAGTACAGGTCTGATTTCTCTCATGTTTTGTTTTGCTGAAAAAGTCTTGTTTTGTTTTGTTTTACATTAAAAAAATTTTTTTATTGTTGAAAGTATTACAGATGTCCCCCTTTTTTCCCCATTGACTCCCTCCTTCCCGCTCCCACCCCTCTCCTGCCTTCTCCAAGCCTAGCGTCCGTGTAGATTGGTTGTGCATATATGCATATAAGTTCTTTGGTTTATCTCTTCCCTCCCCTCCCACCTTCCATCCCTTTGAGGTTTGTCAGTCTGTTCCCTATTTCCATGATTCTGGATCTCTTTTGGTTGACAGCTTATTTTGTTCATTATGTTCCACAAATAAGTGAGATCATGTGGTACTTGTCTTTCTCTGATTGGCTTATTTCACTTAGCATAATACTCTCCAGGTCCCTCCATGCTGTCTCAAAGGATAAGAGATCTTTGTTACAGCTGTATAGCATTCCATCGTGTAAATGTACCACAGCTTTGTTATCCGCTGATCTACTGATGGGCACTTAATTGTGCCTTCGTTTGTGAAGGATATTTTCACTGGATATACCATTCTAGTTTGACAAAATTTTCCTTGATTATTTTAAAAGGGTCAGTCTATTATCTTCTGGCTGTGTAGTTTCTTACAAGAAGTCTTCTGTCGTTACTTCTTTCATTTATATGTGTCTTTTTTTCCTCTAGCTAATTTTAAGCTTTCGTTTTTATCACTGGTGTTGAGTAATTTCAGGACCTACCCTTGGTGTGGTTTTGTTCAGGTCCGTTAAGCTTGAGGTTCAGTGTGCTTCTTGGAACTCTGTGTTAATCATTTTCATCACAATTGAAAAAAAAAATTGGCTACAATCTCTTTAAATACTTTCTCTGTCTTTCCCCACCTTCCTCTCCTTCTAGGATTCAAATTAGATGTATGTTAGTCCTCTTGATAGTGTGCCATGGGTCCCGAAGGATATGTTGGCCTTTTCCAGTCTTTCTCTGTTTCATAGTGGATAGTTTTTAGTGGTATGTCTTCAAGTTCACTGATCTTTTAAGATGTGGTGTCTAACATCATTTAATCCTATCAGTGAAATTTTCAATCCAGGTATTCTATTTTTCACCTTAAGATGTTCCCTCTCATTCTTTTTATATCTTCTGTTTCTCTCCTCATTAAGTTCAGGTCTTCCTTAAATTTACGAGTATATTTATAATCCTTGTAATATTCATCTTAAGGTCCTTGTCTGCTAATGCTATCATGTCTGTCATTTCAGAGTTAGTTTCCATTGACGAATTTTCCTCTTGGTTATGGGTTATATTTCCCTGATTCTCAACGTCTAGTACTTTTTTGACAGGATGCTAGTTACTGTGAATGTTATGTTGTTGAGTGTTAGATTTTGTTGTCTTCTTTTAAAGAGGGTTGAAGTTTATTTTGACAGGAGGTTGAATTTCTTGCATATCAGATTGATCCTTTTAAGGCTTTTTTTTTTTTTAAGAAATAGTTTTGTTTAAAACTTTTTATTTAAGTTTAACATAAATACATTAAAGTACAAATATCACTGGTGTTCAGATCGAGGAATTCTTGCCGACATAACTGGCACTGAGAGAAAAAATCAGCGTGTTACCAGCATCCAGCCCTGAGGCCCTCTCTTACGCTCCTCAAGGCTTGATTTTAAGCTTTTTTTTTTTTTTTAATTCCTCACCTGAGGATGCTTTTTCTGTTGATTTTTAGAGAGAGTAGAAGGGAGGGGTGGGGGAGAGAGAGAGAAACATTGATGGAGAGAGACACATCAACTGGTTGCCTCCTGCATGTGCCCCAACCAGGGCCGGGGATCAAACCTGCAACCCAGGTATGTGCCCTTGACCGGGAATCGAACCCACTACCCTTTGGTGTGCTGTGGGCTGGTGCTCTAATGACTGAGCCACACCAGCCAGGGCTTGATTTTAAGCTTTGTTAGGGCAGGGCTAAAACCATCTTTGCTCTAGAGCTAATTTAGACTACCACCAAGGCTTGGCCTCCTGGGGTCTCTGATGACTATCCTGAGTAATCACCAAAATCTTCCTCTTCTGGCTGATCAGAGCCTGAATGATTCCTAGTCTGTGTGAGCTCCCCCTATGAGTGGGCAGACCAGTCTTCAGCAGGTTAGTCAAGAGGACCCAATTCAGATTTCTGGAGCTCTTTTGCTGAGCAGCTCCCTCCTGTCAGATAATCTGACCCACAAATTGAAACCACCTCTTCCGCATACACAGCTCTGCAACTTCTCAACTCAGCGAGGCTGCTGTGCTTGGCTGGGGACCCCCTCCTGGCCCAGGGGCCACAAAGTGCCTCTAGGCAGAAAAGCCCGGGGGATCGTAGGCCTCAACTTACTTGCTTCCTTTCTCTCAGGGATCATACTCCTGTACTACTTGTCCAGTATGTGAAAACAGTTGTTTTCATATTTGTCCTGAGTTTTAGTTGTTAATGGCAGGGGCAGAAGTCTAGTTCCAATTACTCCATCATGGCTAGAAGCAGAACAAAGGCCTCTTTTAATAAAATTTCCAGCACGAATGCCATGTTTTGCAAGATTTCATCTACCAAAATAACCCAATCCATATGTCCCCTCCATCCTTCCATCTATCTATTCAGTGGCTGCTAGATCCCTGGGAAACAAAGAAGAATAAAACTTGATTCCTGCCCTCGAAGAACTCACAATTAAAAGGGAAAGCCAGAATGTGTGACAAATTATCCTGCAGGGAGATAAGTGTAATTATACAAGTAGAATAAGGAGCTGTGGAGACATAGGGGAAGATGTGGTCAAATGTGCTTGGAGAGGTCAGGGAAGGTTTTTACAGCCGAACATTTAGCATTAAGTCTTGAAGAACAAGTAAGAGATTGGCAGATGAGGCGGGACATTTGGGACAACAGAACTCTGTATGCAAAGCATGAAGTTATGAAACAACAGGTATGCTTGGGAGAAATACTAACAGTTCCAAACAGCTATAATACAGGGTTTGAAGCAGTGAGGAGAGCGAGCTAAAGCTATGGGAAAAAACAGGTGGGTCATATCATGAAGGAGGGCCTGGAACGCCATGCTAGTCACCAGGTGCATCCATAATCCACTAATATTAACTACAGTCTGTAGAGCTCACAGAACATGTTTTACATATATTATACACATGACATTTACTTCTCACAACAACCATATAAGGAAACTGAGGCTCAGACAGCTTAAGCAATTTTGCCCGAGACCACGTGCCTTAGTAAGTGAAACCAGCATCTAAATACAGGTCTCTTATTTCAAAGCCAACGGAAGGGACCTGCCTCTAATCTACAGGTACTGGAAGTTATGTAAAGATTTTTGTCTTTAGAAATTAAAAAAAAATATGTTCATTGATGAAATGGTTTTAAGTACAGTTAAATTGAGTTAAATATAACTACAAATAAATATAACTAAATTAGGGAAATGTAGTTAAGTTTCTGTTTTAAACAGGTGACTGGTGCATGAGGAAGGAGGCTGGGGTTCCAAGAGCCAGTTCAGAGATGCTGGTGACAGTGCAGGAGAGAAGGAAGAGGCTGGATCAGGTGGCATTTAGGAGGGACGGAAAAGCTTTGAGAAATGTCTAAGAAGCAGAGTCTGTCAGATGCAGTCAATAAGCAGCTTTGGCAAAAGAAAATACTGTGAGGTCAACTGTGGGTATGCTGATACACTAAAAGCACCTGGTCCTGTGCTAAATGCCGGGGACATAAAGATGGCAGGTACGATTTCTCCTCTCAAGGACTCGAAAGCTCACACAGCCTTCGAGCATAAAGCCTATGAATTCGACTGAAGCACAGTAAGTACCTATGGACCCCATTCTCTCCCCAGTACTATCCTTGGAGTCTGTCTTTAATGAGTCTAGAGCCTCATGCTGGAAACCACTGCTGTAGAATACTCTCAGCCTTACCACAAATCAGCTTGCAAACGAGGAGATCCTTTAGTTAGAGGAACTAACTGTCCTCTAACCCTGGCTGCAATTATTAGTGACAATTTTATTAAAAACAATTGCAGGTTCCACTTATTAAACACTGACAACATGTGAGCACTGTGCCAAGCATCTGATGAACACTACAGTCCATTTACTTGCTACAGCAATCCTAGTAATAGGCCTGGCACCCCTCTTTTCAAGGTGGGAGATGAGGGCTCAGACAGGGAAAATATCACACCCAAGTTACCTTGGTTCTTTGAGGCCACTTCCCTGATCATTTAAAAGGCATCTGGGAATGTACCATCTTCAGGAAGCCTCCATTCGCCCCTCAAATTTTTGTCAACCCTGGGCCCTTCTGTGCCTGATTCCAACTCCCTTCAGGGCCCCTACTTGGGCATACTGTGATATATAAGTAAGTTACATGTCTGTTTCCTCTATGGAATATTCTCCTTGAGGGAAAGGGTTAGGTCTGCTTCATTTTTGCTGCTCAAAGCCCAGCCCAGAGCAGAGCACTGCAGAGAGGACTAGTCAGTCTGTTCCACAGTTTCTGGGCCACCACACTCATCGGGGCTGCCCAGGCCCCTGGCCATCACTGCACTTGACAGACCTCAGGTGCACTTACCACATTCACTCAGCAGTTGCAAGGTCCATACTTAAGACACCTATGGCTTTATGGGAGAGCCTTTCCGCCAAACCCAAAGAATTCAAATTATGGTCAGGAGGCCCTAAGATACCAACCACGACCCTGTTCTGACATGATAAATGAACCTCACAGTGTCTGGTACTTTCATTTTTCCTACTTCTGACGGAGACAGCACAGGCTTTCGTGTTGTCCAGACTGGGGTCCTGGGGTTCCAACCTCAGCTCTGCCCTCGCAAGCCATGGTCTGTGTCTAGGCACATACTCCCCGTGAAAAGGAGAGAACGCCTATTCCACGGGGCTATGATGCTAGCTGAATGTGGTCCTGAATGCAGAAGGCACCCAGAGAGGCAGGGGGCAGTGCCTCTGTGGACTGATAGAGCTGGGCTCACTGCCTGGCTCCTCCTCTTCCTAGCTCTGTGGTAGTGGGAATGAGGAAATATCTTCCTGAGAGTGGTAGGAAGTCAGTGAATGGTAGCGCTGTTTAATTAAGCTACAGACGGAACATCTTTACGGAGCACAAATGACCCTGCTCACAGTGAGTTAAGAGCAGGGACGTGAAACCTGGTTGCAAGCCGTTCACCAGCAAACACTCATCTCTTCAGGACAGCTAACCCCACGATGTCACCGGGACTCCTGGCAGGAATGGAGCGGCAGCGCCCACTGCCACGACACCAACCCAGTGACTCATACCCAGCCCCATCCCAGCACCACCTGCCTCCCAGTCTAGAAGGCAGAGTCAGGGAGGCCAGACCAGAAACATCCAAACAGTGCTTCCCAGGGAACCCCGGTCCTCCTCATTTGTAAGGACAAGGGGGACATTGGGTCTACTTCAAACAACTGCCTACGAGGCAGCTCTGAGCGGCAAGGTGCGACAGGTGCGAGGCCAGACGTTAGCCGGCAAAGGTGGCAGCCAGGAGAGCCCACAATCTGTCTAGACCTGAGGTCATGAAGAAAGACTTAGGGGACACAGAGCCACAGGCAGAGCACTGTCTGCAGGTCCCTGCTACGTGGCAAACAGCTGTGTTTGATGATGTCCCAGGAAAAAGATGGAGGACTGAAGTGGCCCAAATTGCTCACACTGAAAGCCCTCCCGCCACCTCAGGGGACATGGCACTGTGCTGGAGAGGGACGGAGAGACCCCCCAAGGCGCTCACAGAAAGGGGAGCTGTCGAGGCCCAGGGATCGCTTCGTGGCCTTTCAGATGAAGCTAATGAGAGCAAAACAAGACTACAAAAATGAACCACCTCCAACTTCCTTCACCGAGACAAAGGTGCCAGAGAGAACAGAGAAACGAAGTGCAATCCTTAGGCCGCGGGAAAGCCACAGCTGTCCCCTGCTTCCCCGTCCCCGGGGGGTATGCCACATTCACCGCCACTCACAGGAGTCAGAACCCCAAGGGCTCATTACCCACCACGTCATTCGGGAGGCTCTGGAGGTCGTCAAAGGGGGTTTCCAGGGTGTTGGTGTCCACGTTAAGGATCACGACATCATCCAGGGCCATGTTTCGGACTTTCTGCAAATAAAAAATACCAAACAGAAAATCACCGAGGCACCATGATGACACGTATCTTCCCCGGGCCTTCTCTGGGGATGGGGAATAGAAGCAAAATGACATCTGACAAAGGCTTACTCTGGGGCAGGCCCACCGCTAGGTAGTCACATTTATGAGGACACTTAACTGTCACAAAAACTCTGAGAGCTTGTGCGGTCACCCCCAAGTCCCAGGAATGGATAGAGTTTCACAAAGACTAAATTAACATGCCCCAGGTCACAGAGCTAGGAAGAGAGATCTTTATACCCCAATGTTATCTTTTCCCTGTATCTTCCATCTTTTAAAACAGAAGCTGAGAGCCAAAGCTCTGGCCCTGGGTACTCCGATAGACAGATACGCTCTTGTGACACCCGCAATCAAGCCAACCCTTCTCATGTACTGAGACTAGCTACCTGCCCATCTCTCCTTTGGCTCCTGTGATTCCTGGGTGTGGAGTATGGTGTGTGGCCTAGTGTCAACGTGTTAACATTTCCCTTAAACAGTAAGTAGGAAGATTACACTTTCCATTTGGTTCCGTTTTCCACAGAAATCCAGCTAGTGAGTCGTGACTCAGAGGCTGTGGCCATAAGCCATGATTCTACTGGTACGGGGAAAGGGAGACGCATGTCTACTAGGTGTTCATGTTTGGTGAGGGGAGGAAGGAATGAAGGTCCAATATGGGGAAAAGAAGAGTCCCCCATCTAGGAGCAACTCTCCATAGTCTGTCGAAGTACTAGATGGTGAGTAGCCTCAGTTTGCTATTTTTAATCACACTGTTTACCCACTGCTAGAATCCATCTCCGTGTTTCTGCTGCCTGCTCACCACTCAATCTCATCCAATCCTCTCACTCCATTACATCTGAACTCATTTCTTTAGAGTCTAGAATTCAAAACTATTGTCTTTATTTCATTTTGCCCTGGTTAAATAGAGAGACCCTATAATTTGTTGTCTAAACTGGAACACTGTTGGCTAGAAAAGAGCATTTATGCCAGGGCAAAGGCATAAAATGGGGCATATGGTCACCTATACATAAGGAACCGATTTCATTATTGGCCATACTCTGAGCTACTACATGTGACTATGTAACAGTACATTGCCCAAGGATGCCTGGCCAGCCAAGCTGGGGCTGCAATCTGCCAACCCACGTGTCTGCCAAGTGACATCAGCAGGAAGTGCTGGTGAGAGCACTGGGTCGGCTGGCGATGGAGCTGGACATCCCGATGGCGGATTACGCCCAAGTCTGCGAATGCCCTGGAGATGCACAGCAAGTACAATGTGCGAGACGCCCACTGGCGCTTTCCTTATGCTTTACTTACCTTACCTCATTGAATTCTTCAACACTGCCACGTGCATGTTATTACCCTCACTGTATGTAACAGGAGGGAAACGAGGTGCAGAGAGGTGAGGTGAGGGGCAGAGGTAACAGCACCGGCTGCCCCCACAGCCCCATCAGCCTCCTCCCTCCTCAGACACCCTCAGTGAGACTGAGCTCCACACAGGCCCTGTCAGTGAGCCCCAGAACCCCTGTGCCTGCTGGGGTGTGGGCTCCTTCAGGGGTTCACCTGTTTGGCTCCCCACCGCATAATAACTAGCACCTGACAAAATTATTTGGTAAGTGCTCATTAACATTGGTCTACGTCTGTTGTCTCAAACCCCAGCCTCTAGGACAGAACTTGGCACCTAAGTAAACATTTCCAGATTCCTCCCAGCAGGAGGGTGGAGCCATGCTGGTCAGAAGCTTCCTGGGGTTGAAATAACACTCCCAGAGGGCAGAATCCTGGAACCCTTCCATTAACGAGACCAGGAGCCTCAACCTTCTGGACTTCTCCAGGCCATTGGGGCCTAGGCCACAAACCTACCAATCAATTCATAAACTTTACTAAGTGCTTACGCTGGGCTGAGACCCACAGAGGAGGGACAAGATTGCCAACTTAGAAGTTTATTCTCCCTATGGACCCCAACACTCATATTAACTGACCGCCTTACAGGGTGAACGCTACCAGCAAACAGCATTGATAACAGAACACATCACCAGTTTTCACACAGCACAGTCCCCACTTTACAGATGAGAACACTGAGACTCCTGATGAATTGCCCAGGGCTCCTTCCGCTGCCTTCCTTCGCAATCTGACACCTAGCAGTGTGCTAGCGGGAAGTTACAAAAACAGCCTCAACGACAACCTTTTTCACTACTTCGCACTTCAGGGCTCACGCAGCACTTCCACAGAGATCCTTTAACTTCCAGCAATGTGGCTGCAGGTGAGGGGCCACCACTCCCATTTCAGAGGTGAGAAACTGAGGCTCAGAGAGGTGGAGTGGCTTCCCCAAGGTCATGTGGCTACTCTGTGGCTTCTTCCTCTGTAAAACCGAGAGGATAACTGTGACCACCTCGTCACCTCATTTCCCCCAGGGCTGCTGGGCACACAGTAGGACGTCTAAATAGTAGCTATTATTATTACTTTTATAATACATACATCAGCCCCAACTAGTCTGAAAGCTGTAGAGGTAATGGCCTTAGGGCAAAAGTCCTCTGGCCCCTTCTTAGTAATTGCGGGGCTCTCACTTCAAAGACACCAGCACCAGAAACAAGGGTCCATAAGGGGCTGAGCCACAGCTCAGCTGGGGAGGCTTCGACAGTGAGCCGAGGGCTGCTGCATCCAGAATCATATATACATGTATATGCCCCCCAAGATGTATACACACTTTGAGTAATTACAAAGCCAGTGTTTATTAAAATATATTTCATTTTCAAAATGTAATAGAATCTACAGACACCCTGTATACATTTGGGGGGGGGATATATATATCTCCTCTTCTGACCTTCCAAAGAGCTCGGAATACAAGGGGCGGGGCCGCCCCGGGAGAGGCGCAGGGGCTGAGGCCAGCAGTGCGGTGCTGGTTGCCGACCAGACTGGCATTGTTTCTGTGTTCCCAGTGGGGCCTGGCAGCACACAGCGGCCCTTGTGGGCTCTCCACGCTGGGCTGGAACAGGCTTTTGATAGCTTCCCACTCCTGACTGGAGGACTTGCCCGTTAAGCTGTGTGGAGTGTTTACTTTTTCAACAATGGCTTCAGGCTGAAGAAGAGGAAAAAACCTGGTCCTTTTTTCTGACTGAGCAGGCCAGGGTCCCCTTAGTAACCAAAATGCCCAAGCACCAGGCTCCAGGCAGGAGCTGGGTCGGCACAGTTTCCTCTCCGAGGACAATGCTGCCCTCCCGGCGGCGGGGTTCCTCCAAAGGGGCTGCTGGCATGGACTGAAGGACCTTCCCGAGGCTCAGAGTTCCCAAGGAAAGACTTGGGGGCCAGCTCGCCGGATGGTGCCTTATCCGAACGGCTCACAGAAACCTTATCTGTGAAAGGCTCATGGAAACGGGAATGAAAAAGGCAAAACACACCTGAAACTGGGGGTGGGAGAGGGAGGTGCTGGTGGAGAAGGAAGTTGGACCCTAACTGGGTGCCAGGTCATTTAATCCTGTCCATGCTATGAGGGAGATACCATCATCTCCATGGTAATGAGAAGGAAACGGGGCTCACAGAGGTCAAATCAACTGCCCAAGTCACATAGCTAGTGAGCGGCAGAGCTGACTTTGGAACCAGTCTGACTTTAAAGCCTGACTTTCTAAAGATGCCCCAGACCAAGGCTCAGACTTCCTCTTGCCTTTTGTATCATAAAAATTACATATGCCTGCTGTAAAAAAATGAAAAAGACACAAAAGTTCAAAGAAAATTATGGTTATCCTGATCCCTCCATTTGGAGATAACATTTTGTGTTTCCTTTCACATTCCTCTGCTCCAAACCCTACTTTCAAAAAACACAGTTGAAACAACTTTAATGTTTCTTTTTGATTCTCTCCTTTATTACCATATAAGCAATGTTCCACTTCATTAAAATCTTTGTAAGGATCATTATTAATTGTTACAAAATGTTTCACTTCATGGAAACAAATCCATCCAAGTCCCTTTTATTGGTTACTATATCCAGTTGTTTAAGACATGATCATAGGTAATACTGTCCTGAAATCTGTAGGCACAACGCCTTGTGCTTTAGGATGGATTCCTAGAAGTGGAATTTACTTTTCACTTCTTAAAAAGTGTCCCTCTCAAATTCGACTTTGAAAAAGATAGCTTTACGTCCAATTATTTTAAAGTCATTTTATCCACAGCTTGTGTTTCCTACTCTGTGAAGAAAAATCAGCAAAGACACGAGCAGATGTCAAAATAGTCCTCCAAAATCCCTACCCAATTAAAACACTTACTAGGACCGCAGCACACCGAGACGGTTCTCCGGTAGCCTGTCCCAACAACACATTCCCTCTCTTTTTAGTTACAACATATGCCAAAGCTCCTGCCAGCTGCAAACCCTCCCCTCACCAGACTCTATAGGCTTTTTCTCAGAGAGAAAATTACTGACATGCACACTGCTTTCCAAATGGCATTTCTTGCACAGAGAAATATACAAAAGTGGCATCTTCCCATAAATATTGTTAATCAAAAATGTCTTTCCCTTTATGCTTTGTCACAAACAGACTTAGCCTGACCCCTGCCTTTCAGGACAGGGAAGGGAAAAATCATAGTATGGGAGGTGGTCAGGACAGCCAAGAGGAATACCTATCACCTCTGGACCACCTCTTACCTCCTGGGTTGCCTAAGGCAATTCATTCAACCTCTTCAACCTCCCAGGTGTTCATCTGCAACATGGGGATCATGCCAGTACCCACCTGTACCCACCTCACAGAGTTGTGAGGGAAGGACAAGTGAGTGTATGTGCAGGAATTCGCACGACTCCCAAGACATCCATAATGGGCATTCGACCAACAGCAGCTCTCTTGCCTGTCTGTCCCCTCTTGAGTCCCTGAGAACTCGGTTGAGCCTGGCTAGCCTCACTCCAGAGGGCCAGAGGTAGCAGTAAGTCTGCCTTTCCCTGTGCTCCCCTGTGGGAGAATAAGAAGTCCAGAATAAGAAGTCCATCTAGAGTTATTCATACAGGTGTTCAATTTCTCCCCTAATCTGTGGGGTTCTTGGGGTCATGAGATGGATCTCTGTACTCTCAGCTTCTACCCCAAGTCAGGCAATTCTTGAACGAATGAATGAGAGGCAGTACAGCCTATAGGCGAACAGCACAGGATAGGGAAGCTGGTCTGAGTTCTGATCCAGCTCCACCACTCACCAGTTGTGGAAATTTGGGCATTTTCACTTAATCTCTCTGTGCCTCAGTTTCCTCCTCTATAAACTGGAGATAGTAACTGTGCCTACCACATAGGCTTGTTATAAAGATTAAATGGGTTAGTTAACCTTTTTAAAGTACTTAGAGAGTCATGCCTGGCACATGAGCCGCTGAAGATAAACATTTGTTAAAAAAAAAAAAGTAATGATCTTTTGAGGGTAATGGGAATATTTTACATCGTTACTGTGGTGGTGGTGGTGGTGGTTTTAATGAACGAATCTAGCACTTTAAATGGATGGTTTGTTGTACATAAATTATACTCCAATGAAGTTGATAAGCACATTAGTACTATGTACAGAACATAGAACAAAATCCCAGTAGACGATAAAAAATAACGACACATGAATAACGGTGAACGAATGATGCACAAGGTAACTCCTCTCTAGGCCATCACCCAGTGTACATTCTGATTTGCAGCTGTGTTTGGCCCCCTGCCTTTCTCCTTCCTTTTTTGTCTAGCCCAGGGTTTTTAAAAACTTTGTTTTTCACTTATGCCCCCTTAAAATAAACATAAAAATCCAATGCCCCTAGAAATTCTGATCTATTTCACTACACAAAAGTGGGGTCCATTTGAGAATCACTCTGCTGTAGTTAAGGATTTTTTTTGGGTGGTTAATCCTCACCTGAGGATACTTTTTCCACTGATTTCTATAGAGAGTGGAAGGGAGAGAGAGAAAGAGAGACAGAGGGAGACATCGATGTGAGAGAGACACATCGATTGGTTGCCTCCTGCACGTGCCCCAACCAGGACCAGGGATTGAACCTGCAACCCAGGTACGTGCCCTTGACTGGGAATCAAACCCACGACCCTTCAGTGTGTGGATCAGTACTCTAACCACTCTGCCACACTGGCGAGAGCTAAGAAGGGTTTATTGAGCCTGACTTCCTAAAGTTGGTGTATGGAAACAAGGGGTTTCCCCCTAATATATAAAATATCACTTATACTTGTTCAAACCGCACCAGCCCCCCACCCAGATCGGGGGTGATCCTGCCTATTCAGGGAGGGGACTGGGCAGCTGGTGACAAAAGGTAGGACTTAGAACCATGTCTCAAAATGAAGAGCAAGGGTTTACACTAGCAGTGTAACCCAGGGGACCCAGAGAGTAGTCAGGAGCACGTGGCGCTGCCCGGGCTGCGGGAGCTGGGGGCTGGGGTGGAGCGGGGCCCAGCTCCACCTCTGCCCCTGAGCGGAGCACTGGGCCCTGATCCAGGATGGAGGCTGAGGGTCAGTGAGGTGGCACATGTCGGGTAAATGAGCCAATGTGCTGTGAGTCTTTTCTGTTCTCCTTCCATCAGGACCATCGTCAGGGCAGGCCGTGCATCATTTGTCCCTGCATCTCCCGTGCCCAGCACCATGCTTGCACAAGGAAAGTGCTCACTAATTGGAGAATGAATGAAATACTGTGCCTGGATCCACTCTACTGGGAGGCAGGCCTGGCAGCAGATGTCAACATAAGCCCAAACGGACAACGTAAGCCCAGAGTAAGCAAATTGGAGTTTGCTCAAGGAAGTGCAATGGGAATAACAATAATGATGGCAATGATAACAATCATGTAAAATTGCCATGATTAATTAGTGTAGAATTAATTCACAGTTGACACACAAGGCGAGAGGAGTTAACACCGTGGTTAAGATGACCGCGGGTTCTGGAGTCAGACAGCCAGATTCAGGCCTTGCCTCTGCTACTGTGTCACCTCTGGCAAGTCTTTTATTTCTGACCCTCAGTTTTCTTATCTATAAAATGGGGATAATACTACCTACTGCACAGCTGTGTGGTAAGGGCTGCGACAGTTTGCATAAAGACTTTAACACAGTGCCTGACTGCAGTGAGTGAGCAATAAATGGGGGGAGGGGGTCTATGAAAAGTGAGCCTCTATCTTTGCAATTTGAAAGTTATATCAATAAACAGATTAGAGTTCCAAGACTATACGAATGTAGACACCTGATTTTCAGACCAAAGTTACTTCAAACTACCACTAACCTATCTTTCTTTTCCAGGCTATCTCAGAAATATGAGTACATTCCTGAAGCCAGACTGCCAGAGTCTGAATCTCAATTCTGCCAGTTACAACTTGCTACCTTGGGCAAAACTTTTAACCCCCCGGTGCCTCAGTTTCCTCATCTGTATAGTATTAAAATAGTACCAACACCCAGGATAATGGTTACCCTTGGGTTGGAGGAAGAATAACTGCAAGAGGGCAAGAGGGGCTTCTAGGGGCAGGGGTGGTGGTAAGATTTTGTTTCTTGATCTGGAGTGGCTACATGGGTGTGCCTCCCTTGTAAAAACCCATCTTACTGTACTTAGGATGAGGGCACTTTTCCCTGTAAATCTCACACTTCAGTAAAATGTTTACAAAAAGTAAATAATACAAAAGTCACCCAATTGTTATGGTGATTAGATGAGTTAACGTATATATATATTGTACTTAGGATAGTTTCTAGTATATAACAAGCATGGGGTATTAGCTATTATTATGAAAAACAAAATAGCAATAATCCTGCTGATAAAAGGGATTCAATCTAAAATATTTTCTCTGTCAGAAAATGTTTGCAAAGGTAGACACATCCAGAATACACAGAATGCACATGGCTTCTTTAATCTGTTCTGTCCCCTCTCCAGTGAGGAGCAAAGCAGCAACATTCTTGAGCCCTTTCTGAGAGATGCTTGCAGTCTGGAGTTGGCTTGGTTTGCTTTGGGACAGCAGAAGGAACGTGAATCAGATGGACTGGGCTTTAGGTTTTATCTTGTTCAATTCCTACTCAGGACCCAGGGCAGGTTATAACCTAGTAGAGCCTCAGTTTCTTTATCTATAAAATGGGGGCTATAAGCATGTACTACATAGACTTGTGAGAGAATTAAGTAAAAAGAAAAATAGAAATATTTATTTTGCACTTACGTGGCCATGTTCCCACAAGCCCAGGGTGCTGGCCTTGACCACAGGCAGGTCTTCTCCCTGCTAGAGTGACCCCTGAGGTCTGTCAGCACAGTCTCCTGTCCTATGGATAAACCAGCACCTGAGGCAGCACTTTTGAGACCACAACTAGACCACCAAGCAACGGGGATGGATCCAGATCGACTTTCTGCAAGGACACTTTGCTTCAAGAGGATGCAGCCTCCTGAGTCTGAGGGTTGTCATACCCACAACCTGCTTTGCTTTGGCTCAAAGAAAGTGCAGTATTCACCCCTCTGTGAGAGAGGCACAACTGGTAAGGCTCCTGGCATCATACTCTGTCTCCCTAAGTCTAACTTCTTGGCAGTTTTTTGTTGTTATTTTTTTTCCCAATTTTCAAGGGTGTATAGTTAAAGCTAAACCAAAAACTACATCTTAATATATTGTTTGTTACTCTAAACCTTATCCTCACTGACTGACTGTTGCTGGGCGTCATGCAGTCACCTCTTAGGTTAACTATACTCCTGGTTATGTGAGCGCGAAGTCACAGCTGACTTTACAGGGCCTGAGCAGGCCAGGACAGTGTTACATGCTCTGCGTCCATCCTTTTACTGACTTCCACAACAACAAAATGAGAGCTACGAGCTCATGGGTTCCTCCCATGGCCCCCTTCACGACACCCCTGCGGAGAGACAAAGAAACTGAGGGATAACTTGTCCAAAGTCCTCTGGCTTAGAAGCAGTGGAGCTAAACTCTGAACCCAGTTGAACACTAACACCTTTGTACTACCCAACTCCTCTTATTAATTGCTCTGACACATTGTTTCGATCAACAGAGCATTGAACAACTGTAACTTAACAGGTGTCTGTTAGGCAAGTACCAGAAGAATAGAGTCCTTAAGTAGCCTGGTGATTGGCCCAGGCTCTATTCAAGTTCCCAGTAGAGAGGATTTCCTACAGAATATCACACCCATTTGATGGATGAGAAAACGGAGGCTAAAGAGATTAGTTTGCCAATGTTCGTACAATTGGCATTTGTCAGAAAAATGATCTGAATCGATGTTCTTTCCACTATTCAGCCATGTCAAGTGTGCTCAAATGCATGCACATATATATTAGCACACAAAGAACAGCATGGGGAGCTAGTGGCCTCCTAGGAGGAAAGGGAAGAGAAATCAGAGGGAAAGTGGAAAGGACAGGAAAGGAAAGACAAATATTCTGGTATCCTAAACTCTTTATTCCCTCCTGAAATCTCGGATACACACAGAGGGAAGAGTGACATTTTCCTTCCCTTCCTCAGGCCCCAAAGGTCACTGAGCTGCCAAGCAGTTGATAAACGTAGTGGTTTTTCTTCGGAGCCAGGAGTCACTGATTTGCTCCTTCCTGCTCCGCAAAATTAAAAATCCCAGCCCAACAGTTCAGAGGACCCCAGAAAACACTGCTGGAATTTCCCAGCGTGCTTTAAACAGAAACAGAAGCTTGGCAGGGGAGGGAAGTGCTGTAAGCACCTCCTGGGTCAGGCCAAATCCACTCCCCACAAGGTAATAAGCACTGACTCTCATTAACAAATCCAGAGATTTCCAACCCAGGTCAGCAAAGGGGCTATTTCTCCATTCCTGACCATCCATCCACTGGACATTCATTCATTCATTCATTCATGCATCAGACATTCATGTCAACTTTATGCTGGGTCTTAAGGACAGAGGGATGACTAAAACATGGTCTCTGAACTCAAGAGGCTCCCAGCCTATTTGTGGGAGGGTGGGGACAGAGCGTGGTGGGATAAGTTATAACCAATAAACCTAAGAAAAGGCACAGTGATATGTAGTAGAGGAGACCTCACTGATGGAACATCTCCATTCACACGGAGTTTGCCTGATTCTCTCCCTTGGCTGGTCCTGGACCCAGGGTCAGAAGTCCCCAAGGCTGGTGTCCTGGCTCACTCACTTACTAGCTAGGTATCTTTAGGCAAGGCACGTCCTCCTTTAGCATCAATTTTCTTCTCTGTGAGATGCGGTCACAATCCTACCCTTAGGATTGCTGAGAAGGTGAAAGGAGATGCTGCTGGAGGGCCAGTGTTTCACAGAGCACCAGCCATAAGGCAGAAGCTTGGTGAGTGCCAGCTGGTCTCCTTCTAGGAGCTTTGTTCTGCCAGCTCTGCTAGGGGCTCTTTACAAGTCCAGCCTAGCACAACCCCACCATCCAGCCTGGCCTCCTCTCTGCCTTCAGAATGGAGGGGTGAGCCCATGGACACCTCTGACTTTGCTGATGTTTTGCCTTAAACTGAAGCACCCTCCCCACTGCTGGAGACTCCATTTCCTCATGAGTAAACAGAGGACAAGCATGGTGTTAACACCTTTCACCACCGCTGCAAAGCACAGGCGAGAGGTGAGGTGGCAGAGCCCTTGGCACACTGTGAAGATGGCCCAGGCACAGAGCACCGTGATTATCTACCCGGCAAGACCCTGCTCTTCTATAAAGCCTTCCTACTTCTTCTTCCTGGCCCTATGCCAAGTACAGTGGGCAACTTATACTTGGGCCCTCAAATAAAACTTGTTTGGTGATGTTTCTAATTGTTTCATGTGTACCTGTCACTTTTCCCGTAAAGTAACTTTTGATCTTACTACATTCACACGTACTGCAATAATGCCTACCACCATCATCTATAAAGTACTGCAGAGTTTTAAATACTATATTTTTAAATATATTATTTCATCTGATCCTCAAAGCAGCCTCATGGAATAGGTATTATTATTCCCATTTTACAGAAGAGAAAACTGAAGCTCTTTTCCCAGGTCCTGGAGTAATAACAAGAGCTAGGATTTGAGCTTGGAACTGCCGGGCTACAAAGCCTGGTCCCCCTGTCCCTCTGTGGAACCCCCTCCACTTTCCTGGCTTAGCAAATACTATGGACACTGACTAGGTGACATATTTCTCTTGTAACCTCCATGGATAGACTTATCATAGGCCAGATACATAATAGCAAACAGACCCTAAACGCAGGGCCAGTATCATATTTTTCTTTTGTACACACTTAAACACTTCACACGACAAAATTGGGTTTGAATTCTAGTCCTGCTAATTGTTAGCTGTGTGACTTTGGACAAGTTACTTAACCTCTCTGTGTTCAGATTTTATCATCTATACAATAGAGCTACCACTACTAGAACACAGACTTGTGAAAATTAAATGAGTGTAATACATCCAGCACTATTCCAAAAATAGTATCCATCCCATTTGAAACGATGAAACTTGAATTTAAGAGTTTCACTGGGGGTATAAGGAGATGTTGATTTCCTAGTCCCAAAATGGTTTGGGGTCACCTTCTCATAAAATAGGGCCTCATTCCTCCCACATAACTGCCATTTGCCATCATTCATTCATCACTAAGCACAGAAAACCTGGACTCCCATCTCCACCTGCCTTTTATTTGAAATGTCACTTTTTAAAGAGTGGAGAGGTTGGAAACCCAATTTAACAAGCACACTGAAACATTGTTTATTGCCTCCATAAACATGGCTTAGTGAGAATTACGGACTTAATCAGAGTGAACTTATCTCCCGGTGAAAAGGAACACTTTAAATTTCAGAAATGGCACCTTCACTGTGAAAATCTCTTAACTTTTCAAACAAACTACAGGGGGTCTTAAACATATGGGCAGTAAAGGGGTAGCCATTACTGTGATTTGTCTTGCCCAAGAGCCAAGGAGCCCTAAAGGTCCATAACAACTTTAAGATCTAGAAAAAATATTTGGAAAATCATATTCAGGAGACATGTCTCTAAAAACCCCCGAAAGGTCTGCCGAGTGGGAAGTAATGTCTGAAGTAATGTACAGTTGCTTGGGGCTGCCCAGAAGAAAGGCCCCTGGAGTCAGTAGAACAGGGCTATTTCATAAGCAGCAGCATTGGGAAAGCACACCTCTCCTCCTGTGCATAAGATGAAGCATTTAGCAATAGGTCATATTTGGTGACCTGCTTTTCAGAAGAGAGGTGCCACCTAAATCCCAAAGCTGCTACATGGTTTGAGTGATTTTTTTTTTCCTATTTAAACAAACTATTCTAGAAGATGAGGTCCTGTGAACCCCAACTTCCTAATCTGAAGTTTCATTAGAGCAGCTCTGACCATTCCAGGAAAGGTTTTCATAAAGACATCCCATTTTGCAGGGAATGTATCAGCCTGGATGCCAGAGGCAGGAAAGGCAACAGATATAAAATTTTATTATTTCAATGCCCCAGTAGCAGCCAGGAGGACTTAATGAAATCACCAAGATTTACAATCTGAAATAGCTATTGCACAGACAGATATGATTAAGGGAGCTGAGCCCTCTGACCTTTCAACCCTTTGATCCTCACACAGCAGGTGGCCTGGAGCCCCCTCCTGGGCATCTTCCCTCTCTTCCGACACTGCTGAACCTTGATGTGCAATAAGCCTGACCCTACACAGGTGACTCTCATGCTGCTTATCACCAGCAGCTGCTGCTAATGGAATGGCCAAAATCACTTGGCCTCGAAATTCTACTCCAAAGATGGGGGAGAAGAATCTGCTCTGCAGTGTCCAAATGTGCTGAAATGATGTTCAATAATTCAGCCCAAGTCCACTTGTTTGCAATACTTAACGATGCCATTACCAAAAACTATTCTAGAAATGGAACTCTGTCTCCTTCGATTTATACTCTGAGTTAGAAAAAAAATCACCTTTTAAAAAATAAATCACAAATCTCAAACCAACAAAAAAAATCAACCCTGAAGTCCCAAATGCATCTCTCAGAACTTCCCTAAAACCATGTGGAGCAAATTTATACCAATGAAAATCAAAACAATTTTTGGAAACCTAAAATTGACTGTTTTCAGTTCCATGAAATTTCATTTAAAAAAGCCCATATGCCAAAATGTCCAAATTCTCTTATTTTTAAAAATTGGGATGACTTCCAAAATCATAGCTATCTTTTTCTTCCTTTTTTTTTCTTCTAAAGCTAAGGATGGGTAATGTGCATATGTACTTATCAAGCTTCATAATTTAACCCATTCGGCCAGTATAAAATAGTTGCAATAAAATGCTGAAGAGGCAGGATATAAATTTATAATCACTGGATCTTTCAAAGCAATTGATACCAGGGTTTAACATTTTGTTTGGTTAAAGATGTGTCCAGGAGTCTAGGCAGCCCCAGTCTGAACCTTTTACTTTTTTTCAGATATTTGAGTTTATGGAGGGAAGAATTTTAGGCAGGACACATAAACCAGTGGAATGTTGATAACTTCCAACCACAAAGAAAACTTGAGCGTCACTGATCACCACACGTAGGAAAAGCCCTGAGCCAATGCCTTTGATTCTAAATAAACACAATATAGTGGACCCACTCTTTACTTGGTCATTAATGTCTGAATTCAATGGGCAAAGAAAAAATCCCATTTATTTGGTAACTGAAGTGACATATATCTTAAATATTCAACTTTAAATTCATTCTGAAATTAGCTGAGAGTTAAACAACATGTGAGGGAAGGCTTATAGAGTTTACTTTCAGTCACACGTTTCTCTATGGCTGTTTAAGTTTAGTACAAGAGTAGTTTATGGAGAAATCAATTTAGTAGGATAAAAAGGTATAGTTACTACACAGAATTTGACCACTTTGTACAAAATTATCAAGCTAGCTTCTTCAGAGGTACCTGTTGGAAATACTTTACTACTACTAATAGCTGCTATATTATTTACTACTAATAATAGCTGAGTGAGGGCCTACTAATGTGCATGAAACTTTAGTCATATTGTTTTGAATTGTCATTACTTTAAGGCAGTTGTCCCCATTTTGCAGATGGGGATGTTAAGGCACACAAGCATGGAAGCTTAGTGACTTGCCAAAGTTGCACACAGACAAATGGTGGAGCTAGGATTCAAGCTCAGGCTCACTGCCTGCCCCCAAACCCCATGGTCCATCCACATTTTCCCCAACAAAGTCAAACCAAAAACAAACAGAAAGATCCTAAACAATAACGTGCAATAATTTGTGCAGAAAATGCTGGGTTTCAGCTTGCCTACACATTGCCGTGGCTCATTTAAAGGCCTTCTGAATCAATTATTTTAGGTCATTAAGAGGAAGTTTAATTTGGTTGACAAACACCCCCACTGTGGTGACCTCACATATCAACAACAAATGCCTGATGGTCACAAACCCGTACCAGGAGTCTACTGAGCATGGTGTTAAACAAAACCACATGTGCCCGGATTCCAAGTGGGATTTGACTAGGCCAAGGGTACCGCTCTTCAATCATCACACTGCTGGTCTCTTGAGAGCCCACAATGGCCCCGCCCCTAATCACTTGCAAGGAGTTTATGAAATCACCAGTCCTATGTGGCTGTGCTCAGTTAAAAGTGCCTTTAAGCTAATAACAAGTTAGAAAAAGTCACTCATTAAAAATACAAAAAGAGGCTAAAAAAGAGAGCAAAGCCAATCTTTTTGGGGGGAGAGCATATTAAATAATTTTTTTTATTTATTGAATTTATTGGGGTGACACTGGTTCACAAAACCATACAGGTTTCAAGTGCACAACTCAACAAAGCATCATCTCCACCCTGCACTGTGTGCCCATCGCCCAAAGCAAAGTCTCTTTCTTTCCGTCCCCTCTTTGCACTCTTCCATTTACCCCATCCCTCTTTCCCCTAGCTATACCACACTATTGGCAGAACCGGTCTTAAGCAGATGTCTTTTAGCTTGTTTTAAAGAAAAATGATCCGTTTTATATGCATATAATACTGATACATATATACAGTAGTTCCCCTTTATCTGTGGTTTTGCTTTCTAAGATTTCAGTTACCCACAGCCAACCATGGTCCAAGAATATTAAATGGAAAATTCCAGATATTTTGAGAGAGAGAGAGAGAGAGAGATCATATTCAAATAATTTTTATTATGGTGTATTGTTATAATTATTCTATTTTATATTATAGTTATTAATTTCTTACTGTGCTTAATTTATAAATTAAACTATCATAGTATGTTTATATAGGAAAAAACAGTATATATGGTGAGGCAAAAGTAGGTTTACAGTTGTTCATATGGAAAATAATACAATAATTAATAAATAATAATACAAGAATAAACTGTTTTGCATACTCACAACTGCAAACCTACTTTTGCCCCACCCTGTACAGGGTTCAGGACTATCTGTGGTTTCAGGCATCCACTGGGGGTCTTGGAATGTATCTCCCATAGATAAGGGGGACTACTGTAATAACTTCTATTTTTTGGTACCTGACACATGGTAGGCACCAAATTTTCTCATTTACTCCTCATTAAAAACTCTTGTGAGGTGAGGAATCTACCCTTTTTGTAAGCAAGGAGTCTGAGGCTCAAAGAGGCACCTTAACATCCCTTCTGCAAAACCAGCACCTCCCTCAAAGGAGTGATAGTTAGCAATTGTGTGGCTCAATGCAGCACCTTCAATAGGCATCTCTTAAGAGGACAACATAACAGCAATGTTGTGTAAAGCAGTCCAACTGTGTGACAGTCACCACACCTTTTTATCCCCCTGCTAAACTGGTCTCTGGTTTAAACAAAGGGGCATAGTTAAAGTCACCTGGTAGTGGTGGGGCTAGAATTTGCATCCGGGTTCACATAACATAGAGACCAGTTCTTTCCACTCTGCTACATAGCTTCCTGCATGCTACTCCTTATCTTAATCTGACAGGACTTTGATTAGTTCAAGCTTCTCTTAGTAACAATTTATAAACTTTAAGTTTTCTTTGAAGTCAGTTTTAACACTGCTAAACGGAACTTACATACAATGACTGACTAAGTGATGATAGGAAAATTGGAAAACAAAAGCATCAATGATGGCTTCACATTTTCTACTGGGATTCTCCCTCTTACATTACTCAGTTTTTCTAAAATATAACAGAGGCTCATCTCATCTCACAAGAGAATATTTCAGTCACAACACATTAGACTGAAAATGTACTGACTGCAAGAGATACTGAAATCAGCCAAAAGTACTTGCTCCCTTTGATTACATAAATTACTGCGAGAGCTTTAAATTGTCTTATATGAACTAATTCCAACACTAGGGTAAGTGACACTTAAGAATCACACTTGCCTAGGCTGGTTTGGCTCAGTGGTTAGAGTATCGGCCCGCGGACCAGAGAGTCCCGGGTTCAGTTCCCGCTAAGGGCACGTACCTCAGTTGCAGTTTGTCCCCAGCCCCAGTTGGGGTCGTGTGGGTGGCAACTAGTCGATGTGTCTCTCTCACATCGATGTTTCTCTCTCTCTCCCTCCCGCTCTATCTGAAGATAAATGCAAAAATGTCCTCAGGTGAGGACAAAAAAAAAAAAAAGAATCACACTCATTTCAAATGCAGATGCACAGAGGAGGGAGCTCCCAAGGGAAATGTCAGGTGAAATCCAGGACCACTCAGGCCCTCAGTTGAGCAGAGCTGCTCAGTTTTCGCTCTGAATGCCCCAGATGAGACAGAGACTCACATGTGATGATTTTGAGAATAATAAATACCATGCTAAGAAATTCCAGCAAAACCAAACTACTTACTGTCCAATTACTTTTTTCTTTATATAATAAAGCAAGTTGCCAGGGTTTCACGGATCTAAACTTTGCCTTTTTTTTTTTATACCACCAACTGGGAAGAATAATGTTTTGTACGGTATCTTCACAAAGCTCTTCACATCCATTATGTCAGTTAATTCTCACAACTCTTTGAGATGGATAATATAATCTTAATTTTACTGGTGAGAGAATGGAGCCATGGAGAGGCTGAGTAACGCAGCCCCAGTCACAAGTGTACTCAGAGCTTCTCTCTGCAGAAATAGGAGGCTGCCAGACGGGAGCTCTCCCTTCCCCGCTCCTCAGCCCCCAGTGCATGAGACAGAGGCCACCCTGAGAAGGAAAAGCTCAGGCAAAGAAGGAGCCTCTCTGCCTAGGACTGGGGCAGGGACAGCATAATCCACACAGCCTGATGGGAGGGTGCACAGAGCAGAAGTTCTGGGGGCTGAGGGCCTGCAAATTATATCACCTCTCTGAGCCTCAGCTTCCATTTGCAAATACGGATAGCTCCTACTTGGCAGAGAGATTCTCAGAAACACTCACAAGTGAAACCAGGTCAAGCACCGGGCACAGTGTCTGGCAGTGAGCAGGGACTCAGAAGACTGTTTTCTCCCAGCCCTCTCCCTTCTTGCCGAAGCTCTCTCCATGAACCTATGACTGAAACTACCAGGTGGAATTTTTCATGCAAATATCACCTTCTTATAAAGCAGGAATGTACACTAGCAAATAACTCTCACATGAATTTCTCAATTCTTGTGAGGACACATAAACAAGTGGGCACTGATAACGGAATATAATTATGGCTCAGAGTTTTGGATCAATAGCAGCATCTTATACTACTGTCTACTTGTGGAGGCCTGCAAAGAAGCCTAATGGTACAGTGGCAAACAAGAAACACTCTTCTACACTCACTATAAAACTGTTTAAAAATAAATACCTCCTCCAAACAAACCAAGGATTAAGGACTTTCTATACCGGGGGATATGGATGCCAGAGACCGAGAGGACCTTCGACTCGGCACCTGGATGCTGTCCCCGGAGTGGTGGCTCAGTGCTGTTCCAAGCACTTGGTGCATCTGCAAAATTAGCTTCTAGGAGCCCCAGCTAAGCCTTCCCAGATACAGGATTGTGAGAAAAGGAGAGGACTGCTCTGAGCTTGGCCTGCATCTGCGTGCACCCATTGCAGCCCTCCCGAAACTGCACTGGAGGGGAGAGGTAGTGAGCGCCTGTGCATGTGGTCCCTGGGTCTCACTGCCCCTGTTCCTACTGCCTGGAACTACCACTTAGTATATAACCTACATTTATATCCTCAAACTGCGCTGTAGAAAGAATATCTAATTCATAAAAAGTACTTGGAAACAGAGAGGAAAAGTCAGAATCTAGTAAAAGTGGTGCTTAAAACCTCGAAGAAAGCCATCACTACAAACACTTCTGCCGAGGCTTGGTAGCAAGGGAACCATTCGGAAGCTTGGGTTTGGGACGCTAACACATCTGAATTTTATATACATGGTCGTGGTGTGTAATTTACTTAAGAATTACCTTGATCTTTACAAATATCAATTTACTTTATTAACATGGTTAAGCAGTTTCCAAGCATTTTATATGGAAGGACTGGGTTTCTAATGGCCCAGAAGGAGAAGGCCTGACCATGTCCCTCCCCTATTTACACTCTTCAATGGCTCTCCGTTGCCCTATAAAGTTCAGACTCTTTAACACGGCTTACAAGGCCCTGGATGGCTGGCCCTTGCCTGCCTGCCTCAGCTCTCCTCTCTCCCTTCAGCCTATGTTCCTATCAGACACTGAACTACTCATACTTCTTGGAAAACTCCATAGGCAATACTTTAAGTCTTTGTAGATGCCGCTAACCTGTTCTCCTGGCTGAATTCTTATTTATCTGTTAGGTTCCCGTTTAGGCATTCCCTTCCTCTGACAAGCATAGCCCTCAAGGCCAGGTTTACAAAATTCACTACAATTCTTTCTACTTGTCTACATCTACTCTAGACAAAGCTTGTGAAGGCGGGACTATGGTTATTCAATATTCTATACAGACTCCTAGTACGAGGGTGTGGCTCGCACACAGAGGCTCTCAAAACATTATTGTAGAAGGGGATGTTTACTGCATATGTATTGCAGGCAGACACTGGGATATGCTGGACACACATGGGACTCACTATGTAATCCTTACCACAACCCTAAGAGAGGGGTACGGACTGCTATTACAGACGAAGAAATGAAGATACAGAGAGGCAAAGTATCATGCCTTAAGTTACTACAGCAGGGGAGTGGTCAAGCAGGGGACTGTTAGTGCATTTATACAATTCTACAAAAGTGACATAATGGTTATAGGGTGCTTTAACCTAGAGACTTTCCTATCCCTGGTACAATGCCCCCAGCACTGCAAACCAGGAGAAAATAGGGCAGGCACAAAACAATTTTGTTGAAACTCTCTTTCCCTAGGAAATGAGAGTGATGACGATGATCCTTTGAACCTAAAAGTCCCTGAAACACAATTTTAAAGTCGTCAACTTAACAACGTAAATGGCTTTAAGGCCACTGACAAAATAAAAACAGCAACGGTTGTCGGTCTTCGTTGAATTCTTTAGGTGCCAGGCACCCTATAACCATTCTCTCACTGGATCCTCTAACAATCCTATAGGGGAGGTACAGCCTTTGCCCTCATTTTACAGGTGAGAAAGCAGCTCAGAGGTCAATTACCTTGCCTAAGGTGACACAAGCAGGAAGTAGCAGAGCCAGAATCCCAAGCCCTCCAGCGAACACTCCCCTCCACGGTCCCTCGTGTCTAGGTGGAGCTTCATTTTCAGGCAAAGCTGAGCCTCTGTCTGGAACTATGTTACTGCTACCCCCGTTCCCTCCTCCTTCTTGACCACTGTGCCATCAGGAATGATATAAAATACCCTGATGTCACTCTGAGGACTATACACCAAGCAGTGTTTGTGAGGCTTAGAAAGGAAGGTCTTCATTTATCAAAAAGGAGAAGCACCAGCTACCAGACACGGCACAGAGGAGGGGCTACCGAAACATCTCCTGAACTAAACCAAGGTTGAGAGAAGAAAAGGCAACAGTCACTGTGTAATCTGGCCACATTTTGGTATTTCCTAGCTGCCAGCTAATATGATCATTCTCTCCAAGAAGAAACTAGGTCTATGCCAATACCTTTGGCTATCCTGCTAACTTACCACTAGACTCAAATTAATGTTTGCTTAAATGAGAGAATGAGATAAAAAGGCAGAAGGAGGGCTAAGAATGATGATGAGCTATACACGTGTAATTTTAGAAGGAAGGCGGACTCTTTAAGGTGACTAGGTTACCATCTAACAAACAGCAAGGGCATCCTGTAAGAGCATGAAGACTAGAATTAGGTCTTTCCCTAAAATAACCTTTTTTTCAAATGAGAACACTAGGTTGTAACTTATATTTCTTTTTGTGCATCAAATTTGAGTGTCATAAAAATGGTTAAAAAGTCTTCCTATGGTAGCTTTTTCTAAACTTTTATGAACATCTGCCACATTCATTTGAAGTTTAAAAAATTCTGGCACATATGCAAAGGCATAATAAGGTGCCTATAGCTTTCAAGAAAAAATAACAAGACAGTCAAAAATAAGCCTTTTGCTGAATTGCCAGTAAGAGAACCAGTATGCGGGAGGCGATGGGCCTTCCAGAGCTGCCTCCGTCAAGAGCTCTCCTTTGGCCCCAGGTACGAGCTCCTCCTCCAGTACTATAGCCCATAGTTCCTGGAAGAAATCTCACGGGAAGCACCCCTCTCATCTGAAGGGTGTAACAGAACCACATAACCCCAATCAAAAAGCACGGCTAGACCGCTCCGAGTCTGAGTTAAATCCACGGAGGAGATGAGAAGACAAGTCCAAGAGTGGTGGTTCATGGCTGCCCAACACACCCAGGAAATGCTACCTGGCTCAGAAAGTGTCTTTGCTGGCTTCAAGTGTGTGGCGACTACTATTTTTCTTTTTCTTTTAGTGCTGACCAACAGGAGTTCAGCATGGCAAACTCCTCCCTACTCTAGCTAATTGATGGGGCTAAGATTTATCCTGGCCAGTGCTTCCCGAGTCTTCTCACTGACAGCTTTTCAAAGGCTGAGCAGAGTAGCCATGAACCCACTCACCTAAGTGCAAAACACTGCCTCAAGTTTTAGCTTAAAAATGTATGCATATTTTGCACTGCATGTTTTACTAACAAAAGGCCTTGTTTTAAATTGCTTACAATCATATAAAAGTAAAACAATTTACTCTGTCCATCTTTAAGTAAAATTACAGTGCTGGGTTCTCCGAAAATAGTGATGCCTACTGGAGGGTTCTAAATGCACTCCAAATTCAGCCTTCCAAGCACTCACTCAGTCCTTCTTTTCCGAAAGCACCTGCTTGGTGCCCTGCCAGGTGCTGAGGACACCACGGTAAATGAAGCGCAGTCCTGTTCTCAAAGAACTCGTGCTCCAAGGGATGGTGAAGGGGAAGCAAACAGCTACCACCCAGAGCAAGAGGGACAGGAAGTGAAAGACGATGACAAAATGGGAGGACTTCTTGGAAGAGCTGGAGAAGGGCAGGGCTTAGCCATGCAGAGGCTGGGCATGTGGAGATGGTTAGGGATCAGTGAGCACACTGGCTAACACGGGACAGCGAGAGGACAGAGGCTTGACAGCAGCGCAGAGACTGGGCAGAACTGGGGGGCGGTGCAGAGCGAGACTGGAAGGTGGGTCACTAAAGTAGAGTGAGCCAGTAGAAGTCAACCCACTGAATGCCAGGACTATGAACTGAACTTTATATTTACCTTTCTACCTCCAGGACCGAGCAAAATGTCTGGAACATAAGAGGCCTTCATTTTGCTTAGCAGATGAATGAATAAGGCTTTGCAAGAATCCAAGAAAAGCAAAGAAAAATGTCAATGAAGGCAGTAAGGAAGAAACAGGGCGAGAGACATGTCAGAGACGTGGTGACTACTTAGAAAGAACAAGGAGGAGGAACACTCAGCCATGCTCAGTGTGTCCCACCCTGGGCACTCTGTAGGCAGTGCTGCCATTCACAGGGACCCGGGACACCAGAAGGGGAGTGAAGTAGCTTGGGGTGTGTGTGTGTGTGTGTGTGTGTGTGTGTGTGTGTGTAACACTGAGTTTGAGACATCTGTAGTAAACTTAGGTGAAGTTCAACTGGCACTTGAAATGCTTGGACCTATGCTCAGAGAGAGACGTACTACTGTTAGAATCACAGCTGAGAGCGACTGACATTACCTTGGTAGCTGAAACAAAAAGCCTTAAACATGATGACTAGAGGGCATGTAGAGAAGAAAAACAGGTCAAGACTAGAAACCTGGACCATGGTGAAGGTAAAGGGACATGAAAAGGAACCTCTAAAGGCCTTGCCAGAACGGTCTGGTGGGCAGGAGGAGAGGCAGAAAGGAGCTGCGGACTCCAAGAGACCAAATGGTATTTAGATTAGTGTTTCAGACTCTATAACAATTGGCACTAAAGGCTTATTAGAAAGTGTTCAATTTAAAATTTTCACACAGGAGCTTTGAATACACCCCCAAACTTGACAAACAAAGGTAAAACACCCAAGAAATCTCTTCAATCTGATCTAAATACACCATCCAAGATAGTCCATAAACTGTGTACTGTATGTGCTCAGGGCTGGGTGATGACAAGGAGGAACTGTTAACAGAATGTAGGAGCCACATGGCCGTCCTGTCAAATTAGAAATTTGAGCAGATTTCTGTGGTCTATTTTGATCGAGATTCTCAATGTCAAACAAACAGGTTTTTCGATAACCAACTTGTTTCATTTTCGTAAGCACAATAGCACAGTGTGCAACAGTTAGCGAAGAAGCAGGTGGTCCTCGTCGACGTGAAATGAAGGGAACAGAAGAAGAGAAGTAGCACTTCCTTTAAGACATGCAAAGCATCATCGCAGACGGATATGGCTTTAGATTTTCCCTCGGAGAGCTTATCTCCTGTGCAAAATAGGCAAATCCTCCACCTCCCACCCCATTTTGCTCTAGTGCAAATTTAAGCTCTCTCCTGAGGAGGGAAAAGCTTAGGGTTCATATCTACAAACCAATGGCACTCACAAAAGCACAGATCAGTCCTTTAAGAGAACTGCTATCTAATTGGTACAGCCACGCAGAAAGCAATCTGTCACCAGAGTCATAGCTTTACCAAGCATTTCTACATTAGGGGTTCTATGCTAAGGAACTAAGTCAAAATGCAGATAAAACCTTATGCGTGAAGATGTTCACTGAAATGCTACTTATATTAGTGAAAAATGATAAACAACCTAAGTGTCCTATAATAATAAGAAAATGGTTAAGTTGTGATATATCCAAACAGTGGAATGGCAGGTAGCAAACTAAAAATTATTCTTACTGAGAGTACATAAAAACGTGTAGAAATCCCCATGCTGTAATAGTAAATGACACATAAAAACATAAAATTATATATAAAACACATCAATTATGTACATTTATACAAAATATATACTCATAAAATAAAATAAAGACTCGGAGCTAGTAAAATGCTAACTGGTTGAATTTAGAATGGTATTGTAGATAATTTTAATTTTCCTCTTTATACTTCTATATACTTTTTACACCACATTTTGTACAATAAAAAAATGTAATGTTGTAGTGGTTTAGAAAAAAACATAATTTTGAAAAGCAAATCTTTTCCCTTCCCTTGTTCAGACCCTTGAGGACCTTTTTCCTCCTGCCTCTTTGAACTTCACTCCCTCGCCCATGAAAACGGACAATCTCCATGCAAAGAGGAAACACACTGGAAACAAGAGCCCAGTGGAGGGGGTCTGAGTGGCATGCTCAGCTCTGTGCACCTGGAGGGACTGTGCACCAGGTGCAGCTTCGACATGCTCCCATGTGGAGAGCTGTGACTCCACACACTGTTGTCTTTTCCACTGCCACATAGCAAAACAAAACGGCAAGTAGGGAGATGTGGGGAGGAAAGGCGCCTACTTACCTCCATTAAACTTAAATGGATTCCTATGAGGTAGGGCATGGGAGCACTGTGAAGAGAAACAGAGACACACAGCTGCTTTAATGTCTGTTGCTTCCGACAGAAAATTACAGATGGTTCACTATTTGGAGAAAAACTGTTTTAATAAACGTATGCACAGTTACATTTCCTTTCACAACAAAAATCCTAATATGACATTGTGTTCCCAAGCCTAGAAACTTCAGAAGAATTTCAAAATGCAGGCAGCACGGATGGCAGGAAGCCAACCGACTCTGGTGTTAATCTCAAATAGCAGCCAGGCAACTGCACAGCCTCAGTTGTCTTATCTTTAAAATGGGATCTTGGAAGCAAACTGGTAGGTTGCAGAATGAGAGAAAATACACATCGAGTGATTAGTACAGTTCCTGGTACAAATGGGAACTACCATGGCCACAACTACAACAGGAAAAGCAGTTAATGAGGTTGAATGGAGAATGATTTTTTATTTGCTGTTTCCTTCTGCCACCAAGAGATGTGCTCTAACTGTCCACTCTGCTTCGAGAAGGCATGTGGAGAGCTACCAGAAAGCATCTCCTCCCCAACTCACACATGCCATCGATGGCACCACAGTTCACAAAGCCCCTTCCAACGCTTCATCCACAGGGCACTGAGTTCCTAAGATGGAAACTGAGCAGGACATGAGAAACTCAACTCCAGAAGTGTGAAAGCCTGGGCACTATGGAGTGACTTTCTTTGGTTCCAGGACTCTGGGCACCTGTGTGTACGTGCACACATACTCATTATCATGTATGAGTTACTTACCAATGATAAATGTGCTGGACATTATATGAGGACGTTCAAATTCATCTTTCTAATCCATACAACACCCATACAAGGTAGGTATTATGCCCATTTTATAGAGGAGGAGACAGGCCCAGAGAGCTTAAATCACTTATCTAATGCCACCGAACAAAGTAAATGGCAAACCTAGAATTTGACTTCAAAGTTTCTTCCTCTGTGCCACACAGACTTTGTAATACCAAACCTAAAATCCCCAGGGTCACCTCCTACCTGACCTTTTTCTTGGGGCTAGGGGATGGAGGTCAAGGAGTAGGGAGGAAGGGAGTGATTGGCAACTGTTCTATATGTCTCTCCAGTATGTGATACATCCTGTGAAAGGTGCAAAGGGGTCTTTTATGAGTCGAGAGGAAAGATACCTGGCTCAGACCGAGGTGACCAGGTACCTTTCCTCTGGGGCAGCTGGGGGAGTGGGAGCCAATCTACAGGATGCTGTCTTGGAGACAGGACTGGGGAAACAAGGAGCGGTAAGAAATGAGAAAGGAGAGGTTTGCTTCCAATTTAATACTAAAGAGTTTAGGCTTTTATCCTGAAAGCAGTGGATAGGCAATGAAGGTTTTAAAACATCAGCTGTGCATTTGAAAATTGCTCAAACATTTAAAAATAAGAAAGGACACAATTCCCTCATTACCATTTGACAAATAAAATTCTTCAAGCAAAAATCATTCCCCGGAATATAAAGTGTCCTCCTTACTAAGATCTCAGCAGTGATACATCTTGGGCGCTGGTAAAACAGACTTGGATATTAGCAGCACAGTTTGGGAACTATTCTTCTAGAAGACTTTTGTATTTGACAATAGCCAAAGAAAGAATTACATACACAACTGTAGTGAAAGTAGAGTTGTCTTTTTTCTTTCTTCTTTTCCTTCTCTCTTTTAAAAATAGGTATCTGCTGTGCACATTCAGCTTCTCTTCGCTTCTAGGGGCAAGGAAATGCCCTACGATATTTTTTCCCCTCAAACTGTAAACCATTAGTTTAGCTGCCAGCTACACAAATGCTCAAACTTCCCAGTGTGCCTGGCTCTGCTGTCCAAGTTTTTTCCAGTGTACGCTGAAATGAATGTGTTTCTAATTAAGTAGCTTCAGGAAAACGACAGCTTCAATGTCAAAAATACAAAGTCTGAACCCTGGCAGGAAGTCTTAGGACTACAAATGTCTCATCTAGTGGAACCTCGCCTAATGTAATGAAAGGAAGCAGGAAGAGCGCAGAATTCCAGAAAAATGGCCACTTAATAGGAGGGAGAAAAACTCAAATCCATAATGTTTAACCAAATCTTATCAACTTTTCTAGCTCCTACATTCAATCAGACAATTGACCAATGACCCTGAGTTTTAACTGGCATTTCAGAACTGAAATTTCAATCAATGAATTAATGCACAGAAAAAGACATTTCAACAATTGTGAGAAAGAGGTGAAAATAAACACCTACAGCAAAAGCCTCTGTATAATTCAACAGAAACTGGCTCTTATCTGAAAAAGAAATATTTTCTAGAATTTTAAATATGTCAGTTTTAATGCCATGCCCTTTTGTCCTGCCATAAAAATCAATGATACCCTGAAAGAGAGGAAGTGGAGTCTTACAGAAACGACTGCAGATGCAAGAAGGGACAAAGTGGGACTCACTCTTCAGTGTTGTGAAGTGGGCCTTTTTTTAAAGCCCAATAATTTTCCAAAGAGTAACAATGGCCTATCACAGAAATATAGTTTCTTAGCCAAGTATTGCTAGTGCGGCAACAGCTCTGTATTTAGAAAATATTTAAAACACATTTATTCTGAAATCACAGCAGCTCCATGTTTTATATGAATGCAAATTTAGACAAATACCTTTTACATGTTGTCATTTGCTTACAAAGCCTCAAATACGTCCCTGGATCTACTGCATTTTTGCTCTACATATATTCTAATTACAAATTCCAAGTGGGAAGAAGGGAAAAGAAACTTAGAATCTTCTTAACATCTAAATGTAGCAAATAACTGGGTAATTCTAGGTGTGTTCTGAAAACAATTTCTATTCTCATTTTACCCAATAGTCCTTGCTGCTACTGGTTCGTTTTCTTTGGAAACCTGTTTTTTTTATGGCTTTTGATTGGAAAGAGAAATTTTTCTGGGGGAAAAATATAACTCAGCCCTGGCCAGTTTGGCTCAGCGGTAAGAGCTTTGGACTGTGGTCCAGAGAGACCCAGGTTCGGTTCCCACTAAGGGCGCATACCTCGGTTGCAGTTTGTCCCCGGCCCTGGTTGGGTCGTGTGGGTGGCAGCCACTCGATGTGTCCCTTTCACGTCGATGTTTCTCTCTCTCTTCCTCTCTCTCCCTCCCACTCTATCTGAACAAAAAAAATAGAAAAATGTCCTCGGGTGAGGATAAAAAATAAATAAATAAATAACTCATCCATGATAATGTCATCTTAACACAACTACTTTTATTTTTGTATTATTCTCCCCCAATATTAGCCCACTTTAACATTTTTATATCTTTGAAATTATAGAGTGCATATATTTTATGTCTTCTCCTTGGCTACATTAACATTTCTCATATTTTACTATAATATTTGTGATTATTATTTTATACTTTTTTTTTCTTTATTGATTTTAGAGAGACAGGAAGGAAGAGGGAGAGAAACAAAAACATCAATGAGAGAGAACATGATTGGCCGCCTCCTGCATGCCCCCCACTGAGGATAGGGCCCACAACCTGGACATGTGCTCTGACTGGGAATCGAACTGGCGACCTCCTGGTGCATGGGTCGATGCTCAACCACTGAGCCACATCGGCCGGGCATTATTTTAAAAACTGTGTAATAGTCCACAAAGTATGGGTGTACCATAATTTATTGAACCTATTCCTAGAATAGACATTGAGTCACTTATATCTTTTCACTATAAGTTACATTTAATGAAAATAAACAATTTCATGAGCACAAATTCCCAAACACGGAATTACTAAGTCAAAGGGCAGGACTGTTTGTTAAATCTTTTGTTTTATCTTGGCAAAGTGTTTACTAGAATGGCAGTACTTGCCCCCATGAAATCTTTCAGGATTGTTGCAGGGATTAGAGATAATCTATAAAGCACCTAGCACTGGAGCAGCACATGGTAGGCTCAGTAAGTGACTGTCATCATGTTCAAATAGGTTCTCTTTGAGCCCCTGGCATGGCTGGCACCTCTGGACCCATTCTCTTACCGCTCAAAGAATGGTTTCCTGTTTCTGCCACAGTTCTGATGGATACCTGGCAAACCTTGGATGGTCGAGACTCTGTGATGGCTGTGGGGTGCTACCTGCATCCTCTCTACACATGGGTTCCTCACTCTAAGCACACTCTTCTGTCACTTGTTTACTTACTGAGTTCAATAGTGTTGATTATCACTTTCTTATTTACTTTTTTTTTTTTAATCCTCACCCGAGGATATGCTCAGAGAGAGAGAGAAGAAAAGAGAAGAGAAGAGAAACATCGATGTGAGAGAGAAACATCAACTGGTTGCCTTCTATATGTTCCCTGACTAGGGATCAAACTCGAAATCCAGGTATGTGCCCTGACCAGGAATTGAATCGACAACCTTTCAGTGCACAGGACAAAGATCAACCAACTGAGCCACTCTGGCCAGGCATTACTCTTGATTTTATGTACTACCAAGAAGGCAAAAATACCAAGTAAACTATGATTCATTACTTTCTTATGTAGAATGACAAATTTTAAAAAGCACTTAGCACTTTTGGACATACATTAAAAGGAAAACATAGTAAAATAAATTGGTTAAGTGATTCCTAAAAAGCTCTTCACATTTAGAGTCCAACTCACTTGAATCACTTTCTGATTCAGAATCATCAACGTCCATGTTTTTCCAAGGGTATCTCAGTAACAAAACATAATAAAACTTCACCTAGTAGAAACTATCTTCCTTTATTAGGTCCCAGAAAGAACTGTTTTGTTGCTTCTCAAGAAAATACGAATGCAAATATCTGTTTCACTAATAGCAAAAAAACACCACGTTCTCTGCTCTGGTACCTTTCAGCACTCACAGCGACTTTACATTTCAATGCAGAATCTGAGTGCAACTTTGCACACATTTAAAATGGCAATCGGATATAACATGTACAGAACCAACAACACACATCATTAAAGCAGTGATCATATTAACAGCTATGACCACGTCCTGTACAGGCAGACCATGACAACTGTGTCACAACTGCCCTATGGCTAACAGCGACTGTGGGATACCATTGTACACCTCTGAATAGCAGAATAGAGTATATCTGTACTAGGCCTTTGTTCTCTGGGAATTATTGCACTGACTTCATCAGTTACATCCTGGAAGAGTAAAAGTGATTCTTTCTCCCTTCTCCCCTGCAAAGGAAAGGGGTTCCATTGCTGGTGTCAAGGCAGTGACAATATAATGGCCTTTACCTGAAAGTTATGTTCAATTTGAATCCTCTTAAGGGGAAAAAGACCTAATATTTATTGAGCTACTATAACCCAGCTGCTTCAATAAATTACTTATCCATAATTTTCAAAGCAAGTCTGCAAGGTAGCGCTATTTCCCACATTTTCAGAATGGGAAACAGGTTCAGAAAGGTCAGGTAACTTGCCCAAGGTGACACAGCTACAAACAGTCGAGCCATATCGAAACTCAGAGCTGCTGAACTGAAAGCACATGCAGCACATACTCAGTACTTCAGCCAAAGGAAAGAAGGGAGTGCTGGTATACCAGGGAGGCCATTCACCCAATCCTTCGATGAACTCTAGGCCTGGGATGCACACCACTTCTCTTCCAGGTAAGTCCTACAGCATGAGCTCGTTCCTAGCAATGACTAGGCATGAATATGGATGTTGCAGGCTTATTAATGGCCCTGCAGTCCCCGTTCATTATTACTGCACTTTCACAATTTGTTTAATTCTTTCCCCCCAGATAACTCGAGCCCTCTTAATTATGTTCCCTTGAGGTGAGCAGCAACTAATTGGAAAAGAGTCAGGTGAAATAAAAAAAACACACTGGCTGCTCAAATACAGAAAATACAGCTTCCTGAGACAAGGAGGGGAGGGGAACAATGGGTAGAGGTAGGAGGGCCCTGACCCCCGGTAAGCAACACCTCTTCTACCTCATAAAGGAACCAGTTTAGAGCTGCCTAGGGATTTGGAAGATCCACTGTTTTTCTTTCCTTTTTTCCCCATATAAATGCATAGTTAGCATTACAATTTACACATCACAGTACCCATCTCACCTCTGAGGCACAACACCCTCTTAACCAAATACCCCCGATGGGCTACGGGGATCCCACAAGTCTTCCCTCAGTTCATCATTTCTTTCAAGGAAAGGAAAACTCTGAAACAGGTCTTGTTTGAGCTTTTCTTTCTTTCTTTCTTTCTTTCTTTCTTTCTTTCTTTCTTTCTTTCTTTCTTTCTTTCTTTCTCCCTCTCTCTCTCTCTCTCTCTCTCTCTCTCTCTCTCTCTCTCTCTTTCTTTTTTGAAAAGAAACAAAAGTGTAAACACAGCTTGTCCTAGTGTTTTAAATTCTGTTGTGAAATAACGAGGCCTGGCATTGTGGGAGAGGTTCAAGGACAAAAGAAAGAGAAAGAACAAGAACAAAGATCATACAACACATTGTGTTGGAGAACACAAATAACCATAGCTTTGGTCTTACTGAAAGTGACCAGAGAGATGGTCTACAGCAGCAGTTCTCAACCTGTGGGTCACGACAGGGGTCGCCTAAGACATAACAGTAGCAAAATTACAGTTATGAAGTAGTAACGAACATAATTTTATGGTTGGGGGTCACCACAACATGGGGAACTGTATTAAAGGGTGGCAGCATTAGGAAGGTTGAGAACCACTGGTCTACAGGCTAATGCAACAGCCAGTGTCGCAGAGGGAGCCAGTGAGAGCAGCCACTGTTTACTGTGCATTTGCCAGCACCAGGCTAAGGGCTAGACCGGCATTTCCTCACTGGATCCTCACGACAAGAGTGTGTGGCGGGTACTGTTACTATCACCAAGGTACAGATGAAGCAATGAAGGCTGGGAAGCTAAACAACTCATTCAGGTCACGCAGCTAGTAAACAGCAAAACAGACTAGAACCCAAGTCCGTGTTGCTAAGATAAAGCTTATTTTTTCCCAGACCGACAATTGCCCGCTGGGAAGGAGTGGAAGGAGGTTAGGAGGTTTTCTCGAACCTGCTCCCTGAGGGCCGACCAGCAGCTGTGCCAGTACCTGGCCCCTCCACAATCTGTCCGAACACCCTCCTTACCATAAGCACCTCGTGTTCCAAACCTGCTTCGGGCTCTTCGTGGGCCTCAGTCCCCCTCCTCCCTTAAGTCCCGGTGAAACTGTGCTACCCACTCAAGCACCACTGCTCAGAGCACCCCAGTGGTTGCTGACACCTCTCTTTTCACAGACTTTCATCTGGGTTGTCCATTTGGCATAAGTCACATGCTAATTTGTGTGATTATTCTAGATTGTCAGTCACAGGAGACACAGACTGGCCCCTGTTGCCAGTGTCTGCGGTGGTCCATGTGCAGAGCAGGGAGAGTAAGGACAGCTGGGGTGCTATGTCACTGAGTGCCCACCAAACACCAGGGGCTGTGTGGGGGCTTTAGCTACCTCATCCAATTTGTACCCTCCATTTTATAGATTCAAAAAAGGGTTCTCGATGTCGTCTCAAAGGATGAGATCTTTCTTTCTTACAGCTGCATAGTATTCCATTGTGTACATGTACCACAGCTGTTTTATCCACTCATCTATTGATGGACCCTTGGGCTGTTTCCAGATCTTAGCAATTGTAAATAGTGCTGCTATGAACATAGGGGTATGTATATTCTTTCTGATTGGTGTTTCAGGCTTCTTAGCATATATTTCTAGAAGTGGGATCACTGGGTCAAATGGCAATTCCATTTTTAATTTTTTGAGGAAACACCATATTGTTTTCCATAGTGGCTGCACCAGTCTGCATTCACACTAGCAATGTACTAGAGTCCCCTTTTCTCCACACCCTCGCCAGCACTTGTTGTTTATGATTTGTTGATGGCAGCTATTCTGGCAGGTGTGAGGTGACACCTCATAGTTGTTTTATTTATTTATTTTTTTTATCCTCACCTGAGGACATTTTTTTTTTCATTCTTTGTTCAGATAGAGTGGGAGGGAGAGAGGAAGAGAGAGAGAGAGAAACATTGACGTGAAAGGGACACATCGAGTGGCTGCCACCTGCACGACCAACCAGGGCCGGGGACAAACTGCAACCGAGGTACATGCCCTTAGCGGGAACTGAACCCGGGTCTCTCTGGACCGCAGGCCGATGCTCTAACCGCTGAGCCAAACCGGCCAGGGCTCATAGTTGTTTTAATTTGCATCTCTCTGATGATTAGTGACCTGGAGAGTATTACGTTAAGGGAAATAAGCCAGTTAGAGAAACACAAGTATCATATGATCTCACTTATTTGTGGAATATAATGAACAAAATAAAGTGATGAACAAAATAGACCCAGAGACATAGAAGTAGGGTTCAGACTGATGAAATTCACAGGAGAAGCCAGGGTGGCGGGGAGGGAAGAGATAAACCAAAGAACTTATGCATATAAGCATAACCAGTGGACATAGACAACAATGCTGGGGTGGGAGGCGGGAATGGGAGGAGGGTGTCAATGGGGGAAAAAGGAGAAACATCTGTAACAAAAATTAATTAATTAAATAAAAAATACATATCTAAAAAAATAAAAAATAAATAAAAAAGGGATTCTTGGAAACTTGCGCTTGGTCACAGTGATGGCAATTTTAGCCCAAATCCTTCTACTTCAAAGTGTCTTATACTATTCTTGCTAAATACTAACTTCTCTTAACCATTATGTTACACTTAAGGAAAATAAAAAGGTTATTTGATATTTATACCTGAAAAATAAAATAGCAAAGGGATACTTCATAGCCAGAAGAAAGCTACATTTGCCTTACTAGCTTCAATGAATTAATCAATACTCCTTTTTGTTCTAAACAGATTTGAAGGCAGTTTATATGAATATGTTCAACACAGCAGTATAAGTAGGAAAAGAAACAGGGCCAAAGGAAAAAATGCAATCTGGGGTGAGGTTAGTCCTTCAGCCATGTGCTGTGGGGGTCTGCACCCCTGCTGGGATCCCACAAATCTCTCTGAGCACTCCAGCTGCCAAGCTGAAGAGGGAAATGGGATCATAATGTGATTCATGGTGTCCACAGAGAAGAACAGTCACTGGGGCGCTTGAATTTTTAAAAAGCGATGGGGAGGGGAAAGGGAAAATCAACATCTCACAATGCATTTATTATGTGCTCAGCGTTTTCTATATGCTGGCCAGTCAGTCCACAGATAGAACTATGTTCAGGCACGTGGGCTGAGGATAGAGAAGAGAAAAGAGAGTTCTGGTCCCTGTCTATTTTACCGTTGACAGCAGACATTAAACACGTATATTACTGTATGTGTGTAGCTGCTGCAGGGACACTTACAGGTGCTGTGAGCACCTCATTTCATCCTCGCTGCAGTCCTGAAGGCTTGATCTCCATAATTTACAGAGGAACCTATGGCTCAAAGAGGTTAAGTGACTCACCAAAGGTCACAGCTGGTGAGAGGCAGAAAATACGGCTTGAAAAGTAGGAGTGTGAATGCCATGAATTAATCAAGGTTTTCTTTGGGGAAACGGTATTTAACTTTTTGCCTGGTTTCCAACCAGCCCTCTCTGACTTATGAGCCACAGCAGAGGACAAGGATCCCTGAGAGGACAGGAGCAATCTAGATTGGGAGAGGAGGCAGAGACTGCCTAGTTTCCACCTGCACTTTTGGCAGCCAAACCACAGAGCTCACCACAGTGGAGGATCTCAGTGTGTGTGGAGTCGGGCACTGGAGATGGTTTCCTAATTCGAGACATGTGTATATCATTGAAGCTGATGGGTGAAGGGGGAGAGGGAGGACAATGCCCTTCTGAGTGTGGCCCTGTGGCTTCGTGGAGTAGTAACTCTGGCGGTTGGGAGAGATGCCTTCTAGACCTCCAAGCCATGGAACTCAACCGAATGAACATTTGAGTTACAAAGATAATGCCTGGAAGAAAACCTGTAAGGTCAACATCAAAGCCTGGAGCAGTCCACCCTTCTGTGCCTCTTTGGTCTACCGGAAGGAGACGGACTTGGAAAACATCAGGAAGGGCTCCCTGACTAAGACCACTGGAGCAGGAGAAGTTAATCACAGAGGAAAGGTCAAGAGACGGGGCTCCTGAGTGCCCCGGAGAGTTCAATGAGAACCATAACAGCTAGCGCCAGCTGCAAAAGGGAAGTCTCAGGTTGTCAGCCACCAGCAGCCCATGAGACCCTCGTACAAATGCAGGAATGAATGAGGTACAAAAGAAATGAGGAGAGAAAAAGAGAAAGAGATCTATGGAAAAATAAATCAAAAGGAAGTAAAAAAACAACAACAAAAAATGTAGAAGCTGGAAATGCAACTTGGTAATAAGAGAAGACTTTCTCCAGGACTAAGATCTGCCACAGGCCCAGGTGCACAGCATCCAGTCTCCTTCTCAGCCTCTCAGTCTGTCCTCTGTGCAAGGTGAGACAAGCCCATCCGAGCCTCGCCCTGTGCTCGTGCTTCCTGTATTCTCCCCTTGTGCCCAAACTCAGAGAGGCAGGGACACATCATATAAGCCTTCCACTGCTGCAGCTTGTGACGATGGCACTACATGGGCTATGGGCCCTGCTCTATTGGTGACCATGAACATATCCAGAATATCTTTGCTGCTGAGACCATGATGCTGTGCCTTAGAAGTTTCAGAGTTTTCTAAGTCTTGGATTGAAGACAGGCTCTGGGTCAGGGAGGAGTGAGGGATTATGTACAGAATGTGTCCCAAGAAATGGAAAACCAGGCCCAGGCTTGGTCACGTAAGCAGAGATCAGAGACAGCTCTGTCCCATGGAGGCTAGTCAGAAACTGGGCTGGAGAGGCAGGCTGCTGCTCCGTCCCACATCGGGCAGCAGGAGGGGCCTGGGAGGGCGGGCTGGCAGGGCAGGTCCAGCCTCCCAGAAGCAGATGCAGCAGCAGAGGAGGTGAAGGGCCATGGGATGGGTAGGCAGCCCTCAGGGTGGGCGAGTGACAACCACCATCCCCGGCAGGAATGGTCCTTTACCAAGGGTCATTCCCATGGTAAAGGGACGCCCTGCTAGTCTCAGCACCACTGTGGGAATATCACTCCTGAGGCTGGAGGAGGGCTGTCTGCTGTACTCCCAGCATCTGTGCTGTCAGGGGCACCTCGAGGGGACCAGGCAAAGGGCCTGATTCCAACCATCTACACAGACTTCTCGATTTTATAGAACATTTGCTTTTTGCTCTATATTACTTTTGGAAGGTTAAAAAATGTGATTAAAAAATAATAATAAGGATGAATTACCTTATTAACAACAATGAAGAATGTATTAAAAATCTAATGGAAGCCTGGCCAGTTTGGCTCAGCGGTTAGAGCACCGGCCTGCGGACCAAAGAGCCGTGGGTTTGATTCTGATCAAGGGCATGTACCTCAGTTGAGGTTTAGTTCTGGCCCTGGTCGGGGTCCTTCAGGAGGCAACCAATCAATGTTTCTCTCTCACATTGATGATTCTATCTCTCTCTCCCTTCCTTTCTCTCTAAAAAAATTCAATAAAAATATATTAAAAAAAAAACAAATGGAGAACTTGAAAAGACAGTTTTCCTATAGAACCTATAATATAGTTAGATATAGATTCGTATTGAATCTATAGTACAGAAAATGCAAGGAGCCTAGTCTCCTCTCTCTCCTATTTTTCCACCAGGGAGACAGTTTACTCGAAAACTGTCTAAGGCTTCCTGCAAAGGCTCTGGGCATTTTCAGCTCAGGGCCTGGCTGAAGGAAATGAAGGGGCGTCACAATGTAGGGCCCAGTGATCATCATCATCTAACAGCTTCCTTTTAGCTGCCTACTTGGTGCCAGGCTCTTTATGGAGAACTGTGCTTTCAGCTTTATTCTTATGGATGAGGAAACTGAGGCTCAGAGACATTATGTGACTCAGAGAAAAACATAGATTCAGTAGGACCAGAGCCAGTATTCGGACCCAGAACTTTGATTTCCAAGCCTGAACTCTTTTCTATTACTCAGCCTTTCTGTTCCATCCTCAGGGTCAAGTTCAGCCAAATATCACTAAGGAATTTATCTAGAAATCTATAATCCCCCTTTGTCCAACCAACACACATTGTTTGTGCACTTCCTAACCACCAGGGCCATCACACGCCCAACTTTCCTTCTGTCTGAAATCCAACTCCAGGTCCTTCTCCTCTCCTGCCTCTCTTGGATGAGTTCCTCGTTGCAACACTTCCATCCCTGAGCACTGGGCCTGTCTGGATCCCTTGCTGCTTCTTGACTTAAAAACAAAAACAAAAAACCTCTGCTCTCCCATTCTTGCCTGGACACCTGTGTTCTTATATGAAGTAGCATTTTCTCAAAACAGGACTATCTATAAGCTCCTACCTTCCTATGCCCACTGCCAGGGACATATAGTAGGCACTCATAAGCACTTGCTGCAAAATGGAAATGACACACAATTGTTTGCTTACTTGTTGCAATTCAATCTTTAACAAAACCTACATAACCCAGCGTTCAGTATAGATAAGAGAATGTCAGCCACTCCTGTATACCTAATCTACTTCCATCCTACCTCGGTGTTGTGAATTTCAACTGGATTTTGCAGGGTCACACACACACACACACACACACACACACACAGTAATACATATTGACTATAAATACATATATAGTCATTAATAACAAAAATAGTACCTACTATTTACAGAGCACTTATTTTGCATCAATAGTCATCACTATTCAAGCTTGACAGAAGAGAAAGAAGGCTCAGAGAGGTCCAGTGACCTCAAAGCTAGTAAATGGGGAAGCCAGAACCAAAGCCAGGTTGTTTCCACCACACCACACTTCACTGAGTTCTATTTCTGCCACCAAGAATATCAACAATCCCACTTACTTTAGCATCAATTTATTCCCTATGCAAAATTTCATGGCATCAATGAAGATGAAGATTGGAGTGGAGCCAGCTCTGATCATCCAGATGTCACTTTATAGTTGTGTCTAGACTGATGCTCATCACCCATGTGGACTGTGCACCCTGAGGTCAGGCATATTTCAGACTGTTTGTTAAAAACCCTACATGAAATACATGCTGGAGCGTGGGGGTTGATTCAGAACTCTACCTGCATTACAGATACAGAATCTAGAACCAGTGTCTCTCTCAGAGAACAGAAGTATGCCCACTCTGAGTGGAAGGATGGCTTCCAGAGTCACCTGGAAATAAATGTCAGGAAATGCAATGCATTTTACAAAGACAAATGCAAAATCCCAACCTTAATTGTGCATATCTGATTTAACTTTTTGGTTCAACCATGCCCTCAGCAAGCATCAGAGTTAGCTGCTAACTTGTCTCGACCTGGCTATTCTTTAGAGGAACACATGAACTTGTTCTGATCTGATGTGGAAATATTTTATCACAAAGGTGTGTGAACAAGTGTCCCAAACAACCCAAATATACAATTCAATTTGGGGACTGACTCATGGACCTTATTTAGGTCTGCTTCTGAATAAATAAGGGAGAAAAAAGAATTTACATAGGAAATACCATATGGCTTCTACTGGGACCTTTTATTTGCAACATTTAATTAGCATAGTGCCTGGTACATAGTAAGTGCTCTATAAATATTTGCTGAATGAATGAATAATTAATCAACGATAACATAAGTTTACAATTAGCAAGTCATCAAGAAGCCTTCAAGAAGAATTTTTTTCACAAAATGTTGGTGATAGGTACATTGCTTCTTTTCTAACACTTTGGAATGCTAGAAAAGCTTTAATATCAGGTGGCCTTGGGCTGCAAGTGCAGGCTCTACCATTTCTTAGCTGTGTGACAATGGGTATGCCACTAAACCTCTCTGAATGTAAATTTCTGAATCTATACAATAAAGCTAATAATACTTGCCTTATACCTTGAATTTGAAGATTTGCAAGAATGTTTACGAAGAGCTTGACACACATACTGGACTCAATAAATGGTGATTATTTTAATGAGAGGGAATGCTGATTCTCATCAGCAAGTTAATCCTTCTGTCCCAGAAATGGGAAGGCTCTGCCAACACTGGCCAAGGTCAGGGCTGCCATCAGCCAAGGTAGGGAACATTCTCATTTTCACTTTCAAAGTTAAGAGAAAGGAACCAGCAGCACATGTTTTTAAATATTCATAAGGGCTGGAAATGTCTTACTCCTTTCGTTTTCTCTGCCATCTGCTTTTGTTTCTTTTCTTTTCATTCTTATGCCACAGCTGCAAATGAAAACAACCATACAATAACTCAAGTTAAATAAAAAAAAAATCAAAATAAAAACAATCTGAGGGGTAAAAAGAAAAGATGAATTATAAACTTTTTTCCCTGAGCTCACAGACTACAGAAGCAAGAATAATGTTTGATGTGAGTTAAATCCTTCTGGAGACCAAAATCCATGTTCCATGTTTATAATAACCATGATAAGAGCAACCACCATGTACTAAATGGCTCCTGTGTCACTTGATGACCAATATCTCTAATTCCTAAAGCCACCCTTCAAAGTAGGTAAATTAAACCCATTTTACAGAAAAAGAACTTACAGATCAGAGGGGTAAAATAGAAGTTTAATGGTTACACAGCTAATGAGAGATGAAACTGAGATGTGAAGCAGGTCTGTCTGAATCCAAAGCCCAGGCGCTTTCTCTACCATCCTCTTCAAAAATGGGAAAGGACTTAAAAAAATTAAGTTGGGATATATTTAGGGCAGACCATTTGTGCTAAACCGATTTATTCAAATCATTAAAATCCATGATTATAGCTCTAATTAAAGTTAACTCAGATAATTGGTTGTTGTATTTGTGAATGTGCAATTAGAGTCCTCCACATAATTGTAGGGTTTTCAGCATCATACTTTCCATTTATTCACTGTATCCCAGAGCTTTGCTCTACTGGCCTCTGTTCTACCAAGGACTGCATGACAGCTCTTGGGGTCTCCGAGCTCAAGGACCATGACCTATGACACCAACAGCAGGGTCTTGGCTCAGCCCCATTTAACATGTCTTTGTCCCGAAGTCAATGAACACCTCATCTTCAAGTGCGCTGTAAAAAGCTCTTACAGCCTACACTACACTGTTGTCCTGAAAACTCCTAGCAGCATGTACCTGAAGAAAAACTGGCAGCAGTGGTCCTCATGTGTTAATTACACTTGCGAAGTCTATTATGCATAGAAAGGGCACCTGCTGGCAGTGAAAATGACTAGAATCTGCCCTTCCTGTGCAGTGAGTAAATTGAGAGTTCATTTCTACAGGAGATAATAGTTTTCAGATTCCATTTCGTGTATCCCCTGCATGGGGACGTACTTAACATTTAAATCATCTGCAGAGGAACAAACCTCCTTCAAATTTACATGTTTCAGGCTCCTAGCACTTTACTTAAAATGCTAGTTATCCCTGCTGGCTCTTACCACCAAGGATTAAACTCAATGTGGTGAAAGTCATTGAGCACAATAGAATCAAGTTATTAGCATTGACTCAAATTTCATGACATTTGTAGTTTCTGACCAAAGCATTTGTAGTAGGCTGAAGGTGATCAAATCAAGCCTTGAATGGAGGATCTGGTTTTTCTCTTGGGGTCTTTTATCATTCTTACATCTTGCAGTTAATCAACAGATACCAATCCCCACTGGCCTGTAATCATCCTTCAGTCAACTGTCAAAAAGTTCTTTCATGAAAATAAGGGGCCAGGAAAGAAACACTATCACACAAACAGAAACTTCCAAGATGGAACCTAATCACAAAACTCACTCAGGCTGAGAAAAGTTCAAGCCTTAACTTTGATTTTTTTTGGAGTGGAAGTTTGGGGTGACAGGGCTTAGCAGCTTCCTTGACAAGCCTTCCCTTCCAAGTTAGACTTGTCAGGACCATTGCTCCCGATCAGGCTGGTGACACAGCTCTGGACAGTGCTAGAGTTAGACATGGAATTGAAAAGAGGATCTCAGATCAGCTTCCACAGGAAAAAATCAAACAGCTAATAAATCCTCTAAGCAAACAAGAAATGAAGGCGGGGACCCAAGAAGGCAGCTGGAAAGAACTGGCTAGAAGTAACACTGCTTTTTTTTTTTAAGTAAACATTTTCAATTATAAAAACCACCTTTCTTCATTGAAATATCTGAAAATATGAAAAAATAAAAATCATGCAGAATCCCTCTCCCTCATCCTCATCATGAATCACTGTTAACATTTTGGTATATTTCCTTCTAGATTTTTGCCCCTGCATGTGTATGTGTACACACATTTAATTTTTGTGTTATACACACACACAATTTTGTTCTTATAAAAATGGAATCATACAGTATATAATACCTATATTGGGGCAAGTTACTAAATTTTGTGGCCTTAGTTTACCAGTCTGTGAAACGGAGCCAATAATACCTGCTTTACAGGGTTTCTGGAAGAACTGAAAGAGATGTCCGATGCAAAGGAGATGGTCCAGTGACTGGGGCATAGGAAACATTCAACACTGGCAGCTTTTGTGATACTGATGTTCCTGACAGAGCATTTTCCTCTTCACAGTGTTGGGAATGTAAGCTGCTGGTTTAAACTAGCTGACAATTTAGCAACCACAATTTTCCAAATAACAGAAAGCTAAAGTTGTATATTACCAACCCTGCACACAAAAACCTCTGGGTATTCCTCTCTAAACCACAGCATGAGGACACACAGATGAGGCTCTTCCAGGGAAAAACCTAAGGTTTCCCCTTAGAGCACATGTCTGGGGGAGGTGGGTAGGGGTTATGAGTCACCCTCAGACATGCACCTGTGGGGAAGGGACCTATGTCTGTGTGTGAGTATGGGGGCCGTGTGTCTGTATGAAGGTATGTGCCTGTGAGGGTGTTGTATGGGGCGTGGTGGCAAGAAGACTGGGTGCCACTGTGTGAGCCTGTCTTAGGAGACATATGCCTCCTTTCTAACTTCTCTATTTTTCTCACCATCTCCCGTCCGCCTTCATTGGGTGTGTATTTTGTTCTCTCTTCTCCCCTACTCCCCTGGCCTCCTTCTTCCCCTGTGTCTGCCTTTGCCCAACCTCTCAATCTTGCATTCAAACAACACCACTACTACTGGCTAGCAAACATGGGCCTTTTCCTTTGAGCTACGTGGCAGTGGAAATAACCGATAGCTGGTTCAGAAGCTCAGAAGGAGCAGCCAGTCTAAGCAGAGGAACAGCCCCTTAATTTCATAAGAGTTGGGAGAAAGGCATGGATAAAAAGAGCTGCCTTGATAAGAAAGATACACAGTAGAGAGATGAGCCAATTCACTTAGTGCTAGGCACTGGAGAAGGTCGCTGAGTTTCACCTGACAGCCCTGAGCTACATCTTTGTTGTACCCGTGGCTTCTTGGGATGAGAGTGAGCCCAACATTCAAATCAGGAATACCTTTAAGCTTCCAGGGCGATTTGGCTACCTTGGTGAACCTTTTCAGTAGCCAGGTTACAAAACAGAGTAGGAACTCAGCAAAAATTATGACGAACCCATGGTAACCCCTCAAAAGGGTCCCTTTCTCCGGAAGCTGTCCATTTCTGGCAGACGGTGCCTTCTACATGCATAGCGCTCCCTCATCAGCTTCTGCTGACTTGAGCTGTCTGGAGACAATGTCTTTAACCACAGCACACTGGAGAAAGAAATTGTTCAGAAGGAAATGGATCCAAATCAGTCTTTTTGGTGATCTATTGAAGACAGAGTGATGAAAGGCTCCTGCAGAGACACTCCTGAGCACCCACCACGAGCCAGCTTTTCTGCATGGTGTCTTTTCATCTGTTGTATCATTTCATCTTTAAATAATTATGTATATAACTTCATTTTGCAGATGAAGAAATAAAGTCCTAAGTCAAGTGACTTGCCCAAGGTGACAGAGCTGACTCTAAAGCCTGCCTCCCCCCTCCCACTAAGATACAGTTCACGGAACAGTGAAATGCCCCAAAAACGTCAGAGGGCTTTGAAGTCTGGCTTGTGCTCCTGAGCCACAGTTGAGAGCAAGTCTGACAGAACGTGCCAGGACATGGCTGAAACTTGGAGACCTTGGGGATCTCAATTGTTCATCATCATTTTCCAACCTGTCTTAGGGGGAAAAAAACAACAACACACAACTATGTGGTGCTTTGGTTTCCCCAAGCTGAGAAATGGGAAAAGTATTATCTACTCACTCGAACTCTTAAGAATGTCATGACATCTATGAAAGCTGTTTGGAAACAAAAGGGCCATGCAGTCATGTGGTCTAAAATTCATGTCATGTATGAAGTTAATATTTTTCACTGAGAGTGACCAACTGTATGAGAGTCACAGACCTAACATTTCTTGTCAGTTCCTGGAGGAGGAAAGCAGAGGCAGGGTGAGCAGCGGCCTTACCAGCAGTAGTCCAGCAGGTGCGGCGGCAGGACGGGGATGTACACGTGCTGCCAGAACATGGGGTAGAGCATGGCGGCAGAGCCGTGGATGCAGGCCGTCAGCTGCAAGAGAAGCAAGTCAGAGGCTCAGAGCTCACATCAGTGTGAGGGAGACACCCTCCTATTGGAGTGCAGCAATAAAATTAAATACATACTTCTCAACGTATATAAAATAAATGAACGCGATCACCCTCATTCAAATTTAGTAAGAGCCTGCTTTTCGAAAAACAATCTATTTTTTCCCTCGATTATAAAGCTAATGCACAAGGACAGTAGAAAATTTAGAAAATGGAAAAAGGGATAAAAAAACAAAAGTCTTCACCATCTGAAAATAATTTAACATTTTTGGGGGTAGTACATACACATGCACTTATATTTCCTTTTCTAATAAAATTAGGATTATTGTAACTACAGTGCTCATTTGCTCTTTTTTTATTTTTTGCAAGTATGTTCTTTTTTCTTCAAGTTAACATTATTTGTTGGCATTCCCCCATATCTTTAAATATTCTTAGAAAACATATCTTTTAGTGCCACTCAATAAATTTCCCATACTATATTTAACACACTCTTCTACCATTAAGTTATATAATGAGATCAGGTCAATAATTTTTATATCTGGTTCCTGGATATAGAATTCAGAGACAAAAGTTATAAATATTTTAGGGCACTTAATAAATATAACAATATAAACATAACAAATGCATTCAGATACTGAGTAGATGAAGGATGGAGGATGGAGGCTCTCCACACTCGCCCAGCCACGTACTACCCTGTCCCCTTCCATCTCACCAGCACTAAGAAGTGCAGTCAAGTTCGCTTTAAAATCTATCGATCTTGACTTTATTTTTACTCCTCTGATCATGACTAAGGCTGAACATCTTGTCATATGTTTCTTGGTTATATTTTTTTAGATAAATGGTCTGTTTCCTATTCTTAGGCCACTTTTTCTAATGAGTATTAGTATTTTTAAAAATTGATTTACAAGCAAGCAGTAGATATGCAAAGGACACTAATCCTGTTTTGGAAAAAACACTTCATCCTTATTTAATTTTCTCTGAATATTTTGGGTGAAGAGAAGGTTTAAGTACTTACATAGACAAATCTTTTGCTTCATGATGGTTTCCACTGCTTTTATACTAAGAAAAGTCCCCCAAATCTTTCCCTAGCATTCAACTTTAATCCATCTGGAATGAATTTAGGTTAAAGGACTGAGGTGAAAATTTATTTTTTCCACATAATCAATTGCCCAGCACTGTTGACTGACTAACCCTTCCCTCCCTATGCTTTCGACATGCCTGTTTCATATTCCTTTTTCTCTGAAGAGCTAGACACACCATACAATCAGTATTTGATATAATTAAATTTTCAGAAACAAAGATATAATGGAATAATATCATTACAAGATTCAATAGTGAAGAAGGAAAAAACCAACACCTTGGGAGACACGTCTATGAAGTGACAAAAGCCAACTACACATGCTTCTCTCTGTCTGGCTTCTTTGGTTTCTGGGAAGCCTGTTCCCATGAGGACTTTGCTTCTTTTGGAAGCTGTTAACTGGCCTTTGCTGACAGAAGGACATGTACGTGGCGAACGAGTGACATGCCAAGGCCCAGTTAAAAGAATCCCAGAGGTTAGTGTAACATGAACAGCTTTAAATGGGATATTCTGCTGATGTTTCACAGTTGTGAGAGCTGTGTATTAAATCCAGGGCTGCTAATCCCCCTACCCCTTTTCCCTCCAGACCCTGTTCTTTAAATCAGGGACATATCATGAACAGGAGCCCATCCAGCAAGCTCTCGAGAGCTGTTCCCAGTGACACCGCCAAGGCTTGTTGGTTTAATCCATCCCTCTCAGCCCATTTTAATACGTTTCCATATAAAGGAGGTTGTCTGTCATATATACATGACTCATCTCTTCAGGTTTAGAAGAGATGAGAAATCTTCGCTGGTGTTGAATGAGTGGGAAATGAACCAACTTTACTCTGACTCCACCCTGAGGTCAGGCTGGGGGTGACACTGGCCTTGGGCCCCAGCTCCTTCTGCCCATCCTTTAGCTGCCAAAGTACTCTTACTAAAGTGCAGGTCTGGTCATGTAACGTCCTCCTCAGAAGTCCTTGGTGGCACTCCCGAACAGGCACGTCTCCACCAGCCCCAGTCTCCTATAGAGCAGCACCTCAGCCACAGTCTCTGCTGCCTTCTCCAAGTTTATCCTTGGAATACAGCATTTGAAGACTTAGGACGTATGTACTCCTCTTCCTTCTCCCTCTCTCTCCACATGTCCCCTAGACTAGCCCGGATTTGTGCCCAGAGCAACTCCTCTTCCTCAGGTCGCTGTACCAGCGCTACCTCCCTCGCGTGGTTCTCTGGGGCATACACCCCATTATCAATGGGGCTATAACTGTCTGTGTGTTTGTCCTCTCATTATAAAGTACAGGAAGACCTGTCTTTCTTTTCCTCTCCATGTTCTTGGTGGTACAGCATATATAAGTGCTAGCTAATACAATCTTTCTTGAATAAAAAATAGTTCTACTTAGAATATAGTCACAATATAAAGATAGTGGCTTGGCTTTTAACAGTATTGGACCAGACCAATATTTTCATGAGTCTCACAGAGTGGGGTATATGACTCAAATTCCCAAAACAATTAACAGCAAGCTTAGACACAAAATATGCCACTTCTTGGAAAACTAAGTCAATGGATTCATTCAATGATATGCCTACTCTATAACTGTACAACACATCAAATAAATAAAAGCACTTTAAAATCTATAAGGTGCCATACAAATGTAAGGTATCATCAGATGAATTCATTTGTAATTCTCTTTAAAAAAGTTATTCAACAGAACGTTCCTGGTTGAAACAGAACTTGATTACCAGCTTCTTTTTAGTTTAAATTAGTTTGGGTCTAAACTCTATTTCAAGTGATAAAGTGGCAGAGATCTTATCTTCAGACAATGTTCTTTTCATGTCTCCTTAACCTCAAAAATAAAAAAACAAAAACAAAAAAACCCGCCAAGCCGAATGCCAAGATGTTAAAATGTCTTACCCCTCATAAAAAAACAAACTTTTACTTTTAATATTTTTCTGGATAAAATAATTTGACTGTGCTTTATGTCATAGAACTTGAGGGCTCCAAATTTTCTTTGATTTATGTGCTAGAGGGGAACCTGAAATTTAAAGGAGAATCTCAGCTCTTTCCACAGGAGCTACCTTAGTTCACCTCTGGGCTGAAAAGTTCAGTCTTTGATTTCAGACACTTGTGCTCATCAGGCTCTCAATTTTCCTATGAGGATGTCATTCCTACCTCTGTCTAGGCTGCCCCTTGGAGCATAAGAATATGTATGCTTTTACCCTGCATCCAAACCATTAGGAAACACTGTTAGCTCTACCTCCAAAATGCTGAGTGGTTATGAAGTCAGGAAACATGGATGAATACTCACAAAAAATGATTTACTGATACTACACTGCAAAACAATGAAACGATTTCAGTCTCCACGGCCCCTGTTGCTGTACTGAACACGCCAATCAGGCCTCCACTGCAGGAACCTTGCACTGGCTGTTCCCTCCACCTACATAAGCTCTTCTGCTAACTTCTTCACCTCTACCAAATCTTTAATAAAAATCATCTTATCAAAAAAAGATTTTTAAGGTGTTTGATCATCATTTTCATTGGGGGTTTTCTGAGGGCCAAGTCTCTGCAATTGGAATAAAATGCATTTACCCATTTGATTAAGAAGACAAACAAACAAAAAGGGAACTGTTAAGCTCTTTTACCAAATACTAAATGGCACAAACAATGTGCAGTGTTACTTAGGAATAGTGGCTAAGTCGACCACAAGGAAAGTGTTACGCTGTATCTATGCTTCATCAGAAATTACATGTTATGTCCTGTAAATTAGTCACTTATTTGAAAAATAACTCTAAAACCAATCCTATTTTAAAAAATAAGGATCCTAAAAGCCTGTGCTCATTTCTTACAGAATACAAAATTTAAAAGTAATGAAAGTATACAACTTGGATTGTAGTCAACAAAGGGGTATTGTGAATATTTAATTGAAGTGTAAGTTGAGGAAAATGATCCTATCAAACTCTCACTCTGTGGGAGAATAGAAAGATAGTATGTGTAAAATTTGCCCAAAGTCATTAGTCACAATGAATATTCATCAGAAGCCAATTATCAATCCCATTTAATGACACCCCAAAAGATTTTGCCCTGAAGCAGCTGAATAGTCTAAGACTCCAGACAAAACTAGACAAATTATACAGCCAACAGCCAGTCTAGCCAGGACACAGATTGTAAAGTAAACCACTGGTGGGTTTTTGGACGCACTTTTAGCAAATTCTGTCCTCAATTAAAGATGCACAAGGTCACTTCTATCTTGGAGCTTTCTATATGGCTTCATTAATTTTCTTTGAGGCAAAGGGAGAGAAAGGGAGAAGGCAGTGGGGATAGGACATGAATGAGGAGTGATCAAGGATAGAGTTGAAAAAAAATTACGCAATTTTTTTTTTTTTTAGTTTAAGGTATTTTTCAGAGATAATGCCCAGATTGTCACAGTCTTAGATCCCAATGGTAGCTGTGAAATTTAACACAGAATAAGAGTAAGGATCCCCCCCCCCCGACACCCCTCAAAAAAGAATCCCAACAGTGTATATACCAGGCACAATATCAGGGGTTTAGAATCTTGCAAGGTATTATTTTAGAGTGAATGCATGAGTGAGTGAGTGAGTGAGTGAGTGAGTGAGTGAGTGAGTGAGTAAATACCTACACCCTCATCACTACATTTCAAAGATAAGGAAACAGTCTCAGAGGTGAAATAACTTGCCCAAGGCTACATAGCTAGTGACGGAACTGGGACTCCCATCCAGGCCAGTCAGACCACTGTGTATAATGGCCACTGTGTTTCCACAATGCATAAATTAACTTAAAAAATGTTTTGAGCGCCTACCCTGTGCTCATACACCATGCTGAGGATTCTGAACTAGATGAGACACTGTCCCTGTCAGCATGGCCAAATTATGTAGAAATGCATTTGCCTTGCTGTTAGATGAACAAATATCTAGGGCAAAATACCAATTAACAGAAAATAATCACTTTTAAAACAAACACAGATCCGACAATTTCCTGGGGATTAGTTACATTTAACTAAGGTGTTGTAGTGTTTTTAATCCACAGGAAATTCTAGACAACGAAGTAATGATTGTCAATGTGAAAGGTTTACATCCCAATTTGGTGCGCCTATTTGAAGCCTGGGCTTCCGTCATGTTGCCTTTCACATACTTGCATGGAGTTTCCACTAATTCTCTTTTTTGATCTGAGCAAGCCACTTCCTCTCCTGGGTCTCAATTTCCCCTCTCTGGAAAACAGGAGGCTGGACTTCATGATCCCTCTGCCCCCTTCCAGCTTTGACAACTTAGGACCTAGAGGAATTGCTGCCCTTTGATGTGAAATAGGCACCTCCTCTGTCCCCAGCTCAGCATCAGCTCCACTGACTAAGTATAAATAAAACAGGGTACGTCTCAAAGCTGGTCTCGCTTTCTCATCTCTGCAGCTCTAGGGCCCACCTGGAATTCACGTGCCACCCACTCCATCACCTGGCTGTGGAGGGCACAGCCTTGGCTCCTGACATTCTGAAACCTCAGAGGCAGGTGATTTTAGGAGACATGGGGCATGAGACTAAAGATGTGAGCTCCTCAAGGACGGAACACACATTTGATTCCCCTCCTTATCTCTTACTGTGCTTGACACAGAGCAGGTGCTGAGTAAATGTTTGGGGGATGTTAGAATGCCTGCAGCTTAACATCATGAGGAATGGTAGGCAAGATTACCAGACACTTAACAAATTGCAATTGCTTAAGGGATCACAACTAGGAGCTGTAAATTTCTAAAAGGTATTGAGATTCCAAGTTCTAAAAGCTGACAGAAGAAAAAATCAGATGGTCACAGTCACTCACATCCTAGAACCCATGCTATGTAGAACAGCTGTAGAAAATGTCTTGTGGAAGTCAGCTTTCTCAATTTGAGAACTAGATTCTGTTATTTAATTATAAACCATCTTTGTAGTCATCAGAAAATAAATGTTGCCATGACTAAACAGTGTTGCGGGTTTTTTGTTTTTTTATTTTTACTTATTCTCAAATGTAAAGCCCACTATTAGATTAGCAATAACTTTTAAGTAAAATCTGCAGGGACTCTTAAAGTTAACCCACTCAATCCTTCTCAGGGTATGAGAAAAACCTTTAGTTATAAATGGTTCGGCTACGTTCAGACTGTGTTTACTACATTTAGTGAGGGTAGAGCTGGCTTTTAAGAAACTAAGATGCTTTAGCAAAAAGACAACTTAGCCTTGGAATCAAAGACCTTCAGCTAGTCTATATAGAAGCTGGACACGTGAGTAGAAAGAAGGAAAAGAGCAAAGAATGTCCTACTTTTCTTAGAAGTAGAAATGTAATGCTGCTTTATTTTTATTTTTGGTTGTGGAGGAAGGGCAGTCTTTCTTCAAGTAGTTTTTTTTTCTTTTCAGTTGGATGGAACTCATCCTACCTCTTGCTTCTTCACTGTCCTCTGGAGAAAGGTAAGGGAAAAAAACACCCTCAAAGAACCAATACACCAACATGGGGTCAAGTCGAACGCCTTCCACTAACAGCAAGATCATCCAGTCGGGAGGAAGCTTTCTCAGGCAATCACCTGCCTACTCAATCACTTCTCCCCCCGACTCCCTTTCTAAGGAACCAACTAGCTAGAATAATTAGAGTAAGTTATTAACCAGGAAAAGAAGCTTTCATGCCAAGATTTGACACTTCAAAACATCAAAGCATCTAAAACTGCCAGAGAAAAGCCTCAGCTACCAAAGCAGAGGCAGAAACATTGGTATGGGAAACTACCTGCAGCACGTGAGTGAGGAAAGGGCACACTTCTCTTTAAGATGAAAAAGGCAAAGTTACACTGGGATTGCTAACACTTCATTTAAATGCAGGGGCAGCAAGGTTCTGCCCCTCCTCCGTCCTGTGCCTGTGCAGACATTATAAACCGCTATGGTGTCAGGACATGGCCCGAGGTCCCTCCAAACATGCCACCATTGTCAGTGGATCAAAGCAGGCACTCAAGAAGAGATCTATTTGCCACCTCAAGTGTAGTATAAGTGGATATTTATATTTTTTTGAAAATATTATAAGATCATAACTTATGTTTAGCTAATTTGCACTACTGTTTTAATGAATCACATTTTTAAAAATATGTTTTTATTGATTTTTTAGAGAGAGAGGAAGTGAGAGAGAGGTAGAAACATCGATGTGAGAGAGAGAGAGACATGGATTGGCTGCCTCCTACACGCCCCCTACTGGGGATCGAGCCTGAAACCCAGGCATGTGCCCTGACCGGGAATCGAATTGGAACCTCTCAGTGCATGGGACGATGCTCAATCCACTGAGCCACACTGGCCAGGCATGAATCACATTTTTTAAACGATAGAAAGCAGAACTGAACATGGGATCATGAGTACCTATCTGTCAGGTATCCATACACAGAGAAAACACGAAGGAACCTTTAAGTGGTAGGAGTCATTAGATTTGAAGGCACAGGAGAAAAAACAGAATCTCCATGGCAGTTTGGTCAGGCAAATCCAACCTTAGAAAGTGAGAATAAACTTAGATTAAAGCTATCATACAGCCTCCACCATGGCCACTTAACTCAGCATTTACTATCTGCCAAGCACTGTTCTAAGTGCTTCACGTATGGGTAACTTTTAATCTTCACAGTCCTGTAAGGTAGGTAGCATTATTGTCCTCATTTTACAGATGAGGAAACTCAGGTTCCTAAAAGTTAAGTACCTTGTGCAGGGTCACAGAGCTCATGGCAGAGCTAGGACATGAACCTAGGGAGTCTAGCTCCAGAAACTGCTCTTAGCTCACAGGAAACTGCCTCTGTGCTATGACCTGTATTAATCTGACAATTACTGACTATCCACTATGTATACATGCCATGCCCTCAAGCAAGTTAAAATAGACAGAAACAGATCAAAATGCAAACAATCAACTTCAACACAAAAGCATTATGAAAGAGGTGTTACAATAGAGGTGCAAGTGTGTTGGCATGTAAAGAAGGAATCATTAATTCTGCCTGGGGCAAGAATCAGGATTGCTTCCCAGAGGGCGGGGTGGGGGGGGGGCATCAGATCAGAGCCTGGAAGGATGAAAACCAGAAGCTGTTAGCCCTCCTCCCTGGGAGGCTGATCGGGAGAACACAGCAGCTTCCTAAGGCCATTCTAGCATTCTGTAGTATTGACCGTGGAGACCTGAACTAGAAATGGTTACATTGATGACTGTGACGAATGAGAAGTGGGTGGATACAGAAAGGCTCTTTCAAGTGGCCATGACTGTCCCCTGTTGCTTGGATTCATTCACCATCCACTATTAGTTATACTAATTACATCTTCACACCTCTTCCAGGATCTCTATGGTCCTCTTTGCTTCTGAAAGTCAAACTGGGGTTCAATGCCCCTCAAAGGTGAGATTCAGAGTCAGCATTTATACTGAATGATTAATGTATGCCCAGGAGTGGGCTATAAGCTATCATAACTGTGACCATTGCATCCTTTCAACAACTGTGAGATGGGCATTAATACCATTCCCATTTTTACAGAAGAGGCAGAAAGACTCAGAGAAGTCAGGTAAGTGGCCCAAAGCTGTGTAGCTAGGAATAACACAGGGAGGACTAAGTACAAAGGTAGGAACTGAACAAAACCATCCTAACTTGAAGTCTGGTGCTCTCTCCTATGGCCCTGTTGTCCTTTTCCTTGGGAAAATATAACTTCTGCAGGGCTGTCTGAATCATCCAGCTGGGAGACTACATAGCTATCAAGATAGCAGAAGAGAAAACATGCGAATTTTCGTAAGTTCTGTACCGACCCAGGAATGCAAGGCCTAACCTCACGTCCCACTACCTTGGCTCACCAAAGTGACCAACCTTTTAGCGCACAGAAACCAGAGGGAAAATGAGCCCTTGTTCTTGCTGACTTAGCACACAGTAGGTGTTCAAATTTCTTTAATGAAATCCACAGAGATGCCTGCAAATGTGGGAGTCATTTATAGCTTTTCAAGTATATTAAGGTGTCAGTGACTTGAATATTACCTATTTTTTTGGTAGAGATTTGATGCATAAGAGTCATATAAAAAATAAGCTATGAGTTCTACAATCTAAAGAATATATAACTTATTTCACAAATTGGCTATACTACTGAATAATAAACAAGATTCTCTGCCATGTTCTCTCAATGCAATGGCTAAAAAAAACCATCACCTCTCTGGTCTATTTATACCCATGTACCCGAAGTTACACTGGTGGACTGCATCAGCATCCAACATTACTGAGAGCTTAAATAGATTCTATTTAGCTCTGTCCTATTCTAGACTAGGCAATACCAAAATCAAAGCTCTCCCAAAGAAAAATATGAAAACAAAGAATTTTTTAAGTGTTGGTCTGTACTCATGTCTTTTAAACAAACTCAACCACACTCTGTTATGTAGTCTCAAAATGAAAATGAGTCTAGTGATGAAAAAGAACAATAATGAGAGAACATTGTTTTTGTCTTAGAGAACTATCTATTCACTGTTTCTGAATCTGGCTGTGTATCAATCATTGGGGAATCTTAAAAAATAGACATTCTGCCCTGGCTGGCACAGCTCAGTGGTTAGAATGCTAGCCTGCACACCAAAAGGTCACAGGTTTGATTCCAGGTCAAGGGCACATACCTGGGCTGCAAGTTCAATCCCCAGCCCTGGTTGGGATGCTTGCAGGAGGCAACCAATCAATGTGTCTCTCTCACATCAATGTTTCTCTCTCTCTCCCTCTCTTCTCTCTTTCATCCCCTCTCCCCCTCCTCCCACCCTCTCTAAACAAACAAAAAAATCAATAGAAAAAATATCCTCCAGTGAGGATTAACAACAACAAAAAGAGACCTTCTGTGTGGTTCAATGCTAGACCTTTTCAACTGGAATGACTGGAGGCAGTGTCCACCTACTTGGATTTTTAACAAGTTCTCTGGGTGATTCTACCAGAACTAACCCATGGATTAGCATTGAGAATCACTAGCAATCTGAATCCCATGTCTAGTCCAAAACACTCAATGCTTGTTGAAGCAATGGGAGAAGAGGGAGGAGAGGAAGGTAAGAACTAGTAGGAAACCATGGCTGGATGAAGTCACAGCAAATTTTAAAATACCACCAATTAAACTATTTATACTCTATATATTACAGTCTCAAGGATATCTCAAGGTTCTTCATTCTAGTTATAGTTCAACATGAACAAGAGAAAACCAACTCACACATAATTAAATGAAGAACATAGTTCAAAAGCAGTTAATTGTATTCACATTTAAAAACCAGAGAAAAACCACATAAATAAAACATACCAATCTTTCCTCCTACTTCCTGCCAATGGAAGTTCCATTCATTTATTTCTAACAGTTTTTAATATTCTCTGAGCCACAATAAAATTTTATGTGATGGAGATTAGAGAGGCTATGCTATTGGGAAGTTTGGCTGCAGACTCTATATTTCATGCCACTTCATTACATTTTGTTAAGGATTTCCCTCTTCACCAAAAGGATTAGTTTCTTCTCACTTTGAATACTCTTCTTAGGTTGTTAGTGTGAACTAGGTTAATCTCTCTCTTTTTTAACATATAAAAGATGAACAAACAAAATGTTCGACTTATTTTAATTTTTAAATAGAACACTAAATTTAGTCTTAGAATTCTCTGTTTGGTAAGTTTCCAGTTACAAGGTCTTGGCTTCCTTTGAGCACAGTTTGAAACAAAACAATGCAGTTTGTTCCTGCGGCCGGAACATGCAGAGTGGAGTGTGCAGGCAGAGAGGCCCTGGCTCTGGTCCAGTGCTTCCAATCTCCTTAAGCCGCCACTCTCATCTCTGCTCCAAGGGCTGCAGACAGGCAGACAGGATTAGTTCTTTCTGGTCCAGAACAGCTAGGAAAGCTTTACACACATCATTCAGGTACCCAAGCCATTACACAGGTTGGCATGGTCACAACCAAGTGGAGTTTACCAGGAAAGAATTGAAAATGAAGCCGAATCTGAAAAACTCCCAAGTCCACAAACTGGCCCTTCTTAGGTCACAAGACCAGGTGGTGCTAAGACAATGGAAGCTGCTGGTGGAAATGGGCGGGCCAGAAGGTTGGGAAGGTACCCATCCCTTCACAGCAACACTGAAGCTCTACTAAGGGCCAGACCTGAGGGTGCTGGTGGGGAGACAGAACTATCACCCACCACCCTCCAGGGCCTGCCCAAGGCCCACATTCTCTGGGACTAATACTTAGGAAGAAAATGACAGGGAAAAGATACCAGTTTAGTTTCCCCCCAACCTCCTCTATGGGGTACTATCAGAAAAGTAATACTTCTTTTCAGAGTTATAGGTATCACACAAATACTTAGGTGTGGAGGCTCAATTAATGAGGTAATGGTCTTACCACTATGCTGTGCTTCTTTTCTAAGAACCTGTTTTAAAAAGCATTTGCTGAATAAAACAGATATATATGTTCCTTTGGGAAGTAAATGGGCCTTTGTCATCATATACTGGATATTCTTAGTTTTTAAAACTTCTTGCAGTAGCTCTAAATTATTGGAGGGGCAATTAGGGCCAAGATACACAGAACCCTGCAGCCAAGGAGTCAGGGAAGACATGCCCCAGGGACCCACCCAGGCTGTGCTCACTGCAGAGATCAGCACAGGTGGGGCTGGGAGCTGAATCTGAACAGTGCTCAAGGAAATGGGGTTCTGGCTAACAGAGTAAGTGTGTCCGTTAGAAATTCACATCAGCCTTCTGTTTGGCTGGTGCCGAAAGCGGCGCCAGGCATGGAGAAAGCGCTCACTGAATCTGCAGAAAGCCTAGATGTACATTAAAAGGCGATGGCCAGGCTGACATTCTTTCTGTGATTTCAGATCCAGGGTCAACAGAATCATGCCAAGAATATTTGTCTGGGGACAAGTGTCAAAGGGAACTTATGACAAATGGAGAGTTACCCAGAAGGCAGTATGAGGTAGCAAGAAGGGGGTTAGCCTGAAGCCAAATGAGGCAGGTTTTAATTCCACCTCTGCTGGTCACCTTAGACAAGACACTTCCAATTCCCAAGTGCCAATATTCTCATCTGCAAAACAGAATAAAACTAGCTCCTAGCGTTGTTGCAAGAGCTAATGGGGGAAAATATATAATTAGCACAGTGCCTGGCACATAGTAGGTGGCTCCAAATGGTTCACTTAAAATAATTCCAAATTTTAGAGTATGGCTCTAAACAAGGGTGCTCTATATGCTTAGTGTGGGTGCTGCCAGCATATCGCTTTGGTGGTCTTGGAACTATTTTCAAACTATACAAGAAGCTCCTCTAATTACTATCCAGTCAGGACTTACTTTCACTCAAACAAGCAACCTTATCCATCAGATCTGGCTCAGACTTTTTTTTTTTTTTTTTTGGCTCTTTATGAGGATTCTCAAATTTCCTCAGTGGGATGGGAGAGATATTCTTAACAATGTGTCTCTGGCCCTTGTGACAGTCCGTACACAAGGATTCTGACAACAGTTTGAGAGGTGGCACCCAATAAACATGACCTGGTCCCCAAGGCAAGTACTTTGAAGGGGCTAAGATCCCTTTGTATGTGTAATTCCTGGATGTTCCTCCCTTGTCTGAGCCAAAGACTCTCCTCCCCGACGCTGCATAATGATTACCTATTGGCATGCCCCTAGCTACTCCATCTCTTCAATAGGCCCTTCTGTAAAATGGGGATATTTGCAACCTTCCAGGACTGCTGTTGGAATTACATATCATCTGTATAAAGGTCTTATTTCAGACCTACCTGTTACCCATAGAGTTACCAAAAAGCATATGAATTTAAACTCAAGATATAAAAATCTGGAAGAAAAATGGGGCCTCTGTGCTAGAAGAAATCACACTGAAGTATTTACATTAGAGAACAAGATTTAGTTAAGCCTTCCCTATTTATCATTTATAAAGGAAAACAATCAATATACATTAACTGAGCAAAGAAAACAAAAACTTACATTTTTCTTATACAGAATTATCACATTATTGACCTAGAAAGCCAGAAATGAATATTACCTGACTCTGAACTAAGTAGTGCTGGGTTTGTCTCTGTTGAAGCAGTCATTTTTACAGAAGATGGCATTCTAGAGTGTTCGACAGCTTTTATCTTTCAGCTGCTTAACGGGTTTAAGGAACACTAAGCCTCTATCTTTCAAAAAAAATTGAGAAAATGTAGTTTGTCAAGGTATGACAAGCTACATCTCGATTTGTCAAGAGAGGGTCCTCAGGAACCTCGGGCTAAAATAGCCTTTGTATATTCTGCCTCTCATCAAAAAGATAGCAAAGAGCCACTACTGAGAAAATAAAAGGCAACAATTACAAAACTGTTAAATTCTGAAACTGATGTTTTGCTTGGTGCCTCCGTCCCCAGAGAACTGCAGCGACGCATCAGGATGCAGCTGACCACAAGTGAGGCACAGGGCACTCCGCCTCCCTAGAGAGGCGTCTACCGGCCTCAGTGAAGGTCATTACTCAGTGAAGATGCTCTTTACCCTTACGTAATTCAGTAATCACATGCAATGTTTATGTTTATTTCTAAATAACTATTTCTTGACCTAAAATGTGAAGTCCCATTACAGATGTTATTATTATAAACATATACATATACTATATGCCAGACTCTGTTCTAAGAGCTTTGCAAGTATTAACTCCTTTTAATTTTATTTGACACGAGGGTACTGGTGACCTGGACAAAAGCTGTCTCAGTGGAGAGGTGGAGGCTAAATCCACATAATACTGAGGAGAGAATGGGAGAGAAATTAAGATAGTAAACTGAAATAATTCTCTTGAGGAATTCTATTCTAAAAGGGAACACAGAAATGGCGTAAAGGAGATGTGGGTCAAGGAAGCTTTGCTTTGTTAAGTTTGGGAGATACTACACCATGTTAGCAAGCTCCTAAGAATGCACCAGTAGAGAAGAAAACATACTGATGCAGACTGCTGGAGGAATTCCCTTCAGACAGCAGGAGCACTGCAGTGTCACCTCCTCAGTGAGGCACTCCTTGGCCATCTACCTAAAATCGAGATCCCTGCCACCTCACGGCTCCATATCCACTCTCCTTCTCTGCTTTATTTTACTCCTTCACTACTTATCATTAGGCTACTGTAAACACCACTATAAATATTATATATTTAACTTACTTTGTTTATTCAAGGTCTTCCCTACTAGAATGTAAGCTTAATGAGGACAGAGATTTTTGCCTATTTTGGGCACTGTTATATCCCCACAAAAGTGCCATGAAAAAGACTTGTTGCATGAAGTCAGGCAGAGAGAAGAGTGGTTGGCCCTAGAGAGGACGGAGAGTTCATCCACAGTGGAGAAGGCGGAGTGGAAGAGGAGAGACCCATGAGGCTGACAGGTGTGGTACGGGCTCCTGCCACTCTCCTCTAAGGGCTTTCATTAGATAAGTATAGAAATTTCAGGTCAGAAATCATTTTCCCTTAGAAGTTTGAGACACTGCTTGACTCTTCTGGTTTCTAAAATAGTCACAGCAGACCCCGGCCAGGTAGTTCAGTTGGTTAGAGCTTTGGCCCAATACACCAGGGTTTCGGGTTCGATCCCCAGTCAGGGCATATACAAGAACTAACCAATGAATGCATAAATGGGTGGAACAACAAATCTCCTCCCCCTAAAATCAATAAAAAATAAAATAAAATAAAATTGTCAGAGCAAAATCTTGTGCAATTTTGATTCTTAGCCTGTGTACAAGAATTACTTTGCTCTATTCCTGTATTGCAATATTTCATGATAAAAGGGCTTAGTATCTTTTTTTAACTTTTCAAAAATTCTGAAATATATGCATATATAAAAGTATGTGTATTAAATAAGCATCTTTTACAGGAAAAAAAACTTAAGACTCCAAAACCTAGCACCTAACTCGATTGACAAATACAGCCCGAAGGCCAAGTTTGGCCTGACTCCTATTTTTATAAATAAAACTTTGTTAGAACACAGCCATAGCCACTAGTTTACAGATTATAATCTACAAAGTCAGAGTCCAGTAGTTGCAGCAACTGGACTACAGAGCCATATTAACTACTGAACCCATTACAGAAAGGTTTCCTGACCCCTATCCTAGCTCAAGACAAAAAAACAAAGAAACAAAAAAAACCCATAGTTTTGACATCCCTTGTATGTCTCTTCCCAACATATTCTTTTCACTCCCTTTGAGGACACTACTACCTAAAATTTGTGTTAATCATTTCTTTTTTCCCATTTGTAGTTTGTATGTGTCCCTAAGTAATGTGCCACTCAGTTTTTCTCACTTGAACTTTACATGAATGAAATCATATTGCATGTTCTTCCGGAGCATGTTTCTTTTACTCAGAATTCTGTATGAGAGACCTGATCATGTTGACAGTGTTCATTTTCACTGATACAGTCAGCACTCCATTGTATGGCTATACCACAATGTATCAGTTCTCTGTTGATGGTCATGTGGGCTCTTTCCAGGTTTAAAACACAAAAACACATGCTGCTATGAACATGCTTGTACGTGTATCCCACTATACAAGAAGTGTGTGTAGGTATGTATGTGTACCTACACGCACAATTTCACCCAGGAGTGGTCAAAAGAAACCAAAAGATGTTCACTGCAGTGTTATCTACTAAAGGATTAAGCTATGGACAACTGAAATGGCCATCAAGAGAATAAAGATTTAGTAAATGACAACACATCAGTATAATGGAATATGATATAGACATGTAAAAATTGACAATGATGGAAGCTTATGTGGAAATATGCAAAGTGTTCATAAAACACGATCAAATGGAAAACTATTTATAATTGATTGTGAAACTACAAGAATAAATGAAATGTACATTGGCACTGTAAAGGAACATGAATAATTAACGAAGATGACATGTTACTATCTGAGATTGTGGCTGATTTCTTTTTCTAAAATTTTCTTTAATCTTTTCAATACATCCTTCAATTGAAATAAAATAATTAAAAAGCACGTCTCAAGACTGTCTACTCACAGTGCTGAGTTTGCTGCAAATGATGAGTATCCGGCGTTCGTAGAGCATACTGGCGTACAGATGTAACATGTTGTTTACATCCACAGCCACAAAATATTCTGTCAGATTTCTCTACGAGAAAGAAGAAGGGGAGGTTTGTGCCTTATTTTGTTGGTTCTTATTACAAGCAGGATCTAATAAAAGCATGAAAAACAGAAAATAATCAGGAAGTATACTCTTCTCTTCCTCTGTCCTATTCTTTCTACCTGGGGACCAAGTATGAATCCATTCATGTATAAAATCACTAAGTGCAGAGTTGGAAGAGACCTTAGAGATGAAGCAGCCTGAGCAATTATACCTGTGTGGCGATTACAGTTCACAGCATGAGGTCATACACAGCACTGCGCTGCTTTTCGTAGGAGCTCCTAAAGGTAAGCAAGACAGGAAGTCTGCAACCTTACAAATGAGAAATCCAAGGCTCAGAGAGATATGCCAAGATCAAAACGTCTGGTAAGCAATGAAGACAGGACTGCAGCTCAGATCTTCTGACCCTAGATCCCAGAACTTTCCCAATGCACTGTGACACACGTCTAAGCAAAAGAAAGTACCCAGGACCTAAATGTTCCTGGCACAGAGCCCATTTCCGTCCAACTGATCCCACCCACAGAGTGCTCCTCTCCTGTCATCACGGCTGGTGTCCCCCTCCTCCACAGTTTACATTCTCTAAAACGACTCAGCTAGAATGAAAGCAATTTCGAAGATTTATAATTTCCAGGTATTTCACTCAAAAAGAAAAAAAAATCAAAGGCAAGCAGCAGCAAGTTGTGACAAAGCTGTGCTTTAACTAGCTTTTGTCTGCAGCCTGGCTTCATTCCTTTAATTAGTACTATAGATTGGTACTCTTCAGACTTCAGAAGAAACGTAATGCATTTCATTTCTGCAACCCTTTCTATACCCACCTGACTTTAATAATACACATGAATATGCTAATTTCTTCAATGTTACAGCTTTTCAATGCCACACAATATAATCCTCTGAAAATGAAGGGGGAGGGGAAGGAAGGAACACTATTGTCAGGGGTTGCAATTTATAATAATGAAAGATCTATAACCTATAAATTCAAGTAAACCAGGTGGATTTTACATGCAAAATAGCATAAAGTACTTTTCAACAATATTATTTATGGATTGGGAATAAAAACAGGCACTTATCTTACATTTATTATTGTTTGATTGGAGTACCAGGTTAACTATCGACCTTTATAAATAAAGAGTGAATTAATAGCTGCATGCATTGACTTCCTACCAAGTACCAGGCTCTATACGAGGTACTGTGTATGTATAATCTTATGCAATCTTCACAAAAACCCAGAGGTATTATTCTTTCCAACATATAGATAAAGTAAATCTGGGAGAGATCCAATAACTGGTAGAGTCAGAATTTGGACTCAGATCCAACTCCATAGCCCATACGCTTTCCCTTACATTACATTGTCCCACTTAAGTACTTTATTTTATTTTTTATTTTTTCCAATCCTCACCCAAGGACATTTTTTTTCTATTTATCTTCAGATAGAGTGGGAGGGAGGGAGAGGGAGAGAGAGGGAGAGAGAGAGAAACATCTCCATGAGAGGGACACATCGACTGGTTGCCTCCTGCAAGACCCTGACCAGGGCCGGGGATGAACCGCAACTGAAGTTCGTGCCCTTGACCAGAATCGAACCCAAGACTCATTGGTCCATGGGCCGACGCTCTAACCACCGAGCAAAATCGGCCAGGGCCCACTTTACATATATTTTTTCACTTAATCTTGAAACAATTCCTTGAAAGGGTATTATTATCTCTATATACAGATAGGAAAACAGAGGCACAGAGAAAGTGAAGTAATTTGACCAAGGTTAGACAGTAGGCAGATGAGGCATTATTCCATCTTGGGCGGGTCTGTCTCTAAACCTCTGCATTTCCTTTTCATTATTTATACTTTTTTTAATCCTCACCCAAAGATATGCTCATTGATTTTAATTTTTTGTCTTTATTGATTTTTAGAGAGAGAGGAAGGGAGAGGGAGATAGAAACATCGACGAGAGAACATCAATTGGCCACCTCCTGCATGCCCTCCACTGGGGATTGGGCACACAACCTGGGCATGTGCCCTGACCGGGAATTGAACCTGCCACCCTTCGGTATACGGGACAACGCTCTGGTGTATGGGACAACCGAGGCTATGCTCTTTTACACTACTAAAATGATAGGTGAAGCTGTATTCAGAAAAAGAAAGCATAGCATAGTAACAAAGAAGGACCAAACTGTACCTAAAGAAAGAGAAAAAAATGTTTCAGTTAAAAATTATTGTTATCCTATTTACTGAGTAATCCTTATGTGCCCGACGAGAGGCACTACCTTGTTCTCATTAATCTTCTCCCAAACCCTGAGAAGGGCATTATCATCTCTATTTTATAGATGAGAAAACTGAGGCTCAGGAAAGTTAAGTAGTCTTCCAAAGGTCACCTAGCTAGAAAAGGCCAAGTTTCAAAATCAGGTCTCCCGAATCCAAAACTCTTGCTCTAACCATCACACCAACCTGCCTCTTAACAAACTTGAAAAGTAAAACAAAACTAAAAAAAAGGAAAGGCAGTCCGAATTAGTCATCAAGCTTATCTCTTGCCCAGTGGACTGAGGAGCACTGAGCTAATGATGTCAGGGTGGGGCTCGTTCTCAAGACAGTGACATGGCAGAGCTATTCTCGCAAACAAAAACACAAGGCCCTCCGCTGAGCATTTCAGTAAAATGCTTAACTGCTGATGAATTACATGCATTTTCTTTTAGGAGAGGATGGAAGTAAAAAGAAAATAGAAATGAGGAGCTTAAAGAAGGCCAGAAAGCCCATTAGCACTTTTGACAGATCCAAAGATAACTCTGAAGCCACCAAAACGTGGCCTCAAGAGTCTGCCAAGAAGCTTCACGCTGGGTAGAAATATGTTACACAGCTTGCCGTCCAAATAAGGAGACACAGCGTCAGAGACAAATCCTGCGCCTTATTTTGGTGGGAGAAAAAAAAAAATCACAAGGATACTTTTGTGGATGGGGAAGGGAACATCTCTGAAATTAAAACATCACTTGGTTGAGGCATAACCCCCAGGCCCAATAATCATGTTCTGAGAGATTCAGGTGCTTGTTCCAAAAACTCTACACAGGTATGTTAAAAATATGTAACATTTAGCCAAATTCTCTCTAAACTGTCATGTACTTTTTTTGGTATTTCTCATCCCATCTGTGCTGATTACCAAGATATTTGTGTCTAAACAGAAGCTGTCTTTCTTATCTGCTTCCTCCCCTGCCTCTTTCCTTCTGGGATGCCACTGCCTAGGCGGGTAGGAGTGGGTGGGAGTGGTGACAGCCCTGGGAACCTTGCTTGGCCATGGGAGCACCTGGGAGGCAGCTATAGAGGGGCACTTGCAATTCCTACCCAGCCTCATCTCAGAAGAAAACCCCTTGGAGAGAGGAGGCTCCTTCCCCATGTCTTATAGCTTCCAGAGGCTTAAGACACACCAAATCCCAAATTCTTAGACCTGCCCTACCTTTTCTTTTCTTTTTTTAAATCCCCACCTGAGGATATTTTCCTATTTATCTTCAGATAGAGTGGGAGGGAGGGAAGGAGGGAGGGAGGGAGAAGGAGGGAGGGGGAGAGAGAGAGAGGGTGAGGGAGAGAGAGTGAAAGGGAGAGACGGGGGGGGGGGGGGGGGGGGGGGGGGGGAGATGAGAGACACATCGATGGTTGCCTCCCACATGAGCCCGACCAGGGCTGGGGACTGAATTGCAACTGAGGTACATGCCCTTGACCAGAATCAAACCCACAACTCTTTGGTCCGTGGGCCAATGCTCTAACCCCTGAGCCAAACCAGCAGGGCCCGCCCTACCTTTTCACACCTCCACGCCTTTATTTCTGCTGTTTCCTCTGCCTAGAATGCTCTTCTCTTCCTCGAGGATACCCACATAGTTTTCAACACCCAGCTGAAATGTCACCTCCTCCTGGAAGGCTTCCTCAATTCCTCATTGTGAAGCTCCCCTTTGTGCTTCCATGGCAATTTGTCTCTATCTTATAATAAAAATAGGCACTTATCTTACAATTTATTATTGTTTGATTGGAGTACCAGTATGTTTCTGTCACTAGACTGAGGTCCCTTTGGGTAAGATGACCTATCCCATGATCCAGCAGTTTGAAGAAGGAATGAATCACCGAGCGGAGAAAGCACCTGCTTGAAGAAAGCACCTGCTCCGCAGTTGGAGTGTGAGCAGTGTCCTGTAGGAGGAAACACCAGTCTGGAGGCAGGACAGGTGGTACAGTAGAAGAACATAGAGTTTGACTTCAGAAAACCTGGATCTGAGTCGGATGAAGTGATCAGTTACCTAGTAATGGTGAAGGGCTCACAGAAAAAGAATTGACACTGGTGACTGACAGTCGGATAAACTAGCTGGGGAGTGTGGGTAGGGCCTGCTAAAGGTAGCTGTAGCAAAAAAACAAAAATAAAGGTATCTGTGGCTACATCTATTAAAAGTGCAAAGAAATAGGTAGTTTGTTCATGAGGTAATGGCGGTGGGGAGGCTGTACACAGAAGCAGGTTCACTTCACAGATGGGTCAATCATATTCCTCAGATGGAGATCAGAGTGTAGGGAACGGGGAATAAGCAGAGAGGCTTCCATGACAAGTTGTCCTGGGTCAAGACTGCAGCCAGAACATGCTGTGAGCTGTATTCATAAAAGACTCAAGGTATGCCACTCTCCGAGCACTCTGCTTCAGGGGAACTGAGGCTTCAACCTCCCGTTCCTGTCTCTACAAACCGCCCATCAACAAGCACTTACTTAACTCTCACTATGTGTTTGGTACCATCCTGGGAGCTGGACTTAGCAGAGCTGAACTAAACATGATTCCCACTTTCCAGGAGTTTAGTCTGGGGATGAGAGTGGCATGAAACCCAGAAGTCCGGTGTACAAAGTGCCGTGGCCCACGCTGCACACGTTCCAGGGCTGGCTGAAGGGCAGATCCAGCTCTGCTGGATGGACATGGGGAGACAGCTAGGGAAGACTTGCCAGAGGAGAAGATATTTGGTCTGGGCCTCCCAACAGGAGTTACCTCAGTGGACAGGGGGAGAAGAGTATTCCAGGCAGAGACAAAGGCAGAGGAGGGTGCAGGGCAGGGGGTGTGCTGGGGCAGGAGAGCTGGGCCCAGGTCCTGCGGGAGCTGCTGAAGGACCATGACACAATCACATCTGTGTTTCAGAAAACCTTCCTACAGGTCCTGTGGGGGATGAACAGAAGAGGGCAAGCAGGAGGCAGGGCAATTGGTTAACAGCTAGTGCCGTATTCTGGGAAAGGAAAATTAAAACTATTCAGATGAAAGCTTTGGCAATGGGTGGGATGGGTTTCTGTAAAGAGGAATCACAGGACTTAACAATGAATGAGATTTGGGAAGCAGGGCCGGAGGAAGACTCTAGACAACTGCCAGATGTCCAGGTTACTGTGCACCACACCTGTCCACTTGCCCAAATAGTTTTTTAAAGGGTGAGTCTATTTATCCAATGAAGGATCAATCCTCCTTCTAAGGAACCATCACTCCTGTCAAGAATGCTGCTGGCCTAGTATCCTGGATTATAATGCCATCGTGGCTAAGCCTAAATAACCACTCCCTTTATTCCCTGACAGTTACTTCTCTGTATGTCTCCCCTGCTAGGAAAGGAAAACCTTGCTTAGAGGGACTATTTCCCAGTGCCCATGCTCAAAACAGCTTAGTTTTCTCAGTGCCATTACATTTTTAAACTTAAGGACAGTCCTTTACTATACATGGAGTTTAAGCATTATTTCAGTTACATATACCACTGTGTCCTTCTGAGCATTTTTCTATCCATCTAGAATTTATTACAGGCACATTCTGTAGGGCTGGGTCGCAGGGACACAAAGCTGGAACGGGCTCCAGTCCAAGGAAGGTCTCTGGTTAACAGGGACACAGCAGCCTGGAAGGAGAGTTTCAGAAGAGGCATGTGCAGCACGGGCTCCTCAGGTTCTCCCAGCTTTGCCTCCTCATCTCTACAAAGAAACAGTGGCGACGGTTCCTTCTCTCCAACCCTCTGCGACTCTAAATCCAGACAAAGAGGAAGGAAAGGCACCTGACAAAACCCCAATTCCCCCAGGAGAAGCCCCACAACGGCTGCTTGCGTCTAGTTGTCCCTGCTGGCTCCTGTGCCGACCCAGGTGGCTGGGGACCTCAGGCTCAATGTGATCCACACCCGGGGTTAGGAAGCAGGTGGGGGTGGGTGTGGTGATGGGGAGGTGGAATGGGCCGATACAGTGGGGCTTAGAGAAAAAGCATCTTAGGTTCAGTACCTTAGGGAAATGAGATAATCCTCAAACCAAAGAACCGACTCTAAGCTGGGTACTCCTTGGAGCCTTCGGAACAGATGCTAGTACGCCCCGCGGTCTGTCATTTTATTAGTCTTTGTGACTTTCAGCTTCATACACAGCACAGATGATAAAGACTTACTGTACTGTGTCTGGAAGAGGTTTCTAAGGCAGGAGGCCTGGTTTTGACAATGGGTCTTATTTCCTGAAATAACTCCTGCTCAGATTATTTTACCATAATGTAAACCTTTAAAACCTTCAAATGACTTTTTTAAAAGAAGAATTTAGGTTCCTTTAGTTGTGTGGGATTCTTAAAAGGAAATTATAAATTTGGATTCTAAAATAATCTGTCTGAAAAAGAATCCCACAAACTCACGTAAGCAATCAAATCAGAGAAGTATATTATAGGAAAGAAAGCAGAGTTTACCCAAAGGTCAACTTTTATCCCTTTGAGTGAATGGGAAAACCATTAGAATAAACAATTACCTGATAACTCTGAAGAGCAACAATGGAATTCTCTATAATCTCGGTACTTTGATTATAGGTCTTCTACTACCACCCCGACTTTATTTTTGAAAGTCACTGTGAGTTCATAAGTCTTTTCTGTATCACGGTGCATCTTTTGACAAAGTGGAGTCTGGGCAATGTTATATGTAACTGTCCATTCTAAATGCTTTCCTCGCATCATTAACCACTTGGTATGACACTGGCCAGATAATTAAGACAGGTTTGTTTAATATTCCAAATGAAGGTCTACATGCTTACCCATTAATCAAAAGTATACTTCAAAACCTGGCCGCTAAAAAATCCCTTCTACAGCCAGTTTACAATTTAATTATTACTACATATCTGTTCATGATCTGTGACTTTTTTTAATGCAGGTCAACTGTTTAAAATTTATAAAGATTTATGCTCATTTAATTATTGCCTGTATAAATTTCACTCCTACATCTGTTATCTTGATAGATAGAGAAAACCCTGATGAGGAATTACAACGTGATAGTTTTTCAGTAAAAAGGAAGAAAATATTTTTACAAAGAAATTGAATAATGAGAATTAACTTCAACAAGCATCTGAAAGGGGAAAAAATTAATTCTTTACCTTTGCTCTTTATTAATGTATTGCAGACACAATGGCCCAAAAGCCAAGTGAAAGAAACTATTATTTTTTTCCTTCTCCTGAGGGTGGCTGCATTGCTCATTCATTTATTCCATTAATACATATGGGGCATCTACTATGTTCTAGGTTCAGTGCTGACTACGGAGATGCAGTGATGAAAAAATACTGATTCCTGTCCTCAGGAAGGAGAGAGGATATTAAACAAATATTTACATAATTAATTACACTTATGATGAGTGATTTCTTAGAAGGGCATAGGGAGCTATGGAGCCGAAGGCCTAGGGCCTGGCAGCATCTCAGTGCTGGGATCAGACTGACCTGAGTGTGAATCCTGGTTTTAGCATTTACTGGCTGGGTGACCCGCGGCAACTTACTTCTCTGGGCTTCATTTCCTCTTGAAAGCTCTTCAGGGATAACAACCACACCCTATGGCTGCCGTGAAGATTTCATGATATAACACACAGTTCCTAATTTGCTCCAGTGGGGATGAGCTCCTTTCTCTTTCTTACATGAACCTTTCTCTGAAGCTGTCCAGAGAATATGATTGTCTGAAGACAGAATCAAGTTCCATATCCCAAAGTCCTTTTACCATTTTCTTTGCTTAGTTGCTAAAGTTCATTATGTCCCTTAGCAGAGATAATCAATAAATGTTTACAGACACCTCCTGGACTCCATTCCCTAGCTTCACAAATTCTGGTGTCAATGGTACTTGCTAAGAGACTTGTGTGGTCAAATGTACACTCCATGAAAGGAAAAGCACTGGTCTTCACAACCAAGAGCGTCAGCAAAAACCTAGAAAACACAAGCTATAAGAAGTAACACTCCCTAGCCCTCAGCCACAACTCAGACCTCAAGAATTCCAGGAAAGCCAAGGAAAGAAGGGAAAGAAAGGAACCCTCAAAAGCAGCACCTCTGTTGCACCAGGCATTGAACTTGGAACTTTACATTTAATACTTCATTTGTTCCTCCCATTTTTCTTTATTAGATAAGAACACCGAGGCTCAGAGAATAGAAGTAAGTAGCCCAAGGTCCCAGAGTGGTGGAGCCCAGTGTCTGGCTGTCTCCAAAACTCATGTTCTTTCCACTACAGTACACTATATCATATTAATATCCCCATGGTTATTGCTTGTTTCAATTTGCAATGCAGCAATTTAGTCATTTTAAATTAATCCTTGAAAAATCACCAAGAGATTAAAATGCAAATTTCAACACGGCTAGAGCTCAATAGTGACTCTATGTCAAAAATCACACAAATTGGTCCTATAAAAGTTCAGATTCTCCTTAGAGAAAAAGCTTGCCTGTTTCATTTCATATCTGAGCTATGAAAAATCATTTCTTTTCCCTTTACTTCATGAATATCAAAAGTCAATTGTAGGGAGGCCAGGTGGGTGGGTAGGTGGGTACAATGGAAACAAAATGCTTTGTTGAGCAGGTCTTGGTCTAGAAGCCTCAGGTCTGTGAGCACTGGGTCCCTATATGTACAATGGGGCTCACCTCTACCTCTCACAGAGAAGCTGGAAGAATTTAAATGGGACCATGTATGTTAGAAGTCTGGCAGATTGTTTTATTATTCCTGCTTAGTAACAAACAAGGCCAGCCTGTTACCAGTTTGCAAAGAAGGATTTAGTGGACAATGGGTCATACACAGGGAATTGGTTCATCAGTGGCAAAACCAGCAAAGAGAATGCACATTTTAAAAAATGGTGGGTGCAAAGAAGGCGGCATACAGAACACACAGGACTTGGAGGTGGGGCTATAAAAATACAAGGTTTTTTTCTCTAAACTATTTCTAATCTTAGTAATTGTGGTTTTGGAAATTAATAAGTTATCAGATTTTTCAGGTATCTTAAATTTTCTCAGTCCTTAAAATAAAATAAAAAATTAAAAAGAAAAACCTAACCTAGGCAATACTTGTTACTATATTATTTATAACAACAAAACATTTGAAACAATCTAAATGTCTATTAGTAGGGGAAGCATAGTTAAAAACTGTGGGGATTTTCAGTAAAATATGATAGATACTTGTCTTTTCTCTCTCCTGATACCATGTGGCCTCCTACATGTAAAATAATTTTAAATGACATATACCCGCCAAAACTGAGGGAAAAAAAACAGTAATGAAAGAAAGATGTCAAGTTTTGGAAGCCAGAAAGCAGATATTGTTAAAGAAATGGTTCTCAACTTGGGTCATTTGCCACAAGGGGACATTTAGCAATATCTGGAGACATTTTGGTTGTCACAACTAGGTGGTATGCTCTCATCATAGAGTTTATAGAGCCCAGAAATGCTGCAAAACATCCCACAATGTACAAGGACAGTCCCACACAACAAAAAATTATTTGGCCCACCCTGTCCGGTGTGGCTCAGTTGGCTGGGCATCATCCCATGCACCCAGAGATTGCTTGGTCAAGGGCGCATGCTTGTGTTGTGGGCTCATTTCCTGGTAGAGGGGCGTGCAGGAGGCAGCCGATAGATGTGTCACTCTCATATTGATGTTTCTCTCTCTCTGAGAATCAATAAAAAAAACAGTAATTTGGCCCAAGCTGTCAAGAGTGCCAACTGAGGAAGAAAAAATAAGAGACTGACTTGGTGGCCCAGAAAAGGCTGAACACTAAGGCTGGGGCCAGGGAACACACAGCAAGCATCAAGACCACCTCACAACAAGGAACTCCAAAAAGGTTCAGGAATCGAGGCACCAGACCTGTGAAGGCTAGGGGAAGGGTGCCAATAAAATTAAAAGTAATTTAACCCCCAAGACTCTCCTTTGCCAGTTCACTCAGCTAGTCAACTGGCCTTCCAGCACCCCTCTGGAGGAATAAACATGTGCTTTCTATAGGAACTAAACCAAAAAGGCTTGGGGGACACCAGGTATAGCTGAAAACAGGGTATAAAGCATTAAATAAAAAATGGGGGGGGGTAAATAAAATTATACATGCTAAATGTTGATATAGCATGACCCACCGCCCCCACTCAGCTTCTAGAACATTGATAATTGAACTTACACTCTCCAGCAAAAGAAAACTGAGTAGTCAAAAAAAAAAAGAGATTCTGATATTGATATTTAAGAACCTCCCACTCCAAGAACCAAGAACCCCAAGAAGCCAGGCCTCTGATCCATTATCTACAATAACAAAACTTCATTAATTAAACTTGATTACTTGACATTTGTAATTTGTCTGCTTTACAGACAACATCTAAAAGAATGTCCTTCTGTGAATCTATAGTAGTTATGGAGAAATATACCACTTATTCCAGCATTTTAAAAAAGTAATAAAGTATATACCCCAAAGAATTGAAAGCAGGGACTTAAATAGATGTTTGTACACCAATGTTCATAGTAGCATTATTCACAACAGCCAGAAGGTAGAAACAACCCAAGTGTCCACTGATGGATAAGCAAAATGTAGTATGTTATATACATACAATAGAATATTATTCAGTCTCATAAAAGAAGGAAATTCTGACACATGTTACAATATGGACGAACTACAAAGGCATTATGCAAAGTGAACTAAGCCAGACACAAAAGGACAAATATTGTATGATTCTACTTAGATGAGGTGTCTAGAGTAGTCAAATTCATAGAGACAGCAAGAATAGTATTTGGCAGGGGCTGGGGACGAGGTGGGGAGTGGAGAGTTGTTGTTTAATGGATTGTTTAATGGGTACAGAGTTTAGGCTGGGAAAAATGAAAAGGTGTAGGAGACGGATATTGGTAATGGTTGCACAACAATGTGAATGTATTTACACCAATGAAATATACACTTAAGGATGGTTAAAATGATAAATTTTATGTTATGCATATTTTGCCACAATTTTAAAAAATAATCAAGTGCCTAAGTGGTGGTGATTTTATATTAAATTCTATATAGTACTATTTATAACCCGAGTAAAACATTTTGAAAATGTGTTTTAAGGCTAGGGTTGATATGTCATCCAGCTCGTCAGAGTGTAAACATTAACCTCTGCTCCTTCAGACTCAAGTTCACTGCTTTTAAGTCTTTAAGAAGTAGGGGTGGGGTCCTCACCCATACACCCACAAATACTTTATTTTACTCTCCTAAAAGTGAATATAGAAATATAGGAGACATATAAGTCTACTTGAGTAAATCTACCCTAATAAAGAAATCTTTATATGAAAACATTTTACTTACAACAGCAAAAACTAAAAACCACCTAAATGAACAACAGTGAGGAAATAGCAAAGTAACATAGCAAATGGAATATTATGCAACTAACAAAAACGATTCTTATGAATGAAATGGAAAAATGCTTATGTAATAGGTGATTTTAACTATGTAAAAAATACATTCAAAAACTAGAATGAGACATCAACATGTTAATAGGCAATTGCCTTTGGGAAATATGAATAATAATCCCTCCTTATCTTTATACTTTCGAAACTTTTCAAATATTCTCTACTTGTTTTTGCCTTTATAACGCATTATTTTATAATGGGAAACTATATCCTTTTATTTTCTTTTAAAAATAAGTTAAAAAAAAAGAAAAGAAAAATTTATTATTTTTTTCTCGCAAGTACTCACATTCTCAGGTATGCTGGGAAGTTCTCTGGTATCAGGCACAGTAAAATAAGAATGCTGGAAAAGAAAAGCAAAAACTACTTAATTTTGAAAAAAATTTGCAACAAGCACATTATTCAGCAATCAGGTAAATAATCTGAAGATAATTCTTTTCTCAGATGAGGAAACAGCTTGACTCACTGGAAATATCCATGGAATATTTTCTTTGGAAAATGCTGGATTAAAGCCAGATGCATTAAATCATCAGTTTGGTAGACGGAGTTCTTTTCTATGAGAGCTGAACTACTTTGGGAGATATAAATGAACAGCTCAAAGAGGTTAAAGGCTAAATTCCCATACGTTGTTTGCAGATTTCTGAATGCAAGAAAGCTGCAGGCTTCATCATTTATTGTTCAATGAGGCAAGTTGACTCAAGGGACCAGATATCACTAGGTTCACTCAACAATGGTCTTTACCAACCAAACCTGCCATTTCATTTCAGCATCTGAGAGTATATCCATCTATAAGCTGTGGGCAAAATCTGCCCCAAAGGCCCAAGTGATGTTAAAGACAGCTCCAGCTGAAGGACAGCTGCACTGAGACCACACCACGTGGTTAACAGTGGAGAATTGCTCTCCACTATGCATGCTCACAAATAAGCCTCCTAGACTTCTAGTGCAATCTCCAGCTCAGTGGAGTTGAAAACCTGACCAGTTCAAAGAACTTTCAAGGAGCCATCGCCATGTACGTAACAAGCACATGTCCCTGAGTGAAATGACAACAGGCTGAACTGATGATACCTCCTCTGTGCTACCAAAGACTCACAGGACAATAGCAAGCAGGAATGGAAAGAGCCTGGTGCTGGTCAATTAAAGATGGGATTGTACAAAGGCCAGGAAAGGTCACATGCAGAGAAGGTCGGCTTAGCCATGGCCTAAGTTCAAACCTGGACCCCCAAGTGACATTTCAGGAAGTCTCCTTGCCCCACCATTCTTGGATAATTGCAAAATAAGTTGGTCTCTAGAAAAATAAGTTGGATAGCCTTCCTGAAATGAAAGGCACAGGGGACAACTGCAATAATGACAATGACAACTATAATACTATAAGCTCTTTGTCTAAAATTCAACAGATATTTATTTAATACCTGCTACATTGAAAGCTTTATGCCAAGTACTTTAGAGATATTATCTCTATCTCTAATTTCCATAACAAATTTTAAGGTAGAAATTATCTTCACATTGCAAATGGGTAAATTAAGGCTTAGAGAGGTGAAGTAACTTGTGAAGGTCACACAGCTTGTAGGTGACAGAACCAGAACTGAAACCAGGTCTGGATAATTAGAGCTATGCTCTTTCCACTATAACAGGCTGTTTTACCTGTGCTTTTGATGTGCAAATTATAGCTAAAGTCACTTGAATTAAAATAATAAACTAAAAAATAAAAAATTATAAAAAGATAACTTTAAAAAAACCTTCCGCAATGCATTAATTCCAAAATCTATGTGTCTATGCCAAAATATCACCTAAGAAGTATCATTATAGAGATTGTGTAGCATGGAAACTAGTCAACAATTAATTCAATTTAACGATAAGATTAAAATAGTAAAAGCAAAATACAAGGTTCAATTTAATCCCAAATTCACCAACTTCTATTCAAATGGCTGGAAGGGAGTCCTAGGAAATGTTCAGTCATGGATGCCCACACGGGGATGGGGTCACAAAGTAATGGTTGACACAGTGAGGGGAAAGAACAGGGACCACAGAGCCGGCCACTTAACAGTTATGTGATTTTAAGAAACTTCACTTAATAGCTCAGAATCTTAGTCTTGAAATTGTAATATCTACTTCAGAACCGTTGTGAAGAATATGTTATATATGTGAAGTGCCTAGCATTTCATAAATGGTATTTTAATAGAAAATTATTATTGTTGCTCTCAACTGCTAGTTTACATTTCCATTTCTCTCAATCATCTGTATCAGACATACAGAAATGTTCTCTTGTGACTAAAGCCCCAAAACATTCAGGATTGCCATTTTATCCACAATTTAGGCTTTCTGATCTAGATGAGATTAGTGCTTCAAAATCAGAAATGCCGCATGGAGAAAGGAATTCCTTGTGAATAGGAAAGAAAAAAGACATCTGCCTTTACAGACGCAATGAATTGTAACTAGTGAGCCAATGCAGTTCCAAAACCAAGTAGTCACCAAGCTGTCCTCTGAGATTCTGTCTTGCTCCATCGCCCATGAAATGCAGGACCAGCGGAGGTCAGAAGCATTCCTAGAAACCACTGGCATGAAACAGCTGCACCCTCCCTACAGTTTCTCCTGCCCCTGTGCTGGTTTGTCCTTGAGGCCTGGCAACCACTCGGGGGAAGGAGTGGCCCTTCCTCCCCAGCAGCTGGTGACCCAGCCAGGCTACTCCACAGCTACCTGTCGGATGTCATTACAGACTGGAGTGGTGAGATCAAGCTGCTTAAGAAAAGGGACAGTGGCAGAGGCAAGGTTGCTTAGCTGTACGGCGATGACTGGGGCAGGTTTTTTAAAGCTCATTTCTTCATCTTCCAGGCAGCAGTCTTCCTTACATGAATTTCTGTAACAAGGTTCCTTTCCTTCCTATGCTCTATTAAAATGTGCAAAAAGCTCTACAAATTCCTTTTTTCCTTCCTTCCTTCACCCTTTCTTTCAACACCCATGGACTAGCGGAAAGAACATAGGCTTGGAAGTTAGCCCTGGGTTTGAAAACCCCAATCTTCTCACAATTAACCATATAATCGTGGATAAGCAAGTACCTGTTCCTCTCTAAGCCTCATCCATGGAATGAGAATGCTAACGTCTATTTGTAGTTGTGAACATTAGTGTGGCATACTTGGCATAAATCAGGAACTTAGTAAATAGATCTATTATTAGCTAATGGTAAAAATATTGCTTTCAATTTGATCATCACGAATAAAAGCCCTATAACATATGTCCATTTTCTTTAAGAGGGCAAATACCAAGATAATAACCACTGAATACCAATACTGTACCTGGTTCTAGTGAAGCTGAAAGAAAACTTTTTAAACGTTCAGACCCCACAACACAGGGGAAATGGGCCCTGTATAATCAACAACTGACCAAAGGATGTCCACCTGAGAAGACTGATGAAGGTGGTGACAGGGTCTGACCCAGGGAATCAGAGGGTTCCAGTAACTAAAATATGGAAGCACATGTATCACTCAGATCGTGGGCAAAACTACTACTAGGACTGAAATCTCCCAACTTGTAGTTCAGAGGACTTTCCACTCTACTACACTACAGAATGTGCAGCATGTATATAAAAGAGTTCAAAGAAAATTATTGCTGCAGGCCAGGAACTCTGCTAGGCACTCTGCGTTCCTGTCCTTGGGGGCCTACAATCCAGTGGAGGAGATAGGAAAACAGATCGTTCCAACGCGGCGTGACTGAGTACTGCTAAGTGTACAAGATGCCTGGGACTTAGCTAAGTCTTGGGGAGTGTCGGGATTTCTCAGAATTAAATCCGATTTGAGTTCTGAAGGATGAACATGGGGTACCCTGGTAAACAGGGGAGAGTGGTGTTGAAGGCTCAGGGGGCAACAAGATGGGGTTTAGCAAACGGGCATGCACAGCAATGCTGGGGGACAAAGTGTGAGGCAGGACAGGAGATGCTAGTGATGGAATGACAGCCAGGAAGAGAGGAGCCTGGGGACATTTGGGACCCATTGCTCATGGAATCCCAGAGAAAGGAAGAAATACAACTCCCTGGCCTGCCTTGAGCCCAGGGGTCTCAGAGTACGCGGGGGTAGGGGTAGGGAAGGTGCAAACAACAAAAGATGATCCTGCTCGGCTAACTCCTTCCTGTTAATAGTGAAATGGTTTTCCAGTGATTGTTGATCTTCTGCCCCACTTACCACGCTGAGATGAACAGACACTCCTGGGTCAGGGATGGGAAGTTTATGCAGAGTTTCAAGAAGCTCATTCCACTGACTCTCCTGAAAGAAATAAAAGGTCTCAGTAACCAAACCGAGGCTGAGCCCTTAGTCAGGGACCTGCAGAGAGGTCTGGGCACACAGTAAGCTGGGGGCCCTCATGACTGAGGGGCTGGGGAGGTGCTGGCCCCAGTCCAGAGACAGGTTTGCTATTTAAGTAAGGTTGGACAAAAGACACTACTTATGGCTCAATATAAGAGCCAACTAGATCCTCCCACAGCAAGTTTGACATTTTCTGCTCAGTGAGACACCTACCATGACCGCCTTTTATGGATCATGTACCATAAGCTCTCAGTAAATCTATCCTCTCAACTCCATAGCAACAACTTTTAAATGCAAACAATCCTGGCTTACAGGGCGGGGGTGGTGGGGAGAAATAACGATGACACTATAGATCTTGTCTTCTTCATCATCATTACCCTCAATTAATTGTATTGAGTGTTCACTGGATACACATGGCGCCTCCAATTATGGAAAGTTAAAAATGAACTACGTACAACAGCACGCAATATAGGATGGTGGCTGTGCATTTTAATTAGTGAAATGAAGTACAAAGCAGTACAAATTATTCGACTGAAAACAGAGTCACCTTTAAAATGCTCAAAAGAACACTGCTTACCAAAAGCCACTGCTCCCATCCTGTGGACTTCTCTACATTAATATGATAGTAATAAGCTCACATCTGTATGCTTTTTAAAAATCTATATGACCCTCACAACTACTCCACTTCACAGACTGAAAACCTAGACTCTGGGAAGTGAAGTGACTTGGCTCAAATCAGCCAGTTAGTAAGTTGCTCAGCCAGGAGCAGAGCCCTCTCCGCTACTTGGCAGCTGTTTTCGGTAGTGAATTTAAAGGAAAGGAAAAGAAAGGATGAGCTCAGATTAAATGCCCGTTTTAATCTGAACTGATAAAACACTCAAGTTTCTCACAAAGGAGATAAATGTCTATGTGCATGTGCCAAAATGTTTAATTTTACTCTGAAACAATTTCAAATTTAAAGCATAATTGTAGGACAGTACAAATTTTTTTTTTTTTTAGTTTTCTAAACTATTTGAAAGTGAGTTGTTAACATTCTACCCATTCATTGAGAAATACAAAGAACATTCCCCTACATTATCACAATTAATCATTAAAATCAGGAAATTAACACTGATACGACATTATCATCTAATCCTCAGAGCCCATCAAGTTTTGTCAACTGTGCCAATCATAGCAAAATAATCCAGTTCAGAATCACAAATTGCCTTTAATTATGACTCTCCAATCTTTATCAGTTTGGAACAGTTCTGATCATTCTTAGATTTGTATGAACTTGACAATGAGACCAGTCGTTTTACAGCATAATCCTCAACTGTATGTTTTCTACTGATTCCAATTTCAATTCATCCCATTACTGATGATGTTCATTTTTATCATCTGGTTAATTTATCTGGTGTCTCTACTGCGAGATTACTCATTTTCCCTTTGGGTTTAATAAGCATTTCGTGGAGCAATACTTCATATAAATATCCCATTCCTCATCCAGCTTTTAATTTATCTATTTACTTATTTATATTAGTATAGACACATGGTTTCCTGTTTTATTCAATGGGTTATAATCCTTTACTATCATTATCTGTTTAGATGCTTGAATTGTCCCAGATATGACCAATAGGAATCCCTTGCCTCCTCGAGCTCACGTGTGTCTTTCTGACATGTCCCCATCATGTTTTGAGCACATCCTTACATTTAGCACTAAAAGATATTCCCGACTCATCTTATCCTTTCCCTTCCCCAGCCCTGGAATTAGACATTTCTTCAGGGAGTCCTGGCTCTTTTTAGTGAAAAAAGTTTGGTAGAAACCAAGAAACTTAGGTGTGCCCCATGCTACTTGGGTATTGCTGACCCTAGACTCTTTCAGTTGATAGAGCCAGGGAGTATATTACACACAGAGAGACCCATAATACACATTTAGATCTCTATCTCTATATCTGTCACATATATTGAAAGCCTCTAATTCCAATTCATCACAGGAATCATTCTAGTTTTCTCCCTTTACATATTTGTAACTATATTCTACAAAAGTGAAAAATCATCCACCTATTTTCTTAACATATTCACTTTTTTGTATGTAACCAATCTTTTATCAATGCCCCTAGTTCCCTATCCTCCTAGAAGTTCTCCTTGCCCTGCTCAAATACTGACATCCAGTGTTAGGCCACCACTGTCCACCCATCTCCAACAAACATGCCATGCCCACCCCAGGCTCCAACACCCCAGTGCTGGGTCACTGCTGCTGCCCCTTTTCCCATGTGGAACCCTCTAAAACCCACTGGAGTTCCAGCATTCAGTGCCTGGCCAGTGCCACCACTGCCCCACATAAACACCACCTCATCTCTCAGGCTCCGACACACTCAGCCAGGCTCTTCTCTCACTCAGATGCCCTCCTCACCCCTGCCATCCCTTCAACTGGGATGCTCTCATTGTCCTATTCAGAGTCTGATAACCACACTGGGTCAACTACCCAGACAGAAACCCTCATCATGTAGCTTAGTCTCTGACACTCCATGCCCAACTGTCACAAACACACACACACTTAAGTCTATGATGTTCGACCTTTGCGAAGACTTTTGGACTTAGGGAGAAGATTCTGTGTTTTTAATAAAAGCTCTTTCCTCCTAGTCTAATTTGCTGGCCCACACCTTGCAAGCAATTTAGCCAGTAGTAGGTGGACTCCCTATCATCTATGTCATAATTCCTTTAACCAGAAGACACTAAAAAGAGTCCTGGGTACAGGGGAGATAGACTCCACTAAAATACGTCACTGATCTCAGTCTCCAACCCTCCAAGAGGCAGGGTCCTTTACTAGGGCTACAGCCCAGAAGATGGGTACACCAATTTTCAGGGTAATAATCCTGTCTCCCCTATGCATAGTTTGTACCTACCCAACCTTTCCTATATCACAAGATATGTTTTTAAAAGTCTACTAAGTTTCTTTTTAATTGACTGGAGCATCAATATGAAGAAAAAAATGTGAGTCATTCTCCAATTCTAAGACTGTTAAGAGCCCACATGTTATACAATTTTATTTACTGAAGACATCTTTCAAATTTGAGTGAAAACCTGAATGTTTGATTAAAGTGAACTGTGAATCAGAAATTGATGAACAGACCCAAGATGGCCTCCTGGCTCATTCATCAAAGAGTACATCACTTCTTTTATGACAGAATTCCCTGATACCTAAGCATCCTTTCAGAGTGAGTGCAGTGATCCAGGGAACCATTTCTATTCCTGTTCCTTCCCTTTACTGTGGCCTCTGGAATGCATTTGCCAGTGAGTAAATCTACCTTGAGGGAAAGATTTATCCACTATACACATAATTTCCACCTTTTCTCCCAAATAGCATTTCCCAAAGTGTGTTCCAGGAAAACACTGATATCCCAAAATGTTAGTATCTGTCACGGAATAATAAGGGTTTGGAGCCAAATGAGATGGGAAGCCCTGAGTAACACAGTTTTTTCCACTGCAGGACTCCTCAGAGCCTACATCGCATGAATCGTAAGGAGACACAAAAGAAGCACAGCTTTCCCTCTCCCTGACCCCAATGTTGCTGAATATGGTACTCTTCTAATGGGACATTTCTCAGAACTACTGTTCCATAGAAAATGTGAGGGGAAAATGTCTCTAACATTTACTAATAATATATCACTTTAATTTAAAACCTTAGACCATTTATGAAAAAGAAAATATAGGAAGTTACACATATGACAAATATTTAACTCACTAAAAATCAAAGAAATACAATTAAAACAATGAGACTTGTTCACTTGTCAAATAAGTAATGACTTCAACAAATAATGCTGGTGAGAGCACGGTGACTTAGCCACTCTATACATTGCTCTGAAAAGGTATTTTTAAGAAAACAGCACAATTCTTTTGGAAAGCAGTTTGGTAAATGTTCTAAAAATGTTTATGTCCATTGACCTTACAAAGGCCCATTTGATATTCTACTCTTAAGGAAACAATCCAAAATGAAGAAAATGCTTTTTGCTCAAAGATACCAATGGCTGTAATAATGAAAAAAAAAAAAATCCCAAATAATAAAAACTTCCAACAATAGGGAAATGTTTCAGTAAATCAGGGTTCATGATATGCTATGCAACCATGAAAAATGCTTCGCTGATTATGTTACCTGGTTAAAAAATACGGGCCACAAAAGTCTAAATACAATTCCAGCTGACCCATGACATCCATGGAAGATACCGTTTCCTCCAAAAGCATGGTAGGTGTTGCTGAGCTTTTAAACTAATTTTCAGACCCTTAAAAAAATACTGTAAAAGCACAACAAAGCCTTACTGAAATGGGAACTCGGGACAGCTGGCTAGGTCACTCGCCAGTTAAGTGGTGTCCTCACAAATCCCAGCTCTGCAGCATGACATGAGCAATTCAGATTTGTGCCTCAGCAAAATTATAACTCAATACAAATCATGAGCTTCTAGGGTTGCTTTGGACTATTAGATACTGTGAATTTTAACTCTGTGAATGCTAAGGATCTATTATTATATATTTAATTCAAAGAGTAAAGGAAGAAAACATCCCAAGATGCTAGTAACACTTATGGGGGCTGGGGGTAGAGCATAGAACATGTAGGAGTGATTTTTCTCTTCCTTCCTACTATTTTCTGAATTTCCCAAACTTTCTATAACGAGCATGCATTACATTTTTGGTAAACATTTTGGTGAAATATAGAGCATATATTACTTTTATAATCATAAAAGGTAAATTAAAGTTATCTCATTAAAAAGAAAACAAATACCTGTCCTTTTGTCGTGTAATCTGCCAAGATGTTAAGTAGCTTATAAAATACTTCAAACCATGGGAGATAGCTGGGGAAGAAGAGAAAACATGAAATATTAGTATGCAGGTCAAAAACTTTAACCAGGAGCGAATTTAAGACTGGTACATTTCAGTTTTTCTCTACATCCTAAAGAGTCTTCCTGTCACAGTCTGTGCTAGAAACACAGACTGGTGAAATGCTAATTATTTCTGGGATTTAAAAAAATTGCCTGGATAAGACGGAGGATTGAATGTTCATTATAAATTATTCCCATGCCTCAGAGCTAGAACAGGTTCATAGAGAAGACATTCAAAGCAGACTCTGCAATCAGGAACTATCTGTGAGTAGCCCCAGGCCTCTCCCACCACACCCACCCTTTCCAGGAAAGCTTCTATTCAAGTTCTCATGATTAGACACACACAGCCACACACACAGCACTTCCACTGCCTGCAGCTGCAAGGGGTCCCAAAGGCCCCTCGGGCCTGAAACCATTCACCAAACATTCTATAACACACCCTCTCCACACTGGTTGTGGGATGAGCACTAACTCTCTGTCCCACTGCCCTCCTCTGGGTCCTGACTATCATGCCCCTTAACTCTGACAACAGTGTGGACCTGACTATAGTCCACCCTCTGTGTTCCTCATAGAATGGTCTTTCTAAAATGCAAATCTAACTGGCACATCGGATTAAATTCCTGCAATCATCCCATTGCTGCAGTACTTCTTAGGATGGCGTTTGACTGCCACTGTCAGGCCCTTGACTGCCTCTCTGGCTGTCTTCTCTCGACTTCCCCACATAAGGCCTCCTCTCCTTGCAGCCTCACTCCAAGCATGTGCAGGCAGCCTCAGCCTGTCTGAGCTTGTCTACACTTGGCCCTTTTCTCCCTCTGACCTTCACGGTCTAGTCTAGCTGATTTCTATGCATCCTCCTAACAGTACCCCAGCCCCTCCCTGCCTCTCATGCCCTGATTCCCCCTTTTCCATGTTGCCCTGGGCCTGTGCCTACTCATGTTATAATATTCCACACACCACGCGGCAGTCAGTGGTGTGTCTGTCTTCCCGACAGACTGTGCAAACAGAGAGGAAGGATCACGTCTCTCTTCACCTTGTCTTCCCAGGGCTAAGCACACAGCCCAGCCTGCATACCATCAATGCTTAGTGTTGACTCAACAAACAAAACTAAACAAACACTAACAGCAAAGGCACTTCAGTGCTACAGAATTGTTGAAATATATCCCCACTCCCAAGAAGTTTTGTCACTCAATTTAAATGGCTTTATTCTCCATAAGAAACTTTCCTAAGTGACATCAAATAGTCACATGAGAGTGTTGTACCAAGCGCGGGCCGTCCCGCTCACGTCCGCCCGCTGAGCTGACAGTATCAGCTGCTGATAGAGCTGGATGCGGAGGGAGCACCGACGCTGCGCGACCCCATCCTGCCAGGCGGAGGGAAGTCAGCGCCCCGCACAGATTACCAGCTGTACCGCCGGGGGTAATATATGAAGTGAGAGGCAATAGAGAGGACAGATAAAGTGCACAGTTCCCTATCACTAACGTCTGTCTGAAGCCAGCACATGCTACTGTAAAATTTAAGTAGTTTATCAGAATATACTGATAAGCAACTTAACTTTTCACTTCTGCGGCAGTATTATCACCTATGTTAACATGTTTAATCCGCTCTGGCAGCTGCACATTGACTTACAGAGTAAACGCCTTTTGCCTCTTTGCACGACTTTGCTTTGGCAGAGCGATGGAAACATTCAAGAGGGGTTAGAGAGGAGATAAGTCTCTCCCTTCCTATTCTGTTAAGTAAACCTCGGCTGAGTTAAAGCTATTCTAATAGAAACAATAAATCCCCTCAGAAGAAAACTCTTGCCCAGATTAGAGGACCCTTAGTAAACAAATTCAACCAAGGATTACAAATATTGTTTTTCTGAAAGAAAAAATACCACTAGTTAAATCTAGGAACTGAAAGTCAGGACAGGGGATTATAAAAGGCAAGAAGAGTAATTATTTCCTTGCAAGGAAACAACTGTGGCCCATGTAAATACGAGAAAAGTTGAATTCTTTAGGAGTACTTGATGAAGTCACTCAGGGCAGGCGGGATTCTCTGATAATTTAGGACTCAGTATATATGGAAGCAGTTTGGGCCACTATGTTCAACTGACCAACATAAGTTGGCCAGAACCTCAGGCTCCCTGTCCCCACAGCCCCGTCCCTGCTATGAGGATGAAGGAAGGTGACGTGGTAGGACCGCCCGGCCCACAGCAGACAGTGCCCAGGTTCTCACACTCAGCCTCAGCCTCACCAAATTGATTCTTTTTGGCTACGCTACGCAGACCCTCAGCCATGGGAGGTTTCACAGTTACCCTGGAAATCAGCCATCTCCTTCTCCCTTTGGCCTGACCGGACACAACTGTTCTCCACATGTTGTCCCCTGTGCACTGACAGATGAATATCTAGTGATGGCAGTGTTAAGGTCTTGAAACCAAAACCCAGCTGTCTTCTTCTTCAAAGGATCCCTCTTTTCCCCTGTTGGGAGGCCAGGGTCACAGCTGAACTTTATCCTGTGCCGTTTCCTGTGCCGCTTCATTAGTGCTGGCACAACAGCCTCGCGCTGCCTGCGAGCTTGCAGGTGAGGCTATGGAGACCCCCCGCTCCATTCTGGGCTTGTCTGTCATCATGGGGTAAACACGACTTTCCAATCCAGACACAGGAAACAAACACTCCATTATGTACTCCTCCCTGGACATCGAAAGGAGCACCAACCATCCCTGGGCCTCCACTACTTGCTACCTTTATGCAACTGCTCGAGTCCTCACCACAAGAGCATCACTGTGCAGTGGGCTCAGACCAAGGCTAGGGCCCAAAAGACAAGTACAAAGGGTCCCTGTATCCAAGCAGGCCATAGTCCTCGTGGGAAAAAGAGGCACATATACAACAAAGCGTAACAGCTTGGGTCCGGAGGAGGAGGTGGGACTCTTTCCCAACTATTTTATTTAGCTTGGGCTTTTGGTTGATTATAAAATCATAATGGAGCATTATCATGACGCAATCAGCAGAGTCTTGATGGGGAAAGGCCTGCTTCCCAGGCACTGGCCTGGATCCAAGCTTCTCTCATCAAACTGTGTCCCAGGTAACCTGGTCCCAGGCTCTGGCCTCACCCCCAGGCCTGACAGTCAAACGGAGAGACTTCTGTCTGTGTGAGACCATATAAAGTCTTAAACCCGAGAAGGCTCGGGCAGCACCAGCAGTATTCCTACACACAGCCTCGCTGAAACGGCCCCACAGGCCCTGGTAAGCAGTGCAGGGGCAGGTTCTGGAGACAGTGCATGCAGTCAAATGGCTCATGGTCAAAATCACCTGCAAAAAGCCCTTAAACTGTCTCCAACACACAGCAGACATGGTTTGTGTAGACACAAAGTAGCTGGCCTGAGTTTGAGGGAATGCTGAGTGAAAACCATCTATGTTGAAATCTGTCAGCTTGGTGAGCTGCTTACTCTTGAGCTGACTCGGGCACAGAGTCCAACTGAGGACAAGTCACTTTCCCAATCTCGTCGCACTCAGTGCATTGTCAGGATAATCATTCCCGCTGTTGCGTGTACATATATGTATGACTGACCTTCTACAAGGGGACTCCACTTTAGTGTCACGAGCATTAAAACAGAAAACCATTACAAATAGCAAAAAGTCTCCCACCTCTCTTGCTAATATTTCAGTTTAAAGCAAAGTAGAAGTGTGTGCTGGGGGCAGTGGTGGCAGAGATGGCGGCAGAGGCTGACCGAGGAGCTGAGGAGGGTGGCCACCTGGGAGAACAGTAGCTGGGAGCAGGACATTACAGCTCAGGCACAGAGAGAAGGATATCCTCTTGGAGAGGACAGGGTGTTGGAGCCCAAGTGGGGTGATGAGGGTTCCCTGGCAAGAGGAAGTCAGAATGTAAGCAGGGTAAGGAGGGTGTCCACCCAGCAGGTGGCCTAGCTTGGAGTGTCAGAACACAAGAGGATGTGTGTTCTGTGGGGGCAAGGTCTGTCTCGAGTTAAAGAAAGAATCTATGTAGGGAGAACGACGTTGACTAGATTGGTGTTGTAACCCAACAGAAGTAAAAAGAGCATCTGGAAGGCAGTCTGGTGTGGGGTGCCAGAGCCCAAGCAGGTAGGAAGGCTTCCAGGAAGGTGGCCAGGCAGAGTCCAAGCAGTGGAAAAGGATGTCTGTGGCAGGAGGAGGCAGCAGCGCACACATACGTGTGAATCAGAGAAGGTCCAGGTATCACATGGGAGTATGGGATCAAAATGCATACGGATTTTCTGATTTTGATTATTGTAATGTAGTTGTGTAGAAGAATGTTCTTTTTCTAAACTACACACTGAAATTTGGGGGTTACTGAGTATTATTTTGGCATCACCTCCCAAATGGGGTATTTATGTTATACTTGCAACTTTTCAGGAAGTTTTGTTATTGTTTCAAAATTGAAATAAAATGGAGAAGAATCTAAAGGGTCTCCACCATAAAAATACCATAAAGTAGACTAACTAGTATATACAGAATAATGGCATGAATTGGGAAAATAAAAAATTTAAAATCATGGCTATTCGGAGGGATATGCAATGGAGAGAACAGTCAGTGGCAACTGTGGGAGTCAATCCCATTTACATGGAGAAGACTGAGCTTCACCTAGGTCTTGATAGAGAGTGTCCTCAGTGCATGGGGAGAAGGCTGGAAGGGGTGGAGATAAAGAGCATTAGAGGCAGAAAAAGCGCATGAGCAATGGCTTACAGGCATGAACTCTCCGCCTGATTTGAGAACTGTGTGCAGTGGAATAGCTAGAGAGCTGGGTGTGCAGGCTGCAGGGCCGGAGATGGGGGGCAGGGCCAGAAGGACCAGACTCACATGTCATCCGATAGGCCTCCCCTTTTGTCTGTCATCAGTGGGGAACCAAAGGGACAGTTAAAAAGGAGTAACATTCTGAGCACGAGTTTCCAGAACTAGGTAGAAAGTGACTATTTCCCCCTCATCTTAAACCTCAGCATAGCCTAGTGAATCTTAGCCTTATCAGAACCAGGGTCCACTTTGCTATCCTAAAAAGAAAATCTCAGATAATATAACCCAGTCATATACATTATTTGAAAAAGATCAATATAATGCTCTGGCTCTAATACAGAAGAGAAATAAAAAGAAAAATCAATTGATAATAAAAGACTCACATTTAAACACCCAGGCACCATTGTATTAGAAGACATAAAGCAGGCCCTCCCTGGGGAGGACTATGGCAGAGCTGCTCTCCTCATGTCTAGAACAATGTACTTCAGGCTATGAAGAGTGACATGGAACAGGGCCTTTCCTTTTTCTTGGTGACTTCCCACTGTCCGAGAAGCTCTTTCCTCACACTCTATCATGGGTATACTCAAGGGGAGGTATCCCTTCTTTTGGTCCTTCTTCTCAGCACATTTGACAAGATTCATTGAATGGCAAAGCACTCCTTGGCTAAGGCTATTTGGTATTGAGTTTTAAAGCTTTCATATTAAAAACCAAAACCCCCCAGAATTTAAAAACCCAGAGCAGCATGGCATCTGCTGGGGAGAATGCAGACTTGAGTCAAATAACCCTGGATGAATCTCAATTTTGGTACTTACTAGCTGTGACACCTTGGGAGAGCAATCTCTCCAAGACTGTTTCCTCGTCTATGAAAAGATACACACCATCAAACTAATGTAACTGAATATACACACACCCAATCTGGCACCTGCAATACTCTCCCTGCCCCTCTCTGCCTACTAACCCTCTTGCCAATCTCAGCTTTGGGAACTCTCTTTGATTCCTGGGTCTAGGCCAGAGGCTCCTCCAGCACTCTACAGGAATTCCTCGTGTCCTGCAGTCATCAGAGAAGATGGGAAAGCACAGCTGTTATGAGAAGAAAACAATCACCAATGATGTGATTGCTTAAACCAGTCAAGTCCCCACTCAGCCCTTCTGGTTTGACCTCACATCAATCCCTGCTCCTCTGTCGGTGTCTTAGTTGGTCAAACATCTACAATAAAACGTATATCGACCACAAGGTAAAACTATAAACCCTTGCAAAGAATGCAGGATTGTATGAAGCCCTTGTTAGGAGATGTTGGACACCTACTCAGAGTTGAGGCAAAGTGATCAACAAATGAAGACCTGGCAACAAGAGACAAAGAGAAAAATCAAGAAAAACAAGGATGGTGGCACAATAGTCACATCAGAATAAAATGAATTCAATATCAAACTATTAAGAGACGCGTTGGGGAAATCCTCAAATACTTTTGGAAAAGTGACTCTTTTTATGGTTATGCTGTGAAAGTCAAACATGAACTGTTACGATGTCAGAAAAATTATAACCCCTCCCCTAAAAATCCACCTGACTCATCATTTATTCTAAGACTAATGCACTGGTGGAATAAAATTTATTTTCAAAATTTTAGTTTCTTTTTTTTCCCCCCAAGATAAAATCCTAAATAAAATTTCCCCCCATGTTTACTATAATATTCTGGTCTCCAGTCAAATAGATGCATTTTATTCCCAGACTATGAGGCCCTCCTCGGCTCCCCGACTTTCAGACTCACCACAGTTTACAACATATGCTTGTTTGTCTTCTCCATTAGTGTCACCTCCTGAGAGCAAGGATCATGACTGTGTACTGACTATTTAATCGCTAATGTGCGCCTGGCACATGTCAGATGCTCAATAAATCAGAACTTCTCTCGACAGATGTAACTCATCTCCATAGTTTCTACTAAGGCCACTGCACTAGAGCTACAGAGTTACCAATCAACCAACTCTTGCTGGGAGACGGGGCTCCAAATTTAGGAGGTAGCATTTTGGTTAGGAAAATAATCCAGAACTAAAAACGATCCCTGCCAATGGACTGCTGGAGTCTGTGACAAATAATTAGAATGGAATGAGGAAACATTTAAGTAGGTTAAGCAGTGCCCACAAACTAAAGGTTTCTTGACACTTGCCCATCCCTCCAACACAAGTAAACCCCACCACCTGCTTTTTTTGTTCCTATTATAAGTGCTATGGGAATGTCATGAAACCAGGATGATTATTTTAGTTTGGCAACCTAAAGCACAGGTGAACCTTCAAAACTGCTAAGAATCCTCGAATCTGTCAGTGCATCAGGCCCCATGTTCCCCACAAGGTCAGCTCCAACGTTTTCCCATCTCTAAGCCATCCATCCCGCCCTTCAGAAGATACTCTTCTCAAGCTTACTGAAAAGAAAGGCAAAACCATGAGCTTTCCTCTCTTTCACTCCACTTCTCATGTCTTTTCATGGAAAGTAGGAAAGACCCTAGATCCCAGCCACACCGCCTCCTACAAAACAGATTTCCCCCATCATACTCAGCAATAAGCATTCCCACTTTTAAGCATAACAAACCCACCTATGTGTGTGCATTGGTCTACAGTTCTCAAACTATAGCCTTAGCACCAAGGTAGACACACTTCTCTATGGGAAAAGCACACATCCTCCTGAGCTGACCACATTAAGCTTCAATGAACGTTCCGTGGAATTAAAAATTGAGGTGACGTTTATAGTCCAAACATCACACATTTCCAGATCATTCGTTTTTCAAATGTTGCAATCAATCCTTTACCTACATGTCCTCCACATTTATTAAGACCCAACGAATATATGCCTGGCACTCTGCAAGGTGCACAGGGAATGAGCCCCAGGTCCCAGCATCTGGGGAACTCACAGTTTTAATATGGGGGAAGCAGACATATTGGCAGATAATGTCAGCAGCACTGGGTCAGTGCTATGACAGAGCTTCATAAAGAGAACATAGGAGAGGTTCTGGGAAGTCTTCTCACAGGAAGTAACACTTTGCTGACCAACTTTACACAGATTGCAAAGGCAGGAGACCCATCTGGGTTTGAGTATCAGATCTGTCACTTACTAGCTGTGGCCCAAGCCATGTTTCTCCTCTCCTGTGTGTGAAGTGGAGATACAATATCCACCCTCCCATGGCTGTTACGAGGGTGAACCATATGTGAATGCCCCACCACTGTGCATGGAACAGAGTAAGTACTGCTTTCCCCTGATAAAATTGTATTCTTATTGCTAATAAGATCAGAAGTCACAGGAACCCAAATAAGAGAAAAAACAACTCTCTTTGGGAGAACAGAGCCTATCTCATGCAACCTGAGCATTCAGCTTTGCTCACAGCTGTTTAGCTCAATTTGTAAATCTATTATGGTATCCAGTTAGGCTCAAGAATCTCTGATTTATGTCCATAATTAACATCCCATTGTGATAACTATTATATCTATGCAGGAAAATATATTGTATGTAGTGAATGAGTAGAAATATTAATTTGCACTAGGAAAAAAACACACAAAAAGCTCCCATAAAACATCTGTGCTTATATAAATCTACCCAAACAAACAGTTGGACTTGATTTTGGAAACAAGGCTCTTTCTCTCTTGATGAGTATTCAATAATTGTTGCTTTTAGAGAGTGGGTTTGTCGTCTTCTTTTCTGTGACAGTATTACGGTGATTGAGGGAGATTGCTCAGGAGGAGAGCACAGAGGCACTTTCCTGTTATCACTGGTGAAGTGTTGGTAACAGAAGATCTTTGGATAATGACACCTGCACTGACAATTGAGCGTAATTCTCAGATATTTTCCATTGAGCCCAGAGATGGGGAGCACCTAGGCCTTTCCTCATTTCCCGAAGAGAGTTCATGGTGCTGCCCTCTCCTGAATTCACACACGTGCAAGTTTATTTACTTTTTGCCATTCAGAGAATCTTATTTTATGGTTTAAATTACTACTGTAATATAATGTAATGGGTTAGTGAGGTTCTAACCAAGGCCCACCTTATGGAAGCTCTCATAGACTGAAAGAGAAATACATTGTCACTACTGGGAAAAACACACACACAACAAAGGGAAGAAATGGCTACACAAGAAGTCCTGCCCTACTTTCAGTAGTAAACAACCAAATTAATTATCCCACTGAGACACCATTTGGTATTATTCTCATTTTAGAGCGAGGAAATTGGAGCTAACAGGAAGGGGGGACACATTATCAAGTGTTAGGTGCTTTGAGATTAGGTGCAGGTAAAGAAAGGAAGGCGAGACAGGCACACAGAGAGAAAGGAGCTGGTTAAATAAGATTAATGTTTTAGAAGGCAAAGAGTTTGGGGCCAAAAGGAAACTCATCTAACACCTACCCCAAGTCATCTTTACAACAACTCTATAAGATGAATTATCATCCCATTTTACAGATGAAAAAACTGAGTCTCAGAGAAGTGAAGTGACAGGCCTAGGACAACACAGCTGCTAAAAGCAGAGCAAGACTCAAAATACCTCCAGTCCTACTCGCTTCACATGACACAGTATTAATTGTGCAACATTATCAAACAGAATGCTCAACCCTGAGATTTGGATTTGCGGTCCTCACTGTACTGCCTGATCGCCTGACCGAGTGAAAGCTTGCCTCCCAAAGCCCCTCAGCTCTAAGTGTTCTGAGTGGTCCAACTTTGGCTGCTTCCCAACAATTCAGTGTGTTTTCTTACTTTGCCAACTCCAGGGACACTGGTCATGTGTCAGTTCTTTATTGCTTTAGGAATTAGTGTATGCATTATATTCAGAAACACAAATATAAATAGCTTGATTTAAAATGTTTTAATCAAACATGGCAAAGGAGAGACTTTAAGTTTCCAGTGCTCCCCGTTAAGACCCATTGCCTCTGCTACCTTAGATGTGTGTTTCTAAGATCTTATCTAGAAAAACCATGTGGCCTGTGTCATAGATTCTTAAACAGACTGTGTTGCCTTTTTTAATTTAAAGTATAAGCTTTAAATGTATGCTTATGGTGACAATTAAGGAAATGCTAGATTAGACAGGGCATCAGTTTTCCAGGAATAGCACTCATTTAAGTTCATTTCCACCCCAGATCTCTGCCTGAATGTTGTATCATTCAATCGCAAATCTCTCTATAAAAGTGTCTGGCTGTCTCTTAAACCCATTTACGCTCTATGCTTCAATGCCTTTCCTTGGCAACTTTTTCCATATGCTTAACTTCTTTCAGGGAAGCAGTTCTGTCTCAATTCACAGAACAGCACACCAATCAACGCAGGCAGGCAGGTACAGAAAGGAAGAAGGAGAGACAGGCACACAGAGAAAGTAGGATATGAATGTAGCTGGTCCAATAAAAGTAATGTTTTAGAAGGTAAAGAGTTTTAGGCCTAAAGAAAACTAACCTAACACCTACCCCCAAGCAATCAGAGAGCCCTGAACTTGAATTTATAACCCAAACACTCTGTACCATATGCAACTTGAGACACACAACTGGTAGCACTACTGGGGATTTATGACTTATGACTTGTTCAAATTTAATTTGTAACCAAACACTTCCCCTTCCTCTTAGCTACCTTAGAACTCTTGATTAACTCTTGTTTTCACAGGTCAGAGGTTAAATAAAGGAAGGGAAGCATTCTGGGGTGAGACTGCCCAGAGCACCACATCCAAGAGTGACCTGTGCAGGGAACATTAAAATAAGTGATAAGACTGGAGATTGTTTGAGACAGCTGATGTTCAAAGACTCCTTTGGGTGCGAAGCAGGACCTTGGAGAGAACTGGCAACAAAGACAGACAGGAAACTGCTCTCAAGTTACCTTTCGTGACAGAGCAACTCTCTCACCAAGAGGTTTCTCCCAAAATGTTTTTGGAAATGAAACAGGGTTTTGAGGGAAGGTCAAGCAGGAATTTTTGCAAGCCAAGCAACCCTTCTCCTTGCTTCATTCTACCACAGGCATTGTCTGCCCACCAGATTCTCCTATTCCAAAGGAAACCCCACTGCTATCTCATTTTGTGGCAGACCTGGGCCAGACTGAGGGAAGTAATTTCTTTGTACAAAATTAATCACACAGAGGCACAGCCAACCTGCTGAACAGGGTATAGATGTTCTGTCCAACTGCAAGATCCACCTAGTTCCAAGTACCTTTACTGCTGGGCTACTCCGATGCACCAAATTGATAAAATTCCTTTACTGCTGGGCTACTCCGATGCACCAAATTGATAAAATTAGTAACAGTAGAGACCACCATTTATTCTGGAACTACCAAGTACCAGGAGCCTTATATGCTTTTGCTTATTTACTCCCCATGGTAAGTGGGTACCATTACCTCCCAGGTAACAAATGAAGCAACTGAAGCACAGAAAGGGTAAGTAACTTGTCCAGAGTCACACAGCCACAAAGTAGATCAGGGTCAGATCCAGGCTGTGTGATTTACTATAGTGTAGGCACTTTTCTGAAACAAAGTCTGTCTCAGGGAATGATTTCAGTAAAGTGCACATCAGACTGCACACACACTTCACATTTCATTACGTGTTTTCAAATTGTCAGAGTGGGACAGTCATTAAGCTCATTTTATAGAAAGCACGCATTCACTACTAATTTATTCTTTCACTCATTCATTGCCTAATATAAGCCAGGCATTGGGTAGAGAGTTGAAAAAGGTGTAACTTCCACAAAGGTAGGTCCCTGGTTCAGATTTGTATGTGAAACCGTTACATCATTAGGGATGATCTGATAGAGGCAACGAGAACAAAACTTGGACAACGTGGGATGTAATGGCGGAGCCCCCCAAAAGGAGGTAGGGTGCGCATTCCCTCTGGACCATAACCACATAACACACCCACAGCATGAGACAGGAGGCTGCCTAAACTGAGCCCTTCAGGAGGACATAGGAACCCAATCCCAAGGAAGCTGAGGAGCTGGGACTCCGGTACAAATTTGGAAGATAAGATGCCATTAGTCATTCTCCATTGTTACTGTGATTAAAAAGCAAAAAACCCTAACCCTCAGCCACTCCTCTATTTTAAATAATCTTGGTGCTTACGCCTTATTGCATGATTATAAGCCAAGAAAAGCAGTTTGTAATGTCACAAAAGCTAAAATTGGTATTATTAAAATCCCTCAAAATACGGTATCTTAGAAGAAGGCAACGTGTTGGGTTACAAATTAAATATGAACAAGTCATAAGTCGTACATCCCCAGTCCTGCTACCAGTAGTGTGTCTCCCTCAAAAGAACCCTAAAACTGAAACTTTAGAGGAGGCTCAATCAGCAAACCTCCTACAGAAATAGGTTTCTCTGATACATATTCTTTTTTTTTTTAACCCTCACCTGAGGATTTGTTTTTTTATTGATTTGAGAGAGAAAGGAAGGTAGGTGGGGGGGAGGGAGAGGGAGGGAGAAGGAGGGAGGGGGAAGGAAGGAGAGAGAGGGAGAGAGAGAAACATTAATGTGAGAGAGAAACATCAATCAGTTGCCACTCACACACGTTCCGACCTGGGATTGAACACGCAACCCAGATATATGCCCTGACCGGAAATCGAACCCACCACCTTCTGGGTATACAGGATGATGCTCTAACCAACTGAGCCACACCAGCCAGGGCTAATACACAGTCTTAAAACTCACATAGTATGAAAGAGAACGGGAAATCAATCTTTCAATGAGTAGCTACTAAAGGCAGACTATTCAAATGAAGGTCAGAAAAATGTATGCATGAATTGTTTTTACCATATCATCACCAGCATTAAATGTTGTAACTCAAAATTTTTGGTAATAGATTTTAAATGGTAGTTCTTTATTATGTATAATAACAAAACATATATACATACCTAAACCATGTGCTAAGAGAATGGTTAAATAAATTATGTAATAAAAATATATAAATCCAAGGAATAGAAAGTTATATTCTAGAATATTTTTCATGATATACTAAAATGCTCATGAAATAATATAGATGGAAAAGAAGCAGTACACATAATAACTATGTACCACACACAATCATATACACTCATAGACTAAAAGATGAAAAATTAATTGTGGTTATTTCCAGGTTATGGGATTGTAGATAATCTTTGTTTCCTTGTACTTTCTTTTCTACATTTTCTTTAAATATGTTTTTATTGATTTTTAGAGAGAGAGGAAGGGAGAGAGGGAGAAAGAGAGAGAGAAAAATATTGTTGTGAGGGAGAAATGCCCATTAGCTACCTCCTGTAAGCACCCCAACTGGGGACTGAATCCGAAACCTGGGCATGTGCCCTGACCGGGAATCGAAATGGTGACCTTTTGGTGCTCGGGACAAAGCTCAAACAACTGAGCATACTGGCCAGGGCTCTTTTCTACATTTTCTATGGCTTATACATTGAGCATGCAACTGCTTTAATATTTTTTTTAAAAAGTTGTTTTGTCCTTTAAGTAGTTATTCATAATTGCAAATACTTGGAAGCAAGCTAAATGTACAATTATAGTTCACAATAAATTATGAAATCTTAAAATAGAATATTATATATTCATTAAAATCAGACTATAGAAAAATATTTTAACAGAAAAATATTTACAATATAAAAGCAGGCTCTATACTATGTACAAATCATTTTTCATTTCCATGTTTGTGTTTTCCTATATTCTCTAGACTTTCTACAATAAACACGTATTACTTTTATTAACTTTTAAATGAAAATACCACCACACTTGCTTTTTAAAAATAATTTTTTTCTTTATTGATTTTAGAGAGAGAGAGGAAGGGGGGGAGAGAGAGAGAGAGAGAGAGAGAGAGAGAGAGATATCGATGAGAGAGAACATGGATTGGCCACCTCCTACATGCCCCCCACTGGGGATCGGGCCCAAAACCTGGGTATCTGCCCTGACCGGGAATCAAACTGGCGACCTAATGGTACATGGGTCGACACTCAACCACTGAGCCACAATGGCTGGGCTCTCCCCACTTCCGTTTAAAAAAAACAAAAAACAAACAGCCCCATGTGTGATTCCCCCGCTGCCTACCAACTTCCAAGTCATCCTGCTTGTGGTAGGGAGGCGGGATGATCAGGGAAAGAAGCAAAGGCCTACCTTTTTGTGTCTTTAAGTATGCTTAATAACTGTGATGACCCAGTTCCCAAATAGGCCGTCTAGATGAAACAGAAGTTTGTACTCTAACAAACTGGTCACATGGAGCCTCATGCTCTTCCCACTGCACCATGCTTTCATGGATCTCAGTTTCAGGGCAACGGTGTTTGGCTAATAAGGTTTTCAATGACCTTCGTTAATGTGGGAGCAGTCAGCCTCAATAAACCCTGGTGGGCCTCAGAAAGCAGGACTTAGTCACTTATCCAAGGACACTCTAAGTTGAGAAGGAAAAGAAAAAGGGTCAGAATCTATTTTTCCCCGTTAGATTTTGAGGCCAAATCTACAAGACTGGATCCTCATATAAACATTTAGTAAGCATCAGTACACGCCAGCCCTGTGCTACAGAACCAGGATAAATAAATGAACAAGACACAGTGCTGTTTTCCTCAAGGAACCCGAGTCTCCTGGGGAAGACACACATGTAAACGGGTAATCACAGTGCACTCGATGATGCTGTGCGACAGCTGGGCACCAAGAGCTGAGGGAACATCGCGGAAAGGCATAGCAACAGTCTGGGTTATCAGCTAAATGAGGAAGAGAAGTCAGATGAAAGAAACGTGTGTTTCCATCTGGAGGGAACAAAATATTACAGCGAACTACAAATGAAAATGACTTGGGGTGGCTGGATCACATCTAAGGGTGGGGCAGGGTATTTCTCTGTGTGCTTCTTTTTCTGGTGGGGGGGGGCATACGAGTTCTTCATAGTAGAAGATGTGACTAGACAAATCCCAAAAGACCAGCTTGTGAGGAGTTTTATGTGCAAGATTAGAGTTTAGCTCTTTTCCTGAAAGCTGAAAAGGGTTTTAAGCAAGGAGAACTTTGATCAGATTTATCTTTTTAGCAGATCATTTTAACAACAGAGTGGAAGATGACTGAAAGGGGAAGTTTGGAAACACATGAACTCAAAGATTTTAAAACCCATGTACAGTCGTCCCTCGCCACTTCGCGCTTCGACTTTCGCGGCTTCACTCTATCGTGGTTTTTTCAAATACTATACTATATACTATATACTATATACTATATACTATATACTATATACTATATACTATATACTATATACTATATACTATATACTACACTACACTACACTATACTATACTTGAAAAAACCGCGATAGAGGGAAGCCGCGAAAGTCGAAGCGCGAAGTGGCGAGGGACAACTCTGTATAAATAAAGAATCCTACTTCACAGACATTCATTTATCGCGGTAGAGTCTGGAACTGATTAACCGCGATAAACGAGGGCCGAGTGTAGCTGGCATAAGTCCTCAAGAAGAAGGAGGTTCCAAAAGCGATGGCTTCTGCCAGGGCTCTTGTAATTATTGAGTACAATTAAAAAGAGGGTATGGATCTAGAAGGCAAAGGCTGGCCTGAAGAGTGAGCCTTCCTCAGAAGCAGCAGCCATATGACACGGTGGGAGAGGAGGTGGAACTGGACAGCCTGGAAGGCAGGTGTGGGTCCCCCACTTACTAGAGGGTGCCCCATAAGCTGTTACACTTCATCTCCCCAAGTTGGGCTTTCCTCTGCAAAAGGGCAATACTTCTTATTTACCTAACAAGGCTTTGGTAAGGAACAAATTAAGCAACTTAATACAAATAACTTAATAATTTAATGCAAATAATACAAAGTGCCCATCACAGTTCACAGAACATACTAGGCACTCAAAAATAGGTAGCTTCTGTTGTGATTGCTAGGTAGGAGATGCCAACTTGCTGTCTCAGTAGAAAGAGTAGTTCAAATTTTGGATTATTCTAAATGCCTTTAAAATGTGGAATGCCAGAAGCATATGTATATTCTTTACAATTACTCTTAAGATTGTATCTGTCACAAAAGAGTGGGCTAGGATCAGTAAGATTTTATTAATATTTATCCACTTGACACAAGATTTCATTTCAAAGAATAAAAGCAAAGGAAAAAATGATGGGGATAATAAACATGTCACCAGTATTTTTTCAATTATTCCTCAATGAATGACTCTTTTCAAGCTAACACAGCAAATAATTCCTTGTGCTTTCCTGGCTGAACGAATATCATATATTGTTCTTAACTAATTAAATGAGACTTAACCCTAGAAGATTCAGTGTGCTGTAGTGATATAAAAGACAGCAATAGTAATGAGACTCTAAGAGCTCTCATTAAACAAACATATGGATGTTAACATTTTTACCTTTCACAAAAATTTGAACTTAACTTTTATGGGTCTAAAATAGAGCAGCTTTAGTTAATTTAAAGACAAGTTCTGCACATTGAGACATTCATGGGATGGGAATAAAAATACCTAGTACCTCAGCTATGGCAGTCATCAGACCAAGCAGTTCGAGGGCATTATCTCTGCTCCTCACCTCACCAATTGAGATGGGTATCTTCAGCTATAAATAACAGATGAAGAAATGGAGGCTCAAAGCCGTGCAGAGACCTGTTGAAGATCACAAGCTAATAACATGGAAGTAAGGATTTGAAGAAAGGTCTTCTGGGGTTGCTTTTTGTTTGTTTGTTTTAAATATGTTTTTATTGACTTTTTTAGAGAGAGAGGAAAGGAGAAATAGAAACATCAATGTGAGAGAGAAACATCGACTGGCTGCCTCCTGCATGCCCCCCACTGGGGATCGAACTGGCAACCCAGGCATGTGCCCTGACCCGGAATCGAACTGGCACCTCTCAGTCCATGGGACCATGCTCCATCCACTGAGCCACACCGGCTGCGCAGGACTTCTGGTTTTAAAGCTCATGATCCTTTTTCTTTTTTTATAAATCACCTTTGAATTGTAGTTTACATACAATAAAACCTACCCATTCTATGTGTGCAGTTAGAGGAGTTCTGATAATTATATACAGCTGTGTAACCACCACAATCAATATACACATTTCCAGGACCCCCAAAACGCTCCCTTGTGCCCCATCCAATCTCCCTCACCCCTCACAGGGTGTCTATTAATGTATATCATAGCTCTTACCACACTATTCCAAGATCATCTGCTTACCACCTGTCTTCCCCCTATCTACCTTTTTAAAATTCATCTCTTTTTAACATCAATTAAAGTGCACTCTTTTGTGCATACAGTTCTATGAGTTTTGACAAACGTATACAGGAGTGTAACTGCCACAGAACACTTGTGTCACCTACCACCCAATTGCTTATGCTGCTCCTCTGTAATCAACCCCTCCCCCATTCCCAGGACCTGATCTGTTTCCTATTCCTATAATTTTGCCTTTTATAGAATGTCATATAAATAAAATAATACAGTATGTAGCCTTTTGAGTCTGGCTTCTATCATGATCTTTTAAGCCACACTATATAGTTTTGCCTTTTCCCCACTGCTGGCCAATGAAGGACAAGTTTAATAGCAATATATTCCTGTGGGCATTCCCGTGTATCATAACTCCATGGTGCTGGCTGTCGCTCGATCCGAAGTGAGGGGATATTATAGGAATACCTTCAGCACACCTAATGCATTAAAACGGTATATCATTCACAAACTTCACTTGCTATACTATTTAATTACTTGAGATACCTCACATGTGAATGAAATAAACCAGTTTGTCTACAATAGGGTTGTAATGTATCATACCTCTGTATTATACCATGCTTTCTCCCAGCTAAAAAACCATACCCAGCCCAGAGGTCTGACCGGGATACTATGGGTGGTAGTAAAAGGGTTTGTTCTATGAACAGAAAAAGCAGAAGCCAAGTTCTCTGCTACCCGGCCCCGCCAGGTGAGGCAAAGGAGGTGTAAGAGCAGCCAGTTGCTCTAAACTATTCAGTGCTCTTGTTTTGTAGCAGAAGGAAACAGAAGTCCAGAGAATGGGAGGGACTTATCCAGAGCCACACACTTGCAGAGCCAAAAGGACACTCCAACAAACCTAGAAGTAGATATCTCTGTCGCTACTGAATGGCTTACCAATCCCCCAATATTACTCTCTCCTTTCTGCTGTACCTACCACCAAGCTATGTGCAAAAGAACATGGTTTCTCTTGTCTGAGAGAATACATAGCAGAGCAGCTGCTATCTTTAATATCTAGAATTGTCCTGAAACATCAAAATTTCAATTGGATTCCATAGGAAATTCCCATAATACCTTACTAACCAGGACTTGCAATGATGTCAGTTTAGTTCCAAACCCGACGATCTTTCTGCCTACTGTATATTTTGAGATCTACTCTGACACCCATTTGGCTTGGTAGTCCATGGCTCACTTGGTCACTAAACATTTGTTAACTGGGAGGCCCTTTGCTGGGTCCTGGGACTAACAAGTGAATCAGACACAGTCTCTAGTTTTAAGGAGCTCAGTGTCCAGAGGGGAAAAGACGCATAAATCAACAAGTGTAATTACTGAGATGAGTGCTGTGAGAGAAGTATGAACAGGCACCAATTATCTCTCTCACATGAGTGTGCGCACACACACGTGGCAGGCAACCAACCCCATCACTTGGACAGAATTTCTTTAAGCCCTAACAAGGGTTGTTAATAATTCTAAAATTAAATAGAAACGGTCATGTTAAAGACCCTTTATTTTACAGAAGGACAGTTGAATAAGGCTACTGGAGCCCTGAAACCATTAGTGATCCCCAAAAAGGGCTACTTGATTTTTATGCACAATTTTATTCTTCTTCCTTTTTCTGTGAATACAGAAAACTGGCACCTTTGTCTGGGTCCAGAATGTAAAATCAGAAAATAAAATGGCAAGTCTTACAACTGTGAACTTCAATCAGCTCATTACAAACCAAAGAGACATATTTGAATGCATGTTGCTACATTCATTTACCTACTCTGCCAAGCCATTCAATTACATGATTTCAGATTTTGTATAAAAAAATACAGCCATGTTTCTTTCAAAAGCTGGTATTTGGAGAAAAGTGATTAGAACAGCATGCTATGATACGTTAATACAGTGGTTTCATTTAATGGACAATGGCAGTTTCTGAAATACTCCCTGTACTTTAAATTATTGCACTTAGAATTCAAGACTAAAACGTGTCTCAACTTTTTTTCATTACTGCTGTACAATACACTCCACTTCCACTGTGAATACAAACAAAACACATTATCAAAAGAGTTTTATTAGCATTAGTAGTAATCTCAACACAAGTCACTTTTAAAGGTGGGGGTTGGTACAGTGGGTTGTTCAAATCGTGTGAACACTGAGAAGGATAAAGCATCAAATCTGAGGAAAGAGTGAGAAACAGAGAGAAAAAGCTAAATAATCCTAAACCCAGGAGAATAATCCTAAACCCAAATTTAACATCCTCTTGGACAGACAGGGCACAAAAGAGGAGATGAAGTTTATTCTAACCAGAAGCAGCTGTTGCTGTTTGAATTAGGAAGCATTCCTAATGAATTAGCAGTTCTTACAATAAATACACTCCCCTTTGAAATGTGAGGATTCTGCTATGAGGATTTCTTTTAATATATTTTTTACATGAACTCATTAGATAGAGAAGAGGCAGGGATTGAGCATATTCCTTTCTAAATTATGATGACTATCTTATCCACACATCCAATCAAGGTTAGTTAGGCGGGGCATAGGAAAATAAGAAATAAAAAATGCAAAGCTAAAAAGGGTTCTTCTCATCAGGACCTCTGTGGCTCACTCCAAACAAACTTTGTAAGATGGTATGTAACAGCCACATCTCAGCAAATACCTGACACTACACTAACTTAACTAGTGCTGGTTAAGTTTAAAATGGAAAGCAGAGCTATACAAACAATGAAAGAAGCATGCTTTTTGCATTAAGAGGAATCCTTAAATTCCAACATGGTGAAGAACTGCTTACAGAGTATATATATCCTGTTCCCCAGATATCCTTCTTGCCTTTTAAAGAAGAGAAAAAGGAAAAAAGTATGCATATTAATAAATACGCACACGTGCATATTTATTACATCTCCACAAAGGTTCCATATTCTTCTTTTCTTGCATTTAAAAACAAGCATTTTTAACAGACGTTTGTTACTCTAAGCAAAAATCACCATGTCCCTATCAATACAGACAAAAATTTAAAGGCAATTCTTCCCATCAGTGGAAGAGAGCACAATGAATGGGCATTATTCTGCATACTATCTCCAACTTTCAATCTATTACTTTCCCCCCACCCTCCTCCTCTTCTATGATGGGTTTCCAGGATTCTTGAGCCTCGAAACCCCAGAGGGAGTTATGGAGTGACATCAGGTGTCACAGAAAGACTATTAGAGCTGCCTCATCTTCCTTCCCCTAACACCAATGGCACTTGAGCTTTAAACTTGCAAATGAAAATGAAAGGATACTCCAAATGTAAACACAATCTTTAGGCTGCTTAAAAACAACCTTTTTCACAAACTTAGACATGACCTCCTATCTCATTTAGGTTACTTATGCCCTCAACAATAGGTTGAGAGAACACAAAGAATAGGTAGACCTGCAGGTGACAGAAGTCAAGGACCAAGAAGATTTAACAGTATCGTTACCATATCATACAGAAGAGGAAGAACAGAGTAACTCCTTAAAGGAAACAAGACTTGGGTCATGAATGGGTGGGAGGAGGGTGGAAAAGAGACAGTCCAGAGAACATGAAATGAGATCCCTTTGCTTAAAGATCAGTATGTTTTTGTTCTACATTCTGAGTAATTAGGAAAGTGGGGCTCAAAAGGATCGGGAAATGTGTCTGAGATCACTTGATAAATGTTAGAGCTATATTTGAACCCAAGTCTCTCTGGCTCCAAAGCCACTATACCATATTGCCTCCCTAGTGACTTCCAAATCACAGATAAGATTCTGCTCACTGGGCATTACTATCTCTTTAGGACATCTCCCTTGGCCATAAAGCTCTACAACTTAGTATTCTCTCCAATGAAGAAAACTAGGCAGAGAAGGGTTAAATGACTTGACTCACATTAAATAATCCAATTTTAAAAGTGGGATTCAATAACTAAAATTATTCTCCTTTGTTTTCCAAAATGAGTACCCACTGAATAGTTAGCTCCACACAGTTCCCTGAGACTCATTCCCTTGCAGATTTGCATTCCTATAGAAATGCCTGCCCTGGCCCATTGCTTATTTGATCCAGGCCTTCCATCAACCAAAAGGACAGTTCTGCAGTTTGTGCATTGCTCTGCCCTGCTCACTATATTGGACAACTTTTTTTTGCTTTGAAAATATTTCATTAGATGAGAATGGATAACATATATGAAGGACTGGCACAGAAAAAGAAATTCAGATGTCTGAAACTTAGACAATGATTTATATACAAACATATCCACCTCAGGGCTTATGATAGAAAAAAAAAACTGTAAAGAGCCTAAAAACTGGCAGTACATTTTTTCTCAGGGACTGGAATAAAGACATTTGATTATAAACCCAAGGTTCACACATTAGAGGTAGGTAAGTTACTTAACCCTTGGCTTCCTTTCCTTTAAAATTGAGCTAAATATCTCAAAGAGTTGCCATAAGGATTCAATAGTATAATTCATATAACATGCCCAGCAGTTTCCAGGTGGAAAGTAACCAATAAATGGCAGCTACTGTTACTGTTACTATTCATTCAAACAGTAAAGAATCATTAAGTAAATTTTAGAACACCTTCACCATTTAGCATTATGTGACCATTAAAATGTTCTTCAAAGAGAAAATGTTATAAAAACACATAAAAAGAATATAGATTAAGTAAAAAAGGTATCTGATCTCAAATATATAAATTTAAAAATAGTGCATTATATTACATATATTATTAGAAATAGACTAAAAGGAAATACACTGCAATTTCTGTTTTAAGATGGTGGAAATAAAGAAATTTTCTTCTGTATTAAAAAAAATACATTCATTCAGCCCTGGCCGGTTTGGCTCAGCGGTTGGAGCTCAGCCTGCGGACCAGAGAGTCTCAGGTTCGGTTCCCGCTAGGGGCATATACCAAAAAAAAAAAAAAAAAAAAATACATTCATTCAAAAGTCACTTTTATTTTTTCCGCCTGACCATTCTTCCCCCACCCCTTTTGAATGACCCTGGCACCCTGGTCAAAAACTCAATTGATCCTCTATTCTGCTCCACTGATCTAAATGTCTATCCTTGTGCCAGTACCACAGTGTTTTCATTGCTGTACCTTTACAATAAGACTTGAAATCTGGTAATGTTGGTCCTCCAACTTTATTCTTCTTTTTCAAACATATTTTGGCTAAGTCTTTTGCCAAATAAATTTCCATACAAATTTTAGAATCAGCTTAACAAATTCTAGAAAAAAAGCCTAGTTGTGTTGCATTGACTATAAAGATCAATTTGGAGAGAACTGACATCTGTATCAGTAATGGTCCTCCAGAGAAACAGAATCAATAGGGACACGGACACACACACACACACACACACACACACACACACACACACACAGATTTATTTTAAGGAACTGACTCAAGCAAGTCCAAAAACTGCAGGGTACGTCAGCAGGCTGGAAACTCAGACAGGATTTCTATAATCCCTTTTTGTTTAATTTATTTTTATTGTTGACAATATTATAGATGTCTCCCATTTCTCCCCCTTTGCCCCCCTCCACATGGCCCCCATTCCACCCCAGGCCTTCACCACACTATTGCCTGTGTCCATGGGCTATGCATATATGCATATATGTTCTTTGGTTAACCTCTTCCTGCCTCCCCATCCCTGCTTCCCTCTGAGATCTGTCAATCTGTTCCATGCATCCATGTCTCAGGTTCCATTTTGTTCATCAGTTTATTTTGTTTGTTAGATTCTACATATAAGAAGATCATGTGATATCTGTCTTTCTGTGACTAGCTTATTTCACTTAGCATGATAATCTCCAGGTCTATTCATGCTGTTGAGAACCTGCTTTTTTATAGCCACATAGTATTCCACTGTGTAAATGTAGCACAACTTCTTTATACACTCATCTACTGAGAGGCACTTGGGATGTTTCCAGATCTTAGCTATTGTAAATAATGCTGCTATGAACATAGGTGTGCAAATATTCTTTCTGATTGGCATTTTAAGATTCTTAGGATATATTCCCAGAAGTGGGATCACTGGGTCAAATGGCACTTACATTTTTAGTTTCTTGAGGAACCTCCATACTGTTTTCCACAGTGGCTACACCAGTCTGCATTCCCACCAGCAGTGCACTAGGGTTCCCTTTTCCCCACATTATCATCAGCACTTCTTGTTTGTTGATTTATTGATGGTAGCCATTCTGACAGATGTGAGGTGATAACTCGTTGTTTTTTTTAATCCTCACCCGAGGATCTTTTTCCATTTATCTTCAGATAGAGTAAGAAGGAGGGAGGAGGACGGAGAGACACACACACATACACACATTGAAATGAGAGAGACACATCGCCAGTTGCCTCCCGCACGACCCTGACCAGGGCCAGGGACTAAACCACAACCGAGGTATGTGCCCTTGACCAGAATCGAACCTGTGACTCTTTGGTCCGTGGGTCGACACTCTAACCACTGAGCAAAACCGGCCAGGGCCCTCATTGTTGTTTTAACTTGCATCTCTCTGGTGATTAGTGACATTAAACATCTCTGGGAGCCCTGGCCGGTTTGGCTCAGTGGTTAGAGCGTCGGCCTGCGGTCCAGAGAGACCCGGGTTCGGTTCCCGCTAGGGGCATGTACCTCGGTTGCAGTTTGTCCCAGGCCCTGGTTGGTCGTGCGGGTGGCGGCCACTCGGTGTGTCCCTTTCACGTCGATGTTTCTCTCTGACTCTCTCTCTTTCTCTCTCTCCCTCCCACTCTATCTGAACAAAAAATGAAAAAATGTCCTCGGATGAGGATAAAAATAATAATAATAATAATAATAATAATAATAATAATAATAATAATAATAAAAACATCTCTGGGAAAGCTCAATTTCTACTCTTAGGGCCATTAACTGATTGGATGAGGCCTACCCACTTTATGGAGGGTTATCTCCTTTAAGGTCAACTGATCATAAATGTTCATCACAGCACCATTTAGACAAGTGTTTAACCAAACAACTGGCATAACAGCCTAGCCTTGACACATAATATTAACCATCACAATATGGTGACAACACTGAAGGTTTAAATCCATGAGCATGGTTTATCTCTTCATTGATTTAGATCTTCTTTTAAGATATCAGAAAATTTTATACTTTTTAGTGTCCAAATAATACAAATTTTGTTCAATACTTTGAAGTTATTATAAAAGCATTATTTTATTAATTTAAACTTATAATTTGAATCCCAATTACCTTACCAAATATTCATATACAAAATTAATATAAATGGATCAATGACCTAAATATAAGAGATAAATCTATAAGATGTCTAGAATATGAAAAAAATCTTTGTGCTCTTGACACAAAAAACATGGACCATAAAAGAATAAATTTATAAACTAGATTTTGAAATAAAAACATGATATGTGAAAGATGCCATTAAGAAAACACAAGCCACAGACTGGGAGAAAATGGTTGATAAATTTGAACAGACACTTCACCAAAGAAGATATACAATATTTTTCTAGTAAATGAATACATAAAAAGACTTTCAACGTTATCAGTTACCAGGAAAATGCAAATTAAAATCACAATGAGATACCACCATAATTTAATTGAATGACTAAAATGAAAAAGACTGACAATAAGACCAGTTAGTGAGGAACAGGTGCAACTGGAACTCTCATACATTGTTGAAGACAATTTTGCAGTTTCCTATAAAGTTATCATACCATAAGACCCAGAAAGCATATGTTCATATAAAAACTTAAACGTGAATGTTCATATCACTTTTATTTACAGTAACCAAAACCTGGAAACAACCCAAATGTCCATCAGTAAGTGAATAAACTAGGATACATCCACATAACAAAACACCACTCAGCAATAAAAAGGAACAAACTACTCCTATATGTAGCAACATGGATAAATTTCAAAGTGTTATGCTGAACAAAAGAAGCTAGACATAAAGATGTACATATGTATATCTTCACTTATATGAAATCGTAGGAAAGATAAAGCTAAACTATATTGAAGGGGAAAAAAATTCATGGTTGCCTGGGACCAGGATTGATGAGGAAGACTAAAAAGGAGAACAAGGAACTTTTGAGGGTAACAAAAATGTCGTATATCTTGACTAAGGTAGTGGTTACACATCTGTATACATTTGTCAAACCCGATAAACTGTACACTTAAATTGGTAAATTTTAGTGTGTGTGTTTACATTTCTTTAGATCTTCCATTTTGGCATATGGAAGATAACATATTTTGAAAAACTCTTCCAACTGATACAATTAAATGCTAGATTATATATTTACACACACACACACACACACACACACACACACACACACACACACAGTCTTTAGACATATTGCTATCTCACTCCAGAGAGCATAAAATGAAATGGACAGAAACACAGAAAGATAGATTAGCAACAAAGCTGGCTTTACCCTGAAGCTCTTGACCAAACTACGGACACTTTGTGTTCCCAAATGATGGAGATACAAGGCAGAAGTAAAAGGAGACAAAGCCTAGAAAACTCCTCAGGATACCATAACCTAAAGTTTAGTTGCTTGAGGGCTACATCTTTAGTGTAAGGATCAAATTTTGAATAAATTCTGCCAGCACAAAATTTTCCACTCTTAATGTTCTTGCAGGGTGGAAGCAAACATCTCCACTGACAATTTCTAACTAAAAGTATGCTCTCACATGGATTTGCAATTCAAATTTACCTCCCATAGTCTGATAAAATGTCAAACATAATTTATAGAGCCCATAATTATTAGTACCTAAGTGATAGCTAGGAGCATAACTGAAACACAGACCCACTGTAGAGGGACTTAAATTTACCCAAGGCCTTCCAAAATTCCTACAAATACAGCTTTATGGACAACTAAAATAATCAGATATGGAATATAAAAAAAAGTGTTCAATATGTTTAAAAATTAAGAAAAGGTTGAAAATGAGTAGAAAACAAAAGACTATGAACAGCCAAGCAGATTTATAAAAGAATCAAATGGAACCTTATAAAATCCAAAGATTAGACACAACTAAAGGTCGAATTAGTGAACTGAAAAATAAACCCACCCGAATAAATAAAATCAGAAATGAAAGAGTAATAAATGACACCAAAGAAATACAAAGTATTATAAGAAAATATTACAAACAACTATATGCCAACAAATTGGACAATCTGGATGAAATGAATTCCTAGAAACATACAATCTTCCAAAACTAATTCAGGAAGAATCAGAGCATCTGAATGGACAGATTACAACTAAAGAAACTGAAGCAGTTAAAAAAACAAACAAACAAACAAAAAAACTCCCAACAAACAAAAATCCTGGACTATATGGCTTCACAGGTGAATTTTACCAAACATTCAAAGAACTAACACCTAGCCTTCTCAAACTATTCCAAATAAATTCAAGAGGAGGGAAGACTCCCAAGCTCATTTTACGAGGCCAGCATTATCTTAATTCTAAAACCAGATAAAGACACTAGAAAGAAAGAAAGAAAATTATAGGCCAATATCCCTGATGAACATAGATGCTAAAACCCTCAACAAAATATTAGCAAACAAGATCTAGCAATACATTAAAAAGATCATATACCATGATCAAGTGAGATTTATTCTGGGGATGCAGCATTGGTACAATATCCACAAATCAATAAACGTTGTACACCACATAAACAAAATGAAGGATAAAATACCATATGACTATATCAATAGATGCATTAAAAGCATTTGATAAGCCCTGGCCGGTTTGGCTCAGCGGTTAGAGCATCGGCCTGTGGTCCAGAGAGACCCGGGGTTCGGTTCCCGCTAGGGGCATGTACCTCGGTTGCAGTTTGTCCCCGGCCCTGGTTGGGTCGTGCGGGTGGCAGCCACTCGATGTGTCCCTTTCACGTCAATGTTTCTCTCTCTCTCTCTCTCTTCCTCTCTCTCCCTCCCACTCTATCTGAACAAAAGGTGAAAAAATGTCCTCGGGTGAGGATTAAAAAAAATAAAAAAATAAAAGCATTTGATAAAATCCAATACCCATTTTTGATAAAAACTCCTAGCAAAGTGGGAATAGCGGGAACATATCTCAATGTAATCAAGGCCATATATGACAAACCCACAGCCAACATCATACTCAATAGGAAAAAACTAAAAGTGTTTCCCTTAAGATCAGGAACTAGACAGGGATGACCACTTTCACTATTCTTATTCAACATAGTACTGGTAGTCCTAGCCACAGCAATCAGACTAGAAGAAGAAATAAAAGAAAAAAAAACACAAAAACAACCCAGATACATTATCCATAATGTGGTCTAAATAGACAAAGAGAAGAAAAAAGAAAAAAAAAAGATAAGCAACATGAAAAAATAAAAATGTTTAATACATTCTAATCAGATTTCAGAAGGCTGCAATAAACAGAATGGGGAAGAGGCAATCATCAAAGAAATAATGGCTGAGAATATTTCCAGAATTGCAGATCTAGTAATTTCAAGCAAGACAAAGAAAAAGAAATTCATACCAGAGACAAAGCATTGTGAAACTGCAGAATTCCAAATAAGAAACAGCAAGAAAGAATAAGTGAATTAGTTAAGAGCACTTATTTGTGACAACTAAATCAAACAAATAAAAGTAAATCAGCCCTGGCTAGTTTGGCTCAGTGCTTAGAGCGTTGACCGGCGGACCAGAGAGACCCGGGTTCGGTTCCCGCTAAGGGCACGTACCTCGGTTGCAGTTTGTCCCCGGCCCTGGTTGGGGTTGTGTGGGTGGCAGCCAGTCGATGTGTCTCTCTCACATCAATGTTTCTCTCTCTCTCTTCCTCCCTCTCTCCCTCCCGCTCTATCTGAAGATAAACACAAAAATGTCCTTGAGTGAGGATTTAAAAAAAAGCAAATCAGAGTCCTGGCCTGTGTGGCTCAGGTGGTTGAGCGTTGTCTCATGCACCAAGAGGCTGCAGGTTCAATTCTTAATCACGCCCGCTTGTGCACTTGATCCCTGGTGGGGTGCATGCAGGAGACAGTCGATCAATGTTTCTCTCTCTCTCCATCTCCCTTCCTCTCTCTAACATCAATAGAAACATTTTTTTAAAAAAAAGCAAATCAGAAACACAAAAGAATTTCCTTAATCTAATAAAGAATACCTAATTAAGACCTGTCTTACTGAAGAAATGTTAAAACACTCCCTTTAAAATCAGGAACAATAAAAGAATATTCACTATCTTTATTTCTACTCAACATTCTACTGGAGATACTGGGCAGCAAAATTGGGCAAGAAATAAATGGTTAAAGAATAAAAGGGGAAAAAAGACAAAATTGTCATTTATAAATTACATGATTCTCTTTCTGAAATTCAAAAAAAGTATAAAGAATTACTAGAATTAATTAAGTAGTTGAGCAAAAGATCAATATTCAACATTAACCAAATTCAAAACAGAAGAACAGAAAACTGTAATTAATGATATTATAATTAAAGATATTTATAACTCCCCCTCCCCAACCCCCAAATAAGTTCTCAGGGTAAAAATGATCCAAAGATGTATAGGGCCATTATAGAAGAAATTAAAATTTTTTTAAATATTTAAATAAGACATAAATAAAATGACATCATTTTCAAGAATTGGGTATGAAGACATTAACATAAAGATGTCAATTCACCACAAACTTATCTATATATTCAATGAGAGTCTAAATAAAATCTCAACATGGTTTTTATGAAATTTGATACAAGTCTAACATTTACATGGAAGGGTAGAAGACTAAGAAAAGCAAGACATTTTTGAAGAAAAGAAGAAGGTGAGGAAACTTTCCCAACAGAATTTAAGATTACTTAAATTCTACAGTAATCAACACAACAAGATACTGGCACAGGGATAGACAAATTAACTAACAGAACAGAATAAAAAGCCAGAAATAGGACCTGTACATATAGGAAAATTTGATATATGACAGGTTGGCACTGCAATTCCCTAGGAGAAAGAATGAATATTTGAGACATGTTACAGGGGGCAATTTGATATCCAAATGGGAAAAAATAAATGAAATTGGATCCCAACTGTATAGCATCCATGAAAAGCAATTCCAGGTGGATTAAAGATTTAAATGTGAAAGGCAGAAATGTCAAACATCTAGAAGAAAAATAACCCTGATAACAATACTGAACAAAGACATAAAAATACATATAACCTAATATCTCTCATGAACACAGACATAAAAATTCTAAACCAAATGTTAGCCAACCAAGTCCAAGAATATATAAAAAGAATATAATACCATTATCAAGTGAGTTGATAGAACATTAAAAGTTAATCAATTATAACTTACCATTTTAAAAGAATAAAGGAGAAAACCAGAGGTTCATAGCAATAGATACAGAATAAACAACAAAATTCAATACCCATCCATGATTAAAAACACTCAGTAAACTAGGAATAGAAGGAAACTTCCTCACATTAAGGGCATCTCTTAAAAACTCTATAGCTCTTATACTTTATGGTAAAACACTGTTCTCCCTAAGACAGAACAAGACAAACACACTCTCACCACTTCTGTTCAACATTCCACATGAAAATGGAGATCCTAGATAGTGTGATAAAGAAATAAATAGAAATGGAAGGCATAAAAATCCAAAAGGAAGAAGTAAAACTATTTCTATATGCAGTATATGATTGTTTACACTTCCTAAAGAATCTATAAAGAAGTATAAGAACTAACTAATAACTGATACTAACAAGGCCACAGGATATAGGGTCAACACACAAAAATATCAATTATATACATACAGTAAACAATTGGAATATACAATGAAATAAGCGGTTCTACTCATAGCATTATAAAAAATAATAAAATACCTAGGAATAAACATAACAAAAGACAAGTAAGACATTTGAACTGAAAAGTTCCCATTTGGGGAGCTTTAGAAGAATCGGCAAAGAAGACAGAAAGAAAAGCCAGGGAGGTAGTGGGAAAACAGAAAAGTAGGGCTCCTCAGGGAACACATGACCAAATGTATCAAATATTTATTCAACAGAGTGGTTCTTCCCTCCCCTCTAAAGATGGGAGAAATAGCCACATGCGTGTACAATGATGAGATACAGTGGGATGCCAGAACAAATAGGGGGAGTTGTTGATGGAATTATATCTTGAGTAGGTGAGAGGGGATAGGATCTAGTGTACAGATGCAGGGTTTTGCTCTTGCTAGGAATCTGGAAAGTACATCGTGATAATAGGAGATAAAGCAGAATATATGGACAATCTTGAAGGTGGGTCAGAAGATGTGGCAGCAGCCTGAAAATTTCTGTTCTAATTGTTCTCTACAGTAGTGTTTGTCATAGGAAAAAAACAACGGGAAACAACCCGTGTGTGTATCAATAGGATTAGTTTAATGTCACTGGTCATGTTCTTAAGTAGGGCAGTAGAACCTCAGGTATTCATTTGATCATACATTATACATATGTTCCACTTTTCATATGCATCAAAAGACACATGTAGTAATTATGCATAAAAGTTCTACTCTGGATAGGAGACTGGAATTGAGGGGTGGTCAAAGGAGACCTATAGGTGCATTACACCTATATTAATTAAATATTTATGTATTATTTTAATTATTTACAAAGAAAATGTTACTATATTGCTTGCATAATATTTCTGGACACCTAAGTTCTCTAGGTAGATAGAATTATAGGTCATTTTCATTTTTTAGTATGTCATACATTTGTATCAGAGTCTAAATATATTCACGACTGGAAAAATTAATTTCAAATAATCATATATAAAATATTATGAGTATATGAAAAAGCACTAAAAGAATATGTCACAATTGTTGCATGCAGGTGGTAGGGTTGTATGGGCTATTTTTTTTCCCCCTTCTATTTTTCTTATAGTACCTTCAATTTGGTAGGGGAAATAGGATGAGCAATGCACATATATTAATTGCATAACTGGAAATAAAATTTTCAAAAAAAGATAAATTCCTGTCACCTTCTGTTTTTCCACCTATTTTTCTCAATACCCAAAATTGAATTTTGCTTTTAATTGGATCCTAATCTCTTAATAAATGATCGCTTGATTTCTTCACGATGTCATTGGCTTTGATACTACACTTCCAAGTACTACATACTAAATAGGTGACCCTGGGTTAAATACATGACTTGAATTTCATTTACAGTATTGAGATAACTACTCCTGCCTCAGCCCCTTTTAGCTATCGGTAGGTTGCCTACTACTCCCCTGGAATCAGCCTTCAGCCAGCTGGTCAGCATATCAAGAGCTGTCACACCACAACCTAGTAGGATTGAAAATGGTCAGGTCTGTTCTATGTCTAAAAGTGGAGATGCCAAGCATTTATACAACCCTATCAGGAGAAAGGCCTAAATGGAGTAAACAGTGTCCTGTCAGTTCAGTGGTCCCTCTCTATATGAGGTCACTTCAGTTCCAGGGACTTTTCCTTTCTAATCCTACCCCCACCCCCCCGACACACATACCCAGCTTTTCTGAGCACCAGTGCTCCAGATTCCAGGTGAGAAGGTATGTTCTTTGTTCTCATGCTTTTTGGATGGAATTCCTGCAATGATCAAGCACTGACTCTCACATTGGGAGCGACTCTGTTCTGAAGACTTCTCTGTCTCTTGAGTTTCTATGTTTGGTCAAGCACTGATTCTGCTTTGCTAACTTCTGAATCTGACTTCTGAGAGCCAATGTCAGAGCCCTTTTACTCCCCCTTCCCCAGGCACTTCCCCAAATCCCTGTTAAGTTTTCTGCAAAGGCCTGTTTTCCTCTAGCATCAAATCTTAACCGGCTCCTTGGTGCATAGCCTGCTGGTCAACCATGGCTATTGCCCACACATATACACCAACCTCTGCAGGGGCCAATTCTGGCAGAAATAATGTACCTGTATATGAACTGTATTTCTTATAGTATCAACTGAAGTTTCTCATAAAAGTTGGCCACACTCATGAAAGCTGGAGAATGTATGGCAAGTTCCACTTAGAATTTCTAAAGAACTTGAAAATCCAAGGTTTCTTCGGCCAAAAATGACCTAAAATTCACTGGAATAATGGGGAGAGGGGTATTAAAAAGGGAAAATTAACATTTGCTCAGCAGTTACTATATGCCAGACATTACATTTACCTATACAAGTTATTTAATCCTTGTAACAAATCAATGAATTAAGAATTATCACTACAGATAAACAATCTGACACTCAGCAAGATTTAACTTTCTCAAGCTGCCAGTAGTTGGTAGGACAGATGTTAAACTCAGATCTTTCTGATTTCAAAGTTAATGTTCTTTTCATCATACCATGCTGATGCCCAAATCTCCAACACATTTCAGAGCTACCAAACATTCCCAAATTCCTTACATGGCTATAGAAATAATACTCAGAGTCATATAAACATTTATTTTCCTTAATTGAAAAGCATTCAATAAAGTTATAAAAACTAAGAAAATGTAATTGCAGGGTATTATGATGCAAGAGTTTTTGTTCTGTTCTTTTTTATACCATTGACCAAATTTTGTAACAAGGCACCATATATTGAGAATTTTGAGGGCCTTGTGTTCAGTTACAAGCAACAAGCAATTAGAGTTTGAATGCCAAATTCTGAGGCTAAGTTCAACAAAAGTATCACTCTAGGGAATTCTTTCTGGTCATTCACCACCCAAGGAAAGACAGCCCAAGTGCTATACTCTTGAGTCACCTAAAGGTAGCTCATCTAAAGAAAATTCAGCATCATACAAATCTGGTTTGAGCTTTTAAGAAATTCCAATAATTTTTAAATGTTGCTAGGGAAACCTCACATCCCCTATAATTATATAACTAAAAAATACTGGAAGAGATCATTTCAATATATCTCTCCCATCTACCTTGGATGAGTAACTACATACTTGAGAATGTTTATATAAAAAGGAATAAACAAATGTACATCAACATTTATATAAAATTAATAAAGTTATGTCTTCTAACTCCACTCTTACTGTGAAATACTGCCTAAACGCAGGAATACAATTTGCATGTCTGACAGGCACAGCCACCCAACCCCCTGGCCTTTTAGGTGTTACGATGACCCATCATCATTCTGACAGTCTTCTTTATTGTACCTCAGCCACCTACTCCTTCAGTCTCCCCATGACCTTCCCATTGCCAAATCTGTTCTGCCTCTGAAATCACTAATTAAGACTCCCCAATTCTGAACCTACTTTCCTATCCTTGGTATTTGTTCATCTTACAACTCCTACCATACATATACTTAACCCCTATCACTGACAGTCTCTTCCTTCTCCCCATTTATCAGACCCTCCTTTCTTTACTCCTGACTTATCCAGCTTAGTCCTATCATATCAGGAACCTAAAAGGCCCATGTCTCTTTCCTTTCATCACATATGCATGGAAATGCCTTAATCCTGAATGAATCCAACTATTTATCTTCTCTGTGTCTGTATTTAGGTGATATGCATGGCTGATGGAAAAACTCCACACAATCATATTGAACCTCTATAAAATTCTACATTTATAAAGTCTATAGCATCAACTAAGCCTTAACACCATCCAACAGTTCTGGCCTACATGACATTTTTTTTTTTTTTTTTAGAGGGAGAGAGGGAGGAAGAGAAAGAGAGAAACATCAATATGAGAGAGACACATCGACTGGCTGGCACCCACACAACCCCAACTGGGGCCAGGGACAACTGAGGTACATGCCCTAGCGGCAACCGAAGCGGGGAATCTCTGGTCCGCGAGCCGACGACGCTCTAACCGCTGAGCCAAACCGGTCAGGGCCTACATGACTATTTTAAATCTTCTCCATTCTCCATTCAGACATCTTATCTCCACAAACTCTTTTCCTCGCTCTTAGTATCTGATCACATCACCTACTTCATCAAAAAAAAAATAGAAGCTATCAAACAGAAATTGCCTCAACTTTCCAACAACACATTCATTCATTCATTCAATATTTATTAAACACCAGTGGAAGCCTGGGCTCTGGAACCAGTCACCTGAGTTCTTATTCTAGTTTTGTCCCTTGGGTAAGTTACTTAACCTCTTTGAGCTTCTGGTTTATTCATTTCTAAACTGCAGGCAAGAACAGTACCAACCTCACAGGGTCATTGTGAAGGTCCAATAAGATAAGTATATTTGGAGCATTCAGAATGGCACTTGGTACAGCTTATAAGCATGCCATAAATCTTAGCCATTGCTACCACCATGATGACAACTACATGGGCCAAGCACCAAAGTGTACAAATCTATACCCATCCTTTCCCTCCTTCCCCTTCTGTTACAATAAGAAATGTCTGTGTCTCCTCCATCTAAGGCCAGTACTTCCACTCCCCTTCTTTTAACTGAGAGGATAAAAATAACATAAATACAGCTTTATATGAGAAGACTGGGAAGACAAAGTAACTAGTCCAAGATCAAAGGCTATTAAAATGTAGAGTTGAACTTAGAAATCAAATCCAACTCTATAAGTGCATCCTTCTGCCTTCCACATATCCATTGTATTTAATTTGACAGAAAGTTCTACCTACATACCTCAGTTCTTGCTACAGAAGTGATGCTCATATTTGACAAATGAGAACTTCCCCTAAAGTAAATATGGGCCTTTAAAGGCTTGAAACTTCAAGTATGCACGAAACACTAAATTATGGAAGAGACAGAGTGCTGAATTCTGAAGGTGGTCCAGGAAGCCTTCATAGACTATAGGATGCCAACAGGAATACTGTGAACAGAAGTATGCAGAAAATCCCTGGCCGAGAGTTAACAAGGGCCAGGGAATGCCTTGATGGTGAGAAAAAGTTAGAGCTGCTACCGGCAGGAAATCTCCTGGACATGACAAAATCTGTTTAATAAAAAGGGGGAATATATTACAACTATTTGGCATGTGGGCCCAAATCAAACGGTACAGCATGAAAGTCTGGAGATCACCTGAGGACTAAAAGCAGCGTCCCTTCAAGTAGGGAGTTAGAGTTCCAGCAGCTGTCAAGGAATCCCGAGCCTTCAAATACTGTTAAAGAGGCAATATAAAAGAACTTTAAGGAGTAACTGTGGAGGTGCAGATAAGAGATTCCACTATGTTCAGAACACCTGGAATCACTTAAGAGACATCTGTTATCATCTGGGAATCAGAGATTAGAGTGCAGGACCAGTGCTTTAGGTCAATTCAGAATAGCACTTCCATTTCTCCACAGCAAATGTTCATAGGACTTCGGGCTTTTCATCACAGCTTTACACAAACTCCTAATTATGGCATTTAAAACTACACAGTTTTCCTACAAATTAAAGTAAATATAATTAATACATTTTAAAATGAAGAGAAAGAGTGAGAATACGAAAAAAATTAGACATCCTAAACATCACAGTATGCCAATAATTCTTATATACATTGTATTTAATTCTCACAATGAGGATATTAATTCATTAACTGATGAATTAATTATGTTATTATCTCCAAACTGAAATTTGGAAGTAAAAATATCTTGCTCAGGGACATATAGTTCATAAAAGATGAGCTGAGATTTGACTCTAGATCTGTGTGACTTTGCCACTATATCTGCTCATATAGAGAGAGGCGGTAGAAAAAAAAAATCACAAAATGATGTCTCTTTATAAAGCTAGCTTAGGCTTACAAATAAAAACCATCTAAAAACTGGAGTTTACTTTTAAAATCAGTGTGCATAATTAGAAGCATCCCTGCCCAACAGACACCTTAGAATTGATTAAGAAAAGGAAAGACAAAGCAGTGGCAGTTTATGCTGGAGAATGTACAGCCAGCTGGCTCAGCCTGGGTGATGGTGACCAGCACTCATCCTCAATGGTTTCTTTAGAATGCTCTCCAAAATCATTCTGGTGGGCTGGTCCTGCTTTAATCACACACACCAGTTCCACTGTGGCTGGGGGGGAGAAGGGACTGAGAAAGTGTGCAGGTAGCTACCTGCAGGCCACCTTGTCCACCACCAGGTTGGGGGGACAAATACCCTCAGAGCCAGCTGCTATAAGAGAAAGCAATAAGTGCTCTGGCATGAGAAAAGCGGCACAATTTCATTCACTTTCACATGCCTGCACATTACCAAAACCATAAAACAATGGAGAAAATAGGGGGAATAGATAAATTGAAATTGGATTACATTCTAGGCCTTCTCTCCATAATAAGAGTCCATAGGTTGGTTGCCAGGAACAAACATTGCTCAACAATGGATTTCACAGACTTCTTAAAAATTATTTTTTCACTCAGGTCAGTTTGGCTCAGCGGTTAGAGAGTCAGCCTGCAGACTGAAGAGTCACAGGTTCGATTCCCAGGCCTGGTCGGGGTCATGCGGAAGGCAACCAATCAATGTGTCTCTCTCACATCAATGTTTTTCTCCCTCTCTCTCTCTCCTTCCCTCCCTCCCTCTCTTCCTAAGAATTAATGGACAAATGTCCTTGGGTAAGGATTAATAATAACAAGAATTATTTTTTCACTCACATCTAAAATACATCTTGTTTACAACTTCACTTCTCTAGATTAGCAACAGAAATGAGAATACAAAATTGTTGCAAAAAGTAACTCTATGGCTTAAGAGACCTGAGTGGACAGCCTATGGCACTGGCATGAGATTCTAAAACTCACTCATAAAAACTACCTTGGTCAGACCATCCTACCAGAGATTACAGACAGAAAGCACAGCTCCTCCATTGTTCATTCACCCACATAACTTCCTTCCTTCATTCATTCATTCACCTACATAAATGCCTGAACAAAGAGGTGCTTAATAAATGCTTGGTCAATGAGTAGAATTATTTAACAAACAACCACAAGTTGATTTTCAGAGGTTAAGCAGCAAATTTCTAGATTTAAACTAAGCTCAGTCTAACCTAAGGTAGCCAGATTCCAGGGCAATCAACTGTAAGACTGGAGCTCGGTAATTTATGCCTCAGCACAGGATCTTAAAGTCATAATGAATGTCCCTTAAGAGCATGACGTGTGCTGCCCTGGACCACTCTAGGGAGCAGCCTCTTTTAGGGTATATGTGATCATGGCCACTACCAAAAGCATAGCAGAGAAAAGTACATTTTCATCTACTCCCTTCACAAAGACACTAAGCAATTCTAGAGTGGTGGAAAGGCACAAGCATAAGAATGCAGGAAATTACTTCTCCTCAATTATTGTTTTTCAGTTAGCATCTTCACAGATTTCTACTCCCAGGTCAAATTAGATCTGCTCAGATAGAGAGTGGACCCACAGACAACACTTACCTTCAAAGAGGAAAGAACACTTACAATGCCCATGTGCTTTTAAAGGTTCCCATACAGTAACAGTATTAAGTTCTCATTTTCCGCATTAGCTCAGAGTGTTCAAAGCCCTAAAAGGGGTGGGGGTAGGGGGGCAATGGAGGGAGCCTGCAGAGGCATCACAGCTGCCTTGAAAGCTGGAAGACTGCTGCAGTCACAGTCCATCAGTTTCATGCCTGTGGTTTTCTTTCATTCTCAGAGTCGATTTAAATTACTAATAATCAGGAAACCTACATGACAAGACATCTATTAAGGACAACTACTAATAAAATCGAAACTAAATATCAAATTGGATCATGGTACTGCTGGCTCCTGGGTTACAATTTAAGCTTCCATGAAGTGCAAACTAATGTATTAGAGGCAATGCTCTGAAGAACAAAATTAATTGCCTTTGTGAGTTCTCCCAACTCGCAAAACTCCTTCAGGGAAGTTACTGCTTTGTTAACAAACCAGTAGCCACTTAAAATCCCAGATGCTCTTAGAATCACATACATTCTTGCTGGGACAGAGGCATGAGGGGTAAATTTGTATGTAAACTTCTCAATAAACTATGCCAACATTTTAAAGCAGGGGCCACCTTACTATAATCACATGAACCATAAATACAAATACATAATCCAGTTTCTAATTCTGATAAAAATAACTGACTTGGTGAGTGAAATGTGGCTACTTTTTATTTTACTTTTCTTTTTCCCCTGCTAAAGTTACTGTGCAAAATATACTGAGAAAGAGTAAATAATACATAGTTACACTGCAGCCCATAGTACTCGGTGGCATGTGACCCAAGGCAAGTAACACCTTCTCTGGGCCTCATTAGAAAACTGAGGGACAACGATGATCTGATACTATGTGTAGCTGTAAATTTCATAAGAGTAGAAAGTATCTTGATTACTGCTGTGGTTCTAATACTTGTTTGCTGAAAAATGAATAGGGTCAAGGACTGACTATGGGGGGGTGGGGTGTGTGTGTGTGTGTACTCATTTAGTCCCTATAACAATACCTTGAAGGGAAATGATTATCCCCATTTCATAGATAAGAAAATGGAGTTCAAAAAGAAAGCCAACTGTGCAAGATCACACAGCTACTGGGTGGAATGGGGATTTGAACCAAGTTTGTCTAACACCAAACCTAACCTCATTTGTATTTTCTTCCACTAAGAGAAAAATGAATATTTCTGTGAAATTGAATGATTTTACTTACACCACACATGAGTCAAATCACTTTAATCCATTCAAGAAGGGATGATGTACACCAAAGTCTGTTTTTAATTCAGGACTTTGACACCTTTCACATTTATGGAATTCTGAATAACCTAGGGGACAGAGCATTGCAGGAGCCCTTGACAGTCTCCCAGAAGTTGCTCTTTGTTCACTCCACTTCCTCCAGCTTTTGCCACAGTACGAAGTTTATTCCCTGCCATTCTAATCCACTGCTGCAATCCAAACAGTGTGTTGTTGGAATAGCCCCTATGCCTCTAGCATACACGGTCCAAATTTTTGCAAAGCAGCTACAAAGGCAATTTTGGAAACGTACAACTCTTAACAACTCTCCCATCTGGTTTTCACACCAGCTCCTTCCTCCACAAGCCCACAGAAGTCACAGGCAGCTCCTGTTTTCTGGGAAACTAGCTGTCTTTTCATCTTGCTGGGTGTATGTTATGTCTGTCTGTCAGCAAATTGGGAAATGGCCTCCATCCTGACAGATACATTTTGTAAAGCCTTAAAAGCACATACACTAATGTGAAGAAAAGAAGGAAATTTTTCTGTTTTTGGACTCTGGCTATTTGCTCTTTACAGCTTATATGTCAAGGGAATGGGATTTCCCAGGTAGATGTACTAATGTAAAATGCATTAGTGTTAAGGTGGGGGCTCCCAATCCACCCAGGGCCAAAGGGTTAATACAAAATGACAGAATTTAATGACTGCTATTACAGTTGCCAGGCAACCAAGAGAAGGTGTGCCATAAAGGCCTAATTAATGAATGAGGTAGCAAGAGTTTCTGTTAAGTTGGTAAGCAGTTCACAGTTCACCATTGGTTGGCTTTGCCCAGATGGTAATACTCTTAAGCTTTCTTAGCTCCACTGAGCAGCAGCAAAATAATGTGATTACAGTTGCAGCTCTGGCTAAAGTTCTGACATCCTTTCCATACTCAGTGCAATTTCTCAAGGTAGTTGAAACAATCGTCTTCTGCGCAGATTCATATTGAGAACTATGTGTTTGCATTTGGTTCCTCCTACAATCCAGATCCAGAAGAACACTGCAATCATTATTTGCTAGGTACTCTTTTGCTGCAGTAACTTAAAAGTAGTCCAATTTGGGGCCAAAACTTAATTGCCATTGGAATTAGAGGCTTTGTTGGAAAAATGCTCTTTCCAAAGGAAAGCCCAGATGACAGTAACAAAGGACTACAATCGGAGTGTCACTGCTTGCCAAGATCTGTCCTAGTGCTTTACATTCATTATCTCTAGTTTTCACAGCCCTCTAAGGTAGAAATCACCATCTCATTTTATAAGCTGAGGCTCCAAAGGACTAAGTACTTTGCTCAGCGTCACATACACTGCGAGAATGTGGCTGAGCTAGGATTCAAACCCAGTCTTGACTCCCAGGCCCACTCTCTCCACACTGCACAATACTCACTGTTGGGGGTGACATCATGATGACAAGTGCCCTCCAGGGAGTACTTTGTGAGGTGTCAACAGAGCTGGTACTTAATACCTATTATTTCATTTGATCTTCATCATTGTAACAACTGAGATTCTGCTAGTGTTATTAATTCCCATTTTAAAGAGAAGGAAAATGAAGCTCAGTTAGGTATTTGTCCAAAGTCATGAAATTAGTAAATGAGGAACCAACCCTTGAACTCAAGTCTGTGGGTTCAAAGCCTGCCCTCCTTTCACTAATGTAGCTCTTAAAGGTTGCCTATAATTTAATTTCCATCCTGAAAATGGACAATATACTCAATTACTCTGTTCCCTCCATGCCATGAGCATCAATTACATATGTGAACTTTTCTTTAACGAGTGAACCCTCTGCATCAGAATGTAGCTCAAAATCACCACATAGCCAAACAGGGGATGGTCCCTGAGAGCAGGTGTAGTGGATTAGAAAGAGAAGTAAAAAGGTTTTCTTCACCCCAACCCTCAGCTAAGTCTTAGAGAAAACAAGAGGGGTTCCGTTGGGGAGGTGGGGGTGGGGGGCACAGAAGAGGCAGCTGTCTCAGATGGCCTGAGCTCCAAGGGAAAATGCTCTTATTCTTTAAGGGAGGAAGGTCTGCGCATGCCAAGGGGCCAAAGGGGGCCCCCAAATGAACAAAGATAAAAAGAGGAGGAAGAAAGATTGGTCTGAGACCAGTTAAAGTGTTCTCATTAATGGGCCCCCAACTTCAAAAGTAATCAAAGTAGAGGACCCAGCTCAGTCTAGCAAAAGATCAGAAGAATTGCCTCTCCATGCCTCTTATTCATCAAAATACAGTCTTTTTACTAGGCCTAGCAACTAGTACAGACAAACGTTTGCTTTTCTTACCATCAGGGCTATTTAAAACACATTCAAACTCTTTTCAGACTTACCTTGGCAGAGTTAACTTTATCTTTTTTTTATTTTATGGTTTGGTCCATGATTATTTACAACTGACTCTTGCTTATCTATGACAAGTTTGAAAATCCAAGATTGGCTGCTTGCTGTCACCCAGTATATGTGTGAGCTTCCTCAGTCCTGCTGTTTGTGAATGTACACTTGCGGAAGACAAACAATACCAGTTTAAGCAAAATGGAAATAGAAGACAATCAGCCATCTTCGCCCAATAGAAATGGCATGCATGCACTCATTCATCTATCAAACATCCCATGAGCATTTAAAAGGCAAAATGTTAGTGATTTAAGTACAAAAACAGGACTTTTAGATTATAAACCTTCAAGACTTAGATTACAAATGACATTCCTTCCAAGTGCATAGCTCACTTGTGAGAACTGTCTCTGCCTTAGATTGCCAGCTTACTCACTTGCTCACTGACTCTGCACCTCGACTCTTCCCCTTCCTCAATACCCTAATGCAGGTCCCCACAGCTTCTCTCCTGACCCATAATTAGTTCCTCCACCATGAAGCCAAAATGATTTTTTAACACACAAATCTGATGCCACTCTCTTAAGATTCTCCAGGTTACTCTTCATTGACTTCAGGTTCAAGTCCAAAAGCCACACATGGCATGTGAGGACCTTGTTCTCCGGTCCCCCCACAGAGCAACTCTGCTCCAAGCACACTACATGACTTGCCACTCTGCAGCAGCACTATGCTCCCTTGGTTTGGGACCCCTGCCTGTGCTACTCAATCTGCCTATAATGCTGTTTCTAATCCCTACTCCTACCCCAATTCCCCCACCTACCTGGGTAACATTCTCACTTGCCCTTTAAGTCCCATCTCACCTCTGACTTCACCGAGTTGAGAGAGCGACCTTCCTCAGGGCTTCACTCTTTTGCACACTATGACACTGGAATTGTTAGCTTGACCATCTTCTCCTACAAGAACACCTCATGTCTGCACTGCCAGGTTCATAGCAGAATGCAGTAAATGTTTACTGAACCAATGTTTACTGAACAAATGGACTATAATTAACTACAGTATATATAACTATAACATACTATTAACTATCTAACATATTATTCTAGTATGATCTTTGCTTTCTTTCCAGATTGTTAAAGAAGAAAATTCCAAATTTTCCTTCCTTCCTTCATTATTCTCAAAGGCACTGAACTACTCTAACCTTTGTAGTCTTAGCTGTTGGTGCTCACTCCCATTTTTAAAGCCAACTGAGTAGCTCCAATTAACTAGCATTTCTCATCCTAACCCCTAGAGTTGGAAATTGAAAGCCACAATATAAAACAAGCACCACTCATCAGAGACTGAAGAGAGGGAGGATCCAGGAGAGATCACAAATGTGGAACACCTAATCAACTTCTAAAACGACCTACACCTAAACTTTCCTAATGAGACTTGAGTATGAATTTCATCCTTTAGGGGTACTGAAAAATACACACTGAATTCTCAACATTGGCTCCAGGCCAAATCTGTCTTCAACTTTGGCACTGAGAGTTAACCACCTGGAGTGAGGGGGAGGAAAGGGAGGAAGAGAGGAGGAGAAGAGAGAAAGGGAAAAGAAGACAGAAGAGCATAAAATTGCAAAAATATTCACTGAGCAAACTTCAGATGAAAAGCCTGGTTGATTTAAACTGAAAGCTAGGCTGCAGACGGGAGGTGGCAGCATGGACTTGAGGTCTGAGCATCAAATGCCTGGCCAGGGCTCCCCAGCCTTTTCTTCAAAGCTGTGCCACAGAAGCTGGACCACAACCTCTCTGAGTACACTGGTCTATCCTCTAAAAAGGGAAGGAGCAATTCACTTTCCTAGTGTAAAGGATATGCTAAGAAAAAAAAGACATAAGATGATTAGCAATTCCTAAAAAAATTCCTGTAAAAAATACAAATTATCACCCAGTGCCTTGAAAGCTGATACAAAGTTGTCAAAATCTGAACTTGCATTCTAATTTTGACTAATATTCTAAATTGGCTTTACTGTATAGCATTTCATTCTGGCTCAAAAGCATCTTCAGGGAAAATTTTTGGCAAAGAGAAATTCAAAGGCAACTCTTACTCACTTTTAAAATCTCAGTTTCAATGAGTTCTAAGTTTATAGTAAAACGTCCCTGGAATTGTAATGCCATTCAGAGGCAATGGCGCCAATTATGCCCCAAGCCTCACTAATTGCTAAAACATTGGCTATAGCTAAAAATTGAGAAGTTGAATATAAAACTCTCTCATGACCCTCATTATATTTTTGCTCAAAAATTTTTGATATTAGAGCATAATTGTGAGTTAAATGCTAAAATTCAGGACATTCAGAGACAGAATTTATAAAGCCTCTAAGACACTTAAAAACGGAATGGCTCAGGTCTTTGATGTAACTGAACACTTTGCAAACCAACTTGAGACAGTTTCCTTCTCTCCAGGAAAGAAGGCAAAGGCAGCTGCCCATGACTACAGGTTCTAGACTGTGATTTGGAAGCATTTTAGCATCACACTCCTCATAATTCAAACCCTGGTTTGTGTCTGTCTTTATAGGTCATTGTTGGCCAGATGGAAAATATTAAGGAAAAGAGATTGCAACCAAACCAGCAGGCTGTGGTCCACAGTTGCAAGGCCCCAGTTAACCATAAGCAGACCTGCAGGCGGCTCTGCTCAGCTACAAGCAGAGCTCTGGTGCATCCTCTCTCTGCCCAGCAGCCGGAGGGCCCCAGGCCAGCTGAGATCAGCCACTGTGCCAAACAGACTGTGTGAGTCTCACTGCTCCGATGCTTCCAGAGAAAGAGGGAGAATCGATGGGCTCCTTTGTAAACAACTTCTTGTGCTTTCAGGCTGTGCCTGACTTCAAAGGCGGCATAACTTAATCCTGTCACAAATTATGTCATGGAAATCGTGAGGCAGTATTCTCCCTGAGCAAATACCTATGTGGACACTTTTAAGCTAGATTCAAACAGGTAAACAGCAAACGACAAAAGAAAAACAAGTGCAGCTTTTAGCAAGTAAGAAAAACTGCACAGCCAAACATAACTTCCACTCGCTACTTAACCCATTTTCAGTAAAATCTTACTGGATATTAGCAAATACAGACCTTGAGTATCGAAGCATGTGTTGCGCTACGACATTTCTATGTCCGTCTCCATTAACAGGGCCTGACTCTCAGACTGACCCACCCTCAAATATTTGTTGAATAAAAGGTTTTAATTGCTAATAATGACTGAATTTTATTGAAGGCTTAGTCTGCAACAGGTATTCTTCTGAAGACTTTATGTGTATTAAATTTCTGGAGAAAGTAACTTTTACCAAGAAAACTCTCACTTAGAAATGATGTAAAATAGATTTTATCATTATTCCCTTTATACAAAGGCCTAGGGTAATTCAATAATAACTTGCCTGGGATTTAATCCAAGTCTGACTATAAATCCAGATTCTTCCACAGTCCGTGCTGCTTCTGTATATCACTTGAGCGAACTTTAGCCATTCCAAGCATGACTGTTTCCAAAATGCACTAGACCATGAAGCCCTTGAGGACAGGAATAGGACTTTATTCACAGCTGAATCCGCAGCACCCAGCACAGAGCATGAAATAATGAAAAGAATGAATGAAGAGAGTAGAAGGAAGAGCCCCAGGTTTTACCAGTTGCCCATTTGCAAGCAGCCATGAGAAGCTGTGTCAAATTAGTGTCCAAGTGTCACAGGAGAGAATAGAGTACTTGGGTGGTTCACAACTGGAAAAAAAATCAGTGTGCATAACAGAGATCTTGAATATGGATGTTTAACCTAGAATCCAGAGACCATAGAAGGAGGGTTCTGTGAAAACCCTTAATGTCTGTAAAACATAAGGATATCCAAAAAAAAAATTGGAGATGGTTCCTGGAGCTTACAGCAGATTTTCAAAAGATTCTCATCACCCACAAAAGTCAGCCACATGAGGAAATAAAATTAAAGAAGATTCTCTTGGAGAGCAGCGTGGGAAAGACCAGGGACTCTGGTGGTCCAGGGCTTGTGTTCAAGTCATACCCTCTGAGCAGCACTGCACCTTGGCCAGGTCACTCTCACTCTGAAGCTCAGTGCTGTCATCTGTAATTCACAGAGCTGTCACAAGAACGAAATGGGATCATAAATGTATTAGGAAGTATTAGGCATGGTACCTTCTCGCCACCTGGCTGCACACCGTGTATATGATACACAACAATGAAACATGAACAGGAGAAGGAAATATAATGAGGGTAACTGCTGCTGTTATTTTCCCTGAAACTGTTTTCTTGTTTAGTTGTCTAAGAGTAAAAACTCAGCGACCATCCTCTTTTTTCAATGTCTACTACAGAGCCTCATTTTTATCAAGTAAAAAGTTGGTATAAATATTTTAAATTTTCTGAAGTGGAAGGAGTTGAATTGTATTCTCATATGCAGAGCAAAACAAAAGAAATTCTAAAATGTCAATGACACCTGTTGAAAGAAAGAAACATGGATTCTCTCTCAAAACTAATCCACCTGTACAGAGAAGAGCACTTTTCAGATATTCCCAGATGTATCCTTTGAAGGCGTCTGCTTTGACATCTTAATTACAAAATGGTGCAAGGGCCATGAGATCACAAACAGATGAACACTCAAAGATGAACAAACTTCAAAAACAATCTTTCTTGCTAAAGATATTAAATGACAGGAAAATGCCTTCAGAAAATAAAGATTATAAGTTACAGTAAAAGTAATAAAAAATTAGTATTTAATTTTTTTACTGTACTACTTGATATCAGCACCCCCAAAAAACATTTAGGTATAAATCTAATAAAATATATATTATTGATTTCTTCAAAGAAATTAAAGAAATCCTAAATAGATGGTGAGCTATATACCATGTTCACAGACTGAAAGACTCAAATATTGTTAAAATGTCAACTGTCCCCAAACTGATTTATGTATTTAACCAAATATTAATCCAAATCCAAGAATTTTCTATAGATCAAAAGCCAAGGAAATAGAAAAGCAAAATTTATGTAGTAAGGCAAAAGAACTAGAATAACAAACACAATCTTGAAAAAGAATATAGCTGGAAGACTCATACTATCTGATATGAACATCTAAGCTACAGTGATCAGGACAGTATGGTATTGACAGACACATGGATAATAGCAGGATAGAGTTCAGAAACAGACCCACAAGAATAGTCAATTTTTGACAAAGGTAACTCAATGAAAAGATGGACTTTTCAACAAATTGTGCTGGACAACTAGGTGTCCATGTGCAAAGAAAAAATTCTCAATCTATACCTCACATCTTTAAAAAAAAATTTAACTCAAAATGGATCACAGATATAAATGTAAAACATAAAACTATAAAACTTACAAAAGAAAACATAGGAGAAAATATTTGTGGGCTTGAGACAGGCAAAGAGTTCCTCGATGAGACACCAAATGCATGATCCACAAAAGAAAAGACAAAGATGTATCAGACTTTATCAAAATTGAAATCTTTTGCTCTGTGAAAACCACTAATAAGAGAATGAATAGAACGAGCCACAGACTGGGAGAAAATATCTGCAAATCACATATCTGACAAAAGATTTGTATCACAATACTTAAAGAACTCTTAAAACTTAACAATAAGGAAACTAGCAAGCCAATTTTTAAAAGGGCAAAAGATTTAAACGCTTTAGCAAAGATAATATACAGATGGCAAATAAGCACATGAATAGATGCTCAAAATCACTAGTCATTAGGGAAATGCAAATTGAAACCATAATATCCTGATAATACCTAACAGAATAGCTAAAATAAGAAAATAGTGACCATACCAAATGCTGGTGAAGATGTGGAGCAACCGGAACTCTCACACATTGCTGGTAGAAATGCAGAATGATACAGCCACTTTGGGAAACAGTTTGGCAGGTTTGTGTAAAACTGAACATATACTCAGCATATGAGCCAGCAATCCCACTCCTACTATTTACTCAAGAGAAACAAAAACTTGTGTTCACACAAAAACCTGTATACAAATGTTTACACCAGCTTTATTCATAATCACAAAAACTAGAAACCACCCAATTATCTTTCAATGGTGAATGGATAAATAAACTGTGATTACACCCACACAATGGAACACCTATTCAACAATAAAAAGAAATGAATCACTGATAAACACAACATGGATGAATCTCAAATGCATTTTGCTCTAAGAAGCCAGTCCTCAAAAGATACATATCATATAATTACATTTTATGACATTTTAGAAAAGGCAAAAACTCTAGGGATGGAGAAAAGATCAGTCATTTTCAAGGGCTGGGAATAAAGAGAAGAGCATGACTACAAAGGGACAGTACAAGGGAATTTGGTGGAATTACAGGACTGCTTGTATCCTGACTGTGGTAGTGAGTACATGACTCTGCATTTGTCATAATTCATAAAACTTTACACTGCAAAGAGTGAAGTTTATTATAAGTAAAATTAAAAATAGAATTATAAAGTCAGAGTACTGCTTAATTTTGAAAAAGAAATAGACTTGAATGAACTTTTCTAATACATTTATTTGATGGAATTTGTTTAGGAACGCACGATCTGGGATCAGAAGAATCATGCCACTTCTTAGTTGTATCACTTTAAGCAAGCTACTTAATATCTCCAATTCTGTTTCTTCATCTGTACAATGGGGACCACAGTGCCCTCTCATAAGATTATTATGAGGATTAAATGAGAGAAGGCATGAGTGACCTTCCCAACATTAACCAGTTGATGAAAATGAAAGTACTCCAATTTCTACTATGACCACTTCTAGATGCTCTAACCCTGTTCAACCAAGAAGTAATGAGTAATTATTACTCATAGAGCCCCCTATTTGCTGATTTGCAAACACTGTCTCACACAATAATTTGAGGTAGGTCCTTATATCTGAATTTCAGAGATGAAAAAACTTAGATTTAAAAGGTTAGGTAACTTAACAAAGATATAATCTACCAAGTGGGAAGCTTGGATGCAAATTCAAACTTTTCTTGACTCCAAAGCTCCTGTTCTTCTCGCTATACTGCAGGGCTCACTTCCAGAAACCTTATGATTCTCAGGTGATTTTTAAATTCTCAGTCAAAAAAGCCAGCTTCATGATTTCCTCATATCACCCTCACTGCATATATAGCATTCAGTATTTGCCTGAACTTGTAGAAATTATCCTTTCAAAATAGCATGTGTTGAGATATATTTCCTTTTAAGAAGTTTTTATTGTCGACCAAGAATTCTAAATTCCCAAAACAACATCTCCCTTCTAGAAATATCTCTGAAGACAGACTGCACCTTCTCTACAAATGTACCCATAGCTGGACATGGAGTTCTGATGAGAAGTCAAATTCCTTTAATAATTATGTACACAAATAGCAATTTTCTCTTTATTTACTCAGGATAAAGGTACTAGTATATTTACTCAGGCTAAAGGTACTAGTAAATGCAAAGGAGGTCTTCAGTAAGTATTTGAGAACAGATGACCTGTAAGAAGCTATCTTGTGAGTTTGGAAGGGCTAACATTATCATTTCCATCTTACAGAAGAAAAACTCAGCATCTTACCCAAAGTCACACAGTCCACGAGTCTCCGAGGGGGGTATAGAGCAGTGATTTTCAACCTTTTTCATTTCATGGCACATGTAAACTAATTACTGAAATTCTGTGGCACACCAAAAAATGTTATAGTTTTTGCCTATCTGACCCCCCCCCCACAAAAAAGGTATAATTTTGATTCATTCACACCAGACAGCTATTGTTGTGTTAGCTGTTGTCATTTTTTTTACTGGATAATCTAAGAGAAAAGAGGTTAGTGCCCCTGACTAAAAAGTCAGGTACTGCATGATTTAAACATTCTTGCAGCACATCAGTGTGCCTGCCGTGGCACACCAGTTAAAAATTGCTGGTCTAGATCGAAGGTCTTCCCTCTTCTAATCCAGAGGTTCTCTTACTACATCAGAATTCTAGGCTAAGTCATGCTTTGATGTTGCAAAGAAAAAGTCCTTTGCCCTCTGACTTAGTTTCCCCAGGGAGAGCTGTTAGGGAAAAGAAGATAATAGCATAGAGTCACTGTCTCTACCTAATTTAAAGAATTAACAGGGTTTCATAGTTAATGTTCCATCTAAAAGTGACAAAAATGCTATCAACTGCAATTTATAAACATTCAAAATACTGCCATGCATTAGCAAGACTGCACCGAAACTTCTATTGTCCCACTGATCACGCATCTCAAACACATTCATGGGAATAAGGAAAAAATTGTCTGAAAAACATGAATTATAGCAATAAAGCCCTAATGAGTTCACTGGAATTTAATAAGATGATTTGAATAAAAATTTTAAAATACACAGATTATTTGAGTCTAAAGGGACATTGACAATTAACTATCTATTCCAACTCCCTCATTTTAGAGATAAAATGGCACCTTGTCCAACCTCACCTGGACTATTCGTGGTATAGACAGAACTTGAACCCAGGTCCTAAAACTAATCTTTCCTATATACTACACTGCTATCAGTGAAGACTGCCTTAACTGATTAACTACTAATGCTGTGAGTTTATTGATCTTAAAATTATAGGATGTCAATATATTCAGCATTTTAAAGATAAACAAACATTTCATTAAAGCCAATGAGGTGAGCTAAGGGAGTACAGTAGTTAATCCTGCCTCAGTTAGAATTATTACTATACTAGGTTAGAATTACTGTTGGCATCTAATATGGAAAACATTTTAAATCTTTTAATTTAACCTTAAATTGAACTCAGTCCTGAAAGGGCAGCTCACTATATAATTAAGTAGTTTGAATTAAATTTACTAAGAAAACCAGTTGTGTTTGGAAAAAACAACAGAAGAAAGATTTTGTATGTATCCCTTGATCTTTAAAAATAGTATTACATGACAACATGACTCTCCCTGTCCCCTCCAAGAAGAAATTTCAAACTCCATGCTCATCAAGGGACTTAGCAGCTGTCAGCAGCACTTCAAAGGGTCAGACAATGGATCTCTATAAATCATGAGCAACTCCTATACTTTGAAAATATTTTGAAAACAATACTCTTAAAACAAATACACCTGAATTCCAAGTGAGGAAATGGACTGCCATTTGGTAACCATCATTGAAGTTTTGCCATTTACACTCTAAGTGCTTATGTAACCAAAAACTAAAAAACTAAAAAACACAAATATCCTTCTGGGAAACTTATGTGAGAAAATTCTTTCAAGAGCCATTAAAAGAGCCCACCAGTTTAACAGTCTTAGCTAAGAAAAACTTCTAGAAGAACAAGAAATTGAAATAACAGGAATATCCAGAATGTAAAGCACTGAACATATTAACATCCATCAGGGGACTAGTAACCAGTGTTTGTTAAAGAGGATTTTAAGATTAATAGCTAAAATGAAAGTAAATCTAAAACATATTTAAACTAATTTATACGTTTGTTTGTTACATTCACAGGATCTCAAAAACAGTCATAACTTACAGCCCTAAGTGATTGTTTGCTGATTCTCCTTTTACAAAGCAAAAACTTGAAGATAAATAATCATCACAACACTGCACATTGCTGACATCTGGGTCAGATTACATCAAACACTGCCTTCCTGTTCAACACAGCACAAGAGAATAAAAAATTTTTCCCAATTTAAACCTGTCCCTAGAGCCATAAAGAATGAAAAACTGCCGAGTCAACAGCTTCTGAGTTTGTACATGCGCGCGTGCGTGTGTGTGTGTGTGTGTGTGTGTGTGTCTACACGCAAGCATGTATGTATGAAGGGGGTGATGTTGTTTTTTATTTGCTTGATTGCTTTTGATTTTTTACTTCATGCATTTTCAATACATCTATGTACTTTTCTCTTCCCCCTCACTATTCATTGCCTATGTAATGTTCTAAAAACTTGCAGTCCAAATGATCAATGGAACAAGCCTCATATCCTAAAGTGCCAAAGGAATTGACTACTGGTACAGAAACTGGACACCAGCAACTTCTGTTAAGGCTATTGTTTTATAGTTAAATGCCATTCAGAGCAACTTGAACTAGACTTTTCTCTATCAAAGAGAGTAATTCACTGGGTTGCCTGGGATTTGGCTAGCAGGCCATCCTAATATTTATGGGGGGACAACCTTCACCTTTGGCTAGCAGATACTACAAGAGCTTGAAATTGACCAAAGTAAGGAAAGTAAATACCATGGAAAAGACTTAATCTGGGTTTGCTGTGGCTACTACTCAAATGATGGGACTTGAACTACTTTGTTATAACATATTCACATGTATGCTTATGCACAGATACATATAAGTGAAGCTAAAAACATTTAGTGTGGCTTTTAGCTAGACTATAACATTCCAGCCTTCAACCAATCTAGAAATGTTTTCAAAAATAAAATCTGAAGACTATAACCAGATGTCCTCCATAATCTCAAGAAATCTGTTCAACTGCTCTGATTTCTGTATTGCTTTTCATTAGCAAGAGGTAGGAAAAGAAGGATTTGTGGAGTTTTCAGAGCTGACTTAGAAGTTTCAAATAATTACCTTATAGACACTGGAGCAGGAAGTGCCGTGAGGGAGTCAACAGAGGAGGGAAAGAAAATAACAAGCAAACCTGGGCTTTGCTCCTAAGCTTCAGGAATCCTTATTTTCTTATTAAAAATACATTTTAAAGCATTTATCTTTCCTAAGCTCTACAACTTATTTCCTATTCTGAATAAGGATAATCTTCAGATATAGCAAAACTAAAGGAGAAAGCTAGACTTTAAAGCATTTTGGAATGACAAACTGAGAAAAGAAATGTGGTAACCCACAGAAAAATCTCAGTCCGACTTAGATATGACTTGTAGCTGAAAGTTATCTCAGGTTTTCAGGTCCCACTCTTCTGAGATGATGAACTCATGCTATCTTTTAATGAGAGGCTCATATCTGCCTTTGATGTGTGAAAGACACTCCCAGCTGGAGGAGAGTACAAGAAAGATCTAAAATATTTGCTTCAGCTGCAAAGAGCTATTAATGAAAGTTTAGAAAATGAGGTAGCATTAGGGGGGAAATCTTTAGAGAAGAGATGACATACTATCATCTTGTGAACTCTTAGGGGAAAATATTCCAGTAAAATAAAATCTGACAAATAATCTTCCCTCCTCTACACACCATAGTTCTTCACCCTCCTCTGCCTTGTCCAGAGCACATTCTTATAATCTCCTGGCTATGTAGGAGAGAGAAAAGGGGCTTCTGTAATTTGCTATTCACATAAAACACCAAGGGTGAGACTCACATAATAAATACAGAGGTTATGAAACCCAACGGATTCATCAGCTCAAATGAGGTTGAATTTTAGAATTAATTATTGTAAAACAAACTTCAAGTGTGTTTAAGGATAGGAGTACTTAAGGTGAAATCCTGAGTGAAAGGGAACTCAACACAAGTTCAAAGAATTCTCCATAATTTTCTGTACTACTTAATGTTCTGAGATTATTTTCTTCTTCTTAGTTGTCAAAAAGCAAGCAAAAACAGAATCTGGCTTTCTTAATCACCTATTTATATATCTCAATATATTTTCTAACAATCTAAACTAGTCTTAGTATAGTGCATAGATACAGAAAACAATCACTGAACAATTTCCATAGGCTATTCAAGACTTTCTATTTAGCTCTTGGGAGTTACAACCACATTTGGCTGGTCTACAGTCACTGCATTCCCTGGACAGGCAGGGAGAGTCGTGGAGGCAGCAAATTTATGAGACCTTCTCTCATGATAGAGAGTAAGAGAAAAGCACATGATAAAAATAATAAGTTCCTTTCTGAAAAAAAAAAGTCTACGTTGCTGACTGCTAAATTAGGTGTTTTATATAACATTTTTACCTATACATTAACAACTTACAAAGTGGGTCTCATTATCTTTACTTTGAAGATGTGGGAAATGAAGATCAGAAAAGCCAAGTGATGTTATTTATTATATGGGCAATAAGTCAGAATTTGAATCTAGTTCTGACTAAATCTAAATGATCTGCTTTATAACTTTTGGTAATTAAACATGAGGGCATCATGTACTTTCTGTGGGAGGAATAAATGCTCTAAGTGTGTTGAGGAAGGGAAATTAATTGAGTGTGTATAAACAGGCAAATATTGGGATTTGGAAATAAGTCATTTCACCAATTACATTTATTCAACAAATACCTATGGAGCACCTACTACAGATGAGGTACACTTATGTTGCTCTCCCTTAATTACAGCAAAGTTCTTGTGAAGTCTCTGGGTAATTATATAATTTCTCTTTCCAGAGTTTCCATATTCCTAGGCCTATGTGCCATTGATTCCTAGGCCAACGTGACATTCCTTTTTCTCCTCACACATGCCTGGTTGAAATCATGCCAAACCTCAGCAGCTTTAGAAGTGATAAGTTTGCTAGAGTGTTTATGTTAAAAATAACAATTTCAACAGCATAACGGGAAATAAATATTATATTCCAACAACCAAAATTTAACAAATGGTTAAGTAGAAAGAGATATGGGCTGATATGACAGTAACTCTCAAGATGACAATCTATAACTAGAACAGCTTCCCTATCCACCATAAACACGCTACATAAAAATAAGCAAACTTTGTAAGCAAAATACCTGCTTCCTGTTTGTAGTTAGATTAATTTCTTCATTTCCCAAAACATTCCATTTGCCTCCCTGTCTTTAAAATCAGATAATGTAGTCTTTGGATTAAAGACAAGAACCAGAGACAATATTAGTTTCTAGTATCAATTACTATGCTGGTTTGCAGAGGCAGCAAATTGTTTACGGCCTTTCCTTTTGATAGAGAGCAGGGGAGAAGAAACTGCTTAACCTCCTCATGCCTCAGTTTCCACAATAAGTAAAATGAAGAGAGATCCTGGCTGCCCCTTCAGCTTGATAGAAACTATAATTTATTGAGTAAATCTCCAGAGTGGGTGAGTGCTGAGTACCATCCCCCCCCCAAAAAAAACCCCCAATAACTCCCCATCTGAGTTTTAAGTTCTAATTTTAAATTTGAGCAACGCAACACTGATGAAAAGATTAACTCATGGGTTTTGAGGGAAGAAGAGAAAGGCCGGGTTCATCAACAAAAGGAAACAGCAGTTTTCTCTTCTTGTATTGAGCGATAATTCTGAATTGTCTCTCCCAGCCAGAAACCCTAGGAAGACGTGTCCAACTCCTGCCAGAATGCTGCTCTTGGAGTTGAAGGGGTATCACAGTGCTCTAGAGTTCAGTCTCCTCTGCACATACATAAACACAAGTGCACAGCGCCCCAACGCTGTTTGTCCCCTCGGCCTCACAGCCCTGCCAGTTGGCAAACCCAAGCCAGGAAGTTGTCAATTCCAATTGCGTTTAAGGCCATGTAGTCCTATTAAAGAAGCCTTGGTGGTTAAGGGGCGTCCTCTGTTTCCAAAGCAGGGGAAAACAAAAAGGGGAGGGGGGGGCTCTGCTTGGATTGGAGCTGGCAACTTTCACTGACTAGAGTTTTCAAGGAGCTATGAATGAGTTTAACAAAGGAGGTCTGTGGCTAGTTTCTGGCTGAAGTCCATGTCAACAGTTTTTAAGGTCACAGGCCACACTAACTAACATTTATTCCCAGCAGACCCTGTTCTAAACACAAGCTGTAAGTAGTACAAATTTGGAATTTTTCTGTAATCCCTTGAGATATTCCTGATCTTTCCACATGTTTCTGCTCAATTAAAAACAATTCTCACTTTGCACCACCAGAGAGGCCGTGCTCAGCAATCTCAGTCCATCCTTAGGGTAGATGAACAAAAACCTGGCAATTCAAAGGGCTCGAGTGGGGAAGGCAAGGAATTCAGCTGGATCACACTGAAAAGTGCAGACAGCTCCCCAGGGGCTCAGTTTGTGAAAGCATAAAACGGGTTATGACAGAGATCCTGAGGCCATAAAAAGCAGGTTTGAGGCAGCATTGGGAATAGGTTCCCAGTCCTTTCACAAATAAGACAGAAATTTCTGAGAAAATTATAAGGTCAACTAGGTGAGTGGAGAACAGTGATAATCTATAAGACAGATGCTAAATATCCCACTGTGAAATCAATACAATCATTTCTCATTTTAGATGAACTTTTACTTTTAAAGTTTCTGAAATGAAGAGGCTTCTCAAAATCAATCTGAAATTTTAATAATGCATTTCCCCCCCTGAAAAGCCATTTTTACACCAATGGTACATTTTTTAACTGATGGTATTTTTAAATCTTGCAAGGCAACATGTGAATAATTACTTTGGATTGAGCACCAAAAATCTTATTTAATCATGGGAAGTATTTTTTATTTATGAAAGAGGACACTGGGGCTCAGAAAGGTGACTTATCTTGCTTACAATGCCACAGCTAGTAAGTGGTAGAATCAAAATTTGAACATAAGTCTGATTCCAGAGTTCAAGTCCATTCCACAAATTTAAGGGAAGACAACACACACTAGAGTATCAGTCATCATTTTGGTGGTTAAAGCACTATCATTTGTGGTATTCTGTATTTTGAATCATGTGCTTATATGAAGGTAGTTACAATTTTTTCCAAATTAAAAAAGATATAAACTGTGGTGCTGTGAATATCTGGATAGAGCTTGACAGGATAAAATCACAGGAAGAACTACTTCATTACAGACACACAAAGAAGAAAATGAAATACACTCATGATCCCAGTACCTAACTTTTCTCACTGTTAATACTTTGGTATCCAATCACCCAGGTTTGTTTGTTTTTTAACTGAATTCCTTACAAAATAGAGATCATATTGTATATAAAAAATTGTCTTTTGCTTTTTTGCATAACATTGTCCAAGACGTTTTTCATGTCATTAAATAATCACCAAAAACATAATTTTAATGGCTACATGGTACCTAATTAAATTTAGCTGCCCCCTTCATAAATTATTTCTAATTTGTCATTCAATATACTAGAATAAACATCTTCATCTATGTATCTATACATTTATCTCTGAAAAAAATTGCCAATTGTTTCCCAGGAATGTTGGACCATTTTACACCCTGACCAACAGAGTGTAAGTGCCCACCTTATGGCCACCAAGTGTCATCTTCAAGTTGACGTGACCAGGGTCATGTAGACTTGTTTATGTACATGCCTACACAATTCACATCTATGACAATGACATGTATATGTTACAACTATCTACCTTTCTATTAATAACTCCCACACTGTGTAATGCTATAAGGTGCCAATGACTACCCTACCACGATATTTTGCCTATATTATCTCTAATCCTCACCAAAAAAGTATATATGAGAAAGTAAAGGCTCAAAAAGGGCAAATGGAGCATTCAAAAGCACATTTCCACGTCAGCAGGACTGGGATCCAAGCACTGCTCTGACCCCAGATCATGCTCTTTATACTATGCTGCCTTGTAGCTCATTTATCTTTCAGGAATGATCAACTGTCGCCTCACAACCCCAGGGATGCCTCTTTCTCCAGCAATGCCTCTTCAGACAATGAGACCAGATTAATCTTTGGGGAAGTAAAGAAAGACAGTACCTAGATCTCATGGGCTGTGAGAAGGGAGAATAACATGCTGCATGTCCTCTCCAAAAAGCAAGGAATAGGGGCAGCAGTGTGGACACAGGAATGCTCACCCAAGCTGGCAGACAGTAAAATGTCATATTTCCCACTTTAGAAACAATTTGACATTATTCAATAAAGTTGAAGATATACATACCCTCTACATAGCTATCCAAGTTCCCAGGTTTATACCCATTCAAAAAGGTTCATAAAAGCCATAAACTGGAAACAGCCCAAATGGCCACCTACAGTTGAATGCATGAACAAACTGAAACATGATCATATAATATGGAGTTCTATACCATAAAGAAAACAAATTACAATTATAAGCAATAGCATGGATGAAGTTCAAAAGTTAAGCAAAAATAAATAATTCCAAATGGTATAATTCAATTCATGCAGAGTTCAAAACCAAATAAAACTATACCATATTATTTAGGGATACATACATAGGCAAAAAAACTATACTAGGGTGGAAATTTCTTAACTTACACAGTGATTACATGGGTATTTGCTACATAATCATGTGTGCATACTTCTGTGTATGTATGTGTGTGTGTATATATATGTTTATATATATGTGTGTGTGTATCATTAAACTTAACGTACTTTTCTGCTTGCAGGTTATATTTCACAATTTACCAAAAGAAAAGCACAGGGTTATAATGAAATATTTACACAGTAGATACAATACTGAACTTTATCAAGCACTCATAGTTTACTTAATTTTTCCAACAATATTCTGAATTAGTATTATCCTCAATTTACCATTGAAATACTGAGACAAACCTTATTATAAATCCAATTTTAAGAAGATTTTAAAAATTAAATATAGCACCAATGTTCTTTCCATTACAACACAAGTACTGAATCTGAGAAAAGGACAAGTTCAATGAATCCCACTATATGAAACTACCTCTTCAAATAAAAGATCTAGAATTCTAATCTCTAGGGAATTTTAATAAAGACTAAAAAAGATATAAAAACAAGTACTGTTTCCAATGGTCAGGAAAAAATGAATATCTTTACTTAATGAGGATGATCAATATTTAGCATATTTTCATATACTAATAAAAAAGAAAAAGTACAAACATAAATGTCTCTATAATTGGCATCCAAAATTACTATTTTTTTACAGAGTTAACAGTAAAAATCCTAGTTCAGCAGAAAGCTGGACACTAACAAATATACTTTCTTTAGAGCCTTTTAAGTTGGAGTTGTTTTAGTGTGCAGTAGCTTTTGTTTTTTATCCCCCCAAAAACATCTCACTTTCCTATGGGACTAGAATTTTTTTTTTTTTTTTTAATAAAAGGAAACCAGTCATTAAGAGCTCAGGCAAAAAACTACAGGACACTGAATTTCACCCAACTTCTTTTTCCACCACACTTTTAAATAAGTTTTTTTAAGATGTCAAGTTTTTTAGAGCCCAGCATTTTTTGCTGTATTTTGGGCTCATTAATACACATAAAGAGCTAGTTAAAATACCAAGACTGAATAAATGAACAATGGGACAATTAACCCCACATACAAAGCTCCACCCACTTTACTTCAAAGACATCTGAAATATAATGGATTAGAAACCATAAATGATGCCTCTCAGAATTAATTTTGTAATAAATATTGTTTTGTATTATAGATAAGGGATTAAAAATCTCCATAGGGGCAGTCTAACACTTGTGAATTGAGTTAAAGGACAACAATTGCCCTTGGTTTTGCTGAATGTTTCTGGTACTTTCATGTTCTATGAATGGGAAATAAAAACCTATTCAATTTCCATTGTATACTATAATGCAGAATTTAATTTTATCTACAATGTTAAAAAAATCCCTAAATTTCTACATAAAGTTTTAAGATATGAATAATTTTTTATTCAGAATGTAAAATATTAAAAAATCAAAATTTATATTGCTATTTAACTTGAAAAGTATTCCCTTTATGCTACATCATTTCTTTATTTTTATTTTTTGCAATTTCCAACATAACTCATGGTAATAAAAAGGATTACTTACTTTGAAGAGTAAATGTACAAAGTGAAATATGGAAAGAAAAAGTAAACTAAGTACATTATTTACCACTTGATGTAACTATAACTTTTGCTACTATTTCCATACTTTTTTGTTCAATGTTTTCAGAAGTTAATAACTATTCTTCATTATCAAGAATTGGGCAATAGCGCATAAGTTAAGATAAAAGCAGTTGAAGGGGTTTTTAAACAAAAATATCAAAGTAATTAGCTGAATGACAAATTCACTACAACAAATGCATTTTTTAAAAGAATGTAAGTCTTAGCAAGAAACAATTTTTCAGATTACCAAGAGCTTCTTCCCTCATAAATCAGACTCACACAGATGAATTATACAGTCAAAAACATTCTCAGGAAAGAATATTTAATGATATGTAAAGATGCTTACAATATAATACGTGAAAAAGACAGATACAAAACTATACCTACAGCAGGATCCCAATTCAAGGAAGGACACACCCCTAGTCATTATCGGAGTCATGGGATGACAGATTACTTTTCTTAGTCTTCTGTAGTTTCCTAAATTCCTCTAATCAAGAAGTACATCTTCATAATCTCAAAAATCAACATCTGAAAAATAAGTGGCTCATAATTGATTATTAGACCTGTGGGCACTTCAAACTTCAGGTGGCATAGTGATTTTCATACTGGATGTAAAGAGGCACACACGATTATCTCAGTCTTCGGAGCCTTTCTCAATGAGGGAGGAATGTTAGGCTTCCTGCTGCTTCTAAAACTGATCACTGGAAGGGGCAGACAATCTAAATTCAGACTCCTTTTTGTATTCATAAATCTATCTTCCTCTTAAGAGTGTAGCTCAGATCCAAAGGGCAATTTTAGGTGTGAAGCATATTGAGTTATTATCCTTTCTACCTCCTGCCAGTGAAAAGCAAAGATAAGGCTCAAATAAATCCTTCTGTTGGTTGTTGCTGTTGTAGGAAAGTGGTTTGCTTGCAGGGAGGTCCAAGAAAAATTGTTGACACTCAAACTCACCCAAAAAGCACCAACTGGCCCCTACTATAGCATGTTTTTCCATCTCCCCAAAGGGTCCCTCATGTGGAATTCTTAACACTCTTTCTTTCAGAAGGCAGGCTCAGTTTTACTAGTTTTCCATTCAAACACACCCTGCATCAGATTTAAACAAAACTGATCGTTTTCTTTACTCTATAATCATATGGCTGGATTGTTCACATAGACTGCAGTGACGCTGGCCAAGAGGGAATGTGACTCCTTGATGCTAAATGGAGGTTATTGAGTCTTGAAACACCTTAGTCCCAGGTGGTCTTGGGCTTATTCTCCAGAGTTGGAAGAATCATGGCCATATCCTGGACAAAAGTCTGCACTGGGGGGTCAGAAGACTGCTATTAACCAGCTAAAGAACTTAGGATAAAACCTTCCTTCTTCAGGTCTCACTTCCATCATTTACAAAATAAGGATGGGCTGTGGTATATTATTTCTAAGAGCCCTTTGAGCTCACACCTGAGATCACTGTGCAATGGCAAACTAAATAACTAAATACATATGAAGAGATAAACAAACTTTTGAAACTTGTAAAGGTTGCTTTGGTGACAAGAAAAGAAAATTTGAAGTTGTGAATCAGAACCACACGGAAGTTACTGGAAATAAGCCCAAAGCAGTTGAGAAGAGCTTTGGGTTGGATGTTTTGGGTTCCAAACCAAGTTCATTCAATTCTTCCTAGTGAGATCTTGGGCAAGTCACTGTATCTCTCAGTCTCAGTCCCTTTTTCTCTACAATGGAGATACTTTCATAAGGTTGTATTAGGAATAAATGAGAAGTATGTAAACCATCTGGCATATTAAATAAATGTTAATTCCCCTCTTCCCTTCCACATCCTCTGTAGTGAACTGTCCTGAGTTAGTCTATCCATCTGCTGAATGGTATAACAGTAGCCATCAGCAGCAGTTACTAGAGGTAACAAGATGAGTGAGGTATGGGGAAAACAAAACACAAAAGTGTACTCTTGGGGTTCCTAGGGTACTTTCACTTTGTTGCCCTGTACTAAGTAAGCTTCATGAGCATTAAGACAAGGAAATGCTCTGCTTTCAAACAAAATGGAAGAATACCATGTCTTCTTCTTGTAATGTCCAACTCATTCAGTCTCAAAACGAAAATTTTCTTTCTTGAAGTTTCAAATACCCACCACCTTGGGCTCAGGTTGCTTTGAGGGAAGGCTGAGCCAGGCTAGTTTCCCTGGAAAAGGACCAGGAGGAGACAAGATGCTTCCTCCTACAGTGACAGCCCTGCGCTGGCTGCTGGTACAGAAGACACACCTGTCTTTCCAACTGTCCGCTTCCCAGCCCTCAACAAGCAGGCCGCTAGGACAGTAAGGGCAATTCCATTTATTTCCCTTCCTTCTCTTCAAAGGTGATTTTCTTTAAACAGTACAGCTTGTTACTGTTGTTGAGTTGTGACTCCCCAGAGGATCACACGTTTCTAAGCATGAAGGCATCTGTGTGACAATAAAACATGCAACATACCCCAATCACTTCATTTTTGTTTTAATTAAGGGAAAAAGATGTTATAACCTCCCAAAAGTGATGTTTCTGATGAGCACATCACTCTCCCACCCCCACCCCACCCCATGAAAGCCTTTCAAAATACTGAGGATCTCAAAAAGGGCCCTAGGCCTGGTAAACCAGAGCCTCCACAGGCCCTACCCCATGTGTCCAACAGAAGCTGTGTGCCAGGATCCACAATGGGTGGAATTATAATCTGCCACAGCAGTCGGGCCTTCTTCCAGCTGAGTATCCAGAAAACAACATTGCACCCATTGTACTTTTAAGGGGAGGAATTAAAAAGAAATCAAACAGCTCCAGAGAAACGGAAACACTCGAAAAGCAGAGGAAACTCTTCCGTTAAATAGTATGAAAGATCCAGGTTTCCCAAATGGCATTTAAGGCATTGGGAAGAAAAGCTGATTTCTCCCAAAGGAGCCCCAGCTTTGATGCCCAAACTGCCCTCAAACATCAGGCTGTGCATTTTTGTGTAGCAGGGTACCCTCAGGCGAGACAACTATAAATAGCTTAAAACAAGAATAGGAGATTCCATCTGTTTCTGGAATATTTCAGCAGCACCTGCTTTCAAGGTAAAAATCTGGGAGCTGTCCCCACAGCCTTCCTTCCCAACTGCCTTCCCCATCCCCCATACACTTATTTTAAACTAAAGCAGATAACACTCAATCCAAAAGGGCTTCTGCCACCACACCTGCCTAAGGAAAGAGTCCTTTGATTTTTCTCCTGAACTATATGTTTTAAAAATACTGGAACAGTTAGAGAGAGAAGCCAAAGTTTTAAAAACCAGACTCTTTTATTACTTCTAGTTTCTTTTTCTGGATGAGAACTGAGATTTTCTATGTTTATAGTAGAAATGAGTACAATGCGAATGAAAAAAGATGCAATAGTTCTTCCTGCCATTAAGTTAGAAAGTATTCCAGAAGGAAGATCATTCTTACTTACAATTAATGTTTAAACACAAGCCCATATGCTAGCTTGCATGGGAAGAAGGACAATAACTCCCCAACAAGGGCCCAGGAACATATTTCATTAAGTTATAGTTTAAAAACAAAACCAAAAGAAAAAACAACAACCCTGAAGTTGAGGCTTGAAAATTCCAACGTAAGTCAAGGTGCTACTCCCAGAGTGATGTGCAGCATCCCTTCTAACAATAATCGGAAAACCCTAAGCACATGTAAATGGCAATTACACATACAAAAAACTACTTTACCCTTGGTCTACCAACATCAATATTTCTAATGGCTGGCCCAAACCACCCGATGGCACTCCATTTGCTATGGGGAAATCCAGAATCTTGAGCATGTCTTTCACAATCCGGCCCCAGGACTTTTATGGCATCATCTCTTGCTACTGACCTCTCATCAAAACCTCATCATTTGTTCATCTTGCTCTACCTTTCATTTCTCTGGGCCTTGCACACCAGTTCTCCCCATCTCAAGAGTCTTCTAGCTATTCTCCTCCAAGCAAGCCCCCACTGATTCTGTAAGACCCAGTTTAACTGGAAACTATCAGTAACACTTTCCCTGATTCTCCAAGCCAGAGATGGGCATTGCCTAATCTGTGACCCCACAGAACCTTGCACATACATATTTTTTTCAAATAGCACTTAGCACATTATATTTTAATTAATTGTTTACATAGTCCCTTCCCAAAGATTGAGTGGCTCCTAAGACAATAAGGGTAGAAGTGAAATGGGAGGTGGGTATCAAAATCAGAGGTGGCCTGGGAATAGTGTATTCAATTTTAAATTTGGTAAAGGAGACCAGCTGGTGTAGCTCAGTGGATTGAGCATCGTCATCCCATGGACTGAGAGGTCACGGTTCGAGTCCCAGGCAGGACACATGCCTGGGTTGTGGGCTTGATCCCCAGTAGGGGGCATGCAGGAGGCAGACAATTGATGTTTCTCTCTCACATCAATGTTTCTATCTCTCCCTTCCTCTCTCTCTCTAAAAAAAATCAATAAAAACGTATTTTAAAAATAAATAAATTTGGTAAAGGAAAAAAGTATATGTTGTTTTCAGTTTGTAATACCAAGTTCAAAAAGTTCAGCTCATCAAAATCTTGGATGAACATGACATCTGAAAGATTCTCATCATATAAGAGCTGGGGCTAGATCTTTATGTCTATTTTAAGGGACCCTGAGGTAAATAAAGGCCAAAGACCACGTATTATGCATTGCTCATTCTTGATATGCACTAGGTATTAAAATACTAACTGAATAAAAATTTAAAATGTTAAACAAAATTTTTAGATACTGTCTTGATGAAATAAGCTTATTTTGGGAAATAAGCTTCCCAAAATGTATTCTAGTTTCTGAATAGTTTTATTTGGGTATAAAGATAGTCACTCAAGTTTTTTCAAGAGCTTAAACAAGATCTGTATATAAAAGGAAAAAAATGTAGAACACAAATATTTTTGAAGTTCCTTTATAAAGAGTAGAGACATATTATTATGATTATATGACATATCTCCCATAATCCACTGTGCCCCACCCCAACAACATGGTTATCGTTTTGAACTCTTATGCTCTTGATGGGTATGTGTCATTTAGGAAAACCAGAAGCCACAAAAAAATTTTGGTTCTAGATAACTTTGTTTTATATTTTAAAGATTTCAGAGGTAATGCTTATATCACATCAGATGCAGATGGTGCTGTCTGGAAATGCTAAAATACTCTCTCACATTCCTGGGTTTATAATGAAGAACAACTAACTTAATCCATAGCTATTGTTCTGCTAGCTGGTGTTTTCAATCTAGTATCAAGCACCATCCAGCAACTACTTAAATAGTATTATGATGAATCTCAAGGAAAATTAAAATGCTTTAATAAATAACTAGTTAATCATGGAAGAAATATGCATTTGACTTTATGTACCATGGTGTTTGTGTTAATGAGCCTTGTTCATACTCCAGTACAACTACATTTTTAATACACTCCGTGTGTTTCTTTGAACAAAACAGATAAAAATTCCCAGCCTTCATGGAACTAAAATTCTAGTGGGAGGAACAGACAATGCCCCTAACAATGAACTTCATAAGTTAATATAGAGAGAATATCTAAGAACCCTGGCCAGGTGGCTCAGTTGGTTGAAGCATCATCCCATACACCAAAAGGCTGTGGGTTTGATTCCCAGTCAGGGCACTTACTGGAGGCAACCAATCGGTGTTTCTCTCTCACACTGATGTTTCTCCCTCCCTCTCTCGCTCTCTCTCCTCTCCTCTTCTCTTCTCTCTCTCTCTCTCTCTCTCTCTCTCTCTCTCTCAAATTGATAAACATATCCTCAAGTGAGGGCAAAAAACAAAACAAAAAAAAACCTTTCACAGTAAAATTAAGTTTAAACTTGCAATACTGATGGTCTAGTCCTTTATGGACATAGGCCTGTCACTTAAGGCCTGTCACTGGATCATCATTGTGAAAGTCAGCAGTTCTCCTCTCACAATTAATATGAAATAAGTTTGATAATATGAACCATGCTTCTGCAAATAACTATTTTTCATATTTTCTCTTTACAGTGGTGTCCCATGAGGCCTGTCCTCTAACTCTGAGCCTTCAGTGCCCTGTTCTTCCATTTGAATGGAATGCATCTCCCAGTCTCTGAAAACCATGCATACACTATCGTGGTCAAGCATTATACTAAGGGTTGGAGATACAAAGTTGCTTAACATACACTCTTTACCCCCAAAGAGTTAACTGTCCAATAGGAGCAGGACAAAGGACGACCAAGGCTTATGAATGTATAACTGAAGTATGCAAAGCATCTGGGTGCACCCTGAGGAGGAGATGGTTACCTCTGCCTGGAGAAGGCTGCTCAGAGTGCCTGTGCCCAGTCTGGAGGAGAATGGGTAAATGTGTGAAGGCAGAAAGGTCAGATGGCTCATATGTACCAGGAAGCACATGTGCTTGGGAGAGCAGTCAGGGAGGAAGGGATCCTAAGAAGCTAGGATCAGTGGAGGCTATATATGCACAGACACCATCACTGGGAGCCACACCCCTCATGCGAAGACACGGAAAGCAAGAGTAGAGGTGGATTATGAGCAGGCTTGCGCTAGAGCACTAGGCACACTAAGAAGAATGGTGACTGGACTTCAAGGCACAGGTTAACTAAAGGGAAAGCACCTGAAAAAGGCAAGGAGACCAAGCAGCAACAGAGGACAATGCTAATAATATAAACTAGACCCAAACTGTGTTCGTGCTTTCTTGGCAGATCTCTCCACTCTCTACTGGACGTGTTACCAACTGGTCATCCAGGATTAACAGTAGACTCTTCCATTCAGGTCTCACCCCAGCAACGTTCCCAAACCAAGCACAGGGAAAGTGCCACTGTGTGTGCCCTTTATATGTGCACAAGCTAGATGAGCTGAAGTGAGACTTTGCTCCAAACCATGTTAAATACCCATGAAATGCATATCCCAGAATTCATATAGTACTCTTTATCACCGCAGTCACTATTCTCTGGCACTGGAATAGTAATAGTAAGAAGCCACTACGCCATGGGATCCTTCTATGTATTTTATATAGCATACTGTAGTGTGGTCCTCTATCTCCCCTGCTAGTCTTGGGAACTCCTCAAGGGCAGGGACTAGTTAATAGTAGGCACTCAATTAAGGGCTAACAAACAAATGAAAGAATTAACCCATCAAAATTGTTCCACAGTTCCAAGCTAGTATAACAGATAGAAAACACACCAACTACTGCTATTTTTCATTTTAAAAGACGACAGCATGAAGAGTATTCAACGAGCTTCTCACAAACATGAAGTCTATGACCCTCCATATAGACACACAGTCAAATGCTAGAATCAGAGGAGAGCAATTCTTTAATTTAAATTTTTAAATAGTTTTCCACTTGCAGAAATTTGTTGAGTGAATGTGCTAGTGCCAGGTCAGAGTCATATCCCCACTCCTCAACACATGCGCGCGCGCGCGCACACACACACACACACACAGCTTTCAAGGAAGAAACACCGTAACTCAAAATATGCAGAGAAAAAACCTTTCTGCAAAACTTTAAGAACTTAGTTTAAACACTAATATCCTCTAAATGACCACACAAATATGCAGTGTCCTGTTCTGAAATATAACATTAGGTAAAAATTGAAGGGAAAATTTTCTTTAAAAAGAAAAAAGAAGACCAGCATTACTAAATCAAAAAGTAAATAATCATTTATTTACATCAGAGTCAAATATCTGGGCAGCAATCCTTGGGCTTGGGCTACTGAGGCATGCTTGAGAACAGCTGTACACATTTAATCTCACAAAGTAGCCGGATTGTACTTCCTTTGCAAAGTCTTTCCACACTTACCCTGTGGTGCCCCAATTATAGATGCTATGCTTGGTGAAGAAAAGAGTTAATTTTGCTGGTTAAAAATAATAACATTTGTGTAGAGAAACACAAAAGTAGCAGTCCAGACTGACAGTTACTGAGCAAAGGCACTCCAAAAGTCAGCCCTCTCCCCGCCATGATGCGAGGGGGTGAGTGCTTGAGGGGCAGGGGGTCTTTTCTTGGTGAGGAGAAGAAGAAAGTGCAGAGACGAATACACCAGAGAACTACTCTTTCTGGAATTCATAGAGGGTCTGGTCTTTTATCCCCAAGACTGGGGACCCGGGTTCTGTCAGGGGCGCCTCCCTGCTGTCCTGCCCTGGGCTGCTCCACATGAGCAGAGAGAGACAGGAGGCAGGCCCCTCTGACACCTACTTAACTGAGGCAGATGGAGAGGAGAGTGTGTGGATGCCTTTACTTCCCCCTCAGGAGGCGCCCAGCAGGAGCCCACAGAGCCAGCAGCTCCACAATCAGATTTCCACACATCCTCCCACCACAGAACACGCCTTACCACTTGGGCAGGAGGAAACAGAGCATTAAGCATGTGTGGCTCTGGTGGATGAAGGGGTTTTAGAAGACCTAAAGAAGCCTTCTTACAGGATTTGGCCCTTTTTTCCAACCTCCCCAGAGGTAGCCAAGCTGGGAAACAGTCACTCACTCATTGACCCAAAGGGGGCAAGGGTGTTACTCTGAGGAGGACACAATCAGTGTCTGCGAGACGTCCTGAGCCACAGACACATACTTTATTAATAATCTTACGTACACAAAATGTCCAAGGGAAAGCCTACCAGGCTAACTCTGACAGCTCCAGATAACAGCAGGAGGACTGAAGCCGTGCTGGCTCTCTGGCTTCCACACACTCCACAGAAGCGATGGTCCCTTTCCCACCCCAGGGATGTGATACAAATAAATAAATACAATTATCTGCAGAACTTAAAGTGAAAGGACAACACTGTCAAGTCCTTCTCCCCAAGTGCAGTGACTTGTGGGAAACAGATAGGAAAATAAAAAGAACAGCTGGAAATTTTAATTACAGAAGAACAACGCAAAAGCTGACATTGTTTCACAGAACTAGCCAATAGCCAAAGCCCTTCTCCCTTACCTTAAGATACAGAAGCAGCTCTTAGCTCCTGAAGATAAGCGGCAGAACCCGAATCTCTGTTTGCTGTCAATGTCAGTGAGCACGAACGTGAAGTTCTGGCCAACTTGGCTAACTGTGAGGCTGCGGCAAAGACAGAACAAAGGGGAAAATGAATGTGCAGCAAGTTTCTTGATAAAGTATCTAATCGTGACAAGTCATTGAACCTGTAACATTTCCTCTCTCAGTGGAACTCTTTATAAATGAACTGAAAATTTACACACTTCAAGGGAACAGATTGTGAGCTAGTAAAAAAAAAAAAAAGGCAGCAAGCAGCACATTCTGGTGACCACCTCACTGGAGCGACTACCATACCTTCTTCTATTTACTGCGTTCAAGCAGATAGCGCTGTTAATCATCCCATCAAATTATGAAAGGTGTATTCTATTAACCTCATTTTATAGATGAGAAAATAAAATGTTTTAAAATCCACTTCTAAAAATCAATTTACCAGTTAGCTTGGATTCCGCTTTAAAATTTAAATATTTCAAATTTTAATACATAAATTTATGCTAACATAATATTTTAGAACTTGACATTGAATTTTTCAAAGGAACTCATTAACTCAATATTGTAGTTTACATGTTGCATTTTACAAAATACACTCAAATTAATAATAGATTCTCTCACCTATAATTTACTTTATAAGTTGTCAGTGGAATAAAAAAATCATAGTTCACCAGACCTTTACCAAAGGTAGACTTTTTGAGTCTTTGGATACGATATAAATTAAGTTTTCAAATATGGATAGCCTTCCTTTAGAAAACTCCCATATAAGCTGCAAAAGAAAATTAAAGAAGTTTTCAAGGCATCCCAGCACAAAAGGTCAGTGGACCCTACCTGGTCATATGTAAGGAAACAATTCCATCCCTTGGAAAGTGGTTAGAGAGTACAAGAAAATAATTCGGAAAGAAAAGAAAATGTTCCACTCTCCTTTTTTTAACTAGGAAGGTGAACGAAAACAAGGTGGCAATTTAAAAGCAACGTGGTAATAAAACAGGTGTAAGTAATGTTATCCCTCCACCTTACACAAGCCAGGAGAAGGAACACATTTCTATAAAAGTTATAGAGCTGTCAAGGGGACACCAAATGCTACCCTCTTATGGCTGTTATGTTTTATCTATAAAGCTTGGATACTGTGTTACTATGGTGATTTAATACTATGTTTTAAAGGGGGATTATATGATTAATTTTAACAAGGTTGGGAACTGAAGATGTGTGAGAAACAGGATTCTAGCTCACATAATTAAAGTGATTGGGGAAAAATGTGGGCCTCGTTGGAGGAGAAGAAAAACCTGTATTATTAAAATATTTAAAGCAACAGGTCAGGATGGTTCTAAGTTGCGAATAAGGTCATGCTTTTGCGAAATACTATTATGTGATTATACAAAATATAACTGTTCATTATTTTAACTCTGGGTTTGATTTCACTTCTACAGTGCTTAAAATAAAGCTTCCTAGAAGGAAAGGATATTGACAGGGCTGAATGAAAAGAAAATACCCAGGAGCTCTAGGAAAAGGACATAGAACAAATACAACTTGGTTGGTAAGCTGAGTGTCATTAATTTCCCTATTATCTTTTCATTAACATTAAAAATGCTGGAAATGCTTTTAGCTACCTCATAAGCTCAAAGAAAGATTCATTATTCATTTACTTGGTTCAGATCCCAACTCAATCACTTGCTAACTGAGCCTTAATTTAGCAAGTTACTTGACCTCCAAGCACCCCAGTTTCTTCACGGGTAATAACAACAAGAAACTACTACCAAAGGATGTTTGGGGGAACAAGTGAATAAGTATTTAGTATAAAGGCCAGTCCATAGTAAGAATAACTAATAAAAGAGATGTAAGCTGTTAAGTTACCATCTGAATGTAAACTAAAATTCATATTAAAATCATGCATTTGCTTAGAATCTTCCTGACTCGGCTTGTAATACTTGTGAGTGGAGAAAGGAAAGCTGCCTTTCTTTCTCTCTCGTCTGTTGCATCTTTTCAGTAAAGGTTAGTCCTCTGGATGACCAAGTGAGCTGTTCATGCTTGCATTAAAATGAACAAGGTTCGTCTGGCCGGAGCAGCTCAGTTGGCTAGAGCATCATCCAGTTTGATTCCTGGTCAGGGAACATACCTGGGTTGTGGGTTCAATTCCCAGCTGAGGAACATATGGAAGGCAACCGATCAAGTTTCTCTGTCACCTCTCTCTCTCTCCTCAGATGAGGATAAAAAAATAATAATAAAGTGAATGAGATTCTTTTTGGGGTGCCACAGCTTAGAAGTGGGCACTTATTCTCAGTCGAGTCACCTTTTTAAATTCCTAGTAGGGTGAAGTACAAGTCATTAAAAGCCCCAAACCATTAAACTAAAAAATATTTTTTCCTTGGACAATTTCCAATAAACTAAAAGTCAAGCAAGGGCAGTCAAACAGAGGTTAACTTGAAGGGTTCTGAATCTCCAAGGAATGTGTCATTCCCCCTATGAGACTACTCACTTTTTCTCCATAAAAATGACTTTGAGAAAGGCCGCGGTTTTTGTATTTCCCTCTAGGCTCAGAATCCATACCTTTTCAACAGGAATCAGATTTCATGATAGTTAAAACTGGGAGGAACCGAAGAAGCCATCTTATCCACGTCTCTTGTTTTGTAGCTGGGAAAACTGAGGCTCAGGGTTATTTTGTGGGTTTTTTGTGTTTTGTTTTTTACAAAGTAATTAGTACTAGAACAAAAATCCAAGCCCAGTTCTGCTTCAAAGTCTTTTCCATTCTGCCTCACTGCACTAAACACAATGAAAACCCTCCCCCAGAAGCTTTCAACTCAGTTGAAGGAATTCAGGTCCATGAGAAAGTCAGCCTATACTTCCCACTAAGCAAGAGAAACCAAATTTGAGTATTTCCAGAACTAAGTCCCGGAGACAGGGCCAAAACCACCCCTAGCTGTGCTTCCCATGCCTAGGTGAATATGGAAAAGAAGGGAGAAAAGCAATGACTATTTGAACCATGAATTTGAACCTTCATGCTGCCTTGTAAATGTCTGTCAGCCATTCAAGACTCCCCCAGCAGCATTTTGCTTAACCTTGAAGTTGTTTACAGGTTCGGTATATAAATGGCATGAAGCATGTGGATGGGACAGTTTGATTTCAATCTTTCAGTCAGAAATGGGGTTTTCCATATCAGCCTCACTTTAAGTTTAGTTTCTCATCTTACACACTGAGCAACTGACTACTGCACTGGGCACTGGCACAAATGCTGCATGTACAACCCCGCATCCTGCTGTGGCGCTTCCTGTCTAGTTGGAGGGGAGCAATAAATAAGTGTACCACAAAGCACACAGTGTTGCATGAAACCAAAGAAGGAACAAAGACAGAAGGAAAGGCCCTACTTGCATAACATGGTCGGAGACAGCTTTTCAATGATGACAACAATACCGACCTGAAGGATGAACTGAGAGGCCATTCCAGAAGCAGGGGACTGGGTGTTTCTGGCAGAGAAAAGAGCTGCACACAGATTCTGGGGCTGGAAAGAGCAAGGCATGTTCAAGGAACTAGAAGGACACCAGCACCGCTAACGCACAGGAGGCAAGGGAAAGTGGCGTGATAGGAAGTTGCTACACAAATACGTGTCAGGTGATGTAGAGAGCCTCTCAGGTCATGGTAAGGAATTAGAATTGTGCCCTGGCTGGTTTTGCTCACAGGTTAGAGCATCAGCCCGTGGACCAGAGAGTCCCGGGTTCGGTTGCCGCTAAGGGCACGTACATATGTTGCAGTTTGTCCCCGGCCCTGATTGGGATCGTGTGGGTGGCAACCAGTCGATGTGTCTCTCTCACATTAATGTTTCTCTCGCTCTCTTCCTCCCTCTCTCCCTCAAGAAATGCAAAATGTCCTTGGGTGAGGATCAAAAAAAAAAAAAAATTAGAATTGTTTTTGTAAAGGCAACAGAAAGCCACTGAGTGGTTTTAATCAACAGAATAACAGTCTAGTCTACAGTTTAATTTTTTTTTTCTTTATTGATTTTAGAGAGAGAGGAAGGGAGAGGGAGAGACAGAAACATCGATGAGAGAGTACATCAATTGGCCGACTCCTGCCTGCCCCCCACTAGGGATTTGGCCCACAACCTGGGCATGTGCCCTGACCAGGAATCAAACCAATGACCTCTTGGTGCATGAGTCAACATTGAACCACTGAGCCACACTAGCCAGGCTAGTCTACAGTTGTTAAATGTTGATCTAAGTATGATGTGGAGAACAGTTTGGAAGAAGGCAGAAGTAGAGCAGAGAAAATAATTAGGAGGCTAATGCAGTAATCCGGATGAGACTGGATGGTGGCTTTTTTTTGTTTGTTTTTATCCTCACCTGAGGACATTTTTGCATTTATCTTCAGATAGAGCAGGAGGGAGAGAGGGAGGAAGAGAGAGAGAGAAACACCAATGTGAGAAAGACACATCAACTGGTTGCCACCCGCACGACCCCAACCGGGGCCGGGGACAAACTGCAACCGAGGCACGTGCCCCTAGCAGTAACCGAACCCAGGACTCTCTGGTCCACGGGCCGACACTCTAACAGCTGAGCCCAACTGGCCAGGGCAGTGGTGCATCTTATGTAGGGAGAATGGAGATGGATATGGGTGAACAGTTCCAAGTTATAGCCAGCAGGTTTATATGACAGGTTTGGGCAGGGGGGTGGTGGTGGGGAGAGCCTAAGAGTTAGGGAGTAAAAAAGCAGCATATTACCATTTAATGACAGAAAACTAATAAGTTTGGGGGGAGATCCAAGAGTTCCGTTTGGGATATGTTAAGTCTGAGAAACCTGTAAAACATCTAAATAGAAATGTCAAGTAGGTAGTTGAACATACTACTTAGGAAATCAGAGGAAAAGTTTGGATTGGAGCTATAAATGTGGAAGTTATGTACACACAGATGGTATTTAATGCCATGGTAAAGAATGAGGTCACTTAGGGAGAGCATTCATGGAAACAAAAGAGGACCCAGGACTAAGTTACAGAAGCACCAATTTAGAGGATGGGTAGAGAAGAGGCCATCAAAGGGAAAAAAAAGAGAGACCACCCAGGCAGAACAAGCAGGAGGGAGAGGTCAACTGTCCTGATGCATCAAGATGTTAAGAGAAAAAAATGCCGACTGAATTGGGTAATATGGAGGTTTCATGTGACCTTGGTAAGAAAAGCTCTAGTTTAATGATAGAAGCAGAAGACAGACTGAAGAGGGTTGAGGAATAAGATGAAGTGTGTGAATAACTCTTCCAGGAGGTGGAGAATCAGGCAGTAACTGAATGGAAAGGAAGGGCCAAAGATGGGTCTTCTTTTTAGGGTGGAGGAATACCAGAACTTATTTATAAGCTGTTGGAAATGATTCAATAGAGGCAGAGATTTATGGTGAAGGAGAGAGAAGATGAAACAGTAAGGTCTGGACTTCAGAATCCTACATATGCTACTCACTTGCTATGTGAGCATAGGCAAATTACTGTACCTCTCTGAGCCTCATCTGTAAAATGAGAATAATGATACTTTGCAGAGTGGTTTTGAGGATTAGAAATAATGTATACAAAGTAATTAGCATATGGTAGGTACCTAATGAAAATAATAATTCTTGTTGTTATGAAATTATAAAATTTCAAGATGGAATTGAAACACTTTGCCATCCTCTCCTATAGCTTAATAACAATGATTTATTGAGCCATCTACTACAAGGCACCCCTAACAGCTGCCTCTCCTTTTCTTCAGTGCATATGGGGTGTCAGGCAGGAATCAAGTTTTATCAGCTAGCATAGCTCCCAATCTTTAGTTACATGAGTCTCAAACCTTCTTTCCATAAACACACCTTTCCTCTGCCTAAGACTCACATTCTCTGCTCAAAGATCCAAGTGGCAAAAACGACACTAACCCAAAATGTCTGGGGACCAAGAGTAAGTCACATACTGCCAGATATAGGGCAATACCTATCTGCTTGAGAAACATACCAGATTATCCTAAAAAAGAACAGAGATCTTTCTGTCCTGGTCGGTTTGGCTCAGTGGCTGAGGCATCAGCCTGCTGACCGAAGAGTCTTGGGTTCAATTCTGGTCAAGGACGTGTGCCTTGGTTGCAGTTCGGTCCCCGGCCCTGGTCAGGGTCGGGAGGCAACCAATTGATGTGTCTCTCTCACATAGATGTTTCTCTCTCTCTCCACTCTGTCTGAAGATAAATGGCAAAAAAGAATTCTCGGGTGAGGATTAAAAAAAAAAAGAACAGCAATCTCTCCACACCCTCACCTACAGGAGCCCAATAAAGTAACAATGAATCATAACTGGAGAATCAAAAAGTATCAGAACCAGTAGGAGCAGCAGAGATCTAACCCAATTCCTTCATCTGATCCATAAAGAAACTGAGGCCCTCAGGGGAGAGATGTCACTTGCCTCACAGCACAGAGCAAATCAGTGGGAGAATCGAAACTAAAATCTAGATCTCCTGGTTGCAACCCCCAGTGCTCTGTCCACTAAGGCCCAACTGCCCCATCATTATCAAAAACTGTATAACATGTTCACGGGGCACAGCTTAACCAATGGCACGAAACCAAGGGACTAAACCAAGGGTGACAAACAAGGGACAAAAGTGGGCCAAATTGATTCAGTTTTGTAAAGTAGAGCAGGGTGAATGCATACAGGTGGGAACAAGAGGAAAGGTTTGGGTAGATATATACTAATGCACCGATCACGTGCCAGAGTTTTATTTTCTGCATGGATTTCATATTCTTTAGTTATCTGTATTTTCTCCTTTTCTATGATAAATATGTATTGCTTCTGAAATAAATTTATTAGTCTGTTTGGTTACTTTATTGTGTGATGGATCTAATGGTGGCAGTACGACATGGTAGAAAAGTACAGTGGAACTGGAAGTCAGACACATGTGGGTTCCAAAAGCATCTCTAACACCTTCTACGCGTGGGACCTTGGGCGAATTATTGGACCTGTCTGAGCCTCTGTGTTCTCATGTGTGGAATGACGATAGTGGTAACCTTGCAAATGTGTACCCTTTTAGTGCAGAAAGAGAACATAGCACACACAATGCCTGGCACATAACAGATACATAATAAAATTGTACACAGCATTCGAATCATATTTGCATTTTGGTTGCATCCTAAATCATGAAACTATACCTCTACCCCTGAAAAGATTATGTCACTTCATTTCATGCTTGTGTCACTGTGTCACTGTGTGTGCCAGTATAATTTATAGGGTAACTGCATGGTAGCTAACTTTCTGGCTTCTGAAAGAGGATAAACACAAACGTGGAAGATCAGCTTTTCCATCATCTAGTGAGTCTCTTGAGCGTACACTAACTGAAGCTGGTTGCCAGCTACCAAGTACAAGCAAGGAGCACTACAACATGAAATACTATACAAATCTTTTATTTATTTTTTTATGCTTTCATCAATAACAATAAGGGTTTGAGAGTGAACAGGGATCTCAACACCATCATTTCACTAGTCCTCTCCACCAAGAGCTTCAAGTACATTGTAGGGGAGAGATAACTCAGGATTGAACAAGAGGATCTGCTTCTTTCCCAGCTCTGTAATTACACGGTGATAACCATAAGCAAGTCATTCCACCTCTACAGATCTTGGCTTCCCTTCTGTAAGATGGGGTGTTTGAACCAAATGAATTTCAGCTTTAAAATCCTGTGGTCTCATTCTCATACATTTTCAAGGCCTCCTGTAGCCAGAGCCCAAGCTATCACAGTACACGTCACCCTCTCCCCAGCAGGCTCCATCTGCTCTGGCTGAGCAATCTTTAGGCTCACTCATGGTTTCTCCTCTGCTTTGCTCTTCAGCACATATGGGGTGTTAGGCTCTCCCTTCCACTTACCCCTTCTTGCCATCCTTGCAGACTCAACACAAGTCTCCCCCACTATGAGAGGTTTTCTCTGACCACCTCAGTCTTCCCTGACTGTACTATCCGTGTGGATAGATGCTGCCTAATCTGTCTTTCTAATGCTTCCTGAAATGGACTGAGAAGCACATGGAGGGCAGAGCTCCAAGTCTGAAACCATTTCCTTGTCACCCAACATAATGCTACACATTCAGAACCTTCCTCTGCTCTTCTGTAAAAGAGATACCACCATCACCTACCTCCTAAAGTTGCTGGGAAGAATAAATGAGGTTTAATGTGAAAAATGTCCAGCATGTTGACTAGAATCAATTAGGAACTCAAATATTAATGTCTTTCCTTTCCTCTCTCTCTTTCTTTATATATTAATATACATACTTATATTGACTGGTCTTCCCACAAGGTGTTCTACTGGAAAATGTATTCATTTGGGAGATGAACATCTAGGTTGTGCTAACCGCCTGAGAGGATCTTGGGCAAGTCACAATTTCTCTACAGCTTAGATTTTTTTCAAATGAAGATAAACAGCACTTGTTCTCATCTCTTATGATCAGAGGATAAAATGAGATGATACATGAGAAAGCACTTTCTTTTGAAGAGCTACTGGCATTATTATTTTTCATAAGTCCTAGTTTCAGAAAGAAAAATCTTAAAACAACACAAGAGACAGCAAGATGTCAGTGTTAACAGGTGATTTGATGATGACTGTGAAAATTCCACTCTTGATATAGACTAGAAATGTCAAAAAGTTGTATTACTGTTCCTTGGGGTAGAAAAGCACAGATACCAAAAAGATTAGGAAGCTTTCTTTTTTGAACATAATCACCTGGGGCATTACTCATCTCTCATGCTGACATTTTCGATGTCAAACAATATCATAAATATATCTAGGGGCTTTGTGGGCCTCAGAATCTGGGCATATCCATCTGTCAGTGTTAACTGCAAACTAATAAAAAAATATGGTGACATTAAAATCTTTGTATGTATTGTAAATAAACTTCATTATTATTCTCTTCTGTATTAAAGTATGCCAAGGTTAGAAGTAGGGAAAGAGAAGATAAAAAATATGCTCTCCATCCTGGCCGGTTTGGTTCAGTGGTTACAGCATCGGCCTGTGGACCAATGAGTCTTGGGTTCAATTCCGGTCAAGGGCATGTACCTCGGTTGCGGTTTGTCCTCAGCCCGAGTCGGGGTCATGCGGGAGGCAACCAGTCAATGTGTCCCTCTCACATCAATGTTTCTCTCTCTCCTTCCCTCCCACTCTATCTGAAGATAAAAGGGGGGGGGGTGAATATGCTCTCCAAAATAAAGTGGGTTTTATATCAATAAAAGTTATCAACACAAGAAAGAACCATTATACCTGGCAAGGATGGCAAGGATTAAACTATATCCATAAAGGGACAGTTGTGTCCCGAATCATTTTGTGAAAAAATATGAGAATCATATTTTTGAGTAATTCAAATATGAGTAATTTGAAGAGAAGCATATTAGAAGAAAAATATTTTTCTAACAACAAAAAAAAAGCATCAGACACCAGTGACAAAAAAATATTGTAGAACTATAATTTAAGGACCTGTTGTTCCTCCATTTCAGAATGTAATCACCAGACAGGTAGGTAAGTAGCTGTGTGGTGTGGTGTGATGTAAGGGTGAGAGAGAGAGAGAGAGAGAGGTGTGTGTGTGTATGTACACGCACACATTGCACATTGGGGGAGATTAATCTCATTGCAAATTTCTTATAATATTAGTTTACAAAGTCAATTAAGGAATACCTATCCAAATCAGATCATCACTCTAACAAGAAATTATGTAAAAATGCATTTATTTTTCTTTGTTAAACACCTAACCACATTTTTAAAACATTTCAGCTTTATTAATTTGTATAAATATGCCCTTGCCATACTTTGCTATACATTTTATAAGTAACTGGAGATTTCATGCATCACTACTTCATACATATAAAAGTGAAGTTTGCCTTAAACGTCTCTAAACAGAACCTTGCTTGCTATTTTTAGAGGGAATAGGATAAAGAAGAGATAAGAGGACTCTCATTACAAAGGCTGACCTTCTTAAAATTAAGGCTATTCTGTTTTGAGCATCAACCTGCTACTAAAACAGCCCTGGTACCAGGGTTTAAAAAGGCCTGAGTCTGGAAATACTACAATGGTTGATTGGCTTTAAAAAATAACATGTTAGAACCAGGGAAAACAGTGATTATAAGTGGTTGGCAACATTCCAGAGCTGCTTTTTAGTACTCTTTTTGCTTCTTAGTATTCTTTTAAACTCCTCTGGCTACCAGTTCTCATCTCATACCATTTTTAGGTTTATGCCAAATAAACCAGGACACTGCTACTACAAAGTGCAGAAAAGAGCCAAGCAGCATACTACCCATGCACACTCAGTCCCCCAAATCTTTCAGGCCTGCCTTGTTTGGCTACAGTAAAACACATGATAGGACCTTCCTGAAGACAGGGACATTTTATAGCTTTCTTGGAACATATTATGGCACTTATTACTTACAATGTTATTTCCTAAATCCTCTCGATCACTAAAAGTGAAATTTTTAAGATGTAACATTTGTACAGTCTCATACTTCAATTTTCCATTAAAAGAAAAACACAAACAGCAATCAAGTTGACAAGTGATAGCAAAAAAAAAAAAAAAAAATGCTTAAACTGTAATGAACACACAATAGACATTACTTGAAAATAAGATTGAGATAATTGTTTTGTCATTGTATTAATTTGTATAAATATGTTGTTAATAAATTATAGTTTTATCAGAGGAAAATGCTCTTCTAAAATTGTTTTTAAAATAAGCCATTAACCATGGCTCATTTTCTTAAAAACCCTTAGACCATTTTAATTATCTTTGAGTTCTAATATTCATACCTCTCCAAGAAATAGTTTATCATAATGCAAATACTAAACAAATGTTTAGATAATTTTGTACTTTTTTAGTCTAAAAATCTATAGGAAATGCGTGTTTCCTTAGAGATACCATTTTAAGCCACCTAAACAAAATGCAAGACTTTGTTTAGCAGCATACCTTTCAAATAGCGGAACACGTGTGAAAGAGAAGGGCCTGTGCTGATTTAAGTTTTAAGTTGAAGTCTAGGAAAAACAGTCTATATAATACTCATAAGGCCAGTGAGTTACATAACATTAATTCATTACTTGATAAAGTCAAATATATTCATATTTAAATAAAAATTAAATAGCACTGGATTTTTAAAATCCAACCATTCTTAATCATGGTTTGAGTCTGATAACCAAAATCAAAAATTTAATGTCGTGCAAACTACATCTCACAAACTAACCAATGCAAAGCTCTAAGCTTTAAACTTTTTGACAGTGTCAATAAAATCCCCAGGAAAGGAGACTACTGCAACTCTCTTTGGAACATAGGCGTTTTAAATCATGGTTAAGCAGACAGAATGTTAAGAATGGTATGGTTTTTATTTTCCATAGCAGGTTTATTGACGCTTTTTTTCTAGTAAAGTTTGAAAATCTGACACTACCTGTCCACATAGAAGGGGAAACAAAACTTGGTCAAAGTCTGTAGAACTTCCTGTGGAGAAAAAGAGAGATAATTTATACATCTAATGGGACCAATAAATCTAACATTAACCATGGTACACAATCTAGCAACTTTACCCTAAAGAAAGAGGAGACAGATGAAGAAATATGGGCTTTATCAATTACATGGGAGGAGTACCAGGCAGTCAATCATGAGAAATAATAAACATGATCAAACTTCATTAAAAATGAAAAATTAATCAAGAATCACACATGGGCAAGCAGCAGGAGCCATGCAGGAAAGCTCTGAAGGGAGGGAGGCGGTTGGGTTGCTGAGTGTTAACACCCCTCCAGGGACCATCTCCAGCCTGACCATATGGATCAGAGTGAATAACACCGAGCCACATGGGTTTGGCCTGGCAGGGCCGCTGTTGCTGGCACCGTTTTTGCCTGTTACCTAGGAACAGAGGGGGCTGGGATTAGACAACGCTTCTCAACATCAATAGGCCAAAGCACAAGCAGAACAGAAAGCCAACTTAAAGATAATTGTCCCTGAACACTGTCAACTACATTTTTTAGAGTGTAAAACTTCATTTTCTTACTTTATAAAGAAGTTGTGATTTCTGGCATAAATTTATTTTGTAACCAAACTGTAACAATTTTAAGTATGTACTATTTTTAGTTAAATGTCATCATAATTGGACACGCTTACCTGCTTGTAATTTGTGAAAATCCAAAGCAAACTACCAGTTTAAATATCTTGTCACAAATATGTAGGTACATAAAACCAAGCATGTTATTCAAGGGAAGTATACAAAAAGGAAATAAAAAGCAGAGCAACATTTCAAAGACTTAATCACAAAAGAGAAGGTTCTTACATTAAGAAAAGCACACTACTATATGAGATACAATACACAGTGGGGTGTGACTTTTCCCAATGGTCACACTTTATGTATATAGCATCTATACACATAGCTAAACATATATACAAGTAATCAATTATAACTTCCTTCGTAGAATTTTCTCTAGCTTGCCTTAATTTAACTGCAGACTTAGACAGCCCACAGTTGGTGCTTAAGTTCACAGACCAATGTTATAAATTTTTAAAAAGTATTTCTTTCATGCATTTGATTTGCTTTTTAACTATTCAAAATCCCAACTTCAAGACAAAATGAAGAACACATTTCTCAGTCATTGAGAAGCTGGTTCAAATTAAAACAAACTTGCCCACTGCAAATCCTAATCCAAGTGATAAATTAAAGATCAGTTTACAAATGTAGCACTTTTCTAACCAATAATAATGAATTATCAATGCTAACTGGATTGATGCTTCTCGCTTCATTTACTTTTAAAACCAGTTCTATCATTCAAGAAATAAACCACATCAATCTAATAACCCACTCAATGAAGCAGAAAGCACACTGACTTGCTCTGCCAGAGCATATCGCGCCTACATAACTCAATTGAGCATATCCTATTTTTTAATATCTTGGACTGGTACTATATACATCACAGCACTGTTAAGGCATGTCATGAAATAGTAAAGGAATAGGAAACAAATGAAAAAGGTGGATAAGGATATCTTAGCATATTCTAAGAGGCATTGTTGATACATCAGTTAATTTCATAATGTGACATTCAAACGCCCTTATATATTGTTTTAAACTCATATTTAAATAAATGGCAATTGCTAATAAAGATTCAGAAGAATAAAAGCAATTTCTCAGTGCATAATGTTATTATCAGGCAAATACTGGAAAAGAGATCATATAAAACATTCATTTTAATGTCTGCAGTTTCGATTATAAAATATACTATAAACCCACATACACAAAACTCACATGACTTATATGACAAAAATAATTCCTTACACATTTCCTTTCACTTCAGGTTTCAAACACCACAGAACATCTCTTGACTTCAGTATGTGTACCAAGCATTCTTTAAAACTCAGTACTAATGCTCCCTCATTGCCAAGATCAGCTACAAAGACAGGTATCCTTTACTCCTCAAAAGTTACAGGTACAGAAGTGCTTCTCTACTCTATGCTGGAGTTGAGCTGCCAAAAGGCCTCAAGATTTTTGAAAGAAAGGACCCCCATGGCTACGAGAAAGCATTGTGCTCTACAGCGGAGTCAAAGGAATCTAATATGCCCAACTTATTACTCACTACAATATAGAAACTACTTACCACTTTCTAATGTCAAGAGTAATAACCAACCGTGAACTTGACTGTCAGATAATATTAGAACAAATATCAAAATACCAAATGTACACTGAGTATAAACCACCTCCCAAGAGCTTTCCTTTTCACCCAAGAAAGCAGTGATAAGTCTAATTAAGCAATGGTGCAGGGGGAGGGGAGGAAGGAAAGGAATATAGGCAAATGTAGGCACATGTTTGTGCATTACAATATGTTTCTTCGTGTTTGTGATATTACAAGAGCTTGATATTCCAATTTAAGTCAAACAAGTCAGTAGTGTGCTGTCAGAGGAGAAAACAAAAATGAGCATCTACTCTATATTAGGCATATTCACACATTACCTCAATCAAAACTGAAAAATCTACTTCTTGGTTTACGAAGGGAAGACAGGAAGAAAGAGAGAAAAAAACAAGCAATGTTTATTGTAAATAAAAACTGCTGAAATGAACAAATTTTCTTAATACTGATGTTTTCTCTATATATAAACATTTAACTAGCTTATCCTCTTTTTCCAAGAACACAATTACTTGAATATGAAAAGTAACACTCTCCAAAAGAGGGGACTTTAAAATCCTAATTTAAACATATTTCGAGCATTATATTTATAGCTGAGTGTCCTTCAGCATTACTTTACTGGGAAAGCAGTCATTAACCAGTTGTTCCAACCCCTCTTTCTCCCTAGAACCTGTGTCTTTGGCTAGGGAATTTTCTTTGCAGATGGAAATTTTCTTGTTTTCTCCCCCCTTTCTCTTGCCTACACAAGCTCTTTCAGAGGACCTCAACTACAGCTACATAAATCGGATCTTCGAGATGCAGTACAGCTGATGAAATGTAAATGACCTCATTGCTAGGGCAGGGGGTGGGGAGGATTGTGCCAGCTCTCCAGATCAATTCCCAAGTTTATATTTTCACAAATCTTTTTATGTACAGTTTGATTTTTTAACATTTTAATGAGCAAAAAAGTGAATCTATAGTAGCCAGTCACCACAGTTAAAGTGCAGGGCATGAACTAGATCCCAGGAGGGAACCAGTCCACCATGTCACCACTGGCTTTAGGACATTCGCCACCTGGTTCCATGTCCCCAGGTTCCAACTCTTTTCATAATCAAAACAGTGCTGACATTATAAACCCCAGACGGGTTTTCTAAAATCCCTCCCAATCAATATATCCAACACATAACTTATTGGAGACAACACTGAGCTCATTGATTAAGGTGAGTTCAGTAGCAAAGTTTTCAAAATAAATGAGACAAGAGAAACAGCATCCAACCCCTTTGTGTCACCAGACAATTTATGAAATAGGCAATTTCCAAAAGGGCTTTTCTTCCTAACAAAATATTCAATACCTCATATGGGAAGAAGTAAGAACAGAGGGGGCAGGGGGAAGGTGGATGACAGGCAGTCACACAAACCTTTCAGTGATGCATATATTAAACAGCAGATTGCACAGTGTGGTAGAAAAGCAACATCTACAAAGCTCTGCCCACAAGGAGATACTAAGCCTCAGACTATGAAACAAAATATGAAATCAACACACCTAACACTGGATTCACTTGCAGATGAAAATCAGAAATGAATTCAAGATTCATCTCCATCTTTTCTGGATTCATTTCACCCAATTTGAATTCTCACCCAGTCAGAAGGCCCATCAAGGGAATTTACTCCAAACTGGAGAAAGTAGATTGTGTTATGCTGAAACTGAACCATTTTCTTAAAAACCTGGGAAAGCTTTAAAAATGTATAATATTATTCATCATAGAATCCTATCTGGAAGCAAAACTTCAAAGACTAAATTTGATGTAGTTGACTGGGATTATCAGTAACAAGAAGGCTAAACCAATTCACCCTGAATGTGGGGTGCAGGGTAGGGAGGGTGTAAGAGATCCTGCAACAGCCATCAGTTCATATGTCAACCACTGTTTTCATTGCTTCACTGAAATCCATAAACAAAAATCAGTTGTATTGGGCAGATGAAAACAACTGACAGACACAGACATACACACCCCACAAGTAAATGCCATCTGAAAGACAAAAGCGCAGGCTGATTATAATGCCCACTGGGGTTACAGAATGTTGGGAGATGAGGCATGTTCTCAATAGTTCAGAAGAGGGGGGAAATGTGTGCAGGAAAACATTTAAATAAAGAAAAGAGATGGCTTAAATAAATGAATGGATTTTAAAATATGTAAAGCTACAATCAGCCTCTTTGTAGCTTGCTGAAAGCTAGTATAGCAGTTGGTAATTTACCTTTGTCCAAAAAGAGAGTGAAGGAGAAAGAGGCGGGGAGTCAGTGGGAGAACATTTCCTGAGTTTCCTACATCTAATTTATTTGTTCATTTCAAAATGTAGATGTGTGATGAAAAGATCAGTGGAGCTCAAATTCCTAAAATACTCTATTTCTACGCTTAGACATTTTTTAATAGCATGAGGGAAATGCTGACCCTCTAAGTCCTGCAATTGAGATCAGTGCAACTGACTTGAAAGAAAAGCCTTTGATTGATGATCTTAAAACTCAAGTTGAAAGTTAAAAACAGAACACACACAAAATCCAAACATACAAAAAGCTAACAAAATTTCAACTTTAAGCCATTTCAAGTTAAAACCAGGGACTCCAAGTGAAAGCTACCAGAGGTTTAACGCTTATGATTAAGAAGGGTGAAACAAAATGGTAAGAAGTTCTTAGAAGCTTAATTAGCACCAAGTTCAAGAATGTTGATCAGAAATTTTCTAAATATGAAAACAGGAAATATAATTTTTCTCCTTCCCTATATATGTCAAATTAAATCCAAGATCCATACTATAGTTAAATCAAACTTTTATTTCTTTTTCAGTGACAAAAACTTTGACTAAGGGATTTTACAAAAAGGCCTTTCAACACCCGAACATAAAAGCTGGGTCAAATTTCTAACAACGCTGCTCAAATGCTAGAGTCTGCTTCCTTTCTTTGGTATATTTCAATATTTACTCCCAGTTTACTTTTTATAAACTTCGGTTAATTTTGAGTCATGCACACATTATAATTATGCTAATTTGTATAATACTAATATACACAAAGATAAAATATAGAAATTTCATATTATTCTATAATATTTATCCCATATAAGATTTATATCTAAATTATCAAGGACATTAAGTATATAGCTGGAAAGTGGAAGAGCCACCTCTAAATGTACTTTTATGTGTAAATCTTTAAGACCTTTGAAGTTCAAAGTAAAAATATCTTTTTTTAAAAAGGTATTTAAAAAAATAATTTTATAAAAAATTTTAATTTAACAAAGCCACTTTATCTTTTTGTATCCTTTCCTTTCTTCAAAAAAAAAAAAAAATTACTTAAAACAAAAATGTTCCCAAATTAAATATCACATAAAATCCTTTATTCTAAGATTTCATTTTATTAACTTTAAACTTTACAGGGAAAGGGTTGGAAATGAGAGAGCTATATTTATAAGGTCAATGTTAAACACCAATAAACTTCTTGACACTTGTTTTAAACACTTCCAAAACCAACAAATGATTTGGTTAGAATCTCTTACAATTAGCGTTCGATGCCATCAGTAATAGAATTCCGTGGACTCAATATTATTACTCTAAAATATTTTGCCTTGTTCATTTCCTTAAATATTTTAAAACCTACTTTCTGTACATTTATGCTATCAATATATCCAAAAGGAAGACAGGTTGGGGAGAATGTGGGAGGGGGAATACAAGTCAGCCTATACCAAAGGAATAGGGTCCCAACAGTAAAACTGCAAACATGGTTTCACTGAAGAAGCAACTTGCCCTCAGGAAGACAGTATTAAAAAAAAAAAAAAAAAGAGCACTGATAGAAATAGTATTTTGTAAGCATATTAAAAGCTGTCAGCTTTTAAATATTTTAAATGCACACAAAAATGTGCACAGATGGGCAACTTTTCTGCTCACATTAGTCTAAAATTTTTTTTCATTATCAAGCTCAAAGTCCTTGAATTTTTTAAACTTAATTGTGCCTCTATTTCTTAGAATTCACACCCCAAGGCCAAAGCTTTCCTGCCACCAGTCCTTCAAATCTGACTTGGACATTACACAGGAGGAGGCTCCAAGCCTCCCTGAGGTCTCACTCCTTTTACAACACACGAAAAAGCAGTCGATAATGGGCCCATGTTGAATTCACTGCTCTCCACGTCTCCTCCTGGGACACAAGCCTAGCAGATGTGATAAAAACTGTGTCAGAGAAGTGGCTCTAGTTTGTGCCTTAATGACAACTTAAACCTCTAAACCAATACAACCAAAGGACTAACAGAACTGGCTGTTACCTCTCTCTCCTGCCAATCTTCGAATATCTCTGAACTAAATTAGCACCTCTACTCACAACATCCCCTGCCACCCCACAAAATCCATTCTAATTTTAAAAGATAAATGAATTCAGCAAATGTGTCGGCGTCAAAAAAGAAAGAGAGAGAGAAAGAGACAGAGAGAGAGAGAGAGAGAGAGAGAGAGAGAGAGAGAAGAGAGAGAGTCTGACCATCTTATAATTAAGCCCTAACACCACTTATTTCATGTAGTTTATATTTTTCTCAAGGTATGACTGTGCATTCAGATGTCTTAAAGAACTGCCTGGTATATACTCCCTCTGACCACCGCCTCAGTAAACATATATAGTATGTATAATTGGTAGAGTTATGGTTTCCAAAAGTGCCTAAAGGTATAAAAATTATTTTTAAATATGTTCAACCATAGGAAAGAAAAGTAATACTCTGAGTTATTGAAACATTCTAATTATTAAAATTTATACAGGAAATTTTTTTAAACCGTGGGTGGTTATACTTTTAACTTGTAAGAACTCTTTGTCTTATCTAATGATATGGTACCAAAAAATAGATTTAAATGTGTACTTCTGATAATGTTTTCTAAATTCTATAATTCAGCCTTCAGATGACAGGCCTTTACCCAGTATCTTGAAAGCCTATTCAGTCACAATTGCATAGCCACTTAATCAGCAATCATTGTTCTGGGATGCAGGACTTTGTTGTCAAGACAAGCACCAAAACCTTAAAAAATTTTTTTCAGAACTGGCATAAGAAAAAAGTGATCTTTGTCAGACAAGGACAAATTTATGCAAATCTTTTATAAACATTCACAAACATTTATTTAGCTTTTGAAATGTTGGCCTCATTTGAGAGCATGAAAATGAGGGGGAAGTAGGAAAACGCAAAGGACAGCTTAGAAGCTGGCACGCTACATAAATATTCAGAAGGAAGATTATAGGATTCATGTTAGGCTGTCTTAGGCTTCTCCAAAGTCCACACAGAATAGCAAAGAACAAAACTAACGAGAAGTACAGCAGATGTTAGACAATGCATCAGCCTCTTTTCCTCTCTCACTTGGCTATACTTGGGCGCTTTTATATTTTCTTTCAATATGGTTAGGTCATTCAAGGATTCTCCTATAGACTCTGTATTGTGGCTACGGATCTATAAGCTGGAGGTCTGTCAGCTTTCCAAAAGTTTCCAATGAAAAGGCATTATGCAAATTCTACCTCTCTTACTCTCTTTCAGGAGGGGAAAAAAGCCTCCAGTATGCAGTCATCGGAGTATTGGAAGCCCCAGCCTTCATTTCTGTATAGCTGTGTTTGCCTCAGGGCCACGCTGCTTGTTTTGACAGTAGATCCCCCTAGATAGTTGGGATTAGTCGAGCTTGTTTAGATAAACTTGAAATCAAGGCCTTCTCTAGGTAGACAGCTAGATGTAGCTACCGAGTTTCCAGCTGCCTCCTCCTTTCATCCCCAAACAACTGGAGATTCACTGTAGCTATCACAGCCACAGGCTATGTCACATACATAAGTAGAAAATTAAAGGCTGCTAAAAGAAGCCTTTGTAAGTCTTAGTGCTAAAATAAGGAATCTGTACTGCTTGGTTTATACAAATTATTCAGGCACTACCAGTATGGAACTGAAATCATCAGTTAACAAGGCATATTAATCAAGGTTCCCAGCTTCTTTGGACAGACAGGATGATAGTTTGATAATATACCTAACCTTCTGCTTCTTAGCTCTTGAATGAGAGAGTAATCACTTAAAATGTTGAAAGGGAAATAATAGGCTTTATTTATCCAGTGGCAGGGGATGTCAGATACCGTCAACAAACACTGTGAGCAGAATATGAAAATCAGAATGTAAATATCAAATCCGCTTTTGAGAGAGAATTATTTAGCAATTGATTAGACAGGGCCTCGCTCAACAGTCATCTCTAATTACAGAACTGTTTCAAATCAACTTTTATTTTCCACAACTTGCAGATTCTGATAAAATGATATCAGGAGGATTCAAGAACTGAGGAAATTTATATTCAGAACAGATCGATGACATCTCATTACAAAGACAGAAGGCAGGTGATATGAAACACTTGAAATAAAAAATTATACAATTCAAATCGTTTTCTAAATCAAATATTCAAGGATTTTACAACTTTTGCAACTAGAAAATGTCTCTTCAGAGGGCCAACAAAATGCAAAGAAAATAATTCAATTCCATATATGTATTTTATTCTACTTTACATAGCTTGCTCCAACATGTAGATGCTAGTGTTTATCTGAGGCTGCCTGGGGTAAACTAAACACAACAATGGTACAGGAACCGGTTTAAACATTTTTCAGAACTGTTCTATGGGATACCAGACAGTACAGAAGGCCTTCTACCCCTCTGACCAGACTGTCAAGTCACACAAGATAGTTTTCAATCAGCTAAGTCACTATTTAAAAGAAAAGTCTTAAGACATACAAGACAGTCTGGAACTGTAGTCATCAATTTGAGGTTTTCCTATAAAATTTTTGGTTCATTTCATGTACAACTTACAAACTTAAGAAGGAGTCAGCAAACTTTTTCTCTAAAGGGCCAGATAGTAAATATTTTAGGCTTTGCAGGACACTTACGGTCTCTGTCACAGATTCTTCTGATTTTTTTGTTCTGTTTTTATAACTCTTCAAAAAGGTAAAAACTACCTTAGCTCGAAGGCCACACAGAAACCAGCCCTAGGCAGGATTTGGCCAGCTGGCTGCAGTTTGCCAACCCCTGATCTAGAGTGTCAAGGAGCATGGTCACATAACACAATCCCAACAAACTCACCAACCCCGACACATTTAGAAATACTTGAAAGGTTAAAGGCCAGTGCAATCACGTTGGTTTTCTGGTGATCCAACAATTCACACATGTCTCCTGCATATGAACATGCTCTCTTTTTTGGAAAAAATATTTAAAATACAAAGACTTAAAACATTTGCACAACTCAGAATTCACAACTGTTTTGCGGCACGGCCTCTTCAGAGAAACAACCCATCTTATATTAATAATTTCAACTCAGAAAACTATTAAAGTTTGTGTAAGTGTAATATTAGTTATTTCTGTCAAAAGTTTAGCATTTCTGCCTATAAGAATTATGTATACAATTTAGAATCTAATTATATTATATGTTTGTTCTGATTCAACCTGTATTTTGTTTCTCACATATCAATGGTCAGCTGCTCTCTGGCGGAGGTTAAGTGACAAGTGGAAGGGAACTGACAAAGCAGCCAATATGTGTCAGGTCCTATGCCAGAAGTTTACATGTGCTCAGTGAGCCTACCAGTAGCTTTATGTAGATATTATCACCCTCTTCTTCATGAACTGAACCTTGAAAGCTGAGTAAAATTAGCTTCAGGTAGAATGGTGAAGTAACATGCCTAGCTGGAAATAGGCAGCAAATAGAAAAGCTAGATTCAAACCCAAGTTCATCTATCCTCGGAGCTCAAGTCCTTCCCATAATCCTCAGCTTGCTGCTTTGTTGACCACAAATGAGATATGCAAGAGAGAGATTCTCATTCTCAGGCCCTGTTTGATCAGGATAATGTCTCCACAGTTACAAACCTCACAGCTGAAACTTTGCAGTGGTAGCCCTCTGCGCTAAATGAAGCTTCCCAATTGCAGCAGTGGAGTGAAACATTTGTGTTGCTGTGTGAAGGCTCTTAGGTTAGGGTAACTTTCCATGCCAGCTTGCCTAGCACATTCTGGTTATGCTCATTACCTCTGTGTAATCGTGGTGCAGGACCCCATTTCACTCTCAAAGGTGCCCTGGGTTGTATACTATCTATGGTCATCAGAGTCTTAGAGAGAGGAAAAACCCTGGCTTGCCTTGGGGATACGGAAAGAACAAATAGCTGCTCCATCTGCCTTATGATGGAAAATTGGGGGGTCCTCTTAGAATAGTCAGTTTTTATCCCTTGACTCGAGGCTCTTTATCCACATTAAGGACTTACTTACATTCTATGAGTTAATGTAATACCAGACATTATCAACTACATAGAAGCAGCAAAGTCTTCTCTTTGCTTCATTTTCCTCATACTATGTCAAAAAAACAACTTACTGAACTAGATTAATTCCGGTATTGTGTATACATCATGCCAACTTCTCTTCACAATCCTACAAAATTAGTATTACTTTCTTGTTTTACAGATGAAAAAAATGGGCTGACAAAGTAAAACCTTTGCCTAAAGTGACATTTTCAAAGCCAAATCTTCACAGAACATGGGGATTTTCTTGGGGCAAAACATACAAAAAAAAAAAAAATGCACTTATAAGTTTTAGGGTAGATGATATTTGTTAATAAGTGAGATGTGAATAATGAAAAGTACTTTAGCCATTAAATCTGTTTATTATAACAGAAAACATTTTAAAAATTCAGAAATACTTCCCAATTTACCAGGGGTTTAGAAGTATCTGGCAGTTTGGAAGAGATCTCTGATAAAATTAATATTCTCAACAATTTACAATTTATACTCCTAAAACTAGGTGTTACTGAAGAAGCAGCATGCTTGAAATACATTCAAATACAAGAATCTTTAATGCCATTGGTTCAGCCTCTACTAGGTAAGATGAGATTTAATAAATGTGTATTTTCATTTGTCCTACCTCATTCAAATTCTGAGCCCAAAGATCACAGTGTGAACACTATTCAATTGCTTATTATTATATATCAAATACTTAGTCTACTAACATCCATGTACAGTACCAGGTCTTAGAGGTGTGGACATGAAGCAGGCAAGAATCCTGACTTCCTGCCTAGGGGAGGAAGAGGATACATAGACAAGTACGTGCAATGAAGTGTTTTAGGTGTTCTGATAGAAGTCAAGGGAAAAGAAAGGTACTGTCAGTTCTACCCAGGAGATGTGAAAGACTCCTCAGAGGTGGTGACAATTGAGCTGACTTTTGAGAAATGAGTCAGTATTTACTAGACAAGCAGGCTAGATAATAATATTCTAGGGATAAGAGCAATGTGAAACAAATAACATATTTCACAAGGTTGATATATAAGTAAATGATCTTTGATAAGTTCAATTTTCTTTAAAAGACCATCTTAATTCTTTTATAAGTACCTTTTCATTTCACCTACCAAACCCACCTGCTCTCTCTTTCTCTACACACACACTAAGCCACAGTCTGGGCTTGTGTTATATCAAATTTGAAATCTTAAACTGACCGAAGTTAGATAGTTTAAAATTATGGTAGCCAGAGGAATCTTAACACTAATGCATATAAGTGTTTTTAAAATTAAAACTAACATAATACAAAGTACCACATGCAACCAAAAGGGCTAATTTACAAGGACAGTGATACCTGTTACTAAATTTCTGAGGTTTTGAACATGTAAAATCGCAATATACAGATTTCAAAACTGAAATAAAATTAAAATAATTAGTTACTTGAAACCCCCCTTCATCACCATTTAAAGAGTTTCCATATTTTCAGTACATTTTAGAACACAAGTAGTCAGGCATTGTTTCTGATTCTCACTTTTCATCTTCACTTCACAAAGTACTCTCCCTTACCTTTGTGACTTCTCTAAATTTTTCTCTGAAACACTGTAGGCTTACAAAGGAAAGGTTTTCCAGAATTTTTCCTAGTGTCGGTCTGAAATTCCAGAAGTAAAGATTATCACACATAACCATAATGCCTAACAAAAACAGGTTACCCTGCTACCTTAAATCTACCCCTAAAAATAGTAGACACTATATAATTATTGATTATTATTAGGTACCAGGTATTATTCTGAGCACTCTACCCACTTCAACTCACTTAGCCCTCACAAAAATCCTCTGAGATCTTTACTGATTCTCTCTAGTTTACAGGTGCGGAAATGGAATCCCAGAGAGTTTAACCCCAGTAAATGACAGAGCTGGGGTTCAAACCCAAGCATCTAGCTCCAAAGTCCATGCTCTTAATCACCACTGTCGTGCCTCTGCACTCTCCTTTCTGGAATCTGAACTCCTTAAGCAATCATGTCTATGCACTACATACTTTATATTCATTTATCATTCGCTGGCTGCTAAGAAGAACCTCTGACACTGACTACAGTCATTCCTATACTTGAAGAATTCACAGACTGACAATACAATGTAAGGAGTCAAGGTTCCAAGTGCTCTCCAAGTGCTGAGGATAGAGTGACTAATGCAGGCAGAGTGAGTTTCACAGAGGAAGTGATACAAGCAGGGCATTTAATGCTGAACTGAACCAAAGCATACTGTGGGGTAGGTAGGATGAGGAAGGCATTTCAACCATAAAAACGACATGAGCAGAAATATAGATGTGGGAAAGAGCAAACCATGCTGGGAAATGGGACATAGGTGTTCTACATCTGGTTATAAAGGGAAATGGTAGAAAACTAAGCTGGAGGTTGGGTCAAGGTCAGATTGCAATGGACCTTAAATCCAAGTTAAGAAATTTGGAGTAGATGTTGAAGAAGCCAAGGAACCATCAAGAGTTTTGACTAAAGAGAAATAGTTGACGACATGATTTGATTTAGGTTTCAGAAAGATATCTCTGGCCACCTTATGAAGGGTAGTGATTTTTTAGGTCACTGGGTTGCCCTGGCCAGTTTGGCTCAGTGATTAGAGCATCGGCCTGTGGACTGAAGTTGTCATAGGTTCAACTCCTGGTTAAGGGCATGTACCTGGGTTGCAGGTTCAATCTCTGGCCCCGGTCAGGGTTGTGCAGGAGGCAACCAGTCGATGTCTCTCTCACGTTGATGTTTCTCTCTCTCTCTCTTTCTCTCCCTTCCCCCTCTCCCTTTGTCACTCTCTTTCACTTTATTTCTACCTAAAAATCAATGGAACCCTGGCCAGTTTGGCTCAGCGGTTAGAGCGTTGGCCCGTGGACCAGAGAGGCCCGGGTTCGGTTTCTGCTAAGGGCACATACCTGGGTTGCAGTGTGTCCCCAGCCCCGGTTGGGGTCATGTGGGTGGCAACCACTTGATGTGTCTCTTTCACGTCGATGTTTCTCTCTCTCTCTCCCTCCCTGTCTCCCTCTTGTTCTATCTCAAGATAAAAATGCAAAAATGTCCTTGGGTGAGGATAAAAAAAAAAAAAATCAATGGAAAAATATCTGTAGGTGAGGATTAACAAAAATAAATAAGTAAATGGTCACTGGGTTGTAGGATATTAGAAAGAGTCCACAGGAGAGAAGCTGAAAGCATGAATGCAGAGGGAAATAGCAGAATAGGACAGACAAGGGAGCAGTTTAGGAGGGGTAATGAACAGAGTGAGACGACTGCAGACTTGTAGGTGCATCCCAACGAGCAGCAGAGACTGATTACACGAAACTCAAGTTATCGCTCAGACTGCAGGTCTCAACAGCAGCCACACTCCACTTAATTACAATCACTGGGTAACTCACCAGAAACAAGACCATCCAGTAATATTCACAAATGTCTAAACTTCTGTGGGGCTTTTTTGGAGCCAGAATAAAACCAGGAGAATACTTCTAGTAAGAATGAGTGAAGATTGCATGATTACCATTTCCTGGAGCCAGATTCAGGTAAGTAGTAGTACAACATAGTTGTATAGCTTGATGTGCTTTCAGAAAGAATAGCTCAAAAAGAATGTGTTTAATGAGTTCCTTCCATATAACTGTAACAGCTGTGGAGTGACCAAATTAGGAAGAAATCTCCAATTTAAAAGAAAAGCCTTAAATCAGAACATGTATCAATTTTTCAATTGAGTTTGCCTAAATGTTTAAGGTTTTAAAATATAGTTTCATTAAGAAGCCAGTCCAGAATGTTCTATGTGCACTGGAGAAGAATGGAACATTCTCAAGGACAGACCATATGCTGGGTCACTAAACTAGCCTCAACAAATCTGAGATTTGAAATCATACTAAGCATACTCTCTGACTACAATGCTTTGAAATTAGACATCAACTGCAAAAAGGAAGTAAAAAAAACAACAAATATGTGGAGATTAAACAACATACTACTAAAAAATGACTGGGTCAAAGAAAAAATAAAAGGTGAGCTCAAAAGTTATATAGAGACAGCCCTGGCTGGTTTGGCTCAGCAGTTAGAGTGTCGGCCTGTTGACCAAAGGATCAAGGGTCCAATTGCCAGTCAAGGGCACGTACCTGGGTTGCAGTTTCAATTCCTGGCCCCAGTTGGGGTCGTGAGGGAGGCAGCTGATCAATGTGTCTCTCTTGCATCAATGTTTCTCTCTCTCCTTCCCTCCCTTCTACGCTCTCTAAAAATCAATGGAAAAATATCCTCAGATGAGGATTAACAACAATAACAAAAAAAGATATATAGAGACAAATGAGAATGACTATATGACATATCAAAACTTTTGGGATGCAGCAAAAGCAGTAATAAGAGGGAAGTTTATATCATTACAGGCCTATCTCATGAAGTAAGAAAAATCTCAAGTAAATAACCTAACATTACATCTTAAAGAACTAGAAAAAGAAGAACAAAAGCAGCCCAAAGTCAGCAGAAGAAAAGAAATAATAAAAATTAGAGCAGAATTGAATCAAATAGAGAACAAAAAGACTACACAAAAAATTAATACAACAAAGAGCTGGTTCTTTGAAAAAATTAATAAAATTGACAAAGCCCTGGCTAGACTCACTAAGGAAAAAAGAGAAAAGACTCATATAAACAAAATCAGAAATGAAAGAGAAGTTAGCACAGATATCACAGAAACACAAAGGACCATACTAGAATACTGCGAAAGACTATATTCCTCCAAATTCAATAACCTAGAAGAAATAGATAAGTTCCTAGAAATATATAACCTTCCTAGACTGAATCATGAAGAACTGGAAAAGCTAAACAGACCTGTCAACAGTGAGGAAATTGAAACAACCATAAAAAAACTCACAAAAAAGATGAATGTCCAGGCCCAGATGGCTTCATTAGTGAATTCTATCAAACATTAAAAGAAGATTTGATACCTATCCTTCTCAAAGTCTTCAAAAAAAATTAAAGAAGAGGCAATATTTCCTAACACATTTCATGAGGCCAACATAGCCCTGATACAAAAACCTGGCAAAGATAACACAAAAAAACAAAACTACAGCCCGGCCGGTGTGGCTCAGAGGTTGAGCGTCAACCCATGCACCAAGAGGTCGCCGGTTTGATTCCCGGTCAGGGCACATGCCCAGGTTGTGGGCCCGATCCCCAGTGGGGGGCATGCAGGAGGCGGCCAATCGATGCTTTCTCACATCTCTCACATCGATGCTTCTATCTCTCTCTCTCTCTCTCTCTCCTTTCCTCACTCTCTAAAAATCAATAAAGAAAAAAATTTTAAAAAAAACCACAAAACTACAGACCAATATCTCTAATGAATATGCAAAAATCCTAAACAAAATACAAGCAAATCAAATACAACCATACATTAAAAAAATAATATATTACGATCGAGTGGGGTTCACTCCAGGGGTACAAGGATAGTTCAACATACATAAATCAATCAATTTAACACACCATATTAACAAAACAAAGGATAAAAATCATATGATCTTATCAATAGATGCAGAAAAAGCATTTGATAAGATACAACCTCCATTTATGATTAAAATTCTCAATAAAATATGTATAGAAGGAAAGTACCTCAACATAATAAAGGCCATATATGACAAACCATCAGCTAATGTCATACTCAATGGTGAATAACGGAAAGCTTTTCCTCTAAAATCAGGAACAAGACAAGGTTCAACATGCTACTGAAAGTACAGCCAGAGCAATCAGGCAGGAGAAATAAATAAAAGGCATCCAAATTAGGAAAGAAGAAGTAAAAGTGTCACCTTTTGCATATGACATGATTCTTTACACGAAAATCCTAAAGACTCCTCAAAAAACTATTAGAAACAATAAACAAATACAGTAAAGTTGCAGGATATAAAATCAATGTACAAAAATCCACTGCATTCCTATGTACTAACAATGAAATTTCAGAAAAAGAAATGAAAAAAACAACAATTTATTTTGCAAGTATAAAAAAAAAAGAACAAAATTCCTAGGAATAAACTTTAACATAAGATGTGAAGGTCCTATATACTAAAAACTACAAAGTATTATTAAAATAGATTGAAGAAGAAACAATGAAATGGAAAGATATTTTGTGTTCATGGATTGTAAGAATCAACATAGTTAAAATGTTCATATTACCTAAAGCACCACATAGATTTAATGCAACCCCCATCAAAATCCCAATGACATTTTTTAAAGAAAAGAACAAACAATCATCAGATTTGTATGGAACCACAAAAGACCTCAAATAGCCAAAGCAATCCTCAGAAAAAACTTCAAATTATACTAGAGAGCAACAATAACCAAAACAGCATGGTATTGGCAGAAAAACAGACACACAGACCAATGAAACGGAATTGTGAGCCCAGAAATAAAACCACATGTATATGGGCCAATAATTTTTGACAAAAGAGCCAAAAACATACAATGAAGAAAAGAAAGCCTCTTCAATAATGGTGCTGGGAGAATTGGAAAGCCACATGCAAAAAAAATGAAACTAGACTACAGTTTGTTCCCATGTACAAAAATTAATTCAAAGTGGATCAAACAGCCTTGGCTGGTTTGACTCAGCAGTTAGAGTGTTGGCCCATGGACCAAAGGGTCTTGAGTCCAATTCCCAGTCAAGGGCACGTACCTGGGTTGCAGGTTTGATCCCCGGTCCCAATTGGGGCCATATGAGAGGCAATCAGTCGATATGTCTCTCTCATATCAATGTTTCTCTCTCTCTCTCTCTCTCTCTCTCTCTTTCTCCCTCCTCCCTCCTCCCTCCCTTCCACTCTATCTAAAAAATCAATGGAAAAATATCCTCAAGAAAGGATTAACAAAAAAATAGAAAACAAAATGTATCAAACACCTAAATATAAGATCTGAAACAGTAAAGTACACAGAAGAAAACATAGGTACTAAACTTATGGACCTTGGTTATAGAGAACATTTTATGAATTTGACCCCAAAGTCAAGGGAAGTAAAGGCAAAAATAAATGAATGGGACTATATCAAACTAAAAAGCAAAAGAAACAGACAACAAAACACAAAGGCAACCAACTGAATGGGAAAATATATTTATAAGCAGCTCTGACAAGGAGTTAATATCCAAAATATGTAAAGAACTCATACAATTCAACACCAAACAACAAAACAAGTCAATTAAAAAATGGGCAGAGGCCCTGATCAGTGTGACTTGGTTGGTTGGAGCACTGTCCTATACACCGAGAGGTGGTGGGTTTGATTCCCAGTCACTCTTTCTCTTCCTCTCCTTAAAATCAATTTTTAAGAATTAAAAAAAAAAAAAAAAAAATGGGCAGAGAACCTGAACAGACATTTCTCCCAAGAAGACATACAACTAGCCAACAGATATATGAAAAGATGCTCAACTTCACTAGCTATTAGGGGAATGCAAATCAAAACTATGATGAGATACCACCTCACACCTGTTAGAATGGCTGTTATCAACAAGACAAGTAATAACAAGAGTTGCAGAGGTTGTAGAGAAAAAGGAACCCTCATTCACTGCCGCTGGGAATGTAAACTGGTACAGCCACTATGGAAAACAGTATAGAGGTTCCTCAAAAAATTAAGAATAGAGTTACCATATGACCTAGCAACCCTTCTTCTAGGTATCTACCCGAAAAATTTGAAAACATTTATTTGTAAAGATATATGCACCCCCTATGTTCATTGTAGCATTATTTACAGTGGCCAGGACAAGGAAACAATCAAAGTTTCCTTCGATATATGATTGATAAAGATGTGGTACATATATACTATGGAATACCACTCAGCCATAAGAAAAGATAAAATACTGCCACTTGCAACATGGATGGACCTTGAGAATACTATGCTAAGTGAAATAAGTCAGTCAGAAAAAGTTAAGAACCATATGATTTCACTTACATATGGGATATAACACTGAAAGTAACAAATGAACAAACAAGAAAAACAAACAAAAACTCATAGACACAGACAACAGTATGGTGGTTACCAGAGGGAAGGGATTGGGGGGAGTAGTAAAGGGTAAAGGGGGCCAAATATACAGTGACGGAAGATGATGAGACTTTGGGTGGGTTGGCACACAGTGCAATATACAGATCGTGCATCACAGAAATGTGCTTGAAACCGATATAATCTTATTGACCAATGCCACCCCAATAAATCTAATTAAAATTTTAAAATAAGCCAGTCCAACCCCATTCCATTCTTAAATATTTTTTCTTTATTGATTTTAGAGGCGGGGGGGAGAGGGAGAGAGAGAGATAAAAACATAGATGAGAGAGAACATCGATTGGTTGCCTCTTGCATGCCCCCCACTGGGGATGGGGCCTACAACCTGGGCATGTGCCCTGACCGGGAATCGAATTGGCGACTTCTTGGTGCAGGGGCCAATGCTCAACTACTGAGCCACACCAGCCGGGCCAACCCCATCCCATTCTTAAATTCACCCTTTTCTGGAAATGGGAGGTAGGGGGAGACTCAGGATCTAGATATGACAGAATAGCACCTCTTATATACAAAGTGTTGTGTGTTTTTTTCAAACACTTTAGAAAGCAGCAACCTAACATTTGTCCAATTTGATAAATTTGACTTGTAACAGCAAGGGAGAACTAATAGGCAACACATGATAGATTACTTTTTACCCATCCATGAGCCTATAACTTGAAAAACATTTAAATACGCCAATCATCAAAAACAGGACACTTTTAAACATATACAGAGAAGCAGATGTTTAATCTGAGATGCATTTATACAGCTGTAATCTATCAGTGAATCTTTTCGAAATCTGTAATGTGGTCCATCAAAATGGCTACATTTGGTAGCAATCGTGGAGACTGGCGTACCACTTGAAGAAAGCTGATTCAGCAGGGTGCTTTGTTGCTAGTATGTTAAACAATCACCTCCCAGGTTTTAGGGTCTGAGGAGATTCAGAGTTTATATCTGTGGATGAGAAAATTACGTTTCCATCTATAATCCCAGACTGCCAAATTACTAAGAAATATGGAAACTAACCTTTTTGAGCAAGAGGCCAAAAAAATCCATGAATCAACAGTGACTCTTAGAAAAGCACACATCTAAAACAAACCTAAAAAATGATCCTCTTTAAGGGCAATGCCAAGACTTTTCACTTGGGTTTCTCTGTACCATTCTCACTAACTCTACTAACTTCTATGGCTTCACACCACAAGCAACGAGAAATTACATGAATGTGATTACATGGTGGCATCACTATCCAAAGGTCCTAGTTTTCAGAGGCATCCCCAATTTCTGGTCATGCCACTGTTCTACAAACCATCAAAACTTCCTGGACATGCAGTACCTTTGTTAGAGCCTACTAGACAGTAAGGTCCTTCAGGGAAAGATGGGATCTACTTCTTCTCTCTTCTTCTTTACCTGGTATGGTGTCTGGCTCACATTCTGCAGACCTACACTTATCAATCTGTCACTCAATTAATGCGCAAAATAAAATCTACTCTCCCAGACAGTTTCTGCCACCCAAAATAGATATGGGGGTGGGGGTGGGGGGAGTCAGAAAATGCAGCCACTTATAAGTTAGTCTTTTTAAGGCCAGGTTGTGGAACCATTTTAAAGTGTGATCCATTTGACCCTTATATAAGTAAATCCTTTGGATGAGATTCAAATGAACTGACAAATTCTGTTTCGTGATACATGGTGTCATAAAAAGTTTCCAGGACCAAACTTGACCTCACCATTTAAAGTGGATCAAATCTAAATAGACAGTATGAGTAGACTGGAAGGATGACAGCATCCACTTTGAAGAAGAATGGGGGAAAAAAGAAAGCTAAATGTTTCCAAGAAAGATGTGATACACCCAGGTCTGATTCCATTCTTTGTGAGCTTGGTGAGTGCAAGGCCCAAAAGACCACAAACCCAAAATCTCAATTTCAACTTGAAGATTCTATGGCATCTTTGTGGAATCAATGTCACATTTTATACAGGCCAGGTACTTTGCTGTTTACGTTTCTCTGCCTAATAATAATGGGGGGGGAGGTAATTTTATCATTTGTTTTACATGTTGTGTAAATATTACACATGTGTGTTATATTACACAATGTCGGTATAGTGAGGCTTCCTTTCACAGTAACAAAAAATTTAGAAGTTGTGGATTATATCTATAATTTTCTTATTAGATAGTATTCTTTCAAGGAATCAGGGCATGAACAAGTTTTGAATAGAAACGTTTAGTCTCTGGCTTCTCAAAATTTGGAAGAAAATAACATAAAAGTTTTCATACACAGAAGCTCCCAAAAGAATGAGACAATCACCAACATACAAGTAGTAAGTCACAAGTAAATATTATGTTGGTTGTCTTTCTAATCAGAATCTTCCAATCCATTTACATAGCTTATATTGTGAGTGACTATGAGCTTAAGAAATGTTTTCCTTAGAACATACCTGAAGCATGAACAGATGAAAACTCCATATTTAAGCAATTACATGCAACTCAGAAATGCCAATTTCCATCACAATTAGCCTAAGTTATTCAACATATTTTTGTTCCTTTTTAGTATATAGGTGATGTATGTTTTTATAATTTGCTTAACTGCCTATAGTGAAATTTTAAAATCACACAGACCATATAAAACCATAAAAGAAAGGGTACCTTTTTTATTTTTCCCAATGTACCATGTTTATACATTGCTTATAGAGCTGTACAAGAAACACTGTTCATTTCTATATAAAGATTTCCATAAAATTTTATAGTTTCTATAAATGCATAAAGATTGTTAGTTTCATTATAACCTCTGTTTCTGAGCCAGTGGAAAGAAAAATTACCTGCAACTCTAAACAGCAATCTACATATACAGGGGTGGTAAGTGTGCTCAGACATCTATTAAAGAGCTCTAAGACACTCGCTATATTTCATCAAAATACAGATGAGCACACTGGAGAAGCAACTTCTAGCACACTCAACTCTAATCGCCACTCTTAGAACAAACAAGCTATAAAAAGTGCAACTGTGAGAACAAATTTGTAATTCTACATGTTTTAGTATAAGAAGTAATCGCATTATAACTAATACAATTTAAAACGGTATGTGTAATGCCTATTATACTTGACACATTACAAGGCTATTTATGGAAATCTTCTCTCTGATAGGTTACTATATCTTTATTCCAAATTATCCCATACTACGTTGTATAATTACTAAAGACTCATGGTTTTAATCTGAAAAATCATATAATGTTTTGAAGCTGAAGATGGGATTTTGATGAGAGTGGTGACCACAATTTGTTAACATGTCAATTTAACTACCCTTTTCTTTCTTAATTCAATTAGTATTCATTAAAACTGTACTAATCACAATGAGTAAAGTTTTACCAATTATTTCCATAATTATGAATGAATACAGTAAACATAATAGAATAATTATAAATCCACTTAATTAACTAAAAGGTTATTTCCAGCAGGGAAAGATATTCATGTTTTGTTTTCTTATTTATAATGCTAGACTGACATGTTGATATCTTTGAGAAACCATTTATAGAAATGAAAGATATATATAATTATTGTGATTCTGTTCTTCATTAACAAAAATTTTCTATTGGGCAGGTTCTAAGAGCCACATTATCTAAAGTTATAATAAGAGATTGCAAAGAATCTGGTTTAAGCTACCAAAACCAAAGTCACTTGAAAACTACATCTGTAGTTTAGTAATCTTAACCCTAATATAAAAATTTAAAAAAAAACTTTAGACTACATATTATGCTTATGAGTTAAATTTTCAAAATTGTATAAATTGCTAGAAGATTTTTTTTTTTAATGCAGGATACTTTTCATCCTACCAATGTAGATGTTTTAGTATTTAAACTAGCTAAGCATTAAACAAAAGCAGATGAATAAGTAATGTGAACTCTGGAAAAGGCCTTGCTTCTATTTTTGTTATTGTTTTTCTTTTTTAAAAAATATAGGCATTGTAGTCCTTTCTGGAATTAAC